>OU026079.1:12500-9147500 GCA_907269065.1 Crocallis elinguaria | reverse complement strand
ATCAAGATTAGATATTGTGGTTGCTCATATTTAACACGCGATGGCATGTTTATCAGCTAAACGCTGTTTAAAACAGGTTTAGGCTGTGTATATTTTTTTTGTGGTAATACCGATAGTACAAACAGACAGACAGAGAGACAAAAATTTAAAAAATTGTGTTTTTATTATACCGTAATATACTTTCATTTTAGTAAAAAGCTGTTATTTTGATATTACAAACAGACACTTCAATTTTATTTATTTGTATATACATACAAAATTTGCTCGTTTAAAGTTAGATAGATTTGTTATCACCACACTTAAACATTGTGCCCTGTTGAACGACCCAGTATAGTTAAGTCATTACTTCAGATATCTATTCAACCAGGCTATTTAGAAATGCATGGCAAAGCGATAAAGTTGTCGATAACACTATCAACGAACGCATTCTGTAAGATACGCTCTTTCTTTGATAACATACAAACATTGAACATTTTTGTGACTTCATGTGTATAATTATACACACATGCGTTTGAGCTGAATTTTATATTGTTAGCTGAAAACCACAACTGATAAGTATCTATATTTAGTGTCGCCTTATTAGCAGTCTGTAGGTGTATTAGGAAGTGTATCTATACAAATTATACAAATAAATAAAATTGAAGTGTCGGTCTCTTTGTAATATCAAAATAAAAGCTTTTTACTAAATACATATGAAAGTATTATTACGGTACCTATCACAAAACAACCATTTTTAAATTTTTTGTCTGACTGTCTGTCTGTCTGTTAGTTCCGGGTAATCTCCGAAACGGCTGAGCCGATTTTGATGGGACTTTCACTGGCGTATAGCTGACGTTACAAGGAGTAACTTGGGCTACGTTGGCGAAGCCGCGGGGCACAGCTAGCAATAAATAAAGCATGAACGTCATAACTCATAAGCTCTATAATTAGCGTGAAGTCTGCCGCCAAGCAGTAATGTGCAAGCATTATTGTGTTCTGGACTCAGGTTTCATGAGCAAAGTATAGCCAGTGAAATTGGGTTGTTGACTGTATTCAAATAAAAATATAATTTTGCCGCGAAACGGTAGTTTTTGTGACAGAAATCCTATTAAACACAATATTTTTGTTTACTTTTAAGGAATTTAATTTAAATTAAATAATCAAAATGTAATCACATCAATCCGAAGTCACGTGACCTAAAACGCCCGTGACGTCACGGTTTCAATCGGAATGAGTATATATTTTTTTTTTGTTTTGTTTTTGGCTCCACGTGATTTGCGCATTTAACTAGTGTCAAGTTATATAAATAATAATATAAATAAATCTCTAGTTTTGGTGCATGAAAGTCGTCAAAGTCACGTTAAAATTTAGTCTAGGCGCGGTCGAGTCGAAGTGACGCTTCAGTAAATTGGTGGATAGTTTACTGAAGCTTCTATGGAGTTTTGGATAGAATACGAAAATACACGTTTTTCGTCTTTGTACTATTTGCCTTTCACTCATGCAAGTTTACGAACACTTAATGGTTAATAATCCACTATTATTACACATTAACACTCTATAAAACAAATGTTTTAGTAAATAACACAAAATCAACAACAGCACATTTTCGCATTCCCGCCAAAACTCTAATGAGTATATAGCTCGTTGCGCTTAACTGCTTAGTATTTTAGAGTGATTTCTGTGATTATTTATCTGTGCTGTGAATTCCGCGCCTATTTTTCTAAATTTATTTCGACTCTTGAATATTCTCCCATGATGGAAAGTGGCTTCCTAAAGGCAAATAATTCCAATTTGCCGAGAATTGATTGTTTTACGGTGGCCAATTACTTCTCGACAAACGATAATTTCTGCTCTGCTGAATTTAGAAATGTGAAGACCTCCGTGTAAGTACCTACTTATTATACCAAAAATCATTATTTCTATAACCAACAATGAATATATAACAGTAATCGTAGATTCTAAGATCCAAAGTGTATTAATTAACCAAAGCTCAAAAAACTTAGAACTCATATTTTAATACATAACAATACACAGAAAGCGTCGAATGAACTTGTCACTAAACGTAGCACAGACTAGGTAGTAGTGGTTATATTCTCTTTGCTTGTCACTTTACAGTGTTATAGAAAATTACTCTGTGGTAATTGAACACGTGACGTCACTGCCGTTTTGGAGCAAAATTTAAAACGGCATTTTAAATACATGATAATTAAAATATTAGTTGTTTTAAAAAGTAAATTTAAATATTTTGGGTTATATTAGGCCCATATGCATCGTTTTAAACACTTTCCCAAAATCAGTCAACATCCCAATTACTGTCATAACTAATGACCTTATTGCGCAGGCCTTTGTTGCAAAGTTCTGAGTGGCACTGCTATTGTTATGGGCCGGTGCGTTATGCTTACCATCAGGCAAACGACCAGCTCGTCTCGTTATCAAATAGTATAAAAAAACTGTCCTATCCAGCCTATCCTTCTATAGTTAAACTAATAAGTATATATAAATATACATATACTTAGAGGTAAAGCTGCTTCTTTTGCTTGTCGGCGATTATCTCTGGAGCTACTGATCCGATTCTGAAAATACTTTCACTGATAAGAAGCTTCACTATCTCTGTTGATATCATAGATTGTTGAGATACTAGCACCCGCATGCGGCTACGCTCGCGGTATGTTTGGTAACTCAATTCTGTAAAAATTGAACGGATAGTATACCCACCTAATGAAAACAATTTAGGTAAACTACAAGGATCTTCAGCTTTGTAGTTTACCTAAATAGCGGTTGGCAAGTTCAATTAACCGGTAAGAGAAATAAGTGCAATGCAACCATGATAGTTCAGTGGTAGTAAAGTCAGCCGATCTTATACAAGTCTTGGATTCGAATACAATGAGCTTGAGGTTCCTGTGTTGCAATGTAACCACAGCATGGTGGAAAGTAATTTTTTCTGCATTTAATTTCGACTAGCTGTGTCCTGCAGCTTCGCCCACGTAATAAAAGTAGCCTAAGTTACTCCTTATCACATCAGCTATTTGTCAGTACAAGTATCGTCAAACTCGATAAAGCCGTTTCGGAGATAACCCGGAACAAAGAGACAGACAAAAATTGTAACAATTGTGATTATTATCTTTCATATACATATAATATACGTTTAGTAAAATGTTTTTATTTTTACGTTACAAACAGACATATCAATTTTATGTATTTGAATAGATTAAAATAGTGGTTAGAGAAGTCAGTACATACAGTGGTCAACTTCATACAGTCCCATACAGCTACAATCGATAGCCAAAACGCTAACCTTTCGAGACAAAAAAAACTTATTTAAGGTACAAAATTTGATCGCATCATGGGAATACTTTTCATTTGAAAGAGCACACATTGGGAACGTATACAAAATCGATTCGGCTTGTTCAGCTCAATCATTATCATAATCAAAGCAGGCTAAATAATCTGTGATCATAATTTAACGCTCATCGAAGTACGACCAGAGAATAGATAATTGTACAAGTCTAAAAAATTGATTTTGTATTAGATACCTATATATAACTCAGTGGTGCGTAAACATTGATCACATACGATAGTATGTTGCGTGCCGAAAATAACTTCCAGTAAACAGTGTTCATAGAAATTAGATGATAGCCTACATACGCGTTTAAAACATTACTGGCATTACGCATCCAACTCCAGCTCTAGGTAGGTTACTAATTGTAGTGTACTTAGTATCACGGCAAAACAGATACGAGGTAGAGTAGAAGCCACGAATTTAAAGAGATTTCTGTGGCGTAGACTAATTTTAATTAAGCTTGTATGTAGGTACGTAACCCAGTTTATGTGCTAGTTATACTGTTCTACTTCACGTCTCTATTTACTAGAGCTCTAAAGAACTATACAAACTTTTACAAAACTGTCGTAAGACCAACGCCCAAAGGGCTACAGCCAGACGCGGGTCATTCAAACATTAACCGTGTTACCACAAAAAAAAATATTTTAAGCGCCTGTTAAGCTAGACAGTCTCTAAAGATAAAATTAGGAACGTCACAACAGAATGGAATTAGACAACGGTTAGACACTACTTAAATCAAGTTTTTTTTGGTAGTTCATATTTAAACACGACAAGGCATGTTTAGTGGCTAAACGCTGTTTAACACGTGTGGTAAGGCCTTTTAAAAAAAACGCGAAAGTTGGGTGTTTGCTTCTTACTCTATCACGTTGTGGGGTTTTCTAAAGAGTCGCGTCTATGTCAACAAAGCTGCAACGCTGGAACACCTGAGATATAACATCCGCCAAGTTACTTACAGCCGAGATAACCCCCGAAACTCACAAAAAAATCACGAAAATTACCTCGAACTATTTAACTGGTGCAGAATGTCCAGAGCCGACCATTTGACTAACATCATTTTCATAAATTGAATAATACTAAATAACCGATTAATAAAAAAATAACTAACATAGTAAAATATTACATTTGTGTTTTTAAGTGAAAGGAAACTCTAATTGGATCACCTTTATATAAAATCGAAAGGTCACTCTCGATCACTGACTCACTGACTAAACACGAAATCTCGAAAATTACTTGACCTATGAAACTGAATTTTAGCAGGTAGGTAGTTTATAGGTAGGAGACGGCAGCTAAGAACGGGTTTTGCGACAGGGCCGAATCAAGAGGGTCTAAGGGCTATCGTAAGTTTATATGAAAGTCTTAAAATAATTAAATAAATTCACACACACACACACACCTGCTCTTAATATTCCTTTCTATATAAAGTAAATCCGTAATTGGGTGTTAGTTTTATAAGCTGTGTTTAATTAAGTTTTTTCTTTAAGATCTGTGGATTTTGTTAAATAAAATAAATAAATACCCGTGCGAAGCCGGGGAAATTCGCTAGCATTTAATAAAAGTGCCTGAGCAGTGAAAAGTTTGAAGCTTGCGCTTACTTGAACAAGCTTTAAACTTTTATTCTTTTACAAGCAGCCCATCTTAATTAGTTTTTATAACTTTATGAACAATTTCTTTAGTTATAGACAATACCTACACGTTCTAACAAAAGCCGAACGAGCTGAAACCAACCTTCAATTATGTCTATAAAGCGAACCTTTTTCATTCATCAAAAAGTTTCAATATCTCGAGCAAAAGTGTTTTAATATTAACAAAATTAAGCGAATTGTAGATTTCTTTTCTTTAACAATACATGAAAGGAAGATAAGGAAATATATAGGTACGTCATGTGTAGCCGGCAACGATAGCACGATGTCAAAACCCAGAGAATTCAAACAGCTATATATTTTATTAACTTAAACCACGATGAGTCAGATTTTATTTACACTACAACTTGTTTTAAAATAATTAATTCATTTATTTCAAAAACATAAAGTACAAGAATTTCGATAGTAGCTAGTACCTACGCTTGCCTATTAGGAAATCAGTTAGGTAGGTATGACGCACTAATAGCAAACCACCAGACTTGTGATGACCGCATAGGCAGACTGTACGTAATTAATTGGCCCTAGCTATTGGTTTTACTTTGAGAGCAAAAATAATAAGGGCGACCTGCAGGGCAATTCACTTAAAACGATATCCATGTCGGAAGCAATTGTCTTATATTTCGTACTTTTTTATGTACGTTTATATTTCGGGAAGGCATCCTGACAGAAAAATATTGTCGGGATTATATCCGTGTTTATGCAGCTGAGTTGTCGAATCTAAAGGGGAAATTTCTATGACGAGATGCGATCTCGAAATATAAACAATCAAGGCAATCGCTTCCGACACGGATATATATCATTCCGAGTGAATTAAAATCACCCTACAGAACACGTAAAAATATTTTCGAATGATTACAATTACATTTTAACTTTTTTCTATCCTCGGACAAACGAGCTGGCCTTTGGGTCTACCTATCTGTGGCGCGTGATGCGTCACAAATGCTTCGTAACGTGTTCGTAATGTAGACCGTAGACACTTATGAAAGTATGCGTTTTGCTGTGAAAATAACCATGCGTTTGCATCAAGCGGCGATTAAGAGATAATACGTACACACGCAAGCGCGACTTGATGCAAAACCATAAAAAACCACGAAATAGAGAAGAACGAACAATACGGCCAGTGCTGTCTCGAAGCCCTGCCTGGGCTCAAAACGACGACTGCTCCGCTTTACGCGACATAGGTACATTACTTGTGCACCACCGCGCTTATTTACTGCAGCGCAATCTATTATATTCCCGTAATCCGCGCTTGATGCAAAAGTATTGTTATTTTGACAGCTAAACGCATACTTGCATAAGCGTCTACGGTCTGCAAAAGGTAGCCGGTTTTGTTTTGACAAATATTGTAAACAAGCAAACAGGCGAAGGAATCCAAACCGACAACTGCAACAAACCTTCAGACTTGCTAAACAACTAACTAAATGCTATACAGGTACCTACGAATAGGTGGATGGCAATGTCCACATGACCGTTTTAGGCTCAGAGCAAAATTGCTCTGAGGTTTTAGGTCTTTCGGTCATTAAAATAACAATAGAACTTAATAGAAGGAAGTTACCTTAACTAAGTATCCATGGGCACGGCTGAGCCCAAACAGCGACGGAAGATGCCGTGCGCCAATAACAGTAACATATAAAACTTTGCTAGTCGGATGCAAAGCCAACTTAAATCCAATTTCTGGTTCCAAACTTCCACTCCCAGCTAGCTGCCCATCCTTATTATTGTTCAAAAAATTCTTCAACTTATTCAATGAAAATGCCATTGTAAACACAGTCGCGTCTCCGCCGATCCACTAACGCGAATAAAACACGCATTAAAACCGGTTTTTTGAATAATTAACAAGCAATGCGATTACTTCGAATAAAACTTCATCGATTTCCATTGGCAGGCCGCAGCTGTTCTTTTTCACTGCACGACACCGATCGAAAGCCTGAAGTTCACAACTCTGCACGTAATTGATAATTTGACATAACTTGCTCAATTGAAAACAATATTTGCGGCTTGCGACGAGCGCATACTAAAAGTTTTGTGTTGTCACTTGTCAGTTGTCACTACAGTTCACTATAATATTAAATACACGCACATTATCAATGATAGTAACTACTCGAATGAATGGAGCATGACGTGCTTATCATATCAACGGAATCGGATCTCTCTTTCAGACTGGATATTTATACGAATAGATTAGAACGAGGTAACAAATTCATTGAACTATCATTTCATATTTCCAGTATAATATTTGATTCTTAACTGCTGCCATCTATTGGAAAGTGTTGAAATTATTGTTATTAAATACAGATGGCGCTTAAGATCAATAAAATAATCGATAAGTTCTCTGTTCTACTTCTAGTCGTGAGTCGTGACCACAGAGTACTGTTGAAGTGGACTGTGGAAGTTGAAACTAATAAGTAGGTACCTACTTATAATAAATAAATGGAATGGTACATACATACTAATAATATGTTTTAATATTTATGCCCGTTTCAAAACAAAATCCTTAAATTAAAACGCTTGCCCCATTTATCTACAATATGCCCATGGCGCGGGGGACTATTCTTACTCATGCTGTACAATTGTTGACCTACTTTTAACTAATTTTTGATGGCTCCACGGCAGCGTCGACACGTGTGCGTACACACTACACTACTTCTTGCTCGTCAATCGAATTGTTAACTGAACGTTAATCTGGGTGTGTTCAAAAATAGAGCGAATAGGTATTTACAGGGAAAGCGTGCTATATACATCTTCGACCAAATCGTCACTTCACATCAGGTGAGACTGTGGTCAAAAGCTTTACCAGACAGAAGCAAAAAATAATTTAGAATAGTTGCAGTTCAAACGTATAATTAATTACATCTTGGTACCTATACGTCTTGAAAAGAAATTAAATAAAAAAGATGCAGTTGGCGTCCTTACCAAAGAGAATAATAACGCTAATCTTAGCGAGGGCACAGAAATTAATACTTATTTATGGAGATAGATCTCGATTGTTTTCAGAGATGTTCCAATCTTCAGACTTACAATAAGGATAAAACAAATTTATCATAATACCCACGGAACAGAAAAAACAGGTGGAAATAGCATGTGGGCCTTTTAAAGCAGGTTGAATACTTGCATTCTAAAAATCTCAATACAAAGAACAAACAAAAAACTTCTAATCTCAATATAAATAGTCATTTATTCAAAAACTCAAATTTATATTATTTTACATAGTAGGTACCTACACAAAATACGTGCAGTAATAGTGATAATTCATAATGATAAATATAACCTCCACTCATTCCAATTACAACAAAAAGTAAGTCTTTTTACATTACTTCAACAATATACAATTTTTGATGAAAATTATAGCACTTCAGAAAAATAAATTATTAATCAATAGAAATAATAGGATGTGTTCCAGATTGTTCCATCAGATGGCCTAAATATAAATGGAGACTTGCTCCGAAAAAAAATCAATTTGGTCGACAGTGGTGTCGATTCTCTCGTTTCATACTAAAATTAGGTTTAGATTTTAGTTTCACTCTCTCTTTCCAATACATAGCATGAGAAAGAGATGGAAGATGTTTTACAGATCTAAATTTAGTTTTAGAGCTGTCAAATATCTTGATAAATTGGACGCCACAAAATTTATTACATACACAAGCAAGTGGATTAGTTTGACAGCTCTAAAATATATTCCATCTCTTTCTCATGTTCTCGTTTAGAAAGAGAAATTGAAAATAAAATTATAATTAGGTATGAGATGACAGAATCGACACAACCGTTGCCATGTAGCTAAGTAAGCACAGTACATAATAGAAAATGTGTATACAAGAACAGTTTTTTTAATAACATAGGATTACAAATTTCGATTTATCTTTCTGAAATGCCATATTTTCCTCACATAGTGATAAAATATAAATTACATTTAACTAAACCTTTATGGATGATGCCTACATTTTGTTTCAAGATTTAGTAATAAGTTTAGTGACGACTTGAACTATCCCATCGTAGTAGTGTATAAATATGGATACGATAAGTACGAACATCGCAAAGCAAATGCCGGTGATATACATGAACTGGCTCGCTTCTTGGGGCGTGGCGAGAAGCTCTTCGCTGCTCGCGTCCCGGTCCAAAGCGTCGAACTCTGACGTATCTGTGGGGATAGAAAATATTTTCTTTTAATACAAACAAGATACAATACTTAAAGATACATAAATTATATGTGAACTAGATCATATCTGGCATATAAGGTGTTTGATGCAAATTAATATGTTATCCCTGCTACTAACTATTACTACTATAATAATAAATTATGTTTAGTATTGTTCTCAAGTACCTGTACAGTCTTTTCTTAGAATTATGTTAGACTACTAGCTGTGCCCCGTGGCTTCACCCACGTAGCCTAAGTTACTCCTTGTAGCATCAGCTATCTGCCAGTGAAAGTCTCGTTAAAATCGGTCCAGCTGTTTCGGAGATTACCCGGAACAAACAAACAGACAATTTTTTTTAAAAATGGTTGTTTTGTTATATGTACCATACATATACTTTCATATATATGCATTTACAAAGTGAAGTGTCTACAGAATGTTCCATCTGTTAAACTGAATGGTGTTCCACTGCTATGGGTGGATCAATTTAAGTATCTGGGACACATCGTCACACCTGACCTCAGGGACCATGCTGACATGGAACGGGAGCGGAGGGCGCTGTCAAAACGAGCTAATATGATAGCCCGCAGGTTCGCACGTTGCTCGGGGGATGTGAAGGTAACACTGTTCCGTGCGTACTGCACATCCCTTTATACGTGCAGTCTGTGGGTTAATTACACACAAAGGTGTTACAGTGCCCTCCGCGTCCAATATAATAATGCGTTTAGGGCGGTACTGGGGCTGCCTCGGTACTGTAGTGCTTCGGGGATGTTCGCGGACGCGCGTACTGACTGCTTCCATGCGACCATGCGCAAGCGATGTGCGTCCCTGGTGCGCAGGGTGCGGACCAGCTCCAATACCGTCCTGAATATGATCGCTGGTAGGCTTGACTGCCCTTATATCCGACATTGTAGCGGCAGACATGTCGCTTACACTGTTGGTTAGATTTAGTTTTACCGTCTTGTCTTGTTTGTATCTTGTCTGTTGTGTATTTGTGTCCATTTGTCATATTATGTCTGTATTTGTGTCTGTGTATATGGGTTTTGCCTGAATTAAATGTATTTTATTTATTTATTTATTTAGTAAAAAGCTGTTACAGACACTTCAAATTTATTTATTTGTATAGATTAAATTTATAATTATAATCGTTTAGAAACTTATATTATATCAGAATATCGTTAAAACTACACTTAGGGAACATTTTATATTTTATTCCTAACTAGCGACCTCCTTGGCTTCGCGCAGGTAGCAATTTGACAGTAGAACAAATGTGCCTCACTTTACAGCAGAAATGCCTCATAAATAATTGTTTTCAACTTAAATGTTGCCACTTTCGCAGTATATAATCTTCGGTTACCGCCTTGTCACGCAAGGACATGATTTAGTTTATATCAAAAGAAGGAATGTCTTGTTTTATCATTTGAAACTAAATTATGTTTAAAAGATCTTGAATATTAATTTCCTTAAAAGCTGTGACCAAAGCATGTTTTATATTACTGTAGCAAACCTTACCAGCAGGTGTCTCAACATCACAAACAACATCTGTTTCAGTGATCTGCACATCCAGTAGTTCTCTCACAGATAGCAGGGCTTCGGCCGGCGCTTCCCCCGGGAACAGATAGTCGCACAAGTAGAGTGACCCTACTGGCACGAGCACTCGGCGTGGTGGCTCGTTGAAACACACTTTCTCTGTAAAATATATATAAAACATTGAAAGCTGGTACATGAATAATAAGCTAGCATCAATGCTACTGGAGCAGCTTTGCCAGCGCCCCAAGGCCGCACTCCATTACATAAAGGAGTTGGGCTAATTTGGGTAAACGCTGGCAGGGGGAAATACACAATACACCTCAAGCAGGATGTCAGTGCAGGCCTTATCGCCCCCACCTAGAATAAGAAGGAATAATAAGCTTGTTTTTAAGGTTATCAGTCTTATGCAAAGTTAAGTTCACCATGTGGTAGGATAAAATCTTCTGCGAGTGTCCGTGATGAGAACCACTGCTTTGCTCGTGTAGTTGTATCACATCAGAGTAAGACAACTGAGGTCCAGGTTTTTATACTTATCAAATATTAATATAAAAAATATGACAGATCACTAAGCAATGACATTGACCACAGTAACGGAGCAACGGATTGATGTGATTTTTGGCATAGGTATAATTTATGCACCAGAAAGTAACATAGGCTACTTTTATCACAGTTCCTGTGGGAGTGTTAGTGAAACAGGGGACAGAAGCTAGTAATCAATAATTGTTAGTTACCTTCTGGCAGCAAATTATCATCAATCAATGCATCGCAGTGCATTGTAAACCGAGATGCCAGTGATCGTACAATGTCCTGTTTCACAGCTGCTATAGCTTCACTGGTTGTAGCTTTCGGGTACATAAAAACACTTGAAGACACCACACCGCTGAAGTGTATGCTGCCATCACATTCCAGGTACTCTACACTCTCAGGCAATGCATTTTCCTAAAAATATACAGTAATTTTTAAAAATAGGGAAAATTGGAATTTTCTTAAACAAACATAAGTACCACAATTTAGGACCTTGTCTAACATCTAAACTAATAACTATTTTCTGCTTGAAATATATTTTTTTATGTTTATGCTTGCAAGACTTTAAAATTCTTTTATTCTTCCTGCTGTTATTGTTTGCTAAGTTTGAATGAAGGTTGTGCTTTAAGCTGATGTCACTATTATAAATGACATTATTTCATCTTTTCTTTTTGTAATAAGAATAAGCCAGTCATTTTTCTGATGATAAGTATAATGCCAGACCATAACAATTGCGCCACCCAGAACTTTTGCAACAAAAGCCTGCTAAAATAGTACACTTGTTACCATGAGAAATCGGGTAAAAATTAAAATTACTTTTAGTAATTTCACCGACAACTTGCTCATCAAACTGGAACACAGTAACCCAGGCTCACTACATAAGCAGCTACCAAACAATAATATAGGTACATTTCTCTGTAATTATTGTTTAAATTAATGTTAACATTCAATGCTTACAAAAGGCACAAATAATGACACATGCATCGATTTGGGAGTTTCCTTTTCAGTGGACTTCGAACTGCTCTTAGTTTTCTTCTTCTTAATCAGTTGTTCCAAAGGTTCTGATCCTTGTTTGAGTTCTCCATCAATAAATATGACACTTGACTCAATTGTCTTGTGGGCTGACTCCAGAATTTGCTGCAATTTTAAATACTTAGTAAGCATCTGTTATGTAGACTGATATATATTATGTGATAGATATATTTATAGCCTCTATTGAAATACCACACTACTATAATTTTAAAATAATTGGCAGTCATATAGCGAAATAATTTCTTCCAGACAACCATAAATAACATTTAACAGATAATAACATTGTAATAAATGCAGCTTTTGAGAATAAAACTATAAATTTCAGTTTTAAGCAAGAAATTTCATAAACATGTTATAAAAGAAAGGTGACCTAGAAAAAAGGTTTTCACATGATTGCTCTATCACTTCTAGGTCACTTAGCTATTCAAACTAAGTACTAGTAATATGTAATTAGCTATTATAGTAAAAAATGTAAAGCTGTGAATCTGAGATAAATAAATAAATAAATAAACTGCGTGTGTTGAGATGAGAAAACCAAAACCACTGCAAAATGTATCTTATGTACAACATCACTTATAAAAAAATAAAAGAAAGTATAGATAACCAGAAGATGCGGGTTCGGATCATTTTGGCAGTGAACTATTTATGTGAATAAAAAAATGGGGTGTTATTATAGTTTATATTTAAAAGATGATGTGATCATTAGCTAAAAGTATCCTAAATATACTGTTATGTTAATAATTACTGTTTATAAATAAAAATGCTGACCTGAAATTGTTGTTTAACAGAAATGCCATTCTTTTTAACAATAACTGGATACACATCATCAAACTCGTAATAACAGTCTAGTCTCTGCCACTGCTGTGGCTTCGGTAAAAATTTCCATTCTACTGGCTTGATCACCGTTCCTTTACCAATACCAACATCAACACTCTTACATGTAAGTACTTTTGTGTTTGTAGACATGTGGAGCACAAGTCGTTCACTTGTGCTAGCCGAGTTACCAAACATGTACATGTTTGAACTGAGAGCTTTGTATGTGTGGTTCAGTATTGCTCTCACTTTGCTGAAACTGTTTGGATCTTCGAATATGTCATCATCACTTGTAATGAATATGCCTGAAATTACAATGTAAATAGATGTAGAGTTGTCTTGTAGGTACTTGCTCGCAATACAACATGGTGGTATTTTCTTAGGTTTATTTGGTTTTCGCAATTATTACATATTGAATTTTAACTGTTTGTATTGCATATATTTGTTCAGAGTTTTATAGTCACTGGTTAGATTTAGAAAAGAGTCACTGAATAGATTTAGAAAAGAATAGAAACAAACTCTGCAAAAGTTTCAAAATGTAGCAAATTCATATAATATAAATTACATACATGTTATAAAACACTAAAAGTTGTTTAATTCGATGTTAGGCTGAATTATGGGTGTAATTTTTGTGCCATTTAAAACTATAACTCTAATCTAGAGAGTGCTCCCATTTTGTGTTTTATTTACTATCTATTTATTCTGTGAAAAAACATGTTAAAATTTTAGGTTTTAGTAATCTACATGCAGACTCTGGAGTGCAATCTAAGGGTCTCACTAATAAACAGTTATATTGGTGGTATAGATACTAAACAAACATTGTGTAACTATTCAATTGTTATACTTACAGTGTTGATCAGTATGATCAGTATGTAAAACTATAACTATAATTAATTAGAGATTACTTAGTAAAGGAAATACTTATAAAACAATTACTTCCACATTGTTGTTTAGTTTGTTTAATGTGCTAGATGGATTACTCTCTAAATTATATTTTTAAAACGAAATGGCACACCAGAATGTGACATACCCAATGATACACTTTATAATTTTCAATGAAAGTAGCCACAGGTGAAGTGTAAATAAAAGTATGTACCTTGAACAAACATGCCTCCTGGCAACATTCTGGTGACATGCTTGGCATGATCAGCAACCCACGCTTCGGATACTCCTAATAATGTCTTCACAGGCTCTAATTTATCCAGCTGGTAACTGGTTTCTGAGGAATTTTCTGAGGATTTTTCCTCCGGTGTCCGCGCCAAATGAATAACATTTTCTCTAGCTTCTACACTCTAAAAAAAGTGTTATCCTAACATCAGAAAGTACCAAAAAATTAATAAAAATAAGCATATGTACGGGATTTACATACCTGGCCAAGTATCAGCCCAATAACAAAAAATTCTTTTGATGCATACTGCTCTAGATACTGCAGACAATACTCCGGCGAATAAACAGTTCTGACCATTTTTGAAACCACAATTTTACAATTCACATGTAAAAGGTAAATCGCAAAACCACAATATTTTCGGTTGACGATTTGTTTTGTGGCGCTGGCGTCAAAATTGTCAAACAAAATGAATGATTTTGTTGACAGTTGACACTGACAGCTATGGTGAATGTGATGTATACTGCCAAAACTTTTCAAGCTATCAGATAGGGATGAGCTCAGAATAATATTAATCCTAACGGGCGGTGTGCCGCGCAAGTACGGATCTTTTCGATCGATAAAATTGACAGTTCAAATCGATAGAGTGGGTTTATTGATTTTTTATATAATTTATCTATTTTATGAATATTTTAAACTGAATCGAAAGACACGAAACATAGTTTAACCATTCAACCGTTAACTCAGTTTATACGGTCGTACCGCAAAAAAAAACACACTTTAAACCGGTGAACAATGTTTAACTCCTAAACATGCTTTAGTCACGTGTTTAAATATCAGCACCACAAATCCTGATTTAAGTAGTGTCTAACCGTGCGTTGTCTAACACAATTCTGTTTTGAGTTGTGACATTTCTAATAATTTTTGACGTCTTTCTTTAGACACTGTTTAGCTAAACAGGTGGCTAAAAGTGTTTTTGGGCTAACACGGTTAGACTTTTAATTATACATTTGTTAAATTACAATTATTCATGAAAAGTAAAAAAAAAGGTCTCAGAAATAGGCTATAATATATCTATAAGATGATGCTTAACGGTAGCATCCTTATTTGTAAGGACACTACTTGATGATAGATGGCACTACTAAAAATATTGTAACTTAGGGTACGTTCCAATATTTATAGCACGTAAAACAGATGGCAGCACTCGTGACTAACATAAAAGACTGGTTGTGCGGTGTGGCGGTGTGTTGGCTGCATAGCTTGCTATTCTACTTCCATTCATCAAATACCTATAATTATCTGATAGTTTCCTTTGAGTGTCAATGAGTAATTCCACTTTGCCCACTAACTGCAATATAAATCATCATAATTCATATACCTACACACTTTCAATTAACAAAAAGTCCTTTCCTATAACTAATATCATAAAAGGAAAGTGTTGCTGTTCTGTCCTTCAATCACGCAGCAGCAGAGTAAAAACCGACGTGTTTTTTTTGCAATGCGCCGCAGCGCAGTGATATTGGGTAGGTTCTTTTTATCCCGGAAAATGGCTCCAGTAAGAATATCTACGCGAGTGGAACCGCAGGCCGCAGCTATTATAAAAAACAACAAAAATAAACAAACTTCCAAGACCTGATGGTAAAAACTTTACGCTCAATATACGAAATCTGCCTCGACCGGGAACGAACCCGGGGCGCATTTCTCTGCAGGCAAGGTTTCTTGTACTAGGTACCTACCAACATAGCAATGTATACTTCGTATTATTATCTATTCTGTGGCTATACGGCACCGTCAAGTAGGTATATAATTACCTCAAAATGTCAATCAATTACTTCCCGTTCAGCTGCCTGTACTTTTATTACCTATATTCATTATTATAACCAAAGACTATAAATCCTGAATAATCTGTGATTATAACACTTATAACCATACTAGCTTCTGCCCGCGGTTTTCACCCGCGTTCCCACAGGAATCGTAATTTTTTTCCGGGACAAAAAGTGTTACTCTCCGGTCCTAAAACTATAACTATGCCAAAAATCACAACGATTTGTTGTTCCGTTGCTGCGTAAAAGAAGGACAAACCAATAAACACACTTTCGCATTTATAATATTAGTAGGATTAACTGATCGTAATAAAATTATTGTTTTGGTATTGTAACATTTTTATTTAGATATTTAACCAAAATACTTACAATTATGAATTCAACTTAAGTATAAGTGCGTATTACGGAATCACGCTTGTTACAAATAAGGTACAAAGTGAAATGCAAATAAACATCATACATAAGTTTTTAGCCCACTAGTTGAAAATAGAGCACTCAGGTGATTAAACTTAAAAGTTCTGCTGCAGAATAAATTATATTATAAACACTCGAACATATTGGTATTGAGATGACTTCAATTGAATTTGCACTTAGAGAAGTCCATTTCCGGATGCTGCTCCATGAATCTGAAAAAAAAACGGATGTACTTTAGAATCTTCTATTACCTGCATCGTTTAGTAAAAATAGTTCAGAATTACCATTTCCGATTAATTATTCCACCGCGTTATAATAAGAATTATCATCAGATTAAGTTTTCAAATGTTACCCGAACATTTGAAACTCTTTTCCCTCATTTCGTGTCCATTAAAAAACCATTAAACCAACCATTAAAAAAATACCTATATTTTTTGAGGAATATGTAGTCATCTAAGTGGCTTCCTTTAAATTCTTTGAAGAATATCTGGTGAGACAAGAAGAGCATGACAGATGTTCCATCGCCTGTATCAAGAGTGTTTAGATCTCAAGACTTTTCATACAAACTTTCAAGTAGTCCAAAATCATTGAAATTAATGAACTGTTTTTAAATAATGGAAAGGCGTTACGGTTAGCATCAGGCTAAACAGGCTGCTCGTAATAATAAAGAAGATAAATAAATACAAAACTAAGACGAAGAAGCCTGCTCGTTTCATCACCTAACTGCGTAATATAAAAATAAATCAGGTGTTAGGACTAACTCTTCTGCGAAGAGACTTTCTTCTGTCTGATTTGCTCGTGTATCTGCCGCCAAGCCGTAATGTGCAAGCATTACTGTGTTCCGGTTTGATGAGCAAAGTAGTCAGTGAAATCACTGGGCGTATGAGACCTAACACCTAATGTCTCACAGTAACGAGTGCACTGCAGTGTCGCGCAGGCTTTTCTGTTTCAAAGCTCGTGAGTGGCACTGCAATTGTTATGGGCTGGCGTTATGCTGGCCACCAGGGAAACGACCCGTTCTTCTCTTTATCAAAAATAACACAAAAGAAAAAAATAATAAAGGAAACTAGGTTACTCACTTTTTAAGCACATCTTGTTTCTTCTGTTCATCACTAGTGGGCCGGCCCATTTCTTTTTGTCTCTGGTCATACATCATTTTCTCCACTAGCCCCCGCGTCTCTCCGTCCAAATCAGATAGTTTTGATGGCTCTGAAAATAATAAATTATTGTAATTTTAACATCATTATGAATATTGTGGGACTATGGATTGCCCTTTTTACATAGGAGCCGCGTTCAGGTTTCCCAGATTTTTCTTTAGAGATTCTCGGATTATTTATCACCCGTGTGATTTTCATCAAAATCATTAGGGGTTAGAAAAGCAAAGTTACGGCCACGTGCCCACAAATCGTTTGCAGTGTTCGTGGTCGCTTTGGCCACGTAGTCCGACTGCTGTGTCCAAAGCTGATCGGACGACGCGACGTGCGCTTTTTTCCTGTTAGTTCGATTAAAGAATCGGACTATGAGGACTATTGTTTTCGTACAGCATATTTACTCATCGATCGGACGATAAAGTTATTTGTTCCAGCTAGTTCGTTTAAAGAATCGGGCTATAAGAACTATAATTTTTAGGCGACTTGGTCCCACCACTCGGAAGACGGAAACTTTTTGGCATACAAAAAAAAATGTTCGAAACCCTTTGATAGATTTTTGTTGTTTGGGTGTTTTAATAAGTAATTATAAGTTGGAACGTAAGTTCAAGACAGACTAGGAGGCCTACGGCCTAACGAGGGAATTTTTTACACGACTGCACAAAAGGAGTGTTATTCCTGTCGGTTTTGTACCTACAATCATTAGTTTATTTAAGCTAAATGAGAGATAACCTCTGTACCCCATAACGCAAACTCCAGCCTACCTCGACTCAGTCGATGGGGTTCTGATTATTTTCACCAACTTTCGAGTTTAATTCACCACCTCTGCCATCAATTTTGTAAGTTTTGATTGTTCAAGATTAAAAATAAGCAGAGTCAGACTAGTTGATAAAAACATATCGTAACCTATAGACTCGATTAGCGCTGAGTCGAGGTAGGCCGCAGTTTGCGTTATAGGGTACGGAGGTAAGTCTAAGAAAAGTCAAAGTAGGTACCATGTATACATTATAACCGTAAGTACACACAGTCATCTAAGTACGAGCACATAGGTTTCTTTCAAGCAAATTAAAAAAAATACATCATCTTTTACAGCACATTTTTCCTTGAAATTAACTCCAATGAAATACATTGTTATGAACATTATGCCAGATGAATACAAACAATAAACGTTGTAATTAAATTGCGTAAGATCGAATTAACCTTCTAGTAATAGTTAGGTAACATATCAACTAACCTGGGTTTATTTTCCTCGTTGATATCTCAGGGTCCGTGGTCACCAATCTGCCCCACCAGTTCATTTTGTTCACCTGCAAAAGATAAATATACCGAATTGCTATTTTTTTTCGTTCGTCGCAAACTTATGCCCCTAGAATGTCTCAAGGTAACGCAGTGCAGTGCCACGCAGGCGTTTATGCTTCAAAGTTCTGAGTGGCACTGCAATTGTTATGCTGGCTGGAAGTTGAAAGTTGGCCGGCGCGGCGTTACGCTTACCATAAGGTAAAACCAACTCGGCTCGTTAACCAATAGTTGAAAAAACTTAATGCTAATTTTACTGACTTTCAGCTACTTGGTGAAGTCAGCCGCCAAGCAGTAATGTGCGATCATTACTGTGTTCCGGTTTGATGAGCAGAGTAGCCAGTGAAATTACTTGGCTTATGAGACTTAATACCTAATGTCTCAGGGTAGCGGGCGCACTGCAGTGCCGCGCAGGACTTTGTGTTTCAAATTTCTGAGTGGCACTGCAACTTTTATGGGCCGGCGTTATGCTTACCATCAGGCAAACGACCAGCTCGTCTCGTTACCAAATAGCATTAAAAAATTACTCTATGGTATAGACTATAGTACAGACTATAGAGTATAGATGCACATAACATTGAACAAGTGACCAACGGACATTCTAACTGCTCAAAGCGATATCGCATATACGGCGGTAGGACCCATCTGCACAGTGTTAGGGCATTTTTCCTGCTCGCCTGACTAGTTAAACTAGAAATAGAACTTGTTTTTAAGTGCAAATTCTAACGGTCTTCCAAAAAAAACTAACCACAATAAGAAAAACACTAAATATTATGTATTAAACCCTAAACATGCCTAGTCGCGTGTTTAAATATAAACAACCACAATAACCTAACCGTCGTTTAACTCCACTCTGTTGTGACATTTCTAATCATTTTAGATGATTATCTTTAAACACTGTCTAGGAAACCGACGTCTAAAAATTGTTTTTTGTGGTAACACGGTAACGGCCTTGAACTTAACACAAAAAAAAAAGTTTATTTTTTTGGCTATACTATGAAACGACTGGACTGTTTTTGACGGGACGTTTCTGGCAGATAGCTGATATTATAAGGAGTAACTTAGGCTATGTGGGCGAAGCCGCGAACACAGCTAGTATTTACATATAAGGACCTCATGAATAAAGCTATGCCAATTACCTAAACATGGATTATCAGTTTTAAAGCATTGATCAAACCCACGCCAAACTGACCATTACTTCGAATTGGTACTCGACAAAAACATCTCATTCCATGTAGATAATAATGAAGTTACGTTTAAAATAATTACTTAGGTACACAAAAGCAATTTCAGAAGTGTTACAAGGTTCGCCTATGACATTTGGAATACTTTTGTAGTACGTATTTAGGAGGCTTTGCAGCGATTGGTTCATATCTTATCTGTTGCCTAAGTATAGCCGCTAACAAAGTAGTTATCGGGTAAGCCTGTAATTTAAAAAATAAATGAATCCTGACTAAGTACAAAGTGAGCATGCTCCATTCTTGCATAGATTTTACCAGATTAGACTGAATTAGCTGAGAATAGATCAAAAGATATTTTTAATAGATTAGCTGAGATTTTTTTCACAGTTAACTTGCCTGTACTGCTAAAGTAATATTTTGTGAGAAATCATATCTTCTGAGGAAAAACAGTGTTATGCCATGGTCCATGATGCAAACACAGAAAGGTGGTAGGTCATTTTACAGTGCTCGCCTGGCTAGCTACCATCCTCAAGTAGAAAATCGAATCGATCACCAAGCGCAAACCAAGCGGGAAAGCATAGACCAGAGTATTTGTCCTTCGTGTGCGTTACTGCCTATATTTCCATGCATTCTATCGTCGCGGATAAATAGGCCCTCGTCTGCTGAGACCTTTAGATGGGTCTCATCATGGCCACGTTCGTCTAAAGCCTACCTTTTCGAGATTGATCAGCAAGTTGCGCCCATCTTGCAGCACCCACGTGGACTCTTCCATCTTGATATCTGAATCTAGTTCTCCGTCGATGATGAGCGGCTGGCCCTTGATGCCGACCTTCAGGTGTCGCTTGGCCATAACCACATTCAGGTCCCGCGGTCGCAGCGTCTGGCGCAGGGGCACTCGTATCTGTCGAGTGATTATTTATTTACTTCTCTTATAAAATACACCAGTTTTATACTAAAAAAAAAGAAGATCATAACTTTATACAATCCGGACACATCACTCTTTAGAAAATATTAAAACGCTGCGGAGGCCAGTCTTTGTGTAAGTCGTATAAGGTTTGTAAAGTGAAATACCTAATTGACGTGTTTTAAGAATAAGGCTCAACAACGTCTTTTTGCGGCGATGAAGTCGAGTGTCTCGGTGTTTGTTTTCAGTATCTCATTTGTATCGAGATCTTTGTGAAACTGTATGGCATTAATTATGCTACGACTCTAAACTATTTATGCATAAACCGATTGATTGTTGTTGTTTTTGTTGGATAAATTATTTTATAAGTTGCCAGTTTCAGAATCTCATTCAAATTCAACTTCAAAATGCTTTATGCATATGGGCCCCAAGGGAGCACTCATGCTATACTAATAAGAGAAAGGGGCCCAGTATTGATCCGCGGTACGCCTATCTTCACAGAAGAATCACAAGATGTTACTCTATTGATGCCAACCTTCTGCTGTCTACCTGTCAAGTAAGAATTCATAAGATCAAGAGCTGTTCCACGCACGCTATAATGATGCATTTTTGAATTAGCGTTCTGTGGTCCACACAATCAAATGCTCATAGAATACTCTAATAGCATCCTGTGAACTCTCCCAAGCTTCAAAGATGTGAGACACCAGTTTAGCTCCAGCATCGACTGGTCTGAAACTATAATTAGAGGGGGTGTCCTTAAAACCAGATTTTAAAATAGGGGTGACTTTACTGTGCTTCATGAGATCAGAAAAGATACCCACCCTGGTCTATAGAAAGATCTATTTTTTACAGCCTGTTGCATATCCAACACCAGAGCCAATGGACGTTGCGGGTTTAAAATAATGTAACAGACGCCACTTGACGCGAATCTCCGGCGTATGTAGCCTGCGCCTTTACTTGCTCCAGCTACATGCACCATACGAGCACCATTAATGTCTTGCAACACATCGTTTCATAGAATAATGTTACGCTCTAATGGGGACGCATTATGGTTTGGCGCTAATCTTGCTTCACCCACATTTAGAATAGCTCCGGGCTAAGGTTGGTAGTACCTGTAAAGCGGGAGGGAAACTTTGTGTACTGAACATAAAGTTTTTGTTCTCTTTTTGTCTTGGGAGTCTGTGTTGTGTATCTCTATATCTGTGTGTCCATGCCACTTGCGATACTCGCAATCCTATTATAGTGCAAGCATATGACCTAAACATTATTTATCTATCTACTGCAATGACAAATAGACCATTGGAGATACAAACAGAATTCCACTTTTTGCCTCCACTCGTGGAACCTACTTCACTCGAATTCAATTTATCAACTTCTACGAAATAGTAATTTGCATTAGTGCAGGTTTCTTAACATGTTTAATGGTGAGCGATTAATTTAATCAAAAGTGAAGCACTAAGTGAAGTACATCGGAATCGGACCCGTAAGTATATATAATTCCCTGCATTATTAAACCTGGAACCACAATGACCGCCGGTCAAAGGGACCATCTGGAATGGCAACACGTAGACACGGAAAACTCAAAAAATGCCCGTCTCTGCCGATTTTTACAAAAAAAGAAATGTACAAATTGACGGTGAACATTGCTGAGTGCTATTATCATTTTAGTATACTATAATGCAATAGGAACGTGTATATTATTTATTTACGTTTTGCAAGCTGTACCGTGTGACATCAAATGAAAGAGTTTTGTTGTAAGTCTTAAACATTTTTTTTGTATAATTTTAAAACTAAGTATAGGTACATATAATTTCAAAGTTATTTAAGAATAAAAGAGAGATACTATACACATCCCATAAGTTTTCCTGTAATCTATAAGTAAAGAACTATTTTCCCGCATCCCAATAGTGATACTCAAAATTCATTTATTTAAGTTACACGTCTGTTTTTGGGTCACAGAAATTCATATGTGTATCTACCAAATTTCAAATTGATTCCGAGCAAATTAGCTGTGACAGGCGGACGGACATTCACAAGAGTGATCCTA
Source organism: Crocallis elinguaria (assembly GCA_907269065.1). Taxonomy (NCBI): domain Eukaryota; kingdom Metazoa; phylum Arthropoda; class Insecta; order Lepidoptera; family Geometridae; genus Crocallis; species Crocallis elinguaria. The sequence continues at coordinate 9,124,593 of OU026079.1, read as the reverse complement.
TAAGCTTATAAGGGGTCCATTCGAACGTATGGAACCCCAAAAATGACGCATATCAAAAGGATATAATATTATTTATATTTGTTATAGTTATGTTTTTGAAAATTGCCCTGTAATTAGGAATAAGGGCCATTACCAGGAGTACAATTAAGTGTTAGCGCAGACGGATATTGGTAACACGCGAGGCTTTTTTTTTTGTACCTACGATCTAAAAGTTCAAAGTTAATTTACACGTTAACATTTCACACAACTGGAAAAGGTACGAGACAAGGGTGTTACGTCAAAATATTGTGGCACAATACACTCGAAATGACGTCGAAATTATAAAACGACTGACATCATAATTACCCACCACAAGGCGGCCGATACGAAATAGCTTGTTCCAATAAGGTTTACGTTAGGACATAAACCAATTCTAAATAATTTCGCTACCTATACGTACTTAGACTTACGTGCTACGAAGTAACACGAATCAAATTGCTTCGTCTATGACAGGCGATTTTAACGATGTCATTCGTCAGTGAAGTGTTAATCGGTGGTCAACATTCAAGGTGCGGGTCGCGATCTGACAACATAATGACATGCACAGAATACGGAATGAATGTAATATCGACGTATAATAAAACTGTACGTTTTAGTTGAGGAGCGCAGGCCGAGCGCGGTCTTCGGAGCACGGCGTGATGACCTCGCATTCCTGGCAAGGACGATCCGAATGATCGTTATAAAGTCTGCGCGCTACCGAACCGGACCGGCACGGCATGCCACGGTGCCGATGTAGCCATCGACGCAAGTGATTAAGACGCAACGCATCAAATTGTACCTGAATGTCATTTGCATCAGGTTACAAAGTTTTTTTATAAGTAGTCAGTCGAGATAATCAAGAACAATTTAAACTTAAGGACAATAATTAATTGTAAGAATTATATGTAAATATTCAAGAAAACTGCAATACAATATAACTAAAAATAAAATTAAGAAAGGTTTTCATTGGTTATTATTTTAAGTCCTTACGCACGAGACTGGAGGCATCATTATATCGCATGAGATATCTCCTGCTGATATTAATCTCTTAAATCAACATAACAATTAGTACGACAGAAATGTAGAGCGGGTCCTATTTATATAGACATAATACCTTGACCTTGAAAGTGAGGTATTTTAAAAAATCTGCGTTGATTAATAATAATCAGTGGTAAACTAATATAACCAACAAACTAACTGATTGACCATGTGACCATGATCATTATTCAGGTATGCAAAGAAGATGCATAATATAATAATTATTACGACCCGGTTTTGTAAAAACATGTGTAAGTTCAGTGTCAACATTAGTGATAAATAGAAAAAATAACAAAAGACAAATTTGTCTACATTTAATTGAGACGTGCATTTGATGGAGACGATCGCGTATGAAACTTAATACGATGTTTAAAAAAATTCGAATAATATAGGAACTACAGTTGTAAAGCGTGCTCAACTATAAGCATGAAGCGTTAGCAGGAACTTAGTCAAATATGATGTAATACCGTATGCAAATAACTAATGAGGAAACAATATTTTTTTGGGAAATATCTTCTCCTGTTATTGTTGTATGTAAGTCCAGTAGTACTTGATTGGTTGATTTTTTCATTTATATCGTTAATGTGTCATTAGTCTATTAATACCAAAGCTGACATTCAGAGTACATAAAAATCTAATCTGGGAAATCCTTCATTTTAATTACCACTTAAAATCATTACCTGGTCAATAAACACACGGAATTCCGAACACATGTGAATGACTCTTGGCGTCGAATATACATATTACATAGGCGCCAAACAAATCGCCCGCAGACTAGCTCACATTCGGAATATTTGGCCAACTGGATTCAATTTTATGTATAAGGCGATATATTTTGTGTAGATCCGGCTAGATCGCTAGATGTAGCCTCAAACATCAAACAGTGGGTGGCAACAGGATAGTAAATGCTAATAAACATTGATATGGAGTTGATGATATAATTGCAATCCAATTAAGCTGGAATCGTGCGTGCGACTGGGAAATTAAGCAAGCCTTCAATCTTTTGTTGATTTAGCAAATAACTTCTTATAAGAACCTTGTAGTAACGCTCTATAGCGTGGTGGTATAATACCTTCACACGATCATGCGCGATTACAGGCCCGTTCTAATGGAAGCTGCGAGTTCGCTACATCTTTTAAATGTAATGTTTTAAAGCGTTTTGTCTAAATTATTCAATTTTAAGCCTAAGCTAACCAAATTCACGGTCCGTACCTGTGAATAATGTGATGATTTCTGACCAATTGTATTTAAAACGCACAAACAATTTAAGTATCGCTATCTGTAATAAAACTGCATTTGTTAATAAATCAAAGGCGTTTTTATTGAAGATATCACACTACACAAGTTAACGTTATACGAGAGGCCGGTAACTGATAGCAATAAATCATAATTATGACAAATATTAAAATGTTTTTATATAAAATTATAATGATGCACTCAAATGTTAGAAACAGGAAACATAGGTATATACAATATTATACCTATATTATATACTTTATACAATGTTAAGTTTTTGTTAAATGTGAACAACTACTATTTTACTACAACTAAACAATTTTTTCCTTAAAAGACTTCAACGCGCTACAATCTGACCAAATATTACAACTTTACTTTGATTTTTAAATTTGTACACAGTTAAGTAGATCAGTAAGAGTCGCGATCATCGTAATTCTTGAGAATAGTAACAATGGAACGCTTAAAACCCCAAAACCAAGGAAATTACCATCATTAGCTGCATAATAAAATCATTGAACTCTAGGTGGCTAAAGCAAATCCGTTGCCAGGCGTCATGGTCATGGCAGCCTAGTAAATCATACACCCACAATTTTATGCATAAAGAACTGCTGCTTTTATAAATGGAAGTTAAATTGTTCTGTAAAACGATCAAAATAATTTTGGGGTCCAATGCCTTGACCACTATCTGACCTGATTTTAAATGCCGATGGTTTTACAGTAAGCTAAAAAAGGCTGAGAGTTTAGTAACATGTAGATGATTATTAGTCGATTTTTAGGATGTCTACTGACTAACTTACCACCATGTGAATCACAATGTTTTGTTTTCACCGAAAGCTTATGTTTAAAAGGATACGTACCATCGACCTATATGAATCGGCGAGTGATATCATACCACTGAACCCTTTTGGCATAAAATCTAAATACATCTATAAATGTACATCGGTCAGTCACGGAGGATCAACAATGTTGGCAACATTTCGTCCAATTCAGCATGCCAACAGGCAATTCATTGCCTTGCTAGTTTTGTGTTAGTCATTCCTATCATGCTTCAGTTAACTTGGAGATTGAACCCGGCTACCCTCATAAGTTACAGTTAAAATTTTCATAAAATTTGAAATTACGTCAAGTGAAATCTTCAAATTACACTTGATTAAATTAGTCATTCTCAGGGTGATTGTAAATTCCGCGGTATATTGTAAAGAGTATCCGGATGTGTGGTTGGTGTCATCTGGTGAATTCCAATTGTCATGGCAAGGTGATCAGTATCGGATCCTGCGAAGTGAGTTTAGTGGCGATCGGCGGCGCGTCCTCGCCGCTTGCGCAACTCCAGGCAACGAAGGGTGCCACGTCACCGGACCCCAATGCAGCACAACGAAGACGTGACTCTACCTATGTATTACCATTTTACAATTTTCCTGTGGGCTAAGGCTACCGTCAGTCGCATACATGGCCGCGTGAACATTAACATCCTCCACAATCGTCGTGATTACAATTTTTATATTATTTAATCGCTTAACATTCGGGTAAGCAATTTCATTTGATCAATTGACAGCCTTAACATTTGCCGTTAACATTTTTAGTAAATATACATCGTTTTATGTCAAGTCTTCACTCGGCATATATTTCGTATTCACCATTAGGGTCTATATACGTGATATATTGTGTTATATTCATATTACTATGTACTTGAATGTTAAGTAGACGCTAATGACACTTGGTCAATCAAATGTTAGATTTCATATCTTGCTTATTGCCGGTGTCCTTACCCTTTTCGCGCAAATGGAGATGAAGGCACGTTTTTCGGCGGTCCCGCGACAATAGGTACATGACTAATATTAGTTTTATGTATCACCATGACTAAAATGAGATTAAGAATATCGATTTTAACATTTTACTTGATCAAATTTTCCTGATAATTTACATTGGCTTCTCTGTCTTCTGATTTCTGATGCAGGGAAATAACAATAAGAATATAGAAATGTGTCAATATCTAAAAGTATCTTTTTTCATATATCCCGATTTTAAGAAAAATCCGAAACCAAATTGCGAATTTGGTGTTAAGAACAACGGCTGTGTGCAACCTCATATATAAACCTTGACGATTGTTGCAACACTCTCAGTACGACTCTAGTCGCTTTGCCGATTGGTACAGGCGCGTCCGTCGACGCCGACCACACGGAGAGGGCGAGAGAGCAACTCGAACAGCTGACGAGCCGATGTAAACACAAGACATGTGGACACAGTGAATTCAGTGCAGTGACGTAACAGTGAACCCATTAGAAGACTACAGTGAAGTGGAGATACAACCATGGATATCAATAAACAAAGTTCGGTGAGTGAGCAAACTCTCTTGACTAAGACAATGCAGTTGGTTTATAGGCCTCGCGACTTGTGTGAACGCTGCCAGCTTGGAACGCGCAAATTCAATTCAAAAGACGTTATCTAGTAATGTAAGCATTGAAACGTCGATCAATTGATAGTACGAGTCAATTGCGAAATTAACTAATTGCTTACATTCAACTGTTCAATGCGGGTAAGTAATATAAGTACCGCTAAAAGCTTTACGATGGGATAATCAAGGTCAGAGTCTATAAACGTTACTTATTTAAACTATTTACTATTGATTCAGCAATCAATTATTTTTATCTTAACATACTATAACTACATATTTATCATAATGTAGAACGGAATCCAATAATAAGATTAATAGCTGTCTAACAAAGCATGGGAGGACGTAAATTGATATACTGCTAGCTTTTATATGTTTATAACAATTTGTTAAAATGGCATTTCTATAGAACTGGACGCCGATGAACTGACCTCAATAACTTTGAAGTTTAATACAGACTGTACCACTGTTCAGGTCATAGATCAACCAACCAAAGGTTAATAAAGGTCAGACATTACATAGTTAACAAATCATTAGACTATAATTCTGGTCAGGAAGTTTGCCACCTAAATGATACTGGACAATATTTTAGTTAGTCCAATTTGAAGACCCGATCAAATTGACAAACTGAAATCTGATAGGTAGGCATATTAGCAGAACAAAAATACTTTCTGGAATCGAAGGTCGGAAAAATTATGATGATATGATGGTTGCTCATCGGAGTACAATCAAATTTTTAGTTTTGAGTAAAATACCGATGAGCTAAGAAATATAATGGAGTCAAGGGACAGATGATGATATAATTACTGAGTTTTATACTGACCTCAACCGATATTCATCAGTATGTATGACAATAGGAAGTGCCGGCCAGTGGCTAGCCATGGGATATCGAAGGTCACAAAGAACATTCATTAACATGCATCTACATATTTTTTTGCTGATCGGCATTTTGTTGTTGTACGTTTTTGTTTTTTTATGTTGAAGAAAAACAAATAACTCAAAACCGCTCCAATCGAGAAGTTTTGATCACATCCGTAACTATAACTAGTGTAGAGTAGTTATTTTCACACCAACTGGTCGACAATGACCAATTACATATCACGTAGTCTCAACGTAAAGCAAGGCAGTGCCTCTGAGGACGTTGTATGAAAATCCCAAGGGAATCTCCGAGCAAGGAGGTTAAATTTGAATGAAAACTCGAGAATACGGGCATTGTAATAAGAGGTTATTCGAAAATCGAACCGGCCACCATAGGCACAACAAAAAATAATAATAATTATGTAGCCCTAGCTTTTTATTGTCTCGCAGAAGGTGTGAAAAGTAGAGTATTCACTTCTATGATAAAGCCTGTCTTCGTCTTTGGCGGTTTCAACCTCTGGCTTTACTCAGGACTCTACATAACTCCCTCGCTTCGCTTTGACGTTAATTTAAAATTCCCTTGCAGCGCTCGGGAGTGCCTTTCGTTACGTTCAAGGGTCCAATAAGCCGTCCGTGACCTAAGACACTGTTTCATCCTCTTGGTGCATAATTTACTAATGTTGACTTATTTTTTTTTACTAAAAGGAAAACTTTATTATCTCTACACACAAATAAATAAAATTGAAGTCAAAATAATAGCGTCCTAATAAATGGTAAATGCATATGAAAGTATATACTTACAATATTACTTACTTATAAAAAACACAATTTTTATTTTTTTTCTGCTGTCTGTTTGTTCCGGGTAATCTCCGAAACGGCTGGGCCGATTTTGACGGGACTTTCACTCGCAGATAGCTAATGTTATAAGGAGTAACTTATTATGCTACTTTTATTACGTGGGGGAAGCCGCGGGACACAGCTAGTTTATATATATATGTATTTGATAGTACTGGAGTCAAACCAACACATCTTCACAGATCACAAATATTTCGTATTATTTGGTACTGATTCCTTCTTTAAATTCTACTGTGCTTGCATGGAAAAGTTCATAATAACTTTCTTTTTATACGTCATGAAAGCAACAATAAAATTAAATTATTTGTTTATTTTAACAACTATAAATTAACCAATTTTTCTAACTATCCAGTTAGTAATAAAACTACTAATTGAACTTACGAATTACATAAATACAATACCAAACACTTAACAGCCTATTAAAAAAGTGACTGTTTTCGGAGACAGTCTTAGATAAAAACGCCAGAAACTAAGAAATATAAAGCGATTAACAAATAACTAAGCTAATTGATACAGCAGACAGAACATTAATTTCTGCGAAAAACAATTCTTTGCAAATATGTGTTGCCAGTTGCCACCCGTCTAAAATAGCATTGAAAATATATACTATGAAAGTTATTGAACTTTAGACTTTTATAGACGAAACTCTAGCATCCCGAACAGAGAGTCGCAGTTTCTATTTATACAGAAAAGTTAATCGATTATAAACCGCACAGAATAATTCCATAGAAAAATAGTTGGTTAGAACATATAAGGCTCTATCAATGTCACTGTTTTAGATAAAGACACATCCTTTACCACATTCCGAGATGACGACGATTCCTTAAGTATTCACACTAGAGACAATTAATTATAAATATATCGATTCGTAGTATACTGCGTCCTTTATACATAATATTAATTATTTTTATCTAATTATATGCGTATCTGTAGAAGCTAATAAAAAAAAATTACAATCTATAAACTATGTTTTATTATTTTATGTGTTATTGGCTACTTATACGGGCCAGGGGCCTGTTTCATAAAAAATATTAGTCTAATATTATGAGCTTTTTTTTGTTGTTTTTTTAATACAAAAATGTATCTCAAACAGAGTTACGCGATGTGCGGGCGCATATATAATGTTATCCCGAAAGATATTACAGAGTTACCTTTGAGTAGATTTAGAAGAAAACTCAAATTGTGGTTGATGGAGAAATCGTTTTACTCTGTCTCCGATTTAAAAATGACATAGAAATTTTACTTTTATTCCCCTTTATAACATGACATTAATAATACATCTATAATTGACTGCATGTGTGATTCATATAACGTAATACATGAATAATTCCTAATTGTAAGATTATATAAAATATTTGCACGCCTACACCGGCAAAGTACGGCTAAGTATCAATTTCTTTGTAAACACCTTTTGTACCTGTATTTTATGCAAATAAATATCTTGAATCTTGACTCTTGAATAATGACGTTAATACTCATAATATTAGACTAATTTTTTTTTATGAAACAGGCCCCTGATGGCGAAATATTGTTTATAATATTGACGAGTCAAAACATAGTCTGAGCAACATTTCACTGGTCTAACACCAATCAACAGCAGAGCAGATACTTTCTCATTCAAATTGCTCGAGAACGATTACGAGACTATCACTTGACACATATAATGCTCTCTTGAAAACTGAAAGTACGTTTTTACATCCAAATGCTATCAATATTGACATGGAGTTATAACTTGGCATTTCTATCAAGAAGCTTTAAATAGCAGTCTCTATAAACGATCTATTCACCGATATATTTTTTGCTACACATAATGATAGAATTATATAATCGTGTAATACTCTTTCTGAATAATAATAAAGCTCTTGAACGACAAAGTTGCCATCCACGTCTGAAGGTTAAATATACGGAAGGGTATATAGTCTTCCTAACTCGTCACTACGATAATAGTTTTTTCCAGTAGTAAATCAATATCCTGATTCTAAAACTGCAACGAGACCGGATATATTATAGGAAAAGTTTCATCGAAAACACCTAAACTGATATTAAAAGACACATTTTTATACAATTTAGTTATAACTTAGCAGTAAAGATTACTTATAGCTTGACATTTATTAGCTTTCAGAGATCAAATTGTTTAAAAAGACGCACACGGAAAAGTTCCTGACATTAATCTTTTTCGAAGCAAAAAGACTGGATTCAAAAGCATCTGGTACGTAAGTAGTACGGAGCAAGTGTTATTAGTGCTGGAGTAAATGCCACAGGGACCGACGGCTAAAATTGCTCTGAGTGGCGGCCTTCACATTTCACTATACCCGGACTTAGCGAGCCTCCAGTCGGAGCAAAGAATTCCATTAATCGAAATTGGTTCAGTACTTATCTCGATGAGTACTTGGAACGATACTGGGGATTCCGTCCTCAAAATTTGAGATAGTTTATAGGGAGAATCAATCAATCAATGCTTTATTTACAAAAATGTTACAATTTAGTTTATGATAAAAAAGATGCTTATTCTACTTATAATAAAGAAGCTTACATCATCATCAATGTCGAATACAAACTCATTTTCAAGGACCCACAAACTCGCCACCATATTTCCTTCAGAGATCTCCGACTCCGAACTAAGAATATGCAAGACATTGGTCATTTTATGAAAATACTACTATTATTCTCAAATTTAAGAGTGTCTCTAAGGAAGAAAGGAAAAGTAGTTAATCTCGTGACTGTTCATTTAGTAATGATCAATCATATAACAGAAACAAATGACCACAGATCGATTATGCACATTTTAATCGACAACACTAGCTTTAATAACGTGAACAATGACAGAGAGACCCTGAGCACAATAATAGGATTTTAAATGTTTTATTAGGATATAAAAATTTACGTTTATGCGGAAATTTCCGATATATGATAATTTTAATAACATCCCAGTTCTCAGCATCAATAATAAAGTTAATGGAAATTAAAAATTCTAGAAATTCACGGCCGCGATGTTTGTGCAACAGCGATTTAACATAAAGCCAATAATTAATGATATAATATTATTCAAACATCGATATTGGATTCTAGACTTTTCAAGAACAAAAACGAAATTGGATAAAATCAATGTTTTTAAAGTAAAACACTTAGCTTACATAACAAGAGGATTAAAACAAATATTATGACTCATCGAGGTTTTTGGTAATCTACTTTTATGGTCTGACCTTAACCAACGTTAATTTGGCTTATAAACGAGTAAAGAAATTATGAACTCATGTTTGTAAATCGAACATATACACGCCTCCTATTTGAAATGTGTCATATTACGTCACATCACATTGCACAAACGTCGTTGGAACTCTGTCGCAGCGAGAAATGTAGCGAACGAGTAGGTCAGGAAACTTAGCAGCATCACAATAGCATATATTTCATTATACGCCCTTGTCTTTTGTAAAGCTCGTATAAGTAAAATTCGTGAGAATAAAAACATTCAAGTCCGGCACACGAGAGGTTTTAACATACAAAACAAATGGCCCACGTCTTAAGCCGCCCAAAGGTGGACCTTCCAATATTTTTCCTTGAGTAAGCTTACGATTGTGAAACAACCAAAAGTACATCAGATGTGGAATTAGAGAGATACTACATATCTTCACAGTTCCATCTAAATACCTGTAATTAATGATATCGTTGACTCTCTGAAATTAGCTCAAAATAACTGGTTCTGATCCTGTTGTCATTGCCACATATCAAGTCATTGACATTAATGAAATCCAACTCGCGAGAATATAAATCGCTATTCGAAATCCTGGTAGCTTAAGATCGTCAACACGTCTGGATTTCCCACCGTAAACGGAACTATACAACAAAGTAACAATGATGTAATGACACTTGTGATAAATAGGACGACCAAGACCTGCACGTTTACATTGATGAGCCATTTTAATGTACTTATTTCCTTTCGTTGTTCAAACTTTGTTAATATTTTTTTATCAGTACGTCTCTCATATTTACGACAATGTGATGACATCAAAGCGAGCAAGTTTCTGATTACGAAATAATTGGTAAATAAAAAATTTCGCGCCACTGAACGTTCTTCACACGACAGCTAACAAAGGTCGTTTGATTTACCTCACTTCAATTTCAAAACATAGCATGACACATTTTCTTTTGAAGATATTTATTTTCCTGACGTCGATCCCCGAGCGAGCTAATTAAGAAATAATATACGATACTAATAATTTTGATTGAGGCGATGCAATGAATGAATCAAGAGTCTTGTGAAAGTTTAAAAAACCTATCTTCAGTCTTAATACGACAAAGACAATATTGCAAATATCGTCACGACAGACTATCACACTGGGTTTTTCTCAAAATTTTCATTTCTGACCTAGACATTTTTAAATCGCGGCCATAACACACTGACCTTATGAGACCCGCTTTCCTAAAATCATAAAAAACATTTCAATCATAATCAATGTTGAATAAGTTTTATTAGGCCACTTTCAACCTGATCAGTCCATTTCACCTATCAAACGGATTTAATACGATATATTGGTAGTGAATAATTTAAAGCAAGTTTTGAATAGGGTGACCTTTTTTATCAATTGACATAGTGGACGATCTGTTTGTAGTTCAGTTAACATGATAGCCAGGAAGCATAGTTTTTGTGTTATTTCACAAAGACCGTCAAGGCAACAAAGCTTTGTACCAAATCAAGTAACTCACGTTCAGTATTCAATTGTGTGAATGAACGTGTGATACAGGATTCTCTAGCAGCGACACGATTGATAAAATAATAACAAGAAATATATTGACAGATTTATAGTTTTGTGTAAAAGATAATACTAATAATAAAATCGTCTACGTAACGTGTCTAACAGCATATTGTAAACGTCAGCAAATGATATCATCGCGACGTAAGCAGGAGAAGAATCCGGCTAGGTAACCTATTTCACGGCCACTTTTTCTGCGGCAACATCCCACTCGGCTCTATCAGCGTAAATAAAAAGATAATCGCTTTCGAGCGGTGCGATGATCGAATCAAATAGGGAAGAACTCACAACCATTAATTAAATAAGCGTCGTAAATTGATACCGGAACGTTTCGAATATTCGACCGCTTGCCTACTTACTAACTTCGTGTTTGATTTATTAGAGTACTTACTTATCAAAATTCCAGGTATCGTGGAAAAGTCGATTTAATATAAATCAATAGCGACGCCATGTTTTTCACATCGTGCATAAATTAACAATCGATATATAAACAAACGAAATAGAATTTTCTATCCGACCTCTATCTGTTGTAGCTATAACTTTTATATAGAAAAAAACGCTCGTTCAATGCAATATTATAATGGCAGCCAGTTTTCATTGTCATCCAGCGACGGTAGCCGTGCAGCTTCCACTGTGATTTGCATTGACACGAATCCCGTTAGCTTCATAAACACAGCCAATTGAGTTCAAGGACAAGCATAAGCATCATGACAGTGTTGTGACCAGCGTGAACAATGAGTTATGTTGCGGCGTCCTCATGCAATCGCGTATAAAATATGATAATTGGACTCTCAATACCACGCCGAGCGCGCCACGCTGCTGCTGTCAGGTCGACTCTAACAAAACTTCCAATTGTTTTATGACTAAGACGCATCACGACGCCGACGAGCCACGCATCGAACGGACCGACTTTGATTAATGCACAAAAGAATTTATCAACGATCATAAATCTGGACGAGATTAATCCCTTCTGGCTTTACCGTTAGCGAGCGTACTTCGGTATCGCAATTCTTTAGCCGCGAGATTTACATAGAATTATTACAAGAGGTTAACTCAGACCGAAGAGAAACGTGAAATCAAAAGTATCGAAATCGTGAACCGAAATCCGTTATCCATTGTGACATTTGCAGTATAGAGTCTTCCAAGAAGTGCTTGGCAACAGGAATGTTCACTTTCTCTTCTAATGGAGAACAATCTAGTTGTTAACTGATTATCATAGTAAGTGTAACAGCTATTGTTTGGGATTATGAAAGTTGAGTAGATATCGCCAGCTGAAGCATTGGACGAGCACTTTTACGAAGCAATTGTACAACGTAGTCTTTCTGCGAAGAGAGAATAAATTGCTTTGCAAATCATCGGATGTCGCTTGTTAAATTAAATGACTCCCCAAGGATTATGTAAAGTTGTACCGTTCCGTTTTTGGTTTAACGAGACGTCAAGTGAATTTTCGTTGCAAACAATAACAATGGCCTCTGTGAATACTACTCATCATGAATACTATCAAGATCGTCACGCCAGCGTTTTCTAGGCGTCTGTATCGCTGCCCATCATCTGGCGCTCGCAGCATCACTAGTAACTGTTGGTTGTAGGTTGGGCTTAACTTTTGTAGCGGGTTCGAAACCGCAATGGGACCAATATTTGTGCACTGTAAAAAAAGTGCCAGTATTTCTTTATCATTTAGATGTAGCATGGTACTAGCAGTTTCTGATTCCATAGATGTTGAGTTTCCTGCGAGGCGGCTGAATCTATGTGTGTGTTCGTTGGGCGTTGCTTTTTTTAACATGGGGCAGTAATGACTGCCCTAAGCTTTATGTACTAAATCAGCGATGACGATGCCTATCACCACCAAATGCATTACAAAACTTCGTTTGTTCGTTCTTCTCTGCCTACATTGTGTAATGAGAGAGATGTCATTATGTCTTTTGGTTCTCATTTTAATATAATATGTATCCTATTAATAAATTTTGAAGTAGTCACTCTTAAATAAGCCACCCTCCTTCCTCCCTCCTCCTCCTAAACAAAGACCAGAATCACATCTCTGGGCACGAAGGCTCACGAGTCTCACCGACTGAACAGCCAGAGCAAATACCGTAAAACATAGTAATCACTGAAAGGTCTATTTTCAGAGAAAGATTTGAAAGGTTGAAAAAGAAGAATCATAAACAACCACCACATTTGTCTGGCGTTCTATAAACTTGTACTTATGTCACAAGCTTCATCTGAACCGAGTACTACGTATAATAACGCTTAACGATTTCCGTGATTACAATGCACCGTTATGAGCACGCGGCAACCATTGACTGTTGATTCGTGAAGATTACAGCACTTGCATAACTAGACCATCTCGTGTTTCACAACTAAGCACCTGTTATTAAACTCAAGAATTGTACCGTCAACTGGTTCGTCGCTAAACTTTGCGGTTAATTAGTGCGCATGCGCATGGTTCTCTGGATGATGCACATGAGTGCACATGACCGGGTCGTTGCTTCATCGCTCGCCTTTATTTCAGAAGAAAGCTTTCAAATATATATTTAACTTGTACTCAAACTAAATATTTATTCATTTACATACTTGCACATAACTTTCAAAGTTACTACACAATCACATCAGATCCCCTGGTAATAAAAAATGAGGAATCACATCGTGATGCAACAATAGTATGATGGTAGGGCATTTCTAGTGCAAGCCTGGCTACCTACCACTCTCAATTTGAAAATCTGTCACTAAGCACCTATCCGGTTGTTACAGCAGCGGACTTGAGAGAATTCTCCGTTCTAGGTTAAGCTTGGTAGCCCCACTGGTCACTTTCGACCACTTCGTTGCCGGATTACACTTCCAGCTACTATACAAAAGTATGGTGTATCGTCATTTGAGATAGTAGTTAAAAACTAAATTAAGAGCTAAAAAATACGTCGCTTGTTGTTTATCCATGAAAACGTTATATTATCATTTTGTACGTGGGTTACTAGGAAATAACGAACTTAGACAATAGACATATCTTCTCAATGACCTTTAAAATCCTAAAAATATTAAAGTACGCAGCGTCTGATATGTCCCGGAAATATATTTGTAAAACTCCATAAAGTAGGTATCTAGAATGTTTTTTATTTTTTCACAGTCACTCCACTTGTCATTTGTCTTGATAATCAAATAAACCTTTGTTTATATACCTATAGTGCACGTTTTACAATATAACCACAGCTACAGAAACTAGGCGTAAGCCATCTAAGACAGTGCATCACTTAATTACAGTCAAGTCTCTTTCAAGAAACCGAAAGCACGATTCAAATGTAACGTGTATGAGATGTATGACAGCTAGATCGACATGATAAAAATAATGAGACGAGCACAATGCACGTTCAGGTTCATTAAACTAGTACTTTGTCCTTATATGAAATCCGTTTCATGAAATAAGATATCAATTATGTTCGTTTCGAAAGTGAATTCGGTTGTTCTCAAGGCTTTTTCTACTGCGTCCATTGTCTATAGTGAACGAAGTCACAAATGCGGGCGAATTCTATCATCATCATTACAGTACATACATTAACTGGAATTGTTATTAACTTATTACTTTGCGAGTCTTAATTATACGTCTCCGGGACAGTATCATTATCATCAGTACAGCGTAATTCTCTGGTCATATTTTAGCAAGGAAGTATGAGCACACGGGTCGGTGACATGAAATTTGTAATGTTGTTAATTTTACAACTTTTGGTTTTCTCTCAATGTTATCCTTCATCGAATTTCGACCCATGGAAAATCCGCACATAACTTATGTCACTATACGAGTACAATTAGTGTGGGCCGTAGTTGAAGAGGGTATTAACGTAATTTTTTCCTTGAAGTCTTCTCCCGCTGCTTTTCTGTCTTCGGGCCATAATGAACCCGAAATGCACGTAAATGGACATTTATTTTATGATCTTAGGAAAACTATCATCTATATAATTAAAATGGATATGAATATGATATAAAATATCATTACCAAAAGCCAGCGTTACAACCCAGACAAGCAGACAAAATTAATAATTCTCTATTCCTAAAATTCAATGCGATCCTTTACCAACGTATTTAGGTCATTTTAAATGCTATAATTCATAGGTACCTATCAAAGCTTGAAAACTATCACGTACTTTTAGTTCATAAAAGCAATTAAACCTACACAGACAAAAGAGCGGCCAGATAAATAAATCTTAACGCAGGAGACATGCACCGATTCACGTGCTCGGCCATACGTGAAGAGCGTTCTTGCCTACGCATTAAAAAACCCTAGTACATACACTTTTATTGCAGAGTAAATACGAGAAGCGTCTAAGGAGCTAGTTTTTATGTCCAGATGCGCTAGGCAGGTTTGGCATGCGGTCTACGCAAAGTTAAGAGTAGTGTATTAATGACGATAATAGTTAATAGATTATTTCACGTGCTTCACTGCTGATAGTCAGAGTTTCGGAAGGCATTGTAATTGTTAATGTCACTTGGTAAGCCCATAGTGAATACTCATGATCGACAGGTGCCTTGAAATACAACAATGTGTACAAAGCCTTTCTAAAAAGCCGCCCGGTATTTGTTTTTCAGCAGCCTCTACGCTTATACTTTGTTCTATTGCAATTTGCAACATCCGATGACTAAGTTGTTCGAGTTGTTGTACTGGTCATATATTGCGGTTCAACTATCTTTGTACAGCACCAGTTCTCACGGCGTCCCGTACGTGCCCACGCCACGTTCCGATAGCAATTAAACAATGAGTCATATGAGCACATCCGTAAACGAGCACGTGCTCATACTCGGGAACGTTATTTAAATAGTAGCAGATAAACGCACCTGCAAATAAATCACTAGTTCCGGTGATTAAAAAATTTGAGCGCTCTATTAAACAAAGACGACTATCAACTCAACGAATTAGGCACGTTTTCTAGAGAACAATAATATATACAGCTTCGGTATTCGCTATCATGAGAAAGACAAGTGAACGCAGCTTAGATTTAATGTCTTGCCCGCTTGCGTTGACTAACACTTGGCAAGACTTAGCGTGTTATTTCTTCACAAGTAACAATGCTCGAATGGATCGACCGAGTTCCCACTTGTAATCTGAATGATCTGATTAGTTTGTTAAGTTCTCGTGCCAAGAGCGAAAGTCCTGTCGCGTTACTTGGGAGTTTAGTATCGGCTGTAACAACGCGAACCCCGGAACCGGTTCCATGCGTTTGGCGAGACATTTTGCAACAATCGCCCACCGCACCTTACCTCTATCGGCAACAAGACCCCGCGTCATATGCAAACTTTACATGATCCGTACATTTGCATTGACACGTGATCGACCCACTTTTATGAATAAGATACTACAAAAAGTTTCGAAATAATCATAACAACGCAAATTGTCTGCAGTCCAAGCGGCCTTGCTATTTATATAGATATACATATACATTAATGGTCTAACAACCCAAAATGCTTATCCATCATGTTATCGCAGTAACAAAAAGGACCATGAGGCCGAAAGCAAATCCAAGATTTATTGCAACAGAGGCCGCAGAAACGAGACCGCAAATAAAGAGAACACAAACCTTGAACGGTGTATCTGACAAAATCAATCGGGCACAGAACCAAACTTGACCCAAAAGGTAATTGATGATGAACATCGCCACACATTTCCGATAACAGATCTACGAGTACATTTTATATAAAAATAATATATTAAGAAGTGAAAGGAACGACCACTTAAATCCAAACGACTCACAAATTATGACACGATTAAAAGTATTTCAAGTTCAATCAACTAGACAAATGTGCAGTCGGCATTAAATTCATAAATCAGGCACTTGAATTCTGTTCCGCCGCAGTGGGGGTTAATTAAGAATTCTTTGACTTTGTCCGGTTTCTAAGTTGACTGTACGGGTTGTAAACACAGTGCGTTAAGTAGGTAACTGAGGATATATCAGAATCACGATAATCGCAACATGAGCTTGTTGCGTAACTTGATATTAAGAAATGTCGTAGGAGATCATACGAAATCTAATCACAGAAGACAAGGAAGACTTCTGCAACGATTTCCGTACGCATTCGGTAACACCCACACAAACATATTACACAACTACACATGGCATGTACATGCATTTGCGCATGTCTTTGACTTGTACCTTTTGTTTGAACAGTGGACATGTAGTAAAGGCACTTTGAAGAACAAATTCAAGCGTGGAGTGGTTTTGCAAGGCTGACCTACTTAGCGATACACATTTCTTTCATTGAGTATGAACAAGTTCAGTCAACGACACGTAAACTAAACATTGTGTTATTAGTGGACAAGACAACATTGACATTTTAAAGAAAATGAATAATATTAAGAGATCTTAATCGGTAAACTTAGGCAGTACACTATAGAGCGCAAGAGCGTAAGAGCGTCTAAAATGGATACTTTTTTTTATGCTATTGGTAACGAGACGAGCTGGTCGTTTGCCGGATGGTAAGCATAACGCCGGCCCATAACAATTGCAGTGCCACTCATAACTTTTAAACAAAGGCCTGTGCGGCACTGCAGTGCGCTCGTTACTCTGAGACATTAGGTATTAAGTCTCATAAGCCCAGTAATTTCACTGGCTACTTTGCTCATCAAACCGGAACACAGTAATTCTTGCACATTACTGCTTGGCGGCAGACTTCACGAACAAAGCGGTGATACTAACCCAGACGGACACTCGCAGAAGAGTTAGTCCTCCCACTAACAGTATTGTTTAAAATCCGTACTCCGTACTAAGCTTTGCATCTGAATGCGTCTCAGCGCGCGAATTATGTAAGTATATGAAATAGAAGTGGTTTGGTAAGTACCTAATATACACAAAGGTTTCCTGCAAGGTTTTACGTTACGACTAGGTAGGTATGTAATGAAATATGCAAATTTGAAATTGAGTTGATTATGTTAATAGTAAGAAATAAAGGGCTAATTATAATGTTAATGATGATAATGATACCAGAAGTAAAGAAAGAGGTTACTGTTAATACATAAGTATATAGTAATTAACCCCGAATGACTTATGAATAACTGCATAGCCTTTACTTATCGCTGGTTTTATGTAAGTACAACGTTTGCGTAGTAATTTTCACAAAGTGTACGACAACTCGCTGATAATGGACTTCGTATTCTAAAATTGGCCTCTTTTCTTACAATGGCATTCTAAAAATAAACAAAATTATATAAATAGCATAAACAATCATTATAATTAGTAATTACATGATATTAATTTCAGTGAGGTCGTGTGCCGATTCGTATTTAAATAGATATTAGGTACAAGCAAAAAAAACCAGAACTTGTAAAAAAATCACTAGACCCGAAAACTTTTTGTCTCGAATTGCACAATATTTTGAGCGACAACTATTATATTTTTTGCAACTAAAATAAAGGAAATTTATTCAGACATATTATGTAAAATTATTTCACCTGTATGGTGTATCTTTTTTAATGAAATAAAAACTACGAAATAACTTTCAACTAAATGCAAACGCGTCGCCCTTTTCAACACTATTTCAATACAAAAGAATGATATCTAAAATTTAACAGAAATGCAGGTTAGAGCCCAAGGCACAGAATACATAATAGTACAAGTTAAGGAAGAATAATATAGGGTAACACTAACAGGTCAAACATTTATAAAAATGAATAAGTAGTTAAATCGTTTTTCAATAAATGACTACAACTATAATTTACACCACTCGTCCCTATTGTTTAGCAAATTCGCACTAAAAAATGTTAAACAGAGTTGTTGTCTTCGACTAACTAGCTGCATCGAATAAGACAGTGTTGTTGCTGTTAGTGCCATCAATAACTTAAGAAACACGGTTATAATAATAACTCATAAGAGTTATTACACACTCGTATATTTCTGCACCAGGATTCCCTATATCACCGGTGCAATCGGTGCGTGCCACATAACAACACAAACATTCAAGAGCCGTGAGTAAACATATCTTCAGCACACACACATTTGTCCCGGCCAGGGACCGAAACTGGGGCCCTTCGCTTTGCAGGCAGGCTTACTATCAACTTAGCTGCGGGGCCGTCGTGTCATAACATTGCTTTAAAAGGTTTATCATAAAGGGCTCACTGCCTTGGAATAAACCATGAATTGGTACATTAAATGGGCCGTGAACAAAGCACGATGTTATGATAATGACCGAACTGCTTCACCGCCGATAAGTTTGTTTGATTTTTAGCAACAAGATAAAATTACATTCTTAAAAACCACCCTGCCGATTATCGTGAAACGGCTGAACAGCTTTTTTTAGTCATAGCTAAGAACAAGTCACCTTTCACAATAAAACTCTCATGACTAAATCAAAATCTGTTTAGGAGCTACCACAGGGACCTACAATCCCACAGACAGACACATATACACACACGTTAAACTTATAAAATTTCTACATTTTTTTTGCGTCGCGGTTTAAACTACACTGAAATTTGCTTACCTTTATTATCTCTACATAATCTATAGGTACATATAAATAAAATTGAAGTGTTTGTTTGTAATATCAAAATAACAGCTTACTTAATGCATATGAAACTATATACGGTACCCATTACAAAAACACATTTTTATACATTTTTGTCTGTGGCTCTATCTGTTAGTATATTTGTTCCGGGTAAACTCCGAAACGGCTAGACCGATTTTGACGCGATTTTCACTAGCAGATGGCTGATGTTATAAGGAGTAACTTAGGCTACGTGAGCGACGCCGCGGGGCACAGCTAGTATTATATTTTTTTTTTTTATATATTTTTATGTATAAAGAAGAGGAAACACCGGTATCACCTGTTGCCCTTTTTACATAACTGAATACGTAATCAAGGTCAAATCTGCTACAGCTAGTCATACAATTAATCGACAGCCCTACTTTATTGCAATTTGCTACATTTACTGCGACAAACGTGATCTCATCTGAATATGCAGGTTCTTTTAATACATTACTAGTTTTATAAAATATCCCAAAAAGGTAACTTCCTTACTTATCAGTGGTTTACGCAATTATTTTAATCTAAGTAATGGTAAGTCTCGACTATAGATTTGAATGACAAACTATAGAAAACTCCTGTGTTGATGGTGGACTACTGTAGCGCATAAGGGTTTCGGGTTCGATTCCCGGAACAAAACTTTTGTCCTGTTCCGGCGGTTTTTATTCAATACTAGCTTCGGCCCGCGGTTTCATCCGCGTTCCCACAGGAACCGTGAGAACCGTGCATTTTTCCGGGATAAAAAGCCTATGTTACTCTCCGGTCCATAAACTGTATACTGTATATATACCAAAAATCACGTCTATTTGATGCTTCGTTGCTGCATGAAAGAAAAATAAACCAACAAACGTACAAACACACTTTCCAATTTACTGTAGTATACGGATTGACCTTGACCCTGAACCGGTCAGGTATTACCCGGTATTATGTGTGTTTACGGTACTATGTGTTTTATTAGGTATTTATTATCACAACGCGGTGCAAGAAGCACTGCGCCTGGGATATCAGTTTTTGTGTATAAAAATAGTCTGCCTAGTACCTTGTACTATTTATCTATTCTGTGCTAGAACTGATAACTTTGCTCTCAAAACACATTAATGCGTAGGTACATAAAACTGCTTAATGACAACAAAGTGGTGGTGTCAGACGGAAAGAGTAAATAAAGGCCAGGAAAACTGCATTGGTCAATATCCTCAAATCAAATGTCAATGTGACCGGTCCGATTCAATAATTATAATGATACAATCGTCTCAGAATGCGCCAAACCAAAGTTGAACTAGTCCACAAGTTAGGTAATACCAAAACAGACCAATATCGATATAAACATCCCACTGAAAACCGCAAAAAGCCTAAGTAGCCATTTCCGACTAGCCACACAGCATCCATACATAGTTTAGAAAACAACTTCTTTTCGTTTCGACAAAATATTAGCACTTAATTGGAACATAAGTGAAGTAATAAGTGTTCTTAAGTCGTTTTTAAAGTTCCGTATCACAAAATGAAAATGAAATCCTTAGAGCTTATAAGGGTTTTATTTTATCACCATAACAACACTTTGAAAATCTTTTGCCTTCCATCTTTCCTATTACATAGCTCAAAGTACTTTTTATTAACGTCATTTCCTTATGGTAAGCTACACGCCCGCCCAAACCAACTGCGGTACCACTAGAGTTGTGACAAAGTCCTGCGTAGCACTGAACCGCTCTCGTCCTTATGACATCAGCTATCATATATCATACGCAGTAATTTCAAAAAAGTACCATGTAATGCTTATTGTATCGTCTAATTTCAGATTACAACGCACGAGTGGCACATACCGCGGCCGTCACTATCAGGAAGCAGTGCGAACGGCAGTCTCAGCGATTCTCGTTCACGTGGCGGCTCCGCCTCCAGTCAAGGCTCTTCTAGTAACCACAGCACACATGTTAGTAGAACCATTTTTCTCTAAAACTAATCATTTAGCAGTATCTCACCAGGCATTAAATAAAATCTGGTCGAAGATGGTAAACCCTGGAATGATTACTGGCTCTCTGTAGTACCTACACCGCGGTAGACTTTTAACTTGAGTGAGTTAGATGAGGTCTGGAAAATGCTCTATCACAATATTAATGTTGCATTGCGATGTTTTCCTTCACTGGAACCTCAAAGTTATTACGATACGCGCCTTCCGACTTAGAAATCGATCTACTAGCAATCATCGTTTTAAAAATCTCAATCTTGGTTCATCAAGTCTTTATTATCAATCATCTAAAATCTTTACAGTCGGCTTCCAATGATTTCACGCATGCGACCGTCCTCAATTTTAATCTCAAACTTATTTCTCAGGTTGTTTTGGCAGGTCTTCCAATCACCAGTCTAACATTTACAGCTTTTCCTACAGCTCTTAACTAATGTCTTGTCGTGGCTACTGATATAAATTGTCATTATCATACCTCATCAGTATTCCCATCATGCTTCAATAACGTTTACATCCTATTCGACTTCCATCCAACGTGACTGAAGCTAACAGAATCCTGGTACATATCACATCCGTTAGCTAAAATACCTAGCAAGATAATTAGCTGTAGAGTCAAATCATATGTTTTTTCCATCCATTAATATTACACCTCAGAGACAATTAGAAGTTGCAAAAAACATAGACACATCATCCACCCCAACTCGTTTCCTAGCTTAAAAGTCCATAATGGCTTTTAACAAATTACCTAGCGTTACAAAAAGCTCAGTTTTTGCTGTAATTATTTCGTCTCCGTTTTTGCTGTGGTATTAGGTAATTGTAATAATTGAAAGGAGGGTCAAGAAACTGGTTGATATTGCCGTGTCCGGTCCAGGATTCACTCTTAAGGACTCTTATACAACATTCCAAACCGGAGCTTGCTTAATTTGGCCTGACCGCTTTTGCGTGAATATTTTAAAATGATTAAGTTTATGTAACCCAATTTAATAAGTGACCGGATATAGGCTTCTGTTTAAAGACTGACAACACCTACGTCAAATCCATGACCTTTCGAGTAAAAGTGTATGAAAAGTTATTGCAACGTTTTGCATACCTATCCGTTTTAGTGCACGATTTTTTTCTCAAACTTGTTGATAATATATAGGACGACTTTGCTCGCGCCATTTCCCCGATTAGCTATTAAGAAGAACCGTTACCGGTCAAATTAAAAATCCCACAAGTCAAGAACTAGTTTTCGTCAATAACTCGTATTTAATTTTCAGAGTGTCTCATCCGGTTCGCTGTTGTTAAGCGCGGCGCATCTAGCGCGTATGCACGGGAAGAGTCCGGACGAAGATAGCCTCGGCTACCCAAACAAGCTGAGCAGCTACGGACGCAAGTCCGGCCTGTCCCACTCAGTCGTGGCTATTCCCGAGGAAACGCACGATCCATTGGACTCAATATGGAGCGGCGTGAAACGTAGCTCGGCCAGTCATGACGCAGCGTCTATCGCGAGCTCGACCCATTTCACAGTCGTCAATGGGTACACGAAGCACCGCCCTGACAAGGAACCCAAGTCGTGTTGTTGCGACCACTCGCACCAGATAACAGTGCTCGTTATATCTATGACGATACTGTTCTCTGCATGCATACTCGCGGCTATATGCTTCGTTGAAAGTAAGTAATGATTTTATCTAGTTTTAAATTAAATCACTATCATCATCAGCCGGTAAAACGTCCACTTCAGCCGTGCTAACATGCGCGCCGTTACAAAATTTTGTCGATGCTTATAAGCATCGACAAAATTTTGTCACGGCGCGCATATATCGTGCATTTATCTCATATTCGCACGCGAAAGAGCGAGGCAAAACAGTAGACAAAATTTTGTCGTGGTGCGCATACTAGCCTGGCTGGACATCTTTATATACTGTATTATGTTATTCGCGGCCGAAGCTGTGTTTATTTTATTTTCGTGGTGTATTATGGCATGCTTGGCAGGCGCCTTGGTGATTGCAATAGATTTTGGTGATGATTGGGTAATTTTTGACATGATTGATACTAATTTTAATTAATTAGTTTGTTAGTGGGAGGACTAACTCTCCTGCGAGTGTCCGTCGGGGTTAGTACCACCGCTTTGCTCGTGAAGTCTGCCGCCAAGCAGTAATGTGCAAGCATTACTGTCTTCCGGTTTGATGAGCAAAGTAGGCAGTAAAATTACTGGGCTTATGAGACTTAATACCTAGTCTCAGGGTAACGAGCGCACTGCAGTGCCGCGCAGGCCTTTATGTTTCAAAGTTCTGAGTGGCACTGCAATTGTTATAGGCCGGCGTTATGCTTACCATCAGGCAAACGACCAGCTCGTCTCGTTGCCAATAACAAACAAAAAAAAAAGGTTATTCTAATGAAATAGTTTTCATATAAATGTAATTAATCGTAAACACGAATATTGCACACCTCGAAATGAGGTAGATTGTATGGAACACATTATGTATTACCATCTTTTTTACTACTTACATTCTTTGCAATAAATTAATTTGAATTTGAATTTTGCGCGAAACATATTGTAATGCTAGCATAAGTGTAATTTCAAAAATACCATACATCACGACAATTCAAACACCGAATCAACTGTTATTGTTGCCAATAGGTAAATCGTCAATTATTTTTAGCACTTTTTTAAATTAAATTCTATTTTTTTCCAGTGCGGATGCGCAAAGAGACCGGTATCTACAAATATTCTTAATCGGTTGCTGTGCAGATGAATACAACGTACGAATGAAAAGTATTAATAAACTGTCGCTATTTATATTAGGAATAACTTTAGCGAGGCAATAAGATAGTTCAAAAGTATAAATAAATTATTGATTGTATTTAGATTTGCTCCATACGCAATAGTGAATGTAATCGTAGAAAATAATACCAGTAAGTAGTTAGACAAATTATTTAGTGCAATATCTGCTCACCCAGTAAAAAGTTGAAAAGAAAAGAATTTTCCCTATTTATTTGTGGCAGCGAATTAGGAAGTTGTGGTTTGTTAAGTGGAAACCAATAACGAGTCATTGAAAAAGAAATATAGATTGAGAGAAAAAAAGGATTAATCTGTATAAATTTAGGTCAACGAATAATTAATAAATAAATTCACGTCTAGGGCTGTCAGGCCCAAAAATAAAAAGCTTGACAAGTATTACGACGAGAGAGAATGTAGCGCAAAAAAAATAATTATTGATTATGTACATTGTACTTATTCTATATTAATAAAAATAAACTAGCAATCTTAGTTAGTAAAATTTATTTATTTAAAATTTATTTCTCCATGGTGAAAAGCTTAACAAAAGCCTGGGTATATATGTAAATATTTGCCCGGACATCGCTGTAATACACCGGACTTGACGACTGTAAAGCCGGTCGCCTGACAACCCTAGTTGTTTTTCCCCATTTGATTCGACAATCCACATCAAAACAACTAATAGACAAATGTTGTGGCTACATCATCAATCTATCAATATCTGCAAATATTGCATATTGGTTTTCACGGTAAATGTTTTCATATTAGCGAAGACACCGAACTGTGATGTTCAACGGTATTTTACTTTTAGTTTAATAATAGTTGTAATAAGGGCTTTATTTGTAGATTTGTTAAATTATTAGCTGTGTTATGAGTTCCCTTTTAACTGTTGTACATTTTGTTTCCAGTTATGTTATCTATATCATAATTGCCTTTGGTTATAGATATATATAGATAGTTCTAAAATCAATATTCAAATACATATTATCATAGGCCAATAAAACAAAATGGAGCGCTTGGAGCCCGCTGGTGTATATATAGTAAAGCGATCATGGCATAAGGCAGCTATTTATGCGTTCGAAAGTGATTAAGGTGTGAAAGACATATTAAGATATTATATGCTTTCCGTACGTATTAACGTCTGGTTTATTTATAAAAAAGCTACTTACATACACGTACGTAGTACATACGTAGATAGCACGAAGGAAACAGTATTGTCGCTTCTGACGTCGAAAACTCAAACCTAATTCTAGTTTCGAATAAAAAAACAGGATGGAAGATGTTTGACAGCTCTATATTCTATCCCTTTCTCATGTCCTTATTTAAAAAGAGAGAGCGAAACTAAAATTAGGTCTAGGTTTGAAACGCTAGAATGGAGACCAGTGTCTGATTACTATTAACATAGTATATGCCACGGGTTTGCTTACTTTTATGGTTACAGTAGCGCGTTCCAAGCGAGCCATCTATATTTTTTTAGTCTATGCATATTGTATTGTTAACTTAAAAGTTGCAAATTTTCGTCAGGCTCATGAAAATATGCATTTTTTATGTAATATATTTTAATTTTAAACAAAGTAACAAAAATGTAAGCTCTACAAATATGCATCTTTGAAATCTCCAAGACACCAAGTTTTATAAATATTAAGACCTTGAAAATGGCTCACTTTACATTTTACAATGTCAACACAAAATTTAAATAACTGTTATGTAAAATCAAAACTTCAAATTGTATGTAAAATATAGAAATTTAAGTGTGTAAATGCCGCCTGCACCATCACATAGTTACAATCGTGTACTTAGTTCAATAAACCTAAGTTTAACTGTAGTTGGTATTACAAATTTTCTGTTCATTATTATGGAGTGTAGTTAATTTGTTACAAAAACTGTGATAAAGCATGGAAATAAAAATTATACCTCACACTTTAATGTTTCAATTTCCTAAAAAAGCAACTTAAAAAAGAAGAAACCAGGAGAACCAGAATAAGAAACTTAAAGTTTGAAATCTGTTTAAAACCACAAGCTTGTATAACTGAAAAAAAAATTGTACTAAGTAAAACATACCTCAACTTCCTCTAAGGTCTGAGTCCACTTGTAGTGTTCGAGATCGCATCCGTTGCCGGCATTAGGTTTCAGTTTGCCTTTTTCTTTGGGGTCATCATCATCTTTTTCTGCAGTATCTGAGCCATTGTTAGCTGAGTCACCACTACCGTCTTCTGATGCTGTAAAAAGAAATAAGTACATATTGCTAATAATATAAAATACCTATAGTACACCCCTGTGTTCTATAGTGTGTAAAGTATATTTCAGTCCATGCCCAATCACTTTGAAATTTTCTGAATATTCAATAGAGAATACTGCTTTCGGAACCGACTGGTGGTGGATTTAACTTCAACGAGAACTTCCAAAGAGGTTTAAAGTCAAGTCATGGCCTGAAATCGAAGTCAAAACCTTAACAATGTGTAGAAATAATGATCATATTGTCTGACCCCACAAGGTAGAAAGGTAGAAAAGGTAGAAAGATGAAGATGATATTACCGAACACACATAGCCCCCCCTTGATCCAATGTCTCAGGAGTCGGGACACATTTCATGAGAGAGGGCTTGCTATGTCACAGAACGCTCCGCCTGAGATGATGTTACAGCCACAAGGCTTGCATACCTTGATGTTGCTTATTAAATAGGTACCTAGTTTAAGCAGACAGCCAAAAGCAGACAATAATTTTAAAAACTCCAGTTCCCAGAAAAAAGTACAGCTAAATCCCAATAATAATCTATTATAACTGCTATTTGATTTGATTACCAAAGACCCTCACCAATTAGGACAATTGAAAAAACATCCCCACCCTTATACAGATTTGAGCGATAACTTATTCAAGTAGATATTTTTTTTACTATGGCGATACTCTTCTCAAACATGGGTTTTACTAGAAATTCAGATTTAAAAATTATTTTGGACAGTAGGCACAAACATCTCCACCCTCCAAGAGATTTGAAAGATATCTTATTTGAAGCATTACATAGATATTTTTTTTACTACATGGCTACTTTCTTCTAATATGTGGTTGTGGGGTTTACCCAGAATTTGGATTTGTTCAACATATTTTTTTTAAATCCAATGTCCGCGTAATCCCCACACATTAGAAAATTTCGCCATACTAAAAAATTATCTACATACCGAGACTCTTAGAATGAGACATTTTTTAATCTGTTGGAAGGTGGGCATATTCCTTCCTATTGTCCAAAATATTTCTTTTTTTATCCACATTCCGGTAACCCCATGTTTTGTGTGAAGAATGAAGTCATAATTAGTAAAAATATATCTACTTACTAAGACACTTTCAATGGGATATCTTTCAAATCTATTGGTGGGTTGGGACGGGCCCATGGAAAATCCCTCATTGTCCTTTTATTTTCCAGTTTAATTTCTAATGTCAGAGAGCCATATTTCTACTTACTATTCTTCTTTTCTTTCTCTATATCATCCTGCATTTTAGAAGCTTCTTCATCAGTTACTTCCATAACAGACGCAGGTTCAAAGTCCTGTGCAAGTCTTTCTTGTTCTTTTTTCTGTTGAATTTCTTTAAGTCGCTTGTCTGCATCCTCTTTGTCTTTCTTAATTTTCTGTGCCTCATCGCGAGCCTTCTTTCCATGAGTGTAAAATGCATCTTTGACAACCTAAAAAGCAGGGAAGTTTGTTTTTAAGAGTATTTCATTAAATAAGATAAAAAAAAGATACTTGAAATTTTATTTTTATGCAAATTAGCAGGAAACTAGTACCAGCCAGCTAGAGCTAACAGCCCTTTTAGTGTAATTGCTAGGTTGCAGTGGCAAAGGGTGGATAATTTCTAAAGGGAAGGCCTCTCTCACCAAATAAAAACTGAAAACATACAAATAACAATACAATTTTAGACAAATGACTTATTTCAATTTAGAAAGTACACATTCAAATCAAACACGAGAAAGAGAACAGCCATTTAAAAAAAATTGCAATAAAAACAACACAAAATATTTGCAAATTTTTGCTTGTTATTTGCATTGAAATTGATGAGCTACAATTTGCGCACAAGTGTAATCAATCGGCTACACCTGATTCGGGGAAGCTCACTGGGTCCAATATACTTAAACAATAACAACAATATGCTGAAACATATGGCTTATAGAAAGTGAGAGAGTGCAACATTTGTCCAGAGGTGGGAAAGAGACAAGACACTTCAAGACTTGACATATGGTCCACATCATAGTAAGTATGCCCTAAGCTGTGATGTTGATAAAGCCAGCACAAAATCTAATCATGGTGGAGTATATGTATAATTTAGGTGAACTTTCTTTTCTATCACAAAATGGACATTTATGCTATTTTTAACCAACTTCGAAAAAGGAGGAAGGTTATTAATTGAAAGGTGTTTTAGTCTAGACACACTTTTTAGTTTTAATCAATATACAAACAAGCAGGTACTAATAGGTACCTATTCATATAAATGGTGGATACCGAAAGGGAACCCGATGGGAATTGGGTTGTTCCCACTTTTCACCACTGCTAGGTTGATAGATGTCTGTAGCAAGTAAGGCTTGCTTGGGATGGTTGATTCTCAGAATAAGATAAATATTTGTGCACAAACATGTCTATGCCACCTGCAACACTGGGAATGCTAGTGCAGTGGTAAGAGAATTAAAAACTTAAGTTTTGAATAGGGCAACTTTAAATGATGTAGATTGTTGCTCTTTCAAAAAAGCAGGGAACCACCTTTCATAATCTTGCCTTAAAAAGTATAATGGAAACAACCCTGCTGAATAGTGTATAATTGATGTTAATGATACTCTTTTAGTAGTTATGTACTAGAAATTCATAGTTATGAATTTCAACAAATTATGAAGATAAATTACCTGCTCCCAGTCACCATCCCGGCCTCCTGTGAAGAAGTCTGTTTTCCTCGCCAGGAAACTCACAATTGTGTTCAGGAGCTGAAAATAAGAGTACAGAAGTTTAAACTCAGAGGAAAATGTATATTATGTGTATGAATGTGGGAGAGTCCGAAGTGCAATCTGACTTATCTGTTTGAATAGTTATTGATGAAGTTAGTTTGAATTGAAAATGAAAAAATGAAAAAAAAAATGAAAATGAAAAATGTTTTACTACTATATAAATAACATAGATGAAACAACAAAATAGCTTCAATAATACAATTGAGTTTATGCAGAGGTATTTATATAAGTTGCATGATGTATTCTACGATCCCCACACTAGGCACTAGACAATTTACTTGTCATTTTGATATAATATTACGAGTATAGTATTTTTATAGTGAATCAATATGACAAGTAATTTTTTTCAATCTTTTAATAAGTACTTGTCTGTGAAATGACTGGGCATATAAGAGTTAATACCTTGAGTCAGGGTAACAAGCGCACTGCAATTCCATTGAGGCCTTTGTAGTACAAAGTTCTAGGTGACAATACAATTATTATGGGTAAGTAGGCATGGTTGTTTGATCGCTGCACACCTATTATGCAGTGTGCCTAAATTATGTTGTACCTAAATGAATAGACATTTGGGCTAAGTAGCTATTTGTCATGTTGCTCTTGGTCTATTTAGCATATGATTTTAGCCTGATTCACATTATGTGTTAATCCTAAATGCTGCATTAAGTTATGGGGTGCAGCTAGTAAACAATAACATTGTATCTCACTCTTGAACTACAATTCAATGGACCTAAGTCTCACTAGATCTATCTCGCTCTTAAAGTACAAATCAATGGACCTAAATCTCACTAGATCTAGCTTGGTCTTGAACTACAAATCAATAGACCTAAGATGTAAGTCTCACTAGGTCTATTTTGCTCTTTAACTAAAACTCAACAGACCTAAATACCAATATGCCTTGCCTAGATTCTGTTTGGTTTTACACATAATGCAATAACTATAAGCAAACGGTTATGCTTACCATCAGACAAACTAACTGCTTGTCTTTTTACCTAGTAGATTACACAGTAGTTTTTATTTAATCAAAAACACGACATATTAAACAGATTTTCGACTACAATGATGATGTATAGACATGGATAAAGAACACAAGACAAAAAAGCTAAGTTAAATCCAAATTGTAGCAGAATTGAAATTAAAATAACCTCTGAAAAATAAACTTTCAAAGAGCTGAGAATGAGAACCTAGAACCTACCAGGCACATCCATCTTGTGTTAGAACACAGAATGGGTTTATTGAACTTGAAACTATATACGTTGTAGAATATTTAGAGTTATTGCATGTGAATGTTTGATCAATAAACGCTGCATATAACAAGATATCTCTTAATAATCTGCCAAGACAGCTTCTATTCTATGCAGTTGTATATTAAAAAAGCATTTCATGGGCCGTAATATCCAATATTCTGGTTTCTACGAGAAAGTTCTTTCACATGGCTTATAGGGATATCATCTCGCTACTTACATCTTTCACACCTCCCTCGTGTTGCTGAGCCATTGCCAGGAGCATGGAATCAAATCTTTCAGGATCACTTGCCATTGCTGCTTTTCTAAATAATTGGAAATTGTTGAAGAAATGCAAAAAAACAAAGATCTTTGTTTCCAAATTCCAAGCGCGCCGCGAAATCGCGAATGTTCTTTTTTCCAATTTTCAAACAAAAATGAACCGGGTCCTTTTTGACCGTAGACGGACTATCTATAGACGACTGGTTTCCGTGCCGCATGTGAGATAGAACGATATTGGGTGGTGTTGCCATATCAAAACGTTTACCCTGGTTTTTAGCAATGCCAGATTTACTCCATAATTTATGTAGAGATCAGGGGTGCAATTTTTGAAATGTCACCGAGTGACTAAATATCAGCGCTATGACCGATAGTCACCGATTTACAAAAAGTCGTATTTTTGAATCTCAGCGGGTGACTAAAATTATCATACCTATGATATCGTTTACGAATGGGTACCCCCACTCGTAAACGATATCATAGATACGAATATTTAGTGCCAATTTTGACTTGAACACAATTTCCAACTTAAAAAATAAAAATAAATAGAATACAATCATAAGTTTATCTGATCAAAGCTGAGAAATAGTTGCATGATTGGTATACAGGGTATGACTTTCAAAAATACGACTTTTGCAAATTAGTAATTTCAAAGTCATCGCTGAGAATTTTGTCATCGGTGATTTCGAAATCATTCGTGACATTCAAAAATAGGTCCCCTGTTCTGTAATTAACTAGCCTACGCGTTACCCTATAGGAACTGCATTTTTTGCGATCTAAAGTTTGCTTTCGTGGTTCGGACGGTTGATTATTAGACGGTTCATTATTAGTTCATTTCTGTATTGCATCTTTCATTCAAAGTCACATTTTCACACTTTTCTACTGGCTACTTTTTACCATAAGGTTGGCGGTTTCACCCGCGCGGAGATATTGGATTTCATGGTTTTTATTTTTCTACGCGGAACCCTAAATCTTTTTCTAAAATAAAAGTAGCCTAAGTTACTCCTTGTAACATCAGCTATCTGCCAGTGAAAGTCCCGTCAAAATCGGCCCAGCCGTTTTGATGATTAACCGGAACAAACAGACAGACAGACAAAATTTTTATAAATGGTTGTTTTGTTATAGGTACCGTATATACTTTCATATGCATTTGGTAAAAAGCTGTTATTTTGATATTACAAACAGACACTTCAATTTTATTTATTTGTGTAGTAGTATTTGTATAGTGTTTATATATTTATATGACATAAAAATACGTGGTCTGGGGAAAAATAATTTCGAATGCAGGCAACACCAAACTGAGATATTTTTTGGTTGAAGGATTCTAACATTGATTGAATTCAACTTTATTGCATATTAATGAACAAAGTTCTATTCTAAATGTTGTTGTCTAGAGTGTTTATATGTTTAACAATCAATTTTGAAGCCTAAATATGATCCAAAAGTACTGTACTTACGAGTGAAAAGACAAATCGGGAAGTTTTTGTTCACTGTCACTTTTGCATCCTAACACACTGCACCGAACCATTTTCTCATAGTAAATTTGTTAGGGAAATTGTTATTCACAATTTGGAAGTAATAAAACGTGTTCACAGTCTGGTTTCAATTAATAAAAGCGTCAAAACTGCGGCGAACTCCAGAATATAGGGCGAACTGTCAATGTTTGTTTCGCACAATAGTGTGAATGACCTTGGAAAAACCGGCACGCGACATGAAACAAAAAGTCATATCGTTCTATCTCTTTTCTTTACATGAAGTATGCATAAGTGGTTCTCTTTCTTGTATGAATGAGATGCAAGCTATCTAGTCGTCTATTACCTTCTCTGTCTAGGTTTTTGACTTTGATTTCAACAAATTAAAATGAAATTGACAATTAAATACTTTGACAGTGACAACTGACCACTGACAAAATATTTTTTTTTCTTCTTTCGTGGCCAGACACGGACTGTGTATTTTGCCAATTTCAAGTTTAAGACAAAATAATAATATCGTTATTCTACTATCCATCGAGCTAGGAAATACAGAGTATCACACAGTCACACACATACGGCTTAACTCACGTCATATTTTGTCAATGTTTTGAGTTTTCGACCCAGTACGTGCCACGACTGAAGTCCTGCGAAATAAAGAGAAACTAAAATCGCCCTATCTTTGCATTTATTCATATACCATGGTATACCATAGGTACCTTGAGATTGCTTCTTTTTAGCACTTGGAATATGTACTTTATTTTATACTTTAATACGTGGAAGGGAAAATGGGAAATATCGTTGGCCTCACACCTCTGTGTTACTGCAGCACTGCGCCTATCAGACTTCAGTGGTGGCGCGATCTCTAAGCTTCGAGCGTGTCCGACGCTCTTCATCAGGAGCACGCGGTGAGATCGCTACGAGTCAACGAGACAACGATTATAAAGTAGTCTTTACAGTGTACAACAACCACTGGCTGCGGCTCGCGCGTTGCTGTGCTAGAGTCACCGTCACATGGCGCTGGCGGCGGAGATGATGGTAGCCGCTGCACCGACACCAATGAAGACCGTGGCCACCCAATAGATGGCGTGGGTGGTTCCACGTTACTGTCTGTCCGTTCATCTCCCACAGTACCGTCACAGACAACACTGACTGTGTCACACTCGGCTGCCCAGCCCGCTTTGAAGTCGAGGCAATATTTAATAATGGGACTCCACGCAGGCATAAGCGTCCACCCGAGATCCCGGGTGAAGTTGTCAATAATGGTCAGTTCTGACCATTGATGATATGAGTATTTTTTACTGAAATAAAGGTCAGTTTGAAGATGATGAAGAAGAAAGATTTTGAAGCACTCCCAATTTGAATTGATTCAAGCTACAGGCAAAAATGACGATTTGAATTGAGTGTTTGTTATATAATTTTACTATCCGGCGAATAAGAACGCTCGCAATGGCTAGCATGTACTAATTACAAACATGAAACAAGGCGCCCGACAGCACGCACCTGTCGGTTATGTACAGTCTAGATACCACAATATATAGATACATCTCACCAAGTCTACTATCGAAACTCTATTTCTATTTTGTACTACTACTACTACTATTAGGTATAACTATTAGGTAGTGGCTTTAAGATACTTACGTCTACACTCTAATG
Source organism: Crocallis elinguaria (assembly GCA_907269065.1). Lineage (NCBI taxonomy): Eukaryota > Metazoa > Arthropoda > Insecta > Lepidoptera > Geometridae > Crocallis > Crocallis elinguaria. Next base: position 9,090,630 of record OU026079.1, on the reverse strand, counting down.
TAGGCATGTTGTATATGCGGCGCGAGTACGGAAGTCGGTTCGATAAATTTGTAGAACCGAAAAACTCGATAAATTTATCGAATGTTGCGAGTACCGAAGGCTGATCGTAAAGTATTGTAGTAGCTCTATATTCTCTTTGGATTCGACCTAGCTTTTCGATAACTTTTGTCGATTGTTTCGAGGCTCGATAAATCCCACTTCATCGATTGGAACTGTCAATTTTATCGAATATTATCGACCCGAATAGATCCGTACTTGCGCCGCTGATGAGCAATTGTGGATAAGGTAATTTTTTGTAACATATTTAGCGCATCACACTTAAAAACTTTTGCTGAACTCTCTCAATAGCCTCAATTATATTCCTACTGCTAAGTATTTTAGATTACTATCTTCCGTCCTTTTCGCGTGAACGTTGTTGTGCTGCCATAGAGCATGCATGCATTTTGCATGACGACAACTATCCATAGACAAACAATTGCAAGAAGAAGAAAGTGAAAGAAAAAGACAGTGTCAAACTAATGGAGGTCATACATTGCATTTTTGTGCATTTTTTACTAGATTCTTGTTGATGAAAAGGCATTATTTCACTACAGGTCTAAAGTTTTATGTTTAAGTGATGTAAAAATTGGTTCGGGTGCGTACGACAATCCGTTATATTATATTTTGATGAATTTCATTTACCCTGTCATATGTCAGAGTAAGTCAACGAAGTTAATTTTGTTTTTGCAGATTTTCACATTATTCTGCAGGCATGGCCGATCAATTCTGTTTACGTTGGAACAACTTTCAATCAAACATTGTGAGCGCTTTGGATTCATTGAAATGTTCGGAAGACTTGGTCGATGTAACGCTCACCTGTGAAGGCAGAAACATCAAGGCCCACAAAGTCATACTGTCAGCGTGCAGTCCGTACTTCAGGAATGTGTTCAAGGTGAATGACTTAGGACACTAATAACCTTCGTATATATACAAACAAATATAGGTACTATGTAGGTGATTGTGAGATTTGCGTGACATACTTTTCTATGGGGTTCTAAAAGGAATACAATATTAAAAAAGCTATGAAGGTTCGCCATGTATTTTTGTTTAGTATTTAAATATATGTTATATTTTATCCAACGCTAAGACTATATCAGCCGTGTCTTTGTATTACAGGGAAAATTCTAGTTACTGAACAAGTCTACACACCTATTGTTCTCTATCCCTGTTCCACACAGTCCTTCCCTAACCTATAGAAAGCGTAATGATTAAAGATACAGGAAAAAATATCTTAGTTTTTTAAATATGTTTCATAAACAAGTCAATATAACAAAAGTTACATGAAAACACAACTGCCCTAGCCAGTGTCGGGATAAAGTAAGGATTTTTTAACGGTAGCATTGAAATCTGTCCAGGCATTTAAAAGTTATGGTACAATAAAGATACTCACATACATACACACAGGAACCCTAAAACCTTTACACTCTTTTTTTGTGCAGTCGTGTAAAAACTAGGATAATTTCTCAGAAACATGCATTTGTGAAGAGAATATTGTGAATGGAAATTTCAGTTGGCATACACTGTGGTGTATTGGTAGATAGATAAATTTGAAGGTGGCTCATCTCGATTTATTTATGACAATGTTACAATTGATGATGAATCTTGGATTTATTAATATGATCCCGAAACAAAGTACCAGTCAATGGTTTGGCTCTTTCAAAACAAACCAAAGCTTCCCAAAGTGAAGCAACGTAAAGTTGTTAAGAAGACTGAAACTTTTGCATAGATGCTGGTGCTTCACAGTTCTTTGAAAAGATTTTATACAAAAAACTATTCATAGAACTTTTTCGTTAATTTAGTAAATTTATACTTAGCTTCTGCATCAATATATCATACAAAGTTCTCCAATTTATCGATCGGCATCTTTTTTGTCTTACAGGAAAACCCATGCCAGCATCCTGTTATAATTCTGAAAGATGTGTCAGCAGATGATATTGTCAGTCTATTGTCATATATGTACCAAGGAGAGGTGTTCATTGAGGAGAGCAAGTTATCCTCCTTCTTGCATACTGCTGCTTTGTTGCAGGTGAAAGGATTGACTGGTGTTACACAACAGGTATAGTTTATGTGCATAAACAATTAAATGACAAAGCAAAAATTATCTATTTAGATGTTACTATGAGGTCTCTTGGTGTAATGCAGGCTGTAAAAAATTGCCATAACCTATTTGAATGTTCAAATTGCTAAAAAGCTGTATGTAAAGAAGTACTGTGCCAACCCCATGTAAAATGGGAAAAGGGCAGGATGGAGCAGTAGGAGGTCTCATAGTGGTCACTAGCAATAGTGGACCCCTGTGGGTGATGGGTATATAGTTCCACAATCCTAATTCATAAATAACAGCAAGAGATAGGGCTTCTTGAATTTTTAGATCTATGGTTTTTTGATTGTTGGCAAATCCAATGTTTATGATCAGACCATCATGGTTAACCAAATGAATGTCATAATATTAAGTTAACTGCACAAATGCCAAGTGCACGCGCCCTACATGCTCTTAGTAAAGAACTGCCTAGTATATTAGTAGTTAGTAGTAGTTGTCGGTATAGTAATGGCTTACTTTGCATAGTGCTGGTGCTTAGACAAGTTTGTGAATAATGTACTAAGGAACTGAATAGGAAAAGACAAATGACGAATTTCATTGTTGATATCTGTCTCTGTAGTTCAGTTGGTAGATTCTCTGCCAGTGATCAGATGCGGGCTCAAATCCTGTAAGAGACAAACACTTTTGAGATGTTTAAATTTACATGAACTCAACTTAATTTTGGTTAACTAATTGTTTATTAATGTTAAACAAAATCTGTATTACCACAAAAAACATCTTTTAGGCGCCTGTTTAGCCTCGCAGTGTCTAATGATAAACATCTAAAATGATTAGAAATGTCACAACAGAATGGAATTAGACAATGGTTAGACACTACTTAAATCAAGATTTGTGGTTGTTCATATTTAAACACGCGACTAAGGCCTGTTTAGGAGTTAGACACTGTTTAATACATCTTTGGAGTGTGTTTAACTTTTTTGTGGTAATACTGATCCGTTAGTTATCTAAATTAATTCACCTGTCCTAATAATTCCATTTGTATTTCAGAAAGAAAATTTTTCATCTCCTAACACTTCCAACAAATTATACACACAACTGACAATATCGGCAAAATCTCCTGTAAATGTTGCTCATAAAGAAAGCAAGATGCCAGCATTAAAGAAAAGACGAAGTAGCACTTCAGATAAACCCAGCGACGTTACCATTGGAGATGGGCATAAGAAGGCTAAAGTGCTAGAATCATGTGATATTTACAATAGAAACAATTTATCAAAAACTGATAGCCAGTTTTTAGCTAATGAAAATCATCTGGATAAGAAGTATGATGGTAAAAATGATCAGCTGCATATTACTACAAACGGAAAAAGTTCTTCACAGGTATAATAATAATCATAATTATGAATTTTATTTGAATTGCAAGTTCAAAGTTTATTGCTATTATCAACTATTTCTCTCAAATTACTAGAGGTGTTAAAAGAAATACTAGTACTACCAAGTACATACTTAGAAAAATGGCCACAAAAGCATGTAAACCAATCTTCTGAACGGAAATCAAAACTACTTTGTGAATTATACTGTTTTACAGACAATAATGGAAATTGGACAATATCTAAGTCAAACTATAGATGAGATTGTAACCATTTAATATTATGTAAAGTGCATAAGTATATGAAGAAAAAGGACTTGAATGAAGGTCCCATAGTATAAAATTATTTGAAATTTGTTAATTTTTAAAGTAAAGCAAAATGACAGCTATAGCTCTGAAAATGTTTGCAGAAAGGCATTGTAAATACATCATTAAGCAAAAACTAACACACCCACACACAAACATTCGCATTTATAATATTAGTAGGATATGATAAAATAATTTTTATTTGATTGTTAATATCTACACACATTAAATAAATATGCGTTTTTTAGTTCTGTTGTCATTTGGTGTCATTTAATCGTCTTAATTTTCAGATCAATCTTCAATCTGACACACCAGTTATAATCAAAACGGAACATATTGACGAACAACACCATTCCCCTTCATTATCTCTCGCTGGAAACTCTGAAAATGGCGATAGCCTTCCTGATTATGAAAACAGTATGCTTGCCAGGTCCCTGCTATCAGGTAAGTTTCCATGGAAATATTTAAAAAAATATTAAATTTGTTTGACTTATTTTTCCAACTGTGTACACTTTTGAAACCAAAAGTGTAAAAATAACTAAAAAAATACTAAAACAAAAATGTTGTTTGAGTAAAATAATATTGAAAACATTAATAGCATGGCTTTAACTGAATTAAAAACTACCGTCAGTTTTAAAAGGTAGTCTTAGTTTAGCTTTTATTGCAAAATACCTTATACCTCTTTTGAATACTGAAATAATTATAATACATGTCAAAATTTGTAGGAATCAACCCTTCTAAAAACGACAACAGTGCCAACAACTCATCTACAAAAAAAGTGTCAAATACAGGGGAAACTCGGCCAAAAGAAATAAACACAGACTCGATCAGCTACACCACTGCCCCGTCCAAAAGCCCAATGAAAAGTGCTTCACCAGACGAGCCAGCTGTGAAACCGGAAAGGCACTCGCCCAAACCTGACATCGATTACGAACCGGAAGTGTTACTGTCAGAACATCAAGATAGTACGGAATCAGAGAGTGCGTACACGCAGGAACAATCGCAGACATTGTTATTACTAGCCGGTATGTCTAACGTACCGGCGCTCGGCGGCGCGTCTACGTCGCAGGGGGTCGCCCACCAACAGTCGAATCACGCGGCAATCTGCGGCGATTGCCCTCATTGCGGCATGAAGTATTCCAACCAATCAGCGCTCAAGTACCACGTCAGATTAATGCACTCTGATTTAACCAATAGACTGTGCTGCTATCTGTGCCCGAGGTCGTTCACAATGCGCGAGACATTCAAGGAGCACATGTGGACGAGTCACGGCCAAAGGAATTAATGTTCGCTCGCAACGCTACATATTGTGCCTTAGTTACAGTACCTTGTCAATTATAGGCAAGTTTGTTTCTGATGTTAGTATACTATGCCTTGTGGAGTAGTGTTATTTTGTGCAGTAGTTATAAGGTATTGGACTTAGTGAGAGACTGATTCATGGAGTGCCTAGATGTAGACAAGTGAAATTTTATTATATATTTATTGTTAAATTAGTTGGGAGTTCATGTGTGTTATACATTGAAGTTGTTTTTATTAAGATTTAAAAATACAGGCAACTTAGTAATTCTTGTAGGTAAATTAGGTATGTTATGAAGAGCGGTGCAGAAATGTGTTCAATTTTGGGTCGAGTTTACATAGTAAAGTTGTTGGTGCTAAAAATTGTCCTTTTAACCTAAATACAGTATGCTTCCTATAATTATGCCCTTTGACATATAAATACCAGTTTTAAGATGATATGTCAATTTTGATGGCAAAGTAGTAGTAATTTTTACATCTATTTTTTAGGGTTCCATACCACAAAAAGAAAAAAAGGTAACTTAATAGAATCAATTTGTTGTCTGTCTGCCAAGACCCGTATTCTCAGGAACGTGTGGAGGTATCAAGTTCAAATGAATATCAAATATTCAGGTCTGCATTCCCTTGGACCTGTGAAAAAATCAAACTTCCAAGTCAACGCAGTAAAAAAATACGGCCGTTTGTGCCGCATATTCTGACACTCGCAAGGGATAAAAACCTATAGGGTACTTCCCGTTGAACAAGAATCATAACGTTTGTCAAGTAGCAGTCTGATTAGCACAAGTATCTAAAGGAAAAAATCCGAAAACCATAAATTTTGTAGAATTAGAGAAAAAAATGTATTTTTTTAAATTATTGTTGGATGTTACTGTACAATGATAATATGGTATACCATATCAATAATATGGTATACCATATCAATAATATGGTATTCGTCAATAATGAGTTCCGTGATGAATGAGTATTTACATACATACAAGTTTGTACGGCACCCTCGGTCCGCGAGTCCGAATCACCGACTTGGCCTGTTTTTTTTAATGACGCCTGTTGAAGTATAGATTATGTATGTACCACATACATGAGGAATTGGATACCTATACCGCAAGTTAATAAATTTTTGAAATCTAATAGTGCCACATTTTTGATAACAAAAAATAATATCGAAACCACTTAAAAATATACTTATCCAAATTTTATCAATCGAAAGTTGATTATTCAAAAAGAGCTCAAAATTCATTATTAGTATCGTGCAAGTTGGTGCATACACAATTGCATAATCTTCAGTCTGTGGATTCTATACTGTCTACTTATCCGCACCTTACGAATCGCATTTTGCGTTTATTTGTATAAATTCATATTCTGGACACTAAGCAATAAGGTTTAAATTGCTGTGCAACCACATATCCGCGATGTTAGAATTTACAATTTACCCTAGGTTTGTCCATCCATTTGTTACGATGCGTATAGCGCGGATTAATATTCGTATAGTTGCCTGTGTATCTTTGGCCACAGTAAATATTCTACTTTCACTGTGTACTTTTTCATGATAAATTAAACTCAAAGTAAAACCATTTGAGTGCCGAGAAACAAAGTATAACTTTATATACCTAATTGTTCCATTGTACCTAAAATATAATTTGCCAACCGGCCTACGTCCCTAAGAAGCAGTTGAAAGTTAAAACTTTTGCTTTATGTTTATGTTATGCCTGCAAGCTAGGGCGAGAATGTAAGAAGAATTTGTTTCCTGTGGTATTACACGCGCAATTATATAAATGCCCGAGGGGTGTTCAATGAGTAGTTCTCGAGAAGAGTAGAGAGTAATCCTATTTTAAATTACAGTTTTTATCGGCCAATGTTGTTTTCGCAAAACCTTCAAACAATACTTTGTAAAGAGCAATAGTATCTCCATTCTTCGTTTAAAAACATGGCCGTCTTGACTTATCTTTGATAATTGTTTTTTAAAATTTTATTGGTCGCCGCAAAAAATATTTATTTAGAATATATTATGTCGATTATCCTGATACTTCTGTCCTGATCTCAGGCAGATAGGTGGGATGCGAACTACCCACGCGAAAAAAAATCGGTTCTGCCTTTGAGATAGCATCATATACTAGCTTTCTTAGGATAAACGTGGTACCTATAATACAGTGCCGTCGTCGCAAGTAAAATTTCACAGAGTGACTATAGGTTAGTAATCGATCTGTCTGGGTCGCAACTTCGGGAAAACGAGAGCTCGGTTAAGCAACTATCTACCTAGTAAAATAATAATTGTTTACCTAATTGGAAATCCTGCCACTTAGATATCGTACAGAATTATTATCGATATTTCTTTTAGGAATGATAAAATCTCTTGATTTTTTCATAGTCTAATTTTAAGTTGTTACGTTTAGACTTGACTATGGCAGTTGGTGGGGATCAGTATTTAAGAAGGTCATAAAAGTAAGAAATGTTTTCTTTGTTTTTATGATGTTCTATGAATTGTTTGGAACCTTCGTCTTGATAAAAAATGGTATTTATTTTAAGATAAAATTATATTTGTTTTGGTAAATCGTGCCAAAATTATTTCGATTTATAGATATTAGTGGGTATAGTTATATAGTTAATTCCTGAAGAATTTATTTAAGTTACCATAAAATGTTTTATAGTTTAGTTATAATTGACGCTTGCTGATTGATCATTATTACATTTTTCGAAGTGTTATGGATCACATTGTTATATTATTATGTACCTAAACATACGGAGGTTGTGTCCTTTGCTATAGCAGCGTCAAAATAGGTACCTACTAAGTTCGTTTACTTTTTATTATTAATTTTATTACTGCTTATTTTTGTTATCTCAAATATTTTTATTATTATTTTCTAGGAATCGTTTCTTATTACCTACCTATGTCGAATGCCATTAGTAAAATGTTCAAATGTCTCTAGGAGACATTATTTGTATTGTTTTAGAATTTTAGATGAAGAAGCGTAGATATTATAAGATATTCAATGTTAGTTCTATGAATGATCGAATAACTATTTACGTTATGATAATATTGTTGAATATTTTATTCAGAATTTTACAAGATTTACAGTTTAAATTATGTTACGAATAAAAATTTATGCTTCTTATGATTTAGTGTTATTTGTATTTACAATATTTTTAGTCTATTTATTTCCATCATCAAATTCATAATTGCTGTACGAAGCTAGTACTTACATAGGTTACAAGAGTCACTGAATCTTTATGAAATATATTTTATTATAGTGACCGACTCTAGCGGATGTTCCGGCAGGCGTCTGGCCCGGACAGCCAGAAGACGCAGGTTCGAATCCTGTTGGAAGCGAAATTTTTGTGATGTATATATTTGTCACTGAATCTTGTCTAATCACAGTTGTCATACTACTTTTTGTGTTTTTGGTTCGACTACCTACATCAGACCAGACTGGCTAAACGGGTCGCCAGAACGATGGCATCTTCGTTTGCGTCCCCAAGAATTTCTATTTGTAGGTGGTCATGGTACGAGAAATATGAAAGAAGATGGGATGTCGTCTGATTCTGGTCTTTTTTATTCTATTTGATAACTAGACGAGCTTGTCGTTCGCCTGATGGTTAGCATAACTCCGGCTCATAACAATTGCAGTGCGTCTCAGAAAGGCCTGCGCATCGCTGCAGTGTGCTCGTTCACTGAGACATTAGTTATTAAATCTCATAAGCCCAGTTTCATTGGCTGCTTTGCTCGTCAAACCGGAATACAGTAATGCTTGCACATTACCGATTGGCGGCAGACTACCTACACCAGCAAAGATAATACATTTATATAATATGCAGTGAATTCAATTCGATTCACGTTATTATAATTTATTTTAAGTAGGTTGGAACGAAGTTAGTAAAAAAGTAGGTACTTTTTTTATTAAGTTCGTTGGACAACACAAAGAGGATAGGGCTGCGTAAGGGTAGTGCCCATCTCGCTCATGCATAAGCATTAGTCTTCTCACGTAGGTACCTACTGCATTTGGAGCACGTAACCTAATACCTACTTACGGTGTTTTACCAAGGGCAGCACGTTACTTATCCTGTGAGGCGTCAGAGTTGGGCGTGTAATCGTTGGTAAGGCATTTTCTAGGGTTCGCCTGGCTATAGCCACTAGTTTCAAGTTTTAAATCTGCCGCCTAGCATGCCTACCTACTTATAGGTATCCGTGTGTTCCAGCAGCTGCAGTTGAGAGCCAGTCCGCACTTTAGGCACAGAATAAGTAATAGTACACCAACTCTAGGTTTACCTCACACGAATAAAATTTTCTAAGTTAGACTATAGTCTGACTGATATATGACTAGGTGCACAATAGGGCGAACTAATAAAAAAAATAAGTTTATCGTGTTTACCAAACTGTCATATGAACTGATACCTATACTAATCAAACGATTTCTTTTGTAAATCTACCCAAAGGATAATCATTAAACGACTTTGGATGCGGCAGTTAATCTTCTATTTTACCTATATATAACTATACTAGACATGTAGGTATATCTTAATTCAAATCATTCGAAACAATTAATCGCTTTAATATGACGTGAAATCTCAAAAGCGAAATTGCTCAAAATTTCTAATGGTTTGGGGACTCAGGGGTCGTAGCGTCGGCTCTCAGTCGGTCTTTGATTTCACCATCTTCCGTGATTACACGATTCAACCGTCCATAATTTCGAAATTTCTTTGTTTGCGAGGTTACAGTCAGCTACGTAGGGTAAGGTTGATGAACATTATAGAGCTATAGTATTTTCTCAGGTTTGAATTAAACAACTTTTTACGGTTTATATCGCGTAGATATATTACAATTACTCCGTGACCACAAACAATGCAAAAACTTCTTCGACACGTCGGAAAATAATATTTATATACCTAGTTAAAAATATTGCATCCTAACTAGCTGCTGTTACCATGGAAACCGTACATTTTCCGGGATAAAAAGTAGCCTATTTTACTCTCCAGCTCTATGCAATAAAATCACGTCGATCCGTTGCTCCGTTGATGCGGGAAAGAAGGACAAAGCAACGGTCCAACAAACCAACAAACTCACTTTCACATTTATTATAGTATAGATTTTACGTGAAAAAAAATCGATGAGTAGGTACCGTTGTGAATGAAGGGGTTCTTGTAATAACACCTTGCTAGGGATTCTCTTTTATGTTGTTAGACCGAGATCAATCGAGTTATGCGCCAGTTTAAAATGAAATTATGATTAATGTTACTATCCAACAACTATAGGTAAGTATCTATAAACGATTTTGTCCGTTTAAATTAGTTTCACAGTTATTTTTTTTAAAACTACAAAATATAAAAACTAATATAATGCCTCATGATGCTCATTGATCTAGGTACCCTAGCAAAACACACAAAAGTACTTCATAAGCTGGGCATAGGTAATATAGAACGCGTTTTCCCCTTTCTCTAGCAATCAATATCCCGTACTACATTCTCATACTCACCCAATTAACATAACTATAGCACACATTCAGCACACACATCGCCATCATAGCCCCGTTAAACAACTAGCGAATACTTATTTACTTCATAACCTTTGACCTTAAATCGAAAGCGTAACTTGAGCAGTTGATCAATGTTGAGTGTTGACTACCGACTCACCCTTAGGCGAGAAAATACGTTCGGCCAAAACTCTGCCCACGGGTAATCGAATTACTACTTACCAGCAAAAAGAAAAGCTATATTTTAAATGCATAAAATAAAGAGCGTGAAAACGTGAAAACATACGTCGCATTGATGTAGGTACGTAACTAGCTATGTATATTTACAAAAGAAGGGGGAAAATCCTTCAGTGGTCGTGTCTGTAGCTAGTGATATGCAGCATTGCATCTACATACGGCGTAGGTAGCGGGTAGGTGTAAGGGCGTCGAGGAAGCCCCTTAATGCGGAGACAGCTAGTGGAACGCTATTGATCGTGATCCGTCAGTGGCCGAGGCGCCCTATTGATTCGCTCGCCGCAATCTCCATGATAACTCGCGCTTGGCTTCTCTAACTACACTACTCGTACATTAGAACACACTTACTGAACGTTTGCAGACTTTGTATTGACGTGTGATAGCTTATCTGTTGGGGCTAACGATTTTTATTTATTGCGTTTAGGTACCTTTATACTTGCTACGATGTACTTGCTCATTGTGAAATTTTCGGCTATGCTGTTTTTCATAAGTTTTTGCGATTTTGGGTTTGCGTAATCCACTAACACTGCAAAGGGTTGTAAACGTCTGGAAGTATTAGGCAAATAATACGCGATAAAAACTGTTAAAAGTTAAATTGATATGAAAGATTTTCTATAAAATTATTAATTGATAAAATATCAAATTTAGTCAAAATCCCTAAAACAATGAAAACATACTTATAAAATCAGAAAATGTGATAGAATATGTTATATTACATAGGTATAATTATATACTAGTAAAAATAAGGCTTGTCAAATAAATTATTATCGTATTACTGAAGTGAAAAGTCATTCGAGGTTATTGGTTCTACATAACTAGTTATCGTATGAAATTATAAAAATTAAATGAAATAATGTCTATGCAGGTTCTAGAGGCCTAGGATCGTAATTATAAAAACTACAAAAGTTAAAATATATTATTGATTAAATATTTCGTCTGTTCACGTAGGTACCTATATAAATTAAATTAAAATCATTTATTTCAGGTATTTAGCACCCATAGTTACAAAAATGTCAATGATACATTAATACATTATTAATTGAATAAATATTAAGAAAATAAAAAAAAATCAAAAATAAAAAAAATAAAGAAAAACAATATATTTCTTTGTTAAGGCACACTAAAGAGATAATAACAGCTAGGCATATAGTTAATATTACATTTCAATCGAACGGATTTACATTTTCCAAACAAGGCGTCTGAAGAGGCCTGAAGCTAGTTACAGATGGTCGTCTAGCGACTGACGTGAACGTTACAACATAATATAATCGAAATGTACATCATATTATTGATTTTGGAAAGTGTACAAAGGTATTGTTGTTTAATTTTAGTGTTGTTAAACGAAACCAGAAGAATATTCTGACTACTTTTCTTAGTGACTATATAGGTACTGTAATAAATTTGTCCCATGAAGCACAACGACATAATTATTTCCTGATACATATATTGGTATATGCAGACATGTAATTGAAATGTGCGTTTAAAATACGTCCACAGGTGTCATTTACATGCTCCGCCCGTATTGATTAACGGTTTTATCCGCTGCCTACGGCTGCCGTCGTTTTATGTGGGATACCCGGCGACCAGTTATGATTTATTTTAATTTCTAGCAGATTTATTGCTCACCCATTCTTCTGTGAGAGTCTGTCTGGATGGTACCACCCGCTCTGTGACCTGCCGCCAAGCAGTAGTAAAGATAAGAACGTTAGATATAGGTACATCAGTAACGTCAGAATAAAGGAAGTGTTACCAAAACTAGGCCCATGGTTGATCACCTGATGGCAAACGTCATCGCCTGCCTAATCATGCATTGGTGGTAAAGTGATTTCTGGTCCTCAACTTTCTTCTAGGTTTAACGTGATTGCCATTTTCTACCACATCGTCACTTTAGATCAGGTGAGACAGTGGTGAAGCGCAGACTTTGAGTTGCAATGTCTGGCGTCTAATTGCGCTACGTTCACACTAAACAAAAAAAATAAAAATAAATAAACAAGCTAGTAAACAACCTTCACATATTTATACAGCGCTGTACAGTTTGTTCGTCAACGGCACAGTATAGTCATGGTGGATCCATGGCCATCTTTTATATGCCCACTACGCTATTAGACTAAGAGCTGACGACCAAAACGGACAGTTAGTTTTATCATCAACTAGCTGCTGCCTGCGGTTTCACCCGCGTGGAGATATTAGATTTCATGGGTTTTATATTTCCCGCGGAACTCTAATAGTTTTTCTAAAATTAAAGTAGCCTAAGTTACTCCTTGTAACATCAGCTATCTGCCAGTGAAAGTCCCGTCAAAGTCGGTTCAGCCGTTTCGGAGATTCAATTCAATTCATTTATTTCATCTTTTGACATAGGTAAACATGCTCTTAGATACGTCACTTGTGTACAAATTAATTAACCGGAACAAATAGACAGACAAACAAAAGTTTTAAAGATGGTTGTTTTGTTATAGGTACAGTATATACTTTCATATGCGTTTAGTAAAAAGTTGTTATTTTTATTTTACAAACAGACACTTCAATTTTATTTATTTGTATAGTATAGATAAAACCCTGGATTCAACTTACATGAGGGACCCTTTTGTGAAAACCGTCGATAGGAAGGCCGCACCTGGATTCTAGAATTATGGGGAGGAAGAAAAAATAATTAGATAAAAGTATCATCATTCGTTTTTGATGCAAACTGCTTGGCTATGTTCTATGTTCCCAATACACCCGAAAAAACTTTTGAGTCAATCGGTTGGTGATAAAGTGTCGCCAGCCTTAATTATAATTAAAAAAAAGCTTTTGGATGTATTGGGAACATAGCCAATCAGTTTGCATCAAAAACGAATGATGATGTCTTGTCCTAATTATTATTTGTCTTTTTATTAACGTTTTCACAAAAGGGTTTTCCCTCAGGTAAGTTGAATCCTGAGTTTTATTGATGACTAGCTGCTGCCCCGCGGTTTCACCCGCGTGGAGATTTTTGATTACATGGTTTTTATTTTTTTGCGCGGAACCCTAATTATTTTTCTAAAATTAAAGTAGCCTATATTACTCCTTGTAACATCAGCTATCTGCTAGTGAAAGTCTCGTCAAAATCGGAGTTTCGGAGATTACCCGGAACAAACAGACAGACAGACAAAAATTTTAAAAATGGTTGTTTTGTAGTAGGTACCATATATACTTTCATATGCATTTAGTAAAAAGCTGTTATTTTGATATTACAAACAGACACTTCAATTTTATTTATCTGTACTGTATGGAGTATGGATAAAACTACCGGGCCGTTTTGGTTGCACCTCGGTGTTTTACTTGAAGCTTAATTTTAACTTAGACCTACGGATCGATGGGTCCTCCACGACTATTAAGAAATGCGAATATTTTCGAAATTTGACATAATTATGCCTAATAAAATCGGGACCTTGCTTACTTGCCTGGTTCTTAAAAAACTATTTAAACAAGAACTTAGAAAGCTATTTCTATTGCATCGAATAAACATGAGCACTTAACAAAGTTTGAAAGTTCGTGTGATCCCGAGGGTTAGAGATAGGAGATAGGATCCACAGAATGCTGCCCGGTCGGCGGCCAACGACCAACAACTGGTCGCACAAATTATATCTCTACGTCTAGTAGCGTACTTCGTAAACTTTTATTAGCTACCTGTATCAACAACTATTATTCTTGAAGGGCATTGTTGTCAGATTTCAAAGCACAGGAGTTCACTAAAAAGATTATGTTATTTCCTTTTTTATTTCGAAAATTAGTAGGCGTAACGCTTATCATCAGATGGAAGATCTGCTCGTTTCGTAAAAATGGTAGAATTTTCTTGGAACGGATTACATTATTCTAAATACTATTTTGGTATCTATTAGCTTTGCCCAATGTAAATAAAATCTAAATGTTGTCTAGTACAGTTTACTATAGATGATAAAGCCGCAAATAGTAATACACTCTGAAAAAAATCTGACAAATAATCGAATGAATGTATTATTGTAGTTTATATTGATCTTCACGGTTTATTTAATTAGAAAAGTATAAAAAAGTGTAAAAGACTTATAAATTAAAAAAAAAACGTACTCAGTTAAAGAACTTTCATAAAACTTTACGTCTTTTATACTACCTAAACTTCTATATAAATATAAATCCTCTCCATAATCTCAATAACTCATTTGTTGTTAAAGTAACGATGTGAATGCTAGTATTGTAATAACTCTGGCACAGTAATGAAGTATATTGCCAATTTAGTTAATAACCGCGCCGACTGAAATAAGGCTTTACTCCACACAAGTACCTACAGGTAACCCTTTCAGGCTTTCAGCGCGCCGCAATTTTTGAGAATGGGGGAACGAACTTTAAAGAAACTCTACACTCTATAATACTCTGCATAACTAGATATAGTTACACTTTGTAGAACGCGGAAATAACGATCTTTTGTGTCAGTTAAGATAGTGAAAAGTAAATCATTTTTCATGAAGAAGCTCATTTTGTTTGCCGAATTAAATACGACAGCGGTGATTAAATGCCATCGTTAACGTCATATGAGGTGGACTGGGCAAATGGTAGGTAGATAGTGAAGGACGAAGGGCGCGGGTGCTGCGCCAAGCACGATGTGGGTCACTGCCGCCTACGCGCAATTCGATAAAACTTTGCAACTATCACCACCTGAGTATAAGCGCGCCACTGGCTGCAATCAATTCAAAATCTAAGTAACAGTATTACTAGCCTCATCATTCTTAGTAACTTAACCCAATTAGTTCAATCATTTTCGGTTTAAAACTATTCAAAAGTAACGCTCGCTTAAACAGCGATGGCGCATCTCGTTCTATCGATAATATATGTGTAAGCAGTATAATATTTAACTATGCATCCCTTAACATGTTGTACAGCGCGCTTCAGGTCACGCAGTGAAAGTACTAATTAATAGTGCAAAGTATCGATCAATCGTTTCACCATGGTTCTAAATATAAAATTCCGTCGGGGAAGACAAAGTTCGCGCGCAATACGGGCGCAGGCAGCAGGCGGCGGCGCGCGGCGGTGGCGCGGTGAGCGGGCGGGCGGCCTGTGCGGGCGGCCGCGGGCGGCGACGGCGGCGTATCGATTCCGCGGCGCCTTCAGTCGGCGTCCGTCGAGCGCCGCGCTGCGCCGAGCCGCCGGCGAGCGGGCGTCGCCCCTCCCTCGCGGCCCGCACCCCTCTACCGCCCGACTCCGTTGGATCTCTAGTCGACGCCGGCAAACTCGAACGACCTCTTTTCGCTAACTAACGTCGCACCCGCGTCCGGTTCCCGCCGCGAACTGCGCTCGATCTCTACGCGGCACGCCGACGCACTCTTCCCGCTTTGACTTTCACGACTGTTTCGGCGAGTTTTAGTTTAGTTTTTCGAACTTTAGAAGTTTAGGAAAAGGTCCCTGGTTTTCTTGTATCGTTGCGAATATTTAAAAGTAGAGTTTCAGAGATGATTTTAGATAGTAAAAAGTAACAGACGAGAAGGGAGGGTTATAAGTGGTGTGATGGTGGGTGTTGGCTGCGTGCGAGGATGGGAGGCGGGCGGTGCGCGGGCGCAGCGGGCGCTGTGTTCGTAGGGTCGCGACATGGACTGCTGCAACTACGGGCAGTACGGCGCGGGCGCCGCGTGGGAGGGCGGCTACGCTCCGCCGCCCTACGCGCCCTACACGCACGGGTACTACGCGCCGCACGCGCACGATCCCTACGCGCGCTACTACCGCCTCGACTACCCCGCGCATCACATGCACCATGCTGAGCCGCACATGCAAATGGGTTGGTATATCATCTTAGTAAGTTTTCGTTTAAACACAGAAGTTTTATGCAGTAAATTTGGGTATCGTGGCATACTCGTACCTCTTACATCGACAGGACGAAAGGAAGTATTCAACCAAGAGAAAGAGTAAGACCATATTAGGTAGAGATAAGGTTTAAATTGGCTTAAGAATTAGGATGATGGCTTGATGTCAATTGTAAATTCTGCAAATCAAGAAAACAAATCTTACGTAGTCGTTTACAGTTTTAAGCAATATCTAAAATAAGTGGGTTACCGTTACTTAATATCTCAAGTTATTACAATATTTACATAAACACCAGATAAAGAAGGGATTATTCGATTAAATTTAACATGAGTTGGGATCTTGACATTATCATTGTAACACGTTCATTAAACAATGTTTCTTTTTATATCGATAAAGCATTGTAAATTATGATGTAATTTAGGATTAAGATGGTTATATAATTATAAAGATTGAAGTAAAAAAGAAAGTAGTGAAAAATAGAGTAAGGATAACAAGTAGCGCTATAGAAAGATTATATATCGCTCTAGTTTTTTTATATTCATAATTTAAACAATTATATAATGGTGTAAGTTAAATACTAATGCTACGCCGGTACTACTTATCTTAACTAAGAAGTTGGTTTGAATATTGTTTCTATTCTTTTATGGTTGATATATGTACTTATATGACTTTTTGTAGTGTATGGAGGTACGAGTTAGTGCAGTTTTGTTACGAGAAAAGACTATCAAATGAACGACTTTCATACAAATTTGGTAAATGAATTTCTATATGTACGTTCTTACGTTATGATAGGTAAGGCGACTAAAGTCTAAAATAATAATTGACAACGTGTATTTATGTCAAATGTCGAAGTTTATAAATGAATAACATGTAAGAATGTCCCAGAATAAAAATGACAAAATGCTAATACGTCGAAATATAAAATTGACGAAGTACAAAAATGTCTACTATAAAAATGACGAAGTATAAAAGGGACTACTATAAAAATGACGAAGTTTAAAATGGTCAAAATACCAATATTACAAAATGAGTTAAAATATATGTGAAAATAATCTTAAGTTCAGTGAAAAAGAGACCAATAGGCATCTCACAAAATTTAGAACATTTTACGTCTGCCAGCCCGCACTAGACCAACGTGGCGCGGGTTATGGCCCACTATCTGAGAAGGACTGAGGCCTGAGAAGTTGTAATGTAGTGGTTTGACAATGATGATAAATTTGTACAATAAGATATAATTTTTGTGGCTTCTGATATTTATTGCTGAAAAACTTTTGTTCTAAGATTGTTCGGATAATTCTAAAACGTATTAATCAAGCGCAGTGCATGCAAATGGGTTCTTCAATATAGGAAAAAATGTATGGATTACGTCATTGTATGAAGTTGAATCTTCCCGCATGCGGGATATCGATCGGGCTATCATCTAATATAGACGAACCCTTAGGAGCAAACAATTTCTTAATATACTTGTATTAATGTATAGTAGTCTATATATAATACTCATGTCTTCATGTTATACGGCAGCGAGTCCTAATTCCTTGAACATAATTGAATTACAAGTAGCGCGAGTTCGCGTCGCCGCGGCTGCCGGTAGGCCGGTATAATCATAACACACTTACATTACCGAGTAGTGAGCTATCTGAATTTTGTTTACCAATACGCTGAGATCGGCATCTGCACGCGTGGCGCGGGCGACATTCTGAACAATGAAGAATGAAGTAAGAATTAATGTTTACGTTTGGGCGGATTTCTCGGCGTCTACGTCACGTGTCGATGTCGGGGCGGAAGGGGACGCTACAGGTGGTCGGTCCCCCCTCGGCCCCCGTCCCACCCCGCGGCTACCTCCCCTCGCCTGCGCCGCAACGCGATTGATCGCCTGCACGGCACAGCCACTCTACATATTGACCGGGGTACTAACGCCCGCGTCGCGATTTGCTGCGAACTTTGTATACGTGCTACGTGAAATATGTAACCTCGTAGCGCATTGCCAACTATGAGATTTATCATTATCGATGTGTATTTTCTGATGAAATTTACTGAGAAAAGAGTTAGTTATGGGTATCGTGGAAAATAAAATTAGGGCTTGCCACGGAATTCTGATCGATTTAGAAAGAAGGATTGATTTTCTGAGAAGGTTACGAGTCTATTACCCGATACTTTTTTTGATGGATTGTCATTTACTTGATTGATTTTAGTCAAGAAACGTTAATTTAATAATAATCATTCAATTGAACAGCTTTGACTGACAATAAAACAAGACAAGGCGTAGCTAAAGCAAAATGTCAAGAGTCTCTATCATTGATCTACTAGGTCGAGTTCAAATTGAGGGTAGGTATGTACAAGTGTAGATATCCTACAACCGGGTTCGGTGAAGGCTTTTTGTTTTGCCATTTTTTATTACGTGCTAGGTACTTGTAAACGAGTTTTTGGGTCACATTGTATTTTGTATTTTATACAATAAATACATTAAGTGTTTTCTACTGACAAGAAAATGTGTTTGAAACTATTTTATTAGCATTTTAGTTACATGGTTGAAGTTTTGTATTGATTGAAAATAAAAATTTAGGCTGGTTTAACTAACCAGGTTAAAGGTTCACCTAGTTTTTGTCATGGTATTATATTTGAACTGTTTTATGACTTTCATATTTTCTATGGCACCGGCGCGTAGTGCAGTTACCATTAAATAACAGTTATATTTTAATAGGATTACAAATGACATGTTAAATGTCGCGCTTACAAATGCATAATATTAGGAGCCCTTCTCCACTTCTCTGCGATTAATGAATATGTAAATGATATTCACACTCAATTAAATACGTTAAAATACAATTACAATTACAATTTATATTTGAATTTTATTATACTCGTAAACTTGAATGAAAAAATAAAAAAGAGTAGTTAGTATAATTTTAGAATGTATGAAACGATAAACGCAGATTATACTTGTATCAAATAAAAATCCTGACCTAAAAATAATCTATTTGTCGGTATGAATCTTATTTTGTAAAATTATACAATCTCTTAAATTGGATGATTCAAAGTCACGGTCATTTGCGTAAAAAATTGTTTTGATCACATCATCAACCTTTTATTTGCAAAAAGACTGTTGGTGATAGTTTGTTTGAAGAAAAGAACGCGTTTAGCGGGAAGATAAATTTATAAATAAGCAAAGAATACTGGTAAATTACAAGGAAAAAAAATTGTTAAAAATCGCGGTGGGGCTCGGTGGCTATACAAAGACCTTCTCCCAGATGGAGAGAGATAGAAAGAGAAAGGATGGGCACGTGAGCAACAATCTACGCTGAGCCCTTTGCGGATTAGTTACAATAGCTAGGTAATTTTGTTTAGTTACGATTTCAATTAATGAAACAAAATATATCAAATTAAACTAAATGAAGCCACGAGCTAAAACTATTCCAATAATAATATATTTTAGGTACTGAAAATACTATAACGATAAACACAAGCAAAATAAAACCGTGGTCTGAAACCTCTCACGTAGTAAAATAGAGAGTGATTCGCAAAATCAGAATAAGCTCTCACCTCAGCTCCACTTTCACTGGTCCACAAATATCCGTCCATTGTCAACATTGTTGTTATTTACACTCGAGACACGGGGATAAAATTAAACATCATGGATTTTGATCTACATATTAGCACAACGAAAAGTGTTTGTCAATAACTTTGAAGAAGAGCAATTTTGCAATCTAAGAATAATAATATCTATATGCGTGATTGACGGGATAGAATCTTACCTTCGGAATGCATGACATTTTCATAATATTAATATTATACTATTCTGGAGTTTATCTAAATGTTATTATTTTTATAAACAGCCTGATTAAAACTGAGATATCTAATAATATTAGTAAAACACTCTCTTAGCATGTGTACCTACCTGCGTTATGTTGCAAGTTATTATATTTAAAAATGTTTCTAAGGCCAGTGGCATTAGGTCTGTGTAGTGAGTAAATACGCAATAATTTAACGTTAACTAAGAGAAATAAAAGGAGTTGAAATGTGGAGTTCAATTTCAATATATATTTTTTAATGGTCTGAAACTTCTCTTATAAAAACCTTATGTTAGATCTTGCAATAAGAGTATTTTATCTTGAGTGAGGCATAGTGTCTTTCAAGGTCGAGTAGCATCGTTTCAGAATGCTATATTGATATCGATTAATTACTTATAGTATTATTATTTTCTATTGTTAGGGTCACGATAAATTTCATTTAAACATTTTTATACTATAATCCTATTTTAAATCGAGCTTAACAACATTAGAATATCATTTTAGTATATGAAATCTATAAAATCCCATCTATCTGACTTTTATTCATAGATATCACATATATTTTTAGCTTGGTGCTAAAACCAAATGCTCCGCGGCCTTGATTATGTACTACCGAGTGCAAGGACAGTCCCTCAATAACGATATCCTAGTTTTCAAAGTCAGTTCTGAGCAATCTTAGAATCTTGCACATGCGCACTGACTTAGTTGCAAGGTTAAACACAATATTTACGGAAGTAAATATTTTTCTGCGAGTTTCTGTATTTACTTTTAAAGATCCTGTCTTATTTTTTACACTAGTAAATTTTTCTTGACTTATTAAGTTATAAAGTTATACAGCTTCTTCAAAAGAAAATGAAAAGAACACGTCCTAGTAAATAAGTCAGAATTTAAGCCTTAACAGTGATATAAGCTGAAGTTTTACAGTTATTGATTTGACTTTATATTATAAACACTAACGTTTTAAATTATTTTAATAAGCTGTGGAAGCCTTTATGTAAATAAAAATAATTTAAAAATTATTATGTTAAAAAAACGAGGTTATTTATTCGACTTAAGTTTTATGTTTTTTTTTAATGTTAACATGTCTAATGTTAACGTGTCAAAGAAGTTCAAATTCATTTATGCATTGCGAATATGGGTATAATAATTACTAATAGTCGTAGGTATAAGAAAAAAATACAGAACGGCATGCATGCCATGCCTTTCGACATGCAAAATAAGATAATAATTTAGAAAATTCACAATATGTTAGTCATGATGTACAAACAGTTATATGATATACAGTTTAATATAATATAAAAACAAAATTAAAAATTTTGAAAAATCCCACGACGGATGTAAACGTTGTAATTGAAAAAGAATTAAATAATTTTCTTGAAAAACCCCCGACTAAAAGGGAAAGTAACGAAAGATAAGTTAATCCCAAGAAAATCCTCCGGAGCTGCAGTTGCCTGCCCTGAAATTAACTGGAATTTTGCTGTTTATGAGTTTGTGACCAAATGAGTCTCTTTTAAATATAAATTGCTACATCTCTTTCAAAAGATTTTCTGTACTGCTTCATTTTAACTGAAATTGGGAACACAGATGGCATTGGCAGCCCCCGACGGATTTTCTTGGGTTTAACTTATCTTTCGTTACTTTCCCTTTTAGTCGGGGGTTTTCAAGAAAATTATTTAATTCTTTTTCAATTACAACGTTTACATCCGTCGTGGGATTTTTCGTGGGGTTCTATTTCTAAAGATCATAAAATTAGTTATGGTCAAGATACTTTTTAAATTGTTTGATGTCTGCAGCCATTGTACTACATTATTAATTGTACAATTTATGCCATGTTCCATAGTCAAACTGTCTTTACCCATAAAAAGTACAGTGTTGCAAGTAAAACAGTAGTGTGATTGTGGAAAGATCATTTATATAAATTATGAATAACAGTGGTTTGCTTAGTGTTCAAAAATTCCAATATCTAAATTAAAAAAACCTATGATTTTTCACATCAGAGTTGTAGTAGGAACTCATTCAGTGATCAATGCGATTTTATGGTTTCCTTAATCTGTAAAAATAGGGACTAAGAAAGCCATAGTTTCACAACATACTGAAACTAAGCAAATACTTGCATATTCTTTTGTACTCGAGATGAATCCATAACCCTCGTATTACGAACCAATCACATGCAGCATCACGAAAGTTTTCAATTTAAATTAGGTAACTACGCCGATTGTAATTTTAATTTTCAGATTATGGCGCGTACGCAGCAAAAGAAGTGCGAGCCCGGCGCAACCTCGCTCGGCGCGAGCAGCGAGTGCACCCGCCCGCCCAACATCTGCCACTGCCACCCACGGTCAGTACACTACTTATTTTATAGCTACGTGTAACAATTGGTAAGCTATTTCAGATACCTTTGGTTAGACTAAAAAATATTTTTTTTAAATGTCACTGTTAGAAAATTATCTACACACGAGAAAGAAGGAAAAATGTAATAGCTTAACTCAAGTAACATCTTGATTTATTCTAATGGCGTAATGTAAACGCACACTTGACCGATCGATATACCGCAAAACCACGTTTTGGATTCGTTGTGTCCATTGAACTTCGCGTATTTTATTATCGCTTAGTGTAACAATTTTTAGTCTTTTACAATGCCTTTTCACCGCTTTTCACGTCTAGTCCTGAAATGCTATGTAAAATAAGTTTCATCAAAAGAAAGCTTTGATATAGTCGCCCTAAAAGTACTCTCTTATTAGGAAAGGCTAACACAAATACGTAAACTGCTTAGCAATAAATAATTTCACCACTCTTTATTTTATTATAATCATCACACCTTGATTCGCGAATGAAGTAGCGATGAAAACATCACATCGGTACAAATTTAACATCATCAGACCAGCTCAGTATTTCCTTGATATTGTATCACAAAAAAAGTGATGCAAAATTTTAACTCAATTAGTGGTAGGGCAAATTCGATCACAAGAATTGAACCGGGAAGGCATAATAACATAAACTTCGCACCAATGAACCAACAAGTATCAAACAAATGATTTAATACACACATTGAAACGAGGAAACTTAACAGACAACACAACAAAAAATAAAACTCTCCGCAAGTAGTTAAATCTAGTCTACAAATAAACCATCGCAGTAGAAAAAGACTAGTTAAAGTGAAGTAGGTCAGTGTCAAAGGACGGCCATCCTCGGTCGTTGGCTCCGTCATATTTAATCTATTATCAATCAAAATGCACTCCGCGTAGAGTTTACATTCATTTGGTGAAACTTCTGGATTCGGGATCTCCCGAACTTTACCACTGAACATTCCACACGTAACTCATTTTAAAAGTTTGTTTTTCTCTTTTAGACGCTTGTGATTATCTAGCATGTTATGGTAATCCTGAGCGATACAACAGATATTAAAACTTTCTCAACTCCATTCATTAATCTTTTCATTCATAAACAAATGTTTTAGTGAGTAGGTTACGTTACATATTTTGGTACAACTTCTTTAAATACTATGTACGTTTGGGATGGAAATGTTAGTAAAATATTAACTTTTGTAATTAACTTTAATTAATGGAGTAGGATATCTATTCAATCGGGGTTTGGAACGATTTGAATGGGATATCTGACTAGAAGTTACTGTTAATAGATAATCGAGTCGCAAGTGGTATCATTACGGCGTCATATTACGAGACAAGTGAGCGTCACAAAGGCGCTAATGAGGGCGGGCAGGGCTTGCGAGTGCGGGGGCATAGCGGGCTGGTGGAGGCAGAGGTAGGCCATGTAACACAAGAATAATGCAGACAGTACTCCAACTCAATCAAAAATCTGAAGATACGACTCTGAATTCAACCAGTCTTTCATCCCCGGTACCTAATGATTACAGGCTGTTGTAGTACATCAACTTTACTCTGATGGGGTTTGAAAATTCATTTGAATAATTGACAAATTCCTTTCCTTGCACCTCGCTCTGTTTTGTCCCACAATAATAATGCTCACGCCGTTTACAACTTACAATATCATGACGTACTCCTGCTGCATTGATCGGAAATAAATCACGTTCAAATTCTTGCATGGCTAACATAGCTGCGTAAGCATGGTAGTGTGAGTGAGTAAGCGCAGTTTGCTGTGAAAGCTACCATTCTCTGTGTACTGTGCACAAAAGCTGTCAGCGGTTGATTTTTCCGAGTGTCGTGAGCGCTGATCGATAAGTCACGTGGGCCGCGCCGCTCGCCGCTCGATAGTTAGTTAGCCTCTGCAAATCTCCCGTCACTAGTCTACAAGTACGGGCATAGCACGCGATTAGAAATGGCAGATGTTTTGTAATTATAATGAAATTGTAGTATATGATACTAATGATACTTATACCTTGCTAAGTGTTCGATATGCTTTGTCTTTAAGAAATTTTGAATGAATCCTAAATAAAAATGAACTTCACTAACGCGATGTTAAGTGGTATACAATTTTTATAATTTCCACGTATCATTGTGTAATTGTGTATACATATGAAATTGGTTGGTCTAAGATCTTATATACTTAATCGCATACGCGAAAAGGCCTATATTAAGCATAGGATGGAACAAGGCTTTTGATAATGATGATAATATCCCTTCGAGTACCAGTTTTCAGTAGGTGATAGGAGTAGTAGGAGTAGGAGAACTCTCCTGTGAGTGTCCATCTGGGCTGGCACCACCGCTTTGCAGAAGTCTGCCGCCAAGCAGTAATGTGCAAGTATTACTGTGTTCCGGTTTAATGAGTGAAGTAGCCAGTGAAATTACTGAGGTTATAACCTTAACTTATTACCTAATACATAATGTTTCAGGGTAACGAGCGCAGTACAGTACCACACAGGCCTTTGGTTTTCAAAGTTTTGAGTGGCACTGCAATTGTTATGGGCTAGTGGGCCAGCTTACCATCAGGCAAACGACCGGCTCGCCTAGTTATCAAATAGTAAAAAAAGCTTTATGAAAAAGGTATATGAGAGACGATAAAAGCTACACAGTACGTAACTTTCAAAATCTCGTAGCATAAGCTACGAATTCTTGTAGAGTCTCTACGACAGCCAACAAATTATTTGTTAACATTTACCATGCTTACTATAATTTGTTTCAGTAAATGTAATACTGTGTAAAAATGTTCTAATTACGTTTACAATTAATTTTAATTCATTTCATTTCATTCAAATCGAGTTCATTTGAACTCGATAAAAAAAATCGGCAATTGTTTAAGCCACTAAATAAATTAAGGATATCCAAAATTTAGATCTTCACTATTTCATTCTCGTAGCATACAAAATACAATATAGTAGTTGGTAATACTGGCGTAGCAGCATATTAAGTGCGAAGTAATAATTATAATGTTGTAATAATTCTAGTCGTGGGAGTACTTATACAATTATAATAAATAATCAAAATTAAGATAATTAGGACACGTCATTTATCAAATATCCAACCATTTATCAATATCCCACCATTTTCGTTCGTACTTCGTTTACTACGCCTTTACACCGCCACACACACACACAAATACACACACACACACATGCACACGCACACACACACAAGCGCGCGCGATAAAATCCGAGCGTTATTATAGCACAAATTGCACAATTATTCCTACTACAGATAAACTAACAATTAATAGGTACGACGTTCATAAAAAGTTAGTTTTAAATTCTGTGAATTAAAAGAAATCTAGGAATTAAAGTAATGTAAATATACGCGATATCAACCCTTGAAAGTCGTTTAACGGTTTTTCCGCATCCCGCAGCACCTTCTAGTATAACCTATTCGCTAGGTGCTGACGTATGATGTATGCAGTGGGTGCAACGCTAGGGTGCACAGTCGGTAACGGACATCGATCGGCGCGCGACGCCTTTCTCGCCCCCCACCATCGCGCCGCCCTCGTCCTCGCTGTTACCGATGGAGCGTTATCTCTTCCACAGATTGTACATATATTCTACTATCTCAAATTCTAAACGTTTCTTTTGAAACTGAAAACACTTAAGTACTTACTACTTTTTGTGAAAGGTAATAAAGAGTACCTACTTTACGCGTAGCCTCTGTAAGTGGAAATGATATATCCACTACTCTGTCTACCCCAAAGTGGACTTGGTATGATAATATGTATTGTAATACGCAATTCTTAATTGCATACCAAAACCACACAAAACATCGTGGAACAGTGAGCGGTCTCTTTCACTTTTGATTTCTTGATAGTACGAGTATTTAATTTTGATGTATACTCAAGAGGTATTAAGTAAAAGTGTCTACTTAAATAGTAATTGCACTTTCACACTTTTTTTATCTTGTATTTCTTTTAGTAATAACCAGATTTTAGTAATAATTAATCGCAGAAACATTTCCACGTACTTAGTGATCAAATACTTACTTAAAGTATTGATTGATGAAAAATTATACACCTACACATTTGAGTATTAGCTTTATCAAATCATTATTTACTTATTACACGACTGCACGAAAAAGGAGTGTATAGGGTTCATGAATGTATGTGTGTATGTGAGTTTTATTCTACCATAACATATAAATGCTTGAACAGATTTGGATGTATGGGGTATCATTAGAATCCTTACATCACCCCGAGTGACACTGGCTAGGGCAGTCGTATTTTTTTAAACGACTTCCAAAAAAGGAGAAGAGTTTTTTCATGTTTGTTACCTCAGATCTCCGTCATTTATAAACCGATTTGGAAAATTCTTTTTTTATTTGAAAGGATATACTTAGATCCCATAGAAAAGTTGGTTCGTTGCTTTCTTAAAGCAGTTTTTATTTACACAACACTATACACTGGCATAAGTCTCCAGGTGATGACATTATTATTTTATTGAATGGCTCAAAATTAAACGTTGACTTGTCACATATTGAGTCCCTTTTGTTCACGTTGAAATGGAAATCCAAACGAAAGAGACCAAAATAATCAAATTGTAACAAGAATAAGGCCCTAGACCAGTAAAGCTTGTTAAACGTAGCACTTGCAATGTTTTAAGGCTAAAAATATGTTAGTTAAGACTTTATTACAATAGGTATTCTCACCATAGTTAGGTATCCTCGACAACGTTAAAATTTGGAAAATGATATTTAAGTTGAAAGAAGGCTACCAAGCACAACAATTAAGTGCTTTGGATGCTTCTACAAATCAGTTTTTTTATTCTATTTGATAATGAGAAGAGTTGGTCGTTTGCCTGATGGTAAGCATAACGTCAGCCTATAATTGCAGTGCCTCTCAGAACTTTGAAACACAAAGGCCGGCGCGGCACTGGAGTGGGCTCGTAAGCCTGATACATTAGGTATGAAAAGTCTCATTAGCCCAGTAATTTCACAGGCTTATACTCTGCTCATCAAACAGGAACACAGTAATGCTTAAGCGTTACTGCTTGGCGGCTGACTTCACGAGCAAAACGGTGGTACCAACCCAGACGGACACTTGCAGAAGAGTTAGTCCTACTACCTTGTAAAACGACCAAAAATATTATACTATACTCATATTCGTAAAAAATAATGAATTTATTGGCTAGGTAGCTAATTCGTAATTATTTCGGAGACATTAAGCATCAATATGTTGACTAAAACCGTTGGATTAAGTTCAAATTTAAAATATAGTTAGGTTTATACATAACCAAGTAATAACCACGGGTTAATGAGCTTCCGATATTTCGACACTGTTGCAAGTCTCGTATCTACAAGAAATGTATAAAGTTGTGAATAACCGTAATAATTTTATAATGTGTTTATAAACACATTATAAAATTATTAAACACGGTTAGATTTTCTAAAAAAAATGACAAATTTGCACATTATCATGAAAGATTTAATTTTATTTTCAGCCGCCTTTGGAAGTGGGGATGAATGGGCGAGGTCCCGCATATGGCGAACCGCAAATGTGGTCACATTATCAGGTATTTGAAACTTCACTGGTTTTATTATCTGACACTTTTCATTCATTACGATAAACGTAAATCATGTTAAATCTCTAATTTATATTAATGGATATTTAACTGTAGGTATTCAATTATCTAGGACATCTACTTGTAAAAGTAGTTGTGAAATTGGGTAGGTCTTTTAGTATACGCAGACCTGTAGAAATGTTCGTATTATTTGTATCATTTCAGATGGGTGCTTTAAGTGGGGCTGGGTGGAATGGCGTCCATCCCGCCAACGGGGGCTGGGCCTCACGTGCTTCGTGCTCACGTGAACAAATGCGCTATCCTTCTGACTGTCGCCAAATAAAGGCATGTATTCTTTCGTTTTCATTTTCTATACTAGCTGCTGCCCGCAGTTTCACCCGCGTGGAGATATTATTTCATGGGTTTTATTTTTTAGCGCGGAACGCTAATTTTTTTTCTAAAATTAAAGTAGCCTTAATTATTCCTTGTAATATCAGCTATCTGCCAGTGAAAGTACCGTCAAAATCGGTCCAGCCGTTTCGGAGATTATCCGGAACAAACAGACAGACAGACAAAAATTTTAATAATGGTTGTTTTGTTATAGGTACCGTGGATATTTCATATGCATTTAGTAAATGCTGTTTTTTTGATATTACAATCAGACACTTCAATTTTATTTATTTTTATCTAGATTACAATGATGTTCTAAACATGACCCTGTTGTAAATTTAATAGATCAGCAATACAACTACCGATCTTTTCGATAAATAAAATTGACTGTTCGAATGGTTGAACCATTACTTAAATTTGAGACAGGTAGTTCTTGATTTTTTCGAAAATGAAACGAAACCGAATCTTCTTTCTTCAATATGAAGTGAATATTCGCATCTCACAATAATTCGAAGACTAGTTTAACTAGTATTAACTAGTTTAACGAAGACTATTTTAACATTTAAATGTACAAATGGTTTTCCTGTCGTTCGCCACGGTTTTCACACGAAAATCACTTCGTGAAATTAGTTATTCGGTCAATGCAATGAAAATTGAACTTCATTGTAAATGAAATGCAATCTATTAAAAATTACAACTAGTTTTAGAGATTAGTTTTCGTTGTCGGGAAAACGGTAGTGTTTCGTTTTCGAAAAAAATTAACAATGAGCTATTTCTAAGCTTAGCTTATCGAAGTGTCAATTTATCGATCGCTATAGATCGCAAAGTTTCGTACTTACGCCACCTTTCCTTTAAAAACTAATCTGGTTGATCATGTATTTCAGGGACCCCTGCTGCCGGCGCAAAGTACCATGTGTCAACAAGAGGGTAGATCGACACCCTACCCAGGTTATGAAGATACAACATCTTCATCTTATAACGGGGAAAATTCTTCCAGACACGAAACTCCACACCATTTTAGTGCAGTCACGAGCCAGTCAGAGACCACGCGGCCAGTTCGAGACCGTTTCTATCCCGAGCCTCGACGGTCGCCACCTGAAGAAAAGCGGCCACCCGTGGTCCCGCTGCCCGCTTTTCAGCAAGCCTTTGGCTCTACGGAAATCGGGAAATTCTCCGAAGCTTTCACGCGTACTGAAGCTGCACAAGAAGACACTTCGGGAGATAACTTTTTGTACGAGTCGTTTACCGAGTGGGACGGTCTAACCGAACCGCAGTGGTCGACGCAGCCCGCCGCGCGGGAAATCAAATGCGAAGACAACTACTAATGTTGCCTTCCATCTAGAACTAATTTTTGGCGATTCCGCCTCCTAGTTAATTAGACAATCTTAGTTCCACCACCATGTTGCCAAAATGAGTAGCGATGAAGAGTTCCATGTCGTAGAACTTATAGAATGTGATGTCAAAAGTACTAAAGTGTACGCAAAATAAGCGATCGTATAGTGGTGTGGCGTTTAATTCATGTACTAAAGTAGAATATTTTAATTAGTAAAACCCTTTATCTAGTTTTAGGTTAAAAAGAGAAATGATATGTTTGTTGGTAAGGAGATGTGGGAAGTTTAGGTACTGCATATAGGATAAGTAAATGAATCATGACTCAATGTGCCTTTATTCGGAGAGCCCGCCCGCCTCGCGCTGCGTCCTGCCCCGCGCCCGCCGCCCGTCGCGTGCGACCATATGACACTAAATAACAATAGCAATTATAGGGACCAACATTTAGACAAATATACACGACCCCTTTGCGTGTACCATCCATGCGCAACATTCAACGAACAAGTACACACTTTCTGAATATTTAATAAATATCTCAGGAAATCGTGAGTCTGTAGATATTTCAATGAAGTAAGAAAATTAACGGTAAGGTAAGGTTTAATACCTTAAATATATTAGAGTTCTGCAATTTTTATGCAAGGGCATAAGAGCCTAGGATTCCTATTAAATCTTGTTTATATATAAATGTAACCTACCTTACACATAACAATAATTTGGCATTACGTAGGTCATATAAATAAAATTAAGCATTAATTAACACGAAATTAAAACTGAAATGTTGTTTGGCTATGTCTAAAAAGAAAATATATGTAGGTTTATCATGATGTCTAATTAAACCACCTTCAAGGGGCGATACAGGCGCCGCGCGGACCTAAAAGCTATCAAAATTTTCAGGATGAATTGTAACAAGTCATGTGTGTAACTAAATAATATTTAGGTAGTTAAATTTGATAAAAATTTTAAAGAGGTTACTTATGAACAAATGGCTTTTTATTGAATATTTAGGGTCCAAGAACTTTGACGTCAAAACGTTGTTGTGGTTTTATAGGAGAACATTGTCTAAAGTCACAACAACAGCTAGTCATGGAAAGTAGATAAATAAATTCCCATTAATTTACTTTACTGATGTAGGTAAAATCAACATAAAATTGTATATGATAGGTTTTGTGTCTCTTCTTACCATGAGGTACATTGTTCATGTTGTACGATTTATCTGTGTCGTGATGTACCTAATTATCGTATATTATAATAACCCTTACGAATATTGAATTGTGTTACTTTTGTTAACTATTTTATTAGTAGTGTCTGTGATAAGATGAGTTTCGTGTGCAATATTCTAAATCAGTTGCTCCTAAATGTACTATTATGTAATGTAACTTTGTTACAATATAATGAGGACAACTTAGTTATTTACACATAATTAAGTATACGTCACATATTAAATTGTCATAAATAGGTAATACATATTTAATCTTGTGTTCAAAGGTTATTTGTTTATTCGGAAAATTACAATGTTTTGTTCAAATTCCAGTGTTTCGAAAAAAATATTTATGTAACTTTAAAATTATTTCTTTCGAGCTTAATGCAGTAAATTGTCTTATAATATGCGGTGCATGGAGAACTGTAACTTCCAATGTTCTTAATTTTATAGAGGAAACTTCTATGTCAGTAATTTCAATCTCTTTGGACAAAACAGCAAAATTAATGGAGTGCCTTACGTATTTAATATGATATGAAATTAGGATGGATGAATTATTGTAGCATAATTTGAAGAAACACCATAAATAAAATTAATATAATAGCATAATTTTAGTTTATTTTGAGCCAAGTATATGAATTTCATTGAATATACTTAGTAAATTAGATAAAATAATTATATAAATGGATTTATTGAATATTAATTTAAATATTGTACTACGTATAAAATAACTTATTTGTAACCTGCTTGGATGTTGAAATTTAATTGTAATGTTTTTTTTTTCAGTAAATTGATTCATTGTGTCGTCGAGTTTTATCTGTGTGTACTTGTGAGTCTAAGACATTTTTAGTGGTGTCATAGTGTGTACTTTTTATAAATTATAGAAAATTATATTTTCGCAGACTATAGGTATCCCAATTCTTCCGATTTATCTACAATTTATTTAGATTTATATAACGATATTATGAGTATCAGGTTCAAATACGAGGTAGATTTTTTTATTGAAAGCCTAAAATGAACGGCATTTACTTACGTAGGAAATATTTTATTTTTAGGAAATAAATAATTAATACTTTACTATTTTAGTCAGTGCCACATTATTGTGTATATGCATACGATACTAGGGTACACCGATTTCATGTCTTCTTAGATAGTCCTATTGTTATTTAAGATTTTGGAGAGTTCATTAAAATCTTAATTACTTATAATAATTATTGTAGAATGACAGGGATGCTACTATAAAAATATATTATTGTATACTTAGATGTTCGCAAATAGAGCTTCCCAATAGATTCTCAATTAAATAATTTGTTTACGTACCATCAGGATAGTAGGTCGTCTTACTCTGACAGAAAAGAGTGGTTTAGTTTGTATTGTGACAGATTTAACTTTTCTAAATAGATAGCGTTGTCAGGAGGGTGAAAACATCCTTAACCATAAAGATGCTTTTAAACTACCAATTCGTAAAACTAAAATGCTCTTCTAAATTTCGTGAAAGTTGTGCAGAAAGCGGAAATGGCTAGTTATTACCCGGAATCCTTGCATATTCACGTTAGACATCGTGAGTTGATTTTGCACAACACGTCGCAGTATAAAAGAATAGCAAATCGAACGAGCAGCAGTTAACTTATCTAGAGAAGCGTTAAAGTTTGACGAATAGCGTACTTACGTTAGCTTCGTGTTGCTCGTGTAAAGCCACTGTATTCACTGAAAAACAATGTTCCCGATACACAGTTTCTGAAACATCACGTAGATGTTTACAGGAACAATGTATCGAAAACTTTGCCGTCCACATCATTAGTTGTTTAGAACAATATGTCGACCGAAGAGGTAGTGTTGTTGGGCGCTGCATATTTTTGATTGCATTATAGTCGAAAGAAAAGAAAAAGATGGTGGGTTAGGAACTGTTTGTTACAAAGGCAAGACGTGGTAAATGATTTAAACATGTATGACGTATCATTTACAAGTTTTTGGGAATGTCGCAATAAGATTCTGAATTGCTTTTGCAAACGGTTGGACCGTTTATAACGACTCTAACTTTTCTATTAATTTAAAAATTATTTCACTATCTTGAATGGGCAGCACAGAAGCATTCCGAGAAATACGTAGTGTTTACCGCAACATCGTCACCTGTTTCAGAAACATGTTGGTTTGTTTCAGAAACATGTTGGCTTTTTTTTTCAGAAACATGTTGGTTTGTTTCAGAAACATGTAAATTTTGTTTATAAAACACTGTCAACAAACAATTTTTTCTCGGTGAATACATGACTTAAGAAAACATTCAAATAACTCCATATGTTATACAATTTAATAAGTTCTGGCTTCACATTATTGTTTGTTTCGAAAAGTGATAGGTACCTGTAATGTTGTATGGCTTTTTACAATAGGCCCCTTAAGGACTACTCGTATACTGATCATTGATTTAGCTTTATCTTTAGATAAAAACCAATCTATTTTCTACTAATCTAGCCATCACACATTTTTATATAGAAAATTAATAATTATATTTATTACTTTTCTTCATTTAGATATTTTATGTTCATTCCTTAATAATGTCATTCAACGTTGTAATAATTTGAACACACGAGATAGTTTTAAATTAAATTATGTAGTAAAGTAACTATAAATGATTTAATTTTTATCGTTAATAGGTACTTATATAAAATATCATATTTTGGTTTTTAGTAAGTACCCTTTAAGACGTTATGAAACGTAGGTAGTATCATCAAAATATTTAGTGCCCAAAAGAATCTGGGTAAGTAAATATGTAACACATGATTTAAGCAAAAATTGTAATAATACAATTTTTATCTCATACAAAGGCACAAAATCCTGGCATAACCAATAATTCTAACCCTACTACAAAAAACGCATTTAAATTTGGAATATTTTTTAAGCTTAACCCATTCATACGTTGCTCTATTCAAACTCGCCACGTGGACTAACGGAAATACGGAAAGCACTGGTCATTGGGACTAGTAGTTTCAAAAATGTTTTGCCGCCGTACTGTCCGACCGTACGTACAGCCGGTTCATCTGCAAAATGTCTATCTAAAACGTAACTCAGGCGAAACTCACTCAATAGATACGTGAGTTATAGTAATAACACGAATCTATTGAGTGAGTTTCGCCACTATACACTAGTATTTTATAATAATATTCTAACATCTGCATTATTACTAAGATACTTTTGGGCTACTTTAAACATTTTTTGAATCATTTATTTTAAGTATGTAACATCTTAATAAGTATCTATGTATTTAAATTATTTCTTAGAAATTCATTCGTAATAGTGTAAGTAAGTTATTATTTGTTAAAATATACTAATTGGCCAACAAAATTTTGGTGCGTATGAAATTGTTTCAAGTAAAATAAATCTATCATTATGTACTTTATCTATCTAGTAATAATGATTATTATTAACCTTGTAAATAGAACATACTTAATATATATTTTGAATGTTTCACTCATATCAATCTAGAAAACTGTTTACTAGCAAATTATAAGGTTTTGAATTCAAAAACACTGAAATATTAATTTATGAACATCAATGTACGATTCAATAAACACATTGTACGGATGTTTGTGTTTTATTGCAATGGTTGAAATATATGAAAATTTCCTAATCCTTATGTACAATAAGGTTGCATGAAACACGAAATACATAATTGCATAATCATACAGGTTTAAGAAATGCATGTTTTTAGTATTGCTTTACGACCCGCGCATGGTACGTGACGTCACATTGCATGAGCAATTCATATGGAGCGTTTTAGCGCTCAGTATTCAATTTTCAGGTTTTTCGATGTAGACATTGATTCTCATGAGAAAACGGATTGATTGATAGATTAAAAAAATGGAGCAAATACCCGATTGCTGTTTCAACACGTAAACATTTTAAAAAGAGATTTAGATTTTATTATTACATGAAAACTTACATGTTATTGAAATGTAAGATCACAACGTAATATTTTTGATTACCTAATAGGTATAGGTATGTTATCGTTGGACCACTAAGTCAAAGGTGGAAATTCTCTCTTATCATGTCATGGTTGCATTATGACTCTTAACTTTTTTTTATGTTATTTGGTAACGAGACGAGCTGGTCGTTTGCGTGATGGTAAGCATAATGCCGGACCATAAAATTGCAGTGCCACTCAGAACTTTGAAACATAAAGGCCTGCGCGGCACTGCAGTGTGCTCGTTACCCTGAGACATTAGGTATTAAGTTTCATAAGCCCAGTAATTTCACTGGCTACTCTGCTCATCTAACTGGAACACAGTAATGCTTGCACTTTACTGCTTGTCGGTAGATTTCACGAGCAAAGCGGTGGTACCAATCCAGACGGACACTCGCAGAAGAGTTTGTCTTACATGCACTTGTTGACTTCAGGCTCGAGCATAGAAAATCGACGCAAGGTTGTCAGTCTTTCGGTTTTCTACAGGAGAGTGTGCGCTGGGGCTGCATGAATTGGTACCCCCATTCCCCCATCCCATCTTCGGGTGACCAGACGTACTGCAATTCATCATCCATTTATGGCTGACATTCTTCCTATCTGCACTAAGCCTTTTGCTGCGACCTTCACCATGCGGACGGCTAGAGTGGAACTCTGCCGGCAGATCTGTTTTTCCCGAACACTACAATTTGGGAATCTTCAAGACACGAGTGACCAA
This sequence comes from Crocallis elinguaria, assembly GCA_907269065.1. Classification (NCBI taxonomy): domain Eukaryota; kingdom Metazoa; phylum Arthropoda; class Insecta; order Lepidoptera; family Geometridae; genus Crocallis; species Crocallis elinguaria. The sequence continues at coordinate 9,054,830 of OU026079.1, read as the reverse complement.
GTATCTTCTGGGCAAGCGTGCTACATCGTCACTTTACATCAGATGAGATGGCGGTCAAACGCAAGCTCATTTATTACAAAAAAGGGCCTCAATATTATTCTCTCTTTTCCTTTTTGTTTTTTTAGATATCAGAATTAGTCTGTGCCAAGGGAAATATTGGATTTTAAATAAATAAGAAACACCTTACTTTTATATTTATTCATAAGCAATAAAAAGTAATTCCCATATGTGTCACAAAATTTAAACTTAGATATCTAAAGAACTAAACAGTACTAACAATAAATTCATAAATGATACTTAACGTGATGGAAGCCGTATACAAAAATAAATAGTATAATTAAACAAGAAACTACTGATGAACTGCTTCTTAAAATTAAGCAAGTGTTACTGTGCATTCCACATACACTGAGGCTTATCAACAACATGCACGTTATGTCTAAGGATATTATGTGAAGGCACTTTTAATACAGACAATATAATTAAAAAAACATAAGCAAAATTCAACATTCAGCTGAGAAGTTAGGAAACTAAAATTATATGGTTCAGTGCTTGGAAACCGTACGAAAGTTAACGTTGAGCTCGTTCTTTATGTTCATAAGTCTCAAACATACAACATTACTAAACACACGCTTATTAATGTTGCTTGCGAAAGTAGATAAATAAAACATTAATTTGTATTTGCACAAAAGAAACTATACGGTTTTCAAATGATATCATATAAAATAACTAGGTGTTAGGTAAGATAGTTATATTTATACTTATGTAACAATAGTGCACGATGTTGATATAGGTATTTCAACTGCATAATAAACAGAAGTAGTTCAAAAGTTAACATCAACTAGGGGACAATATGTTGAGAGGTTTACAAAAAGTAAATTTATTCCAAAATAAATTTATTACAACTAAATGAACTGGGAACAAGTTGCAAAGTAAACAACGCGACGTTACGTCAAATTAATTAAAAGATCAATACTTATTATAACATTAGTTATTTTCGTATTTTATTTCAATAAGTCTTTCTAAATATTCATTCATTTTCCTACATTACTTTTCAAATGTCATTGAAGTATGAAATACAATCGCGATTAACGAGCTCATCCTTCATTTCATTTTTCACTCATATTTGTTTATTCATTTTATTAATTATGTTTCTTAGTATAATAATAATAATCTATAAATTGATGTATAAGTTCGTAATTATTAAATTCGAATATTTTAACATATGTATATTACAGTAAACAAGTTTTATTTCGGTAAATCACCAAACAAAACATTAGGTGAATTGAAAACATAACGTGTTCAAAACAAATGAAACTGAATAATGTAGTTATATAATCGTACTATAACATATTATATTTAAATATATAATAAAAACTGATTTTATTCAGGTTATTGTAATACTTTTACATTATTTTAAAATAAATAGATTTAAACGTATCTTGAAAATTATTTTCTGAGCGGGTTCAGGGTTATGTAGTCAGTCAAGAAACTATTATTATTTTATTATATAATTATGTCCACACACGCACCTTTAAGAGTATGTCACAGCCGTTTGACTTGAGTAGAGTACGGTGTGTGTGGCTAAAATTGGGCACAGTTCATAATATAATTTCAAACATAGTAGGTTAGGTAGGTAGATTAGTTATAAAGGTTGCCTTATTCACTATAAAGAGCAACTGCAATCAATTCATTCGACGTCCGATAAATACAGATTTACATTTTGCATGACAGCTTTACAATATATAACTTTTCAATACATACTTCTTAAGTCAGGTAATTTGTATCGTCAGAGATCAACACATCTTGCTGTCACTATGTCATATTAGCTTATTACAATTAAATTGCTTCTAACACTTCAGAGGGAGCAAAGCAGTTTTTTTAATAAACAACAATATTGAAAAAGAAAATTATTTTCATGATTTACTTTTCACTGAAAGGCACCAATAACTACAAACTATAAATTAATATATCACCGAATTTCATGTGCTTCCCAAATTGAAGTTTTAATAGTAATCTTAAGTGAAATTTAACTACGGTATTAGTTAAAACAATCAAAACCTCACCTAAAGATTCGGATAGTCAGAATATTTTCGGAAAATTTTTTATTTTAATTATCACGGTTCTTGTAAGCGTCTACAGTTTTTGATTATCTCCGCTCAGTTAATAAGTTCCACGATACCAAGTTAACAATGTTAATAATGTATGTATAGTAACATAATAACAGTAATGTTAAATTACAATTATCTATATATCCAAATATATATTTACCATTTTATTAAATTATAAAAACTTAATATTGTAGGATACATGCCATAATATTCACCTAGCCTATGATAGACTTTCGAATTTGATCACGAAGGTAAATTATTATAATATCTAACTAGTGTTCCATTGGTGTGTGCATATAGAACGAGGGAGTGAGTATTGTGTTTCCAAGATGACCAAACGAAACACGAGTATATTACAGCTAACTACTCTCAAGATATATTTATTTATTAAATTCAACAAGCACAACATGTAGGTAGGGGGTTTCTAATTTGGCACAGAGTTACAACATAAAAAGTTCAAATGAATAGCCGCATAGAGATAGAAGTAAATTAATAAAAAAGTAAAACAAATATTTTTGGAATTTACAAAGAAAAACAAGACGAGGATAGTCATTTGCAGGTTTCAACATTTATTTAACTACTAGTACATTTACTTTATATTAATGACGATAACTGTTATAATATAGCATTCGCACATATGATCCTTTAGGTGAATTATTTTATTATAATTATAGTAACGAGGCCTTCATTCTTCAACAATGATAGCGTCTTTTATACGAAAGATTTCCACTGTGTTTAGTCTCTCATGTACGTCATCGCAACAAATGCAGGGAACAACATCGTCTTGCACGTGGTATTTATCAATAATGAAAAAAACTAACACAGTGTCACCTCAATGACATCCTCGACTTTCTTTTTAATATACTTAAAAACTATAATGCATTTTTTTTTATATGGCAGTGATTACGAAATGTGATCGGTTCTCAATAATGATTTTGTTTAAATAATAGGAAAACAATTCGATTTATATGTAGGGATACCTACATAAGATTATAAGTGCTTTATGGCACTGTGGCACAAATGGAATTGGGATCTGGAAATAGTGTTTATATTTAATTTTCTTATTCCAATCCGTTTTATATTCATCATGTCAATAGTAATTAATCACTTGCATATCTTCTCAAAATTTTTCAAGCGAAGTTTTATGTTTGTATGTAGGTACATTAAAAATCGTTGATATGATTTCAAATGTGTTAAACAATCTAGTTATATTATGTCGTGTACAAATACAGGAATGCATACTATGATGTGTTTCTTGAGACTGACATTTCTTGAAATCTTCTTTCATAACAAATCGCGGGCAACAAATAGGTATAACAACTTTCAATATCAGTTTACATTTATATTATAAAATTATATACATTTGTTCTTACGCGAGAGAAATCTGATACGATTCCTTAGCTTCAACAATCGCGGAAAGTGCCTCAATGAAACTGATGGTTTATTTCATTTCAAGTATAGAGGTATTTACCAATGAGTTCACCATGCTCCTCACACACAAAGCCGCGCGCAGTCTTATAGTCTTGAAAATAGAGATTGTATTTCAAATAATAATACAGTCACATAAAAATACGCTTTACAATAAATGCAACGAATAAATGTAGACACCTACCAAGTTAATATTTGAGCATAAGGAAAATGCAATAAAGTAAATTTATATACATACTAAACTTACAAACATTATATAACTTTATGCTATTGAAAATCTAATAAGTACATTATTAGATTACATTGCTTATTTTTCTTACGGAAGAAGCAAAATTAGCACTTGCTGAATTTGCACTTGTTAAGATATTTCAAGACTGCAGATAATCGATATTGGATGATGTGAATTTGTTGATTGATTAATTCTTAGTTGACTGAATGGTTGGCATTACGTTATTTTCTTCATCAAGAAGAAATGAAGTAAGTATGTCTTTAAGTGTGCGTTAGAGACATCGTCGTTAAGAATATATAATTTTTTGATATCATCTGTTCATCTCTCGATGGCGATGCGCGAGTACTACAATCTGAGATAATCCATTTAGTTTTACCGCATTGACTAATCAATCAACGATCTCGAATGTAAACTATCTCAAATTATGTAGTGATTCATAACTGCTGTTTCGTTCGAACCCGACCGTATTTATATTTGACAGTTAAAATAATAAAAAAGTAATTCGTACACCTAAAAGTAAGGTAAAAAGAGGTAGAGTTGGGGCCTCGCGGTGACAAAGGAAACGTTCCGAGAGTCAAGCGCATAACAGACAACACTGCGTACGCCGACCTAAAGTAATCTTCGTGGAAAGTCAGAGGTCATTCACTGCATAGTCGCGATGAAAGCCTCCGGAAAATGGAGGCTTCAACGTCGGCAGCGATGAGGGACCGAATTAAGGAGCAGAATTCGGCACGCCACTATCTCGCTCGCGCATCTCAACATATCTATTGAAAAATCGCATTATGAAAACTTGATCGGATCAAGATGATATTTTTGCCATACCTTTGTAATGTTATTGCCAGTAACTTCACCGAATGCGATTTTTCATAATTATTTTAAGTGATTATTTATATTCAAAATGTAAAGATGCGCGAGCGAGATAGCGGTGCGCCGTATTCTGCCCCAAGCGAGGAGGGTGTGGTCTTGCGCGGCTGGCGCGGGTGTGCGGGCGCCTAGTGGCGGTGGTCCGGCGCGAGCGACTTGCGGCTGGCAGAGAGGTGGTGCGCGCGGGGCGCGGGGCGCTGCGAGCGCGGCAGCGTGGTGGGCGCTGAGGGCGCCCCCGCGCCCCCCGCCCCGCCCGCGCCGCTCGCGCCCGCAACGCCGCCCGCGCTCACATCGCTCAACATGTCGCGCGGTTTCCACACGGGCGATCCTACAACACACCAAACACCGAACTCTTTACACATCACTTTAAATAGATGTTTGTGACGATTTTGTACGGGTGAAAATTTTGCATCGATAAATTGCCAGGTATACGCGGAAAGAGTTGAATGTTTGATGAATGTTGTCGTAGGTCTGACGCCCCGGTAGAAAGCGTTCGAGTGGGAGGCGGGCCCGTTGAGTGAAATAGAAAATGAGAAAGGAGCCTGAGCGAATAGAGGGTAATCTACGCCGGTCAACATTGTCATCGAACATTCAAGCACACAATTTCTCGGCATCGGCTTTCCAGAAAGTATTAGCTAATTTAGTTAGCATCTTAGCCAGAGTAAGGTCCAACTAGAGAGATATTATAAAGCTGCTACATCAATAAAATTTATTAGAGCAGTTTAGCTTTAAATTTAATTTTACATTCATTGATTAGGTTTTAAAAGCCAATCCAATAAACAAAATAGAAGTAGAAATATAATTTATCAGAGTGATTAAGCTTATTTTTAGGCAGTTTGTAAGATGAAGGGATCGTGATAGTTCATGATTTAGAGTTGAAAGGGTGCAAAGCTACGTTATAGGTAAAGCACTACGTGATTAAAGATATTTTAAGTATTAACATCTAGTTATTACCAATACATTTTATTGTTATGTGGATATTTATTTAGATACTGTTATTTTATGGTAGCAGTTTAATTATGATTATATACTAAATACACCGATTATACCTCTATAGAGTGCATATAATTGTCATTATTTCATAATATGTAGTTACTAGTTCATAGTTGATTATTTTGATTTACATCCATCGTACCACTTTTAATACTATTTTTCTAAACAAGTTAAATTGAGAGCCTTTTATTTTAAAAATAAGCTTGCTGTCAGTATATTTTATAGTAGATATTATCGCAGTAAACAGATATAAGTAGCGTTAACTCATTTATAAATCATTATCATTATCAGCCTCTAACGCTCTCACTGCTGAGATACCGGCCTTCTCTCAGAAAGAGAGGTAAGGGCCATAATCCACCACGTGGGCCTAGTGCGGCTTTGTGGATGTCACATGTCCTCGAATTTTGTGGTTCTTGAACATGCCGGTTTCCTTACGATGTTTTCCTTCACCGTTTTAGAGCGAGTGTGAATAATCCATACATATAACTTGATATAAGTCATTGGTGTGGGCCGAGTCGAGATTAGAACTATGGTGCGTCGAATTGAAAGTCACACAAGTTCCCGCTCGGCCACACTCGCTCTAAAATCGCTCATTTATAAATAATCATCGCTAAAAAGCTGTCATGAAAGCATCGTCAAAACGATCTATCGCAAATACTTAAGAGTATTTTGATGTGAGCCATTTTTACCTATGTTTTGACGATGTCTAACTATATATATCGGAGACTACGACGATTTATCGGAACAGTTCGTGCGTTTATTGAACTACCAATTATTTCACCACATTATAATTATCGCTTAACGTCAAGTGTTTGTAAGCCAATAAATCATTACCAGCAATCATTAAACCTTGATCCTATCCTATTATACTTCGCGGCTGTTTGAGATAGCAAATAAACACAGTTTACACCTGTAAGTCGCGTTTTACACATCAAATACAACATTAAGTTGTTTATATTGAGTATATTTTACATTATTTTTATTCCCAGTGTGTCAAAGTTTCCATGCAGTGTTTATGTCGACTCCAGGAGGATAAAAACCTATGAAATTAAGGGTTTCGTTTAGAGCATTGGTACTGTAATAAAAAAAACTGAGGTTTCCTTTGGTTAACTGGTATCTCTACCAAAACGAACCAAACCAAATACCAAGTTCGAAATTTTACAACGCATGCGTATTCCTTACCTAAATTCACAAAACTTTTGAACGTTTTGGCAAATGTCAAAACGTTCTTTGAGAAACGGGTTTTTATTTCGATCACGAACATAGTACGGACACATATTTTATAATGTAAAACATACGCGATAAAAACAGTTCAAAGTTCTTAAACTTGAAACAATACTTGGTTTTGAAATATTATTAAAAGTGGTTATATTCTAGTATGCGTTACAGTGGTTAGTTATACGTTTACTACTCGTTTAACGACAGGAGTTAAGGGTAATACAAAGTCCAATACGAGACAACACAGCCAGGTAACATTACATTTTTTTTTGTTTTTTTTTTCCATACGTTATTAATATCATCATTATCTAATAAAGATCAAAATTTTTAAATATATTATGTGAATAGTTCTACTTCATAGATAACCATTTAAGTCATACATAGTTGATCTACAAGCTCTGCATATTTTATGGAGAAAGGTATGAATATAATAATCACATGTTATAAGCTCATTTAAAAAATAGTTTAAAATTTTGGTTATATTAAAGACAGATATTTTATTATAAAATCTCTTTGTCGATACACAAATTAAAAAAAGAATTGTTAAAAACTATAGATCTCAAAAAACTAAGTGACAAAAATGGGCGATGTTATCGATCATAGAGATTTGTTTCGCCCAGACAATCCAAAATGTAAATTTAACCACTAAAATTAGTGCTTTAAAGGAAAAAGCCGGTCTGGATATAGCTTTGTGGCCGCACTGTGGATGTCTCAGGGCGACATGCGGGCAGGAAGAACACTAATCTCACGGAGTGTATTAAACAGATTATTTCTTTCCTTGAATATGGCGAGAATGCAGATCAACCGATTGTGTAGCGTACTTAGATTTTGGTTGTTAAGATATTGATACAGCTTGTTTGAGGCATCCAATACCAATATAATGGCTTTTACTTTCAGGCGTAGGCAAGATTGGTGTTATGAATCGAACTAAATCTAAATTGAGCAGGTACAAAAAAAGGCGAATTTCAAAGGCAGAGGTAAATAATTTTATAACCATTCATAAAGGTACATTGAAATGGAAGACTTAATTAATGGTACAAATCCATGACCTACGTAATAAATTGTATAATCTATTGGGGTGTACAACAGTAAAGAAAAATTAAGATATGAAGAGAAATAATGCGTGATGACAGTGATTAAAAGAATAACATCAGTACGATACCACAGCCATTAATGTTATGTTCTTAGCACTTGGATTTATATAACTAGGATTAAAGTTTGAATAATTAGGTACTTATTAATATTTTCTAAGTGTTGTTGTATAATTGTTTCATCTAATTACATTGCTTCTACGTGAAGAATCGTGTTTCTATACTAAGTTCTAATTCCTCGACTGGGAAGTGCGTTTCATATATTTTTTTATACTCAAATTTCACGTATACGTTTAATTTGAACGTTGGTGGATTCGTCATGAATTGTTTTTGCACTCCATCAATTGTACCATCTAGGAAATAATATTTTACTTAACTATGTCAGTTTTGGTGTTTTTTTTTCATAAATAATCGCAGTAAAATACTGGTTCCTCGACGGTAACTTTTTACTTTCAATCATTAAAATTTGACTATAACTAGAGTTAATTTAAATAATTGTAATATTCGTAAAGCTTTACTGAACACGAAAACAATGTATTTTAAAACATATTTACAAAAACAAATATTTGAATAATATCACTTTCATAGGCATATTATAAGTCTCCATCGTATCTATTGCTCATTACTAATCAATTCCTTTTTAATAGGCTTTGGTAACACAGAAGAGTTCAACTTATGAATAAATAATTTAAAGATAACTAAAATAAATGTTAAATAGGTATAGTCACGAGTCTTAAAGTTCTGCGACGTAGTTGCAAAACTTTCAGTTCTTAGTAATTATGAGTTTCCACTATGATTATCATTTGAACAAATAGTCTCACATGATTCAAGAGACAGGATTTTAGCATCAGCATGAAGCAGTCTCTTTATTCTGCTTCATATGCTATGTATGAAAACAAGAGGTCTCGTCAGTCACTTAAGAGGTCCCAACCCGCCATACTTTTTATATTACCAACGTTCGTACGTAATTATAGTGTTGTATCAATTTTTTTCTTTGGGTGTTTTGAACAAATAGGTGTTTTGTGCATTATATCTAGGTTTTTATGGAAACAAAAATTTTAAATTTTGACAATCCAATTCAGTAAAAGCCTTAAAAATAGCCGTTTTAAACAAATTTTACCTTGAATTTCGCCGTTCACAATATTCTCATAAATGTAAAAGCAAAGAAAACACTTCCATAGGATCATTGGACATGTAATGGAGATTCTAATAACAAACATTTTTTTCACAAACTTGTAAGGCATTTTCAAAAACACGTATTGCCTGGAACAAGTTTTAGGAAATTACTACGCACTAATTGTCTTCGGAATTTTTTTTTGTAAATTTATTTAAAAATTTTCAGAATGCCAACCGAAGGCTCTGGCGCTGTCTCTCTTTTTGCGTAGTGCCTGTTTTTGTTCGATGAACCAACAAGCCTTTAAGCCATTTTTGCGTTCTACTTAGGTGGGCCGGGAAGGGGGCACCTTAAGGTAAAAATATGAATGGTAAGTTAAGAAACTGTGGAATTTAGTTCGAAAATTCGTTTTTTTACATATGCGACGGTTATAAATTATATTATAGTGAAAACTCATACTTCACTTGGTCAGGTACAGTTTAAACATGTATTTGATTGAATTCATTAACATTATTGTAGCGCGCAGGAGGGCAGCAGTAGTCGCCCTCGGTGGAGTCATCCAGCGTCTCGATACTGCTGCGATCAGAGGAAGTCATAAGAACCGACTGCGTAGCCAGCGACTTCCTTCTTGTTTTGGGCGACTTGCCCCTCCCCTTATGCTAGGAGGTTTTACTCTGCTTTTTCCCAGAAAGGTAGCATTGCACGCAAGTCGGGTGCTCGATGGCCTTCGCGATCGACTCCGTGGATTTGGAAACGACTATGCCCATTTTCATCGCCCTGTCCTCCGCTTTGGCGAGTTGCGAGTAGTGGGTCATGCGGTCTAGCGAGTTGGTACCAAGGCGGGCGAGTTTCTCGCCGCTTGATTTGGAGGAGCGGCGGCTGACGTTTGGCGATTTGTTCGGTGACCGGTCAAAACTGGCTTGGGGTGTGCGCATTATACCTTTTTTGGGTAGCGGCTTTGGTGAACGAGCGCGATCCACGCTGTTTTCGCGCGATTTCATGATGGAGCCGCGCGGCGACCGCGATCCATCGAAGCTTTGCTGCGGCGAGCGTGACTTGTCAATAGAACCTCGGGGAGACTTCGACTGGTCGAAGCTGCCCCGCGGCGAGCGATGCAGCGACTTCGTCTGTTTCATGCTCGACTTATTAGGGGACTTGCACACGATGACTTTGGTGACGCGGTCGCGGTCGGGCGAGATGTCGGCGGAGCGGACCGGCGAGCGGTCGCGGTTGATGCTCCCGCCACTGCACGAGCGGATCACCTTCATCTTTCTCTCCGAAGAGGACTTCCTCTCTGGGGATGATTTGAGCGAGATAGACTCCTGCTTACCTAATTCCTTGACCATGGTGGGCTGGTAGTGCGTGGGCTGGTGCGAGGACTGGATGAGCCGCGCCTGGCTGCCGGTGCTGCCGGCGCTCAGAGTCGAAGTCGTACTGCAAACACAAAAATCATAAATATGATATCCAAGAAAAAAAAATTTGGTGAAAGTGGTTCGCGCTCGACAAATAGATTTACTATGGGAATTTGAATTTGTTGGAACTGTTACAACTTTATAAGTACGTTTTCTCTCTTTAAGAAGGGGTTGACTGTGCACAATACCGAAGTGTATCAACGAATATTTGGGCGTTATTATAGAAATATTAAGAAAATATTATAATGTAAGGAAACATTGACGGTACATAATCAAACCATCAATTCCAACGACTCAAAGCCAAATTCAGTGGTTGCAGTTAAATCTATAGACTACGTTTTACTGTTTGTGGAGTCAGGTGTAAAACTGACATTGACAGAAATTGGGGCAACAACACAGGGCGGACCGGTCTCGGAGCCTCCGGTGTCTTAGCTGCGCTAAAACAAAAGTACTGACCCGCCCTAAACAACACACGGGAAAGTTTAGACGGCGACATATGTATGAGTGGAGCGATCATACCTACGGCTGTTTTGAATACAGTTGAGACTAATAAATGTCTGTTTAGTGCCAATCGGTGTAGGTGTGGTGATGACCCATACATATGTTGTACCTTAGCGTGAGGTGGTTGGGAGTTCTGCCTAACCCTCGCTTGGCCGGCGGCGGCGGCGGCTCGTCCTCGCCCTCGGACTTGGAGCCGCCGTCCGACTTGTCGGCCGCGGGCGGCGGCGGCGCGCGCTTCACCGCGCTCTCTGTTAGTGCGACACAACTGTTAGTACGAAGCACGTGCGTTATCACTGCATTGTTAGTACTAAACGTTTAAAAAGCCCCGAATACACTCGGCGAAAAGATCCCGACCAAGCTACCTTTAAAAAAATCTATTCAAATAAATAAAATTGAAGTATTTGTTTGCTTTTTACTAAATGCATATGAAAGTATATACGGTACCTATACCAAAACAACCTTTTTTACATTTTTGTCTGTCTGTTTGTTAGTTCCGGGTAATCTCCGAAACGGCTGGACCGATTTTGACGGGACTCTCACTGGCAGATAGCTGATGTTACAAGGAGTAACTTAGGCAACGTGAGTGAAGCCGCGGGGCACAGCTAGTGTAAAATAAAATAGGTCCATCCGCCGTTTAGGACCTAAGTTAAACTTATAGGGTCTTACCACAAAAAAATTAAACACGTTAAACCTGTGTTGAACAATGTTTAGCGCCTAAACATGCCTTGGTCGCGTGTTTAAATTATAAACCACAAAACCTGATTCAAGTAGTGTCTAACCGTTGTCTAACTCAATTCTGGATGCTTCTATTATTGTGCTAACAAGGATAATATTTGTCATCAGAGGCTAAAAAGGCTCGTGCATCTAAACATTTTTTTAGATAATCAATATTTTACTACAATTACGAAAAATCGTTTTCGGTGAATTTGTTGGCAATAACATTACAAAGTTACGGAAAAGTATAACTTTGATCCGGTCAGGTTTTCGTACATGAAAATGGGCAAATAATAAAATACCATTTTTAGGTTTGAAAATCTAAGTGGATCAAAATGAAATTTTTGTTAAACTTTTGTAATGTTGGAATTTGCACTGCGGATTTCACTGACAATCTGCATCTTGATTTAATAACCAATGACGTAGTATTTTAAATCTATATACAAATGTTGTGTTATCAACCCTTTTGTTTTTTAAATAGGTGACAATTTTACCCAGAAACAATACAGAATAATGTTAGTGATTGTTAATAACGTCTAAGAATACCTTAGCATAACAGATTAATATTTAATAGAATCCTACCTAGAGTTGTATCTCCTAATGTTTTACTTCGATGCCTGAAAGCGGGTTCATCTAAAATAACTTCTGGAGGCAGCTCGTCAGCATCCTGCGAGTTTTCACGAGACAAGTCTCCGATCTGAAACGTAATGTTTTATGTATAGATTATGAGATAAATTCTTAAAATCGTTTTTTAAACCCAAAAGAGTGAAAATGAAACTGATAAGAACAAATATTCATCCGTACTATCATATTTTTTATACTATGCGATAACGAGAAGAGCCGGTCCTTTGCCTGATGGTAAGCATAACGACGTCCTTAATAATTCCAGTGCCACTTAGAACTTTGAAACACAAAGACCTGCGCGGCACTGTATTGCGCTTGTGACATTAGGTATTAAGTCTCATAAGCCCAGTAATTACACAAGCTACTGTGCTTATAAAACCGGAACACATTAATGCTTGCTCATTACTGCTTGGCGGCTTGGCTGCTTGGCGGCTTGGCGACTTCACGAGCAAAGCAGAAGAGTTAGTCCTACCACCTAGTAAATCGTATAATGGGCTTTTTTTATTTATATTTACAAGTACTCTGATCCTACGAGTAGATGGTGTACAGGATCCTAATGATTGAGTCGGAATGTTGCTCCAAGATTACAGTACCAATTGCGTATTTTATAAAAGGTAGTCTGAATAAAGAGATTTTTCCCCAAAAAACTTACTCTCCCGGTTTTTTGGGAATCTCCACACAGGGAAAACCGCGGATAGCTGCAAGACTCTTATAAATGAGCGGTAACCTCGTTCTCTACTTCACGAATGCACATCCGATAGTATTATATTTAATAATATATTTAATATTAAATTATTAATTTACATATATTTAATAATTTAATATTATATTTAAAACAAGACCGCCCTCAATATTCCGTATAATGCGTGGACCTTTTTTTCGTAGACGCGTCTACGACGACGTAGGCCCTTTCTTGGCTTAACTTCAAAGTTATTTATAATGAAATCTATTTCCTAACTTGATATATCCGTTTGATAAAATAATAACGTAAGCATAAAGTACAATCTGAACTTAATAAAATATTTAAACGAATGCTTTATCAAAATATATAGACAATAGTTTTCGCATGAAGTGAGCCAAACAGGAAATAATAATAAAAATAGACGATAAACACAATAATATCTAATACAGTAAATAAATGGAATCGATCACATACTTGTACCCGTACCTCTATATTTCCAGCTGACAATCTTTGTCCCGAAGTCTTTGGTTTCTTCGTCTTGCCGAGCGTTTGAGAGCCTTGCATTACTTGTACCTGGATCGAAAAAAACTGTCGATGATGATAAGTATTAATTTATTTTAACCATTTTTTTAATATGAGAAATTTTTAATAATCTTTTTTGTACTTACAAATAATAGTTATATTGAAATGCAAGAGTAGTATTATATTTAGAAATAGTTGAAAGGAGAAGTTCAATGATCATAAAAGTCATAAAGTTGCTTTATTGTTTTACTTCACTTGTAATGAAATGAGTAGACAGTTTAATTATGTCTATATTTAGCCCAAAAAAAAAATGGTTTATAAAAAGATTGTCATACGTAAAAGGCTACACCGTAAAGAACTTTCCAAGCCCTTTTAGTGGAACATTACATTTTATTTACGTCGTTGTAGTTGTTTTGATGGCAATTTGTATTGATCGTGGTCACAAGTCCTTATTTTTGACTGACCAATGAGACAGACCAGCAGACAGTCCAAAACAAAAAAAAAACCGGAAAACCGATATATCTATCGCCTAGAATCACTCATGAGAAAATCAAATCTTATTAGTATATAATATTATAAATGCGAAAGTGTGTTTGTTGATTTGTTGGTTTGTCCTTCTTTCCCGCATTAACAGAGCAACGGATTGACGTGATTTTTGAATAAGTATATTTTAAGGACCGGAGAGTATCCCGGAAAATGCACGGTTTCTGTGGGAATGCGGATGAAAACCGCGGGCAGAAGCTAGTAGTTTCATAAATAGTATGTCATAAAAACCGGTGCATTAAAAGAACCATCGAGAGTCAGTAAGAAAGAAGTAAGGGAGGAACGAAGGAAGAAGGAAGGTAGAAGGAAGGAAGAAGGAACAAAGAAGGAAGGTAGAAGGAAGGAAGAGGGAAGGAAGAATGAAGGAAGAACGAAGGAAGACGGAAGGAAGCAGGAAGGAAGAAGGAAGGAAGAATAAAGGAAGAAGGAAGAAGGAAAAAAGAAGGAAGGAAGTAATGAAAGAAGGACGGAATGAAAGAAGGAGTAAAGAAATAAAAGCAACAAGGAAGGAATGGAGTCAAAAAGGAAGGACGGAAGGAAGATAGATTGAAAAAAGAAAGAAAAAGTATTTAGTCGCTGCAAATCAATTACAAAAGTTATAAAGTAAACATGTTTACAAAGCCCAAGTGTCACCTGATGCTTAGTGCGGTCGCGGTCGAGGGTGTGCGGCGCGCGCGGCGGCATGGGCGCGGGCCGCGCCGCGGGCAGCGACATGTTGCGGACCGACTCGCGGATGATCTGACGGATAGTCTTTAGGAACGCGTTGCGAAAGTCCGCCGTGCTGGAAACGGAGGGTTTGGGTTGTTTAAAATAGTTGTTTTAAGGCCTAATCAAATCTAAGCGTTATTGGCTACCGCCTGCGTTAGAGGATACCTACTGGGCACGAATCTTCATACAATGTATAAGGGACGTATTTACGGTCGATATTTCCCTCTACCAACTGTTATGAATAACGCATAGGTCTGAATAGGCCTTTAAACTTTTACGGTTATTTACTATTTCATATATTGGTACGGGTTATTTACAGTGAGCGTTGAGCAACCAATATTGTGACAATGTTGCAAGAATCTTATTCACGGGAATATAACATAGCGCATAACACTCAATAATAATCACGTTAAATATCCCGTTACAATATATGTTTAAGATAGTTGTTGAAAAATTGCCCGTCAACTGAAATTGCTGGGACAAAGCTTGTAGGTAAAAGTTTGATGAGAGACAGTATGTCATTAGGTTTTCGAACCTTAGAAGCAAACGTAAAATATTTCGTTTATTATACCCACACAAATCAATACTATTACTCCATAAACTACAGACTAGGTATTGAATAAAAAACATATGAATAGCAAGATTAACCCTAGTAAAATTGCTTTTAAAAATGGAATCTGACTTTGACGAAAATAGCGTGATATATGAAATTTCATCCCAAATTTTCCACCTACAGGATTGATATTCTTTCATAAAACGGTCGTCCTTTAATAACTTAAAGGACGACCGTTAAGATATGCCCTACTGATGAAAAAATATCATTTAAAGCGTTTGACAATAGGCATGTTGACTCCATTTTTTTTATGATGGCAATCAATTCGTTTTCTATTCTAATGAAATTATTATGAAATGTCTATATCGAAAAAACTGGAAATAGAACGGTAAAAACATAAAAAATAATCAAATCAAAGTCGGGCGTATCTACTGAGCGCTAAAACGACCAACACAAATTGGACAGAACATCTGACGTCACTTGTTCAATGCGGGTCGTAAAGCTGTACTAAAAACGTGCATTTTGTTGATTTGACCGGGAAAAACTGCGTTTAATTACGTAGTTGCCATACATTGTTTTTTATTAATTGAAATGTAAAGAATCTGATTGTATCATCTAAATTACTATTGGATGATAAAAAAATCGTTGAAATCAGGAAAATTTTGGATGCAGTTTACCTTTGTGGAAAATATATATTTTATGTGAATTTCATTTTTTGTTTTAATGTGTTGTTCTTATATCTATATAACGACAGTAATTATGTATTTTGTGTTTCATGCAACATCACTATTGGCTTAGAAATCGATTAACATATCCACAAAATATAAAAAGTGAAGCATTGAGAACCACTTTTTTTAAGAGTAGGTAAAATATAAATGTGAAGTAACCGAGTCCGTTCTGACTCACCTATTAGATAGTACGTAGACCTTCTCCGAGCGTCTCTGCAACTGACTGCGTAAGTGGATGAGTTCCCAGAGGAAGTGGCTGTCCATGTCCTTGGCGGAGGACGCGCGCACTTGCACCTCGGTTACCGGGATTAGCACTTGGTACCTGATTATCTCTACTTCGTTCGAATTATTCTTTGACGATACACCCTAAAAGTAAACCAGTGGTTGAGTTATACAGAGTGAGTTGTGTGTAGAATATTTGATTAAAAAAAATCAGTTTACGTTTTTTCTTTTCATATTTAAATGATATTTTTTATATTTTAAATATGTTGTTTTTTAACGACAGCGTTCTAGACTCTACGATGAAAAGATCAAATCTTACGATTCTTAATATTTTTTTAAAGTATTTGTGCAGTACGAAAGTTACTCTCGAAAAGTTAGAGTTTGACCTAATCTTGCTGCCTACTAATATTATAAATGCGAAAGTGTGTTTGTTGGTTTGTTCTTCTTTCACGCAGTAACGGAGCAACGAATCGACGTGATTTTTGGCACAGATATAGTTTATGGACCGGATGATGGTTCCTGTGGGAACTTGGGTGAAAACCGCTGGCAGAAGCTAGTATACTACATTTTAAGTGATAATTTGGTGGTAAACACGTTCAACCTAAGTAGAACTGACGTTATGACGTAAACTATAAAGAATATTATTTAGTTATGCTTCGAAACTCTGCGTTTTATGCGAAAATCGTGGTCCTCAAGGAATATCCTAGTTAGGGGTTTAATTATGTTTTAACTATTTCCCTTACCATTAACTTTTTCTTCTGTCTCAGTCTTTCTTTACACAGGAAGACAACAGCAGATTTAAATACAAAACACATCGCGTGCAGTTCCAATCCCTTTTTAATTTTTCCTAAGAAATCAGAAATATTTAACCATTCTACGCCACCATAGTATAATAAATCACCTGAAAAAATGAACAAGTATTTAGTTACATTACATTATATTTCATTTATTAACTAAATATACTTTGCTTCAGCAATATCATCAAGCTTATATGTGTTCTCGTCATAAGGTTGTTTAAACGCATAACATCAAGTTTATGGCGAATCACAGAAAATAACGCCATCACACGTGCATAGGACTTAATGCAGGTTAAATTTCACTGATATGAATGAAGGCATACGTGACAAGGCATAACTGACGCGGTGACGCTTAATTTCAGTAAAATTTACGAGGATATCTGCATGCAAATGCATCACTGTGTTATTCCACTGAGCTCTTCATTGGGGTACCCAATTATAATACCCAAAAGGTGATTGATGTTATTTGTGAAATTCAAGGCTGCAATAAATGCTGGTATTATAAATTATAATAATTAATTGTAATTTTTCTCACCAGGACTTAGATCTATAGGTTGCTTGCAAGACTTTTGGTGTTGCCTAAACAAGTGATCAAATATAGCACCATACTCTTCATGAATTCGTTGCATTTCATTAATGTGTTCTGCAACTTTCTCCATGCCTTTCAGAGCCTCTGCAATGGAAAATGATTAGATTTTAATAAATTATAATTAATTTTAACCACTTTGAAATTACCTTTTTCTTATTGCCTGTTCACTGTTGTTTGCAAAATATTTCTTAAAACTTAAAAAAAAGATTTTTAGCTCCAGTATTTTTTTAAACATCGTACTTCAAAGCAAAATGTTTGATCTCTTTTGACAGCGTCATTTCCTTCAACAGCATTTCCTTCTCTGTCAAGTAAAATTTTAACCTTTTGAAGATGAGCGACAAGGAATTGATTCTTACCTACTAAATGGAGATGCTCTTCAGAGTTAACATCAGTCAGGTTCCTCAATTGTTGGAGCAGCAACGGATACTTGAGTATCCGTTGTATTGGCTTAATTAAGTACGACTCCAGCGTTGAGGAGTGCTGTTGTTTGGGGTTCCGTGCGGACAGGAACTCTTGGAGCGCTTGATTGCCCTCATCTACACACAATGGGCCCGCATTAAAGGCACAGTCTCAAAAAGATTAAAACATATTAAAGTTAAAAATGCTACTCAGAGCGCAGTATTGTTCAGAGAACACTTTGATATACACTATGATATACATCGTCAAACTTACTAAAGCTTTTTGAACTAAACAATTGAAATCATGCAATAAAACGTTTAAGCTGATTTGTATACCCAGACATTTTATAAAACTTTGTCAATCATAAATCGATTACAATGTATCTACTACTTTGGAAAATATGAACTTTTTCAAATCATCTATTGTAATATTTTCGAACAAACCCTAATGGTGAAAAATCAAATTAATCACTTACTCGGATGCAAAACCTTCTGTGCTTTACTGTGACTGGCACAGAAAGAACTATACAGCTTGAAATGGTTAACGTACATCAAGAAAGCATTTCCAACCGCAAACAGTATATTCTGTAAAAAGAAACACGTTAATCAAACTCCGAAGTGGAGCCATATACTTGACACATACAAATGCCTTGAGTTATTTAGTACATAAATGTAAAGACTTCGAAAATATACTTGTTCAGAGAGCTTGGCTCTTTAGACGCCACGAAATAAAGGGGCGAATTTCTTTGTGTGTCCTACACTTACTATACAAATGAATCTGTGTGCGTGTGTGGCCAATTAATAATATTACCCGTTAGATCGGGGGATATATTGAAGTAATGCTATGAAATAAGTTGCTATTTAATTAGAAATCATTATACATTTAAGTACCTATTGCTTTTGAAATTATTGAGCTTTTTACAAACATCGTTTTCTCGACTACGCATCTTACAAGACAACTTAGATTCAATTCCAAATTAAGGGATTTAGCACTCGTATTCTATAAATCTAATCCGGCTACGGTTAAACCTGAGTGCATAGCACAAGATCGACATAGGGGGCCAATAAAACTTCTCAACTATGGTCGGACTCAGGCTGACAATGATGACAATAATAACAAAGATGTTTAACAATATATGAATAGATAATTTAGGTATTAAACAGTTGCAAATGTTACCTTGAATTGATTAGAGAACTCAAAGTGGTGGAAGTTAGGTTCAGCCTCGAGCGCATCCTCCAAGTTTTGCAGAAATTGCCTTTGGAACGTCACTATCTCCTGAATGTTTCCAAACAGCGCGTTGATTTCGGCGTTCGATAAAAAAGTTTCCCTTTTCAACGGCTCCAGGTAATTCTCCAGCAAGTTATTGAGGTGCTGCAAACAGAACTTGGTTAATAAAAAGAATCCCTTAATGATATACCATTTTTTTGTGAGAGAGATGCTGTAGTGGTTGCTCTTTTATTTTTAAATATATCGGCTTGTCCTGGGTAAAGCAGATCATGCTATATATTTTAGAAAACCAGCATCATAGTTGTGTCTACTTTATAAAACTTCTTTCTACTTCTTAAACTTGGGTTACAGTTGTGCAAAAGTGTTATTCTTTTATATATGTGAGTGTTAAACAATAAGTTTACTCAAACCTTAATACATTTTATGAATTTATTTGAGTAGCCACGTTTTAATATCAGATGACTGAGACAAAGGCACAGGTGCGGCCAGTTTTACGGAGTTTTAAATCTGCTTTAATAAAGCCATCAAAGTTTTTGTACCCATGAATATTCATATACAGAGTATAAGAATATTCGTGTTACTTTGACTTTTGCTCTGTTATTTGATATTCGAATCATAAAGTTTTGGCTTCAGATTCAGAAATCTTAATTAGTTAAAAGCTCGATGGCGATGTATTTGCAATGCAACAAAGCAACTTAAGCGCTCAAGTTGTAAATGAACTATTTGCGGAAGTGTCGCGAAGTTTGTGCGCTGGGTACTTGTTAGTAGACGCGAAATACCGTACCTACCTAGTTATGAAATATCCAACAGGAAAGCTCCCCATTAACTTGTACCAAACTGGTAAAATTACAGAACGTGTCAAGTTACGAAACATAATAACGAAGGGCTTTGGGGAAATATTGTTCGTTGCAGCGTCAAGAGAGCTTGATCTGTCTAGTTTATATTAGGTTACATCACGAAGAGGGAAATCGGAACTTCAAATCCGAGAGGCATTACTCAGAGAAATCTCAGTTTATTTCTTCAACATTTCAGACTGTAATTTGCGGCGGCTTTGGCGGAAGCTTTGATTAAATCTTTTTGTAAAGGCGCTCAGTTAAAGACATTCTACCTAGGTTTATTCCCACAACAATACCTGTCAGGACGGGCGTTGGAATGCAATGCACGTATATCCGAGAGCCTTGGATTATATGTCCAACTATGATGTTTTTTTTTTTTTTTTTTAATTTTGTTACATTACACTCTATGGACACGTGGTCCATACTCTTATAAGATTAGGTCATATATTAATAGAAATTAACGATATAAAGAAAGAAAAAACATCAAGACGGGAACTATGGTCTTAAACTAAATTAAAGTAGAACTAAATTACAAGACAACAGAAGGATTACAATTGGAGTTGACCAGACACCACAAGCGGCACCCGTTCACGAGTATGACCCATGTGCCAGCCATCGCTCTCCTCAACCATTACCGAGGGAAGAGGGCGACCCGCCACACGATGCCGCCGCGAGCAGAATCCTTTTCGTGAGCATGACAACTCCAGTTGCTTACATAGATGAACATAGTTTTATATACATAGGTACCTATATACTAGGGGATTGCAGGGTGATCGGTGACTGGGGATTATCGGCCGTGGATCCCGCATTTCCTAACCTCATAAGCGCTTGAACCACTTCTTCATTACGGTGTTGTATGGCTTTTCGGAGGTTGTAGTCCACGATCATCTGTGGTGTCGCAATCATAGCCCGCTTCACAAATCTGCCTATCGCGTCATCACTGTCATCGGTGTAGTAAACACAGCTGACAGTGTGTCGTGATACTGCTACTACTGCGTGTGGAACGCTATCGTGAAGCTGTAACTTTTTCGATCTTGTTTGAAGGACGATAACCGACTCGTAAGTAAGTCCCTGAGCTTCGTGTATAGTTAGAATGCGTGACCCTTCACCACTTCCATATCCCTTGCTGGTCAGGGATTCCTTTTCTTCCTGGGTGTTAACCAGAAACAGGGTGTTTGGAAGAGAGATGGGTATTTGGGCATCCTTATACATATTTAGCTTCAGGGAGCGCACCTGAGGTCTTGAGGAGTATATACCGGAGTATATCTCACTAAGGGCGTACGCTACATCCATTGGATTCCGATGCGTGCACAACAACTCCTGGCTGATGGTTGCAACCAGGCTTGGGCGATTGTACCTTAGCTCGAACAGGTTTTCTCTGTCGATATAAGGCAATTGGTTGAGATCTCCGACGAGGACAACTTTATTAGCACCTGACAGTCGAGTCGCCATGACTATGGCCCCAAAGTGGTTCATAAGAGCCTCATCAACCATTAAACGGTTGCATTTGTCCGGCTCCTTAAACCCATTTACTAAAATTGAGGCCATAGTCCGCACCTTGGTTTTTACAGCGTCTCCAATGCGGTGTGCGAGCTTCTCTCTTAGATCTTTAGCTGCCTCAGTTGTAGTGGTGACTATTACATCATTGTCTACGTCGAAGTTCCCAACCAGCCATGTTGTTTTGCCGCATCCAGGAACCCCATTTACCCAATTGATTTCCGGTACTGCCCAGTATGATGTTGTAAGCTAACTATGGCACTGCGTTTGATGTCAGCTACTGACCTATATTCGCGTTTGATGTCGACTCAATTTACTCAGTATCTTTCCAGGCACGCTCTGCTTGTGTCAGAAGCATGCTTAGTGCAAGCCATCATTTCATCGTGGATGAGCATTGTGCTTTGATCATGATAGAGATAAAATTGTTTCATCGCCCGTGATGGTATACTGAAGTGAATAGTTAGTATCGATCAAACAAATGTAGAGCCCGCCACAGAGGACGACACATCATTTAGTTACCACGACCCATTATAAGCAATTCTATATTCATTCTGGTGCATTATCCTCGGTCAGCCTCATAATTTACAGCAATTATAATAAACATTACTTATTATTAAACGGTTACTCACTCAGAGGTATGAGTACATTAGGATTCCCCGTGGCGCAGGTGGTATGGACACACTCAGATACAAAACACAAACATCCAAGACCTGACAGTCCCCGGACAGTTTATGCTCACCATACAAAATTTGCCCCGGTCGGGATTCGAAAAAGGGACCCCGAGATTTGGTAACTACCAACTTACCTTGACATTACCTTGACATAAGCTCTTCCGGTGTAGACGAGTTCGAGCAGCCTTTTTTTTCAATAGCTAATTGTATAAAGTCATTGTGCAGGCAGGCATTACCTTGACATACGCTCTTTCGGTGTCGACGAGCTCGAGCAGCACTTTCTTCATCTTGTCGGCGTCGGACATGTGCCGCAGCGGCGTGCCGGCCGCGGCGCTGGCCACGCTGCCCGTGGGGCTGCCGCGCCGCGTCTCGGCCGGGGAGCGACACCAGCCGGTCACTTGCTCCGCGCTCTGAGGCGGTATACGTATATCGAACTACATTTAAATCTATTGGAGACCTTTATTTGCAAGTCGATAGGATGGCAAAACGGTTCTCAATTCGATAAAGTTTTCTAAAACTATATGGAACTTGTAAATTCAATATATATATATTTTAAAGTGTTTACCGAAACTCGGAAGTTCACGTAAATATATACATCACAAAATTCCGCTGCTAACAGAATTCGAACCTGCGTCTTCTGGTTATCTAGACCAGACGCCTTAACCAACTAGGCTATGGGAGCTGTCTCGCGAGACCTCGCTTTGGAGTTTGGTTTTTAAGCCGAAAGAAGTCACCATCTCAAGAATTTCGGAGTCAACATCGATCGCTCCCATAGCCTACTTAGTTAAGGTGTTTGTAAATTCAACTTTAAAATTACGTCATGCAAATGGTTAGCATTTTGTGTGTAGGTTTTATCTTTAGTCCACTTCTTAGATGAAGATGATCTCCAAAGCATGGAACGGAAGTTAACGCTTGATTTTAAAATTATTATTCAGCCCCATGGTAGAGTTGATCGATTAAGGTTATGGGTTTGGTGCCGCAACGAGATAAATATTTCTTCACATACTAAAAATGCGTATGTAAAAGTTGTGGAATTACTTCTTTTCGTAGGCTATATTAATTATATTATTTGTCTTCAATTAATCTAAGCCAACTTAAATATTAGAACAAAACCTCAGAATAATCATTGAAGCACCGACGAACCAACAATGGTTGAGAAAAGTAAAATTTTTCGGTAATAATTTATCAATTTGACTTACGCGAATAATATCAACTCGAGAAAGTTACTGTATATTTTTCCGCATGGCAAGATTCATTGTCAATCTACATTAAAAACGTCTAATCCTTCCCCGGGATTAAAAACTCTCTGTTATGATTTATCGGGGACCTCGTTATTTACGTCGCGGAACAATGACTTTGAAGGGAGTAAGCAATGTTACATTCCGAGCTCTATATCCATACAAATAAATAAAATTGAAGTGTCTGTTTGTAACATCAAAATAACAGCTTTTTACCAAATGCATATGAAAGTATCTACCTAAGTACCTACAACAAAACAACTATTTTTAAAATTTTTGGCTGTCTATTTGTCTGTTTGTTCCGGGTAATCTCCGAAATGGCTGAGCCGATTTTGACAGGACTTTCACTGGCAGATAGCTGATATTACACGGAGTAGCTTAGGTTATTTTTGTTTTGGAAAAAGAATTAGGGTTCCACGCAGAAAAATAAAAACCATGAAATCCAATATCTCCGCGCGGGTGAAACTGTGGGCAGCAGCTAGTAACTATATATATATATATATATATGTGTGTGTGTGTATATGAATATAATATATACCTATCAAAACGTCAGATATCGCTAAGAAATGAGAATTTACAGTAAGTAGCACAGTAAGTACACTAAGCAGTAAGCAGTCTATAAACACCGGAGATATAAATTAATATCGTAAGCAAAATTAATATTTTCAAACACTATTCTAGTAAATTCCAAGACATCCATTTTAAGTTTAGAGTGTGACCAGTTTCGGCCACATTTTTGCAGTCGACGCTAATGTCCAAACATATGTTGAAAGTTAAAACACCCAGACATATCTGGTATCAGGTATATCTGTTACTATTTATAAATTTTAGTAAGCGTCACTCACATTTCACTTGCAAAATGAACCCCACTAATCGTATTAAACCCCTCTACCATTCAGCAACAAGATATCTTAATACACCTACCACAGACTCCCAGTGTGCATTTCAAGGAATGTATTTACATAGGGATGTGGCATACAGTCTAGAGACAATAATTAATAATCTGAAGAGAGAAAAACACATTTCACACTCGAGCAACGTAATGAAATAAAGCGTAGAATACTCCAGACGCGAAAGATAATTGAATGCGGGGTTGTATCGCTGGATGCAAGCGATGCGCCGTAAGTATGTGTATATACTTATACATAAATAAAACATTTTTATACTGTTTTTTTACCTTTAGAAGATTCTCGATCTCGAAGGAGTTAGTCCTTGAGCTCACTTTAGGGGGTCCGGTCACTGCATCGCTTCCGTGGGCATCCGCGTCGGGGCTGTATAGTTCTTTGCCTGTTTAGAAAAAAATACATACGGTAAAGTAAGGAAAATTTAGAAAGCACCACCACACTTTTTTATCGTAGAGCATAACACTGTATAATGCTGAGCTTGAGACTATTGTAGTTTCAACTATAGTATTGAATAAAAGTCCTGTGAAGCGCCACACTGCGCTCTAAATATAGATATATTTAGAGAGATCACTATTTCACTTGCTGTTAAATGATACAGCGCTCTGGAACTGAAACACAATAGGTGTACACATAGATACTTTCAATTGCAGATATTTTCAATTTAACAATATGTAGCAGCCAGATGAGCTCTAGAAAATATTCTACCACTGTTCTATGGTTGCATCACGATGTTTTTACATCGAAACCTCTTCAGGGATATTTTCAAATCTATACAAATAAATAAGATTGAAGTGTCTATTTGTAATGTCAAAATAACAGCTTTTTACCAAATGCATATGCAAGTATTATACAAGGTACCTATTTATAACGTTTTTTTTATTTTGTCTGTCTGTCTGTTTGTTTGTTCCGGCTAATCTCCGAAACGGCTTGACCAATTTTGAGGGGACTTTCACTGACAGATAGCTGATGTTATAGGAGCAACATACACACAGCACAGCTAGTTTTAAATATTATTTAGGAAACCACTGAGCCATTATAGCGTCCAGTTAAAAAGCTCAAATTAAGGACACATTTTCATTCATGTGCATATGATCTGGTTCATAACTGTAAACTCTATCTAACTATAATCTTATTGGCTGTATTCTGTTTTGTGCATAAATAAATAAATTTATGGATGCCGTAAGAATTGGGTAGATACAGGATTAAACCACGTCGACCACTCGAGGGTTAAAATGATTAATAACATACGCAAAAACTTTCATAATTTATGTTATATCAACAGCCATTACGTACGCAAATTTAAATACATATAAATTGTTGCCTATACGTCAGATGGGCAAGATAGGAAAAACAATTTATTTTTAGAATGATGACGCAGAAAATATAAGGTTTATGCATTCAATATTATGCGAGGGAATGTCACGTAAAATTCACGCCGAATTTACCAAACTTCTTAAGTCTTCTTAAGTCTACAAAAATTCAATGAAGTTATGGTACTCCATAAATTTTAATAGGGCTCTAGTGAAATTAGGTAGAGTTTTGCGCGAAGCAAAATGCAAGGTCTGAGTATATAGCGTATTAGCTATATCCTGTGCGATTTACTTTGTCAAACCCATTTTGCCCTTCTACAAAATAAAATTAGTGAGCACATTATTATTTGGCGAAGTACTACGTAAATTTTAACAATTCTCAACGGAAGTTAGAAGTCGCGTGCAAAAGATGTATTCGTATATTGTGGAATAATACATATTCACAATTTTCATAAGACAGGATTTTTCTAGATTGCTCTCCAAAATACCGAAGAGCTTTCTCCAGATTGTAGCACTTCGTGTTACACGGACGGGAGCTCAAAATCTCTTATTCACGTCGGAGGTCAGAGCGAGGCAGGTGGGCTATATCTACCGCATAATCAGCGGGTTGCGGTGTCGCAAAATGGATCCCAATTACCGCGTAACGACGCCGCCGTAACCATTCCGGAGATGGTCCGACGACCTGCCGCTTTCCTGAAGGATTGTGCGGAAATGGAACGAGAACACGCCAATTGGACAAAATAGAGTGGACCATTTTGACGTAATCTTCCGAGACACACTTTTATTTATGTGCCCCGTAAAAGCCTTCTTGACTTTTCACGTTGCCTTGTAATATCCACCAATCATAAAGACAAAAAATGTTTTTTGTATATTTTTTGCAAGTTTCATTTTTATAATAGCAAGATTTGAACTATGCCTGAAATTGTGTTAGTAAAAAATGTATTTTCAACTAATTGGATAACATACCAGCTTTAAGTTAAGGCCGTAACAAAGCAAACTTTGCTTTAACGTGTTAAGTTTATACAAATAGGTACATTAGCGACAGCAACAGAGCTTACAACTTATAACACGTATTTGAATTGCCCGAGATTATTAGCTTTTCCAAGATAATGTCGCTTTGTCCCTTTCTTGAGAATTGCTAAGAACGATCTAATTTCAGCTGAGTTCAAAAAAGAACCGTCTATTTAGCCGAGCTGTAATAAAGGCCATTTCAATCAACTTCTGTATTTGTATAAAACTCAATAAATGGAAACGTAGATAACGATAACAAGTATGCGGGTTGAGTACGTCACATGAAGGAGACGTTTTCAATATGCCTAACCGCTATCAAAAGAGCTGTCGAGTTTCAATAACACGGGAGGAAATTACAATGCTCGCGATGAAAGTTTCACGTGATGCTCGCTTTATGACAAGAAGGCATACAATGAGTTTTTGGTCGCGGTGTGTCAACATTGGGGACAAGCAAATAGCTCGAGGTGGGGTCACGGCCTTCATTAGAGAAGCTATTTTTGTTTCAGAACTGTCTTTTTCAGAACTCTGTGCTGCTTTTTCCAGCTAGCGACTGCAGTTATAAATTTTTCATGTAGTCTAAATGGCGTATGCAAATACATAAAAACTGGTTTTTATAGCAATTCCCCACTGTGAAATACCTAGTATAAAATTATCTGAAAATGTAAAATTACGACGCACGTATGAGTAAATTCAATTTCAGATTATAATTTGATAAATGAAACAGAAACTCATAAAAAGGGTGGCCGCTGTGACACGTATAAAAATGAAAGCTCTTCCGCTTCGCATAAGAATGTGCGTCATTAGTCGTTTGATGAGTATATCAGCAGTTTCATTAGTAGGGGATGACGTAATAAATAACCTGTTTGCGGTTGAAAGAGGTCGTCATTGTTCGCGATCTGAACTCGGGTCGTGTCAAGCCGCGCTCCGATACACTTATAGCCGTCATAAAACAAACAACAACTACAAGTCGAGTCAATATGTCGTCATAATTGCCTCTTGTATCGCTCCTGTTTCAGGGCATTCAAATAAATTATTTACTCGCTGGAGTTGGATCAAGAGCGCAGCAAAATTCGTGTCGTTAGTTGGAAATAATGAATGAAGTGCGGGTCACACCGGATGCGTGTCCGTTGCAGCGCAGCTATGACGTTGTAATGTATGGAATATTATGGGAAATTACACAACTAACGCACAATGCTGTACAGTGCTCTGTGCTGCACAACGCATCTGGTGTGATCAGTGCTTGACCCCTATAACATTAACAGCCTTAGGCCAAAATAAAAAGGAATTAAGTCTGTTAATAAGGGGCGTCGTTAAGAAATAATTCTGAATTTATTTCATAATAAAAACGGGACTAGCTTGGATATAATTTATAATAGTCCCACCTAAACAAATTTAGGCAACCCTTATTTAGGAGAGTTAAAAGTAGCCTGACGCAAAAATGGGTCAAGCTTCAATATTATTTCATTCACCGGACAACTGTACCTACACTACATGTTGAGTAAATCTACCTTTTTCCTTTTGAACATATAGCTTTTTGGGGACTTTTTGATTAATATCGTCCGGGTTGAGGACCTTTCCCGAAACGAAATGTATCGGTGCTATACCTACCAACATTTGTATGCAGCAATGGTAACTACCAAAGAACATAAAGCATGAGATTAATTGATATAAATCGCCTTGATTCCAATTAATTATACAAAACTGAAAATATATCAAGTAGCAGTAGGAAAACCATGTGTAGTAATGATCATATGGCAGTTTAACGAGTCAGCCTGAGCGAAACGTGAGCCCAGTGTTTATTTCATTACGGGAATACGTAATGTTAGCAAGGTAGGTAGACACACCGCTCTGATTACAACAGATGTTGTGACTATTATGCGTGGATTGCTGTACTTAAGTGTCAACGACTTCGCTGTACCAAGTAATACGAAGAAGCTATCAATAATCCGCATCCAGCAGAACTAGTTGTTTTGTGATGCACAAAATATTACTGGCTGTCAGCCACAATTCGAATACGAAGCCTTGGGAAAACGATGCCAAGTATTACGTAAATACGATGATT
Organism: Crocallis elinguaria; assembly: GCA_907269065.1. Taxonomy (NCBI): domain Eukaryota; kingdom Metazoa; phylum Arthropoda; class Insecta; order Lepidoptera; family Geometridae; genus Crocallis; species Crocallis elinguaria. The sequence goes on along the minus strand of OU026079.1, from coordinate 9,026,034 downwards.
GAAGAGTTGCTTGTTAAGCGATAAACGTTCAAGAAAATAACGAGAATAATATGTAAAGCTCAATAAAAATAATCTCTTTAGTATTATAGTTAATATTATTCCGCCACAAATGTTATTAGCATTATAACAATCATAATAATTAAGATATTATTACCGGCCGCTCCTAAAGGATTGACTCGGCAAATTGAAATAAAACATTATGGAGTCATTAGTTGCTTCATTAAAACGGGGGAACCTATTGCAAATATCGTTAGTAATAAGATGTTGTAGGAGAATATAGAAAGGGTTTAATATTGTAAAGGTTATCACCGTGACGCGGCACGCCCGCCCGCGCCGAGGGGATGAGAAACGACAGCAAAACAGAGCATAAGCTAAAAGCTCTCCTGTAAATAATAATCCGCAAAGTCATCGTAGCGACGAGCCGTCGAATAGTAGATGTGTAATGAAAAACATAAAAACGGCTCAGCTAAAACATTTTTGCTTTTAATACTAGAGTACGAGTGGAGGCAACTTCTTGAGGCAGATATTAAGCTTGTATTAAATTACATCGGTTGGCAAAATTTAGCACAGGAAAGTGTAAACGTAAATTGGGTGCAGAAATAACAAAGTTCGCAGTTTAACACCTGCTGTAATTTCGATAATTAATCATTCTACAGCGTAGCTCGGCGGCTTTTGAAATTGGGTGTATTTTGTTTAGGTAGCAAGTAAGCAACTATGATTTTGAATATCATGCTATAATCGTGATGAGGACGCACATATTCCACTACCAACATAACGTTATAGGGGGAGGCCAGCTTTGAAGCGCACCGCTTCTTGCCAGTTAAAGCTTATAGGTAGGTTGTTTACAGTGTAGGTACCTACTTTCGTAACTAGGTAGATGGTCAATGAATGAATCTCGTAGCTATGTTTTGTGAAAGCTTTTATAGAGGTTATGTCTAACGTAAACACGTTAAATTTTCAACGAAATACAGGTTTTCTTTAAAACAGATAATCCAGATAGGTATCTATTATCAGAAACCATAAATACAGGCTATATCATACTACACATCACTGCCATCATAAAATGTATCACATCAGAGATCTACCTATCTATAGTTCATCTCATTCAGTAGTTACCGGATCAGACCGGAGCATTAGTTTTAGTCTGTGATTGGGGTAGACGAACGTTACAGAAACATTAGAAATTTTTTTTTACTTTCATGAGTGCTCCCTTGGGTCTTATATTAATAAAGCATTTTGAATTTATTTTTGAGACCCTGGTCACTGTATCCATTTTGCCTAGGTCATCTTGCATCTTCGCTAAGATAAGACAGTTGGTGTCGATTCTGTCATCTCATACCAAAACCTAATTTTAGTTTAAATATCTCTTTCTAAACAGAACATGCGAAAGAGATGGAATATATTTTAGACCTGTCAAATTATTCCACTTGCTTGTCTCTAGGGTAAATTTAACAGCAATGAATTTAGTGGAATCTAATTTATCAAGGATGGAAGATATTTGACAGCTCTAAAACTAAATTTAGTTCTATGACACATCTACCGTCGCTTTCTCATATTATGTATTGGAAAGAGTCCACGTAGAACCAGTGACGTCAGATGTTCTGTCCAATTTGTATGGGGCGTTTTAGTGCTCAGTAGATACGCCCGACTTTGAATCTTATTTTTGATGTTTCTCGCGATCGATTTCCAGTTTTTTCGATATAGGCATTTGATTCTCATGAGATAACGAATTGATTGACATCATAAAAAAATGGAGTCAACATCTCTATTTAGTACTTACTCCAGGCAGGCGCAGGCACGATGAGTCCGGATATCATGTCGTCGGAGATGACCGGCGGGTCGGTCGGCGGCGGCGGGCACACGAGCGAGTCGATGATGTCGTCGGTGGCCGCGCGCATGGCGCCCGACAGCTCGGGGGGCTCCGTGCGCGATGACCTGGTTGTTATTTATAACCGGGTAAAGTAACATTTTTATATAATTTATTATTATTATAAATGCGAAAGTGTGTTTGTACGTTTCTTGGGTTGTCCTTCTTTCACGCAGCAACGGAGCAACGGATCAACGTGATTTTTGGCATAGACATAGTTTATGGACCGGAGAATAACATAGGCTACTTTTTATCCCGGAAAAAGGCACGGTTCCCGTGGGAACGCGGCAGAAGCTAATTTTTATATAATTAACTAGCTTCTGCCTGCGGTTTTTACCCGCGTTCCCACAGGAACCGTGCGTTTTTCCGGGATAAAAAGTTATAAGTTAAAAAGCCTATGTTACTCTATGGTCTATAAACTATATATCTATGCCGAAAATCACATCGATCCGTTGTTCCGTTATTGCGTGAAAGAAGGACAAACCAACAAATCCATAAACAACAAACACACTTTCACATTTATAATATTAGTAGGAAGTAGGATTTCCTACAAAACAACATTAAACTGCATTTATGTATGTTTATAAAATGACTATTATGTGTAAAATATACTGAAGAAAATATCTTTTGGTTTTCATAAAGTTCTAAAAGCGATTTCAGTGTAGTTCCTAATTGCATAAATATTAATGAACTCGACTGTTCCAGTGAAAAGAATTCGCTTAAATCCGGTAGTTGGCATAAAGAAATAAAGTTATTACTGAACCGATGTCGCATGGCAATTATGATATACGTAATAAAATATATATAATATAATATATATATATTATATATATAATATTATATATTATGATCGATGTATGAAAACATCAGAGGTTTACTGAGATAACATGTCGCATGGATAGGGCAGATTGTCGTCAGTGGTTGCGCAAAATCCACTGCCCTCGAGGCATCCTGTGGGACGGCTTCCGTGAACATATTGATCCGATGCCATTTTCAGATTAAATCGAGTTCCCATACAAACACGATCAGACAGCGTAATTTACAGAGAAAGCGTGGAAATGATTCTAATACGTAATCTCATCTCATCGAAGATGGTTCATGTTTGGCGTTTCGCATGATATTGTGTTCTACAAACGTCGAGTCAGTGCACGTCGAATAGTAGATTTGAATCGAGCAACATCTCCATCCGAAGCGTACAAACAGATCATGTGCATTAAAAAGCTTCGTACGCAGAGATCAAATCGAGATCTAAACATAGATTTCCTGCACTCACTGATGTACGTAACATTTCCATGAATGGAATTTAATCATGACCGTGTTTCGAGCGCGACTACTGAAACTGAAACTTTGACGAGAAGTACAAATATCACAGCACGAATCGGTCGTAGCGAGCGTTTTCGCGATAATGAAGATGAAACGAAAATGTTTCGTTCTTTTTCAGCCCAGAATGGAGGAAATGTTTACAGCACAATATAGTTGTAGCTCAATGCTAACATTGGCCGTATTTGCTCCGAGTTAATGTACTTACACAACGTTTTGTTTGTTTTTCGTTACGACGTCACTATACCTTCCATCGATAAATATAACTGTTCGAATTACAGATCGAAGAACAGCTGTCATGGATATTTAATGCTTGCATTTACATGTATCTAATGTATACACGCGAAAAGTTGAAAGTTGTTTATCACGACAACAAAGAAAATGAAAAATCAGGACAACATTAGCCACATAATTCGTTAATTATACGAACCGCAAACTTGAGCTCGTTTTACGAGACAATAACGGCGACCGTCTTAAAGCTAACGGCTCTGTACGAGCGGAACGGGCGGAATGAAACAACTCACAACAATAATAATATCGCGTCGCTCGCGCTCGTTTCGAGATGACATTTGTTGGGGAACATTATTCGACGCGGCGCGGCGCAGTAGAGAGGCTCAATTGCGGTCGGTCACAATGGCGGCAGGTGAGGCGCTGCAGGCGGCGGCGTGCGGCGGCCGAGGGTGCCGTATGTAGGTCGCAGCGGCCGCTTCAGTAAACTTGTCGCGCCCGCGAAAGGTCAGGTGTATGAGGGCGGGAAACGCCGATGAACGGACTTCCACCCTGCCTCCCAGTGCCGGCACTCCGCGCGCTTTAACTTCCGTTTATTTGGTGCTCTAGGCGCTGACTTCCCGTGCCGCGAGTGCTTCACTCTCCGCGACACAGTAACGGACGACCTGACCTTTTTATTGAGAAAAGCTCGCTTCGGCCCGCAACGATTTATTCTAATTCGATGTTAACGAATGCGCATCGCCGGGGCGCTCGATTAATGAACGAACGGCAGTTAACTCGGTTGAGGATCGGCGGAGTTTCATCAACACGGAAAATGTATAACAAGACAGTCGAGTTCATTATTCCATTTGCATCTATAATTAAGTAAAATTATTCTAAAAACTCGTTACACTGCGCTATTTGGTTAGCGGCGAAATAGGTGGGTAACAAGATGAAAGTGCGCTATTAATAGGCTGAGTATATAAATACCTCATCATCATGATGAGTGAGAGCTCCTCTTGCAGCACGCTCTCCAGGTACATCATATCTAGGTCGGACACGATCGCTCCGTTGATCACCATTATCTCGTCGCCTTTGATTATACCTGGCAAAGAAACCGCCGTGTCTGCCATGATTGTCTTTACCTTTTTTAAAGCGCGCTTATTTAAAAAAACACAATCGAGATTAAAATTCGAACGTTGTTCTATAGGATATCGATTTGAAACATTAAGGATGCGAAGCTGATGAAAAGCGTTTTTTTGTCGTTATAAAGGCTCCGAGAAAAATACAAAGTAGGCTTAAAACGTAGAACAAAGGGCGAGTTGGAAACAAGTAAGTCGCTCCTCACAATGGAAAACAATACATAATAAGTTTGAGAAGTAGGCAAATGTGTGTGGGGATTATTATAATTTTTGGTTATTGTGGGAGGTTTGTGCGAATCGCGGTCGCATGTGGGGGCGTCTTGGGTGCGAGTACATTACCGTTCTGCATGGCGACGCTCTTGTCCTCGACGCGGCTCACGTAGCAGCACAGCTCGTCCTGGCGCTCGGCGTTCTCGATGAGCTCGGCCTCCACGCTGAAGCCCCACATCTGCTCGAGTGTGTTGCGCTGCAGTTCCACCTGGTACAGGATCTTCGCGCACACCTCCACAACTTCGTGAGTGTGCAGCTACAAACATCAAATTCTTTTTAAAATAGAGATAAGATTTCGTTCGGAAATTTCGTCTATACATATTTCTAAACTGTAAGACCGTTGCTAGGATTACACCAAAAAAGGTTTAACTTGAGTGGGATATCTTTGCGTAATCTTAACTTGGGCCTCGCAACCGTTCAAATTAGATATAGGTTTATGTCCGTGTTTTGAAGAGCAAATTTTCTCTCTATTTTACTTGCGTTACGCAGTCACTGGCATTACCTTTGTTATTGTCATGTGGAGTGTCGGTGTTGTAACTAGACTCAAGTGTGTGCGGTTCGTTTGTTTGTTCTGTTCGTATTTGGTTTGTCTAAGGAGGCTGGAGGCTTTAAACTCTGTACCTACTGCTGTAAATTCGCGCCAGATATCGAAGGAAGCAAGATCTACGGTTATCATGGGTACTGGGATGGATAGCTTTGTGATTAATTGCCTGTTGTTGGCATGGCCTAATTTTTTAATATAGCTAATATACTTAAATACACATATTGTAGATCAGAACAGTGTGGATAAAGCACTACATTAAGGAGACATACATAATGTACGTACATCTCCTTTGCTGTATTTAAAACTTTGTCTTGAATTCTGAAAAGCTTAAAGTTCTACGTGGAAAGTATAATTTCTTCAGCGGAATATCTAAAGCTCGGTTTTGCAGTAAATGTAAGAAAAGTCAACGAATTACAAGATATTTCTCGAAGCGCAAAGATGTCCATTCATAGGGGATTTCTACATAAAGTTATTTTAGCATTCCGCTCACACCAGACCAAGTTTCAGACGTTAGGTTGGGAAGTCTGAGGCTATAACGTATATTTGAACTTCATTACGTTTAGTGATGTCGGAGAGCGATAAGAAGTTGTTCGTCTGTATGAAATGCGAAGTAACTGACAATTTCAGTAGTTATGCTGTGTAGTTATGTGTTAAAGAGTAAGTGGTTTTTAAGGACTCTTTAAGCTCTTCTAGCATTAAGTTTGACCTCAATAAGCGTAAGCTTTTGAGGTAGTGTACCTAGTAGATAATGTCATTTTATTGCTAAATACATATATTATATGGGTCTTACTAATAAACCGTGTGTAATACAATGTTTTGTCTTTGTTGTTATTTGACAATATTAAACTGAATCGTAAAAGACAAAACACTGTAACTATTCAACCGTTATACAGTGTTTATTATTAACACACTTACACTAACATTAATTGTTACAGTGTGTATAATATGTTTAACAATATTGGAATAACTAATGGCAGATAAGTTTCCTGGACGGATACTTCTAGATTTTTTCTTATTACTGTACTTATGTAATCTTTTAGTGCTTAAAAACAAGGGTCACTTAGGAAGGTATTTTTTACTAGCTCCATTTAGAATGGATACGTTAGAATACGGTTAGGTAATCCTTATTCTGTCGGACCTCAATCAAGGAGAAACGTCGTAAATCCGCACAAAAGCGATGGATTAAAACACAATTAGATTGATCAGGAAGTAGGTACCGTTTCCCTGATTTAACTAGCAACCCGTGCCTAATTTCCGAGTCTCGTTAACAGTGATTCAACATTGATTTTGAAATTTATTAATTACCTATTACTCAATCTTGATTAGACTTATTTTTGTACATTTTTTGTTTTCATGTGTGTTTTTGTCTGAACTGCTTATTATAATAATAAGCCAGAATCACTAAACCTCACCGAAAGGGCAAAGATAATTTTTTGTACAAAGAATAAGGAGTATGTCTAAACTTCTACTTGTATAATAAAGTCTAGTGACTTTACCTTAGTCTATTTTTTACATAAAAATAATAGGGATGTTGCCTGAAACATAAAACACATAATTACTGTCGTTATACAGGTTTATAACATCACATTAACACAATAAAAATGAAATTCACAAAAAATATATAATTTCCACAAAGATTCTGCATCCAAAAAGTTCGGGAAGAACTCAACGATTTTTTTATCATCCAACAGTAATTTAGTTGATACCATCAGATTTCTTACATTGCAATGAATAAAAAATATAAGACAACCATGTACTTTAAACGTAGTTTTACACGGCCAAATCAACAAAATGCATGTTTTTAGTACAGCATTACGGCGTTGAACAAGTGACGTCAGATGTTGTGTCAAATATGTATGGGGCGTTTTAGCTCTCAGTAGATACGCCCGACTATGAGTCTAATTTTTGACGTTTCTAGCGTTCGATTTCTAGTTTTTTCGATATAGACATTTGATTCTCATGAGAAAACGAACTGATTGACATCATAAAAAAATGGAGTCAACAACCCTATTGTGTTTCTTATTTTATAAGTACCTATATATTTTAATATATTTGATTGTTGAGTAAGAGGTCATGAAACTATCGACTTCAACAAAAATCATCACACACATAGGTACAATAACATCTTGAAATTTTGCAGCTGTAATTTAATATTAATAATTAATTGGTCAATAAAATGGTCAAAGTTTTGTGTAATTACCCAAAATTAAGATATAAATGAAATATTTCTCAAGTCTGACATACCAATAACGAATTAGAGAAATATAATAATAAGAAAATAAGTTTTTTTCAATTGCAAAGCATCAACAACTCACGAAAAACTTGTGCCTATGATAAAATGAAATCTAACTTGTTTCAAGATTCGCAATTTGTTACTACACAAAAGTGTTTACAATATAACTTTTTGATAACCACACATACAGCAGTGAGTTGTGCATGTGTGTAATGGAACGCCACTGTCAGACCCTTCTCACGTCACTCACGATGACAAAACATTTTATATTTATACATTTACTTACTGTGTCCACACGCTAGTGAAAATTAAATTTAAAAATCACATGTTCCCGTCGCGGCCGGGAACAATTAGGAAACATGACACCCGCTGCTTCTCTCGAAAATGTAAATTCTATGATTACGTTTTTAAAACGAACGATTCAGTCGGCAGCTTCCGCAACCAAGTAGCGTCATTAACTTAATTACTTGACTTGTTTCATAAAGACATATCTCAACTCACGTCACAAATGTCTTGAAAAGTTAGACACTTGATACGAAAGACATATTTATGGTTATAGTTTTATAATAGGTATATAATATTATCTAATTTAAATGTCGAGTTTTTGAACAAAATTTGAAAAAAGAACAAAATGATGTTCTCAAATTGATACGTAAGTGTAGTTAATTTTATCAATATACATTTACAAATAACAGAGATTTTTTAACTTTTACTTAGCGTTTTTTTTTGTGAAGATGGTTATTAACACCGAAGATAAGGAAATATAAGTAATTAAGTATATATTTTTTGTTTTTAAAGAGAGTAATAATTACATTCTGATAATATTATCAAAAGATTCTCGAACTATTGTGATACTTAAACATAACAACGAGTTTACAAAGTTGCAAAACTTTAAAAGTTATTTCATGAATTTTAACCGATCCAGATAAGTTATAGTAAAAGTTACAACCCACGGCCGCGGGCGTACGGATGCATCTTATTACGTCAACTATAAGATGTAGGTAAATCATTTGCCGCTATTCCCTCGCCAATTTGAAGACAATTTTCTCTTGAAAGTTGTGAAATGCGTGTGTTAGGTATGTCTTCTTTCCCTCAGCTTCACGAACATTTCATATTGAAAATGCTGAAGAGATTTTGTTAAAAAATATAGCAACTAGTGGTGTGACAGAAAACTGTTCTACTATTGCCTTATTCAATGCCAACATGCCACTAAACTAAAAAATGATGGATCAAGCTTTTTCTCCTTGAAAATAAGGGGCTAGGTTACCCAAAAACGACTACTTTCTGCTCCTAAAACTCCCACACGGCTTGGTTTAACGACTTGAAAAAAATACTACCTGAATGATCAATTCAAGGGCATTAAATTTGATTGATTGATTTTTTTGTATTACCATTACTTATGGCTTGAAAAAATATTTAACAGCATGCTATTTTAAAACTATTTTCCCTAAAACTTCTAAATGACTTAGACGTTTGGGATTAATTTTACACCAAAAAATAAGGAAGAAAATTTTCTATAATTCTTATTGATTAAATTTGTGCATAGAGCAATATTTCGCAAAGAAATTATCAAAAAACTGAATTCCAAATGTACAAGTCTCAGAGGTGCTCTGCGCGGGCGCGCGCGGCAGTCATGCACTGGCATTCAGACGGGGAGGTTGTGTCGCTCGTTGCTCTGCTCACGCTGTCCGCCGACGTTACATATTTGTGTGCGTGAATGATATACAATACAAGTATTTGTTTTCGTGTGGGTTTGAAGCTTGCTCAAAGAGTAGCGTCTAGAGTGGTGAAATCTGATTCATTCCGTGATTTGCGCGTGGACACTCCTCGCATACATATTGAGTGGGTTACATTTCTGATTACAATTTCTTGTTTACGTACATCATTTTTACGAGTGGCAAATATATGTATTGGTAAACAAAGGAATATCGGGAGGTTGAGAACCGTTATAGAAAATACTGGAAATGAAATTGAAAAGTAAAATTACTGGCCTTATAAGACTTAATACCTAATGTCTCAGGTTAACGAGCTCAATGCAGTGCTGCATATTTTTGTTTTAAAGTATTGATTGGCACTGCAATTGTTATGGGCCGGCGTTATCCGAAAACTGTAAATATGTTGTAATTGCAGTGCCATTCACAACTTTGAAACACAAAGGCCTGCAGGGCACCGCAGTGTGCTCATCATAATGCTGGCCCATAAAAATTGCAATGCTTCACAGAACTTTGAAACACAAAGGCCTGCGCGGCATTGCTCTGTACTCGTAACTAAGTCTCATAAGCTCAGTAATTTCGCTGGTTACTTTGCTCATCAAACCGGAACATAGTAATGCTTGCACATCTGCCGGCAAGCATATAATGCTGTTCCGGGAGAAATCAAGGACCTACCTTGGACACGGTTTTGGCAAAAATTGAAATGTTGGTTGCATGAAAAATATTACGAGCCCCGATGCAAAATAGTTCGTCTAGTATGGAAAGTAGTACAAAGCGTAAAATATAGAAAGTAAATATTGGTAAAATAATTAAGAACGTTTAATAAAAAGTAAACCACAATTTGAGGAACATTTTAAAGTTTATTTTAACATAACTGAAATTCTTTCATGACTTTACATAACATAAAATTTAAAAAAATATTCCAAAAAACATAACGCAAAAGTATTCGTCTACCCTTGTCACTCACGCAAAATAGTTCGTCTACCACTTAGTTGTGTCGCCTTTGCTCTCAATGACAGCTTTAATACGAAGAAGCATGGTTGCAACCAACGCTGCACACTCCTTAGGCGTAATTGACTCCCAGACAGCCAAGAGTTTAGCCTTTAAGTCGCTCTTCGATCTTGATGGATTTTACGGAGAACTTTTTTCATTTTCCACCATAGGGTTTCGATCGGCGACAAATCCGGGCTGTTAGATGGCCATTCGATTGTAGGGATGCTTTTCGCCAGTAGCCACGTCTTTGTTGTCCTTGCAGTATGGCAGGAAGCACCATCCTGTTGAAAAATGAAGGAATCTTGATGCTTAAGTGACATAATAGAGGGCAGTAAATTCTCTTCCAAAAGGTTTTGATACCTTGCAGCATTGATAGAACCATCCACAAACTGCATACCACCAACACCTTGTGCAGACATGCAGCCCCATATCATAATAGACGCCGGAAACTTCACTTTGCGTTTGAGACAATCAGTATGAAATGACTCATTTTTGTTCCTAATCACTTTTTTCCTTTAATCGCCGACTGTCACTTCAAATTTGGACTCGTCACTCCAAATGATACTACGCCACTGATCGAAAGTCCAATTTAAATGATCACGAGCAAACTTCAACCTCTTTTTCTTTTGTACAGCAGTCAACAGTGGTTTCTCCTTAGCGGTGTAAAATCCGTAACCCATTCTTTTTAGGACTCTTTTGCAAGTATCAACTGAGACGTCTTTGTGAATCATGTCCTAACATTGCACCGTGAGTTCTCCAGCTCGAGCACGACGATTATTTTTGATAATTTTCTTCAGGATTCTGTTTTCTACTGCAGTTGTGATGCGTGGTCGACCAGTTTTCGTCAAACAAGAAGTCGTTTTATTCTTTTTATAGTGCTGAATGATAGATTGGACTGTAGATTGGACTGTAGAGATGGGAAGTATCAAGTCTTTAGATATTTGGTAACATGATTTGCCAGCATCGACCCCACAAACTATTCGCTTTCGAAGCTCTTCACACACGGGTTTGCCACGACCCATTGTTATTTGAAAATTAATGAAAAAACCTAAAATTTTCAGAATTTATACTGTCTCATTGGACAAATGATAGAGAATTACTTTTACAAATTTAAATTATGCAACATAATTGAGCAAAGCGGAATAATCTTATTTAACTCACCGATAGACGAACTCTTTTGCATCGATTAACAATTAGACGAACTATTTTGCTTATAACGTCTTCGAATTTAAAACAGGATATGTATAAATTTAAAAAGCAAAAATAGTTTATTGGTTCATAAATAAAAAATGGCATAAGTAACGCGTCATGTGATAGTAGAACAGCTTAATATTTTATATCGATATACAAAAATAATGAAGTTAGAAAAAATCTCACAGAGAAAATTTCACACTAGACGAACTATTTTGCATCGGGGCTCGTACTATACTATAGCTGAAGTTTTAAAGTAATTTATTTGACCACTGAATTTCTAGAATTCTATTTAAATTATTGGTTTTATTTTTGGACACTTTAGTATAATTAATAAGAAAAATAATAACATTTGATAATATAAATAAGTACCTATAGGAAATGAAATATGAATTGTATTACGATTATTGTGTCATTAGTTTTTTGTAATATTTTAAATTCAATGATAGTTAATTATTCTAATATTTGCATGCCACAATGTGGTAAAATGTTTATGATACTTTATATTTTCTATACCTGTGACCCGACACTATTGTTGTCACCAACATTTTTAGCAAATAAATTATTATGATTAGGCTTCATGAACAAAGTGGAAACCCAGACGGACACTCGCAGATGACTCGATACCTCGTAAATGACACCAAAATAAAAAACACGACTACAAAAGTAAAAATAAAAACAACCCGAAAATCATTTATTTACGTACATGTTAATTTTTGGGTCAAAATGTGTAACAAATTTCAACTTTACGGAGCAAATTGGCTGTCTGTACTTTTATTTTAGTCCAGAGCGATATTTTGAGATCAATCTCAACGTTGGATAATCTCATGTGCGTCCGTACCGTTTATTTACGAATAATAATGATCACTTCAACACTTCATTTCAATGAAAAACTTTCCACTAAATGAATTCAAAGAAAGGCAAAGATGCCGTGCGCGCGTGCGGGTACCGCTTCGTAGCGGTTCATCCGCGTGTTCTATGACGTTAGGTTTTGCGATGTTCTTGAAAGACGTAGTGTGGACCGCGCGGGGGAAGTGCGCTTGACTCCACCCATTCGAGCAAGGTCCTTGGCCCGTATAACGTCCTTAAGCATGTTCGAAGTCCATTAGCATAATCGTGACGAAATTAAAACCAACTTGAGAGTACCTACCTGTCAAATAAAAACACCTACCGAAAAGGTACGTGAAATCTACTTCCGAAAAAAAAAACAAAAATAAAAAATAGTATGTAGACGAAATAGACTTTAGGAACTTGATTATAAAATGTAAAGGGAAAGTGTAATAAACAGGTCAATGGTTTGGTATCATTAAACATTATGGATCCCCAAAGTTGAGATATGGCCGGGCCTTAATTTTCAAAGACCATGAAAAACTTCCTTTAATCGTACTAAGCAATTCGCTAACTCCTTTAAGATTCGATTGGCAAAAGTATAGTAGTTTAATTAAAATCGATATCGTTTATTTAAGTCACGAATAGAGCTTTAAGTGAATAGGAGCAATTTATGAGTAAGTTATCACCTATGATTTCATCGTAGGTTACTATTAAGTTGTACGTCACATTTTCAGGCCGTAAAGTTGTATTAAAAACATGCATTTTGTTGATTTTCGCCGTAAAAACTACGTTTAAGTATATGGTTATCATATTTTTTTTTATTCATTGAAATGTAAAGAACATGGTAGCGTCTTTTATATAACAAAAAATATAAATTCGTGAAATTTTTAGATGCAGTATAATATCTTTGTGGAAATTATATATGTCTTGAGAATTTTATTTTTATTGAGTTAATGTGATATTCTTAAACCTGTATAACGACAGTAATTACGTATTTTGTGTTTCATGCAACATCCTTATTTGGCTTTGCTAGCCTCTTACGCCCCCATAAGAGGAATCAAGGATCATCCAGGAGGACATCATTACATATTTGAAACAGAAAGATAACAAAAGGCAATCGCTACAAAGCGAGGTCTGCTAGATGGAGCTACGGCTTATAAGACGGAAAGAAAACATCATCTCAAGAATTTCGCAGTCGACATCTATTGCTCCCATAGCCTAGTTGGTTAAAACGTCTGGTCTAGATAACCAGAAAGACGCAGATTCGAATCCTGTTGGAAGCAAAATTTTTGTCATGTATATATGTATTTTCAATAACAAAAGATAATCAGAACTTACGTATGTCTCAATGAGGTCGTTGCGGTGTGGCACGAAGTAATTATGATCCTCCATGTCGCGTCGTTTCTTGACGCGCACGAAGTGCTCGAGCGCGTTGAGCGAGCGGCGCACGCAGGCCGAGGCGAGGAACTCTTCCACGGACATGCCCTCGCGCACGCCCACCGTGGCCGTGGTGCCTTCCGGCAGAGACACGCGCACCGCCGCCTCGCCTTCTTCGCGGGACATCTGTTTGAAAGAAAGAAAGAAAAAACATTTGATATCCATAAACAGTTAAAAACAGTCAAGGTACAGTAGATTCAATAAAAATCCCTTTGTAAAAGAAAATGACGTGTGTCAAAAAAGGGATTTAATTCAGCATAAAATGCTACGTGTCGGTTTAATTTTAAAAAAAGTGTTTTTTATAATTAACTAGCTGCTGCCCGCGGTTTCACCCGCGCGGAGTTATTGGGATTCGTGGTTTTTATTTTTTTGCGTGGAACCCTAATTCTTTTTCTAAAATAAAAGCAGCCTAATTTACTCCTTATAACATTAGCTATCTGCCAGTGAAAGTCCCGTTAAAATCGGCCCGGCCGTTTCGGAGACTACCCGGAACAAACAAACAGACAGACAGACAAAAAATTTAAAAATGGGTGTTTTGTGATAGGTACCATATATACTTTCATATGCATTGGGTAAAAAGCTGTTATTTTGACATTACAAACAGACACTTAAATTTTATTTATTTGTATAGATGGGCTTGCGTTTGGCCGCCATCTCACCTGATGTTAAGCGGCGATGAGTGAGTGGCACTGCAATTGTTATGGGCAGGCGTTATGCTTACCATCAGCAAACGACTAGCTCGTCTCGTTATCCATCAGCATAAACAAAAAAACCGCTAAAATATCGAACAACTCCACTTTAAGAAGTTTCGGAAAATTATATGTACCTAGCCTACTACAGGGCGATTAGAGCGGATCCTCGAATAACCTACAATAGTTTTTAGCACTGCGTCGGTGCCGAGTGCTATCAATCTTCGTGAGTTACGCATCTGTAATGTTACGTAGACTCAGTATAATCTCCGAGGATGTTCACAGAACATTGTAATTCAACGTTTTTCCTCTCATCTTTTATCCCAGTGTAAGTAGGTGGGTGGTGGAAGAGCTTCTACTTTATAATCTGATTTTCTTAAAGCGTAAATCTACTAAACATCGTGAGCATCAGATCTTGACCAAATTTTTATGGGATTAGCCTGTAAATGAACATATTTTTTTTGAAATAAAACAATATATTCATAATTGTTTTTATATTACTGACAAAACCTATCGTATCTTTGTTATCTGTATAACTTTAATATATCTGGGATTTAGATTGTCTTAATGCAAAATTGCATTCATATCCGTTTAGGAATTTTGGCGTACGGTCCGCCAAGTAGCTTCCAATTTGACCGTGGGGAACTACAACTATGTCATGTTTAAATTCGATTGAATTACTTTATTTATTATTTTAGTGTAAAATAAAAGCAGTCAAGTTGAATGCGTAAATATTAATTATATTTTACTACATTAAGCACCTTTTTTACTATTAATTGTGTAAGCAAATATAATTATTAAATAAAGTTATTATATAATTTATCTCAGGGAAAATCAGAGTTCATTATCAACACGTAGGTCTTAATTTTTAGTAAAAATATTATGAGCACTTAATTAGTAGTTATTTAGTATCCTCATTAGCTAGAAAAACACTAAATAGTTCTAACTTATATAAATATATGAAAATGTACGTAAAATAATTCACATAATTACGAGTAAGTACATACTTTTAATCATACTTGTTATAATAACTAAAATAGTTTAATTAATGCAGGTCGAGTTTGATGTTCGTAACTTGCGACATCGTTGGTATACTTAACATAAGAAGTAGTTTATTGTTTGTCTTGCCTTAGTAGAGTGTTGTTTCTTATAAAATGTTTTCCTGTTTAACTGTTTTGAGATTGACGCGAGATGTCATTGGAGCTTTTGTATACGCTGTATGTATGCACTGATACAAGCGGCTATTACACAAATACTCCGGATCCGATTCGTACGCATGAAGGCACTTCCGTTTGATTTAAAGAGTGGCGAGAGAGCTCCGATATATCCTTTTCTCTATGGGCCGCTCTTTCAATAATCAGTAATTATCCTGTAAAATAATTCCTTGAATCAACACAGTCATACTAAGTCTGTGTTAAAGACAGATGTAAATTAATTGTTGTCACTCAAAAATAAACCTTAGCTAACAGTTCGTTTATTTCGAAATGAAAGTCCGAAAAAACACTAAGCAGATAATGTATTAGTTAAATTCAGAGAAAAGAAACATCGTAACTTTAGTGAAATTGGATTTGGCGTTTGAAATAGAGTCGTGTAGGTTATTGCCATAGAGAGCAGGAGTCCTCAAATGATCTGCATTTAAATGAGTTTTACTGCAATTTGTTGATGAAACAATGGTGGTTAATGACAAGTAGTCACTGGCAACCGACTCCGGCGGGTAATAGCCCCCTTTCGTGACGACCTATATTACGTTTTGTAAAGGATTATGAGCGCGCCACCTCAGCCTTCACGATTCCAATGGCTTGTGATTTATATGGCCTTTCTCTCAGACAAAAAACACATTTGTACAAACATTGCTGGGTAAAATAGGTAGATGCCAAGAAAATTTAGGTACTCCATTTCACAAACACTTGGAAAATGGACTCGGGACCCCACTCATATATATTGCAATTTCACAGTGATTCAGCGAGTTTCCGGAAAGTGCTCCACTAAAAACAACTTGTGCAAAGTTTCTACGATCTAACACCGTAGCTCCTAGACGTTGCTAGTTTAGAAATAAAAGACATTTTCTTAGGCTTAAAGAAAATGAGAACGGACTAGTAGTTCTGAGATTAAATACCTAAATAAATAAATAAAATATGAAATAAAATTGCTGCGACATGACCCTTGGTAATTTATGTCCCATAATATGAAATATTATTGTGTACTTTAGCTAACTTAATCATGACTCAACTCCTCCATTTACCATAAAGGGTAGCGGACTTTGAAATGGGTATTTGACATTTTAGTTCTGTACCGTCCGTTTGCCACTAGTTGAGGCTGACAAAGAAATTAATGGAGGGTTGCGTGCGGAGATGGACTATGTTAAAGTTGGATCGGCTGGAAGGATTACACATCCAAAAGAAGCTTAGTTTGACTGCAAGAAAAATCTTGTGTCGGGTTAAATCCCTATCGATTTCATCGCAAAGGCATTCTGGAACGTATTACGGCGTATTCAATGAGAATTTCGCTTTGTAAGGTCGTTGGGCAGATTCTAAGAAACTTGTTTTAATCATGTTTCAATTGTAACGTAAGCTGGATTCGTAGAACGAAGACAAATAAAACTACTGGAGAGTTGAGGGGCAGAATTCGGCGCGCCGCTATCTCACTCGCGCATCTCAACATTTGAAGATAAACAATCACATAATATAATTATGAAAAATAGCATTCGGTGAAATTACTGACAATGACATTACAAAGGTTAAACAAAAACTTCATTTTGATCCATTGAAGATTTCAAACCTAAAAATGGGATTTCAGGTTTTGCCCATTTTTATGTATGAAAACATGATCGGATCATAATTATACTTTTACCGTACCTTTGTAATGTTATTGCCAGCAAATTCACCGAATGCGATTTTTCATAATTATACTAAGGGATTATTTATCTTCAAAAATGTTAAGATGCGCGAGCGAGATAGCGGCCCGTCGTATTCTAAACCTTAACCAATAAATAGTTTTACCTTGTCAGTACTCTTGTCTTACCTGCATGGAGCGTCTGCTAGAGCCGGAGTTGGAGCGGGAGAGGTTGGGCGCGCGGCGCTTGGTGGCCCCGCGCCCCGCCAGCAAGTTGTTCAGCAGCGATGGCGACCGAGCGCAGATAAACGCGTGGAAAGACGACACAGTGAACACTCCCAGCTTGTTCAGAGTGCTCTTTGTGCCGCGGGATACGTGAGTCAGGAGAGACTGCAACAAATCAATACTTTTGTACCCCCACAGGTAGCGCCACCGAATTCTGCATCGAGAACTAAATACCATAACGTACGTAAGATCGATCACAGATGGAGCTACGTAGTTGCAGAATTTTGAATTATGCAATCTTGATTCATAACTGATCATTATCAAATTTTAAGTAAGCAATAGGGTAGGAGGACAAAATACAAAAACACTTCATTGGGTCGAAGACTTTTCGTAGTAAAAGGAGGCTGTTCTATTTGCGAGGACGCCCACCTTATTTCTATTTATATTTTAAGAACTTTTTTATATTATTAAGGATTATGCTGTATCTTAAACCGATATTGCTGATATTGCTTTAATCTCAAGAAATAATATACGGCATGGAATTTGGTTAACAGCGTTGACGAATAGGCAATTAAAGAAGATGAGACCTATGATCTGCCTAAACAAGCATTTTTTACAGTTTGATGGTGAACTTTGAAGTTCCATAATCAATATAGTTCATTCAGTAGAAGCTCATATTTCATTTTCACAACACGGCAAGCATTTTCACGACACGGCGTGATATTATGGCATCAATTTAATTATAATTTTACTCAAGTAAAGAAATCATAACAATAAAAATTTCTGAGAAATTACTTTCTTTTGTTTACCCTCTGATACATTTTTTCAATCGACTTTGAACGGTATTAAGTTTTAGAAAATAATAGAATATAAGTGGGTAAATAAACCATAACAATTTCATGTATTTTTGAAGCTGACTTCGTTGTGACCCTAGCTCTCCTTTTTGAACATACCCTGCCTATTTAGTAAATTAATTATTCGAGACAAAATGTCCAACAGCATTACGTTCGAATTTTTTAATATTAAACATATAACATGGTAAAAAAAAATACCGGAATGTTGGGGCACCGTAGAGGATATTGGAATATCCGTTAATCAGGCCCCATTCCTGTTATAAATTGTGAGCATTTTTGTTATTCGCGTATAGGATAGCCGTTATGACATGCCGTGACATGGGTCGCGGCGTAACAGATTCGAACCCCGCTCTCCGGTCAACGGAACTGTCAATTTGATAGCAGAGCCAACAAATTTCGTTTCTCTGTCACCTCGATGAAATCACTTGACAATTCAGCAGCCCCCAACCTACCTTATTATTGAGTGATAAATTGTGTTCGTCCCGTTATTTTGGGATCGGCAAAAACAATACTGTATTTCGATCAGCTTTCAAATGAATTATGGTGATAGATATACAGGAAAATAGCTAGCTATATTGGCAAGGGGATCTGGTCGGGTATAAATTATTCAAAGTAAAAGAGGAAATCAATAAAATAGGGCTGACCTAAGTTCTAACTTCAACACAAAATAATGCATTTGTATTCTTTGAGTAAGTCTGTACTCTGTGATGCGATATTTGTTAGGATAGTATTGGAACAAAAATTAACTATACGACAAAAAAAAATGTAACACAGTTCACTCTCTATTAAACAAAGAAAATGCGGTGGAAAACTTCTTCAGTTTTGCTTTTACGGGCTTAAATACAATGCTCCAAGATATCCTCTTTAGAAATATAAACAAATTATTATAGTAATTTCAGAGCGTTGCACTGCTGCTCTGAGCGAGTTCCTTTCTCCCTTTGAGTAAAAAACAAATTAAAATTCATTTATTGATACAATGTAACAGCAAAATTTTAGACAATTACTATAAGAAACAAAATATGTAGTAGTTATTAGTTGCTGAGCCTCAAATAGCCTAAACTAAGTGTTCACCTGTATATTATAGACATATGCGCTAACAAATGCAAACTAACTCTTAAAATTGTGAGAGTAAGTAAATAGAAAACCTATAGGTAGTAAGAATGAGAAATAAGGACTTACTTTAGGGTTAGGAAGTTCACCGCTCTGAAGGCTGGCCATGTAGCATCGGAGGCGGAACTGTTCGCAGTGCAGGCGCTCTAGATTTTCTTCCCACTGCAGCATTTGCAGGGCGAGCTGCGCACGAGTGTCGGGGTCTGACACTACAGACTGTTGAAGGTCTGCCATTTGCTTCAACTTATGATCCTGTTATAACACAAATTAACAAAATTAAGAATTTTAAAAGAAATTTAGACGTTGCGTCACCCTTATGGATTATTACGAAAATAGAACCCAAATAATTAAAAAAGAAGCAATTAAGATGATAGAAAATCGAAGAGATCTATTACTGTTTTCCTTGTCTATATATTTTATTTTGATTCTGTGACGTTTCAAACATTTTACGTTGTTGTAGTTTCAGGTACATTACCTATATAGGTTTTTAAACTGTCATGGTCATCAACAATTTGAAAATTATCACTAGAAACGGGATATTTACCATGTATATTATTCCCGAGTTCTCCCATGATCATGGCGTTTGCAACAGCGCCGAAATATCGTAAACTCAAATCAAATAATATACATGGTAAATATCCCGTTTCTAGTGATAATTTTCAAAATATTACCTATAAATATAATCCTATGAGTAACTAATACCCAATAAACCCAAAAGGTTACTACTAAATCTATTATTAAAAATTAGGTTAGCGCGATCGACCTTTAACATCGTCGTTTAAGATCAGTTAGTCAAACGCTAACCTATCGAGAGTAAAAAAATCTTATTTCATCTCATTCAGACTCAAAAATCGAATTCCAATAATCCTTTGAAACATTCTTCATCACATATTCGTTTCAGGATAAACACGTTCCAGTTAAATCGGCCAGTCAAAGTGAGAATTCGCGTGGGTGTCATCCTACATAGGCGTAGTCGGTGGGATAAGACTACTTGCATTAGTTATAATGTTGGCAAAGACGGTCAAACGCCGCAGGCTAAACCCAAACTAAAGAAAACTGCTGACCTCTACGCTCCACTGGCTTCTGTGAGAGAGCGCCCTTAGCCTCGTTTGTGTCTTATTATAAATAGTCACATGAAATATATTTTATAGTGTTAACCGACACTAGCGGATGTTCACATAAATATATACATCACAAAAATTTCGCTTTCAACAGGATTCGAACCTGCGTCTTCTGGCTTGCCGGGCCAGACGCCTTAACCACTAGGCTATGGGAGCAATCGATGTTGACTGCGAAATTCTTGATATTGCAAGCCAGAAGACGCAGGTTCGAATCCTGTTGGAAGCGAAATTTTTGTGATGTATATATTTATGTAAATAGTCACAGTTTTGTACTTGATAAAGTTTTGCTTTGATTTAAGCAAAGTATAGAATCGCTGTGTAACCTACTATGTTTTGAGCAAGAGAGGCGGGTCCTCGAACTTGCGCCGAGGATGACGTGTGCTATGAATATTAATAAGCGCGTGCTCCCACCTGCCTGCGATAACTATCGCGGTGATAAAATAGATTGTTTCATGCCCCAGCCAAGTGTCACCTCCCTGCCCTTAATTGCAATATTCTAGTTTGAATATTTCGCTTTCAAAAAATGAATTGTTAATTCATGAAGCCATAAAAGTAGGACAACTGCTAATTATTCATGTCCGGCCATGTCAAGATATTCAGATTCTGAATTACGTTAATTATCGTAGAAATTGTAGCTTAGAGCAGTAGTTGTAACTAAAGAAGAGTAATTAGGTACATTGTCTAAAACAAATGAAGTGATAATGAAATGAAATGAAATGAAATGAAATAGTTTATTTCCAGATTTAAAAATCCACATACCTACATACTAATAAATAAATATCTTGCCTACCGAATAATATATACTAATTCTATAAAATATATCACTCCATCAGGTGATGGGAGAGTGATACGTCAGAATTTACCAAAATTCTTATGCTTCATATCCATCGCAATCTTGTCCATAACGATCTGGTCGTGATTTCGTTGGCAATACCTAAAAGCGCGTTTGAAGGAAGCACGATGTTGTTTTCGGTTCTCCGCCACGATCCCCGTGGTGGGGCAGCCTGCTTGGTGCCACAGTGCTAACGATTGCTGCGAGGCGGCATATTTATCCGCCACGTACTCGTTCCAACCCGGAACTGTATTTTTATTTTTAGTTTTACGTCTTGTTGTTTTAAAACAATGAGTAGCACAATTCTGCAATATTTTAACAAGCGAGTTATACACATAGTCTATAGACATCGAGTCATTCACGTCCCCATATTCGGACATTAATAAATTTAACTGTTGTGTAACCGACGATCCGTAATCATTTAAGTAAAAAGACGAATTTCTTTTCCAAGTCCAAGCAGGTTGTGCTGGTAATGTAACTTTATTACAGACAGTTAAATCCTTCAGCTGCAGTTTTAGCACGATTGGCCTATGGTCTGTCCAATCTGTTGTTAAGTCTATGGAAATATTTCTAATAGCTCTGTATGCATTCTCAGTGGCCAAGCAGTGGTCGAGCCAGCGTGTTGTGTTATGCGCGTCACTAACGTACGTGTATGTATGGTTCGGTAGTTTTACTTTGTCCACATATTTATAATTAAATTCTAAGCAAAATTGTTCTAAGCAAAATTGTTCCAACTCGGTACCAAAACGGTGTGTAGGGTCCTCGTTATCGCTTAAAAAAGATGTATTGTTGCCATACGAGTATTTTTAATTTAAAACAAATGAAAGAGGGTAAAATGGCGCCCACTTGCATGTATGTAGAATGTAAATCTCCCGGAGCGAAAGCTTTGTGGATCAGTTCGAGTCTTCATTTGCAGTATTTGCATCGCAGAGTTAATCGCAAACATGCCTAGCTCAGCATACCAATATATGCTAGTAGTGTATAACGGCCTCAAAGCCTTTGATGCGTACTGCGGTCACCCAGTGCGGGTCAGAAATTGGCGCGATTTACACGAGAAACGCTTCCGACCGCAAACCCATTCCTCTCACGCATATCTATTCTAGGAATACATAGAAGCTACAGTATACAACTGAAACAAAGCTTGCAAGTGACATCCTGTCATGCAACAAGCTTCCTGCCAGCTACGTCTATAAATAAGCCACAGCTAGGTTATGAAAGTCTTCTTGTTAGAATTAATTATTTATAATTCTAATAACATGAATAGTGCAACTGTTAACGTAGTCTCGCGTAAATTTACGGACATACTACACAAAAGACGTAAATTTTTTTTTTAAAGGTATATAAATCTGCCTGTTTTTTTGAGAAACAATTATTTACGTTGAAGATTCGTATTTTATCCGACAGTGATTTACATCCGGTGAACTCGGCTAAAACGATTTTGGAGTAAACGTTTCTCAACGAAGTCGGCACCAACAATTACTTGCATTAATAAGGAATGCTGTTACTCGCGCGCGGGTTTAAAGCGCGAGTGTATTTATGTAGACGCTTTAATGTACACAATAGAAGGATAGAAATTGTTTAAATCTCACTCCTATGGCGATGTGCTAAGGTTTAACGTTACCCAAGCAAAGACCAGTTCAGGAAAGTAGTTAGATATTTGTAGTAGTCAAACAACGCTTATGTTGGTTCAGGCCGATGCGATGCGCAGTTAAAGCGAGCGGTGCATAATTTCTCGGAGAGATCACTTTGTGTTCAGCATATTTTCGTTCCATACAGTTGAGATCCACTCGCATGTTTGTTCATCCGACGATGCTCTTTATTTTCGAGTTTCGAAGGTTAAAGTAAAGGAAGCAACATAAGAGATAATATTGCTATATAGGTGTATTTTATGACTACTCACGGATTCGATAGCTTTCTCGAGGCGGTAAATTTCTTCCTGTAATAAGTGAAGTGTTCCGGTCTTGCCGCGGTGACGAGCAAATGCTGCAGCGCAGGCACTATGTATGCTATTCACCCAGTTTTCGAGCTCGACCTAAGAAACATGACACGATAAATGTTAATAACAAACAAGTCAGTATCACGAAAATTTAATTACGTATCTCGAGTTAATATCTGAACATGCGCTACTATGTAACAAAGGATAAATGTAAGTCTTATAGCGAGAATAATACGAGTACCTTAAGCTCTTTACATATTGTTACAGATCTTCTTGGGACAGAAGAGCGTACGTCTTGAGATCTAAATATGCGCGGATGTTTAAAAACTGGGAAAATATTTAAGAATTTGCTTAACAGCATAGAAGCTTACTTGACATGGTGCTTGAAATAGATAAGCATCGCCGAACGCTGTGCTCAGGCAGAAGATATAGTCTCTCTTGGGGTGCTCTGGAATGGGCTGCATGATGGCGCCGTCGACTATGATGAGGTGCTTGGGAGCCGATTCTACGGATCGGCCTTCGCGGGAGTCACAAGGGTAGAACAACAGTGTGGTTCCTTTTAAGCAAACCCAGTAGCCTTTCCAACCACGTTTCCGTGCCAATTCTATCTGGTGCTTCTTACGTAATAGCCACTTCTTCACGCTCAAAAATCTGCGTAACGATATTATAAATAGATTAGTAAAACAATATTTTGTAGGTGACCAAAATAAGTACCGTACAAAGTAACTACCACAAACTAATACGAATTTTAACCAATTATACTGTTTAGATTATAAATCTATATTAATAGGTGTAGCAGACCAAAATTGACTGACCTACCTCTTGAAGACATGATATTAATTAAGTAGTCGCGCTAGATTATTTAAATTCATTCAATAAACGTGAAAGTATAAGAAGATATATATATAATTAAGTATCATTTGTTTTATTATTTTAAAACCGTAAAAAAATTATATTTTGTAGCTCGTGCAAATTGTTTGAACACAAAACACACCGCAACCAACACAGTTTTCTCAATCGTCTTATCTACATCTCTGCTCCCACACGGAAGAAAGAAATGTTTTTATTAGACATCGAATTTTATGTATAGACAGGCCTCGGGTTCCCTTGCTGAGAATTTCCCTGTCCGAAATAATAACGTTCATTGGAGTAGGGAACCATTTTTTTTTCACGATCTTTGACTACTTTGATGTCAGTCCTGATCCGGGAACCGTCGATTGGTATGAGAGAATTGGACATACTAAATTGCGTGTACCTCTGTTATAAAGATCATGATACTTTTTAGTTCTGATTTAGAGTGATAACATAATAATAATATTTATTGCTTGTCATCGCAACGAGATATCTAATTCTTTGATAGAGGCTCTATAAAAACCTCTTAACTCCAGAAAAATCTATTGTTTTAACAAAAATCGTTACGTAGTCCATCCTTTATCTCGGAGCTCGTGAACCAATATACACTTGGGTGTAATAAAAGCTATTTCAATTCTAAACCAATCTTTGTCTGGAAAGTAAATCTGCATTTAGAAAAGAACTAGAAAACTAAGCGAAGCCAAGAGCTTCATCTTGTCTACAAGCACCGTACGTTTTACAGGCGCATTGAATGGGTCACGGCTAAGATTTCCCTCCGGTCATTTGGGATTCATGGAAGGAATTGTAGCCTCAAGGAACATAAAGGACGCCGTAGGCTTTTTCTAATAGAAACTTTGCTATACCACAGAGAATATACGACATCGCTTTTCTTTAGCTTCTGTTTCACTTACATTTATTATAGCTAGATATGACGCGAGCAGGTATTTTTATATCACGACTATTTATATTAAACTTTTTGCTTCTTTTTGTTTGTAAAAGTTGTAGAGTGCATCGAAGCGAATAATGAATAGATATTAAATATTTTCTTTGTTTGCAAGTTTTTCTTTTAACAAGCGCGAGGCTTTTATTGGGAAAAACATTCTTGTGTGACGAATAATACTGATTAGTTTTACCTTAATGATAACAGACTCAGAATATAGTAACAGCGTTATTATTAGTAAAATAAAAATGTAAAAACTAAACTTCAATATTTAGCGAAGTTCTTAGAGTATAGCAGAAAAATAATAACAAAAAAAATACAAGCTTTAAGTTTATGGCTTATGGCCCAACACTATAAAAAATATCCACCAGTATTTATGATGATGAACACAGAGAATTATCTTTAAGTATAAATAATGTTACAGCTTAATATTTTTTGAAGTAGGGTGACCCAGGTGTGATTCGCGCTCCCCATTCCCTATAGATCACCAAGATTGATGCGAGCCCTTGCTGTAAAATTGAATAAAATCACACGTACCTACTCATGCTTATATTTTTCAGATGGATATCATTTTGCGCCTCTAGACTCCGTAATAGTACCTATACAGATTATAGGCGCCTAGTATCGTTTAAGATAGATAGCAACATTTTAAGAACTTTGTTGAATGCAAATTAATTTATCTGAATTCATCTCAGTGTTTGAGTGTTTGTAAAAAATAATTAAATAGGTTTCAATAACTCAATGCCGTTCAATCACGATTATTTTGCAATCACAGAATAGAAGCTCATATCACAAGTTTGTACACGCTAAAAGTATAGAATTTGTTCTAGGTATATTTATGCGTAAACCCAAAGGTTTTCGTTGATTCAGCTTATAGCTACTTATTTTAATAATTTTTTCGGTTGGTTTATCTCACCCTGCCTTTCTGACGGCTCCAGTGCAGTTGAAAGACGCGGCCGCCGCGCCCGTCTGCTTGCCCTTATACGGAGAGTTCATGGCACTCTCTCCAGCGTCGTCTTCGTCCGACACGGCAGTCGTCAGGGACATACGATCATCATCCGATATCTGTACACAAATAACGTATTTAATCTCGGATGTGACAAAAGCTTTCATACATCAAAATTGTATCAATACATAATACGGCACGGTTCATGAAACTGTACTTTAGTTTGTGGTTGCCCTATTGTTATTTGGTTGGCGAATATATGGATGCGTTACAAACAGATAAAACGTCGTCTCATTAAATCGTGTATGATTAAAACACTATGCAATGTAACGAACTACATGTAGCAATACTACCACTCTTTTGAGACCGAACCAACTTATTACCTATTGAAATACCTGCACTTATAAAAATTGAGCACTATTATTTTAATAAATTATGCAAATCTTTATAAGTGCTATCATTTTCTTCCAACGACTGAATGAAGATCTTAACGAAGCATAATAAAGATTAGGGGCCTATCTTGTTCAGGACCATAATAGCTGAAGTTTTTTAGTAATTATGTAAATGTGAAATCTTTAGGTTTACGTTTTCGGGAATATATATTTATAATTGAGCACTTGCAAAGGAGTACTATCATAAAATTAACATTTAGAATTATCTTTATGCTTTGTAGTAAATAGAAATGTGAGCACTGCCGCGTGAACGTCATAGTATGGGTAAAGGTATACCTCTATAGATATGGCACATTTACAGAGCAATGCAGAGGTCTGGGGGAGAACCCCCAGACCTCTCGTTTCCACCTCTGGAAATTGTTGCCGGCACTTAGGTATGCAGCTAGGTGCGCGCAGAGCAAGAACGAGTGTTAAACGAGACTGGTTTATTACTTTATGTTGAATTTATTTCTTTATAACTGAATTTTTATTTTTTTCAATTGTAAGAACTTAGAAACGTATAGAGACATTCTTGCCTCAAGAGACGTTAAAGGAATTCCGGAATTCCTATCAGAATCCGCTTTATGTCACACTTGCGTCTTACTGCGGCTTCGCATGCGTGAAACCAGGTTAAAGTGTAGCCTATAGCACTCAGATATAATGTAGATTCCTATTAGTGAAACATTTTTTGTAATTGGACCAGCGGTTCCAGAGATTAGCGGCAACAAACAAACAAAAACTTATAAACATTGCTGCTTTATAATTGCTGTGATAGTAAGAATAAACATTTATTATAAAAAAATATTAAAATTTGTTTTTGTGTCTATCGATCTCGTCAAGTTTCATCATAAGAGTAAGTACTTGAAATTTTGCCCTGATGTTTAAATGTGAAGTACCTGATTATTTAAGCCTAATTATACTAAGTAAGATACTTTGCTGGAGTAATATGTTTAATATTAATTTTTGTATTTACGAAAGACCTGTCTTGGACAATCTGGAGTACAAAAAACTATTACAATTAAAGGGGATACCTTTTTTTAAAACACTTGATAGCTCTTAATTTTAATCAGTTTACCACTTATTGGTACTATATCATAATTAAGATTCAAATCGTTGAACTCGTATGTCGTCAATTAAACTAAACGTGCTTAGATAAAATGTTAAGGAACTAAGCGATGTCACTGTTCGTTTTCCAAATTTTGTGAGTATAATATCCGATTCTCATTGAACTCGTTAAAGGCATTTTTAAATATAAATGCATTTGCTCAAATTGCTCGGTTATAGTAAATTCGATACCTCTCGCTTGCTATTGTTGGTTACTTGGCTTAATTTGCTATATTCATATGTTTTTATATTCGAAAAATAATAGTGTGATGGGTGTCTCTTGCGCTTTTGATCACGACACAATGTAACAAGGAAAGAGTTGCTTTGAGGCGCATGTGGACCACGGCAGCACGCTCTTGCCTTGATGGCCCTTGACGCCGTGCGCCCTCGCCTCAGCCTTTCAAAAGGAAAAAATATATACCACATTTCCTTTAAAAAAAACCCAGCCGGCTCTCACAGGTAACGCACAGCCATGTCAGAAACATCGTGTTTTCGAAACGAATCAATATGCCAGGGTGGGTGAAGAGCTGTATATTTGTCGGTCTGATATGTTGAAAACGCAATCAAAGGTACTACATCAAATCGAATATGTGCGTTTCATTCATTTATTATTGATAAGCACTGTTTAAATACTGGAGGCCGTAGACCGCAAACAAATGTGGTTTTATTATACCCGACCGTCGAAACCGTATCGCATTTATGTATTACAATTATCACTAATTCTAAAGTGTATATATATATTTTAAAGCAATCCGGTAACAAGGCGAACTGGTGATTTGTTCGATGTTAACGTCACACTTGCCTATAAAAATTGCAGTGTCGGTCAAAATTCTTTGTGCCCTGCATCGCCATTTGATATCTCTCCCTCACATCTTATGCGTTCAGTAGTTTGCCTAGCATGCCCTAATATAATCTTCGCAAGCGCCGAATTTTGTGACAATGTAATATGTTTTGTCCGTACAGTAATTGTTTTGTTTTTAAATAGAGAATTTAGTTTATTGAACAGCGTAAGCTATTATACACTACCTCTAGCATTAGCAATATATATGTAAACAAATATACATTTTCAATAGTATGTACTGAAAGCCCCGTTAACTACATTACTAATTCCACTTCTCATTGATAATAATAACCGCTTCAACATAAAGGTAGGCATCGGTGGACGCTATCCTAGTTTCTACAATTTCACGTAAACTAAAGTTTTGAAGCGCAGTGCTATAGAAGGTACTGCTTTAAATTAAATTGCATTTAATATTAATTCCTTTTAGGCACCTCAAAGCTGGCTACTGCGAAATTCTGCTATAAGCACATAAACCGCGCAGAGTTAGTTGGAACTCATGGGTCTGGAATAAACTTTTCTTGGATATTACAGCAACAGTAGATTAGTAGATAAGTTGTAACGTAGTGTGTTTACTACTGCGCTGTAACTGTTTTCATGTAAGAGCTAAAATACCAACGCAGAAAAAAATATCCGCTTTTGTGGGTTATATCGCTGAACAGAACATAAAAGTGTATATTCTCGTAGGTACGGATGGGTGATGTAGAAAATAAAAGCCCTCATTAGCAAAAAGGAAATTGCAATTTCCACAAGGAGGAAACTAAAATAAGGTCAAAATGTTAGCTATCTTTCACTGGCTTTATTCCTCAACGTTATTGTTGCGTTTTACGGCCATCGTCGGTGGTCACAATAACGCTGAAGAATAACAGGCGCCTTGTATCGCTATTTATAGAGCTGGGTTGGTATATCTCACCTTTCTGAGGAATGCTTCATTACACGTCTGTGCTGTGCCCTTCCAGTGATAGTGACGATATCTCACATTTCCTAACAGTCTTGTGCCGTGTAAAATGGATACTTCGTAAACTATGCGCCGTATGTTGAGGATGTCAGTGCGTTTCTTGTATTTGTTTAGCTTGCGTCTGCGTACTATACGCTCGTCCGGTTCTGAGTATTCACCAGTGCTCGTGAGACCTTCCTCAGCTGCCCAAGCGCTCAGTACACTCTCTATGAAGCTGAATAACTGCTGTACATTAGGCTCTAATTTACTGGGAATAAAGAGATAAGGAGACACAGTTTTCTTTGGAACAATTGCTTTCTCGACAGGTTCGTCTTCCGGAGGCGGAGCAATATCATGAAAAGGGCAGTTGTGAATCTTATGATGGTGATGGTGGTGATGATGATGATGCTTAGCTTTGCGTTTTGGCTCCTTTGGTTTCAAACTTCCACTACCCTCTCCTTTATCGAAGGTTTCTCCACCGCTGGAATGCGAGTCGCCACTGCGCTCTCTGCGCGGCTTCGGTCTCCCGTTGGACGTCAAAGCTACGAGAGCTCCAGCTGCGAGGCAGCAATGATGCGCAACACAACAAAATCGGGGATCTCCTTTTCGTAGACCCGTATGACCTTTATGGCAAAATGAAACATCCGGGACTCTAGCACCGAGGGCAGCCAAATGTGTGCGGTCAGCGCATACTTGCATCAAAAGATTCTCGCCAAAATGCACCGTCTTGTGTCGTCGCCGACGAAGGTGCATCAGAGAGCCGCTGCCGGCAAGTGAAGGAGGCGCCGAGGCAGAGACGGGCTTGGTGCGAGGGTCGGGCGCGCGCGCACATCGAGGCGGCGGCGCGCGGTGCGTCTCCACCATCATTGGCGACAGCGGCGTCAGCGGCCGGCGCGCGGCGTCACCTCATCACGCGCCAGCCCGGCTCCGCATCTACCCGCTCCCGCCCCCACACCTCCCTCGACGTCGTTATCGTTTCACACTTCTCATTGTTTGCGATGCAGTTCAAGAGTCATTTTGGAACACTATCATTCACGGTCTTTATATAGTCACGATTTAACACTTAATATTATTGAAGCTCAATTTTTTAGTGTTTAGCTACATAAATTTGTTAAATTCATTATTTATTGGTATACATAATTTGGAAAGTCAGAGTAATTGGTCCTTCGAAGCTTCGAAAAAAAAAACAACATTTTAAATTGATAGTACTATAAAAAAGCGTTGTTTGCTTAAGCCCAGCGGCATAAATACTTAAGATATTTCAACGATTTTCCTGCCGTAAATTCGTCGTAGTATAAGTTTGTATTGAAATAATGTTAACCATAATAAAACGTTGGCCGTTCAAAGTAGGCTATCGTTTTAAATAAGCGTTAGCAGACCTGCAAATAAGTTGATAATAACGACGGATTGGAAGAGGGAAATGTAGAGTAAGATTCACCGGCAGGTAAACGATTATTACAAGTATCTGGCGCTAAACGGTCTGCGTTTGAAGTGGCTTGTTCCCAGAGGGGAGCGTTGTTAACAAGCTGTCAGATTTATTGCTGGTACCATTTATACAGATGATTTAACTTAGTTTTTTTTTCTTTCATAGGTAAGCATTTGGCCTCACCTCACTTAAGTGACGATGTGTTCAAAGATGGTGAACAAGCACTACACTAATTATTAGGACTGGCTAGCTAGTTCATCCGGTGCAGAAGACCTCGATAAGGTTTTGGTGCCAAATTTTCAACTAAGAGTACTAGGAAATGGCCAAACACCATGCTTAGGTTGGATCACGTCGATTTCCTTATATTTGAGCGTATGCAAATATATAGCTTACAGTATACATAACATAGCTTATGCTTCGTCGTCGGATTGACGAACTATCTGTAGTAGTAATAACGCTGAGCAACGATAATTAGATAAAATGAGATTCACAGTTCTACTCTCGATGCATCGATGGCTATGCTTGGTTTCCATCAGGACACAGACATGTAAACTGTAAAGTGGCTTCTTTGAAAAGTCATTCAATAGTCGCTCAATATTAAGTTTATATGCATATGTTTTTACTTAATTAATTTCTATGTAGCAACGTAATGTAACGTATAAATTGATAATGTAAAAAAACTAGCTGGGAATGTAAGATTGTCTATGAAGTAGGTATCCCAAACAATCGTAAGTAAGAATATTAGAAGTCGAGTAATTTTATCAGAAGATAGGGACAAAGAAAAGTTTGGCTATTAACTGGAAGTGTTATTAGTGCAAAGATTATAACAAATGATCTGTTACTTGGACAAAGCCATGGTGTAAGAATGATGGAAGTAGATTAGGCTGGGAGCTACGGGATAAGCTATAAACGAGTTGGCTCAGTCTCCTTTTTTCGTACATATCGTAAGTTTTTTATGCAGATTGATTTATATTTTGCCTTCGATTATTATTAGCCTTTTGAAGAATTACAATATGACTGAACAATATTTTAGTCAAAAGTACGTATGACTTGTGTATTATGTTGGTTGTTTTGTTTTTTGTGTATGTAAAAATAATTACAATGGCGTTACAATAACGTTACAGCCATTTTAAGGTTAAATTAGGTACATTTTGAAAAAATAAGTACCTAATAATTGAATTCTGTCGATGTTATGATAAAAGAATATCCCAAGCCGCCCCATCGGCGTCGGTGATTACTTACCCGCCGCTCCCAGCCTAGTTATCTTTCTGTAGTGTTCGTGGAGCGTTTTAATTACGCTAATAGCTGGCGCGAACTTTTCCAAGTGAAGTAGAGCGTACCATAGCTAAGCGACATCGCATTTGGACCCCACGTGGCAAACATTTTTGTAAGACTTAAGGTATTTTTGCATAGATAAATTAATTTTTAGGTTGTACAGGTAATATTGGCTTCAAAATTTGTTTAAGCTTTTGTACTATTTGTGTGGAAGAACCCATTAATAATAAACTACCGACCTCTCACATCTATAATAATTATCTTTCCTTTCAAAGATAAACTGGAAATGGTCACATTTAGCGACAGTCTGATCGTTTTATTTTTTATTTAAGATAGTTAAATACTGTTATCAATTTCTCAGGAATGGTGTACAAAAATGTAATTGGATTTAAATGAATTTTATTTTTAAACAAACTAAACTTATAATTTAAATTTTTTTTCAAGTGAGCTTTATTTATCATCCCGTTCAGTTTTTTTATAATATTTTATTAATTAAGTATGTATAAAAATACATCTAGCGTTTCTAAACCGGTTTATATAAATCTCTTTTTACGTGATTTATTCGCTCTGTATCTGGGGATTACACCTAATTCCAGAGCGGTCCCATAAATTTGGTCATGATTTTGAGGTTAGTCCCCGGAATAATAGTTATGGAAGTCAGTTTAAAGCTTTTAAATATCGTTATATGTCTTCGAACTCATGTTTCAAGATTTAGTTAGCACACGTATCCTGACATTTGAGGAATTAAAACTGTGTGTGCATTTTGGATATGGTAGTAATTATGATAATATTTTAAACTTACGCTGTTATCGTAGCCGTCAAGATATTTTCCAAATCTACCTATACAAAATATATTTTTGCATAATGTTCTTTATGAAGCATGACGTATGTAAGTGTAAAAGTAATAAAAATAATGGTATCCTGCCAAATAAATTAAAAAGAAAATTACTCTCACAACCACATGAACTCTTAGTGACTCTTATTAGGATTCTCTGTTTATAGAAAACAAAGAATTATGAAAATCGTGGTCCTAGAATCAAATACAGAACAAATAAAAGTACCGTTGTCTGGAAGAGATCGCTATTTAGCGATAAGACCACCCATTGTACTCTGAATTTTTTAAGTTTGATATGTTACAAATATATATCCTTTTGGTGTGCAATAAAGAGTGTATTGTTGTATTGTATTGTATTTTTTCGAAGCACAAATATTTGTGCCATCGGAGATTGAACCCATGTCAATTTACAACAGAGCCCGTTTTTTTAAACTCTGAATAGTGAGTGTACCTCAAAACTAAAACGTTAAAAACTTAAAATGAACAGCCATCTTATGAGCAGACGTGCTTCATCATGCTCGAGCGCACCGCATTAGGGTGCTAACACATCAACCGCACGTTTCCAAAGACACAGACACCCGCTTGCAGTAACACGCTCGACTGCGAACAGTTACTTCAATTGAACGCAACTGAGTTTATCAACTACACTTTTGGTTAGATTATTAGTGCCCTTACGCCACATCGTTTTTCTATCAAGTAAGATAATACAAAACATACGTCCAATTAAATTAAAAAAATCTACAGTTAAAGTAAAGACAAAACGATTCATATAGGTAAGACAATTAAATTTAAAAAAGTAATGTAACAATTTTTTATTTACATTATTAAATACCTATCGTCATAATCATATTACTGATTGAAACCAAGCCGCAACTAACCCAAATATGCAACCTTTTACTAAACTAATTTCTAAACAGAGCAAGCCAGCCATTATGTTTAAGCATTGCATCAAAATAAAGTATCTGAACTAAATTTTAAGTCTACCGGTCCACAGATTCATTGTTAGAGTACATTATTCAGACATTATTAGTGTTATTCAACTCGGGAAATGTATTCAGAACCACGATATAAGCTTTGCTTTGAAAGCTAAAATAGTATTATATTCTATCTCTGCGTTTTGAATTAGTTTCTACCATAATATATGAAAATTGTCCGGGGCTCCTATCAAAGAAAAATTGCGTACAATTTAATATTGGATTCGTAGATATCTAATTGTGTTATATAATAAAAGTATGAGCATACATATTTTTAGTCAACATATTTGATACAAAAGTATTAAAAGTGTATACTGGCAATAAAAGTGACAATAGTTACGTAGTTAGATGGTAGGTACCTCTAGCTTTTATGTTATATGTACTAACTAATATGCGCAAATGAGTGAAGTAAAATTGAAAGGGTATAAAGGTATATGTGGCCACGAGAAAATGCGTCAATAAATGATAAGGTTGCATGGAATGCAGAACTCACTAAGCAATTATAGATTCGGAATGAGTCACCGCCACTGCGTGGACGTTTCCAAGCAAGCGCCCTGCATTGCGCCAAATTCTCATTGGTTTCATACTATTTGTTCTTTTAATTGGAACAACAACGGCAAGCGTAACCGTGATTCATCATGGATCATTCGAATTAATTTTTGGCGTTCTTGTTTTAATTATCGATACCGAGTTGTATAAACGGTGCCACGGGCTCGACACATATTTACTTTCAATTTAACATCAAAACGAATTGGCATTTCATACGGAACGAAAAAAAACGTTGAAATATCAAGTACTCTATGGATACTTTGATTAGCTGAAGTTACGAAATATTTGCACATCATCAGTAGAGAACGTATTACTAGACAATCCAATACATTATTTTAGTTCACGATAAACCTGTTCTAACATCAAGTCGCCGCTAGTACACGCGTACAGTACACATCACTTATGCACATAATCGTCTGAAAGTCAATCATCGGTCGGTGACCTTTAAAATATCAATAGGTCTGCAATCAAGTCGCGAGTCGATTTGTTTGAGTTAATAAATAAATAAGTTTTTGAATTACATAACCAGACACGGAGTTCACAGTGAACCGATCTAACGCCCAAGCGGCCTCGCTGCGACTGGAGGCAGCACGCGCCGACGGAGCCACGGAGGGTGGTTGCGATCGTCGAACTTCGTTACGATTCGGAATGAAACGATCGTACGTCCTCGGGCGCTTTCGGAGCAGGCGCGCCTGCGGGCGGGCGGCGCCCGTGTGGCCCGCCCGCCTACTACACACTATAACAATCTCTCTTTAAATTTATTTCATTTTGAATTAACTTACATCACTCACAAATTGTGTAAGTCGTTAAGACGACTTTTAATTGGTAAACTAGCGCCAGTGTTTTGTAATTAATGCGATAAGTTGAGGTCTCTGTATATTGATTTCGAACGAAACATAATACTTTTAAGGTTTTTAAAGACAACAATAAAGAGGGTAAATCATATATCAAAGTCAAGGTCACACATAAATAGATGGAAAACAAACATCGTACCGTTGATCGCGGTTAATTTATCAAACCAGAACATTTCTTTCCATTATATTTTAAAAACCGTGCTACGTTTTAATTAGGGAAAGAGTATCAAAGTATACCTCAAGACAAATGGCCTACCATTATATTGCTTTTTAAAATGCAATGAAACGCCTTTTTAATTTTACTTCCTACTAATCCTACTATTCTGCTAATATTATAAATGCGAAAGTGTGTTTGTTGGTTTGTCCTTCTTTCACGCAGTAACGGAGTAACGGATCGACATGATTTTTGGCATAGATATACTCGTAGTTTATGGACTGGAGAGTAACATAGGCTACATTTTATCATGGAAAAAGCACGGTTCCTGTGGGAATGCGGGTGAAACCACGTGCAGAAGCTAGTTCTTAATAAAATATCGTTTGACTACTAATTTACCTGAGAATAAGTGACGAAGTTGGTAACATGGCTCAACGTTGAATGAGGAGCATTTAAGACTTTTCCCTAGTTTATTGTTATATCTTTTTAAAAATTTCATCATTATCGAAAACCAATTGTTTACTAAAAAACCTATTAAGAACAATTCATTGTTTCATAACCTGACTTTGTTCTATAATTAACAACGAAGAGACAAAGCTTTAAGGTAACGAGTTAATGAATCGAGTTGTGAAGTATTTGAGCGATACCTTATTGTGGGGATAATGAGCGTTTTAAGTTTAAACTGTGCGATTTTTATAAGCGAAGACATACTTTGTCTTCGATGAAAGTAATTGGAGGGTGTTAGTAATATTTCTTATGGTCAAAATGGGTAAAGTATAGGATAGAAAGCCTACGTGCCGTAGTAGTATAGCCATCACCTGAAAGAATACGTTCGATTACGATATTTACAGCTCGGATTGGAGAGTTTGATCGTGCGTATATAAGTTAGCCGTGTGGAAAGTGATCATTTATCACATTCGCCTTCAAGTTTGGTCACATACGGTGCGAAAAATACGATAGGTATAGTTGATACGAGTATTGACTGACAGTAATAGACATTACTAGAAATATTTGTTTGACTGTGAGATTTACGTAAGACACTAACGAGCTCTTATATTGTTGTATATTTATTATTTTTATATTAGGTTAAGACGGGGTTTTTACACCATTTGATAATGCGACGAGCTGGTCGCTTGCTTGATGATAAGCATAACGCCGGCCCATAACAATTGCAGTGCCACTCAGAACTTTGAAACATAAAGGCCTGCGTGGCACTGCAGTACGCTCGATACCCTGAACTACTAAGTCCCATCTCGTTACTAAGTCTCACAAGCCCAGTAATTTTACTGGCTACTTTGCTTATTAAATACAGTAATGCCTGCACATTACTGCTTGGCGGCAGACTTCACGAGAAAATCGGTGGTACCAACCAGACGGACACTTGCAGAAAAGTTAGTTCTACCACCTAGTATACAGATGTACTATTATTAATGTACCTTTTTAAAATAAAATTATGTTTTTTACAATACATCTTAAGCTTTTTTTAAAATATTACCGCAGGACGAGTTCGTGGTACTATGGAGCGTAAGAGAACCTCATGAGGTAGACCAAGGATCTAGTGAGAGTCGTAAAAAGCGGTTGGTATCGGTCCAGCCTTTTCGGAAATTAGCCGGACAAAACAGAAAGACAGAGACAAAAATTTTAAAATTATTTTTTTGTTACAAGTACCGTGGATACTTGCATATGCATTTAGAAAAAGCTGTTATTTTAATATTACAAACAGATACTTGCATTTTATTGATATTTAGTACATTGTTAAAAACTAACTTTGTTACTGCAATACCTATTAAAATATGTGTTGATCCATTTGTCAAAAAATGTCAGTATAAGCGTAGGTATTATAAGGGATTATTCCATTTTGTCCCCCTAAGTATGAATAAAAAGCCGAACAAGTGCTAGTTGGACTCGGATATTTTTTGTTCTGTACGTCCGAATGAAAAAACGGATAGGAACCCTCAAAAGATCACTCGTGTACCTGTGTCCTGTCCGTCTGTCACAATCAATTTGGTCCGAATCTATTTGATTTATTAAGTTGAAATTTGATACATATACGAATTTTTGTGATTCAATCAGGGACGTGTAACGTAAATAAATGAATTTTAAATATGACGGTCACATCGGTGGGAAAATTATATAATTTTTTTGTATTATTGGATAACGAGACGAACTGCTCGTTTGCCTGATGTTAAGTATAACGCCAGGGCAAAACAACTGCAGTGTAATTCAGAACTCCAAAACACAAAGGCCTGCGTGGCACTGCATTGCGCTCGTTACCCTTTTTTTTTTTTTTTTTTTGTTTTTTTTTTTTTTTTTTTTTTTTTTGGTGCCCGGGGGAAAACTCGTTTATGAGCCAGCCCCCCCGTGCCTGGGTACGGTCACGGGGGGAGTGTGGGCTTCCCGCTCGCCCGCTGCGCAGCGGACTACCCACCAAAAACCCCCGGGGCGTTTACGGCTCAGCTTCTGGACGGGGTTGCGGTGCCACTTTCGCACTCCACGCGGAACCCTGTCAGCCGTCGTCCGCCCCCAGGGGCGGACCCGCCTCGCAGTGAGCTCTGCTCCCCCGCTCGGCTCGGACGGCGCGCCCACGCTAGACGCGCCGCCCCCGCCTCGGGAGGGCCCTTACCTATGAAAGGTGAGGGACGCCTGATGTCCCCACATCCGACGCCCCAGGCCCTCCCGGAGGAGGCGGGGAACGATGGGTACCTCGTCCCCGCCTCCGTGCTCTCCTGAGCGGAAGAGAGAGGGGGTCAATCTCCCTCTCCCGCTCATCGGTCTCCCTTTGCTCGACAATAGTCTCACAAAAGGAGACCATGGCGTCCCAGGCCTGCTCGCTGCCGACCATCTTTCGCAAGACGGCCTGCAACGAGAGGTCCGGGCCCACGACCGCGACTAGAGCTCGTCGCGGTCCATCGCCCCCCGGACATGCCTCCAGTGCGTGGCGCGAAGTATCCTCCGCGCAACCACACTGGTGACACACCGGGGTTGCCTCCCTTCTCGCCACGTTACACAGGTACCTCCCGAAACAACCATGTCCCGAGAGGACCTGTGTTAGGCGGAAGGTGAGGCTCCCGTGCCCTCGCAGGGCCCACCGTTCGAGTACGGGACGGATCGCCTCCAAAAACCGGACGGCGCCGTCCCCCCTCCGTGCAGGCCCCGCGAGGAGCCTCCCCCTCCAGGACGCCAGTGCCGCTGTTGCGCTCGTTACCCTGAGACATTAGATGTTAAGTCTCATAAGCCCAGTAATTTCACTACCTACTTTGCTCATCAAACCGGAAGTACCTATACACACAGTAATTTATTTTATTTTATTTTAATTTTATTCTACATGGAAAACAAACAGCTGTCAATAAATACAATAGTTACAAGGTAATGGATACTTAAAAGCCTTGCTTGCACATTACTGCTTGGCGGTGGACTTCACGATCAAAGCGGTGTTAACCACCCAGATAGACACTCTCTTTATATCTCCGAAACAGCTGAGCCAAAAATTTTGAAATCTTATAAGAAAAACTTTTCAGAATTATTTTCTGTATTTTCCCGGCCCAAGGATGCGCATATGACACTGCTTTGTCCCCTTGGTGTATACACTACAAATACTTTTAAAAATGTTTAAAAAAATAGTGTAAAATGGTATTGCGTGCGAGTCTCCATCTCATCTTTCTCACACCAATGATTCAGAAAATACACTATACTAGCGAATATTTGCCTCAAGTGAAAAAACTAAAATAAATGTCCAAAAACGTACAGTTACTCGTATATCACGTGCGCTAGAACAGCGTTCTTAATTAGGACAAATATTATCTCTCCCACAGAAAAGGTCAAAGTTTTAAAACGTAATATTATGATAATGATATTATTTTATAAAAAGAGATTAACATCTAAGTGAAATGTTAATCTCGTTACATTTTGAATAAATAAATAGGGAGTAAAAAGTAAAATGCAGCAGCGTTTTGCTCGGAACAGGGCTTAATCTAATTAGAGTAGGTACAGCATAGCAGAACGTTATCGCGCGCCTGTCACGCTTCGCTACTAAGTTCTCCCACGCGGAAAATATTCCTTCCGTCTTCCCGTAACGATGGAAAAGTAAAAAGTCATGAAATGCTGTACGTACGGGCACAAGATGCTCGAGGTGAATGCACTTTGAAAGCTTATTTACTCTACGATGGATTAGTAGGGCACGCCCGCCATGGGGCATTATTGATTGATATCAATTTTTTGCTTTTATGTCGTATGTACATTGTACATACTATTATTTTGTGAATATCCTTGCGAGGAACGAGCGGCTGAGATAGTCGTTTATCATTTTTAATAGTCGTTGTTGTCGTAGCGTATGAAAATATCCAAGTATCCTCCGGGCAATTTTTACGTCTTGATAACAGATAGCGGGATGTGTATCCAGGCAGATAATAATGTGTCTGGGAATGGGGAGTATGGGGACCACAGGGTGTCTCATCCGCGACGTTCGGCGCCTCCTACCAAATTCACAACTTTAGTGCCTATTTATAACAAAGTTGCCCGTGGACCATGATATAAGTATCATCTCCAGTAAGTTTTAGTTTCTGGTTGTTACTACCGCTTAAGTATTCCAACTGTGAGTCTAAGTGGGTAGGTATATAACAACAAAGTTGGGCATCTACTTTGTGAATTTCTTATACTATTCTCTTATGACTATTTTTTATTTTACATATTATCTCGACCTATAACGTAATACATGTACCTAGATGTGGAGGTAAACCTTGAAATTACATTGTGACCTATATGAAATCGTAGCAGCTTGAAATTATACAGACTAATAAAATTGATGACAATATATAAATAGTTTATAATATAGAGTAAATAGTTTGACCTGTAATCATTGAAGCTGAGGTGAGGTCACATATTCTCACTTAACAGCTCAACGCATTATAGTAAGGTCCGTTTTTATACCTACTTGTCCAATAATGAAAACAAACTCGGCGGATGCCATTCAACCAATCACACCAATTAGTGATCCGATCTCCAACCAATGACCTGATTCGAATTTTAATTTCCATCAATTGAGTGATTGGTGGGTGATCTGCCATATTTGTTTATATTATTAGACAAGTATGTTTTAACGATAACTTTGTCACGATGTTATTTTTCTACAGCGAGGTACTCAGATTCTAATAAAATTGCTGAATGGTGATATAGAGTCCAGCAGTTTTGTTTGAAATATTTTGTACAATGGTACAAATTTTTTGTAAATGAGTAATGACCCGATGAAATTGTTATTACTTTGGGACTGATGAATCATATGCATAAAGATATTGGTTTTTGATGGTGACATGATATCTTTCTACTCATATAAGTTAAAAATACAATTCATAGAAGATAAACAAAACAAACTAAAATAACTAAATAAAATACAAAGCAATCTATTTACAATCTTAATAATACTAATCCGCTACCAATAGGCAACATTACCAAAATACTGGCAGCATTGCCACGTTGAATGGCAATGCTTAATCTTTGAGCTAAGTATAGGCCAGCATTTTGGTCACGTGTGGCTTCGACCAGACGCCCTCAAAGTTCTTTAAAAATTCGATGAGCTCTAGGTAAAAATTTTTTTGTAGTAACAGTTAAACAATGACTTTGTATAAAAAATTACATATATTATGTATTGTTAGTGTGTCATAGCCGTAAGCCGATTATAAGGCGCTTCACATACGTTAATGAGAAGTCTTGCGTTACGAGGTTGTTACTATATGTAGCTATTCTTCGTTAAATGTATCATATGTATCATCAGGTCACTTGATGCTAATGATCTAATAATAAATAGAAGCACAAGTCGTTGTCATATACGCTTATGTCAACTTATAGGCATATTCACACATTATAACGGGATATTTACCGTGATTATTATTGAACGACGTATTCACACGTAAAAACCACACACGACAAACCACGTATTCTGTCGACTGAACGCCATTATATACCGAGAATGGTCAAGGAAGCCATAGAAATATCTCGACATAAAACCTTCAATCGGGAAGATGGTTTTAAATTGTCCAGTGCGTGGAATCCGGTGATTAGTTTACTTAAAAATATATCACAGCCTTTTAATGACTCTAAAAAACGTAATAGTGATATCGTGAGTGTGTTTTGCCGTGACTTTCGAGTGAGTTCCGGTGGTGCGCGTAATAAACGACTGAGAAAGCGGGTAGACAGATTTGTCTGCTCGTAATTTTTGTCAACAAACCACCCGCAGTCTCGCCAGTATTCCCGTGAACATGATGCTTGCAACAGCGTCGAAATATCGGGTGCTCATCGTTCAATAATAATCACGGTAAATATCCCGTTATAATGTGTGAATTAGTTAATAACCGTGAAAGTCTAAAACAGTGTTTATAGGCATATGTCTACAAAAAGTAAGTCAGCTCAAAACTAAAATTGGAATAGGTACAGTAATTATCTCGTTGTAATCGGTTTTAATTCACTATAAAAGTACTGTTTGTATAAGGTACTGTTTGTATTTAATTCAAGTCAAATTAACATCAAAATATATAAACAATTAAAATGATGACAGACCTGCGAAAAATAAAAAAATAATAATTAGGAAAATCAGTAAGGGTTGTTAGTTTATTGAAGACTTTAGTGTTCCGTAATTCCGTGTTTATAGATAAAAACACAAGAAATGTTTGAAAATTGCACGGTTACGGGCATGTCGGCTGAATCGTGTATGAACTATTACTTGCCCGAGCAATCTCATTAATCATATCAGTTGCCGGGAGAGAATCCAATTGACGTACTTTTTTGCCAACATATGCGTGCCTACGATCCTGTTTAGTATTTCTTTTGTTTTATTTAGCAAAGCCACGGAAACGATGCGGGGCTTTTACATATATTCACAGTCATTATGCCTATTTCGGGCTGAAAAGGGTTTCGTAATCTTGTTGATTATGTATTCTGACTGTAATATTATGTATTAGATAATATTTTACGGCCCGTTTGACTGGATAGAAAATTGCTACGATCGTGCAAATACCTTCTTGTAAAAGGAAATGGTAGCCCTGGTTACTGGTTACGATAGTGTAGGCATGAATGGGTACTTTAAAATATCAGCATTGGAAAATGTTGGAATTGGTCGCAATGTTTTTTTATATTATCGATATTGAGACGAGCTT
Source organism: Crocallis elinguaria (assembly GCA_907269065.1). Taxonomy (NCBI): domain Eukaryota; kingdom Metazoa; phylum Arthropoda; class Insecta; order Lepidoptera; family Geometridae; genus Crocallis; species Crocallis elinguaria. Next base: position 8,983,428 of record OU026079.1, on the reverse strand, counting down.
GATGTTTGCGTGATGGTAAGCTTAACTCCGGCCCATAACAATGCAGTGCCACGCAGAACTTTGAAACACAAAAACACTCAGGGTGACACTCGTTAGCCAACACATATTTGTTAGTGGGAGGACTAACTCTTCTGCGAGTGTCCGTCTGGGTTGTTACCACCGCTTTGCTCGTGAAGTCTGCCGCCAAGCAGTAGTGTGCAAGCATTACTGTGTTCCGGTTTGATGAGCAGAGTATCCAGTGAAATTACTGGGCTTATGAGACATAATAGCTAAGGTCTCAGGGTAACGAGCGCACTGCAGTGCCGCGCAGGCCTTTGTGTTTCAAAGTTCTGGGTGGCACTGCAATTATTATCGGTCGGCGTTATGCTTACCATCAGGCAAACGACCAGCTCGTCTCGTTACCAAATAACATATAAAAAAAACATACATACACGTTACATTAGGTATTAAATCTCATAAGGCCACTGACTACTTTGCTCATCAAACCGGAAAACAGTAATGCTTGCATACTACTACATTTACTTACATTGGCGGTAGACTTCATGAGCAAAGCTGAGACACCAACCCAGACGGACACTCGCAGATGAGTTAGTCCTTCCACCTAGTATAGCTACTGGTATTTTTTAATGAAAGTAAATAAATAACGCCCGTCGATCACATAATGTATATGGATCTTGATCCCCAGGGCTCAGCTAAGAATCTCTATTTCTAGGGAATCAGGCCCTACAATATCTAAAACTCACAGTAAATACTTGCGATTTTTATTAACTGTACAAACATTTGCATTTATTTGCAGAAATAAAACGCGCAGTCCTTACGCACTATAAAAATAAGTCAATTGCATCGACTTTTAACTATACCAGGGTTTCTCAACATAAAAGTATACAACCAAGAAACATTCCACCCAGCCGTAGTTATAAGTCGCCTCTTTCCAACAAATCTTGTCAGATTTTAGCCAATTCAGCTGCGTTTGTATAGCTCCTAGTATAGCCTCGGATATATTGGAATGCATATTTCTACAAATTGATTCGTAGAATCCGTTACCTACCTGATAACTCAAGTATAGTTTCGTGAACCGAATAAAAGATCAAGAAAATTCATCAACCCACGCCAATAGATTTATTGAAAGTGCGTGCGTTTATCTCAACTCTGCCATTACATCGCAGTTGCTTTTCTCTTATTCGAGATCTGTCTGGTTGAATAACAAGCCCTCTCCGATTCTGCCTCTAGCAGGTTCTTTTGTTCCTTTAATCCGGTTGGATGGTTAGGACCAGACTTATCATATTTCATAGTGGCATTGATCGCATCTCTGTAGTATTTATATATTGCTCAGGTGTCGATGTAGCCTAGACATCATTTTAGAAATGGATCTGATAAATCATTTTACTAGTTTTTCATGAAATATTAGTAGTAAGGTACTTGTATCTATTGATGTTATTTATATATGTGAGTATTGTCTATGTAGTAAGTATACTAGTAGTAAATTTCAAAGATAAAAGTAAGTTTTGTATATGCTATAACACCGTCCAAGCTCCAGCCAAAGGTAGACAACCTTTGGTACATTTTGGAAATGTTGGTATTTAGCGATGAAACTTGACCTTTATTATTATTGTATTATCATTGACATTTATATTGGCATTTTGATGTTAATAAAGCAGTTTCATGTTGCAATTATTGTGAAGACGTTGCTATAATTTTTAATGTATCTTTAGAATTAAAGACAAACGACTAAACCTAACTACATTATTACAGCTACAAAAGCATCAACGAATCTGATCCTGCTATCAGTACATATCAAGAAACCAATTATGTAGGTGCAAAAAGGAGGGCATACCACTTACGTCACCACTAACGCGGCATTATTGCTGTTAACAAATGAATATTATGATTCAATTAATTAGGAAGTCGATACACGCGTACGATCATGTTAATGTAATTGTGTTATGCATACCCAATTAATTCAAAGGTACGCCGGGCTCCGATCATGTATCAATTTTGCGAATGATTTGTGGCAATACGCCGCTCTAACGAAGCACGAGGGTAAACATCTATCAAACGCAATCTATCCTTCAAACTATTTTCTTTTAGTTTCATAGGTGAATTAACAATTATCCGGTTGATTACTTATACCCTCGTGAGGCGTGTACGTCCTATGTTTCTATACTTAGCCTGAACCTACAGTACTTACCTACAGATAAAGTCGCATAAAATTAATTTTAAGTTCTTCAGAAAACGAATTGAATGACATCATAAAAAAAAATTAGTCAACATCCCTATTATTTTTCACATCGATATTTATTTATACATTTACACATAGAAACTGATAGAGGCTTCTCTTCTTTATAGTGGAGGTTTTGCGAATTTAAAAACCTGCTGCTAAATATTTCATCGACTCCAAAATGTTTATTTTTGGACGAAAATTTTTAATAGAAATTACAAAAGGTATGTTTGTTTCGATTCTTAGACAGTCCATGTTTCATCAATATCATTCCAATAGATTATTCATTTAGCAGTTTAAGTGGTCACAAAGAAAAAAATATCTTTTATAACATACCTATATTGGTAGGTATATCGAATCCGAACGGCGATCAATCAATCGGCAAACAAAATGTCATTAGCCCGGCCACCCCCGGGCGCACCCCATGCCTCACACCCGAGGTACGCCTGGTTTAGCATTTACAACGTACTGGTCAAACATACCGTAGCTATATCATAATCTATTTACCCGTAGTACCAGCTCTATAGGCCACCAAAAACATAGATCTACATAAACATGCAAAACCGATGAATTCACATCACGAAAAGTACGTAGCTTGCAGGCAAAGTTAATGAATCGTAAATTATTATTATCGCTTCTCTCACTGAACATGACAATCAATTTAATTAAGCGCCTACCTTTCCAAATTTTCTCGTATTAAATTAACATCAAAGGTGTAACTGAGCTTTTATTAGCAAATAATATGATTACGTTTAAACTCCTAGAGAAGGCGTGTGCTTTACTTAATTAAATGCTTACAAGTTAAATGTTAAGGATTGGTTTGAAAAAAATTTATTTGCGAAGGAAATCGGGGATCGGACAAAAGATATCGTCAGCTATTAATATAACGGTTCAACAGAAATTATAGCACATTTCGTAGCTGCTTCAATACGTCGAAGATAATTGACCGAGCAAACGAACCAAGAGTACGTTACAGGGGAATAATATGACGAAGGTTGTGAAGCGCATGCGTATAGCTTCCACGCCCGCCCGCGCCCTTGCGTGACCCTTGTATCGCCTGCGGCGCACTAGTTACCGGCAATGCACGTATCAAGACGAGTGGCAGCCTCGATGCGGCATCGATGCGATGGACAGAGAGAGTTGACGTGCAATCACGGCTAACAGCGCCAATGGCGGTCGAGTACGTGCTCTAAATGTAATAGCGCAGGCTTGACGCTCGAAATCAAAGCGGACACCTCAACGTGCCTTCACTCTAGCTACTGTATTTCATTAATAAACACTCTCTCATTGTTCTCCTGCCGACGGAAATTGAACATTTTTATAAAAGTTTCCTTAATGCTTTCCTCAAACAATTTAATTGTTTTCACTACTAAAAACACAAGTGTTGATATTCCTACGGCATTTTTCATTTTCCTTTGTCTATTTTGAAAGATTTTTTTCAGTTTTTCGTTAGTAGGTACCTACTCGATTTGTAGTAAGTTGTCCACGGTAAAAAAGTAGTAAAACAAGCTTTTGTAAATTACGTAATTGGCACTGTAACCTTTCGGCTCCATTATCAGGAATCTAGACGTCATCTAGGATCAAAATACTTGTAAAGACAAATCAAACGAGCCCAAACTCGATGGGGTTAGGTCGTTTCGTAACAGAGTTCCTGTGGCCGCCCTTCTGGTTCCATAATCGAATATCGTTTTCGTTTTCAATACCAGACCGATTAAAACCAGCGGTCACTAGTCTTCGTGTGGAAGGAATAGTCTAGAATTTTCGCTGGTTATTAAAGAAATAAGCTCTTACAAAATGAAAAGAAGCGAAAACTATTAACAACTCCTTCCACACGAAGACTAGTGACCGCTGGTTTTAATCGGTCTGGTATTGAAAACGAAAACGAGATTGTTAGCTGATAAGGCAGCAGCTCTATGACATTCCAATAAATACATTTATGTAAAATTTCGGCTCAATCGAACACCGGGAAGTAGGTCAAATTTAGCTTGCAATATTTGACCTAAAACTAACCAACACACATAGGTATATACAAACATTACAAAGTAAATAAAAGCTTGTAAAAAGTAAATCTGTAACTTATATCGCAGTTTTGCGATCATCCGTGGTCGATATTAGTCTAGAATAACTCTTACAAATTTTGTCTTTAACATTTTTTTATACTATTCGATAACAAGACGAGGCGGTCGTTTGCCTGATGGTAAGCATAACGCCGTACCATAACAATTGCAGCGCCACTCAAAACTTTGAAACACAAAGGCCTGCGCGACACTGCAGTGCGCTCGTTACCCTGACACATTAGGGTTAGGGGATTATAAATCAGTTTTAGTTCATTTTTATTTCAACGGGCTGCAGATGTCAATAAATGAACATTGTGGTATGTGCTAAGTTTAGCATTATTGTGTAAAGTATAATTACATACAATGTACAAACATTGAAACAAAAGTCACGAACTGTAATTCCCATGAAAATATAAAACTCAATTGAGCATATACATACGACATACGTGTATGATGAATTGATGATGATGATGATGATTATTCCTAGTTGGCTAAGACGAGTTTTTAGTTGAGTTGTTTGATGCCCACACGAGTCTAATGGCACAAGTCCGAGATGGGCTGCATACCTCAAACTGTAAACGCAAACAGCAAGGGACCATACCAACCAGTAGTGACTGTATGAAATATATTTTATAGTGTTAACCGACACTAGCGGATGTTCACACAAATATATACATCACAAAAATTTCGCTTCCAACAGGATTCGAACCTGCGTCTTCTGGTTATCTAGACCAGACGCCTTAACCAAATAGGCTATGGGAGCAATCGATGTTGACTGCGAAATTCTTGATATGATATTTGATGGCAAAGCCATCAGTAACTAGAAAAAATCAGTAAGGGTTGGCAAAGCCATCAGTAACTGGGACTAACCAGTATATGGCAAAGCCATCAGTAACTGGGTATAACCAGTAAGGGTTGGCAAAGCCATCATTCAGTATAGATCGAACTTAGGCCATTAGACATTCTTTATCGCGGAATTGAAACTATAAATTACTCATTTTATATAATCTTATTCTTGATATGATGTATTTCTTTCCGGCTTACAGTAGTGACTGGTTGGTATGAAATTCACAGAAACCGTTTGCGATTGCAGTTTGCGGTCTGCAGCCCGTCTCGGACTTGTATCTTTAAGTAATTGTCATTAAATTTACGAGTACAGATACTACATGTAAAGACGCAGTAGTAGATTGTTATGTAGGTAACATGTAACTATTTAACCAATTCCTAAAATTGTTTAAGTTTTCTACAAATCGATTTTAAAACTGTAGCTATTCTACTGAAGCTCGTATATGAAAATAAAAAGAAACTTCGAATTTAAGGATCCGAATTATATAACGAGATTTGGTATGGAATAATTTGCCAATAACTTTCCAGCCTCCCTGTAATCAGTGCGAACTCAACAGACAATTAATTAAGTAATTATTACGCATGTTCGGCATGCTTTGAAGTTAATGAGCCGCGTTACTACTCAATTCATTGTTCTTTTATAATTACTATTAGTTTACTAGCGGACCCGACAAACGGCCTGTCCGAACGTTGGCTTTTCATTTGCTCAAAGAACAATAAAAAAACACTAATTATTTGAGTTCATTTTTGTATTCAACCTTTAACTTCCTGTATAAACTAATAGTGGCCTGCTCTGTTTTAAAATGCAGACAAAATTGTAACCTCTATATTTGATAGATTTCGCTGGGTTGAACGGATTTTACATCTCCTCCCCGCCTCTAGTAAAGTAATTAGGAAAATCTATTTTTATCTTTGATTTCTGATCTGGGTCGGTAAATTATACATAAAAAATACAGGGTCGTGTGATAAAAATGCATAGCGAATTTGAATTCACAATTTATGATGATACTAATAAGTTCAAGCTTTCTAAACCATTCAAAAATGGATTCAAAATTAAAACAAAACGTGACCGCCCTAGCCAGTGTCACTCAGGATGGTGTAAGGATTCTAACGACATACCATACATCCAAAATGGTTCAGGCATTTAAAAGTTATGGTGGAATAAAGAAACTCACATACATATATATACATGGACCCCAAAAACATTTTGTGTAGTCGTGTAAAAATTGTTACACTTTCCAAAATTGTAGAAAATTAGTTATTCAGGTACCTAGGTCAAACAATCTTACGAAACATTGGAAGATCCTTTACAATCCCTAATCGGATACTCGTTTATCGGAGTTTCACATAACAACCCTTCATAATTACTCATATTTGCATCAGTGCTTTTATTACGAACCTTTTTATATGTTTTTTTACAGATGGAAAAGATGTGTCATACTCCTTTCGATATGGAAGAATTAAGTAACTATATTTATTATTGGTTTATATTTCTAGGAACCCGTGTAGTTTATTCCATATATATTTAAACAAACTCGCATAAGAATAAAACTCGCAAGTATCAAGAGTAAAAGAAATATAATTATGCGTATATAAAACAATGTAAATTAGTACCTATTTCTATGTGAAAATGGCGTACTCGTAGTTGTAATGAAATTCTCTTGAGCACCTTGACCTCTTTTTGTACGTTAAAATATAATTTATTAAATTTGGAGAACGTCAAAAAATAATTGAGGCAAAAGCTTTTCTTTAAGATTTTTAGTAAATACTGACACGCGGATCTTAAAAGTTCTTTTGATGTAATTTGTATAAAAATTTTTCGGTGCTATATTTGTTGTTATCATATTTTTTCTTGTGTTGAAATTTAAAAAAAGTGTAATGCCAATAACAGGTCAGTTTTTTATTATCTGTCTTATGTGGAGTCATGACAGTTAGAACATACTTACCTTGAAGATATACTCTAGGCTTTCAGATTACTGTATCAAGGAAACAAGAAAGCTGGCAAGACGTTTCATTCCTTTTAACAGTGTGGGTCACCAATATAAATCACGATCTCAATAAAGAGTAATCACTCCTCTTATTGGGGAACCACAGATCAGGCCTCACTGAACAGTATTTTCTGATCTCTGTAAAGTCTTCAAAGCGCCTGCCGAGTGCCGACCTTTACGTCTTACCTTTTTCTCCAACGTACCTACTCGCTAAAGAATACTTTCATCAAAATGGTTAAACCTTACGACCCTTTCGAGGGATATAAATGTCCTTTTCAGATTCAACAAAATCTATCACACAAATAAACCTATGGGCATATTTCAGAAGCAATAACAATATTCTGCTTTGATATTTATAAAAGTTTAAAGATACTACTACTGAGAATTATCTTTGCTCCAAGTAAAATAAAAAGCTCAACTTGAAACCATCAAATGCCATTATGAACTAAACAAAGCTTGGCAAATGAAAGCTTAATTACATTAAATGTGTTAAATACAACAAACCTAACTCATAATTAGAATTCAAGCAAAAGGAGAACTAATTTGGTAAACATTTATTTATTATTGTTATATTACCATTTAACTACTATTTCACTAGATCTAAAACTAGAACTAGAAGAGAACTGGATTTCTAGTAAAGTTCATTATTAGTTATTAATTTGTCTTCAACCTCAAAAAGTGTCATTGTGTTTGTGTGTTAGGCTGCTAGGTGTACATTGTTAGAGGTTTAATTTATATTTATTACTCTCCACAGATAAAATACAGGATTGAAAACAAAATGCATCACAAATTATTTATTATGCAATATTTTCCTTTGCAATATTTTTTTTTCCTAATTAAAGAGATTAAAAAACATCACGGAAAAAAAATTTACGTCGTAGTGCGTTTACGACTCACAGTTTTTCATAGAAATTTTCATGTCCTTTCCGTAGTAAAAACATATATGCAATCAAAAAAGGAAACGATATGTTGCGATGCTATCATTGTAATAGACGCTTACAGATAAAAAAAGGTTTGTGTCTCTTTTATATGCAAATATATAACAGTAGGAATATACTGCAAAGGTATTTTAATATTTTTGGGATACCTTTTTTCCGTAAAGATGCAAATGTCAAGATTTATTACTCTTTCTACAAGGATACCAATCTTTTTTATGTTATTTGGTAACTAGACGAGCTGTTCGTTTGCCCGATGGTAAGCATAACGCCGGCCCATAACAATTGCAGTGCCACCCAGAACTTTGAAACAGAAAGGCCTGCGCGGCAGTGCGCAGTGTGCAATGCGCTCGTTACCCTGAGACATCAGGTATTATTAGTCTCATAAGCCCAGTAATTTCACAAAAAACAAGGTATATTTATGAATCTGAATACTTACCTTTGTTAAGGTTGCATTATAGTACAGGAAGAGTTGAACTTACCTGGAACAAGAAAAAATATGATAAAAATATCACAATTTATTTCCCCCTCCATATAAAGTAAAGAGCAGGTAAGTATAGCTTTTATTTTTTGTAATATAAGCAAATAAAATATTATCGCAGAATTCATGCATAAGTACATGTATAACTACTCAAAAACGATATTTAGAATAAAGATTATATAGGTATTTTTGTTTTTTTTTTCATAGCTGCTTACTTTCATATTTTAAGATTTTTTTAACTCGTTACTATATAAGCAAACTTTAGAAAACTAGCCAAGTGCGTGTCAGGCCACGAATAGAACAATTCCGTTGTTCTCCATCTAATTATTGTTATAACTAGTTTAATTAAATAAATAAATAAATAAACTAAAAAAAAATTCAACACAGGATACCGGACACAATTTTCATTAAGAGTTTCTACAGTAGTTCCAATAATACAGTTACATGGATCTCATTGTCGGCAGCCTAGCCAATTGGTCACAAACACTGACGAAGCGTTTGATAAAAAAAGTGTAAATTTTATCTTAGTACTGAAGATAACTTCTGCCTTCATGATGGCCGAAAGTTAATAACCAAATTTCATCTTTAAATCTCCTAAAACCAATATTTAATTAACATTATACTATATAGAGTCGTTAATATTTATAAAATTTAAAGTTAAAACACTGTGATTGGTCGATCTTATAAGTGTTTACCGAAAGCCTAAAAACCTTCTTCATTTAATTGACTGTGAAAAGAATTTGCTACCCAATTTGGATAAACACAACGCACTGTTAGTTTATGGCCCCTACTAAAAGCTTTCTCTAAGAGTAGCGTTTACATCACCTACGATATATAAGCTGTCTTCAACGTATAACATGTTTCCTGCGGATATACATCATGTTGAGCCGTTTTCCTAGCCATATATTCAGCTACTCGATGAAAAATGTTGTGAATTTGTCTCGCAAGCAGCCGCGCGTGGAAGTATTATTTATTTATCATTATCACGCGTTGACTATACGTCATAATAAAAGCACGGAACTCGTGTTCCCGAAAGTTTTCCTAGCTGGATACTTATACGTGACTTTCATGCTAAAAGTTGTTTAGGTTATCTTTAATAGTTTTACGTGGAAGATATATAACATCTTTTTTATACTTGATAGGTTTGCGTTTGATCAGTATCTCATCTGATGTTAAGCGATAAGTTTGTCGAATGCCACGGTGAGAGAGTATGATAAAGCTAGATTAAGGCTGGATATCAAGTGAAGGTGTCTGAACAGAACGATAGGTGCTTGATGACGGATTTTCAAGTTGCGGATGGTAGCATATCAGGCGAGCACTAGATGCCCTACTACTACATTACTGTGGCTGAACCACGACGTTTTCCTTCACTAAAAGCTCAAACTTGTTTTAGGATTAGAACTATCAACCATCAGCCGACGTTATTACCACTAAACCATCATCGCTCCAAATCTGTTGATAGATAGATATTTTGATGAGATTTTACTTATCAACAGCCAAATTTTGGTTGAAAAATTGTTTACGAAGACGAATGGAAGTTAGTTATGAAAAATAAAATAGGTTGATAGTGTGCTTATCTTACTTCAGAGTGCGCCTAAAACGAATATTTTATAACAAAATGGTCAAAATCTCAGGCAATCTTTCAGTCAGTGAAATTACTGCTTATGAGACTTAATGACTAATGTCTCAGAGTAACAAGCCCACTGCAGTGCCGTGCTTTGCCGGTTATTTTTTGAAGTTGTTTAAGCCAGGGACTGTACTAACAAAATTGTCAATCTAATCTAAGAATGGATGGGAAATAGCTTAAAGTAACGAAAAAACGTTAAAATGATAGTACTATCTTTATCATATTGAATTTTATGGCAGTTTTTTATACTATTGAATAACCTGACGAGAGGGTCGTTAGCCTGATGTTAAGCATAACGCCAGTCCATAAAAATTGCAGTGCCATTCAGAACATTGAAGCACAAAAGTCTGCGTGGCATTGCCAAGGCTCGTTACCCTGAGATTAGGTTTTTATTAAGTCTTATAAGTCCAGTAATTTCACTGGGTACTTTGCTCTTCAAACCGGAACACAGTAATGCTTGCACATAGTAATGTGCAGCAGACTACACGAGCAAAGCGGTGGTACCCATCTCGACAGATACTCGCATAAGAGTTAGTCCTACCACCTAATGCATATAAATAAGGATTTAATCTGTTTATGACTTATTTAAATAAAAAAGATCGTTAGGTACATGTTTTATTTCCGATTCAACGTTTTGCATTAGTGTGACAAGCAGGTAACGCGAATGTGACATCACGCTGTCTCAATTTCCCAAAGGATTAGCTACTTTTACTGAAATGTATTTTATTTTTGGTGTAGGTTCGCGTCTATATACTTAATATACTCATATACATAATTGCACATTTTAAAAGCATTAAAGTACCAATACTATAACGCTGGTAAAGCTATTGTCTGCTATATGACGATAAATAATGTGTGTCGACGAGGTTTGACGCGAAATAAGCTAAGGAAGAGGATAGGCAAAGGTCCATTAGGTATTGGGCATCGGATTTTCTGAGTGGCAGTTATCAAGGTACAAAACGAATGCACGTGGTATGAATAACTTGGTACTATTCGGATAGTATCACTGCAGGGTATCACTCATTGTACGTGCATTCTTTTTGTTAGCTCAAACTGGGACTCGAACATGCAATTTCAGTGCCGACGTCTGATATCACTATCACTAAACCAACGCAACTTTATGGATTTCTGAGACTGTAGTCGTTTTCGCTCTTCTCAATTACAGGGGCCGCCTTACTCTGAAATTCAAATGTCGAAACTTCGGTTAGACATCGGATCGGCATTTTCCTACCATGAAAGACAAAATGTCAAGCACGAACATCAAATCTCACATTGGATCCGAAACACTTTCATAGTAGGAACACTGCGATCCGTCAGCCAAAGCTTCGACGTTCGATTTTCGGAGTAAGGCCCCAGACAACTAATACAATTAGAGATGTCTTTTTCTATACAATTTGACTTTATTTAGGTAGGTATTAAAATAAATATTTTTATCGTTAACGAAAGTTGAAACTGAACTAAACAAAAATAGTACAACGTCAAATATAGGAAAAGGACAAAGTGCCTTATAAACGCGAAGGTACAATGTTTACCAATGAAATTGTGTGTGGGCCGAAAAGGAGTTACAACGATGAAGGTACCTCAATAAGGTAGGTAATTCAATTATCTATCCGCGTTGGGGTCTAAAAAAGACAATCCTAAAAAGAAACTATCTCAAGATCAACCCTTCAGTTCGATTCGCTAGTCCGATCGAGATAAATAATAATACTTTTGGGCTGTATAAACCGGAAAACACATGGGACGGGTCGAGTCTCGTAGAAAGAAGCGGGGATCAATAGGAGCTCGACCCTGACACAATTTACAGTAACCGTGCCTCCACGGCCGCAGTGGCGGCGGCGTACAAGAATAAACAGCCTTCACTACCACATTACGGCGAAATAAAGGTGGATGACGAACAAACAAGCGTACAAATGTTTCGCTAAAAACAGCGGTAATATATAAGTACAAAGAGATACCTGTAGCACTGAACAGGATATGCAGCATAGAGTGTGATGCCAAAGGTGGTTTGTTACGTAAAGAATTTACAACAGCATTTTATTGTACACATCAATGGATGCACATCACACACTATAATGTCATGACTACAGGCTAGTTGCTATGGACTTCATTATGAGAGTCAATATCTAACGTCTGCACTCAAGATTAAGAACGCAATGTACTTAGTACCGCGCAGTATTAAATGACCGAATGTTATTTTTACGGTCTTACCACAAAAAACTAAACACACTCTAAACATGTGTTAAACAGCGTTTAACTCCTAAACATGCTATAGTCGCGTATTTAAATATTAGCAACTAACAATTTTGATTAAAATAGTGTCTAAACGTTGTCTAACTCCATTCTGTTGTGACATTTCTGATCATTTTAGACGTTTTTATCTTTAGAAACTGTCAAGCTAAACATGCGTTTAAAAGTTGTTCTTGTGAAAAGGTAGCTTGGTCAATTTTTAGGATCTAGTAATACATACTGTCCCATAAATATTTATTATTATATCAATAAGGCTTCATTATTAAATGTTTTATAACAGTATTCTTAAATTAACATATGAATGAATATCAGGTGACATAAAGATAAAATGGCAACTTATGCCTAATTAATGCTTTTTTCTTAGTAAATTTGATAGACCAGGATTATTCTTACATTAGTTAGTATTTTTTAGAAAATTATAAATTAAGTCCAGCGAGTAATTCAGTGCATCATACTTCGAAGATGATAATAGATCGGAATAAAATGTATTACAAAGGCAGAAAACCATATGTATAGTAAACATAAAAATGAACAACTATAAAATGTATTGTAGTTTTTTGAAAAGCTATTAAACTTGTGATAACCGCTGTAACTTCTTCTAAGGATTTCAAAGCTAAAAGATAATCATAATTATCTGTAATGCTTTTAGGAAAATTTAATGAAAATCTAATTATTTATAGGCAATATATGAATTATGATGAAATCTCGTTTTGTAAATTAAATTAAATATACAAACTTATTAAAATCAAACAGCAGATATTGTCATGTTTTCATGCATAACTCTCTTAACTAAGAAGGAATTAGAATTGTATACTTTATTTAGCTTAAAAGAATTAAAACAATACAATATAAGTAGTTAGCAACAACAGAAAACGTAATCATATACCTCTAGACAAGCAGGAGTCGCTGATACGGTGACCCCCATATAATTGGTTACGCTAAAAACGTTATATTTAGAATGTTTCTAATTTACTAATACAAACATCTAGATACAAATCACTTTTAAAATGGATATAATTATGTTAACATAATTAAAGACTTGTGCGAGTGAAAAAGTTTCTCTTTTACTTTTCTCTTCTCTTTTTGATTTATAATGCATAAAAGTTCTAACAAGTATGTAAACAATAGCACAACAAGATCACTCTAAGAGTTGCGATACAAATTTAACAATTGCAGCTTCAGAAAGTACACAAAGTATTAACAATATATAACATACATAATATCACAGGTGGATAAAGCGATACACAGGCAGGAACTCTACTAAATAGTAAAGCTTACTATTCCTAACTAACTACTTTATTGTAAATGGAAGATGGATGATCATGTATGTCAACAATTCACTCGTAAATAGGCCCTAAAATTGACTTCACTTTCACACGTAACATATATTATTAAATACGTATTTTCACAACAGTTTCAGTCAATGTAACGAATTGCTCTTTACAACCATGAGATTTTTATTCATCGACGAAGATACACAGTATCGAGATCACAAGTCCTTTGTCCGTGCACTCGACAGTAACAGTTTTGTATTTACACAAACAAAGCGCCGCAGTTTCCGGTTAAGTGATCTTTTTCGCGACATCCGACAAGACTATGGAGCGCCGTGTTCAGGCGTTTCGAGCACGCGATCGGCGTCAATTCATTATGTTATAGTAACAAGAAGAAGTTAACCTCAAAATAATATTTTTAATGGTAGGTTCAGGATACGATTGGAGGAGGTAGGGGCGCAGCGACGCGCGCCGTACTGCGCGCAAACTCCACCGAGCGCACCCGAGGTCACCCGAACACGCGAGCCTTACTCCCCGGCTGGTGGCTGGACAGACCTACATTATTTTGCTTTGCTCGTTTTGCACACTATATAAACCTACCTCCAGTAGGTGCCATAGCCGTTGTCATGTACTTATATGTATCGCTTTGTAAAGTGCGGACAATAGGTAGAAGGCACCCAACAAGACGTATCTAGGTTTATTCAGCATCAACACCGTCATAAATTGTAACTACATACAGCGTTAAGGCATAGTTCTAACGAGCCTCTAGGTTGTAAGTAGAAATGTCCTCAAATTTCTTGGCTTCGAACTAACACAGCTGAATGAGTAAATTAGTCTAGATATTTTATCCGACGCGTGTGACGCTGCGAGAAAAAGCTAATCGCTAACCTGTTTTTTTATTTGTTTTTATCTTAGTTTATTAAAACAAATAGAAACGATGAAAATCGTAGGAAGCCGTACGGTGTAATGTTTAATTACCTCCAGTTCAAGTACTTAACGTACAAAGCAATTTACTTTAGCTCCAACACAGAGGGCGGATTCAGTAAGTCATGTATTATCGAGAGCAGCTTACCGGATTCTCAATTAGATCTGTGATTAGATTGATTTGCCTCGACGCGAGAACCGAGTGTGCCCCTCGTGCACCCACCGCTTAGCTACGTGACGTAAAACCGTGTATTCGGATATGAAGACGTGCTACCCGTAGGCACTTGTAATGCTGCTGCTATCCACTTTAGGTAAAACGTTCAAAGGCGTGCTTTACTCGTCGTAGAGTTGTTTGCACAGATTGTTTATCGATTTACCGAAATCAAGGTAGCGCGATGTTTATAAATAATTTAACAGAAGCCCAATATGGAAAGGTTTTTAGTTTGTTATGTCAATGTTTCCGGGATTTATATCTAAGATGTTTCATTTTATCAATTGGGTTGATACAAAAAAATATTTATGATTAATATATATAGAAATATATATTATATCGGGTTGGGACAGGTTGGGTCTCAATTCGAAGATTGAAAATCAGTTTTTTTTAAACAGTATTTAGGCCCGAGTTCACCAACATACGTTTAAATTTTAAGCAATCATTTAATTCTTAAACGACTGTTTAACGATATTTTTATTCATAGGTCGTTTAAATATTAAACAATTACGTATTGTTAAACTTGGTCCTTAGTCTTACTTACAACCCCCTCTTAAATTTTAATCAATTGCTTAGCAATTGTTAAGCCAAATTCTTACTTATAATTGCATAAACAGCTATCAAAGTATACGACAGATCTATTTTTAACTAAGCAGCAACTAAGTAATGTTTATAAGAAAAGAAAAAAGAAGAAGAAAAGAAATTAGTCATGGATGACTGTTTAAGAGCTACGTAGTTAAGAGGTGTCCAAGGATAATTAACGAGAATTGAATATGTAACATCGCAATGTGCAAGTTTTTAGATGGACTTTTTAGATTTTCTTGAGTTTATAAATCGAATGGAATTAGAGTACCCATAGCTTATTTTATTTATTATTTGATTAACTTTTATGCTTCAATTATGTTCAGAACCGTAGATGCGGCTTAGTGGTGCGCTTTAAGGCTTAGGGCATTTTCTCTCTTAGGTGGATATGAGTGCGGGGGCGGATTACATCTGCATGCGGAGCTGATCGGCAGGCGCTCCGCATCCGGACGGTGCGCCATACATAAAAACGTCCTGAAGAAAAAAGGATTGCGGACCAACTTACTAGGTGATAGGACTAAATCTATTGCGAGTGTCCGTCTGGGTTGGTACACCAGCTTTGCTCGTGAAGTCTGTCGCCAAGTAGTAATGTGCAAGCATTACTGTGTTCCGATTTGATGAGCAGAGTAGAAAGTGAAATGACTGTGCTTGAATGAATTTGACATTTGAATGAATGAGACTTAATACCTAATATCTTAGGGTAACGAGCGCACTGCAGTGCCGCGCAGGACTTTGTGTTTCAAAGTTCTGAGTGACACTGCAATTGTTATCGCCCGGCGTTCTCCTTACCATCAGGGAAAGATCAACTCGTCTTGATATAAAATAGCAAAAACAACTGCATGTGGACAGAATTGGCAGTCCAGCATGAACTCTTATGCGTGGATTATATAATGATCGTGGTTGCGAGAAGATAGAGTAGCGAATATCAGCATCATAAGTTTTTATTTTTAATAATATATTGGGCGCCGATAAATATACCCGATTTCGTTTTATAACCATGGAATAACTGTGTTTATGTAACTCGTGCTTGACCTTTCACTACTAGTAAGTTCTTGCTATGAACAACCCTAAACTTTCTGAGGTTAACATCTAACGTGAACCCGTGCCGAAAATAGCCATAAACGTATATGAACTCCATAATTTGCGATACATAACTGTCGTGCATGCTGTAACTCAACCCTTCCCTCGACTCGAGGAACAGTGCCCGTCCACTCATGCATCACTAAGGGTAAGCTACCCGCAGAATTTGAGCCAAGCCTTGCTGTAATCGAGATATTTTGGTTTGACCTCCTTTACTGACCGGACTCACTAATAAAGTCAATTAGCCAGCCTTAAACTTTGAGCTCAATAGAACCTTTGAACAAACTTCAAAACATTTAATGAGATTTAAATATATGGTGTTTTACACTCCGTTAGGATTAACTAGTTGAAGGTTGTTACCTATATCAGGTATATACATTTTTGATTGATCCTACCTGATTGAATTTCAAGCGAAAGTTATGAGTAAAGTTACTAATTATTATTATACATCTACCTATTTTTGTACTCCTTCCCAATCTTAGCTGAAAATATCCTGAAAATGTTTTTTTATTCTTTATAGGCTTGCGTTTGACCCAATCTCACCAGAGTTCATCGCATCCCGACAGAGAAATATTATCGGGATTATATCCGTGTTAATGCAGCTGAGTTGTCGAATCTAAAAGGAAAATTTCTCTAATGGGATGCGATTCCGAAATATAAACGATCAAGTCAGTCGCTTCCGACACGGATATAATTACAAGTGGATTAAAATAACCCTACTGGTATCGAATACGAGTACAAGATGGAATATAGTATCTGCTATTATAGAAGGCGTAATGTTTACCATAAGTCGTATATCGTCATTCAGTCCATAATGACGGCTCGGTAGCTAAGTTGGTAAGTTGGCTAAGTTAGCTGCCTGCAAAGCGAGGAGTCACTGGCTCGATTCCCGGCTGGGGCAGATTTTGTTTGGTGGGCATAAAGTTTATTCTTGGATGTTTCTGTTATGTATCTGTGTGTTTCTATGCCACCTGCGATACAGCGAATCCTAGTGCAGGGGTATGAGTGTGTAAACGTTTATAAAAATACGTAGTATGTACTTACCTCACTGGAAGTCAGGTAGCATATTCGGGAGTCAGTGCTGTCAATGGATGCCTGCTGCACAATACCGTAGCGCGTCGACTCGCGGTCACTCGCGTACTCCGACCGCACGCTGTCTTGCCGGTCGAACGTGCCTCTGAAATAGGCCTTTTTATAGACAACTTATACATAGAACAATTTATTAATGTGACTAGTTTATTATTGTGCAAAAATTAACCATAATCGGAACATTAGATTACAAATAAGCGGATAAGTAGGAGGAAACGCTCAGTTAGCGTATTAGATTTGAGAGTTAATAATATAGAGTTTAATAAGATGTCGGGGTGCATGGTAAGCGAAATGATACATTATATCTAAATCATTATCATCTTGCTCATGTACCACAATGTGGTAACTTTGTTTGAGACCGGCGCAGTATGTCGTTTCATTACTTCCAATTCATACATCTGCCTTTACACAATCCATCCGCCTTTTCTCTGGTCTAACTCTACACTTCCATCCATTAACATTAATATTTATCACTCTCTTAATAGTATCATGCGTTTCACCCCTTCTCATATCATACCTACTACCAAGATTTATTTAAGAATAAACGGTTCCTTCAAGTTATCAAAACGAGATCTCTCTATTAGATGGCTCAAGTCATTGTGTTGTGTACTTATTTTTAAGCTATTATCTTTGTAAATCATGCCTCAATATATTTTTTTGTATTATTTAGTATATTTATGATCACGCATAATCCAAAGCAATTAACCAGCTCTCACCACTTCATTAAATTAATAAAGGGGAAGTAATATATGACATTCAACATTATTTTCACACGTATGTAGAAATAACAAAAGCTAGTAAATAATGTTTACATCTAACGGAAAACGTCGGAGGGCGTTGTGAACGGATACGCAGCGGGGGGTAGGTAAGCGAGCACGTTCTCGCGGATGCTTCCGGTAGAGAAATCGCTGTATACGGCCCAATTTTACAACTTTACCATTGAGTCTGATGCTATTAAGTATCTCTTTTTTGTTTTAAATGTATTTGACAGTTTTGTTGTAAAACAATATTTAATGTCCGTGACATTAGGTAGGTAACGAGCAAAACGCAGTGCCGGCAGGCCTTTGTGTTTCAAATTTCTGATCTCTTTGAGGAAGCCTATTCACTGGTGACACTGTAATTGTTATAGGCTGGCGTTAAGCTCACCACCAGGCAAGCGACACGCTCGTCTCGTTACCCAATAGTATGAAAAAGCCAATTGGTCAAAAATGGTAGTTTCCAAAAGCAAAATATTACTGTAGGCTTAACGACCAGTTAACGGTAAGAAAAAATAATGTTTTCTTGCAATATAAAAGGTACTTCAGTTTTTAAAGCATTCTTTCAAGATTTTTATTAACGTTTCTGTACTATATGCTAGCAGGTAGGAGATATTTTATGAAAGCAAAACAAATCTAAAAGAAAGATATTTTGCTTTTGCATATATTGATTTATTTTTCTTTTTTCATAATCTTTATTACAAAAATGGCTATTACAATTATAGACCAGCTGGATTGCTAATTCATCTGTGCACAACTTTTGCAACTTTGCAGACTTTGTCTTTACATCTATCATCTTGAACGATCAAGCTATCCGACCGCCGCGCCGCTTCGTGGCGCACGTAGATACCCCGGTGTTTGCTCTGTTAGGCCAAGTGAATGCAGAATGAGGAGTATTATTCCTAAAAGCATAAATTTGGTACCTAAATATTAACTTTGGCTTATGATAGACTTTAATTCCTTTTATTACAGTCATTATAAATTGATCACCCATCGTGTTGCTCGCTCCGTCAGATGTGAATCACCTTACAAATTAGACTCAGTGAAATTCCAATAAAATTAGAATGTCAAATTGACATTCTAATTCAAGAGCGAACTCAGTCATAAAATGTCCTGGCAGATTTGAAGCTACGAATAAACCGCGACTAAGGTTAAGTGACATGAAGGATCCCGAAATGTAAATACTTCATGAACTTCTGAGACCGCCGAATGTTAAAACATCATTTTCGTATTTCACCGTCTGAATTATTAAAAATATATCTGTTAAGTGGCATCAAAATCCGTTCGCTTCATTTCGGACCGCGCTCTGATAGACAGTCAGTAATGAGAACTTCATTTAGGTTCGGATTTCTCTGCCAATCCCTTTCGTTGACACGAATTGCAAATGAACATCGATTTTCAGAGTTCCTCTTATTCAATTACGAGGTTGAAAAGAGAATAACAAAGTTGATTGTTAACATAAATAGAGCCAACGCTTCGAAATCTTTTTAGCCACAACGGTTAATGGGTATCCTCGTTTACCTTCATCTAAGAGGTTATTGATGTGTCTATATATTTATTATGTATTATATTATTATGTAAGCCTAGATGTATGAGCATCAATGATCAGTGCTGAGCATACACAACAGATGCAAAGAATTTATTTAGATAAATTTAATACTTGTTAAAGTAAAAGATAATAATTAAACGTTTTGTAGTGTTTATATTTATAGATATGTTTATTTATGTTGAGGAATTAAATTTACTCTTTAAAGATGAATCAATCAATCAATTTTCATCACTTTGTTTGCACATTTGTCAATACAGTTGGATGTAACTTTTCTTGTTACGCTATAAATTGAAGTGCCACCCTAAACTTTGAGTCACAAAGCTCTCTCCCGCACTGAACTGCGCTCGTCATCCAGAAACATCAGCTCATAACTCGCCCTGTGTCCCAAAGATTATAAACTTTGAAAACAGTATCACAAGGAACTCATAAAAGATTGTTCAGTCACCCATCTATCATAATCTGTCCCACCATTATAACTTGTACAATATACAGTTATGAAACCAAGTGTCAGTGGCAACATTGTAAATATAGATCTCGATTATAAATTATAACACTCTTCTCTTCTTTCGTATCGTTAATTTTTTAACGATACGAAAGAAGAGAAGAGAAGAAAAATAATTACTGTGTCTTAAATTAAGAAAAAATTGTGGCTCTTCCACACACTTAACTTGTCTTAGTTAGATAATATCATAATTTTCAAATACTATAATATTCTTGAACTTTATAAATATAAATATTTTGGTATTTACATTAAAAACGTGTTTTAAAAATCCTTCGTTCCATTTTAATATTAATGGGCTGGCTGCTTGGAAGGCACTTTAAAAACACTACGAATGAGGGCCAATTCATGGTTTAAATAAATAAGAACGTTCATTTTTTCAAGGTTTAAAACAAATTATCTACTAGCACGCTAGTGATATTAGCACAAGCACACAAGTACTTTAGTAATTAATTTAAACAATTAAATTACATTTCACTAGCAAAAATGTTGTAACTTTAATCTTTTAGCAATATAAGTGGTCTTTGTGGCTTAAAATCCTGGATGGCATTGCAATTGTTATGGGCCGGCGTTATGCTTACCATTAGGCAAACCACCCGCACATCTCGTTACCCAATAGTATAAAAAAGTACTTCACTAATATGACGACTTCATGTTGATGCACCATGATTAGAAGAAAGCTAAAAATTCGTACAATATATACTTAATTTTCTGGTTATAATATAATATATACTTTCCATAACACCTTAAATCACATTTTCACTTAAAGGCAGGTATAGTGGTACTCACTCCCATCAACCTCCTAACCTTTAGTGTTTGAGTGTTTTCAAATTAAGAATAAATAGGTTTCTTCAGGGGCTTTCTTGTTTTCTATATACAAGGTTAGGAGAAGTCAAAATATGTAAACGTAGCGAAAAGCTATCTTAATAGAAATGACAAAATACATTTAATATTGCATTTCCTCAGCTTAAAGCGAACAAACAATAAAACGACATTAACGAAATTACTTTAGGGTTCGACTACTTTAAAATCTATGAGTAATTCGTCAAGTCAAAATAATTGTAGTGTATGATTAAACTAGCTGGGTTCCGCGGCTTCGCCCGCGTGGAAATTTTGATAAAATGCGATTAGCCTATGTGTTAATACCGACCCTAAACTATCTTCATTCCAAATTTCATCAAAATCAGTTTAGTAATTACGGAGTGGTAACAAACATTCACACACAAACACACAAATATACACAAACTTTAGGATTTATAATATTAGTAGGATAGGAAGTAGGATGGGCTGTAGAATTGCATCACCCCGCTAGAAAAATATAACTGAACCAAATATAGCTACAACATTCTTCCTATCCGCACTAAGCGTTTTGCTTCAACCTTCATCATGTGGACGGTTAAAGTGTGGAACTCTTTGCTGACATCTGTTCTCCCGTACACTACAATCTGGGAGTCTTCAAGACACAAGTGAACAGATATCTTCTGGGCAAACATGCTACATCGTCGACCGCATCGTCACTTAACATTAGGTGAGATGGGGGCAAATGTAGTCTCATTTATTATATAAAAATTAATTAAGCTAAAATTAGTACATTAAAGATTACCTTTGTTCAAAGCTATCAGCTCTGTTACTTCTATAACCAGAGTCATTCAGGCTCCCCTCGTGGCGAAGGCTGGGCAGGGAGTCCCAGGGGGAGCGGCGAGGGCCTGGAGGTGGGGCGCCGCGCCACCCGTCCGAGTGACGGTACCACGCAGCACGCGCGGACTCGCCGATGCATGATGCGCACCGCGACGCACTCACGAAACTGTTGAACGGTTTCAATCATACATTGCAACCCTTTGTTGGGGGGCCGCTGATTGCACGTCGCAATTTTCACGAAGAGATTTTTTTAAGTTTCAATTCTAGATTTTTTTCAGAGATATTGCCCTCTCCGAATCCGCAATTGAGAACGAGTGTCGATTAGTTAAAAATACAAAGAAAACCTACACTAATTTTAATGTTATCTGAATGTTATGCATCAAAATCAAAAGTAATAACATAAATTAAAGTATATTATTTGTATCTAATTTGTGTAACGTTTCGTTCATATTTATTTGAATTTTCAAGGTACAAAAGTATCAAATTATGTAACAGTCCGCCCCATTTTACGGCTGCTACGAAAGTCGTAGCGGATTCGTAAAATTAATGTAGCACTTGATTTATTTCATAACTTTATCTAATTTTAAGGTTTCTTGTGAAATAACAAAATATTGGCTCATATTTCGCGCTCTATTGTAAAGCTTCTCTGAATATCCATTTTTTTATATCTAATACGGTTTTTGTATTACAGATGATTTGACTATCTAATAAGGATCAGCCAAATCATCTGTTAAAAACAAAATTCAATCGTATCCTACGGAAATAGGTTTTTTTAATAGAACTCAGTGAAGTCAATGAAATGAATAAAGAGGTCGCACAGAGCAACGCAATCATTCCCCCTTTTAATAATTATACAGAGCTAAACAAAAAGCCCGTAAGCCTCACAAATTAGCTTCATGATTGCAAAAAGTTCTTTGAAAGAAGTAATAATATGAAAATTTTAAAAAGAGGTAAAAATATTTGTATCCTATTCATCAATCTACGGACCGGCTGCAGTATTTCCATGTCAAAAGAGTGAATTAACAAAGTAGGAGTTTCGTACGTCACGCCGTGATAAATTGAAAAATAAATAGCACGTCCAACGATAAACTAATTTGAAATGAACGTAGGACTTCCCCAGTGGGGTCCTATTGTTCGGCGCCGGATTAACGGAGTCGGCTTTGAATCTATTACGTATTTAATAGCATTAGTTTGTTCTCTAAGGCGTATCTCACGTTTTTGAGTCTGACTTCGGGTTCTCTATAATATACTACACGTAATTTTTCAACGAATTAATGGCAACACATCCAAAAAGCAAGACATTCAATTTGATCTGTTTGAAAAAAATAGTCAGCCTTTTTTGTTCTTGAAATTTGGCTACTGTCTCACCTAATCTTTAGTGAAATGGTGGAAGGCAATAAATAAGCTAAACATATAGGGCTGGCACAATGTTCATTGTTCATTCTCGAAATATCGTTTCGATTTAACGAGTGATAGTAACCAATAAGCAACCATAACTCCAAAAAAATATTTGTTTTTAATTATTGGTTAAGATCGAATGCTACACTGTGTATTTGATTTGAGGATTGAAATCTAATTAACTTGTTAAAATACTATACACGCTGACTCTCATAAGTGGCTGCCGATAGAAACTGAAAGGTTCTTGGCTACTGATTTTCAACTCGAGGACCGGACGGTAGCTCGCTGTGAAAGCGCTTGATATTTAGCTAACAGTATGATTTGAACTCTTTTACTGCAAATCAGTCGCCTTTTCTCACTCACCTCACTTTCACTCATTATAGCTTCAAAACACCATGGAAAGCACGATGGAGAGCAGTTTTACTTGCCGGTTTTACTTTTTAATCCAATATTATGTAACCGGGAGATATACTCTTATCAAATCCTGCTCATTCTAATTTTAATATCTGATCGCAAAAAAGAATTTAATAAATCGCCCGCCGGACTCAATACAAATTTAATTATTTCATGACCCGATAAATTCTGAAAAGGGCAGTCGATATTATATTATTTGTACATTATTTTAGAATAGCCGATCTACTCACAGGGTTGATAAAATTGTAAGATTACTGCGTATAATGCGCAACTAGAGTACTACGAGTAAAACATGGGATACGTAGTTTTTAACTAAGTACTAATTATTTCATATTCTATAATAATCGTGAGCTTCAACTGCAGAAAAAACTAAAAATATGCGCATTTTCAAGGGCTATCTGGAATCCCGTTGGCAGTGAAATTTTTGAGATGTATATACAGCATAACACTTAAATATGTAGATATGTAGAAGTCTTCACTTCACATTTATCATTTTTCTTTTAAAAACTACTTTAAAAATGGCCTGTTAGTTACGAGAGTTCAGTTAACTAATAGTAATAATACGACGTTTTAGACACCATTACAATAAAGTATAATTTAAGCATTCCTAACTAAAATATTTAGGACAATATGTTGTCTTCCTTTATATTGATAAATTACTAGCATAGAGATCGAAGTTTCTACTGCAAGGATTTCCAAACCTCTTAGAGTAACTACGACTTGTCAGCATACTCATCTCTGTAAATATCATCATAATATCATCAGGTGTAAATATACCAAAATGTAGACATAATAATATGTATTATCATTACATTACAGTTCGTAACTGCTAATAGGCGTGGAAAATTGTTGCGAATAGCGCCATCCAGCCAGCGTGGATTTCCAGAACAGTGAAAAAAATATGTCTAGTTTTCCTGTAAAGAGTATCTTCGTAGTTTGGTTTTTAGTCGCACCATGCAAAAAGCAACGGTGCTCTAAGGTAACAGTAAAAGTACTTTGCCTATTACAAGGTTTATTTTTTTGGACGGGGTAGGTACTCTAACCATTGTGACTACAAGAAAACGTTTATAGAAGATCGATTCAAATTTTAAAAACATATTGTTGTGCATTCACATATTTTGGAAAGGTGTACAGTCAGCAAGAAAATAGGCAGTTAACATAAACACTATTTTTGATGCCAATCAATTTGATTTCTGATAGAGATCAAAAGACTATCGGATCCACTGAGGTTTGAGTACTAGTAATGTCAGAAACTGCAAAAAAAAACGTGTCTCATACATTTCGTAGGAAATCACTGTATATCTTAATCAAATCGGAAAACGTTCTTAGGAAACAATCCATAATTTTTTAAGCCATTGTAAATTTAATTTAGTTTTAGGGTAAAATTAATTTGGTTTTAGGGCTCCGTACGAAACTACTGAGCATAAAACTTTGAAAAAAGTAAGTAATGTTTATAGTTCTTTACTTATAGATTACAGGTAAACCTAGGTATAAGAAATCTATGGTCTTCAAAATAACGGAACCCTCGCCACACGCAAGGTAAACTCGCACTTGTCTGTGTTTTTCCACACTCACTTCTCTTCACGTTGACTCTAAAAACCTGATGTGTACGGTCTTAGGTTCAATATGGTAAGTATCTACTTAATTTGACTAAATAATTGTGATCTTACCTAGACTGGTGGTCACTCATATATCCTTGGTCACGTTCAGGTATTCGATCTCGACTGCGATCCCTGCATAAAAAGAAAACAGTGTTAACATAGTTTTCTATAAGTACTAACGAGAAGAGCGGGTCGTTTGCCTGATAATAAGCATAGCGCCAACCCGTAACAATTATAGGGATTTTGACTCCACTTTTTATGAAGTCAATCAATCAATTCGTTCTCTCTTGACTCTTGAGAATCAAATGTCTATAGTTTCGAAAAAAACTGTAAATCGAACGCTAGAAACGTCAAAAATGAGAGTCAAAGTCAGGCGTAACTACTGAACGGCATTCAGCCCGTTGAAAAAAAGTTTACAATTTGTGTCGTATTGTGATAAAATATATAAATAAGTACCTAGGAAATCTATGACTAGCTTTTTTCAATTTTGTGTTAAAATAAAAAACGAGCAACACAGAACTTTTGCTAAGTAGCGCCGCCACGCTTATACTTGCTGGACTATACCTATGAATGTGTGAACATTTACCTGGTATTGTGATCACTCAGATATCCACGTTCTCGCTCTCGCTCTCTCTCTCGCTCCCGCATTAGTTCGTTCCGATCACTGTAACAAAATTGCATCATTGTAATATATTATATATTTGAGCATTTAGTAAAAAGCTGTTATTTTGATATTACAAACAGTGACTTCAATTTTGTTTATTTGTATAGATTATTTATTCATCCGGAACATCAAACCGGAACACAGTAATAATTGCCATTACTGCTTGGCGGCAGACTACACGAACAAGGTGGTACGACTATAGATGATAGGACTAACTTTTCTACGAGTATCCATCCGGGTGAATACCACCGCTTTGCTCGTGAAGTCTGCCGCCAAGCATGTGCAAGCATTACTCTGTTTCGGTTTGATGAGCAAAGTAGCCAGTGTAATAACTGTACTTATGAGACTTAATACGTAATGTCTCAGGGTAACGAGCACTCTGCAGTGCCGCGCAGGCTTTTGTGTTTCAAAGTTCTGAGTAGCACTGCAATTGTTATGTGCTGGCGTTATGTATACCATCGAGCAAACGACCAGCTCGTCTCGTTATCAAAACAGTAAAAAAAACCAAGTGGTGGTACCTACCCAGATTAACACTCGCATCAGAAGAGTTAGTACTATTTATTTATTTTATTTTATTTATTTATTATTAATACAAAGAAATATACAAATTTGGTTCTTATTGTCTTAAAACCTATGTTAGGTTTGTCTAGACAATATAAGTTCTCATTCTAGCTTAACACGAGTTTTATACAAACATGATGAAGATTACTATATTACTTACGTAAATGACACGAAAATCGCGCGCGAGCATACGCAGATCGTACGATTACCAGTTAGCTAGTGGTCAGGCAAGTTTCTGTTGACAAGGTGATGTATCAATGTGCATGTGCGGGCGCTGTTTATACTAGCATCTGGTGGATGTGAGTGTTAAAGCTTGTAGCACGCACGTTAGATTTAGACGGAAACTTGAGAAAGTTATTGAAACATGGATCACCATCAGCCGGAAGACGTCCACTGCAGAAACTAGGCCTGCTTAATTGCTTAATAGGACACTAATTGCCATAATACACCACGGTTGACAGGCGTCTTGATCATCGCAGTCGCTTTTGATGATTGACCGAGGAGTATTCTGCTGTCCATTCTTTGGATATTCTTTAACCGGCTCTTACGGCACCCGCAAAGAGGTTTTCTATTTGGTGGTCCTATTTATACGCCGCGCCGAGACAAAGTCCGAAACCCGAAATGCTCAGGGGCCTTACTCCGAAAATCTAACGTCGAAGCTTCTGCTGTCAGATCGTAGTTATCCCACTATGAAAGTATTTCGGAGTGTGTTTTGTTTTGTGCTCGTTGTTGATGTTCGTTGCTAGACATTTTGTCTTTCTACACTTTCATTGTAGGAAAACTGGGATCCATCAGCCGAAGCTTCGACGTTTGATTTTCAGAGTGAGGCCCCAGGTACAATACCTATAGTATCCGTCTCGATCCGACCGCGCACTGTGCTGCCGCTCGACACCTAGACGATGTGGCAACGGTAATGTCGAGGATCGGCTGCCACCACCTCCAGAACATTGCGATGTTGGCCCTGCGAGATAACAACAATTTAACAAGGCAAAACAAATAATATAATTGTATTCCTACTATAGAAAGATTATTCATAGATAACCAGTTTCTTCCCGTGGTTTCACCCGCGTTCCCACAGGAAACGTGCATTTTCTTGGGATAAAAATTAGCGTATGTTACTTTCTGGTCCATAAACTATAGGTATTTATATTTATAAAATTTCTTTATTTATAAAAATCACGTCGATATGTTGCTCCGTTACTGCGTGAGAGAAGAAAAAACCAATAAACATACAAACACACTTTCGCCTTTCTTATAGTACGGATACTGCTTTATTACTTGATTTTGGTCTGCAATAAAAAAAATTGTATTGGACCTGAATATACATTTTCTTTAATAATAGTAGATAAGACACATTTTAGATATACCACGCAGCAAGTGGGTGATATATATAAATATAAACCAAGCGTCAGCTTGAGTGATCTCTCCGAGACATCATTTTACCATCGTGTCATTGGACGCAATCATGTGATAAACACAACAAAACGTTATTGGAACATTATTTCAATATAACTATTTGAAGGATGGCTTAAGGTACAACCGCTTGCTCTCACTGAAAAAAATCTTAGATTTTGTAGGTATTAAATATTAATTATACTTGTGCTAAAAATTAAGTTTTGTAAAGCAGTTTTCTTTTCATCAATATATACAACAAAAAAAAGAAAATCATTTTCTGTCTCCAGCATCCATGGTACTTCGCAAACACACCCCATTGGAGAGGTAGTGATAGCCAATAAACTATGGCAATGTATATTTTAAAGACCAAGAAGAAAATAATAACGTAGCTTATAATAGTTTAGCGTGATGCCAAAATAGATGTTCCACAGGCGTCAAAGCATTCATACAATAGCAAATAAATGAGCGATTCACCTCGATCCCTTTGCGCGGCAGCTTCCTTTAAAGAATGCCGCAGGGATTGTAGCATGTCTTGGGTCGGACCTCGAGGAAATAAAACAGGGATTATTAATGAAGGAATTGTTTAAATTAAGACAAAAGTGCGTAGTAAGAAAATCATAGCGAAAATAGTCTTATTTTAAGCAAGACTTTAATTTTAATTTATATTTATTTATTATGATTATGCAGTGATTCTGACTACCGCGAGCATTCATGAGGGAAGTATGTTAAAAGATTTTTTTGTGAACTATATGCATTATCAAAAGTCTGAAACTATACTTAGAATAAATACGCATATAATGAAGTTTTGACACATTATAATTAAAGTCATAAGCAAGCTGTTCACATTGTGACATTTACTGATATAGATATTCTACTGGGCTTATTATGTCGTGTGATTATTTGAATAGTATTTGATAAATATATTACTTTAACTGCAAATTTATATTTATAGCTAAGCGGCAAAATTTACCAACTTTATGAAGTATTTTTTAATACAAATGAAATTAGTCACATATCAAGTATTTCTAAATGCTAAATGAAATTGGTCTTCAAAAAGGAAAGAGGTTCTACTGTATGTATTTTTATGTATGTTCCCTGGTATGTCCGTCATTTATGAACCGATATTGAAAATTATTTTTTCTTGTTTTACTCTCGCGGGGTCCCATATAAACTTTATAAAGGAATACCACTCCTAAAGATGGAAAAGTGAAGGATGAAATTTCATAAATCGCGATATTTTCATTCGAATGCTGTCCCGCTTTTTTAAATGAAACTTTACTTGTTTGTCACTGTTGTACGCAAATGTCAAGTTAATTTCTGCGCATATTTATTCTAAGATATTGTGATAGTTTTAGTAGTGCATTTAATGAGATACCTAATTATTATTTGCATTTAGATGAAATTCAAATGAACGTGTGTGAAAGCATTGATACTTACGTCTCCGTGGGGGATATGGGCTTCGTTGATTTGATGGTGGAATATTGTCGTTGTATTCTGCTAAATAGGAAAGTTAAGTTTAATATAACATAACAATTACTGATAAAACTCATTCATATGACAGTTTACGCGTAAGACTTGTAGGATCAATCTAGCATAAAATACAGGCTCACATGAGAATCGTGTTATTTGAATCCGTTCAAGGATACTTTATTAGAGTTTTTGAATAATGAAACTATAACTAGAATTAGGTTAAAAATTCAAAATTTATTTAATTAATTAGAATGTTGTGTTAAAAGTTCTGTAAGGTTTGGTTAACCAAACCAAATGTTAACATTAGAAAAGTCAATGAAATTAAAAAAATACTGTTTTTCTGGATTCTTTTTTTAAAATTGTAATTCAAAATTGTATTGTTCTCGTCATTTAACTCTATTTAAAAAAACATCTCTCACCCAAATCCTCCATGCTCTGGCTCAGCATTGCTTCGAATGTGTGCAAACTGTAGCTCTCAGCATCCATGCCCTTAGCGAGGGTGTTTCTCAAGTGCATCTCGTATTCCAAAAGAAGGCGAGACGTGGGCGATCCGGGGGCTGGCGTGGCACTCGACTGGGAGGCCTGGCGAGACAGGCACGGCTGCTGGCGACAAAGGATCTTATGTTATCATACAACTAAATCAAAGCTATAATAATTACCGTAGTAGAGTTAGCGCTGCAGATAGGTACCTACTTATATGAATAAGATGTATTTTTTTAAATACTATTCTGCAAAGAAGCGTACAAAACATTTCATGAAAAGTGATTACCACCGCCTACAGATATCCGTTACACATCGGAGGTCCTGATTATCCTTTGTGACTGTAATAAAATATCTTTTCTGATGGACTAGTGTTTCAGCTGTAAGAAGACTATTGAGAAAAATGTTGATCTACGTATTTAGTTTTTTTTTTTAATTGTTCTAATTTTTTAACCATAAACCATATTTTTACAAGCCTTATCTAATTTATCTGGTTAGTTAGTTTCTTAGAACGATTGTGTAGGTCAAATTTTGCAACTGAACGAACTTTTGCAAAGACTGTTATCGCGTAAATGGTCTGCTTTCGGTGACCCAATGTGCGCTTGTACTAAAATGTCTTAAACAAAGTGATTTCACTGACTACTTGTCTGTGACATTATTTGGAATTCCCAAAGATAAGGTGGGGAACAAAGCAAATTGATAAATATTGTTTAATATTTGACATGGAAGGAAATAAGCCAAAGACTATCGCTTTAACCTTTGGGTTTTTATCCAGTTCAATCAATAAAGACTAAAAATCTGTAGAGTCTCTGATTGAAAAATGCCATTTATTATTCTAATTTCTATAATATTTTTTTTATGGCACATGTGTTCTTTTTGGCGCTCGCATGCCTATGCAATATTTGTAACCTCAGATATAAAAACAGGGATGTTAAGTTTAACCAATGTATCTGTGGACTCGGTCTGTGGAATCGTAGCTCCCAAACGGATGAACCGATATATTTTTGTTTGAAAGGTGATCGAGAGTTTTCTTAGCTATGATTTAAGAAAATCTTTTCAGCCGTTTCAAGATCATCAGCTGAGATCTTTTTTAATTTTACTTATTGGTTTCTACTAAAAATAGGACACGTCGTATGTATAGGATAACTTCCCGTCCCGTAAGAGCCGACTGATCTCAATGCCACACTGGTATGCAGGCGGGTCACGCTGGTGCGACTGCGGGGAGCGGAGGTGACCTGCGGGGCCGAAAGGCGTGAAGACGCTACGCTTGCCGCGTTGAAGTGGCCCAATATTTATCTTTTGCATTTTTTTTTGTTTGGAATATTTTATCTCAATTTGACAAATCTGTAGGACGCGCGTTCGCGCGTCACGTATTGTCTCCTCCGCTGGTCGCGGTCGCTGGACGCTCGCACTGGCCGCGCCAACGATGGGACACCCCGCTCATCTCGTGTTATTATTTTCCCCGCCGCAAGACGCGTAGCGCCAGCGTCGCATTAGGCTAAGGGGGACCCTCATATGGGGGGAGTCTGTGTTCAGCAGTGGATCCGCACAATGATGTGTGTTAAATAAAAATGGAAGCTCCATTCATTTTTGTGACCTTAATAGTATTCGTAATATATAAACATCTGATCTAGCTTGTCCACCTATCACAGTGCGCAGTAAAAGCGGTAAGTCCTGTATATTATTTGATAAATTGATCATTAATTAAATGTTCATGTACTAGTTATTTTAGTGCCTAGTCCAAAATGTGCTGCTATTTTCAATGTCTATTATTATTTGAATCCCAACAAAATACGAGTTGGAAAAGTTTTCAGTTAGTTTTTTATTTGTTGTAATGCACAATATACCCAAGTCGGATCGACGTTATGATGTGTTAAACTAATATAGCAAGTTTATTTGTTGTGATTAATCCAAAATGTAATCTATATTTTTTAAATTTTTATTTGTCTATACAAATACTTAAATAAAACTGAAGTGCCTATTTGTAATATCAAAATAACAGTCTTTTACTAAATTTTTAAAATTTTGTCTGTCTGTTTGTTTTTTTCGGGTAATCTCCGAAACAGCTGAACCAATTTTAACGGGACTTTCACTGGCAGCTGATGTTTCCAAGAGTAACAAGGCTACGTAGGCGAAGCCGCGGGGCACAGCTAGTCTGCAATAAATTGCAAGTAGTGATAGATAACCTACTTAAACTTTGTTGCGTCGGCCCAAACTCGGCCACGCCATACATTATTCGTTATTTATTACTGTAGCATACCTTGTGTGAGAGTTTGTGTGTGGTGCGATAATTTTGATAGTTTAAAAAATGGAACAGGATGACTTATTGTTCTAAACCTTCTATGGACAATTTTGTTCCTTGGCTCGATACACTCAAAACTCAGTACATATAAAGTTTGAAATAATAAATCACGTATTTTTTTATGTTTCATCGTACAATACAAAAATTCGTATGTTTTATCTTTTCAAACCCCAGAGTCGATAAATTGCTGAATTGTTTCTATCAATAATCATCTGTGCCCGTAGTTTTCACCTGCGTTCCCAAAGGAACCGTGCATTTTTCCGGGATAAAAAGTACCCTATGTTACTCTGCGGTCCATAAACTATATCTATGCCAAAAACCACGTCGATCCGTTGCTCCGTTATTACGTGAAAGAAGGATAAACCAACAAACACACTTTCGCATTTATAATATTAGTAGGAAGTAAGATAGTAGGATTGTAAACAAATTATGACAAAATGTAATCATATTTAAGGCAGTAAGAATTTGATATAATCTCACCACATTTCATCCATGGTGTCGACATTGCAGTGAATATGAAACATAGGTAAAAAAATCTGAATCTCAATCTTCGTTACCCTGATATTATTCTGCGGTTGTGACACATCCATACCTACGCGGCCGAAGCCCCGGGACGCAGGTAGTCACTATATCTAATTTAAATATTCGATGTTTTTATTTCATTATCTCCCTCTACTTTCTCTGTTAGTAAATTAATTACAACCACTTTTCTTATACTATAGGAACTTCAAACAGCACATCAGAAAAAATATATACATATATATAAATAATATAAAGATAATACAATTCCTTTCTCTGGTGTCTTACAGGTATATTCTACAATGAAACTCTTTATAATCCTTACAAGCATACTGATAGCTAACGCTGAAGATCTTCAAGAAGGCTGCGATGAAATTGAAATAAATGGCCTTTATCACAACGCAGAAGTCCTACTCGACGGCTTAGACAGACCATATCGATTAGCTGTAGATTATAGAACCAACACACTTTTGTTTAGTTACGACCACGGCAGCGGAGGGGATATGAGCAGCAAAAGTGCAAAAATCAACCTTGATTCTAAAGAATTTTACGACGTAAAAGGTGTCAACAATGGTTACTCCCACGCTGTTGACCAGACAAATCATGAAATATATATAGGAGGGTATGACGGTATATACAAATACGATTACGCTGCAGATAAAGTCAATTTTCTAGGAGAACGAGGCGTCTTCATTCACAATTTATACTTTAAAGACATGCTTTACTATATTGACAGAAAAACAGGTTCGTTGTTCTCGTATTCAGAGGGACATGGAACAAGATTTAAAGATTTGGAAGATACTCGAGTTCACTACTTTGCTATAGACAAAGATGATGACAGATTTTTTGTTAACACTACGGGCTTGTATAGTACAAAAAAGGGTACCGAGGAGGCTATTTTATACAAAGAATTCCCTAAAGAGGCTGTATACCATGAAAAAATAAGAGGATTAACTACTGATGTGTTTGGGAAGATATATGTTTGCTTCCAAGATGGTATATACTTAGTTAATAAGAACACAAAGGCTTTAGAAAAAATTGTAAACATATATGATGCGTTTGGTATAGCGTTCGATAAAAACAATAATATAATTTTTTCTACTGGCACGAAGTTGCTTAGATTAAAACCATGTACTAAATAAAATTGGAGCAATGCTTTGCACAAAGGATGACGTATCCAACAGCTTTCGCATCATATAAATTCGAGCCCCTCCACTCTTTATTATTATGCTTTATTATTAGATTATGATGAATCAGTATCCTTATTTGGTCTGAGTCGAACCCTACTATACATTTAGCAAAGAATTAAAAGGTCGTTGAAAAGTTTTGTTTTCATGATAAGTACCTAACAGGAAATACCTAATCAACTGTTTTATTGAACTAGATGACTAAATTTTTGTCTATATTATTATAGTAGCCCGTAAGCTAAGTGCAATGTATGATAGATATGTTACATCTATATTGCTTTTTCAATTTATAAAAATGTTAACATAGGTTTATTTGATTTTAAGTGTAAGCCATGACTGAATTACTTAAACTAAAATTTCTCTATATTTAATCCCGGGATAAAAACTTAGCAAAATTAAATAGAAACTATTGTTCTGCTTCATTACATGTTTCATATTTGTTTTTTTGCATTGTTATTTTATATTATTTGACATTATGTTGTAATAATTAATTGTTTAACTTAATATTTAATGACTTACTTGTTGTGAATTATTTTAATGTTTCTCAGTTTAGTACTAACCTACCTAAAATGTATTCACGTATAAACTAAACTTATGAATAAATGAGTATTTGTGTACATACTTGTTCTTCTTGTTTTTATGCACCTAGTAAATCTAATTTGTCTAACTGGTCATATTTTACAAAGGTAACATCAAGGACGTAATATATCAAACTATAAAATCCTTGGGTGACATACTCTCAAAAAATGGTCCAAGAACGTATTTTGCATACTTCAACTGAAAAATGAATAATATCCTTGAATCACAATTTAGACAACAAAAAACAAAATTAAGGTACGTTTTTACTTTTTTATTACTGATAATTGTGTAATGACGCTGACGAGTAATGACGTCGCACTTCTTCTTTTTTTTTTCAAATTAATAATTCAACCCAAAATCAAAATCACAGAATTTATATTTTCTGGTCTAATAGGTGACTACGCCTATTAATGCTCTATCTGTGACCCCCATGGAATTCCTAATGGAACATTCATTGACAACAAATGACAATACTTGACAGATTATTACATGGCACAGGCATATTTGGGTTTCTTCTCTTTGGGTGCAGGTAATCAGGAGTACGATATACTGACCACATGATGGTGTTGTCTTGGATCTCGACGCTGGCACGGCTCTTGGTCGGAGTTGCCGTTGGAAGACGAGGGAGTGGTCGCGTAGCACTGGTTGTCAAACATTACATTATCGGAAGGAGGAGACATATCTCGCTCTCCCCCACCCAATTCCAAATACAGTCCTCGGCCAGGATAGCCGCTTGGTGCTGCTCCAACGCCAACGCCGCGTCTTGCGTGAAACAACAAATTCAGTGTAAAAGCATTTTTTGTGTATGTTTGCCAAGGGTTCAGCAGTTCACCAGGTAATAGACAGCGATGCAATTTCAAACAAACAATTGAATTCAATTGCCCATGCGGTACCTAACACGTCAAATCAAGAAAGGGAACACGCTTATTAGAACAGTTGCTGGATAAGCCATATTCTCAAGTTCAAGATCACGGTTTTATATTTTCGTATCATAGACCAACACGTAATCATATCATACTAACCGTTGTGAGCTCTGCCGACTGCTGTTGTTATTGACGACGTGCGAGTAGTGTCCGTGGTGCGTATGCTGTGGTTGCTGCGGGTGCTGAGGATGCGGTGGATGCTGCGGGTGCTGTGGGTGTTGCGGGTGCTGCGGGTGCTGCTGGTGCTGCTGGTGCTGCTGCTGCTGTGGGTGCGGGCGGCCGTGTGCGCCGCACGACGGTGGGCAAGGCGCTGTGCCACCGTACCGCCGACGACCCATCTCCGGTGACGTCACTGGACTCTCCATTGAAGGCATCGGCTTCAACATGCGTTTTAGTGTGCTTGCATCTGGAAAATTCCAATTGAATCTCTGACTATGCTATTATAAAATTGACGAAGATATTATACAAAATATGAGATTACAGGAAAATTTAGCCTCGTGAAATAGTAGGAGCTGAAAGTCTTCCATTCCATGGAATGTGTCTTACGAGGACCCCTTATGCCATTACGAATATAGTTTAAACACCTAATTAGAAATACTAGGCATCCGCGAGACCCTAAGTTAAAATCAAATTACAAAAATGTATCTATGCGGGGATGTGTCCCCACAAGGCGAATTATACTGAATGGTGGAACTTGAAGGATTTTGCATTTTAACTCAGGATCTCGCCTATCATGCACTAATTGCTTTTAAAACAAAACTATATAAATAGACTAGATAATAATTATTATTTATACCCATATTCATGTCTTCAGTACTTTTCGACTTGGTACGTCTCGACCCCGACGTGTTATTGTTGATGACGTTGTGATGGTGAGCGCTGTGCTTGTCGTTTTCCCGAACCTTCAAAGGGAATACATATTAGAAGCATTACGAACAAACGGAAATTTGAAATAATGTGTTTTCAACCAGTATTTGTTTATGTACCTACTTACATATATAACAGATATTACCAACATTACAGACCGTTTTATTTATCAGAAAAAAATTGAAACCATCCGATCATCCGACATTAAATCCAAGTCTGAACTCGGTCAGACTTCATTATTAGAAGTTGACTGACTGATTAGAATTCTATTCTTATAAATGATAATAATTAATTAGCTTGTCATGCTTTATTTCTTTTGTAAAACCTTTCCATAGTCCCAAATTACTACATAAAGTAATTATACTCACAGGAGGTTCATTTCCATCGCCGTAGTCCAAGCTCTTGCCCATGATCTGTTCTTTGATAGGCCGCGTGGAAGTGGCCGTTGATTTAGAGGAAGTAAGATATCCACCCGCTTGCACGCCTTCTGACTTCAGGTCCTGGCACGGCTTCTCAGCTACGCTGATAGCTGTTGTGGGTTCCTCGGATGTCTGTAATTTTTTCTTTTGAAGATTTCATTAATGCCATTCAAAATTATCAGCCTTAATTAACCAGGATGTTTTTCTATGGTATTATTGTGCTTTATTGAACTAAATAAGAATATCATACGTACATTTAGATTGATAAGATAGGTTCTGTGAATTCCACTGGAATGTAAAAATCTTATGTCTGGCAGGTGGACACTAGCTCAACTGATGCTACACAACAAAAATGAAGCCTATAATGAACCACTCTGTCATGTGCTGCTGAAATAGATCTACTAGTATAAGTCATTGTTGCTCGACTATCAACCTGATTTTGTTAAAAGATCATTTGAAAATATCCACTCATATAAATACAGATTTTGTGTAGAAAATAAAGGAATAACTCACGCTAGTACTATGTGTACCGACTCCAGCGCTAGCTGTCTTAGGGCCAGTGGAAGTGTGGCTGGTAATGGTAGATGTGTCCTGGGACTTTGGAGGTCTAGTAGGCGGCTGAGACTCGGTTTGACGAGCCGCCGCTGAAAATAAGTCAATGTTTAGTCTCTAGGATAGATTTTATTATATTTCTACAAACACAGTAAAATTACTGGGCTTATGAAACTTAATACCTTTAGTCTCGGGGTAACGAGCACAATGCATGTCTTTGTGTTACAAAGTTCTAAGTGGCATTAAAATTGTTATA
Organism: Crocallis elinguaria; assembly: GCA_907269065.1. Lineage (NCBI taxonomy): Eukaryota > Metazoa > Arthropoda > Insecta > Lepidoptera > Geometridae > Crocallis > Crocallis elinguaria. The sequence goes on along the minus strand of OU026079.1, from coordinate 8,945,844 downwards.
GGTTACGATCAGTTAAAAACACACTCGTCTCGTTACCCTATGGTGTAAAAAAATAATCAAGTGCTTGTCTTTTGTTTATAAGGAAAAGTCCGCAATAGTTATTCGAGTGTTTTGGCGCTGGCTGCAACCGTTGCGAGTTTTTAAATAACTTATGAAGGCCCTCACGTTTTGGCGGTGGCTGGTGTGTCGGCTGGGAGCTGGTGACGTTGTCGTACAGTGAAGTTGAGGAAGCAGCCGCGGCAACCTTCTCTGGCCGGCCCGTGGTGCTGGTGCTGGGACCAGCTGCCTCGATCTCACGAGTCGCCGTCCGCGGGAGTGTAGATGAACCTGAGATCACGCGGATGAGAAATGCGCAACATTTAATACTGCATAACTTAATTTTACTCTAATTGTGCAATAATGGTTGTGAGACGATATTACTTTGGTGATCGTCCTTAGGACCACCTTAGGTTCCTTAGGGCATTATATTTTTATGTTGTTTTATTCATTTAGGCTTGCGTTTGACCACTATCTCATCTGCTGGTAAGTGACGATGAGGTCGAAGATGAAGCACGCTTACCTAGAAGATACCATTCACTCGTGACTCGTAATTTTTAATTTCAATTCCGCGATAAAGCGGTTTATCGCGGAATTGAAACTATAAATTACTCACTTTATATAATCTTATTTAAAATGGATTTCCGCAAAGTAACGCCTGATTCCATCAAATATCGATAAAAAATGTTTGATACTTACGATATCGCGGATCTTGACTTCTCATCTGGCGAGCGTACTGCATGTCCTGGCTCATACAAGTACACTGCACGGGCTCGCGGCAGTTCAGGCTAGAACATTAAAATTGACAAAGAAATTGATATTAAAATTTGGGGGCCAGTCAATGAAGAAAAAATCACTTTAAGCGATAAGACCGCCCTTTGTACAACTAGACTAAGTTAAAATAATTTATAGGTATAAAATTAATAATTAAGTACTTTTTAAAATTTTTATTTGTCATTGTAGTATGCAGATAAATAGTTCTACCTATATAATATAAAAACCATAATGTTGTATTCTCTTTTTCCGGATCAATCCAGCTATTATAATTAGGGATTTTAGGGGGCTACTAACCACAGGTTTTTATTTAGATTTTTATAAATCGCTCCCAATGTTGATGATGGTCTGTCTACAAACGTAGATGGTGGGTCAAGTTACCTAATTGTGATTTGATTTGGGTCAATTACCTTGATCGATTTGGACTAGCGGGCGTGGAGAGAGGTTTCCTCTTAGCCTTGAACTTCTGCTTGCTCCCCGGCGGCTCCAGCTTGAGGCTGTAGCTCGACGAAGCCTTACGTGAGAATTTGAATGATGGTGACTAAAACCACAAAACAGATGGTGAATCGTCTCGCTTCACCATCCACGTTTTTATATGTCGAAGCCATATGCCATTTTAAAATATACAAATTGAATATTTTATGGAGAGAGCATGGTTCTTTCTGATGATAGCTAATTACATGCCTTCGTCTTTATATTTTGCAAAGAAAATGATAGACCGGGATTATATTCTCTTTGTGATAGGCTTTTCATACAATTTGTGACATAATTGTATCATAGACTAAAATTGTAAATTAATTATTAGTTCCTAATAAAGAAAGAAGGTTTGCATGTTCAAATAATTACAGTAATTTTTAATCAGACATTTGGCTAAGGCATATCTAAACCGGATGAATGAATAAATGACAATGTTAACAAAATAGCATAAACTTAATGTTTCTCTGATCTTATTTGATTTAACTTTTGCATACAAATTGATATTAAAATATTACCAAGTATCGCTTATACATTTTTATACATACTTAAAAATGTACGTAGCATGTGAATTCGATTAGTTAGAAGTTATATGAAGGTAGGTAGATCAAATAACTTTATTCCTACGAGAATGTGGGTCTGATGGCTCAAGGTAACAACCAATTACATGAACAATAGTTCATCCAGTCCATAATAATGGATTAGGCTCTAATTAGAGGTATCCAAGTTATGCTAAGCAAGAATTAAAACCAACATAAAGTTTACCTGCCATTCAATTTATGAAGTGAAAAAACAATCACTAAAAACCACTAAATTGATAGATATGAGAATGCATTTCACGAAGAATATCTGAAAATGTAGCTTTTGAATAGCTAACATTAATTAAAAATACAGTATAAATATTATGATAATTTTCGAGTTTCAGCCAAAATAAACTGAGTACAGCTCTGAATTTTAAGATATACTTTGTGTTTTTGGATGTGTGTCTAATATGGGCTGGGAGTGCGACGGTAATACAGAAATGTAATGGCAAAGGTTAACAAATGTCTCGAAATTAATAGATAATGGCAGACGGTTTCAAAAAGATTATTTAAATTACTTAATTTAAAAATCAATGATTTTTTTAGTATAAAGATTCCAAAAAACTTATCTTTTCACTTATTACTACTTTGCTACATGTTCCTAAAATAAATTATTTCTATTGTCTATAATGCAATAAAAAACGATACGTTCTACATAATAACATTACCATCGCATTTCCACGCTGAATCTTCGGGTGTTTTTAAATGATTAAAGAAAACGAGCGTTTACCTTTAGGTAGAAAATTTGTTTCAGTGAGGAAGATATACACAGTGAAAATTTCCAATATAGCAGTAACGGCAGCTACTATTTTAAACTTTTTAGCTATATTAAACTGACGTGAAAGATATTTTATTCGAAGCGACTAAGTATGTAGATATTTATTACTATGGCGACATTTTTGTAATATATGGGGTTTCCCGGAATTTGGATTTATCTAGCTGGCTTCTACTGGTAGTTTCTATACTGCATTAAATTTTTTATAAAATACTATTATTAATTATATCGTTCTTTATTCTCGGATCTTTTTGTTATTGTATTCTTTTTATATAAGAAGTTACCAATATAGCCTAAAACCTATAACGAAAACCATAAGCTAGCATAAATATTTTAAAGAAATCTATCTGAGATCTCAGATATTGTACAAAGAGTTTATCGCAAAATTGTCTAAAGAAAAAATAAACAAAGTAACAAGATATTTAAAAAATGTAATTCTATTTTTTTTCGTACACTGATGGTGCGGTCAAAATTGCCATTATGCTCAACATGGATTGAGAATTGGCTCTCAACTGAAACTGCAAGAACAAACAGATAGGTGAATTTCAACTAGAGAGTAGTTGCTAGCCAGACGAGCTCTAGAAAATACCGTGGTGTATTTTGTCACCATGCAAATGTATGAAATCCGATCGATTTTCCTAGGAGTCGAAGAAATAGAAGTCTTTTAACTATGTTTTGTGTATCTAGTATACTCTAACCTAAGTCACTAAATAGTGTCTAAAGTCATAATAAGTACGTACCATTCTAAATTCAAAAGTGTGTTGTTGGTTTGTTGGTTTGTCCTTCACGCAGCAACGGAGTTGCAGATCGAGGTGATTGTTGCGTAAATTAATAGTCAATAGACTGGACAGTATCATAGGCTATCTTTTATCCCGGAATATTCACGGTTTCTGTGGGTGAAACCGCGGTTAGAAGCTAGTGTTTTATAATGCTGTTAATAAATAACTAACAATTAATTAATAACAATTTCTAAAAATCGTTTTTGTACAGTTAAAGAATTTAGTGTACAAGGTTAAATGTAGCTGCCATTACTGACCGTATGAAGTTTTCCAATCTGTATATCTTCGAACTTTAAAGTTCAAAGAGACCCTTAAACTTTGAAGTTCCTACTTACTTTATAGCGATATAGAAGGCAACTCACGCAGCATTCTTTAAATTGCTTAGCATCGATGGGCGAGGTGAAGTTGAGGCCCCAGGTGTCATTAGTCATCGGGTCTTTCCAGTACACAAAACAATCCGAAGCTTGCCCTATACGGGTGCCTGGAAATAACATTTAGGAATTTATTAGGGTGTTATGGCTAATGATGAAATTCGGAGATCTTTACTAGGATTCACAAAACTTAACTTTTTACCAATTCCCAAAATAAGTATTGTATTAATTAATTATTCTTTATGATTCGCTAGTTTTTGTGGAGTTTACTCATATTAAAATTCGATTAAAATTTATTTACAAAATGTGATTGATTCATCATCATCCTGAAGTGGTCCACTGCTGAACAACAACAATATATAAGCCTCCCTCATGCAGTTTGGATCAGTTATGGTTATTTGTTTAGTTAAAAGTAATTAAAGGGAGAAAATCAAAACAAAATTCATTAGATATCTTCTGCACTTCCAATTGTATAAAAATACTTTCATTGAGTGATCACCATAAAATAAAATGTTATTATTTTCACATATGTCTAAATGTTTTGAAACCCATCGATTGAAAGACTAACGTGCTCGCCCTATATCTTAAACTAAAAGTGAACCATATTACGTCAGGCTATTGTGAACTAGATCATTTTGAACAAAACTGCTGCACACAGTCAAATCTTAATTTGATCAAACCATAATTTGATTTCGCCTCGAATTGAATTAACCTAATTCTGTTGGTACGATATACAATGCTGATAGAAAACTAAATAATTTATTGAGTGCACTGTGCTGTGTAAATCGGTCAACTTCTGGTGGGGATACGGCATAAATTTAATTTAAAACTAGGTTATAGTGCCGTATCTTTCGTTTATCTCATAAAACAACGAGTAGGTACCTACCTAGATATTTTTAGGTTACGTCAGTAAAAACACTCGTTTTAGACCGACTATTATTTCAAAACATTTCCACCATACTATAAACATTTTTAATTGACAATGAAGTATTGAATAGTTATTAATAAGCAGGTGAGTACCCACGTATAAACATAAATAATCATCATAATGTTATAAAATACTTTCGGTCACAGAACAGAAGTGTTGAGTTGCAATCCTAGAGTAAATAAACTAGGTACTTAAAATAGAAACTTATAAAAAAGCTAAGTGGGAGAATAACCATTACAGTGGATGCTTGTTTCAATAAGCTCTAAGCATGTTTGTGTATTCCACAATGGGCGGCGTATTCTCTAATCGGAATTGAATTAAGATCTTATCTACGTACCTGGTTGAATTAGTCTCACGTCCAGTATCTTGTCGACCTGCGAGTTATAAGCGGTGATGTGGAACACGCACTCGGGCGAATCTTGGATGCAGGTGATGTTCACAGGGACCAGGTCTTCGGACACCTGCGACCACTTGACCGTGCCGGAATTGGAGGCTGACACATGGAACACTTCTGCCCAGAGTCTGAAAGAAGTGGAGTTACATTATCATGAGCTTATACGTTACCAATCTTGGACTGGGTCAATCTTGTTTTTACGTTTTATGGTTTCAAAAAAAGGACTCGTGAGATGTTATTAACGTTGATCCAATTTGACCAATTTGACCAATTTGGAACGGGCACGGTGGGTTTCTGTAAGGTTCGTTGACTTTGAGCACGGATTGGGTCTGTTGGTGTCTTTGTCATTTATTATGTTCTGATAAAGGCAGCATTAGTTTTAGTCTGTGATTCGGGTAGATGAATGTTGCAGAGGCCCACTGTTAGAGTCATTTTAACTTTCATAAGTGCTCTTTTGGGGCCTATTTAAATAAAGACTTTTGAATTTGAATTTGAATTTGATCTTTTTTACATTTAAAATAGGTAAGCGTTGGATCGCTATCACGCCTGATCACGCTGATATGTTTTCGGCGGCAGATTTTCAACATGGCAGATTTTTTTTTTTTTTGTTTTTGGCTCCACGCGATTTGCGTATTTAGCCAGTGTCAAGTTATATAAAATATATTAAATGAAATAAATCTCAAGTTTTAGTGTGTAAAAGTCGTCAAAGTCACGTTAAAGTTTAGTCTAGGCGCGGTCGAGTCGAAGTGACGCTTCAGTAAAGCGGTGGATACTTTACTGAAGCTTCTATGGAGTTTTGGATAGAATACGAAAATACACGTTTTTCGTCTTTGTACTATTTGCCTTTCACTCATGCACGTTTACGAACACTTAATGGTTAATAATCCACCATTATTACACATTAACACTCGATAAAACGCAGGTTTTAGTAAATAACACAAACACAACAACAGCACGTTTTCGCATTCCCGCCAAAACTGAGGCAGATTGTATCACGATGTTTTCCTTAACCGACAGCTCGACCTCATTGTAGAATTCAAACTATAGACCTACCGATCGTCGGCTCGTCACTTTCATTGAGCCATCATCACTTCTAAAACAATACACTTCTCTGAATTTTAAAAAACCTAAAATAAATACCTGCCTTCATTAAAACGTTGAAATATACAATTTTTCAATTAGGAATGTTTGTATGGAGAAGTTCTATTTGATTTGTTTGACACTCCTAATGTTGAGGCTACTGCAGCAGTGGCATAAATGAGGATGCTAACTCTCCGCGCAAAAGCATAATGTAATATTCATGTAGGCAAAGATATAATACAAAGTATAAACCACTGCGTTCCTTTTTATGTTATTTGGTAATGAGACGAGCTGGTCGTTTGCCTGATGGTAAGCATAACGCCGGCCCATAACAATTGCAGTGCCACCCAGAACTTTGAAACACAAAGGCCTGCGCGGCACTGCAGTGCGCTGGTTACCCTGAGACATTAGGTATTAAGTCTCATAAGCCCAGTAATTTCACTGGCTACTCTGCTCATCAAACCGGAACACAGTAATGCTTGCACACTACTGCTTGACGGCAGACTTCACGAGCAAAGCAGTGGTAACAACCCAGACGGACACTTATGCAGAACAGTTAATCCTACCACTAACAAAATCCTTATTGTACTATTCACCTTATGTTACTATAATAAAATAAACTATTGACATCTTTATACTCTATCGACACAGAACATAAATAATACTATCAGTTAGCATTTGATCACAAAAATGTGAAAATCTTGATACTTCAACTACGGTCGAATTGCACCCGCAAAGTGCAGTATATTCATTCGTTACGTCCTGGGAGGCTGCCAACACACAATGGGCTGTATCAAGCGGGGAATTGCTTACGGGACCTTAATCTGTGCTCTTTGAAAGACCGTGGTCAAAGTAGGTATAGTTTGACTAATTGTGAGCAGTAATTACTTAGCTAAAAATTAACAACAAATAACGTCAAACGATCATGTGATATTATATGTTAAAGACTATGACCAACTAACACCTAACAGTGATTCCTTGTATCTTGGGAATTGAGAACTATGAGGACCATGGTACTAAAACACTTTTGTTAGTGGTAGGACTAACTCTTCTGCAAGTGTCCGTCTGGGTTATTACCACCGCTTTGCTCGTGAAGTCTGCCACCAAGCAGTAGTGTGCAAGCATTACTGTGTTCTGGTTTGATGAGCAGAGTATCCAGTGAAATTACTGGGCTTATGAGACTTAATAGCTAATGTCTCAGGGTAACGAGCACACTGCAGTGCCGCGCAGGCCTTTGTGTTTCAAAGTTCTGGGTGGCACTGCAATTGTTATGGGCCGGCGTTATGCTTACCATCAGGCAAACGACCAGCTCGTCTCGATACCAAATAACATTAAAAAAAAACTCGCAGACACGGAAACATTACTTGCGTTATTTTTATAATTGCGTGAAATATTCGTAGAATTGCGCGCTATAGTTATACAGAAGTGAAGTCTGTCGGTTTATCAACTACACTATAAATGAGCTGCTATGGGAGCTGTCCATAAATAGTAACTGATCAAAATGCCGATCGACTGCTTAGTCTTGTAAAGGTGTCATACAAGTAAGCTGTAGAATGGTCAAGAGAAAATAAATCTATAACCTAGTACCTAATATTATGTAATTGTTTATATCCAATGTTCTTGTATGCTCTAAGCAGTGATTTTTCGATTGCTCTAAGTCTGTATTAAAGTAAAATCTATGTGGACCAGTTTTTCTTTTTTATTCTAGAAAGGCTAGTGTTGGATCTCACCTGATCTTAAATATGTGTCATATATAGTCGATAGCCAAAACAAGCGAAATTAGAGTGGGTGCGGTTTCTACAAAACACCGATTGGAGATAAATCTTGGAGAGAATATTGGAGATAAATTTTATCCAGTGAAATTACTGGGCTTATGAGACTTAATACCTAACGTCTCAGGGTAACGAGCGCATTGCAGTGCCGCGCAGGCCTTTGTGTTTCAAAGTTCTGGGTGGCACTGCAATTGTTATGGGCCGGCGTTATGCTTACCATCAGGCAAACGACCAGCTCGTCTCGTTACCAAATATCATAAAAAAAAATCTTCGACTTAAGAGCGTTTATGCCTCACAGCTTTCATACAAACTTTCAAGTCCAAAATCTCCAAACTGAATAAATCCATTTTAATGAAACTTCGTGCATAAGCAGGATACTAAGGTCTAAATAATTAGTAATTTTTGAAAAAGAGAATTCTAACGAATGAGGTTTCCACCCAAACAAAAACATTTAATTTTTTTTTAGTTACACATTTTATAAATCTTCTCTAGTAACTATAATTTAGATTTGTATATTTTTCTTGTGTGTATAAAGTTTCATTAGCAGTTTATTCATTTAAAAGATTTTGGACTTGATTTTTTTATGAAAAGCCATTTTGTAAACGATATTAAGGTAACCAAGTGAGCTCTAGAAAATGCCCTACCACCATGCTAACGTGGCATCATGATTTTACTATCTCTCACTGAAAGCTCAAATTTTTTATAGGATTCCAGCCTTTGACCCATTGAACTATTTCCAACTATTTAACTCTGGATTAGCACGAGGGCTTCAATACTACTAAGCCAGCATCGATTCAAATAACTTAAACACTGTTTTAAACTGCCACGGTTATTCATTACTTTAAACATTGTAACGGGATATTTACCGTGATTATTATAAGCTGGTGAATTCCCGGGAACATGATGTTTGCAACAGCGTCGAAATATCGGGAGCTCACCAGCTTAGAATAATCACGGTAAATTTCCCATTACAATGTATAAAGTATCAAATAACTTAGTGACGGTTTAAAAGTATAATATTCACTATTGCTATTTATAGACAAGAAAAAACATAAATTTTATGTTTTCAAACCACACAAATCGGCAAACTTTAATCATTATCATTGGCAGTGCTGAAATAAGTAAACACATTACTCGTGAGTAAAGACCTATAAGAAAGCTTGTGCAATCCTTACGTCAACATCTTTAATCTTCAGTGGCATTGGTAACTTGGTCGCTAAAAATAGGACACCATGTTACTTTGATGCATTGAACTTGCTCGATGATGTTTATGTAATAATGTGTATACTTTGATGTCTTTCACCAACAAAACGTTTAGTATTCACTATGTATATGAAAATATTTTTTTATTGACAGGGCCATACAATATGTTTGCTGATTATGAGTTCCGTGATCAAATCCGGGCGTATGAGACCATGAAGGCCTTCATGTTTCAAAGTTCTGAGTGGCACTGCAATTGTTATGGGCCGGCGTTATGCTTACCATCAGGCAAATGACTAGCTCGTCTCATTATGTAATTGTATATAAAAAAAGTTATATGGAAGCTTAGTTTTTTGTTTTAAATAGGTGACAAAAACATTTTCATTAGAAATATTCATTGTTTCGATTCGATTTTGAAGTGATGAGAGCTTTGAGAATGTAGAGCTTTCAGTGAAGGCAAATATCTTGATTCAACTTTATTTTTTATGTTATGGGTACCAAGCATACGATCCGCCTGATGGGAAGCGGTCTAAGTCGCCTACGGATATCTGTAACACTGGTGACTGGAAGTGTTATTAATGACTTACTTATTCTGTAAGGCTCTTTTTACCCTCTCCATATTTTAGCTCTGTGGAAAGACCGTTGGTGGAAGCTGGTTTCACATTTTGCACGTGTTTTTCGCGTACACTGCATAGCCTGAAAGGGCTTTCATAGATTTCCATCAAGCATTAGACGATACAATATTCGTCTAGCGGTGATCATGGTTTTTCCATGGTTGGCGCGTAGTCCAATGATTGATGGATATATATCAATCATGCTTGACCATGTAACGGGCGCCATAGTGGTCGCAAAGTCAAATAGTGATTTTTTGGATAAAAATACCAATACTAATAGTTAACAGACATATATGTGTCTACCTACTATCGCCTCCGTTCCTCTTTTAGTTTAAAATTTGCGTAGGCTAAAAAATGCTATGAGTCGGTGTCAAGGTAAACAGCATCGCTCATGGATAGAGTAGCAAAAAGGTTACATTGTCTGATGACTCCATTTACAAAAACTTCAGCTTATTCTAAGTCTAAGCGCCTATAAGGTAAATCAAGTTAAAACGTTATTGCTGCTGGGGTAAGTCTAATATACCTTGACTAGCTGTCGCCCGCGGCTGCACCGGCATGTTCAACAAGACTAATTTTATCGACATAGGCGTTTCTTTTATTACAAACATCACGCTAAAAAACATATTACTATCGCGTCTATGCTCACACAAATTACCTAGTCTAATTGAATAATTGATTTGCCAGTCAGTCAAGACTTGCTACATAATATTTTAAATATCTTTGAAAAATAACGAAACGCATAATCTCTGATTAACTTTGACGAGTATTTCAATCAAGTTCGGGGACTTGGATAAACTTAAAAAAATCTTTTGGTTTTTAGGTTTATTCTTAACATCCCCAATATAATCTTTCTACCGGTATGGACGCTGGGAATTAAAATTTCCTGTGTCCCTACCACAAAATCTTTCGAACTAATTAACTCTGCTTCTTGTCCGTAGCACAGTTCAGTTGTCTGGTCAACCAGATGCCGCGTGAGCCAAGCGAGCGAAGCGAGCGTGCGAGTTGCGGTAGCGATAGCATCAATTCTGCATTGGATTGGCAGTTAGCTTTTTTATTTTTTACTGTATCTACTGCTACTCTGGTATAAAACGTCGGTGAGGGTGTTAGTGGAATAGTTTCAGCATCCTCTTAGGTCATGGGTTTGATCTTCGGTTGGGGAAAAGTTTGTGTAGTGAGCATACTGCAGTTAATTTTTTACTTCTAGTTCTGTAATGTGTATGTGGTAACCTATGTGTATCCATGCCACATGTTACACAGGGTATCATAGTGCTGAGTTTTGAGTGCGTAAGCGTTTCTTTTTACTCACCTTAGCAAGTGGCCGTCGCGACGGCGGGAGTTCTGCCACGGGCTGTCTTCATAGCGGTACGCCTTGCGGATGATGGGCGCGCAAGAGCACGATAGCTTATTGCCCATCGTGCGCGAGCCGCAATCGGCGCACTGCACTATGCCGCCTGGAACACGAAAAAACAGTATAATGTACGATATTAAGGATTGAATTGACTGTCTTAGACTAAATCAGGCCCTGAACAAAAGGTCAAGACAAGTTGGTTTCATTTTGTACAATACTAGCTTACGCGCGTTGCTTCGCCCGTGGTGTATTGTCTTTTGTTATTTATGTTATGTGTTATTACAGAACCTAAAAAATCTTCAAACAGCGGAACAGATTTATTTGAATCATAGCTAAGAACACTCTCGATCAAGACACCTTTCATACAAAAACTAGTTCACGGTCCATCCGTTTAGGAGATACGATGCCACAGACAAACACACAGATATGCAGTTACACACTTTAAACTTATAACACCCATCCTTTTTTGTGTCAGGCGTTTAAACAATTCTTTATCTCAATCGAAATCGTCCTCTAGTCGCGTCCCGAATTGCACTACAAAGTTCAAATATAATATTCTAGTCTGACGTCGAACATAGACGTCTCTTTCTGTCTCTCTTTTATGCAGTCGTCCCTTGTACACAACATCGAAAACTTTCCGCGTTGTATAATGGTATACGACCACCTCTTTCTGTTCTACATGTAGCCATTTTTCTCACACAATTCTGAAAATCCCATTATGATCATCACTCTCTTTCGCGCACATGGCCATCCTGCTCACACATTTTCTCTAAGTTTCCAGGGTTCCGGGTCCATCGTCTCTCTCTTTCATTACGTATGGTCTCGCCTTCTCAAGCAGCTTCGAGAATGTTCAGGAGACGGGAGGGCTGTAACTAGGGTTGAAACAGCCTGAAAATGAGGTTTTAGCAACAAGGAAAGCTGGTCGGTTTTCTCGTCGACATTTATCGTTGTCATATTTTGTTATTAAGTGAAAATTATTATGTAAGTAACATCTCTCGCATTTTGTACCAATGTAAAATAAGCATATATAGAGATCCGTCCAGATTTATTTTCATTCCATTCATGTAAGGATTGTAATGCTTTATTACTATTTGGTGGTATAAAACTTCGACTTCCTGTTTACTTTTTCAATTTTCGTTCAGGCAAACCAAAATTAAGTGCCTAGTCAGAAAAATATAAGCCAAATATAAAACGAATCTATGTGCTGAAAATGTTCTACAGTCTGATCACTTTTGTTTAGCTTCCTCGTCAGAAAATTGTAACAGAATCAGAAATTTGAAACTTAAACCACGGAGACCTAGTTAACTAACCAGATAGGTATGTACTTACTAACTCTCAAAACGAGTTAAAACTAATTGCTTTTTATTAAAAACGGGAATCGACTTCTACGAAAATATCGCGATATTTGAAATTTCATTCCCTGTTTTTCTATACTTAGGTATTCTGTAATAACATTTATAAAAGGACCACCACTCTTGAGATATAGGGTATATCTCACTCCCAACTCTAGCAATGAGAAAAAAATCATTTAAATCGGTTGACAATTAGCGGAGAAATCGAGTAACATCGCCACAAAAAGATAAATACGAATTGAGAACCTCCTCCTTTTTTGACTTCGGTTAAAAATAGCTAGAATAAAAAAAGGGAAGTATCCAGCACCTATTGATGTATTTTAGCAACCACAGGTGTAAACCGATTGTTATTCCATGTAAGCGTACTATACCTTCATTGCGAATGGTGTGAGATAATATAATAGTTCAAATGAAATACTATAGAAAATAAAAATAAATTAGCTTAAAAATCAGTGTTGTATACTGTCATGTTCCAACATTAAACATTTATTTCAGATCCATTTAGGCGTTTTTTGATTTACCAAGTGAACGTATAATTTTACATTAGGTACCAGAATGTAATGGCTGGGGAGAGATTGCTACTGATTTTGATTATAATGTTTTGCTTGGTAACTAAAACATTATTGAACATGATGTATAACCTCCGGGTAGGTACATATTGTATAGCTACAAGAAAAAATAGACGTGCGAAATTTGTTTGGTGTTAATTCAAGGTGACTTCAAATTTGGGAGTTACGTTCTAACCAATTAAAACACTACTCCAAAAATATGAACATTTTAAATAGGAAAAATATGAACGAGATTTTAACCAAAATTTGTCTCTTGATAACATTCCTTTACATCAAATCAGTTACCGTCACGGAGTCACTGTCATAATTAATCCTTCTATTCTAAAAAATGTTTTAACTTACCCGCGGTCCCGTGATGTCACCAGGTGCCATCGGAGCGCGACAAGGAGTGTCCTCGGTTGAGGCTCTGCGAGCGCTGAGTGCCGTGTCTGTTCCTCACAGAGCCATGCTGTAATACACGAATAAACTTACACTCGGATTCATTCGATGTAAAAATGTTCCCCTACACGATGAACTGTGTCTTGGGTTATAATTAAGCATTATTGGCGATGAAATTCAGCTCTCATAAAAATGGCGGCTTGATAGCCTAAAAATTTGCATCTCGGCCATAGTCCATCGTGTAAAGGAAGCGTTTGATTTTTATACTTCTGACGCCTACTCAACGATCCAATCGTCCAATTAGCAATTTAATAGTAATAGACCTTTAGTATGGCTTATTATTTTTAGTGAATATATAAATTGACGATCATGTATGTTGATCATTATAATTTGAAGTCACTTACGTTTTCCCATCGATCGAATTTAATATAGGGCACGATCTACACATACAGTTAAATGACCTAAAATTATAATAATATCTTAATTCTGTGAATAGTACAAGTAATGAAAAACCAAGTTTTGATTGGTCTTTGAATGTAAACACCAGATTTTAAGGATTTCAATAAGGTTTGCTGGTTTTAAATTATAATTTTAACTGTTAATTTATAACAGATTGGGATATTTCTTTAGAATTGGGATTTAAGTATCAAGGTGTTCAAAATTCAGAACCTAAATAAAAAAAAACGTTATAAATGTAGGTATATCAAGCCTCTTATTAAATAAACAGTGTTAAACGGTTGAATAGTGAAACTATGTTTTGTCTCTTTCGGTTAAGTTTAAAATTATTGTCAAAGAACAATAAAGACAAATCATACTTTAAGTAAACCACTGTTTAATATTGTTTATTAATAAGTGTTCAAGAATGTAGACAGGAATATGAAAATCAGATATTGTGACTTAAGTAATATAATTTTATTATGTGTATAGAATAGGGAAATTATGTGGAAGTACACAAAGTGGATATGAATTTCAGAGTGTAATGAAAAAAGCGTGCATTAGAGATAAAACTACTGTGGGGTAGGTACTTAATTTCTGGGCTTTCATTTTTAATAGGAAACTTTAATCAGATTCAAGCATTGTTTTTCCAGCTTTACACTCTTGGTTATTTAGATTATATAATTAAAGCTATTTAATTATATTCATGCACATATTTACTTACACTAAAATAAACATATAAAACTAATAACGCAAAAAATTTAGTAAATTTTACAAGTTTAATATTTCCTGTAATATTTAGCAGCTTCTCGTGACGTACTAAGTTATTTCACAACTGTTAAAATTACATTTAGTCATACTATCACATTTTTTTGTACCTATGTACCTAAATATTACCTATGTATCTAGTTAGTCATTTTTTATGTTATTTGGTAACGAGACGAGCTGGTCGTTTGCCTGATGGTGAGCATAACGCCGGCCCATAATTATTGCAGTGCCACCCAGAACTTTGAAACACAAAGCCTGCGCGGCGCTGCAGTGCGCTCGTTACCCTGAGACATTAGGTATTAAGTCTCATAAGCCCAGTAATTTCACTAGATACTCTACTCATCAAACCGGAACACAGTAATGCTTGCACACTACTGCTTGGCGGCAGACTTCACGAGCAAAGCGGTGGTAACAACCCAGACGGACACTCGCAGAAGAGTTAGTCCTCCCACTAACAGGACATGTGACTCTCTTATTCTGGCTGACGCTGGTTCAAGCTAAATCTTGAAATTTAGCTTGAAGTTTGCAAGCGTACTCCATGCGGCCTGCTTTATTAGCCTCAGTTTTAATAGAGATGCATAAGACCGAATACCATCCCGTGGTAGAATATAATCAGAAATCAATAATCATTGACCGTACTAAAGTTACCATAACATACCCCAAAATACGAATACTAAACTGCGATCACAATTATCTCTTTTATACAAATTACTATAAACATGTTGTGTAAACCGTTCGTTACTTTATGCGTAAGCTATATTATACAACAAATCTAAACTAATTATTTTGCAGTAAAGTAATTAGTTATTATTTATTTAATGTCATATAATCTATTAGCTGATTCACGTTAAATAATTTTTTGAAAAGAGATAATAATTTCTAAGTTTAGAAAAAAGCTTTTATGAGCAGCTTTGACAGACAATATTGTGAAGACTAAACTTGAGCAAAGTCTATGTTTGGTCTTCTACGTCTAGGCAGTTACGAACCGGGATTGGGCTTATCTTTCATAACTGATAACTTCTACGACTCTAATTTTTTTATCGTTAAACAAAATCGCATTTACTTATAATAAGATAGTATAGTTCTTTTGTACTTTATGTTACTTGTTTTTAAATTTATTATTTGTCAAATATAATTTTAAAAAGTACGAACTATGTTTATCTAGTATTCTTTAACTTATTTAACAAGTGAAGTAACAGTTAAGCATATAACTAACTAAGAGCTGTTCAGATCGATGACCCTAACGCTGTATAAAACGCAACTATACAGAGAGCCTAAGTCATAAATGTTAAAGCCAATAACAGTTAAAATTCTAAAATACACTCACAACTGGATAGTAGGTGTGTATGTTTAACATTTTATTATAGCATACAACTGCACGGACAAGTAGTCTTTCAACATATCGGCAACAGTGCGACGCTCCCACGCTGAGCTACACCGTAAGGTCCGATATACCAAGGAATATATATTAAGCTGACATTAAAATACATCTACATGCAAATACATCTAAATGCATCTACCTTTGTCTGTAAAAATATAAGAAACTGAGCTACAACGCACGGTCCGATATACCATGGAATATATATTATTATGCTCACGTCAAAATACATCACATCTACCTTCGTCTATAAAAATATACTTAATAAAACTATTGTAAGTTATGCAAACCAATAAAATTTTATGTAATTTTTTCATCATTAATTTAATACATTTCTAGGAACAACTACCTACCTAAATAATACGAGTGATTGCGAAAACCAAAGAAAATAAATTTAACTCCTTAGAGTGTATATAAATGCAGCAACTTGAATTGACTTATAATCATGATAATAGTAAATGGATATGAAGACCCTAATCGAAATAAGATATTTTCTATCTATACAAGTTACCTAAACCTTAAAATGATAAACATTTACAAGAAAAACTTTGAACAGCCTGTAATTGCTAAATTGCAACCTATAAACTGCCAAGCTATCGAAGACATTTCGCTCAAGTCTATCCTATCAAATAGTAATTAAAATTCTAGCACCGCATTTCGATCTCGCCGGTTGGCAGTGCCTTCAATCATGCCAGATTAGTTTAACTGAATGTGGGTCAGCCCAGTTTGGCTTCATATTTTATACAGCGCACGGTATCACGTAGGTATCGTATGCTTGTGTCGGTGCTCGGTGCTCTACCTAATTTTATTTTATACCATACGGACCTACATTATGTAGATAGGTACATTTTTATGATCACTTTCTTCGCTTGATTATTTTTGTGTTTAGATTTCAGGTTGAAATGGATTTTTGGGCTTTTTAAATAGACTCTACTTTCATGTCGAGTTCAGTAATGTCTTCTATACAGATTGAATGCTGTCCAACTAATGGTATATTTCGAAGACTTCTGGTTTTATTTTATTATAAAGTTAACAGTTAATCTAACCACCGAAAATGTATAGGTACGCGTTTATTTTATGTTACTTTTCAATTTAATAGTCTTATTCGCATCACTTTAGATATATGATAATGTATTTTATTTATAATGTCTTACACATGAACACATTTGTAACGAGATATACTGCGTTTGCAAGACCAGCTATGTTGTTATGCTAAATAAATAGGTATCTACCTTGAATATCTATACCAGTGGGTGGGTGCTTATTTCCAAATATAGATCTTATTTTAGAAGCTATTATAATGAAGAATGTTATTCCAATGAAGGTAGATGGTAATGGTGATGGTGATGGAAATGGTTAATTGTATGATAATTCCGAAATAATTATTTATTTTTGATATCTACATACCAATATACTGTTTAGAATATGACGGTACAATATTGCTACAAAAGTATTAATACACGACAAGTTGGCGTTAACACTAACATTACATTACTATTACTCATTAAGCTAAACAAAATTACGCCACAACACACACAAACAAAACCGAAATCATGGAACACATTTTTAATTTATTTTTATAAATTTTTAGTTATATTTATTTAAGATGTTTACATAAACGTGAACATGCATGCATGACTTCACTCATTAAAAGGTTAATGTGCATAATATTTTAAAATATAATTTAGGACAAAGTTAAAATTTATTATTATATTTATGAATGGCACGAAATGCCCCATCGTTTAGCAGACATTCACGGGGAGGTACGGGGAACAAACACTCCATGTGCAAAATAATCTATACTTAGTTACGAACCTCGAAATTACTCCAATTTTGCGAAGAAAATTTAGCAGCATCCACGCTTTCTTTAGCACCCATATTTACGGTGTTGTGAGATCACTCGAATGAACTATGGAAAATCGACTTCGATGCGTATGTTCTGAGCTCGTGACTCTAGTGCGGGCTACGGCCGAACCCTATGCGAGAGAGTCGGTTTTGATAAGCAATAAAATACCTCTGTCTTCGTTCGTTCGCTAAGTTAAAAATTCACAGCGTTGAATAGTAAATCAGGGGTGTTGTAGGTTGCAGCAAAAGAGCGAGCGCACAGAGCGGCGCGTGATGCAGGCGCGGCGCAGCGTGTAAACACGACCAGCTGCGGGCCCGGCGCTGCGGCTGATCGCGCGGCTCGTCCGCACCCGCACTCTACCGCACGGGGCCGCACCGTCCTCACCCTGCCCTGTGCACGACCACCGACGCGCACCAACACCGTCCGGGGTGATCGGTGAGCTCGCCTATACGCGGAGATACCTCTAAATGCGCAGAATATGTGCGGTGGTTTAGTTTGTCAAACGGTGTGGTGACGCGACACCGGCGGCTCGCCTAAACGTCAGAGCAGACTGGGTCGCGATCCAAGCGTGCGTGGCGGCGCTGTGTGCGCACGGCCGCGCCGCCCGCCCGCCGCCGTCGCGCACCGACCGCCCGCCGAAAGCCGAGACGCAGCGACGCCCAAACCTAGCGGTCTCTACGGTAGCCAGCGCCTCCGATATCTATCGCGTACCGGTTTTACAGATATTACCTACGTCTTCTTATTATCCCGAGCAATACTGTATCGAACTATGATACATCAAGTTGGAGCTAATCGTGTTAGTCCAGGTTGCATAAAAGTATCAATAATAAGTATCTAGATTGCGAAGATCATCAATGGAGGTTCGGAGCGGTGCGGCGTGGGACGGGAGATGCGCGCGCACTTTGCCCGAGACAACATTCGATTTTGGTCCATGACTGTTGGATGCTTACAGTGGGCCCACCAAAGGCTTTAAATAGTTCATTGTAGACTATAGCGGAGAGCAGGACTACGTATTTAATTATTTTATTTACTCAACTTCATTTTATATAAATCAGACTAAAAATGTACCACCAAAATGAAAGTATTCTCTACGTAATTTGTTCATACATTGGTTCACCATCTTTCTTGTCCTTGTTTAAGTTCATTAATGCCAACTGCTCAGTGAACATTGATAGAGCGTAGCTTGTTCTCAACAATTAACTAAGTTTTCCGTATCGTATCGAATGTTTTTCTATATAATATTGAAGCCACGCGACTCGTGTAGATTGTTTCCATTAATTTACGGTTGTACGCATTCCCTAAACTCTAACAAAATATCGTTGTCAACATCATCGGAAATACTCTTCCAATTTAAAACTCATTCACTCATATTATATATCTTACACTAACAGATATAACATAATTATAAACTACTTAAGATATTTTTATATAGGTACATTATCATTTCAGGTAAAAATCAATATTTTTAGTTTCTGTTTAGTAAAAATATAAAAAATTAGAGAACTGCCCGCCCTACCTGCCCAAAACTTTCAGTTCCCAGTCAAATTCACACGAGTTAACACAAGCTGCAAAACACACACGGATTAACCCCCCAACACAAGTGTGGAACGTGTGAAAGAACGGTCGTAGATCACTAGTAGTACACTTAGCGAAAAGATTTTCACATATAGATATATTCATATACCTCAAAATCTTATATTAAACACCCATGCCACAAATTTAATACAAGTTAACGTAAAGCCTACGAGAGCAACATAATCTCTTTTTAATATTATAAATACGAAAAAGTGTTTTTGATAGATAATCATTTGAGCATTATGCTATACCTAGATTAGAACTAGGTCTCAAGCGCAGTTTCCGGAATGTACTCATAGGTACTTGGTGACGGATTATTAACTTGACGGTGGTAGCCAGCCAGACCAGCCCTATAACATGCCTAACCATCATGCTATGACCACTGAGCCATCATTGCTACAAAAGCATAGATATATATTTTATAGGCTGGAAAATGACATAATCATGATATAATGACATTTTCCCCGAAAATTCACAGTTCCTATTGGAAATTCTCATGCAAGTGAAACCGTAGGCCATTTGAAAAACTAGTTTCATATTTTGAACATCGATAGCGAAACTGTACTGAACTTTTCAATGGGGAGGCACAGGCAAAGCTAATCTCAGATGGCGCCACCTCCGCTGGTGCATGTCATTGATGGTTCTTTTGAGGGATAATGAATTAAACTATAACCAGTAAACATGCTCACGTCTTAGAAATCATTAGATTTGAAATGGTCACTACATAACCGAGACGAATAATTGGTTTCCAATATATTTTGATGAGCAAAGCTTTGATCCACAATTTACGTTTTTCTCGTTTGAAGAGAAACGTGTGTACATTAAGTTTACATTGAATTGCACTTTACAGAGGCATACTTTGTTGAAAAGACGATTTTTTGTTCATTTACTAAAATTTTATAATTAAGTTTCATAGTGAAACAGCACCAGCGATCATGCGCCACCTAGCGGGATAAGTAAGCAGTGTGGCTCCCCATTCTGTACTGAAGTATTCTGAACGGCCTTATTAAACTGTCAAACTATTACTGTAGACTAAAATATTGGACATGAAATCAGTTTCATACGTTATACACATTGCACAGTCTAACGACTGTTAAGTCGCGGCGACTTCAGCTGCTGGTTTTTTTAAACCACTTTTATTAGCTTCACTTGTAATTATGCAATGGAATTTTGAAAGTCAATTTTTACCTACTTCTAATTGTCGTATTGAACTGTAACTTTGTATGTATATGGATGACAATACAATAATTTGGTATCATGGAGCTGATGTGAAGGTGGAGCTAGGAGATGGAATTGTGCTTTTAATTTCTTTTAACTACCTACATAAGTATAATTACTTTTAGTATTTTTAACATCCTTTTATTGCTTCATTTGTAACTAACTAACAATGTAATATAATCTTAGAAGTCAATTTTAACTTACTTCTAATTGAGGTGTGTCTGTTCAAAAGGATTAGTATTATTACTGTTGTTTTTTTTTCTTTTGTTACGTTTGACGTGACATGAAACGAAGTGACTCATCGATTTGATGTTAGAGTGCGCCCAAAGACGCAGCCATACATATTACTGATCTGTGGACGGAGCTCTTTTAATAGATATCATCACACTCACATCACAGGTAAGGCCAGGATACACTAGCTTGCGTAATTATTATGCTAGCTATCGAGTCAATAACATATAAACTAACTTTGTTGTCTGCAAATGTGTAGTGATTGAATCTGCTCTACAACGGATCACTAATCGGGGATAGGAAGTTGGTCATAATTGGTGTTGGTACAAGTTCAAACTTGTTAACGCTGTCTCTGGAATCAGTACTGTTCAATTAACATAATTATCGGATACTGTAGTTACTATTAAAGTAAAGCGAAGTAAACATTTATTGCACAACTGTTATAAGAAAATTCAGTTTCTATTCTTGTGATCACAGGTGGTCATGCTTAGCCTAGAATCACGTTCTCAAATACAGTGCCAGACAATAAAGTAGATGTTTGACTATTTGAGATGTATATCCATACAAATAAATAAAATTGAAGTGTCTGTTTGTAATATCAAAATAACAGCTTTTTGCTAAATGCATATGAAAGTATATACGGTTCCTATACATATATAACAAAACAAACATTTTTAAATTTTTTTTCTGACTGTCTGTTTGTTCCGGGTAATCTTCGTAACGGCTGGACCAATTTTGACGAGATTTTCACTCACAGATAGCTGATGTTACAAGGAATAACTTTAATTTTAGAAAAATAATTAGGGTTCCGCGCAAAAAAATAAAAACCACGCATTCCAATAACTCCGCGCGGTTGAAATCGCGGGCAGCAACTTGTCCAACATATGACCTTAGCTGGTTAAGCGAGTACCGATACCAGTTCTCACCCTAAAGAGAGATTTCCTGTAAAAATAAAAATTGGGTTTTACTTCTATAATCAAGGTCTTACTGGAATCGAAAACCTATCCCGACAAAAGTTGCATACAAACTTCAAACCATTTTTTACCGTAGTAGGAGTTGATTATCAGGAATTCCTCAAACACGTTTTTTTACTATATATAGGTGAAGAGTAAATATATAGCGAGTTTGACATCTTTAACTTGGACAGACTTTAAACTTGCAAGGACATTGCTAAATAGAAGTATGGGTGACTGCCCTAACAATGTATAAACTTTGTACCTATGAAAATGTAAGCCTGAACAGCTGAATATTAGTATTTTGTATGAAAAAAGCTTCAAGAACTTTTGATAACGTTACAATACTGAAAATAAAACCGTAAACTCTTATGATGAAAAAATTATCAATTGTATACATACTTCAAATAGGTAAAAGAAATGGATTTTGCTATGAAGTTTAGCTAGGCGTTTGTATGAAAACTTCATCAACTAGGTAAAACAATATTTTTGTTAATATATTAAATACTACTATAACTAAATATTATGCGCACTAATTAAACAAGGTTCCATTAGATGTATACTGATCTGTTTTTTGTGTGAACGCACTAATAACTGAAACGAAATGTGGGCTTCTAAGCCTAGAAGATTCTAAGATTGGAATAATCTTTATATAGCCCAATTCTTGAAGAAGGTTATAGGCTTTTTAACATCACGCTACGGCCCTTAGCTCGCATTGAAATCAAATCCGCGATTGACGCAAAAGCGTTGTTATTCTGACAAGCAAACGTACGTTTGCATAAGCGTCTACGCTACCCCATAGAAGTCGAACAAAATTAATAACCGGCCGGTAAACCTGCGGGACACAGCTAATATTGAAATAAAACATATTTATTACGTATATGAATTTGGTTTATTGTAACACATTACACACCATAGACACGAAAAACATAAATACGAAGAATTTCCCCGTGGGGCAAACCGCGAGTGGCAACTAGTATTTAATTATTTAAATTCTACAATATAGTATTATATGTAAATACAAAAACATCTATACAATGTGTCTATTCAATGGGCACGAACTAACAATTTAGCTACGTACCTACCTACATTTGTACCTACACAAAACCATCCCGACACCCTTTAACCCATTACCCTTATTTGTGGCAGCTATTTCGATATTTCTGCCGATGAGTGTACAAAAAACATACATTTTGATGTTTTCGTCTCTATGCAACAAATTTTGGCGTTTTCGAATGCTAAAGATATTTCTTATATTTTGGCGCTCTTTGTTATTAATTTTTGATAAGTTTTTGATTTTCGATAATATAGAAAGGGATGGAATTTTAATAAATGCGGCTTTTTATATAATAATTTGTTTCTTTTATCTATACATATAAATAAAATTGAAGAGTCTGTTTGTAATATCAAAATAACAGCTTTTTGCTAAATGCATATGAAAGTATATACGATACCTATAACAAAACAACCATTTTTAAATAGTTTGTCTGTCTCCAAAACGGCTGAACCGATTTTGGCGGGACTTCCACTGGCAGATAGCTGGTTACAAGGAGTAACTTATGCTACGTGGGCGAAGCCGCGGGGCACAGCTAGTTTATAATATTTTAGCTAAGGTGGTAGTACGAGTAACCCTGCCTGCAAAGCTCGGGACACCAGCTTCGATCTCTGGCCAGGGTAAACTTTCATCTCAAAGTTTGTTCTCGGGTATTGGATGTTTATGTTGTACGAGTAATACAGATAATCCTAATGCAGGGCGTGTATGTGAAAATGTTTGTTTATTTGTTTGTATATTTAAAACATGTTTCTGAGATTGATATTGACAGACTAACAGACAGAATAACAGATGAATATTTTTACCTATTTTATTGCCAAACTTTTTTCCTGAATAGTCTGCTATTTGGCAATTGCAGGCTAATTAATAATTGTTATCCGCCAAGTACCTAAAAATATGGGTACTGTTTCCCGCCAATACAGTTAAAAACTAAGTGCATAATCATTGTTTAGTTTAATACAATAATAATGTTCGATTAACTTCGAACGTTTGTTAGTAACGAGGATGATTCGATCAGGGATTACGGCTATAAACGATAACTGCACCGGTTCACCCGATACTGCATATTAAAACGGGGTGTTAAAACCCCCTTTAACATGATATGGTTGAAGCTGACCTAAATGATCAGCGGTTATTGGAATGACCGGTCAGTTTGCACTGTACTATAGTTTGCAATGACTCGAAAACTGCAAATAAATGATTAAAAGATAATACTAACAAACTCTAGCTATTTTATTATTTAAAAATAGGTGTAAAATTGTACTATTTTGTTAATAGTACAATTAATACCTATTTTTACCCTCTTAGGAGATCTTTTAATAAAGGAATAATATAAATGTAGTTATTTTTAAATATTGCCTCAATGATTTATTTTTTTGACGTCGTCTACTAGTTTTTACATCTATCCAAACCTTGCAAAGGTTCTCGATAGAAAGTTTCTTTTAGGCAGTTGTCAAACTTATTCCTCTATGCGTTGTTTAATTTAATTTAACTTAGTTTTTATTTTGAGCTTGAGTCTTCGATCAATGTACTCTGTGGTCTTCGGTCCGCTTTCGGTGAAGGACAACCAGGACAACATTATGGTGCAATGATAGCATGGTGGCAGGCTATTTTCTAGTGCTCCACTTGCTTTTTACCATCTTCAAGATGATTTGATTTGATGAATATTTTGACCCTATTTTGCATATATGCAACTATCAGTGTGCTTTCGACAGACGCGCTTGAGAGCCAGTTTCCAGTATAATTTATGGTATTTACCACCTTAGACCACATCGTCAATTAAATCAGCTGCGGGAACTATCTCTGTTATATAGATCTAGAGATTAGTGCCTGATGGTATGTATAACGCCCATATCAATACAGATGTTAACTCGATTTTTTTATGATTTCAATCAATTCGTTTTCTCGTATGAATCAAATGTCTATATCGAAAAACCTGGAAATAGAGCGCTAGATGGCGATGGGGGATTGGGCAGAACAAATGACGTCACTATTCACTAAAACTATAATAAAAGCATACATTTTGTTGATTTTGACCGTGAAATAGTTATCATACATTTTTGTATTCAATGAAATGTTAAGAATCTGGTACTATTCCAAAATAAAAAAAAATCGTTGAATTTGGAAAACTTTAAATAAGTAAGTACAGTAAAGTATGCTGTATCTAAAAGTTTGTCAAATAAAACGATATTTTTTATTAATATCTTTGTGGAAATTATATATTTTTTGCAAACTTCATTATTATTGTGTTAGTGTGATGTTTTTAAACGAGTATAACAAAAGTAGTTATGTATTTTGTTTTTGTGATTCGTGCCCTATTGTAGTGCCGCTCAAAACTTTTAAACGCAAAAGCCTGCGTGGCAGTGACTGCTCTCGTTGGTTTACATAAAATGATCCAACGTATTACGCTATACTTTGCCGTTTGTAGCATAACAACAATGCTAATGAACAATGCTAAAGCTCAATAGGATTTGAATTATCGGCCGATTCACATGCAAACGATACGAGGTAAGAGTAGAACATCATAAGCAATTTAAATCGCAAATTAACTGCGCGATAAACCCACGCCCACCCTGTACAGAGTCAAAAATAACCGTAGGTACATTAAGGGTGCCAATTCTAAATGTCCCTCAACCCTGATAATAGGATCGCGGCCAGTGGCAGTCATACACAGCTATTCAAACCTTTGCAAACATGAAAGAAACTGTAGAGCTTTGTGAATATGACAAGAAGCGATAACTTCAACTCATAGAGTAAAAGGATCTAACCTTCAACGGGATATGATAACTACATTCTAAGTATAAAGGATATTGGTTCCATATTGTAAAGAATTAAGGAGAACGGAACCAACTCTACCAGCTCTAAGTGAACAGAATATATCCATAGCTGATCAGCGAGATCTTTTTACTTAAGGACGGTAGCTAGAGCTAAATAACCTCTAAAGTGCTCTACGACAACATCGTGCCCCACCTGAACTAATTTAAGTTTTCAGAATGACTAAATGTAGCAAATATGTCAAAATGCCGCGAGCCGATAGTTTTAAATTAGAAAATGTGTAATGACCGAGTCTCCTTTAATTCCTTATTGGTATAGTCTGTGCGCTAAGTGCAAAAAAACGAAACGAAAAAACGACTAAGTATAGGTACTCGATATAAGCATGAGCCTTGAAACGTGCTACACAACGACATCAAAGGAATTTGCCGAATTACGTTACAGCTTTAACACCAGTTTAAACTTAAATTAAGTACTGTATTGACCAGAAATACCTGTTTTATTCAGCTGTATTTCTATATGATCCAAACTAGGCTTTTAATTTACAAATACAAATGCATCTGTTACTATAACTCTTGAAAAATAAATCTGGGAGTCTTCAAAATGAGAACGAACAGATAACTTTTAGGTAAACTTATCAGACATCGACTACCGCATCGTCACTTACCATCAGGTGAGATAGCTGTCAAATGTGAGCCTATAGAATATTTAAAAAAGATACATTATTATTTATATTATTTGCCAGGTGGTAAGAATAACTCTTCCGCAAGTGTACGTCTGGATGGGTACCACCGCTTTGCTTATATATGTAGTGTGTCGCTAAGCAGTGACGTGAATGCATAACGGAGTTCCGGTTTGATGAGCAAAGTAGTCAGTGAATTTACTGGGCGTGTGAGACTTAATATCTGAGGTCTCAGGGAAACGAGCGCACTACAGGGCCGCAACGGCCTTTGTGCTTCAAATTTATTATTGAGTGACTGCAGTTATTATAGGTAGGTCTCATGCTTACCATCAGTCAATCGACTTGCTTGTTACAAGTATTGAATAACAATCAATAAAAATATTAGTGTTTCGAAATTTGAGATGTTCCCAACTGAGTATGTTTTGCTAACATTAGTAATTTAAAAACCTTCTAAAACGTAAGAACGATTGATGCAATTGTTTAAATATTCGTTTCCTCAATAGCAACGGTTTTTCATATAAAAATTATTATCCCCGATTGATCTTTTAAGGGACTGTTAAGAAAATGACAAGTTTCGTTTTCTCTACCGTTCCACTATACTTCTTACTAAAAAGTAAGGATAAAGTTAATTGATTAAAGAATTTACAAAATCACAGAAAGTTATTTAAAAATCACAGGCTTCTGCTACGCTATTGTAACTAAATTTTATTTTGTAATATTTAACATACAAAAGAGGAAGATAGATAGATAACGGCATAAAGGTGGGGACCTTTATGCCGTTATCTATCTATCTATGAGGTACACAGAGCCTTTTGTCTGAGCCGTGGCGCTGCCAGGCTATATATAGCCTAGCCATAGTTAGATATATATTTTAAGCTATTCGCTATTCACACGAGTAGGTCAAACACAAGTGTAGTAACCGATGAGTAACTTTGAATCAGCTTGTGCAGGCATCTCAGTCAGTGCACTGAGTGCCTGCCAGGAAATCTGCATATACAGTATACACTGATTGAGATCTTTAGTGGTACTAACGGCCTAAATGAAATGTACCTAACTTGATTGTTATTTTGATGTAATTACATCTCTATACATATAAAAGACTTTGTCCTGAGTGACTGACTAACAGGCAACGTACAAACCTCTCCTGTACGTAGAGACTTGAAATTTTGGGGGAAGTGTGAATATTTATAAAGGGATAAAAACGCGTACTTACTAAGAAATAAATTTAGAAAATTCGCATCCCAGAGGTTTCCAACTTGTGGTCAAAGTTTTATGACTCCATTTTACCGAAACCGTTCAGGCTAGGCAATTGAAATTTTTAATCTAGACTCCAGAAATAAAATAAAACGGGTTTCAGGTTTTTCCTAACTTTTCAAAAAAGGAAGTTCATTTAAGTTCTTCATAAAAAAAATTGTTATACTCTTCAATAGTACCTATAAAATGGTAGTGGTATGGGTTTCAAGTTGTCTGTGATTGAGAATACTCCATATGTTGGTTGTTTCAGGGTCTCATGATGAAGTGGAATCGGAAGGGAATAATATGTCTGGACTCTTTCGATTGATATTTTTGAAATAACTTATAATCCATGGTAACTAAGGTCTAATTATGAGATCCTGAGAGAGGTTCAATGGAACTCCTCCGTAATGTAACGTGCTAGCTTTTGCCGGTAGCTTCGCTCGCTTGGTAAAATGATCAACGCTGACTTTAAGTTTTACAAAGAATAAATAACAATCTAGAGAGCTTTTCAAACTTGCTGCTAGTTTGGTTATAGGGCTTTTAATGATGACCCTGACATGACATTGACTGACCCGAGAGTTTTTACAAAATTTCGTCGTACACAATTTTTGTTGAGGTGATCCATGGTAATCAGACTTTTAGGCTAAGATTCAGAGACGAATATAAGCGTGGATTTTTGCTTCCATATGTCAAAACTGTATAGAATGTTGACATAAGCAGGAGTCCACACTAAGATTCGTCTCTGAATCTTAGCCTTAGACTCTGTACAGCCCATGTGAAAAACAAACTTTCCTTAGGCCAACTCAAGCCTATTTTAGAGTTTGTTTGAGTTTTTTTGTTTTACAACTGCATACTGCATCCAAAAGTTTCCCGATTTCAACAACGTTTTTATTACTAACTAATACTAACTGCTAATTTAAGTGATACTATCAGATTCTTTACATTTCACTGTATAAAAAAATGTGAAGCAACTATGTAATTAAAAGCAGTTCTTCACGGTCAAATCAACAAAATGTATGTTTTTAGCTTTACAGCCCCGCATTGCACAAGTGACTTCAGATGTTTTGTACAATTTGTATGGGACGTTTTAACGCTCAGTAGATACGCCCGACTTTGAGTCTCATTTTTGACGTTTCTAGCGTTAATGAGAAAACGAATTGATTGCCATCATAAAAAAAATTGAGTAGACATCCCTATTGGATGCACTGTGATAGACTGGACGTACGGACGTGGACTGAAAGTTATAACCTGTTCTTATTATTGTTAATACTTACATAATTTATTTATTATCTCTCTAGTAAAATACAATAACATACCTAGCAAAAAAGTAAAACTAAATTAAAACTTGTTTTTTCAATTTAAGTAGGTATATCCAACATACAAAATAATTTAACTGCCTATTAATTCTTTACCGTTACACACATAAACGTATAGTACATAAATTTTAATATTGTTTTATTGGTTAGCATCTAATAAATAAATACCTCTCAGGCGGCAGCAGCAGCGTTTTACGAGGCAGCCTCACCAATTTATTCCTCAGCACGTGTAGGTATGAATATGTGCGAGCTGCAAGTCGCCGATCAATTTTAAGCCAGCATGAAATTATTTAATTCACGTTTTTGGATGTGAGAGGTGAGTCCCTAGAGATACACTTTCCCCATAGGCACACTTTTTGAAAAGTGTTTCTGTTCCTTAGAGATACATTTTCGGGTACTACACTAAAATAGAAAAGTTTTTTAATCCAACTCAAACGTCATCTGTATTACCTTATCATTAATACCTTAGCTTACCTTACCTTACCTTTAATCTTTACTATTATACTAATTTAACACAAACGTGTATGTTTGTTAAAAATATTTCACTAATAGATAGCTACTTTATTCCTGAGTGATAAAGGCTATATAGTTTATCATTTATGATAAAGTGGTAAAGTTATATTGTTAGTTACCGCTTATCTCTAGAACTAATGGTCCGATTCTAAAAAATCTTGCAGTAATAGGAAGCTATATTATCTCTACTACTTCTAGGGATATACTTCTCATCTTAATACTTCTTATATTGCTTCTTATAGGGTACTTTTTACTTTCATTCCATGCGAAGGGCAGAAGTTAGATTTTACACGTCTGCAACAAAAAGGAATGTAATGTTTTTTTAGGGTATACAAATGGGTTATGCGAGTTTATTTATTCCACCGGTAACGTTTAAATGCCTGACAAGATTTAGATGTATGGGTATCGTTAAAATCCTTACATCATCCCGAGTGACACTGACTAGGGAAGTCGTGTTTTTTATGTAACTTTAGTTACATCGAGTTGTTGATAAAGTATTTTAAAAGTTAGGTTATTAAAACTTGTCTTAAAATAATAAATAGGAATGGCTTTAAAGATTTGAACCAAAACGTACAAAATTGTAGAATTCGACCAACAATGACAATCTCCCAATGTAAATTATAGCTAACTTACGTAGAAGCGTTTTAAAAACGGTAACTATAATTGATTAATGATTTTTTTGTACTAAGTATTTGATAATGAGACAAGCCGTTCATTTGCCTGATGGTATGCATTACGCCAGCCCATAACCATTGCAGTGCCACTCAGAACTTTGAACCACAAAGGCCTGCGCGGTACTGCAATGCAGTCGTTAAGTCAGCCACCAAGCAGTAATGTGCAAGCATTAGGTACTGTATTCCGGTTTGATTAGCAGAGTAGCCAGTGAAATTACTGAGCTTATGAGACTTAATACCTAATGGCTTAGGCTAACGAGCGCACTGCAGTGCCGCGTAGGACTTTATGGTTCAAAGTTCTGAGTACATTCTATAATAAATGCGAAAGTGCAGTGTTTGTAGGTTTGTTGGATTGTCCTTCTTTAACGCAGTAACGGCGCAACGGATCAACGTGATTTTTTAATAGATATTATTGTTTATAGACCGGAAAGTAATTTTTTGTCCCAGAAAATACCCTGTTCCTGTAGGAATCGCCACGCAGGATGACACCGCGGGCAGAAACTAGTATAATCAAATGTAAGACCAAAGAGAACCTAATAAGAGATACGTAGTAGAATAGATCAGCTGAAAGTCGGGGTAGATATTTCCAGGGTGTTCTATACCTATTAAGATGAGCTAAGTCTGTTCAAACTGTAGCCGGATTCTTTATAGATCACTACTATTCTGGGATTAGAAAGACAAACAAACCTAATAAAAAAAAAAATAACGCACGTTCTATAATTTGTATAAGCATGATGATAAATCTTACCTATTTATTACATGAAAAACAAGTGTTATGTTTTGAGGGTCATTTATGTATGTGAGATTCTTTATTACACCATAACTTTTAAATGCCTGAACAGATTTGGATATATGGGGTATCGTTAGAACCCATACATTATCCCGAGTGACACTGGCTTGGGCAGTCGTGTTTTTTATATAACTTTTGTTAAAGCGACTTGTTTACATTTATTTTCAAGAAAAACTCGTTCGCTTACTAACTCGCTCATAGATTCTTTATACAGGGTGTGGCGTCAAGAGTGGATAAACCTTTACCAGCGGGCGACATCATGACTGTTCAGAAAATTAAAAATTATGTTCAGTAAAAATTGCATTGTTTTCGAGTTACTAAACATTCTCAGACTCTCTCTTTTCGGTGCTCTGATCACAAATCAAGAAAATTTTTCAGTCCGTTGAATTGTAGTTTTCTTGGATAAACCTGCTATCAAATACGAACTTACATTTTTGTGCCAAACATTTAGTTTTTGTTCAGTGAAGTGTTAAACTTTTTTTAAAGAATGCCGTCGAGTTGCTTTCCCTTCTTATTGATCGGTCTATACCAACTTGGAAGAGGCACTTAGAGTCATTTATTTAAACTTTTATTTACCTATGTGAATAACGAATTTTGAATTTGAATTTGAATAATAATATGGATCATCTACCAATAACTTGCCCTTCAATACGGTCTTGTCGAGACTGATGTGTCGTACTATAATATACGTGCACGCCAGCAGTTCTCAAAAATGGCCGCGCTTTCTTTTTTGCTCTAATGGCACACTACGGATTATCATTACGGACAGGATTGTTGCCAATTTTAAGCCTGATATTTCAGTGACAAATCGGTCCTAAGTCCCAACGCTGAGCAGTGCTGGCACAAGAACAAACAATGGACAGGAAAACGAACGCATGACAGGTCACCTATTCGCTGGATAGGCTTAAAATCTTAAAACGATAACACAGGCCATACATCCACCTTATTTCAGTATCTTCTCCGTGATATAACCAACCTCCAGTAAAAGAGGGTGAATATATCTAATGGCCCTCGTTTACTAGTGCTGGTTGGCTACTGATCTGTAACCCTCACAAAGAGAATAGAGACATTGAAAACTCATCAACCGTGTAAAACAACTCATCGATTACAATCACACTCTGTCAGGAGTACCCCGGTTTAAAATATGATTGCACCAACTCAATATTTTTACCTCACACGTCTTACTAGTCATTTTGCAGTGTTTTTAACACAAAACTCGCGAGGGTTTTTCTGATGTGTACAGTGTAATAACACTTCTATAGATAAAACTCGTAACGGTATAGAAAGTGATCACTATAAAACATGCAGTGTTTGCTTACGCGATGGCCGCACAGGTGCTATTAACCGAGCAGAGGGAAGTCACTTAAGGCGCGACAGCTGATATCGCTAACGCTGACGAAAAGTGCCACTGAGCGAGCCGAGAGAAGCGCCACTGAGTGGGTGTAAGTACCTACGAGTGTCCAACGTTTAGAAGTGGATTTCGCAAATCTAGACAATGCAATGCTCCAATCTCCATATACCAAAAGTCGTTTAACATGGTTAGCGTAATTAAAATTGTTTTGTCGATGTGTCTGTGCTTGTGCATACCTAGTTGTGAACATTTAAATTTAATAGGTTGCTCGAAAATATAGTCTCTGTTTTAGGAGACTAGAAAAAAAAATTGTTGTACAATTTATAACAAAACAAAAAAATATTTGCTTAAAAATTGATTATGATGATATTACACAGTTAAATTCTGCTTTTCAATTTGGATGTAGCAATCAAATCGATCCATGTAAACGTAAAAGTAAATCATTCAATGTCATTTTTCATTGCATTTTTGCACCGTTCAACCAAAGTGAATCAATTTTGTGGAACCGTGCAATATTGGCTTTAGTACCGAATTTATCAGTTACAGAGTCGACCGTATTGTGAAATTAAAATTATACACTGCGTTGTGATTTCTCTCAATTATTGAGGAAACCGTACTTATAACGTAAAATTCCTCACGATTTCGATAGATATGTGTATCAAAACGCCTGCGCCGTCGAACTTTAAAAAAAAGATTATTAATTGCAACTTAACTTTTGACACAATTAAACTCTATTTTTAACCAACTTTGAAAAAGAAATCGGTCGTCGGTTTAATTTTGCGTTAAAAACTTTTTAGCAACTTTGACATATTGCTGCCTTCTTGATTGCTGCAAATATATGTCGATGTAGATGTAAGGGTTGATATGGATTTGATTCTCAATCTCCTCCTATTTATACGGTTCCGTATAAATTCGTAGAATTCAAAAAAAAAGATGAAAAACGTTAAGCTGGATATGCTAAGCCTAGCCTACACTACTAAACATTTTTAAATTTTTATATGTCGACGAGTGCTTGCCCCTCTTCTCGATTAGTCTATACCTATTTTGTACATATGTACTTATGTAGAGTCATTTATTTTAACTATCGTGACTGCTCTCCGGGGGGAGCCCATGTGAATAAAGAATTTTGAATTTGTTATTGAAATCTTACTACTCCAAATGTAAGAAGTAAGATGATGGTGAATCTGGGAAATCCTGTCATGAATATTGTCTCAGGAACACAGACATCTTCCTTCCTAAATCCGTGGTCAACAACGTTTCTAATATAGTTTGGCCGAGTATTTTTATACATCAACTAGCCGCAATCAACTAACACGCACTGTTGATCAAAGTTATTGATTTGAACTTTACTTGTTGATTCTATAATTTTGTGAAAATCGTATCCCCACAGTAATAAGTTTTGTTGACTTGCGTGCGCTATATTTTCAAGAGAAATTAGATGAAACCTAACCCCCGATATTTATAATCGTTGCCTCGAGAGTCGTTCTACTCGATTTTACCTTGCTAATATATAGATTTTCGTTTTATCCGCTGTATTCTCAAATGTTTTCTCTAATACCCCTTTAACCTAGTTTATCAGAGTACCAATCTAGTTAACCTTCGAAATTCACTCGTGTCGATATCTGTCATTCTCGATTTACAGTACTAAAATCAACGAGTGAAGTAAAGTCAACTCGAAGAAAAAAAAATACATTAAGAATGTAAGAATACATTTCAGTAAATCTTGAGGTATTATTAATGAAATTGAAATTCCCAATAAAACCTTAAATATAACAAGAGCTCAATTAAATAAATCATTTATAATTTTGATGCGATTTCAATTATTGTAAGTACTGACTGCAGAACCAAAATAAATAATGGTGAGTACATTTAAACAAAACTTTCATATTAGGTTGACGTCCTGAATTCAAAACGCGAAATTCTCTTTTTAGATGAGTTTCATGTCAACCAATAGATTACCTGCTGAAAAACGCTTTGCCCTAAAAATTAGCACGAGGGAGCTGTTGTATTAGTTCTTTGATTTTCAGCAATTCACGTAACGATCGTGCAATTAATGAATGACCTACTTACTTGTCTCAGTATTGTCTGCATCTAGCCTGCGCTGTAACCTTACTGTAAGTTATTCCTTAGGTAGTTTACTTAGCGTTGATAGAGAAATATGGTTCATATTGCCGTAAAATAAGATAACTCGCTGGTACTGCTCACTAGTGGTGGGTAATCATAATAGATTTGCCGACTTAATGTACCTCTATATTTATTCTGTAATAAGATGATGAACCAAAATCAACAACTTATGATTATAATATTATATTCGTGCTGGTGGTACATTTACTTACAAAAAAGCGTTTTGGAGAATTTTAAGTATTCTTGCCATTTTACGATTCAAAACGATTTTAACAACTATATCGCTGTACAATATTGACGTTACCAGTGGAATTCAAACCACTTGGAACCTTTCGTTGCTTTTATATGGACGATGATCTCTCGGAACGTAAAAATAAGAAACACATTCATCTAATTTCAAGGCCAGTTATAACGCTGCAGTATATAAAACTACAATGAAAATGGATGATGTATGCACGAGTCAGTCACCAGAAGACTTAGTCTGGGAGCTCGAAATATACAGAAGATGCATATAAAATGATGCCTCTAAAGACTAAAAAGCTTTTGTAAGTTCACACTACGAACGCTTTCCATGGTCAATAACATCTAACTTACCGTAACATCATATCAATGCGTATATTATTGGTTTCTTTGATTGATATTTTGATCGTAGTTGTATTTAATTCACATTTCAGCAAAGACACAACAGCCTAGAAAATTGAATATTATTTTTGTAGAGATGGGGAGCTTTTCGCTAATGTGAATTCATGTTTATTCTGAGGCCCCAATTTTGTCTATATTTTACACAAATATTGGAGATCATTTAGTATGTTAGAACTACTCAATCCATATATACTATATGAATGTCTTGAAGAAGTGAGACCTACAATCTTACAATGCAGCAATGTTTTCCATAATCAATATCGCTTATAAAAAATATTATGTGAAGTTAAATTCTAGTGAAATCCCTACTGAAAATTCAATCGAACACAATATTGAGTCCCTAATGTCAAAAGGTAACGAGTTTATCAAGGAAACGTAATTTTGCAACGCGACAATCCATTCGAGAATGACACCGATGCATCTGAACTTCAGGGGCGGTGTCGAGTATTTACAGAAAGCAGAAGTCAGTGCATACAATTACGGCGGTGCGTAATCATAGGCACTACCTGATTAAGCACCTCATACACTGATAAAGTTCGAGATCAGAGCGCAAAAATGTGAAACGTTAAGTGATTTGCACTGATGTGGTACAGGGCGCGGCGTGCGTGCTGGCTCTGTCAGAGCGCGGCGCGGGACACACTAGGGCGGGCGGCGGACACGGCAGCGGCGTTACGTCAGCGCGGGGCGCGGGCGGGACGCGGGCCAGCGGGCGGTGGGGAGCCCCGCACTACTGCATCCTCCGGCGCCCATCTTCACCCGGCTCCGCTGAAAAACGTATCATCTCCGCGGCAGGCGCTCCCCGCGCACCAAGCACACCCGCGTATCCCCGCACCCTGCTCTTAGAAGACCATACCATCACTCACTCGCGGTCATTTTCTGCAGAAACTCATTACCTTGATGTACAAGTAATTTTCTGATACGGAGCCTATATCAATTAAGCACCTAATTAACCTATAAACTTTCTACATAAAAATGAATGGTGGCGAAACCATCTCATCTCAATATTCATCTTTATTCTTTTAGCTAATGAGTTGAATTCCATTTTATTTTACACTAGCTGTGACCCGCGGCTTCGCCCACGTAGTATAAGTTACAACTATCTGCCAGTGAAATCCCGTCAAAATCGGTTCAGCAGTTTCGGAGATTAGCCGGAACAAACAGACAAACATTTTAAAAATTGCTATTTTGTTTTTAGTACCGTGTGTACTTTCTATAAAGTCGTTTATCGTTTTACTATAAAGCTTATTTTGACATTACAAACAGACACTTCAATTTTATTTACTATTTAGTAACCAGTGAAATTACTGGGCTTATGAGAGTTAATATCTAAATGTCTCAGGGTAACGAGCGCATTGCAGTGCCGCGCATGCCTTATTACTTCAAAGTTCTGAGTGGCACTGCAACTGTTATTGGCCAGCGTTATGCTTACAATCAGGCAAACGCTGGCTGGTCGTGTTATCGAATAGTATTTTTTTTGGCAAGGGTTGTGTTTATGTATAATACTAGCTGCTGCCCCGCGGTTTCACCCGCGTGGAGATTTTGGATTACATGTTTTTTATTTTTTTGCGCGGAACCCTAATTATTTGTCTAAAATTAAAATAGCCTATGTTACTCCTTGTAACATCAGCTATCTGCCAGTGAAAGTTCCGTCAAAATCGGTCCAGCCGTTTCGGAGATTACCCGGAACAAACAGACAGACAGACAGACCGACAGACAGACAGACAAAAATTTTAAAAATGGTTGTTTTGTAGTAGGTACCGTATATACTTTCATATGCATTTAGTAAAAAGCTGTTATTTTGATATTACAAACAGACACTTCAATTTTATTTATCTGTGTGGATAACACAGTCAACTAGAATTAAACTTACCAGGTGATACGACTAGTTCCTTAGTCAAGAGGAGAAAAGAATTCTTCTACGAGTGTCCGTCTGAATGGGTACTAACCGCTACTGCCGCCAAGCAGTAATGTAACTTGTTCCATTTTAATGAGCAAAGAAATTACTGGGTTTATATGAGATTTAATACCTTATGTCTCTCAGAATGAGGAGTACAATGCTGTGCCACGTACCTAGGCATTTGTGTTTCAAAGTTCTGCGTGACTGCAATTGTTATGGCTGGCGTTATGCTTACCTTCAGGCAAACGATCCCCGTATATAATAATATATAAAAAAGTCAGGTCGGGTAAGTAATTTTTTTAATTATGACCAGTTCCTTATGGATGAACACAATTGTATTGCCAAACAGAACATTGAAGTCAAAAGCACTGGGTGGCACAGTACTGCGCTTCCCTGACTTGTATTAAATCAGTCAATGAACTGCGCGACTCTGGCTTGTTTTAAATCACTTACTGAAGGTTTCATAAAGTTGGTAACCATAAAACGTGTTCCTTTGAAATCTATTATTTCCCTGCATTAATGAAATCTTTATTTGTCCAACTACTTTTATTTATAATGGGGTGCAAGTACAAAAAAAAATTGCTTTTAAAAGAATGGAGAATGGCTTTGATGAAAATATATGAAAATATCGCGAAGTATGAAACCTTTAAATAATAACATACATAATTAAACTACGGTAATTTTGCAAATGGTGCTTCACTTGGTTTCAAATCAAACAGTACCTAGTAGGTAACAAAAAATTAATATCAATAAAAAAAGTATTTATTTTATAATTTATTTCGTTTGAATAATAAAAAACAAAATTTAAACTCTAAGAAAATCCTTAAGAAAATTCGACATTCTGCAAAGATAGAATGGAAAAATAATAGCTAGAATTTGTAAAAGTTAATTAACTTATCAATAAACTCTATTTAACGAAATTAAATTATGAGGTAGATGTTTCCAAGTAGTCTTTCATCAAAATCTTACAAAATACCTAATCACCTACACAACTAATTGTTACATGCATGCAACTGGAAATGACCCGTAACACATAATACCTATGCAAGTAAACGACAATAATTGTGTGATGTAACAATGAACACTACCCGTTATTAAAAATGTAGGACATACATTACTTAACTTTATATGCTAGTTTTAACCTAAGGTAGCTATTTTGTTTTAACTGACAAAATGACAACTGTATGACATCAGCTAGAGTGTTAATGACATGGCGGTCTGATTTCTGAAACAGTATTTAACCCTAAGCCCAATTTAGATGTAAATTATATTAATGCCCTGGTATCGCTTTGAGGTCAGACCAGAAGCTAAACCGTTTCCATCCAGCAACAATGCGTTTATCGGGGATGAAAATACCAAATGTGTTAATTCAACTAAAATAATCTGTCACTTTATTTTTTTTAGCTAAATAAATTAAGCCATAATTGATATATATATATTGTTAACAAACAAATATTCAAACTTTCACATTCATATTGTTTTGAGAATAAGCAGGGTTCTTTTAATCTTGTTTTATACATAATTAACACATTATTAACAGCACAGTGTTAGCATTCCAGTAAAAGATTGTACGAGTCCCTTACAATGCCTTACTATCAATATTTTTTAAACTGTTTACTCGAATCTGGGAAGTTATTTAACATGTATTAGGTACCTTTTTACCTATGCCATATGCATTTAAATTTTACTGGTTTGTATCGTAATGTTTCATTAAAATTTTATTATAGATAATAGTACAATTTAAATTCACATTGATTGAACTGTGGCCTAAATTGGGTAAGGGTTCCTTAAAATTCTTTTGGTTACATTTGATTGTTGGCTAAATTGAATATTAATAATATATTGTTTTATAAAATAATTCCAGTAATATTTTGTAGGTAAAAATAACATAGCTCAGCCTTAATTTAAGTGTACAATGTCATATGAGTATGTAATATGTTTTTATCTGTAGGCCTACTTGGGCTTGTAGATTATCCAACTGATTTTGTAGCTACAAAAACAGTTGGTTTTGTCTAGCTACAAAACTATATAACTATAACCCTAGCTAGGTTAGATGTAGTGTTTATATATGTATTAGCTAGTAAACAAAGGCATTTAGCCCGGTAAACAAACTATGTTTAGAGTAGTGTACTTACTGCAAAACGGTCTCGTTTAGTAAATTAGTTATAATTGTTATACAGTATATATAATTATAATGTTAATTTTAATTAATTGTTTAATTTCCAAGGAGTCCCTGCATTCTAGTTAGTTGCCATATAGTATTACATCTCAGAATGATTTTACTGACAATATTTCGTTACAATATTAATTCACCTTTTGACGACATGATAAAACTGTCTTTTGCTAAATTATTTATTTGTGACGACATGACCATATTAATACAAACTGTGATCCTTGATTGCATATTTAACGTTTAGTCTCACTTGGTACCTGCCAAAATAAAAAGTGTTGCACATTTCAAGCAAGCGTCCAAACATTTGGCAAAGATTGACCAAACTAAGAGCTGGATTTTCTGTCTATCATATCATATTTTAAAGCATGCTAATGTAACGTATTACAGCTAATCAAATATATTTGGCATACAGCCGCACCTATGTTACAATAACCCGTATTATTTATTAAGTGTTTATAAAAACCATCAAACTCGTTACACTTTCTGAAACTTGAAACACAACATGCGTATGATGCGATAACATACTATTTCTAAAAACTACTCATTTAGGTAAACTTTAAAATGGCTTAATTTCATAAAGCTAACATTTATTATTATTTGAGGTAGATTTAACACTATAACTATTTCTTAAACCGTAATAAATTCTAAAACTCTACGGATATAATTACTAAATTAAAATCATTGTTTCATCAGAATTGTATTTTTGTTTTATTACAGTTTTAGTGGTATAGTTGAAATCATTTATTTTTTCAAAAATGTGTCCATTATTCATAGAAGTAAGGGCTTGAAAATCTTGTGCACTAGTTTGAGTTATGTATCAAATGATCTCTCATTAATCACTAGTTATAGTAAGTAGGTATTATAATACTATTCTACTTTTTTATATTTATTGATGAAACACTTTTACATTTTGATTCGGTTTTGTACAATACTTAGAGATATATTATTAGCAAAGAAATATTTATCAATATATCCACGATGATTGATATGATTTAATGTTTTAAGGATGCGTCAAATTTGCATTTTTCTGTTCAAAATACAGTAAATGTACCCAAAAAATGTTAAATTAATAAAAAAATAGTATCAAATATTTGTTAATTTTATGACCCAAATATTTTACTGGTTTTTTGGATACAATACAGTTTTTAACATTCATCGTATTACCACAACAAACAATTTTTTGACGCCTGTTTATCTAGACAGTGTCTAAAGAAAATCGACTTAAATAACACAGGTTTAGAGTGATTTAATTTTTTTGTGGTAAGACCGTCAAATTTCTGATGTACAATTAATACATAAAAAGATTACTTCAAATACAATTAATTACTCTATCCAGTTGTTTCTAAAGCATAGTACGAAACGTACGCTTACTAATGGTACGGTAGCACTACGCATATTTTAGTTTAATCACTTAGATTTAAGCTTTTTGAGCAACTAAAAACAAAATATTATACATCTAAGTATGAATCCTTCGAATAAAGTAGTACGTTTCAAAACAATTCAGTTCATGAGCTCTTATATTATTTACTGTGTTTGCTTCATTATGTTTTTCACTAACAGGTACCTAATCATAGCTAAAAACATGATATACTTTTAGCTAAAAGTCATTACTGATTTAAACGCATGTAATTATAATATTGTCATGTGCATCGTACCTAATAATTTGTATGTCTATAAACCAAGTTGTATTTTTTATTGATTTTAAAGCATGGTTCCTGAATTTCAACAATTAGAAAAGATTAGGCATTTGTGTAATTATGATATCAATAATTCCATATACATGTATGGATTTATGTAGTGGCTAATTAGTAATTATATTTTAAGTCATATGTATAATTAAGGAAGGTTGGTATAAAATAAGCTCAATTATTGCATGAAACTATCATTAGTCCAAATTGTAAAAGTATTGCAATAACATTTAGTTTGACTTTGGCACATTTGTTCCAATTTTAGTAAAAAATACTGTTTACTTTTAAATAAGGTAATTTATGTGAGTTTAGTAAAATGTACGTATATAACGAATGTTGCTTGCATTTTTCCTTTCAGTATATTTTGTATTTAACTTTACGTTTTGTTTTTTTTATTATTTTAGTTTCTGCGTAAACAATTTGTTCATAGCCTGAGTAAAAGAAAATACTTCTCAGCATAATTACGACTAAACATTAGCAATAACATAAAGTTTGTCATAAAGAATATAGCAACAAAATTATAATATAAACACACACAACTTTGGATAAATACCAATATAAGTAAAATTATATTATGATATTGACACTCGAACACATAAAATTTGTACTTAACGTTACGTTTGCAAACTTAGACAGGTAATTAAAGTTAATTAACATTAAATTATTTAAAAATTGTAAAGTTTGTACTACAACGATGGATTTGTACTGATCAGTCTTGCTTATTCCTATAGTTCGATGAGGTTACAATGAGGTAGTTGTGTTCGTTCTTAAGTCTTAATAAAATGATTGCAGTTTAATGATTAACTTTATGTCCATGAGGATTAAATTTTGTCTAATTTGAATGTCTCTTAAACTTACGAAACTTTTATATCATTGTAAACGTAAGTATAAAACGTATATATAAATGCGATTATCCAACGAATAAATGCCGCTAAATGTCTAAAAATATTTGATGGTTTGCGTTGGTATATTAATGCTTCGTTGGCTGACGGCTGCAGTTACGATTGCGGTGGGCTGCCTTGCTGACTATCTTGGGAGCTGCTCGAACTCTTTGATAGAGGATCGTCTTTCTTCTTTTCAACCTTGAATAAAAAAAGAAAATCACATGAAATTCTAAAAATGACATCACTCTCGATAAGTTTTGGTACCATTCCGCTTGATCTTAAGTGACGTTGCAGTTTTTTAAACTAATGGATAACGAGACGAGCGGGGCCCCTGGGTGATGGTAAGAATAACGCCAGCCTATAACAAATGCTGTACCACACAGAACTTTGAAACTCAAAGGCCTGCGTGCTACTACATTGCGTCGTTAGCCTGAGACATCAGGTATTAAGTCTCATAAGCCCACTAATATATATTTTTTACTCTGCTCATCAAACTGGAACACAGTAATGTTTGCATATTACTGCTTGGCGGCAGACATCACGAGCAAAGCGGTTGTACCCACCTAGACGGACAATCGCTAAAAAGTTAGTCCTACCACTTAGTATTAGGGATTCGAACCCGCGTCTTCTGGATTTTTTAAACCAGAACTCTTAAATAATTAGACTTTATATCTTTTCTGCCGGCCTTTTTTCTTGTGTACAGGCAGGTGTCGAGGCATCTGGTGTCAAAATTTTTAAGCCGCTTGAGGGTTTCTGACACGGCTTGCTTAACTTTGTCGCGAACGCTGAGCTAAACTATGAGCGTTACTTTTAGCTTTGCTAGCAAGCTAGTTAGGTGAATATTACAGAATATTATTAATTTAAAAATCGGACATTTCGTTCCGGGCTGCACCTTAAAAGCCCGTTTTATACTATTTTAGTATGTTAACCGCCTTTGACCATATCTATACATACAAGTAAATAAAATAGAAATGTCTTTTTGTAATGTCAAAATAACAGCTTTTTACTAAATATAAATGAAAGTAGGTATGTAACGGTACAAAAAACCAAAAACAATTTTTAAAATTATTATCTGTCTGTTCCGGCTAATCTCCAAACCGGCAGGACCGATTTTGATGGGATTTTCACTGGCAGATAGCTGATATTATAAGAAGTAACTTACTTGCTACTTTTATTTTACGTGGGCGAAGCTAGACACATCTAGTCAGCACTAAAATTAAAATGTACCTTTATGGGGCAATCGGCGATGAGGTGGTCTTCACTCTTGCAGTTGTGACATCTCTTTGGTTGTGGCCCGATGCTGCACTTAGCCGCTATGTGGTTGGCAAATTCGCCGCAATTGTAGCAGCTAAAAACAAGAACAGAGCAATAATAAAACATTTGATATTCCCCATTTCTGCTGAGAGCTAATAGTATCAACTCCCTTTTAAATACGCATACAGAAGGGACGTCTCCTAACTCTATTCTTAAGGGTACTTCTCTTGTTTCTTTAACATTCATCAATCTTTTTATGCACTTCTGCCGATAAAGAGTACATTTGTTCGTGTGCTTCTACACACTTGCACTAGTTCCAGATACTGTAACACAATATAATCATACAAATATAACGAACCACCCTTTCGTTTCTTAGCTACCCAAAGTACGCTTTACCAAATCCAGCTACACCTTGAAAGTACATAATTAATAGAGTACACCAGAGGAATGTTGTCTTAATTATATTTTTGTTTTTAAATAACGCGTTGGTGGCTGGCAGCTTGCTACCGGCATCAGCGGCAGGACATATATTATGTGTCACATATTATTTTGTTCAGTTGCTTTTGATTCTGGCTGATCATTCCAATAACTCACAACATCTTTTGCTTAATTCATTCCCTTAATTGCCATTCCAAAATAGAAATACAAGTTGTCTATAAAAGAAATCCCTAATTCAGGAAACAACTTATTTCTTTTAAAAAAGCAGGATACGATTCGACAAAAAGATCGCGATATTTATTTGAAATTTCATCCCCCATTGTTCGACATTATATGGTATTCTTTACTAAAATTTATAAAATACCCACTATTGATATATAGGATCATTGAAGATCATCGAAGATACTCTACTCACTGAAGATATACTACACGCATTAAAAAAGAATTAAATTGGTTGAGAATTGACGGTGGAGAAACCAATAACATGGCCACAAAAAAACAGACGCATTGAGAACCTCGTTCTTTTTTGGTGAAATTTTTAAAATTCGTGTAACATCGCAAAAAATATTTAAGTAGATACAGATTTTTGATATATACAAATTAGTTCCAGAAATTCTCTATTCCATTTGGCATCACAATACAATCTGTATATACCTACTATCAATTATACTTTTCTTTACAAGGTACCTACTGAATCACAGGTTCTCGTAAAACTGGCAATATAAATGAATGTGAAACGTTCATAATCGTGTTCACGACATCCAAAAGAATTTTAGAATTAATTTTACCGTCGCTTTAAATAAGTTCAACAGTATAATAGAACTATTTGAACAATCGGTGCAAGAATCGAATCCAGAGCGTCGTCGCCGTCACAGCGCTTCAATTAACATCAAAAGTTAACACTTTTATCGGAATGCAAGGTGTCTGTTTCAAAGTAAATTAACTAGAAAAGCTTTTAAACGAGTTGATAATAGTTTCGGGTGGCAGTAACGTTCCTGT
Organism: Crocallis elinguaria; assembly: GCA_907269065.1. Lineage (NCBI taxonomy): Eukaryota > Metazoa > Arthropoda > Insecta > Lepidoptera > Geometridae > Crocallis > Crocallis elinguaria. The sequence continues at coordinate 8,901,531 of OU026079.1, read as the reverse complement.
AATTTTATTTTCACTGATTAGATAGTGCGATAACCCCCGTTGAACGCGGTGACACAGGCGCACAGCGTTCATATTTTGTTCTATTTAATGTGTGGCGTTGCACATTACATTGATAGTGTTTTTGTGTCACGCAAGCTTTATATCCTACTGTAAATAAACATTTAAGTTGTGTCTCGTTACAATGAATTACGAAGTAGCACGGATTCAGAAGATAAGTTGGAAAATGTTGGTTTTAAAATATATACAAGAATACCATCTTCACTACAAGATTTTTAAAAAGTGTAGAAACAGTATCTACATTCTTCTATTTTATTTACGTGCAATAGAGTAATAAACAACCCTTAGTATGGCTGGTAAGTGGTAATCACCGCCTATTAAGACCCGGCACATTGCTGATGTCTTGCCCTACCCTTGAAAGCTCTTCGTTCTTTTATTCCGTGTTAAAACTATGCAAAAAAGCCTCATGTGGTAAGCTCACATTACAGGTGTGTATCCAAAATGATCTCGTAAACTGAACAATGTGACATTTCCACATGTGAACTAGATGCGTATGTAAACTTTACAACAGTGACGAGTAATCCGAAAGATCCTCTGAGCAGTTTCCACTGAAAATTTTGTTCATTCGCTATAGTACCAAAGTCTACTTCTATGATGAAACAATAGAGATTTTAGAGGGATACGACAACCTTGTTTGCATAATATTAATATGGATTGATTGATTGATTGATGATGGATGATTGATTGTTTGATGGATAAATAGGATAAAATTACTATGGATTGACTGTTTCTGTTTTAAATTATTAACTTTGTGAAATAGGTACGTGCACAAAGACACAGCTATAGCAGGTATTTCATGAACACAGACAATATAAATAATTATAAGTGAAAATATTGAAAAATGGGTTTTGAACAAACCTTGATTGTTCACATATATATAAACCTATTATTATTGTATATACTGTTGTATATATCATTAAAATATAGAGCTTATATCACGGGCTACGTCTAGTTTATGAACGAAGAACATTGTATTATTGATATTATATTTCTTTTTTTTTCTTTTTTTTTCTTTTTTTCAAATATATCATATTAGTGTTTGTCAGTTGTTTGTGCTGACGGATCGTGGACGAAACTAATCTTTTTTTTCTTTTTTAATCAAATGTGTGTGTTTTTATATATATAAAGTCCATGATATATTTATACTCGAAATTATAAATTAAATTTATAAATACATTCAATAAAAACCGTATGCATAAAACACCCAATTATTTCTTCTAAAAAGATTATAAAGAATTAATTAAGAGATTAAATATAACTCATACCGTATCTTCCTGAAACGTTTCTTCGACAGCGGGCGCCGATGTGAGCCTTGGCAGTCCACAGAAGACGGTCCAGAGACACGCGTCGCTTCTAATCCTTTGTCCGACTCCTTGCACTCAAACTCTACATCTTCTTCGTCACCAAGAGATCTGAATCCTGGCATTTGAATCACGCTCTGAAATAGGAGTAAAGAAACAGATCAAATTTACATAGAGAAACCAAGTGCTAAAGAAGGGCACACTAATGCTTGCTCTAATAATAAAAATTGTTTAATTTTGATTACACAATTAAACTCCAAATACTTAGAGCAATGTTATGTTTCAATATTTGCTCAAAACTTTGCCTGTTTTTGCAACAATTTTTTTATTAGTGGCAAATATGTTATTAGGTAATACAGCCAGATAGTGCGGTCTCTTTCACTTCCGGCCTGAGCTTAATGTGAAAACTGCTCCGCTTTAGGCTACATACATCACTTGCCCACCACCATATATTTATTTATTTATTTATTTATTTCCGCGGCTTCTGCACTGAACACGCAGTGTTTGTGAAAATATTTTTTCAGTAGAGATCGTAGAAGCAGCTATGGTTCTTCTCTTTCACTTCCTCTAATCGTGGTATGGTTAGCGCTCGTACTAGATTTCTACCAAGCTTCAAAGACGGTACGATATGTGTCATACAGTAATCGTGAGTTTCCATGGTTTTCGCGTGGTCCGTGATTATCCCCATCCCCAATAATCATCCCCATTAATAATGCATTAGGTGTACGAAAGAGCCATACCGGTGAGTGCGGAGTTTGTGCGGAAGGGAAAGATGGAAATGTTATTTATGCAGGTTTTTTTATGTTATTTGGTAACGAGACGAGCTGGTCGTTTGCCTGATGGTAAGCATAACGCCGTCCCATAACAATTTCAGTGCCACCCATAACTTTGAAACCCAAAGGCGTGCGCGGCACTGCAGTGCGCTCGTTAGCCTGAGACATTAGGTATTAAGTCTCATAACCCCAGCAATTTCACTGGCTACTCTGCTCATCAAACCGTAACACAGTAATGCTTGCACACAACTGCTTGGCGGCAGACTTCACGAGCAAAGCGATGGTAACAACCCAGACGGACAATCGCAGAAGAGTTAGTCCTACCACTAACAAAAACTATCTACCATCCGCCTCTCAACATCACCCAAATAATGCTCGCTCTTTAAGAACAATGATGGACTCTTAGTACTACTATATATATATATCTATATATATATTTGTTTCGGTGTAGATAGAGAGACAGGAACTCTACTTCATTGAACTGTTGCAGTCTTTTTTCACATCATCAATAACTCATGCAGGCTGGTCACGATGTAATATATATCTTTACTTTACCAGTAGTACCTATTCGTGTAGAATTTAGTTACGCTAATGACTGAAGGAATAAGTAAAGATTCAGTAGTTGTAAGCTTGTTTGGTACATTTTTTTCCTCTAATAGAGATCAGACTCATTCTCACAACTGGACAATTAGTCCAGTAATTATAAAATTGTAATTGTAATTGTGTGTATTAACTTAAATATGTTACACTTTCAGGGAGCTCAGTGCAGTGTCACACTCAAGTTAAGAATTGTTCTTTCAAAGGTACTTTAGGTACTTTTGTTCATATATTATAGTACTGCAAATATTGTAGACAAGCGTGACTTTTACAGTGAGAAAAACAAATAATTACATTATTATTGTAAGTAATAAAATGATGACTTACTAAATCCTACTATTATTGTAAACGTGAAAGTTTGTGAGGATGGATGGATGATACTCTTTCACGAAAAAACTACTGAACGGATTTTAATTAAACTTTACAGTAATATAGCTTATAATTATCAGAATAACACATATATTATATACTACAATTAGCTCCGCCCCGCGGCTTCGCCAAGGTACTAAAAGTAGCCTAAGTTACTCCTTATAACATCAGCTATCTGCCAGTGATAGTCCCATCAAAAGCGGTCTAGCCGTTGTGGAGATAAGCTAAGACAAAATTAAAAAAAAATTGGTGTTTTGTTTTTAGTATCGTTTATACTTTCATATGCATTTAATAAAAAGCTATTATTTTGACATTACAAACAGATAATTTTATTTTGTTAATAATAGAAAAAGTGTAGTACCTACTGATACTTCTTTTTGGTGATACCTACATTCAATCTAAATGAGCATCAGAGTATTGAAGTGACAATATTCTTTGTCTTTATCCTAAAATGCCGAAGTATTACATGTATCACGTAAATGCGCGAATAAATATGGTAAGTATCCATAGTATAAATGCGATGCCACATTTATAAGATTTCGATCTAACTATGGTTTCAATATACATAAAAAATATCTTTGTGACATTGAAATAAAAATACTTCAGTAGGTAAACCAACATTTGTGATTCCCAACTAGTTATTATTATCAATTCCGTTTCCTTCGTTGGCAGTGGTATATTACTTATCGTTTGTGAGAAAAAAATCAACCTTATCGGCATCCAGTAACATAGTCTTGACCTAATATAAGTTTTACCGCTAGCGTCGCTGCAGCGGCCGAAGTATAAGTTTGGTGGCGCAAATGTATAGAAAAAACATCCGGCCTTGATAAGCCGAACAAACAAATAAGCGCACTATCGGGTCACCCGCTAGATATGCCACAATATTTTGTGAATGGATTTATTTTTCTACTTCAACTATGATAAAATCCCGTCATCGCGTTCGGCTTTTGATATTACAACTATGATTAACGGCTTTTTAGAAAATGTGGCAGTGGAATTCTCCGCTATGGTTAAAATGTATCAACAGATGGATAAGATTTTTCAAACTCTTTATATGGAATGCACAAACATTTGATTATAAAAAAAAAATCTGAAGTATTCATCAAAAAGTTTTTTAGTACCTGACGCTTGTAAACTGTTACGTGTCTTCAACTTAGACGCCGAAATATTCTTCCCGCCAAAAGCTCCACGCGTTTTATAAATTAGATTGGGAATGTAGTCACCTGGTGTACGAAAACGTCTTGGCCGCCATCGTCAGGGGTAATGAACCCCCATCCCTTCGCCACGTTGAACCACTTACACCGCCCGCGCCGCGTCACCCCCGTGACGCCTGCGCCTGCGCCGGCGCCGCTCGCGCTTCCCGCACCTGCAAACAATTCGTTACCGTTGTTACAGCTTTTACTGCACCACTCATTTGTATCAGCAGCTTTACTTTTTTTGCTCCCGATGAAATCACCATTTTATATTATCCTAATTTCAAATTGTAGCTTCATTTGTTAGATCATCGTGAGCGATAAAACCTGAAGAAAAAGCTTATGAAGTCTCAAGACTTTAATACCTACTCTAATCTCTGCTTTTTGTATACCAATAGCAAGCTTTATGCTCTTCTGTTTCTAACAATGACTAATAAAATGTTGATAAAGTTTATATTTAAAATTAAAGTATAAGACCATAACTATACCGTTTTGCAATAGATTGGTTTTAAGTGAAATCTTTATATCTCTCCTTGTTATAGTAAATACTGTGTGATTCCTGTAATAATTTAGAATGGTACATGCAGCGCCATCTAGTTAATACTATTTGGAGCTTACAAATACAGCTTTTCAAACATATTTTTCGAGTTAAACTTAGAAACTCAAAAGCTCGTTTCTATTTCATTTGACATGTAATTTAAAGGGATTTTGTGAATTCCTTACGCTGAACGGAATTCCTTAATGTAAACCAACCGGAAGTGTGTGCTCGATAGTTATTAAAAGCTCAATTGTGATTACAAATGAATGTAGAGGTACACATGTAGGTATTACTATAATATCTAATAAACCATCACTCCATTTTGTAATTAGCAGCTGTATTAAATTATTGCCTTGCGATTATGGTTTTTAAATTCATAAAAGCTATATAATTAGCTACTTACAAGAAATTAATATCAAGGCTATTGTCCTACTATCCTACTAAAGCTATCCTAGATAAGTAAAAAATTGTCGGTATATTTTTTCACACACATTTCAAATTATTCCACTATGATAGCTTATCTACCTATGTATTTAAGATGACCTTAAAAGTAACTCACCCCAAAAATTAACTGAACTGTATAATATTAGCATATTTTTATTATTAAATTCCAAATTGGTAAAGTAGGTTTTCACTAAGTAATAGCTAAATTGCATTAAGTGGGTTATAGTCCCTTCTTTCTAATGCATTCACGGATGTTTTAACGTTTGGAAATCTATTAGCAATAAATAAGGGCCAACGATCGCTCGCTGCTCTAAGAAAGGGTACTATTCCCCTTATCGCTATCCTTTACAAAAAATAACGTGGGAACCGAGTGAAAGAAAGACACGTCTTCTTTATTTATATTCAGCTTTTATTCCTTATTACTGTTTTCAAGAATATTGAGTTTCATTTCATATTGTATAGTAAAATGACTAATAATAACATTATATTATGTTTCTTGGAAACATATGTGACTAACATAACTGAAGAAATATTCGGAAGTTGATCATGTAGAGACAAAATGACTAAGATGATAGAGGCATATATGTAAATAACGAATTATTCCGAAGTAACGACTTGCTTATTGTCTGGAATTATTACAAATCCTCTGCTACTCGAACTTGAACATTTATCCATGGAAAAGCTGTCACATCACAACGAAGCTTCATTAATCGATCTATCACAGCGGAGGCTTATTTAAATCATCGGCATATGAAAGTTTTAGTGGGTTTGCTAATTCGATATACATTTCCATGTGTTGGTATGTAAGCTAAGCATATTATTTCGGGCGGCGGCAGCGGTAAAAGCGAGGTGGCATGCACACGTGGACCGAGACTGGAAGAATGCGCGGTATTTAGGTTGCGTTTCTGGTACCTTTTCATTCATTGCCGTAACACTGCATCTAGTCGGCCGGACGCGCCGCTGCGGTCGCGCAACCTCACCTTGCGGCCCATACTCAATATTTATTATTCCCTATGCCACATTAATGAGAAAGCGTAGAAACCCGTTTCTAATTTACGTGGGGTCTATTTTAAAATATTTTTCAATACTTCAATAAAGTAAACAAAAACCCATCGATTGGCCAGTTACCAAACATTCGGCTGTGGAATGTAACCGGTATTTTAACTAGGTATTCTTTATCGCGGTGAGAAATGTTGCCGTTCAGTTTTAGTATTTTAGTTCGATCCTATACGTAGATTTATGAAGAGTATGTCTTGTCCTTTCTCAGTGATTTTATGGTATTAAAGCCTCTTCTCTGATCTTTCATTTGTATGAAAAGAAATCAAGAAAAATGCTGGATGAAATTTAGTAACATTGAACCTAAATAAAACTTTTACATTACAAACTGTCTGACATGTTAATGCAAAGGGTAGCTTGCAAGAAACGCAGATTATGAGGCTGTGCTTTGTTATGAGAGAGTATAAGGGTAGTTATGGCAGAACGAAAATTGTGTCTACACTTTTACATCAAACCTAGAGATCATGAATAGATATTGAGAAAAAATAAAATTCAATACCAGCAAACCGAAGGTAAAAACTATAAAATTTTAATATAGTGAGCCGATTAATATGAGTGTATTACAGGAAGTCAATAATGCAAAAGCGGATGATCCGTTTTGATCGTTAAAATTGATGATTTTAATCTAGTATAGTGTGGATCTTTCTACACATTACTTAGATTGATGGCAATTTTTATGTTTATCATTTTATGAATTCCCACGGTATTTTTGTATACCAGCCAAAATTTCACCAATTGAATTGAGTATTCTAAAAATTCAAATTATTATGCAAAAGAATAAGTAGGAAGTAATATAATTGAGAATTTATTAAAATATGGATCTGAAAATATATATATATTTTTAGTAAAATTAAAATGCCCAATTCGTGTAAATCTTTTAACGTGAAACATAAGTTTGTATTAGGTACACATAATATAGTTTTTTCATATAAGTTATTATATTTTCTTATAGTTTACAGTTATGAAAATATTATTTACTTAATTTAAAAACTATACTGAAATAAGATACTTAATTGAGCAAGATTTTTGTAAGTTTGTGAGTGAAAATAATAATACTCGTATTAGGATGTATGTACTTTAGGTATTTAGCTAAATTTTGATCCTTCTCTTGAAAAAGGGAATAATAATAATTGCCATCATTAAATTTACCCAATTTGACATTTGTTTTTTTATAATTGTAAAAAAAGCTATAACCTATATAAATAAAAATCAATTGCCACGCGATGATGAAGCATCACTTGAGAACGGCTCTACCGATTTGGCATTTCTTTTTGTTTTGTTCGTAATTGTTAGGACAAGGTTTGTAAGCAAGTTTTTATGTAAAATTCACTGGAAACGTCGGAAAAGTCCTTTTTACGCTGTTTGGTAACGAAACGAACTGGTCGTTTACCTGATGGTAAGCATAACGCCGGCCCATAACAATTGCAGTGCCACTCAGAACTTTCAAACACAAAGGCCTGTGTGGCACTGCAGTGCGCACTAGGTATTATGTCTCATAAGGCCAGTAATTTCACTGGCTAATGCCTAGTCTGCTCATCAAACTGGAGCACAGTTATGCTTGCATATTACTGCTTGGCGGCAGACTTCACAAGCAAAGCGGTGGTACCAACACAGACGGACACGGAATCAGTTCAAGAGTTAATAACAAAATTGAATTTGATTGATGAGGTATTTCTACTGTCACTGTTAAAAGCTACCCGAGCAAAGCCGGGTTGGCGTCCTTATTAATACATAAAAATTACAGATAGATAGTGGATAAAAATGAATGTTTCTAAATCACCTAAATATAAGCACCATTTTAATACACACACACACCTTTCAATGAACCGATACGCAACTTGCCCGTAAAACGAATACATTGGGCAGGTAAACACTTTCACGGCGCTTCAGTTTACTTCGATGAAAGTAAGGTACCAGTGCAAGGCACGGTAGCGTGGTATTTATATGCTATCTTGTATATGCTCAGCGTGGCAGCGGGTCTGCGTCGGCGCATCCGAGTGTGTGTGCCTGTTTTGTAGTTTTGTTTACTCAGCATGGCGCGGCGGCGCGCGACTACCGCCCGCCTGCCCCGCCACTACGCACATTCCACTCGCAGCTTACACATCTACATACTACACTGGAATTTTGATGCAACAACATCGGTATGCATTTCATTGCATTCCTTATCGCCGCCATACAACGTTTATCAACGAATGCTGCTCGCGGTCCCATTTACCAGCTCCGGAGACTATTCACAAATGAAAATTGGCTATATTCAAAATTCGGCTTTATAAATATAGATACAAAATGCCAAGCTTTACATTCACGACGGTCTCGAGGCGGCAATCGTGACATTTCTGCTTTATTGTTATTTCCCAAAGCGATTAGGTGTACTATTTTTAAAACAGGAGCTTAAATTTAAGTTCGTGTTATTTTAGAAGCAGGAAGGGGAAATTCTACGCATATTTAAAGGCGAATGCTTACTGCGCCAGCGCACACTGTCTTGTTGGAGTTATTATGATTATAATTATAAATTGCTTCAATTTAACTAAAGCATAACATGTTACATGTTTTTACCATAGGGTCCAACTGATTTTGTAGATTAATTAGGTATATTTAGCTATGATGCTTATGTAACTATGCTATAATAAACATATTAAATTAAGCCCATGTCGTACACATGCCTATTATACATATTTTTATAATATTGATATTGTAGTATTCAAGTGAGACCACAACTGGTTTCGATCAACACGAGATTTTCCAACGAAATTTGTCACTTTTTTACATTACTTTTTTTAGCATACGCCTGATAACCGAGTTTTGTTATAGAGAAACACGTGGAGGATAGAAATGTTATTACAATAATACAATAAATATGTTACAATACAATTTATCCCTTTGCTTTAGGAATCGGGTGTAATTTGGGTGCCATCGACCTGTGGTATCGGCCACACAGTACGCGTTGTAGTTCCGAGTACCTACTGCTTTGTAGGAAGGTGGTGCCTGTCACACCGCATGCCGCCGTACGCATCGCTATGCGAGCAGATTTCTATCAGAGGTTGAAAGGGACTTAGTACATCTGTGAGCGATGATTGGCCATTTTCGTCTACATCTAACTTCTTTTAGAAATTCTGTTTTACTTGTGCTAATTAATATGAAGAACAATTTTACTGACCATTTGACTCTACAAAAAAATTGAAATCTTTTTTTATACGGGATAGGCTTGCGTTTTATTTACTATTGTATAATATAATGAGACAAGCGGGTTGTTTGCCTGATGGTAAGCATAACGCCAGCCCATGAAAATTGCTGCATCACTCAGACACTAAGACTTAAAACACAAAGACCTGCGTGGCATTATAGTGCGCTCGTTACCTTATACCCTGAGGCATTAAGTATTACTTCTCATAAGCCCAGTAATTTCACTGACTACTTAGCTTATCAAACCAGAACACAGTAATGCTTACACGTTACTGCTTGGTGGCAGACTACACGAGCAAAGAGATGGTACTCAATATTTACTGTCGGACGCTCGTAGAAGATTTAATCCGGCCACCTAGTAAATCACATCATCATATCTCACTTGATGGCAAGCGCAGATTGCCCAGACCTAGAAGAAACCATTGGGAAACAATTGAGAATTGAAGAATCCCAGATCATTGCGATCAGGCAACTGACAAGCTGTTCCATTCCTTAGCGGTACGCGTATTAAATTTAAAGGTTTAAAACGCTTTATACGTAATGGAGGCATATTTACAACGTATCTATGTCGCCTCACCGTTTATTTGTTTGTCTGATGATGGAAAGGGAAAGGGGGAATAAGTTATGTAATTCCGATGCACACTCACTGAAATGTCACCAATAAACTATCAATCACGCCTTTGAGTTTCTTGGCTCGCTTCTGAATTAACTCCAACGCCTCAAGCTAGCTTCCATGGACTCTAAAATTATTTTTTAATGGTTTCGCAGATAAAATAAGATAGCCTAGTTGTTTCATCACCTTCGTCTCTTCATACATTTGAACCTATGTGAGACACATTTTTGTCAAAGCTGTTGTAGCTGTAGTGAGAATTATGATTTGTCGTAGCAAACTGACAGAATAAATTGTACTTTTTGTACAATATTATTTTTACTTTATACTCAGGCTTTCATGTGACCATTATCTCACCTGATATTAAGTGAAAATACGATCAGCGATGGGCGCTTGCCTAAAAAAATATTCACATACTTAGATGTACTATTAAAAAATTGTGATTCAGAGAGTGACGGAGCTATTAATGATTACACAGAATTGTATGATTAATCGTATAATTATTTTTAAGAAGATACAAATCACAGTTTTGTCAAACTTGTGACTAATAACTATATCGACGCTGAATCACACTGACAAGCCATATACTAAATTATTGTTAATGAGTTATTTTTTTTTCATTTTACTTTAAATAGTGGACTTTGGAAATTTCTTATGCAGTTAGCAGCATTTTTGAGTCTATTTTTAACTTACGTGTTAATTGTAAAAAATTAAATAAATTCTATTTTCTAAATGTAGAATAGCTCTCGTTATTCAGTTTATTGCAGCATCAATCTTAAAATAATTAAAGGTACGTTATCTTCAGTAATTTTCGCATTCACTGTATATACAGTATACGAGTATATACTCGTATTCGCGATACCGGCCTTCTCTCAGAGTCTCCACATAATTTACCACGTGGACCCAGTGCGGCTTGGTTGATGTCACAACTTACGTAAAGTGATCCTTGAACAAGCGAATTTCCTCAAATGTTATCCTTCACCGTTTTAAAAGTGAGTGTGCATGGGTAATCCGTACATAACTTGATATAAGTAATTGGTGCGGGGCCGATGAGATTCAAACTCAGGTGCGTTTAATCGGCTGATTTTTTTCGTAACACTATAATAGCCTATAATAGAGGCTCTCGCCCTAAAAATAAAAAGTGTTGAATAAAATAATGAATAACATATTTGTTATTTAAGTATTTGGTTTTTATTTATGCATTTAGCACTAAGTATGTAGCAAGAAATGTCTTGGCAGAAAAACAAAAATTATAAAATTGTTCTGTAGTTTCCGATTTTATATCCAAACAAAAAATTGTGCTTGCCGCACATGTAAAAATGTTTTTTTTTTGTGTTTCAGCGTTAACACAACAGAATTATTTTTTTATTTTAATTCTTAGAATAGTAATACTTGGTTCTTATTCCTTGCACGACATCAAACGCTTTTATAAAAAAAATCACCAGTTTGATATCATAGCGTAATGCAGCAGAACATTTATACTTTTTAAAACTTAACTGTAAATAAAAATGATTCAAAATAGTACGAGATCCCACAGCAGGATTTCTTCAACGACGCACGTCGTACAAGAGTGTACATCTGTATAGTATCTACACATTGCATCATGCAGTGTATTATATAGAACATTAATCTTAAGATAACACACTGTGCTTTATTTGCCTGGGAAAAGCCTTACTTAAGTAATTATACTTTTTTAATATATTAAAATTTAAAGGACTTTTTTCTAAGTGAAAAGTGTTTTTAATGAAGTAAATGCTCTAGCATTTAAAAGAGGGTGATCTAAAGAGACAGTTATACAAAAATCCATACTAATCTTGTAAGTCTGAAAGTAAAAATGTCTATCATTCAGCTCATCAGGACTGAACTAAATCCGTTGAAATTAAATTACAGTTTTTAATAGTAACAGTGTTGAAGTATAGATATATACTTTGTGGCGCTGCTATATCGAAATATTCATTTTACAAAAAAGATAATAATACAAATTACTTATTGGAATCTTTTTCTAGTTTAAAATTTTTAAAGAAAACAGGTAAAAAAATTTGGGCGCTATTTTTTCACTATGGCGACTCATAGAGCTAATAAACGAGATGTAAAGTAAAAATTCGAATATTCAACATTTTCTGAAAAAAATCCTTGTAAAACCCAAGACTTCTGGTCCATAAAAGTACATCCAGTTTTGTTTCTTACATACAGTTGTTAACCAATTACTTATAGGTAATCAATGAAGATTGTGAAGGACCAAAAAAAATGGAGTTAAAAAATAAATACCCAGTTATTGCTTCCACAAAATGAAATAAAAAAACATTGAATAAGTAATTAATGTTTGCATAATTAACTGGTACTTTGAGAAATATGCAGCATTTTCAACCTAAACGTATAAATTTGCGTGAACGTGCGGCAATGATTTGCGTCAAAGCGTGAAGTGTTTACTTACACATAATTGTCAGCATAAAATGTCATCCAGTGTTCTTGATGGGGATATCATTTTGTAGTGGGATCTCGTACTAAAAGCGATTCGAACCCCAATCAGAATTTTGACGAAGGGACAAACAAAGATAAACATTAGTTTAAGTTCAGTGACCTCTTAATAGTCAATCTGATTTGTGTTTAAAAAAACTTCAACGGACAAAAATACATCGAATATAACAATATTAGTATGTAATTCTTTGATACAATTAAAAAAGCATGACATTTAATCAAGATGAATAATAATAATAGGTGCAGTTTGATACAAATATTTTTTTAACGAAAAAATAGTATAAAAGTTTTTATACCTAGACCCTTGTTCATCCAACTGTGTTCTTGTTGAGGGTTACAAAATTAACTAACATTTGATACTTTGCTTAAGTTTGCCACAGAACAGCAGGTAAAGTTAATTTAACTTTATGCTATGTAATTTATAACTACTAAATATTCAACAGTTTCTGATTTATCAAATTATTAAAATATCTTAACGCGGTAGCTATATTACTTGTTTACCGTTCGAAGTTATTAGACAAAATGCGCCTTATTTTTATTGCGCGTTTTGTATTATGTTATGAACATGGATGTACCAGCTAAGACGAGTATTAGTTTCTACGTAAGCAAAGCAAGACCAATATATCTAACGGTAATAAACCAGGACCTATTACAAGTACCGATATAATAAGTTATATTTTATTCATTACAATGGCGTGATCGCGCAATACGATCACACATGTAGTAAACAAAACGCATACTAATAATATGATCGTGAACACATGTCCAGCAAGCAAATGAAATGACCTAAAACGTTCTGCCATTCACTAGTTTTTGCTGTTATCAATCGTAGGCATGGAATTCGAACGTGAATCATCGTCAAGTGGCGCTAGTTCTTCAGGATCGCGGCGAGAGCGAAAGAGACAGACTATCGTACCACCATTCAGATTTAATTGACTGGTTACGAACTCGGGCCCTACCACCGTAGGGACGTCGCGTTACTTAACATCGACTTTCTAAAAATTCCGAATAGTTCTTCAATGATAATTCCTTTTTGAAACAGCGCGCTCTCACGGTAAATATTTGTGGTTGTGCGCATCGCTTTCATGTTGTTTTCATGTAGAGCCTGCGTAGCAGGTTTAAGTACATGCAGTATCTAACTAACTTCCAATTTAAATGTTATGCTCATTCCCACGTCGTACTTTTTATTTATTTATTGTGTTATGACACTTGTTTATTTATACTATAGTTGCGTAATATTCTCTAACGTTTCTTAATCGGTATCAAAACATCGACAGCGCTCTCTTTAACAGCATCGGTATGTCGATGACAAAAACACGTCGCGGGGAATGAAGTCCTTTGAAAATGCAGTCGGCTCACTCACATTCATGGTTTTATCACTCACACAAATAAAAAGAAATAGGAAACAGTTAATTCTTGTAAATTAAGTCTTAAACGTGAGTTTTTAAGGTAGAGAATAGCACGTGTTGAGGGCGGCGCGGTGCGTTGCACGCAAGCTCCACGCATGCGACCACCTAAAACGGTATCGTAGGAATAGTAAACAATTAACTGGCCGATGCGTAGACCCTGTTTGATAAAATGTTCACGTCACATGTTTCTAATTCAACACTAGAGGCCCTAGTAGTACAGACTACTAGTGGTTAAACCACGGTTTGATAATATTGCTCACTGACAACATCTTTAAAAACATTATTACTTGCAAAATTGGTTTACGTACCTCCAAAAAATATATCACAAATCAACTAAAACATATAATAATAACAATAACATATTATAGCGAGAGATGACGTAATGCATTACAAGACATTCCCTACTCTAATTAGGAAGTAGTGTATCTATTTATAATTAGTGGGTACATTATTATCTTGTTGTTGATCAACGTTATACCCAGTAAACATGGCACACATATGTGCGACATTAGTGAAACGAGACTCTATTAACCTCAATTTAAATAATTTCATTGATGTTATAAACAACTGTTTATGATTGCCTTCCCGGGCCCTACGCGCTACACATCCGTCCGATAAGGGCCTGGCAAGTTCATTGGAACTTGCCAGGCCCAATGCACGGGCCAGCTTTTAACGTACCTCGGTTTGAATCCCTGTTCTTTTTAAACTTTACAATGCATGCAATAAAAATCACAAATAATTTCTGTAAGAATTTTTTTAGTCACTACTCACTCGAAGAAGGAACTGCATTTCCGCCTTCTCTCCCGCTCATGGTAATTCGGTCTGCGTATCTGGCGCCTCTGGTATCACCTCTTCATTGCGTACATCCTCCGTCCGAACAAAAGGCACTTCAGTTTCAAGTTAATTAACCGTTAATTTTCGCACGTATGAAAAACTTTTCGAGTATCAAAATAGTGTGGGTGCATTCGAGCAGACGCGCGTGCTCGCACAGCGACCAGCGACGCGGACGCAGGTCGACTGCATCGAAAATGAGTGACAGTGGTGCGGAGTCGACGCCGCCGTGATGCGGTCGGTCCCTTCCCGGATATCGTCAAGTAAGTAGTTTTTAAAATAGAGAAGCTAACGGTACGTGTGCACCGCCCGAAAGCGCCGGTCGCTTTACCCCAACCCAAGCCCAAAATGTGTCACTTGTTAGCGCGCAACGTGCTCGCTCCTCGCCACTTCCAATAGAAACGGGCACGCTGCAGGGTGAACGGCACCAGCTACCTACCACACTCCACACGAGATACTGCCTACAACACCCGACTGCGTCCAAACCTCACAAAAAATATTTCTCAATAGGAGCCGCATAAGACCGACCGCCGAGGGATCTACCGGGGATGTCAAACTTTTAAGGAACTTTTGTTTTTTATGTTAACCAACCTGAAGTTGTTTCTTTACCTTGTTACATTCGGCAGTAATGTTTTCTATACTACTTTGTTCAAGTTAATTCCCTTAGATGGCTTCTGGCAGTGAATGTTGAAAGACAAACGTGGTTCACTTTGTTATTATTAGACAAAACTGAAATTATATCACGCGTGTTTTTTATTGAAAATTCTTGGCGAATGCTAATCAATTAAAATTCCGATAATAAATTTAATGAATGAACTTGTAGCTTTAAACTTGTAGGTTTTTTACATATTTCCTCAACACAAGCTTGAACAGTAACCATAAACTGAACCTTTCTCGGGCTTGGCCTCGTGTGAACGCGATATAAATTGATAACATTTTTAACAGACACGTATAAGTGCCCTATGAATTTAACTAAACGAAGTCAATAAGAAGATATTGGGCAGTTATTAGATATTTTTACGACTGTTCTGGTTACACAATGCTATCTGTGTCAAATGTCAGCGTAGATGAACGTAGTTTGTATAAGTACTTTTGCACAATAGAAATAGATATGATTATGATACATACTTAATGATATGACTATTTCATAGAAACCGTGGCTGGTTTGAAATAGCGATAGAGCATTGATTTTGAATTGGTTCCCATTTATCTTGTCAGCTATCCGAGTTTAGTAAATATTCAGCTTAATAGAGAATATTTTAATAATAACGTCTATAAAAATTTACAAGTTCTATCAAGATATTTAGGTCGCAAAGATGCCTCAAACCAACTTCGAACGGAATCTTAAGTTTACGTCGAAGCTTAGAGCGCGTAATAAGTCGAGATACCTACTTGTCGCGATCACAAATTAAAGAAATCTATACAAATAAATAAAATTGAAGTATCTGTTTGTAATATCAAAACAACAGATTTTTACTAAATGGATATGAAAGTATATACGGTAACAAAACAACCATTTTTTTAATTTTTGTCTGTCTGTCTGTCTGTTTGTTCCGGGTAATCTCCGAAAAGGCTGGACCGATTTTGACAGGACTTTCACTGGCAGATAGCTGATGTTACAAGGAGTAACTAAGGCTACTTTAATTTTAGAAAAAGAATTAGGGTTCCACACAAAAAAAATAAAAACCATGTAATCCAAAATCTCCACGCAGGTGAAACCGCGGGGCAGCAGCTAGTATAACAGTAAAATGATATTTTCACTACACGACATGTATGTAAATTATGAATATCAGTCAATTATCACTGATTTAATTTTTTTAAAGAAGGAAACCAAAACTGATTTCACGAACAATTTATGTTAATGGAACTATATGATCAAGTTTTTGCAGTGTACAAGAATGAAATATGTATATATTTTCCAAATAAAATAACTATGTTCAATAACAAATAGAAGAACTTGAACAAGTCTATCGAAAACTCGTCATGAGTCACAAACAACACTGCGTCATGACATTCGGAAGTACCCCCAATACCTAGAAATGACTCATATTAATTCTTCTCATAGATTTAAAAAAAATTACACTGATTTAAAGTTCTTAGTTACTTTCGAATCGAAAATGCTGTATCAAAAGCTAACAGTGCTGTTAGTTGGTCATATGACGGTCCTTCGATTCAAATGAGGGCTCACTTGAATCAATTTGTAAAGTCAGTTATCCCATTATGAACGGACAATCTCGTGATTTTTCACGTTCCGGCAGTAAACAGTTAAGAAAGTGTAACTCAAAACGTTTGACAAGGTCTCCCTTCAGAAATGTGACATCCTGACGGACTTCGCGACTATTGTTACCGTCTAATCCATGTACGATTATGCACCAAAAATATTCGACAATAGCAGCTTTACAAGGACGAGTTTTGATAATAATGAAATGCCAACAATTGTGTTCGCTTTCTCTGATCTCCTTTACCCTAACCAGAGTTAGTTAACTATTTATTTGAATTATACAACGAGCAAATGTAAATTACGCCTACTGATTACATGTATTGTTGGACTTCCTTTCATGGACGTGTAACTAAATTTGTCTAGGAATTAATTATCGTATTTTGTTCATCCAACAGACATTCATAATAAGGTTAAAAATGTCCGTTAAATTAGAATGCAATTATTGAAATTAGTAGCGTGCAAACAAAATTATATTAAAAAATAGGCTGCCAACTTTGAGGAACTACTCCACTGGAGGTCGGAGTAAATACAAACTTCATCAAAAAAATGGCAAGAAGATTGTATACGAACGTAGGCTGACGTCCAGTAGACGTATATAATGTATAAACAAAAAAACGAAACATAATTTAAGTCATAGAAGTACGGTTAAAATTTTGCTTGCAACAATTTATCAGTCTACGCAGCTTCTGACTGGGAACTTCCAATTTTACGTCAAACGGAGGTTGCGAGAACCTAGGAGTAATAGAGTAGAAGCATTTCACTTATAATGCTAATATATATTCATTTATAATTTTACTGTAAGCTATAGTAATCTTTTTGCTATTTTATAAATTTAAAAAAAATATAGTTTTAATTATTTTTTTTCAGAAATTTTAATTTATTTTACGTACGACACATTATATATTTTACAATAAATAATAGTTTATTTTAATCCGTCCGGACCCGAAGGACAGTTAGGACGTTTTTCGGGAGCAAAGTGTTAGTTAGTGTATGTTTGTTTCTTTGGCGATAGAGCCTAGTTTAGGCTCACAACAACGATCAACTATCAACATCGAAGCGACTCTATACATCTATGTTCTAAATCCTTCAATATTTATATTATACAAGAAATAATTTAAAAAGTGTAAATACTGCGTTTCGAAGCAAAATAATTCTTTTAAATAGTAAGACAATTAGTCCACTTACTGAAAATATGGACACACCTTACTTTTCTTTCACATTACTAGTATAATTTTTTAATACTGCAGTATGGCATTGTTCGTCAACAATATATTCGTATTTCGTTGGATGACCAAACGACGTCTGATGCGGTTTTGGCTAACTAGTTGCATTTTGGTGGGGTGCAGCGGACGGCAGATTTGAGCGTTGACCCGACATCCTTTACTTAGTAATCAATAGCTGCCAAAACATTAATTTACAAAAAATCTACATTTAGACTTCCTAGGTAGGTACCATGTATGAAAATATAATGTCTCCAAAGCTACCACACGATAGCATTATAGAAGACAGCCTATAAAAATTTTGAGTATTTGCCCTCATTTGAGGACATTTCCAAGAGACATGTTAAGATTTCTAAAATAAAAATGTAATTAATTCATCATTTAATAAACAAAATACCTATGCCTGGTAGAGTTTTATTCAATACCTACCATTCAAACGAGCTCTACAATCATTATTAAATTTTATTAAGAAGCACAGAGCGTCATCTGCCAGAAATGTGGTTTTCTAATACAACACGTTTTTAGCTACCTATTCATATCACTGTCATGTTTCTTAGAATCTCGTTTGTTTTTTAGTCCATACTCGAAGTGTTAACTTAATGTGTACCTGGCAGTATAGATGGCAGTACCGTACAAAATACAGCGCCATCTATTATTGGTATGAAGAACTTTCTAACGCAACATTAGAAACGTGCCCAGCTTTGCGACCCCTTATAAAATGTACTGTTGTATTTTCAATAGGCGTATCCCTACGAGGGGTGGTTCCTTTGCGGCCCTAAAATACGCCAGTAGGTATTTATAGAATTTGTACTTGTGAATACCTACCAAACTCCGAGAAGAATCAATACTTTGGCGGGGGTGTAAATTTGATGTAGGGCTTTATCTTCATACTACGGCTCCTTTAGAATTCGTTCTATTATTTTCCTTAATAAATAATCTAGCTACTTATATGAAAACTTTTGCTACTAACGTCAATCGTCATCATTAATCAAACTCATTAATCAAATTACGCTTGAAATATTCTCTATTATATATTAAATGTTAGGTACGTGTTATACATTTCTAAATAGTTCAGGTAAAAATGTTATATATTTTGACATCGCATAAACACGGACTTAGTTTTTAAATAGTCTTCCGGAACTATCACTGCTTTGGGATTGTAAAACTATTTTACAACGACATTCTTGACTCTACGCAGTCATTTCTAGTTCAAATGTGAGTGTTCTCATCATCGTCAACAGATGTCATTGTCCCCTTTTTGAACAGCGAAAGAGTTACCGTTAGTGATCTGTATCCTTTACGTACCTACATCAATGTCTCTATATTTTTAATAATTATGCTGTGTGAAAATAAAATTGTATCATTATTAAAGAGTATCTAATAAATTCGGTTATTATTAACCAAAATATCGAAGAAAAATATAATAAATATCGATAGAATAATCATATTAACCGATTATTATTAATAATTTCTTTAGATGATTGGTTTAAGTAATAAAACATGATGAATTGTAGCAAGATATTAAAAAGCCTCTCGTAGTGTCACCAAACACTAACTATATAGGTTAGGTTATATTTCACATTGACAAAAATTGGTACCCGCCCAAATGGACACTCGTAGAATTATTCTACGAGTACCACAACTTTGCTCGTTATATGATGAGCAAAGAACTCAGTGAAATTACTGGGCTCATGAGACGAGCGCACTGCAGTGCAGCGCAGGCCTTTGTGATGCAAGGTTCTGGGTGGTGCTGCAATTATTATGAGGTTAGCAATTATTATGAGCGTTATGTTTACTATCAGGCAAACGACCTGCTCCTGTTGTTATCCAATAGTCAGTTTAAAAAAATATAACATATCGCGCGAGCCGAGCGAGCGTGCCGTGGCAGCGGCCACCGAAACACTAAATAGTAAGTTTGTATGTGTTTTCGTAATTAAACAAAAGAAAGATGAATCCATGAAATGGAGATGAGAATGTTGAGATGGATGTGTGACAAGAATGAATAATATAAGGAACGAGTACATTAGAGGAAGTCTGAAAGTAGCACCAGTGACGGAAAAGTTAACTTGGTATACGAGCATGTTATGAGGAGGGACGAAACGCAAATAAGAGAGTGATGCGTATGAATGTTAAGGGATGGAAGAGTAGAGGAACACCAAAGAAAAGATGGATGGATTGTCGAAATCATAGATATAGGATGTGTAATTTTAGGTCTGTGGTCGAAACACGGATAATATATGAATGAATGGGAAGTGGATGAAGCTCTGCTGATGATTGACAGAACAGAGTGGAAGAAAACGACGACTTACTATTTCTACGATTTAAAGAAAGAATTGATTTTAAGAATTCAGAATCCAGAATAGCACTATTCAATGCCCGAATAATAATTTCAAGTCGTTTTTTTTATCACTTACAGGTTCCATTGTAGGCCAGACGGACAGGTGACGATACTCCATGCGCCCCATTGAGTGTGGCGATCGGCTGGACGGCGACCGCCACGCCGTTGACCACGAAGGCCGTCGGAGCCTTGATGCCGTCGGCGTGGTTGTCGGCCCAGGACGCAGCCGCGGCCGCCGCAGCCGCAGCCGCTGCGCAAACACTGCATTCTGAAATAGAAAAGATAGAACCTTTATCCAATTAGGGTTCGGTGTTTGCAGTTACACGCTTAATTTGCTATAATATAGTAGAAGTCACCTGTATCTATGAAAAATTAAAAATTACACCAATAATGCCACCTGTGACAAAGGGAATCCGAGTCCTCTGCACTAGGAATACCTAATGTCTCAGGGTAACGAGCGTACTGCAGTGCCGCACAGGCCTTTGTGTTTGAAAGTTATGGGTGGCACTGCAATTATTATGGGCCGGCCGGCGTTATGCTTACCATCAGGCAAATGACCAGCTCGTCTCGTTACCAAATAACATTAAAATAAAACTAGGGTACCCTAGGATGAGGGTATAGGTAAGCGTTTTTTTTGGTTGTCTAAGTTTATGTATTTTTTTTTTTATTGCAAATGGGCTTGCGTTTGACCGCTGTCTCGTAAAATTTTATACACTATTATATAAATATTTTGTTATTATTATACATATACATTATTTTAAAGCTGAAATGCTATTTGCACATAATGATGATCTTACTACCGATGAGCTTTCATGGCTTCAACATTAATTATTGTAAATCAAAGAATACTAAGACAGGACAATATTATGGGAATACTTACTGAGATAGATATGGTCTGGCGATGGAGGTGGAAGGTGATCATCATTTTCATCTCGATATATTAATTCTGCGATTTCATGGAATAGATATTATGATGACCAGGTAATACCGGGAAACGGTAAACAGAAAACGGCAAAAGGATTTTCAATTTAAGGAGTCTGGTAAAGAGATATTCACCATATTTAGGCTTTTAAAATTGTTGTAGATTATATTATGCGTGGTTTTTTAATGCTAATGACAATAGCTACGCGATTTTCGGTGACAGGTGACTAAAATCGTAGATTCCAAAGTAGAGTAGGTTTCGACTTTTGTCGTGTGGTGACAGATCGCACGCGGTGGGGACTAAAATCGACCGTGAAAATGCTCAGTGACAAATTAATTTTAATCAATTAATTTTTCTATGTCTAATAACTTGGTCCTAAATTATGAAGCAATATATGTAAGTACTTTAGACGTGAAAATAGAACAAATTTTTTACTACGTTTATAATTTTTTTCTGTTTTGAAATCTAATTAGACTTTTATTAAATCAAAAAACAATATCTTTGTTATTATTTTCTGATACTAATTTTATAAATATTGGTATTAAAGAATAAAGTTATTGGTTGCTGAAGTAAATGGTACTTTGAACGCCGTTCCTTTTGCCATTTGATATTACCAAAATAAATTACATGTTCCAACAATATTACATCTAATAAGATTTGCATTAGAATTTTATTGTTAAATTTATTTATTAATTATAATATTATCTCCGACAAAACATATGTATACAATGAGACATAAAGTTAAAAGTTCAGTGTTTTGGACAATTTGTTCTCGTTCAATTATTAGATGCAAAATGAGTTTTCAACTGAACAAATAATTAAAGGAGTCAATTATTGTTAGTATGACAGTTAAACTGAATAAGACAAATACTTATTAGAGTTATTACCAGATTATAATGAAATTATACTATTACAAACAATCATATTAACACAGTGAAAGAAGCGCAAATAATTTATAAAAAAACCGATGTATAAAGAGATCGTAATTTTTTTGGAAGTTGTTAAAAATGAAAGCATTCAATTAAAAAAGAAGCAATCCGTAAAGGTTATTTATCAAAGTGATAACTTATATATTTTATTCAAAATGGCTCACCCTTCATATTGATGTGGATAGCTGCCCTTCTTGAAACCCTGTCACCAATCTATTGCTAGCACACTTCTTAAAACCATTGACAAATCGTTATACTCCACGCCAACCATCTTTCGAGAAAAAAAATACAATAACGCGCACTTGTCTCTATGACGCCTGAGATCCTGAGGGTTCTTTAAACGTGCGTTTTTTTATGTTGTGTCAATTGTAATGATATGTTAGAGGAAGTTAAATACTATATTCGGTATACTTTTAGTTTTATATAGGGGTTGTGGTGCGTTTGACGATTGCCGAAAGACTGCGTGGTGCGTACCGAGTGGGACTGGGGTGCGCGCATGACTAGGGGATGCTGGCCACATGAACTATACAAGTAAATAATAGTAATTGTTTGTTGTGTAGACAAAACGTAGAAATAAACAATGATCGATAGTATGTATGATTTAACAGCAAAAGTTAACATATTCACCCAAAAAACAAAAAAATGCTAGTTACATGTATTCTGGCAACTAAACATTTTGATTTGATTTGTTACTCTTTAGGTTGGGTTAGAATATCTAGAATGTCAAGAATATCTAACACCAAACGTATTAATAAATCATCAGACAGCATCATCAACAGTCGTGTTTCACTTCGGCTGGTCGTGATTCAAGGTTACTTGCACCTTGCTCACACTCTGAGTACATTTAAGTACCTACATAACGAGAAGACTCAGAGACGAAGAGTCTAAGGTAAAGTCTCGTGACCACGATCAATGCAACTTGATCGAAACGTCGAGGTAAATATAAACCTGTGTTTTTCTCGCGATTGAGTCCCGTTCTTAAAAATAATCAAATCGCGTGAGTTCGACTCCCACCTTATACTTTTAATTAATAGCTGAATTATATAATAATTATTATAATTGTAATCTGTTATGTTTGTATATTTCACAAAATAGAAATCTAATTTTAAACCATAAAACAAAAAGAATACAGCTTAATAGTTTGAAAATTGCCATTTAATAGCCAGATAATAAAATCGTGTAATACTATTATTAAGGAAAAAACTTCGAATGGTTCGATCAGTTTCTACAAAGCTAGGTACCGTAAATAGTAAATATTTACCTTCTAATATCTGCTTAATATTTGACCACATCACAGCTTAGTATCAGTAGTAAGTTAGTGATCAATAAAATGCCTTAATCATTAAAAGAATGTAATGTTTTTAAATCACGATTTATGCCTACCTATATTTATTTAAAGCGATCGATACAATTTGAAAATAAAGGTAAATTCTCGTATATGCAAAGTTTTGTTGTTATAAGGTAACGAAGGGAATATATTATCTGTCAGAAGAAGCATATACCTAATTAAAGCGCCGTGGACATGCAGTCTCTTCCTCAAAAACGGCCCGTGCTCATCAAATATTCTATACGAAGATCCAGATATCCAGGAAAAATGCGCGGTTCCTGTGGGAGCACCGGTGAAACCGTGGGCAAAAGCTAGTTTCCAATAATTGTACAGAATAATAAAACTGTCGAGTATAATAATTATTGTGCGGGATTTGGTCCGGGCTGCGCATGCGCCGCGTCGACTCTATAGTTGAATACAAACACACACCCGTCGCACATCTGCTGGTCAGCTCGTGGACACAATGCCCACGACTGAGACCATTTGTTGTGATGAAGGGTGGACAAAAAAATAGTCATAATCTTTAAATAAAATATTGAAACTAATCTATTTTATAGTTGATTCAACATTCCGCGTAATACGAATAGGTGTTTCTCATATGTTAGTGGTAGGACTAACTCTTCTGCGAGTGTCCGTCTGGGTTGTTACCACCGCTTTGCTCGTGAAGTCTGCCGCCAAGCAGCAGTGTACAAGAATTACTGTGTTCCGGTTTGATGAGCAGAGTAGCCAGTGAAATTACTGGGCTTATGAGACTTATTCGGTTATTTTAATAGAATTACTTAAATGTGTCAACCTGTTGGTAAATCTAATAAAAACAACATTAATTGCAAACATAACATAGTACGTACTGCTAAGTATATAATTGAGCAGTATTTTAATCAAGTTTAGCAAGTACAAAAAGCATGATTGTCTTTTGAACGCAGTTTTTGTAACCTAGTAAACTGGTTGGTTGAGATTCCTCAAATTGAGTACCAAAATGTACGCTATAGAAATAGTTTTGCTTTGAATTTCAAATTATGTTACCCAATGTGTTTTTCTTATTACAAGGTATAGGTGTGGTATCATTGAAGGTTTAAAATGCTTTTGATATTAAGACAAAACGAGTCTATTTGCGCATAAATTAATACCGAAACATAATTTTAACCGTTTGTCGTAAAAAAAAGAATATTATAAAAACGTAGGTTTTTGGACTTCCAAAAAGGAAATACCACAAAACCGTGGACAGCCTACTATTACCTGACCCACCCTATGACTCGGAGAGGAGCGTACGTTAATGCTCCATTTTTTTCTAAATTTGCCACGATTTCGTTCGCGTATTTTTGATAACTCTGTAGTAACGCAGTAATGTTCTTATTATTTTGATTTAGATGACATTTAATATAAATGCATGCATATGGTTTATTTTAGTATAGGTAAGTATAGCTAAGAATTAGAATTCTTTGCTGGCGTCTTTATTTCCCAACCAATACAACTTTGAATTTTTCATCCATATAGATAACGTGGCATACGTAGCATCTTTATATGTTCTGTGCCAAGCGTAAAAGGTACATCGCAGCGTCATTTAAAATCTAGTAAACTGTAATAAAAATTGAGATATTTCAAAATTTTAATAATTATTATTATAACGTGGCCCTATAATCAGTTTTGTTAAGTTCTAAACAAAAACATATTCTGTAAATATAGCTCGACTATTGTTACAGTATTTGTCACATCTAAAGACACACGCCAATTATAATAAATATAAATCTTGAACCACGATTCACAAAGACATTAAAACACCAATAAAAAACCTCGCGTTGATAACAATGTTGCATGAAATATTTACTTTTAATAAGAGACCGGATCAAAGGTCCCTGTTAGTTTGTAAATAGGGTAGGCTTTTTTATGAGTTAATGCAGAATTATTAGCAACACAAAAAATGGAAGTAAAAAACGGAGATCGGGCGCGTGTCCTAGCTGCCAGAGACCGGACAATTGCGTATCAAACCCACAATAAATATAGGGCATTGTGAGAAGTCTAAAGTATGAAATGCAAAGATTAAAATAGAATTTTATTGCAAGAGGACCTAGCACTTCTATTGGGCACCTAATGACGTAGTCGCATGATTCTGCTGTCTTTCTTATTTTTTGCAAAGTCGTGCTTCAAAGCGTCATCAGCATGCCATGTGACAACATGTGCGCCTTCGTAAGTAATTTTTATAATGTATTACTGCGTCATCGTATGTGATTCGCCTTACTTACAATTCGAATAATTAATTTTGATGTCGTCTTAGCATAAGACAATAATTTTCCTAGTCGTGTGTCACTAAACTTAAATTATTGTTCTGTTTCGTACATAGGTTTTGTATTAACCATACTGCATATAATTACTCCGGTACTAAGATATAGGTACGAGTAAAATAGTGAGAAAATATTAGTATACAATACAAGTAAAGTCTTGTTCCAGTATTATTTTACTCATTACCTATTTCAATTCAATTTAAAAATAGTGATATCGTGAAAGAATAAACAAATCTGATAATAATTTGCACTGAAAGAGATTTCATTCTTTTTTTATTTTGACATGCATGCAGATGGCAATTTGCGAGTGACCGTTGGCTGTCAATCAATCAATACGAGGGGTAGGTAATTGCAAAAAACTGACCCCTCGTTGACCACGCATAAAAAGCAAAAAATCCCGACACAAAGGACCCAAAAACCCAGCACTATGATAAAAAAACGAATTAATGGAAAGTATTCACAGGATCTAAGTCACGTGTCACCCCTCAAAGTGCCAATAAAAAGCGATATCATTTAAAAAAATGATTTGATGGATTCTCCACCGCATTTATCATTTTTTGTTAAATTGGATAAGCCACCATTTTCAAATATATTTGTATACGTCTTGAGAAAATAATTAGAGGACCAATTTTCCACCGATAGTGCTTGATGACTTTCGATAATATACATCGATGTTGGCGATCAATTTTTTAACTTGAGAGTGTTAGCTAGCCAGGTGAGCATTAGAAAATGGCGTACCACCATGCTATGGTTACAGCTTTTTTTTATGATAGCGAGTGGCAAACATGCAAACGGCCCGCCTGATAGCAAGCAGTCACCGTCACCTATGGACATTTGCAACAATGCGTTACTGAGACTCGATCAAGCGAGTCCTCAACTTCAGACACAAAGTTTAAGGTAATGCTTTCTTACTAGTACATAAACATTGCATATCAGCGAAGAGCTTTACAGCTATATTATGTACGAACTCTGTATAATGTACATTGATTAAGACCTAATATATCCTTTGCTTTGAGAGATAAATAGACACTAAAATAATTCTATAAGAGTTTCATTTTTGTAAGTCGGCTTACGGAATTCTAAAGCAAAAAAG
The DNA here is from genome assembly GCA_907269065.1 of Crocallis elinguaria. Lineage (NCBI taxonomy): Eukaryota > Metazoa > Arthropoda > Insecta > Lepidoptera > Geometridae > Crocallis > Crocallis elinguaria. The sequence continues at coordinate 8,874,363 of OU026079.1, read as the reverse complement.
ACAGTTTAATTACTGGTCATTTCAGACTTGAGATATATCTCAGAATAAATAGCGCAATGCAAAGTCGCGTAGGATCTCTGCAGATTTCTGTGAAGCATTTCAACTAAGTTGAGCAGGCGTGACTCGTGTATACATGTACTGTCGAACGTCCTAATCGTCTTCTCAGAAAACGAAAGATAGGTTCATTGAGGAAAAACATAGTCTAAAACGATAAAAAAATCAACGTTTATTATTAGTAAGGGAGTAATTAGTAACAGTTAATCAGGCATTTGTAAGATTCTTTTCAATAATTGATCTTGGCGTTATAATTGCGATCCTCGGCATATAACAACCTCTCATACCTCTTGACGAAGTTAATCCTTGGTGTGTGTTGTCATCAATCATTTCAAAATAAGCACTCGATTCAATAGAATAAGCTTTTTATAATCGTATAATTTTGATAAACATATTTGAACAAGCGCACAAAATCTGACGTGTCATCGAAGCTCGCGGAATAACGTAGAACGTTTCATTTGGTGCGAAATGAATCTAAAGGGGGCGTTTGCACCCCCGCACCCTCTACAAAATTGACAACTTTTTGCCCCTAACACAATGTGCCGCCACTCACATCGACGTTGACTATTTCCAAATAAGCATTCTTTTCGCTGAATTCGCGAATTTAAATTTGACACACGCTTGACAAGTCACTAACACTATTTTAAAAAAAAAATGCATTTAAGCTACAACAATGGCAATTTATGTTTTGATGATGTAAATTACTAAGCCCTTCTATCTCAGTAATCAGGACTTACGCTATACAGAGGCTTTTGGGGTGCTATGCCGGGTAACCTCCACGCGGTGCACCCTGGGTACCCGTCAGCAACATCTCCTGGTTGACTTTTCGGTCCCGGAGGGGTTGCTGACGGGTAGCTGATAACCCGGCGAGGTGGGCCCCTCCGCGTGCCCCTCTGAAGGGGTCAGCAGAGGGCTCAGCGGATGGGGCATATGGGCTGAGCGGGGCCCGAAGGCCGCAGGGAGGGACTTGGGCACAGGAGCGCCGTGCGGGTAACACGCGCGCTCCAGAGCCATTGGACGGAGACGAAGCCGAGGTGGGGCGCGCTGTCGCCAAGGAACCAGGGGATCCACCGCTGAGGTATGCGTGTCCCCGAACGCTCTCACGGGGAACCCGCTGCTCCCACTGGTGCAGCGTGCCAACAATGGACGAAACAAAGGAGGAGAGATGGCAGGCGGAGCACTGGTGGTGTTGCCGGCCCTGCAGGGAGGCCGGGGTCCAGAGGCCCCGGCTGGAGGGGCGACACCTCACCGCCTGCTGTGCAAGCGAGGGAGGGGGGGCTGGCGGCCCGTGGAGGCTGCGGCTGGCGGGGTGGCTCCCCGCCGTTTGCACGTACGAAGGGACAGGTGGGTTGCCTGCTGTACCCACGGGCAATCCCCTGGTGTCCCCAAGTACGATCCCTGAATCAGGGATACCCCACCCTAAGCGGTGTGTGGGCACCGTGGTGGCTGGGGGTTGGAGGCGACTTGTCCCGTTCTCTTTCCCTCTCGCATGGAGCGTTGGGGTCGGGGATCGGGACAACAACCGGAGGGGACCCCGCACTGTACATTACCCGTGGTGGTGATGCGCATGCGGGGTGGGGTCGGAGAAGGGGTCTCTACTCCTTCTTCGGCTCCTGAGGCCCAGAGGGTGGACACGAGGGAGCCCACCCTCAGCATTTGGGCCTCGAGGTGGCGCGCGCGTGTTCCCGCGCGCCACTTAAGGAGGTGGATACGGCGATGGCGTACGTGGAGTACGTTGTCGCCGGAGGTGGGGTCCCACAACTGGGACCAGCGCGTCGCCGGGCCGCGGATGGCTATTAACATGGGCCCGCAGCCCGGCATTATGGCGCAGAGGAGGAACACACGTCGGTTTTTTAGTTGGTAGGTCGGCCTCATTAGCCGGAGTCCAACATAACCACCACGCTGCCCTCGCGGCTGGTGGTATCCATGAGGATTTTTAGCGACGTAAAAAAAAAAAAAAAAAAAAAAAAAAAAAAATACAGAGGCTTTTGGGCATAGAAACACTTGGGTAACTAGTACCTACATGAGTTTTATAAATTTATTTTCTGGATTCAAAAAGTATAGGGAGCATTTTTGGGTCCCCAGCAGGCTGAGAGCTGGTTCCTGACGTTTTTTATTCTAATTGATATCGAGACGAGCTGGTCGTTTGCCTGAAGGTAAGCCTAACGCCGGCCCATAACAATGTAGTGCCACTCAGAACTTTGAAACAAAACGGCCTGCGCGGCACTGCAATGTGCTCGTTACCCTAAGACATTATGTATTAAGTCTCATAAGCCAAGTAATTTCACTGCCTATTCTGCTCATCAAACCGGAACGCAGTAATGCCTACACATCACTGCTTAGCGGCAGACTTCACAAGCAAAGTGGTGCTACCAACCCAGACCGACACTCGCAGAAGGGTTAGTCCTACCACTTAGTAGAAAAACGTACAACTATAGTAAAGACGGAACTAAATTACTACTTATTCTATTAGTGTAGTACTGATTTCGTTTGTTATATCTACAATTTTGTGTTGTCTTAGCATGGATGCAACTCACTTAACTATAAGCAATACAATAACATTATTTATAAACTATGCTAGCTTCTGCCCGCGGAATCACCTGCGTTCCCACAGGAACCGTGCATTTTTCCAGGATAAAAAGTAGCCTATGTTACTCTCTGGTCCATAAACTATATCTATGCCAAAAAACACGTTGATCCGTTGCTCCTTTACTGCCTGAAAGAAGGACAAACCAACAAACTAATTAAAAAAAATAGTAGGATAGTAGGACTAATAGTAGGACAATTACACTGTGCCAAACTTTAACATATAAACGCTTCTGTCCACGACGAAAATACAGCCACTGTTGCTATATATTTTACAGTACTTGAGGGGAGGCTTTTTTTTTCAAATAATCGTGCTCGTAAACCTATACAAATAATACATCGAATTAACACATTAGATACCTACGTTCATATCAGAAAAGAAGTTTCTGCATCATAATAGATAGTATATCCTAGAATCGGGATGAAATTGCAGGCGTAACTATTTTTACGATATCCTGAATTGTTACGATGTTTTACTAAATTGGATTCAATTCTGCGGAATTGAAATATTTTAATTACAGAAAAAGGTTCATCACGTTCACCTAAAAATTATAATGGTCCTGACTTCTGTTCATTTTTACTTTGGCCTGCTAGAGTAGATTATATCCAGGCTACAATTTGCAGTGGTCATTATGTAGTCAAATTTTAATATCTCAAATAAAATTATCGGTCTCTATTGAATATCAAATAAATCTTTTGCCATCATCATCATCATAACTCGTGATGACTTCCTACGAAATGTACAAACTTAAACAGCTTTAGAGCGACCTTTAACTATGCCAATTTGTAGACTTGAGTCACGAATATTCAGAATTACAATATTTCGCGATTACAGGCAGTAATCGTTCAAATGTGTGAGTGTAGGGCGCGGACCCTCCAAGCACCCCGAGCTACCATTGGCTGTCGGCCGGAGGGACGCTGCGCGCAACGCCAAGGGTCGCCAGCTAACCCGCGCAGCCAATCAATTCGCCCATTTTTTTAAATAAAGAACGAAATGGTAAAAAACGAACATGTTTTTAGGGCCCACTTACATACCCTTATGTAGCAAGTGTGCTGTGTGACTAATGTTTCGTACTTTATTTTGGTAAATGCAAGTTATGTGTTGTTTTTACAGTTTCGATAACCATCTGGGTCTTTTTTACTATTATGAGAGTAGTTCATTCTAAGCTTAACATTCTTACCACCTTTTTACCTAACTAGATAAAAAAATGTAGCTCTGGTGTTTATGCTATTCTATTGTTATATTATTAAAAATTCTGCTCTGATTCACCATAAAATAATGTTTTTTTAGATATGACTAAGTATATCAAAGACTACGAATATATGGGAGAGACTATATTTGTTACGTTCGGAAGAACGATCTCATCATACAAATATATTTATAAGTGGGACAAAGTAACTTTTTTTACTATGATTTTATTGCTCCAGAAACTCCTATTGTTGACATTGTCAAGGATTGTCAAACGCTAAACTATCGAGAATACATTTTTTCCAACATTTTAAAATAATTTTATAACTTGTTATGGTACCTATACAAAAATAAACAAACGACGTAAATAAATTGTTTTACAAAATACAGTAGAATTATTATATTTGAAACGAATTTAGGAACAGCGACATCTATTCTGTCATTACAGGACTAGAAAAGGGAGCCAACCAAACTAGTAAGGTGAGCGTGGAGAAAGCACCCATAGCAATATGCGAGGTAGTGCTAATAAATAACGATAGATGGCGATTCTACCGAAAATCAATTAATTCATATATATAGCAAAATTCTTCAGTTTTGCTATAAGATTATATGACATGAAATTAGATGCATGAATCGCTGATCGTATAATAATACGTTTCACGCATGTTTAAATATATTATTATCTAATCAAAATCAACAAAATTAATATTTTAGGACCTTGTTCAAAATAAAAATTGTTCCAGGAACTTATATACCTATATTATATACTTAGTTCACATACATAACATAATATAGATTGATGTAAAGCAATTATACAAAACATAAATGACGTTCTATAGGACTTGGTCAAATGTATGTAGTTTAAAGAAACTAAAAAACACATTTCCACCTCCTGGCTCCATCATCAGAACCTCGACACCGAGCTCGAAGGGTCTACTTGTAGCCACTAAACGGTTCAACTATCCACTTCCTGGCTCCATCATGAAATCAGCTCCATGATACCAAATCATTGTATTGTCATCCGAACTACATATACATACAAAATTTTATTTCAATAAGACTATTAGAAGTAGGTTAAAATTGACTTCTAAGATTTTATTACATTGTTTGTTAGTTAGATATGTGTTACAAGTGAAGCTAATGTAAAATGTAAATGTGTCCAAATCAAATTTGACAAACAAAACGATGTTATTAAAATATTGTCATGAAATAACAAGTGCTTCGTATCTCTAGTAATTGTTCTGTTCGCATTGCAGTGTGGAATGATGTGGCCCATAATAACATGACGGAGCGGGTAACGGACTGTGATTTACTAAGATTATCCCAGCGCCTGCACCGGGGCCGGGCGGCGCGGGTAGGGCGAGGGCCACCTAACGGGACCCCGTGTTTCGATTTCGTAGAGCATTTCTCCGGCGAGGTCCCGTTACCCGGCCGAAAGTACTTTTGTTGGCTGCTCGCGCGCACTCGCTCGCTTACACGACCGATCGCTCGAGTTCACCGTATTGAGAACGCGGTTGCTTAGTCGCCATTATGTCTTCAAAACAAAGACCTTTTCAAAAATTGCGGCCCGAACAGAGTTCAGTCACATCCCATACCGTTACGTTACAGAACATTTGCATAATGTAAGGTGATGAGTTTTAGGTAATAATGCGGTGTAAGGGTACGGAAATGTCGAAATTGATACCTGCATGAAATGGAAGTCGATAAAAATTTTGTGGCAAGTTGTGTAAGCGAGTGGCCTTGTAGCGGCGCGGTCGATGACTGCAGTCCGCGATGATGTTTACCTTATCGCCTGAGTGAGCGTAGGTAACCAACGAAAGTTCCACCGCCAAACTTTGTGCTCAAAACTCGCCTCTCTTTTTCGGGGACGCGTCGTGCTACGACGTAGCTTAAATGCTCGTAGCTGCTACGTTTAATTATTAAGAGCATACAAAGATTTAGTCATTAATTTCAATTTCACAAAGTTTTAACCAACTATATCTCTCTCTATACTCTCTGAAGTCTAAAATGTATATTATTATATAACATCTAAAATATTATTAGCTAAACTAACTTTTTCATAGACATATTTACAGTGGTAACATTGTTTAAAATATAATCCTGCTTAAAAATTCAAATACATTGTTTATATTTTCAATTACAACGCATGAAAATGATTGTTTAAATCTTATAGATATTATAACAATCTAAGCTCAGTTTACTGCCTAACACCCAATAGCACCAAAAAAGGTATAACAACGAAAATAATTTTATGGCCAAAAAAACAATATAAGTATAGGAATATTCCATAGGTTCATCAGTTGTCAGTTGGCAGAGTCTATGATGGTGTGGTGGGAGTGGGGTACAGGAGGGAGTGTGGGTGGGTGCAGGGAGGGGGGTGAGGCTTGCGCGGTGACGTAATGCTCGCGGTTCGATACTCTCGAAAGGCGGGGTGAACGACCGCTAGACGCGGAACCTCACTGCCTACGCCACCGCTCAATTAAACATTCCGCATTACATATTGGTACTCATGTACCATATCGGCACATCCATGTACATATTTTAATATTGTGGTCAGCGACTCACTTTCAGTTAAATCTGTTTTGCTTTCTTTCTTAGGTTACTAGCTCATCAATCCTGCCGTCCGATTCTAAATTATGATTGCTACTGTCTTTCAACAACTGATTTTCTTATTTAGAATTGTCCACAGTAACTATTGACACTATTTCTTTATATATAGTTATATAGTAACTATTTTTTAACCAAAACTGTGACGCACATCTATCAATTAAAACAATACATAATTGAAACATAAAACAAACCATTGCAGATGCAATTAACAGAATCAGCTTGGTGCTTACATCAAATTTTAGCATTAACAAGTGTTTAGTTTTTAGATAATATGCGTTATCAACGGATAATTTACAATTTTATTTAAAAAATATTCAAGGAACCTTTACACATTATCGTCGTTTTGTGGACTAAAACAAACGAAAGTGCAAACATCCCTAATGAATTATAAACTAATGTCAAAGTCAAGTATAATATGTACCTTATATAAACAGATAACTATATTATAAGTATAAAATTAAGTATATTCTATTTTTTAACTTTAATACTTATGAAGAGTTATCTGATCATATAAGATACTACTTGCCTAAGTATTAATTAAATTTGTATACTACATAAGTATTAAGTATACTGCCTACTACGTCTATATCCTATGTAGGCCAAACATACGGCTGCCATTATGGCAAAAAATAAAGTTGGATGCCGTTTTCTTAGAATACTTTACATCAAAAACACACACAATATGTGATCTTAGTAATTATAATATTTTTAAATGAACTCAATTTAAATATGAAATAGTTGTATGTATGGTCAATGATTAAATATCTCCTCGAACCAAATTATTATTATTATTATTTTATAGCTGATAAATGTCGCGACGATGTTGTCTGGAATATATTCTAAACCTAGATTAGAACTGGCTTTTTAGTGTAACAGTTCGATAGGTGCTTGGTGACATATTTTTTAACTTGAGGGTGATACCTAGGCAGATCAGCACAAGAAGACACCCTTCCACTAAGCTACGACTGCATCACGATGCCTTTCTTTACCGAAAACTCAAGCTCATCGTACGATTCGAATCATTTAGGTGTTACATCAATACAGGGAACATAGTACCTACATTATAAAATAAATAAATAAACGCTTACACTCATACCCCCGCACGAGGATTCCCTGTGTCGCAGGTGGTATGGATACACACAGATACACATCACAAACATACAAGACCCGAGAACAAACTTTATGCTTACACAAAATCTGCCCCGGCCGGGAATCGAACCCGGGACCCCTCGCTTTGCCGGCGGGACCAACTTAGCTACGGAGCCGTAAATTTGTAATGTTTATTTGTATATGTCGAAATTTCTTTGTCTCGCCCTATTTTTCGAAAATTAATATAGCCTATATAACATATGTTATTCCAGAACCTAAACTATCTACATTCCAAAATTCATCAACATCGGTTTAGTAGTTACGGAAATGGTAGTAAAAAATATTCGCACACACAAGCTTTCGCATTTATAATATTAATAGGAGTCGAATAGGATGATTAGATACGTTTATGTATTTAATTTTGTATGGGAACTTTTTATTGTATTTCATAAACACGCATTTCAAAAAAGCACTTCGTACCAGTCCAGTTTTTCTGTGTCTATAAAAACCTTTCCATCCAAAAGTTGCATATATGTAACTTATTAAATATTTGTATGCAATGAGTTTTTGTACTATGTTATATGGTGATGGATGTAAACTTTTCTTAATTTAAACTTAGGTGAAAGTATCTTAAATTACGTCGTTAAAGTAAAACCAAAGAGAATCCGAATATAAAACCACGAAATTATACGCAAAACGTGCACATTTTACTCGCAACGCCATCGGCACCCAAAGATACACCGTGATGTGACATTCCTCAAGCAACACCGCGGCATTGGTGAAAAGTAAATAAAGTTGCAATAATGGGAGCAAGTGAGAGGCGAAGGGCGGCTGGAGCGAGTTACACAAGAAGGGTAACAAAACTGTGGCAATGAACTCGCGTGAACCTGAACCTTGCGAACCGCTAGCCGCCGATGGCGACCGGTAAGCGCAACCTTTGGATGCACTTCTACTATGCTTGAAAATCACACCAAAAGTGTTTAGTTTTAGTATCATAATTCATCAACGACGAATAAGGCGACGCCTAACTAAGTAACTCCTAATTTAAGCAAAGTCTTAAGTATGAACCGTTAGAACATTCCTAAAGGTTGGTGTAAAGTTTTGTGCCCTAGGCAACACCTAAATATTTATGCATCCGATTTAGGCGGCTCCTAAGTTTGGTGAAAACGGGCATTAGTTTACTTTACGAAAGTATCTAATACTTGAGAAATTGGATTAGCCAATAGCTAAGTAGCTTCTTATATTCTAAATAAAACATAGTAATGTTCTCCCTTGTTAATCATCAGCTGTATAACGTCCACCGCTGAACACCTGCCTCCCCCATGAAGGAGCCATAAAACACTTGATGGCAGGCGTCTTGGTGATGGCAATAGATTGTGATGTTGACTGACGAGAATTCTACTGCCTATTCCCTGGATATTCCCTTAGCTGGCTCTTACTGCACTCATGGGAAGAGATGGGGGGCTCTTAACTCGGACCACATGGTCACCTCCCCTCCTCTTGCTCAACATGACACTAAGTTCAGAAGTGTTTATTCGTCATTTAGAACTGTAGTCATCTAAAGTAGGTTTCTTTAACTATTAGAATATTAAAACTTTTAAAGTCTCACACCGAGCTGCTAAACGCTAAATAGCAGATGAGCAAGAAGTCTTGAACTATTTACTCAAAGAATTTGCAGTAGATTTATTCTTGAAATTGAAAATGATCTCACCTTTTTCTGATGAAAAGTTCACTCTTGGTATTAGTCAGAAATAAAAACATTATTTAATTTGATCTCTAAAAGAAAGTAAAATCCTTTGATTAATCTCGAATAATTTATTATTTTTCTGTCTCTATGCTTTTACATTTATTTGAGGCTTAATCAAAAAAATTTGGCAAAATGTACGTTTTAGGAACATTTCTTTAACTTCGATTCAAAAACTGAAATGTCTAAATTAAATTCCGAATTCAAGTTAGTTCCTGAAATTGAAACTATGTAGATGGGAGCTGTCTTACTACGAGTACGTCTGAGTCACGTGTATTAACAATTTTATATAATTTTTTATCTGTTTTTATTCACGTGTATTATATATATAGCTCATTAGAAAGATTTTGTAATTGTGATTATAATTTACGATTCATATCATCAATATCATTTGCAGGACAAGAATTATTAAACAAAAATTTGAGATGTTTAAAAACTCCAACAAAGAACTTGTGTTGGTCCATTACCCACTAATGTTTTAATATGCCATCATAAACTTGCTACATAAATGGGAATGAAAAGTGTAATTATTCTCCTTAACAAGAGATCCAACAGTTGAGCTGCACTGCGGCTCGTGTTGCAAGCGGCTCGCAGCGGCACGGAAATGTTACTGCAGGCTGCATCGAGCGCAATGCGGAAACTAACCTTTTTGCACCCGTGCTCGCACCCGTACTTTCTTACTTGTCATGATAAATTTATTTATAGTATTTATTGGAAAGGAAATTAACGAAATGATAATTTACAATAATTTAGTATATTTTTAATGGTAATATAAAATGGCTTTAATACTTTATTTAACTGCTAGAATGAGTGTTAGAAAACTTTATCTACCATGTTTGCTAGCAATGCAATGATACGTTTAAAAAAATTAAATGTATTAAATAAGCATTAAATAATGTATGAAATATGTAATACCAAAGAACATCATTTAAGTATGTATAAAATGTACACATATAAAACAGCAGATTTTCTTGATAAAATACCTTAAATTTTTTTCCAATTAGAGCATAAAACGACAAGATCTTCCAAACTTTGCCCCCCACACAAACGCAAACATCCTAAATTCATCATGAGATTAGCCTGATAGTAGAACAACATTACTATATATTACAATTAAGTCTCATTTTAACATTAGCCTCATTGCATGACGAAAAAAATTAAATTAATGACACTAACTGTGTAAAAACGCGAAGAGTACATTGACATTTCGTCACAGAAAATGTTCTTATACAAAAGACATCAACGAGCGCACGCCACGTCTACGTACATGCGCCTGATTACTCATTCGAATCTTATTAAATATCTTCTGTATTTTATTTCTAACACACCCTATTTTATATTTATTTAGAATGTTGCTGCAGAATTTTGTTTTTTAAATAATTTCATTAGGTTATATTCTCACGTTTCAAAAATCTCGAAATGAATCGTAATGATGTCATGTTTGTCATATGATTTGCATTTTACTGTCAAAATGTACAAAAGCGCATTGTTTCTTGGTTTTAATGAGAGGTAATTGACATTTCAACTAAGTAAATAACAGGTGTTCGTGAAAAAGGGTTGACGGCTCACACAAATATTTTTTAACTTTGTCTGTGAGAAATAAACTGGGCGTAACTGTACTTCCTACGACAGCAAAATAATATTTGATTCTTTGTTACAATTTGGTTTCCATCTACAATCTTGACTAGTTGTTTACAATTTTGCAGTGTTTTGTAGTAATCAAAGTATATTTATAACCTACGTTTGGATTCAATTATGGTTAAAGGATTTTTTTTTAAAAACGTCAAATGATGGTTGTCGAATTATAGTACAAAATATTAGTAGATATTTTAGCTTTAATATGACCACTTTTTTACTTAAAAGCCGGTGAAATATGTAGTATCTATTTGATAGTACAAAGAACAATTAATTTAATTTTTCTTTTTAAGCTTAATTTTTATACTTTTCAATTTCCTTCATCTTAGGACTCTGACATAGAAATGAAATTTAAGGCTTAATTCTCATGAATAGCCTGTGTTGAGTTTTAACGAGATCTTATATTTGAAACTCGTACAATAATATATCACATTCAAAATCGGATATTTATCACCACAAATAATAATTTATTTGATATCAGTGCTTCGCGACAGCAGTTGGCAGTTACTTGCAAAATTCTCAAGAGCTCTGTCGATCGCCGCAGGTCGTTCACCTCATAAGCGATAAAAGTAAAACTAAAATGTTCTTTACTTCACAGCTTTTATTACAAAATATTGTCGCATCGTATGTGAGTTTGTTCAGGTGGTAACATTTTATTTATTAAGTGCCACCTTGCAGTCGTGTATTGTTTGATTTTTATTTATATCTATATGCTTTAAAGCTATAATTATACATATTTTCTATTATTAGCTTGTACACATAAGTTCTAATTATTTTGTTGATTATTAGTTCTAATTATCGTGTTGAGATATCTGTAGCAAAAAAATCCACTTATAAAGTTATTATCTAACGGTTAAAGAGTGTAAACGATAAATCAAGCAATATTTCTTTACACTAACGTCTGCGTGGTGCATTAATGCTTTACTTTATATGTATCTTAATAGAGAAAAGGGAAAAGTTCTAGTAAAACGTAATGTAAATTGGTTTTGTTATAAATTCAAGTTATATAAGTTAATTTTAATTTATATTGCGAAAGATTTAAACCAGTTTTATGTTAAAAGCATCTATAGATATTAACCGGGTGGACTAAATATGAGTGTTATCTAAAGGTAAATTTTCATTTCATTAGGCAAAAAAGAAATAATACATCTAACAGAGTGGCGTAGATGAAAAGTGAATCAACCTGACGTTTGGTTCCGCGGCCACTTGCGTTCGTTCACCTCACAAATTTTCGTTTCGTTGGTCGCGCCGATGTGTGCGTGTCCACCTCTCTCCTCACTCCCCCGTCCCCTCACTTCCATTGCCCCCCATTCTGCCAACTTAGATCACGACTAGGCACAAACACGTCATTGTTCAAACAGTCGAACAAAAAAGCGCGATGTTACTCCTACAGTCATCATCGTGGCATGAACCCAAATCAATTTGTTTTCAGACAACAACAACCACACCATCTGACACTTGAATGGGTGTCAAAAATGTTATGAGGTTATATTGAGGAACCCTTTCAATAAGTGCGAAAATAATACGAGATCCTCTCTTCTGAATAGGTTTTGCGATCAACGGATGTGCGGTGCAAACACATTGCACTTGGTCTACGGCTATAGTTATCATATTTCTGGTATTTCCTGTTTCTGATTGAAAAACATAAGAATAAATTGAGAGCGAGACTAGAAAAAGCGATGTTGATTCAAATGGATTGGTGTTGGTGCAGCTAGGCCTTGTCAATGACCCCTATTTCGCCACAGCAGCCGCGAGAGGTCGCCGTTTCGCGTCACCGCCATCACTCACTCCTCGCAGCTGCTGAAATTAAGAATCAGCTTGTAAAACATTTATTTATGTTTCGATGATGGTATAATCTCATAACAATACATTATGACGTAACATTATCATTCAGTACCAATATACAAATAACATAATGCCAATATCTGATATCCTATGCCAAGGAAGTCACAATCTGATCTCAATGATTTTCATATATTATAGGTTCTGTTCTGATTTTGATGTAATTGGTAAACAGATGTTTCGTATATGTTTTATAATTTGGGGTCTGTTATGATGGTCCTCTAGATGTTAAAATATTGTATAAGATTTATAAATTTATCGCTCGTATTATAAATGCTAACGATTAACATCAGAACGCATAAATACATCTTTAAGTTTTTCAACACACCATCTCAGTATCATATGTTGGAAGTTGGCTAGCTTACTATATTTAATGAGTCATCAGGAGGATCTGTCGCAGCAAATGCTATTGTTAATACCGAGCAACGGTACGTCCACCATATATTAAACGTTGCGAATGTAGGCACTCTGCAGATGGTGAAGATAAAGTCATGGTGACGGATTGATAGAATGACAATTTGGTGAGTAGGCCAGGCACCACGGAAGACACCGGTCGCGGTTCACACTGGTTCAACGTGACACTTTCCGACGTCATAAACAACTTTCCTACTAGCAATGCGCTCGCGCACCGCCGCACCACGCCGCGCGGCGACGCCAGCGCCGCACGCTCCGGACGAGAATTACTCTGCGCCACTTTTCTAGAAAAATAATTAATTTATACTACGCCAATGACTTTTCTTTGCATTGCAGTGAAGATGCAGCGCTGCATGAGACTAGTGGCAGACTTTCCAATAAGCTCTACTTTTAACACACTTAAAAAGAGAGAAAACTTCTGATATTAGTTTCTTGCCAATTTTCTTACTTTTCTTTCTTATTTTACTTTTCTTTTATTTTAATTATACTTTCTGCGCGTTTATATTTTTATTCAATAGGATAACCAGACGAGCTGGTCGTTTGCCTGATGATAAGCACAACGCCAGCCCATAACAATTACAGTGCCACTCAGAACTTCGAAATTAAAAGGCCTGCATGGCACTGCAATGTGCTCGACGTCACTCTGAGAGACGTTAAGTATTAAGCCTCATAAGTCCAGTAATTTCACTGACTACTCCACTCATCAAACTGTAACACAGTAATGCTTGCACACTACTGGCGGCAGACTACAAGGGCAAAGCGGTGGCACCCACCCACACGGACACTCGCAGAATAGTCCTACCACCAGGTTATATGACGCGGCAGGATAATTAAAAGCTCTGACCGGTGCTGAGCCCTTGTATCCTGGAGCCGATATTATAAAATTTAAATAGATAGGTGTGTATTTTGTATAAATTACGTACCATGCATAACATGAGATTCCTTTTTTTAGATCATAAACCGAATTCTGTCAACAATTAATAAGATTGTTCCTTTGAAATGCTATTAAAGGGTTTTATAAGACCTCATGGCTCTTATTGGAATTCTTGTAGACAAAGAGCCGACCGTGTTATTTGCCTTCATAAATCTGGCACAGTAAATGCTTTTTGCTTTTATTCAGAATATCAATCACTCAAACTTGTAACCTAAGATTTAAACTATTTTTTATAATTGAAGTAATTATAAAAAATAGTTATAGTGCTTTGTATTTATTTATATGAAACCTATTTGAGAATTTTTTTTCAGTTTAATATTCAGTCAAATAAACAATTTCATTGACTATTTTGACCATTTACAGTTTATCATCGTAACACTTGCAATATTTGCTCGTAAGATTTGCATAATATTGATTGACTAGCGGACTTTGGGAGGCAACTCAGGCAACTGATCTTTATCCATAAATAAAAAAAACCGGTGAAGTGCGGCTTGGACTCGCATACCGAGGGTTCCGTATAAACTTGTAGGCATGAAAATAGTTCGCCCAATGCGGGTATTGTTAGGTAATTGTAGAGCTACATTCACCTCCTGTTCAGTACAGCTGTCCCACTCCATAGACCCCTGGCCTGAACATCGCTAAAGCTTTTAACAGGGCGCTTATTTCTCCCGCATAGGTACTTGCAAAATGAGGAACGAGCTCCCACCGCAGGTTTTTCCACATGTGCTACAAAATGCAGTCCTTATTCAAGATGGATGTCAACGAGTTCTCAAGGGTCGGCAGCGTATTGTCAACTCCAGTGTTGCAAAAGTCTGTAGGCGGCGGTGACCGCCTACCATCAGGAGGGCCGTTAGCTTGATTGCCATTCGTCTAAATAAAATAAATTTAAAAATATGTTCTTTGGAGTGACTGCCGCAACACACCGATCGGTAATTGATTGCAGATTTTTATCTTGAGGGTGGTAACTAGCCAGATGGGTACTAAAAATTCTGAATAAATAAATAGATGAATCAATATGTTCCTTCACTGAAAGCCTATTCTAGGATTTGAACTATCGACACATGCGTCAGATGCCATCCTTACTAATACTGAGCCACTTCCGCTTTAAAATAATTCAACCCAAAAAAAAATAACGCCTGAAATTACATCATCCTAATTTTGAACATGGATTGTCCGTATTATTTAACTTTAATAGATTCATTTCACTGTCTTACCTGAAGTGATGATATAGAAATTGACAACAAGCTAAGAATGGAAAAGTAAAGAAGAAACTATGAAGTATAACACACCCTCTATACAAACTAGGGAACTAGAGAATAAGTACCTACCAGGAGCCTGGAGTATCTTACACCATCCAGACAGCAAATGCTGTTTTTTACTGTTTTCAAGCGTGATGGGATAATGAGCCCCTGTCTCCTTGCCCAGAGTCCTGTTTGTCCAGGAAACGAGCACGGGTACTTACTTCTCCTACATCGCGGGGTCATTGCCTTCGACAGTCGGATCTCAAGGCACTGTCTCCAGTCAGGGATGTGATTTCGTTTATCAATTTTATATACACATTTTAACTCTATAACTGTTTAGCTTGTGAAGATTTATGGCTGGTTTCTAAAATAATAACATTAAATGCTGACTTATTGCACGTTTATAAGACTGGGCTTACATGGTTGTATATAAAATCAATTGCGTACGGTTGTCGTAGTCTACCTGATAATTGCATGCCAGTCAGAGTATTTCAAACTATAGGGCTCAACCACGTGCAATCAATCTCGTTCAAATGTAGACATTTCTCTGGAATATGTTTTCATTTCACCATAGGGAGACCAAGGTAACTGGGAGAAATAGACCTGTGTTTTTTTTTAATTCTTGATGGATTTGGCCATCGTTTCACTTTATCTAAAGGCCCTCCTTTAGGTTTAATTCTCTTGTATTGAAATAAGGTTGAAAATGGCGACGCGTTTGCTTTTAATTGATGGTTATTTCTTGGTTTTTATTTAATTAAGAAAACGAGGCAGCATAGAATTTAAGTATTTTTACATGCGTCTTTAGATTACTAAATTTCCTTTTTTTTATTACAAAAAAATATGATACTTACAGCACAAAATATTGAGAATTTCGTGACAAAAGAAATAATTCATGGTCTTTTTTGCGATTTTTTTACAAGATTCTAGGCCATTTATATGTAATATTTTATAGTTAAATATTTTACATAACGACTTGGCTACTGTATTTTTTTTTTGCTGGTAATATCTGTGAAATCGGAGATTTGTGCGACGAAATCAGGACTTTTTCGGACGTTTTGCTTTAGCCGCGCCTGAAGCAACGCTAAGCGTCGAATAAGAAAAGGCTCTCAGAACCAGCTACATAAATATACCCATATATATACCTATTCATGGGTATATTTATGTAGCTGCACCTTGCTTGCGATAGATGTTCAACATGAGAGTGGTAACTAAATCAGGAGCATAAGATTTGCCATACTAAGAATGCATAATATTATGCAACACGGTATTTTACTTTACGGAAGTTCGTACTCATTGATCAATAAATAGATAAACTAGTACATATGAAAAATGAAACTGAAATAAAGTTACTCTCTGCTCTCATTGAAAATTGTAGGTAGCTACTTCAGAATCGAATTTGTATCTGCTTAGACATATCCATTCATCAAATTTAAGGTGATATCAATAATTTAGTCTTTACGTTCCCTATGAGTAATTCTGGTGTATAGGGAATGATGATAAATATTTTTAACCAACTTTGAAAAAGGAGGAGGTTTTCAATTCCTCTATATTATTGTTGTGTATGTTACTCGTTTTCACCGGCTATTGTCAACCGATATTAATGATAATTTTTTCATGAGCAGGGTTATATCCTACGATAGCTAAATATTATGAAAAAATACCACCCCTAATGGTGAGAATGGGGGAAGAAGTTTCATACACATATCGCGTTTTTTCGCTGAAATCGATTCCAGCTTTTTAAAAGTGAGACAGATTTTCCAATTGAGCACACTCACGAGATCACGAAAAAATACTACCTACCTACACTATGCTGAGGTTGCATCTGCCACCAAAACCTCAAGTTCATTATAGCATATGAGTACAATCCCTGGATATTCATATTGACGGATGACTTCTGCACAAACACTGAGCCATCAGCACTTCAAAATTGTTAGTAGACCTTGGGACCTTGTTTGATAACAAATGCAAAGATGCAGTTTTGCATTTGTTAAAAATGTTGAGATGGATAATGGATTAGAACTCTTTCTACCAAGTGGAAAAATGCTTTGCGATTTCTATGAATGTCGACTGCATAGAAATAAAAACAGTTTTTCAAAAGTTTTAAAGTGCAATTCTCATTTTCATGCAGCCCAGACGGCACTATAATATAGGTAGTACCTGTCTGTTTCCCTCCGACGAGTCACAGGCGCATTACACGAGTGGCCATTAACCATTAAACGTGACAGTGTATTTTTAAAAACTATTCACGGGCGGCTGCGCCACGGGATTCCGGGATCATAACGGGACTCGGACCGTCTTTTTACTTTTTTTCAATCTCGAATATTCTAAGGCATGCGTTCACTTTTAATGACGCCTCACTATTTCGGCTCGGTAGGCTTTTGAAAAATGGTGGAGTACAGTTCCTTTTTATAGTTGTAAGTTGTTTGGAAGCTTGAACGTATTATTTGTAATTTTAATGCTCTACTGCATAATCGAAAGCAACAATAGACGGTAGAAAACAAGTTTTGATATACATATAGATACGATTTACATATTTACTGTTTCTACGCTTTGTCAACTTTACCCTTGACACCGTTCCTGGTGTTTATCAAATGAAAATTCATCAAATAAAACGTGAAAATAAAAACATTGTATTACACAAACGTTAGCTAAATGGGGTACAAGGATACAAGATTTAATTAATTTTGAAATTGTGCCACCAGAAACTTTAAATCACAACGGCCTGTTTGGCGCTTGTTATCCTGACATCATTGTGTCAGTAATTTCAGTGACTATTGCCCTTCTTTCACGCAACAACAAAGTAACGGATCGCGGTTGTGGTTCTTATGAGCCGGACACAGAACACACGGACAAGTATGACACAGGCTACTTTTCCCGAAAAAAATTCATGCGGGTGAAATCATGAGCAGCTGCTAGTATTTTATACGCGCTCTAACAGTCTCCTTCAAGGTCACTCGCAGAAGGATTTGTAGTACCACCTGATAAACAAATGGTTGGTAGAAGATGATTTATTTGGAGTTCACTCTCTAAAATCACCAGCCGGTAAATGTTGCACAACAAATAATAAGCAATAAAAATAAAACTCATGCATATTTCGAAACCATTTAGCCTGCATATCTATTTAGTTAATACTGATTTACGACCCTACAACTAAAACAATAAATAGCCAGCAGCAACTTTGTGGTCAAACAGACATTCCTTTGTTCGCATGCCCTTTGTACGAAATAACGGGAGGACTGCGTGTGACGTCGCTTTTGTGACGTCACGAGTTCTTCACAAAATGCACTTTTGCCGGTACATGAGACTAACAGTTCCTGTCGTAAACCGGGACCTATAGTAATAGCCATTTGAACCATTTCTCAGAACGAACGGACCTCTACGGAACAAAAGATTAGGGAGATATACGACTCGTCATTATTCTTAGAGCTGTGACGAATTTGAGGTTTAAATACAATATTATCAGGTTTAAGTTTATTGTTTTTTACGATATGTTCAGTTACCATTGTGGGTTACAAAATTATTAACTGAGCAAAATTTTTGTTGAATTATTATTCTGCTATAAAATTATATGATTAGATATTAGAGGTATTTACGTTTATAATTATGTAGTTAACATCCTCTAGCTCTATGATGGGACTACTGGGAATTAAAACAAATGCAATTTCCCTTTTCATTTGAATGCAGGTACAGAAATAAAATCCAAATCGGTAGTCAGTTGATTCCATGGTCATATTGCCTGGCAAACGTTCAAAGTCATAAATATAAATACATAGAATATTGGCTAACACTGCACTGTTCCTGTACACAACAATAAATACACATTCTACTAGTGATTTCACCAAACGTGATGCATATAGAGCAATCGACGAAAAACCAGATGTCGATTAAAGGTGACAAGTAAAAAACTTACATTAGCAAGTAACGCTATGATGGTATAGATTGTTAGCAATTCAATTAACATACCACCCATGCGCGCAAATGTCGTTTTTTACGAATTTACTGTTATACCACTCACAAAGGAAGGGGTTAATAGAGTCTATGCAAAAAAGCCTGTGATTTAACCCATATCCGCCATTTGGGCCACCTCCGCAGCATATGGCCCCGTAACCCTTTAGCCCCGTTATGCCGCGATTGTTCAACAACAGTTGCATTATGAATTCATATAATAGGTTAGCCTTTTTTTTGGTAAACATTTGAATTTGATGCAGGAGGCGCCAGGTGGGCTCATTTTAATTCTGATAGAAGAATATAGAAATCTTAATATTTATGCAAACAAAACTACCCAACATATTTTTTATTTATGTTAGACAGATATGTATCTAACCAATAATTTGTGTAAAGAAGAGCATTAGGAGTTCAGTTCATTATTTTCACTTTTCACCATATGTGCCGTGGTGCCGAGAGAGCGGGCGCCGCGAGGTGTCGTGGGTTCCTGGAAGGCACGCTTTCCACACGGCCGCTGCGCTTACGCTGCATCTTCCCGGGGAAATGCACGTGGGTTCGTTGCACTTACAAACTCATAACCCCCTTTCTAAAGCGCCGATCCAATTATGTGCACTTTCGCAAGCCGCTACTGTCACTCGCCTAGATACGGATAGGAAACTCGATGCGCTCGCGCACCCACTTGCCTGTGACTGAGACCCTTTACGCCATGAGCCATGCCAGAGTTCCGCGCATATGATGAGACAGATTACATGATTGATAATTATAGAATGCCGTATGAAAAATATTATGATGGTCTTGCTTTTGATATGTAGTTAACTTTCCATATCTTATCAGTATCTAAACATAGGTATGTGTGCAATTGACTAGATAGCACCAGTATAAGCTACACCAATAAACACTTAAGTGATCCTGCTATCTTGTTATATTAAAGGAAGGGGATTCGGCAAGTATTGCATTCTGATATCCTATAATTAAAATATGTATTTTATTTAGTTTGTGATCGAGTAGTGGGATACACCTACAGAAAATAAGCCGCTACGCAGACTATGCTCAGATTCAGCTTTTCAGAGAATACCCGGATGAGCGAATGAACTTGACATTGAAGGCTGTATCCGAATGGGGCGATGCCAATTTAGTCAAGTTTAATACTTCCAAAACCCAGGCATGTCTTTTCTCCGCTAAGATAACTCAGTTTCCTCTAACTCCCACTTTCTGAAATGTATCCTTGCCAATCATCGACCACCTTTATCTTCTAGGTGTTTCTCTAACACCCAGTCTCAATTTTGGCACTTTCACCCAGTCTATGGCCAAGGTGGCTGCAAAGAATTTGGGCATCTTGGTGAAGCTGAGACGGTACTTCACACCGACATAGCTTCTAAATCTTTACCAAGCACAAGTCCGGTCATGTATGAAGTACCGTTGTGTACTTGTGGGATGGCTCTGCCATAAGTATCAGCTGATGGAAGCTTTGGAGTCTATCGAAACACGAGCCAAAAAGTTTATAGGGGACAACACATTGATTGCGGGCAAGCTTCAGTCTTGAGCATTGAGTTGCCAGTTTGTGGGTATTTTACAGAATACATTTTGGTGAGTGTGCGATGGAATTACATAGCTTAATTCCATACCCTCCATTCTATTATCGGACGACCAGACGCTCAACAATGCACCACCCTTTTATGGTTGATATCCCTCCTATACGCACTAAGCCTTTATAATACGCACTGCTAAGGACTGGAATTCATTGCCAGTGTCTGTGTTTCCCGATAAATATAATCAGAGAGTCTACATAGCGAAAGTGAACAGGTACCTTCTATAGGCAAGCGTGCTACACCTGCAACCGCATCGTCGCTTACCATCAGACGAGATAGCGGTCAAACGTGAGCTTATCGAATTTAAAAAAAAGAACTGTCTTCGCAGCACAGAGCTGCATATTTCTTTTGCTACCAGATTATTTTAATTGAACCCCTCCTTAACTTACTGTACACAGTGCAAAATGGAAAATTAATGTAAATTTCTTGAGGTACATAAAACTCCTCGATGGTGCACATCAACAGTTCCGGGAAATAGTCTCGCTGTGCGTTACTGATCTAGCACGAAAGTTTTCAGGCGCAATCAGCGATCGTCGCATGCCAATGAAAACGAGACAGGGCGTTGAACCCGAGCGATGCACCTTCCGATACTCACACAGTCGCACATATCTCATTATCAAGTTCTGGAGGGAGCATAACTGTTTAAGAACTGAAAATATTGAATGAGAAAGGTTGGTCCTGTTAAATTTAAGTTTCATTTTCCGTAAGAAATTAGTTTCTGATCTATAGAAATCGTGTGAATAGATACATCCGTTGTGCTTGAGACTAAATAAAACAGCTATTGACTACTAGGCATAATGTAAAAGCTAGAAAACTCTTTTTAGAAAGCAGGCCCTTCTTTAAATAGACTTTCTCATAAATGAGTTTGCTATTTGCATTTTTATCGACTGATACCTTAATAATATTTTTTCTAGCTTTGTGCCACATAGGTCTCACGGAGACTAGACGAATTGAACTTGTCATGAGTGATTGCAGAGAGAAGGGTGGGGATTAGAGTGCATTGACACACTTACCTACTGTACAGTGCAGGCGAAATGCAACAGCGGCGCGTCGTCGCTCGCTTCTGCGGATATACATCTACTACGACCAACATCAATAGAACCTTTCCACCCCTCTTATACAACATCAATCAAGATGTTACGAGAGGCGCTTAGCTAAACATTGGAGCTCTGCTTACGCTGGCTGAGTTGTAAATCACTGACGCCTCGGAAAAGTGGAATGACGTCCGCGCGACCATGCGGTTTTCACTCACCAGCACGAACTTAGAGAGAAATGGAAAAACGTGTTAATTTTACATCGCCTACTGAGAAAGAAGGCCGACTTTTAACTGAGCTAAGAGATATAAGAAGTTTCGTTTGAACACCTCAATAATCTTGGTGTGTGCACCTTTCTAATCACCTCTGCGAATTTAACCAACTACGCACTAAGTTTACTAATAATTACATAAATATAAGTTTCTGAAGACGAATAAAGTAATATTTAACGCCACTAAAACATCTTTAAAGTAGAGTACCTAATTAAAAGTAAAGTGACTGCTTGGTAGGCTCTTCTTCGCTGTATAAAATTATGGATGCCATAATTTTTATTTTAAATTATTTTTCTTTATCTCACAATTATATTACCTACCTCGATTTGGTTGTCATACTGATTTCTGGTTAATTATGATTATAACCAAAACATACTCAAATTTTTTTTAATGGGATACTAAATCGAGGTCATAAAGCCAAAATAGGTCATTTAAATGCTTGTTGTTTCTAGTAGCTTTAAATGTTCTGATTTTTTTTAGTTTTGAGAAACTAACTATTATAAATTCTTTTTACCATCACTCTCTCTCTCTCTCTACGTAAACCAAGCCTTTTGAATTTCAGCACAAAAATAGGGAACCCCAGAGAAATTGTTTTGATATTGAGAGAGATCTTGAAAAGCCTTCTGAATAAATAATGGCGTCAAGTGTTTTTTTTGTAACTGATGTGTTTTAGGTGTTTGCATACTTGCAAACTCTTTGTCGTTTAAGATATTTTCAGAAGTTTTGGAACTACCTTCCAGAACGGCTTCTGAAACACACCGTAAGGTTCATGACGACAGATTTTCATCTTGACTTCTAGTAGCTGGCCACGTGAGTTGAAAATGACCTACCGCGATGATTTCCTTTTCCGTTTCGAACGCTTCCATTGAGCCACGATCTGTTCAGTATTATACATGTAAAGTTGGCTTTAAAAAAGTGGGAACTCATTTCGATGAGATATCGCGATATATGAAAATACGCCCCTCATTTTTCCGCCTTTAGGGGAGGTATTTCATAAAATTGACATGGGACCATCTCGAGAATACTAATGTACTAATACCCTTTCAAACAAATGAAGATTTCAAAATGAGGTCACGATAATTGACGGAGAAATCGGTGAACATGCATAAAAAAATACATATACAGTCGAACATACACAGATAGTCGGCTCATTTTTTGAAGTCGGTTGAAAAGATCGTTGACTCCGTCCCATCATTATAAAAGATGTTTGAATCAATGCTGTCTATCAAGACGCTTTATAAGCCTAAAGTAAACACACCTATAATACAAGTCACAAAGTACAAGTGTACTTTGTGTCTCGTTCTACAATTCGTATTCAGCCCATGACATACGATAACAATAGGTGTGTTAATATGATATTGCAATGTCAAAGCGGCTGCACTTGACACGGCGGGGGGTCAATGGCAATCATCGTGGGTCGCTGTTGCCGGCGCTATGCGATATTGCATCTCAGATAGAGCGACCACACATTAGTTATTGCAAGGAATAATGTAACTGGTTTGGAAGATCAAGATTTTGAAACGATGATGGTTCCGTAGTAGTTAGGTCGCCAGACGATCTTTAGGACTCTTCCAAGTTCGAATCCTGTGATAAGTTTCAGTTTTCGTGAAAGAAAGTATCTTGGTGCACAGCAAAGTAGTAGGGTATTTATTTGTGTTCACTGGACTACAACTTTCAACTTGAAATCTTTCAGCAAGTTTCATCTGTAGGTACCTATTCCAGCAGCAAAACCTTTGAGCTTTTAAATGTTTACGTTGCATTTTGGATCCGTAACTATAATAAATGCGAAAGTGTGTTTGTAGGTTTGTTGGACTGTCCTTCTTTCATGCCGCAACGGCGCGTCGGATCGCGTAATTATTTGCATACATATTTAGGGACCGGAGAATAACATAGAGTACTTTTTATCGCGGAAAATCGTGTGGGAATCACCACGCGGGTGAAACCGCGGGAATAACCTAGTAATTTCATGTCAATGTTATGGGTAAACTGCAAACAACGGCCAAACAATTTCAACTTGCAATGATGTATGTTATATTTAAACTGAAGTTACAAAAACTCAGAAACCAAATAATATTTCTGAGAGAGATTACCAGTCGTAACCATTTTTCACATGGTTTTAAGGTTACTGTATTCATTACATGGCTCCACAAAGAAAGCACCAAGAGTTTTTCATTTATAACTACAGTGAGATTATCGTAAATAATCTTTGTACTTTTTATCACGTGTCCGTAGAAAACAGTTTTCATACTAAACGTAATCTCGCCTCTCTTCCGACAATTGTATACCGTACCTGACCTCCGCTGTTTGTTAGATTTACTTTAAGATTACTATTTCGATGCATAATAGTAACATTTAACGCACTTAGAGTAGATAATTAGATAACGGTCTACCACGATAACATCATAGGAACTAAGGTAGAAAGTAATCATCTTTAACAAATAAACAACTCTTTCAAAACAGAAATGTTTTGTATAATCACGTTCATGAATAAAAATTGCATTTATTATGACCATCTGACATGCTCATCTAACCTGATCGGTTTTGCTTTTACTTGTTCCTTTATGTGAGCAAAAACTAAGTATAATCTAACTTAGGTTTGAACCTACTTCAAAATTAACAGTAAAATCTACCTACATATATTCAACTAGGTACTGGAACACTTCCAACACATACAAAGTTGTAGTAACAAAGTCTTAGCAATTTGTTAAGGCTTGAAATGAGGTTGAAGTTATCGACCTTTCACTATTATTAAAGTCTTAAGTAACACACTTAGCAAACTGAATGTCAATGGAACACTTTAATGACACCAAAATGGAGCTTCCATTTAAAAAAATCTAAGCCCATTAAAGGGTTTACAAGGATTCTTAACAAAATCGCAAATACGCCATAAAATAAAATTTCAAAAAAAGCTTTTAACTTTTTAACTATTTATTATTTCACATATCTAAATAGTGATTTTAAGTAAATCTTACAATCACTAAGCTTTGGTCTATGTTTAAGGTTTGGCAGGAGAATCAATAAATGCCCACCACACTGAAAGCTTTATGGCCCAAAATTGTACTTATGTTACATTATTTAACGTAACCAAACAAAAGAACAACCTAACACATACATATTATTTAAAATATCAATAATTTCGCATAAGAAATCGATGATGGTTCCTTTCTCCAAACAACCAGAATGGACCGCATTCCCCTTAAACATGAGTAAATTCGATGATCCCACAACTGAGGGTGTATGTCAAAGACTACACTTCCAGTGATAGAATGAGGTTCCACTTTGCCAACTGGCAGTGCGAGGTGACAATGAAAGTACGCGGCGCGTTTCTCGGCTGCGATAGTTCTGCAGAATAAGGCCAGCGGCGTTCATCGGCCCCGATCGCCGTTACCAGCGCGACGCCCGCAACGCCAACGCCGCATATGCAACACCTATAATATTTGATAATGTGTGTTGTAAAAGCTTTTTGACTTTAATTTCTGAGTGGGATGATTTAGGATGATTATAGGGCTTTAGGATCAGCAGTAGTAGTACCTCTATTGTTTCGATAAACAGCTAACAATGTTCAGGATAGTAAATAATTACGGGCCGCATTAATTGTGTGTGTCTAGAAGAATTCAAACCACTGTAATAAATAATTATACTCTCTACTATCACATAAACATATAGTTATAATACGTATTGCTTAATTTTTAATAGTAGGGAATAAAAGTTGACTGGTGTTTTTTTTCAGTGCTTAAAATTATATTTGTCATGAATCATGATGACAAACACTTAACTTGTTTGGTCCGAAATAAAATATTTATTTTTAATTAAATGCAAGCGCAATAAAATGCAAAGCTAACTTATGTGTTAATAGGAAAAACCATTGGCTTCGTAGAAAGTAATAACGGTGGAAGCGACTACGTGAAGTGCGTGAGGGCATGATTCACGAATTGGCGGCGCGCGTTCTGTGACATAATAAACTGAATTAACATAATTCCGCCGGTTTCGGCTCAAACCCCTTTCGATGCCTTCACTCTTACTCATACTGACCGCTCGATGGCCACTGATTGCTGCTGTATCACCGAGATTTGAGGAAAATGTTCACCAAATGTAAAATTTGGTGTGTAAGGTGTTGTTTCAGGTATCGCTGACTCACACGACCTGGTTAAGACGTATCGAAAAAAGTTCTAAATAAACTAACCTTGTTTTCTGCATCTGCAAGGGGGGCAGATGAAGAACATTTTCCTCGTCCGGGCAAGCAAACAACGTAGAAGGAGCCTAACTTCTAAGGGCGCGATTAATCATCTGTCTGGGCGAGATTAAACAGCTATATTGTTAGACTCACACATCCCTATTACGCCTTATAAGAACTGCTTGTTTTCGTGTGATAAGCGCGGTGCAGTGTTTCAAAGTTCTGGGTGGAACTTCCAATGTTATGGACATATGCAATGGCCACAGGAAACTGCATGTTCGTCTCTTCATTTAGTTTATAAGTATATTTAGTAATTAGCTAAGAAAACATTCCACTTTAGTACTTGTTGCAATGACATTAGTTTATTTTGCTGCTCTATTGCTAGGACTACAATTTCTCAATGTTATTTTTTTACAAAAGTTTGTTATTTTTTTCTATACTTATATTTATCACTATTGTCTATTCTAAAGCTTGACGATGATAAAAGTTTAGTCAGTAGAAAGCAGTAGCAGCTCCACTTAACCATACGAGTCGATACCACAGAGCTAGCGACTCGTCGCACCGATGCGAAAGCATGGGCTATGCAGTCGATTGCAACTGCTTTCCGGTAATGTAACCGCGCCGCATATGCCTGTAAGAATTCTGCCGAGGTTCGATGAACTTTCGCGAGTGCAGAACGCAGCAAGGGTGGGGGAGCCACAGTAGGTCATACCCGGCCGTCGGCACACTTACCTTGACTCGAGGCAAGCCCGCCGCCGCCGCGGCCGCGCTCGATGCACTGAGCTACGGCCATGCGTAGAAAACTAGGCGATACGACGCCGACGCCCGACATTTTCACGCAATTATTTTTTACGCACGCTAATCATGTGCGAAATAGGCGATTAGGAAACTTTATTATTATTTATTACATCGGTGACTGTACAAATAGTCGCAACGGCGTGCAGTCGTAAAACTTTGTAGCTAAGATTGACAAATAAAATTAGCTTGGAAAAAATTAGCGCATTTGCTTTAGTTAGCTTTGAAGAGCGCGCGAAGCAAAGCCTCCTGCACCCTGTGTTAACCGCAGATGTATATATCCACAGAATTTGATATAATGATTTGATTGTTAGCTAATCGTGTCCTGTATTTAACAAAACTAACATATTTACACACTGTTTCACATTTAAAAAAATAGTATAGTACAAAATTTTATCAACTTACTTTACTGATTAACACATTGTCTTATAATAATTAAAACATCTCGTTGGCCGAGATTAATTATAGTAACATACAACTTGCTCATAGACAATTACATAGGTCTGTGCCCTCGTCTACTGTGTAACTATCAGAAAATTAATCTTGAGCACAGTAATTACAGTGCTACTAAACATAAGCCACTAGTCAATTTACAATCTTACATTAAAACTCATTTTAGTGTGATGAATATGCTGTTTTTTTTCTCATTTTACCCCATTATTATATTGTTTTTACGAAAGTCAGTTGCATAAAACCGAATAATAATAATCGTCGCTGTTTTTTCCACTTTTTGTCTTTATGCCTAGAAAGATCTTCTAGGTAACAATAACATATTATATAACGGTTCGTCAACTTCGACATTGCCCATTATCCGCCTACGCTATGTGAGTGATGGCGAAGACGGTTGTCCAGTTTTCCCTGTGCGTTTCCTGCTTCTTGCGCATGAACTTACCCTAAAAGATTTTCCCAGAGCTGCACTTGCACAATAAATACATCGTACGTATCTTCAATATGCAGATACAGCTTAATCTGTTGATGTACGTATCGTGCATAACTATGCAGTTCGTACTGAAAATATGTTCTGTGTGAAAGAGAAAAACACAAAAAAACGTAGGTAACTTAATAGCTATTTAATAAGTTGATAATAATTAATTAACTATCAAGGAGAGTTGGTAACAGAAAGGCGACAGACTCTAAAAATATTGCCTAAACCTAAAAGCAGTATGATGACCACACGTCTACTGGTACTGCACTGATCCCTTGAATATGAGACAAAGGCGGAAGAAGCAAGAAGTACAAACATTGCATTCCTAAAAGTTTCTTAGGAATGAGTTTTACTGGTCGATAGTGAAAAGCAAAAAAAATTTAAAAACCTAGATTAATTAGAAGTAAGTAACAGAAGCTAAAGTAAGTAAATCCGTCGGGGGCTGCCGTCCCCTACCCTGAAATGATGTAATATCATGAAAGTAGACTGCAAGTATTAATTTGTCTTAGTTTGTAGGGAGTTGTGACTAATCATATGACACTTAAAGACTGATGTTTTCATTTCATTATTTGGTATTGTAATGTTCAACGTAAAAGAGAAAGTAAAACGTTAAGGTCCAACTCAGCACATCAACGAAAAGTATAATTTTTAGACTTTAGAGTGCCGTAACGAAACAATATACATAAACCAAGAAATACGCTGAATAGCAATGAAAGTCAGAGCAAGTCAGGTATAGTAAGTCAGTCTAGTTCGGGAGACTATGCATTCATTAATTGTTGTTATATTTATTTATGTCAGTAAATAACTTTTTACTTTAGGTACTTTTACTTCAAGTAGTAGAAACAACCGTATAGATTTTCTAAAAGTAAAGTAAAAAATCGGACTGAACCAAATTTTATTTATGAAAAATAATTGTTGCTCTATTTCTCCATATTTTATGCCTTCCCTTCCATCAGATCATATGACCAACAGTTTTATTATTTTGTAGACACACAGCCAATAGATTAAAAAATGAGCTATTACTGGGCCTTTACATTTAAAAACCGGTAGGGTCTTTAACGAGAGCAATTGTCTTTTTTCAAATTACTTAATTTATTATACGTAGCTTCAATTAAATCTTATTGAAGAAACTGAACCTTTTATATTTTAACAACACGATTGGAAGAAAATATTGTTACAAACCTACAAATATTAAACAAAGAATTGCTTAGTAAACTCAATTGATTAAAATTAAAGAGGTATTTATTATACACACAATATTTTTACGTCAGGAGCTATTAAGGTTTACGTCAGCTTTGAAATAAATATAGCTTTTAAATATTTAGCGGAGTATATAACGGTAGGGTTGGCATTTCCAAAACGCAAACCCAAGCAAAAGTCCCCGCTATCCACTGCCACTGACGTAAGCAACTTGCTTCTGAGTAAGCAAGATAATACCAGCTTATTGTAGGTTATTTGGACTTTTCCAAGTGACAAAAGCTACGCGGTTTAACGTTAATATCGTTTTTAAATTTTTTAATACAAACGTTTATAAGATGAAAACTTTAATTATACTACTTTTGACCACCATCTGATCTTAATTGACGATGTTTTCAAAAATGCTAAACCTAAAAAGGGGAAGAAAGTGCTGCTGCTGAAACACTGCGATAGGTTTTTTTTTTTGTAGTTTTTGATAATGAGACGAGCTGGTCGTTTGCCTGATTGTAAACATAACGCCAGGCCATAACACTTGCATTGCCACTCAGAACATTGAAACACACCCTGAGACATTAAGTCTCAGAAGCCCAGTAATTTAACTAGCTACTCTGCTTATCAAGCCGGAACACAGTAATGCTTGCACATTACTGTTTGGCGGCAGACTTCACGAACAAAGCGGTGGTACCAACCCAGATGGACACTCGCAGAAGAGTTCGTCCTAACACCAAGTATGATAGCGACAAATATTCAACTTGACCGTAGGAACAAGCCAGATGAGCTCCAGAAAATGATCTGCCATTAAATGCAAAAAAATGTCCTATTCAATATAGTACATATTATACCTATTGTAGTATCCCAAAAAAACACTACAAAAGTTTCAGGCAGCTTGATACTTTCAGAGCCAAACACATGACTAAGATCATTGTACAAATGGAACAAGAGGAAGTCGAATACGTGGTGATCTAGAATGGTGTGAATGAACTGTAAACCGCAAAAAAACTATTCAAATACTTACTCTACATCTCTCACCACACAAGACGTAAATGTATTAAAAAAATCTTTCGTTCATTTATCATCATTTACTATTCTTTGAAAACAAGGCTTAGCATTTCAGTTCAGTTAATTGAAAGAGACGAATGTGGTCAAAGATCTAATTACCTAACGTAGTAGGCAGTTTGACAATGCGTAGGTGTCGCTGAGCTAGCGGAATACAAGGACTATAACCCGAAATGGTTCCACAAGAGGTTTATTCTTTCAGCATCTTTGCCGCGATAGAAGAACGGTATTTAGCCTCATTATCACGAAGCAATTCCATTCACTCACACAGCTTAATGCACTGTCAAAATATTTGGCTATGATAACTATGACTTAGTAGATTCCATTGCAAGAACTTGCGTATAAATTTTTACTTCTGCAATAGCATAGAAATCTTTTGTAAACAAATATTTATGGCTACCAATGAAGCTCATTGGCCTAACTTAGTCCTACTTGGAGTAATATATATTTTGCTAATCTGTGCAGAAATGGTTCAGCAAAGTTCATTCTTTCCGCCTCTTTATTCTCGTGCTTTGACCGGCCATTGAGCTAGTAACGACACAAAAGATTTTCTGTAGGTTGCGTTGGCAGATCGTCACAATTCACAACTGTGCACTCTAAGTTTGGCTACGTGTGTCTACGTGTGTCTACGTGTCCACAAAACTAACGATTATATCCAAGGTGAATATATTCACCTTGGATATAATCGTTAGTTTTGTGGCAGGAGTGATGAAACTTAATGCACTGACCAAATGCAGCAAGATTTCACAGGATTTGTATTTTCTAGACGGAACTAATTAATGAATTAACTTGGTAAATGTTATGTATTGAATTTAAAAAAAAGATGCCATTTACAAAAGTTTTTTTTCAACTGATTTATAACCTTTGTTAACTAGCTATTACATAAATTAACACTACATCTAACCTAGCTAAAAAATCAGTTGGATAATCTACAAGCCAAAATATATAATCCTATAGATAATCCAAAAATTCTAGCCCACTACCAGCTGGAAGCGTACCCAGCATCCTGGTGGCATGGCCTCGTTGAACCGCAATTAAAAAAAAAGTGATGAAAAACAGTTTTGTCGAAATAAATATTCATATTCATATTCAATCATTTATTGCATCATATGTACATTACAGAAAGGTCTTATATTAGTATGTGAGCTTACATATGACCCTAGTTAGGGTATAGCAACATAGGTGACGAGCGGGCCGGTCCATTTTACAAGCATAGTAGCAAAATTTTCTTTATGAGTTGTTACTATTTAATTGTGGGTCATTAAAAAAATCCGTCAAGCTATAATAACATTTGTCATTTAAAAAGTCCTTTAATTTTTTTAAAAAGGTTTTTTCTACATTAATTATTTAATTTTTGCCACATTAATTATTGCAATATTTATTAACTGTTTTTGAAAAAGGAGAAAGAGGTTAGGTATAATATATCTGACTGTATGTATTTTTTGTATGTTTGTTCACCGATTTCTCCGTTATTGTGGGGAGATTTTGAAAAATTTTTTTAAAGGATATATTCTCGAGGTAGTTCCATATAAATTTTAATGAAAGAACACCTAAAGGTGAAAACATGTGAGTTGAATTTTCATATACCGCGGTATTTTCATCGAAATTGGTTCCCGCTTTTCTAAAAGTAATTTTACTTGTTTATTTTATCAACAATATTTAAAAAACGGAGCAATGCCGCCAGTGCGCTGGTTATGCTGCCGAATAGTAGTGGGCTTGGATATATTGACTAATTGTCTATAAGCCCACAACGGCCTGTAGATAAAAAATAACTAACCGATAAAAAAGTGACGCATAAAAACGCGCGAATACAGAAATCTCGTGATGACTTTTAAGTTTTTTTTTTGTTTGTTTTTTTATGCTATTTGGGAACCAGACGAACTGGTCTGATGGTAAGCATAACGCCGGCCCATAACAATTGCAGTGCCACTCAGAACTATGAAACACAAAGGCCTGTGCGGTACTGCAGTGCGCTCGTTACCCTGAGACATTAGGTATTAAGTCTCATAAGCTCAGTAATTTCACTGGCTACGCTGCTCATCAAACCGGAACACAGTAATGCTTACACATTACTTTTTGGTGGCAGACTTCACGAGCTAAGTGGTGGTAACAACCCAGACGGACACTCGCAGAAGAGTTAGTACTACCACTAACTAAGTTTTAATACAATTAGTTTGTTCCTTTAACCACTTTTTATGTAACAAAAGTGCTGAAAAAAATCATGCTTAAGAATCATGTGTCGAACACAAGACTTTCATCGTGCGTCTCAGGCCGATGAACGCAAATCGACGCCGCCATTTTAGATTTAGTATCCTAGGTGGCAATGGAGTTGAAATGAAACATAGATTTCACGTTGATGCCTTGCGTTATAGTGCACGCGACCGTAGAAGCCGAGTTTGATTCCTGCAAGAGAACAGCATTGATAAGTATCGTCCTTTTTCACTGGCTCCAAACTGTGGGAGATTTTACTATAATTTCGTGTTGCATTTGTTATTCGATATCACCAAAATTTATTTTTCATCTGAATCGGTACTCATACCAATTAGACTCTTATTTACCTATTTTGTAGAGGTTTAAAAGAAAACAAGCTGCATTTAGAAAAAAAATTATGTTTGGCTATTGCTTATTATGGTGTTCACGTGAGGAGGAAATTTAGACGAAAACCCATGATTCTCGTGTGTAAAAGGTATTTTAGTTTCCTTTAACCATTTCTGATTTATAATTACTAACTCTATAATCCAATGAGCTCTAGCTAAACTTCGATCTATTCAGCTAACTTAAAGGACGCTATTTATATTATTTTTATAACTATTAATTGCCCATTAAATAATTTCGACGCAAATAAGAAATAGAAATTCCAAAACTTGATTATAACATCCACATTTTTATAATAAGCAAAAAAGAAGGAAAAAACGTATTGAGGACCCTTGTATCTGCGCAAGATTAGTAGATACCTATTTCATCAGTTTAGGAACTGATTCTCTTTGTATATAATGTTTTGAAAATTACTACAGGATTCAGTCTATCTTATTATTATTGTTATTATGCTATGCATTACAATTGTCGCCTCTTTTCCCGGACCTTTCATATATAGACGTTAATGTTACTATAGCTAAAATTATTATTATTAGTATATACCAGTGTCGATGCGGTGACGTTCAGTTTAAATTGTTAGTATTTTTAAAACATAGATAGGAAAATTAGCACTGTTCACGGTCTTTGCCGCGAATGTCAAAAACCTTTACTCATGCGGGTTACTCATGCTTATTATCTACAGTACACCACTAATTGCAGCATGGACGCCTTTCAATGTTAAGAAAATATACGCTTATAGAAACATGAGATTTTGACGATTCTTTAAACATACATGCAGGAAGTCTGTTTTTGTTTTACACAAGACTTAAAACAAGTACTTAAAAATGATTTAAAAGCATCGAGAATTCCCAAATCACTGTTTACATGCACGTGATGTACAATCAGTAAACTTAAAAAAAACTTATTTTTAAATAGGCGATAAATACAATTTCAAAGTTTTCAATTTCTATGTCACTCATATAAAGTTCATTGCCTTTGAATTTGAAACTATCAGTTACCCCTCTCCACGTTTACGCCCACGATAGAGTCATTTTTCGGCCTTTCTGAATCAACCTTTCGCAACTCAAGTAAATTACAGATTACTTTATTATTATGAAAGTCTAAAACAGTGCTTAAATTACAGATTTTTATTATGATTTATGATGTTATTAGTATCTGCCTAGTCAAGATCACATTCAGAACACAATTATAATTAGCTGCAAGTTATTATAGTAATAACGTCACAAAAATGACAAACAAAAAATGGCGTGCATAGATTTCCCGAAACTACCCGATAGGTTTGTCAAAATTATCGATAAATACATGCTTTTAGTTGTTAAGTATAGAGTTTGTTAAAGCAATTCTATCGTCGTTAGTCCGTCGTATAAATTGGCTAATAGCAGACATTGACTCGGTCCGCCTCTCAAAAGAGTTCAACGCACGTCGCTGTTAGCGAGCTAGTCGCACGACTCTTTACACAATAGCTTTTTTGTGCATTCCTCTTTTTGGTTATGACATCACCGCCAAGTTCAGGTATAACCTATGGACGCAACATCCTCTTGATGTATTATCATATCTGATTGCCGAGTACTTGGGCAGATCATGTAATGGTAGGTATTTTTCATTTTGGATGGTGGGCGGGCGAGCTAATGTTTTCTGGAGCTTGTGGGGCGTTATAATGGTGAAACATATTCTTTAAAATATTAGTAGTTACAGATTACTTAAATGATTTTATTTGACATGAGAAATTTATCAAAATTTGGAACAATTCTTGCATAAATGTTTACATAGTGAAAATTACAAAAAGGACTACTTTCAGTACGTGAATAACAATGCTTAATTGATATGAAAAGTTTTCATAGAGAATACATATTATATTATTGTAAATTCTTAACACAAAAAAATTAAAAGCGATCAAACCTCTCATTTAATCATAATGTACATTATTATTCTTTGAAGTGGTAGTGTCACAAGCGGGTTTAAAGTATTATAGGCTAAACAGCGTGGTAGACAACTTACGTTAGAATTGAGTTTTTAGTGAAGGAAACTTAGCATTTTTTGCTAATTTTTTTTTTTTACTTTACTTACAACGTTTACAAGCATTCAATGCATTCTAGTACTCTTATTACCAACTACCATACTCTATAGTTAAAAACTTTTCACGAAGCACCTATTAGTAGGTATAGTTCGCTCCATAGAGAGCCTGTCCTCATATTGTGGCTTAGTGGCTGTGCTGTGCTGTGGCTACCTAAAACTTACCATCCAAAAAAATGCCACACAAAAAATGTTACTAAATCAAATCGAAGCAAAAAGTTTGAAAGGATCAATCACAGAGAATATGAAAGATCACAATACTTTTAAATATGATAATCATCAATATATTATACTATAAAAAATACTAAGACTACAAAGTATCAATCAATTAGCCAAACATTTAACAATTATAGAATTATACACTATAGTGTATAATTCTATAATTCTAGAAGTATACTTAAAAATACATTCCTTGAATAAACGCAGAATAGACCTTATTTTAAATTAATTTCTCTCAGCTTCTTAGCAGTTTAAATTTTAGAGGGCCCAGACAAAACCCCATAGTCCCACTTGTCCCTCTTTACGAAGAACAGTTCTCGGTTGTAACTCTCCTGTAGCCAGATTAAGTAGGTGTTTTAATAATTATAGTAGCCTCATAGACATTCAAATTCAAAATGCTTTATTCAAATAGGCCCCAAAGGAGCACTTATGAAAGTTAAAATAAATGACTCTAACAGCGGGCCTCTGCAACATTCGTCTACCCGAATCACAGACTAAAACTATTCACTTTGTTTCTCTGAATAGTTATCGTAAACAGTTGTTGGATGCAATATCGAGTAAATAATTAGAAACCTTCTACTCGTAATAGAAGTTAAATTTGGATTAGTGATGTTTACCTGTAGGTAATTAGTTTTTGTAAACATCTAATCTAAGCATTAATGTTACAAATGTCGGTAAATTTTTTAAACAAATAAAATAACATAAAAATGTATGTTGTAGGATGATTGTAGGGTCATATATAGACATTACGATTCCATTATGAGACATCTATAAGCTAACGAGGCGGCGGGCCGTTTGCCTGATGGTAAGCAAAACGCAAGCCTTTAACAATTACAGTGCTACCCAGGACTATGCAACACAAAGACCTGTGCAGCACTGCATTGCTTTCCTTGCCCTGTAAAATTAGAGTAATCTCACTTCTATATAAATAACAAGTTGATGTAACAAAAGTTACATAAAAAAACACGACTAGCCAGTGTCACTCTGGATGAGGATTCTAACGATACCCTACCGACTAGCCAGTGTCACTCTGGATGAGGATTCTAACGATACCCTACATCATCCAAATCTGTTCAGGCATTTAAATACTACATCCAAATCTGTTCAGGCATTTAAAAGTCACGGTGGAATAAAGAAACTCACATACATACATGAACCCTAATAAAAACATTACACTTCTTTTTATGAAGTCGTTTAAGAATCAATTGCCTCATGTATGACGGGACATCACATGAGAACGGCTCGATCAATTTGACTGTTTTTTTTGTTATTTGTAATTGTCTGAATTGCATGAAAGAATGGTTTTGGAAAATCTAAGGGAATAAAACTGAAAAATCTGAATTTTCTATAAGAAAAACTAAACTGAGTTTCGTAGATGAGAGATTTGTGCCGTCACTGTCAATATGTTTTTTATTTTTGTAATTTGGTGAAAAGGCTTCTTATTTTAATTCGTTGGGCTGATGTATATGTACTTAAATAGATGGCCTATATAGTCATAAGAATAATAATTAGATGTTTTTAATTGTTATTACTTTTGTTTTCATGAACGTTTTTATACTGTTACATGAGCACTAATATATATTATATTATATGCATTGAGTTTCGAAGCCGATACCTACTCATATAATGTCTAAGGTTCATCCAAAAGAAGCAAATGAATAAAAGAGTACTTCAGAGAACCCAAGTCTATTTCAAATGTCACTCGTTTCTACCCTAGTTTAATATAATGAATATCTTTGCCTAGGCAATAATATAATAGATTTGCTCATGATGTCCTATATGCATAAAACTTTTTATCCAGCCTCTGAATGACCACTCTATCACCAGATTTCAAAATAACAGAGACATTTCAGTTCAAACTTATTTTTAGAGGTGTAATTCATTCTACTATAATCATAAAACCACGAATATAGTGAAATATTACAAACGATTATAGTAGGTACTTTCTGCTAAAAAAATAAATAACAATATACGTCTATACATAGGATTATTTACATTTCAATAAAAAAAACTAAGAAAAATATCAAATATTAGTTACTAATATAATTATTAGTAACTAATTTACAATTACCGACTATTTGTTGAATCCTTTTGATTTTATTTTTAGAGGCAGACTAACATATACCATATTATCATAATAATATCGTGTCTTTGAAAATCAGTTTCAAATCAATAAATAAATAGCAAACATTTCTGAACACACAATTTGAGTTCTGAAACCTTTGGACATACAAGCTTTACCTACTGGGGAGTAGGCAAAGCCTTATAAATAATTCCAGTGCGTAGTTATGTGGAGGGCGTTTTTTGCGCGCCAAGTTGTTATAATCTGTCGGGACGTGCAAAAAGTGTTGAAATATTTGGTGGAGGCTCTGTGGCCCGTGGCCCGGGGCTGCGCGGGCGGTTACGTAAGTTCATCTAGTTCCAAGGCCGAGGACGTTGCTCCCAAATCGCTGATCGCGTCCTGTGGAGGGGCGACCAGGCGAGTTTCGGCGTCCACTTCTTTTTTTATTAATACATATCTAATAAACATAGAACTAGCTTAGAGTTCGTTGCTTTTTTCTCGAGGTACCTACCTACTGGCTCGCCTCGAAGCCTAATCTATTAATGGTTCGCGCGCTTTAAAACGTGTTTAGGTATGATGTTAAATTAAGCACGCCTAAAAAATATGACCAACGTACTGCTTAAGACGGTAGCTGGTGTAAAACAAGCGTTAAAAAAGGCTAAAAGACGATGTCTTTCATGTCAGATAAATAAGGATTTAGCTAAATATTTGTACTATCTTACTGCTCACATTTTAATCTTGCGACATCCGATTAAAATCGGTAGTCTTTAACCTAAATATTTAAGATATCCTTAGAACAAAACTTTTTTTGGAGTTAAGAATACAAAACTGTTAGTAAACAACAGCTACCGGTGCCATAAATCAATAAGAAAGCCATCCCTTAATTTATTACAAATTCTTCACGCTTAAGGTGGTCAACAGTAAACAATACAGGGGAAATTTGTGAATGCACTCCTTTCTTTAATGATCTTTAGCTACTGCATAATAAAACTCTTTCTTTTCTTTTGTTGCAAACGAGAGGTTTAAATAACGCGACCATGCGGGCCCAACCGAACCTTCCACATTGTAAAAAAGTTATGATTTTTGTATGGAATAATTAGATAACCTAACATATTTAGTTTATAAAAATTTACAACTAAAACAGAAATCTAACTGCTCTCCTATCAATAAAAAAAGTAAGAAAATAATAAAAAATACAATCGATCCTTAATATCAGGCAGAGTGCCCAAAATGCTGGCTGCGTTGCCGTTGGATGGCAAGGCTGATCCTTTGAGCGAGATAAAAGACATTTTGGCCACGCGTCGATTCTACAGGCCACGCCGCCAAATCACTATAAATTTCCAGTGCTCCCGGTCCCCAAGGGCCTAACGTCTCCACCCCAAACGGCACAAAGAACTAGAAGCAGCACTATCAAGGCTATCAACTAGAAGCACTATCAAGGTTGGATAATTGCGCCGTTTGAGGAATTCTGCCGCTGTAGCAGCACCGCTTGCCATATGTCCAGTTTCTGAAAGATGGGAAGTTACCAGTGTGTCAACGCACGTAGTGGAATGAGGGTCATACCATCAGGACTTTTTCCATCGTCGCGCATTAACCCATTAGGCTCTAGAATTGCTGCGATGCCGACGTTGGCATTTCCAAAGGCCCAACGAATGACTTCATTTAGTACACTAGGGCGTGCTATGCGACCTGCACTTCTGCTGCACGAAACCCCATGGTGATCGAGGCGATCTACCTTTTCACCGCATGTCCATCGATGGGGAACTACACATGGTGGTCCGCTATTAGCAGCGGAATTTTTGAGATGTATTTACGTGAACATCCACTAGTTTCGGTAAACACTTTAAAATATATTTAATAAAGGTTCTTCAAACTAGCCCTAACGAAATACAACTCCGCCTACATCACAGGTGGTAGGACTAACTCTTCTGCGAGTGTTCGTCTGGGTGAGAACCACCATTTTGCACGCGTAGTCTAAAAACCGTCGCTGAAATCATTGGGTGAGATTACGCTACTAGCCTGTTAGACAAATAAACCATTGTTAATATTTCTTTCGCTCTTTCCTTAAATCACATACTTTCGTAACAGGAAACACAAAAGTCTGTATGTCATTGTGTTTTTATCGTTGCAATGTGTGTTTGGTTTCAAGAACCGTTAGTTTCTTTTTTTGAATGTGCATTATAATGGCCACCCTTTAAGGAAAAAAACGTCTGGGCTCGGCAGGTAGAGCGAATCACTCGATCGAAGGCTTCGATTACTGCAGCGATTGATGTTACATAATGCACCTTTGTTATTGTTCCACATTTGTTGCCCTTGCGTAACTGTAAATGTCCTTTTTGAAATCTCAAGTAGTTACCGTATTGTTGTCTTGGCGATGGTTTTTGATAAAGCTTCGGTGTATAAAGCTGAGGAAAACATGTGCAAAGTTGAGGGTTTAACGGGGTTTTGTGACAATAGAAAATCATATCATAAGGCTGTTTAATTGGGTTTGATAGATGGTTTTCCGTTTAGTGTTCCGTTGAGCTTTTAATTGCTGATTATTAAACCAATTGCAAGCGGCTACTCTATATGCTGTAAGATATTATTACTTCAAATCAAGGCAGTTAAAGTGTTATTGGTAAAATATGTTTTTTTCGTTTTTTTATTTTTTATCACCCTTTTTTATACTATACTGTACTAGCCGCTGCCTGCGGTTTCACTCGCGTGAAGACTCCCACGAGAATTTTGCACTATTTTTATGAAAAAATTACGTAGATCCGTTGCTCCGTGAAAGAGGGACAAACCAACACTCCAACAAACCAACAAACACGCTTTTTTATTATAGTCCGGTATGTTTCAGAACCAAACGTATGTGCAAAGCTCCAGCATAATTGCACATCTGGTAGTGGTCGAAAACTGATCACTAGGCTTCTCCCTGACAAACAGACACAGAAATCGAAGTTATATGAAAGCATGTAAAAACGAACGTAAGTACCGATACCAAATTCACCTATTATTTTTATTACAAGATTTTTTTAAACTTGCAATTTCTGTATGTTTCTTTGTTTAGATCAAATCTTTTCAAAAATTGACCCACTTTCCGGTGTTCGATAGAGCCGAAATTTTACACACATGTAAATCCGATGACAATGCAAGATAATGATGTTGCAGAGCTGGCCTGATGATGGAACTGGAAGACGGCCATAGGAACTCGTAACGAAACGACGTAACCGCATCGAGTTTGAGCTCGTTTGGTCTGTTTCTACAAGTACTCTGATCCTAGATGATCTCCAAGGTCCTGATGATGGAGCAGGAAGAGTGCCACAGGAACTCTGTAACGAAAAGACGTAACCTCATCAAGTTTGGGCTTGTTTGATTTGTCTTTACAAGTACTCTGATCCTAGATGATGTCCAGGGTCCTGATTACGGAGCCGCAAAGTGGCCACAAAGTTACAGTACCAATTACGTACTTTATAATAGGTTGTCTGGAAAAACATATTTATCAAAAAAAACTTGTTGGTTGTGGTTGGTTGTGGCTGTTGGTCTTTTACTATATTCCGTGAACAGTTTCACAATACAAAATGTGGTTAACAATATACATACATGACATACATCCATAAGTTATGATATATATATATATAACTTAAAGAGAACCTTATTGCTTTGGAAACCTCAATCTACAGTACAAACTTTTTTATATTTTAATGTCGAAATTGAATTAGTGTTCCATAGAAAAATAATGAGCTAACATGGCAAGTGATATGTTTTATGTACTCTATGAATGTAGAGCTTAGAAAAAGTACATTTGGCTTAAATTTCAGCCAAATATTACGATGACTAAAATGTTGGGTATATAGATCTTGCGCTAGCTAGTTTTTAATTGTATTCTTTTTTACAAACAAACCTAGAGAAATGTTCCAGTCTTATGACCAACCTATTAAGTTTAGGGGAAAGAGAAAAGTTTCAGTAACCCCCAGTTTTCGGCTGAAGGCAGTTAGCGAAAGCAATTCGCAATTTGTGTAAACATTATTTGACACTTGTTCTAGATCAGATCGGCGAGCTGGATGTCGTGAATTCACTGTCAGCTTCGGCCATGGCATTGGAAGTGACGGCGCGAGCGCGCGAGGGAGGTAGCGGCGTCCCGCTCGCACGCAGCAGTTCATTCACCCGGAGAGTGCGGAAGAGCAGCGCCAGCGCGGGCGCAGGTAGGCGGGCGGCGCGGACGCTGAGCGCGGGTACTCGCGCAGGAAGGACGTCTCCAACCATGAACCGAGCTACATTTTATCAGTTATCCGGAGGTGTCGGTGCGCCGCGCCGTGTCGCTCGCTGCTCTACCACCATGACCCTCTAGTACGATACACGAGTGACGTTTTGCATTTATCTAGACTGAAAGCAACATAGATCTCAACATAAGACTTATTTTAATATTTTTCTCATATTTTTAAGTGACAGTTACATTACAGTGACGTGTGGATTTATTTTAAGTGTTAGTGAAAACATAAACAAAACATTTCTCATTAGGATTTACAATTTGGATTTTCTTCGATTCAGTTGGCAGCCAATGGTTAGTATAAATTTCATTTATATTTGGTACTAACCATGCTAACTTAATATTAAGGTATTGCAACTGGTACATATTATAAGACAGGTTGCTTGCGATGTCTTGCGTTCAAAAGACATCAACGCGCGTGTGTGTGGGGTGGAGTGTTTTGATATTAAATTATCTTTATTATATTTGACTAATCGTAATATCAAACTCATATTATATAACCTTGTTTACATTTAACAATAATATTTAATTACTATAGCATAAACAATAACAATAGATTTGGATTCATATTTTGCAGTTTCATCTAATAATTACTTCATTATCAGCCTCTTAGGCTCCCACTGCTGGGATACCGGCCTTCTCTAAGAGAGAGAGGTATGGGCCATAATAATCCACCACGCGGGCCCAGTGCGGCTTGGTGGATGTCACATGTCCTCGAATTTTTTGGTTCGTGTACATGCCGGTTTCCTCACGATGTTTTCCTTCACCGTTTTAGAGCGAGTGTGAATAATCCGCACATAACTTGATAAGTCATTGGTGCGGGCCGAGTCAAGATTCGAACTATGGCGCGTCGGCTTGAAAGTCGCACAAGTGCTCGCTCGGCCACACTCGCTCGCAGTATAATTACTTAAATGCTACATAATTAGAAAAAAATATTCATGTAAACAGACTAACCATAACACATAGTCGTATGTATGTATCATATCTAGACGGACGACTGACTAGATTTAATTATACTGACATTCCATACATTTAACAACACTCTTTTATAGATATTATATATTATACTTGTAAAGACTCAATAATTATGAATATAATACTGCTGTTGGACTAAAAAAGTAGAAACTAATGTTAACTGATGTACAGTAGTTGTTTGTACAATATAATAACAAATTAACATTGCAACCTAACCTAAGTACATAAACCTCAAATCAGGAAGGAGTTGCATGACATAATTCGTCCTTGGCAACAACAGGTATGAACACATCTCCAAATCGCTCCATTTTTTGCACATAATAATAGTTATCGACATGTGAGCGTGAGGCACACAAGCGCAGCTATTGTATTCGTCTGCAAAAACAGAACCTTGAACTTGCAGAGTTCAGTCCCAAGGTGAACATTTAAAGCACGTGGTGAGCCCACACGGCGATTGCGTAAGCATCCTCGCGCAGCGATAATTGCCGAATGCATCGTCGGCGTCGTATATATACATAATATATGCGAAAAAACATAACGCTTATGTAAAGATGTTGTACTCCACGTTACGAAAGATTGGATGTTTCTTTGAAACCCAATGACGTGATGTCCTTAGAAAAAAAGATGATTTT
Source organism: Crocallis elinguaria (assembly GCA_907269065.1). Taxonomy (NCBI): domain Eukaryota; kingdom Metazoa; phylum Arthropoda; class Insecta; order Lepidoptera; family Geometridae; genus Crocallis; species Crocallis elinguaria. The sequence continues at coordinate 8,831,233 of OU026079.1, read as the reverse complement.
AATTACGTCCGATTAACACATAGATTAATTTTATTGAGAAACAAAAACTATTCTCTGGCTGAAGCTGCGGGCGCTGCTAGTATTTATTAATATTTTACTCACCTTTTTTACTTAGAGGTTTGCACAGCCTTGTTAGAATTTTTAGTTTTATAAAATACAGGTCTGTTAAATTAATAAAATGACATAAAAGATAAAAATCTTACTTACGTCTTTTATACATTATGAAATTTTCGTTTGTAAAATACCAAGTCCTTTATCCAATTTCGTGTGTGGAAGATCCCTTTATTGAGATAAGGCCGCCCATGTAACGACGCGTTAGGCTATTTTAAATGTTTGTTATTTATTTGTTTTTGTGTGCAGCAAAGAGTTTTCTAAATATCTGACTTGCCTGGAAAATATTTGAGTAGACTTACTAACTTTTGCACGCGCAAATATTTTTAGATATTAATATTCTATAGGTAAAATTCTGTATTTGTCGGTAATCTTACTAATCCTACTAATATTATAAATGCGAAACATAGGTTACTTTTTATCTATGGACAATGCACGGTTCCTGTAGGAATGCGGGAGAAAACCACGGGTTGTAAGTCGTTTTATAAAAATCATCCGAAAAATGTATCAAAATTATTGAAATCTGACAATCAAAATCACAAATTACAAAAACATTGCAAAAACTTCCAATCACCACATCTCCACACTTGATGTCCTATCACACGAAGCGCAAACATAGTAGATAGAGCAAAAAATATGTCCACAAAAGTCAAAGAAAAGTAAACCCAGTTCCAAACGTGTAGGTAACAAATTTGCATACTCACCGCCCGTGGTTTCGGCAATGACAATGACAACGACCGATGATATAACAGAAGGCTGTCAAACTCGTGAAAACTCGGTCATTGAACCGCGCTCGCAGCTCAGGCCCACTTATATTCCACTCGCTTTCGTTTTTGCGATTCTCACTCTTACTCCTTTAATGATAAAGTTCAAAGTTGTAACTTACACAAACATACAAGTTTAAGATGTTATACAGTTAAGATTCAGACTAAAATTCGTGACGCAAATATATAAGATGGTAATATTTTCCTTGTGTTACAAGAATTCGCCACTCGTCTAATTACATAAACAACTGATTTTAAGCCACTCAAAGATGTATATCACTTTTATGGTATATTCAGACTATTTTTAAAATGACAATTAATTAAAATAATTAAAACGCTTTTGTAAATATATAAAATAGATCGTCTTATTTTATCTTTCTACTTTCACCGTCAGGGTTAAGAATTTAGACACAACAGATCGATGGAAGGTCATCAAATTCCAGCGTTGTAACAATTGAAGTCATCATCCGCGTTTAGTTCTGGATGTGTACTGTGTAGGGAAGGTCCTTGATGGGTAGAAAGTAAAGGTTGATGCGCGTGGCCGGCGCAGGGCAGAGGAAAGCAGGGGGAAAGGGGGGTGCAGTAATGCGTGGAACCTGTTCGAGCAACGGTACCCTCGTATCATGCCCCCGGCGCACACGCACCCATTATGTAATATAACCTTTTTCTTGCTTGAATGACTCGTCTTGGAAACATGTGATCTTTCTTCGGTATCGGTTGACATTACGTAAATTACTTGAGGTTACGCATTGATATTTTTGCGTTACAAAATATTAAGAGGTGTATGAATGAGACACTATCAAAATATAGTAAACAAAAGCATTATCCTTAACCGACTTTCCATACAAGTTTTTTTGTGGAGAAATATATTTTTCTAGATAAGCTATAAAATTAACTTTAACGGGATATTTACCATGTATTTTATTTGTTTTGAACTTAGATATTATGTATGTAAAATTTTAGCTCAATCGAACACCGGGAAATGGGAAAGTACATATTAAATGTGGTCTCATATAAAGTTGGTTACCATTATTATTATTGCAATAATATTTATGTTAATTTAATAATATGTATGTATATGTAAAACTTTAGTTAGGCCTTCGGAGTATTCGGTATACTTTTGTTAAGTAATAATATATTAAGTAACTATAATGTAAAAATAATTTATATAGCACAAAAAGGTGCGAGCCCTGGAGCTTACAAAGAATAATAAATAAATAAAAAAAAATCGCTTAGCATTCGAAATAAATTCATTGACTTATTAAAAGTCAAACAAAGGAAAAAACAGTTACAACTTAAAATTCTATTAAATATACATAAATTTATGTGACAATATAGTTTTCTTTCTATGTCCTAACAGAATAATTGAACACACTAGCATCATAACAACATCTCAATGCTAATATCACCATCACGTTATGGTAAATGACTCGGCTGCTTCCTTGTTCTTCTGAACATTGTATCTACAACTCAATATCACTGAAAAATGCAAATTAATTGTCATGTGATGTGTCAATGAATCTATGTAACTTTGAACTAATTGTCTTTGTGTGATAATATGCTGTCCAACACTTTTTTTTCATCTGTTAAAATGTAAAGTAGAAGTCAATGTACTTTTTAACTGTTTATTATTCCGCATAAGCTATGAAAGTAAAGTTGCAGGAAGTGCATCAAGCACGTGTCTGTAAAAATATATCGATGACGGAGTGTCCCACATGCATGTAGGTAGCTATAATATGTATGCCACCTGCCTTCCGGCGCTGACAGTTACAGGACCATAACGAATGCAAGGTAGCTCACGATGGTAGAGTTAGATGTATGACGTGGCAACTTCATATGGATACAATAGGTTTATTTATAATTAGTGGTAGTGAGGTCACTCGTTGATCTGTAGATAGTATGTATTTACGGTGAAAAATGAGTTTTTCGCAAAGAAGAATATCGTGAGTCTACCCTAGCGTGGCGGTAGGAAATTTTCTAGTGAGGCTTGACAGCTAGCTCCTAGCCTCAGGTTTTACATCAATTGCTTAGCACTTAGATAAACATGCTAGGTTGAGAGAAATATTACATAATAGCAATGAAACCCATATTTACTTTTTAAATGTCCGTGTGATCGCATATTTGAAGTTGTAAGAAATATCATTTGTGCTAATTCTCTGTCCACTACCACTTTTAAATGTACCGTGTATAAAGTTGACAGACTATCAGAGAATTTGACGCCTGATGCAAGGCAAAAGAAAGAATGAAAGCTTATTTTATATTACTTTTAAATCACCAACCTTCAAAAAGTTGTCCTTTCACACACCTGAACGATAGTGTATGGACTCCATATTTTAGCAAGACCTTCATTCAACACACCTTTTGAAAGCATCTAAGGTGTTAATAGAGTTCGCAATGTATCAGTAATAGTATACTGACTAACTAGTATTATCGGTCCGAAGGCGCATGCACTCGCTTTTCATCAGGTGAGCTGTTTGCATCGTTCGAACCTGTGATTATTGAATTCCGTTACATCGCTATGCCATCTATTTGTGCTCCCGCTTTATGTTCTAAATTTCTCCTTTCCTTATTCTTACATTGAAAATTCGTTTGAATAGTAGGTAGTCCCAAAACTTGTTTAATCTAAAACTTTAAACGTATTCGCGCTCAAGTATTTTTATTTACCTCGATGATTTGATCAATACAACTCCTGTATTGTAAAGTAAATAGATGTTTTCAATACACAATGATCAGACTAGAACATCAATTGCCTTATGGTAAAACGCCTGTCCATAGCTATTGCAGTGTCACAACTTGAAACAGCTCGGCGTGGCTCTACTAGTGGGCTTGTTAGAAACAATTTATATTTCAGAAGTTAAAACCCAGCCCGTTGTCTTCCTTCCCGAATGTTAAATTACCACACTGCATCCATTTTCTTTACAGTTTCCATCTGTATATTTTTTACGCATGTTACCTAAACTAATCCCCGAGGCTATGCTTCCCGCCGAGCTCTGATTTCAACCTCCCTTGATTTTTTATCGAGCGACCTAACGGTAGCCGACCCATGGGTACCGTATGATTTTTTAAAGGCCTTTTTATTGTGATGTATGATGAACATTTCTCATTGTCCGCTTCCTGTCTGATCGTTCGATGGCTTAACTTGTTAATTATGTATACTGAAATTTGAGCTAGTTTGGAATTTAAATAACTGAACCTATGGGTGTTTCAATAAAACAATTCAAGATCTATTAAAAACTGTAGATCTCAGAACTGTCTCCACTATGGGTGATCTTATCGCTCATAGCAATTTCTTCTTATAACCCCGAAAATAAAATTAATAGCTAAACATATTAGTTACTAGCTTCCGTCCGCGACTTCGCTCGCGTGGTATATGTCTTTATAGCCTGTGTTATTCCAGAACGGAAGCTTGGAATCTACATTCCAAATTTCGTCAAAATTAGTTTAGTAGTTCGGAGATACGTGGTATAAATGTACATATGAGTACATAGTGCATTGCTTTAATATGAATATTTTGTACGCATAAAAAATTTCAAAAATAAAAATATTTCTATAAGGACCCTCATTATGAAAAGGTATGACAGATGAAGATTATTTAAAAGATTGTAATATTATGTACTACTAAATAAAGATTACGTACTGTTTATACTTACAGATTTTATGCAGTTCCTCCAAACAATTATATATTTCTACCTACTGTAGATGATCAAAATTATCAAATGCAATGAGCAGGTGAATAAAAATATAAACAGCCAAAACCTCATACTTCATGCTCGGCTAATAGTCATCTCAAATGGATCTAACGGTACATGTTCACAAAGGCGGTGCTGTCCCAAACCTCATAATTTTTCCGCCTCTACCTGCGATTTAACCAAACACTTGCCGTTCCTTTTCATATTTTTTTATTGTGACCGTAGATAATCTCTTTATAATGTCGTATATTATTACAGCGAACAAGGAATTTTGAAAAAGTTTAAAATAACAGTTCTATAAATGAGGTAGGTAACACGTCACAACGTGGCTAATACTGATTTAATAAGTGAGACTAGCCGATCTAATTTTCAAAAAAGTAAATTAGAATACTCGTAGTATAAATGTAGAATATTTTTTATAGAAGATAAAACTAACAAAGGAAAGTAACCGTCGTCGATGCGGTTCGTCCGATCGATGAAAGTAAAGGCTCGTGTAGACGGCCGCGGGTCCCGTTATGCGGCCCCAGCTCCAGCTCACGGAATACTAAGCACTGACATACTGCGCGGCTTTTGACCCTAGCACATTCTAGACTAGTACTTCACACCTCTATGCACTCGATTTGTACACCTACCCGATTACCTGGAACAAATGCCTACCGCGTTACATGGCTCCGATCCACTGACTAGACACCACCGTGCTCCAATCGAATACTGAATCGAAATGGATTCTAAGAAGTTAGCAGTACACAGTTGTGGCATCGGTAAACACTTTACAATACACAAACTTTTTAATTTTTTTTAAACAATTTTACTGGTACCCCATATTATCTACCTACTCGGTATAACTATACTAAGTGATTTAGGCAAACCTTAATTTTACAAGCCACACCGACCCTGAACCTGGTTTGTAATAAAAATTTAAATAAAAAGCGCCATTTGAACATTGTTCTTTAGATTTTTTTGCCGTCCTTCCAAGATTTTTGCACTTTTTCTACATTATATTGTGTTTTGGTAAAAAGTATTTCTATTCTGTTTCGGCTAAGAAATGCAATTTGTGCAAATGGATTTTTTAGCGCACCCCATTCCATTCGTTACTGTCAAAATTGACCATAAACTGGCGGGACTATTGTCTATCGGCCTTTGTTCCAGAGCGACCTTCGTTATTCTAATGAACAATAAGACTAACGTACCAGCAACCAAATTGCACAGTTTACGCTAAAAGTGAAAACTATATAATGCAAAAAAGCTTTTGCCTTCTTCAGCGAATTGTTCAGCGAATGTCGTTGGGGGGGGGGGGGGTTAGGCTTTAGATAGATTTAGCGCGACAGAGACATATATGTGTAAAGATTATATTAGTTGGTACAGATGTAGGAGAGGACGTCGACCCTACGCAAAATTCGCTGCATTGGGCTAGGTCTAGTGACGGTGTGCATGTGGTTGTAACAACACGGAAGCGAAACGAGCAAGAGCGCAATACGGGTGTGCCCCCGGCAGAGCAGGAAAAGGCATGAATGAGTATTGAAGCCTACCCCAAGTAGGGGGAAATCGAGTTTGCACTGCGGGCACCACCACTTCCACAGACAGACGGGCCCTGCACATTATACGAGGGCTAAATGGAATCGATGGATTCACTCATCACACTTTGTAGAGATAACTCTACATAATATCCAATACGAGTATTTTACAAAAATGAACGAAATTAAGAACTCGTTTATGTAATTTGATCAATTATTTAGTATCAGATGGTAAATGATTCATATAAATAACAATAAAAGTTAGCAGTTAAGCGGTTCCTAAAAGTGATAATCCACCATTTCTCACACAAAAGATTAACTTTTTGAGCTTGCTTTGACGGTTTTTGTTACAATCCGAAGGTATTTCAAGTGCCTATCAGATATATACCTAAGCAATAGTTTTGAAATAAAATTGTTTCATATGTTCCCATTTAATTTTATATTCTCATATAAGTGTCTTTAAACGCCAATGGAAAATTAGTAATGTCATTGACCCTGCCCAATAGTTGTGCAGTGAACGCATTTCCCGCACACGAGCAAAGGCGTAGCGGCACCGGCACACAGCGTGCGATTTATTCGCCAAGGCAGAGCGAGACGTCGGTGACGCCACCCGACGCCGGGTGGCGCCGCTAGTGGGAAGAGCCTCGGTCGTTCACCCCGGAAGATCCAGTGTGTTGATACCGCGCAAGCCTCCGATGAAAAATTGCAGTTTTCTTTGATGCACTTCGCTTTTCATGCTCTAATTGATGGTCGATCGAATGATTTCGTTTTTTAACGCTTCATAGAGTTAGAGGCTAATAGGTAGCCTAATATAGTCCCAGAGCTATAGATTTTTACCGAGATTTTTTGATGAAAATTTTTTTTGTCAATTATTTTCTTTTTCTTTTCCAATGTCATGATTCTAATATTAGCGAACATACATGGGTAATTACTAAGTAATTATATCTATTGATTATATCTATTGATAGAATATTGACAGCATTTATATCTATTGATAGAATATCAAATATTCAAATATTTTCTCATTTTTAGCTATAACTGTACATCGCTTGTTTTTAAGGTCAACAATATACTTATATCATTAATAAATATTTTTTCTTTTGTTCTAAACATTAATTTACTGTGGTGAACCCTACTACGGCTTTAAATTACCGTTGATATAACTCAAATTAACTATGATTATATACGCGTACTTTTAAATTTTAACAATTTATACCTACTTGTAATAAGTTTGCATATTTTAACGGCCCCCAGCTATCACAAGTAGAAAATCTATCGCCAAAAATACTTCTCGTTAGCAGGAAATTAATAATAATTATTTAATTTAACATCATAAAACTTTCATGAATTTTTAGTATACCTTCTTGATCCTATTGGGTAACGAGCGGGCCGGTCATTTGCCTGCTAGTAAGCATAACGCCGGCCCATAACAATTGCAGTGCCACTCAGAACTTTAAAACACAAAGGCCTGCGGGGCACTGCATTGCGCTCGTCACCCTGAGACATTAGGTAGTAAGTCTCATGCGCCCAGTAATTTCACACTGACTACTTTGCTCATCAAATCGGAACACAGTAATGCTTGCACATTACTGCTTGGCGGCAGACTTCATGAGCAAAGTGGTGGTACCAACCTAGACCGACACTCACTGAAGAGTTAATTCTACCACCTAGTACCTTCCCTATTTGTCAAAAACTATATGCATTTAATCCCACGCTATATAATAAAACATAGCATACTCTAATACATTTTAATACGGTCACTATAATAATAAAGTATACTATTTGTTGATCCTACCTGCACATTTCTACGGAAATTTAAATGGAACGAGAGTTTTCAAAATCTTTTCGTCGTAAACCATGCCCTAACCCAACGCTAGACACCATTAGGTTCTTACATTAGGCACTTGTCTGAATCGATACAGCCTGAGCAATGCGTTTGTGTAGCGAACGAAACAACCAAAAGGATGCAGACTACAAAACGCGCCCGACGTTAAGGCAGGTTATTGCTATAAGTGATAGAGCTGTTACACTTACAAAACTCAAACGCTTGAAAAACTAGAGAGGCTGAAATGTGCATTCCAGACAGTCCCTTGCGCCAGACGTTAGGGCAGGTCATTGAAGGGGTGACTTGGTTCCGGACATAGGCCCGATGACACAATAAAGAAACGGGTCGATGCTCAACCATCAGTTAGCCCATTACAATGTGTAAAATTATAGATTGTGCAAGTGCAGTTGCTTTAGTTAGTAGTTAATGTGCAAGCAATACATTAACATATAGCTATCCATTTTCGTTAGTACAAAGTATTAAGCACCGTATTGACTACTGTTTGTTATTATCTGCATATACTTTTCTTGTCATTGTTATTCTTTGTTATTGTTTGGCCGATTTGTAACAATTAGTATGTAAGATTTTCGAGTTTGTAATTACGGTGTAAATGATTGATTCAAATAAATGTTTTTCATTTCATTTTCATTTAAAGACGTAATCTTATGAAAACTAAGATGTGGTTTGTATAATACAAATTTTAGGTTTATGATGCGAGACAATGACTAAACTTCATTTTCATAATTTAACAGTGCTAGAACCAACCACTTTGATAGATACGACAATCTATTCAAAATTCATCGAACGATGTCTGGGAACTGCTAGATGAAGTTTCAATATTGCATAAATAGCAAAAGTTTGTGCTTAAGTTGGATAAATCAAACGACTAATTATTAAATGAACTGGCAACGTTAGTCTTCAACACTTCAAATACGAAATAATACATTATTTCGTATTTGAAGATGTTGATGTATTACAATATATCAATCCGCCTTCTCGAATCCGTCATTTCAGCCGAGCTTTAGTGACGGGTAATATATTCGGGACTATAAATAGTGAAATCAATATTGAAGAACCGGTAGGTGCAGTGGAGGAGGAGAGCGGAAATGACTCTTACCACGGATCATTTCGATATGCCAAAATCTTTGACCACTCTCAATAATTTACTTGAGTTTTACACTATTACATTTTTATAAAGATTCAAAGAGTGAAAAGATGAATGATGTGGTGGTCAGTGAAGGGTTATGATCGAGTATCGAAGGTAAGGGTGGCAGGCCGTGTCGACGACCTGCGAGAGTGAAAGCCTGTTCCGGGGTGGCACGGGGCTCGACGCGCCGCCCGCCCTGGCGCGGCTTTCGCTGCCGTTCTCACGCCACTCGCTCGGGCCTTGTTTCCAACTTGTTTTAATTAGCGCTTCATGACGCGCCGCCGCGGTCGCGCAAGCCTATGCAGGATGATAATTATAACTCATTCATGCTGCAGTCGTTGCGTAAATACCTACTTAATTTAAAGTTGTCGCATTAAAAAAAAGTTAAGTTTATAATTTTTGTTCATATTATTTCATATATTTAGTGAAATTTGAACTTTAATGAATATTTATTTAACTAGAGTTTGGCTAAAAGTAAATGAGCAGTGTACGAGATCGGATCGAGATCGAGAGCACGGTCAGGGCTGCCGGCGCGCGCCGCGGCCGCTCGGCTCACTACGGAAGTAATGAACTTGAATGCAGCTCGTGGCCGCTGCGCCGCCGTCTCGCTCTCCTCTAACAAGAGAATAGGAGGCGCGAACGTGACGTACTTACTGCATTCGCTGTCAAAATCGTCCGCATTCTCTGTCACAGGCCGCTTTCGTCGCCTATGCGTTTATCGGAACGAGACGCGAATATGTGTGTCGATTGCATTCTCGGCGTCGTAAAAAGTGCATCTAGGTCGGTGGGCATAGCGGTGGCGTCGGGTTAGTGCGACGCTTGGCGGCTAGACGTGGGGCAGGTCGGCAGCCCTAGGTTGCATAATGCGCAGCGCGCTCTGGCAGCGCAGACGAACTGCCCGGCCCGCGCTTCCGCTCGCCAGCGCCGGCCCGGCCCGGCATCGACAGCGAGCGAGCCCGGCCGTGACGACATGAGAGCGGCGCGCCGGCTGCGGCCCCTGGTTCCAATGTTGGTGCTCCGCATACTTCTCGAGTACCTCAAGTCGCTGGACGTAGCGCTGTCCTATTAGGTGGAACGGCGCGAAACTATTCAAAAGACGATAATACTCAGTTTGCCGGCTCGTTACTACCGTGTAAAAAGTTCTTCATAGCGTATAGTTTTTCAAGAATGAAATGAACTTTGATTGACATATTTGTAAGTATTTGTACTGCTCATAATTTCTTCACACTTGTGTAAATTTTTTTCATCTATTTTATTTAATAATTACTTTACTGGACTTGAATAATTCGACATGAGTCAACAGTTCAATTAATTTAATTAATTAAATTAATTTATATTCAAGCGATGAATTAAATAAACAAGGGTTTACACGACTTTCAACATCACGTGTTTTGTTCTCGAAACTTCAAATCTATTGCAGAAAGATAAATTAAAACCAATATTTCAAAATCTATTCTGATCATAAAACTTATGTATGTAATGTATGTATAACAATGATTAATTTTAATATGTAATTAATTAGTCAATAGTGTTTTTATCACATTGAGAAAATCCAGAAAAAGAAGATTATTACACCAATTCATTTTTTATAGGTTTTTAAACTGTCATGGTCATCAATACTACGAACAAAATCAGAATTAACGGGGTATTTACCATGTACATTATTTGTATTGAGTTCCCGGGATGGTCACGAGAAAACAGTTCTTCCGTTATCATGGCGCTTGCAACAGCGCCGAAATTTTGGGAGCTCAATACAAATAATATACAAGGTAAATATCCCGTTCTATGTTGTTCGTACCAATTTACTCATTACTTATTAGCTTACTGCAAATTTTACTGGATTATTTAATTCGGCAATTGTAATAATTTATAACCTTATGCTGTTATAACCTATTATCTTATAATAATATATGTTGTGAGAAGGTACTGTGGCATGTAATGTGTGGAAATGTGCACGTGTAAAAAATATTAATAGAACAAGGTCGCAGTTCCCGTTGCACTCTCGCATAGAATAATTCATCTTTGCCATGTTTACCTAAACTATAGCTATTTCAAAGATTAATATAGAAAAATTTCTTTAAAAAAGCTACGAACCGACTTCAGAGACAAACTACTGAACCAATTTTGATGAAATTTCTATGGGACCAATTTGAAAGTATATACTTTCTATAAAAAAAAATATTTTCCAATTCGGTTTATAAATGACAGAGATATGAGGTAAAAAATAATAAAAAAAAATACCCACCAAATTGATAACCTTCTCATTTTTTGGAAGTCGGTTAAAAATAATTATTATTTCAGTTTCATTATTTATGTACATCTACTTAGTTACCTATTCCTAGTATTAGTTAACTATCTAAGCACATGATATCTTCTTCTTGACTGAGACTTCTAGATCGTATTTTATTTTAGTAAAATTGTTGTAAACTCAAATATTTTTTAATTCTACGAAAATTTTCATGCTTCTTTTGATTTTAAACGTGTGTAATGTCTACTAGCGAACACATTAAAATTTTCCTGACATGCAAGAAGCAATACTTATCTTGGCAGATTTTCATATTCCCATCAGCTTAAATGCTAGTACCAAAGTATGATTTTTTTATAATTTTCAGTAAACAAAACTACATTTAAAAATAAAATACATTTTCCTTAAAAAAGTCTAGTCATTATTGCAATTAACATTACGGAAATCATTTGAATATTATGTAGATTCTCAGTAGTTAGACTTACTACGGTACTTCAGTATATTTTTTTAAAGCAAATATTAAATAATATTTGCTTATTCATTACGTAGGTAACCTACTTGAAATGTAAAGTGTTAACTATCTACAAAATGTTACAAGTAGGGCTAAGATGCGCACCGTGAGATAATGTCTTCAAGAGTAAATGAATGTCTTCACGAGTAACAGAAGTGTTCCAAAAACAAAATAAAATATGTATTATATTTCTTCATCTGACATAACGAGAAGAGTTATTGTCGCTGCATGTTCAGTAGACATAAAGAGATATATCTCTATCTCGACAAGACAAAAGGCGCGCATCATAGCCCTACAGCCCTACACTATAACCTACACATAAAAACAACCAAAATTTTCAAAAAGTACCTGCGCAATTAAACATTTTTCCGGCCTCATGTCATAAAAATATATCATATTTTGGGTCAGCAAAATGTGATTTCTCGGAATATTTCGTTTGTAGTACTCATATATAATAAACATTTTAGCATAATAATATAATCAAATTCAATTCAAATTGCAAAGGTTCGCTAAATGCGCGCGCATGCGTCAGCGAGTAGAATGCATTACGCTGCGTGCTATCCACACAGGGCAAGTTCAAGTGCGAGTGTATCAGCCCAAGGTTGCTTCCTGGTGCGCGCGCGCCGATGCGCAGCGGGCCGGTGCGCTACCGTGCGCGATCTTCGCTCGATCCGATGCGCTTACATTTTTTTCACCTTGTGTGAAAGTAGAAAAGATCGTTAACCCCACTTTGATTGCGTTGGAAAATTGCTCTTTCGTTACTTTATTGACTACCAAGAAGTCTTGTTGATGAGTGCAGCAAAAACAGATCTTTTAAGCGGAATAAACGCATTTTAATGAAATATTGATTTGTAAAATGAAGAAATGTATTTGAATATAAATTCAGGGTTGATTAAGCAAGTATAGTTAAATAATTATAATTGGGAGATTATTTACATTTTAATTAGTAAAGTCATGAACTTTCATTATTTTTGCAAATATCTGTCATAGGTATTATTTATTCGTGTTTTAATATTAGTTTGAGGGTTTGCGTGACGTCGTCGTAACATTGCGCGGACGCATTACGCAACCAGCTATCGCAGTCACATGCAGCCGGTCCTCCCGCACTAACGCCCAAGTGTAAACGTACCCTTGGAGGCAACTGCATCATTTCATTTCTTCAATTATTTTTTTCTGTGAATTTTCAAAACTACAAAATGTAATATTATTTATACATGTACTATGTAGTACCTATGCTAATCATAAACATGTTATCAATATATATGATTATTATTATAATTTTACTGTAGATTATTATAAAAAGGATTAATTCGTACAGTTTAACACAGTTAATACGAAATCAATTTTCTTTTGCCTTTCATTACAATCTTAATTTATTATTTATTTATTTTCATTTATTGTCATAAGGAATAGAAATTAGAGAGTTAATTTTGCTTTGAAATATTTATTTTCACCTCACAAGCTTGGAAAGGTCTCGTTTATCATTCGAATTTCTGCTTGAAAAAGTGCTTTTTACCGCTAGCGTGGAAAAGAGGTAGCGCACCGCCCGCGCCGCGCCGGTTACACTTTTGCAAGCAGAAATTCGAATGAGACAAAATCTTTCTCCATTCTAGTGAAAAGAAAAAATTGGTGTTTCGCTCGGCAGCAAAGTTATTCTGCGTCTCGTATCTTTGAAATCCTTGCTACGCTCAGGACACTATTTTTGAACAACTCGCTTTGCTTGTAGATCTATCTTAGACTCTTTCGCTTTCCCGGGTTTCAATTCAAGTAATCGCGCCAAATAACAACTTTGTAACCTTGCGTAACAAAGAACTATGAAACTCTCTTTGTTTTACATTTGGAAGAAAGAAATCCTTCAAAGTAAAAACTATTATTTTGAGCTATTCTCTCTAAAAACAAAATAACAAAAATAATGCACAAAATACATAATTTAAATTACTATCATACGGTCTATATATTACAAGTTACAATACGCGAATAATTGAATATGCATTATTTCGTTGAATAGAGAAAATATAAGTAGGTAATAATGATCAGCCATTTTATCCACGTAAATAGAATAGAATAGAATTACTAATTATTATTTAAATAGTCATAAAATAAAGACTGATTTTTATATTTTAAACTAGCTGACGTCCGTGGTTTTACCCACGCGGAGATATTAGATTTCAAGGTTTTTTTGCGCGGTAGAGTTCGGTCATTTTAAGTATATGATAAACACTACATATTTACTACCGTTTTCTATTTTCTTTGAATTCGTTTTTTTTTTGTTAGTCACTGTATATTTATAAGAATTGTAGATGTAAAAGCATAGGTTGTCTCATTTGATCATTGAACTGGCGGATTTATAAAATTAAAAATATATTCTTTAAATCTTTACAGTACCTACACAGTAAAATGCAGTTATAAGACAAATTCTGCTTAATAACGACAAAACTTTGTTTATACACATAGGCAACGCAGTTGCACCAAAAGAGAAAGTACAAAAGATCAAACAATATAGAGCCAACATGATTGTAACATTTATGATGCACTTCTGCGGTTACAAAACTCATACATAAAACCATTACAAATGCAGCACATAATGTTTACAATACAGCGCTCAAGCGGCGCTTGCGCAACAATTTGAATGTCAAATAGGCCCGGTTCGAAAAACAAAATTTAAGTTCTCAAGCGAGGAGTCGTCGGCCGCAACACGGCGCGCTTCCGCAATTATGCAATGATATGTTGAACTTTACTATTGCTTCACATCGCTTTACCGGCGCATTCTTTCAACCAGCAACAAAAAGCGCGTGAAAAACTGTTTGGTATCTGAGTTTTCATGGCTAATGGAGGCGCGACGCCATACGGCAAGGACTTTAAAGGAGCGAAACTAAAATAAACTAATCACATACATTTTTAACACTGGATATCAGTGTTTTGTTTTATGTAAACTAGAGGCAAACAAACAAATGGCCCTCCTTATGATAAGCATCACATTGTCGCCTATGGACATTAGTAACACTGGGGGCGTTGCCAATGCGTTGCCGATCCTTGAGAACTCGTTTGACACCCATCTTGAAGGACTGCATTTTATAGCACTGCGGAAAATCTTGTGGAGGCAGCTCTTTCTACATTTTGCAAGTATGCGGAAGAAAGGATCGCTTGATTGTTATGAGACTTCCAGGACTTGATTATGTGTGGATGAGCTTTGTTCCGGCGGTGGCGAGATTTCGGTGACAGAACTGCGACTGTAGCAAGAGAAGAAACAACTCTTCCGAGCATATTCGATAGAATATACAAAGCGAACCAACGTCTCTGCGAAAGTTAAACTACTCTAGGAGGTCCGTGAGTTGGGGTCGTCGATAATTTGGATCGCTCTAAGTTATATTATAGGTCGAGTGACTGTTAAAAATAAAGAAAATTTTCTCAGTGATAACATTCCTTTAATTTTTTAGTTTGCTAAGGATGTTATACTTCTTTATTCAATACTAGCGTTTGCACTCAGCTTTGCGCGTGTGGAATCAGGACGAAATTTAGCCTATAGCACTCAGGGATAATGGAGAGTAAGAATTCTTAGAATCCGACCAGTGCGTGGTTCCAGAGTTTGACGGTACCGATAACAAACAAACAGACTTTACATTTTCATAGTACATATTAGATATATTATTAGTATATATGTATAGATTTATGATTTGAATAGGTACATAAATATAATTTGTCCATAACACATTTTATTTTCTCTAAAATCAATTAATGTATTAAACTGCAAGAGGTATGGTCACGAGTTTAGTTAAGATATATACAATAATAAACTGTAAATACAAGAAAGATTTTCAGTGATCTATACAAATTAATAAAATTGAAGTGTCTGTTTGTAATATCAAAATAACAGCTTTTTACTAAATGCATATGAAAGTGAAAACGGTACCTGTAACAAAAACACAATTTTTAAAATTTTTGTCCCTCTGTTTGACCTGACTAATCTTCGAAACGGCTGAACCGATTTTGATGTGACTTTCATTGGCATATAGCTGTTGTTATAAGGAGTATCTTAGGATACGTGGGTGAAGACGTGGGGCACCGCTAGTCTTTTAAATAAATAACTAAGGAAACTCATTAACCCTTACGTTTACATCATGTGTAGGTATGTAAATAATATTTCGAACTTCAATATTTGTGTAGGCTTCCGTGTTCCACGTATGTATTGCCAAATTGGCAAATTTTCAATGTACCGTCAACAACGTTGCGGCAATTTCGATTCAGTCGGATCATAAATTGCTTTTCTATATTGTACGATTTGTACGTTTAACTTCCGTATTCTTGTTTTATTTAGATATTTTTTAAATACAAATTTGATGAAAAATGATAGTTTACAGTATTTGTACTGTATATTATATAATACAAATACTGACGTATAATTTACAGACTTAACTACTCTAGATATTTTAACACGCTTTTATAAACTTCATTACAAATGAACTGACTAACGATATAGGTAATCATATCTTGGAAAAAAATTATAACCTACTTTTAATTGTCGTATCGAAATGAAACTTTGTATGTACCTATATGTAGTTTGGATGACAATACAATCATTTGGTGCTGACCTTATGATGGAACCCGGAGGCGAATGGTGGAACTCTAAACTGGCTACAACTAAACCCATCTAGTTTGGCTCACTCCAATAGACTTGGTGACTTGGTGTCGAGGGTCTGATGATGGAGCCAGTAAACTACCTTTATTATATAGTGGAGACCATTTTCTTGTTTTTTTTAAACTACATATCATCAATCATTTTACCTGCATAGTTTAGAAAGTATAAAATAATTAATACGCATGTTAACGTAGATGTTTATTTAATTGTAAGTTCTTCATTCATAAATTAAACTTGTGTCTTTATTGTTCTCAGGTACCTTTAAGATACTTTGAAGAAAGCAATCATCTAATTATGAAAATATTTTCATAAGATCCAAGGAAATAAATCAATATGAGACTGGTAAGTAAAAATGTTTACTTCCCTATTTTTATAAAAACTAAACTAAACATATATTTAGGGAGCAGGGTGCTTCGACCTGTTTTTCCTTTTACGGATTGTTTTTATCTATTAAGTACAATATTGTTAAATTTCTGTAAAAACCGTGAAAACGGCGATCAACTATTTTTTTTATTAGCAACTATTACTGCAGTTCATTTGTGATTTGGGTAGCGTATATTGACATTTGGAATAGCTAAATTGGTTTGCCGAAAATATCCCAGGGTTTAATATTTTAACGAAATTTAAATAGGTAAAGGGGAAGTATCAATGCGCAGTGAAAAGTGCGCACTTGTCACAGAACTGGGTCAGTAGTAGCACCGCCCCTTTATCGAACGCCGGCTTTTAGATTTAGCAAAAGTGAACTCTTTAATCGACCACATAGCACTCAAACTTCAGTAAACAAAACCGAAAATGGATTGAAAAGTGAGAAAATGCAGTTCGCTACGACCGACGTCATTTTCATATTTTCGAATGTGAAAATGACTGAGGTCCAAAATGGCGAGTGTATATTATGAACAGCATGTCTTTCCAAGATATAGATGCCACGAAGTTCGAATTAAAAGTGCACAGTGGCGTTATTTATCACCGACATTGCATAAGTGCATATAAAGTAATAGTTGTATGTTGTCAACAGTCAACAAGTGAAGAAGCAAGCACGACAGTGGGGCGGATTGGTAGCCCCGCGTGTGCCGCTGGAGCCGTGCCCAGCGCGGGCGCATACGATGTCACACGGATGCGAGAGGACGAGTTCGAGAGACTGACCGTGTACATCGTCCCTGACGTGCCCTGCGAGCGTGGCGCACCCAACAGAGCTGAGAGAACCCTCCCTCGAAGCCTCACCCTTAGACCATCTGCAGTATTATCTACCCCCAACACACCGGTTAGTACCAATTCTTATATAATATTAGCACGATAGGGCGTTTTCTAATATTTTCCGGCGTGGCAATACACATCGATGTTGTCAGGCTGAATTGGGGCGTTCTGACTTAGCACTTGAGAGCCAGCTCCTATTCTTATGTTACCAGGTTCGATCATGTCAACGGTGTCTAATTGATCAAACGCAGAGTGAAATAAAAATATTGATAATAATTATCTCATCTTTTTAACTAGAAAACCTAAAACTAAGACTTTGGACTCTTTCAGACTGAGGGCGTGTGGAGCATAGGAGTGATCCCGCGAGGAACCCGTTTTGGGCCCTTCGAGGGAACTCGAACTCCAAACAAACCTAATGACAAAATTTCCTGGCGGTACTACTGGAGGGTAAGTTTTCAATTTTTAACACAAATTTCTAACTTATCATCTGTTTTCTTTCGCTTAGTGCCCAAACATTCCGGTTAAGGCTTCATATTATCTTGTACATAAATATATACCCAAATCCAGCACATTAACTACCTAGTTAAGCAAATAGGAAAACACACTAATGTAATAGTGTAATCTAGGCATACCTCCGTAGTATTACCATGTATTAGATAGTTATTCACTGTTAGATTCACCTTCAACTAACCTATTTCCTCTCTATTTTGGGCCAGGTACAGGAAACTGTCAGACATCATACTTATGGAAACATAAAGGTGAGATTGGGTTCCTATTTCTTTTTTCTTGGTGATGGTTTAAATTTTATCGCTAGAGTCTATTCCGATAAGTCAGCTATTAGAGTTTTAAATGTACATAAATAGAATCAAGTATCGATCACAGGAAAGTCGGTCAGACTCGTGCTATTTCGAAATATAGCTGAGAGTCAGTCCGTGAAAAAGCAACTACGCTTTTAGTTTCTAATGTGATAGTTTGATAGTCAAGAGACAATAGAGTACTGTCCACACAAGCGTTATCTTCCACGTCCTACACTACCTCGTAGTGACATTGCAACTCGTCCTTGACTCCCACTACTCCATATAGTGCAAGCAAGTTGCTATCAGTTGCACGCGCTCTGTAAATATCCTGCACGTGCCACGTGCTTCACCTAACATGTGCTTTGACTACCGACTGATGATACAATATTAATCACTCCAATTAACATCATTAGATAGGTTAGACACGTTTCGCACATTTCTAATATAGCTCCATTGATATTTTATCAATAAATAAAAGTGTAATATAAACGTGAGTTTGATAAAAGTATTGTAATGATTACAGATATTCAAGGACAGTGACTATTATTACCTGGATGGTTCAGACACGAGCGTTGCGAACTGGATGAGATACGTGGCCTCAGCTTATTCTCTCTCCGTGATGAACCTCGTCGCTTGCCAACACCAAGAGCACATATACTTCTACACAATACGGTAAACATCCATTTCACCACACATCAGAGTCACTTTTACTTTTCAAGATCACAAAATAACTAAACTTTTTTATACAGGGATATAATGCCAAATGAAGAGCTGATGGTCTGGTATTGCAAAGATTTCGCGACTAGGCTTGGCTATGATATTGACCCCGAAAGAGCCACCTACTCAATTTGTAAGTATTTATAGACATAATAATTATTATCTTGAACTCATATACTATTTCCAAAAAAAAAACAAATTCAATTTGATGTAACAACTATTAACGATTCTTAAAACTTTTAATTGCAGGTAAAGAAGAAACCATCAAAAAAGCTTACGGTATACCCCCTGCCCCAGTACATCCAGAAATAGCGTTAAACCATATGAAGTATGTACTCGGGCTGAGCAATGCCAAGGATCTGCTAGAAGCAGAGATCCCAAGCAGACGCAGGAAACGCGAGTCAATCGATAAGCCCTTCCATGAGAATACAAGCACATACATCCGTGATGATCCCAGATGCGCCAACAAAAATGAGAGAGTTATAAGAACTGATATTTCGACAAATATTATTCACAATAAAACAGAAAATGCACTCATCAGCGAGCCTTTATCGCCTTCTAGTTTAATGCCATGCCCTTTGCCTGTAAAAATGCACCACAGAGAAAATCCAATGCTAATAATACATCAGCACAAAGAAAGCACATCACATGTGGTAATACATCAATTAGACAATCCCAGAATACAGAGCAATAGATCACCAGCACAAAATCACCATTTAAGGGATGTACGAGGACCTTCACCAATGACACTTAATCAGGACAAAATGGACAGTAAATCACCTTGTCTCACGCAAGCTATGGGACCGCATTACGAACATCAGCTCACTCCCAATGACGGCTCGGTGCGATCTGATGAAGGATATCATAGCAACGGCTACCACGATGAATTCACTCCGCCAGAAGATTCAAGTGATTCTGACGTGGAAAATTACGTCTTAGATTGTTCAAACAAAACGAACGAGCCTAAAGAAACTGTTATAGTACAGAAGATGGACCAAGATATGCACCGCAATGAATACAGAAAAGTCAAAATTAAAATGCCAAGAGCTTACCAGTATCAAAATCACAAAGACATGGACTGCGAAAGTGAAAAAGAATTGGTTATTGCAGAGGAACACTCCGATGGTTTGCCACAAAATTTATCACCACCAAGAAGGGACCCAGCTACATCTACAGTCATCGTGCTAGAGTCCTCTCAAAACACGGTTGTTCCTATTAACAAGCCTTATTACGAAGATGGAACCCTGTCACCTTCCCCGCAGCCGGCGTTCTTGAGGTACTCGCCACCAGACACTCGTATCTTGGAGACGATACTCACGGGAAATAGAATGGATACGAACAACAATGACCCAAATCGCCGGCAGCCAAATGCGACACCACCACCATCTTCTCCAACTGAAATGGCATACTCATATAAGAAAAGTCAACGGTATGGCAATGTTTGTAGCCCCGACTCAAGCTCAAATCTGACACCTCTACCTTCGCTACTTCCACTGCCACAGCAACTGCCGGCCCCGAACGCGGCGTCACTTTACTCGACGTCACCGCCACACTCAATTCCACATACAACGGAAATTCGGGAAATACGTGAAATAAGAGAAATCAGAGAAACGCGTTATGAAAGCCATTACCCTAATTATTCGTATAATATATACTCTCCACCGAATTCTACGATAATCACTCAACTAGGATCTCCACCAAGCACGTACTCACCAACGGTTACTTCGTCTCATCAATATGAAAGAGCACCAAATGGACAAAGCAATCACCACTATCCATCTTCGACTAGTGTTATCACGCTTAAAAATTGCTCACAATTAAGTTTAATTCAAAATTCGAATATGAATAGTCCTATGATGCCGCAGCATGGCCCCGTCAGCCCTGACGACTCATGCGGCCTCATGATGGACCCGATGAGCCCAAACTCGCAAGCTTCGCGAGGATACAGAAGCTTGCCGTACCCATTGAAGAAAAAAGATGGAAAAATGCACTACGAATGCAATGTATGTTGCAAAACCTTCGGTCAACTATCGAACTTAAAGGTTCATCTAAGGACGCACTCGGGTGAACGGCCGTTCAAGTGCAACGTTTGCAACAAATCGTTCACCCAGCTGGCTCACCTACAGAAGCACCACTTAGTTCATACGGGAGAGAAACCACATCAATGTGACATTTGCAAGAAACGGTTTTCTTCAACATCGAATTTGAAGACGCATTTGAGATTACACTCTGGCCAAAAACCTTATGCATGTGACCTGTGCCTGCAAAAGTTTACGCAATTCGTTCACTTGAAACTGCACAAACGGCTCCACACAAACGACAGGCCATACGTGTGCCAAGGCTGTGACAAGAAATACATCAGCGCTTCCGGATTGCGCACACACTGGAAAACCACTAGTTGTAAGCCGAACAACATCGAGGAAGTCTTAGCCATCACAAACGCTGCCAACACTGAGTGTATCGGTAAGTTTCATGGTATATTAAAAACTTTCACTTGTAAAAAGTTGAATTAAATCGATCAAATCTAAAAAAACGTTGCCAATACATTATTTTTTAATATTTCTGATCGACGGAAATATTTAAATAATAAACTTTACAAATAAAATCACTATTGAATCGTAAATTAATGAGCGGCGACCGCCTGCGCGAGAGCAACTGCAGCGTGCTGCACTTTCTCCTCGTAGGTGAACCGCAACTTTCACTTGCGCTCTCGCTGAACGAGCGCGATTTCATTTTCGCGTGCACTTTGCAGGTACCGTCGACAAAGACTGCCACGAAAGAGAGGGGCACGAAGGCTACTCTGTGCACTCTCCGCAGGGTGGGCTGGGCGCCGGTGGGGCGCGCGCGCTGTCGCACGAGGCGCTGCACGCGCACTCCACCACGCACCCGTCGCCGCCCTACCCGCACGAGCCGCACTACGCGCCCGCGCCCGAGCCGCGCCCCACCGTCATAGAGTCCAGCCAGCCGCTCATCATCGAGTGCACCTGACCGTCCTGGCCTGCACCGTGTATTGCTGCCGATTGTGATTCCGCTCTTGTGATCAGAACTGTGCACGGACGCTCGCACGAGGCGCCGTCGCCTCGTCGCGTCCCACCCAGTGGCTATGAGATTACGTTATGAACTGTAAGCTGTATATTTGTATAAATAGTAGCTTAGCGCGGTGCGATTATGAGTACTAAGTACTTGAGTTACGTTAGTCCCCTTTGGGAGTTTATATTTTTAAACTAAGCACGAATAAGCATTTTACTTCATTATTACATCCGAAGTCTTATCTGCCTTTGTTTTATATTATACTAATGCTCAATTTGATATTATGTAGATGCTACCTATATTGTAAATAGATTTTTGTTACATCGATTTTATTTAGCTGTACTCTTTGTAAAGCGTCATTATTAGAACATTACAACGTGCAGTTTGTTTAGTGATAAAATGGTGTCTTATAAGTGGTATCACATTTTTATTTTGAGAACAATTTTGAAAAGCATTGCACAAATCCGAAATATAGATTAATCCCGTTTCTATATTTTATTTAACACCAAAGAACTCTTAAGCAGCTACATATACCACTTAAATGTTATGATTGTTATCGTGTTTGCTTCAGTTCCAGTGCAGAACACCCGACGCCACAAGTATCGTTGCGTACCCAAACATAACGCGGACAGTTTAGTGTTAAGTGCCAAAGCACGTTTTATATTTTTTAAGTTATTGAGATATTCGTATAGTATTTTAAATTGTTGTTCCTAATTATTAATTCGGAGAGTAAGCGCGCATGTTATTTGCATGAACTTAATTCTAATGTCGTTAGAGTAAAATCGTGGAATCGTGTACATTGTCCCTACGCTAGAACAAATGGTGCTTCACATCGTAGAGTGGTATCGCCGGCCTGCGACGTCGCTACGGCCGGCTCGGTACTGCATTGTAATGTAAATTCACCGAGTCTACTAGTTACTACGTATTTTATATTCCCGATAATTTTATGATTCTCCTATTCAAAAGGCTGAGATAAAAATATTATGTAACGTAACGTTTGGCGAATAAAAATAAGATTTGTTGGTTTGCATGATGCGAAAAGATCGGTTATATAATTACCTATGAGACATGTAGTTCGTACGTGATGTTAAACCAAACTATAGCTTTTTGTATATTTCTATAAAAATTAAGATTTTTACACGCAATCCTTATTAGGTTTAGTGTTCGTATAATATTTTATACTGCAAGTATTTACAAAGCTGAACTCTTGTACTGATGCCGAAAATTACAAGTACCTACTACAAACTTGGGTATCGACGTTACCTAAATTATAATACTCAAAACGACGAAATGGTTTCTAAAAGTATCTCGGTTACATAAATATGGTTTATAATTATAATCTAACCATGTACGTAGACTCAACAAAACAATGTTAAATGTTTAGAAACCCTGTAAATTAACTTATTCTTATGTAAATCTATCTGCTGAGCTGGAGTACCTGGCATAGTGTTCAAAGGCTCCTGTCTAAAGTTTATACTCCTAAATATAGTATATATCTCTATATTTTCATATTCTTATCCATGTTGATTTTAAATTGTTAAATCTCTTATTATAAAGTAGATGTCTCATTTGTATTGGTAAACCCGACTGCGTGTAATCAAATTCATTTACGATGAGTAAATAAAGTTCATTTTTTGTTTGATCATGCACTCGGGTAATATACAGGGTTAATCAATTCATTTGTAACTTTTCACCGTACGCATGTAAAATATTTATGACCGAATACATTTACATCAAGTTGTGCTACAGCTCGTAGAGTTACTACGTGGTACGTAGTCTGCGTAGAGGCTCTACAGAAAAAAAATTAAACACAGTTGTTTACAATTTATAAGTATTTCTAGCAATAAATAATTTCGGCCAATATGTAGGACAACTTGAAGTGTTTTTACTGGATTAAAGTACTTTTTTTGTAATGATATACCATAGGTATAGGTGTAACTTTTTCATTGTTGTTGTATGAAAGTGTAATTTGAATTAGCAGACTACAGAATCAGGTAGATCTTCCTTATTATAAATCAATTCAAGTAAGTAACTTCAAACTATACCTCTAAAGAATGTATTATACATAGATATTATAGTAATTATAAAGATTTTGATACATTTAAAACAGGTAATCATATTGAATTAATTAATTGGCATGGTACCCTTCTCACTGGTCCTTATATTATTGATATCATATATATATATGTAATATTGTAATTTGCAGATTTATGTCAAAATCTTTCCATTTATATGATATGAGATGTTTCACAAAAACATCGCACAAACACTAACACCAATAAGTAATATTGTTTATACAAAAACATATTTACTTAGTATTTTTTTCGTAAAAATACAACGTACTTTACTTACATTACAACCGATTTCATAAATATATGAACACATACATTTGACAAAAAAAATCAACTCACATAAATGTTCTTAAATATATAGGTACCATAATAATATATAATAGGAATAAATAATTTGGAGTGTTCAGATATTTTTGATCTCGATTGTGTCTAAGCTGTTAAGATAAAATTGTAAATAACTTGGAGATGTAACTATTCGGTAAACTTCAATTAGTAAAATAATCCATCAATAAAGACATTGCTAAAATGTAATCATATTTGTGTATCAACTATATATGTACTTTGTTATATATCACAAACAACTACAAAAATAGTCGATTTTATAAACAATTATAATTTAGCTATGACACCCATTTGCATGTATGTTTAATTATAAATTATGAAAACATATTTCTGTGGTCTACTATTTTTTTATACACATATATGATTGATACATAAACAGTTTGTGTGTAAGTACAATAAGGTATTCGTTGTACAGAAAATTAAGCAATATTATCAATATGTATCAATGACTTCGGCTAAATATCTATATAAATGTATATGTATATTGGACTCGCATACATTTCGTAACAAATGTAGGTATCGAACCCACTACTATGCGCCAGACATACCTATTGTAAAGCAAGTAATTTGTACACTTTCATCGGTAAAATAATTTTACAACACCAAATCCATTAAAAGAAGTAAAAATATATCTTTTTTTTTATTCCTTTACCCGAAACCAAGTGTTTTTGAGTGTATTTATTTTCATTTTTGACATCAATCTGAACTAGGTTATCAGTTTAGCATACGTTCAGATTTGTTCGCCGTTTTAATAGCTTACCTACCTACTGCCCAGCATTAGTCTGGACTACTTAACTATTTTTTGATATTTATCTACACTCAAACTTCATTATAGTAAGTAATGAAAAAAAGCAAAATAATAGCGTAATTTTAGGTCTTTTAAAGTAACGAATTTCCTGGAGATTTTACTACAACAGACCCATCATCGCTTCAACGGTGTAGCATGCTTGTCTCCTAAAAGTACTCTGTGCTTGTCTCAGTCCTCCCGAGGGCCTATAGAGTGAGTTTTGCAAAAGTTAATGCGTTCGACAGTGACTGCATATAAGAAAATTTTCGTATGAAATGTACAGCGCCCCTAGCGCCGCATTTATGAACTATCATCGCGCATTTTTTTTGTACGTTGTTTACCCGACAAACGTGTTCGTTCGCGTAAACGGATTTCTCTCACTCAGCACACAGCAGATCTCTGATCTGGTCTCAGGTGGTCTCTTCATTAATGTTTTGAAATTTCCTAGATCTGAAAACCAAATACTAAAACGGACCAACTCGCAATCATAATTGATTGATTTGGTTAGGTGGTAAGTGAAAAACTTATTTAATTTTTTATTAACATTTAATTAGTAATATATAAATACTAAAAAAATTATCTAACAAATCAACAGGAAAACAAAGGCGTAAATTAAACTAATGACCTATTCAATCACGTAGGTACTTTATTACTCTACTAATAATTAAAAGTTACAGGAAACAGTTTTTAATTGGAACAATAAATATACAACAATAAATTGTCTATAAAATGAATAGGTAGGTAATTTATTGGAAAATAGTTATGATATTAAAATTCTTAACATAACCTCAATTCACTTTATTTAATTAAAGCGCCATCTAGCAACTGTCACTGGGACTACGGATAGTTTCGAACTACATTCCAACGACAGTAGAGCTTTAGTGGACACCACATTTACTCAATACAGCCTCGTCCTATGCCACGTTCAGCATTGTTTTTTATGTATTTTATTTTAGGAATAGCCTATCGCAGTGTAGTTGCATATTTTATAGAAGTAGTCGTGTAATTAACAATGCTAGAGACGTCATGCAATCCCCTGATGTTGCAACTTAATACCCTTGTTATAGATGGTTTGTACGAACACTCTGATACCAGTTAAAGTCTATAGCACAAAATAGAAGAGTCACTCCAAATAGAAAGTGAAAACTGCTGCACACCAACCGTTGAGATGTCGCCGTCAGAAGTGTGTCGGGCACTGCCTGGATTCGTTTGGCTCTATTTTATATTGCGTTAGAGCGGCATTATTGTTGATTTGGTTTCTTTTCAGAGTGACACTTCTGTTCTTCCTTTATTTTCGTATGAAATGTACAGCGCCCCTAGCGCCGCATTTATGAACTATCATCGCGCATTTTTTTTGTACGTTGTTCTGTTCTTCCTTTATTTTGTGTATAAATACTCAATTCGATTCTATCAATTTTTAAACTGCTATTGGTGTCGATTCTCTCATTTTATACCTAAACCTAATTATAGCGTCGCTCTCTCTCTCTCTTTCCAAAAAATACCATGAGAATGATAGTGAAGATGTCTTACAGACCTAAATTTAGTTTTAGAGCTGTCAAATATCTTCCATCCTTGATAAATTAGACGCCACTAAGTTCCACGCCACTAAATTTTACACTAGTCACAAGCAAGTGGATTAATTTGAAAGGTCTAAAATATATTCTATTTCTTTCTTATGTTCTCATTTAGAAAGAGAGATTGAAACTAAAATTAGATTTGGAAATGAGACGCCAGAATTGACATCATTGTCCTGTTTAAGGGAATGGGATACCAGGAAATTGTGCTTTTCTAAACTATGTGGTATCACGAGATTGCCGCAGGCGCTATGGACCAGCCTACAAGACTACGATCTAATATGTTCCACCTACAAGTTACTCTGACTATCATTACCAGAGCCCGGATCAGGTGCGCTACATTTCTTGAAATGTGTCCTCATGTTTGAAGACTGTGTGAATGCTAGCTTGCATCTAGGGCACGAGTACGGCTTGGAGCCAGTGTGGAAGTTCAGGTGAGACTTGAGATGATGTTTTTTCGTGAATGATTTGGGGCACAGCGAGCAGGAAAAGGGCTTTACACCTGGAAATCATAAAATTATATTTGCGAGTAAATTTTAAATTTTATCGTGGAGCACCTCCAGAGCATGAAATAGCGCAGAGTCACTCACGCAGACTTTATGTTAATAGGAAGAGTCCAGAACCTTTAACAGCCCATGGTAGAGTTGACGGGTTGACGGACTTAACTTCTATAACGAGTAAGAGTTGCGGGTTCGATTCCCGCGAAGGGACAGCTCATCCATCTCCTTCACCTTTTCTACTAACTATGGATAAAAGTGACTTGTTCTGGGCCCCTGATGTTAAGTCATCACTTAACGCCATGCATCCATAGTTTCCCGGTACACTGAAGACCTACCTGTGTGTAGCCTCAAGTGCAGCGTCATGTTAGAACGATCCGCAAACCGTTTGTCGCAGTGTGGACACGCATAAGGCCGCTCTCCAGAATGCGTTCGCTGATGCTGCTTTAAAAGCATCTTGCGGGAGAACGCTTTACCACACTCCTCGCATACATGGGGCTTCACTCCTAGAAACGTTTAATTCCAATTGTTGTACGATATAATGAAATCAGAATTAAAAAAAAATATAGAAATAAGAGAGGAGAGTAAAAATTGAATCGTTTTATTTACTTTATTATTGTTGCAAGCTATTTTGGGTTTGTTGTAGGTAGTTCTACCGAGCCGAAGAGTTGTAGCCGTAGTATTGTAGTACACTACATTTATCTACACGTGATCTCAATTCAAACTTACTATAACTGGTACTTAGATATGTACAATAAAAGTATTTAATTTGTTTGATTAAGGCAGTGAGAAAAATAAATTCGTTTCTGTTAATACCTGTATGAATCCGCACATGCATATTGTAGGCGACTCGTTGATTAAATGACTTCGGACATAAACTGCATTTGTACTCCTTGCGATTTCTGTAAAAGAGTATCATAGTGCTCTTAACGTCAACACCTCCAATGTGATCAATTCAAAATTAAATAGAAATCGATATGGCATCGATTTGTATTCAAATATGGTGATAGTTCACATCTCGCATTACTTACCGATGAATCTTCATGTGGCTGCTAAGGTACCCTCTATCATTAAAGTACTTCCCACAAACAGTGCATGTCGCGGCGAACTCTCTAGTGCCCCTGTGTATGGACATGTGGTATTTGAAATTTCTGAGCTGAGAGAACGTTTTGCCGCACTCGCCGCAAGTGTACCGAGCAGTGCCCGAGTGCCTTCTCATGTGCACCGCCAATGATTCGCTGCTTGTGAACATCTGGAACATAGCGTGAAGCAGTGATTAACTTTGTATAAAAAGGCAGCATAGTAAATAATACGTTAACCTAATAGGAAAACGGAAAAGAGAGGGGAGAGAAAAGGGCGGAGGTAAGTAAAATCAACAGGTGGCGAGGATAATGTATATGTGTACCTACACGCTAACTTGCTGCTTCTATAGTTTTTATTATGTTTTTTTTATGAAGATGGCAAGTCGAGTAGGATACTCAGGATTACGATAGGATCAGCCTGTCCGTAATAATAAGTACTGCGTGGCACTGTACTGTCATCGTACCCTTGACACATTATTATATAGCTGTGATGTCAGTAGTTTCGCTGATTAGGTACTTTACTACTTTTCGTTGACTACATTCCTGAACACAGCGATCCTTGCACACTACTGCTTAGTGGTAAATTTAACGAGCGACGAAGAGAAGTCCTCTCCCAAAAACCCGCGTTCTGTATTCGATTCATCGAATGTCTGTCCGGGTAGGTACCACTGCTTGGCTCGTGTAGTCTGCCGCAAAGCATTACTGTGCAAGTATTGTTCTGTGTAAGTAATGTAATTGTAGATAAGTACGTATTAATATATTAGTATATCGAACCAGCTGCACTTCATCAGCTAACTTCACCTCAACTTCCAGTGACTTCTGGTGCGTCCATCGCTCTATAAGAGTTACAATTTAATAGTATATTTTTCTCTAAGCAATTTAACGCAACCCTAGTTTACTGCCTCCAACTTGATCTTGACCAGCTTCAGTATCAAGCTGTTACAAGTGTTATGAGAAGAGACAATATTTTTTTTTTTGTGTGTTATGACTATATCGATCTAAACTCTTCCATGATATTGACGCACTCATAAAAACTATGTGGCACTTATATAGACTTTGGAGGGTAATCAAGTTGCTGGGGCACGAAAATGTGGACGAAGTGGTGTGCGTCAATCTATAGACTCTATCTAGAGTAGGTATCTCTTCAAAATGTAGAGCAATGATGCTGTTGTCAAAATAATGGTTATTTCCATGGGTCTCACGCACTTTAAGGATATCGTAAACTACGATCGTAACATACGTGCAAAAAGTAATAATTATTAGAAACTATTAATTTTCAATACGTAACATTTTCTGTTATTTAAAAAAGATTTTGTATTCATAGAAAACCATTTTTACCTGATTTTATAAAATTATATACAAATGGACAAAATTGTATTAACATTATAAAGAATTGCATAAAGTCCATGAAATTTCAATATCAAAAATACTATGTTCTATCTTGAGGAAAGCGGTAGATAAAGAGCCATTCGAATGCATTTTACTTACTATGCAAACATTTACATGAGTGTAGAGTGAAGATCAAGGTACTTATATTTTTAGTTTTCACTGAATCTGGTGAAAGGTATCTTAATTCTTACAGTCAAATCGATTACCTATTTTTATATACATCAAACCATAAGTATTACAATATACCATTTCGATATTAATTGGTATAGGTACAACTTAATTCCTTTATTTTTAATAAACCTTTAAAAATTTAAAACTTGAGTCTTGAGTAGGTACTGCGTGATCAAATTGTTATATAGACCATAACTACGTCAGAACCACTTACTCTAGCTGCCTTCCCTTTTATATTTTAAAGTCAACAAAATTTTAATAATATTTGTGTGGAATTACCTGATGACAGTGAGTGCATTTAAAACTGTCTCCCATACTAGTCAGCGTCGGAGAGCTCGACTTGGCCGTTCCTGCTTCAAACGACACGCTCTCTACCTGGTTTTCCCCGGTTACTGTAACTGTTGGTGCTTGAACATTATTGTTACTGTCATTTATAACACCAATTTTGTCTACCTGGAATAAATTAATTTATTATTGTAATCATCACACGATAATGTTAACATATCTCTGTATTTCTCTTACTTGCGTAGTATCCTGGAATATTGTTCACAAATCTGGAACCCACAGTATAATGTTTACATTAAAAGGCTGGAATCTATACAGCGTAGATTTATGAAACACTTACAATATAAGTGTGGAAGGTACGATTCTGATTACGAATCTAGATGCAGAAGGCACCACATTTTGCCTCTTGAAGAAAGACGTAAAATAGCTGATATATCCTTGTTTCTTAAAACTCACAGAGTGAAGTTGATTCTCCACATCTGCTTTCTAATATAGGCCTTAAGGTTCCAACAAGATCTGTGAGGCAAGCTGTTCATCTACAGGTACCACACAGTTCTACAAATTACAGACAAAACTCCTTTTTTATAAGAACAGCCAGCAGCGTAAACAAATTGGATGGCTTTCCTGAATTAGACATTTTTAACACATCGTCAAGAACATTAAAGGCTACTATTGCAAGGAACTGGTTTGGTGTGACTCCATAGACTGTTTTGCTTGGTATACTAATAGTATTGGTATTAATAATTAGGTAAATAAACAATGACTACTGTATGGATAGCGGTAGGCAAGCAAGTATTTAGTTTAGATGCAATATGCGAAAACGTTGTAAATGGTGTATAGATTTAAGTATATTTATTCATTAAGCTTTATTTCACTGTATGTTTTCCGAATAAAATAAAATAAAATATGTAAAATAAATATCTAAAGAAATTACCTACCTTATGATTTTCTATAATGGAATTTTCGTCTTTTCGTCGGAACGGTCTAAAATTATTCGGCTTGCGTGGCCTCCACGGATTTTCTAGCACTTGATTAAATATTACTTTGGAGGAGTTTGATTTCATAATGTCTTTTCTTGTTTCTGCACTTTCATATCTCAAGGGAGAATTTTGCGAGTCTATTATCAAGCGGCATTTCATAGCTTCCATAACTGACTGTCGGAAATCTAATCCAGATAACAAACTTTTATTGTTTAATTGATGAGGTAATAGTGGAATTCGATCATTAGGAAACTCTGTTACTGCAGTTTCACTATTACCATAAACGAAAGTCATGTCACTTGCGTCTGTTGAACACTGTATGTAAGGGGGGTTGGCGATATTTCTTGAATGTATTTTACATTTTCCATTACAATTGTTAGTGCATTGTAACTGGTGACCAGAATGAAATATCGCAGACATGTTTAAAGTTTGTCGAGTTGTTTTTGTACAAAATGTTGAGAGTGCGGCATCGCTGCTGAGATGTTGGCCATTTGCATTCGTGGAGAGCACAGATGCCGGAGAACGATAGTATTCATTTGATATTGCTAGCACGCCTTCCGTCAGACCGTTAACATTACCGTTTCGAGGATATGTCTCGATAAATAAATCACGTAGGAAAGAGTTCCTTTGTCGGTCTCTATACGGTGATTTCAGATTTCCTAAACGAGACCTGCGGAGCTCGCTCCCATTCTGACATCGTACGATGTTATCGTGAAAATCTGTTTCATTTTGTGAATACTGTAAAAGCAAACTTTGTATATCTGTGTCCTTTTTTATACAAAAAAATCTTTGATCCTTATTGTCGTCTCCGAGGCCCAAAGTAAAAATGTCCGTTTTCAAAGTATTCACATCGTAGCACGAGTTGAAATCAAAGCTTCCTTCTTCTACAGCCTCTCGTATTTTAGGCAAGTATTGGCAATCTATATAAATTTGCATAGCTTGTATTATATCTAAAAACAAGCCAATCTTATGCTTTTGTAAGATAACTTCGCCATTGTAAATGTAATATAGAACTGAAGACATGGCTTCGAGATCAAAGTCGGGTAAGACGATAAACGTAGGCGTTTCATCGGCTGGACAAGAGAGTAAGACGCGCTGGAAAAAACGCTTCGATTAGTTTTACAAAGAGACATTTGAACACACGAAAGATAAATTGATATAAAATGAAGATTTACCCTCAAAAATGTGCTGACACTGGCCAGTACAGCCCGATGGGCGCTAAAAGAGCGGCCGCCACACAGGAGCTTTACATCGCACCATTCGCCGTGCGAAAGCCATTCGCACATCTGAAAAATATTTGAATAGTCGATTTAATGACCAGCTACCAGGTAATAGGGCTAACTCACCAGGTGGTAGCACTAAAACTCTTGTGAGTGTCGGTCTGGATGGGTGCCATGACTTTGCTCGTTAAGTCTGCTGCCAAGCAGTAATGTGCAAACAGTATTGTGCTCTGATTTTATGAGCAAAGTAGTCAGTGAAATTACTGGGCTTATATGAGACTTAATACCTGATTTATCAGGGTGACGAGCGCAACGCAGTGCCGCGCAGGACTTTGTATTTCAAAGTTCTGGGTGGTACCTAGTGCAATTGTTTTGAGCTGGCATTATGCTTACCATCAGGCAAATGACACGCTCGTCTGGTTATCTATCAGTATAAAATAAATTAATAATAACGTTTGATAAGCTACTATTAAGCATTCACTAAGATTTGGCAATTAGAGCAGTTCCCTTCTTGCTGCCGTGAATCGTCGCAAGCCGTGGCTAAAGCGAACGCATTTGTCCAGTAACATAACAATAAAAATCCCATTAGAAACAATTTATCAAGAAACAATAACAAACAACAATATACCATGTAACAACACCTACTGACATTACCAATAGGGATGTTGACTGATTTTGGGAAAGTGTTTAAAACGATGCGTATGGGCCTAATATAACCCAAAATATTTAAATTTACTTTTTAAAACAACTAATATTTTAATTATCGTGTATTTAAAATGCCGTTTTAAATTTTGCTCCAAAACGGCAGTGACGTCACGTGTTCAATTACCACAGAGTAATTTTCTATAACACTGTGAAGTGACAAGCAAAGAGAATATAACCACTACTACCTAGTCTGTGCTACGTTTAGTGACAAGTTCATTCGATGCTTTCTGTGTATGTATTGTTATGTATTAAAATATGAGTTCTAAGTTTTTTGAGCTTATTGATTTATATATATGCTTTGGTTAATTAATACACTTTGGATCTTAGAATCTACGATTACTGTTATATATTCATTGTTGGTTATAGAAATAATGATTTTTGGTATAATAAGTAGGTACTTACACGGAGGTCTTCACATTTCTAAATTCAGCAGAGCAGAAATTATCGTTTGTCGAGAAGAAATTGGCCACCGTAAAACAATCAATTCTCGGCAAATTGGAATTATTTGCCTTTATGAAGCCACTTTCCATCATGGGAGAATATTCAAGAGTCGAAATAAATTTAGAAAAATAGGCGCGGAATTCACAGCACAGATAAATAATCACAGAAATCACTCTAAAATACTAAGCAGTTAAGCGCAACGAGCTATATAACCATTGGAGTTTTGGCGGGAATGCGAAAATGTGCTGTTGTTGATTTTGTATTATTTACTAAAACCTTTGTTTTATAGAGTGTTAATGTGTAATAATAGTGGATTATTAACCATTAAGTGTTCATAAAGTTGCATGAGTGAAAGGCAAATAGTACAAAGACGAAAAACGTGTATTTTCGTATTCTATCCAAAACTCCATAGAAGCTTCAGTAAACTATCCACCAATTTACTGAAGCGTCACTTCGACTCGACCGCGCCTTGACCACAGATATGTAATATAGGCCTAGACTAAACTTTAACGTGACTTTGACGACTTTCATGCACCAAAACTAGAGATTTATTATATATTATTACTTATATAACTTGACACTAGTTAAATGCGCAAATCACGTGGAGCCAAAAACAAAACAAAAAAAATATATACACATCCGATTGAAACAGTGACGTCACGGGCGTTTTAGGTCACGTGACTTCGGATTGATGTGATTACATTTTGATTATTTAATTTAAATTAAATTCCTTAAAAATAAACAAAAATATTGTGTTTAATAGGATTTCTGTCACAAAAACTACCGTTTCGCGGCAAAATTATATTTTTATTTGAATACAGTCAACAACCCAATTGGTAATAGCATGAGTGTACACACCGTTACGAAATGAATTAGAGAAAATAATTTTATAGTTTCTTTCACGCAATTTTCGTGTAATTTGGATGAGGCCTGACTGCTATCCGGTAAGTATGGAGTCTGTGCAAACACGCTATGTTTGTGGCATACTTTTAATTCTTAGCTATTCGTTCAAACAGACGGTGCCCCGCTCGGTTTCCGTAGGCGCTGTTGTAGGCCTGCATCGTCGTGTAAACTAGACGCACACATGTCTCACGCCACCAAACGCAAAATTGACCAAACATACAACCAGGTCAACGTTTTTAAAGTAGCACCACATGTGAAAGTGCAGAGCAAATAATTCTGATCAAATAAGACGGAAATTAGAAGCTCCATCTCAACGATCCAGCTACTTCCTACACCATTTGTTTACAATAGGCAGGTGCCTAATATAGTTAGCACGTCACTTTAACCACTAGTTTTAGCGAAACTAGCATCCGTCAACTGGAAAATGGAGCTTGTTTCACCGTTTATGACACATCACCATTTTTCAAATACCCATCAAGTCTGTAATGTTGACGTTAATATCACTCAGTGCTACGATACAAAGTGTATCGTAGCACTGAGTTGTAGTATCCTTCTACATTTTATTAGACAGAGTACGGTAAATCCTTATTAAAACCTTTTATTCTGTATTTAGTATTGAATGTAAAATTGTACAAACATATGTTTGCCAAATTAATAATTGACTAAAAAAACTGCCAATAATTAAAAAAAGTAAAGAAAGCTGCAAACACGTAAAATTTATCTTTTTGCACATTTACCAATTATTTCCAGCATTTTGTTGTGTCCAGAACACATGCAGCGGTTATTGTAACATTCGTAACGCTTATCACTGATTTGCGGATCAATTATCTCGTGAAGGTGTAAAGATTAACGCCGCCAGTCATGAATGATTCGTACACTCTCTTCTTATTTTATTGCTACCTATGAAAATATGGAAAACGAAAACGGCAGTATAGCAATACACACTATTGAAAATAGACGTCTACATAAAATGTGACTTCTACAATCATAAATCAATTAATTAATGCATCAAATTTATCATCATGCAAGAAATTTGAAAGAAAAAAAAGTGAAAGAAAAACTAACCTAGTAAAGGTACTAATCTTTTAAGATTTTCGTCAGTCTGTCCACTGAAGTGTACGGTACGAAGTGTAACTGAGACTTTTTGAACAGTAACATTAAACGTAAAACGAAACCTAAATAACGGACGGAGATTTAAATTTGATGCAATATTCTATTGGTCAAAATATCCCAGCTTCATTTCGTAGTTCGTACAACTTCAGTAGAGAATAGCCTTCTAAACTGATTACTATGTTTGGCAGAGTAGAAGCCGCTGCTTTTTATGCTGGGCAGGTTCGGATGAAATAAGAAGAATAGATTTCTGTTAATGTTGTGAATAGAAGAAAGGTTCCTGTGGCAATCTCCACGCGGGTGAAACCGCGGTCAGCAGCTACCTTGGTATTGTCGTCACATAAGTCTAAGGGGCAGCGCAGACGCTTATCCTTAATAAAACGTATATCGTATGTTACTCTCCGTGGATCCGTCAACGAACTTTCATGCAGTAACGGAGCAATAGTTGCTCCGTCATACAGAAGGCCGAACCAATAAACACACTTTCGCATTTATAATATTAAATTAAGTACCTAGGTTCTTTTTAATTCTATTTAATAACGAGACGAACCGGTCGTTTGCCTGATAATAAGTATAACGCCGGCCCTAACAGAACTTTTAAGTAAAAAGGCCTGCGCGGCATTGCGCTCGTTACCCTGAAATATTAGGTATAAGCCCAGTAATTTCACTGACTACCTACTTAACTCATCAAACCGGAACATAGTAATACTTGCATAATTATTATTGCTTGGTGGCAGGCTACACGAGCAAAGCGGTGGTAATTATTGGCATTATATAATATATTATCTAGATAAATGTAGGTACACACTGACATTTCTATGTCTTTTCCTTTTTTACATAATATTTCTTATAATTATTTGAAGAGTATAAGATAGCGTTTGACCACTTGAACTCGTGAAACGATTGTTCATAAAAACAGAAGAAAAGTGTGTAACACACCCTAGAATGCCGACTAGCAGCTCTCTCGAGTCTCAATTGGAGCTACACGATACATACGAAGTTGCGGTAGATTTACAACTTGAGGGTGGCAACTATGGTCTTATATAAACTGCTCTTCAGCCGTTTTTTGCATATGTACACATAGTTTTATTTACACGACTGCACAAAAAACTTCTTTCTTTATTCCACCCATTGAGGAACTACTTCCTAATCAATGATTCCACCATAACTTTTAAATGCCTGAACAGATTTGGATGTATGGGGTATCGTTAGAATATTTACATCATCCCGAGTGACACTAGCTATGGGGTAGTCGTGTTTTTTTATGTAACTTTTGTTACATCCACTTGTTTCCGTATTTTTCAAAAGGAATGTACCACCTATATCAAACAGTTTGTAATAATTTTGATGTCAAACTACCAAACAAAAATTAATTTGCTACTTTTTAATACTAAAATTGGCTTCCTTTTTAACAATCTTCAAACTCAGTCCTCTTTTTGCTTTTTGGAAAAGTGAGTAGGTATGTATATAGGCAATATTTTCGTTGTATTGGATGTAAACTATATTCAATTCTTCCTTTTTTGTTCATTAGTTTATGTTGTGACAAAAAAAAACTTTATAGTAAATGGTTTTCGACCGCTATCTCACCTGATGTTAAGCGACGATGCGGTCGAGTGTTGGGTATCTCAGACAATACCTACCTGTTATGTATGATAAATACCAAAAACTGACGAACTGCATTATCCGATCTTAAACTAATTTATATGGTATGGCTCGGAAATAACTCAATCAGACAAAAAAAAATTTAACCGTTCGAATTAAGACTCTTCTTGTTGAAAATGGATTAAAACCCTTATTTATTTGCTATTTAAGGACTAGGTATTTTTCATATAAATAGAGCTATAAGTACTTACATTGAAATCCTTCAGAAGCTTTTTTAATCCAGGTGTAATTGTTCACTTTTTTTACCGCGGTATAGTCATAGATCACGCACGAAGGCCGGTACCGCCACAGCACACCTCTTCTAACTGATGAAGCGATGCGAGTGCCACCGCACATGTCCAACTGGCTGTACACCGTAGGCACACAGCCCCGTCGGTCACCACCTCAGTGATAGGTACCATTCTAACTAGCGTTATTTGTTCGCACTTTTGATCTTTGTCTTTGGATAGGTAAGCGTGTCAACTGTTTATGCGACTTATTTAGGAGAAAATTGTGTGAAAACTTTTCCGTTGTTTCGTTCAAACCGCACTGTGAGTTAAATATAAATTTTATTTTAAACGACAATAAAATTTATTATTAACTCGCAGTGCGGTTTGTTTTATAATATCGCACTGTGATTTTATAATAACCTAGCTGCTGCCCGCGGTTTCACCCGCGCGGAGATATTGGATTTCATGGTTTTTATTTTTTTGCGCGGAACCCTAATTATTTTTCTAAAATAAAAGTAGCCTAAGTTACTCCTTATAACATCAGCTATCTGGTAGTGAAAGTCCCGTCAAAATTGGTCCAGC
This sequence comes from Crocallis elinguaria, assembly GCA_907269065.1. Lineage (NCBI taxonomy): Eukaryota > Metazoa > Arthropoda > Insecta > Lepidoptera > Geometridae > Crocallis > Crocallis elinguaria. Next base: position 8,793,042 of record OU026079.1, on the reverse strand, counting down.
CATTTCGGAGATTACCCGGAACAAACAGACAGACAGACGAAAATTTTAACATTTAACTTTCAGGAGCGCTCTCCTGGGGTCTATATGCATAAAGAAATTGAAATTAATTAGTAGGTATACCAGCTAGAAATATAAATCTGAAAGTAAGGATGTCTGTCTGTTACCTCTTCACATTCTTCAGATCGAACCAACGTATAAACTGCTCAAATATAATTGGCGTAAGCTCAGGTACATAACTACTAATAAATTGGTATAGGTCATTAATAAAATGTAAGAACAAATTCCGTAGGTATGCAGGAAAGGATATGGGAAAGAACTAGGTACCAATCCATCTCATTTATGTTAGTGGTCTTACGCTCTACTTCCGTAACTTTGCGGACTACCTGAGTACCTACCTAACAATCCGCGCAGTAGCTTCCTTAAATAGAGCGCATTTAAGTTACTGAAAATATAGTAAGCACAAAGACGTTTTAATATCGTTCAATTTTATTATAGATATTATTATTCTCATGCTAGGGCTGGCGCAATACTAACATTCAACGTCAATGCCCATTTTCGCGATAAAAACGGCGTTACAATATTCCACAAAATAACGTGAAAAACTTCGTGGCCTTTTTCTAATCTATAAGTGATGTTAAATACTAGAAATAAACATAAAATAGTATAGTATGTAGTTATGTACCCGAATTCAGATTAAATATCACGTAATTTTTTTTCCACAACAACCAGTGTGAAACTGCGAGAAAAATGGAAATAAAATAAAATATTACCTACCTATGTTTCTTCACTAAAATATGGCTAAGTTCTAACAAAAATATTTACTATGGCTATGTGAACGACAATAGTAGTATTGTTTTGCCCCACCGACCAACAAAACAGACGACACGACGAATGCTGCTCTTGAAGAATCTCACGTGAGATAAGGGGGAGGCGGTTGAGCCAAAACTCACGACATCTCACCAAGAGGGGAGGGGTGTCTACAAATCGTCAAATTTTACCTCACGCACTTAAGGGAAAACGAGTCGTTCATTTCTCCATACAACCGTATTTGGGTTATTACTCCACTACTTGACGTTTTAAGTCCAAAATTAAGAATAATATCGATTTATCTCTTCATTATCTAGGTTGATCTGCTAATTATACAGAAAAAAAATAAGTGGCTTAAAAGTAATGAGCCTTCAAACATCTGTATTTTAGCACATATTTTAACGCAAGTTTGGACGTAAATAAATTACAAAAGAACTAAGAAAACTCAAAAATAAAGAACATAGTAACAAGCTTTAGTTTGTCGACATTTCAAATAACTTTGGTTTGACTAAATACATTTAGTAGTTTTGCCGTAACACCCCAAGTACCAGAAGCCAATTCGTACATTTTTGCGCGCCGATTTTCGAGTCGAACCATCGCGCGTCTCACGGAAATTTTACCACCCTGGCGGGGAGAGGAGGGAAGTGTCTCACGCACACTACAGTGCCCGCTGTGTGCTGCTGTGCCATTTCAAAGTCACGAAACACCGCGATGTTTGTGACAAAGTACTGTCTCGCACCAGACGCGGTCGACCGGCCGGTGCGTGCGGCGGCATCCTATATAATTTGTGGGCGGCATTACGAACAAGCAAAGGTCAAGGTGATCGACCGAAGACGTAAAACGATATGCGTATTATCATAATTGTGTTCTATGATAATGCCACCGCCCGCTATATTGGATTCAGATTTCTTTGTCTAAATTGGATGTTTACCTATGCTTGTGAATTTGGACTTTGCTGCGTTAGAGAAGTGTTCTGTGTTTATTTTTGACTTCAGTACAACAATGGCTAAATCGTATTTTTGTAATAATATTACCTACCTATATCTTTTTCAAATACTAATAAATAGAAATCTATTAATAGAATTTAAGTAAATAGATACTTATCTATTTACGTAGAAACCTACCTATTATTATTCGATTTGTTATTATTACATATTGTGTTAGCACAAAACCAACTTTTAGACTCATGTTTAGCTAGACAGTGTCTAAATAAAAACGTCTATAAAATGATCTATACAAATAAATAAAATTGAAGTGTCTGTTTGTAATATCAAAAATATAGCTTTTTTTACTAAATGCATTTGAAAGTATACACGATACCTACCAACAAAAACACAATTTTTAATATTTTTGTCTGTCTGTCTGTTTGTTTGTTCCGGGTAATATCCGAAACGACTGGACCGATTTTGACGGGACTTTCACTGGCAGATAGCTGATGTTATAAGGTACTCCTACTTTATTTTGGAAAAACAACTAGGGTTCCGCGCAAAAAAAACCCATGAACCCAAAAAGTCCGCGCGGGTGAAACCGCGGGCAGCAGCTAGTTATGATATAAAATGATTGTGGTTGCTCATATTTAAACACGTGAGTAAGCCATGATTGGGAGTTAGACGCTGTTTAACACATGTTTAGGGTGTGTTTTTAGTAAGACTAAGACCGATATACGGTGTTATGTTGTAAGTACTTAGGTAGGTACTTATGTACTTACTGATAACTGAGTAGGTACGTACCTACTTATAACCACAGAATAGATAATAGCACAAGTCTATAACCTACCTAGTAAGTACATACGTACCTACTTGAACTAAAACCGCGTTACCACAAAAACTATTTTTAGACGCTGTTTAGCTAAACAGGCGTCTAAAAATAGTTTTTGGTGGTTTTGTCTAGCCAGACAGTGTCTAAAAGTTAAACAACGCTACACAACTTTCACGAGCAAAATGTTTAGAAATAATCATAACGGCTTGTACGATGAGTATTTATTCTATGATAAGGTCACCGTTATCTTCTAAAATGATTAGAAATGTCACATCAGCGGCGCAAGTACGGATCCTTTCGGTCGATAAAATTCGATAAAATTGACAGTTCAAATCGATAAAGTGGGATTTATCGAGCCTCGAAACAATCGACAAAAGTTATCGAAAAGCTAGGTCGAATCCAAAGAGAATATACAGCTACTACAATACTTTATGATCAGACTTCGGTACTCGCAACATTCGATAAATTTGTCGAACCGACTTCCGTACTCGCGCCGCAGAATTGAGGTAGATAATGGTTAGACACTTCTTAAATCAAGGTTTGTGGTTAATTACTTATTTAAACATGCGACTAAGGCATGTTTAAGAGTTAAACGCTGTTTAATACTTGTTTACGGTGTGTTAAACAGAGTTTAACTCCTAAACATGCCGTAGTCGCGTGTTTAAATATGAACCACAAATCGAGATTTAAGTAGTGTCTAACCATTGTCTAACTCCACTCTGTTGTGACTTTTCTAATCAGTTTAGAGGTTTATCTTTAGGCACTGTCGAGTTAAACAGGCGTCTAAAAGTTAGTTTTTGTGGTTACACGGCTTATGTTGAAATATAAATAAAAAACCAAAATAACCATGGTTTTGCAACAATTACACATATACGAGGTAAGTATTTACACGCGCATCGCAGTTTGAAGAAAAAAACATCTAAAAAAACCTCTAAAATCCACTAAACGGACGAGACCGGCACTACGGCCAGACGGTCTGGTTTCAAAGCGACGACTGCTCCGCTTTACGCTACATACATCACTTGCGTACCACCGCTTATTTACCGCAGCGTCTGTACTGAGTACGCAGTGGTTGTGAAATAATTTTTATCTTTCGTAGAAGCGAGAGTGAATCGAGAGCGGTAACTTGTGCGACTTTCAATCCGACGCACCATAGTTCTTATCTCTACTCGTCCCGCACCAATAACTTATATCAAGTTATTTGCGGATTATTGACACTCGCTCTAAAACGGTGAGGAAAACATCGTGAGGAAACCGGCATGTTCAAGAACCACAAAATTCGAGGTCATGCGACATCCACCAAGCCGAACTGGGCCCGCGTGGTGGATTATGGCCCATCTCTCTAGAAAGAAAGAAAGAAAGAAAATACATTTATTTCTCTTTCTCTGAGAGAAGGCCGGTATCCCAGCAGTGGGAACGTAAGAGGCTGACAATAATAACAATAATAATAGTAGGTAGAAGCGGGTGTTGTACTCGGACTAGATTTCCATCAAGCGGCAAGCCCCAGCCACAACCTCAATAGACGATACGATATGCGTCAAGCGGAGATCGTGGTTTTTCCATGTTTTCTCGTGGTTCGCGATTGATGCTTATCCATCAATCATGAATTAGGTGTGAGGACTGCCTTAGCGTTCGGACTAGATTTCTACCAGGCACCACCTTAGGCAGTACGTTATGCGTCAAGATCACCATTTTGGTTTTTCCATGGTTTGCGCGTGGTCCGTGATTATGCTTTGCGTCAATTCATTGCGTCTAATATTATAGCCCTTTAGACCACTTATTTTATATACATATACGTTTTTTTGCCGTAAAAAAACTACGGTTATTTCGCCGTGAGTAGATAGATAACTTTATTGTACACGTTATATAAAAAAGCTTTATATATTCATAAAAGTTCATAAACTAGCTGCTGCCCGCGGTTTCACCCGCGTGGATATATTGGATTTTCTTGGTTTTTATTTTTTTGCACGGAACCCCAATTATTTTTCTAAAATAAAAGTAGCCTAAGTTACTCCTTATAACATCAGATATCTGCCAGTGAAAGTCCCGTCAAAATCGGCCCAACCGTTTCGGAGATTACCCAGAACAAACAGACAGACAAAAATTTAAAAAATGGTTGTTTTGTTATAATAGGTACCGTATATATATACTCTCATATGCATTTGGAAAAAGCTGTTATTTTGATATAACAAATTTTTTTTCTGAAGAGATAGGGTGATCTTATCCGTGTTACCCGCACGGCCACACGGCCCTTCCTGTGATGATGATGGTGATGAATAATAAAAATGAATGAAATGAATAATATAACTCTGTAGGTAGGTCGATACGAGTAGGTATCTACTAAAATTCAATACAGCAAATTATTTGAATTTACTAGCTGCGTCACGTGATAGAACAGAATAGGTAACAGTTAGTACTACGGCGCGCTGAATTCGTGTTTGTTTTTGTGTTTGTTTTCTCGGAAACTACTGCATGATTTTCATAGCATTTTCACGAAATGGAAGAGAGATCATCCGAGAATGTGATAGGCTATAATCTAGAATTTTTAATTAGCTTTAAAAGCCGTCTGGCGCTCATGTTTTGTGTTTGTTCGGGGTAATCTATAATAATTCAGAAAAAATCGTCCCGTTGTATAGTTTCCGATGCTTGCGCTGGCCATATATTTATAGCTATAGGTATGAAAATTATGTATGGAAGAAATGCCTATAATATCTAACTTGGTGTTCCAAAAAAGAGTTTAGGTAGGTACCTTTATTATATTTAATTACTCATTTATCGGTCGCTCTGGCAATTGAATTACAGTAGGTATGAACCTATGTCTTCTATAGCTAGGTATAAGAAGTAGGTGAGTATGATAAAATACGTACTAAGCAATCAGTAAAACACAAAGGTGAAAGCATAGGTAAGCAAAGCATAAGTAGGTAAGGCTTTAGGCTACCCACCGATCTTTCTAGAACATTTTCTGTGAGAGTCCATTTGGATGAGTACCTAGGTACCTATTTTACCTCCGCTTTACTTGAAATCCTCCGGCGACGACGGCGGCGCCCGGCTGCGCGGCGCCACAGAATAGGTAAGAGTTAGTGCTTGGGCCCGCTGAATTCTACTTATTATAGTTATACCTTATCACCTATATTTACTACTCATTTATTGGTCAGTACAGTGGCATGTAGGTATGTACACTACCTATGTCTCGTATACTAAAATACCAGCCATAGTCAGTCAACTTTTTCAAAAATGTAAAATAAAAAGCATGACCGACTGAGATATTCTTCTTAGAAGATATTCTGCGAGAATTCGTCTGGATGGGTGTAGGTATACGGTCTATTATAATAGGTACATAGGTACCTCCGGCCCGCAGCGCAAGTACGGATCTTGTCGATCGATAAAATTGTCAATTCAAATCGATAAATTGGGTTTAATCAACTTTTTATATAATTTATCGAGCCTCGATACAATCGACAAAAGTTATCGAATAGCTAGGTCGAATCCAAACGAAATATAAAGCTACTACAATACTTTACGATAATACTTCGGTACTCGCAACATTCGATAAATTTGTCAGTTGTTACGATTCGACAAATTTATCGAACCGACTTCCACACTTGCGCCACTGCACCGCCCGGACTCCGGTTCGGCGCGCGGCCGGCGGTAGTCCGGCAACGCCGCGCGCCGGCGCGCGCCTGGCATGCAACGCCGCGCGCCGGCGGGCGGTAATGCCGGTAACCCGGCATGCAACGCCGCGCGCCGGCGGCGGTGGCCCGGCTACCTAACCTTTGCTTTGATTATAATTCTATGCGGCGGCTTGGACCGGCTAGCTGCTACTCGCCTCGCGCATCCAACGGTTTCCCGCGCTTTTGACAAGGTCATCGGTCCACCTAGTGGGGCCGGCCTTTGTGCTTAGAAGTTTGAGTAGGTACTGCAATCGTTATGGGCGGGCGTTATTCTATCAGAGTAATATAATTATATGTGTTATACCATCAAGAAAATGACCAGCTCGTCTCGTTATTCAATAGTATAAAAAATATGGTCGGTTACATAATACAGTGTACGTGATAATAAATATATACCAGCTACTGAGTACGTTTCTATCGTACTAATATTATAAACTCGAAAATTTTTGAGGATGTTTGGATGGATGTTCATTACTCTTTCACGCAAAAATTACTGAACGGATTTTGATGAAACTACAGTACGTAATATAGAGGTTATACATCAGAATAACACAGACTATAATTTATAAAGATATTGTATTTGTACCTAAGCCAGGCGGGCGAAGCCACGGCCGGAAGCCAAGTAGGCTATATAACGTACTTACTAGAACTATAAATGTTGAAAAGTACCTTTATGTAAACAAGTCCATGTAACAAAAGTTACATCGATCATGAAAAAAACCACGACAGTCCTAGCTAGTGTCGCTCGGGATTATGTAAGGATTCTAGCGATACCCCATACATCGAAATCTCACCGAATCACGTATGTACGTGAGTTTCTTTATTCCACCAAAACTTTTGTGCAGTTTTTTGTGTTATGTTTTTAGGGTTCACGTATGTTTGTATGTATGTATATACAATCACACTCATTACATTACTCATCACACTCATTACTCATTACACTCCTTTTTTGTGCAGTCGTGTAATAAAATACCTACTTATCTAAACGAAAGGTCATCCTGGCAGGAGTATGGGTGAGACATTTTTTGTGTAGAAATGAGTGATGAGATGTAGGTACCAATGTGTGTGGGGTCGCTGACCCGCGCATTATATATTATAATGACTTGGAGGACTGTTATAATACTCGTAGGAATCACCTAAAATTATTAAGTTATGTAGGTACTTAGGTAGGTAGGTAGTTACCTACCTTACAAATATACCGCCTGACGTAGGTAACTACTCCCGCGCTGGCAGTTTTCATTCGGAAGTTATCGTCGAACACATAGGTAGGGTACTGTCTGTTACCTATAATATACAAACTTGTTATTGTCTATAGTGTACAAGTTTGATTGTTGAGAATAAAACATGAAGAACTATTAGATATTACTACCCCTGTACAGTACAGTTACTATACCCCGCGGTTTCGCTCACGTAGCCTAAGTTACTCCTTGTAACGTCAGCTATCTGCCAGTGAAAGTCCTGTCAAAATAGGTTCAGCCATTTCGGAGATTACACGGAACAAAGAGACTAAATTTTTAAAAATGGTTTTGTTTTATGTACCGTATATACTTTCATATGCATTTAGTAAAAAGCTGTTATTTTGATAATACAAACAGACACTTCAATTTTATTTATTTGCATACTTAGATAAATTTGTTTCCGAAAATAACTTCTGCAGATTTCTACGCTGTCCAAATGCACGATTATTTTATTATGTGATGATGAGGTTGAAAATTACACTGCTTTCTTTCTCAGACTTCAAACTATTTCCACACCAAATTTCTATAAAATCCGTTCAAATGATTGACAATGATGAAAAGTATCCTGTGTTCTTTCACAGGCTTCAAGCTATCTCGAAACCAAATTTCTTCCGTTCTATAGATCGACAATTATGAAAAGTGATGATGTTGTTGAAAAGTACCCTGTGTGTTTTCTCGCGCTTCTAGCTATTTTCACACCAAATTTCATTGGAATCTATACACATACATACATATATATACATAAATCCTGTCCTACTCTTCCTACTTCCTATCCTACTAATATTATAAATGCGAAAGTTTGTGAGGATGGATGGATGGATATATGGATAGATGTTTGTCACGCAAAATCTACTGAGTGGATTTTGATGAAACTTTATTTACTTACAGTAGATAATATAGCTTATTACTATGTTTGCAGCGGACTGTAGGCAAACCAAACAATTTACAATTTATACTCAAAGAAGCAAACAATGAAAAATGGCGCGCGCGGCGCGATGACCAAACGAGAGCTCAGAATAGATAATAGTACAAGTAACAAAAGCGAGCGCCATCACACGAATATTCACGAAATTTCTTTGAATGAAGAATCGCCATTCATAAGATCACGCATGTGTGCGTAGAAGCGGCAGGTCGCGACTTTACGAGAGTGTGTAACTGTGTATGCGCGAGCATTAGCTTCGTACTACTCATAGCTGCAGAGCCTTACCTTGTCCCACGAATGTTAGACGAAATAGCATGCATTTTAGCCGCGCCCACCGATGAGTTGGAGGGTTCGGCTCGTAGGCTCTTAATGGACTAACGGGGCTCGGGAGCCTCACAGTGCGAGTTCGATCGCACTTGGTACTTTTTTTTCACTAATATTTGATAACGAGACGAACTGGTAATTTGCCTGATGTTAAGCATAACGCCGGCCCATAAAAATTGCCACTGAACTTTGAAATTCAAAGGCCTGCGCGGCACTGTAGTCGCTAACCTGATACATTAGGTATTGAGGCTGAGATTCAGAGACGAATCTAAGCGTGGACTCAGGCTTCCATACGTCAAAATTCTATACAGTTTTGACATATGGAAGCCAAAGTCTACGCTTAGAATCGTCTCTGAATCATTGCCTAAGTCTCATAAGCCCAGTAATTTCACTGACTAATTTGTTCATTAAACCGGAATACAGTAATGCTTGCACATTACTGCTTGGCCGCAGACGACGCGTGCGAAGCGGTGGTAACTACCCAGACGGACAGCAGAAGAGTTAGTCCTACCATCTAGTATAGTATTTAGTCACTAGGTATAGGACGTACTAACTCTTTCAAGTAGATGCTATAGGTAGGTACACAGTTACAAACTGTCATTATTTTATAGTCACGCTTGTTTAATTAACATCGTTCCCACTATTAACGCTTACACGATGTCATGGAGCTATAAAAAAATGAAAAATATCACTAAATAGGTATTCTAAGTGTAAAAATGTGAGCGCATTGCTTGGCAGCGACGCACGATTAACTCTTTTAAGACTGGAAAGCGTTATAAAATTCGGGGAAGCACGTTTCTTGAGTAATTATGAAACAGATAATTATCTAAATTAGAAAGACTGCTTAGTAACGCAGCTGCTTAACAGTTTGTTTTTACATCGTGTTACCTACCCATATTTTGTGTTGACGTACCTAAAGTAGAGCTTGATGGCCATATATTCTATAAACTTTTTGGCCAGTGATAGGTAACATTGGTGCGAGTCCTACGCATTACCTAACTATAATCTTATTCTATATAATAATTATCATATTGGACCCACAATTATATACTATACATATTATAAAATCCTACTGGTTTACGTAACTATGCAGCCTTGTATTATAAATGACTATATGTACCTCACAAGCTCGGAAAGGTCTTCTTTATAAAAAACCAAAATTTTTTCTGTGTATGTAGTGATGTGAAAATATCGTTTACTGTCGAAGTTATTTTGCGTCTCGTGCAAATGAAACCCTCGCTACGCTCAGGATTCTATTTTTGAACCTCTCGCTTCGTTCGTGGTTCAATCTAAGGGCGAAATTAGACTCTATTGCATGTTAGCGTTTTGCTGTCAAAATAAGCATGGTTTAGCAACACATACAACATACGTACGTTCACGCGCGGCTTGAAATAGGTAAAATTAAGAAACAGATACCAACAGCAATACGGCCAGATAGTGCTTCCTTCCTCGAAGCTCTGCCTGGGCTCAAAGAGACGACTGCTCTAGCTACATAAATCACGTGCATCGCGTATTTGCGGGTTCAGCACTGTGAAACGCACACGCAGTCACTGTGAAACTATTTTTAGTCGGGGTCGTAAAAGCGGCGATCGTGGGTTTTCCATGGTTTGCGCGCGGTCCGTGCATTAGTTGCTGCATGCATTAGCGTCTAATGTGCCCCTAAGGGTCCTTCGCTTTCTCAGGTATCTAGATACTCGCGCCAACTGGTAAAAATAAAAACAGAGATTGTGAATTTAAACTAAAAATTAACGATAAAGTAGTTACTGATCAACTCGATATAGCCAATGAGTTTAATAAGTTTTTTACAAACATACCATTGGAGGCTACTAAATCACTAGACTCTTCTCCAGCAAAAGCAGAAATGCTTTTGCAAAACAGCTTTTCTAAATTAATTCCGGATTTTAGTTTTCGTTACATAACAACCACTAGTATCAAAAAAGCGTTTAAATCTATCAATATGAAAAACACCGAAGACTTGTGGGGTATATCGGTAAAAGTAATAGGATCCTTAATTGATACAATTGCGCCCTATCTAGTTATTATTTTTAATCTTTCTATAGATCAGGGTGTCTTTCCTGATCTAATGAAACACAGTAAAGTCACCCCTATTTTTAAATCTGGTTGTAAGGACACCCCCTCTAACTATAGACCAGTTTCTGTACTTCCAGCTCTTAGCAAAATCTTTGAAAAAATTATATTAGAACAGTTACTTTCACATTTCAACGAGTATAGAATATTGCACGGTCACCAGTTTGGTTTCACGAAAGGCAGATCAACAGTCGATGCCGGAGCTAAACTGATGTCCCACATCTTTGAAGCTTGGGAGAGTTCACAGGATGCTATTGGAGTATTCTGTGACCTCTCCAAAGCATTTGATTGTGTGGACCACAGAACGCTTATTAAAAAAATGCATCATTACGGCGTGCGTGGGACAGCTCTTGATCTTGTAAATTCTTACTTGACTGGTAGACAGCAGAAGGTTGGCATCGATAGAGTAACATCTTGTGGTTCTTCAGTGAAGATAGGCGTACCGCAGGGATCAATACTGGGCCCCTTTCTCTTTCTAGTATATATAAATGACTTACCCTTTATGACAGACCATATAGCATTGGACATAGTTTTGTTTGCTGATGATACTTCACTCATTTTTAAAACTGATAGGAAAGACAGTGAACTAAAGGAATTAAATGATAACCTTGACAAAATCTCAGAATGGTTTGCTGCTAATAATCTACTACTTAACGCTAGTAAAACTAAATGTATTAAATTTTCACTTCCCAACGTACCACACGTGGAATCTAAAGTGGAATTGGAAGGCAGCAAACTTGACCTGGTGAATAACACTGTATTCTTAGGATTAACTATTGACTCCAAAATGCAGTGGGGTCCTCACATCAATGCCCTATCGGGTCGTTTGAGTTCCGCTGCATTTGCAGTACGTAAAATTAGGCAGCTGACTGATGTGGCGACGGCAAGGTTGGTATATTTTGCATATTTTCATAGTTTGATGTCTTATGGCGTCCTACTTTGGGGATCTGCTGCCGATATAGATACCATTTTCATATTACAAAAGAGAGCAGTACGCGCCATCTATGACATGGGTCCACGCGAATCTCTAAGAGACTTTTTTAAAGAAATAGGTATTCTAACCCTGCCTTCGCTATACATTTTGGAAAATATAATGTATGTACGGAAGAATATTACTAAATTTAACTTAAAAAGTGATGTACATGAGTTAAATACTAGAAGTAAACATAAAATTGTTGTACCCGGGTTCAGATTAAGTAAAACTAACAAATCGTTCCTGGCAAATGGTGTCAGATTCTACAACAAAATTCCTAAAGTATTAACTGAATTACCACAAGGAAAGTTTAAACGTATAGTCAAGAGTGTATTAATTAAAAAAGCGTATTATAAAATTAAGGATTATGTAGATGACAAGGATGCATGGAGGCAAACAGCTCAGGAGCCTCCTGGCGACTACTAAACTTTAAATTGTTAGTTGTTAGCATTAGAATTATTGTAAAAAACTACTCTTTTTTAAAAAGAATGCCGTGACGAGTTTCTTGCCCTTCTTCTTGCTCGGCCTATACCAATTTGGAACGGGCACGGTGGGTTTCTGGAAGGTTCGTTGACTTTGAGCACGGATTGGGTCTGTTGGTGTCTTTGTCATTTATTATGTTCTGTTAAAGACAGCATTAGTTTTAGTCTGTGATTCGGGTAGATGAATGTTGCAGAGGCCGGCTGTTAGAGTCATTTTAACTTTCATAAGTGCTCCTTTGGGGCCTATTTGAATAAAGACTTTTGAATTTGAATTTGAATTTGAATTTGAATTAACAACTTTGTAGCCTTGCATAACAAATAATTATTGAAGTGGCTATAGATGATGATCCGTGGATCATCATCAATACCTTCTGACCTTCTGACCCACGGGTATAGTCATCTATTTCACAATTATGAAAAGCTGTACCTACCTATGCATAGATTTTGAAAAAAAACAAGCGCAAAGGAATGGATGTGCTCTCTTTAAAAAAATTGTTGCTAGTTTTATTGATTGCAGTTTGAATGAGGTTTCTCAACCCCTAGGGTAGAATATTTTTTTCTATTATGAGATTTTCTTAAAATCATTGAAGTTTTTCATACTTCTAAAATCAACAACATGGTTCCTTCTCATAATATTTCCTTTTTTTATACAGTAGGTACCTACTCTATAATCTTATATTTTAGACTTTTTCATACTGACCCGTTCCGATGGATCACCTGTATAAAAGACTAGTTTCTTCCTACAGTTTCATATGCATCAAATCAGCATTTTCATGCTGTAAAAGTAGTAATTTAACCTATACCTACTACTTTTACTTCACTCAGGGATAATGTAACTTCCTATTAGTGCAAGAATTTCAGAATCAGAATTGGTCCTGTGGTTGCAGAGATTACCAGTAACAAACTTTAACTCTTGAAAATATTAATATAGTAGATTGCCTTAAAGATTTTTTAACTTATGTTTCATATGTTTCATATGTAACATATGTTTCATGGCAGTTGGAAAAACTAATGTGATAATGATATATATAATAGCTATAGCTATATTTATTATTTAGGCTAAAATTGTAACTCTAAACATTACAAAAATAAATTACTTACAATGATATTATTGACATATTTATTTTTAAAAACTTATGTTTCAATCTTCATTAAACAAATTACTGAACATAAAGTCTGATGAGTCAGTTTCTTTCACATAAGAACTAAAATAACTACCGTCTGTGGTATTAGAGTCATATTTACAACAAGTACAATAACCTGTACTTTTACCACATCCCCTACATTTACTTGCATGTTTTAAAGTTATTTCGTCAGGAAACTCACATGTTACAAATTCACCTAAACTATATTCAAAATTCATATCACTTACATATGAATCTAAAACATATTTATTTACATAATCATCTACACTATCAAATGTACTTAGGGTATTGAAATCATTCTTTTGCTGTTTTGTCAATAATTTATCTAACATGAAAACTAAATGGTGATGGTAGCATTGGAATGTTATTTTATCATGATCCTCATCTTTCAAGTCCATCCAATACTTGACACAGCTGAGAGAAGTTCTGTTTACACCAGTGAATAGAGCTGGATTTGAAAGCATAGCACTAGCTGCCATTACACCACTACAGTTTGTATGTTCATACAGTAGATCTGCATCACTTAATGTTTTGATACCCCCATTGGCTATCACTGGAACTGATACTGAATCAACAACTTTCTTTAGTGCTTCCACATCTATTTTATCGCCACTCTTTTGTGAAGGAGTGCGACCATGTACTGTTAAAAATGTTACTCCACATTTCTCCAGCTGCTGGCACAAATCTATAGTTTTCTTCAATTCCTTCAAAATTCTTATTTTGACAGAGACACTGAAATCTTTGGGTAAATTGTTTCTTATGCCTTTGACTAAATCATTAATAACTTCAGGCTTTGTTAGAAGTGAACAACCATAACCATCTTTCATGGCCCACCTTTGAGGACAACCGCAGTTTAAGTCAATGCCATCTGCATATGGAAAAACTAACTTGGAAGCATCAATAAAATCATCTCTGTTATTTGCAGCAAACTGAACAATCAATGGTGAATCGTTGTTTGTGGTGGTAAACTCACTGGATCGAGCCTTTTCATTCTGACAAAATGAGTCAGCCAGGATCATTGGAGTAAAACACAAGTCCACATTGTAGCTGAAACAATATGAGCAAATTACATATACTTCAACGAAAACTTCCTATTCTAATACAAGATAACATAAAAATAAAATATAATCTTACTTTTTCACAAGAGTTCTAAATTGTACTTTACTATATCTAACCATTGGTGCACACACTTTTAGATAACTTTTGTTCAACTTTGCCTCTTGGAATAAGTCCGAGATATTCATTTTGTCCTTCATTTAAATTATTCTTTATAGCCTTGTGTTATGGTTGTGTAGTTCACGTACGTATGAACTATGAAGACCGATTAGGAATAGGAATTAGGAATAGGAAGTTCTCCTAACTCAATATAGGAATCTCTTATATACTCTTTGATAGGAATGAAATAACTGATTATAATAATTTTATAGTGATTACTGAACTAGGACGAACTATCGTTCTTAACAGGTTGAGCGCACCTGACATGTCACTTTGATAATGACATTTGTTGACATTTCTTTGTTTAATTTGTTTTGTGTTTATTTCTTTGATCGGTCGCCGTGGTTGTTAATTATTCTATGGTATGGGTGGTTACTGGTTTTTACAACCATCCTTGCTCATTATAGTGTACCCTATATAATTTGTGATTATATTCAAGATGTGCAGTAAAGTAGACATAGGAGTTTTAGAAGAAAAAAGTGATTTGCTTTTACATCCTAGATTTTTTCCTAGCAAAGTTGGAGGAAAACCAGCATGGTTAAACCTTAAAAATTACCCTGACAATGAAGCATTAATTTGTAAAAAATGCCAAGAGCCCTTAATATTTTTGTGCCAGGTATGCAATTTATATTACAATTTTATCTCTAGAGTGAAACTCTTGGTAAAGACATCAATAATATTAAGTATGTTATAAATCAGTTTTATAATGAATATATTAGGTATACTTATTTTACAGATTTATGCACCTTACGAGTCATCAGATGATTGCTTTCATCGGACAATATTTATCTTCATATGTAGAAATGGAGCATGTTGCCGGACAAATTCATCGGATAATTTTGTAGTTCTACGTTGTCAACTGCCTCGTGATAATGAATTTTATTCATTTAATCCATACGAAGAAAAAGAAGATGAGGTACAGTACTTGCCAAACTTGAGTATTTGTTCAAATATAGTTAGTGTCAGCATGGCTTTTGCTGTCAGAATTTATTCAAGAATCGCTACATATCAGAAATAATTTCTAATTGTGATATAATATAATATACTTGGTAATCTGTATTTTTTTAGACTAGCTATCCAGCTAGTTAATAAGGAACTCTTCATGCTTTTTTCTGTACAGGGAGGCAACCAGTCATCCTGATGTCAGAATGGCTGGACAAAAAAATACAGATTCCCAAGAACAGGTAGCAATTATTTATTTATGATAGGTAGCATTTTCACAGACAAACACCACATGCAATCAGCCATCCTGACACTAACCAAATACAGCTTTAACTTATTGTGCAGAACACAATTTTAAAACACTTGACAGGCAGCTGCTGAAACGTGTTGACAATCCAATTGTCCTATTACTCTAATACTTGCACATACAAACAAAACATTTTGTATACTGACATGTTTCACTAATAAGTGAATTTTTGAATGCACTACAACACAGAAATATTTAATTTTGCACTGAAGGTAAAAGAAATGTTCCAAACAAAAAACTTATGAATTGAATTGGAGCTTCTTATCTCTTACAGGTTTTCCCAATGGACAGCTGGCCAAAACTTTGTGAACTATGTGGAGCTAAAGCACCTTCTCATTGTTCAAAATGTAAAAAAGTCTATTACTGCAGTAGAAATCATCAGATTCTTGACTGGAAAAAAGGCCACAAAGAAAACTGTTCAGGAATCAAGGTATTAAAAAAATACACCTCTGAAGCTATTTCTAAGTAGTTGAATAGAATGCAATTTATTTTTAGAATACGGCTTTTAAATAATTATATGAATACCTATATAAGTCAGTATATGTAAACACAGGATAAATTTTCACAGGAGGCAGCAATTGTAAAGCCTAGTAACTTTGTGGTCACACCAAGTGGAAAATCTATTCTTTTTAAGGAATGGGAACTGATAGTTGACGAAGAAGATGAGGTAAGCTGTGATGTGTAGCATAATGCCAATGAAAAATTAATGTAAAAAAACCAAGGGTAATGATATTTCTGTGCCAAAAGTAAATAAAAACCACCTGCGAATGTAGTTTTCAACATTTTTTATTTGTTTTATCATACATATTCAAATCGGTTTCTTTCGGCTGCAGCGTCGCCTGCATGGTATATATATCCTTATCAATTGTAGTCTATGTGTTGTTCTGTAGTATACATCAGCCTTAAAAGTTTACATACTTCGATCTTGTAGCTGGCAAGGAAATAAAAGCTATATTACTGTATAGCTATATTGCTGTAAAGTTTCATGCCTGTTTAGCTACAGTGTGTTTGTTAGTGGGAGGACCAACTCTTCTGCGAGTGTCCGTCTGGGTTGTTACCACCGCTTTGCTCATGAAGTCTGCCGCCATGCAGTAGTGTGCAAGCATTACTGTGTTCCGGTTTGAAGAG
Source organism: Crocallis elinguaria (assembly GCA_907269065.1). Lineage (NCBI taxonomy): Eukaryota > Metazoa > Arthropoda > Insecta > Lepidoptera > Geometridae > Crocallis > Crocallis elinguaria. The sequence goes on along the minus strand of OU026079.1, from coordinate 8,776,042 downwards.
CAGAGTATCCAGTGAAATTACTGGGCTTATGAGACTTAATACCTAATGTCTCAGGGTAACGAGCGCACTGCAGTGCCGCGCAGGCCAAAGTTCTGGGTGGCACTGCAATTGTTATGGGCCGGCGTTATGCTTACCATCAGGCAAACGACCAGCTTGTCTCGTTACCAAATAACATAAAAAAAAAGCCAAAGATAAATGTCTAAAATGATTAAATGAGTAAAATATGCCTGCTGCAACTGTCTACATGCGGATCTGTTCATGCTGATCTGTGGTGGGAGAACCGCTCTTGTAGTGGCCACTGTCCATCCATACGTAATACTATCCATAAAAGATCGGCAATACTTTGTGTATAATATTTAAAACCATTTTGTAAAATTTCTTCTCTTTTCTGAAGGAAGATGTAAAAGATGTGGATGTCAATGAAGAAATGGAGAAACTCCAAAAGATGATGCAAGAAAAGAAAGCAGGGACATTGGATAATGTAAGCGAGAATGAGTTGGAGCAATATACAAAGGGAACACATGAAGATAAAATGTTTAAAAAGTTCAGTAAACGGGTGGCAAGGCATCCTGACCAAGTGTTGAGATATGACAGAGGAGGTGAACCACTGTGGATTACAGAAAAGTCGGATGTCCTCAACAATATTCCACCGTGCCAATATTGCTTTGGTGAAAGAGAATTTGAGTTTCAGGTAAGTTGAAATACAGTGTAAACTCTTAATAATGAAAAACTAGGCGTAGCTATTACAGGAGACAGGTTGGTGTACTGTACAGTATTAGATTATTGCCCAAACACTCTGTAATTCTTAACAATAGTTCTTTGTTTAAATACCAGTGCACTGTTTTTATTTGGTTCTGCTATCAATGTAGGAAGTGCATTCAGGTAATTCCGATAAATAGCCATTTGTACTAAACGCGGCAATATTTTTTGGTTTGGCAACATTTACCTAGCCGGGAGAAAGGTCCGTGAAGTGGCGCGAAGCTTGATTGAATTTGTACTTTTTGCGTTTTATTGCGCGCAGCTCGCAATTTTACTCTCAACTAAAACACGCCAAATAAAGTATAAATTCAAAAACTAAAGCTAACTAAAGACTAGCCAGCGTGATAATTATATTATATTTTTATGAATTAACCTACCATCACATATTTAAGTTTTAGCTTCATACATACATTGGTAAGGAAATAGAAATATAGCTATAATTAAAAAAATAATCATCGTGGACAGCTGAATAAAACATATAAAAAAATTCCTTTAACAAATTCATCAGGCCCTTTTTGAGCAAATTTTAATTATAACTATATTTTATTACTAAATTTACCTATGTACAAAGCTAAAAATGTGAAGGCAGCAAATGCTTTTTGTTGTACAGGGAGGCAACCCAGACATCCTGACATCATAATGGCTGGTCAAAAAAAAGTACTGAGTCCCAAGAATATATCACAAGTAGCAATTATTTATGATAGGTAGCACTAGAATAAGCTCTGACCTTTATATTACATCAATTTCAGGTGATGCCACAGCTGTTGAACTATATAGATGTTGGTGTTGATTTCCAAAGCATAGATTGGGGTGTTCTGGCTATTTACACATGCAAAATGAGCTGCAATGGAGAACCTGCATACAAGGTGGAGTACATGATCAAACAAGATTTGTCTAACTAATATAATTTTATTCAAATGTAACTAACATTCAATTGAATAAAGTTAAAAATACAATACATTGAATGAGGCGGTTTTATTAATCCTTGGCTGGTTTCTTTCCATAGTCTTCTGAAATATAGGTTAGGAAGTCATTTAGACCACTGAACTCTGTTCTTGACTGTGGTGGATTGTTTTTGGGTAGAACTGGTAAAAAGTTGCCCATTTTTATTCTGAAGTCTTTGAGCTGAAAGAAAATGTATGCATCATTGATTATATTTTTTTGCAGTAGGTTTTAGCATCTACCGGCTATCTATTTAAGGTTAAAAAATGGCAAAGGAAAGCTAGGAAAACCAAGCTTTTTGCTTATTGCATCTAATAAAATTCTAATAGCTACACAACAAAATTATCTAAAGGAGATCCTGATAGCTGTCTGTATTACCTCACTGGATAGTAAGGCAGTTCCTTTGACCAAAATAAAGGCCAGCAACTTGCAGGTCCTACATAAGAGATATGCCGACAGAGTTAACTGGTAAGGCAGTTCCTTTGACCAAAATAAAGGCCAGCAACTTGCAGGTCCTACATAAGAGATATGCCGACAGAGTTAACTGGTTGAAAAGTTTACATGCTCATCAGATGTATGATGTAACATTTAAAGAAAAAACATGAATTACCAGTTCATGTGCACTTTATGTAAATATACATAAAGTGCACATGAACTGGTAATCTGGTGTAACAACTGTTTTATTTTTCAATGTAATATTTAGAATGTGAATTGAGTATGAAATCTCTTCAATAAATATGTACAATGTTTTACAAGTCAGACTGTAAACAACTGCCTAATTTATATAGTATGAATACTTATACAATATTAATATTTTGCGTTATGTAACATAGCACAAATTAGTAGGAGAAAGTTGTTTAAAAACTCACATCTTTAGCACCAGAAAATTTCCAAATCCCATAACATAAACATGAAGTACCAGCAATAGCATACATAGTGCCCCAACCAAGTGCTCTAAGTGCTAATATAGCACCTGCATCTGCACTTTCTAGACTGCCATGCAAACCTGGAAATTAATAAAATAATATGACAGATTTTATTACTAATACCTAAAAGCTCCCTCCCGGGCATGCCTCTAGCGCATTCTGTGTAGTTCTTATATGTTCTGTGGTGTGGTGTAAATATTCATAAGCCTATAATAGTGTACCTATACCTATCCAAAGCAATTTCTTACTAATGACCGTTAACTTTACCTTTGTTAAAATATTTAGGGTCACTTTTCTTAGCTGCAGCAAGTGTTGTACTGAATCCCACCACAGCTGAGATTCCAGTTACAGCAGCTAGAAATGCACCAGCTGAAACATTTTTACTATTTATTTTTTGATACCTACCATTTTAAATAATGCCGGTCTGGACTCTGGTAAAACTACGGGACAGTACGGAGTTACGGACTAGAGACTAGCTAAGATGACGAAGTTACATCAATACAATATATACAGTCAATGGAAGCCAGAAACTACCTTTTATTCTTTGCAGTCGTTCTTTTTGCTCCATGTTTTCATCCTAGTAAGGTTGGAACCATATTCTATTTTGACAATTTAGCCAAGAAAATAAAGATCCATTTATTTGTATTTGACGTAATTTTCCGTTTTCCAAAACTACTATTGCTTGAGATATCTTTTCTTTTCAGTTTCACACAGAATTTTACAATTTTAGTATCGATTTTTGACAGTTCAAAAATGTTTTGATATTTCGGGGGTGCCTTTTTTTGGCTCCACGTGATTTGCGTATTTAGCCAGTGTCAAGTTTTAATAAGTCTCTAGTTTTGGTGCATGAAAGTCGTCAAAGTCACAAACTACTAAGGGATACTACACATTAACACTCGATAAAACACAGGTTTTAGTCACACACAAAAACATAAACAACAACAGTGCATTTTCGCATTCCCGCCAAAACTCCTTGGCACACTGACACTATGACAGTTCCATCGTGCCCCGAGCACAGAATATATAATAATATGCTAATGCAAGTATGCGTTTTGCTCATCATCATGCTTTTCATCAAGCGCGGACTACGAGATAATACACGCGCAAGCGCGATGCAAAAGCATCGAAAAACAATGAAATAAACAAGAACGTCAATACGGCCAGCGGCGCGAGTACGGATCTTTTCGATAAAATTGACAGTTAAAATCGATAAAGTGGGTTTTATCGATTTTAACTGTCAATTTTATCGAAAAGATCCGTACTCGCGCCGCAGATAGCGCTGTCTCGAAGCCCTGCCTGGGGGTCAAAGCGACGACTGCTCCACTTTACGCTACATACATCACTTGCGCATCACCGCTTATTTACCGCGGCGTCTTCACTGAGCACGAAGTGGTTGTGAAAAAATGTTATTGAATAGAGATCGTAGAAACATAGTTAGAAGCGGGTGCCGTGCTCGGACTAGATTTCCATCAAGCCCCAATCACAACCACAATAGACACTACGATATGCGGCGGGGATCGTGGTTTTCTCGTGATCCGCGATTGATGCTTATCCATCAATCATGAATTAGGTGTGAGGGCTGCCATACTTGGTCTCAGAGACAGAATCTAACGCCATCTGTTTACAGGCGTGGAACTATTTTGACGTTACTTAGAAACGTCAAAGTCGAAAAGGTTTTTTTTTTGGCTCCACGTGATTTGCCTATTTAGCCAGTGTCAAGTTATTTAAAATATATTAATATGTAATAAATCTTTAGTTTTGGTGTGTAAAAGTCGTCAGTCACGTTAAAGTTTAGTCTAGGCGCAGTCGACGCTTCAGTAAAGCGGTGGATACTTTACTGATGCTTCTATGGAGTTTTGGATAGAATACGAAAATACACGTTTTTCGTCTTTGTACTATTTGCCTTTCACTTATGCACGTTTACGAACACTTAATGGTTAATAATCCACCATTATTACACATTAACACTCGATAAAACACAGGTTTTAGTAAATAACACAAACACAACAACAGCACATTTTCGCATTCCCGCCAAAACTCGTCCAAAAGGTTTCCATCCATGAAAGAAAATAAAAAAAGTTTCCATGATGACACGGACCTCACAAGACACTATATAATACCATCTGTCTATAAGAGTGGAACTATTTTCACGTTACTTTAAAAATGAGTGAAAATGGTTTTCATTTTTAGAGCTATTATCGAGGCTTGTCCATGATGTAAGTCAGGCCAGTGAATGGATTGGTGAGGGGGGTGTAGTGGCCATTCTATACATAGTATTATTAATCTTCTGTGCTAATAGTCAATAGAGGGAAAATTAACCACTAATATATCCAACATTTATTGAATCATTTTTATTCTGCTAGGAAAATGTAACTAGACTTTATTTAAATAAAAATCATCAGAATGAAAGATAGTCATATTACTTTCATTTTTCAAAGCTATGATACACAAGTAAAATTTTATTTTTACACTTTTACTTTAATTACAAAATAGGTACAGTATTAAATACAGGTTGTATCGTAATATTATTAATTGCTAATATTTACAGGTTCATAATAACATCAACATTACTATACAATTTATTAAATTAAAATAATTTAATAGACAGGGTATAAATTATGGATACGTGATCATTTTCAACATTCATTCCTTTTAAATTTTTTATTTGATTCATTTACCACATCTTCCAGCTTGTTTATCCTTCTTGATTTTAGAAATGAGTTACCATCACTATCACTGACCACCTGTCGAATACAGTTCATATTGGACACACTTTGATTATGTACACTGTTTTTTTTATCACCCAATGTCTTATTATTCTTATTAACTATTAAAGTATTTTGAATGTCTTTAACCAAGTCACTAGCATGCAATTTTATTGGAATTAGTATTTGATTTTCAGTATCACCCTTTTTCATAAACTCTTGTTTGAGAACCATTGACCTATTTTCTCCATCACTTGAAAGTCTTATGGTCTTCCGCAGGTGTATTGTGTCAGATGAGTTATCTGGGAAATTGCGCTTCACAACAATGTCCCCAGTGGGCATTTGCTTCAAGTACAGTGTTGGTCCTTCAGATTTTTCTTTACTTGAACTACCTTTGTCATTCTCACAGTCATCAAGGCTGTCTTCCGGTTCAACCAGTTTACCTAGAAAATAAAAACTTTTTTAGTCTGTATTCACACTATAAGTTTGGAAGGTGGATTTTATTAACTCTAATAAGCTAGATTATATAATATATTATATGCTTTTAGTCAAGATATTTATGAAGCTCTGATGTTCCTAGTTTATGCACTCTAGTTTATTGGTGACACAATCAGCTTTTGAAGCAGATTAAAAACTTATTCTGACCAAATTAAACTAAAAAAATATTTTGATAATAATTCATGTTTAGATGTTTTCCAAGGCAAATTAACTACAAAAAATTATAATGAACATATGATTTATTAGTAAACAGTGGCATAACCAGCATTATTTTGTTCTGGGATATCATCTAAGCTAGGTCAACAAAAAAAAACAGTTAACTCACAAATTTAAAAATGAAATTTAATTATACTTTTTAATGAACTAAGAAATAAATGGTAACACAGTCATGGAAAAATATTACCCACTATAATAAATTATTAACCTCTTATGTGTTTTACAAAAGTTAATAATCATAAAAGTTACCATTTAATGTTGGGAATGCTATATCAGGCAATGTCAAATGTGAATCTGGATTGTATTTATGCATGAGAGTTTTCAATAAAATTGAAATCTCTTCCCGTTTTCTGGTGACAACTATTTCATCAAACCAATTTGCTAATTGCTTTATTGGCAGATTATAATCCAAGACAGGATCCTGAAACAGAAAAACACTATTTGTTATCTTAACAGAGAAACACACTCTTAAAGTTTGAAGAATGGTAACTAAAGTAGTAATTAAAGATTCCTTCAATGAACTTGTAATATAACAAATTATATAATTACTGTTATGAAGGCAATGTTAGAACAATTAAAGTATACAAAAGTCTATGATATAAAAAATAATCTTTGACAATGAAACAAGTAGCTCCTGAATATATCTGTATGACGTAAGTACAATTTTATTTTTTTGTAAAATGGTTTCACGAATTTTTTTAATTTCAATGATAACCACTGTGACTAGAGGTTTCCATGTTAAATAATATATCAACCTGCCAAGGTTTTCTATTCAGAAAATCCAGGATTACAAGTACAAATATCAAAAATGGTTTAAGTAAATGTTACACAAATATGAAAACTCACTTTGAAAAACTGTTCGACATACTGCAGCAGGTACAGACCGCAATCAGTGAAGTTGTTCTGCTGAGGTACTTTTGGACAGCTTCCTTTTATGTTATCTTTGTTGAATATTTTACTTGCTGAGACCTGAGAAGATAATGACTGATTTGTGAATGAAATTACTATAAAAATCAATGAAACTATTTCAGCATATTATGTTTATTCAGTAATAGGATACTTACTTTAGCCTGATATTCACACGTCAGATAATCTCTCAATGTGGCAACAACTCTTGATCTAGATGCACCAGCCAATGAATCAAATATTAATATACAGGGCCTGAAACAATTAATTATTATAATATAACAATTTTCTGTATGCAGTGTTGTGGAAATACAGGAATTTTATTCTCCTGATAGTAACTGTCAATCCTGCCCAAAAGAGATTGCAATAATAGAGTTTTACTAAGTGGTAGGACTAACTCTTCTGCGAGTGTCCGTCTGACTTGGTACCACCGCTTTGCTGTGATGTTTGCCGCCATGCAGTAATGTGCAAGCATTACTGTGTTCTGGTTTGATGAGCAAAGTAGTCAGTGAAATTACTGGGCTCTTAGAGACTTAATACCTAATGTATAAGGATAGCGAGCGCACTGCAGTGCCGCGCAGGCCTTCGTGTTTCAAAGTTCTGAGTGGCACTGCAATTGTTATGGCCCGGCGTTATTCTTACATCAGGTAAACAATCAGCTTGTCTTGTTAACAAATAGTCTAAAAAAAATTAAATAAGGTCCCAAAACTTTTAAGCATTCTCTCTGAGATTTCAGTTTTTAAACTTACGTTTTGGTTATATCATTTCACCTCTATCAGTATTTCAATAGTTTTAGCAACCATTTTGGTGGCACTCTAGTAAATTCACATAGATAGGTACAATTAAAAATGAAACTCACTGTTTAATGGGTTCAGTTTTTCTGCCTGTCACATGTATTTCAACTTTTTTCTCTGGTGCTACTTTCTCCTCTTCTTCATCTGAATCACATTGCATGTCTAAGTCACTTTCCTAAAATAGGATAATATGTTTGAGTCAAATATATTTTATGCTAAGGAAAGAAGTTTTAAAGTAATTGTTTTATATGTTCTAAACTTTAATAAAGAAAAACATACATCTGCTTCAGCTTCATCCCGCTCACTGAGATTATCCGAGTCACAGCTTAATGTAAGCTGCTCTTGTTTTGTGAGTGGAGTGATTGTGGTATTTCCTATCAGCATGGACGATCGCCGTTCTGAAAAGTTATAATATCAGAATAGAGACACACTAATTTACTGACATGTCAGCATTAGCAACCAGTAACAAAAGCAATAACCTCTGCAAAAGCATTTGCTAAGGAGTTTAAATGCAAAAACACACCTCTCTTCTTAATTTCCTGAGGGGTAACAGTTCGATTGTCAATCATACTTCGGCATCCATCTAAACTAGGAAAACAAATTATTGCCACAAACCAGTGGCAATTTTCATTTATAGGAACTACAATAAAATCTTTTTCAAATATGTTGACGTTTTTCGTCCAAGTCTTGACTCGTGCATGACGCTTTTGTGCTGGGGTCAGTGCACTGTCCCACTCATGAGGATTTGAACTTTTATTGACCTTGCTAGGTTTTGTGGTGAGTCGTTTGTAAAAAAATGTGCTAAAAATATGCGTTCTTTCTCTTTGACCCGGAGTTAGCACATCATGGACTAAATGTTTCAAATAGAAGTCAATGATCACATCATTTAGAAACTGGTCTTGCGCAAGGCACATAAAGTCTTCCGTGTTTATTGGTATTCCTCCTTTACCTGGGGGGTAGATTAGTATTTGCCTAATTTCAGGAGGATTTGCACTGAAAATACAAAAAAAATTGAGTTACAATGTTTTACAATAATAATGATCACTATGCTTGGACAGAGGCAGCTTTGTGGTGACTTATGGGCAAGTGGCTATATACCATGTACTCTTATACCTACTTGGGATAAAATAAGATCTCTGACTCTTCCCTAAACTGGCTAACAATAAAGTTAATCATAAGATTCTAAGCCCTAAGGGAAGTTAAGAAGTCATAAAGTAGTGCTTTAAAAAAAACTAAAATGTATACCTATTAGTATTAAATATAATTTCAATAATGCTTGTCTAAAATCTAGTCTTGGTACCAAAAACAAAAATTAATCACTAAGTTAAGCCGGAGTGGCTTAAGGCGTTGTGATGGCCTATTGTTGTTGAGATCCTTAATGGAGGATGTTTTTTCTTTGTGTTATTTGATAGTGAGTCGAGCTGGTCGTTTGCCTGATGGTAAGCATAACGCCGGCCCATAACAATTGCAGTGCCACTCAGAACTTTGAAATACAAGGTCCTGCGCTGGAGTGCACCTGCTATCCTGAGGATTAGGTATTAAGTCTCATAAGCCCAGTAATTTCACTGGCTACTCTACTCATCCAACCGGAACACAGTAATGCTCGCACATTACTGCTTGGCGGCTGACTTCACGAGCGAAGTGGTGGTAACAACACAGATGGACACTCGCAGAAGAGTTAGTCCTACCACCTAGTAAAAATGACTTGAAGATTCAGGCATAGACTATAGAAAATTTACGGTGTAGATAAGAGTTAATTCAATAGTTTGGCATACCTTTTAACTCCAGAGGCTGAGGAACAACTAGCAGATCTTGTTGTCATTTTTGTGACATTATTGCTTTCCTTAGGACATGTTCTAACTAAGATATCATTGGCTTCTCTGGAATTCAGTTCATCCATTACCTTGCCAAACAGAGCTTTCAGTGCCACTTTAGCTTCTTCAGAAATTGCTTCCGGTAATAATGTTATCCGTTTGAAAGGGTCTACCTTGGACATTGGATTGTAATAAGGACCTAAGAACATAATAAGTATATTATTATCAGTCAAGTTTGAGATTATTAATTTATTTAAGACACAAATCAGACATTTTATTTCAAAATATTTTACCTGCATCTTCAACCATATCAAGTGCTTTCCTTATATAGACTCCACATTTGCTCATGGTATATAAGAAAATGACAGGAAGACCTTTGCCAAAATGAACTAAAATTCGCACAACTTCTTTTAACTGTATTTGCAGTGCAACATCCCGTGTTTCATTTTTCAACGATGGTGCCACAATCTTTATTCCTTTTGCTGATATGTAGACCTAAAATACATTAATTAATGACATTAAAGGATCTAGGATGATAAAGCAACACTCACATCCCTGCACTAGGATACCCTGTGTTGCAGTTGGTATAGAAATGCACAGATACACAACACAAACATCCAAGACCCAAGAACAAACTTTATGTCAGAAAGTTTTCTCCAGCCGAGAATCAAACCTGGGCATCCTCCCTTTGCAGGCAGGGTTCCAACTTAGCCATGGAGCTACCATATGAAAGGTTACTCAAGGATATGTTATAATAATTATTAATTATATATCATTATAATAAATAAATATTAATAAATCATTATTGAGGATATGTAGCTTTTAGCATATGTCTTATCTCATCACCAAGCACCTATCGGTGTTCCCCCAGCTGCATTTGAGAGTTCTCATCCCTCAATAATAATTGTGTAACCATTAAAAACCAAAAAGTGAAGATAAAGATCACCATAACATTATCAAACGAATAAGAGATCAAACAGTATTAGCCAATTGAACTATAAATACACAAATACTTAAAAGTATTGGCATTGTACAAACCTTATCTTTTGGTGTGTATCTGTATGATCCAATCCTAATAGTCCGACAATTGAGCGAGGTGACAAACCCTTGCATGTTACTTGGGTTAAGTTCTTCTCTGCTGCCATCTAAACAAGATGAAACAAAGGGTATTATATAACTATCTTTGTCATGGATTCTAAAATATTATTTAATATCAGTTTACCCTGTTTTTGATTATTGTAATTGAATTCTAATCTTTGGTAATGAGGTTAGAGTTAATTTTAAATAGGTATAAAATATGCAACTACCTATTAAAATTAGTTTTCTATTTTTTTTAAATTTTATACACATCTAAAAGCACTAGCACAGCAGAATTGTAGGTAGTTAAACTGTTAGTAATAATTATAGGTGTGTAGGTATATAGGTAGATCTCTAACATAGGTTAAAGCAAATAATTCAGCTTCAACTTCTTAGGGTTTAAAAAGGGAGTATTAAGAATACAATAATAGTAAAGATCAATAATAATTTTTATTTTAGATTGGAGTGCGAATTCTGTGACATGGGAAATGGCTGGAAAGCACGCTGTCCGCAAAATCGTTAATAATGCTAATCACGCATAGTACCCACATAACGGATCTTAAGAAATACGTTATAGATATATCCTTATAACTATTACGACGCAAACTCTAAAATCAAAATAATATATAATATAATAAAGCCAAAATATGCTTAGATAAAAATAATGTCGGCAAACACTGTCGATGTTAAAGTGTATGTAAAATAAAAGGTATCAGGCCTTTGAATTACTAATTTACGATACCTTGACTGTCTGCTGTATTTAGAGACATAGCTGCGATTTATTTAAACAAATTGATGAAAACACTTTTAAAATCCATAGAATCTGTATGACACAAAGCAATGCGCGACGACATTTGGCTTCACATCTTAACCATAAACAAAATGCTTTTTTTAACTGTCAATAAAATTGGGTAGCAACCACAGACCAACAAGAAAAGGCAATGGTAAACAAGTCATACGAAAAAAGCTATTTAGAGAATTAGAGATGAGACCTCCGACTAGTGAGAAGTTAAGAAATAACGTCGGTCGACCATTCACGTGCAATTATTGACTGACACAATTATTGTAGTGAACACGCGATATCACAATAATAGTAAAATCACGAATAAATAATAATCTTAATGCATAATAAATCAATAACTAAGAAAACTTTCTTAAATGAAAAATGGGATCATTAATATGACCATAATACAATACCAGGCTCAACTTTAGAAAACACCGAGAATAGTATAAAAACATTATGTACCTAAACGCTATAAAATATATGATAGTACATTGGTCGACCTTGCCACTTAAATAGAATTCTGCCAAACAACCTTTGGAAGGACAGGAAAGACGTTGTTTGAAAATGAATGGATCGGTAGTGTACACTATAAAGAGGACTTACCAGCGGTGTAAGTATGGAACTTTGCGATCGATAAATTGACAGTTCGATAAGTTAGAAATTAGAAATAGGTCATTGTTGATTTTATCGAAAACAAATCTACGAAACTAGTTTTGCGATCCGACCAGTTTTACTTGTAATCTGTTATCGATTGCGTTTCCTACACAATGAAGTTCAACTTTCATTGCATTGACCGAATAACTAATTTCACAGTGATTTTCGTATGAAAACTGTTGCGAACGACGATAAAACCATTTATGTTAAAATAGCATTCGTTTCATGTTTATAGAATCTTCAAATTGAAGATTCCATAAACCGTTTCAGTCCTCGAATAGTGAGATGCGAATATTGATATTGAAAGCAGCGGCGCAAGTACGGATCTTATTGATCGATAAAATTAACAATTCCAATCGATAAAGAGGGTTTTATCGACTTTATATAATTTATCCAATCTCGATACTTTCGACAAAAGTTATCGAATAGCTAGGTCGAATCCAAAGAGAATATACAGCTAGTACAATACTTTACGATCAGACTTCGGTACTCGCAACATTCGATAAATTTATCGAGTTTTTCGTTTCGACAAATTTATAGAACCGACTTCCTTACTTGCGCCGCATATTCGGCTTCGTTTCGTTTTTGAAAAAATCAAGAGTCCATCTCTAGTTTAAATTTTTAACAATTCGAACAGTCAATTTTATTTATCGAAAAGATCGGTACTTGCACCGCTATAAATTCATAAAAAATATTGTAAGCTACGTAGGTTCAGGGCAGGGTCTTATTTCGTGAAAATAATTAAAAGTTCGTGAGGTACGTGTAATTTTGTGCAGTATATTTAGTCCGGTAGCGCTAGCACTTTTTGGGGTCATAACTTACCATAATTCTAGAGTAGCTAATTTTTTGCCTGAGGATACAGTTGTACATAAAAAGCTTATTATTGAGTTTTGTGTCACATCGTGCACTTGCATTTTCAGGAATTCAATGATTTGTGCCTGTTTTGTTTAAATCAACATAAAACTGTCAAAATACTTTTTGAGTTTAAAAATATAATGGTATTCTATCTAAGATAGCCTGAGTAGTATGCAAACCTAATTTGTGTCAGTTTCATTAATTACAAACTGACATACGGTCAGTATGCAAAAACTTTGCCAAAATAAAATCAGATTTGAAAATTTAGACACAACATAATTCAGATCACCTAAATATGCCCATTAAATAAATTTGTGCCTAATTAAGCCACAGGTTTTGACGATAATTAATTATTTAGCTTTTCCAAGCTTTTGTAGCTTCAAAAAAGTATTGCCATTATTAGAGTTTACATATTCAATATCATAAATGCATGACAGATCGACAGTGTAAATTTGTGTCATTTTCATCCACGATTTACATGAAAAAACACAAACAAACGTTTGTGGTTTCTCCGAACGAGAGCTACAGGCGGCAGCGACGCGCGGGGGGTATAAATACCTACGTACGTCGTACACAGCTCGCCCGCGCCGCTCCGCTCGACTCCTTTCGTATCGTCCGCGCCGATGTAGGTACTTATATAGCGTAGTATGGAATATTGACTCTTTTACGTAATGAACAAATGGGTAGGTATAGAGATAAAAATAATGACGTAGGTACCTATTTAGAATCTAGTAATCTCAATATGAATTACTTACCTAATTTTCTTATTTAGTGGGTTAACAAGTTCGAGAATCGACCCGACAACCTGGTGTATCAGAGCTTCTAAACCGAATTACTCTATGGAGTTACCAAACTCATAAACTTTATTTTAGGTACCTACGTCCTTTAGGTTTCATTAAAAAAAGTAAAATAGATCTTATTACAACATAGCATAAAGTATGTTGTTGAATGATATCGCCGAGGACTTTGACATAAGCCGCCTTCGTCGCGATCGGTGTTTTTGAGAATGTAAACAAACAGAATGAAAGCAACCTTATTACTCGATGAATAAAGTATATTTTTAAATGTTGCTGTTCCGTACTATGGTAAAAGCCGCTTTGCGTGTTTTATTGTTTCTTTCGCTTTTACTGTACCTAGGTAAATATTTTAATTGCCGCATATATTTTACACTAGCTGCTCACCCGCGGTTTCACTCGCGCGGAGGTATTGGATTTCACGGTTTTTATTTTTTTGCGCGGATTCATAATTATTTTTCTAAAATTAAAGTAGCCTAAGTTACTCCTTGTATCATCAGCTATCTGCCAGTTAAGGGGCTAGGATCGCCAAAACGACTACTTTCTCCTCCTAAAACTCCCACACGGCTTGGTTTAACGACTTGAAAAAAATACTACCTGAATGATCAATTCAAGGGCATTAATTTGAATGATTGATTTTTTTGTGTTACCATTACTTATGGCTTGAAAAAATATTTAACAGCATGCTGTTTTCCCTAAAACTTCTAAATTACTTAGACGTTTGGAATTAATTTTACACCAAAAAATAAGGAAGAAAATTTACTTTAAAGTACGTGTTTCTTTTGTAAATCAAGCAACATTTTCTCAAAGAAAATAGCAAAAAATCTATTTCCAAACGTCCAAGTCTTGGAGGTGCTCTGCGCGGGCGCGCACGGCAGTCGTGCGCTAGCTATCAGACGGGGAGGTTGTGTCACTCGTTGATCCGCTCGCGCTGTCCGCCGACTACGTGCATTTGTGTGCGTGAACGACAATCGACACAAGTATTTCTCTATTCGTGTGGGTTTGAAGACTAGCGTCTAGAGGGAAATCAGATAGGAACTATTTATATTGTGTGTGCGCATGGACGCTATATTTATTATAGTATATTTTGAGTTACTTTTTTTTATTAGGACTATTTATACGAGCACAATGCAGTGCTGCATCTTTTTGTTTCCAAGTATTGATTGGTACTGCAATTGGGATGTTGACTGTATTCAAATAAAAATATAATTTTGCCGCGAAACGGTAGTTTTTGTGACAGAAATCCTATAAAACACAATATTTTTGTTTATTTTTAAGGAATTTAATTTTAATTCAATAATCAAAAGGTAATCACATCACTCGGAAGTCACGCGACATAAAACGCGCGTGACGTCACTTGTTCAATATATATTTTATTTTATTTTCTTCGGAAAACTAACAGCTAGGTGCTTAAAAACATTAAATTAAGTAACTAATTAAAGCTAATTATTTTTTGCTTTTGGCTCCACGTGATTTGCGTATTATTAAATAACACAAAATCAACAACAGCACATTTTCGCATTCCAGCCAAAACTCCAATGAGTATATTGCTCGTTAGTATTTTAGAGTGATTTCTGTGATTATTTATCTGTGCCGTGAATTCCGCGCCACTTTTTCGAAATTTATTTCGACTCTTGAATATTCTCCCATGCTGGAAAGTGGCTTCATAAAGGTAAATAATTCCAATTTGCCGAGAATTTATTGTTTTACGGTGGCCAATTTCTTTTCGACAAACGATAATATCTGCTCTGCTGAATTTAGAAATGTGAAGACCTCCGTGTAAGTACTTATTATGCAAAAAATCATTATTTCTATAACCAACAATGAATATATAATAGTATCATAGATTCAAAGTGTATTAATTAACCAAAGCATACCTATATATAAATCAGTAAGCTCAAAAAACTTTATTTTAATACATAACAATACATACACAGAAAATATCGAATCAACTTGTCACTAAACGTAGCACAGACTAGGTAGTAGTGGTTATATTCTCTTTGCTTGTCACTTTACAGTGCTATAGAAAAGTACTCTGTGGTATTGAACAAGTGACGTCATTGGCGTTTTGGAGCGAAATTTAAAACGGCATTTAAAATACATGAAACTTAAAATATTAGAAGTTTTAAAAAGTAAATTTAAATATTTTGGGTTATATTAGGCCCATACGCATCGTTTTAAACACTTTCCCAAAATCAGTCAACATCCCAATTGTTATGGGCCGGCGTTATGCTTATCATCAGGCAAAGGACCACCAATCGATCAGGCCCGTCTACAGTAAAAATGATATCGAAAATGATAACAATTTTAAAATCCAAGATGGCGGACATTTTTTTTTTCAATAAAATGGTATGGGTGTCATTTTCGAGATTTTTCGAGGTGCTGACAGAAATGACAACCATTTTTAAATCCAAGATGGCGGTCATTTTTTTAGGAAATCGATAATATGGGTGCCATTTTCTAGGTTTCTCGGGGTGCTGATATTGAAAATGACAACGATTTAAAATCCAACATAGCGTGCATAATTTTTTTTTCAATAAAATGCTATGGGTGTAATTTTCAAGATTTCTCGGGGTGCTGTGTACAAAAATGAAAAATTCTTTTATAATGTAGAAGGACCTAACGATTCCAGTCTTGAACGAACTATTTACATGCTTACAAGTCTGTACGGAACCCTCGGCGCGCGAGTCCAACCCGCACTTGGCTATTTTTTCTATTGTATTGGTTAACGAGACGAGCCGGACGTTTTCCTGATGGGAGTCATAATGCTGGCCCATAAAAATTGCAGTGCCATTCAGAACTTTGAAACACAAAAGCCTGCGCGGCACCGCAGTACGCTCATAATAATGCCGACCCATAACAATTGCAGTGCCTCACAGAACTTTGAAACACAAAGGCCTGCACGGCACTGCAGTGTGCTCATAACTAAGTCTCATAAGCTTAGTAATTTCGCGGGCTACTTTGCTCATCAAACCGGAACACAGTAATGCTTGCACATTACTGTTTGCCGGCAGACTTCATGAACAAAACGGAAACCCAGACGGACACTCGCAGATGATTCGATACCGTAAATGACATCAATATAAAAAACACGACTACAAAAGTAAATTAAAAAATAGCCCGAAATCATTTATTTACGTACACATTCGTTTTTGGGTCAAAAGGTGTAACAAATTTCAACGTTACGGAGCAAATTGGCTGTCTGTACTTTTGTTATAGTCCAGAGCGATGTTTTGAGATAAATCTCAACGTTGTATGATCTCATGTGCGTCCGTCCCGTTTATTACGAACTAGCTCCGCGGTTTTCACCCACGTTCCCACAGGAACCGTCCATTGTTCCGGGACAAAAAGTAGCCTATGTTATTCTCCGGTCCATAAAATATATCTATGCCAAAAATCACGTCGATCCGTTGATTCTTTATTGCGTTAAAGAAGGACAAACAAACAAATCAACAAACACACTTTCGCATTTATAATTTAACTAGCTTCTGCCCGTGGTTTTCACCCGCGTTCCCACAGGAAACATGCATTTTTCCGGATAAAAAGTAGCCTATGTTATTCTCCGGTCCATAAACTATTACTATGCCAAAAATCACGTCGATCCGTCGCTCCGTTACTGCGTGAAAGAAGGACAAACCAACAAACCAACAAATCAACAAACCAATAACAAATACAGTTTAGCATTTATAATAGAGTAGAATATAGGATATATTTAGTATGGAAGTATGGATAGTATGGATAATGATGATCAAACTTCACTTTCAATGAAGAACTTTTCACTAAATGAATTCAAAGAATTATAGGCAAAGAAGATGCCGTGCGCGCTACTCGCACGCGCGTTCGTGCATCCGCGTATTCTATGACGTTACGTTTTGCGATATTCTTGAAAGACGAAGTGTGGACCGCGCGGGTGAAGTGGGATTGACTCCACCCATTCGAGCAAGGCCATTGGGGCGTAGAAGGGTCTTAAAGTCCCCGCAAAATCGGTCCAGCCGCTAGCCGTTTCGGAGATTACCCGGAACAAACAGACAGACAGACAAAAATTGTAAAAATGGTTGTTTTGCTATAGGTACCGTATATACTTTCATATGCATTTGGTAAAAAGCTGTTATTTTGATATTACAAACAGACACTTCAATTTTATTTATTTGTATATAGATTATTTATCATCCAAATGTTTCCAGTGATACTGCCATTTTTAATTAATTTTAATTTATACAATAACACAACTATAAAGTATAAACTAAGCAGTTCATCTTTCAAATGTCGGCCGGAACCACGTAGGTCCGGCGGCAAAAAAAAACCAGTTAGACCTTATTCAGTTGTGATAAGGTTCAAAATAGATTAACCATTATGATCGAATAAAAATGCTAACTATATTGAACCTTAATGTCGGCCGGAACCACGTAGGTAAAAAAAAACAGTTAGACCTTATTCAGTGGTGATAAGGTTCAAAATAGCTTGAACTAATAGAATTGCTATTAAAATTGCTAAGGCTACCTGTTTCCCCCGCACCGGCCCCTTTGGGACCCTCCGACATTAGCACGCGCCGCGCGCCTGTGTGCCCCGCGGCACCGCCCGCTGACCCCGCACTCACACACACAAGAGTTGCGCGCCAAAACGTTTGTTTTCTTTTTCAATAAGATTCCATGGATAAAAATGACACAAATTTTGGATAGTGTTTCGTTACATTATAGTCATAATAAAGACGTAAACTCTAATACATTTTTGTGGCTTTTACAGGATGTTTTACGAAAAAATTAAAATTGCTACAAAAGATGTGGATGAATTTGACACAAATTCTTTTGAACAACAGATACCAGTGATCTAAAATGCATAACACCTATTTAACACAGGCGAATATTCTTTTAGAGCTATTTAGGCCACGTGTTAGGTATTGGTTAAAAAACAGTGTTCCCGTGGACGGAAATGACACAAAATGCATATGTACATCGGCTACTACTTCGTTAGTATCACGAAAGTGAAATTTTCTACTCTGATATTCTTTTCGTCCGATATTGTTCGAAAAGACAAATACCTAAATATGTACCTACCCAAGTACCCAAAATGACACAAATTAAGGAATTAGGTTGTGCTAATGGTCTAGAACCTATATGCAAAAAACCAAAGATTTTAATATTTTCGAAACCTCAAAACCTAGCGCTATCCGTCTAATTTTTCCAAGTAACAAATTAACAATCAAAAGGTAAGAAACGTCAGAAATTCAAAAATTATAATATTTAAATCCGGCCAAAAGGAGGCGCGCTACCGGTTTCAAAACGCCAAAGAGGCGCGTCGCCTACATTTCTCCCCCTCAGTGCTTCAGCACTCATCATCAGGCTTCATAGGTAGCAGTGCCACGCGCGTTACCGGCCGCCGAAATGTCCCTCGACTGGTTTTAACGTCAACCACGCGTACTCGCCGATCGCCGCCGGGGAATGTCTTCTCCACGATTCCCATCGGCCACGTGTTTCGAGGTAGAGCGTTGTCGACGACAACGACGATGTCCCCTTCACGCAGCGGCCCCTCGTCTCGGTTCCATCTCTGTCGGGGGATCATCACAGGCAGGACTTCTTTAAGCCAGCGTTGCCAATACATCTCAGTTAGCCTCTGCGCGATCCTCCATTGTTTTCGAGAGCAAAGATAGCCATCGCAGAAAGTTCCCGGGGTTGGCATACCTGAGGAAGAACCTAAAAGAAAATGGTTAGGAGTTAGGGCTTCTTTGCTCGTCTGGTCAACCGAAACATGAGT
Organism: Crocallis elinguaria; assembly: GCA_907269065.1. NCBI lineage: Eukaryota > Metazoa > Arthropoda > Insecta > Lepidoptera > Geometridae > Crocallis > Crocallis elinguaria. The sequence goes on along the minus strand of OU026079.1, from coordinate 8,756,567 downwards.
TAGCGGTCTACTGTTGACCATGTTCTCTATCTCCATCAACAGGGTTGTGAGAACTTCTTCTCTTGGCGCTCTTTCCTTCAAAATTGCTCGTAGTGCAGTCTTTACGCTTCTAATGAGCCTTTCCCAGGCCCCACCCATATGTGGACTTGCCGGCGGAATAAAATGCCAATCAACTCCTCGATTCAAAATTTCAGATTGAACTGCTCTAGTTTGTAAAATGGTTTGATAGGCCCTTTTCAGCTCAGTCTCCGAGCCTCTCAGGTTCGTTCCATTGTCAGAATAAAATCGTCGCGGCCATCCTCGTCGCGCTGCCATTCTTCTTAATGACATAATTAAGGAGTCTGTCGTAAGTGACGATACCATTTCGATGTGCACGGCACGAACGGTCATGCAGGTAAATATAACTCCGTATCGTTTTACTCTTTGTCTCCCGACAGCGACGTCCATAGGTCCGAACAAATCGATTCCACAATATGTGAACGGCCTTTCATGATGGGCTAGTCTTGCTTCCGGCAAATCTCCAAGTCTCGCAGGTATTGGAGTAAGCTTTCTTTTTCTGCATATCAAACATTGAGACGCTACTCTCCGAACAGTGGGTCTTAAATTAATTACCCAATATCTCTGTCTAAGTTCATTAATCACCATTTCGTTATTAGCATGGGCAGCTCGTTCGTGGTAATGTTTTACAATCAAGCGTGCTATTTGACAGCGACCATCTAAAATGACTGGATTTTTCGTTTGGTCGTCAACATTCTGAGCTGCGTTTATGCGTCCGTCAACACGTAACAATCCGTCTTTACATATAAAAGGCGTTAATGTTCTCAATCGACTATCTCGCTCGATCTGTCTTCCTCCACATATGTGAGTAATTTCCTTCTGAAACGTTTGAGCCTGAGCGTGCTTCAAAAGTAAACGTTCTGCACTTTCAAGAAGTTGACAGTTAATAGTCTTAAAATCTAGCAGCTTTCTAGATTTTTTTGTAAACAGTAAAACGGCTGCCGTGCTTCGTAGCAGTCGCAGTGTTTCTAGTTTATTCTCTGCGGAACGTAAGTACCATCTCGGTATGCGCAGATCGCGAAGTCTTACTAGTTGTGACAGCCAGTCCTTGAATGACTTGAATGAGTTCTCTGGTATCTTGTCGTCCCAATGAGTATTAGTTTTCCAGATAGCTTGTAAAATTATTTTTCCTTTAATTGTAAATGGCGCTAGAAAACCATATACATCAAAAATCGACATTACTATTCGTAGTAACTCTCGCTTAGTCGGCCTTTGTTCAAATGTCAATAGCTCCTTAGGGATATGCTTAAGTGACAAATCAAATCCAAAAGTGTCACTTGCAGGATACCGTAGTAAATCTTTGCAGGAACTTATTCTTGAAAGGGGAGCTTTGTTACTAACATCAGCTGCTGCAGAGTTGAAGGCGTCCTTCAGTGCGTAGGCCAGTTGTTGAATGTCAGTTGGAACCGCTCGTGTTGCTTCTACCGGTAGTTTCCTGCCGTCGTTGTGCATATGCGGGCCCTCATCATTCACGCAACTGTGCGCCATCCAATTTTCCACCTTCTCGTGTGTGTCTGTAGTAGCTACTGAGTGAGTTTTGTGACTCCTGTGTGAGCGCTCATCTTCAAGTGCAGCTACTTCTGCAGCGAGTCTTAAGTCAATAAGTGTTGCTTCACGCTTAGCGGCTTCATCCTTGAGTCGAGCGTCGCGTTGTGCGGCTTCTTTCTTGAGTCGAGCGTCGCGTTGTGCGGCTTCATTCTCGAGTTGGAATTTGGCTGCTGCAGCTTCCAACTCGAGTCGTTTAATACGAGCCGCTATGCTCGATTGCCCAGATTTTTTGCTCACTACCTCAGATGTGCCAGCTTGTCTATTCAGCTGTTCTGAGAATGCCTCACGAACTGTGTGCTCGGCCTCCCTTCTAGCAACGCTTCGCGTTGTCCTGGGTTTTGATGGAGACCTGAACATCTTCCCTGCCTCGCAATGTTCCGGCTTACTTCGTACGATGAGCGGTGTCTTCACGATCCGGCTCGAAGGACCAATGTAAGCTACGTAGGTTCAGGGCAGGGTCTTATTTCGTGAAAATAATTAAAAGTTCGTGAGGTACGTGTAATTTTGTGCAGTATATTTTTCCAAGTAACAAATTAACAATCAAAAGGTAAGAAACGTCAGAAATTCAAAAATTATAATATTTAAATCCGGCCAAAAGGAGGCGCGCTACCGGTTTCAAAACGCCAAAGAGGCGCGTCGCCTACAAATATTGTAAACAAATTTATACCCCGTGTATATTCCCTATTGCTCATATCTTTACCTAATTGACTTATTGCACCACGCGATATTCAATTTCTCCTTTACAGGCTAATTTAAATTTTATAACAATTTAAATTCGTGACGTAACGAACTCCTCATTGGTTGAATACAATTTTCGCGTCAATTTACGGGAAAAGTAATAAATATGCCGGATAAAAATTACTATTTTCGTATAAACTAATTCGCAATAAATTAAATATAACAAACTGTGAGCAAATATTTACATTTTTGAAGTCATGTAAATCCTAATGGATTAGGATTAGGATTGGAACAACTTTCCTGAAATCCGCGACATGCCTGGAATTATCCAAACAATAAGGAAAGCAACATTGTGATGGCAGCACACGTTGAAAGAACGAAACGAACTGAACCGGACACGTTCGTTACAAGTCTATTTGAAGTCTGTGATATTATCCAGGTCAAGAAATATTATAAAAAAAAGATATCCACAGATTACTGACCGTTTGTTTTTTTTTTGTTTTGTTTTTTGCTCCACGCGATTAGCGTATTTAGCCAGTGTCAAGTTATATAAATAATAATATGTAGTAGTTTATCCAATTGTTTTTGTAGCTAGCTATAGGTAATAGACGTAGTGTTTATTTTTATATTAGCCAGTAAAAAAAGACATTTCAAAAAATTAAAATATTATTGGATGATAAAAATAGGTAGTTATAAAGCGTAGTGGTGTATTATAACGCGGCTTTTGTGCAGAGATCTATTCGAGTGTTCGGAGTGTGCCATCAGGCAAACTATTTGCTCGGCTAGTCGCTATTCACTCGGTTATATATAATGTATACTTGTACTGGTGTTATCAAAGGTCCATTTTTTAAAGTGTCTAATAATGTAAACAAATACGAATAATCGCCAACCAATGACAAATACTAAGCGGTAGGATTAACTCTTCTGCGATTGACCATCTTGGGTGCAGCTAGTCTCGTTATCAAACCACGTAGAAAGAAAATATTGTCATTTGCATTAATAAATATAGCGAGGCTTAGGTTTTTGAAAAAAATTACACCGACATTGATATAATTTAAAAATTTGTGATGTTCAATGGTAAAAATATTTCGGCATGAAAAGAAAATCAGTCGTTAGGCCTAGCGCGCACTGCGATGTATCTATAGCATATACAGGGTGAGTTTGAATTGGTATATTTTAACCCAGAAAGGGGTGATTAGGACCATGGTTGTCGACAAGATGTGAGAATCTCCATTGGAAAAACGTCATTCAAAATAAAAAAAAAAACTTCAAACCGGAATTGCGCGGCATATTCTGGATCTTTTGGTCAAAGTTCAAGTGAATCAGCTGATCTAGGGCTGCCCGGAAGTTCTGTAGTAGAATTTTGACGTAATCTTTAAATGCCTTTGCTTCAATGAAAAATTCTGAATTAAAAAAACTCGTAAAATAAATGTTGTTGACCCCCTTTCGGAATAACATACCGATTTAAAGTCAGGTTCTATGTACGCGCACACACTAGAAATCCCATGCGATCTTGTTCGGCAGTGCGTCAACTTCCATTATAATAGTTCTGCCGCGTTTCTATTGCGAAAGTCTTGAATACAAGTTGGAGGTCACATTTGCGTGCAAGTTAAAATCGGCTTGTTTGGGTGTTTACTCGACAAACGCGGTCGTTCGCGTAAATGGATTTTAAGGGGCTAGGTTACCCAAAAAGGACTACTTTCTGCTCATAAAACTCCCACACGGCTTGGTTTAACGACTTGAAAAAAATACTACCTGAATGATCAATTCAAGGGCATTAATTTGTATGATTGATTTTTTTGTATTACCATTACTTACGGCTTGAAAAAATATTTAACAGCATGCTATTTTAAAACTATTTTCCCTAAAACTTCTAAATGACTTAGACGTTTGGGATTAATTTTACACCAAAAAATAAGGAAGAAAATTTTCTATACATCGTATTGAATAAATTTGTGCATAGAGCAATATTTCGCAAAGAAATTATCAAAAAACTGAATTCCAAATGTACAAGTCCCAGAGGTGCTCTGCGCGGGCGCGCGCGGCAGTCATGCACTGGCATTCAGACGGGGAGGTTGTGTCGCTCGTTGCTCTGCTCACGCTGTCCGCCGACGTTACATATTTGTGTGCGTGAATGATATACAATACAAGTATTTGTTTTCGTGTGGGTTTGAAGCTTGCTCAAAGAGTAGCGTCTAGAGCGGTGAAATCTGATTCATTCCGTGATTTGCGCGTGGACACTCCTCGCATACATATTGAGTGGGTTACATTTCTGATTACAATTTCTTGTTTACGTACATCATTTTTACGAGTGGCAAATATATGTATTGGTTAACAAAGGAATATCGGGAGGTTGAGAACCGTTTTAGAAAATACTGGAAATGAAATTGAAAAGTAAAATTACTGGCCTTATAAGACTTAATAATAACATTTGATAATATAAATAAGTACCTCTAGGAAAGGAAATATGAATTGTATTACGATTATTGTGTCATTAGTTTTTTGTAATATTTTAAATTCAATGATAGTTAATTATTCTAATATTTGCATGCCACAATGTGGTAAAATGTTTATGATACTTTATATTTTCTATACCTGTGACCCGACACTATTGTTGTCACCAACATTTTTAGCAAATAAATTATTATGATTAGGCTTCATGAACAAAGTGGAAACCCAGACGGACACTCGCAGATGACTCGATACCTCGTAAATGACACCAAAATAAAAAACACGACTATAAAAGTAAAAATAAAAACAACCCGAAAATCATTTATTTACGTACACGTTAATTTTTGGATCAAAATGTGTAACAAATTTCAACTTTACGGAGCAAATTGGCTGTGTGTACTTTTATTTTAGTCCAGAGCGATATTTTGAGATCAATCTCAACGTTGGATAATCTCATGTGCGTCCGTACCGTTTATTTACGAATAATGATGATCACTTCAACACTTCATTTCAATGAAGAACTTTCCACTAAATGAATTCAAAGAATTATAGGCAAAGATGCCGTGCGCGCGTGCGGGTACCGCTTCGTAGCGGTTCATCCGCGTGTTCTATGACGTTAGGTTTTGCGATGTTCTTTAAAGACGTAGTGTGGACCGCGCGGGTGAAGTGCGCTTGACTCCACCCATTCGAGCAAGGTCCTTGGCCCGTATAACGTCCTTAACTGCGAAACTCGCACTCAGCACACAGGTTTACGTTTCTACTACTCAAGTTCCAAGTAAGCTAGCATATAGCATAAAGGAAACGCGGCTTTAGGTCCACAGATTTTGGGAATAAAAATCACAAGATTTTTTATCGTAAAACTCGTTAGACGTGATGATAAATACGATAAGATTGTTGGGTTGAGGATTGGTTTAATAAAATAAACAAAAAATCCTTTATAGCAGAATAACAAGTAATATAAAAAAAGACTCACCATCCATATCCATGCCAATAGCGCTCTCCGGTCCAGCTTCAATTTCACTCATAGATGGCTCTTTACCGCTTAATGAATATTCATGCTAAGAAAAAAAAACAATAAGATACATTATGTACTAAGATCTACAAAAAAAGGCAACTCTGAAGTTGTAACAATCCCCTAGCACTATTAACCATACCAACCCTGTTGGCATCATAACAATTTCTTCCACACATAAGCAAAGTAATAACTAAAACAATGGACGGCTTTCAGATATTGAGTACTTGAATATAACTTAATACACCCAATATTTTAATCACTCACTGCATGCAGTCACCATGTGAAACCAAACATTTTTTCGCAAGCCAATCTGCAGCCTTACCGGCTAATAAAAACATTCCAAGATCGTGCTCGTTTTCGAAACCAGCGGTCGCTTGTCTTGTCTGCGGCGCAAGTACGGATCTATTCGGGTCAATAAAATTCGATAATATTCGATAAAATTGACAGTTCAAATCGATAAGGTGGGATTTATCGAGCCTCGAAACAATCGACAAAAGTTATCGAAAAGCTAGGTCGAATCCAAAGAGAATATAGAGCTACTACAATACTTTACGATCAGACTTCGGTACTCGCGAGTTTTTCGGTTCGACAAATTTATCGAACCGACTTCCGTACTCGCGCCGCTGCTTCGGCTGAAAGGAATTGTTTAGAGTTCTCGCTAGTTTTCGTTTTGTAACCACTTGTTCCCATATAGTTCGTTCCAGAACGAAAACTAGCCTAAACTCCTTCCAAACGAAGATGATTGTTATTAGCCGATAAGGCCACAGTCATTCGAGCCTGTAAAATGTGTAAGTACATATAATTATAACAAACTAGCTGCGGCCCGCGGTTTTACCCGCGCGGAGATATTGGATTTCATGGGTTTTATGTTATTGCGCGAAATCCTAATTCTTTTTCAAATATAAAAGTAGCCTAAGTTACTCCTTATAACATCAGCTATCTGCCAGTGAAAGCCCCGTTAAAATGGGTCCAGCCGTTTCGGAGATTACCCGGAACAAATAGACGAACAGACAGACAAAATTTAAAAAAATGGTTGTTTTGTTATTGGTAGATACCGTATATATTTTCATATGAATTTGGTAAAAAGTTGTTATTTTGACATTACAAACAGACAGTTCAATTTTATTTATTTGTATAGATTGTGCATACCTGGTTGCTCATCATAGAACTATTGGAATCCTCTTCGTCAGAGCTGAGAGTTAGTATAACTGGCTCTGGGTCTGGTTGTTTGCCACGCGGCTTTCTCACTCTCGGCGGCTTCTTTTCTTGTAAGGGCTGTTGGTAAAATCACAAAACTGTAAAACATGATTCGTTTAGTGCAATTAGACAAGTACAAAACCTATTGATAAACTCATACTCAACTGTATTGCAAAACACTTTGAAGCTAATAAAAAATGTAGTACCAAAAACATAGCTAATTTTTTTTTAAATCTGAAATAGGCTTACGTTTGACCACGATTTCACCTGATGTTAAGCGAAGATGCAGCACGCTTGCCTAGAAGAAATTTATTCACTTTCCATCTTGAAAACTCCCAAATTTATTCAGTCTCAAAAAAGAAAAAAGAGAAAAAATTACGTTTTTTCTTGGACTTATACTTTATTTTCAAAATGTAATCATTTATACGATGTTTGATATGTAACGATTTCCATTTTTTGCTTTCCCATAACTGACACTACTTTTTCGATCGTACCAATAGACTTACGCTACTTATTACTATCAGTTTTAGACTGCTACTACTATAGGTTGGGGAAAAAGTCTTTTCGCATTATAGTATGTATGAACTTGTAATAAAATCTCTTTCGCTATACTATTTGTATCTGGCTGGTTTTGGTATCATATGAAAGTTTAAATTTTAAAGAACATAATTCCAAATACTAATTAGGAAAATGTGTGATTTTCATTTGTTTTTCGTACTGTCAAAATGAGTGAATCTAATGAAGAAATTCGATACATTTTAAAATTTTACTACAAAAAAGGTAAAAATGCAACGCAAGCCGCGAAAAAAATTTGCGATGTTTATGGACCTATTGCAGTGTCTGTGAGAGTAGCACAAATTTGGTTTAAGCGTTTTCAATCCGGAAATTTTGATTTCAAAGATGCACTTCGCTCTGGTCGCCCTATTACGGATAAAATGGATGCCATTTTTGAAAAAGTGGAACAAGATCGGCATATTAGTAGTTACGACGTAGCTGAAGAACTGGGAATTGACCACAAAACAGTTTTGGCGCATTTGAAAAAAACTGGGTACACAAAAAAGCTCGATATTTGGGTACCTCACAAGCTCACTGAAAGAAACCTAATGAACCGTGTACTCATTTGTTACTACAACGTAATGAAACCGAACCATTTTTGAAGAATCTGATAACTGGTGATGAAAAGTGAATCACGTACGACAAGAACGTGCGAAAAAGGTCGTGGTCAAAGACCAGTCAGGCTTCACAGACTGTGGCGAAACCCGGGTTAACTCGCAACAAGGTGATGCTGTGTGTGTGGTGGGATTGGAAGGGCATTATTCATTGTGAGCTGTTACCACCAGGCAGGACCATCGATTCTGAACTCTACTGCGAACAACTGATGAAATTAAAGCAAGAAGTTGAGAGAAAGCGGCCGGAATTAATCAACAGAAGGGGTGTGGTTTTCATTTTCATGGTTTTTCATGATAACGCTAGACCTCACACATCTTTAGCCACTCAGAAAAAATTAAGAGAGTTTGGCTGGGAGGTGTTAATGCATCCGCCGTATAGTCCTGACCTTGCACCTTCAGATTTCCACCTGTTTTGGTCTCTTCAGAATTCTTTAGGCAGTGTCACGTTAACATCACGAGAGGACTGCCAAAACCACTTGTCGCGGTATTTTGATCAGAATTCCCAAAATTTATATAGCAATGGGATCATGTCCCTACCTACAAGATGCCAAAAAGTTATCGAACAAAATGGTACCTACATACTTTAGTTAAATGTAAATAAACAATATGAGTTGATAAATATCAAACGTCAATATGTCCTTGATAAGTGAAAAGAAGATAGACCAATATAATTGTTTGCAGATGCAAACGACATTGTTTCGGCGATTTTAACGTTTTATTTAGCTTATTTTGACAATGTTTATCCCCGACTACGTAGAAATATAACGAATTACGTTCAAACATCCTCAAAATCCTTAAAACTGGTTGGACATCTCCGGCCTTATTACAAAACGAGTTTTAACGCTAAACTGGAGTTTAAACCGTAGTTTTGTCAAATTTCTTATTACAAAACGCAGATTAGCACTTAGGTCTTGGTTGACTATGGTGTCAAAGTTAGTCTTGCCGGGCACCTAGTTTAGCGACGGTTTAAGCATTTATTTTAATGGCGGCCACGTATTCTACTTGTCAAATCGTAAAAAAAATCATATATGTTGTATTAAAGTAAGAAGGGGTGGTGAGGTATTAGGAAGCGTGGATGAGTAGAATAATAGCTTTTAGCAAAATATATAGGAAATACTTATAATATCGAAAGTATACATAGTAAAAACAGAATATATTACAAGAATTGACAGTACACACAATCAACAAAACATGTTGCTATGGTTACTTAGCCATAGTGTGCCATTGTATAGGTTGGATATATAAGGAGTATCTCCTTAACATTGTTTTCATATACGTAAATACCTAATTAGGATGTTTTGAATTACTCGCAATGATCAAAAGTCATTTAATAATTACCTACAATATTTTTCGATATTAGAAAATAGTATTGTGTGACAAAATAGCTACTTATATTCCAAAATAAAAATTAGTACATTGTGTCCATTCTACATTTCGTGTATCCGTAGCATAAAGACATTTATTATCTGTGGAAATAATTTCTACCATAGCTACAGTTTGGTATTAAGTTGTCTTGGCTTTATTCATCTTTTGTAATAAGGTTTGGTTTATAGGTCGATTCTAAAGATAGTTCAAGACAAATTGGTTGTCGACCAAAGTCGAGTTTAACGAGTTTTTTGTAATAAGGCCGATTGGATTTTGAACTAAATCAATGGACATATTTATTTTTGAAAAAAAGTCATGACTGGACATAACAGAATTTGATTAAAAACACTGTGACGAAATAATGGCGCCACGGCTAAGGGTTGCCACCGAAGACATACTGGGAATTTAAACTACTACAGTTAGGTATTAAATAATAAATTAAAAACTATTTTGTCATAGGTTTAATTATTTAAATGGGTAAAATCTCAAAGATAAATTCAAATTCAAAATGCTTTATTATAAAAGCCCCAAGTGAGCACTTATGAAGGTACAAATAAATTACTCTAACAGCGGGCCTCTCTAACGCTCGTCTACCAGACAAGCTTTTATAAAATATGTAATGGTACTGTAATCTTGTGGCCAACTTCCGGCTCCAATATCAGGACCCTGGATATCATCTAGGATCAGAGTACTTATAGAGACAAATCAAACAAGCCTTAACTCGATGGAGTAACGTCATTTCGTTACAGAGTTCCTGTGACCACCTTCCTGCTCCATCATCAGGTCCCTGGACCTCATCTAGGATCAGAGTCTTGTAAAGACAACGAAAACGAGCCCAAACTCGATGGGGTTATGTCTTTTTCATTACATAGTTCCTATGACTGCCTTCCGGCTCTGTCATCAAACCAGCTCTGTGCCATCATTATATTGCATTGTTATCCGATTCACAAATATATGTAAAATTTCAGCTCAATCAAACACCGAGAACTGGGTCAAATTTAGCTTGCAAGATTTGTCCTAATCAAACAAAAAATGTTTACATACATATGTATGTAACATACAAATTAAATGAAAGCTTGTAAATAATACAATAAAGATAGTTATGTATTCAAAATTTATAGTAGTTTACTTAGTGAGGATATCAAAATGCCATTGTGGTGGGCTGGTGGCAGCCCTGCGACTAGTTTAATTTTATTTAGGGCGGATCTTTCAAGAGTGAGATAACGTCCTTAGTCTAGCGTTAAAGAATCAACTAAGACTTATTGCTCTGATAGAAGAAATTTGAATCTTTCAAGTGACAGTTACGAGTTAACGGAGGAATAAAACACGTAGCGGAGGTATAACTTTAGCGGACTGTTTTATGGCCAGATAAGGTTGTTATTCTCTCGCTAACTCGTCATGTCAAAGCCAAACTACCTTATTCTAGTGTGTTTGTCTGTTTGTTAATTTGTTGGCTTGTTTTTTTGTCCTTCTTTCATGCAGCAACGAAGCAACGGATCGAGGTGATTTTTGACAAACTTATATATAGTTTATGGACCGGAGAGTAACATAGGCTATTTTTTATCCCGGATAATACTCGGTTCCTGTGGGAACGCGGGTGAAAACCGCTGGCAGAAGCTAGTAAGGTTATAACAGTTTCTATAGAAGTTAAATGGATAATAATTGAGGAATAGGATGATCACTGATTAGAATATTTTAGTTGTAGGTGCTAGGTGGTATGTGTCCCTATAGGTATGTGCTCACTCTACTAGATAGGAAATCATAAGCCCGAAGCCACATTAATTAATGCTCATTTATTACGACACACGTAAACATAAAAGCGAGGGCTGCCGGGCACGCGGTTGCAGGGTGGTGGTGCGACTGGCGCCAAGAGCGCGTTTTGCCTCGCTTGCTAAATATCAACCTGCAACGCCTGACCCCACATCAACACTACTCATTTTGAAAAAAAGTTTTACAGAAACACAATTGTAAAAACGTATAAATGTAATTATATACAAAACACTGTAAACTTATAAAAATCTAACATTATAAATAATATGTGGAAGCTGAAGTGATGTGACTGGCGCCAAGTGCACGTTTTGCCTCGCTTGAAAAATATCAACCAGCAACGCATGCCTCCATAATATATTGTTCGGAATCGCACTGATCATTGGGAAGAATGCAAATGGGACGAAACTTATTTTGTTCATTGAGGAAATTTACAGCCCTTTTCTTTTCGTTTTGGTAATTTTGCGTTCAGTTTTTCACTCATTTTGAACATCACGGTAAAAGCGATATTCTTCTTTCTTTATTTCCTGGCTTCTGTGGTATGTTTGCCACAGAAAAAGCGATATCAGTGGCTCGAAAGTTCGAATACAGAAGGAAAATGTATCGGGACAAATACATATTTTCAGTAACATAAAAAACAAATGATATGATACCATATCCAAAAATTCGATCAAGAACATGGTAAAATCCAAATCACTGTAGAACTAACTTTCGTGTTTGTTAAATTAATTTGAGTAACATTTTATTATTATAAGAGCTATCTTAATTCAAACTAGAGGTTCAAATGTATTATTTACTTAGTTTTTCTTTTTAACAGGTAAGTAGATGGTAATATCAAGTATATCTGAGGATGTCCATCTGGCCACACTAAAATTGACGTCAAAAATCAAAATGTCGTTTTACAATTAAAAATTAAATGACAATTACGGTTCCAGAAAATAAAGAAAGAAGAAAGAATATTACTGTTGTTACTGGTTGACTTTCTGGCTAATTTGTTATGATTTGGTGTGTTTTGACTTGGTATATTGTTGGGAAAGTTATGAAAATATGTGTCTTAGTGCGTTTGTGAGAAAGGACACATGTAAAATGGAAAAGACCGATATTTTAGCATAAGTGTGAGTTGTGTACATATTTTTACTTTATTTTGAGATAGGACTCGTTAAATATTTAGAGAAAGACACCCCTTAATCTTTAGGACACATAATGTCGAAGAAAAGTGCACACAGATCTTGCATGATTTGTGGCGTCAAAGAAGCAGTTGTAAAAATAATATACCAGTGGGAAAACCCAGGAGAAAACCCTATGTATACTAATATTGTGTTTTATAGGATTTCTGTCACAAAAACTACCGTTTCGCGGCAAAATTAATAAAAATGAATACAGTCAACATCCCAATTATCCTGCGCGGTGCAAGAAGCAGCATTTACTTCCGCTTCACGAGAGAAGACGCATAGCAGACGCTATCCTATTTTTTTAATGTAGAAAGTAACTAAAAAAACAAGAAAGTTTTTAATTTCATAACCAACTAACCCATGTTTCGTTGTCCAGCGTAGCGCGTTACGTTTAGTTAAATTTGGTATAGATCGAACTTAGGACATTAGACATTCTTTACTACCCACATTATACCTATATCTTACAAAATATTAAATAAGATATTTACGCAACATTTTGTTTACAGATGATGAGATCCGTCAGAATGAGAATGTATCCCTGGGCAATGTGATTCCCGCTGCTTACAAGGAGTCAGCAATTCCTTTCTTAACAACTTTTGTTCGTGGGTGTTGTGTTGTGTTTCTGTGTGTGTCGATAGCAGGGATACCTAGTGCAGGGTGTCGAATGTATAATAGTGTTTGTTTTGTTTCTTTTTGCCACTGCTGTACCTATGTTAAGTATTACTGTCTTAAATAAACTATCGCCGATTAACACTGGCTTTTTATTTACAAATGCATAAAATTTATTCTAATTAACTGCAAATATCGATATTCAATTAGGTACAACACTATTATCGATATCGATCATATTTTTACCAAGAGTTACATCACTATCCCCACTGTCACATTTCGACACATCCGCCATTATATTCTCTTTGACATCCGCTTCCATGTTGCCAAAGCAATTCATTTGTTAGCATTAAAAACCGCTCTATGGAGTTCCGCCTCTTACCGGGATTATATTCTCTTTGAGCGATATTTTAAATCCAATGAAAAAACTCAAAAAAACAACAAGTAACCAAGGAGAAGCGGTCGCTATGCAAATAACAACACGTAGAAGTGACATAAAAACGACGTTTAACCAGATATGTTCCGGGCTGCCTCGCTCGCTTGACTACAGGATGGCTATATGTATTTATTGCAAATAAGAAAAGGATTCCAACAATATAATGCCAAGAAAAAAACTTGTCGTAAATTCTCTGAATCATCAGAGCTATAATAACTTTATGGTGAAGGCAAACGTAAATAAATTGTTGCCATTCTAAAGAAATAAACCTTAGGTAGCTAACGGTCCGTTAAATTCGTATTGAAAGACCCGAAAAAAAATGACAAGCACATAACGGATCAATAAAATTTATCGGTTCACTAGCAATCAGTCCACTAACGCTGCAATTGAAAGATTGGCCCTTAAAGTAATAACAATTTGACTTATAATTTTCGCTTTTCCTCTGCTTTCTTTCGCTGCGTCTTTATATTACTTCTATTCCTGGCTTTATCAGGGTCAACACTTTTAACATTTGAGTCCATTTTCACTAATATAAACTAATTAAAATTCATTTAAATCACAGAGCTACGCCGAGTTAGCCATTAATGCAAACACTAATTCCCGCCATCATAGCCAAACGGATTGATTTGATTGGACGGTTGGGACATATTGGTTTCTGTTACGAATGCCTTTATGGACTTAATGTATTTTGAAACAAACCGAGGTTTTCACTCGCGGTTTTCACAGCAAATAAATGGACATATGTGTAATTTTAAAATTCCATAATGATTAGTTTTTATTTTACTATATGTTAGTATAATAAAACAGTTTTTTGTCCATAGTGGACATATTGACGTTTGATATTTATCAACTCATATTAAAAAATGTTTTGAATTTTCTTAAAAAATGCGAAGAAACTTTTTCCCCGACCTATATGTTACTCGAAAATTGTTGCTAAACAAGAATCTAAGATTTTTAAATTGACAATTTTAGGAGTAAATATATAGATATAATTGAATACTTACAGTTTTATTACTAACCGTCTTCATTGTAGTCTTCAATAAATTAATTTTAATACCTTCACCGAGAGGGCTGAAAAATTGGTAAAATTTTAGTATTTTCAGGCCGCAATACAGTACAATAAATAACGGATATTGTATTCTTATTCTTACTTGGGTTTTTCTATGGTCACCCTTTCAGGTTCTTTCTTTTTTTGTTCTACTTTCTTACTAGCTATTGGTACACCTTTAGGCTCTTCAGTAAATACTCGTTTACACCTAAAACACAAATATTACTTTAAGCAAAAAAGAAAACAATGACTGGAATATATTTGAAGTTGTTTTATTTCTTACCGTTCGCAACGGCTAAAGTTATATCCCGTGTAACCACAGGATTTACATACTGCTAACATGCCGTCGACGTGTCGCGGCGGAGGCGACCGCTGACCGGGAGATTCAGGACTATTGCTTACTGAAAACATATTCTCTAGCTTTAGCTTGGCATAGCTTTATTACTTATTAATATTCACAAACGATCCGACATAATGGTTATCTCTATATCAATAAAATGAAACGCTGTGTAGCCATTGGACTGATATTCAACATTTAAATGTATAGATATTTGATGGAATTTTTTGTCAACATCCTGAGATGCATTGTGCAGAGGCGAAACATGCGGCTTGAGTTCGGTTCACGCTGAGAAACGTTGCGTCACTAACCATACTGACAAAGGTATTGAAGTTCAGCGTCGCAAGTAATTAACATTGTTTACTAACAAATTGACATTAACATTGTTTACTAACAAATTGACTAAGTTTTTGAGTTCTGCGTTGTGAGTTCCAGCTGAGCCGGAGGTGGTTTACATATTACAACCAATGGTTTTTAACTTACTAAAAAATAATAATTGCTGGTTTTACAGTCCATCGTTACGAGCTCAAGAAACGTTTTTTATTTTGTAACAAACTAACCCAGGTAATTGTTGGTTTTACAGTCCATCTTACGAGCTCAAGAAATGTTTTTCTATTTTGTAACAAACTAACTCAGGTTTCGTTGTCCAGCATCGCACGTTACGTTTGGTTAAATTCAGTATAGATCGAACTTAGGACATTAGACGTTCTTTATCGCGGAATTAAAACTTAAGTGTATTTTAATGATAGAATGACATACCATTCTCAGGGCACATAGATTTCTCTGGAGTAGACATCTCACTGCTCTGAGGTTGGGACATCACATTTGGGGAACTACTACTGCTAATATCACCCACTAGCATCTGAAACCAAAATTCATCAATCACATACTCTTTTACTGACTTGCAGACGGCTAAAGATATGCACAGAATATGTAATAAGTCTAAAGCACTTGGAAACAAATTTTAATGCTCATTATAATAACTCTGCTATACAAATGATTATTTACTAGCTACTGCCTGTGATTTCACCCGCGTGGAGATTTCTACGGAAACCGTCCTTTTCTGGTATACTCTGCAGTCCATAAACTACTTCTATGCAAATCACGTCGATCCGTTGCTTTGTGGCCAGTGTGAAAGAAGGACAAATCTACAAACATACTTTCGCATTTATAATATTTTAGTATTTATTTTATCAGGATCTCTAGGATGCCAATGCACGGAGACCTACTGAGAAAATTGTAGAAATAAAATTGCAGAAAATCTGACAGAAAATTCGAATTTTACTCATTAATTTTAGATACATTTTCCAGCTCTGCTTAGCACTATGTCATTATTTTTTAGACTGGTATGTGATGCTGATTTGTTAAAAGATAAGATTTTATGGTAGAAGAAGCTTGCTAGAAGAGCTGTGTTCGAATTTGAAGGGTACAATTAATAGTTACTGAAATTACAGGATTTGACGATGAACCCGACCATGGGTGGTAAAACTTAATCTACGAGAATCAGTCGGGATGGGTATATACCAAACCAGTGGGGTTTCACATATTCTGCCGCAAGTAGTAATATGCAAGCATTATTATAATCTGCCAGTGCATGAGTATAGTCAGTGCTGCGCGCAGGCTTTTCTAGGCTAATCCAGCGATTGTCATGAGCCGGGGCAACGCTTACCATTAGACGAACTTGCTGCTCGTCTCGGCACTTAGTAGCATAAAAATAAGACAAAAGGAACAGTTAAAAATTTTAAATCAAAAACTAAGCTAATTTTCGAGCATTTAGAGCCATTGACTAAAAGCCAGGTCTAATTTAATTATTTTTATTCGGTATCATGAAATATACTTACGGGATGATTCTCTAGCATCTCCTCAATTCTAGTGGTGGATCCTACTGATACGAAATAATCTATTTCACTGCTTGTGTTCTGCATGCATTGAATGTGTGTATCCTCGGAAAACGGAACATTAACCTGAAAATTATATAAGTAATTAAATCATATCCAAACATCATCAAACAATGCAAGTTTTTACTCTTGATAGGTTAGTGTTTAACCGCTATCTCACGGAGTCAAAGCTAATTAATTTTATTCTTGCAGACTTTGTTGCTGTATCAACCTTCATAAATAAGGATAATATAACCGCATCTTACCTTACCTAGTACAGAGATATACAAGACATCTTACACTAGAATAGAGTACTACATAAATGGAGAATAAAGCTATAGCTCAAGACACTCAATATAGGCACTCAATGAAGCGATAGCCCGTAGTTGGCTCGTTAGCAAACTTGGATCGCATGAAAGCCATCACTGAATGAACTGATAATATAATAATAGGATAATATTGCCTAGAAAATCAATTATATTCAATTATTTGTACCCTAAGCATTAAGATCTATGTTTATGGATGCAAATCCTGCATAATACCTGATTGTAAGTCTAGGCTAGGTATAAAAGAGTGTGAGTGTGCATATAGTTAGTCCGGTCAAAAAGTTTGCACCAATAATATAATAATGTTCAGTCACAGTGCACTCCACACTATACTTACCTGTTCAAGAACTTCTTGTAATGTACAACTTTCTTTTGGTAAAGTAAATGTAATAAGTCTTTGTTCTCCGTTCTGCAGGAATATCAACATTTTAGCTGACTGAGGTTCCGATGCTTGCTCCGAAGGACCCACTTGAGGCTCGCTGTTATCTGGAAAAATAAAATGTATCATTGAGTGATACTGAATTGGAAACCTTTAATTATTTAATACAAGGGCGTATGAGAAATTAGTTTAATTACAACACTTAACTTCTTCAAACAAAAATACAGAAATGCTTGCGTACAACTGCTCGGCTACACAAGCAAATCAAGTTCTAGGTGGCACTGCAATTGTTATAGAATGAATACAGTTTAGGCAGATTTTGCAGATATTTCTCACACAGTAAAACTAGTATGCAAGCAGCATAATTAGAACTTGTCTATCTTATCATAAAAAAAACTCTTGCACTAGCAGCTAGACGCACAGCACAGTGTGCACAGATTCCCATGATAATGTATACCACATCAAAGATTTCGGCACCACCGAATTGCTAGCAAATTTAGTTTTTAAAATGTGTGAAGAAATTATTACTAAACAAACATATTTAAAAAAATATTACCACTTTGAGCCACTTGTGGTTGTGTTTGCATTGGTGGTACTCGTTGTACAGGCCTTTGTTGCTCTTTGCTCCTGACCAAAGTTTGTCGGGCTGTTTCCCTGCAAAATAAGTTTTATGTTGAATTACAGTGTGAATGGTTAAACGATGAACATACTCAAGGTATAATTACTGGATAAAAATATTTATAAATTAAATGAACAAGAAAATCTTACTGAAATTATTGTAACAACATTCCTACAGTTGGGACCATCTAGGGTTGAGCGTAACACACCAGGCACATTCGAGCATAGCACAGCATATCAGTGTCACTTGCTAATTAACTTTTTGCTGGAACAATTGCTACAGTGTACTATTCTACTAATATCATATCATTGTGACCGAGCATAGCACAGCATATCAGTGCCACTTGCTAATTAACTTTTTGCTGGAACAATTGCTACAGTGTACTATTCTACTAATATCATATCATTGTGACAAGTTCTATGTGGAGTAAGTAGAGAAGAGAATCCAACCACTCTAACCTTACATGCTTCCGAAAAGACTTTGATGCACTTTTGTTACACAATACTATAATCCGATACCAATAGGACTTCATAATCCGTACCAAAGTGGAAGACGTCGAAAAAGGGGTGTCGGAGCTCTCAAATGGCGGATCGGATGGCGGAATATACGGAATGAAGCTGTATCAGAATGTATCGTTTGACGACGTGAAGCAAACTACAGGCAATGTGTGAATGTGAGTGGCACAAGAAGAATGCCAAAATCAAAGAGTGGCCAGACTGAGTAGTGGGTGATTACGGGCCGAGGATGATGATTACTTGTATTGTACTTTATTACCATAAAATAATATATTGTTTTATGCTATTTGGTAACGAGACGAGCTGGTCGTTTGCCTTATGGTAAGCATAACGCTGGCCCATAACAATTGCAGTGCCACTCAGAACTTTGAAACAAAGGCCTGCGCGGCACTGCAGTGCGCTCTTTACCCTGAGACATTAGGTATTAAGTCTCATAAGCCCAGTAATTTCACTGGCTACTCTATTATGTTGTTCACATGAGTTCACAGTGTTACCTAGCCTGTTGTTGCTGCACTGGTGTCCTAGCCGGTTGCTGTATCCTCTTATACTCAGCCAGTGACATCCTCTGCCCGTTGCCAAGAGTGACAAACTGCCGTTCCTCCTCTAACGAATCTGGCTCCATTAACAACTGTGTGAGAGTTTGCGGATGTTGCTGCATATGCTGTTGCTCATACGGCATCTGTTGCTGGTAATGCTGTGGGGTGTATGTCATCTGTTGTTGCGAGCTTGCGGGGAGGCTGGGCCGCATGGCAGGCGGGGGGGTGTGGAACTGGTGAGGCGGAGCAGTCATGCCGTCTGTGACCGGCTGAGTTTTCTGCACTATCGCTGCTGTTATACTGTCTTCTAGGTCGTCCATGTCGTTGGCGTTGTTTGGCTGTACGACCACCTAGAAATAAATATTGAGCATCTTAAATTTTTGCTTCCTATTGTAATAGAAAACTGACCGGTCCTTTTTTAAATCTATTGTTATCTCACATTTAAAACAAAGCATTTTATTGTATTTGCTTAACTTGCAAACGTATCCAGATGTTAGACCAATAGACATGTTAAGTACTTACTATAAGGCGCATAAAAAGACTAATATTATGTGCTTAGGAACAAAATACCCTTTGTCCAACCATGTCTTTTTAAATTACAAAAAATAACTAAGCGGCTGATCTTCTGTCACTTTTATAACTAAAGAAAAAAAATGCTGTTGCAATTTGCTATTTGCTGATTGTTGTAAGCTATTAAAAGTGTGTTAATAAAATATGCTTTGGCTACAGGTAGGACACTCCTAAATGATATGCTACAACAATAAATACCGAAATCTGACAGACGCTAACAGCTGAGGATCATACTAAGCAGCATGCAATTATAGTGTCATATGTAACGCAGTGGATTGCTACAAACTGATATAAACATATGTTGATGAAAGCTATAATGATATAGCGTGTGCATTGAGAAACTCAATTGGCCACAAAAGCAGGACCCCATGCCAAGTGTTGTGTATCCACTACTAATATGCTACGGCCCTACAGGCCTACTGCTACCTTTTTAACCTGTTGTTGAACTTGTTGTGGGTGCGGTGAAGATCTCTGAGGAATGGCTGCGAGTGTGTTCTGCTGTGGCATTGCCCCATTCTGGCTGGACACAGCACTGTGCTGAACTTGGGCCATTTGGTTCGGTAAGTTCTGTGTAACGATGGTCCCGTGTGGTGTGATGATCCTTGCTGAAGGGGAGTTTATTTGGCCTTGCGAGTTTATCAGCTGCAGAAAGAAGATGAAAATTATAGCTAGTACAAATTTTTCATCATCTAACATGCGATATGATAAAGTTAACTAACCTTACTTAGCCATTTTAAACCCCCCCTGGAGATAAGTTAGAACCATTGGAGGTTAGTGAGATAACAGGAATTATTTTAATTCCTGTTATCAAAGTAGTTTTAACTAAATTACTATCGATGAAAACAAGTGAAGATTGAAAGGTCCCAATGAAAATGAGAAGCAAACCTCCCACAGCACATATATTTGTTAGTGAGACTATTTACACTTATAATGAGTAAAAAGCTGCATACCGAGTGTGTGGACATTTTAATTTGGTTCAAAGGCACCGGCTGGTTGATGGTATGCTGTGCCATCTGGTGCGCCTGGGGGATTTGTTGTTGCTGTTGTTGGGCATGTTGTTGCTGCTGCTGTTGTTGTTGGGCATGTTGTTGTTGTTGTTGAACGAGTTGTTGTTGTTGTTGCACGTGTTGTTGCTGCTGTTGCACATGTTGTAGCTGTAGAAACAATACAATATTTTACTGAAAATATAATAACTGTTAAACATGTTTTTTAAAATTGATTAAAAAAACTCAGTAGTCTAAAATTTATCTGGCATAGGTGAAGTATTTATGAGCAATAACTTTGTCTAAAACTAATTTAAAGTAAAACTTTTTTTTCTTCAGATAACTGTTGTAACAGTGAAATTCTATATGGTGTGTGTGATGTGTTTAGTTAAGTAATCAGCAGTAACAAGTTTAAACAATGTTTTAGTGAGAGATTTAGCATCATCGTATTTAGTTTGTTGCAATGGGAAAAATATGTTATTCTTAACCTTATTGCCATATTGTTTCCAAAACAAGTTATTATTTAAAAAATTGTGTGCATAGAAACAAATCCTAGTTAGCTGGCTACGTTTGCGACCTCAGTACGGCTGGTATTTATCAAAGTGTGTTGATAAAAAAGAAGAATAACTTATCATACTTTATTTTAAAACTTCATTGTTTTCGTTGTCCGATTAAGAAACTAGTTTTATGGTAAATCATTTTATTCGCGGTTTTTCAAGCTCGAACCCAATATGACGCAATAGCTGCTTCTAAGAAAGAAATAAAGATGTTATCAGCGTCTTATTACAAACCTGCAACTGCGGGTGCATGGCGGCGGGGGTGCGCGGGCGCTGGGGGCGGTGCTGCGCCTGCGCCGCCTGGGGGTTGAGGACGCGGGGGGCGCCGCGCCCGCTACCTCCCGCCACACGCACCGGCGACAGGGCCGCGCCCGCCTGCAATGAATACAAAAGTGTCGTAAACGACCACTCAAACGGAGGCTTGGAAGAAGGAAGGGATGAAGGGGTGCGAAGACTTATATATTATTTGAATACGGCTAATCTGTTTAATAGTACGATTAAAACGTTGGTATAAGATTCTTATTCATAGTATCGTAGCTTGTTGAAGTCGCCTTACGTAATCCTATAACGCTGTCTACGGTTAGTTTTACGTTTGGTCGGTCTTATGCCTTCATACTAACTAAATCGGCCGTTATTACGGCGCTTTCGTTATTGCAGAAATTAAGGCTAATAATCAGAGACGAGTCTAAGCGTGGACTTACACTTCCATATGTCAAAACTGTATAGAATTTTGCAATATGGAAGCACGAGTCCACGCTAAGATACGTCTCTGAATATTAGCCTTAGTCCATTGAGCTATCAATTATACTTATAGGAGCTGTCAATCGCGGTGGCTTGGCTATACTACTGTATTTCTGAATGAAATTGAAATTTTTGTTTAACCTTTGTAATGTTATTGTCAGCAATTTCACCGAATGCAATTTTTCATAATTATATTAAGTGATTGTTTATCTTCAAAAATGTAGAGATGCGCGAGCGAGATAGCGGCGCGCCGAATTCTGCCCCTTAAATTCGACGCTCGAGTTACTGCAGCCACTCACCGGGTGCGGATTGAGTAGTCTAGCTGGTACCATGGACGAGGCGGGCATGGCGGCGCGAGGGTTGGGCCGCCGAGGTCTTGCCGCCCTCACGGGGGTCCGGACCAACGTCACTCCACTGGGACTGTTCAGGGCTTGGTTCAACAGCCGCGGCGGCGCTTGACGAGTCGGCGTGCCCTGGAATTAACAATGCAGTTTTATTATGTGTAAGTTTTTTTGTTCTTGTTAGTGGTAGGAATAACTCTTCTGCGAGTGTCCGTCTGGGTTGTTACCACCGCTTTGCTCGTGAAGTCTGCCGCCAAGCAGTAATGTGCAAGCATTACTGTGTTCCGGTTTGATGGGCACAGTGTCCAGTGAAATTACTGGGCTTATATGAGACTGAATACCTAATGTCTCAGGGTAACAAGCGCACTGCAGTGCCGCGCAGGCCATTGTGTTTCAGTTCTGAGTGGCACTGTAATTGTTATGGGCCGGCGTTATGCTTACCATAAGGCAATACGACCGGCTCGTCTCGTTACAAAATAACATAAAATTAAAATATATTAAATAGGCTTACGTCTGACCAAGACCTCACCTGATGTTAAGCGACGATGCGGTCGACGATGTAGCACGCTTACCTATAGAAGATACCTATTCACTTTCGTCTCGTAACTCCCAAATTATAGCTATTGGGAAACATAAAGGCCGGCAAAGAATTCTACTCCTTAGCCGTCCGTATAATGAAAGTTGAAGCAAAACGCAATATCAACCATACGGCTAAATGAGGGATATCAACCATATACGGCTAACGCAGAGCCGCGTGTCTAGTCGTCCGTTGGTAAATGGAGATGCTGGAATCAAGTTGTGCAACTCTGTCGCGCACTCTTCACAATATATCCTGTAAAACACTGAGAGACTTGCTAACTAAGTAGTATCTCTTATTGGCGTTTTTTTTCTGTTATACTTGGGTCGCTATATACCTAGAAAACCTCGTAGCAAACGAGACAATAAAGATTAAAAAAGAGAAATCTGTCCGATAATTTCACATTATTGTCGCGTTTTACATTCGGCCTCTCATTTCGTTGAGGACCGAAAAGACCTACCTTATTCTTTTATTTATATAATGAAGCATTTTTCGAGCAAGTGGGAGAAACCACTACTTACCGCTGAATTAATATACGCTGTGTGCATAACCACTTGCTGATGCGGCTGGTTGATGCCAAGCTGCTGCGGTTGCATGTGCTGTTGCACTTGCTGGTGCTGTTGCACCTGCTGCTGCTGCAACTGGTGGTGCAACTGTTGCTGTTGCTGCAGTTGTAGGTGAATCTGTTGCTGGTGCTGGTGTTGTTGCAGATGTTGGATGAGTTGAGGCGACGCACGTGACAACTGCTGCTGCGGTTGTTGCGACTGTAATACAAGCTGAGGCTCGTATTAGTGAGATAAACTAAGCTAAGCTACAGGCATTACTTCTCATGTCATCAATTTGAGTCACCTTTGAGGTAGGCTGCAGAGTAAAGGCCTTTTCATTTCACTCTTTTTTCTTTCGCTCTATCAACATTTATCATTCTTATCTTGCAATCGGTAACGCAGTTACTTAAAAGTGTACCTAAATGTCTAAATGAGAATGTTTTATAACTTGGGAACACATAAGCTATTAAGAGTATGGAACAGCACACAAGGATCGGAAATGTGATCTTGTGAGCCCCGGCGGTAAGATCGCAATGAAAAAAATAATTAATTATCAGCTACAGCGCCTTTGAATAAAGATTTAATTTATTATTTAAATAACGCAATAAAACTGAATAGTGTACTACCCGAGTACCGAGCATATACCTAATAATAATCAAAATTTGGAAAGTTTGTGATTAAGCTGTCAATCTTCATCTCCAACCGATCAATGGCATTGCTAGTCATATCCATCCGTTATTTTAATCCGAAGATCGGTTATTTCTTACCAGCATTAATCATTATTATTGTCAAATAAGGCAACACACAGTGTGCGCTACGGATATTGACGGCCCGAGATTCTCTGACCGTTCGAAAGAGATGGCGACTTGAAATACGCTGATGAGTTATTGAGTTAGATCCCGCTTGGCGATAACTTTACAAGCAGAGACATTTGTTTTACATTTTTTTTATACTAATCGTAACGAAAAGAGCATAATGATGAACACAGCAATGAATAATTAACGTGCCACCCATTACTTCGAAACACAAATTCCTGAATGGCACTGCAGTGCGCTCGTTACATCGACACATTAGTTATTACGTCTCATACGCCCAGTAATTTCACTATCTCAATACTGTATCACTCACAGTAGGTGGGGGCGCATGCTGCTGAGACGCGTGAGGTTGCGGCGCGTGTTGCGGCTGGGGTGGCGGCTGCGGCGGCGGCTGTTGAGCGGGATGAATCACTGTCGGCTGCGAGAGCACATGTGCGGGGCTCACCAACTGCTACCGGACGAAAACTACGTTAACTTCCACTAAGTGACGACTGATCACTGGCCATAAAGTATTGCGAAAGCATCGACACGGAAACGTCTCTACATTAGCAAAAACTAAGGCACTAGACATTTGTGACGCGCAATGGATCTCGACCGTCGTGAAGTTAGGGCCGGACGGCTTCTAACTCATCACTCTCATCGAGCGTGTCTTCGTGTCGCTATCTCTTTCGAACGATCGGAGAGCCTGGTTCATGGCGGCCTAGGTCCTTTGCGCGCAATGTAGTTGGCGTAGTATTGCAGCGATACCATTGTACCTATCAGGAATTTTTACTTGCGTTTGGACACTGTGTTTTGGTTTTATTGGAATAAAACAGTGGTTTGAATTAGCTTATTGGACCATGGATTGTGTAGGTACGGTCCCGAATAGTGTAAATATTGTTCAAAATATTGTTTCTTACGTCTAATATAATTGCTCTTTTCAAAATAACTGAAATCGATTTCTAAGGCCTCAATTTCGGAGTCCATCAACAGATCTTGACCAATTTCGAAAGTTTTAGTTCATTAATAGTCGGAGATCGAATAACATAAACAGAAAGTGGGCTGTAGAATTGTATTCCTTGTCCTTTTAGGAAGTCGGTTGGAAGTATATGTACAAACGTACAATGTTATATAATTTAAAGAAGACGTAATGTCACCTGCGCTACTTAACCAATTTAGTTCGATATCATGTTCAAATAAAATAAAAGTAGAGAGACAAAACTTAAATATTACTGATGAATATAACAAAGGCACCATAGAACAAAAGCCAAGCATTTTGTAAATAAAATTATACAGAGATACACAAAAATATTTACAGGCTTCTACTTATACTACAGAATAAAAAAAACACATTTTAGTAAATACATTATAACATTCAAATACTCGCAACACTTAAATGCACCTCGTTATTCCATTTCTGTGCAATTGTTGAAGAAGCAAGACGGATAATTAGTAACGCGTTTGCACGAACGAGATAGCCAATCACTAGAGACCGGATTAGGTATAAATATAACTAAAATGCTCGAAATATGCAACAAAATCGCTAAAAAGTATTAAAATATGCAAAATAAAATTTGTAATAAATACAAAACAAAGTTTTTTATTATTATTAAAAAATGAAGCAAACAATTACTCAGATTTAATAGGTACTCAGTTTTCAACTATATATTATCAATTTGCTGAAGTTCTTGAAAACAATAACAATTAAATACCTACTGTTCCAAATGTGCAGTGGGTACTAAAAGACTGCGCCTCCTGTCAGTATATTTTTATGGTTTGATAATGATCACTGTAGGTATCAATCACCTCAGGCAAAACTGATACAATCTGTTAATAAAACTGTTTATTTGACAAAAAGATCCATAGCCATAGGGTTGTTGCTTTAAAACGCTTTCTTAATTTTTCTTTCTAGACTTTTCGGGAAATTAATTTGACTTACTTTTTTCATCACCTCATTTGATATATCTAAAAGCTCCAGCTTTTATTCTCTGGAATAAATGTGCTTATCTAAGCTTTTAAGGTGCTTATATTATTATGTTTAATATTTCGTATTTTTTTAGTTAAAAATTATAGAAGCCATGCCCATGTCCTGATTTCAAGTAAAATATTCAATCACCTGAAAATAGGCCAATGCATATGCAATTGCTAATTATCCGGTCTCTACTAATCCTCTCTGTCGAACCACACATGTTTTCTAAATTACTAACATACTTCGACAAACTTCAGAGGGGCATTTTAGTTTGATGAGTATTTAATGTAGTAAGTAAATAAATGGCTACTTTAGCTCTACTTTTACTGCTAAAGTAGTTGCCTGTAAGTAGTTTTATAGTTAGTTAGTACATAATGCTGCGTATACATTCAGCTGAAGTGGGTAGGCAAATGGACAGCACGATTATTATATGCAATGGCATTGGCACTGTCGCTGCCTCAAATTAAAAATTCTTTATTCACAAGAGCCCAAGAGAGCACTCGTGAAAGTTAAAATAAATGACCATAAGTGCCCGTTCCATGTTGATATAGACAGATCGAGAAGAAGGGCAAGAAACTCGTCGGCATTAAAACAAAGCCTTGCACTCCCTTCGCTGGCCATGTACACACTCACTTGTTGGATCCTGCCATGGAATTATTTATGGCAGCGCGAGGAGCAGCGGCATGGCAGGGGCATAATAGCTCATATTCGTTCATTCATTCGTTCGTTCATAAGTGCCATATCTAAATTGCAGATGTATTATTTTTAGTTACCCCAACCATTACAACATATTTTATGTTATGCAACGTTAACATGAACTGTGCAGAAAAAATACATAAAATAAATAGTAGTAAAATATTCTTTTATTCACATAAATTAGTTTTGTACTTGTTTTTATATTTTTTAATTTCTTATCCAACTTAAGTCTACAAAAATGTAATTGAAAATAATATGTCCTATCCCATATTCCTATTAACCTTTTTAGACAAGATCAGTTATTTGTGAGCACTATAGTAATATATATTGATCTAGAAATTTGTGATTACTGGTGTTAATGTTTTGTAGAGAGAGATATCTCTCAATGAAAACTATTTAAAGCTTCATATACTTCATTACATAGGAAAAATTTCAGAGTCCTACAGATAATTATATTTTATTTTTCTATAACACATTTATCAGAATGGAGTTTATTCTCAAAGATTTCATTATCAGAAAATCACTACTTCTCTTATCTTCAGTCACATTAGACGTTAAGGTTCCCTTAATAAGAAAAAGAAGGGCTGGGTATGGTATCTTGTCTAAGTTATATATTATATAGTCGTTAATTGAAGTTGGTATGGAAGCCTTACAGAGTTTTATGTTACACAATGTTATTTTTATAAACATTACAAGTTCTATGTTCATTGTATTCAAAATTATTGTTAATGGGTCTCACCCATCAATAACGAAACATACTTAATTATTATTTAAATGTTCAATAGTAATTTTCATTTTATTTTACATAACATGTGATTTTTAAAATCCTGGTCTTCCACAAAATCTGAATAAGTATGATGTCAATAACAAATTGTTTGTCTCAACACGAAGATGTATATATTTTTTTATTTCTTTGTTTAAATGACAAAAACAAGGCCCTGGACCTATTTACACTAAGCAGTTTGTTAACTTTAGCTATAGTTTAAGTGTGATAGTGTGTGAAACCTAAAAACATTATAATTCTATTTGTGTTACAAAACCTTTAGAAAGGCTGAATATAGATACCATAACAGCCATAGAAATCTACCTACACATTCCGTGTTATACAGAAGAAATTAGAACCCAAATGAAACATTTAACCAAATGAAAAATGATAACATGCCAAGCAGATTATTTACGTAATCTACAACCATATTCATTCATTTCAGTGCTTAAATACACATGTAACATACATGTTGAGGTCGTTGTGGGGATGACTGTTGCATCAGAGATGCATCAATGATCTGCTGTGCTTGCTGTAAGACAACCTGAGCGTCCATGGGTAAATCAGTGTAGTAAACCTACAAATAAATATCATATGAGCAGTTATCCTACTGCACTATATATACGTTACTGTAAACCCAAATAATAATTCATCTTTGCAATACATTTGGAGAAATTGGAAATGTAACCCTGGCAGGTTTGTCAATGTTCATCAGCAACAAGCCAATGAAGGTTAAATTCACAATCTGTCCATGGCATGCAGATGTGTAATTAAATGTTCATTGATAACATAAGACTTTTACATTGAGTAGGTAGCTGTTTAATAAGTAACAAAAGAAAATCTTTGTTAATAAAATATACAAAGTAACAAATGAGATATCATTTTTTTCTTGCTTTATTTAAAATATTTTTGGTGTTAGTTTTTCCATTACAGAAAGACTTTTTCGGAGAATTTGTATCCCACAGTTAAAGAATAGTAATAGGTCAAATACTACAAAAACAAAGAAAACTAGACAAATACTAAATAGTTGAAACTAACTTGTCTATGTAAGGCCTGTTGTTGCTGCTGTTGTTGTTGTTGTTGCTGCTGCTGTTGTTGATGCTGCTGTGGTTGTGGCTGTGCTGGCTGTTGCTGAAATTCCGGTCTAGATTGGGAAGCTTCATGTCGAATGATGTATTGTGGTGGGTATTGCAACCCATCACTGACTACCAGCTGGGGTTGTACACCCTCACTCACTATAATGTCATTGGGTGGGTCTGCTTGCTGCACAACAACCTTTTAAAAAGAAATAAAAAATACTTATTAGTGTGGAGAGAGCTAACTTTAGGTTGTAAATTAAATATGACCTAATTAAATTGATGATTCTCAGAGCTATTGGTACAAAATTAAATTGTGAAAAAACTGTTTCAAAGATAAATATCTAATAAATTTAATTATTAAATTAGTTATAGAAAATATTTCTTCACAATACATTTTATAATGTTATAAAATAGGTAGAATGTGTTAGTAAACATATATTTTGAAATTTCTGGGACACTTCATTATTAAGTAGGTTGTGAGATTAACACGGTGGACAACATTTCACAGGCTAAATACATCATTAGTTAAAATTAGAATGATTACCTGTTGCTGTCCATATTGCTGTTCATCAGGATTCAAAATTATTCCATCTATACATATGTTTGTACAACATCTTTGTAAATCTTCCAATGTCATTGAATTCGATTGACCAGAAACTAAGTGGTAAAATTGAGCCATTGCTGTTGTTTAGCCTGTTGAAGATAAATTGCCCAGGTTACAGGTAACTGCTTCTTTTTCATTCCAACCAGAGCTTTTTAAACAATGTTTTCACTAGCCTGAACCTAACAGTGATTACTAATTTGATTCTTATCTTCGCCATTTCTAATAGATAAAAATTTATTTATTTTTTAAAATGATGATAGTTCAGTGGTATTCACATCGATAGAGTAAAAAGAAACAGTTTTTTTTTTAGTTTTGGCTATTCATAGTGTTCACCTTTATCCCACTTAATTTGATGTAACAATGTGGCCCAAGGTGCTAAACAAGTTTTTAACCTAGAACAATAACTTGCTCTCAAAACCAGCTGTCAGATTAATACCATAACAATGGGCTTATTATTCCAAATGTTATTCGGACTGTCTTACAGTCTAATTTTTTACTACCGAATAACAGGCTACTTCTTATTACACTACACAATTTAACGGAGAGTCCTTAAGGGGATTGGTCGTCAATTTAAGACATTTTGTATTTTTAGCAAATAAAGTGATCAAAGTGGTTCAGCTGATTTTATGACTGTATTCATTGCTGCCTATACACATTATAC
The DNA here is from genome assembly GCA_907269065.1 of Crocallis elinguaria. Taxonomy (NCBI): domain Eukaryota; kingdom Metazoa; phylum Arthropoda; class Insecta; order Lepidoptera; family Geometridae; genus Crocallis; species Crocallis elinguaria. The sequence goes on along the minus strand of OU026079.1, from coordinate 8,726,586 downwards.
TACAAACCAAGAAAAAGGTTTGTGAATAACTGCAATGTATTTTCAAATGTGTAAGATGTTAAATATTGGTGGTGGTTAAAATAAATCATTCAGTGATCATAGCCATTTGACCAATGGGAGTAGAAAAAAATTTTGGTGTGATAAACAGGACATGATATTTTCGACCAACCATAAGTGAAAAGTAGAAGTGTGTCAGATCAACTCGGCATAAGTACCTGTTATTTTTGTAACAGGTAGGTATGTAACAAGTACTGAGAAATAAGTTTTTACAAACTATTCATTCAGTATTAATAATATGATGAAGTGATTATTTTTTAATAGTAAATTCCTCCAATTATTAGTTACTGTGAGCAACTTCTGATATCCTTTTTCAGGAGCAATCAGGACATCGAATTTTTTCCGTTTTCCGTTGCTCATTCTACAACACTATTGCTAAAAGAATTTTTGCAGCTTACAATTTAGCAGTTTTACAATAAGTTAGTGATTACTAACAGCCACCCGGAAGTTATATTCAAGTGGTGATTTCTCTATAACTTTTCCTCAACATTGTTTATTTATTATTGCTGTCACAAAGCACCAGCTTGGCCAATTTTGCTTGTTATAGTTGTACTAAAATCAACATAGGCTACTTTTATCTCACACTCCCATGAAAAAATTGGTTTTGGTGTGAATGCAGACCAATATGAAGGTGGACAAAGCCTATCATGGTTTACTTATCAAATTTAATATAATAATGTTAAGAATATTTATTTTAGTTATTATTGTTTCTTTATTTATTGAAAACTAACATTTGAATTTTTAATTGTGCTATTTTATGTAAAATCAACTTGCCCAATGTAACACACATTGTTATAAGGCCAATAAATAATTCTATTGTAGGATAAATATTTGAGCACAGAGAGAACAAAAAGAGTAAATAACAAGATATTTTTGTTAAGATGTTAAGTGGGCAATGCCATCTTTTTACCTTTACCTTAGGTGTTGTAGGATTGTGGGCTCTGTGGTCCTCATAGTTACTGTTTGTTTATACTATTGAATAATGAGATGAGCAGGTTGTTTGCCTGATGGTAAGCATTACGCCAGTACATAACAATTGCAGTGCCACTCAGAAGTTTGAAACACAAAAACTGTGTGGCACTGCATTTGTCTCATTCCCCTTATGTTAAGTAATTTACTTAAGGTGTCTATCTATTGAATGTCATTGTGGAGTGTCATTTAATATGGATTTAATCTGCCAACTAAGAGCTTGAATTATTTTGTCTTGTACTTAGTTTGATAAATACAGGGATTAGATAAAGTTACTAACCCTGGCTTTATAGAAAACTGTAACCATAACAACCACTACAAAAAAATAATTAAAATAAAATATATTATATCTTTTATAAAGACGAATTCAGTTAAGCCATACACACAATTTAACATAGAATACAGAGAGGTAGAATTAACTCTTTTGCTTGTGAAGTCTGTCGCCAAGCAGAAATTTACCAGCAACACTATGTTCCGGTTTGATGAGCCAAGTAGTCAGCAAAATTACTGGCCTTATGAGACATAATACCTAATGTCTCAAAGTAACAAGCACAATTCAGTGCCTGGTGGTACTGCAATTGTTATGGGCTAGTGTCGCTGCTATGCTTACCATAAGACAAACAACACACTCGTTTCATTATGCGGTAGTATAAAAGGAAAAGAACATATTTCTGTATCATAATTATGTACAGAAGAATCTGCTTATAGTAACATCGAAGGGAAATTGCAAATTAATACAAAAACAAAGCAGTGCATGCCGAAAATTGAGGAAGCGGAACCAGTAAGGGTGTGCAGAATCAAATGGAAGTGATAGGAATCAAGGTGATCACTATAACTAGACATAATTTGATAAACATGTCAAGCAATATGTCACTATAAGCGAAGTCAAATCATTATATCTGAACTCAGTTTCATAGAAGTTTATATGCAACCAATCATTGCAGTACAATTACATCACAAGTGGTAGGTCAATATAGGGATTATACTTTACTTCCCACTAAATGTAGACATTGGTATTTTGATCAATTTATGTTAAACACATAAGAATATAATTTATCATGGTGTAATTAACATTATGTACATTGATATGTATTTGTTAAAAGAAAATCTGTTATCTTATCTTAATCTCACACTGATTTAAACATTATAGAAAGAAAACAGTATGAACTACTTATTGTAGTTATCATTGTTGATACCATTTTTTTCTTGAATTTATGTAAACCTAGCTTCTGATTGCGGTTTCACCTGAGTTTCCACATAGTACTCTCCATATACTATATCTATGTCAAAACTCACATTGGTCTCTTGCTCTGTTGCGAGAAAGAAGGACAAACCAACAAACATACAAACACACTTTTGCATTTATTAAATAAGTATGGATTCTGCTATATTAAGTAAAAACAAAATAAACATTTCAAACATAGTATGTACTGAAATAGCTAAACAAGTTTGTTCTAGACATATTATGTTTTATCTCAACTGATTTTAAAATGCTGTAGTCAGCAAATGTAACGAATTAATAACTACTAAGCAAAATATTATAAACAAATACCAACACAACATAAAATATGTTCTAAATTAAAGTTAGTGTTGTAATTACATCTTAAATTTTTGGGTAAATTAGTGCAACTAACTATCAATGGAAAAAAACTGTTTGTTGTAAGAAAAATTATTCAGAATTTGTTCATCAAATGGTTCTATGAGTAAAATTTAATCAAGGCTTATAATTTTATCAAAATATTGGTTAATAACCATGTGATGTAATGCAGGTAATCTATAGAATTACTAGGATGAGAGTAACTTTGTATTGAATGTATGTACTTCAGTTGTACTGAAAATATTGGAATGGATAATGATTTCCCAATAAACTTCAATTAGCCTGTTGTAAGTTTCTCAGCAAGTTGTTTACAATATAAAAAAACTTACCTAGCAAATTTCATTTGATTTGAGCACACTTTAACAACATTTACAATTGGCCTATTCAGATGATAATGTACAAGCTCTGCTATGAAAATACGGGGCACACAATCTCCTGATTTTGATGACAGCTACGTTATACACCCTGATGCTACGTACGGTTCAACAACACCAAGGAATGACTTCTGAGATCGCACGAACACTTTAGCTATGGCGACCACGGAACCAACGCCTTTCAATTCTATTTGATAGGATTTAAATAACTTTATCACTGTAAGCTAAATACAATGAAAGGAAAGAAAAACATCTTCAATAGAGGTTTACATGAAGAGAACGAAATGGCTTCGATTCTTTTGATCCAACCTAAATACTGTTGGATGACGATATTTCGACGAGTTCATGTCTATTCTACGTTTAAAGGTCTTACCAATAATTACTAGGGACATTTTATATGCCATTAGTATACATTTTAAACGAACTTTTAACATCAAAATCTTAATTTTTTCAACTCAAACGCCAAATCTAGAAGCGATTTACATTATGGCGTGTGTGTCACTTTTTTAATTTTTTTAGAATGTTGCCAGGCCTTGATAAGATAGATAAAACTTCGTTGGAATGACCACAGAATATAGACATGATTGTGAATGACATTCTCGACTTTTTACTGAAATAAAGCTGCTCATTCACGGGTTTTTTAAAACAAATTTTGTAATCGAGAATCTCGATTCTTGTTTATGAGAAGTCCCCATCTTCTCAAATCTCAAGTTTTTAGTTCAGTGTTCTGCTGTTCTCATCTCTAGTTTTTGTGCCTGCCTGCAACAACGTTATGGCATTTCGAGTGTTTTTTTAACTGCATTTAATTTTTATTTGCTCTGATTTTGTTCATAGTTTTTGATTTGGTGAAACTAATAATTCAAGAACATACATACTAAAAATATCCTTTGGCCAACGCTATCGAAAATAATTAAAGTTTTATGACATTTTGTTGCCGTCCACTCTCATGCAAATGGATGATACTGTAACTTCCCCAGGTATACTGCAGATGCAAGTTGATTAGATGAGTTTAATAGAAGTTGGAAAATTATACGTGAGTGTTTTCTTATAGGAAATAAAATGGGCGATTCGGCGTCGGAGAGTGACTCCAGTTCTCTGGATGGCGGAGCTATGTTGCCTCCCAGCACCGTATCTCGTGATCAACTCCAGAAAAGAATAGAATCTTTACAACAGCAAAATAGGTAACGTGATGGTCTATACATAATTGTCTACTGCGAAAATTTTCAATGTGCCTTCTGAATTTAGCTATACATGACATGTCATATTAAATCATCTAATTTTTGCAGAGTCTTAAAAGTGGAAGTGGATACATATAAACTCCGTGTAAAAGCCTTGCAGGAAGAGAATCGTGCTTTGAGACAAGCATCTGTTTCAATTGTGAGTAAAAATGTATATAATAATTGTGTCCTACACTTTGAACATCTAGCCCACATTTTATTACAGAAATCACAATAGTTGAAATTGAGGTTTTTGTATTACATGGGGTAGGGTAAGCTTTGCTAAATTAATATTTGTCTAGTGGCAGGCACTGGCAGCTATAGGCTATGGTTGGTGATGCTTAAACCACGGAAAATTTACAATGCAGACTTGTGGCTAAATTTGCAAAAACGGATCCCGGTTTATGTATTGAATTTTCTATTTGCTACATATTGGTAAGACTGATTGTAAATGAAAAATAAATGTGTAGGTACTACATATCCATTTTTCAATAGTGTAATTGCAAAAATATGAATTTATAGCATTATTTCACTGGTCGGATAACAAGGTCAAGATTTTTGACATTACCCACTTGGTCACAATTTGGGAAAAAACGTGTAATGAAGTAAACAATTTTTTTTATTGTAGCAATAACATTTACATGAAGCCATTTCTAGGTATGTTTTGATAGTTGGACAATTATTAGTTGGTCATTATTGATTTATTTAAAAGTTTTATTCACCTCTATACACAATACTATTATACTAGTAAAGTTCAATTATTGTTGTTACAGCAAGCAAAAGCTGAGCAGGAAGAAGAATATATATCAAATACTCTATTGAAGAAAATTCAGGCCCTCAAAAAAGAAAAAGAGACATTAGCACACCATTATGAGCGAGAAGAGGAATGTCTTACTAATGATCTCTCCAGAAAATTGAACCAGGTAATACACGAAACCGTACTTATATTTGGTTGACAGCAGTAACAGGATTATCTACTGAGATTTGGTGAAGGAAATCATTGTGATGCAACCATGGCATGGTTAACCTGGCTTTCTTCTTCAAGTTAAAAATCTGTCACCAAAGACCTGTTGGTGTGGTTCAAGACTGATCACATGCTAACCTAGCAAGTATAAAAAAAAGAGAAATAAACATACTTATATTACATGCTTACAGGAGGCCTGGCCTAATGAATGAATACCTAATGAAATCAGTTAAATGTTATTTAACAACTCTACATATAAAACTCTAAGAAATGAGAAATCTATAAACAATACCTTGTGTGAGATCTCCAATATGTTTCCCTTTATATGAGAAAATTGACACCATAATGACCTGACTAACGGATTATTTGATAATACAGTTTAGATAAAGTTGGAGCTATACTGATTATTACAATCTAGAAACAGAAGTTTCTTACACTCTATTAAAACATACTAATCTTTTTAATCAATTAGGAACAACACAAGTACAAGTAATTAGTTTACAAGTAAAAGTAGATAAAAAATGAAACCTATCAAGCAACTTGTTCATGAATAGCTTCTTGTCCTTTTTATTTATATCACAAAATTAGATATGAACCTTCTTCTGGGACTGTGGTACTACATTCTGATGTGCCTTTTAAAATAATTATATGCATTTATGATAAACTACAATGTGCATTTGCTTGCCAACCTAACTATGCCAAAAATGTTTAACCAAATATTTACATTTTGAATACATAGTATTTTATATTATTCTTTTTGTAACCTTTAATATTATTATAATATTGTTCTTTTTTCTTTTTGCAAGCTTTAAAATCTAATTAATTGTAATAATTGCTAGCTAATAATATTGTAACTAATATTTTAAATCTAATTAAACTACTATCATCATGTCCGGTTCCTCTTGGTGTAGTCAGAGAGGAAGCTTCCTCTGTCCAAATTAAATATATATTATTTAATGTTTAGTTTTCTAACAACTTTATTTATTAAATTCCTAACTCAGAATTTTTAAATTCTGTTCACAGCTGCGCCAGGAGAAATGTCGATTGGAACAGACACTAGAACAAGAACAAGAATGCCTGGTTAACAAACTGATGCGGAAGATAGAGAAGTTAGAGGCAGAGACACTAGCCAAGCAGACCAATCTGGAAAGGCTTCGCAGGGAAAAGGTATTGTTCATACCAATATTTTTGGCTTTGGTTTTTATACTACTTCTCTTTAACCAATTTTGGTTGTTTATTGACTCATAGAATTTCTAGAGCCAAGTACAGATTATCACCATTATATTTATAGTAAATTCAAACTGAAAATAAACTATGATCTTTGTAATGTACATTTTTCAGGTTGAATTAGAAAACACTTTAGAACAAGAGCAAGAGGCGTTAGTGAACAGGCTTTGGAAACGGATGGACAAACTGGAGGCTGAGAAACGATCGCTGCAAATCAGACTCGACCAGCCTGTCTCCGATCCTGCCAGTCCTAGGTGACAATTTTCTCAACTTCTCTTAATTAACTTAAAGACAGTTAATTATCATTGATCGTCATCATGCTTCATTCATCAACATCATAATAACCTACTGCTGAGTATAATGACTTCGGTTCTGTCAAACAAACTTATGATATGAAAGTTTCCAAAAAAGCAACAGTAAGTCTGTTTAAAAAAAACTACAGCTTAGATTAGCTTAATGATTTCTGTGAACATTAATTTTTCTAGACAATTTTCGTTAATTTCTAATAAAACTGCCACTTTTCTTATTGTTCTGAAGTAAATGTACTCAACTTCACTTGTGTTTCATAATTTATGTGGCCTGTTTCTTTCCAAATTGATGAGTGTTTATTGTTGCTAGGGACATTAGTAATGGCGACACGGCGTCCAATCTCAGCACTCACATTCAGACTCTGCGCTCAGAAGTTGTCAAATTAAGGTAATGTATCATAGCTTATTTATATTAAGGGACAGACTACGGCGCGCCGCTATCTCGCTCGCGCATCTCAACATTATGAAAGATAAACAATCACTTAATATAATTATGAAAAATCGCATTCGGTGAAGTTGCTGGCAATAACATTACAAAGGTACGGCAAAAGTATCATTTTGATCCAATCAAGTTTTCCTATATGAAAATGGGCAAAACATAAAATCCCAATTTGAGAGTTGAAAACTTGAATAAATTTAACTTTTGTAATGTTAAACAAACATTACAAAACCAGCCAGCAGCTTAACCGAATATGATTTTAGATAATTATATTAAGTGACGATTTATCTTCAAAAATGTTGAGATGCCCGAGCGAGATAATGGCGCGCGTATTCTGCCCCTTAATAATATGTTTCTATTTAATTTTCTTATAGAAAACAGCTTTATCATTTACTAATTTCATAGTGGTCTGAGATATGGTAGGTCAGTGACATGTGGTCACTGACCTACCATATTCACGGGAGATTTTGATTCAAGGAGATATTTTGCCACAATACACCACATTCATCAAGCGACTTGGTGATTGCAGTAGATTTATTTATTTATTTTATTTAACAAATAATAATGATAGTGACCAAGGCGAATGCTACTGCCCGTTCCCTAGATATTCCCTTAGCTGGTTCTTACGGAACCCACGGTAAGAGATGAGGTGGTACTACTTAGGTGGGTCCACACGGCCAAATCTGCCTTCTAAAGTTCTTACCCTCATTTTGAGAAGACAAAAAGTTATTTTGTTCATTTTATGTGTGTGTTCTAATTATGCCAATACAAGCTTCTGCCCGCGGTTTTCACCCGCATTTCCACAGGAACCATGCATTTTCCGGGATAAAAAGTAGCCTATGTTACTCTCCGGTCCCTAAACTATATCTATGCCAAATATCACGTCGATCCCTTGTTCCGTTGTTGCGTGAAAAAAGGACAAACCAACAAACACACTTTCGCATTTATAATATTAGTAGGGTTAGTAGGATGTTTTGGACTTTAGAATTGAGAATTGAATTTTCATTAATTTGAAATGATGATGGCTTAGGGGCAGTGAGGGTCCTCGCCGATGTGTGGGACAACGGTTCTTATTCATGTTGAGGGCATTAGTAGATTTTGCCATTGCAACTGTAATAATTTGTTTGTCTAATGTGGTATTTTGCGTGTTTGCAATCCGTTCTTCTGTCCCATACATTTTATTGCTCTTGTTTAGAGAGATAGCGTAACAGATCACGTATTTCCACCGCTTTATTCACATTTTCCTTACTTCGCCATTAAGATTGCCGGTTCCGGTTCCTAATTCTTAGTAGCCTAAAGGAAATATCAGATGGCTTCAAAAGAAGAGTCTTTTCAAACCGTCTGATATTTCCGTTATTGTTATTTAACAGCAGAACTGCCAGCACTGACAGAGCAACCGTTTCTGTTTCAATGTTCTGGGTGGCATGGCACTGTAATAAGAGATCTGGCGTTGCGCTTATAATCAGGCAAACAACCCGTTCCTCTCAAAAAAGTTATCTCCTGATACGACTAATTTTAAACATTAACAGCTGTAATGTAATATCTTTAATTCATGAAATACAACAGAAACCAACTGGCAGTCTCTCAAAACGAAAACAAAGAGAAGATGCACCGCTTCGCACTAGAAGAGAAGCATATTCGTGAAGAGAACATGCGCCTGCAGAGGAAGCTGCAGCAAGAGGTGGAGCGGCGCGAGGCGCTGTGCCGGCACCTCTCGGAGAGTGAGTCGTCGCTGGAGATGGAAGAGGAGAGGCAGTTCAATGAGGCGTTAAGTGTAAGTTAATAATGCGGATTGGGAATTGCGAATTGGAAATAATGCAACATCATTAAACACAAAATACATAATTTCTATCGTTGTACTGTTTTAAGAAGATCACATTAACACAATAAAAATGAAATTCACAAAAAATATATAATTTCCACAAAGATACTGCATATAATGCTAAATTCAAAAATTTTTTTTTATCATCCATTAGTAATTTAAATGATATCACGAGATTCTTTACATTTTAATGAATAAAAAAATGTAATGCAAATATGTAGTTAAACGCAGTTTTCACGGCCAAATCAACAAAATGCATGTTTTTAGTACAGCTTTACGGCCCGCGTAGCACAAGTGACGTCAGATGTTCTGTCCAATTTGTATGGGGCGTTTTAGCGCTCAGTAGATACGCCCGACTTTTACTCTCATTTTTGACGTTTCTAGCGTTCGATTTCCAGTTTTTGCGATATAGATATTTGATTCTCATAAGAAAACGAATTAATTGACATAAAAAAAAAAAATGGAGTCAACGTCCTTATTCAATCAAGCGAAAACTCAGAGCGTGTGTGGCCGAGCGGGAACTTGTGCCACTTTCAATCCGACGCACCATAGTTCGAATCTCGACTCGGCCCGCACCAATGACTTATATCAAGTTATGCGCCGATTATTGACACTCGCTCTAAAACGGTTAAGGAAAACTTAGTGAGGAAACCCGCATGTTCAAGAATCATACGAGGATATGTGACGTCCACCAAGCCGCATTGGGCCCGCGTGGTGGATTATGTCCCATACCTTTCTGAGAGAAGGCCGGTATCCCAGCAATGGGAGTGTAAGAGGCTGATAATGAAGCTAATAAAAGCGTGGTATCCGCTGGTCTTCCATTTTTCCCTCATCATTGTGTTGTTTGTGTTGTGCAGGCGCGGTCCCGCAGCGTTTCTTCCCCGGGCGGGTCGCGGCCACTTTCTCCGTACGCGTCGCCACTGCTGCCCGGCTCCGGTGGCATGCGACCCGCGATGCACCTCAACTCACAGGTATGTGCAATATGTGAAAAAAAAAAATAAAAAAAGCGACGCACCGACTTCAGTGACAAACTACTAAACCGATTTTGGTGAAATTTCTATGGGACCAATCTGAAAGTATTTTTTTATGCTAGTTACCAAATAGCATAAAAAATACTTTCAGATTCAGAAAATATGTTTTTTGTTATTTTATAGCGAGAAGAGCTGGTCGTTTGCTTGATTGTAAGCATAACGCCGGCCCATAATTGGGCTGGTGAAATGCTTACCACCAGGCAAACGACCAGCTGTTTTCGCTATAAAATTACAAAAAAAATATTTAGTTAGTGTTTCATTAATAATTGATAAGTGATCTAGTGATTAAATCGTATCACGCTAAAGTACAGCACGCTAAAGTAAACTGTTCTTGTAACAGACGCGGCGTGCGAGTGACCGCTTCGTGAAGCCAGCGATTCCTGGGGGCGCGGTGCTGCCCCCGCGGCCACCCATGGACCCGCTGGGCGCCCCACTGGCGCCCCCACCACCTTCCCTGGTCGCCCCGCAGCCGCCGCCGCCCCCCGCCCTCCAGCAGCCGGCCAGCCCCATGGACACTTCCTCTAAGGACTAAAGAGGCGAACAGATCTAGAACCACTTATTCAGCTCGTTTCAAGCGATCAGACTTTAGCTTTGCTTGTAGCGGGGGGAGAGAAAACTCTATTCTATGCCAAGTTTTAAAGTACAGTTGTGCCTCTGCCATATTTACTTTCTAGTTTAATAAGGGCTTTTAGGATGCGATGGATTCAGATTGTGAATTTGTATATTAATCGCTATTCGAAGAGATTTTGTTGTTTAAATTTTTCAAGTGCAAGAAAAGGGATCTGATTCGAATTATGCATATACAATTTTTACAAAGTATATAATGGGTTCTCTGTTATAGTTATCACTGAAGTTGTTGATTTTCAGATAACTTAGCGCACTGTTAGATTAATCATTTTGGGACGACTGTCATTATATTCAAACTCAATCATTGTAGAAGCGTGTCGCCACTTAAATTCATAGCAGCTATATAATTATAATAACTAAATCATGGTGAAAGCTTGAACATTCTACAAGCATTTAAGCCCCATTCAATTAAAATGATAAAAGTTTATCAAGAGCTGAATAGGTGTGTTTATCGAAGTTGTCGTGGAGACGTCACCATTGGAATACAGTGGCGGTAGTTTTGATTAGTTGAGGGTATTCGTGATATGAATGTGGCGCAAAATGGCCGGAGGTCGGGACACACGGTACGAAAGTTGATTATGCGGCAATATTTATTATGTTTAGTTAGGAACGCGGAGCAATCCAATTGTAACTTGTGACAAACCCAATGACAAGTTTGATTTTAAAATTAATTAAAGGTAACGAGCGCACTGCAGTGCAGCGCAGACCTTTAGTTTTGAAAGTTCTGAGTGGCGCTGCAATTGTTATAGACCGGCGATCAGATTAACATCAGGCAAACGATCAGCTCGTCTCTTTATCAATTAGTATTAAAAAATTGTAATTGTAACATCAGCTATCTGCCAGTGAAAGTCCCGTCAAAATCGGTCCAGCCGTTTCGGAGATTACCTGGAACAAACAGACAGACAAAAAATTTAAAAATGGTTGTTTTCCTATAGGTGCCGTATTATATACTTTCATATGCATTTAGAAAAAAGCTGTTATTTTGATATTAGATACAGACACTTCAATTTTATTTACTTGTATAGGTAGATAAATTACTGAGATTATGAAATTAAGTGACTCACGGTGACATATGCATTGCAGTGCCACGCAGAACTTTTATTCAATGCTGTGGATAACAATGTCATTGTTGTATCGCATTAAGAAAATGGCTTGTGACGTCACTTAAACAAAAGTTACAACACAAATTCAGCGTCTGAGGCTTCCATATATTTTACTAGCCACATTGTTTATCTTTTTTTAAATTCTAAAATTGGCTTACGTTTGACCGCGATTTCACCTGATGTTAAGCGACGATGCGGTCGACGATGTCGCAGGTTTGCCTAGAAGAAACCTATTCACTCTCATCTTGAAAACTCCCAAATTATAGCTCTTGGGAAACATAGAGGCCGGCAAACAATTCCACTCCTTAGCCGTCCGTATGATGAAGGTTCATTTTGTTACAATTGCGTTGCTCCCTGCGTCTGCTCATAATCGGATGTAGTTTTGATTCCATGTGACGTGTTTACGTCGATTCTCGAAATAGTGAGTTTAAATAACCGTTTAGATATGACACCCAACGCTCCCGTCCACGTGCAGTTATAAGGAAGAGCTGGTTTGCTTATCCGCGCTTTTATCCCTCGTATTTACGTCATATCTATGGTGTAGAGTTATTTAATCTCATGCGCACTACTACTCACTGCCCGAAATCGCAAGCTCTCTTAGATACGCTTGGGAGTGTATGTTTACATGATTATAATGTATCGCGAGACTGGAATATTGTAATATTCGTAAATCCTCACTCATGCCATTTCTTCAGTCTTTGAGATACTAAACTCAAGAGGTGCAGTGACGTTTGGGTTTTCACGAAATAAATTTGCCTAGACATAATGCTCTGATTGGCTAAGCCACCGCCTCGCGCCGATTCCCGTGCGCTGATACGCTGAGTGCTGATTTTAAATATAGCAAAATCAATACATTGTTGTGAGATCGGATAGTACAATATTTCATCTCTCGGGGTTAGTATCTCGATGTCTTCAATACATAGCGAGCGTTTTTGGAGGGTTGTCGAGACGCGGTGATAACGTGTTAACTAGACTAGCAATACAGCTGTGTCGTTATTTAGTTTTAGCAGTCTCATCTCTCATCGCACATGAATGTTCTTGAACTGCTATTTGTCTAACTTTCTTATTTTCAATAAATGTGGAAAGCTTACGATTAACCAGCATAATATTATAGATGATGACATAGCTTCACTATCGTATTTGGTGCGATTCCAAATATAAACTGGAATATAGAGATGAACATTACATCTATTGCGTCTATTTATCTATGAGCGTGTGAAAGAATAATATATTTTTTTTTAATTAAATTTTAGTTTGAATTAGCAAGCCATAACCGTACGCAATACTAAAGTCGAGGATGGCATGGCGTTACCTATAAATTATGGGTGAGCGTTGAAGTAGGTAAAGCTTTTTCGCGTTTATTTTCATTAATATTTTTTAACCACTAAAGATCTATTTAAAGTTTGTTCAACACTATACATTTTCACAGAAATCTCCATGAGAGTTTTCAGGCAATTTCTAAACAATAAACGAGTTGTAATAAAAAATCGATTTTCACAAGTTTCAACGTCTATAAACACGCGATTTTCGCGTCTCGAAATCGATACACTCCGCTCGCTGTGTGGTTGAACGCAAAGACCTGTATAGAATACAGGCAACCATGTCACTTTCAATTAGGATAGTTATAGCTAGTATAAATATGGGCTAGTTTACATTGTTTTAAAGCAACGAAATTAGTAAAACCAATCCAAACCCAATTGCAACGATTGGGACTCTTGTAAATCGTGAAAATGAATGATCAGACTAGCAATTACAGTTTAAAAAAGCTATGTTATGATTAAATTTTACTACGTTAGAGAGGGAATGAACTTGATGAGTTTTTAGTACTCGATATTTCGGCGCTGTTGCAAGTGTCGTGCTCAAACGACATGCTAATCAAATAAAATACGCGGCAATGGTTACAAAATATGTTTAAAAACATCAACAACTGCCAGTTTAACACTCACCAAAGTGATCGAGAAGAAAAATAGTTCCTAAACATTTTAACTTCCTAGATCGATGTAAACTAGCTTATTGAAATCACGGTTTAATATATCCGGGCTAAATTATTGAGGCAGTGGGTTTAATTTTTACTATAAGGCTGTGTAAAAATCATTTGGATGATTGCGGACGAGTGTACGGTACGCGCAACGGATCTCGGCCGGCCTGCAGGGTGATTTTAATTCACACGGAATGATTCCGTCTCGGAAGTGCCATTCTTGATCGGTTATATATCGGAATCGCATGCCGTCAGAGAAATTTCCCACAACTGCGGCGCGAGTACGGATCTTTTCGATAAATAAAATTCGATAAAATTGACAGTTAAAATCGATAAAGTGGGTTTTATTCGATAAAATTGACATTTAAAATCGATAAAGTGGGTTTAGTCGATTTTAACTGTCAATTTTATCGAATTTTATTTATCGAAAAGATCCGTACTCGCGCCGCTGAGCTGCATAAACACGGATATAATCCCGACAATATTTCTCGTCGGGATTCGTTTCCGAGATAAAAACGATGAAGAATGTCGATTCCGACACGGATGTCATTCCGAGTGAATTAAAATCACCCTTCAGAAAGTCCAAGCTTTCTTAATATCCGAAAGAGGTAACGCAGTCAAGTACGCTGTGTCTATAGAAGCCTGGACTTTCGCGGCGGCAAAGATTTACGCGTACAGTTATTGTAAACTATTTGATTATTATCACTCTCGGGACGTGGCGCACTACTTCTATAGTTGTTGTTAGGTGTATGATATTTAGGAGTGTTTTGTAGTTTTGTTGCCCACAGGGCCTTGTTTGTTCGGTACACTAGTAGAAGTAGGGTGCGACCGTTTTCGGGTTCAATTATGCAATTTCACGTAAACGTTTTTTTTTTTCATGTTATAATTAAAACAGAAATATACGCATTCATATTATTATTTTTGTATTTTACTCTTGTATGGTTATGTGTCCTGTATTTTTCCTGGATCTGACATTTTCTTGCAATGCTCTGAGTTCTGATAGGTAGGAACCTTTAATTAAGTTGATAAATAAATAATGCCCAACGAGCATAGACTCTGACACCCATCTCCGCTCCCCGTACTACTAGGATTGTCTGTTTCTATAGGGAATCAAAAAGAATATAAAAAGCTATAGGGAATCAGGGAGAACGAGGTCCATGGTCCGCGAAAAAAGATCCGTATCTTAAAGAAATAAAACTTATATAGTGCTACCACAAAAAAACTATTTTTAGTCGCCTGTTTAGCTAGACCGCTGGTAAAGGATAATCCACACTTTACGCCACTCCCTATATATATATATACACACATCCTATAAATTTTGTTCCTGTTTAGATTGTTCCCTTAGAATTATATACCTACACTTTGAAGTTTAGCGGTGGTGTCCTTCACCCGCTGGTAAAGGGTTATTGCATGGTTATTGACTCTACCGCCACACCCTGTATATAGAAATAGTCGTAATTATTTCAAAAAGAGCATTCCCAATCTGAATCGAAGTAAAAATGGACACTACGGTTATAGAATTTGTATTATTTTTATTTTCTTTTGATTACGGAAGCAACAATGTATATTGATGCAATAAACGGTACAAGGTGTTAAAATCTCAAATAAAATAAATGACCTATCCACACGTAGGTACCTACCTACTATTTCATCAAATGTTTGGGTTGATTTTTTGAAAACATTTTATTAACAGCCGAATATGTTAGCGTTAAGGTCGTTGCAAACGGAGACGCAATAATTCTGGCAACTCAATTGGCAACCCTAATCTAAAAGAGTAATCAATGATACGCACATGACCCTTTACTGATCTGTGATGATACGCAAAGATGAAGAAGCTCATTGCAGACGATGTACAGCTATAGCTTGCGTGAGCATATAGTACAGTAGAAACTGCTCATGTATAGTGCGAAAATAATGACTGATGATACCAACCCTACCGTATATTATCGTATTCTATAAAAATAAATATATCATAATAATAATAATAAACTGTGACGCGTATGCCGCCGCACCTCTGCGCCGTCAGCACTCCACTAGTCGGCTGCTGTAAGTAGTACCTACCTATATAGCATAATTAAACATTCAAAACACATAATTTAAATACTTATCTATTAGCTATTTCTTCAACTTATCGCATTTATTATAACGCAATTGTGAAACCACAAACTAATTTGCATACATTTTGTTCTAAAAAAAGAACAATAGACATTTCGGCAGAGGAGTGTCGCCATTCGGCACCATCAAATGGCTAAAAAAAATGGGCTGGAGTAATCGCATTCTATAGACGCGTCGTAAACCAAAGCAAACCTCGGCTAACTCAGGATAAGGCGTATGGCTGTTTGCTTTGGATTGCTGCCAGGCTACAGGTATAATAATTTGCATAATACCTCCCACGGTGAATTATTTAACTTTATTATTTTTATGATGGCAAATAAAAAGGCGGCTGATGAATAGAAAATGAAAAATAGCCCAATTCATTCTATTAAAAATAGTTGTTGTTTGACATTTTTGGCAATGTATTTTGCGTCATAAATATATCAAGATGATAAGAATTAGGTAATATTTATTAATCTGTCTTAATAAATTTTATTAGATCTGCATTTTGATGAATAGATCGCTTAGTGAGTGACTGCATCGTCGCTTCATCAGATATTGTGATCAGATATTACCTAGTGGTCAAACGTAAGCCCATTTGTAACCTAAGTACCTATATAAAACTAAAAAAGAACGGAGTAGGTAGGTAATAACGAAATGCCAACAGCCAACACTCAAAACCTAGAAAAGTTGGTAATACAGGTGTATTATTAGTACTCTTTTATTTTCGAGATTATTCGCAGAGTAAGTTGGCAGGTAGGCAGGCCTAACAATTTGAAGTAAGACGCGTACCTCCCTAAATCAATTAAGAAGCGAGTTTCTCGACCCTCGGCTTTATGGTAGGCACCTAAATGGGGAATGCTCGGAAAAGCTTGTTCATCTCATCCCACCGTCGCAGTTCTATCACCGAACATTTCACCACCGGAACAAAGCTCATCCACACATAATCGAGTCCTGAAGTCGCATACCACTCGATTTATGCGATCCTTTCTCCCGCATACTTGCAAAATGTGGAACTACTCCCCTACAGGTTTTTTCGCAGTGCTACAAAATGCAGTCCTTCAAGACGGGTGTCAAACGAGTTCTCCGGGGTCGGCAACGCATTGGCAACGCCCCCAGTGTTTCAAATATCCATAGGCGACCGTGACAGCTTACCATCAGGCCGGCCGGTTGCTAGATTGCCACCGGTTTAAATTTAAAAAAAAAAACGCTTGTTTCGGGTGTGTTAATCATTGGGCGACGCACTGACGATGGCTTGTTTTTAGTCGTCCGATCATCTAATGGAGATGGGATAATGTGTAGGTAGATACATTACATAGGTATACTTTGAGAGGTACCTATAGCCTATAGGCTGCAGAAGACTAAGGTCTATGAAACTGACTCATCTTGTACCGGTGCTAACTCAAGCGTAGGTTACCAATGGGGTTTGGTTTGTTTTATCATTTTTCGAGTCCAGCGTAGAATCGCTATCTCTCGGCTTTGCGGCCAATTTTGCAAGTTTTTAATTGGTATAAGATTAATAAGCAAAGGCAGACTCCAAAGTTGATAGAAAACACCAAAGCCTATAGAGACGAGTTGCACTGAGTTTACAGCGCGCCGCTATCTCTCTCGCGCATCTCAACAGTTTTGAAGATTACAATCACTTGATATAATAATTATGAAAAATTGCATTCGGTGAAGTAGCTGGCAATGACATTATCTCTGTCTCAGTAACTTTTTTGCAGGTAGGTAATTTGTGATCATAAATCTATAGTCACGCGTTCAGGTTAGACACCAGGGTTGCAAGCACATAGCGCACCAAAATCATATTTAAAAGCTATAGTTTGTCAATAATTAAGAAGGATATATCGTGGGACAGATTTAATTAACTCCACCAACATTTCATGTAGAAATAATCGAAGCACTCAGCTTATCTGGGAATAGACGCAGATGATTCGGTATCTACCTACCGTTCCTATAGAACTATCGCTTCGCTTTATGATTCAATATATATTACCTAGTACCAGTACGTGTAGACTAAAAGCAATAAAAAAAAAACTAAACCTGGACATTTCCACGCGCTCACGTCACAGAAATATTAACTATGTTTGTCGAAATGAACTAAGTTTGAAATTAACATTCAAATAGAAACGCGCGGCGCATCGTCTCCTCCGCTCATAAAACTTGTTTGCAGAGAGACGAATAGTTGTCGTAGCTTATTGATCCTTCCAATAATTATCGAACACGTTTCATGTCACTATGTTTAAGCGCATGGTTAAACACGAAAGTGGACGAGTGTGGCGGATACGGCGAGACGCTTGTTTGTCAGTTTACGCACGGAATCGTAAAGAGGCAGGCAGTAGGTAGAGCTAACAGAAACCCAGAGACAGTGAGAGCAACGGTCGATCTTGTTCGAAGAGGAATTAGTTGTTTGTATTTTGGGGCCCGTATGATTTTATTATTTAGCAGAGAAAAAGAGGAATTGCATACAAAACTGAATAAGTTTGTAACGAGTGAATGTGATGAGTATTTAAATTTTAAATCTATCGGCTGGATGAGGTGTTTAGATTTTTTTCTCTCCTTGTGCCAAGTGCACAATTGTGGCTAACCACACTGGCCCAGTGCGGGTGGTGGCTGTCAAATACCTACTTTTGCAATTTTGCTATTCCTTTAAGTAGGTATATATACCTACGACTGTTCCCTAACGAATCGCGACGTTAGTACTCCTACTTCGCTGAAATGTTATTTTATGAGCAATAAATACAAATTTATTAATCTATAAGCACCTACACTAATATTTTTTCTTTTGTATCATGAATTTGAATCGAAATAAAAAATCTACGAATGATCTCTAATTTTAGACTGTGAAGCCACATAACCCATCTGGCCTGTAAAGAATTCAAAATGGAGGTAGGCAAATGTTGATTTTCTATCAAGTTAATTTCGAACTGCCATCTTTAGCGTTTTGTTAACGCTTCAAATGTCATTAAATTATTTCGTGCAACGTGTTTTGAGTTAATACCTAATACTCGTAAGTAATACCTGTTAAAATGTACGCAAATTGTGTTCGTACATGTTTACTTATTCATATAGGTAGGCACGTATAGCATACATTATAATTTACCTAGCCATTAAATGTCAAGCTGATATTCACAAGTTTCAATATTGATGTTTTTTGTGTTTGATTTGATCATCTGCTCATATAACCTCAGCTAAATTTAAGCATCGTTTCATGACATGACTTTGCAGTTACTAAAGATACGGACCTAAGTTCGTAAAAACCGGCTTCGTATCACAGTTTAAGCACGAGTTTCCTTCAGTCTGCGATATTAAAATTACAGCTGAGTCGATAAATTAGTGCAAATTATGAGATTGTGTGAACATTAATGAAAAAATACCGTAACTGTGACGGCGATATCGTCGGTACCGTTAATCTCAGATTTGACGAATAGGTGTGTAATTGCCGATTGTGCCTACACTTAACTGCCAATTAAACGTCAAGAATATATCAATAAACGTAGCCATTCAACGTTACGGAAGACAGATATGGCACGAGGTGACGAGACTAAATAGTATTTACGCTGAGGTGTTAATTTCAGGAGGTTAGAGTAGCGTAAATTTTATTTATATGAAATTTAATTCATGGGCTGCTAGTGCGGAGTGTTTAAACGGCGGAGTTAGCACGGGGCTCCGAATAAACAAGACGAGAGACGCTGGCGACGCGACGCATGGGTCGTGCGACTGATCACTGGAAAATGTTAACAAGTGCTTACAGATTTTTCTGATTCCATATTTAAACTTATTTTATTTTAAAGAAACAAAATTCCTTTGTTTCCTATTGATTAGTTATTAGTTAGCGTGACCTCTAGGCTCTATCTCATCTGGGGGTCTAGAAAAAGTCACTGTTCAGATTTGTTAACGATAGCTTTTACTATTACTTATTCTGTGACCATAGCAGAAAAGTAAAAAATGTGTGAACTAACTGTCCGTCTGGGGTGGGACCACCGCTTTGCTCGTGACGTCTGCCGCCAAGCATTAATGTGCAAGCTAGACACGATTTTATAATGATGACTGACTCGCAAGGACGTCTGCCGGAAAACATTGATAGATTATTGGGACGGATCGGGTTAGGCTAGCCAAGCAAGCTCTTAGGAGGACACAGCGAAAAACCTTTAACAAAAGCTTTTATATTTTAAATTCAAATTGCTTTATTCAAATAGGCCCCAAAGGAGCACTTATGAAAATTATAATAAATGACTCTAACAGCGGGCCTCTGCAACATTCGTCTACCCGAATCACAGACTAAAACTAATGCTGTCTTTATCAGAACATAATAAATGACAAACACACCAACAGACCCAATCCGTGCAGGTTAAAACTAGCCTAATTATATTTTGGATAACTCAAAAAGTTATTTACCTACATAAGAGGCAATAGTAGTTGTAACGGTTAGGTATACAACCTGAGTTTGAATTGGTATGTTATCCCAAAAGAGGTCTCTCCTACTCTAATCTACTCCTAGAGGTCAATAACATTTGTTTTACGAGTTTCTGAAATTCGGAATTTTTCACTGAAGAAAAGCCATTAAAAGTTTAGGTCAATATTCAACTACAGAACTTCTGGGCAGCCCTAGATCAGCTGAACTATGTTGAGCTTTGTTAAATGATGATGTTGTAGATGACACTTCCAGAAAATGCCACACACTTCACGCTTGAAGTCATTTTTTTAGTATGGAATTATTGAAAGACGTATTGCCAAGGGAGGTTCTCACAGCTTGTCGACAACCATGGTCCTAATCACCCCCTTCCGGGCTACAATACCACGTCAAACTCACCCTGTAGATTAACGTAAGTAACTAACGTAACATTTCGCATCAGAACACGCCCCAAATATTATGCAGATGGGCTTAACATAACGAGGACCCGAGAGGTCACAAGCGACTCATGAATTATTAAGGTACCATCTAAAAGGTGTATGTAATGAAAGGGTAACGTAGATTTTTTTTATTCTATTGGGTATTGAGACTTGCGGGTCGTTTGCTAGATGGTAAGAATAACGCCAGCCAATAACAATTGTAGTGCCACTAAGAACTTTGAAACACATTCTAGATTTAGCGTATTCACCACCTTCGCAAATTTCCTTTAAGTAAAACTATGTACTTAAAACGTCAGAAATTATTGAGTCGATTTTCTTTTATTTCAGTTTAAAAAATACGCTTACCACTTACGATATAAAAGTTCTAGTTTGTAGCTAAGTAAATAGTGTCCTTTTTGTTGTCTGTGCAAACAAGTGGATAAAAAGAATTTCGGTTCGGTAGTTTCTAGGAAGGGTCTGGGCGAGCTCAAACCAACCACACAGGACGGGTAAGTTTCCTCAAGAATGGAAAGAAATAGTTAAGTGGGAGTTATATTTTTCATCATTTCCATTTTTGGAGACGTTGTGTAATGTAATCATATTACATATGTCAGTCTATAAATCTATAGATTCTGCCCGGGGTTTGACCCGCATTCCCATACCCATACAACATAGTAATGCTTTATGAAATATATTTTATAGTGTTAACCGACACTAGCGGATGTTAATGCTTGCACATTACCTACTGCTGGGCGGCAGACTACACGATCAAAGCACCTAGTGATGTCCCGCCAAGCTTGAGCTTTAGGTGATGGAAAACTTCATGATACGACCGTACTCGTGTAGCGTCCTCTACGCTAGAGCTTTTTCTAGTGCTCTCAAGATGAAAGTATGTGTGACACGGCATCGGCAGCCCTCTTGAGAGGCAGTTCCATAGAAATAGCGAATTTATATGAAATAGGGTTATCAAATCTACCCACGTACCCATTATAGTATGATAGAGGTACTGGCATTCGTTCCCATGTTAGTCTTAATTTACGCAGTTTACGCAGTTGCTTACATTTACTGAAGAAAATACTTAATTGGTAGAAATGACTCATTTTTCCTAGAAATAATCGACCACTACGAAATCATAGTTCCAAGAGCATGCCACCAATGATGCACACACGAACATTGATTGCTCTTTGTCTAAATAACCCAGATCCAGAAACGCTCATATTATTGGAAGAGCAGACGATCGCTCATAACGGTCGGTGAGAGATTTTTAAAAATGAAACATTTCTGTGGAGAGCATTGAGCTCGACCGTTGTTTGAGGTTTCCTTTATCAATTAGCACTTGGTCCGCCGGCGGACCGTCGAGCCGTAACTGGGTGAGGCGACCGGTGGAATGCTGACTAGGTGTCTACAGAAGTTCCTTCTTATGGGAGGTAGGTATACTATCGAGATGTGAGTGCACTGAGAAATCAGCTCGTCGACTTTATGACGAAGCATTGTAGGTCAAAATTGATTGGTACCTAAACCATTTTTACTGTGATGGTTTAGTGTATGACATGCAACTACTCGAGAAAGCTGTTCGAAGTTTGATCACGGTGGTTCAATTTGTATTATAATGTCTGGAGGTTTTGTGAAAGCTTGTTAAATTGGCTATCTAGTAGGTAATGTTGCAGTAGCAGCTATAAGTAGTTGTAATATACCTACCTAGTTAATATTAGAAAATTCAGGCTAAGTATGTAGAGTTCATACTCTACCTATTCGACTCTACTAAATTAGTATTACCTTTTGTCCTTTTGTAATTATTGTAAGCTCTATTCACGCATAAAGAAACATCGAGGTTAGTCAAAGTTATATTTTGATATTAATTTGTGCGTGAATTTGCCGTCTCGGTCTTAATACTAAATAAAAAATTGTTATTATAAATTGAATAATAAATAATAAGTAACTATTAAGCACTTAACTATAATTTCGAAAATGAACGGAATCGTATAATAATTATGCTCTACCTAAGTATTATTAATTTGAATAACAATTTAAAGTAAGACTCTGAAGTTTGATCTTTCTTTTTCATATTCAGCGTAGGTAAGCATCGTTACTCAAATATAATAAAGCTTGATGGTTTTGTGAACGTAGTGTCTAATAGAAGCTGACTGTTTCGAGTTACATAAGCACAATCGAGTTAATATCTATGGAAATACAGGTGTTACTCGAGCAGTTGACTCAAAGCTGCGCAGGATTGTCCCATCTGAGTCCGAAGTCCGCCACCAATCGGTTTATTTGTCAAAACTTGGTAGGCGGGGCTTCGGCCCGAAGCCGACGATGAGCCTTCATCGATATTCAATTCAAACTGACTCTTTGACGTAAGCAATAAGACGCAATATCGTTTGTAAACATAGCAAAAAATCCTCCCAACCGATACAATAAAATGCACTCAATTGCGCTAGTCATAAGGTTGTTTATGTAGTTATCTGTGTCTAAGGCAGTGGGTATGTTATTATGTGTACATGCTAATGAAGTGTAGTGTGGTCGAGTTCGCGGTAGTTGCTCATGCAGTTGGCACGCCACCACTGATTTGTGATATGTGACAACTGAGGAACTAATTTCAATCCCATTTAACGCTAATTACTTCTTCCTATATTTTTGACAGTTGTAACAAACATTTAAATTTGAAGTGATCGATGACTCGGAATTAAGTGTATCGTGAAGTGACTCGGAGTGAAGTTTTCGGGAATTATTTGGTAGATGTGTTTAGATAAATAGTCAAGATTGTGGATAAAACAGCGCACGACGAAAGGTAAGAGTTTATGAAATTCATTTATTTATAAAAAAGTACCTAAACTTAACAATTAAGTGTTAGGTCACAATGGGATTTTATGCAGACAGCTGTGCGCCGGAGTTGATGACGTTTAAATATATGAATGAAAGTCTAATTATTCCACCTAGTAGGTAATAAATAGTATTTCTTAGTTACTTACGTTAAGTAACTAAAATAATTAATTTTGAATAATAGAACTTTACGATGCATTAGCTGCGGCTACGGTTTCGTCCGTTTAATTAATTTTATATTAGTGGCGATGTCAAAACGTAGGTAAGGAAATTTAATTAACTATAAATTAATCGAACACAACTTTCGAATTAATCGATTAGTATAAATCAAAAGTTTAACTAACTTACCGCTACTAAGGTCTTCACCGTAATTCCTTAGAACTTCACGTTAATCACGTTATAAAGTTATCAACTGATTTTAATTCAGTACAGGTAAGTATGCTTACTTACAATAATCTGAAAATGATAAACTGCGACAATCATCGCAACTTTTATTTATTCTCCATTCGATTTGACATTTTTTTTCTTTACTCGTGTCGTAGCTGTAGTAGGTATGGAATAATATTTTTTGTTTATGTTATTAGGTAACGAGACGAGCTGGTCGTTTGCCTGATGGTAAACATAACGCCGGCCCATAACAATTGCAGTGCCACCCAGAACTTTGAAACACAAAGGCCGGCGCGGCACTGCAATGCTCTCGTTACCCTTGAGACATTAGGTATTAAGTCTCATAAGCCCAGTAATTTCACTGGATACTCTGCTCATCAAACCGGAACACAGTAATGCTTGCACACTACTGCTTTGCGGCAGACTTCACAAGCAAAGCGGTGGTAACAACCCAGACGGACACTCGCAGAAGAGTTAGTCCTACAACTAACAAAAAAATAGAAATAGATACAGGTCAATATGTCCTAATTCATATCAGGAACACAGTAATGCTTAGCGGCAGAATACACGAGCAGCGGTGGTACCCACCCAGACAGACACCCGCAGCTAAGAGTTAGTCCTATATACAGCTGCAGCATGCGTGATGCGGCAATACATGATTGATGGATATGCATCAATGACGCGCCAATCATGGAAAACCCACGATCCCCGCTTGACGCATATCAAAGCGGCCCGTACACGCAATGCATGATTGATGGATAAGCAACAATCACGGACCACGCGAAAACCATGGAAAAACCACGATCACCGCGCTTGACGCATATCGTACCGTCTAAGGTGGAGCTTGGTAGAAATCTAGTCCGAGCGCTAACCGTACCACGGTTAATATAGTGAAAGAGACGCAGCGCAGCCGCCCTACGATCTCTACTCAAAAAAATAGTTTCACAACCACTGCGTGTTCAGTGCCGAAACCGCTCTAAATACGGGGTGATGCGAAAGTAACGTATATATAGCGTAAAGCGGAGCAGTCGTCACTTTGAGTCCAGGCAGGGAGTTAAAGAGACTGCATTATCTGGCTGTATTGGTGTTCTTGTCAGTTTCGTGAATTTGTTTATGGTTTTACTTCAAGCCACGCTTGCGCGTAGTCTGCTGCCAAGCAGTAATATGCAAGCATTACTGTGGTCCGGTTTGGTGAGCAATCTATAGTCAGTGAAATTACTGGGCTTATGAGACTGAATACCTAATGTCTCAGGGTAACGAGCACACTGCAGTGCCGCGCAGGCCTTTGTGTTTCAAAGTTCTGGGTGGTACTGCAATTGTTATCGGCCGGCGTTATGCTTACCATCAGGCAAACGACCAGCTCGTTAACCAAATAACATAAAAAAACAGGCAAACAACTGCAGCATTATTCAATGGTATAAAAAAGTGATGTATGTAGCGTAAAGCGACGCAGTCGTCGAGGGAGTGAAAGATACAGCCTGAGCCAGCTTGAGCGTGTACTGCTTCGTAATCCGTACTTGTCGCAAAACTATGCTTGTTGTTTTGATGGCAAAACGCAAATGCTCGCATGAGCATGTAATGGCTGCTTACCACCTGGAAGAAATATATATAGATTTATAATAAATATAAATAATATAATAGAGCAGTAAAGTTTATGAGTTTTTTTTACCGCCAATCTTGAAATTCGCTAAATTCTTATTTATTTTTGTTTTATATTATTAGGAACAGCAAACGACTACTCTATATATAATAATGTGTGAAATACACGAAATAAACTGACAATAGTGCAGCCCACAACACTATTCACAGATTAACATAAATAGTTTTACAAAATTCCGCCAGAGGATAAACATTGAGAAAAAAAATTAGATTTATATTACACTGAGTGAAAGATCGATTCTTGCATATTAATAGGTGATGGTTATACATAAATAACAAAAAAGGATACTAATCCTGGTAGAACAAAAATTATAAGAGTAAGAAGGGTATGTAACATCTCACTTCTCACTGTGAATTCTTTGACTACCTAATTGGAAGCTACATTATCCCTAAGTGCTATAAGCAACATTTTATTTTAATTCCACGCGTGCGAAGTCGCGAGCAGAGGCTAGTAGCTCTAATTTTCGAAAATCAACCCCTAAGGAAGTTAAACAGGGTGGTAAATTTTCTAGGGAAAATTTTATTCCTTGGGAGTCACTAACTCGGCAGGTACAAATAAACATTAAAATAAATAATAAAACGCGTACGTTTAAAGTTTTTGAAAAGTAAAAAATGTGTGGTGTCTGGTCAACTCAAGTTGTAACCCTTCTGTGTACCTACTTGTAATTTGGTTCTAAAGTTGTTTCTAACGTTTTTTCTAACGTGTTCTAACTAAATGAATAAAATTTAGTTAAGACTACAGATCCCGTCTTGATGTTTTTTTTATCTTGTTACTATAGTTAATTTCTATATTATAATTATGACCTATTCTAAAATAGTATAGACCACGTTTCCGTAGAGTTTAAACATTCATTAATAATAATATAAAATTAAAAATGAACTCTAAAGCTTTTGGATTTTACGTTTCAAACAATTATAAGTACTACAATTAAAAGTTTATGTTAAAACGCCACCTAATTAATGTGTTTTCATTGTTTAGTATAGACGGCCTACAACGATATAATGACGTGTACTCAATCAAGGCCGGTAAAGAGCACGAATTTCCAAGATTTTTAAGAAAATATTTTTGAAATTTGATGAGGTGAAAGAAGTATACAGATAAACTAAATATATAGTAAAGAGGTGGTTCCTACTCTCACTCTCAAGAGAGACTGGCGTGACTATAGTAGGTATTGGTAATAAAAGATTTAGTTATTTTTAATGTGAAAGGTTAGGATTACATTAGGATTAAAAAACGAAATTAAAATAAGGTTTTCGATAGTCTAATCTTAGCATATTTATTCTGTGACCAGTCGATAATTCGCGCACGTGGAAATTACGACAGTAATCTTGCATTTTTCTGGGTTAAAAATACCTATGTTATCACGTAGTATTATTATATGTTCTGTGCCACCGGTCCAGAAATCTTTATGCAGATCCGTTGCTCGGAGATCATCATCCATTTAGATATATAGCATTAGTACAGATAGAAATAAGCTGGTTTAAGATTATTAAACACATCACCCTTTAGGCATCATTCTTTTCTATTGAAATAAGGTTGAAAATGGCGATGCGTTTTCTTTTATTTGAACGTTATTCGTTGGTTTTTTTAATTAAGAAAAAGGGACACCATGGAACTAGATAGATAGATAAACTCTTCATTGCCACATATATGCCTACCACAGTACAAAGAAAATTTAAATACTAAAATCTTAAAAACTACGGGCGGCCCAGCAAAGATTTAGCGAGATTTCTCTTATAAATTCGGTGCTAAAAGAAAATATTTTTTTTAAACTACAACTAGCTTGAAGTTAATTAAAGTAAGAACTATAATAGGTGCCTTTCCAATAACTACTGACACTTTTGAAACATCTAGGGATTTTACAAGGTGAAGAATGTCTGAAGTCAATAAAAAGGTAGAGACGCAGTAAACTTCTATCAATCAATAAAATAATTTCAATAACATTCAGATAAATAACTTCGAAATAACACAGGTACAACTATTGATGAATTTAACGTAATAATTATAATTATCAATTCCAAAAACATCTTCTTTTGAACCCTCCCGCAATGTTGAAAACCGCATTTGCATAAGATACCTAGCAATTATAAAGTCTCGCATGTTCAGACAAGTCGTAAAGCTGTGCACTATGTGCGCTTAGAACAGATGGTGCGTTGGGTGAGCACGCGCAGGGTTGCGATGCGATGTGACGCCGCGCGCCGCAGGCTGCAGCGCAGGCACAAAGGCTGACGGCGCAGAGGTTCCGTCGTCCCGGCGAAGGCCTATCGGCGCGTCCGGCTCGCCACAAAGCCCTACAATAAACTTTTACAACACACATAAAACCCTGACTTTTTAACCCGAGTTATTTGAATTAATATCAATTCGGAGTTTCTCAATGGGCTTTACTCGTCCAACTTTAAAGCTTTACGACGACCACAGAATTGAGGAATAAAATTTAATTGAAATGTAGACCCAAAAAAGTTTGATTGCGGTTATCAGCTTCCGAATTTGAATATTTACACTGAATGCGTATTAAATAAAACAAAAACGAACCCCAATTCTTCGACGGGTAGTCTAATTTTGTATCGTCACCTCCATACTACTCGTAGGTACATTACCCAGCAATTACTGCTGTGCTACCAACTCTGCCCCAATTAATGCGTAAGCTGGTGCTGGGACTATTAAACTAACTAATTAGCATTAAATACTGCTGCTGCAAGTAGCCGTAACATTTTTAATCATCGTCTTCTCTTCCTAGCATTTTATTGATACGAAAATTAGTTACGCCTTTTAATGCGCCAAAAAAGCGGTTTGTTGTAAGTTATTAAGTCCAATTTAACGCATCGATATTTAATTTATATGGCGTTTACATAAGGCGGTATCTATCGGTTACATCTTTATAATTGATTAAGTTCAATTAAGTACTCGCATTTAATGACACCTTAATATTTTAACCAGTAGACGTGCAGCCGACACAACTTAGGCTTTAAAAATCTTTATCGGTCGGAAAATACCAAGGTTAAATAACAAACATTTATGTAGGTAGCCTTTTAATAAAGAAGACAATCAAACATTGTGTCAACAGTAAGTCAATAGTAGAAAAATGTATTTTATTTTTAAGGTCGCACGACGTTATTGATCATGTGTTGCGGTTATTTGATTTAAGACTATTGTTTGATTAACATATCAAGGCTGGTGGTTGTATACATGCCAAGTGATAATGAAAATTCAAGTTTGAAACGTCGATGACGCAAGACCATTAAAAATACTTGAGTTTTCGGCATCGTTCCGTTTGCGCACCGCTCTCGGCCTTCATTACGCAGCCATTCTGCAAACTTTGAAATTGGAAAAGAAAACACGGGCCGTATTGTTTCAATGGTTTCAATATCGGTTTGGTCGGTCTTGCATTTGATAATTAGCACCTCTCGCCTCACATCGCGCGGGCCGCGGGACAATTGCTCGATACCGCCGCGCACATAATGCTTACATTTATCGAAGAGAGCACGCCATAAACGTCCAATCACCGGGCTCGGGTTCCATTCGAAACAGCCTTCAGAGCCACTCGTCGTTATCTTTGATATTTTATAGGGATCAGTAAAACGCCGGCACTGCAAAGCGATTAAGCGACATTCCTCGTCCATCGATGCGGTCGCATCACTCTCCGAGTTGTTCGGAGTTACTGCCACGCGGTAACTGATAAAGAACGTTATTACACGTAATTAAAACGCGATAAATTTACATATTGTGTGGCACGCTTTGTATCCCCGAGCGACCCTTCGCGGCGCGGACTGAAGCCCGAAACCAAGGCCGGTACTAGCACATCATATTTAGCCTCGCCATTAAAAAGAAAATGTTCGCAATTCATCTATACGACTTAAGTTTAATATTTATACCTCATGGAGTCGTAAAACGATGAATAATGACGCTGCAGACGAGTGGGCTAGCGCTGTAATTACCTCGTCTTTATACATACATGTTGCTTTCTTGCTGTTTATACTTACCTTAAATGTAGGAATACGATAGGAATCTCCACAGCCGTACTGTGAGGAGGACGTAAAACCAAATTATGAGTACGGTATTGTAGCTGCGAAGCAAAATAAATATCAGTATTCAATAAAGTAAGTGCCGGCTTTCAGTCTGTGTTTATAGCTATGAACCCGTCGTAGCCGCGGAGTTCCAATTTAAAGATTACTCTTGCAAATTAGCTTTATGATTTTACTTTAGATTTATGTTAACAGTTGTCAAACAAATATTATTTGATGGCGATGACATTCAATAACACAAACTATCTTTTAGAACATCCGACATCCAATGAACTTAATCTGCTCATTTATAAACGAACACTCAGATGTTTTAATTTTTCTGTATTATGCTCGTATTGCTAGCTTACGCAAATATTACTGATTTTATAGTAGTTGCTATAGCTATGTGGTTCCTTTTTTTTTCACTATTTTATTGTTTACTCTTGTAAAGGCAAACTTACTATTGGAAAATTTTAAGGACATGCGTTGAAGTCTTTTCTATGGGCGGGTGGTTGAAACCATGTTTATTAAAGTATTTTTAAAACTGTCGGTAGATGTAATTACTTATCCCTTATTACTGTATAATATCGTAGTTTATGCCGACCAAGTTTTTATAACTATTGACTATATTACTTACACTGGGCCTTAAAGAAAGCGAGTCAGTTGTAAAAAATGCTATAACTTTTAACATATTTGAGCAATCCTTTTAAAATAACAACTTAATTTTATTTACAACTATAGGAAGAAGTAAAACCTTATTATTTCTTCTTGTTACTTGTATTAAAAACCATAAATAAAATAAAAAGACGATTTTTATAATTTGAACAACAAATTTGAAACCATTTGTTTTACTATTGTTTCTGTTCTGTCATATAAATCAGCTTCTACGTGCTGGAGGGAGCAATCCAAGCACGGGAGGCGGCGTCTTGTCATGAAGCCATTTAGACCCTCAAATGGTACAAAACTCGAACAACATGTACAACCAATGTACTATGTACAACCTTCTGAGGCCCTCCCGCCAGGTCATGACCTGCAATGGCCAATCTGGAAATCCCTCAATCGCCTTCGGACCCAGGTTGGTCGCTGCAGGCATAACTTAGCCAAATGGGGCTTCATAGACCAATCTTTGGAGCACTGCTGCTGTGGAGCCCCGAAACAAACAATGGCCCATTTATTGTCATGTCCTACGTGCCCAACAACCTGTACACTAGAGGACCTCACCGCTGCCTCGGATAATGCGGTGGCCCTGGCCACACATCTAGCTGGGATAATCTAGTTTTAACTACTGACTCGAAAAGAAGAAGAAGAAGACAAAACTCGAAGGGCTGCATCGAAATTCAAGGCTGAGTTGCGCTAGAGAACATATTAATTGGACTCTGGGTGACTGGTCAAGAGTAATTTCGGACGAGTCGAGATTCATGCTATACATGCACGAAGGGAGGCAAAGAGTCTACAGAAGACCAGGAGAGGTTGCATTGAAGTGAAAGTACCATACGGCGGCACCTCTATCCACGTGTGGGCTGAAATTTCTTCCGAAAGCCGCACCAAGCTAGTGGTGATGGAAAATGGAACTTTAACTACAGAGAGATACGTGAATGCAATTTGAAATGAGTATATGTTTGCGCATTTTTAGTAAATATGGGTGATAACGCTCGTCCCCATACAGCATGTCGCTATTACACGCATGGACTGGCCAGCACGCAGCCCAGACTTGAACCCCATCGAGCATGCCTGGGATACACTCGGACGACGTGTACGCCAGCGAAATTTCCCTCCAATCACGCTTGGAATGGGAAAATATTCCTCAGCATCGGCTCAGAAATCTGGTGAAAAGCTTGCCAAACCAAACAGCGTGGTGGGCTGGTGGCAATACAAAATACTAAAATGTGTGAAAATTAATACCGTGTAGCATTTTTCGAAATCTAGTGAAAAATGGTCATTTTCACTTAACCTACCTACTTTTATTCAAAATAAACTTCATAACCTTGAACTATAATATATTATAGCACTTTAAAATCTATGTAAATCGACAATGTATGTGTCACTGGTGAGCAAATGAGAATTAAAAAACATATTGTTGCTTTAAAAAATTTATGAAATTATCACAAGATTTATGAATGTTTTAGAAACCCATGAAATTGACAAATTGAGTTTACCGGGAGGCGTGTTGGGACGTTGAACTTACGTAGCCAGTGATAATAGGAACTATAAACACTGCCGAGAATCGTGGCCGGGCCAAACTCAATAAAATATCTGGCTTATTTGCCATCGCCATCGGATTCGTGATGCCCCACGTTTGTACAGCGTTGTACTTGTAGGTATTCAATAAAGCTGGCAGTAAACATTCAGTGGTACATCTGTATTTATGGCACAATAATTTCGTGGAAAACGACGACGCAATAATGAGGTTCTGAAGTATGGCGCGGGCAGAGCAACGCGGATGACGATTATTTAAAAAAAAATTACATAAAAATACATTTCATACCGGGTACTTTGATTACCATTTGGAAATTGTATTTTGGAACAATAGAGATAAATTATTTATTTATACACTAAAATTAAAAACAAACAACATACCTTACAAAATGCACTTGAAACACAAAACAACGTATATATTATATATACCTAAACAAATCATTTATTATATTGTATAATTATATAAAATCAAAACATTCGACAGCAGAGTTAACTTTAGTAACGGGATATTTACCATGTATTTTATTTGTTTTGAGCCCTCGATATTTCGGCACTGTTGCAAGCGCCATGTTCACGAGGAAACTGAAGTTACTGCGGGTAGAATTGTAGACTTCGATAAGGCTATGAGCAAACGAACCGGTCTACCTTCTTTCGTTCGCGTTTTTTATTATTATATACCTAGCGCCATTATATACCTAGATTGGTTCGAGAGGCAATTGAAATAACCAAGTATAGGAATTTTAACAGAGATGATGGGTTTCAACTGTCGAGAACCTGGAATCCAGTGGTAAATCTATGCAAAAACTATAAATGTGTCGAAATAAGTTCGCGAGCAGATACCGTAAGTTATGTCTGTCGAGATCAACAGCGAGTTGCGAGTGACTTTTGTGTTGGTGGTAACGGCACCGAGCCGAAAAAACGCGAACGAAAGAAGGTAGACCGGTTCGTTTGCTCATAGCCTTATCGAAGTCTACAATTCTACCCGCAGTAACTTCAGTTTCCTCGTGAACATGGCGCTTGCAACAGTGCCGAAATATCGAGGGCTCAAAACAAATAAAATACATGGTAAATATCCCGTTACTAAAGTTAACTCTTGTGTTAGTGACCATGAAAGTTTAAAAACTTATATTCGACAGCAGACTGGAACAAGTTTAGTATCTTCTAGGTGTATTCTTGCAATATGATACAACGTGAAGATTTTGATCTGTTCCATTAGACATTCTTCTAAAACTGTATAAGAGCTGTTTGACACTGCATCCGATCAGAATCTATGAAAATAAACTCGGACCGAATTCGAATATTGCTTACGCACACCACGTGATCACGCATCACGCGATCTCTGATCCAAATCCGAGCAAGGGGTCATCTTTGGCATTCGTAATTCATACGCAAAGCGTTTACGTCGTTGGTTGTGTGTCCTTTCAATCGTCGTCAACTTCTGGCAGTGCTATTGTACGTAGCAAGATGCAGAAGAAATAAACAATTCTGGATACACCCTCTCATAGTGAACTGGTTACGAGGAGGTATGACTAACTCTTCTGCGAGGGTCCATCTGGGTTAGTACCACCGCTTTGCTCATGTAGTCTGCCGCCAAGTAGTAATATTACTGCATTAGCATTACTGTATTCCGGTTTGATGAGCAAAGTAGTCAGTGAAATTACTGGGCTTATGAGACTTAATACTTACCTAATGTCCAGGGTAACGAGCGCATTACAGTGCCGCGCAGGCAGTTGTGTTTCAAAGTTCTGAGTGCAGGTACTGCAATTGTTATGGGCCGGCGTTATGCTTACCATCAGCCAAACGACCAACTCGTCTCGTTATCCATTAGTATAAAAAAAACTGACATTTAAAAGGAGCTTTTAACAATCACCACTAAGGGCTACATCAACACGACAGGAAGTTTTACAATTACTACCGATCGAGTGTGTCCATTTTTGACATTTTAGATCACATAAAAGACAATATAAAAATAAAAGTCAATATTCTGCTCCGAATTAGAGATTCACGGATGACTGGAAGAAATCGGACGACGGAATTCCTTCTTAGAAATAGCACTGATGGTTATTTTGGACATTTTCTCGGATTCGGATCGGATGCAGTGCGGAACCGTTCTTAGCTACACTAGCAAATGCAAAAGCTTTAAAACTAGGCTGCTATCTGTTTACGACGGAAATGAATATAAAGTTTATTTTTCTGCTTTCTCAGGATGGCAGCATCGCACATCCTGAGCGCGGTGGAGCCCTCTGTCGGAGGTAACTCCACCCGCAACGGACGTGAGCGCGAAGTCAATGTCGCACTGGACGACAGAGAGCTGTGGGTGCGCTTCCAGACCCTCACCAATGAGATGATCGTCACTAAGAATGGCCGGTGAATACCTAACAACAAGCAACTAGCTATATCGCTTATCATCGCCTGTTTTTTTTTTGTACTATTAGATAACGAGACAAACGCTTCGTTTGATTTCTGACGGTAAGCATAACGACAGCCCATAACAATTACAGTGTCCCCCACTCATCGTGTGTGACCGATACAACGATCTATTTCGCGCTCAGGAGGGCAATCGCGTTAAAAATTATCAACCAAACCGCTACTAAACCACGACCGCATCACAGCTTTTTGACCGTTTCTTATCGCGCTAATAGTTTTACCAAAAGTTGAGACGTTTCTCGACAACAACTGACAGTTAACGCTGTCAAATGAACGGCAATATCGAATTCCACACGCCTGAACCGAAACTAAACAACAGTTGGTATCAATCCACAACCAAACCATAACTGTACGCTGTCATTTCAAATTAGCGCGATCGGGGCCCAGTGGCAGTACTTGAGATGCAAAATAATAGAAAAATGGAGCGAAGGCGCGCCCGGAATGGAATTACCGTATGTCGGTGTCGTCTCTCGCAAATTGGGCCATCATTCCACACAATCCAGGATGCGCGGAGTGATGGAATTGGAGTGATCGTGAATAGTGATAAGCTAGCCCAGTAACTTCACTATATCGCATAGTTACTTTGTCTATAGTTAAAGCTTACGTGACTGTAGTACGAGAGTGACTAATAGTGGGCCATCTCATACGTAGTGCTAACTTAGTAATGTATACCATGCATCGAACCCGAAGAGGTGCAGTAACGTTTGGTTTGCACGAAATAAATTCCACCATTTTTTCCTAGATAATAATAATCATAGATAATAATTATAATTCGCTCTGATTGGCTAAGCCACCACCTCGCGCTGCTTCTTCGAGTACGATAAAAAGCTTTGTGGGTATCGCAGTGGAACTCCAACTTTACCGCCCTGATTTCTCATGCAATACTATCATATTTGATTTTTAACCGTTTCAAAAAAACGTGGTTATCAAATAGACACTGCAATATATTTATATGTGATAATCTATTAGGGCTTCCGAACAAATACACAAAATTTCATATGTGTATGTATGTTTGTCCACGCATTTCTCCGTAACTATTAATTGGACCGTACTTTTTTATTGGCTTCAACTTAGGGAAAAGTGTAAGTTTCATCAAAATCGGTTCAGTAATTTTCAAGATATTTACCAAAATGTTATATGAAGTCATTTTATATTTATGTAATTCGACTTCTTATAAGATATCATAATTTGTGGTGATGCATGTATCGGAGTAGGTATATACCTACTCTGTGCCGGAACAGCGCAAGTGTAAAGCGGCGTCGCGAACAGAGTTCGAAACGATACATCCACAAATTTCATCGTATTATATCGTATCGGGTTAATTTCTGTATAATTTATTTATTAGCTAATGGTCACAGAACTCATACCTCTCTCTGAGAGAAGGCCGGTATCCCAGCTGTGGGAGCGTTATAAGGCTGATGATGGTGACCACCATCATCAGCACTGATCTGTAATTCTGTAAAGCTCTCTTTTTATTTGGACTACACAATACACATAATATATTTGTTTATTATTATTTATTACTAGAATGAGTCCGTCACACTCAAAGACTATAAATCCTAAATAATCTGTGGTCACACTACTATATAGGTACCCATTTCACTCTAGGGAAAAGTGAAGTACTCACCTAGATACTTTCAGTTGTTAGTTAACTTTAAGATAGGTAAGTATAAAATATAACATTTGAACTTGACATATTTTCGTTTTCCTTTCAACCAAACACAAATGAAATTAATGAACAACAAACAAACAAACAAACAGGTACAAATAACGTAGATAAACACAAGCAAATAAAATAAACTATGAAACAAAACGATCCAAGTTTACAACGTAAGTACTTTGGGTTAATAGTTGATGAGCCCTTTGTTGCGATGGACTAAAAAATATCTATGAGCAAACGTGAGGTACTAAATGGAACAATACATCTTACAATATTGTTTTATGACTAACTATATGTGTCCTCATAAGACAAGCCATAAATATGCTTATTAAATCGCGCTAATCCTCTTGCCTTTTATAAGACCTTAACTTACATAGTATTTTAATGTTAGAGCCTATGTGATGGTTGAAATATGAATAAACTTTGCGAACAAATTCTTGATTAAAAAGTAGAATTGCTTGAACCGACTTCGATGAAAATATATGTGATATATTAAAACTCTACTCCCATGGTGTTCTTTCGTAAAATGTATATATGGGACCATCTCGACCATACTTTCAAACAAAAATAGAATTTTCAAATTGAAATAGGTACTTACTAGAAGTATATCCCCGCGAAACTGCTGCTTTTTACTGTTACTTCCTTTTTTTATGTAAACGAGTGGTAACCAAGCAAACGGCCCGCCTTATGGTAAGCGGTCACCGTCGCCTATGGACATTGGCACAACTGGGGGCGTTGCCAATGCGTTGCCAACACTTAAGAACTCGGTTGACACCCGTCTTGAAGAACTGCATTTTGTAGCACTGCGGAAAACCCCGTGGAAAAACATTCCACATTTTGGAAGTATGCGGGTGAAAGGATCGCATAAATCGAGTGGTATGAGACTTCCAGGACTCGATTATGTGTGGATGAGCTTTGTTGCGGCACGCTAGCCCCTTCACAGATTTATGCGAAGGTTCGCGGTACAGCCTCCCAGAGCGGAGGTAAGAAGTGATCCCTGGGTTCGGGTCTCCAACTGACCCACGGGCGGCCAGTGGATAGCCGTTTCACCGAGTCTCCCTGGACCCCCCGACACCCTGTCACTGCTCCTCAAACACATTAATCCCAGCTGCACATAGATGCGGTCCCCAAATTAGGAAGCATATGCACCACACATAGGGGGTGGTACTCCCGCACTGGTACTGGAACACGTCAATGCTAACGCAATGACATTTGACGGTACATTATAAAATGGGGGGGAGGAGGGGGTAAGGGGGGGTTAGTAAACCAGACGGGCCCGGAAATAGACCTACCACCACTGTTTGTTACGAGCGGAGCTGCGGCCCGAAAGGGCCGGCAGGAGATGCGACGAGCACGCCACCTCGCTCATCGCTAAACCTACCTGCCTAGTCAGGATCATAATTATGTTAATCTACCTAGACATACAAATAAATAAAATTGAAGTGTCTGTTTATAATATCAAAATAACAGCTTTTCACTAAATGCATATGACAGTATATATACGGTACCTATAACAAAAACACAATTTTAAAAATGTTTGTCTGTCTGTCTGTTTATCCCGGGTAATCTCCGAACGACTGGACCGATTTTGACGGGACTTTCACTGGCACATAGCTGATGTTATAAGGAGTAAAATTTATTTATAATAAATAATTTCACTTTTTTGATGCTATTTGATAACGAGACGAGCTGGTCGTTTGACCTATGAAGTATAACGCCAGCCCATAACAATTGCAGTGCCACTCAGAACTTTGAAATAAAAAGGCCTGCGTGGCACTGCAGTGCGCTCGCTATTCCCTGAGTGATTAGGGGTATTAAGTCTCATAAGCCCAGTAATTTCACTGGCTACTCTGCTCATCAAACTGGAGCACAGTAATGCTTGCACACAACTGCTTGGCGGCAGACTTCACGAGCAAAGCGGTGGTAATAACCCAGACAAACACTCGCAGAAGAGTTAGTACTACCACTAACAAAATATGAAAAAAATCCAAAGCTTTGAAAAATCCGTCCATAACGACAAAAGAATCTCTTATAATTCTAAGTTCTTTTACGCTGTAGCCACCCCTACGAATAGTCAACTGTTTTTGGCCAGTTCTCATTTGAGGGTCATTCGCGATATGAAAATATAATTCTCAAAAGAATAACGATTCACTTAGATGAGAAAAATATAGTAAAACATTAATTTTTCTATACTAATATGTGTCTAAAGATAAACGTCACAACACTCACAACAGAATTGAGTTAGACAACGGTTAGACACTAGTTAAATCAGGATATGTGGTTGAACATTAAACACGCGACTAATGCATGTTTAGGAGTTAAACACTGTTTAACACAGGCTTATTTTTTGTTGTGGTAAGACCGTATATTTCTGTCACGATTAAGTTTCGTGTTTTGAAGTAGGTATACAATATAGTAAAAGGTTTTAAATCAATATAAATCAAACAGATCCATCCTCCAAACATATAAGACAAATTGAACAAGCCATTATTCCATTTAACACACAAGGATGTGATCAGTGCCTGTACACGTTGCAGTCGTCGTGCTAACCGTCCGACTGGCGGCTAGTTTCAGCTATTAACGCGGTAGGTCTTACTCATTAACGCAGGGCGGCTAAACGACGCTGCCCGGTGCATGACGGTACCTTACCCTTGGGGTTACGAGTACGTCCTTGTTTAGTATACAATATGTAACAGGGCTTGCAACAATGGAGTATTTGCACTTGTTCGCGGTTTCTTCAGAATGTATGGTCAAGCGAAGGTACTGTTTTTTATACAACATAACTAAATGAGAATGTCGATTGCCTGATAATACCCTTAACTGCCTAACTATGATAAATAGAAGTAGTTGTGGTGTGCGACGAGTCGTTATCGTGTCGAGACGCCTATAAAGCAAGCGTATCGTAAACAAAATACACTTAATAGAATACCTATAATTATGTGATTATGAGGATTTCATCCTCAGCAGCGACCCCAAAAACTCAAGAATTCTGAATTTTAATCGGGGCAACTTTACTTTCACACGTCAATTTCCAAACCTCCATTTCGACCACCGCAACGCCGGAAAGCGCTTGCGATCCCACGACATTTATTCGAGCACCACTCAAGATACCACCATGTAAAACGCTTCCCCGCAATAACTCGTCCTTGGAAAATAAATTTGTCAATATGTGAGTCAAAGTGGCAACAAAATAATTAACTACTACTAGATATCTGAGTCCGGATCTGGTGTATGAGTAGGCATTCCAAAAAACAAAAGGTATAATATCTAGATACCTACTTAATAGTTTCATTACGTTCTGTAGTTGCGTAATAAACTTGCCTAAACCTACCGAATACATTCGAGGAAAACTGGTGATCTCATAAAATTTTCTGCTAGCAGACTTTAGATCAGAAAGACAAGATTTGTTTATAGATGAATCGCAGAGATTCATAGATTCTTATGCTAAAAAGCCATTTGGGATTTTGTACAGCTTTCATCTGTAAAGTTCACCATTCACGATCACTCCAATTCCATCACTTCGCACGTTGTGAATTGTGTGGAATGATGGTCCAATTTTCGAGCACACAGACCGTCACTCCTTTCCAGGTGCGCCATACTATTTTTCGGTCATTCTGCATCTCGAGTACTGCCAATTGAGCGCGAAATGGATCATTGTATCGGCCACACACGATTAGTTGGAATTTCAAGCTTTCAAATCTTGAAGTTCCTGGACTGATCTATGTCATAGAATGATGGCTTTTGAGCTTGAGTGTGGCTTTGGGACCACATTCTATACAGTACTATACTATCTATACAGTTCTATACAGTACACAGTAATGTGCAAGTATTACTGTGTTCCGGTTTGATCAGCAGAATAGCCTGAGAAATTACTGGGTTTATGAGACTTAATACCTAATGTCACAGGATAACGAGCGCACTGCAATGCCGCGCAGGCCTTTGTGTTTCGAAGTTCGGAATGGCGTTGCAATTGTTATGGGTCGGCGTTATGCTTGCCATAAGGCCAACAAACAGTTCGTCTCATTATCAAATAGAATTAAAAAAAAGTATAAGATAGGGTTGGTTCTGACGACGTGTGACAATGCTCTATGTAAACTTGAGTTTTGCTGCACCATTATACGCCGCGCCCTTGGTATACAATATTCATGTCAGTAATTTTGTTATAGGCGCATGTTCCCTGTGGTAAAGGTGACGGCTAGTGGGCTGGACCCGACGGCAATGTACACGGTGCTTTTGGAATTCGTTCAGGTGGACTCACATCGGTGGAAGTACGTCAATGGAGAATGGGTATGTACAATAGATAAAGATGCCGGGAATAAATAAATAAATAATAAATAAACGCTTACACTCATTCCCCCGCACTAGGATTCCCTGTGTCGCAGGTGGCATGGACACACACAGATACACATCACAAACATCCAAGACCCGAGAACAAACTTTATGCTTACACAAAATCTGCCCCGGCCGGGAATCGCACCCGGGACCCCTCGCTTTGCAGGCAGGGTTACTGCTACTTTTATTGTGGAAGTAAATCTAATTATGAGTTTAAATAATATGGGTAATTTATAGTTTAATATCCGCGATAAAACACCGGAATCGCGGAATTAAAAACTATAAATTACTCATATTATTTAATCTTATTTGAAATGGACTTCCGCAAAGTAACGTTTGATTCCATCAAATTCTAATTATACTAAAATAATAATTATTCTAAAATATAAAAAAAAATAGGTACTATATCTTTATCATGCATGTAATAACCAGCTGTGCCCCGTCGGCTTCCCCACTTAGCCTTATTCCTTATAATATCAGCCATCTGTCAGTGAAAGTTCCGTCAAAATCGGTCCAGCCGTTTCAGAGACTAGCCGGAACACACAGACAGATCAGGCATATACACAAAAATTAAAAATTGTGTTTTTGTTATAAGTACCGTGTGTACTTTCATATTCATTTAGTAAAAAGTGGTTATTTTGACATTACAAACAAGACACTTCAATTTTATTTATTTGTATATAGATCACAAACAGATGCTTTAATTTTATTTATTTGTATGTATAATATAATATACCTATTTATTATAGAATGTACAGAGCAGATTAGGTACAAAGAAGAGTTATCAAGTGTACCTAATCACTTAGTTTTCTGACATTTCTTATACATTACCGCTTATTTTCATTAAAGAAATCATGCTAAGTATTAAGATAGGATAAGTAAATGACAGGTTTATTATTATGATTGTGTTGTCTTTCTCTAGGTGCCTGGAGGAAAAGCCGAGGTGCCTCCGTCGAACGCAATCTATATACATCCGGAAAGTCCAAACTTTGGGGCACACTGGATGAAAGAACCGATTTCCTTTGCAAAAGTCAAGCTCACCAACAAAACAAATGGAAACGGCCAGGTACAGCACTTTTTGAAATAAACGCTAAACAAAGGGATTTACTGTATATTAAATCTGTATTTCAGTATAGGTACAGAATAAATTAGGTACCTACGTCTTCTCCGCATAATAGGGAACATCGTACGACAGCGGCATTATCTGTATTAATCCTTGTCCACCCAAAATGACGTAGGTATATAGTAATAAATATATTCGACCTACGCATGTAGAAAAACGATCAGTAGAAAGATTGATTTTTAACTTAACATCTCATTAAGGAAGCTAAACTCCCGGAACTCTGTCGTTACAATTGTTAATTTCAGCCGCTTACTTACGATACAAGAGCATAAACAGATTACCAAGCAGTATTTACAGCCGCATCAGATTACGTGCCTGACCGAGCATATTAATTAGTTCACAGTATTGACAGAATATAAATTTACGACAGAAAGCTTTCGATACCGAGGTGCTACAGTGCTACAGTTCGGAGCTACCGCTAGTTCTGAGAAGGCAGTTCTCACGCTCGATGTGGTGCGAATGATATACGAAAGCAAACATCAGATACATCCAGATCCATATGTTGACATCTTGGTGTGAAATCTGTAGCTTTACCAACTGTTTAGCGGCTGACTGTACGCACTATCATTTGTAATAATTATTGTCTCTGCGCTATGTTTACATTACACATATTTTAGTTTATAAGTTAGTTGCCCCCTAGACAGCATGCTAATATTGACTGTAATATAATAATTAACTGTTTTGTTACAAGTTTACACCCTGTATAGTGTAGACGTCACCATTCTATAAACACGGGCACGTGGCATAATGGCGTAATACTTTTTACTCCGTGATAAGTAGTTGTAAAAACGGTAGTAAACAGTAAATGGTAGTAGTAGCGGCAGCTAGAATTGAGAGCCAGTTGTGGTTTAGAACATCAGAGCACCAATTTCAATCACAACAACAGTTAAGATTAGGTGAAATAGTGGTCCAATGTTAACCCATCCAGTATAAGTTATTTGCTAAGACAGGCTGTAAAGTTGTTATTTGGCGCGAGTACTTGTATTGAAACCAAAGGAAGCGAAGGTTTCCGAAGTACGAGGCGAAAAATAACTTCCGCCGAGCGAAACACACAACTTTTCACCTCGCTATAGCGAGGAATGGTTTTGTTTATCCGTCATCAGATCAGCTTCATGATAGCAAATTATAGTTTTGCCACCCGAACTACATATACATACAAGTTTTATTTCGATACGAGAGTTAGAAGTATGTGTTTTAGAAAACGGATTTTTTTATATAATCATGCACTATCTATGTTGTCTTAGCCTTGGCTATCTGTACTGTATATCTATGTCAGTTAGGGTTAGAGGACAAATTGTCTCATAGTAAAGCTGATGGGCCCAGATCCTTTATCATGCATAAAAACAGCTTTAGGTACTTATCCGGTTCAAGTTTATAGTGTAGCGGCACATTAGTATAAGTAAGCATTTTTGTAGAGCGACTGTCCATGCGCCTCCCTCCGCGACATTCGTCTCCAGAACCGCATCGCGAATACATGTTTTAGGTAATTAGTTCAGAAGAATAAATAGGGTGTGCCCTGTAAATTCGTATTCTAACTTAAACCCCTCCCTCCGGATATAAGAAGATCACGCGATGGTGGCAACAACCACCACACGTAAACCCGGCGCGACAGTAGCATTTACATAGATAACTAACTCAAAATTATTTTGGCATTGACTTTCATTATAAAACTAAGTTTTGTTTCAGATAATGCTAAACAGTCTTCATAAGTATGAGCCCCGGGTACACCTAGTGAAAGTCGGCACGGATCTCCGTAGAATCATGACCTATCCATTTCCGGAGACACAGTTCATAGCAGTCACTGCTTATCAGAATGAGGAAGTAACCTCTTTGAAAATTAAATACAATCCTTTCGCGAAAGCATTTTTGGACGCGAAGGAGAGGCCAGAAGGATATTATCAAAGAGATTTCGTTGGGACGCACTATCCTCAGCAAAGTTCTTCGCCACATCAATACCCACAGTGTGAGTATTTTAACTACTTCATAGTCACTGTAACTCGCACACTTGCACACTTCGTACCAATAGCATGTCTAAGTTTTAGCTTCATTTTATTAACACAGGATTTGGAAATATAATTAACTGTCTGCACTTGACGTGACCTAAGCTTCACTTTACTATCATGGTAGAGTTATTGACATTATGTTACGTTATACCTTTTTTTACCATAATTGCCGTCATAACACGAAATACGAGTATAAACAGAGAAAGCGATTATCGAAGATAACTTAAATGTTTTGGACAACACAGGGTTATATGATTTGCGATGTCTGATGACTATAACGTGGCCTAAAAGCTCTTCTTTATAAACACTACATAAATACTATATTTTGTTAGTGGGAGGACTAACTCTTCTACGAGTGTCCGTCTGGGTTAGTACCACCGCTTTGCTCGTGAAGTCTGCCGCCAAGCAGTAATGTGCAAGCATTACTGTGTTCCGGTTTGATGAGCAAAGTAGCCAGTGAAATTACTGGGCTTATGAGATTTTCAATACCTAATGTCTCAAGGTAACGAGCGCACTGCAGTACCGCGCAGGCCTTTGTGTTTCAAAGTTCTGAGTGGCACTACAATGGACATGGGCCGGCGTTATGCTTACCATCAGGCAAACGACCAGCTCGTCTCGTTACCAAAAACATAAAAAAAAACCAAAAAGAACCACTAATAATGATATAAAAAGCTTTGCATGATTATAAATCAATTATTTTAAACCTATACCTACTCTATCTATGTATACCTAACTAATTTAATATATAGAGGTAATGGAGGTTTAATTATTTAGGTAGAGTTTGTTTGTTTCCGCTAATCTCTGTAATCAGTGGTCCAACTCTAAAAATTCTGTCACAGAAGGAAGTGGCAGCTACGTACCTAAATCTTGAGAGCTTTTAATCCTAATTCGGGATTCCGCGAGCACGGGCAGAGGCTAGTGTTATTATAAATCATGTTAATTTTCAGTCGGTGGCTGGTTCGTAACATCGCAGCCGCTGTACGGCAGCAGTAACGCGGCGTCGCGAAGACCTGCGCCCTACCCTCCGAGACCACCTTCGCGACCGCGCACTTTGTCACCTCCTTGTAAGTTTTTATTCTAATTTTCTATGTATGAACAGATGAAACTGATTGTTTTTATCCTCTCTATCTCTCTCTACGAAATATTTACATGTCAGTGGGAGATCTCACTACTAGAGACATGCGCCATTAATTCCTAATGTCCTTATTTACTCGTACCTACTTTTAATCTAAGTACTAC
Source organism: Crocallis elinguaria (assembly GCA_907269065.1). Taxonomy (NCBI): domain Eukaryota; kingdom Metazoa; phylum Arthropoda; class Insecta; order Lepidoptera; family Geometridae; genus Crocallis; species Crocallis elinguaria. The sequence continues at coordinate 8,682,098 of OU026079.1, read as the reverse complement.
TTAGCAGTAGTACTTAGTTACTCGTAACCGTGCTTGTAAAACGAGGGGATCTATTACATTAGATCCCCGGCCGGGGTAAACTCTATGTAAGAGCATATATAAAGTTTGTTCTCTAGTCTTGGATGTTTGTTCTGTAGGTACTAACTAACATATTTATGCGCGTGTTTCCACGCCACCTGCGACGCAGATAATCCACGTCTAGAGGTACCCAACATGAGTGTAGAAGCGATTACTACCTACTTCTAACATTTCTAACACCTCTAATTTACACAATTTCAGCTACGTACAGTAACTCGGAACGGACAACGGCCGCTCCGAACGGCAGCGGTGGCTACACGTGGGCCAGCAGCAGTGGTTACTGGAGTACTCCACAAGGGGGTAGCTCACCTCAGCCCAACACCTCCCCTGCGCCGTACCGCACGCCCCCTCATGCGTATCCTGCGCCGCTTGAATACGCCCCTGTGCCCCCTACTAGCAATGCACCGACGTCTGCGCCTGCGCCACTCTACCCATTACAATACGAGACTTCAACTCAGCACCATTCGCCGTATTACCAACATGCGTACGCGCCGTACGCCCATCACGCAATAGAAGATATTTCATATTGGCCTAATAGGTTAGTTGACCTTTGAATTCAATTTAAGTATTTGCTTAGCCTTCTAGTTTGACATTTACAACTTCAAAGCTAAAGCAGGTAATGAATACCTAATAAAGGAGTTATGAAAAATATGGCAAGGTTCTCAACTTCCCAATAATATTATAAAATTCTGTGACAAAGAACCTGTTGAAACGATTTTTCACTGTATAAAATTAAAAAAAATATATATAATTATATATATATATATAAGTAGATACTTATTTTTTTCCTATAAATTGTATAGAATATTCTTACTGCACTTTATTTAGTGAAAACTCTTCAAAAGCAGTCCCTCAAAAATATTATGAAATAATACATCTCTATATTTTGTTCTTAATTTTTCTATCCACTACAACTTCAATAAAGCCTCGATATTCAACTAAAGTTGGTGATATCGAAATATGACTTTAGCGAAAAGAATGAAGTTCTCTCAGTATTAAATTGCGTTTGTTCTTTGTCAGGGCTATCAGGACTATAAAGTTTATTAGTTATCTATTTTTATATTACAGCTTAAACACCTACGGTTACCAGCCATCCGAGTATGTCGGAAGCGGCGAAGTTCCATACTCTGAAAGCATGCCGTTTGGTCCCAGTGGCCCTGCACTAGAAGCTGCCACTGGTGAGGGCCGGACCCCTCCCCCCGCGCCCGAACACCCTCCCCCGGAGAGGGAGTACAAATTCAGTACGGAGGAAGAACGTCACTCGCCTTGTGAGGAGACGGGGCAATCACGCTCACCGCCTCATTGATGTTATACCTATATTATACTTATTATACAATGTAGGTCTATAGTTTCACAATCTCGCAAAGTTGCAGTAAATAATAAGTATAAAATCCTCCACCTTCATGTCCTTGTCCCATTTTGAATGGAGTCGGCGCAGTAAGTCTTTACAAACATACCTAGGTAGATATGTCTATAAATTTTGCAATTTTTTCACCAACTGACAAATGACACCAACCATCCTTAGGAATTCTGATAGTATAGCCAACGAGTGTGGTAAAATCTGCACATAACTTAATCTAAGTCATTGGTGCGGGGCGAAACCGGGATTTAAACTTTGAATAATAAATATAAAATCGTAAATACATAAGCACGCGCTTAAACATAGATCCTGTCCTGTACTTAAGCTATCCTGGATTCCCTCATAAATCAAAAGTTATGTATAGAGGTGAACTTAAACAAAATATAGTTAACTATCCTATCAGCGCTCGGAGTGGGCTTATTGGGAAAATGTAATGCCCACTCTGAGGTTATAAATCCGTATATCTACTATAATAAACGGAAAATCGTGTTCATTGGTTTGTCCTTCTTTCACAGCAAATGAGCAAAGGATCGACGTGATTTTTGGTATAGATAAGGTTTTTTGACCGGAGAGTAACATAGGCTACTTTTTCTCTCGGAAAAATTCACGCTTGCTGTGGGAAAGCGATTGAAGCCGCGGGCAAAAGCTGGTAATAAATAAACAAAAATTAAGTAAAGGTTCCGAGCTCTATTCCCGCGACTGGACAAGTATTTATTTGCTAGAAGAAAATGCGAAAATTTTCCTCATAGTTTCCGGATAATATACATCCGGATATACTATTTCATTTAATCCTCTTGCAGATCTACATATTATTAATAAAAATGTTTCTTTAACGTATTTTTTTACCGAAGATTGTGAAATGGAGATAGAGGTTGATTTATTAAATGTGTGAGTAGCTGGATGTTTAGGTTCCTTGAACTGCACATATAATTTATAAAAGATAGAGAATGTTATAATATACTTACACTCTTACAGGGTGTATTTTTTAGTCGTGGGCAGGAAAGGTAGATATCGTCACGATGTAGCGCATAAACACGTTCTTAAAAGATCGGTCATACCACAAAAAAATTAAATTCAGAGTTTAAATTTAATTAATTTAAACTCTGAATACGTGTTAAACCCTTGAACAGGCCTTAGTCGGATGTTTAAATATTAACAACCACAAATCTTGATTTATGTAGTATCTAACCGTTGTATAACTCCATACTGTTGTTACATTTCTAATCATTTTAGGATATACCTACTCTTACTGCCCCGTCCAAAAAATACACTATACGTATTGCGTCTCGACTCTCGACTATGAGTACCTACGTAATTAGCTGAAGTCACATTGATTCACATTAACTCTGAGAGCTCATACAATAGGTAAGTAGTTAAGTACGATAATGGCACAGTGTACAGTTACTTAAGATTGCTCTCAGCGGTAAAATCAATTTATCATATCCAACCTTAAAGTTAGGTGTCTCAGGGGCACCTTAGACACTCAAGCAAACGTACGTTTACGTATTACGTGACGCATTTTGAGTATCACGAAATCCGCGCTTGACGCAAAAGCGTTGTTATTCTGACAAGCAAACGTACGTTTGCTTGAGCGTCTAAGGTGCCCCTCATAGGCGCGGTTTTCCGAAGAATAATGAACAGTGAACAAGTTGATGACAGAGAAATCAGGAATAACAGAGTAAGACGGAACACCTTCCTATTAAAGCTTTGGCTGGTGGCACAGTCGCACATCCCTGAGTTGTAGTACCTATTGTAGAAAACAAGGAAATAATTCTGTAAAATTAAGTAAAGAATACTAGAGCCTCTAGAGAAAAATATAGGAACAGTATATAGTTTAGGTACTGTACCTACTACAATGCAGTATGTATCTAAATATGGAAAAAATAATAAAATAATGAGATGCTATGAATAAGTTTAAAGTGATTATGTACAGAACATAAAATAAAAATTGTAATCTGTAAACTAAGATAATTAAATAATAAATTATTGTTGTATTGAAGAGTATTAAATTTAGTTACGAAATTGTATATTATTTATTTTCCTGGAACTTCCAGGCTGGAACAAGCGGATATTATCACTAACGTAAAACGTTCCTGAAGCCAGCATAAATTATTTTCCCTCACTTCTATAAGTACCTACCCGCTCTAAGCTAAATTGGTCCAATAAGAGTCTTTGATCTTCTATAAGAGACAGGACTGATTGACGTCAAGATTATGCCCATCGCCTGTTTTCTTTCTGCTGGTACATATTTAAATTCTGTGAATACAGGTTAAATTAAGATTGTTTTCCTTTAGCTACAATGGTTAAAGTACCTACCTACCGACTCTTACTACCCGATCTCAAAAATACATTCTGTACAATTGTACATATAGGAAAAGGATTAAAGTCAAATAGGGAAAGAAGGATAAGCAAACTACAAAGGAAAAATTTTAATAAACAAATTCCGAGGTGAATAATTACCTATTAGGTACTCAATTTAGTTTTAGGCAACAACAATATTACTTTCTAATCATTATAATATCTGCAGACCTTTAGAATGATAAAATTGTAGGTAAAAAAGTAACATTTGAAATTCCCGCTCATAACAAATTTTAAAGACAGGGGGGTTATTCCAGAGATGGCGCTCGTCTGATCGCTCACTGTGAAGTTGTCATTCTTCTCCCTTGAGTAATAATGTTGTGGTGTAAACTAGAACCACAGAGTACTAACTAAATCACTAACTAAGTAAGGACAAGCCATTATTTTGGCATACAAGCTATTTTGGTCTCCTTCTTAATTTTTCTTTTAATTCTCTTTTGCCAGTACATACTAAGATTGTAAACTCTGCTCAAAACTTTTTTTTTATGTTATTTGGTAACGAGACTAGTTGGTCGTTTGCCTGATGATAAGCATAACGCTGGCCCATAACAATTGCAGTGCCACCCAGAACTTTGTAACACAAAGGCCTGCGCGGCACTGCAGTGCGCCCGTTACCCTGAGACAGTAGTTATTAAGTTTCATAAGCCCAGTAATTTCACTGGATACTCTGCTCATCAAACCGGAACACAGTAATGCTTGCACGCTACTGCTTGGCGTCAGACTTCACGAGCAAAGCGGTGGTAACAACCCAGACGGACACTCGCAGAAGAGTTAGTCCTCCCACTAACAAAACTGTTCATATACAAACTGTGACTGGCCAAGAAAGCAGAAAAAAAAAACTGTTCACCACAGTGTATTTTTCTATATAGTCTATGCTCACTGTTCACTTTTGTAAACATAAACATCGTAGGTACCTATACCTAAAATTATAAAATCAAAAGTTTTAAAACAAGCTCGGTATTAGATAGTGTATTTTTCTAATTTCTGTGGTATCAGTAAACTACAATGGAATCTACAGTTTCAGTTTCTAAGGTATACATACATTTTCTTCTCAAAAACGGTGTTGAAATGTATAAAGGTTAGATTTGTGTAAATATAAGGTTTAGAGAATTCTCTAAACTTAAAAGCGTTTTGAATAATTGGCTCTACTGCAACTTATTACAGAAGTAGGTCAAAAGATCATGAGTAACTAGCGTGGCAGAGCACAACAAGTCTTCTCCATGTGTAATTCAACTTGGTACTTAATATATATACAAAGGTTATAATGCACTAATATTGTGTAAAATTGTAATGTGTGACTGAGATAGAATTCAGGTCCTGATTTCATAGTGACCAACATGTATTGTGAATACTACATAAATAGAAAATAAAACCGGATTATTTCATTCTCAAGTTCTAAAAAATTTGTATTTTAGGGTGTCTTTCTGTTCCCAAATGGATATAACAAGGCGAAGCTAAGTAAAAAGAAATCTGGACAAGCTCTGTTTGAAAAGTTATATCGAAAAGAAGTTTGGTATATCACATACAAGAAAAATTGGGATTGTATTGAAACCGATCTAAAGGTAAATATTATATTCAGCAAGGGAGTGAAAAAACTTCTCCAATAATATAAAAAATGGCATAATATATATTTTGTTTTTTTTTATTTGTTTTGGTTACTTTTTCCCTTTCCTTTCAGAACTTACAACAGAAGACATACAGTATGTTACTCAATGATATTGTAGGTCACATAAAACAGTCATACAAGGATGATAAAACTTTGACATTAGAGGGTGTCATACCTAGTGCCACATTATTAACTGGGGTCAGCCAGTCTGATCATGTGTCTCAGTTTTCTGCACTAATCAATATGATCAGGTAAAGGTATTCACCCAACATGCTCTGCTCACACAAACACAACATGCTCTACTACTTATTACTGGTTACATATCAGAAATCCCACCTGACACATGTTTGTTCTTAATACATATTATATGTTTAATTATTATTTATTATTGCAAGTTTCCAGTTCAGTGCTACCAGACATCTTCGTTGATAGTATAGACAAGTTGTTTACAACATAAAGATTCCTTTTCCATGTGACAGCATAGGTCCTGATCCTTCCATTGCCGATGGTTTGTGTAGCCATTTCATGTCATCAGTTACTTGACTCCGAGTTCCTGGTTTAGCAAGGGTATCCTAATGTGCTCATTGAGCCCTTAGTCCATCGTATAATAACATTTTTATATAGAATATTGGTAATAAAATAATAAAAAAAATATTGCTGATTCAAAATATTTCTAACATTAAATCACTGCAAAACTCACTATGCTCATACTCACCGAACAGCAAGTGCTTACATTACTTTTAATGAATGTCTGTGAATCTGCTAAGGCCTATCTATTAACCATCTAGAGAAAAAATAGTTTCATCTGCTTCAAATTGGTAACACACTTCGTTTTGTTGGGGGTTAAAACTAATTGAATTAATTTTATGTTCTAGGGATGAAATTACTTCACACATTGCTATAGTGAGTTCACAAGATGCATCCAGTGTTAAACATTTAGTAGAGAATGCTGTTTGGCAGTTGATTAATGGACAAGATGCAATGGTAAATTAAAAATTTATATTGACCATTATTTGTTACATTTACATTCATACATTTTATTTCTTGTTTAAAATTTTTGTAAGTATGACTCATATATTTATATGTGTATAAACAGATTCACACATAGTACAGAAGATGTACCGAATATAATCACAAACCTTGACTTTATCATGTAAGTGAATCTGTTTGCACACATATAAATGCACATTTTAAGTTTAGTTACAATGTTTTTCGTAGTTTATTTTATTACTATTATGCTTGCTTATTACTCCAAATAAAGCCATAAAAAAGCCACACCACTAAAGAAGCAAAAGCTGTGCGAAATTTAGATCACTCTCATGTCATGATGGCCATTACAACGCCAATGTATATTTCTATAGCTCAAAGTTTTTAGTGTAGATATTTTTTATACTATTCGTACTGAGACGAGCTAGTCGTTTGCCTGATGGTAAGCATAATGCTGGCCCATAACAATTGAAGTGCCACTCAGACAGGCCAGTGTGACACTGCAGTGTGCTCGTTACCCTGAGATGTTAAGCTTTAACTCTCATAAGCCCAGTAATTTCACTGGCTACTCTGCTCATCAAACCGGAACACAGTAATGCTTGCACATTACTGGTTGGTGGCAGACATCATAGGCAAAGCGGTGCTACCAACCTAGACAGACACTCACAGAAGAGTTAGTCCTACAACCTAGTAAAGTGAGATCAAAATAGAGAAAAGTTGTCTTAGAAAACGAGAATTAATTGTTAGAAAAGAATTGTTAGAAACTGTTTTGTTATTTTGTACAAGAAATTGTTTCTAAATTTAAATATTTAAATACATCCCAAATCTTCATAATAATTGCAGGACACCTCAGTTGATGATGGAACTATCCAAACCCATACCAAATTAAGGAAAAATCATTGTACAATGAAAACTCTCAGGAATTGGTATCATTGCAAGCCCATAACAACATCACCGAGGAAGAAGAAACATTCAGCAGCTGCTCGGCCTCTTGTTATAATTATACCTGATTTTGAGAGCTTTAACTGCAATGTTTTGCAAGACTTTGTCATGATTATAAGGTAATTGTACAATTTCTTTTCGATTAACAGGGGGCCCAAACAGAACCCCCTGTGAAATGCCACAAGTCACAACTGACATATCATTTATTCTACATTTTATTGTGTGTTTGTTAAATATTCTAATTATTGTCAACAGACTCTTGCGGTGTTACCATAAAAAAATGAACACACAGTTAATAATAATGTAACTGCAGCTGCGGAGTCGTCTTCTAAATGTTAATGTACATTATTTTCAGTTCCTATGTACCGTCTCTACCAATAGTACTGGTGTTTGGAGTTGCAACCTCAGTGTCGGCCTTGCATAAGTCGTTTCCGTACCATGTCTCATCCAAGCTGCTGATTAGAGTGTTTCACACACACTCTTCACCTGTATACATGAATCAAGTAAGTAGTAACAAATTTTAACTGATACTAGAAACAAGTACCGTGCTACCACAAAAAAAAAAAACACTTTTAGATGCTTAGACAGTGTCTAAAGATAAACATCTTAAATGATTAGAAATGTCACTCGCGATGTACTCACGAATGTAAATCACGATTTGTGGTTGCTCATATATAAACACGTGACTAAGGCTTATTTAGAAGTTAAACTGTTTAACACAGGTTTAAAGTGTGTTTAATTTTTTTTGTGGCAAGACAGCAATTTTGATTCCTGTGGAATCTATAATTTTTGGCAACATTTTATATTATCCATCTTTCCCCTCCATCCTTATTATGCGTACTACTATTATAAAATTTGAAAAAGTGTGTTTGTCCGTCTTTTACGCAACGGAGCAACGGATCAAAGTAACTTTATTATAAAGAGATAGTTTATCGGCCGGAGAGTAACATAAACTACTTTTTATCCACCTAGCGTAATTCTCAACTCATTCGATAGGCTTCCGTTCGGATCCACAGTCTTCGCCTTTGTCATCCTGAATGTAGATGACTGAGACGGTTTAGGCGCAAAATGGCCAATTCTCAAAATGGCATATGAGTCTTAAAAGGACTAATTCTACAAATGGCAAATTCTACAAATGCCAAATTCTCATAATGGCAAATTCTACAAATGCCAAATTCTCATAATGGCAAATTCTATAAATGCCAAATTCTCATAATGGCAAATTCTACAAATGCCTAATTCTCAAAATGGCAAAAATAACTGAAAGATAGGAATTTTAAAAAAATCTAAATATTAGTTTTTTTATGTTATTACACTATATAAAAAAATATCAAGCTTTAAATATTATGTCACTTTCATATAATATGTTTAAATGGCACCATCGATTAAATGTGAAGATTCCGAAGAGACCAAGTTCTTTTTTCTACGAAAAGAAGTCAAACTTTTTGACCTTACGATCAAAACCGCCTGTTTCAAAAACAAAAAGTGTTGACTAAACAAAAAATTATCAACTGTTAGTAAATTCTTGGCAAAAATGACCTACTATCAGCTTCTTATATAAAAATGTAGCTATGAATTGAGTATCTGCAAGCTAATATTGTTGACTTAAATCTTACATTAAATAAAATGAAATTATAAATTGGGTAATTTAGACGTAACATATTACTGATCTTATTTTATATTTTCTGCAGTATGCCGGATTTAGTAAGTATGCCGTTGACTTGAAACTATTATTACTAAAATTGTGATTATCGAATAGATTTATTTTTACTATGGTGTCAGCTTTTTTTACCGAACTCTTAATTTTCCGTATTCGTTTTTTTCTATATTCTTATTTTTAAGGATTCTTATGTTGATTTAAACTGATAAATATCCGGGCGACCGAGCTTCGCTCGGTGTAAAAGCTAACGAGCCAAATAGCGGAAAAGCTTTTTTCGTGTGTAAAATAGCGTTTTTACAAGTAATACAACCATGTAGGTAAACTTAAAAGCAAAACCTTATCTAAATCCATAATTTCATCCAAATCGTTACAGCCGTTTTCGAGATAGCCAAAATAAATACATATATAAATATGTTTATATACTCATACAAGAATTGCTCTTTTAAAGTTATAAATTAAGATATATAAAAGTGACAAAATATTTTATCTGGCTTGATATTTTTATATATATTTAAAATAAAAATATATGTAAAAAATAAAAACATAAAACAACGAACACTTAGATTTTTTAAATTCCTAACTATGACTTATGCCATTTTGAGAATTAGGCATTTGTAGAATTTGCCCTTATGAGAATTTGGCATTTGTAGAATTTTCCATTATGAGAATTTGGCATTTGTAGAATTTGCCATTACGAGAATTAGGCATTTGTAGAATTTGCCATTTGTAGAATTAGTCCTTTTAAGACTCATATGCCATTTTGAGAATTGGCCATTCTGCGCCTAAACCACTGAGACGGATAATGTGAATCCGAACGGAAACCTATCTTATTCTATGTCGGTACGGTAAGGTACTGACGTCCCGTTTGGTGTGTTTTGTGCATTTCCCCTTGCCAGTATCTACTCAAGCCATCCCAACTTTTTTTTTTAATTTGTTTTTTTTTTAATCCGAACCGAAGCCTTTTTGACTATACCTACAGGAAAAGGGCACTGTTCCCGTGGGAATGAAGCTGTGGGCAGCATGTACTGCAGAGTGCTATTATAAATGTGAAGGTGTCTTTGCTGGTTTGTCCTTTCACGCAGCAACGGAACGACGTAGTTTGTGCTTTGAAAATTATACAAAGCGCCGTGCGTTCTAGTAATTTTAACCGCCTTAAAAAAAGGAGGCGGTTTCACCTGTATTTTTTGAGGTGCCGATATTACTCTATTTCCCCGTTTAAATTAGGGTTATCTCATAAAAGGACCGGGTGGTCCTTTTATAAATTTTACTAGAGAAAACCACCCCTAAGGGTGGAAAAACGGGGATGAAGTTTCAAATATCGCGATATTTTCGCTGAATTCGATTTCCGCTTTATCAAAACACACTTACTTATATATATTTTGTTCAAGGTTCTGGAAGACATTTTTCTGACGCACACAAGCCCATTCCATCTTTCGGGAAAATCTTTTGAGCTGCTCACAGACGTGTTTCTGTTCTACGACTTCTCTGTTACTGGTCTTATTCAGAGCATCAAGGTAATTTTGTTCGTTTATTTTTAACCGACACTCCGTTATGACATACTTATGATAGTTTCCTTAAATTTTCTTTGCGAATCAAGCGAAAGGCACTATGGAAAGGTAATGGACCTAACTTGCGGCGGATTACCTCTCACTCCACTACATTATACATACTTTTTATTATGCCACTAAGCAGTAAGCAGTGTTGTGAAAAAATTCCTGCGTTTCGGTTTCAAAGACAAAGTAGTACAGAAAGCTGATGCCTCAAGCGCCGATTACTACCAAACAAAACTTTGTTATTTATGGTATTGCAATTAAAGTCTTCTGGCATTTCATAAGTTTTGATTTGCGTGTACAAACAAAAAACCTATTTCGAAAAAAATGCTCTTGTTTTAATATTTAAATGATAGAAATGTATACCTATTGTTATTAAAAGCAGTTATCTTTCAGTATTGCATGATGGAACACTTCTACGGCGACAATCTTAAATCACTATGCTGTGACAGAGGCTACATTGAACAAGCAATATTGAATCTTAATACCGAAGATCTAGAAAACGTCAGACAGCTTCTATCATTCAGACCATATTTGGAGAAGCAAGACTGCAGAACGAAGATAAAACTCTTTGAAGACGATAATTTCTTACGAGACATTTTGTATAAGGAAATGAACAGACTCCATGATTATTTGTATAGCTTATACTTGTGTGTGAGATTGCTATGTGCATTTGTAAAGGACATGCCGAGAAATACAATGGGGAAGTCTGTAAGTTTTTTAGAACTGTATGCCCTTATTAACTAAGGTCGTGTTTTTAACTTTTTTTTTTTTATGTTATTTGGTAACGAGACGAGCTGGTCGTTTGCCTGATGGTAAGCATAACGCCGGCCCATAACAATTGCAGTGCCTCCCAGAACTTTGTAACACAAAGGCCTGCGCGGCACTGCAGTACGCTCGTTACCCTGAGACACTAAGTATTAAGTCTCATAAGCCCAGTAATTTCACTGGATACTCTGCCCATCAAACCGGAACACAGTAATGCTTGCACACTACTGCTTGGCGGCAGACTTCACGAGCAAAGCGGTGGTAACAACCCAGACGGACACTCGCAAAAGAGTTAGTCCTCCCACTAACAAACTTGTCTAATAATGTAACAAAATATGCTTCGACCATAATGAATTGATTCAAGTTGGGGTTGCTATCTATGTCATTGTTTGATGATCCGCCATGTATACTTATGTTTACACTAGCTGTGCCCCGCGGCTTCGCCCACGTAACTACGTTACTCATTGTAACATTAGCTATCTGCCAGTGAAAGTCCCGTTAAAATCGGTCCAGCCGTTTTGGAGATTACCCCGAACAAACAGACAGCCAAAAATTTTAAAAATTGCTGTTTTTTTATAGGTACCGTATACTTTCATATGCATTTAGTAGCCAGTGAAATTACTGGGCTTATTAGACTTAATACCTAATGTCTCGGGGTAACGGGGGGCTGCAGTGCCGCGCAGGCCTTTGTTTTTCTAAGTTCTGAGTGGCACTGCAATTGTTATGGGCCGGCGTTAGGCTTACCATCAGGCAAACTACCAGCTCTTCACGTTACCAAAAAGCATAAAAAAATATAGTAAATAGTTATTATTTTGATATTACAAACAGACACTTCAATTTTATTTATTTCTATAGATTATAACACAAGTTAAAAAACACGGACTTTTGCTACCACATTGTTATACTTACTACAGCTAAATAATTACGTTTAAATAATACTAATTATGCATTTCAGGCCCGAGAGATCTACACAAAATGTGCTATAGAAGACATAACAAACACACCAGCGTTTAAAGAAAGCATGCAGTTGTTAGGTTTTCAGTCCCAAGTGAAATTAGTTGAGAGTATCAAAAGTGCCTTAAAGATTGTGAATTTGTATTTGCAAATCGCTTCGCCTATAAAGCCTCTACGTTCATCGCCTACAAAGAATAACATGATCAATACACGCCTAAACAATGATCTTGGGGAGAATTTTGCTAAGAGAATCAGAGTGCATTTGCTTACGTTTTTGAGACAAATAGAGAATGCAAACACAGAGGATACAGTTTTAGTCAATCGCACCGAGCCGGATGAAGATGCAGAGAATACTCCTGGAAATAGATATAAGCTGAAAGAGGTATGAAAGATTATATCTACTACTCCCCTACCATCAATAATAGCATAAAAAAATACGTAAGGTCATATGAAGGCGCTAGGCCATTTCACTTGTTGCGCGGGTCCATTTCTCTTTTCCGTATCATCTATTGCAGAAGAGTTAGTCCTATCACTAGGTTGTAGGACTAACTCTTCTGCGAGTGTCCGTCTGGGTTGCTACCACCGCTTTGCGCGTGAAGTCTGCCGCCAAGCAGTAATGTGCAAGCATTACTGTGTTCGGGTTCGTGGTCGCCACTCGAGAACTATTCTTCCCCATTGGTTGTCGGTTCTGAGAGCGATGTGGCCTGCCCATTGCCATTTCAACTTGCTAATTTTGAGAGCTACGTTGGTGACTTTTGTTCTCTTCCTTCTTTTTTCTCCGGATCTCTTCATTCCGAATTTTATCATTGCTACATTGAAAATCCGGCCGGTGCAATCTAAGTATAATTTTGTTGTTTCAATGGATTTATTTACGTACCTACAAGTTTAGTGGCCCAATTTCTCCGCTTCCGTAGCTCTCAGTCCGTGCAGGCTTTTGTGTTTCAGTCTGGCAATGCAATTGTTATGAGCAGGCGTTTACTATCAGGCAAACGACCTGCCGCTCGTCCTATTACATCATAATATAAAAAAAGACTCATACCTACATAAAATACAAAACTCTTTATTGAAAACAAAATAGAAATAATAATATGCACAGGTCACATTTAAAACTATTTTAGTTTATTATTTTCACATCCAACATGTGAAACCAAATAAAAGGTTGTTACTAATAAACTTTTTTTCTAAAAATCTTGGTCCCTTTTTTTGATCTATGACATTAATAGAATATTTTGTCCTCATTAGCATCGCCACAATGTCGGCATAGACAAACAAGGTCATATTTTTTTAAATCTAGTTGCTATCAACTAGACTGTGGACTATTCCACATTATATAGTTTATTTACTATAGTTTCATGCCTTTCTCTATGGTATAGATTTTGATATCTAGGCAAGTACGAGTTACTACAGTTTCCTTAAGCGCCCACTTCAGGGATCACATACGAAGTAACAATCCTAATAGATGAAAAATATATCCAGTTGTCTATCTCAGTTTATAAATACATAAAAAATATATCCAATTATTGTCTATCTCAGTTTACAAATACATTTTTAGTGACGATGTGATCTAAGGTTTTCATTAAGCCTTAAGCCGTCAACTGAAGTATTAGCTAACTTGGAATTCGCTAACTAAATGACACTACTTTCTTCCAGAAATTACTTCAAGCAACAAGAGCTAATAAAATCCACTCAGAGTTTGAGATGGTCCGCTCCCGATTTGTTAGCTACTTAGAGGAAATGTTTAACAAAGGTCTGCAGCCGCCGCACACGCAAACTTTCCACGAAATATTGTTCTTCAGCGAAGTATCGAGTGTGAAGAAACAGATCGTTGGATCGCCGCGGGGAGCGTTACATACCGCTCTTAGCAATCCGGCGCACTATCTGCAGGTATCGTAGTTGAAACATCACGTTTATTTTTCAAGGGTTAGCGTTTGACCACTATTTTGGCTGAACTTTAGATGATAACGTGGTCTAAGCTAGTCGGAGGTAGTAAATACTGTAAACCTATATTGGGAACTTGCTCTCAAGAGCGACTACTGGTACTGGTCGCCAATAAGTGCTGTTTTTTATTGCATATGGGCTTGAGTTCGACCGCTGTCTCACCTGATGTTAAGCGACGACGCGGTCGACAATGTAGCACGCCTGCCCATGAAGATACCTGTTCACTCGTCTCTTAAAGACTCCCAGATCGTAGTGTTCAGGAAAAACAGATGCCAGCAATGAGTTGCACTCTTTAGTTGTCCGCATGATATAGATACTTGACGATAGATTGTGATTTTAATGGTAGGTGTTCGCTAGCCAGGCGGGTAATAGAAAATATCGTATCACTGAGCTATAAACATAAATAATCGCGGGTGATATTGGCAGATACACAACACAAGACCCGAGAACAAACTTTATGTTCAATAGCTTATTTCGGTTCAAGATCAATCTAGGATTGACATTATCTTAACCAAATATGTATTGTTTAAACATTTTTTCTCTTTGTTTATCTTTATCATTTTGTTACATTTAATTTTTTTTTTCTCTTACATAATTTAATTTTAACCTTATGTACCTACATACTAAATTTAACTTCGTAGTTTATTCATTCATAATTCATAAAGTAGGTATAAGCTGTTGTCTACATTGCATTTGCGGTTTGCATCTGTAATTGAGGTGACACTTGGCATTGTGTGTTTTTTAAGCTAAGATCATTATTTGAAGTCTATTGGTGTTCACATTGTTGATGCAACTATCTAATAAATAAATAAACACAATGTCTGCCCCTGCTGGGTATCAAACCCGAGGCTCGCCGCTTTGCAGACAGGGTTCCACTTTTTTCGTAGACATTTGATTCTCATGTGACATCATAAAAAAATAGAGTCAACATCCCAAATCGCTCTTAAAAAGCTCAAAAACAATGGATACTACAATCTAAATTAACAATTTCTTCCACTCTAATCAGTGCTATTTGCTATTTCATTACATCATAAAACAGAGACATCATAAAAAAATAGAGTCAACATCCCAAATCGCTCTTAAAAAGCTCAAAAACAATGGATACTACAATCTAAATTAACAATTTCTTCCACTCTAATCAGTGCTATTTGCTATTTCATTACATCATAAAACAGAGACATCATAAAAAAATAGAGTCAACATCCCAAATCGCTCTTAAAAAGCTCAAAAACAATGGATACTACAATCTAAATTAACAATTTCTTCCACTCTAATCAGTGCTATTTGCTATTTCATTACATCATAAAACAGAGACATCATAAAAAAATAGAGTCAACATCCCAATTCGCTCACCAAAAGCTCAAAAACAATGGATACTACTATCTAAATTAACAATTTCTTCCACTCTAATCAGTGCTATTTGCTATTTCATTACATCATAAAACAGAGACATCATAAAAAAATAGAGTCAACATCCCAAATCGCTCTTAAAAAGCTCAAAAACAATGGATACTACAATCTAAATTAACAATTTCTTCCACTCTAATCAGTGCTATTTGCTATTTCATTACATCATAAAACAGAGACATCATAAAAAAATAGAGTCAACATCCCAATTCGCTCACCAAAAGCTCAAAAACAATGGATACTACAATCTAAATTAACAATTTCTTCCACTCTAATCAGTGCTATTTGCTATTTCATTACAGTGCTCCTGCTGCATTTTACCATCACCTGACAGCGTCATAGACACCCTACCAGACGTGTGTCTTGCATACAAGCTGCACCGCGAGTGTGGCAAGCATATCAACTTATACGATTGGCTGCAAGCTTTTGCCGCTGTACTGCGGCCGGAGGAAGACGACGAACTGAGGCACCAAGACCCGACCGTACAGTAAGTTTATTTATGTAGTCTGGTACAATATTATTAGAAATCCAACATGTTTTTTTTTAATGCTATTTGGTAACGAACGAGCTGGTCGTTTGCCTGATGGTAAGCATAACGCCGGCCCATAACAATTGCAGTGCCACTCAGAACTTTGATACACAAAGGCCTGCGCGGCACTGCAGTGCGCTCGTTACTCTGAGACATTAGGTATCAAGTCTCATAAGCCCAGTAATTTCACTGGCTACTCTGCTCATTAAACCGGAACACAGTAATGCTTGCACATTACTGCTTGGCGGCAGACTTCACGAGCAGAGTGGTGGTAACAACCCATTCGGACACTCGCAGAAGAGTTAGTCCTATCACTAACAAAACTCCACATGTAATGCAATATTTGCCACACATTGTAATGTGTTCGCGAACACACTTAAGACAACTTTTTTTGTAGGTATCTGAAATAGGTTTACGTTTGACCACGATCTCACCTGAAGTTAAATTTTTTACCCGACTTTATGGGTTATTTTTAAATTTACTTTTGAATAAAGACTGCGAAATACTCTACTGATTTTTATTTCGTTTTAAGTAAAATTCGGCTGTTATACTATGCACTTTATAGTATTGTGCATATTGCTTGCGCCAAATAGGTTTTTTAGTGTGTGTGGGTGTGTTTAAAGTATCCTTTTTAGTTTCTTTGAACTATACATAATTATGAAATATATTTTATAGTGTTAACCGACACTAGTAGATGTTCACACAAATATATACATGACAAAAATTTCGCATCCAACAGGATTCGAACCTGCGTCTTCTGGCAATCCGGGCCAGACGCCTTAACCAACTAGGCTATGGGAGCAATCGATGTTGACTGCGAAATTCTTGATATGATGCATTTCTTTCCGGCTTACAAGCCGGATTGCCAGAAGACGCAGGTTCGAATCCTGTTAGAAGCGAAATTTTTGTGATGAATATATTTGTGTATACATAATTGCTTAGTTTGGGGCTCGCCGATAATCATGTGTTAAATTTAAGTGTTTGTTTCTTTTGTTAAGTAAAATAATAATGTACAGTTCTTTTTTGGTAATAAATATTATCTTATCTTATCTTATCTAATTATTTAAGAGGCTGAATAGTTGAATACACATTATTTTGTTTCAGATTGAGATTCACGCGGGCCGTAGCAGAGCTACAGTTTCTCGGCTTCATAAAGTCATCGAAACGAAAGACTGATCATGTTATGCGTTTAACTTGGTAAATACTTATTATTTCTTCAAGCGCTTTGTAATTTTTATTTATTGGATGGTATTAATTAAATGAAGATAGTTTTATAATTGTTTTTCTTTTTATTTGCCGCTTTTTAGTCTTAGTTGCTTGCTAGTTTTTGTTTTTAAATTTATCTCCATACTGGTCTATAGAAGTAGACTCATAAAGTTAGGCAGGTTTACCCTCTTGCCACCCACTAAAAGAGCCACCGTTAGGTACAGTATATTCCATTTTTTTGTCTATATCGGAAAAAACTGGAAATCGAACGCTGGAAACGTTAAAAATGTGAGTCAAATGCCTGTTTACACCAACGACGAATACGGCAACGCGTAACTAAGAAACTCCTGTAAGCAACCGTAAGTATAAACCGTTAGAACACTCCTAAAGGTTAGTGAAACGTTTTTTTTTGCTCTAGGCAACTCCTAAATATTTAAGCATCCGATTTAAGCGTTTCCTAGGGTTGGTGAAAACGGGCAAAACTCGGGCGTATCTACTGAGTGCTAAAACGATCCATAAAACTTGGGCTGAACCATTTTTTTATTCATAGAAATGTATAGAATATGATACTCAGTACCATTTAAATTATTATTGGATGATAAAAAAAATCTTTAAATTCAGGAAACGTTTTAGATGCAGTATCTTTGTGGAAATTACATATTTTTCCGAATCTCATTTTAATTGTGTTAATGTGATTTTCCTCATATGTAGACACAGAGTCGCACACGGTGTCGACACTCACTGACATCTACAAAGTCGACCCTGCTTTGTTTATTCATTACTATGCACAAAACTCTTACCTACTGCATGCAGGAAATATTTATACTTATATAAACTTTTAGATACCTATGTACCTAAGTACAAGAGACGTCCTTACAATACAAGGTGTAAATGGATATACGAAAACCTTAGACATCCCGTCTGTTTTTTTATTTTAAGTTAGTTTAATTAGTATGTTTACAAATACCTTAATTATTTCAAAAGATATTCGTATGTTTTGCTAAGTACGTAATTCTAATTGATTTGTAACTCTACACTCATAATTTGTACTTGTTATCTGCGCTTCGTGGTTTCTTGTTACGTTTGACGGGGCGGCGCTCTAGTCCAGTCCTGTGGGGCTAACATTCGCACCGTGACAAAATTATCTCGATGCTTATGTCGTGCATTTGTCTCATGTTCGCGAGAGAAAAAGCGAGACTAAATAGTAGACAAAATTTTGTCGTGGCGCGCATGTTAGCCCTGCAGTAAACTAGAATATTTAAATATAACATCGCCAAAAATTTCTTCGTATTATGTTGTATTTACAACTTTTAGACTGGGCACTGTAAAAAACGATTTAAAAAAAATCTGCTTTTAAATATAGTGTATCTAATCGATTATATTCTTGGTTCTGAACAAACTACATTCAGGTTTTTAGTTATTTAATTTACAACTTGTAAGTATATACCTTCCCAAGCCATATGTCGTAACTATTTCCTTGAACATATTGTAGGTAGGTAAGTTCATCGTTTCGACCAAATCTCCGATCGAATACTCGTTAGATCTTGTCGCTCTTATATGTCATATGTCATAGGTTCCGCGGAGGCCTCGGTGTTTGATTAGTAGGTAATAAACCTCAGTATTACACATCAAACCTGTGCGCGCTGTTGTAAAAACTAGGCGGCCTTGAATCGTAATTTCACGATATAAGGTGTATGAATCCGACCTCTGGAAAGGTTAAGAGCACATCACTTTTATTTGTGTCTTGCATACCGACGCGGGACAAGTTCCATAGAATATCTACACGTGTTTTTTTGCCATAGTTAAAACATGATAACATCTATTTTTTATTGTTTGACCTTTCAACGTTCATTAATTTGCCGATCATCTCCAGAGTTTTCTTTGTGTTTGTTTCTGTATGCTGAAATCAAATAATATTATAGTATTTATAGTCTTTTGCTGCTTTTTGCAAAGCCTCAATGGTTTTGCGCAGAATATAAATGCGCTTTAATGCTAGGTTCTCTCTGTGATTTTATTAGCTTAATAACTAGTCACCTTGCGTCCCGTTATGAGAGACACGCAGATTGAGCGTTGACAACTTGTACTATTATCTATTCTGTGGTTGAGATGACTTCATTTGTGGACGGTGCAGCAGTCTCCTAAGCCCCAATTAACCAATTAAATCTATTCTAATATTATAAAGGTTGTTATCGCTACCTAATCTTTTGGAATACTGGACAGAATAAGTAACAGTACAACCAGCGGGTTGACCGATTCGAAAAATTATTTCACTAATATGAAGCTATCTGTATTATCCCTGCATGCTACCTGAGTTTAAATTGGCATGTAATCTCGAATGGGAGTCAATTTACTCCTGGAGGTCAACAAAACATGTTGTACGAGTTTTTAAAATTCAGAATTTTTCATTTAAGAACAGGCATTTAAAGTTTACTTCAAAATTCTACTACAGAACTTCTGGGCAGCCCTTAATCAGCGGATTCACTTAAACTTTGTCAAATGTTGATTAGAAGAGACTTCAAAAAATCCAGAAAATGCCGCGCACTAATACCTACCCGTCTGAAGTAATTTTTTTTTTTCGAAATATTGCATGACGTTATTCCAATGTTCTCACAACTTGTCGACAACCATGGGCCTAACCACCCCCTTCCGGGATAACATATCAATTCAAACTCATCCTGTATAGGTACCTATATGCTACTGTTTAACGTGGTTCCACGCATGCGAAGCCGTTGGCAGAAGATAGTGGAATTATTAAAAACAATACGAGGGTCGAGGGTCTATTTAATAATTAATTTAAAATGTGATATAATAATATGTAATATAATATAAAATTTATAAACAATTTTTATATAAGAATAAGAAGAGTAGGTACAAGAAGCTGATTTAGGTACCTACAGCATATGGAAGGCTTTTCCGTGTTGACACTAATCGTAATAGATTACGTACCTAATGGTTTTAACGATATTTTTATGTAAATTAAAAGACTGAACGTGAAGTAGCTTGTTATCATAGTTGAGATTTCATCCTCAGGCACTGAGAATTCCGAAACATAGGTGAATATAAGCGCCGGCCGGTTCTGTAATATGGACCATCGGCGTTTCTCAAAGAACGTTTGTTGTATCAAGTCATAGTTCAACGCTTACTAAGTCTAACCCGCAGCCCGCCAGCCACTTCTCGTGACACAACCCGCACGCACGCATTCACGAGAGTCCTTTTTCCTTTTCGTCTACTCGCGATGTAATTTTTTAGCCTAATCATCCCAAACAGGGGGCACCCGGTGCGGACCGCCCCCAACGTCCTCACTTGCTACGCCACTGTAAGCTCATCACTTTAATATATATTACGAATGTTAAAGTGGATTAAACCAGGGAAAGGTGAGTTATTTTACAATTATTCATTTTAGATTGTAACATCCTATAGTTAATATAATTTTCTGAATAACAATATTAACCTCGAAATCTATGAGTACCTATTACAATAAGGACATCAATATGTTTGAAATATATACTTGTAGTCTACAGTATAAAAAATTACTCATGCGTTAATTATATATTAGTATTTATTTTAGGGTGACAAGAGACAGCATCAGACATGAAAGTACGTGGAATCTAACCAAATAGATAAATAACAGCCAGAAATCATAATATATTAAAGTATGCCGTGTTACCTTAAAAAACAACTACTAGACACCTGTTTAGCTAGACAGTGTCTAAAGATAAACATATAAAATGATTGGAAATGCCACAACAGAATTGAGTTAGACGACGGTTAGACAATACTTAAATAAAGATTGGTGGTTGCTCATATAATATAATATAATATAATAATAAGCACTACATGTTTGGGAGGCTGTTAATTTTTTTGTGGTACTTAAGACTGCTATTCTGTAACTATAGTGTCTGCATCTTGTGTCTAGGGAATCAGGAACATCGAGGACAGTACAGGATAATCGACTCACAACACCTAAACACGGAATACGGGCGCTTTTTTAAGTGCTTGAATAGTTATTTCGTGAATGGAATCGAACCCTTACTTGCTCTTGGCAGTGGCGGTAGTGTCTTCAGTTGACCTACTCGCCTAGAACAGAACTGCTTATCAGACCTACAAAACATGTCTAGACAAACACGGGCGTGGAGAACGCAGAAAGAACGTCTAAAGAGATTACCTACTTCTCTTGAAGCGGAATAACGTTTTTTTACGTTTTATTTTCAAGGCGACCAGACCACATATATAAGCTACTAACGTTCTGCTCACGGATTCATCCGAGTTCACACATGAACCGTGCATTTTTCCGGGATAAAAAGTAGCCTATGTTATTCTCCGGTTCATAAACTATATCTATGTCAAAACTCACATCGATATGTTGCCCCGTTGCTGCGTGAAAGAAGGACAAACCAACAAACATACAAACACTTTCGCATTTATTATAGTACGGATACCTATTGGAAAATTGCTAATTCTAAAATTACTTATTGACTTGAATATTTATCACCCAATAAATAGTAGGTAGGTAGGTTTCGCTCTTCTTTTAGGTTCGGTTGGAAGCCTTTGACTCCCCCGCCCGGCGAAGCTAAGACCACAACTAAAATCTCATTGTTTCCCCCCAAAGGGAGACATCGAGGGAGCCAAGTCCACGTAGGCCGTAGCTACAATTAAAGGTATTAATGACCCTGTGGGGGTGAGAAATAAATATAGACTTTCGGTGCTTTTAGATAATCTATTGTGTGAGGTGATTGAAATAATCGTGTTTTGAACTCTGTCAAATAAACACCTACTACTTCGCAACAACGGACTGTTATTGCAGTGACCATTTCTCACCCCCACATACTGGTGACCCCGACGTGATTCATAAATATAGACTTTCGGTGCTTTTAGATAAACTATTGTGTGAGGTGATTGAAATAACCGTGTTTTGAACTCTGTCAAATAAACACCTACTTCGCAACAACGAACTGTTATTGCAGTGACCATTTCTCACCCCCACAACCCAGATTCCCTCGATATAATATTCAGTCAATTTTGTTCTATAAATACCTTTTCTATATATATCTCATCTTTCAAATAGGTAGGTAACCGAAACTATTGCCTAAAAGTTTCCCAAACAGCTTAAAAATAGGTATGCGTCAAAGTTCAAAGTTTAAACTACCTATTTATTATTCAAGAATTACGCACTGCGGTTAATGTTGGTATTAAATAATGCTCATGATCTTTAAGACCAGCATTGATCTGAGGTTTTTAAAGGAATTCTTGAGCCTTACTTCACATGAATGCCAAATCGAGCCACTGGGATCGGCTACTCGCGTCTTGCTTCCAACGGTAGGGGAGGCCTATGTACAGTAATGGGCATCTGCAGTCATTCATAATCATTGTAATGCGAGTAGGTATTATAATATATACCTTCCCGAGGGCCTAGACGGCATTCGATTCGAAACTATTCTATTTTTTTATGTGTTTTGGTAACGAGACGAGCTGGTCGTTTGTCTGATGGTAAGCATGACGCTGACCCAAAACAATTGCAGTGCCACCTAGTACTTTGAAACACAAAGGCCTGCGTGACAATGCAGTGCGCTCGTTACCCTGAGACATTAGGTATTAAGTCTCATATTCTATTTCTAGAGTCGTTATTTAAGGCGCTGCTTCATGACCCGCCTAACCCAAAAATCCTAGAACGCAAAAATGGCCTAAACACTTTTTTGTTCATCGAAGAAAAACGGGCATTACGGAAAAAGATCGCGTTTTAATATTTGCATGCAGTCTTCGTCTATAATTATGATGGCATTAACCATGTATATTTTAGAATTTAGTTATGAATTGTAAGAATGTACATTGTGTTGACGTTCAATAAATAAAAGAAAGACAACGCCAGAGCCTTCAGTTGGCATTCTGAAAATTTGGAAATAAATTTCCAAAGAAAATTTCCGAAGACAATTAGTGCGTGGTACTTTCCTAAAACGTGTTCCAGGAAATACGTGTTTTTGAAAATGCCTTAGAAGTTTGTGAAAAAAATGTTTGTTATTTAGAATCTCCATTACATGTCCAAGGATTATATGGAAGTGTTTTGTTGTTTTACATATTTTATGAGAACACTGTGAACGGCCAAAGTCAAGGTAAAATTTGTCCAAAAAAGCTGATTTTTGAAGGCTTGTACTGAATTGGAATCTCAAAATTTTACATTTTTGCTCCTACGGAATCCTAGATGTGATTTGCTCAAAACATCTAAAGAAAAATTTATTAGGACACCATAATCGCATACGAGCGTTTGTATCGAAAGTATGGCATGTAGCAGCCTCTTAAGGCGCTCTCTGAAATCATAACGTCCTGTTTTTCGTCGCACAAATGTCCGTTTCACGTATTACCAGTGAAAATAAAGGTACTTCGGTATATAACTAGGTACCTTAATTATGATACAAGTTTTTTTCTTAACGTTATATGGTTTACCTATAGGCCTACATTGGCCTGTAGATTCTCCAATTGTTATTGTATAGGTAACGGTTTTGTAGCCAGGTTATAGGTGTAGGTAGTGTTGGTGCAGTAGCTAGATAATAAAGGTGTTCAGCCCGTTGAAAAGAAATAGGTTAAAAACCTATTTAAGTACTTCAAAAAACTTTGAACGATCAAACTATGAAATAAATACTAACCTTACCTCCATAAATATCTTGAGCTATCCTGCTTTACAATTGAAGGTAAAATAAGGCTTTGTAACCTTATTGGTACCTATCTACTTTAAAAGCGCTTCACGCATTATTCAGATAAAATGTTAATAAGGATGAATTCATAATATAGTAAATACGTTTTATAAGTTTCCTTATTGTAGGAAATGACAGATTTTTTATGCTATTTGATAACGAGACGAGATGCTCTTTTGCCTGATGGTAAGCATAACGCAATACAGTGCCGCTCAGAACTTTGAAAAACAAATACCTGCGCGGCACTGCAGTGCGCTTTTTACCCTGAGACATTAGCTATTAAGTCTCATAAGCCCAGTAATTTCACTGGCTACTCTGCTCATCTAACCGGAACACAGTAATGCTTGCATATTATTGCTTGGCGGCAGACTTCACGAGCAAAGCTGTGGTACCAACTCAGACGGACACTCGCAGAAGAGTTAGTCCTACCTTAAAATTAACTTTTTGAGTTAGTAAGTAGTAGTTAGTAGGTTACCTACTTTTCAGATCCAATTAATAGCAATCCTATTATTCAAATAACCAAATTTAATACATACCGATATGAAACATAATTTTTTTGTGAGTAAACAATAAATTAGCAATAAAATCATTGTTGTACATAAGTTACAAAAAAGTTTTAAGCAGGTTGGTACCTAAGGAGATAAGATAGATAGATAGGGATAGATAAAAAAGGGTGTACACTGTAGGTACTCGAGTAGATACTTTCATGTTTGATCATCAGTCATCAATTCATCAGCCTCATGATTTCATAAAGAGTCTTATAAAGAGTCTCTCCGCTATCGTTTTTAAGATTGCCGTGATTGTTATGTGACTTACCCGTACTCTACTTATCGATGACCCACTTTTTTACATATTATTATGATGGTAATATGACAATTGGATAGTAGAAAACCTAGGCTACTGGACCACAATATTGTTAGAGAGTGGTACTTATCGAAGATGCGACTCATTGCGGGGCAGTAGGTCACGGAGTTCTTTACTGAGTTTGTCTATGAGCTCTTAACGAGCTAACAAGGTACGACATAACCTTCGAGCTATTTTGAGCCATATTTTTGTAGCTAGATGTACCTATCAAAAGAACTTGAGTAAAACATGACGTAATTTTATTTATTTAAGTAGGTATAATTAAATATTGTAGCAGAAACGTCTAAAGCCGAATATTTTTCCTTCGAGCTATTTTGTAGCTAGATGTACCTATTAAAAGAACTTAAGTAAAACACGATCCGATTTTATTTATATAAGTATAATAAATACTGTAGCAGAAACATTTAAAGCCGAAAATTTTTATGTGTCTAATTGTAAGCATTTAAAACCCTAGAAAACGGCTTATACGGCTATGGCTTTAACCTGAAGCCATTAGTAATATTTTTACGATCATTATTATATTTTAATAATTTCACAAACATTTTTTTACGGATTCTTTTGAACTCTTATTTTTGTTTTAAAAGCATTTTTATACTGTACGCACCTCCTTATAAGAAATTGTAGCGCTATCTGGAACTTATTGTAATAGGTACGCCACTCAAACCAAAATAGTACCTAATGCAAGTATATTAATACAAATTGCGGTTTCCACTCTGATAGTTTCTTAGCAAAAGTCTAATCACAAATTGTTCAAAAAGTCTATTGTTTATTAAATATTTTAATTTTGCGTTAGTTAAAATTGTAAAAGCTTGCTACCTAAATAATAACACTTTTAAAACAATTAACTCCCGTAGCCTTGGCCTATAATTGAAAACTGTACCCACTTTGTGAAATCAATTCTAAGGTTTGGGACAACTGAACATTACCCAAATATTTGTAATGATGAATAAAACCTTCGAATCTCTGCGCTGCGCGGGCGCACATCGGTCGGTGCACACAAACGAATGATCAAATACACTTGTAGATTGTGTGTACACACGTTTCATGTACTGTGATCATCGATGACAGAATCCGGAATATCGACATCATACTATGTTTGCTATGGTTTGGTATTACGTTAGATCTCGAGTGAAATGTATAAAAGATTTTGTCATGCACTCAGGAGTCATCAGTCGCTCATTTGATAGCAACCGAATCAAACCAAAACATTCAAAATGAAAATGGTGCGTTGAATAATTTTTATGATTTAATAAATACAAATTTAACGTTATAGTAAGTATGTATTACTAATTATATAATAATAATTATTTGCAGATTGCAATTGTCGCCCTTGCCCTCGTGGCCGTCGCCGTCGCTGCTCCCCCAGCCTACGTAGAGCCTATCCCGATTGTGCGCTCCGATTTCGATCAGCAACCCGATGGAGGATACGTATTTAGGTAAGAAATCTATAATAATTTACTTTGAACTACATATAGCAATAATTTATGAAAAGGCTTTCCGCCGAATAGTGCCCGCCTTGTATAAATATACCTAATATAGGTACTACCTACACCTTAAGAATAAACGAAGCCTTATAAAATAAAATTTAATTAGGGGTTCCCTTATAAGAAAAATTAACAAAATATTGCGTGTCATTGCATGAGGTATCAGGTTTTGAGAATCTTGGTAGTTACCGTTATGTTATAATAAAACCCTCTTGTAAAATTTCCAGCTTCGAATCCGGAGACGGTACCAAGCGCGAAGAAACCGGCGAATTGAAGGAAGTTCTCAACGAAGAAAACAAACCCCAGCAGGTGGTCGTCGTCCGCGGCTCCTACTCCTACAATGATGAGAACAACGCTCCCGTTGTCATCACCTATTTCGCCGACGAGACCGGCTACCACGCGGAGGGAGACTCCATCCCCAAAGTGCCCGGCGCGAGGAGATAAGCGCCCAAACCGATGACTGGCGAATCATCGATCACTCGCAGGTCGACTGATCGCTCCTTCGCCAGCCTCATACGAAACTCGCTATAAGACTAAGGACATGAGGATTCAACAAGAGGGTGCGTCGAAGCGTTAGACACTGTCTTGTTGCTCGTTATAACTGATGCTCACTGCCATATTTTTTTACGTTTTTATTATTTGTGTGACGTGCTTAATAGTGAAATAAACTTATTTCAGTGAAATAGTCTTTTGTTCTTGTTTTAAATTGGTAAATTATGTAATATGTCATAAATAATGTACGTTTACATAGGATTGGGTTTTTTATGGGTAGGTAGTAATAATTACTGCAACAACACTCGAAGCAGGTAGATAAACATACAGACAAGATACATAAGGCCAGGATTTGAGAGTAGACTATGCATCAAGGGGATAAATCAGTGTCTTGTAGTCACAAGCGCATCTTGAATTCCGAGCATAACGAACACGTAAAGGAACGCGTACCTATGTATTTTTTACCAACTCCAATAAGTACTGTTTTTATTGTATTTATGCATATATTATAATAATGCTACCTATTTATTAGTTAATTTTTGCGAGGTTTCTTCCCTTTTTAATTCTGCTTGTAGCGCCCGGCGCCCCGTTCTATTTTCGCAAAACGCTACAAGGGTCGCGGGGGCCGTAAGAATTTCTTGGTGTAGTCTCGTTGCTAAAAGTTTTCATGCAAAACTCATGACGAGGTTTCAAGCTCAAGTCACAAAAGGAAAATGTTAATAAAATTAACGCAGAGGGAATAAAATACAACTTTACTCCCTCTGCTTTAATAAATATATGAGCAAGGAATCAAATACAAAATGACTTGCTTTAGCTTTAGGTTAAGTTCATTGCAGTGTACATAAATGGCCATTGTCGAGCAGGTGATGGTGTTTATTTATAATAAGGATGTTGCATGAAACAAAATACATAATAACTCATACTGTACAGGCTTAAGAACATCATATTAATACAATAAAAATGAAATTTAAAAAAATATTATTTCCACAATGATACTGCATCTAAAAGTTTCCCGAATTCAACGATTTTTTTATCATCCAATAGTAATTTAAATGATACCATTACATTCTTTACATTTCAATGAATAAAAAAATGTAGAACAACAGACAAATTTTCTCGGCCAAATCTACAAAATACATGTTTCTTGTACAGCTTTTCGGCCCACGTTGAACAAGTGACGTCAGATGTTCTGACAAATTTGTATGGGGCGTTTTAGTGTTCAGTAGATACACCCGACATTGACACTTATTTTTGACGTTTCTAGCGTTTGATTTCCAGTTTTTTCGATATAGACATTTGATTCTCATGAGAAAATGGATTGATTGACATCATAAAAAAAAGGAGTCAACATCCCTATTATATCCTCAAGATAAATCACTAGTTGAAATATTGAGTGTTGAGATCTATCTATCATCGACTAGTTGAGATGCATTTCGATGTCTGACAGCCATTTTAGTTTAAATTACCCATCTATAAAATTGGTACTTAGGTTGTGTCCTCCGATTTCATTCATTCTTTTTTTTGTTGGAAAGAAGGTTTTTTAAAGATTTTCCTGTAAATATTTCAAGGTCATTGGTTCGACCCCTGGGAGGGTTAAACAGGGTGGTAATTTTTTTATGGAAAATTTTATTCCATTTTTATTATTTTATTCACTCAAAACTTGATACAAATAAACTTTAAAATAATTGACATGCCATTTTTGTTCACACTAAATAAGTACTAGTAATGCCATCTAGCGCAACTGGCATGAACTGTTAATCGGCTACACTAGTCGACAAAATAGCCGCACCGCGGCACCGCACACTGCACTGGGGCAGCACCGAACTCGCCCGAAAAAATCCAATAGTTGCTAACACGTCGGGGAAGAACTGCCACCTTTCAACTCCGCTATATACTGTCAAGAATACTAGAGTCGCATCAATCTCGCTTCTCTCGTTCTCTCGCTTGGTACCTACGCTGCCACGAGAGTATTCCATCTTCTACTATAGAAGATCGCAAAGATGAAAGATCTGACGCCGCCGTTGTGATCTGCTCCGCGTGCGTAGTCAAGTGTTGACTAACGTCTCAGACTTTAATCAACCAATAACACGATTTATGCGTTCTCATTGGTTCATTTGAATCGGATCAACATTTAGCGGAGTGGAATTTTATACCGGATAGAGTACGGTGGAGTACGGTAGAGTAAGATAGAATAGAGTACCTAGAGTACGGGCATCGTGCGTGCGTGCGTGATTGTGTGTATATGTGTAGTTTAGGTTCTGTAATAACATATAGGCTATAAAGATATATACCGCGCAGGTGAAGTGGCGGGCAGAAGCTAGTACCAAATAAACCTAACTAGGTATTCCAATATAAAAAAAATATCTATTTGTGTTCCAAAAAAATTCTGTGACCTAGGCACAGCAAAACTAGATCTTCTCAAAAGTTCTGCTAAGTTTCTACATATATTATATACAATAATACTGTCCCGACGCTTAGTAGAAGTGACAGGTGACCAACGAGCTGGCGCTTACCTCGGTCAACGTATTAGTTTAGCTATTCAGCGAGGTAATGTCGCCAGCTTTTTGGGCACCCTACCTGCAGAAGGTTTTATTCATAAGGTTTTGTTTAATTTTGTTTTTAATTGATAAATTCTTAGTTTTTTATTGAAATGTAAATAAAAATATTTTTCGGTAAATGTAGAGCTCAAGTTCCTTACCTTTCCAGAAATAATATAGAAACATAATAACTATGCAAAATACGTTGAGTATACATATTAGAATCTCAATTCTGGAACTCGAAAGGTTATAGTTATCTATAATCAATTATACTAACTTTAGCGAGCCAGCTACAAAGCCAATGACGGAAGCCAAGGTACCTACTACAGCAAAAAAAAGGTCTCATCTCTATTCAGCATTCGTTGTTAAGGCTTGTAATAGTCATTATTAAAAGTAGTCACGTATTACTTACATATTCCTTCTATTTAGTGCTATAAATTCCTAAGCACGATTAGATATTCCAAAATCTTGAGCTTGAGTCTGATCGCTCTAGAGGCGGTTTTTTCATGGAATTGGATTCAAGAACTTAGCCATTGTGTTACCGATCCCGGACACCCACATTAAGGCAGGCGAAAGAATTGTTTCATTATCATCAACAATCGTATGACGCCCATTGCTGTACATAGGCCTCCCCATCTATGGGCGTTCTAACGCCACTTAGATCGGCTACTCGCCTCTTATCCATCCTCAGCCGTTTTGACAAAGTCGTTGGTCCATCTAGTTGGGGGCCGGCCTACAATACGTCCTTCGGTTCGTGGTTACCACTCGAATATCTTTCTTTCCCGTCAGTTACCGGTTCTGCGAGCGATGTGGCCTGCCCATTGCCATTTTAACTTGCTCATTTTAACAGCTATGTCGTCTATTTTCGTTGTCCTGCGGATCTCCTCATTCCGGATTTGATAACCCTGGGAAATTCCGAGCAAAGCGAGTGTGCAACTTTGAGCTTATTAATGAGGCCGTAGAAAGTAACAGACAATGTTTCAGTGCCATAAGTCCAACACACACTGATTGAAAACCTTGGTTTTCAGGTTTTACGTTGGTATATTATAGGTATGCATTGGCCAAGGGGTCGTTTTTAAAATTGGTGACCAGATCTCTGATGGAGCTACCGTAGGCCACGGATAGCAGGGCTGCCGGGGACATGGGTCCGTTTTAGTGTTGTGTTTGTCATCTCTT
This sequence comes from Crocallis elinguaria, assembly GCA_907269065.1. Classification (NCBI taxonomy): domain Eukaryota; kingdom Metazoa; phylum Arthropoda; class Insecta; order Lepidoptera; family Geometridae; genus Crocallis; species Crocallis elinguaria. The sequence goes on along the minus strand of OU026079.1, from coordinate 8,651,516 downwards.
TGGGGGAGTGCATGCTGCTGCCCATTCCCTGAAAATTCTCTGAGCCGGTTCTTACGGCACTCACGGGAAGAGATGTGGTGCTACTATTCTTAGCCTGAACCACATTGCACAATAGAATGAATTGCTTTGCGCGGAAGGTGAGCAACAGACGTGGCCACCGCCTCAGCTGGTGGCTCGGTCGTGGCCACACTAGAACGCTCAGTTTGCGCCGATGCCATACAAAATGTATGAAAAATCTTGTCCGCAGTTTGAGAGCGCATTCTAAGGCCGCGCTTGGTGGTGCAACGTGCGGTAGACCTTAATTATTTGACCTCTAATTCAACACCTTAAGGGTAAAGCAATTCTGAACTAAGTCTAATCCATTTTTACAAGCTTTTAATTAAATTGCCTTTTTAGTACCTATGGGTCAAATATTGCAAGCTAACTTTAAGAGATTTCAGTTCGCGGTTTTCGATTGAGCTGAAATTTTACATACACGTGCATTGTGCAAGTACTAAAAAGGCAACTTAAAATTTTGTAAAAAGCATTAAACATTGTTCAGATTTGCTATCTAGGGCATTAAAGTAGACATTGAATCTAAAATTTACCCACTTTGCGGTGTCCGATTGAGCCGAAATTTTATATACATGTGTAAATCGGAAGTGATTGCAATATAATAACGAGTCATTTAAAAAATGGAAGTTACCATTTGATAGCACGTCCATCCAACAATACAGTTAAAAACACAGTTTGAAAAAATCTCAGTTTGTGATAAAGATCGATGGGTGGCAACTTTTGCTGAACAAGGGTCCGCTGGTCAAGGGTTATCCGATCTTTAGGCCACACCATGTAAATAGGTATATGTATATGATTTTTTTCGAATGCACTGGTATCGCAGGAAATTGATGGACAGAAACTCGTCTTGTGCTTGATTATACAATTTATAATTTTATGTACATTTTTATTACTTACTTATATTATTAACTCAAATGTAAATGAATTCTCGGGTCTTTGCCCGGACATTTGATATGCGTTAATGGAATCACTTGTAGCAACTACGAGTTGGGGATGTAGTGATGAAATTGACTATTGTAAGATGGGAGTGGAAAGCCTTGAATATTATAATGCATTTTTGATGAGTTTAAACAGGTCTATTGGATGAGACTCCGGCACTGATCTATAGGGATTTAGACTCAATTTTTTTTATGATGTCAATCAATTTATTTTCTCATGAGAATCAAATATGTATATTGAAAAACTGGAATTCGAACGCTAGAAACGTCAAACTGATAGTCAAAGTCGGGCGTATGTACTGAGCGCTAAAATTTGACAGAAAGCACAAATTGGACAGAAAATCTGACGTCACTTGTTCTAAGCGGGCCGTAAAGCTGTCCTAAAAACATGTATTTTGTTGATTTTGCCGTGAAAAACTGCGTTTAAGTACATTTTTTTTTCATTGAAATGTAAAGATTTTGATGGTATGATTTAAATTACTATTGGATGATATAAAAAACATTGACATCACATATTCGACGCGGGGTCGTAAATGATTTAGTACAGCTACTAAATACGTGCATTTTGTTGATTAGGCCGTGAAAAACTGCTTTTAAGCAAATTTGTCATAATTTTTTTATTCATTTTTTTATTTTAGTCATAATTTTACAGCCCTTTGTATACTTTTTGTCAAATATTTAATATTTTGTTTGTTCTTTCATTGTGTATATGGCTCAAATAAAGATTTATTATTATTATTATATTATATTCATTAAAATGTAAAGAATCTGATGATATCATTTACCTACATTATTAATGGATGATAAAAAATTGGTTGACTTAGGGAAACTTTTAGATACAGTATCTTTGGAAATTATATATTTTTTGTGAATTTTATATTTATTGTGTTAATCTGATCTTCTTAAATCTGTATAACGACAGACATTATGTATTTTGTGTTTCATGTAACATCCCAATTCTGTCTCATGGTAAAATATAATTATAGGCAGGTGTTGGACTCACTGAACGGGCCCCCCGTATAAGGGCCGCTAGTATTAGCGACGTAAGAGGCGATGTTGGTGTGGTTGGCTAAAGGGTGTTGAGAGGTGTGCTGTAGTTTCACTAAGACGCTACTTCCGTTATATTATGCTTTTTATCACTTCCACCCTGGAGCAGTGTCTAATGCAGACCGTAGACGATTATGCAAACGCGGGTTTGCTTGTCAAAATAACAACGCTTTTGCATCCAGCGTCGATTACGAGGCACTCAAAATTCACGGTTGATGCAAAAGCATTGTTATTCTGACAAGCAAACGCACGTTAGCATAAGCGTCTACGGTCTGCATTAGCTCTTGCAGTCTCTATCCCCGGACATGCATTTAAGGCAAGTGGCAAGGCAAGCCGGGACAGAGACAGACAAGCAGGTCTCATTTAACCCCAAGGAATGGGGGTGTACGGTGTCGCTACTATATAATTCTTACTATTAGTGTATGCCTGTAATGGGTTATCCATTATGTACAAACTTTTGTACGTAACTTTCGAAGATACACGTTCAAATATAGTAAGTAATAACTGTCGGTAAACGGTAAACAAATAATCACCTCAATAAAACAATTTTTAGGCTACACGACCTTGCTTCATCAGGCAGTTTTTTCTATTCTGTTCTTGACATAAAGAGTGGAGTAGACTTCAGCAAGCATGAAGATGTAATAAATAAATATACGTTTATAATATCTAAAAATACCATCAGAGAAATAAAAAAAACTGAGTTGGATTTACATAATAACGATAAAATAAAACAAGTTTTTTTGGTTAATAATATATTTTTCCAGACAAGCTTTTATAAAATATCTACGTTATTGGTACTGTAATCTTGTGGCCATATTTCTGCTCCATCATCAGAACCCTGGACATCATCTACGATCAGAGTACTTGTAAAGACAAATCGAACGAGCCTAAACTCGATCGGGTACGTCGTTTCAAGTTCCTATAGCCACCTTCCGGCTCCATCATCAGGACCCTGGACGTCATCTAGGAGCAGAGTACTTTTAAAGACGAATCAAACGAGCCCAAAGTTGATGGGGTTATGTCGTTTCTTTACAGAGTTCCTATGGCCACCTTCCGGATTCATCATCATACAAGCTCTGTCACATCATTATACTGCATTGTCATCCGATTTACATATGTATGTAAAATTTCGGCTCAATAGAAAATCGTCAAGTGGGTCAAATTTAACTTGCAAGATTTGACCTACACAACAAACATACATACATACAAACATAAAAGCAAGTTAAATAAAAGCTTGTATTAATAAGTCTACTTCATAGTACATAAAAAACAACGTCACTTAATACTCCCATAGTGCTATGAGAGTACCAGGTGACTAAATCCGGAATAACGACTTCGTAGAGATGTTTGCTCTGGTTGACATTTCGCTAGATCACGAGTCAAATGTATAAAAGATTTAGGCACGAAGTTCAAATCATCAGTCGCTCATTTGATAGCCACCGAATCAAACCAAAACATTCAAAATGAAATTGGTGCGTTGAAATTGTTTAAATGGTTTATTGATATAATATAAATATTTAAATATATTTAGTTATTGTGAGAACATATTTTCTATAACTTGTGGGTAGGACTAACTCTACTGAGAGTATCCATGTGGGTGCCCACTGATTTACTTGTGTATAGTTTGTCGAGTTGTGCAGTGTGAAAGAGCAACTTTCATGACCAAAATGAAAGTGAAATAACTGGGCAAATGGGACTTAATACCTGACAACAGAGTGACTATCGGGGAAACAAGCGGAGTTGTAGAATAAAAAAGCTGATTATTTATATTTGTATTTAAACAATGATCCCATTGCAGATCGCAGTTGTTGCCCTCGCCTTCGTGGCCATCGCCACCGCAGCCCCCGCAGCCCCCGCTGAGACTATCCCGATTTTGCGCTCCGCATTTGATTCGCAGCCCGATGGATCATATGTATTTAGGTAAGCAAGTTGTGTGTAATTTCACTGCTGACATTTGAATTATTATTGTTATTGTATATTTAATAAACTTTTCTGCATTTACTTAGTATAAGTATATCGAGTAGGTACCATATAATATTAATTACGCTTTCAAGTGTCATGTGATCCCAGCATGTGAAAAGGATCTACACTTTTCCACCACCCCACCTCTTTACTTATATGTTTCGTAACAGCTTGAGCTATGGAAACATTCAGGGATCTTCCCTGAATGATCCCTGAGAGAAGCGGCCTTCTCCTTCATCAACATCAAAATCTACTGAGATTGTACCATTGCAACCCGTCCTTATTAGAGGGAGGCCTGTGTTCATCAGTAGGCGTCTTCCGGCTGATGACGAATATGAATTAATTGCATGACCACTATGTCCTCCAGTTGTGCCCACTTCGGGCCCGACGTGAAGTATTTTTAACTAGATAGGTCCCACTTCAAACGGATGCGTTCGTGCACTGTGCTATGTAGCTATTCCACCATGATAATGCTATTTTACTAGGTGGTAGGACAAAATCTTCTGCGAGTGTCCTTCTGGGCTTTGTACCACCGCTTTGCTCGTGAAGTCTGCCGCCAAGCAGTGTAATGTGCAAGCTTACTCTTTTCTGGTTTGATGAGCAGAGTAGTCAGTGAAATTACTGGCTTATGAGACTTACTGATTTATAAAATCTGATTCCGTATTCCGGCGATGGCTCATGCATGCCAGGGTTCGTTCGATATCATGTAAAATTATTCACGGTACCGCATTGTGCGTCACCCTGACTAAAGAGCTATATTAAGGTTTTAGGCATAAACCTTGTTGTATTTTAATTATAGCCCGGTAGTTATAAATTTAAGTGATTTATTATTATTTTCCAGCTACGAAACCGGAGACGGTACCCAGCGCGAAGAAACCGGCGAGTTGAAGGATGTTCTCGACGAAGATAAAAAAACCCAGCAGGTGGTCGTCGTCCGCGGCTCCTTCTCCTACCTTGATGAGAACAACACTCCCGTTTTCATCAAATTTACCGCCGACGAGACCGGCTACCACCCGGAGGGAGAGTCCATCCCCAAAGTGCCCGCCGCGAGGAGATAAGCGCCCAAACCGATCGCTGGCGAATCATCGATCACTCGCAGGTCGACTGATCGCTCCTTCGCCAGCCTCATACGAAATTCGCTATAAGACTAAGGACATGAAGATTGACCAACCAGAGAATGCGTCGAAGCGTTAGGCACTATCTTGTTGCTCGTTATAACTGATGCTCACTGCCATATTTTTTTTAAGTTTTTATTTGTTGTGTTAATACCGTAACTTGAAAATGAATTAAACACATTTTAATGAAATATTTTTTTATTGGAATTTTTAGTAAAATTATTAATAATTAAGGATAGTCTGTATAATTTTGTTTTATGAGTAAGTATCAGTGAAATTTAATAGGTAAGGAACAGAAGGCGGGCTCTGAAATCATGGCATATGAAGTACACCCTTAGGGTGGGGCTTAAAAACTGCACCCCGAACACTGATAGAACGCAGTTCTTTTCGACCACCGGGTTTTGACCACTGTTTTGTGTGCATTATCTTCCCTTACTGCCTCGTCTAAAAATACATCATGTATACATAAGCATATACTTTCACATTTATAATATTAGTGTTCATCATATGATCCATAACATTAATAATTATTGCATAAAGTTAAAGCCTGCAAAAGTTCCAAAGTCTACCGCCAAGCAGTAATGTGCAAGCATTATTGTGTTTGGGTTTGATGAGCAGAGTAGCCAGGGAATTACTGGACTTATGAGAAATGTCTCAGGGTAACGAGCGCACTGCAGTGCTGCACAGGCCTTTGTGTTTCCAAGTTCTGAGTGGCACTGCATTTGCTATGGGTCGGCAAACGACCATCAGGCAAACGACGAGCTCGTCTCGTTATCAAATATAGTATATAAAAAAAGTCGCAACGCATCATCATAAACGCCAGGACTACTTTCGCTATATTTTTTATTTCATAATAAATAAAACTGCATTCGTTTCCCTTATTTATTTCACCAGTACTTCAATGCATAAACCATCCAATAATCATTGAAATCTGTTTGCAGTACCTATAGGTTTGCACAATGCACATGTTTTTCGTGAACTGTCTATATAATCGCAATCATTCGAATTAGATAACACAAGGCCATTAAATTTATAACTTATTTTTACATATACTTTATCCATGTAGGGGGTATATTATAAATCATAATACATTTCTTTAGATTGCAGTTTATACTGTCATAAGTTATGATAATAACTGAAATTTAAATCATTGTGAGATGAAAACGAATGATAAATACCTAAATCCCTCAAATGCAATGCCAAACACATCTCAATGATGGATGGGGTCAAGGCTGCTTAGTCGGAATGATTTTTAAATTTATAACGCAGGCTCATAACAATTGCAATGCCACTCAGAAACAAGAAGGCCTGCGCGGCACTGTAGTGTGCTCGGTGCCCTAAGACATTATGGGGCGGCTAAATCATAACGTCCGAAAAAGTCCTGTTTTTCGTCGCATAAATCTCCGTTTTCATAGATATTACAAGCAAGAAAAAAATACAATAGTATAGCCAAGTGTTTATAAAATCGACTTATCTATAAAATCTTATATAGAAATGGCCCAGAATCTTGTAAAAAAGACGCAAAAAGACCAGGAAAAAAAATGATTCTGATTTTCTCTACACTACCTCTTTCACGTTTATGTTCACCTATTACCATGCCTCGCAATGTGCCTAATAAACAGATGTTTAATTTACACTAAACTAGTAGGGCTGAACGATAATATACGTATTATTATTATACATATATTATACAAGTAGTATTCTATGGGTGATGCAAATGTTCAGCAGTGAACGTCTTCCGGCTGATGATGATGATATAATATCCCTTAGAAAGACAGAAAAAATTATAGGCCGGCCTCAGATGCTAATGCATGTTTGCGTTTTGCTGACAAAATAACCATAGTTGTGCAACAAGCGCAGATTAGGTACAAGGTACTACACGCGCACGTGTGGCTTGAAGAAAACTATCCAAAATCCACGAAACTGACAACAACAGCAATACGACCAGACAGTGCTGTCTCTATCACTCCCTCGATGCCCTGCCTGGGATCAAAGCGACGACTGCTCCGCTTTACGCTACATAAGTACATACATGACTTGCGCACCAGCGCGTATTTACTAAAGCTTCTACACTGAACACGCAGTGGTTGAGAAACTATTTTTTTTGAGTATACATCGTAGAAGCAGCTGCCGTGCGTCTCTTTCACCTCCTTAAATAGGACGGTCAGCGCTCGGTCTTGATTTCCACCGTGCATGGTGGAAATCACCGAGCCTTAGAAGGTACGATATGGGTCAAGCGGTGATCGTGTTATTCCATGGTTTGCGCGTGGACCGTGATTGATGCTTATCCATCAGTCATGCATTACCACATAGAAAACGACGTGCACGCGCATTCCTTCCTGCGCTGACAAAGTTCTTAACTGTGATTGGCTGAATAGCCAAAACTTACTTGTATTCGCACAATCGGACTATATAAGTTCAAATGCACTTAACTCGAATGCAATGCGTCTGCGGCTGCCCTGTCATTTTTCGTGATATTAATGTCAAAAACTTTTCTCCATGTCTGTACAAATTACAAAATTTGACAACGGGTCTAGTAGACCAATTGGGTTGTTGACTGTATTCAAATAAAAATATAATTTTGCCGCGAAACGGTAGTTTTTGTGACAGAAATTCTATTAAACACAATATTTTTGTTTATTTTTAAGGAATTTAATTTAAATTAAATAATCGAAATGTAATCACATCAATCCGAAGTCACGTGACCTAAAACGCCCGTGACGTCACTGTTTCAATCGGAATGAGTATATATATTTTTTTGTTTTGTTTTTGGCTCCACGTGATTTGCGCATTTAACTAGTGTCAAGTTATATAAGTAATAATATATAATAAATCTCTAGTTTTGGTGCATGAAAGTCGTTAAAGTTTAGTCTAGGCGCGGTCGAGTCGAAGTGACGCTTCAGTAAATTGGTGGATAGTTTACTGAAGCTTCTATGGAGTTTTGGATAGAATACGAAAATACACGTTTTTCGTCTTTGTACTATTTGCCTTTCACTCATGCAAGTTTACGAACACTTAATGGTTAATAATCCACTATTATTACACATTAACACTCTATAAAACAAAGGTTTTAGTAAATAACACAAAATCAACAACAGCACATTTTCGCATTCCCGCCAAAACTCCAATGAGTATATAGCTCGTTGCGCTTAACTGCTTAGTATTTTAGAGTGATTTCTGTGATTATTTATCTGTGCTGTGAATTCCGCGCCTATTTTTCTAAATTTATTTCGACTCTTGAATATTCTCCCATGATGGAAAGTGGCTTCATAAAGGCAAATAATTCCAATTTGCCGAGAATTGATTGTTTTACGGTGGCCAATTTCTTCTCGACAAACGATAATTTCTGCTCTGCTGAATTTAGAAATGTGAAGACCTCCGTGTAAGTACCTACTTATTATACCAAAAATCATTATTTCTATAACCAACAATGAATATATAACAGTAATCATAGATTCTAAGATCCAAAGTGTATTAATTAACCAAAGCATATATATAAATCAATAAGCTCCAAAAACTTAGAACTCATATTTTAATACATAACAATTAACAATACATACACAGAAAGCATCGAATGAACTTGTCACTAAACGTAGCACAGACTAGGTAGTAGTGGTTATATTCTCTTTGCTTGTCACTTTACAGTGTTCTAGAAAATTACTCTGTGTTAATTGAACACGTGACGTCACTGCCGTTTTGGAGCAAAATTTAAAACGGCATTTTAAATACATGATAATTAAAATATTAGTTGTTTTAAAAAGTAAATTTAAATATTTTGGGTTATATTAGGCCCATACGCATCGTTATAAACACTTTCCCAAAATCAGTCAACATCCCAATTATAAATATGCATTACGTCAACTGACCCCGCGGGTTCAGTCCAAGCGCGATCAGTTGACGTAATAGCTCAAAAAAAAAATATAATCGTCTAAAGACATAATTATGTAAAAATATTTAAACTTTACGGTCTCTTTTTCTTAATTAAATAAAACCTACCAAATAACCTTCAACTTTTTATTTGAAGTTTATTTGGTAGGTTTTGGTGATACGTTTGCAAAAGCAACCATTTTCAACCTTATTTCAATACATAAGAATTATGCCTAAAGGAGGGAGCGCCTTAAGTATTAAATCTCATAAGCCCAGTAATTTCACTGGCTTCTTTGCGCATCAAACCGGAACACAGTAGGTAATGCTGCATTTCTACTTGGCGGCAGACTTCACAAGCATAGCGGTGTGGTTATAAGCTCTAAGGAAGTCTCGTTTCGACCACATTAGTCGAATGGAATAGGGAACAAACTTGCCTAATTTCCCGCAGGCGGCAAAGCTTATTGGTCCCTAGCTAAATCAGTTGCATTATAACGCATTAAGCTGGCATTACACGCTAATGAAAAGCGTTTTGCTGCCAAAATAACCATGGTTTTTCAACAAGCGCGGATTACGAGATATTAAGTACACGCTCACGCGCGGCTTGAAGTAAAATCATGAAACAGACAAGAACAGCACTACGGCCAGATAGTGTTGTCGCTTTCACTGCCTCGAAGCTGCCTGGGCTCAAAGCGACCACTACTCCGCTATACATACATCACTTGCGCATCACCGGGTATGAAATTATTTTTTTGAGTAGAGGTCGTAGAAGCGGCTGTTATCTTGGTTTTTCCGTGGTTTGCACGTGTTCCGTGATTGATGCAAAACTATCAATCATGCATTACCGTCTAACGGCACGCTTAATCGCTTATTCAACCTTTTTGGATTTCTCCGAGTATAGAAGTAACTAATGCCTGTCTTTTTCATGTCACCTAGATTATTCATCTAATATTACATATACTAAATAAACTTTTACTGATTTGATAAAGGATCTAATATAAGAACAAATCAGATCAACACTTATATTAGCTGACTGTTATACAGCCGGAGTTTAAATTGGTATGTTACCCCAATAGGGGATCACTCTACTCCTTGAGGTGAACAACATTTGTTTAACAACTTTTTGAAATACGGTATTTTTAATTGAAGAAATGGCATTTATAGTCTACTTAATAATTCTACTACAGAACTTCCGGTCAGCCCTTGATCAGGTGATTCACTTACCTATAGGGTAATACCTATTGTATGGAAGGTGTGAGATTGTAGAAAAAAACAATATAATTAAGTAAGAAACATATTTTTGTACTATCTAAATCACGTTCACTTTATGGCACTATTCCGAAGTCCGTTGCTAGTTATCTGGTCGTAGTTCACGCTAAATTTCGACTACCTACTCGTGAAAGAACAAGGAAAGCTCATCTCCTGGCAGTGACTTTTGGGATGGACTCTCCTACCGCTTCGTAGCCATTCTCGTCGGCCCTGAAGGTGATGGACACTGGTTTGCCATCATCGCCGAGGTAGACGTAGCTGCCTCGGACGACCACTACTGAATGAAGTTTCTTGTCCTCATCCTGGACTTCCTTGACTTCTCCCGTCTCTTGCCGCTGGATACCGTTGCCGGTCTCAAAGCTGTGAACAAATATATGATAGTAAGTAAGATTATGAGTATGAAGGTATCAATATAGTAAATAGATAAACATATGTTTGTAGAGTATTCTTTCACCCTCGTTTCAACATCGGAAATGTTGAAACATTTCAAGTCATTTACTATATTATGATGGCCATATTTTGTTTACAATTCGCTTTCATGCGATTTCACTTTCATGGGTTCGGTTTTTATCTGAATAGCCAGGAGTGAGATTCTTTGCTGGTGTCTTGGTTAATAAATATATTTTAGGCAAGAATGATGATACTCTGTCGACCACATCGTCGCTTATGGTAAACGCAACGCCACAATTACTCTCGAGCTCTCCTTTGAAAGAGAAAATGAAACTGGACATGCTGTGCCATAGTGACTGGTCACTCGTAAGCTGGTTCGTCTTTTCCCCGTTTTTGTCATGTTACTAGATTCTGCCAGCGGTCTTAACAGCGTGGCGATTCCAGAAGAACAGTGCTTTTTTCTGGGATAAAATCCTACGTAGCCTAATTATGTTACTCTCCGGTCCATAAAATACATCTATGCAAAAAATCACGACTAGCCATTACGCCGTTGCTGCGTGAAAGAAGGACAAACCAACAAACCTATAAACGCACTTTCGCATTTACTCTAGTGCGGATTATTTTAGTTCTCATCTCAAAAGAGGTGTCTGTAGCTAAATTTAATAAGCATAATAACATAATGTGGTGTAAAATGCAGCAAATGGAAAGTAAAAAATAAGGCGTTACCTAAATTCGTAGTTGCCGTTGGGTTGTGAGACAGAAGATGACCGGACAATAGGGATGGGATCCAGGGGAACAGCGGCTGCGACGGCCACGAGGGCGAGGGCGACAAATACGATCTGCAACAACAAATAAATGTTATAACATAATAATTTTTAGATGTTTAATCTTGATCCTCCTTTTATCCGTATTGAGCACGTGTTGGGCTGAAGAAGCATTCCCGAGTGGTGTTTTTCCACCCCTGTCTTACAATTATAATAATATTATATTCTGTGACAGTAAGCTGTTTCCAAACGATACAATATTCAAGTTTTTTCACGAGTTTCTCTAAAATTTCTTCGTAAGTTAGTAGATCGCATAGGCGTATTATAATTATACACTTGATACTTCAGAACAACTACTGCTGCAAGGACGCTTTTCTAAAACTTTCTCAGTCAGAGTTTTTATTAATATGTTTGATTGAAGTTGTATTGTAATGTACTGACTTGCTGAAAGCAAGCATTTCTTACCAAATGCTTCGACCTTTCTTAAGGTGACTATAGCAGCCAATTGGTCAACTTTAAAAGCTATCATTCACTAATGTTGGTTTTTCAAAATAATTGAGTGAAAATAATATATGTTATTTATTGACATTTTCTACATAAAATGATAATAACTATAATACTATGTTTAAAAAAATCCCAAAGTGAATCTGTTTTGGACAGAAAAAGTGGATAAACGACTCAAAATTTTTGTATGATAATTGAACCAAAAAATTAGAAATAAAATTTTACACAAAGCGTAAAAGAAAGTTTTTAAAATTATTGGTTTTTCGAGCTACATGTCATTATTTTAGTTTTTACAGGAAAATCTACAGCGGGACAGACACGTTCTGCCCATTGGATTTTTCTCGCTCTTGCAGTTAACGTTATCGTTTCCTATTCTAATAGTCCTATTTACTGAAAAGATAGACTGACTCATTAATAAACGCCTTATACTAAACAAAATAAAACTATGGAAAAATGCATGGTTCCTGTGGGAACACGGGTCAAAACCGCGGGCAGAAGCTAGTATGGTTATATTAATTACTAGCTTTCTAATTGCCACCGTTTTTCAACCGCGTTCCAACAGGAACCATGCATTTTTCCGGGATAAAAGTGGCCTATGTTACTCTCCGGTCCATAAACTATATTTAGGTATGCCTAAAATCACGTCGATCCGTTGCTCCGTTACTGCATGAAAGAAGGACAGACTAACAAATCAACAAACCAACAAACACACTTTCGCATTTATAATATTATATATAGTAGGAATAGGATAGTAGGATTATTATTCCAATGTTTTTGATGAAGTTATTTTCAAATGGAGAGCCACACTGCTTACTTATCCCGCTAGGTGGCGCATTATCGCTGGTGCTGTTTCACTATGAAACTTCATTATAAAATTTTAGTAAATGAACAAAAAATCGTCTTTTCAACAAAGTATGCCTCTGTAAAGTGCAATTCAATGTAAACTTTAGGTACACACGTTTCTCTTCTAACGAGAAAAACGTAAATTGTGGATCAAAGCATTGCTCATCAAAAAATATTGGAAACCAATTATTCGTCTCGGTTATGTAGTGACCATTTCAAACCTAATGATTTCTAAGACGTGAGCATGTTAACTGGTTATAGTTTAATTCATTATCCCTCAAAATAACCATCAATGACAAGCACCAGCGGAGGTGGCGCCATCTGAGATTAGCTTTGCCTGTGCCTCCCCATTCCCTGTATTTGTTGTAACTATTATTTCTATTTTTGAAATACGATTGTATGGACATAGTGTATTGTTATTAGCCATCAATCGTAGCTATTGATTTTTCTTGTAGCTACTATTTATTTTGCAACAAAACAGTGTTTAACAAATGTACAAACATTTGTTAAACACTGTTTCACTTATAATGAAAAATAAATAATTTCACAATTATCTGTTCAATTATATGACTCTCGTCTTAAACTGAATAAATATTTATCAATAAGCAACGTACCATTTTCATTTTGATTATCTTTTGTTTAATTGGTTGCTAGCAAATGTGAGACTGATGTTTTAGTGGCTATGACAAAATCTTTTATACATTTTGCACCACCCAACCGTAATGTCAAATGTCAATTTCGGTACTAATCTACATAATTATGCTTGTCTATTAGCTCTTCTTCGCAGTTTTGGTATCCTGCCTGACTTGCTAAAGGTCGTTGCAACTTGTTTCGTTATCTATTCAAATAAATAAAATTTAATTATCTGTTTGTAATATCAAATTTTACAAAATGCATATTCAATATACGGGACTTATAACAAAACAATAGGTTTTAAATTTTTTGTGTCTGTCTGTCTGTCGTTCGTTTCGACCGATTTCGACGGGACTTTCACTGACAGATAGCTGAAGTTACAAGGAATAACTTAGACTATGTGGGCGAAGCCACTGGGCACAGCTAGTTTGGATAATAAGACAACTATTTTTTTCTTTTTTTGCCAGAGATATAATTATATAAAACATTTCGCCTCCAGAGAGAATTATTAATCGTTCGTTGATTATCAGCAAAATTCATTCGTTTACCATTAAAATGAAACTGGTACGTTATATTCAATTGTTTAGAGGAATCCTGTTTTGGTAAATCATAAACAATTTTGGATTCTCAGCTGTATTATCCCATAGTATCTAGTTCGTGTATAAAAATATGGACGTCAATGAAATCAGATAAGCGTTTTGTTGTGTAGTTTGAGAATCACTTAAGACTCAGAAATCAGGTGTCAAAAGTGTGTTTTTATTTGTGGCAGGAACAGTTTATATTGATTAAGGAAAATAATTAACCTATCATAACCTAATGAATTGTAGTAGAATAACAATTATTCAGTAAAATATGGATTATCTCAACTGTTTAATACTTGGACCTTTTTTTAATAATTATGTAGCGTATTTCTGATTTATGAAAATGTGAATTGTCAATATACAACTAACAAATTTGAGTTTTGATGTCAGATTTGCGGATAATATGATTATATGAAAAATCTCTCTCTTTCTTCCCGTCTTCTTTTCAACTTTTACAATTAATAACTTAACACTCTAAAATTAAAAAAAATGTAAAACATTAGTTAAATAAATATTTATATCTCAAAAATTTCGCTGTCAATAGGTTTCAAACTGCGTCCTCCCGCTAGTGTCGATAAACACTTTAAAATGTATTTAACAATATTAGTCAAATAAATATTAATATCATAGCAAATTTAATTAAGCAAGATAAAATAATATAATTAAATTTTTCCTCTTTAGCTTCCGGGATTTATTAATTATTTCTATTTTATTTATATTTAATTTAGTTTAATTATTTGTATTTCTATTTTTTAGCTTGAAATTTTATCTGAATTTATGTCTGTTACAGGTTGCCGTCTTAATTCTTGCCCTTGTGGCTGCATCATACGCCTACGACGAGCCTGAGAAGATTGTCCGATCCGAGTTCAACCAACAACCCGAAGGAAGCTACAACTTTGTGTGAGCTATTTACACCGATAAAGCTTTATCTACTAAGTATTCATCATCATGCGAAAAGCGTCCGCTTCTGGACATTAGCCTCCCTCACGGAAAAGGGATTTCGCCATAATACCTACATCGCGCTATGGTAGGCGTCTTGATGATCGCAGTATAGGTTATAATGGTAACCAAGACAAATGCTGTTGCCCATTCCCTGGATAATCTATTAGCTGGCACTTACAGCACCCACTGGAAGAGATGTGATAGTACTATTCTTAGCTAGGATCACACGGCATTTATATTGAAATATAATTTATCCTATCTCCATATTATCGTCAATACAGTTTTTACGGTTAAATTATACTCTACAAGCTCCAGGTCCAGGATTACGTATTACATTCATCACAGCTATGACATCAAAAAGTAAAAAATGTGTCTCGCTTATTTTCTAGATTTGAGACCGACAAAGGCATCGTCCGCAGTGAGCAAGGTGATGTCAAGGAAGCTTTGGACGAAGAAAACAAACCACATAACGTAGTCGTCGTCCGCGGGTCCTATTCCTACACCGACCCTTCCGGCAAGGTCGAGACTATTAATTACTATGCGGATGAGACAGGCTACCACCCCGAAGGAGACTCTATCCCCAAAGTTGTCTAAAGAAACACTAGAGATGCACATGCAGATGCTTATTGACCGCCGGCCTGACACGAGAGCACAATGACCAAAGCACAGGAGTGCCATCCAATCGCACCACCTGTTGTTATGAGTTTATAAAACTGCAAAGTCCTTAGTTACACGTTTCTGTATTATGTACATAGATATATATGTAAATATTGATGTCATTAACAAAGTAAAATAAAAGGTTTTACTGTACTTTAGCTTTTCATTTGCAAAATGTTTCGAGGAAAACCACACGACCTTTGGTAGATACCTCGAATCCTTTTCTGTTCATGACTAATGAGTAGAGTAAGTGCAAACGTCTCCCACTCCCAAGTCTGAAAGTGTGGGTGATTCAAAGAATTAAACAATAGTGTTGGGTAATGCTAATCAAAAGATCAATTATAATTTTGTTGTCTACATTCCCACCTTAAGGTGCTGTTTGATTTGTTTGGTTGTTGCATTGATATCACATTGTAATAACCACATTCGAGAGCCGTTAATAACCACACCCTTTGTCAAACGACAAAATTTTGACATATTTGAGATTGATAGGAACTGGTGGCTTTACGGAAATTTACACTGTTTATTGTTCAATTAAATTAACAAACGTAAATAAATCGACCTACTTTTTCACGTGTGCTGTAAAAGATATTTCTGCCGTTTATAGATCGAGTTTTGGTTAAAAGTGTAGTTTCATTTGAATTTGGGTTGGATTTGATGATGGACTCTGAAAGTAAGGTGTTGGAAGTCAGTTTTCCGCTGTTAAAAAGAGCAATTATGTTATCCATTCTATTATATCTGTACTGTCCTTATAATAAATGAAAAAGTGTGTTGGTTGGTTTGTTGATTTGTATTCCTTTCACGCATCAACGGAGCAACATAATATTAAAAAATTGAGCTTAACAAAATGAACGTACAATAGTACACACACATAAGTATTGCATGATTGGTGCTGATAGGAATTGGCCCCTTTAAATTCATGTTTCTATCCATCCATGTGGTTGTGGTGTTACATTTTTTTGCATATGTGGTATAACCTGAGACATAAAATTCACTGACTTTTTTCACCCTTATTTTATGGGACCGTTCTTTTAATCAAAACGACATTTGCAGCATCACCAAAAGGCACACATATTACTATATCTTTTCGATAAATCCAGTCAAAAATGAAAACATACGACATTAGTACAATTTTTAATAGTTTAATATACAACAATATACGTCTATACATAGGATTATTTACATTTCAATAAAAAAACTAAGAATTTATCAATTAAAACCAAAATTAAACAAAACCTTATAAATAAAAAACAGCATTAAGGTCGCCTTCTGCAGGTAGGGTGCCCAAAAAGCTGGCGACATTACCTCGCTGAATAGCTAAACTAATACGTTGACCGAGGTAAGCGCCAGCTCGTTGGTCACCTGTCACTTCTACTAAGCGTCGGGACAACTCCTTAAAAAACAGCTTCGCGTCTGGTCCCCAGGGGCCCATTTTTAATTATGTTACAACAGTGAACTTTGTCATTGTAGCTTACAAAGTATTTTGTGTAACAATTCAACTATTGTAGTGGTTATATATTACAAAAAGTTGAGCTAAAATAACAGCCCAAATGTCGGCATCAGTGTGATAATTCGTTTTATGATGCAATTGAGGTAATTAATTACTGATGAGATACGTATCGCCATGTAAATTAAAATTAAAACAACCTAATTGACCTTCTTTTAATGAATGGGAGCGATAATGAGATGTATACAAAAAACATAGGGATGGGCCGGTCAGATAATCTAACAAGTACCAATTTATGTGAAGTTCTAAACGTGCACTTATGACCGGTAATCGTTTCACATATGGATTCAAAATCACTTTGGATTGAAATGTTGCGTTTTACCGACCCTATACTTAGGTATAGCATTTCATACACCAGGCTTAGATGAAATTGTGTATAAAAGACCACCTGAGGGTAATTGTGCAATGTAATTGAGTGCATTATATACTAAGGTACACGGTCTCGTAACATTACCATAATTTTGGGTCGAAATTGTTAAATGATTTCAAGTCGATGTTCGTGCTTTTGGCAAATACCTGCAAGTGTATCTCGGATAATAACAGCTGGTGGGTAAGAGACGTGTGTGAGCCTCACGTTTGTGCGATGGCAACACAAAAAATATCGGCACAAAGCAACCCTGCTTTGTATAAATGGAATATTCAGATCCCACGGTTCAGTACTACCGGAGCATTTGGATTTGACGAACAATAAGGTAAACTTAAATTAACTAATTTTAAGTTTAAACTCGTGACGTCACAAACTATGCCATTTTGGTGGTTGTGGACTTTAACTTTACGATGTAGGTAGAGAAACAGAGAGATGAAGGGAAGATCTTTTACCCGTAATAAACTAAAAGTAATCAAGCGTCAAAGCGTGCATTACCAACCAGCTAAAACTAAACTTATATAAAATTTGGTGGATTGTCACATAAATATTTCTTTATTGCACAGTGCTAACGAAAAATTTTATTTTCAGGATGTTGCGACTTCTATCATGCATAGTGCTGTACAGCACATTGTCTTTCGGACAACCTTTCCCATTTGCCGCTCCTGTCCTACCTCCGGTCATACCAAGGGTTGTGGCTCCAATTCCTCCTATAGTTCCTTCAGCATATCCGTACGGGCCCACTCCCACGCCGTCGGTTCCCGGGGTGGCAGGATACAGAAATCCCTTAGTCCCCGGGGTGGCAGGATACAGAAATCCATTAGTACCCGGGGTGGCAGGATACAGGAACCCATTAATTCCTGGGGTGGCAGGATACACGAACTCATTAGTTCCCGGGGTGGCAGGATACAGGAATCCAATAGTTCCCGGGGTGGCAGGATACAGAAACCCATTAGTCCCTGGGACAGCAGGGTACAATAACCCTTACTATAATAACCAGTACAATCGCACCCCTGGACCCATAGTGCCGATTTTGACGTATTCCAGTGACCATGCTGGTGATGGAACTTACTCTTTCAGGTTAGTTGGTAATTGCTATTTACTGAAATTTTAAACGTTACTGTAAGATAGGGCAAAAAATGAGACAAACACCAACTAGTCTGGTATGGCTCAAAAGCCAGATCTGTGTTATGTGCATGCTTATTAGTAAAGCATGTCAATCGAGTGACAGTTATCACGCGATATCTACTGTTAAAAGGCGACCGATGACAGTATTGAACAGCTACAATCGACATTCGATGTTGTCATATATTATGTATGTGAATAATTGGATATGGATTAATAATAGTGCAGTTCCCTTCTGTGATCAATGTTAAGTTACTAGTATTATAATTGACATGGAAACCTTTTCCTCAGTTTCTCGACTGCTGATGGGAAGCAAGCGGAAGAAGCTGGCTATCTAAAAGACGCATACATTGACAACGCGGGAGAACCTCAAGGAACGCAGGTGAGAGTTTTTTTTTATTTTTTATTTTATTTGGTAATGAGACGAGCTGGTCGTTTGCCTGATGGTAAGCATAACGCCGGCCCATAACAATTGCAGTGCCACCCAGAACTTGGAAACACAAAGGCCTGCGCACTGCAGTGCGCTCATTACGCTGAGACATTAGGTATTAAGTCTCATAAGCCCAGTAATTTCACTGGATACTCTGCTCATCAAACTGGAACACAGTAATGCTTGCACACTACTGCTTTGCGGCAGACTTCACGAGTAAAGCGGTGGTAACAACCCAGACGGACACTCGCAGAAGAGTTAGTCCTCCCACTAACAAAGTGATGAGAGAAAGCCAAAGATCAGAGTCTGGACTTAGGGAGTGGTTCAAGATGATTACCAATAGGTAGGTACACTTCCTGAACGAGCTCGTGAGAGTTTAGGTCCAGTTGTAGATCCCCATTAAAGATTTTGTGTTCCTTTTTTTGCTTACATATTCATTTCTCCTAGTAATAAAAAATATTAAGTCAATTTAGGAAAGGAAAATTACAGATGTGAAGGAGATCGGGACGAATTTTCTCCTAATACTGTTAATATAATTCTCCTAATACTCCTAATACACACAAGGACACGATCTTCTAAAAATATATAGGAGTAAAAAAGTTAGATAGAGGTAGATAGGTATAGGAAATAAATCGTAAAAAATTACCATTGATTTTTTTTTGGACACGGTGTTTAAACATAATTAATGTCGGCTTGGAAAACCATATTTATTTTGGTACACTCAAGTTTAAAATTACATTTACCTACAATAACTTTGTAATTTTATGTAGGTATTGTTCGAAAGTTAAACATAAATTAAATCAAAATAGAACAGGTTTATTCTTAAAACTAGTTTCATCTTTGTTTGCTTCTTTTCATCTGACAATAGGACGTATTGATGATGGTTTTGTGTTGGTGAAGTTGGACACCATATCATATGGCGTAGATTCTCAAAATAGCCTGCTCCTGGTTCCTGAAAGAAAACTCTGTGATGGAACCGTTTATGTACCTGTGGCTTTCAAATTAAAGCTCAAATCAATGTACAACACTTACAGCTCTTTTACACGACTGCCTAGAAAAGAAGTGTAATGTTTTTATGGTTCATGTATATAGGTTTGTGAGTTTCTTTATTCCATCATAACTTTTAAATGCCTGAACAGACTTGGATGTATGGGGTATAATTAGAATCCTTACATCATCCCGAGTGACACTGGCTAGGGCAGTCGTGATTTTTATTTTTTTAATTATACTATTCCACAGTCCCCATTCTGGACTCAGCGTGAAGCAATCTTCAATCAGATCGTTATCGAGGTGTGAGATAAACAATTTATTTTCATTTTATGTTATGTAATCGATGCTAAGGTACCTACAACATAGTCTAAAAAAGAAAAATCTATAGGAAAAACCAAGACCAATCCATCATCATCCTACCATCTATCAGGTTGTAGATTTTTGTAGCTAGGTTAGAGATAGTGTTTATGTAGCAGCTAGTTAATAAAGGCCTTTAGCACATTGAAAAAAAAAAGTACAAAGAATTGATAGACATATCAACAACAAAACTGTTTTTGTAATTGTAAGATCTGAGTTTCACCAAAGCTTACCAAAGCAAGGCAGCTTCATCAAAGCAATTTTATCTTGAATGCATTTTTCAGTCAATCTTAGGTATCAAGTTTGAGTTTGTCGAGTAGGCTTTGCAGAATGTTAAAAAGTTACAAATAATTTCGATAGATGGCGCTGTTTAAATAAACACTGATAAACACTGGAGCTTTTTCAAAATGATATTAAAATTGTCTTCGTGTTTAGTAAATTATTATGAGATAAAGTAACGTATACAGCGCTTCCTATCTTAGGGTGTCCAGTGTGCGGTACCGCGCCGGACTTTATGATTCAAAGCTGTTATACAATTTGTTATGAGTACCACGTGACACGTACCACACAGTGAACGACATGCCGCTATCGTACCTTAGTTGCATAAAAGATGATATACTAACCAATAATTCAATTATCTATTCAGGTAGTTCAAGGAAGTTACGCCTATATATCTCCTGAAGGAACTCCAATCCAAGTCAGCTACATAGCAGATGAAAACGGTAAGGATCCGCTTTCATTTCATAATTTATACTTTCTAGATTTAACCTAATTTTATTTAACCTAACCTAACCTCGCGGTTGATTACCGATTCGTAAGTTCACAGTTCGAATCCTACATGAGATTGAGCTTTTAGAGAAGCAAAATATGTTGGGTAAACCATAGTCCGGTAAGGGTAAGCCATTTTCTTGGACTCGCCTAGCCTACCTCTTTAACTCGCGAATCTATCGTTGGCGATAGATTTGCAACTTAAAGTGGTTGATGGTTGTTGATGAACTAGAAATGCATGGGCATTTCTCGGTGTGTTCCGGAAGCTGTCGCTTCCGCTGCCGGAACTGGTTCCGTTTAATGGTTTTAACTGGTAGACGTTTAATGCGCTCATTATGCTGGCATAATGAGCGCATTAAACGTCTACAGATAAGATAAAGGGTCAAACGCTAAGTTATCTAAAGTCAAAAATAGATGTAGGCATAATTTACTCGAGTGGGTTATAAAAAAGTATACATTTATTTCAGGCTAAAAACCCAAAGACACAAAACAACAATGGATAAAATACACAATTTTACAGGTAAATCATTTTTTTCTTTTACAGGATTCAGACCTTCAGGAGTCCATATACCCGCTGACGGTAAAGCTGCGGTCCCAATAATTGGTGACAGAGAACAGCCAATTCTAGATCCTTACCGAAACCGCTACAACACCGTCGGGAACTTCAACCGACCCTTCGACCCCAGATACCCATACGACGCAGCCCGTGTCGACCCCTATCTTAATAACCAGTATCTAGCTCCTGGTCTTAACAAGGTTAAAGATATCTCCAAAAATGTCGCTTGAATTGTACACTTTCGATAAATTCAAGGAAATAAGGCAACATCATAATTCACGGTTCAAAAATGTATATAAAACGTCTTTTGTTGGTGGTCTATCGAAAGCAGTGACTGTTTAGAAATGGTTGAATGCCTTACTTCCCTGACTGTACCCAACGACTTTATGCGTTTGAACAATTTCTACATACGTGATCTTGGTTTATGAGGCTTTATACTACAATTTTGTTAAATGAAGTATATTTTTGTTTGCATAAATAAATTATGTGATATCACAACTCTATTGTTTCAAAAGAACCTGCGAAAGGTCCATAACTACATCTATCTGATATTATAAATACAATATATATTATACAATATCCTTATCAGCCACTTACGCTCCCACTGATGGAAAACCAGCCTTCTTTCAGAGAGAGAGGTATGGGCCATAATCCAACACGCGGGCCCAGTGTGGCTTGGTGGATGTCACATGCCCTCGAATTTTGTGGTTCTTGAACATGTCGATTTTCTCACGATGTTTTCCTTCACCGTTTTAGAGCGAGTGTGAATAATACGCATATAACTTGATATAAGTCATTGGTGCGGACCGTGTCGAGATTCGAACTATGGTGCGTCGGATTGTAAGTCGCACAAGTTCTCGCTCGGCCACACTCGCTCTTATACAATATAACATACATAAAATATATTATACAATATAACATAATATGATACCCCTACTTGATATAATAAATGCGGAAGTGTGTTTGTTGGTTTGTCCTATTTATTTTTTCGCAGCAATAGCTCAATGGATCGGTGTCATTTACTGCTTATAGATTGTTTTTGAACCGGATAGTAATAATTTATCCCGGATAAATACACGGTTCCTGTGTGGGAATGTCCACGTGGTAAAACAGAATACCGTGAGCAGCAGGAAGCACTTTTTATAAATGGGGAAATGTTTTTGTTTGTTTGTTTTTATTTTACGCAATTTTACGGATTGAGGTGTATTTTTCCGTAGAGGTAGTTTACGGGACGGAAACTGACATAGTTTACTTGTTATCCTCAGAAAAATCCACGGTTCCTCTGAGAATTTCACCGCAGGTTGTACTATTATCTATTTTATGCCGCAGTTAAAACCGCAGGCTGTGAGTAAATACATCATAGAGAGTTTAGGCCCAGTCTCTATCTCAGTCACATCACTAAGCTGATAAGATGTTCGAGTAATCATGCGTATTTATGGTTCGCCTCTGTCATAGCTTAAAAACTCAAACTTTAAACCGCCGGGTAGATAATTTTGTTCGGTCATTTATCAAACACTTTTGAGGCAACTTCACGTGTGTAATCGACGACTATAACCTCGTTCTTCACCTACCTACTCTAAATTCATAGAGCCTGGTCAACCAATATCTCTTGCATGTCTCTTGCATATCCTGCATCTGCATCTGTGATACTGCACAGCGAAAATTGTGACAAATGTCATGTATAGAGATAAAAACAATATGTAAAGATATGCTACAACCATAGAGTAGTAATTGGCTACATCTTTATTTACCGTTTACATGTACTTGATAAGTACCGGTTACTTAAAAGAATTCTTGCGAACTTCTTTAATCGTGTTACAAAGTTATTTCAACTGTGCAAAGGTCAGCTTCTGTAAATATATGAAGACGCAATTAGACGGCTAGTGCAGGAGCTACCAGTCGTTTTGACAAGGGTATATTAACTTTTAAACTCTTGTATATTGTATGACTTAGGTGGATGTTATGTGATGGAAAATATATGTGAGGCGATGATGGCTCAGTGGTAGTGACACCAGCCATCGGTCTGTAGGTAGGTGGTTCGAATCTTACAACAAACTTGAGCCTTCGGCATAGAAAAAAATCGCGATCGAACAATTGCATTGTAACTACACCACTAAAATTGAAAAGCCCTCGCCAAACACTTATCATTGTATTCAGGCTGTCCTAATCTAGGTATGACATACTTGTGATCTTCGACCGCATCGTCGTTAAGATCAGGCGAGATTGTCCGATAGTGCTCAAACATAAACGTAAGTGGTCTAACCTATTATGTGTAGTTTAAAACAACTAAAAAGCATTCTTTCACCTCGTATCTCTATCACCAGAACTTCGACACCAAGTACAATCTATTGGACTCGTCAAAACGAATCATACAAGCCCAAAGTCGTAGGGTAATTACCTGTTTGTAGCTACTGAAGGGTTCCATTATCCACCTTCTGGCTCCATCATCAGATCAGCCCCATGATACAAATTATTGTATTATCATCCAAACTACATATACATACAAAGTTTCATTTCGGTACGACAATTAGAAGTAGGTCTAAATTGACTTCTAAGAATCCATTACATAGTCAATTACAAGTGAAGCTAATAAGAGTGTGTTATAATTATATATTATACAAGTTAGAACAGGCAGCAGGTACGTGTATCGTGGCCTTTTTGATCAACCGATAAATTATGAGAATCGTAACAATTACAATTTACAAGCATTGCAACAGTGTTTCTCAATTCAAACATTCGCAAAAATTCTCATTGGTTACGCATTTTAAACTTTTATAGTAGATATTTGGTGGCAGGTGCAACTCATCGTTTCTAAGTGTCGTCGATAACACTAGACCAAAACCATAACCAATGACTTTATCGTTTTACCCATTGGTATAAAAATGCACATAGCAGTTTACGAGAGCAGTCTCACTTCGACACTATCGGTCTTACTACAAAAACATTAAACACACCCTAAACCTGTGTTAAATAGCGTTTAACTGCTGAAAATGCTTTAGTTGCGTGTATAATATGAGCAACCACAAATCTTGATTTAAGTAGTGTCTAACCGTAGTCTAACTTCATTCTGTTGTGACATTTCTAATCATTTTAGATGTTTATCATTAAACACCGTCTAGCTAAACAGACGTCTTAAAGTTTTTTCTTGTGGTAACATGGTATGTTGTTATGCACCGCCTTCTCTGTGGAAATAGCATACATATTGCAAGTCGTATGAAGCTTGAGCAGATGGCTGTACCTGTACCGGCGAGTTTTTTGTGGCGTTATATTCTCTTTGTTTTTGCACTTCTTCTCGATAGTATAGATCACTCCACCGTCTGGTTTCGTGACCTTCCTCTCGATAGCTTGGGACGAGGTACCTAGAGTCACTCCGACTTCCGCAAGCTCCCACCTCGGGCCTGCGAGAAGTAACCTTAGCTAACTAAGGGCCCATTTCAAACGGACGCTCTAGTGCGCTGGGGTTATTCTCTCCCGAGAACCTGCATGCAAGCTGAAAGTTAGATGCAAATAATTTATTTGTAAACCTCCACTTAGCCCGATCTTTGGCTTTCCTCATGTTATAGCTGCCGGCTTCTTTGCTTCATTATATTATTAGGTGTAACCACGTGATATCCATTCAAGGATTTGTCTTTATTGTGACAAGCCAATTATAGCCGCTACAGTTTAAAATGATAGCATTTAAGTTTACATTGATAACTTTAGTTATATTCCAGAATACACGCCATTTTTTCCATAACACCCCCAGAGGCACGTTAGATAATCATATTTTAAAAAAATCTAAGACGACCGCTTACTCTCCGTTCAGCAAAGTTAGCACTTTCATTTCTTTTAACGTCCTCAGCGAGATTGTGAGTGGGCATTGTTGCGCAGACTATGTGTTGACGGACGCTTGCGCAAGTGGCGTCCTATGGCTAGGGTCCGTCAATACTCATAAATACATAGAAAATAATTATATGTGCAATTACGCTGCACATATAATTATTGTTATTTCAAAAATAAAATTGAATACGCTATTGATTTTTTAATTGAAGTTAGTTTATTTAAAGCCAATCAATATACACCAAAATTAGATACCTTGATACAAATTTGACACTCAAAATCCTCATAAGACTGGTGCTCGGCAAAAAAAAATAGGAATTCTGTTAAAATATCAAAATAAATACAAAATTTAAAAAAAAACACTATTGATGTGATAATCTTGATTGAAAAAGGCCTAAATAACATTTTTGAAAACTCTCTGACTGCGAGAAATTCCGTCAAGGCTGACATTGCTATCTTCGATCCCTATTTAAATTAAAATGTAGCAGTAAGCAGGCTTGACGGATTTTCCCAGAGTCTTGGAATTTTCAATCAAGAGTACATCCATCGTAGCTTTTTTTAAATTTTAAATTTTGCTTTTGTTTTAACAAACTTGATTCAGTTGTCTATACATTCATCCCCAAATTCAATATTGAGCACTATTTATTAACCAAATCGATATCGCAAACAATCTATGAACCGATTTTGATGAAATTTTTATGGGACAAATCTGAAAGTATATCCTTTCAAATAAAAAAGATTTTTCCAAATCGGTTCATAAATAACAGAGATCTGAGGTAACAAACAAAAAAAAAATACAACATTCTCCTTTTTTTGAAGTCGGTTAAAAAAGTATAGATATATAAGTATATATAATATATATATCCAATTATCCATTGTCAACCTGACTTATATGGATTTATTGGTAAGCCATTTAACAAAAGTGTACCATAAAATTGAATGGGTAATCAATTTTAATTATTATGTCGGTACTTATAAAAAGGAATATAAAGTATCATTTATTTATAGGCTTCTTTAATACATTCTGATATCATTGCACACGCAGGTATTTAACGATACCTTTAGCGTCTGGAAATCTTAATCTTTATTCCTCTCTGATCTGTTGGATGCTGTCTAATGAGATTGTTGTACTAACTAAAAGCTTTTCCACTCGCTACCATTGTATTTCTTAGGTATCTTATCTATAATCCCCGATTATAGATTTAGGTAGCTTGAGGACTGGAGTGGACTTCAAGATGACTATGCCCATATATACTCTCATCTTTATCCCAAGCGATTGCAAGTGGTTTATCGACTACCATCCTAAGATTCCTAGGATTGCCTACAGCTAGTTTCAGCTATGGAACAGTAAGAAATGTGTTCATCTAAAATTACGATTGTTCTCTTGAATTTGATAGAGATATCTATAAACTCAACTGAGCTTAAGATTAACTAAATCACTTCAATTTTAATTCCTTTGATTAGTCCATAAAACAAATTGTATGGTATTTTTGTATTTCAGACAAACAGACATAGTCCTTTCTACAGATGTAAGTGTAGGTATGAGAATAAACCTTGTTGCAGTATGTCACAAGCGCAAGCCTTTAGGTCCGAGATCCGACCTGATGCTCCTACGTAAGGTTAACTTGAGAATTACATAATTTGGATCTTTTGAAGATGCGCGATCAAAAGGAAAACTTCAAGCGATTGCATCTAAATGATACATCTGGGTATAAAAAACAGGCATGAGTACCTAATTTATACATGACTGCACAAAAAAAGGTGTGTAACATTTTTAGGGTTCATGTACATATGTATTATATGTGAGTTTCTTATTCCACCATAACTTTTAAATGCTTTAACAGATTTGGATGTATGCGGTATTGTTAGAATCCTTATATCATCCCGAGTGATACTGGTTGGGGCAGTTGTATTTGTTTTAGTTCTATATATTTTTTTGAAGAAAGGAATATAGAAAATTAAACAAAGTAATGTGACGTATTACAATACCTACGTTTGTGTTGCACCAAAAAGGATTTATCTTAGAAAACCGACAGAGTGCAGAAGACAACCTACTGGTTATCACATTAACTCTTGCGAGTGATGTTGAGTATCCGTATGTTTATTAAAATATATGTTTAAATGCAGTTTAGACGATAAATACAATTTGATAAGAAGTAGGATGAGTATGATAAGGTATAAGTTGTAGTATGATAACGCGATAAAAGTAGGTTCGTGCTTTTTAAAAGATTTTATTAAAGAAAATTAAAAGTTACTTGTTGTTCTGACCCTAAACTTGTAATTTCTGTCTTTTTTATGCCTTATCAAGTGTTAAAAAAACATGCGATCACAAAGCTAAATTTGCTTGGTCTCTATGAGAATATAATTCTAACACATCGTCACCTTAGCAATTTCTATTTCTGCTCCATAATATGACAAAATTTCTCTTTTTCTTATATTTTCGTCTCACGATTATATATAACTCAATAATTTAACCGAAGCAATGAGCCACACAAAAACTCATTTTCATAATAATTTAATAAATTCTCATTTTATTGGCACTGTCCTACTGTACTTGGCACTATCGTATTACATGAACTGTATTCGAAAGGAAATAAGATTTTAATTCGTATGTTTGTATGGAACTCATGGCTGTGACAATAAGCAAGGGACGCCTGTCCTTCATTCTGAACTTACCCATAAAATATGTGCAGAATTCGATGCGATGTGTAATTGCAGTAAAAATTTTCATATAAATACCGAGGGGTGCATCCAAAATGCATCATTACATGCACTGCAATCGGCCTCCCATCGTCAACATGAAGTGTATTGTAAGTCTTGAGAAATTGAATTAAGATTTTTTGACAAGTTATGCAACCGAGAATTTTATCGTTGAACTAATCGTCAGCTGATGTCATAGTGTAAAATATAACAGTGATAAGTGATAGTGAAACTAAACCACAGCTAGTAAAGCATAGAGATTACTATCTGAAAGATCGACTATGGTATTGAGTTCGACTCACTAACTTTAATTTACAGGTGATTTTAGTAGCAGTTGTGAGCGTGGCTTTAGCTGATGTGAGCAGCTTCCAGCAATTTCAACAATCGCCGAAGTTTGTTATTCAACCACAACAACAGCAGCAACAACAACAGCAACAGTACACGACAGAACCGATCCCCATCATCAGACAGGAACAGATTATTAACCCAGATGGATCTTATAAATGGAGGTAAGTAGTTTTTTACGTTGTACGAAATATTCAAAACCACGACTTATACCAATTATAGTTTCAATCCGTCTTAGTAATCTTCAACAGTTAGGTTATAAACATAATTAAAAAGAATCTGTAAAAATACAGATTAGTAAAAACTATTACAACGGATTAGTTAAAACTATTATTATATGTGTAGATTAGTAAAAACAAATTTACTCATTTTCATCATTATCTAAATAAATACTACTAATTGTAAGGACGAGCACTGGCTTCCATATCACAGGTTTTACTAATTTGGAAGCCTGGGTTTCTCGTATTTTTTATATGAAGTGTTCAATATAGCATTTATTATTATTAACTATATTTATACTTTAATTAATAGCTATACATATACTATTCAATTTAATGGATATCGACTTAAATACATTATTTTAATTCCTGAGTGGAATGTTGCAGTGTTAGTTGTCATGCGCTAAACTTCATAGTTGTTAACGCATAATTAGTATAATAGTCTCGACATAGAGTAGTACTATAATAAAAGGAATAGAGTGCGCTCTCTCGTCGATTCCACGATGTATCGCGATCAGCGCCACCTACAAAAGGGCGGTGAAACTACTTTACTATATTATATGTGTGCGTTCTGTATTTTACACACACATTCTTACTTTACTATCTATGTGTGAGTTATGTGTTTTATACACCCACTCATACTTGTTTATCTATGTGTGCATTCTATATTTCACACACACATTCACACTAATCTATGGATCCTGCTTAGTTCCTGTGAAAGTAAATGTATCTACTTATATGTGACTTATATGGAAAATAGCAGCCTTTCCCATGTTTGTGCCTAGGAGTAGGAACACAATATACAGTACCAAACGTAATATTTAGATGTAGAGCAGCAAAAAGGAAATAACAAAAGCTAACACGTACATAATAATTGAAACTCTTTATATTTAAAACATCAAGAAAAACAATGCATAATTAGACTGAAAACACTAAAACTGAGCACTTAAAAGTAACAAATACATTACTAGAACACAACAATTACTTAAACCACTAATTTATATCACTTAAACCGCAAAAAATATCTAGAAATCACAATAGTATTTTTCGAAACGGAAAATATTTTATTTTATTTGTTATCGGTTTCCATGGTAACCATTTTAACTTTGACATTTTGAAGTAACGTCAAAATAGTGCCACGCCCTTTAACAGATGGCGTTAGTTCCTGTGTCTCGGGGCTCGACTATGGAACTGTCACAAAGTGTGCCCCCCCTGAGTCTCGAAAATTTAAGAAACAATCTACTTATATTACCATTTCCGTTTCTCAAAAACTGGTTTAATATTTTTTATGAAAATCACGAAGGAGTTTGACGTCTTGGAAAAACTTTCTAAAACTTATACACGAGATTTTTACACGAGAGTCTAAAAAAGAGTGAGAGACATTATTACATCACTTGAGATCAGGAGAGATAATGTTCAAAGACAAAACTATCGAGACTAAAATTTCCGTATATTCTTTTGTTTATTGTACCCAATATCGTAGAATATACCTAATTACTAAAATTTTTTAGTGTTTTTAACATTTATGCTATAAATAACTTTTTTTTCAGTTATGAAACAGGTAACGGTATCGCAGCCGAAGAACAAGGTTACGTGAAAAATCAGGGAATACCAGAACAAGAAGCACAGGTTGCCCAAGGACAATATTCTTACACCGCACCCGATGGTCAGGTAAAAATCAACAGTTTATGTTTCATCTCTAAAAGTTTATAAGAAAAATAGGACAAAACATTTCTTCAACATTTAAATTTATTCAAAACTCCTCTTCATTGTAGATTGAGATCTGCAAGTAATTCAATTTTACAAAAGCTGTACTATCTTACAAACTTTACAACGACATTGGTAACGAGCTTGCAAATTTGCTAAACTCGAAGAAAACGAATATTGGCCTGTTTTCATAATTTGCATACGTGCAACTAAGTCAGCCTTGTAATTATTATTCTAACGAGCTAACTTTGTCTGAGGTTTTCATTATAAAACTTAAAACTTTCGTAAATCACTCTCTCATAATACGGAAAGTGAAAATGTAGACAATATCTTGTCTAGAAAACAAAAACCTGTTTACTGGCCACTTGAAAACTCCCAGAAATAAAATAAATAAAAGAAACGCGAACAATGCGTGATTTGGAACTTTATTTTGACACAATATACTAGTTTGATTTTAATTAATAATGATTATTATGTTAAACGCGTTGTGCCAGATTTATTATCGTTTGGTTAGGGGCACCTTAGACGCTCAAGTACTCGAAATGCGCGCTTGACGCTAAAGCGTTGTTATTCTGACAAGCAAACGTACGTTTGCTTGAGCGTCTAAGGTGCGTCTAAGGTGCCCATATAGGTTGTAAAACGAACCGGATGGAGACAAGATTCCTTCGTTTTTAATTAAGAGAAGAGTTGAATAATAATAATGCTGCACGTCTGCGGCAGATAAGTACCTACTCAGGAGTGTCGTAACCTTGCAAAATTATTTCTTGAAACTTGAGTCGAAATTGTCGGCTTGAGGAAATTTGAATAACAGTAGGTATATTGATGTGTGGGCTTATACATTATGCCAATATTTGCGTTTATCATTTTGAATAGTTTCATTCTGTATAATAAAGAAGGTTAGTAAAAAATCGACATTTAACTTAGCATCTTAGCACTTTACTAAGAAATATATTCACCTACTGTGAAAACTACGGATGGCGCGGCGCTTACTTGCCAAACTCAAATGCGCCTCGATTGAAATTAGCAGCTTTGCTATCGGATCGTTATAATATTGTGTATTTTATTTCGTTTTACAATCACGATTATTTTGTGCGCAACTATACGACAAATTTCAGAGTAACTTTTAAATTTGACGACTTCCATAACTTTTAAGAAGTTTCTAAAAGAAATTTTAACAATTTACCTTCCCCCACCTTCATCTATGATATATTATTCTTTAGCATCACAAAAACTCGGATGATAGTTAGTTACACCTAACATCTTTAAAAAATCAATCTACCAACATAACATACTACATACAGGCCAATAGCCTTTACTACAAACAAAATCACAATTAACGTGATACCTACCATGTATATTGTATATCTATACAAATAAATTAAATTGAAGAGTCTATTTGTATTGTTGAAATAACAGCTTTTAACTAAACGCATATGAATGTATATTCGGTACTTATAACAAAAAACAAATTTTTAAATTTTTGTCTGTCTGTCTGATTGTTCCGGCTAATTTCCGAAACGGCTGCACCGATTCTGACGGAATTTTACCTGGTAGATGTTCTAAGGAGTGACTTAGGCTACGTGGGCGAAACCACGGGGCATAGCTAGTAATATGGTAAATAGTGACTTTGTTCTTAGACCACGATTGAAAGTTTAAAAACCAAAATAATACAATAACACTAATGCACACCAAATTAGTACAAGGAAAAAAACAAACATTATATATCCTAGAGAAAAAAGATGGTAGTACATTGGGCGGTTTTATCACATAAATCGATTTCTACCAGACAACCTTTGGATGGACCAGACTTGTATGACAAACATAACGCGGTTGGTGGTGTACACAAATCGAATTACCTACGATTAGGTACCTTTATTAATAATAAACTAATGTATTATTCCCCAGCTGATCCAGCTGCAGTACATAGCAGATGAGAACGGATTCCAGCCCCAAGGTGCCCACATTCCCACATCACCACCCATCCCTGATGACATCCAGAAATCTATCGACTACCTTGCGACTCTACCGCCCCCTGCTCAAGAAGCTGCGTACATTAGGCACGTATAAACTATTGACTTCGTGTGACAACTTAGTTATATTTTTGGACAACTTATATTTTTTTATCTTTGATCAAATGAGTAATATTAAATTTTAGTAACGTATGCAAATTCAATGTTCGGGAAATTTCATCATCACGATCATGATGATGATGATGAAATTTAATGACATAATGTTACGATACCGATCGCAAAGTAGTACCTTATACCAATGCTACAAAGCATGTTTTGTACAAAAACAGAAGTTTTGAGACTTTTTAGTTTCACTTGAATGCCAATGGGTGATTCTAAAACTTGATTTTGTAAATTATTCCGGGAAATGAGTAGCTTAATATATTATGCCACTCTCCTTCACTTAAAGTACCTTTGCTTATGCCATAATGGCCACCATTCGCGATTGTTCCAAATCCATCGCTCCACGCCTCGTGCAATGATGGTCCAATTTCGAGCACACAGACGGTCACTTCATTCTAGGCGCGTCATCGCTCCACTTTTCGGTCATTCTACGTCGCGAATACTGCCACTGAGCGCGATATGGATCGTTGTATCGGCCACAAACGATGAGTTGGAACGTTGGATTTGGAACGCTTCGACATCCAGTACTCCTATCACTCCACGTAATCCATCTCCCCACACACGAGCGGTTTTTGGAATGTTGGCGTGGAATGTTGTGGATTGGAGCGCTCGTGTATGGGGGTAATCAACTCAATCTGTTGCTGCGTGAAAGAAGGACAAACCAATCAACATACTTTGCAATTACATACCTAATAGTATAAGTTACGTCACAGAAGTGTAAGTTAAGTGTTAGACGATATCTAGAAGATGATATAAGTTAAGAATCCACAAGGAAAAAAGGAAAATGAGGCTATCAATCCACCTAACAAGATTGTTTCCTACCAAGAGGATAATAAAGATTGAATTATTTAATGAAAAAAGATGTAGTTAGCTACATGTTTCGATAATCATTATCCTCATTTACATTGTTATATTGTAATAAATATTGTTTCTAAAAAAAAATTAACATATTAAATGTTAAGTATCAATTAAAAGCTGTTCTAGTATTTCTGAGAAGTTTCTCGTCTTTATACATATTGTCTTTCTTGAGTTCGTGATTTTTGCACTGATTCTTTTGCTATTTAGTAGAAAAATTACACTTATAGAAGTTAAGGCTTGTTTTGCTTTGTTTTTATAAATGCTATAAAATATGATATAAAAATAGAATAATAATTACAATTTTAAGTTGTTATATTTTAAATTTATTTAAATCTGTTTAGTTACCTATTTTTATTAAATATAACGCTATTTGAATTTTGTTGTTTGTCTTATAATTCTTATGTCTGCAAATTTTTCCTTCTCCTTATGAATGTTGAAAGGCGTTAATTTTATATTTTAGCACCTTACTTTCTTTTTTCAATATCTTCTACGATTCGAGCAAATACATTTTTTAGTAGGAACATTTCTTTAGAACTCGCATTCTCTATAAACAAACTATGTAATTAGCTTGTATTTATAAGCATTTTTTATGAATAATTAATATTATATTTCAGTACTGTTGATTCATATTTACATTTAACAAATCGTATAATCAAAACCTTCATTCATAATTACAAGTTGTAATACCGCCCACACTTAAAGCTTTAAATTTATTCCACAACAGATTAACTACGCCTATGAAACTACCAATTAACTATCAACATAAATTATATAGCACAATAACGTTTCATTTAATTGGCATATACAGTACGGCGCCTAGAAAGATATCAATATGAGAGACGTTTTTCGAACATGACCGGGCATGCCGCGGTTATAGGGTTGGGCAACAACCGGTCTGTTCACTTTCCCCACTCTCGTGTCAAGGTCGGATCTTCATACACTCGATGAAAATGAAATGAGCAATTACCAGCTTCAGCTCATAGCGAAAAATTACTGATTTGTCACGGCCATATTGAAGGTCAAAGCGATGTAGATAAAGCTGACGCGATTACTTTTTATGGAATGCGTGATGTAGAGACCAAAACTTGAATCAAACTTGAATAATTCGATGTTACATCAAAACAGGGGTCATCTATTTCGAGTTTTATTACTTAGAAACTAGACTTAGCTCTGACATTGAACTTGAGATATCTATCTACCTACCTACCTTATTAATGATTTATCGTATTTTAATGTGACTCGTTTGACAACTTGAGAAAAATGGTAGTAAAAGCCAAGTTGAATAAATTGACAACATAGCATTTATAATGAAAATACGTATAAGTATTGCATCTTAATGTATATTCAGTCGATGTTTGTGTGGAGCCTATCTACATACTTTTGATTTATTGAAGGTCGGAGAGCTAAATATACTTGCGTAACGCGACGACCCAGACGCACTTGAGATTCCTTTTTTTGATGTTTGTTTTCAACAAATTAAAATTCGTGGTATTTGTAAAATTTTATGGTCTAGCTCAGTTTCGATATCTGGCACTTTTTTGGTGTGAAACTTTTAAGTTTTTTTGTTTTAAATAGAGATGGCCTTTACTAAAGTGTTTTTAAGCTACAATAATATATAACTTTACGTGCCTTTTTTGTTATCCGACAATTTTATGTACTTAAATCATAAAACAGTAGAAGGTTAGTCTATTGTAAATTAAATGAAAAATACGTAATAATCATAGTAGGTAGATAATTATAATTCAACAGTGGATATTTTGAAACAAAAATGGCGACAACTTAATTATTTGTTACATCCTTATTAATCTTACGTAATCAAAGTTTAAAAACATCCGTGCTTGTTAAGTCATTGCTTCAGCTTGTTTTTTGCTTTATAACAGAGTTCATCATTCGTTTAACTGTCATTTGAAATGTCATATGACTTCATCACATTATCATAAAAAAATAGTCAAGTTCTTTTACATCAGTCATATGCCACTCCCAACAAATAGAGGTTGATGCGGCAACACTAAGCCTGAAGACATTTTATTGAGCCTATGTACAATATGGTTTACATAAGAGACATGAGAGAAATCCTTTGTTGTCTGAATACCTATTCATAAAACATCTAAACGCATTGCGTAACGTGATAGAAATCGATATAGTATCTGATATGGGCAGTTTTTAATTTGTTCGCATGTACTCGTAACATGCTATCTCATTCTGCTTATAGAAAAATGAACTGGACCTTTGCTATATGTTGTACATTATGTTTAAAGAATAGTTTAACAGTTTGCTTAATCTCAACGATTTTAAACATCTTTAAAGGAATAAGTGCTAAGACTAACTCTACTGCGAGTGCGTGGTTACCACCGCTGTGTTCGTGTAGTCTGCCGCCAAGCAGTAATGTGCAAGAATTACTGTATTCCGGTTCGATGAGAAATTAGTCAGTGGGCTTATGAGACTTAATACCTAATGTCTCAGGCTAACAAGCGCACTGTAGTGCCGCGCAGACCTTTCTGTTTCAAAATTCTGAGTGACTCTGCAATTGTTATGCTTACCATCTAGCAAATGACCTACACGTCTCGAGAACTTAATTTTTTTTATTTTTTATTAATAGGCTTGCGTTTGACCACTATCTCACCTGGTGGTAAGTGACGATGCAATCGACGATGTATCACGCTTACCTAGATACCTGTTCACTCGTGACTTGAAGAGATCCAGATTATAACGATGCGGAAACACAGACTCGGGCAAAGAGTTCCACTCCTTAGCGGTACGCCAAATAAACGTAGAAGCATACCTAACGCTTCGTGCGTAAAATCCATGAAAAAAACTAACTAGGAGGGTGCAGCGATCCTAACCGAATATTAATTAGCCTCCGATAATAAATAAGAGCCACCACTTCGTAATGTCCACCTCCTGTCAGTTCTCGACTTGAAAAGTGAATGAAAAAAATATGCTGAAAATATATTTACAAAAAGTTACATATAAAAACAAGACTGCCCTAGCCAGTGTCACGTCACTCGGGATGATGTAAGGATTCTAACGATACCCCACAAACCCAAACCTGTTCCGGCATTTAAAAGTTAAGGTGGAATAAAGAAACTCATATACAGACATACATTCAAACATACATACATGAATCATACATCATTACACTCCTTTTTTATGCAGTCGTGTAATTATTCGCTGTGAATGGGAATTGAACGATGTACCTAAGAGATCTGCGGATGTACCACACTAACACTCGACTGGATTTAGCACCAAGCGACATCGCACCTGTTATGGACGACGATAATATTGTACTTACTAATATTGATTGTTTTCTCATGTAAGTGACACTTAGTCATAAATGAGAAATAAAGATTCTTTAAACTGAACCCAACTCTTTTTGCCATACTTACGCTCTCCTAACTGAGTTATGAGAGCAATTGTTTTTGCCGGCTACAAACTAGACTACTATTAGTAGACTACAGACTACTACATAACATAACAAGGGATAATGAATCTTGATTTTATTGCTATATAATAATTTCTTCTGATATTCTTTATTATGATTCATTATTGCGCTCTATGGCTATAATGAGCAGCGAGGTTTTTTTTAAATAAATTACTTAGAAATAAATGATACATTGGTCAGCCGTTGTAGAAAGAAAAGACGACGAGAAAAGATTGTTTACCCTAACCTTAAATCATCTTAGTACCTAAACTCTCGTTTTAGATAAGACTAGGTACACAATCTTAAAATAAACTTTCTGATGACCTTTAAAAAACATACAAAACCCAATGACCTTATTAATATTCGTCTTTATTAATTTTCATCTTGTAATTTGCATAAATACCTGTATAATAATGGCTATTTTAATTTTTCGATAGTTTTGGTGCTTATAAAGATAAAAATTAAATAGTATAGGATCTTTAGTGATGATAACGCTTGACCAACATTAAGCTTGTAAACATTTATGCATGACTGTACATTATATGACAACCCATTCTATCCGTATATATTATACTATAATAAATGCGTGCTTTTAAGTTTGTTGGTTTGTCCTTCTTTAACGCAGATCGACGTGATTTTTGGCGTAAATGTAGTTTGTAGACCGGAAAGTAACATAGGCTACTTTTTATCCCTGAAAAATGCATGGTTCCTGTGGGAACGCGAGTGAAACTGCGGGTAGAAGCTAATATATTAAATTGTAATAAAGCGTATATAGCAGTTAAATAGCTTCATACAAAAGATTGTTTAGCAAACAGGTGCATTTCTGGCACTGGGAAAAATTTATGAAATTATGAAATTTATGAAATCTTGATGTGATCAAAACATGTTTTTACCAAATTTCATCATCATCATCATCATCATCAGCCGGAAGACGTCCACTGCTGAACATAGGCCTCCCCCATAGAACGCCACTTGGATCGGCTACTCGCCTCTTGCATCCAGCGAAATAATAATAAGCGAAGCGAAATAATACCAAATTTACTCGATAAAAAAAATGACAATGGTGCATCTAAAAATAAGTTTGCAATGAAATATCTCTATTATTTATGAATGTATAATATATTAATAAAGTTAACAAGAATTAGGTATGTACGTAATATAATGACAAAAAACTTCGTTGGGTCATAGAATGTATGGACCGTCGCCATCCTTCTTTGACTTCAAGTAGTAGTAGATGTAGTATGTGCGTGTGACTGGGATCACTGTTGTGCCGAGTTTTATACCGCATTTTACAGCTAAAGCTAGATAGCTGCCGTACTTGAAACGTCACTGCTGTGGCATGCAACATGAGTGGGTAATTGTACAGATTAACTTATCACGCGATTACGCACCGTGATAAAACCGTGATAAATTCTCCTTCAAAATGATTATTTGATTACTTATATGTATTTTACAATCACTGCTCTAGAGATATTTTTGTCAGAAGGCATTTTTGATCTTCGTGTTCAAAGATCACATGATCGCTCTATGATAAAATGCAACAACTTTTGCTAAAGTGTTTACTAAGTTATTTGATGATACATATACCCAACTTATTCTAGGTGAATGGAAAACTGTTCTCGCGATGTGCACATTAACGTGGACCAGAAATAGACAACGGTCATCGGGAAGGTGCGAATTCTGTTTGATATTTTTTAGCGCAAACACTAGACCTTGCGATGTGACTAGTACTAGATAAACGAAATTTCCGTTAGGCTTATTGGCAACCATTACGTCGACCCACCAAGTTGACATACACGGGCCGAGGTAATGCATTCAATGTTTACTTATCTCATAGATTTTTGCGACATAGCATTCAATTGTGAAATTAGGAATGTAGGGTGGTGGTCAGATGGTGCTAACTATAAAAACTCAAATTTTCAGGATGAATGGCATCAGTCGACTCTCAGTCTTCACCTGATCTATCAACAACCACCCAAGTTTAACAAAATGAAGTCTATTGTAAGTTTCGCTTAAAAGTGTTCCTGAATAAATTTACAAGCGAAATTGACTTCGATACACGTGTCTCAGTGATATCAGAGTTCAGTGACAGCATACATTTCGGACAAGTGATATGTCTCGACAAAAATATGATAATGCTTCTAATCGCTACATAAATGGAAAGGTCAACGTAGAGAACTGGATTTGATCTTAAAATTATTCAAATATCGACGAAGCCGTGCCCCATATGTTTATATCGCATCTCATTTTTCAATTTACTAAATTAAATGTGTTATGTTCCAGGTGTTGGTCTCTGTGCTGGTCGCCGTGGCGTTTGCTGCCCCGCAAGCCGCCCAGGCTCCCACTGAGCCTATCCCCATCCTGAAGGACGACAGTCAGGTCAACGGTGACGGCTCGTACCAGTATGCGTACGAAACCGGCAACGGTATTAGCGCAGACGAGAAGGGCGAGCTCAAGAAGGTTGGCGATGTCGAGGCCATTTCCGTACAGGGCGAGTTCAAATACCCCGGCGAGAACGGCGAGACCATCTCCCTCACATACACCGCCGATGAAAACGGCTTCCACCCCCAGGGCGCTCATCTGCCCACCGCCCCTCCAGTACCAGAAGCCATCCAGAAGTCCCTGGCCTACCTCGCAACCGCTCCTCCCCAGCCTGAAGCCTCCCAATAGATTATTCGTTT
This sequence comes from Crocallis elinguaria, assembly GCA_907269065.1. Classification (NCBI taxonomy): domain Eukaryota; kingdom Metazoa; phylum Arthropoda; class Insecta; order Lepidoptera; family Geometridae; genus Crocallis; species Crocallis elinguaria. The sequence continues at coordinate 8,611,975 of OU026079.1, read as the reverse complement.
TGTGAATTTATAATACTCATAGTCATTGTTTTTGTTATATATTAAATTTTTATACAGCTAATATTCGTTCTGATTATTATCATATCGCATCGTCCCCTATTTATTTAAGTAGTTATATTTTTATACTAGCGATAAGTGGGTAATTTGTCTGATGGTAAGCATAACGCCAGCTCAGTTGCAGTGTCACTCAGAACTTTGAAACACAAAGGCCTGCGCGGCACTGCAGTGCGCTCCTTACTATGAGACATTAGGTATAGAGCCTCATAAGCCCAGTAATTTTACTTCCTACTTAACTATAACTTACATCTACTTATTTAAATGTAAACATATTTTTGTAACTCTCAAATTGAAACATATATGTGATCTCTACTGTACCACTGACTAGATACCGTCCTCCTTGCGTGGAACCTACTAATACTGTATAGTTTATATTGTAGTGTAACATTATTTGATACAAATGTAATTCATGTTCTTTACACCACTTCAGGTCTTGCGATTGATTTTGATCTTTCTGACAATAGCAGGCTGTGACAGTATTCACCCCAATAAAAAGTCACCAAAAAAGAAATCATTGAAGAACGCAAGAATTCAAACATATAGGTACTTATATTTTACTTCCTACTAATATTGTAAATGCGAAAGTGTGTTTGTTGGTTTGTCCTTCTTTCACGCAATAACGGAGCAACGGATCGACGTGATTCTTGGCATAGATATAGTTTATGGACCGGAGAGTAACATAGGCCACTTTTTATCCCGAAAAAATGCACGGTTCCTGTGGGAACGCGGATGAAAACCACGGGCAAAACCTAGTTTATAAAATAAGTCTCCAGCTGATTTAATCGTTGCCAAAAACATGATTCTGCAAAAAAGCTGATTAAGTTCTTTCAAGTAATATTTACATACCTACACTATGATACACGTATACAATGATATAAGCACATTTTATTTATTAGCATATACGAAACCCACGTAAGCTTTTGAAGTCGTAAAGTTTTCTGTCATCTTTTATAATTTATCGCAAAACGTCTACAAAGATAAAATGTTTATAGCAAATGCATCGTTGGGCTCATTTTATGTAAGGAATAAGTTTGTATCATAAAAAAATATATTTGTAGGTGTATCTTAACTGTTGATGCCTCTTTACCATTGTACTATTCCATACCCTAGTGATTATTTGTCACAATATATAAATAATAATTTATTATTATTTAACGAGTAGATAAAAAGAGATGTTTAGTTTTTAGTAACCTCTTCATATTGCAGCTATGAGCATTTTCTTCCGTACGCTTACCACCAGCCAAATGACCAGCTCGTCTCGTTATCCAATAATAAATAAGCTTATTGTGAAAACAAGTATTTTTCTAGACAAACTTTTATAAAATATTTTATTGGTACTGTAAACTCGTGGCCACCTTCCCGGTCCATCATCAGCACCCTTGATATCATCAGGTTCAGAGTACTTGTAAAGGCGAATCATACGAGCCCAAACTAGATGGTGTTATGTCGTTTCTTTACAGAGTTACTATGGCCACCTTCCGGCTCCATCATCAGACCAGCTCTGTGACGTCATCATATTGCATTGTCATTGTATGTAAAATTTTGGCTCAATGGATACAGGGAAGTGGTTCAAAATTAGCTTGCAAGATTTGACTTAAACAAACAAACATACATACAAACATCGCAATTTTATTAAAACTTGTAAAAATAAAAAAGTTACAATGAACCCAAACACGACAAACCTCTACTTTTTTCATTGAAGAGTTTTACTACGACCCGACCCTGACTCCGTCATAAAATCATGGTCATCAAATAATTATACCGTCATCATTAAACAATCAACCTAAGCCAGAACAACACGTGACATCTAGAAGTGGTCGAAATACGATTCTACAGATTTAGTTACATACAGGGCCCAATTCTACGAAACAAATGGTTTTAAAATGACAATAGTTTCGTCACAAAATTATTACCTTGATGAAGAGCATAACGAAAAATAACAATGGTTTATTGATGACTGCTATAGTCATAAGCGACCATAGAAAAACCATTGTGGTATAAAACACTGAAAGTGTCTATATAAAGTGATCATTTTGCGACGAAACCGTAGTTATTAAACGATTGCATAAAAAAAGAATGTATGTGTGTTTAGGGTTCATGTATGTATGTATGAGAGTTTCTTTATTTCTCCATAACTTGTAAATGCCTGAACAGATTTGGATATATGGGGATCTTTAGAATCCTTACATCATCCCGAGTGACACTCCCCAGGGCAGTTGTGTAACTTTTGTTACAATGACTTGTTTTTAAACCATTTGTTTAGTAGAATTGGGGTCGAATTCGGCGTTTATTGCCATCGTCTCGTAATTAAACCTTAGGCACACTTTGCGCGGACACCCTAAATCGTAAAGAAACCACCTACTGATATAAACGTACAAAGCATAACCTATTTCGTAAACCAGCTAAAAGACTGATGGATTGGTAACCTTTTTCAGTTGCTCAAATAAGGTGAGGCTCAACACTTCCATGATTGGAGAGGGTCTAAAGATATAGTCACTGTTCATTTATTACATAACCGGGCAATACAATTTCATGTGACTCAGCAAATTTGTATTGCAATACCTATCATATTGAAATGCTAACATCCAATTACTAGCATCTTATGTATTTTGATAGAAATTGGACATACATGCGTGAGAAACACGTGCGAGCTAATTTTTAGTTTCAAGAATAATTAAAAAAATTGCTCCGAAAGTTTGTACCTTATAAGTACTTATAAGGTAGAAACTTTCGGAGCTTTGGAATCTCTATAAGTAGCAACTTAGTGAACAGGAAATAAGACCTAACTAAGTAGGTATACTGCAAAGTTTAGAAAATAAAACATAGATTAAAATGAACACGTGTCTACCATGGTAAAAATAAAATAAAATTTCTGCATTTTTCTACAAAGTCTAAAAGTTTCCAACATTTTAAATTAAAGACAAGACAGACACTTTCTGATATATGTATGTTAGGTACGAGTAAACTTATAGGACGTAAACTAATACTCGTATAATGATTAAAAAGACGCTTGTCCAAATAATACACGTGTCGTTTTTTATCTTATTTTTAATCATTAAAAATTATCTAGTTTTGTGTAAGGATTAATGCGATGATGCCATTTGTAGTTTTCTTTAGATTATTAACATACAAGAATCATTAATAACCATAGAGCCAATAAAATTATATATTATTAAGAAAACTCTCGTCTTGTCTGTCCGGTTAGTCTAAAACTGGAATATATTAGGTGCTTTTTATATATTAATTGAACAGCACGGCATGGCATGATTTTTATCGTCACGTTACAATACAGAAGAAAAATATTTGGAATTGACGTTTTTAATTATCCGTCGAAGATAATATTATATCGAGCCGTGAATGACGTTAACCTATATTTATTGTGGATAAATTATAAAATCGCCCATTGTTTATAAATTTTAAACGTAAAAGAGTAGCCGTACATTGGGACACAAGACCAGAAGGAGCGTTTTTAGTCGTTGAAAATATTACTAAAATTAAAAATGTGAAACGCTTTTTCTGTTCAAGCTTGCACATTCTGGGTATTTAATTATGTTATTATTCAGTCTGAGGCCCCGAATTTTATTTGAGATAATAATTTAACCCCAATTTTGTATTGAATAATACAAAAGCTTTCAAGGATCCTCTACGCTAAATTATTAACGATGAAATAACATAAATGTTTATATTGATTATGTTTTTTTATTCTTAGGCTCCTATTAATAAACAGTGTTAAAAGGTTGTTTAGTTAAACTATTTGTTTGTTCTTTGAAAATTGTAAACCGAATCATAAGAGACAAAATATAGTTCAACTATGAAATCGTTTATTAATTTAACAAGGGTCATACGACAAAAAAATACACTCTAAGCACGTGTTAAACAGCGTCTAACCCTTAAGGCTCAGTCGTGTTAAATACGAACAACCACAAACCTTGATTTAAGAAGTGTCTATTTTAGTTCATTTCTAATTATATTAGATGTTTTTCGGATATCTAAGGCTGAAATTTTGCGTAGGTCTTTCGTTCTAAGAAAACATTTTTAATTTAAAATACTTTGCGCTCTTGAACGTTGTAAGTAACAACCAATAAATTTACTTCTTTTATAACTGACTTCAAAAAAATAGGAGGTTCTATGTTCGACTTTGTGTATATTTTTTATGTATGGTCACAGTTCATTGTTCATCGATTTACCCGTCAATTGCAGACCAATTTTGAAAATACTATTTTTTTTTTAAAGGGTCTCGAAATCCGTCTTCTATAAAAATAAATAAAATTGAAGTGTCTGTTTGTAACATCAAAATAACAGCTTTTTACCAAATGCATATGAAAGTATATACGGTACCTACAACAAAACAACCATTTTTAAAATTTATGTCTGTCTGTCTGTTTGTTCCGTTTAATCTCCGAAACGGCTAGGCTGATTTTGACGGGACTTTTTTTTTTTTTTTTACATCTGACTGGTAAAGCGTTGACCACAATCTCACCTGATGTGAAGTGACGATGTGGTCGAAGATGTAGCACGCTTTTCCAGTAAATACCTATTCACTCTATTCTTAAACTACTTTACTAATAACTAATACTAATTTTACTGGCAGATAGCTGATGTTATAAGTAGTAACTTAGGCTACTTTTATTTTAGAAATAGAATTAGGATTCCGCGCAAAAAAATAAAAACCATGACATCCAATATCACTGCGCGGGTGAAACCGCGGGCAGCAGCTAGTCCCATATAAATTTTATGAAAGATTACGAAATATATAAAAAAATCCCCTAAATGAAGAAAAATGCCGGATGAAATTTCATATATATCGTGATATTAGTAAATTATTATTTATTGTAAAGCCTGATGTGCCCAAATATCACGGGTGCAAAATTGCAAGTGAACAAACACATGCATTATGTGTGTTTGAGCAGATATATGAATTGACAATGCTTTAACCTGGATATCACGCTAAACACTGGCATTGACGACAGTATTAGATAAAGCATCAACTAATGAAAGCCTAGGTTTGCATAACCATAACATTTTTCAACGTTCTAAGTAAGTAGCTTTACCTCGAACTCTGATGGGCAAGGCAACCATATTGTTTAGTTAGGAGAAGTTCGTGAATGTCTTCGATTTGCAAATCGTAGTTTTCGTAGGCTTTTGTTTAGTGTATCATCACTTATGTTTTTTGGGTCAAAGGCAGTTTGTGACCCAGTCTGATGTGCTGATTGAACTTCAACACGAGTATGAATTGATAATGGTACAATGAGAATGAGAATATAATTTACACTTTAAACAAGGTCTTTGATATTTAAAAGACCTTGTTTAACATTGAAATTATAATAATACCAGTTTCTGCCCGCGGCTTCACCAGCTTTCCACAGGAACCGTACGCTTACCGGGATAAAAAGTAGCCTATGTTACTCTCCGGTCCATAAACTATGTCTATGCCAAAAATCACGTTGATCTGTTGCTCCGTTGCTGCGTGAAAGAAGGACAAACCAACAACTTCAGTTTAAACTAAACTTTGGAATTTGACTTCCGATCACCTGAACTTTGTTTATACGATACTATACAAAATACTTTATTGTACACCAGACTCATAAGTTAAAACAGAACAGAAATAATAAGCAACACTAAAATGCAATGGGTGGACTTATTGCTAAAAACGATCTCTTCCATTCAACCTTTGGATGGAGAGAACTACACATTTGGTGAATTGTGACCTTCCCACCTTCGTAAAACATTGTTATAAAAAAAAATATTTTTAAATATGGAGGTTCAAACTCAATTTTTAATTTTATAGCATATAATATTTCTAGTCGTTCCTGAGAAAAAGGCCTTTTCAAATAGCAACAAAGTGACCCAATAAAGGTTCCGTCTTTTTATGGGCAGAACGGAACTCTAAAAAAAAGCACGTCAAGTAGAGTGAATTTATTACCAAATTCTTGAACTTTTTGTTTTGTACAAAGAACTTTGAATTTGTGTGTACTATCAGATATAGATTAGTTAGGTTCTTATAAGTAAATAATATTAAACAGTGGTTTAGTTAAACTATGTTTTGTCATTTTTGTACTTTGTCATTTTAAATTGAATCGAAAGAGTTAAAACATAGTTGAACTATTTAACCGTTTAACAGATTTTATTAATATAAACCCTGTTGTTTTGACAGCAAATGTATTGCTATTAACTTTAGGTTCATGTTTGCCTTTACTAATTATTCAGATTCTATTAGCATCACGCGAGTGTGTATGTACACGACTCTACCTACCGTAGGCTTACACATATTTTGCCGATTTTATTGTGACGTGCCTTATGGTGCAACAACGTCCAGAGGTGGAAGGCATACACTGACCCGTGCGTATATATACCGATATACACTGTTAGATCAACATTGTCTAGTGCCTTCACCGACATACTAACACAAACATGAAGACCATTGTAAGTGCAAGTGATAGTGTATTTATAAATAAAATAACAAATAGAAAAAGTACAGTGACGTAGCCGTGATCCTTGTGATGTGATGATCGCCGAACTCAGGCATTCTACTGTTTGATCATGGATTCTAGGATAATTCCAGAGCTGAAGTGCTATCAACTACCAACCCTAAATCACCTTCAAATCACCTATATAAAAAACCGTTACTTATAAAAGTGCTATTCAACTTATAAAAACTAAACTTTCTCATAATTACAGGTATTTTTTGGACTTTTGGCCGCGGCTTGTGCCGCTCCCCAATCTCCCAACGAGCCCATCCCGATCGTCAGACAAGACAGCGAGGTCAACCCGGATGGCTCCTACCGGTACTCTTATGAGACCGGAAACGGTATCATCGCAGACGAGAGTGGAGCTTTGAAGAACATTGGTGCCGAAGAGCCTGCTCTGGAAGTGCAGGGCCAGTTCCAATACCCCAGTGAAGATGGCGGCAACATTCAATTGAGCTACATTGCCAATGAGAATGGCTTCCAGCCCAGTGGTGCCCACCTTCCCACTCCTCCCCCCATCCCTGAGGCCATCCAGCGTGCCCTGGCCTATCTCGCTACCGCTCCGCCCCAGCCTGAAAGACGCTAAGTTTATATTTAACTTTTAGACTAATTCTAGTATTATGTAATCCCCAAAACTTTAGCATAACGAAATCAAGAAAGTATGACTGGTTTTGTGCTCCTACTAAAATGTGTCAATTGTTTTTCAACAATGTTATTATACAAACTTTATACTTTTGTACCTATTTAGTGTAAATACAAATAATTAAAAAAAAATTTTTCCTTTCTATTTCTGTAAGATAAGCGTGGAATAAATTTTCAAGGACTTAATTAACTAACATCACATCAAATTACCATTATTATAAATTGCTCAACCACTAAGTTGCCCCACGCAAGGAGTAAGGCCAACTAATTAGTTATCTTAAATATATGGGTATAATTATCAGTTTATAATTATGTATAAACGTATGTACTGATAGAGCTAAAATCACGGTTTTATTTCGGTTAAGATAGTTCAAAGTTTTTTAATAGGTCCCAAATCAACTTACTCGTTTAAAGTCTACGAGCATAGACTTCCACATGGGTCAGTTAGCCATTCGAGCCCTAAGTACGCGTACTTATGCCCGTTTTCTCCAAACCTAGGAGACACGTAAATCGGAAACCTAAATATCTAAAAGTTGCCTCTAGGCAACTTTGCTCTAGCAATAAAACGTTTCACCAACCTTTAGGAGTGTTCTAACGGTTTATACTTAGGACATAAGAAGTTAGTTAGGCGCTCCTTATTCGTCGATGGTGAAAACAGGCATTACACCTTATATCACCCTTTTGGCATTTAAGTACTGGTTTTAACTCCATCTAACGGCAATCTAAGAAATTAATTACAAATAAATTTATTATTGATTCAACCTTCCGAAATATTATGGAAATCGCTAATTCAAACATTTGAGTTTTATATTAGGTTGTGACAAAACTAAGAGTATTAGGTAGAATTTGTAAGATGGCGTTATTCACAATTATTATTTTTATAAGTTGAAGAAAAAAGAAACAATATTGGATAACACTACACTACACAGTGTAGTACACTTTTTTAAACTATCACGGTTATTTACGAATTCATACATTCTAACGGGATACCCGTGTGTGTAGTCTCGTGAACATGATGCTTGCAACAGCGTCGAAATATCGGGTACTCATGGCTCAATAAATAATCACGGTAAATATCCTGTTACAATGTAGGTACGAATAAGTACCCTTAGACAAGTAAATTTCATCATAAATCATAAATTAAAGGTGGATAAGACATTATTATTGACGTCATACATTTCAGATTCATTTAGATAATAAAATACCAGCCAAATATGAACTGTAGCTAGGTACCATTTTAAAACGTATTTTATTAAATGACGGTCGATTCAATTTATATGTATGTAGTAATCCTACTTTAATGAGCTGATAAAAAATTCAATGCCCATTACACATTATACACCAAAGCAAAAAACACATTCATTGTATCCACCGTCTATTAAAATTTGATCACATGTCACGTACATAGGGAAACTATATGACAAATATTACAAGTCCCTTTTGGGGAAGAAAGAAGAAAAGTCACTTCACGACGTTCATCCTACTCCCTTCCTACTAATATTATAAACGTGAATGTTTGTGTGGCTCGATGTATGGATGGATGTTACTGAACGGATTTTGTTGACACTTTATTAAGGTAGCTTACACATCAGACTAACATAGACTACAATTTATAAAGATATATACCACGCGGGCGAAGCCGCTGGCGGAAGCAAATCATGTATTACAGCCGCGTCATCTTTAACCTACAAAAGACTTCAACGCGCTATCGTATCAATCGTACATTTACCTATTTTTTATTGAAGGAAATTATAAAACTTTTATCACTTGTCTCTATTGAGCATAAAGAAAGAGGAAGAGTTCGATCGGAGTTTTGATCTAATTATTACGAAGGGTTTCGTGAATTATAATTCACTAAAAACTGTGGTGTAGAGGACAATAAATGCAAGGTAAGGCAGAGCAAAGTCTAAACGACAGAAGCGGCTCGTCTTGAAAACTCTCAGATTATAGCTATTAGGAAACGCAAAGGATGTTAAAAAATATCATAAAATTACGATACCAATCCTTTCAAAAGTAGGTACATCACTCCCTTTGTGTATATCTAAACCTCTTATAGTGCTTAATTTGTATGCGTAATCACATAATGAAAAGGTGTGGTGTGATTTGGGAGTGCGAATGGTATTAGATTCGACCCTGGTGACCTCTTGTGGTGAGGTAATAATAGGTGTTGACATTTAAAATCAAACTAGTTTTAGATGGCGAGACGATCTTTGATAGGTATTAAGAAGAGCTAATAGCTAGTTTTCCAAATTTAATACTTGTTTTTTGAAGGTCGACCATGATGGTATCATTATAGTCAGGGTGATGTTCGTTAACTGGGCGTTGTGCCCACAAATAATAAAACTAGATTTTAGAGATCAATAATAAGCCATGTAATTTAAATTATATCATTTCTAAACTTACAGAACTTGGTTTTCGCCAGTTTCTTAGGCTTTACTTGCAAAAGGTGACTTTAATCAAATTTAATAGCATATAGGCAGTATTGTATCTGGAAGGTTTTCTATGTATTTCCATAGCATTTTCATAAATTACGCTATAGTAATTATTTATTTAGAACACTATATAATAATGAATAAAATGTTATTTCTCTCTATATTTCCGGAAAACCAAAATATTTGGATTTTAAAAAAATATGTAGAAAAACCCCAAATAAAATAAAACTTGAAATATAACCCGGTCTAAATGACTTCTATCCAACTAATCCCAAGATCGTAACATCCTGTATCTCTATCGAATGCTCTCCTACAAACACTCCCTATTAGACCTCTACTAAAAGCGGGCCATGCAGTACAGTACGTGTGCAGTGCACTATGCCTCTGAGTGTGCCATCCGCTGACCTCCTCGAGTTCACTTCTGACGTATATAACAAATAGTTTTCAGTGGGTTTCCAACGTGATTTACTTTCACTCTTTCGAATACTAAGGAAATTCATGAATCAGCTTCCGGGTTCTAACTTTATTTTCCTTACTCTTTATTAATATTTGTGAAATAGTTTTCGAATAAAGAATCTCAATCACTATTTTAATCACAAGGACACAATTTATTTTATATATTTAGAAGTTTTAAACTAAGTTAGTTAAAGTATCAAAACAGCCACGCAAATGTAATTAGACTAGAGTGCAAGTGAGGCCAAGTGGGAACTTTTGTGACTTTCAATATAATGCAGCAGGGTTCTAATCTCGGATCGGTCCCAAAATTTATTGTGTGGATTTACCACTTTCCCTCTAAAATGGTAAAGGAAAACATCACGAGGAAACCTGCATATTCAAGAACCACCCAATTCAAGGACATTATGTGACATCCATAAGCTATATTTTAGATACTATATCTGAACAAAGGAGTAAGTGAAATTACTGCGCTTATGAGACTTAATACCTTATGTCTCAGGGTAACGAGTGCAATGCAGTGCCGCGCGGGCCTTTGTATTTCAAACTTCTGAGTGGCACTGCAGTAATGTTTGTTAAGGGCTGGCGTTATGATTACCATCAAATAAACGATCTACTCGTCTCGTTATCCAATAGTATAAAAAAAACTTCGCACAGTAAACGGTTATTTTATTTATACGGAACCTGAGCTATTAACTACTAATACAACGATAAAACGATTCCATAGGTCTATTTGATTATTAGATGACATAAAGCTTATTAAAATAATCAGCCATCGGAGAAAAATCGGCTTACAATTTTCAACAAGGCCAACATCGCGGGTCAAGAACCTTATGATATTATTATTTTTTACTAAGACATTTTAATTATATAAGGATTAGACACCATAAAATAGTTACCTGTTGTTTTTGGTATTCGTACAGACACGGATCTCAGCAAAATGAAATTCTTGGTGAGAACTTTGACTGTACTCACCTATTGTTTTCTCCCAAAGGTTTTAGAAAACATCAATTGACTGACCAACTGACATTTGTCCTATTATTTTTTTTATATTTGAATAGGAAACTGCACATACTATCTTACTTACAGACATACTTATGTTGTCTATATTCTATTTTTTTTTACGCTAAGTTTCTCTTTGATGTAGGATTAGAGAAATTACTAGGTGGTAGGTTCGAGTGTCCGAGTGGTTGTTACCACCGCTTTGCTCGTGAAGTCTGCCGCCAAGCAGTAGTGTGCAAGCATTACTGTGTTCCAGTTTGATGAGCAGAGTATCCAGTGAAATTACTGGGCTTATGAGACTTAATACCTAATGTCTCAAGGTAACGAGCGCGCTGCAGTGCCGCGCAGGCCTTTGTGTTTCAAAGTTCTGGGTGGCGCTGCAATTGTTATGGGCTGGCGTTATGGTTACCATCAGGCAAACGACCAGCTCGTCTCGTAACCAAATAACATAAAAAAAGAGCAAAGAAACAATCAAAATAAATAAAATATTGAATACTAATGATTTATTTTTTCATGTCCAGGTACTTGCCCTGTGCGTGTGCGCCGCGAGCGCTGCCTCTTTCGGCTTCAAGCCCCAGCAATACCAGCCCCAGCAGTACCAACCACAGCAGGTCGCTAAGGCATTCGCCCAGACCGCGGCGACCCCGTTCATCGCAGCCCCTGTCGCTGTCTCCAGCGCTGCCTACACTGCCGCCCAGGCTGTTGCCACCGCTCCCATCGTCGCTGCCAAGACTGTGTACAACGCTGGCAAGGAAGTATACAACAAAGGCCAAGAATACAGTGCCACCATCCTCCGCTCCGACTCTGAAGTGAATTCTGATGGCTTTAAATACGGGTAAATTGTTTGTATTTAGAAATTTTTGCTGTAAAATTTATAATATAATTTTTTTACAATATATTTTTAGTCCATCAAATTTGTGGAAAACCAGAAAGTAGAAGAACGAAATATGAAAGAAAGTGATATGTAGATAACAACCGAAACAGCGCGAGGTTGCTGTCATTGTTATTCTGACTTCTTTTTCCTCTGCCTCATCCCCGCATACTAGCATATGTGGCGAAAGAAATGGACTGAATTTACTTTTATTACTTTTTCTGATTAACTAACCTGTTTACAGCTTCGAAACCGACAACGGAATCGCTGCCCAGGCTTACGGTGTTGCCAAGAAAGTTGATGACGCTGTTGTCCTCGTAAGTACTGATTTTATATGCGTACAATTTTTAATAGCACTTTACATAGTATCGTCTGTAAACATCCCAAAACAATTAATCAAATTGGGATTTGAAACTGCGTTTTGCTGAAAATTTTCATGCTATTTATGTGACAGCGAGCATGTTGTTTATCTGTATTAGGCGTCATGCCTATTAACAATTTCTACAGTAGAGAGAATTTTAAGGTCCCGCTTTAAGCATAATTCTTTTGTATTGAAAATTGCGAAGCGTTTGCTTTTAGTTGAACGTTTTTTGGTTACAAAAAATATGGTAATGGTTGCTTAAAATATTGAGCATTTTGAGACAAAAGAAAATTTTCTGATTTGCATTTTTTTTCAAAATTCTGGGCCATTTCCATATAAGATTTTATAGATCAATATTTTCAATAAATACTTAAAAATATTGTATTTTTTGCTTGTTGAAAACGCGAAACGAGATTTGTGCGACGAAAAGCAGGACTTTTTCGTACTAACCGCGCCTTAATGGGCAAATATAGCATGGCACTGCATGATTCATAATCTCATCAACCCACTACTGTTTGGTATATTTACTGTAGTTTAATGTACTGTTTTAGTACGGGACCATGTATTTCAATAGTTTTTTTTTGTGCAGGGTTTCGAAGGATCCTACAGATACATCGCTCCTGATGGCACCCCAGTCGAGATAACCTACACTGCTGACGAAAACGGTTACAAACCCCAGGTAAACCCCATATTATTTCTGTAAATTTAAAAAAAATAACACAATTAATGTAGTTAACGAAAAGTTAATATAACACCACTTTATTACAAGCAAATCCAAATGTAGCATATTATTATAAGAGATTTTTTTAAGAAGATGAATATTAAATGCCTTGCTATTTTTCTCTAATTTGCTGAATTCTACACCTAAAAACACAGATCATCTATAGGTCTGGCATCGGCCTTTAAAGTTTATATAAAATCTAAAATAAACTTTGTAACCCACTACGAGTTGAAATTTAAAAATGGAACTCTTGGTCCAAATAAAAAAGTTGTTGAATAACTTATAACTTGGAAGTGTACGTAAAGTTCCAGATTAATTTCAAAATTATAAATAATTACTTTATTAAGTGTGTCATGTTAATGTATCTTTTTCTTTTTTATAGGGCAACGTCCTCCCTGTCGCACCCCCCGTACCTGAAGCCATTCTCAGGTCCATCGAGTACATCCGCACCCACGCGAAGCCCGAAAACTACAATTAAACCACTTTTTGATAATTCATGGCTACAACGACCAAGGCTGGATAAAAAGGACTACGATTTGAAGAAGCAAAAGGAATGGGACATCGCAATAAACTATTCTTAAAATAAAAAGAAATTGTGCCATAGTGTGTGGTTTTATTATCAACTTGATTAGTACCTACTATAACATTTTAGCCTTAACTTATCAGCAAAAACATTAGCTTTTTGAAAGGTGCAACTGTATTTGACCTTGTGTCATGGAATATATTGTTTTACTAATAGTTAGCAGCGATCTCTTCCAGGAAACCGTAGGATGTTTGGAGACGTATGAATTTAAAAGTGGTAATGTGTAGAAAGATTTACATAATGAATAAAACATTTCTTTTCGAGTAAGCTGCTGCGGTATGGAATGTTGGCATATTATACTCCTGTTACGAAAGTAACACTAACTTTTCTACGAGTATCCGTCGGAGTGGTAGAGTGGAGACGAGCAAAGGGGAGGTCCTTGGCTCGTCTCCAATTTTTTTTATTATATCGTATAACAAGGCTGGTCGATTACCTGATGGTAAGCACAACACCAGCTATAACAAACAGAACTTTGAAACACAAAGGCCTGCGCGGCAAAATTGCTCTCGTTACCCTGAGACATGAGGTATCGAAAGCCTATTAATTTCACTGACTATTTTACCCATCAAACCGGAACACTGCAGTCATGCTTGCACATTACTGTTTAGTAGCAGACTACATAAAAAGCGGTGGTACACACTCAGACGGACCCTCACAGAAGAGTTAGGCCTGCCTGGTACGATAATAATTAGGTTTACTTTTTTTAAACTACATATAGCTTAAAAAAAACTAAAAAAACATACTTCCACTTCCAAGTTTTTTGTGTATATACTAGGCTCACGTTTGACCGCAACCTCGCGTAATAGTAAGCGACGACGCGGTCGAAGATGTATCACGCTTGTCTAGAAAGTAGGGGTAGACTCCCAGATTATATTTATTGGGAAACACAGACGCTAGCAACGAATTTAACTCCTTAGCAGTGCGTATTATAAAGCAAAACGCTTAGTGTGTATAGGAGGGATATCAATCATAAAAGGGTGCCGCATTGCTGAATGTCTGGTCATCTGATGATAATGGATTCTGTAAAATTGTAGAGTTGATTACATACAATTGAAAGGGTGTTTTTAAAATAAGTTTTTTGTGGAAAAGTATATTTTTCCAGACAAGATTTTATAAAATACATAATTGGTACAGTAATCTTGCTGCCACGTTCCAGCTCCATGATCAGGCCAACTCTGTGACATCGTTATATTGCATCGTAATCCAATTTACATTTGTATGTAAAATTTCGGCTCAATCAAACATCGGAAGTGGGTCAAAGTTTGCTTGCAAAAGCTTTCCTAGCCAAAGCTAATAACTATTAATACAGTCTGAGTTTGTATTGGTATGTTATCGCGAAAGGGGGCAGCCCTAGATCAGCTGATTCACTTGAACTGTGTTGAACTTGATTTTTGATTAGAAGAGACTTGGAGACTTTTTGTATTGACATTTTGAATGACGTATTTCCAAGGGAGGTTCTCACAACATGTTGACAACCATGGTCCTAATCACCCCCGTCCGGGATAACGTACCAATTCAAACTAAGCCTGTATATGTTAGTATCCGTTTGTTTAAAGTTAGAAGCGAAGCTTGAAGTGACGATAGCTCAGAGTTAGTGACGTCGGCTACCAATCTGTAGGTTGATGGTTCGAATCCTACAATAAGCTCGAACTTTCGGTGAAGAAAGACATCGAACTCCTGTCTAGCTACCAATCTCAAGTCAAAATTCTGTCCCTAAGCAATGCCAGCGAGTGTAAAACGACAGCTGCATTTGAAAGCCCGTCCTAATTTAGGTCTATTATATTTTCTATCTTTGACCACATCATTGATAGAGTGGTAGAAATCATCGAGTGATAAAAATATTTACGTAGTTTGCTTCTCAGCGAATTTATTACAGGAAGATACAAAGAAAAGCCTTTTTATTTTCGCTATGTATCTGATGACAGGACTAACTCTTCTACAAGTGTCCGCCTGGGTGAGATCCACCGCATTGCTCGTGATGTCTGCACTCAAGTATTAATGTGCAAGCAATTCCGTGTTCTAGTTTGATGAGCAACGTAGCTTATAAAATTACTGGGCTTATTAAACTTAATACCTAACGTCTCAGGGTAACGAGCGCAATACAGTGACGCGCCAGCCTTTGTGTTTCAAAGTGCTGAGTGGCACTTCAATTGTTAGGGGCCGGCGTTATACTTACCATCAGGCAAAAGATCCGCTCGTCTCGTTTCTCACAAGTATAAAACGGATGTCGTTAGCGTAAATTACAGTCAGAATATTTTTGAATTCAAATCTTTCGTTGATTTCAATGGATTCAATGGACTTGGCCTTTGCCCAGCAGTGAGACAAAAAGTAACTAAATTTAAAAATTTGTTTGCTCGTGGTAATTTAAATATAAGTATGCGCGTGTAACGTAGCATAGCGCCAACCCAAAACAATTGCACTGCCGCTCAGAACTTTAAAACACAAAGGCCTACGCGGCATTTCAGTGCAGGCTTAATGTCTCATTGTAACGCGCATTAGGATATTAAGTCTTATAAACCCACTAATTTCATTGACTACTTTGCACAGTAATTACTGCTTGGCGGAAGACTACACCAGCAAAGCTGTGGTATCCACACAGACGAACACTCGCAGAAGAGTTAGTTATACCACCTGGTGAAATTGGCACCTTGTAAATTCGCCTGTATTTTTACTGGTTGGTAAGTTATATTAGATTTCCCTATTTAATTACATTATGTATATTTAGCAGCTATTTAACAAAATTTTACAATATAAAAATCAGTTCTATCGTTTGCAACTAAACAGGTCTTTCGAAGGTCGACCAGAAAATTAAATCTACGGGTTATCAAACTTAAAGTATAATAATATAATACGAAGAAGTTTTAGGGTTCACACAATATAAGCTAAAGATTAAAAAGGATTCCTTTGATAAATG
Organism: Crocallis elinguaria; assembly: GCA_907269065.1. Lineage (NCBI taxonomy): Eukaryota > Metazoa > Arthropoda > Insecta > Lepidoptera > Geometridae > Crocallis > Crocallis elinguaria. Next base: position 8,595,472 of record OU026079.1, on the reverse strand, counting down.
AGGGATTGTTTCAATTTTTATCTTTGGCATTTGATTTAGATAGATAGATTAGATAGATAGACAAAAGAAAAGATAAAAACAATGAAATAGATAGTTGTTTTATTTATACTATTTGATAACGAGACGAACCGGTCGTTTGCCTGTTGGTAAGCATAGCGCCGGACCATAACAATTGCCGTGCCACTCAGAACTTTGAAACACAAAGGCTTGCGCGGCACTGCAGTGCGCTCGTTACCCTGAGACATTAGCTATTAAGTCTCATAAGCCCAGTAATATCACTGGCTACTCTGCTCATCAAACCGGAACACAGTAATGCTTGCACATTACTGCTTGGCGGCGGACTTCACGAGCAAAGCGGTGGTAACAACCCAGACGAACATTCGCAGAAGAGTTAGTCCTACCACTAACAACAATCCTAGGTATCCTGTTTCATGCAATTTAACAATAACTTTAAATTTAATAGTGTTGGCCTTGACAATACTGATTTCAGGAGTCGCACTCAATAGCAATAATAGCACGATACAAATATAGACGATAGCAAGATACAAATGTATCTTGAAAAAGTTAGTATAAAATTCAACGGAACCCTCATATAAAAGAGTAAATCTTTTAAAATAAATTTCTAGAAGATAATCAAAAGATGATATAACAAAATACAGATCTGGTAACTTGTCACGCATTTGCAACAAATAAAAGACATTCGAAGGTCACTATCACGAGCACAATGCCCTCATTATTTATGACATTAGATTTTTGCCATCAAATAGATTCATATAAAAAGCGTTACTAAACCATGAAATGGTACCTGTTGTTGCTGGGAATTCTACGAACACAGATCTCATCAAGATGAAATTATTGGTGAGAAATATTTTATATTATTTTAAATAAAAATTTAAATAATTTTCTTTAAAAAGTCAAATAGAGTAGTAGAATTTACTTAAAAAAAATTCGAAAATGAATAGGCTTGTAAAATTACAAGCCTATTTAACCCATTTTTTATTTTAACTATATTCTCATATCAGTTAATATTTTTATTTGAAAGAACATAGCTCCATGTTAATTTGGGCTGAAGTATTATTATTATTCCCGTCAAAGTCAATCAGATGGAAGTCAGTCTAAATAATTTGTGTTTGATCTACGTAGAGTTTAGTAATAATATCATCATCATAAACAAATGCCTACACTGAAACTATTTTTACGCAGTTACTAAGAAACTGCGTCCATTCCAAAGAAGGCCTTGTAGTTATAGAGATTTTGTAGGTAATTACTAATTACTTAGTTAATTCAATTCTGAAGTTAAATCATCTTTTCACCTAAACTATAAACAAAACAAAAACATTTCTAGTGTTACCATAAAAACCCGCTTTTAGTCGCCTGTTTAGCTAGACAGCGTCTAAAGATAAACGTCAAAAATGATTAGAAATGTCACAACATAATTGTGTTAGACAATGGTTAGACACTACTTAAATCAGGATTTGTGGTTGCTCATATTTAACCGCGCGACTAAAGCATGTTTGAGGGTTAAACAGTGATTAACACAAGTTTAACGTGTGTTTATTTTTTTTGTGGTAAGACCCTTAATTTTTATTTTTAAAGGGATGTCATATTTTAATATTTTATGTATTTATGCCATTATGTAAAATAGTTTATTATATTGTATCTTTGTTAACCAATCCTTAAAATATTCTTTGAAGAAACCGCATATCTGTGCTAGTACCGCATAAAATCACTTTATTATACTGCTCTATGGCAGTAAGTTCAACGACAGTACATATACTTACAATTCTGTTAAAGATCTTATAATCTATCTTTCAGGTTATTGCTATGTGCGTGTGCGCCGCGAGCGCCGCCTTTTCTGGATACACGCCTTCCTCTAGGGTCCAGCCTGCCCAAGCATCCAAGGTTTTCGCCCAAGCTGTGGTGACCCCTGTCACTGCTCCTGTTGCCACCGCCAAGGCCGCTTACAAAGCCGCCCAGTACGTCGCCACAGCTCCTGTAGTTGCAGCTAAAGCTGTGTACACTGCTGGCAAGGAGGCGGATGCTGCTATCCTCCGCTCCGAGTCTGATGTCAATGCCGAGGGATATGATTTCTAGTGAGTTTATTATTTTTTGACAAGAAATCAATCCTACTTCATTCCATATTCTGTTATCTATTGTAGTGGCAACTTGGTATCCGAATTGGCCTTTAGGCATAGAACATACAACTATAATACTACGCGGTACCGGTTTCTATTAATATTAATAATGATTATTTTTCATTTAGCTACGAAACTGCCAACGGAATCGCATCCCAGGCCACTGGTGTCCTGAGGAATGTTGATGGCGAATCAGTTGTTGTAAGTATTTTTATGTTATAAAACGTTTTTTTTCATCCTCGATAGGTAATCACAAGAATGATTTCACTTGATATTCACTGATAATGTGGTCGAGGGTAATGAACACGCTAAATCTAGAATATAAATGGTTCTCCAGTGCACCTGTCGGAACCCATTCGGTTGCGTTGGCAACTAAGTTTCGCGACATAGATATATCGCAATCAGTTGTGAAACAATAATTATTAATTTTTTCTTCTAATAATTAGTATGTAATTATTCTTCTTTGTATAAATTTTCATCACGTTTTTTATATTTACAGGTTTCTCAAGGATCCTACAGATACATTGCACCCGACGGTACCCCAGTGGAATTCTCATACGTAGCTGACGAAAACGGCTATCAGCCTATTGTAAGAATTGCTTTTTATTCTTTATATTTCCGTAAGGATTTCTATAATAACAAGTTATAATTTTCTAGTTCTCGAAGATTGTATCATAATTTTCGTGAAAGAAAATGTATGGATTGAGATCGGTCAAATTCATATCATCAAGACGTATGTTGGTTACTCACTCGCCAAACTTTAAACTTAAAACTAAGTACAGTGCTTCAGTTCACGTTATAATAAAAATAACAACATTGCCGTGTTTATACCAATGATGTCGAATGTTATCATGTTCAACAAATTTTACAGGGTAATGAGAGCATAATAAATACAAATAGACACACAAATTCACAATAAGACCTCATGAAAATCTAACGCGATCGACAACAAAATAAGATGCTAATTGATAATAAGATGTTACCTGCCCTGAAGGGCAGTGTCGGAACAAAATATAACTACTTAATATATTTGAAAAAGTTAACTGTTTCTTCGTCAGGTTTTTTGTCTGGTTTTGTTTTACTGGTTACAGACAAACTGTTCCTCTGTCTGAGTATTTACTCATCGCCAATTTGTTTAGTCTGCGCCAAGCAGTATTTTGTGACTCCAATTTGAAAGGCATAGTAGTCAGTGAATTATCTACACGAACATATTATGAGGCATGAAATCTAACAGTTCAGACTTATAACGTGCGTGGTGTAGTGAAGGGCTCTGCAACTGTAACTGCAGAGTAAATAATCTGCTCAATTGTTCACTAATTATTATTTATGTATATGGTTAAAAAGCTAAGCTATGACATGTGATACCATTCTAATCTCGTTTTGTTTGCAGAGCAACCTCATCCCCGTGGCCCCACCAGTACCAGAGGCTATCGCTCGCTCCCTGGAATACATCCGCACTCATCCAGCAAAACCCGAAACTAAGTATTAGTATAAACCTAAAAACGCTTACTAGGTTAAAACACGATTAATGAAAACAGAAACGCAAGTTGTAGATATAGAAAATGGTAAAAATGTTATTAAAGAATTTAATATATATATTGTTTTCTTTTTACTTTCATGTCAAGTTTGAGGTAGTATAAAGCTCGTAATGCACTCGTGATGCTGCTTAGTGGACTACGAAATTTAACATGTAAGGGTTAGGCAGGACTCGATTTAAAATGACATGAAGGATTATGTCTGTTTCCACGAGCCATCGTACCTTATTATAGAAACAGAAAGTGGTTAAATTAAGTATGTATGTTCAGGTGACTTTGGTTTGATTGCTGGTGTCGTCGGTGTATGAATTTAAATATAATTGAAGGACGTTAAAGTTTTAAATTTTGAAATATTTATTTTTAAAAAGATAAATTAAGCTAAGAAAATATAAACATTGTTCATTCTCTCGTATTATTAATTTAGTAATAACAACTAAAACTAATTAATTATGTATCACAACTTCAGACTCTGCGATTTATTTATTTGTTTACATATTGTAGTTATGTCCCCACGTTTCAGCCTTCAACACGGATTTTAGAGATTTCCTGTATTTTTTTTTTTTTTATATTAGTACGTCAACGACTTGACTTGCGCCTCGTTCCCTCAATTTTAATTTTTAAATGGTGGTAGCTCCGATTTGTCGCACGTCTGGCGGTAGTGGTCGAGGATAGCTTCATTCCGTGTTTCCGTGTCGAAGCCTTCGCACGTAACTAATTATATCGTGACAACGTTTAAAAGATGGAGAATCCGAAGAAAAGAAAGTGCAATAGTGATGAAAAGATTAGAAGAAAAATTAGGAAATTGGAGGAAAAAGTGAAAAAACGCCGAAGAATCATCGAAAGCTCAGACAGTGAAACCGAAAATAAGTGGATTTTAACCACATTTTAACGACACGTGTTCAAGGGTCTATGTCTGTGTAGTACACAGCGATCCTTTGCCTCGGACATTACACGTTTTCCAAGGGTCTATGTCTGTGTAGTGCTCAGCGATCCTTTGCTTTAGCCAACGGCACTTTGCGCGTTTACACGTGTTCAAGGGTCTATGTCTGTGTAGTACACAGCGATCCTTTGCCTCGGACATTACATGTTTTCCAAGGGTCTATGTCTGTGTGGTACACAGCGATCCTTTGCCTCGGACATTACATGTTTTCCAAGGGTCTATGTCTGTGTGGTACACAGCGATCCTTTGCCTCAGACATTACATGTTTTCCAAGGGTCTATGTCTGTGTGGTACACAGCGATCCTTTGCCTCGGACATTACATGTTTTCCAAGGGTCTATGTCTGTAATTATACACGCGATCCTTTGTATCGGCTGAAGGAGTTACATGGTATTCTTATTACCATTTACAAACCAGGCAAAAACTTTGGCCTTACACAAGTTTTATGGGTTTTTTCAGCGGCTGTTACGGGTGGCACCGTATCTTCTTTGCGTCAGCCACGTGGTGACTTATCGCCGCCGACGCAGCCAGAAAACGGCCCCATTGACGATCTCGACGTCGAGTCACAAGAACTTGACTCTGAAATCCTGGAAATTCTGGGAGACGCGCCAAAAACAGATGTTGCGTTGGGCCCTGCTGTTCACAAGGACATTGGGGCTCGCTGGCAAGATATACTCTTAAAAGGCTTGAAAAGCGAGACTAAAGACCAACTGCTTAAACAATACGTGGCACCCAGTAATTGTGACTTGTTGGTTGCTCCCGAACTGAATCCAGAAACGAGAGCTGCTCTACCAATTGAGTTAACAAAAAGAGATTTGTCTTTATTCTCTAAGCAAAAGCAATTAGGTACCGCTTTGGCAGCCTTGGCAATGACCATGGACAGAGTGATACGTGAAGATACAACACAAAATATATTAAAACCACTGAGTGACGCCTGCCGTTTGCTGTGTGACAATCACTTTCGTGATACGAACACAAGGCGACTTCTTGTGCTGAGATCAGTAAATTCATCACTCAAAGATACTTTACTGAAGACAGAACGTGATAAATATCTTTTAGGAGAAAATGTGACAGAAAAGCTAAAAACTGCCAAGTTTATACAAAAATCTGGTAACGATCTGAAGATCCCACCCCCAAAGTCGCAGTTTTGCAAAAATAATTTTGTCAAGAGTAATTTAAACTCTCAGCATCGCAAATCTCAACCCAGGGGCGAAACACGAGCCTTCCGCGGAGGCTACTCCCAGCAGCGCCCCGTGAGAGCCACGACACGCCAGCAGCAGCAGGACCGAGCACCGCCACCACCGCGTCGCCGCGCCGGAGGATGGCAGCCATGAGGAGATAAATCAAGAGGTACGATCTTATGCAGGTCGTCTGCAGCATTTTTATCAGAACTGGTTAGATATCACAAATGACCCGACCATACTGGAATGGATCACAGGTTACAAAATACCGTTTACCTCGATTCCTTGTCAAGATATTGAACCGAATGTTTATCCCAAATCTTTAGAGTAAGACTTGGATTTTACGTCAGCTATAAGTAAACTGATTGAAATAAATGCTATATCAGTATGTATGCCCGTTGAAGGCCAGTTTGTATCAAAAGTGTTTCTTGTGCCGAAGCCAAACGGTGACAAATTATTTATTCTAAATTTTAAAAGATTAAATAAGTCTATTCATACTAACCATTTTAAAATGGAAGACTATAGAACGGCAGCAAAATTAATAACACGCAACTGCTATATGGCGTCGGTAGATTTGTAAGATGCTTACTTTTTTATTGGAATTCATAGTTTATCGTTTGGCTTGTGCACAGCACATTTTGTGTTCACAAAATTATTAAAACCAGTAATGGAAACATTACTATTAAGAAGGTTTATATCTGTAATCTATTTAGATGACATTTTCTGTATTGGGTCCACATTTTTTGAGTGTCAAGAAAATATTAATTTACCAAAATTTTGCTAGAAAATCTTGGATTTATAATAAATCACGAAAAAAGCTCTTTGATTCCAAAATCCTTGTGCAAGTTTTTAGGCTTCATGTTCGACTCAAAAAATATGATTTTGACTCTGCCTGAAGATAAGAAATTAACAATTTCAAACATAGTTAGTAGATTTTTAAAATTAAAACAGATAAGTCTTAGAAATTTTGCTAGATTAGTAGGAATTTTGATATTAGCATGCCCGGTAATACAGTATTCTTGGGTATATATATACCAAGTCATTTGAGTACCATAAATATAAGTGTGTACTAGACAACCCTAGTTACGATTAAGTATTAAACATCCCATCTTATTTAAAAATAGATATGCACTGGTGGTTGTCCAGTCTGAATAAAGGACACTCGCCACTTACGTCGTATGTATATGCTTTAGAAATATATTCGGACGCTTCCACTACCAGTGGGGAGCATACTGGTGATAAATCCTATGGTTATTGGAAAATAGAAGAGAAAAACTTGCACATAAATGAACTGGAGCTTAAAGCCTCCTTTTTAGCCTTAAAATGCTTCGCAAAAGACATTCGCGATAAAGACATACTTTTAAGGTTAGATAATATAACAGCTATACGATAATATAACATTCAGTTTCGACATCTTAATAAAATATTTCGGGACATTTGGACGTGGTGTGAAAGGCGTAAATTTTGGGTTTTTGCATCTTACATTCATACGAAAGAAAACCGCGACGCAGATTTTTGTCAAGGAAAAAATTTGAAGATATCGGATGGGAGTTAGCTGATTATGCATTCAGAAAAATAATCGATACTTTTGGTCATCAAGATGTTGATTTATTTGCGAGCAGATGTAATGCAAAATATTCCACTTATGTAACATGGAAAAATGACCCGGATGCTTGGGCTATAGATGCCTTTACACTATGTTGGAGCAATTTATCATTTTCCACCATTTTCACTTATTGTAAAAGTTATTCATAAAATTACCAATGACAAGGCAGAAGGTGTACTTGTGGTACCACATTGGCCGACTCAACCTTGGTTTCCTGCATCCCAAAAATTAGCTTGTTCAGAAATTTTAGTTTTAAACCAGATGTTAATCTCCTCAAATCTCCTTTCAGGACCACCCACAGTCTTCGCAGAAATTTAGCGTTGGCTGCCGCGAAATTATCCGGCAAGCGTGGATAAGTAGAGGTTTATCAATTGATTCCATAGACGTAATGCTAAACTCATTATCAAACAATACTTACAAACAATATGATTGTTGCATTAAATCTTGGATTGTCTTTTGTAGTGAACACAAATATAATTTTGCTAAGCCTAAAATTTCGGAAGTGGTAAATTTTTTGACTCAGACTTTTAATAATTGAGCTAGATATGGCACAATAAATTCATACAAATCTGCCTTGTCTCTGTTGAATGAAAATATTTCAGAAACCTCAAATGTAAAACGTTTTATGAAGGGAGTTTTTAGATTAAGACCTTTAGCTCCTAGATATGAAATTACATGGGATCCTGTCATTATATTAAATCATTTGTCACAGCAATGGCCAAACGAAGATCTTAATCTAGAAACTCTCTCTAAAAAGACATTGACCCTATTGGCCCTAGTGACTGCACATAGAGTGCAAACCTATTAATTGATTAAGTTAAGTAACATACAAGTAAATGGAATCCATGACTCAATCTATATAAAAATACCTGATATTATTGAAACTTCGAGGCCTAATAGCGCACAACCAATTCTAAAAATTTTTGACCAAAGACCTGAAATATGTCCAGCAAGATGTTTAGAAAGTTACAATACAGCTTGGTAGGTCGATTTTATCTAGTAAGTAAGAAAACAATTGATTAAGCATTACAAACCAATATGAGAATTTGGATATAAATTGATGCCTACTGATTTTCCTTATGAATAAACTTTATTTCACATTTCATTTTTCTCTCTAAACATCCTACAATATGTAAACAAATAAATAAATCGCAGAGTCTGAAGTTGTGATACATAATTAATGATCAAACGAACTTACCAAGTGAAGTTCGATCACAATTATGTGAACAACTTCAGACGACGCGATTTATACACACCCACCCTGATTTGAGTACCTACTCGTAAGTAAATAAATTTTACAATACCCAGACCCCACAATAAAATGTGAAATAAATGAGTAAGTTTCTTGGACTCTGAACATAATGAAGCTATCCTCGACCACTACCGCCAGACGTGCGACAAATCGGAGCTACCACCATTTAAAAATTAAAATTGAGGGAACGAGGCGCAAGTCAAGTCGTTGACGTACTAATATAAAAAAAAAAAAAAAAATACAGGAAATCTCTAAAATCCGTGTTGAAGGCTGAAACGTGGGGACATAACTACAATATGTAAACAAATAAATAAATCGCGTCGTCTGAAGTTGTTCACATAATTGTGATCGAACTTCACTTGGTAAGTTCGTTTGATCATTAAATATAATACGGACCAGAATCAAAATAAGCAAGTAACGAGTTGATATTCCCAAAAGACGAATGTTGCCTTCTAAAAAGTCACTATTTACTCACTAATTTGGCAAGTTGCAGATATTTGCTGTAGGCGCTTTTCAACTTCAATTCTTTGACGCCGGCAAAAAGGTTTCCAATAGAATATCGCTCGTAGGATGTTGATCATTTAGTAGAAGTGTTGCCACATATAAATAGAAAAAAAATGTTTCTTAGGTCATACGAGTCATCAAAAAAATTTAAACTATGCGTAACTGGCATACTAAAGTGGACTGGGCAGATAACCCTTTAAAATTATAGTTAGAAACTATGGAGTGTAGTAGCAATATACCAGCTAGGGTAATCTGCAGAGCACTGGCCTTTGAAAAACAATATTATTGAGAGTGTGGGCCAAATTATCTGAATCAGCGGTTGGCGAAATATAACCAAGGTGAATGGCACCATAAATGGTGTACTTACAGCGCGCGTTTAATCCACCCACCAATTTATGATCATATTAATACTGCTTTCCAAAAAACCTTGTATACTCGTATATGAAAATTAGGGGCGCAATTGCAAAAGATGTGCCTTGGAGAAACATTGTTATTTTTAAATAATAAGATTTTTTTTATAATTTATTTCTTGACCTGGATACATAGTACTTAAGTCGCAATATTAGAAACAACTTTCGAGTCGAAGTGACGCTTCAGTAAAGCGGTGGATACTTTACTGAAGCTTCTATGGAGTTTTGGATAGAATACGAAAATACACGTTTTTCTTCTTTGTACTATTTGCCTTTCACTCATGAACGTTTACGAACACTTAATGGTTAATAAACCACCATTATTACACATTAACACTCGAAGAAACATCGGTTTTAGTAAATAACACAAAATCAACAACAGCACATTTTCGCATTCCCGCCAAAACTCCTTAAATAATAAGAATTTTGGATATGTTACTAGGTACGTACCTAGATTAGATTAGAACTGGCTATCAAGTGCAGCTACTGGAACACACCGATAAGTCCTTGGTGTCAGTATTTCAACAAGAGTGGAAGCTAGCCAGGCGAACACTAGACAATGCCCTACCACGATGCCAGGAATATAAATAATGTCGATAAAATTACATAAAAAGGCAGGTTTGAAATAAGAACCTATATTATAGGAATTACTAGCCGCAATAAAAACAACTAACTTTTTTATTTACCAAAACGTTTCGATCAAGTTGCATTGATCGTGGTCGCGAGAAGAACACTCTTTTTGGAAGATAATCAGGCCCAGGCCCAGCTGTTGCTGCAGCAGCTCAGTTACTACTTACATAAGTGCTGGGGTACCATTCTTATACAATTTATTCCTGTCGCTATTTCAACCATGGTGAACGAAAACATCTTAATTATTTCTAGATAAAAAAGTAAATAAAAATAAAAAAATTACTAAAACATCACAAAAAATTCAATTAGGTACAACATAGGTATAAAACTTTTGTAAATATAATTTTAAGGAACTGTATTACGAGTATAACGGCACATTCGCCGTAACTGAGAGCCACCATCCCTTCCCACTTTTTATGTTCTTCTTTAGCCTTTGGGTTGTCTGGAAGAGATCGTTATGAGCGATAAGACCGCCCATGGCGACACATAGTTTTTTAAGATTTTAGTTTTAAATAGTCCTTGTACTGTGGTGTTTCAATAAAAAGTTTATCTATCTATCTATTCGGAATAGTTCATGCACCGGCTTCAGAGTGTTTACTTTTCATGTACCTATTCTATGAGTGACTATCCGTCCTGCCCAGGGCCGTCTGCTATTTATCATAGGCCTGGGGCCGACAGAGAATTACATATTTTATTTAGAAAATGCAAAAAATAGTAGGGCTCTGAGAATTTGCCCAGATTGGCCAATGGAAAAGTAGAGCCCGTCGCTGCTACATCAATGTAAGGAACTTACGCCAAAGCATTGCGTAAAATTTGCTTACTAACAGGCCATGAGGTGATCGGCAGAGTAGAATGGGCCCTAACTCTCTTATACCAAGGTGTCGTAAAAGGCGCCTACTTTAAATATGCACTATTGATTAAATATGACTATTGACCACTTACACCCATCAACTAATAGATGGTGGTAATTGCGGTATAACCATCTCAAGTTATTCATAACTAAATGTGACGAACTCCTAGTGATGGGCATCTTCACCGGTGCATAAAGTTGCCGTTGCATGCCCAGCTTGAGATTATTGATTATATTATATCTCCTTGTAAATAAGCCGACACCGCGAGTTCAGTATCATGCCTTGGAGACGCTTAAGTGTACCAGTGGCCTGGTATAAGCTGATGATGTATTGCTCAAACAAAAATTACTTTGCGTTTTGTTTTCCGCCAAATACGCGGAAACGCAATGTTCGTCGCCACACTTTACCTAAATTCGTCATAGCACGTCTCTTTCATGCGTCATTTATTCGTGTTTAGTATTTGCCTATTCTAATGTCAATTGCAACCGCTATTCGAAGTGATTTGCCATACTAAAAATTTAGGTTACTTTTACAGCGGTTGTCTTGCTTTTCGGATGCGTCGTTGATTTATATGTGTATCAGAAAACATATTATAACATCACAAATGGTGTGTACCATGGAAGATTTTATCTGTTTATAGTATTTTCCAGTAGCTATACTGGTCGTGCAAAAATGTGTTTAGGTGTATACTTGGGGAGAATTCATGCTACCATCAGAAGGTACTATCGACGTGGGTACTATTCAACGAACAAAGTCAAAGAACATTATAATATTTTAAATAATAATGTAACGTACATTTTTCAAAAACCACTGATATGGATCGTCCAATAACGAAGGTAAAACATTGTTGTCTTTAAAATTGAGACATAATCGTGATAAAAACAGGTTTTGTGTACCTTTAAAAAATACTTTTGTATACATTTTCTGTACTCAAAATACGAGACAAAGAAACTAACAACACCGGTTCATACCGGATTGCAATCCGGACAGCAGTGGTCTGAACTTATTTGTAGACAAACTTGGTGGTAGGTGGAACAAACACTACTGCGAGTTTCCGTCTGGGTTGGTACCACTGCTTTGCTCGTGAAGTCTGCCGCCAAGCAGTAATGTGCAAGCATTAGTGTGTTCTGGTTTCATAAGCAGAATAGCCAGTGAAATTACTGGGCTTATGAGACTTAGCACCTAATATCTAAGGGTAACGAGCGCAATGCAGTGCCGCGCAGGCCTTTGTATTTCAAAGTTCTGAGTGGCACTGCAGTTGTTACGGGCTGCCGTTATACTTAGACAAAGGCCAACTCAACTTGTTATATAATTAAAAAAAGGGATGTATCTAATTTCTAATAGCGGCTTCGCACTTTAATAAAAAGGATCGCATTCACATTTCTTTAACCTCGGTTTAATATAACTTGGCAACAATTTAAAGAAAGAGAAACCTTTGACACGATGGTTTATAATGAAAACAACTTTTGGTTCTTTGATTCACGAGAAACTCCGATAAGTCGCCGCCGCGCCGGCCGGATGACACCGGGTTATTTCCTCATATAGTAGCCGGTTTACCTCAGAATACCGACAAGTTGTCAACCTACAAGGCCATTTCATTTTTATTGGTTTGACATCCGATAAATTGAGAATTAACACAAGAAATTAGAGACGCGAAGGTTTTGTAACCCTTTTATGAGCCCGCGTCAACTTTATTTGATTTTTCTCTTCATTCGTCAACAAACTAAACATAGACGATAGACGAGTCATGTTTTTTTTCGCAAGTATAATATAGACAACGAAATTAATTAATTCCTAGATTATAATTATGGTTGACATTTGACCTCTAACAATTGTATTCTAATATCTAATATTTTTGTAGGTGCTTTTTTAATTTATTACAATACGTATTAACATGAACTTAGTAAATACGACCTACCAAATTAAAGAATAAAATAATATGTAAGCTAATAGTTTGGTGATTCATAGATATAGACATAGTCATTTGCGGTGACGCACAGACTGACCAGTATCTTACTAAGCATATGCTCTTTTAACCCCGATTGTAAAACGTGAACTTGAATCTTTTGTTTGTCTATCTCTTTTCGTCTAGTCAAATTGTTTTGTTTTTCTATTTTGGATAGGTTTACGTTTGACCATCACTTCACTTGATATGATGATGGTCACAGGTATAGTCACAACTGTCAGAGATAATTGATATAGGTGCTTGCTAATGGATTTACAACACGTTGCATCATGGCGATATCGGTCTCTGAAAGCTCAAGCTTTGAATGAAGAGTGAGGATTTGAACCCACGATATCCGAAATCTCTCTACCACAACTGTTTTAAAATTGTGTACTCATACATATATATTACTGTTGGATGCAAGAGGCAAGTAGCCCATTCAAGTGACGTTCTATGGGAGAGGCCTATGTTCAGCAGTGGACGTCTTTTGGCTGATGATGATGATGATGATGATACCTACATATTATGTAGCTATAAGATGGTAGGTGAAGTATCCAGTGAAATTACTGGGCTTATGAGACTTAATAACTAATGTCTCAGGGTAAAGGGCGCACTGCAGCGCCACGCAGGCCTTGTGTTTCAAAGTTCTGAGTGGTACTGCAATAATTGTTATGGGCCGGCGTTATGCCGCTATAGCGTTAAGTTGATAACGAGATGAGCTCATATCGTTATCAAATTAGCATAAAAAAATGAGATGGTATAAATCGTCATCAAAACATGAAATCACACTTGAATATACCAACGTAAGTATCTGTACAGAATCATATTCAAAGATTTATAAGCATAATAAGTTTTTTTGCGGCAAAAAATATTTTCCTAGAGAAGCTTTTATAAAATACGTAATTGGTGCTGTAATTTTGAAGTACCTTCCAGCTCCATCATCAAGATCCTGGACATCATCTAGACTCAGAGTACAAATCAAACGAGAACAAACTCGATGGGGTTAATTACGTCGTTTCGTTACAGAGTTCCTGAGGTCACCTTCCAGATTCATCATTAGACTAGCTTAGATGTGGGCAGAACCGTCGCATTATTTGAGGCAGCGCGGTTGGGGGATCATTAACGTACAGGTTGTTGGGCACGTAGAGCATGAGTGTAATTGGCCCATTATTCTGCAAAAGGTATTTACGTTTTACTTTTGTATGCAGCAGGCAATAAAACATGTTTGGATCCTTTACGAATGGTTGTATTTCTATTTAGGTTTAAGGCAAATAGAGTGCTACCATGACAAATTAACGGATGCTGCTTTGAAAATGTTGTAAGCGTATATCATACTAGCTGCTGCCCCGCGGTTTCACCCGCGTGGAGATTTTGGATTTCATGGATTTTTTTAGCGGTACCCTAATTATTTTTCTAAAATTAAAGTAGCCTAAGTTACTCCTTGTAATATCAGCTATCTGCCAGTGAAAGTCCCGTCGAAATCGGTTCAGCCGTTTCGGAGATTACCCGGAACAAACAGACAGACAGACAGACAAAAATTTTAAAAATGGTTGTTTTGTTATAGGTACCGTATATACTTTCATATGCATTTAGTAAAAAGCTGTTATTTTGATGTTAAAAATAGACACTTCAATTTTATTTATTTGTATAGATATAGATTTTTAAACGAAGGTTCTTATCCGAATTAAAATTTAAGAAAGTTAGAAAATTGAAAGATATTTAATAATAATAATAAACGCTTACACTCATATTGTACCTATATTGTATCATCTTTTATATATTATACCAATAAATAAAATTGAAGTGTCTGTTTGTAATGTCAAAATAAAAGCTTTTTACCAAAAGTTTATGAAATTACTAGCTTCTGCCCACGGTATTTACCCGCATTCCCACAGGAACCGTACATTTTTCCGGGATAATGCCAATGCCACTGCTACTCTCCGGTTCATAAACTATATCTATGCCAAAAATCGAGTCGATCCATTACTTCCTTACTGCACGAAAGAAGGACAAACCAACAAATAAAAAAAACACACTTTCGTATTTATAATATTAGTAGGATAGTAGGATATACGGTAACTATAAAAAACACAATTTTAAAAAAATTTCTGTCTGTCTGTTGGTTCCGGGTAATCTCCGAAACGGCTGGTCCAATTGTGATGGGACTTTCACGGGCAGATAGCTAATGTTATAAGTAGTAACTTATGCTAAACGTGAGCGAAGCCATGGGGCACAGCTAGTAGAATATAAATATTAATCTGTTTGTTATACAACATATTTTTTTACATTTATGGATACTTTTATATCCTAGGGCGAACTATTTAAATTTGGTCGTGATGGATGGACTACGAAAATTGAATAAGGTGATGGAAATCTTATTTTTTTTTTAATGTTATTTGGTAACGAGACGAGCTGGTCATTTGCCTGATGGTAAGCATAACGCCGTCCCATAACAATTGCAGTGCCACCCAGAGCTTTGAAACACAAAGGCCTGCGCGGCACTGCAGTGCGCTCGTTACCCTGAGACATTAGGTATTAAGTCTCATAAGCCCAGTAATTTCACTGGAAACTCTGCTCATCAAACCGGAACACAGTAATGCTTGCACACTACTGCTTGGCGGCAGACTTCACGAGCGCTTCATTCGCACTTTATTCTTCTTCTTTCTTCTTCGCGCTTTATTATAATAGTCGCCAACATATCTCTATGTATTTGTGTATTGGTTTATGGTAGCTTTCTATTTAATGTACCTAAAGTAATTTTTGCGGTGCACTACCTTCCTTCAACATCCATTCTATCCCTCTCTCCATTTGGTCTGGAAGAAATAGCTTTAAGCGATAAGACCACCCTTTGTACTACTAGACAATTAAAATATGTTTCTTTTTATTTATTTTTTGCATTTCTCATTGTAGTGTGCAAATAAAGAGTATATCTATCTATGTATGAATAAGCAAAAATAAGACAACTATACTCAATGCATAATCTATTTATTGGCATTGGAAAATGTTTCTTTGATGTGTATTTTTTACGTGCTATTTTAACCTTCCATATCTACCAATGGGCAGGTGGAACGTTAAAATCACACGTTCTAATTTAAACGCTACCACTGATATAATTTTACGACCATAAAACAAACGAGTTGCGTTTTCGTTAATATTCATTTTACATTTTTATACCACTTTAATATTATCTCACTTCGTTTTAATGACTCTATTACAGCGTGAATCTTCGACTACGCATCTATATGGATTAACTTTTGTATTGGAATATTTTGTTCAATTTGCGTCAATGTGTAGTTGTGAACAAAGTATTCACTATAAATAGAGTACATTTACTTAAACGAGTCATATAATAAAAACAATTAACAAAATATGAACAAAATGCACCGTGATTATAATACGTATTTATATATAAAGAAATTGGCAAATGCTAAAAAGTAAAATACCAACGTCGAGTAAACTATACTAGTCAATTTTATTGAAACTGGAATTAGGTAACTAGATTCACTACATCTCCCGCGAGCTCCTACCTCGGACCAGCAAGAAGTAGCTTTAGCTAGATTAGGGCCCATTTCAAACGAACGCACTCGTGCGCCGGGTCTATGCTCGGCTTAGGGGCAACTTAGACGCTCAAGCAAACGTACGTTTGCTTGTCAGAATAACAACGCTTTTACGTCAAGCGCGCATTTCGAGTATCACGAAATCCGCGCTTGACGCAAAAGCGTTGTTATTCTGACAAGCAAACTTACGTTTGCTTGAGCGTCTAGGGTGTCCCATAGGGCTGTACGGCATCTGCGCTCCGTTCGATGACGCTCGACTCTAAAGACCGCGAAACCAACACGGTCACGGTCCAATGTGAAAATGTTGTAATGAATGATTAAAGTATGAGATGAATCTGGACGAAAATTCGGTAGTAATGTGATGCAGTCAACAATTAATCTTGGAGATGGGATAAAAAAAAAAACACATTGTTGTTTTGATTTGCAACAAGAACCAAAATGCTTCCGGATGGTAATTCAACGTACACGATGTTTTCCGCCTAATAAGTTTCTAATATACCTTATATACTCGTAAATCATAAAAATCTAATATTGGTTATACTTATATAAATGTATTCAGTATATATAAAGCCGCCGTACAATACTTTTTATATATGAACATCTTATGATATCGTACAACTAGTTGATCATTACCTGTATATATCACCTACTTGATACATAATACTAGCCGTCATAGAAGAGTACCATAATATGCTCTCGAGGATGCCTAGTGTCATGAGCCATAAACACAACATGTTAATTAGTAATCCTTTCAAATTAACATGTTACATCTTAAGGTTGTCTACATAAAAATTGTGGTTTATTTTCTATCAACAATTTAGTCATAATGTAAGTGCATTGATGGTGTCAATTCTGTTGCACATGTGACTTCACTAAACTAAACTGAAAAATATTAGTTTGATAACATAGATCTTTTGACCGTTTACTATAAGAATAAGGAATAGATGTGACAAAACATAGAAAAGAATAGCTGGAACTGCGAAGCGGAAGTGGTAAAATCTGACCATAAGAACTGCACCAAAACCAAATCTTTGTTGGTCATTTAATGCTTCGTCAAATTATCCCAGTTCCACACAGCAAAGTTTCACTGCATCCTTTCGTTAAAACTTTCCACAGAATTTTTAGAAAACTCTAAAACTAAACAAAGTTAAAATATTGTCGATTTCAGTCTTGGGTTAACAAAATAATTGGCACCGGAGCAGATTGTATCATAGTCTCATGCGTTTATGATCCAAGGAGTCAGATTGTCGCATGCGATTTCTGCTACCTTTATACACCTTTATATACCTTTGAATGTTATAATTTTATAGTGATGGTGAACTATTGCTTTACAACATTTAAGATTATGAGAAACATTGAACGTGTTAATTGAAGTAGGTGTATTTCATAATCATATATAATAAGCAAAACCTCATATTGAAGTGGTTGTACCTTTGGCAAAGCTATTTATACCTTGGATATTATTTCACATACGAGTATTATGGTGTTTTCGGAAAGCCAAACTTCAGAAGAATCTCTTTGAATTATATGAAAGTTTATATCAGTTTAAGGCATCATATTATTATTATTAGTTACTTAATTCCAATAAAAATGAAGTGATGACTTTAATAATAAAAATTAGGAACTGTCACCATATTAAATGTATGTCAAAGGTTAGTAGTGCTTGGTATTTGTGTCCATTCTTGTTTCTTTTTTTTATTGAACTTTAAGCCAGTAGTTCCAATTATTAATTTATTGAGACTCCTCTCTAAATCTATTTACCTACAAATACTTTCGTTTTTTTTTTAGGAATTTTAGTAGAGCTATAATTTTATTTACTTGCAAGCTGAATCTTACTTTTTATATATTTTTAGTGCAATAATGGTTCAATTTCTAACACTTCCTTCTAATTCTATTCTTAGATAATGACGCACTATTTAACATTTAGTAGGTCGTTTTTTATTTATTAAGATTTTAGCCTTGAGGACAACACTAAATAATATGAAGCTTGTGTTTATATAGTTCATTATATTATGCAATATTAAAAATCAGTAGGATGCTATGCCGATTAATTAGTAAGCCAGTTGTGTTTCTCAAACGTTAGCGTCGTTTTCTTAAGTAAGCATTTTGTGTACAACTAGAAGATTTATACTATACTAGAACGCTCAGATTGCACCGTTGCCATATAAAATATATGAAATATCTTGTCCGCAGCTTGTGGTCGCGTTAGTGGCTAGTAGTGGATAGTTTGTGCGGCTGCACTAGATTAATTAGCTAGCTAATTATTTCTGATAATAAAATAGAAACGTTTGATTTTGGAGTTCTTCCCATTCCAATCCACTCTCTAAATATAAAGAGGTTCTTAATTCAACCAGCTTTTATTTTGGATGTACGTACAGTCGCCTAAAGTAATTACACTTTTAGATTATCAAAAAAATATAACTAAATGATTTTACGAAATAAGTGTATTGACTTACGTTTTCATATAACGGAATACATAATTAATTTACATTTGAAAATCCGAAAGTGCGTACAGATAATTGCAGCCAATTGTACATTAACGTTAATTGTCAACGCCTTTGTAAACAGATTATTTGATTTCCTTCTGAAATAATTCCCCAGTCTGTTTACCATTTCACTGGCAGTTAGTTCTGTACACTTTTATTACAAAATTTGATAATACACAAAAAGGTTACCAAAGTCCAAATCGACTTTGGTAACTTTAAAAAGAACACTTTTATATAAAAAATATTAAAAATTATTATATAATGAAAGAATAATTAGCAACAGACGTAACTTCTTAACAAGGTTTTAATTTTTACCAAAACGATAAAATTATATGAAACTTTTAAAGGCCAAGCAGCAGTTTATTTTCGGCGATGTTCTTTATTAACAATAAACGATAAAATATGGCAAAGTTTTACTAAATAAGTAGAAAATAAATTAAAAACTCAGCAGTTCATGGTTGTTAAGTTATTTCGTCGTTAAACTCGTGACACTGAAAATAAAAACGATGGTTTTACTTTTATCTTCCATCAAGGTATATTTTACAAAATCCATAAAATTTTGAAATTTTGAACGAATATTATTCATTATAAAGAAAGGAAATTATTATTCTTTGTGAAGAAAGGAAAGAAATTCTAATCAACTAAAGATATATTACTGGATTCAACTACCTATTAACCAATGCCCATCATGGATACTGCGATTATTAATCAGCGGTGCTAATATTGAGAAACTCTGTCCGCATGAACGTCAACCGGCACATTATATATGAGAAGTTCTGTGTAGAGGAACATTGTAAAATAAGTTAAAAAAGGTATAAATAGGCATGTATCAATAGCAGAACACATTCAGGTTGTAAGTCGCGCTTGATGACAACGGAAATGCAGCTCCTTTTGGTAAGTTACCGAGGGACAGCTGTATCCAGTACAAATTAACTTTATTTTGACAAAAGACTAGACATAATAGCTAATGAAGTGATATTAATATTTTACTACCGTTTCAAATGATTTATGAACTATTAACGCCGGCTATGTGGATAATCACAGCGTGCCAATAAATTTTAAACGTTAAATGTGAAGTGATAATTTGATAATCGATTGAACTTTGTTACAGGTTATATGTCTGTCTTTGACAGTGGCCCTTGCGGCTGAAACTGGAAGGTAATTACATATTTTGCAATTGTTGTTTAATTTGTGAGTTAACTATGCCTTGTGGCGTGATTATCTAAAAGTGTACGAGTTCAAAAGACTTTAAACGCAGTTAGTAGATAAATCGTGATTTAAAAAATAATTAATTTACATTATTAACAAATTTGTAGATTAGGTTTCAAGATAAAATTAGTTTTTTTTACTCTTCTATGGGGATTAAATTTGTTGTTGCTATAGGTTATGCTTTTGTTTTTCTTTCAATAGGTTAGGATTTGACCTTTATGTCACTGGTACTTAAAATATGATATGGTAGAAGATGGTAAATTCCCTAAACCTAGAGTAATAACTGGCTGTTAAGTGTAATTTTTAAAGTGTCTGTTTGGCTTTTATCTGTTACTTAAATAACTAGGTACAACCAAACACATTAAATGTAATTTTTTTATGAATTTATAATATCCATTTTTAGTACTTTTCAGTCTCATGACAGGACCTACTATCTGGAATTAATATAGTCGGTAACGAAATAAATGTTTGCGAAAAAAATCTACATTTGCAACATTGTTGTGTATAATAACGCCGTAAAAAACAAAAACAAAAAATTGAAGGCAACACTGTTATTGTGACTGGTTTCTGCAACTATGCCACACCCAAAATGTCATACTAATAACATCATAATATTGTAGTATTTAAATGTTCATAGTAGGTAATGATAATGTGATATAACTAGGTGGTAGGACTAACTCTTCTGCGATTGTCCGTCTGGGTCGTTACCATCGCTTTGCTCGTGAAATGTGCCGCCAAGCTGTAATGTGCAAGAATTACTATGTACTGGTTTGATGAGCTAATTTGTCAGAGTATATCTCAGGGTAACGAGCGCACTGCAGTGCCACGCAGGCCTTTGTGTTTCATCGTTTTGAGTGGCACTGCAATTGATATGGGTTGGTTATGCTTACCATCAGGCAAACCACCAGCTTAGTCTCGTTATCCAGTAGTATAAAAAAACCATCATCGCTTAAGATCAGGCTAAATATAAGTCAAATGCTAGCCTATCAAGTAAAAAAAACTTTCTTATAAAAAAGCCAGATAGATATGTACTATTCGATAATAAACTCTTTATTTGCAAATTACCTATAGTAAAAAATAAGACCTTACAAAATATACTAATTTGAACTTTATCTAACAGAACAAAGGGCGATCTTATCGCTTAAAACGAATTCTTCCGGAAAGCTAGAGTGGGAGGATGGTGTAATTTATAAGGGACGATAATAGTCCATTCAAAAACTATAGCTAAGTATAATTACTACTTTTTACATACATACTTACATACTACTACTTATTTTTTTTTTAATCTACGCATTATCTTAAACTTATATACGTAAATATATAGAATAAAATAATAATTGTTTAACAAAATTAAAAAAATATTTATATCGATTTATATTTTTATTATAAATTTATATATTAATTAATCAGCCACACCTACTCCCACGTAAAAAACACGATTCTTAGTCTAGATATATTTAATCCAAATACGGCTAAAATTATCAAACATAGCCCGGAAGCGACAAGTGACATTTTTAAATGTATGTATTCACGATACAGATATTGATCAAACGAAATATTTATTTATTTACATTTTACGTATTTACCTGAAAAATTTAACTCTACTTATAGTGGAAATCTCATAAATTTTCACTCAGATGACGTTCCGTTAACCTTACAAACAGGCAATACTAAAACAAATTGATATCCGAACGATAAACAACTTTCTGTGGGCAGAAACCGTGGATTTTCTGGGTTAAAAGTAGCCTCTATTACTTTTGAAATATGTACTCTATGAAAGAAGGACAAACCGAAGAACACTCTCGCGTTTATGTGCGGATAGATCAACGTATTGCAAATGATTCTAAAATATGCGGACTGTTATGTATTTATAAACGAACGCTGTTTATTAAATCTCGAAAACCAAAA
The DNA here is from genome assembly GCA_907269065.1 of Crocallis elinguaria. Classification (NCBI taxonomy): domain Eukaryota; kingdom Metazoa; phylum Arthropoda; class Insecta; order Lepidoptera; family Geometridae; genus Crocallis; species Crocallis elinguaria. Next base: position 8,573,324 of record OU026079.1, on the reverse strand, counting down.
TGTTTTTTTTTAAATATCGGTAACCACGCACTTTATTTAAGAAATTAATGTTTATTTAATTTGCATCCATTTCAGATATACACCTTTCACATTTGCACCCTTCCGGTCCACTACCGCAGTACCTCGTTACACTACTACTCGCTACGACCCTAGCCGCTACGACCCTAGCCGCTACGACCCTAGCCGCTACGACCCCAGCCGTTACAACGCCCGAGCGGATAACTCCGGCCGCTACATTCCTGACGACTCTGGCCGCTACAAGTAAGTAATATATTATATACTCGTCACCGACGATTGACTATCACGATAGTTTCACGTACTAATATGATACCTTTATCACCAGATACATGGAGCTTATGCGAGCGTACTCGCATATACTCAATCAAGTATTTACAGTAGCTTTGACCATCTAAGTTCTGGTTTAATTTAGGTTATAGTACTTGAATTATCATGAACATTAAAGCACTGTTTGTGGTTTTGGATCCACCTGATAATTAATTGATAACTTTATTAATATATTGTTATTAACTTTAGTTCCCCAAATTCGTACGTAATACGGTACCTATATAAATAAGGAAGGATACAGTTATTTACCCACTTATCTCACCATAGGGGGAAATTAGTACAAAAGATTTTTCTTACTGCATACTATTTCCTACTTCTTCTGCTGTAATGCTTCTTGTGCTCACTCCCATGGTACCCTTATATAGAAAACGTATCATGAACAAACTAGATGCATATAGATATGCTTCGGGTAATGACAGAGAGTTATTAAACTTTTGTGTTTACTTGGAACCTATATGAATAAAAAATAAATAAGTTGAGTTTGACAAAGGATTGTGAAATAACGTCTCTTACAACTAGACTTTCTAGTATTTAACGTGAATTTATTGAAACATTCAGCAAATTATTGAGAAGAACAGCTTGTAAGCATATCGCTTACAAAGTCATCTGACCTTTTGTTTGTTTGGTGTCAGAAATAGATCAAAAAATAGGTGCGGCTTAATCGACTCCCATGCAGCTAAACTCCGTCCATGAATAATAATCTACTTTTATTTGCACATCAAATTTATTCACTTCATAAACCACAGATCTAATACTACTACAGTCTGTCAAGTTCGATGAACATGGAGTAAGATGTAAACGTATAATAATTTTTCGCCCTCGCGTAAATGTTATTACACTTGGTGGCTAGAAATTGTACTAAGAATTACCATTTGTACTCGTAGTGGTTTCACTACTTGCACAGCCTGCCATATAGCATGCTATAGCATGCTATAGCATGGGAGGCTGTGAAAGTAGTTTAGTCCATTGACTAAAAATTATTTTTAGTTTGTCACCAAAGAACTAATCAACTTTCTTTGAAACCTAAAATTTACTAATGAAATACCTACTTGGCAGCTGTTTTACATTAAAACAGTTATTTTATTTTCCGAACATTACAATCTGGAAGTCACACGAGTTAACAGGTATCTTCTGGGCAAGCATGTTACATCGTCGACCACATCGTCACTTAACATCAGGTGAGATGGCGGTCAAATGCAAGCCAATAATCTATAAAAAAACTATTTTTGTAAATAGGATTTATAATGCACTTAACATTAATATTAACATTAATATACATAACCATAAAAACAATATAAACACGCTAAATTAAAAATAATACTTGGTTTTAATTTATGTGTCACCAGAAACTTGGTCCCATAAAATCACACAACAGGAAACTATAATGAAATGTAACGTCATTATGCAGCATCTGCATAAATTATGTTAATGACGACTGATGATATTTAAAATTAGGTCATTAGAAGCAGAGCTGGAAGTGTCAAGGCTGCTTAACGTTATAATAATATCGGCTATTACGGTGTTTTCTAGAGAAAACAGGTTTTCCCGTAAACGTGCTTTCGAAGTGCCAAAATAATAATGTGTTGTTTCGAACTGGTAACTAACTGTACTTAGAATTTATAATTTAATTAGACAAAGATTTTAATCAGACTTTTTAGTTTTGAGTAGACAGTGTTTGATTGATTTAGTTTTTGTAAACGGTTTACTCGTACCATGCCATGCTCTTTGCCAAGAAGATTAGCGACATTAGCCATATGAAATCTCATTAATAAAAAACTTAGGAGTTGAACGCAGTCGACAGTCAGGACATCATCATTATCACTTTGTTATCTGTTATTGGTGTTTGTGTTGTGATGTACATAATCACTTGAATTAAGCCAGTAATAAGCAGTCAAGTGTCGCTGTCAGAATACACCGATATAATATATTTCGGTTCAAAAGTATTGCTCTTTTCCTTTTTTTCTCTCAAATGATTGTAAAATTTCTTAAGGCACAAAGAATTATTTCACTTTTAAGAATGATTATCAGGTGACAAAAGGGTTCTAAGTATGATAGATACTTAACGTGTAATTGTTGTACACATTTTATTTTTAGTAAAATATTTAATGATTCAGCGTACATAACCGTTATGATATTATTACTGCTTCATGGTATTTAATTAAATGTGAAATATATTAAAGCAACTTCTGGATGTAAATCAAGATAATCTAGTCACAAACTTGAAATTAAATCCTCTTCATATGTCATCCTAAAGTTCAATTTACCATATTTTTATAGCTCATAAAGAATAAGGTCATCTGGAGCCATTTCGATATAATTAATTAGTTCATCTTTTGGATTCCGGTTTTTTTGTTGCAATTTAAAAAAGACATATAATATAAGGCTGTGTATCCACTATGAATGTGGGAAAAATGATTTAATAGTACTTCAAAAAATATAAATTTTAAATTGCTTTAATAAATCATTATACAATATTCTTAGCTTTGCACTACACAGCTCACTCAGCTTTAGTGCACAAGTAACATTATACGTTATTATCACCCGTTATTGAGCTTAGAGATGTAATAAGATGACTAAATTTAGACAATTTACTGCCAAATCCAATGATAGAACACCGAAATAAATTGTGAATATAGCCTCGCCTTTGATTTATAATCTTCAACGCGAATGACTTTAAACCAACCTACGCCGACGGTGCATCTACATTTTATCGATCCTCGTAATCTAAACACGTTCTTAAGATTACTATATTATATATAAAATTTGTACAAATTATGATATTATCTTGTGGAAATAACTACATCCGAGTATGTTACCACGAAGAAGTCTCAACTTTGATTTCTTCTCGATTTGTTGTATATATTATAAATTAAATTTAGAACGGGCACCGGAAAAAAAGAATTTTCAATGTGGCTGTGTTTGGAAGGAAATTTAAAAAAATGCTTAACTGTACCATATCAAACGAAAGGGCTTGTTGTGAGGATCTCAAATTTAATACTTATACTTTTTTATAATTACACAATAAATCATTTTAAAGTTAGTCAATATAATGTATAAAAATTGACGACTCTCCTCTTATCTCAGAAGTTACTGAGTTTAACATTTGGAAAAAATACAGGATAATTATTTGTATCTGAGATACAAAAAAGTCATTGGTGTTAAAATAACAAGTAAAACAATGTTAAGTTTGTTCATGTACGGAACCTTCTCCACATAAGTTCAACTCGCGCTTGCGAGTTATATTATTTATTAGCAGTTTTTATCGACAGCTTCGAATATAAATATTTTTATCCCATTTGACGAGGTATACACCTAGCCTATGCAAAAAAGAACATTTCCTTTGGTCAGGATATGGTTGTGGACTCCGATGATAGAATGAACAAATTAATTTTCATTTTTCTTTTAAGAATAAAATATCCGTATTAAGTAATAACTCAACTGATGTATAATGTTCCAGTGGTGATCGCGGTGACCGCGGTGGTGCGGGTGGTTTCTACTCGGGCTCTGGCACACGTGGTGGCCCCGGGGGCGCATACACCGGCTCCAGCGGCCCCGGAGGCCCTGGCGGACCTGGCAGCCCTGGAAGCGGCTACATCGGTGATAAGAATGACGCAGGAAAGTACAAGCCTGATGGAAGCGGCGCTGGCGGTTCCGGGTAAGCTATTGCTCGTTTACTTTTCATATCTGCAGTGGAATGATTATACCTATCGCTTTTTGGATCCATTTGCAGTTTACCCATTTTTCTCGATAATAAGGAATTTTACAAAGATGACTGTACCATGTCTCGATATAGCTCAATCGAAACTTTTATTATGTTTATATTTTTCCTTCAGCACCACATGCGTCCATGCCTTTAGCATTGTCCAAAATGTAGGTAAAGGAAGCGAATCATATGAGCAGATAATAAGCGTGACAAGTAGTTAAGTTGTATTCATTACTAGTAGTTACTCGTAACGATATGATTATGATCAAGGAGGATCACGTTATGATGGTCAGGTGGCATTTTATGAACGTTTACATCCACCTACAAGGCAAGCCACACTCGGTAATGGTGAAGTTTTTCACATATTGTATGCATGTTTATAGTCTCTTATACTGCAAACAGCTGAAAACAAAATGACAAACGTAGCGCTGTTATAATATATATATGCGAATCGAATTTATTGAGCTGACCTAAATATTTTAAAAAGCACAAATGATGGTACTTGACAACATCTGTTTTTGTTGAAATAATCTTCAGAACCCAGAGACTTTTTAGTGGGGTTTGTTCTTTTGTTAACCAATATCTTTGGCATCCGTAAACCTATTGTCATGGTGCCCTTCGTAGGATTATATAATATGTCAGATAGGTTACCGATTCTTTAAAGAGTTATTAGTTATTGTTATTAGTGTATATGTACTTAAATGTTTCCTATAATACAAGTTACTAAATTTTAATATTCAGTCAGAAATCATGCAATTATAAGTCTTATTTGTTACGTGGGAAAAAACAAATTTATAAATCATGTGACTAACTGCCTAAAAAAAGTCTAACTGCCGGACTCAGAGTCGTTTAATGGTTACTTAAGCAAGTATTTAGTGTAGTTTTACAAAAGTAATACACTAAGGTCTTTAAATGACTCGGAGTCCGGCAATTAGACTTTTTATTAGGTGGTAGAACTTCATCAGTGTCGATCTGGGTGTGTACCACAGCTTTGCTCGTGAAGTCTTCCGCCAAGCAGTAATGTGCAAGCTTTACTGCATTCTGGTTTGATGAGCAATGTAGTCAGTGAAATTACTGGGTTTATGAGACTTAATACCTAATGTCTCAGTGTAATTTGCGTTTCAAAGTTCTGAGAGGCACTGCAATTGTTATTGGATCGGCGTTATGCTTACCATCAGGCAAACGACCAGCTCGTGTCGTTGTCAAAGAGTATAAAAGAAAAAAAAAGATGAACTTTAGACCAGGTCCTACTATATCTGCAGTAGTGTTCCCGAATAAGTGACAGGGAAAAAATAGTAAAGTTTAAATAAAGTTTTCTTTTGTATTTTTTTATATTAAAAAATGAGGCGAGTTGGTCGTTTACCTGACCGTAACACAAAACTGCTCTGTTTTGTGATGGTAAGCATAACGCCGGCCTATAACAATTGCCGATCGATACTTACTTAGTGTGAGACAACAATGTCTCAGAATAACGAGCTATTATATAGAATTTTAAATTGAAGTATTTTTTTCCAGTGGATCTCCCGGTGGTTTCTACACTGGTGGCGCCAACAGCGGCGCCGGTGCCGGTGGTATTGCCAGCAGTTTGCTAGGTGGTGCATTGGGTAGTGGACTTGGTGTAAAGGCTCCCGCTAGGTTTCCTGCTGCCTCCAAAGCTCCCGGCTATGTCACTCCCGCTTACACTAAAGGAAACCCTGGCAACTACGAGTACAAATTCGGCCTGATTCGTTACGACAATGATATCGAAGCTGACGGCTACCACTACCTCTATGAAACTGAGAACAAGATCCTCGCTGAGGAGTCTGGTAAGCTGGAGAAGATTGACAATGAAAAGGATGCCATCAGAGTCAAAGGATTCTACGAGTTCACAGCTCCAGATGGTATCAGCTACAGAGTAGACTACACCGCAGATGAGAATGGATTCCGCGCTACGGGAGCCCATTTACCATAGTAGTCTTTTAAATACTAGTCCTGTACCTGAGCTAAGTGATCAATGATCTGTAAGAAAAATGTACCTTATTAATTACTTAAGTTAAATAAAGAAGCTATCCATTCGACAAATAATTTATTGATATTCCCTTTTCATCGCAATTTGGTTCTTCTTCTTTCTTTATTTCCTGGCTTCTGTGGAATGTTAGCCACAATTTCGCCAATATCAAGGCAATTTGGTTATTTTGTATAGAAAAAAAAAAAACTTTTAGTGTGGGTAACCCATGATGCAACGTAGCGTTATATTCTCTTCTATAGTGTCAATATAATTATGTCTAATAATATTATTGTTGAAATGTTTTTGTAATACCCGTCATTAGAATTCAAGTGCACTTATTGATCCTAAGTGGAATAATAATGATGAGAGATTATAATAATAGCCTTTTTATTTTTTTAGGTTGATATTTTTTGTCAACTAAAATGTAAGAAGATAACCATAATTATATTTATTCGCAATATTGAAGCCTAATGTCAAAGTAAAACAGATAAATTTGTCTTCATAAAATAGTACATTATTATATGTTATGTGGAAGTACCGAGTGCGCCTTGGTTGTGTGTGTGCGAGCCAGTACTCACACACCATAGGGTCATTTCTCGGACTGTACTGATGTAGTCTGAAAGGGGGTGCGTAGCATGAACACATAGAAGCTGCACTCGGTACCATTCCATGAAGAAGACGTACGTTTCTGTTGCCATTTACCACTCAGCAATGCGCTGGATATTTTTTTACACTTAGGTAATATGTTCGCTTTTGAACACTATCTCGTCTGATCTTAAGCGAAGATGGTGGATCCTCTAAGCCTAGATTAGAACTAGCTCTCAAGTATAGCTGCTGGAACACACCTTATGTGCACCACTTTTAACGGGTCTTATAAAGCGGATCACATATACCAGGTTTAATATGGAACGCTGTTCCGGAAAATAAGTTCTTATGAAGCCGCCCCAAGCGAACAACATTTAGAAATTTTCCCCACTACCACACCATTACCCCCTCATCACTATCTACGTCTTAAACAAACTACAGCACAACACAGCGCCATCTGTTCACTAATCGCTAAACGATATAACATACAATCTAATATAAAATCAATATAAGTTGTTTTGTGAACAAGTTCAATGTGTTATGTGGTAGGACTAACACTTATGTCTGGGTGGGTACCATCGCTTTGTTCATATAGTCGGCCGTCAAGCAGTAATGTGCAAGCGTTACTTTGTTTTTGTTTGATGAGCGAAGTAGTCATTGAAATTACTAGACTTATGAGACTTAATATCTAACGTCTCAGGGTAACGAGCGCACTGCAGTGCCACGCAACCTTTGCGTTTTTTGAAACGTTCTGGGTGGGCTTACAATGATTGATGCGGGCTGGCGTTAATGGCCCGATCGTCTTGTTACTCAAAAGTATAAAAAAAAACAATAAAACTTAAAAGAAAAAAAAACACAGTAAAACGTTGAAGATATTGAAATATATAGAATACTCAGACAATTCTTGATGTTTGTTTTAATTATTTGTCTTATCGATCGATAGATGACTGAGTAGATATGCGTCACTAGGAAAAACCACTCGCAACTAATCCATGTATACATTTTTCAACCTATTTTTGACATTAACCTTTTTAAACATAATATTTGAATGTACGATTATTGTCCAAACTTTATCATTCATTTGCGCCCACATACACATTCACGCAATAGCAAAAAAAGGAAAACAAATTTAGGTGGGTGAAACACATCCTGCCAGAAGGTTAGGAAGAGTAACTTAAATCCATTTTCTTTTGCGATGATGCGTCGTATATTTTGCTCAACCTATGTCCGTAAAACAATATAACGGTATTTTAAGTACTACACTTATGTATATCCAAATTGCCATCAAACGTTTAGCCTACCACTACTACCTAACTCGATAAAACCAACTACTTACCAAACAAAATTCGACTAACACAGATTTGACATATAGACGGACACATAAAAATGTAGAAATAATAATTAATCAAAATTAATTATTATAAAAGTAAAGGCAGTTGTGTTTTGGGTCAGGTTAAATATTTTCCCGGTAAGCTAGCGCGTTCATGTTTTTTTCAAAGATAGCCTAGAACAAAAGCAGTCAAAATTCAAGAGCACAAAAAGCGGAGATTAATTATAGTTTTCGACAGAATTTTATTTTTTATTTTTCATACAAACAGCGCCATCTTTCGGTTTTTTTTTGGTAAAAAACGGCAATGTCAATTCATTTAAACTGAAAGACAAGTGTCCAAACATTGATCCTCAATGAGTCCAAGCAAAAAAAAAAGGTCATTTATGTAATTTTTTCGTATTTATATTTTGTCAATCGTAATATTTCACGACATTACAGAACCGAATCTGTCAACCCCGAATAGGATAGATTAGGTTAATTACGTTCACAGAACAGAATCTTCCCACCCTGATTCCGTATGGTTGTGTCTGCCCTGTCCCTAGAGGGCAGGCATGTATATAAAAAGCCGGAAGTGCGGAGGGAGTGCAGCCCTCACCCGCGGTAACAATGTGCAGTCACCGCGCGAGCCGTAGCGAAGCTACCTATACTTTGTCACGGAAGGGCAAGGGACTGCACTTCCCGCAGCGTCGGAGCAGTCGCAATTTCTAAACTGTAGGTAATGAATCTAAAAAAAATAACAACAGAATTTAAAAGAATCAGGGGTCCCCGCACCACCCTCCCTCCTTTCCCCCACCTAACCTGCCCGCTCACCGGGAAAATACTAAAGTCCTTCCTGTGTTTTGTCGGAATTACGAATGCTAAAGCCATTATTTATAAAAAAGTTACTTGAAAAAATTTCTATATGATATTTGATGGAATCAGACGTTACATACTTTGCGGAAGTCCATTTTAAATAAGATATTATATAATGACGGTAATTTATTTGATAGAAGTGGAAGCGGATTTTTTATCGCGGAATTAAAACTATAAATTACCCTCATTATATAATATCTTATTTAAAATGGACCGATTGAACTACTTATCCGACCGATGGAATGATCCACATCTATACAAATAAATAAAATTAAAGTGTCGGTTTGTAATACCAAAATAACAGCTTTTTACTAAATGCATATGAAAGTATATACGGTATCTATAACCAAACAACCATTTTTTAAATTTTTGTCTGTCTTTCTGTTTGTTCCAGGTAATCTCAGAAACGGCTGTACCGATTTTGACGAGACTTTCACTGGCAGATAGCTGATGTTATAAGGAGTAACTTAGGCTACTTTTATTTTATAAAAAGAATTAGGGTTCCGCGCAAAAAAATAAAAAACATGAAATCCAATATCTCAGCGCGGGTGAAACTGCGGGCAGCAGCTAGTTATATAATATATTATTTCTTCATGACTTTGTTTTAGTGGCAACACATCTGACACTAGACTAAAATAAGTAGGTACTACACGGTCAACATTTTCGAAGGTTTGTTGATACCGATCCTAATACTTTATAGATTTTTATTTTTGGCTTGGTATAAAATTAATCAGAGGAAAACAAATAACAGTTAACAAATTGGTCACACGCTTGTAGCTTTTACCCGGGATACATACGCCTGGATAAAAATTACCCTATAGCACTCAGGGATGGTGTAACTTCGTATTAGTGAAGGTATTTTTATAATGGGATCAGTGGTTTCAAGATTTGCGGTAACAAACATACAAATAAACTTTACGTCACCAGATTTTTGGTTGTAACATTGTTTTTTTAAATTCTATTTGATAATGAGACTAGTTGGTCGTTTCCCTGATGGTAAACATAACGCCGGCCCATAATAGTTTCAGTGCCATTCAGAACTTTGACCTGCGCAGCACTGCATTGCGCTGGTTACCCTGAGACATTAGGTATTAAGTCTCATAAGCCCAGTAATTTCACTGGCTACTCTGCTCATCAAACCGGAACTGCTTGGCGGCTGACTTCACGAGCAAAGCGGTGGTAACAACTCTGATGGATACTCGCAGAAGAATTAGTCCTACCACGTAGTGTAACTGACAAACTGGTGGCTGGCTGGAATTAGACTTGCAGATCGTAACACAAGATAGCGTAGTAGATGGGCATTTTCTAGTACTCACTTGGATAGCTACTTAGCTTATTCACAACTGTCCACAAGATGAAAACCTATCGCCAGGCATCATCGGTGTGATTCCAGCAGGTGCACTTCCAGAGCCATTTCCCATTCAAGGTTTAGTATCATGTAAAGCCGGCCATACACCCTACGGTTTACCGGAGCGTATATAAGGGAATACAGCTGTGCAGGTTTAATCCAATACACGCTCCAGTCTACCTACGAAACCACATCGACACACTCAGGTAGACCTCTCCGGTAGACGCTCCGGTAGACCGTAGCGTGTATGGCCGGCTTTAACCACCTTCGATAAAATTGACTCACAAGATCAGGCACGATGCTGTCTAAACGCTACACATTAGGAAAAAAAACATTATAATTTTGTATAGTTGGAATTGTCATTGGAATTACCTCTTAGTCAAAAAAATCCCGCGTGACCTTATCTTAGACTGCTTAGCGTGTTCATCTCATACTTGTTTTACATTAAATCAGAATCAGATGGATCCGGGATCGGGGTTTCGTCCATTATAATTTAATAATGCTTCGAATTCGGGTAGCATACCTTTAGATTCTGATAACAAAATCAGGCACCCAACATATTCGTTTGTAGTGTTCCGTATCTTTAGATAATTCAGTCCTTTGTCTTATTGTAGCATACCTGAGTTCTCTTTGGTAGGTACATACCAAACTAGAACTAGAACTCAGGATAGACTGAAAATGGAAATCAATATACCCTTTGCCTTTTTTAAATCGAATTGTGTGTAGCTTGTACCAAGCAATATCTTAGCAATTGCAATGGGAAGTTGTGAACAATAGGCTAGATTATGAAGACATGAGAATTTTGTATGAAATTAGGTTTCATTAAGCCATATTTCTTTGTTATTTATTTGATTATCAATTTGATTTGTTTTATATCTCAAAATATTTTGACCTTGACAGACGGCTGGACAGAAATTGACCTTATAGTGTTTCGCTTTTGTATTCAAGGTATGGAACCCCAATAATGAAAACCATCCATTTTAGGGATACTTTTCTGTATCTGTATACTGTATAAAATGAAATTGAGTAGTTTTATAGAAGATAAATATGTAATACTTTTGATTCAGCTTAACCATCATTGAAATACAGTATTTTCCATTATTGTAAACAGTTTGGCTTAAAGACTTGAAATTAGGTTAGTTTTTACCAGGTGGTAGGACTAACTCTTCTGCGAGTGACCTTCCGTCTGGGTGGATACCACAGCTTCGCTCGTGTAGTCTGCCACCAAGCAGTAATGTACAAGCATTATTTAGTTCCAGTTTGATGAGTAGAGTAGATAATGAAATTACAGGATTTGTGGGACCTAATACCAAATATCTCAGGGTAATGAGCGCTATACAGTCCCGCGCAGGCCTTTGTGTTTCAAAGCACTAAGTGGCACTGCAATTTTTATGGGCCAACGTTATACTTACCACCGGGCAAATGACCACCTCAAATAACTAGTAGACCAATAGTTATCCAATAGTTTTTTATACTATTGGATAACTATCCAATGCTTTATACATATTAACGGGATATTTACCGTGATTATTATAAGCTGCTGAGTTCCCAATATTTCGTTGCTGTTACAAGCATCATGTTCACGGAAATACTAGTATTCCCAGCTTATAATAATCACGGTAAATATCCCGTTACAATGTATAAAGTAGTGAATAACCGTGAAAGTTTAAAATAGTGTTTAACTTTTTTTATTTTATGTTTTTTGGTAACGAGACGAGCTTGTCGCTTGCCTGATGGTAAGCATAACGCCGGCCCATAACATTTGCAGTGCCACTCAGAACTTTGAAACACAAAGGCCTGCGCGGCACTGCAGTGAGCTCGTTACCCTGAGACATTAGGTATTAAGTCTCATAAGCCCAGTAATTTCACTGGATACTCTGCTCATCAAACCGGAGCACAGTAATGCTTGCACACTACTGCTTGGCGGCAGACTTCACGAGCAAAGCGGTGGTAACAACCCAGATGGACACTCGCAGAAGAGTTAGTCCTCCCACTAACAACTAACCATCCAATAATATAAAAAACACATACAAGTATATTAGTGGGACGTAGGAATAAGGCAGTTTACAATGAAAATTATTTTGACTATCTGGTGATGGAAAATTTTCTAGTTATATGTAGAGGAAAGGCTATGGAACCCTTTAACTCTATGGGTGGACCGACGCCCACTTGGCCAGTTTTTCCTGTTTTGTTTTGATATCAACTCTAATTTCCGAAACCAATAAATTATTCGATTGAAATGGGAGGTCACAGAATTCTGGTTACAATACGACCTGGCTCCACAAACAAACAATTTTCTTAGTACCATTCGTTTTGATTCATACTCTAATTCCCAAAACTAACAAAACGTCACTAAAGATTCCATAGGAATGTGTCAGTATTTTCCTTTATCGTTTCCTTCAGTGGTATAAAACCGTAAAAACCGTAATCGAGGTAACATACCAAACGGGTCGAGTGAAGAGGCGAGGTGGCCATATTAGGAGAAAACTACAAGGTGCCCTTAAAGCCAGTACTGGTCGCTGACCTCATTTAGTCTGATATTGAATCGTAGCTAAATTGAAGAACAAATAAGGTAGATATTTTTTTTATTCTCCGCCATCAATGCTAGCTTTAGATGCTATCAACTGCTCTTTAATATTGGGCGCTTGTTGTATAAATGTTTTAAATATAACTAAGGTTACGAAATTATTTATTTTAGCTATCAAATTAAAGGTGAATATATATTATTAAATCTATCTTGTTAAAATCATTTAAACTAGGCAAACGTTGTCTGACATTCTCTAATATAGAGTGCATAACTTTTATGTTGGGATTTATACATTTTGAACCTTTTTTGTTTTAGCTTTCTACTACATTATTTTGGTCCATGGAATTTCGAGTAAACTGATTGGGTTCAGCAGTAATATAAATCAAGTAAGTGTTATTTTTTGCATTCTTGCATTACGCTATGTGACTGCTTCAGAGATGTTCAGGAGTGATTATCAATCGTAGCATGATTTAGTTGAAAGAGTGATTAATAAATCTTCTGTTTAAGACGTAATAAGTAAAAATATAATTATTACTTTTTGAAAACAGTGATTGGTGATTGAAGCCCTATATCCAGGTTCGAAAACGGTTGTCAACGACTAATGAAAATAACTGCGACAGCTAACTGCTTCAGTATCGTAGTCAAAAAGCGTATAAAAAACTTAAAATAAATCAACTAAAAGTTAGAAACTAGTATTGTGTTGCATACAATCATTTCCAACTTTTTCATTCATAACTGCTTCCGCAAACTCGTACGACATTGCTTCTGCCGTACCAGTACCAGATGTTTTTTTCTAAATATGCAGTGCTGAAGATGTATTAATTAACATATAATTACATATATACATAACTACGCGTATATGCGTCATTTATCTTAGGCTATCATTTATGATGATCAATTAAATTTGTTAATTTAATTATTATATAAAATTTCAAAGACAAAATTGAATGATATCAAATGGCTTTTTTTAAATTAGGTTTTATTTGTGCAAGGATGTTATAATTAATTAGAGATGATTTAACAATCTCTAGGTAGGTACACTCGTAGTGGTCAGTATAAGAATTTAATTTGTGGTTTTTGACAGTTTAATAGAATCCATTAGTTTTTTTAACATTTACCCAATTTTACTACCTGGATATCCCATTTTTTATTCGTTGTTCATTTTCAACAATTCGTAGAGTTTTTTCTTCTTTGTTACCTAAAACCCGACAAACGCTAATTCACTAAAGAAACTGTTTTCTGAGCATAAGTATATATTTTTTTTTTCTAGAACATCACACACTAGAAATTGAAATGAAACAATTTAACAATAGTGTCATAATTGGTGGTGTTATCGTTTAAAGAGATCTCATTCAGGCAAATATGCACGGAGAAAAATAACTGGACGTGATAAATGTAGGGTGGCTTGGACGAGCTATCAAAAAGAATGCTTCTCATAACGTTAGTTTTTATGGTAAATAAGGTTTGTTGCTTACGCACAGTCGTTGATCGTTGGCTAAATAGAAAAAGATACATACATACTCATTTATATAAATAATTTGCAACAAAAAAAAAATATTATTATTATTATTATGAAGCTGTTATTTATTTAAATTCATACATAAATTATTGAAATTTACTCCTCACTTTTTTAAAACCTATGTGCCAGATAAATTTACACATAGTTGGAGAAACCGATGTATAAAATATAATGAAATGAATAAAAGGTTTGGTATTTTATTAATTTAAATTGATTGATTCGCGCCGCCGAACGTGTTTGTGATTTATTATTTTTGCATAATCGAAGGATGTGAATTATTGGTGTGCAACATTTAGATTAACTTTGAGGCTGCGTAGCGAGGTTAAGCTTTTATTGGATTATGGTTCCCTAGTTTCTTCTAAATTAACAAGACATATTTTTACAAGCTTTTATTTAACTTGCAGTTTTGGTGTATTGTATTTGGTACTAGCTGCTGCCCCGCAGTTTCACCCGCGCGGAGATATTGGATTTCATGGTTTTTATTTTTTTGCGCGGAACCCTAATTCTTTTTCCAAAATAAAAGTAGCCTATGTTACTCCTTGTAACATCAGCTATCTGCCAGTGAAAGTCCGGTCAAAATCGGCCCACCCGTTTCGGAGATTACCCGGAACAAACAGACAGACAGACAGACAAAAATTTAAAAAATGGCTGTTTAGGTGTAGGTCCCGTATATATTTTCATATGCATTTAGTAAAAAGCTGTTATTTTGATATTACAAACAGACACTTCAATTTTATTTATCTGTTTGGATGTATGGATATATATGTTTGTTAGTTTAGGTCAAATCTTGCAAGCTAAATTTGACTGACTTCTCGGTGTGTGCCGAAATTTTAAATACATATGTAAATTGGATGACAATGCAATATAATGATATCATAAAGCTAGTCTGGTGATGGAGCCGGAAGGTGGCCGTAGGAACTCTGTAGCAAAACGACATAACGCCATCGAGTTTGGGCTCGTTTGATTCATCTTTGCAAGTATTCTGATCCTAGATGATTCCTAGGGTTCTGATAATGGAGCCGGAAGGTGGCCACAAGATTACAATACCGATTACGTATTTTATAAAAGCTTGTCTAGAAAAATATATTTTCCACAAACAACTTATTAACATTTAATTAAGTAAGTAGTATCGCAAGATCTCTCTTTGCTCTCTGCGTACCTAAAATGCAGTGTGCCTAATCGCGTTATGCGTTAGTTAGTGGGAGGACTAACTCTTCTGCGAGTGTCCGTCTGGGTTGTTACCACCGCTTTGCTCGTGAAGTCTGCCGCCAAGCAGTAATGTGCAAGCATTACTGTGTTCCGGTTTGATGAGCAGAGTATCCAGTGAAATTACTGGGCTTATGAGACTTAATACCTAATGTCTCAGGGTAACGAGCGCACTGCAGTGCCGCGCAGGCCTTTGTGTTTCAAAGTTCTCGGTGGCACTGCAAATGTTATGGGCAGGCGTTATGCTTACCATCAGGCAAACGACCAGCTCGTCTCGTTACCAAATAAAAAAAAACAAATAGCAAAAAATTAATATGGTTTAGAACGGTGTTTGTATTGACTTAGTCTGACATAACGCGAATCATGCTAAAATCATAATTATGCATGATCTATATCTTCTATATAATTATGCATGATATATATCAATAGCGGTATAATCTTATAGCGAAATGGGCAATGTAAGAAATACACCAATAACAGAATCCTCTTATCGCGACATAGGCATTGTAAGAAATACACTACTAGCGACATATTGAGAAATTGACAAAGTAAGAAATAGACTAATAGTGACATAGACGAATCGCTACTTAGTTCAAATGTTTATTTGAAACTAGCTGTGCCCTGCGACTTCGCCGACGTAGGCTAAGCTACTCATTGTAGCATCAGATATCTGCCGGCGAAAGTCCTGTCAAAATCAGTCCAGCCGTTTCGGAGATTACCCGTAACGAACAGACAGACAAAAAATTTAAAAATGTTTTTTTTTTGTTATAGGTACCGTATATACTTTCATATACTTTATACATTGTAACGGGATATTTACCTACCGTGATTATTCTAAGCTGGTGAGCTCCCGATATTAGTATTCCCGTGAACATGATGCTTGCAACAGCGTCGAAATATCGGGAGCTCACCAGCTTATAATAGGTAATCACGGTAAATATCCCGTTACAATGTATAAAGTAGTGAATAACCGTGAAAGTCTAAAACAGTGTTATACTTTCATATATATATATATATAGTAAAAAGCTGTTTTTTTGATATTACAAACAGAGAGTTCAATTTTATTTATTTGTATAGAAGATAACATTTACGCATAACGAGATTCAGGAACACTGCGTTTTAGTTACGTAGAGAGCAAACACGTAAGATTATGTTACAAAACAAAGACTACAAAATAAAATAAACAATTAAAATAATGTAAACGATCCAACTGTGTTGTAACTTAATAAGAATATAATAATATTATGTTGCCATCAGGCAAACGACGTTCTCGTCTCGTTACCTTATTGTATAAAGAAGACCTAATTAGCAGGAGTATTTATGTTGATTATGGTATTCTGCCCGTTTAAGAAAATAAATAAAATGTCGTCATGAGATCTATAAAAATAAATAAAATTTAACTGTCTGTTTGTAATATCAAAATAACAGCTTTTTACCAAATGCATATGAAAGTATATACGGCAACTATAACATAACAACCATTTTTAATTTTTTTGTCTGTCTGTCTGTTTGTTCCGAATAATCTACTAAACAGCTGGACCGATTTTGACGGGACTTTCACTGGCAGATAGCTGATGTTAAAAGGAGTAACTTAGGCTAATTTTATTTTAGAAAAAGAATTAGGGTTCCGCGCAAAAAAAATAAAAACCATGAACTCCAATACCTCCGCGCGGGTGAAACCGCGGGCAGCAGCTAGTATATAATAAAAATAAACAAACGCTTATTTTAATTTACTAGAAACATGTATTATTTTGAATAATATGAAAACGAACATTAATTAAATGAGTTATTTCGTTTAAAAAGATTAGTAGAACTGCATATTTTGAACCCTTAATATGACGCGCTTATTACTACAGACAAGGACTTAACGCTAACATATTGAGGATAAAAATATACCTAGTAGTTGTTCATAGTATGCATCTGACTAGGTTTCCTGAGAGTTTGATATGTACCTACGAATTTTCCCCATAATTATAATTTCTTAATCTCTTTTCAGTGAGAAAAGTAATGAAGACCGATGAGAACAGATGTAGGTATTGAAAACAGTCGTTGAACGTATTTGTACAAAATAAAGAATTACTTAGGCCTCATTTAAATATCCAATATTTCATTACTCAATATTTCCTTATCAATGTTAGGCCTATAAAAATTTGCGTGAAATACCAATAATTGTAAATTATGCCTAATAAAGTTGTCTTTTTAACAGTTAACAAATAATGACGTGACAAGTGGGTGTATGGTTAAATTATACGTTACATTTGTGAAAAAATCTAATGTAACAAATGTAACCTAGCTATACAAAAACAGTTGGAAAATCTACAAGCCCAAGTAGGCCTATAGATAATCCAGATGTCAAGATCAGATCTATATTAGGAATGCGAGTGTGTTTGTTGGTTTATCCTTTCAATTATACGTTGCCCCAAATAGCGAAACTCTAATTTTTAGAAACTCAATCAACCTTTTCTTTAGGTATATATATGTAAATATCCGGAACAACTATTCAGCATTCTTTTACTAAATGCAATACGTATGTATCTTCTTCATAGCTCGTGGGTGTATATGCATATAAAAAACGAGCAAAAATAAGTTTAATATCGTTGTTGATCGCATATTTTAGGATAATCATTCCATAATGCATCTAAATTATGTAGACCAGAATTGGTGTTTTGACACCTACGAGTAAAGGACTACATTTGTATGTCAACTAAGTCAACTAAGTCGATAATCTAGATGTAAATGAACTAAGGTTCTCTGAATGCAGTGGGCATTATATTGTTGCATTTTAATCATTTTTGTTTTATGCAAATCGATGTGTGAAGTGGATCTTCAAACATTCCCTAAGAGAGTAACGACTCTCTTGCAAGTCGGTCGTCTCGAAACTGCTTTAATACAGCAGGCGCTCGAACTTTTTAAATAACAGTAAAAAAAACTCAAGCTTCCAAGTGTAGATGTGGTTGAATAATAGCGAATAGAATCGCAGCGGAACTATTAAAATTTATAAACTATGCAAATCCATCTGTCTGACCTCGTCGCGCCTTGATTTAAGGATTCTGTTCCACTTTTTGGTATGTTTTGAATAAAATTTATTATAGATTTAAATGTTAATTAAATGTCAAAGAAGAATAAGATGATATTGACAGTCCTTATCTGTTTCCTAAACATATGCTTACTTATGAATTGATCTAGTTTCAGATCTAAAGCATAATTTGCGGCGACAACAGGGTGCTAGACCGACCGCTGAATAATATATTTATTGCAAGCAGAAATATTCGGCAAGATGTTCGGAGTATTAAAATGTGTAAGTAGTATTTTATTTAACTTGATTGCATTTATATTAAGTTTGATAATGAAAGTCGTTTTTTAAAAATAATACAGACAGGTACAATCGACGATAAAGTAGTGTCTAATGAGCATCTGCTAAAATGATAATAGCTTATATGCGTTATAGAAGCTAGTTTTTAAACGGTGACAGTGCCTGTCTGGAATGTTGTCACAAAGAAGTTACTACTTGCAGGACTTGTTTTTAATATATTTCTTTTTGTAGGCTGCACCTTATTGTTTAATATTATTATATTGTTCGTTTCTATACGAATATTGTGTATTGTTGTATAAGATCATGTTTATTTTTTATACCTAGTTGAATAAAATTTAGTATTAGTTATAAAATTTTAAGATGTTTATGGTGCATTTTTAATTTTCAGGTCGTACTGGTGTCTTTAATAGCCTTAATTCGGTGTTCTCCTTGGGATGATGGCAAATATAGCCCGGGAAAATATAGAGTTTTCGATGATGGCAGATATATCAGACCTCTGTCAGAGGGCAAGTATATACCGGGGGACGAAGGAAAATACACATATATATATCAACAGGGGTTGTACCCTGATGACAATGGTGACTACCGATACATTCACCAGACAGGCCCCGATGGAGGTTTTGGAGGCTATGGTGGAAATGGGGGATTTGGAGGTGAAGGAGGGAACGGTGGTAAAGGGGGGTACGGCCCTGGTGGACCTAATGGCCCCAATGGACCCAATGGACCCAACGGGCCCGGAGGTCCCCCTGGCCCTAATGGTCCAGGAGGCCCAGGAGGCAGATACAACAACTATATTGGCAAACAGACTTATGCCAAACGGTACCCCTACATCCATAAAGTGATCACGTCGCTCGTTGACAAATACGTGTCTTTGGATCACTTCGGCGATACGTACGACAGCAGCGCCAACATCAACCATTACAAAAAGGTGTACGCTGATAAGGAGATTGCTGTGAAGTGCAAGTATTTGATGCCGAACAACACTAAACCGGAGTTTGCTACCCAGTACGTATACGACTATACTTAGATACACTTAAAAATGCCATGCCATGCGAGTCAAACTTCAATAACCACTACAATCCTACCATTTTTCAATGACCAGCTGTTTGATAAGTGTTTAAGAAATATGGTTCTTACAGCTCCGCATTTTTTAGATATGGTAAATCTTATTCAGAAGAGAATATAGAAAAGCTGTTTTATACAGCTATAAAATGGGAACTCATGGCAATATTTATTTATTTGATCGTATTAGTTACGTCATATTGTGAGACGTGTATTGCTCTTGTTAAGTACATAATAGAGTTTGATATATCATAACTAGGCAAATAATCTTAGCGTCAAGAAGGCTGACAGTTCCATTTTAACGTCAAAAGAGTTTTATCAAAACTTTTGAATCACAAATTTAGCGTTTGTGTTTGTTTAACTACTAGCAATAATCTTTCAATCGTGTTTTTTTTCGAGATTTAACACTTTAATAGAGTATCTAGTTTAACATTATTTTACGTAACATATCAGAAAACTAAAACAAATGACGGAAAACCAGCTTATTTCAAATAAATGTTTCTCTGTTTTCCAGATACCCACCAACAGTAAACGTTCCTGACGGTGAAAACTTTGGAACCTATTACAGCTTTAGAGGCAGCAAGGTTCTCTCCGACTCTATCACCAAAAAATTGAAGCTCGAGTACGAAGTCTTTGTCAGAGTTGTTGAAGTTGACACCGGCAAACCATAAGAAAACCGATTATATAAAAAAAACTCGGTCTCGCTATGACAGACTACTAATATTTGTTGGCGCTAAGGCCAAAGACACAAAAAATAATTGTACAGAGTTTACTGTAAGAGAAAGCGCAACAAACAGATTTTAGTTTCATAATTTTTTTCAATAGTTAAGTATCAATCGTTATGAAAAAAAAAACTAGAAACAAACAAACTCATTTGTTTTGTTATTATGTATTGTTATGTATAGTTGCGTTTAAACGAAGAAGCTATTCTCGAGTAAAGTCAGATATAAATTTTCACTAATCCGTCAAAGATTTTCATCTTGATTTATTTTAATTGAAGACAACTAAAAGTGTTTCCCGTGTTAAATTGAAGGTGTTTTATTGGGCAATTTGATATGTATAAAAAAGGATTTATAGTGCGTAAAAGAGCATTGGGGTAGGGGTATGAGATTTAATGCGTTGTGTCCAATTGAATTTCTAAAAATAAGTCAACAGAAATAGAATAATTTATAAAAGTAGTCCAACAGAACATTTACGAAACGTCTGTCTGAGCGTAAGCTTTCAGCATTTTGAATTGGATAAGTTAACGAAATGGTTCATATAATTATACGATTAGGCTTTAAGTTCTTAAGAATCTCTTTTACTGTAATATATTTCAAACAATTAGGTTAGACACTCAAAATTAGTCAAATGTGTATTTAAAAGTACGTTTTAATATAAACCTTTGTTGTCATCGAGTTTACTTTGTTTCATTTATTTTTAGGAGGATCTTTTAGGGCAATGACTTTATCGCGACCAATATAAAATATCGGATCATTTTCCTTTCTCTCTCAACCATCCAGAGACCCATAAACATTGTAATCTGATGAATCACGGAGTTCGTAAACCTTCCGTTTTATTTTAGGCCTTCGAAGAGAGATCAGGCACAAGGTGTACTTTGTTATTAAGTAGTTAATATCAGCAATATTACTGAACTAAGTTGTTCGAGTATGGTCTGGTTTGCATAAGAAATAGGTTTATTTTATAGGATTTGTAATAGTTTAGACTCAATGATGATAAATAAATCACAAACCTCAGAGAACAAAAGTCAATCCTCACATTTACCTTATGAACCTGTATAATCTTTATTTGCTTCAAATCATCTTTAGTTGAAGAAAACAGTGGTTTAATAGTGAAAATAACATTTTTATTATCAGTATCTGGACTAAAATTTCAATAATCAATTCAGTGTAAAACTATACTCTCTTCGCCTATAAATGGAAAAATACGTTGGTATGAAAATCGAACCACCTTAAAAATCAAAACAGTAGTAAACAGTAGGTAAACCAAACAAATCCTTATTAATTTCAATAGAGGTACTAGAATACACGTTTGAACACATTTATGTAATATGCTTTTCAAGATTTAAATTCCTAAAATATGAGTATGTTAAGCATATTTTTTCATTACAGCTGTAGAAAATATAATTCTGTAATCTATTGGAATGGCGGCAACGGGTTGAAGGCGAGACTAGACGATCTTAAAAATACTAAATAACTATGGTGATTGTAAAAATATATCGATCCTTTGAAAACTCCAGATGATTACCAATGGCAGGGCTAACTCTTCTGCGAGGGTCTATCTGAGCGGGTACCGCCGCTTTGCTCCTGCAGTCTGCCCCAAAGCAGAAATGTTTGAGCATTTACTGTGTTTTGGTTTCATGAGCAAAGTAGTCAGTGTAATTATTGGGGTTATGAGACATAATACCTAATGTCTCGGGGTAATGAGTGCAATTCAGTACCGAGCAGACTTTTTTGATATAAAGTTACGGGCTGTCGTTAAGTTTACCAGAAAGAAAAAAACCCGCTCGTCGTACTTATAAAAAAAAACCTCATGCTTCCAGATGTCAAAATTCAATAGAATAACTAAGTGTGTAGAAGAGCCCACGCCAAAAGAGCTTTACTCCAAAAGGGAACTAATAAACTTGTAGGTATAATTTATAGGTAATCCGAACTATAATAAATGCGAAAGCGTGTTTGTACGTTTGTTGGTTTATCCGTCTTTCACGTAGCAACGGAGCAACGAGTCGACTTGATTTTTGGCACAGATATAGTTTATGGACCGGAGAGTAACATAGGGTCCTTTATATCACAGAAAAATGCACGGTTCCTGTGGGAACACAGGTGAAACCACGGGCAGAAGCTAGAATAGTAATAAATTCTCCCCGTGCTTTGTGACCTCTGTTCGCGCAAATTACCAAGATCCTTGGATGGGATAGGATGAAGTATGGAGGTTTTAGGTGATGCAGTTGTAAATACCTAATTTTGTATAGAGATAAGGTTTCATAGAGCCCATTTATTCACTATATTGAATTCGAAACTTAAGCACTGAGGTTTGTGTAGAAGTTTGAGACTGTGGGCCCTACATGACGATATAAAGACAAGAGAAGAGATCATAATACTACTAATATAATTAATTATTCCTTTATACTACTTTTTACAGTCAGGATTATCAGGTCAAAATAAACTTCTCAACTTGGTATAGTAGATAATTACTACCCATGTATTGTTTGGTTTGTTGTCGGTACGTAGATTCAATTATTTAATCGTTCGTAATCGCAAAGATCAATTGAACTTATGATTTTAACTGAAACTTTCACCATCATGGAGTTTTTTAATTACAGTTTTTGCATTTTTTCTGCGCTCTTGATTACTTCATCTCGTCGTTATTCAAAAAACAGTGTGAATAATCACTTAAAAATTCAACTTGATTCTATAAAATGATAAATACCTATTATCTAGGTCATAAAATGTGTTTTTCCGGATTTAATTTGACATTTTAAAATAATTTTGTATCGTCAGAAGATGGATTAGTGGAATAAATATAGATAATACTTGAATTAAGTTCTATATTCTGTATACACCGATTGTGCATTTGTATGTCATTGAATTGCTAAAACAAAAAAGACATGAAAAAACATGAACAATGGCTTTAGTACTGAAATTTTCGTGAGATATCACATTACTTTACAATTTATAATTGATTTAGTTTTTAACAATCGGTTTATATGTATATGCTTTTAGAAAATATTAATTCTTGTTAGGTATGGTTAGGGTACCTATATTATATTATTATGTGTCATTTTTTCAATAAATGAGCGTTGACCTTAATACCGCATACTTGTAGTCTGATTCACTAAGTTATACGAATTCCTTATAAAAATAAAACAAATTCAACAAACACTCGAATTTTTACGATGCATTTTATTGATTTCTTTGGTATTTTATTGTGATCGATGAGCTGTAAATAATTACGCATACTTTATAGAGTGTAAATTTTGGTAACTACCATCATAAAATGCTGCAGCTACCACTTGTCCGTTTTTAGACTTTATCTTTAACTACCATAAAATATACAATTATATAATATAATAATCATAAAGTAATTCGCTCCTACCAAATAAATAATCGCAAAACTTTGATGAGCCACGAATTCAAGTAGGAGGTGAATTAAGACTCCATTTCCAAAAATGTTCACAGTTCAAGAATGGGCTTCGATACTTAAGCTATATATCACAGAGCCGCCCAAATAAGTCGCATCCAAGGTAATCACAACAAGTAAAATTAGCATTTGCGCACGTATTGTTGCAATAAATACTCCATTTTAGATTTTGATGGCTGTATAAAAAGAAACGTTGGCCACTGGGCCTATCATTATACTATTAAGTTTATCTAAGGTTACAGGAACGATGAAAACGATATCGGTGAGTTTTGTAATTGGAAATGAATTTAAAGTGTCTAGAAAGTGTGTATGAATAATTAAAAGTTATGTAGATAATAGCTATAATTACTATATGCTATATCTAAAAGTTGAAACGCTACATGAGATTTGCAGTGAAAAAGAACGATATCTAGAAATATTTTGTAAATAGATATTTTGATTAGATTTACTTTTCTTCATAGATTGCCGTTCTGCTCTTAGCAGCAGTCACGATTAGCGTAGCTGATGATGACGGTCACTACCATCCTCATGTGCATGGCGGCGACGACGGCAAATATCACCACGACGGCCAGGGTCTCTACCAAGGGACACTCGGCGGCCGATACCAGAGCCTGAATGAAAGGAATGGCAAATACAACTCGATCTACGCGGGGTACCAGCCAGGATATGTTAAGGCGCCTAACCAAGAGCTTCTAGCGCCTTTGGTCAAATACGGAGACAGGTAATATTGAATTTTACTTTGTAGTTTTGTAGGAGACTATAAAATGTGATGTTTATTTAAGTTGTGGCATCAATGACGACAATGTGCCTATAGTTTGAGGAAAATGTACGAGAAACGCCTTTGTGGAATATTTTGCGGTTGTTGCGAGAAGATTGTTCAGTTACTTCGTCATAGCAATGAATAACGTGCTAGGCGCATATCCCTTTGTATAAATAATGTCTTTCTCCATGAACTTGGTTCACGCTATTTCGGTCTTTATTTTTGAATCAAATTGATCAGACATTTAATTGTAATATGGTTGTATTAGTTTTAAATGAATATTATCATATTTCTTATTAGGTATGTTTTTACCTCTGTGTTACTAATTAAATTTCTGTTCGACATTTATTTATTTATTTGTGACATGTGTCTCATGTGACCTTTTTTACTTTCCAGTGTCGACTTGGAACCTTTCGCATCTTCGTTTTCGCCTGTAACGTACCGTCCAGTCACGTCGACATACCGTCCAATCGTGTACTCCACACCAAGACCGACCGTGTACTCCACCACAACAAGACCTTTCCTGTATTCTACTCAAAGACCAGCCGTAGTAGTGAGGACCCAGTACAACGCTGACAATTCAGCCAATATCGTTCGCCAAGACAACACCGTTGACTTGAATGGATATCACTACTCCTATCAAACTGATAACGGTATCGCAGCAGAGGAGCAGGGAGCAGTGGAACCTTCAGTCAATGGTGGAGGCACAAGAGTTCGAGGCTTCTATGAATACGTTGGGCCCGACGGAGTCACTTATAGAGTAGACTACACTGCTGATGAAAATGGTTTCCGACCAGTTGGCCGACATTTGCCTGTATTAGGAGCTAAGTAATTAAGTTTAGTTAATTCTTCGAATATACAACGATAAAAAACTGGCGCTGCTTTCGAAAGTCAAAGATGATTTTGTAATAAATATTTGTAAGGTACCTACTAAATATTTTTAAGAATCATGTCTGTACTTAATAAGGTTGAAGAAGGTTTTATTTATAAAATCCACATCGATATTTTAAACCATTAAGTTCGACGAGTGAAATAAAATATTTATGTCTTATTAAGAATAATTTCTTCGGACTCACCACGAGGTCAATGTGGCTTAAATTTTGTTGAGTTTTTTATTTTATCCAATACTTCTGAGCAGAGATGTATTAAAACTGTATACCTTATATTATTCTCATCTGAGTCATTTTAAGGTAAATTAGGCGAGGTTACATCCTTGTCCTCTGATAATAAAAGTATTAGTGCGAGTATGTGCATACCAAGACAACACGTTCGTAAGGATGGAAACTTGTAGTCGTTACTGGATTTGTTTGTATTATTGATAACGAGATCTGCGGGTCGTTTTCCTGATGGTAAGCACAATTGCAGCCCATAACTATAGTAGTACTCAAAATTTTTCAACCCAAAGCCCCACGATGTACTGTAGTCCGGTTGTTACTCTGAAACATTAGTTATAAGCCCAGTAGCTTCACTAACTACTTTACAAACCGGAATACAGTGTCAGACACTAGCAAAGTGTACTACCAGAACCCACCTAGTCGGACACTCGCAGAAGTTAGTCCTACTCCTTGGTACTCCTGTAGATCAATATATTGTTTAGATTAGGTACTATTAAATACTTAATTATGGAGCTGTCGATCGATCGACGATTAATGACAATTATCCACCATTGATTTACGGCCATTTTCAATAAGCCGGTAGCTTATAAATAATGATAGAAAAGCATTTTTAACGATCGATAGCTTAAACAGCATCCAACCAATGGAAGAAAAGAAGCCGTTCATCTTTTTTATTCTAATCTCTAGGTTAGCGCTTGACTACTATCTTGCCTGATCTTAAGGATGATGAATGGTGATCGAATGAACGGGACACTAAAGGCCGTGTCTCATTGGGGCGATGCCAATCTTGCCAAGTTCAATGCTTCGAGAACCCAGGCGTGAGTTTGAGCTGTGAAGGAAAACATCGTGCCGCGTTTTCTTTCTTTTCGCATCAAGTATCTGCAGTGCAGTGCGTGGCTTTCTGCAGAGCGTAGAGCGTGCCGTGAAATATGTATTTGATATTTTATGCACAAATGAAGACCATAGCGTTGTGTGTGTGCTTGTGTAATGAATAATGATGGCCAAACCCGTTTAATAGCAGTCATGTAACCTTTAAATTATTATATGGAATATAGAAATAGATAATTTGCAGTGTCCGGAAAGATGGCGTCAGAACTGTTATTAAACATTTTTAAAGAAAACTATTGATATAGTTTACAGTTAATTTCATTCTACATTCTTGTATTTTATCAATAGTTGAGGCGTTTGTTACATAGATTCTATTAATATTATTTTTCTTATATTGTTAGGTGTGACTTAGCAGGTTTTCAATTTTCGTACCATTTGTGAGCACTAATAAAATAAAGATTTTTTGTGTTGTGAGGAAACCGGCATGTCCAAGAACAACAAAATTCGAGGACATGTGACATCCACCAAGCCACACTGGGCCCACGCGGTGGATTATGGCCCATACCTACTTCTCTCTCTGAGAGAAGGCCGGTGTCCTAGCAGTGGGAGCGTAAGAGGATGATAATGAATATAACGTGAGATAATGTTTTTTTTAAGGACCATGTTTTTAGTCTACCGACCATTACAGTGTCACCTAATGGTAAAGGTAGTGGTCAAACGGTGACCTATTATCAGTAAATATTAGGTAATAAATAAAAGGTGGTCCAATTCGAGTTTCCTATGTTTACAACACTGTAAAGTAGGCAGTTGATAATAATGGCGCGTATTTCAAACGCCAAATGAAACTATACATTTACGATACGCATCACTTAACTACCGCTCAACGCCTTAAAATTGTTAAGTTGTTTTACAGAAACAACAACTATAAGTAAGGATTGCGTATAGACTTTTACGCGTAGTTCATAGTCAATTTAATAGTCGTACTGAGCGAACAATTCGCAACACAGTGAAAAATATAAGAAAACTGGAAGCATTGGAGATAAAATATTTTATCAATAATTTGGTCGTGTGCATCATCGTATCGTGTGTTCAGCCGAAAATGTCGTAACTGTGAGTGATAATGTGGTTGACAACCTGGAATAATTCAATTCAACTTCAAATTCATTTAAAATAAATAAAAATAAAAATAATAAAACATTTATTGCCAATTATAACGTATCCACACAATTTTGAACACAGTTAAAATTAAATAAATATTTGTATCGGCAATAGGGGTAGGCTCAGCTCTTTGCTGCGTAGACTAAGTCTAAGCTGCAGCTGGTTTTCAGCATACCCCTCCGCTCGAACTCAGGTGTTAGTCGAGTGATGTAAATAGTTAACAAGCGGGTCAACACAAAAACAAAATATAGTTAACAGCTTCTTTTTAAATAATTATATGTACTTTGACTACACGTTAGTAGTGTGTGCGCATGTGTGTGTGTGTGTGTGTATGAGTGAGTGAGTGAGTGAGTGAGTGTGTGTGTGTGAGTGTGTATTATTTATTTCGATCAACTAGGATCACACAAATCACAATTGATTCGTCGTCGTTCGCAGAGTTTGAGACTTCCTTATGGCTCTCTCTGGCGCATTTTACATAAAGACTTGCACCTACGCCCGTAAAAAATCAGTTAATCCAGGAACTGAAGCCCAGAGGCAGGTGGTTTCAGCAAGACGGCGCAACATGCCACGCATTGCGTGTAACTTTACTAGTGTTACCACAAAAAAACATTTTTAGTCGCCTGTTTAGCTAGACAGCGTCTAAAGACAAACGTCAAAAATGATTAGAAATTACACTACAGAATTGTGTTAGACAGTGGTTAGAGTAATTTAATCGCGCGACTATGGCATGTTTAGGCGCTAAACAGTGTTTAACACAGGTTTAACGTGGGTTTAATATTTTTGTGGTAAGACCCTACATGTTTTGCGTGAAAAGTTCAGTAGCATTATTTAATGTAACGGCGGTGACGTCAACTGTCCACCAAGATTATGCGATTTAACGCAAATTTATTTTTTGGGGAGAATTTATAAAGAGATACATCCGCCAGACGAGATAACCCACGCCTCTAGCGAAAAAGTAATCGAAAATTACCTGTCCTGTCGTCCTGTCAACTTTTGGATGCAAAGAGGTTTAATAGATGTGAGAAGTCAACCGACGGTGGCAAACAAACCATCATCATCGTCATCAGCCACGCTCCCACTGCTGGGATACCAGCCTTCTCTCTGAGTGACAGAATATTAGAGAGTATCAGAGTGGGGGTGGCAAAAATCTATGACATTATGTATTTCCATGTAACAAGTATGTATAGAAGGAAACAATTGGGATGTTGACTGATTTTGGGAAAGTGTTTAAAACGATGCGTATGGGCCTAATATAACCCAAAATATTTAAATTTACTTTTTAAAACAACTAATATTTTAATTATCATGTGTTTTAAATGCCGGTTTAAATTTTGCTCCAAAACGGCAGTGACGTCACGTGTTCAATTACCACAGAGTAATTTTCTATAACACTGTAAAGTGACAAGCAAAGAGAATATAACCACTACTACCTAGTCTGTGCTACGTTTAGTGACAAGTTCATTCGATGCTTTCTGTGTATGTATTGTTATGTATTAAAATATGAGTTCTAAGTTTTTTGAACTTATTGATTTATATATATGCTTTGGTTAATTAATACACTTTGGATCTTAGAATCTATGATTACTATCATATATTCATTGTTGGTTATAGAAATAATGATTTTTGGTATAATAAGTAGGTACTTACACGGAGGTCTTCACATTTCTAAATTCAGCAGAGCAGAAATTATCGTTTGTCGAGAAGAAATTGGCCACCGTAAAACAATCAATTCTCGGCAAATTGGAATTATTTGCCTTTATGAAGCCACTTTCCATCATGGGAGAATATTCAAGAGTCGAAATAAATTTCGAAAAATAGGCGCGGAATTCACAGCACAGATAAATAATCACAGAAATCACTCTAAAATACTGAGCAGTTAAGCGCAACGAGCTATATACTCATTGGAGTTTTGGCGGGAATGCGAAAATGTGCTGTTGTTGATTTTGTGTTATTTACTAAAACCTTTGTTTTATAGAGTGTTAATGTGTAATAATAGTGGA
The DNA here is from genome assembly GCA_907269065.1 of Crocallis elinguaria. Lineage (NCBI taxonomy): Eukaryota > Metazoa > Arthropoda > Insecta > Lepidoptera > Geometridae > Crocallis > Crocallis elinguaria. The sequence goes on along the minus strand of OU026079.1, from coordinate 8,543,546 downwards.
TTATTAACCATTAAGTGTTCGTAAACTTGCATGAGTGAAAGGCAAATAGTACAAAGACGAAAAACGTGTATTTTCGTATTCTATCCAAAACTCCATAGAAGCTTCAGTAAACTATCCACCAATTTACTGAAGCGTCACTTCGACTCGACCGCGCCTAGACTAAACTTTAACGTGACTTTGACGACTTTCATGCACCAAAACTAGAGATTTATTATATATTATTATTTATATAACGACACTAGTTAAATGCGCAAATCACGTGGAGCCAAAAACAAAACAAAAAAAAAATATATACTCCTTCCGATTGAAACAGTGACGTCACGGGCGTTTTATGTCACGTGACTTCGGAGTGATGTGATTACATTTTGATTATTTAATTTAAATTAAATTCCTTAAAAATAAACAAAAATATTGTGTTTAATAGGATTTCTGTCACAAAAACTACCGTTTCGCGGCAAAATTATATTTTTATTTGAATACAGTCAACAACCCAATTGTTATAATTGCTTATTGATAAAATGTAGTTTAAAAAACTAAAAACACGCTTCCTCGACCTGGCGCCATCATCAGACCCTCGACACCAAGGGCAATCTATTGGACTTGTCAAAACGAATTATATGAGCCTAAATTCTTAGCCACTGAAGAATTTCACTCTCCACATCCGGGCTCCATCATCAGATCAGTTCCATGATATATTTTTTTTGTATTATCATCCAAAACAACGTACGTAATACGACAATAATTAGAAGTAGGTTAAAATTGACTTCCAAGGTTTGATTAGTTACATCGTTAGTCAGTATTACACGTGAAGCTAAATAAAACCTTGTTAAAAATATTTCATAAAGCTTTTTTATTATCAAAATGATGTTTTTAAACAACCAACAAACTATTCATGGCCTCAAGAAAATGTCATTAAACGCCATTCCTATTCAAAATTTATGTCATTTTACGAAATGCTGAACATTTTATTGAATTGCTTAAGTCGATCACTTACGGAACGATCGCGCACTTGTTTCAAATCATGTGCCTAATTTATACAAAGACTTAATACTTTCTTGACATTTACTATAGTTCATCAGAAATAATAGATATTAATTAATACAGAGATGCAAATATATTATGACAATATCAATGCCGTATTGCGTAAAATTAATCGGTGGGACAGTATAAAAGTTAAAAAATGTTTGTCGATGAGCATCAGTTGTCAGACAGCCAAACAACAGTAAAAATGAAGTTTGCTGTGAGTAAAGTTTCGTTAAAAACATCTGTTTTATCATTACATAGATCATAGATAACTACTTATTATACACCAACATTATTAAAAAGTGAAGAAAACTAAATAGCATACAGTTATGTTCAATTATTGCTATGATTAAAACTGATTAATATTTTTAATTTGTGTTTAGATTGCATTCGCCGCCGTGTTGGCTGTGGCATCAGCACAGTTGAGGTATCAGAGGCCCCAACAGCCGCCGCGTTATCAGCCTTTCCCGTCCCCGTCACCGACCCCATTTGCCCGGCCTCCGGTGACACCTATCGTCAACCGACCCCTGAACGTGAACCGAGCGACCAGCGACCAAGCCGCCAACATTATCCGCAATGACTATGAGATCAACCCCGATGGCAGTTACAGCTACGCGTAAGTGATTTACTTTTAGCCACGGCCTTATCGGCTAATAACAATCGTCTTAGTCGTTTCGTTAGTGGTACGACTAACTCTTATGCGAGTGTCCGTCTGGGTTGTTACCACCGCTTTGCTCGTGAAGTCTGCAGCCAAGCAGTAGTGTGCAAGCATTACTGTGTTCCGGTTTGATGAGCAGAGTAGCCAGTGAAATTACTGGGCTTATGAGACTTAATACCTAATGTCTCAGGGTAATCAGCGCACTGCAGTACCGCGCAGGCCTTTGTTATTCAAAGTTCTGGGTGGCACTGCAATTGTTATGGGCCAGCGTTATGCTTATCATCAGGCAAACGTCCAGCTCGTCTCGTTACCAAAAACATTTTAATAAAAGTCCATATTTCTCGCTAGTTTTCGTTCTGGATAAATTGTCCCAAAACGAAAAGTAGCGAGATCTCAAGACAATTCATTCCAGCTGAAGACTAGCGACCGCTGTTTTTATTCGGATTGGAGTTGAAAACGAAGACGATTTTATTAGCCGGTGAGGCAGCTAATTGTTGTTTAAATAAACAGAGCTGCAAACTAAGTGAATTTCTGGTAGAATATCTTTCGATTTACGATTGGTAATGGTTGTTTTTTTTCCTAAGATCTATATGATAATGTGAATAATTATCTAAATATTTATGATGTACGTTGAGCTATTGCAAATAACCAGCCAAATACAAAGTAGCTTAAACATGATTTTTGAATATGCTGATGATCCGCAACCACAAACATAATTAGTAGGCATGCATTTATTAATCTTCCAAAACTTCAGTAGGTCAATTATTTTTAGTAAACGATACTAGCTCTTACACAATTTGTATAAGTGTGACAATGGTGTGCTAAAGTTTGACAGATAACACTTTAAGCCACAAAATAGAATCTATAAACTTAAAATTTGCATCCGATCGATGACATATCCAATTTTACGATCCAATCAACGCATAAAAATCCTTAACAGATAGTGTTACACGTGTGTCAAGACCTTGAAGATTGCTTAGACGGGACAAAGACTGGTGCAAAATTCCAAAGGAATGTTTCGAATTTGAATATTAATAAAAAATATTGTGTAGATTATCTTACTCCTCTGATCCTCAGAAGATATAAACAATTATTATTAAAAACGTTGGGCTTGTTGGTTGGGCCCAGACTAGACCTTTAATAATTTTTTAATCATTAGGTACAAAAATAATTATAAATTGTATGTAATAAACAGACGTACTTAGTGGTAGGATCACCGCTTTAGCTCTGTTCATATAGAAGCTATAATTTAAGATAACTGTTTTCATTTGTCTTCCAGTCTCGAAACTGACAATGGAATCGCAGCTCAGGCCCAAGGAACCCCCCGTGACTTCGGTGGCAACCCTCCTGCGGCCCCTGTCGTTGCACAAGGTTCCTTCTCATGGACTTCTCCTGAGGGCCAGCCCATCGCCATTTCCTATATCGCTGATGAGAATGGATACCAGCCCCAGGTACCAATCTAAATCATGTGGTCATTGATAGGAAAATCTTTTTTACAGAACTCAAACTACTACTACTTCTTTTACTTGTACTTGTCTACTTGCGGAGTGTGGTAAATCACCGGGTTGGGATGTGCTTATCATTATTACAATACAAAGTTTTATCATGTTTTTTTTGTGTCCAGTATTTGAGAGAATGTCAGTCCTAATTAAGAAGCAAATACATGATTTCTGCATTAAGGTTTTTGATTGATAGGAATTACTTATTTCAATTTAATTATAGCTCTTATTCAGAAATGTTGTAATAACCTTGTTCTTATACCTACATATTGTATTTGCTACAAAGTCAAAACTACGTAATTAACGTAGTATTAATTTGGGATTTATTCGTGATAGTTACATCAAAATTTTCTTTCATTTTTAATTTTGTATTTTCATATTTTACAAACGTTGACAACGAAACCAAAATATTACTTACTGGTTTTTTATTGCAACGTCACGGTAATCAAAGGTTATATTAAGAAATGAAATACTATGTTACTTTTATGTCCTAAAAGATGAATTCAATGTGCAGGAGTTTAAAATTGTGCAAATGAAAAAATGAATTATTGATTAATTATTATTATTTCTACCTGTATGTCGCGTTTCCAGCGTGTAAGTAGCTTGCTTGCATGTTGCAAGTTGAATGCAGCTCGAGTAATAGCAACGAAAACCTGTATGCAAGCTATAGATTGCATACAAGCAATTTGGATACTCTTCACTATTCAAGCTGCATACAATTTTCTACATGTATGCTTACTTATACAATGGAAACGTGGCTTTGTCATAAATTTAATAACAGCAATTGCATATTACTTTTAGTACCTAAAAGTATCAATATAGCTGTTAAATAATACATTTTTTTTCAGGGTGATTCTCTTCCCACTCCTCCTCCAATCCCAGAAGCGATTTTGAGAGCACTCGATTTCATCGCGAGGAACCCTCCTTCGGCGCAGAAGAAATAAGCGAACCATTTATGACAGTATTTAAAATCAGTGATTTACTACTGAAGTAAATCAATGCAATGCAATGTATAAATATATGTAAATACAAATGTACAAGCGAATAATTTATTAATAAAACACATTATTGTTACATATATATGTTGTGATTTCCTTAAAAAACCACTAAACCACTTCGTATTTTGATGTGATGAATACAATGTACGACCACATTAAGATTGGACCTCAATAACATAATTATGACAAAAATCAGACCCCGTAAATGTAACACTAAATTGGTGTTTTATCTATTTTTTATTTATTTATTACGAGTGTTGATGACAAATGAAATACAAAAACAACAAAGTGAAGTGAATTTTCCTTACATATCACAAACTTCACGTTATGATAGTATAAGCCATTTTTATTTATTTTTATGAAACAATGGGGCGCTTTGTGTAAGTAATCATTTGAGCTATGTTTACTATTAGGCACATACTATGTTGTCGATGATTCCAATATAGCCCGGATAATAGAACCGCTGAGCCTGTGCCCCAAATTGGGGTTCACTTTACCTTCTTTTATCTATAAGTGCAATAGTGGGAAATGCTCCAAAGACCTTATTCCGGCCTCTTGTTTTAACATCAAAAAATTCATAATCGCGAAATAACTCATCCACATATTGTAGATTCGCGTATGTCTCACAATTTCACATGACTGTTTCGGTCACGTGCATGCAAGATGTGAAATTGACTTCTACCTGAGGCTGTCCCTTGGAACTACGATTTGTACTATTTTAAAGAGAAGGGTTAAGAAATTCATCTCAAAGAAGGGCATGCAACGCGGTAACACCACGCAGCAGGCCACTTCGCTCGCAGAACCTATAACCAATAGAGAAGAAAGGTTCTCGAGTGGCGACCACAAAGCGCAAGACGTAATGCTAGCCCCCCACTAGGTGGACGACCCTGGTCAAAACTGTGGGGATCCGTTGGATGCAAGAAGCGAGTAGCCCATCCAAGTGATTTTCTATGGATGAGCGAATAAGCTGGTGTAGAATTTCTACACAGGCAACTCAGAAGGAGGTGGTTAAGCTGGCGTAGCATTTCTAAAAAGGCAACTCAGGAGATGGATAGTAATCATTTAGCTTCACAAATTATAAAGACTATGGCTATGGGTACAGAACAAGTATTAGTAGAAATGGTTACCGACTGAAATAACTGAAATGCTGAGTTCTGACTCAGCATATATGTAGGCTCCGGCCTATATCATGTCATTACGCTACATTACGTTTTTGTGCGATGTACTTGCTTTCTTTGTTATTTGTCTCAATGTTAATTATTAAAAAATTGTAATATGTGATGTCCTGAAATAAAAGTATGTTCTTTTTCTTTCAAATATACAGCTCATGCTGGAGCTAAGCTAATAACATGAATCTTTGAAGCTTGGACGAATTCATAGGATTTTATTGGAGTATTCTGGCCACAGAATACTCGTGAAGACGTATGAACATAAAAATGCAGTAAACAAGTGTAAAACATGATTGTTATTAAAGATTTAGTTAACAGCACAAGGTAGGGAAGGGTAGGGGGAGTTTTTTTATTATTACTAAAAGATAAATTCTGAATGGATAAGGTCACTATCTCACCCGATCCCGAAGGTAGTAAATACGCATAGAACTGGCCTTAACAATAGGTGAGTTTTTTGTTGTGTGACGGTGTTAGCTAATCAGGCGGGGTAATATAAAATTCTCTTCCCTCATGATACGGTTGCATCACCGTGAATTAGATAATAGTTTTTCAAGGAATTTAGGAAACAAAGACATCCTTGACCATTACAATTTAAAATGTATTTCTTTATACAGTTGATAAAGGCGTGGTACGTCTTGATCAAGATCAAGATCTGTTGTAATGATTCTTCCGAATATATATGTCTAAATTATAAAATTAGATCACATGTTTTATGTGTCATAAAATCCAGCAACGAAATCGAAATGAATACTTTGGGTGATAAAATAAAGCTGTGAATATTTAACAATACTTGAATTGACTATACTCTATAGTAACAAAGTTCTTGGTTCCAATAGTAATTTTGGACCGGCGAACCACCTTGATGGTATAACAAAGTAGGTACCTAGGTATCAAAGGATTATTCCTGTTTGTCCCCCTGATCTGTCCCCCCTGGTGGATAAACAGGAAGGAACTTTTTCTTCCTGTTGATTTGTCCCCCTATTCCCGATGACGGGACAAATATACCCATAACCAAACATTATACTCACTACACAAATTTTGCACTGACTGGGATTGAATCAGCACTTCCATCTTGCTGGCACGGTTACAACCAACTTAGGTAAATCTATCAGAATCATAAATATAACCTATGTTTAGCTATGATTAAACAGATTAATTTACATTGTACAGCCAATTCATCATCATCTTCTTCTTGCCCTTACCTCAATTAATTTGGGTTCGGCGGTATTTTTCTTCCACTCTCCTCTGCCAGTCGTCAGCGTTTCTTGCACTCCCAGTTCATTCACCAGCCTTTACACAATCCATCCATCTGTTCTTCGGTCTTCCTTTATGATTCCATCCCTTAACATTCATATTTAGTAATATGTGTTTCATCCCTTCTTATAACATGTCCATACCAAGTCAAACGATTCCCTTTCATCTTCTCTGCCACTGGCGCTACATTTAGACTCTCTCTAATATATTTGATCCTTATTTTATCCTTTCTCGGTACTCCACACATACAATTATCATTATTATATGTATGACATAAAACGTTCGATGTTATGATATATTGGTATATGTAACAACATATACCATTACATCCTGACTTCTTCACTTTACAAAAGCATTTACGAAGCAATTTATTCAATCATTTAAATTGATTAGCTTAAAATCAAGGAAGACAACACACACACACATATATATATATATATATATATATATATATATACAATTTGACAAAGATTTTAAGAACTGCTCCTTTGAATTCACCTCGTTTGTGAACACTCAATTTTAATGAAACACATAGATATTCAGCCCTTCAGTTTCACAAAAATTATTTATTTTTTATACTAATGGATAACGAGACGAGCTGTGGCGTCATGACCCTGATACATTAGGTTTTAAGTCTTATAAAGCCCAGGAATTTCACAGGCTACTTTGTTCACCAAACCGGAACAAAGTTATGCTTGCACATTACTGCTTGGTAGCAGACTTAAGCGATGGCACCAACCCAGACGGACAATCGCATTAGAGTTAGTCGTACCACCTTGTTAAATAATTATGTATCGAAATAAAATATCAAAATTTGAAGGTACTTTTTGCCTTGATTTTAATGGTGCGTATTCTGCCAAAGACAAAAGTATTTGTCTATGCTACGTCATTTTTTATCACGTTCATACGTGATAAAAATAATATATTATGGACTGGAGTGTGATATAGGCTTGTTTCCTGGAAAATGCACGATTCCTGTCAGAAAGTCCACGTAGGTGAAACGGCGGATAGCATTTGGTACCTTAGATGCGTGACTCAAACCATGCCATAATTTTTATAGTTTTCCAAGCTATTCAGTTAATTTTATTTGATAATAGACCTTTCTGACTACTCAAAAAGATATGGGTGTTGCATTTTATGACCAATAGCCCCGCGATACCCCTTGTTACAGTTTTAACATTCATAATACATTAGTACAAGGATTTCAGGTAGAAGACACTGACATTTCTTTAAGATCATAATTTATAGGCGCATAACAATGTTGTAGATTTAATATAAAACCATTTGATATTACAAAATATACAAATGCGGTCAGATCGGTTTATTTTATGCATGATCATCTTTATTCTTCCTAAAATACTTTGGAATGGTCAGAAACAGGTGGAATAAACCATACTAAAATTGAATGAAAAAACAGAAGTTAAAGATTTTAATTTTTCACTTATTTTTTTAATGTAAAATAATAGAACATTGACGCTTACACACTGGTACCCCTGCACTAGGATTCCCTTTGTCTATGATAGCTTGGATGAACACAAGTCACACAAACGTCCAAGACCCGACAATACACTTTATGGTCACCGCACAAAATGTGTCCCGGCCGGAAACAGAACCCGGGGTTCCTCGCTTTGCAGACAAAGTTATTGCTATTGGGCAACACAAAAGCTGGCAAAAAAATACACTCATTAACCGTCCGTATATTATAGGTATGCGTACTTTAACTAATTAGGTAACATTTAACGCACTTATTATTATTATTGGTATCATCCTTATAAAACTATTAATTGTAACTAAATCAAATAAATTTATTAATTGTAATTAAGCAACTAAAATAATATGAATTTCATAGCAAAACTACCAACAAACAAAAGATAATGTATTTGGTTTGAGTTTAGTATAAAAGATTATGGGACAGATGTCGCTGTAAAAGTCTTTAGACCAAAAGCACGGTCATTAAAAAACCGACCAAGTGCGAGTCGGGGTCGCGCACCGAGGGTTCCGTACAAACTTGTAGCTCCCACTGGTAGAATCCTCCCGAGGCGGAGGCGATGCGCTCGTGTGCATATAGTCTCGTATATATAGTCCGAGCCATGCGGGGGAGTTTACTCCCCACTTGCCACGAGGCACTTCTTTTACTTCACCTGTGTTTGTTTTATAGACTGTCTTTTTTATGTTATTTGATAGCGAGACAAGCTGGTCGTTTGCCTGATGGTAAGCATAACGCCGGCCCATAATAATTGCAATGCCTGCACTCAAAACTTTGAAACACAGAGTCCTGCGCGGTCACTGCAGTGCGCCCGCTACCCTGAGACTTATAGGTATTAAGTCTCATAAGACCAGTAATTTCACTCTGCTCATCAAATCGGAATACAGTAATGCTCGCACATGACTTCTTGGCGGCTGACTTCACGAGCAAAGCGGTGGTACTAACACAATCTAGTAATTTACGAGTAGATTCGAGAAGTTCAATCTACGATACTTAACTTAATTAATGTTAAAAGCGCAATTAAACATTTTATTGGTGATTAATCTTGCTTTTGAACATTAATAAAAATAATTGATCCTTAAAAAAGTGGCAGACTGACTTCCATCACTTTATTTTTAAAATATGTACTTCACACGAGTATATCAAATAAAAAAGTTACATCAAAAACACGACTACCCTAGTGTCACTCGGGATGATGTAAGGATTCTAACGATATCCCATACATCGATATCTAGGCATTTATAAGTTATGGTGAAATAAAGAAACACATATACATGAATCCTGAAAACGTTACACTCATTTTTTGGGCAGTCGTGTAATTAAAAGCTAAACTTTCAAGTCAAATATAAGCTGCAAACAAATAAACTACTAACAAATTAAGTTGTTTTATATTTAAATGTGTAATAGGTATAAAAACTAAAACAGTTATCACATATTTATTGTAATGTGACCTTTTTCTACAACCCTGATAAATTTGATGTAGCATACTGTAAGTTCTAAGTTAAGATAAAAAAACCGCCATAACTTTATTTTTGGTGTTTATACTTAAAAAATATTATTACAAAAAAATTGCGATTTCATGACCTCTCAAGTTTCCGATGACCTTACGAAGCTTTATGACCAACATGGATGGATAGCCCAGGTGTTATTTATAAAACAATTTCTTGTCTCGCGTCAAATTATTTAAATGTTATTGCAGTTCGACGTCTAAAGTGGGTGTTTCTAGAGAGATATATAAGCTAGCGCGGATTTTGTTATCCGCATTCAAACTAGACCAACAGAGCTAGGCAATCACAAAAATGAAATTCGCAGTAAGTAAATTCGATAAGCGAAATAATTCTGTAAATAAAAACGTTGCAATAAAAATTAAGTGTCAATAATTCTTTTTTTTAAATAGATCGTCATTTTGGCTGTTGTGGCCGCAGCCAGTGCGCAGTTTGGTGCTCAGTACCAGCCAGGACAATACAACCCATTCCCGCAAGGACAGTACAATAACCGTTTCAATACATACCCGAAGACTCCGTTTAGCCGTTACACTACCCCGGCTCCTTACCGTCCCTTCGTATCTAGCACCATAGCCCCCATAGTGTACTCTCCCTCCACTTTATCTCCTCCCGTCGCTCCCTTGGTTGCCAAGGTTGCCAACCGCGATGACAGTCACGCTAACATCGTCAAGTTCAGCAACGAGCAAAATCCCGATGGCTCCTACACCTACTTGTAAGTAAACATCTTTACCTATTGACACTTTAATTTACATATTTTTTTATTTATTTATTATTTTTTTATTTATTTATCTTGTTGATGTCATCTTAGTTTTTGTTTTATCAAGGATGCTTTTAAAATTTTGTTCAATATTCAAAATTATTTTCAAAAGAAGGTGCCTCTATAATTACCACAGATTATTCAGGATTTATAGTCTTTGATAATTACTATCTATACATTGTACAGTATCTGTAACAGTATCTATCTAAAGGATAAAGGATAATCTAGAACTTCGGACAATCTTTATTTAGTGAATAAACCATTCTTACCTTTTATTTGACAACGCAATTACAATGCAGTGACAGACAAATCTTCTAAACAAGAACTGTTTCTGTGACTACTTGAAACACTGTCACACATATTTTTGTGCCAGTACTGATATATTATCAGCAACCAATAATAAATAACAATAAATATTATATAGGACAATTAATAGGGGCTAACATTTGACCGCAGTCTCTCCCAATGGTCGGCGACGATGCGATAACTATGTGTGATAATTGATATATACTGTATCTTCTATTTAGCTACGAGACTGACAACGGTATTGCGGCTCAAGAGCAAGGCGCTCCCCGCAACTTGGGAGGCAACCCACCTGTTGCCCCCGTTGTAGCTTCAGGCTCTTTCTCTTACATCGCACCCAATGGCCAACCCATTGCCGTAACCTACATCGCTGACGAAAATGGATTCCAGCCACAGGTAAGCCATCAACGCAATTTTTTTTTGGCATATTGTAAGTCATATGTAACAACTTAAAATACTCAGCGAAAACAGTAAAAGATGGAATCTTAAGAAGTGCGTTCAAAAAATTTTAAGAAATTCGTTGGCGCCACGAAGAACTTGTCAGATCAAAATATGCAGCTACCTACTTATCTAAATATTTAGTATTTTTCATGTATCGTAAAAGATTATTTGCGTCAAAAGACACAGATAACAATCGGATCAATTTAATCAGGGGATGTTTTTTTATTATTTATTCGTATTTTAAAAAGATAAGTTGATACGTGTATTAATAGTAACGTTGACGATCACAAAAATCGTAACATTTAATCACAGGGTACAAAAGCTATTAGTAGAATAATAAAAGAAGTATAATGAACATTATGACAATTTCTTATCGACCATAATGAGCAATATCGTTCCATTCCAAACCGCGGGTTCAAGCCCTGCAAGTCTTTTTTACACCACAACGTTTTGCCTAGCATTTGAAAACATGTGAGTCAAAAGACACTGTCTCAACATAACGTTCTGCTCAAAAAAGTTTTGTTGGGGATACACACCTCTGCCGATTCTATAGCTGTTAGTAATAAGTATAGAGGGTTCGAATTATATGCGTCCACGTGGCCAAGCGGTGTGATTTTTGTACTATGAGATTACAAAGTACTGCAAGAGACAATGAGGCGCGGCCGCGCGGCGGAGCAGATGAAGTGTTTTCTGCGGATGATCCACGTGGTTCTGCCGCTGCAGCTAACTAGTATATAATTCTAAAACTATTTTTTCAGAGCGCCGCCATTCCTACACCACCCCCGGTCCCAGCCCAAATTGCTCGCGCCCTCGAATACATCGCCCGCAACGGTGGTGGCAAGAACTAAACGCACCAAAAATTGACCTCACCTCACCGTACAAAACTACGTACTCTTTACGTTAGTCAATTAAATAGTTCATTTACCTACTTATGTAATTAAATTATGATGTGATATTTTTTTGAACGTCAAAAGCTGCCTTTAAGTGATATTTATGTATGTGCAAGTGTAAATAAATTACGTAACAAAAAACAGTTCTTTACTTTCGCATTTCTACAATATTTAATTTATGACTAGCTGTACGGCTTCGCTCACGTAGCCTAAGCTACTCCTTATAACATTAGATATGTGCCAGTGAAAGCAATTAATAGTATTCGATCTCAGAAACGTGCAAGGACGAAATACATGTAGCAAATTTGTCATTGCTACTATGCGATGCCACACCCTAATGTTACAAATTTAGACGCAATTTTGTGGTTTAGCTACAAAATTTAATATGTACAGTAAACTCGCTAGCTATAGCTATCTTACCGGGTCAAGTAGCGTCACCTTATCCACGAAGGTCTACAAAGTACGACGATGCTTGGGTCAAAGAAAAACCAATGAGCGCCACGAGCAGGCCTCCAACCATCACCTGGAGGAGCATTCACTTGTCGCAAGTGCGGCCGAGGGATTCTTTCTCCTATCGGTCTATTCAGTCATGAACAAATGTGTCGCCGCGATTCTGCTTAAATCATCAGCTCTGAAATAGATGTAAAGGTATTATTAAACTAATCTTTAAGCAAAATACACTGCTGTAATCTAGTATAATAAGAAAACTATAAATGTCAATCAAATTAAGTATAAAGGTTAAGCTGTCTAGTTTAATGTGTTAAATACTGATTGAAAAGTGGAAAAATAATCGTAAATTATTGGAAATGGAATGGGGATCATTGCGAGTAGACAGTGATATCATCACATCACTGAAAAACTCCAAATAAAACGAGTTTTCGGAACGGCCTTGGTCTATATTATTAAATAAACACAATGGCAGGATCGTAAGCTATGACTTATCGAAAAACATAAATATAGACAAATCAGGAAATAGCGATAACCCGACCAACGGGTCTTAATGATATTCCATAAATATTATCCAAATACAACTGAATAATTTTATCGTCAAGTGATCTCTCAAATAAAACAATTTACTGTTTTAAATGTGACTAAAACGATTTAAAGTAAAATTAAGATAAAATTTATGAGGCGGATCTCTAAATACCCATTCGCGATTCATGAATATCGATTATAAAAAATCTTAACTTGAAATTTAATCGCTCAACAAGTTCTTCAGACTTTTTATTTAAATAAATACAAAATTTCAATGACACTTTTTAGTCGTTGTGTAACCCTGAAAATAACTGTATTCTCTGTCATTATCAGCCTCTTACGCTCCCACTGTTGGGATACCGGTCTTCTCTCGGAGAGAGAGGTATGGGCCATAATCCACCACGCGCACCCAGTGCGGGTTGGTGGATGTCACATGTCCTCGAATTTTGTGGTTCTTGAACATGCCGGTTTCCTCGCGATGTTTTCCTTCATCGTTTTAGAACAAGTGTCAATAATCCGTACATAACTTGATATACGTCATTGGTGCGGGTCAAGCCGAGATTCGAACTATGGTGCGTCGGATTGAAAGTCGCACAAGTTCCCGCTCGGCCACACTCGCTCGTGTTCTCTAACTCAACAATATTACAAAAAAAAACAGTATAGTCTTTTAGAATACCTAAGGCTTAGTTAAAAAATTGATAAAATAATGGAATACAGATGATAATTATCATAAGTAAAAGATTATATCCCGAATAAATTTACTCATAATAAGATGAGGCGACAAAAGTTCCAATGTGGTTTACAAATTATCTCGGAGGATGGAGACACCAGCGGTCCAACAATCTCGAATGACTTGGGATTGGCCGCTCGGCTGCTAATAGGCAATAAATCAATGTCAGATCGATCGCAGTAGCTTCTCATGGGTGCATGTCCTTGGTTTTTATAGGTGTCACATTAGTTCACGGCAGAAGGCGGGTGTGAACCCACGCGATTGCACGCTGATCACCTATCTCACGATTACGCAATCCATCGATTTTTGTACCCAACTGGTTTAGGAGATTAATCTTCATTCTGACCTTAGAAGAATAATTAAATAGATATTTGTAAACTGATTTAAAAATCCGCTCTTGTTTATTGACTCATATCATCGATGAACTATAATACAGTTGATTTAAATTCTGCTAGGTTTTATTCTTTACCAGGGGTGCTATGCCGGGGAACCTCCACGTGGTGCACCCTGGGTACCCGTCAGCAACATCTCCTGGTTGACCTTTCGGTCCCGGAGGGGTTGCTGACGGGTAGCTGATAACCCGGCGAGGTGGGCCCCTCCGCGTGTCCCTCTGAAGGGGTCAGCAGAGGGCACAGCGGATGGGGCGTATGGGCGGAGCGGAGCCCGAAGGCCGCAGTGAGGGACAGGCGTGTCGGGGTGCCGCGAGGCTCCCGACACGCAACACCGGACGTGACGAGATAGGGGCGCGCTGTCTTCCAGCGTGGGACCAGGGTGTGTTTAGACCCTGCTCCCGCTGGCAGCGCGCGGAACTGGACGAGGACAGGAGATGGACAGCCCCTCTTATTGGGGGGGCTCACGAGGTGGGGTGCGCTGGCCACCAGCGTGGGACCAAGGCCATATCCCCTATAGGGATTTGAGCACTGCTCCCGCTGGCAGCGCGCCAAATGAGGACGCGACGCAGGAGGAGCAAGCCCCACTCTGATTCCCTCTCCATTTGGGGTGGGGCTTGATTGGAGAGATTGTGGGAGATGGATTCCCCGGACCGATGGTCCTCTCCCTGGAGTCTGGGGATCGGCGCGCGGTCGTTGACCGTGCGTCGAGAGGTGGACCCCCGCCCTAAGCGCCGCCCTTGCGGGTGCCGTGGCAGGCGAGGGGCACAGCGGTGCTCAGTCGAGCACGGAGACGGGGGTGCGGTCGAACCCCTCCGTCTCCTCCGGGAGGGCCTGGGGCGTCGGATGCGGGGGCATTCGGCGTCCCGCACCTTCTTATAGGTAGGGTCCTCCCGAGGCGGAGGCGATGCGCTTGCGTTGGGCGCATTGCCTGGCTGTGCGGGAGAGAGGTTCTCTCCCCGCGAGGCGGGTCCGCCCTGGGGGGCGGACGACGGCTGACGGGGTTCCGCGTGTAGTGCGAAAGTGGCACCGCAACCCCGTCCAGAACCTGAGCCGTATAACGCCCCGGTGGTTTTTTGGTGGGTAGTCCGCTGCGCAGTGGGCGAGCGGGAAGCCCACACTCTCTCCGTGACCTCCCCCAAGGCACGGAGGGGTAAGCTCATAAAGGAGTTTTTCCACCGGGAACAAAAAAAAAAAAAAAAAAAAGGTTTTATTCTTTACCAAAGGAATTTCTGATCTATAGCTACCTGATGAGACCTTGATGAGTAGTGCGAGTAATTTAATTCAATAAAGTATTATTTATTGCTACCTATTTTGTAAATGTTTCTTTTTGCCTAACATTTAAAAATCTCACAGTGATGCATGTGAGATGATTAATATAAATTAAGTACCTAATTGCTTCCGTTCAAGAGTATCAATGAGACACTCATATTAATTAACTGTTAAGAAACTGGTTTGAAATCAAGTGGACTAATTTGATCTTATCTTATTCTTATTTTATTGTTATTATTCCCGCGTTTGTGTGCTATAATTCTATTATATACGTAATCACTATAGGAAATGTTTATCTCAAAATTAAAACTAGACACGTACTGAAATTTAATGAAGGTAAACCGAAACGATATGAGTTTGTTACTTCTACCCTATTTGAGCAGAAGGTCATCGAGACGAATCTTCGCACCTTTTCTAACCTAATGCTTCTATAAAACGTTCCAATTTAGCAAAATAAAATAATCAGAAAACTAAGTAAATCAGTATTTTCTAGACAAAGGCCTATTGTGTGAGTGTTTCGGCTGCAGTGATGCGATCTTCACCTCTCGAGCCATCGCTATGCTATCCAGTCCGACGCTCTGTGGCCGACCTTAGCATTTGAGGTGCCACCTTAGCGTTTAGTACCAAACTCTTGCAGTAATAAAGGTGACTACGTGATTTTTTATATTTTACATCCGGTGCGTTTGTGCCAAAATACTCATGATAATATGAACAGTATGTTAGAGCATATCTCTGTAATCATAATTATGAAATATTAGTACTTATTAGTAATTATTTAGCATACGCAGTAATTATTAAGTACTTCAATATTTAAATATGATCATCGATAACCATTTTGAGCAGATCTTTAAAAATCTCTAACACATGTTAAACCTAAAGATCTGCGTGAGCTGGATGTCGCCGATTGGCGAGAGGCAGCGCAGGTCCGGAACAAGTAGCGTTCTCTTGTGATGGAGGCCAAGATCCATTTCGGCTCCCTGCGCCGGAAGGGTAAGTAAGTAAGTAACCATTAGGTTTAACACGTGTTATGTGCTTCATCTTTTATCCATAATATTTCCCCTAATCATAATCAGCGGGAAAACGGCCACTGCAGAACTTCGGCCTCCCCATGAAGGGAGATTGTGCCACAATACAACACGCTTGGTAGGCGTCGTGGTGATAGCAGTAGATTGTGATTACGATTGAGAAGAATGCTACTGCCTTTTCTTGGACATTTGCTTAGCCGGCTCTTAAGGTACCCACGGAAATAGTGACCATAATAATTATAGTTATAAGTAATAGTTAGTTTCTCTACATACTCTTCTATTAACTGGTAACAAAGTTCCTAGTTTATTAATTACTAGCTATGTCACGCGGCTTTTCTCACGTAACCTAAGTTACTCCTTATAACATCAGCTATCTGCCAGTGAAAGTGCCATCAAAATCGGTCCAGACGTTTTGGAGATTAGCCGGAACATAAAGACAGACAGACAGACAAAAATTTTAAAAATGGTTGTTTTGTTATTGGAACCGTATATACTTTCATTTGCATTTAGTAAATAGCTGTTATTTTGATATTACAAACATACACTTCAATTTTATTTATTTGTATGTACGTATATAGAAGATAATTCGACTTGATAGTAAAATTCGTCAGCACTCAGCAGCCTAGATCATTTAAAAAATTCTGGCTTGGGTATAAAATTTATATCTTTGTAGGATATCGGTACCACTGTATAATGATCTAATGCTTTATTTCAAAACTCTAAATGTCTTCAGAGAATGCAACTAAAACATAGCGGCTAGCGCAACAAAGATTAGCTACTGTCACATACTGTGTAGCCAAAGGCTTTGTACAGCACACTCGCTCGTGATTAATGTGGCTCGCGTGGCCTACAACCACATAAGCAAAGCTTAAAGGTGCGTTTAATTGCACAGGTAGCTTCTTTAATCCCTAGTGAGGAAATTGATCCAGATGGAATTTTTTTACAACGGTCTAAATGCTTTTACATAGCTACTATACATTCTTTTATTAAACAATTAGATTTTGGCTCCAGTTAATCTGCTAAACAGATACAAAATTAAAACCAAATATTATGTTTTAAAATAATTATAACCAACATGCTATTTTTAAACTGTGAAAAAGAGTGCCGGAAAAGTAATACCTACAGCTCGACATGAAAAAGTTTCTTTAATTAAATTATATTTTAGTTTAATTAAGTAGGACACACACTAACAATTAATATTACAAGGTGTTATGTAGGTGTAATCAACAATAAAATAATAATTATTATTATTTGACTTTATAAAATTTGAAAGGACTTCAAAGAATAAATGAAATAAGTCTCAGAGTTTCTATTACAATAGGTACCTCTTTTACGCTTATGCTCGCCTAGTACATTCTTCTTCTTAGCGTGTCGATGGCAATTAAATTAATAGTGTTTACGCCTCACGAATTTTTATACAAACTTTTAAATTTAAAATCCTCGAAATGAAAATCTGTGTGTGTTAAACGACTTTAACATGATCTACACATTTATGTTTAGTTTGACAAATTTAAACTTTTAATTTAGATGACATTGATTTGTATACAATTAACAAATCAATGCAATAACTTATCAGAGGCCAATATTATTTTAACATCCGGCTAAATATTTAGACTAATTTTGTATAATTAATGGACTTAGGTCCAAAAGGTTACGTTATCGGTGAAACAACTTATTAGTAAAACTAGCAGTCATTCATAGTTTTGCACGCTTTTTAGTTGAAATACATAATATATGGAAGTTAGTTCCTTACCAGATAAGCCGATTTTCGTACTGCGTGGTTCGCTACAGATTTAAGGCGTATACAGCAGCTAAATAAGATTTTTAGCAAAAAAAGATGAGCTTCAGGCACTGGAAAAATATATGTCATTATTAATCATATTAGCAATAATATTGTTGTAATCAAAAGAAGTTTCTAAAAAATTTACTACATGAAAGAAATTAACAAAGATACCTGTAAAAATAAGTTTGAAACGAAATATCTATATTATTTATAAATGTATAGGTATCGAAAAAATTAACAAGACTTACTGTTATATAATGAAAAAAAAAATTAGTTGTGGTACATTTTCGACTAGGCATCTAATTTTGAACATATCACGCTTTTTTGGATTTTTACTCAATTTTTACGCGCACGCGATTTTTGTTCTCTTTTACATCAATGCAAACCGATGTATTTTTTTTTATGTTATTTGGTAACGAGACGAGCTGGTCGTTTGCCTGATGGTAAGCATAACGCTGGCCCAAAATAATTGCAGTGCCACCCAGAACTTTGAAACACAAAGGCCTGCGCGGCACTGCAGTGCGCTCGTTACCCTGAGACATTAGGTATTAAGTCTCATAAGCCCAGTAATTTCACTGGATACTCTGCTCATCAAACCGGAACACAGTAATGCTTGCACACTACCGCTTGGCGGCAGACTTCACGAGCAAAGCGGTGGTAACAACCCAGACGGACACTCGCAGAAGAGTTAGTCCTCACACTAACAAATGGATAACTAACTAATTTATAAAGAGGACAGAATGAAAAATGTCATTGACTCGGGATAGCACCTTAAGTTACTAGGTAAGCCCTTGAGCTAGTCACCACACACAATTTTTTAGGGCTGAGCACCCTCTGAACTCTGTCACCGTTCGTTGATGCTGTAAAGGCCGAAAGAAGAAGAGGAAAGCTCCTCAAAAAAAAAAACCGTTCCTTGCCAGCGTCTTTGCTTCCATTCCATAAACATTGTATTAAAATGAAAAATGTGTAATTAATAAATTTTTTTTCCGGGCTAAATGGTTTTATTAACTAGCTAATACATAAATAAACACTACATCTAACCTAGCTAGCTACAAAAACAGTTGGATAATCTACAAGCCCTAGTAGGCCTATAGATAATCCAAATGTTCTAGCCCACTACCAGTTATGCTTACCATCAGGCAAACGACCAGCTCGTCTCGTTACCAAATAACATAAAAAAAAAAAAAAGTAGGAAGCGTACCCAGCATGCTGGCGGCATTGCCACGTTGAACCGCAATGCTGATCCGTATTATAATTAATAAATTAATCTGATTAATAAATTGATTTCCAACCTACTTTGTTTGGAAATTGGTATTGGTATTACATTACATAGAGCGAGTTTGCACCTGTTCGACATAGGTATACAGCCACGACTCCTAAAATAACTTGTATGACGATCACTTTGAACTAATCTTTGATCAATTTTCTCAGTCTCAAAAAGTCTAATCATCCACAAGATCAAAAACATGCAATAAACATACAATTTCATCAAAGATAACTTCGGAATCAAGACGTTGAACATCGTCATTAACTTTAGAAGTAATTTATATGTCAGAAAAAAATAATTAGACGTCATAGATTAACTTTATTAATACGGATAAAAGCGTCACGTCATATAAAATTGTAAAATTATGTATACAACGACCGTAATACTAGAACACGTATGCCTATTTATAGTAGAAAAGTCAAAGTTCGAAGTCAATCATGATCCTAATGACTGACACTATCATATTTGGTCGATAGGTAGCTATTAACATATATATCAGATTACTCCGAGGTGGTCAATTGCATAGATGACCTTGGCTTACCCACATTTACCTAGATTCAAGACTTTATTGTACGGGACTCACTTAATAGTCTGTAAATACCAATGAAATATTAGTAGAAATTAATAAGAATCTTGAACAATATGTCTGTCAACCTTTTAATCGATGCTCATTTGTAGACAAAATAGCAAATTTATTTGTAATATCATTCAACGGATGATTTGTAGTTATTAAAAACAAAGTCGTTAACGATCGACATCTCAGTCATAAATACCTGTCGATATTATTATAAATAATACGTATAATGTATTGAAATTAATCTAAGAACGAGACAAGTTAAACGTGATTGACTAAGTTCGTTTAACCCAAAACGTCTGCGCCAAAGATGGTAAAATGAAAATCAGCTAACATAAAAACTGAACAGGATGTAAACTAAACGCACACGTGCCCTATTGCAGCTATGAATATGGGAATACGCATAATGAAACAAATTAATATACATACCTACTTGTCTTTGCATACCTATAATTGTTCAAATAATATTAAATTATAATATAAACTGCCAATTTGGACTATATGCCACACACAGTTAAAGCTATAATAAAAATATGCAGAGCTGCTCTTCCTGCTTTAGAACTGGAATTTATGTTAATATATACATGGTTTTATTTAAAAATATTTTGATTATCTCTATGTTTAAACATTGGACGAGAGGTTTTCCAATTTTTTTAGAAGAACAGTTTAACTTTGGGTCTATGTATTTCAAATGGCAAATGTTCGAAAATAGCTGTCTTCTCTGATAAACATATACGTATGTATTCCTACTGAATAAAAAAAAGTAGTAAAAGTATATAAAAAGTTCTCTCCGCTTTGCCTTCTCTAAACGAAATATGTAAAAAATACAACAAAACATGAAGCTGTCTTTCTTATGTTATATTTCTGAGTTAGAGCAAATGTCCTAAAAACCAACTCGTGCACATAAGTGCTAGGAAGACCACGTGGGCCACTAAAATTAAGTAAAAATCCTAAAATGCGTAATTACTTCAAAATTAGATGCCTAATTGAAAATGTACAACAACTACGTTTTTTTTATTATTATATAATACGTAAGTTTTGTTAATTAATCAAGATACATTGATAAATAACAGAGTTATTTCATTGCAAACTTATTTTCAGATGTAAATTTGTCATTATTTTTTGACCGAGTAAATTTGGTAAATACTTGTTTTGATCACAACCAGATTATCGGTGATATGATCATGACCGCTATATTTTTTCCAGTGCCAGAACTCATCTGAATTTGCAAAAAAAAACATTTTTAACAGAAGCTATTTAGCTGATATATACGATTTTCGAAATTATAATGCTATTATTAATTATATAAGGAATATTTTTTTAGTAATATGCTTGTAGAGGGTAGATTGCCCGATTATGCAAGAGCTTCCCGCGGGGAGTGTGCTAACGGGTCCGTGACCCCGTCCGAAGGCTGAGCTGCCAGGAAACTGTGCAGTGGGCAGGCGACGAGTCCCACACTATCTCCGCACCCTGGGGGATGCGGAGATGTGCATAAAGGCATTTCCCAGGGCTGCGTATCAAGACCAGCAACAGGTATTCAATCCACAATGATACTTAAAACCACAAAACTTCATGATTAAAATTAAATGCAATATGCTTAACACGAGAAAAAAAGAGTAGAAGATAATCCTTCTACGATTTTTATATTATGCTATTTGAAGTGGTTCAAACTTAATGATCACGGAAACTGCGTTCCAGATGACCACCGCGCAGTTTCATGGCGCCAGATGATACCAACATTAAGTTAAACATCTACATGACTGCGAGTCAAAGTTCAAAGTTCAGTTTTATTCAACCAGCGTTTTGCCTCTTTATTTAATTCACAAGAATTGCTCAGAAAACCAACTGCGGTTGCTCAAACTATTTGAAGATGTCTCCGTATACAGTAATATATATACATGTCCGTTAATCCTTATGTAGGTAATTTTAATGCCAGAAGATCGGTAACTTTGAATAATCATTGGATGGCACTGGTATCAAATGTCAGAGCTAAATATCGTACGCGTGCTAAATCTATAAGAAAGAAATAGTACCTACCTGTCAACAATTTCATATACTTAGCCAAAGTTTTCATACATTATAATGTTATATAAATTATTTGTTAGGTTAAAATGATTGAATGAAATAATTTCTAAAAATAATAAAATCATTAACAAGTATGTAATTTAAACTAAAATATATAATTTTATCATTTAACAAAAAAAAAAATGAAACCTATAGGTTCATACAAATACTACTAATATATAATGTTAACCTAAATAGAACTACAAGATTACATGTCAGGAGAAATAAAATTTATTTGTGTAGAATACGGTCGTGTCCTCTGCCAGTGATAGATAGTAAGCGGCGCGTGCGCATCTTAAATGTATATGTAGTATAGTAGACAGCTAGAGGTGGGAATAAACTTATCGATATCGTGCACTTAGAGTAATTTATTTTAAATTTCATGAGTGCTCTCCTGAGGCCCATGCTAATAAAGGATTTTGAATTTGATAATTTAAATGTTTTTATAGGCTATTGACAGATATCGCAAACTTCTGAAACTTCTAGTAACAATTTTACTGAAGGTTTCGATTTTTAAACTACAAAAGAAAATATTTAATAATACCAGTAATAAATCTTCAGAATCACTAACGATATTTATAAGAAATGATTTACATAGGTTAAGCTTGTGTAATGTGAATGTGTGCTTGTGTGAAACTACTTTCATTACTGAGTGGGATTAGAAAGGTTCTTTTTTCTAAAACTATATGAGACATTGAGAACGTCTGATGGTGAAGACATAGACAAAGAGGGATAAAAAGTACTATTTAATCAACCAGCTAGGACTAACTCTTCTACGAGTGCCCGTCTGGGTTGATCCCATCGCTTTGCTCGTGAAGTCTGCCGCCAAGCAGTAATGTGCAAGCATTACTGTGTTCCGATTTCATGAGCAGAGTAGCCAGTGAAATTACTGAACTTATGAGACGAGATAGCTATAATTTGTCAGGGTATCGAGCGTACTGTAGTGCCGCGCAAGCGTTTGTCTTTCAAAGTTCTGAGTAGCACTTGCAATTGTTATGGGCTGGCTGACCATCAGGCAAAGCTCGTCTCGTTATTCGTTAGTATACAAAAAAAATTACTTTATGGTATAAACTAACTGTATACTTTCGATATTTCTACTATCGATATGCGGCATCTCTGTCGCAAACGCGTCGAGTCATTTTTTTGCCTACTGCCACTGTCGTGTTCACAAGTATTTTATTTTGATTACCTGCGTGCTTAATGGCAAATTGATTGAATACAGCTAGTAAAAACAGTGATGTATCCAGTTAATTAGATTGAATAGATGAGGTTTTGTCATAGCTATTAATTTTGTATATACCTAGTTATGCTCGTGAGTCAAAGTCTACTTTACACAATATTTTATGAAGCAAGAGAACCATGGACGTAACTGGATATAGTAACTGGATCTATGCAATAGATGAGAAAAGCTTAATTTATCTTTCATCTCTTATTGCAAGTATCTAAGTATACACTAGAAAATATTTTTTTGCACGTCAATCCTATTTCTATTTTTACTAATTCCTAAGAAATTAATTTACATAAGTCAACAACCAATTTTGGTAATTATCTTATACCCAGTAGTATATTACTAATATACTACTGGGTATAAGATAATTACCAAAATTGGTTGTTGACTTATGTAAATTAATTTCTTGATTGAGTTTGACGAAATGTTGTAAAAGGTTTTTTGAAAGAAATCTTTATGTCATAATATATATAGTCTTTAGCTTCACTTGTAGCAAGTAACAATGTAATCAAATCTTGGATATCAATATTAGCCTACATGTGTGAATTGGGATGTTGCATGAAACACGAAAGACATAATTTCTGTCGCTATACAGTTTTAAGAACATCACACTATCACAGTAAAAATGAAATTCACAAAAAATATATAATTTCCACAAAGATACTGCATCTGAAAGTTTACCAAATTCAATTTTTTTTATTTTTATCATCTATTAGTAATATAAATTATACCAGAAGATTCTTTACATTTTAGTGAATAAAAAAATGTATGGTAACTATGTACTTAAACGCAGTTTTTCATTACCGAATCAACAAAATGCATGTTTTTAGTACAGATTTACGGCCCGTGTAGAACACGTAGTGACGTCAGATGTTCTGTACAATTTGTATGGGGCGTTTTAACGCTCAGTAGATACGCCCCGCCCGACTTTAACTCTCATTTTTGACGTTTCTAGCGTTCGATTTGCAGTTTTTTCGATATAGACATTTGATTACCTACTTGACATTGGCGAAATTGTGGCTAACATTCAACAGAAGCCAGGAAATAAAGAAAGAAGAAGACATTTGATTCTCACGCGAAAACGAATTGATTGACATCATAAAAAATGGAGTCAACATCCCTATTGCAGTATCGAAATGAAAGTGTATAAGTATATATAGTTTGGTAATTGATTGATGACAATACAATAATTTCAAATCATAAAGCTGATCTATAACGATGGAGCCAGGAGACAAATAGTGGAACTCCTCAGTGTCTACAAGTTTACCCTCGAGTTTGGGCTCATTTCATTTTGCCGAGTGCCATAGATAGCACTTGGTGTCGAGGGTCTGATGATGGAGTCAGGAGATGGATGCGTGTTTTTTTGGTTTATATTATATTTATTTCATTTCAAATTCGCTGTAGCGGTTTGGGGCCACATATTTCAACAAGTACTTGAATAACTATTACAACATGAAAAAACCAGTTCTAGGCAGGGCTAAGGAAGTTCCGCCTACTTTTATTAATCACCTACCAAAATCGACAACGTAGTTCAATGTGTTTATCGTGTTATAAATATATTTATTCTCCCACGGTCACTGGTGGGAGTAACCAAATACCTGGTAAGGTGTGAGACCGTCCCACAAAAGATCCTTCTAATCGCCAATCTGATAATGCAATGAGATTAACCTCAGATGGTATTCGCATACGCGCACTATAATGGGCTTTTGTGCACGAAAACAATACTGTAATAGTTTTATTGTCTCAATTTGGTCCGATGACCAATTTTAGACAATAAAAATTCATTTTTGTTTTCATTCATTGAATTCATAAATAAGTTCAAGATTTATTTCAAAGAGTGAAAATCAGATTGAAATATTTCTAAAAAGGTAAGCCTTAATCTGCGACAAGTCGATAATGCATGGTTGCGTTTTATAGCCAAAATAACCAAGGTTTTACAACAAGCGCAGATTACAAAGTATTACACACTCACGCGCGGCTTGAAGTAAAACCATCAAAAATGTATGAAACGGAGAAGAACAGCAATACGGCCAGATAGTTCTATCACTTTCACTCCCTCGAAGTCCTGCCTGGGCTCAAAGCGACGACTGCTCCACTACAGACATCACTTTCGCACCACCGCGTATTTACCGCCTCATTTTCATCATCAAAACAGCATTTGAAACAGCTTCGGCATTATCAGCAGTAAAATTGTACACCACGTTGATAAAAAAACAAACGCTTACACATGGACCCATCAAAACGGTTGTTAAACCTCTATTAGCAAATTTAATTTGTCATTTTCTTGCTGCATGAAACGCGAAGCTCGAAAATACATTTTAGGTTCAATTATTTTTGGTTTTATTTTTATATTGTAGGACTACTGTGCTGCTTGTCTAACGGCCTTTACACCATCACCAACCGGTTGCAGAGCTCAGATGGCGTTTTGTCCTAAAAGTTCATATAATTAGGGATTAAATAAAAAAAAATTTACACAATTATAATATCTAAAAATTTTTTGGGTCTACCTGATTGTAACTATAAGACAAACGTTGCCGTGTCCTTATGAGATATGTTGCATAGCGGTTAAGAAAAAGGTTGAGTCTGACAAACGTATATCACTAGACTATGCTACAGCTGTTAAGCAATTTGGATATTTCACACATTGATTACTATTTACTCACATTGCCTTTAAATTTTAAATTATCATGGGAAATGCTTTTTTAATCTCATAGTTAGTGTCATAGCAACTGAAAGAATATAATATGTGATATACATACAGGTTGTGGCGTAAAGAGTGGATAATCATTAATCAGCTGGTGGAGGGCATCATGACTGCCCATAAAACTTAAAATTGTATTTAGTAAAAGCCGCATGGTTTTCGAGCTTTTGGACAATTTGTAAATTTAAAAAAAAACGACTTCTTTGATCACTCTTTTCGGTGTCCTGAACACAAATAAAGGAATTTTTTCAGTCTCCTTATTGAATTGTATTATTGGATAAATGTGCTATCAAACAATAACTTTATATTTTGTGCCGCAGGCAATTATTTTTACATTTTTAGCGACGATGCGGACGACAATATAGCACGCTGACCCAGAAGATACCTGTTCACTCGTCTCTTGAAGTCTCCCTATTTGTAGTGTTCAGGAAAAGCAGACGCCGGCAATGAGTTCCACTCCTTAGCTGTCCGCATGATGGAGGTCCGTTTCTGATCGACGTGATTTTTTTCATTGAGTTTATGGATCGGAGAGACGGTACCTAACGTAGTCTACTTTTGTCCCGAAAATATGGTCGGTTCCTGTGATAATTTTCACGCGGACAGCAGCTGGAAATACATAGGTAGAGTAATTGAAAAAAAATGTGTAACTGTTATAATACCTATTTCTAAAAACAATTGAACTCAGTCGCTAACTTAGATAAGACTTCAGAGTCTCATTTAAAAGAAAATTTGGAAAATCAGAAGAAACGAGTAAAGTTACTACAACAAATATTGAAACACTGATGTCTAAAATAGGTATTAAATATCAGGCTACGAAACACCTACGTAAACGCCAGTAGGTACATTATGTTAACGCACCGGTCCTTCAATTAGGTAGGCACTCAAACATATTCACATAGGTAGAACTGCAAACATGCGTCGGGCAGTTAGCGGAACTGCAAATAAAATGTCAACGGATCATCTTCTCGCGTTTGCATTGCATTTGACATAAAGCGTACGTACCATTTAAGCGTTGGGTACGATTTTACGAGACTTTATAGTTATTCTATTGTACTGTGGACAAGATAATGTTGCAAGAAAGGGCTGAACCTAGTATTTTTACGACGTATGCGATTTTAAGTAAGCTTTTATTCTGTACTTTATTACTAGCTACTATAATTATTCCCTTACAAACTGTATCTAAATAGAGCTTTGTATTAAAACAAAGAATGATCAATAGTTGAATACTTGCCTTTAGCCATGAAGAACACGTGCGTACCTACCTATTTTGTTATGGTATAGTCTTGCTCCATGAATAAAATTAATCCAGGGTAGTAGATATTTTCCAAGTGAACTTTGATTTCTACCAAATAAATAGTTTTATAATAGTTCTACAAAAAAGGTTGATTGATATACAGTCCGACAAGTTTTAATTTATTTTGGATCGTATAGTGTTTGGTTTTTATATAGGGTATAAAATATCCAGTGAAATTACGTGGCTTATAAGATTTAATACCTAATGTATCAGGGTAACGAGCGCACTGCAAGTTCTGACTGGCACAATTGTTATGGACTTAACATCTGGCAAACGACCGGCTCTTCTCGTTATCAAATAGCTTAAAAAACAGTACCTACATATGTACAATAATCTCTACCATATATACCTTCTTTTTAAGAAAGATGCTTGTGCAACTCTAGTTCTCTTGTGTACTCCTTATTTTTTAAAACTTGACCACATATATTTTTAACTTATATTACCTATTAGACATAATGTTAGGTTTATCACTTTCTATTGATAAGATTGTCATGACTAACAATGGTTATTATTAAAAAAAGGTTACCAAAATTATTAGACACAGTTTATTTTAGCCTCTACCCTATCAGATTACTACAATAAGGTAGCTAGTAAAAGCAGAAAGCTAGAAAGTAGAAGCCAGCTTCTTCTTTAATTTTAGTAAATTTTATAGTTGTTCTAAGTCCGGCCCTGTACCTTAGGCAGTACAGACTCCCCCTGCCGTATGCAATGTCTAGACAAACCCGCGTCTCTATAAAAGGGACAGGTGATTATACGGCTAAGTACACTCTGGCGCATTCGCCGCCACGCTACATGGAAATCTGCTGAAATTGCTAAACATTGTTGAAAAAATTGTGCTTGAAATCTGAAATCATGGTGAGTCGTTTTAACATATATAAAACTCCTTCCAAATGACGGCATAATATCCCGATACGGTGATAAACGACCTTGTGAATCTTCCTTGTATATCTTCTGTTGAATATGATAGGGATGATTAAAACCGGGGATTTATAATTTTTTTTATGTTTTTACCCAATCGATAAAATAGCCATAAATAAAAAGTTTAAAACGCCGGTAGAGTTTTGTAATTTCTGACCCCTGAATCAAACAAGTCAACCTCGTATTGTCATAGAAATCGCGTCATTGTCTCCACCATATCGAATTTTCCCAATAGATCAAACACAAAATGTACGTAATCGAAAGAATGGCCTTTTTGCGTCTTGATTTCTCATTTAATTAGCTAATTAATAAGAAAAAGGTCGGTAAGACACCTCCATCTGCAAGCGTTTGAAATGCATTGTTAAGTGATTTTCGTTAAATTTATACCAGAATTATTAATCTTCGGTAAGAAAGAATACAATTACTTTATAAACTCCGGAGATTTTTATTAAAATATAAACAAAATGAAATATAAAATAATGGCTGAGAAAAGGAAATTTTAATTTTTAAAGTTAGTAAGCATATATTCAAGCAGTATGTAGGTAGCAATTTCAGCAATTCTATTGACATGAATCTGGGCGCGATATATCATGAAGGAAACTTGTTTGTTATATAGTTCAGCGGGGCGACCGACCTACGCTGGGTGTTTTTAACAAACTGTTTTAAATTGGTTTTTACAAGACATACAACTAAGTATATAGATAGACTGAAAAACCAAGTCTTATTCCATTGTATCTAAATACAAAATTTCATCCAAATCGTTAGAGCCGTTTCAGAAATACACGAAATAAATTTATATTTAAACAACAACTGCTCATTTAAAGTTATTAGATTTGCAATAATTATACAGTAACCACCTATAATGTACCTAGAAATATGCAGATATCAGCGGTTTATCTTCAGTTAATTATCTAAATTTAGTAGACAAATTACCGTCAAACACAATATTTTCAATTAAACCCTTTTTATTTTCAGAACATAATAATCAACATATAAAAAATAACTGTATAAAACAAAAAAGGTTTGCAAAATAATCACGATTTGTAAAGGCGATTATTTCATACTTATAAATGTCAATTCTATTAACTATATTAAATAGGACGGACCGCAAGGATGCGCTTGTCACTAAGGCAAATAACATAGATGTCGGCAAAGGTTAGCCAGATGCAATATGCACAAACATTGCATAAGGGACCTACCGTGGCCTATCCGCCTAGTTTGGAGACGCCCTTAAAAACATCTTGAAGATGCCTCATGAGTGATTGATAAATTGTATTCTCACGATGTTTTACCTCTTGGCGGATTCTTATTTGCAAATGATGCGGATATTAGATTATCAGGTTTGAGAGATGTTATGCGTGACGCATGTCTATAATAGTTATACTCGTAGTAAAACGGAAAAACCATTTTACTTTTCCGTAATAAGTCTCTGCTTTCAATATAAAAGTGTTGACGTAAAACTTTAATATGCGGATCAACTTGAATACCACCACCTCATTGTTAAAATTCGTTTATTACGCACTACGTTATTATAATAGTTGTTGCAGCTTAATTATTATGCTTAAAAAACTAAAGGGGTCAAGAGCATTGTAGTTAACGATGTCTTGCAGTCATAGACTACATAAGTAGTTACTATTATTTCTTAAACTTATAATAGTGCTATAAATAAGCTTAGGTACTAGTGTAGTTAGCTAAGTTCTTAATTTGAACTTTAATTTTATTCCACAAAAAAAAGTAAAAATGTCACTAAAGCCGTGCCTGGTTGCCATTTTTATTTCAATACCAATTTGTCCAAGAGAAAGTATTCTAACACTTTTAACGTAAATACTAATTTGATTAAATTGAAACCTGTTGTTTACCCGCATTTCCGAAGTTTTTTTTTTATGTTTTCCCTATATAATATATTATACTGCTACACCCGGAACGCTCCATAGTTTATTCGTAAAGAGCTTGCTCCTTTACTGTCGTAAATAATCAAACTTACAACATACGCAGGGTTTTTCATGTTTCATTTACTGTTGAATCAATATACTCGGCAAATTCAGACAAAAGATTGCAAAACCACATTAAAACAATTAATTTTTATTATTTCATGAGTAAATACATGTTTTCAGTCCGTAGTTTTTTTGTTTATTTTGAGGTTACTGCACTGCTGAACATAAAAATTCGTGGTACATAACATAGAATCCGTCTCTGCACGTGCAAACGCGTGCGAGAGGCTAATTAAGCGCGCACCTTTTGTTTTTGCACGTAGTACATTGTTTTCGAGGCAACTCTCAAATTCTATGACATGTTCCCACAACTCACTCCACTTGCAAAATATGCTGCCAACATCTGCATACCACACGTACCGTAGGTATTTAGGTGCCACTAAAAATACAAGGCGTATGGGACAAACCACTATTGTGCTTTGGAAAACCGCAATATTGAGGTTTAGTACCTACTTACTTAAAAGAGCTTAAGATAATTTTATATGTATGCCTGGTACCTACTGGGCTCTTTGAAATTATCCACTAAGAAAAAACTATATAAGGAAAAAGGTATACCCGATACCTTTTTCCTTATATAGTTTTTTCTTTCAGCTTTACTTTTGTTTGAAACACTTTGTGTGTTCTTAGTGACTGCATTTATTTTTAACCGCGGCTTACAATAAGGAGGAGCTTCTGAATCCACCCCATTTTTTAATTTATATTATTATTATAATAATTATTTATTATTATAATTCACTTCATTTATTTACATTCTTAAATCTAAGATTTTTTATAATATTCCTATTTAGAAAAATAAAATATTACAAAAAATCTAAACATAGGGTGCCGCCGGCACCGGGGCAGGGCCCAAGTTACCGGTGGTTAGGGCTGCAGAGTGTGGAACCTCCAACAATATGTGCCGTATCATTCTTAAGTCAAATGTCATAATAATTATAATATAATAATTATTATGACGTTTGACTTAAGGATTCATAACTGATATTCAGAACTGAAATAAATTATATGTTTTCTAACAACAAATACACAACATAACAAGATTTAATGTATACCAACCATCTATGAAATAAAACCTTAAGGACATAATAATATATATACGTTCCTTTCTGTTATTAATTTGAAGAGTAAAGAACCCAAAAAAGTAGCATAAAATTATACTTGGGCAATATTTTATATTATAACAGTTATTTTAACTTATATACAAATAAATAAAATTGAAGTGTCTGTTTGTAACGTCAGTAACAGCTTTTTACTAAATGTATATAAAAGTATATACAGGTTAACTACGGGACTCATCTAGTCTCACTAAAATTATGAACTAGCTCCAAGAAGCGAAATTACTTCTGCAACAAAATTATGTCATTATCTGGACCATAAACTATCTCTTTGCAAAAAATCTAATCAAGCTTAGATTCGTCTCTGAATCTTAAGAGGCTGTAATGAGCCATAAATTTAAGTATATTAATTAATTTGTAAGGTTTAACTAAGAAAAAGACACACCATTAATTTTAATATTTTTTTTCAAATGTCTTTAGATGATTAAATAGCATTCATTTCTTTTGGTTACAAAACATATGATAGTTGTCGCTCAAAATATTGAGCATTTTGAGACAAAAGTATCGGGTCTAATTTTTTTCAAAATTTTGCGCCGTTTCTGTGACATGTTTTAAAGATAAGTCTTTTCTATAAACACTTGGCTATACTACTGTATTTTTTGCTAGTAATATTTATGAAAACAGACATTTGTGCGACGAAAAACAGGACGTTTTGCTTCAGAGAGAGCCTTAAGCTTTAATATGGAGATTCACCATATAGGAATTACACATGGGGACATTTTCATCTCGATTATCGCAGCCCTCACACCTAATTCATGATTGATGGATAAGTAAGCATCAATCGCGGACCACGAGAAATCCATGCAGAAACCACGATCCCCACTTGACATTTATCGTATCGTCTATTGTGGTTGTGGTTGGGGCTTGATGGAAAACTAGTCCGGGCACGGCCCGCTTCTACCTATGCTTTGACGATCTCTATTCAGAATAATTGTTTCATACAACCATTGCGTGCTCAATGCAGACGCCGCGATAAATGTGAGTAAGAGGTGGTGCGCAAGTGAT
Source organism: Crocallis elinguaria (assembly GCA_907269065.1). Lineage (NCBI taxonomy): Eukaryota > Metazoa > Arthropoda > Insecta > Lepidoptera > Geometridae > Crocallis > Crocallis elinguaria. The sequence goes on along the minus strand of OU026079.1, from coordinate 8,511,235 downwards.
TTAACTAAGTAGTGTAAACCGGACCAGTCGTCGCTTTGAGTTCCAGGCAGGGCTTCGAGACAGCACTATCTGGTCGTATTGCCGTTCTTGTATATTTCGTGGTTTTTTATGGTTTTGCATCAAGCCACGCTTGCGCGTGTATTATTTCGTGATCTGCGCTTGATGCAAAAGCATGGTTATATGGCAAAACGCATACTTGCATAAGCGTCTACGGTCTGCATAAAACGGTAAAAGCCACGGTGTGCTGCTAACTAGTTTTTAGATTAAGACTACATTCAGACTGAATATACCTAATATTACTATTTTATGTCTTTTTAAAATTTATTGAATTATACCTAATATTTTGATTCGTTTTTTGTATAAATAGTGTTGCATTGAATAAATTTACGCGACAAATATTAATAATCGACCTGAACTAATCACGATTTATTATGTTCTTTACCTTCAACTTTTTTGTTATGCTAAAGTTCATGTTATAATAACTTGTTAATTTTCTTTTATGTTTACTTATACTTTTTTTATACAAATTTCAAATTTATATATGCTGCCCGCAGTTCTACCTGCGTGGAGATTCCCATTGGACCCGTATTTTTTCTCTTTGGGCCACTAAGTATTTCTATGAACCAAAATCATAAATCGATTATCGAATCATCAAATCGGTTGTCGTTTGCAGACTATTGCTAGTCCCTACTAGTCCTCTACTTAAGTTTTCTTCTACCTAACATTATTATTTTAGTACGATTACTAATATATTTATTATTTTATGCGTTTAGGAACTGCTGATGACATAATTTTCATGTTAACTAAACAATAAAAACATATGTTTAGGACTAAATTCTTGTTTTTTTATCGCTCCTTTAAATCATATTATCATTAGTTAACAATTTCAACTTCATCATTAATTATATTACTACTAATTTGGTTCCGATTTTGTAGTTTTACGACCCATTAAAAGTATCTAAATTTTATCAGTAATTATCTAAATTTTATTACATTGCTTATTAGGACCTGTGCATAATCAATCTGCCGTAGACGTTGTTTTATGAAGACATAACTTAGGTATTTACTCTTCAACAATTGTCTGTTTGAATTAACTGAAGCATTACAGCCTTTGTAACCTAAGCTGTCTGCGCTTTGTAATTTATACTTACCTTGACAGCTACTTATATATTTATGTATTTGTACTTTGCCTTAACATTTTACGTTGACATAAAGTTATACGGCATCTTCAATGACCTCATTCATTGAAACACCGTTGTGATTACGAGCGTAAGCATTATTATAAATAATAATAATAATAATAATAATGAAACAACTGACCCCAATAATGAAGTTGTTTGATTAAATCAGATGTTTTGTTTTTACTTTCTGTGACTGTTAATGATTGATGAGTACACATATGCAGTGGCGTATTTTAGGATTTAGCGCCCTGGGCCTGCAGGCCCGGCCGCCCTGCCGATGCCGGTGCCGTCGCCGTGCCGCCGCGCCTGTCAGTATACACAGATAGCTCCGCGTCTTGATGTCTATCAAACTTACATCCACGAGCCCCCACGACCACCTTACGAGATTTAGGCCCTTAGGCAGGCTTTTTTAAATTTCCTCTGCTTGCACCGCCCCTCTCAGCCTGCCGCCCCGGGCCATGGCCCTTTTGGCCCTAGGGTAAATACGCCCCTGCACATATGAATGCCTACAGTATACGCTTCAGAAATAGAAGATGGTAAAGAGATACAACACCTCTTCAGAAATTAACTTGTCTATTTTAGGATCGAAACTTCGACGATATACATAGGTACTCTAATCTAATAAATGCAGAACAATTTAATATTATAGATATATCAAGTTCTTTCCAGTAGAAAGCGTCCAACATGAATAATTGTGTGTTTTTTGCAAAGCTCTCTTTGGCAGTAGTTTCGCAAACGAAATTTAGGTACAGATTATAGATAGTCATAATATCTCACGGTTATCAATCCATATTTAAAACTTTTCCCACGATGCAATTTAAATATCTTCATCACCGCAAGACAGCGTTTTTCATTTTGTTTGTATTGGCAAAATAGAAAACGAATTGATTCGACTTATGTAATTAAATAATTAACACCTCACCGCAGCCGTTAAAAATACAATGTTACGACCATAGGGGAGAAAAACTTCTTAGACAATGTGGTGACGTTGTGTTGTCGACCTTTACGTCTACTGTCTGCTCAAATAAATAAGCATCGAGTAGTACTCGTACTACTATTTTACAACTATTAGACTAACGTCTATGGTCTTTTTTATCTTTATACTTATTGATTATAATCAATAAGTACCTATATATTTGTAATAACTTAGAGACAAAGCATCTATTCCTATAAAATTTGTAAACGTTTACAAAAGTTTAATTTTTAAATTGTTTTGTTGGTTTATTGAAAACTTTAAATAAATCATAATTCATAACTATTTCAAGGGAATGTTAATTAGTTTTTTTTCAATTCGTTTTAGCACGGCTTTCCTAAAAAGTTTTTCTTCCCTATGGTTGTAACATTGTATTGTAGTGGCTGTGATGGTTAATAAATTAATTCATTGCATAAGCCGTAATTTTTAAATTATTATCATTAAATTTCATAGATCGAGTGATTTATTTATACTATACTATCTGTGCGTGCTAAACAGTGATTGCCTTGCCAAGGTTGCGTACCACAAAAGGACGATGGGTCAAACACTTGCCAGAAGTGGGACAATTTTGTATTGTCCATGTTTTATTATACTAAACTGTGTCAAATCACACTAATTCATATCTTACTTGATTGTCTCATGCCCTAACTTACGTCACTAATGGGCAGAGTAAGAGTGAGTGAGTCACTACAGCATATTAAAAATGATGACAAAGAAAATCATGTTTCTAATGGTATGGCAGTTTGTGGGAAGGGTGATGTATCCAGATATTTGCTTGGATTAATCATTTAATATTTGTTTTTGCTAAAAGTTGACTATGTTGCCAGAAATGAAGAAATTTAAATTTGTATTTAATCTGCCTCAACAAATCATTTTAATTCAACGGGACAATGCCGCCAGCATGTGGGCTCTGATCTGGCTAAAACTACTTCACATGGGCCAACAAGCTGGCAACATTGGACCCACTTCGAAAGAATGTTTTGGTTCGCCGGCGCCGGGGCTATTCACTCCTCATCCCCGTATTTCGGCGACGGCCCAGGTTGACGTTCGTAGTTCGTAATGCCATGTACACACTCCAAGCCCCTTATGCTATTCGGTACACACCCTTTTTTAACACACTTTTATTAGCGTCACTTGTAACTAACTATGTAATGGAATCTTGGAAGTCAAACCTACTACTAATTGATGCATCGAAATTAAACTTTGTATTTATACTATGTAGTTTGGATAACAATAGAATAATTTGGTATTGTGGCGTTGATCTGATGATGGAGCCAGGAAGTGGATAGTGGAACACTTCAGTGGAAACCCTTCCAATTTGGGTTCCGTTTGGTGACGTTGTACAAACAGCATGGTCGTAAAAAATAAGATTAGGTAGATACTAAGGTTAGTTAGATGTATTCTATAGTGTTATTCAGTATCATAAAATAAAAAAACTATTTTTTGCATACTAATATATAAAAAGAGACGGAGACGTAACTCGTAAGGCCAAGATCCGTATCCCCGTACTACAATAAATGCGAAAGTGTGTTTGTACGTTTGTTGGTTTGTCCTTCTTTCACTCAGCAACGGAGCAACAAATCGACATGATTTTTGGCATAGATTTAGTTTATGAACCGGAGGGTTACATAGGTTACTTTTAACCCGGAAAAAGGTTCGGTTCCTGTGGAAAAACGGGTGAAACCACTGGTGGAAGCGGTTGTTAGTAGTGGTTTATAATTGTGTTTTCAATGTATAAAGACATGAACTTATAGGGCTGTTGCCATGACAATCCATTATTACATTTTAGATTCAATGTAGTTCATTCTATTTAACAATGGGTAATCCCATGTTTTTGTAAATAGCAAATGCCTGCGATATTTGTTATAGTTCCACAATACTTGATTATTGCATCAAAAAACAAAAAGGCGTTATTACAGTAATACATGCTCTAGGGCGAGATTTAAAACAATTTAATTCTGCCTAGAAAGCGTGTAATCAAATGTGCTACTAAAATTTCTATTAAGTATATCATTCTATTTTATTTACATGCCTACAGCGACCTAAGTATGAGTACTAACTAGTCTCCAAAGACGTTCGATACCAACGCCTGCTAGTTGAATTCGTATAGCAATATCGTCGTATATCATTTGCAATATTGTTTTGATCAAGCGTCTATAAAACAAAAGGAGTGAAGAAAGATTTTTTGGAGATTTTACATTTTAGGCGCTTCACACATTTTATAATTGGTCTAGATTCACTACAATTTACTAAGTTTACATAGTGCTACTTACTACTAATATGTTTAAATTTACTTTCGATACGTTTATTAGCGTTTAGATCACAAACTCATCTGATAATATTGTTATGATTGAAAGCAGTAACACGCTAAGTTAAAACAGGATTTCTCAACATGACTCTAGTTATGCCGTCTCATCCCATGACAAATCGTTATTATCCTATAAAAGTGCTTGAGAAAAGTTCTTAAGCTTTTCAACCAATCTACTTTTTTATTTGTAAAACGTTCAATTTACGTACCTATTTATTTCTACTAGTATTTGGTCGTGTACGTTATCAGCCTCTTACGCTCCCACTGCTGGGATACCAGCCTTCTCTCAGAGAGAGAGGTAGGTATGGGCCATTATCCAACACGTGGGCCCAGTGCGGCTTGGTGGATGTCACATGTCCTCGATTTTTGTAGTTCTTGAACATGCGGGTTTCCTCACGATGTTTTCCTTCACCGTGTTGTAACAAATGTGAATAATCCGCACATAACTTGATGTATGTCATTGGTGCGGGCCGTGTCGATATTCGAACAATGGTGCGTCGGATTGAAAATCGCACAAGTTCCTTCTCGGCCACACTCGCTATCGTATTTGAATAGTGTTTGACAAAATCGAAAATTAAACGTTATGTTTCAGAGGGTGGTACTATTGTTGAGCGTGGTCGCGACGGCGTTTGCAGCGCCACAAAAACCAGATCAAGAAGTAGCAATAGTCCAGCAAGAGTTCGATCAACAACCAGACGGATCATACAGATACAGGTAATTGAACGGCCCATACATCTGCATGGGCCATTCATGAGTATGATACAGAACGTACATTAGGAAGTTCGATGGATTTGGGTATGGATGGATTGATTTGAAAATAACACGAGGTCTAATACGAAGATGAATACGAGGTCTAATTTGATTTAGGTCTTTGACCACTATCCTCCCATTGTATCAATTTGTATTTCTAATTTGGTCAAACATGGTGCACACGCTAAGTAAATCAATACAAAAGAAAGAAACAAAACGTCTATGACAATGATGCTTTGCTCGAGGAGTTTGCCACCAAACAGTAATGTGCAAGTATTACTGTGTTCCAGTTTGATGAGCAAAGTAGCCAGTGAAGTTACTCGCTTCTTAAGATATCATTCTTTTGTATTGAAATAATGGTTGAAAATGGCGATGCGTTTGCTTTTAGTTGAATATTATTTCGTAGGTTTTATTTAATTAAGAAAAGGAGGCACTATAAAGTTTAAATATTTTTACATATTATGTCTTTAGATGATTAAATTTCCTTTTATTAGTTACAAAATATGATATGGTCGTCGCTCAAAATATTGAGCATTTCGTTACAAAAGAAATTTTTCGTGATCTTTTCTGCGGCTTTTTTTACAAGATTCTTATAATATTTTATGGAGAAGTCTTTTCTATGAACACTTCGCTACACCTACTACGGTATTTTGTTTGTAAAATATATGACAAAGGAGATTTGTGGGACGAAAAACAGGACTTTTTCGGACGTTTTGCTTTTCCTTAATAACTAATGGTAACGAGCACATTGTAGTGCCGCGCAGGCCTTTTCATCATACAATATGTTATGGTATGAAATGTTATTTCAAATTCATATAAAACTCAGTTCTCAAATATTATATTCATATAACTACATTTTGCCAGTGAACTACCTATATACTAACTAAAAGTTAAGCTCTAGGGAAAAAAGCTAACAAAAGACAAAAAAAAATTTAGCAAGCTACTTTGCATTTCTACGTGCCTTTGAATTTTAGTTCTTCATTATGACCCGGAATTAATAAAACGACTATTATTTAATATCTGCATAAACCTTGCTAAAACAAATTAATATTTTATTGACAAATACTCCCAAGACTAGTGCTCATGCACATTGATTTGTATGTGCCAAACCAAAGTCAATTTAATTGCAAACAAAACTGTTAAACAAAGCAACCATTATTTTGGGAATAGCAATTTATAGATATTAAATTCAGTATTTTTTAGGCCTATCATAAAAGTAATTATCTATAAGTATCTATAGCGTAGGTACCTTAAAATAATGGTATCTTGATTTAGATTCAATAAAGTTAGATTTAAATTTCAAACACTTTGGGCCGAGCTCACCAATAATTTTGAACCAAGTTCAACTATAACCAAGTTTAACAGCTACATTTGGCAGCAGATGTCAAAATTCTCTTTCAATTATTTCGAAGTGTACCTCAATTCATGAGTTAAACCTTGTTTATAGTTAACTTAGGTGGCTCCGTAGCTAAGTTGGTAGTAACCCTGCCTGCAAAGCGAGGGTCCCCGGTTTGATTCCCGGCCGGGGCACATTTTGTGTGTAAGCGTGCGTGTAAACTTCGCTTCGATTCAATATGAATGATGAATTCGGACCCAGTAACAATATGGTTTATTTAGTAAATAATACTGTTACTTTAGTTTAATAAATTTAATTAAGAAATCTTAATATAAAATTAATATACTACTTGGAAAGAGGAAAAAACCTCATAAAGGGCGTTTTGGTGAGGGATTCTTGGAATAGTCTAAGACTCGTGTACCTACATCAAAATTGAGACGTATTTTTATGTACTTACAAAAATAGACACCGACTTTTTCGCATTTGTTGTCAAATGGTCTCGTACAATTGCATCAGTTACTAAAATTAATTCAACCATTTTTTAATCGGAAAAGCTTAATAAGTCGGCAAAACTATATGACGGGTGATACTTAATCGTAGCAAACTAAAGATTATTTAAAATATTTCAGCTATGAAGCTGAAAACGGTATCAAGGCTGAAGAGACGGGCACGCTAAAGAAGGCCTCTGGACCAGATGCAGCTGACGTTATCGTGGCACAGGGAGCTTTCAGCTACACCGCACCAGATGGAACCGTTATCAACTTGAACTATGTTGCCGATGATGAGGGTGGCTTTAAACCTGAGGTAAGAATTTTAACCATTCTTATAAATATAACATGAAATAAGTAAATATATAGGATGCAAAAGCAAAGTATAGAAATACTGAAATGTGTGTGTACGTTTGTACATATCTCTATGGTTTGTACGTATATTTAGTGAGGAATCTACTAGATTAATGTTTAAACTGAATTATTTTCAACAAGGAGCTACTCAAAGTTAATAACCACTGTCCCGTCCCCGCACTCCTTCGGGCTTCACAATGAATGATCCACTCAGCGCGGGGGGTGCAGGCCCACCCCGCGCTTGTGGCGGCCAACATCGTTGCCTTTTGTCCAGCTGGGTTCAGGGAAATCAGTTTGAGGAAAACTTTGACTTGCCATAACTTCTTGTTTAAACAACCTTCTGATATCTGTCTTCGTGGAAAACATTTGAATTGGCGCCTGTAAACGTGGTTTCAGTATTGCTATATTTTTATGTTACAGATTGTATAAGAACTTGCTAATAAGCGTAACACACTAAATATTACCTACTATGGATGTCGTACATACATACATGTGATGAAACATAGAAAATGATGGCTCAATATTAAGGCTCCAAAATTCAAACATATAGTAGGATTATAGGCCTACTTGGGCTTGTAGATTATACAATTGTTTTTGTAGCTAGCTAGGTTAGACGTAGTGTTTATTTATGTATTAGCTAGTTAATAAAGGTATTTAGCCCGTTAAAAAAGAAGTAGGATTTAAACAACGATGTAAAAATTGGATGTCTAAGTGTTGAAGTCCAAAAAGATTTTTGTTTACAACTTTAGTTGCATTGAAATAAGGAAGAGTTAAAGTAAAAAAAAAATTTTTTTACTCTTAAGTTAGCGTTTATGTGTTTAACTACTATCCACTTCACTATAAAGTGAAAGACGGACACAATATTTCTCGAACACAATACCCGCTCAATAACTCGATATTTTTCAATTAATTCAATTTTTATTTATTTTTAAATCCTGTTTATATACTAACAACAAACCTTTAATGTCTTATAGCAGGACACACTACGGATAATGTGTTGACCTTTGGTATTATCCACTCTTTGCTTTTTTAATTCTAAGTGTACATGCGTGTGTTCATTAATTACCAAGAAAAACGCGTAATTCACGATTTTATATGATAGTCATGTTTATGTTGCTCAACTTTAAAGGTCATAATGGTTGTACATATCGTAGTCTTCCTAAATGTCCAAAGTAGTAACGAGTGTCAATTTGGATCGATTTTTTATAGTTTCACGGTTTTATGTCATTTTGTAAATATTTCAGGGTGCCCATCTACCAACTCCACCACCGATACCACCAGCAATTCAGAAGGCTCTTGACTACTTGGCGACCCTACCACCTCCACCACCCGGAAGGAACTAAACTCTACTGGCAATAACTGACCTGTGTATATCACGTACCATGTACCTGTAAACCTTATGAATACTCGCGCTGGCACTGTTTTGATAAGAGAATTACATTACAATCTAATATTTTTATACCTAAAGATGGAAAGCGAAAACAAAAAGGTTTTTTTTACTAACGTTCAGCTAACTAGAGGTTTCGTGACTCTCAAGGAATTTCATCAAAACCTGTTAAGAGTATTGCAAATGGCAGCTATCAAAAACCTTTTAGAATGTCGTTAAATGATCGTCAGATACAACTAGCACTTATGAGATGATCTGACATCTTCTGATAAGTGTTGATACGAGTACTAAAAATACTTTATACTTTTCTGACATTAACAAAACAACGAAACAAAAAGCCGGCCAAATTGATAAACATAAATTCAAATTGAAGTCATTTACATTTTGAGTAATTTTGAAATATGCAACATAATAGGTCGTCAATATCGACAAATGACGTGAGTTATAGCTGGTTTTTTTAACAATTTATAATATGCAACATAATTTGTAATTATACTGAAAATAGGACTGCTAATATTTTTTGGTTGTATTATGTAGTTTTATTTACGAAATGGTGCCTATTTAACTAAGCAATAAAAAATAAATAAAAATATTAACGCTAAACGACGACTGAACTGTGATAATGATTGAACTTATACAAAGTGTAAAATATATTTATTATTTTTTAATACTAAATAAATGCAAAATCAGTGCCAAAGATGCATTGCAAAACGAATTCCGTCTATTATTTTCGAACATGACCTAAAACAATGACGTACGTGTTTCATTAGCATAGGCTTTAGCAATTGAAACTATCGTAAAGGTGTTAAGAGGTGTTGATGTCATTTTCTATAAAGTGAATCGATCAGTTATGTGCTATTGAAAGTACGTAAGCTTACGTTCAATCAGTTATTTTGCATTAGTACCTACTCGTACAAATTAATTGATAATTAACTAATTATTACTGTTTATGGCTTAACGTAAAGAACAACAACTAATTATACAGTACTAGCTTCTGCTTGTGGTTACAACCAATTTATTATTACGAATGACTATAATTCTTTATTGTACATAACTGATTATTTTGAGATCTGATCATGATATTATAATGTAAGTACTTTTTTTAAAATTATAATTTTTGTGTATTAGTTATAATAAAAATCAATTAACAATAGTTTTAGATGTAGATGGTACATGTAAACAATGCTAAAAAGTAAATTTAGGTATTTAGTATGTACCTTATGTAATTTAATGGTTTATATAGAATGAAGCTTAAATTTACAAAAATTAGATGTTTTTCACTCCGAAATCATGACTCACTTTTCTTAAAAGATGTTGACACACGTAATTTTATATTTTAAAATACGCAAATGCCTTGTCTGTACCTAAAGAATACTTACGCAAATAATGACGACTGCATTATTCCCAAGAATTTTTTCCCAACCGCCAAGGATATCTTTCAAGAACCTATTGAACTAGTTAAACGTGAGTGACAGATAATATTGCCAGACAAATTCAATCTTTCCACGAATGATGACAAAGCAGATAGAAAGCAAGAGTGATCCTCGCACCGACATTCCTGAGTCAACCTGTTTAGTAAAGTGAACGTGGTGCCAAGGTCATCGATGAGAACAACACTAAAATATGTGTTCAACCTACTCACATTATTATAACCCGTACACACGTAGCTCTAAGGCAGGTAGGTAAGTATTGTTTTTGTTAGAATGTGTAATTTTGAAATAAGGACATCAAATGTTCCATTTTAATACAAAAGGTTGCCTGATGGTCAGACAATCTAGAATTTAATGTCATTTAAGTGCTGCCGCACATTGAGCCACCAAATGCGGCCACTAGCTTGACCACAACTTCCAGGCAAGATTTTTCATTCATGTAAGGCACTCCTTAGACGATTATGCAAGTATGCGTTTTGCTGTTAAAATAATCATACTTTTGCAACAACCGTGAATTACGAGACAATATACGCGCCAGCGCGGCTTGATGCAAAACCATCAAAAAACCATGGAATAGACAAGAACACCAATACGGTCTCTTTCACTCCCTGCCTGGCCTCAAACTGAAGACTGCTCCGCTTTAAGCTACAACAATCACTTTCGCACCACCGCGTATTTACCACGGCTGCTGCACTGAACACGCAGTCAAGTGGTCGTGAAACTATTATTTGAGTAGAGGTCGTAGAAGCGGCGTGGCTCTTTCACTACCTCTGACCGTGGTACGGTTAGCGCTCTTACTAGATTTCTAGAAAACTCCATAGACGGTACGATATACGTCAAGCGGTGATCGTGGTTTTTCCATAGTTTTCTCGTGGTCCGTGATTGATGCTTATCCATCAATCACGCAATAGGTGTAGGGGCTGCATTATATGGCATCAGCGTACACTGAACGTCTAAGTGGCTACTCAGACTGACTTCGGCTACTGAGTGGCTACTCTCATTCGTGGCTACGAACGAGCCACAAGCTGAAGCGGTGTCTGCGTTTGTGGTTGGCCTCCCGCGCATACTCAACCAAAAACGCCAGCTTCTTCTCGCCCACACAAAATCGAGATAGAACAAAAGGTGCGCTTGGTCGCTTAGCCTGTCAAAAAGCGCCCGAGCGCCCCTTCTCCTCTCTTCTATTTTGTGCCTACCAGGGTTTACGACTGGAGGCAACACTCGACCACTGGTGGCAGCGTTCGGTGGCCCAGTGTGCGGCTACTGTAATTTTTAAGAAAAAATTAGTAGTCATAAAAACAACGTGTAAACAGAATATAATATTTATAGATTGTGTATTTAAGTGATATTTAATACTGTATGAGTCACGATTTGTGTAGTTAATTAAATGATATTATAAACTCGTAGCACAATACAATAATTTATACTCGTATTACTTAAGATAAATGGCAGGTCAAAGGTCCATTGACAAATTAGGTGTAAATTTAAGCAAGTTTTAATCAAAGTAAGCATTTCTTGACAAATCACATACATACATTTTAAAATTGCCGTAGCAATAATTTTTAATTTACATAGTTATTCACACAATGTATCTAAGTGTTTGGATGTTTTATTGTTTATGTAATGAAGTGCTTGTCTAAATTTATTGTTTAACCACAACTTAGACAGTAGTTAGACATTTACACTTTAGAATATTGACACTTTAGAATAGTTTGAATTTTTGAATGGGCTAGAAATCATTAGAACTCATATAGTAAATTATGTTACCAGCTAAACCAAATTCAAGACTAACTACTTAGGCCTAAGTCATAAAATAACTTTTTTATACTATTTGATAACAAGACGAGCCTGTCGTTTGTCTGATGGTAAACAACGGCGGCCCATAACAATTGCATAACAACTCAGAACTTTGAAAGCACGTTACCCTATGTCTTTCACCAACTTTAGGACACGCCTAAAACTGATGCATAAATATTTAGGAGTTGCCTAAGGCAAAAAACGTTTCACCGACCTTTAGGTGTCCTCTAACGGTTCATACTTAGGACCTCGCTTACATTAGCAATTACTTAGTAGGGTGTCGCCTTATTCGTCGTTGGAGAAAACGGACATAAATTTCACTGGCTGACCGGAACACAAACGCTTAACGCTTCCACATTACTGCTTGGCAGACTTCACGAGCAAAGCGGTGGCTAAATGACTAGAGCACTTTACATCTACTTTTATCGACTTTAACTTCACTACTACCAAAGTCGTGTTAAGGGTTATGGGGTAAAAAAGTCGCCGCTGAAGAATAAGCGATAGGTACTTCTAATCAGGGACACTCATGATGCGTCCGATCTATCGTCTATCCAATCCTTACCTAGTTATTACATTTAGAAACTTACAAATTTAAAAAAGTTGTTGGTTCTAAAATCTGTGTTTGATAGTAGCAAATACATTTCAACTGTATGCAAATAGAAAACGTATGTTGTATGATATTCGAGTACGAGTTGCATTCATAGTTGTAAAGTTACAACTTATTCAATTTAATCTTCAGTATAACCTTTAGCATTAATCCATCCATACTAATATTATAAATGCGAAAGTGTGTTTGTTGGTTTGTTGATTTGTTGATTTGTTGGTTTGATGGTTTGTCCTTCTTTCACGCAGTAACGAAGCAACGGATCGACGTGATTTTTGGCCTAGATATAGTTTATGGACCGGGAGTAACATAGGCTACTTTTTAACCTGGAAAAAAAGCACGGTTTCTGTGGGAACGCGGGTGAAAACCACGGGCAGAACTTAGTGTGACATAAAATTGGCATTGACAGCTGTCAAGAAAGTTTTATGATGTTGACAAGTTGATTTAATTTGACAGATCGGTTTGACGGTTCCTGTGGGAACGCGGGTGAAAACCGCGGGCAGAAGCTAGTACATTATATGCTACTTAGATTATTGTGTGATGACTGCTTATTGCTACATAGGCAACATGACGTCATTAAAATACGTTAGGAATATTGTTGTCATCCGTAAAGATTACATCATAGAAAAGTTTATACTTTTAAAAACATAAAATTAAGTAGATAATAAAATAAACTAAACAACTTTAAACTGTTTTTAACGCCAATATTATTAAATGAGATAAAAACTATTTAAAATATTTTATTTTACATTTTAAACCTATAAAACCTTAGAAAATATTACATTAAATTTCAAGGTGATCCAAAACGATAATGCAGCACATGTGATGCCACGATAAACTGTAAGTTACGCTTATTTAGCTATTAATTTGAATTGAAAGAATTAGGCGTTATTTTTGTAGATTTTTTTAGAGATTTTTTTGTACTATGTGATAACGAGACCAGCAGGTCATTTGCCTGATGGTAACCATAACACCGGCCCATAAAAATTACAGTGCGCGACATTGCAGTGCGCTCGATACCGTGAGACATTAAGTATTAAGACTCATAAGCCCAGTAATTTCACTGGCTACTTTGCCCATTAAACCAGAACACAATAATTCTTGCACATTACTTGGCGGAACACTTCATGAGCAAAGAGGTGGTACCAACCCAGATGGACAGCTGCAGAAGAGTTACTTGTCCTACCGCCTAGAACATTCTGCATAGTAATTGAGAATGGTATTATATTTTCTCTCTCGGACAAATTATCATAGTTTGATATAGATCTATTGATTTTCATAATTAAAAAAAGCAAACAAAATTGATACAGCTAAATTCGTAGACTGTGTAAAGAAGATGAAGGTAAATAAAATCGTAAAGAAAAATATTAAGAACGGGTACGCCAAATCAGACATAATCGCAACAGGGACCAATAAAGCATTTTTCAGATTAAAAAACATAGACTGCACAATACAAATATCTGATTCTATCATGTCTATCAAATCACCTCACAAAAGATTCAGATTTAGGACGCTTGGTTACAGGTTCAGGCGTAGCTGTGGCGAGGTATGCGAGGGCCCGAGCGATTGCTGGTGGGATGGGGGGTGGCGTGGGCAGATGAGCCCCTACTGGACGATAGCCGTTCTCATCCGCTGTGTACGATAGGCTGAAATCATTCCCTTCATTATCCTGAAAAATAAAATAAGGATTGTGAGAATTAAATAACTTTCATAAAATTATGGATAGTAAAGGGCATTTAGTGAAGCTTTTTGTAGGAACTGGTAGTTTATGATACTGATGACAGTTAGCAAAGTTTTTAACAGTGAGCTTCATAAAATATTTTATTGCATTACGTGAATATTGTTAAGCTACATTTTGATAGCACCCAAAAGAGTTGCAATCTATTTTTACGACCCATTATTAACTAATTAGGAACAATAGTAAAAGTAATTTCCATGTGTTAAGTACCTACTCCATAATTATGTTGCCTGTGCAAAGGGTTCCTAGGGAAAGGAAGCCGATAGTACGCGTTTTTAAAGGGAAGTACTGGTGACGTTTTCATCACATGTATACTGGCTTCCCTGCCTCCTACCGATATTGACGGACTGTAACTTGGGACTGCGATGGGAAAATGTATTAAAATTACGATCCTATTTTTTTACTTACCGTGTAAGAAAAACCTCCTACTACTGCTTCTCCAGTTTCGTCATCTATAGTTTTGGATCTCCCTTCTGAGTGTGCGATAGTACCATCACCACTTTCATATCTGCAATCAAACAATTTAATTTGTAAGAAGGTATTTATTATAAGTAGATGTACATGGCAATTTGCACTATTGCAATACTGTCATTTTTTCCAAATGTGGTGCACTTGCAGAAACCGCGTGTCACAGCTAGTCCAATATAATAACACAAATTACAGATACCATTAATTTAGGGTTACGGGCACTTTACTTATATAGGTTACTTGTAAAATACCCAACCCCGGTATTTTGGAAATTGGATCCGGTCAACAATTGCAACAAACAAAACATTGGATCACCCAAGGTGGAGGATCAACTGGCTTTCGCTGACATCATAAAAACGATAATACATTTAATAAGTTATCCTTACCGGTAGTGAAACATTCCATTGTGTGAAAAAACATAATTTTCTGATTCAAGGATAGGAACCACCGGTTCGCGGCCTCCTGTCCTTTTTCTAAAAGTACCAGTTTCAATACTAGTTGGAGATGCTTCAGTTTCTCCTTTTAGTGTCGTAGTAGATTGCTCCTTTGGAACATCCACATTAGCTATAATTTTTTTACTTTGCCTGTAATTTGGATGCTTTCTTGTAGTTTCTGTATTAGTGCCCGTTTTTGTTCTGAAGTAATTTTGGGAGCTTTTGGAATCAGTTTCATATACAACCGCAACTGGTATCTGGAAATTATTTAAGGCCCGAGGCTTTGGTATGAGTTCCACTTTCTTCGTCCTGGCAATAGCAGCAATTATTGTTGTTGTTTCTTCTCTTTCTGTTGTTATATCTTCTCGTTCTGATATTAAATCTTCTATTTCAGTTGTTCTCTTAACAATTTCTTCACTATTTACTTCTATTTTTAAATTTGTATCAAACGTTTGAGTTGTAATACCATCTGATCTTCCGGAATATCCACTTTCATTTTCGTACACAACAGCAACGGGTATAGGGTTGTAATATTCAACAGATGGTGGATGGTTGAAATGGTACCTCGCTTGAACAGTTCTTTCTTTGCCCAATTCTTTATTAATATCGTCTTCATTACTTGTAACACTGTTTGTAAATATAAACATGATTAACAGAAACAAGCCGCTGAATCTCATTTTAATAACTAATTAAATTTGTTCAAAGTCTACAACACAACTCACAGACGCCTGGAATACTAATAAACATGGTCCAACTGTTTAACTCCCGCTAATCGTTTTTTACAATCTTAATAAAATCACTGGTTTGACCACAATCTGTCTACTTTATATTGGATATCCGATGTTTACAACAGGGTCATGATCCGTTTTAGTGATGATATCAAACTATAAAAAATTGTTTGGATTTATATTCAACAACGCATTTTTAACAGTACGTATGAATGACTGCGTTAGTGAATTATGTTTTCCTGGTTGAACATGCTTCTAACCTCGACAATGACACAATTAAAATTGTTTTTTTTTATGTTATTGTTAATGAGACGAGCTGGTCGTTTGCCTGATGGTAAGCATAACGCTGGCCCATAACAATTGCAGTGCTACTCAGAACTTTGAAACACAAAGGCCTGCGCGGCACTGCAGTGCGCTCGCTACCCTGGGACATTAGGTATTAAGTCTCATAAGCCCAGTAATTTCACTGGCTACTTTGCTCATCAAACCGGAACACAGTAATGCTTGCACATTACTGCTTGGCGGCAGACTTCACGAGCAAAGCGGTGGTACTAACCCAGACGGACACTCGCAGAAGAGTAAATAAACTTGTTAGTAAATAAACTTGTATTGTTATGCACTGCTGAAAATAGGAGTATCCTTTGAAGAATTTCAGCGACCGGCCTTGTTCAAAGTGGCCATTAAGTTGATCGAGGCGAATTGTCAGCGATCATGTCTCATTGTTGACACCTCGACGATTATGCAATTTTCCGAAGAACATATCAGTCGAGCGCTAAGGTTGAAATATTTAGCGACCACTGAGGCTCCACCGGAAGGCGGGGGGAGGGTAGTGTAAATAGATGAGTCTTACATATAGGTGGTTTAGAAGTCTGGAGTATCACTCAATAGTAGATTTCTGGAGTGAATACAGTCAAGATGTTTTTAAAATTAGCTTGTTTATATCTAGCGACGACGTGCGTGTCTGCTGCACCCTCGGTCGATGTGTTGCCTTTAGAAAAGCAACAGCCGACAGTGATTCCAATCATTTCACAGTCAGGAGAGCTAGAAGCTAATGGGACTTACAAGTATAGGTGCGTTTTTAACCTATCCATCTAGCTTTAGTAAATACTAATTAATAATTTTTCCATGTCCTGTAAACTATTATACTAGTCCAGGCCAACAAATTCAGTGAATCAAATACTACATAGTTTGTCAAAATTTATTCAGTTTGAGTTTAACATCTGCCAATGAATACTGATTAAATGCATATTAATTATGTATATATATATGTAAAGTAATAATAATATATGATTTTATTAGCTATGAAACTGCTAACGGCATAAAACGCGAAGAGACTTCCTACGACAAAGTGCTGCCCAAAACCAAAAGTGGACCTTCCAGTAGCGAAGGTGGTGAAGAAAGTGATGAGAGCAACGAGATCCACGTGCAGCAAGGATCGTACTCCTATACTGCGCCTGATGGTACCCTTATCTCTGTGAGGTAATATATTTTATTTATGTAACCCTTTCTGCTGAAAGATTAAGATAATATTGAGAAAAGTTTAAAATCTCATTCACTAAGTTTTTTAAACATCGTTTCAAATCATGATGGCTCAGTTGTAGTGTTTCGCTCTCGGTCGAGAGTCTGGACATATGTCCAAACCCTCGTAAGAGCTCAAAATAGTTTGAGTTAAAGTTGAATTAGCTCTACCATCCTTAAATAAAAAAACTAAAGTGCCTATCGATGCGTTCATTAGTCGCATTTGCGAACTAAATCCATTCTAGGATGGACCACATCGTCTAATAACAAAAGTTACATAAAAAAACGACAGCCCTAGCCAGTGTCACTCGGTTAGATGTAAGGATTCTAACGATACCCCATACATCTAAATCTGTTCAGGCATTACAAAAGTTATGGTGGAATAAAGCAACTCAATTAAATACATGAACCCAAAAAAAGGTTTATTATTATTTATTATTTATTTGGATACGACAATTAGAAGTGGGTTAAAATTGACTTCTGAGATTTTTGTAGCCACTGAAGAATTCCACTATCCATTTCCTGGCTCCATCATCAGCCATCTCCATCATCATTAGATCAGCTCCATGATACCAAATTATTCTATTGTCATCTGAATTACATATACATACAAAGTTTCAGTTCGAGACGACAATTAAAAGTCAGTTAAAATGACTTCTGAAATGTTATTACATTGTTTGTTAGTTAGCTAGTTAGTTACAAGTGAAGCTAATAAAAGTGTGTTAAAAATGTCGTAACGTGGTTAGGTTAAATCATAAAAAGTATAATATTTCAAATTTTGCGCCATTTCACGGGTCATCCATCTTATGTAAGAAGTGTCACAAATAAATAATGCTGTTTTTTTTATAAAAGTAAAATAAGCTTTTTTTATTCGGTCTAGACACATGACAATGTGTCAGACAAGTTGTAATCTACAAAATCTAAATGCACAATACCATTGTCATTATCTGTTTTTAAACTGACAACTGCTTAGTGTTATAAATAAGTAGGTTGAGGGTTCCTATTCTGCAATGACCCGGAGTTACCAGTGATGGGAAAATATCCTAGCTTGGTTAGTTACTGATTACCACCCTCATGTTGGAAAACTAAATGTGTTTCTACTTTTGATCAAATCTTCAATCAGATGAGATAGTGGTCAGACATTTACCTAACTACATTAAAAATTAAAATATTTTAGTTGAAAAGAAGAATAATCCTACGGCACACCTTTTATTGCCATTTTATTTAATTTGTTTGGTAATACCAAAAAATGCATGTATAATTAATTAAAACTTGTAAAATATTTGTCTAGTTAATATCAAGAAGGCTTATATAATTTAAATTTTTTTCTCAACTATTTTTGTGTCTTGTTTTAAAAATCCTTATACCTTGACGCATGTGCATAAAGTGATATAATATTTATTAATTCAATTCATCACAGGTACATCGCCGACGAAAACGGCTTCAGACCCATCGGCGATCACCTGCCCAAACCTCCACCAGTAGTCCCTGTCAGTTTGCATGGACGTCGGGCGAAAACAATTAACGCTGAAAGTAGATCTGCTGCGGTTGAAGCTTCTATAGCTGCAGAGGCCCCTCAAGCTTCTGAAGCTTCTCAATCACCTGAAATCCCAAAAGCTCCAGAAGCTCCTCAATCACCTGAAGCCCCTAAAGTTGCAGAGGTTGATCAATCACCTGAGACCCCTAAATCACCAGATGCCTCCCAAGCTCCAGAATCTCCAGCCCTAGAATCTAGATTAGCTGAAAGTTCTGCTGAAAAAGTATCTACCACTGAGGTATCATCAGAACTCTCTACTACTGAGGTACCATCTGAATTATCAACTACAACTGAAGCAACCGTCACTGATGCAGCCTTCTCAACCGAGGCCTCGTCATCGACCACTGAACAAGCCACTTCTGCTGAATTAACGTCGACAGTTGTTCCGGAGCAGCCCACAACATCTGAAGTTACATCAACGCCTGAAGCATCTTCAGAACCAGCATCCACGCCTACTCCTGAGGCGTCAACTACTCAAGAACAGGCTTCTACGACTGCTTCCGAGACGTCAACTGCTCAAGAACCCAGTTCAACGACTGCCGAAGAACCATCAACACCAGATGCACCGACTGCTGCAACCTCAGAAGTAACCACTGAAGTAGCTGCTGCACCATCCGCCTAAACCTCATGAACTTTATGTTAAAGTTTTTTGTTATTTTGTACAATTAATGTTCCTTACCTATTACTCGTACTATGAAGCAATGTTAATGGTTTAAATGAACTCTAACATCTTGTTATTATTAATGTGATATATTTTTATGAGAAATGTTACACGTCTTGGATTTATTTTTTGATCATATTATAAAACAGATCCCAATTAATTAAAACGCAATAATTAAACGACGATTCAAAAGGTCTCAGCTCTAGTTTATGAAAAGAAAGCGTCTCAAACCAGCCTCCACAGCACCTTGCACGCCTTGCCGTTACTAAATGCAAATTAAAATATCAGACGTCAAATGTCAAGATCAGAACGCGAGCATTTTGGTGCATAGAAGAAGCTACTCCTTTCACTTTTATTTCGTAAAATGACGTGCATCTTAGCTAAATACTTAGCAAAAATATTTATATTGATTTTTTTGCACCTACCTTGAACTAGAAATATTAAAAGCATGATGTAGACTCGTGCACCTCTTAAAGTATACTATTTATATCTTAACTGTTAATAGGATTTGAAGGATTTAAAATATCTGTTTAGTAAATTTCGTATCAAACAGAGCCAATTATCGTACTACAATGTGGCATTGTCTACCGTTTTTCACCTAAAGTATAATTGCTAAAATAAACAAACGACAAAAACATCACAAAGAATCTGTGTTTAAGTAATTTGTTTTTAATAGACCTGTTGAAATCATCGACAATATGTTGGAACATATTGTTTGTGTCATTAAAACCTGGGAATAAAATTAGTTTTAAAGATTTTTACTAATATTTCAACAATTTTTCAACACATCTGTAATGTTAAGATAAAAATAGAATATCACATATTTTTATTATTTAGTCACCTTTACAACACGTCGCGGGGATTTTTCAAAATGTTTAATTTTGATTTTTCTAAAGCAGTTTAGAAAATTCCTACAAGATTTTTTTACGGCACTCCCTACCACCATACCACCTAACAGCCATCACCTATGAATCATAAACCATATACAGAAAGCCTTATCTAAAGGAGCCAAACCGTTTTGGAGATAATTAAATTATGTAGTTTAAAGAAACTAAAAAACACTCTTCCACCTCTTGGCTCCATCATCAGAACCTCGACACCAAGTGCAATCTATTGGACTTGTCAGACCGAATTATAATTATAAGCCTAAACTCTGAGGGTATATTTGTAGCCACTGAATAGTTCCACTATACACCTCCTGGCTGCATCATCAGGTCAGCCCCATGATATCAAATTATAGTTTTTCATTCGAACTCTACATATACATACCTACTCTATATACGTATAAAGTTTAATTTCAATACGTCGATTAGAAGATGGTTAAAATTGACCTTTGATTTCATTAGGTACGTAGTGAAACTAAAAAAGGGGGTAAAAGTTTAAAAAAAAGTGTTATAATATATGGGACCATTCGTGTGCACACACAAACAATCAAATAACCTCTCACTCTATACGTATATACGTATCCCTTCTCCGTTCCGTCACGGATGTAAAAGAATTTTCAAAATCGATCCACAATCGACGGAGACATCGGTGAACGTACATAAAAAAATGCAACAGTTGAAACTACGTTCAATAACCTACAACATATTCCTTTTATGAAGTCGGTTATAAAAAAAATCTTAATAAACAAAGATTACAACTAAATAGGTAGTTTTTTAATCAAATAAGTACGAATCTGAATGATTCATGATTTGATCACGCTGTAAAACGCTACGTAAGCTCAGATCAAAGTTAACGATAGTAAACTCACATGTTAAATTAGAAGAGATAATTAGTTGTAACTCGATGAGCAGCAGCTGTTCTTTCATTAATAAAACAAGTAATCGCTACTTTGGTTAACAACCATCTACTTAAAATGCAATGAAAATGTAAAAGTACGAACATTTAAGAAGATGGATATCCGAGCTGTGTTACAACACTACTAACACAGGTTTACTAATGTTTCCAATTTGACCCATTTCGTAAAAAAAGTTTTTTAAATTCTATTTGATAACGAGACGAGCTGGTCGTTTGCCTGATGGTAAGCATAACGCTGGCCCATAACAATTGCAGTGCCACTCAGAACTTTGAAACACGGTTATTACACGCGCTCGTTACCCTGAGACATTAGGTATTAAGTCTCATAAGCCCAGTAATTTCACTGGCTACTCTGCTCATCAAACCGGAACACAGTAATGCTTGCACATTACTGCTTGGCGACAGACTTTACGAGCAAAGCGGCGCGGTGGTAACAACCCAGACTGACACTTGCAGAAGAGGACTACCTAATACTAACAAAAAGTATTTAAGGTTTAAGTTTGTTAGTTAAGGGCCAATCTTTCAATTGCAGCGTTAGTGGACTGATTGCTAGTGAACCGATAAACTTTATTGATCCGTTACCTGCTTGTCATTTTTTTTCGGGTCTTTCAATACGAATTTAACGGACCGTTAGCTAGCTAAGGTTTATTTCTTTAGAATGGCAACAATTTATTTACGTCTGCCTTCACCAAAAAGTTACTATAGCTCTGATGATTCAGAGAATTTACGAAAAGTTTTTTTCTTGGCATTATATTGTTGGCATCCTTTTCTTATTTGCAATAAATACATATAGCCATCCTGTAGTCAAGCGAGCGAGGCAGCCCGGAACATATCTGGTTAAACGTCGTTTTTATGTCACTTCTACGTGTTGTTATTTGCATAGCGACCGCTTCTCCTTGGTTACTTGTTGTTTTTTTGAGTTTTTTCATTGGATTTAAAATATCGCTTTTTCTGTGGCGAACATACCACAGAAGCCAGGAAATAAAGAAAGAAGAATATCGCTTTTATCGTGAGATTCAAAATGAGTGAAAAACTAAACGCAAAATTACCAAAACGAAAAGAAAAGGGCTGTAAATTTCCTCAATGAACAAAATAAGTTTCATCCCATTTGCATTCTTCCCAATGATCAGTGCGATTCCGAACAATATATTATGGGGGCATGCGTTGCTGGTTGATCTTTTGCAAGCGAGGCAAAACGCGCACTTGGCGCCAGTCACATCACTTCAGCTTCCACATATTATTTATAATGTTAGTTTTTTATAAGTTTACAGTGTTTTGTATATAATTATATTTATACTTTTTTACAATTGTAAACAATTTGTTTTTCTGTAAAACTTTTTTCAAAATGAGGAGTGTTGATGTGGGGTCATGCGTTGCAGGTTGATATTTAGCAAGCGAGGCAAAACGCGCTCTTGGCGCCAGTCGCACCACCACCCTGCAACCGCGTGCCCGGCAGCCCTCGCTTTTATGTTTACGTGTGTCGTAATAAATGAGCATTAATTAATGTGACTTCGGGCTTATGATTTCCTATCTAGTAGAGTGAGCACATACCTATAGGGACACATACCACCTAGCACCTACAACTAAAATATTCTAATCAGTGATCATCCTATTCCTCAATTATTATCCATTTAACTTCTATAGAAACTGTTATAACCTTACTAGCTTCTGCCAGCGGTTTTCACCCGCGTTCCCACAGGAACCGAGTATTATCCGGGATAAAAAATAGCCTATGTTACTCTCCGGTCCATAAACTATATATAAGTTTGTCAAAAATCACCTCGATCCGTTGCTTCGTTGCTGCATGAAAGAAGGACAAACAAACAAGCCAACAAATTAACAAACAGACAAACACACTAGGATAAGGTATTTTGGCTTTGACATGACGAGTTAGCGAGAGAATAACAACCTTATCTGGCCATAAAACAGTCCGATAAAGTTATACCTCGGCTACGTGTTTTATTCCTCCGTTAACTCGTAACTGTCACTTGAAAGATTCAAATTTCTTCTATCAGAGCAATAAGTCTTAGTTGATTCTTTAACGCTAGACTAAGGACGTTATCTCACTCTTGAAAGATCCGCCCTAAATCTACTTCAGCACTTCCGGGCATCCACAGATCAGCTGATTCACTTGAACTATGTTGAACTTTGTTAAATGATAGAAGATACTTAGAAACAATTCCAGAAAAAGCCGCGCACTTCACGTTTAAGAATATTTTTTTGTATCGAACCATTTTGTTTTGTATCAATACAAACTCACCATGTAGATGCGTCTATTATTGACATATAAGTAGTTTCAGAGAGAGAAAGAAATAGGCAAAATTAGTATTAGTTTGGATTTTGGGTGTTAGGTTTTCGTGATATTTTAATATCCTGTTTATTTGACACTATCTTTTGTCCGAGGCTTCGCATGCTTAGCCTATAACACCCGGGCGTTTTGTTTGAAACAATATTTAGACTCGGACCAGCGATTAGCGATAACATACAAATTTCAAAATATTATTATAGAATCATTTAATGGACGACGACGTTTCATACACATTGGCAGTGTAGGGCAAATTCATTTTACTTTTACGTCATTTTAGGACACTTGTTAAATGTTTAACAAATATGTTACGATTCGACATGGAAAATACGAGCGTGGGTGGCGCTGTGGCAGACACACCATGTGGCCGGCACGCGCTCGTGTCACTAACCCCAACTCGCCAGTGTTGCCTTGGTTTACATAACTAGCTCATCTCACAGCCTGCGCAGATATATTGCAGTTGAACTCGTATCTGCCATTAGTGTGGATTCACTCGATCAGTTTTTATTGTTCTTAACTGATGGCTACATTTATTTCAATGTGTCTATCTATTTCTTCATGTTTTGTAATAGAGACGATTTTTCAATACTTAGACACTTCGCTGCCGACGATTTGTCGTTGTCGTACCTCATGGCAACTTGAACTAGGTACTTAAAATATTTTGTAGTTATTTTTCAATCTTTTCAATAAGAAACCTTCTCACCGCACACGCAGCAAGTCACTCCAGCGTTTTGCCACTAGAATAGTGACTGAGACTGAAAGTGTCACACGATAGGAAATTATTTTTATATTATGTATAATACAGGTCGTTTTAACGCATGACAATTTTTTAGGACTGCTTTTTTTTTGTAGAGGTCTTTATAGCATCGCAGAATAGTATAACGCATGACAAGTTGTTATCAAAGGCGAAGTGCTCTATAATTTATAAATTTGGGTTGACTGTCATGATTTAGTCAGTTTTTTTTAATATTCTATAGGCATACGTTTGACCGCTATCTCACCTGATGGTAAGTGACGATGCAGTCATTCAATCTCGTTTTGAAGACTCTCAGATTATATCAGGCTCTCACGTTATTCGCAAATTTAGACGACGTGGCGTGATGTTTTATCACCAGCTGAAGAAGTGGCAGAAAACCTTCCGGCCGGCCATGAACTGTTACGGTCAGTGTGGAAGTCGCTAAACCGGCTACTTTACACAGGTGGGCCGTTGCAGGAGAAACATGAAAAAATGGGATTTTGCTGCAGATGACTGTGTCCAGTACGAGTTTGGTGGATCAGTGCAAACGATGGCTCATTTGTTGGCATGCCTTTCCTTTTCCTACAATAGATACTCCATGAGAGACTTGGAGGAGCCTACAGATAAGACAATAGACGTGGCCACTTATCGGGCCCGAAGAATATAATTTCTTTTAAAGGCTAAGTGTTGTCTACACGATAAGAAGAAGACCAGCTGATCGATACACTCGGCTCGTCACTTGTTGAACCTCGTTTATTGTAACAGCTAATAAAGCTAAGCTATTTACTAGGAGACAACAATGGAAACTGTCAGTTGCATGCTCTATTTTACAAATTTCTCTAGTCCGTCATTGCACACCTCTTCTAACTAAAACGTCATGACGTTAGTAGCTTCACTGGTCACTAATTAGTGTACTTACCTAGAAATGGTAATATCATTCACAATTGTGGAATATGACAGGTTGAGAGAAAATGATCTTTAAGAAATCGACAACGCCGGTGTTCGCAACCGATTACGATAGGTAAACCGATAACTATTGGGATGACCGCTTATGAATTGCAAAACAATTTTAAGCATCCAACCGATCCGAGATTGTCTGTGAGATTGACAGATAAAATCTGAGTGGAATCTTTAAAAAATGACCTAGTAAGCATTTACTCCACTGCTTTGATATTGTTGCTTAATTTTTTTACTACTGTAATACTTCTTAGATCTTCCAATAGTCAGATAATGTGCTTTTAGATAATTTACTGAAATTTCACAGCTTCTTCTTCTTTCGAGTCAGTGGTTAAACCTAGATTATCCTAGCTAGATGTGTGGCCAGGGCCACCGCATTATCCGAGGCAGTGGTGAGGTCCTCTAGTGTACAAGTTGTTGGACACATAGGGCACAACAATAAATGGGCCATTGTTTGTTTCGGGGCTCCACAGCAGCAGTGCTCCAAAGATTGGTCTATAAAGCCCCATTTGGCTAAGTTATGCCTGCAGCGACCAACCTGGGTCCGAAGGCGATTGAGGGATTTCCAGATTGGCCATTGCAGGTCATGACCTGGCGGGAGGACCTCAGAAGGTTGTACATAGGTGGAGGGTACAGGGCGCCTGGCTTGCCACAGTGATTTTCTCTGTTCGGCCGGAGTGGTATTTTTAAGGGGCATTGTGTGACGCAGGAAGCTTTTTCGGCTTTTAAGTCTACTTTGTACTTCTTGATGTTCGTAAAGTGAGTGCCGGTGGTCTGTTTCCTGGTTGTATTTTTCAATGCTACACGCAACATCTCGCCGCACGTCAGGTGGTGCAATACCTACTAGAGGGTAAAGTAAACAGAGAGGGGTGGGTTTGAGGCAACCAGAAGATTTCACAGCTATAAGTACTAAGTCCTTGGTGAAGACAGACAAAAATAAATTGTTGCAAAACACACTTTAAACCTATGTTAACCAGTGATTAACTCCTAAACAGGCCTTAGTCACATGTTCAAATATGATCAACCACAAATTTTGATTTAACTCCATTCTGTTGTGATATTTCTAATCATCTTAGAAGTTTATCTTAAGACACTGTCTAGCTAAACAGGCGTCTAAAAGTGTTTTTGTGGTAACACGGTAATTTTTTAGATTAGTAATAATTTGACCCTTTTTACCAGTTTTTACATGATTGTATACTATTATATTTTGGTTTGTTTAAGTGAAATCTTGTAAGCTAAATTAGATCCACTTCCCGGTGTTCATTGAGTCGAAATTATACATACATAGATTATGTAAATCGGATGACAGTGTAATATAATGATGTCACTGAGCTGGTCTGATGATGGAGCCAGAAGATGGCCACGGGAACTCTGTAACGAAACGATATAACCCATTCGAGTTTGGGCTCGTTTCATTTGTCTTTCAAAGTATTCTTTTTAAAATCACACGTCTCTAAACATCCTACGGTTGCCTGGAAGAGATCGCTGCTTAGTGATAAGGCCGCCGATTGTACTAATTTGTAAGAGCTTTTGTAATTATTATTTTTTCCCTTATTGTGCAATAAAGTGTTATCTATCTATCTATCTATCTATCTATTCTGATCCTAAATGATTTCCAGGGTCCTGATTATGGAGCCGGAAGGTGGCCACAGGTACTCTGTAATGAAACAACGTAACGTGACGTAACGATGTAACGTAGTTTTTGGAAAAACCCAGGTCAAAGGAGAATTATCAAAAACAGCGCTTCAGTGTGTCTAAAAAGAAATTAGTTCTAATTCAGAACACTAAAAGCGTAATCATTTCATTTTAACATCCTCATTGAATTATGAATTAAGCATTAGTATAGCAACGAAGCGCATCAATACGTGCGCCTGAACAAGTGCACGCACCCTCAACGAGATTATATAAATTGTGACAGTGATTAAGTTTTGTACAAGTGACTTGCTTATATACACAATCACAAGCGTACTTACTTCAGATGTACACCTCAAAATAAAAAATTAGTTAAATAAATATACAAATCGTAGATTTATTTTATTTATTAGTAGATCAAGTAATCAGTATTATTAGAACGCCCTAACGCTTATCACCCCTTGAAGTGATTATTTATACAATTATTATTTATTTTTTTAGTTATGTATTACATATTTTTTAATCCATCTCCACTTCGAAAGATGATTGTCGCTAACCGACATCTAGACTGCTACCAAGTATGAAAAAAATCAATAGCAAAAGCACTTTCAGTAATGCAGAGTTATAACAAGTTCAAATACCTACAACTACATTATACCCACCTATCGTAAATTAGTTACAAGCAATGATGAGCATCAAACGCTGAACAAAAACTTACACAAGCTTTTTTGCTGATATTTATTATTAGTATTAGTATTTATTATAGTATTAGTAGCTGTTATTTTAGTTTTATAAATGATTTCCCATGTAAATACTTATATAATAATGTTTACTAGAACCCATTAAGCTATTTGAACGTAATAATTATTAAATATCACAGCTATACACAGCACATATCTACGTGTGTACTGCATTGGTTACGTCGTACACTGCAGCACTCGAGACCATCGCCCAATATCCAGGAAACAAGCGAGTTTAATCACTGCCTACATCATTATAGCGCGCCCTACCGTTATTGTGCAATCACTGATAACAGATACTAAACGTTGCTAAACTGACAAGGGAACAACGCCTAGGTTTTATGTAACGTACCGCACTCTTAATAAAATACTGACCTAATTCAAAATCACTAACTTTGGGCAATTGAAGTGTAACTAGCATTTTTTTTAAATTGCTGTAGAATTAAAACTAAATATCCTTATAATAATAAAATAAAATACCTTACAAGCAAATTAGGGTTGTTTTTTTATTAGAATAGGTTATCGGACTTGCTTTTTTAGGTCGCTATTTCACTATAACTCATTTTGGTCAAATTTTGAGTTCGTTCGATGTTTTACTAAGGGTGCGCGTACATCAGGCAGGGCAAAGTGCGTTGTCCAGTCACGATAGCATATAATATAACTCTTACCAGATGTGACAGGTAATAATAATCGATTAATAATCAGTACTCGATTTAACCAAATCAATTATTTATACCCTATGAATCAGGAAGAGTCTCGTCCAGTATTGAAAGTAAAACACGAACGCTGTGTTTGAAGAGTCAGGAACTTAAATATCCACTGTAAGAAAAAAAAACAATATAGCGCAATTAGTACAAATAAATAAAAAAGGTTGACGGCATACAATAAATTTTTCATAGTATCCAAATATGATACTATATAATATTTGTATAGATGGACCGACCACCTGGTCAAAATCACGGGAAGCCGTTGGATGCAAGAGTCGAGTAGACGATTCAACTAGTGTTCTATGGGGGAGAAGTTTGTTCTTGATATCCCTACTATAAAGGTAATAAATACTAGGTAATACGGCACGATGAGATTCTTTCATGCGGGAAATAACCTTTGTACGTACCAAAATAAGTTTTCGACAGTGCTCGATAAAAAAAAAGACGAGTACAAAGTTTTTTGTAAATGTCTTTGAGGACAACTTAAGCTCTGTCCTTCGAACCACAGGTTGATTTTAAAACTATTAATAGCTTTACCAGTTTAGTGAGTAAATACATATTTATACTACGTCTACAGCAAATGGGCAAGTAAAATGAATTTGAATGGTTCACTCGCTGGTTTTTAAAAGGTATTTACATAAATATTTTATATTCGGTACCTACATTTCCATCTGGTAGAAATAATCAGTTAAATCTTTTTGTTGATTTAAGTTCATAATTATAACAGTATTAGTTTCATTATCATCTTTTATTTTCTAATTATTGGTTTGGTAAGGTTCTCTCAGTCATCATCAGTCTCATTTATGATACGTTCTGTACTACACACGTATCTGTACCCTATGTTACGTAGTCTGTATTGTCTAATTCTAGTGCAAGGTTATGGTAGTATAAGTGATTTTTAAAAAAAATTATGTTCCTCTTGGTACGTTACTCAAACCATTTTTAACCAAAATCTTATCTTCGTTTTTTTACCAATTTAACGTACGACGTCAAATACTACATCATGGAAATAGTGATGGTGATATCTGCTTTTGACCATACTTATTTTATCCTCTTAGCGGTTTTAACCTTACCTTATATAATCGAAGATGTCTTAATAGCCTATCTTTCCGAGGGATTGTGATAAAATCTTTTAGGTGTTATTAATATGATCAAGGAGGAGCATTAACTGTGTAAGCAAGCGTTCATTTCTGGTATAATTTATTTTGCTCTCAACTATAACTTCAACTAACTCGACTCTCCTTCCAAATATCACCTGAAACATTTGCTCCATAATTTCATAGCTCTGTAAAAATTGCCCAAACGTAATGACTCTATTTTCTTTACAAAGATAGAGTTAATTTACTGGTTATGACCGGAACTCACCTATAGGTGCTTGACGTCAATTTTTTATCTATAGAGGCAGCCATTCCACCATGTCTTAGTTGCATCGCAATGCTTTCCTTCAATGCATGTTCAAGCTTATGCACATGGAAGGCTTTGAAATCCCGGTCCAAGGATCGGCAGATGACCCTGCCACCACGGAGTCGTCATCACTACAAAATACTTTTTATACATGAGAAAGCTTGTTTTTCTAACAGGCCATATAAATTTATATGAATTTGAAAGAGGTACCGATTCTGGAAAATAATTTTGTCAAAAAAAAAATATATTAAAAAACTGACGTAGGTAGTATTAAAAGCTCAACATGTTAACGCGCTCAATAAATAAAATAAGCAACAAGATCACTTCAAAGTTGTTGTCACAAGATTTATGCTCGACAAGTTGTTCCTCATACGCTTAGTATTTACATTTATAACTTACGTTAAGCTACATATCCGTACTTCAATTGACTTTAACGAGGCGGTAGAAAGCGTAGATGTCATGATAGGGCATAATGGTTGAATAGCAATGGATGGATAAAGACATGATTTTTCGATATCGGAAATAGAAATCAAAAAATTGGGATCGGTCGCGTCTACGGTGTATTGCAGCGCCCCGGCTTGAAAGTGCGATGGTAGAGCGGGCGAGCGCTGGTGGCAGGGGTGTAGTATAAAAGCAACCGCACTACTACCACTCTGACATAGTTCACGCTACTCCACGTGCTCTGTCGCTGCACGTCACTCCACACTCGCAAAAATGAAATTCCTGGTGAGTGCAGTGATTTCTTAAAATTCTTAGTTCGCAATTTCACCTTTCGCCTATTTTTAAGATCACACGTGCCAGCAGTGCATCTTTATTTCGGGCTTTCCAGTTTGAAGGATAATCAGGTGTTGCAAGATGAGACTCCAAATAAGGTCGGCGAGGAGTCGAATGTGAACTTCGACATTTAAATGCCTTCGACTCCGAATTCCTTCGTTTCATTAGGCCGGTGATTACAGATACTATATTATGTACGTGCATGCATTCGCATTAAGTTTAGTTGTGCATAAGTGAAAATGATTCAGAAGTGCTTCATAGTTTATGTTTGGGTATCAATTTATGTTAGTTTATTGACCTATTTCATATTTAATTTATTCTATTATAGATTTTATTCTTTCTATTTAGCAGCACTTGGTTCCGATGTTGTTCATAAATTTAATTAAATTAAATTTAAACGCATTCAATCAACTTACAATTGTTTAATGAACTTTGTTAACTTCTCTAAAATCGAATATTATTTGCTATTTATACTTAAAATTTCCAAATTAAAAATACATAAATTAGTAAATTAAAATTTCTTTACATGTTTCTTTTTACATATTTATTATGTCACTATTTTGTTAAAATCAAAACAATATAAGGTGCAATATGAGTGCATAATTATTATACTTTCAGAAATATCAATGTTTATATAAAATCATTCTCAAAAAAGAAAAGCGTTTAATAAATTATAGTCTTTTTAATAAAAGCAATCAAGATTTATTCAAACTATGTGACATAAATCTTTGTACACAAACATAATAGTAACAGAAACAAGAATAATATAGAGCACACTTAATTAGCTTTAATTTGCAACCATAATTTATAGCCTTACAAATGTATTGATATACATAACCTCATTTATAATACAAGTCTAATGCTTTCTGTTACACTAACAATCTTGTTTTATCATGTCAAAATAATTACATAATATCCATTCTAGGTCATAACGAAATATAATATTCAAAGGTGTAAGGTTAGGTTACGTCTTAGAGTCTAATTATTACATACATTTGTTTATCAAACGATTTAAAGCTTCATAACAGCTGACAGTGTAACATTTTTCATCGCTGTTACGTGCCCTATGATTAATACGTAATATTAATTTTGACTGTAAACGAAACAGCGTAACAGAAAGAACCAGTGAAGCAGACAATTGACCGTGCATCATCATAGTTTAATAATACTCATTACAGTATACAAAGCATTAGTAATGCAATCGGTGAATCGTAAAGCTTTGAGTTTGCAAGATAGCTGAATTGGATTCTAATTGGGTGTGCTCATCTCAGTTGCTATAATAATGTATGTCACGAAATATTGCATAACAATACGTACTGTAATACCATAACCATAAAGCCTCGTTTGTGCTACCGAAACGGTGCTTACACTTTGTACCATCATTGTTAAAAAAGCCTACCATTATACAATACTGAATAAGCAATGTTAACAAAGCGTAACCAAGAGTTAAGCGACCTCAATGAAAACAAAGCCATACTTGTAGACCTAAGCCGTAAGTGCCAATATGTATAATGTAGGGGCCCACTTTCGCCCAACCTGCGATCGAATGAGCCGGTTTCGCAAGATGCTGCCTATTGTATCCGCTCCATCTCATCTTGCGACATAACGAATATTATTAAGTTCTTCAGTCTGACATAATCTCGTTACTTAATTTTATAAAAAAGTCAAGTTTGCTTATGATTCATTTTATGAATTCCAGGTTGTTTCCGTCGCTGTGCTGTCCCTTGCGACAGCTCTCCCTCAAAGGAGAGTATCGCTGAAGCCCGATGAGGCTGAGGACCAGCAACAGGCGGAACAGAACTACAACAACTTCCAGCCCCAACAGCAACCAGAGCAATTCAGACAGCAGCAGGAGTACAGACAGATCGATGATTTCAGGCCTAAAGTTTCATTGGACACTACAACTTACATTCCCATCATCCATTTTGACAAGGAACAAGCCAACGACGGAAGCTACAAGACCTCGTAAGTTATGTCGATACACGTAATATATAAAAAAAAAACATAATGTACATGAATACAGAAACCGAGATAGCAATTACTCTGCTTCTTGTTCTGTACATTAACTTCAACTGAAGTACAATTTGAATAATGTTGTAATATTGCATAATGAAAGTTGCTAGTTGCGAATAAACTTTATTACTCCAGGTGAAATGATCTTTCATCATTACCGCTGGCATTTCATAACTTTAAGATGTATCTCGCACTCATATTTGAGAACATATCAAATTCAAAGCTTGTCTTGTACTATTTCAGATATGAAACCGGTAACAACATTCAAGCCCAAGAAGAAGGACATTTGAAAAGCCTTGGTGATGCACAAGACACCCCTGCCTTGGTTCAAAGCGGTTCCTACTCCTACACCGCCCCTGACGGCCAGATCATTAATGTGGAGTACATAGCTGACGAACTTGGATTCAGGGTTAAGGGCGACCACATCCCCACCCCTCCCCCCGTCTCCGCTGAAATTCAGAAGGGTCTTGACCTGATCTACGCTGGAATTAAAGCCAACGCGGTAAGTCACTGAGATTGTTTGTATAATAAAGAAAAAATGTAAATAAGACGTAACATATTTATTAAGATATAATTTTTTCATTACATTAAAACCTTGTGTTAATGAAGTTGAAATATGCATGCTCATTCATAGCGAAAATTAATGACTTCATTTAGAGATATTAAGTAGATATTTGGCAGTTCAATTAATAAATAACATCGAATTCGTCGAATTATGGTCAAGATTATTTGATTTAGAACAGGAAAATATAAAATGCTTTATTGTGCACCAGTTAATACAAATAAAAACTTAAGTGTAAAAGTTGCTTACGTAATTATGGTACAACAAGCAATCTCTTCCAGACAACCTTAACCTAGTACACTGGTTTGTTCATATAAATTCAAATTGATGGCACTCCTTTTTATGCAACACCTATATAATACCATCTTAAATTCATGTGTTGTTCATTATTTTTAGGAGCGCAATGCATTGGAAGCCAAGAGCAATCCCGAGGCCGCCAGACAGCAAGAAGAGAAAGCCGCTCTTGATTACAAGGGTCAATACTACCAGTAAAAAGCAGAATGTGTGAATTTTACACAATACATTCCTTGTCATCATGGACACTTTAAAACCCTGTCTCAAAAAGAGAACGTTGGACGACTGCATAGATTTAAAATTGTGTCATCAACTGACATTATTGCCAATCAATAGTATAAGAGTTAACTGCATTAATTCAGACCTATTGCATTACGATCAAATAGTTATGCCATATAATAATCGTATGCTTATTACGTTTGGATAAGTGCAGTAGTGAAACATGATTGGACCTCAAAATCATGTACAGTTGTGGTTATATGTTAGTCTTAACATGAGCGAAGCCAAGAAAGTAACTTATAGGAAAAAGTACTCAACTTTTCTCATATAACCTGTACAACCTTTAACCGTCGAATTCTATAAATTGAGTACGGCTAGACAACGCAAAGTTTTGTATATAAATTGGACCGAATTCATACTAAAGAAGAATTGAGTTGCCATTACATATTCAAAAGGTGTGCAGGAAATATTGTGAAGGACCATAACCCAAGTGTTCATTTTATACTTTTGTAAATATACTTTTTAGTTTAGGTTTATGTTTTAAATAAAAATGTTATACATTTGAAAATTCTATCTATATTTATAGCATAAATAATAATTGGTACCTATGTCTTTGTTCAGCTGTTATGATCCTTGGAGCTTTATCTAAATCTACAAAAACAACTGGATGATCTACAGCCCATTGTAAACATATAGACAATTCAAATTTTATAAGACTACCACTGTTTTACATCTTTATTTTATCAATATCTCATAGTGAAGATATAGTCGAAGATTGTAACGTATTAAATCTGGAACGGGCTGGTAATCACTCCATTTCTTTCAAGTGCAGCGCAACGGAATACCGGAACTTGAGGGTTGTAAGTAAGCCAGATTAGCAGTAAAGTCCCCTACAAGTATCCTTACTTGAGATTGTATTTCTAGCTCATTTTAGAATAATAATCTCTAATCTAGGAAAACGAGAACGACAACACTTTATTGAACAGCAAGTAGTACTTACATAGGAAACAACAATTCACACTGTTCCTTACCGTCTAAGCATTTGTTTACAGGGTATCATTATAATTGCACTATCGTCACTTCGTTTGACTTCCCTGGTTTTTGTACGTATCGATACTTCGGGCACATTCTAGCTACAGATCTCTGATCTGTCTCATGTATAATTACTACCTAATAGTAAAGATATTGAACCATGACCTTTGTTACTCTAGCCTAGGCAATCTAGGTGAATGTCGTGGACACGAACGTCACGCTTGGGGTTATTGTGCCCATCTTGCTGCCAGAGGCTAGCCATGCTATCACCATAAGATTTATGAACTATAGTAGAACTATACAAACTAAACTGAAGAAACAGAAGAACTATGGTAAAAATATAAATATTGTTTTTAAATAATTTATAATAGGGATGTTTTCACCATTTCTTATACCAAAAATCACGCAACCCGTTGCTCCGTTGTTGCGTTAAAAGACAAACCAACTGACCAACAAACCAGCAACCGTACAAACACACTTTCGCATTTGTACGGACGGATAATAGCTAGAAATATGTTAGACGTCGTTTAAAAGTCAAAAGCAATTTCTTTTGTTTATTTGAATATGGACCAGTAAAATGTTAACCCTATGTGTAGCGCCTTTTAAACGTAACTATTCAAAGATATTCAAATCCAACCTTTAAGACAAATGTTAAGGCTATTAAAAATATTAAAATTACAGCGAAAACTTATTGACCGTCCATAAATTTAATAAATTACCTTAACTACATAGGCTTAGTATTAAGGCCGTGTGATGACCGCATATTTACCATAATACTTAACCTTTTAGCTGCAATGACTGTCGGTGGAGGATAATATTGTTAGCGTGTATAAATGTATGTATATGTAGTGTTCTTCCAATATTTCCTCAGTTTAAAAACTTGGATCCAGTGAGTAGAGTAGAACATATCTACAATCCGTGTTACAACAAATAATAACTTTTAGACGCCTATTTAGCTAGACAACGTCTAAAATAATTAGAAAAAGTATTAGTAGTTTTTTTATTTTTGTCTGTTCATCAACGAGACCTAAGCGTATCTCCCACGTTTACCCCACAGACAACTCAACATTCATCTTCACAGAGGACTGAAATTAAGTGGCCAGGAAAAAATATCTCATTAAATATATACAATATACATTTCAAAATAAATATAATACAATTCTAGAATTGTACAATTAGTACATTTAATTTTTAATATTGAATACAATTCAATAGGATTACTTTATTTTCTCGCAATCATAGTGAAAAGTAAAGTGTAGAGTGTAAATTATAACTCCATAATCATTTATTAGTTTAATTACTTATTTAATATTAAGTTTGTTATTTATATTTAGCCAGGAGAAAAAATAGGAGCGGAATCCGTAGTGGGACTAATAGGACACGTTTAATCATTTTTAAATAGTAACAAGTTTTTGTTACATATTTTTGTTTATAGTGGTAATGTGCTTAGTTTAGAATAAGGATTTCCTATCTGATTTTCAAATAGCAAACTTTGTAAAGGCGTTTTAAACAAGACGATTTCTAAAAATATGATATAAGTTCAAATTTTGAAAATCCACAAAAATTGAACATGAATTTTTGACATAAACATTACATATATAAACGATTACGCACTCAAACCCCAGCACTAGGATTTCCTGTGGCGTAGACATACGCAGATACACAACACAAACATCCAAGACCTAAGAACAAACTTTATGTTCATCATACAAAATCTGCCCTGGCTACAGAATTATTAGCCCCTGCCGGGAATGGAACCCCCAGGCCCCTCGCTTTGCAGGCAGGGTTACTACCAAGTTAGCCACGGAGCAATCTATTTACTATGCCTTCTTCCTGCACTTTACAATTTGATTTCAAAAAAGAGGTGTCTACTTGTGATAACATACTTGTCTATATTTTATTGGTTTCATCAAATGCCACACGCAGAACAGGATCAAGGGGTCACTGTGTGTAGCGATGGCAGACCAACGTGAGTATTTCCCAACAAATAATGATCGCTCTTTGAGCATTAGACTGTCTTTGCTGTCTGCTGTATGACAGCTTTGTGTAATTTTACCACTGGAAACGCTAATATTTGCACGTAGGAAACCTGATTAATTTACGTAAGATTTTAATTAAAGCTATCATTCGCTCATCTGTATAATCGCAACTCTAGAAGATTACAGCTACATACTAAAAAACTCTATTTTAACTCGTATTTTAATTTAGAAATTAACAAAAGGACTATATGGTACTTACCTAGTTTGAATTAGATATACGCTTGAAATGTTGTAACTATTAATGACTTAAGTAGTTATTTCATTTCTAGTAATAAGTGTGACTCTTGGCATATAAACCTAAACATACTTAAATACTTAGAAAGTAATACCCTTGCACTAAGATTGCAGGTTGCATAGAGACACACAAATACCAAGGACGATAACTAAATCAGTGACAGATACACAACACAAACATCCAAGACCCGAGGACAAACTTTAAGTCCGCCACAAATATTGCCGTGTCCAGGGGTCGAACCCAGAGACCCCGCTTCGCCGGCAGAGGGTTAGATTCTACCAAATAGGCCCCAGACCCAATGCTTTTGATTATTCTGCTATCAAGAGGTCGATCAACGCATTTGCTATTTTATTGGGGCAGGTATGTGAAAACTTTTAACACACTTTTAATAGCTTCACTTGTTAACTAACAAGCAATGTAATGAAATTTTAGAAGTAAATTTTAACCTACGTAGGTTAAAATTTGACTTCTAATTATTGTCGTATCGATATTTGTATGTATATATAGTTCGGATGACAATACAATAATTTGGTATTATAGAGCTGATCTGATGATGGGGCCAGGAGGTGCTAGTGTATTTTTTAGTTTCTTTAAACTACGTATTATTATGTAGGGATACGTACTAAAATGCGAAAGTATGTTTGTAGGTTTGTTGGAGTGTTGGTTTGTCCTTCTTTCACGAAGCAACGCCACAACGGATCGACTTAATTTTTTGCATAGATAAAGTTTATGGACCAGAGAGCAACATAGACTTTATACTTTGCGTTATTCCTGTAGGAATCATCACACGGGTGAAATCACGGGTAGCAGCTAGTATAATATAATAATACTACACAACATCGACATACTGAATAAGGTTTGAGTTTATAATTTTGAATGTGAGGGTTAGGTTTTAAATGTAATTTAGTTAAATTTAATTTCTTGCAGCTTATCTCCATAAATACCGTAATGCACTTTATGATAAGGCTGATATACTGATTTTTATGTAGTTCTTAACATAAAATAAACAACCAGCACGTCTCTTAAGTCTTAACTAGGTTGCTTGAAAATACATCCTGGGCCCTATTTAATAAAGCCGACAATCCGACAAGTCCGACATATGTCAATAAGTGACAATTTGACAGTTTTTCTGTTTAATAAAACTTACAGGCGACAAAATTGTCATGGTGGAAAATTGACAAATTTGTCACGACAATTTTCTTATTGTCAGATTAAATTTGACTGTGGGTTTTTGACATATGTTGAGTTTTATTAAACGCGTTTCTAGATGACAAATATGTCAAGATTTCACCTGTCGATTTTTGACATATTTGTCACTTTTATTAAACAACCTAAGCGCGACAATTCTACAATTATGTCATTTTTTGACATATATGTCGAATTGTCAGCTTTATTAAATAGGGCCCTGGACGTGTTTTTGATCTACGCTTGTGACTTTCTTGCACTATTACTGTGCACATTCTTCCAGTACGGCTTGGAGCTTTGTATACGCGCACCCAACAGGTTGTACCTTTTTTCGATGCAGTTTTGAGGTTATGGTCGATAGCATGAGCATCAGTGAAGACCCTGTATTAAAATAATTTTATTTTTAAATAAGAGTATTAAAGATGCTTTTTCTCTATTTCTCGTTAAAAGTCAGTTCAAATGTACCTGAAATTATACTTGAATTTATTGTCTTGCGTGGAACTATATACCACTCACGGTATCTGGCTGCAACAAACAGTAATAGGGCTGGCAAGGAGTGTAGCCGAGGGGAAAATTTTAATCTGCGGAAATTAAGCGATTTTAATCTAAAGCACTTAAATTCACTACACTACACTCAGCCTCACACCAATGACATTTATCAAATTACTAGCTACTGCCCCGCGGTTTCACCCGCGTGGAGATTTTGGATTACATGGTTTTTATTTTTTGCGCGGATCCCTAATTCTATTCCTAAAGGTAAAGTAGCCTATGTTACTCCTTGTAACATTAGCTATCTGCCAGTGAAAGCCCCGTCAAAATCGGTCAAGCCGTTTCGGAGATTACTCGGAACAAACAGACAGACAGACAAAACTTTATAAAATGGTTGTTTTGTTATAGGTACCGTATATACTTTCATATGCATTTAGTAAAAAGCTGTTATTCTGATATTACAAACAGACACTTCAATTTTATTTATTTGTAAAGATGTGCGCATTTATCATACTCATTTTTAAACGGGGAAGGAAAATATAGTGAGGAATCTACAGGTTCAAGAACCACATAAAACAAAAACAAATGCATCCACCAAGTGCACTCATGTGCAGTGTGGCTTGGTGGAGGCCACAATTTGTTTTTGTACTATGTGGTTCTTGAATGTGCAGATTCCCTCGCTATATTTTCCCATTTAATACTCTCTGAGTGAAGACCTGTAGTATCCCACCATAACCGTAATTAGCTGATGATGATGATTTAGTTAATATCACCATTTATGGTGCCAGCATTACCAAAGCTTTGCTTAAAAAGTTAATCGCTTTGTAACATAAATGAAATCTCAATGAAGGTATTCAGCAAGTATGCCATAGTCTGTATGTCTACATTTGGTGTGTATGTATACGTAAATAAATAAATAAATAAACGCTTACACACTCATACCCCCGCACTAGGATTCCCTGTGTCGCAGGTGGCATGGACACACACAGATACACATCACAAACATCCAAGACCCGAGAACAAACTTTATGCTTACACAAAATCTGCCCCGGCCGGGAATCGAACCCGGGACCCCTCGCTTTGCAGGCAGGGTTACTACCAACTTAGCTACGGAGCCGTCAAATTAAAGAACAAAGTAACGGTAGCTTCAAGAACATATTATATTTATAAGTTCACGTACTACCAACTATTATACTTATGATAGGTATGGGAAGATATCCCTGTGTCACTTAGGACTTTCTTTTTTGTTCTCATAAACGTACAAGATTTATCGTGTAAGTTTAATACGGTGGCATTTTTATTATCAACTACATGTATAACGCGACAGGACACTTAATGCTTTACGTATTTTACCTCCTAAAGACCTGTTCAGACCTAAAGCCTAATTCGCACTACGCTAGTAATATAGTCGAGTGGCGAGTAACTAAACATGTCTGAACAAAAATTAAGTTGATTGTCTTTGTTCAGAGAGGTTTAGTTACTAAATTACTCGTCACTCGACTAAATTACTAGCGTATCACTAGGTACCGCTGCGGGTAGAGGGAAATATAGAGCAGTTAACTATCTTCACTTAAAACGCTTTTTTAGCAAAATCAGATGAGCCTTTAGCATTGGAAAAAATATGTCATTATTCATCATACTACTGATAATCTTGATGTGATCAAAATAAGTTCTTGCCAAATTTACTCCATCAAAAAAAAAAACTAAGTTACATCTAAAAATAAGTTTGCAATGAAATATATCTGTTATTTATAAATGTATATTGATAAAATTAACAAGACTTACGTATTATATAATGACAAAAAATTTGGTTGTAGTACATTTTGTATTACGCATCTAATTTTGAAGTTTAAGCTTTTTTATTTTTACTCAATTTTAGTGTCCTGCACGGTCTCTTTGTTTTTTTTGGGTTTTTTATGTTATTTGCTACCAAGACTAGCTGGTCTTGTCTGGTTTGAAACACAAATGAGCGCACTGCAGTGCTGCGCAGACCGCGTGGAACTGCAGTGGGCTCGTTACTCTGAGACATTAGGTATTAAATCTCATAAGTCCAGTAATTTCACTGACTACTTTGCTCGTCAAACCGGAACACAGTATTGCTTGCACGTTACTGCTTGGCGACAGACTACACGAGCAAAACTGCGGTACTCACCCAGTGTTGGAAGTGTTGGACCCAGAAGTGTCGGAAAAATAAGAATTCGGAAAAATAGGAATTTACAAAACTAAGAATATGGAAAAAACTAAATATTAAAAATTCGGAAAAATGCTGACACCGACTAAACTTGAATTTTGTACAGCAGAATAATGCTGTGTATATATTAATTACAATTTCATGCCTACCTCAATTGAAATGTCAAGCACGTTTGCTCCTTTATTTATTTATTTATTTATTTATTCATAAAAACCACAGCTCTTAAAAATCTTAACATTACTTATATATATTACCTAAAGCCAATAATGGTTTTACATTTTATAAGTTACTGCAAATAAAATTAAAAGATGTATAGAATAAGAAGTGTATGAAACTTACCAGTAAAATTATTTAATTAAGTTA
The DNA here is from genome assembly GCA_907269065.1 of Crocallis elinguaria. Taxonomy (NCBI): domain Eukaryota; kingdom Metazoa; phylum Arthropoda; class Insecta; order Lepidoptera; family Geometridae; genus Crocallis; species Crocallis elinguaria. The sequence goes on along the minus strand of OU026079.1, from coordinate 8,469,869 downwards.
GTTTTTTTATATTTTTACAAACTTCCAAAGAAGGTGGAGGTTCTCAATTTCTCCGTCCATTTTTAACCGATTAAAAAGAATCATTTATAATTTTTCAGTAGTGTTTACTTCAAAAGTTCACCTTTTATAAATTATAGTAAAGAATACCACCCCTAAGGGTTTAATTTGCGTAAATATCATTTTCCGCTTTTTAAAAAAAAAAAAATATTATAACTAATAATAAAAAAAATTGTTGTTTGCAATTGGCCAAATCTGCATAATTAATAAATAAATTATCTTCATCTACGACCTAAAACCAAACCTCATACATAATCTTCGCTCTAATTTATAAATAAAATCCATCATCGTTATTTGCCAGCATCATTTGTAACAAATTTATTTAGCTGTAAATACTGAGCTAACATTAATGACAGAATACTTTGTACGTTTAGGGCTGATATTTCAATAGTCAGATAATCAGTCCTGTAGATATTCATTGAATCATCGCAGCCCTACGAAGTCTGTGGTGAAGAAAGACGTAAATAAATTGTGGCCATTTAAACCTTAAAACCAAATAAACCTTAGTTAGCTAACGGTCCATTAATTTCGAAATGAAAAAACCCGAAAAAACACTAAGTAGATAATGGATCATTTAAATTGTTAACGTGCTATTGAAAGATCGGCCCTCAGTGAGGTTGTTTAATTTGTTTTCTGTTACTGTTTGTTAATTTGCATGATTAGATAGGAAACTGAAAATTACCTATATGCATTACACGGATTTGGAAAGAGCGCATTGCAGTGCCGAGCAGGACTTGGTGTTTCAAAGTTCTGAGTGGCACTGCAATTATTATGGGCCAGCGTAATGCTTACCATCGGGTAAACCAGCTCGTCTCGTTAACAAAGAGTATACACTCAGAACTTTAATGAAACACAAATGCCTGCGCAGCACTGCATTATCTCACGGTCTCATAAGCCCAGTAACTTCACTGAGTTTTGCTCATCAAACCTGAACACTGTAATGCTTGCACATTACTGCTTGGTGGCAGACTACAGGAGCAAAGCGGAGGTAACCACGCTGACTGACACTCGCAGAACAGTTAGTCCTACATCCTGGTGGTGGCTGGAACTTATATGTATTTCAAATGATTATCTGCTGTAGATCGCAATTAGAATAACAAAATTACTTGAAGGGCAATGGGGTATTGAGTAATCATAATTGAATAAAATAATTTGATTAGCATTCCCAATCTCCATCAGAATTGTTTTTATAATTTGTTTTCCATTAGTGTGCGATTGTTTAAGATGCGTAAAATGTCACAGATAACTTTAAAGTTTGTACGTGATATCGCGGCGATGTCCGTTTGTGTGAGTGTCGCTGTAAAATCACAGTCTCTACATAAAAAAGCCAGTAAGGATTGTCAGTATACCTTACGATAATTTTACTCTAACAAAACACTATGTAATGTATAGATAATCTATAAATAAGATGCATAATAAAGAGTTGTTAGAAGTTTTTTTTTGTAGCTGGAAACAGTGACCCGATTCTAAAAATTATTTCGCTAGTATCTAATGCTACATTATTCCTAAGTGTTGCAGGCTATGTACCTATTCTGATATCACATATAATAATAATAATAATATATACAACGATACAATGTACTCAAAGAGGCATTATTACACGACCTCTTCGTTTTAACAAGTTTCAACTAAACACGATTTACTTTACATTATATAATTTTTTTATATAAAATTTGTTCAGACCTTTGTCCTGTGTACTAGACATATTAAAGCTATTTAATGTGACCAGTCACATAGCATTGCTGTTATGTTAAGCGCCAAAAAATACTTTTCTGTTAATATGCTGTACGACGTGACAATATTGTATAAATTATTTGCGAAGTACATATGCTGTATTTTCTTAAATTTTTGAGAGCATAGTAATCATAGCGAAAGGACTTTTAACCGCTTGCATTAGTGTGTGTGAGACAAATCAGGCTCATTAAAATGTTGGCTCCTACTAGTATGTTCTGTGGTAAGATGAACTGCCGGGATGCGCCTGCGCCGGGTCGCCCGAAGTTCATAGGTAAAGATGCCGGTATATAAACTCCATGCGGTGTCACCGAACACACATCTGTGTTGCCAGTGTCTACATCAAGACCCTTGGCGGTGTAGTCCCTGCTATACATTCTGACAAGATGGTAAGATTAAAAAAGAAACCATTGTTAAAAGAGATTTTTAAAGAAAGTGAAACATGTTGTAGAAACTCTAAACGCTATAACTTTTCATCATTTCAGTATTGTTGTTATTAATTATTCTTAAAGTTAACATTAAATAAGCTAGTTTTCAATTAACTTACTTAACAGAAACTTGGTCGTGTTTATTCAGTATATATAATTAGACATACTGTGCTTAAAATATGTTGTAATTTGTAATAACTATTTACATAGTATTATTTTATGCTTTCCCACTTGATTCTCTTACTATAATATTGTTAATTTAGTATCAATTATTGCTGAAAAATTTAAAACACTATTCAATTCCATTAAATACTTAATTAGGTATACCGAATAGAACAAATTTCTTTAGATTTTAAGCAATTGATTAGCAATTTGTCTGCCTCGTCTGATTAAAGATTACGAGAGTATTTAATTGCACATTTTTAACATCTTGATCTTTATTTAAAACTAGCTGCGCACCGCGGCTTCCCCCACGTAGCCTAAGTTACTACTTTCTTATAACAAGTGAAAGTCTCGTCAAAATCGGTCCAGTGGTTTCAGAGATTAGCCGAAACAAAACGACGGACTAACAAAAATTTAAAAAAAATTGTTATAATTACCTTAAATACTTGCATGCATTTAGTAAAAAGCTGTTATTTTGAAATTACAAACAGTCCCTTCAGTTTTATATATTTGTATATCTATATAACTTATGATTTACCTACTGTGATGTCCTACGTCGATTAATATTTTAGTAAAATTGGAGAAAGAATTTTCTGTCAGCTCAAAAAAGGCTTTGCCATTATTCGCCTTTTTTACTTCTTGGCCGAAAACAATGTTGTAAAGTTTATTTGTTACAATATTTCAACCATTAAATAATTCATAAAGTTCCCTGGTTCAAACAACAGCGTATAAAATCTACTGGAATCCCTTTTTTATAGTTCATAATTTATTACTTATCCATCTTTCATACTGCAAACTCACTACCGTTATGTTAATTTAGAAGTTCAAGAGTTCAGGACGTGTTCATAAAATCACAACAAATATACTGTTTTGAATATAACGAGATCGTTGTCGTGTCACGAAATCCTTTCTTTCCTCGTTCGGGTAAATTTCTACCCATTTACTTGTTTCACGCTTTCGGATTAAATAAATAAATAGAAATAGTTAGAGTGGAAAAAGTATTAAAATTTTGTAACTTGAACAAAATAAATTAGTCATCATAACTAAGGTGTGTAAGTGTTAAACTTACTCAACCACCAGCACAGTGCCATAAAACAAGATAATGGCAGTTTCCCAACAAAGAGCTTTTATTTGCCAAGAACACATGACTGACGCATAGAACACAAAGGATAGCTTTCAGTCCCAGTGCATAAACGACCTGTGAAATGCAAATCTGCTCGCACTATACGCCTTATAACGTCTCAGATCTGCCTTGATTAATACCATTGAATCGATAGATTGATAATGTACATTGCAAGGGTTGCCAAGTCATCTTTATTTCCTAGATTATGACGTCAGCTTTATTGAATTAATAGTGAAGTAATCACTGCGAGACGTCAAAGTGAGATATTGAGACAAATCAATACCTATTAAAAAAATTGAAAATACCCACGGCGGATGCCAGCTTGCTATATCCGTTCCCAATTTTAGCAGGGAGTCCCGACGGATTATCACACAGTCGGAGTTTTCAAACAATATTTAGTCCTTTTTCAATCAAGTTTAATCCGTCGTAGGTATTTTCAAAATTTTTAATTTTGTTTTTATTTTAAGCTTTAACGGGTTAACACTTTAAAACCTATCTAAGAAACATGGTCGATGACTCTCCCTATACAGAAAACTGTAACTAGATCGGTTGAACCGTTCTGCAGATTAAGGGGGAAATACGTACGTGCACACAAAAACAAACAACCTGTCGCTTTAAACGCATATCCCTCTCCGTTCTGTCGTGAGTAAAATTGGAGAGATTTATTTACTTTATTACACTAAGAAAAGTACAAAAGGAGGGCTTAATCCTTTTGTGAATGGAGACGGTAAAGAATTTTCTACCAGTCATCCACTCTTTATATCAAGAGAGATGATGTAGGCGCACATCAAATTAAATAAAATTAAAACTATTTATTCAACAACTACTAAGAAAGAAAATTAAATAAATGTAACATAATAATATATACATATAATTATATACATTATACAAATACATATATAAATTAATAAACAAGATGTTATGACGGCAAAGAGGCTTGAAAGCCTCAATGGCATTGATTCATCCATGTCAAATTATAAATTGTGTAGTTACCTATTTTACAACTCTTCAATTATAGAATATCAATCAAATATTCAAATCCTATGCTATTCCTGATTAGCATTATAAATAAGAAATTTCGTGAGGAAGGATGGATGTACGAATGTTTATTACTCGTTCACGCAAAAACTACTGAAAGCGTTTTGATGAAACTTTACAGTATAGTATAGTTTATACATCAGAATAAAACATAGGCCACAATTTATATATCAATTTATTTATATATATGTATATATTTATATCAGGCGGGCAAAGTCGCAGGTGGAAGCAAGAATTTAATATTCGTTTCCAATATATTCACATATTTTCAACAATCAAATTAGAAACGTATGCTCATATTACAAATTCGCGTATCCCAATTATTATCCTAGTGAAAATTATCATACTTTTCTTTTTACATAAATAAAAGGAAAGTTTCTTCCAAGTCTGATGCACTTCCACGATTTAGGAGCAGGTCACAGTGCATATAAATCAGTGCTTGTGGTTTCGACAGACGAGTCCTATAAACTTATCTCATTGTTCGCGGAGACGGCACTCTCTTCCGGCATAAATGTTGTGCATTTCCGCATACAATATCACGCATATGAATAACATGGGTATTGTAAAGTTGTCAACACGTTGACATGTCGTGACGTGAAATGTCGTGATGAAATCAACTTGTTCACATGATTTACAAATTTTAGGCCTTACTTATACTAATATATAGATGTGAAAGAAGGTATTTTCAACTTAAATTTGCCAATTCTATATAAGTAATTTCAAGATAATTCTAACAAAAAAAATCTATTTTAATACTATATTCTTTGCTACATAAGGAACTGCAATTTTCAAAAACTTTCAGCTATAATGCTTGACTGTGTACTTATGTACAACCTAGGTATGCCTACAAGTTTGACAAAACTGAAAATATTTTGCGTTAAGATTAATTAAGAAATGTTGTGCTATATTACCTAAGCCGGGCCCCACCAAGGCTTTGATTGAAATAATTTCCAGTTATTGTGTTTAGTTCAGTTTTATAAACGAAATTATTCACGGGTCCGGGCTCAACCAACGAGGCTAAAGTATTTACTAGATGCTATTCATTAAAATGCAAACCGCAAGGAAACTTGGCGTGATGGTAGTGTTTGGCTCCGTCACTGGTCACAGAACATATTATATTAGCTGCGTTATCAAAAACACAAAACTATCAATTGCTTTAAACCGATTGAAAGGCGTTTACTATCCATCAGTTCCAAAAAAGTAAAACTTGCAAGTCTTACAAGATTTGTTTGCAGTAAAGAAATTTGCTATTCATTCTTTAAAAGGCACTTTCTATTCCAAACTAGCCTTTTCGGAGATTAGTCGGAATAAACAGACAGACAGACAAAAACTTTATATTTTTTTGTTATTAGTACCTACCGTATCTATCATATGCCGAAACTATCATATGTATTTAGTAAACAGCTATACTATTTTGACATTACCGACAGACACTTCAATTTTATTTATGCACATAAATATAATTTTTTACATGTTCTACCAAAAATAGCAGCGTTTTTGTTATATCATTTTAATAATTATATTATGTAAAATACGTTTTTGTTGCAGATCTCATTATATTATCTGGGAGTATTTTTGGTGCTGACGGCAGCAGCGCAGCAGCCGAGTGAACCGATACCTATTCTACGTCAAGAGTCAGAGGGACCCAATGTGGACGGTTCCTATAAGTGGCTGTAAGATTTCAACGTTTTTACTTCAACGTTGGATTAATAGCCATTAAAACCCAACCCTATATATCTGTGGCCAACCCTAATCTACTGAGCATTCCCAAAAATTGTATTCTGTCATTTGAATTTGAAAACTACGACAGTTGTTCAAGACTCTATTTTTTATCAAACCCAAAACTAAATTTTTTGAATTACTTAATGGTATTTGTATTGCCTTTACACCAAAAAATTGTTGAAGTCAGTGTTTTATACAGTTACTTTTTACAATTGTGTGGTCATTGCTACAGTATCCCACGAATTACAACATTTGGGTGTAATATTGAGCGTGGCAAAAAATGCGTCATATGGTCATTTATATACAAATAAATAAGATTGACTTGCCTGTTTGTTATACCAAAATAACAGCTTTTTACTAAATGCATGCGAAAGTATATACGGTAACTACCAATGACAAAATGAAACAATTTTTAAACTTTTTGTCTTTCTGTTTGTCCCGGCTAATCTACGAAACCGATTTTAACGGGACTTTCACTGGCAGATAGCTGATGTTATAAAGAGTAAGTTAGACTACGTGGGTAAAGCCGTGGGGCACAGCTAGTAAAACATAAATTTGAAGGCTACATTGTGTTCTCATGCCGTATACTTGAAATCGCAAAAAAAAACTCCAGAAAATAGCTTATAGTATTATGACAATCTTTATGCAGTGCTATGCAGGATCCTGTCTATCAAATCTGTGGGTGGAACTGCAATTCTTAGCAGCAGGTGTGACGTTCCTCATCAAATGGCTTATTCACTTAATTTTTTCACAAATATTTATTAAATCTAAAAAAACATGATTACAATTAATTTTCCTATTTACAGATACGAAACTGGCAACGAAATAAACGCTGAAGAGTCAGGATACGTGAAAAACTTCGGTAAAGGCGAAGGTGAAGAAATACAGGTGGCAGAAGGAAAGTTCAGCTATAAAGCGCCAGATGGCTCTTTGATCGCACTCACATACATTGCTGACGAGAATGGGTTCCAACCACAGGTTCGTAGCAGATTATGAAAGTCAGTCGGTACTTGCTATTTTTCTAAATTAAAAAAAAATACAGTGGCTTCTTTGACAGAAAATAAATTTTCATGATTAAAATTTCTTCATTTAAATATAAATAAACTTTCATGATTATAATTAATTTTTAAAATTATAAAATAGAAATTGAACTTTACATTTGTGATTGAAAGTAGACTAAAGCGTGCCATTATAAAAGTATTTTCACGAAAGATGGAAAAATGTACTTATACTTTTTGAATCATGCAAACAAAAACAAAGTAGATTATTAATAATTACAAATCTTGCCAGTTTTTATTTTAATATATACCTACTTTATATTCAACAGACACAAATATGATCTATGATTTTACAATAAGTCCTTGATTAGCCCAGGTTGGTCTTATAACCGACCGTGGCACTAAATCTGCGCTTTGAGATAGATTTCATCGGTTTTTTATACTTTACATAAATATAGACCGTCAGGTTAAAGTCAGTAAAGACATACTAGGTCGATATATAAAAAGAATTGTAATGTATTTTGAATGCTAAATATCCTTGTAGCTCGATTTCGATATCATCATCAAATAATTTATTTATTTACAACCAGATAAGCGACATGATTACTTTAAAAGTATTTAAGATCCATTCGCTTAATAGCATACGCTGATGATAGTCTTAGGTGCAATAACCCATAAAGGGTTAAACAAAATGTTACGTCCAAAGAATTGTAAACTATCCCATAAAATTGAATTACTCAGCTTTTGCACAACACATACATTATTGACTACGAACCCCATGGAGTCCTTGACTTGTATCACGGTAGTAAAAGATTGTAATGTTGCAGTTTCATTTATAAGCTGTTACTATATACGGTTAAAGAAGTGCTCATGTGCGAAGAAAAAGTACTTTATTAAATTTATAAGTGCGTTTTAATACTTTAACAACAATTTTACACAGATGTTTGCTAAAGTACCTACATGAAAGCAACATCTAAACTTTTGACACATTTTACAGACAAAAATTTCGCAAAAACGGTCACAATATATCATCAATTCTTATGTAAAATTTGATTGTCAAAAATTGCTCACAAAAGTGATCTGGTGTCTTAAATCAACCTCGAAAGATTTATCATATATCTAGACAATAGAATGAAATCAACATTGACCTACTAAACTAGTTCACCTTTATATTTATACCTTAACTTGGCTGGATTTATAATATATTTTATTAAATGGGGGCAGTAAGTAAACTGAAGAATAAACTGTAACTATATATTAATTATATTATATTTTTTGTAACGCCCATTGTAGTCGATGACACCTTTGTTTCGACAACGATGCCTACATAGATTGATAACGTGGGTGAATTTATTCCTAACAACATTATGTAAGGACACAAAATGTCAAGTATTCAATTAAACACTTCGCGTTTGTTATGGCTTTACCACAATAGAGATCTACAATTAACATCTACCGCCCCTTTATCGATCTCTACAGCAAAGTTTCTCCAAATCACGATTTAATATTTAAATTTTTATGAGGGCTGACCTATGGCCTAGACGCTGTCTACAACTGACTGCACAATACATCCTGTTATGGTCAAACGCTTTCTGTCCTTGACATGACGTATTTCTAAATCCAAATTTCCTTTTCCGAACTTCTGCACTTTATGCAAGATGTGTGAAAATCCGTAAATGGAAATACAATGTCATTTTTATAAAAAATGCTAGGGCAGCCACATCAATCTGAGAAGAGTAGGTCATCAGTGTCATCAACACTATTTTAAGCGGCGGCGTCGTCGACAAAATCACTTTAACGGCGACATAACGACTTAAGATAAGACGACAGGACAGGTAAAATACTCGGAAAGTATTGAGTTTTTGAGTAATTCAGTATGAGTCATGTAGAGTACCTATTTGCGAAAGTCTTAATAGTTTAGGAGGTGCGGGGTTTTAAATGCCAAACTTAGAAACAAATTTGGGTGACGGAGTATCGCCATTGATCGATTCTGGTGTTGTTTCTTTTGTTTTAAATATAGTATTACGGTCAAAGTTTTGTTTTATAATTTTGCTATAAAAACTCTCAATGTAGAAATCAACTGACGGTTTTTACAATAATAAAATGTATTCATCAGGAAACAAATAACCCTTTGTCTAATGCCATATCATTTATAGTTGTTTGTTAAATTAACAATTAATTAAATGATTTCTTAAGTTATATAAACACATAAGCAATATAAAAATATAAAAGCAGTTTTATCCAAATATCTACCTTATATTGTGTTTAAGTATTAAATAACACCGGTTATCATATGCTTTTATTTAGATGATAATAATTAATATTTACAGCTAGATTGTTGCCAGCACCTTAACAAATTTTTTGGAACAAAAAGTGTTAGAAACAAAGAAATACACAATTCATCCCAAGCATAAAGTCTTCATATCACGTCAAAAAATAAAAATATTAAGCCGTAACCAATGTAAGATTCTAACTTCATTAGTCCTAAGCTCCCTGTCTATAAGGAAGATCTGGCAGCGGGAGTATGAGTCTAGTTGGCCAATGTATGCGCAAATGTCGCTGCAAAATATCAGAGGCTGACCCTCGACCCGTATTGAGAAATGGGAAGCTTTAGATGCAGACTTTGATTTGACACTGATATGATTACTTAATAAGTTTGTGGTGGCGATTATATACCGTGTAACGCACTTTACATAAGTTTTAAAGTTCGTTTTCATACTTAAACAATGCTCTGTGGCGTAATGATATATCAACATGTCCACATATTACAGTGTTATGCTGTGAGCAATGATTTTCCCTATAGTGACATTCACTATGCTAAATTATTATCCAAACTGTGGTTTAGCTGACACCAACCTAAATTCCTAACAGACGCAACCGAGTGAATAGAATAGTAGACCTATGGTCAAAGAACCAAGCTTAAGTAATATGTGCAAATATGTACCAAACATATTTACGCACATTACTTAAGTTTGATTGGATCATTAACCAGTGTGATATTAAGATATGAATCTAGATTTGAGGTATGTAAAACAACAACAAATTTATTGTTCATTTAATAATCATATACTATACTAATTTATAAAATATTTTTCATTTAATAATCATATACTATACTAGCTGCTGCCTGCGGTTTCACTCACGTGGAGATTTTGGATTTCATGGGTTTTATTTTTTTGCGTGGAACCCTAATTCTATTTCTAAAATAAAAGTAGCCTAAGTTACTTCTTGTAACATCAGCTATCTGCCAATGAAAGTCCCGTCAAAATCGGCCCAGCCGTTTTGGAGGTTACCCGGAACAAACAGACCGACAAGTAAAAATTTAAATAATGTTTTTTTTGTTATAAGTACCATATATACTTTCATATGCATTTAGTAAAAAGCTGTTATTTTGATATTACAAACAGACATTTCAATTGTATTTATTTGTATATATAATAAGCGTACAACGTACGAAGTTGACGCACTAATTAGCTACCGACATATACCTACCAAAAATCTCGTGTTTGCGTTTCATGTAACTATTACCTCGTCCGAGTGTTTCTTGTAATATCCGTTACCGATGCTCTCGCAACGTCAATTGGCTACCGTTACATAACTTTTAATACACCTGTCTTAGAATAAAAAATCGATAAATCACCATTCGTTACGACAATATCGCTATTTTTGTGCCCGCTCTGACCTTAAGCTCTACGATTTTATAGATCATAAATGTAAGGAGTAAGGACACGATCAAAGTTTAGAAAAGTTGACTCAGGCGTGCTTCAAAGTCATGCAGACGGTTTTTACATATGTCAGATGGGTAGGATGTATTCTGTACATCTACATGTCTGTATATCGTCCCAGCACGGTTCCACTGCTATCTTATATCAATACTAGCTGTACCGCAAGGCGTCGCCTACATAATAAAAGTAGCCAAAGTTACTCCTTATAACATTAGCTCTCTGCCAGTGAAAATCCCATCAAAAAACAGTCCAGCCGTTTCGGAGATTAGCCGGCACAAACAGACAGACAGATGCTTTTATTATAAGTATCATATACCGTACATACTTTCATAGGCATATCATAAAAATCCGTTATTTTGACATTACAAACAGGCACTTCAATTTTATTTATTTATATAAATATATAGACCAGCTGCTGCCCCGTGGTTCCACCCGCGTGGAGATTTTGGATAACAGGGTTTTTATTTTTTTGCGCGGAACCCTAATTATTTTTCTAAAATTAAAGTAGCCTAAGTTACTCCTTGTAACATCAGCTATCTGCCAGTGAGAGTTACGTCAAAATCGGTCCAGCCGTTTTGGAGATTACCCGGAACAAACAGACACGCAGACAAAAATTTTAAAAATGGTTGTTTTGTTATAGTTACCGTATATAAAATAGATTTCTATACATGCATGCCTTTACTGTTGTCGTGCTATTACCGTGTCATTACTGGCAAGTGGAACTTATTTATTGGTGCAACTTTTGACATAGCCGTGACCTTGATGTGTAGTTTCCGCGACAGCAAGAACTATTCTTCATGCTGAGATTTATTCAAACTATATTTAGATACCTACATATATTTATAATACTTCTGTGAATCTTTACCGTCCGTTGAAACACGTGCGTTGCACGAGACATGCGTAATAACGAGTTCTTGTAAAATATTTTATTTTTATTCGCGTAACATTTAATACGGACTATGATGAATCTGTTGACAAGGATACAGTGCACCCGGATAAAACTCGAGACATCAAGATTATATCTCACAAAATATAAAACTACATTTCTGTTAAAAAAAATCAACTTAAACTAAGGAAACAATTGAACTCGAATAAAAATAAACTTCTCGAAAACGAAATTCACAATATTAAACTTTACTTTGCCTTCAATGATATCAAAAAGAAAATTACAGTAACGTTAAACCACAGAATTTATGTACTGATAAAATTATCATTGCGTTCTAGTATTAGATTTGTCATTTGCATATTTTTACAATATAACTTAGAAACACTGACATTAATTTATCTTTGTGACAACCTGTCTCAGCTTATAGTTGCCGATATAAACCAACAAAAAAAATTAGTATATAGTGAATCGTAACTTGCTGTGACATGATTGAAAATATTAACCGGTTAACATCAGAGAGAATTGTAAAATGAATGCGGTAAAATTAGTTATTCTAAAAATCATGACGTAACTACTCGTATAACTAAGCTTTGCTATTACAGGGCGATCACCTCCCAACGCCGCCGCCAATCCCGCCAGCAATCCAGAAAGCTCTCGACTATCTGAAGACTCTTCCCCCAAGCGCCCAAGGAGCAGCATCCTCAATCACCCAGCCTCAGTACCAACCAGCACCTTTCAACAACAGACCAAGATTTTAACTTTCGCCTTACAAAATAATGGAATTACGTATACGATTAGTTAAATCACTTGACAGCTAGTTTTGAAAGCGCTTGCACGCTATTGTGTAAATATAGGATGTATCTTCATTTTATCACATTATTAATAACAATAATAACGTAAATTTTGCACTTTATACTAAGAGTGCGATAAATGTCACCTAGGTAGTTATTTTGTATTAATCCTTATGTTATCGGCTCATTTTATTTTTATTAAATGTACTAGGTTTAGTTTTAAAATTGTTATAATAACAATAATACTCAGTGTAACACTGACTAATTATAATATTTGAATGAGTTTTATTTTTGCTCTTTTATCATAAGTTGTATTGAATTTATAATGAAAGGTATCGTAATCAACACCAAAAGTAGTAGATTATATGTTCATAATACAATGCACAAACATTAATTATAATAATGTGCACAAGATATTTAAAAAATTATGTCTATCATTATAGACTATTAAATTTGTTGGCAATAAACTGGAATATCTAGAACCTAAAAAAGGGTAATACTGATTCATACCTTATTTTAAAAAAGTTGCCGAACCTGAAAAATGGTTTAGTAAAAAACTAATTTTAAAGTTTTCATTAAAACGACCTGTTTATTACTATGTTAATTTAATCATAGCTAAATTATAACATATGAATCGTTAAACAATAAAATTATTTACCGATAGCGTTTAGCTTGATATGTGAATTTTGATTTGATAATAATACTCAAGTTTACTATTGACATTTAAATACACCTTCTCTTAATATGTCATATTGTAAATTTTAGAGATGGGTGTGATCTACATTCATTTCAACAGCATACGAATTGATATATCTCATTGACACATCTGTGCCTATGCTACTGACCTTGCCATGTTACTTAACATTAATGAAATATATTTTATTGATATAATTGATCAAGAAGCGATCAGCGTGGATTCGGATTCCATCTTTTTGGCGCTTACTTTTTTCTTGGTTTTTAGATATCTGCCTTTTTTTGTTAAATTTCTCGTGACAGCAAAACATACTAAAATTTCGAACGATGAATTTTTCAGTAGGTACTAGAGACTTTTGAATGAACACAAATGTTGACAACTCGAGCTCAAGTTTGAAATTATTCGACATGTTAAATTAAAACATTATATTGAACCGATTTGCGAATGACGAAAAACGCTGTTACTAAGAATTTATTTTCAGCCGCCTACGTAAAATCGACTGGCATAAAAGCTCATACTTAAATCGCATACATTAAATAGGAATGGAGACACAAATATAGTTTAAATATAGGTATAGAAGCTGAAATTTGTTTAGTGTAAAAATTCAATATACAAAACACTTTATTGTAGGTACGTCAAACTGAGCAAATCGTTTGAAAAATGAGCAGTACAATATCTCTTATCGCTATATAGCTATCTCTTCTATATAACCTTTGGATGGAGAGAATACTGAAGGTAATATTACTATAATTATTATAAAATAGTGGTCGGTTTTATTTCACTTTCATGTTTTACGGATGTTGTCAAATTCAGATATAAGTATGAGACAGCTGAACAAAGAACTATTAGATTGGAAACTAGACGAAAGGATATTGAAAATAATCTTGTTCCCACACTCAATATTATGAAACATTGTTCAAGATACCAGGCCGTCACATTGTTTAACAGCTTACCTGTCAGTATGAAGTCTATAGAAAGCCTCGCTATATTTCAACATAAATTAAAAGAGCTTTTGCTGAAGGGGTGTTTTTATTCGGTGGAAGAGTTTGTGACTCGTAAGATGTGATGACATTAGTGATCTTGTAGTATCTATTTACTTTTTATACTGTCATCTTGAAGTTCATAAATTCTGGCTTTTTATTTTAACTTTTTTTTGTATTTATTAATTAATTTGAATTGTTGATTTGATGTTTTTTTTTTTGTGTAATTTTTCAAACACAATGTAACAATTGTTAATGAATAAATTGAATTGAATTGAATTTATTAAAATTAAAGTTTTTACTGCATACTGAATCAGATCTGAATCAGATTCACGAAGATATCCTTGAAAAGAAGAAGGTAGCCAGAGCTGCGCCTCCGTGGTCTTTATGCGATCTTTATGTAAAACGATCATTGTATATGCCGACTACGTAATTTGTTATTGGTATAAATAAATCTGTAATACGACAAAAGTATTATTATGTACATCAGTTTATTAAAAATAATAATGATCAAGCCAATTTTGTTAACATGAAGTACCAATAGCTTTGTGGTAAAGTTTAGTAAATTTAAAAAAGCTACAACGCTGTAAGCTTTTTGCAACTGAAACTTTCCGCTTCTTACCACCCTATGAGAAAATTTCAAATGAGGAGTCAAGAGGAATACTTATAAAATTTCTTATAAAAGTACTTAATAACGGAGACAAAGGTGAGGTTTAACCTCTTCATCTTCTCCGGGAGAGCCTGGGGCGTCGGATGTGGGGGCATCTGGCGTCCTTCACCTATCTTAGGTAGGGCCCTCCCGAGGTGGAGGCGATGCGCTTACGTTGGGCGCATCGCCTGGGTCTTGCGGGGGAGAGAAGTTCTCTGCCGCGAGGCATGACCCCCTGGTTCGCGCAAGCCCAGAGTACGGGGTCCTGCACGACGTGTGATAGCGGCACCGTGATCCCGTCCTTGGCTGAGCCGTAAAACGTCCCAGTGGTTTTTTAGTGGGTAGGATGCTGCGCAGTGAGCGGGTGGGAGTCCCACACCCTCGCCGTCGCTCCCCCCAGGGCGCGGAAGGGTAATCTCGCAAAGGAGTTTTTTCCCTGGGTGAAAAAAATATAGTCTTGACTTTCACAATGACTAGTAAGTCATTGTGACATTTCCTGTTTGAATATTGAGCGTTATTCTCATTTAATATAGATAGAAAATGTTCTTTGGATAGAAATAAACGGTAAGAGACAGAAAAAAGTTATAGCAGATGATTATTTTATTAGGGTTGTACAGCTAGAGTTAATTACAGGATAAATAACTGTTAGTCATGCTCTAGACAAATTACGGTAGTCTCGATTAGGCATGCCCCACCGTAATTTTTATGTTTTAAAGTTTGTCTCTTATATTAAGGTTATCTAGTATGCTACGATAAAATTTGTTTTTTAAATCCATCTCTACACTAAGAATTTTCTGCAATACCACGATCACGAAAAATAATGTAAAAAATATATAGTTTTTTTGGCATGTGTTTATGTGAAAGAAGCTTTAGGATTTTTTAATTTTCTGGTTTGGATAAAATAAACTACATATTTTAAAGTCATTTTCAAGCTATATCTATTATTTTATTAAGTCTACAGCATGTGACAGTTAAACTCAGTGACGTTTAAACTCTTCGGGCACGGAACTCTAGAAATACTATTTATTAATTATACATACATCTTTAACTTGTTACATTAACTGTACACACGTTAATGGGCATTTAACAAATGCCTCGGGTGTTAAATTTATTTCATTATCTTTATGAATAAGTTAGCAATATTTATATATTGTTAATTAATAACCAACGATTACGGATGCGTAATCGTTGGTGTTAAGGCATTATAATGTGCTATTAACTTTATACCCTTGGTTATAATTAAGTATGATATAGGCATGTACCGTAAAATTTTCGATGGTCTCTCATTAAATGACTAAGTACTTGGTTTTGATATGAAGGCGTGGCTTGATCGGTACGTTCAAGTTCTTGTATTCAGTACGTTTTATTCTTATAATGGACTAAGGAAACGACTCAGAATAGAAAGACTATCTGCAATGTTAAATCATGTTAAGATAAAACTAACATTTAATGGTTTTATATCAGAGCTTTTTAATATTAGGTAGTTACTACATATTTTTTTGTAATACCGCTTATAAAACTATCATCAACAACTAAAGTAGTTTTGTCTTACTTATTTTAGTTTATCTACAACAACAATTATTGTCTATAATAATCCTAACCAAAACTACATAAACACGCCTTCAATTGACCTATCTGCGATTTATGAAAAACGTCTAACCAAGCTGTCTAGTCTGTCTACCTACTTAGAATTGACTTGTGGCATTTGTGTTCAACTGTGTGTGATTTATATTAATACTAGGAACAAAAAGTGTAAATAACAATAAGATAGAAACCAAACGTTAGAAAAGGTATCTGAGTCTGGTAAAGTCAATTCATCAGTATCAAATATGAAGGACTTCGTAAGACGAAATATAAGAATGCGGAACATCTTAACATTCTTGATTGATAAACATCAATTACAGAGAACTACAGCGTTTTGCAATATTTTAGCGATAGACGGAGAGCTATGTAGTCAGATTTTTTGTATTTCATTACCAATTTGATAATTTTGATAATATGTGCTTTGAACGTCGACAATGACTACTTCAGGTCCGTCCTCTTTAGCTTTAGTTTCTCATTTGTTTGTTTTTTTTTTTTATTAAATTTTGATCATTTTCACTTTATTTAAACACACTTTTATAAGCTTCAGTCGTAACTATCTAACTAACAAAAAGTCAATATAACCTACTTACAAATTGTTTATTGCATATAAAACAAATACTGACAGGGATCATTTTTAACTTATGAGGAGGAGTCCCATTTTGTTTATCTTGTTACCGGCGCTAACCAAGTCTAATTTGAGATTAGGTAAAATCTTGGGTCTATATTTAACAACGCCGATGTTTGTATTACCTTTGAAAGATAACGAATAAAAGTACCTATATCAAAGAACCGAACCGTCAAATTCATCTTAAGAGCGACTATATCCATAAAACACGCAGAATTCTAGTATAGTAGGTAAGCCTAACTTTAAATGACCACTGCTCTTACACTCCAAGTTAGGCCTCCGAATAGCTAAGTTTAGATGGCATTAGGCAAACCTCAAGTAAGTAGACGATGTATCATAATAACCATTAACATGTAAAATTTATTCTGCACATTATGTAGCGTAACGAGATAAATGTGATTTAATGTGCCGCTTTAAACTCTATCGAGTTAAATTGCATGAAAAAAAAACAGTTTTGAAATTTACAAACCCATACTAGAATATCAACGGTTCTATTACGATTTAGATAACTAATTATAAATCTATAGCTCATACCGCGGTGATATATTCGCAAATATTAACGAAAATCATTATTGTAGTGCTATCACCACCTGTGTTTCAGCACATTTCATATGTAAATTGACTTATTGGGATCACGGCCTTCTGTTCCAGAAGTTCTGGTTGAATTTCCCATTATGTGACATCATCCGCCGGGCTTTTACCAGCCGACCGATGTAGCAGCCATTCTTGAACTGAGTCTTATGCGTTACGATGGTAAAAGGCCTGATGGAATGATGCTCTTTCCTTGGAAATTGGGGCGGCCATTGTGGGACGCTACTTGTGTCGATACTTGGGCACCGATTAATTTTTCTGAGACACAAAATAAGGCTGGCACCACGGCTTCTTAGGCTGAGCGATTCAAGCGGCGCAATTATGCTAATCTCGGGATCGGTTACATATTTGAGCTGTTTGGTATATAGCTAGTTAATAAAGGTTATTAGCCTGTGGAACAAAAACCATATTGGCATCAATTAAGTTCGTATTATGATTTTTGTCAACGCAAGAAAACCAAATAAAACCAGCATATTCAAAAACCGCAAGTTTCAGGGTTATGATTCTCACCAACATACATTGATAAGCTAAGTTAAGTAAAACGCGGAATTATTATGGCTGAGTGAATAAAGGAATCCATTGCAGTGCACAATTGCTTACGAATTTATGTAAGTAATAAACTGGTCATCTTTCAAATACGTATCCAATTTGTACTACAATGTTTTTTAACTCATTAGCACGGCTCATGCCTAAAATAGACATAATTTACTCAGCATTATCATAAATTATGAATAAATTATCGACACGGAATCGTTGATTTCGATTATTATAGTAGAACGATCTAACCTTTACAAATTAACGAGGAAAAATATCAAATGGAACGTAATTTGAGAGCATTGTAAAATGATGGGTGGTGTATGGTTAGAAACATACTCGTACAGTAACTGACAAAAAACATAGCAAATTGAAAATAGTAGTAGACAATGTTTTACTGATACTTTTTATAATTTAACTAGCAACCCATCCCGGCTTCGCACGGTTAGCAGTTATCATCTATAGTCGTATGATCTCTATAGTTCTGGTAGATGAATGGACCCACCCCGCTGGCGCTCATTTAGGAACAGGTGAGATATTAGTTAAACATTTCTCGGGTTACCGGGAATACCTATAGAAATGATTGGATCGGTGGGTGGCGTCATTGAGCTGCTTGCTAGCCTTCCTTATATAGCGACGAACTAGCCGAAAGAGTCACCACATATAAAGGGCCGATAAACGGCGGTTGCGGAAAATATCCCAGGCACCAAACACCGAGGAAGTACAAGATAATATGGTTAAAAATGAAAAACTCAACAAATAAATTATTAAGACGAACGCTGATGCAGATTAAGTAGTTTTCAATGTTTTTGGGCAGGCACTGCATTGCAGAACTACACGTTGCCAGCGGGCTAAAGTTTACACGTGATGGGCAATTTGATGTGTATAGTGGAATGAATCCTACCAGTTAACATAAACTTTGTTATTGTTTTGTTATAATCCAATGATGTGGAAACACTCATTGTTCGAGTTTATGATGCTTATAAAATTTCAAATAAGTAAGTGTCTAAGTGCAAATTTTTGTTCTACAAGTTGATTTAGCGGAAACAGTTTTTAAATGCGTAGTGTTGAATAAAAACATAACAATTTTGAAAGAATTCAAAATTGTTATATTTTTTACTGTTACGTCGACTATAACTGACTGACTGAATAGGCATGTTGTTATTCTACTATAATTATCATCATTTTCATTGAATATTAATAATTGAATAGCAACGACATTTTATTTGATTACAGGCTTCTCCACTCGGTTCCAGACCCTTTATACCAGTTTTCTACTAAAAATATGACAACGAGAGGTGAGTACCATATCTTGTTAAGTTATCTTGTTGTGTCAGTTTTATGAATTTTTGACTAAATGAAATTACGTTAGGTAGGTGCGTAATTAATTTTGTCTATTTAGATATAAATTGCTGCATCTCTCAACAGCTTTTCTGTACTGCTTTATATTAACTGAAATTGGGAACACAGTTTTTGTTTTTATGTTATTAGGTAACGAGACGAGCTGGTCGTTTGCCTGATGGTAAGCATAACGCCGGCCCATAACAATTGCAGTGCCACTCAGAACTTTGAAACAAAAAGGCCTGCGCGGCACTGCAATGCGCTCGTTACTCTGAGACATTAGGTATTAAGTCTCATAAGCCCAGTAATTTCACTGGATACTCTGCTCATCAAACCAGAACACAGTAATGCTTGCACATTACTGCTTGGCGGCAGACTTCACGAGCAAAGCGGTGGTAACAACCCAGACGGACACTCGCAGAAGAGTTAGTCCTCCCACTACTATTTACAGATGGCGCATTGGCAGGCCCTGACGGATTTCCTTGGGTTTAACTTTTATCTTTCGTTACTTTTCCATTGACCCATTTTCAACCTTATATCAATATAAAAGTATGATGCCTAAAAGAGCGCCTTAAGTATGTTTTACAAAAGAATAATAACATCGTATTTCAAGGATCAGCCAAGATAGTGATATTAAACTATTAGTACCAATCATGGCAAAATAATTGTTCTAATAGGTCAAGAGCAATATTGCAACTTAAGTCATTTATTGTTTTAATATAGTGTGATAAATAACTCTATGGTATTCACGGTGGATTTTTGAGGTAATATATGTTTATATATTTTTCTAAATAGCTAGGTTATTAAGAAAAGGTTTCTATCCTTTCTATCGTTCATCACAATATTTTCTTTCATTTTTTGTTTTTACTATTGGATAACGAGACGAGCACGTCGTTTGTCTGTAACAATTGCAGCCTGTGTAGCACTGCATTGCGTTCGTTACCCTGAGACATAACATAACATAACATAAACGCTTACACACTCATACCCCCGCACTAGGATTCCCTGTGTCGCAGGTGGCATGGACATACACAGATACACATCACAAACATCCAATACCCGAGAACAAACTTTATGCTTACACAAAATCTGCCGCGGCCGGGAATCGAACCCGGGACCCCTCGCCTTGCAGGCAGGTTTACTACCAAGTTAGCTACGGAGCCGTCACTTAGCTACGGAGCCGTCGAGCCTACATTAGGTAGGTATTCATTTCTTTCATTGATGCTAAAGTTCATTGCAATATTCGAAACCTCGACCTACGGATCGCAGGCGTTCAACATACATACGCGCCGTGAAATCTTCAAAATCTTATTACAATGGTTATTATATCACCACGTTCATCGTTACATGTATGGTTCAAATGCAAATCTATACCTACCACATTCCGTACTCAATAATAAATGCTAAAGTGTGTTTATAGCTTTGTTGATTTGTCCTTCTTTAACGCAGCAACGGAGCAACGGATTAACGTGATTTTTGGCATAGATATAGTTTATGGACCGTAGAGTAACATAAGTTCTTTTTTATCCCGTAAAAATGCACTGTTCCCGTTAGAATCACCACGCGACCGCGGGTGCAGCCGCGGACAGCAGCTAATACAATTATATAAATCGGTAAAGTTTTTTTTATGTTAAATGTGCGATGTCACTGATTATATCTGAAACCGCTTGCCTGTTTCTAAATACTCTGTCACTTACAGGCAGATATATTTTGCGTGAGTGATATTAGATAAATTTTATCCTGATTCCGCATATGAAGCCGCGCGCAAAAGCTAGTGATAATATATATTTCTAGAAATCAGGTGAGCATATTTTTATCTTAACTATCTAAAATTGTAAGTAACTAAACTATTTTAATTATTTAACAATTTATTATTGTTAGTTAATTTTTAAGTGAAAATAAATTAAAAATTTACTATAAATTGCATATAGTCATTTTCCGCCTACAAGACTTTATAAATAATTATAAGACGTGATGAATAATTACTCCGAATAATTAAATTAATCAATTCTTATAAACACAAGTTAAAGCTCTTCAGTAAAATTTATACCCTACATAGTTTCTGAGTTATATATTATTGGTTTTTATCACTAGTTTGTTATTTACATCCATTGACTTCTCGCCTAAAACTTATTTCAATCTACCTGTATGTTTCTTAACTAAAATCATCGCTTATGTACTAATTTTATAAGGTCTTATGAACATACTATAGACCTTATAAAATGTAACAATATTACACATCAAATAGGATTATTAAAAGGATATACCAATTCAAACTCACCCTGTATAGAAAATATTTAAGAATAATAGGAAATATTATTGGCGAGTCAGCTGTATGCGTTCCTGTACACAATAATAATATTCATAACTGTAATAAAAAAATAACAATCATTTTAAAATTGAATTATTATACACTGTATATGTGTATATACATAGATGAAAGATGATTTACGTCCCATCACAGATATAACGACTTTCCTTGAATCTAACCAAGGTTGCTCCATATTGCTCTAGCGTAAATGATTTACTTTACTACGCTCCATTAACATAAAGACATGTAATTTCGTAGATTTTTTAATTAATTATACTAATATTATAAATGTCAAAAGTATCATTTTAAATTCAATTGGGCAATTTACGTTTTTGATTTGATTCATCTCTTCCGTTTTCAGGATCAATTGGTAAGATCAGTGGTTTTTAGCCGGTGGTCCGTGAACCATTGGTGATCTTTGAAAGCAACCGAAGTGGTCCGAAACTACGCTATCATAAAGTACGGGCAACGGATGAATCCAGGGCGAGGCACGGGCCGGGATTTTAGTTCAACTTCGACTATTCAAGGTTATATTATGCACAACCTTGATACGTTTCGCTCACACCACTCAGGACCTCTTTTGCAAAAACCTAGTTCCGGGTTTTAATAATAAAAAAATACTAATATATAATAAACTAACTAATATATACTAATAATAGGATAGGATACTAGTTTCCCCGATTCCCATTTCCCACGGTTCCTTTGAGAACGCGTCTCAAAGTAACATTTGCATTTTGCATTTGTGCATTTTTCCGGGATAAAATGTAGCATATGTTACTCTCCAGTCCATAACCAAAAATCACGTCGATCTGTTACTCCGTTGCTCCGTGAAAGAGGGACAAACCAACAAACAGACAAACACACTGTCACACTTATAATATTATATATATAAATATATATAGTAGAAAGGATAGTAGGATATAAAAGAATGGTGAGAGACCTTGTCTCATACACATTTTAGATGCTTCTTTATAAATTCCAGCAAAATGAAAGATTTTGCAATATGACAAGGTATTTGACCGTTAGAATAAGGTAAAGACGTGGTAAGTGCCTGGGCGGGCGGTAGCCGGTATGTACGCTTTGATGTTGAATGGAGTGCTACAACGCAAATCTTAGACACATCATAGGTTACCAATTCATGTGAACTATTCTAGTTTAGGTTATGAGTTTTTTTAGTTCTATATTTAAACATAAGCCGGATTTAGTAACGCAATGACAAGGTTAGTTTTGATTCCCGTTCAAACTGGATTATTCATATCAAAATAGGTTAATATTTTTTAACATGCTAAGGGCCTTTATTTACTAGCTAGCCATTACGTAAATAGACACTACATCTAACCTAGCTAGCTACAAAAACAGTTGGATAATCAACAAGCCCAAGTAGGCTTATAGATAATCCAAATGTTTTACCCCACTACGAGTTAGAAGCGTAATTAATAATTGTATTTGATACGATTTGTAAGTCAACAATGCACGTCATGGGCTGATGTGCTCCACGTTATGCCCCTTCGTTATAATTGTTATGTCATCAAGATGTTTGGTGGTGAAATATAAAACTTGATTTAATATAAGTCAAATCAAGAAATTATTAAAAAACGACTTATATTTTATTTTAAAGATTGAGGTAACAGATCAAATACCATCTGGTTTCCATATATTATATACAGATTTCTAAAATTCTTATCTAAGTTCTTCATAAAATTATTTCTAATTCTTTTTTTCAGGCTGGTAGTGCAACGTGTTTTTTATTCCTTAAAACAAAATAACAACAGTAATATATTTATCAACAGATTAACATCATATATAATGCAATAATATGTACACACTACACTTACAACTAACCAAGATTTTCGGAGTAGAGCCTATGAGCCAGCGCATCTGAGTACTCCAATTTCACGAGGTGCGCCCGCGGCTCCACGTATATAAGAGGCTGCGTACGATCTGAAAAATCATTCCCGCCACACACATCTAGAGAGGATCATCTCATCTGCACCTCTATTTTAATTAATAACACACAATGAAATCGGTGAGTCAGCACACGTCAATATATCGATTGCCATTTTAAGACGAATATCAACTATATAATTTATTAATCGATTTGTGCATCAAATTCGCAACAGTAAATTGATCAAACAATTACGCATTGGATTAATTCACTTAAAATCAAAGCATATTACTCAAAATTGACTGATATCAAAATCGGTGACTTAAATTCAAGCATAATCTTGAAAAGTATAATCGAACTATTTTGTTATGTTTTTCATTAAAAGGTAAATTGAATCAGTAGCATATCATTTCTACTTTTTTTTCTTTTATTTTAATGAACGTATAGTCCTAGAAAAAATCCAAAATATTTAAAGTATCAATAAAAAATAATTATCATTCTTCACAAATCTTCCTCTAAATCCCTAAAACACGGAATATCAATCACATTTATTGTGACAAATATCTCACATTAAGTTTTATTTAAATGAGTTTGTTTTATCAACATTCAATACGTAGGCGTCACTTGACGCAATTTGATTACTTTTGTAGCTAATTAAGCTGTTTAAATTGTGCATACTAGAGTAATTACTCTCCTTTAGATACAAAATTGACATCTCATTCCCGTGGCTAGTCACTGAATTGAACAATGCGTAATTATGAAACAGCTCTTTTGTAAGAACGTTCCTAACAAATGTATCTTGATTCATTTTTCCCATATCTTGTTTCGAACTACGTGTTTGTCATAGTTCATTCTAAGTCCTAGCCCACTGAGTAAAAACAATCTTAATTAATGTGCATTGTATGATATAATACCAGCAAACATGCTAATTACATAATATCAATATATTATGGTGGCTATGAAAAAAATATATTATTAAGTAAATGAACAAATACTTAAAATTACATAATGGAGTTAAATGAAGTGGCATCACTAAAACAGTGAAATCTTAAAGTAAACATTCGAACACAAATCTCATGCAAATTTGTATGTAATCCCATTAGAACTCAAGGCTAACTTTCTGGCTAAGTTTTAACACTAATAGACGTTTCGAAAAGAGCCGTAGATCACACTGTGTCTTACACATTTGGTGTGGGCATAATAATGTAAATGACCGCTAAGCCATTTGGAAATTAACAATCTTCGAATGATAAGTTACAAAACCGCGGTCAGTTTCACAAAACATAGCAAAGGTCAACTTCTAGCCTAATCCATCCTTTTGAACTTATTTATGGCGTATTTTGTAACATCAAAAATGGTTCAAGTGAACTTTGATTTATATTTTATTGATATTACGACATGCGTGTTTTCCGTTCCAAATTACTTGTAAGGTACGGTACCATCTGTTGCAAACTTGTCACAGAACTTCATATGTCTCTATTATTGCTTTTATCCTTAGACAGAAAGTTTCTATTTTAGATTAGTCAGTTAAATTTTATTTTATTTTCAGTTCGTCGTTTTATCCGCTCTCGTGGCTGTGGCTTGCGCCGCTCCGCAGCTCCAGCAATATAACCCACAGTATCAAGGATCAGTCATCCCCATTGTCAGACAATCACAGGAGGTCAACTTTGATGGATCATACCAATACAGGTAACATGGATATTCACTACACTACTACAAAGCATAAATGCAGGCGCGTTACTTTAAAATAGGATTATATTCGACAACAGTTACTGGAGTTATGAAATAAACTAATTTTTTTTTTCTAACTATGCCAAAAGATATGAAACTAAAGTATTCAAGATAAATGTCTATGTTTTTTCTTAATAAAAGAGTAATTAACCATTTTCAATCTCTTGCTTTAACAATTCAAACAAATTCAATTCAATTCAATTCAAAGTTCAAATCCAAAAAATTATTGAAACCATATTTCTAATTTAATATATCATGACTACTTTAGGGATTTATTTTAAAAGAATAACAAAAATACAACTTGAGTATTTCTTAGAATGATATCTACGTGGAACAGGCAACTAAGAATATGAATAGGTAATCCAGAACCTTGGTTGCGTCATAATCTTTTCTCAGAACAAGTTTTGTTATCAAATCAAAAGACGAAACATTATTTTTTATGAATCTCAAAACGGCAAAGCTAATAAAAGGCATAAAACTTCCTGAAGGCTAAACCTACGATTTCGAACGATTATAATCTTTTTCATAGTAGTTAAAAATAACATTTTTCATAATCGTCAAGAAGAAGTAATTTTTATACCATTGAATTACATATCATCGAATTTAAATAAACATGACAAGTTTGTACGTGTAACGTGCGCATAGCCAATGGGCTCAACATGTACCTGTAATAAACCTCGAATTTTATAGTTATATGTATTTCCTTGTAAGTACAATCAATCAATTTTTACTAAAAGTTTAGTGTTGCAATTTCTAATTACCAACGCACTTAAATATATACACATTGGCAATGACATAACCTAGATTGTTATGTTGAATAAAAAACTGCAATTCAACAAGCATAGAGCAGTTGAAGAGTAGTATTAAAATTAACTTTAGTCTACTGGTTAGTCACTCTGTCGTAAAGTTTACTCATTTGAAGTGAACCTACCTAAACCTGCAATTTGATTACATAATCTAGAAGAAGCTTATGTCCAAAACGGGCATTCCTTCAGTGTCAACTACATAAAACGTTGGAGTTATTGGTGTGATCCATACAAGTGATTCAAGCCAAGCCCTGGTTATGCAACGAATTATCTTCGGTGCAGCAGACAGTGATAACATTGATATTTAGTGATTCACCTGCAATATGCAAGATAATATCTGTAATTTGATTAAGCTGCAGTCAATGTTCAAATAACAGCCATTATTCCAAACTTTATTCGCTAGAATGTTTTGATTTCAAGCAATTTAGAAAATTTACTTCATCAATATTTGCAATAATAATTTTTGTTAAATTAAGAAAATTTAAAACATAGATAACTTATTGCTTAGAACATATGAGGCAAGCTGTTATTCAAATTAAATTCAAATTGAAATTGCATGCGTATGCAGTGCATCTACATTTCAAATGTTCGAGCTCAAAGCTCGCACCGTATCACACTAATTTATGATAATGTCACACACATTACTCTGTAAATATACCAGAACATTTCGCAAGTAGGCGTACCCGAAGCATACCGTACAAGAAGGTAACGCAGAAACAAAAGATTCCCAAGAGCAAGATTGACAATGCATCATAGTTGCACGACCTAAAAACGTTTTGGTGAAACCTCTCATTAAATTTGATCTTTACCGGATAATGGTTCACCGCTAGGTGTAACATTCTCGTTATAAACAGTCCATGTGATTTATGAAACATTAACTTAAAGTAACAAGAGCATTAAAATTGCATCACAGTACATAATAACACACACAGGACATGCTTCGGAATTTTATTCAAAGCCCTTATATTACATTTGGTAGCGTCTTGATAGCTTATCGATAGCTTGTGAAACTCGGACCACACGTAACAAACTGGACAACATTGATCGATGTCGATGTAATGTTCAACATTGTTAATGTCGTTTGATTCAAATTAAACGATAAATTACTCATCTATTTGGTGGCAACGCGTGATAACGAGCTCCTTCTTTTTGCAGTTATGAGACTGGCAATGGAATCGCAGCACAGGAGCAGGGTTACTTGAAAAATGCTGGTGTGAAGGATGCTGAGGCGCAGGTTGCACAGGGCTCATTCACTTACACATCTCCTGAGGGCATCCCTATCTCTTTGTCCTACGTTGCTGACGAGAACGGTAACTATCTAATGAAAAAATTATAACATTTTTTAAATTCTATTCCTTTTTATAAACATTTATCTATATATATTTCCTCACATTTCTTGATGATAAGGTTTGATTTTTGCCCCATTTTCTGTTACACGCTTTTGAGTCATTTGTTTAGTGGTTTAATAATTTCAACAGAGTTGAACACATATTTGATCAAGCCGATTTCTCAGTGTTTTTTTTTTTGCACTAACTTGTTAAATTTTGTATAGTAACATGATGGCACACTGACCAAGTTAAAATGTATGTAGGTGTAACATTACTATTATTACCAAGTTTGAAGTTGTGTTCAACAGTGTGAAATTAAATGACCTAATTTGACTTGCTAATTCATCTCCATAAATAGATATCGCATTCAACAAAACTGATAACAGTCGAAAATGTGTCGTCAGAAATATTTTCCCATTTTATCTTTTGATATTATTGTCAGCTGGGTGAGCTTCGCTCGACATTTTTTAGTATAATAATTAAATTTAAATTTCACTGTAGGTGCGGTTATTTGTGATTACTACCACTACTACATGAAACTTTCAAAAGGAATTTGTTGTTTTAAATGTTTTTCTCTCTTTCAGGTTTCCATCCTGAAGGTGCTCACCTCCCCACTCCCCCTCCTATCCCCGAGGCCATTCTCCGCTCTCTCCAGTACATCGCCGCCAACCCTCAACCCCAGAACCAAGGCTTCCAACCAGCCTACCAACCCCAACCCCAACCCTTCCGCGGTTAAATCAAACCACCTGAAAAAAATCTCACACCTACAAACGAACATCGTAGATGTATTATACTTAAGTTAAGCAATGACGAATGTTACCTGTGATTTATTTTTATATTTTATAAGAATTTTACAAGAAAGAAAATAATAAACGAAAAAGTATTTACGTTGGCATTATGTTATTTTTATAAACAAGACCTGAAAATTGTAATAACTCGACAAAATCTGTATTTCCTCAAAGCAACATTTAATTGCAAAATTTCTAATAATTGAGAAGTTCTTTTTACACGACTGTACATAAAAAAGGAGGTAATGTTTTAGGGTGGTTACTGGTTCTATGTATGTATGTGAGTTTCTTTATTCCACTATAACTTTTAAATGTCTGAACAGATTGGAATGTATGAAGTATTGTTAGAACCCTTACATCATCCCGACTGTCACTGGCTAGGGCAGTCATTTTTTTTATGTAATTTTTGTTACAACGACTTGTTTCATAATTTGTCCGGAAAATATAATATCTAAGTAAAACGACTACGCGAGGAAGCCAAGGAAAGATTTTTTAACATACTATAAAATGTCTAATTATGTTTTAATGTAGCTTAGTTCCTTTTAATACCACATTTGTTAAGGCGCTCAGCGTACTTGTTTCCATTTGCGGCAAGCAGCAGCTGGCAACTAGCTGCCACCACCCATTTGTCTGCACTTTTTTTAAACGGTCTTTTATTAATTAACTGCCGCATACTACAATTACTAAATACTTATCTATCTACAAGAAAATATTTAAAATAATCTTTAAAATTTTTGAAATCAACCTTTGATGCTGCTCTATGTTCTTTCTAGGGCTCTCAGCTAAATCTAAGTCAAATTTAAAATAATATATTTAGTTGACAGTATTACCAATCAACAATAACTTCGAACAAAACTATACAAATAAATAAAATTGATATACGGTACCTACCTATAACAAAATAACCATTTTTAATATTTTTGTCTGTCTGTTTGTTTGTTCCGGGTAATCTCCGAAACGGCTGGAACAATTTTGACGGGACTTTCACTGGCAAATAGCTGATGTTACAAGAAGTAACTTAGGCTACTTTAATTTTAGAAAAAGAATTATGGTTCCACGCAAAAAAATGAAACCCATGAAATTCAATATCTCCACGCGGGTGAGCATCAGCTAGTGTATTACTTAAAACAAAGTTTAAAGTTTGATTACTTTTTCTTAACAGCGAAAATTTCGTATATAATTTTGCGATAAGCTAGTATGAGCGTAGAAAAGAAACCGAATTTTCTTTGATAAAAAATTCACGAAAGAAAGAAAAGTTAAGTAGGATAAAAATATTTAATGTAAATTAATTAAAATATTGATATTTTCGTTCGGCAACGTTGTAAAGGTCGTCAGACACACGGGAAGGTCACTGAATCATTTAAAAATGTTTTTATTTAGTTAAATTACCTAATCAGTGAAATATATAGAAACATACCCGAATTAAAAAACTGATCCCTCTTAACTCAAGTATTTTTTATGGGTACATCGTTGGCTAAACATATTTATCTTACAGATTTCAAAGATTTCATACATGGTAGGGATGCTGCATCATCACATAGCTGATAGGGTGGCGAGGAGGTGGTCTGCGGAGTATACTTTTGCTGTATAGATGAAGAGATAGCTGTAGAGAATGACACTTGAATTAAAAGAAATTACAGCAATTTTTAACATTGTGTACAGTATGACACACCTTAGGGATGTTTGTCTACTGTCTATATATTTTTTATACTATTTGGTAATGGGACGAGCTGGTCGTTTGCCTGATGGTAAGCATAACGCCGCCCCATAACAATTGCAGTGCCACTCAGAACTTTGATACACAAAGGCCTGCGCGCAGTGGCGTATTTTAGGATTCAGCGCCCTGGGCCTGCAGGCCCCGCCGCCCTTATTTTGACAATTTTAAACTGAATCGAAAGAGACACAGTTTAATACTGTTCATTAATAAGAGTCTTAGTTACGTAGTCTTTTATATTTTCTTCTGCTTGCACCGCCCCCCTAGCAGCCTGCCGCCCCGGGCCATGGCCCTTTTGGCCCAAGGGTAAATACGCCCATGCCTGCGCGGCACTGCAGTGCGCTCGTTACCCTGAGACATTAGGTATTAAGTCTCATAAGCCCAGTAATTTCACTGGCTACTCTGCTTATCAAACTGGAACACAGTAGTACTTGCACATTACTGCTAGGCGGCAGACTTCACGAGCAAACTGCTACTACTACTTTGAAGGATACTTTACAAATGGCACGTCTCCTAGTGGTAAACTAAAAACAAGCAACAGTGCGCTCAACTGCATGCGTTTCATCCCACGCTTTCCAAATATGAATGTGTAATATCGTACTCTGAAAGGAAAATCAGAAACTACAACACAAGCTTTGCTTAGTGTAGGTTCCGTACCATATTGATTTGTGTAATTCAAGCCTACAAGAAAGCCGACTGGACCTCTCTCAGCTTTCTATCTGAAGAATATCTTTTCGCGTTGAACGGCAGTGAACCGTTGGATGCGAGAGGCGAGTACCTAGCTGATCCAAGTGGCGTTCTATGGACAAGACCTATGTTCGACAGTGAACGTCTACCGGCTGATTATGATGATGATGATGATGATGATGATGATACTGAGGTCAAAGTACAGAGCCCCAACACCAGTCTCCACCCTTTATGTGTCTATACGTGCCCGTAAAATAGTTACAATAGTTTGCTTGTCAGAAATTAATTAAACTTCCATCACAATATTCATAAAGGGGAATAAATCCACTCAAGACAGAAATAGCGACACCTTAGGCAATATTTAATTAATACAGTGCTGGCATTAAGCTATTACTTACGTCGTGTGATGTAAACTGTATAAATAATTGAATTAAGCTAGTCTTAACTTTTGACAAACTCTAGAGATAAGCGTAATTATCTTGTCTCATAACATGTATTCAGATATATTTATATATCTATTATATAAATGTAATAATAGTATGTAGTATGTATAATGTAATAATAATAATAGTATGTTAATTTAATAATATGTATGTATAATATGTGACACTTTAGTTAGGCCTTCGGAGTAGGTATACTTTTGTTAAGTAATAATATATTAAGAAATTATAATGTAAAAATAACTTATACAGCAAAAAAAGGGTGCGAGCCCTGGAGCTTGCAGAGTATAATATTTAAATAATAATAAAAAAAACATGTATTCAGATGCTTGATATAATAAGATAGGTACCTACAATTATAATGT
The DNA here is from genome assembly GCA_907269065.1 of Crocallis elinguaria. Classification (NCBI taxonomy): domain Eukaryota; kingdom Metazoa; phylum Arthropoda; class Insecta; order Lepidoptera; family Geometridae; genus Crocallis; species Crocallis elinguaria. The sequence continues at coordinate 8,438,155 of OU026079.1, read as the reverse complement.
AACATACAAATTAGTACAAAAACAAATTATCATATATGGTAGTTCCTCTGCAAGTGTCCGTGAGGGCAACTCTGGAGCAGAATCGATGGAGACAGATTGGTCACTTAAAGGGATCCAGTGACCACGATCCTCAGTAATGAGGGACTAACTGAAGAAGAGAGAGATAGATGACTAACTCTTGACTATCAAAAGACTCGTAGACATGTTACAATATTTTCTTATACTTATACCACACGGTAATTAGGACATTTTTTTTTATTTAAAATAGCACGACCAAAAAAAATACCACCACTATAATTCCATACAAAAACAAATCCAAATAAGCGGGAATTTCCTAGTTATTTAATACCATTTAGCTATGAATTTTGGGTCAAGAGTTAATAACAAATAATGCATGGCCACGACCATACAGCACGACTTCAACGTTGACCTGCGAACGGCAAAGTTACTTGATCTCATGAAATAGCTTGACTAAGCTATACTTGTTTTGAAAGAGACAGTTTACATGTAAGATATTTAATGAGTTTAATCTCAAAAGACAACCCTACAACTTTTCTGTTGGTTTCTACTAAATCACCAAAAAATTATGGTCTATTATTTAATATAAGACGTACCTAAATGTTCCAAATCATATTCCTACTGTCTTAAGGCAGAGGAGGTCCGTATAACAGTCAAATGACTTTTGGAAATTTAAGTTTTGTGTTTCTTAGACACGTTTTGCTATCGATGATTTCCTTCAATGTTACGACTGAGCAATGGCATACATCCCAAATACTTCATTCGACAAATAAAAGTCGAAAATGAGTTAGTAAATGATATTATTTGCTGTTTTGTCCTGTAATTCGTTTATTAGTTAATAATAATACTCATTTTAGCATTTTGCGTAAAGCGACATCTATTTTGTCTTCCCAAAACTAGGACAAACTTACGAAAACTCAGAGCTTTTACTCACTCACATGACACATCGATTACGACGATTTACTTGGGCGCTTTCATAAAACACAATGATCATGTTTATAAAAACCGTCCAGATGACGCTCGGTGACACACAATAGTCACTGTTTTAAAAGTAAATTGAGTATCCGTCTTGTTACGTAAAATATTTGTTAATAAATTTAAAAAAGCGCCCATCCATGTTGCGGCAGTTTGTCGGCTGCAAAAATGTTTGAGATGTAAAACACCTCTATAGGTACCTAAATTTATCGACGTGATCTATCCGAATATTTTTTTTACTTGCGTTATGTGAATGGGATTATTAATTATTTATCTTAACTGACGATGTGGTTGAAGGCAACACGCTAAGCCAAAACTAAGTTATAGATAACTGTAAAACTTAGGTTAGCAGATTTGTGTTCGCATGAACCAGCACATTTGAAAAAGCGTTCGATATGACATTGAAGTTACGCAAATACAACACAGATGGCACTATGAATAATCAGTAATAATCTGGTTATCTTAATAAAGTAAGATTGTCTTAAACAATAACTAGAATTTTGAATCAGAAGATTAATTCATGACACCTTTAAATAAATATCCTTCAAACATTGCGCAGCAAAGTAAGCAAAAAATATTTACATACGTTCATTTGTCAACACCAAATTATAAGAGTCGGCAGGTCGCCAGTCGGCTAGGCTTATCAATAGTGTAATTTTAGTAGTTTATAAATTTATTTTATTGAGACCCAAAGGAGGTGGCTTGTAGAGTTATGTACCACTCGAAGAATATAATGAGAAATGATATGTACGTGTTCGTAGTGTCAGTAGTTTGTGTGCTTACATCTCTCAGTACTGCGGCTCCTACAGCAGATGCTGAAGCAAAAATACTCATCAACGAAAATGAAAACGATGGCCTTGGAAATTGTATGTATAATTGTAATTGTATGAATTGTATTAAATGTATTCAGGTAGTAGTCAATTACATTCATACTTTACTAAAGATTATTAAGATTAAGATTTTTATTGCAATAATATAGTGTAGTAGTAGAATTTTTATTATAGTGCTTGTTTGCCTACGATTCTATAAATATAATAGAAGATATACATTATTTCACCAAATACTTAGTAGGATATTCCAACAGCTGTACTTTTTTTTAATCGTTTGCCATTTATAATCTCTCTGGAACCACTGCTGGTCCAATTCTAAAAAATCTATCACTAATGGGAAGTTATATTATCCCTAAGCACTATAGGCTAGATGTTAATCCTTATACTTTTCTTTTAATTTTCGTTAATTTCAATAAATATACATACCAATTTCTTCTATTTTTTTAATTTTTTGAGACCACCAACGGGATCTGGCGCACAGAAACTGAAAAGTTGGTGAATATTGGTGAACCCAATGAATATATTGAAGGAAGTGGAAGGAACTTATACATATATTGATCTAGAAGGACAACATGGTGATGTTAATTACTCGGCAGACGAACCGATATCGTGTTGACATTCCACAGAAGGTCCGCTTCTAATATATTAAAAAAATATTATAATATAATATAATAATAAATATAAATAATATAAAAATAAATAATATAATATAATAATAATACCGGAACAGGTAAGTTCTTAGTTATTAGAAAAACGATGAAAAAAATAATGTACTTATTTTATAATCTAGTAATACTAGACTCTATTTTAGACTTTCACGGTTATTCACACGGGTAAATATCCCGTTACAATGTATAAAGTAGTAATACTAGAATATAATAAAAACATTATTATTTTATACAATACTAATGTTATCATTATTTTAAGGGCGGAACTCTTTACATTGTTTACTCTTTATTAAAGAACCTGCCTTGGAAAAATGTCACTCGTTTTTCAAAGGGAGGTTCTCACAACTTGTCGACAACCATGATCCTAATCACCCCCTTCCGGAATAACATACCAATTCAAACTCACCCTGTATATCACTTGTAACAAAAAAAAAACAGAAAACTACTGCAGAAAAACACTGGACTAGTTTCAAGCTAGTGTTTGCCTTTAGTCTGCCAATCGTCTGTCGAGTTACATAACCATAATTGTAATACTCGAAATAATAATGAAAAGAGATGGCTGTGGTGAATACGTTTGTAATGACTGACACACCTGACATCATCATCAATCAATGTTTCACAGCCCATTTGTGTGATCTCTTTGTGAAACCAAATAATACGAAAACTTGACATCTGCTAGTGTCAATAAAATCATTCATTTCTAATGCGTTCATTTTATTTGGCATTTGGGTAACGACTGGTTCGTTTTGCATAGTTTTAGTATTGGCTTTTTTATGTAATTAATTGTCCCAGCTTACAAAATAAATGCAGATGATACCTAGCACTATTCTTTTATTACTATCACGCTTATTAATATTGTTTTTTCTCCACACTTCCCATGTCAGAATGAAAAAGGCAACTCATTATTTAGTCTATATATCACTGATACGTATTACATTGTTTAGTCTATATACGTATTGATGCGTAATTGTTATTTAACAATAAATGTTAAGTTAAACACAAGACAAAGTACAAGACTTTATTTCAGGAACTTGATATTTTTACACCCATCTACCTACTGCTTTTTTCGATATTGAATTACCTATATTATGTCTACTTACTTCACAGTTTATAATCGCTTGTGCATAAACCTTGACTAGTAAAGCACTGACAATTGAAGAACTAGCATTAACCTAGTCGTTTAAATCATAATTGACTTGAGTTCCTACTAGGCTCATAAGATAGGTAAATGGCGTGTATATAAGCTACCTCAAATCATTACAAAGCGAACTGTAGAAGAATAAACAACAAAAACATTTATGTTTTTCTATTGTCCTTGATACAATCAATGGGGATCCGTAAAAACCTTAAATCAAGAATTAAATGTACTATTTAAACAGTAAAATGGTAAATTCCTACATTGTGTTGGTTGTTTGCGTGTTGATATCTCTCAGTGCTGGTGCTCCTACACTAGAAGATACTCAAGCCAATATACTTAGTTATGAAAATGAAAACGATGGCCTTGGAAATTACGAATTCAGGTAGGAGGCATTTTTGCAGTTATAACAGCTAGAAAAACTCTTATCGTAACACAAAATCATGCCATAAACTTCTTAGTAAACCGCATGTTTTTTTGACTGGAGTAATCGTCTTTGATTTCTCCATTAAATACTCAAGTTAAAAATCTGTCTCTAAAACCTTTTTTTTTTATTTAATTTATTTTCTCTGCAAGCTCCAGGGCTCGCACCTTTTGTTTGATATTTACATTATTGTATACTTAAAAAAAATTTCATCAATTTAACAAAAGTAACTTACTCCGAAACCTCTAAAACCTTTGCGGTGTAGGTATTTCGGTAGCTGAATTTGAGAAATATTTTTATTGTAAGTAAATACACTACAATCAACTAAATTTTCACAACATTGAATAATAAATCAAACGCTAGCCTAGAAAGTAAACTAAATGATATTTTTGGAACCACATCTTTGCCACTTAATTAGTTTTTCATATTTTGTCTCTTCCATCACAGAGTAGGTAATGTTTTATCTCTATTTTCAGTTTTGAGACCTCGAACGGGATTCAACGCAGTGAAAGTGGCAGGTTGGTGAATGTTGGTGAACCTAATGAGCATATCGAAGTGCAAGGAGTTTACTCGTACACGGATTCCGAAGGAAATTTGGTTGTTGTCCGATACTCAGCAGACGAAAACGGTTATCGTATTGATATTCCAGAGACGCCAACTATCACTGCAGTAAGTTATGATTATCGTTGTAGATAGATTGCAGTTTAAAATAATTAGAACATGATACTAGTACCTGGTAGTTAGTAGTAGTGATTTATTTTTAATCTTAGGTTTATTTACACCAGTAAATTACCAAGGTCAAAACGCAATGGAATATTAACTACATTATAACTTACAAAATACATTTTGATTGGTTTCTTCTCTTAAAAGTACATCAACTGAGTTTGACCTTTTTATGAGCTCTTCTCCATAGAGCTATGTAGTATGTACATGACTGCAAAGAAATTGTTAATTATTACAGCAATACAAACCGCCGTGACACTTTGAATTTCAAAGTTTTCCTGCAGCCTCGCATTTACACTTCTTTGTAGAACATTTATTTTACAAATACACCTTTTATAGCCTTGACCTATAAGCCATTGTTCATTTGCAAGTTGTCTTACATTTTTTTGGGCGATACGTTTTCTGTATCAATTTATTTAGCCTGACAAACAGAAAGCTGGTTTCTTTTCTTTTCCTTGAGAATATTTCTCCGATAGTTCCATGTTCGTTTCCTATCCTATATAGAATATTGGTAATTTCTTTAATCGTCAGAAGCACGTGTTCAAAAATGACGCAACATTGAATATTACCCAGCCAGATCTAGGTAGACCTAGGTGTACACAGATAAATTGCGAATTCAAATTTATTTTGGTCAGTTTTCGAACTTTACCCATATTCTCTGATAAACTTGGGTAATGTTAAGTTAGCCCGGGTAAACCTAGGTTAACTTCTTCTTCTAGCATTACCCGTAACATTTATACCAAAACTACTACCAATATGGTCAGTTCACTCTTCACTGCCTATCTTTTCGTTTATATCTTTATTCAATAATACAATATCTCAATCAACAAATAACGTGATGATGTCCGGTACGATGTCCTGTCGAAAACAAGTTATGTTTTTATATTTTCCAGTTCATTTAAATGCCAATAAAATATTATAACATGAAACTTATAATATAATAGATGCTTTGAAGATTGCTGTGTGTAGCTTCTTCAGAACAGTCTCATTAGAAAAAATCCTTTTCAAGAACAAAATGAATATAGCAATTTATAAAGAACCAACGCCCAAAAATCATACATAATTGGAACCTGACTTTTAGTTTATGTATTCCCTGTATCCCAGGAATCAGACACCAAAAGACTGCACGATCCTACAACATCTAGACATGAAACAAATACTTGCGCATTTTTTTAAATACACAGTTTTTCCGTTTTTAGTATTGATCCAACAAGAAGGTAATTTTATCAATTTGTTTTATATTGAAATAATTAGAATTAACTTCGCTTGTTTTTTACTTCACAGGTTGCAGAACCTCTCCCGCCTGCCGTAGTAGCTTCGTTATTGGGATGAGCTAATCAAATATTTCTTTTGACATCAGTAAATTTGTAACAAACACAAATATAATAATTAAGACATTGTTTAATGTGTTTCAACACCGAATTGGTATATACTTTAGTAACTGCTTTTACTAATAATAACTTACATAGCAATGAAAGATTTATTGAAAATAACTTTAAAATATTTCTATAAATTATCATAAATATGAACACCAAAAACTTGCAAAACAGGTAACTGCCTATTTTCTAAAAATAAACTGAAAATAGATGATAATTTGATAGTATAATACAGGTTGTATTCCGTGATATCGTAAACCTTGACCGGTGAAGAACTAGCTAGTGTTCAATGACCTAGACATTAAAATTATGGATTTGGTTAAAATCATGAGATTTATTACGCCTATATTATAACTAAGCTCTACCTCAAATCGTTACAAAGCAATTTGTAGATAATTATGTAATAGCGATAAAACCATTTGTACTTAATAATCACTGCTAAAATAAGAAGAGTCAGTCCTGTTTAGCCATAGGACCTTCCAACCGTGTTGACATAAAGAAATATATTTTTGCATTAAAAATCAAGTTTTTTTTTGTAAGAAGCAAAGGTTCATAGATTAAATTTAGTCGAATAATGATGTGCCTAAATATACACGTAGGTTTGATAGTTTGTGTGCTCATATCTGTGAGTGTTACTGCTCCAATATCAGAAGATGGTCAAGCTAAAATATTCAGTTACAAAAATGAAAACAATGGACTTGGGAATTATGAATTCAGGTGAGATCACTATATTTAATACATTTTGAATAATTTACCGCAAAAAGATATTGCTCGTAAGTTCGTAACGATTATTTATTTATTTAATGCAATCATGTATTTATAGCATTAGTATACAGATCTTATATTATATATATAGCTAGCTACAAAAACCGTTGGATAATCTACAAGCCCAAGTAGGCCTATAGATAATTCAAATGTTCTAGCCTACTACCAGTTGGAAGCATGCCCAGCATGCTGGCGGCATTGCCTCGTTGAACCGCAATGCTGATCCTTTAAATTAATTATCTTTATTATCTAAATCTAAATACAAATAAATGAAACTGAAATCTCTGTTCCTAATATAAAAAAACAATGTATGTATGAACCCTATAGCAAAAACACAATTTTTAAAATTTTTGTCTGTTGTCTGTTTGTTCCGGGTAATCTCCGAAAAGGCTGGACCGATTTTGACGGGACTTTCACTGGCAGATAGCTGATATTATAAGGAGTAACTAAGCTTACTAGCTACGTGAGCGAAGCGGCGAGGCACAGCTAGCGACAAAATATTTTAAGAGGGTTGGAAGACAATGCAATAACCCTTCATAATGCGTACCCCTAAATGCACGCCCAAGTTTTTTACTACCAATTTCAGTTTATTTAGAATGGATTTATTGTTTCTTATTTTTCAGCTTTGAAACATCTAACGGGATCCTGCGCAGAGAAACTGGAAAGCTAGTGAATATTGGTGAAACTAATGAGCAAATTAAAGTAGAAGGAACTTACACATATACTGATCCAGAAGGAAAACTGGTTGTTGTAAATTACTCGGCAGATGAAAACGGATTTCATATCGACGAGGAAATTATTCAAGTAAGAAATGATATAGTTTTGTAGTATTTTTTAAGAATTATCTACATTTATACTGAAACACTACGCCTATGGCCGCCACAGCGATCTGCTTAGCGGCAGTCTCTGTTATTTATTATGTAGTGGCCCCAAACACTAGCTTAGGTTAATGTTTTGAACGGTGACAAGCGAAAACACATCTCGTGAGCCGAGCGATTGAAGTCCTGTAGATATGTGTTGTTTTTTTATATTAACCATGTCTTTTTTTAGTTTCAGTTAGAAGTCGCCCCACATGTAGTTGCGTCATTGTTGGGTTGAAGCAATAAACAAAATAAATGTTTTAATTCAAAAGTCATTGATTTTAATTACCACCCTAACGTACACATCATACGGAAAGACAAAACTCAATCTACTAATAATACTCTCTACTAATGAATACTACTCCCATCTCAGTCACTTCCATACTCATTACAACTATGGAACGTGTTCTGAATAACAAGTCTCTGGCATACCTAGCGAATTATTTCCTCAGTGACCTACAGTACGGATTTCGCCGCAATCGGTCTAATGGGGATCTTCTAGCGTATGCCATACACATCTGGAGTGAGCCCATTGAGAAACATGGAGCAGTGCTTGCAGTTTCGCCAAAGTAGAGTAATAGGTACATATTTAATATTTAGATAACAACCCTAACGTAGTCAGAAGAGATAAGAGTTACGCGATAGAAAAAGAGGCAACTTCTAGATGAATATAACTAGAAGACCTGAAATGCAATTTATTGTGTCGTAGCAAGAGTCGCTATTTATTTAAAATATTTTGCGGAGTGAATGTACTGATACTTGTACTATTCTGTCAAGGCCAAGTTCGTCCGTGTATGGAGTATATAATATTGTTCTCATTTCTGGGATGGCTCGATCAAGTACCAGTTTGAGGCATTGGAGTCAAATCAGAGGCGGGTCAAGAGACTCATGCGCAATGACTCGCTTATAGAAGCTAGGCTGCAGAGACTTGAGCATTGACGAAGAGTTGCTGTCTTATCGGTTTTTTATCGATTGCATTTCGGTGTGTGTGCCTTGGAATTCCCCCTTCCCTTTTCTATCATCAGTCGTCCAGAAAAAGGGCAAGACATCACCGATACTTTGTTGATATTCCTCCCTTACGCACGAAGTGTGTTGCTTCTACATTCATTTGGCATACCTACCGCTAAGGAGAGGAATGCCTTGCCTACATCTGTGTTTCCTGATCGCTATAACCTGGTAGACACCAGGTTATAGCGATCAGCTAGCTAAAATAGCTATTCACTCGTAATTTGAAGACTCAAATCACGAGTGAATAGCTTTTTTTTGGGTAAGCTTGCTCCATCTTTGACCGCATCATCACTTACCATCAGGTGGGATAGTGGTCAAACGGAAGCCTTTAGTATATAAAAATAATTGTTTGTTACCGCTAATCTATTGAACCAATGATTGCAATGGTCCCGATTCTACAAAATCTTTTACTAATAGGTAGCTACATTTTACGAGAATAAGCATTTTTTTACTTGCATAAAATAACTGATTATATAGCGGTTTGGAAAAAATACTATTAAAATTTTAACCAGATTCAGTTTGCAGTCAGTTTTGTTTTTTTGTGTGTAATTTGTACGTACTACGCGCTATGTATTGACTTTTTATTTGAACGGTATCATCACTATTTACCATAAAAATTCCTCCGATAAGGCGATAAAAAGCAACTTTTTTCTTTAAAAAGCAAAGCAATCAATACTTTAGAGATGTTTTGACTAGCATATAAAAATAAAACGAATTAGTGGTAAACAGGTTTAAAAGATACATGTTCCTTACAACATGCTTTGTCTGATTGAAGGATGGAGGGAGTGGTGCGAGTGGTGGAAGTCAGTGTCCAAAGACTACCTCTAATATACTTTTTTCATCACTCCATACCAGTATCACTATACTAAGTAGTACACTATAGCAAAGCCTAATGAACCGCGGTTTTATTAAAAGCGCTTGTTTCAAATAAATAAACTACAGTGAATACTGCATAGTAATAATCAAAGTTCATTGTCCTATAGATGTATAAATATCTAGACGGGAAACTATTAGTTCATTCGTTTGTGGAATCTTCAGTTAAAGGTTTTCAATAAACGTTTACCTGTCTTTTTTGGTGCATAATCCTGCCTTCTAGCCTTGAACAAATATAACTGGTTGATAAATTATGTTTCGCATTATTATTTTTTGTATGGTAATTATTTTTATTGCGTTGGCTGCACCGGTGGAAGATGCACAAGCTGAAATACTAAATTACGAAAATGAGAATGATGGAAGAGGCAATTATAGATTCAGGTAAGTTTATTAAGTTTAGTTTATTAAACTTTATCTACATAATTGCTCATAGTTTTTTGTGTTGTTCCTCGCCTTTTTGCATTCAGACATATTAAAGTCCCTACCTACCTAGTAATACCTACTTACGTAGATAAATACTTTGAGGAGAAAAGAAAAGGTTAGTTTAAAAGCTGAGCCAAATTAACCTCTTTAAATTTCAGTAAAACAGTGAAACATCTCATGAAACTTAATTACACTGTATTATTTTTAAAACCTATACCTATATAATAATAATATATGTATATTACCTACATATAATATTATTATAATTATAATGGTGCACCGTAACATATTTATAGTGGTTAATAATATTATTTGGGTAATAGTATTTGTGAATAATACTAGCCTAACCTATTACAAATTATCACGTTACGACCAACAAGTATTGAAGAAAAAAAAACAAATTCTAAACAATAAATTATATCTGTTATACAATTTGCTTGAGGATTTTGTAAGCGTACTCTCAATGATCATCTTAAAATTTAAAAATTAATTTAAATTTTATTTTTCTTGCAGCTTTCAGACTTCTAATGGCATAATCCGCACAGAAACTGGAAGAGTAGTCAACGATGGAGACCCTGATCAGCATATTTTTGTATTAGGCTCCATTTCATTCACGGATCCCGATGGTAAAATACAAAAATTTCGCTATACAGCTGATCAAAATGGCTACAAAGTTCTGCCTCCGGAACTAGACGTAAGTGTTAATTTTAAACTTAAAAGACAATAAGGTTTGTCAGATTACAAATAGCCCCTATATATCATATAAAACGAGAAACACTTCTATCGCAAAGTGCATGGACACATACACACCACAAACACCTAAGATCCAAAAACAAACTTTACGTTCACCACAAAAAGCTTGCCTCAGTTCAGCTGTTCAGTTTCAATTGTTGTGTTTCAAAGAGACAATGTGGTTAAATCGAACTTGTTGAATAAATACGCCAAAGCTATTGTAGAAGTAGGTACTACCTATAAACATGGATTATGGATAGACATTGAAATCATGGATCCAAAACCATAGTTGTTTACTATCATGATGTCAGCAAACTAAACTTTGTTGCATGATGGGTACTAATTACGTTTTTGTTTTTCATTTGCAGAAGGTTTACTATACATTACCCAACGTTGTAGCGACTCTTCTCGGCTAAATAAAAATGGAGATGAAATATCTATTAAAATATATTTCATTGCCTCAATTGCCTTTTTATAACTATTTACTTATAGTAAAAAATTAAATGAACATTCAAAAGTAAGTTGAGTTTATAATAAACAAATCTGAAGTAATTTTTTATTGTTTTTATCACCCAAAAACGACATCGATTTCAGAAAACAACGTTTCCTTACATAATATGGTTCTCTGTGAAACAATGGCAGCTCATCGTCAAGAATATGAGCATACCTACTAGTATTTTCTTCATAACCGACTTCCAAAAAAGGAGGAGGTTCTCAAGTTCTCCATCATTTTTAAACCGATTTGGAAAATTCTTTCTTTATTTGAAAGGATATACGTTCAGATTGGTCCCCTAGAAATATTATCAAAATCTTTTTTAAAGAAGTTTTATATCTCTTTTTTCATCATCTATATATTTTTGAATTTGATCATTATCTAATGATAGACTCAATACCATGGTCAAAGTCCGTATTGTAGACAAGAGTGTAGTAAATGCTTTTTAAGAGGTCCTTTTTAACATATTTTATTAGCTTCACTTGTAAAACAAAACAATGTAACAAAATCTTAAAAGTAAATTTTAACCTACTTCTAATTATTATTTTCGTATCGAAATAAATCTTTGTAGGTATATATAATATATAGTTTGATGACAAAACTATAATTTAGTATCACGGAGCTGATCTAATGATGGAGCCAGGAGGTGCATAGTGGAACTCTTCAGTGGCTACAAGTATACCCTTCGAGTTTGGGCTCATATGATTCGTATTAACAAGTTCAATAGATTCCACTTGGTATCGAGGTTCTGATGATGGAGCCAAGGAGGTGGAAGTGTGGGACTTGCTCTTCTGTATAACATCGACTACCTATTGCTTAGCAAGAGATTAACTTATTTTACGTCATATAGATCCAACTACAATGAAAGAATGAAGATAATTTTTCCAAAGCGCAATCTATCTGAATCAGTAAACAGTAATATAGCGCAGCGCTTATGTGATACAAAATCTTGTTTAATTTTTTTTGCACCTGCGCGAGCCAGCTTTTTCTATAAAGTTGCAGGAAAACATTACAGATGGCGCTAAAATAAAAATTGCAAACCTCTTTGCTAATTTTAAACTTATTGATTCACTAGCTTCCGCCCGCGGTTTTCACCCGCGTTCCCACAGTAACCGTGCATTTTTTCGGGATAAAACGTAGCCTATGTTACTCTCCGGTCCATAAACTGTATCTATGCCAAAAAATCCGATCCTTTTGAAAATTCGATCCGTTGTTCCGTTACTGCGTGAAAGAAGGACAAATCAACAAACAAATAAACACACTTTCGCATTTATAATATTAGTAGGAGTAGGATAGTAGGATTAAATTGTGTAAAGTTAATCGACATTGCTATTGAAAGAGGCAATGCCACCAGATCACTTTTCCAACTGGCAGTGTTGAACGTTTTGCTCTAGGAAAATATTTTTAACACTTAGGTATAGAATTAGCGGTAAAATGGACGGTTTACTGTGGACGATATTTTAATACTTCTTTGCTAGATGCTGGTGTATTGGTAATAACTTGAGACATTTTGCATTATAAAATAACTAAGAATAGAAGTAACTTTTCAGTACCAAGTATAAATATATAAATATTACATACTCATTGTTTCGCAAAGAAACTTTTACTTTGAAAGAAGAACTTGGGCATTGAAATATCCAAATAGATAGACCTTTCAACTATTCATATATCATGTTATAGGTCATGATTATGCTTAAGGTCAAAGGCCATGCCTACGGCCACTTAATAATATGCAACATTCTATTAATAAATTTTCCCATGAATACTAATTATAATAGATCCTAATTCCTCAATGTGGATTTCTAGTTAATTCTTAAAACAAGAGCTATGCAAATCATGATCCCTTAAAATTCAGGCGTTGTAGCAAATATTTTGTTTTTCTTTTTTCTGGTGCTATTATTTATAATATTGATACGGAATAAGCAGTCACGATAACTGAACCTTTTAGCACGTACTACATTAGCCAGGACAAGGCATAATAGGGTAGTCAGTCTGGGCAGGCGTGACATATTTATGAACTGCTTATAAGTATCGTAATTAGGATTATATTTTTAAGGATTTTTTTTAACTGAGTATTTCAACATGTAGAAAATGTCTATAAATAACATCATTTTTTTTATTAAATTATCTCAAATAACAAATGAGTAGATAGCTTTTAAAGTTGACCAATTGACTGTATTATACGCCAAATAAGTATTACCTATTCAACCAGTAGGGCCAGTTGCATTAGGTCCGAGTATTGCAACACTCGATATAACAATGAAAAGAGTGGTTCCGTCTCAATTGAGAGACACACTATCAATCACTTTCTCGGGGCAACCATTCGTATAATCTCGTTATAAGACAAATTAATGCGTGTGAACTTAATTGATTTATTATGCTTTATGATTAAGCACTATGTCAACCTAAAAACAGGTTAAAACAATTACTGATGTATGTAAGTCACATAGAAGATGTAAGTGCCTGGATCAGGTTTTGAGTAGGTAGGTATGCTTTTCATTTGGAAGTTTATAACACGTACTCGGGGCACGTATTTTTTGAGTAAAAATAATGTCAGGTCAGTTTCAGTTGGTGACTAACAAATGTATATATTACTAGGTGATGGTAATACTAACTCTTTTGCACTTGTCCGTCTGGGTGGGTACCTACCGCTTTGCTCGTGTAGTCTGCCACCAAGCAGTAATGTGTAAGAATTACTGAGTTACAGTTTGATAAGCAGCATAGTAATCAGTGAAATGACTGGGCTTAAGAGACTTAATACCTAATGTCTCAGGGTAACGAGTGTAATGCTGTGCCGGGCACGCTTTTGTGTTTCAACATTCTCAGTGGCACTGCAATTGTTATTGGCTGGCGTTATGCTTACCATCAGACAAACGAACCACTCGTCTCGTTACCCAATAGCATAAAACAAATGTGTTTGGTGACCAATTTTAACCTTCAGAAGCTTTTCATCCGAGCATTATTAAACACTCTACCACTGCTAAGCTATGGTTGCATCAAGATATTTTCCTGAACTGCAAACTCATGCTCATTGTTAGAATTGGCTTAATGGTAATGTAGGTAACATTACCATTAACCCAATAGGGATGTTGAATGAAACACAAAAATCATATAATTTCCACAAAAATACTGCATCTAAAATTTTTCCGAATTCAACTATTTTTTTTTATCAACCAATAGTAATTTGAATGATACTATCAATTTTTTTACATTAAAATGAATAAAAAAATGTATGACAACTGTGTAATTAAACACAGTTTTTCACGGCCACAATCAACAAAATTCATGCTTTTAGCACAGCTTTACGGTCCGCACAGAACATGTGATGTCACTTGTTCTGCCCAATTGGGGTGTATCAACGCTCAATAGATTTTCCTTCGAATCAATTTCGAAAAAAATCAATCAAGCAAACCAATGTTTAGCAGCAGGCGTTTTCCAACTGGTAGTGAATAATTAAAGGCAAACACTTCTTTTGACTAACAACCAGCTTGACACTTCCTTTGACTAATAATTACGTTCATAAAACTTTTTCGTATCTTGACACACAGTCGATATACGTACCTACTTTGAACCAGTTATAAACGGCAGTGCGTGTTTCTTGTTTACAAACATAACCAATGAGTATATACTCGTACAAGGTGTATACGTAAACGATATCAATTTTGAAAGAGTATAGGTACAGGTGATATGCGACACGAATAAATAGAAAAAAAACAATATATTTTTTTTACTCTTATATCATCAAAATATCGTTAATTATTACAAAACAGAGTTACCATGTCTGCTGCAGGCTTGACGTGCGATCGCGACCTGCGCAGGAGGCATAGAAAGCTTTAGGGTGTCCATATTTGCAATTACCTTGCAAAGTCTAATGAAATTTTAGCAATATTTTTTATACGTATGGAATTATAATTACTTCTTTTATATTTTAAGAACCCAATACGACATTGTGTTCGAATATTGACCCTGTTTACATATACATCATGTTTAGATATAGGTACATCCTGTATAAGATTTAAAAGCCTTGGAATCAAAGATTATTAAGTAAGTATAAATATGTAGAATCAATGTTATTATGGTACATTTAGTCCTCGTATATTCGATTAGAGGGTTTCAAGTTAAAAATACGCAAACCTTGAAACATTTTTTTTTGTTTTTACTGCACTGCACAAAAAAGGATTGTTTTATATTTTTTGTAGTACTCATATACGTTAATACAAGAATATGATTCGTGTAATCATTATTTGTGGACTTGTTTTTGTTGGTATTGCTGCGCCTGTTGAAGATGAAACACAAGCTCAAATACTAAGTTCTGAAAATGAGAGTGACGGAAAAGGAAATTATAAATTCAGGTACTTAGTCATTCATATTTAAATTTACTGTAGCACATAAAATTTCAATATTAAATATATTATACTAAAATATATCTAACGTTAATTTATTTGACAAATAAAACTAACCGGCCTTTTTGCTGTCTTTCTAATGAATGAGAAGAGCTGGGAAAATGTAACGAATAGATTCACACAAAATTCAAGTGATTTAGATTTTGTGTGATGGGTTAAATTTTTCTAGCTTTAAATGTACCCGTTAAGTTTTAATGGATAGAATATTTTAGTACAGAATGATACTACTGATTTGATATCGGCCGACCTGAAATCAAGCTCTCCAAGTGAGTGTGCAAAAGAGATAACAAATTGGACAAAAATTTGTAAAAAACAATAAATGACAAAGATGAAGCTACGACAAACTATATATATGCTGGCCAAGATTCGTTGCGCATAATGAAGTCATTAAATTTATTTTTGAGGTGAAAAAAGCACTTTATACTATTATAATTAAGTATACCACTAATTTTATCTGTACGGATTCTAGTTTAGCTTAGACTCTGCCATCATATTATGATCGTAATCTATATACCTACATTATACATGCAAGTAAATAAAATTGAAGTCTGTTTGTAATGTCAAAATAACAGCTTTTTAATAAATACATAATATGATAGCATATACGGTACTTATGACAAATAAACAATTTTTAAATTGTTTGTCTCTCTGTGTGCTTGTTCCGACTAATCTCTAAAACGGCTGCACCGATTCTGAAGGGGTTTCATTGGCAGATAGCTGATGGTATAAAAGGCTTTGGCTACGTGGGTAAAGCCGCGGGGCACCGCTATATTATAATATTACTGAAACTATTGTATTTTTATTACAGCTTCGAGGCGTCTAATGGCATAATCCGCAGAGAAAGTGGAACAGTAGTCAATGAAGGACAACCTGACCAACACATTAAGGTAGAAGGGTTCATTTCTTTCGAGGATTCGAACGGAAAAATCGAAAATTTCCATTACGTAGCTGATAGAAATGGGTATCAAATTCTTCCTCAAGCCAAAAAAGTAAGTATTATACAATATTACTTTACGCATGTACTTTTATAACTTAAAGTGTAACAAAACAGTTATAGATATTAATGGTTGTACAAGCACTATATTGATCGATAAAAATAAGTGAATTAAAGAAAAGAATGTGTAATTATCACCTCATAGGAATGTTTTCGCATGATCAGGTCCAAGGATCGGATTTGAAGTCCTCCGAGTAAATTGACACGGAATATAATATAGTCAGGTTTCTTTAACCACCTTAAGCCGAACTTCACTACCGGCGGTTATATAAGTATATTTTGAAGGAGTATTTTAAAGGAAACCAAATGCAAAAAATAAACAAATTGAATAATATTTTAAAGATTTACCTTTCTGTTTGTAAGCGATTATGTGATGGGCGAGGATCGTGCACACTAAGTTTGTTGATGAGAAGGTACTCAGGTACTATGAACGTGGAAATAAAACATTGTGTAACTGTTATACTTATAATAATTATCATAGTTAATATGTTAATAATCTCAACTTTTTTCTTTGCAGACTGTTTTTCCAATATCATATATTTTGGCAACTCTAACCGGTTAGGCAAAATGGTAAAAAGAAGTACTTATACAAGCACCTTTTAACTTCTTTGCTATTTCCCAGAGACCTTCTTTTGGAAGGTGCTAATTTTTAAAAGATAAATAGTCATAAGTTTATTTATGTATCAGATTTTACCAACTTTTCAACAACTTTATAAAACAAAGTACTAACAAAATATAGTTCATTGAATTTCATAAAGGTTAAAATTACTAAAACTATAAGTAATGTTTATTTTTATAAGATTAAAATGAATAAAATCTATAATGTTTCTTTGTTATTATCTTTACACAGCTTTTCCCCCGGCTTTGCACACATGGTATAATGATACCCTATAGAGATACATTACACTGACAATGCTACAGCACTGAGGGATAATATAGCTTCCTAAAAGAGAGAGAGTGGCCGAGTGGGAACTTGGGCCGAGTGGGAAATTAGAATCTCGACTCGGCCCGCGCTAATGACTTATATCAAGTTATGTGGGGATTATTCACAATCGCTCTAAAAAATGGTGAAGGAAAACATCGAGAGGAAACCCGCATGGTCAAGAACCACAATATTTGAGGACATGTGACATCCACCTGTGCGGCTGCACTGGGCCCGCGTGGTGGATTATGGTCCATACCTCTCGCTCTGAGAGAAGGCCGGTATCCCAGCTGATCTGATCTGATCTAAGAGGCTGATAATGTATATGTGAAATATCTTTTAGAATCTAGCCAGTGGTCTCATAATAAACAAACACACAACAAATTTAACCTCTTTATTAATACCTATGTATATTAGTAAAGATTAGGAATTGTCTATTAAAATAGATTTTGTACTAAATAAATATATACTTATAATTATATGAGGGTTAATACCTAACGTCTCAGGGTAACGGGCGCCCTGCAGTGCCGCGCAGGCCCTTGGATCGCAAAGTTCTGATTGACACTGCAATTGTTATGGGCCGGCGTTACGCTTACCGTCAGGCATGCGATTGGCTGGTCTCGTTGAGAAATTGTATAAAAATATATATATCTTTAAATTTTATGTAAATGTAAAGCAATAATGTAAAACGGTTTTTGGCTGTAGGTACTAATTATGTCATTTAACGTTAAGATAATATAAAGAGCTGTGGTTTTTATGAATAAATAAAATATATAATAATATTTTTAATAAACAAGACAATATAAAAGTTTATGATAGTTTTGAAATGCATTTCTACCAAAGTGTTAGTACATATTTCCGTACAAGTAACAAACCAGACGATATTAATCATTCATGTACTAATCAAAAAATTCCTACGAGCTAAGGAAGTACTCGTATTTAGCAGTTCACGCCGTGGGAAAAAAATTACGCCTCTTATGGAATTCTTTAATTACTTACCAAGTTACAGGTTTCAATTAAGTTATAGTGTCTTAAGACAGGACATAAATTACCATAAGCATGCCACTAATTGAGAACCAGTCTGGGCTGTTGCCCAGATCGCGTTTTTAGTTCAACAAAATGCCTCTCGTTAGTGATTGGTCGAACGATGGACAGTAAATTGGTAAATAAGACATCAATGCATTGTGTTGTATCGTGCGGCAACGTGATCTTTGAAATTTTAGTTCAATCACCGAAAATAGGACAAAAAAGTATTGTGCAATTTTTCCCCAACACACACGTAGTTTGGTAGGTATTTTTATATTTGCAGTAAAATTTTCACATCATAAAATAAAATTTCTAATAGCTCCAATTTATGAATCAATTTATGAATTGGGAATTTTGGTCTAATATTGTATGTACTATAATTTTATATCGTATCTATTTTGTTTTATATTATATAGTCTAGCATAACATAGTGTAGCTTAGCGCCGTTGGCACAGGAGCAAATCCACCGATTTGCACCCAGATGGATACTCGCAGATAAGGTAGTCCTACCACGGTAAGATGGTAAATTGGTAATATGGTAAATCTAAAACGTGTAGTGTACCTTGAGTGTGGCTGCTTGAATACTCAGACGCTTGTCGACAGATTTTATACTTGAGCAGGTATAATAGTCAGCCAAATGAATACTAGAAAATAACCTTCCTACTTAAGACATTTCTTACAAGATTGTCCAGTAGATATCCGTCCATCAAACTCAGAGTGTACACTGAATTACATAGAGTAAAAAAATAACATTTTTTTTCTACTCCAAACTGGTTTTTATGTTAGTGGTTTACCATCACTGGTTAATTATTTTTTTAATTGTTTCATACATGCATGACCTTTGGATCAACATAAAAATATTATATCCAGCATAACAAAAAAACATTGCAGTTTGCATACTTAAACCGCGGCGATGTAAGTTGTTTCAATCTGCTTGTTAATCGGTATATATAAATGCGGTTATTTCTTTATCCACGTCGCTTTATCTTTTGTCGCGTCGCGTCGCGTGAATTATTAGTATGCGTGTAGTGTAATGATTTCTATCTAATTGTTTTATCTTTGTAAAATCTTGTTCTTATACTATTGCACCAGCAGCAAGGCTGTGTTGTACTATATCGCGTCACAAAATTGTGACCCGTCAATGCAACATATACCTACGCAAAAATTTGGATTACACGCATAAGTCAAACACACAAAAAATCAAACACGCATAAGGTCAAACACGCATTGCACTATAACGTTAATTTGGTTAACATCTGACATCGCTCGAAGTGATTATGGGAAGTGATTCTGCGTGCTTTTTTTATGACGGTACATTCAACAGGTGGCCAACTGCGAATAGATGTCGGATACCAAGCAAACACATTATTAAAATTGACATCTAACAGCTACTTAAGTCTGGAAGACTGCTTAGCTGCTATTCCCCCGTCCACTGGCCAGACTCGAATTGGTTGGTGGATCAAGAATATCGTACGTCAAGCCAATATCAGTATTCTCTGATAGGACAATATTTACAGTATCTATATAATTCGATATCGAATTTAGTCTAAAAATATTTCCTTCTTACGATTACGTAATAATGCTAAATTTAATGACTGGGTTTAATGGCTGGGTTAATGACTTTGAAAAGTCCTTGATGTCGCATTGTGTTTTTTAAGGAATGAAGTCCAGACCTAACATTCTTGAGGAACTGGATATAAGTGGTGGGCAGTGGTCCACAGGTCGCAGTCCACTTAGATACGCTCTACTGAGGAACATTGACAATTATGGTAAGTCGCAAAACCTGTTGTAGATGTTATTATGTTTGTGTTGGTTATATATTATTACAATCCGGATTTTAATTTCAAAAAGGCTATAGTTACCACAAATCATGACACAAAATGTGATGGGTATAAAATGAAAATAAAAAATTGAACCAATTTAACGTCCCGCTCCACAGTTTGTAGGTACATTTGTTTTCTACCAAAAGGTTGCCTATTTATATGTCCTTAGCTCTCAATAAAAATATTGTTTCGCTATGTTTCTTTCCAAAATGTCAACAATCATATCTATTTTGATATGCATTGGTAACTAAAATTCTGTGCTAAATGCTGGTATCATTCGATACGGGTATCGGCGTCAACACCACTATATTGCTGTTTTTTATGTCCTAGATTTAGACTGTGTCACAAAATCTTTCTCTGTTTCGTGGTCATAAGCTTATCAACATAATAACAACCAACCAAGAATTCAACTTTATGGTTGATTTTTACTGGACAACCAATAAAACTCAACAATGTCAAATTTTAAAAAAAGGAAGAAATGTAAATGTCGCACTTCCCACTCAAGCAAATTTAATGTATTTACACAGATTACGTCTAAGGTGGTCTTAATCCCTGGTATATACTAAAGCTCGTTTGCCTTATGGCCTTGACATTTTAGATTTACCTATTAATTCACAGGTAAAAGATGGCGGTCTCTTCTTCATCGGTTGGATGATATTTACGACTATTGTCATGGTGCCGCAAACAAATTGCCTTGAAGAACAAATTAAAAAATTTGCATTCAACACTAATGGTCTCGGCACTTATAGTTTCGAGTAAGTATATAGAAATGATTTATGATGGTAATTTTTATTCAATTATTCAAAAATTCTTTATTTATACCATATCATTTTTTTTAAGTTATGTATATAACAATTTATTCGTAATATTTTTATTATTTAAAACTATTTACTTTAGGATGTTCATTGGAGTATGCAGTATTATTTATTTACATTTATTTATACAGTATTATATGTACATGTAATACAACCGACTCATACTTATTTAGAAAACTTTTATTTATTTCTTTCTGTGGGCTGTGGATGAGGCGTTGGGGAAACCTATACAATGTAAAAAGTTACAATGGATTACAATGGAGATCGAAAACAAAATACACAGAGCCAGAAGCACCGGTGGTTATCAATTCTTCCAGCTAGTTAATAGGCTATTAGCCTGTTAGCCCGTTGCAAAAATCTGCCATGTTATCAATCACAACAAGCCACATAAATTAATCTTATTGTAGCGACAGAACTTCCGAAGTTAAAGCGCCGAACGCGAACGTTCGGCTGAATACATCATACATCAGCCGAAATTACGTCAACCGAATACATTACTAAATCATTCGGTCGCAGAAGTGTCGGCCATCTTCTGCAGGTGTGTTGCTATATAAGTATACTTAGATACTACTAGCTGCTGCCCGCGGTTTCACCTACGTGAGATAATGGATTTCATGGTTTTTATTTGTTTGCGCGGAACCCTAATTATTTTTCTAAAATAAAAGTAGCTTAAGTTACTCCTTATAACATCAGCTATCTGCCAGTGAAAGTCCCGTCAAAATCGGGCCAGCCATTGCGGAGATTAGCCGGAACAAACAAACAGACAGACAGACAAACATTTTAAAAATGGTTGTTTTGTTATAGGTACCGTATATACTTTCATATTATGCATTTGGTAAAAAGCTGTTATTTTGATGTTACAAACAGACACTTCAATTTTATTTATTTGTATAGATTGCTTCCATTTAAACCCAAAATTATTATTTACACAATATTATGGAATTATGCAAATCATTTGAATGACAGTTGTCATCAACACTCAAATAACTAAATACATAAAACCTAAAACTTGCAATCGTAATGGTGATGAACTTAATCATTGAAATGATATGAACCTAATCAGCATAACTTTAGTAACATTTAACAATCTTGAACATTTCAGATATGAAACCACAGGTGGCACATACAGGAAAGAAGAAGGGGGCATTCTTCCAAGCCCCACAGGTGATTCTCTAGTGGTGCGAGGCGTATACGGCTACGTTGATCCTGGGGGACGCTTTTTCTCTATGAAGTACGTTGCTGATGCCAACGGATACCATCCAGTGATAAATGATGATGAAACTAGATACAATGATAGAAGAATAATATGATTTTAAAATAAACGTTTGTTTTTAATTTAGTTTTCTCATTTTTTGTAGTGTGCAAACTTTACTGTGAACAGTTTGAAGGACAACGCAGACAATGAGATTACATTGACATTGAGTTTGAGACGTAACAGCTGATGTTCCAGGGTGTAGAGCGAAGAAGTGCCACTCGAGGCTTTGTCAATCAAAGTTCTGGATAGCAGTGTTATTATTAAGAGTAGGCTGAACGATTAAATTCAGGCAAACGCTCTACTCGTTTAATCACTTGATACTCTGAAACGTTTAGTAAAATAAATCTAAAAGTGTGACTGGAATATGGTGCGTTGCTTTACCAACAAATTCTTACACACGCGCCGAAGTGATTTATTGAAATACAGTATACGGTAAAAAAAGGTTGTATGTTGGATGCATTATAATGATAAAACCACATTGAACCAGAAATCTTAACCAGTTTTTAAAAGTTATCAACGCAAAATTCTTTTTGGGAATGTAATGTGAAATGTTCTTTGATTTTATTTAAACATATTTGATAAACCTTGGGTCGTGAATCAAATCGATATCTCAATAACGGCATGTTAAATGGGACCACATTGATAGTGTAGAGATTTATTTGCATGCAATCAATTTACTGTTACAAATGCAACGTAATATCATAAGATCTTTGTCCTTCTACATGCTCCAAACTTTTTATTTCCAATGTGATTAATGTAGAAATTTGGCACAAAGAGAGAAACTTTGAATGCACAGATGAAAGAACATAAACTGCCAATACTAAAAAGAGAAATACTCATAGAACAGCTCGCGCCGAAGCAAAAATATCGTATCATTTCATAACTAAACTTTCCTAAATTTAACTAAGGGCCTTTCTTCATATCCCATCGTTAAATAATTTGTTCCTGAAATAGTCCCTCTACGCATTAGATACCTACACCAGTTTTAAATGTGAAATTAGCCTGCAGTGCAAGTCGATCTTTTCGATAAATAAAATTGAGATTTTATAGAGAATTAAAAAAAATCCACTCAGTGTCACAATCATTAAAAAGCTCGCTTCGCTTTCAATTACAAGACTCGGCTTCAGTGGATACCACTCTTTATACTTTCAAAACATACTATGATGAGCAGGCAAATGAATACGGATGCAATGAAGGACATTACTTTTTGTTCTTTACATTATACATATGAGACATAGAAGGCAATAAAACTATAAGCCACGTTTTAAATCTAAGCATTACTTTTGAAATGACGAAAAAAGGTTGTAGAGATGGACCGCTACAGTAAAAACGACAATAAATTTTAAGATGTATACTTTTGTTCTGATGACATTTGTCATTGAAAATAAATGTTGTAAAAAGTCTTACCTTTAATATTTTGAACTAGCTGGTGCCCGCGGTTTCACCCGCGTAGATATTGGATTTCATGAGGTTTTTTTTTGCGCGGAACCCTAATTCCTTTTCTTAAATAAAAGTAGCCTAAGTATCAGTTATCTGCCAGTGAAAGTCTAGTCAAAATTGGTCCAGCCGTTTTGGATATCACCCGGAACAAACAGACAGACAGACAAAAATTATAAAAGTGGTTGTTTTGCTATATGTACCGTATATACTTTCATATGCATTTAGTAAAAAGCTGTTATGTTGATATTACAAGCAGACACTTCAATTTTATTTATTTATATAGATTATTTATAGTGACAAACATAAATTCAAATAAAATTTTACAATCATTGTTTTATTTTAATGGAATATAAAATGATCACTAAATCACTATGAATCTCGTTTTTACTGTATATTTCCTATTTATAATATAATCGGAATAGCAAATGGCTAGATGTAGATTTAGCTATTAATTTTTGAATGCATTGCTTGCTCGTTTGGTAGCAATGGATTGCTAGTAATTATTATTTGACGGGAAGTTCAGTTGATGCCGCATAAACGAATGTCTGGATAAATATTAGAATGTTGCCTGCACCGTAGAGTGTCATCTACGGTACCTTTTTTCAAGATAAAAAGTACATGTGATTCTCCGTCCCATTGACCTTATCTTAAAAGATTCTTTGACTATTTCTATGTCAAAAATCATGACGATCCATTGCCCCAATGCTGCGTATAGGAATGTCTCTGTCGAGTTTACAATATTTAATTAGTACTATTGATTAAAGTTAAGGACTAACACTTCAGCGAGTGTCCGTCTGACCAACGCTTTGCTCGTGAATTCTGTCATATTACTATGTGCAAGCATTACTGTGTTCCGGTTTGATGAGCAAAGTAGCTAGTGAAATTACTGGGCTAATATCTAATGTCTCAGGGTAACGAGCGCACTATAGTGTCACGCAGGCCTTAATTCTGAGTGGCACTGCAATTGATATGGGCCAGCGGTATGCTTGCCATCAGGAAAACGACCAGCTCTATTTATTTCAAATCTATTTATATATTTCAGTGCGATTTATTAAAATTTATAAAATGTCCAAAATCTCGAAAACCATGTGACTTTTACTAAACACAATTTTTAAATTTCTGTGCAGTCATGATGTCCTCCACTCGCTGGTTAAGGATTATCCACTCATTAAACCACATCCTGTATGTACGTAGAGTAGGGGATATAAATCAGACGATAGTGATGATAGCTTTATAAATATTATACCTTTGATAAGCGTATATGAATTACATATTATTTCACAATGTTACATAAATAATGTTATGTCCGCAAACTGTTTTATATGCATAAAACAATCGAACAAGTTTTATAGTTATTGCATTTCGCAAATATTGTTGTAAGTACATGTTTCACGCGGTTTGCAATGTCGAAAATTACAGCTTGCCTGACCATACTCTTTGTAAGTGACGATCCTTATTTTGCAGATTATATCTATCACTTTGACGCAATAAATATTTGTGGGAATTTTTAGGTGTTTCAAAGCTTCGTGAAATCTGGCTTTGGCGTAATTTATACATAGTGAGTACTTGAATTCATCATCATCTAGAAATGTTTTCTCATTCATGGAGGTCAAAAGTTGTAAATGTCAATCTAGTGTGATGTGAAGTCACCGAGTATTATGTTGTGTTATGTGTCTATTATTAGGACCTGTTCTTCTTTTATCTTTTTAGGGTAAACCTAAGTGTGCCTCATGACATGATTATAGGTGTCAGAACGCTAATAACGTCAGCTGGAAGACCCCGTCAGACCATTTTGAGAAGCTGAATATCCACTTATAATGATCTACTAAAACTCTCTTCGCACGTGTAGGTACTACTACACCATTTCGTCACATTTTCATTATTCTAAGTAATAAAGTTATTATAAGGTTAAAGAATTTGTGATCTTATGAATTAGGTTCGTGTCAATATAACATCGGTGCCAGAGTTCAAACATGCGACCTCGATGTGGTCAGAATCACTATTCTAACCTTTAACTGATACTTGCTTAACTTATTATACTAATTCTTTTTATTTTTTAAAGTAAAGCTGAATTTCAATATTTATTCACACCAAGTCATATATTAAAATATTTTACCGCAAGAACTGAGTACATTTACCCAAGTTAAAATTAGAATTCGATACATAAATAACTTTTTATAATAATGACAAACGAGATTAGCTAATTCTTTGCTTTATGCCGTACCATGTCAACTTTTAACATTGTCAGAGCATTCCAGATTTTTTATGATATAGCTACAATCTTATATTTTACAAGTCACGAGTGTATTAGGTGTCTACTATATAGGTAAGCGTGCTCCAACGTCTACTGCATCGTCTTATATACAATCAGGTCAGATGGCGGTGACACGCAAGCCTATTTTGAATTTTAATAAAATACTCTTTCTTTTTACCTACTGACTGTCCTTATCTAGTTAGCCCTTTATAATAATTACCTGTCAAGTCTCACACATAATTCTCGGGTCTTTGCCCGGACCTTTGATAGGCGTTAATGGAGCTGTAGCCAACATTAAAAGGCCCTTTACGAGTATGAAAAGTGCAAATAACCTATGCGTGGGAGGAACGTTTGTGATGAGATGGACTATTGTAAGATATGAGTAAAAAGCCTGGAATATTCAAGAGTGTTTGATGACTTTAAACCGGATTCATTATTATGTACCAACCCATATTAAAATACATTTTACTTCAAATACTTACCTAGTCACATGACAGAAAACAAATAATATTATTTAAAATATAAAATATTAACATTGGTTATTAGTTATAATAGATACACAATATATATTTTTATTTCAGTGAAGATGTAGAACTAAGAAGAATATTTCCGAATGAGTTTCCTCAAGATACCTTAAGGAAAAGTGGCGCTGTGCAAGCTGAGGTAGAGAATCATTAATTTTTTGTCATTAAGATCAAATTCATTTTGATAATTGAGTTAAAACTTTCAGCACTTAGGTCGCTACGCTGAGTTAAAACTTTATTTTAAACATCCAAGACACAAATTGAACAATCACTTTGAGGAATTGCGGTGCTATTACGAAAAAGGAAAAAAGGTAAATGTTTGCTTGCTTCTTCGTCGAATTTTAAGTTTATAATGTAATTTCATATTTAATTTTGAAGAAACATTTTTCTAGTTTTATATAAGAGCTTAAAATTTTCACAAAGAAACTCAAATCAAGTTCTCAGTCCAATTTATTTTATTCAGACTACGATTGCCTAAAATAGACGGTTGCTCGCCTGCTAAGCGTAGTGTATTATGGCCCTTATTATGAAGAAGACCTATATTCAGTAGTGGACGTGTCCCGGCTGATGATGATGAGTAGTAATAATTATTAATTATATGTAGTTTCTAAAAACGGAAAAACACACTTCCACCTCCTAGCTCCATGACCAGAACCTTGACCCCAAGTGCAATCTATTCAACTTGTCAAAATGAACCATATGAGTACAAACTTGAAGGGTTTGTTTGTAGCCACTGAAGACTTCCACTACCCACCGCCTGGCTCCATCATCAGTAATCATCATCCATACAGATAAATAAAATTGAAGTGTCTGTTTGTAATATCAAAATAACAGCTTTTTACTAAATGCATATGAAAGTATATACGGGGCCTACACCAAAACAGCCATTTTTAAATTTTTTGTCTGTCTGTCTGTCTGTCTGTTTGTTCCGGGTAATCTCCGAAACGGCTGGGCCGATTTTGACCCGACTTTCACTGGCAGATAGGTGATGTTACAAGGAGTAACATAGGTTACTTTTATTTTGGAGAAAGAATTAGGGTTCCGCGCAAAAAAATAAAAACCATGAAATCGAAAATCTCCACGCGGGTAAAACCGCGGGGCAGCAGCTAGTCATCAATAGTTTTGTCATCCGAACTACATATACATACAAAGTTTCATTTGGATACGACAATTGTTATAGTGTAAGTTACAAGTGTAGAGTGAAGCTAGTAAAAGTGTGTTAAAAATGCTTTCTTCAACTTCACAGCTTTGCAGAATAGATGTGGACCGATACGCGCAAGAAGAAGACAGCTACTTCACTTCGTTAGACACCGTTAGTCACCTCGACCGTCGGAGGGTTTACTGCCTAATGTTGCTGTGCTTCACAGAGGACGAATTAGACAGGGTTGTCGCGTCTTTCTAGCATGGTTCTCATAAATAAACAAGTAATGAAACAAGTCTCTTCTTTTAATCTTGACTATCATCAAGCTATGATTCATATTTATTTCATGATGTAAATGAGCAATAAGAAGCACTAGCTATAGCGTTTTTAGAACTATTTTATGGTTATCACATTCAACAAGTATCTTTAAACTCATTTTTCACAAACAGCAAGACTTTGTACATCTCAAAAATTTCTCTGTTAATGGGATTCAAAGCCGCTTCTTTTTGCAATCTAGATCAGATGCTTTAACCATCTAATCGACCTGCTAAGAGAGTAATCATTGTTATTGAGTATATACTTCAACATTCCACTAGAGTGTTTAAAATATACTATTATATTCGCCAATTTTAGTTGTTATTCTGTCTACATACTTTCATAAACGAGTCAGGAAAAAGTTGACATCTTTATAAACAACAGTTTTTTTCCTATAATAATTATAATAGGTATATAGTTTAAAGAAACTAAAAAACACACTTGCACCTCCTGGCCCATTTATCAGAACCTCGATACTAAGTGCAGTCTATTTTACTCGTCAAAACGACTTTATGCATTATAATGGGATATTTATCGTGGTTATTATTAGCTAGTGAGCCAATATTCGAGAGCAAGTGTGGCCGAGCGGACACTTGTACGACTTTCAATCAGACGCACCATTGTTCGAATCTCGACTCGGCCCGCACCCAATGACTTATAACAAGCTATGTGCGGATTATTCAGACTCGCTCTAAAACGGTGAAGGAAAAAATCGTGAGAAAACCGACATGTACAAAAACCAAAAAATCGAGGACATGTCACATCCACCAAGCCGCACTGGGCCCGTGTGGTGGATTATGGCCCATACCTCTCTCTTTGAGTAAAGGTTGGTATCCCAGCAGTGGGAGCGTAAGTGGCTGATAATGATGAGCCAATATTCCCGTGAACATGATGCTTGATACAGCGTTGAAATATCGGGAGCTCACTGAGCTCACTCAGCTGATAATAACCACGATAAATATCCCATTATAATGCATAAAGTCGTCAAAACGAATCATATGAGCCCAAACTCGAAGGGTTTACTAGTAACCTCTGAAGAATTCCACTATCCACCTCCTGGCTCGAACATCAGATCAGCTCAATAATATCAAATTATTGTATCGTCATCCAAACTACATCTACATACAACGTTTCATTTCAGTACGACAAGTGAAGCTAATAAAAGTGTTTTAAAAAATCGCCGTGGACAAAGACTAGCCGAAACATAAATAAGTCTTAGTGCGGGCTGTTGAAATTAAGTGTCAATATATAGTTTAATTAGCACCGCCCATTGCATCTTGTAAACGATCCTTATCATTCACGCCAGCACAATAGGAGTTACCTAACAATCGCAATCTTTGATTTGTTTTTCACCCGGACGCGCTTGTGGAGATGTAACTTATTCAAAGGCTGATTGCGTTAGGGTTGATAACAAAATCTTTGAGGAGGTAATATTATGATAATTTGATTGCTACTACAGATATAATTGTATCAAATATAGCATAGTAGTCAGTGAAATTACGGACTTAATAGTAACGAGCGCACTTCAGTGCCTCTCATGCCTTCTTCAAAGGTCTAAGTGGCACTGCAATAGGGGTATTGACTCCTTTTTTTGTGATGTCAATTAATAAGTTTCTCATGAGAATAAAATGTCTACATAAAAAAAAATTGGGAGTCGAACGCTAGAAACGTCAAAAATCAGAGTCAAAGTCGAGCTATCTACTGAGAACTAAAATGCTCCATACATATTGAGAAGAATGTGACGTCACATGTGTTACTCAAGCCGTAAAGCTGTACTAAAAATATGCATTTTGTTGATTATGGCCATGGGCTGCGTTTAAGTACATAGCTATCTTATATTTTTTATTGATTGAAATGTAAATACTTTGATAATGTCTTTTAAATTACTAAAATCGTGTGAATTGTGATAACAAAATCGTTGAATTCCGGAAACTTTTAGATGCAATATAATGGTGGAAATTAATCATTTTTTGTGGACTTCTTTTTTATTGTGTTAATGTGATGTTCTTAAATCTGTATAACGACAGTAATTATGTATTTTGTGATTCATGCAACATCCCTATTACTGTTATGGCCTAGCGCTAGGCTAGTCTATTCTTACCATCAGGCAAACGACTCGCTCGTCTTGTTACTCAATAGAATTAAAAGAAACAAGTCATCAATTACTAATTTATTTAAACCAGTCGACAACCCTAGTTAGTGGTCCACAGTCCAATTCGATTCCCATGACCAATAAGGTTTGGCTCATCGCAGCGGCGCCGCGCCGCCCACAGATCACGTAGGTACACTGAAGCAACTTCCAATTGCACGCTAAAAATGACACGAACTTTGCTCATACGAACAAGCATAGCGATTACAATCTGTAGGTACAATATTGATTTGTAATTATAAAATGGCTATTAAAATATTTCATAATGTCCAAATATGCATACATAAGACTTTTAGTTTTATATAATTAGCAAAAAAATACTACCTACGTAAGGTGCATGAAGTTATTTTGTTCGTCTTTCACCTGATGTGAAATGATGCTGTTGTCGAAGTAGAATAGAAATATTTTAAACATACTTAGCGAAATTTAAAAAGCCAGGACAAAGTATAGGAGATTACATACAACACTAACTAATACAAGGTCCTAAAGATGAAACATACTATGAATATTCCAGGCATTTAATAATAGGCACCAGGAATTTAAAAAAGGATTTAAAGATAAGAAAGCCAATATAATAAATATTTAGCTATTTTATTTAGATTTACAACAATGTGTTTCTTAAGCTTT
This sequence comes from Crocallis elinguaria, assembly GCA_907269065.1. Classification (NCBI taxonomy): domain Eukaryota; kingdom Metazoa; phylum Arthropoda; class Insecta; order Lepidoptera; family Geometridae; genus Crocallis; species Crocallis elinguaria. The sequence continues at coordinate 8,407,164 of OU026079.1, read as the reverse complement.
GTACTACCTATGTGTAGCAGTTAACAATTAGAATATTTACTCAGTATAGATGATGTTTTTGTTAGTGGGAGGACTAACTCTTCTGCGAGTGTCCGTCTGGGTTGTTACCACCGCTTTGCTCGTGAAGTCTGTCGCCAAGCAGTAGTGTGCAAGCATTACTGTGTTCCGGTTTGATGAGCAGAGTATCCAGTGAAATTACTGGGCTTATGAGACTTAATACCTAATGTCTCGGGGTAACGAGCGCACTGCAGTGCCGCGCAGGCCTTTGTGTTTCAAAGTTCTGGGTGGCACTGCAGTTGTTATGGGCCGGCGTTATGCTTACCATCAGGCAAACGACCAGCTCGTCTCTTTACCAAATAACATAAAAAAAAAAGAAAAAAAAAATGTTTTTGGTAGCCTAGAGCAGATATTATAATGACAGTGCTAAAAACCTCCATGAACATTTTTAGTAACTAACCATTTTTAACACTTTGATTTAGAAGAATGTAACTCTGCTAAGGAGTTGATCACGAAAATTTTAATGTGTATTTATTTATTTATTTTTATATAGTATTTTAACTGGGTACAAGCTTGAAGTTGTTACTCAATCATGCTGAAATCTTTTGGTCAATTAGGCTGTAAATCAATTGTTCTAAAGGTATTTTCATCCCAATTCCCGATAGAAGTTTTATTAAAATAGATAAATAAAGTTGTTAGGTTTAGGCAACTAGGTAAATAAGTTATCTACTAGACACATCCTAATTTAATCGGCAGTTAAGCTTATTACATTACAATATGCAATAGAAATGCAGATCAAAACAAATATTAACAATGAGTCGATGCACAAAACTTGACCCACTCGATGGAATGTTAATAAATTTTCATATTATTACATAAAGCAACATCGCACGTTGTCATCGTGATGCGTCGAATAGTTAAGTAACATAACCTTGTACTAAATTACAATAAACTCGATGATTTTTTGAATTGTTAACCAAATTTGACTCAGGATGAGTTTAGTTCGATGATCGTGACGCTTTTAAAGATTGACCCAAAAATAGCGGAGTCAGGTCTGGTAAGGAAAGCGAAGTGTCGGAGGTCACCCGTCGGTGTCGTCGACGGTTGGTTCAACATACTGTGACGTAAACCAACCGGTTGGGAATGAACCGCAACTGATCCTAACTGACGATTGAATATTATTCACACAATTTTGTAACCACGCTTTCAGCAAAATATGAAATATTTTGACACAATGTAGTAATTTCATTTTGTTAGATAGGTATACGATCCAAACTTTATACGTCCGCTGCTGTGGCACAACCAGCTTGGTTTAACATAATCGTGCTAAGATAACAACGGCTGCACGGTACATCTATATTTAATTTCATACATTTGAGACGGATAAATCGTACTTGCTGATAGTTTCATAAGTTTGTGCTAGCGTGTAATGTTCTCACCTAAAAATCTCATCAGAATCCAATTGGACACAAATTATTCAACGCAAAATGTGAAACCTTGGCCTTTTCATCTTGATTTTGAACTGAGCACTTTGGTTTGCAGTATTATAATAAAAACTGTTATGGTGTATAGAATTATGAGATGTATTAATATGTGCATAAGATTTAAATATGCATTTGCATAACACCCTTCTCATCATCTTCGGAATAACATCTGCGAATGAAAATGCTAAAGGCCGAGTTAGGTATGTTTACGCTGATTGACATTTCCCACAACCTCAAATTCCTTGAAATCATTATACAAATTATAAAATATTTGTAATAACTTGTTGATGAAGCTACCAAATCATTGACCTCTCATGACATTGAGTGTTTATCGATCATATAAGACTAATAAGCTTAATAGCAGTTAAAAATCTTATTTCAGTTTTAACATCAAAAACATAAGTTCAAACTTACGTCTGATGTCATACGCTATTATGGGCAGTTTATTAACTATAATAATATGGTACAGATATTATGAGGTGAACAGAGCGATATAATCATTTGTAATTTATATTAAATGTGCTTCTGCGCGCTATTAGCTTCTGCCCGCGGTTTTACCACCCGCGTAGAGATTATCACAGGAACCATTCATTTTCCGGTACAAAAAGTAGCCTGTGTTACTTTCCAGTCCATAAACTATATTTATGCAAAAAATCACGTGGTTCCGTTGTTCTGGTACTTTGTGAAAGAAAGACAAACCAACAAACACATTTTAGAATTGATAATAGTACGGATCACATAATATGGGTATTATGGAACGTGTAATAAAAAATAACAAAACTATTTGACTATTTCGTTAGTAATCAACTATGATGGCATTAAATTCTTGTTAATTTGAAGGGCAACTTTAGAAGGTTGTATTCAAATATGAAGTTACAAATGTAATATAGGTATGCCATTTTAAAATTTGTTTCCCAAAACCTATCTATTGTTACCTAATTAAAGTCAAATGGGGTAAAAATCGTCTGCGGCAGTGATAAATTGACTTATTTGCTTATATGATACAAATTGTATAATACATTACATATTATTTGTAAATAACTAAAATACATAATACAATACGGCGTAATAATAATGTATGTCCGTCAACTCATTATTATTAAAATTATGTAGATTTGTAGTTTACAAATAATGATACAGGCAAATAATAATAATGGCAAAGAGGTTTCCAACTAATATTGGTGGAGTATATATATCTCTGAAAAAAAAAATCTCTGATATATAATGTCTCTGATAATAATATGATATCTAATGTGGTAATGTGGTATCTGATGTATCACTACCACTACGCCATAAATACTTCGAAAAAAAAAAACTGCTATGAAACTAATGATACATTGGCCGTGAGGTCTCATAAGACCACCGCATCTCTTTCCATGGGTGCCGTAAGAACTAAGGGAATCCTGGGAATGGGCAGCAGAATTTTCCTCGGTCAACCTCATAATCTACTGCGATTACCAAGACGCCTGCCATGCTGTTTTATAGGAAACTCGCCTCCGTATGGGCGAGGCTTAGGTTCTGCAGTGGACGTCTTCTGGCTGAAGATGATGATAATTATGATGATTTCGATGAAAAGGTTGTTCTAGTAAATTATCATTAGAATATAAAAAAAGATATTGCAAGGGATTCTACATTAGTGAATTTGACCTATGATTCTAACGCTGCTTTATCTTAACCTTAAACTTATTTTTATGGACTTTATAGATAGATAGATAGAAAATTCTTTATTGCACAATCATAGTTGAAGGTACATGGGCGAACTTAATGCTATAAAGCATTATCTTCCAGTTAACCTCGGTGTAATGTGGTGATTTTACAAGGTAGTGCAGATCATAGTTATTGGATAAGTAAATTTGTATGGAGAAATAAAATATGTGTACATACAAAAATACAAATATAAGAAAACACGAACCAATCTAATAGCATAAATACATATATACATACATACATAATCAAATAAAATATAGGTACCCTAGGTAAAGTAATCTAGTGATTTGCTCAGTTTGTCGTCTTGTTTATCTTTATAATTTTATTTGTTTTTGATTTATTTCGCTGACTTGTTATAACGATTCAGATTTAAAAAAAAACTACTTATTTCTATCAAAAATACTTAGAACTACAAATCTCATTTTTCAATTATCCATTATCAATCAATTAATAATGTCTGACTGTAACCTCTTTTCTCTCTGTTTTGTATCTTTACCAATTCAAGATGATCCAGTGACCATGACTGTTCCGGGATTGAAGATTTGCATCATCTAAATTATACTCATATATTCATATTACGCAAGCTATAAACTATTATCATAATGCTAAACAATTGAAATGATCAAGATCAAGGTTTGTTTTAACATTTATTCGTACAAAGTTATGTATAGAAAAGTATTATTTCTATACTCTTCAGTCTGAGTTATTATAATGTATAAGTGAGCAAAGAATATGACTGTTACAAAACAAGAAGGCGAAATATATCTGGTCCGTTTCATTTACTATTATGACCCAGACAAGTTGCAAATTGATTCTCAAAAGACGAAATTATGTGATTTATGTACCGTCGAATGTACTCATCTGGTAATATGTCTCATATTGTTTACGCTCTCGTTTTCGCCATTGAACCGGATCATGCTATGAATAATAGACATGGCACGCCAAGTCTATATTTGGCATAACCTATTACATAAAATGGGGATCTGGTAGAACGTCGCCTCCCTATCGATGTTCGATCGCTTTCAATAGAAAGTGTTACATTTTACTGTATCCAAATTGAATAACCTGAATAAATTTGTTGAAGTTGGTTGGTTTAATTTCATACGCATTAAGTAACTAATAACATCATCTACCTATAAGCCTGGAGGTCGATTCAGGGAATCTAAAACAAATTACAATTTGAGTGGTTTTCCGATTTCCTCACATTTTAAACCTAACCAAGCTATTTACTATTTTCCCGTGGCGCGGTTTTACCGCAGAAGAGTGATGAACACATCAAACATGTACAGTTGTACACTTCAACTATTATTGGCTTTAGCTAAATTATCGCAGTTTTCTTGGGTAGGTAATTAAATCATAGCAGATGCATTATTTTCACAATTATGTTACAATCAAGTGTAACGTAGTTACTAAGACTACAGATTCGAATGTACATGATTCACAGGCTATAAGAATAGACAAGAATAACTAATAACGCAACAAGCTTCAAATTCTTTATAGGAACTTAAACAATGTGAACTGTTACTGTTACCTCAAAATGTTAATTTTAGTCGTTGTTATGAACGCCATTAACTGTAACAATTACAACATTACTGCGTGTTTTTACTTACGTAATTATTCATAAATCAGATTATTCAAATACAGACTCTTACGGCTTCCGTTCTAAAGGTACAGTTTAACTGAGATTTAATGCAATTATCAAACTTATTTACTTCATTCAAATGCAAGTAATGAGGTAACATTACCAGTATTACTACATATAACCTTTATTACTATGCGATTACCAATACTGTCAACATTTAATTAAAATTTAGTACAACGTCTATCATTTCACAAACCTCACCGCCTTTGAATGATTGTCATATCGTTTGCAATAAATCGTTTTGTCCGGCAGACTTAATAATCGCATGTATTGTACTTATAAAAGAAGATTATACCCTTTTGTAATCCATATTAACATTGACATTTACTCTTCACATTACTTAAGAAAGGTTGATGGGTAAATTAAGTGTTTACAAACACTTGTTTAAACTTTACGCGTAATGTGGTTGTAAGGTACGTTCACCCAACCGTGACGCGATGCTGGTGCATCTTGTGCTTTACTGTAATAGAAGCATCGCGGCTCAACCGTTATGTTGCAACCAAGTATTAGAAGAAATACATACGTATATAAGAGAAGTGTTTGGATACGTAATCATCCCACACACCAACTGTTCTTTGCAGAAGACAGCCGCAAACAATACAACAACAAAAAATGAAATTGGTCAGTAACGACTGCCAAGCGCAGTGTTGTGAAGTGTTCGTGATTGATTGTTTCTTTTGAAAGGATTGCCATAATAATTAAAGGATACGTTTCAGATCGTGATACTCGCTTTTGTAGCCGCCGCGTGCGCTGCTCCTCAAAACCCTCAGGATGTGCAGATCCTTCGTTATGACGTCAACAACGGCGGACTCGATTCGTACAACTTCGCGTATGTATCTAAATTTTATCACAGTGTCACAACTAAAAATAAAAATAAAACAACTAAAAATAAAGTAACATCTTCTAAAGTTACCTTGTCAATTTACAGGTGGGAATTGTCAGATGGGAGCAAGCATGAAGAACAGGGTCAGCTGAAGAACCAAGGTACTGAAAACGAGGCCATCGCCGTCCAAGGACAGTACTCCTGGGTAGGCCCCGACGGCGTCACATACACAGTCACCTACATCGCTGACGAGAACGGCTTCCAGCCTCAGATTCAACAATCAGAAGGAGGTTCGATTCCACCAGCGGTCATAACCTCTCTACAGGGCTAAGAAAATCATGCCATTTTCCATTATGGAAATCCGTACCTTGTAAATAGTACAATACTCGTGAAGCTGTATATAATATTTATATGCTGATTCATTGTGATTATGTAATTATGCTAAGTCCAGTTAATATACATTTTAATTTATACATCTTTTGTTTTATTACCTGCCTACAAGTCGTTAGTTTTATAACGGCTGTTTAACAATTTTAGAGGCACTAATAGCTTCTTTTTTTATCTAATTATCACTTTTGTTTATTAATATACCTACTTATCTAAAAGTCACTAAAGTGAACATATGTAGAACTCTATAGATGCAGCCAGAAACAAAAAAAGCAAAATATTATTGTATAAACTTGAAATATTATCTATAATACAAGCCATGTTTTAAACATTAGTAGTTGAAAGGTCGCCGACAGTTAATATTAAATTTTACAGTCGCGTTGAAAGGTTTTAGCCCATAGATAGAAAAATATTTATAATACTAGCTGCTGCCCGCAATGTTACCCGCGTAGAGATTCCTACAGAAACCTGGATTCTTCCGGAGTAAAAAGTAACCTGGAAGAATTTTTTTAAAAAACTTACAACTTTTATTACTTGGTGTAAGCACAATTCAATTACAATTCACAATTAAAATTCACATGCATATAACCTACTCTTGGTTAATACGTGAATATGATGCTCAACAGCTTCGAAATATCGGATGTTCATCCCTCAATATGAATAGTAAACTACCGTGAAAGTTTAAAAGTTAACAATTCATCATTAGGTTCAATACTCAGTAATATTAGGTAATTATTATTTTGTTGGGAACTTTTATACTCGAGCTCTAGAATGCACAAATTGTTTAATACAGATAAAACGCATTTCCTCCTTCATTTTTAACATAGATTTCTGCCCTGTCAATTCAAATTAGATTATGATTTAGGTCAAACACAGACAAGTTCTTAGAAGAGACAAAAAATACCTATTATAGGTAAGTAAGTGAAATCGCCTCATCAAAGTTGGTCTCATTATTATTTCGTCGCCCAGCGGTTCACCTTCACCTGCCGGCAATGGCAAGTAAAAACATCTATAACAAACAAAAAAGGAGAATGCAAAGCATATGTACCTACATTCATTTATATTAGATGTAGATGATATTTAAATCATGTCATTGATATCTATATAAACAACAGCAAAGGATTTTCGACTAGATTCGGTATTTTCGTTTTAATTTTTTTCCGATCAAATGTCTTTATTAACCAGTAGCTAGTTAATTAATGTCATAATTAGTTATTATTACAAGGTTTTATTTAAGTTTCTTTCCAGTTGGTCAGTTTGTTGAGCAAATTAGGCGATCAATTTTTGCTTCTCTTCCTGAATCAAGGCACCAAAATCAAACCAAGGCAAATTTTATTTTGTTTCTAAAGACAGTAGTTTTTGGTTGTTTTAAAAAAATCAAATGAGAAATAATTTTTTTATTGTACATTTGTCACCCAAATAACTTATTTTAGATATTTAATCTCAAAATACATGAGTACATATTATATACATTAAAGTGTACACATTATTAGCATTTGAACACTATCTCACCTGATGCCATCGAGATACTAACCTCGAGAGATGATCTGTACTACTGTACCTGTACTATCCAATCTCACAACAACGTATTGATTTTGCTATAATTATATCAGCGCACAGCGTATCAGCGCACGGGGAACCGGCGCGAGGCGGTGGCTTAGCCAATCAGAGCGCATTATATCTAGGCAAAAATGGTGCAAACCAAACGTCACTGCACCTCTTGAGGTTAGTATCTCGATGCCTGATGCTAAACCTACATTAGAACTGGCTCGCAAGTGCAGCTGCCGAAGCACACTGACAGGGGATTTTCAACCTAGTTTTCATCAAGGTTCGACGTTGTACCTAGCTACTCTAAAGACAATGACGGTTCTTTTAGAATGTTTACATTTATTACTAATTCTATCGTAATCATAACTCTCTCTTATGACATGCATATCTTAATCGGAGAAAAGAGTTCACCACCTCATCTGTCTTATTTCTCTAATAAACATTTTTCATTATTACACATTACATAATAGGTTTAAGTATATTTGAACCTAAAAACTGAGATAATATTTACATCCTAACGCAATGTTGCCTGGCAGTGTCAACATTTTAATTAACACAAGCAAAGACGTGTGCGTGAACTTTAGTAGCGATATAACTACCTACAAAATACTAATGCTACATATAAATATCGATTTCAAGTGGGCATCGTTATTTGCTCTTAATCAGTCATCGTCTCTGGATCTTTTCAATATGAAATTGGTTTGTTCTATTTTTGTTTTTTAGTGCAGTGACATTTATCTTCGAATCTGTTGATATAAAAGTGATCGTTTCTCTTCTCTAAGTTTTTGAGGATCTGCAAGGATGTGTGATGTCGTAATGTTTAAAATATTTTTTTAAATTATTGCATTGTAATCAATTTTTTTGTTTTATGTGATGATATTATGCAGAATACAATAACTTTTGTGCAATAATTAATCTAAATATCGCGATAATTGTGACTGTTCGAAATGTAGATGACCATGTTAGTTTAAAAACCGGCAATAAAAATAATTTGATTAATAATTAATTAAATTCTCGAGTTTGACCTCACGATTTTGATAGGTATTAGTGAAGCTATAACTAACATTCAGGCTTTTTTAATGAATAAAAGATTACAGATGCAGTTATAAGATGCAGTATTGTGAGATGTTAGCAATCAGTCTGAAATATTGTGACGTATTTTAAATGACCCAAAAGCTTACGGCACCTGCCAACATTATCAAATAGTCACATATTATTCAGGAAGATATTAATTCGCCTACCACTGAATGGGTCTCTCATAATCGCCACTATTACGTGGGCAGAGTTGGTATTTCACTGTATAAGGTATACTATTCCTGTGCTTTATTCATCAGTCCGTGTCAAAGCATAAGGCATAAGCATTAAGCATGTAGAAAAGCATAAGCATTAAAATTGGTACAATGTTTTTTTTTTTTTTTATTTGTGGTTCAAATCATGAAAATATTGATTAATTATTATTTTGAACTTTCGGTTATTTACTCATTCATTCATTAAAACGGGATATTTACTATGATTATTATTGAGTATTCCCGTGAACATGATGCTTGCAACAGCGTCAAAATACCGGGTGCTCATCGTTCAATAATAATATTAAATACCTACTACAACCAAACCACCATTTTTGAAATAGCCCTTTATGCAGTGTGATTAAAAAACTAACGCTTACACACTCATACTCCTTCACTAAGATTATTTGTGTCACAGGTGGCCTAGACACATAGATAGATACTCAACACCAATATCCAAGACTAGTGAATAAACTTTGTCCCCGGGTATATCCTGGGGGATAAAGTTTGTGGTACTGCCCCTCATTTGCAGGCACGGTTACTACCAATTTAGCCACGGAGCCGCCAATTAGAAGCCACTTCATAATCATGTCTTAATCTTTCCATACATTTTCGTCAAGGATGGTAAATAAGCCATTTTCTTTTACTGTCTCTAGATACACGTTTCATTTAGTATTCAGCGGTACGCCTTGATCTACCTACGTTACTTTTTTCTTTCTTTCATATTTTTTTTGTTCCAGCTGGTTGCCTTTTGCCTGATCGCGGTGGTGGCCACCGCCCCTCCCTATAAAGTTATAAGCTATCCCTCCGAGAATGTCAATATTTTGAAATACGAGAACGACAACCTTGGATACGGCGCCTACAGATACGCGTAAGTGCCCATATCCCCATAGCCCCTATTAATGACAGGTAGAAATTATGTTTTACAGCTGTCAAATATCTTCCACCCTTGACAAGTTAGACGACACTAAATACATGGTCTTTAAATTTACACTTGATACAAGCAAATGGATTAATTTGACAGGCTTAAAATAAATTTCATCCCATTCTCGTTTTCTTATATAAAAAATGAGGGAGTGAAACGCTCAAGTTTCACCTGAGACATGTATGGGGGGAGTGGTATCTATCCTGAGGCTGGTCTGTCCACTGAGGACGGACGACAAGACAGGGCCACGTGGAGTGTGCAGACACACTCAACACAATCCAAGACCCGAGAAAAAACTTTATGCTCACCACACAAGTGTCATTTAGAAAGAAACAGCGAATTAATAAAATGATAACGGACCCACGACCCCCTACGTCCTATGGACGTCCTATGGCAAAGTCGGACGGAACGTCCTGGAGTTTTTTTAGCGGGTAGGAGACTGTACTGGGGCAGGCGGCGAGTCCCACACTATCTCCAGTGGAGGTAAAGACATTTTCCCCGCGTCACAATAAACTAAGCCCGACAAAAACATGCATAATAATTTCTAATCTTAAACATTAATCCTAAATCTTTCAATATGTGGTTCTAGTTTCGAGCAAACAGACGGCACCAGAGCTGAACAATACGGTAAAGTCAAGAATGAAGGTAGTGAAAATGAGAGCCTTGCCGTGAGTGGTACTTTCTCCTGGGTCGGACCTGACGGCGTCACCTATACAGTCAGCTATACTGCCGGCGAGGAAGGATACAAGCCCGAGATTGAACAAGGACCTGGCGGGGGTGTACCTCCAGCGGTCGTTGCTTCTCTTCTTGGTTAAACCAATATTTGTTGCTTTAGTAATATGTTTTGTTAAAATGTACATACTATGAATATCTCTATAATTAAATATTTTAATTAGTCTCAAGCATTTGGCTGATTTTATGCTTCTAAATCACGTAGAGACACAGTTAGATGGAAGTTTGGACAGACTATCTTTCCGTACATTTCGTAGTAAAACAAGGAACAATTCTAAAATGTACCATCCCTAAAAAAACACCTAGACACTTTTTACACATCTACTGATATTATTATAATACAAGTGCAGTCTTATAAACCTTAATTTATACAAAATGCGCACACACATTATCAAAATGTATATAGGATGCTTTCCATTGACGTACAATCTTAAAGTCTAATGATATCTTTTTTTTATGTCATTTGGTAACGAGACGAGCTGGTCGTTTGCCTGATGGTAAGCATAAAGCCAGCCCATAACAATTGCAGTGCCACCCAGAACTTTAAAACACAAAGGCCTGCGCGGCACTGCAGTGCGCTCGTTACCCTGAGACATTAGGTATTAAGTCTCATAAGCCCAGTAATTTCACTGGATATTCTGCTCAGCAAACCGGAACACAGTAATGCTTGCACACTACTGCTTGGCGGCAGACTTCACGAGCAAAGCGGTGGTAACAACCCAGACGGACACTCGCAGAAGAGTTAGTCCTCCCACTAACAAATATATAATATATATATATATATATATTATATATATATCAAATTGATGTCTAATGTTCTCACTACTCAACATTAAATAACGGGATATTTATCTTCGTTATTATCGCTGCAAGCATTATGTTCACGGGAATACTACTCTAGCTCATCAGCTAATTATAACCACGGTAAATATCCCATTATAATGTATTATTTTTCTACTAGCTGCTGCCCGCGGTTTCACCCGCGTAGATATTGGATTTCATGGGTTTTATTTTTTGTGCGGAACCTTAATTCTTTTTCTAAAATAAAAGTATAGGCTACTTTTATTATTGTATTGTTGTATTTTTGTTCTACGAGTAGGTACCGTATAATATACTTTCATATGCATTTGGTAAAAACGCTGTTATTTTGACATTACAAACAGACAATTCATTTTTATTTATTTGTATGCATATATTTTTTTTTCTATTTAAAGCAAAAAGGTATTTGAACGTTTATTTATAAATTATTATAAAGTATTTTAAGATATATTAAGACGTGGATGCAACCTTGGTGTTAACCAAACCTTCGAGTTTTCGCACTTGTTGGACTTTTTTCAAGTCATTCGTATGCTATATTCTCTTCTAAGTCACCTGCCGTTATTTTTAGACGTACTGACTTAAACTTTTCATAAAAAACTACGAAAGCGCTAATACTATATTTGGAACTAAATGCACAACAACACGATTTTATAAGCACAAAAAAGTGACCAAGAAATCAACCCCAACTTCCTAAATGAATTCAAAATTATTTCAACCTGTGATACATTGGACTAAAAATACTATGAGCTCTAGGGTCTCACACCGTATTCCATGTCTCAACTATGTAATCGCCGAAGAGTTTCGCATACTAATCATCTACTATAATATTTGTGTAATTTTCACCGTTGGATCTGCGCATGACACCATAGTTTAACATTTGCAACATGACCCTTAGTTAGCCAATCGGTGTAAATTCTAATAACCTTACGCAAGTACTTACATTAGGTATTCAAATTTTAACACATATCATGCTAGGCCTCTAAAATAGAATATGAAGTTAAAAGGTATAAAGCTAGAAAACCGAGTTGCATCGCTATTTTCTCCAGTTGGTTCAGTGTCTTACCATCTCTGGAACAATGATTTGGGTTAGTAATTTTTATTTATGTTATATACCTAGTTGGAGATTTGTTAGTTATCTGGGTAGTATTTACGCTTAGTTATTTAACTGTTTACATTTCATCATACTGGTTGACTGCATCAGTGCTGTTAAAATAAGTGGTAACGTAATAGATGATAATGGCAATGCGAATTCAAAACCTAATACAAACTAACAGAAGATCTCGCGAATACAAGATTTTATGCAACAACAGAACCAATAAATAAAGTATTAGGCAAAATTAATAAATTAATTAAGCTTACAGTGGTCACATCATTAGGTATTACACAAAATCTCGTCACAATACATGATTCAGAAATTGGCGCTCGAAGCAAAGCGCCACCTATGTTAACGTCGTAGAATGAATTATGAGCATCACAACCCGTGACTTATGTCACTCTGAATATATATACGAACAGCTAAGAAGCACGTAAATAAAAAAAAACGTGGCTTGTGTGTTTGACTTTTTACCTGAGTATGACAGCTCTTGTTGCTTACACAGTTTTACATAGGTACCTATATACTAGGGGATTGTAGGGTGATCGGTGATTGGGGATTATCGTGGATCCCACGTTTCCTAACCTCAAAAGCGCTTGAACCACTTCTTCGTTAACGTGTTGTATGGCTTTTCGGTGGTTGTAGTCCACTATCATTTGTGTTGTCGCTATCATTGCCCGCTTCACATATCTGCCTATCGCGTCATCACTGTCATCGATGTAGTAAACAGCTGACACTCATGACAGTAAAGTTTTCATAATTTTGTATGTGATCCGACCTCTTAGAATAGTTTCTCGATGCTCTGCAACCAAAAATTATTAAAAAAATCTATGGTAACCTGTATACCAATTTTCATCAATATTAGTTGGTAGCAAAATTGGCCAGTTGTTGCCATGCAGAGACTTCGTCCGCTTCGCTCACTCAACTAGGGAGCGACCGGCCGCCGCCATTTCATTCGTGAAATCGATTTCATAAGTCACGCGTCAGTCAACAGATTTTTTCTCCCAGGACAGTAATCGACTCTCATCGTCTACATCATCAGAAAAGAAAGTGAAGAATTCTCCCTTATGTCCCTCCGTAGCTAATCATTGTACCCAATTTTATTTTCCTTTAAATCACGGAAGACAAAAATGTAACTACTTTAGATCATGTTACATATCATCGGCCGCCCGGGCGCTTCGAATAAAATACAATTTAATTTACTTACAAATGAAAAGAGATTCTTTCTTCTTTTTTACATCAAAGTGACAAGGGGTTTAAGGGAGTCTAAGTGCCATCGTAAATTTATATGAAAGTCTTAAACTATTTATTACTCGTGCGAAGCCGAGGCGGGAAAAAAAAGTTTAAACGACAAAGTCTTTATTTATAAATATGTTTAATTCTAGTAGCTGTTTAATACTTTTATTATTACTACGAAATAAAATTACATGATACACAAAAAAGAGTAGAAAATCTGATATAATAAGTTCTGAGGAAAAATATGAAACTTAACTTCTTTTTTGCATTAGCGCCCTCCTATCATTGAAATAGCAGCGTGCTGGGCTGCAAGTCCTCCACCAAAACGGTCACCAACATCAGTCTGAAAAAATTACGTTCCTCATTATATAAGAAGTCTAAATTAATAAACCCAAACCCGGATATCTTTTTTGGCTTATTGCTTAATAGAAGTCATGTAAGTAAATAACAATAAATAATGCTCAACGATTATAATAAAATACTGTTTTATTATAATCTGTATTTTATTACAATTACTGTAAATACGTTACATTGATAGGTCCTGGCCTGCTAGGGCCCTTGTATTAGATACTACAAGGATTGATAAAAGTTGAAAATTTTAGATTTTCTGAACCTAATTTTATAAATATTGTATTAAACCAGAATAACGACAGAAATTATTTATTTTGTGTTTCATGCAACATCCCTATTGTCGTGCATCGCGGTGAGCTATCTGTTAAGGCGTTTTCTGTCTTACGCGGAAACGGGTGTGGATTACATCTGCATGTGCAGCTGCATCGACAAGCACTAAGCATCCGGACGCCGCGCCCAACATTAAAATGTTCTGACAAAAAAGGATTGCGGAACAACTGCATGCGGATTGCGGACATAATCCACACCTGCGCTTGTATCGGCCTAAGACAGAAAACGCCCTTACTACTATTATTTTTGTATTTTTTTTTATATTCGTTAGCGTTTGTCTCTATCTCACCCTATATGTAAAGTGATGATTTTTTCGACATTGGTAAAACTCTAAGCGATAAGATAATTATTATTCAACGTAGTTAAATTAGTAGAAGAATTTTTGATAATTTTACTGGTAGAAAGTAACATATGGTTGCGTGATGTGGTTGCCAAGAACCACTCATAATAACCAAAATACCGCAAATCCAGAGACCGGCTCTCCGATGTTCACTAATCAGTAGATGCATGAAATCAACACCATCTGCTGCTCTAGATGTTATCCTAGGTTTGACCCAGCTACATCTACACAATTAATAGGAAGCGATGGCGTCGGCTTTAAGGATCAAATCCACAAACCAGTGGAAGGCTGCTAAAGGGGCCATTACAAACCACTGTAGCAGACAGAGCAACAAGTATCATTCCAGAGGCATGAGAGAGCACGAACAAAATAGCCAGCACATATTCAATAGTAATATTAATATTCAATAACATATCTTGATAAAAAAAGGTACCAACTGTCTATGGATAATATGTCTATATATATACAGGGTGGACCAAACCAATGCCCCCCCGAGGGAAAGTACCCTAAATATTTGTGTTAGCAAATTTTAATGAAAGGAAACATTTCTTTATTTTTAGAAATAATAATAACTGCATTCAAACATTTCTTAAAAGTCACTTGCCAGAGCCAGGAATCGAACCCGCCAAATGTAGGAAATAAACATTCTGTATTTTTATGATAATATATTAAATAAATCATTTAAAATTCAATCAATCAAACACAACTTATTTTTATGACATCAAAAAATGTCGTAAAAAATCGTAAATTTAAAAAAAACAGTAATGATTACGTATATCACTTGATAACAGTATGTTTTCAGTTAACTAAGTTAAAGCGCAAATTTTCTACTGGAATATAGTAATGAGATATTAGTGCTGGCCTGGTTAGTTACCACCCTTAGTTAGTGCCACCCTTGAGATGGAAATCCGTCGTCAAGCACATATTGATAAATACTCTTGAGAGCCAGTTACTATTTAGGTTTAGCGTATTTACTATCTTTGCGAGCGAGTGTGGCCGAGTGGCAACTTTCAATCCGATGCACCATAGTTCGAATCTCGACTCGGCCCGCACCAATGACTTGTATCAAGTTATGTGCGGATTATTCACACTCGCTCTAAAACAGTGCAAGAAAATTCGTGAGGAAACCGGCATGTTCAAGAACCACAAAATTCGAGGGCATGTGTCATCCACCAAAAGCCGCACTGGACCCGCGTGGTGGATTATGGCCCATTCCTCTCTCTCTGAGAGAAGGCCGGTATCCCAGCAGTGGGAGCGTAAGAGGCTGATAATGACTATCTTTGGACATATTCAAACGTGTATCAAGAGTGAAAAATAGTAAAATATTAGAACTTACAGAATTTTCATAAAATGTGGTTTCTGTCGTAAGATCAATCTCATCTGTCGTCTCTTCTGTTGTTACGTCAGTTGTTTCATTTTCCAATGTGGTATATTGATCCTCGTTAAAGATTTGAAGGAGTACATTTCTATCAATTTCCAATTTTTGAGTTTTTACTTCTAGCAGACCGCTGTTTGACGTAGTACTACTAATCAAAATCTTAGAATTGCTTGTTGTAGAGATTGGATAGTTTTTTGTGTTCTCTGCGTTGTGATTGTCGAAAACATCAGACGGAAGTGAATTAAATCTGCAAGAAATAAATTGCTTTCGTTAAGTAGCTACTATAGTTATAGTACGCTTAACTAATCCGTCCGTGGTTCCAGCGTATTAATGAGACCACCTCATCTCTTACTCTAAAGGAATATGCAGGAATGTACAACATTCTTCTCGGTTAATATCATGATCACCAAAACGTGCCAGAGGCCTTACTCCGTAAATCGAACGTCGAAGCTTCGGTTGACGGATCGCAGTCTTCCTACTATGAAATTGTTTCGGATCCAACGTTCAATTCGATGTTCGCTCTTGACATTTTGTCTTTCATAGTAGGAAAATGCCAATCCGTCAGCCGAAGCTTCGCCGTTCGATTTACGGAGTAAGGCCTCTGGCACGTTTTGGTGATCATGATATTAACCGAGAAGAATGTTGTACATTCCTGCATATTCCTTTAGAGTAAGAGATGAGGTGGTCTCATTAATACGCTGGAACCACGGACGGATTAGTTAAGCGTACTATAACTATAGTAGCTACTTAACGAAAGCAATTTATTTAAGGCACGGTGCATTATGGAAAACACCCACTCCCATTTTTTGGCTGGTGATGAAGAATCTTCAAAAATAGGTGGACCATCGGTAACCCACTGTCACATAGAGTATCACCAGAAGGCTGTGGAATGGCTTTGTTAAATTGCAATGCTGATATTTCAGTATACTCGTATACTAGAATTTTGGTTACGGATCGCATTAACTAGAAGCTCTGATAAAATTTTGAGTTCATTGCCCCCATGGATACAAAGTCTGATTATGTCAGCACTTTTGATGCAACAGATGAAAACCAAAGTTCTAGTTGCACTCTTGGCGAACCTTCCTTAGCAACCACATAATACCAAGTGGAATGTACGTGTTAATGTCCAGTTTTAAAACCTTAAGAAATTTTGATATGTTAACAAATGGAGTGCCAATTCTTTTTAAATTCTGTGTAGGTAACTAACTCACATGATCTTAAGATGTCGAAGGTTTTGAATACGCTAAAGCCGGATTCAGACTAGTGTTTGGGGTGTGTCGTGGCGCGAGAGAACGATATCGAATTCTTACATTTAGTATGATCAGATTCACACTAGTGTGTTGGGTTATGTCGGGGCGCCTTCTGTCGTGTTGTGACACGCTCGTTTATATATATTTATTTGTTGAAATATATTTTTCCAGTCAAGATTTTATAAAATACATAATTGGTACTGCAATCTTACGGCCACCTTCCAGCTCGCTCATCAGGACCCTGGATGATAATCCAGGATCCGAGCATTTGTAAAGATAAAACAAACAAACCCAAACTCTATGGGGTTAGTTACGCAACACTCCAGAGCTATGGCTATAATTATTCAAAAAAGAGCCAGAGTGCGTCCCGATACACCACGTCAGTGTGAACAGCAGGTGACACAACACATAACACCCCAACACACCCCGACACAATAATGTGAATCCGGCTTAAATCTGGATAAATATGACAACAGATGTAAATAAATCCTTTTAAAAAGTATAACAGAATCGATATATAAATATAGGAGATATTAAAAAAGCGGGATGGTTCCCGCTTTTTTTTTACTTTGTCGAAAATATCGCGATATATGAAATTTCAATCAACATTTTTCCACTCTTAGAGATGGTATTCTTTCATAAAATTTATGAAAGGACCACCATTATCAGGACGAAATTGGTTGACAATTGTTGGAGAAATCTAATAACATTGTCACAAAAAAGAAAACCTCCCTTTTTTGAAGTTCGTTCGGGTTGGTAGGAAAATACTTGTTGTTACGTCAATGTTTATCCATATAAGTAGGATTATAACTACAATCTATGAGTTTGATATCTTAGGGTACTTACTTGTGTAGCTTTAATAATGTAGGGCTCAGTGTCGATATTTCTTCATCATAAAGAGTGCCAAATCTGTATATAAAATTTCTTTGTCGTGCTGGTCTATTAAAAGGTATACAATCACTGGTTTCAATGAAAAGAAGTAAAAATATAACTGTTTTAATCTGTAAAATAAATAGAACGACAAATAAATAAATAATTTTTATAACTTAGTTACATGTTCTCATAATAAATTCTAAATAATAATACTTACCCTAAATAATTGATGATGAACCACCATACTGAAATATGCGAAAATCCAAATTTGACAGGCGACCGGATTGTGTTACAGATCACAAAGTACCTTAGTGATATTATAATTTAAGTAAGGATTATTGACTATCAGCCCTGCAAGCACAGAACTTTGCTATCGATTACAGTCGATAAAATTGACAGATAAAATTAGAAGTATTATCGTTCTCGGGAAAAACGCAGTTTCATTTTCGAAAAAATAAAAAACGACCTTTTTCCTATTTATATGTTTAACCATTTGAACTGTCAATTTTAGTTCGATACTTGCACAGCAGGGCAAAATAAACTGTATCTTACAGAGGACAATGCACTACTAAGTTCAATCTACTGAACATGCCGGCGACGAGGAATTTAAAAATAGATTAACATTCAGACTTGTTAGGATGTTAAAATTTACTGCATACAATTTATACATAATTCATTAATTCGAAATTAAGTTAATTGTATCTGATTCTAAATTAATAGATTCACACTTTCTAAGTTAATAAAATCATTAGTTGTGATACTCATGAATAAATTTTAATATTATAACTAGCTAAGTGCGAAGCTTTGCGTATTTGGTATTTTGTTATTTAATCATCACCAGGTAAAAATAATGCCTATTAAATATTCTGTAAAATATGACTACTAATTCACTGATACTAACTCACCTATATGTTCTGTGCTGATGGTACAACAGAATGCATTTATCAATATAGCATGTTTGCTAAACCTATTCCCTCCTGCTATATATATCCGATCTTGCCTCGAAATCTCGTTGCTAAAATTATTAAAATTAGGAAGCCATGATGCCGCCAAGGAGTTTGCTATTTTTAATAAAGGTGGAGGAGAAATGCTTTGAGTATACAGAAGTATCATCATCACGTTTCGATCTGACAGAAATAATAATAAGTATATAGTAAGTAATCGTATATACGAGTATAATCGTATCGTAATAAAATTGAATGAACTAGTATATCTAGGAATAGTAGCATGTAGTGTGTAGGAGGTATATGCAGAAATTGAGTTTTAAAATGTCTCCCAAAACATTGAAATGATACTTCGGTCTAAAGGCAACAATCGCTTGACAAACATAGTTTTAAGATGTTAGTGCAAGAGATATCTTAGTGAGAGGACTACAGCTATGTATTCTGCCTGCAAAAAAAACAATGCGCAAGCATTACGGTGTTTAGATCTGAAGGCTACTGAAGCATGAAGTTACTGGTCGAGTGAGTCACAGAAATAAAGTGTTCATATAGTCCATGTAACTTATCATCAGTCAAATGACTTACCTCTGTTGTCATTTGATCAAAATGCAAAATGGTTAAAAATAAATAAGAAAATATAAAATGTGACCTCCAAAAGGCCTAAGTTAGGTTAGTTTAATATTACATAGAGAGTGGCGATTTTTTTTTCAATTACTTGTGCTAATTTTAATATTTCATAGAAAGTACCTACGTAGATTTTGGGAAGTTCGTAGGTTTACGAGAAAGGCCAAAATTCGTAAATCTACACAAAAATACGTAGAGTTGGCAACGCTGAGTACCTACCAAAAAAAAAAGTCAAACGTCAAACGAGTTGTCATTCCTTTCATTTTTTTTCGTTTTGGCTCCACACATTTTATGTATATGGCCAGGGTCAGATACCCCAAATCATTGCAATAACCTCCATTTTACGGTGATTTGTTCTCTTTCGTGTCTTATCCACGCTTCTTCATCATTTGCCGCCCATAATAGCCGTAGGCCATTGCCACTGTGAGTTTTTGTGTTGAGATGAATGCATCTCAACACAAAAACGCACAGTTAGCACCAGGGTTCGAGGTCACGTTAGGGAGCGTGATCAAATATAGACAAAACTAGCGCTTGCGTTTGTCAAAAGCTTCACTTGCCTACCATTTGATATGAAATTTGGCGTTGAGACGTTACGCTTTCATCAGTAGCGTAAGCGTTCCGATATTTGTCTACGCAGTTGCCGTGACGTAAAGTCACTTTTCCGAAGGTAATGTCAAACTCATACATTTTAGAGTTATTTAAATCTAAATTACCTATATGAATCTCTGTCTTAAAAGCGCCATGTAAGCTTTCCTTCGTGTTTATATTATTAGCCTCACACACATCACACTGGACACCAAACTCAGACATAACGATACACCCATACACCACGAGACATACGACAATATACCTGTAATGTTGTTTTTGTAAGCTGCGGAGCTGACGTATTTGCGCGGACGCAGCGAGTTTGCAGTATGTAAATACCTATCAAGCGGCTGCGACTACCGCTGCTCGCGATTTGTTAATCGTATATCGATAAGTTACATAATGTAGTTTCTTTATGGCTTGAGGAAAAGTAATGTGAAATTGGTTGTATAGTACCATGTAAAGCTGTGAATCTTAGATAAATAAATAAATAAATCGTAGGTTGGAGTTTCTACTTTTATTAATTGCATAGATTTAGTCTTGATTAATCTACCGATTGACAGCAATAACACACGTTTCCTATCATATTTTTTTATTACGTGGTAGGATTAACTTTTCTGTGAGTATCTGTCTGGGTTGGTAGCACCGCTTTGCTTGTGATGTCTGTCGCCAAGAATTAATGTGCAACCATTACTGTGTTCTGGTTTGATGACGAGAGTAGCCATTGAAGTTACTGGGCTTATGAGACTTATAATATCTAATGTCTGAGGGTAACGAGCGGACTGCAGTGCCGCGCAGGCCTTTGTTTTTCAGAGTTCTGAGCACTGCAATTGTTATGGTTTGTCCTTCTTTCACGCAGCAACGGTGCAACATATCGACGTAATTTTTGGCATAGATATAGTTTGTGGACCGGAGAATAATATAGCCTACTTTTTATCACTAGAAAATGGACGGTTCCTGCCAGAAGGCGGGTGATCCCGCGGGCAGAAGCTAGTATATTAATATAATTAAGAGTAATAATCATACTTACTGTTTTCAGATAATAACAGTGTTCGTAATTTCGCTGGCAGCCGCTGCACCACCTCCGTCAAATTTAATAAACTACCCAACAAACAACGTCCAGATTCTCAACTTTGAAAACAATGACCTTGGTAAAGGTAGCTACAGTTTTGCGTAAGTACCTAAGTACTTAAAATGTATACTTCTGTTTAGTTTCCTGGTTTTTTACTACTATGTAACGAAAAGAGCACGTACTTTGCCTCAGCCAGCGCTAGCTGGAAATTTAAAACACGAAAGCCTACCGCAGTATGCTCGTTATACCCTGAGACAAAAAGTATTGTCTCACGGCTCCGTAGCTAAGTTGGTAGTAACCCTGCCTGCAAAGCGAGGGGTCCCGGGTTCGATTCCCGGCTGGGGCAGATTTTGTGTGAGCATAACGTTTGTTCTCGGGTCTTGGATGTTTGTGATATTTATCTGTGTATGTCCATCTGCGACATAGGGAATCCTAGTGTGGGGATAGGAGTGTAAGCGTTAAAAAAAATGTCCATTAATTAATTAGGTAATAAGTAATTGGCCCTCAAACTAGGTAAATCCTAGTTTGTGTGCCAATTAACTTCCCAGGATTTATATTAACTAGCTTAACTTAATTATATGACTATGAAAGTACCGTTTAATATTAAATGTAGGCTAAGTTATGGAAGATAGTTATAAAATTCAATAAAAAGCAAATAATTTCACTGACTACTTTTCTCATTAAACAAAAACACAATTGTGTATGCTATTGGAGGCAGATTGTACGACCAAATTGATGGTACCCACCTAGATAGACACTTCCACAGGAGTAACACAAGGTAAAAATATTTCAATAAAATATTAATAATACTTAAAACATTGCTAAAATATGATTGTACTGCAATTTGATCTTGTCTTTTTTGACATATGGCATTGAACTTATACATTTCATTAGAAGGAACCAAATCATGTTCTGAGAATATAATATTTTTTGCTATTCTTGTTTGCAAAGAACTATTATAAAGATCTATTAATATTCCAAGTACTATGATGCAGTATTAAATATTTTAGATTTACCACTGTCATAAATGAACAAAAATATTAAAGATGTATTGCAAAGATAGAGTGAGTCCATAGGGATAAAATCAACAAAACTACAAACACACTTTCGCGTTTATATAGTACCGATGGGTCTTCTAACGACCTTCAGGATTGCACGCGGTTCGTTTGTTTGTAACCTTATCTGATAACCGGAAAAATCTCCGTGATTGATCGCTTAGCCAATAAATAATAATTATTATTTAACATATGTACGGGTGTGACATTTATTTAATTTTGACATAATAGTCAATAATAAATTATAATTCATCAATCAATAATTATTTCCTGCTAAAGATTTAGCAAAACCACTCAAAACTACATAAATTATTGCCGAATTATTATTCAAAATATTTGTCGGATTACTGTCAGTACGACACTTATTCTTATAATAATATTTTTAAATTTTGGTTCGTATTACGCGTCTACCCCCCACTTGTGTGTATCACTACGAAGCTCTGTACATTCATGCGGGTTTTCTCACGACGTTTTCCTTCACCGTTCACTGTAATATGATCCTAATTTGCAAAGCCCTTAAATAAGTATTAAGATTGACTTGTACAAAAAGTAGAAAAAACCGTTTGCTACTTTAATCACCAGTAATATTTATATATTGCCTCTTTAATCTGTCAATGCGGAAGAAATCATTTATGAAAGTAGTTCGGGCTGAGAACTTTTTGTACCTACATTAAAACCTTATAAAGTACTCATTAACTTTACAAGTAGGTAGTGCAACGATATTGTATGCATATTATGAATTATGAGCAGTTGGTACAATTTTGTGATTTATACAAATGCTCAGTACGTTACAATTTTGATGATAAGATTCTATAAGGTTCATAAATATTAATTAAAACATGGTAACTTAAATTTACACGATTATAAATCTATATTACGTATTGTTTATATGTTAAAAATAGCAAAAAGAACGAAATTCAAAAACCACATCCTTATTTATGACTTTCTAGTGGTTCTTTTTTGTCGCTTATGAGTAGTCAGTGCAAACCCATATAAGTACTAAATAATACTATGAAGCCTAATATTGTACCTACTAATAAACACGATGTAACTAGGAACACGAAGAAGTAGTATGATTAATGTTGTCATAGCCACAATTAATCCCTTAAATAATACTTACACATAAATAATGCACCAATAAACATGGACCCATATAATTCAAAATTTACAGTTTCGAGCAATCCGATGGCACCAAACATGAGCAGCAAGGCGAGATCAAGAACGCAGGCCTTGATGATGAGTATATTGCTGTGAGAGGAGTCTACTCCTGGGTCGGACCAGACGGGGTTACCTACACTATCACTTATGTGGCTGACGAAAACGGGTTTGAGCCCACGATTGAGCAGGGCCCGGGTGGGGCGATACCGCATCATGTGGCTACCTTGATTGGATAACAAATAGACGATATGATTTACTAACTTACCAACACGATTATTTGGCGAAATATATAAAATAAAATTACTTTGAACAAAGTTGTTGTTTCATTATGGATTTTTGATAATATCACTAACTTTTTTGATTTGTATACAATTAAGGATGTGGTTCAGCTCTTCAGATCTGGCTCTTATCTAAAGTTCGTCATAAAACATGCAGACGCAACCTTCAAGAACATCTTCACTTACTGTCAGATGAAGGTAAAATAGTGTGACGCTAGTCTATAGAAATAAATAATTTATTTACATTTTTGTTGCTAAAAATGGCACACCTTATCTAGCCAGTTGTAATTTTACAACATCGTTAAGTAGGTATTTTAAGAAATCTGAAATCAAATTTTACAATGGATTAATTTTTTTATTCTCGATTGGTTAGCGCTACAGACCTTATTTCTATAGTAAAACATAAAAACAGAAATAAACAGTTAATAATTATGCTTTTAGTCGCCTTAGTAGGTCGGAAATTGGATCTTACACAGAAAATAAAATCATCGACCTATTTAAATGCACCATGGGACTAAAATTTTATGTAAATAAAAATAATATTCATAATACAAACCTAAGAATATTATATTGAATAAACATTACACTGTGTACACACATTGAAACATTTATCTAATTAAATTTGCAAAACGCGTCAATCAACGAATCAGTTATAATTGACAACAATCAAGCTCACATATAATTAACAAAACTTACGTCCATCTATACGTATACAGGTAATTAAAATGATAATTTGGAAAGGCCCATCAAAGATGTCCTCAAACTATGCGCTTGCCCTCGCGAACAGACGAGGAGTGGTCAAATACAGAACTTCGTAACGAGCCGCGTACATCCACTAATAGCGTCATGTTATAATACAATGTTCCGAAAAGTATAAAACATGAGATAGGTTGGATTAACAAACACATTTCAAAGTTAAATCGTTTCGGTTAAGTCGATTAAGCGAATTATAAATAATGATGAAACTGGTCAGTATTTTACTGTTGTGGGAATCTAATGTGTTAAAGTTTCTGAAATAACTTATTGTGTCTGAAATAATATGTAACTTATGGTTAGACTTTTTAGTGCTAAGTGGTGTGAAGTTCAGTGATGCTCATGGATTGCTTTATTCCAGTTGGTGGTTCTTTCTTTGGTGGCTTTGGCTGCAGCAGCCCCTCAAAGGCCAAATCCTGAGGATGTCCAGATCTTGAGATTTGACAACGATAATATCGGACTTGATTCATACAAATATGGGTAAGTGGACAAAAAGAACACTGCTTTTCGTAAAAAATATTTAGGAATAGTTAATTTTATATATTTTCTTAAGCCTTGTTTGAACAATTTAATTAATATTACCTACAAATAATCTGAGCCACTCCTGTTTGAAAATTGGAAAAAATTTGCAAACTCAAATCTTCCTTTTCTTTCGAATATTAACTAAAGTTAGGTAATTTTTATTTATTTAAATAGAAATAATTTTTTTTAGTAATTTATTTGGGTACCTTTGGTGTTATTTTTTTTCCACTCATTTTTATTTAATTTTTGTTTTAGCTTCGAGCAAAGCGATGGAACTAGACGTGACGAAACAGGCAATCTGATCAACGCTGGAGCGGAAAACGAGTCTGTTGCCGTCAAAGGATCCTACTCCTGGATTGGACCCGATAATGTCGTGTACACCATCAACTATGTCGCGGACGAGAATGGTTTCCAACCCACAATCGAGCAAGGACCTGGTGGTTCCATCCCTGCTGGCGTAGTTGCATCTCTCCTCGGTTAAAACTCATAAATTTAGGACTAATTAATTGATACATTCTGTGATTTAAATAAATTATAATTAAGTTCAAATGTATTTTTGAATATTGACGGTTAGGTATGCCGTCAAAGTTTGACACACAAAAAGGCAAGAAAATGTTTGTGTATTTTTATACGCACTCGTTTTGTTGCGGGAACCGATCCCATTTCTCTTTTTGTGCATCGCAAAACAAAAGAAACGCTTTGACCCAACGTTAACATAATGCTTGCTGTCATTGATTCTATAATATAATGTCACCAATAATTCGGCAAAATATCACGCAATTTTAGGATTATGGACGAGTCAAACTAATGATAATATTAAAATAGTAAATTTCGCAAATAATGTTTTATTTTTTGGATTTGAACCCAGGTCCTTCTAATAACATTTTCAGACGCTATAATTACTAACAAAACAGGAGGCCTTAGAGCAGTATTACTTTACATTGAAAATTGATACTGCTCTAAAAGATGCTGGTTGGCCTCCAGTTAATAACGTAATTTTTATAATATTAATCCACATAACGTGACATAAGCAGACTAGCCACAAATTATATAGGGTATAGAATAGACTAGCAGTGTTTTAAAAAAGAACCAATTCTCTAACGGAAGATCAAAGCAAACCTATTCAAGTTATACTCTATGCTTCTATTAATTTGATTTTTATTGTTTATGCTAGTTTATGACATTAACTATTTGACTTTGCAAATGTCATTGTTATTCATAGAAATTGTTGTTATTTCTGAAATGTTTCGAAATCAAAACAAATATCGATGATTATAGCGTTAAAAAATTTATTTATTTACTGAAATCTCATATTCGTAAGTATGAAAACTGTAAACTTGCTATATAAAAACGAGAACTGCCTTCCGTCATCTCGCTCTAGGATCATAATTGTGAAATGGATTTCATATATAAATTATAATCAAGTCGCTTGTTGTAGAAGTACTTGTGAAACAAAAGGAAAAAATATCTGACTATATTATTCAGACCCACCTTTTTTAATTGCTTGTAAAATGGACTAAATTAATATCGAATTCCTACTTTCTATGTCTAGATTTTAGTTCTATAGATATTGTATTTCAGTAAAAATGCCCAGAGCAGCTTCAAATTTTAACACAGGAGAGATTGTATTATCTGCATTAAAAAAACTAATGAAGAATACAGGTTGGACGGCACGCACAATTATTAAATTTATAAAGTTGGAGTACGGAATTGCTGACCCCAAAATAAGTCGTAAAGTTTCCAGGTAATCAATGTCTTTGGAACTGTATCGCTTAGATCATTATAAGATGGTACATAATTTAAATCATACCCGCCCTTATTCATAAAAGTTAAATCTACTTCTTCTTTCTTTATTTCCTGGCTTCTGTGGAATGTTAGCCACAATTTCGCCAATGTAAAGTTAAATCTAATTATGTTTTAAACTGCTCTGTCAACTTCTCGTTGACGGAAGGTGTTACGTGGGAAAACGAGACAAAACACTTTCTAGTAATTAAGTAAGTTACGGAACGTTTATGAATAAGGGGGTTAATCGATAAGCGCCTACTTAATGTCAATATTATACGGCCTTGCAAAATCTTCCGTTAGGTACTTACACTACTTATCCTTGGTGTATAGACTTATGTGTGAATAACTGTTCACCTATTCGTATTAGTAGTGGTTTTTGTGTGGGATTCAAGCCAAAGTGCCACTTAGATAATTACAATATTTATTAAATAGTTACTCATTGCAAATTAATCTGTGTAAAAGGCTACGTAAAGCAGTACGTGTAGGGGAGTGTGGGGTGGCACCGGATAGTTAAGGTAAAAGTACCGTCAATTAATCAAATTATTATATATTTAAAAAATCAATATCAATTTATCAACGACTGTTCATTAGTCATTACTTTAACAAATAATTATTCGAGATTAATTACAATTATAGGAACTAGAACATATTTTATTTAAAAATATAAATCCGTATTCACCCCTTACCTATGGGTAAAACCGGATAAGCATTTGTAACTAGGGGGGGGTGGATACGGTTCGATACTAAGAGATAAAAAAATTATGATACAACAGCTCTGTTGAAGCCCATTGCCCAAAGAACTCTTGGGTACATTATATGTGTTTGCGGCTCAAAGGTATCCCATTCTGTCATCCATAATAGAATTGATAACCAAAAGCATGTCTGACTCCGACCATTGCAGCCTAATAGATTTTTTCACGTATATATTCGTGGCATAACTTGGTCCTTGTACCTAATAATAAAAATACATCATTTATAAAAAAAATTAAAAAAATGCATATAACATTGTAGGTAACAAATACATTGCGGATACCCGAAATCACCCCGTCCGAACGTACCCCACGGCTGCGATATTGGAACTATAATTTGCACACACTTTATATTAAGCATAGCGCCTACAATTACTGCAATTTTCTTAGCTATGATATTCATTATTATAATAAAAAAGCCTAACACAAAGATAGCACATGTCAAAAACCAATGAGAATACGTCAAAAATTCATAAATATTAGATTGCTTACGTTTGCTTTCTTATTTCTCGTGTTGACGCACGCGCTGAGATTCTATCGTGGTCACCATTTGCTACCATGCTGAGCGTGCGCTATCAAGTATTTGACGACTGCATAGAATAAGACAGCGATACCCGGAAAGGTGAAACAGTGACTATCTGCTCTTACCCCCTATCTGTTTTCACCCCTCTTTCCCCTACACACAAAATGGTTCTATCTATTACCATATAAAGATGATAAAGATCTGTATGATTTTATGGCAAATAGCCAAAATATAAATAAAAGGTCGTAAGGTCTGTAACGTAAAAGTTTTATATCCTGAAATGAGCTAGCAACCTTAATAAAGATATATTTTTTCTAGACAAGGCTAGCTAGTAGTTGATAACCATGTCAGTTCAAGTAGATAATCTATAATAAATCACTTATCTGTGTCACTATAAGTTTAGACTTGAGATCTAGCTCGCCTATAATTACTGTGAAGTGATGATAGTATGTTTAAAAATACTAGGTGCAAATGTTAACATAGGGAATGCCTTAAGCTGGCTCTCAAGTGTAACTTCTGACACAGATAAGTGATTGGTTATAGTAATCACAAATAGTTATAATCGGCACCGGAGGCCTGCGTTTATGATTGTGAGTTGTGACCTTTGGAACGCAATGTGAGTTCTAATATCAATCAGTAACAGTCATGCATAATGTTACGATATGTAATTGGAAAAGCCTGCCTTAGGCTCTTATAGAAATATAATAGAATAGCTCTTTCTTTTTATTACCAACCAATGATGGCTCAGTAGATGGTAGCGTCGGCCATCGATCTTTAAGTCGATGGTTCGAATCTTACAATGAGTTTGAGATTACGATTAAGGAAATCATCTTGACGCAATCATAGCTTAGTGGTAAAGCATTTTCTACCACCCTCAAGTTAAAAATCTGCCGCCAAGCACCCATCTTTGTATTCTGGCAGCTGAACTTGATAGCCTGCACTTATAATCTAGCTTTATCATATTATTCACCAGTACATCTTCGACCACACATCGTCGCAGATCAGTCGAGTTAGTATGGTCAAATGAAAACTTATGTCGATTAGAAACATTATGAAATATATTTTATAGTATTAACCGACACTAGCGGATGTTCACACAAATATATACATCACAAAAATTTCGGTTCCAACAGGATTCGAACCTGCGTCTTGTAAGCCGATAAGAAATACATCATATCAAGAATTTCGCAGTCAACATCGATTGCTCCCATAGCCTAGTGGTTAAGGCGTCTGGCCCGGCAAGCCAGAAGACGCAGGTTCGAATCCTGTTGGAAGCGAAATTTTTTTGATGTATATATTTGTGTGATTAGAAACATGTTTATACAAAGAAAAATGTTTTAGGGCTTTGAAAAAAGGAGTTAGACTTGGGTTACTGCAAATGGAGCGCGGGCGATACCGGCTCAACAACATGTCTAACCTAGCTAAGGATGTAAGTGCTCGTGAGATCCGCAAGAGGCAGCAGCGACCGAGGCCCCGCCAGCGGGAGCTGCGAATACGAAGCCACACACCCTCCTCCGACATGTCAACGAAAATATATTACAAGAGGCGGGCTTAACAGCACAAATCTAATCATCAGACAATTGAATTTACATGTGAACCTATCTCAGACTTTCTTTACATAAATTAAACCAGCTTTTAGTACAGTCTATGATTTTCATATACAGCTGTAGTTTTCTTATAATCACGATGTATTTTTTCAAGGTTACTTTTTGGAATTGGTTTTTGGCCTATTACGTAATATTGTCAAATGAAAAGGTATACACAGATTTAGGAACAATAAAACATTTAGTGAAGTGCCTGGGTTTTTGTGGTAGCAATGTCTTTTTACGCATCAATGATTTATTTGCTTCAACCATTTACATGCGTATAACCTGCAGTCCAATCCCGAAAGTTTATGAGGATGGATGGATTGATGGACGGATGTTTGCTACTCTATCACGCAAATTATACAAATAGGTAAGATCATTTCGTATATCCTAAGCACTCACCGGACTCGTTCCACTCGTCTACAATCCCGGTTAAATTGGCGTTAGGTCCATTAGTGCCGTGCATCAGAGCCTGGTTTTATTCATTTATAGCTCTGGATAATACTGGTACTGTTATAGGTGGCTAAGAATCTTATGATCAGGGGAACGACCTCATCACTTGCAAGCCAATGCACTCGCTAAGCCTACTAAAAAAATATACCTACTAGCATACTAAGTACCCAACAAACGCCTGGAAAACGCTTTTTATAAACGTCTAGATTAAAAAAAAATATATTAACTAGAAACGTGACGTCACTCGCGGCATATCTTTGAGAGAGCGCTGGCGTTTCTACATGTATATCAATTTAAAGACATCAATAATACATGTTCATCTTTATGGCTTGTAAGCTGTCTTCTGCTTTAAAAAGATTTCTAGGCTGCTTTCTTTTAAAATTAATGCAGAGGTCAGTCTTCAGAAACAAATACAAAATTGGTCCACAAGCGTCTCCAATTTTTCAAAGTATATATTTATTGGTAGCAAATCACTATAACATCCATTTTAAGCTATGACTCTTGTGTCCAACTTATCAGCCAAGAAACTTGGTGTCCAACTCAAAATATTCTTCGCCTCAGGACAGTTTCTTACTATACGCTGTATTAAGATTAGATACAGTCAAATATGAAGTACGAAAAGGTACTTCGATTGTCTCTAGGCCGCGCCAGTCAAGTAAATGTTTGCTTACACTGTTAACTACATTGAATTAGGTACTGGACAACGATATTAATTTGTCATTATGAGAATTTGTCATTTGTAGAATTTGCCATTACGAGAACTTGTCCTTTGTAGAATTTGCCATTTGTAGAATTAGTCCTTTTAAGACTCATATGCCATTTTGAGAATTGGCCATTCTGCGCCTAAACCCTTTGGATATCGACGTAATGCTTGTACTTTATCGGTACTACATCACTGCAGCACTTGAAGTGAATGTACTGATTTATAATATCAAAGTCCTGTAAACTCGTTTCATGGGATAACAAGATTAACGAGTATTATCACACGTAACCCTCAGATGGGTTGTTCTTACGCTTCGTTCAGATCACATTTTCAGTGTCATAATGTGTACCTAATTGTATATATATTTTTTTTAATTTGCTAAAAAGTTTATTTTGAATCAAATATCTTAATAATATTATAATTGTAGATTATAATTATTTTATAGGCTCTAAAACATTCTAGTGTGTTTTATTGTGGTCACGTGTGGCTTCGACCAGACGCCCTGAAAGTTCTTTAAAAATTCGATGAGCTCCAGGTCCCCACAGTCCAAGTGTCTCAACCCCAAAAGGCTCAAATATGTAACTGCTATCAAGACTACTATATTTGCGCCTTTTGAGGTTATCAGCGGATTCAGCTGCCGCACCAGCCTTATTTTGAGTACCGGGAAGATGTGACGGCGCAAGGGTGTCAACACAGGTAGCGTCCCATACCAAAGGTCGCCCCATCTTCCACGGAATAAGAGTCATTCCATCGGGCCTTTTACCATCGTCACGTACGAGGCCATTCGGTTCTAAAACCTTACGGTTTATGATTTCTCGGGTTTAGAGAATTCTCCAGCTCCATTTCTCGGGACTACCCGGGAAATCGAGATTTTTTAGTACCTACTAATTGTTTTGTTCAATTCCAGCAAAATAGCGGGTTCTTTCTCTGAAATAACTTTAGCGCAAACTATTACTCTAATCCTTTTCACACAATGTTACAACCACAGAACGCCGCTTCTCGCTTCGTGTAGGCGAAACTGATCACTAAACGTCGACACAAGCTTCATGTAGTGGTGTTTTGTGGCTGTAGTGCGAGACCAGTGTGCGAGCAGGGTTAACACGGTCACAGCATCAGCTGTGATTAGATCCCATTTTGACAATTTTAAGTTTTTTTTTTCTGAATAGATTGAGCACTATACCAGGTGAGCCTGATGATAAGCAACGATGTGGTCGACGATGAAGCACGCTTGCCTAGAAGATACCTATTTGCTCGCGCCTTGAAGCAGCTCAGAAGAAGTTAAGTTAACCATTCGTACGATTTTGTGTGTACGCATTTGAGAATTTTTACACTATAATATTTTCTCGACTTCTCGACTTTTCTCGAGCTACATTTCACGAGAACGAGACCAGCTGATTTCCCGGGAATATTCGTGTCGAGAATTCTCTAGTTAGCTAGTTATCATATTAAAATTTATTCATGGGTATCACAACTATTTACTAATTTTATTACCTTAGAAAGTGTGAATCTATAAAAATGGAATTTGATACAATTAACTTAATTTTGAATTACATAATTAATTATATATAAATTTTATGTGGTAAATTTTAACATCCTGACAAGTCAGAATGTTAATCTATTTTTAAATTCCTCGTCGCAAGCAAGTTCAATTTAGTAGTGCATTGTCATCTGTAAGATACAGTTTAGTTTGCCCTCGAGTGCAAGTACCGATCTTTTCGATAAATAAAATTGACAGTTCGAATGGTTAAAAATTTAAATTCGAAATAGATCGTTCTGGATTTTTCGAAAACGAAACGAAGCCGAAACTTCCAAACTTTCTTCAATATGAAGTGAATATTCGCATTTCGCAATTCGAAGACTTGTTTATGGAACGAAGACTATTTTAACATAGATTGTTAGTAAAACTTTTCCTCAACGCAAAACTAATTTTAGAGATTAGTTTTAGTTCTAGAAACGATCAACACTGCCTTTTCTAGAGAAAAGGCAGTGTTTGATCGTTTTCGAAAAAATAAATGATGTCCAACCCACTTCTAATTTTAACTATTTGAACTGACAATTTTATCGATCGCAATCGATCACAAAGTTCCGTACTTGTAGGGCTGTTAGTCAAAAATTCTGGATCTAAATTGTAAAATTATTAAACAAATTTTTGAGACAATCCGGTCGACTGTCAGATTTGGATTTTTGCATATTTCAAGGCATTATGATTGTACATCATCACTTATTTTGGGTAATTATTATTATTTAGACTTTATTATGAGAATATGTTATTATGTTAAAAAATAAATCATTTTATTTGTCGTTCTGTTTATTTTACAGCTTAAACCAGTTATTTTTTTAATTCTTTTCATTGTAACTGGTGATTGTAATGGATCACCACAACAAAGATGTTTTATATACAAATTTGGCATTCTATATGATGAAGAAATATTGATATTCCCTATAGTATTGAAACTGCACAAATTCACTGAGTAAGTTTGATAGCACTCATAGATTATAGTTATAATACTACTTAAATGGGTGAAAATTGATGTAACAAAAGCATTTTAATCGATTTCAAGCGAGCCTTCTTGATTTTAAGGAAAGTGTACAGTTCTTAATTCGTCTATAATTTTTTTGTGGCCAGGTTTCTCGATCTCTCCTCCAATAGTCAACCGATTTAAATGTTTCTTTTTGTTATGATAGTGTGAACACTAAGGGTGCAAAACTGGTGGATGAAATTTCATATATCGCAATATTTTCGTCAAAGTTGGTTCCCGCTTCTTTAAGAGCATATAGTTATTTACTTTTGTTGTTATATTTATTCCAGGCTTAGCGTTATCAATACCTTCAGCATATAAAGATCATGTGAGTTAGTGAGTGAATACTTACCTATTCACTATAACAAAAACAAGTTACACTTACTAAGATCCCATCGAATTTTTTTAACATTTTTACAACATTGACATTGGCACGTATACATTCCGCTTGGTTGTTATGTACTTACTAGGAAGGTACATCAAGCCAAGAGAGCAACTAATGTTATACGAGAAAGATGACTAAGGCCTAAAATGATAAATGGCTCCAAAATAAAGCCAAATGTCGGATGATTATAAATGTTTAAATGTAAGAATGTCGCAGAATAAAATAAGTATGTCTCTTGTTTTCATCTTATATTTGAACCTAACGTCAAGACCTTGTATCCATGAGGGCAATGAACTCAAAATTTTATCAGAGCATCTAGTTGATGCGATCCGTAATCAAAACTCTGGTACACAGTGGCTTCACAATTGAATGAAGCTATTTCGCCAGCAATCTGATGACACTTTCAACTGGTAGTGGATTGTTACCGATATATTTGCCTATAGCCGCGATTTACTAATAACTGATGGTCTATTAATTTTTATGGATTCAGCTTCAGCTTGGAAATTAGAGTATATCGGAGATATTTGCCATAATGCACCACGCACCCCGCTTGGCTAATCTTGATGGTCGCAGTAGATCATGATGTTAGAGGAGAATGTTATCCATTCCTTGCATATTCCCTTAGCTGATTCTTACACCTACCACGAAAAGAGATGGGGTGGTCTCATTAATACGCTGGCATCACGGACTTATTAGTTAAGTATATTTCACTAATCTACGAACAAAATGCTAATTAACGAAAGCTATTTATTTCTTACAGATTATATTCACTTCCGTTTGAGGTTTTTGACAATCACAACATAGAGTACACAGAATACGATTCTATCTCTACAACAAGCAATCCCAAGATTTCGAATACGAGTAGTAGTGCTACGTCAAACAGTGGTTTGCAAAATGAAGAAACTCAAAAAATGGAAATTGATAAAAATATACTTCTTCAAAACTTTAATGAGGATCAGTATAATAATAACACATTGGAAAATAAAAGAACTGAAGTAACAACTGAAGTAACAACTGAAGTAACACCTGAAGTAACAACTGAAGTAACAACTGAAGTAACAACTGAAGTAACACCTAAAGTAACACCTGAAGTAACACCTGAAGTAACATCTGAAGTAACAACTGAAGTAACACCTGAAGTAACAACTGAAGTAATAACTGAAGTAACACCTGAAGTAACAACTGAAGTAACAACTGCAGTAACAACAAAAGCTACGACAGATGAGATTGTTCTTACGAAAGAAACCACACCTTACGACGATTATGTAAGTTCTATTATACTATTTTTTACTCTTGATACGCGTTTGAATTTTTCCAAAGATAGTAAATAAGCTCAACCTAAAATAGGAACTGGCTCTCAAGAGTATCAATATGTGCTTGACGAAGGATTTCCATGGTAACTAACCAGGCGAGCACTAATTTCTTACCACATTGCTGTTAAAATTTTGCATTTTTATATCAGGAGCCGTACTCCAAAAGTCGAAAGTTGAAGCTTCGGCTGATGGATCAGCATTTACCTACAACAAAAGACAAAATATTATCAACTACGAACATCGAACCAAAACATTTTCATAGTAAGAAAACTGTGACCGTCAGCCGAAGCTTCGACGTTCGATTTTCGGAGTAAGTCCCAATGTTATTTTTAAGTCAGTGATCTTAAAAAACACACGTAAAAGTAAAAATAAGTCATTAAAAATATAACACGTTTCTCAGTGAGTAGAACGTACATTCCATGAATCTAGTAAAAATGAATGTTAATTACCGATACCTACATAAATATAAAAGTCGTACAGCTTAAAAATACTAAAATGGTTAAGGCTTATGTAAAAACGTAGTACACATTTCAGTAAAACCGGTAATAATAAAATTAATTGGTCCAATGAGTAAGAAATAGGGTAGTATAATTATATCAAGGAGATGACCCTGAGCTTTCACTAGACTTCGGTTATAAATAAAGATAATTGAAAATTAAATTAACATAATATATGGTGTCTCTAGTCGCCCGTTGGTAAAATGGAGATGCTGGAATCCGGTTGTGTAACTCTGTCGCGCACTCCCCAAAACGTATCCTGTAGAACACTGAGAGACTTGCAATTTTGCGTCGATGCTCAAGACTCAGAAGCCTAGTCTCAAACAACCTATCGTTACTAATGATCTTCTTTGCTCGCCTTTCAATGGTCTTCAACGCCTCAAGCTGATATTTGGCAGAGCCAACTCACAGATGAGAACAGTACTCCATACAAGATCGGACTTGAATGAAATACAAAATACATAATTTATTGTCGTTATTCAGGTTTACGAACAACACAATTAAATAAAAATGAAATTTACGAAAAATATAAAATTTCCACAAATATAGGCACTGCATCTAAAAGTTTCCCGACATCCACGATTTTTTTTTTATCATCTAATAATAATATAAATGATATTATCAGATTTTTTTACATCCAATGAATAAAAAAAATGTATGTTATCTAGGTCTGTAGGTACTTCAACGTAGTTTTTCACTAACAAATTCAACTAAACGCATGTTTTTGTACAAATTTTCGATACGCGTGACACATGTGACGTCACGCGTTCTGCTCAATTTGTATGGAGCGTTTTTGCTCTCATTAGATACGCTCGACTTTCACTCTGATTTTTGAGGTTTCTAGCATTCGATTTCAATTTTTTTTTTTTTCGATATAGACATTTGATTCTCATGAGAAAACAAATTGATTGACATCATAAAAAAATTAACTCAATATCCCTATTCGTTATCGCGTGAAAATCTGTCTATCTCGCACTACTGTAGCCCCAGAATATATTATTTGTAATATTTGGTTTAGCAAATCTAAAATTTTTAACTTTCATCACTTGTAGTATCTTACCCAAGAACTCCTAGTTGGGGCCAGGAGATATGAACTTATGTACTATGTAATCGTAGAGCATTATTTATTATTATTTACTTACTTAACTTCTACGAGTATTAATCAAGAAGCCATAAAAGATATCCGGGTTTGGGTTTATTAATTTAGACTTCTTATTGATTGAGGAACGCTATTTTTTTCAGACTGATATTATTGACCGTTTAGGTGGAGGACTTGCAGCCCAGCACGCTGTTCTTTCAATGATAGGAAGGCGCTAATGCAAAAAAGATTTTCCTCAGAACTTATTATTTTGGATTTTCTTGTCTTTTTTGTGTATCATTGTATTTTAATTTCATAGTAATAATAAACATACATAGCTACTAGATATTATGTACATTTTTGAATAAATGCTGTTCGTTGAAACTTTTTTTAATCAGACCCTTGGGTTTGCAACCCGTCCCGAGTTCGCACTGGTAATAATAGTCACGGTCTTAACGCGTTTTTTCTTATTTTCTTTCCTATTCTAGATGTGTGCCCTCTTCATGGAGGATCACCCTTGTCTACCCGATCCCTAAGAAAGGAGATCGGTCTGATCCGTGTAACTACAGGCCTATCGCAATTACCTCTATGCTCTGTAAGGTGACGGAAGGTGTGGTTAACGCACAGCTCCTGAGATACCTGGAACAGCACCAGCTTATCAGCGATCGTCAGTGCGGCTTCTGGCACGGTCGATCAGCTGGTGATCTTCTAGTATATCTCACTCACCGCTGGGCTGAAACTGTAAAGAGTAGAGGAGAACCACTTGCAGTTAGTTTTGACATTGCCAAGGCCTTTGATCGGGTATGACACAGGGCGCTCTTATCTAAGCTACCATCTTACGGCCTTCCTGAGGGGCTATACGCATGGGTCGCCAGTTTCCTATCTGATCGGAGCATTACGCTCGTCGTTGTTGCCTATCAACGCTGGCGTCCCGCAAGGTTCTGTGCTATCACCGACGCTACTCATTCTGCACATTAATGATATGCTACAGACCAGTAGTATGCATTGTTATGCAGACGATAGCACCGGTGATGCCAGTATACTAGTCGAGCAAATGCTCCTCGTGCCAAAGTTGAAGAGAGTAGGAAAAAACTGGTGTCGGAAGTTGATGACTCTCTTGACCAGGTCTCAGACTGGGGTGAACTGAATCTGGTCCAGTTCGACCCGACTAAGACACAGGTTTGCGCGTTTACCGCTAAAAAAGCTCATTTTGTTGTTTCGCGTTTTCATAACAGTCCCCGTTATAAATGCGATAGAAGATACAAAAGACACGATGTCTCTACGCATACTGAGTGTCTAAGAGCTCAAGGTGTTCGGTGAGCTTGGGGTCGTTGACTATTCTAACAGGTCTACGCTGTAATGCATCAAGAGGGTCAAGTTGATACTTGGGTGCTCCATTCCAAAGATGGGAGCAGTACTCTACGTGGGAACGGACTTGCGTTTTGTAGGTCAGAGGGGGGGTTCTCTACTCCTGTGTAACGCGTTCGGTTGTTAATTAGCGCTCACATTCACTCGTCAACCAATCCGGTAAAACTGGGGTTATGTCCATTAGTGCGGTGCATCAGAGCTTTGTTTAATTTATTTATTTTTTATTTATTTACTATATTTTAGGAAGACTATCGACTATACTACAGTAAAATAAATCTATAACAACCATTTAAGTCTCCACTGACAGAAACAATCATTATTCATTTATAGCTCGGGAAAATACTGGTACTATTATAGGCAGCCGAGAAGCTTATCATCAAGGAAACGACCTTATCACTTGCACGCAAAAGTAGTCGCAAAGCCTACTAAAAAAAATGCACCTACAAGCCTACTAAGTACCCAAAAACGCCTGACAATCACTTTTTGTAAACGTCTCGAATTTAAATGTTTTAAATTCCGGCAAGTTCAGTGGATTCAACTTAGTAGTGCATTGTCATCTGTAAGATACAGTTTATTTTGCTATTTTGCCCTGCAGTGCAAGTACCCAATATTCTGTTAGACAAAATTGACAGTTCAAATTGTTAAAAAACTAAATCAAAAATTGGTCGTTTTTTATTTTTTCGAAAACGAAACGAAGTCGGGTCTAATTTCTTCATTATGAAGTGAATAGTCTCATCTCACAATTTGGAGATTAGTTTATAGAACGAAGACTATTTTAATATAAATCTAAAAAATGGTTTTATAGTAGTTTGCAACGGTCTTCACACATTCCTTCACGATATTAGGTATTGGAAGGAAAAAAAAATAGTTTTACTTTAAATTAGTTTTAGTAGTGTTACTTTATAGTTAGATAATAATAAGTTTTTCGGAATTTTTAAAACAAAAACTTCGACATAATTATAATATTGTACATAATTATTTTTGGAACATCTGAAATATGTAATATTATGTATTCTTGCAAATAAATGTTTGATTTGATTTGATTTGATTTGATTTGATTTGATTTGATTTAAAGATGGGAGAAGCCACTAGTTGCTGAAACACAGTTTTTACTAGTTCGGCAGCCGATGGGTTCATTGATAATTTGTACAAAAAGTTATGTCAATAAATGATTTTTTACTTTTACTTTTTATTGGGTTAAAGAATTCGGTAAAAACGGCTGTTTCTTTTTCGAAAAATCAACAACAACCAATCCAGTTCTTACTTTAACTATTTGAGCTGTCAATTTTATCGATCGCAATCGATAGCATAGTTTCGTATTTGCAGAACTGGTAGTCAATAATTAAGGTACTTTGTGAAACAATTCGGTTGGCTGTCAAATTTGCATTTTTGCATATTCACGGCAGTATGGTCGTTCATAGTCAATTATTTAGGGTAAGTATTATTATTGAAACTTTATTATGAGAATGTGTTAATATGTTATAAAAATATTTATTTTATTTGTTGTTCTATTTATTTTACAGTTTATACCACTTATATTTTTTCTTCTTTTCATTGCAACTAGAGATTGTGTACCTTTTAATAAACCAGCAACACGAAGAAGTTTTACACACAGATTTGGCAATCTATATGATGCAGAAATATCGACACTTAGCCCTACAGTATTGAAGCTACACAAGTAAGTACCCTGAATATCAAACTCATAGATTAGAAGTATAATCCTACTTATATGCGTAAACATTGACGTAATAACAAGCATTTTCCTAACGACCCGAACTGTTTTCAAAAAAAGAGAGGTCTTTTTTTTGAGACGATGTTATTCGATTTCTCCAACAATGGTCAACCGAATTTTTCCGGAGAAGGGTGGTCCTTTCATAAATTTTATGAAAGAATTCTACCCCTAAGAGTGGAAAAATGGTCAATGAAATTTCAAGGATCGCAATAGTTCCGTCTTAGGCGGTTCTCGCTTTTTTAAAAGGATTTAGTTATTTACCTTTGCTGTCATATTTATTCCAGGCTTAGCGTGTTCAAAATCTTCGAATGCTTACCTATTCAGAATAACAAAAACAAGTCACACTGACTAAGATAACATCGAAATTTCTTTTGATTGTTTAGAAACTTGACATTGGCACGTACATTTCGCTTGATTGTTATGTGCTTGCTAGGAAGTGTTCAACTAATGCTATACGAGTAAGGCGACTAAGGTCCAAAATGATAACTTGATCTAAATTAATGTCAAAAGTCGAAGTTTATAAATGTTTGAATGTAAGAATGTCGCAGAATAAAAAACACTCTTGTTTTCATCTTATATTTGAACCTGACGTCATGAGAGATTGTATCCATGGGAGGAATGAACTCAAAATTGTATCAGAGCATCTAGTTGATGCGATCTGTAACCAAAATTATGGTACACAGTGGACCCAAATACCAGTATTGCAATTGAATGAAGCAATTTCGCCAGAAAGCTGATGACGCTTTCAACTGGTAGTGGGTTATTACCTATATATTTGCCTATAGCCGTGATTTACTGATGGACCACCTTTTTTATGTATTCATCATTATCATCTGGGAAATTAGAGTATATCGGAGATATTTGTCATAATGCACCACGCTTTTCATGTCTTCGTGATCGCAGTGGATCATGATGTTAACCGAGGAGAAGGTTGTCACTTCCCTGCATATTCTCTTAGCTGACTCTTATTTCTTCATTTTTTGCAGATTAAATTCACTTCAGTCTGATAATTTCAACAATTACAACACAGATAACACAAAGAACGATTCTATCTCTACAACAAGCAATTCTAAGATTTCGATTAGTAGCACTACGTCAAACAGTGGTCTGCAAAATAAAGAAAGTCAAGAAATGGAAATAGATAGAAATATACTTCTTCAAATCTTTAATGATGATCAATATAATAATACCACATTGGAATATGACACAACTGAAGAAACAACAGAAGCGACGACAGATGAGATTGATCTTACGACAGAAACCACACCTTTCGACGATTCTGTAAGTTCTATTTTGCTATTTTTTACTCTTGATACGCGTTTGAATATGTCCAAAAATAGTAAATACGCTAAACTTAAAATAGGAAGTGGTTCTCAAGAGTAGTTATCAATATGTGTTTGACGAAGGATTTCCATCTCATGGGACTACTCATCTATCTCAACTAACCAGGCACTACTACTAGGTGGTAGGACTAACTCTTCTGCGAGTGTCCGTCTGGTTTGGTACCAACGCTTCTCGTGAAGTCTGCGGCCAAGCAATAATGTTCAAGCACTGCTGTGTGGCGATTTGATGAGTAGAGTAGCCATTGAAACTACTGGGCTTATGAGACTTATTACTTAATGTCTCAGGGTAACAAGCGCACTGCAGTGCTGCGCAGCCCTTTGTTTTTCAAAGTTCTGAGTGACACTGCATTTGTTACGGGTCGGCGTTATGCTTACCTTCAGGCAAACGACCAGTTCGTCTCTTTATCAAATAGTATAAATGAGCACATTTTTAACACCATATTGCTGTTAAAATTTTGCATTTTTATATCAGGAGCCTTACTCGGAAAATCGAACGTCGAAACTTCGGCTGAAGGATCGGCATTTGCCTACCATGACAGACGTACATCAACTTTTTTTTTTAATGTTATTTGATAACGAGACGAGCTGGTCGTTTGCCTGATGGTAAGCATAACGCCGGCCCATAACAATTGCAGTGTCACCCAGAACTTTGAAACACAAAGGCCTGCGCGGCACTGCAATGCGCTCGTTACCCTGAGACATTAGGTATTAAGTCTCATAAGCCCAGTAATTTCACTGGATACTCTGCTCATCAAACCGGAACACAGTAATGCTTGCACACTACTGCTTGGCGGCAGACTTCACGAGCAAAGCGGTGGTAACAACCCAGACGGACACTCGCAGAAGAGTTAGTCCTCCCACTAACAAAAATTACGAAAACCGAATTGAAAATTTGATTCGAAACATTTCGATAATTAAATAGATAAACCGTCAGCCGAAGCTTCGACGTTCGATTTTCGTAGTAAACGCACCAGGATATTTTTATTCTGTGTTCTTAAAGAGCACACTTAAAAGTAAAAATAAGTCATTAAAAATATAACACGTTTCTCAATGAATAGAACGTACACTGCATGGCCCTTGTAAAAATGAATGTGTATTACCGATACCTACATAAATATAGAAGTTGTATACCTTAAAAATCCAAAAATGGTAAAGGCTTCTGTAAAAATGTAGTACCATAACTAAACCGGTAATAACAAAATTAATTGGCCTTGGTAAGAGTAGGGTGGCATAACATATCGTCGCTTAGCTAACAATACCGCACATCTCAAATTTGCTTAGTTTTCAGGAGAGAAAAAAAACAATTAAGTTCGCTTACCTTTTAGTGCATCATAACTCCCTGTCTCATCGATAAAAGTACCAAACTTAAAAAGAAATTAATCAATTTTGTAGCTCAGTCACACATCAGTGCGAAACAGTATAGCGGACTCATGATTTGTGCGGTTTTAACGATACTAATGACTTGCGCGGTGACAGAACTAGTTGAATAACTTCCTGGGATTTAATAATTTTGAATTTTGTGTAACGTCATTAGATGCGCGCTGAAAAAATCTATCCAATGATGTATAAAACGTAAAATGGTCAATTTTCGACTTACGCGGTATTGTTAGCTAAGCGACGATATCAAGGAGATGACCCTGAGCTTTCACTAGACTGCGGCCGTAATAATTGAAAATTAAATTAACATGATCTATACAAATAAATAAAATTGAAGTGTCTGTTTGTAATATCAAAATAACAGCTTTTTATCAAATGCATATGAAAGTATATACGGTACCTATAACAAAACAACCATTTTTAAAATTTTTGTCTGTCTGGCTGTCTGTCTGTCTGTTTGTTCCGGGTAATCTCCGAAACGGCTGGGCCGATATTGACGGGACTTTCACTGGCAGATAGCTGATGTTACAAGGAGTAACTTAGACTTAGACTTAAACAGTACTTTTATTTTAGAAAAATAATTAGGGTTCCGCGCAAAAAATAAAAACCATGAAATCCTATATCTACGCGCGGATCAAACCGCGGGCAGCAGCTAGTAGTATATTATATATTATAGTGATAATGAGATCAGCCGAGCCTTACTTACGTCTTTTGGATTTTTAATTAAAACTTCTTATTGATTGAGAAATATCTACTATTTTTTCAGACTGTCATTGTTGAGCGTTTTAGTGGACAACTTACAAAAGAGCACGCTGCTATTTCACTAATAGGCTGATCCAGGAAATAAGTTACGTTTCACGTCCATTAATTATATTATTTTTATCCATAACTCTATACATTGGATATTCTTCTCTTTTTTGTGTATCACTAACTATCTATAACTAGAATTAAGTATATTTTTAAATAAATGCTTTATCGTTTACACTTGTTTTAATCGGACCCTTGGGTTTATTACCCGCCCCAGCTTCGCACGGGTAATAGTTTAAAACTTTCATACAAACTTACTATGGCCATTAGAATCCCTTAATTGGGCCCTGTAGCAAAATCTGTTCTAAGCTTAAGTACGTCTCCGACCTATAAACTACCTACCTGCCAAAGGGGCATTCCCACTCTCTAAGGGCATTTAGGCCACGATATACTACACTACACCATAGCCATAAAATGCCACAATCGAGCCGCGGACTGCAGTTTTCGCCGCACGATGATACCTGTGGTCGATTCTCGCCACAAAACTGCGCTTCTCGTTTCGATTAGGCGACGCTGACCACAAAACATAGACGCAAGCTTCATGTTATCCCGTGTGGCTGTAGCGAGCAACTAGTGTGTGAGCAGGGTTAAAAACTAAACAGGCCATTACAATAAGGCCATTGAAATAAGTTTTTAAGAATTTAAAGTTACAATTTAGGGTAGTTTATATATGTGGATCTTTTAGTAT
This sequence comes from Crocallis elinguaria, assembly GCA_907269065.1. Lineage (NCBI taxonomy): Eukaryota > Metazoa > Arthropoda > Insecta > Lepidoptera > Geometridae > Crocallis > Crocallis elinguaria. The sequence goes on along the minus strand of OU026079.1, from coordinate 8,363,069 downwards.
TTTGATCCTAAAAAAGCTCAGTTGAAGATTAGATAAAACATTAATCTCATTTCTCTCAATATGTCATTTGTCCCAACACCTTGTTTCTGGTTAACACTCGAGAACAAAAAAGTTCCAGCTTCACGATAGCGTTCCAATCGCAGTTGTAGCAGTATCGCGACACACTGTCAGCTTTATTTACTACACCGATGACAGTGATGACGCGATAGGCAGATTTGTGAAGGCGGGCAATGATAGCGACAATACAAATGATCGTGGACTACAACGTCCGAAAAAGCCATACAACACCGCAAGAAGAAGTGGTTCAAGCGCTTATGAAGTTAGGAAACGCGGGACCACGGCTGAATCCCCAATCAACGGTCACTCTACAATCCCTTAGTATATAGGTACCTATGTAAAACTATATTCATCAGTGTAAGCAACTGGAGTTGTCATGCTCATGAAAAAGGTTCTGCTCCCGGCGGCATCTTGTGGTGGGCGCTCTTTTCCCTCAGTAATGTTTGAGGAGAGCGATGCCTAGCACTCATACTCGTGAACAGGTGCTGCTTTTGGTGTCTGGTCATCTTCAGTTGTAATCCTTCTGTCGACTTGTAATTTAGTTCCAACCTTTATTTTTATTTAGTCTTAAGACCATAGTTTCCGTATTGATGTTTTATTTATCTTGTTAATATCCTTAATTTCTATTAATATATTACCTAATCTTATAAGAGTATGGACTACGTATCCGTAGAGCATAATGTACCATAGTAAAAAAACGATTCGGACGTTTTTTGTATTTATGATCGAGTTTCTGGTAAATTATTGTGAAAAAACAAAAATACGATAAAGAAGTAGCATGTTGTAGGTAAGTACTTGTATATAGGCATAACGCGATTTAGGCCACTGAATATTTAGCTCTGATAAAGATTAGTTTTAAAACGAAGTAAGCAATCATCTGCTAAATAGATTAACATCGTCCTAGACATACCTATAGTTAATATGAAATTGAGTCATAACGTGACCTTTGCCCATTTTCACCAGTGGCACCTAAACAATCCCCTAACTACGGAACCCTTAGCATAAGGCATCACCTAACTCTACCTTTAACTTAATTTCACCGTGCATTCTCCGCGACTGTCACCTGCATAAGGACCTATCCCTTAACAAGCTGTAACTTAGCACGGTGAAAATTTAGGTGACGTCTTACGCTAAGGGATCCGTAGTTAGGGGATTGTTTAGGTGCCACTGGTGAAAATGGGCATTAGTCCCTCTTCGCATTAGGCACACCAGTCTACGACGATAAATAAGTGGTCATACACTAGAGTCTATAAGGGCCATTTTTCCAGTTGTTTTTTTAATTACGTAATCACGATTGCGATTTTTTTCTTGGATCTCTATCCAAATATTATTATAATTCTATTACTCTTACTCTATACATATTATTATAACTAATTTAAGTATACCAAACGTAGTATCATTTAGTATATACCATAAGTATGATACAATTAACATAATTTTGAAAACATAGTTTATATTCTTGTAATTCTAAAGCTATGGTAAAATTGAATCACATAACAAGTCTAAATGCTAATATATTACATCCTTGTCATATACAAGTTTAGTGGATTCTATTTAGTAGTGCGTTACCTTGTGTAAGATATAGTTTACTTTGGCCCTGGTAGTATTATTATAAACTAAGTTTGTAAAACTATTATTTTTTAAACTGTCCGGCTTCCTAATCCAGTTTTGGCCTCGTCAAAGTGTACTTTTATTCTATATTTCAAGTCAGTATGTTCGTAAATCACCAGTTATTATTCACGGTAAGCCAAGATTTTGTAATGAAAGTATTTATATTATTAATTACAAAAAACAAACTTTATTTGTCTCTCTGTTCTACAGCCAAACCCTGTTATGTTGTTACTACTTTTCGTCGAATTTACTGACAGTATGCCTCTTAGTAGTACGATACCACAAAGAAGATTTATATACAGATTTGGCACTCTATATGACAAAGAAGATAAATCAACGCTTAGCCCTACAGTATGGAAACAGCAAAAGTAAGTGTTTGAGATAGCATAGCCATATATTTCAATTGCGGGATTTATGAGGTAGGCCTATGTTCAGCAGTGGACGTCTTCCGGCTCATGATGATATTATTAGTAATAATACTAATAACAATATGTATTAACATTGACAGTGTTATAAATATTATTAGTTATTTTTACTTCCGTAATTGGGTCTTTTCTCGTCTCTGTGTATCCAAAACACATCGTCGCTAGATCTTTGGAGGGCTTAGACAAAGTCACTTTCTAACATCGAATAAAGTAAAAAATGTACGAAATTGACATAATGACTTATTTTAAAATGTTTCTCGAGCACTCCAAGACTCATTACCTTTGCTCGTGAAGTCTGCCGCCAAGCAGTAGTGTGCAAGCATTACTGTGTTCCGGTTTGATGAGCAGAGTATCCAGTGAAATTACTGTGCTTAATACTTAATGTCTCAGGGTAACGAGCGCACTGCAGTGCCGCGCAAGCCTTTGTGTTTCAAAGTTCTGGGTGGCACTGCAAATGTTATGGGCCGGCGTCGTGCTTACCATCAGGCAAACGACCATCTCGTCTCGTTACCAAATAAGAATAAAAAATAAAAAATTTGGCGTGTTGTGCCCACTAAGCTCTCATGTTTTTATCATATGTTATTCTAGGTGAGGGGGCGCTCAAAGTTCAAAAATTCTGATACTTAATTACTTAGCTCAACAAATCAGGGTGCAATGGGGAGATCTCGTCAACCATACCACGTGTGGTTACGCTGTCCACTGGTAGTATTTACTTTATAAACATTTGATTGGTCTATATTCGTGATTTGTAGATGACTTACCCGCTTTTGTAGTTAACTGCAGTATTTGTTAATTCAATCAATTGGTCAAAACGTATAAAAATAAAGTAAAGTATAAGCGATAGCATCTATTAAAAGTTATTGTTTAATGTCATAATTTAGTAGCTAGCTGATAAAGACATTTTGTCTCTATTTTTTCAGATCAATTTCCGTTCCGTTTGATGTTTTTGACTATCATGGCGTAGGAAAGTCGAAACATGAATCAAGCTCTACAACAAGTAACTCCAAGATTTCCATTTATAATGGTAAATCAAACGGTGATCCGCAAAAAAAAGAATTTCAAAAATTTGATGTCGATACAAATGCTTTTTTTCAAATATTTCATGAAGATGAGGGAAATAAGTTACTCGAAGTAACAACAAAAGCGACAGCAAATGAGATTTATTTCACGCCGGATGTCACATCTTTCGAAAATTATGTAAGTTTTTAGTGAATTCTAAAATGAGTATTTTAAGTTTTAGACAATCAAACACATAACTTGAAATTAGTTTTTTAGATTTTAGCTGTGGATTATTTCAATCTTTTCTTCCTGAAAGAGTTCAGCTCGAAGATCAGATAAGTAATTACTCTCGTTTCTCTTAATATACCAAGATAAACCGATATACCGACAATGTAAGCCTCAAAAGGCTAGCATTTGACCTCTTTAAAATACTAAGCTGACTAAATAAAATACAGTAGGTACCTGTTGTAAAACCTTCGCTCAACAAAAACAGGAAATAAGTAAATTGGACCAATGCAAGGGTAAGGTTATCAAAAAGATAAATATAACTCTTGATCTTTGGATAACGAGACGAGCGGTCTCTCTTATGTTAGACTGAGATTGTAAATTGTAATTTAAATTAAATATAAAATTTAAAATAAACCTACTTATGCTATAACTAGCTGCTGCCCCGCGGTTTCACCCGCGCGGAGATATTGGATTTCATGGTTTTTATTTTTTTTGCGTGGAACCCTAATTCTTTTTCCAAAATAAAAGTAGCCTATGTTACTCCTTGTAATATCAGCTATCTGCCAGTGAAAGTCCGGTCAAAATCAGCCCAGCCGTTTCGGAGATTACCCAGAACAAACAGACAGACAAACAAAAATTTAAAAAATGGTTGATCTGTTGTAGGTACCATATATAGGTACATTCATATGCATTCAATAAAAAGCTGTTATTTTGATATTACAAAAAGACACTTCAATTTTATTAATTTGTAACTGAAACGCCTGCAGAAATAAGAAATTATGAAGGAGGGGTATGTCCACTGCTGAATATGTTCAGCAGTGGACATACCCCTCCTTCATAATTCTTCATCCTATATTCATAATCCTTCTTCTAGCTAATGATTATGGATTGAATACTAGGTATTTTCATTATTTTACAGACTGAAGATTACGGTTATGTTGATAACCGTTATTCTGGAGGACAAGCAGCCCAGCATGCTTTTATTACACTTCTCGGAGGGTGATGCAGAAAAGTTGAAGTTATGTTTAATAAAGTGGACTATTAAATTATTTTTCCAACATAATTATTGTAACTTTCTTAAGCATGTTCCTTTCTTTTTTATATTTTTATAATATAAGTAATTAACACTAGATTCAAATGTATTTTAATAGGTAGGCATGATTCTCATTTAAAAAATGTACAATGCGTTTAAAATAAGAATAGGACCGGCCTAGCGCCATGTTGTGACGTCACTACGGGAACTTGGTATAGTGTGCAAAAAAAGCAATGTTAAAAAATATTGGCTTGTTTTATATTGTAATAGCACGTACTTTTTATCTGATAGGTAGAGAAAAAATTAGTCTAAAAACGAATCATAGGTAGGTAAACTAAAGTAAACAAAATTGAAAAATTAAATTCGTTAAATTTGCCATCTAAAAATCGGGAGATTTTTATTCGGAATAAAACAAGAGAATTTTATGTTAATAATATATTCATTTATTCAAGATCTTTTAGTTTTGCCGTATGAAGAATATTATTTTCCATGTTTATTTATGAATATTATTTTACATTAGATGATAATTCAAAAATCGGGATACTGAATTGCTAAATCGGGATATCGGGAGACAATGACCAAAATCAGTAGATCTTCCAATAAATCGGAAACTTTTGCAACACTGCGTCTGTGCTGCCAACCTTATAAATATATAAATTTTATAAAATGAACGATTTTTAGTCATTCATTTAAAATTAATCTATTTTTAAGTTTGTTCTGCTGACCGTACTTATATGAGTGAAGTTAGCCGAGAGCCCGTCCTATTCTTATTTTAATCGCATTGTACCGCAAAACAGTAATTTGACCATATTGGTGCGTACTTCCCATTTTTATCTGAATGGAATCCAGATTTATAATTCTTGGTTGCATCTCTCCGACAGACTGTTTATAGTTTAGATCTTAACAATTCTAATACATGAAAATGAATGCCTTTAATATGCCACGGTCCACGATAGAGTACGCTTCGTAAGTGGCGACCCGGTTATTTCTAGCCCTTACACCAACCAAAATTAAAGATCCTTCTTTTTTTATGCTATTTGGTAACGAGATGAGCTGGTCGTTTGCCTGATGGTAAGCATAACGCCGGCCCATAACAATTGCAGTGCCACTCAGAGCTTTGAAACACAAAGGTCTGCGCGGCACTGCAGTGCGCTCATTACCCTTAGAATTTCACTAGCTACTCTGCTCATGAAACCGGAATACAGTAATACTTGCACATTACTACTTGGTGGCAGACTTCACGAGCAAAGCGGTGGTAACAACCCGAATGGGCACTCGCAGAAGAGTTAGTCCTACTACTATAAACGCACTAAATACAGGTTTCCAATTGAATACATTTTATTCCATCCTCCAATCATGCTGATGTACTGAAAGAGAAGAAAATAATATTAGATTATGGACCAAAAGCAGTGTCTTACGTTACGGGCGGCTTATTGGAACTTGAGCGTAACGAAGGGATTTGGCTAAAATTTCCATTATGGGCCAATGATATGAAAGTTAATTTTTTTATTGTCGATAGTACTCTTAAATAGAAAGCTTTTTACAAATTTTCAAGTTGCGGAGATTCACGTTTTACGAGATATAATTGTTTAAAGTTTCGATATAAATCGGAAAATAGCACGCCATTTGCAGATTTTTATGGATAAAATGACATGGTAGACGTCAAAGTTGACATTTCACGTTCCGTTGATGGTAGACGTGTATTTTATTAAATATTATGTCTTCGTTTTACTTAAATATATGTAATTTTATTTTCAATTATTAAATTTGGTGTGTAATTAATGTGCACAATAACCGTGCTGTATTATACAATTATATTCACTATTTTTTACACAAAAAATAACGAAATTATGTTTATACTACGGAATGGAACGTGAAGCGACGCCATTTTATTTTATAGCGTCTTTTTATCTGTTAGCCGTCAGTGTCAACCATCGTTTGTTGTCCTTTTTTTTTTGTTTTGTTCTTGGCTCCACGCGATTAGCGTATTTAGCCAGTGTCAAGTTATATAATTAATAATAATATGTAATAAGTCTCTAGTTTTGGTGCATGAAAGTCGTCAAAGTCACGTTAAAGTTTAGTCTAAGCGCGGTCAAGTCGAAGTGATGCTTCAGTAAAGCGGTGGATACTTTACTGAAGCTTCTATGGAGTTTTGGATAGAATACGAAAATACACGTTTTTCGTCTTTGTACCATTTGCCTTTCACTCATGCACGTTTACGAACACTTAATGGTTAATAATCCACCATTATTACACATTAACACTCGATAAAACACAGGTTTTAGTAAATAACACAAAATCAACAACAGCACATTTTTGCATTCCCGCCAAAACTCCATTTGTTGTCCTTGCATCACTATAAGAATATCCGAAAAATAACCAAAAACGAATCAGAGCTTAAACTATTACTCGTGCGAAACCGTGGGTGGCCATAAACCCAAGGGTCTGATTAAAAAAAGGTTTAAATGACAAAGTATTTATTTAAAAATATATTATATTGTAGTAGCTGTTTAATACTTTTATTATAACTACGAATTGAAATTACAATGATACATAAAAAAGACAAGAAAATCCAATAAAATGACTTTTGGGGGAAAATAATATAATTAACGGACATATCACATAAAACTTAACTTCTTTTTTGCATCAGCGCCCTCCTATCAAGGAAATGGCAGCGTGCTGGGCTGCAAGTGATTTATTAGAAGAACGGTCATCAACATCACTCTGAAAAAAAATAACGATCCTCTATGAAATATATTTTATACTGTTAACCGACACTAGCGGATGTTCAACAAATATATACATCACAACCGATTCTAACCTGCGTCTACTGGCTATTCGGGCCAGACGCCTTAACCAACTAGGCTATGGGAGCAATCGATGTTGACTGCGAAATTCTTAATATGATGTATTTCTTTCCGGCGTACAAGCCGTAGCTCCAACTAGCAGACCCGCTTTGTAGCGATTGCCTACTCCATTGTGATACGCTACAGTACCAATTAAATGGCAAGAGATTTTGCATTATTTAAACTTTATGAAATATATTTTATAGTGTTAACCGAAACTAACGGATGTTCACACAAATATATACATCACAAAAATAGCCTAGTTGGTTAAGGCGTCTGGCCCGGATAGCCAAAAGACGCAGATTCGAATCCTGTTGGAAGCAAAATTTTTGTGATGTATATATTTGTGATAACGATCCTCATTCAACATGAAGTCTAAATTAATAAACCCAAACGCGGATAACTTTTTTGGCTTCTTGCTTAATAGAAGTCATGTAAGTAAATAATAATAAATAATGGTCAACGATCATAATAAAATATACGTTACATTGATAAGCCCTGGCCTGCTAGTGCTCCTTGTATTAGATACTACAAGGATTAATAAAAGTTGAAAATTTCAGATTTGCTGAACCAAATATTATAAATATCGTATTCTGGAGCTACAGTAGTTTGGGGTAGAAAGATTTGGCACACGATTGTGGTAAGCCCCGTTGTATATTCTAACGAATAATGGTCGGAAGAGCTTTTTCATCTCGTCCCACCGCCACAGTTCAATCACCGAACATCTCACCATCGGAAAAAAGCTCATCCACAGATAATCGAGTCTCATACCTACTTTATGGGACGTTTACCGCTTTATGCAATCCTTTCTCCCGCATACTTGCAAAATGTAGAGCTACTACTGAACTGTGGACTAGCTTCGCTCCAGCAGGTCTTTCCGCAGTGCTACAAAATGCAGTCCGTCAAGATGGGTGCTAAACGATTTCAGATTTAACTTACTCAAAACATGTTATATTTTTAAAGACTTATTTTTACTTTTTAGTCTGCTTTTTAAGAACACATAATTTAATATATCGTGGGGCCTTACTCTGAAAATAGAAGGTATAAGCTTCGGCTAAGACGGTCGCAGTTTTCCTACTATGAATACAACTTTGGATTCGACGTTCATAGGTACTAGATATTTTGTTTTTCATGGTAGGCAAATGCCGATCCGGCAGCCGAAGCTTCGACGTTCGATTTCGGAGTGAGGCTCCTGAAATAAAAATACAAAATTTTAACAGTAATGTGGTGAGAAATTAGTGCTCACCTGTTACCACCCTTATTAGTTACCTTAGTTACCACCCTTGAGATGGAAATCCTTCATCAAAAACATATTGATTGAGATCCAGTTCCTATTTAGGTTTAGCGTATTTACTGTCTTTGGACATATTCAAACGTGTATCAAGAGTAAAACATAGTAAAATTGAACTTACATAATTTCTCAAACATTTTGTCGTAAGATCAAGCTCATCCGTCGTCGCATTTGTTGTTATTTCATTTGGTCCATTTTCCAATGTGGTAATATTATTTTGATACTCATTAGAGATTTGATGAAATATATTTGTATCAGTTTTCATTTTTTGAGTTTCTTCATTTTGCAGGCCATTATTTGACGTAGTACAAGAAATTGAATCGTTTTTTGTGTCGTGATTGCCGAAAACTTCAGACGGAACTGAATTTAATCTGCAAGAAATAAGTTGCTTTCGTGAAGTAGCTACTATAGTTAAAGTACACTTAACCAGTCCGTCCGTGCTGGTTCCAGCTTATTAAAGAGACCACCCAATCTCTTCTCGTGGTGTGAGAAGTGTGTTTTTTGTTCGCGTTTTATTTTGGGAACCCGTGGGCAGGAGCTAGTCTTTTATAAAACTTTTAAGCTCAGTAATTCACGTGGTAATATCATTATTTTATCGAATTTGTGGTTTCCACGCGCACTTTCTTGTGGTACCTTAAAGTTTTTATTAGTTAATGAACCCTTAAATTTTGTCTCTGGGAGAAAAGGCCAATTAGCAATTTTAATGACCATTACTTAGTTCTCATTAGAGTTAATATAATGAACGATTCTGAGTGCGGCAGCTAGTCGTCCTTCTCTTATAACATTATAGTTGCACTGGTTATCTTGGCTGAACGAACCTTCCTAGCATGCACATTACAAGCAAGTGGAACAACCAAGCGGAATGTAGGTACGTTCCAATGTCAAGATTGTAAAAAAACCTTAAGAAATTTTGATGACTGTGATCTTAGCGAGTGTGGCTTATTATATCGTTAGTCTAGTATCTTTGTCTTATTTAAGGACCGTACTATTGGTTTAGTGACCTCTACAGCATCAGAGAGTGTAGCCAAGCAAAAACCTAGAAAACACCTTACCACCATACTTGCTATTTATATTTATCACCCATTGCATGAGTGTGTATGCGTTATAATTATATTAATTTCTTATTATGTGAAAAATCTAACTGCACTAATGGTTTTGGCGTTTTTATTCGTTCAGAATTTGTAAGGTATTCTTAGGTTATTTACCGTCAGTAATTACTCGTGTAAAAAATATTACCTGCTAACTCCATGCAGTAAAAACATAATAGCAAAAAACAACATATTTTTTGCTTGATCACACCTGAACTCGTTGGTGAACAAGCTTCGTTCTGTTTACAAATTTTAAGAACTTCAATCAGTTCTCAATATAATTTTCTATTACAAAGGCCACTTGTGAACTTAAGATAACTCGGGATTGCCCATAACATTGCACAATTTTCAATATCGTCTTCCCTCATTTACATTTTGCGTAATTTTACTTTCCAAACTGCATACCTCTCAAGAAACTCAGTTGTTTTTATAAAAATTGCTGGTCATTTTTAATGAACCAAATGGTGCTCTTTATTGTTATCGACAAAGGAAGTATATACAAAAGCCCGGCACGCAAGTTTTACTCGCACTTGACAGATTTGACAATAAACACTTCTCTGAAGTATTTCCAACGTCAGTAATGATAAAATTATAAAAAGCAAACTGTATGTGTAATTATGTTTCGACGAAATTAGCGGCCAAGCAGGAAACAAGTTGAACAACGGCGCTCATTCGTGATCTTGAAAGCCAGTTCAAACCACGTTGAAATAAATCATATCCTACGTTGTCTAGCGTGTACAAGTTTGTGAAGCGTTTGTTTTGTATGTGTAGTGTTTTGTTATTGCGATTTTATTTGAGGAAAATTAAACTTACCACATCATGTTTAATGTAAAAATCAAAGTGAGTCCAGTTTTTTGTAATATTTTTGTAGTATAAAAATGTACAGAATGTACAGTATAAATATATACTGTATTATTATTTATTATTATTACGTATTTTCACACGACTGCCCAAAAAAGGAGTATAATGTTTTCAGGGTTTATGTGCGTATGTGAGTGTCATTATTCCACCATAACATTTAAATGCTTGAAATTTCAAAAGGAAGACCCTATGTGGTATCGTTAGAATTCTTACAATATCCCGAGTGATACTTCTGGCTAGGGCAGTCGTGTATTTAATTTTTTTTAATTATACTTGTTCTGTATTTATTCTTGACATAAAAATATATGAGACAGGGGTGTACTTGATAGGTCGATGGCCAAGACTAATGGAACACACAAAGGTTGCGGGACCGATTCCCAAAAAAAAAGTGCAACAAATATAATATGGACCTTTAAAAAAAAACATTATTGCTTCCGTGTCTCAGTATTGTTGGACGCTATGCTATCCGAGTGATAAATAAATTTAAAAGCATCAGACTTTATTTTACAAAACAAGAATCAATTAGCAATTTATTTCAAAAAAAAATTCAGTTAACCTTAAGCTAAGTGATGTCGATCCGATTTTCAGGACACAACAAAAAAAGAGTTAAATTTATTATTTTTAGACGAAGAATTGGCGCACTTGGTTAACTGTTGGAAATTCAAACGAATGGTAACGTTTGGTGGGCTATCTAAATTCAGTGCCGCGCAGGCGTTTGTGGCACTGCAGTTGTTATGGCCTGGCGTTATGCTTACCATAAGCAAACAAACACGGCAAAACTCGTCACGTTATCAAATAGTATTAAAAAAATGTAATATATTAGGTCCTTACATATGAAATTGGCGTTTTGTCAAACTGGTGACTTTGGTCTCTAATATCTGGCATTTGGTTTGGAATTCCAAATCCAAATTTATTTCAAATTGAAGCTCGTGTATTTTTCGAATTTAGTTCATTTGTTTTCATGGCATTTGATTTTTGACACCTAAATGCCACGAAAACAAATCAACTACTAAATTCGAAACATGAATACACGAGTAAGCATCGCATTATCTACGTGTTCCTCCGTGGCACAAGCACTGCAGCTCGAAAGATTAATAATGATGTGTTGTAATGAGCTACCTCAAAAGAAAACACGGTACGTTTTTGTTTCTAACGTTTTAGTACTGGAAATTTTAACGTACAGAACAAGCCCCGTGGACGGCCGGAGACCAAGTTGTTAACGAAGAATTAAAAGTGACCGTGGAAGTGGATCCATCGCAAACCACGTCAGAGTTAGCAGCAGGCTTCGGTGTAAGTGATAAAACAGTTTTTCACTTCAAACAAATTGCAAAAGTAAAAAAGATCGAACAATAGTTACCCCATAAATTGAGTGAAGAACACGAACAAACACGCGTCGAGAACTGTTACATTACTCAACCGGCACAATAATGAGGGGATTTTGAATCGTATCGTCACTTGTGATGAAAAATGGATCCTGTACCTACGATAATCAAAAACGCTCATCACAATGGTAAAACCAAGGTGAATCGGCCCCCACCATACTTACCTTACTCCAACAGATTACCACTTTTCCGGAATTTGGACAACTTTCTGCAAGAAAAAAAATTAAATTCCGAGGAGGCAGTCCAAACCGCCTACAAATATTTTATGTATTCTCGCTCCCACAATTTCTTCAGCAAAGGAATCAATGATCTGCCTATGAAATGGCAAAAGTGCATAGATAGCAATGTTACATACTTTGATTGATTAAATCTTTAATTTCTTATATTCGTTTTGTGTTTTCTATATAAAACTCCAATTTCATATGTAAGGACCTAATATCATTTATCTGCCATGTCGTGTAAATATTGTTAAATTAAAAAAATACCCATCCATAACGTGATTAAATTGATTTTATCTTTTTTGCAGCTTTCAATTATTTTATGTCTATTAGCAGAAATACAGACTGGCTCTGGTATGCCTCAAGGATTTTCTTTCCCAAAATTTGTGTCGTGGAATAACAACGACCAATCTTTGACAATATTACCTAACGTCCTAGTAAAAAGGTATGCATTTGTGAAAATTCAGTTTCAAAGTATTTTACTGACATTAATCTTTGAAGGGCGTTGACTCTAGATATCCAATCTATGTAGTTGTATAATTGGCAAGAATAGTATGAACAAAACTTAAGTTTTTATCATTGTTACAATATCTCGTCCTGTAGGTATTCAGTGTCATATTCCGTGAACTATTATAATTTTACTTTGATTTTTTTATATTTCACATCGTTAACTTACCTTTTTTCTTTTCAGTCCTGTTACAAGTTCTCATTTCAACTTGTTTGGAAAGAAAAATACAGTGGACCATATTAATAATTTAAAAAATGAGCAGCTTCCAGCATATGCCAATGAAGTTGGACAAGGCAATGGAAAATTAACGACCAATACAAACCTTGGTAAAATTGATAACGGTTATGGAATCTCAAATCAGGAAAATCACTCTGATGAAAATAATAAAGGCAAACAATATGGAAACCTTCCACGTGTTCTTAAAGGAAAAGAAGAATTGGTCAGCAAATTTAATGCTTTTGATGAAAATGAAACTTATAATGAAGTGACTACTGAACCAGTATATGAAACTACTACGGATGATTACGAGACCACTGTAAGTACTAAGACCAAAACCAAGTTAACCTATAAAATGCACATATAATATCAAAATCCTGAAGTAACAGGAACCTGATGAACAATATTTTTTCAGACTATTGAAGATGTTTTCAATCGGGCTTCTCCTCAACTGGTAGCATCGCTTCTTGGATAAGATTAACTAATTATCGTCATCTTCAAATCTCACGTAACGTAAGTACTAAGACCAAATCCAAGTTAATCTATAACATGCATATATAATATTAAAATCTTGAAGTAACAGGAAACTGACAAACTATATATTTTCAGACTATTGAAAATGTTTTCAATCGGGCTTCTCCTCATCTGGTACCATCGTTTATTGGATAAGATTAACTAATTATCGTCGTCTTCACATCTCACGTTACAGATTTCAGTATTTAGATATTTTTCAAAGAATACTGTGACGTCTTCCAGAGTATACATCATGTAACTATTTATTTTATTGCCTTTGTCATCCCTCTCTTCATATAAAAGACTTTCTGCTTTTTTTGTTTTCTTGCTTCTAAGAAGATGATCACTGTTTATGATCAAAATTGATCTTCTTTTCATTAAATTCAATACGGTAGAGAAGTTACCAGAAGTATTATTTGTAAGGAATGTGGTAAATCTGAAACAAATGTACTTTTATAATTTTATTGTGATTTGATACACATATAAATATTTATGCCAATACATATATAAAAATTTGATATATTTTTTATGTTTCGAAATATGAAATATGAATACGGAAGAGAAGTTACCAGAAGTATTATTTGTAAAGAATATGGTAAATCTGAAACAAATGCACTTTTTAATTTTATTGTGATTAGATAGATACACATAAAAATATTTATGTCAGATTTATTTCATTGTTTGGTAAAAAATTAACTTTAGGTGGTAAATAATGTATATCAGCTAGCAGACATGCGGTTAATGTCAAATCTTTTCTTGCGAATTTAAAATAAATAAGTTTTTAATACATGAAACAAAATTAGTTATTCTATAATATTCTAGTAAATAATACAAGTGTGTAAAGAAAATAATATACTTAGTAATAAAATTTTCACTAACACTACAAGAAGCCTTGGCCTATTTTTTTTTAATTCTATTTGATAACGAGTCGAGCTTATAATCTATATCAGCATTAGATTTGGTGGATTTGGTTAATGACTAACATGCCTAAATGGGAGTGTATTTTTAGTTTATAGTCACTTCACTATGTTTTCCTTTGCTCCGTCCGGTGACGCTGTAAAGTTCAAAAGGCTAACAGCACGGTACTTATAAAAAAAATTCCTTTACAGAAATCTCCATCTCATTCTATGACAAAAACGCTTGAGCTACAGAGTGGACAACCAGACTACTACATTATCACTTCAAAATCATTTACTATGATTTATTTTGTTTTTGCACAGGTATTTTTGTATAGGTACTCAATACTCATAAAGTTATAACAATATGAAAAGAAAAAAAGGATCTTTGTAATTATTCTGTTTTCGAGTGTTTTAGTTTTCAACCAACACGCGGTATTTTGCAATTTGTTCTGCGGCTATGATTGAGGTAGTATAGACAAAAAACAGTTTGGTTTTGTAGTCAATTAAATTGCCTTGTGATGAAAATTTTGTTAAATTTATATATATACTAGCTGCTGCCCACGGTTTCCCCGCGTGGAGATATTGGATTTCATGGTTTTTATTTTTTTGCGTGGAACCCTAATATTTTTTTTAAAATAAAAGTAGTCTAAGTTACTCCTTGTAACATCAGCTATCTGCCAGGGAAAGTCCCGTCAAAATCGGCCACGCCATTTTGGAGATTACCCGGAACAAACAGACAGACAAAAATTTAAAAAATGCTTGTTTTGTTATATGTACCGTATATACTTTCATATGCATTTGGTAAAAAGCTGTTATTTCGATATTACAAACAGACATTTCAATTTTATTTATTTGTATAGATAGATTGGTACGTGTATAATTGTGTTAATGTTAGCTTGGGCCAAATTTTTATCACGATGTTTTTGTTTGACGAAAAGAAAAACTAACTGTCGGTGTCAAATCCTCGATCTACTAATATGGTCGACTGGACTGTGACCTCATTGTTATAAGTTATCGTCGCTTCAAAGATAGAATCATCGAGATACTATACCAGGAGGTCGGATTACATACAAACATCACGAAAAAATAGCAGCAAGAATGTATGCGCACGTTAGGCTGACGTCTAGTAGATGTGAAATTAAAATTGAAAAGTAAATCATAAAGAAGAAAGAAAGAAGATATTTTGATCTTGGGTATATAAGCTCGAAATTAAGACGGTGCTGGTTTTTTTTTTTTGTTTATTTAGGCTATCCTAATTTACTTGTCTTTCCATTTTATTTTATATCACTTGTCTTTTCAGTTTATATTTAGGATTTACGTCGGCATTCTTTACAACAAATAAAAGGTTTTTACAATGTTTCCAATGCTTACAATTATTTAAAATTTCTCGAGGAAACCTGAAATGAAAATTGGTAACAAAAAAAAAACAAAATAAATAGCATCAATTAAAAAGATATCTGTAAAAATAAACATCGAAGCGACTCCATCACATGTTTATTCAAAATCTTCAAATCGTTCTATTGTGTAAAAAAATTTTTGAAATTATGTTATTATAATATATATTATGTTATTGTAATTATGAATTATATTAGGTTTCTTAGCAAAATAATCCTTTTAAATAGTAAAACAATTAGTCTACTTACTGAAAATATGATACACCTTGATCTTTTTTCACTTTTCTAGTATAGCGCGGACCCAAGATATTTTTACTTTTTCAAATCAATGGATAGAGTACACAAAAAATGGAACAAAAATCTGTGTAACAGTTACTATATAAGAAATATACCATAGCACTTATTACCATTGTGTAATAATTATCGTATACCATTGAAAGTAGCTTTTCTTGTATGCATACGATAACTATCTTCTGCCCGCGGCTTCACCCACGTAGTATGTATCTTTATAGCCGATGTGTTATTCTGGAACCTAAACTTAAACGTTCCAAATTTCATCAAAATCGGTTTAGTTGTTACGGAGATACGCGGTAACAAAAATTCATACGCACAAACTTTCGCATTTATAATATTAGTAGGATAGTATAACAGGATAAGAAGGATAGGAAAGATTTTAATGTTTATAATAATGTATAATACATATAAAAAATAATGTATAATAGTCTAGCACGTTTATATGAAAAGGATGTGGGAAGATTAGTCTTTCCTTCTCGTATAGGCATGTGTTATGTTAACCTATTGAGAAAACCGTACTAATAAGAACTAGTTATATTAATACTATATTAGACATATAATTATTACTATATGTATTAGAGTTATTACGATACCTGATAGCAGACGTAGTCGTATTCGAACTGAATGTAAGGTCATATTGTATGAAAAGAACTCCGAGCAAGATCTGCAAGCAATAAACAAATATAAAATAACTAATATGTTTACGTTCATAAAGTGGAAAGTGACACAAGCTAGATTTACTTAGTAGGTACTTGATGCAGTCAAAATGTGCCATTATACGTCAGTACTTCGCCCCTACCATTGACTAAAGATATTTTTAGTGTAAGTAAGTATTCCTTCTGGTCGCGGTGTCATATTCATAAGCACTCTACAATAACTATTATAATTGTATAAAGATTTTAATAATTGATTAAAATGTTCTTTAACTACATTTTTACCGTGATTTCACCTAATGTTAAGTGACTTATTTATCAAATATATTCAGTCTTGTCTTGGATAACCCTATATATAGGTAATAATTGTAGGTACCCAGTGACTTAAGTAATTGGCACGAATCTAGCTGCAGCATTTCTCGAAGAGTTAGCCCCGTATCCGCAAAACATTTGGGACAAGAGTAAACAGGTATCGTCTAAGCAAACTACACCATTGACAAGCAACGATGCGTGCTTCACATCAGCCTATTCATGCCAGTCATTCAAGGCTATTCAACACAAACAATTTTTTGAGGATAAATATATTTTTCCTGCCAAGCTTTTAACTAAGTATTTTATACGTAATTGGTACTGTAATCTCTTGGCCACCTTCCAGCACCATCAGGAGGCCTGCCACGATCTCTTAGAGCAGTATTTCTTTAACCGTACATTGAAAATTGTAGTACGTATTTTCTACATAAGGTTAAAGTAATACTGCTCTAAGATATGGTGGTAGGCCCCCTGGACCCTGGACATCATCTAGGATCAGAGTACTACTTGTAAAGACCAATCAAAGGAGGCCACCTAGGGCCACCTTCTGGCTCCATTATCAGGCAAGCCCTGTGACATCATTATATTGCATTGTCATCCGATTTACATATGTAAGTAATTTTGGCACAATCGAACACCAGGAAGTAAGTATTTTGCAAGCTAAATTTGACCTAAACAAACATTGCAATTTAAATAAAAGGTTGTAATAAAAAATTTAAAAACCTCACATGGCTATGAAATTAACTCTATCAACAAATACTTACGAGCACATGTCTTGAGTTCATATTGAACAGTCGTTGTTTCACGAGTGTTCAAACATACATATATATTAACCCATCACGAGGTTCAGTGACTAAGTCAAGGAATTACTCGTATATCAGTCAAGCAAAACATTTCATTACCATACCACATTAAAGAAGAAAATTCAATTCAGACTCAGATAAGAAACTCAATACTGCCACGGAAGGGATTTGTTGGCTTTCTTATTTCACGAGGCTAAATTGAATTTTCTTCTTTAATAGTATTATTCATATAAAGACACTCTTTGGAATTTCTAAGTTTTTGTTTCAATATTTTTTTGTTATAGAGAAGCAATAAAGATGTTGGTGACGATGGTAATGACTTGAAAATAAAACAAATGACAGTTTGACTTTGTCTGTCATTTCATTGTGGTAGGACTTTTTGACTCTCTTAGCTAGCTAACCTCTCAAGTCCAAAGCCCACTATTATGGTAGCCGTTTCGAGAGTATATTATTCTGGTTTCAAAAAAACACCAACATCACAACAAACTAAACTTTGTGACTTAATTTTTACAAAAATAAATTGGGCTGCATGTAAAAGAGCTTCCCCGAGCGGCGAATACGAACACTTACATTAGTACGATGCCCGGCGCACCCTGGACAAACCGGTGTTTGCACCGGTTGACCAAGCCGTCCACCACATTGGTTTGACCCAATACAAACGACCATTCTCAGGGCCAACAACAGCGGCCCTTATCAGGGCCATAAACAACGGTTCTTCTGAGAGCTAAAACCAAAGACCTTCCTCAAAATGAAACCCGCAACAATCTAGCCGACTCGGCCTATGAAAGTAATCTCTATAAATATCGAGGATTTCTTTACAAATAAAGAGATTTTCTGTCTAACCTATCTAAAGAACCACAAAGTGATATCCTTTGTCTTCATGAAACTCACCGTGGCTTCGATGACCAAAGACCAAAAATTCCGGGACAACTCCTCTCCGCATAGATTCCACACGAAAAGTATGGTTATGTAGTTTCTGGCAACCCATTTCACAGCCATAATCTAAAAGAGTCAAATCAATGACACGCAAAGAAGAAGACGAAAATAGATATGAATGATGCTAATTATTACGGGAGGACGTGTTCTACAGTGGTAGCTGAGAATTGGTAATGGTGGTATGTAAGAATGATATATGCAGGGTTGCTGGCAGTAACTGCAGAAGATGAAGATCGGGCTCAATGGCGTGCCTTGGGAGATTATTTATGAGTATTTTTCGAGGTATGTAAAGATGTTAAAACATAGAACAGCGTTTATTTTATTCCTCAGTAAAGGAACGTATTCAAGTACTAAATTGGCAATGTGCTTATATAACGCTTTCAGGTGCTACTAACATTTACATTACAAGGAACGAAATAATTTAGTCTAAAAACAAAATAAAGCATTACACGCACTTGTGGCTTCTACGTAAATCTGGTTTTATTGAGACATTGTAACGGGATATTTACCGTGATTATTATTGAACGATGAGCACCCGATATTTCGACGCTGTTGCAAGCATCATGTTCACGGGTTCTGGTTTTATTACTATGTTTTTAGCGCTTCTCGTGCACATCTAAGGATACCCTAAACAATAAACATATCTCTAAGCAACTCTGCAACACCATACATATTATTCAACCATTTGTTATAATATACGATTCGTCCTCTTTTATCTTATTCCTTGTAAAAGTTTTTTTTATGCTATTAGGTAACGAGACGAGCTGGTCGTTTGCCTGATGGTAAGCATAACGCCGGCCCATAACGATTGCAGTGCCACCCAGAACTTTGAAACACAAAGGCCTGCGCGGCACTGCAGTGCGCTCGTTACCCTGAGACATTAGGTATTAAGTCTCATAAGCCCAGTAATTTCACTGGATACTCTGCTCATCAAACCGGAACACAGTATTGCTTGCACACTACTGCTTGGCGGCAGACTTCACGAGCAAAGCGGTGGTTCACGAGCAAACGAGCAAAGTTGATTTATGTATGGTGGTATTCTAGTGCGTTTTGTTTTCGATAAGTCTTCGTGGTCACCACGAAGGTTACCTTTAATGCGTTTGAATTCTGCTCCCTGTCGTTTATAAAAAGAGGATATTTTTCATTATAACTGTTCTATAGATCCTCAGAGAACTTGATATAAAAGTTGTCATCAAATGCTTTACACGTATGAATACAGCATAGCAATGTTGCTAGATAACTGAATTTGTTTATATGGGAAAAATGTAGGCGTACCTACAGTTAATAATTTCCAAACAATTTGGAACATTGCATTTTACATCATAATTCTTCATTAGATTAATAAAATAATTGGAGTAGATTCGCAAATTTCGTTTCGTCAAAAGTGTTAAACTCACTCACTTAGAATGTCACTTAGAATGGAGTCTTAAATCACTTCGCATTTGTTTTTACTAAATTGATAACAAAATCAGAAGCTAAAATAAATAATTGCATATTTTTACTTACCATAATAATAAGAAAAAAAATTATTAACTATGCTAACAAATAGATTCTGAACAGTTAAAACATCATAATCTATGACCTAGGTATACAAATAGAATTATTATACACAAGAAATTGATTGGTCACAATTATGAATAACATTATTTAGCTAAAAAGGAATGGAAAAAGTGTTTTGTTCCAAATGTCTAATAAACTTTATTAACTAGCTAATACATAAATAAAAACTACATTATTTTAACCGAGCTACAAAAACAATTGGATAATCTACAAGCCAAATTAGGCCTATAGATAATCCAAATGTTCTAGCTCACTCTGCCAGTTGAATGGAAATCGATTTAGGAATAGATAAAACAAATTCTTTAAAGATTATTTGTTGACATGTCCTAAGAGCATTCCATTGCAGTAGTATCATTTTTATTTTGGAACTAATGTTTAAAATAATGATGCTGCTGATTTCAGATTAACTGTTTTTGAAATATTTTTAATTACAAACCGAATAGTATTTTTTATACTGAAAAGGCTTGCGTTTGACCGCAGTCTCACCTGATGGTAAACGACGATGCGGTCGACGACATAAAACACTTACCTAGCTAGATGATACTTGCTCACTCGTGTCTTGAAGACTCCCAGATTGTAGTATTCAGGAAATACAGATGCCTGCAAGGAATTCCGTTCCTTCCCTGTCCGCATGAAAAATATTGAAGCAAAACGCTTGGTGCGGATAGAATGTATGTCAACCATAAATGGGTAACAAAACGCCGTGCGTTTTGACGTATACTATACACTCTTCAAAATGTATGCTGTAGAAGACCGATAGACTGGCAACCCTGCATCGATACTCTGGGCTCTGGAGCCTGGCGTCAACAAGCATATCGTTGCCTATAAGTTTTATGTTCATCTTTCAATAGTTTCCAAGGCCTCAAGATGATTTATGGTTCCTGTAATGTAATGGAACCAGTAGTTAGTGAATTTCAGTGGCCTAATCTATGGATTATAGGCATACAAAATATATCTACTAACTTTGCTTAAGATTTGTAGCTATTTTAATTACTTTTTTAAATTTAAAAACAGTTATTTTAGATTTTATTATGTCTACCAACTTATTATGTGATTTCAAAGTCAATAATGTATTAAACCATTTATTATATTATGTATACGAGTATATGGATCTTTGGCCATCAGGTTTGACTTAAATTACAGTTACGCAATCACAATGTTGAACAGCACTTGACATGTAAATTATAGTCAACTGTCACTAACAGTTGCAAAAATATGACTATAGATAGTCCAATTAAATCTAGAGACAGTCTATAATTTAAGGTCAGAGTTAGGCGCAAGTAATTAATATCTTTAGATAAAAATATTGTATTAGGAATTAATTTTTTTTTTCATTTATCTGAATAATAATCAATCATAACCTAGGTAAGTATAATGTTCGCTAAAACATTAATCCAGCAACACTACACCACAATCAAAAACTCTTTATAGTCTTCTGATAAACAATTTGACCGCTATAAACGTCACTTTATAAACAGTGTATAACAGTGGTATAATCACACAATGTTTTATTGCTGGCGAAAATAAGTCATTACCTACATATTATAAATCAATAGGACAAAATAAAAATACAATAAAAAATTTGAAAACATAAATTTGTAATAAAAATGTCATTCATCTAAACAAATTGGCGAAAGAAAACTGTCACTACAATTATCATATCAAAACTTCACGATCAGGTATTTTTGAATAATTGCTTGTCCCAATATTTGCCTAGAATAACTGTTTACTAATACTATTGGATGAATGTTTTTGAGAAAATATTCTTAAGATTTATTTTGGGCTAAATTTTTGTGATAAATTAATGATTTCTTGTATCACATATTTTTAGTTGCTGGATATAATATAATTAATGTGAAGTCCTACATCTATAGTAATTTATCTTCTATTTATTTATTTAAGAAACAAAAATCGACCTCAAGAAACTGCACAAATTGAGATCTGTGATTTTGACGTCGTGATTTCTGATGGCAAATTAAGAAACACAAGACAAAAATACGAGTAAGTCGAGATATCAATTACATGTTTGAATACGATACAATAAAAGGTGGTACTAATGAAATGAAATGGTTATCATATTTGTACAGCTCTATGACCATCCCGGACACCATACTGACGTATATTTACCAATCTTGTTATTACAATAAGGTACACATTGCGTCATGTAAGAGCATTATGCATTGAAATTCCCCGGACGTTTAGACTTTTACTTAGTACTATCTTGTCTACAGTTTTTATGGCTACAGATCAATATGATATTTGAACCTCTAAGAAACAGGCGATGATTTTTATAGTTTTGATATTGTAGATGTCCTATCAGAGACCTATACCGCATAAGAACATAAGATAGCAACGATAATTTCTCATTTCCAAGTGTAGAAATGCATAATCTATTGCAAATAAGCGAATATCACTATCAATTATGATTGCTTTAAAGTTTAAACTCTCATAATAATTTTTTAACTTGCGATTAAAGCATCTCTACAAATACAGATTTTTAATTCCCAGGAGTAAATAAATAAAATAGGCTATTTTATTATTGACTCAGCCATTTAGAGCAACATCCTAATAAAGGCAGACAAAACGTGAGTTTGGCATCTGTATGAATCATCGTACTAATATGATCACCGAAAAAAAAACAAGATTGTCGGAGAGCCACCAGTTAATTACAATAAGAGTCATTCAAAACTGAATTATTTCTAATATGATGTTTAAAAGTGGCCATTTTAATTCATAAAGACATAAATAATTCAAATATCCGTTAAAAACTATTATCCATCAAAAAATAGGAATTCATTATACCTATTTCCAAACTCAATCTAGCAAACCGTTACTATAGTAGACAATAAGGCAACATTATCACGTTGGCTGGCAATGTAATCTTTGTGCCAAGTAAAGAACAGCATTTTGGTAAAGTGGCTATTTAAGTACATAAACACAACATTAAATTTGAATAGAGTAAGATCACTCTAGGATCTCTTTTTTATAATTTTTAATATCATCGTCCAACGATTTGCGGTGAAGGAAAATATTGTAATGCAACAATAACATGGTTGTAGAGCATGTCTAGTGTTTTCCATGTGTTTCGTCCGGCAGCTGTACTTGAAAGCCAGTCTTAATCTGGGTCTAGTGTATTCACCATCTTCTATCATATCGTCACTTAAGATCAGATAAGATAGTGGTGAAACGTTAACCTACCAAGTAAAAAAGGTTTCATTGCATAATGCATATATTATAAACATGTACAATTTAAAAGTTCTGGCTAACATTGAGAACCAAGCTCTGGCACAGGTAAAAGCACCTTGGACAAAATAACAGTTGGCTCTTAAGCAACAAATATTATGCGACATCCACGTTTAGCAGCTAATGAACCTTAGCCCAAAGACCTTGACAGAGTCAATTACGCGAAAATAAAACTTTATATTCACAGAAAAGGCATTTCGCACAGTAATTTGTGAAACTAAATGTGTTGCGAAAACATGAAGAATTACCAATAATAACAGGCTTTATGTGAAACAAATTATGCATACATCTCACACTGTACTAACTAACGGTTTGATATTGATGGATACCGATTTAGTAGTTTTTAATATATATAACCTTTAATATATATTACAACGTACTTAATTTGGAAACGTATGAAATTAACAAGTAACTTAAATTAAGTGATTTGAACTTAGATACAATACAAGACATTAACGCTATCGTAATAGGTACACAAATACCGTTTATTTTGTTATTAAATAAAACATTTGAATGTTACAATAGGTAGCTTTATACCAATGGCAATTCTAACTGACAACCTTTGCTTTAGGCAACCTGAAATAAAAACTTTTATTGCATGGATGGTTGAATTTTAGCGAGATCACCCACCGATCATTAGATTGAAGATTCAATTCCTACAATGTTTATTCAGTGAACGAAAATTTAACATTAAAGTACTGTAAGTAATACAAACTGACTAACAACCACAATCAAGTTGAAAATTTTGTTACCAAGTGCCAATCGGTATGTTCCGATAGTTAAACTTGAGATCCTAACTCTGTTTTTGAAAATGGTAAGTATCAAGAATGACAACAAAAATACAGGTAAAATTTATGTCAATATCATAGTAAAGATAGAAGGTCGGTATGTTGGCTGTTGACAGCTAATCTATTGCATCAACAATGTACTTAGCTTAGAATCCAAGAAAAGGCATTAGAAACAACTTTTATATATGCAAATTAGTTGTATGTGTATGTGCCTTAAGCATTTAGGTAAAGCAGTTCCCAAACACGAATTCCCTGCGCTATTAGAAACTAGAATAACTTTATGTGACATCCTTTTATTACGACTTGATAAATGTATATAATCGAAGCTTCTACTTAATTATTATGAGGTCACTATACGTAACCACTTTGCAGCTAAGTGAAGCTATGACCAGAATTACCTGCCAGCCTTTCAAAATGCACGTCTGCAAGTACTTACATCTCTACACGTTTCAATTAGGTAAGTATGATTGAGGATTCATAGTTGAGTACCTACCTTATATTTTTTAACAGCATGCATGATGACAGGTCAAAAAAATATTTACCTAATACAAAGAGGAACTAGAGATGGCTCTATAATTATCACAATTATTGATTCCTAGAATACAACAATATGAGGTATGTTAGTCTAAAAAATTAGATTGATTGCCATAATTCGGGAATCCCTACATTTAACTCCTATTCAGATATTGTCATTTTTCATACTTTCGTAACTAGTAACTATGTTTTTTGTCATCCCAGTCGGTCATTGACTTACGACCTGATGCCTACTTTCTCCGCTCCCAATCATTCCAGTTCCTTATGCTATAAATCGACAACGAAAGGGCATCGTCGTACCAGAATTTAATGTCAACGTCGTCTTGCACTTTCAGGTATGTGTGTCGCAGACAAAGTACTTGGAATTTCCTTTTTCCTAAAACTTAGTCATGCCTCTGTTGTTACTGTTACAAAACCTTTTACTTTGAAATAACTGAGCAAGCTCGTTACTGTCATTTTGTGTGTGCTTAGGAGCCTATTGTTTTGTTGGATGAGGATGGTCCGTGACGTAGTGTCGCGGGTCACAGCAGACCAGTCCATTCATCTGTCGATCTTATCTCCGTAATGGTCATCTAGAATTAGCTCAGTTTCAGCGCAGGCGTACGAAGCGCCTGCACGCGGCCATCCGCACTCGCCGGCCACTCTTTATATATAAGGAGATCTTGCGAAACTGTTAGCACATTCGGACTACAACCTGTCCAGGAAGTCACCTGTTCCTTTTTTCATCCGAGAGTCACTCCAAGATGCTACTCGTTTTGGTAATTCAAAATAAATTAATGTGTTTAAAAATGCAGTGTTGCCGTCAAAATAAAAAGTGTCTAAATTAACTTAAGATTAGTGCGACGCAAGTGCTTAATTGAAATATCTTCACATTGGTCGACCTCTGTGTGATTGCTAGGAGTGGTTGCAAAAACTCTCGTCAAGTGCATAGGTGTTTAGTTAATGCGCGAATGTCGTTAGCAGTTAAAGATTTGACCTTTACGAATACTTGCACGCCGCTGGTACTTGCATTTGTGTACCTAATCATCTAACTTGTTCAGTTAGAAGTTATAATTTGTAATGTGGAACTTTACATTTACTTAATAAGAATTATTTATTATTTACGCATGTTTTGGTTTAAAAATAAATCACTATAGTTACCATGACATTTTACAGTTAATCTTTATTAATGTTATGTTAAAGATACGTCACATTTAAATATTACATCGATATATTATGCATTGTTTACTAACAAAATATATGAAACAATAAAATAAAAAAATATACTTAATAATGAGATAATAAGTCGAAAGCTAAAAATGTATCTTTCTAGTCTATTAATTCAAAGATACATTTTTTGCTTTCGTAAAAAGTCTAATAATTATGGACCAACATAGCCCATAAAGCGGTCAAAGTCAATAGTTATCATTTGTATCAAAAAATCGTCTATATACTTTTATGTAGTAATGGAATGCAGGATGTCTGACTTTATATTGGAAATACAATTTTTACAAATAATAATATACTTTCAATGAACGTTCAAGGTCACTCTCTACTTAATGTTTCCAAGCTCATTTTGTATAATACAAAGGTATCTTATAAAATAGTAGTTGAAATATTAAAAAGAACAATATATCTAAAATTATAGAAAAACCTCTTTTTATCACACCAAACGTTTGTTAACAATATAGTTACAAGGGTAGGTAATAAGTATTTTTTAATTTTGACCATACCGTAAGCGTACCTAGTGAGCATTTGTATATACCTAATTAAAATAGAATGCATAAATTATACGTGAAAGTAACTCAGGGTAAATTATTGTGTTCGGTTTCAACGAGAAGGTTTAATGCAGTTTGCTGATAACATTTCAGGTATTGGGAGCATCGTTGCTGGCGCAGGCAGTCGTTGCAGCCCCTGCAGTAAACAGTCAACCACAGGCACAAGTTTTGCGATATGATTTTGACACCGCACACTTGCCAAACTACTACAAGTTTCAGTGAGTTACTTTTTATGACTAAATAGGACCTTACTGTATTCTACTCGTAGAATGCCTGGCCAAATTTAGCCGAAAGCGATGAAAACTCCCAAACAAGTAAAAATGCGATTCGAATTTGTTGGCTAGTAGTTTTTTCTTTAGTAATTATTCGAGGTATATGAACTTGACAAAATTATGATGTGCCTACTGTAAAAAATAATGCATTATTTGAGCAAATTATTGCTGCCGTGTCATTTCAGTACAATAAATTACATCAAAATCTTTATCTGTAGCAAAATTAACTATTTGCAAAAACAAAGTAGCTACGTATGTGTATAGATGAGTGTTGTAAAGAGTGACATAATTGTATTGAAAACGTAACAAAATAAACAATTCTGATAGCGTAAGCATTGCGCATCTAGTTTACATTACCAAGCATCAGGTTCATAGAAGTAGAACAAGCGTAATACCAATACTCTCGTTTCACTAGTCACCACTCTAAGGTAGAAAATGTTTACGATTCAGCACCTTACTATTGTGTAGTTTATTAGACATGGTAAAACTTTGTATATTCATTAGTATGATATGAACAATGTACAAAATAAGAGAACGCAGTTTTAACGTGTCTTGTCTAAGAAGCGAAATCAAAACACATATAATAACTCTCCACATGGTCCCACCTTTTGCATAGGACAAGGACAGCGGCATTCTCCTTTGACGATAATGAAAAATAACCGTTACAAATAGAATTGCTTTAAAAAAGCGGGAACCGGATACGATGAAAATACCGCGATACATGAACGTTCCTCGAAACAAAAAAGATTTTTAAAAATCGGTTCACAATTGGTGGAGGAATCAGTGAACGCACATAAAAAAAATATTTACAGTCGAACATATAACCTCCTCTTCCTTTTTCAAAGTCAGTTAATAAAAATTCAATTAAAAAATTGTTAAGAAGTTTGCGCTAGTCTGCTGGTTCAAGGTTCAGATCCAGAAATCAGCTCGATCTCGACATTTTCATTAAACTGGCTTTAAATAAACATACAAAAACTTATACTTATACTTGTTTACACATTGTAAAAGTTTTCAATCTACGAAACATGAACAAAATGGCTAAAAATCATTAAGATTGGATCAGTTCCATTCAGCAAATTTTATCTATACATTTGTTTAAAAACCCCACCACGACATTCTAAATCAACGGAAAAATTCCTAACAGTCAATAACAAATCAAGTATGTCTAACAAAGACGATTATTATAATTTTCGAAGTATAGACATTTACATTTAATTTTCTAGTTCACCCACGTAAAAATACTTGCCTATTATTTTGTCCACTTCTCCTAGAATGAACTGAAATTGAGGAATAATGATGAAGTAAAGAGTCTTGTATGAGAAAAGAATATTTTATAGAAAATAAAGTCAAGAATAGAATAAAAATATAATGATAGTAAGAAAAGAAAAGTATTTTCGACATTTGACATACATACCTATATATAATATTATGTAGATTTAAATAAAAGAAAAACAGAATAAAATTAAATAAGATGATTTTAACAGGAATAATACTCAATCAAACAAACTTAAAAAATAGTCTTATGAACATTTTCGTGGCGGTAAAAAAGGGAAATTTGAATTAAGGATTTTATTTTCATATTATTTTCCTCACATTTTAGCCCGGTGGTTGATGATCTGAGCCATCATATGTCATGATGGCTATTTCCATTTCTTGTCACCGTATCACCTTACCTGACATTTTAAGATACATTTAAAATTCATGCGTTTAAGATATATTTCTTACCTTGATAGCAGCTTTGGCCGCACCCAATTCTAACGTCAATGGATGTATATATATATACATCTTTTATGCATTATATTGTTTGAAAAGGTGAACCAATGGCCTTTAACCCAAATGTTATAATTTTAATAACCTAATTAAAATATAAACAGCACCTTCCGTCACTCAGGAATTCTACAAGAGCTCCTTGTCATAAAACAAGTCGTTATAATGTCGCAATCCTTGAATATGCAAATTTAAACATTAAACTAATTAATCGATATTAAATTAAAAATATACTTTTTAAGAGAAATATAAATAATTAAGCAATAAAAAAGCTGCTTACATAAAAAATAACATTCATAAATCTCACTTAATCAGAGCTTTTTCTAGACTACCAAAGATATAAATAGTATCCAAAAATGGCCACATTTCCAACAAAATCAAAACACAAATACTGTGTAGGGACGACTTATTAATGCAGATAATTCTATTTATGATGAAACATAATTTTTGATTCAATAAAATTAAAATCAAACAAGTTGTTTTTCTGACGGTGACAATCTTAAGGCTATGCATAGAAATTACAGTGAAACTAAAAGCAATTACAAGGTCTTTCGCCACACTGCCGACAACCTTAGAAATTAACTCTCAATTATCTTACACCCAGTCATTTCCTTGCCTTTCAAACTGGAACAACGCACTACTACCTACTTGGTAAAATAATGTATGAGAAAAACGATGGTTGGATGGATGGCGGACAAGAAAGTCCTGCAGATATTCAATTATTTTCTGCCCGATAACAAAGTCTCCCTTGGGGGAGACAAGGAGATTCTGGTAGTGGTTGCCTCCCCGAGCGGTGAAAACAATGTACAATACATTTCACATAATTTTTAAAGTGTCTTTTCATTGTCGCTTGTTTTTGTTACACATGCTTAGTTACACCAGTGAGTGATCAGAATATTAAAACCGCAATTGGTATATTGCAAAACAGTTCCAAATCCTATTTTGATGCTACTTTACTTTAGGAATACGAATTGAAAAGGAAAGCAAATGTGTGAGTCACATCACTTTACTATAGGCTAAGAGCCACATTTATTTATTTGTAATTTTTATCGGTTTATTTGGTGCAACGAATAATTATCATTAAAATGCGATGCATTAAAAATCAATTTATTTAGCATGATATTATTTCGAAAAATGAACTAAAACTATATAAGTATTATGTTTATATTTATTTTGGAATTTATAAAATCGTGCTGTCCGTCTTTACTTCTATTTACTATTAAATTGCACATAATTTGGTTTGCAGATACTTTGGAACTCAGTTTAATATAAATAAAAACTAAAAAAATGTTTGTTTTATGTTTTTTTATACTAATGGATAACAAGACGAGCAGATCGTTTGGGTGGTGGTAAGCATATGTGGTAACGCCAGCAATTCGAATAATTGTACATTTATTTGTACTGAAAACAACGGAACGCACTTTAAATAGAAGCCAAGTCAGGTATGAATATCCGCAAAGCATCCCCATAATAAACTACAATAAAGAAAGAAAAATTCAGCTCATGAAGTACGTATTATGGTTCGTAAAGTGATGGAACAATCTGTAATATTACTTCCATGGTCATGAACTTAACGAGCTTCGTGACTGTAATTTTATTTAAAAAAACTCTTTCATTTAATTTTTAAAGCAGACCTATGCCTGAGCTCAGATATGAAGAAAAATTTAGCGTTTTAGCGTGATTAAATCCGGTTAAAGAGCCTTAGCAGCGGAGTCGGTAGCTCCTAAACTTCGATAAAAATATTTACTCAACAAACAAAGAGGAACGTCATGTTTATGTTAATTGGCCTCTATATTGTCCTTACGTGTGCAGTCGTAACCCGATAATCCGAATACGTGACCCTCCGGGTAAAGCTTCCTGTCCACTGCAAAACGGTAAACAGTACACATTTTACTATGACAGAACCGAAGCGATGAGAAGCTTACAAAACTGTATCAATATAATCGTATAACATTTAAATGGATAAAATTTTAGTTGTGTGCAATTCATTGGTAAAGTTGATTAGCTCCGCTCAGCACGGCTGTGGGCAGGCAGGCTAATACAGTTGTTTTGGAATTTAGATGTGGAAATTATTGTTCCGGGATCGTTTACTGGTTTTCTGCCATGAGACCCATGAGGATATAAATCTTGATAACCACTTTGACATGTAACTTGAATTATGTACAGTCGCAGTAAGAAAAGGTTCGTCACCTTAAGGTCTATTTCTGTTTGCGCAGTAGTTGTTTTGTGTAAAGCCTCTTTTCTTAAACGTATTTGTCTAGTCTATGCTACCGAGACAATGATTATGTTATAATAAAAAAAGTGAACTTGATGTAAGTAATCGGAAATAAATAAAAAATGATACTGAAAGACTCGACAGATAAATAAAACTAATTTGTTTTATTTTTCTAAATGACTAGGCCAATAAGGAAGTTTTATGTTGCTGTCAACTAAACATTGATCAAAGGTGAATACTATTTTAACTGTTTTTATTACTGCTATAAATAATAGTATTCTATACAGCAGTCTGAAACTGCCGTAAGATCAAAAGGTAGTCAGTATCCTTACGTGATAAAGGCACGAATTTTGAAACTGACGTAGGTTGTCTTACCGTGACTGTTATTTTAATGGTGTATTTATAGGGTTAAAATTATTTAGAAATTTAGTAACATTTCTCTGTATGTTTTGTACAGAAAATAAAATATTTTCAAAGGTCAACGTTCCTATGTATGGCAGTCACAAAACTGCAAGTTAAAGTAGCGAAATATGAAACACGTAACTTCACACTTCAGTGAACTAGAGTATCCATGCCTCCTGCATTTCTTGGACAAAGTTTGCTGCCAGAAGTAAAGGCTTTATTATAATTTTCATTTTGATTGTATGACAATAGAATTTTTTTCGGATACAAGAATGCCCGAGCATGATACATAATATTAAATTATAATAACCCTTCCTTCTGTTTTCTAAAATCGTGACTTGCATAACTATAACCGACTTTAAGCGTGCATTATAGTTAAAGCAAGTACCATCTCAATAGATGAAGAATGTATTTTCTTTTTACTACTCACTCTAAAACTGTCTGGATTCGGTCGTAATAGATGCAAAATGTGAGCAGCACGAGAATCATCTTAAGCTTTTAATTAATATTAGTAAATCCAAATTTATCTCGACGTCTCAAATCTAATCTATTCTATTAGCGATAAAAAAATACGTCGTATTATATAGTAATTGTCGGATATAAAAAGCCAATTAACTTGTTACCTACAATTACTAAAAAAAATCATCGTTTCATTACACGAATCAAATCGTTTATGATATCAATTAATCGTCTAACGGTGCTTATTAAATTTAACATGATTTTTGTATGCGTACCGGTTTGTGATATTATTTTTATAATATATATTTTGATTGATCTCATGCCTGCGTTAAAACTACCGTTACTTAGTAAAATACTAGGTTGCATTCGTATGACTACTCGTATGGTACTCGTGTACCTACATAAATAACACCACAGGTGTTTTATGACATTGAGAAGAAAAGTTATAGGTCTACTTCAGCATGTAAGTTAGGACGTTTGTGAAATGAAGTTCATTGCCGTTTTCTGTTTTTATTTAAAAACATGTCTACTGAAACATCAATGGCTATCTAAATTATGTAAATAATTTTTATTTTAATTAGGTAGGTAAAGCATTTATATTTTATATAAAAATATGTAAGACGAGAAAATCCCAGGCACAAAACAAAAGATCGTACGTGATTTAGCACGATAACATCATTAACCTTGCAGTAAATTAACAAAACAAAGATGTTTAGAAAACAAAAGGTGACTTATAATTTTTAAAGTTTTCCCAGGGACACAAGCGGTCACTTAAGCACCCTTCTGTAACTGTCACAACTATCATAAACGGTTCGATCTGATGAAACATTTAGATTTGAGATTTTGATTTTTTGATTAGATTTTGAGGTAGATATTTGCCAGAAATGGAAAAAGTAGCAGCCAAAAATTACACTTTAGTAAAAATTTATAGATTTGACAGTTGCGAATAAATGATATTCAAAGCACGCAAATAATTACTTAAAATTTTAAACAAACTTAATACAAAGCCATAAGTAGTATTTATAAACTTTTCTTCGTGTATTTTTTACTATTATTTAAAAATATAGAAAAAACTCTTTGAG
This sequence comes from Crocallis elinguaria, assembly GCA_907269065.1. Classification (NCBI taxonomy): domain Eukaryota; kingdom Metazoa; phylum Arthropoda; class Insecta; order Lepidoptera; family Geometridae; genus Crocallis; species Crocallis elinguaria. Next base: position 8,330,426 of record OU026079.1, on the reverse strand, counting down.
ACTATTATATGCAAGATCACGAAAAAAATGAGCTTCCATAATTGAATGTAATGCTCACTTCAAAATCAATTAAAGAGTTGGGATTAAATACTTATTTAAGTTTTTAAATAATTTTTATTATTACCTTTCTTTTTTTTAAATATAATTACGTTGCCCAAACATGGCCTTGTAGTAAACTAGTGCATCAAATAAATTTCAATTCACTAATACATAACACAGTTTTAATGTGTCAATTTGTCGTTAAAGTCAGACCAATTTAAAAACAGTTCGATACCTATCGAATGACATGTCAATTCATGTGACAGCGATAAAAAAACTGAATGGTGACAATGTGATTTCATGAAAAACCCGTATGTAGTACGCCTTAACTTGTCTTACGATTATAAGTTGAATGTCCTTTCGCATTACTAATGCCCTGAGAGCCGTTATTGAAGGTCTTGTACCCTCATTTACATTGCTTGTTACAAAAACTGTGAGAAATTCACTGAGCTCTAATAAAATAAAGAATTGAAATGCTAATTTACCATAATGAATAATTTAACCATAAATTTACCTTAATTGTGTTAGTGGGAGGACTAACTCTTCTGCAAGTGTCCGTCTGGGTTAGTACCACCGCTTTGCTCGTGAAGTCTGCCGCCAAGCTGTAATGTGCAAGCATTACTGTGTTCCGGTTTGATGAGCAAAGTAGCCAGTGAAATTACTGGGCTTATGAGACTTAATACCTAATGTCTCAGGGTATAAACGAGCGCACTGCAGTGCCGCGCATGCCTTTCTGCCTTGTGTTTCAAAGTTCTGAGTGGCACTGCAATTGTTATGGGCCGGCGTTATGGTTACCATCAGGCAAACGACCAGCTCGTCTCGTTACCAATAACATAAAAAAATGTTTAAAATTTGGGTAACGTAACATTCTTGACAAGTAACAAAAATTATCTGATAATATTTTATATAAATCTGACATCGGTCGTTTTATGAACATAGATAATCGAAAACTTTATGAAAAATTTTCGGTTTTAGGAAGCGTTGCAACAAATATTCTAATACTTTGAGTAAATCGGAAACGTTTTTGCTGCCTTTTCTCTGCACAGGCTCTGTAAATATTTGCCAAAATTATCAATACATTATGATGTGCTTTGCTCGTGATTGTCGCATTACTTTCAATACATACTTCAATACTTCCTCATCGTTCGTTGACTGCGTAATTATTATTATCATTAACTACATGGTAGGACTAACTCTTCTGCGAATGTTCATCTGGGTTGTTACCACCGCTTTGCTCGTGAAGTCTGCCGCCAAGCAGTAATGTGCATGCATTGCTGTGTTCTAGTTTGATGAGCAAAGTTATTAGTGAAATTACTGACTTTAGATGCTTAATATCTAATGCCTCAGGGTAACGAGCGCAATGCACGGCACGCAGGCCTTAGGGTTTCAAAGTTCTGAGTGGCACTGCAATTGTTATGGGCCGGCGTTATGCTTACCATCAGGCTAACGACCAGCTCGTTTCGTTATCAAATAGTATAAATATATAATCTTTATATAGCTTGAGAAGATACGATGAAGGTGTAAAAGATGGGTCTATTCGTACAGTATGTATAGAATATAAAACTAGTCTGTGATATAGTTCTTTACATAATAATTTATCATCTGCTTTGCATTATACATTACATAGTTATGCATATTATTATTTTCAATGCTATTTTAAGAGGCATGACACACAATATCCGCTTTGAATAGATAGTTGAACATAAACAACTCGCATAAAAAGTTACTAGGTAGTTGTATGTCAAAGGAACAGTAAAATTCGAATAGGTAGTATAATGTACATGACTATTTATATGAAATTATTGCAACAAATTATTATTATATATTATTATTTGAATATAGTTTCAATCCGATGTACCACTCATCATTTATCCATTTTACCCCTTAAACAATGCATTTGCCCTGATGAAACTAACTTATATCATCTCAATTCGAACATTATTATCTGTCATTGTACCAAATATAATAGAAAAACCTATTTAGTAGTTTCAGCTTGATTGAGTAAAAAAACTTTATTAGATATTACAAAGATTGTATTCCTTTTTGGCAATACAACGATGCTCTCGGCCTTAAACTTGTTATTGAACAAAAAATATTAAATTTTATTCTAGCAACTAGCTGCTGCCCGCGGTATTACCCGCGCGGAGATATTGGATTTTCTGGGTTTTATTTTTTGCTCGGAACCCTATTTCTTTTTCTAAAATAAAAGTGTCCTACGTTACTCCTTATAACATCAGCTATCTGCCAGTGAAAGTCCCGTCAAAATCGGTCCATTGGTTTCGGAGATTACCTGGAACAAACAGACAGACAGAGAAAATTTGTACGATTGTGTTTTTGTCTTAGGTACCTTAGGTATATACTTTCATATGCATTTGCTAAAAGCTGTTATTTTGACATTACAAAGAGACACTTCAATTTTATTTATTTGTAGAGATTTACAATAAAGACATTAAAATTAAATGTGTCTTATTTTACAGCTTACGTAGGAAACTCGATATTCTGACCTCTGTATAGTTATAACATTTCATTTGCGTTTAAATTACCTGGTTTACCTATTTTTGTTGCTCTATTTATTTCGTATATACGTACATAATTTAAGAACTATCAACTTCATTTTGTTACAATGATGAACGATTTCCGTTTTACATAATCACATTTACACAAATTTAATTTGACATAAAAAGTTTGGCATAATTATCTGCAAAAGCCCCTTGAAGTAATTGTTTTTTTATGGTTCAACAAATTATTATAACCTTGTCTTTATATAATCATTGTATTAAAGTTGGTTATCCCATTGCAAGTAGAAATCTGTATAAGCAGGTTAAAATATAAGTATCTTTATGTAAGTTAAAATGAACAAGGTTACTATTTCATAGATGATGTCAACAATAAATGAATTCATGTACTCGTATTACATCATATCAACAATATTAAGTTTAACGTTTATGTGGGTTTTTAAATCTAGAGTAATCATAGAACTGTTTATTCTACCTTTATGGCACTGTAAAAACAAATGAAAAGTACCGTAAAGCCAAAGCAGATAACTGTCTTTACGGTCCGTAGATATTACAAGTATACATAGGTACGTATCGTAGTAATGACAAAGCTGATCATAAACACACAAATAAAAAAATTGTTGCAACCGTTCTCACTACGACAAAAATATACATAACTAATTAACTATGCATGGCACATGATACCACCATAGACGTCATTTCTTTTGGACAACGGTCTTTTGGATGTGACATAATGCGCAGTCACGCAACAATATATTTATAGATATTACTAGCTTCTGCACGCGGCTTCGCCTGCTTGGTACATATTTTTATAGCCTATGTGTTATTCCAGAACCTAAACTACCTAGATTCCAAATTTCATCAAAATCGGTGTAGTTGTGACAGAGATACGTGGTAACAAACATTCACAAACACAGACAAACGCGCGCGCGTGCGCACACCCACATACATACACACACACACATGCTCAGGCTCACATTCACACATACTCGTAAAATAGCAAATAGGATGTGGTGTTGTGGATTTGTGTGTTGAGGGAACCGTGCCTAATTTCGGTATAAAAAGTATCCTATGTCCCATCTCGTAGGTACTCAAATCATGCCAAGTTTCATTTTAATTCATTCAGTAGTTTCGGCTTCATGTGCGGCCAAGATAGATAGACAGACAGACAGCTGAAAAAGAGTTTTCAAGATATCTTCAATGTTCCTATTCGGACCTGTTACTGTTTTTTTATAAGAATAGATTTACAAAAATTAATAAAACTTTTTTATTTACAGTTACGATGCCAGTGATGGATCGTCTCGAACAGAACAAGGAGCCATCTTGAACCCTGGCACGAAAGAAGCGGCCCTGGACGTCAACGGAGCAGTCCGTTGGTACAACAGCAATGGCCAGCTCTACGAAATGATTTACAAAGCAGGCAAACGAGGCTACCGAACGATAATTAGGAAAGTACGAAGCTAAATAGCAGTGAGAATAGAAGGAAATACAACATAAATCGGAGTGTTAATGAAAGACTGGAATAATATTTATTGAACTGAAAATTTTGAGGTTTTTGAAAACCGTCAGTCTGTAGTGCGACACTTAAACCATGTGTATATAACTAAAAAAAATACTAAATTTCACCTGACATTATATCTATAAAATTTAGTTCTGACATCAGGGTTGACTACATGTTTATGCAAGAAGGAATTACTTCCTTGTTGCAATCGATATGGATTGTATTGCTTTATTATAGTTAGAGTTCAATATTTCTGAAGTGTGCCGCAGAGGTGGAGAACTGACTTGACCTGTTATGAAAATACTTGCTTCTCCACCTCTTTTACTTTCAAAAACGGTTTAGTACATGCTGCTGTTTGTTATGTTGAGGTGAAAGTGTTGTAAGAATCGAGTAATGTACACGATTAAATTATTTAAGAATTTATTTATTAAACTATGGCTAAAGCACGAATTTTATTTTCAATTTTTATAATTATTCTTGGTCCTTATTTTAATGTTCAATGTGTTTAAATTTCTTAAAACAAAAGGTTGTTAGGACTAAGTTATCCTTGAAAGTTTTCGGTGTGGGTGAGATGGAAGCTTTGACAGAAGACATTTTAATTTTAAATTTCTTTTAAATTCTATAGTATAAAACCCTCTTCTAAAATCTTTGCATCACTATCAGCATAAAACATTAGATCGACGCTAAAATCTTCATCCATTATTTTATCGCTCACTTACAAAATCCTTATGCACATGGGCCCACAGCAACCCACTGCTGGATTCTAAGACTCATCATGTGCATGTCTCTTATTCCGGTTCCGCGATAGGCAAATCAAGACACATTAAAACTTTCCAGATGTCACCTGACCATCGTGCAGGTTATCTGTCATAATATCATCTTTGATAATGATAACCATATTCTCTCGTAAAGCCAGTTTCACCTGCTATCTTTTCATCTAGTTGCAGGTGATGCCGTCTATATCCACTTTAGCTTGGTGGTTCGTTTCTTACGTCAACAACATAATTACACAAATTATTTTATTTCTTAACCCCAAAAACGTATACTAATACTTATAGAGTATTATTATTATGATGATTGAGACTGTTGATGATGTCAAAAGGCAGTGAGTGAGCCAAAAACACAGACAACCAAATATTGTGTATATCTAAAAAACAGCCTAAAACAGCTTAGTGGTTTGTTAAGTTACTAGAACAAATGGTACCAAAGGAAATCACAACGACCCAGGCTAGTTAACCTAAACACACAGGATTTATAACATAATGGTTTTCACCTATAATTTGTGAATTTGTAATGTGTAAATATGTAATTTGTGTGTTGTTGGGGTATATATATATCTACTAGACTATAAGTCACGAATAGGCCAATTTGTAAGTTGTTGGTACATTTCGACACTTGAATAGAGTTATCACTTCACCGACTTACACAATTAGTGTGCACTTACATTGTCAATTGATGTAAGCTTGACAAACAAATACTGTATTTAAGTTGGCGGCACTTGATTTTTTTATCAGTTCTTTGTTCGTAAAGATCTTTTGGATTTCCTGCGCCATGTTCGCTTTGGTAAGACGTTTTTTATTATATATCTTTATGCTAAATTCTGTACCAATGCCCTAAACTTAGTTAGATATTTTGTTTTCATAAAGAAATTAAAGTATTTTTATATCATAACTGTTACGCTTACTGCCGTACTCGGAGTCATAATGATTACTCAAGCTAGTCATTAGTGTAGGTTTACAAAAGAAATATTCACTAAGGACTAAGCACTAAGCACTTTAGTAATCATTATTATATATGTTTTGTATCAAAAGTCAATATCTTTATTGACATAATTTTTTACTATTTTACTTGATGTAAAATTATGATAAGGCGTAAAAGTAATCATAGTAGTAATATATTCAGATCCCGTTGATCTACGAAAATTATTTTAAATAATACAGGTCTATAATGGAGGGCTAGAATACTATCAACACATTGTGGATATTTCACCTTTTCGCACGAAGCTTTTTCCAGTCACATAGTAAAACTTCTTGCCTATATAAATCTAAATAGGTGTCTTCTAGACAAGCTTAGAGTAATGCTTCATCGTCAACTGCATCTAGTGGAACTACTTAACTATAGTGGTCAAACGCTGGCCGTTATTTAATTATCTTATATAGAAACAAAGAAGTTCGACTCTTATTTTTTTTTTAATATATTTTTCTTATATTTTTTTATACATTAATAAGCACACACATTATGATAACAAATGAATCTGAAATTTTACAGAAACTTGTCTTTCTTGGTATGGCCGTAATGGCTGTTTTTGCTGAAGAAAAAAAACCAACTGCTGAAATCCTGACCGAACGAAGCTTCGTCAGGGAAGACGGTTACGACTTTGAGTAAGTACAATTTTGTAATTCCGATATTACACATGTAAGTATAAAAATTTTGCAACAAATTAATAAAGTAAAATTATGTAAGTTGGAAGATTCTTCAATCTAAAATATTAATCTTTACTAATGGTCTAAATATACAGAAGTCTCACACAGACCGGTTATCTAAAAACAACAAACTGTTGAAAAACGACAAACATCAACAATTCAACAGTCTTTAATATTATAGCATCCACTACTAAATTATTTCATTTTCGTATCCAATGAAAACGATCTTATTTTAACCGTTTCACATTATGTTAAAACCAAGAATTATATACATTAGAACGTAGGCACTATTAGATATACTGTTTGATATGTATACTTTACTCTTTAGATACGGTGGTTGTCTTAAAAATTTAACTAATTATAAAAAGTATTGTTTTATTATCAATAATTATATTATAATATGTAATATAAAAGGCAACCAGCTTGTAGCGTCTTATCCAGTTCGTTGACCAAGGTTTCAAGCAAGTCCAATGCCCTTCCTCAAACGTTAAAAAATCTGTTAAATCAGGGTCACTAATGCGCATACGAAATGCTACAAACCTAGTTGGAAAAATTTAACCCAACATCGTTCATAGCCGTGTATTATAATAACGTATCCTTATTTTTTTATTATACTCACGAAAACTCTCATTGTAAAAACATCACATAATTTATTTAGCATTAAGTATGACATATATTTCTACACTACTGTAGAATTTAGGTAATGACTGTCTCTATTCTACTCACAATCTCTAGAAATATAAAATAACGTATCTAAAACAAAATTTTTTTTCAGGTTCAAGACAAGCGATGGTGTGTCTCGCAAAGAGGAGGCCAAACTGATCACAGTTGGTGACCACCAGGGTATTGGAGTAAAGGGCTCTTACTCATACACCGCTCCTGATGGCCAAGAGTATGAGGTCACCTTCACTGCTGATGATAAAGGATACAACCCAACAATCCGAATTCTCAATGCTCAGTAAAAAATTTAAAACTACCAAAAAAAATTACAACGTTGCACTTTGAAGTTCCTGTTTGCAGGCTGTGATACTTAATCCCTAAACATGAAATCCCTATACCTAAAGAACGCAATACCTAATAACTCCATTCATAAAGCACGTGAACTCTAATCACTGTATTTCTAAAACATCAATATCCGTAGCTCGTCACACTGATATTGCAATGGCCTATGACTGATATTGCAATGGCTTATGACTGATATTGCAATGGCCTATGACCAATATTGCAATGGCCTATGACCGATATTGCAATGGCCTATGACAGATATTGACTTCTACGAGTGTTTTGACTAAACTATAGTCACTAAATTATCATAGGTTGTTTTATGCGTTGGTTTAATTTTTATATTAAGTACCTTATTTTAAGAAGGTCATTTCAAGCCAACATAGCTATATTTTAAATATGAAAGTAACAATTGTTTATCTTCACAAACTTCTAAATCGATTTAGTTTAAATTTGGCAGTGTAATGTCAATTTTAAACACGACATTTTTAGTACATAATTAAATTTTTAAACTTTAGTGCTTTAATCACTCTCGTAAGCCAACGTAAATTGGATTTATAGACCCTAGAGCGGCTACTATTATTTCTTAAGATCCTAGAATATTAAATCGTTGTTTTTTTTATTTTTGTATCCTACTTTGCTCTTCTATAATTATATATAATAATATTTTATTGGAGTTATTTTTATTTATTACTATTACAGTATAATTTATCCAAATCGTAGTCTAATTTTTTTAGAAGTGACCCATCCGCTTTTTTGTTCAAATTTTTAACTATGTAATCAGTTTAGAATTTCACTATAGTAAATTAGTTCTTTTTATTATAGTTAGTTCTAAATATTACTGGTCCTAATTTTGTAATTTTTTCAATTGTAACAAATATAAATAAAGCATCTTGTAACTATTACATATGTTTAATTCATGACATAACAAAAATTTTAAGATGTAACTAAATTTGACTTTAGAAACACAATAAAGAACTGCGAACTTTTACTATGTATTACTTACCATTAAATTACCACTAATTTCTACACCAAACCTCATAAGTACCTACACATAGTCGAAACCTATAAAGTATCTACAGATGACAAAACAATGTACAGTATATACAATTGGGAACGTCACGTCGGAGCCTTGCCCACAAGCTTACAACAGACTTTAGTGCATATTTCTCAATACGTCCTGCAATCTAACCTCAGCCACTGCTCGTATACCTATTTAAACATATTTGCCTTGAATGTGACAAAAAATATTCTATTGACTGAGTATAGAGTGATTTTACAACTTCGTTTGTAAGTAGTATAAGTACAAAATATTAGAGGTGATGCCCATAGCAAAACTTGTCAATTGGTGTCTCTAAATATTAGTCCCTTATTTGTTTATGTAGAGCGTACAAGTATAATGCATAAGAAATGGCAATCTACTTCGGGACCTTAAAATGTGTTTGTGGGCAATATTATCAAAAAGTTTGCAGAAGCTCACCAACAAAGATTTCATCACCATGTAAAAGTGATGAAGTGAAGCAATCCAGATACTCGACGACACGGATATTGTGAAAAGCCTAAAAAGAACTAAACCTTTTGACTGATAATGTAGAGACTACAGTGTTAGTAGAGAAGAGTGTAAGAGAATGTCTTCGCCTTAGTAAGACACTCTATAAAGAGAAAAAAGAGAGTTATTAGACACATCGTAAATATTGATCTAGAAGTATAAGTTAAATTTAAATTTTTAATTTGTTTATTATCCTAGATTCTTTGGCTTGATTGTAATAATATAAATAGGATTTATTACATAATTTAATTTTTTTCTATTGTATTCTCTTCTACTTGTAAACTGAAATGTGTGCATAGTTTTAAAATTTATGGGTTTCATGCCTCTTATTTTTTTATATTTAATCCTAAGGAAAAAGTGTAATAATCCAATGCGTAAACTAACAATCTGATTTCTATGGATGTCAGAGCCTGGAGGTCACGTACCGACCTATAGGTCATGAGATAGCATCTTACAATGAGCAAGCCCTCAATGAAGGAAAACATCGTGATACTATCTATTATAGCATGGTGGAAGGGTAGGTATTTTCATGGGCTAAGCAGCCGCACTAACGGCTTATTTTTTGGCCTGGTGTAGGTACTACAGCTTCAATTACATCCGTTGATCGACGAGGAAATTGTCATCGTACTTGATTGATATCTACACAACTATCTACACTATCTGTACAAATAAATAAAATTGAAGTATCTGTTTGTAATATCCAAATAACAGCTTTTTACCAAATGCATATGAAAGTATATACGGTACCTTTAACAAAACAACCATTTTTTAAATTTTTGTCTGTCAGTCTGTAATCTAAATTTAGTCAATACCTGATGATGAAGTCTAATGGACTGTAACGATATAGCGACATCAAACTATTATCTGTTCTTATAAAGAGCAATTATTCGTTTTGGTTGTCTGCCAGCGATTGACTGCAATGGTTGCAATGCAGATGATCACACAAATTTTATGAGGATTGATCTTTAAGATTATGCGTAGGCACGTTATCCTAACTTGACGCAGACAATGCTGCGTCAAGAAGTGGCTCCAAAAACTTAACTGTGTACATTTTTACCACTCTTATTTACCAAGCTTGTCTGAGAGCCCGTCTTGAGAGTTGTACCTATCTGTTTATATAGTGACGTCAAGAAGATGTAGTATGTTATAATTTTTATTTAACTGAAGTTTTAGAAGTACATATTTGGCCTTAAGATACATAAAGACTGATGTCTCAGAGGGCAGTGCGGCAGAAGTGTTAGCTAAGTATGCCCTTATCGAAAAACGAACAATACAAACGCCTGACAAAACTGTACTGAGCAGAAAAAACCACGATGACTAAAAACATTAACGCGTTTCGACGCGACAAATCGTGACGTTTTAATTTTCTGCATTCGTGTCGCAGAGTGTTAGCATAGCGTTAAGTGCCTCAAAAATATTTTAAAACTAAGGGTCTTTGCGCTTTTTTTGTCAGTTTTGAGTGTCTTCTACTAAAGGCCACAGCGAGAAATCTGGTAAGAATATAGACAATAGATAAAGTTATAATGTTGCACATTGATCTCTCAATGATGTTACAATAATTATTACAAAGCCCTTTTCAATAACTAAATTAAAAATAGTTGTTTGGTACTTTATTTTTTAGGCGGCTCCGTAGCTAAGTTGGTAGTAACCCTGCCTGCAAAGCGAGGGGTCCCGGGTTCGATTCCCGGCCGGGGCAGATTTTGTGTAAGCATAAAGTTTGTTCTCGGGTCTTGGATGTTTGTGATGTGTATCTGTGTATGTCCATGCCACCTGCAACACAGGGAATCCTAGTGCGGGGTATCAGTGTTAGCATTTATTTACTTATATACATAATTTAACTAGATATATTGCTCTTGTTGTCTATCAGCAAGCAGTACTGTGGAAACATTGCTGTGTTCCAGTTTAATGAGTAGTATAGACTGCAGCCAATGAAATTTTATCCAATATAATTAAAATAAATACATAATTGAACTGATCAGACCACTAATTTGAAAGTATATCCAATCAATTTCCTTAGCTATTTATGGCCTTAAGCATTATCTGAATAGTATTTTAACTTCGAGCAATATTGCAGCAGCGCCTTCTGTCTCTTCTTTAGTATAAATATTTACATCCGCGTTAAAAGATGCGTGAAAATTTTAGGCGTTAAATTCAAATCAATTCAAATCAAAATGTTTTTATTTCTGTAACCAAAAATGTATATACATACAAACAAGGTGGGGACCTTCTTTTAAGTATGAAAATACTTGTGCCAGAGGGCCCCGCTCTTCCATATCCATTACAGAATATTATAATTTATAAGTAGGTTAAACAATCTATTACAGTATATAAAACAAACAAAAAAAGTGTGTGAGTTTGTGTGTGTATGTGTATGTGTGTGTGTGTGTGTGTGTGCGTGTGCGTGTGTGTGGGTGTGTGTGTGTGTGTTTGTGTTTGTGTGTGTGTGTGGGTGTGTGTGGTTGTGTGAATGTTTATGTGCGTGTGTAGTAACTATCCAGTACCTTAGTTTAGAATTAAGTTTTTATGTTTTCAATTGAAATGATTAACCTACAAAAACCAAAATCTGACTTGATTTATTAATGAAAATATCAAAAGTATGAAATGTACAACTTCAGAGACACCACACTCGTATTTAAAAAGTAAAAATTACAATTTACAATTAATGATTTTCAGGTACCTATCCCACATTAGGAAGAGCTGCATAATATATATTTATTGGTATGTACACCTATTTATCGACTTTTAATTTATTGATTTGTATAATAATATAATATATTTAAAACTATGTTCTTTTATACAAGATGTATTTTAATTTTGATACTAGCCTTTGGGGTGGTTAGCAAAACATAATCATCATCTCTCTACCATTTGCCGCCACATTTTCCTCCATGAATATGTGTCGCCTGCCATCTCAAAAAAATATTTTTTGACCTTAAAATTAGAACATTTAGATTGAAATATCCTTTTCTATTTTTTGTACGTGATTATATCGATGCAAAACTGATATGCTGAAAATATCTTGAATGTTTATTTAATTATGTATGATTAGTAAATTTAAAAAAGTAGTACCATATTATGATTCTATGCCGTATGATTTTACTTATATAGTTTTGTTTTCTTTCAGGTAAAATTTGTAATTTCTATCTCAGTAAGTATCTATATATAGTCACTTACCGAAATAAAGTATATTTTAACGAATGTATCGTTTTATTTTCTTTTCAATTTATAGTAAAAACTAGCTTCTGCCCGCGGTTTCACCCGCGCTGAGATATTAGATTTCATGGGTTTTATATTTTTGCGCGGAACCCTAATTCTTTGTCTAAAATAAAAGTAGCCTAAGTTACTCCTTATAACATCCGCTAACTGCCAGTGAAAGTCCCGTCAAAATCGGCCCAGCCTTTTCGGAGATTACACGGAACAAATAGACAGACAGACAAAAATTTTAAAAGTGGTTGTTTTGTTCTAGGTGCCGTATATACTTTCATATGCATTTAGTAAAAAGCTGTTATTTTGAAGTCACAGACAGACACTTCAATTTTATTTACTTGTATGTATTATTTGTATGTATAGATATATTAAATCTTTTTTCAAGTTTTCTTTCGCCAGTAGTTTTTAAAGTTTTATTTAGAACAATTTTATAAATTTAATTGCGGCTGTTGATTGATAATATCAGTTCCGCACCCCTTGTTTGTAATTTAATGAAAAAAAAATCAGAATATTATGATTATGGTTAATATCAATCCAACTCTAAAATTCCTTGGAAATACTTTTAGATCGGATAGGTCAAAAATCAAGATAAAAATTGTAACTACTTAACGTATATTTTTTCTATCAGCAAAACTATTATTGAAACCGAACGGAAAGTTTCTACCTAATTAGTGGGGTAATATGGAATTCATTTCGAAGGTAACTAAACAATTTTTAACCGATTTCCAAAAAAGGAGGAAGTTCTCAATTCGGTTGTTTTAGACTGAGATAGTCACACTTTTTGTACTTATTACACGACTGCTCAAAAAAGAAGTATAATGTTTTCAGACTTCATGTATGTATGCGAGTTTCTTTATCCCATCATAACTTTGAAATGCCTGAACACATTAGGATGTATATGTTTGGGGTAGGTATCGTTAGAATCATCATCCCGAGTGACAATGGCTAGTCAGTCGTGTTTCTATATTTTTAAATTATACTTGTTTTATCTTTATTCCTCTTGATTTTAGTGTTTTGCTAAAAGAGTTTTATACCTTAGTTTTATAACTTAGTGAATTGAATTTTATGAAATTAAATAAAAATATGTTTTACAAACATTTATTTTGGCAGTGTTATTGTACATTCCAATATAGACTAGCGTTTAAAAATATAAATTTGGTTGCAGCAAAAAGGTCACATATAAAAATCATCCACATAATTATAGAGCTAAGGTTCAAGCTTGGGCAGCGGGGGCAGCGGGGGCAGCGGGAGCACCCTGAGCATCCTGGCCATCTTTCTGTTCAGTGGGTTGGTAGCCGTTCTTGTCGGCAAGGTAGGTGACGGAGATATGCTGTCCATCAGGAGCAACGTACTTGTAGCTTCCCTTCACGGAGAGGCCTTGTTGGTCGGTGTCGTTCTTGTAATCTCCCTGCTCCTGTCTGGAAGTACCATCGCTGGTCTCGAAACTGGAATAAAACATAAAATTATTGTTTGAAAGTAGGTCGACTAAAACCTATAGGTTTGTTTTAGCAGCTGCATTTCAGAGTATGTCGATATTGTTGGCTTAGCGCGTTAGAAACTATGACAAAAAAATATGGGCACTGTCTAAACCAAAACGTCCTGTTTTTGGCACAAATATCCGTTTCCATAGATTACAAAAAATACAGTATTATAGTCAAGTGCTTAAAGAAGAGTTATTCAAAAAAAGCTTATAAAAATGGTCCGGTATCTTGGAAAAAAATTGCAAAAAAATCCAGGAAAAACACTGTCTCAAAAGATCAATATTTGTAGAGACCCTATCTGATGAAGCCAAAAAAAGGAATTTAATCTTCTGAGAGAGAGATATGTAAAAATATGGGTATCTGTTTTTATTAATTAAATTGAAACTACAAAATACCGTTCAACCTTGTACTATTATCTGTTCTGTGTTTCAATTAAAAACAAATCTTCGCCATTTTTACCCTTGTTTTACCAAAGGATTATACCTAAAGACCGGCTAATCACAGAGCCTTGTGATAACCCAGTGGCAAGCGCTCAAAATATTAAATAGGGATTGGGCCTTTCCACATCAACTATTTTTATTTTTATTTTTACCAAATGAACAATTTTCCTTTGTTTATGTAATGGAACATATCAACATCTAGGTTAAAGTAAGGCCTTTGTTTAAAATAACAAGTGCTTTTTCAGAGCCTTAGATTAATTAAAAACGTATGTGCACATTTTCTGGTCTGGGAATTGTTAACCATGAATAACTGCATTGCCCATGGCCCGAAACAACAGTTTCAGTAGTCATAAATGCCACAATACAATCATTTAATACTTTAATAACCTGCCTCATAAATCATTCTAGTTAAGATATATAAAGATAAGATAAATAAACAAAAGACTTCATGCGGATGCTGTCAACCACACGAGTAGTATTTAATTCTATACCCTACTCGTATGTGTTACGGTGAAAATTCAATGACTGAATCATTCTCAATAAAACATACAATATGGTCGTAAACAAGTCAACCGTAACAAAGATGCCCTTTTGTAAACAATGCATATTATGTATAGATGAAGATTCCTCAGGTTACACGAATCAAATAAGGTTGATGAGTGAACCGGATGTTTCCCTATGTGACTATTACTACAACTGAATAGAAGTAAACTTTAACCGTGTTACCACAAAAAAATAACACTTTTAGTCGCCTTTTTAGCTAGACAGTGTCTAAAGATAAACGTCAAAAATTAATAGAAATGTCACAATAGAATTATGTTACACAATGATTAGACACTACTTAACTCAGGATTTGTGGTTACTCATATTTAAACACGCGCTAAGGCATGTTTAGGAGTTAAACAGCGTTTAGCACAGGTTTAAAGTGTGTTTAATTTTTTCGTGGTAAGACCGGTACAATCTGTGTCAGAATTGTACGTAAGACCAAAAATGGTGGCGTGTAAAAGGGGAGACCTATCTCAGAATTGGGATGTTGACTGATTTTGGGAAAGTGTTTAAAACGATGCGTATGGGCCTAATATAACCCAAAATATTTGAATTTAATTTTTAAAACAACTAATATTTTAATTATCATGTATTTTAAATGCCGTTTTTAATTTCGCTCCAAAACGCCAATACTGGTCACGTGGTCGATGTGACGTCACGATTCCTGGCACAGATAACTAAATTCACAGAAATCACTCTAAAATACTAGGCAGAAAGAGCAATATACTCATTCCGATTGAGAAAGTGACGTCACGATTGAGAAAGTGACGTCACGCGCGTTTTATGTCACGTGACTTCGGAGTGATGTGATTACATTTTGATTATTAAATTAAAATTATATTCCTTAAAAATAAACAAAAATATTGTGTTTTATAGGATTTCTGTCACAAAAACTACCGTTTCGCGGCAAAATTATATTTATATTTGAATACAGTCAACATCCCAATTGAGTAGATAATGATTAAAAGAAGAACTAGAACTACTGGTCTTGATTAGTTCTAAAACTAGTGGATTCAACTCAAACTGACTACGCTACTGATGCAATTTTAGACGTCGTTGTTTCGGTATCGCTAGAAAGAAGGAGGAAAGGTGAATTGAGCTGGACTCTTTTTGGAAATACAGGCAAAAACATAATATAATATTGGTTATGATAGATAAAATTAAACGAAAAACAATTGGTTTTTGCAGTTGTATTGCATCACTTGAATTATCACAGGTTATTGTTATCAGTTACATGTCTGTACAAGTCAGTGACCAGCTGTCGTAACACATGTTCTAACTGTGTGTGATGGTATTACGCAAGTAGAAATTCATATTTTGATTATGACTACAATAGAATCATTTACTTAAGGAGCACACGTACCCAGATCTATGTCAAAAGTTTTGTAACAGAGACTACAGTTTGAAGAGCTTTATTGCTTCGTGGTTCTTATCATTACATAATAGCACTGTCTTTCAATAGACCATTTTTTCATTAATCACTGGTGGCATATTACCTTTTGTATTATGATGTAACCTAATGACAGTTTTAATTAAAAATACGGTCCTAAAAAAGATCAAAGATTGTGTGATTTTTGATGATCTTTCGATGATAGTGTTGAAGTAAGTAAAATTATCATAGCTGTATTAATAACTTAGAGAAGTCTAAGACAATTTTATACGTATTTGAATTGTTTATACCCCTTGTGTTGTTTTTGTACCCCTTTTTGTAAATATTCAAAATTATAATTTTATTCGTATTTATTTCGCAGGCGTATAATATGAAGTTATCTAAAACCAGACAATCCAATTCACGGTTTATCTGATTTCGAATTGCTTTTTTGACTTCTAAAATATACGTTAGTTTACGTCAAATGGACGCTCATAATAACGAAATGCCAACTAAAATCCAAATAATGTCATACAAATTTACCAGGCAGTTCAATTGATTTATTTACCAGGGTGAACAAAGTGGAAATTATAGTGTTTTCATTTAACCTAGCAATTTGCACTTAGGTCATATCACCTAGGTGAATTGATTCTACATAATTGGTGTTCTTTGTTCAACTTTTTCGGTATAAATTGACTAGAAATAAAACTTCGTAATACACCTGCTAGGATGAAAATAAGCTAGCCTTAATCTAGGCTATTAGCTAGCGTGTTAATATTTTAAAAATAGCAAATAATATAATAATAGAAAAAAATGATCGTCGCCAGGTTTTCGTGATTCGGTTGTTTAAGTTATTATTTACTTTCTCATGTAACTAGTTATGAAACTAAGCTAAAAACTGAAAGTAAACTAGGTTGAATAATATTTTTAAGTCAGCCGCAAAGATTGGCCTGATTTCTGAAGGTAATGAGTGCACTGCTGCCACGTGTTTGTGTGACAAAGTTCTAGGTGACCATATAGTTACTATGGGCAGGCCATCGTCGTTTGGCTTCACATCAGCCAAACGCCTTGCTGGTATCATTCAAGTAGTATAATAAAACTTACTCAAAATGGTAACCATCTATGTCAACTTCGGAGTCCTGCTTGACGATTTGTACTGGAGGCTGAGATGGCTGGGCTGCGGAGGGCTGCTCTTGGGCGACCACCAGAGCCACAGCAGCGAGAGCGAGGATAGTCTGATAATACAAAGTAGATTTATTTAATAAATGCTATTTTTTATTGCGTAGCTGGTATAATGATATAATACCAGAAGCACGACACAGAATAAAAACTTACAATTTTCATCATCTTGAAGTTGAAAAATTGGAAGGATGTGTTGTAGGATGGACGAGTCCTGAACGTCTATGCTGTGAAGTGACAAACCTGAGCTATAAATATCTTTTCAAAGTACGACTATTGACAATGCGTATTTCGAAGTTTCATTGGGAGCGAGGTGTTAATCACAATCATGCAAACAGTTTATTTAAGGTGATCCACGAAAACTGTTACGGGGATTTGTCAATTGTGTAAACTGTTTGCTGTAAGACTTCGCCGCGACCAAACGATCGTGCATCACTTAACCTACATCTTTTTCTGTGACACTACCTACCGTGAGGTCCTTGATGGAAAACGTGTGTTTTAGGTAAGTTATAATAAAACTGAAGCACAAACGCTTACAGCTGATAATTAAAGTCTAGCCTCTTTGATTACATTTATTAGTATCATGAGTAGAATGATGCGTAAATTAATAAATTATAATGTTGATTCCATAGCCCTCGGTGCTGTTCATAGGTTGATAGACTTAAGGCGCGGCTAAAGCAAAAGGTCCGAAAAATTCCCGTTTATCACAAGTTTCCCTTTTTATAGATATTACAAGCAGCAAAAACAGTAGTATAGCCAAGTGTTTATAGAAAATACTTATCTCTAAAATATTATATCGAAAATTCCCAGACCCTTGTAAAAAAATCGCAAAAAAGATCCCGAAGATTTTGTTTTATCTCGAAATGCTAAAATATTTTAAGCAACCATCGACATATTGTTGGTAACCAAAAAAGAGAACTTTTATAATCTAAAGACATGTAAAAATATTTATTTTTTATTTTTATTGCATACATACATTCAACTTTAAACTTAATGGTGTTTCTTTTTCTTATTTAAATAAAAACTACGAAATAATCTTCAACTAAAAGCCAACGCATCACCATTTTCAACCTTATTTCATTACAAAAGAATGATATTTTAAGAAGCACCTTAGGTTCTGTAAGGATTGCAAGGCGAGTACCTATATGTTGCGCGTCTGGGTGTTGCAAGACCATGTCTCTCATAGTTCCGTATTTTCAAGATACAATCAATCTTGGAAGTCAGGTTCTATGCGTGTGATAATTGGACATTTTTAAAAAACGATACCTATAGATTTTATATAAAAAATAATTGATACGACATATTGAGATATTGATTAAAAAATGAGATAATTAAGAAACAATATGATTAGGTATTCATCAGTTTGATCTTCTAATTCTAATCTAACTGAAAGTCTCAAATTTTACTACGCATTAAACAAAGTGTGGGATCATTAGTTCTGGGTTTCTATGAAAGAGCCAAAGTTGAAGTTGGGTGTTAAAACTAGTGTGTTTAAGTTAAAATATATTATTACTAACCAATATCGCTTAGTATTCCTAAATATCGCAGTTGCTATAATAGTAATTACAACAAAACGTAAGCTAATTCCATTTGAATGTCAATCTACAATATATTACCGTAAACGAGTGTTTGACCTAAAAGGGATGCCTCCAAAGAGCAAGGTACCCGTGTCTGAGGTCCTTGAGATCAGACAAACAAACTTAGCAAACATTATTATATAACAGAAGACTGCAGTCAACGACGCATTGTGTCATAATGACCACATACTTCTATATCCGATAAAGCATCGGCAGTGTCAAATAAACAAGTATAATGTGAATCATTATGTTCTAAAGGTATGCACTTTAATCATTGTTTTACCTTTATATAAGCTTACTATAAAACAAATTTAAAAATTTTGAAAAATCCCATGACGGGTGTAAACATTAAAATCGAAAAAGAATTAAGGGGCTAGGTTAGCCAAAACGACTACCTTCTCCTCCTACTCCTCACACACGGCTTGGTTTAACAACTTGCAAAAAATACTACCCGAATGATCAATTCAAGGACATTAATTGGATAGTTTGATTTTTTCGTGTTATAATTTTCTTGAAAACGCCCGACTAAAACGTAAGTAACGAAAGATATGTTAAACCCAAGAAAATCGTCCGGGGCTGAGGTTGACTGCCCTCAAAATTTTTTTTTCTCTCTGAAAATTATCCAATTTTATGAGTTCGTGATTAATTAAAATTACGTTAGGTAGCGTAATTAATATAGCCTTTAATTGATATAAATTGCTGCATCTTTCTCAATAGATTTTCTGTATTGCTACATTTTAACTGAAATTGGGAACACAGATGGCATTGGCAGCCCCCGAGATATTTTCTTGGGCTTAACTTATCTTTCGTTACTTACTCCCTTTTATTCGGGGGTTTCGTAACAAACAAGACACAGACAGACAAACATTTTCAAAATTGTGTTTTTGTTATAGGTACCATATATACTTCCATATGCATTTAGTAAAAAGCTGTTATTTTTATATAACAAACAGACACTTCAATTATATTTATTTGTATTGATATACATTTTATTTTATTAAATTACTCTCAATAAGTTATAATAGAAATACGAAATATTCGGCTTATTATATCTTTAACTAGCTGCTGCCCGCGGTTTCACCCGCGCGGAAATATTAGATTTCATGATTCTTATTTTATTGCGCGGAACCCTAATTCTTTTTCTAAAATAAAAGTAACCTAAGTTAATCCTATAACATCCGCTAACTGCCAGTGAAAGTCCCGTCAAAATCTGCCCCGCCATTTTGGAGATTACCCGGAACAGACAGACAAAAATTTTAAAAATGGTTGTTTTGTTATATGTACCGTATATACTTTCATATGAATTTGGTAAAAAGCTGTTATTTTGATATTACAAACAGACACTTCAATTTTATTTATTTCTGTAGACATAGATAAAAATATTGAAAAGCACTGTGTGAGGTATATATTGTTGTGGACTGATATTTTTTTTATATTATCAGGCGTTTTTTTGCTGTAATATCATGCAAATTTGTAATAAAAATGACATTAAAAGAAAAAAGTAAAATGTCAAATTTATAATAAATATAACATAAATGTCAAATTGTTACAAGAAAAGGCTAGTAGGTATGCATTAGGTATGTCACAAAGCATGCTTACCTAAAAGGTACTACTTGATGGTGCCAAAGACTTTAAATTCCGTGGATGGTACAAGCACTTTGCTCGTAAATTCTGCCGCCAAGCAGTAATGTGCAAGCATTACTGTGTTCCGGTTTGTTGAGCAAAGTAACCAGTGAAATTACTGGGCTTATGAAACCTCAGGGTAACGAGCGCACTGCAATGCTTACCATCAGGCAAACGACCAACTCGTCTCGTTATCAAATGGTATATATATATAAAAAAACTAGTAACTGTGTAGGCAACAGACGATGGACCCAATATTTTTTGTCGAACACAACTACGGATCGCTTTTTGTCAATCATAGAAAACAATTATTGAAATTGTGACGTTCGTGACGTGAGTGAGATTATCGATTGTCAATATTTTGAACGACACTAAAGAGTTGTAATATTGTGTTGAGCAACAAAAACGATTAAAATAAATTAGGTTAATCATTAAGTAAAGGTGCACTGCAGTGCCGCACAGGCCTTTGTATTTCAAAGTTCTGAGTGGCACTGCAATTTTTATGGGCCGGCGTTATGCTTCCCATCAGGCAAATGAGCAGCTCGTCTCGTTACCAGATAGCATAAAAAAAAGTAAAAGTAGGTAGTAAAAATCGAGAAAATTTTATTAGTAGCTGACGTATTTTATCGATCAACAAAAGACACCATATCGATCGACCATGACGATGGTCAAAAATTTACTGATCACCAATGAAATATAGGTACGTTGAATATTTTAAATAAAACAAACATTTCTAGTCTAGGTTTACAGTGCTCGTCACCTTTAAGATCTGGTGAGGTAGTGGACTAACGCTAAACTGACGAGAAAATTAATGTTTACTTTTATCAACGCAGTTATAAAGATTTTAGGTAGATTAGATGTACCTATAAATTAATTTGTTTTGGCGTATGAATATATAATTCATAGCTAATTTAACATTTTAAACACCCTACCCTACCCTACGCGATGATGACTCAGTGGTTTTGCGATCAGCCGCTGATCTATAGATCAATGATTCGAATCCTATAATAAGCTTGAGCATTTTGGTGAACTATACCTTGGTAACAAAACTCGTGCCTCCCAGTACGGCATTATTTAGTTTACACCTGGCTACATTCAAGATGGAAAATTATCACCAAGTCGGGAGAGTCAGCCCCGGCACGAATGCTGAACGCATTTAGAGTGAGCCTTTATCTAGCAAATGCTCATAGGCCTACAATGGGCGCTCGTGGAACTTGTAGGACTCTAGTTACAAGCGTTACAAAGCGATATGAAGGGCAAGAAACTCGATGGCGGAGTGGATGTAGAACTAGTCTTTAGGTTAGCGTCAGCTTGTTTGTCAGACAAACGTAACAGCACGATAAGTAACCACGCAACTAGATTCCCGGAGAAGCAGTACCAACTTCCAGGGAATAAGCACAATTCTTCATGTCTTTTAGAAATCGTTAAGATTATAAACATTCGCCATCCAGCGACAAATTGGTGTTTTGTTTTCGATAGGTAGCATGAATCAAATAATGTATTTTACATATTAAAATTCTATTATTGTTAAGGTATTCATTCTATTCATGATATGCAATTTATTGTTTTTTATTACTGTGCAATAAATGACTATGAACAAGGTAAAATAATGGCGCGGTGTCTTTATAGTCTTGATACAAAATATTTCCTTTATAAAAAGATTTAAAAATAGCGACTTTTTGTTTGCCAACGTTTATAATGAAGTCTATGTTATATCTTTAGTACGGTCAGAGGTTAAATATCATATAATTATAGAAAATGCCATAGGTCACTACTTTCTGAATAACTGTGCAATTACTAACTCATCAACTTGGGTTAGGTTCTAAAGTATTCTGGAGAGGGTGGCTCCTCGCAGGACCCACACCCCCTCCATGCGGACGGAGCCTGACATGGGTTCGTCTCCTTCCAACTTGTGCAGGTCGTCGCGTTTGTAGGTTTGTTCTTCTCTCACGCCGCAACGGCGTAACGGATCGAAGAATTTTATTTTTTAGTTCATGGACCAGAGAGTTACTTCTGCTACATTTTATCCGGGAAAAATGCACGCTTCCTGTGGCAATTCTCAAGCCCCGTGGGTGAAACCGCGAGCAGCATCTATTATCACGATATTTTTTTAATTATTTGCTAAAGATGTCTCCTAATTCAATTAACACTTTGACTGCTGCGTATTTCAAGCAGCAAAGCGTTAATGAATTTGGCATTATAATCGATGCCCAGTGGGTCGCATGCATAGTATCAACTAATTATCAAATACCAACTCAAGTTTATTTGCCTTGGCATTCAACAAACATTCATTGCGGTTTGAATACACAATATAAAAGTACATACTTCAATATTACAGTTCGAATACTACATCGTTGATGAACTTTACCCTAAAGAAGACTATTATAATGACATTGAAGCTGTTGGCATACAAACAAAACAATATCGTCAATTAAATACAGATTATATTTAACTCGACTTTAGAAAAAATTGGAAATAACATACTCAAGGACCATACTTTAGGGTTTCAAAAATTTAGAAATTTGATTTGTATTCATACATTTTTAACTTTTATATCTATTCAGACAATAATCTTGGAACGTTGATTATAATTATAAGCGATGTAGATATTTAATTAAATCAATTAACACATACTTGAACAACAAACATGTGAACAATAATAAATCGTAACAGTTAAGCACCGTTTGGTAGGTTTTTACATTATTATTGTAAATGTATATTGATTGTATTTTTGTTGGAAAATTCATCTAATTGCTGAACATTTTGTTAGTGGTAGGACTAAGTCTTCTGCGAGTGTCCGTCTGGGTTGTTACCACCGCTTTGCTCGTGAAATCTGCCGTCAAGCAGTAATGTGCAAGCATTACTGTGTTCCAGTTTGGTGAGCAGAGTAGCCAGTGAAATTACTGGGCTTATGAGACTTAATACCTAATGTCTCAGGGTAACGAGCACACTGCTGTGCCGCGCAGGCTTTCTGTTTCAAAAGTTGTGTGGCCCTACATTTTTATGGGCCGGCGTTATGCTTACCATCGGGCAAACGACCAGCTCGTCTCGTTACCAAATAGCATAATTTTTTTTATTAAAATATAATCAATTAACGGAAATAAATACATCTTACCAATTTGACTTCCAAGAGGATTTGAACCTGCGTCTTCTGGTTATACCAGACGCTTTAACCAACTAGGCTACAGCATCTTGTTGGCAGTGAAATTTTTGAGCTATATAATATACTAGCTTCTGCCCGCGCTTTTCACCCGCTTTAGCACAGGAACCGTGCATTTTTCCGGGATTAAACCTAGCCTATGTTACTCACCGGTCCATAAACTATATATATGCCAAAAATAACGTCGTTCCGTTGCTCCATTACTACGTGAAAGACGGACAAGCCAACAAATCAACAAACCAACAAACACACTTTCGCATTTATAATATTAGTAGGAAGTAGGATTAGTAGGAAGTAGGACTAGTAGGACTTACATGAACATCCCGCTAGTGTCGCTTAACACTTTTAAATATTATATTATATAATAATCAATTAACCTCCAGATGAAAAGCCTCACTTTTTTCAGACAGTGAAAATTTGTATTTATATAATGCTATAGAGAACTTCATTCGATATTTCTACTCAATTTTCTACTTACTTATTTTATATGGACTGAAAAAGACCAGTCTATTGATTGCCAAAACACAAATCTGTTAATATGCAGTAATAATAAAATTAAATAATATATATAATAATCCATACGTGTCAAATGCGAAAGTGTGTTTGTTTTGTTGGTTTGTCCTTCTTTCACGCTGCACCGGCGCAACGTGAATGTGTGTAGTGCATTTGCCGTTTGTACATTCTACGCATTGAACATTTGCATTTGTACATTTTGCTAGTATGTACATTTTGCTAGTTTGTACATTTTTCGTGTGTTTACCAACTAGCGTGATGTATATATGCAAAAAATTCCCCAGCTTATAACATTATAAGATATAGTTTATGGACCCTAGAGTAACATAGGCTAAATTTTATCTCGGAAAAAACGCACTGTTCCTGTGAGAATAGCCTCGCGGATAAAACCGCGGGCAGATGCTAGTATTATTATATATTTTTTATTATTATTATTTTTTATTTGTTAGTGGGAGGACTAACTCTTCTGCGAGTGTCCGTCTGGGTTGTTACCACCGCTTTGCTCGTGAAGTCTGCCGCCAAGCAGTACTGTGCAAGCATTACTGTGTTCCGGTTTGATGAGCAGAGTATCCAGTGAAATTACTGGGCTTATGAGACTTAATACCTAATGTCTTAGGGTAACGAGCGCACTGCAGTGCCGCGCAGGCCTTTGTGTTTCAAAGTTCTGGGTGGCACTGCAATCGTTATGGGCCGGCGTTATGCTTACCATCAGGCAAACGACCAGCTCGTCTCGTTACCTAATAACATAAAAAAAAATAAAAAAAATTTATGATTTGAGATCCAAACACCTGACCAATAAATGCGATTACTATCTACTGTTTTTTGAAACCGCAATTGGCAGTAATTAGTTAAACGCTCTATACAAAAGACAACAACGCGCTCGGTCTGATCAAATTTTAGATTTTTATTTTACATTTGTTTAATTTATTTGTGTTGTCTTTTTCGAATTATTGTAATGATTAAATATTTTAATAATTTAATTATAATGAAAAATCTCAAGTATGGTGCTAATTTCATATTTTACGTGAACTGCACACGGTTCTCGTATTAAGTAAAATAGGGCACAGTACACATACTGTGCCCTATTTTTTAGCTGAGAAGGGCAACACATTAAATCATGTAAATCATTGCAAGTACTTTTTGGTTTTCTCTAGGTATGGCAACAGGCAATGACTAAATGGCAACATTTATTGCTAAGCTCCAACACAGCTGATAGATGTTTTGGAAACGTGTGTCATCACAAGAACGATAAGCTTCCAAACTAAACTCATACGGCCTTATTACAAAAAACTCGTTAAACTCGACTTTGGTCGACAACCAATTTGTCTTCAACTATCTTTAGAGTCGACCTATAAACCAAACCTTATTACAAAAGATGAATAAAGCAAAGACAACTTAATACCAAACTGTAGCTATGGTAGAAATTATTTCCACAGATAATAAATCTCTTTATGCTACGGATACACGAAATGTAGAATTGACACAATGTACTAATTTTTATTTTGGAATATAAGTAGCTATTTTGTCACACAATACTATTTTCTAATATCGAAAAATATTGTAGGTAATTTTTAAATGACTTTTGATCATTGCGAGTAATTCAAAACATCCTAATTAGGTATTTACGTATATGAAAAAAATGTTAAGGAGATACTCCTTATATAATATCCAACCTATATAATGGCACACTATGGCTAAGTAACCATAGCAACATGTTTTGTTGATTGTGTGTACTGTCAATTCTTGTAATATATTCTGTTTTTACTATGTATACTTTCGATATTATAAGTATTTCCTATATATTTTGCTAAAAGCTATTATTCTACTCATCCACGCTTCCTAATACCTCACCACCCCTTCTTACTTTAATACAAAATATATTAATTTTTTTACGATTTGACAAGTAGAATACGTGGCCGCCATTAAAATAAATGCTTAAACCGTCGCTAAACTAGGTGCCCGGCAAGACTAACTTTGACACCATAGTCAACCAAGACCTAAGTGCTAATCTGCTTTTTGTAATAAGAAATTTGACAAAACTACGGTTTAAACTCCAGTTTAGCGTTAAAACTCGTTTTGTAATAAGGCCGATTATGTTTTCACTCACGTAATATTTCATAACACCGTCTGCTGTTATTTTTTATATTAAAAATATAACATGAGTTTAAATTTGACTTAGTTTTTAGCTCCATAAATTAGAAACGTTAATTTTCCTACTAGGATGAATTCTCACACAACTTCGAGCTTTCTTTTTTGATGAATAATGGTCTGTAAACGGTAATATGTGTCAGAATAATGAAGTAATAAGTGTCAAATTATGTATCGTACATAATTATGTTATGGCAAAAATTAGCAATGTAAAGAAACAATTCAACAATCACTTTTGTGTCTAGCTGAGGTGAGCTTGAGGTGATTGCCATAGGAATGCAAGATATCTCTAAGTAAGCACTGATAGTAAGATAATATATACAAAGGTAATAGATATGTTTTTTTTCCTAAATAATATTAACAAGTAAACAATTAATATAATATGAACAATACATCATTATTTTTTATTGTGACAAGTCTCAATTTCGTAACGACATGCAACATTGTTTTCAGAGCATTCCTGAGTCGTCTTTCAACCATACTTTCACTTTTCATTAATATTATTTTCCGGTCGGGTATTTGTCATTACGTCCATAATCTTATGCAAACCTTAACAATTGATTGGCCTATTCAATATTTTGATTTGTGTCCACGTCAAGAGTTGACAAAAAAGTTTGTTAGACCTCGAAGCTATGTGGGCCGCAGTGACCCATCCTCACATGATGTCAGCCTGTAAGTGCAGCTCCAGGGGTTATATAAAATGAAAGATCTACACTAGTTACTCATTCGTTAGCTTGAACTCAACGCGAAATCAGCACCATGCTTAAATACGTGAGTCGCTTATTTAGTATTCGTGATTTGTAATTATCTTGTTAAATTAAAAATATTTAAAATCTAATTGCGTTTTAAAAATAAAACATTGCAAAATGTGTCGTTTGTTGGTGCGATGTAGTAATCTGAGGTTTAGAACAATGGATGAAATAGTGTGTTTTGTTGACCTCTGATTTTTATTTTGTCTTTAACTGTGCAGTTTCTGCGTGTTGCTTTAATATTGCGTTTAAAATTCTAGACATAACTTAAAGACTCAGATCAACAGAAAACCATCAATTTCCGAAATATGAAAATCGTGACAAAAACAATTAATATTTTGTTATTAAAACGTTATATCATTAAAACGTTACAAATAAATAAGTTTATATCGTGCCCTCTTAGAGGTAAGATTTTAAGTTTTTCAGGACTTTTTTTTTGTGCAGGTCGTAGCCCTGTCTGTTTTGGCTGCCTTGTGCGTGGCACAGCAAAATCCTCAGGATGTGCAGATCGTCCGCTATGACAGCAACGTTGAACCTGATGGCTACAGCTTCGCGTAAGATTTCAAATTTATATCTTCAACCTTAAGTCGTCCACTGCTTAATAAAGGCCATTGAATCAACATTTTATAAAGGTTTATCTGACATACAATATTAAATTATTCCACAGATAGTAATTAAGAAAAGTTGGAGATTAAAAATTTAATAATTCATATATCATTTTTCCACGTTTATTATATACCTACTAGCTTCCACGGTTTTTACCCGCGTTTCCATAGGAACCGTGCATTTTCCGGGATAAAAAGTAGCCTATGTTACTCTCCGGTCCATAAACTATATCTATGCCAAAAATCACGTCGATCCGTTGCTCCGTTACTGCGTGAAAGAAGGACAAACCAACAAACACACTTTCACATTTATAATATTAGTAGGGAAGTAGGGATTATAGTGTATGTTCCAACTTTTTGACCGAATTCCAAAAAGGTCATAAGCCGATTTAAAAAATATACCTGAAAGAATATTGTAACGGGTTAGTATAATGTTCATCTCAAGATTATTCTCACGCAAGATCTTAAAAATAATTTGCAAGCCGTCGAAAGTCGGTTTTGAACCTTTTTAAATAAATTAACTGTACAATTTAATTTTAACTAACTATTGTTATATATTTTTATTCCCTGATACTGTTACTTTGTAATATAGGAGGATAGTCCAATATGTCCCACGCATCCTAAAACGTGGTAGTTACAATATTTGTACGTATACAAAAAAAATATTGAATAACTTTATGGTTGCCTGAAGCCATTTCCAAAACTGTTAAAAAATTTAATTTGTTTGCAAATTAAATAGATATTTAGCTTAGTGTAAATAGGTAGTTAAAAAGATGGCTTGTTCTCGCTAATGATGCGAATAAGCGCTAACAAAAACATTAGCACAAGCGACATTGACCTTAATTTTTTGAGATTTTTTTAACTTGTGTTCTTTTTTAAGTTCGACTTCTCAACTATTTTTGATTTTCACAAAAGATTATAAAAACACAATAATCGACTATTAAGCGGTCTGAAAAACTTTACTGCTTGCTCAGCTGCTTTATCAATATTACAGTTAATTAGTATATCAACTACTATACAAAGTTAACCAGTTCAGAAATCTGGCGTTTATTGATTGGCGATGAAATCTATTTTAATTAATAATTTAATGTATTATTAAAATTTTTAGAACAGTAAACCTTTGTCAATATTTTTTTCGATTTTGCGATTTTTGGTTTTTGCGATTGAACAAGTCACGGAACGGTTTATCGCCTTCATTTTACACTTCCTCTTATACGTCTGTTATTTTACATTATTTTAATTCCCGACGTTTCTAACTCTTTGCATTATCTGTGGCATATATATAATATAAAACTATACAACTTCCCCCTTATTCATAAACGTTCCGTAACTTACTTAATTACTAGAAAGTGTTTTGTCTCGTTTTCACGCGTAACACCTTCTGTCAACGAAAAGTTGACAGAGCAGTTTAAAGCATAGATTACCTTATTGAGCTTTTATGAATAAGGGCGCTTATGTCCAAGGATAGCGTCATTTAATCTATACTGAATTTACTTACTGATGGCTTTGCCATATACTCTTGCTGGCAAAGCCATCAGTAAGTATGAGTATATGGCAAAGCCATTAGTAAGTAACTGATTATGTGGCAAAGCCATCCGTAAGTAATTTCAGTATATATCGAACTTAGGCCATTAGACATTCTTTATTGCGGAATTGAAACTATAAATTACTCACATTATATAATCTTATTTATTTCTAACATGTATAAACTGCAGTTAACAAATTAGATACGTCTTTAAACTATGTACAAAGAGTTTTTAGTCATTATAATTATTCCCGGAAATAAATTGTTATTATTGTTATTATAATTGAACCGTAGCTGAGGTAAAGTTCAATCCACACTCACACAGATGTGTTTATTTGCATACAAGGTGAAACTTCACAAGTTTTTACTGTGGTAATAACAAACCTTCGTGTCTAACCTTGGATAAATTTATCTAATTGATGATGAATCAAATAATTTGTGTCAAAGTTGTACATGCCATTAATAAAGCATTATGATAGGTACCTACTTATACTACCTAAATACGTAAACATTATGAAATTGCATGGGGTCATGCATATAACACATGCTGTTTGCTGTTTAAGTCTATTAACAGTTTATGACTGTTGCGGTAACTGTATAGGAACTTAAAAAAATTGTTGATAGTCATTTGCAAATCTCTCAAGTTCTTTCAACGTTGGAGGTAATACACATACTTAAAGTAATACTGCTTATCATATTTTTTTATTTTCGGATAGGGTCTTTATATTGAAAAAATTTATCCAAGATAAAAAGTCAAATCAAAAATTCTTCATTATACACTACTCTTGAGAAATTATAAAAAGTAACAGATCATAAGCTAAAAGTGCAATGAGTAGACCGAACTACTTACTACTACTACTTGCCTTTGGAAGGATGCACAGACGGAGTGTGAAAGGTCATTGGTGCTGATAGACATCCAAAAAATACATTGTAATAATTATTCAATTTGTTATCCACAGCTTTGAAACCAGTGACGGCACATCCAGGCAGGAGGAAGGCAAAGTAGACAACCCTCAATCTGAAACCGCTGCTCTAACCGTGACCGGCCAGTATGCTTTTGTCGCTCCCGACGGCAAGCAATACACCGTCACGTTCACCGCTGGACCCAACGGTTATCAACCCAAAACCTCTCTAGGACAAAAGTAAATTTACTATTACCTGGATTACTCTGACCTTGTAAATACTCCACCCTGGGCCCTTATTTGCTATTCCACATGATATTCACGTGACGTCACAACGGGCTCTAAACATCAACGCGCAACGACGTGGAATTATAAGAAATGTATTATATACGCCGCACAATAGGTTGTCTCTGCCCAGAGCCATTTGAGGTTATTTTGATAATCCATAACATGCGTGTCACGTTAGTCAAATTTGACAATGGCACACAGAAAAGCATTTCAAGTTTTAGAACAATTCCACGAAGATATCGTGACGCGTCGCGTTACATGCCTTAATGGTCATAGGGAATAAGGACCCTGGTCACAGCCAGTTAAGCGTCTTATATTCTTATGTTCAATTTAGATCAGGATCCGATAGCCGATCTCACTCAAAGGTGTACTCCATAAAGGTCGCTGTGTCTAAATTATTGTGCCATAAGGGTGAATTTTGTACTTTTATACTATTACCATTGTGTCTTACTTTATAAGTAAACTTTTTAAATGAGATTTTATATTGTTTAAATTTAATACCTTTCCTCCTTATCCCTTACAAAATCCTTGTTATTGAAAACCTGTATATAATAATATAGGTAAGTTAGGTTTTTAACAGATTTCAACAAGAAGTTTCTTAAAATTTACATTTTTTTTTGCACGGCGTTTGCCTGATGGTAAGAATCACGCGTCCACAGCAATGTCAGCAAGGATATTAAGTAATTAATTAAATTCTAATACATTAAAAAAACAACCTGGTGTCAGGTTTATTGTAACGCTTGATAGGTTAGCGTTTGACCACTATCTCGACTGACCTTACCGAAGTGTGGTAGAAGGTGATAAACTCGAAACAGTCCCCGAAGCACGGTGGCTGGAACGCACAGTGAGGTGAATGACGATTGATTTTCTTTTTGAGGGTATTAGCCAGAAAGGCGAGGAATCATAGAGAAACTACTCCCAAATCTCTACGCAGCAATAACAGTTCTCTACCATCATATAGAATATATTATTTACTATGTCATTGACAACGGTGATGACCACTCAGAGTCTCGAAGAAGAAAGATAATCTGAACTAACATGAAAATATCTTAGGATAATTCTAATGTACTTCAATTTCATAGGCAAAGTTATAAATACATATAAAATCGAAAAAAGTAATTATCATAATCAATTGTAATTTTACTTATCACAAAGGACATCTTTTTTTATGAATGTCGGAAAAAACTATTTATTCAAACATTAAAAACCAATAAAACATATTAGGTCGTTATGTTGCTATATTTTTTATGTGTTTGTTAAACTTTGATAATATTTGTTAGCCTTTAGACAAGAGTTTTTTTACTTTAAATTGTTTCCTTGTTTATAGCGTAGATAATAGGACTCCCAAATACTACGTAGTAATAATAGACAAAACCTTTATATCTACCTACTAGCTTCTGCACGCGGTTTTACCCGTGCTCCCACAACAACCGTGCATTTTTCAGGGATAAAATGTAGCCTAAGTTACTTTCCGGTCCATAAACTATATCTATACCAAAAATCACATCGATCTGTTGCTCCGTTGCTGCGTGAAATAAGGACAAACCAACAAACAGACAAATACACTTTTGCATTTATAAGATCAGTAGGAACTAGGATTATGTTAAGGTTTACTTGTGTAAAGTTGTTTAACTGAAATGAAAATCAAATTTAATTCGGCAAATTAATTAAATTAAAATAATTCTCATTAAGGACGGGTCAGACCTAAACGTTATTCACTTTTACCGTTTTGGGTAGTGATAAATATCGATCCCTCTACCACAGGCGGTAGCGAATGACGCAGGACTTTACATTCCCGACTAATGAGTCTAACTAAAGCCTAAAGCCACATAAAAGGCGCACGGTGTCAACCTTAGCAAAAACAAACAGTCGACTGCCATCCGCGTCGTGATGTTTATAGCAAAAGTTGCGAATTAGATCTTCAGAAAGGAATAACTTATTGGTGTACAAACAGCGCAAGTATTTGTTCTCTGGTAAGAATTGAGATACGATCCTGATAGGATAGGATTAGACTCAGAGGCAAAAGGGAGTAAAATAATGTTGTAACAATGATATTTTAATACACAGAAAAGCGCGTTCTGGGCTCGCTTGGTTTGGTTAGCCACCAGCTTTAAGATATCTTAAAACTTCCACCAAGCAACTATCAACCTGTATTCCGCTGTATTTGCGAGTAAAGTTTTTAGATATAGTGGATTCACCAATTGCCACCACATCGTCTGTTAAGATCTAATGTGTTATTAGAGGACATATTAAGAGTAAATAAACATCCCATAGCTATGTTTTTGTTCTCTAACGATATTGTCTTATTCTGTTCTCTACCTTTTATATCATTATATCACGTATTCTAAACAGAAATGCAACGTCCACCAGAAACAATTCACACCAACGCAACAGTAAGAAGTTTAGAATTTCACAGTGCAAGTATTGAATGCAAGTTTCGTAAGGCCAGCTAAATGCCAGTACACACATCGCGAATGTTCCGAGAAACAGCTAGTGCGTGGGTAATATACAGTGTTACATACAAGTTGGATCACATACAAAGATATATGAGTGCTCAGTCCCTGGGTTTTTAGCTGCCGCTTTAATTGGCACCCCCGTTGCCCCTTTTTAGGGGATATACGCCTCCATTAAAGAATCAACTAGGACAAAAAATCTATGAAATTGTAGAACTAAGTGGTAGGACTAATTCTTCTTCAAGTGTCCGTCTCGGTTGGTGCCATCTTTTTGCTCGTGAGGTCTGCCGCCAAGCAGTAATATACAAGCATTACTGTATTCCAGTTTGATGAGCAAAATAACCAGTGAATTTACTGGGCTTATGAGACTTAATACCTAACGTCTCAGGGTATCGAGCGCACTATGTTATGGACCAGCGTTATGATTACCATAATCAGGCAGACCACCAGCTCGTGTCGTTATACAATTGTATAAAAAAAGATAAGAAGATAAGAGAATTATTTCACGACATTTAATGCCGTCTTACTTAGCCTTAGTCAGAGTTGAAACGAATTATGAAACCAGCGACCTTTGACCTACCCATCACTAAGGGCGCTAACACACCAACCATACTATATTACGGCCGGATGAATAATAGTGAGCAGGCGTTAAGAATGTATACAATAAATAAATAAATAAATAGTGCTACTATATTTAAGCATTATTATGTAATAAAAAAGTTGTTTCAATACAAAATGCAATGATGCAACTGCACAATGAATAGTAAACATAAATATTTTACTGTATGATATTAATATATACCGTAGAAAAAATATTAGCAAAACAATAAACATTTGAAGAAAATGAGAAAAGAGCTAGAGATGTGATTATGAGGAGAGATTAAATTCAAGGATCTAAAGAATGGAAATGTGTGGATGAGAAATGAAAAATCCAAAGAGCGTTTTGATATGAAAAAGGTTTGCTAAAAACAAGTCGATGTAAAAAATGTTACATAAAAAACACGACTGCCTTAGCCACTGTCGCTCGGGATGATGTAAGGATTCTAACGATTCCCGATATATCGTTTTTTGTATTGTTTTTTTATTGCAAATGGTCTTGCGTTTGACCACTGACCTGTTCACTCGTCTCTTGAAGACTCCCAGATTGTAATGTTCAAGAAAAACAGATGCCGGTAATGAACCAAATGTGTTCAGATATTTGAAAGTTATGGTGGAATTAAACTACCCCTAAACCCTAAAAACTTTACACTCATTTTTGTGCAGTCGTGTAGTAAACTAACTCAATAGGAAGTAGGATTAATTCTAAGTACTAGGTGGTAAAACTAACTCTTCTGTGGGTGTCCATCTAAGTGTGTACTATCGCTTTGCTCGTGTATATTGCGTCAATGTAAATAAATTCTGCATTTAGAGCGATAAAATCCCATTTTTAATATAACAATATTTTCGAATTGCGAAAATTTAAAAATTACTACAAAATCCTGTCCATCCGCTATAAACGTGAGATCCATCTGATCGCAC
This sequence comes from Crocallis elinguaria, assembly GCA_907269065.1. Taxonomy (NCBI): domain Eukaryota; kingdom Metazoa; phylum Arthropoda; class Insecta; order Lepidoptera; family Geometridae; genus Crocallis; species Crocallis elinguaria. The sequence goes on along the minus strand of OU026079.1, from coordinate 8,296,113 downwards.
CCTAAAGGTCGACACAAATAGGCAAAGCTAAACAGCATAATGTTATTTTAAGACCTTTTGAAATTAGTAACATAAACATTAAACATATTATAAGATTTTAAAAGCTAAATGGCATTTATACGGTGTTCCACCAGAATTTTAAAAGTGGATTTTTAGTCGGTTTGCACCAATGAGAAATTATTATTATAATAGGACACATTATTTCTCACAAGTTATTAAATTACCTATACAATATTAAAATTACTATTTATAACATAGGTAGATCTAAAAATCACATGATTAGCACATGCATGTTTTGTCACGAAATTATAGGAAATCAAATCATCCTGCTTGGCCACACTCGTTCTCTCAATATTTTTAATGAATATTTGTAGTTAAACGCCTGCAAGAAATCTAATTACTTGTCACATACATTCAGTATTTCCTTTGCAATGTGAATTAGCCAGGCGCATAAAATCCAGGTTAAAATTAAATAATGTACATAATTATAGCTTGGTGAAGCTCGTACGGGTTACAGGATCGATTACCACAACAATTAATATTTTTGTATTTAAAAAGGAACATAAGTATTTATTCCGTGTTTTGGGTATTGTCGTTATTATTAAGTTGTATAGATATTAAGGATTAAAGTATCTTTGTTTGTTTAGTGATAGAAATATAAATAAGTACTTATTATCGACACCGTGAAATATGTTCCGTAAACTTCTCGAGATATTTAGCTATTTTAATTTTTATAGTCGACAACAAATTATAAGTGCCAACTTGGTTTTGTAACGCCTAATGCAGACCGTAGACGCTTTAAGCGTTTACGCCCTGCATAAGTATGTAATTATGATGCATTTATGATGTAACTGTTAAGTATAATTAAGTGAACATAGTTTTCATTTGAATTTATTATTCGTGTTAACATTAATAGTTTTAAAATGAGAATAAATTGTTAACATTGGTTTCTTATTTAAATTGCATAATGAACACACCGAACAAACTGTTGTCATCAATCGTGACCAAGTTCGCGGACGTCTTCTGTATTTCCATACGTTATTTAAAAGGTCATCAATGATCATCTATATGTGCATTATTGTGAAAATAATATTTAAACATTTCAAAAAATAAATAAATAGTCAATTTTTAGTTTCATGTGGGAAATCAAGTGGTAATTCGGTAAATACTCTAATTCTAGAATATCAACTGACTCTTAAAAGTACTTATATGTCGGAATACACCAAATTGGTGACACATTATCGTCTTTAGGGTGGTAGCTATCACTATGAACACTAGAAAATGCCTTACCACCATGGAGTATTTATTTTACCGATACCTGATGTTGATTGTCATGGTAGGACCATCGACCTATTTATTATTACCTTTGAGCCATCATCAATCACCAAACATACTAAATAGATTTGGCTAAAATTTGGTATAAACATAAATTGGGACAGATATAATTTGGAATGTTACATAAGTCTACTCGTACCTACTTTAAATCCCACAAAAAATGACTGCTCCCACGTGTAATTACAGGTGAAACCAAATGGCGCAATTGCTACATGGCATGAAGTCCTTACGTATACACGTACGTACGTATAACGTAACAGTGTTAGGTGCTATATTTTTTTTATCCCCACCTAAAATAGGCGATTATCGAAAAATGGTTAGCAAAGTCGCTTGTTGACGTTCTAAACACTATTTTCGATTGCACTCGAATTGACACTTTAAATAACATGGCAAATAGTCAACAAGTTCAACTTGAAGTAAATTATTTTTGTGACCTCTATTTTTATACTAATACGGAATTTAACTGAAGTGCACGCAGATTTACCTGAATTTTGTTTAGATCCGTATAGTGAACCGATATTGTTCTTACGATTATCCATATTTAACTATACTCTACTACTATTTACATAATCTGCTACCAGTAAGCAACGTTCCCAAAATACTGCCAGCATTGTCACGTTGAATGGCAATCATTTAACAAAAACTCAAGTTTAAACGTATGAAAGATGATGGTATTATTTATAAGTATCTACTCAGTGTAGGCTTTGTGAAAAGTCAAATACTTTGTAATGAATGAACGTACTCCGAGTACTCCCATTGATTACAAAACGACCTTGATTGAGATGGTAATTGTTAGATAAACATAAAACACTTAACGTTGACCTTTGTCAATTAGTTAGAGTATTCTATTCGAATTTCAAGATCAGTGGGCTTACCAATCTGGACCTGAATGAAGTTGTAAATATGTTGGATCCGGTTTCTATATATAAGTAGGTAGGTACTTGGGAAAAAAACATGAAATCCGACCAAAATAAAACAAAATAAAAACTATGCATCTATATCTACTTGTGGATTGAATATCAAACAAAATTGTTTTACCATTCTGTAACTTATGGATAATTTTTTTGTAAAGACTCCATTAAAAATCTTACTTGTCGAAAGCTCCAAAAGGTTTTTTATGATGATACCTGCTTTTAATTTAATGAAAATCAGTTTATCAAATCCCCACAACCCTAAATAATTTACAACGCCATAGGACGGGCCAGCTCCCCACATATTAATAATTTTGATGGTACAGTTAGCCATTGAACCAGAAATATCAACAATTAAATGCTTCAAGGCAGCCATTAGATGTAATGCATGACAGATGGATAGGTAAGCAACACGGACCACGCGCAAGCCATTAAAACCACAAAAACCACGATCACGGCTGAACGCATATAATGCGTTCCAGGTGTACGAGACCGTACGTTGCAGACTAGTGGGCGTTAACCTTTAATAGGAAACATAACAATTAAACATTATGAACTTAAACATTTTGATTAAAAGCTTTTAAACTGTGGAATAATTTATGATCAGATAACATGTAAACCACCTATTTACTGGTTCCTCATTTTATTACGTTGAACTATGAATATGAGAGTGGGCATTAGTGCTTTAACTACCTACTAATTTAAACAAAGCTCTATTGTTTATCATTAAATTTGGAGGCGGTCTTAAAAATCAGCGCCAACATATATACATTTACAGCTATTAAACAAAAATATATTCAATAGAGTTATAAAAATATTACGACAGTAATTAATTACTAATCATTACGTGTTGAGTAATCAAGTTCTGTGATTTATTGATGTAAAGCTTGTACTAGCCTTTGATTTTGCTCAACATTTATAATTGAACCGAAGATAAAAAACCAATGATTCCATGCTCAACATTACTTCAATAAAACGTTTTAATCAAAAATTAAAACAACTATTCATATACTTCTGTGTGCCAATTTATAACAAAATCGGTTCACAGATGAAAATTCAGTGGATGAAAAATCAGTCTCTTTTTTACCCCAGGAGAGGATTTTTTTTTTTCAAATAGAATTTGAACCAATGGTCAATAGGTCAAATGAAATAAGAATCATCAAATCAGACTTCTCTGTCAGAAGTTAAGGGGCTAGGATCGCCAAAACGACTACTTTCTCCTCCTAAAACTCCCACACGGCTTGGTTTAACGACTTGAAAAAAATACTACCTGAATGATCAATTCAAGGGCATTAATTTCACTGATTGATTTTTTTGTGTTACCATTACTTATGGCTTGAAAAAATATTTAACAGCATGCTGTTTTAAAACTATTTTCCCTAAAACTTCTAAATGACTTAGACGTTTGGGATTAATTTTACACCAAAAAATAAGGAAGAAAATTTTCTATAAACTGGCCGTTTCATTTGTGCATAGAGCAATATTTCGCAAAGAAATGATCAAAAAACTGAATTCCAAATGTACAAGTCTCAGAGGTGCTCTGCGCGGGCGCGCGCGGCAGTCATGCACTGGCATTCAGACGGGGAGGTTGTGTCGCTCGTTGCTCTGCAAACGCTGTCCGCCGACGTTACATATTTGTGTGCGTGAATGATATACAATACAAGTATTTGTTTTCGTGTGGGTTTGAAGCTTGCTCAAAGAGTAGCGTCTAGAGCGGTGAAATGTGATTCATTCCGTGATTTGCGCGTGGACGCTCCTCGTATACATATTGAATGGGTTACATTTTTGATTACAATTTCTTGTTTACGTACTTACATCATTTTTACGAGTGGAAAATATATGTATTGGTAAACAAATTATTAGCGGCAGCTACAGGAATATCGGGAGGTTTAGAACTGTTTAAGAAAGACTGGAAATGAAATTGAAAAGTAAAATTACTCAGGTTAACGAGCACAATGCGGTACTGCATCTTTTTGTTTCAAAGTATTTATTGGCACTGCAATTGTTATGGGCCGGCGTTATCTTTATCATCAGGCAAACGACCACCAAACGATCAGGGCCATCTACAGTAAAAATGATATCGAAAATGATAACAATTTTAAAATCCAAGATATCGGACATTTTTATTTTTCAATAAAATGGTATGGGTATCATTTTCGAGATTTCTCGGGGTGCTGATTACAGAAATGACAACCATTTTTAAATTCAAGATGACATTTTTTTAGGAAATCGATAATATGGGCGCCATTTTCTAGGTTTCTCGGGGTGCTGATATCGAAAATGACAACGATTTAAAATCCTACATAGCGGACAATTTTTTTTTTTTCAATAAAATGCTATGGGTGTAAGTTTCGAGATTTCTCGGGGTACTGTGTACAAAAATGAAAAATTCTTTTATAATCCAAGATGGTGGACAATTCTTTTGTAAAATGATATGGGTGTCGTGTTGGAGGTTTCTCAGGGTGCTGATTTTGAAAATGACTACTATTTTAAAATCCAAGATGGCGGACAAATTTTTTTAGTAAAAGGATATGGGTGTCTTTTTCGAGGTTTCTCAGGGTACTGATAATGAAAATGACAACGATTTTAAAATCCAAGATGGCGGACACGTTTTTTTTTTCAATTAAATGGTATGGGTGTCATTTTCGAGATTTCTAGCGGTGCTGATTACGGAAATGACAACCATTTTTAAATCCAAGATGGCGGAATTTTTTTTAGGAAATCGATAATATGGGTGCCACCAACAAATCAACAAACACACTTTCGCATTAATAATATAACTAGCTTCTGCCCGCGGTTTTCACCCGCGTTCCCACAGGAAACATGCATTTTCCGGATACAAAGAACCCTATGTTACTCTCCGGTCCATAAACTATTACTATGCCAAAAATCACGTCGATCCGTCGCTCCGTTACTGCGTGAAAGAAGGACAAACCAACAAATTAACAAACCAACAAACAAACTTTCGCATTTATAATAGAGTAGGATATAGGATATATTTAGTATGGAAGTATGGATAGTATGGATAATGATGATCAAACTTCACTTTCAATGAAGAACTTTCCACTAAATGAATTCAAAGAATTATAGGCAAAGAAGATGCCGTGCGCGCTACTCGCACGCGCGTTCGTTCATCCGCGTATTCTATGACGTTAGGTTTTGCGATGTTCTTGAAAGACGAAGTGTGGACCGCGCGGGTGAAGTGGGATTGACTCCACCCATTCGAGCAAGGCCATTGGCGCCTAGTAGGGTCTTATGTATACTGATTACTGACCACACATAACACATAAACCGTGCTACCACAAAAAAATACTTTTAGACGTATGTTTAGCTAGACAGTGTCTAAAGATAAACGTCTAAAATTATTAGAAAGGTCATAATAGAATTGAGTTAGACAAAATTGAAATTGAGTTTCCTTCCGTGATAAAATCCGGAACGTGGAGATCCGCAGGAGAACGAAAAGTCACCGACATAGCTCTCAAAGTTAGCAAGTTGAAATGGCAATGGACAGGCGACATCGCTCGCAGAACCAACATGGGGAAGAAAGGTTCTCGAGTGGCGACCACGAAGCGGAAGACATAGTGTAGGCCGGCCCTCCACATCATGGACCGATGACCTTGTCAAAACCATGGAGAACCGTTGGATGCAAGAGGCGAGTAGCCGATCCAAGTGATGTTCTATGAAGGAGGCCTATGTTCAGCAGTGGCCGTCTTCTGGCTGATGATGATGATGATTTGAATTTTCAAAATTGAACATGAGAATCTAACACATTCAACAGGGAATGAGAAGTAGGATCTGGTCTATAGACAGACCGAACATATCAACATTTTGCCGATATAAGACTAAGGGAACTACAACCTGTTTACAACATTCACAAATCGTTGATTTGTGTATACAACATGATTAATTTGTTATTTATTCATCAAGTGACTCGTAAATCTTTTGGAATATAAACAAAGTTTTTACAAGATGCATCTATCAAATCAAGAAAACAATAATTATATCTACAACTTCTCAACAAGTTTCGATTGTACATTAACATTGTTTTAAACTTTCACGGTTAAGCACTTACTCTCTCATACATTTATTCATTTTTTTTTTTATGTTATTTGGTAACGAGACGAACTGGTCGTTTGCCTGATGGTTAAATATGCTCTTATTTACCGTTATTAATGTTATAGCATCGTGTTCATGGGATTTCACGGGTATTCTCGTGAACATGATGCTTACAACAGCGTCAAAATATCGGGTACTCATCGCTCAATAATAATCACCGTGTATATCCCGTTACAATGTATGAATTAGATTGGGAATATTAAAAGTTCGATAACAAGACTAGCATAATATTCACATACAATGATGACTTGATGATGGTTACGATTAGGCATCGAGATAATAACCGACGATGCGTTTAGGAGATCTCGCACGATTATACAATGTCGCGCGTTACGGCGACTTGTCGAAATCGTGTGTAACAGGCCTAATTGTTATGATGAAAGGTATCAAACAGAACAATACATTATTGTTTTCTATATAATTATGTGACAAACAAGCAAGCGGCCCATTGCCTATGAACGACTGCAATACTATAGAGGCATTGTCAGTGGATGAGTTTTCTTCGTTGTATTTTGTATATACTTGCGCTTCAAACCCTTTAATTTACATAGATTAAACAAGCTAATTTATTAGATTATTTATTTATATAGATACAACGAACCATTCCTAGCCCCCGGTTTTTGTCCTGAAGAAATCCTTTTCCGGCGGTACAGAGCTAGCTGCTTTCGAAGGAAAAGTCCTTCAAAGTGTACGCGGGACCTATTTCCATTTGAAATGTTACGTATTTTATATATTTTTAGTATTTTAATATGTATTTTTTCCTAGCGACTTTATTTTAAAATCTATTTCATAAGCTGTAATCAAATTATTACGTTATTAACTTATTACTATGCATCAACTATTGCTATCAAATTTAAGGCATACTTCAAATATAATCATTACTCCAAATTACACTTCGAGTATATTATTAAATGATACTTATGCTTATGTCGTACGAATCAGTGACTGAAGCTCTTGAATAATTTTAGAGCTACTTAATGCAAAATATCTATGCAAGGATTTGTTCGAGACAGAACAAACATACGTAAATCAGAAGGTGGAGTACATTACAAACGATTGTGTATGCGCAGATTCGACAACTTCCATATACCCAAATAAAAACACCACTTTGCCTCACAGAAGCTCTAGCAAAATCTACCGAGACTGTATGTGTTGATTTGTTCGTTTATTAACATTATTTTAAGTTTTTGTTTAGTATTCATAAAATTAATTATTTGATAAAACGTAAGTACGACTTCGTTCGTTTTATTAAATAATATGGTGATTAAGAATAATACGTAATTATGACCAATATGGTGCTTCAAAGCAGTCATATCTGCATATGTTTGGTCTCGTTCGCACCCTTCAGTGAATCAAAGATTTGAATTCTACAATAATCTAGAGATACTTAATTTTTTTATACGAGACGAGCTGGTTGTTTGCCTGATAGTAAGCATAATGCGAGCCCATAACAATTGCAATACCTACCACCTATAACTTTGAGACACAAAGACCTGCGTCAAGACCTTTTTTTGATCACATCGAAATTATCAGTCATATTATAAATAATGATATATACCTAATTTCCCTGTGGCAAAAGCTCATCAGACTTTGCTTAAAAAGCTTTTAAGTGATGTTTTGCTGCTGTATACGCCTTAATAGAACCGTATTATAATTTTCCGTAAAAACTTCAAAAGTTCTGAAAAGTTTATTCAATTATTTCTTTACTATCTGCTTTTTATTAAAACAAAAGATAGTGGACGAAAAAACCCTTTTAATATTATTACCAACATGCAATTAACAGTAACATATTCAGATTCGTGATCCTGCAGGTAGGAAGTGAATCTTACCAGGATGTCACGCAAACATGAGATAATACTGCGATGCTGCTCTTTGACGCTTCTGCATATTTATGTTTGGTCTATGGCGTCGATTTAATAAATTACGTGAACGAAGAATCATCGCAGTCTCGTGCGGACACTTGCGCAACAGGCCGCTGAACGGCTGACGAAAAGAACCAAAAAAACCGAAAAGGAACGAAAGAATTGAAATTTAGGATAAGATAAAAACAAGGTAAGTTGCGTTTTTGTGCGAAACATTCTTTTGTTTTCAATTGTTGCGGGAACATACTTGGAGCGTTTGAATCAGGCAACCTAGTAACGACAAAGGACTAACTGATTGTAGTTTTTACAAGTTGTTCATAATTGTGTTTTTTGATAAAAATAATTGATTAGTTTATCCAATATTTGGATATTTTTAATTGTATAATATACTCCGATGAGTTTACCACAAACATATTTAGTAGTTTCGGCACGTACCTACTACCTTACTACATTACTACTCGTAAATTCGTAATCTGTGTGTACAGCACTAACTTTACCTTATAATTTTATTTGCAAACAGTTCAACATTCGAAGCCATATTAACTGAGCTTATTTTTTTAATAATTACTATTGTTAACTACTAGAGTTACTACTAATTTAACTTCGTTCGCAACCCGTACTATAAATGCGAAATTGCTTTTGTAGGTTTGTTGGTTTCTCCTTCTTTCACGCTGCAACGGCGCAACGGGTTGGCGTGATTTTTTGCAAAGATATACTTGGTTCATGGACAGGAGAATAACATAGGTTACTTTTAACACGAGAAAATGCTCTGTTCTTGTAGGAATAGCCACGTTCACCCACGCGTGGTTGTAACCGGCAGCGGGCAGAAGCTAGTATGTCTATAAATGCTATGGCTTCCCAAAAGCCAGTATAAATGAGATTTCCCACGTACCACTCCTTGCCTCTCATACACTACATCACTGTACTTATAAATATTTTTCCCAGCACTAAATAGGTACGTGATGTTAGTAAAATCACAGAAAATTAGGAAAAAGGGTAGCTTTTGTCCGCAGCTTCGCGCTTCCGTTTTATCCTAATTACCTATCTTTGAATAAATTCTCTGATGTCGGGGTCTTCTTAAGGATTTCACTTCGTAGGCAGTGTTACTACTAACTTAACAACAGGGCCATTTCTTAAATTTATTATTTTATATTAAGTAAAAGAAACTTAAAACTTTAACTTAGACAGACGAATTTTCCATAATTTAATTGCTAATGATACAAATTAACTACACAAAATTCGCGTATAAAATTTAAATAAACTAACTATAAATTTTACCAAAATATTAGTAATTGGCAGTAACATTTGATTTGCATTCCAGGTTACAGTTCAAAGTTACTGCTGTATTATTCAAATATATACTAACAGTGAAGAGATACATAATTATTCAAACTTTAACGTTATTTCTGAGGCTGTCACCATTATGTTAACGAAATACACGTGTTGAGATTTTATGATATTTACATAACAATATATTTGATAATCAATTAATCCGTCACCGATGTAGTCAAGATATAATATTTGTTTATATTGTAATAGTATTATCGATACAAAATATTATCACTTATACCTACCATCATTGGTACAACTCAGTGTTACTAATATGAGGGTTATCGGGTATCTATACAAATACTAATCTATAGAAATAAATAAAATTGAAGTGTCTGTTTGTAATATCAAAATAATAGCTTTTTACTAAATGCATATGAAAGTATATACGGTACATATAACAAAACAACCATTTTTAAAATGTTTGTTTGTGCGTCTGTCTGTTTGTTCCGGGTAATGTCCGAAAACGCTGAACCGATTTTGACGTAACTTTCACTGGCAGATAGCTAATATTACAAGGAGTAACTTAGGCTATCAGGGCGAAGCCGCGGGGCACCGCTAGGTAGCTATTAGAATCGACACTTGTGCGTGTATCATTTGCACGGAATTTCGGGATGTACGTGGCCGCTTATTGATGAGCACGCTACCACAAGTTGTATATCCATCATTGAGCAAGACAGCGTGATCGCTTTTCAATGTGTGGAAGGGAACAGGGCTAATTATTGTTTATGTGTAACTATCAATAAACATTAGCGAAATTTGATATAACATATACAATATACAATATTTTGATATGCTTTGTGACAATTAATAATATTAACTGTCACAAAGCATATCAAAATATTTGACCGTTACGAAGTTTAACCGACTAGTTTTTAGTCGTTTATGCAATTTTCAGGTTATTTACATTGAGAGTTTCTAGGGCTAGATTAGATAAATATATTTTTCTATACCTACCACACTGCCACTGACTTATGCTTACGCTACTCTGTGCCATAATAATTGTTTACTGTGCTATAGGCATCTCGGTTTGTATTTGTTGCTGATGAATCGAGTTGAATTTTTACAAAACGAAATTAAAACAACACAAAGGAGGGAAATAAGCGCACGTTTTACGTGTAATTAGTTTCGCCAAATATCGACGGTTTAAATATTGGTTAATAGTTTGTGTAGTTCTACATCCGTATCATCTCAAATTGACCGGTAAATTTATAATTTAAAGTCAATACACGTAGTCAAACCGCAGGCGACGGCCTGCGTAACGGCAAAATTTAGGGAAATCTGATTTATTTTTTTGTCTGATATAAAAGCCACTTGAAAAAGGGACACATAAATATTAAATTTTTAGTTTTACTGCTAACTCTTGACTTCATTTTATTTACATTGAGTAGTTGTTGTGTAGAGCTGGCTTTACCTAAATTATAAAAAATAACTTCGGTAGAGTTGTATTAGTAAGAGCTATCTATAAAAATAATATATCGAAAAAGATGTTTTTACTCTCAAAACATAATTATGCAGTAATTTTATACATACAAATAATAAAAACCAGCATATGTTCAGATGTTATGTATTGTGTTTTTTTTTCAACGGGCTAAAAGGCGAACACTACATCTATAACAAAATCGTGGTTGAAATGTTTTGCCTGAGCTTATCATAGAACAATGTAAATCAATTAAAAATTAAAAATTAAAAATTAAAGTATGCTTCGCTGGTGTAGAAAAATTATAAAATAGTTCAACTTCAGGTCATGTTGATTCTTATAAGCGACAAACTAATTTAATCTACATTTGACACTAGATACGTTTTTCTCGACACTAATTTAATATTAATCATCACATTCCTTTTCTATAATCGGAGATTTGACGTTAAAAGATAATAAAAAGCAAATATTTAATTAGAAAAATATTTATGCTGCAACATTATAAAGCATTTTAATATGTTGAAAAAGGTCAATGACACTCTTTCCGTAAAACTATAAACGGTAGCGATTATTTTATAAGCTTTAGTTGAAGAAATAATCGTATTAAAATTCAATAATGTCCATAAAACATATTGGAATTTATATAAATTCATTGTTTTTAGATTGAAAGAATCAAGAAATTATGTCTTGAAGAAAAATGTTTACTAAGATGTTTCTTTTGTAGATACTTATATATCTTAAGCATATTATCATCAATATATAGTTCTATAAAACTTAATTGGATACGTGACAAACTCATTGTTATGTGGGATATCGAAATAAAAGTTTGATAGGTCAAAACAAAATCTATTTATAAATTCTATATTATATACATTATACACGTATTTTAAGACATGGTCAAACAGCTGAATAATAATCGTAATGGTTTATAATTAAATAAATAAAGGGGAATTAACGCTAAACACCAATCTAAAGAAACAAGTTTCTGGCTCCACGAAGCTAAACGTACCTATTTATTTTTCTTAAGTACGTTTCAACACTTTCACGTGTTTAAGCTACGTCAAGCAAAAATATCCATAAACCAACCGGTTGAACTAGTCTATAGAAATATAATACGTTAATTACAGGTAGGTATAACATCAACTCTTAATGATGCCGAAATAAATCATTTCGATTTTACCTTCATAGGAAAATCTTATTTTTAACGTTATTTTAGTGCTGTTGTCGGCTGCCTTGTGTAGGTTTGGCACTCCTATCAGCAATAAACTGTTAACTTTCGATGATGTAATCAGATAATGCAAATATAAATCAGCTTGACAATTTACAACCTTAACCACCACATTTTTGAAGCTTTTTTTATCAAAATAACAACTCCATTATAAAACTACTACTTACTAGGTGGACACTACGGTGGTACTATGGTGGTACTTACTAGGACTAACTCTTAGGGTTGGTACCACCGCTTTGCTCGTGAAGTCTACTGCCAAGCAATAATGTGCATTGTGCAAGCATTACTGTATTCCAGTTTTATGAGCAGAGTAGCCAATGAAATTACTGGGCTTATGAGGCTTAATACCTAATGTCTCAGCGCAATGAAGTGCCGTGTTTCAAAATTCTGAGTGGCTCTGCAATTTTTATCAGCCAGCATTATGTACACCATCAGGCTATATCACTAGCTCGTCTCGTTATCCATTAGTAGTCAAAAATGTAATTATCTAATTACATGGAATTAAAATGCGATTAATGTAAAGCATTCCATGACAACAATTAGAAGTTCAAGGGTATGACCTCCACTAATCATTATACCTACTTACTTAAGAAAAAAGCTGTGGTATCGGTCCGGTAACATAGGTATAATTTTACTTATTAAATTTACTGATATGAATTAGCCCATTTTGTTTATGTAGAATTTCTTGAACTGTTAAGTTACAAAAGAAAACAAAAAACATTGGTATGCATACGCGTTGAACTCTATTGGTAAAGAAACTAGCTAACTATATCAATTAGTTGTTGAACAGCAGAAAAGCTTTCAATTAAATAACATGAGTAATCTGTAAAATCAATTAATTTTATTAATACAGAAAAAAATGATAAAAAACAATTGATAAACTGATAAAAATATCTGATATTTTATCCATAGGAGGTTTGACTTCTATCTCTCTTGGTCATAACTTAAGTGATGGTGATTAGACTTCACGTAGTATAAATCTGGAGTTAGGTATAAGGGATAGCATGAATAGGGACTTATTGTATTATGAAAGACCTGTAGCAAAATTTTATCTTATTTTATTTATGTCATTTTATATGTTAAAATAACAAAAGCTGGTAAATAAACATAGAGTATGAAATGGGTACTGGTGACTGATTTCTAACTAGAGGGCTCTAGTCAGCTATTAAAAATGCAACGCCACACAACGTTCAAAATTAAATCCTCCAGCACTGTACAATCGAGAAGACAATCCACCTATCAAAATTATTTTAATTCTATCCTAACAATACGTCTATAATAATTAACCAACTTCGAAAATGGAAGAGGAGTTTATATGTTCGACTGTATGTATTTTTATGTATGTTCATTGTTTACCAATTTTTCCGTCAATTATGAATCGATTTTGGATATCCTTTTTTTATTTGAAAGGTACTCTTGAGGTAGTCCTTTATATTTTTTTATGAAAGAACACCTTTCAGTGAAAAAACATGAAATAGTTTTCATATATCGCAGAATTTTCATCGAATTGGTTCACGCTTTTTTAAAAGCAATTCTAATTATTCCATTCCAAATTTAAAATGTATAAAACTAACATAAGGACCCATAAAAAACATTTAGTCTAAAAAGACAAAATTATTCATAGCATCACACCCCATTAAAATTAAATACTGCATTAAATATGTATTTTATTTAAACATCTGCTCTAAATTAGTTTTAACATGTAATAAAAATAACTATAAATTAAGTTTTACATTAAGCGGCTACTACTTACTATAATAAATTAATAATTAAGTAGATCAAATTAAATAATTTATGTAAGAGTAGCAGAAACTTGTATAATTATCTTTTTTCGATACAATAATTTATCGATAGGTAGGTACTATAAATTATTGCCACTCTATAAATTATTGTGGTATTTATGAACTATCAAGTATCAAACTATCAAATCTGAACTTTTTATTGATGATTGTACTTTTGATTTATGTTTTGAATGCTATTTTGACCTTTTCATGTTTCAAACAATAATAAGCCTCATGGTACCTTCTAAATTCCGTCCTTTAATTGAATTTTTATACTACAATATACATCTTAATTACTGCAGTGACCTATGCAGCATTATATTGTAAATTTTATAATGAGGCTCCATTGAAGAAAAAGTCTATGGTACGCGTTACATGTTATATGTGTTACTACTTGGTACAGTAAGATTTAGCTATTGTATCATTATACTAGTATTTTAAAATACAGTACCAAATAAATTGAAAGAAAATGATTGCTCCATGTTGTGTTTTTATGAGACTGAACTTTAAATTACAGGAACTATGAACGTGGTCATTATTTACTTGGAAACAGTTTCTATTTTACTAATTGGGAGGAAAAATATTTTTCAATACTTTATCAGGTAAATAAACTGTAAAAAAACTTAAATTCGACTCGTCTACAGGACGTACTTTTCGACGAGATTCTGTTTACATAGGGACCACTTACACTTTGAGTCTGCAATAGCAAATTGATTTCTACTTAGAAACAGGCAACTGTTACTGTGTTCTGGTTAGAAGAGTAAAATAATAACTGGACATATGATACTAGCGAAGTGAAGTTTCAGAGTATGCTCTACAAAAACAAAGATGCTCTTGTGTAACCAAATTAAAAAATATAGTTGAACGTAATTGCTTGGAACAAGCAAATTATGATCAATCTCTTTAATAGTGATTTCATTAAATAAACAAAGCCACTGGTAATTATCAAATAAATCGACCTACACTTGAGACTGATTACTGCATACCAATCCGTTCTCCTAAGGTTTTTTACAACGCGCGGCGTAATATTTTTTACGACTGTTTACTTCAATATGTCATAGGCCTGTTAATAGAACGTCTTTTATTAATAAGTTAGATAAATATCCAAGTCTCATATTTTCTGACGAACAATTGCAGGAAGCATAATTCTTAGGTTTAATAATATGATTAACTTACCTGAAATTTGCTACTTTTGTGTTTTTGCGCATAATGTATTTTTATTTATATCTAAAAGAACTATGTTTATCAACACTCTGCTGCTATTCTATTTCAAAACTTTTTTCGCTCTTCATAATTATAATAATTGATTTTTACAAGCCCTGCATGTTTATTGAATACAATTAACTTAACCCTAACTTTTTAATTTTTAAAGTTTACCATAGGTATACAAAATAAACCCTTTTATAAGTCTATCAAGTCGGGCCTGGTGTAATTTGTCTTAATTTCATTTATTTGTGATCCGCTTACTAAAACAGATTTCATATTTCCTAATCATGAATTTTATCAGTAATTATATAAGTAACCACCCAGAATAATCTTAACTTTAGCGATAAAATTAATTTATTTTTATAGCTAGATTCACAATAATGCAATAATAATCTGGGCATAGAAAAAAGTTTTCTTATCTGCTGTACTATCACATATTATTTTAATAATAATATCTATTGGTTTACATTACGTGGTATTTGACTACGAGATAACGCAAATGTGTTAACTAAACGTGACTTACGTATTCAAACGGTAGCAAATATTTTGGCAAATAGATATACCTGCAGCAAATTGTAGAAGATAATGTCATTAAAATTCACTTTTGCTATCTGACGGAAGTTTCTGATGAAACAAAAAATGATGAACTGTGTTGCTTTGTGTACTTGTTAGTTAACTTGTGTTTTGCAATTTTAAATGAAAAGGATTTTTTATGTTTCAGATGGACATAAAAGGAAGATTAATTATAGTAACAAGCATATTTACATGCTTCCTAATACAAGCACAAGGAGCAGACAAGTATACTGACGGGAATCGGCCGTATGAATTTGGATTCTCCATTGACGGAGAGCAACATAGACATGAAAAGAAAGGTACTGATATACAACCTGAGTTTGATTTGGTATGCTATCCCGACAGCCGGTCAATGTACTCCTGGAGGTCAACAACATTCGTTTTACGAGTTTTTGAAATTCAGAATTTTTCATTGAAGAATAGGCATTTAAAGTTTACGTCAAAATTCTACTACAGAATTTCCGGGCAGCTCTAGATCAGCTAATTCACTTGAACTATGTTGAACTATAGAAACTAGCTATTATACTGGTTAAATTATAATGTGTGATACTCACGAAAAAAAGATTTTAATAGTAAAATACCATTTTAGAATCTCGATGAAATAAGCAAATTTTTCCATAGTTGGCCATCCATGTTACCATAAATTTTTTTTCACCACAACAGCACAAACATACGATAGGAAAATTAGTAAACGACAAATTTAAACTTTAACACTTAACTAAACAAAAACTAAACTTGCGGCACAAAATTGGAAGTTAACATTTGATAGCACGTTTATCCAACAATACAATTCAAAAAATTCCTTAATTTGTGACCAGGACACCGAAAAGAGTGAACAAGGTCGATTTTATTAAATATTAAAAAATGTCCAAAAACTCGGAAATCATGCTACTTTTACTAAACACAATTTTTAATTTTCTGGGTAATCATGATGTCCCCCATCTACTGGTTAATGATTATCCACTCTTTACGCCACATCCTGTATATAAAGCTGCTCTTATTTTCGTTTTTTTTAAGTTAAAAAAAACTATATTGCAGCGGCCAAAAGTTGACTTGTTGTAACAACTGTACCTATATATATTCTGTATATTTTGCAGTAATAATAACTTTATTACAGTTATATTTACATATTGACATTGTTAGTACACTGATTTTAATTAAGTTAAGAAATTTCAGATTTACGAGCAGTCAGGACTTATTCTCAGCTTATTACCATCGGCCAATAAACATCAAAATTAAATATTTTTATTCGTAATTCTGACTTTTATTAAGTATTCTAAACGTGAACATCGTTTACTTTGCTATTTAGAATTTTACTAATGGCCTACTATTAAGGTAAACCTGCTATAGAATATAATAATTCTATCTATGTCTAATCTTAATGTAAATATACAACTAACGTTCTATAATTTTATCGGACTCAATGAAGCATTTCTGCATTATTATAATACTGGCATAATATTTGCATACAAAATGACATACCTACTTCAATAATTTAGTAAAGATATGCTATTCAAGCGCAAATTTTAATAGCTCTTCAAAGCTGTAAAAAACACTAGGAAGCGCATTCATATTTAAAATAATTTAGAATAATCTTGGAGTTATTAGCAATGGCAAACATAAGCCCTCTTGATATTGATGATGTCATGAAATAAACATATAATAATTCACGGCTCGTTAGTCAAACACCAGTAAATTAACTGGAAAACCATTAAAAACAGGTGGCATCTTAGACTAATCATTCATAATATTAGCTTCGTCCCCAATAAAATTTGCATTTACATTCATCATTCATTGTACAGAAACATATTATTATGTTTATGGTGACAACGGTGGTTAAACGGAATAACGGAAAATTAGACATTGTCCAATAACTTCGTTTATATTGTGGTATATTGGCAAAAGTGAAAAGCAAAGAATCCAATAGAAATTATATTTGCTACAAGCCATTTCCTGCCGTAAAGCTCCGAACCACTTTGACCAAGTGCGAACGAACTTGGCATATTTTACGTAAATAATAACGAGGCTATATTTTAATTGATCCGACTACTCTATTCTGCAGTTTTTATCAAACATTATCTCATAAATAACTCAATGTTGTTCCTATATATATCAATTGTATACAAAAGGTTGTAAATTGAATAGTTCGTAAAACCTCTTGAAATGACTTCCCTATGTATATTTTATAATACGACGCAAATTTGTGAAGATTAACTTTTTACTAACAACACTTTAGTGTATGTAGCGTGTTGTTGTAGCCTCTTAGGTTGGCCTAAATATTTTTTTTTTCCATTTCAGATGAAAAAGGCCTGATTGAAGGTGAATTCGGGTTTATCACGGCTGATGGAGTCTATCACGTCACAGTATACGCTACAGATGAACAAGGAAGATTCAAGATATTATCTATGAAAAATATTAGAGTAAAGCCATGTAAGATTTTTACAACGAACTTTTTAACAAGCTATTTAACTTTTATTCAAATATTAGACTAATAACACTATACATATTTGCAGATCCAACGTACACAGCCAAGCAGTCGAGTACTCCCGCTAGACAAGGCCACTCTCTCGAAATACCTGCTTCAGTACAAACATCTATATCTTCAGCTGTAACAACGACAACCTTCAAACCAATCAAGATTGAGCCGCCAGCCAGGTCATGTTCTCATTGCAGCGTCCCTACAACCTCCACACCAGCGCCAGCATTTATTCCGCCTATTAGCAATAACCCTAATGAAATCAATGTAGCAGGTACTCCGAAATTCCCGCTAGGAGTAAAACCTCAATTGGGTTCCACAACCTCAGTTGGGCAACCAAATGGTGCCAGCAGTCCATTCCCACAACCAGGCAGGCAATCAAACGGTGCTAACAATCCATTCGCAGCACAGCCAGGAGTCGCACTTGTAACTCCACAACAAACTAATATACCAAATTACTCAAAACCACCACAAATCTTGAATAGATCACAGTTTCCTTCAGAACAAGGGTTAGTACCACAACAAATTTCACAAAGTTTCCCGCAGCAAGGTTTTAGACCAGGCCAAAGCTCATCATCCAACCCAAATGATCCCCAAGGACGCCTACCAGGGTCTGGATTTAACAATCCACTTCAGTTATCTGGAATACCCACTTTGCCTCAACAACAACCACAAACACCTAACACTTCCCCAGTTTCTCTACAAAATAATGACCGTGGTGGTATAATCGGACAAAACTTCGCAAATAGCAACAATGGATTGCAAGGTCCAAGCAGTGCACAATACCCAGGAGTAGACAATATAGCAAGCGGAAGGACACCAAAACGTCTTGATGGTGCACCATCTATTGGGCCAGTGGGCTCGCAGCCAAACAGTCTCCAAAGAGGTCTACAAAACAGCCAGAGTACACACGCTCTTCCTACAAAACCCACACTAATCTCGGCTCAAATGCAAATTGTAGACAAAAATACTGACATCTATCGCCGAGGACCGGGTGAAAATGCCGGCTTGCCAAAAGGATTGACTGAAGACGATATGACCCATCTTCTCTACACATTCAATTACACAGTGGGATTCCACGGCCACTTTGAAGAGGGATATACTAATGGATTCAAGCAAGGTTACTATTACATCACTGGAAGAAACGGAGTAAGAACTAGGGTAGATTATGTAGCCGACTCAAAAGGTTTTCGTCCCAAAATTTCGCAAGAAGTACTTGACCTGTTATCAGACGATGTACCCAAGCCCGACACAGAAAAAGAGGAAAAATATGGTCTCAAAGGCTATGAATTTAAATGGCTCTATTATCCAGTTGAAGCTAAAGGACTATAAATAATTTGTTATTTGTTAATTTAATAGGTTTTATCTCATTAGTAATATTAATTAACATTATTTTAATGGCCTAAGCAATAAAAGTATTAAATAAATATTATAATTTGACCTATGAACTTAGAGTAGGAATAACTATAAAACTCACTGCCACTAATTGTGTATAAAATAAATGTATGTTATGGACATTAAAAATTTTAATGACAAATCTACATATTATTTTATTTTACATACGGATGTTATGCCTGTCAAACTTTTGTAGCTTTTTGTATGACAAGTGTGCAGGGTCCATGACCACCGCAGCTTATAATCATCTGAAATATCAGAGGCACTGTAAACGTGTTGGCTACCCTTTTTGGACAGGAATCTTTTCAACATTCTATTAAAATAGTCCACAGCTTTTACATATGAGGAAAAACTTCGGGTGGAAGCCACATTATGTAGGTACGCGCCAGTTACAGTCGTGTGAAACAAGTTATATGAGATGACCGCGAAACTATACTTACTAATAATAAAACTGTAACAGGTAATTGTACCTGTTACAGTTTTCTGTTTTGTCTGTACATTGAAGATATTTTGAAAATTCTTTCTGGATGACATCTTATAATCGGTACTGAAGCTAAAACTGTAATTTTTTTCATTTTTGTCTGTCTGTCTGTATCTTGGCCACGCAACACGCCGAAACTACTGAATGAATTCAAATTAACGAGATAGGACATAGAAAGAAAGAAAAAAGAAAATACATTTATCAGGACATCACACAACATTACAGTTTTACACAAATAAAAATAAGGGACAGACAAGTAGATAGATAAAAACCCAATGTTGCGTGATACTTTTTATCCCGAAATTAGACACGGTTCCGTTGGGAGAGAGGATGAAATTAAAAAATCAAAATGTGTAAGTAGGTACTTAGTTTTAATTAGTTAAACGGCGTCGTTCGATTTCATTCATTCTTTAATTTAAGGAGGTACTGTAAATATTTCAAGATCATCGGTTTTGTAGTTTAGCATTTACAGACGTCACAACTATGAGTATTATTAGGTCCACTTACAATAAAACTGTAAAACTAGGTCTAATTCTGTACATCCTATTTCCTATCCTACTATATAATATTATAAATGCAAAAGTTTGTGTGTGTGTAGATTAAGTTCTGGAATAACACATAGGCTAATGTAATCAATCAATTGAGAGGGTTAAACAGAGTGGGGTAGTTTATAGATAGATGACGTCAGCTCAGCAAAAAAATCAAGTCTGTAGCTCCGTTGCTGCATGAAAGAAGAACAAACCAACACACCAACAAACACGCTTTCGCCTTTATTATACTTCTGATATTGGTAGTAAAAATATGAATAATTTTAAAAGTAGTAGGTATTCTTAATTTTATTATTTGTTAGAAATATGTACGTTTTTCATAAGGACAATGCCTACCTACAGATATTATGGACTAACTGTTTTTAGTTCATGCGTTTTTATGTCTATCTTCCAAGCTTCCAAAAAAGTATAATTTGCGCGATTAGGTTATAATAATTAATGCTTTATTTACTCAATTTGTATAATGTTATTATAATAATAACATGTCACTTTTAATTATAAATTTTTTTTCAAACGCCATCTAGCGCATGCCTCTGACACTGCGACACTTATCAAACATAAATCCTAATACTTGAGCTTTCAACCATTGGCGTACGCTACTGTACTGATCTTTGAACAAAATCATAACGTTCTTAGTTCTATTGATTCCCAACAGAGGACGCTTATGCAAAATTTATCAATGTCGTAATATCTTTAAAATGATATTAGACTACAAACCTAGTTTTAATGAGAAACTTGGTTCCTGAACCTGAAATCTGATTCTATCTATACATTTGCTTTCTTTTTAATGATGTGTCCTTATAAGCATAATTATACTTTTTGGTTATAGCATGTTTATACTTATAACTCTATGTTTATACTCTATGGAGTACTCGTATTTCAATTTATTATAACTATTATTTAACCGTGTGGACCCGGCTAAGAATAATAGGTACCGCTCCATCTCCTCCCTCGGGTGCCGTAAAGGGCGGCTAAGGGAATATATAATGAGTACTCAATACTGCTGCCCAATATTCACCTCGGTCAAGATTATAATCAAGTACGATCACTAAGGCGCCTGCCAAGGGTGCTGACTGCTGTATTATTGCAAAATCCCCTTTTCGTACGGGGGAGGCCAATGTTCAACAGCGGGCGTTGATGATCATGCTATTACTACCATAGGTCTCTTTACGTTTCCATAGCTAGGACTCTGGGATTCTCCTAGTAAAAAAATGTATAGTATTCTTATTTTCAATGATCTAATCGGGACGCTTAGTTCACAAAACAGGGGGTTACTTAGTCGAAGCAACCGTTTGTTTACCGTACACGCGATCAAAATGCTGGCCTTGACTTGACTCAGCGAGTAAGCATTGCCATTTGCCATTCAACGCGGCAATGCTGCTATCATTTTGGGAACGTTTTCTACTGGTAGCGGTTTTTAAGATTAGATAGATAAATTCTTTATTGAAACATAGCTGTACAAAATTTAAAAACTAAAATCGTAAACACTAAATGTCACAATGGGTGGACTTATCGCTCACAGCGATCTCTTCCAGACAACCCAAAAGTAAAAGTAAAAAACTAAAAGTATTAGAAAATATTTTAGAGATTAGGATTGTAAACAGGTTATAGGTAGGTTAATTTATTTTCTATTCTTTGTATTGTCTTATTCTATAAATTATATACCTAGGACCGCATGAATTAAATCATTTATGTATTTCTAACTGCACTATATTGTTTACTTTTACTGTAATTTATTTCCATTGTTATACCTTTCATAATTTGCCAAAAATCAAAATTAAATAGTTACATACATTATATACAAAAGAAGGTTTAAGAGTAGGCAGGCCGCACGCACATTGGGCCACCGAACGCGGCCGCTACCTATAGATGCAGCTACTGGATGCGGCCACAAGTGGCTTGGTGTGGCCTCCAGTCGAAGCCACTGGTAGCCACAAAATAGAAAGAAAAGAAGGGGCACTCGGGCGCTTTAAATTTCCCTCCTAGGTTTTTGATGAGCATGCAAAAGTAAGATTAGTAAATTGTATGTATTCATCATCTCAGAGATGCAGGCAGGAGTATATATAGGAGGAATGAGTTAGCCAGACTATACGATACTGGCATTAAAAGGTAGAAACTATATCAAAGCAACAGGTGGCAAATCGAGGTTTTGACATCACATCTATTCATCACACTATTTCATTTCCATGGATGGTACACTACTGTTTAGTGTTAATTGAAAATATATCTACAGTAAAAGGTGATACAACAAAAGATTTACCATTAACATTATCACAAGAATTTCTTCACATTTTATAATAACGCGCTGAAGACAGGAAGCCCGGATCAAAAATCGCGCGAGGTCGTGACAGCAATGATTCAATCCATTTAATAAGCACAATAAAGGGAGAATTGCATAACTTTCGCGTTCATGAATGAACCTGACAACCACCAGCAAGCCTGACCGCCAACATCTGTCATGCTTTTGGCGGGAAAGAAAGACCTACCAACCAGTCGTTGCAAAGCCGGCGCGTGCGCAACACGCGTTCGTTATTTTTTTAAAACAAATGCGATCGCAAACGCGTCGTCTTGTTTTCTAGTCTTCTGAATGGAAGTATCGAGGGCACTCCTCATTTCCCTTTGTACTGATTCTAAGTAGCATGGTGTGAATATGCGTTGTTGTTTCATAAAAGAAGTGTTAGTTCTACTTTCCTAAACTCCAAACAAAAGCACATGTGACTGTCAATCTAATAGTTTGGACGATATAAACGAGTAAAAGCCAAAGTAACTGATGTAAGTTGCTTTATTACTTTCTATTATTAATACCTACTTTGCTTGAAAATGATTGATTATCAAGTTCATTTGACTAATATCGCTAAATAACGGGGTCAGGAAAAAAGGAGCGGCGTTGTTGCATACTAATATTAATCAAATGTTAATAACATCATCACTCGGAAATACATTTTATTAATAACACAACGATATTATGTACCTATTACTATCCGAATGTCATCAATAAAATATTTTTTAACACAATAAGTTAGTCGAATAAAATTATGAAACTCTATACAATCTTTACGCACAACTGCTAGTGCACGAAACATATCTACGTTTCATTAATTACTAATAAGATGAACCCATGCATTATGCTAATTTCATAAAACTCTCACATACATCATATATTATATATCATTGCCTAGAGAGATATTACGCCTCAGCGAGCTAAGAGCCCCCATACATGAGCGTTCCAAATCCATCGATCCGCGCTTCGTGGATTGAGTGCTGGAACGATGATCTAATTTCGATCACACAGAAGGTGATTCCATGCAGGGCGCGCCATCGCTCAATTTTTCGGTCATTCTGCGTCTCAAGTACTCCACCCGCACGCAAAATGGATCGTGGTATCGGCCACACACGATGAGTTGGATTTGGAACGTTTGGATATCGAATATTCCTACCCACGTAATCCAACATAGATTTCCCTCACACGGGCAGTTTTTAGAACGTTGGCGTGGAATGTTGTGGATTGAAGTGCTCGTGTACGGAGGCGCGTAAGAGGTGCGTAAGAACTAAATCTCTATTGTAAGAACGCACCAACAACCGTCCGTTTTTGATACGAAACGCACGCTTGTATTTACAAACTGAACCATTTATATATAGTATGATAATCTTTCACAGTTATTTAGTTCAACTGAGATAGACTGCATAGTTGAATGTACGTTTGAAACGCACTAACTTCACGCTTGCATGCACGACTCCAAACAACTGCATCCAATTGCACACAGTCGAATCTGGTGGCAACTGCAAGCTATGGGTGGAAAATGGTATGGACTATGAACCATTGGAATTCATTAATCATATGGCCCTGAAGTTACAGTTAATTACAGTTGATTAATCGCCTAAAGAGCAATTACATAAGTTCATATTCACAGAGTTCATCTAATTTATTTTATAAATTAAGCTTCTTTTAGTAATTTGCGTGGAAAAACAAATTAAATTGACTTCCATTAGGTGTAATATTCATTTGTTTTGATGGTGTTAAAACTGATACTAATTGCAACACCTGCTGGGGACTGTCACTGCATCAAAGCAGATTAGGTGGAATAATTATTGTAAACTAGGTTCCGCCCGCGGTTATCACCCGCGTTCCCACAGGAACCATACATATTTCCGGGATTAAAAGTAGCTTATATTACTCTCCGGTCCATAAACTATATATATGCCAAAAATCATGTCGATCCGTTGCTCCGTTACTGCGTGAAAGAAGGATAAACCAACAAATCAACAAACACACTTTAGGATTAGAAGGAAGTACAAGTAGGAAGTAGGATTATAAGATTTTATTGTTCACATAAAAAAGATATTTGCCGATTTAGAGTTTACTATGTAATCGATACAGAATAAAGAACTACAAACATGAAAAAAAAAATCTTAAACTTCTATAGTACGTTTACAGATTAAAACAACTACCTTGCATATGTAACACAAGTTACGCCTCCGTCTTTTCCTGCATTATACACCTCTAGGAATAGTGTATTTGCATCTAATAATTAAGGCAAATAGGTTTTGTAGCATGTATTCCACTTTAAGAGTACAGTATTATATTAGTACGATAACTTTTTCAAAACTTAGTAAAACCATTTGTGTTCCATCATCTACTATTTTCTGTACAAAAGATCTTTTCAACAAATATTCATACGCTCCATTTTAACTACCTAATGTAGGTATAGTTCAGTGGATTTTCCGTAAATCGTAATCTGTTAAGAAGAAACGTAATACGATGTAAAGATTATAATGGGGAAATACCCACAGGTACAGCAGAAAGAGACAACCAAGAAATTATTGTTGTTACTGTGTCCAAGAAGCGGACCTAAAGCACCGTGGCAAACAAGCCCATGTAACAGAGATATCGCTCCCAAATGAACAAATAGTGATTAGGTAATAAATGCAAATCCTGAAACGTAACTAAGCGTTACGTTAAGCGTTCGTACGTGATAATAACTCGTTGTTGGTTATTTGTAACAAAAGCCAGCTACTTTATTTACTACTAGCTGCTGCTCGCGGTTTCACCCGCACGGAGTTATTGTATTTCATGGGTTTTTCTTTTGCGCGGAACCCTAATTATATTTCTAAAATTAAAGTAGCCTAAGTTACTCCTTGTAACATCAGCTATCTGCCAGTGAAAGTCCCGTCAAAATCGGTCCAGCCGTTTCGGAAATTACCTGGAACAAACAGACAGACAGACCGACAAAATTTTAAAAGTGATTGTTTTGTTATACGTTCCGTATATACTTTTTTTTATGCTTTGTTAAAAAGCTGTTATTTATTACAAACAGACACTTCAATTTTATTTATTTGTATAGAATCAGAACTAAAATTAATGTTACCAATAATGAACTTTGGAAGAACGAAAAAAATTTGAATTTCATATTTATGCGCTTTTGACTCAGTGGAAATTTGTCGATCCGTCGAAGAGTGGTTCATATCCTTAAACGAATTGAACTCTCGGAGAAATAATGCATCAACATGCAACAAAAACAAACCAACGCATCTACAATGCACCGGTGTACGAGTGTGCATAGGCAATGGCGACTGGCTGTCATAAAAAAGCATGAATAATTGACAATAATAATTATTATTATATGTGGTTATGTACACTTCAAATTCCTCGAAGAGATACATCTACATGGCTGACTTATCATTTAAAACAAGTTGATTGCATAGCAGTGGGAAGGAGGAAAAACTTTTCCTACACATTAATATCCTACTTCCTACTAATATTAAAAAATCGAAAGTGTGTTTGTTGGTTTGTCCTTCTTTCACGCAGTAACGTAGCAACAGATTTACGTGATTTTGTCGTAGATATAGGTACTTTTATAGACCGAAGAGTAACATAGGCTACTGTTTATCCCGGAAAAAATGCACGGCTCCTGTGGGAACGCGAAATATTATTGGGGTAATTGGGGGTAAAAAGATTCTCTGATTTCAATATTTAATGACAAAAACCGTTGTTATTGCTAGACATCTTCTAATTTTGACCACAAGGGCGTGACTATTTATTAGGCCAAGAATTGCGCATCAGCATTCTATCTATAAAAGATATGATTTCTTATACGTACCTAACTAACTGAATATGTTTTGGTTTGAAAATGTTTATGGTCATCAATATATATTGTTCAATATTCCAATGCTTGGATTTTATTGATGTGAATGTGTAATATTGGTGTAGGTATTATTTAAATGATGGTGCCTGAATTTAGGGGCATGAAAGAGCATTGTAAAAAAATATGTTTCATATGGTTATGCCAAGAATTTCACAACTTTTAGACACGACTTTTATAAGACACGGTTTAACCGAGCCTCGTTTTACTGGCGGGCTTTTAGCCTTTTTCTGGGTTTTCTTTTAGTCAAATAACACCAGCTGTACATAATTGACTCAAAAGTGCCATCGCATAATAAATAGGTAATATAATGATGTCATCTCTCCTTACCTTTGACTTTTGATTTTTAAGCGAAATGTCTTCTAGAATTATAGCTCAAAGCCGAAACTGGTGTGAATACAAGTTCCATGCCTGGACCAATAAACTTTTTTCAATCGTTATAAAAATGTAATTCTTCTGTGGCTACATCACCACTTTTTAGGTGTTTCAAATTAAATTTCTTACTAATTTTCTTGCTTATAGTTTTAACTATATTTGCTCTTTAAAAATGTTTATAAATAAGTTTGAGCTCATTGCATTATTTTGTTTTATTGGCCAGTGTCTATATTTTCGTGGATTTATAAATGTTACAAATATAACGATACCTACCAGTTTGGTTCTAAATCCATAGAAGTGTAATAAGATTCGACTATTATATGCGTTGTTACAATCATTCCTGTGGTGCATAGAGCAACCGCAATTATTACTTCCTTTATAGAATCAGGTAACTTGTCCGCATTTGTTATGTATATAAGAGTCCGTACCAGAAGCTAGCCTATTCTTGACCAGTACCTACTGATTGCTAATACGCCTTGACCAGTACTGATTGTCAATCTGTTGTCCTTCGTATTTTAGTATAGTAGGTACCATCCATCAAAGTTGCCAAATAAACAGATTAATATGTAATTTTACAGATGTTTGAACACTTTCTAGATGCTAACGTGAAACTTCGGTCTCGTGGCTTAAAACGCGACTAGAGTTATCGACAATTATCGTGATAGTAATAATGGTAGTAGCAGTATCCTTCCTACTAATATTATAAATGCAAAAGTGTGCGTTTGAATGTTTGTTACCACGTATATGTCTCCGCAACTACAAAACCGCTTTTGATGAAATTTAGAATGTAAATAGTTTAGGTTCTGAATTATCCCATAGGCTATAAAAATAAATACCACGCGGGCGAAGCCGAGAGCAGAAGCTAGTTTGAAATAAATCTGCATTTATTTTGTTTGATACGCTCATAAGTCGCAGCACAATGCAGAAGGCTAATAACGATCCTGAACGAAGTACAAAATACAATGAACAGAAGTCTAAAGAGAATCTTCTAAGATTTAAAACAAAAAATTACTACAGAGAACACAGATAAGGCGGAAATAGCATCTATGACTCGGTGTTTCAAGTTGACTAAAATAATATAAACTCCAAATAGAGCCACGTAACAGTAGAACTTGAGGAAATTATAAACTTAACTACACAGATAATTTATAGTAATCTGTCAGCTGTTAGCGTTTATAGATCGCTTCAGCTTGCATTTCATCTAAATAAACGCAACATTAACTCAGTTTCCAAACGACCTAACTCATTAAGTAAACCGTAAATCCCAGATGTCTATATAACTGACGGACAAGCTTTGCTATTTCAAAACTACTCATATTGCAATGTTACGCAATTTTGCACAAGCATGGGCCAGTGCAGTTTCTAACCACCTCACAAAATGCATTGCATTTTCTTAAGGCAATCTTCATTATTTATATAGAATACTGTCAGTCATGATGTCATATTGGACCGTCAATACAAAATACTTGCTTATTATTCTAAGGACGTACACATTTTCACTATCGTTCAACGTCCCATTGTACTAACACTTTCTATAGTAAACATTCCCTTTATATGTTCGTATATAATTAATTACGTATTGACAGTGTTAAAATTATGATGTCACGGTTACAAAAAAGTAACTAAGCTGTTATGCATGTTATTTCGTATTCTGTAATAGGTATCCGTTAATCCAGATGGTACGTTATTATCATATACATATTATCTTGATGTCCGCATGTCCATCTCTAATGTTTAGTCTGTCCAAAATAATTTATTGACTGTTGCTTTATATTAGGAGATTCTTGACACTTTCAATAGGTTCGAGTTTAACCATTGAAGTACAAGCTGGCATCATGTTAATTCTAGATTACGAAGTGGTTCTAAAACGTGGCTGTCGCGATATATCGATGGTTTTCAAAGACATAACTCTAGTACTTGCCGATAATATAGTTCATTTTTCACGTAAATCAATTTTTTACCCTCTATATCTATATCTTTATTAAACTAAATAAAGTTACAATTTTTTAAGAGATCTGTACTTATTACTATACTATTACTGTACTGTACTTATTATTACTGTACTTACTATTACTGTACTTATTACTGTACTACATTATAAATATTTTATATATGTATAAATATTTTATACAGAAGCTGACAATATTTATATCAAGTTCAGTACTTGATATTAATATTGTCATCTCATTGTCAAGGACCCGCCACCACATTTGCCTTCAGAGATCTCCGACTCCGAACTAATAGGTCGGGGAAAAAGTTCCTTCGCATTTTTTAAGAAAATTCAAAACATTTTTTAATATAGTTTATTTACATTTAACTAAAGTATGTAAGTACCATTTTGTTCGATAACTTTTTGCCATCTTGTAGGTAGGGACATGATCCCATTGCTATATAAATTTTGGGACTTCTGATCAAAATACCGCGACAAGTGGTTTTGGCAGTCCTCTCGTGATGTTAACCTGACACTGCCTAAAGAATTCTGAAGAGACCGAAACAGGTGGAAATCTGAAGGTGCAAGGTCAGGACTATACGGCGGATGCATTAACACCTCCCAGCCAAACTCTCTTAATTTTTTCTGAGTGGCTAAAGATGTGTGAGGTCTAGCGTTATCATGATGAAAAACCACACCCCTTCTGTTGATTAATTCCGGCCGCTTTCTCTCAACTTCTTGCTTTAATCTCATCAGTTGTTCGCAGTAGAGTTCAGAATCGATGGTCATGCCTGGTGGTAACAGCTCATAATGAATAATGCCCTTCCAATCCCACCACACACACAGCATCACCTTGTTGCGAGTTAACCCAGGTTTCGCCACAGTCTGTGAAGCCTGACCGGTCTTTGACCACGACCTTTTTCGCTCGTTCTTGTCGTACGTGATTCACTTTTCATCACCAGCTATCAGCTTCTTCAAAAATGGTTCGGTTTCATTATATCGTAGTAAAGAATCACAAATGAGTACACGGTTCATTAGCAATTCATTAGGTTTCTTTCAGTGAGCTCGTGAGGTACCCAAATATCGAGCTTTTTTGTGTACCCAGTTTTTTTTCAAATGCGCCAAAACTGTTTTGTGGTCAATTCCCAGTTCTTCAGCTACGTCGTAACTACTGATATGCCGATCTTGTTCCACTTTTTCAAAAATGGCATCCATTTTATCCGTAATAGGGCGACCAGAGCGACGTGCATCTTTGAAATCAAAATTTCCGGATTGAAAACGCTTAAACCAAATTTGTGCTACTCTCAGAGACACTGCACTAGGTCCATAAACATCGCAAATTTTTTTCGCGGCTTTCGTTTCATTTTTACCTTTTTTGTAGTAAAATTTTAAAATGTATCGAATTTCTTCATTAGATTCACTCATTTTGACAGTACGAAAAACAAATGAAAATCACACATTTTCCTAATTTGAATTTGGAATTATGTTCTTTAAAATTTAAACTTTCATATGATACCAAAACCAGCCAGATACAAATACTATAGCCAAAGAGATTTTATTACAAGTTCATACATACTATAATGCGAAAAGACTTTTTCCCCAACCTAATATAAATATAAACATCTCAAAAACTATGCTACCAGTGGGATCGAACCCGCTTCCTGGTTACCCGTTTTCTGGCTGTCCAGAGTCATTAACAACGACGCTGTGGAAGTGATCTTTAAAATTTCCCTGCCAACTGGATACGAACCCGCTTATATCTTCAGTACCGCACACGGTCTTCATTCTCTTTTACATCAACGCAAACACAGTGGGTACAAAGAGGAGAGAGTGATTAATGATATTGACTCGGGGTAGCGCCTTAATCTATGGAAGCGATCGCTGCTAGCCCCTTTACGTATATTACGTGGACATCCCAATACTATGGGTTCGTTTTTAGTTAATTTAAATGTTAACCAAATTATTGAAATACGTTTAAATTGCTTCCGAAAATATAAATATTTTAAAATTAATCGCTTAATTTACACAAGTAATCGTTTAAGTGATTATTCAATAAAAAATATTTTATAATTATTTCACCTTCAAAATGTGATTAAATTAATGGAACACCATAAAGCCATCTTCATCAATAAATATTAATTCAAAAAGTAGCACCGATTAACAGGAACCTCGTTGGAACCAATTGAATTGACTTTGAACTTATCCAATGAAAAAAACTATAAAAAGAAACTATAGATAAATGCAAAAGTAAGTTGGTTGGTTGGTCCTTTCACGCAGCAATGACCCGACGACTTTTTTGCATACTATATAATAATTTATGGAACGGAGAAACTAAGCTACTTTTCATCCCAGAAAAATGCCCAGTTCGTGTGAGAATCTGACTTGACTTCATTGTTTGTCAACCGTTTATCAAATAAAAAACACAGAATAAACAACCGTGGATGGTTTAATCGTAGTGATTACTTAGAGCGCCAAATTGCCGCGCAGCGTGTCAATGTCATAGGTAGGTAGAGACGAGGTACTAAGTATGTGTGCACCAACACACGCATTATGCACGCCTACTCTATAGCCTTGTCAAACAAACTGGAGCACTTGGACACGCACCGAATTAAAATGTTTGTCTCTTTGCTGCTTACTTTTATAGACAAAGCTTATAATTGAATGAGTCACGGCTTGGATCGATTTCCTTTGTTTATTCGCAGTAATTTGGTTGTAGCTTTTGGTTTCGGTGTTGGGTAAATTAAGATAGTGATAAAATTTTAAAATAAAAAGTGTTATATGTTTACATTTCTTCTAACTATTCCCTAAGCTTTTCAATACTTACCACTATTTCTTCATATAGAACTCATATTCTTAATCGAAACATCAAACGTTCCTTATCTTCACTCTGTCATACTTAAGGAAATCGGTAGTTTTAGCCGTAATAAAATCCTTCTAGCAATTACGGCTATCCTACTTCGAGTGTAGTAAAGGACTATCAAACTCGGTAGATCGCGACATACCTCGTTTGTCTCCCAGCCATACTCAAACCGGTAATAATTTAATAAAAACAATAGTTTCTGAATAACCTCTGGACATCTGTTCAAAACACTTTAAAACGAAAAAAGACGTTTTAATGCTTTTTTCATTATTGACTTTGGCTGTTTAAATAAAAAGGTATGAAACGAGAACGAAGAACATGAATGAAAGTTGAAGTGACGCCAAAATAAAAAATAAAAAATTCCTTCAACTCATGACGTCATGCCTCAGCTGGATCCTGAGTCGAGAACTATGTCTCGAAATAGTGAATAAAATAGTTACAAAAAAGAAGCACTTAAGGAAGGTTTTGTATTACGATTAAGAATATGAGTGTTAAACTGATTAAACAAACCATAAATAAAATAAAATCAAATGCACTCTAAAATTAATTGTTATGCAAGATTCAGATTTTAATTTATATTTACTTTTGTTGCAGAGTCATCTTCTACCGTGTAATGAAAAATGCTTAAACAGGGATTACTTGTGGTGGTAAGTTGATCTTAAATCTATTGCACATGTGTGAACTTACTGATGATGACTACAAGGAGATGTTTGGTTTACGGCCGATTTTTTATTTCAGTTACTGATTTTTGTCCATTACCAAAATAACAAAAGGGGAATAGTAATTTTCAAATAAAGTGTAAGCTATGATAATTATTACTCTAACAAACGGGAAAACAAAATTTGACCAGCTTATTTTCTAAATTTATCATCATATTTTTTAACCAAAATCAAATAAATGGGACCATCTCAGATGATTATTTATAAATGAATCTGTAAATGATAGATAATAATTATTAAAAAGTATATACAAATAAGGAATCACTTTTTCATTTTTTATTAAAAAAGTAAACGAAATATAGGTTTTATTTTAGGATATTTCATAATTGCGATGGTCACCATACATGATATGAAGAAGACATTGCTATGCCACATAGGTACTATGGTTGCTTAGAAGAAAATTCCTTATCGTTTCCAATTTACTTTACCTATTAATGTGCATTGAACCAAGCAGCAGTTAACATTTTATAACACTCACTCCAACGTTTCCTTTTAGCAGATTCTTTTGCGTGATGTAATTCGATAGACATGAATTTCACTTTTTTATGTATAGTCATCACTCAGTACTGGCTAGCGTGCCGAGTCTATGCGGTAAGTTACATTCAATTAAATCGATAAGAAGGCATTATTACACCCACTGACTTACTGACTGACTTAACTAACTCATACTCATCATGATATTCATTTTTAATTCATATCAATTGGAATACATGTCGAGATACGTTGTTTCTGAATAAATGATTAATAGAATTTGTTCTTACAGGTTTACAATAAAGATGTTGTTTGTGTAATTGATCAGGTAATTAACTGTTTTAACTCCTGCTTGTACATCTATTATGACACTTAATCAGGCTTTTATTTGCGATAAGCTTGAATTATTTGAGGAAAAGTCAAAAGTCCACTGTTTAGTAAAGTTTTATATCGTAAGATTCGTAAGTAAGGCCCCTTCAAACAAGGTTGCAATCTGTCAATCTCTCCTAGGTCACGATTAATAATATCGTTAAAAGTACCTACAATTATTATTTACTATACTACAAAGTCATGACGAATATCCAACCTCGAACACGAATTCCTTATTGGACTATTAAATTATTCAAAAACAAATTTCAGGGCTCAAGTCCCATATGCAAAACAGTGAGGAGGTTAAATCGACGAAGTGTTGGCATAAATAATAATTTGCCGTCACACGACCCATACATACCGAGGGCAAACACTATAATGTACAACTGCACTGGTTCTGAATGTAAAAGCATAAAACTCAACTCTATAATCGAAGTGACATCTCCCCAGTTTGTCCTAAAGTCTTGTTTCGAACAAAACCTCAACACATACGAATGCGAAACAATAAGATATAATTATTTTAAGAATATCGATAAACTATTGTTCCTATCTACCAATATTCATAACAAGACGTTTTACGCAGTCGATTGTTTAGTTTACTCAGACGGTGGGCGTGTGTGCCATAAGAAGGACGGCGTTGATTCACACTCCAAATTGGTCGACACTGGAACAATGGCCAGGCCTAAAGAAGTCAGCGTCCTCTCACAGGATGAGTTTATTTGCGAACAGGGACAAAGCAACGAGGTTCACTGTGACCTAGATCCCTTTATACCATTCGATAAAGGTCTTAAACTTAAGGAGAAAGTGAAATATGACGGTGATATTCTTTTGAAGACTGGTCCTTACGTAGTCATCTTAAACAGAAATTGCATAGGCGAGTGGTGTGGCTTTAGTGGACGTATATCTCAGACTCGAAGAAACAACGAAAAATACTCGTATGAACCTCCTGGAGGCTGGGTGTACAGATGTTATTACGCTAAAAAGCAGCAGATTTGTAAGCCATTGTACAATGCGAACAAGCAAGGAAATGACCAAAGGGAATGGATAGAGCAATAAATATAATATACAAGTGCTACTGCAAATTAATTATTATTTGCAACACAATACGTATCGTCATACGATTGGTATGTAGGAAACAATTGAATTAATCAATTTTATTGAATTCGATTCTAATTAAAGCCGATGATTCTCATAAAGTTGGGACAATAACCGAGACAGCACTATAAAAGCGGCGTGTGACATGAGGCAAAAACTAACAAACCGATATTTTATTTTGTTGAATTGGTATGTATAATTGTATATACATAGATATATGTATTATCATAACCTTTTTTCAGTTAAATCAAAAAATACTTTGAGAAAACAAGATAGAATAAACAAATGTGTCAATCGTTATTAAATTGAGAATTGTATATACTCCATAGAGTAGTACTATAATAAAAGGAATAGAGTGCGCTCTCTTGTCTAATTCACGATGTATGGCGATCAACGCCACCTACAAAAAGGCGGTGAAACTACTTTACTATCTATGTGTGCGTTCTATATTTTACACACACATTCATACTTTTCTATCTATGTGTGCGATCTGTATAATATACACGCACTCATGCTTGTCTATCTATGTGTGCATTCTATATTTCACACACACATTCACACTATTTCCTTGGTTCCTGCGCAAGTAAATGTATCTACTTATATGGAAAATAAAAAATTGCAGCCTTTCCCATGTTTGTGCCTAGGAGTAGGAACAAAATATACAGTACCAAACGTAATATGTAGATGAAGAGCAGCAAAAAGGAAATAACAAAAGCGAACACATAATAATTGAAACCCTTTATATCTAAAACAACAAGAAAAACAATGCATAATTAGACTGAAAACACAAAAACTGAGCGCTTCAGAGTAACAAATACATAACTAGAACACAACAATTACTTAAACCACTAATTTATATCACTTAAACCGCAAAAAATATCAAGAAATCACAATGTTGTTTTTCGAAACAGAAAATATTTTATTTTATTTGTTATCGGTTTCCATGGTAACCATTTTAACTTTGACATTTTTAAGTAACGTCAAAATAGTACCACGCCCTTTAACAGATGGCGGTAGTTCCCGTGTCTCGGGGCTCGACTATGGAACTGTCACAAAGTGTGCCCCCCCTGATATACTCGTAAACTGACACTACATGTATAATGTCAGTTGTACATTACAGAACAGAAGAACTGAAGCTTTTTGACATCGGATTACTGATACAAAAATTATCAGTATGTATTTATTTGTATTTTTTCAAGTATAACTTAACTTACTATCTCAATTATCAAAAAAATAACATAATTCAACAAGGCCGCGTTTCTGCAGATACCTACAAAAGAAAATTCAAATTGATTTCTTTGCCAACCAATAAAAACGTTTATATTTTCTTGTCACACACCCTGAGAGTGAAAGTGACAGCTCCAATGGTCACAATCTACGCACTTACATACAGGACCCGAATCCAAGTAATGAAACTTGATTGTGATCACGTAAGCCTTATGTAATATCGAAAGCTTGTCCCTAAAACTATACAAATAGTTGGAGTGAGTCAGTGCCAGGATACATGTGTTCTTTAAACCAAAAGGCAGATTACGTACAATTAGTATCTTAAAAAAAACACCGTCATGTCACTGAACTAGTCACTCACATGTATATGATAAAAATAGAAGGAAGCAACAATTTCACACATAATAAAAAACGCTAAAATATTTGAACTTCGATTATACGTTTCATGTAAATGGCTTTTTCATGTTCGATTAAATTATTTAATGGATGGTAACTTCCTCTACTCTACATTCCAATTATTTTATCGCATCTGCTAGCTGTTGAACTATTTAGACACATACCATCACTATGTTTTATAGAATATGCTGCACATACAGTTTCCTGGTTGTATGGATAGTATTTTACATTTTGCCGGGATATAAATCTTGAAAAGATTCATTGATTTGTTTATCGTCTCGGCGTGATTCTACTATCTTTTGTTATAGTTGAAGGGCCACCTTTCGCCCACTCACACATATGCGTTTGAATGTGCAAACCTAGCCAAAGAAGATTTCCAGCTAACTCTCGTTTTGAGAACTCTCAAAATAATATTTATTATACAAACCTACAATCTTTTGGTTTCGTGATATATTGTAAGCTTATTCTATGCGTGTAACAACCGCTGCCTTGTAGATAAGTCCACGATATGAAAATGCAGTCAGTTTAATATTTACGACGATTTTGTGGGTGGAAAACTAGACATTAACTAATCCGACCATTGATTTGTATTACTATAATAAATAGATACATAAGTTAAATGTATTTATAGTTAACGGCATCTGTGGTTAGATACTTTATTGGTTGTTACATAACAAAGTATTAGTAAGCAGTGAGCGTTCTTGTAAGTAGGCAGAAATGAAGTCGTGGTGTTCGACCTCATACTGCTCTCGATTGCTGCTGCCGAAACACACCAATAGGTGAAGGGTGATAGATTTTAACTTAAAGATGATGACTAACCGGGTGATTAAAAGAAACTTCTCTATCACCACGAAACATGCAATAGAAATAACGACCATCAAGTTTCTTATCCTTATTCTTAAGAAAGTCTCACTGGCTGGAGTTATAAAAAAGCGTTTTTTTTTTTTGCAAATCTAATGCTATCTTAGGCAACTATTTGTTTTGTTTAGTGTTTACTATTATTACCCCTTGATCATATGATGCGAAATACGATGGTGACTAACAATTTCGATCGCATCAACTCTAAACAAAGAATAGAATATTAAAACAATGTAGTCAAGTTGTCAAGTTAAACGACAAGTAGATATCGTATGCAAAGCACCCAGATATGACGTAATTCGATGAAATAAAGCAAACACTGAACTCCTGAAACAGCCACACCTTTCCTAGGGTGGAGGTTCCATTAAATATAGGCACATGTAATTAAGAGGTTAATCTCATCCCATACTACGAACCAGCAAAGCTCTACCTACCTAACAAAATAGCTAATTGCACTTATTTTTATTTGCGATAGAATTGTATTTGGGACTATAATCTCACACAATATATAATATAAACTATGTGTGATGCGATCGAAGTTGTTGAATAGGCTCAACCTATGGATGGATGCATAGCACGTGTAAATACGCGGTGGGGCATATAGCGGAGTAGTCGTCGCTTTGAGTACATGCAGAGGTTAGAGGGAGTGAAAGTGACAGCACTATTTGGCCATATTGCGGTTCTTCTCCGTATCTGATTTTTTACTTCAAGCCGCGCGTGATCATGTCATACCTCGTAACCTGTACTTGTTGCAATACCATGGTTATTTTGACATTAAAATGCAAATATACATTAGCGTCTAATGCCGCCCATAAGAACAGCCGCCGGAAATAGCATAGCAGACGAGTACTACAAAATTCTTACAATTGGTACCTACCAAAAAACATTATTATAGTAACTGTACAGACATGACAGTCTCATGTAATATACCTAACAAGGCCTACAATCATACCAATGTGCAAAGCTAAACAAACAATAGCAAGGCAGAAACAATTTGCACATAGCGTGCTCCAAGATCGGAAGTGGAGGACCTAGCCCGAGTTTGTAACGTTTCTACACAATGCCGCACGCATTCTTGTACAATCACTGTTTCTTGTAATACAATATTTGACGCTAGATAAGTATTGTAATATATCTAACTGTGACAATTACCTAGCAATATTAATAAAATAAATATTAACAAATATAGCACCCGATTTACAATTAGCATTCCCTCTTTAAACTTAGGCTTTAAACTTTTTATAATGATTTTTTTTTATCGATCCTTAAATGGCAAAAATCTTTTTAATCTGCTGCCCGCAGCTTCACCCGCGCGGAGATATTGGATTTCATGGTTTTTATTTTTTAGCGTGGAACCCTAATTCTTTTTCTAAAATTAAAGTAGCCTAAGTTACTCCTTATAACATCAGCTATCGGCTAGTGAAAGCCCCGTCAAAATCGGCGCAGCCGTTTCGGAGATTCCTCGGAAAAAAACAGAGAGACAGACAAAAATTTTAAAAATGGTTGTTTTTGTTATATGTACCGTATATACTTTCATATGCATTTGGTAAAAAGCTGTTATTTTGATTACAAACAGACACTTCAATTTTATTTATTTGTATAGATAAAAAAGCAAGTGAGTGGTGCAGTCATGTGTGTTTACCACGCTGTAGTCAGTGGTGTCTATACCCTCTCGAACACTACCACAAAATCATTAACGTATCACTAAGTGTACAATCATCTTCATTACTCTAAAGCTAAAATCGCTTGACATACCTACTTGGATACGTCTCTGTGTCGTAGTGGCGCTTGTGAAATGTGGAATTAAGATCTTTTAAAATACATTTCTATGGAATACAGGCCAGTGGGCAGCATATCCGCAGTTGGCTGCGAGTGGCCTGCAGCGAGACAAAGCAAATGTGGAGCAAGTTATCAGGCAACTAACCGATGCTTGCGTAACTCAAGACAGGCTTGCATAGGGTTGTTGCATACCTATGTAAGTGAACCGTGTGTTCATGTGATTTAGCCGTTGCTTGCACACAGCTGTTAAACTATATATTTCTCGATTGACGGCTCCGTAGCTAAGTTGGTAGTAACCCTGCCTGCAAAGCGAGGGGTCCCGGGTTCGATTCCCGGCCGGGGCAGATTTTGTGTAAGCATAAAGTTTGTTCTCGGGTCTTGGATGTTTGTGATGTGTATCTGTGTGTGTCCATGCCACCTGCGACACAGGGAATCCTAGTGCGGGGTATGAGTGTAAGCGTTTATTTATTTATTATTATTTATTTATTATTTAAGAGAATGTGAAGAAAATCAGGCAACTTACTGTGTCTTGCATCTTACACTATAGGAAACAGGGTAGGTATTATTTCTTATTATTGGTCATGTATCAACTTTTTTTTATGCAACAAAACAAACCTATCTTTCTTTTGTTGTCAAGTGTCATGCCTGCCCATAATAATTGTAATACTATCCAAGAGCTTTAGAAAGTCACTGCATTGCACACTCTCGTTACTCTGAGACATCAATTCTAATGTGTCAAGCGCACAGTAAGGCATATATTGCAGCTAAATAGCTTCACTTAAAAGGTTTTTTAACAAAATCAGAGGAGTTTCTGGTTTTGAAAAAAATATATGTCATTATTCATCATATCTATGATCATAATCTTGATATGATGAAAACAAGTTTTAACAAAATTTACTCGATCAAAAAAAAATTACAAAACTACCACTAAAATATATTTGCAATGAAATATTATAATATATTGATAAAATTAATAAGACTTACGTATTATACATATAATGATAAAAAACTTGGTTGTTGTAAATTTTCGATTAAGCATCTAATTTTGAAGTAATTACGCTTTTTTGGATTTTTATTCAATCTTTGTGGCCCGCGCGGTCTTCCTTCTCTTTTACATCAACGTAAACCAACAGTGTGTGCAAAGAGGACATAATGATGGATATCATTGGCTCGGGGTAGCACCTTAAATCAAGACTGAACAAAACTAACCGCCTGGCTGGCAAAAGCAGCAAGAAAACACGCTATTTGGTAATATTCTGGTGTTTTTTCTTTTATGTGTATGTGGAGTTCTTGAGAGGCCACTCACTTTTATCATCTTACTAATATTATAAATGCCAAAGTTTGGATTCTTCTTTGTCTGTTACTCAATAAAACTAAACGGCTTAACCAATTGGGACATATTTTTGCATATAGATAGTTCAGTCGTTATTAACAAATAGGGGACTTTATTTCGTAAAATATACTGCTGTAAATGGATATTAAGGTAAAACCGCAGAGTAAAGCGATTCAAAAAAAGTTTTAGGAAAGCATTAATTTGGACGTAGCAACCCTAAGCGTACAACCGGTGGCGCTTCTAGTCGACCCCACTTGCAGTACCTAATAACTATACAAAATCTAGGGTACGGCTCTTACACTGCCTATTTAGGATACACCCACTAATTCAACACAAACTATTTCCATGGGTATCTGTTACTGACCCAGTTGCAAAACCACGATTTATAAATCGAAACCTCCGCGAGAGAAGTTTCAAGGCCTCCCCTAATCGTAGATCTTGTCCGTTTAGATCGCGTTCACTTCAAGTTTTATATATACGCACCTGGACTTGTATGAAACAAAAGAAAGATTTAAATGGGTAGAATGAAGTCGCAACACCGAATTATAAGTTTCTTCATTATATGGAAGAAAACCTAAATAATTTAACCATAGTGGTAAAAGTGTTTATTTTTTTCTCGATTTTACTCATTGGTTGTTGAAATAACATTGCGTTTCAACAGGCAAATGTCACCAGTAACCTGGATTTATTTCTAACTAGTAGTGAGCTGGAACATGTGTGGTATCTATATAGGTCTACTATAAGAAAATTATAAATTGTACAGCTGTCTTTACAGTAGATCGTCGTAGTCAGTCTAGCTGGCCACACGTGGTGGATTCAGGTGTTATGGGGTGAGGATAAAAAAAATTAGGTAAATGGATCAACAGTTTTTCAACAGTTTAGATCGACGGTTTTGAGAAAAGGATCCGTCGAGAAAGTTGAACCCAGAGTTTTATCATAGTTTTACTATGGTTTTATTGATGATAAAATTACCTAGCCGTTTTAGTCGTTAGCTCTTAGTCCGATAGGTGTGTTCGTTTCCAGGTGACTACGTTAGTTGTCGCAAGTAAATAGATAGTAGGCTGTTTTTCAATTGTTCTCGTATAGGCATAATATTTGTGTTATGTGATTCGTTTCAACTGAAAAAACCTTAGTCATTCGAGGATAAAACCGTAACGTGACCTATTTTGGATTCACAGCAATTCTATCCTCAACTGATTCACGCTACATATATTATGTAGGCGTCACCCCATTTTATTTTATGCTATTTGGTAACGAGACGAGCTGGTCGATTGCCTGATGGTAAGCATAACGCCGGTCCATAACAATTGCAGTGCCACCCAGAACTTTGAAACACAATGGCCTGCGCGGCACTGCAGTGCGCTCGTTACCCTGAGACATTAGGCATTAAGTCTCATAAGGCCAGTAATTTTACTGGCTACTCTGCTCATCAAACCGGAACACAGTAATGCTTGCACATTACTGCTTGGCGGCAGACTTCACGAGCAAAGCGGTGGTAACAACCCAGACGGACACTCGCAAAAGAGTTAGACCTACCACAAACAAATGGTTGCAAGAATAGTTCTTTCAATAGCACCTACGGCGATGTATAGCCACGATATTCAATATGACCATTGCTTAACCCAGTTTTCGTCTTGACCAATCCTATAGTATTTACGTAGGCAGGATTTACTTTATGGCATTACGTCAATTTTTACTATATAAATTAAAGTTGTAGCGAAGTATAATTTAATCCGTACCATTGCAGTAATCGTTGTTACGTAAGCTATCAACTTAACTTCTACTAATCGGGTTTTGATTAATATTTGGAGATACACCTTTCCAATTATGTTATAAAAGATTAATATTATAACGTAGAGATGAGATGGTGGTTGTTATTTTGGTTTGCGTCAAACTAATACTAATATTTCAACAATGCTATCCCTTCTACACAGTTAAATACGCATAGGAGAGTGAAAATAATTCTCTAAATTATAAATTAGTTTCAGTTTTTAATGGCACACTAAAATCACACACAATAGTGTGTGGACTACCTAAATTTAAAGTTACATACATTTACATATCGAATTTCTGATGTTGTGTAAAAAATAAATTAGTTTAATAACACTAATATATGATATTTGTCACTACTATTCTCATCCCACGAAACAGTACAATGTTTCGTACTGAAATTGTACAGACTTTCTGATAAAACGATGTTATAAATACCCTACACGAATATTACGAATAAATGCATGCAAAACTTGATGTTAGATTGATACGTCTACGTGTAAAGGTTCCCATGCTTAGCTTCTATTAAACTTCTTACATACGCGCTTTCATTTTCGTTTAGGCGTATTTTATTACGTACTGTTGATTACTGCTGTCAACATTAATATTATCTATCCACGGTCCGCAGTACGAAACCCACCTATAAAAACTAGTGAAACGCCGGTTACAGTGAGACAAGCAAATTTTCTCAGGGCCACTTTTTCCTTTCTGCATTGTTAATTTTATCATCGAGATCTGTTTTGAGGACCATTAAATAAGTAAACCTTTTGTGAACTTTGAGGATATAATGTAATT
This sequence comes from Crocallis elinguaria, assembly GCA_907269065.1. Taxonomy (NCBI): domain Eukaryota; kingdom Metazoa; phylum Arthropoda; class Insecta; order Lepidoptera; family Geometridae; genus Crocallis; species Crocallis elinguaria. Next base: position 8,253,335 of record OU026079.1, on the reverse strand, counting down.
TCGAAATCGGAACGCATTGTTTACGCATTTATATGTGTTGACTGCCGTATTTTCGCTTTCATTAAGATGCCTACATACTCGTCAAACATTCCTGACTCCCACCGGTGTTTGACATGTTTCTAAGTCACTTTCACTGTTTACCTAGCCTGCCTGGTGATAATCGATTTTTACGGGTGCGTTAATCAAACTCTTCATGGTACCTCACGCAACAAACCAACGTTACTAATTTATAAAACTATTCATAAGTTTATGAGAGAAGCATCACGTAAGCTCTTTGTCCTATTCTTTTGCTCTACTTTTTACTTAACTATGACTTTTACATTTCTATTTTGTACAAAGAATCTTAACTAGGTTTAAAATATTCCGGCTTGTGACTAAAGCAAATGTTTAAAAGAAACTATTTGAGTATTAATGAATTCAATGTCACAAGATGCACGTAGATGTTACGCAAATAAAGATTTATATTTTGTGTTTGTCACAGCTGTTATATGTTTCATATGTTAAATGTGAATATCACAATGAATCAACACCATTTAACTTGATACCCTAGCTTCCTACATAATTATAATTTATACGAAATATGTTTGAAAAAAATTTAGGAACTACGTTTTACAAACGCAGTAAATATTACAGTATATGAATTTAATCTTTGTAGCCAGGACCCCCGACACTGGATGGGATAAACTTAGCTAGATTATCAACTTCTCCATGGTTAGATAGCTTATCAGAACCAATCCATGCCACACTTGAATTTGAGCTCTCGATGTCGTCCCTATATAAATTGAAAGCGATGACCGTCGCAAATCGGTCTAGGTCGCAGCACGGTACAAGTCAAAAGCGATAGCGAAAAAGGTTTATTTTACGTGCAGAATTTTGACAGGCGTTTGATGTCTTCTACTTGCTCACACAGGCTAATCAAAATTACGGATGCTTTTCCATGACACTACAGAACCGATGACCCTGAAATATTTATGGGACAATTTTTAAACGACCTCCTCTTTCTAACAAAAAAGAATGAATGAAATCGGACGACGCTTTAATTAATTAAGTACACATTTTGATTTTCATCAACTCTCCCAAGGGAACCGTGCCTAATTTCGGGACAAAAGGTATTCTATGTCATACCTCGTAGTATAAACTCAAATCATGCCAAGTTTTATTTCATTCAGTAGTTTTGGCGTAATGCGCGGCCAAGATACAGACAGACAGAGAAAAATGAAAAAAAATACAGTTTTGGCTTCAGTATCGAGTATAGAATGCCCTCCAAAAAGAATTTTCAAAATATCTTCAATGTACAAAATAGGACCTGTTGCAGTTTTATTATAAGTATAGATATTACTATTTAACAAAAAAAGGAAGGAACAATATTTGAAGTGGCTATGCGAATATAATATAGGCGTCCATGTTGCAATTGGAAAGTTTCATAAATTACATGGAAAAATACTCGTATACCAGCTTCGAAAGACCAGGAAATTGGATCGATATTTACAATATCTAAATATCAACATAAACATAATGCTTAAAACATCCGTGAATTTAAAGTGCTGAAAAACCTCAACTCTCTTTTACTTTTTTAACTTACACCAACATTACAAGTATTACAAATGATACAGCATCTAAGTGCGGAGTATTCAAACAAGTTGGGGACTCAGAAAGAATGCTGCCAAGTGGCAAGGCTACCCACATGACTGAATAACTACCTATATTCAATGTTAATTTCTTAAGTAACTATCCCTTGTGATAAAAGATAGCATTGTAATGCTATACCATATTTACATTGCAGGAACAAAGATAGCCCACTATGTATTTATTTGACTTAACTAATTCATTTATTTATTTCATTCTTGATATTTTTGACGACAACCCCAACTGAACGTATGTGACGGTGAGGTCGAAAGTATTTGGATACGCATATAAGCAATATAAAATAACCTACCACCATGCTAATGTCGATACATACTCATACCAAAGTTGGCATATTAGCAAATCAGATAAAGTTATGTTACCAACTACCAATATCACTTTTGAAACTACAATAAAGCACTTGACAATACATGTGACAGAAGTAGGCTTTTGATGAAATCTCTAGTGATATACATTCAATATAATTAGCTGTATCAAAAAAAGTCAAAACGTCAACTAAAAAATAGAGGCAATAAAACACTCGCGCGACAATTTGATACTCTTTAGGGCGCATGTATCTTATGTTATATTACAGTGAGAAACATATACATCGACTCAATTGTACTATTATCTATTCTGTGATAATAGTTAGTTATGATTCAGCGTTACATCCTAGCTTTTAATGAAAACAAGGACTATACGCTCAATGGGGCACAAGTGTTTTTGCTACAAGTGGAAAGTCAAGGCTTTTCATCTCAGCATCGCGAGTCACATGGCATATTGCATGTGACACTGTTACCGCTGACTAGTGACCATCACGCAATATTATACGCCCACTTCGACTACGATTGTAGGTATATGTTATTTCAGCACTTCTGAGATTTATTAGTAATCTTTGGGATTGACTAGTAATTATAGACAATAAAAGCTTGAGTAATATGAAGTTTGAGCTTATTTGTGGCCTTAACCGCAATAATTTCCGTATTTCGTAGAAATTCAGTGTCTTTGGGAATGTTAGTATTTATAACCAGTGGTTATTTAAAGGTTTTTGCATTCGTTAAACACTTAATGAAACATTTTTTTGGTTGGTTTTATGGTTTGACACAACGCCGTAAGTTAAAATAATTATGCGGAATAAAAGAAAAATAATAATAAATAAGTTCTGTATGGCACTGCAATTGTTATGGGCCGGCGTTATGCTTACCATCAGGCAAACGACCAGCTCGTCTCGTTACCAAAGAACATAAAAAAAATAAAAAATAAACCTTTAAAAGTTTCTGTAAGTCACAACCAAAGGTGTTCACTCACAGGCTTCAACACATGTTTGTCCTGTTTAGTAGGCAACGTATAAAAAAGTTTTAGAAAGTTTTAGTTTTTAAAGTCCAGGAGGTGGAACCTAAAGTAGGTAAAAAAGTAGAATTATTTTCGCATTCTAACACCGTCTACATTAAAGATGAAAACAAAAGATTGCGTAACAGCGATGACACCACGTGAATTAACAGCACTCGCCTTGGCTCATAACACCCGGCTGAGTGAAGCCTCACCAAGGATCGCACACAATAGATTATTTTACACAAGGTCTGAGCCAAAAGTACCCACGTTCATACTCGTAACATGACGGTTGCAATTTGTCTTGCACCCACAAACGTAGTAAATAAGGCTGTACGAAGATTGATTCAATGCACAGAAAGACAAACCTAAAGAAACGAACTTTTTGACTATCATAAGTGTTTAATTATTTTACTATCGGATCTAAAGTTATAATGGACATATTTTCACTATTCAAGAGATAAAACATTGAAAATGGGCATTAAAATTAAAGTGATAATAAAAAACTTTCTTGGCAGGCCTTTCCTGCAAAAAGGCCCGCTACCTTCGACCACAACGTCACATTGGTCAATAAGCTGCAGCATTAGTATTCTTCGTAACCTGAAGAATGTTTTTATTGGATGGCCATCTTATAATTAGGTTGCCAGTTCGCGTATTATAAAAACTGTAACAATTCAGTTCCGATATCTTTAAAAAAACATCACCAACAATATTATTATTTAAATAGCGAAATTGAATTCGAAGGTGGACCAGAAGTAGTTTGAAGTAAGGTTTAGCAGAAAATGTGTCGAGTTAATGAGCACTGAGCACAAGAATATTAACTGCACTAGAAAATAAGTTTTTTGTGTAAAAATAATATAATTTTATAAAACACATAATCGGACTGTAATCTTGTGGCGACCTTCGGGCTCCATCATTAGTACCCTGGACATCGTCTAGGATCAAAGTTCTTGTAACGACAAATCAAACCAAACTCGATGGGATTATACGTCGTTTTGTTACAGAGTTATATTCATTAAATTGCATTGTCATCCGATTTACATAAGTAGGTATGTAAAAGTTCGGCTCAATCGAACACCGGGAAGTGGGTGAAAATTAGCTTGCAAACCTTTATATCATTACACTATTCCTTTCCATTCCATCTTACGTAGTGAAATTACAATGCACTCTCTCCCTCTGAGATATAATGCCTGTGTTTCAGCAGGAAACCTAACAGCTAATAATAATAACAGATATTTAATTAAATAACAACTTTGATAAGAAATCAATGCAGTGCAGCTATCTATACTTGCATAAACTCAGTTGAATTAATGAATGTTAATTTTCAGTGTCGGATGACTATGCAAATGTTACATTGCAATATACAGATATGCTTATATCAAATCAAATCAAATCAAATCAAATCAAACAATTTATTTGCCAGAATACAGTAAAATATCATGGTAATAATTAAAATATAGGGTCTGTGTATTCAGCCTGCAAGCAGACGTGCAAATATTTAAGATTCGGTATACAATTCAATTTTTAAAATCTAAAAATTCCTTAACACTATAAAAACTATTTTTTAAGAGCCAGTCACTTAGTACTTTTTTAAATTTATTACATTCCATTAATTTAATGTCATTTGGTATTTTGTTATATATTAAAATAATCATATTATATACATTTCTCTTATATATATCCTTACGACAAGGGGGTTGATGAAGTAAATTTGTAAACTTCTGTCTCTTTTGTCTCGTCATAACTTCACTACGCATGTGGAAGTATTCCGGGTGCATTTTTGCGAACAGGCATATATCTCTAATGTAGATGCAAGGCAGCGGAAGAATATTACACGAACGAAACAATGGCTTACAACTGTCCAAGAACCAAGCTTTGTTTATCACTCGAACACAACGCTTCTGTACCTTAAAAACTCTCCCTACCTCAACGGAATTGCCCCATATTATAAGCCCGTAGCTGAGAAGCGAAGCTACATGGCCATGGTAAGCTGTAAGCGCAGCTTCCTTTGAGACCGTTTGTCTGAGCTTTTTCAGTACAAAAACGTAGCGTTCGAGTTTTTTACATAGGTAATCTATATGCATCTTCCAGTTCAGATGTCTATCAATAAAAATTCCTAAAAACTTCGTACCATCAACCTGACTCACAATTTCGTTTTTGTGATTTAAATCAATAACCAACGCCTGACTATTATAAGATTGGAATTGAACAAGTTTTGTTTTACCTACGTTGATACTGAGGTTATTGTTATCCATCCAGCCAATAACATCGGCAAGAGCCGTGTTAATCTTAGTTTTAAAAGACGATTTACTATCACACTTAACTACTAACGTTGTGTCGTCTGCGAACAATATGCACTCATTCGGGGTAGCTTCGGGGAGATCGTTTATATAAACGAGAAATAGTAATGGCCCTAAAATACTCCCCTGAGGCACGCCAGTATTGACTATTTGAATTTGAGTGTCTGTTCTAAATTTAGCCTTTGTTATTTTATTCTGTGAGTCAGTTATTATTTTTGTAAGCTCAACACATTGTAGCCTATCTTTTAAGTAGCTCGATAGCCACTCAAGTGCCTTACCTCTTAGACCGCAAATATCTAGTTTATTTAATAATTTTTGATGATTTACATGGTCAAATGCCTTTGTCATGTCTAAAAAGATGGACATAATTGGTGTACCACTATTTAAGCTGTCTGTGATCATTTTTACTAAGTTGAAACAAGCAAGAGCGGTTGAGCTGCCCTTACGGAAGCCATATTGTCCCCTCTGTAATATGTTATGCTTTGTCAAAAAACTATTTATCCTAATTAACATTGCCTTTTCAAATATTTTGGAAAATATAGGTACTATGGTTATTGGTCGATAGTTAGTAGGATTTGATTTATCACCCTTTTTAAAGAGAGGTTTAACAATTGAAAGTTTCAATTGCTCTGGAAATGTTCCTTCGGTAAAAGATAAATTTATTAAATGCGCAAGTGGGTGACATATCCAAGTGGCGCTCTTCTTTAGAACTTTTGTTATAATATCATCAAATCCACTCGTTTTACTATTGTTCAAAGCCATAATAATTTTATAAACTTCATTTGAGTCAACTGGTTGGAGGTATATTGTATTCAGTTGTGTTTTATTATTATAAAAGTTTGTTCTAGTCACGTTATTATTTTGGTTTGATGTCAAATTAATAAAATAATTGTTCAATAAATTGCAAATGTCATTCGGATTAGTGTATGTATTATTATTCAATTTTATTATTTCAATGTCATTTCTGTTAAAACTATTTCCAGATGAAGTTGATGAAATTATATTCCAAATTGCTTTACTCTTGTTACTGCTATTTTGTATCCGCCTAGAATTTATGATTTTTTGTGCACGTCTTATACACTTTTTAAAAATATTATTATATTTAATCAATTTCAATTTATTTACCTTTTTATCACAACTTGCCATTCTATATTTTATGTATAAACTCCGTTTTGTTTTACTAGACCTTTTGATGCCTTTCGTTAACCAGTTTAAAGTTACGGGCTTGTTATTTACTTTTACTTTAATTGTCGGAAAGCACAATATAATATAATATATTTACATATAATATTGCAACAAAAGCAAGGCTTTTGGCAAGGTTGGTTATACTATAAATTGCTAGTAATGTGACATAGTTATTATCAACGGACAAATGTACCATACTCGCTGCCTACAAACTACAGAAGTCATGACGTCACTTACTAGTTTGGTTTACTGCAGTACCTATTTTACCACTGCTGTGACACATCGACAAAGGCACAGATGCTGTAATCAATACATTAATATTCGATTCATGATTGTTTTTATCACTTCCACAATAACAACATCCATATTTACATCTATACCTGTACTTACCTTGTTTTGTTTATTTATGCTTTACCATACTCTGAGAGATCTTTGCGCATAATTCATGACACATATAAAACGATGCATATAATAATGATTACGTCTAATTATTCCCTGTATTTTTTTATAGATATTACAAGTCTTGTGACTTGTAAATTCAGTTTTCCACAAAAGTCGGCCGACGCTTGTAGGTTTGGATAAAATGGCTGTAATTAAAACGATACAATAAACAAAAATCTGATTAGGATTTCAGACACGACAAAACAATGTTATCAAGCTCTTTAATTCACTGTAGTGTGTAGGTCATATTTATTACCAACTCAACGAAGGTACCCATTTAAAGAAAATTCACGTATTCAAGGCTTTATCATAACTAAAAACGTCTAACTCAATGTCGTTTACATACACAACACCTGCTTAGTGTGTGTACTTTATGAAATAAATGTCATGTGCATGCTTCATTGAAGGTTCATTGGTTATATTTGATTAATTGATCTTTCATCGATTGTCAGCGATCATCAGCTCGCGCTTGTGTCCTCTTCATTTCGAGTCAATGGTTATGAGAGACTTTATCCTGGAAAGATGAGTGGACTAGAACGAATTATCTAAGGTAACCGGCGTGAGATCCTCTAGTGTACACATAAAGCTCTCAGTCTCGACTCAGTTGACTTTCCGGCTCCCGGGGTACTTCGGCCAATTAGTACATTAAAGATTCAGTACCATAACATTGACTCTTGCGCCATTCTTAACAGTTTAATCATTTGTCATTCGTTACTTTAACGGTTGAGCTATATAAGTTGCGTAATCAACCAGGTGATTTATTAACAGACACTTATGTCCAATACTATATAGTGTAGAAAGTAACTCAACTTGCTACAAATAGCTAAATTTTGAATCGATATTCTTACAAATTGTACAAAAACTAAATAACAGGCTCCTCTTTACCTGGATAGGCAGTTTGTCACAGCCAACGCCACCACCGCAGTCTATATAATTTTATTCTGCCATGTATCCTTGTGCAGTCAGAGTAATTTGATTCATAATCTACATTATATAGAACCCATACTACTTACAGAATGCGTTCGTACGATTGCAATCTCAGTATAAACGTGTGGTACCGTTGCTAAATTATTTATTTTATTTATTTCTTGCATACATACATTTAATACAAAAAAAAATTACAACAATGTATTGTCCTTAAATAGTACTACATGTCTCAAACCCATTGTAATTGCTAATTGGAGGTGGGCCAACAAGGAAACAGCAAAAAGGTTTGCAAAAAATAGACTTAATCAATTATTATTTTTATAGTTTTTGCGTGGGCTGAATTTAACAGGTATCATTATATCACATGAAGTCAGTGATAAAACTTGTTAGTTACGATCATAATTGACTCAAATGTAATCTAATACATAGTAATTAATCTGTACAACATAGAATCGCCAATTAATGATTTTATTTGAGAGAAATATAAATGGCAGATTAGATCCATGCCTGGTGAAGTTAACGACTTCTCACGGTTGACAATGAAAATGTATTACTTTTTAATCTAATTAGTTATGAGATGTTAAAAACTGAGATTTATTCACTCGTGATCATAAATATACTAGTAATTGGTAAACAAATAACAAATATAATTTATCATGACCTACAATAGGGAAAAGCACTTCATTATTGCTCCTCTAGATCTAAATCTAAGATAAGGAAGTCGGGCCACGACTCTTTACGTAAACCAGCGACACAGTTCCTCCGGACGCGTGGGTGAAAGCGTTCGCCACCTTCCACGAAACCTGCCCTTACATCTTCGGTAGCTTGCTACAAGGAAGTTAGATGTACAAGCTAACCTGTTAATCGTTTAGGGCATTCGTTTGAAGTAACGACACAAGTCGCATTATGTTGCCGGTATGCCAAAAGTGTAGAAAAATCTGTACTTTGTCTCATATTTGGTATATTCATTTGGTTTATAGTTGACTTTTTTAAATTGTTCATTCCTTTTGGGATATACTTATTACTCGTCCGCTTGGATTCAATGGCACAAAGGACACGATAATAACATATTTCGTCGTGACGTAATTTTAAACTTATATAAGAACACAAGTACCTATTTATCCTGTGTCACGGTGTTGTGGGATAATCTATAATTGTCGAGAAACTAGAGTTAGGGATACGTTATTGTATTTCATATGTGGAAAATTACTAGCATAAATAAAGTCTGGGCCGTGCATACTTATTATGCATTAGGGGCAGCTTAGACGCTCAAGCAAACGTGTGATCATATGTATCAAGCAAATGTGATCCTCAAAATGCGCGTTTGACGCAAAAGCGTTGTTATTCTGACAAGCAAACGTACGTTTGCTTGAGCGTCTAAGCTGCCCCTTATACTAATCTTCTAATATAGCTGTTTTAAAATCGATACGGATACAAACTTGCCAACCATACATCCTTCGATGCGAAAATATTTGATGAAATTATAATAAAGCTCAGTCAAAAAAGTAATATTTTTATAAGAAAGCAAAATATTGTATACGATTACTGCTATCACTGCAGAACTTGAATTATTTTAAATAAAAATTAGTGCTCTAATATCGTTACTGTTCAGTTTGAGCAAAACACAACATTTACTAGCATGTCTATTATTCAAGAGAGACCTAAATCTAAACAACAATGCAATCCTATTTGTCTATTTCAATAATTGCGTCTAACTAAGTGGATACACGTACCATCATGTAATTGAAACGTACAAATGTTAAATACAAATAGATTGATCGAAGACCATTCAATATGTCAATAATACAAATGTAAACGACCGCTCCAACACAATAAAGAACCAACTATATATTATAATAGAAAGCGTTTTATCTTCGGACACATGCCGAAGTGTCTCAGAGGTTGTACAACAGGCAGGTTGTATAACACCAATGTATAATGCAATGCAATACATGCTAATGCGTTTGACTTCCGAACGGACATGTCAATTTATTTAGCGACATGCGCACGCATTGTTGGTCATTCGCCTGACCTACAAAATATATACAATGCTCAATTTGTGAAGCTAATACAATTATGGTTTTCCCATCTACGTTGTTCTTTGTTTATAGTTTTGAGGTCAGCCCTTGTAATCCTTTGGCCTCTTTTCCTCTTTTGGTTGATATAATCAGTGAAATGTGCACATGTGGTTTATAAATCCGCGTTTGGTGACCTAATGAACAATGCTTAATTTGTGTAGCTTACTATTAGTATACCTACTTTGTTGTTTGTTTTTAGTTTGTAGAATAGCATTTGTAATGCTTTGACTTCTTTTCTTTTTTTGGTTGATAATTATAATTAGTAAAATATGTATAGGTACTTATGTGGTGCAATGTGTGTACATTGTCATAGACGTTGAGTGAATAATTTTCAGTTTGCGAAGCTTAATAAATTACTAGCTTCTGCCCAGGGTTCAACACGCTTTCCTACAAAAGCCATGCATATTTCTGGGTTAAAAAGTAGCCTTTGTTACTCTGTACTTAAACTACATATATCTATGCCAAAAATCATGTCGATCCGTTGCTCCATGGCTGCGTGAAAAAGAAGGACATACCAGCTGACCACCAAACCAACAAACCTATAAACACACTTTCGCTTTTATTATAGTACGGACAAGCTATTGCCCGTGGTTTTATCCACGTGGCGATTTCCGCAGGAACAGTGCATTATGCCGGGATAAAAAGTAGCCTATGTCACTCTGCGGTCCATAAACTATCTACGCAAACTAACTAAATCACATCAATCCGTTGCACCATTGCCGTGTGAAAGAGGAACAAACCAAGAAACCTAGAAACACACTTTCGTATTTGACGTGTAGATATATTATTTTCAATTTTTTTTGTTTTTTTTTTTCAGTTTTTTCAACTCCATAGAAATCATTTGTGGCCTATCCCTTCTTTGGTTTAAAATGTGAATACTTTGACTGGCTATTCGCCAAATGACGATTGCCCTATTTGAGCCCGAGGCTAGTAAACAATAATGATTTAACATCCTGTATATTTTTAGTTTTAAGGTCAGCCTTTGTAGCCCTTGTTATCCTTTTTTGTTTGAAATTAGTGAAATTAGGACACTGGCTGGTAATTGGCCGCTGACTGACCTACAAATATTAACAGGTTTGATATGTCAATTATCGCAATTTTGACAAAAAAAATAGGTAATTACCTGATGTTTCAGAGTAATGATTCCATTGTAGTGCCACGCAAGCCACAAGTTTCAAATTCAGTGACACTGTAACTGTATGCCATAAGGCAAATGACCTTTTCATCTCGTTACCAAATCAAGTTGTATTAAAAAAATATTTATAAACCTTTAATAATAATTGGTATTAACCGTCACTTTAAGTTGATTTCCTGTGTTTAAAAGCCACTTTAATTTATCCGTTCTCACATTAAAATAACTATGTCACATTGTTATTTTGCAATCAATTACATACTATGTGTATGTAACTCTGTATATCTAGCTCTCTTTCCTGTTTAATTTGCGAAATAATCGATTAAAGTTATTACGATAGACACCTGTTTATAACTAAGAAAACAAGAGGCAAAGAGCCAATCATTGAAAGACTTATTACAAGCTCTTACACGTTACATAAAATAAGGTGCGGAACCAGATATTAGCAAATTGGAGCGAAATTGAATGTTCTCGTAAAAACCCGCTTCATGTGAGTAAAGCGAGGGCCGGAAAGTATATATAACCTAAATGTGAGACCAATATGTGAGTCATTTATATCAATTTACACAGGTATTATTAAACCAATTAAGCAACAACTGGTAAATACTCTACAATCACCAGCGAGTAATCGCATACTTACCGTACTAAATATCAACACACATTTTTAAAACGAGAGCAATTGACGTCTACAGCCTAATTTTCGGAAAGCATTGTTTATTGTATCTTATGAGTTATGACAAAATGTTTATGAGGTTGCCTTGATACTGGATATATTATTATCTAAAACATAACATAATTAAATAAAAACTGCAATTTAAATAATTGTAATCTCTTTTTTGGATTCGTTACTGAGCTAACCAGCTGGTTAGCTTATATAAGCCTTTGAATGGTTTTAAAAGCGTTCAAATCAATCATTCACCTGATTTAAATTTGAATATTTTAAAATCGTGATATTTTAAATGGAGCCTTCATTAACTAGCTATTATTTAATACTAGTCGTTATTGGTACTTCGGTGTACTCTGAGTTTGGTGGACGGACATACTAGACAATCTTGTAAGGAATCCCTTAAGGCAGCCTTAGTAGATAGGCTATTTTCTAGTATTCACTTGGCTGACAACTATATATATCTGCTCAAGTATTATATCTGTTGACCAGCATCTGAGTGTTCAAGCAGCCACACTCAAGGCACACTCCAAATATTAGGCTTACAATATAACCTTCTACCTATCTATCTTTTCCTTTTTTTTTTAATACTTTTTGATAACGGGGCAAGCTATTAATTTGCCTAATGGTAAGCATAACGCGGCTCATAACCATTGCAGTGCCACTCAGAACTTTAATTCACAAAGGCCTGCGTGGCACTGCAATGCGCTCGTTACCCTGAGACATCAGGTATTAAATCTCATAAGCTCAGTAATTTTACTCATCTCATCTTGGTGGTAAGACTAAAACTCTTATGAGGCATACGGTAAATAGGACCATATAGACTCATGCCAGTAGTTAGCGGAAAGGAAAACAACTTTGTGAGTAAATTTGGAATTTCCACCGTGGGACGACGCTTTTCCGTTATATAAACATTAAACATCCTATAATAAAAATAGATATGAAAAATTAAGTTTTATATTAATAATACTAAACTAAAACCAGCAATAATGGTGTGTAAAATATTGTATTAAGGAAATTTAAACACTTTAAAAATTGCTAGTCAAAATAACACACATTGTTTATATGGTAATTACTCATATTATGTTGTTCAAAGCTGCCAGATATTAATACACGTGTGAATGAACGACTAGACCATTTTTTCAGATGTTTTTATTACCATTTATACAATGCTTCGTTCTAATTTATGTATAGGTGCAATAAAAATATTCCTGGCTACCTCAGACTATGAATGTATTTTATGATAGCCATGCATAAATTAGACTCATAATTATCATTTTCTTGTTTCAAATTATACTTACTTAAATTTTACTAATTAAACATGGCTTAAATACCAATTTTAGTTGTTCCCACGAAAATTGTTTTTCTTAATTGCTTAATTGTGAAGCGTGTGTGATTCTTTAGTGCATTTTACCCGATTTAAAAATTATAAAAAATCGTTTCAAAATAGACTCAATCATAAAGCAATTCAGGTTCGAATTTATGAAATACGAGTAGATTAATTTCAAAACTAAATACAAGTATTGAGGTACTTCAAACTATTTGTATTCTCTTTGGCACAAACTTCAACGATCTTAATATATATATTCTCCAAAATATTGTGCTTCGCACGCGATGGCTTGTTATCGTACAATAATTATTAACTACATCATTAATTCAATTATTCCAATCCACTCCAAAGATATAAACTCGCGTGCAACCTTTGTTTCCGTTTTCTAGCTCCGAAAAGCAAAGATTGCGAGTAAGTGTATCCAAAACAACAAGTAAGGTCTAGCCTAGCGGTAGGTATATGACGTATAAGGGTATAAGTATCAAACGCCATCTCGTGCCCAAGCCGTCATGCAGTTACGTCATCAGCTTTCGTCGCGTGAGAACCTTCACTGCTGCTTGAGCGCGCATCACTTTCATCGTACGGAACTTGCCTTGGAGAGCTATTAGATCGTATCAAAACTAGCTTGCTGCCTGACTTCGTATTGCTATACTGCTTATAGGTATAGCTGATCTAGGCTCAAACCCCGATTAAAAAATTCGTTCCGCGCTCTCAGATAGGTACCTAAACATCATAAACACCACCCGTGCCCTGCACCAGAATTGTCTGTAGCACAGTGAATTACAGGTGACACACAGATGCACAAAACAAACATCCAAGACCTGAAAACAAAACTAATTATTTTCAAATTTATTTCATGTACTAATCTTTTATTATTGTAAGTGGTATAATGCTATAAGTATACATTTAAATTAAAGTAAATAAATATATAAATAATATTTATATTAGTAATATATAAACAAAAGTGTAATTTTTTCCTTGTCTGGGAGTTGTAGGATCTTGATCCGCGCTAATCCGCAACCCTTATGCGCTAATAGAAGTGCAACAGTTTACTTATCACATGGAGAATGTTGTATCCTAAGCATTCAATTTAGACTGCCTTTGACTGCACAATTGCTTGCCTAAGTGCTAGCAGCAAGTATTAGAAAATATCCTACCATCATGATCGTGTCACTTTTCCTTCACCGAAAGCTGAATCTCATTGCATGATTCAAACCTTCGACCTGCGGATCGGCGGGTGACCTCACCAGCTCACTACTGAGTCATCATTGCTTCAGGTTAAAACTAAGATTTTCTTTCCAATTTCCTTTCATCTAGATTCTACGGAGCCTGTGAATTGTCTGCTTTTGTCGAAGCCAAATGCCTAAGTTACAGTTACAATGATGACATTAGGGCCATAGAAACAGCAAGGAATGTGGATGCGACGCCAACGCGGCGACCTGTCGCGACAAACGCACATTGCCTTTAATGGGCATACACCTAACGAGCTTTTTAACCACTATCTATTAAGATAGCTCTTTAAAGTTTTTAGAACAAGCCATTGTGTGTTTTCAAAAGGTGTAAGCAAATTAGCTGCCAGCAGAGGCATTTGCCGCTTTGTCGGGAAGCTTAGTTCGGGAGATTGAGCATTGGGTTAAAATTAATAATTATATTTAGTTTAAAGAACTAAAAATATGCTGCCACCTCTTGGTTCCATCATCAGAACCTCGACAACAAGTGCAATCTAATGGACTCACCAAAACATCATATGAAACCAAACTCGAGTGGCTTATTTGTAGCCAATAAAGAATTCCACTATGCACCTCCTGTCTCCATCATCAGATCAGCTCCGTGATACCAAATTATTCTACTGTCATCTAAACGACATATACGTACAAAGTTTAATTTTTATACGACGGTTAAGAAGTAGGTTGAAATTGACTTCTAAGATATTATTATATTGTTTGTTAGTTAGTTACATGTGAAGCTAGTACCTAAAAGCGTGTTAATAAAGGAGCGCCAGCAGTAATGAGTAATTCTCCATCCAAAAAACTAAAACACCCAACCAATAAAAAGAAAATGGGGATAGGTAATCATTTTGATGCATGTATAAACTGAAAGTTTAGGCGTCAAGAATTCAATTCAATTTTTGAACTCAAATTCATAACAACACTGGAAAAGCAAAGCTACTGATGCTGATTGTAAAATTGCTGTATTTATTACCAGCCCTTGCGATACCAACGAAGACATTTCAATTCGCAATGGTCTATGTCACTCGTACGTTTGCGTGTCGGGACAAACTATGTTTATTCTCGTGTTAGAATGTATATGCACGCGCGTAGTAAACTTTTCGACACAATTTAAACACTGACTATAAAAAAGTCACGTTCAAAGATCACAGTATATACGTACTTACCCAATTTTGGAAACCAGAATATTGCGAAAATATTGCGTTTGTTATAACTAAAGCGCCAAGAGCATCAATTTCATACACAAACCCACTAACCCACATTATGATGAAACTTAACAATCGTTATGAGAAGTAGCATTTAGTTTTCTGCCTGTAATTCGATTTATATAAATACTAGATTCTGCCCGCAGTTTTCACCCGCGTTCCGTGCATTTTTCCGGAATAAAAAGAAGTCTCTGTTACTCTCCGGTCCATAAACTGTATCTATGTCAAAAATCACGTCGATCCGTTGCTCCGTTACTAAAGAAGGACAAACCAACAAAACAACAAATCAACAAACACACTTTCGCATTTATTTACCTCCTTTACGAGACCAAAACTGATATTATACAAGTATTTTGATTTACTACATCGTTAGCTCACAAGCCATATACATATAAATTTATTTCACTTTTTGTTAATTGCTGTTTTTTGCTGTAATCACAAATATGGAGTACGTGGAATTTAAATTGGTCGGTGATTAGGTTAGTGCTGAATGCGGATCTACGGCCCTAGAACCTAGGAACCATTGGAATCGAAGTGTGGGCGACACCCACGCCTGTCACCTACGGCTCCGCCACTCAAGACCAGGGGTCATTCACCAGTAGCACGCGATAGCTTTTAAAATTACTGAGAAGGGAAAGCGATTAAAAAATGTTAATTGCCAGGCAATTTTTTTATTAAACCATCAAATCGAGGCGTCTCAAAAGAGGCAGATATTTTTAAAAACACGTTACATAAATGCAGGTACCAACAACAGCTGTAGTCACAGTAATTAAAAAAATCTTATTTATTTTTTGTTTGTTATTGTGCCGCTTTGCCAGGCAAATGTCTCTCCCTCATCCTTCCAACGGTCCCGGTTCTCAGGCGCTTCTATCCAATCTCGATTGAAGACGTCGAGGGCTTCTAAATTTGTTTTAAGAGTTATAAGATTTTTTCAGGTTTGGTTTATGAATGCTTACAGAGATCAAACAAAATGGTTACCTACTCAATGATGGTCGATTACCTAGGTAAACAAAAGAAAACAGAGAGAGCCAGACCTGTTCTAGCTTTATGGTGCCTACGACCTTTGACAACGATCAAGTGAGACAGTGGTCAAATACCTATCACGTCTATAACACATCAAGTTTTCACGTCTTAATAAAATTTTGAAGAGGTAAAGTTTGTTTGTTACCGTTAATCTCTGGAATCAAAGGTCCGATTCTAAATTTGATTTCACTAATATTAGGAAGCTACACTATCACTAAGTACTAAATCCTGATTCCACGTATACGAAGCCGCAATCCCCGCAAGGTCCCCTATATTTTGGCAACCTCAAAGAGTAACTTGCCGTTATGATATGACATATTAGTATATAGGCTAAGACTAGTACGTACTTATGGGGCCTAGAACAGAGGTAATCATATTTTTAAGAGCATCTTATAGTTTGACGTTACTTTAATGCGCAGAAAATTGTATAAAAATTAGGATGCCCATAAAATGTTGATTACCTCTGATCTAGACCCGACAAGTACGTATGCACTTGTCTACCGCCCCCACCAATTCCAAAACGCAATTACAAGTTGATATACAACTTACCACCCACACCAGTAAGTGTTATATGCCTTCCTATAAGTATAACAACTTTATCTTCTATCTTGACACTCATGTCACAATAACTTAATATTAATTTATTCTCTACTTTGATATCTTAATTGCAGATTGATGACCGTGCATACGTCAACTTTGATACAAAAACTGAGAGTAAAAAATTCTGAACGCGGAAGATTTAATTGTGTTTCATCCGTCACATTTTTTACAGGCATCAAATTAAAATTATTCTATTATTCGTCCCTGGATGGATTTAAAATGCTGAAGATTCTTGTAAATGAGATTTTCATGCAAATGCAACATAATTGATTTTTTGCATCAAATTATGGTTTACGCTAGTACAATGGTATGAGCATGAGTCGGTATTTTGTCTCTACTCTATAGTGCACAAATGTGAGCATCGTGGCTAATCTGTCAAAACCGGCTTTCAGCTGGACACATTTCATCTCCATTTATGGTAATTGGTCCACTAATGGACTTGTGACTCACCGATGACGTCTCACTGACTAAACCAGTGTAGGTAGTTTAACGTTCTTATACGGGCATAAAGTTAGTTACGAAATAGGTTTAACTACAACAGAAATAAATTCCAATAACAAGACTTAAAAGTTTAAAACTGATGACTTTAGCAGTATCGCAGTGCAATGCTACGAGATAGTATTACTCTATGGTTACGAGTGTTTAATATTGAAGGTAGGTTCTGACGGGCATCGCAATTGTGAGTGAATATAGTTCTCAAAATCTAACCTATCAAAATTAAAAAAATAAAATTAGATTTAACTCAAACAAAAACACAGATAACAATTTTCCATTCTCGCTTACAAAAAATAAAACAAAATTATAAATCAATTGATTTATTTAGGAACTTTTTAGAATCACTAATACAGAATTAATAGATTTACTACAACCTAGTCTTTAAAATCACTAGGACTTTTTTGTCTTTTCGGTCTCAGCAACAATTGGTCCAGGAAGATTTCTACTTTCCATCTTTGTTCCATTCACGCCAGCAGAATACTTTGTGACGTAGAGCTTTCCATCTGTGCCTATGTACTTGGTCTCGCCATCTATGACCAGGACATGAGCATGTCCGTCTGAGGTAGGCACAAGTCGACCAGTCTCATTGACTTCCGTGCCCTCAGCTGTGCGGTAAAATAGGGTGTATTGACCGAGCTCGTCATGGATCTCTTCATGTACAAGTGCTGGTAGTGCCCGCCGCGATGATGTCTCTGGGTCGATAATGTTGGGAGCGGCCAGGGCGGCAGCTATGACGCTTACGGCAACTACGAACTGTAAAAAAATACCATTATATTTATAACTAGCTTCTGCCCGCGGCTTCGCCCGCGTGGTATATATCTACAGCTATCTCGAAAATGGCTCTAAAGATTTGAATGAAATTTTGTATTTAGATAAGGTTTTGTTTTTTAAGTTTACCGATATAGTTGTATATATATATTGTAACAACGCAATTTTACAAAAAAATGTTGTTTTGATCGTTTTTTAGCTTGCGTTAGAGCGAAGCTATGTCGTCTAAATTCATTTCGGGTATCAGTAAAAACGCAATTTTACTCAAGAAAAAAGTTTTTCTAAAAACACTGAGTGATGTTCGGTCGCCCAGATATTAAATATTTACATCTAATATCTACAGCATAATTTGGATTTCCGCAACGTAATGCATAATATTTTGACAATAGTTTTAGTATTATTTATTTTTGCTTACCAATTTCATTTTGTTAAAATATTGCTTCTACTTCAATCAATCAAATAAAACTTATGTATAGGTGGATAATGCACGACGTTTCTTTTATAGGAAACATTCAATTTAGTTTCACAATTACCAATTAAAATACAATTATGTCAATGAATATCATTTACCTGTTTAATTAATACTTGAAATGCGGAATTTTGATTAGCCTGGTCTTGAATAGTCCACTTGCATTATTTGGTAACAAATCTTCTATTTCATAACGAAAACTATAAACATACCTAGAAGTACAATTAGCTTAAGTAGGCCTTAACATTACACCATCGCCATGCCATAACGATTCCCTAGTAACAATCTATTTGCCACATTCTTGTTAAGATGCCACAGCGATACAAATGCTAAACTATAATTAGTATGTGCAGGTGCTCTTAACTTTGCAATCTTGTTTAATGATCTTACAAGATGGAGTCAAACCAATGCCTCTAATTAACCAAATTGTATAAATTAATTGCAGTTTTTAAGGCTTCATATCGCAACGTAATCTTCCAGTTTTTCTGGAATGTATATTTTTATTCATGATGAGTTTAAGTTTATGTTACCAGCTCACTTGTTCTTAAGTAGTGATTTCGTATTTAGATGGTAAACGTGCTTATCCTAGAATGTGAATTGGCGCTTTAGTGCAGCTACATGTACCGTTTAAGTGCTTGGTGACAGATTTACAATTTGAGATTGGAAACTAGCCAAGTGGACACAAAAATGCCTTACCTCCATACCATGACAGCGTCGCAATGTTTTCCTTTACTAAAAACGCAAGTTCACAAAAGGATGTGAACTCTGAAACCTCGTCAGAAATAAAAGGTTTTTTAGATACTTGCGTCTATATTACATTATAATATGAACACTAGGATCATCATTATTTTATGCATTATGCAGAACTGCACTGTATAAATAAATAACTTTCTTTATTGCATCTATTTCACGTGTTTTGACATGATGAATTTTAATATGAGTTTTAGCAACCGTATTTTTCTCATAAAAACTTATAAAGCTTGAGTTATAAAAATTAGATTTTTAGTTGATCCTATCATAGAATAACTATATACTTTTAAATTAGACTAAAGCTTTTATTTCTATGTTCTAGTCACAAATACAAGTTTAGTTGTTTGAAACTTAGTCTGGATTTCATTTTGATTTGCATAAAGCAACCATTTATCTTAATGTCTGCAACGAATAAAATCTAACATGCTCATTTTAAATTAGTTTCGGAGGTTACATACTAAATTCATTTTTACTAGACTAGGCTCTATGCCTTGGTCTTTGGCAGGAATTAGTACCTAGAGACGCATCCGTGTATCAATCCACGTATTGTGAGACACTTGCTACAACATAAGTATTGAGCAACAGTAAAGTGCTGTAGTATTTTTACAGCCTGGTTATTTATCCAGTTCAATTAAGTTAATTTGACGTTATTTCTTTGCAATCCTGGGTAATTAAACAGGTTTTTATTGAGACGGATTATTTTGTTTGTTACATCATTCCAGTTCTGTAGAGCAAAACATTGCCAACTCGTGAGTCATTTCTGTGCGTGAACTATCAAAATATCTAAATTACATCTGGTGAAATGACGCATTGCTTCACCCCAAGCCAAATCCGTATGGTGGAAACAAAATACGAAATTCCTTGTCATTTGAGGAACCTTGACCATATTTTATTATGTATCTATTTAAATTTAGGTATGTGTGTACACTGTACATGCAAATGATACACTGTTGATATATGGAGAGCGGTCAAGGAGATTGCAAGAGGTCCGATGTATGTAACCAGTACATGCCTATAAAAAATGGATGTAGTGCATTTTCCAGTGCTCGCCTGGCTAGCTACCGCCTTACGAAGCACCTGTCGGTATGTTCCGGCAGATGCAGCCTAGGGACTAATTACACAGAGAAATGCTACGGAGTTCTCTGCGTTCAGGACAATATTGGAGCTGTCCCGCTTCTGCAGCGCATCGGGGATGTTCGTGGATGCGATTACCAGCTGATTCTACCCTACTATGCGTAAGTGGCGCGGCGCAGCTCCAATACCGTCCTGGTGATGATTGCAGTTGGGTTGACTACCCTTGGTAGCCACTGAAGAGTTCAAATAACCACGTCCTGGCTCCATTATTACATCAGCTCCATGATATCAAATTATTGTATTGTCATTCGACCTACATATTATACATAGTACAAAGTTTCATTTCGTTATGAAAATTAGAAGTATGTTAAAATTTACTTTTAATATTTTATTACATTGTTTGTTACTTAGTTTATTACAATTAAAGCTAAAAAAACTGTATAAAACACGAAATCATCGTTTGTGTAATGATATAGTAGCTTTGAGAGCCAAATCATCGAGAGAGATAACATAGATTTTGGTAAGATCACATTTGATGTGGTTTGATCATTCCATCAGTGGAGCAAGATTGCAAACCATTTTGAAGTGATTCAGATTTAATCTTGTTACATAAAATGTTCCTCTATATGTGTAGGCAACATTAAACGTAAACTAAAGCTGAGTAAAGTACCATAGGCGTTAAGATGTGCGTGGAAATCGGATCTACAAAAGCTGCCGCTTATAACCGCTTCGCTAACTGTTGCAAACCCATGGACTTTTAATTGAGTTCGATTTATGGATCGCGGAAGTGACAAGGCCCAAGGGTATTGGGAATTTGGGAACAATTAAAAACATGCATGGTTTTTTGTACGACGCGGTGTCTAATCAGCCATGCATAGACATTTCCGCGTAGGTCCTTAGTTATCCACCCACGTCGAACCCGAGGCTGTGACGGTACTGCCATCATAGATCGTATTCAATTCGCACGATTGGTATTCCATGAGCCTCTCTGAATAAGGTTGCTGTGGTTGTCATTTCTAACATCAGCTTCCTTAAGAGAAAATTGCCTTGGCTACAGTTCCTTATTAGACTATAGAAGGTTGTTGACTCAATTTTTTTTTCATAGAGTTTTTGGATTGCTTTCGAATTGTATAGATAGGTATAAAATATGTGTAGGAGTAGGGCGTAGGATCACAAGAAAAACAAAGTAAGAAAATCTTTGACTAATAAAACAGGTTACCAACTAGTGTATCTATTCGTTCGTATATATAATTCAAAATACTTGAAAAGTGCAGCATAGATTAGGTAATAGTTTCTTTGGAAGGTATGGAACTAAAACGTTTCCTGGAAGTCTGAAACATGTATGGTGACACATTGAATATCGTAATTTTATGTAAAAATGCAGTCATTCCGTATGTCGTTGACACAAGCTATTTACTTTCCTGGAGTTATTCAATTTTTCCATATTAATAGAAGGTCTTAAGTGTTCTGTTGCCTCATCGCAGCCTTCGGGGCTCAGTTAACATCTATTGTTTGGCAAATTACTGATTCCGTCCCTAATCCGTGGCAAAGGCAAGCCATTGTCTCTGATGCCCGATTTTACGGGCACTGCACATGCTGAGAAACATCTCATGCCAACCTAAAAGTATCATACCTAATACTAACATCGATTGCGAAAATGATACAAATGCAAACAAGGATTAGTTACCACAATCCGGCATTTGCGATGTGTGGATGACGAAGGGATGAATATGAAGAAGCCCGTGTGAACAAATGATGTTTTTTTTTTTATTTTTTTTTCTTGTTTTCACTGTCGCTATTTATTTTCCGACATCTTTCTTTACTATTTCGATTAAACTTTTTTTTTTTTTTTTTAACAAATGATGTTAACTGATTAAGTATATAATAGGTACTTCAATCTTCAAAGCTAGCTGCATAAATGGAATTTATTACTGACAGTTATTTATTCACACTTTATATAATAAACATGCGACAGCTATACTAACATACCAAATAGTTCATTTAATTTAATTTTATATTTTTTTTAATTTTCCTTTATTGTAGTCTGTTATGAAATCTTGAAAACCTTGAAATTGAACTTGAAAATCCGTACTATAATAAATGCGACAGTGTGTTTGTATGTTTGTTGGTTTGTCCTTCTTTCACGCAGCAACGGAGCAACGGCGATCGGAGACGTGATTCTTGACGTGGACATAGTTTATGGACCGGAGAGTAAGATAGGCTACTTCTTATCCCGGAAAATTCACGGTTCCTATGGGAACACGGGTGTAGTCGCAAGCAGAAGCTAGTATAGTAATAAATACTACAGTAAATAGTTTTACCAATGAAAAACAAAGAGTGTTCTTCTAAGTGAAACATTTGACATTAAACATTTACAATAATTCATATAGGTATTATTAAACTTGTACCACATCGTTTTGTTTGCCCATGGGCATTTTTTCTGGTTTTAATTGAACCATGGACTATTAAACTTACATCTGATCTTTTTGACTTCTAACATTAATTTCTGTGACGTACGTAGCCTAATACGTAAACATATTCGCCCTTATTCATAAAAGCTCAATATGATAATCTATGCTTTATACTGTTCTGTCAACTTCTCGTTGACGGAAGCCGTTACGCGTGAAAACGAGACAAAACACTTTCTAGTAATTAAGTAAGTTACGGAAAGTTTATGAATAAGGGCAATCATTCACAATTATATACACCTTAATGCAAATAGTCCTTGGCACCACTAAGAAACTGTATAGTTAGCTTCAAACAATCCTAACTCCCACGCTCGCCTAACGATTTACGAGTCTAATAATCAACTACCTATCTGGTACTAACCTTGTGTTAGGTACAGTATCATTACGTTAACACTATGCTGTTAAAAATAATAACTAAGAAGTGATTTTAGTATTAAAAGTTTAAATCACTTAAACTTCATTGTTCTTATCTACTATCAACAACTGTTGCTCGTTACTTCGGATTTTTTTAACGTTGACGAATTATGAACAAAGTCTACGTTTGTTTTAAAGTTTCGAATAGAGAAATTGGCCCGCGCTAAACATGTGACTTCACCTGTTCTGCCCAATTTGTATGTTAGATATAGACGATTTCAAAATTTTCATGATAAAACGGAGTTAACTTCCCTATTCTACAATGATTCCAGACCTTCCCGGTGAAGGATCATGTACCATATAGTGGCATATGCTAGTGTTCACCTTTAAGGGGCAGAATCCGGCGCGCCGCTATCTCCCTCGCGCATCTCAACATTTTTGAAGATAAACAATCACTTAATATAATTATGAAAAATCGCATTCGGTGAAATTGCTGACAATGACATTACAAAGGTTACACAAAAATTTCATTTTGTTCCATTCAGGTTTTCAAACCTAAAAATGGGATTTTATGTTTTGCCCATTTTCATGTATGAAAACTTAATCGGATCAAAATGATACTTTTGCCGTACCTTTGTAATGTTAATGCCAGCAATTTCACCGAGTGCGATTTTTCATAACTATATTAAGTGATTATTTATCTTCAAAAATGCTAAGATGCGCGAGCGAGATAGCGGCGCGCCGGATTCTGCCCCTTAAGTTGAAAATATGTAGCTCATCACCTGTCCTTCGGCATATGAACTTGAGAGCCAATGTTAATTTAAATCGATTTAGCTTAATTAACGTCTTCCAACATGTCGCCGCTTAAGATCAGGCAAGTTAGCAATCAAGCACAAATCTATCGATAAAAAAAAATAACAAAACGCTCCTCTATGTAGTTTTCGTTGATCTATCTCTATAACCTAGTAGGAAATCAACGAAAAGTAATGTAAGAGGTGTGTTACAGATAACGCTAAAATAATACCTATGTTAGTTACAAATTACAGTGCGCTTGTTGCGTATTGTTACACTTAACAACGCCAGTTTAAAAGAATATAAGGCTGATTACACACGGATATTTTATTTTATTTTTTTCATTCCCTTTGATAACGGAACGAGCTATTCGTTTGCTAGCGACCGTTTGCTAATTTTTTACGTGCGTCAAGCCAACTTTAGATATTAGTCCCAATTTTAGCTTGGCGTGTTTCTACCTTCTATGAAATTTTTGTCAGTGAGATAGTAGACAGCAGAGTTTTAAACTATAAAACGGATCAGGTGCAGTGAGAATTAAAAATATTTGTATTATATATAATATTTGTTATTCTGACAAGCAAACGTACGTTTGCTTGAGCGTCTAAGCTGCCCCTAAGTATAATTTGCTTAACCTACAAGTACGTATATGAAATAATAAGATCTGCATTTTTTGGTTAGTGTGGCTGTATGCCAAGGTGACTCAAGTTACCCAAGACGAAGAAAGTGTTTTACGATGATACATTGCGATTAATTACTACACTATTAATTATTTTGAAGTGTTGATAACAATATGTGTAAATAAATAACGAAACATATGAGTGTCTTTACACTGCAGATATTTAGTATCTGTTCATAGAGCGTACTTATAATGTTGTACGCATGTTGTTATGCAAAATTTAGAGCCCGGAAGGTTTAGTTTTTATTTTTACATTTAGAACTGCGTCGCAAGTACGGATCATTTTGATTGATAAAATTCGATAAAATTGACAGTTCAAATCGATATAGTGGGTTTTATCGACTTTTTATATAATATATCGAACCTCGATACAATCGACAAAAGTTATCGAATAGCTAGGTTGAATCCAAAGAGAATATAGAGCTACTACAATACTTTACGATCAGACTTCGATACTCGCAACATTCGATAAATTTATCGGGTTTTTCGATTCGACAGATTTATCGAACCGACTTCCGTACTTGCGCCGCCGATCGGATGTTTTTTTGGTTTTTAATACTAGTACCTACTATCTCCACACATGTTTCTTTCGCGGAGTTTTCTGCTCTTGCGCTTTGAATTCCTAAAAATTTACACCAAGCTCGTCACGTCACGAAGGAATAAAATAACTACAATAATTGTCATAAATTTGAATTAAAAATTAATTGATGTAAAACTGTGAATAAATGGTTTATAATTATTTAATAACGATTGCAAATGTTTTGCTAGATTCCCTTTGATGAAATATTTTTATGATTTGATCATCGAAATTAAGTAATAATTGCAGTATTTTGTAAAGTAGCTACCAAATGTGTACCTATATTATATCGATGGGCTTTTCCACTAATAGCTGTTTTGTTATAACAACTTAGATGATTCACACACGATAACAACCTGTCATGCGTCACTGACCATCCAAGTTCTACGCTAATCACCATAATTATCAAAGAAATTCCTAAATCCTTTTTTCTTTCTAACTTTCTGTCATTGCAGAAATCCTATCGTACGTAATGTATCTAATATTATATTATATATATTGCATACGTGTACTAATTTTATAGCTTTATTGGTATAATATTTAAGCCACAATAATTAAAATAGATAGCGCTTTGCTAAGAACTGGTACCATAAATGTAAGAACTGTAACACGTTTTAAATAAGTACCAATATTTAAATTTGGTTTAACTTCAAAGCCAAAGTAAGACATTAAAAGTACCCTAACTGTTTGTTATTTACGCAAATTACAAAATATTGTCAACATTTTTATTCAGACCAGGCAAAAATTATAAAAGAACATATTTTTTTCAAACTTCCCGCTACTAATTCTTCTGTGATTGTCCGTCTGGGTTAGTACCACCGCTTTGCTCGTGAAGTCTGCCGCCAAGCAGTAATGTGCAAGCATTACTGTGTTCCGGTTTGATGAGCAAAGTAGCCAGTGAAATTACTGGGCTTATGAGACTTAATACCTAATGTCTCAGGGTAATGAGTGCACTGCAGTGCCGCGCAGGCCTTTGTGTTTCAAAGTTCTGAGTGGCACTGCAATTGTTATGGGCTGGCATTATGCTTACCATCAGGCAAACGACCAGCTCGTCTCGTTACCAATAACATAAAAAAAAACCTCACGGACATTCCACCTTAAGATGAAATCAATACATCGGATTTGAACTTCCATGCCTGTTATATTTCCAGTGCCACTCCATTTCTTTAAATTCCCATCATCTTGCTAATTCTTATGTGTGGTCTATTACAGGTGTGCGCATGCAGTGCTCTGGCAGCGTTGGATGGCTACAGTGACCGACAAGAATCAGATCAGTTCCACATCCAAACGGACGGCGACGAGGATAGGTACTTCATCTACCAAACTCACAACGGGCAGTATAGGAAAGAGAGGCGACTGAAAGATGGATCTGTTGTTGGTAAGTGGCAAATTATTTTGATTAAAATAAGAATTCCACTGGCTTCTTATTTGAAGGCCGCTCAATGTAATAAAGATTTTTAAAGCCGTTTTTTTTACGATCCAAGAAACATCAGGGGCTCACCGGTTCAATTCTCTTTCACAAACGACCAGCTGGTCGTTTGCAGTTTGCCTGATGGTAAGCATAAAGCTGGCCCATAGCAATTTCAGTGCCACTCAGAACTTTCAAACACAAAGTCCTGCGCGGCACTGCAGTGCGCTCGTTACCCTGAAACACGCAAAAGCCATAATTGCACTGACTACTTTGCTCATGAAACCGGAACACTGTAATGCTTGTATACAACTGCTTGCTGCAGACTTCACGAGCAATGCTGGGGTACCAACCCAGACGAAGAATCGCAGAAGAGATAATCTTACCACCTAGTAAAAACCTCTTTTCAACCTTGTCCCATACTCCGTAGTTCGTTCTGCTCACTATAAACACTAACGAAATTAGGTTCCCTTCGCAACGTTCTCTCTCTTCCTTTTTTGCCTGATCTTATTTTTAATTACTAATAGCCGACGTTCAAAAAAAAAGATATTTAAGTCACAGTTTTTTTTATTTATTTCTTTTATTTGACTTTTCTGCCATATAAACATTGATTTGAAACAATATTGTTTTACCTACACCCTCAGTACAACCCCAAGGTATAGTCTCATAACTATATACCTATAGTCAAGACCTGATGATAATCTATATAAATATGGCGACGAAAGTCGCAAATTGCAGTTTGAAATGTGTATAGTCGATTTCCTTGTGCGATAAACAAACAACTGTGTAAATAAGGTCTTTTCAAAGTCGTTCACCGCTTCTGTCTCTAAGGAACCGGCTTATTAGTGACCCTAAAAAAGTAAAACATGACTACTAGTTGTTTTATTTATGACTATCACGTTTACACATTTGAGCCGGTGTGGTGAGTTTTTGCAGAAAATAAAAAATAGGTGCAGTAACTTGATACTACCCAATTCTTAACACTTGACACTCGTCCTTCAAATAATTAGTACAATAACATTTGTTTTCTGACTTTAACTTCAGGTACAACGGGCTGGGTGGGTGCTGATGGATATTTACGCCTTCAAGAATACATAGCTGATAGCCAAGGATACAGAATCTATAAGTCGAAGACTGTTTACGTCGGAGAGAACCGTCCGATTGGAGTACGTATATATAAAGTTAATTTTCTTTCGTAACACTGGCATACAAGTAATTTATACAAGAAAGTAACTAACGTTACGTTATTTTCAGGAATCGTTAAACATCGCAAAAACAGCTCCAACAGATTCTGGTTACGGCGTAACACCGGCCCCGGCACCGGCAGTGCATAGAACACGCGCTCCGCCGCGCGTTAGCTCTACTACGGAGTCACCTTCACCGACCCCGCATTCCTTCCCCACGGAAGTAACCGTCACTCCCCCGCCGCCTTACATACACCCAACCTCCACGCCGCAAGTGTTCGTCTCACCCAACTCCATCGGCTCATCTACCACCTACGACTTCCGACCAACGGTCCCACCGATTACTGCGAATGAAGCTTCTTCAACACCAAGCCCTTACGACTACGATTCTTCAAATACTAACACGTTAGACGACAGTTATTACGCTAGCGACAGCACGCGCTATGACGTCTACAATCCCAACTCCTACCGGCATGCGGATGACTGGCAGCGAAGACATCCACCTGGTTCAAAAATCGGTAACGGATACACGCCTCAATTCCCTCCGTATGACGGAGTTGCTTTTAGAAGGAACGGTTTCCGTTATTATCTTCCTAAACAGTATCATGAGGAAGAGTCTGGTGATGCACAAGAGAGGACTGGAAGTTTTGGTTACGTCGATCCCTTTGGAATTCGCCGAGTGATATACTATAACACAGCACCAGGTGAAGGCTTCCAAATACGCAAGAACAATCGATACGTGGGACATGACGCTACTCCGTACGACCCACGGCCAATTAACTGACGTACACACAAATGTACGTTGAACACTGTGTTAAATCAAAATGTGAGAAATCGAAGTTACCTAAATAAATTATTTATTTAATCAGTATTAGTTCAATAGAACTAGATGTGATTGGAGACAAAGCGATTGATTTAATCGAACGACACGAATAATTCTTAGCCATTATTTGGTATTTAACAATTAATAACTAAGTACTACTAATTAATGTAATGACAAAAACTCTTGTAAAGAATATCATATTCAGTAATAAGAAATGTTCGAGTCAATAATATTAAATCGAGGTAGTTTTTGTAGCGGTTACTTAATATGGTATCTTATACTTCACACATGATATGCTTAGTTACTAATTTCAGTGCCATTGACCTTACTAGTAGGCT
The DNA here is from genome assembly GCA_907269065.1 of Crocallis elinguaria. Classification (NCBI taxonomy): domain Eukaryota; kingdom Metazoa; phylum Arthropoda; class Insecta; order Lepidoptera; family Geometridae; genus Crocallis; species Crocallis elinguaria. The sequence goes on along the minus strand of OU026079.1, from coordinate 8,224,093 downwards.
ATCCTGCTTAAAACAAAAAATACATAAATATCTATTTTTATCTTTATTAGAATGTCCAATATGCTTGTTTACATATTTTCGAAGCCTAACGGAATGCGACCCAAAAAAAGACAATGTGCCTTCAATTTATATCAACTTTATTTTCCAAAAGTGACTTGATCTTCCGTTAATAATTCAGATTTACCTATAAATAGTAACTAATAAGGAGTTATTATTAGTTATTTAGATAAGTACAAAAGTCACTGAACTCATCCGATTATCATAGTATCTCGATGTAGGCTTTGCTAATGGTAAAGCGTAGGAGTTGTTTAAGGAAAAACTGCTCTCGGGATTTCCAAAAGCGGCACAAAACTGAATTGTATAAAGCAAGATCAAGATTATAGAACCTTAGCGGGCTTAATGTATGTAATATTATGCTTTTAAAGATAATTTAAGCATGTACATTCGTTCCAAATAAGTAATGTAGGTAATCATACAATTACGTAGATTCAAATTTGGACATTCTTGAAAGATATAATTCTAGGCGCAAAGGTACATTAAAATAGTTTTAGTTTGGTGGCATGTAAAATGTTGTTGCGAATAACTTGCCATTGCGATGTTGTCAGTTTTCAGAATGGTAATAAAATGGCATCTTGTTGCAATAACTATTCAATGGGTATTAATTTATAACACTTTGCACTATTTTAATTATTCCAAAAGGAATAAGACTTGTGATACGATGTCTCTGAGCGGCTGAATATAATAATCAAACTTTGAAGAGAGAAAATTGAATAAATGAGGAACAGGGGTGGACAGTGGCTAGTGCATTGGTTGATTCTTCAATATTTATCTCCAACCGAAAAATGGCTTCCCATTTTGTCTATTCTGGCTATTCAATGATGGTTTATTAATTTTCAACGTAACTATATATACGGCTTGGTGTTTTCTTTTATTATTTACCTACATTGTATATTTACTTAGTTCTATATGTATATTTGCACTTCATATAATTATTATAAGAGTTAAATTTAAATTATTTGTTTAATACAGTATCTCTCTATAAATAAAAAAAATGTTAACAAGACTTGTTTTATTGCATCTTTTTGTAATTATGTCTGCCTTCTAGGACATAATTTAGAAAACTATACCTAGTTTTATTAAGAACTAGCTTATGCCCGCGGTTACACCCGCGTTCCCATAGGAACCGTGCATTTTTCCGGGATAAAAATTAGTCTATGTTACTCTACGGTCCATAAACTATATCTATTCCAAAATCACGTCGATCCGTTGCTCCGTTGCTACGTGAAAGAAGGACAAATCAACAAACCAACAAACAGACAAACACACTTTCACATTTATTATAGTACGGATACGGATTAATAGTAAATGAACAGAAAGGTTGTAAGGAGCTACATAGTTAGCTAATGAAAGACTTGCGTAATTTTAGTTCAACATAAATATTACCTATTTTATAAATTAATCGTTAACATTGTGTTTTATGTCTGTGCGAGCAGAAATACAAGATAGTGAGTATACCTACAGTTCTTTTTTTAACCGCTCATGTGCCGTGACTCCCTGCACAATAGAAAATCAATTGAGTATAACGTGGATCCACACTCCACGACGAACACATACGAAGGGTTACGAAGGAACTTGTTTTCTAAATTTAAAAAAACATTTTTGTATTAATATCATATTTCCTTAAAAATACATAAATCTACGTAATTACTATCTACTATTAATAAACTTATTATAGCTACTAACACTAATTCAATTTTCAGAAATGCTTCTGCCGGTTTGGGTTTTTCTTCTGGTGCCGACAATCTTCGCTGCCGACAAAGATAGCTTTGAAAATAACTGACAAATTTATTTCTATTTACATTTACACCAATAGTACCTAGGTGCTTTGCGACCGATTTTCAACTGGAGCTAACCTAGCGAGCATTAGAAAATGCCTGAGCCACCGCTACAAGCTACAAGAATACTGTTTCTTCCATTCCTTTGAACAGTTTATTTCAACGCTTTTTACACTAGGTAAATTACGGAGCCTTTAACTCAAACCAAACAATTGTACGAGTACAAAGTACGTATAAACTTATAGCAATTATAATCCTACTGTTATAGATACACGTGTAGGCATATAAATTGTTGTGTAACCGTAAGCGTACCTATGAGTACGAGAAAACCATGGCATTTTATTCTCTGATTCATAGAATGTTATCACAAATCATTTCACGTAAACATACATCATCTGGTTTGGAACTTTGGGGTCATAGATAGGGGGATAAACAACTCGTCCTTTTCCAAATAATGGTAGCCATGAGAAGGAAGGCAACTGGAAGTTAGACAGCGATGGTGGCCAAGTGAAAATACTAGCCCAGAAGGAAGGTTTCTGCACTTCTAAATTCACTATTACCGGTTTTTCATCCTCGGGCTCTATGTCTTCTTTTTCTTCTTTATTGTCTTCACCAGACTCGTTTTTCTGCTCTTCACCGCTTTCCTTTTCTTTGTCTTCTGAAGATTCCGGTTTCTCTTCGGGCAATTCAGCACCACCTACTTCGATAATAACAGGTGGATCAATTGGTTCTAGCTGCGGAGGTTCAGGAATTTCTATTATGGGTTTCAAAGGCTCTTCGAGTTCTTCTCTTTTTTCCTCAACACTGTTTTCGGCCGCCTCAGGGCTGCCTTCTTCAGCAGCTTCAAGACTGCCTTCTTTAGGCTCTTCTGAGTCAATTTCTTTACCTCCTATTCCTGCTTCAGCACTGCTCTCTTTGGCTTCTTCAGAACTCCCTTCTTGTATTTTTGTCAAGGCTCTGATTTTAGAAGCTTCCAGTTCAGAAGACCGTGGGGCAGGTAAAGCAGCGCTGATCGACAGTAAACATAGTAGGCTGAGGACCCACATCTGAAAATAAAAATGTATTATTTATATGTATCAGTCTAATATTAATTTTGATGACCGTTTAATTTTACGTATGTTGGAGATTTGCTTAGTTATTCAATAATTTATCTAATCAAACTTGGCGGCTCACCAACCGAGAGAAATGACAGATAGTAAATCAAATTATGTCATTGGTTAGCGATAGGAACACTATTGATGTCATTGGTTGGGATCCGCTGAGTTTGTTTACATTATTGGACAAATATAGACAACAAGTTAATTATTGTTGTAACATTGCTAGCTAGTTATTGTTAATGTTAATTCAATGCAACCCGTACTTTTCACCAACTCCTGTAGGCATCTTTTCTCAAAATATTTGTCTCCCATATTTGTTTCCAAAAATATTTGTCTCCCAGCCATACTCAAATCGGTAACAATAAAAAAAAATTGAATAACCTCAATGGACATCTGTTCAAAACACATTAAAATGAAAAATGACGTTTTTTGTGTTATTGTTGTCATTGACTTTGGCTGTTTAAATGACAGTATACACCTAAAGAATGACAAATGAACGAAGAAATTTGAAGTTCTGCCAACATTAAAAAAATATTTTTTAATTGGATTGTGAGAATGTTTGGATGAAGGCTTGAAGAAGGAACGTTTTGTATTACGACTAAGAATATGAGCGTTAGTTGTAAGTTTAACTCACAATAATTAAAGGAAAAAAACTCACCTTTGTTCGAAATTGTATTATGTTCATAAAACTTCTTTTATTAAGACAAATATTGATCCATGTCTTCTTTATATATACAGCACTTTAAAGAAGCTTAATTGCAGAATCAATTTTATTTGAATTAAACACGAATTAATGATATTATCTTTTTTATCTAATGTTAGGAGAGCTATATAGGCTAGTTTCATAAATAATTCCACAGTTATAATATCTATAATAGATAAATAAAAAAATATAATGATTTTACTGAATATTTGTATTTTTTCTAGATCCATGATAGGCTTTGCACAGCTTGTGCAGTCTTGGTTCGCGAATATAGCGCATACGTTGTATAATACCAACGTAACACGTACATAAAGGCCTACAATGGTTAATTGGTCAGTGTATCTTTATAAGTACCTAATAACAGGGGCCCAAGGTTCGCTCGGGGAAAAAGTTTTGTGTAAAATTGCGTTTTTACAGAAATGAAATTATCTAGATGACCTAGTTTTGCTCGGTGTAAACACAAACAAACGAACAAAAAACTGTTTTTGTGTAAAATAGCGTTTTTAAAAGAAATCCGCACAATAAATGCGAAAGTGTAGGTATTTGTATGATTGTCCCACAGACTTAACATATCTGTGGATTGTCCTTATTTCACGCAGCAAATGAACGCGGCAACGGAACGAAGTCGGTTTTTGGCATACCGCAGAGTAACATGTAGACTATTTTTTATCCCGGAAAAATGCATGGTTTCAGTGGAAAGGCAGAACCTAGTAAACATAAATTTACTATATCGTACACACACACATTTTCGCATTTATATTATTAGTAGGATTTATTTATTTCCAAAAATATATGTAGGAGAAATTCTCATTTAAAGTTATATAATGATTATGTACTTAGTGCATTTATCTATTTATTTACCTACTTGACTTCAGAAGAATAATGTTACTTGAATAAAATATTTAATTTGCTTCTTCTTGGAATGCTGCTGAAGTCAGACGAAAGAATGTGAGTAGGTTCATTAAAATCTGACCCATGATTTGTTTTCTTCCTGCTACAGAACAGTAACTCTGTGACCTGATAATATTTCAAACACCGTACTTTTGTTCTATAGCCATTTTAGTAGGGTTAAATTCTTAAAAATAAAATAAGAATAATAACTTTTTTAAACCATTTACTGTGCTTACAAAATATCATTATCAATGTATCACTACGCTACTATACTACAGAAGGCAATTGGGGCACAACTGGTATATGTTCACCTATAGCCTTATATCCATCGAGTCCTGCAGTATATACAGTTTTGTAGGTCTTGCCGTCATCTCCGATATATGTTACTTCTCCTTCTACAACCATAACTTCCCCACTTCCATCAGGGTTAGGTACCAGCCGGCCTGTTTCCATCACAATGGTTCCTTCGGCCGTAACGTAGCGTAGGGTATATTGGCCAAGCTCATCGTGAACTTCCTCGTGAGTTAAAGCAGGCAATTTCCGAATCTCCTCCTTTTCAGAAGCAGGTGGAGCTGCGATTGCGAATGAAACAGCAACGGCAATGAGTACCACGTTGATCTGAAATAAACAAACGGTTAATAGATGTCTGTGAGCATCTACGAGTATCCATGTGCAGTCTGTGACAAAAGTAGCTAAACATTTGAATATTTTAAGTAGGCAACAATTTGAAAATGATTTGTAATTAAATCTTATACGTAATTAGTTTCAAATTATTGTATGCCACTGATTATGTAGCATACAATCATACACATATTATAATGATGTTTAAATAATCTCTTGTTTTCCTACTAATCCTTAGATACCATAATAATGCAAATGCAAAAGAGTGTTTGTCGGTTTTTTCTTCTTCCAGAAGCATAAAATCAACGTGATGTTGGTATAGTAATTATTTTTGTGAAGCGGAGAGTGACATATTTTTATCTCAGAACGATGCCTGATTTCTGCGTGGGGAAATTCTACGTAAGTAGAACCGCGGGCTACAACTAATCTTACTTATATATTATAATATAATAAATGCGAAAGTGTGTTTGTCTGTTTGTTGGTTTACCTTCTTTCACGCAGCAACGGACCAAAGGATCGACGTTATCTTTGGCATAGAGTAAACTATAGTTTAGTTTAGATATAGTAAGTATGGACCGGAGAGTAATATAGGCTACTTTTTTTCCGGAAAATGCTGCACGGTTTCTGTGGGAACGCAGGTGAAACCACGGGCAGAAGCTAGTATCTTATTAATGTAACAGGCTAATTAGTATTGATGCACAAACATGCATAAGAAATAAATTGGAGACAATTATTTTTATCGGGAACCGAGTTCACAAGACCATGGGATAACGTAACAGTATTAAAAATACAAAGGGGTATATTTCGGGAGCATCAACTTAGGTTGAGACTACGATGTTATGATCAGATACTAACATAAGTAACATAACGAAATAAAGATAACTTACCAAGTTCATGGTGGATTATTAATAGGATGATGACTGTAGATTCACACGGTATACTCTTCCGTAACTGATACAAAGAAGTAAAACAAATGTTTTATATACAAAAATGTGATGCAATATGTACGTCAATAAATAAATTAGCAGTTCTTAGTCCAGTTCATTAGCTAATTAGGCTGATTTTTGTATTACAATGCAACTTAGGTAACAAGTTTATAAAAATGTGATCTGTTCACTTCAAATATTTTAAGTAAACCTCTGAACACTATATAATTGAAGACAGCTTAAATTGATATTCATTTGGTGACTACATGCTATTCGCAAAATGGTAAGTAATTTAGTCAAATAATATCTTCCAGTCCCAAAAGAGATTCAGTTTCCTTTGTATTCATACATCTCAACTGATGACTTTAATTATATTTCTATTATTTTTTCCTATAGTCATAAAGATTATTAAGCATCCTTTAAAAGCATGCCCTAACCACAGGTGTAAAATTGCGCTTGCTTAACCTAAACGTTATTTTATATTTCAGATAGCTACTGCAATATTTGTGTTCTTGCTGGGAACAACAGCTGGACCAACCTCTGCCGTACAGTCAGATGTTTTATATGAGCCATCCAGAATCGCTATCAGTGAAAAAATCGACCAGGGTCCTATTTTAGTTCCAGAATTAGGAGCTCCTCCATACGTATCAAACGTCGTTCATCAAGGATCAAACTACTTCTTTGGAATGCCGTTTCCTCCAGGAAAGACACCAGCACTTGTACTGCCAGCCGAAAAAATTGTGACTGAAGTAATAGAAAACAGTGATTGTAAAAACCTTAAAAGTATGTGCAAGTCAGAAGTCACGGACATAGAAGTCAGAAATAGCGTACCTATATTTGATAATCCAGTAATGGAAAAGCTAGATGCACATAATGTGTTCCAAAATCCTAAGCTGTCAGTACCAATCCCCAATATTTCTTTAAATGTTCAACCGATACCGTATTTACCATCTGTTCCAATGCTTAATATCAACTCTCAATTGCTTTCCCAGCTCCCGCCTCCACTCGACTCTATAAAAATTCCAGGGTTGCCACTTTTGAAATACTTTAAAGTCCCCGAAAAGTCCATGCTAGTTGAAAGCCCTTATCAGACACCAGATGGCTTCGTCATATCAGATGTTGATGTGCTAGTCAAGAAAATACCTCCACCTCCTAAATTGCCACCTTTAGAAATTGAAGACTTTTTGAACCCTGTTGTTGAAGAAGATAGGTCAATTATTCTTGTTCCAGCTTTCCCAGAAATCCAGGAAGAACTCCCGCCATCTGACATTATAGCTGGCAGGCCCTGCCAACCTACAATGTGCGCTCAGGATATAATTTTCGATCGCGTCCTTCCTAACATATTATGCGAAAAATCTAAAACTGTTGAATTGATATCTATGCCTGCTACAAAAAGGATGCCAGCAGTCACTGCACCATTCCTTCCTTTTATGAAGAAGTAAAAGAAAAAAAAAATTGTAAAGAAGAATGAACTTTATTTCTTGAGTTATTTCTTTGTTTTAACACGTTCTAGAAGTAAATGAAAGTGTGATATTTTTGTCTGGTTTGTTTATGAGATGAGTGCGAACTCCAAGCTCTTTTCCCATCCACTCGATTTTAAACTCTCGTATAAGCTGAAATGAGAAAAAATATCTCAATCATAAATGAAAAACAGACTAAACTCACCCTGTATAAAAATACAGGGTGAGTTTGAATTGATATGTTAACCCGGAAGGGGATGATTTGACCCATAGTTGTCGACAAGTTGTGAGAACCTCCCTTGGAAATAAGTCATTCAAAATGTTCATACAAAAAAATAAATTCACTTCCAATGTAAAGTGCGCGGCATTTTCTGGAATTCTTTTCTACATGGTTAAATAGATTGAACTCCTTTCGGGATAAGATACCAATTCAAACTCAGGCAGTATACCAAAATTAAAAATAAATAGATAATATTTTACTTAAATCTTACCCGTATCAAAGTAATGCTTATGTTTTGTTCGGCCAATCTTCTCGCAATACAAGAACGAGGACCAAAACCGAAAGGTAGACTTAGAAATGGATGTATATTCTCATAATGTGGAGAATTTCTCAGCCAACGTTCAGGTTTAAACTCAAGTGGATCCTCAACGTACTGGCGTAGACGAGAAGACGTCATGTTCTGCGTTACAATTACTGTCTGAAAAACAGGAAAAATAGATACACTATTTATTGAAACATTGTGATAAACAAAAATACTGACGATCTTATCGTTCGAAGTAATATCTCGCAGCCATGCTAGAAGTGCATAATATTTAGATAAATAAATTTGCTTTTCAAAACCTTTTTTAAGTAAACATAATTATATGATTACAAAAACCAGTCTTTATTTTATGACAATTAATATTTTTCCACACCAACTGCTCGACAATGAACAAATACATATCACGTAGTCTCAACGGAAAGCAAGGCATTGCCTCCCTAGGGAGAGAAAGTTTTATGAAAATTCCAAGGATATTTCCGAGCATGGAGGTTAAAATTTGAATGAAAACTCAGCATACGGGCATTGTAATAAGAGTTTATTCGAAAATCGAACTGGCCACTAACATATCCCGTTACAGGGATATATAATAAAAACTCTTCACGTAATAAGTATTCCTTTAATAAACCCCACACCATTTAAATAATAACTAAGTACACAGATTTTCTTATAATTCGTTATCGTGACAGACATTCATATATCCAAAAACAAGAGTACCACAGACAACCGCCTCTCTTAAGGTTGCTATACATGACATCTTCCCCTTACAAAATAAGTCTATTAGGTGGACGTCTATTTCTACAAGACCTACGGGGAAGTTGAGAAGGAGCTAGCCCAAGAGACGATCGGCTTGAAGTTTGGTAAGCATCAACCATGGGCTGAGAAACTGCAGGCGTCACCTGTGCTGCACCATATGCAGAAGTCACAGCAGTATGAGGTGACACTGACGGTTCATTACTGAAGGTAGATATGTCTGTAGGGGATACAGGACTAGATCCCACTATATGATGAGGTGCATCCTGACTGGACTCTCTTCTTCCCCCTGAAGCACAAGTCTGATTAGTTACAGGGTAATAACAGACCTCTGATTGTTGTACAGGAGGTTGGGGTAAGGGTGCATATGACAACTGATTAAGATGAGCTTTTTTAAGAACACCATTTACCTGAACAAGGTATTGTGTAGCACTCAAAACCTTTACTACAGTACCTTTGGTAGGGCACATTGTACCAATACGTACAAGAACATGGTCATTTTCTAAAAAATGAGGGTAAGTGGGTAATCGCTTAGATGACTTTGAGCTATGAACTGGATTTAACATGGTTAACATTGTTCGGGGTAAGTATGACAGTAACATTGCATTAGGTGGTTTACAATTGACCGTACTATGAGTATTTCGATAATTCATCAAAAACTTTGACAATTCAATATCAATGTCCCACTTAGGATCATTGCCCTCTTTACTCATAACAAGTTTTTTTAATGCTTTCTTAGCAGTTTGGACATTTCTTTCTGCAAGGCCATTGCTTTCAGGGTGATATGGTGGTGACTTTGTCAATTTTATATTTAATGTGGTACAAAAATCAATAAATTGAAATGAATCAAAAGGTGGTCCATTATCCGATACTAATTCTTGTGGCAGCCCTAATGTAGCAAATATTGAAAACAATGCCCTTGTTACACTGGTTGCATTACATTGGTTCATAATTTTTATGTCTAACCATTTTGAGAAAGAGTCACAGTATATAAAGAAATGTTGTTTCTGAAATTCAAAAAAATCTATGTGCACTCTTTCAAAGGGAATGCTACTCTGTGGCCATGATACCTTTACATTACTAGGTTTAAAATTTATTTTTGCACAAGGTTCACAAGATTGACACTTTACTTCAATATCATTAGACATAGAAGGCCACCAGAATAGAGACCTGGCTAACATCTTAGTTCTTACAATACCAGGGTGACCATCATGCAATAAATCCAAGACTTGTGCTTGACACTTCTGTGGAATTATCAATCGCGATCCAAACAGCAAACAGTTATCTACTATAGAGATGTGATGACGTAAACGAAAAAATTCTGTAAGTGCAGCATCTACCATATGGTTGGGCCAACCATTCTTTGTTAAATTAAAAACTTTTGACAAGACTGGATCATTGATTGTTTCATTTGCAATATCAACATGACTGATTGGCAGTTGTTCAAAGTTGTAGTTATAGTTTACATCTATAGTTACTTTATTAACTGGCAGTCTTGATAAGGCATCTGCATGTGACAAAAACTCACTTTTCCTATGTTCAATTCGATAGTTATAGTTTTCTAAAATGAGTGCCCAATGTTGTAGACGTTGGGCTGCTAATGTAGGTATATTCTTACTTGGATGCAATATATGCTTAATAGGTGTATTGTCTGTGACAATTGTAAAACTTCGTCCCCATAAAAATTTATGAAACTTGGTCACCCCATAAATTATTCCTAATGCTTCCCTATCTAACTGTGAATAACCTTGCTGAACTTTGGTTAAAGAACAGGATGCAAAGGCAACGGGTTTTTCTACCGGTTTGGTACCATCACCTTTATCAATGACATGACATAGGACTACTCCCAGTCCTACTGGACTTGCATCTGTGCACAAAACTATTGGCAAAGATGGATCATAATGTACTAAAACTTCACTATTTAACAATTTCTGTTTGGACAATTCAAATATTTCTTGATGTCTTTGTGACCAACACCACTTTGTTTTATTTTCAGTTAACTCTCGCAGAGGTTTAGTGATAGAGCTGAGATTTTCAATGTATCTGTTGTAAAAATTTAGTAATCCTAAATATGATCTTAACTCTTTAACATTTTGTGGTGACTTCGCATTAACTATAGCTTCAACTAAAGAAGGGCTTGGTTTACGGCCTTCAGCTGATATAACATGTCCCAAATATTCTACTGAGGATGAGAACCATTTGCATTTATCAAAATTGACACGAATGTTGTGTTCGTTTAACTTTGTCAATACTTTTTCCACTGTTACACAACAATCTTTAAAACTTTCCCCTTTAATGAGTATATCATCTATAAAGCAACAAGTATTTTTGATGCCAGCCAACACTTGGTCCATGATATTTTGAAAAATTGCTGGGGCTGATGCTATTCCATATATGAGACGAGTATACCTATATAATCCCTTGTGAGTATTGACTGTAAGTAAGTGCTGACTGTCTTCTGAAGCCCTTAACTGAGTGTATGCGTCAGACAAATCTAACACTACAAATACTTTCCCATTGGCCATACTAGCAAAGACATCTTCTGCTCTGGGCAGTGGGTAATAATCAACTTCAATATTAGGATTGATAGTTCTCTTAAAATCAACACAAAGTCTGTATGTCCCATCAGGTTTTTTTACAGGTACTAAAGGTGAAGCCCAATCTGAATGACTGACTTTATAAATTTTTCCATCTTTTTCTAACTTGTCTAATGTATCTGAAATAGTATCCATAATACTGTATGGAACTTGATAATGTTTCTGAAAAACTGGTGTGCAGTTTTCTTTGAGAACGATGTTGGCTTTAAATCCTAGAATACCAGTTTCTGAATCCTTTGCAAAAACATTTGGGAACTGTCTTTTAAAATGTTTTACTACTGTTTGGACATCGCTTGAAATTGTCTGACTAGATGATTTATTAGCATTGACATTGTGCTGACGTTCATTGAAATTAGCTTGACTTACACTAGATGTACACACTTTAGCATTTGACTCGCAGACTTGGATACTATCGTCACAGACATTCCTAACACAGTTTCCTATCTTGACATTTGACTGACTGACTTTGACCTTATTAGACTCACTGACTTTGGTATTGCTCTTATGAACTTGGACAGACTCATCACCTTGATTAAATTTAATACTGACTTGACTATACTTACTTAACTTTTCAGACATGGTGGCTTGAATGGGTTTTTTGACTTGAACCACTTTATTGCCTTGAATTAACTTATCAACTTTCAACTCACTGTAAGAATCATTCATTTGAAATGAATCAGCGAAGTTACTTCTCCAATTAGGAAATAGTTCATCTAACCAATCACGACCAACCAGTGGTGTAAATGTGCTTGTATTGTCCTCACAAACAATCAATGACAGATGCTTTGTAGTTTTATTGTTAGATACACTTACATAAATTTTTCCTTTGACTGCAATAGGCCCTGACACCGTATTTAGCTTAACATTGGTAGTGTTTAGTTTTTTGTTTTCGAAATTTTCACAATAACACTTGTATGATATCAATGATATTGCTGCACCAGTATCTACCTCCATTTCTAACTCTTTTCCATGGATATTTAATTGTATTAATTGTGATCTGTGAACAATGTTATTAATCTCATGTGATGAAATACAATTACAGTTCCCGGACCCATTATTAATCTTATTTATCTCTGCTATGACACAGTCTACCTCACCTTCATTATCACACTCATATTGGCACTGGTCTTCATTAGTTATTCCATTAACATTCCGGTTCCTGCATTTCCTTGAGGTGTGTCCAATCCGCTGACATATGTAACATTTCCACATTTTTGCTGGGCATGTTGTTGGATCATGAAGGCGCCCACAGCGATAGCATTCTCTTGTATGTTGAACAGAAAACTTTGATCCCGGAGTTCTAGACTGACCTTGGCTTGATTGTTGTTTAATCTGACCATCCCTTGATGACTGATGGTTATAATTTTTATACTGTTGAGACTGGTTATAATTTTTGTAATTTTGAGACTGATTATATTTGACTTTATTTAATGACATTGTTGTAGACATTTGCACTATTTGGTGTTGTATTGCCTCTTCTTGTAACATTATTTCTTTGACTTGTTGAAAAGTTGGGTTAGGTATCTCCAATAACTTTCTTCTTGTATTTTCATCTTTTATACCACATATTAACTGGAAGGCGCATGCTTGGTCTGCATACATACCAAAGTTACATTTCGCAGACAACCTTTGTAATTCTGTTATGTAATCGGCAGCACTCTCATTTTCCTGTTGGGTACGGCGATGAAACAAAAACTTATTTGTGGTTTGAAGCCCTGGAGGATCATATTTTGACTTGAGTATTTGAGCTAATTGCTCTATTGACTTTGTATTTGGCTTGACGGCCAAACACGCGGAATGTAGCACGTTGTATGGTCGCGCTCCGACGTGCGTTAAGAACAACGCTCTGCGGATATTTGGAGTTTCTGGTGCCACCGGTTCAGCAGGGACTCTATTTAATGTGCAAAATTCCTCGAATAGCTCCATCCATGACGTGAAGTTTTGACTTTTATCGTCAAAAGGCTGCAAATTTCCGATGTACGCCATTGCAAAACACAGACTTCAGGCGTAGTTCCGTTTCTTTCCTCGTCGCCATTAACATATCCCGTTACAGGGATATATAATAAAAACTCTTCACGTAATAAGTATTCCTTTAATAAACCCCACACCATTTAAATAATAACTAAGTACACAGATTTTCTTATAATTCGTTATCGTGACAGACATTCATATATCCAAAAACAAGAGTACCACAGACAACCGCCTCTCTTAAGGTTGCTATACATGACAGCCACCATAGGCACAACCAAAAAAAATTATGTTATATCCCTGGCTTGTTATTGTCTCGCAGAAAGTGTGAAAAATAGAGTATTCACCTATATATAGTATAAAGCCTGTCTTCGTCTTGGGCGGCTTGAAACCCTCGCTTCACTCAGGAGTCTAACTCCCTCGCTTCGCTCGGGCGTTTAGGCAACTCCTGGAGACCTTCGTTAGGGGCAGCGTAGACGCTTATGCAAACGTACGTTTGCGTAACCGTCAACGCTGCCCCTTACGCTCAGGGTCCAATAAGCCGCCCGTGACGTAGACACTGCTTTATCCTCTTGGTGCATAATTCTACTAATGTAGTGAAACAAATTAATTAAGTATTAATAAATAGACGAGGCAAAAAGAGAAGCAAAAAGTACTTGTTACTAGAAAAAAAATACAAAATAAAATTAATATAGTGAATATTCTAACCCTAGATTAGAACTGTCTCTCAAATGCATCTGCCATTTGTACTCATTAAAGGGTTAGATAAGATAATATGCATCTTTTGTATTGACTTACATCTTTTGGAATCAGGTATCCGCCCAACACAATATCTTTTTGTAAAAGCCGCCCCACACCTATTGCAACTGGGTTCAACCGCAAACTTTCCTTAACGCAGCTTCGGAGATACCCAGCCTTTGCTAGAGTTTCGGCGGTAACTGGCGACTCCGTAGTAGGTAGAAGTGTTGCTATTTCGTCAAATAGCTTGTCTTGAGCTTTTAAATTACGTCCTAAATGATATAGAGCGAAGCTGGTTGAAAACGCTGTCTGAAAAAAAATCGGATCTGTAGCAAAGAAAGAAAAAAATTTAACGCTTTACTTTACTGATCGTATCTACAAAGCAAGGGTCTGGAACTTGCATCTGTCGTCGATTTTTCCTAGTATCTATATTTTTTTCTGGATTAGCGTGTACTACCTATACCATCGGCCCCGTCGTCTCTTTCCATCAGGTGAAATGTGGCCAAACGCAAACCTATTTAATGTTTTGTCTTGGACGATAAACTAATCAGCTTGAGATTTATTATTCGGTAGAAACGACAAACTTATTCAGAACATCAAGACTATTATAAAGTTATTCATAACAAGCACAATGATTTTAAGAACTAGAATCGTGTATCGTGTCTTACTGTGTCTATAGCTGCCATCAATATATCGACCATCATTCCAATGATGTCCTTAAAATCCAAATTAGGCTGCTGCAGGAACGATCCCAAAAGTGACTTGTCCAATTTCTCATCATCGCTTTCGAAAAATTTAAGCCTGTTTATCAAAATATCTGTTGATATTCTGTAAAAGGAAAGAACAAAAACCAGAAGGTGAAGTACATTTAAAATAAAATGTAGAAAAAAAGAAATACGAAAGATAAATTAAAACTTCACTTCTCTAAATACTCCTGAGAATTTGCCAGTTTTTTATACAGTGGAGTTTTAAATAGTTTCCAAAGAAATCCTTTATCAAGCTTCATAATACCGCTGTTGGATCCAAAGGCTGACGCTATAATTTTGCTACTTCTTGATTGAGAATCTTGCTCTTCAATAGAAAAACTGTTGAAGCGTTCATTGAAAGCCACTAATCCAATAACTAAAAAAAGCATCAGTGATTATGTTTTAGGGGTTTTATCAGGCAGTGGGGGGCAAGAAAGAAAGTGGCGGAACGAACGCTTACTCAGACCAGTCATAAAGTTTGATGCGAGTAAAGCCACAAATCTAATTACTTAGATGCATGAGGATGAATATAAAAAATGTTAAAAAGCTTTTTACCTTCTAAATTGAGCCTACTGAGGAATGGTAAAAAGTCATCATGGTGCGATATTTGGTTCTTTTTTACCCACTGTACAAATTCGTTAGCTACTGAATTTGTATTTTCGATGTGCCCTTTCACACTTCGAGGGCTTGTAAAATTCTTCTGAAACATACTTCGCAGTCGCCACCAGTCTGCACCGTTGCTGTAGAAAACCAGTTTTTGTTAAATGTGTATTTGATAGTGTAGAAAGATGTAATTACTATCACCAGGTGTAATTACTACCAGGCGGTAGGACTAACTCCTGTCTTTCAAAAACCTAAGTGGCGCTGGAAAATGTTACTATACACAAAAATTGTTATTAATTGTTATTGTTATTTGTTTTTTATCAATTGTTTTCAATTTTTTATCAATTGTTATTATTGACCAATAAAATACGCATTGAGAAGTTATGCATCACATCTCATTTGAAACATCCTATTACATAACATAAGATACAATTTCCAAAGCCACGGAAATACTACCTACGACTAGCTTATAATAATCTCTGCATAGCTAGACTTACGTGGAAAGCAATCCGCCCGTATTATAAACGTCTGGCTTGTTGACCCTGTAATGGTACATCGCTAGATGACTCCTCCTGGCCGGGTAGCGGCCATCTTGGCGGAAGACGACCTCTATATCATCCGGATCGAAGACATGAAGCACTCTGACTGCAGGAACTTCACGCACCAGGCTCCCGTAGCGGCAGTAGTTCAGCCAGGCGTTTTTGTCTAGTGCTTCGGCATTATAGTCACCTGAAAACCGTAGGTACATAATTATACTTCGATGCCATTGGTATCGCGTGGGTGCTATAGAAATCAACTACGGGAGTTTTTACGGCTAAGATTTGTAGACGAGGGGGTGGGCCCGAGTTTCTATTATGTCAATTTTTTTCCTTACAATGTATTATAACGAATAACTCGTAGAAGATACCTAGATAACCTACGCGCGTTTTCATCACAGCAAACGCAACGACTACCCATAAGTACGCATAATTTATAGCCTTAGAATACATGATCACAGCCACGTTCCCCAGAGCATACGTGACTTCATCAATTTTTTTCTCTAACCAAACCCACACTAACTTACCTATAAAAGGTAAATATTTATACAACGTTCCAATGACGGGATAACTTCGCGGGCCTGGAATATCTTCAAATGGTAAAACTTTGACCTCTAAACTTCCTTCATTTTTCTGGATTGAATCGACACTTTTCACGCACTTTCTAACACACAAATGCAGCTTTCTAATCCCAGAAACGTGCTTTATCATTTTATTTTGTCAAATGAAGCAAGCTGCTAGTGAGAGTGCTATTATACTACTGAACAAGATCATCGAATTACAAATATATACAGCCATTTGAAATTAGATGCACATAACATATCAGAAAAACAGCTCGCTCGGGCCAGACGTAGGTACGTGCAGGGTGTGCTGGTACTATTAGTTATTCTGTGGTGCATGCCGGGAACAACATTGCGATGTACCTAAATATGAGATAAGCCAAGTTTTGATTAAGTAATTATACCACAGTTGGGAGTGGGAAAGGTGTGTGATGAGTTAGTAGCCTCCCCCGAAGAAGGGGTGGTGCGGAAACCCCCGATTTTTTTTAAATTCCATATTTAGCTTTTTGAGGTTATATTCATTACACCTTAGAATTTGCGTCTGCTGCGACGCTGCGGAAAATGTAGCCCCTTCACCCTTGCGTAATGCAGACCATAGAAGCTTATCCAAACGTGTGTTTGATTGTCAAAATAACAACGCTTTTGCATCAAGCGCGGATTATTAGTATCTCGTGTTCCGCGCTAGATGCAAAAGCGTTGTTATTTTGATAAGCAAACGCTCGTTTGCATACCTAAGCGTCTACGGTCTGCTTAACAAAGCACAGGCAAAGTGCGAGCCGCAGCGGCTGAGGCTGGCCGCCGAAGGTGACCAAAAAACTGAAGCTGCGAAGAGGAACTGCACTTTGTTGCGGCGAGTGGGGGCTGCACTTTCTCCGCGTCTCAGTATTTTTATATAGGTACACTCTATAGGTAAAACCCAAGGTAAAACCATAGATCTCTATAGATATGTTAGGTATCAGACGTTAAATGTTTCAGTCCCTATGTAGCATGAAACTCCCCACCGAATATTACAACCACGCGCACAGGACTATGATCACACAATTTTTACTCACACAGCCCAATGTGACATCTGTATATAGGCGATCCTTTGGATCGCATTTTTCAATGTGTGCCAGGCATGTGCTTTGTAAGTAGGTACGCCATACAATGCTCCTGAACTGACATGCACACATGCATGATTAGGAATTGATTATTACGCGTGGGTATAACAGACAAGACCACGTGGACTCGGGGTGGGCAGATTCGTTTCTGTGACCGTAATTAACCTCATCTATCCTATTCGGGGTTGGCAGATTCGGTTCTGTAATGTAGTGAAATATTACGATGGACAATATATAAATACGAAAAAATTACATAAATTACGTTTTTTGCTTTGTACCTACAACTTGCCTTTTAGCTTATAAAAATGGATTTGAATTGTCGTCTTTTGCCAAAAAAAACGCTAGTTTATATGTAAATTAAAAACTTTAAACATTATTTTCTCATAAACTATTAATCTACGCGCTTTGTACTTTTTTTATAATCAAAGTTTTGGAATTTGACTGCTTATATTCAAGGCTATCTGTGAAAAAATCTGAACGCACAAGCTTCTAGGGAAAATACTAAATCTGAGCTCCCAATCTATAGAAATAAATAGAATTGAAGTGTCTGTTTAAAATATCAAAATAACAGCTTTTTACCAAATGCCTATATATACGAAGTATGCACGGTACCTATAACAAACAACCATTTTTAATAAAAGATTTTATTCGCTTCAATAATCGCCAACGTTCATACCACGTTGAAAACACCGGTTCTCGTCCGGCAACGTCGGGCCGCGGGCGTGGTCAGTACTTGGATGGGTGACCGCCTGGGAACACCACGTAATGTTAGTTTTTTGCTGAAATTTATTTACTTGGCTTTGCAAAAATGTGTTTTTATTTATTTTGTGCAAATATTATTTGCTGGACGTTGTGATAGATAGAAAATTATTAAATTTGAGATGTCTATTTTAAGTGCAACATCTAACCAATGGCACATAATAGGTACAAGTTCCTTCCTCACTTTACTCACCGTGTGAGATAGAGAGGAGTTACCACAAGGAAAAAGCGTCTAGGTGATAACTGATAAGTTTTTTTATACTATTTGGTAACGAGGCTAGCTGGTAGTTTGCCTGTTGGTAAGCACAACGCCGGCCCATGAAAATTGCAGTGCCACTCAGAACTTTGAAACACAAAAGCCTGCGCGGCACTGCAGTGCACTCGTTACCCACGTTACCCTGAGACATTAAATATTATGTCTCATAAGCCCAGTAATTTCACTGGCTACTCTGCTCATCAAATCGAAGCACAGTACCTAATGCTTGCACATTAACTATATTAAAAACAAAAGCGTATTATAATATTTTAATTTCAAAAATTGGTTTATTTGGATGCACCGAAAATACCGCGCCCGCGCCGCCGCCGCCGCCCCGGGTGCCAGCCCGTGCTACGCCGCCACTGTCACGCCACTGCGTAATAACTTGACACTGGCTTAATACGCAAATCACGTGAAGCCAAAAACAATACAAAAAAAACTACTAAATAGTCGCGGCCCAAAAAATTACGTACAACGAATGCCTCTGCCTAATCTGCCTAGTAAAACCTATAGCCGTAGAGAATTGAGGTGCAAAGTTAGAAAATGACGTCGTGTCTCGTCTCTCCTCTTTCCTCAACCCCGCCGGTTGCCGCCGCTTCCGGCCTCCTGACTCTGTCCGGCCGGTGCCGGCGGCCGTATTGTGATTGTGTTTGTGTCGAATGTCGATGCGAAGTGTTTGCCACGTGCTTGCGTCGATCAATCTTTTTAATCCACATAATATTCAGCAATAACGTGACCTGACTACCGCTAAACAAAATGTATCGTAAGTGTTGTGTTCCTAAGTGTGATAGTCAACGACAGGGCGTTAAATTACATAGATTTCTTGTGAAAACGGAAGCAGTGGTTAAAATGTGTTAACTGTGAAAAAGCTTTTATTTATGGACTGAATGGACAGCGTCTAACAAAGCGTTTACTGTGTGCCATAAACATTATATCCAACATTGTTTATTGATGTTATTATGTGTATTAAAAAATAACGAGTCACTGGCTTGTTTCTGTTTTTCTTAACCCATGTCCATCTTTATTTACTATTCTATAGTGTAGGAAGTAGGAACTAGAACAGAATAGATGATATTACAAACAGAACTAGTAGGAAAATATCAAGGTACGATAAACATACCTATTAAAATTATATACAAATATGTATATATAGCACGGACTCAATGCTGGCAAAACTGCGCAAGCCATAAAGTTCCAAACAATTAAAACTATCAACTGTCATCTTCTAACTTTGCAACGATACAGTGTCGATGTAGGTAACATGACCGTCTGAGACGTAGTATCGCTTACGCCAAAGAAGAAACGAAGTCGTTATTTGTACGTCATTTTTTCCTTCATTTTGACAGTTCCAAGACCGAATGGAATGAATGAAGTGTATTAAGGTGAATGATGTGAACGTATATAGTTATCTGTGACGTGTACGCCCGACATATATGACCAAAAATAATTTCTGCCTGAAAGATTTAGCCCAAAACAGACAGTTTTTTGGAGGAAAATATTATTTCGAAGGTTTTATTTGTAAGAATTTTTTTATCTCCATTTTGACAAACCCATACTTTTTTCAGGTAAGAAATGATAGATGGAATTGAATTACTTTGAATGACGTGTATGCCCATCATGGTGACAAAAAATCTTCCTGGAAGATGTTTATAGACCAAAAAAGACAGTTTATTGAAGGAAAAATATTTAGAAGTAAAATAAAACTAATTAACAATTTTTACTTTCACTATATCTGATTTACAAAACTAGCGAAATGAAGCTTGAGACTAATTATTTATCCTGGCAATTTTAAATTCCGTTTTCGGTTATGTGTGAGTAAAATTTCTTTGCATGTGTGTTCATTTAATCTATGATTCTATCTATGTGTGCAGTTTCTGACGTTTATAATGGTTTGTTGATTCTTATTTCACGTCATACCAAGATAATTCTGCGTTCATTAGCAGTCGTATAACCATAAGGATAAGGTCTATTATTGAAAGTTTATGTAGCTTTTTACCTTGTCGATGATTTTCCGTGTACATGTAGATCCTCTTGCGTACGATTAGTGGTGATTACGTTTCGTTCAACGCAGATTTTTTAATTATAAATATGAATTCAAATAGGGAATTATTTAAGAGAACAATTTTATCATATCTTAAATAATTACTTTTCTTTGCTAGCAAATTAAACCATATTGTAAGATAAATAAATAAAATAATGTAATATCAATATAAATATCTATACAAATAAATAAAATTGAAGTGTCTGTTTGTAATATCAAAATAACAGCTTTTTACTAAATGCAAACAAAAAACAAATCAAATTTATCAAAACAAAAATGTTTTTTAATTTTTTTTGTCTGGCTGTCTGTATGTTTCGGCTAATCTCTGAAATAGCTCGATTGATTTTGGCGGGACTTGCGTTGATAGATATCCGATTTTCTAAGGAGTAACTTATACTACGTAACAACTGCATTTGTTACTGAATATAAATAAAGATGAAGGCAGATCGAGCGAAAATGAACCATATTACCTGGAAATAATGTCAGTGACTTATCATTTTCCACAGGTTGTCTAATTCAATTCTATTGTGATATTTTAAAGACACATTCTAGCTAAACAGGCGTCAAAAGTTGTTTTAAGTGGTAACAGTTCCTCCTTTTTTTCGAAGTCAGTTAAAAAGAAGTAGATTCGGAGCAAATTGGCTACGACATACGGATAGACATTTATATGAGTGATCCTATAAAGTTTCCAATTATTATCATTCAGATGTATGGAATCCAAAAAATGTAAAAAACATAAATCATCGGGTTTACTTGGTTTAAAATTCTCTTTAATACGGACCCCACTACTGCACCACACGCCACAGTCGAATGCAGTGAGGAATTAGAAAAAAGATTTACTTATCAGGCAAATGTCCCGCTCGTCTCGTTATCTATACAAATAAATAAAATTGAAGTGTCTGTTTGTAGTATCAAAATAACAGCTTTTTACTAAATGCATATGAAAATGTATGTAAAGTATAAAAAAAACAATCATTTAAAAAAAAATGTTTGGCTCTTTGTTCCAGTAATCTCCGAAACGGCTAGACCGATTTTGACAGGACTTTCACTGGCAGATAGCTGATGTTATATGGAGTAACTTAGGCTACTATTATAGAAGGAAAATAATTCCGCGAAAAAAAAACCCCATGAAATCCAATATCTCCACGCGGGTGAAACCGCTGGCAGCAGCTAGTCCAATAGTATAAAAAAGGTATCAGACAGGCTCCCTATGCCTTAAATGAGAAAAATAAAGCCTACTCTCACCTAGGTCAAGCCCCTCCAAACCAAAATCCTGGATCCACCACTGCTTGCATATTACTGCTTGGCGGCAGACTTCACGAGCAAAGCGGCGCGGTACCGAATTTTTTCGACCAAAAAGATCCGTACTTGCGCCGCAGATTAGCCCAAGTTTGAAGTTTCCCATTCACGGGTTTTACAGTCTCAGAAACATGGCAGCACAGATATAAATTTAGTTATCTGTGGTAATTTTATGTATGTGTGAAATTCCGTGAAAATAGCCACTGCCAAAGAGAAAATACAATTTTTGCTTAACAACGATAAGAATTGAAAAACCGAGACAGTATAATATTTTTGCCCGTTTGATTGAATTCTACTGCCCGGCATGCTTACACCTCAAAGAATATTAAACAAGTGTACAAAACATTTCGAAATTGATTGCATTGAAGACTCTCAATTCGACAATTTTTGTGTAATCTTAATGGTTTTACTTCTCCTAATTTTGCACCCCTATGTATAAAGACTAAAGCAAATGTGATCATGATAAAGCTAACAAGAACTTTCAGTTTCAACATTCTACTAAGACAAGATAATTTTCCTCGAAAATGCTCTATAAAAAGGCACAGATTTATACACAGTGAAAACATACTTGGAATAGAAACTTCATGTGATGATACTGGATGTGCAATCATTAATACTAACGGTGAACTATTATCAGAGAGTATACATTCTCAACACCTACTGCATTTAAGAAATGGAGGAATTATTCCTGACATAGCCCAAGACCTTCATAGAACTTATATTGAGCCTATTGTACAAGAAACCTTAGAAAAAGCTCAGTTAACCATTGAGAATATATCAGCAATAGCTGTCACTCTGAGACCTGGGCTAGCGCTTAGTCTTGCAGTAGGCATGAAGTATGCAAAGAATCTGGCCCGTCAGCATAAGAAACCTATAATTCCTATTCACCACATGCAAGCACATGCTTTAGTAGCTAGAATGCATCAATATATTGATTTCCCATATTTAGTCTTATTAATATCAGGTGGACACTGTTTACTGGCTGTAGTTCAAGATGTTAATAAATTTCAATTACTTGGAGAGAGCATAGACAGTGCACCTGGAGAAGTATTTGATAAAATTGCTCGAAAAATGAAGCTCAGAAATGTTCCTGAGTATTCTAAATTGTGTGGCGGGCAAGCAATAGAATTAGCTGCATCTAAAGCTACTAATCCAGATATGTTTAAAATGCCTTTAGCTCTTGCAGAATACAAAGATTGTAATTTCAGTTTTAATGGCTTGAAAACTGCAGCTCTACTTCATCTGCACAGGAGAGAAATACAACATGAAATTGTTGCTGATAAATTGATACCTGAAGTAAATGATCTATGCGCTGCAGTATTGATGGCAGCAACTAGGCATTTAATCCATAGGACACAGAGAGCTATGGAATTTTGTGAAATAAAAAACCTTATTCCAGGTAAAAAACAATTGGTAGTATCTGGTGGTGTAGCTTGTAACAACCACATGTTCAATTCCTTGAAGATTTTAGGTAATGAGACTGGTTATGAAGTTTACAGACCTTCAGCTAAACTATGCACTGATAATGGAGTGATGATAGCTTGGAATGGCTTGGAGAAATGGAAGAAACAACTAGATATTGTAACTGAATTAAAATCTCTTGATATTGAAGCTACTAGTCCATTGGGAGAAAACTTAATTCCTGTGGTAAAAGAAGCCAACTTGCGCACTAAACTGTTGAAAATAAAACAAAGTGTATCCTAGACACTTATATTGTTAAGTAAAATCTTTGACGGTTTCCCCGTGGACCCACTGCTATGACTGGTGGGAACTACAGGGTTTTTTCCCTTACACCCCTAGAGATTGAGATGTATATATTTACTTATAAATACTGTTTGCCATAATTGTTACTAGCTGCTGCTTGCGGTTTCACCCGCACGGAGATATTGGATTTCATGGCTTTTATTTTTTTGCGTGGAACCCTAATTCTTTTTCTAAGATGAAAGTAGCCTAAGTTACTGCTTATAACATCAGTTGTTTGCCAGTGAAAGCCCCACCATAATCGGCCCTGCCGTTTTGGAGATTACCCGGAACAAAAAGACAGACAAAAATGTTTAAAATGGTTGTTTTGTTATAGGTACCTTTCATATGCATTTAGCAAAAAGCTGTAATTTTGTTATTACAAATAGACACTTCAAGTTTATTTATTTGTATAGATTTCAATTTTTGTCTGTTGCTGATCAGCGGCCTAACTGTCTAATAAAATCGTCTTCGGTTTTGACTCCAACCCAATTAAAACTAGCTGTTGCTTGTCTTCAGCTGGATGGATTTATCTAGTTTTCGCTAGTTTTTAGTTTGGAACAACACTTGTTTCCCTAGATATTGTTCGTTCCAGAAGGAAAAACATGCGAGAACACTAGACAATTCCTTCCAACTGAAGGCTAGCAACTGCTCGTTTTTAATCAGGTTGGAATTGAAGACAGACGATTTTATTAGCTGGTAAGGCAGCAGGATTGTAGATACAGTTAGGTTAACTACACTGCTCAAAATCGTATTCACTCAAATAATTTATTTGAAATAAACCATATTGTTTTACAACTAATATTCATTTTATTATTTATTTATTTTTAGGTACCTATTTAGATCAGTTATTTTGTCAGTAATGTTTGATTCACATTTCGAAATTCGAATCAGCCATGTATGTATATAGTATATAATTTTTAAAACCAAAAAAATAATAGTAGGATGAAACCCATTAGAAAAGGAGTGGAATATTATAAAAATGAAAGGAAAAATAATTTACGGGCAATCTGAGGGGATGGGGGTGAGTTTTTAAGGGTAAAAAACGGTTTTTCTTGATTTCCGGCAAAACTAAAAGTTCTATGGAAAAAAGTCAAATGGCAAAGTTGTAGGCATAGAGCAACGAAGGGCTTTTTTGTTGCTTCGTTGCTCTATGGTTGTATAGGTAATAAAAAGATCTAAAACTTTTGTATATACACTTTTTTCACATAACCTCTTTATGTGAAAAATTCAAAAAACCAAGTTCTTAGTTTTTTATTTTTCTTTCTCAAAAAAATTTTTTTTTTCACGAAATCAGAAATTATGTGAACCTTTTTATGTCCCAAATACGCTGTAATTTATTTGATTAGAAATATTTATTTTTTCACCTTATTTTGAATTAAATTCGAAAAAGCACCCTAATTTTCAATCGAAAATTCACCCGTCAAAATATCAGCTTTTTTCAAAAAGTTGGTATTATTTCTGTTCGTTGAAATCTCCACTTTCCGGTGGTGAAAAAAAAATATATGTTACCATAGTAAATGTTCTCAGAAAATGCAAAAAATCGAAAAAAAACTAATTCGATTTTTTTTTTTTTATTATTATATACAATTTTGAGCTATTTATTAAAACACTTTAATTACTCGAAAAACGTAACATGTTACATTGATAAAAAAAATTGCAAATCAAAATATACTACTATAATTAACAAACAAATAAGTTAAAGCAGCAGTGCAAGCATTACTGTGAACACAGTAATGCTTGGAACATTCCGGTTTGATGAGCAGAGTATCCAGTGAAATTACTGGGCTTATTACTTAATTTTTTTACTTAATACCTAACGTCTCAGGGTAACGAGCGCATTGCAGTGCCGCGCAGGCCTTTGTGTTTCAAAGTTCTGGGTGGCACTGCCGTTATGCTTACCATCAGGCAAACGACCAGCTCGTCTCGTTACATAATAACATTTAAAAAAAATATGTTTTTGCCAAAATTGAAAAAAAAAACCAGTCTGGAGTCTAGTCGTGACACCGCGCGAGAATAATTTCTTTTTCTTTTTTATGTACTTGATGTGACTACTGACCAAAGACTATAAATCCTGTTGACTAATGATACAACTTCCCCTCATGCGAAAACGACATATTTAAATGCACTACTCGCCACTGCGAGTACGAGTGCAGACTTATAACTTATCGATATTCAATGTATACTTTACAATTAATATATATACTATTATTAATTATTTTGGAAAAATAATAACCTTTCGTTTGGATTTGTTAACCGACTTCGAAAAAAGAGGAGGAGGTTAAATGTTCGACTGTATGTATTTTTTTAAGTAATATATTTTAACTGATTTCTCCGTCAATTGCGGACCGATTTTGAAAATTATTTTTGTTGTTTAAAAGTGTATCATCTCAAGGTGGTCCCATATACATTTTATGGAAGATCATCTAAAGATGAAAAAATGGTACTTGAATTTTCATATATCGCGATATTTTCATCGAAGTAGGTTCCCGGTTTTTTTAAAGTATTTCTGCCTTTTGTTGTTAGATTTCCAGACATCCCAGAAATCAAGGAAAAGTGGATAGAAGCGACTCAAAAAGAGAATTGGTTCCATACATCGCAAGTCATGGAATCCATTCAGTAGCTTCGACGTGATGCGTGGCCAAAATACAGACAGACAGACAAAAATAAAAATACAGTTTTGGCTTCAGTATAGATAGGAGTGCCATCCAAAAAAAATGTGACCTGGAGTTTTATTATAAGTAGTATTATAGATTAATTTATAAAGTAAGTATGTATTGTCTAGGTTTTCCATATAATAATTTATTATTAATCGTATATGTCAGGGAATCAAGAATGCGATGCTAACTACCTATTCAATTTTATCGATATTATTCTGTTCAGTAGTAGTCGTACCACATCACTAAATTACGTCATCCAAATGATCGGCCAATTGCAAGCATAGAATATTACCTCGCCCCCTGCCCGCGCCGGTGAGATATGTTTGTATGAGGATTTGTGTTTATGAGCTATCAACAGGCTAAATAATCTGTGCTACTGACTATAATAAACTTTCAATATAGGTAGCTTAGATGAAGTATAAAGGTATAAACCTATCCTTCATCTATGCCATATAGTCACGTCACACGTGACTTTCAACAACTTTAAAACGTGATTAGGGCTACATGCAAAAAACAAGCGTGAAGCCAAACTCAAACACCAATAAAAAATGAAATGATAATTGATATGTGACATTGGCTCTTATATTGAACTTTTGACAAAATCAGCTGACTCATAGATATAGTTGTCTGTGTTGTCTCAAAAAACTAAAGAGACAGGGTTCCCAACTTAGGTGTTTTCCCCCTAAATTTAGGGGGAATAGTGGGTTGGGATTTTTTATGGGTATTATATTTTTAGGGGTTTTTAATATTTTACAATCAAGACCCCTTGATTGTAAAATATGAATGAGTTATTACTGTTTCTGTCCTAGGTAGACATACTCGTCAACAACTTCGAGAGTATCGTTCCCAACAATTACCGATAGAGGTGGAACATGGACATTGGACATGATTTTCGTCTGTGTCCATGTACACATCTTAACAGCCTAATAGTCCACTGCGCGAACTAATCGGTGGGCGCGGCTAAAATGCATGCTATTTCGTCTAACATTCGTGGGACAAGGTAAGACCAGTGGCGTATTTAAGGATTCAGCGCCCTGGGCCTGCAAGCCCCACCGCCCTGCCGATGCCGATGCCTTACACCCACGACCACCTTACGAGATTTAGGCTGTTATTAATAAACAGTGTTAAACGATGGTTTAGTTAAATTATGTTTTGTCTTTATTGGTATTTGACAATTTTAAACTGAATCGAAAGAGACAAACCACATTTTAACTAAGTATTCAACCGTTTAACACTGTTTATTGATAAGAGCCCTACTGTTTATTAATAAGAGTTAGGTAGGGTTTTATAAATTCTTCTGCTTGCAGCCTGCCGCCCCAGGCCATGGCCCTTTTGGCCCTAGGGTAAATACGCCCCTGGGTAAGACTCTGCAGCGATGAGTAGTATGAAGCTAATGCTCGCGCATACACAATTACACATTCTCGACGAAAACCGAAAAGTTGAAAACCGGCGCGCAAAAATGTACGAATTGACTTCTGGTGTTTGGGGTTTTACGATAAAACTACTGAATGTATTTAGTCAAACTAAAGTTATATGAAATGTCAACTAACTAAAGCTTGTTAATATGTACATTATTTTGGAGTTTTCGTAATCTTTTTGTAATTTATTTACGTCCAAACCTGCGTTAATATACGTGCTAAAATTAAGATGTTTGAAGACTCATTACTTTTAAGCCAGTTATTTTTTTTTGTATAATTTGCATACTAACCTAGATAACGAAGAGATAAATCGATATTATTCTCAATTTTGGACTTTAAACGTCAAGTAGTGGAGTAATCACCCAAGTACGGTTGTATGGAGAAATGAACGACTAGTTCGTCCTTAAGACCTACCTGTTGGGAAGCTCTACTAGAAAAAGTTGCATTTATTTACAGTAGGTTTTATAAGAAATTGTGGTGATTGACTTTTTACTAGGGGTTTTCACGGGCTTAGGGGGATATATTTTTGGGAGCTGGCAGCACTGTAAAGAGGTCTAAAGAAGTGACTGATCAGTGATCACTGGTGATCGTCAAAATTAGAAGATAGAATAATATATAAAACGCTTATATTTCCATTGTATTATGTATATTCATTCTGTTTGCATTTTGCAATCACATTTCGCTCACACTACGAGTTTGTAGTAGCAAATATAGTATAAAGAAGAAGAGTACACACCTAGTATCTCTATATAATTTGTGTACACACCTAACCACTTGCCAAATAATGTGCATCGACGTAACCTTATTACAGTTAGCCCCAGTTTAGTGAACTGTTTCGTTCATCGAATCTATTCAAGAGCAAATAGATACGTATTTATTATGGAATATCTAGAAAAGATTTATTGCAATTTGAAACGACAGATCATTAACTTGCCGGTATCTGTGCCCAAGGTGGTGGATTTCGTAAACAAATCGGTGAGCACTGCAAGACTTCCACCGTTCACAAAGGATAATGTACTATTCTATTATTTACCTATGCAAGGCCTGGTTAGTTATACAACCTTATCAGTTAGTGTTATGAACCCTCATTTAATGGTCAGGTAAGGTTTCCATGGAGCACTACAAAATTTTATTTTTTACTGTCAATATTGTTTGTGAACAATATTTTTATGTTTACAGAATGTTCCCGAAAAGAGACATAACAGATATATTATTTCTAACTGCGGGAGGAGGTGCAGGTCTATGGCTCTGGGCGAGACCACATATGGCTGCTGCAACTCCAGCAAGACGGTTCTCATGGGCATTTTTAGGAGGGTGTTTATGGCCTCTAGGCTCCATATTCCTATGGGCTATCCTTAGGAGCTCAGTGGGTAAACGGCCAGTTATAGGGACAATTATGGGTGTGACAACAGGAGCAATGCTCACAAACATTGCACTCGACTACTTTCATTATGTAGAGCTCATGTTTTGTGGTGAGGTCCATCTCCCCGAAGAAACTTACAATCCAAACAGTGATGATGAAAAATATGATATTGATATTTAATTTTACTCCATTGAATTATATTATAGTAAATTTACACAAGCTTTTTGCTTTTACTATAGTTAAATTAGGTAAAGGAAAGTTATATTTTGTGGATGCATGTTCTTTGGTAGTGGTTAAGTCTGATCCAATTTAATGTTTCTTCTGCACTATGTAATCAGTAATAGTGTTATTTATTGTCTATCTAGTCTGTCACTGAATGCTTTGAATTACACAATGGAAATAAAATCTTGGTGTATTATTGACCTTGATCATACAAATAATACAATGATTCAATGTTAGGTCATCATCATCATATCTTTAACAAGTCTACAACATACATAATATTAAATAACAATACCTAAAAGTATTTAACAAGTTTTACCAATTCCAAAAGTAGCAATAGTAAGATTCATTGTTCAGAAATTGACTGATACCACTATTAATCCACAAATTTTAGTGTAATCTAATAAATGAATAAAATTGAAGTGTCTGTTTGTAATATCAAAATAACAGCTTTTTACTAAATGCATATGAAAGTACATACAACAAAACAACCATTTTAATATTAAATTTTTGTCTGTGTCTGTTCCGGGTAATCTTTGAAACGGCTGGACAGATTTTGACGGGACTTTCACTGGCATATATTTGATGTAACAAGGAATAACTTAGGCTACTTTTATTTTAGAAAAAGATTAGGGTGCCGCGCAAAAAAATTAAAACCATGAAATCCAATATCTCCGCGCGAGTGAAACCGCGGGCAGCAGCTAGTATTACATAAATAATAATACTATGCAACCACAAACTACTAAGGGTATGCAACTAAATTGTCGAGTTTGTACAAACTACTTACAAATTCTGTAGTTTAAAGTGAGTACTAACTATGCACCCCATATAATTATGTACCAATTAGTATTTAGCTATTCTGAAGTTTAAAATGAATTAGGTATAACTAAACTAATAAATACAGAGGTACAGGCAAAACATATAATTTTACTCTTTGGGCAAAACTAATCTTAGATGGTGCCACCATCGCTGGTGCTCATCATTGAAGCACAGAATATTGTAATATTGATTTACTTTGGGGTTAATGAATTAAACTAACCAGTTAACTTGCCTGGCCTCATCAAAATAATTAAAATTTGAAATGGTCATTACAGAATTTGGTATCCAATAATATTTGATATGCAATGCTTTGACGCACAGCTCCCGTTTTTTCTCGTTAGAAGGAAATGTGTGTACTGTTATATTTACACTGAAATGCACGACACAGAGGCATACTTTATTGCAGAGATGATTTTTTGTTAACTTACTAAAATTCTATCATGTTTGACAGAGAAATAACCAGTGATAATGTGCCACATAGCAGGATAAATAGGCAGTGTATCTGCCCCTTGCAAGCGGAAAACGCTGGTTATCAAACATATTTAGAAGGGTTTAAATTGGTTATCAACATTAATGTATACCACAACAATATTTTAAGCCACTTTTATTGAAAAGTTTACAATCTGGAATAGATAATGATAAAAATATTTAGTTGTTCGCGGGAGGCTTGGACCATTCCACATTCAGGATCAAGTGGTCATAACCATGACCGTTCAAAGTCTGGATGGCCTTGGCAGCATCAGCACGGAACTTGAAGTGCACATAAGCAAAGCCCTTGCAATGGCCAGTGCTCTGCAAACAAATAAAAAGAATTACACTAAAACATTTTTTATACTATTGGATAACGAGATGAGCTGCTCATTTGCCCGATGGTAAGCATAACGCCAGCCTATAACAATTGTAGTGCCTCTCAGAACTTTAAAACACAAAGGCCTGTGCGGCATTGCATTGCACTCATTACCCTGCCCTGAAACATTAAGTCTTATAAACCCAGTAATTTCACAGACTAGTTTGCTCATCACACCAGAACAGAGTAATGGTTGCACATTACTGCTTGGCAGCAGACTACGAGCAAAGTTATGGTACCCAGATGGACAATTGCAGATGAATTAGTCCTACCACCTGGTAAAATTACTTCTAAACAAAATTATACAGGTTAGAAATTTCAAATTAATTTAAAATTGTAGACCCCTATATTATAGTCATTTTTTTAAAAGTGCATTTGAAATTATGTCCCATTCTGTTGTGATATTTCTGATCATTTTAATTGTTTATCTTTAGACAATGTCTTGGTAAACAGGCATGTAATTGTTGTTTTTTGTAGTAACATGGATGGTATTTTGTCCTGGCATGAGAATTCACTTTTTTAGATATGTACTTCATCATTGCATATTCCCTTAACATAAAGTACAAACTTCACTTGCTAAATTAGTTTAAAGAAAGAAAAGTTTGGATTTCTGTCACAGTAATATGACAGAGTTGATGAGTTTAATAGTATATTTGTTTTGATATTTACCTTTTCCTTTGCCAAATAAAGCTTCTGTACTGGACCAAATCCTTTCACAAGGTCTTCAAGATCCGCTTCCACAGCAAAGTTGCTGAGATTAGAGATACGTATGGCAGCAACATCATCACGTCGCGCACCAGGAGGCTCACGGCCGGTGCCACGTCCTGCTCCTCCATCTCGCAGGTAAGGAGCCACATACTTGTTGGTTGGAGTTGCTTTGCTGTCTGGAATAAAATAGGTTAATTCAGGTTAATAACCTAAGGCTATACAAGACTACTAGAGTTACTTCAGGTCATATTCGCTGAAGAATAAACTAAAAATAAGAGTAAACTAGAAATAAATAGATAATGCCAATATGTAAGTATGGTTTTAAATAAAAACGGGTCTATTTGCACCTTTACATTATGGCAGTATATTATTTGGACAAATCTCAATGTTGCAATCAAGTTGTATAGGTTGTGGACATGAGAAGAATACAATTAATTGATAAATGTTTAAGATTAAGCAGGGCTATCATCTGGAATAATCTTATTCAAGTGGGGTGATAAGGCCTGCACTGACATCCCGCTGGGGTGTATTGTGCATTTCCCCCTGCCAGTATCTACCCAAGCCATCCCAACTCCTTTACATAACGGAGCACAGCTTTGGGTTGCTGGCACAGCTGGATATGAAAGTTAGTAAAACTGATGATGATGTTGAATGTAAATTCTTGTCATAATATGTACCTATAACCTTGCTGGCTGCTTCACTAGCCTTAGACTGTGCAAGCTGGGTGTGCTTGAATGGACAGTTGAGGGTCCAGTGGTCTCCCTGGCATGTTCGGCACTTATAGATGACACTACTGGTTTGTGGCTGCAAAAGGATACATTTAGTTCATTGATAAAAATAACAAATAATATACAAAAAAAAAAACCTGTTTACTGTCCATTACTTTCTATATTTGATGATTTACTACTAAAAACATCTCAATATTAGATATTAATCAAGCCAGATGTTGCTTAAAATCAAGTGAGATTGCAGTCCTGTAATAATAAGCTGTATAGGTACATCTTACAGTTTTTGAATTGTAGTCAATGTAACAATTATGAATTTACTGAAAAATTAAAGCTGCTATATAGCACAATATAATGTTAACATTATTTTAGTGCTTTTGTTGATCTTTAAAAATTGAATACTGCAAGATTGTTTGTTTTAATATGCATGGAAAATATTATAGCAGTCTGCTATTTTTATAAACCAAATTGGATTTGAACAATATTTACCTTGAGACCATCTAAGTCACCATCTCCATCAGGACGCTGACTCTCCTCCTTGCTTGTAATGAACTGCATGGAAACATCTTCAGATACATTAGTAGTGGCTGGGTTGGGGCCAGGCTTGTCATTTGCGGAATCACCAAACTTACTCCATGTCTTGCGCTTAGCAATGCTCTGGAATTCATGAAATAAGTAATTACTTCCTTATTCAGCATACTACCACATTGATCAATTAATCAGAATTTATGTACCAGTTCTAGTTTATTTCACAGATTGTGAACAGAACAGTTCAGGATCAAGACAAACGCAAGATTACCAGTTATTAGTTAGTATTAATTAGTTCTTACCTTGGAAACCACACGCTTCTCAATTTTGTATGTGCGGACAATTTTCACTTTCTTGTTGTCATTATCATATTTATACTCAGTGACAACTTTGAGACCATTTTCAACAACTTCAGAAGGTGGTGGCAACGCTCCCTGATCAATCTCAACCTCATCAGCCCACGAAGATTGAATTTCGTCAGCAACAGGCATCTGTAGAGTAAGTGTTATAAATGTAACATGAACACAGGTTCATATTGCTCAGGATACCTACTTAAATCTTACGTTGAAATGGATTTTATTTAGCTGTATATTTATTGATAGAAATACATACGGTTACTATTTGGTAAATATCAAGAGAAATAATAAGTCTGAACTGTTTCCACAATGAGAGCTCAGTATTACCAATTCTAATGACGAAGACGATTATACGGATTCAAGTTTTCTTGGTTATAAAATGTGTGAAGGCTAGTTACAAACTATTATAATTATTGGCATAGTAAATTAATTTAAGTTCTATATTCCGCTTTTTAATTACCTTACTGCTGTTTCTAAAAAACTAAAACATAAAACTTTGTACAAGCCTTTTTCCTCCCCGAACGAAAAGTGAAAAATTCAACGAGAATACAAATCCGGGATTATATTCTCTTTGGGTACTACGGAAAAGTCTTAAGGCTGTGAGTAGTAGTGTTCAAAGTTGCTTTATGTCTATAACTTGCTTAATGCTATTTGCTTTATTTTAAAAGCATGCTATTTTTCGTGCTTTTTTTATAGCATGCTTTTTTTAAAAGCATATTTGTTACGCCAAAACGGGCGGGCACAAATAAAGCATGCGAGGAGGTGACTGTTAACTCGCAGCTCCTACCTTATCGTTGGACAGACAGCATGCTTTATAAGAATATTAAGTACGTACATCGCGTATATGAATTTATTACGATAAAATAGAACAGTAAAAAAGAAAAATGAACTTTCCTTCATACTTTCCAGGCTTAGGACTGACTATAATTGATTAAGTGTTATTATGAAATAAAGTATATTAGTATGTAAGGATTGTAAGGCGATAATAATTATAGTCAATATTTCACTTAAAAAGCACAACGCAAAATAGCGCGTAGATCGCAAATTCGCACGCGGGGCGTTATACGATGACGCACGGCGGCCGATAGCAATCGCTAGCATGCGACGACTGGCCGCCGACACGCCGCCCGGCGTGCTACTTGCTTTGCGTTGCTACTTGCTATTGCTTTGCTACATGCTTTGCATTGCGACTTGCGATGCGCGATGGACAGATAATATAAGAGAGTGCGAAATAAAGCAAATAGCATCAAGTAAGAGCCACGATAGCATTTGCTATATGATATGTATAAAAAGCACGGTGCTTTATTTTGCTATATGCTATATTAACCACCACTAGCTGTGAGTCACAGACTACTGAGCTGAGTATCGACGTAGTAGGTAACTAGAAGAGTGCAGACCAATGATGTCTTTTTTTTTTAAATTTATTTCATGACCTGGATACAACGTCCTTAAGTCACAATATTAGAAACAAAAACCATAGAGTATACCTTTATACTTCGTCTAAGACTGCTATAGAGATACTGTGGTATAAATAATATTCATCTCTTTGATATTCATTATTCGGTGACTGTGGTGTGGCAGAACTGGCAGCTAGCTATATTACTGATCTGTGAGACAGTTAGCTAGCTAGTAGCTAATTAGCTATATATATACTAATCTGTGGAGACAGGGGGTGGAGCAGGAGGAGGATGTTCGACGATCGTCTTTACAATCGATTTTCAATGAATTGTTTTTTAAACTCACGCTAAAACTACTTGTGTTTTTATTGTAAAGTGTCTGTTTCATAAAATTGGGTAAGTTTCAGTTTGTTCGATACAGTAATACGAAATGATGTCAAAAAAGGCACGAGCCATTCAATTGGTAGGTATTGCAATAGAATGCACAGCCGTGAGCAGATTACGGTACATAGGTAGTTTATATAGAGACAGGTTTTCTTGGTCGCTGATTTGGCCTGCCAGATTTGCTTGTCGTATTGGTGTGTTCGTTTTATTACTCTACCATAAAGTTATATCAAACTTTACCCTACACAGACAATGTTTAGGTTTATTGTAATAGCAGAATCACTTTTAGGTAAGTACCTATAATATTTTCACATGCAATTATTGGGCTGCGTTTACTGCCTACACACCGGGTGCACCCGAACACTAAGTCGTTCAGAAGCTCGATACCGGGATTATATTCTCTTTGGCTCGATTAGAGTGATCGGTTGTAACACACCTAGGTGGTTCAGAACTACAGATTATTACATACAAACAAACAACCACCTCAAAGATGGTTGTTAAGTGTCAATAATATCAATATATTAAACATATAGATAATATATATGAAGTCATATATATCTTGTTAGGTTTGTATTACATATGTTAATTATGCTATTAACTAAGAAACTTGTAAATATTTTCAATAAATTTAAGAAAACAATTGGCTGGAAAAAGATTTGATTGGTGTCAAAATTGACAACATCATTGACATTTCTTGTATTCTTCTTCTTCTTCTTCTACTTCTACTAATTTGCTCTTTATGTATGACTAATTGTCACCCTATTACTTCATTGAAACTTGAGTGGGAACATACTGTTACAGGTACTTACATATGTTAATTATGCTATTAACTAAGAAACTTGTAAATATTTTCAATAAATTTAAGAAAACAATTGGCTGGAAAAAGATTTGATTGGTGTCAAAATTGACAACATCATTGACATTTCTTGTATTCTTCTTCTTCTTCTTCTACTAATTTGCTCTTTATGTATGACTAATTGTCACCCTATTACTTCATTGAAACTTGAGTGGGAACATACTGTTACAGGTACTCCAGTGGTGTTTTTAAAATGCTCCGGTTCTTGAGTAGACGTGGGCGGTCATCAAGTCAAAACCGCAACAAACAAGGTCAAAAAACATCTGTCAACAAACATTTGATACAATGTAAGGTAATGTTACTTGATGATACTGATTTATCTATTAATCTTTCTAAGAAAGCTAGTGCTGGTGACCTGTATGAGCAAGTGTTCTATTCATTAGACTTGATTGAAAAAGACTACTTTGGACTGCAATTCACTGACACAAACAATGTGAAGCATTGGCTTGATCCCACTAAAACAATTAAGAAGCAAGTTAAAATTGGCCCACCTTATACTCTGAGGCTTAAAGTAAAGTTTTATTCTTCTGAGCCAAACAATCTAAGAGAAGAGCTGACTAGATACCAGTTTTTCCTTCAATTGAAGAAAGATATTTTGGAAAGCAAATTAGAATGTCCCCATTCCACTGCAGTAGAGCTAGCTGCCTTGGCTCTACAGTCTGAGCTGGGTGATTTTGATGAAGGCATACATACTCCTGCAACTGTGTCTGAATTTAGGTTTGTACCCAATCAAACTGAAGAGATGGAAATTGAAATATTAGAGGAGTACAAAAAGCTAAAAGGTTTGACACCTGCTCAGGCTGAGGTTAGCTACTTGAATAAAGCCAAGTGGCTTGAAATGTATGGTGTTGATATGCACATTGTCCTAGGCAAAGATGGTTGCGAGTATCATTTAGGGTTGACCCCAACAGGTATTTTAGTCTTTGAGGGCCCCCAAAAAATTGGACTTTTCTTCTGGCCTAAGATCAGCAAACTGGACTTCAAAAAGAAGAAATTGACTCTTGTTGTTGTTGAGGATGATGATCAAGGTAGAGAACAAGAACACACTTTTGTATTCAGATTGCATAATGAAAAAGCTTGCAAGCATCTTTGGAAGTGTGCTGTGGAACATCACACATTCTTCCGCTTGCGAGCACCAGTGAAAGGTCCTTCTGCTCGCCAAAACTTCTTCAGAATGGGTTCCAGGTTTCAATATTCTGGGAAAACTGAATATCAAACTACTCAACAGAACCGTGCTCGCCGTACTGTTCAGTTTGAAAGACGTCCAAGTCAACGCTTTGCTCGGAGACAGAGCCATGTATTGAGAGAGCGCGAAAAGCAAACTAATCCACCTAAACTAGACACAACAGCACAGCCAGATCTTAATGATGAGATGCCTTCTACATCTGATGCTGCAGTACTGGTTCCCACTGTTGTTGATAATGCCACTCTTTCCAGAAAGAGTAGTGCAAAGTCTCAAAAATCTTCTCTTTTAGACAGTGACAATAAGGTCTCTCAAGGTGAATGTTCCACTAAAAATCTAATGAATGAAGAACCTCCTGAGGAAGTGATGGTGTCTAAAGATGATGCCATCAGCAACAAAGTTCTTTTCAAGCTAGATAAATCTATCAATGACGAAAAGAAGAACAATTTGACTCAACTTGTGATTAACAAGCCTCCTTGCACTTGCTCTCCCGTCGCAGACTCCAATCCATTGAATGATCTTCTCATGAGCTTGGTGAAAGAAAAACTGAATAATGATGATTCTAAGAATGAAGCAAAGAAAGATCAACTTGATTCTGTTGATAGAGAAGTGCCAAACAATCAGTCCAAATGTTATTTGTCGTCAAATAAAGCACTTCCACCTGGTCAACTAAAATGTAACAATATTTTGAAAGCTCGAGAAAGTGAAGTAAAAATTATAAATGAGTCGACTAATATTAATTTGTCAATACCGTCAACACCTTCTCCGAAAATTTTGAATGAGCCTCATGTGGGGCATCCTTTGAATCAAAACAATTCTCAGTATGTGTCGATAGTGGTGGTAGAGCCACCTCACACTCAGGCAAAGTTAGCATCACCTAAGCCTGTGGAAAAGAAAGAAGACATAGCACCTAAATCTCAGCCAATATCGTCTCTTTCTCCGTGGCTGGTCACCTCGGAGCCAAGTTCCCCCTCTGGGATTGGTGAAAAAGAAATCACCATAATTCATCGTAAATCTGTGATCACTACGCAATTGTAAGATTACGTACCAGGATGGTATAAAAAGTATATGACAATTTTATTATGTTTTAAAATTTTAATGACAATTAATACCTTTGTATTTCTACTTAACATAAATTGCATGAATTCTATATACTTAAATAATTAGAAGATTTTTATTATTATTAGTCCTATTGATGTTTTATGTGTGAGTATCCTATTGTACTTATTATTTTAGTTTGTTATTTTTTAAACATAATGACTAGTGCCTTATGAACTCCGCCCGTGTACTTAATTATAGGTGACGAATATTTGTATATTGTATTCAGAATATAAAGATAAACCTATTTTATATCAATATAATATTATTAAACCTTTAGAAATATTATAAGACCAATAAAAAGTAAAGAACTATTTTCGCTTTCAAGTTTCGAAGGAAACCTAAAGCGAGGGAGTTGTCTTTAATATTTTTCGAATGTACTTAATCTCTAGTACTTATTTACTACTTTAAACTTACTAAAATATTTTATTAGTGTGTAAGTAAAACATCTGCATATAGAGTCAATGATCCCTGAGATTCTTTGAAACTTGGATATACAAGCTGCGGTTTTAAACAGGTGTCAAATTAACAGACATAGATAGCTATACTGCTTTGCCTAAATAAGAAACAACAAAAATATAATAGCCTAAAAATTGCAATATTTTTTATAGAAAATTTCGTAAAAAAAATCACACATCGAAAAGAGTAACGGCCTGTGCGTCTCGCGCACGCACGCAATGCGAAAGGCCAGCCACACACGCCTATGCATGTTTGCGTTTTGCTGTCAAAACAATCATGATTTTGCATCAAGCGCCGAGCGCGGATTACGAGATAATATACGCGCAAGCGCGGATTGATGTAAACTCATCAAAAATCCACGAATATGACACGAACAATACAGCCAGATAGTTCTGTCTCTTCCACTCCCTGCCTGGGCTCAAAGTAACGACTGCTCCGCTTTACTCCACATACATCACTTGCGCACCACCCGTATTTACCGTGGCTTCTGCACTGAATGCGCAGTGGTTGTGGCTATTTTTTTGAGTAGAGATCGTATCAACGGCTGCAGTTTGTCTCTTACTATGTCTAACCGTGATATGGTATGGCTCTGATTAGATTTCTACCAAGCTAGGTAGCTTGGTAGGATACCATACCGGCTAGGGAGCCGGTATGGTATGCGTCAAGTGCTGATCGTAGTTTTTCCATGGTTTTCGCGTGCTCCGTGATCGATGCTTATTCCATCAATACGGACACCGCACTGTTCTCGTCGCTCGTGCTCCTTTGTAGGTTAGGTAGCCGACAAGACGCGCGCCGCCAGGCCTTTGACATGCCGCGTTCCGTGCGAGTTCATTGAACTCATTGAAACTAGCTGGTTCGCCCGTAACTCATGTTGTGTCTCTATTCCGTAATATTTTACGGAATAGACGGTGTATTCTGGTTTTCGTAAAATATTTTTTCTACGATATTAGGCTATTGCTTATACATAGGCATATTTTGATTACTATTTTTTAACAATTGTTTATACCTAGTACTCACTTGAGAAGTTTGAAATCTGTTTCAAACCACAGCTTGTATATGAAAATGCTCTTTAATATGTCTTTAATAAACGTGTTACGATGAAACATTCCAGGTTCTAACGTATTTAGTAAACCAGTAATATTATATGCATTTAAATATGCATTTCTGAAAAAGTACTGTTAGATTTATGTGGTTCATTATGATTGCCTTAGCTCAATTTATTGTAACGGAAACAAAGCAATTTGAACTATTTGGTTGGTAGCTTTATAATATTGAGTTATAGTTTTTTAACATGCATTACAACAATGTTATATATTTGTGATATTTTTATATTATAATGATGCCGTCCTCTTTCCGCGTCGAGAATTCATTCCAATTTTTTTTTACGAAATAGTCATTTGTGTAGTAATAAGTACAACACGTTGTCAGTATTACGTAACGATAACAACTAACAACATTGGTGCCATAGTTTTAACTCAATTTTTAATGTAATATTTCCCTGTTATATTGAAAATGATTCATATATTGACGTTGTCGTGATTGACCTAGAACATTTTATAGTAATACAATCCATTTGGCAAATTTCCATGATAAGGAAATTCTTCTATCTAATTTAGTAAAATGATACTGATAAAAGTACTACGTCCAGTAAGGTAGATGTCGATGAACATGAACAATTTATGCATGATGAATACTTATTATAGAACGTAAAGTAGGTAATAACATTTTATTATAATTAGGATATACCTAAACAACATGTATTATCTTATTGAACCAACTTTCTGTCAAGTTGGTGACATGACGGTGCTTGGGACCATCTTATTAAATGTTATAATTCTGAATCTCTTTCTATAAAGTGCTTTGTTATATTAAAATTGAATTTTGGAATTGAACATAGTACAAATGTCTCGAATAACTAGGTACATATGATACCTAGGTACTTATAGGGACTTATTAGGGCCAAATAGTTTTTAAAGATTTTATAACTATTAAAATTCGAGATAATTAACTGATGAACTTGTATATTGTATTATATTATATAATATTATAGGAATCATATTTTAAGAAAAATAATTATATTCTTATTCCGTTTAAAAGTTGTTTCATTTAAGTTCTTAAATTCTAAAATTAGCACATTTTATGAGTGACTATCTATACCGCGGCTTCTTTTGCGTTTGTATCATAATTGATTGAAAAAAATCGTATTCCCTTTCTTCCCACCACGCAATCTATGATATATCTAGGTATATCCTATATACCTATTACCGCAGTGGGAACAAAGGGAATGAGCCAAATGCTCTACTAAATGTAAAAAAGTACGAAACGATATTGCAAATCATCTGCCGTTTCAATAACATGTTTGCGGGGTACGGGGGCTGCATTCTTCAGAGTACTACTCGTATAAGGCAGACAGACAGACAAAAATGAAAAAAAAACGGTTTTGGCTTCAGTATCGATAATATGTCGTTTACGTACCTATATGGGGCAAGAGTGTGTAAACCGTTAATTAATAATAAGTATACTTATTATAAAAATTATTTTTAAAAAATCAACGAACCTAATACCTCAGTGACAAACTACTGAACCGATTTTGATGAAATTTCTATGGGACCAATCTGAAAGTATACTAAATCCTTTCAAGTAAAAGAGGATTTTCTAGATCGGTTTATAAGTGACGGATATCTGAGGTAACAAACATAAAAAAATACAAACTTAATTGAGAACCTCTTCCCTTTTTGGAACTCGGATTAAATGTGTAAGTGAATATATACCACAATAGTACGGTTAGAGGTGGTTTTTTGCAAAGAGCCTATTTTATATGGGTTTTTGTAGGTACATAAATTAGATAATTATGTTCCTCTAATAAAATCTCTACCAAACCTCTACAACCTACCTTACATATCTTTTATACCACAATAGTACGTTTAGAGGTGTTTTTTTGCAAAGAGCATATTTTTTATGGGTTTTTTGTACATACATTACATTGTTCCTCATTAGAGGAATTTTATTAAAAATCTCTACCAAACCTCTACAACCATACCTTATACATACATTCGAATAGTTAAGTAGGTACCTAGGTAGTTGTATCATGTATATGAACTCATTATTACCTATAGCCACTGAAGAGACAAGACTTCTTCTCTTCTGTGCCTAGGTATATTAGTCCTAATCCTTTTATATTGAGTGTACGGTGTACCTACCAAAGAGAATATAACGCTACAGTGCGGCGTATACTTGTACCTACGCATGTACTACCTATATTCGCTTTAACCGTATTCAAAATGTTGTCACTAGGTTGTCACCCCTATATAATTTGTGGTTGTCACATTGACAGAATCAATTAGTTTACAATTACAGACTGTGTACAATACAATTGACTTCCTAAATAGTAGGTTTCTTCCGTTTTTTGAGAACTTAAACTTGATTAGGAGAGGTCATTTCACCCTATTAAATATGAGAAGATCAACCGAAAGGGTCTCCTCAGACAAATCGTCCTTAGATTATGCGCACACATTCTCCTTCAAGCGTTATTTTGTTAACCACTTGGACTCTTATCATGGGACATATATCCTTAAAGAGTTGTCTAAGATTTTGGAGAAAAATGTAATGAAGAGCGTCGTATCGTCACAAACAGTTATGGGGGAAGATGCTGAAGCTATCCCACCTCCGCCACCTGAACAGCCGTATGAGGTCATTGGTAAATATTTCACAAGATCAAGACATTTTCTGTCTCCCAACCGTTGCCAACCTATTTATGTATAGACTATTATCTATTCTGTGAAGCTTTGACTTTGGTTTTACACTGCCTGGGGCAAATATTATAGTGAGGATAAAGTTTGTTCTGGAGTTTTGGAGGTGTTGCTCTTGAACTTGCGACACAAGGAACCTGCGGGAGTAAGAGTGTGTGAGTGTTATTGTAGCCTATATCATATATGTACAGGGACAGTATCCGACCAAAATAAAAAGAACATAGACAACGTGGCCAGGATTATATCGAAGGCAGAATGCTTGCCGCAAATGCTGACCTGCGGAACAGTCATATTGGATATAGGCTGTGACAGAGATGAGTTAAAGATGGTCGTAGACTACTTAAAGCGTAAGTACTCAGTCTCTATTTATGTCGTGTAATTCGAAAACCGGGTTACTTCTTCTTTTGTTCCAAAGAGCTTAAAAGTAGGTACCGATGGCAAATCGGCAGCACACTGCTAAGATACACCAGAAACATGTAGGTACTTATATAGAA
Organism: Crocallis elinguaria; assembly: GCA_907269065.1. NCBI lineage: Eukaryota > Metazoa > Arthropoda > Insecta > Lepidoptera > Geometridae > Crocallis > Crocallis elinguaria. Next base: position 8,181,059 of record OU026079.1, on the reverse strand, counting down.
AAGTATTAAGTTATCTATAAGTACATATTTACCAAAAAGTACTTGGGTGTGAATGGCACCAAAAATTTTTATGTATAAACTGCCTATTTACATTTAAGTAGGTAGGTACTTGCTGACTGGTACCCGATAAAAACCATTAAAAGTTGTAGTAGCATCTTCCATTACCTATACCGACCATTTCTGGTATAAACTACGGTATTAAGTCGGTTTGTTTAGTATTAAAGGAACTTCTGGACAAGCAAACGCAGGCGCGTGATGCTCATTCAGAGCCTGGTGATGATGGAGGCGACACTGACGCATCGACGAAACGATACCTGATACTCATATCGACAGTTATGACCTGGGCGTGCACCAAACCTATGGACCCGGTAATATATTTTATTATTCTTTGAGAATAAGGATAGTTATCCTTATGTAGGTACTTTACCTACCCATATTACTATAGCTAATATAATTTTACGAATAAACTTTTTATCCTAATTCCTTTCTAGGTTACATATAGTTAGATCTAGAGGTATAACTCTACTTTTTGAAACACCTCTTAGAGTTATCCACTAAAGTATTATTCTAATAACCATGAACCACTCTATAGTAATTGAATAGATACAGAAGCCTGGTGTGATGTTTATGCCGTCTGTTTGAGATTTATTTTTTTACCTAAGTATGTGACACCATAAGTTATCTTAATTACCTATACATTTGTTTGATATTTATACAACTAGGAAACGCCGGAGCTGCCATTCATAGAAGCCGATTTCCGCAAAAGGAAGTCGCATCCTAATTATAAGATGCATTACGACGCTGAAAACGAAGTATTGGCCATCGCCAGGAAATACAAGTCTCAAATAGGGTAAATCGTCTTCTCTTCAACTCCAGGCAGACTTATATAGCTGCTTCATCTGCGTGAAGATCCTAATAATGATCTTGCGTTTTTCCGGCCTATAAATTATTAATACCCTATGTTACTCCCCGGCTTATAAACTAGGTACCTACATATCTCTATAAAAAAAAACACGTCGATCCGTTGCTTCAATACTGAATTACAAACCAACATACTTTCTCACCGACCAAGTATCTGATCTTCAGCTCTTCTTTTTACGATTTGCTAGTTGAGATTCAAAGTGCATATCTTAGTACCTACATAAGTAAGTCTATAAGCCTATTTCTTCTTGATTAAACTAGGGCTTCATACAAGCTAGAAAAATAGTGACAAGCAAACAAGCATGCACTTACCTACTAAAAGTTTGTGAGGGAAACTAGGCTTAGCATCACCCTCCTCGGATTTAAGATCAGGAGATACAGCTGTCAAATGGTAACCTATCAGTATAAATAAACATCATTGTAAAAAACTTAGGTATTACAAAAATTCCAAATACCATTATGTGGCGAGACTGCGATGGTCATGGAATAGATAAAGGATTTTTTATAAAGAGTGTTGCCATATTAAAATATTTTGATACTGTTGCAGTGCAATAGTGGTCGCAGCCGGTGTCACTTACGGAGGCACGGAGGACGTGCTTTTCTACTGGTTCCAAAAAGCCTGGGAGTGTGAGAAGCTTCTTCCATTACTAGGTCGAGGAAACAATGTTATACCGCTCATAAATGTGGCGGACCTTGCAAAGTAAGCCTTTTGGAATATTTGTATGCCTTAACTTTTATTCTTGACTAGCTTCCGCCTGCAGCTTCGCTCACGTATTAGGTATAATATATCTTTATAAATTGTAGTCTAAGTATGTGTTATTTTGATGTACTAGCTATATTATACATTACTGTAAAGTTTAATCAAAGTCCGTTCGCAGTAGTTTGGATGAAATATGGAATGTAGATAGTTTAGGTTCCGGAATAACAGATATAAAGATAAATACCACGATGGCGGAAGCTAGTATTAACATAAAAAGAAAACTAAACCTGAGGAGGTTATCAATTCAGTTAGTATTTTTTGTGTTTTATGTTTGTTACCTACTTCAGATCTCCGTCATTTATAAACCGATTTGATTTTTTTTTATTTGAATGGATAGGTACTTACAGACTGGTCCCATAGAAATTTCGTCAAAATCGGTTCTGTAGTTTGTCACTGAATTCGGGTCGTCGCTTTATTAAAGCAATTTTTCATTTAATTAATTCATTATTAGTTATAATTTTTTATCGGATCATTGAACCTTGTTCTTGTAATTTGACTCGGTCAGTTTACCTCTACCTAACCGTATCTTTTGAATATTCACCAGTTTCTCATTTAAACCTTCATATTAAGTACCTAGGTATGAATACTAACGTTAAGAAAACTTTAAACGTTGCAGTATCATTTATAACCTGGTTACGGATTTTCCGAAGAAGACATATTTGCTGGCTGTGGAGCAAAATCCAACGAAACAGAAAGAAGTAATTGATACTAAGACCTTTTATTGTTATAAATAGTTGATGAGCTTTTACAGTAGGTACTCCAAACGCGCTAAACTTTATGACCGGTCTGACTTTAGTACCTACATTATGCAGTTGCGCTCGCACGCACACTGCCCTCATCCCCATTATCCAAGGCAGTCTTTGTCATGGCCGAGGCCCCTGGAACCCCAAATCTTGATTGATGCGTTTCATTAAAAACCAATCAAGTACTATTAATAGGTAATTTTTAAATTGGTCTTCGGAAATTCATAAATTTCAACATTTCGGGGATCCCATCGGGTGGGGCCTTGAACCCCCCTTCACGGGGTAAAGATAGAACTGACTTGAACTAGCTATGATTTAGCTGTTGCGCAGGGTTCGTACCAATATTTATGACGGCCAATACTTTTGGTTACTCATTACTTGCATGTCTATCAGCCTCAATGAAATCAACGTTGATCCTTTCATACTTGAATTTGTCAGTAACAAGGTCTCATGTTTTCAGATTGTGAAACCTTTAGGGCGCCTTGTTGGTAACGGAATGTTCAAATGTATTCCACCCGAGGATGCCTTTTTAATTCCTGAAATCGACGTAAGTTTTTAATTTTTACGTTGGTTTAATGGTAAGTAGTTGGGGACTATCTTTCGTGAACCTGAGTATAAGGGTAAGAATTATAATAGGTATACTAACAATACTAAAATAAAAATAAAATGATTTTTCAGCAAAGAATTTACGATTTGATGACTTTGAACCTAATCATGGAGCCTACGTTCGTTGTCGAAAACATGGCACTGCAGTGGGTGTCCGAGTTGACTTTTGCTGAGAATGTACCTTCGCTTATGAAGCAGTTTAAAAAAGAAAGGGGTTTGAAGCCTTTTAAGGTTTGAATTAAATTGGCAATATTTATATCTTAAAAATTAAAAGTAAGTGCAGATTTATCTTATCTAATGTATAGTAACCGGTGACTTGCAGACACAGTTACTTTCAAATAGGTACAAACAATCGATTTTGACGGTGGTTTACCTACTGGTGATTGGAGTGTATGAACTCGAATCAATTACTTTTTTAGGACGTAAAAGGTGATGAAACAAGCGGAACGCTCACCTGCCCCATATACCCTATGCAGTAGGACAGAACTATTCTATATACGCTGCACTGCACCATCAGATTCACTATCATATGTCTAGTAATTTCACTAACTATTAGGCACTTTGCCATTCAAACCGATTCACAGTTGGAAATATTTTTACGAGCTAAATGGTGGTAATCGTTTTGTGCCAGTAACCAGATTTAACACCAGGCAAGCGAAATGCCTTCGTTTCGCTTGCATGTGTTGATGGAACTTGGAAGAGATTCTTTCTCTATGTAAATACTGAAAATAAGTAAACATCTCAAAATTTTTTTTTTGCTAATGATATTTGATCACTAGTCTGCTGCTTTACCGGCTAATAAAATAGTCTTCGTTTTCGACTCCAACCCGATTAAAACCTGCGGACCAACGACCGGCTCGTCTCGTTATCAAACAGCATAAAAGAAACCAGGGTTAATAATGAGTAGGTACTGCGGACGCTAGTCTTCGGCTGGAAAGAATTGTCTAGAGTTTTCGCTAGTTTTCGTTTTGGAACATCTTGCCCCCCTAGTACCTGTCGTTAGTTCCAGAATTGGGTTTTAATCGGGTTGGAATTGGAAAACGAAGACGATTTTTACGATGGTGCGCGGTAAGGCCGCAGGTCAGCCGCTCTACTCAACTGTTAGAAACGAATGATGGCTAACAAGGCAAGGATTATTTCCATGGCCCCACAGAAAAAATGATCTTTAACTGTATGATAAATGTTCCTCAACGTGATATCGCCCACTTTGCAACGGCAAAAGTACAGCTCCGACTCTACGACGACGTTACGGTTCAAATCCCCATACATTACAAAACTTATGTCATTGAGGTGAAGGCCATCAGTCGTTTGGATTTCCCTTTCGTTTACACTCGTAGAAATGCGTGTTTGGGAATGATTGATTAAGTCATTGTTTTGATTCATTTGCTCCTCGTTTCTGCAATGATTACGAAATTCCTTAATGAATATACCTATATATGCAACCAGATTTATGCATGGTTTCATTGCAGAAGCTCTTGCTTTTGATAATTTCTGCAGGTGTTATGGTGCTCGCATTTAAGTGGGTACCTACCTATACCTTAGTTTAAACTGAGTTAAAAACGTTTTCGGATCACTTTGTTGTCCCTATGTCTAACATAATATTACGAAATGGGTTGAGTTGAGGGTGTCAGTTGAAACTTAATAGGTAGCTACCTACTGCACAGGTATAGTACAATACCTAAGTACCAGCATAACTATTATCTATAATCTGTGTTATATTATAGGTCCACCTTCCTCCAAGCTAGTATCATTGAAATGTATGATCAGATTTTTTTATGTGGAACAAGTGGGTCAAATTTCATTTGCAAGTTTTGACCTAGCAAATATGCTTGCAAATACGAAAGCTTGTAAAATGAAGTGGGTTGAATTGGGAAACTGTCAGTCTTGGTTGATATTGCCCCTATTTTCTGAATGACAGGTAGTCGTGTACGGACCTCCTATTGTGGGAAAGACTGTGCTATCGAAGCTCATCAGTGTAGCGTACGGACTTTTATACATCAGCCCCGACACCGTGGTTCAAGATATGATAGACGATTTGGTTAGTCTTGGCTGTTATATCAGTTTTAAAGTTATCCTATTTCCTACTACTCGTAAGATTATAAATGCGAAACTTTGTGTATGCGTGTGTGTGTTTTGAACGTTTGTTACCGTATCTCAGTAAATACTAATCCGATTTTAATGAAATTTGAAATGTATAGATAGTTTGGGTTCTGGATAACACATAGGCTATAAAGTATAAAGATATATACGTGGGCGACGCCGCGGGCAGAAGCTAGTATTTCCTTAATTGCTTGTTCACATACAATGATGTGAAACAAAGTCACTGCACTGATAAGATAAACTGTCATTGTAAAGAGTAAGTAAATTACTGCTAAAGGTGCTTAAGTGGAAGTTAAAAATAAACACCCGTTTGGAATTTGAATACACACAGCGATGTTCAAGTCGATAACTCCTCCGGCGGGCGCCTCATCGTCAATTTTCTTGAAATCCTTCATTTCGAACGTGTAGGTTTTGAAACAAGGCAACCTGGCAGAGTCACTACAATAAGTATTGCAAATCTGTATTGTTCCTACATCTGTTTTACTAGATACTTTAGGTAGACTAGTGCTCGCTATGTGGATGGGTTCGTGCAATTGTTTTCTAATCCACGTATTCTATAATAAAGGTGGCCCAAGTTGGGGTTCGTCCTGCATCGTGCATGACAAACCGTCAGTACGTAGAAGGTATATCCTTGGGCTAGTCGTAAACAATCTGAGCGCCTTCTGCGCTCTCCCACCGTTCGCCGATACTGTAAAAAGGCACTTTGATTAGTCAAAGTAGCACTACGGTATCGTCCTAATAGGACTGTGTATTTCGCTCCAGATTAACAAGTGTGCTAATTTTAGACGTGGCGTATTGAGCAATGGAAAATAGGCGAGTTCACAGCCATAGATGTACCTACTATGGATGAGGAGGTGCCCGAACCGGTCGATGATGACGAGCTAGGGGAAGATGAGGGTATACAAGAAACAGCGAAGCAGACGCTGGCGTTGTTGACCTCAGGGCGACCACTGACTGACGAAGATATTACAGTGTACGTTTGTATTATAAGTACCTACCTTACAGTACCTACATCTCATAATTCACATCACTGTTACAGACCAACGAACGAGAGCGAGCGATTGCAAGAGTGCATGTGATGTCGCATTTTTTTCATTTTTTATATGTTCCGACACCCAGCGGAGCATAGCAGAAGACGAACAAAGGCCCTCGTTTGTCTGCAAAAAAGAAATATCATAGCGGTATTTTTACCAATGACCAATATTAATACCTATGTATGTGAAATTAGTCAACCGCCTACCTGACTATGACGATGTAGACCTTCGTAGTTAGAAAATTTATATGACTCAATACCCTTCGTCCGTCGTAAATTAGCCACAGTACGAGTCGTACGACTATAGGCAAATGTAGACTTCGCTTAGGGACAACACAAACAAAGGAACGCTATAATACTCAAATTACCATTCAACATTTGAAGCGATGATGACGGCTCAGTGATAGTGAGGTCCGTCGGTTGTCGTTTACCGATGTTTGTACTATTTTCTATTCTGTGTCGATGTGTAGGTCTGTTCAAATGCCTATTGAATCTTACAACGAGCCTGAGCTTTCGGTGAACGAAAACATTGTGATGCAACGATATAGCGCTTTGATTGCAGATATTTACGCCAGCGAATGCTGTCTCCCGAAGCTTTGAACAGAGGATGGGTCCTTGATGGGTTTCCCACGTCGTTAAACCAATGCTCATTGCGTTAGTAAGACAGTATACCTAATTTAACTTTTCTATATAAATAATTACTTGCTTATGATATAGATGGAGTCTGATTAAGTGGTAAACACGATCCGTTAATATAAAGTATCTACTTACGTCCGTTTTAGTTTTTGATAAAGGTGAGGAAGTGGATGAGGATACTGGCGAGGAAACCAAAGAAGAACCGTTTGACGAAGACCTTGATTTGTACAGTAACGTTATGAAAAAGATTCTTCCAGGTAAGAGTTAAATTCACATCCAAATTAGGTACAACATCAGTTATGCCAAAATGTTCTTAACAGAAAACATCTGAAAGATTATACTCTAAAGTGGTCTCATATAAAAGTTAAGAACTGTTGATGGTATAAGATTAATAAGGCTATAAAAGTACGTGAACCAATTTTACAAAGAGCATATTAATGTTTATTGTTTTAGTAAAAGTTGCTAAGAGTATGTTTTCCAACGCTTTATATAATATTTCCAGATATAGTCGTATCTCTAGAGGCGACAGATGACTTTATCTGTGAGAAAGCGATGCGTCAACCCGAAGGTGACTCCCGTTTAGACGAAGAAACCATCCTCAAACGCTTAAGCGAGTTTCGGACCAGTGACGCTCGTGACGCATCTCCTCTGAACTTCTTTGATGAGCTGGACATACATCCTCTGATAGTCCCTGTAAAGGAACATAACGATTATAGCATGAAAAGCTCGTATTCCGCCGTTGCTCTGAGAATGGGACGGCCTTGTCGATATGGGAAGCTTCTCGGTAAGTAGGTACCTAAGCAAAAACCTTTTATGCTGCAAAATTATTGATATTGCAGATGATATTGTTTTTTCTATAACGAGTTTCACCCGTGTGGAAATTCCTATAGGAAACGTGCATTTTTCCGGAATAAAAAAAACCTTTGTCATACACTCTCCGGCCTCTACATATAACTTATAAAATAATTGTACGCAAAAATGTCGTCGATCCTTTGCTCCGTTGTTACATAAAAGACGGATAAACAAATAAACCGCTGAACATACGGATATACAATATACAATCAATCTGCTTAGAGCACAGATAGAGAGTCAATATAGGCAGTAAGTATATACAGGCATCTGTGGCATGGCTGTGCCAGATATCAGCTCGAGGCAATGGAAACCTTTGAAAAGCGAGCAAAGAAACTCATTAGTATAGTATAAGTGGCAACATGCTATCAAACGAACAATATGTTATAAACTGAGCTCTTCATTACATTTAGAAAAAAAAGAACACCCCTAATTATTTCGAATTTTGAATTATTTTCCTGTAGCACTCATCGAGGCTGCTGAAAAGAAAGAAAAAGAAGAAAATGATACTTTACGCTCAAATGAAGCGAAAGTTTTTAAAGAGATGGAGAACAAGATGAAAGAGGAACGGGAAGAGAAGATGGAGTATTGGGTAAAAGAATCAGTTTTAAGAAAATTGTTGAGATTTTTAATTAGAATACGTCTATCGTCAGTATGTTTACAAAGTAAATAGTCATCATAATCATCATCAGCTGGAAGGTGTCCACCCATTGTTGAACATATGTATGTCTCCTCCATATTTTGGGCGTACTTATAATACATCACACACGCAGTAGATAATAGATTATGATGTTCACTGAGGAGAATACTGCGGCCTATTCCCTACATATTCCCTTAGCCAGCTTTTACAGTACCCAATGGAGAGGTTCTATTCATACGTGAGGATTACCGACCACCGGTTTTAGGTAGAAGAGAAGAAGAAATCTATTAAAGATTAGTTAGGTATAATATAAAATACAAATAGAATAGTCAATAGTGGGAAGTCGAAAAGAATTTTGAGTAAGTGCTTATAGTCACACAAACATGTTCAATGTTCAAGTCGGAGCTGTACTCCATCATTCGCGAGGAAGAAGAAGCGGCGTTGGCGGCCGCTGGCGAACCGATGCGGAACTACTTGGTGCGTCACATATTCCCCACGCTCACCCCCGCTTTACTGGAAGTGGCTAAGCTAAGGCCGGACGATCCCATTGATTTTCTTGTAAGTCGTTCTTCTCCAGATAATGTTCAATTAAATGATTTATAAGCACACTAAGCGAGAACCTAAATAAAATAAAATCTTGAAAGGCATCGCGCTTTACTTATATCTGTAATTTCCTTCTTATCTCCACCCCAAGTAAAAAATAAGACTGAGCCCCACGCTGTAGTTGGTAGATCAATGGATACTTATATATAGCTTCTAAAGCGCTGTTAGCGTTACGGGTTACATTTCTTCAATGGGACACAATATTTGTGCACTTAAAAAACTCAAGTAGGTACCTGGGTATAGAATTTGTGGCGTGATTGGTTGTTTTGGAGGTACGGTATATCTCTTAGTTCCTGATTCCCTGACACAGGGAATTCTAGTTTGAGGTCAGGATTAATGTATATTTAATTTCATGAGCAGAAACACCAATTGCTATATTTCAGGCTGAATATCTATTCAAATTGAACCCCAGCGGTAAAATGCTCGAACCGGGCTACAACCTTCAAGGCGAGCGTGTACTAGGCAAGATAAAGATTTTGGACGAAGCACTCAAAGACTTAGACATCAAGATTGATCCTCTGATACCACCGGAGCTCCAAAGAGAGGATAAGGATGCGATCAAAAAGAAGACTATGGGCATGAGTGCGATGTAACAAGAAGTAACGCCAACATGCTTTGCTTATTAAAGTTCTTTACTTATGCTAGCTGTGTTTATTATAGTCAAATCAACATCATCAACCGGAATGTCCATGTGGAAAATGGACTGAACATATTAGGCCTTCCTAATATTGATTACTTTTGCTCATTGTATAATTTCTATTACGTATATATTTTAATTATATTAGAGGACCCAGGGACAAAACAAACCTCTACGAGGTTTACCGGTGCTGGAGGTTAATCATTCGAAAGAGAAAACGAACACCAACTTGCTGATGATCAGTATCTCAGGATAGAAGCTGCTTGTAACTAATATCAAATCCGCATCGACCTCGATCCGCATCTCTACAGCACATAATTCGATTACTTTATTTATAAACTAGCTGTGCCTGCGGCTGCGTTCACGTACTTTGATAAGTAGCTTAAGTTATTCCTTACATTAGCTATCTGCCACTGAATATCCCGTCAAAATCGGTCCGGACGTTTCGGAGATTAGCCGGAACAAACAGACAGACAGAAAAAAATTAATTGTTTGTTTATAAGTACCTATATACTTTCATATGCATTTAGTAAGAAGCTGTTATTGTTATATTACAAACAGACACTTAAATTTTATTTATTTGTATAGATGTATAGAAGATGTACCTACCTACCTACAGATATATAAACGACCCACTCTAGTTTTTGAAGCAGCTAGATTTTAGTAATTAGATTATGAAATCGTACTTCTAATCTAAATTGCTTATGTGTTGTGGAAGGATGTAATTTGTTAGTTCTGTCGGGAATACCATGAATTATGACAATCAATAAACAGTAGCTAGGTAGGTAGTTTAATATTGAGACCTTTTGTCATACACGATAACAAAGCGAAGCGAAGCTTTGTAGGATTTATCTTCATTCTCGATGTCTCGGTCCAGCAGTTTCGGAGATTAGCCGGAACAAACAAACAGACTGATAGACAGACAAAAATTTAAAAAAGTATTTTTTTGATATAAGTACCCTATTTAACTAATTTCATATGCATTTATTCAAAAGCTGTTTTTTTTTCACATTACAAACAGACACTTAAATTTTATTTATTTGTATAGATTGGGTGAATCATTCAATGTCATTGTTCAATCGCATTTGCTTGCATTTTCCTCCTTTCAAACAAAGTGAATCAATTTGATAACCCGTGTATTCGCTTTAGCCAGGCAAGCTCTATCCACTATGCTATGGTGGTATTATGAAATTTGTTATTTTCCTTAGATATAAGAATAAACTTACGGCAGGATTCCGTGACCTTTTCAAACTTGTTTTTAATTTTGTACTACGGTCTACCGGGTAAAATTTAAAATTAGTAGGTACAGGTCTTTGAATAACAGAAAAAGTACCTACATACATTGTTACTTCGATCAAAAACCAAGTACATCAGGTAAGGAACAGTGTAGGTACAGTATTCATGGGTACGATACCTATTTGCAACAGTGTCGAGATATCGGGTACTCATCTATAAATAATAGGTACCTAACAACTGCAAATATCTCGCTATTGTAGGTTCTAATAACAGTGAAAGTTCCTAAAAGTTAAAAAAAAAAACTTTTATCAAAACATCGCGTAGCAAAGCCAGGTCAGGTATCCAACAGCATCTACACCCAGGTCACTAGGTATGTAAGATTTGTATACACGATTACAAACTATCAAACACGGTTAATGCCAGTGTAATATCACGATACGACACGCGACGGGTGGTCGATAATACCACCGATGTACGATGGCGTGATTTCATCAATGCCGATCTGATTGTACACAAACTCCGACGTGTTTGGAACCATGTGATTCATACAAATAACGTAGGACTATAGGTCCTAGGATTTTCTGAAAGACGGAATATCATCGGTATCTTAAAAGTTATGCTCGCCTCCTTGCTTAGAAAAAACTTATTACTATGAGAGTACATCCTGAAGACTTTAAGAGTACTCGTAGGAGGTCGAAGAAAAGCAAAGATGATGTCACTGGAGTAGCGCTATTCGCGGCAAGCCTTAGGCATCAAACCACAGAGTTTTTCAACAATTCTACGTTGCATGGCGTTCGATACATTGCTGAAAAGGAAAGGCCGTTTTGTGAAAAGTTAGTATCTGAATTTAAAATGAGTAAACTATCTAGGGATTTTACTATTAGTGGAAATTCTTAAAAAGGACACGTAGATTTTTCTAGATCAGTTCGGTCGAAAGCTGTGTTTCAATATTTAGACCGCCTTGATGCCGCCACCACGTTACCGTGCCGACAGTTTACTTCTTTTACTATGGTTTTGTTTTCAATTTATTATTCTGCGATAAGTACCTACCTATAAAGTAACTAATTACGCTTTTTCAGGTTTATGTGGTTTAGTTTCACTGCAGTAGGCGCAGTCACTACCTGTATAATTATCGTCAGTTTATGGGAAAAGTTTCAGACGAATCCTACCATCACAGGTAATTTGTTAAGGAGTAAATAGCAACATTATTTCAGCTGCTTACAAAATACAGTTGTTAACAATATAATTGTGATTGTCACAGGTTTGGACACAGACTTTCATAACTGGGATGTACCATTTCCAGCGGTCACAATGTGCGATTTGAATCCTGTTGATGAGGAATTGTTGCAAGAATATATTGAGAGGTTATTAGTTTTTGTCTTTTTACCGTACCTACTACTTAGTAATAGTGAAAGAAAATTATTTCAATCAATACGTATGCACTCAATATCAAAGACGGTATGCACCTGGTTTTGAACTTATGCTAGAGTCTAGGCGAGAGCTCATCATTAAACCAAAGATAAAGTGTTTTTTACGAACTATATTCTGTGAATTTATTTTCAGCGTATGGGGATCCGAACCTCCTGAAAAGGCTGCAGAGTTTCTTCAATGGCTGGCCACTTTGAGTTATGGTACGATTAATGAGCGGGCCTCTGAGTTCCTATCAGATGTAAATCTCGTGGGGTCGAGTGAATCGGATGCAACTGCCCCGGCTGCAGACCCAAAAGATGCTGTTTTTAAGGTAAAAAAGTTACAACTGATATTATAATAGTAAGTATCAATATGTGCCGTTTTGATTATAGGTAAACACAAATGAAATACTGAAATTCAAAATAGACGCGGGTAAAATCGTCTGCCGATAAGAAAACATAAAACCTGATTAGGTTAATCTTTCAGATCGTCAGACATTGCGAAACGCTGTTCAACGACTGCGAATGGAAAGGGGACTCTGAAGAGTGTTGCGATCTTCTCATGCCAGTGTTCACGGAAATGGGGTTCTGCTACGCTTTCAACTCGCGACACGCCGAGAAATACTGGCCATGGTATAATAGTAATTATATGTTTGTTAGAAAGAAGCATGCCGGATGGAATAAAGTGACGTTCCGACTTAGGTGCCCCTTACACAAGTGTTATTATTTTCAGGCAAGCTCAAGCTCAGCCTGATCAATTTATGGAGGCTTTTATTCACGAAACAGACGCTAAATGGTCATTCATGTTCAATTCTGATCGGAAGAACACTACGATTGATGTAAGTGCAATATGTTTATGGTACACGACCAACGACGACGTAACTGTGTAGTACCTGTCACAACATTGCAGCTTGCGTAGGTAATCTACTCCGAGCAATTGTTTTCCAATTCAAAAGGCAAAGTAGGTACCTATTATAAAAATAAGGGACATGATAATTGACATCTTCCTGAGCACGGTGTAATGCCACATAAGACTTGATCAATCAAAACTGCATTGTAATTGTCATCCGCAAAAATGATGCTATTCGTTTGACTCAAAACGTAATTCACGGAATTGCTTTATTTCAATATACATTGCTTTACCCTTCTAAGTCCGCTTCCGCATGATGGTTCCTGAACCGATTTGTTTTTCAGATCTACATCCATTCAACGGAAGAAATGGCCGGTCTAGAGCAAAGCGCCCAGCACTCGTGGGATCGGCGCGTGGACAAAGTGTCCTTCTCAGTGAAGCACACGTACACCACCGAAGACGCGAGACAGCTGTCCATCAGGCAGAGGCGCTGCGTGTTCGCAGACGAGCTGAAGTTGGAGACGTCGAGTATTTACACGTACTCGGCTTGCATGAGGCAGTGTCGCATGCAACGGAGCAGATCGTACTGTAAATGTGTGCCGCATTTCTATCCGCCGCTCAGTAAGGATTACCTACATATAGCTTTTGATATACATTAGTTGTCTATTCGCCAGAGGCTTTGCGTTTTTCAGTAGATATCTACCTATATTTTAAATATATCTCTAAATCCTAATCTCCCTCGCACCTCGCTTTTTGTTTGATAACGGAACTTAGTTCCCATATCGCAGTCAGCCTTCGGTCACGTATACTTGACATAAAAGATATTGCTTTCGTCTTATTCATGCTGGTTTCATTTAAGAAACCGCTTAGCTAGGTATTGATTTTCAGAGGGCTACAGACAGTGCACAGTTCGAGAGCTTCAATGCATCGCGACGCACGCCGCCGCCATCACCGACGTGACGCAGTGCGCCTGCGAGCTGGGGTGCACGCACACTGTTTATGAAGTTGAAAAACTCTCGGATGTAGAGTGAGTGCTACACTGCTACCATAATGCAAGTTTTTCATTTTCAGTTGCTCAAGATTTTTCAGAAAATATATAAGTCATACCCTGTTACCACAAAAAACAACTTTTAGGCGCCTGTTTAGCTAGACAGTGGTGCCGATTATCTTGTTCACCTGACTAAACTAAATTATAAAAATTCTTAATTTAGTTTAGATAGTTCTAAAAGCTATTCTGATGAAAGGTCTGATTAAATTTAGTCACCCTATTGATAGCACCAAATTTATAATAAACTAGCTGCTGCCCCGTGGTTTCAACCGCGTGGAGATTCTGGATTTCATGGTTTTTATTTTTGTGCGCGGAACCCTAATAGAATTTGTAATAAAATAATATTGGGGCTATAAATTGAGATGTAAGCTATCCTATCTTTTAAGTTAGATCAAACTGCACACGGTGTGCAAATTTGATTAAAATCGGTTAAGTAGTTTAGGAGTCCATCGCGGACAAACAACGTGACGGGTAATTTATATATTATATAGTTAGAGTTGCCAGCGTATCGAATATTAAGATATATAATTATTGACGGATTTTACGGACTGATCATTTTTACACGACTGCACGGAAAAAGAGTGTAATGTTTTTAGGGTTCATGTGTGTAATTATGTGAATGTAATTAACCTAATCTATCCTATTCGGTGTTGGCAGATTCAATAAATAAACCTTAGTCATACTTTTATTAAAACCTACCACAAATTAATTAATATAGTATAAAAAGTAGTAAAAGTGTCTGCAGAGCAACAGTGGCGATATAAGAATTATTGCTACACATGTCATGGCTTTTAAAAAAGTAAATTTGTTTCCAGCAAGGGCGGCGGTTCCACCTCGCTCGAGACAGAGTTCGTATCGTGGCCGATGGTCCGCTACAAGCGTGAAGTGCTTTTCGGTTGGGTGGACCTGCTGGGTAATGCAACTTTGTTTTTTTAGGAAATTTTATGTAACTGCCATAAAAGCGTAACAGCGCGGCGTTCATGGTACGTAACTATAGCTTAAAATAATAATAGGTATTGTTTTTAAACGCGGCAGTAAAGGGCAGGTACCGTAACCGTTGGAGCTACAGGAAAACATTATTTGAAGACATTTATTCATTTATATATAGCCAAAAAAGCAATTTTTTTTTAATGTACCTAAACTATCCATTTTCTTGCTGACTGTAGTTAATTTACATTTTTACTTTGTGAATGCAGGTGAAATTATATTCAAAAATTAAGTTAAGTTCTAATCCGAACTACGGTGCACTTACGGACCATTGCGATCGATAAATTGACAGTTCGATAAGTCAAATTTAGAAATAAGTAGGTCGTTGTTGATTTTTTCAAAAACGAAACAACCTTTTTCTTGTAATCTATAAATCTAGTTTTGCGACGACGACAATATCGATTGCATGTCCTAGGTACACAATGAAGTTCATTTTTCATTGCACTGACCGAATAACTAATTTCGCAAAGTGATTTTCGTGTGAAAATCATTGCGAACGATGATAAAAATTGTGAATTGCGAATAATAACTTCGTGAACAAAAGTAAATTCGGCTCCGTTTAGTTTTCAAAAAATCAAGAACTACGTATCTCTAATTTAAATTTTAACAATTCGAACTGTCTATTTTATTAATCAAAAAGATCGGTACATACTTGTGCTGCTGGGCTTTATGGTTCTAAATTGGGTGGATACTTACGCACCTATTTTCTGTCTCCAGTATCGTTCGGTGGCATAGCCGGTCTGTTTCTTGGATTTTCGCTGCTGTCAGGGGTAGAGCTTCTGTACTATTTCACATTGCGCGCGTGTTGTGCCGCAGTGCGTGACGCTGATACGCTGCGACAAGAGCGCGCGGAACGGCTGGCGCGGCCGAAGCCACCGCACGACCTTAGTCTTGTCCCTTGGTGGGTATCTATCAAAATATGATATCTACTATCTCCAGCAGTGAGTTAATTTCGGAAATTATAATTAGTTGAAACCATAGCTCGGTTGGTTAGAGTCGGACATGCAGAACCGTTAGGGCGCTGGTTCAAATCCCGTTGAATGAGATATTTTCCACTTAAATATTTTAGTAAATTATCACATAAGATAAGCGTTATAAGCATTTACACGGCGTCATACACTAAATATCTATCAAACTCAAATCATGAAATTCGATATTATTCCGCTGCGAGTACTACGCACACAAAGATGTCTCATTCAATGCGTCTCGGTATGTAGATATTTTTTTGCTATGGCGACATTCTCCTAATATGTGAACAATAACCGAATATTGGAATAAAACAAAATTGAGAATGAGAAGAAATGTTCCCACCCTCCAGCAGATTTAAAAGATATATCTCATTCGGAGCGTATATATATATATCCGCATAGCGGATTCGTATGTAGTTTTTTTACCATGTCGACATTCTTCTAGTACTATGTGGGATTTACACGGTTAAATTGGATTATAGTGTACTAGCTGCTGCCCGCGATTTCACCGGCGTGGAGATATTGGATTCACGGGTTTTATTTTTTTGCGCGGAACCTTTAAGTCTTTTTCTAAAATTAAAGTAGCCTAAGTTACTCCTTGTAACATCAGCTATCTGGCAGTGAAAGTCCTGTCAAAATCGGTCCAGCCGTTTCAGAGATTACCCGGAACAAACATTCAGACAAAAATTTAAAAATGATTGTTTGTTATAGGTACCGTATATACTTTCATATGCATTTAGGAAAAAGCTGTTATTTTGATATTACAAACAGACACTTCAATTTTATTTATTTGTATTATAGATAATAACAATTATGAAGTAGGTACCTATCTAGTTAATGAAGGCTTTTTATAGCCCGTTATTTAATTGCAGTGCATGTTTCAGGTGGAAACAGCCTCCATTGCCGCGCGCCGCTCCACCCATAGTGGTTCGAGCTAAGGACGACCCACCACAGTATTCTCCACCACCGGGATACACCACATACTTGCCCTAGTCACGACATACGTCACTTATATATTTCACCTATAGCAATTTTGATTGATATACGACTAGCAATTTAAGATATTTCTAACTCAAATTTTTTCATTAGGTTGTATTTTAAAAGGTTTTTCAGATTAATAAAAAATACATGTTCACATTCAAATGGTTTTATTAAACATTACATCAATCAATTACCCTTTCAAAACACGCATCACTTACAACCGTGTTATTTATTAGGTAATCGTGTAGCTTGCTTTTGGGACGATCAAATTGGAATTTGACATTTATGTCTGGTCCCAATAAATGCCATATTAGGATGTACTAGTAAACAGTACGGCAATGCTTTGCGAATTAAAGTTGGCCTGCTGCCTCGATTGGTGCCACACAGGGCTTGGGGGCAGCTTAGACGCTCAAGCAAACGTACGTTTGCTTGCCAGAATAACAACGGTTTTGCGTCAAGCGCGCATTTCGAGTACCGCACGAAATCCGCGCTTGACGCAAAAGCGTTGTTATTCTGACAAGCATACGTACGTTTGCATGAGCGTCTAAGCTGCCCCTTATCTGGGTACTACAAGACAAGATTATCTGAGCATTCTTCTAAACGATTGAAATTTCGCCACGTGTGTGCCAGACTGCCACGAACTGTAAAGCTGGGGCCATAAATGAATAGGAATAATTGCCTTTATGTCAATAGTACCATTTGATGGTACGAGTGAATAGAACATCGTATCATTAGTATCATCAATGGTACTAGTGACACCAATTTAGGATCAGCAGTAATACCTTCATAATATTGTTGTATCGCTGGTACGACGCGCAGTATACCATTAACTTCGTTAAGTGTCAAATCAAATACTGGCGCTAAAAACTAGATAACTCCTACCTAGTTAAGCTTTACTGGTCGCATAACATGGCGCACTTTTTAATTGCGTCTCTTGCAACAACGCTCGTTATTGCATTTTTCTTGGGGCCGTGAGATTTAATACTTATAAGGATTATTGGAACCAGACATTACTTACAAGTACTTCACTACAAAAAGATCAACAAGTTTCCAAAATTCGAGAATATAACCTAGACACCGATAAAAATTTGGTTTATTTTAAATTTTATTCCTAAGATACAACATTATGAAAACAATTTCGACGTCTAACGTATTGCTTATTTAATTTTTGTCACATATTTTTAACATGACAACACTTTTTTTTACATTGTCACACTGTTACACATTTTAGTGTTTCACATTTGACTTCATTGTTACTTTAGCATTAGAAAAAAAAATTCCAAAGCACTTTGGCAACCAAATACATGTGTATACTAAAAGGAACTACATTTGCTATACAAAAATCTCTCAGGCTAGCACAGTGCCCTGTTTATTCTCGAAGAGCCCCCATACACGAGCGTTCCAAATCCATCACCCTGCGCGCGTCATTGAGTGAGTCTCGAAATTGGACAATGGTCCAATTTCGAGACACACAGACGGTCACTCCATTAGGACAGCGCCATCGCGTCACTCCATTTTTCGGTCATTCTGCGTCTCGGTTACTGCCAACTGAGCGCGAAATTATCGTCGTATCGAAGCCACACGATGAGTTGGAACGTTTGGATATCCAATATTCCTGTCACTCCACGTAATCCATCTGAGATTTTTAACGGGCCGTTTTTTAAGCGCTCGTGTCTGGTGGCTCTAATAATCTTTTTACGCTTCGTCGTGATTTTACTTTTGTAGGTAGAGATACCTACATTGAGAGTATAGTCTTTACAACAGTAGAAGCTGCAATTGACATAAGATAGAAAAAAGGCGATTACTTAAATTTGAAAAGAAAAAGTCGTCAGCGGGATCTGAAATCTTTGCACGTTGCATGCAATGGATAATATATATTTAAATTAACTGATACCAAGATTCACACGTTGTCGGACAACATGAGACGGCAATTTAATTTGCCATATTCGTCAAATCGTACTTCTACTTTTGAAGTGACTTTAGAAGTTAATTGTAATTGCTATTATACACACATCACAACACAATAACTCATTATTCCTGAATATAATTACGCTATGCCAATTTTGATTGGACTACTAATAAATCAAATTAAATAAAATCAACAAAATTTATCATCATACTTTATTAAGTGTAATGCGCTACTTGTGCATGTCTTTTTCTAATGTTACCAAACAATACGCTACGCCTAAAAGCGCTATCTAATAAAGATAAAGCCTACCGAAAAATCTGTGAAGTGAGCGCATTCACCGGGTGGTAAGCAAATAATATTACATCAAAAGACCGCTTCTATCGCGATTTGTCGATTTGTCTGCTAAGTGGCCGTCTTACTTCTTTTGTGTCTTTCAGTCCAAAGCATTACTTTCCCTCTAATCATTAATGGTTAAGTTCGCGGTTAAGTCAAAATACAATCAAAAATCACTCTAATGTCCAACTCTGATTGGAGTTCCATACGGTTTACGTTTAAAATCTAATACAAACATTTACTTTCGTACTCTATAATGCAAACTCCAGCCTACCTCAACACAGTGCTAACCGAGTCTACAGATCGAGTCAATTATTTCTAGTCTGCGTCTGCTTATTTTTAATCTTAGAGCAATCAAAACTTACAAAATGGCCGCCCCATTTTGTAAGTTTTGATCAGGCAAAGCTAATCTCTATTGGCGCCACCATCGCTGGTCCTTGTGATTGATGTTTACTTATAGGGAATTAAACTATAAACAGTAAACATGGTCGCGTCTTCAAAATCATTAGATTTGAAATGTTCACCTAGAAGAAAAATTGGTTTCCAATCCACATTTCCGTTTTTTCTCGTCAGAAGAGAAACGTGTGTTTATTTAACCTTTATTTTACACTGAATTGCACATTACAGAGTCATACTTTATTACAAACACGATTTTTTGTTAACTTACTAAAATTTTATAATGAAGTTTCACAGTGAAACAACACCAGCGATAATGCGCCACCTAACGGGATAAGAAAGCAGTGTCTCCCCATTGGTGGCAGAGTTAGCCTGGCGTAGATTCGAAAGTTGATAGAAATAAACAAAAGCCATCGAATGAGTCGAGGTAGGCTGGAGTTTCCGCTATAGGGTAGGTTAGACCGAATCATCAATGCAAGTGTTACAACTTGTACGGCAAATGTCAACTAGAACAGCAGGAATTATATAAATATTTAATAGCACACAACCAAAACTAAGTAATCTGCAAATAAATCACAAGCATAGCGAGCACAGCTCGATAAGTACCGTAAATAAAGTACTGGTAAAATGCAAAGCATAATTTAACTAAATACAATGTACTAACCTAACCTATGCAATATGCATACACAAATGATTCGATTTAAGCATTTCTATTTACAAAATAAAGTTCCACTTATAAATATGTAAGTATAATTTAGGAGGAACTACTACTAATTGCTAATAAAACTATTTACTTACAGAATAGAAACAAAAATTGCTCTATAGTCTATTCTATATAATAAATAAACAAAATAATTTGATTTGGCCCATTAGTAATAATTAATGAAATCCATTTCAAAGTTAAGTAGCTATTTAAGTAAACGTTAATTACGTTAAAATGCAACGCAGCATGAAACATATATTGATAAGGTTGCATTTCACAGTTCAACTGACGTGACATCTGGGCACGAGCCCAAAAACACATCGGAGCAACAAAAGCGCACGCAAGACTTTGTTTTTAACCGACTTCATAAAAATGGAGGAGGTTCTCAATTCGGCTGGTATTTCCAAGTTCGAATTTGAGTCTTGTGTACTCCAGAAAGGCTTTATGATCCCTCACATGCCCATCGAATACGTGAATCTGCAAGTGTAGGACAACATTGGAAAGGAATACTCAGTTTTGACCGCATTTGGTAATATAAAAAAATCGTACAATGTATGTATGAATGTCTTCGCGTGTGAGTGACCGGGTATTATTGTAAAAAATATCTTTAACAATCTTAAATTCCCACCGATTGTTTTATCATTGGAAACTTGACTCGTGTAACAATGTTGGATATAGGTATTTTTTTTTCGTTTCATTTTTGTCGGTCGGCTGTAAACTCTTATAAGGAAATGATAGGGCTGCGAGCATAGACTTTTAGGTTAATCGAAAGCGTTGCCTCGGAGTGTTTTTGGACCAAATTAAATTGCGTAACAAAACTGGCACATGAAACACTTTTATTGGCACGATAGTCGGCATTCTTCCATTCGAATAAATCTCTGCTGTTATTTTTTGTTTTGTATTCTCGACGCTTGTCAGCCCGAATATAAAACTTCCCTTTGAACTTTTATTTTAATTCAATGTTTTATTGCACTTAATTATAAAGATTAACATCAGGCCAAAGCAGGATTCTTGATATAGGCTAAATGCACTAATCGTGAGAAGCCAAAATTAAAAATAATAATTATATGTACGGTTAAAGAAAGTAAACAACACACTTCCACCTTCTGGCTCCATCATCAGAATCTCGACACCAAGTGCAACCTATTGGACCCGTCAAAACGAATCGCGAAGGGTTTACTTGTAGCTACTGAAGAGTTCCACTATCCACCTCCTGGCTCCATCATCAGATCAGCTCCATGATACCAAATTATAGTTTTGTCTACGAACTACATCGTACACACATCGTTTCATTTCGATACAACAAAAGTAGGTTAAAACTGACCATTAAGATTTTATTACATCGTTTGTTAGTTACAAGTGAAGCTAAAAAATGTATTAAAAAAGGTAAAAAATGTTTATTGCCATGCTGAACTTGAGTTTGTGCTTGAAAGCATTTCCATTTATATTAGACTCCATTGGATCTATTCCATGTACCGATTTTGTTATACAACAAACTAGCCCCTAAATTCATTGATATGGTTAATACACGAGAAATGCGCTAATTAATCCTAATATCCAAGTAAAATATATTAACTACCTGAAAGGTCATACAAGACATATAAATATATCATTTGACACATCATTTTATGGGGCCAAAAGGGCTTGGTATATCACAGGTAGAAATAACTAATAATGGATAAGTACCTACTGTCACATTTTATGAATACCACATCGAAAAATTACGTTATAATAAACCCATTAAGTATTGCGATGTCCTTTAGTATTATACATTTTTACTACTTTGTTGTGATAAAATAGTAAAAATAATTTTGGTAATAATATACGAATAAGTCTTACTTTAAGACTTGAATCCGATATCATACCACTATTTTAGAATAACCTCTTTACTTAATGAAATCCCTCGGTTTTGTGCCAAATAAAAAGGCTGACATCGAAAGCAGAAACGCGAAATCTGTTTTGAGTTGCTGCTATTACAAAAATGAAAGCTGTGGCAAATTAAGTACGACACCCATGAAGAATTTGGTGAAATCTACAGCGCAAGTACGGATCTTTTCGATCGATAAAATTCGATAAAATTGACAGTTCAAATCTATAAAGTAGGTATCATCGATTTTTTATATAATATCGAGCCTCGATACAATCGACGAAAGTTATCGAATAGCTTGGTCGAATCCAAAGAGAATATAGAGCTACTACAATACTTTACGATCAGACTTCGGCAACATTCGATAAATTTATCAGTTTTTTTCGATTCCACAAATTGATCGACCCAACTTCCGTACTTTGCGCCGCTAATCCAGTAAAATAGCCAGAATTTTTTTATATTTTTTTTGTCGATTTCCGCTATTATGTCAGACCTTAGTAGATGGTATAAAATGATAATTTAAGATGAGAGGCTATTCTCTACACGCTCATTTGTTGACGCAGCAATATAATAATTAATAATATATAGTTTATCAATTAGCTTGATACGCGGGACAGCTGCAATTTTTTTTACAGTCAAAATGTACGCAATACAATGTCGTACTTTATTGATGGAGATGTTCATTGTGTTATCTTAACCATAGACTATAATAAGCGGGAACTGACTTCGACGCAATATTTGAAATTTCATCCCCCATTTTTCCACGCGGTTTTCTTTAATAAAATGTATAAAAGGACAACCCTTGTTAAATACTACTCATTAAAAAATAATCATTTAAATCAGTTGAATATTGAAGTAGAATCCGAGTAACATCGCTACAAAAAAGGTACAGAAGAATAATTGTGAAACAGCTTCTTTTTTGGAAGTCGGTTAAAAAACCTGTTCCTCGTATCAATCTATGTTTACAAACTATAAAGACTATAGTTAACTTGACAAAACCTGTTCAATCAGGTTTATTTGTACGCACTTTAATATTGCACTATGCCATAATCTACGTGCCGCATGCGTCGTACGCATTATTGGCAGATTGACAATAAGAATATTATATCGGCCAAATTCTGACAGCACGGATATGAATGCAATGGGGAGGCACAGGCAAAACTAATCTCAGATGGCGCCACCTTCGCTAGTGCTTGTCATTGATGTTTACTTTAATAGATGAAATAAATTATCATAAAAATCATTAGATTTGAAATGTCACTACATAACCAAGAAGAATTTGGTTCCCAATAATTTTTGATTCGCAATAATCGCAATGCTTTGATTCACAGATTCCGTTTTTTCTCGTCAGAACGGAAACGTGTGTACCGTACCTACCTTCATTTTTACACTGAAATGCACTACGCACAGGCATACTTTTAGCGATGATTTTTTGCTACTAACTAAAATCCTATAATGAAGTTTGACAGCGAAACAGCACCAGCGATAATGCGCCACCTAGCGGGATAAATAAGCAGCGTGTCTCCCCAATGCGGCTAGACGAACGATTATCCATAGACAATTATTCCACAAGTGCCGTTGTGACAGCTAACTAAATGGCTCGACCGCCGAAATAAACGGCGGTCGAGCTTCGGTCACCGCGTCCGGTACAAACAGAAATGAGCCGCTAATTTCAGCTGTAATAATACCCTTCGCTATCTGCTCCTATCACACGTGATGTTAGAACCTAAGATAGCTGAAGCTACTAATAGAGTTGTTAGGATTTGTCAGCACATTTGTAGTTGCGACGGCGGGGGGCATAGTAACGCTGCGTCTTCCCCGTTAGCCTCTTCCTTGTCAGAGCAGCGACGTCGCAAAAAGTGCACGAGCGCGTCAAACTTGTCGGAATTTGTAAATGTAGCCTGAAAATAATAAAAGCATTGTGGGTTTTTTTATGTTATTTGGTAACGAGACGAGCTGGTTGTTTGCTTGATGGGAAGCATAACGCCGGCCTATAACAATTGCAGTGCAACCCAGAACTTTGAAACACAAAGGCCTGCGCGGCACTCGTTACCCTGAGACATTAGGTATTAAGTCTCATAAGCCCAGTAATTTCACTGGCTACTCTGCTCATAGGGAACCGTTCTGAAACGTTAGAATTTTAAGCAATTTCTCGATTTAATGTTAAAAATTTGTATGCTATTATTTGACGCTAATCTATTTTCGCCAGTGCGAATACTGATGCGAGTCATGCGCAGCTAGTTGTAGGTTCATCGGGGGTGTACAAGAGTCACAGACCAATAAACTTAGACGCCGCATAATACAAGTTTTGCATCAGAACCCAATTGTCAAATGTTGGCGGGGGACGAGGGAAGACGGCGTGTTGTGATTGGTCAGTTTAAAACTCATACATCAGACGAGTGAAGACGGCGTGTTGTGATTGGTGCAGCTGGATTGCGTTCAGCAGTGATAATGCTTAACCTTGACGAGCTGGGGGGCCCGGCTAAGCGGAGTCTATAGGTGTAATGGTCTGTGACAAGAGTGTAAGGGGCGGAGCTTGTGCATACCGGTCATAAAGTTTACGCGCATTACAATACCGGCATTCAAGTGCGCAAGTGTGAATTCCTAATATATCTCTAATCTTAATCATAATTATGCTTACCTCAATACCAATAGCCATCACCAGATGAATAACTGGTATCAGTAGTAAATAAACTCTAAACATGTTCTTTTCTTTTTGCTCTATAACCATTTCCATCACTTCCATGAAATCGTCCAGCAATTTCCAAGGGCACAGTAGCAGGACCAGAACAAATACTGTTTGCATTATTAGTACCGCTACCATACAATCTGGAAACAAAAAAAAAAGCGATTGTAGTTTGTTTATGCTTATAGTCAAAACTAAACATTCAAAATCTTAATACTAAACTATTTGGAGCTAGGAATAACAATGTATATTCAAAGAATAAAGTCCGTTTTTTATTCGATCACCAGCAAATTACGTGATTCGAATTCCTATTTACGCCATTGGTTGTTGATCCGCCGTATTTGTTTATATTCATGGGCAAGTATAAAAACGCGGACCTCATGTAATCTATGTCACACATATACATCTGCTACGGTTAAAAAATTCGGTTCAGAATAGCAGAAGGCATCACCAGAGTATTCAATACAAACAGTTTTATGTGGAAAAATATATTTTTCATTCCGGTTTCATCATCAGAACCCCAGGGTTCTAATAATGGATCGTCACATCATCTAGGATTCGAGTACTTGTAAAGACAAATCAAACGAGCCCAAACGCGATGGGGTTACGGCGTTTCGTTACAGAGTTCCTGTGGACGTTTTCCCACTCCATCATCAGACCAGCTCTGTGACATCTTAATATTGCATTGTCACCGGACTTACACTAGTATACCAAATTTCAGCTCAATCGGATACCAACAATTGTTCGAAAAATGGTTTGCGAATTTTGAAGCGGACAACTTACATACGAACTTTGCAAGTTAAATAAAGCTTGTGAACGTGAGCATTTTTCATCAACTAAACCCCTGTTTGCCACTTGCGATGAGTGTGATGCAGTGCCGCGCAGGCTATTCAACTCGAGCATATAAATGACCCCGCAGCTTTGAAACGTTTAAATGAGAAAAGCATCATTCATCAACTAGACAGACACATCCACAAATATTGTAAAGCTTAAGAAGTATGTAACTTACAATTAGTGCAGAAAGGTTGACGGAAGGGCCAGCCCTTCGCGTAGACGCAAGCCATGATTAAGTACTGGAATGAGGTAACTATGAAGATGACAGTATTCTCCCAACACTGCACCAATTCCACTTCCGGCCCGCCCTCTACTGGCGTGAACCTAGAAACATAATTATGGACGTTAAAATACTTTAGATAGATAAATTCTTACTTGAAAACCTTAAATTAAACAAAACAAGTTTTTAGCGCTTTTTAACGTATCTAGCGCCTCTAACTTAACTTGATCCAATAGTCTTTTGAACCTTAAAGAATAATAGGATGGATTTGCTGACCGTACATTTTTTTTTAAAGCAGGCGAATAGGCCTGGCTAAAATATGTTTCGCCACTAAAATACTATACGAAAGCTGCGGCGCGCGTACGACAATGAATCGCAAATTAACGTTTTTCCATTAAAAACACGTACTTTGAGAAAATCACACGTGAGATTAGTGAGGTGCGAGTGAGTGAGATTAGGGGGGGGGGGGGGGTCTTCCAAAAATTACCAAAATCACCTCACGTAATTAATGGCAACCCCTTATCAAACAGAACAAAAGAAACTTACCAAATCTGAGAATACAGTAAGTAAATGGAGGCTATCTGCGTTGTCAACACGAGAGCAACTTGCATCGTCAGCGGCAGGATGCTCGTGACGGCCACCAGCGACACGGGCGGAGACTGCTTGGTGAGCGTCGGGCCCGGCGTGGCCTTGCCCAGGGACAGCGCCAGCAGGGTCGTCAGCACCAGGTCGATGTACAGGAACTGGTTGTTGCCGAGGATCGAGTAGAACTGTCGACAGTAGGGACGTTGCACGAAACACGAAATACATATTCACTGTCGTTATAAAGGTTTAAAAAACACATTAACACAATAAAATTCACAAAATAATTATAATTTCCACAAAGATACTGCATCTAAAAGTTTCACGAATTCAACGATTTTTTTTAATTATCCATTAGTAATTTAAATTATACCATCAGATTCTTTACATAAAAAAATGTATGACAACTATCAATGTACTACGCAGTTTTTCACGGCCAAATCAACATAAAAGCATGTTTTTAGTACAGCTTTACGGCCCGCGTAGAACAAGTGACGTCAGATGTTCTGTCCAATTCGTATGGGGCGTTTTAAAGCTCAGTAGATACGCCCGAATTTGACTCTCATCAATTTTTGTCCGTCTGTATGCTTGTTTCGGCTAGTCTCCGAAACGGCTGGACCAAATTTGACGGGACTTTCACTGGCAGATAGCTGATGTTATAAGGAGTAACTTAAGCTACTTTTTACGTGGGCGAAGCCACGGAGCGCAGCTGGTAATAGCGCAGCTATAAGTTTATATAATAAATTTAAATCCTGTAACAGACACATATCAAAGTAAGAAAAACGACTCTTACGTTATAAAGGATGAGTATAGAGAAGAATTGTATAAGCGAATAGAGAGCCATGTATTTGAAGATAGCGAACGATGTGCTCAGAGCGCAGCGGCCTTCTAGCACTAGTAGCTTCACGCACATAATATTCTGTTCTTGCGACGTGAAAGGCGCCGCCACTGGAATGGACAAAACACAATGATTAACAAAAAAAAAAGTATTGAAAATGAAAGTAATACAGCCGAGATAGAATCCCTCTCTATCGGTTCCTCAAAGGTAAGAAACAGTGGAGTTTAAAGGGAAAATAGAATCAACCTATGGTAAGTTTATTTCATCTTTGTCGAAAGATTAATTATATCTTATTATTGGTTTCCACTTAAAGTACATACAATGTATAAATAAGGACTGGGGCTTTTGTGCCTGTTTGATCCATTTTTAATTTTTTTACCAACAAGTATTAATTTTTCGTCAATCGTTCGTCACCAAGAATAATTATAATGATTTCAGTATAGTAACTAAACTTTTAGCCGATGTGAACATGTCATTCGCAATCGTAGATCGAAAAGGGCTGTTACAAGAGTGAGAGGGGCGGAGTTTATACGCATTCTTAGTGGCCACAAAGTTTGATGATACTAATATTATTTTATTTTTTATGCTATTTGGTAACGAGACGAGCTGGTCGTTTGCCTGATGGTAAGCATAACGCCGGCCCATAACTATTGCAGTGCCACTCAGAACATTGAAACACAAAGGCCTACGCGGCACTGAAATGCGCTCGTTACCCTGAGACTTTAGGTATTAAGTCTCATAAGCCCAGTAATTTCACTGGTTACTATGCTCATCAAACCGGAACTCAGTAACGCTTGCACATTACTGCTTAGCGGCAGACTTCACGAGCAAAGCGGCGGTAACAATCCAGACGGACACTCGCAGAAGAGTTAGTCCTACCACTAACAAAATTGACTGAGGTCATACCTGAAGCGTCAGCCTCCGACAGTGATATCCCGACGTGGGCCGCCTTCAAAGCGCCGCAGTCGTTGGCCCCGTCGCCGCACATCCCCACCACCCAGCCTTGGTTCTGAATTGCCGTAATGAGTTGAGTCTTCTGGTCGGGCCCGAATCGACCGTACACAACACCTATATAGAAACGAAACGGTGAGATTGTGGTCAAACGTAAGCCTATTTTAGGTAAAAAGAAAAAACAAGAGTTTAACCTAGCTAATTCTTCCAACTAATACTCGTAGACAAACTGATTATTGGCACACCCAAAGGAAAGTAGTTGAGCAATTTAAAACTCGTTATTTTTGACATTATTTGATGGAAAATTTATGTTTTTGTTTTTAAAAAGTTGTGCTACATTTATGTAATGAACACCAACATCATGCACACTGTTACAATAAATATTATGGAAACAAAGTCATGATTCAAATTAAATGCCATTACAATTACAGGCGTAGACTTCATACAAATTAATTAATGAGCGAGTAAGATGTCAAATATATAATTTAAAATTCAATAGTAAAACATTGTGTTTCTATGTTGAGAAATTATTTTCGAATCTTATTCCTGCATTCTTACTCATGTTGTAACGTTCCTTTAGTTTAAAAATAAATTGAAAAAGAAAATAATGCCTTACGCGCAGATAAGTAACCTACATAAAAGATTAGAAATTATTAAATATATTAAAAGTTGACGAAAACACTTGAACTTACCCTTGTTTAGAATCGTATTCACAATATCAGGATACTTCACTCGTAATACTGTCCATGTCTTTCCATCCATTGCGTAAACGAAATCCATTCCAATTTTTGGTGGGCCTCCCTCACCGACAACCTAAACAAAAGTTGCAGACTATAAATAAATAAAAAAGATGGGCGATTTTTAGCTCACACTGGAAAAGCGACACAAAATCATAGGAATCGCGTGCCCCACGTTTGGTGGGAACTAATGAAAAGGTGAGAGAACAAGGTAAATTAAGAAAAGTAAGAGATTTATAAATCATGTTTTTTATATTATTTTTTCCCTGTATAGGAAATTGTTATACGTACCTCCATATAAATAGGTGGTTTCGCATCATTCGAACCTTGTCCGACAGTGACCAATACAATTTTCTGATGTGGTTGCACCATGAGGCACCCTCGAGCCACCGACATAGCCGTCATAAGATTGTCACCTAAAATCATAGCATTGACCTATAGACCTATAACATACCAGCAGGGTGATTATAATTCACTCGGAATGATTCCGTGTAGGAAGCGACTGCATCTGATCGTTTATGTCTCGGAAACGCATCCCAACAGAGAAATGTCGGGTTATTATCCGAGTTTATGCAGCTGAGTTGTTGAATCTAAGCGGGAAGTTACTCTGATGGGCTGTGATTCTGAAATATAAACGATCAAGACAGTCGCTTCGAACACGGATATAGTTCCGAGTGAATTAAAATAATCCTGCAGAAGTATTTACTTCAGTATTTTTATTTTTAGAAGTATTTTTAACCGACTACCAAACAATTAAGGAGGTTGTCAAGTTATCTGTTTTATTTTGTGGCGATGCCGTTTTTTACAATTTGATAACGAGACGAGTCTGTCGTTTGCCGGATGGCAAGCATAACGCCGCGCCAACCCATAACAATTGCAATGCCGTGTCACCTAGAACTTTAAATAACAAAAGCCTGCACCGCACTGCAGCGCGCACTGCGCTGGTTACCCTGAGACATTAGGTATTAAGTCTCATAAGCCCAGTAATTTCACTGGATACTTTGCTCATCAAACCGGAAAAGCAATGCTTGCACATTGCTGCTTGGCGGCAGACTTCACGAGCAAAGCGATTTCAACGTCTATTCTCAACCGATTTAAATTATTATTTTTTAATGAGTAGGGTATATTACACGGGTGGTCCTATTATAAATTTCATTAAAGAATAACCTTTAAGGGCAAAAAAATGGGGCTTGAAATTTCAAATTCGTCGAAGTCGGTTCCCGGTTTTTTAAAACCCATTTTGTATTACAAAACTATCATGTAGTTGTAGGTGTAATATAGAAATATATACAAACCTGTAACCATAATCTGCCTAATATTAGCCTCATGCAGCTCTCTAATAACTTGAGTGGTTTCAGGCTTCAGGCTATTTTGCATGACTAGAAAGCCTAAGAAATCCATCTGGCACTCAAGCGCCTCTCTGTGTATCCTCTGAGTGTCCGACCACTTCATCTTACGGTCTAGCTTCTTGTAAGCGAGACTGATCACTCTGTACCCGTTCCACGTGTACTCGTTCAGCACTGAACTGAAGTTATCTGGCAGGGTGGCGGGATCGCACATACCTGCAATCTTTAAGAGTTTTTAATTTTTTTCTTTTTTCTTTTATGACATCGATTGGGAAACAAGCAAACGGCCAACATTTGCAACTTGCCAAAGAGTTGCCGACCCAGAACTCGTTTGACAATCATCTTGAAGGATTGCATTTTTTAGCACTGCGGATAAACCGGCTGGATGAGGTGAAAAAGCTCTTCTGAGCAGTCCCCGTTGTTTATTCGGTAAAATATAGTCTCTCAGTCTCTGCGATAATTAAGCGGCTCCAGGAGGTCCGTGAGTTTGGGGTCGTCAACAATTCGGATCGCTCTACGTTGTATTGCACCAAGGGGCCGGAGTTGATATTTAGGCGAACCGATCCAAAGGCAAAGCAGTATTCCATGTGAGGACGAAGTTGTGCCTTATTTAGCAACAGTCGTTGCCCACCAAGCTATATGAATGCAACTCCAGCCTTACTCGCAATATGAAAATACAGGGACTACTATTTGACGTGACGTTTGCAACAATACATACCTTCTCGGGTGCACCTTTGACGTAATAAACCATCTGCGGTTGTCCAAGAACCCTGGCAATCACACCCATTGACTGTTGGGACGACGAGAAATGGAATCGTCTAAGCAAACCAATCTGAAAACAAATTATTTAAACACTATAAAAGGTAACAAAGAAATGATTGTTTAATCAACAACCTTTAAGACATCTTGCCGAATTTCATGATTCTACGTCAACGGGAAGTACCCTATATGTTGTGATTCCCGATCTTGACAGCCAGATAGACAGACAAGTAAGTGCTCCTATAAGGGTTTCTTTTTTTTTGAGGTATGTAAGTGCAACCAAAGATGGACTTTATGTAACATACCTCATATGGAACCTCCATGGTGTATGGGTCATAATTATCCAAGTTCTGAGGATCTTCTTCTTGTGTTGCGTGCGGTTTCACTATTGCAGGGGTCAGGTTGTCATATCTTGTATTTTCTGGTCCTGGTTCTTGCAGAACCTACCAGATACAATCAATTTAATACTCAAAAATTAACTAAATTCATTGTTAATAACTGAATTAGTAATTCTAAGTGCATAGTTGTAAGTGTTTACGTACTTGTTTATGATTCATCAATAAACGATTAAATTTGTTATATATAGGTATCATTATTATTATATGTATATATATATGGTAATTAATACGTTATTTATTAAACTTATCTGATGAGTTTTATAAACTTATGAATTATTTAATTCAGGTAATAGGTACTTATGATTAATGTTTGCGATTTTTATCATGAAATCCTATTGTTATCTATTTTACAACTAGACACAAAAATTGGATCTCCAATTAGCACACGCCGACTTTAAAAACACATGCGATAAATATGATAGGTATAATAAATGCTGATTGATGAGTAAAAACAAAACATAAGCAATGTTGCAGTTATGTACTATGCACAATTTAATAGCTAAAGCGGGGATGTATAATAGAAGGGCGGAGGGTGTCCTCCCCTCAGACCAACAATTAAGTTTGGCAAATTTTAAATTAGGAGCACTAATTTAAAATTTGCCAAACTTAATTGTTGACAAATACCATTGTAAAAGTAATCTTATAAGTCTTTCTCATTCGGCATTACGAAACCGTAAAAAGAAACAAAACAAATACAAACTTACCCACTTTGTGAACTCGAACATCTTCAAATCCAAGGGATCGCCTTTCAACTCTCCCTGGATGCTAGTCAACGAGTGACACGAGGCCAGCGCTTGGACCAGCGGGCTGGTGGCCGGCAGCTCTGTGACGTCATCAATCCTTTGACCGAACTTTTCTCCAGGCCACGCCGGTATCACACCGTAGAAGTCTAAGCCGTCCTCGGTTAGAGTACCTGTCTGGAAGAATCAAGAATATAGGGGCTATGTTTATTTTAATGTACAATTAAGCAAGTCATCTAAAAAGTACAAATAAAACAGTGCTGGCTGCCGTTTGCCTGTCCTACTATCGCGAGAGCTATTGCATTTTGACCAAAAGAATTACACATACATAATTCAAGTGTTAAAAATACGAGACGTTTTTGCATAAATAAATCTAAATGTGAATTTAATGAATATTGTAAGTGGATTCATTGATTAGGGTATGATGGGGCTGGCATAGCTTCGTTAGATAAAAGCCACAAAATAAATTTAAAAAAAAGTGTTAAATAAATGTGTGACTGATAACTGACAGTCCACATGATGTAGCGGTGTAGTTCTAGTGAACAGATTGATACACTTCTGTATCGCGTGCGGCGTGAGGGTTGCGGGGTTCGATCCCTGAATCCAACTAGATAAACATTATTTGTGCACTTCAAAATAGCGTAATTCATAATTCTACTACCGCCGTCTTTTATTAGCTTCACTTGTAATTAACTAACTCACTATGTAGAACAACTAATAGAATCTTAAGTCAATTTTAACGTAGTAGGCAATCGGGATTAGATTCTCAGTTGCCATCGCTCGCGGGCAACTGGGTCTAAAAATATTCCCAGTTATCATCGCTGGCAGCAACTGGGATTATAATTCCCAATTACCACCAGTTTAGTGTAGGCGGAGAAGATGGTTGCAACTGGGAATAGACGAAAATTATGGCGTGCTATTAAAGAGGAGACTTATACTGGATGGGTGGATAAAGGTAGAACAAGAGAATGTGAATGAAGGCTAAAAATTACCTTATCAAAGCACATGACTTGAAGCTTCCCGCACACGACGATTCTTGGCGGTGAGACGCAAAATATCCGCTTAGCTCTCAATCGCTTCTGACTGTACACTATGCCGGCGGTCATGGCGGCCGGTAAAGCCGGCGGCACAACTATCGTGATGATATCCAGAGTTCGCAGGATTATTGTACCAGTTGGACTCTGAAAGGTTTATTAAATTAGTTAACATAGTATATTATAAATCCTACTATATAACTGTAATTTAATTAAGACGAAATTACTGGACCGATTATTGTGAAAATTGGAATGGAGCTTACATTTCATCTTGATAGTCTTAATAAAAGCGGGGCAAAATATGTCTATGGATTTAAATTCTGCAACACATAGGAGTAGCTGGTTCGTGGGTGGACTGCGTAATACCTACACGATTTATTGTTCTTTTTATTACTGCGCAGGTCACGTGGTGCGTCGCCAGAGCTAAAGTTGTTTACCGCCTCCAATACCTTACAATGTTTTTTTTTTATGATATTTGGTAACGAGACGAGCTGGTCGTTTGCCTGATGGTAAGCATAACGCCGGCCCATAACAATTGCAGTGCCACCCAGAACTTTGAAACACAAAGGCCTGCGCGGCACTGCAATGCGCTCGTTACCCTGAGACGTTAGGTATTAAGTCTCATAAGCCCAGTAATTTCACTGTAATATAAATCCAGTGTAAACAAATCAAACTTACCCCTCTATCGAGATACAGCCATATGGAGTATATCATTCCGGCTCCAGCTATGAGGAACATGAAAGCGAGGAATTTGACGGCGTCCGTGTAAAACTTGAAACTCGCCGAGTTTGGATATAGAATACTCTTTATAAGTTCGCCTTTTGACGTATCGAAGCCCGTGCGTACGACTTTTGCTAGAACCTATAAGTAAAATTATAAATGAGACCAGATTTATTATCAGTGAATATAAATCTGAATATATCGTGATATTGCCAAAGTTTATGCCCGGCCTGAGTATGCATAAGCTCCGCCTCTCTCCCGTTTTGTAAAGTAGTGTTTACACTTTCAGATTTATAATTTATGTATGTAACTAAATGATTTTACATAAATAAGCGAAGGTAAGAATACGTAAGTAATAGTGAGTCTACATCATTATTATCGCAGCCGACAGCACACCTCCACTGGGTCTTAAATTAGCTAATGCATAGGACTCGCTCTCATATTCGCACTGGTCAAAAGTTTAGTTATACTTGTAACTTTATGTTCATAAGTTAAACTTTGTGTTTATGTACCTGAACATTGCCGTAGAATCGAGTTTGTATTACGTGCGTGCCAGAAAATAGTGTATGCCGTTTGTGTGCCTCAGTGCAATACGGCTCAGGGGATGCACAAGGGGGTCCCTTCATCACTGGCACACTTTCACCTAAAAATATAAATAAAGACATGTCATAAAGAACTCAGATTAAGTATAGATAGAGCCTTAATAAGGCCGCAAAACAATGGCGCTAGTGTGGAGGCGAAAAGGTGGACCATTTCGCCATTTACATCAATCATTGCTATCCGCGCCGCGCACGTCACAACAGTACAAAATTTTTTTTTTATTTTTTTCTTTGATTACGGGACGAGCTGGTCGTTTGCCTGATGGTAAGCATAACGCCGGTCCATAAAATTTGCAGTGCCACCCAGAACTTTGAAACACAAAGGCCTGCGCGGCACTGCAGTGCGCTCGTTACCCTGAGACATTAGGTATGAAGTCTCATAAGCCCAGTAATTTCACTGGATACTCTGCTCATCAAACC
The DNA here is from genome assembly GCA_907269065.1 of Crocallis elinguaria. Lineage (NCBI taxonomy): Eukaryota > Metazoa > Arthropoda > Insecta > Lepidoptera > Geometridae > Crocallis > Crocallis elinguaria. The sequence continues at coordinate 8,145,980 of OU026079.1, read as the reverse complement.
GGAACATAGTAATGCTTGCACACTACTGCTTGGCGGCAGACTTCACGAGCAATATGTCGGTTTGTGCTATTATATTATGCAGAAACCGGTTAGAATGTAAATAACCTAAACTGTATCAAAACTACTTTAAACCAGCTCCAATGGGCAAAACTACTTTTGACTGTTATTTCTATTGTTTATGATCTATACGATGTTAACTAATTTGAATACATACGCATGATTACATAATGAATGATTATAAACATGATTGAAATACTTTATATTACTTACAAAGACTGGCAACATATAGAAGGACGAATTATTTGAAATACCCTACCACCTCTATGTTAACACTGTTATCGTGAAAGAAATTAATTTCCTTTCATTTCAATCATGGACTGAATAAATAAATCTTTAACTCTACAAAATTTTATCATCTTTACTAAATAGTACTTCCAATGAACAAGTAAACAAATAAACCACCCGGTCGATTATGGCACAAACTCTCACTCTGACAAATGGCCTGAACCTCAAAATTATATAAGGCTGGTGATGATGAACACTTAACATCAGGTGAGATCGTGGTCAAACGTAAGCCTATTTCAGATAAAAAAAAAACTCACTAGCTTCGAAAGTCATTCCTTCCACTTATTAATGCTAACCTCTATAATCACCTCTGTGTAGTACACCATAACGCTCAAAATTTACCTGTAAGCATGCTCTCATTCACTATACAAGTTCCAGTGAGTAGCATAGCGTCGCAGGGCATTACGCATCCGTCAGAGGGCAGCACTAGTACGTCGCCAGGGACGAGCCGGCTCGCGTTTACTACGCATTCCTCGCGGCTGTTCCTGGTCGGTCGTAGAACTGTTACGGTGAATGCGCTGGTTGACCCTGCCATTTTGTGCAGATTTATGCTCATCTGTTGATAGATCAATATGGCATTGAGAATAAGAAATACATTTATGGAAATAAATTATCGTCAATCATTATGAAAAGTTTTCTTTGAAATAGTAGTAGGACTAATTCTTCTGCGAGTGTCCACCTGGGTTGTGAACAACGCTTTGCTCGTGAAGTCTGCCGCCAAAACGTAATGTGCAAGCATTACTGTATTTCGGTTTGATGAGCAGAGTAGCCAGTGAAATTACTGGGCTTATGAAACTTAATACCTAATGTCTCAGGGTAACGAGCGCACTGCAGTGCCGCGCAGGCCTTTGTGTTTCATAGTTCTGGGTGGCACTGCAATTGTAATGGGCCGGCGTCATGCTTACCATCAGGCAAACGACCAGCTCGTCTCGTTATCAAATAACATACAAAAATGTGTTTAGTATTCGTAATGCATGATTGACTCATTGTATAGAGTTGCTAGTTTCCTGGTTAATCTGTGATTTATGACAAGAACAGGGCACCGATCAAATATTTGTAGGTGTATGTCAGCGTCTAGCGATAAAAGCAGTTGGAACTTGGTAATAATTTAAAAATAAAACATATAATTATGTAAAAGACTTATGATGTGTCTTGTAGAGATAAGGCTGCACAAAAGCTCTTTGATAATATAATCAATCCTAATATTGTATATGAGAAAGTGTCTTTGTTGGTTTGGCCTTCTTTCATGCAGCAATGGAACGACGGATCGACGTGATCTTTGGCATAGTTATAGTTTATACACCGAAGAGTGATATAGTTTGATAGACCGTTCATGCTCGTTCGCTCGGAATTGTATTCTACAACTCCGCTGAAGTTTTGTCTGAGCTTTATTTATTTTTTTCTTAATAGGCTTGTGCTTGAAGTTCAGTTTTGTTTAAATAAAATAGATATTAGGTGGGAGTATGGCATAATTTATAAATAGAATAAGCAAAGTTTACTTACCTTTTTTGTTTGATACAAGGCCGTCATACACGATAAAGTGGACAACGCAAACACGCACGCCGCGTACTGATAATATTCGTCAAGGGACCAGAGAATGATGGAGAAGATTTGGAATAAGTAGAACGGATTGAATACTTCATTCACGAATAGTGTCCAGTAGCTTTTCACTTCTACCTCCACTGAGTTTGAGCCGTACAGTTTGATCCTATAAATAAATAAATATTAGTACATTAGGTTCGCCTTTAATTGTACATATTATTGACAACTTCGTAAAGAATAAAAATGGAAGAACTTGGGCGGTGACATAATGACTGGTAGATTAAAGAAGGATTCCTGGCGACATAATTTTTTTTGTTCCGTGAAGATTTACTATTATTTATATTATTCCCGTTCATACATAATGCAATTGACATTATGGTGTTGATCTGATCAATAGGTGTATATAGCTACTACCAAATAATTATCTGTCCTGGTGAAGGAGCCACTGTGGCCTGTGGTGGAAATCAGTAATATAAGAAATGAAAAGGTGTATTCGTGGGTTTATTGGAGTGTTTGTTTGTCTTTATTTGACATTTTACGAGTTAGGCATTTTGCGACTGTTGGAAATTTTGCGAATTGGACACTCTGCGCCTATACGGTTTGTCCTTCTTTCACGCAGCAATGGATCAACAGGTCGACGTGAATTTTTGCACAGTATCTCTGTGCAAAGGTGCGTTAATCGCAACAAACACTTACAATTCATTCTGTTGCCGTTTGTTGATACCAGATAAGTTTTCCATCAACAAGTTCAAAGGTAACTTCTTGTTAAGCGTTAGTACATGTATGAAGACCCCTTGTTCAGCGTGCCAGATGTGACGTCCATGTTGGAACACGAAATATCGAAGTTTATTGTCCCTGTATGTGGAGATGTTCAATTCCATTTCCTGAACTGGCTGAATTTCGAAGATGCGTTTCTTGTCCGTTACTGTAAATAATAAAGGAAATATTGAGATCACATTAATTTCTACAACATCTACTAATAATAAACAAGTAGGTATTATTATTAATTTGAAAGCAACAATATCTGTCAATCTGTTAACACTCAAAAATTTCGCTGCCAACAGATTTGAACCTGCCTCTTCTGATAATCTAGATTAGACACAGTATTTTTGAGATGTATGTATATTCACGTGAACATCCGCGAGTGTCGGTTAACACTTTAAAATACATTTAACATTGAACACAATTATGTGTTTAGATAACTAAGTTTGGATTTGGCACAGGTTTAAGTCTAATGGGCAACATAGGTAAGGTACAACTTAGTACAATATGAAATTTCAATGTTTTTCAATTAATGTTGTCGATTCACACCTGGACGGATTGAACTGAAATGGTGTAACTATACATAGATATAATAATTATAGTTAGAGAGTGATCAAAGGCTAAACTCAAGAATATAAAAAACTTCGATAATGAACTCACCGCCAACATGTTCAGCCCTTTTCAAAGCCACATTTATGTATTTGTGCCGATGGAAGGCGGGATAATATGATAATACAAAGTAAGGTAGTCCGAATAGTAAAGTACATATTAAATGGAAAAGGAATGCGCGTAGTTTTGAGTATTTAAATCCGTAGATGTATATATCATTTTCTGTGTCGTTGTTGTCCAGAGTTTGCCATTTTGCCTCGCCAATAACTTCATAGTCTGTAACAAAAAAAAACATGTTATGTATAGTTAGGTACCACAGGGACACTATTACAATTTTACTTTTTCGGTATCTTTCATTATCATTTCAAGGATATAGAGTATATAGTGGAGTAAATGAAAATCGAGCCCATATATACTTACTACTACTTATAGGACCCAAAAAAAATTCCTGGAAAAAATCATGGATGAAAACACATCCACTATTTCCCATATCTTTTAATACAAATTACACATAACACCATCAGTATTAAAATACATTTGTAGTTAGCTAGGTTAGATGTAGTGTTTATTTATGTATTAGCTAGTTAATAAGTACTAGTAATGTCAATTTTTTAATCTATACAAATAAATACTGAAATACATTTCTATTTTATCAGATTTATTGATAAGGACTGTACAAGAAATGTAAGATGATGTTTATGATTCCTACTAAACACACATAACTGATAGTCATTATACCATACCTATACCAATAATAATTAATGTTAAACAATAAAAACAACAAAACCCATTAAAGCGCAGTAGCAAGATAAAGTTAACAACAAATGTAAGCCCCTGACCAAGTACATAAATCAATAACATAAAACACATAACCAATGAAACAGTGGACAGTGTTAATATATATAACCCCAATAGCTACTGCCAAGGTTAAATAAAACTCAATCAATCAAATACCAATTGAATACATTTGATGCACAGACCTAAATACCATCCAATTGAGGAGCTTACAAGCTTGAGTCATTGTACTTAAGTGGAGTTAACCAAGTTGCATGTATATATTAGTGTTTCATACTATTATTGTACTGGTTAACATGTTTTATTTAATAGTTTATATAATCTTAATCTTTTAGCATGGAAAGTCGCAAGATTTGGGTACTAGTTTCATTAGGAGGGCAATTATTGTGATCATAATTACATTCAGAATTAGCTTATTTCCATAAGGGTGGTAAGGTGGACACGGACATGCAACTAGAGGTGCATTGAGTGCTCCAAAATCACAGAGTGATGAAAAGTGACATTGAAACTTAGCAAGCAAGCTTGAGGAAGTCCTACTGGCACAATTGTTTTGAGCCGGCACAGGCAAATGACCACCTCATCTTGTTAACTATTAGTATAAAAAAAATCAAATGATGCCTACATGGTTGTTTGTGAAAGAATACTAGCCTACTAGGTACCCATTCAACTTGATCAACAAGATGGGGACCGAAACTTGTCTAATTAATGCTAAAATGGGGTGTATGCCACCACCTTGATTAGAGATGATGAGGAGCAATAAATATAGGTATTATATATCTATATGACATGTTCTTGTGTTTATGAATCATCATGATGGGAGTAGAATGAAGAGCATTTCTATAGTTAAGGATTGCATTATGTTTTGCAATTACATATACTATTTCTTTTTATATACAAGTTTTTTGAATTATAGAGGCATTTTCACTAATTTCAAATTCATCCTTCACACATGAACATTATTTGTTATATTATAATTATGTAAGTATGTCAACATTTAGCATGTAAAGTCTCTGATAGTATTATAAAACCACATTTCCTGTTTTCTAATTATGATAAAAATACTGCATATAACATTGCTTCTAGAAAATATTTGGCAATATTATTAATATATAATAATATTAGGACGTATATACGTCCTGTTCAAATTACCATATGTATTTCGCAGATTTAACAAGAATATCAAGCGTGGAGGCCACTGTGAATGCTACGAACTTGCAAGAAAACCTATTGGTTAGGTTAAAATATGCTAACGGGCTGTGTTTACGTTGATATCAGTATTACACGTTTTCCTGTAATGTGAAGCACTTTTTCCAACGTACCTATATTGAGTCACATAATATTTAATCAAGTGTTTAAACCGTACTTACCGCTGGTGACGATATTGTGCACGATCGGCATTCCCGTAATATGTGACATAGATTTATAACACAAAAAACTTAAGGCATATTATGTTGATATTTATTTCTTATTATTTTCCGATGCTACCTCATTGCAAGCAATAAATAAATGTGATTTCTGGAAATGAAATCGCACAACTCACATCCAGTCACATCAATGAAAATTAAATGATCCATAGAGGCATAGACATTAGACAACGACATTAAGAGATTAGAAATGAGATGTCAAACTAATTATTGACATTGACAACTAGTTTAATAAGTTGATACAACTGTGTTAAAAATCATGGAGGTAGGAAATACATGGAGGTGCCGTTTTATTTTAGTCTATACGTAGTGACAGTAGTAGGTAAGTGCCATATCAGCCATTGTAATAGACAAAAATAGTGGAATAGTGTTGTACCGTTGCCGTAATAGTTAAATTAATTCGTCCGCTGAAACGATATCGATGTAACCTGTGATGTTAACATAAATCATTCTGCGTGTTATAATCGGTCCGAGTGACTATGCCCGGTCCGTGGTTCACAGCATTGAGATACCGTCTAACCGAGTTTTATCTAAACAAATAACTAAAATTGAAGTGTTGGTTTGTAATATCAAAACAACAGCTTTTTACTAAATGCATATGAAAGTATATACTGAACCTATAACAACCATTTTTAAAATTTTTGTCTGTCTGTCTGTTTTTTTCCGGGTAATCTCCGAAACGAGTTTTGGCGGGAATGCGAAAATGTGCTGTTGTTGATTTTGTGTTATTTACTAAAACCTGTGTTTTATCGAGTGTTAATGTGTAATAATGGTGGATTATTAACCATTAAGTGTTCGTAAACGTGCATGAGTGAAAGGCAAATAGTACAAAGACGAAAAACGTGTATTTTCGTATTCTATCCAAAACTCCATAGAAGCTTCAGTAAAGTATCCACCGCTTTACTGAAGCATTACTTCGACTTGACCACGCCTAGACTAAACTTTAACGTGACTTTACCGACTTACATTCACGACAACTAGAGATTTATTATATAATATTATTATTCATATAACTCGACACTGGCTAAATACGCTAATCGCGTGGAGCCAAAAACAAAACAAAAAAAAAAAAAACTCCGAAACGGCTGGACCGATTTTAACGGGACTTTCACTGGCAGATAGCTGATGTTACAAGGAGTAATGTCGGCATTTGGTTATTTGTTTTAGTTCCATATTAGCAGCTATAACCAAAACGATTTATTGATAAATATACTTGAATTATAATCCAAATGTGATTGAAAATAGGATTTAGTGCATAATAGGGGTTCAGACCTAGAAATGGCAGGAATTTTATTCGACAATATGAGTTGCAGGTATGCTCCTTTTTTTGTAGGTATTTCCAATCCATATATTATATAAGTCAGTGGTTAAAGATGAACATCCCTCATAAAGACTCTAAAGCAAGGAATGTATTTGGATATAAATTCCTTGCTCTTCAGTACGTCTTGCGTTACATTTTGACTGTTAGAAAATAAGGAACTTAATGCGTGATGACAGCTTTCAGAAGTCCCGCGTTGTAGCTTGTAACCGCTTGTAACCATCTTGATACAAAATAAATAAAAAAATGGTAAATGATCGATGAGCTCAAAAAAAGTGTGGCATGGCCATAGACTAGTATTTGTAGTGTAGAAGCGCGCCGTAGCATGGCCGTTGCTAGCACTGTAAAAATGTTAAACCTTTTCAACAGATGGCGCTGTTATTGAATTCAGGAACACGTATTGATTTTGGCGCGAAGTTCTTATTTTTACCACGTTTTATTTTTTGACTGAATTTCGACTCTCCAATCTCCATCGTATATATTTTGTGATCTCCATTCAAAGAGAATATAATCCCGGTCTCCATTCTGATGCAGTTAAAAAACAATTTTACTGAAAAGTTGTTTGTGTGATTTTAAACCAAAAAATTGTTCAGTTCAATATGGCTCACCATGGTACCCTTTCAGACAAAAAGGCTGGATATTTAGAAATAGGAGAGTTAAATTTTACGTGGCCGGGAGAAAACGGAACTTATCATGAGTTTGGCTCAGTGAATTACACCTTACCATCAGGTAAACAGCTGTATGTACACACGTAAGTAAGTATACATATAGGTTACAAATTAAAAGTCTTAAACGATTTTTAGGTCCATGGTACTGGCCATGGTGTCCGCTATGGAGGACCTCACAGCATCCACTCTTTCAGGTAAGTAGAAATATAGGACGTCTAGCTTAGTAACTATAGATTGAGATTTTTTTATAAAGTTAAACTATAACTAACTATACTGTTCGAAAAAGATAAAAGGGAAAACGCAACTTTAATAATATTAGTATTATTTAGTATTACTAGTAGTATTTCTAATTTTATTTAGATCTAAGTAGGTACATATATAATATAGGTACCATTATAATGTTTTGTCTTATTGCAGCTCTCAAACCTTTTATTTGTGGCTTCTTATTGTGCACCAAGCACAAAAAAAGGTCAACTTTGGATGCATTCCATTTTGATTTTTGGTAAAGTATCTAGATTAGGTACATATATTTATTAAATTAAATATTCGGAAGTGTAGTATGTAATACTTATGATTACACAACACAGTAAAAATCAGAATTTTTTATCAATGGAACGTAGGACTCGAAGTTTCTTTGATCCCTATGACGAATAAGTACACGATATTTTCCTATAATAATATATAAATACTTGTAATATGTATCATGATTCATGAAGTAGGCATAAGTACTGAGGTACCTACCTACGCAGTAGGTAAGTATCGTACTACTTAATTAAAATCAGTTATTCTTAGCATTCTTGCTGTACTCCATTTGGGCCTGGCACGTGATATGCGCGCCCGACGCGTTCTCTTGGAACTTCGGCTTCGTGTTCCTGAACCTGGGGCAGGTGGTCTACTTGGTGTACCAGATGAGACCGGTCAAGTTCGACCCAGAGCTTGAGGAGGTTTACCATACGCTTTTTGAGCCTTTTAAGGTAAGTTACATTTTTATAGTTCATTCCTGACAGTTATAAGCTCAACAACGCTTTTTATTTTGACAAGCAAACGCCCGTTTGCGTAACCGTCTACGGTCTGCATAACGCGTAGCTCATAAGGGCAAGCAAGGGTAAGGCTGACCCGCATCCCTTTGATGCGGGTCAGCGTGATACTATATAAAGCCTATTTGCCCTTACTACAAATTCTACATCATGCCAAAAGCAACTCTAACCCTTTCCGTTTAGGTTGAACCTTTTGGTCCAGGTATCTCGACTTACGTTCAAACGCATGGTGTCGCCTGACTTCGCGCAAGTGATGTCTCTCCACGCCGGTGAGGCTTACGCCATGCAGAACCTAACGAAGACGGATCGACTCGGCTTGCTGCTATCCGGAAAGGTAATATGACTTATTACTGTTTAGTCGGTAGAATTTCTGAAAGCAGGTAGGTACCTGCTTTCAGAAATTCTATGTAGGTACTTACGAATTTTCATTCAAAAGTGCACATTATTGGTACATGAAAGGATGAATAAAATTATGTAAGTAAACACTAAACAGTTATAATATCTACAACTCTATCTATTATAACTTAATCATCCAAAAAAAGTGCACAATATTTAATTATGATATTAGGTTTAGGCTTGAACAAATTTTACTGAACTACTTTTAGAAATTAGCGGAAAAATAAATCATTTTCCATACAATATGTACCTACATATTTTGACGCGGGCACATTAATTGAGATAAACTGTATGGAAAGCTATAACTATCGCTGCTTCTACGGGACTACGTCAAGCATCATGTACAAGATGAAAATTTTAAACAATTTCTAAGGCCGACCATACACGCTTATAATGCATGTTTGCGTTTCGCTGTCAAAATAACCATTAACCGCAACAAGCGCGTATTACAAGATAATACACGCGCAAGCGCGGCTTGTGGTGTAAAACCATCATAAATCCACGAAATAGGTAAGAACAGCAGTACAGCCAGATAATGCTCCTTCACTCCCCGCCTGGGCCCAAAGTGACGACTGCTCCGGTTTACGCTACATACATTACTTGCACACCACCGCGTATTTACCTTGGCTTCTGCAGTGAACACGCAGTGGTTGTGAAACAATTTTTTTGAGTAGAGATCATAGAAGCGGCTGCTGTGCGTCTCTTTCACTACCTATAACCGCGGTACGGTTAACGCTCGGACTAGATTTCTACCAAGCTCCATAGACGGTACGATATGCATCAAGCGATAATCGTAGTTTTTTCATGGTTTTTGCGTGGTCCGTGATTGTTGTTTATCCATCAGTCATGCATTAGGTGTACGGGTTGCCTAACGCTTAACTGTCGATATAAAGAAAAGCTACTAAGTAGCGCTTGTAATGATCAGCACGTGCTTTTTAGCCCACCTTGAGATAAACCTACCTACTTGGAAACTAGAGACAACCATAAGGCACGTTTTATTTACGGCTAAGGAAAGATTTAGATCGTGATTAAGCCTCTTTATTCGAAATTGATAAGTAGGTACTTATTTATAATTCAAAATTAGAAAGTTAAATTAAGTACCTACTTGTTGTAATACAGTTCGCCGCAACGGACCTAGGTATATAGGCCGACGTCCGCCGACATAATTACTTAGTATATTTCGAAAGCTGATGACGTGCCTTAATTATGAACTTACGCAGCAACGACTGACGACTCCTATCATACTGTGTGTAGGTAGAGTATCCCTGTCGGCTTCCTGTACATACCCAACTAATCACAATCCATCATGAAGGAAGACAGTAATCACTCTAGACTAACCTTGTAGTGTAAGCTTAGGGAATGTTTTGGTAGTAAATACATTTCGAAACGTCATTAGTAATATATTAATCACGTAATGACTCATTAAACTTTATGATTAGGTACCGTTTCTAGGACAATCAATTCACCTTTTTATCGTTACCAGTTATAAAAATGGTGGTTACAATATAGGAAATATTTTATATGAGTAACCAGATTTTGCCCGCGACTTCGCTCGCGTGGTGGAAAAGATCAACGCGATTATAAATGGTTTTGACCTTTAAGCACAAATATAATAACAATGTTAGGACCTTTTCAATGTGGCTGCTAATTTCCGCTGCTTTTTGTTAAATATTTGTAACCAGCGAAATATAATGCTGTTTGCAACTCACAACTAAACATCATCGGCGAGATAAAAGCCCACAGACTTCGCTGGCTCGGACACCTCGAAAGAATGGGAGAAGATCGTGCAGTGAAACGAGCGTACCAAGGACGGCCGAGTGATCGACGACCAGTCGGCCGTCCTAGGTACCGCTGGAGTGATGAGGTCGACAAGGACCTGCGCGAACTCCAAGTTGCGAATTGGCAGGAGATGGCGCAAGACAGACCGAAGTGGCGGCTCTTATTGTCGGAGGCCAAGACTCATTTTGGGTCACTGCGCCCTCATAGTTAGTTAGTTTGCAACTCACAAAGTTAGAATGATTTACTTCAGATTAAGTTGGTATGTTACATAATTGGCCATTCGCAGCAGGTCCGTCACGAAACTGTGACAACACCCGATACAGAAGTCGTGTATACGCGTACGTAATGCGTTATCGCATCGCTGTGGTGATCCAGCGCTGTCGCATTTTATCTGGTGTCTTTGGAGTTTGGACACTATTTTTTATTTATTGTAGACAAAATAAATACTTAGGTAAATAAATATATACTTATTTGGATTTTTTAACGGGCTAGATGCCTTTATTAACTAGCTAATACATAAATAAACACTAATCTAGCCTAGCTAGCTACAACAAATTTGGATAAACTAAAAGCCCAAGTAGGCCTATAGATAATCCAAATGTTCTAGCCCACTACCAGTTGGAAGCGTACCCAGCATGCTGGCGGCATTGCCTCGTTGAACCGCAATGCTGATCCGTTGAGCTAAATAAGCATTTTGGTTACACGTCGCATCAATAAAACGCTCTGACAAAATTTTGAAATATGAGCTTCCGGGCCCCACGGACCCAATGTACCCAATTTGGATTTTATTAAATATGAAAATAAAAAAGATACAGTATACATATACTCGTAGGTATATGTACCGGCCCTTTAAATAAGGTAGGCACGTATAAACTTAATAAATGTTGCGTGCACAAACATCCGCTGTAATCATACTTGAAACCACTGACGTCAAACTAAAGGGAATTTAATTAAAACATCATCTAAATCCCACACCATGCAACCGGCAAGATAATGAAAAAATTAAAAGATTATACTTACCCACGATTACCGTCCAGATAAGAGAACATAGGAAAGCGTAATAGGTAATTATATTCATGGAAACTTACGGAAAAATGCTAAGATGGTAAACAATACGCTCGATGCTTCTAAAATTAGAATGCCGTAGGGAATGTAGTCTTCTCCCATGATGGATAGCTGTTTACAAAGCTGAAAGAAAGTGAGATTAGATTAACTTATTCAAGCTTTGAAATAATGTTTTTGTTTTTGATTCCTTGTTAATTTTGATATCCTATGCTATTATTATTGTTGTTATACATGCTCTCCTGTAAACTTATCTCCATAAAGTAATAACAAACTTGCATATAGGGTTTTTAAATTATGTGTAAGTATATAGATAAGAGATCTGTGAATTTATTTATTTATTTCTTGCATACATACATTTAATACAATGGAGTAGAAATAAATGAACTAAAGTGAAGTAATGTAGTCAAGGCGCTTCGCATGTTATAGCGATTTCTCGTGCGTGACGACTACTTATCACTTGAGTTCAGTAGGTACAATAACTTTTTTCTATGCTTAGCTAAGCGTAGACGTTTAGATTTTATATCTTAAGTGTGGACACTATAAGATATTACTAGATATAAATAAATAAGCCTATAAGCTTGCAAATACATTTTGTGAAAGCGAATGACCTTCAGCATCTGATTCTCCGTTTGAGAGACACTCTGCTTGTGCTCTGCTTATTGACACCTCGGCGCACGACACTCTGACGAAAATTCGCATCGTTTTTTTAATGTTTTAAGAAAATAAAACAATAGAACTTTTCAAAAATTTTAAACGTGTCATTAATCAACTTTTTAATGGTAAATCCATTGGTGTGAATCAAATTGTATAACAAGTTTTAATTCATATGGAAATGCAAGGAATCAGTGTTTTTTCCAATGTCAGTACGTAGGTAGTTCTTTAGAAGCTGATTTCTTATGTAATAATTACTATAAGAAATATTATATTATACGTGCAATATATTGTAGAGAAAATATTGGAGATTGACAGAATATTTTTCATTTTTTTAACGTCCCTGAAATAACGCGATGATAAGTTTTAAACACCAGTGTAATCCGGTTATGCGAACGACTGTGTTTGCGAATAAAACCCATAGAAAAAAATGCGCGATGATAGTTAATAAATAAGACGCTAGAGGCGCTGTAATTTTTTTTCATACAGAATCTTCGTAAGCTAGGTCACTGTAGAACGCGTTAACTTGTTCCAAAACTCACACTAGGTCCTCAGTGTTGAAAAGGTTTTGCGATGCATTTGCTAGAAGATTCACTTACAGTAATATACCTAAGTGTCGTTTTTGTAAGCTTATCAGCTTACAAACACATACCTCGTGCCGATGTAATAGCAAGTAGTCTTGCAAGCGCATGCCATTCGCGGCTATGCCTAATATCGAAAGTAAAACGAAACGTACTTAATATTAGGTTGGGGAAAAAGTCTTTTCGCATTATAGTATGTATGAACTTGTAATAAAATCTCTTTGGCTATAGTATTTGTATCTGGCTGGTTTTGGTATCATATGAAAGTTTAAATTTTAAAGAACATAATTCCAAATTCAAATTAGGAAAATGTGTGATTTTCATTTGTTTTTCGTACTGTCAAAATGAGTGAATCTAATGAAGAAATTCGATACATTTTAAAATTTTACTACAAAAAAGGTAAAAATGCAACGCAAGCCGCGAAAAAAATTTGCGATGTTTATGGACCTAGTGCAGTGTCTCTGAGAGTAGCACAAATTTGGTTTAAGCGTTTTCAATCCGGAAATTTTGATTTCAAAGATGCACGTCGCTCTGGTCGCCCTATTACGGATAAAATGGATGCCATTTTTGAAAAAGTGGAACAAGATCGGCAGATCAGTAGTTACGACGTAGCTGAAGAACTGGGAATTGACCACAAAAGAGTTTTGGCGCATTTGAAAAAAACTGGGTACACAAAAAAGCTCGATATTTGGGTACCTCACGAGCTCACTGAAAGAAACCTAATGAATTGCTAATGAACCGTGTACTCATTTGTGATTCTTTACTACGACATAATGAAACCGAACCATTTTTGAAGAAGCTGATAACTGGTGATGAAAAGTGAATCACGTACGACAAGAACGTGCGAAAAAGGTCGTGGTCAAAGACCGGTCAGGCTTCACAGACTGTGGCGAAACCCGGGTTAACTCGCAACAAGGCGATGCTGTGTGTGTGGTGGGATTGGAAGGGCATTATTCATTATGAGCTGTTACCACCAGGCAGGACCATCGATTCTGAACTCTACTGCGAACAACTGATGAGATTAAAGCAAGAAGTTGAGAGAAAGTGGCCGGAATTAATCAACAGAAGGGATGTGGTTTTTCATCATGATAACGCTAGACCTCACACATCTTTAGCCACTCAGAAAAAATTAAGAGAGTTTGGCTGGGAGGTGTTAATGCATCCGCCGTATAGTCCTGACCTTGCACCTTCAGATTTCCACCTGTTTCGGTCTCTTCAGAATTCTTTAGGCAGTGTCAGGTTAACATCACGAGAGGACTGCCAAAACCACTTGTCGCGGTATTTTGATCAGAAGTCCCAAAATTTATATAGCAATGGGATCATGTCCCTACCTACAAGATGGCAAAAAGTTATCGAACAAAATGGTACCTACATACTTTAGTTAAATGTAAATAAACTATATTAAAAAATGTTTTGAATTTTCTTAAAAAATGCGAACGAACTTTTTCCCCGACCTATTAATAATAAACAGTGGTGCAGGTCGTCAGACGTACGACAAGTCATTATCGTAGTACTGTGTTCAAAGGGTAAAAGGTTAATTGGAGATAAGCTCTCAAAATCCTAAGGTAACAAAGGCAGTGTGTGCATGGATCATGTAACGTTTCAGATTTGATAACGAATAGGCTATTATTTTTTACTGACTCGAAAGGTATGGCTTTGTTAAAATGTCAATATATTATATACCATAGCATAAAATCAACGAACTGTAACAGTGTACGCAGTCTTTGACTTTGCAGCTCACGATTAAAGTTGATACCAACTTTATAAACGTGTATTTACTGTACGTCTGCTAAAGTAGGTTTTTTTTTCGTTTAGGTTAACGTAATGAGCGGACATCAGTTCCTACATCCAATCCTACCCTGCGAGTTTCTGGACTCACCTGAATTCGAGTCGAGTCGAGCTAATATCGATGAGAAATTTAAGGTAAGATCAATATCAATTTCATCATACATTCATGTTATTTTAATCCAGAATATGGTCACATTTGCGGTTAGCGACAAAGAAAGAAAACTAATTCTAACTACCGGAAGTATGGTAATGTGGGGGTTGAATTGTAAGAAATTTACAACATTTTAGCGTTCTAGTAACATAACTCGAAAGAAAAGCTTCCCGGAAGAGCTCCACCTTGTTAAACAAGGCAATGGGGCTAACTAACACGGTCGGGTGAACTGATGAGTCCATTATTCACACCGGCAAAGTGCTCTTGAACCCACTAACCTATTTAAACAAATGTTACCGAAAGGTGGAAGGGTCTCCTAATAACCAGTTGTATAATAACTAGGTGGATGTTCAATAGGATCTAGATAGCACAATAATGGCGCCGATGCGAGTGGATAATCTATACAATTTATCTTGAATTAGGTTTAATTCAATTGATGTAGATATACATATCGTAAAAGTGGTAGGGTGGTTTTGCATGCGTGTTCGTATTAATGGTTTATTGGATTATTCGCGATGTCAACGGTTAAAATCGTGATTCGAAATGACGTCGGCAAAAGTTCAGCAGAAAGTTATTTTGTTATGATAGAAACTACAAATCTTCTTTTCGAGTCAAAGAAATAACTGAAAATTAAGCTTACTTCTTGACCGAAACTTGAACGTCTCCTGTGTGGACGGGAGTGGTCTGCGAAGTTACATTAAGAATATAAAAAGGGTCATAAACCCATATCAGTACCCTTGGGACAAGCGCGATTTGCTTTCAGGTAATTTGTTGTAATTTACCTGCTATATTTTTTATCAATATTTCGTTGGTTAGGGAAAACGGTAATATCTCTAGTGTTTCTAATTTTCAAAGTACAATCAATTTCCGTAGCGATATTGATCATCAACAACAAGCCTTTCACTACAATTTTTTTTTAAATTTATACAATTCTTACCCAAAGTCTCTGGTTCAACAATTTACCTGCTCTGTTATCCAACCTTAAAGTAGAAAAGGTTGCAAAACGTGGCTGAATCAATTTTAACAAATTGGTCCAGTCACGGCAACTTAGCATTGTAACAAAGGTTAACTTCCGAAATAGACGCTATGTAAGTAACCAACTTTATAAAACTAGGTTGCACCAGACCGACAACTGTAGTACAAATGATTGCCTATAATTCTTGCAAAGATTGATTCGAAAATTAGCAATTTGGTCGAGTTCCTCACGTTCGTAGGGCTGTATATACTTCATCGATATTTAACCCAGTTTGTTGCATTTATAGCCACTTCGCCAAGTACGGTATCAGACAACAATTAGGTCACCGGAATGGCGTAGGTAGTTATGTACATAATGCCAAAGACTCGTGATGAACGAGTTGGTAAACTCAACGTGATATTACATTCACTAAGTTAAAACACAAGGCAGTAGTATTTCATCGGACATTTAAGTAAAGTTGGCAGTGTTCTGCTTTCCTGGCAAACGTACTCGGACTTCGATTACCGGAAAACATATTTTGTAGGTAAAATATGCGTGGTTGTGAATTATATTGTTTTGTTTGTTACACCTATATGGGGGAATGTGGTTTATGGCTGTAAAAACTTGGTTTGAAAATGAAACAGACTTTCTTAATTGTCGAAAATCGATTGTATCTTCTGACCTATTATAATGTTAAGTGATGATGACTAATAGACTCGTCTCTGAGTCTCAACTTCCTCTGCACCAACCAGATAACTGAGGTTTCGTAAGGAAATGAAATGAACGAAAATTGAGATCGCAACGCATTGTGCATTCCTAAGTACCTCTTAGAGAGATAAGTGTCGTCTTAGCCACTCAAACTGTAGTACAGACGGGCATAATAGCAATGATATAGCAATAGCCTCCTGGGGCACGCGCCAGGCGCGCGTGTCACATGTATGGCGCGGGCGCGTGCCTGTTACTTCTTTTTTTGTTCCATAGAGCACCGTAATTGTATTATATCAACTCTCTTTGTCTCGCACGTGCCCTGTCCGCTTGGCATAAATATCTATTATGATCAAGTCATCGTGACGCAAGACATTATCGTGAGCATTTCACTCAAATAGTACACACATTTATTTCCCTAAACTTACCTATTATTATCTGACAGGTATCAATCGTAGCAGCATCATCATGCCGCTACGTGTACTGGCAACGAAGCTCCCTCGAATATCTTTTTGTCAAAGAGCAGTACTTGGCGTGCGTTGTATCTACCCTCATAGCTCGAGACGTCACCACGAAGCTTTACGCAATGAACAACAAGATCGTGACTGAGAGAGGGTCTCACCTGGATATACGCTTGCCGAGTATATCTCACGCATTGGCAAGGAGTCCTAGGAAATATAGGTCTATTACTAAAGTGGAACCACCACCGAACACAGTGCAGCCGGTTCCTCCTGAGAAACGACAAAGTAAGTGATGGTGTGCTGTAAAATTTGGGATTGCGTAGTGCAGTTTATTTTTCAGTTTTACTTTAGGAGTATTTTTAACTCTGAGTTCGAGAGAAGGAAGTGCCTGTGAGAAAATATTTCACTCGAAATCGTACGTAGTGCAATGCGCCAGAACAATTGACCATAAACAACACCGCAAAAAATCTTTTACAAAATATTACATTTCAGTGCTCATAATGATTCAAATTGCGGAGACATGAAAATTAATGCTGCAAACCGTTAAATAAATAATACGTTTCGGCAAAAAATGAGAATGACGAAATAGAAGGCAATTCTTGGCATTGTTATACTTGACAACGATAGACGGGTATAATGGGTTAAAGCGTAGGCTGAAACTGCCACTTTCCATCGGGTCATTTGCAGTTTCGTATTACAATTTAATCTTGGCAAACAGCAGGGCTGTGGAAGGGTGGATATATTAGGCAGATATGTCGGGACTATTATGTCATAGGTGCTATTTTACTGTCAACGCTGCTATGATTAATATTGTGGGAATTGCGATGACTCACTACTAATTTAGGTCATAGAAGTCGGGACCTCGTTTTTTTTACAAGCTTTTGTCCTTGATTAGTTGATCGGTATAATATATATTAATTAGGATTCTATAAGGACTTGCGCGAGGTGTTGTTGACCTGAAAATTAATCTTTGTTAGTAGCACAGTGTCAAGCCCACTTCTCTAATTTAGGACTAATGGTCTCTACAAATTCTATCAGGCAACTTGTTTTTCTACATTTTTTCAAATTATATAAAAACAACACCTAGTGGTATAAACAAATTTTAATACATTAAAACTAGTATTTCAAAACGTATAATTGGTACGTCGAGTTGCATAGCCTCATGGCTTTAACCGTTATGTACTAAGATCATGGTTGGAGCTACCACCTGTATCATAAGTTTACTTACTCTCTTTGGCGCTACGAAAACCTCGCATTAATATATGCCAAATACAACATCCAAAAGCAGTAATTTTCCCAGATAACTGATTGCTGTGTTCTAAGCTGCACAGGGCCCGCATGGAGAAGGCATGTAAGCTGTATCCCAGCAGTGGGAGCATAATGGGCTGATGATGATTTTGTTAGTGGGAGGACTAACTCTTCTGAGTGTCCGTCTAGGTTGTTACCACCGCTTTGCTCGTGAAGTCTGCCGCCAAGCAGTAGTGTGCAAGCATTACTGTGTTCCGGTTTGATGAGCAGAGTATCCAGTGAAATTACTGGGCTTATGAGACGTAATATCTAATGTCAGGGTAACGAGCGCACTGCAGTGCCGCGCAGGCCTTTGTGTTTCAAAGTTCTGAGTGGCACTGCAATTGTTATGGGCAGGCGTTATGCTTACCATCAGGCAAACGACCAGCTCGTCTCGTTACCAAATAACATTGATTCTTTCCAGATTGTTGGACCCGCGAAGCCGACTCCATAGCTACCGCAGTTCGACGTAACTGCGCGGCCCCTGCGTATAACGAATGCGAGGGTGACGAAGAACTCATGCCACTAGCGGCGCACGAAGCACCGGCCGCCTCCTCGGACGATCTCTCTATAGCCGACAGTTGCCCAGATACGTCTTCCAAATACCACAGCTGTGAGGCTGTAGAAACTGACGACGAATTAAGACATTAGAAATAAATCAATGCTAAGTTATAAACAATGTTATGTCGTGTCGTGCTATGGATTCAACATACCTATCTATGTGTATAATTTTTGTGTCTAAATAAATGATTTGATTTGATTTTTTGTGAAATTATTAATTAAAATTTTCTTTGCTTTCTCGAGTATTTTATTGTCGTACTAGCTGCTGCCCGCGGTTTCACCCGCGTGGAGATATCGGATTTCATGGGTTTTTTTTTCAGCGCGGAACCCTTATTCTTTGTCTAAAATTAAAGTAGCCTAAGTTACTCCTTGTAACATCAGCTATCTGCCAGTGAAAGTCTCGTCAAAATCGGTCCAGCCGTTATCCAGGTCCCAGGTCCAGGTAATCTCCAAAGATTACCCGGAACAAACAGACAGAAAGACAGACAAAAATTTCAAAAATGGTTGTTTTGCTATATGTTTCGTATATGATTTCATATGCATTTAGTATAGAAAGCTGTTATTTTGATATTACAAACAGACACTTAAATTTTATTTATTTGTATAGATAGTGGATCTTGAATCAGTGTATCTAGCCGTCTTTAAAACGAGCATAACCGCGTTAAAATAGTAGATTATGCACCAAGGGGATAAAGCAATGTCTTGTCACGGGCGCGAATAAAGCTGTGGAGTAAGTACTCTTAGCAATGAAGTGGTACCCACTTCATATAAACGAATATAACGCTACGCTAGACTTCATTGCCCTATCAACTCCCAAGGATAGAATGACTTTAGGTTAAGTTGGTATGATAGATGGTGTGGCCATTAGATTGACCAGGTGATGTATAAATAGTAGATTAAGCACCAATGGAATAAAGTAGAGTCTTATAGTCACTGACGCATCTTGAATTATGAGCGTAACGAAGGATATGCTTAGACTTTTAATCCCAAGTGAAGCGAGGGAGCTTAGATTTCAATCCCGAGTGAAGCGTGGGGCCTTAGATTTTAATCCGCGAGAGTTAAGAGTGAAGCGAGGAATCTAAGATGAGAAAATTAAGTCCCGTGTTTTACAGCCTACAAAGAACTACAGGTGGTAGTAGTGTAATTCATGAAGCACCAAGTCTTTAGCAAAAAATCATATATTACATACATACCTATCTAGTATTGATAGTTACCCTGAAACGTCATTCCGATGATTCAACGACACGATTTATCAGGATAAGGGTGCAAAGATTCAGACAAGAGGCATTGCTCAACAGAACTCCTCCTGGACAATCAACGTCAGCAGCCACTTGAGTACACTACTTGTATTAAAACATCAACAACTCACTTATTTTTAAGAAAGAAATTTAAGTTCCATGCTTAGGTACGTGCAATCTTAGCGAAAGTGACTATGCTGTTTTGTTAAAGTTCTACGCAAGAATGATGCTGTATATACGGTGAATAATATATATGCTGAATAATTTTCGGTTGGCATAGGTACAATCATAATTTAAGGAAAAAATAAACCTTTTGCTTTAAATGGAATTTTGCTCCTTCACCACAAGAACAAGGAAATAAAAAATATAATCTGACCAAATACCTACCTAGTCCATAAAACCATTATCATGTTGCACGTCGTAAAGTGTAAACGCATGTACCTACATAAGTACATGAAATATTTTAGTAGCTTATACAGTCCCTTTCTATTACAGCACCAGGCATCGCGGTAAGTAATAAAGGGTGTTCCATTTCGTTATTAATGACAGGTATCACCAGGGCGGTGGCTTGAACCCTATTATGAGTGGACATCGCCGCCCCTTCACCTTACAGCAATCAATCAGCCGATTCAGTAACCGCCGCAAATAGTCGAATTACCGGCAGACATTAATTTCTTTTTGGCTTATCCTTACAACGCGCTAACAACGCGTTTTTATTAGTTGACATATATTACAATAGTGCATGAAGCATGGCTTGAAAGTTTAGAAAATGCGCGTAAGTAACTCCGGACTGGCTCCGGACAGGATTGACAGATATGTTAAGATTAAAAAAATCATATTAACCGTTATTAGATTAGTTTTATAACTCCAACCTATACCTATAAATTATCAACTTGATAATGTTGTAAGTGTAACATAGTGCGAATGAGAAGGCAATAAAGACTACACGCTTACGAGGCAAATCCCATTTAGGTAAGCATTTTAGGTCGGGGCTTAATCTTTGTTAATTTGATACTGAGCACAGATTAGCCCCGCTCCTACTTGATCAAAATAAATGCTACCTAGTTCTTAAGCTTTTAATCGGTATGCGAGTAACTTTACAGAATAAGAGACTAAATTAATATATAAACGATCAAATGTGACACCGGAAATCTTTTAGTTACCTACATTAATCCCTCCTAATAACTTACAAGCCGCTGGTACATCGCCAAAAAAGATCATGATTGTGCACTCTAAGCAAATTCAAGCTCGGATTGCGAAAACCATATTCACAATCTTGTAATCCCTTAAGTACCATCTGCCGAATTAAAACTAGACACGTTACCGTTTGGCTCCCAACCGGTGCAATAGTGCCAGGAAAAGTTGTAGATTTCTGACCCTGGCTGCCAAACAGCACCACCACAGATGTTATTCTTCTAGCCAAATGGATGCCATCTAACTTAACTGGAAGTAGGCTGGAACGGTGCTCTTTGGCGACGCGGACTTCACCAATTTTACACACGAATTAACTCTAACTTTGCCTCCTCAGCCACTACATGAAACGACGACCGATTTGGAAATGGCTCAAATAACTTCATAGCTTATCATGCAGATTGTAAAATCTTTCAAGATATTGTAAAATTCCCACCATACTGGTGACCTCTCACCCATAATATAAATACAGTTTATGAACAACATTAGAAACTAAGGGACCTTACGACCTCTTCAGAAAATGGACCTTGCCACATGACATAAAATACTGTCCATTATTATAGGAAAGTAGCTTGTACACAAGATAGATAAATCAAAATGATGGGCGTAGTATTGCTATTCCTATAACATCGTTTTAAATTTAGCTACTAAACATTCACGTTGCAAGCTTTAGTAAACATGTAAGTATTAGATTACATATATTATTTATGTATAATGCCTAATTTACAGGATAACCAGGTGGTGGCGTGGTTGACTGGATAAACTTATTCGTTAGTAGATAGTGTTGTGAAAAATCATACGAAATCTACGTTACTACAACCTACCTAACCTACCTTACGTAACCTACATTATCGCAAAAAGAAATTATAGAAATCAGCTCAAAAAGTAGTATCTACCTATGTGATATAGGTATATTCAACGAAATCATTTAGAGAAAGCTATTAAAGCTATACAACTATAATATACGGCTATTATACATATATCTATAATAACTTTAAACGAGAAATTCGTGTACATATATAAATTTATTTTTCTGTTTTGTGTGCGAATAAGCCCCCTACGTGCCCGGGACACACCGCATCCTCCTGTCAAACATATTTACGCTAGCAAGATAGCACCTCTTAGGTGAAAATAGGTTAAACAAGCTCATTAAAGGTGTGAAAACTGAGTTCACCCAGGCGATCGATTTCACATTCACTACACCGCTGGCTTAGATTAGAAGTTTGCCAATCATGATAGCATTAAGCTATTCCATTCATTTCCTTGCTCTAATAAAACACATGTAACTTGTACGCTATTCGAGACTATTTTCGTAAAAATGTAAATAAAAATAGGTATACGAAGTAGCATGCTTCGCATAATATCACGGGACCAGTCCAGAAAACCTTGACTTGTTTCCATTTACAAAGTTTTCAAGACGAGACTGAATAAGTTTCTTTTTAGGCAAGTCTGCTACAACTTCCACTGCATCGTCACTTAAAATTAGGTGAGATTATGGTCGTACGTAAGTCTACTTATTTGTGCCATAGCTGGAATCCAACAGAAGTCAAGTTCATCGACTTGTAATCTAAACAACAACCTGTCAAGTTTAGCTGGAACGGAATGATGAGCGACGAGTTTTCACTATGTACGTGTCCACAAGCCTAAAAGACAAAATACCAACACCTGTCCCACTATATAAATAATTACCTGCAATTGAAGTGACGTGACTTGGCTTCATACAAACGTTAATACAAACAGCAAACTCGACATAACAGCGTTGTTTTACACTGTCATAACATTTTAAGTACCTGTTCGCGTACGGGCTTATAACGTTACTAAGTTAACGTTATTAAGGTCTTTTTAGGATTCAGTAAATACCTTGGAATAATGGAACTTTTGATGGATGGAATGGATCGCTTTTTTTTGTCTAAGCCCTTTTTTTCAAAATTGGCTTTAGGTTTCAGCCTGAGTCATAGTGCTAAACATAATTCAAGTTTCTAGCTCAACGCAAGTAAAGCTTATTTTCCTCACATAGGTATTCATTATATAGAATAGAAAATCGCTTACTCTGACTAACACATAATGAACGTTCAAGAATACTTTACAAACAATCTCTTTCTTCTTCATCAAAACCTCTCATAGATCATCATCAATCTTTTTAGTTTACATTTCTAACCGGTGCTGTAACTTATATTACCAATGAGCGTGATTACCGCCTAAAATCGAGTGAGTTTTTTTATGCTCGATAGATTATCGTTTGACGCCATCTCACCTGATCTTAAGCTGGCTCTCAAGTGCAGCTGCCAGAATACACCAATAGCCAGAGGAGGACTAGGAACTAGAAGTGCCCTACCAAATAAATAATACCACCATGGTATTATGTATTTATTTATTTATTTATTAAATTATAGATAGCAAGTTGTTACACCAAAATACGAACCATCTTAGATTTACAACAGTGTGTTTTCCTTCAGCGGATGCTAGCTCAATGTCGTTGCAGTATTCGAACCATGGATCTACAAATCGACGGCCGACGTCATTACCACTAAGCCATCATCGCTTTAAATACAACCAAAAGATAAGCAGGTAACTCGTGTCGGACGTAGGTCGTGACTAATGAAAGCTAATCACGCTTTCATACAAACATTACTTGTTTTATCTAAGCAAATGAGCGGGCGACCTATACCGCAAAGGTGAGTCAACGGAGCGATAGTGAAGATATGATCGGATCAAATGCAGGCCGGTGCCGCAGACAAAAGAAACATTGGAGACTGTGAAAATTAGAATGAGATACTGTCCAGACGCTAACCTATCTATACAGATAAATAAAATTGAAATGTCTGTTTGTAATCTATACAAATAAGTAAAATTGAAGTGTCTGTTTGTAATGTCAAAATAACAGCTTTTTACTAAATGCATATGAAAGTATATACGGTACCTATCACAAAACACAATTTTTAAATTGTTGTCTGTCTGTTTGTTCCGGGTAATCTCCGAAACGGCTGGACCGATTTTGTTGGGACTTTCACTGGCAGATAGCTGATGTTGTAAGGACTAATAAATTAGGCTACGTGGGCGAAGCTGCCGGGCACAGCTAGTCAAGAATAAGAAAGTAGCGAAACAAGCTACAAGATCTTAATGTAAAAGTCCTCAGTAGGATTAATGTAAAAAAATATTGGTGTACTTGAATTGTTAGATAATTCTTAGAGTTGAGTTTGAATGTAGGCCGGCTTACTTTAATGGCTTCACTTGCAGGTTCCAAGGCTTTCCGTCCATACGATCCTGTTAGTCTACGACCTGTGGCCAAGGCTGACCCGGCCTGACCGCGCGAAAGCCTTCTTATCCGCGGCACGCTGTTCTTGAGCATTACGTGCGATTTACTATTTGAAACGTTATCTGATTGCCTGTGGCCTCAGCTAACAAAAGAACACTGAATTACTTCAACTAAGATCGATATGGTCGACCGCACGATCCGATACGAAAATAACTTCTCGAGCATAAATGCAAATTACCGAAAGGATTAACGCACCCTTTTGTAAACATTGCTGGAACAAATGAGTGTTGTAAAAGTTGCTCTATTTTCGGCCCATAGTTCATTTTTATGAAATGGGAATTGACAACGCCCTGTGGTTTTATGAGCCAAGAAAGGAAATATAGTCGCGATGGAGCTATATAAATGAAGGGCACATCAATATTGAAAAAATATTAGGTACACTATAAAGTTAAACTATAAATTTGTGCAAATTAATATATAATTATTGCACTACTAGGTAGAATCAAGAGTTTTGGATTCGGCTGTTTTCTTTTGTACTAAGTAATTATTCCGTTAAATAAGTGCAAGTTAAACAGCATTTACAATCCTTAAATCTGAGTGGTTCTATACTCTATAGTTATTTTTCAGACTGATACTTCTTTCCACAATATTTTATGATATATGTGTTAGTACAATTATTAAAAATGTATGTCAATAGTTAAACTTGAAATTTTATTTGTGATAAAATATGTAAGTATTCTTATCAAATGTTTTAGTTTAAACATCTATACGTACACTTTTATACTCAGCTCAGGACGAATCAATTTGTGTGAATATAAAAAAACTTTTTTATTTTTATTTCTTCACGTGTTCGGATGACATAATTATAATTTGGTATCGTGAAGCTGATCTGATGATGGAGCCAGGAGGTCGATAGTGGAACTTCTTCAGTGGCTATAAGTAAACATTTCGAGTTTGAGGAGTCCAATAGATTTCACTTCGTGTCGAGGTTCTGAGGATGAAGCCAGGAGGTGGAAATATGTTTTTTTGTTTCTTTAAGCTACATATATTTTTTTTCTACAAATCTTTTCATATTACCTTCTACTCCACAAACACGTTTCCACTTTCCAACAGCAGCACATTTTAAAACTCTACTGTATGTGCGCTACGAGCTACGACGTAGCGCTCTGCATGTAGCACGTAGACACAAGTTACGACCCTGAGTTGTGAGCCTGTCGACCTAATGTAACGTGCTTTTCCCTTTACTACTTCCATTAAAGTAGTAATTGGAGAAAGAGGGTTCAACTATGTCTACAAAACCAGGATAAATATATACACACGTATCCACGAGAAACTATGTCAAAAATAATGTCGAAATTACAGGTTAAATAATATTGATAAAAGTATTTCCAAATAAGAACGGTCCTGGAAATATTTTTATTTTAAATAATTAGAATAAGGTTTTATAAGTTTAAAATCTAAAATATGGGGTCTTAATCCAATGAAAATGATAATTGGACCACTGCCTGCTCCTTCTGAAAACGAACTATATGGACATGATAGTTGAACCCTAACCCTGGAATTATCTGGACGGCTTTACTCGTTTTCCCATATCAGCAACTTTTCTTAAGATGACATCTTTGATAGATCGATTTCTGGACCCCTTAAAGTACAACCACCATTCTGCCTCTCACTTTTTTTGTACTATTTGATAACGAGACGAGCTGATCGTTTGCGTGATGGTGAGCATAAAGCTGGCCTATAACAATTCCAGTGCCACTCAGAACTATGAAACAATAAAGGTCTGCCCGACACTGCAGAGCGCTCCTTACCTTGAGACATTAGGTATTATGTCATTAGCCCAGTAGTTCCACTGGCTACTCTGCTCATCAAACCGGAACACAGTAATGCTTGCACATTACTGCTTGGTGGCAGGCTTCATGAGCAAAGCGGTGCATGGTAGTACCAATCCAGACGAACGCTCGCGGAAGAGTTAGTCCTACCATCAAGTGAAAACCTAAACCCATTTGTGATTTTCATTGGTATGATTTTTATGATTTACGTGATTACGTTATCGTGTGCGAAGTTCTTAACGTAAGCATTACTTCGTTCTATTTCTGGTTACAAAGGCAGAATGAACATGCGAAATTATAACAACAGGATATGTCAAGCCCGTAGGAAAAGTGGTTTTCAGGGCTATATTTGTCCGAAAATGTACTATGTAGCCACCCTCCCAAAAATTATCTAGTATAATACCTATCCCGCACTGACCCTGGCTACGGACGCAGATAAGATTTTGATTAACTATTATGCTACGAGACCGTGGATAATGACAGGGTTGGGATGAAAAACCTATAATTTACTCAGAATTATGGGAATGGAATGGAATTTGAATGGTCACCGATAGATCTTCTTCACAATTATAAAGAACCAATAAAATATAGCTGTATATTGTACTTAGATACTGGTAGGTACCTATGTTAAAAGTTAAGTTTTTTTGTAGTGTTTTTTTGTTTTTCTGACGCTCGCTAGCAGCTCCAAACTCATTATTTTGTTTCATTTAATTGATTACAAAAAGAGTTAATCTGGCCGGGCTAAATGAGCAGCGGGCGATAAAGAGTAGGTTATTTGGTCTAAGACATTAACTTTGATGTATAAGAAAAATCTTTACAATGCGTTATCGAGAGGGGTATTTGCATTGAGAGGAGATGAGTGCGTGGCGCGTCGGGCGCTGCAAGGTCCCGCCTCTGGAGCCCTGCCAACCGCTAATTGTCACGCTGTTATGTATTCAATCGCTGGGGCGGACGGAGGATTATTAATAGCATATGAAGTGACGATGGTTGAGTGGTAATAGCCCCCGCTGATTTGTAGGTCATAGGTTCGATCTCGCAAAGAACCTGAGCTTTCAATGAATGAAAACAACGCGAGCCAAAGGTTGTTACAAAGTGTTCCAAAAACATTTGAGGGCCAGCTCTAGTTTTAGCATCACTTATTATCAGGTAAGATAGTGATAAAGGTCTACCTTAACACCACTAAATAAAAAACAATCCAATTTTCATAGTATAGTTATTATTAGGTCCAGAAATGAGACACTTGGTTTGAATAATTGACACGTGTATTATCGCTCGTAGTTCAATGAGGACTGCTGTCCTTCGCCGCGTCTTACCCTTGCGTAGCGCTGGGACGACTACGGCGTAGCACTGACTTCATGACGTCATAGCGTAGCACCCAGCACCATACCATGCTCTACCTTTATTCTTATAGTATGTAATAAAAGTTGTTTACTAACCGTATTTTCAACGAAGACACTGTATCTAAAACCATTAATAATTATATGATCCTCTTCAAGTTAACTGTTAGACCTAGAAACTTGTTATTATCTTTAATATACGAAGAAAGAATGAAACTATTTATATCGTTCACATCTGCACACAACAACTACAGTTGTTTAACCATAAATAAAAAGAAAACAATAACACATGTGACATTTGCACAATACGACGTAGATACAAACACTTTATACCTACAATACGAAACATATCAATATAAATTCATATCGCAATGTTGTTTCGGTTGCTATGAAAACTTTTCAAACTTTGTAGGAAGAACTATGGAACCTTGCAATGTGCGTGGTCCACCGCGCTTTTTGTTTTCGTTGCTTTTTCTTTTTTTTTAATAATGTTTTAAAGGTAAAAACTTATACCTCAGACACATTTTACTATGGTTGATAAAATGCACTCGTTTTTATTTAAAGCATCGTATTCCATGATAGATTTTGGTGGTCGAGTACGAATTAATCTCCATTTAGTTCCTGCTCGCTCCATGATGAATGGCCTGCCGCGGCTGAAAGAACTGGATCGGTGCCGGCGTCTGACGCTGCCATCATTCTTCCACATAAATTGCTTCAGCGCTGAATTAGATCCATGTATTTTTCTTACATACTTACGTTTATATTGCTTGTAAAGTACGCGGTAAAGTTAAATGCGCCTCTGAAATTCTTCATATTTACGGAGACTGCGATTGTGAAACACAGAAGCGGGTATTGGATTTCTCGTTTGCTCATTAACGTCTTACACTCTTTTGCCACTACTCACTACTAATAATCGTTGGAAAGCAATCCGATCACGCAGCAGCTAAATTCACTCAAGGTGCGTTTAAATTTGACCTTGACTACTATGCATAATTTAATAATAAAAACACAACTCAATCTCCATTTACTCGTCACAAATGCTTTGATTTCACGGTCGATAAACGAAACAATTGACAGGCTGCGGCTGTAGGATGAGTTCATGTTGTACAATAATTTTATTGATAATATCTAAGTAGGTAGCAGTGAGATGGGAGTAGGATTGAGGTGCGGTGCGCGGGGGGAAAGGGGACGCGCGTGCGTGAGGCGGCGCCGCGCCCGTCCACGAGAGCTAGCGGCAGTCGCTCGAGCCGCGCGGCGGACCTCCATCTGCTTGCGCTCCATCACGCGCCCGCGTCCGACTATGCGACTCGCATGCCGCGCGCGCTTGTGTTGTGGTGCTTTATGATGGTACGGCATGAGAGTGCGAGATATGCGGACGTTCCGTGAGAGACGCGACCTCGCCACCGCCACAAGTGGGCGGAGATACGGGACGCGTCCCGAGCTGCTCAGGTGAGCGGCCTCATCTCGCACGCTGCTTATAAAGACTGTGTGATCTCGGGGTCGATAAGGTACCTCGTCTACTCTAAACATCGTTAAGGGCTGCAAGAGTCCGTAGCAACTGCTACGAAACGTAGAGACGTTGCTACGCATTTGTTTCTGATGCTATTCATGACACGCAAGAATTTGACATTCATAGCTCGGATTGGCACTGCAATTGTTATGACCAGGCGTGATGCTTACAATGAGTATATTACCGACTTACACGTCTCTTCACAAATATTCGAAAACAGAAAAACAATGCCCTTATTGATTGTTCTAAAATGGTACATGTAGGTATACAAACACGTGTGTGAAAAGTTTTATTTAAGGCGGTATCCTGAGTCAATGACATTCATCATTATATATATAGTAAGTAGAGGTTCACAACAAGATTATGGTTAATATATGATGAATAATGACATATATTTTTTCCATTTCCAAAAGCTCATGTGAGTTTGCTAAAAAATATTTAAAGTGAAGCATTTAGCTGCTATATACGCCTTAATATTCTGAATAGATTCCAAACTATAATATCCGTACTGCATATAATAAATGCGAAAGTGTGTTTGTATGTTTGTTGGTTAGTTGGTTTGTCTTTCTTTCACGCAGCAACAGAGCAACGGATTTACGTGCTTTTTGGCATAGATTAGATATAGTTTATGGACCGGAGAGTAACATAGGAGTGCTTTTTATCCCGCAAAAAGTCACAGTTCTTGTGGGAACGCAGTTACAACCGCAGGAAAAAACTAGTCTGTTATAAACGATTTAAAGCTATGAAAACCCTATATTCAGTTTTTCTTTTGACAAGCTGATTTGTCAATACGATTCACGCAACGTGCGTGTTGCAAAATCTAATAAAGCAACATCACGTTCACAAGGGTTTGTTTGACAAATCCACGGAGGCGATTGCAAGGCTTTTCCGCTGAGATTGGCAGATTAACTAACCCATCAGGCTTGGAATGAGACGTTACTTGCTTTGCTTACCTAATTCACCCCGGTAATTGCAGTTAGTGGTAGGACTAACTCTTCTGGGAGTGTCCGTCTGGGTTGTTACCACCGCTTTGCTCGTGAAGTCTGCCGCCAAGCAGTAATGTGCAAGCTAATGCTTGCACATTACTGTAACACAGTAATCTGTGTTCCAGTTTGATGAGCAGAGTATCCAGTGAAATGACTGGGCCTATGAGACTTAATACCTAATGTCTCAGGGTAACGAGCGCACTGCAGTGCCGCGCAGGCCTTTGTGTCTCAAAGTTCTGGGTGGCACTGCAATTGTTATGGGCCGGCGTTATGCTTACCATCAGGCAAACGACCAGCTCATCTCGTTACCAAATAACATTTAAAAAAAAAGTTTAACGTAACTTACAACGAACAGACGAAAACTGGTCCTGTACTGTGATTCGCACTACATAAGAAGCAATAAACATGTCACTTGGCGACCAATTTCCGCGCGGCGTTATGAACGGGCATGAGTCCAAACTTAAAAACATAACAATGCTATTTCAACATTTCATCGGCTGACGTCGCTAGGTCAATAAATTCAGTAAGCATTCGCAGAGCTGTAATTATTGTGGCGAGTTCTGTAACTATGATCGAGAGTTCTTTTCCTGCAGTTGTGAGTTCTGTAAATGTAGTCGTGAGTTCTGACTCGTCACGCAACATCGGTAATACAGCTTATCTTGGAGTCGGGGAGGCTTCGAGCCACAGTCATCAATCTCACCCTTCAGGAAACGACGGCCTATGCCTATACACTCAATGTTGAATTATGTAGAATGAAATCAGTAGTTCGGATGAAAGAATAACTATCTATTGAAAATCAACTTTCATGATAGACAATGGCATTTATATACAAAGTTAAGTTTTTACGGCAAAGTTTTTTGAGTGTTTATAGTTTTGAAATACTTAAAATAATTATAGTCTATTTTGAAGTTAGCACCGCGATTCTATGAGGCGACGCCAGCCGACGACATCGATGTTCGGAATGATGTACCACATGAATCTACAGCTGTACTAACAAATCAACTTTACCATAACCAGTTGGTCTCGCTGTAAGCTATAGCTATTGAGGCCTATTTCTCCTTATATTCTGTGCATATATAGAGTTCATTTGTTTTTTATTTCTTAAAATTACGAGTATAATGTGACACCATTGAAATAGGAGATCGTGACACCTTAAAAAATCTATAATAAACCAATAGGGATAAAATGAGGTTTTCGCTATATTTTTTACAAATTGATTTAAACAACTTTTAAAGTATATTTTACATGTTTAGATTTCCTAGGTTTGCGTTACAGTACTCTTAATATCAAGTAGGCTCTATAATGGAAACGTCAGGATATAAAATGCGCGCGATAAATGACGTTAATTCTAATCTAATTAATATGTTCAGCCTTTTTAAGACTAACCTACCGTGTGATCACTCTCATCTCACAACGTGATCAGTGGTGCGTTAGCATAGAGTAGTAGGTACATGTGGTGAATGGTCGGTAGGTACCTACACGAAGTTGTCGTAACGCTTATAAGCGTGGTATAACTATGGTACGTACATTTTGTAATCTGCTGCTACATCTTTATTACGGCGACGCAGCCGTTCGGAGGCATCAAGGACGTGTATTTTATATCTCCTCGCCTTAAGTTATCTTTAATGGAAGCCCTTTTCTTTGATGTATTTTATGGGTAGGTAGGCTTAAATCGACGTTGTATAGGATTTTCGTATGTATTCCCTATTATACGTCTCATTCAGTTTGCGATAGAAATGTTGCTGACATAACCGTACCGTAACCGACATAACTTTAAGAGGCTACAGCTCGCCATACTTTCCATACAAACGCTCGTACGCGATTATAGTGTCTTAATAAATTTTTCTTTAGATGTTTTGAGCAAATAGGTATCATGTGCCCTAGGATTCCGTCGGAGCAAAAATGTAAAATTTTGAGATTCCAACTCAGTACAAGCCTTCAAAAATCAGCTTTTTTGGACAAATTTTACCTTGACTTTGGCCGTTCACAGTGTTCTCATAAATGTAAAATTCAACAAAACACTTCCATATAATTCTAGAACATGTAATGGAGATTCTAAATAACAAACATTTTTTTCACAAACTTGTAAGGCATTTTCAAAAACACGTATTTCCTGGAAAACGTTTTAGGAAACTACCACGCACTAATTGTCTTCGGAAATTTTCTTTGGAAATTTATTTCAAAATTTTCAGAATGCCAACCGAAGGCTCTGGCGTTGTCTTTCTTTTTCCGTAATGCCTGTTTTTCTTCGATGAACAAAAAAGCCTTTACGACATTTTTTCGTTCTATTAGGATTTTTGCGTTAGGCGGGACCTGGAACGGCACCTTAACATTACTTATTGAATGCAATGGACAAATGATATGAAAAAGAATTCGATTGATGGAAACAAACGTTTTATTATAGAAACATCACAAAAATTCCCAAATGATACACAACATTTTCGAGATATGAGCCATTTTATCGTAGCGGTAGCTGTGAAAGCAATGCAGAAATAAAGTAGCTGTAAAAGTTTTTTTCGTTTCGTATTGAAAACCTAGAATTTATTTTATTTATTATATAGTTTAAAAGTTATTAAACAACAAGCTTGCTCGTAAGTACGCCTGCGGTGTGCAGGCAGCGGTGACAGGTGAGAAGAATGCATTACAAATGAGGTTTCTGAGATGCCACTTCCTGTCTTCCACAGCAACCTGCAAAACTCTCTTCTTAAACCGTGTTCACACCGCAGGCGTATATCGGGAGCGAACTTGCCAGATTGTACTTCCATGAGTGAAGGTACGTATTACTCTTGCGAGTATGAAATACTACATATTTGCGAGATGAATTCCAAAATAATAACATTATTCTGATCCATAATATTCCATTCCCTGTCGTCCATGTAAAATTTTGGTTTTAATAAACTGAACACGTACTTTCTCCTCCAGAAATAAAATAACAGGTAATTGTTTTATGGAAATTAACGTGATTTTTAACTAAAACAGCCAGTCGCTAGACTTCCGGATCACTCTCCATGGCATAACGTAGGTTTCGCTAGAACAGCTATACTGACCCTGATATGTCATTGTATATAGCTCATAAGTAACTCATAATATTATGCTCAGTTATTTTGCTGATTCCAATGACCAGTAATAGTTGTACTCTACTCCTTGGTCAACATAAAGCATAAGTTGTAACATAAGAATTAAGTCCAAGCCAAGTAATACTCATCTTAAGTCACACCCTTAGTATAATTCATTTACTGCAACAAAAAATAACCGCAAGACTTCGGCGCCAAATGACGCTCTTTCCTTGATGGGTGTATTTGCTCAAGTGTATTTGATGTAGGAGATATTTGAGGGCAAGCCGGCGACAACCCGTCGGCGTAACCCGCTGTGGGTGCCAGCAGCCTGCAGTCTAGTACACGTTATGTACACAAATATAACTGCCTACATGACGATCTGAGCAGTATTAGCACATGTTACTGAGCAGTTATTATAACTAAACATGCAAGCTACTCGTTTGTTGGATGAACTTACTGTTGGTTCTAAACTGCCATAAATCGTTACCATTTTTTTTTCTATTATTTACTTAATAATAATTAATTCAAATTCAAAGCAATGAAAGAATAACCTAAGCTCTTGAAAATATATTTAAAACGGCTGCCTTATTGACTGGCACGTGGCTGGCTCATATATCAGCTCCGTGGCTAAGTTGATAGTAACCCTGCCTCCAAAGCGAGGGGCCCCGGGTTAGATTCCCGGCCGGGGCAGATATTGTGTAAGCATAAAGTTTGTTCTCGGGCCTTGGATGTTTGTGTTGTATTTCTGTGTGTCCATGCTATCTGCGACATAGCGAATCCTAGCGCTGGGGGTATGAGTATGTACTTTCATATTCATTTAGTAAAAAGCTGTTATTTTGATATTACAAACAGACACTTCAATTTTATTTATTTGTATGTAGTATGTATTGTATGTATGTATGTAAAGATATAGATATATATTACATACCATAAAAAGCAATTCTTTCTATAGATGTTAATACAAAAAAAATTGTATTGGGATTTGGAAAATTGTTGACCAGCCGGAGCGTGATAACTATTTCAATAACCTACTGCAGCCGAGTTGGGAACTAGGTTTTAATTAAGTTGGGGCTTGTTCCGCTGTTATATCAGACGCCAGCTTAGTGGTAGGTATTAGGAGTAACGCTGATCTTAAATCTGATCCTTTTGTTGATAAACTGGCCTGCTAGTTTGTATAATATAGTAGTAGGCAGTTTCCGCTACATTTTTAACTGACTTCCAAAAAAGGTTCTTCTCTAAAGGAGGTTCTCAATTCTGTGTGTTTTTATGTCGGTTATCTCGGATATCCGTCATTTATAAACCGATTTGGAATTTTATTTGAAAGGATAAACTTTCAGATTGGTCCCATAGAAATTTCATCAAAATCGGTTCAGTAATTTGTCACTATATTGTATTGTTAGAATCAGAAATGGAATTTGCTTAAGAAAAAACAAGTTAGAACAAGAATTCCGTTTATTACACGAATTAAATCAAACATTTAAACCAAGGAAAAGTACTCACAGTTCACATAATTCAAATAACGATTGCACACTTGTAAAACCAACACTAATCACGATAAAATGACTGACGTGACCTTTTATAACGATCGACAAGGATTCTAGCAGCCGTCCGTTCGCTTCGAGCGCAGAAAGATAAGTGACCGTTCTTATCGAGGCGCTCGGCTTTTATAGATGACGGTAGGTCCGTTGTGATGTAAAAGAGACGTTCCTAACACGGCCTCTCCTGACACGGCGGCGTCCTCGCAGCCAACTCGAAGACCGACGGAGCAGCACCGGCAGCAACATCCTCTTCACAGGGCACCGCGACGTCGCTGGCACGGCGCGGCGTGACATCTCCACGACGCGAAGGGGGCGCCGTGACGTCACCGCGACATGACGTTGATGCTTCAGCACTGTCTTGGTCTAGACAATGTTTCATGCTCCTCTTTCACTTAAACAAACACACCCGATAGGTTGATTCCATGAAACGCTAGGACATAATCTTAACTTTTCATAGATTTTTGCACATACTTCATCACTTGCACAGGTCCTCACATCAATCATTCATCTTCACACATCATGTAGGGCAAACATCCCGCAGTCTGTCTGCCATAGGAGCGTCCCGCAGTCCGTCCTCCCTTGAGGCTGGCAACCCGACGTGGAACGTCCCGCAGTCCGTCCACCACTCACTTCGTAGAGCGTCCCGCAGTTCGTCTACTAAGTGACATTCATCATCACACATCATGTAGGGCAAACATCCCGCAGTCTGTTTGCCATAGGAACGTCCCGCAGTCCGTCCACCACTAGTAGCATGATCTGAAACACAGACACTTGACGCAGACCGTCTTCATACTTTCACCATTTTTAGTTTATCACACACATGACACAACATTATCAGTAAACATGTAAGGCAAGCATCCCGCAGTCTGCTGCCACTAGGATCGTCCCGCAGTCCGTCCTTGAGATGCCCCGCAGTTCATCTCACATAACATTATCAGTAAACATGTAAGGCAAGCATCCCGCAGTCTGCTGCCACTAGGATCGTCCCGCAGTCCGTCCTTAAGATGCCCCGCAGTTCATCTCACATAACATTATCAGTAAACATGTAAGGCAAGCATCCCGCAGTCTGCTGCCACTAGGATCGTCCCGCAGTCCGTCCTTAAGATGCCCCGCAGTTCATCTCACATAACATTATCAGTAAACATGTAAGGCAAGCATCCCGCAGTCTGCTGCCACTAGGATCGTCCCGCAGTCCGTCCTTGAGATGCCCCGCAGTTCATCTCACCAAATGTTCATGTAGGGCAAACATCCCGCAGTCTGTTGCCAAAAGGATCGTCCCGCAGTCCGTCCTCTACATGAAAGTAATACTCACGCTCAAAGAATGCAGCGCAAGTGTCGGGACACCACTCTCCCTTCGGCGGCACCATACACTGGGCTGTGGCCTGCATGGTCTTGCCATAGCCATAGCCAAGTGTGTGTGTGTGTGTGTGTGTGTGTGTGTGTGTGTGTGTGTGTGTGTGTGTGTGTGTGTGTGTGTGTGTGTGTGTGTGTGTGTGTGTGTGTGTGTGTGTGTGTGTGGGTGTGTGTGGGTGTGTGGGTGTGTGTGTGTGTATGTGTGTGTATGTTTGTTTGTGTGTGTGTGTGTGTCGTGTGTGCATGTAAATGTGTTAGATATGTATAAGCAGGCGAAGAGTATAGTTTTCTTAGCAGCGACACCCTCGTCGCCTCGTCTCTTCCACAACCACACTGAACAGCGAACACGCAGCTCGCGGCGCACCACGCGCCTCTCGCCCAGCAGATCCCAGCACTCCATCACGTGGGACTAACGGCGCAGCATAGCGACCAGCACAGCAGGAGACGTCCGTTGCACTAAAGAGCCAACTCAAGACAACACAACATTACCAAATACCTCCAGCTATAGGAGAGGTCTGTTCGGCTTGAGAGCCGAGAGCTAAGAGCAGTTGTAGGAGAGGTCCGCTCAGCTTGCCATAACGCCACCGACTATATACCTCGCCACTAAGACAGCTTGTAAACATAACAGATCGCTTCTGACAGCTAGCTAACATGACATTTACTCTCTAATGTCACTGAGTCGCCATTTCATTAAATTAATAGACAACCAACCACTACCACAGACTATCTAAATATGGCTGTCAACGACACGGTCATCCTGCGATGACACACGTCCTCGTGTGTTAATATGAAAAACATGAAAACACAGCACAGTTTCCGCTCGGCTAAACCTGACTATGGTCTTAGCTATAAGATCCAATTGTACCACAACGTGAAACACAGAGTATAAACTACCTCAGTTACAGCAGCAGCTGTGTTACCATATCACGCATGAAACTAAAACTTCCGAGCTCAAGTGCCATTGATTATCTTTAAAGAACAAAATAAGTTTCACATCAAAATAATTTTAGTCTAACAAAACCCCAGCTACATCATTCGTCTTCAGCAGCTATTGCTATAGCTACAGCAAATACAATTGCTACACACGCGCTTCCCTACAGGAACGCAAAGATTCGACTGTATCACAAGATACCACACGTCAGACTAAAAACCTCAGAGTTCAAGTACTGTAAGGTACCACGCGTCAAACTAAAAACTTCACAGTCCAAGTACTGGAAGGTACCGCGCATCAAACTAAAAACCTCAGAGTCCAAGTACCATAGAACGATTATTTTCAGAAAACCAAATACTCTCACATCAAAGCAACGTTAGTCAACCAAAACTCTAGAAACTCTCGAGTAAGACTAAGGAATCGGGGTAGACATGAAAAAGGACAGCACCATAGCCGGCACTACTAGCGTCTGTATGAACCTTGGTGGGAAGACTTGGATCAAAAATGGCAAGAACTGGTTTACTAGTCCGATTGAATTTTACATCATTGTGGGTCGGATGAGCAATGGGGTAGTTTTTGTGGCGTAATCTTTTATGCATCTCCTAAAGTAGCTAGCTAAGCCCAGAAGTTGGCGTACCTGATTCACATTTTCTGGAGATGAAGTGTTCACTAAGGCTACTAAGGCTACTTTTCACGGACTCGGTCTAACCTGACCCTGACTTACTAATTTCCCAATTACTCAACCTCAGTCACTAAAATGCGCAGAAGAACCTTAACCCTTTAAGCAAGAAGCCGCGCGAGATAAACACTCGTGTTTTGACTTCGTGGCCTGGTGCGCGCGCTGCTGACCCGCTGCAGGCGTGCTGTCTGGCGCGCGCTGCACGCACTCTGGCGCGCGCTGCACGAAGTCTGTCGCGCACTGCACGAAGTCTGTTGCGCGTCTGCACGCCGTCTGTCGCGCGCTGCACGCGGTCTGGCGCGCGTCTGCACGCTGCTTGGCGCGCTGCACGCAGTGTGGCGCGCGTCTGCACGCGGTATGCCGCGCTGCACGCGGTCTGGCGCGCGTCTGCACGCTGCTTGGCGCGCTGCACGCACTCTGGGGCGCTGCACGCGGTCTGGCGCGCGTCTACACGCTGCCTGGCGCGCTGCACGCAGTGTGGCGCGCGTCTGCACGCGGTATGTCGCGCTGCACGCGGTCTGGCGCGCGTCTGCACGCTGCTTGGCGCGCTGCACGCACTCTGGCATGCCGGACATGCCGCCAGGCACGCTGTACGCTTTACGTGTGCTCTCCGGCACGTTGCTACGCGCCGTGAGGCACGCCGCACATCGCGCACCTCGCGCCCGCTGGCTGCATCCACTGTTGTCCACGCGTTAAGAGACCCTGGACATGCTCAAAAATGCCTAACAGTCGTCGCTCATTAGAATACCTGGACAAACACAGGTAGCTCAGAACAGGGAGTACCCGACTCCACAGAATACTGTGTACTGGCACCAAGAAGTACAGCAATTGGAGTCACGGGTGCGGGCTCGTATACGATGAGGGTAGGATGCCCCCAACTAGGCGAATCCCTACGCAGACGGGACCGTGACCTATTGTTTCGCGAGCGACTACGCTGATGAGAATCGTTACGCCTAATCCTATCACGCAGTCGACGCCCTTCAGTACTGCGAGAATCCCGTCGATCCCGGACACATGACACTATTCGCGAGGCACGACTTTTATCGCTCAAGATGCGCCGCGAATCACCATGACCATGCGACCTACTTCACGTATCTCTCCTACTCCGAGATTTACGTCACTCTTAGTTACGCGACCATCTCGAGTGGTTTGTCTTTTAGGACTACGTGACGTACGCCCCATAATAAGAATCACAAGATCGAATAACAAGGTTAGCAATCGTTACGCAATTAAAAAAACAACGGTTTTCTTGTTCCCTCGAAAATTCAACAAGTTTCCTTGTTTTGTTTTAAGTGGGCGAACTAGTCCTTTATCCCACTTCTGATGTTAGAATCAGAAATGGAATTTGCTTAAGAAAAAACAAGTTAGAACAAGAATTCCGTTTATTACACGAATTAAATCAAACATTTAAACCAAGGAAAAGTACTCACAGTTCACATAATTCAAATAACGATTGCACACTTGTAAAACCAACACTAATCACGATAAAATGACTGACGTGACCTTTTATAACGATCGACAAGGATTCTAGCAGCCGTCCGTTCGCTTCGAGCGCAGAAAGATAAGTGACCGTTCTTATCGAGGCGCTCGGCTTTTATAGATGACGGTAGGTCCGTTGTGATGTAAAAGAGACGTTCCTAACAGTATTGTATCTACATATGCCCGAAAAAGAGTAAAACGTTTTACTTATATATAGATTTCTGCTAAAGCAAAATAACATGGCTAGTAATATCTAACACTCAAAATGTATTTATTAGCCGTCCACTAGAGGCATTATGCCTGGACAGTATATCCATTTCAATCCACCGCCTGGGATACTAAATGGGATCACCTTCCCGCTAGCAGCCACCCTGTTTCATATATTTTAGTATTTCGAACACGAATGAAATTGACAATTACAAACTTGTGCTTACTACGCTTCTATTTTAAACTTCGATACGATACGTTATGCTTTTTTTTACATTGTAAAAACGGGCTCCTCGTGTGTGGATTCGATCATATGATTCTGTGTCATCCTCCTTTAATCGACTTTTCAGTCCATGGCCTCGCATTCTGTTGTCGACGCAAGATAAATTACATTACTTGAAACTGGCTAAAGAAACTGAAATTTAAGAAATGTGATATTTTTTTTATAATGTTCCTACATTGTCATTAATATTTACTTCGACACTAGCTACATATATAGTAATCTGTGCTTCGACAGCATGTTGTCAAACAATATTTATTTTCATAAACGTGCAGTGTAACGACTATAATAGTTTTATCGTAATCACGCAACGAACAAACTTTCAAGTTTCCCCAATTATAATATTAGTTAGATGGCAGGAAGTGAGATAGGATTATGAATACATAGATGAAGAAAAAGAATTCATCAAAATAGGCTTTCAAGGAACATCTTTTCATGCAGTGTAGGGTTCCATAATAAAATGATACTTATAGGATCTTTTGATTATCCTCTGCAAATGTACCATCACATATTTCAGAGAGAAACCCAGAACTAATATACCTACCTAGTTTATATGAAATTCGAGATAACGAGGTATGCTAGCGTACCCTGTTTTTTTTTGCAGACAAAATGTCCTTTACCTCATGATAAGCACAAGTCAGTGCAACCCGAGCCCATAGCAATTGTAGTGCCATTCAGAACTTGGATAGCAAGAATACGATAATATATTTAGCGCCGTCGATGTTGCTTATCAAGTAGGTGGAAGACAGCTATTAAAGGGAATCCAGCACAACTACAGACTAAACTGTATTCACATTTTGTTTAATAAAATAAGAGGTATTTTATTTAATTTAAAATCAAATGTAAGTTCCATACACCTACAAAGTAAGTTCATTGCAAGCGGTGACAAATAACACCACTCCAAGAGAACATAAAACGTTGTTATAAACGCGACAAAATAGAATTACAACACATGATCGTAAAACGTATATAAAAACTTGTATTACCTTCACAGAACTATTAAATCGAGCGAACAGAAGTGTCACAAAAATAACGTAGTTTGAAGGATGTATTAGAGTTAGGTATCAATCATTAGCTCTATGAAGTACTCTCAATGAAGAGAGCTTCACTGCTACAGGTAGAGAATAAATTATATCCAGCTACTAATTAGCAAGCAAAGCTAGGGTTTGAAACTAAGTAGACTTGACCATTTCATCTTACCGAAATGATATAATAATATTAATGATCATTTAGGAAAGGAAAATCAACAGAAGATGCAGTTACTAGTCACGTTGCTGTCGATAAGTAGTTACTTATAATTGATTATATAAAAGTTATAAACTATACTTCAAGCGAAAGGCCTTGCACCAACGTCCTCTGGGTGTATAGTTTGTGTGTTTATGTTGACTCAAACTAGTCAAACTCATTTATAGGTACTACCGGAGCTATAGGTAGTTTACCGGCGACGCTGTTTCAGTTGTATAGGTATTAGTGATGAACGGTCATAAATAAATGTTACGTACAGTAATTTGGATAAAGTACGTATTCATTCCCTCAGAAATTACACGATATATTTCTATTCCCTCATACGTATAAAATTGTAGTCGTATTTACATTTTCACCACCGCATACATTTTCATTCCAGCACTGAAAACAGATTCTTATATAGGTACTTATATACCTACTTATGAAAAGCAATATTTAGATTGCTGTAGCATAGTATATGTTTAACTAGAAGTTGCCTGCGGTTTCACACGCATTGAAAAATTTTAACCAGTGAAATGACTGGGCTTTATCTAATATCTCAGGGTAACGAGCGCACTGCAGTGCCGCGCATGCCTTTGTGTTTTATAGTTCTGAGTGACACTGCAATTGTTATTGACCGGCGTTATGCTTACCATCAGGCAAACGACCATCATCTCATTATGAAATAGAATAAAAAAAAAGATAATTCCTCACAGGAACCGTGCATTTTCCCGGAAAAAATCACGTTGATCCGTTGCTGCGTGAAGAAATGGACAAACAAAGAAACACACTTTCACATTTGTTTTATGAGCCGAGCTCTTCATCGGTCCTCCGTATGGACGTTTTGGCGGTCTAAGCAGCAAACTTAGGAAACTTAGGAAAACTAGGACAATTTCGCAATAATTGCTTCGGAGCAATAGTAATGTGATGAATGCTTGATATGTATTAATGTCTGTAATATTTAAATTC
Organism: Crocallis elinguaria; assembly: GCA_907269065.1. Taxonomy (NCBI): domain Eukaryota; kingdom Metazoa; phylum Arthropoda; class Insecta; order Lepidoptera; family Geometridae; genus Crocallis; species Crocallis elinguaria. The sequence goes on along the minus strand of OU026079.1, from coordinate 8,104,034 downwards.
TTCTAACAATTATCTCGTCACATATAATAAAATAAAGACTATGAGGTATTATTATTTAGGCGTGATATTCGTATTCTATGCTTAGCGTATCACCCACAAATTATATATGTATTACCTACAATAACTTTATCACACATCAGGTTAAATACCTAGCCGTCTTGAGACTGCTACTTTTAAAAAACAACGACGGGAACAAAGTTGGGTGTCACAACGACTTCAGCATACAAATTTTTTTTTTAGATGTGTTTATCTTTTTTTCTTTTATTTTGATTCACTTTAGAACTACAAAAAGTATTTGTTTCGAGACCGTATTATTCTTCTAGCACCCCACGCGTTATTACCGAATAAACGATTATTAGTAATGTTGTTATGAGCGATGTGACAGCAGATTCAGCTGAATCTCTCGTAATATGAATCTTTATTGGTAGAATTTATTGTTTGATTGTAATATAAATCAATCGCTAGGGAGACGGGTCGATGATATACTCGTTGTAAAAATCAAAGTGTCGCATGTGTGTATATGATTAGCGGATGATCGTATTACATACAACATACTATGTTTGTTTGTTTGTATGTATACACATTTTACAGAAATAAAAAACATTTTGATTTTTTGATTATGCGCTCGTTACCTTGAGACATTAGATATTAAGTCTCATATCAAGTCTCATAAGCCCAGTAATTACACTGGCTATTCTGCTCATCAAAACGGAACACAATAATACTTGCTCATTAATGCTTGGCGGCAGACTTCACGAGCAAAGCGGTGGTACCAAGCCAGATGGACACTCGCAGAAGAGTTAGTCCTATAACACCTTGTAATGTGAACAAATTAGCTACAAATATGCTCTACTTTCAATGTATCGTATTTCCAATCACCCAATCTAAGAACAGAAATGATAATGACTAATATACATCGTATTTGAAATAAAAATAAACCTCCGTTTCAGAGTTAAAATAAATTTGACCTAATTTAATCGAAATAATAGGTTATATAACTTTAATCGAGGGCATTCAAATCATAAAAGATTTATTGTCCACTAATCTTAACGCAATTAGGTTTATTGCCAGTAACGCTCCACTTTCTCAAAGGACAGAGAATTGCGGTATAACCATATGTTCCCAAAGGATAAAAAAAGACTCGCATGTTTTAACATTTTATTAGATTCTTTTATGTCACATTCGCCAGGTTACGATCGTAATATATGTACCTACCGCTGAGTATACAGAGGCTGTTCTGTACAAGCTAGACTGTCGTAGTAACTTCTAGAATAAAATATTTACGTCCCGCCAGGCCAGAGAGCCTGCAGGCCGCGGATGACGCTCGTATCTCACAGCGTCGCCGGTTTTATTACTCGGAGAGGGCAAAGCATGCATGAACCGGCCGCGGTCGATATTCAAAATAGAGCTTTTCTTTTGGATTAAGTATGGATTTGAGCATGGCATTGACTAAGTCAATGCTAAGTATTTTTATAAAGATTATTTCAAATCAATTTTATACCCTCATACTACGGCGAGTTCATCAAAAATCCTAAGAACCGGTTGTGAGAAGACTCTGAATCTTCATTTTAGGTTAAGCTGATTCCTTCCACCTACTTACTTTACACCTCATACTGCCGCTCTCATATAAACGAGTCCTTAGTGTAGATTTACAAAAGAAATGTACACTAGCTTAAGTAATCATTAGATGCCTCTGAGAGCAGCAGTTAGAGACATAACATAAATTAAAATATTGGTTAATTGCTAGCGTTTTTGTAAACATACATAGAAAAACATCAATAAAATCAGATTTGCTTTCGTGATTTTGCGTACTTAATTTGAAGTAAGTATTTGAGTTGTTTTAAATGTCAGTCTGGCGCACGCAAAACCCCACTCTTCTAACGTAGCCTTATATAAATATATTCTTTGTTCACTCGTGGCAAAGGGAAAAATCACGCACGAAACAAAATAACGTTGATCAAACCTATTGGGCATATTTTTATGTACATTAAAACTCCACTGACACTTTTTTATTTATTAGTACCAGATCCGAATTTACAAAAACAAGAATGTGGAAAAAACGAATTCGGAAAATTAAGAATTCAGAAGAAATGCAAACCACCATCCTTATTGTTTTTATTTTTATTTATCAAATTTATAGTTTTATTGAAACTCGAAAGTAGCTAGTAAAACTAGGTAGCTGAAAAAATTAGCTACAAGATTTCTTATTTTTAGCTGAACTTTTAAAATAATTAAGGTGGAAACTGTGTATACCTACTTTTGATGTTCTCAAGTCAGTAAGAAAAGCTTGCTGGTACAATTGTTACATAGTTTCTTAATACAAAATTTACAGAATTTAATACGTCCTACGACGGTTTCATTTGGGGGTTCCAAATGTTTCGTCTAAGTAATTCTATAGACCGTACAACCGCTTCGTTAGCGAAATGTTCATTGTACGTCGAGTATTTGATTAATAAAGGCGTGCGTGCAATAGCTAGCAGCGAAATTGGACTCGTATGTAGATGGTAGGTAGCTCATCAAAGCGGGTGGTATAATGCATTTCATTGGGCGTCGGCGGGCGTCGAGGCGCGGCAATTTAATGCAAATGTGGCGATGTAGCGATAAAAGCCCCAAGAGTGCGGAGGCGGCTTCCCTTCGCCGCGTCAGCGCGGGAGCGGCTATAACTACTCCACCGGTTAGCTATTATTATTATGCACTGCAAAAATAAAGGCTGTAAACGAGCGCAATCTGCCCTTGCAATCGAGGTTATAGCTGGGAGAAGTAATTGATTTTTTGTTCTAAATGAATTTAACGAATTATTTCCACAACGTACCTTCCTATAAGTGTGGCGAGAGCTCAGCCTCGCTTGATATTCCCATTACGCACCTTCCTACTAGAGGAGACGTGTATTCTATTTCGATTTTCTTCTTTCTCTTTAGGTAAACATTTGACTACTATCTCAAATTATCTTAATAATTTATCGATTTGGTCAAAGGCGGTACAAAAGCTATACCTAAGATTTATTCAGTTGTAACTGAATAAATCGTATCCATAAGCGATTAGTAGCATAATAATAATAATTATTAGTAATATTTTTTGATCGGGTCTGCGATTTCAAACAATCAGTTTTTTTAGAACACCGTTAAGGCACGTTGGGTTTATGTCAGTTATGGAATGATTGATGACTTGAAAGTTTTAACTCGGAATTTTAAACCTATTTGCAGATCTGGTAACAGTACACTTCTATATACTATATGGTATAGAATACTGAACATCACATAATTAAGTGGTGTCGTGTTAAATTATCGTACCAATAAACCAGAGAAACTTACTGCATTACCAACAGGTAGCGAACTAATACGACTAAAAGCGTAGTATTTCTCCTGCCCTATTTATATAAATATTACAGAGCTATGTACACAACAAAATTGAAAACCGTCGTTTGTACCAACTTCAAAACTTTAACGACGAAAAGAAGTGTAATATTCGAAGGAGCGTGCAGCGCGTAGTAAGTAGCTACGAGGATACTACTTGGCGCTACGGCTCACTACGCCTTTTCGTAGCACCATGATTGTAAAAACTTTTGTTTTGTACATGTAAACATACATTTACTATGTAGACTAGTTATTTGCTTTGGAGCGCGTTTTGGAGAGGCGTAAAAACGTAGGTTCAAGTCCATTTAACACCGAAAATTTTTGAGATTTTTTAGGAAGGTAGGTACACAAAAAAAGGTGTTGGTTTTGCATATTATATTTATTTACTCTTTACTACCAGCGATTCACTTAATTTTCGAAAAAATTTCACAATTATAAAAAGTTCAACTACTTCTTGACTCCAAAGCCGCAAAAAACCGTTACGATGATAAATAATTTTCTGCTTCACAATTCATTATATTTTACAATCTAAGAGATTTTAACATGAGATGTTTTGATGAAGTAGGTATATCTTATCTGCTCTAACTGCACTTTCCTTCACGTAAAAAGAGGCCTTTTAATCATAAACAAAAACCTCACGATTCGAAATTTTGTTGCAGGGCTCAATCGTGAGGTGCGTCTCAGAGTGCGGTGATGGAGCTAGTAATATTGAAAGCGAAGGCCCAACTGAATCGTATCTTATCGGGGTCACGGCTGCGCGGCGACGAGCGCGCACGCGCGGGCGGGCGCGGCGGTGCGCGGGGCGGCGCGACCCGCGAGCGCGGGATGGCGCCCGCCGCGCCCGCGCCGGCGACTCACGCGCCCTGGCTCAACGCCACGCTTCTATACAATGCAAGCCGTCTCAACGCTACCTTTGACCTCGCGGACTTCGAGCTGCTAAACGCGAACTCGACAGATGAGCATAACAACCACTGGTTCTGCGCTAAGTGGTCTAGCGCTCAGCAAGATCTTTTTCAGGTATGTATAATTGTATATATTTACACTCTAATGACAAAAATGTTAATTGCTAAAGTTAAATGTGTTTTTTGTTGCTCTACAACAAGCACGATACTCATATGAGTGAAACTAGAATTAGGTTTAGGTTCGCCAGAATCGAGGTCTGTAAATGTATCTTGAAATAAGCGGGTTATTTAAAAGATGTTCATCAGAATCTGTGGATTAAAACTTTTATTTGTGTTTATTTTAATTTCTATGTAGTGTAGTATGTAAATTGGAAAGGTATACTACTTGTATATCCCCGAAAGGAACGAGCTTTTTTCGAAAAAGAGCGGGTTCGATACCCGAAACATGTAGGCGATTGTTCCAAAATCTTTGAAAGCAGTTTTTCACATTTATAAAATCGATGACATGGGTCCTCAAAAGAAATTTCTCTATCTCTTATAGTTTCGGACTTCCCTCACTGACCCATCCGGATGGATCATCCTGTATAAGTATAGAAGATATGTTAGAACATACCAAAACTATGAAACAGGTTATTTATTAATACCTACATACAGTGATAAATGTTGTTACGTAAAAATATCTTTAATTTTTCAAGAGTATTTATATTTTTTTTATGGATTCCACTGACTGATAAAATAAAAACTCTCTCAACATGTATTTTCACTAAATATATCAACGTCAGTCAGGATTTTAAAATGAATAACAGAAGGGAATGTCACTTCCTGCAAACATTGCAAGCCTCTGGCTGCGTCATTATTTAATGCACTTGTATTTTTAGCCGAGGAAAAAATGGAGGAGGTTCTCAAGTATATCATATTTTTTTAAATTATATTATGTATCTATTACTTTTTACAGAGTAGTCCAATTTGATGATACTTTTTTCATTAGATAGTGTATGTACTTCGAAGACGGTAATGTTTGAAAGAAAAACCTCATTAAATTTTTTGTTAAAAAGATTTTACTTAGTTTTATATCATAACAGGCGGCAAATCTATGCTTCGCGATCGCGTTCTTGGCTCCGAAGGGGTTCAAGCAGAGCATCCTGGTGCTGCGTGCGCTGGCGGCGACCGGCGCGGTGCTCATGGCCATGTGGGCGGGCGCCGAGGTCTGCGCACCCGACGTGCTCGCCTGGAGCCTAGCCATGCTCGTCGTCAACTCCATACACACCGTCTTCTTAATTACAAGGTAAGCCTTATTTTATAATTATTGGCGCAGCAATATAATCCACAAAATTTACTAGGTGGTACGACTATACTACTCCTTTTGCGAGCGATTGTCGATCTGCTGCCTTACCGGCTAACGACAATCGTCTTCGTTTTCAATTCCAAACCGATTAAAACCAGCGGTCACTAGTCTTCGGCTGGAAAGAATCTAGAGTTATCGCTAGTTTTCGTTTTATAACAACTTGTTTGACCTAGCGACCGCTGGTCTTAATCGGGTTGGAGTCGAAAACGAACATGATTTTGTTAGCCGGTAAAGCCACACAGAGTGAAGAAATGAAAAAGTGCTTGTAAACACAAGCACTAGATTTCTTGACTACACTCAAAAATGGAAAACCATTTACACAGAAACAATAACACTCAAAACACTCAGTAGGCATGATTAGTTAAAATGTAGAGTAAGGCCTATATATCTTGTAACGCCTGGCTGTAGTCCAACACACGGAAAATCGTTTTATGTTGAAATATGGACGATGAGCTTAGTTCAGCAACTTGTAAACAAACCCTGTCACACTCACCTACTCGTAAACACTCAGATGGGAATTATGATTATAAAATCACTTCAAAGCAATACTATTAAATCTAGTCTAGCTAGTAAAAGCTAGTATAGTCAAACAAACGCGGAAAAGCACCGTATTGTTCTTGTTAATACAGCGTTTTTACATGCGTAATAAAATCCCAGATATATCCGATGTTGTAATCGTGGGGTAAATTCCAATAACCCCTCGTATAAATACGGGAGATTATTAGTTATTACGTCAGGTATATCTATTCTTATTCAAATTAAAGATGCCTAAAAATAACTTAAATTTTTCAGTGCAATTACTGGGCTTACACCTCATGTCTCAGAGTAACCAGCTGTGCCGCGTAGGCCCTTGTATTTCAAAATTCTGGGTGGTTCTGTAATTGTTAGGGGCTGGAGGTATTTGTTATGGTCCTTTGCCTGATGGTAAGCTCATAGTTACGTGCCCCTCTCGATATCTAGTAGTATATACTAAAAAAGAACTTGACAAAAAATGACAATATGACCAAAAAGCCGAAGATCGTCGACCTTGATAACGTTTATTAATTTATCTATGACAAACAAAAAAATGTTTCCTTCATATCTTCGAATTTTTGAATTCAAGTAAGTGCCTCAGGCTGTGAAATTTTATTCCACAAACTAGCAGTTTCCTTTCCATTTTGAGTACCCAGCAAGGACGCCGAACGGAACCGGAAAAGTTTGACATAATAGCCTACCTACAGTTTTGTAAGACCGCCAGTAAAACGAGTTCTTTTTATAACAAAAGTTTAGCTTTTTAATATTTACAATAAAGTTTAGAAACATGTTTAGAAATATATAACCTACACTGCATATTACCTTACATAGCTTTATTTATCTTAGGTTGTTGTTGATTTGAAAGTTTGGAAATAAGTTGCAATGATAGCTCAGTGGTATTAAGGTAACCCGATCCGTAGGTCAAGTGTTCTAGTACCTACTTGAAATTATTGGCAAAAAATACCGTGAGCCAACCAAAGCGTGGTGTACCACCATTAATTGAACTACTGAGACAAAAGACAGTCAATGGAAATGATAATTGAAGTAGTGAGAATTGCAGTTAAATAAATCTACAAGTAGATAGAAAATCCAGTCAGGGAGCTATAGCTAGAACCCTATCTCCTACGTTTAGTGTGTCGCTCGTTTATTCCGTCATTTAACATCAAATGAGTAGCTGTTACATAATTTATCCAACAGAAAACGCGAGCAATTGAGATGTTCTGCGTATGATGATAGACATACAGGATCGGTCTATCATTCATACTAAGGCTAAGATTCAGAGACGATTCTAAGCGTAGACTTTGGCTTCCATATGTCAAAACTGTATAAATTTTGAAGTATGGAAGTGTGAGTCCACGTTTAGATTCGTCTCTGAATCTCAGCCTTAGAGCATCTATAGGTTGAGAGCACCGTACCACGAACATACAAGAATTCATTGAAAACATCTGCAGCACTTGGCCGGGTTTGTTAGATTGATGTCGCGATAAATAGAGACTTCCTCTCTGTTGCGCAATCTCTACAATTGTGTCGCGTGATTGTGGTCTCAAACCGCAAACCCGTTCTATTTTCGTAGAACAAATAAGGAACTGGTTTGATCTAGTTTCTAAAGCTGCTAAAATCTTGATTTTAATATTTAATCAAGTACTAGAAAAAAAGAAAATCGTAGTCCATTTTGCATTTCCTTTTTATAATGGATAGCTCCACAAATCTACACACTGCACAAAATTTACAAAAGTACGTAAACCAAACTTCGAATTTTAGTTTGGATTGTATATTATTACCGCATATCATTATGAATTCAAGAGATCTAATCCGGTAGTCCTCGTGGTTTGTAGCGCGTTAGGGTTGCGGGTGCGATTTCCGCAACGAGATAATAAATGCTTGATCAGTTAAAAAAATGCGTAAGTATTTGTTTTGTCTGTACAGCCTGAGTTTGAATGGGTATATTAGTATAAAAAGTTGATTCACTTGAACCATGTTGAACTTTGTTCATTGATGACGTTGATGTGTGTGCTAAACTTATTTTGATGAAATTTGGAGTGTAGATAGTTTAGGAATAACACATAGTCTAACTTTCGAATAATCTAATTTTCGAAAATCAATCCCTAAGCGGCTTAAACACGGTGCTACACATCAATTTCCAAGTGGGCGAAGCCGCGGGGCGCAGCTAGTGTAATAATAACAATTATCTAATCTGCACACAGGTTCCTCCCGCCGGCGCTATCGCTCGAGCTGACTGACCTATACCTAAAGCTGTTCAAGCCATTGAAAGTGAACAAGAAACATTTTCAAGAGTTGACCAGGGAATCCAGGATAATTCGCTTGGATCCTGGAGAAGCATACGCGGTTGAAGACGTCACGCCTGCTGATGAGAGACTGTCTATTCTTTTAAAAGGAAAGTAAGTTACCTGCCGGTATAACTTCTACCGATGGTGAGGAATGTCGAGAAAAGATATCAGTTTTATGTGTGCTGATTCGAGTATAATGTGACAGTGAATTTTTTGAATAGATTGATGACAAGGTTAATGTTGAAAAAGGCAAGAATGCCTACTATAAAAGTTAATGTAAGTAGTACTTATGTAGAGCAGAGTGTGAAGTAGGGAAATTTTAATCAACAGGTAATTTTAACAAGTGTGATACAAGTCCTTTCACGTGATACGAAGTCACTTCACTAGTTTTATCGCTGCGTTCAGTATCGTCAAGTAAATTTTTGCTTATTTTCTCCATCTTTTGAAGAGAGACTCCCTCGAATCGAGAGCTTCGATAGTCCTAATAAAATTGTTTCACTTTCAATTTGTAAATCTATCGCAAAGTACGTAGGTAATAAGTAAGTAGTGGTAGTCACACTTGAGAGCCAAACCTAATCTATGTTTAGCATGTCCATCACCTACGATGACGGTCACCACATGGTCACATAATCATTGCGTCAGAATCAGGTGAGATAGTAATAAAAAAAAGAGAAAACAAAAATAACTGAAACTCAAAAGTTACAACGAAAATGCACGTCAGCCACATATTTGGTATTTCACAAAAGCTTTTGACTCACAGACAGATGCGAAAGTTTTCAAATTCACGTCCTTCGCTTTGGCCGTGCACCTTCTAATATTTTAAAGTCTACAAATAAAAGTATGTTGGCGTGGAGAGATGAAACTGCAATGCAAAACGCTGCGAATTCTTTATGGTGCTGACCTAGTATTTACTCTCCGGTGAGCTTCAAAAGATTTTTGAAGCTTTGATATACATCAAAGTTATAGTCTTCTTGCTGTTGTACATAATTATATACAACAGCAAGAAGACTACATTTATGTTTACCTATGATGAAATGATGCAGAAATCCATCAAAATATGCATTAGAGAGAATACTAGTAAACAACGTCCTTAAATAAAAAAAATAATATTTTCCAAAGACGCATTCAATCGTATTATCACACAATTCCTCGGTAGAAACTTACCTAGCAAAGTTAATTACGTGGCGTTAAAGGCACTTAGCGTTAATTAATTAGTTTTGTAATGAAGGGGGAGCGTCCGTGCTGCTCGTTGAAATAAATACAATGGGTACTGAATAAATGTCCCCTTATTGAGCGTACCAAATAGGATACCAAACAAACTATTCAATATACGACTTGCGGAGAGAGCCTTACATTTGTTCCCCGTTTTATTGTTGCGGGTATACCACCCGCTCCCGCTCGCCTTATAGCTTGTTCTTCCTCGTAGGTATAGCGTCAGCCTATATTTCACGTACATACGAGATGAGGACATACAAGATTATTGCCAGCCATTCGACGATATTCCTGGAGCTCTATGCGACATTATTGCTCTTATCGTTTTATCATCGCATTACAGCGAAATAGCTCGATGAAAGCGTATCGACTAAACTATTGTAACTAGCTAAAAAGGTTCTTTGTAAACTTGACTCATTATTCTCTACTCAGTCGGCACGATGACGACATGCAACTACTTATCTCATCGAGGCGTCACTCGTCCTAAAACAACGCAATGGCGTTCTTTTAGGACGAAATTACAATAGTAAGCATTTTTTTAATTTCACGCTGTATAATGGATTTGTGAGTCAACTTCGTTAAAAAAATAGCGATGTGAACAAAATAAATGAAAATTAAACTGATTGGATTAGTTACTTGAGCTGAATTGGTTTATCTGCAGTTTTACCTACCTTACAACCAGTCCTAGTGAATTGATGAAATATTCTGTTTATGAACTAAATCACTAACCACAACAGCTCTATTCTATAGGAATTTTTTTAGTTGATTGATATTAGGTGCAACTGCAATGGCTTATTTTTAAAAGTTATAGTTAAGTCGCAATATCTCTATCACTACAAAATTTCACCACCGTATGTAATTTGCATAAGCCAAAATATACTATGGAAATAAGACATTTCTAGAAATCCTTGAATGCGTGGAGCGGTAGATATATCTACAATAGGTAAATGTTTATATATTTTTGTATCTTATTTTGTTCTTTTACAATTACTTACTTCTGCTTGTAAACAGAATTTAATCTTAAACCTTACCACCCCTAATTAAACTTCAGGTTTCAATAGCCCCTTAAATTAGAACTTAGGTATATACCACCGGGAAACAGCCCACTTTAGAAACTACTCAAAAACTTTCTTCAGTGTTTACCTTACGACACAGAATAGAGAGTACGTATAATACGGCATGCAGAATTGGTAGCTAAGTTTATATAGCAAGTACTCTCGATAAAAGCCATAGCATTTGTCTGGGCTAGGCCACATCAAACAAAGTAAGCTATTAAACTCGTGGACTGACAAAGGTTCTATTCCCCAGAATATCATTAAACTACAATATGCCAAAACTATTATTATTCTATGTAAAATGCCTTATGTTAGTAAGGTACAATTTATGCTCGCATATTAATTACTAATATGGAAACGGGTCAGTACCTACCTACCTTTATAAATGAAATGAAATAGCAAATGTTCTGTGATATTCTCTTTCGATTTGTGTGTTCTTGCTTAAAATACTCTTTTCAGTTGTACGAGTAGTTGAATTTCACAATCGCGTTTGTTTGACATTGTTTTAATTAATGACGTTACATTGTTACTGTCGATAGGCTACGATTGGACCTCTATCTCACCAAACCATAATGTGTATACTGTATATAGCAACTAAATAGCTTCAACAATCAGGTGAGCTTCAGGCACTAGGAAATAATATATGTCATTATTCATCATATTACCGATAATCTTAATGCGATCAAAACACGTTTTTACCCAATTTACTCGATCCGAAAAAAAACTGCGTAAGTGCGATTCGGACCCGCACACCGATGGTTCCGTACAAACTTGTAGGTATGTAAATAGTTCGTCCATCACGGGAATCATTAGGTATTTACAGCAATGTTCACCAAAATAATTAATTTAAAAATAATATATATTTTTGTGTTGTAACTACAAATTTACTTTTAGGATTTTTTTCTTTAGTTGTGCTATAAGGCATTGCTTCTTGGCAAATTTCATGATTCTGTGCAATGTCTATGGTGATAAACACGCTAAATCTAAAATGACGAGTGTCTTACGTGCGAATACAAGAGCATACCAATAGTCACTTGGTGACTCTTTTTCCATCTGAGATCGATAGCTATCCATGCAAGTACCTAAAAATGCTCCTTGTACATCTTTTCGAGGATTTGCAATTTACATGGTCACAAGTAGATTAGTTTAAAAAATTAAAAATTGTATCATTCAGTGTGTACTAGTCGCGAAAAGCTACGAAATAGGTACTGCCTTTGATTTGTAAAAATATTATAGCTTATATTATTATGTTTTCGTGCATTTTACACTTTACATTGGCCCATCACAAATAAAACGCTATTTTTAATAAATAAAACCGAAACGAGCGAATACAAAACTTCTATTCTCTTCCTGTAGTATTCGTTACGTGTTCCAAGACAATTAAGCCCTTCCTGAGACACCCTTAACTACTTCCTCGCACACAAAATGTCATCGTGGGGTCACGGGTCGTGTTCCGATAGGAAGTGGATGAATGCACGTGTAGGGACAGGATTTCTGCTTTTTTAATAAAACTTAGACTTTGATAACACGCCTCCAAGTCTTGATAGAAATTGTTATGCTTACTCTTATATCAATATTGTTGTGTAATGATAAACAAGCTTATGAAAGAAGAAGTTTTCGGGAGGCTTAAAATTTTTGATACTCTATAGGGCCACATATACACATATCCTATATGAGAAGGACGGAACAAGCTTATGTAATTCCGGCGGCTATATTGTATTATCTTCAGAGCCAAACATCTACGCATAATTTCATATGACGGGCTAACAGGAAGTGATCGAGAAATAGTCATCAAATATATCCAAAACGAACAGAAATCAAAGTTATTAAAAAACTTATAAAAAGACACTTAACTTTTTATTGCACAAAACAGCTATTTTTATTATAATTGATACACAACTGACATCCTCAATGGCAAGGTTGAAAGGTTGGTAGGTTTATGTTTTGTATATAGCGTGTTAAGATTCTGAGTTAGATTGGCCGCAAAATGGTCAAATAAGGGTTAGCAAATGCCCGAAATATCGATTAGCATACATACAAATAGCCAGTCAAATTGACAACGTCGTCCCATTTTTAGATGTTCGTTAAACTTTTGAACGTTTTCGCTTGAAAAAGGACGTGGTTAAAAATATAAAAGGCCACTGGTAGCTGTACCTGTGGGCAGCACCACATTTTTACTTTTTCCAGTATTTCAAACTCTAACAATTCCACGTTTTTTTATTTCGTATGTAATCTCTACCCACCTGAAATTGGCCTTTTTTACTTTTTTAAAGGATTTTTAACTATAGAAATGATACTCCAAAGAATTAGTCTTATATAAAAAGCGAACACCGACTTGAATAGCCTGGACCAAATTTAGAAATGGTATCATTGTGGCCCCCTTTTAGATGAAAAAAAAAACAAATCGTTCTGATGTCTTATCATCTTATAAAACAAATAAACAACTATAATTAAAAAACGCGACTGCCCTAACCAGTGTAACTCGGGATGATGTAAGGATTCTAACGATACCCCATACATCTAAATCTGTTTAGGCATTTAAAAGTTATGGTGGAATAAAGAAACTCACATACATACATTATTTTGTGCAGTCGTGTAAATAGTGTGAACCGACTTGAATAGCCTCAACCAAAATTATCACCATGAGCCCCTTTTAGATAAAAAAAATTCGGTCTGATTTCTCGTAAAACACACAAAAAGACAGTCAGTTAATAACGTCTTATTTATAGGATTCATTTAAAAATGTCATAATATACATTACTGCTGCTTTTAAAAAGGTCAGTTATTACTTTTTTATAAACTTTACGTTACTACAATCATAAAACAAAGGAAACTGTTATTCTGTTCAGAAATGTATGCAAAATCAGTCTGAATTCTAATAGAGCTACGGCATGTTTTATAATGAGAAAAGTGACTATCTAGAATCTAGATCCACATATATAGTAATACAGTAAAAAAAAAAAAAAAGGTACCTAAAGTGTCACAGGCTCCGCCCTAACCGGTCAATGATCTTTAGACACAGATGTCTCCACAGGGTGAGATGTAGATGCGTATAAGTAGTTAGGTATCGTACAACGTTCATTGAATCTTGGTTGCCATGAAGTAAGGGCAACGGCTCAACTAGTTGAGCCTCACACTATAGCCTAGGGTCCGAAACGGGGCAAGGCAGCTTCTACCTCACTCCCTTATCAGTATGTATCAAGTCGCTATCTTTTTTTAACGTTCTAAGAGCCTATATATTTAGGCTAGCTAAGAACTGTTCGAATTTTACATATCTATCAGCTCAGCGACGAATTTCGTAGCACTGCAGACATTCGAAGTACGACGGATTAAAATTCGACGTGTGAAAATTTATGGTTTAATTAAATGCATTCTTTAACTTTTTCATGGTCTGCCGGTTTTACAGAATCGTGACGTCACAATTATTAAATTATGTAGCAAAACGCAAACCTCCACATTATATATGCTGTCATTATAAGTGTAGAATAATAGCGTCAATATTACATCACGCGTTAATAACGTGGCTAAACGATTTGGTTTAAATATTTGTCATCCATAAAATAAAATGTACGATCAATTATTCTTTTAAAATAAATATATCGATGAAACAATTCATTTTATGGTCCTCTATTTATATTAATACTGTTACAAAATTGTCAAGAACCGTAATAGTAAAATCGCTATAAACGGATGTACCTATCCAGGATGTATTTCCAAGTACTTACCTACATTATTACTTATTGATTGTAAATAAACACTTACTACTATGCTAAGCAGGAAACTTTATAAGCTTATTTAGCTAGCTAAAACCAAGGATAACCGCAAGGCTAAGGAATCTAAAGTAAGGTTAGCCCCTTTGACCGCACATTGGGTATCGTAAACAAACCTCCCTCGCTTCCTTTCTTCATCTCTGGAGGTCAAAGTTTACTACAATGACGTATCAACCTTACTGTTTCATTATATTATGACTGAATTTAGAGACCTTTAAAAAGGGATACGCAACAAAGAGCCACTGCGTCAGTATTACACTTGGTATTCTTCTGCGATTTATTCAAACGATATACCTACCTGCTAAAGTTAGCGTTTGAACTCTATTTTAAAAGACAGTTTGGTATCATGCTAAACATAAATGTGTAATATGGGGAATGGCTCTCAAATGCGGCTGCCTGAACGCATCTGTAACTTTCTGGTAACTAATTTGCAACTTGTTGGTGGTAGATGGCTATGAAAGCACTAAAACATCCTGCGCAGTCGTTATTTAAGTTGTTTTAGTCCCTGCTTATAATTATGGACTTTTCCTCGCAACTGTATTCATTACGGGTACTATCATAGGTAAGTTTTTTATGCAGTTTCTTTATTTAACCAAGCGGTCGTTTAGTTGTACCAAATTAAGACAAATTGGTCAACAAGCTCTAGAACGGCCGGCCGGTCGTTGTCTACTCGTTCGGTACAGATAAACCTACTTATCTTGCTAATTTGGTTCATCTTAATTTCCGACCATTTGGTTTGTCAGCTATGCGGACAAAGGCCGGTTATCCGTCCAAGATACCGTCAAGAGACCCTGATAAAGTAGCCCTGCCCAAGTTTCAGATCAGAAACAGCTTAGACCGAAAAGGAACTTTCTTCTCACGTTCATTCTCCAAGACGAAGTCATTACCTGCCGACATCTACCTAATTGCTTAATAAAAAGCTTCCCACACTTATACTTGCTAATAGAAAGTAACGCTTTGTACCTACAAACTAAACGTTATTACACCATTAATTAATTAAGTAAAACCCGTGTTCCTTAAGCCGTGGGTGTCCTTTTAAACAACAACAACTTTAATAAATTTATCTTATCAATTTACGCCTAAAAGGCTAAGGTAAAATTGTTTTAACCTGTGGACATAATAACTGTTTCTTTATTTTACAATGATATTCTTGTCTAGTTTTTTTTAAATTCTTAAAGAGCTCAATCACAATGAGATTATGTCGCTCTAATAAATATACAAAAAACACTATTTATACTAACTATTGCATTTCAATAAATATAACATAGGTTGACTGATCTGAGGAGAAACATATATTATATAATTTGTTTTCTTTGTAATAATGATACAGAAATTCTACATCGAGCCTAAATAAAAGAGGTTAAAACTAAATCTATAGATATTTATACGCCGGCTTTCCTGAAAATTAAAAAAATATTGTAGAATTCAGGCCCTAATAAAAACGTGCTATCACTATAAATGATGCCATTGATGCATATAAATAATAAGCGAATAGAAAAAAACATATGTAGGTACATTTGAATAAAGACACTTCCAGAAGTTACAAATATAGCTCAGATATGTACAGAATCTAGACATATTGGAAGAGCGCGAGTTCAAAACACGCCTTAATGAGATACTTCTGTAACGTATATGTTTACATGTTTATTCAGGTTGAAAGTGAGCTGCGATGAAACACATCTGCACTACATACAGCCATATCAGTTTGTCGACTCGCCCGAGTGGGAGGCGAACCGAGAGCAGTCTGACGATGTCTTTCAGGTGAGCTTTTAACTTATTGAACTATTTCCTTAGGAACTTTTATGTCTTTGTTTTCTAAGAATTGTACTTGTTTTATAGAAGCTTTTATTCAACTTGCAATGTTAGTTTGTGTGTAGGTTTGTTTAGGTGAAATATTGCAAGCTAAAGACCCACTTCCCGGTGTTCGATTGAGTCGACATTTTACATACAATATGTTAATCGGATGAAATTGCAATCCCTATAATGACGTCACAAAGCTGGTCTAATGACGGAGCCGGAAGGTGACCACAAGATTCCATTACTAATTACGTATTTTTTAAAAGCTTGTCTGGAAAATAATATTTTCCACAAACAACTTATTAGCACGGACATTGCAATAGAATTATTACGTTTAACACATAGTAACTAAGTTTGTTAGTTTTAAAGGAACCCAGTCCACTAATGCTTTACTAGTTTACAAAAACAAATAAAGATTTCACAATAGCTTTGTTTTGTAACTAAGCAAAAACAATGGCTAAATCTGGAACCATTGTAAATTTTTACATCCATCAATAAAATAAGCGCGTCAATCTTAATTCTTAATGCCTATTGTTATTTTGTGAGTTTTGATGATGTAATCGGAGCACGTTTCCATAGCACCAAAATATTTACTGAAAGAGGCCGTCAACAAAGCTGACAGGCTATCGATAAATTCCGATCGCTCCGTGGATAACGCTCATTACGATTCAGCTCACAATTAGGGTAAATAATGCAGAGGGGGAGGCCGTTCATCCCAACGACTGCTCAGGATTTGCGAAAAAACCAATAAAGTCGTGTGATGACGAATATATCTTGGGAAAATATTGAACTTATCAATAATGGATCATACGCGGAGCTTATTCACCCATGTACGGATACGTACAATGCTTTAACTACCTATGTATTCGACAGTACATCAGTTATTAGCTTTTTAATAAAGCTTCGGTGACTTCAGCGTTACCTAACAAGGGCGATAGAAACTATGGGTAAACATTTAGATTACACTACTAGATTTGATAATCGCCAAACTCAACCTTACAATTCAAAGAACACGTTTTAAAATACAGTAAGGAAAGGGCTTAGGAAAATTAAAAAGCACTTATCTCACTCTCACGAATCTGAATTAGTTATCTTGCGTACTGCTTTCGCAAGAACCGACTCGAAACAGTAGGTCAACTAGAGGTACGTAGGTAAGAAGGGTTCATGTAATCACTCATTTTGTCGCTAGTAAATGGCAAACATAAATCTACATTACAAAATTAAGCTAATTATTAGGTCTACCTTAGTGTTCTAGGTGTTTACGCTAACTTCGAAGCTATTACGGGAATGCACGAAGGCTTTTACTAATTTTAACAAACATTGTAATAAGTCCTATACCTAACCTATACAGGGTGCGTTTGAATTGGTATCGGAAGGGAGTGATTAGGACCATGATTGTCCACAAATTGTGAGAACCCCACTAGGAAAAAGTCACTCAAAATTTAAAAAAAATGCAAAACAAATTCAAAATGAGAAGTACGCGGCATTTTCTGGTTTTTTTAAATCAACTCTTCTAGTCAACATTATCATTTGACAAAGTTCAAGCGAATCAGCTAATCTAAAGAAAAATTCTGAATTTCAAAAACTTGTACAACAAATGTTGTTGACCTCCAGGAGTAAATTAACCCCCTTTCTGGATAACATACCAAATTTAACCTCAGGTTGTATTTTTATAACTTTGACCGGAAAGCAAAGGACTATGTAATAGGTGTTTTGTTTTTCCGGTCAATAATTCTTCAATCACAGTGTGACTCGTTTGGTGTGATGGTTGGGAACCCACCAATTCTTCGACCAAATACATAAATCTCACTACAGTCAAGTAGATTTGTGTCTACTCCCTACCTAATTATAAAAACTTTCAGCTCTCATTATACATAATAACAAAGTGAGTGGAAATGTTTTCGCTTGGTTCGGTGGGGAGGGACAGAAGTGGGGTGCGGGAGAGGTGGGCGTTAGGTTCACTCTTAATGAGCGTTACGTTCTCCTGCAACTGAGCTTTAAGCTTCACAGTTTTCACAGCACATTAAAAATAAAACAAAAAAAAATTACCAAGCACGAGTAGGTCTAAGTGCAATCAGTTATAGATATACGATAAAGAAACTGAGAAAAGCCTTTTAAAAACACAGCCATTTTTAAACAAATTTTAGCTTGGCTTTGGTCGTTCACAATATTCTCATAAATGTAAAAGAAAACAAAACACTTGCATAGCATCCTTGGACATGTAATGGAGATTCTAAATAACAAACATTTTATTCACAAACATCTAAATTGAACATCATAATTTTATACCGCTGGTGTTAAGTGGTATTATATAATATTTAAAAACTTAAGTAGGTAACTGCCTACTAAATTAAGTATAATAGTTACTCAAGTACCTACCTACAAAAACACGAGTAAATTGCAAATTGTGTACCTATCTCCATAATTCTTGAAATTTGCATGTAGTAATAAATCAACTTTGCAAAGTTCGCTTTATTTGGCACGAGACGGCGACGTTGTTTATCACAGAGTGCAAATACATTCAGCTCGAGCTTCCGGGAAACTGCTATTCTCAATTAATTAAATTAGTAGGTATTTGAAATATTAATTCAATATCTAGAAGCGGCAAAAGATTCACGACTCTAGGTTTCCAAAGATTGATTTTCTACGAACTGACTAATCAGTTTTTTTCAGGGTTTTAGATTCAAAGTTTTCCGGTGGATACAGTTTATCACGGACCTCGATTCTCGTGTCTTATCCGAGACTTCCATGTCTGGTTGGAGGTTCACTATTGCTCCAAATTGTATTTTTCTATTATGTGTCGAAGTGATACAAGCGATATACGGTTACATTACAGTCTAGGTATTAAAGTAAAAGAATGCAAAAACAAAACAAATCTATCTCCAAGGAATCTTCTATTAACTTTTTCCGAGCACAGCTCTTAGACCGACTCACTCAACTCTTAACCGAGAATGCAACCGAAAATTTCTTTTACGCACAATTTCTAAATAAGTGAATGTACAACACTTATGAGCAGAGTAAGAAATCATAATTCGATGAAAGAAATAAATGAAAAAATATTTCGTCAGAATTGTTTACTCCGCCAACCTCCACTCAGTTTAATTAAGAGTACCAGGGTGCCAGTATATACCACGGTTACCTATAAGCCTATCAAAGACTACCAAAAATCCTACCTATTCTCAATCAGAGATGTTTATTACTCCACCATCCTCCTGTTATTGTTGATATGCAGATAAAGAAAGAAATTGAGTTCCCCTCAGTTGCCAATTAAGCATCGGGTAACCATATTATTATGTAACATCAGAGATAGTCCCTAAAACCTACCTATTAAATGTTAACTGCTCCAGCCTCCTGTTACATATTTTTATTGATATGCAGGTAAAGAAATTGTGTTCCGCTCAGTTCCTAAAATTATAAGCGGTACTTTAGATGTTCCAGGAAACCATAAGTAGCTACGTCAGAGTCAAATAATAATATCGACTTATTCAATCAGAGATGTTTACTCCACCAGCTTCCTATTACAGAATTGGGGGGTCACTCAGTTCCTAAATAAGCGAGCGGACTGAACCATAAGGACGTCAGAGACAGACCATAAAATCTACCTGTTCAATAAGAGTTGCTTACTCCACCAGCCTGCTATATACTATTGTAGTTATGGAGGTGAATAAATTGTATTCCACTCAGAGTCTAATTAAGCGTGCTGCATGCCGGTACCAGGGAAACCTACTCGATCAGAGAGTTACTACGCCAGCCTCCCGTTACATAAGTGATTGTTGTTATGCAGGTGACGGTGATTGCGGAGGAGGTGAGCACGTGCGTGTGCTGGCCGCGCATGCGCCTCGAGCGGGTCCTGCGTCATCGCCCAGCCCTGAAGGTCGTGCTCGACTGCCTTATAGGTCAGACCTCCAATTCTTTTGGAACTCCGATCAATTCGTGTTCAAAAGTGTGGAAATTACGGCGATTTTGTTGAGATTCATGACTGACACAACGACGTTCATCTGTTTAAAAATGTGATTGTGCATAATTTAAAGTAAAATTTAATCAATCTAAAAGCTCATCTCGAGATTCATCTCAATTAGCTTATCCAATATCTTAAAACTTACTAACTAATGGTGAGGATAACAGGATTCATACATAGTCTAATTATGAACTAATAAAACATACGCGAATACTTAATTGTGACCTTTTTTGTATACTACGCCACACTAATAATAGGTACAGCATCACAATAATTTATCACAATAGTTCAAATACCAATTAACTTCACAGAAACTACCGTCAATACACAGTAATTTTATAGCACTTTAGAACCCCTTTCCACTCAGTCACGATCACTGCAATTTGTTACTAAGATTGCATGCCAATGACAAGGCATTTTACCCATACAAAGAAAACCTTTCTACGTTTTTAAATCATAAGTGGTGGCTTTGATACCGAAATAAAATTTACTTTCCGTTTCGTCGGGGTTGGTTATATATGTAAATGACCTCTGCAAGTCAGCTTAGGTAAATGGTATAAAGTTTCTGGAATAAATGCTGTCGATGTTTTAAAATGTTTCTTGTTTGTAGTATTAGCTATTTCATAGCCACTTTAGCCCTTATTCATAAACGTTCCGTAACTTACTTAATTACTAGAAGGTGTTTTGTCTCGTTTTTACGGGTAATAGCTTCCGTCAACGAGAAGATGACAGAGCAGTTTAAAGCATAGATCATCTTATTGAGCTTTTATGAATAAGGGCGTTTGTCTTTTGCTTGAAAGCAGCAGTAACAGTGAGTCTCGTAATTTCCTTCCCATCGGGCGGCGGTTAGGCCAATCAGCCTTGGAGTCACCTTGCTCTCAACAGATTATCTGGCTGACTGATTATCTTCGAGATTAAAATGTTTCAGGTAAGGATATAACTCACAAGCTGTACTCTGTAAGCGAAGGCTTAGGCGCGGGATGCTCGACCGAGCGGGAAGGTTTACCGTCGCACCTGACGAGATCCGCCAGCGTGGACGCGGTGCACGAGGGCGCCCGCGGGCGGCTTCGGAGCGCTGCGTGGCGGGCCGGCACCGCGCCGCCTAAAGGTAGTACTTACAGTAGCTCCTAAAAATATTCAATTCGTCTGTATTTTAAACTCTTCTGCGAGTGTCCGTCTGGGTTGTTACCACCGCTTTGCTCGTAGTCTTCCGCCAAGCAGTAAGGTGCAAGCATTACTATGTTCCGGTTTGATGAGCAGAGTAGCCAGTGAAATTACTGGGCTTATGAGACTTAATACCTAATGTCTCAGGGTAACGAGCGTACTGCAGTGCCGCGCAGGCCTTTCGTTTCAAAGTTCTGAGTATAGCACTGCAAATGTTATGAGTCAGCGTTATACTTACCATCCGGTAAACGACCAACTCGTCTCGTTACCAAAAAGCATAAAAAAACTCTACCGAGTGCTAAGACTTTCCATACAAATTTCTCATGGTAGGTGACCTCACGTACCATGCGCGGGCCCTGTAAAGCCCGCCTTAAAAACATGCGTTTTTTTGAATTTTCAATCTATCTATACCTCCATATACAATTATATACATGCATATACAAATAAATAAAAATGAAGTATCTGATTGTAATATCAAAATAACCACTTTTTACTAAGTGCATATGAAAGTATATACGGTATCTATAGCAATAACACAATTTTTAAAATTTGTGTCTGTCTTTCTGTCTGTTCCGGGTAATTTCTGAAACGGTAGGACCAATTTTGACGGGACTTTCACTGGCAGATAGCTGATGTTATAAGGAGTAACTTAGGCTACGTGAGCGAAGCCGTGGGGCACAGCTAGTTCGATGATATAAAAAATCGTTGAAATCTGGAAACTTTTAGATCCAGTATCTTTGTTGAAATTATATTTTTTTTTGTGAATTTCTGTGATGTTCTAAAACCTCTATAACCACAGTAATTACGTATTTTGTGTTTCATGCCAGTTGCATTATTATCGTCCCTATTATTATCGTCAGCTGGAAAATGTCCACTGGTGAACATTGGTCTCTCCCATATTAAAGAGCCGATTTGGGAGTCTTGGTGATCGCAGTAATGTTGTTGACCCAGGAGAATATTGCTGCCCATAAATATCCTGGACATTCCCATAGCTGGCTATTACTTCATCCACGGGAAGTTATGGTTACCTAGCCGGGACGACACGGTTATAAAAACAGTAAACAGAAACCGAAGCTGAAAGCCAAAAAAAAATGCAAAACGCACCGCGTTGTAACTTTTCAGGCACATCATACTGGCAGCCAATGGTAGCGCGGCAGTTTCTCAAGCAGTCCCCGTTCGGGCGCCAGCCGCCGCAGCCGCCGCGGCTGCTGCCGCAGGCGTCGTCTGCGAGCCTGCAGCCGCCCGCGCTGCGCCGCAGCCCGCCGCGGCGCGGCGCGTCGCTGCGCCGCGAGGTTAAATTCGCGGAGACGGCGCCCGCGACCGAGCCCGCCGTGTGACGCGGGCTGCGGCCCCAGCCAGAGCTGGTGCCGCTCGTCTCCAGACCTTTCTCCCCGACCTCAACCTCCCCCATAAAATCCCCCTGACAAGACACCCTCCGCACTACGGACTTCTAAACGGAGCTTAACCTAGTGCTTTAAACGGTAAACTAGTGATTGGCAGATCGTGTGTCGGAAAGTGAACGGAGTGCAGCTTGCAGTTTGACCTGTTTTGATTCTACAAAGTGAATTTCCTGTTACGTGTTTCGTTTCCAGATAAAACATTCTAGTTCGCCGGTTTTAGTACGCGGTACCTATGGAACTGTAAACATGCCTGCAGCAACCGAGTGACTAGTGTAAACGTTATTAATTTTAACGGCCCGTTCTTTTTTATGAGTGACACTGTTGTAATAATTGTGTGAAAAGTAGATTAGTTTTAAAATAAACACGTGTTCATCACAGTGTAACCACGTAGTAAACGCTCAAGTACCCCAAGGAAAACTAAAGTATAGTGCATCTTAATAATAACAGAGAGTAAACGACACTGAGCGACGCTATTAGTTTCATAACGAAAACACTGATAGTATATAACGGAATTGTGACTTAAGTACTTACACCTAATTTTTTAGAAATTGGTATCTAATGAAATGTGGAATTCTAAAGTATTTTAATGTTAAAATAATAATTAATTGTTTATTAATGTTAAGATGTGTTAAATCGTGATAAATATTGAAATTACTGCGCTAAGTAATTACTCAGTAAAGGAAAAAATCTATTTTCATTAACATGTCACGACTATTAAGATAGATTTAAATTTAACCTCACAAAAACATTATATTATTTTCATCTTAAGGAGTTAGTACACATAATATTTCCTGCTAACAGTAATTTACGCATCGATTTTTCATAAACGCAACATGATAAATTAAACAAAAGAAAATGCGAAATCAAGTCTTACATTTGCGCAAGAGTCAGCGCTCAATTCTTGCCGAAAGCATACATAACGACTCGTATTGAAACTTTTACAGTATTAATTCGAAATTCACATTACAAATAATATCACATAAAATAAAAAAACCCAAACCCTGTACCTTATGCTAAGAGCCGAGCTTTTAGTCAATGTATTTACTGTCTAAGCATCATTTGGGTTAGTCGTTAATTCGTAATTTAAGTGTCAGTACACAGAGTAATAGTAACCTACACGATTGTTATTCACGTCGATGTTTAGTAGGTGTTGTTGCTTCATTGTACGGTGTCAGACTAGATGAGCATGTAGTGTTCACACGTTGTACTAAGTTTGTTGACCTTTCGACTGCGATACGAAACTTATAGGAACTTTGCGCAATTAGGACCAAGCATTTTAATTTTATTTCTACGTACCAAGTCGTAAAACGTTATATGCATTGTTTTCAGACTTTAAAACTTTAGTAATAAACCAACTTTCAAAACGAAGGAAGGGTACATACTTAATTTCACCGGCTTTTGTGTTTCTTCTATTTAGGCTAACAACTCGTTACATATAACGCAGTATTCGAAGGCTAATTTGGAAATCTTTTGACTTTAGAATGGTAATCCCGAGGTGGTCCCTTATAAACGTAACAGATTTCGGCTTGTGTGTAAAGAAACCTTGTAGGAAGTGTTTCTATGAATAAGCTCTTGTCAGTATTAATATTTTTCTCAATTTCAGTTCACGATAATTAAGCTGTATTTTATATTATTGCTTAAAACATGTGTTGTTCCGTAAAGTGTTGGTAATCCTACCTGCATGCAGCATCAGATTATCCCACTAATTTATTTAAAAGATATGGACCACTTCAAGTAAATCCACTGGAAGTTTATAGCAAAATCGCGATGCAATATTGATATACAAACTTTCCAGCTATAAGGAAGATTTATTAATAAATTTATTTATAAACAGGTCCTAATCGTACGATGCTTCCCGCGAATACGGTCATATCGTCCTTCGTCTCGTCGTGTCTCTTTGTGTAGTTAGAATGTTGTCGATGGCCATTTCACGAAGTAAGTAGCTAAACATTTTAAGGAAATTTGTTAAGTATTCAGTAAAGATCATTATTATGATCAAACTTAAATGCTTTGTTAACGTATTAGTAATGTACCTATCTAGACGCAACAGACGATAAGGGAAGAGTGTGATATTGTTATTTCTAGTTAGTATTCTGTTCTATATTACATATAATAATCTGCCGCGTGCGGCAATGTGACAATATCCCACTAATCTCTAACGTTCTTGTTGCTCTACAAGTGTTGGCCTTGCTCTTATGGTGTATTAAAATAACATTGTAAAAGGCTAGTGAAATTTTGATAACTAAATAACAACTAGATATGAAATTATAAATTGATAAGGTTTACAATATTAATTCACTTACACGCGCGACGGATTTCATAAAGCTTGTCGATCTTGCATTATTTTGTATATTTTTAAACGCTAATATGTAAAATTAAATGCGACGGCAGCATTTAAAGACGACTTCGAAATAAACTTATATAAGGTGTTTTAAATATATCGATGACATGAAATTTGTGAATACACCTACATACCTACTTTTTACAATTCAGAATTTGTTTATAAATATAAAGTCTGAATGTTCTTTGATCATCAAAATTCTGAAATAGGAGCAGATGTATCAACAAATTTTATATGAACGCCATATTATGTCTTCCGCTGCTTTCAATATACATATTTTCACTCTGCTTTATAAGTAGTATATGTAGGTATGTATTGTTATTAAATGAGCAAACTTCCAAAAAATTTAAGTCTGGCAGTAGTTTATGTGTTTAGTTTTAAGAGTGAATTACTGTGTTTGATATGACAACTATGTTATTATAATAAGTAAGCTTATACATCCGAAATAGTACACAATCAGCTGAGTAAGATTTCGCTTACAAACTTTAACTATTCACCGACGACCAGTCCTACATACTTATAACTTGTATCTGACTCAATCGTCAAATCATAGATGCTATTTTTGTATTACCTACTATCCGTACAATTCCTGATTTGAAGTAGGTACTTACAGACTTTCACAAATTGATAAAAAATTAAAATATGAATAATTATGCGTAAGTATAACTCATATGACAACTACCTACACATACACAACCGGGTGACGTTTAATAAAGCTTATAAGTATCAAACAAAATCATAAATGAAACGAAATTCGCGATTGCTTGCAGTAAACAATCCTAAAGCAATTTAAAAATTGAAACTTATTCTCATATTCAGCTATCTTGTACAAAATCGGGAGCAACTTCATATATTTTTTTCGGCTTAGCATAATAATTATGAATTATTTAACCTGAAGATAATCTATAGTAGTAGGTACTTATATCATGCGTGTCTTCTTTAATATTGTTTAGAAGTTTTACTTTTTGTAGTCTCAAAATATATTAACGAACGAATTATGTGCTGTTTTAAAATATAATTAACTAGGTATTCATTGGTGTATAGTTTTTACAATAAAAATTACGTATTTATTGTAACTAATTATAATAACGGGTGCTTCTATGAATTGACTTACCTTATTATATTTTGTTTATTTACATTAACAATTAATGATACTTTTAAAAGTGAGTTTAAGTAGGTAGTATATAATTAGTTACGTAAATTTAATAGTACATACCTAATGTTCTATTGTATAATTTTAAATATGTTAAGTAGAGACGTATAAGTAGTTCCGATGTGATCGAATTAGACTTGTCTAAGGCGCTAGTCAGAGTATGATTTTAGTTTAGTTTTCTATTCTACAAAAGATTATTATATTATTTTTATTCGTTTAGCACACACAAAGTCCTGACAAAGATTAATTATTTTTGTTTTTTTTTCTTTGTAAGTTAAATCTTGGCAAAGCGCCTCTGTGATACACGTTAGCTATTTAGTATAGGAGTCGTCTGTTGAACTATCATGTACTTGCGATCCAATGTTATTCTACTATGGATTGCTTCCTGCGTCTATCATGCATTACATCGCGGTTAACGATTATATATGTATATTATTATTGTATTTATTCACTTTATTAAGATGTTTATTATGTCTTTAATAAAACGAATTGCTTATTGTTTAGTTTTATTTCATGATATGATTACGTAGGCCTTCAAACACTGACAATGAAAGGGAGCGCACAAAATCTCAGCAAGTTCTGTGGCAGATTATGCCAGTTGAGAAACATAACATTATAATACCTACGCTAAATTGGGGCCAAGACTCAAGAGGCTCAGTAGTGAATGAACCGGCGCGGGTGACGTCAGGCGACGAAATGATCAAGTCAAATGTATAATTTGCTTTTAAATGTTAATCAATGCGTGTACAATACGACTGATAATGAGGCGATAGCGCTCAGTTGTGTTCGCGGCGAGGCCCGCATAATGCTACTCAAGAGTTCCTTTTAAAACAGACGATATTTTCTAAGTTATATACTTATTTATTCGCCAATATTGTAATTTATATCGATTTCAAAATGTCGTTACTAGTGAGAAAGTGTTTGTTTAACATAAAAAGTGTTAACAGGTGCCGGCGAATGTGCGTTTTATTGCTAAATGTAAGTGAAATTGTATTAAGTGTGTCAAGTAATAAACATTCATGAAACCACAGATATAACTAGACACTTTATGCTTTGTAAATCTATTTCGCCAGTTCAGCAAGTTATTATTGAAAACTATATTTTTATGTCATCATCCAAGTTGTTTTGACAATAACATAACCTCATAGTTAGCAATAATAATAAGTATGATTAAAGCACAGTCACTCCTACACAGATAAAACACTTCGACATTCAACCACAATCCTCACATCTTTTTAATATTATGCGAATAAAATTATCCATCAAAAAACAATCTACATACGCAAAAATAATAATACATGAAAATACCGATAGATACCGGCGAGTGAACAGATACTTATATACAGTCATATATTTTATTATGACATCTTTAATCATGTAAATCTGACTTTGCTTTAAATATCGTACCTAGCAATAAGATAACAAAATTAAATATGCGAATCTTATCACGTGCGTGTTGATAACTTAAAGAGATAACGTTTTGTA
This sequence comes from Crocallis elinguaria, assembly GCA_907269065.1. NCBI lineage: Eukaryota > Metazoa > Arthropoda > Insecta > Lepidoptera > Geometridae > Crocallis > Crocallis elinguaria. The sequence continues at coordinate 8,076,298 of OU026079.1, read as the reverse complement.
ACAAAAACAGTTAGTTATAGGTACCTACTGTTATGCGATGTTTTGCTATTTTATTTCATCAAGAAAAATTCAAACGGCATTATTTATTCCTTTAGCCACCTTATAACTACTTATTATGTTTCATATGACAAGGGCGAACAGCTTTCTTTTAGAGGAGTGTGTTACCTACACCATTGTATAGGCACTAGAATAAGGCGCATCGCACAAAATAAAAAATTTGTCGTTACGGTGACTAGAGGACGTTAGATGTAGACAGTGTTAGACTATTATTTACTAAAAATATTACTAAGAGATTGATTTGTGTAGAAAGATAGATTTTATTTTGGTATAATATATTCTGACAAACGTAATATATAATTTCAGGATAGACAACGCCCGAACTGCAGCAACGTAAGCATTCTACGTTGCAACAACGAGGATCATTTCAAATGCAGACAATTCCACACAAATCGGCCACTAAACAAAATAGTCGCCTTTAAGCTTTCCGATATTGGAGAAGGTATCCGAGAAGTCGTTATAAAGGAATGGTAAGATAAACGTTTATAAAACGGAAATTTACAATAGGCAGCGCTGCATAGAGTGGATATTTGGAACTAATTATTAACTTTGTTAGTGGGAGGACTAACTCTTCTGCGAGTGTCCGTCTGGGTTGTTACCACCGCTTTGCTCGCGAAGTCTGTCGCCAAGCAGTAGTGTGCAAGCATTACTGTGTTCCGGTTTGATGAGCAGAGTATCCAGTGAAATTACTGGGCTTATGAGACTTAATACCTAATGTCTCACGAGTACGAGCGCACTGCAGTGCCGCGCAGGCCTTTGTGTTTCAAAGTTCTGGGCGGCACTGCAATTGTTATGGGCCGGCGTTATGCTTACCATCAGGCAAACGACCAGGTCGTCTCGTAACCAAATAACATAAAAAAACTAATTAACTACAAAATAAAAAAGTTTATAATACTTATGTACTTATACAAAACAATAAAATTAATGTTCGAATTCTCAATTTCAGGTTTGTGAAAGTCGGTGACAAAGTCGCACAGTTCGATAATATTTGTGAAGTGCAAAGTGATAAAGCAGCTGTAACTATTACTAGTCGTTACGATGGAATAGTTACTAAATTATACGCTAAAGTAGATGAAACTGCTTTGGTAGGAAATCCATTAGTCGATATTGATGTTCTGAACGGTGAAGAGGAAGGTATTTGACTCAAATTAATACAATTAGGTATAAAAATAACTGAGTTTGCATGGGTGCGATAGGTTATTTTCGTGGACTCGCTTAGTTATCACTTTTTAATCGAAAATCTGTCACCAAAAACCTATCGGCTTCTTCCAGGGCCGCATTAAGAGCCAGCCCCATTTCTAGATTTAGTTGAGATTTGAAGCAACTAGTGGTCCAACGCTTACCTATAACTTATAAGCTATAAGCCCATATAAAATATAAGTAAAAAAAATAATAATAGAGACCTATTTCAAATATTTAGCTTTCATTTCAGTAACCCCAGAAAAAGAAGTAGTAAAAACTGATGCAGAAAAAATTGCCGCCATGGATAAAACCCAAAGAATAAAAGTATTGACAACACCTGCAGTTAGAAGAATCGCAGCTCAATTTAAAGTAAGTAGATATCGTTTGGATTAGATGCTAAGGTTCAAGCTGAATTTAGAAAACTGTAGGTACAGTCAGCCCCGCGGCTCCTTATGACATCAGCTATTTGCCAGTGAAAGTCCCGTCAAAATCGGTCTAGCCATTTCGGAGATTACCCGGAACAAGCAGACAGACAGAGATTTTTTTTTTAAATTTTGTTTTTGTTTTATTTACCGTATATACTTTTATATGCATTTAGTAAAAAGCTGCTATTTTGATATTACAAACACACACTTCAATAATATTTATTTGTATAGACTAGTGTTTAATACAGTGATAACAAAGGTTAGAAATAGCATTCATCTTTGACCAATGTCTAGTTTACATCAAAACAAAACCTTCTTAATGGCCTGGTTTTCAAAGTATAATTTGGTTTTAAAAGTATAATTAACATTCTAAAATCCACATGTTTGTTGTAACATATACGAACTGCTCAAACTAAGATAGATTTGATTTACATCTACACAATTCAGTAGTTCCTAAGCAATCTTTGAAGTTCGCATTATTTCCTCACGTCAGTTTTATTGTAAAAAAACATTATGGCATTTGTGCCATTTTTTATGTTTTAGGTAGACTTAAGCACTGTGAAAGCAACGGGAAGAAACGGAAGAATCCTCAAAGAAGATATGCTGGGACACCTGAACATTGATTCAGACAATTCCAATGAAGTTCCAGACTTAACTGCTGTGAGAGCTATGGAAATACCTGTACTAAAAGCTCAAGCCACGGTGGAAGTTCTATTAGAAGACAAAGTGGTTCCTGTTACTGGGTTCACTAAGGCAATGGTCAAATCAATGACTGAAGCAATGGTAATTTTGATTGTACATTTACGTTTATTAGAAAAGTATTATGTTTTGAAAATAATTATTTAAACAATTTGTTTTCAGAAAATTCCGCATTTCGTGTTCAGTGACGAATACAATGTCACTCAGCTGATCGAAGCTAGAAACGTGCTCAAAAAATTAGCACAAGAAAAGGGAGTCAAACTGACATACATGCCGATCATAATCAAAGCTGCCTCACTAAGTCTCAGCCGGCTACCGATACTGAATAGTAGTTTGGATAGCTCTTGCGAGAATATTATCTACAAAGCAAGTCACAATATCGGTGTTGCCATGGACACACCTAATGGCTTAGTGGTGCCTGTTTTAAAGGTAAATGCCACAATCATTTGATTGAATTATTTTTTTGTCAAAGATCCTCGACTCATTTATTACTTCGGCTCATTCATACCATCATAACCGCAATATAAGAAATAAACTGAGCTAAACTTAACGAGAATTTTAAAAATCAATTAGTATCTGGGGGAGTAGGTATTTGATGTATAATTTTAAAATATTTCAGGTAAAATAAATTAAATCTTTACTTTGTTCACAGAACGTTCAAAGCAAAAGCGTATTACAATTGGCAAGTGAGCTAAATAGTCTCCAAGAAAGAGGTGCAAAGGGTCAGCTGAGCTTGAATGATCTCACAGGAGGAACATTTACGATTTCTAACATAGGCATTGTAAGTCTCTATGAATTCTTAGCTTCACATAATTGATCCTACTTTCTTATTCAACTTAGGTATAAAATATGTATGACTACTTATGTCTCTTTATCCTAAAAAGTAGTTAAAATAATGTTCTAACGGCTATGTAATAATTCTCTTTCAGGTTGGAGGAACGTATACCAAACCTATAATATTCTCTCCTCAAGTAGCGATAGGTGCATTAGGAAAAATACAGGTAAGCGCGACGAAAAGTTAAAATTACTTTCCCAATCGCATAAAACAATTATAATTTTTTATGAAGACAATTTTTTCTCATTATTCTTGCATCAAGGTATTATTCCTTAACGAATATTCGTTTTCAATCCCATACATATACAGCAGGTACCTCCTACCTACAACATTGATTGTATTTAGTAATAACGTTATCGCGTTATTACTTTCCGTCTAAGGTTGTCGTTGTGTAACAATTTTCCTTACCTACTCGTAATTGTTAATTGAATTATAGTTATTTTTTTAATAATTAATGAGTACATCTATCTAAATGTTTCTTTGCCAGGTGCTACCAAGGTTTGACTCCGAAGGAAACTTGATCAAGGCTCACATACTATCAGTGAGCTGGTCAGCGGATCATAGAGTCGTGGACGGAGTCACCATGGCAAGATTCTCAAATGAACTCAAGAGCTATCTAGAAAACCCTTATACACTTATTTTAGATTTATAAATAAAGTTGTTATTTTTCCGTTTTCAATCAAATTTATTGTTACATCACCATCATGTCAACTTTATTTTAAAACACCAAGTTTTTTTTAATATTTTATGATGGTTTAATAGGCCGGTATGAATTACTAGACCTTAGGTTTCCTGAAAAAAAAATTATTTTTTAAAAAACACTGCTGTTTACTTATTAAATTCCTTATGCGTTGATTACACCTAACGAGTACAGTGGCGAGTCAGTGTTCTCGGCCGAGTGCTCGGTTGGCATACGAGTGCTCGGCCGCGTGCTCGCCCGAGCAGAGAGGCGAGAGAGTCACTAGAATCCCAATCTGTTCACTAGGCCGAGTACCCACCTCCCCACTTCATTCTTCTGCCCCCGCAGCGACTCGACATCCCGCTCGGCAGGCATGAACTCGCACTCGCTTGTCACTCGGCCACTCGCCCCACGTAGTGGTTATATTCTCTTTGCTCGCCCCTCGTTCGTTCGTCACCAAGCAGTGTGCGTGTTTATGTTATTTATCAGATTATCATAATCTCAATTATTATTATAATGTCCGCTTATAACAAATGGACCTTGGATACAACAATAAAATTTATTATAATATTTATTTATATATATAAATTATTTTTTTTGTTATTTATTTGTCATTCTCAAAAGTGTCTTGAATTCTTTGGGATCTTCTGACTGCAATTCATAAAAAAGGGTGTTTGTCGCTCCAAGGGCAGTTCGCCTTAACATCCATGTTCTGGTCCAAAATTCAAATTCTTTCAATTATTCGGTCTTCATCTTCTAATAAATCCCACAATTCGTTAATAATATCTGGTAACAGCCGGTTGAAAACTCGTTTAAATTCCTTTTTTTTGCGATTCATTTGCCGACGAAGCGTGATCAAAACTGAACTGACTCGCCACTATAGTAAATACGTGTGAACATCCACTCGGTTCGGCGACTGTCTCGGCCGAGAGCTCATTTACTGACTCGCCACTGTACTCGTTAGGTGTAATCAACGCATTAGCTATGATCAGTTTTGAAACTAGACAAGATCCTATAAGTATGTGACTACTTCACCACCTTAAAAATTGATACCGTTTACGTATAAACCTTGTATACTTACAAATTCAAGAATAATAAGTGCACAGAATAATATACTCTTAAAATATTATTAGTGGTAGTATTTCATGTGTGAAGCAATATTAAGTAAGATCAGAATTAGCATGAGCAAAGAAGCTATGTTTTTGTGAATATTCAGCTTACATCAAAAAAAGCTATTATATACAGGGTGTAGTTTCCGCGCAATAAGCCGCTGGTGGATAACAAAACCACTGTAACTATTTATATACAGGAAAACGTTCTTAGCAGACTGTCCTTAATTTTTAGATTTTTCACCTGCATTCACAGATTTTGGAAAAATGCTCAGAAAGAAAATGGAAAATTTACATTTAGCCATTTTTGATGCCAATAATCACGTTTCTTATAAGGATATCAAAAGATTAGGTATTATCGAAATACACTGTCTAGTAAAAGCACTTAATAAATATAAGTAAATCTATTATAAATTACAGAACTATGAACACTAATTATGAACTTACCGTCGCAAAACTTCAAAACGCGTGACTTTAAAATATGCTATGGTCCATTCTGGGATAGAGTGAGGGGTGTACTCTCGATGAAATCTTGCAAAAATCTCGGTGAAAATCAATGCTTCTATGCTATTTATAGGTGCCCATTTAAGCGCCAAAAATGCCATATCGACATCGCAATATCTCTTATCTGCAACAATCCAATTACAAAGTAGTCGTAGATAAATAAGTGCAGTATACTGCAGAATAAATATTAGGCATCGGTTCTTGTTTCCGAACATTCAGACCGATTATATAAGCGGGTAAAAGTCAACACGAAATTTAAGTTGAACTATTTACCTAATATAAATAAAAAGGTCATGTGATATAGTCAAACATTAACATATCTAGGATAAAAAAGAGGAAAAAGTTAAGATGTTTTGGACGTTTGACGGCTCCGTGGCTAAGTTGGTAATAACCCTGCTTGCAAAGCAAGCAACCCCGGGTTCGATTCCCGGTCGGAGCAAGCTTTGTGTGGTGAGCATAAGGTTTGTTCTCAAGTCTTTGATGCTTGTGTTGTGTCGTGTATCTGTGTGTGTTCTATTACTAGTTTACTAATGCTTTGAAAGATAATTTAACTGGAGCCATTAATCTCATTTATTCTGAATCCTATCAGTACTGAAAAAACTAATTTTAGGGCTACCTAGTGATTATTAGATACGCTGTAGATATAATATAAGACTTAAGTACAGTAATTATTGGAGCCATTAAAGAATACCTAATATATTCACGTATATACTTCAAAAACTCTACGTAAATAAACTGACCTGCTATTCTGATAAAGTATACTTTTCTAGGTGAGCTTATCTGTATGTCTTCGTTCTTAAGAGCCAGCAAAGTCCTTTGCTTCTCGCTCCAGTTCCGATCCAGCTCTCGCAGTAAGCTTAAACGAGCAGCTTTTGTCAGTAAACCATTCAGTTCCGTGAATTGACCTCCGCTAATCAGATTCGTAACTTTGGATATGGCCTGTAAATTGCAATGTACCTACCTAAGTATGCATATCATACCTAAGTATACTGAAAAAAATATTTTTCAACGTTTCAAATGAAATAATTTAATGGTTTTTAATTAATTTAATGGTGTGTATTATGTAGATACCTGCTTTGTTCCCAATTTGAAATCTTTTTCTCTGAATCCGGGATCCCAAATGCTCCGTAAAACACCAAAGTCGATTTTGATCATTAACCAAGTGAACGGGTTTTGAAGCAGTATAAGTTTTGGTATGCGTTTTTTTGGTGGATCTTTATCATTCTTACGACCAAGAAAGAATGTTTTTGGAAAGCCTCTCAAATAATTAAGCGTATCTGTTCTGCTTTGCAATAAATCTAGATTTTCACTAAGGCTTCTCGGGGAATTTAAATGACGAAATAAAGTTAAAGAACTCTTTTGATATATGGATGGACATTGTTCGGACTGGATATTATACGTAGGGTACTTCTTAAAATATTTGTGTTGTTGTGTTAAACATCTAGGACATTTGTTGAAGTGTTTAGGCTGTTGGATAAGACGATGACTAAGCCAGTGGCTGTATTTGGAGTGTACAGCGGACCTTGCTACGACTGGGTCACATAGTCTAGCAATCAATTTAAACTCTACTGCCATCTGAAACAATGTTTAAGAAATATCACCATCAGTCTAATATTTCCCTCAAAGATAGCAAATAGGCCCCATTAAAATTGTATTTCACTTACCTTACTCCATGGTAAGGTCCTTGCAGATGTTAAAAGTCTTTTTATTCATACTTACAAATTTTTCTCCTAGCCAAATGTTTCAAATAATTTTTAACCTATTTAATTGAAGTAATCACATTGGTTGATTTGTGCCAGCGACAAGGCTTCATGCATGACATTAGGTATATCTACAATTTTGTCAAAGTAAATATAGGTAATTCAAAAGTTAACTTCCTTTGTAAAAACCAAAGAGGCGAAACCAAAACATTGTTAAATAATTTATCACTTAACAATTTCCATTACATTAGGTATACCTAATGTCCTAGGGTATCGAGCGCAATGCTGTGCCGCGCAGGACTTTGTGTTTCAAAGTTCTGAGTGGAACTGCAATTGTTATGGACTAGCGTTATGCTTACCATCAAGCAAACGACGGGCTCGTCTCAAACAAACAGAATTAACTGTTATCTATTTTACCATTGTATGTAAAAAGTACCATGTTTTTTCTGCAAATAAATTATTTGATTTGAAAAAGAAAAATGTTCACTCTTTCACTTTGTATTTAACTAAATAAGAAAGAAAATCTCGCAAAAAAAAATTGGCAAAATACCCAAATGACGTCTCCCGGATACTCTACCACATTCATTCATTTGTGGTTTGGATTATACAGCCATTTGATGCCTATTTCTTTTGTAAAGAAGAATAATCAAAACTTGTCGGTTCACATTCATGTGATCAATAATAGGTACAAAGGTCCTTAGGCAGGCAATATATATTTTACCAACAATAATTAGCAATTTAAGGTAAAGTTCAATATAAAATAGAGTCATTAAAGTATACGCTGCGCGCGGCACAAGCTGTAAGTATTGTTAGTATCAATTTATTTATTTTATGTTTTTCTCAATTATTAAGTACCTTAATTATTTATGTGCCTACCTATATCATCCAACGGACACAATACTAGATACTTGGTATATAATGTAAGCATGATCTATCGATGTGAGATACCATTCTAGTTCAATTTGTAGTCACAAAGCCACCAAACAAAATAACAACGCGGTTTTGCTCGTGAAGTCTGCCGCCGAGCAGTAATGTGCAAGCATCATTGTCTTCTGGTTTGATGAGTAAAGTGAACCAGTGAAATTACTAGGATAACGATCGCACTTCGGTGCCGCGCAGGCCTGTGTTCCAAAGCTCTGAGTAGCACTGCAATTGTTATGGGAGGCTCGTGTTGTTATACCGAATAATATAAAAAAAGTGTTTGCCTTCAGAAGCCATCGTGTGCGCAATAAGTAGGCCTAGGTGCCTAGTAGCGGACTAATAGAAAACTAGCTGTAGTACAGTCTTGTATTAGTCCACTAATCTTCTGAGTTCATGGTTCCTGTGGTTTTATGTCCTTTTTTGAATACACAAGGTAATAGAGTATATATCGAAATATTTTCAGTTGTTAGATCAGACAACAATAATAATGGTAATACTTACGTACACCTCAAATTAGATTAGTAGGTACCTAACTTTCTAATATAATTCAGTGTATATTAGGTAGGTACCTATAGTAGCACTAAGTGTTTTTGAATGTAACTATTGATTGCACGTACTTAAATCACTAATGATAACGTAAGATATGCATTTAGAGATAGACATCAATCTGTGATTAAAAACAAACCCAAGTACACATTATTTTGACGCTATATCTACGTACGAATGAGTTAAAGGATGTAGGTACATACATATTACCTACACTGAACTCTACCTACTCTTTTATGGGTATGCATTTGTTTATAATTCCACTGTAGTTAATTCTCTCTCAAGTCTTTATTTGGTAGTGCAAGCCAAATTTACTCATCAACTATAAAATCGATCTAGCGTAGGAAACAAATTTGGCAAATCACTGCTGCGCCAGTCTTGGTTTAGCGACTAATGTAACCTTGGCCTTTAGTATTCAATCAATTACTGGCATTATCTTTATGCGAAAAGGTATAAATAAATGTTAAATATAGAAGAAATACAATTTGTGGGAGGTGCTGAACACATAAAGCTGGTAAGTTTTCTCTTATTAATATATTATGACAATAATACCTATTGTTTAAATACTTTATATTATTTGATAACGACACGAGCTGGTCGTTTGCCCGGTAAGCATAACACCGGCCCATAAAAATTGCAGTGCCCCTCAGAACTTTGAAACACAAAGGCCTGCGCGGCACTGCAGTGTGCTCGTTACCCTGAGACATTAGGTATTAAGTCTCATAAACCCAGTAATTTCACTGGATACTTTGCTCATCAAACCGGAACACAGTAATGTTTGCACAATAATGCTTGGCGGCAGACTTCACGAGCAAAGGGGTGGTACCAACCCAGACGGACGCTCACCAAAAAGTTAGTCCTACCACCTAGTAAAATAAAAATATAAAGTGCAATTAAAAATATTAGTAAAATATTATTAAAGTTTATTTGCAAAGGTGTTACCTACCTACCACATTTACGTTTACGTAAATTACACTAAAAACGATATACCTACTCTGCTAAGATACAAAGATCTGTTTATCTTCGGAATTCATATCATGGATATAAAACAATCTTACTCTTTAGAGTTGTTAATCTAATATTTCCGTGAGTGTCTGATATCAATCGGTTAAAGCAAGATCTCTGTGTCTCTCGTGTAATAACTCGTTTCAATATCTTTGAATATATAAGCTAGGCAGATATATTTAAATAATATTTAACCAAATTATTATTACCTACCTCGTTTTACAATAAATTTCAATTTAAGATTAGTGTTAACATTGGCAGTGGATATACCATAATTATTAAGTTAACATTAATAACAATACAAGTCTGTTTATTTCCTCGCAAGTGTGTTGTAAAACGTCGTATGATACCTACGCGTGTGCAATGTTAGTGTACTAGTATAGGCTAATAAGGTATAAATACGATTAAAACAAAGTAAACAACTAGTAGTGATATATAACTATGTAGGTACTTTAGTTACCGGATGAATTTCCCAAACATTTTATGTATAACTAGCTGCTGCCCCGCGGTTTCACCCGCGTGGAGATTTTGGATTACATGGTTTTTATTTTTTTGCGCGGAATCCTAATTATTTTTCTATGTTACTCCTTGTAACATCAGCTATCTACCAGTGAAAGTCCCGTCCAAATCGGTCCAGCCGTTTCGGAGATTACCCGGAACAAACAGACAGACAGACAAAAATTTTAAAAATGGTTGTTTTGTTATAAATACCGGATATACTTTCATATGCATTTAGTAAAAAGCTGTTATTTTGATATTACAAACTGCAGACACTTCAATTTTATTTATCTGTATGGATTTACAACTCAATAAACACTAAGTCATAGCCTTATAATTAAGTAAAATTATCAGTTTTTCTTCCTTATTTTAAATGGTTTCCTTTGCAGAGTCATAATGTGGTCAGTGTTAGCTGGCGTGTTGGCGCTCGCCTCGTTAAGCGTCGCTTGCACTCCAAGTGTGACTACAGTCAGTGGTACCCATGCCCCAACCACCGTTTGTTCTGGAGCTCTCGTCTTTGCCGACGAATTTGACGAGTTCGACCTAGAGAAATGGCAGCATGAAAACACTCTAGCGGGTGGTGGTGTAAGTATCTTTAGCTTCCGTTTAGAAACTGAAGCACTCCGACCACTTACTGTAAACGAATATCAAGCCCATAGGCTTGGTGTATAATATTTAAATAATAATTATAAAATACATAATATATAAAATAATAAAATATTTAAATTGGTGTCTTGGTGTATAATAACCCTAAGATTCAGAGACGATTCTAAGCGTAGACTTTGGCTTCCATATGTCAAAACTGTATAGAATTTTGACTTATGGAAGCGTGAGTCCACGCTTAGATTCGTCTCTGAATCTCAGCCTAAGTATTGAGTCACCTCATTATTACCTATGTCTAATAGGTGTTGTCTGCTACATGAAAACTCGGAAATCCACAGAAAGTAGCCCGCATAGCATTATAAAAGTGTGAGGATCGCCTATCCAAACATTGCAATCAAGGCTAATAAAGCCTTTACTAAGCGAATGAGAGCTAGAAATGGTACTGACTTAACACAAAAAATCTTATTTCATAACTTTTGTAGTTGAGGTCACTTTAACGCTGGCGAGTCTAAGCATGGACTCATGCTTCCATGCAGGGTCAAATTTCTATACAGTTTTGACATCAATATGGAAGCAAGAGTCCGGCTTAGAATCGACTCTGAATTTTAGATTTAGTCAGTCCCGGTATATGTATGGTAGAAACGTGAGAAAAAAACGTCTACTAGCTCTTAAGAGAAGACGTACTACTAAACTAACATAATCCTACAAATGTTACAGAACTGGGAGTTCCAGTATTACAGCAACAACCGCACCAACTCCTTCGCCCACAGCGGAACGCTCTTCATCAGACCTTCTATGACTTCTGACCAGTTCGGAGAGAACTTCCTTACTAGTGGTACCTTGAACGTTGAAGGCGGTGCCCCAGCTGACAGGTAATTTCACTTTCTAACTGAACAATCCAATTTAAGTTTTACTCAGTGGCTTTAACAGCCACAAACTTTCTTCGGAAAAAACAGATGAATTTTTTTAGCTGTAAACTTCACCAAAACTAATTTTCTTTTCTGTCCAGATGTACAAACCCTCAATGGTGGGGCTGTGAGCGTCAAGGCACTCGAACCAACATTATCAATCCAGTCAAGAGCGCTCGTCTCCGTACTGTGAACTCCTTCAGCTTCCGATACGGAAAGGTTGAAGTGCGCGCCAAGATGCCAGCCGGAGACTGGCTCTGGCCAGGTATGGACATAAGTATATTTCAATACAATTAAAAAAATCCTTTCTCCATCTATGGCAAGGATACATAGCAGTGATGCTGTGGAATCTTATACCTCATGCATTTATAAAAATTAAAAGCTGACAACATACCTATCATTGTTATTTTTAACGCATTGACGCGTGAGAGACGAGATCCTATTACTATGTCCTCGTGTCATATGTATTTCTATGTCTTCAGCTATTTGGTTGATGCCTGCCCACAACTCCTACGGCACTTGGCCTTCATCTGGTGAAATCGATCTGGTCGAATCCCGTGGCAACAGAAATATGCTAAACAATGGACTTAACATCGGTACTCAAGTAAGTCATTTCCAAAGTAAATACTAGGGAGTACCTATTTTAAAGGATGAAAGAATTCTGTCCTTTTCATTTTTTTAAGGTCGCACAAAACATTACCTATAGGACATTTGATCCATCCTCGAAATCGCTTGTTTCTCAAAATATTATAGTTGAGGCTGGCCGCTAAGTTCGCGATTTATCTTTTATCATTTGCAATCTAAACTTATCAGTTTTGATAAAATATTCTGCTTATCTGGAAACAACCACCTGCCAAGCTAAATTATAATTATGGCTAGATAAATTCCAAGATACTTAAATTAAATAATATTATCCTGCGAATGAAAACACAAGAAGCGGTGGCGCAAGCCAATACTTACTACACCTCATCAGGTTTTAAAAAGCATTTGAAAACAAACAGATATAGGTATCTATTTTGCTAATTAGCCAGACCATGGTATAGAATATAGATCACAACGATATATATATATATATATATATATATATCACCTATCTTAGCAAGCCAAATATATACCAGCTTTGGTGTATCTCCATTCCTAACTATGTTATATATAGGAAGCTGGCTCCACCCTGCATTACGGTCCCTACCCAGAGCTGAACGGCTGGGAGCGCGCCCACTGGCTCAGAAGGAACACCGCTGGATACAACTCTAACTTTCACCGCTACCAGCTGGAATGGACTCCTGGTAAGTAGAGTTGTTTTTATAGTTTCTTTAGAAGCTTATAGGTGGTCAGAAAACAACGCACATCTTTCAGTATTAATATATCTCATCTAAAAATAAAATACTACATTTGGAATTCCCAGGGGCGTATTTACCCTAGGGCCAAAAGGGCCATGGCCCGGGGCGGCAGGCTGCGAGGGGCGGTGCAAGCAGAAGAAATTTTAAAAAGACTAACTAAGTAAGGCTCTTATTAATGAACAGTGTTAAACTGTGTTTTGTCTCTTTCGATTCAGTTTAAAATTGTCAAAAGCAAAGGGCGGCGGGGCCTGCAGGCCCGGGGCGCTGAATCCTAAAATACGCCACTGGGAATTCCTCCAAGTAACATAATTGTATGAACTGTAGATTTATACCTAATTGTGCTGAGTCAGGTAATTTATTTTAATTTAAGTATATAATAATTAGGGTACCTGCGCACCCAACGTCCTAAAAAAAACAACGCGTGTCTATACTTAAAAATAATAATGCGAATGTCATTGATTGGTACTGCTGTTTCGTATTTAAAATTATTTTTCTATTACAGATTTCCTCAGGTTTAGCATTGATGATGTAGAACTAGGACGCATCGCGCCTGGCAACGGCGGTTTCTGGGAGCACGGAGGTTTCAACAGCAACGCTAACATCCTAAACCCATGGCGTTATGGCTCCAAGATGGCGCCTTTCGACCAGAAGGTACTGTGATTTACCCTATGTATGATGATTCCAATACAATCCATTACGAAAACTTCTTTGCCGGGTGAAACAACACAATAAAGGGTTTTAAACATTATGGTTTGATCATTATCTCAGAATAATGTAAGGTATAAATTACCAACAAGACACAAGTGATTACCGCAAAACGCGGTGAAAAGGTAAATATAGATTATCAATCGCGTATCGTTATTCGATAGCTTTACGTTTTTCCCATCGTCAGATGATGGAAAGGAGATAAGGGAATGATGTTCCAAAGCACACTCACGAAAGAGTATAAATAATAAGGTAGGTATATAAGGTACTTTTCACAAAATACAGGTTCAGTTACCGACCTTTGATTAACATGGTTCTGATATAGATTCCATTCCAGATATAATATGTAGTCCATTTAGTTTCACAAATAGTTTAAGTATTACCATCCAGTTCTAACAAAATTCGTATCTACCGAAACACCTAGCTAAATTTAGACAAAATAAGCAAGACACATAATAGATTACAAGATTATACTATCAGCACACATCATCTATGATAGATTCATCCATTTATCATAGATGAAATCCGTGATACATTATATGCTTAATTATGTAAATGTTTCAGTTCTATATCATCATGAACTTGGCTGTTGGCGGTACAAACGGTTTCTTCCCTGATGGTGTCAGCAACCCTAGTCCCAAACCTTGGTCGAACGGATCTCCTACCGTAAGTTTTTTATCCAATACTCTGGGAAATCCAATTATAGCTCTTATATGATAGCCAAAACAACAGATATCTGTTGAAGGTACTGATTTTACTTGACGAATTCTATGATTCAGTTTTAATAAGAACGTACGGTTTTTTAGCGATACGAACGATTTTTTATTCATACCTCAAGGTAAGAAGACGTGAAGATCGTTTGCCTGATTTTAAGCATTTCCACCCAGAACTTTGAAATGCAAAGGCCTGCGGGGCACTGCAGTGCATTCTTTCACCTGATAGTCATTTAGTGTGTAGTTATACCTATGCGCAGTAATATCACAATTTTCATAGTACTTTAATATTGAAGTGTATCTAGGCTATTTCAATTGATATCAATCGGATTACTTATACAATTCTGTAACTCCCCCAGGCTCCTTTGGACTTCTGGAACGCCCGTAACGCCTGGTTGCCCACCTGGAATCTCAACGTCAACGACGGACAAGACGCTTCTCTGCAAGTCGACTATGTCCGTGTTTGGGCTTTGTAAATAATCCTAGTGTAGGACCGACCACGCAAGTTTGAATGTGCCTATTTAGTTCCTACCTACATATAAAAGTTTACGATAAATTTCTTTAAAAATACAGTGATGCTCTTTCTTTTCCTCAACGTCAATTATGAATAAAATTACACCAACTCGTTTAGGCTAAAAATCGGCTTTTTGAGTAAGTCTGAAATGTGCCTATTTATTTACAAATGTTACCTAACTCATTTACTTTTTTGATGTTATTTTTTTTTCACCATAACGCCCCATTCAAGTCGATTCAGAGTCTGCGTTAATGTTTTGTTAGCACTTAACGTATTCATTCATTCAAAATATCCAAATAGCTAATAAACTTTTCGCATTTATGTTCATTTCAATTGAAACCGCAAAAGCACAATAAACTTTTTAAAAAGTACACACTCTCCCTATTATTCTCTGTGTGGCATGCATACACACACATACACAACACAACATACAGAACCTGAGAACAAACTTTAAGCTCAGCAAAGTTTGCACGGCCGGGGTTCGAACCCAAGTGAATCAAACGCTGATCCAGGCAGACACATAACATGGACATAAAAAAGTAGATGTAATTGACTATTAACTTCTGCATTGGTATAGTATATAATAGGTATTACCTCTACACATGAAAAGGTTTCATAGTTCTAAATGACTCTTAATGAATAAGCTTCATATATTATCCTGTTGTATTGTACCGAGATTAAGGGCGCATACTACCGCTACGCTCGGCGGTCAGAATAAGACTAACTGATACTACTCGACTCACTCAATAGCTGGAATCGACCATCGGAAAATAAAGTCAATACACTACACCTAAACAAAACAAAAATCCGTCTCGAGGAACACAACACAAATGCTAATAAAACGATAGATTAACAGAAATAAATTATCATATTTTATACACGGAATGATACATCAACCTTGCGGCTAATTGTTTACCAGTAGACCCACCAGATGGCGCTAGTCCATGTGGTAGAACCTTGGACTCATATACTGCGGCTGCGGCTGCCGGTTTCCGGAAAGAGGAGTCGACGTCGCCATTAGGTATGGTGGAATTCGTCGCTTGTCGGAGAAAGAACTCACTCGGGAGTAATACCGACGTTCTATTACCTGAAATGATTGAATAGTTTCTTTACCAAACCGGTGGGAATATACAAGAATATACCTACAATTCTTTGATTTTACTAATTAGGAGGACCTAACAAGAAAAATCAACAGTACGTTAAGTAAGTAAGGATAGTAACCCTAATAAGTTGTATTGTACCCGAACAGCGCACAGTTTAGCAATTTTTCTACAGAAACTGCATTTTTACATACGACTGCCCAAAAAAGAGTGTAAGTAATGTTTTTAGGGTTCATGGTATCTTTATTCCACCATAACTTTTAAATACCTGGATATATGGGGTATAATTAGAATCCTTACATCATCCCGAGTGACACTGGCTGGGCAGTCGTTATTTTTTTAGTTATTCTTGATTCTCCGATTTGATAAGCAAAGTAGTAAGTGAAATTATTGGGCTTACAGAATAACGAGCGCAATGCAGTGCCGCGCAGGCTTTTGTATTTCAAAGTCCTGAGTGGCTCTGGACTTGTTATGAACCGGATAGTAGGATAAGTACTAGTTAGGTGTTATAATATTTTATTGTACAGTAGAAAGACTTACCTTATCAAAGAACCTCGTAAGTTTGACGGAGTTGCTTGCGCCGGGAGCCAGTGACCTACAAATTTAAGGCACATTTTCACTAAAAATTCACATAAAAAACCCTACTTTTAATTTCCAAAAATTCTAAAATATCATGTTTATCAAAATGTATGACCTGGGGGCCAAGCACACTAAGCAACTGAAATTGTGATGGCAGTGGTGCAATTATCTATCACAACTGCAAATTGTGCCGAAATTCGCTAATGTCATATCTGTCAACTATGTTGTTATTGCAGAAGGGAAATTGATCTCATAATGATTTACCAAATTAGCGTAATGGCGATGCAATGCCCGGACTAGTGCGTTTCCAAAAGTGTCAGCTGTCGTCACAATGATCGCAAACCATTACTATTTTGACCATTGTGGTTTAGTGTGCTTGGGCCCCCGGGCTTGTCATAATTTTAGTTTTACGCATTTTTTTTATTTTTACAATTATTTTTCGTGCATTTTTCTTTCTAAAATACTCACATTCATTTTCATCATAATTCATACCTACCTAGCTTGATGGCTGTTGACAAATATTTCGTCGGCGCCGCATTGCTCGGCTATGCTACTGGCTAATCTTCTGTACTGATTTTTTCTCTGCTTCTCTTCTGCCAAATCAAACTTGGTTCCAATCACCAGTATCGGAATCTGAACATTTAACATAACATGAATACGCTTCAGGAAGAACATTATGGGCCACCTGCGAGGCGCACTCGAAAAAGGTTCCGTAGAAAATAGTACAGCCACATTTGTAAAATTAACTATATACTTAATTATTTTTTACGTTTTTCGGATTTTTCCCTTTACTCGTGCTATATGAGATCGTTTCTTATCAATTAATTACGTGAAGAGAGTGAGGGAGAGGGTGTCTCGGAAAATATCACGTAAATGTTTTTCCGCAAAAATAAAATACTTTCATGTAAAGTGGGGGAGGAAATTGGGTTAAATTAAGTAAAATCTGTTTCTCCACTAAAATAAATGCGTAAATTCTACAAAAAAAATATTTATTGTGGTTATGCGAACGACACAAAGTAACAGTAGCCTCTTGACCCTTGATTGGTGAGCCGCAGCCGCCGCCGACAAACCAAATGCGAAATACGCATTGTAAGTATTTTTTATATACTAATGGATAACGAGGTGGGCTCATCATTTGCCTGATGGTAAGCATAACGCCGGCCCATACCAATTGCAGTGCCACTAAGAACTTTCAAACACAAAGGCCTGCGTGGCACTGCATTGCGCTTGTAATTACGCTGAGTCTGTAGATATTACGTCTCATAAGCACAGTAGTTTCACTGGCTACTTTGCTCATCAAACCGGAACACAGTAATTGCTTGCACATTACTGCTTGGCGTCCGACTTCACGAGCAAAGCTGTGGAACCAACCCAGACGGACACTCGTAAGTATAAGAGTTAGCCCTACCACCTAGTAGTGGTACCTATAATATTGCCATTAATTACTTAAGGTTGTTTAAACAATATTTTGTATAGGTACCTGTGTTGAGCCCAAAAATTGTTCTGGATCTACGTCTACATGCTGCAAAGTTGGATTTGGACTGTCCTGATTCAGAATTTCAGACAACCACTTTTGTAAATTCACTTGACTTTTTCTGTTAGTCAAATCGTGCACCAAAATGATACCTGAAAACAAAATCAGTGAGTATCTCGACTTAGTACAAAACAAATGGTACCTACCAAACCTGGGATACGTACCATGTGTAGGTTGATAAAACACATCTCTTGTGTTTCTATGCCCATTTGAACCGCCAACGTCCCAGAGTTCCACGAAAAACGTATTTTGCGCTTGCGTTCCTTCTTTGTATCTGTGCAGCTTTACTTCTACGGAACATCCTACCGTCCATCCCGGAGATATCAAGGGTTTGTTATGGGCTATGAGGTAAGTCAAGGACGTCTTCCCGACACCTAAAATTTGAATACCTTTGATTAATATATAAACAAATATTTACCTATATAGTGAGATTTTCTTAGTCGTCCAATAATGTACCTACACAAACTTGATGGCTCACTAACCAATGACATGGATAAAATTCAAATTCATGTCATTGTTTAGCGAACGGATCATTATTTCTGTCTCAGGGGTACGTTTACAGGCGTTATCCTTGATAAAATGTAATCTGGTGAAAACTTAAATATACCCCGTTTAGCGCCTCCACTCGGCGAAATTTTATACCGCTAAAATTTAAAGTGCCCGTTTACCGGATGACAGTATAAGATTTCACACAACTAGGATAAATGTCAGCAAACTTTTGAGGTCACGAAATTTTCCCTTGTTTTCAGATTGAAAGCTGTCAATTGTGAGATATTTGTTAGCACTGTATTATTGTATTCGCAGAGTAGACCTAGGTACACTGAATTCATTGAAATTCGAATATTGTATTTGTGTTTATTTTGTGTATAAATATGAGCATACTATGATGAGGTATTTATTTTGGTTGAAATGAATAAGCGAAAAATATTGTATTTGAAAGGAGTAGGTGTCTACTAATTCTCGATGAGTAATTGATGTCAATGAAGATGTTATTGGTGAATTTTAGTTTACGTTTGCTGAAGATTACCTTGCATTATTAATTGTAAGATATCACCCGAAAATTCGTGACTTGTGTTCAGGGGGATCAACTTATTTGGGCAAGGTCGCGAGTCGCGATGATGCCTACACAGGGGTCAGTGCTGCATGAAAAAGAACAATTCTCTATCTCGCTCGTAGGGACACGATATCGAAACCAAAAGTACCACTAATTCACTACCTCATACCTGCATAATCTCGATATCGAAATAACAGTATCTAATGAGTAATAGTATCGGAACTGAAGTATCAATATGAGTAAGTATAATCATACGTGATATGTAGGCATGTTCGGCTTCTCAACCTATAACCTCTATCCAGATCAACTTGGATTGTCAATTTAATCACACAACACACCCATAAATACACAAACACGCACACACACACACACACACACACATACACACGCACACAAATAACATCACACACCTACGCACATACAAACTCAAAATTTTTACTAATCTTTATCAAGCAAATATGAATGTGTATTATTACTATTTTATGCTAAATTGTACTCTGAAGGGATAATCAGAAACTACAACACAAGCTTTGCTTAGTGTAGGTTCTGTACCATATTGATTTGTGTAATTCAAGCTTACAAGTGTTAATAATATAACGATTATTTAAAAAGTCTAACATGTGTGCTTGGTTTGTTTTGAATAAAGAATTATTATTATTATTATCTAACTATAAAGTTTCAAGATATTTGATGGAATCCGGCGTTATATAGGTTTTTAAACTGTCATGGTCATCAACACTTTGAAAATTATCACTAGAAACGGGATATTTACCATGTATATTATTTGATTTGAGTTTCCGATATTTCGGCGCTGTTGCAAACGCCATGATCACGGGAGAACTGAAGTACTGCGGTAAATATCCCGGTATACATGGTAAATATCCCGTTTCTAGTGATAATTTTCAAAGAATCCGGCGTTACTTTGCGGAAGTCCATTTTAAATAAGATTATATACTGTGGGTAATTTATAGATACTTATACATATATAAATTTATCACGGAATTGACGCGAAATTAAAACTATAAATTACCCGCTTATTATATATTACTTATATAATAAATAAGATTATATAATCTTATTAATTATTATATAAGTTTCATCCAAATCGATACTTTTTTCTCAAAAACGGCGGTATCATAATAACTTATATTATTATTATTAGGAGCCTATTATGTCCCACTACTGGTTAAAGGCGTTTTAAATGTGTGTGCTACCCATGATTAGTAGTAAATTCGAAATTCCCGCTCATAACAAGCTATCTAGACAAGGGGTCTTCCAGAGATGGCGCTCATCTGATCACTCACTATAGAGTAACCATTCTTCTCCCTTAAATAATAATGTTCTGTGATTGTGTTTCGGTCAATGTTTAGCATTAATAAATACGGATTAATAAATTTTACATTTACAAAGCTTAGCTAGTGAATAAAAAATAAGTCCAACAGACAACTTTGACCACAACTTCGACGACTTCGAAACCTTTTTGACATAACTCCAATTGAATTTGACAGCTAGATTTGACGTCAACATAAGACGCCGTTCATGGGAACCATCATAATTAAACGCCTGGATAAATTTACTTCGATGCCGTAAACGATAAACGTACCCCAGACCTCCAACAGCAACACATTAGCTTTGGCGGTTGGCCACTAACCATTTTCCCATTTCCCGCCAAAATCAAAATACCGGTAAGTTGGCAGTTTGGCACTATAGTTGACAAACAAATCTCAAATCTGTCATGGCCGCAAGTCATGTTGGCAAAAGAAGTTGTTTTGATAGAAAAATATTAATTGTTTGATATAATTTGAGTTATTACCGCGAGAAAGTGCTTATGTAACAGTGAAAAGTATATTTACCAGAATCTCCAAGAACAACTACTTTAACTTTCTCAATTGCAGCCATTCGCACAATTTTGGCCTCGGTAAGTTTTCTTTTATTTTGACATTTGATTGTTCACAGACAAATAAATGTTACCAACTTAACCTAACCGATTGTTAATAGTGATGGGAAATTGCGCATGGGATTCATAATCGACTATATTTTTTTGGCTTAATTAATGAGTAAAACTGGTAAGGTTAGGTTACAAGATAATTAATTATTTCGTTGTCTAGTTTTTTGACCACTTTTATAGAAAAGAGCCGAAGACCAAAACGGCCAGGTAATTATATCATCGAGTAGCTGTACCTCGCGGCTTCGCCCACGTAGCCTAAGTTACTCCTTATAACATCAGTTATATGTCAGTGAATGTCCCGTCAAAATCGGTCCAGCCTTTTCGGAGATTACCCGGAACAAACAGACAGAAAGACATACATTTTTAAAATAAATTGTGGTTTTTTTGTAGGCACTGTATAATTGTATATACTTTCATATTATGCATTTAGTAACAGACACTTCAATTTTATTTATTTGTATAGATGGATCTTGGGATTCATCTTACCCGAGGGGCCCTTTTTTCGACCTGGGAGGCCGGCCGTGGTGGATTCGGGAATTATTCAATACTGTTTCAAATTACATACAGTGGATGAATATTAATATAAATAAATCAATAATTT
Source organism: Crocallis elinguaria (assembly GCA_907269065.1). Classification (NCBI taxonomy): domain Eukaryota; kingdom Metazoa; phylum Arthropoda; class Insecta; order Lepidoptera; family Geometridae; genus Crocallis; species Crocallis elinguaria. The sequence continues at coordinate 8,054,539 of OU026079.1, read as the reverse complement.
TAGTACATATTTGTTTCTAAAGTTTAGTCGAGTGAATTACGTATGTACGTTTACTTTTTTTATACCAAAGCAACACTAGTAATGTCAAATTGTCAAACGCGCTGCGTGGTTTACGAATAGAAAATTGCTTGCATCTGATTTTTTATGAAATCTAAAATCAATAAGAATTACAAGTTACAACGTCCGCCATTGTACAAGTATCGTGTTTAAAACATGTTGGTTATAGTTTTAAAGTAAAATGCAACGATTTATACCTAAATACATCGAATCACTCACTCCAACAGACAATGGACCTCTATTTCAAAGTGTTTATTGTGCTTCTCTTCATAAAATCTGTTCGTCTTTATTGTGGTCCATACAATGGACAAATATGTAAAAGTTATTCAACCGGTTACGTTTGGTACAACGAGACTGGAGGCCTCGATAATGAGAAAATCACTTCCGGACTTTGGAAAGAAATGATATCACCTCTCAAAGAACCATGTAGGAGCAAGGCAGAAAAATTACTGTGTGCATATGCCTTTCCAAAGTGCATTAATAAAGATGGAGTGGGATACTTTGCACTCCCAATATGTTATGAAGACTGCATGGCTGTCAAAATGCAATTTTGTTACTTTGATTGGATTGTTATTGAGGAGCAAAAACGACTCGGCGTGTACTTCGAATCAAGAGGTCACTTTCGTTTTCCTGATTGTGAAAATTTACCTAAGTTTTCTGGTAAAGGAACACAGGTGACATGCTATAATACTGGGATCACAGACATGGACAATAGCCAAGTAACTACAACATGTGTCAAAGGCAATGGAAGATATTATCAGGGCACCATGAATGTCACAGAGACTGGATTGTCATGTCAGGCTTGGGAATCTCAATATCCCCATCAGCATACACGACCACCTCTAGTGTTTCCAGAGATAAAAAATGCATCAAATTATTGTAGAAATCCAGGTGGAGAAGAGCGCAAGCCATGGTGCTACACAATGGATCCAAAGGCTCGATGGGAGCACTGTGACATACCTCTCTGCGCTAATTCCAGTGATGAATTTGACAATATAGAAGGACCAAATATAATAATGGAAAATTATTTTACACCCACTTTTGTCTTGCTGCTTTCTATAGGAGGCCTTGGATGCATTTTAGGTATAGCTTCAGTAGCCTTATTATGTCATTATTTTGTAAAAACTCACTATTCAAAGTGCAATGCATCAAATCGAAGAAATGGTCAAAACATGGATATTGACTTAGACAAGCTTCCTAGTAATTTGGCTTACCATACAACTGGAGCTCAACTCAATCCTAAGTTGGAGAAATTAGAGTTTCCCAGGAACAATATCATTTACATACGTGACCTGGGTCAGGGAGCCTTTGGAAGAGTGTTTCAAGCCAAAGCTCCAGGGCTTGTGCCAGAGGAAGAATTTACATTGGTAGCTGTGAAAATGCTCAAAGATGAAGCTTCTCATGATTTGCAGCTAGATTTCGAAAGAGAAGCCTGCTTGTTAGCTGATTTTGATCATCCTAATATTGTGAAACTATTAGGTGTTTGTGCTATTGGACGTCCAATGTGTTTGTTATTTGAATTCATGGGAAAAGGAGACTTGAATGAATATCTAAGAGCTTGTAGTACGGCTACAACTTTAGCCCCAGCAGTTGAAAACAGAGAAGATCTCAGACTACTGGTAGCTCCATTGAATCACATGGATCTTCTGCATGTTGCAAGGCAAATAGCTTCAGGTATGGTATACCTATCTGACAGAAAATTTGTTCATCGGGATCTAGCCACCAGAAACTGTCTAATTAATGATGATATGGTAGTGAAAATTGCAGACTTTGGATTGTCTCACAAAATATATTTACAAGATTATTACAAAGGAGATGAACATGATGCTATACCTGTTAGATGGATGCCTTTAGAAAGTATACTGTATAACAAGTATACATTAGAATCAGATGTATGGGCATATGGTGTTTGCCTTTGGGAGATATTTTCATTTGCCTTACAACCATACTTTGGTATGACACATGAAGAAGTAGTCAGATTTCTCAAAGATGGGAATGTCCTTGCATGCCCTGATAACACACCTCGTTGTGTGTATGAGCTAATGAGACAATGTTGGAATACCCACCCAAGTGATAGACCCAATTTTAGAGTTATTTACCAAGCCCTGGAAAATATCCAAATGATATTGGAAAGAACTCATTTGGAATGATGATGGTGTGCGATTGTTCACCCATGATGATAAAATTATAGCTTTAAGTATTCCTTAAGTTTTGTAAAATATTTTTGTAACCATTTGCTGTAGGATGTATAATTGAGTGAAAAGCTCTGCAGTCCCAATTCAATTAAGCCACATTTTAAGTGTATTTTTTATCACAATATTGTGCTTGTTGAGTCTATAAGAACACACAATCTTCGCAATGCCACAACCTTGCAACTTTAGTATTAGTTACATACTAAATCATGATCAAAAGTATGTTATTATGTTCCTCCTTATTTAGTTTGTAAGCTAATTGATTGCTGCATGTACAGTATAATTTTTCTATGTTATATCTTATCGATGATTTGTAAGCTAATGGTAGTATAAAAATATTGTTTAAGTATTTATTGTGTCAATTTGTACATCTACTTTAAGTACTGACTTTGCTACTTTAGTCTTTAGAAGCATTTTGTCTTAAACTTTAGTATCAACTTTTTTATTAACCATAGCTTGTACTGTCTTCCAGTACAGTGAATGACATTTAATTTCCTAACACTGCATTAAAATAAGACTGAATTAAAAATTATTAGGGCTAATGAAAATATTCTAATTTAAATTGACAAGCAATTTTTTTTTTGACAAGAACTTGGCTCTGTATTTCAATTTCTACACAGCTACTTTTTTAATTACATTGTTACATATAAAAAAATCCGACCATAAGATTAATTAATTCATTCTTTGATGTTGTCTTACTGTGTTATCTTGATGGTACTTAATGAATGTATAAACCTATGTGTGTTAACAAAGTCACCTTGATTCTCTATTTAAAACCAACATCAAACATTTATCTAATATTATGACTAATTTGTGAGGAGTTCTTTTGTCTCATCCCCTTGGTGTATGCAGACAGTCAGCAACAAGTTACAGTTTTTTTTAAATTTGACAATAATGAGAATATAAACTAATATTATGATATTAAAAATATAGATTCACTTGATTACACAATACACAAGCTTCTTACATTACTTATGTTGCTGACTATACTTTGCCTGTTGATTTGTTTATACTAAGTGTAGGTATGGTATAGATAATGACCAGTTGTTCCATATTTGAGCTGGCTTAGTAAAATCAATGCAAGTACCTATATCAATATATTAATTTATTGGTGTTTCCCAGTGGTCAGATTGGTGGTTAGATTAGTCTGACCAATGGGATTTTTTGTTCCCGTTGTTCAGATTGATTTGACATGTAGTGGTGTATCAAGATTTCATAGAAAAAAGTACTATCACAACAAATTAGCTCTGCATTTTATTACCTATTTTTTGTATATTATTTCTCTTTAAAATTCGCAGAAAAGTGAGTATCCTGGGTTCTTTTCTGTCATTTTTTTATTACATTTTTTATGCCAACTTTCTATACAATTTGAAGCTTAGTGACTCGGTCCAAAAACTGACCACTGCTGTGACTTAAAACCAGACTTTTCTAGCCACTACCTTTGAAAATATTTTAGAAATTATTTTGTAGCTAGCTTCTGCCTGCGGTTTTCACCCGCGTTCCTGCAGGAACCGAGCATTTTTCTCGGATATGCAGCAGCGGAACAATGGATCGACGTGATTTACACACTTACGCATTTATAATATTACTAGGATTTTTTATATTTTTTGACAACCAAAAACAAACTATTTAACTATATATGACTTTTTTGTATAAAACTGTACTATAGTCGATATTGAGTGGATTTGACCACTGGGAATTTTAAATCGCGTTGACTGGGCAGACTAGTCTGACCGCTGGGAAACACTAATTTATTCACACAATGTTGATTAACTGTATTTATAATAAGCACTCTCACTGCCAAATTAAATAGCTCTAAAATTGTACAAAAATAAAAATAGTGTGTATTTTTTGTACATAAAGCAAATGATAATTATATCCTTACCTTTATTATTTGGTTTTCTTGGAAATAGAATGAATATGGAAACTTTTAGTTGTATTACAATAATTGTACTTTAGTAATTGAAGGTAATGATTGATTCGCAGATATTGAACTGTAATATGAATTTATTATTTAATTAATAAAAAAATTTTTTGAAAAGAAACCATTTTTACATTGATTAACCTGAATTTACACTACAATTTGTATAAATTGTATATTGTTGTAATATTGTATGTGTCGTAATTTGTTTTTTTGCAAAAAAAACGCTAGTAAATTATATGGAATGATGACAAACTTGAAGTCTGACATTATGTATATAAATAAATAGACAAAGCCAGCTATTAGAAGCTAAAGTCAGCTTGTAATCTGACAATTTTAAAAACCAATCAAATATGTTAACACTTGAAATATATATTTAGGATCAACTATTAGCTATGCAACGATTCTTAGCTACTAAGGCTCAGTCTGTATAGAATCTTGATAAATTAATTTCAAAACTCCTAACCCTTAATCTGTAATTTTCATACAGCTGTTTTGTAGAAACCGACATTTAAGTAGAATAGAATTATCTTCACCGCTTTAGTTCATTTTACTTCGAATAAATGAATCATCATACTAAAGATAACACCTAATTCCGTCACATTTATCAACGTTCCAGGAATAGCGCTAGACTTCCGGCTCTACCGCTATGGCGGCGACGGAAGAACGACTGGTGACCGAAGTGCCGAGCAGCTTGAAGCAGCTGGCTCGTCTCGTAGTCAGGGGCTTCTATACGATAGAGGATGCGCTTATCGTCGATATGCTTGTCAGAAATCCATGTATGTATCTTCTGGTGTTTTTTCAACCACGCTACGCTGTCTCTTGAGTTCATCAGATAATACTAACAGTTTAGACTTTGTTAGAGCTTAGACATGACTTCGTCGAAGTATCTTCAGATTTGCCTCACTACCTAGCGGGACAAATTAATTTCATTCTGTTGTGTTGTGTGCATACATAATTTTCATGGAATAAAATAGAAATTTTTTTTTATGTAAAATTAGTAACTATAGGTAACGTAATGTAATCATATAATATCAGTAAGTAAAGGTACAATGGGTGGCCTTATTGCCAAACAGCAACCTCTGAACCGTTGAAAAAGGAAACATACGGATGTTACCTATAGGTTGTAAATAACGTAGGAACTTATCTACCTCAATAGAATATTGATTAGTACCTACCTATTTACCTATACTACCTCTGCTCATTAAACTTTTGTTTGTTTTTTGGTTGCGCTTGTGCCCATGGAGATATTTGAAGTTACGCTGAACTCTGTTTTAGAATACGAATGAGAGGACGCTGAGGATGGCTACCTTGCTCGCACATTGAAGATAGTTTTTCTGCTTTCGCCATATATTATTGCGTTACTATCATACAACAATAGTAACACGATCATCCTGGACAAACTTCATTTGAAACGAAATCAAATCTCTCGTTATATCTTAGCCAAATTCTCTTCTAGGTATGAAAGAAGACGACATCTGCGAACTGTTGAAATTTGAAAGAAAAATGCTAAGAGCAAGAATAGCCACATTGAAAAATGATAAATTCATACAAGTGCGATTGAAGATGGAAACAGGTAAAACCAACTTAAATTAGTAGGTACCTATGCTAGTCCACAAAATCATTACATAATCAGTTTTTTTACACTATGAAGCAGTAAGACGAGCAGGTTGTTTGCCTAATAGAAGGCATAACGCAGGCCTATTATGATTTACTTCCACCCAGAACAAGGCCTGTGCAGTGTGCAGCGCTGCAGTGTGTTCGTTACCCTGATATTAAGTCTCATATATTATGCCAAATATTTTTCACTGACTACTTTGCTCATCAAAGTGGAACATGCGGTATTGCTTGTACAGTACTGCTTAGCGGCAGACTACACGAGCAAAACGGTGGTACCCAACCAAAGACCGCTTTACTGGTCCGTGTACCCAACTAAACAGACGTCTGTCGCCGAATATTTCTGCATCTAAGTTGTATTTTTGTGTGACTCAAGATTTACAGAAATCGACGTGCAACATCACTACCTCAGCCGTAATGTACCTACTACTTATCTATACAAATAAATAAAATTGAAGTGTCTCTTTGTAATATCAAGGTAACAGCTTTTTACTAAATGCATATGAAAGTATACACGGTACCTATAACAAATCAACCATTTTTTAAATGTTTGTCTGTTTGTATGTTCCGGGTAATCTCCGAAATGGCTGGTCCAATTTTAACGGGACTTTCACTGGCAGATAGCTGATGTTACAAGGAGTAACATAAGCTGCTTTTATTTTAGAAAAAGGATTACGGTTCCGCGCAAAAAAATAAAACTCATGAAATCCAATATTTCCGCGCGGGTGAAACCGCGGGCAGCAGCTGGTACCAAATAAGAGTGCTATCATATCATCATACATAATACTTATTCTAGGTCTCGACGGTAAAGCACAGAAAGTGAATTACTACTTCATAAACTACAAAACTTTCGTGAACGTGGTTAAGTACAAATTAGATTTGATGAGGAAGCGGATGGAAACCGAGGAGCGTGATGCGACGAGTCGAGCTAGCTTCAAGTGTCCCTCTTGCGGGAAGACTTTCACTGATCTTGAAGTGAGTTACACTCCTTTAAATGTAGCTTGATTGAAATGACGGCTGTCGACCCGTAACGACTCAACTTTGTAAGAATATCTGGCAAAATAATATTTTTAGCAAAGCATAAATCATTGGTTTTCTTGCAAGTACAATTGAACTATGTTATTATACTAATAAATAACAAATGTTTAAATTAATGTTTAAGACTGGGACTTTCACTGGCAGATAGCTGATGTTACAAGGAGTAACTTAGGCTACGTGGGCGAAGCCGCGGGACACAGCTAGTATCATAATAAATATTAGTATATTTTGCAGAACGTAAAACAAAATTGAATCTAATACAACGCGAATCTCGATTTCATCGAATATGTCCAGCTTCGAGACTTTTTGACGTGTGTCATTTCAATCAAGCTACATTTAATATAGTTGTAAGTGGTTTTTTATGGTACAAGATAAGCCAACGGATACACTAACCGTTTACACACTCTTATCCCTGCACAAGAGTGTGTAAATTGTGTGGCATGGACAGACACCAAACATCCAAGACCCGAGAACAACATTTATGCTCACCTCAGAAAGTTTGCTCCGTGTGGGAACAGAACTCTGAGGCACTTGCTTTACGGACATAGAGACTGCCAACTTATCCACATATAGCCGACTTCTTATACAACGTAAATCTCCACTGCAACCGGTTACGTGTATCATTACATAGTGCCTTATGTTGGTATTCTTAGATTCATAGGCATGACCACGTTTTCTGCTTGCAGACAATATCGCGCAGTGCACCTTTTTCGTTATTATACTACTGACTGATACTTTTGTTCCAAGGCCGACCAGCTCTACGATATGATGACCCAAGAGTTCCGCTGCACATTCTGCAACCAAGTGGTCGAAGAGGATCAGTCAGCGCTGCCGAAGAAAGATTCCAGGCTTTTACTGGCCAAGTTCAACCAACAGCTGGAAACGCTGTACGTACTGCTGCGGCAGGTAGAGGGCATCAAACTCTCGCCGGAGATACTGGAGCCGGAGCCTGTGGATATTAACACTATCAGAGGGTGAGTCCTGGACCATCTAGGTTCATTGTAATCATGAGTGAGTTGTGATTGTTACTGGCTGTGCACGACTGTCACGTCAAATATCTAAAATTCGCGCTTGGGCAATTTTGATTTTCAGTTTCAAACTCGACTCAAACCCAACTAAACCACAAAGAAATGTATCACACTTTCGTTCATTTCACTTACGAAACGTCATTTGTAGGAGTATCTTAACGTAAACTTGTCGGTGCAGAGAAAGTTGGTGCTTAAGTCTTAGTTTTAGCACAGCATACATAATAGTACAAGTTTTAGAAGGCAAAGCCACTGATCTCTGAAGTAGCAGTAGCACAAGATATTTCCCTCCTTCCAGACCATCGAGGTAATTTGTACTAACGTACTAACTAGAGGAAATAATGTGAAACAAATCTTTTTATGTTCAAGCTAAAGTCCGCTGCAGCGCTAATAGGTACCATAATTATGTCGTCTAACCAAACAAATGCAGCGCTAGATTGCGTCTAAGGTGTAGTTTTCTCGCGATCAAAAGGTCGAAAGCGCCGCTAATTTCACGGCGCTTACGTGTTTTGTTCAAAGGACTGGGATAGTTGCGGTCCATGGGCCGCAGAGTGTGGCGCGAAATATGCTTTAGCGGCGTCAACTCTATTATCTCTGTGTTTCAGATTATACAACAAGCAGTTCATGCAGCGGCCGTCCGGCGAGCAATGGTCAGGCGAGGCGACACGCAACCAAGGGCTCCTGGTGGAGGAGACGCGCGTCGACGTCACTATCGGAGAGGTGGACCCCAACGCTGACGCGGGGGCACAACGCAAGGAACGCCCTGTATGGATGGTGGAGAGCACCATCGTTACCAACGACCAGGTAAGTTTCTCTAAAGGAGCAGGCTCTATGTTACACTATGTCTTTTTTTTTTAAATGTATTTTCAGCTACCTCCGTCAATTGTGCCTTACTCTTGAATTAAGTTTCTATTCCAATTTCAATTACTTAAATGTCACATAGCAAAATATAGCAAAACGTCAGCAGTAGCAGATTGCTCTACTGCTAATAGAGACAATTTCATTTAGTTCCAAAAAAACACTTGTCCCAATCGTGCGCTATCGCTAGTGTTGAAAACGTTGAAACGTTAAATTAGCTTTATGTACAAAACGTTGTAGCGTTTAAAAGTACATAATTGCATGAATTAGTTCCTAATCCCAATTAACGATTGGAATCGAGTGTCAAGAATAAACCCGCAGCTGCCGAAATACACTGATAGGTGCTTGGCGACATTCAATTCATTTATTCACTTCATATGTACCTATAGACATACAAATAAATAAAATTGAAGTGTCTGTTTGTAATATCAAAATAACAGCTTTTTACTAAATGCATATGAAATATATACGTTACCTACAGCAAAAACAATTTTTAACATTTTTGTCTGTGGCTGTTTGTTCCGGTTAATCTCCGAAACGGCTAAACCGATTTTGACGGAACTTTCACTGGCAGATAGCTGATATTATAAGGAGTAACTTAAGCTACTTTTATTTTAGAAAAAGAATTATGGATCCGTGCAAAAAAATAAAACCCATGATTTTCAATATTTCCGTGCGGGTGAAACCGCGGGCAACAGCTAGTTTTGTAATATAACAGTGGACACCAAGGCAATACAAACATATTTTCAACTTGATAGTGGTATCTACCTAGCCTGGCCTAGCCTGGAACTTTTTTGACGCACTACATAAGTAAAGTCCAACAAACATGCGGGGGCAAAAAAGAAGATTAGGTTTCTTCTAAAAAGATAAAGATATTAAATATATTTTACTATACAGTTTTGTATTTGTGTTACAGAGCGACAGCGTTCATTCTACGGACGCGGCCCTCGAAAAAGCCGCCAGCAATGCAAGTAATACAAAATCTACGGGTAAAGAGAAACCCGACGATATTATGTCGGTCCTGCTTGCACACGAGAAACAAAATACAGGTACGCGTAAATGTAAAAGCCATAGATGAGTATGTACATGTTTTTGCTTTGTGTATTATTACCACAGATCGAAATCGGAGATAACTATTACAGGCATTGTACTCGAATACGAGTAGATGATAATAAAACATATTTTGCAGGAAACGCAGCTACGAACGCTTTGAAAGGCATCGAGCCTGAGAGTTCCGATCCTGACAGCGATACTGAATCCAAGGACCCATACAAGCTTAAAGACGAAATAGCTGCTGTTGGTAAGTTGTCCCAAACATTATAGCTTTAGCTCTTCAAAATAATCCGAAGATGTTCCGTTTTGGTACTAAAATTTAACCAGATTATCAGTTGTTTTTTTGGAAAGAGCTCTCAAAATCTAGATATTCTGAAATGAAATTACAATTTTATAGGCCTGGGATTTCCTGAAAATACAATAATTTTTTGGTACGTAACGTGAAACGAAACGCAATTTCTCGAAACGAAACGGTTTTTTCAGCTTTTTTTTGGCTGAATGTGATAATGACCAAAGACAATAAAAGTTGATAGAACAGATGACAACACAGCTTACTATTTGTCAAAACTGTCAAAAATGACGTGATGAAGACGCCATACTTTTATAATGTTGCTGCTTTTTGGATATTTTTGGAACGCAGTGTTGCTAATTTGTTGTAATTGATAAGTGTTAATTAATTTTGCTTATCTACAACGCTTTTCTTTAAAACCAGTTTTTAATAAAACCCAGGACTCAAAATTTTTTTCATTATTCTACACTCTTTCAGGCGCATAACTAGAAAAAAAATTGAGGCTAGTTAATTACCAGTAATTAGTAAAGTACCAAGCTCCATATTCGGTACAAGTCCTTCATTTGCTCTAATAGTAACATTGTCGTATGGTCCAGGCTAAAAATAGTGATACTTATCTCTTCCCGTCAGCGTTAAAATCCGCCATTTTTTTTTGTCAACTTGGTTACCTAGACTATGTTAACATCCAATTTCTTACCTAATTAAGTGTAATTTTGTTTTTTTTGTAAATTACTCAAACTATTTTTCAATTTTGACTTGTAATAAGTATTATCAATAAATGGATTATGATTATATTGATTATAATTCAACTTCAATGATTTTGTCATTCTGAAAATCTATCTAGATATTAACATTCTACAACCCCCCCCCTTAATACTTCCAATACCCATGAGCATTGGAAGTGCCGGATTTATACTTTTCATAAGTATAGGCCACATCATTTGTACCGGCCCTCTTCCTCCTTTCCAGAAGTTCTCACCTTCATCACTCATTTGTAGGTACCTAAATAAGGTATATAGGTATCAAATGTTAATGGTTTGGAGAAGATGATAAATCAAATAACATAAATGAAAGCTGTCTTACAAAATGATTTTTAATTTGTTTATTATTTATTCCTATAGCTGAAATCGAAGACAGCGAAGACTCTGACTCGGATGATAACGCTCCCACCGTTATGGTCAACGGCAAAGCTGTCCCTATAACAAGCATAGACGATGACGTCATCGCACAAATGACGCCCACTGAAAAGGAGACCTACATACAAGTGTATCAAGAGTACTACAGCCATATGTACGATTAATGTAAGTTGAAAATGTACTAACTTTATGTAGATTGTAAATTTTCTCTCAGAATAAATGTTACATATGAAATTAAATGGTGATTTTGGAAATATTACCCGATGATAGTACCATTCAGAATGGTGCTTCTAATATGCCAATAATAAAGAATAGAACGACGCTGTTGATCTAAATAATCTTTACCTACAGCGTCACCGAAAGGTTTAAAGCGTAACGAACGGCATAAAGCGTAACGAACGGCTTAAAGCGTAACGCACGGCTTAAAGCCTAACGGACAGCGTCACCGAAAAGATGAACAGTACCAGTCACAATTCACAACGCACACTCCATACCTCGTGTGGCTGATGGCTCTAGCCTTGACGGACTATTTATAGCTTTTTTTTACTTTATTAAGGCTAGACTGGCTACTATCTGCAGGTACATACAGTACTGTAGATACACGTAAAGGATCTAGATTCAAGATTGACAAGTTAATTACAGGCGGCTTCTAAGTTCTATCTCAGTCATCAAGCATGTTAGCAAGAGAAGACACCTTTTTTGAGAGCTAAGAAATCCTCAAATCTCAAATCCTCAATTCCGCTGAGGAAAGTTGTTAACGACAGAAACACCTGTTTTTTATTGCTTAATATTATTTATTGTTTATTTAAATAAAAACAAGGAAGGTGGCGCGAACGGGGTGAAAGTGCAGGCAAGGGGTGGTGAAGGCGGCAGGGCGGGGCGGGCAACTAGAGGCCCACCCGCACGCCGCACTAGTAGTCGTCCTCCATTGCGCAAGCACCGCCGCTGCCGATTATAATCCCGCTCGCGAAATCGCCCCTTTTTTTTGTCCATATTCAGTTTTTTATTCCTGGCCCTTACAAATTGGTCTTCGAGCCGGATCTGTTGAGTATTACGAACTCCACCGCGAACTGTGGTAAATACACGGAGCACTAACGGGAAGAATATGGAACTTTATGGTAAAATGGCTACGCGCGGTGATGCAGATGGTGTCACTCAGGATAGTTCTAGGACACCGAACACTGAAGTTGAACGTGATGAACAAGTACAAGTGACAAAAGACTCTAAAATATTAACTAAAAACAGTGAAAAAGTGAATATCGGCATGAATCTCAATATACCTCCAAAATCTGAAAAAAAATTAAATTCTCGAACGAAGTTCTCATCATCAGTGTTAGCTAGAAGGAGAAAACTGGAACTAGAAGCAGCAGTAGCTAAAGCACGCATCCAAATGGAACTAATCGACAAAAGGCTAGCGGCAGATTTGGCCGAGCTAGAAAACCAAAAATACAGTCCACAATCGGAAAAATTAAATCACACTCAAAATGAAACTGAAAAATGTACAGAGCTAAATCAACAGGAACTGGTGGTGCAGGTTGTCACACCAACGGAATTTAAAACTGGCAATCTGGACCCTTCGCCGCCACTACTGGCACAGCAAACAGCTGACATCGGCGGCACTAATGGGACGGTTCAAATGTTGACTAGCGTATCGAAGGACAAGTGTGAACAATCGCATCATCGTTTGTTGTATTACGATGACTCACGTAGTAATGAAAAGTGTCAACAAAATAGCGCTAAGACCTCAGACTCAGTGCCGCGAACTGAAAATGAAACTGTATCGCATATCAATCTGAACAGTAATCAAGTGTTGTTAAAAACAGCGCCGATTAAAGTACACGAACCTAATGGAATAGTGAACACCGTGTCTTTAAAGGACGACGATTACACAGTGTCAATGACAAGTGGCGCTCTCATGGCGAAGATTGGTATGCGCGGACATAAACAAACAGGAGGAGTGCGCGGTGCGTGGGACAGAATTGAATTTATGTGTTATGATACAATGATGTGCAGTGATAATACCAAAAAGTTAAAACACTCGCAATATGATGGGCAATTCAAACCTAAAAAAGTAATTAGACCCTGCAAGTCAATTGTCCTACCGTGGAAAGAAATAAACTGCAAACTACCTGAATCAGTCACAATTGAAGCTGAAATGTTATTACAACAGTTAATGTGGAAAAATTATCCAGCATGGAACGCAGAAATACCAGAAAGTATTAATAAAAACTGTAAACACAGGTTAAAACTTCTTAGAAACATCAATCTCATCCGTCTACCTCGTTGTTATCATGCGAGTGCAAGAGTGAGCGAGACAGAGATAACGAACGCACGGAATGCACTCAATAGCGAAGCCCCGGCATCGTGTCCGGCCGCTCGGTGTCGTCGCGCAGATAATTCAAGCGCGCGCGCCGCCACCGCCGCCTCGAGGTTTTGCTACACAAACCTACAGCTACATATAATTAGCAATGCTTCAACTCAAGCGATGAGTGCCATAGCGTACCGGCGTTGGAAAAATAACGACGAATATAAATATAATATGTTTCTGGGTTACTTACCTGCTGCACCGTTTAAGAGCCTACGAGCCCAACCCTCCAACTCATCGGTGGGCGCGGCTAAAATGCATGCTATTTCGTCTAACATTCGTGGGACAAGCAGATCAACCTAGATAATGAAGAGATAAATCGATATTATTCTTAATTTTGGACTTAAAACGTCAAGTAGTGGAGTAATAACCCAAATACGATTGTATGGAGAAATGAACGACTCGTTTTCCCTTAACAGAAAAGGTTTACTTGTCGACTCCTGAAAACAATATTTGTGGAATTTTATTTATTGAAAAATGTATAATCTAATCGGTGATACAAATGGCAATATCACGAGGATGGCACAGCGCCCGTAGATTTTGTACAGCTTGTACTCGCAGAGACAGTCGTTCGCCGAAGATCTGGAACACCTGAAAAATAATAAAAAAATTAGAACGAAAATGTAAGCTACTTACCTTATGTCGAGTGATTTATGAACACGGAGAGAAAAAAAAGTAGTCAAGCACACCACCACATGAAGGCCGCCCACGGAAGACAGGAAGCTCTCGTCGACATCTGAAACAAAATCATTTGATTATACATTTGAAGGAAAAAAAAATAACGCAGCCACCCAGAGTGGGAGATTTAGCTAAGGCCAGAATGTTTCTTCACGCACGGTTCTTCACCTTCAGCCCCATGACAGAATCGGTATGCAGGCGGCGTGAAAGATGTATACAAATTGAAAAAAAAAAAAAAAAAAGACTTATACTCACCTCAGATGCATATTCTACAATGGCCTGCGACGATCAGCTGCAAGAGAAGCCCGAGTCTCATAGGGTGATGAGTGCTGACGCACTAGGGTGGGGAATGTTAACGACAGAAACACCTGTTTTTTATTGCTTAATATTATTTATTGTTTATTTAAATAAAAACAAGGAAGGTGGCGCGAACGGGGTGAAAGTGCAGGCAAGGGGTGGTGAAGGCGGCAGGGCGGGGCGGGCAACTAGAGGCCCACCCGCACGCCGCACTAGTAGTCGTCCTCCATTGCGCAAGCACCGCCGCTGCCGATTATAATCCCGCTCGCGAAATCGCCCCTTTTTTTTGTCCATATTCAGTTTTTTATTCCTGGCCCTTACAAAAGTGATTCCTTTTGAATAAAAACACTGATTTAATGTAAATGAATTTTATTGTGAATGTATAAAATAATAACAAAATAAATATCTTTACACAACATACAAAACATACTAACAAAAATATTCTATTTTTATATATAAATGAACATAAATAGTGAAAGAATGTTGGCTAATACTGAATATTTTACCAAAACATAAATATCAAAGTATATTACTAAAATAATAAGTACTACCATAAATTTATAAATAGTCTGTGGTAGGTACTACCTATTAAACCATATATTATTGTAAAAATGTTTATATTTGCTTTCGTTGTATTTCAAAAACAAGTATAGATACCTTTTTATGCTCAATAAGCTTGCGTTTGACCACTATCTCACTTGCTGGTAAGTGACGATGCGGTCGACGATGGAGCACGCTTACCTAGTAGATACCTATTCAATCGACTTGAAAAAACTTATGTTATAGTGATCGGGAAACACAGACGCAGGAGTTCCACTCCTTAGCGGTACGCATGACTGAAAAAGCGAAACGCTTCGTGCATAGAGCAATATCCACAATGTAACGGTCTCTTCGCCGTTTGTCTGGTTTGTTTTTGTTTGTCTGTCCGATGATGGAAGGGGGAATTAAGCTATGTAATTCCGCGGCACACTCACCGAAATGTAACCGATAAACCAGCAACTTTACGCCGATGCTCAAGGCTCTGCAGCTTAGTATCAAGAAGTCGTTGCTTATAACCCTCTTGGCACGTCTCTTAATTGAATCCAGGCCTCAAGTTAGTAGGTACTTTGCCGAGCCATCTCGCAACAACACTCCATACACGAACGAACGTGTGGTTATTATAAGTTGAGCAACTGTTCCGGTGTGAAGTACGGCCCCACCTTCGATATATATCATAGTCTGTAATGTCTCACTGCTCGGCAAAGGTTTCTATTCCCTTGCTTATATTTTCCAATGTATCTCGTCACGGGTATTTCTATGACGATAATTATTTCGTATACAAAAAATACTATTATTTACAATAAAATAACAATTATTTAATACCAGGACCACCATTTGATGGCAAAATTATCTAAGTCCACAGTATAATATATATATATAGAGCTTCCAAAAAGGTGCTAAGCATTAGGAACGCATCAGTGATATCTATACAGATACCTATGAGATAGTGCTACGAATGTAGCTTGTTGCAATATGTAGCACACTTTCAGATTATTGCGAAACTGAGTACTACGTAAACATGGCGAAAATATACACAGCATAAAACAAAAGCACAACATTGCCGTCAACTTATAAACAGTAAAAATGAAAAGCAAACAGGTCAATTGGTCACATTTATAGAAGGATACGGATAAGATTCTATGTAATATCCTCGAAATTTTCCTAATAATACTAGCTTAGTAAACTAACTAAATTGCTTATAGCAGTGTTTAATAACTAGTTAATATGTTTGCCCCATTTGTCCCAATACTCTTCGGTCTGCATTTCCATCAGTCGCGATAGGCATCTATCACATGCGAACATCTCCTCTTCACCAGTGAATATAGCAGCTTTAGCGTCTTCCTAAAAATAAAAAGGGTATGAGACTTGTGGACTAACAAATTGAAAGACTTGTAGTGTTACTACAAAAAAAATACATTTTTAGTCGCCTGTTTAGCTAGACAGCGTCTAAAGATAAACGTCAAAAATTATTAGAAATGTCACAACAGAATTGTTTTAGACAACTGTTAGACACTACTTAAATCAGAATTTGTGGTTGCTCATATTTAATCGCGAGACTAAGGCATATTTAGGCGTTAAACAGTGATTAACACTGGTTCAACGTGGTTTTAATTTTTTTGTGATCAGACCCTTAACTCTTTACTGCAGTGTCAGAGAAAAAGGTACCTATTTTTTTGTTGTAAACTAGCTGTGTCCCGCGGCTTCGCCCACATAACCTATATTACTCCTTGTAACATCAGCTATATGCCAGTGAAAGTCCCGTCAAAATCGTTCCAGCCGTTTCAGAGATTACCCGGAACAAACAGACAGGCAAAATTTAAAAAATGGTTGATTTGTTGTAGGTACCGTATAATTTCATATGCATTCAGTAAAAAGCTGTTATTTTGATATCACAAACAGACACTTCGATTTTATTTATTTGTATAGATACGCTTTACATTCCACCTAAAACAACGCTTACAGGGCTTCTACCTTGTACATCCAATCTTAACTTTAGAGCCAATATGTAACTTTTCTAATTTGTATAAAAGATCTCATGTATTTCTGAAAATCATTGTCTCGTAATGGAATGGAATATAGAGTAGATTAGTGATAGGAAGTGGGGTAAGTAGATCCGTAATGGAATCCGAGCTTGGCAAAATACAGCTGCTGAAGACTTATACGGTCGATGATCCAACGAAATGTTGTAAACGAAGTAAATAGTACGCCAAATAAACTTACTGAGTCTTTAGTGATCTTTAAGTCATCCATTAGTGCTCTGTCGGCATCAGCAAATACTGTTTCATCCTGTCTCAAAAGATCTTTCGGTTCACAATCAGCTGCAATGACAACCTGAAAAAATAACATAAATCCTGTTAATTTATTTTTATTATTTACCTAGACTTGCGCAACTTCGTATACCTATATTCATTATTATCTAACAACTGCGATTCTTGTATAAATATTAAATATATAAAATTATTTCGCGTAGGTATCTCGGAAACTGCTCTAACGATTTGGAAGAAATTTGTATTTAGATAAGGTTTTACTTTTAAGTTACCTATATAACTAGTTGTATTTCTTGTCAAAATATAATTTTACACAACAAAGTTTTTTTTAAATGTCGCGCATTTCGAGTATCACGAAATCCACGCTTGACGCAAAAGCGTTGTTATTCTGACAAGCAAACATACGTTTACTTGAGCGTCTAAGGTGCCCCTATGGCATTAGGTTTTAACTCTCATTAGCCCAGTAATTTCACTGGCTGATCTGCTCATCAAGCCGGTATACAATAATGCTTGCACAATGCAAACACAATGTAATTTGTTCTTGAATAAATAATACAATACAATGCACATTACTGCTTGGCGGCAGACTTCACGAGCAAAGCTGTGGTACCAACCCACACAGAAACTCGCAGAAAAGTTAGTCCTACCACCTACTTAACAACGACCACCCAAGTGCTATAGATAATTAGAGAACTAAAATATTGCGTTATAAAAGGTAATATATAAAAAATTCCACCTAGGGCCAAAAGGGCCATGGCCCGGGGCGGCAGGCTGCGAGAGGCGGCGCAAGCATCAGAAGAAATTTATAAAAGCCTACCTAACTAAGGCTCTTATTAATAAGCAGTGTTAAACGGTTGAATAGTCAGTTCAACTATGTTTTGTCTCTTTCGATTCAGTTTAAACCTGTCAAAGAACAACAGAGACAAAACATAGTTTAACTAAACCACCGTTTAACACTGTTAATTAATAAGAGCCTAAATCTCGTAACGTGCTCGTGGGTGTAAGTTAGATACACATCAAGACGTGGGGCTTTCGTATTATAATATATAATGACAGGCAGGGCGGCGGGGCCTGTTGGCCCAGGGCGCTGAATCCTAAAATACGCCACCGATAAAAGCATATAGGTAGTATGCTGATAGAGTGATAGCGTACTCTGAAAGCTGTTACGAGTTTTCCATCCTACAATAATTGTAAACGTAAAACAAGTGATAGATAGATTATAAGAGAAATCGGGGTTTTAAAGTAGGTACGCAAACTTACTAGGCTCGACTTTGGTGACCATAAGATGTAATCCGTACTATAATAAATGCGAAAGTGAGTTTGTTGTTCCTTCTGTCACGCAGTAACAGCGCAAGGGATCAACGTGAGTTTTTGAATAGATTATGGACCGGAGAGTAGCCTAGACTACTTTTTATACCGGAAAATGCACTGTTCCTGTGGGAATCCCCACGCGGATGAAACCGCGGGCAG
The DNA here is from genome assembly GCA_907269065.1 of Crocallis elinguaria. NCBI lineage: Eukaryota > Metazoa > Arthropoda > Insecta > Lepidoptera > Geometridae > Crocallis > Crocallis elinguaria. The sequence goes on along the minus strand of OU026079.1, from coordinate 8,035,736 downwards.
AAGCTAGTTGTCTATATTGGTATAGTTTAATAAATGAAACTGACTCCTACTAAGAGTCAGAAATCGTCAATAAACTGCGCGGCAGTGATAAAGTTTGCAAGTATACGCTTGCTTATTCCTACATTTCAAAAATCACCTTAAACATTATTCGAAACCTTTGTGAGGCTGTTATATATATATATGCATTTTAATCTATACAAATAAATAAAATTGTAGTGTCTGTTTGTAATATCAAAATAACAGCTTTTTACCAAATGCATATGAAAGTATATACGGTACCTATAAAAAAACAACAATTTTTAAAATGTTTGTCTGTCTGTTTGTTTGTTCCGGGTAATCTCCGAAAAAGAATTAGGGTTCCGCGCAAAAAAATAAAACCCATGAAATCCAATATTTCCGCGCGGGTGAAACCGCGGGCAACAGCTAGTCATAAAAATAAAGATACCTAGGTTAAAAAAATACCTACCTACATGTAGTCACTTTCATTCCACCTTTACTTTTACAGGTCACTGTATCCTAACAGCAATAGCGAATTAAACATAATATACTGTCTGCATTCTATAATGCAAAACAAGAGCTGGTTCAATGTCATGGTAATATTATGTATTATAATTTATTTCTCATGTACAATAACACATACATAAAATAAAACAACATTGTAAAAACATTAACGTTGTAAGTTGGTACTTACCCTAACTCTATTGTCATATAATGTGTCAATGAGAGTGATGAATCGCCTCAACTGCGATCTATGCTTGGAAATAGATAGCTGAGGTAACTCTCTAATGAACACTGTATGGAAGGTTTTTGATATCACAAGATAGTCGCTGGCACCCAAAGGCTGGAAGAAAAAAAAATCACTTTGTCAAGGTAGAGGAAGACCAAAGAAAGTATGGATGGATTTTATGAAAGAATATTTGTGTAAGAAAGGGTGGAATATGAACATGAAGGTAGTTGATATAAGGCTATACACCAACCTCAAGTAGTGGGTAAATAAAAGGTAAAAAATTTATAACAATTTGACTACAGTCAATCAGGGTAACTTTGACAATCTGGGTAACTTTGGCACTTTTGATCTATCATGATTTTTTATTTTTTTACTATAGAAACTAACAAAACCACAACCAAATTCAAAAACAAATCTGCCCCCCTATTCGCTAACTTTTACGTTTCTAGTGATTAACCGAGTCTGGTTGTACACCGACATTTGATGTCAACTGATTTATCATAACTTTGGTATTGCGTATCACATTGAGTGGACAACTGGTTATAGTGACTAACGGTGTCTTTCAGGACTTCACTAGCGCAACACTATTTTCTATCGACTATTATACGACTAAGTTATTTAATGCTTTTTGAGGGTTGTGCGTGGAACATTTTGAGGACATTTCATTTTAGCCGGTGTATTTAAGATAAAGTGGCGGTAAAATAAAATCACAGACTATACTATAACTATGTATGGTAAAATATATGTAAACTCTTTGGGTAAAATTCATAGTAATTCATTACGTAGGTAATCTTCATTCCATTCGAGCAACATTCGATTAATTACTGTTTAAAAGTTAGTTCAATATTAGAAATTTGGTGATAGTAAATAAAGTAAGTAGGTTATGATACCGAATTAATAAAGGAGGCAAATTAAAAACTCATACAAATAAATAAAATTGAAGTGTCTGTTTGTAATATCAAAATAACAGCTTTTTACCACATGTGCATGTGAAAGTATATACCATTTTTTATATATAACAAATTAACCATTTTTTAAATTTTTGTCTGTCTGTCTGTTTGTTCCGGGTAATCTCCGAAATGGTTGGACCGATTTTGACCTGACTTTCGATGGCAGATAGCTGATATTACAAGGAGTAACTTAGGCTACGTGAACGAAGCCGCGGGAAACAGCTAATATTATGTAAAATTATTTTTTATACTATTGGATAACGAGACGAGCGGGCTCTTTGCCTGATGGTAAGCATAACGGCGGCCCATAACAATTACAGTGCCACTCACACTTTGAAACACTAAAACCTGCGCAGCACTGCAGTACACTCGTTACCCTGAGACATTAGGTATTAATTCTCAGCATAAGCCACTGAATTTCACTGGCTACTTTGTTCATCAAAAGGGAACACAGTAATGCTCGCACATTACTGCTTGGTGGCAGACTTCACGAGCATAGTAGTGGTACCAACCCAGACGGACACTCGCAGAAGACTTAGCCCTAACATCTAATCATAAAATATATAATAATAAATACTCCAGCATCACAATCACAACAAAATCGTTGTTGTCGATCGACGGTGTTAATCACTCGAATTTATAAAACACTGCTTTTGGGTAGTGTCTATCACAAACCTCGGTGATTATCAAATTTGATGTCCACTATGCTTACATAATCGCAATTTTAAACTATCGATACAGAAACATCTGTCAAAATGAGTTATGGTGACTAACAAGTGACTAACCGCGAAACTCGGTGCTCATGACGTCATCCAAGTTGATAACTGAGGTTAGCCAATACGAAACTAGCTGTTTGACAGTTCATCGTTGTACACTTTGCCAAGTGATCATCACTTTGGGTTGTCAACCGAGATACGGAATAGCCCTGCTGTTCTTTGCCATCTCCATAAACAATCTTCACAAAAAAAAGTTAAGTGTCAAACTTAATTCAGCTATTATTTCAAAATGAAAACCGCGGTAATGTGGCGAGTAATTTTTTGAGGTGAAATACTCTGATTTTCATGCAAGTTGAGTTTAATTATAAAAAAACTATTTTCTTTTTCTATCCTAGGCCTATTTTTTGTTGAAAATTGCAAATATTGACTTTTTGTAATAGTTTTCTTAATAGATAGAAAATATGAAAAAAATACAGATATTTATACAGATAATTATTTTCAAATTCCAGTTTTAATAAATTGTATGGATAAGTGTAACTATAAAATTGAAGAGATAATTATTTTTTGGTTGACATTCTTTATTGTATCGGTAATAATTCGAAGCTCAATGTCAAGTTGATTGGATCTTAATTTTGTTGCAATTTAAAAATAAAATATAACTATTTGTCTATTTTGTTTTGGTTTTATTTTTCACTATGGCTACCCAGAACATATAAACGTTGATCAAAGATACCCAGAATCTTCAAAACACAAATAAAAAGCGATTTTAGTGAAAACCATAATTACTGTCAAAGTTACCCAGAAAGGGGGGGTAACTTTGCCATACCATATTTTTGTAATTTTCTTTTATAATTTCTATTAATAAAAGTTGGATAATTTTAGAATTATATTCTTCACGATCTCAGAACACAAATATACTTAACAACTTACGTCTTATACTTTTTACCAAAATCATACAAGCAAAAATGTGCTCGAAACCTGTCAATGTTACCCTGATTGACTGTATTGATCTTGCTTTCAATATTAAGCATAAATATCAGGCCTAGAATATACATGCAGTGAGACAAGACTTAACTCTCTAAAATAACACAAGATAACATACAGACAGCTGTTGTGATATAACACAGATATAGAAATTTACTGTATTCACGTTACTGTATTTTATAATAATTATCTATATAAATAAATAAAATTGAAGTGTCTGTTTGTAATGTTAAAATAACAGCTTTTATTAAATGCATATGAAAGTAGGTGAGTATGAATTGGTATAGAATCTCGAAAGAGGGTGATTAGGACTATGGTTGTCCACAAGTTGTGAGAACTTCACTTGGAAGTATGTAATTCTAAATTATTGTCATACAAAAAATAAATTTTGCTTTAAACATAAAGTGTGCGGCATTTTCTGGGACTTTTTTATGTCTCTTCTAATCAAAATCTTGTTCTTATAGGCGGGGGGTAAGGGTTCTCAGGTGGGGGGCAATAAGGCTAACACTGACATCCCGCTTGGGGTGTATTGTGCATTTCCCCCTGCCAGCATTTACCCAAGCCAGTTCAACTCCTTTATGTAATGGAGTGCGGCCTTGAGTCGCTGTCAAAGCAGCTCCAGTAACATTGATGTTGTATTATGTACAGTGTGAACGTTAATCACATTGTTTGTTGTTACGCATTCCGGTAGTGATTCTTATTTCTTGTGTAACTTAGGCTACGAAGTGGGCGAAGCCGCGGGCACAGCCACAGCTAGTTACAGAGAAGCAAACTTACTCTGTCACACAATTCCTCAAATGTACAATCCAGAATACGACCACAGGACTTTGCAAACTTCACATTTCTACCTAATATGTTTATAACACGGGGTCTCACTGTGTCAGTCTCCTTCGATATTAAAAATTTAAATAAATTATCTACTGCATTATTATCGGGTGTTGCATCACTATTTCTGGAAATATAGAAAATGTAATATATTTTACACAATAATAATAATTTAGCTGATATTGTTAAATTTTGGCAAAATGCATCAACTTACAGAAAATATTTACTAAATTTTTTATTGCCACTTCCTCGTAATCTATAATCAATTCCTGAGTCCAACTGAACTATACCACAATGCTTTTTTAAAACTGGTATAAAGGGCAAGAAGTTGGATCTCTGTAAGCCATTCTTGTATAGGTCATCAGGTTTTCTGTTACTGGTTGCTACTACTACACAACCATTGTCAAATAGTTGCGTGAAGAGTCGCTTTAATACCATTGCATCACCAATATCTGTAACCTAAAATATTACCATATCAAAGTAAAAGCTGGTCAAGAGGTAAAAATAAGGTGCTTGGAGCATTGGCTCTTTTCTGCAAGTAGGATATTTCAATCGTTTTTTTTAATGTTTGGAATATGATGAATGGTATGATCTATACATCTATTACAGATAAATAAAATTGAAGTGTCTGTTTGTAATGTCATAATAACGGCTTTTTACTAAATGCATATTGAAGTATTATATTATATAGTACAAAAACAATTTTTAACAGTTTTGTCTTTCTGTCTATCTGGTTGTTCCAGCTAATCTCCGAAATAGCTGAACCGTTTTGACCAGACTTTCACTGGCAGATAGCTGATGTTATAAGGAGCAACTTAGGCTATGTGGACGAAGCCGCAGGGCACAGCTAGTATTTAAATAAAACTAAGTATCAATCTTGGGTATATAATCACTACTAAAGTCCATCCAACCATTTAACTTTTGATATAAAGCACAATATGCTCCTTTTCTCCAATATTTGTGGATATCAATATTTATTGAGTCCACAGATTTTAAAGATTATTAAAGTTGATTTTTCATGAAAAATGTTTTTATAAGTCACTGATGAATTTTCAATTCTGTTAAAACTTTTGAAGAGGGGGTGTATAATTATATCATTTTTCTCAATAAGATAAGGAATTAAGGTTAAATATTGAAAAAAGTTGTATGCAAATAAAATAACTACATAAAATACTTCAATTTTACTTTATTATAATTAATCATCGGGTTCTTGCTTGATGATGTGTTAAATTAATTAAAACTTCATCATATATGTATAATGTTGAATTTTGTAAGAAATCGAATTGATTACGCTTTAGGACATCACCAATTTGAGCTGTCAAAAGTTAAATTAATGGTTGGATGGAGTCTACTTAAATATCACTACATACCTGGAATTCATCAAAACAAATGAGCCATGACTCTTCAGTAATATCAGCAGCCACGGGAGGTATTGGGTCAAAGGGTTTAGAGCTCTCATCTCGGAAAGAACTTGCACCCTTTCCAGACTTGATCTTTAACTCGTGTATTCTAGCATGAATATTTAACATGAATGAGTTAAAGTGCACCCTTAGTTTTTCCTTTATCTGAAACAGTTTTTATTTCAATACATTATCTTGATATTGGTCTTCATTGTTACTAATTTCCCATGGTGGAACTACAGCCAAGATGAAACTGTTTGACTTAGTCATAGCATTGTCGAAAACTGTACCTGTTTTTTTAATAAATGTACTTACAGGCACACTTTCATAGAACAAGTCCATTAGCATTGTTTTTCCTCCCCCCACACTTCCATGGATATAAAGGCCTTGTGGTGCAATGATTTTTTGTGGTTCAGGTTTTCTAAAGAAACTAAACAATGATCCAACTGATCTGTTAGAAATATCAGGTCTTTCAAATAGAGATAATTGTTTGTACAATTCTTGGAGATGCTGCACCACATTTTCCTGATGTGGATCTTTACTTAGAACACCGTCGGACACCTTTTGAGAGTACAGCTGCCAAGGTCCTTCGTTGGTTTGATACTTTTCTTGAGCCTGAGATGATAGTAACTTCATGCATTGGTTACAACGTTTCCAGTGGTACTTCACTAAAGACGAGACGTGGAGGCGTGAATTCTGTGCGAACATTTTATTCATTGTCACCTGACTGAATTGAATGCGGAAAATATTTTCATTATGTAACTTAAACAACAAAAATATTTTATAACCTTGAGGTCCGCAGTACCGAACGAGATGAATTACTCATTTGCTTACACGTCATGAACTACACAAATTATGATGCTGGTGGTAGTCTTCTATGCAATGTTTATGTGTTCATTTAAATCATTTTCTATTGAAATAGAACGAAGTAAAGTTTTCATTTTAACGAACAATACAGAACTAGGGATGTAAGATGTTGACCTAACATCGATGTTCAGCTGAACAACATCGATGTTAAGTCCTCGAAAACATTGATACATGGATGTTATATAGATATATAAATAGAATATTGATTCTTTTATTTTTATGTTATAATACTGACACATCGATGTGACATGTTGTGCATGTTATCTAGGCCCAAGAGTATGTCGCTATTATTCTCGGCCTAGATAGAGTAGTCAGGATGTTAGGATTAGTTCACCTTCACCCAATTTACACTAGATATCGCCAATCACTGTAACCGAACTCGGAGAATATGTATTCCATTGCTTCCGTTCCAATTTAAGGGAAAATTATTTTTGGCGGGAACGCGAAAATGTGCTGTTATAGGTTTTGTATTTTTAACCAATACTTGGGTTGTTTCGAGTTTTAATTCTTAGTAATGGTAGATTATTAACCATTAAGTGTTTGTGAACGTGCACGATTGGAGGGCAAATAGCACAACGACGAAAAACGTTTATTTTCGTAGATAATATATCCAAAACTCCATAGATATTCTAAATATCTTTAACATATAAAACTATACTTAGATTGTTTTATTTTGCCACCTAAACATCTATGAAACGTCGATGTTTTACTTTCGATATTTACCGATCATCGATAATGGTTAAGCGATGTTATCATCGATAGCAACATCGATCATCGATGTTTTTCTAATATCGACAACCCTAAACATAAACAGAACAGCTATTATGCGGCGCATCAGCTGCTGATAAAGTGACAGTGACAATATCACATGGTATAATGAATTGACAATGAGAATGACAGTTGAGATTCATAAATGCCAAATGCATTTAAAGATATAATAGGGTGAGTCACCCAAACGTCAGCACTGCACCAAATAACGGCACCTTGGCGAAAAAGTGCAAACCATTTATTACTGTGTATGGTTCTTACATTGCCAATTGGAAACAAATACGGCAGAATTCATCTTTTTATCAATAGCAAAGTTTTTAATACGAAAAGGCTAAAAATGGCGCCAACAAAGTGATTCAAAGAAGTCGTTCTGCAGTTATTGTAATTTTGCGGCCATTTTGATAGAACGACGGTAAGATCTTACCTGCTTAAAATTAACATTATATTTGTAGTGATTAGATGATTTTAATGAAATTGTATTTATTAAGTGTTTTATAAGTATGAAGACCCTTTTTAGAATAAAACATTTAAAGCTTTCCGTTAACTAATTGCTAAAAAGAGGATGCTAACAATTGGGTACAATTTTTTTAGATTTTCTAATTTATCAGCACCCATGTTGATATGCGGGTTTAAGAGGCTACAGCTCGCCATACTTTCCATATAAACGCTCGTAAGCGATTATAGTGTCCTAAAAAATGTTTCTTTAGAAGTTTTGAGCAAATAGGTATCATGTACTCTATATCTAGGATTCCGTGGGAGCAAAAATTTAAAATTTTGAGATTCCAACTCAGCACAAGCCTTCAAAAATCAGCTTTTTTGGACAAATTTTACCTTGACTTTAGCCGTTCAGTGTTCACATAAATGTAAAATTCAACAAAACACTTCCATATAATCCTTGGACATGTAATGGAGATTCTAAATAACAAACATTTATTTTACAAGTGTGCGTGTTTTTACACGTATTTCCTGGAAAAGGTTTTAGGAAATTACCACGCACTAATTGTCTTCGGAAATTTTCTTTGGAAATTTATTTCAAAATTTTCAGAATGCGAACCGAAGCCTCTGGCGTTGTCGCTCCTTTTTCCGTAATGCCTGTTATTCTTCGATGAACAAAAAGCCTTTAGGCCATTTTTGCGTTCTAGGATTTTTGCGTTAGGCGGGTCATGAAGCGGCACATTAATTTTGTCGGGTACGTAGCGAGGTCTGCGGTGATGTTGATGTTAAAATACTTTTTGGATTATTACTAATTTATTGTTCTAGTTACTACTTACTGCCAACTAAGGTGTTCGGTGGCACTACACCGGACAAATTTAATAAAACACTTCAGCAAACTTCATAGCTGCGCTATGAAATTCTGATTGAGTGCAATGAAACAAATGTGTAATAACACCTCGCATAAATAGTATCTATCTTGCAGACTGCAGTTATCCAATAAAGTATTATTTTAATCTACCCTACTCTACAGTACTCTACCCTACGCTGCCCTACTCTACCCTATGCTACCCTACTCTACCCTTCTCTACTAAATTTTTTGGTATCGAGTTTTGAGTGAATCAAACCAAAGAACTTGGCTAAAGGTAGTTTTGAAAAAATAAAATATACCCGTGTTAACACAAAAAAAAATCAATTTTCACCGAGACGTGGTCTCTTACTTTTGGCCTTATTAGTAAGCACAAAGTTGCGCAAAGAGCTATAGAGAGCGCTATGCTCGAGGTTTCCCTGCGTGATAAAGTTCGAAACGAGGAGATCCGCAGGAGAACGCAAGTCACCGACATAGCCCTAAAAGTTAACAGGGTGAAATGGCAATGGGCAGGTCACATCGCTCGCAGAACCGATAATCGATTCAGACAAATTAGTTGTTACAACTGTCCGTTTAAGTTTTACATGTACATAGGTATGCGCAATAAACTCATCAAAATTTTGATAACAGTTTCTAAATATTATTCCTAGACATTATCTTGTATCACCAAGTCATTATCGTAAATTAGGCGGTTATTTTGTTAACCAAGATCATAACCTAATTAATGAATAAAGAGAGCACTTCAGTGAAGACACTTTAAGTAATGCGCCTCAGATTGAGTTAAAAAACTGCCCCTCTTTGACAATAAAATAACAAGAATATTATCGTGAAAGCAGGACGTGGTCAAATTGAAATCGACGTCCTGGCTGAATTGATGCGAAGTAACTGCTTATTGCAATCACAAGCTCACACATTATCGTATCCTCTTTTATTTCGATGGTATTCAGCCAAGGATATTCCAAACACCTTAGCCTTACAGAACAAAATAACTAGTAGGTAGGTACTCCGTAGTATTAACGGAATCCGGTCATCTAACGCTGGCTTGTGTGAATTTGTTTTAACAACCTTCGAAATTGCGTCATGACTCATGCCAATTATTACGTGAGTTTTTGACTCTCACGTCAAGTTGTCGTATTTTAGTAACCTCACCTCTTTTTCAGGGTTGAATTCAATATAACTACTATTAATTACCCAGAAAATAATCACAAACATGTAAAATTTACAAACAAAAATCAATACAAAAAAAATATGTTGCAGATGTGATAGCCTCCGCTACGTCACACTTTGCCCTTCATAGTTATCATTTAATAGTGACGTAAGTAATTTAATAAAGCTTGGGTATGTAACTATAGCTATGTACAAACACAATTACATTTTATAACTCGTTTTTCACCCACACTCAGATTTCACGTCAGTCTAAAATTTAATAAGTACACGCTGTACACGTTTCAACTAAAAATACGGAAAAACTATAATAACCATGAATGTTATTGCAGGCAGGTTATCCAGCTCATACTGAACTCCTCAATGGTTTGTTGTTAATAGATCATATTTAGGTTCGATGTAATCAATACGGAACTATACGCTCTTGCCTAATTTGCATTAGCTCCTTATAAGAAATATTTTTGGGGAATAGGTTTTGAAATCGTACATGACAGCAGACAGACTATGCTTAAATCGTTTACGAGTTTAAAAATATATGCATGAATATGTTTGCATGAGATATCACATTTTACGACTCCGCAAATATAGACACATGATGTTACGAATAAGTAGCCAGTCCTCACAAATGAAACACTCTGGTTTTTAATTTTGTGTCTGCAGTTTATGTCTCCTTGGTCGCGACGGTGTAGAAACTGCTATTTTCAACTCGGACGTCGGATATGAAAGAAATTGTAACATATAGGACATAGGTATAGTAGCGGAATGACTTTATTTAGCTCAACCACTGCGTCTGTATGTTGGTAATGTGCGTATGAATCACTGAACTTTACTTACTGGTATTATTTGTATTTAAATCGTGTACGTCGCTTTTTAAGTGAAATTTACTAATATTTTTCCGTACATGTACATTATAAGTATTTTCCAAAATGTAAAGCGATGGCAAGGATAGAATGCCTATTTCATTAAAAAAGTCTCTAAGAGATTTGCGTAGACCCATATCGTAGACGGCACGTACTTACTGCTCTCTTTTGCATGAGGAAAATGGTATCTATGTCAGCAGTTACCAAAGTAGGAAACCATAAGACATTACACTATGAAAATATGCAAAGTCCAGCCTTGCCATCGCCACATCAGTCAGTTGTCTAATTTTACCCACTGCAAATGCAGCGGGACTCAAATAACCCGAAAGGGCATTGATCTGAGGACCCCACTGCATTTTGGAGTCAAAAACAGTATTTATTATTCACCAGGTCAAGTTTACTTACTGCCTTCCAATACGACGTTAGAATCCACATGTGGCACGTTTGTAAGGGAAAATTTAATACATTTCGTTTTACTAGCATTTAATAGTAGATTATTAGCAGCAAACCATTCTGAGATTTTGTCATTTAGTTCACTATCTTTCCTATCAGGTTTAAAAATGAGTGAAGTGTCATCAGCACACAAAAAGATGTCGAATGTTACATTTTCTGTCATGAAGGATAAGTCGTTCATGCTTAAAACTCTTAAAAAGTATATCATCTAAATATAACACCCAAAATACTATCCCAGGTGAACTATTGTAGTCAATGTCAAGGTTACCTTCGGCGAACTGACCTACGGAACCTAAATTGCTCTTGAACTCGCTCACACACTGGCCTCAATTGTGCCCCATCTAATGCACCGGTTAACAACCTCTAGTGTCAAGGTGCCTGGTGTTGTTTGCATTGACAAAGGAAGTACCAAACCTATTAAATCTGCTCACAATTCTCCAGTGAGTAAAATTAATAGGTTCGTTTCTCTATTGGACAAAAGATGAACATCAATGAACTGTTCTTTTTCTGAGCCGGAACGTACAATCAACCACTGCTTATAAATACTTACTGCATTGCAGCTCCAACTCAAGCATGACTACATCAACAAAATACCTACATGTAGTTAGTACAAAGACCAAGGAGCTTCCTATCTGAATTCATTCCTGCTCACCCACATACACAAATTTACAAAATGCCCCAGATATTTACAGATTGGCTATTCCTATTCTAATAAGAAACCCTATTTATAAAACATCGTAGTTTAAAGATATATGAATAAGATGTAATATTATGAACAAACAAATAAATGTGGTAATAATACCTAAGTTATAATTTGTTAGTAATGTCGACGTAAATTATATAGTGAGTAGGTATGTACCAAAACTAGTTCATTATTTAAATAAAACTACGTGTGTAATATTTAATAATATATACCAAGCCCTTGTTAATTGAATACCTACTCGTAATACCGACGAGGCGATAAGTAGGTAACCCTATCTAGAGTTTAAAACGCCAAAGATGGAAGCGAGCGATTCGTTGCAAAAACTCTGGGGTGGTCGATGCATGCGGGTTCAGCTGCTGCATCGTACACATTTTTGCAATTTACCTAAACTACGGATGTACTGAGATATCCGTTGCCCTCCATTTTATACTCTATTCTCTAACTTTGTTTATGTAAAATCTTTGATTATAAAATGTGTAAAATACAAGGAACGCAAAATATGTTTTTAGTACTTGTCTGAATCTACATTTAAAACTTATTTGACAATTATGGTTTGCCTTGTTAACCTTTTATCTATAAATAATGTAATCGCTCGTGAATGATTACTTATATTAATATTTACAGTTAATTATTAAAGCAAATCTAATTACACGAACTTAATAAGCAGCCTTCTCGCTCAGATTATTTCATACAAAAGCGCTCGACTCTCGAGTCATCTTGATTCGCGAGCAATTAAGGTGACTGCCAGCAGCCAAAACAATCGATCGCTGCAAATGATAGTCTCGTTGACACGCACTCGGCAACGCGTACTGTCGCGTACGCTCGTTTTTTCTTCCATGACTGTTTCGCATAGTGACACAGATGCTTTTTGTTTTGAATGATGAGCATAAACCATTTAAGTTATTGTTGTGAATCGTACTATAATTGTTAACTTCTTTTCCTGAGCACAATATAGTTCATTTCTCGTACTTTTCGTACGTAGGTACCTAGGTATAAGTAGAGTGTGTGTGTATATATATATATTATATACCTGATTGAAATTATAATGAGAAAAAATAATAATTTATTTTCAATCTTAATAAACGAACTACTTAAAATCGAAAGTTTTAATAATAGTTGTTTATTAAATTACTGTTGGATTTGTCTCTGTAGCCCTTCTTCTTCTTGCGGTGCCTCTCCACTCTGAAGGCTGGCTGTCAGCTCCGCATATCTATCTATCTCTATCTCTTGCCACGCGCCACAGGTGTTCTACGCTGGCGATGCCGGTCCATTCTCTAATATTACGGAGCCACGATTTCTTTCTCCTTCCAACACGTCGCTTCCCCTTGATCTTACCCATCATAATAAGTTTTAGAAGATAGTACCGCTCCTGCCTAAGCACATGTCCGAGGTATCCCACTTTTCTTCTCTTGATGGTAGTCATAAGTTCCCGAGCTTTCTTGACGCGCTGTAGAATCTCTTCATTTGTAACTCTATGGATCCAGCTGACCCTCAACATGCGACGGTAAAACCACATTTCTTAGCCTCCAGTCTCTTGCGGGTGGGTATCTTCCTTAACGGTCCAAGCCTCGCAACCATAAAAGACTATCGGCCAGATGTAACATTGGAGTATTCGCACTCGAAGATTTATGTCGAACTGTTTGTTGCACAGTACTTTGCTCATGCGACCAAAGGATACACGGGCAATTTCTATTCGGGTCTTTATTTCTGTATCCGAGTCCCAGTCTTCGTGCAACCATGTACCCAGGTATTTATACTTCTGCACTCTTTGCAACGTTGTACCAGCTACTGTGATAGTTGAGTTCAGATGTTGGTTACGGGATATGACCATAAACTTTGTCTTCGACAAGTTCATGAGGAATCCTACTCTACGACTGCACTCATAAACATTGTCGAGTATTTTCTGTAGATCTTCAGGCGTGGAAGCAATAAGAGCGGTGTCGTCTGCATATCTGAGGTTATTGATCACTTGCCCGTTGATAACCAACCCCCACTCTCGATTTTCCAACGCTTCAGACATAATGGCTTCCGAGTATATGTTAAACAGAAGTGGCGATAATATACATCCTTGTCTCACACCTCGACATATCGCTGTTTCTTCGGTTTCCTCATTATCCACTCTAACTGTGTCAGTCTGGTTCCAGTAAAGGTTCTGAATTATCCGTACGTCCTTGCCATCCAGTCCGATATCCAGTAAACGACGCATAAGTATCTTGTGTTTAACACGGTCAAAAGCTTTTTCATAATCTACGAAGCCTCTATCTGTAGCCCAGAAGTGGGTAATATTAATAATTTAAACTGCGCGTGTCACTATCACGTCCTTGCGTCTCGCACTCTCATGATAAGGAACAGTTATTTATAAAAATGAGCAGTACATAATAATATTATACCTTATTAAATTGAACGTAGTAAAAGTTGTTGCCTAATCATTTCTTTACTGTTAGTGTGTTTCCCATACAATTATGATGGTTACATTCATCTTCATAATGTGGGGTGATGCTTTTCAAGATAAGCGTTGCAAGAATTGGATTAGTGTTGATTTATGACAGGATACACTTGTCTTTATTTAGTTGTATTTACTTGCGTACAGTATCGTCTGTCTATAGTTTTCTGTTGTTAATTAAGTAATATTTCAATTTTGATATTCTTACTTAAGCAAATAAAGTTCATAATACAAAAAAACTAAAACTTTTCATCACAATCTATTTGTACATCTTCTACTTTTAAGCTTAAAACTACATAAATATTAAATAAACATCATTATTTGCATTCAGTTTTCAATATTTTTTATCTAATAAAATTTGTCATAATGTCATAATTTGCCACTATGGTTCATTTAGTTGATTTTTGGTGGACTTGGCTAAACTTTCCTTTGTGGACCGTCGATTTGGAAGTTCACGTTTTTATAGTAGTTAGTACTATTAAATAGAAAGCTTTTTACAAATTTTGAAGTTGCGGAGATTCACGGTTTACGAGATATAATTTTTTAAAGTTTCGATATAAATTGGAAAATAATACGCCATTTGCAAGTTTTCTATGGATAAATTGTCATGGTAGACGTCAAAGTTGACATTTACGTTCCGTTGATGCTAGAGGTGTATTTTATTAAATTTTATTTCTTATATTTTCTAAAATATAATTTTATTTTCAATTATAAATTTGGTGTGTAATTAATGTGCACAATAACCTTGCTTTATTACACAATTACATTGACAATTACTTTTTTTTACACAAAAAATAACGAACTGCGGAATGGAACGTGAAGCGACGCCATTTTGTTTTGTAGCATCTTTTTATCTGTTTCTGTTAATGGTCAGTGTCAGTCATCGTTTGTTGTTGTGTTTTATTCTCACTACATGAATATCCGAAAAATACCCAAAACCGAATCAGAGCACCCCACTTTCCACGTGGTCTTGTCTGCCCTACCCCTAGAGTGTATATAAAAAGGCGGAGGCGCGGAGGGAAGAGCAGCCCTCGCCCGCCGTGACGAAGCACGAGTGACCGTGCTTCGGCACGCAAGGTCGGAAGGGCTACTCTTCCCGCAGCGCCGGAGCTAGGGCGGAGTCAAACTGTATTCTAACCTCAAAACTTTAATCATGGGTATCTTTATAACCATGGGGCTCCGCGGGGTGGGGATGGTACAGGGGGGGTAGCTCTCCTCCCCCACCCCCTCCCTCCTCTCCCCGCCCCATAAATCGATGGATATTTAAGGAAAAATGTAGTCTAACCTCAAAACTTTAACCATGGATATCTCCATAACCATGGGGCTCCGCAGGGTGGGGATGGTACAGGGGGGTATCCCTCCTTCCCCCCCCCCCTCCCCCTACCCCCCAAAATCGACGGTCCACAAAGGAAAGTTTAACCGTGAACTTACCTTTAATATTGTTGTGTTTAATATTATATACAGTATACACCCGGGTCCTTTTTCCACACCACCAAAGAGGTAAGAACCCTAGGCGCGCTTTTTTTAAAGAGGTATCCCCAGTAGGCCTAATCCTCTTTTATCACAAAATTGCGTAACTGTTCATATGTAGGTACTACAAAGTACTTAAATCATAACTTATCCGGGAAATAAACAGACTAATATAAATGTACCTACTATCCAAAATCGTGAGAGCGTACGTTCAGATTAGGTAATGTGTCAGGAATTGTGTCATTCGGTTTAACGGAGGCGGTGCGTTTGCACGTCGATCATTATGAGTCGAGGGCAGAGTTCCTCACCGCAAATGGTAGACAGAGAGTCGACAGACGCCTACTCAAGTCCTCTGATAGTACTGCTAAACTGTAACGTGAAAACCATTATCATTGAGGTCTGACCTAGAAAATACAGTGTAGCCTAGTAGCCAGTGTAGTGATACCTGCTACGACTTTTTCCAATCAGTATTACAAGATATCTATAATCTCAATACACAGCTAATACTAAAACAAAATAGTTTTATTAGAAAGACATAGGTATAAAAAGTAATATTTTTAATTGTTAAAATAGTAAAAAATATACAATATACCTAAATAATTATAGTTTAACCGCAATAGAAATTGAGTTTTTAGACTTCTATTGGTCTATTATTAAACATAAAACATGGAAATAGTTGCTTATAAGAGTAAGAGTAGGTACCTATGTTCCATTCATATTTTATTCGTTCGTCGCATTCACTCTGTCAATTTTATAGACAATAGAGCAAAAAACTTTTGTGGTGGCGGCCACGCACTTTTTAACTCAATTGATAAGATTGACAAAAACCATTCACATTGCGCATTTTATCCACAGTCATGCATAATTATATAATATTAATGTATGTACTTAATTATAATACTTTATGTTATGCCAATAACGGATCTAAAATTATAGCAATGCCAATCGATAAAATTGTAATTACCTACATAGAATATAATTTTATAGTTTTTACATAGTAGGCATGCCTACTATAACTAATTCGTTACATTTAAAACCGTGATCACAAGATTAAAAGGTACTAGGTATTTTTTCTATGTAAACAAATGTAGTATTTGTATGCAGGAAAGAAGCCACAGAGCACCTTCTCAATCATTCCGTCCAGTGTACTAACTAGTGATGCCTTTATCAACTTTGATATGCTAAAAATAACAAACTGACGTGGGTCATGACACAGCACTCGTGGGAATATCTCTATGTTCTACAGTACAAATTAAATAGTTAAAATAAACAGGTTAAAATTATACTGGAATAATACGGTACAATTTATTAGGATTGTTCTGGAGATTGAAATGATATCAAAGATGGATTAAAAATCAAGGAGAGCTTTAAGGGAATGCGTCTAGTCTAGATCACCAGAAGACGCGGGTTTGAATCCCGTTGGCAGTGAAATTGTTGACACGTACATTTATATATATTTACGTAAAACATTGCGTTAATTTGGGTTAACATTTAAAATATATATTGACTTTACAATTAAAATCAAAGAGTTTTATATCTAACACACTACATCACTACGACTTGTCAGAATAAGCGAAAATAATTCAAGTCTTTTTCATTATTCCTACCCTATAAATTTAATATTGTACCTTTTAGGTGAATGATTTTGTTGTACCTACTTGCAATTATTATTATTAGTCTGTGCTAAAATTGTTCAATTTAAGAATGTGACGAGCGAAGTTACAATGAGCTAGAACCTTTATCATTAGCGGTCGAAGCCCCTTGTTCACGTTACCAGATTACATACTGTCTGAACTTTGATAGCCTTATTTTTGCATTATGTACCTAGGTAGGTACTTGGCAAAGAAAAGCATAAAAGTATGTTTTAATTTTTATATGTTATCTAATAAATTTAAACGAGCAATTCTTGTATCTGTATATATTAATATTATACAAAGACCATTTGTACGTTATCTCCAATATCGCACAAGAAGTTTTTGCCTAATTATCCTGCGCGGTGCAAGAAGCAGCATTTACTTCCGCTTCACGAGAGAAGACACATAGCAAATATAGCCTAGCTTTTTAATCTAGCAAATGGTTCCGTTGACTGTCCTGTGCTGCTTGGTCAACTGGGGTTACGTACACTAGAACCATGGTTAGAAGACCAAATCTTATATAGGTATACGCGTATTCCGACCGCCCGGAGCAAGTACAGGCAAAACTGCTACGACAACATGTCCAGGGACTTTGACTTGGACCTCTATAATACGATTGTGAGTGAATGACGCTCAACGGCTCAAACGATTGAAATATAAGGTTTTGCTTTTTAAGTTAACTTATATAGTTGTATTTCCAGTAAAAACGCAATTTTACACAAAAAAAAGTGAAGCTCGGTCTCCTAAATATTGTATCTATATCGTTGTAGCCGCCTGCTACAGTAATAATGGTAGTCGCTATCACTATTGCTAGTTGCTAGGTATTGTAGCTATCTACTTATAATGAGGCGGTGTTTATATTAATATTTTGTGCAACCATATTTAGTTGGCTCCTACTATTCAATACGTCGACACAATAAACGAATACATTAACCGTTGCAGATTATTATTCAGAGGCTGTCGAAGTCGATCGCGATAGCAATCTCAACATGCTGCAGTCCTATATACACAATGGCACATAATGTACAAGTTGGAGTTGAAGCAATCATTGGCTAATTAAAATTTGCTGTGCGTGACGCGACCACGAAGTGCCTTACCCACTTATAGGCTGCACACGTGCCTGTCAATGAACTTCGCAGACTATGCCAATAGCCGACCACGCGTTGAGCCGAAAAATTTACACACGTTGATCTAACCTTAGGACAGTCCATCCTCACAATTCACAAAACTTAGATTGACAGAAAAATGTTATCTTAAAAAAAGTTGGCACGAAATAAAGAAGATAGTGGACGCACTATTCACACGAAAAGCTATAAAATTAGATTGTGGTAACCACAGCTGTGTTAAACCGAAAATGCTATAAACAAATTCTAGACTAGGGGCATCGAACTTTAGCACTAACTAGATCTCGATTGCGCTAAATTCATCTAACATAAATGCCAAATTTAATAATTGTAACAGTACTAACGAGCAAAAATGAGGACGTTATCGGTGCGAGCAAGGAAGTCGTCTGGTTCTGTATGTGTGACCAATGTTCTGGAGGCTGCTGGTGCGTCTGCCTGCACGCCTTTTGGAGGCTTCCGTCGCTCGAACCGCTCCATTAGGTCTGCTGGTACGTGCGGCAGCTCTCGGCCAGTGGTATTAGGCGCCTGTGTGAAGCCAAGTTTGGCTAGCAGACTCTCACGAATCACTCTTAGGCTGTGTTCGCGCGCGTTTTCGTAAGAACGGCAGGAGGCGCACGCGATTTGAGCCGCCGGCGGCTCCTGTGGGCATGCGAGCTCAGCAGCGATAGCCGCCAGCCACAAGGCCAGCAGCAGCAGGCTCGCGGGCCTGGCCCGCGGCCCGCGCGACGCGACCAGCGGACGCGTGGTGCGGCAGAGCGGGGAGGCGGCGGCGTAGCGCGATGAGCGATGTGCGGCCGCGGGCGGCGCGTGCTACACTGCACACGAGTTGGTGCGGGCGCGCCGCACGCCACGCGGCATGCCTCGGCCGCTGCAGCCGCCCCGCGCCGCGCCCCGCCTGCGTACCAACTGACTCACCGCGTACACTCAACGGCGGCGCGGCGCCAGGGCTGAAGAACAACTAAATTAATCTAAGCAGTGCTTGGGATGCACCCCTTTGTAAGTATTGATTTAAATGTCTTGGGCAAAATAGCAAAATTAAAAATTTTGAAAAAACATTAAGCAGGATTGAAAAAGGACTAAGTAAAAATTTATGAAAAACCGAACGGAGAGATAGCAATGGCAGCGCCAACGGATTTTACTAGACCGGGGTTTTTAAAAAATATTATTTGGTCCTTTTTCAATCAAGTTTACATAATTATGTCGTGTTTTTTAAAATTTTATATTTTGCTTTAATTTTTAGATAATCCCTAAAAGTTTTATTTTGCAGCCGCTTACCCTCTATGGTGTTACCAGAAAAACACTTTTAGACGCCTGTTTAGGTAGACAGTGTCTAAAGATAAACATATAAAATGATTAGAAATGTCACAACAGAATGGAGTTAGACAAAGGTTAGATAGGTACCTACTACTTACATCTAGATTTGTGGTTGATAACATTTAAACACGTGACTAAGACATGTTTAGGAATTAAACACTGTTTAACACAGGTGTAATATGTGTTTATTTTTTTGTGGTAAGACCACTAAGAACCATCTTCGATACAAACCCTGTACAGAAAACCGCACCTATCTAAATCGGTCAAACCGTTTCGGAGATAAATGGGAACGTTCGTGTGCACACACAAACAACCTCTCATCGTATTATAAATGCATATTATAATATAGGTACCTTCTCCGTTCCGTAGCGGGTAAAAATCAGAATAATTTTAAAAGAAGCTGGTGTTTTCTTCGCCCCTGTCCCGAATATTTAAACAATATTTGTAATGTCTATTTTGCCCGTATAATCTATATGTATATCAATTATATCAAGGAGTAGGTACTTACGTATAAATAAGTGATTAATCTCTCTACACCTGACATATAAAACAGATTCTGGACCGCAGTGGGAAACAAAACCGTGCCTGCCGGAGTTCCGAACTTCGGTACTGTAGTAGGCGGTTAGTTGAACCGATCTCATTGCAACCTGTTACTTCATGATTGCTGATTGAGACTATTCGAGACTGAGATAGATATTTATCTGGGTAAAGTTATAACAGATAACCCTGGCAGGGGTTGTCGGTTCGGTGTGTAATAATTATACAGTACCTGACTTTTGTTTATTTTTACAAAACACAGGTGTTGAAATACTTTACTTTGGATAGTATAAATATTTAGACAACTCTAGGTGAAATATTTTTATAATTTCTTAAATGTTATACCTATCTGTAACATTGCTACGCTAAAATATTACACCTATTTATTTTATTATCCAACAAATTTTAATGTTTTCCCCTGGTTACGCTTGTATTGCATAATCTTAGCCTTTTAGGAAATGTAAATGGTTATTTTTCATGAAATTAAAACTTTATTCATTTCTAACGGTTTCTGAGGTTTGTTTTTTGGAAAAGTAGCTACAAATTACAATAGGGACGTTGACTCTATTTTTTTATGTCAATCAATTCGTTTTCTCATGAGAATCAAATGTATATATCGAAAAAACTGGAAATCGAACGCTAGAAACATCAAAAATGAGAGTCAAAGTCGGGCGTTAGTATCTATTGAGCGCTATACGCTATAACGCCCCATACAAATTGGACATAACATCTGACGTCACTTGTTCTACGCGGGCCGTCGTCACCTCACGTAATTAATGGACGCCCCCATACTAAAAGTGGTAGGTTACCTATTTGGTGGTGGTGGGGCCTATTTGGCTCGTTCTTTGCGATTATTTAACTAGTTACATAAAGGCCTTGAGAGTCAAACAGAATAAAAATAAATACTTAGTGTGTACTCTGAACTTTATTATTAACAAATAGATAATGATAATTATAGACACAGCACTGTATTTCCTACATTAAGTTTATGTTTACGTAACTTTTTTTGAATAATTTGTTTTATTATTATTAAATTTGGCTCCGCGTCGCGTCGCTGCGCGCAAGCTGCGGGGCGAGCGCGTCCCGCTCGGCGTCGACGCGCGGCGGCGCGCGGCCGTAGCGTGGTGCGCGCGTCCTGTCGAGCTAACATGCGCGTCGTGACAAAATTTTGTCGATGCTTATATCGTGCATTTGTCTCGTATTCGCAGGAGAAAGAGCGAGACAAATCAGTAAGTAGACAAAATTTAGTCTGGCTGGTCACATGCTGACTGGAGGTGCGGCTCCTCGCAGCCTGTCGATGCCGCCCAGGGCCATGGCCCTTTTGGCCCCTATAGTAAATACGCCCCTGAATTGCAGGCCATGCGGAATAATACACTTTTGTCTCACGCGGTCTTTTTTTTTATTTATTTCTTATTTTATTTGGTAACGAGACGAGCTGGTCGTTTGCCTGGTGGTAAGCATAACGCCGGCCCATAACAATTGCAGTGACACCCAGAACTTTAAAACACAAAGGCCTGCGCGCTTAGGGTATAAATCGTACCTACGATTTATACTCTGAGCCTGCGCGGCACTGCAGTGCGCTCGTTACCCTGAGACATTAGGTATTAAGTCTCATAAGCCCAGTAATTTCACTGGATACTCTGCTCGTCGAACCGGAACACAGTAATGCTTGCACACTACTGCTTGGCGGCAGACTTCACGAGCAAAGCGGTGGTAACAACCCAGACGGATACTCGCAGAAGAGTTAGTCCTCCCACTAACATTTAGGCAGTCTTACAGTCTTACATGTAGGTAGAGTAAACTCTATTGTTATCGGTATCGCGTCTATTACGCACAACAATATCAGAGAGGGATTTGTTTTTATAAATGTTACATACCGTTAGCTTGATAATTTTCGCTGTCTCACGAGAAACATTAGCATTTATTCTTTTTCTACCAGCCACTTTACTTATGTCCGCTAAATCCATTTTAAATTGATTGAAAGTCTGCAATTGAGATACTTAACGAAGCAAAGAAAACTACTGTGCTTGTACCTACGCTAATTTTCTGCTTGGTTTGCTTAAATGTTATAATTATTACTTTTTAGTTTTTAGCCTACCAGTGAGGACACTCTGTAACAGATTTTTTTTTTATTTTGGCACCAGTTATTGTCATTTGGCAACCAATGAGAGAACTTGCGAAAAGCAGCACATTTTGTTTTTTGAATATTACGTAATTGAAAATGATGGCAGGTAGTGGTACCCGTGGTACCCGCCTAGCGCGCCTAGGCGACTAGATACCTTTTGCCGACTACCTAACTTTAAAAAAAAAAAATTTACCAAGTCCCATTCATTGATGTATTATGTAGGGTACGTTATTTTTTTTACAAATAGGGTATCTACACCCTTTTTTTTAAAAGTATCCCAAGTTGATCCATTTAATTTTTTTGAAACCGTCCACTTATCTTCAAAACCGTCCATTTTCAGATAGATTAACGTCCGAAATCGCTCATAAGCGCTGGCAACACTTCACTTGACACTACACTGGCCTCATTTTGACACTGTCACTGACAGAATAACGCCAAGCAGCCTTATTCGTAAATCGAAGACGAAGAAGAATAATACGAATAAATTAAATTTGAATTAAAAATATGGATAAATGTCGATTGTGTATGAAGCACAGTAAAAATTTGAAGTGTTTATTTGAAAATAATGACGGAATGGTATATGCTGATATGGTCACTTTAATAGCAAATGTTAAGGTAAAAATACAAAAATCCTTATATTCAACATTTTACGAATTATTTCGAGTAAATGCCTAAATTACTAGGTGGTAGTACTTTACTCTTCTCACTTCTGCGTGTCCGGTGTTCCGGTTTGATGAGCAGAGTAGCCAGTGAAATTACTGGACTTGGGCTTATGAGACTTAATACTTAATGTCTCAGGGTAGCGGGCGCACTACAGTGCCGCTCAGGACTTTGTGTTTCAAAGTTCTGAGTGGCACTGCAACTGTTATGGGCCAGTGTTATGCTTACCATCAGGCAAACTACTACTCGTCTCGCTATCAAATAACATAAAACAAAGTTATATTGGTATTGTACTATGACTGCTATCATCATTACAAACCCTCTTTAGCAGAGGTAAAACACCACTTCTATCCTGCTGTTTGCTATTCCACCCGTCAGATCTTTGTCCAAGTTTTATGTTCTTTATTTTTTTGTATTTATCAAAGTTCTTTGACAGAAGACATTCCACTTGTCCAATATAAGTACTTCTTAGTAAAATATGCACAGTATTTTGCGTAGAGTAAAAAATGTAGGAATTTCGACTTTATATGCTAGTATTATTATTGTCATTAATCTTTGATCAAACTGATGAAGTCATCAAGTCCTTTCTTTGATCAAACTGATGTTCCTACAACTTTGATTAAACTTTGATGAAGTCAACCAAGTTCTTTGATCAAACGCTTGGACAAAGATCTTTGATGAGTGGAATACCACACTAACTGGTGGGACTGTCTTGTAAAAATATAGTGATAAGCTTAAGTGTTATTACATATTGTTTGTAGATATCCAAGGATGATGGAATCACTGATCAGATATGTTGTCTATGTCAGTGCAAAACAAAAGAGCTGTATGACTTTAAACTCCAGGTCGAAAGGTAGAATTGCTAGCATAATATTAATTTTACAATATTCTGCTTTGGTCTGCTTTTCACTATTCCAGATTTCCATTATGCAAATAGCATGCATGCAAGTTGCATGCAACTAGAGTAGTGTAAACGTAAACCTGCATTTAAGTTACAGGTTCCATACAAGCCGATTTTAACTTTGCATGCAAATGTGACATCAAACTTGCATGCAAGACTTTCATAATGGAATTGCACTCCACTCATTAAATATCTATGTCCAATATTTGATCAAAATGAAAAATGCCTATTTGTCTGTCACAAAACATTAAACATATAAACTGTGTAATGTAACCGGTGTTGGAATAAATATAAATTCAGTGATATGAACTTGATTAATATTGGATTCCTCACACACCATAATAGAACACTTCTTCTTTGACTAGGCAAGTAACCAGCGCTCATCTTATCTCACCTTATGCACTGCTCTCATATAGAGGAGGCTGCTGCCAAAAATGCATAAGCATCGCTAATGACCTCTCACTAATGATTTATGGCCCTGAGACATGATCTGTCATTGTTAGCCCCATCAGTAAGCTAAAAGTTTGGCAACAAGTTATGGGGAAGGCTATGTTCGGACTTTCCTTGCATGATAAATTCTGAAATGAGGATAATCACAGGAGAACTGAAGTCAGCAAGTTCAAATGGCAATGGGCAGGCACATCACTTGCAGAACCGACTACCAAATGACGAGAGACAGAAGTAGAAACCACAAACAGAAAGTCATATTGTTGGCCGGCCCCTCACTACATAGACCAATGACCTGGTTAAAACTAAAAGCAGAGTTCTATGAGAGAGGTCTATGTTCAGCAGTGGGCGTCTTAGGCTGATGGTGAAGTTGATGA
Source organism: Crocallis elinguaria (assembly GCA_907269065.1). NCBI lineage: Eukaryota > Metazoa > Arthropoda > Insecta > Lepidoptera > Geometridae > Crocallis > Crocallis elinguaria. The sequence continues at coordinate 8,010,987 of OU026079.1, read as the reverse complement.
TGATTTATGATTTTAAACAGTTTTCTATCCAACAGGTCATACATGGCTTTACAGGACAATTGTTATTTGAAGAGGGTTAACTTCAGTAACATTGATGATATCAAGTTCTCAATTGTAATAACTGAAAATGATTTCAAGAGACAAATACCAGTAGATTTACCTGAGAATCTAATGAAAAATAGTGAACAAACCTTTAATTATAAGGATACAATTATAAAAAAGGTTCCATATGATAAGAAGCCACTCTCAGTATTAGATTTTCTCAAATCTATCAAAGAAGAGGATGACAATGATTATAGTGATGATTATGTAAGTTTTTTTGACATTATGTTTAGTGCAACTGCAGAAGCCATTCAAAGAAGAAGTTAAAGTTATGTTTAGTGCACTGCTAGATATTTACCTGATATTTTTATTGCAAATTTTAATTAACATAGTTTTTTTTAGTTGATTGTTGATTGAAATGGGACACTGTCGAGTTATATACTTAAGTGTACAGCACTTAAGAGTCATTTAACTATCATGAAAAATCTCGTAGGGCTCATGTGATAAAGAATTTGACTTTTTTATTTAATGCAATAATGATAGCTAGATTAATTAATCAAAAAGTAAACTGAGTAGTTGAGATTTAAGATAATATTATACTCTAGTGGGTTATATATTTTTTTTATCAATACCCATTAGCCCTTTTTTAATTTTCTTAGATTACTCATACATTCCGAATATTATTATATTAACATACACTACACATAATTGTTATCCGTAGATATATGTATCTATATTTTAAATATTACTGAATACTTATTACATTTCAGAGCTATGAAGTCGAAGTCGACTATGATCCAGATTTGAAAAAAGATCCTGACTTCATACTTCCAAAGCAGCCAACAAAGAAAAAAAACAAAACATGTGAAGAGAAGAAAAAAGGTACATAAATAAAGATATCTTATAGGTACCTATTATAAGTAATGTATTTACACTTAAAGCCACCATGATGAGTCAACTTTTATCTGTAACACAAAAGATATCTTCTAGGTAACCATGCTTCACTGTCGAGCATCAGCCTCATCTTTGCTCAACCTCAACTAAGATTGAAGTAAATGCAAGCATTTCTGCAAAGGGGTTCCTTCCAGAAGCTCTTATAATAATATAAAGCCATTTCGACCCACGCTTGCACGAGCTGTCAGCTCGGCGTCGACTAGACTGTGACTAGACGATCGACCCGGTGTTCACTACTTTCACTAGTTGATATGCGGAGTCAACGAGTGAACAACGCGTCGTCAACCAACATACCCACATCTTGGATTTTGATTGAATTCCACCCAGAAGAGTTGCGTTACAGTCAACAAGGAGTTGACAAGTAGCCGACGCAGGCTTAACGACTAGCAAGCGGACTTCGTGGTCTGAAATGTACTATGCGTGCTCACCATAGTTGTCAATTTCTTTGTTAAATTTGAAAAATGTAATGAGTTGTGTTGCGATTCTGTCGTTTCAAACCTAAACCTAATTTTAGTTCAAATAGGTACATATGAGAAATGGATGGAAGATGAAATCTAAGTTTAGTTTTGGAGCTGTCAAATATTTTCCATCCTTGATAAATTCATTGCCGTTACACTAGACACAAATAAGTGGATTAGGTAATTTGACAGGTATAAAATATATTCCATCTTTTTCTCATGTTTTCATTTAGGAGGAGAGGTTGAAACTAAAGTTAGGTTTAGGTATGAGATGACGAAATCGACATCATTATAGTACCTATTAATACAATACATAACTAATGTTCACCATAATTCACGATCACTCCAATTCCATCGCTCCGAGCGTCCGTCGTGAATTTAGCGGAATGATGGTCCAATTTTCGTCGTCACTCCATTTCTCGGTCATTCTACGTCTCGAGTACCTACTGCCAACTGAGCGCAAAATAGATTTTTGTATCGGCCACATACGATGAGTTGGAATGTTGTGGTACATCGGATTTGGGACGTTTGGAAATCCGATATTTCAATCACTCCACGTAATCCATCTGAGATTCCCCACCTATGGACGGTTTTGTAACAGTTGTGGAGTGGAGTGCTCGTGTATGGGCTTTAAAGTTTATTATCTTACGTTGGAATGCTTTGAGAGTTGAGCCCAGTCGGTGTTTAGTAGATTTGCGTAAACTACACGTGGCACAACTTCGTGACACTACCAGTAGCTACCTCAGCGAACTGCTATTCCCTTAGGCTTCTACATGGTGTGCTTAGACTTCCATAAGAATTTGTTCCTGACATTTCAGATAATGATGTTATGGTGCTCTGTAACCCAATTAAACCAATTTATCTTGCCGATTACACACTCGTGCCAGGAAAGCGGAAACCAAGTCTATGTGTTAAATCTAAGGACAGTAAAATGCACATCTGCCCTTATTGCGGCAAATTGACCAAAACATTAAAATCGCATTTGCTGGTACACTCAGGTAAGAGTATACTTGGGATGGGCCAATTACTAGCTATATACAAGATGTTCTTTTTATACTACTGATATTGCCTATGACGGTAAGCAATTGAAGCTAAATTATTCTAGATAAACAGCACATTGCACAATATACTTTTTAAAAGTGATGATCATTCATTTTTAATGTATCTCCCGGTACTTTTGGGTATGCTGATGATAGCACGGTTGTAGAGAGCTACATATCCAATGCACGAACCAGTGGTGCGGAGATCCAGTCTCTTAGAGAAGCTATGGTCGAGCGCTTGAACTTGTCCTTAGAGGCAGTCTCCGTTTGGGGCGATGCCAATCTGGTCAAGTTCAATGCCTCTAAGACGCAGGCGTGTCTGTTTTCCGCCAAACGGAGTCAATTTTCCCTTACTCCTACTTTCCGTGATGTAGCCGTACCAATAACGGACCAGCTTGAGCTTCTTGGCGTCACTCTGACATCGACTCTAAATTTCGGCTCCTATATTGAGTCTAAAGCTCAATTGGCTGCGAAGAAGCTGGGTATCCTAGCGAAGGTGAGGCAGTATTTCACACCGGAACAGTTGCTCAACCTATATCAAGCACAGGTTCGGTCGTGTATGGAGTACTGTTCTCATCTCTGGGATGGCTCGGCCAAGTACCAGCTTGAGGCATTGGAGTCTATTGAGGGGCGAGCCAAGAGGCTCATCCGCAATGACTCGCTTGTAGAAGGTAGGCTGCAGAGCCTTGAGCACAGGCGTAGAGTTGCTTGTTTGTCGGTCTTTTATCGGTTGCATTTCGGCGAGTGTGCGTTGGAATTACACCACTTAATTCCCCCTTCTCCTTTCCATCATCAGACGACCAGACAAACGGCGAAGCGACATCGATACCTTGTTGATATTCCTCCTTTACGCACGAAGCGTTTTGCTTCTACGTTCATTTGGCGTACCGCTAAAGAGTGGAATGCCTTGCCTGAGTCTGTGTTTCCTGATCGCTATAACCTGGGTGTCTTCAAGTCACGAGTGAATAGGTATCTTCTAGGTAAGCGTGCTCCATCTTCGACCGCATCGTCACTTACCATCAGGTGAGATAGTGGTCAAACGCAAACCTATTTTATATATAAAAAAAAAAAAAAAAATCTCACTAGTTGGTATACACAGCAACGTATAATTAGAGCAGAAAATGTTTTTTTTTTTATTTTAAATATTATTTGATAACGAGACGAGCTGGTCGTTTGCCTGATGGTAAGCATAACGCTGGCCCATAACATTTGCAGTGCCACCCAGAACTTTGAAACACAAAGGCCTGCGCGGCACTGCAGTGCGCTCGTTACCCTGAGACATTAGGTATTAAGTCTCATAAGCCCAGTAATTTCACTGGATACTCTGCTCATCAAACCGGAACACAGTAATGCTTGCACACTACTGCTTGGCGGCAGACTTCACGAGCAAAGCGGTGGTAACAACCCAGATGGACACTCGCAGGAGAATTAGTCCTCCCACTAACATTTTCTGTGTATATTTTTGGACGGGGGGGGGGGGGGGGGAAGTAAGGGTAGGTACCCTAACTATAATTGTAGCTACAGGAAAACATTGAAAGATAATACATAATTATAAATTTATAATTAGTCAAATTATGACTATGTACATAATTCTGTTATTTCTGCAGAGGATAAACCATTTAAATGTGACAAGTGTTCTAATGCATTTGTAACATTGGCTCACATGAAAAAACACATAGAAAATAGTCACTCGGCCAGAACGGTGAAGTGTGATTTATGCACTGCAAGTTTTACAAATAGGCTGGCACTAAAAAGGTATGAAACACATGGAACGTTTATTTTTCCTTATTCTATTTAGGTTTATTCTATAGTCGGCTAAAGATCGCTAACATGATGTACCTTGTCCGTTTGTCACAGCGCCATCTATTGTGTACAAACCGTAACGCAAAAATTTGTTCAATATGAGTTGATAAATATCAAACGTCAATATGTCCACTATGGACAAAAAACTGTTTTTTATACTAACATATAGTAAAATAAAAACTAATCATTCTGGTATTTTAAAATTACACATATGTCCACTTATTTGCTGTGAAAACCGCGAGTAAAAACCTCGGTTTGTTTCAAAATACATTAAGTCCATAAAGGCATTCGTAACAGAAACCAATATGTCCCAACCGTCCAATCAAATCAATCCGTTTGGCTATGATGGCGGGAATTAGTGTTTGGATTAATGGCTAACTCGGCGTAGCTCTGTGATTTAAATTAATTTTAATTAGTTTATATTAGTGAAAATGGACTCAAATGTTAAAAGTGTTGACCCTGATAAAGCCAGGAAAAGAAGTAATATAAAGACGCAGCAAAAGAAAGCAGAGGAAAAGCGAAAATTATAAGTCAAATTGTTATTACTTTAGCTAAAGTTAAACTAGTCGCAGGGCTGCCACCAGCCCACCACAATGGCATTTAGATATCCTCACTAAGTAAACTACTATAAATTTTGAATACATAACTATCTTTATTGTATTATTTACAAGCTTTGATTTAATTTGTATGTTACATACGTATGTATGTAAACATTTTTTTGTTTGTTTAGGACAAATCTTGCAAGCTAAATTTGACCCACTTCTCGGTGTTTGATTGAGCTGAAATTTTACATATATTTGTGAATCGGATAACAATGCAATATAATGATGGCACAGAGCTGGTTTGATGATAGAGCCGGAAGGCAGTCATAGGAACTATGTAATGAAACAGACAAAACCCCATCGAGTTTGGGCTCGTTTGATTTGTCTTTACAAGACTGATCCTAGATGAGGTCCAGGGACTTGATGATGGAGCCGGAAGTTGGCCACAAGATTACAGTACCATTACGTATTTTATAAAAGCTTGTCTGGTAGACGAGCATTACAGAGGCCCGCTGTTAGAGTAATTTATTTGAACCTTCATAAGTGCTCTCTTGGGGCTTTTATAATAAAGCATTTTGGATTTGAATTTATCTTTGAGATTTTAGCCATTTAAATAATTAAACTTATGACAAAATAGTTTTTATTTTATTATTTAATACCTAACTGTAGTAGTTTAAATCCCCAGTATGTCTTCGGTGGCAACCCTTAGCCGTGGCGCCATTATTTCGTCACAGTGTTTTTAATCATATTCTGTTATGTCCGGTCATGACTTTTTTTCAAAAACAAATATGTCCATTGATTTAGTTCAAAATCCAATATGTCCAACCAGTTTTAAGGATTTTGAGGATGTTTGAACGTAATTCGTTATATTTCTACGTAGTCGGGGATAAACATTGTCAAAATAAGCTAAATTAAACGTTAAAATCGCCGAAACAATGTCGTTTGCATCTGCAAACAATTATATTGGTCTATCTTCTTTTCACTTATCAAGGACATATTGACGTTTGATATTTATCAACTCATATAATATCTAAAGTTGTTGATTTTAAATTAGGTCTAAATTTTAAGAAAATAAATCCATGACAAATATTTTTATCCGTTCCTTGAATTGCTGATATTCACAACGCGGTCTTCGCTCTTCACCACAATTAATTTATTAAAGTAGTATGGAACGTATACTAACGGTCTTACCACAAATAAATTAGACACACTTTCGACCTATGTTAAACACTGTTTAACTCCTAAATATGCCTTTGTCGCGTGTATAAATATAGCGACCACAAGTCATGGTTTAAGTAGAGTCTAACCGTTGTTTAACACAATTCTGTTGCGACATTTCTAATCAATAATGACGTTTATCTTTAGATACCGTCTAGCTAAACAGGTGTCTAAGAGCGACTTTTTGTGGTAATAGGTCTTTAGTACGTAGTAGGTATGCTGCCGTCCACTAAGTACAGAGACGTTTTATAGGAAGGCCCATATTCAGCAGTGGACGTCTTCCGTCTGATGATGATTATATTATAGTAGGTACAAAACACAACAGCGGCGCGAGTACGGATCTTTTCGATAAATAAAATTCGATAAAATTGACAGTTAAAATCGATAAAGTGGGTTTTATATTTTTAATTTTATTTATTAAAAAAACCCACTTTATCGATTTTAACTGTCAATTTTATCGAATTTTATTTATCGAAAAGATCCGTACTCGCGCCGCAGATCTAGGCCAATCAGATGTTTATAGCGACAGGTAATTTCTATCTCAGCCACTCTAATCATCATTATTACTCAGACCAGCTACATCCGCTGTGCAATTCTATGTTCAAGCTCTATTTATTAGATAAGCCTAATGAGAATTTTGTTGAACATTCAAATGCTTTTTCTCTTTTCAGCCATATGAGATCACACTCTAGCGAAAAGAAGCATGTTTGCGATGTGTGCAATAAAGCATTTAAAACGGTACGTATTTTTTTTTATTTTCTGTTGGTTATCCTTTGACAGATAACTTTTACCTGAAGGTAGGTGATGATGCGGTCGAAGGTGATATAAAGGCCTAACTCCAGTGGCGTATTTTAGGATTCAGCGCCCTGGGCCTGCAGGTCCCGCCGCCCTTTTTTAATACAATTTTAAACGTAATCGAAAGAGACAAAACACTGTTTAATACTGTTCATTAATAAGAGCCTTAAATAGTCTTTTTTTAAATTTCTTCTGCTTGCACCGCCCCTAGCAGCCTGCCGCCCCGGGCCATGGCCCTTTTGGCCCTAGGGTAAATACGCCCCTGCCTAACTCTCAACTCTCAAGCGATTGTTGGAACACGACAGATTTTCGACCTCTGGCTAGCTAGAGCCAGACGAGCAATAACAATCAAGCAAAAAATAACAATCTTGCAAAAACGATCCATTCACTGTTTTGCAATAATTCAAGTTTATCATGTTATAATTTAAAATCAATTAATAATAATGTCTATCATCAAATTATGGACTGCAGAGTTTTCTATCAATTTTTTCGTTCTGGCAACACGTTTATTTACATGAAATATCTAAGATTTTGGAGCAGGGTATAAACAATAATCCCTAAAAGAAACTAGAATTTGAATAGTCTATAAACTCTATAATAATGCTTTCTTTTTTCAGAAGTCGCATGTTCACAGACATATAAAATTAGTTCACAACTTAGGAGTAAAACCTTGGAAATGCGAGCATTGCCCCGATGCGTTCAACATGAAATACGGCCTGGATCATCACATGCGCGTGCATACTGGCGAACGACCATATAGATGCGAGGTAACATTACGTACTGAAATATTCGATGTGAGAAACAGAACACAGAATCTGGTGGTAGAACTATACCTATTCTTCTGCGAGTATCCATCTGGGCAGTGGCGTATTTTAGGATTCAGCGCCCTGGGCCTGCAGGCCCCGCCGCCCTGCCGGTCAGTATATACGAAAGCCCCACGTCTTGATGTGTACATACACCCAAGAGCACCTTACGAGATTTAGGCTCTTATCAATTAAGTGTTAAACGGTAGTTTAGTTAATCTATGTTTTGTCTTTGTTGTTCTTTGACAGTTTTAAACTGAATAGAAAGAAACAAAACTCAGTTGAACTGACTATTCAACCGTTTCATTCTGTTTATTAATAAGAGCCTTAGTTAGGTAGATTTTTTAAATTTCTTCTGCTTGCGCCGCCCCTCGCAGCCTGCCGCCCCGGGCCATGGCCCTTTTGGCCCTAGGGTAAATACGCCCCTGCATCTGGGTGGGTACCACCGCTTTGCTCGTGTAGTCTGCCGCCAAGCATTACTGTGTTGCGGTTTGATGAGCACAGAGCAAAGTAGTCTGTGAAATTACTAGGCTGATCACTGATGAGACTACGTAATGTCTCAGAGTCGCAGTAATGAGCGTAATGTATTAAAATAAAAACAATGTCCTTTCAGATTTGCTCTCAGCCGTACAGCTATAAACATGACTTTAACCGACATTGTTTAAAGAAGCATGGGGTATGTTTCAAGCGAAGATCTGTGTACGTCATGAACGAAGAAGTTTTACTTAAGGAACAAGTTCTCATGAGGGACCTGATGCTCCGAGTCAACGGAGTTATAAAAGATGACAAGCCAATAAACCCTTTTGAAGGTCCACAGGCGGCATTGGCTTTCGATCAAATGATTAAAGCTATACAATCTGGAAAAATTGCTGTGGATTTACAATTTTAGAAAGAAATTCTGCTCTTGCATGTCATATTAGAAAGTATATTGGTAACGAGTATAATCAGCTCAATTTGGTAATATCGACTCCTTGTGATATTTCTCGTTTAAGAGAAAATAGGCCATCTATTTTCTAATTCTGCTCATAAAATAGATGGTCTATTATCTTTTCTTTTATCAGAACTCCAAAAGCCATGATTAATGATTGTTAATCTTAAAAGTTTTTTTTGGTAATACCTATATTATATCTGTAAACAAATACGTGTCTTATTAAAATGTTTGAAGCAACTACATTGTTTTATTTTTGATAGTCAACTATACAAGTGCTATAAACAGCCAAAAGTGTAGGACGCTCCTATAGGTAGATTCATATGATATTAGAATCAGAGTAAAGACAAATCAAACGACCCTAAACTCGATAGGGTTACGTAGTTTCGTTAAAAAGTTCCTATGGCCGCTTTCCGAGTCATTAATCACTTGTAGACTGTAGTTCCTGATTCCTTCTATACAATTGACTATGTAGCAGGTACCTATTTGATCGTTGAGTGTTTTTAACTAGAAAAATAACACCCACACAATATTCTTAGAACCACCTGGCTAGACTAGGGTAGTTACGGGACTAACTTGGGTAATTATTGGTTTGCTTGTGGCGTTTGTCTGTGAGAGGTCCAACCTATTTGCTACTTTCAAATCTCCAAATTAGGAAATATAAGCTTTTATAAAAAACATGTTTGGAGTAAGCATGGAATAAGAGAAGTTTTTGATACATAGCGTCTAATTTAGACGTAAGGCGTTTAGGCACAGAATATATAATAGTGCCAATGTTTAGGTCACAATACAGTTTGGATTTATGTGCAGGATGCAGCAGGGTTATTTTAATTAGCCTGGGTTTTAGCGCTGGAGGTACTAGGGGACCGGTTCCGCAGACTGTTTGACGCTTGTTTCGAGTCGGGACGGTTCCCTTCATCATGGAAAATCGGCAGATTAGTTCTATTAAGGAAAGTCGGGCGCCCGGTTGATTCACCTTCTGCCTACCGTCCCCTGGTGATGCTTGACGAAGCTGACAAGCTCTTTGAGCGGGTTATAGCTGGTCGCCTCGTTAAGCATCTCAGAAATGTAGGTCCTGATCTTTCCGATAGGCAGTTTGGATTTCGAGTGGGTCGTTCGACCATTGACGCTATTAAATGCGTCAAAGCCTTGTCGCATGAGGCGGTGGCGCGGGGTGGGGTGTTGATGGCAGTGTCGATAGATATCGCTAATGCCTTCAACACCTTGCCTTGGGCCTGTGTCAAAGAGGCCTTAAAATACCACAACGTGGCCTCCTACCTCGGCCGAATTGTTGAAGCTTACCTCTCTGAGAGGTATGTCTCCTACTCGGGGCGAGGTGGGATCGAGCTCCAGAGGATGATGACGTGCGGTGTTCCACAGGGCTCAGTTCTCGGACCGCTCCTGTGGAACATCGGGTACGACTGGGCATTACGAAGCGAGCTAAACCCGGGCGCCAGCATTGTATGCTACGCGGATGACACGCTTGTTACTGCCCAGGGTCAAAACTTTGAGGAAGCTTCCCGCCTTGCCACAGAGTCGGTGGCAACTGTGATTGAAAGGATAGGAAGATTGGGACTCACAGTCGCGCTCAATAAGTCGGAGGCCATGTGTTTTCATGGCCCGCGAAAGTCGCCGCCGCAGGGTTCCTACATTACCATTGGTGAAGCCCGCGTTGAGGTACAGTCTAAGATGAAATATCTTGGACTTACCCTCGATAGCAGGTGGAACTTTCGCGAGCATTTTTCCCGCATGGTTCCGCGACTGATGGGAGCGGCTGCAGCACTAAAACGGCTGCTGCCTAATCTGGGCGGGCCAAAAGCGGGTAGTCGTCACCTGTATTTAGGGGTGGTGCGGTCGATGGCCCTGTATGGTGCACCTATTTGGGCTGATGCCCTTACAAAACGGACCGTCACCCTACTAAGAAGACCTCAGAGGATGATGGCAATTGGAGTCATCCGTGGATACCGCACCACTTCATATGAGGCAGCGTGCGTGCTGGCGGGGTCACCACCATGGGATTTGGAGGCAAAAATCCATGCGGCCATGTACGAATGGCGAGTAGAACTCCGTATTCGGGGAGAGTATCCTCACCCGAGGGAAACTGAAATGTGGAGGGTCCAAGCTCAACAGGCACTAGTCCTTAAATGGAAGGAGCGGCTGGCCCAGCCTACTGCCGGAGTAGATACCGTTGGGGCCGTCCGACCAATTCTTGAGGAGTGGTTGGATAGAACACACGGGTCACTCACGTTCCGGCTGGTGCAGGTGCTTTCCGGGCATGGCTGCTTTGGAAAGTACCTTTGCCGAATCGGTAGAGAGCCGACTGCCCAATGCCACCACTGTAGTTGCGTCGAGGATACGGCGCAGCACACTCTTAAGGAGTGTCCAGCCTGGGACAATGAGCGCAGTGACCTCGTCGTAGCTGTTGGCAGTGACCTCTCCCTTACAACCTTGATCAAATCAATGGTCGGAAGCGAGAGGTCGTGGCGCGAAGCCGTATCCTTTTGCGAGCGTGTGATGCTTCGGAAAGAAGCCGCAGAGAGAGAGCGGGAGCTCACTTCTGACCTCCTAATTCGCAGGAAGAGAACTGGGCGTCGTAGAGGACGCTTCTATGCCCCTTTTCACCCTCCATAACAAAGGTGGGCGGCGGACACAATGTGTACGTCGCCCGCACGACGTGGTGGATGAATAGGAGCATAAACACGGAAGTATTGGTGAATGGTGTAGAGTCGCCCTTTCTCCCTTCTCACATGGAGCTCTGGGAGACATTCAGAGGAGCAACCCCGCATTGCACATAGGCCGTGATGCCGATGTGCAGGCGGGATGAGGACGGGGAGGAGTTTTACTCCTCCTTGGACTTGTGAGGCCCGGGAGGAAACCACGGGGGTGTTTCCTATCAGTGTCGGGCCTCGAGATGACGCGTGCGCAAATGACAGTGATGGTGTACATGGAGTACAAAGTCGCCGGGGTTTGAGTCCATCGGACAAGCGCCGTCGGGACCGCGGAAGATTCCGAACCGTTCCCGCAATTCCGACAATTGGCGTATGGCAGGAAAACGTGGGGTTTTAGCCAGTAAGAATCTGGCATAACCTCTCTGTGGAGCCCCCACCGCAGAGAGGTATCCAAGAGGATTTCCCCACGAAAAAAAAAAAAAAAAAAAAAAAAAAAAAAAAAAAAAAAAAAAGGGTTATTTTAATCACTCGGAATGATATCCGTGCCGGAATCGACAGTCTTGGGGACCGATTTTTAATGTCACGAGTGATTTCGATATCAGTGGTGACAAAATTCTCAGCGATAACTTTGAAATCACTAATTTGCAAAAATCGTATTTTTTAAAGTCATACCCTGTTTACCAACATGCAACTATTTCTCAGCTTTAATCATAGACAAACTTATGATTGTGTTCCATTCAATTTTATTTTTTAAGTTGGAAATTGTTTTAAGCCAAAATTGGCACTAAATACCTACTCATATCTATGATATTGTTTACGAATGGGTAACCCCACTCGTAAACGATATCATAGGTATGACAATTTTAGTCACCCGCTGAGATTCAAAAATACGACTTTGTAAATCGATGACTATCGGTCATATCGCTGATATTTAGTCACTCGGTGACATTCAAAAATTGCACCCCTGATCGTTTACATTTCGGAATCGCATCCCGTTTTAATTCGACAACTCAGCTGCATTAACACTGATATAATCCCGACAATATTTCTCTGTCGGGATGAGTTTCCGAGATATAAACGATCAGAAACAGTTGCTTCTTATAGGAATCATTCCGAGTGAATTAAAATCACCCTGCTGGTGTCCACAATGATCCCAACCGATCTGTTAAGTATGTAAAAACGTAGGTGCTTATCATCAGCAACACAATTATATTTATTAGTACCGGAAAGATTATTCTGGATTTATAATCATATTAATTGTACTAACTGCTAATCGATTTCTATTAAAATTCGATACTTTTGTTAGGGTGTAGACGGTGTAGACCCGAACAATTTACAGTTATTTAACAGTTTAATTGACAGTTACCTAAATTATAACAACGTCACCAGACTACGCCTGGAGATGAAGAACCGCAGCAGGCGGCTTCAATCTTAGTCAATCATCAGAACGCTTGCATGGTTTTCGAAAGCTCGGAGAACCTGTGTTTATGAGATTAAATATACCTACCTACGGTTGCCTGGAAGCGATCGCTGCTTAGTGATAAGGCCGCTGATTGTACTAATTTGTAAGAGCTTTTGTAATTTTTTCCTTATCGTGCAGTAAAGTGTTATCTACCTACTAAATCACGTCGTACAATAATCGATAGCATATCTTTGGGATCACTAACTATAGTAGTATAGGTACGCTAGTACCTGTATTGATATTTATCTGAGCTTATATTTTTATTTTTCTTTTATTCTCACACGTATTAATAGACCTTGCTTAGTTCCAAAGCACACAATATGACCCGGCCAGAGTCGCAGGAAAATAATTAAGCTAGAAAACTAAAATAGTTATCTTTCTAAATAAAAGACACCTCCTACATGTTGTCCACCTTAATGGGATAGGTAGACCGTATAAGGTAACAAAATCAGAAACTAACATGATTTAAAAATAACACAATAGAAGATTCGGTTTCTTGCTAATGGATTCTTTTGTTCAATTGATCTGCTACCCCTATATAAGGGTGAAAAGATAAGAACAAAAATCATTCTTATTTCGGATTCGTAGACAACAGTCCACCATGGTAAGATAGCAAATTGTGCCCTCGGATCATTAAAGTATTCGTTGTGTTTTGTGTCATAAATAATTGATCTTAAAAAATAAAATCAGTAGACTTATCTTCTGAGTCCAACATCAAATCATTTTTTCAAACAAGTAGAATTGCTCTTAAAAAAGCGGGAACCGACTGTGATGATAATACCGCGATAGTACATGAAAATTCAACTCCCATTTTTTCACCATTAGATGATCTTTCATAAAATATATATGGGACCATCTCGTATATCACTTTTCAAACAAATAAAGAATTTTTAAAATTGGTCCACAATTGACCGATAAATCGTTGAACAACTGAACATACAGTCGAACATATAACTTCCTCCTTCTTTTTCGAAGTCGGTTAAAAATAATAAATTAAAATAAGAACTGCTTATAGAATAAGTTAAAATTGTTGATCTCTTTTTTGAAGACTGCTATTCAAGATTGAAAGCCTCTAATCACGGTACAATTCGACTTACAATTATTTCGTCGTTACAATGTATTGCAAGCCAGCAAATTGCAAGTTAATAACGTGAACAATACGCCCACTTGCTATGTTGCAATTTTGCTGACTCGCAGTAGATTGTAACGACAAAATGTAAGTCGAATTAGACCGTGAGTAGCGGCTTTTATACTTTTTTTTAAGATCATCCATTCATACATAAATTTTGTTTCAGATAACTAAACCGGTAGTTCTCGTCGTAATATGTATTGGACTGTTTCTAATACTCGAATCTTTGGTACCAAAAGCAATGGCGCTGACCACAAACGACTTTAACATGGATGACCAGAGGATTCATAAAAGAAAAAACTACAAGTCGCAAAGAGCTAGAGACAAGGAGACATTAGGAAGCATGGACAATGTAGGTGTTAGTTACGAAATGGAACCTTTAGACTTTGGTAGAAACCAGGAGCTGTCGGCTTTCATCGACTATGCCAATATGATCGACGACGTAATTTTACTAGACAAATCTGTTGAAACCAGAACCAGGAAAAGGGGCAACATCAAACTTGAGAAAAAAAACAACGTAAGTACTTTTGTTTTTTCTCTCATCTTCATCTCATTTCATCACTATATTATGTTTTCCCATAACTTACTACTTCTTGGTTAGAGTTTCAACATCAATGACGATTTATATTTATGAGCCGGAGAGAAGTTGTACATAAGCTACTTTTTATCCCATAAAAATGCCACGGTTCGTGGGTATCCAGTATCCACTAGTATTCTTTGGATTGGATAAAAATAAGAGTTAACTTTATTAACGGGATATTTACCATGTATTTTATTTGTTTTGAGCACAAAATAATAATAATATAAGTGGAAGTGCTATACTTATGTCCTAAGTCCTGACCAAACCATGCAAACTAAGAAACAAAATTAGTTTCTATTGTTGAATAACAGCAGCCTTAAAAAGAAGGCTTTGATGCCACATCACTGGGATGGCTGTTAATTTTGAAAAGTATTCCTTTATAGGAGGTTCTCAATTCGTCTATATTTTTTTATCGTTACTTCAGAAAATTCTTTCTTTATTTGAAAGGATATTTTCAGATCGGTCTGATAGAAATTTCATCAAAATCATTTCAGTACTTTGTGATTGAAATAGGTTCCCGCTTCTTTAAAACAATTTTTAGTTTATTCGTAACTAATTTCAATGTTAATTTGTTTGCTTTTACAGCAAGCCATTCCAGACCCGCCTTGCAGCTGTCAATCTAAAGTGAGTATTAGTTGTACTTATTACTGTAGAGTAGTGCATACAAAATCGCATACACCCTGTTGAGGCTGTGGAACGAATAAGTTACGATTCATTATTTTTATTTTCCAGCGAGATGTCTTAACCCTGGGTCCCGATACTTTTCCAAAAGCCGTAGAGATGAGAGTTTGCGATAAAGGGCAGCAACAAGGCTGTGTTCATCCCTACGCTTGCAAGGAAATTGACTACAACGTAAGTTATCCATCATCATTTGCAAATAGATACATACGTTTTTGGTGGGTGATATTTATGTATGACCCGATTAAATCAAAACTATACTTATTAAAAAGGATATTTTCTCCCATTTTGTGGACACCTACAGGCCTATAATTGACAACTCAATCTGACAGGTTTCCGTTCAGATCCACATTATTCGTCTCTGTCATCCTGAATGTAGATGACTGAAGACGGATTATGTGGATCCGAACGGAAACCTGTCGAATTGAGTTGTGAATATGCCTGCTGGAGATTCATTGTTTGACAATTAAATGCTTGATTTCAACGGGTGACGGAAAGTGGCGGGAAATTTGAAAAAATAATAAACTATTATATGTTATTTAAAGTAGCCTTAAAAAGTCTGGCTTTGCGACTAAACTAAATTTAAATATTGGTATCTTAAAATATGTAAAAATGGTCACATGTTATAAAAAGTACCAATTTTTTAATTTGGTTTAGTTTCAAAGCCAAACCACTGAAGTCCAAACTAAGACATTAAAAGTAGCATAATTATTATTTACGCGAATTGAAAAATATTCACAAATTATTTACCATTCCTTTCAATTTTCGCGCCACTTCACGAACCACCCATGACCCCCTCAACACAAATGTTTACGTTTAAGCAGAAGATAAATAATACTAAGATTAATTATAGCGCGAGCGTAACGATTATGTATCAAACCTCATACATTTTACCTACATTGAAAGATTTCCATACTGTTACAGATAACAGTTCTAAAGAGGAGAACGCTAATGAATTCCTTATCATCTCGAAACGAACTAATTCCCGGTACACTAGACGTGAGCTGGGCCGCCGAGCACCAGCAAGTCAGCGTCGGATGCGAGTGCAAAAGAGATTACACCTATGATAGATATTGATTGACAGTTTACCCAGAAGAAATGGCAAAATACTACCCAAAATGACACCATAACTAAGTTTTCCCGTCGGAGCTAATAATGACCAAGACATTTTGCTGAACAAAAATTGTGTAATAATTAAATTTATAAGTCTATGATTTAGTGTAAGGGCTAACAGAGCTGCAAAGTCAAAATCTAGTCATACCTACAATAACTATTGTGAAATGACGGGTAGTTGACGAGTAGGTAAGTAATTACTATTTCTATGATAGGGACGACCAAGTATATTGTCTTCATGCTGTGAATTATAAACCTGCGAGAAAACTTAATGTTTTAATATTGATAATAAAGGATAGCATTGATTGTAAACCATTTTGTTTGATTTTATAAAGTACATATATTACCTACTAAGTTGTTGAAATTTGAATAGTTATAATATTTTTTGTTAAACCTCACAGCGGCCCATGTGTTTGCCCTGCGTGAAGGTTCGCAGAGGAAGCGTTTTTTTCCGAATAAAGGATAAGAATAAAAAAGGCTTACACAGCTTATACTATGTCATCCTCCATCATCAAGTCGAACCGTGTTCCGTGAAAGAAGGACAAACCACACTTTTACGTCCCTATAGAGTAGGATTGTACTACTGCATATTTTTTCACAATTCAACTAAATCTAATGGGGAGACACACAGTGGCGTATTTAAGGATTCAGCGCCCTGGGCCTGCAAGCCCCACCGCCCTGCCGATGCCGATGCCTTACACCCACGACCACCTTACGAGATTTAGGCTGTTATTAATAAACAGTGTTAAACGATGGTTTAGTTAAATTATGTTTTGTCTTTATTGGTATTTGACAATTTTAAACTGAATCGAAAGAGACAAACCACATTTTAACTAAGTATTCAACCGTTTAACACTGTTTATTGATAAGAGCCCTACTGTTTATTAATAAGAGTTAGGTAGGGTTTTATAAATTCTTCTGCTTGCGCCGCCCCTTGCAGCCTGCCGCCCCGGGCCATGGCCCTTTTGGCCCTAGGGTAAATACGCCCCTGGAGACACACTGCTTATTTATCACGCTAGGTGGCGTATTATCACTGGTGTCGTTTCGCTGTAAAACTTCATTTATAAAATTTTAGTAAGTAGGAAAAAATCGTCTGCAATAAAGTATGGATGTGTAGTGAATTTCAGTGCAAAAATAAACATACGTTTCCCTTCTGACGAGAAAAAACGGAAGCTATGGATTAAAGCATTGCGCATCAAATATCATAGGAAACTATATTCTTCTTCTAGGTTATGCTGTGACCATTTCAAATCTAACGATTTTTATGACGCGAGCAAGTTTACTGGTTAAAGTTTAATTCATTATCCCTCAAAGTAAATATCAATGACAAGCACAAGCGATGGTGGCGCCATCAACAATTTCAGTTTTTTCTCGTCAGAAAGGAAACGTGTGTATCTTAATTTTACACTGAATTGCACTTTACAGAGGCATACTTTATTGCAAAGAAGATTTTTTGTTTACTAACTAAAACTTTATAATGAAGTTTCATTGTGAACCAACACCAGCGATAATGCGCCACCTAGCGGAATAAGTAGGCAGTGTGGCTCCCCATTGATTAAACGCTAAACACATGTCAAAAACAAACCAGCTACTAATATTATAACACTATTTTATTGAATCTAACAAGTATAATTATTTACAATAGTAGTATAAAACACAAACACAGTGTATAGTACTTATTGCTGAACATTTCAAAGTATACGTACTAACTTAAAAACTCTATTATATTCTAAAACATTGTCTATTGAATCGCATTAGGTACAATTATTGAAACACTTTCTTTTATTATGGAAACATTAATTCACCTACTGCAGTTTCAACTCTCAACTAAGTATATTATTTTAATTTAATATTACAAGGGATGTAATAAGTATTATGTATTTTTTTGCATAACATATACGAAATCGAATACGAATGTCAGAATTCTAAAGGTCTCATAACTTAAAATTGATATGGCAGATTGCTATTTTAAATTTTTTGTTGCAATAAATTATGAACATATCTTCAAAAGAAGATAACATTGAAATTGACACATAAACTGTCAGGAACTAAAGGAACGGATTGGGTACCGTTCCTGCAAAGCTATACAGAGCGGCCGTTTCTTTACACATGACTGTGTTCAAACCAAAAACGGCACTGTAAGAAAAAGCTACGGGTGTAGAAAACAAACTACTTAATTGTTTTGGATTTTTCATCATAAGAGATCGGACATATAATTTCATAGAAAATCAAGCAAATCAGACGTCTGGACACGGCAGTATAGGAAGCTTGATGTAGCACAGTTAGGAATATCTCATACGCGCTTAGGTACACCTTGCTTCCAAATGCTGACTGCACTGGCCGCGCATCTCATAATATTAATAGAATTAGCGCCAATCTTTATGGCCGGCCTGGGTCTAAGCTCCACCCCTCTCACTCGTACAGAAGGAATTAAACTTAGCTATATCGCAGGACTTGTACCAGCCAAAAAGTTTGAATACACACATACCCCCAATTTGTTATTTCCTTGAGCCTATTTACTCTCACGTGTTCATGGTAGAGTATTTTTAATAATCTGCAGAATGATGCGGTACAGTTTCGTGTGCCGCCGCCGCGGGTACCTCCCCTCCTAGTTGGGGGATGATATGCGCGATGGCCGCGCGTGTCTCAGTCACCATCCCCATCTCTCTCCTGAGAACATCCTCGGTCACGATGTGGATTGATTTGAACTTGAGGTTGATTCCATGAACCTTGGAGACATGGTTGTTCAGGTTCACCTTGTAGCTGAAGGCCACATTGCAGACCTGAAACCATAATATTAGATGTTCATTTATTAATAGGCTAAAGTTTAGTTTGGTTTATAATATAGTGAATTTTATGATATGTTGGATATTTGATAACTATTTCAATTGATAGAAACTTAAAATTTAGTTATGCTTAAGATTAAATAAAAAAATTATAATGTATAATCTAACGAAAACAAGTAAACATACTTTTTAGTGAGATTTTAAAACTAGCAAAAATAAACAGAAAAATACAAATAATGCAACACAATGAAAAGCGCGGCACCAAGTCATTATCAGAGTATAACAAAGCCGGCGGCGGGTGAAATCATCTATATTAAATAACATTATCTAATTGAGGACGGAACCCGTGACTAGCAGAATAGCATGTTTTTGTCAAAAGATTAAAAAATATAGTACTTTTATCGTAATCAATTTGTTAGAACTTTATAAAAAAATTCTAGGTAATAATATTAGGCTCTTCAATGTATATAACCATGCTAGTAGTTAATATTAGTCTTAGTTATAAGTTAATGCTACTAAAAAAATTATTTAATAAGTGCCCATTAATTCTGAAAATAAATTTACTTATATCATAACATAACCTCTGAAATAAATATAGGTAGGTACTTATTTTTATAAATAAATATATCTTTTGAAATGCAAATAAAAAAAAGCAATTCTTAATAGTACATAGAAAATACAAACTAGACAGGCCACCAAGGGACAATTTCATATTATATTAAGCTAGTAAAATCCTACTGACCTCGCAAGAGAATGGCTTTTCGCCAGTATGGACAAGCATATGACTCCGCAGGTGGTGCGCTTGCGTGAACTTTTTATAGCATACGATACAGGCGAAATCTTTCTCCCCAGAGTGTATTTTCATATGTACGTTCAGTGATTGCCTCTGTAAAATATAAATGTGTTATATCACGCACCTGACAAGTATACGGACGTTCGCCCGTGTGCATTCTCTCGTGGTTTTGCAACTGATGTTTGGCGTTGAACGACATCGCGCAAGTGTTACACTTGAACGGTTTGTAACCAGAATGAATGCGCAGGTGCCGGTTCAAATCGCAACGCTGAAAATCAATTGCTCGCGCTTAATCAAAATGCACAAACTATACCCACGAAAGAGTTTTTCAATCGGATATTGATAATTCGTTGCTATTATATTGATATACTGTTGCTGCCTCCTGACAGTGAGGCCACAAATTCAAAACAGCGGCGCGTGCAGCGGAGCGTTCAAACGTGGTGTTCAGCGTGCATTGTCGCATGCAGCGTGCACGCTAATTGTTTTTACTAGAGCGGAGCGTCCTAGTGTATGGACCAGTCGGAGGACACCTTTCAAAGATAAGCATCACATCACAGAAACCAGACATATACCGAAACGAAACGTCGAAACACTCAATCACTATATCAAAGAGACTTTAGTACATTTTAAATACTTTAAGTGTACCAGCGTGCACGCTTATTATAACGTCCCGCTTTTCACGCTGCCGCCGCCTAGCTGCACGCTGTAAACGCGGCTACAAAGACATCAGTAAAGGAGTCTATAAGTTGAATAGCCCTGCGGGCACGCTCAAAACAAAGCCCCACTGCACGCCGCCGCCTTTCCAAATTTGCGGCCTAAGACAACACTTAAATCACTACGTCATTATCCCCACATATATTTTAATGGTATTCGCATACAAAGTTCATTTTTTAAGTATCTAATAAAAATGTAAACAACTAACTGTTCTAAGCGTTTTTTAATAGTTATCCTAGTATCTAATAAAGAAACTAATCTAATAAATTTGGGCAAGAATAGTGAATTTAGTTGGGAGTAAAAATGGTTAGTAAAACACTTACAGCAATGAATCTTTTATTGCACAAATTGCACGGATACGGCCTTTCTCCTTTATGAATTAGATTGTGCCTGTAAAAGAAATAATTCAGTACTTATATTCGTTATTAAAACTGTTTGTTTAATAGATATTCAATATGTAATTAGTAAGGTAGCGGTAGTGGAGATTTGTTATTTATAATATAATACAACTATAAATGTTATAGATTGAACACAAATAAATAAATAATTAAATAAGTGACAATGAATGCGCCATTTATTTAAAATATTTTAACAATGTAGTTTTTTTTATGTAATTGAGTGGCAAACAAGCAAACGGCCCGCCTGATGGTAAGCGGTCGCCTATGGACATTTGCAACACTGCTGGGAGCGTTGCCAACACTTGAGAACTCGTTTGACACCAATCTTGAAGGAATGCATTTTGTAGCACTGCGGAAAAACCTTTGGAAGGTTCGTACGCCATTTTGCAAGTTTTTTTAAAATATATATTATATATATTTTAGGCTTAAATTTGACCACTATGTCACCTGGTGGTAAGCACTCGCAGCCCAGGTTAAAGCGAATAGGGAACACAAGACTCGGACAAGGAGATCCACTCCTTAGCGGTACGCATAATAAATTTAATGCGAAACGTACGCGTGCGTAAGGGTGGGATATCCACCAAGTAACGATGGCGCTTCGCCGTATGTCTGGTCGACCGTAGATAGAAGGGAGATGATGGAATCAGGTTGTGTAATTCCAGAGCACACTAGCCGAAATGTATCCTATAAAACACTGATAAACTGGCGAATCTACTGCGATGCTTTCGGCTCCAAAGCCTAGCCTTAACTAACGAGCCGCTTGGCTCGTCTCTCGATTGTCTCCAACGTCTTAAACTGGTATTTGGCTGAGCCGCCCCAGATATGAGAACAATAGTCCACACATGAACGAACTTGTGCTTTAAGTTGAGCAATATACCGGTTTCGTCGAAATCTATACTGTCGGTCACTCAGATCATTTGTTTCTATGTATGCCAGAAGTCCGTTGTTCAGAACACGTTCCACACTCTTACAGAGTATGGACGTGACTGAGATAGGCCTGTAGTTGGACTATGCGAATAGCGAAGTAAATAAGTTCAATTTATCTTCAGCGGTGTGGGCCAGCGACCCGTCGGGTCTCAGCACTGGAGGTAGTGTAGGACGACAGACGTTCGATTCAACCAACTTAACCAGGGACCAAAATGCTTTACTACCCAATGGGTAAGAAGCTAGTTTGATCTACCTATCCGGCTGATGTGGTCAAACAGATCCTTCCGAGTATGCGAGTATGTAGTACGAGTAGTACTGAGTAAGCGGGAGGAAGGTTTTAAATTATTAGGCCACTAATCGCCCTGATTTAATATATTTTACATAATGAAATACATACCGCACCAAAGACTTCTGACTATAGAAGCCGGCTCCACATATTTCGCAAATGTGATCCTTCACCCCTGTATGTTGTTTGGAGTGAGTGAGCAAGTTGCTCTTCTGTGTGAATGTCTTTGGACATTGGGTACAGGTGTACTTCTTCTTTTCTGTAAACAAATTATATTTAACTCGTAGAATTAAATAATCATAGAATCAAAGGTGCAATAGAACGTAACATCCTATCAAACTTCGAAAACAATTCTTTTAATTTTAAAAATATTTTTAAATCAGGTAGTGTTTTTATTTCTCCCTCAAACATTGTTTTTTTTCCATAGTTAGTCCTAACTTTTTTATTGATTATGAGCATTCCTTAAATTTAGCTTATATATAGAAGTATTTTTTGTAAATATTTGTGATTGTAGATCTTTGTTCAGTATTTTACGTATATATACATGTTTTGTAGTGGTAAATTTGTGATAAATTCATTAATTAAATATAATAACGTAATCACTATCCCCACCTTTATCTACATTAGCGCCGAAGATTCCAGTGATTATTATTCAGATTAATAGTAATATAACATTAACTTAGTTCAAATAAAGTTACCACAAGTATTTCATGATACTGCTTTAGTCACATCTCTAGTTGTGTCAGCCCACCACATCACACATGTCAAATCGGTAATCTCTCGGCGGCTCTACTATAAACAATATTTTTTAAATATTTTGTGTCATGTTAATTTTAAAAATTGCCTCAATGATTCAGTGTGCAACTGTACCAATGCGCAGCTATCCCCACTACATTTGCTCGCGTTTTCTGAGTCAGTACTTATCTACCAATATCAGGTTACTAACAAAAATCATTATATAATTTACCATACCTTCATGAGTAGCAATATGATTGCCAAGAGTGAATGTTAGTATTCCACACACGGGACACACCATTTTCTCTCTTTGCTTTGGAGCTGCAGTTCTTAAAATCTTCACCGGTTTGTCTCTTTTTCCACTACCATCTGGAGATCTTTTAAATGCACTGGGGTGAACTTTTAGTATTGTGGCATCCTTGGGCCTCTTTAGGAGGATGGGTGCTCCTCGAGAACCATTCTTCATTATGGGATCTAGAACATACATTTTTTTATATTGGTCTATTATGTAACAAAACAAACTAAGTGTGTATCTGCCTGATGGTAAGCATAACGCTGGCCCATAACAATTACATTAAATGTATTTGTCACCGGAACATTGTAAAAACCGACAATTTCGATTTCGACATTTTAATTTGTATAAAAACATATAGTTTAATTCATTAACCCTCAAAGTAAACATCAATGACAAGCACCAGCGATGGTGGCGCCATCTGAGATTAGCTTTGCCTGTGCCTCCCCATTGTAAAAATTTATCTGTTTGACAATTTACCGAAGTGTAATTGGTGATGGTAAAATTGTGAGCATGCCCCTGATTGGTCAATGTTGTTGGCGGATAGTCTTCTATTAATTTGATCACGTTTAAAACACCTACATTCTCCGGTCCATTCGTAATTTTCTTTGTGCGCTATTTTGCCTCCGATAATTTTGTAACTCTGGTCAACAGTTAGTTGCTGATCAACAAAATTAATATTATTTGTCTCTGATAATCTAGTTATTTTTTACTCACAGGCACAGGTTTAATTTCAGTCATTTTCAAAAAGCAAATTTATTCGTATTTTAAATAATATCTTATTTACATCAAAATTATCAAAAATACAATGAAACACCGGCTTATTTAGTTCAGGTACAAAACAAGGTCCGGAAGGGAGTAAAACACGCGCAGCTTTAGACCAATCAGCACGAAAGTTACTTGTTATTTGTTATCTTACAACTTACAATCACACAGACAGATTATAATCTATCGGATTTTGAAGCGTTATATTGTAGACAAAATGGTCTGTTGACAATAACTGGACAATTAATAATTTTACGCGTTTTATTATAAACTGACGGTTTTTACAATAATCTGGTAACATATATATTTATACACTCATTTATAAACTAGGAATTAGGATACCTTGTACCTGGAGAATCTGGAATGAGACAGGAATGTCTGGGCTTACCAATAGTTTTTTAAATAAAGGGGCTTTTCTATTAAAATTGTCTCAATAATACCAGGGCCATTTCATATGTAATACAAATATGTAACTAAATTTTTATAATTTATATTTTCACTGTACAACCAATATTTCATTGGTTGTTGCCAATAAAAATGAGGATTTTCTTCATAATAAAAGAAAGATTTCTGTTTTATTCATGGAACAACCTTTTCTCAAGCCCCCATCTCTAACATTGTCTATTCAAAATTTAGCATAATATACTTACAACATGTAATAGTTGTAGATCGTTTGCCATCTTCTCTTTTATTTGACTGACTGTTTGAACCAGTCTCATAATCTTCTTTTATATTCCTCAGAACCTTAATTCTACGAATAACTTTATGTCCCTGGTACTGTCCTTTATGTTTGGGCTCTAAAGCTTTAACCTTTTTGATTTTCTTAACTTTTTCAGGTGGCACATAATCAATGTCATTATCGTCATCTTGGAAAGCATCATCTAAAAACTCAATCTGAAAAATAATTTGACTATGTTATATAAGTGACTAGCTGGAACAATGATATATATGCAGAGTTGTTGGCAGTAACTGAAAAAGAGCTGAAGATCGGGCTCGTAAGTGCTGGTCCTCGGGAGAGGCCTCGCCATTTTGTTCTTTTTGCAAAATCGCGTTGCACGTACAAAGATTTATTTGGGTTGGGGACACATAAACAAACAAAAAATGTCAGATCATAACATAATGTATAATGTTATGGTGTCACGTTATAGAAACAGAAGACACTCAAAATATTCTAAATTGCTTTATGTCTGAAAACCTCTGCAAAGTGTTTCATTAGTGTAAGATAATAATTATATACTGTGATACTAAAAGTTACATACAAAAACACGACTGCCTTGCCAGTGTCACTCGGGATGATGTAAGGATTATAACGATATCCACACACATCCAAATCTGTTCAGGCATTCAAAAGTTATGGTGGAACAAAGAAACTCACACAAAAACATGAACCCTATACACATTACACTCCTTTTTTGTACAGTTGAGTAAATAGAATCATATTTTCAATGTCTATTAGATGAATAAATAGATAACTAGAAGTCTTTAGAGTTTAGGTTGGCAATTGATGTAGTCACAATAGGTACCAATCAAGCTGTAGAATATTGCTGCGCAGGGATCCGTATAATATCCTACAGATGTGGATTACACAGCTAAAACATGAAATAGGCTCAAACTGTTACAAAGATCCCACTTCAAACTTACTCAAGGTATTTTTAAGTTTTTAAGCTATTTTTAAGTTACACGAATAGAAGCAAGTAAACTCTTCCAAGTCAGTCGCATATTTATGATATATATGGTCAACCTGTCATCACTTTTACATAAAAAAAGTCTTATTTATGTATTGTAATAACTTACCACACATTTTTTACTTACATCAGAATCAGCATTATTTTTAGCAGTTTTTGTCCATGTCAAGTCTACTGTATCTGCAGTGTCATTAACTTTAACTTCAGATTCCTCAGCATTTACATCAACTTTTCTGATCACTGTATCTGCTATGACAAGGTCTTTTAAGTCCGCCCCCACAGTTTCTGTTTGTTTGTTGACATTTAAATCTATCTCCATTTCCCATTTTGGTTCAGGTTTTATAGTAAAAGGTATCTCACTTTTGATGTCAGTAAAGGAATCAAATGCTAATTTTTTTGTTGGGACATTCAGTTTGCCTTTTGCATGCAACTTCCTTAGCTTTCTATCAGACCTGCAACAGAATAATTATTAGTGTCAGTTTAATATTAACTTAAGGTTATAAACAAATCTAAGTATTATAGCTACTTTAAGAAACACTAACAATGTTTTATTTGTAAATATATCTTTAAATCTCTAAAAAAGATTCCGTTGGATGGTTTGTTGCAAGTGTAAACAAACACAAAGTGCATACCTTTCAGCCACTGTTTTAAGTAGATAGGCCTTCTCCAAAATGGTGCAACATTTGGTACAAATTTTCTCAGGCAAACCATCATTTGCTGCAACCTAAACAAATAATAATAATAGTGATTTTGGTGCATCATGATCTATCGCAAAAACAAAATTTAAGGGTAGTGATATCTGTAAATTTCTCATGGTCCATTTGCAGGAGAGTATCTTTAAATGTTTAAATAATATTGGTATTTGGTAAGGACTTTGAGCAAAGTCAATACAGTGCGAACAAGTAAGTTTACAGAAGTTTAGAAGTTACTGACCTAAGTATGATATAGGTACTCACTTTAACATCAGCAATGGCTGTAAGCATTTCAGCATAATTACCAGATACTTTATATCTGAATAGAGGACACAATTGTTTTTTGTTAGTCAAACATATTCGACACGATTGTAAATCAAGCCCCTCGATTTCTAACATTTTGAAATACAAATCAGTGATGTCACTAGACCGTGTTTTTATAGAATGGAAAAGGTTGCTCTCAATCGATGAGATCTCGCAGTAATAGCTTGCTTGCTTTGACTATTTTCGTCAGATCGGCACCATTTTCACATCACTATGCACGCAAAATGAATGAAATGAAATGGTAGCCATGTCAAATGAACGAATCTCTTATATACTCTTTGGAACGAATGGCGTATAGTGCGTCCAATTGTTCGTTTCCGTATCCGTTTTTATGTATTGCCAGTTATTTCAGTATAATCGATCGATTTTAAACTATGGTCTGACTTTATCGTTGCAGTAAACTGACAGTACTAAACAAAATTAATAGAGCGCATTCGTAAAAGGGATGAATCACTGTTTGCGGGTCTTGGATGCTGTGTTGCATATCTATGTTGGGAAATATCGTTTGCCTCTCATATTTATGAGCTACTACAGTGCCGCGCCTATCGGACTTCAGTGTTGGCGCAGACTCTAGTACCAATGTTAACAATTAATTTATAGTAAATCACAGACAATAAATTAAAATAAATGCCATTTTCTACAAAAAGAAACGATTAACTATACTGGCAAACTGTACGAGACGGACCCTAGACAGAGAAGGTAATAGACGACTAGATAGCTTGCATCTCATTCATACAAGAAAGAGAACCACTTATGCATACTTCATGTAAAGAAAAGAGATAGAACGATATGACTTTTTGTTTCATGTCGCGTGCCGGTTTTTCCAAGGTCATTCACACTATTGTGCGAAACAACATTGACAGTTCGCCCTATATTCTGGAGTTCGCCGCAGTTTTGATGCTTTTATTAATTGAAACCAGACTGTTAACACGTTTTATTACTTCCAAATTGTGAATAACAATTTCCCTAACAAATTTACTATGAGAAAATGGTTCGGTGCAGTGTGTTAGGATGCAAAAGTGACAGTGAACAAAAACTTCCCGATTTGTCTTTTCACTCGTAAGTACAGTACTTTTGGATCATATTTAGGCTTCAAAATTGATTGTTAAACATATAAACACTCTAGACAACAACATTTAGAATAGAACTTTGTTCATTAATATGCAATAAAGTTGAATTCAATCAATGTTAGAATCCTTCAACCAAAAAATATCTCAGTTTGGTGTTGCCTGCATTCGAAATTATTTTTCCCCAGACCACGTATTTTTATGTTATATAAATATATAAACACTATACAAATACTACTAGACAAATAAATAAAATTGAACTGATTAGATTAGACAAATAAATAAAATTGAAGTGTCTGTTTGTAATATCAAAATAACAGCTTTTTACCAAATGCATATGAAAGTATATACGGTACCTATAACAAAACCACCATTTATAAAATTTTTGTCTGTCTGTTTGTTCCGGTTAATCATCGGAACGGCTGGGCCGATTTTGACGGGACTTTCACTGGCAGATAGCGGATGTTACAAGGAGTAACTTAGGCTACTTTTATTTTAGAAAAAGAATTAGGGTTCCGCGCAGAAAAATAAAAACCATGAAATCCAATATCTCCGCGCGGGGCACGGGTGAAACCACCAACCTTATGGTAAAAAGTAGCCAGTAGAAAAGTGTGAAAATGTGACTTTGAATGAAAGATGCAATACAGAAATGAACTAATAATGAACCGTCTGATTGCAGTGCTGTAATATAATTGTTGTCACTAATTCCCTTGAAGTAGCTGAATGATTTGAATGATATTTGCATTAAGTTCTATAACCATGAAAGCAAACTTTAGATCGCAAAAAATCCAGTTCCTATAGGGTAACGCGTAGGCTAGTTAATTACAGAACAGGGGACCTATTTTTGAATGTCACGAATGATTTCGAAATCACCGATGACAAAATTCTCAGCGATGACTTTGAAATCACTAAATTGCAAAAGTCGTATTTTTGAAAGTCATACCCTGTATACCAATCATGCAACTGGTTCTCAGCTTTGATCACAGATAAACTTATAATTGTGTTCTATTTAATTTAATTTTTTAAGTTGGAAATTGTGTTCAAGTCAAAATTGGCACTAAATATTCGTATCTATGATATCGTTTACGAGTGAAGGTACCCATTCGTAAACGATATCATAGGTATGATAATTTTAGTCACCCGCTGAGATTCAAAAATACGACAATTGCGTAAATCGGTGACTATCGGTCATATCGCTGATATTTAGTCACTCGGTGACATTCAAAAATTGTACCCCTGATCTCTAGATAAATTATGGAGTAAATCTGGCATTGCTAAAAACTAGGGTAAACGTTTTGATATGGCAACAACACCCAATATCGTTCTATCTCACATGCGGCACGGAAACCAGTCGTCTATAGATAGTCCGTCTACGAGACGGACACACACCTTTTAAGTCTGTTTCATTCGGGGCCGTCTCCACCTTTTATGTTGCCATTTCATATAAACAGTGCCCCTTTGCCATTGTGAAAAGGCTCAATTAATTTTACGAAGTTTTACTTGTGCGCGTTCCAGTTTTAGTACATACATTTCTATGGTTTCAGCTAGTCTGTAGATTCAGGAACGTCGTAGTGTAGTATTATTATATGTTCTATGGCAAAGTAGTTCGGTCTCGATTTGACATAAAAATGTCAGTCAAAATTTAAATTGTCAAAGTCAACGTAAAATGTGTGATGTTGGTGTGTGAGGAAAACAGGGTTGAATTACAAATTATTTTATGGCCTGATGCGTATCCTTTAAAATTCACTGGAAGTATTTAGGTGTTGTTACGAAACTAATAGAGAGAAGTAACAGTTTGTATATACCCATAAACATAAAAATGTGCTAATGGCGTACTACGAAAGTTTGGCAATTCGAAGGAAAGGTAAATCTAGTCCATATTTTCATCAATAGTACTGTTTTCTAATAAAATTGTTGGTTTAGTTACAAGAGAAATGTGGAAGACACGTTTAATAATGCTGTTTTGCTTATGTTTTTATTCCAACCTACAATATAATGTACTTCTTATTTGTAATTCACTGATGTATTTATTTCCTATTTTAGGTAAACAAGGAGGTGATTTATTCAAATTGGACACTAAAAACAAAACCCCTGAAGAAAATATAAAAGATATTATACAAGGTCTTTATTTAAAGAAACCATTCCACAATGATACCTCACCAACAAGCAAGAGTTTAAGTTTTGAGTCAAAGTTGGGCCTCAGAGGTCCACAGAAAAGTAGTTCTGATAGCCGCAGACTATCTTACTTGAACGCGTTAGTCACACTATTAGCTAGGGAAGATCGAAGCAATCTTGGATTCTCACCTGATGAATTGATGACATGGTAATATTGTTTGTCCTATTAGATTGTTTACTTATCTAAATAAACCTGTTTAGAGATGTGATATTAGAGAATCAAAAGTTTAATTAGCATTCCTTTTAAAGTTATAACAGAGTATCTGTTGTAACTTTTAAGTCATTATGCCAGATTTCACTAATATTCCATAATATTTGAGTCCTTTAAAGTTAAAAGTTTAAAGTTTCCTTTGTGTTTTAATATCAATTAAGTAAATAAAAATATACTCAAAATAAATTATATATCAGAGAACATTGGTTAATAAATATAACTTATAAACATTGCATGTATTAAACATACTAAAAATTTACTCCCCTAAAACAAATTGTGAACTTCTTGAGAACTGTTAACAAATTAGTGGTGTATAGCCTAAACCCTTTTTGATTATCTTTCAGCATTCGAATAAGCCTTGTAGATGAATCTATGTTGGTAAGAGCAGCTGCCTTAAGAGTGCTACGATACTTAATAAAAACAGAGAGTGATGTTGCAACTTTCAACAATTTGAAACTGCCATATCTGGTTATAAGGTAAGTTGTTCTAAGGGATACAGTTATTTACAGGTTGGAATAGGTGGAGTTTTTAAGTACCTACCAAATGCCATTAATTTCACCATGAAATCTTAATATGGATGTGCCTTTTAACCCTGGGGAACCTGGGATAGATATTAATGTGTTTACTTAACTATGATGAAAACAAAACCAAGTAGCTTAAAACACCCAGCTAATCATCTTCTCCCAGTAGTGTACCACATAAGTAGTTACTCTATAGTATTTCTACGCAATACAATACAAAATACTTTATTGTACACCAGACTTAAAAATTAAAACAATACAGAAATAATAAGCAACAATAAAGTACAATGGGCGGACTTATCGCCAAAAGTGATCTCTTGTAGTCAACCTTTGAATGGAGAGAACTAATGGAGTCAGAGAGAGGTTGATGGTGTAAATAAATATGTAGTAAATATGTTAATAGGTAAGTAATACAATATTAAACATACCAGATTGTACTAGCACCTAAATATTAATTCACTAATATTTTAATAGATTTGTGACCTTGTTGGTTGAACTTCCAACCTTCATCATGAATGACCGTTAACTTGACTGACCTATGTAATACATTTTTAGGTTGGATTTACTTGGGTTTAAATAATTAATTGAGTTCATATACAAGTAGCTCATCCATGTCTGGGTGTTTATGAGCCACCAGTCTTATATTAACTAATTGATTTCTTAAAAAGTAAAAATATACTTACTAACAAAAAAAACGCAGGTCAATGGATTTAATGCTCCGGAACGAAGAGGAGCGAGCACAAGCACTCCGAGTAGTCAGGCGTGTGGTGGCAGTAGTTGGCGCAGCGGGGCAAGTGCGCCGGCATCGAGCCGCCTACGTCGACTCCGGGCTTCTGCGGTGTTTGTACGCTGTAGCCCGAGCGGGTAGTGCCGGCGACGGCACGGGCGACCGACTGTCGAGGCCGGCCATCGCTACACTGGCTGAGATCTGTATGTTTTCTTACTTAAATTTTTTTAAGCTCATATCTTATTGAAAAAAGCATGATTCCTCTCATCTTTCTAGAATCATAAGTTTCTACGTAATGGCTTGTTCACATGGTGGAGATTTTTTTAGTTGTAAACATACTGACGGCTCGCCATCCAATGACATAAATATATATTCAAATTCGAATCATGCCATTGGTTAGCGATAGGATCACTATTGCTGTCATTGGTTGGCATCCGCCGAGTTTGTTTACATTATTGGACAACTGTAGAAAACCAGATTGGACATCCGTCTGACGATTCCATATTTATAACGATTCAAACAGTTTTGTGATAAATACTGATTTGATATAGTCGTATAGACGTTCATATTAAATTTTATGAACCGAATCGTGATTTGGCACGATAATTACTCGAAACAATAATTAAAACGATCAGTCATCGGGTCAAAAAACGAATAAGCTTTCACACAACCACAAGACGCGCGACGATTAATTATTGCTGGATTCGCTTTTTTACGAACACGATTCGTGAGCGTGTTACACTTCTTTCCTAAAAATATCCAAAAAGCAGCAACATTATCTATATGGCGTCATCCTCACGTCATTTATGAAAGTTTTGACAAATAATAACCTGTGTTGTCTTCTCTTCTGTCATGTTTTTTATTGTCTTTGCTCTTTATCACATTCAGCCAAAAAGAAGCTGAAAAAACCATTCCGTTTCGAGAAATTGCGTTCCATTTCACGTTACGTACCAAAAATAAACTTTAAGTATATATTTTCAGGAAATCACAGGCCAGGCTTATAAAATTGTAATTTCAATTCAGAATATCTTGATTTTGAGAGCTCATTCCAAAAAACCAACTGATAGCCTGGTTAAATTTTAGTACCAAAACGGAACAACTCTTTTGACCCACATTAGGTTACTCACTTAGTTAAATCAATATCATTTGCAGGTGTACTAAACCCAGATATGTTTATATCATGCGGTGGAGTAAACGCCGTAACCCGGCAGCTGGCTGAGTGCGCGACGCCGCGTATGGCCGAAGCTTTATGCGGAGTGCTGTTACACACTCTCAACGACCCTGTATCGAGACGCGCTGCGAGAATAGATCTCATGTGTTTGAGTTCGCCGTATTCAGACTTCCATTTCCGTCCCGCTGGTACCGAAACGAGTCGGTATGTTGAAATGAAATATATATTTATTCATACAATTAACACGGTTTAATTTTTAAGCCACCTTAACTTAGTGGTAGGTAGGGTAGTGGTAAGACTAACTCATCTGCGAGTGTCCGTCTCGGTTGTTACCACCGCTTCGCTCGTGAAGTCTGCCGCCAAGCAGTAATTTGCAAGCATTACTGTGTTCTGGTTTGATGAGCAGAGTAGCCAGTGAAATTACTGGGCTTATGAGACTTAATACCTAATGTCTCAGGGTGACGATCGCACTGCAGTGCCGCGCAGGCCTTTGTGTTTCAAAGTTCTGAGTGGCACTGCAATTGTTATGGGCCGGCGTTATGCTTACCATCAGGCAAACGACAAGCTCGTCTCGTTACCAAACAGCATAAAAAAACAAAAAACCTTTCCTATCATCCGTTCCTGCAAACCCGTGACGAGGTCCAATCAGAATTCTAGAAAAAGACAAGTAATACTGGCCGCTGGCTGCACAATCGCTTTATTTCTCTCACACTTTTCTGCCCGCCTTAACTTTAGAGCTGGACAGGGAACGCTTATTTCATTCTCTATTGTGTATGGCGTCACATTCTTAAATGACGAAATTCGACCTGTACTATCAGGATTACATAAGAAAAAAATATCCTCTTATTTTAGAGATGAACGAGAAATGCGGTTTACATGCAGTCGATTAGCACTGCTCTGTGTGATGCGCAGCTGGTCCGGACTGCTGCATTTTTGCCACCCGTACAGTTCGGGCGGGCTGCGCGCTTTAGTCGCGGCACTGTACCTGCCGCGGCTTGAAGTTCGAGTGAGTATAACAACAAGTTGACGCGAGATATCGGAATGCCTGCTTGCTTTAGATCTACCATCTCCTGAAGCGGAGATAGCAGAAAGTAACGCTTGTTATAGCCATCCAGCAAAAACTTGTTTTTTTTCAGTGCACTAAACACGGGACTAGTCACTGTATTAGACTATATTGTCGCATTGGATTTGGGGAGACTAAGCTTAATGGCGAAAATGCACACTACACCCCAAGTGGGCTTACTTTTTAAACAGAAATCGTTATGGTTTGTTTGGCTACTAACGCACTTGCTGATACGTTCGACAATTAACACAGAACATTAAACCTACTAGACTCCGCTTAGCCAGGCACCCTTTGCTTAACGCCGCCCAGCCGATGCAATCAGAACACGTCTGATGTATGAGTTTTAAACTGAACAATCACAACACGCCGCCATACCTCGCCCTCCGCAAATATTTGACGATTGTGTTCTCATGCAAAACATGGATTAAGCCGGCGTCTAGGTTTACTGATCTGTGACAATTAAGCTACGTCGTGTCAACATTATTAAAGGTAACAAGCTGAACCTAAAATGGAAACTGGCTATGAAGTACAGCTGCTGAAACACAACGATCTATATCTAATTATATTCCCTTCTGGTCTTCGGTACTTTCTATACATATTTTTTGAGAGGCAGCTAGGTGTTTGGACTGATTCCGGTCTAATATATTTATTTCAGAAAGCAATATTAGATCTGCTGTATGAGTTGGTTGGTTTGCCGCAGCCGGAATGGACGGACGAGATATCTGTAGCTTTGGGAGCAGTTGATCCGTCAGATTTTCAGGTAAGTTCATGTAAACTACCCACATAATATTTTTTACAGGACATTGAATCGTTTGGTCTATTTTTTAGGGTTCCATACTTCAAAAGGAAAAAAGGAACCTTTATAGGATCACTTTCTTGTCTGTTTGTCTGACCCATGATGGACTATTTACATATCTACTTATAAGTTTGAAAGGAACCCTCCGCGCGAATCCGACTCGTACTTGGACGGTTTGATTAGTTATTAGAAACATTTATGCAGTAAACACTGTTATCAATAGCTTCTTAAACATTTAAAGCCAAAATGGATTGAGAGTACATAACAGAAGTGCTTCATTGTTAACAACTTACAAGCCTAAGCTCTAAGAATGAAGTCTTTAGACAGTACTGTTGACTTACGCCTCAGCACATGTTTAAATTGGTCTGATTTCAATGTAAGTTTCTAAACTGAATGTTAAATTCGAGGCCACATTATAACTGTTTCATGTTATGTTATAACATTTTATTTCAGTTATTAATTTGTTTCATTTGTAGGACTCGTGGCGTTTGAACGAAGGTTTTGTTGCGGAAGAAGGCATTGCCATATTACCTCATCTGGGCGCTACGGGGCCCGATATAACTGAGATTCATCTTGCGCTGTTACTTCAGTGTTTCTTAGAGGTAAGGAAATCATACAATGATTAAAAGTACGGTCATACCGTCATGATAGCTTTACTTATACAACAGCTTGTTTAAGTATGCAATTTACTGCAGTACTTTTTAATTTTTTCGATGGGGCTAGCATGAGTGCTGTCTCATCTGGTCATAAAGTGATATTGTGGTCGAAAGTGCACGCTTGACCCAGAAAAAACGGATGAAGTGTAGCGGCCGGCACTGATAGGTGCTATAGAGAACGTGCGCAGGCAAAAGCTATGCCCTCTCGTGGCAAATATCCGAAACTTTTACTCTGTCATATAAAATATACTTAATCATAGATTCTACTGGTCTTACCACAAAAAATTAAACACATTTTAAACCTGTGTTAAATAGTACTTAACTCCTAAACATGCGTCGTAAACAAGTCGTTTAAATATGAGCAACCACAAATCCTGATTTAAGTAGTGTCTAACTCAATTCTTTTAGGACATTTCTAATCATTAAAATCTCAGTCATACAATTAAAGATATTGTCTAGCTAAACAGACATCTAAAAGTGTTTTTTGTGGTAACACGATAGCTGTTTAGTCGAAACTTGAGATAAGTCTTGAACTGTTGCTGGTGTTGGAAATAGCTCAAATTTCAAAATTATTTGTACAAAACACGGCAATACAAATAATCAAGTAATTTTCAGTCATTTATCTTACGTAACACGTATATAACTACCGTTAGGATGGTTTGCACCATGTTTACAATTTGACATTGAGACGGGTGCCAAGTCTGGAAAAAAGCCGGAAGGTTTATGTATGTCGCTACTGTCGGCTTTTGTGCTGCCATCTATAGTTTCTGCACGTTAACTAATATTAATTTCCGTTACTTTCCAGGCTGGCTTATTGGACGGGTTAGCTGAAGTGATAGTAACAAGTGACACATTTATATCGGTCCGGGCGACCGTCCTATTGGGTCAACTATTGCATTTATTACACCTATTTC
Source organism: Crocallis elinguaria (assembly GCA_907269065.1). Lineage (NCBI taxonomy): Eukaryota > Metazoa > Arthropoda > Insecta > Lepidoptera > Geometridae > Crocallis > Crocallis elinguaria. The sequence continues at coordinate 7,975,075 of OU026079.1, read as the reverse complement.
TACCTCCTCAAATATGTAGTATAACGCCCGCGCTTCCATCACTGATGTCTCAAGCGTCAGCTGGGAAGCCGCAAGCTTTAGCCGCAGTCGCCGCTTTACGGCGCCTGCATTCGATGCTCGAAGCTCGTCCCGCGACTTCAAGCCTGTTCCTAGATCATATCGTACAGTATTGTAGTGGCGCATTTAAAGAGAGAGCCGAAGACACCACTAAAAGTAAGAAAGAGAAAGACAACGCCAGCATGGCTAAGCCGAAAGAAGCATTGCACAGAGAGAACAGTATAGAGTTTTTGAACGAATCGGATAATGAGAGCGAACCGAAAAGACATAGTGTCGGCTCGCGTGCTGATGTTCCGTTGAGGAATGTTAGCGCTCTGCCTAAGAGTAAAAGCATGAGTTCGCGTACTAGCGCGGCCGTTAGTAAAGTGACGTCGGCGAAGTTCTTTAATTTGTTCGATCGAGACAGCGATAGTTTGATTCGTTCGACGTTGGTGACGCAGAACAAGGATGGCAATACTTGGAATTGGGAGATTATTCGTACTATTTTGAAGGTAATAGTTTTGATTCATTTGGTATACGAAATTTGAATGAAACATTTTTATTTATATCTAATTCCTATTTTAAAGTTGCAAAATATATTATTATTAAAAATAGTAACAATTCTGCTCTTTAAAATGGAATATTTAGGTGTATTGATCAATCGAAAATTATTTACTGTTAACACCAATCAAAATAAAAGTAAAGATTATATGCCAAAGTGCATTTGTACATCTACAAAAGCAAACTTTTCCAGTTTTCACAATGGTTCATTAATCAAATTAGGTCAATTATGTATCTTTTTGTTTCAGGAGAATGATAGTGCACCTCTTCTGAATCTGAACGACAGCGGCCACAAGGCCTGGGCTTCCCGTATAGTGAACTATCTGAAACCGTCTTCCAACAAGTATTCCCACACTGACCTATCGAGCACTTGCCACGGGCACTCGGCGACGAGGGCTGGCTGCCAGCTTATAAGGCATCTGCTCAATCATAATGATGTAAGTAGATTAGGTAAATAACAGAATACAGTAATGAGCGCCGCAAAATAACTAGTGGCGAGAAAACAACGGTGTAAGTAAGAAAATAATTAGTAAGTTCTAAAATGTCTGTTAATGAAAAATGAATTTTGAATTTTCAAAGAGTATTAATTTCAGTACATTTCTAGGTTTTTGGAAAAATTCTCGAACAGGTTCCAGAATCGGAAGTAGGTATCTACAGGTTCTCATTTTGCTCCGGTTCTGGATTCCCTAGTAAAGATGCTAAACCTACATTAGATCTAGTGCCGATACACGTAGATAGGTGTTCGACATATTTTCAACGTGGTCGCTTGCCAGCACTAGCAAATGCTAGTTTTTTATAAAGTTTAGTAGGGCAAATGCCCTACTACACTTTATTAAAAACAACTGCAGTTTCAAACTTATTAGACAACTAGCTATTGCCCGCGGTTTCATGGGTTGGATTTCATGGGTTTTATTTTATTGCGTGGAACCCTAATTCTTTTTCTAAAATAAAAGTAGCCTATGTTACTCCTAATAACATCAGCTCTGCCAGTTAAAGTCCCGTCAAAATCGGTCCAGCCGTGTCGGAGATTACGCGGAACAAACAGGCATACAGACAGACAGACAAAAATTTTAAAAATGGTTGATTTGTTGTACCTTATATAGTTTCATATGCATTTAGTAAAAAGCTGCTATTTTGATATTACAAACGGACACTTCAATTTTATTTATTTGTATAGATAGACTATTACTTTTTTCAACAGGCTGATTCACTATTACTGCTCGAAGACTTTTTCCAAGATGTGAGCCACCAGATTGAAGCCATCGAGACGGGACTGAAGGCTCACGAGTGTCTGTTCAGTCCTCAACATATGTGCAATACAATGTGCCAGATGTACTTCCTATTTATTGGGCAGCTGTGTCATTCGCACGTGGGGCTGAGGTTGTTTAAACAGACGAGACTTTATGAGAAGTAAGTGACAGCCAAATCATTTCTTCACAATATTCATTTTCTGCCAATTTCTCGGATATTGCTTTGTTTTAGAGACTGAATGCATTTCATTCCTTTCCAAAAGATACAAAACGGACGTTTAAAAGAAATTAAGTGTCGATTTAGCGCGATTGAAAATTAAATACTATATTTTACATTAATTTGGATGGATTTGTTTATTGTTTCCTCATAAGTAATTGGAGAAAAGTACTATAGTAGTACCAAGTCTCGTTCGAGTAATATAGGAAGGACAAGGCGAGGCCGAGTCAATAGATTTATTTCAGGCAGACAGTGGTGTCGATTCTGTCGTTTCATACCTAAACATAATTTTAGTTTCGTTCTCTCTCTTTCCAATACATAATATGAGAAAGAGTTGGAAGATGTTCGACAGATCTAAATTTAGTTTAAGAGCTGTCAACTATCTTCCATCCTTGATAAATCAGACGCCACCAAATTAATTGCCATTAAATTTACACTAGACACCAGCAAATGGATTGATTTGACAGGTCTATAATATATTCCATCTCTTTCTCCTGTTCTCATTTAGAAAGAGAAAATGAAACTAAAATTAGGTTTAAGTTGAGATGACAGAATCGACACCACTAATGTACTATTTTTAAACATCAATAAAATCTAAATGTTTTTATCAATGTAACCAAAATATTTACACATAAAACAAGGTACAACAACATAAAACTTTTAGTATGCAACCAGTCAGTAACAGCTTTTTTGCATTCATAGTGATGCATAAGATATAGATATAGAATTTTGTTTGTTGAGACATGTGCTGCAAAAAGGCTTTTTTTACTGAAATTGTATTCTTTCAGCCTTCTCGAACTTTCCACCAAGACTCACCACAGCTGTTATGTTAAACTTGTGATATCAAGTTTGGATTACACCCACGACTCGTACCCCCGAGAAATTCTTGCCAAAACCCTGACGTGCAATATTCAAGCATCGAGACTTTACACGACACAGTTCCTCAACGTCTTATTGAGAGCGTCAAGAAAATCGCGCGAACTCGTCCGAAGAAAGACGAAGTTAAAGAAGAACGTTGAGTATTTGAAAACGACTCAGAAAGATGATAGTGACGCGTCGGGAGTTGATATGGAGACGTGGATACTGCAGATGCTTGTGGGTCAGATAAAAGACGAGTGTAAGGAGGTTGTGAAAACGTCGCTCGGGATTTTAGAAGAAGCTTTTACAATTCCTGTAAGTAAAAATTGAAACAAAAGTATAGCATACAGAAGAAGATAATTAAAAAACTAAGAATTTTTCAATTAAAAACAAAATTAAACAAAACCTTATAAATAAAAAACTGCATTAACGTCACAAAGTAAGATATTATTATTATTTGAGCTTCTCTATGGCCATATAAACATTTCTGTGTAAGTTAGAATTTCTGTTTTTTTTTTACTGAATTAGCCGCCACTTATCACTTTATGTTCGTTCAAGAAGTCTTGCCCTTTTCTAATCCATATCCTTGCTACATACTAGTAAATTACTTTTTAAGTGTTTCTATTCTAAAGTACCTAATGCAAAAGATTAACCATTCGGATTTTTTAAAATTATAATTTGTATAATATGTAGCTAAAGTAATTAAACACATATAAACAACACAACACAAACAACACAAAATTGCCTGTGATACTCATAAATGAAAAAATCCCCTTTTCCTACATTATACTTTGGCGTACCCTCACCGCAAGTTATGCACAACAAATTGAATTATGTATTTATCCTTATGTTCCGTTTCATCATTCCCAGGCGTTTGTAGAAAAGATGATGGCAATGAAAGATACATTGTGCCAAAACTGCCGCCTCGACAAAAATGCGGAGCCTTCGACCCTCGACTTTACCGCCGTCGGCGACCGTGGCTACCTCATATGGTTGAGTCTTGAAGTGGCTGCTCTCTCCCCGATCGCAGACGCGAAATCTATCGCCTTTATCAAGAAGCATTTGGATTTCTGGACTAAGAGTTACAACTACAGGTATGATGTTTTACTTATAATAGATTATAGCATTTAAAGCATTATTTCACCAGGGGTACAGGCAAAGTCATGGTAACCATCTTAACAAATCCTTATATTACAACCGTATATTTTTAACTTTCTTACTATCGCTAACGATTGCTCATCGTATGTGACGTCACATGCCATGCGCGGGCCGTAAAGCTCTACTAAAAACATGCATTTTGTTGATTTTGGTAGTGAAATAGTTGTTACACATTTTTTTATTCATATGGAATGTAAAGAATCTGATAGTATCATTTAAATTACTATTGGATGATAATAATTCGGGAAACTGTTAAATCCAGTATCTTTGTGGAAATTATATTTTATTTCTGAATTTAATTTTTATTGTGTTAATGTAATGTACTTATACCTGCATAACATCATTAATTTGAGTTTCATGCAACTACCCTATTGAGAAACCAACTTGAATCTCACCGTCATCTCAATTTTGCCACTGCCACTACAACAGTAGTTATAGAATCATAAGATACCATTTATATAGAATAATTATCATAATATAATTTTTACCCTTATTCGCATAATGAAAACTTCATGTTACATTATTTTGTTGTCAATAAAAAAGTTGAACAGTTTGGGTTTAATCACGTATATTGAAACCCGTGAAACTACAAAACTGAAAATATAATATTCAGTTTTGTAGTATAATCTTTAAAATGTAGCTTGATTAGAACACCATCCGTTAGCAAACCCATCATGCAAACGAATAGCTCGTCTCGATATCAAATAAAAAAAAAAGCAAGCGTGACGTATCACGCTTGTTTTTTTGCGTCAAAGGCGTACCATCGATCGCATCGTCACTTCCATTCACCACACAAACATAAATGCCACTCACATACATGACACACACACACACACACACACGACTCACAAAAACAACACACACATACACACACTTATAACATGCCCACAATTATATAAAATGGTAATTCATTTATTCATGTATGACATAAGACTAGCTGTTTGATAAGAGAAGCCACTGACTCCTGAAACACAGTGTATACTACTTCGGGCTATGGATTCAACATAACTGTATATAACTTTTATGTCTAAATATTGCTCAACGGATCAGCATTGCGGTTCAACGCGGCAATCCCGCCAGCATGCTGGGTACGCTTCCAACTGGTAGTGGGCTAGAACATTTGGATTATCTATAGGCCTACTTGGGCTTGTAGATTTTCCAACTGTTTTTGTAGCTAGCTAGGATAGATGTAGTGTTTATTTATGTATTAGCTAGTTAATAAATAAATAGAAAGAAAAGAAAAGAAAGAAAAAAAGTTTATTCGTAGCAAAAATAAATATTACATAATTACATTTCAATAGATAGGTACCATAAAGAAGTAAGAAAAACAAATTTATAGGCATTATTAGGTACCCATAATTTGCTACGAAACGGTCCCAACTCAGCGTATGCCGGCCATTCGACCGGCGCTGGTCTTCCGTTGAGGCCGCTCCGGTGACATCACGAAGGAAATGATTTGTATGAGGTGAGATGTTGGTGTTGTTCCAGATACGTGCGGCTGGTGGAGGGGTCGGTGCACGAGGTGCTGGCGCGGGGCGGCGCGCGCGGGGCGGCGCGGTGGCGGCGCGCCGCGCGCCCCGCGCCGCACGTGCTGGCGGCCCTGGCGCGCCACCACCCGGCGCGGGCGCGCGCGCTGCTCGCGGCCGCGCTGCCCGACCACTACCGGGTGAGTGCACTAGTGCAGACAAGTGGATATATTTTTTTTATGTTATTTCGTAACGAGACGAGCTGGTCCTTTGCCTGATGGTAAGCATAACGCCGGCCCATAACAATTGCAGTGCCACCCAGAACTTTGAAACACAAAGGCCTGCGCGGCACTGCAATGCGCACGTTACCCTGTGACTTTTTTAATTTCAGAATTAAGTCTCATAAGCCCAGTAATTTCACTGGCTACTTTGCTCATCAAACCGGAACACAGTAATGCTTGCACACGACTGCTTGGCGGCAGACTTCACTTTGTCGCGATAAGTCATTTACAATCCGCAAGGCCGCGCCATTATACCTACCTTCATTTACATTTTACCTTTTACATTACACCTACTTTGACCCATATAATATAACTTTGTTAGTGGTAGGACTAACTCTTCTGCGAGTGTCTGTCTGGCTTGTTACCACCGCTTTGCTCGTGGAATCTGCCGCCAAGCAGTACTGTGCAAGCTTTACTGTGTTCCGGTTTGATGAGCAGAGTAGCCAGTGAAATTACTGGGCTTAGGATAACGAGCGCATTGCAGTGCAGAGCAGGCAGACCTTTGTGTTTCAAAGTTCTGGGTGGCACTGCAATTGTTATAGGCCGGCGTTATGCTTACCATTAGGCAAACGACCGGCTCGTCTCGTTACCAACTAGCATAAAAAAATCAAATTTAAAAGTTCTTTATTCACATGGCCCCGGTGAGCGCTCATGAAAGTTAAATGACTAGAGTACTCGCCACCACTGAAGTTCGATAGGCGCGGCGCTGTAGTAGCTCAGAAATATGAGGCCAAAGATATTTCCCATTTACCCTTCCACATATTGAAATATTCCAAGTGTTAAATAAGTATTCTCAAGATGTATGAGTAAATGCGAAGATAGGGCGATTTTAGTTCCTCTTTATTCCGCCAGACTTCAGTCGTGGCGCGGACTCTTAAGTGCCCATTCCAAGTATACAACCGATAATATAGTAATTTTAATCTCATGATTGTAATCACGCAGTACAGCAACCACGCCACTTGGCACTGCGGATGCATGGTATATCTAATCCGAGCCTTACTGTGTGTGGTTGATGCTCCCATCGTTAACTGAGTTATCTTTTCAGATATTGCAACGCAAGAAATGCGCCACCGAGCAAGAAGTCGGCGACTTGAAAGCTTCCCTGTGGGCAGTGGGCAACACTGCAGTCACGCCGCAGGGCCTCCAACTCCTTATGAACCTCAGTAATGGGTACTTAGAGGACTCTGTGTTGGTCCACGTTGTACGCCTGGCTAAATACAGCCCTGTGTACGCCGTGCGCGCCACGGCGTTCTATGTACTGGGGCTCATTGGAAGCACTTATGATGGCGCTAATTTGCTGGCGGACTTAGGTAACAGATGTTTATTGTTCCATCATCTTAGGTAACTATCTGTAAAATGATGGAATCAGGCATAACTTTGTGGAAATCCATATATTATTAACCTAAAAACTTGTTCCCTTATGGAAAAACCTAATCTTGGCTATTCATGGCTTTATTTCCTTATTGGATATTGCCACAAGTATTACCATACAAATAGAGGCTCGATCGTTCTTCTTGACAAATGTAAAGTAAAGAATAATTTTAATTTAGGTATTGTTCATTCCATTGTGCATTGTTCACTCATTAATCGTTCTTTGAATGAGCCATATAAAACTAAAACACAAAACGATAACATGTATTATCTGTGGTGGTCAAAATGTATTTCTTTATGCTATTTGGTTAAGACACAAGCTGGTCGTTTGCCTGATGGTAAGCATAACGGCGGCCCATAACAATTGCAGTGCCACTCAGAAACTCAGTGAACTTTGAAACACAGGCCTGTACGGCACTGCAGTGCGCTCTTTACCCTGAGGCTTTAGGTATTAAGTCTCATAAGTCCAATAATTCCACTGGCTAAATATATATTACAATGTTTATATTTTTTTTCAGGTTGGCTTTGCGTCAGACATACGAGAAACGATCAATTCCCTGTGATCCCAGACGAAACTTACTCCCTTTACGACGGCAACTTACATTGCTACGTCGCATCCCCAGAACGCTTCAACCCTTACGATGCCGAAACGAGCGAACACTCCGACCACACAGACCAAAGCGTCGCCGAAAGCCTACCATCCGACAACACGAAGATATGCAAAGCTGGTTTAGACACATCCGACCATGATATCGTCGATCACTCGGGTAAACTTGGCTCTATGGAATCCAATAAGGAAGAACATAAAAGAAAGTCACATACTTTACCTTCGCAAGGTTGTTCAAGCGCTGCGGATCGTCCGATGCTCTCTGAGTCTAGAACGGTTGATATCCTTAAGGATTGTTCGACTTACGAGCGGCCTCCACATCGTATGCACATAGAGAACAGACTCGTTGGTAGAATGAACTCTCTAGAGCATCACGAGGGGCGAGTTAGGAATACGAGCGAGTCAAGTACGAGTGGCGTCAGTAGCTGTGATTCTTTTCTCGGGAAATATGCTATTCCGTAAGTTGACTGCATGCTTACCTTTAGACTTTCAAGAATTAAATTCATATTACACTACAAAACATGTGAAAGATGCTCACCGTGTTGCCACAAAAAAAAACTTTTAGTTGCCAGTTTCTAAAGATAAACGTCTAAAATGATTAGAAGTACCACAACAGAATGGAGTTTGACAACGGTTAGACGCTAGAGTTGTGTGGCTGTTTATATTTAAAAACGTGACTAAGGTATTTTAGACGTTGTTTAACACGTGTTTAGAGTGTGTTTAAATTTTTTGTGGTAAGGCCGTCAATGTCTTGTATCTTGTATATATGTATTATTGTGGAATCCGTATATTATGTATCCGCGGATTTCGTAATAAAAAGTTAACATCGCTGAGATTCACACTACTAATATTGGTAACTGTTTGTGAAGATCAACGTTTATTGCTTGTGTGTTTCAGAGATAGAGTGTGGACTCTCAGCCCAATACCAAGCTCGTCCAGTTTGTACGGTACGAAAATAAATAACAGTTCCCAAAGACCGAAAATATCAGAATTACAACGGCGTACCTCTACCTCCAGTGAGATTTTATACTAACAAATTATATGTTATCCTTTAAATGCGATAAAATATTAAATTACTGGTGGTTTTTAAGGTTTCGCAGGTCACGAGATTGCTAGCTCTCCACCTTCGCAGTTGGACATGACGGGTTACGAAACATTGAAGTCGCTGAATCGACGGTAATATAAACATTTGATCTAATAATGTATTTGACAGGCTTTTATAAATAATTCTTGATCAAGTCAAGTTGACTAACTACATACCTTAGCAGGTACCTACTCTCTATTTTAGATTAAGTATATTTACCAACTTCGATCACAATGTCACACAATCACTCTCATCGTCAAAGCAACTCTATCAGGAATAAAAAAAACAATTCCCTCTTCATGTTTGTATTTTCCTATCCGAAAATGTAACAGCAATGCCACCCAATGCTTTAAACGGACAGACCATTAAGACTATGCTCTCATTATAATTTTCCTATGTTTGCTCCGCCTCCACACCCCGCAACGCGCAACTGCACTGCCGCGCCGCAGCTCACACCCCGCTAATATTACGCGGCGATAGACCACTGCTAGATCGCCGCGGCCGGGCCCGAGCCGTTATAGCGTGAGCCGTTGTCGGTTGCGCGCTGGAACGTAGATGTCATAATAGAGTTTCCTTACCCTTGAATACTTTATTCATTATAGTATATACTACTAAATTATTATTTTTTAATTTCAATAATAATGCAATGTTTGATATATACTACTAAATTATTATTTTTTAATTTCAATAATAATGCAATGTTTGATGGTTTACGCTAACGCATATATTCCGCCGTTTTAAATGATGGAGAAAATAATTAGGTAAATCAAATCAATAAAAATTGAAAAGCGGGAACCGACTTCGACGAAAATATCGTGATATATGAAACATCCCCCATTTTCCCACACTTACTGATGGTAATCTATACAAATGAATAAAATTGAAGTGTCTGTTTGTAATATCAAAAAGGACGAATTGACAACCTCCTTCTTTTTTGAAGTCGGTTAAAATTGTACTCATGAGAAAAAGAATTAATGATTAAACGAACTTACCTGTAAGTGAAGTTCTATCGTAATTATTCGAGCTGTTTCGTCCGAAGAGATTACCAATAACTATTAATACACATGTAGTTACACCGTACGGTGACGCCAGTTTGCACTGATAGTTGAGAATATTTTTTTTATGTGGGTACTTTATTTTCCTCCTTACACCAACGAGATAAAACGTCATTTAGTTCAGAGTTTTGAGATTTTTCACACTGGGTTATTAGGGTTGGGAGGGTTGGTAATCTCTTCCGACGAAACAGCTCGGATAATTACGATAGAACTTCATTTACAGGTAAGTTCGTTTAATCATTAATTATCCTCGCTGTTTCGTCCTCGAGATTACCAATAACTATTAATACACATGTAGATTTTGAGAGAAATATATAAGATCCGTTTACTTTGTGAAAAATCTGGTTTTATTGACACAATAAATCAATTATTATAACATTTGTTGAGATTTACAACAAATAATTATGTTATTGGTAGAGACTACCTGCTAATAGTAATTATATTTCATAGCTCCATTCTTCAGATATATTTATATATTATTAGATATTTATACCAGGTAGTCCTTCTTTCACACAGGTAAATTCGCATGCTTTTAGAGTCGTATCGATTAAAAAATCGATTCTATCGCTGGTCCCCTCATTACAGCGCCTCCCTATAACGTCATTCTTTTTTCGTGCGCGGTAGAAGACGCACGCGTCTCAACAAGTTTCGTCGCAAAAGAATTTAAATTCATCATACCGAAACGACAAAATGAAGATAAATTAATACATCGCTACAAGAACAAAATTAAGGAACTTGATAACAAGAAACAACAAGCCTCCCTACGTCGTCGGGTTATAACATATTCCGATTCGGAATCAGAGTCTGAGGTCGAAAGAAAAGAAGGTTAGTACCTACACAGTTTCTATAAGTGTCCCAAACTCGTTAAATGCATCTCTAAGTCTGCCGGGAGGTTAACTGCGGGTTATACACGAAGGCTAGACATGATGTAATAAAAACTACAGAGTAGTTTCTATAAGTGTCCCAAACTCGTTAAATGCATCTCTAAGTCTGCCGGGAGGTTAACTGCGGGTTATACACGAAGGCTAGACATGATGTTATAGAAACCTGGAGGTTGACTGCGGGTCATACACGAAGGTTCTAATAAAAACGTTAGATACCTATCAAGTAACGTTAGATATGAATAAGGTTTGGCACAAGAAAGCTTCCACGATGCACAATTTGAGAATTTTCTTAGTTCTTAGGCGTTCTCACAGCAGCCTGCCCGGCTGGAAAATACGGCTGGCTATACACAGAAGTTTTTAAGAGATTAAAGTATCTTGCACTTCAAAATGACGCTAATTATGACACTAAATTTAAATTATCAGCGAATGTTCTACCAGATTTATACTGTTGGAGAGCAAACATTCTAGCCACAAAAAAAAAACTCGGTAGCTCCTCCAGTTTATGATTTAGACATTTATACAGATGCATCTAGGATTGGCTGGGGGTCTGTAATAATTTGTGCACAAATTGCCATTGGAAAGAAAGTGAACTGATGATAAACTTTTTAGAACTTCAAGCTGCCTTTTTCGGGCTCAAATGTTTTGCTACAAACAAAATCAATTGCGCCATATTGACGCGAATAGATAATACGACCGCTATAAGCTACATTAATGGAATCTATTTCGAGATCTATTTGGCAATGGGGTGAAGAACAAACTCTATGGTTGTTCGCTTCATACATAAATACTAAAGATGATGAAGAATCAAAAGAGTCAACCCTGATATTGATTTAGAACATTGCTCACAAGCTTTTCAAACCATTGTTCAAAAGTTTGGCGAACCTAGTATAGATGTTTTCGCATCTCGCGCCAATACCAAATGTTACACATACGTTTCATGGAAGCCAGATCCATATGCATTTACCTTTGAAGCTTTTACGATTTCTTGGCATAATCACTACTTTTTTGCTTTCCCCATTTCCATTGATTCTCAAGTGCTTACAAAAAAACTGTGAGCGAGCAATCAATCTATAATCAAAATAGCATCAATTATTTTGGTTTTAACGGAACAATTCCAAAGAGGAGCTTCATATGGCTCATTAAATACTCATCGTTCGGCTTTCTCGTTACTTCTAGGAAAGGAAATAGGCTCTGATGAAAACATATCGCGCTAGTTAGGAGCTTTTAAAATTAGATCAAGCATACCCAACTATTCATATACATGGGACCCTCAAACAGTACTTAACTTTGTTTCGGATTGGAATCCTAAAGATAATTTGCCTTTAGTTCAAATCACTAAAAAAACTTACAATACTCATTGCTTTGTGCACCGTTCACCATGTACAAACACTTTCTGTAATAAAAGTAAATGATATTATGATTACTCAAAATCAGATAATTATTTGACGGCTCCGTAGCTAAGTTGGTAGTAACCCTGCCTGCAAAGCGAGGGGTCCCGGGTTCGATTCCCGGCCGGGGCAGATTTTGTGTAAGCATAAAGTTTGTTCTCGGGTCTTGGATGTTTGTGATGTGTATCTGTGTGTGTCCATGCCACCTGCGACACAGGGAATCCTAGTGCGGGGGTATGAGTGTAAGCGTTTATTTATTTATTTATTTTTATTTATTTATTAATATATCAGATATAATCAAAACATCAGCTCCCGGTCGTGAGCAGCCGATTTTGTTATTACTCTACTTTCAAGAAAAAGAGAGTATTTGTTCTGCCGTTCGGGATAGCCTGTTCATAACCCACAAAAGTCCGCATGAATATGCTTCAGCGCAAACCATCAGTCGATGGATAAAAGACGTTTTAGCTGCAAATGGTATCAACGTGGTGACATTCAGCGCACACAGCACGCGGCATGCCGCCACATCGAGCGCGAAATCTGCTGGTTTTTCTGTTGATTCTATCCGTAAGATAGCCGGTTGGACACCAATTTCGCAAACTTTTGCAAAGTTTTATAATCGTCCAACAATTGTAGAAAACTTTGCTAGGTCATTACTTGAACCTAGACTTAGTTTTTTGTGTGATTATATTGTGTACATGTACAATTAAGTATTATTTTAGTTAATTCGGTTGCGTAAGTTTTAATAATGATTCAAATTGAATAAATATATTTTCTCTTTATTCAAAAATATCTTCGTATCATGTGCAATAACTTGATTTATTTTATCTACATAACCAAAAACTGTTTGTCTCTAAACATCTACCTGGTATAAATATCTATTAATATATAGATATATCTGAAGAATGGAGCTATGAAATATAATATATGATCAAACGAACTTCACAAGCGAAGTTCAATCATTATTATATGAATAGCTCCATTCGAAGATATAGGAACCCTCCCTCCACTACCCAGTAAGTAAACAAAAGTTTTTGGGTAACTTCTCTAAAAGAATGACGTTATAGGGAGGCGCTGTAGTGAGGGTACCGGCGATAGAATCGATTTTTTAATCGATACGACTCTAAAAGCGTGCGAATTTACCTGTGTGAAAGAAGTCCTTCTTTCACACAGGTAAATTCCTGGTACACATACAGGTAAAAACCTGGTATAAATATCTATTAATATATAGATATATCTGAAGAATGGAGCTATTCATATAATAATGATTGAACTTCGCTTTTGAAGTTCGTTTGATCATATATTATTAATAATGATGAAACTTAAAATATATATGCCAAAATCATAATATTGAACTAGTGTTCTTGTAATACTTCTGATATAATTGTTCTTGCAAAAGACATATCACCTTCAGACACAATAGCCTTATTATAGAATTTTCCAAATGTATTGGAACTACCACTCCAGCCAGCGATAATAATAATCTCTATCGATTGACAATTTTATCAGGGGAGAAATCGAGTAACATAAAAAAAATAGGAAAAAAGGACGAATTGACAACCTCCTCCTTTTTTGAAGTCGGTTAAAATTGTACTCATGAGAAAAAGAATCTCTATCGGTTGACTATTTTATTAGGAGAGAAATCGAGAAACATCAAAAAAATACGAAAAACTATGAATTGAAAACCTCCTCCTTTTTTGCAGTCGGGTAAAAATTGTACTCATGAGAAAAATAATCTCTATCGATTGACAATTTTATTAGGAGAGAAATCGAGTAACAACAAAAAAATACGAAAAACGATGAATTGAGAACCTCCTATTTTTTGCAGTCGGGTAAAAATTGTACTCATGAGAAAAAGAATCTCCATCGGTTGACTATTTTATTACGAGAGAGATCGAGTAACATCAAAAAAATAGGAAAAAGGACGAATTGTCAATCTCCTCCTTTTTTGAAGTCGGGTAAATATTGTACCATAAGTAAAAGAATCTCTATCGTTTGATAATTTTTAGGAGAGAAATCGAGTATCATCAAAAAACAAATACGAAAAACGGACGAATTGTGAACCTCATCCTTTTTTGAAGTCGGATAAAAATTGCCAGGAATATGACTGGGTAATGGCTATATGCCAAGAAAAATAATCAGACCATAACTCCGAGTAATTACATCTTTGCTTCTCTCATTTTTCTTGCACAATCTACCAAACGGTTCTCTCTTTTGCGAACATATAATTTCTTATTGTCCTTGTTCCCTATTGTAATATCGAAAGTTGCATGCTCGCTTGTGACAAAAACAATCACAGGTCCACCCGCATCGGCGCACGGCGCTATACTGAGGACTGCTCGCTTCGGATAACTATTATAACGCGAGGTGCCAGCGTAATAAGGTCGAATTTAGTGTGCACTGTTTGAACACACTTTAACTCAGAACTAAATGACGTAAGTCTCAAATCTAATTTATTTTATTAACAGGTTAATAATTTTTCTTGGTAAATTTTGTCTTTGTCAGTGGATAGTAAAATATATTTTCTTGGTGTGAGTAATTATTTTGAAAATAAAACTTAAGCCGTTGAGTAAAAAAGTGTATTTTACACTGAAAAAAGCATAATTTTTGATAAGAAAATGTATCGAATGAAAATGTATCAATCGTGTTTTTGTCTTCATCATGGAGAGATAAAGGTCTCATAAAACATACATGTTAGTTTCAAGTTGATCACGTATGTGGTTGACCCAGCATCTTGGTGGAAAAACCCTTAAAAAATGAGAGTATCGCCTTAAACCTAGACGCCGCTTAGTTTTGCATGAGAACACGATCGTCAAATGTTGGCGGGGACGAGGGAAGACGGCGTGTTGTGATTGGTCAGTTTAAAGCTCGTACATCAGACGAGTGATGACGGCGTGTTGTGATTGGTCAGTTTAAAGCTCGTACATCAGACGAGTGATGACGGCGTGTTGTGATTGGTTCGGCTGGGTTAAGCAGTGATGACCTTGACGAGCAGGGGTGCCCGGCTAAGCGGAGTCTGGTAGGTTTAATGGTCTGTGTTTAAACTGCCAAGTCTTGTGGGGCGCATCAGTGCTAAAAGCGAGTATACTCACTGGTCAGACATCAGCAGTCACGTCTCATACAACCTGTAATTTCACTGATTTGTCCTTCACAGTGCTATGTGCTTAGTAGGATGGAAGAACATAAATGCACGCACATGTAACCAATATATAACTATTATTTTATGATTCAGCCCACATTTTAAATCTGAAAGTGCTGCGACCGGATCTAGTGAAATTGATGACCTGAGTCTGAGTTGGTTGCTCGAGGATTCGAATCGATGGCAGAAACCGTTCTCTTCGCTGCGAGACCGCGCCAAATCTACGCGAGAGAGGATGAACAAGATGAGGTAAAATAGTATTATTCACAATTTAAATCCATAATAGTCACCTAGACAGCTAATTAATTGTTTCATCGGGACCGCACCATACCTGCGCGACGTAAAGGTGGCTAGACCAACAGTTTTTGATTGCACAAATAGTTGTTAATTTTTTTGTACTATGGAGAGCTACGAGACGAGCCAATTGCACTGCCGATCCGAATTTTTAAAGATCTGCGGACTGCATTGCGCTCGTGTTACCTTGAGACATTACGTATCAAGTCTCATAACATGTACAGTAATATACTGACAAAAAAAAATATTTTATTGTATAATGAGACAAGCTAGTCGTTTGCATCTTTTTTTGTATGGTATTTGGTAACGAGACGAGCTAGTCGTTTGCCTGATGGTAAGGATAATGCCGGCCCATAACAGAGACACTCAGAACGAAACACAAAGGCTTGCGCAGCACTGCATTGCTCTCGTTACCCTAAGACATTAGGTATCAAGTCTCATAAGCCCAGTAATTACACTGACTACTTTGCTCATGAAACCGGAACACGGTAATGCTTGCACATTACTGCTTGGTGACAGACTACACGAGCGAAGCGGTGGTACCCACCTAGACGGACACTCGCAGAAGTGTTAGTCTACCACAGAGGTTCCCAGTTTTTTTTTCTCATAGACAACATTCAAAATTTACCTGGTTCCGGTGTAGCTGCAGGGGGTCCGCATAGCTAAATTTCTACCATATTCCTAAAACTCGACAAAAACATGGAGATTTGATCTAACTATGAAAATTTGGGTTGCGGCTGAGTTCCAACAACGAATTGATAGTTTTCGAAAGAAAATAAAGTGAGAATTGATTGGTTAATTAATTAATTGATTGACTAATTAATTAATTGATTGATTGTGCTGTGAGTGCGGATGTCAAAAAAGTAAAGTTGGCCAATCAAAAAGTGATTCCATCCAACTTTACTTTAATATATTATCTGCCTACATTGATAAGTGATATTTTAGTTCTTCACTATTGAAAGCAAAATACATTTTCGTGGACCCCCGGCTTACGAATAGTGAACCCCCATTTTTTTGTCACGCCTACGTAGAGACTCCCGTGGACCCCTGGTGGTCCACCTTGACCAGTTTGGGAACTAATGGTGTACCATATAGTTGAAAAAGTAGCATTAAAACCGTCTCTCATCCTAGCTTGCTGGAAGATGATTGGAAGCCGCTACCGCAAGGCGAGGGCCGTGCGGCGACCGCACGGCGCGGGGCGGCGGCCGCGCCCGCGCCGCTGCCGCCGCACGCCGCGCACCCGCCCGCGTACATCGGCATCTGTCTGCCGAGGGACCTCATGGAGCTCTTCCCTAGGTATAACATCAAAGGACTTGTACCAAATTTGGACCTTGGTACTTCATTTCCAGAAAAATAATTAGCTACAATTTTTAGTGTAGGTATTTCTACCCTTTAAGATCAATTTAGATATTCGTCAAGAGCTTGTAAAAGCTTGCTCTTAAACAACATTAATTAATATTTAAATGCAATTTACGCAGAACAATATACACAATGTATTTTTTTATAGAGACGAAGAACGCAAAGATGAGGAAACCGACAAAGGCGATCAGTCGAAACGCGGCAGGCTGCCGTCGTCTTTGGCGGACACGAGTGTTGCCAGCATAGAGAACAAGTCGCGGGCTACACCCGACAGCCAAAAACTGTCTTACTCTAGAGGTAATTATGTCATATAGTAAAACGTTTTATGTTATTTATACCTTTGGGCTGTGTATCTAAGCTACATCAAATTTATACTCGAACGGTTCAGTAGTTGAGGATATTATTGTAAGTTTATTAGTTGTTATATTATTATGTAGTGGCTAGGGGGCCTAGATAAAAGGCACACGCTTCCTTTTCCACACACGCTTTCATCCAAATCATTGGAGCCGTTTCCGAGATAGGTACACGACATAAATATATATTTATACATATACAAGATTAGATACGGTTGTTGCGAAATTAAAATACTCAGATTGCCAGGTACTTTTTGTCGAAAGTACGATTAACATGCAATGCTCGATATAAAATAAAGCTAGCATACAACAACGTACAATCCATTGCATATATTGTCACACTATTATATATTTTTGTTAGTAGCTGTTCAATTTATAATTTATTATATTTTCGCTAGTATTACACATTGAGTTAAAACAACGATAAAAGCGTTAAAAGTTATCTCGTATATTTTACATTATTTCAGTTTCTTACGTTTCGATCTTTTTGCAGTGTTCTTGGTTGTCATAAGTGTTTATTTTAATGGTTTTTAACCCATTACACTTCATATTGCAACACAACTTCAAGTAAAAACAAATCCTTACGCATTTCTAGGTGTAAACAATTTAGTATCAACGAGTGTAAACATCCGAGGCACATTTGCCGCGATGAGCACTCCACTGACGCCCAAACTGAAGCACGAAACCGGTTCCAAGACTGACGTGAGCACCGATAGCGTACGGACACCGGCTCATACTACCAAAGACAATATCGACAACGAAGACTCCATAGACAAGAGCGATGAGACCGCCAAAAACGATACGTCATCTAGCGACGTGACGAAAACGGAAGATCTTCCTAAAGTTACCGAGAATAACACCGATGTTAAAGTAGCAGATGGTGATAAAAATGCTGCGACTATTACTGATACGACGCCGGCGGCCAATGCGAGTGGTAGAGGGAAGGTTTGGCGGCATGTGACAGCGGATTGTCTTGCGTGCGCTCGTATTCGACCACCTTCATCGCACGAGTTGCGAGAAGCTTTCTTCGCTGGTAAGTTTTTTTTCTACAAGAATGTGTCAAGATGTGTCATTTCTTTCTTGACATAGTGAGTCTCACGCCTGACCATAACAATAAAGATTGTAGGGTCACCCACAGTTTTATGTGACACTTGCTTGGCTTGCAACCCTAGGACCACATCAGATATCCAGTCTGATAGTACTAGTAATTTAAACTGGAACACCTACCGGTAGAATACAGTAATATGATTAAAACATTTCGCCGATATCTTCACCTAGCATCAGGTGTGATAGCATAGCCTGTATTTACACTAAATTTAGTTGTTTTCCTTACCTTGTTTCAGGCATGGACACAATTGCGTTAGAAGCAAATAGTCCCACATACAGTCCAGCGCCAGAGAAAGGCAACTCGCCGCAAGGAGAGCTTTTACATCAAGTGCACTTTATGTCTAACCCCATACATTTAAGACAGGTATTATGTATATTCTATTATATTGAAGGTATACTGACGTTTTACATTGACGTTTGGGGTGTGAATTTCCTCCCGCTATCGCTAGTATCTACCGAAGACCTCCGATTTGTTTAATAGAGGTTGAATTTTTGAGGATGATGTGGATGGCCAATTTCTAAGCTATGAGTGTAATAGTAAAAGAACAGTTGAGTCCGATTTGGATAGGAACAAAACTAAACTGCAGTTTTATATTTACTACTTAGAATGCTGTCTTTTTTAATTTGTATATGTTAGCAATTTACCACTAAATTACCTCTTCTTAAGTGACAAAATGTGAAGATATGTTGGTCTAGAGGCTGTCAACTGCTGCTGCCAGTTCACACTGTTATTTGCTGGGTGACAGATTTTCGACTCGAAGCTGGTAGCTAGCTAACCATACAACCACTAGACAAAAATTGCTTTAATAAAGCGACGAACTGACTTCAATGTAGTTTGTCATTGAACCGATTTTGATGAAATTTCTATGGGACCAATATGAAAATATATCCTTTCAAATAAAAAAAATATTTTTATTAATGTTTATAAATGACGCAGATATGAGGTAACAAACATAAAAAATCACACCGAATTGAGAACCTCCTCCTTTTTGGAAGTCGGTTAAAATTGCCTAAAACCATGTGACAAGCGGATGAAACTAACGTAAGGTTTCGGTTTCAGACGCGGTCAGTTATGCTATCGCTGAAACAACGCCATCCCGACATATTCCGCAGCCCTTGCGTGTACTCTGATGTTTGCGCTCTGCTCGGTCGAGACACATACATGTTGTGCGCGCGGCGTTTCCTGCAAGAACTGTTCCTTGACACGAGTTTCGAATGCTTCGCTAGCGAGCCGGCCGCCGTGCTGACGAGACACGGCGCTCTCCTCCCTTCGCCTACTGTCTCCGCCGTACTCGAGACAACACAATAGTATTCATAATATAGATGTACAGTACTCGGCAGTTCCAATTACACGTCGAAATATAGAAAAAGAAAAATGACGATCGTTAGTCCGTTAGTTTTTGTACAGCGCCATCTCTGTTTTCGAATACCGAACTTACAGATTTATTTTTCTAGTTATCGACGTGAAATTGTTTTTGTCGGGTACTGGAAGGTCGCGTACTGTGATATAAGAGCGTGATATGCTGTTAAAGTAATTTATAGTTAAGAGTTGTAGGATAAAAGCAGTTTAGTATCGGTTTATGCGGCTTAAGTTTGAGTTAGGAATGGTGAACCGCTCAATGTATCTCGGTGCGCGGCCTTATGTGCAATAATCTCCATGATTCTTTCAACAACGCTTCCTTAATCTTATTGTTTAATGGAGTACATCAAAAAGGAAAGAAGACAATCAGATCAATTGATTGGAGTGTGGTGACTATTGCATTTGGTTCTTTAGCGTAAATGTAGTGACACAACTTAAAGCTAGATTTACATTGATCTTTTGTTTAGTACACAATCTTTAGTTTGACATTTTACCGCCTTTCAACTTGGGAGTTAAATCATTTGACTTGTTAGTTCCAAGTGAAATGATTTATTGACATGAACAATTTATTTACAAGAATGAGAATTTTGTTTATAGAAGGCATGTTTTCAGTTGTGTCATTATCGTTACGTTTCAAAAATGTTTATCTATCATGATATTCCTAATTATTATTATTGATGCTATAACTTCCTGTTAGTCTTATCACTATCATGTATAATTTAATGTAATTTACATTACTTAACGATAAGTATAAAGTTTGAAATATACTATAATAATAATTCAAACGGCTGATTGTAATGTAAACAATGGTTAGATATTTTCGTTGGTATTTCTTATAAATCTTGGTAATTTATATTGTTTTGTAACATAAGGTTTAATTTATATGGTATCGATTGAACCGATTTCTTCGATGCGAAATATGAATATTTGTGTGTGGTTAATTTTAAAATATTTTGTTCCTTACTAACGAAAACGTTTCTAGTTTATGTGTGTCGATCGCACAGAATCGTCGCAGCTGCATTTATGTTATTGTATAGTATAATCGCAGTATAGAGCGGTAACCGACTGGTCCTCCTATAAAATGACAATAGCTCTAACCCGACTGAGTATTGCACCATTCCCACAGACTCCTATACTTGTACCTTTGTTAGTTGTTTAACTACCGATCCCACCTATTCGAACGATACGAACTGTTTACTAGTTATCGTACAGATTGTTTTACTATACATACTCGTAGCTGTTTAATTGTAACTACTGCAACCCTGTGTTCATATTTTTATATAAAGTCTTATAATTTGCATTTAAATATAAATCTCAAAAATCGCCGGTTCTAGAGGACAAAACGATGCCAGGAAAGTACCAGACAATATTTGGAGACATCGTCGTCGCCTAGTCGTATTAGCTAGCGCAGTCAGTGATTTTTTTACTGCTTTAGTTTTTACTGTGTCAACCCTCAGCGGCGAGATTTGGACTTTTTTTGTACCCTCTCATGAAAGCTATAACTCGAAAAGAACAGCAATTTGGTTTATGATATTATATTAAGTATTAATTATTATATAGAGCACGCCGGATGTTACATATTATTAATATTTGTTAAAGCATCAATTTGTTACTGTTCAAGACTAAAAATAATATAAATATTGTAGGTTAAGTTAGCTTGTGTTATCAGTTATCACCTATGACTTATGTTTTTTGATAGATTCATTATTTTTTAACTTTGTGTTCGTTGCAGTATTCCTTTTAGCAGATTTTACTTACATATGTTTACATTTTTGTTGTTGGTAATTTCTAAAGATACCTACCTAATTATTGCCTGCATTTATGATATTAATGATGTATTGTATCATTATGCATGGTTAAGGCCTAGTTTTAAAGTAGGTTTATCAATCTACTGTGAACATCATTTAACAATTTTTTTACCTAATTTAGTCCTAGTTTCCATGAAAATAAAAGTGTATTTTTAACATTGAACTGATAAAAAAGTTTCTGGTAAAAATAGTGCCATCTTGCTGGTTCCTCACAATTGCATTGTGGTGCAAAAGTTGCATTTCTACGTTAAAAAAAATAACACTGAATTTCGAATATGTATGTCACATCAATAAAATATATTATTTTGTAATATACCTACTCTATTGCTGCGTTTTAATTTTTATACGACTGCCGAAGGAAAGAAGGGTAGATAATGTTTTTCGAGTGTAATGTATAATGATATCGGTCATTCCACGCCGATCAAATGAACGGATCAACTAGCTGTGCAGAAACAAGAATGGAACTCGAAGAAGCCTTTTGTTCCAAACAAATCGACTGGTTGATCAATATGTCAATTACTTTGGCACAGACATTATTAATTATACTAATGGATAAAGAGACGAGCTGGTCTTTTGCCTGATGGTAAGCGTAACGCCGGCACATAATAATTGCAGTGCCATTTAGAACTTTGAAACCCAAAAGCCTGCGCGGCACTGCATTGCGCTCGTTACCCCGAGACTAGGTGTAAGTCGGTATTACGTCTCAACTCTCAACCCCAGTAATTTCACTGACTGCTTTGCTCGTCAAACCGGAACAGTAATGCATATTAGATACCTACTGCTTGGCGGCAGACTATACGAGAGCAAAACATGTTTTATGAATTCCGTATCAACATATGTACATAATTATATCGATACATTTATTAGACTGCACGTCTCAATTTCATTCTTTATGTTGATAGAACTTCCGGTTTGGTTCGTCAAGTTGATTTTCTGAGGTAGCCCAGTTTTGACGTTTAGTTTTATTTTCTCTATGGAGTCCCGTCTCTTCGTAAATAGCAAAGAGAATATAACCACTACGTTTGTAAATAGTATTTGTTTTGTTATCTGTTTGGAATTTGGATAAAGCTGATTTCCACAGAAGCCCCGGGATTATAATATAATCACAAAATATAATATTCTCATCAGATTATAAGCCAGGAAACACAAACTACTAAGGGATACTACCAGGAAATAAAGAAAGGAGAATAAAACTGACAAGTGACAGTGTACATTGTTTACTAGTTAATATAAACCTAGCTACATATATAGTGATCTGTGATATAAACTAAAAAGCCAGAAGCCAGGAATTATCTAGTAGATGTTGAAATCTAAAAGCAACGAGAATACAATTAGAAGCACCGTCCGATCAGTACACTCAGGCTCACAGCCATATGCTGCTTCTACAAACTAAAGAGATGATAGTCTAGGTATGCTGCGTCTAACTGCTGAAGAATGAAGATACACGTTTAATTGTTCACTGTTCTGTCACTTCTGTGAATTGCAACTTGCATCGTGGTCCGTGGTTGCACCATATGGTTCCCAACTTCCCATATAAGGCTATATAATAAGTATATACAAAAGTACTCTGTGGCATCAGGGAAAGAGGCCAGCCGCGAGTAATTGGCGAGTAAAAGGAACTCATTAATCGTAATCACGGTTTACTCTTTGATCTTAATAAACTAATTTATTATGAACTAATCTGCCTACGCCACAGGCACAGGCGCTATTTTTGATCACAGGCCACAAATCACCGACAGTGTTTTGTGGCACAGCCCACAGTAACAGTAGAGTGTTGTTTCCAAGCTGTGGAAAATAGAAATTGCGTAAATCTTGTGAATAACACTTCTTGATTTGCTATATAAAAATAATAATAGGTACATAATTCACAAGGAGTATAAGGTAGAAATATACACTATGGCAAACTGGTGCTTAAAAGATGAACATACTTACACAGAAACAAAGAATCCACTTGCTTGGTCGAGAGATGAAAGGTTTATATTATATGGTATACTAAGACATAATAAAGGTTCTAAAAGAATGCAGAAGTTGCAAGAAGGACTTCCCAACAAAACATTGGAGGAAATCAAAGCAGCTCTTGAATATTATAGAACTAAAGCAGTTCATCATCCAGCATGTGACATGCACAGATCAAAAATGAGAAGAAGTAAAACAAAGCCACTAATACCATTAGCAAGTTGGGCAAAAGTATTGACAGACAATTTAAAATACAAGAATCTTCAAACAGAGATTCACTGTGCATTGCGTCTAATTGCAGATTTGGAAGATACACCTGCAGCTTCAGACTGTGATCAGATCGACTTCCAAAACATTTATCATCAAATAGCCGATGCTATGGAAGGAAAGCCTCCAGCTTACAATAAACTACACGCAGAAGTTATAAACAGTTGTATATTAGATACAGCGTTGACTAGTAGATCTTTTGTCAAATTGAGTACATATAAACATATCACAAGTGCTGTGAGTTTCAAAGATGTAGAAATGCCAATTTTTCCTCGACCTACAAAAGATAACAGACTTTCTATTATACGCCATCTATCTTCCCAAAGAAACTATAACCCCTTGGGTATTTCCGAAGATAATTTCAGACCTGTATCAGCATCATCACCTGAATAGCTTATGACATTATTGTGATGTAATCGAGTGATTATATTGTAGTGTTGAATATATGAAACCAACTAAATTAAGTCAATGTGGTTTTATTTAGTTTTATATTTTAAAATCGGTTATCTTTGGGGTTTTTCAATTACCACTTGAACAACTCATGATACAAACAAAAAGACAGTATTATAAAAAAATTAAAATATAAAGTAGGACCTAAACTCTCTTGCAAGTCACTCAGATATCTGCACAGAGTGCTGTATGCAGTAACTAATATAGAACACTAGAAAATACAATGTCACTTCAATGTGTTACTGATGATGGCTCAATGACACAGAACCTTCGAACCTTACTACAAAAAAAAACAATTATGTAAAAAAAGGAAAAAAATATATTTTCAATAATGTTTATTTAAAAATACTTATGATATTTTAGGTATGTATTAAAATATTCCTAGATAAAATTAGGTACCTATGTGTGTACTGCTGTGTATCAGCCAAGTTGTGGGCTAAGTAATAATAAAGAATATAATTACATACCTAAAATTACGAATTTAACCATTCAACGAATTTACTAAATAACTTGAGTGCTACATTGACCACTCTGTCCCAGAAGCCGACTTCTTCTTGGGACTCCTGGTTTGGTCCTGTCGGAAATTCATCGTCGAAAGTTTCTACCTGCCGCTTTTCTCGTGGTAGATTTTCTGTTTTATCTGTTGAAAATTTTAATAATAAAATAAATAGATGTATAAAGTAAAGAAACTGCACAAGAAACGCACTTCCACTTCCTGGCTCCATCATCAGAACCTCGACACCAAGTGCAACCTATTGGACACGTCAAAACGAATCATGATTAAGAGCTCAAACTCGGAAGGGTTTACTTGTGGCCACAGAAGAGTTCCACTATCCACCTCCTGGTTCCATCATCACATCAGCTCCATGATACCAAATTATATCATCCGAGCTACATTATAATAAGTAGGTACCTAAGTTGGGTTAGGTAAGACGAGCTGGTCGTTTGTCTGATGGTAAGCATGACTAGAAGTTTTTTTTTTTTTTTTACATCTGACTGGTAAAACGTTTGACCGCAATCTCACCTGATGTGAAGTGACGATGTGGTCGAAGATGTTGCACGTTTTCCCAGTAAATACCTATTCACTCTATTTTTGAACACACCCAGATTATAACGTTCAGGGAACACAGACGACGGCAGAGCATTCCACTCCTTTGCAGTTCTTATTATGAAGGAAGAAGCGAAGCGCTTCGTGCGAGTTGGTGGTATTT
Source organism: Crocallis elinguaria (assembly GCA_907269065.1). NCBI lineage: Eukaryota > Metazoa > Arthropoda > Insecta > Lepidoptera > Geometridae > Crocallis > Crocallis elinguaria. The sequence goes on along the minus strand of OU026079.1, from coordinate 7,949,558 downwards.
CTACTATAAAGGGGTGGCGCTCAGCCGAACGTCTTGTTGTGCGGTAGAAAAAGGGTGATGAGGGAATCAAGTGGTGGAGTTCTTGCGCACACTCTCCGTGGTATATTCGGTAAAACACCGTTAGACTTGCGACTTCACGGCGATGTGCCAGGAGCCCAATTCACGTATTTAGGGACATTATGTCGGATTCAAGATTATCTCTAATCATATGTCTCTACGAAAAATCTCACTAAAATGTAAAAAACTGCATTCTCGATGCGGTTAGAGATTGTTGTCCACAGACTAATTGTTGTCATAGATTTCTTCCTAGACATTTTTAAATACGTTCCGTTTTATCGACTGCATTCACATGAAATCGAGAAACGACACAAGTATTCATTTCAAATGTTTAAATATATGAAGACTACGTAATAATGCATACAACGTACATTTTATATGTAATTGAATAAATTTATACAAAGTAGACAGTTTTAAAATCGAGAATTTATTTTCAAATTTTGTACTTTCGCGTGGAAAGAAATGTTTTCTGCAATATCAAATTAAAATCTTTTTAATCTATGCATGAGATAGAGCTGTAAAAGTAACGAGAAATCGAGTACTCGTATGTATTCGTTATTGAAATCATTAGTACTCGTTACTTTCGTCTTGTTACTTTTAATACAATCGAATACTAGATGAAACATCGCATCGAGTCCTGTTGGTTGGTAATTGGTATCCCGTATCATTGTATTCCTTGGTATGATATCGTTCGTATTAAGTACTCTCTTCTTGTTATACATTTAGATATAGTGAATGACATTATTGGCACAAAGTAACACCATAAAAAATCCTTGGTAAAATAATGAAATCAAAAAGTTGAAAATAATAGTAGGCATTTTAAGGAAAGAAATCCCTGGTTCATATTATTACATAAAAATTTGTTTTTGGAAAAAGCGGGAACCGACTTGCGAAAATGTCGTGAAATATGGAATATTATCACCCATTTTTTCACCCTTAAGAGATGGTATTCCTACATAAAATTTATGGAACCCTACTCATGAAAAAAATAATAATTAAAACCCTTCTGCTCCATGTTTTGAAGTTGGAAAAAATATAAACAATACGAAGCCACGATGCTTATTTCTCACTCACATTAATTCTATCGCTGGACAAACCCTTTCAGTTCACGCATCATGCATTGTATTCGTACGGATAACGAATCAAATTGACATCATACGAAACATACGAGTAAAGAATTGGGTTGTTGACTGTATTCAAATAAAAATATAATTTTGCCGCGAAACGGTAGTTTTTGTGACAGAAATCCTATTAAACACAATATTTTTGTTTATTTTTAAGGAATTTAATTTAAATTAAATAATCAAAATGTAATAACATCACTCCGAAGTCACGTGACATAAAACGCCCGTAACGTCACTGTTTCCATCGGAATGAGTATATATTTTTTTGTTTTGTTTTTGGCTCCACATGATTTGCGCATTTAACTAGTGTCAAGTTATACAAATAATAATATATAATAAATCTCTAGTTTTGGTGCATGAAAGTCGTCAAAGTCACGTTAAAGTTTAGTCTAGGCGCGGTCGAGTCGAAGTGACGCTTCAGTAAATTGGTGGATAGTTTACTGAAGCTTCTATGGAGTTTTGGATAGAATACGAAAATACACGTTTTTCGTCTTTGTACTATTTCCCTTTCACTCATGCAAGTTTACGAACACTTAATGGTTAATAATCCACTATTATTACACATTAACACTTTATAAAACAAAGGTTTTAGTAAATAACACAAAATCAACAAAAGCACATTTTCGCATTCCCGCCAAAACTCCCATGAGTATATAGCTCGTTGCGCTTAACTGCTCAGTATTTTAGAGTGATTTCTGTGATTATTTATCTGTGCTGTGAATTCCGCGCTTATTTTTCTAAATTTATTTCGACTCTTGAATATTCTCCCATGATGGAAAGTGGCTTCATAAAGGCAAATAATTCCAATTTGCCGAGAATTGATTGTTTTACGGTGGCCAATTTCTTCTCGACAAACGATAATTTCTGCTCTGCTGAATTTAGAAATGTGAAGACCTCCGTGTAAGTACCTACTTATTATACCAAAAATCTATATTTCTATAACCAACAATGAATATATAATAGTAATCATAGATTCTAAGATCCAAAGTGTATTAATTAACCAAAGCATATATATAAATCAATAAGCTCAAAAAACTTAGAACTTATATTTTAATACATAACAATATATACAGAGAAAGCATCGAATCAACTTGTCACTAAACGTAGCACAGACTAGGTAGTAGTGGTTATATTCTCTTTGCTTGTCACTTTACAGTGTTATAGAAAATTACTCTGTGGTAATTGAACTCGTGACGTCACTGGCGTTTTGGAGCAAAATTTAAAACGGCATTTAAAATACATGATAATTAAAATATTAGTTGTTTTAAAAAGTAAATTTAAATATTTTGGGTTACATTAGGCCCATACGCATCGTTTTAAACACTTTCCCAAAATCAGTCAACATCCCAATTGAATTTGTAAGTAGTGATTCGTTACTTCAAATCTGGCGATGTACTCGTTACTCGGTAACGAATACATACGATTTCTTTCAGCTCTACTGCTCTAGCATGAGATCGTTCATCTTATTTTGTTTGGTTTTAGTGGTATTTACAGAGTACTTTTCATGAACTCCACAACAAAATCGACCGACATGGGTCGGAGTCATTTCCATGAATCTGATTATGTGGGAGAATCAGATTATACAGGTGAATTATTATGTGTTTATTTTGGTCAAGTGTCACAGATCGTCTTATCCTAATCTCTGTGGTTATTTTTAATAAGTAGCTTGTAAGAGTTTGTTTGATACTTTTTACTGTTTTTCAGGAAATCCTCAAATATGCAGATATCTCAAAAAGGGACTGTACCAAGCGTATTCCCTTGGTGCACTTGAGTTTCGACAACACCTACATCAAGAAGCCTTCGGTATTTAGAAAGAAGCAAGAAGCTATTCATTTTTATGCAGCTATCTCAAAAAGGGACTGTACCAAGCGTATTCCCTTGGCTTGGTGCACTTGAGTTTCAACAACACCTACATCAAGAAGCCTTCGGTATTTAGAAAGAAGCAAGAAGCTATTCATTTTTATACTAGGCTAGAAAACTATGATAAATTCATGCTGGTGTTAGACACATATGTAATAATTTAAATTACAAGGGAAGTAAAATTATTAATGTTTGTGTTGGTGATCAACTGTTAATAACGCTGATCAAGCTAAGCAGATATTTACCAGATTTTGAGTAGACAGTTTTTATTTGGTGTTTCCCAAACTAGCATCGCTAACATTTTTATAACATGGATACATTTGATGTATAAAATTTGGAATTTAATTTGTATTTGGCCAAATAAAGAATCGGTTCAATACTATATAAGAAGTTTTCCAAGAGCAAGAATTATTGTGGACACAACAGAAATACCCATAATAAAGCCTGGGAATCCTGTAGCACAGCATGTAACATTTAGCAGCTACAAACACAAAAATACTGTGAAGGCAATGATTGGGGCTGCGCCTGGTGGTCTTACATCTTGTCTCAGAATGTTATGGAGGTTCAGTCAGTGATAGACAGATTATAGAAAGATCCAAACTGCAAAATCTTTTGTGAAGGCAATGATTGGGGCTGCGCCTGGTGGTCTTACATCTTGTCTCAGAATGTTATGGAGGTTCAGTCAGTGATAGACAGATTATAGAAAGATCCAAACTGCAAAATCTTTGTGCCAGTGGTGATTCTATCATGACAGACAGAGGCTTTAATGTACAGGACATTTTTGTTCCAAAAGACATTACTATAAATACTACGATGCTTTTGAAAGGAAAGACACAAATATCAGGTGTTACAATAATACTGGATCGGAAATTAGCGAGCAAACATGTTCATATAGAACATATTATTGGTCTAGCTAAGACATACAAGATTTTAAAAAACGAATTAAGCCCATATCATGTCCCCCTAGCATCTAGGATTTTATTTGTTTGTGCTATAGTTTGTAATTTTAGAGAGAATATAGTGAAATAAAAGTTTTTATTACTTTTTATTGTTTTATTATACAGTATAATTATTCTTTCTTATTCTTATTCAAGTGGGGGCGATAAGGCCTGCACTGACGTCCCGCTTGGGGTGTATTCTTATTCTAGGTGGGGGTGATAAGGCCTGCACTGACGTCCCGCTTGGGGTGTATTGTGCATTTCCCCCTGCCAGCGTTCACCCTAGCCAGCCCAACTCCTTTATGGAACGGAGTGCGGCCTTGGGGCGCTGGCAAAGCTGCTCCAGTAACGTTGATGTTGTTGTTGTACTATATGTCTGAACGTTAGTCGTCTGCTGTTGTTGCGTCAGCTGCTCACGCATTCCGGTAGTTATTCTTATTTCTTCCGTGGCCTCGCAATGCCACATCACGTGTTCCACAGTCTCATTTTCCAGCAAGCAGCCCCGACATAGAGGACTGTCTGTCACTCCAATCTTATGTAGATGATAGTTTAAGTTGCAGTGGCCTGTGATGAGCCCTACTAAAAGTCCAAGATCCTGCCGTTGTAACTTTAGTAGGTTGTTTGTGATGTTCCTGTTTAGGGCTGGGAAAACGGTTCTTGCATGTTTGCAATCCGTCCTCTTCTTGTTTGCAATCCGTCCTCTTCTTTGGGGTGTATTGTGCATTTACCCAAGCCATCCCAACTTCTTTACATAACGGAGCACCGCTTTGGGTTGCTGGCGCAGCTGTTCCAGTAAAGTTTTAGGTGGTGAAAATTTTCTGGAGTACAATCTTGGTCAAGCCTCTCTCCGTGATTTGCCGCGTTGCAAGAACAATCTGAATATAAAACAAGAGCCATCATGTTAAAATAAGATCCGGATAAGGGGTATTAAACATAATTTCATTTACCTTTAACATTGTACACAAATTACATGTCAAAGTAACATTGAATTTGTTGCTTGGTAATCGTCGGCTAATATGGTGGAACTATTGACATCTTGGTAAAGTTCTACAGCGAGAACGTCGACTGCTCGGCTTTCAGACGCTGTAGGGCTTTGATGAAGTGTTAACATATTACATTAAAAAAGCTGTAAATTGTTAAAGCTGTAACACTGTTAAAAATCACTTAACAACCACTCAAGTGTCCCGAAGACACGAACAAACGCTGGAGATTCCGAATCTCTCATTGGGGGGAGGTATTAATTATTTGCTAATTATTAATTAACAAAGAATAATGACTATACAAAAGAAATCTGCAATTTACATAGTAAAATCACAGTTCACAACTTCACAGACAAACAAACATTTCGAGTTCTCTATACGACATCAAAAGTCTATTGCTCCGGACCACTCGTTGCATGTCGAACGCTGGCGGTAGACATATCTCTTACGTGACATTACGAGAATACGAAAATTAGGTTTGAATCGACATACGCCATTTTTTTTTCGACATATCTCGAATCCGACATGATGTCACAGACCACTCGTTGCATGTCGAGCGCTAGGAGTAGACATATCTCTAACGTGACATTCCGAGAATACGAAAATTAGGTTTCAATCGACATACGCCATTTTTTTTCGACATATCTCGAATCCGACATGATGTCATTTGCGCGAGAATTGGGCTCCAGGCCCTGCAGTGTGAAGTGAAGTGTGAAGTGAACATGTAGAAAAGTGACATAATGAAATTGTCTTCTAAGATTGTTATGTAGTTAGTTATAGTAAGTACCTACAAGTAAAGCTAATAAAAGTGTGATATTATGTAAAATTGGTAAAAAGTGGGCACGGTCGGCGTGAAATACCTACATATTAATATTTAAAAATTAATTATTTATACAATTTAAACTTGTTTTTGGTTTTAATTGAAATTGATTGATTTATTTAGATTGCATGCTTTTTAGTTGTTTATTTTCAACACTGTATGAATCTGAAACCAGGGCGGCTAGCCGCCTAGCACGGCGCCCACCCCAGGTGGCACCGGTTGTGTGGTTTGGGCGTGGCCCACAACCAGTGGCTGATTTAGGGGCGGGCATGTGGAGGTGTATATAAGTGGGTAACCACTTAGATAAATCATAATGCATGTGCCATGTGCTTTTAAGTAATAGTCGTAACTTACGTGATAGACTGGAACTCTCAGCTGCTGGTACCTGATGAAGATTAAAAATGTATAATAAGTAGTTAGGTTTGCTACCTTAAATTGTAATGAATAAAATGGTTGAAGATACTTTTAAGATAATTTTTTTTAAAATGTTGTTGTTAACGAGACGAGCTGGTTGTTTGCCTGATGGTAAGCATAACGCCGGCCCATAACAATTGCAGTGCCACCCAGAACTTTGAAACACAAAGGCCTGCGCGGCACTGCAATGCGCTCGTTACCCTGAGACATTAGGTATTAAGTCTCATAAGCCCAGTAATTTCGCTGGATACTCTCCTCATCAAACCGTAATGCTTGCACACTACTGCTTGGCGGCAGACTTCACGAACAAAGCAGTGGTAACAACCCCAGTCGGACACTCGCAGAAGAGTTAGTCCTCCCACTAACAAAATTCAAAACAGCAGTCACTTTGCCAGACTGATATGTCCTCGTTTTTAAATACTAGGTACCTAGGTAAACATTGGTACACCAGTATCCCACCGCCCCACAGTGGTTCCATATTGAAAAAAGGTGGACTTAGGAACGAAAGTCGGAATTTCGATATGATTTTTTTTTGTAGGACAGATCTTAACTATCTAAACAACATTTCTTCTGTTAAAAAGTTCCGTAAGATGCATACTTTTCGAGAAAAAAAATAATCAATTTTTTTTTGTATGGAGAAAAACACTCTTTATTTTTTTTCTCAAGTTGAGTCAAATAGTGACGGCTTTAACTGATATTTTATGAAAGCCCTAGTCGTATTGTACCCAAAAAAAATTAAAACTATTGCGGTCACTTGCGGCCACGCGAGAAAAGTGATGTCAAAAATTACATATATTTTTCGCCATTTTCGAGAAGAGTTCTTATTTTAGGTGAACTATTTATATATTTTCGGCAACTTCCTTATTTTTAGAAGCGAAATATTATAAAAATTTCCAAAAAATTAACAATTTAAAAAAAATAATGCATTTTTTTTTGAAAAAAAAAATGACGTTTTTGCTCCCGTAGATACTTACATAGCTGATTTTAAATGCAAATCAAACTTTACTGTAACAAAATATACAAAATAACTCATTAATAACGGTTAGGTACCTAAAAAGTAAAGTTTTTTTTTGCTGACTTCATGTTACCGATCATATTGTGTCACTGACATTACTTGGCTACCATTGGCGGGCATTATTTGTATAAACAAATGAGTCACTTCTGATACTAACTGTGATTGGTCGCTAGCGCGCTAACATGGTCGCGTTGTTCCTGACAACAGGATAACTCACTTATTCAATCAGGTAACTGCCTCCAAATAAAGCTGAGTAATATAGCTGATGCTATTTGTTCAGGTTTTTTAACCTTATATAGTTCTTGTGTACATATTATGTTCTTCCAGAAACAAAAGATATAATATGTATATTGTATAGCCAAAAAAGGACTGTTTTATGTGAAGTCCTTTGAAGGCCAGTTATAAAAGTATTGCTGATCTGGTATATTTTCATTTTCCAAACACATAAGCTCTTCTTTCTCGTCAGTATTCTCCATCTCTGCTTTGAGCAATTGAACTGCTTCAGAAAGCAACTCATGTATGAAATAGCTTTGAAAACTTTGACCTAATCCGGGACATGTAAGGGTCTACCTTATTAAAAGCCAATGGAGATCGAATGTCCTCATTAGTTTGGATCTTTCATTTCTTCAGTCGTGTTGTCCTCTTTTATGTTTTCTAAGACTTTCTTACGAGTTTCTGATCCATCAAGAAGCTTCTGATAGTTCGGAAGGGCAGTGGAACTATCTTGTCCTAGCTATTAATAGCGATTGCCTACTCCATTGTGATTGTGATACGTTACAGTACCGATCAAATGGCATTATTTAAACTTTATGAAATATATTGTATAGTGTCAACCGACACAAAACTGTAGTTCTTCAGAATTATCATTTACAAAGGAACTAGAACGTCTTTTGTTCTGTTTGTTGCCCAAATCAGCAAAGAATACCCTAAGAAAGGCTACCCTTACTTTTCAGTAGAGGTACTGGCTTCCGTACTATTCCGCAGTGCAGAAAGATGGCATATCGAGTCGACTAGGCAACAATTCCGGCTGTTCAACTAAGTCCTTCGGAATTCCTCTTACACTCGCAAGGTCAACAGTATCGCAAATAGGCCAACTAATATTGGTTCCTAATCATTTGCGATTGTTTTCTCGATTCATAAATGGCTTCAACTTTCTGCTTAGGCACACATAACCACGTCTTAGTTACAAAATTGGTATTGTAGCCTGAAAAAACTCCTTGATTTACGGTCAGCTTCTGATATTCTATTTCACATTGTATTTTGTAAACTTCACACATATCATTATATGTAATCCTTAATATCTCCACTATCCTTTAGAATCAAGAACATTATCGAGATGTGTGCCTAAACCGGTTGTAGATTCAAAATGGTAATAATGAATTCTTTCACAGTTAACGTCCTTTCACAGTTATTCGTTAGTACCGAATGAAATTAAATGAACATTGCTTTGTATTTTAAGTGCGGAACAGGTAGGCTTTTAGACACTATATTGACGAGTAACGCAACAATTAACAAACAACCACAGCCGACTATCAAACAATTTGTTTGCGTAGATAATGTACGCCATTAGGAACCGAATAACGTGTAATAACTAGTAATAAATAGTCAGGGAATTGCTAGAAGCAGAATGATATGTTTTAAGAATTGAACATATTCATACAGAACAATTTAAAGACGTTCATACAGTTTAGATACATTGCTTGAAGCTTCGGCAGACAGATTACAATTTTCCTACCATGAAAGACAAAAAGGCAAGTTACGAACATTGAATCCAACGTTGGATCCCAAACACTTTCAGGGTAGGAACACTGCCATCCCTCAGCCAAAGCTTTGACATGCGGTTTTCAGAGTAAAGCCCCAGGAACAACGCGACCATGTTAGCGCGCTAGCGACCAATCACAGTTAGTATCAGAAGTGACTCATTTGTTTATACAAATAATGCCCGCCAATGGTAGCCAAGTAATGTCAGTGACACAATATGATCGGTAACATGAAGTCAGCAAAAAAAAACTTTACTTTTTAGGTACCTAACCGTTATTAATGAGTTATTTTGTATATTTTGTTACAGTAAAGTTTGATTTGCATTTAAAATCAGCTATGTAAGTATCTACGGGAGCAAAAACGTCATTTTTTTTTTTCAAAAAAAAATTCATTATTTTTTTTAAATTGTTAATTTTTTGAAAATTTTTATAATATTTCGCTTCTAAAAATAAGGAAGTAGCCGAAAATACATAAATAGTTCACCTAAAATAAGAACTCTTCTCGAAAATGGCGAAAAATATATGTAATTTTTGACATCACTTTTCTCGCGTGGCCGCAAGTGACCGCAATAGTTTTAATTTTTTTTGGGTACAATACGACTAGGGCTTTCATAAAATATCAGTTAAAGCCGTCACTATTTGACTCAACTTGAGAAAAAAAATAAAGAGTGTTTTTCTCCATACAAAAAAAAATGATTATTTTTTTTCTCGAAAAGTATGCATCTTACGGAACTTTTTAACAGAAGAAATGTTGTTTAGATAGTTAAGATCTGTCCTACAAAAAAAAATCATATCGAAATTCCGACTTTCGTTCCTAAGTCCACCTTTTTTCAATATGGAACCACTGTGCGCCCAAGCCATGGGACATGTACAAATAGATATATAGGTACCTACCTTAGATATTGCAGTTAGGAAGTTTTGCTCGAGAATTTCCTATATTTTTTATAGTAATTAATAGGTAAAATCGCTTGCCTAGCCTAAGCTGGGGCTCGAACTTGCTGAGAGAAAATAACATTCTGTATTTTTATATGATAGCGGTCGAAAGGATAAATCTAAATCACAAGCATCAATTCCTTCTCAACAACACATAGTAACTACCTAAGTACCTATTGCAAAAAGGAAACTTCCTAACTTTAATATTTAAAGTACCTACAGCTACTTGTTCTTTTCTCCATGTATCGTGGCCGTGAGTCACCTGTAATACACCCTTTTTTTAACTTACTTTTTTTACAGCTTTTTTTAACTTCACTTATTAATTAAAAATAAAACATCTTCAGGGAAACGCTACCACCAGTCTTCTAATCTAAACTTTCTAAATTAAAACGATTAAAAAATAATTAGGTATCTATCTACCTATTTTAGTCTAGCTACGATTATTCCACTGTGTCCCACCAGTGGGACAGCTTGGTGGGACATTCGTGTAGTAACGTTCGTGAAGCAACGGATCCTTCTCTCTTACTACGTCTTCAAAATCACTGACCGTCCCGAACTACTTTGATATTATCGCCATATTTAATGCTAAAGTACCTACCAACTTAAAAAATAAGAATTTTTTATTTTAACACTTACGTGGTATCCATTAGAATATGTACAAAATATTGCTACTAATATGACGATAAATAGGATGTGCAAACTGATTTGCCTCATGTCTCCGTTTCCAATTATCAGATTGAATCCCCATGACTGTGAACTTACGTTTTATAGGAGGGCGTGGTCACGCTGCCAGTAGCGGAAAATCATGGTTTGTAATCACAAGCACATCAACAAGTGCTTGTGCTATGCCTATTGTCCTCTTACGTCATGATTCCTCAGAGATAAAAGTGATTTAGTTCATATTTATTTAGGACTTGGTTTTCCGGACTTATACAAATAAACAGCAGATATAATTTTCTTACACATTTAATTAATAGATAGGTAGGTACTATATGTACCTACTCTTCTACTAGAAGAGATATAAAGTATAGATGTATCGGAAAAAAAGATGATGATAATGTGACTACATCTTTTTGCTATCATAGCATGCTTTCGAAAGTGGGCTCGGTACATAATGGAAATTGAAATTGTGGAATCCATCAAAGAATTGTCGTTTCTTTGGCACTGGAACCAAGTCAGCTATAATTGTAAACCGTAGCGGAAGGAGTAGGTTTGATCCGAAACCCCTTTACTGCCAACAAAATCTGTATCAAAGAGAATATACAAATATGTTACGTAGGTACCTAAGTATCTATAAAATTATCTAGGTTAAGCAAACGTAAATAAAGACCCACTTTAGTTGTGGACGCGCGGATGCTTTGCACCATCTACCTACGTCTAATGCCTTAGGTCTCGCACGAGATTTGTATATCTGCACAAAATATAAAAACATAGAATTTTGAGAAGACAAATCGATGGTTGTTTTTGAATGATATTAGGTATGTATTATGTGATTTATATTATGAATACTTATATGTAGTCAGTCCTTTTCACATTTTTTTCAGTGTCGGATCGGATGGTGACGGTTTTGTTACTTCAGTAGGTACTTATCTATACCTAAATATTCTAAGTAGGTACTTTTCGTTTCGAAAAATTAAACTTATGTAGGTACCTATACCTACGCACTTTTAGAAGCGACTGTACTAACGACACACCCTGAACATACAAGTTTCATAGCGTGATTAACAGTTGAGCAGGTGACCTTGTCGATTCAGTTAGTGTTCCGCATGAAAGAGTGTGTACAATGGAACTCTTGGTTGTGAATTGGCCAGGCTTGGTGCGGGCATGGGAGTGCAAAGTCATCACCATTAGCGCATGTTTGCAAGCCGATGTATTATTTATTATTAACTGAGGAAATACCTACACCGGATATATAATATCTACATTCTACTTTATTTATTAATATACCTACCTAACTAGTAAGTTTAAGTAACAATTATAATACCTACCTACCTTTTTACACTCGTTTGACCACTATTCAGGCGCAGATCCAGCTCTCAAGAATGTTTGTGGTCACAGCTACCTATTGTATAACATAGGCGAAATGCGAGTCGGACTCTCTCGATACATTGCCCTCTCCTGCCATCTCGATACATCCCACGCGAGCGAACACTAGTAAACCAGTGTGCGGCGCTACGTACCGGTGAATTAAGAACGATTTGTTTTATTTCAATTTCATTAAGTCATATCTGCCTAAAGGGTTGTGGGCATGCCCACCGTGCCCACAAGATTGCCGCGCCTGAGATTATTAGGACTGGCTCTCAAGTGCAGCTGCCAGAACACATATATAGGGGCTTGACAACAGATTTTCAACTTGAGGATAGTAGCTAGCCAGGCTAGCATTAGAAAATGCTCTTGCATAGTTGCATTGTCTTTTTCTTCACCGAAAACTCAAGCTCATTGTAGATTTCGATCCATTGCCCTACAGATCGGCGAATGGCATTTTACTACCACTGGGATGGCCTAGGATGGCTCCGGTTGGGGGATTGAGCCCGGGGCTCTTCGCTTCGCAGGCAAGGTTATTATACCAACTTAGCCACGGAGCCATCAAACCTCAAGCTCATTTCATCATTTGTAGGATTCGAACCATTGACCTGCAGATCGGCGAACGAATACCACTAGAGTCCTCTGGGATGGTCTAATATAGACATTTCTAAGAATCGAAAATGAGTATGAAATACTAAAATAAAACGATAAATTACAGTAAAATCTATAATCATATGTTATTTCTTAGATGCACCAAACCCTGAGAAGCCCATTATCTCAGCCAGCTCATTAGGTGCAGACGTTTCTTCTGCTTCATCATTGTCATTAAGCTTGCGTTTCTTGTCTCGGCGTCTCTCGCGACGCAGTTCCTTGACCCTCAATTCTTCCTCCGCTGCTTCCCTAAGTCGACTGTCCAGTTCATACTCACGTTTCTTTTCTTCTAGCTTTCTTTTATTTAGCGTAAATCGGGCTTTTACCTGGAAATAAAATAGTGAAAATTAGTAAATTAAAAGCAGTAACATTCATCATAATATCCAAGTTCCTTTTGGGGGTAGGCATTTGGCTAAAAAATAAGCAAATTCCATCATCAAATAAAATGCTATTTACCATTGTCAGCATTTATATTGATTAGATTAGTACACTACTAATTTAAAGGTGACATAGTTATTTCGAAATAACTAAGTATATTAATTATAAATACTATATATAAATACGGCAAAACTCTAACTTTTTTGAGAGTTTCCATCTGGGTTGGTACCACCGCTTTGCTTGTGAAGTCTGCCACCAAGCAGTTATGTGCACTTACTTATTTGTTACTTGGTGCGCGGGCTCTTTTCTGCAACTAGGCCGTTTATTGACCCTTTTTGCGTGAGCAAGTTATTCAGTAATGTGCAAGCATTACTGCGTTCCGGTTTGATTAGCAGCGTAGACAGTGAAATTACTGGGCTTATGAGATTTAATACCTAATGTCTCTGGGTAATGAGTGCTATGCAGTGCAGCGCAAACCTTTGTGTTTAAAAGTTAAGCGACAACCCAGTTGATGATGTAGGCAGCATGCAAGAGAGATAATATTGATATTTGTTACTTTGCTATGCATAATTGAATAATTAAGTCTTTAGACTACTTGTCTTGCCTTTAGGGTAGGCAAAGTGGCGAATGGGAAGTTATTTCATTACCTTAAAATATTTGATATGCTTAGAATTTCATAACTATTTAATGCATATGTATGTTTACTCCATCATTGAATATAATTGTGATTAATTTGGACCCTGTAGGTAAGTAGGCCTTGGTCTGCCTCAGCTTCTGCTTTCAGGTACATTCACACAGAATAATATCTTTGACCTCATTCAATCTCATGATATGTTCAAATCAATATAGGAAGCCTAACATCAGATGTTGGCCCCAAGACAGTTGCAAAGTTGATGGAAGATATTAGAAAGATTAAGATATCATCCGTAACAGAGGGCTCTTGTCTTTTGCAGAAATGAGACAAAGGTGCATTAATATTAATTAACTTTGTCACAGCAGAATCCTATTTTAGTTTAAAGCAGTTTTGGCTATTATATAAATGTGCTAACTTGATCTAAAGAACTCCGCTCAATCTTCATAGACATTCCCAAGTTCCTTTGATGTTTCTTGCCATTGATATGATCCAGGAAGTTGATTGAATCTTTGACAACACAATCACAGACATTGCAGTAGTAACCTCCGGACTGTGATGTGGGAGTGTTCTTTGTGATGACTACACTCTTGCCCAACTTGGAGTCTAGGTCAACCTTGTAGTCTCGCTGCTTGAGGAGCTCTCTCTTGACCGGTGCAGCTGAAATATGTCAAAACTGGAGTTAGGTAAATAATGTCAACCTGAGAATCAAATTAGTTATGAATGAAAATGATGTTTACTGTGTTCCTATTTTATGGGCAGAAATTACCATGTTACATTATGAGATTATATGAGACTTGAGTGCTAATATCACAGGTGAGTGTGTATGGACTTTCAAAACTTTGATTGGCACTACAATAATAATTGTTGTGTGCAGGCATGTCGCTTACCATCAGGCGAGTGACTTGCTCGTTTCCTCACTTAGTGGCATAGAAAGAGAAATAAAGTTCATGAAAGTTTTACAAAATACGAAGAAATTACAATCCAAATTATTATTATTAGTGTGACTCATGTGGTGGTTCGACAATTACTTGATGCTAGACCTTGAGGAGCACAAGAAATTATTGCTATAATTATATTTACCTTTCTTTTTAGATTTCTCTTCCTCCTCTATTTCAGCTTTAAGTCTCTCTGCAGCGATTTTTTCGAACTCGTCTTTGTCCCATTTTCGACGGTGATCGTCTGGTCTCATACTCATTTTGATTGATTTTTAATGTCTTGTGGTTTATACTTTGTACCTGATCCTGATGGCAAGGTATATATTATATTAAAAACAGTTTTCCAATTCAGTTAGAACTTAGAATCAAGTTCCCAGAATTCAGAAATACTAAAATAAAAACAAATTAACAAATATAATCAATCGACTGACAGTCTGACAGTGACACTGACAGTGTCCAGTAGTGGTTGAATAAAAAATTAGGGATGGGATCTTAAACAGATTAATCGAATAATAGATTTTATGAGTAGAGAAAATCGATTTTAAGCAATGGATTGATCCCGTGAATCAATCTTAGACACTCGAAATAAAAATTTGTCTTTTCTTGGTTATGGTAACTATTACATTATCATCCTCTTACGCTCTCACTGCTGGGATACTGGCAATAGCTGGCTCATATCTAATATCGATACTCGTTATAGTAACACTTATGTTTTTTGATTGGCACCACCCTAGCAATGGCAGCCATTTTAATCGACAATATGAGTTGTTGCACCGTTTTTTTGTAGGTATTTCCAGTCCATATATTATATGAGTCAGTGGAATAGAATAACACGGCACCTCCATGTATTTCCTATTTCCATGGTACTATATGAGTTATGACACTGGCTGTCATATACAACCACATATATAGTAATCTGTGTATACAAAGAAAATGGAAGTAAATCAACCTTTGTAAATATATCAACCTTTTTTTTCTTCTTTTCCAACTAAAAACCAACATAAACAGAAAAACTTAAAGAAAAAAAATATCCTATGTCTCTGTCACAACATTGCGGTTTCTGATTATAGTAGGAAGTCCCTTCATTCGTGTTATCATATTATGTATAAATTGTCATCCCTTATAATATTATCGAATATACTTTTTCAAGTTCTAAACTATGTTCACAGATGGCGTAAGGTGTATTGTGCAAGGCAAAAATAATAAAATACAGGGATATCGTGCGTAGCATGAATAGCATAGTCCTTTCATATACTGGTTATATAACTGGTTGTTAGCTAAATCGGGGCTGACGTTCTCCAGGTGTCCGGCGAGACGGGCAGTTTACGGCTACGACACGCTTATTCCGAAGGTTGCCCACTTCATCGAGAAAGATGATGGGGCTGTTACGGCCGGCTCATTCGCCGGGCACCCATGTCTCCAGAGGAGCACGAGCCTGCTCCTTTCCATCGCCTCACAATTTCGGGATTTCGGGAACCACCCCTCCTGAAGGCAGCGGACTGGGCGAGGACCCACGTGCGACAGGGAATGCCAAATCAGATTTCGGCACCGTATTTTCCCTCCTTATCTGGAGGACAGATGCGCCAGTTCTTCCTCTAAGACCCGGGGGCAGGTCCTGCTCTCCAAGGTCTCCGACGGCCTCCTCCTCGTTGCGGTCCATCGCCTACGGTGCGAACATCGCAGGAGGGAATAATTTGGTCCCCGGTAACCGCGGGAAATAATCCTTCCACCACCCTCCACCCACCACCCAGAAGCGGAGGCTACAGCGTGCTGGTGATAGATTCTGTTTCGCCGACCTGTATGGCCGCCCCCACGGATAGACTTCCAGTGTCACTAGCTCCGGCCGCAGAACAATGGATGCTATTCTATACAGATCACGGGGAGCGACCAACACAACAGTCTCCCGGCGCCACCTTCCTCGGTACCACTGTGCACGGCAATCTCCTCCGACCACCAATAAATACATCTGGCGCTATGTCGGAAGAGCCCTGCGCAAGTCATGGCAGCGTCGCACACCCGCGCCATCGCCTCGCACAGATATAGCCTTCAAATTAGAATTATTTAAAAGATAATTTTGATATATGCTGTCAAATCCATCTCTTTAACTGCCGATCACGCGAACTTCGTTCATCATAAATCGCTAAGATGACGTGTGCGATGCTTGCGAAACTGCGGCGCAAGTACGGATTATTCGGGTCGATAATATTCGACAAAATTCGATAAAAATGACAGTTCAAATCGATAACGTGGGATTTATCGAGCCTCGAAACAATCGACAAAAGTTATCGAAACGCTAGGTCGAATCCAAAGAGAATATAGAGCTACTACAATACTTTACGATCAGACTTCGGTACTCGCAAAATTCGATAAATTTGTCGAGTTTTTCAGTTCGACAAATTTATCGAACCGACTTCCGTACTCGCGTCGCTGGGGTGGTTATAACATAGTCCTCTCGGGACTCACCGCCACTCCCACCACCCGCGCAGTAACATAAACATATCTAACAAACATAAGATAGGAAAGAATATTGGGACTTATAATAGGTCGATAGAAAACTCTGTAAATCCAGAAGTGAATAATTGTTTGACATTTAATTTTATAATAGCACACAAACGCACCTACCAGCTTAGCATAGCGAGCGAGCGTCCTCTGAAAACTGCCGCCCCCCAGGGGTCTGCGCCTCTAGGCCGTGACCTATACAGCCTTTTGATAAATCCAGGACTGCCTCCTGGCTACATAATCAGATCAGCTCCATACACAGACCAGTAAACGGTATGTGGCTCCATGATGCCATGCATACAATGTTTTAGTTCCATACGACAATCAAAAGTACTCGTAGGTACCTATAGGTTAAAATTTACTTCTAAGATTTTATTAGGTACATTTAATGGTGACGATTCTGTCATTTCATACCTACATTTAGTTTCACTCTCTCTCTTTTCAATACATAACATGGGAAAGAGATGGAAGATGTTTGACCGATCTAAATTTAGTTTTAGATCTGTCAAATATTATCTTCCATCCTTGATAAATTAGACGCCACTAAATTCATTGCCAGCAAGTGGATTAATTTAACAGGTCTTAAATATATTTCATCCCTTTCTCATGTTCTCATTAAAAAGAGAGAAACTAAAATTAGGTTTAGAGATGACAGAATTGACACCATTGTTTGTTATAATCTATACTAATAAATAAAATCGAAGTGTCTGTTTGTAATATCAAAATAACAGCTTTTTACCAAATACATATGAAAGTATATACGGTACCTATAACAAAACAATCATTTTTAAATTTTTGTCTGTCTGTCTGTTTGTTCCGGGTTATCTTCGAAACGGCTGGGCCGATTTTGACGGGACTATCACTGGCAGATAGCTTATATTACAAGGAGTAACTTAGGCTACTTTTATTTTAGAAAAAGAATTAGGATTCCGCGCAAAAAAATAAAAACCATGAAATCCAATATCTCCGCGCGGGTGAAACCGCGGGCAGCAGCTAGTTAGTTATATAGAGTTAAAAGTGAAGCTAATAAAAACAAAATCCACATTTTCAGACACACATACCAATTCACAGGCGCTTGTAACGTTTTACATAAATTCATGATGCGAAAGCATAACAATATCTGTAGACAAGCGGGGCTAACTCGGCACGATTTGAAGCCAAGATCGTGACGTGACAGAGTGGCGGCGTGACGCGAACGTCCAGCCGGCCGTGACACATGGCATGGTCATAACGTTATGACGAGAAATTTCTTCATTTCGCCCTTTTTGCCACAGAGATAGCCGTTATCTATCATGCCTTTTGTAATATACCTCGCTTTGTGGCTACGAATTCACGAATCACGCGCTTTCACAACTCTGTTTTTCATAAAGCTTGAGATAACGCTTTTCATCAGGGTTATTTTTATGGGTACCTCCCCATAAAATTGTAGATTGCTGTAATTGTACTAAGCGCATAGTTCAACAGCAAATGTACTACTTAGGTGGGTACATCCTAGCTGGGATCTGTTATCGGTTATTTTTTTTCAATATTATTAAGAAAAAAATTATGAAGAAGTATTTATTCGTATAAAAGTTACAAAATTATAATTAAAAATCTAAACCACTTACATTATTGGCGTTTAGGTAGCTATAATTTGCTACGAACCTAACGAATATTGTAACTAACTTAGTATTTGTATTCTCTTTGGTAACTAACGGGAAGTAACGGATCGTGAGGCTGCCTTCTAGCCAGGCAAGAACTAGAAAATGTGAATCAGAATATAAATATAATAGAATCAGCGGTCGACCTGATCGACTTCACTTCAACTTCATTGCATATTGTAAAGTCTATACTTTTGTTATCATCGACCTACTTTCGCTGTTTTATTACCTACTTGGTAAATACCAGTATAATTACAATAATTAATTAATGCGTTGTACAACATTTGCCAGTATTCTAGAAATGTATAAAAAACGAGCGCCAAGTCGGCTAGAACGCGAAAGAAACGTCCTAGATTTTACATACAGGGCGAGATATTTTAAAGTCGCTCTCGATGTAAATTGCATGGGCCTCGCGAGGCGAACCAAGCCTACCGTCAGCTGACGTGAAGTGAAGGACGGACACGATCCTACGATTACTCTCTACCAAAAATAAAATGAAACGTCTTCCTTAAACACAATTTTCCACGTAAATTACCGGGGACGTCCATCCTTTTGAAAGCCCATTAAACGAATTTTCAGTTAAGCTAATAAAAGTTAAAAGCTGCTCTGCTGTTTGCAGATTTGTTACAGACGGGAGATCGAATTAATTTATTCCTTTTATGAGCTATAACAATTTTACGTCCAACCATTCTTCGAATTCATTCATATATTCCATCAGCCAGCGAACACGTTTAGGTACAGATGTTTGAATTAAAAAAAAACAGCCTCTACTGCAATGTGAAGTATTAGAAATTTTGCCTATTTGTGGACAAAAATGTTTTTAGTTTGACAAATACCAATTTAAAGTTGTACGAGTTGGTCCTCAAAGTTAGATTGTGAACTAAACAACACGTTGAATATTGGAAATGTTCGGTGAATCGGGAATGTAACATGTCACCGAGGTATTTGCATGAATTATCCACGGAGCAGACCCGCCTCCGGTACCAATACGTATGCGCCTCCAGTTGTTTCTGGTTCAGGTAACTTGTTTACGCGAACACACGTAGGTATGCGAAACTGCTTCGATGGTAATCCAGTTAAGTGCTGGGTGGATGGGAAATGGTTGTGGAAAGTAGCTGAAGGAAAGCAAATAACAAGTGAACGTCTATATAATCGCTTGAGAAATGTCTCCTTGTTTATCCGACTAGTGATACCCCTTACATTACGCTATACCTACCTACTTATATTTTGCATAGAGAAGATTTACCTAGAAATATTAAAAAGTAGGTAGTAGTAGGCACCTATCTCTGGGAAAATTGTAAGAATTCAGTGTCAGAAAACCAGGCCCGCCTTTCGTAGTACTTTATCCAATACCTAACCCTATCTCTAAAAAATACTTCTCAAAATACTTTGAGAAATTCCTCCCCATTCTCTTCTGTAATGTAACCCATCAAACTAGATGGTCTATTTATAAGCACAGAAAATTGTCGATCGCTCACTTATGAACACAATGATGCTAGCTCAGATCTGAAAGAGATATATTACTGGAATGTGTATATTAAATGAACGATATGGATACAGTAGGTGTGTAGGTGATATGAGAAATTCCCTCTATCAAGTAGCAGCTCACTATCGCATTCCGATGTAACATATTGAAAACAATTCGAGATGGAATTTTCTCGACGCCCCGACGGGGACAAGGGAATTGCTCAAATTGTTTTTGTTGGGTGCTGTATTTGATAAAGTGTAGGGAGTGTACTTACCTAATATTCTAACCGAATTGGTTTGTTTCCTCTCTTTTTGGTACATAAAAGTCAAGAGTGGGATTTACTTTAGACGTTGATGTAGGTTTTTAATAGTAAAGTCAGTTTTTAGTGGATGTTAATGACCTGGTAAATAAATACGTACATTCACATTTTCAAATTGAGTAATAACCAATATCAATGATATTATAACTAGTATCTATATAAAAAATATTAATGGACTATTACGAAATATATAGAATTTTGTGTAGGTGGATAAAATCTCTAATTAAAAATTTTTTTTCCCATCGCAGAAAGGGGTTCCAAATTTCCAATTTATTAAACTAGTTCACCATTTGTTTTTACTTGAGAAAATAAAATGATAAAGTAAAAACCCAATAAAAAATAAAAGGGAACGCGATAAAATTCAAATGGAAATGTTTACAGAGACGTCAAAATTGTGCTATTCCATGCGCAGGGCAGTCGGGACGGGCGGCAGTAGGGGCGGGCGGCCGAAATTACCGCCTGGTCCAATTTGTATTTACGGACTGTAAAAATTAATGTGTATATTTTTTGTGGAGTTATGGCCACAGAGGTGTGTGGCGTGCGGTGCCAGGAGTGTGTTTATAATGCAAACCCGCGGCTCTGCCGACGTGAGTGATGAAAAAATAACTGATTATGGCAGAATAAACGAACCACTATACCGAACGAGTTACTCGCAGACTTGCACACACGTACATAAAACTCTACATGCTAGACTACACACGGTATTCTATGAAATTCTCCATTTCATAAATCTTATTGTTGAGGAAATATTCTTGTGTAGACCTGCGCGTATACATTTGCCTTTAAACACGGCCACTATCTCGGAACTCAAAGAGGGATTTATATTCGTTATCTACATCCCCAAACTGAGAGAGAGAGAGACAAATGCAAAGTAAAATACTCGCCAAGTAGATTAAAGTAAAACTTTGTTTCTTCCTTTGTTATCTGACAACTTCATACCTAGATGCAGAGTACCTACCTAGGTCACAGAGTATAAGCTGACAGAAACTGACATCGGTGAGTCGGCCCCATTATTCAGCTTATTTCCCAAAGGCTTCTGCTTCATATTTCTGAGCTCTCTGTTCGTTCTAAACGTGAAAGCATTGTTTGCTTTTGGAAATAACTATGTGTTTATTTTCCGTTATTTAGGTTTGAGGTTATTTATAAAACAAAGGAAATGTTACGTTTAACGTGCACGTGTACCTACCTACATGTGCTTGAGTAGGAATTTAATTACCTTTAAACTTTTTCTGCTATAATAGTCGCTTATATGGCGTATTAGTGGCTTAAAAAGCTTTCATATTGCACACTTACTTGAAGAGTTTGCACTCATGTATCTGTTTGATTTTTGTTTCTTGTGTAAACGTTAATCTTAATTCACTCGGTATTTTGCATTATAAATATGTTTTTAAGTGGATTTAACTGGAGTAAACACACGTTTTGTTTATATTTATAAGGATGGATTTCTTCAAAGCCAGGTCAAAGGTCACGATCTCGTTGGAACCATAATTCAGATCCATAATCGTTAGGTTATTTAAATAATGTGCCTACTATTCTACCTAGTACATATTTATGTACAGTCATGGTCACAATACCTTCGTCTGTTTCAATATCTTTCCTTTATGACATTTAGAAATACGTAGCTAATAAAGCAGTACCTACTTATATACCAAACTCCGTTAGGTAATAGCATGTTGTTTTACAGAAATAGATAATACATTAGCTATTCCACTGATGTAGAACGTCTTCTATTATTTTATGATGTGTATATATTATCCAATTTTGGCTCCTTGAAGAAAGCGGTTTGAAAAAATTAGTGTGTCTGTGTGTGTCCTATGTACCTATTCGTGTATTTAAAAATTATATAGGTAGGACAGACCCATGCACTAATTAACAGAAGCTATTTATGAACTGGCTCTTGTAAAAAAAGTTGAAGAACACTATTTATTTCGAGTAGTAAGTAAGTAAGTAAGTAGGTATTGTTGTGCGTAGTTGTTAATCCATGGTAACGAGGCCATGGACAATTTTACTTCAGTACACGATGTTGACATCCATTCCCATACAGTTTATTTACCTTGCATGTACCTAAATCAGGTTAGTACAGCGATGTCTGAATACTTAAAACTTAAAATTACATTTCGTAACCTCTATAAAGGACCAGGTCATAGAAGTGCTCGAAGATAGCAAAAGATTTTAATATTTTTTAGCACTAGAAAGCAAAATATGAATTTAATTTCGCTTTGTGCTCATTTGATTCAAAGTCGCAAACTAATCTAGATTACATTCTCAAAGAGAGCGCAAATTGGTTTATCAAATTTGAATTTGTAATAACATAAGAATATTATTGAAGTTACACGCACTTTATACAAAAAACGCTTGTAACAATTGCCTAAATAAAGCAATATACGGCCTCCTCTTTTAGAAATTAAAACCTGCCATTGCCATAAAATTATGTTGAAAGCAGGTCAGAAAAAACTCTTTTCATTTTAGTATGCCGATAATGAGTTTATCTAATTGTGGATCTAGGGTTTAGATTCTAGGCTGAACTGAACGTAACCGTGCTACCACAAAATAACTTTTAGACGCCTGTTTAGCTAGACAGTGTCCAATGATAAACACCTAAAATGATTAGAATTGTCACAATAAAATGGAGCTAAGACAACGGTTAAACACTACTTAAATCAAGATTAGTGTATATATAATTTAAAGCAATGCCTTAGTTGCTTGTTATATAACATTGCTTTAAATTCGATGCAGCAGTGCAGTGGTCGCTTATATGCTACCACTATACGAATAAAGCGACCTGGATTACAGTAGTCAAGTTTGGTTATTCATTAAATAAGTCATTCTAATTACACTATAGAGATATAGGTTTTTAAACTGTCATGGTCATCGACACTTTGAAAATGATCACTAGGTATATGTTTGAAATATGTACATTATTTGATTTAAGTTTCCCATATTTCGGAGCAGTTGCAAACGCCATGATCACGGGAGAACTCAATAAAATAAAACACAAAAATAAATAGTTAAATACATGGTAAAATAATATACACCATAAAATGTTTATTATTGCGTAAATGCCTACTGAGAAAACACCTCACAATCTATGAGCTTAGATACATTTTGCGGCCGAGTAACTTACTTTAGGTCTATAGGCAGCCGGCCTTAGACTTGCTTACAATAACATTACCGAACAATAACAAAACATGTGGCTGAAAGCAAAATAGATTGTTGTAACTCAAAGTTAGCCTTATTCACCCTTAGTCTGGGCGTCTCACTGTCACAATATGTCTAAGCTGACTAAGCTCTAACAAAAATACCTGAGTCAGAATAAAAGATTTTTTTACTAGAAAATAAGATCATGACGTTGATTAATGGAGAAAATCCATTTCTTAAAGTGCGTGCCACGTTCATTAGGACACTTCCATAAATTACCTACGAAGTACGCGACGGTACTTATGTAAGCTCTTTCTGTCTCAGGTAGGTTATCTTACATGTAGCCAATCAGAGATATCAGAAGCTCTGTGTCTTGTTACCTTTTGAAATGTGCAGTGTATTGTTAAGTTTGGGTTTTAGAAATTTGTTTAATAAGTTAAGTGGATCAAGCGTGCGCATGTTGTCAGTTTGATATTTAAATGTACAGATAGGTAATATGAGGGTTACATATGAATGTAAAGGTTAAGCTGTGACTGAAATCCTTACCTATATTTAACACATACTCATAAGCAAGACCGCCCTATGCATTTTAAAACACAAATGAAACTTTAATCTCGGTTTACCTTGTAAGAATGCAAACAGCGGCTTGAAAATTCCGGGAGAATAGTACGAGAGCTGTTTACAAATTCTTAACAGAAACTGGCAACAATACAGGAACGTTGTCTGGAAGTCCCCCGCGATTCGAGTTAATTCTCGGGTCTTGCGAGGTGTGGGCTGCCGGCTGAGTTATTGTTTGTCCATCCTCGCCAGTCTCGAGTTCCAGCTAGCCTCCGTACACCAAATAGGATTACGGCATGTCCACACTAAGCTTTCATTGTGCCGCTACGTCGTCGGCCAAGCCTTAAGCCCTGTTCAACAATCTGTACTCGGGGTACGTACGTGCATTGGACGCCAATTACCTATTTACGGCTTTATTGGATTGTCTACCTATAAATTATTGAGGCCCATTCTCTGGCCGATTGTTCTATTACGCAATAAAGCGTATTCATTAATGACCCTACTTCTGTTTCCCGTTTATTGTTCCTTAAAACTGCCAAAGTCTGGAGCGATATTAAATTGGTATTCTCCAACTATCAGCTATTGATGCTCCAGTACGACTACATCGTACGTTTATATGTATTATGTAATTCTTTGACACTATGGTACTTAATTTATTACACCTGCGTTATATTTGTCATAATCTTAATTTTTTCGCCATTGAAATTATTTAGGGGACGTTTTTCTTCACAATGCGTTACAATAAAATTTTGTCTGCGTCCCCTATCTAACAAGATTTAATTTAATTTTTTTCCACGACGCTACTTTATTTTATTAAGGGACTTACCTTTTTATATAGGCGCCTATGCGGAAGCTTACTTTTTATTATTTCATAACATCTGAAAACAGTATAACGCAGTGTTGATTTCGTATGTATATCCGGTAGAAGGTAGAACTGGTAACAACATGCATAAAAAATTATTTTACGTGGCGCCTTTTGTTTTATTTGCAACACTGTCAACTCAGTGATTTTGTGTTCGATATTTTGTTGCGTTCGAGTCGGAACGGTGTGTTGAATTCTAGTAATAAATCGTGAATAGTTTAAGCATTTTGTTTCTGTTTGTGTGGCGAGGATAATGTGAAAGTGGGTAACCCCATACCCCTTAACCCCTTCTGTCCGCACCCCTCCGAATAGCGAGCTTTCTGTTATGGACCATTACCGACGCATTACTGCGCTCATATGAAAATTACCTACAATACAAATTTGGCAGAGGATCATGGATATACCTCTTTAGTATGTGAATTAACAAATACAGTATTGGTTGAAACGCCGTGTCATTGTCAAACAATTTCAAATACCGCGCGAAATCCCACCAGGAATGAATATGAGACTTATAGTTTTTTAAGTCCCCGTTTTGTGTGATAAATCTAATTTTGTGAACGATTTGAAAAAAACTCTTACGAAACGGTTTATTACAGTTCCAGTGTCCGGATTTTATGTGAGGCTCCAAAGATAAGCTTTGACGATAGAATAGACCTACTTAAAAAAAGTTGCTTGTTAAATTTATACAACGTAGTAGCATCTCTGCGCACTACGCCACTACGTATTGCAAATTTATATCAACTTGGTATACATCACAGTGTTCGACACGTTAGCGTTTAGTCTTCCCGTCGATTGACTTCTGCATCCTGCCTAATCTCATTCAGTTGTGCATCAGTAGAATATTCATGACTTGTATTCACTTCACTCGTAGTAAATTAAGCGAACTTTTATTCGTCATCTTTCTGCGAACGAAGTAGAAAACAAGGCAATCACAAGTTTGTGGGCGAGCTGAGAAAAGTTTCCGTGGAGTCTGTTGCAAATTGACTACATTGTGTTACCGCCGGCAAAGAATTCATGTCACCGTGGAATGAAAATATGATGCCAATTTCGAGCAAAGGAAACAGTTTTTTCCGCTTCATAGAACAAGTTCACGAACAATTATGAAAAACGAGTAATGAAGAGAACGTAGCAGTTAAACTGAGGAAAACGAGCCAACTTTGCTTCTTAGTACGTACTTACTTATGTTGTCAATATTTGTGAAATGTAAGATGTAAAAATTAATGTTTGAACACAGCGATAAAGCAAAATTACTAACAACGGTTGATTTTATTTTTCTTTTACGTTTGAACAATTACTAGGCCCACTTAAAAGATTTTTAAGCTAGCTGATTAATTACAGACCATAATCACGCTATAGTTAGTGAGAGTTACTTACTTTTTTGGCAACCTTGAAATTTCGTGTCGCAAATGCTTATGCTCGACAGTGTACATAGATAAGTTGGGTAATTTCACGTATAAAATATCAATTTGGCGGGTATTCGTCACCTGCGACCCACGGATTAATGATATTACCTACACAATTTCGAGTATGTAAATTAAGCTTTTAAGTAGGAAAGACGAACCAGAATTTAAGTACCTAACATCTCTATAGCAAGGTAAATAGGCGTGAAATGAGCAAAGCTAAATATATCTTGTACCTATTATGTTGATAATTCTTCGGCAGTTGTTAACTTTATTTGGGTGGTAGGAACGTGGGTATAGGACTCCTAATCTAATTTTACTCGATTCATGAATAGTTATAAATAGTACTCTAGTTACTGGGATCAGTGAACTCCGGTCTATCTACAAGTATTTAAACTTTTTCGCAAATATCAGTGATGTCTTCCTCTCTTTGAACTACGAAGAGTGAGTTCTTCGACAGATACGCGTATTACAGTACTTTCGATCATTTTATTTCATTCGAATTAAAAGGAATTAAATAAAATTTCTATTAATTTTAACGCGCAAATATTTTTAGGTTCGGATTGCTTTCTCATAAATATAATGGGATTAATCGACCGTTGTTTTTCTTTCAGAAGAGCCCTAAACGATTTGTATGATGAATAACAGAAACTTATCAGCTACCTATATTATTTCAACAAAGTTTCTCTTGTTTACGTGCTTCGACTTGTTTCTTTGTAGATGACTTTTCTACAAAACCTAATAAAGCGAACACCTGCGCATGTAAATTCTTGCCAAGTTTCTACCCTTTAGAAAGGTTCATGCTGTTACAGTTTTTGCTGGCCAGTCACCAGCGCCAGTAAAATAAATCTTCGATGACGTGCCACTTTATCAAACCAGCCGACATATTGGTCGCTCACGTAGTTTTTTATTTTTATGGATATTGGAAAGTTCAACGGAAGCTCAAAGGCTGTATTTTGTGTCATAAAAGTTATACTGTTAAAAATGTATGAAAGAATCTATGCGTTATTACAACATTTATCGAAACTAACTCAAGTAACTACCTAGTTTAGTGCTAAGTAGATGGTTTAAGATTAATTTTTAAAAGAAATTAATTTTTAAAGAAAGTAATAAAGAATAAATTAAAAAAAAAACTCAGTGTGAACTATAATAAAGTTCGAAAAGCTGAAACAAAAGATCATGTAGTGGATAATCCTATAACTATATGTTCGTATGGGAGAATAATCAAGTAATATTTCGAAGTCGGTAACATTGAGTCAAGAATAGCACAGCTATCTACATAATTGGTAGTGCAGACAACGCTATTGTCACGGGCAACCAATGGGAAGGTGTTCGATCTGGAATATTCTAGTAATCGCTTAACAATAGATACATTACTGTGACAAAGCATAGTTCTAAACAACTCGGCGAAAACCGGTGGTGTATATAGAGCGTTTGTTGGAAAGCATTCCGAGCATTTTGAGAACAGTTCCGCCAATAGAAATCAAATAGTGTAGCAAAACTTGGTTCATTTGCAAAGCTGAATGCAAGTATAAAGATGTGCTAAGGAGAATTTCGCTTGTTTTATAACATAGATTTACTTCGATTTACCTGGACGAGGGAGATGATTTTTTTATTCTATTTGGTAACTAGACGAGCTGGTCGTTTCCCTGATGGTAAGCATAACGCCAGCCCATAACAATTGCAGTGCCAGTCTCTGCGAAACTCTTCTGCAAACTCTTCTGCGAGTGTCCGTCTGGGTTGTTACCACCGCTTTGCTCGTAAAGTCTGCCGCCAAGCATTAATGTGCTAGCAATATACTGTGTTCCGGTTTGATGAGCAGAGTAGCCAGTGAAATGTCTGGGCTTATGAGACTTAATGCCTAATGTCTCAGGGTAACGAACGCACTGCAGTGCCGCGCAGGCTTTTGTATTTCAAAGTTCTGAGTAGCACAGCAATTATTATGGGCCGGCGTTATGCTTTTACCGGCAGGCAAACGACCGGCTATCGAATAGTATAAAAAAATCTTATCTAAATATTGTTTGAGGTTGCTGTTCATAGGTGTATTACGTAGTTTACGTTCAGATTTTTGTAACAAACATTTTTATCTTTAAAACATGACATAACGTGTATTTTAACGATGCATACAGGTAAACTTTTATTTTTTCCTGACAGTGTTATCTTCTAAAGTATTCTCATAGGAATCTCGACGACCAGACTATCCACTTTTATGACTTTATCTAATACTGGAAACAACAAAGGAATAAATCGACCACATGTGTTTCTCTAGCCACGTGTAGTGTATGATTGTGTATAGTTTTGCCTCTTAAGTCGACGTGCGTAAAGGCATTTATAAGGGAAACAAAAAAAATAGTTAGACACTATTTAAATCCAGATTTGTGGTTGCTCATAAACACGCGACTAAGGCATCTCTAGGTTTTAAATGCTGTTTAACACAGGTTTATTATGTGTTTATTTTTTTGTGGTAAGACCGGTAATGTTTAATATCTTAATATCAACCCAGATCCATCATACTTTCTTAGCAAAATAATTAATTAACTATATTATTGATAGAGTAGCGTCTTAGTAAATGTTCCACTAATTAGATAACAATGCAATTTTCTTTGAGTTTTGTAGTGCGGACAGCTAAGGAAAGGACATCATTACCAAAATCTTTAATTTTTTGACAGTCAACTACAAACTGGGTATAGTATTCAAGGTAATAGCATAGTAAGGCTTTCAATTGCCACATAAGGATGTTGTGAGAAATGCAAACCAGTGACGATTCTATACCTTGCTTTCCGCACACTTTCAACCCTTTCGTAAAACTCTCGCCCTGAGCTACATTACCGCCATACTCTCAGTGTACCGCGAGTTGATGGACTGCATGGTCTCTGTTCGGTCATATCGCCATTCAATTTTAGATAAAGTGTATTACATAACATTCGATATAGGTTGACATGTCAATCGTTCAAGAATATACAAAAAGACGGTGCTTTTTCATCTCTCTAATAAATGCTTGACTTTCATAACCAAATGCATTTATTCAACATTCAAGCGTCTATTCTTCGTTTTATGTTGATTAGTCTCACCACGCATAAAAAGCGTTTAAGAACACCCATATAAAACAAATAGAATCGTGAATGTAACAATATCGCGCGGAGCTCCCAGCAATTTTTCACACGACTGTCAAATGGTCGTAAAAGATATTGGAAACAATTTGAACGATATTCTGGCCCCTGCGGACTCGGTAAACCAGATGGCATTTGTAAAAAATATATGGCAGTTATTCTTAGCGTAGTGCAATCATATTAATGGCTTTTATGTGGATATGAAGAGAGTTAGCTACCTTAGGAAGTGAAATATGATTTGTTATTGAGGTTTAGAGTTCGTTTGTTTTTTTATCATGTGCGTAGGTTATTGGTCCTAATTGGTGGTACTAACACGACAAATAGCCATAACTTTATAATTATACGCTTTGCTTGAATCTAAGTAATGTGAGGTTGATTGCGATGTTAGGGGCTAAGGGGCACGATTTGCGGGGCGCAACGTAGGGCCGGCACGACGTCGCGTCGTCGGCGTACGGACGGAGCCCTCATTAATTCTCTCCGGCCAACACACAATTCGGCTCGCACTGTATGAGAATGACAGCACTCGTTAGTTACCCCTTGTTGTTACGACTCCGACTATCTACTAACCGTTGATACAGTAATTTACGGCTGAGTATTCTGTTTCCATAACACAGTTTCAAATACAACGAGGTTACTCAGAAGCAACGCGGTAACAATGGGTGCGGCCGTAATAAAACTAATCGTAAACTAAGTACAAACTGTGTGTTCACGAACACGTTGAAGCTTAACGATGCTATCAGCTGGAAGTGTTATTTGAACCGTCTCGTCTAGTACAAGATGTAAGTGCAGCGGGATCGGCTTCACGCGCTTCTCTCCGAGTCGGACAGAATGGAGCGCGTTAGGGAACACCTGAGCTCTTACCACGGGAACATTCCCTTCGCGTTTAAGGTGTTCCCAGATGTTTAGACAACATTTTGGTAATGTACACAACATTAGTGTAGTAGTGCTGCGGTAAACTTTGTAGGATGGCTCGTAAAAATAAAGCACTTTTACTACTGACAAAAAAGGTAACTGAACGTGGGACTTTGTAAAAGCTTTACCTACTCCATTTTGTTTGAATTGTTTATTTTGGAGATTTACGTACATTACTTACAGTTTGATTTCTCAATAAACATAATTCATTCGGCATTAATCTCTATATGGTAGGGGTCTTAAACGCCATGTTGTAGATAGCTATGAAGCCTCTGATCCTCAAATGTCGTTACTACAGTAGAAGCCTTTGTGACTACCTAAGCCTGACCCGAGAGTTAGTTGAACTACCTTCATATGTTTCTACTAATAGGTATAACAAGAGCTCGAGACATTTGCCTACATAAGTTCACGAGAATTTAGCGTATTTAAAATACGTTGGCTTGAAATGATATAATACTTTCAGGGTGTGTTGTTAAGCAAGTAAGCATGCAGTACTTAACTTAGCTAAGTAAAGGTAAGTGGCATGTCGAGACCAATGTTTACGTAATGTCACAAAGTAACAAGGAAAATATGTCAAGTGCTGCTGCCGAAAGTGTTGAGTGAATAAACATTTCACTTTGATGTGAGTGGTATTTCTTCTATCAGTTTCACGGTTACTTGAATTATATTCAAGCACTTTATTTATGGTCTGAGGATTAACTATGTGAGTGACCTCACATGCCTTAGGGTTTTCGAGGTAACATAAAATAAAGACATTCTAGTGACAACTTCAGTCGATTACTTTTTGAATCACTGCGTTTTAATTATAACCTATCAATAAAAAAAATGTAATAACCAATGCGTAATGTTTTTATATACTATTGTTTGTAGGTTCAGCCGTTGGATGGAGTATAAAGGCAGTAGCAGTTTTGGAAGCTTGCGAACAGATGTCGATAAATTGGTTTCCTCTCCCATTTTTATAATGAAAAAAAGAGCGCTACCGCAAGCAAAATTGAAGGCGTCTTTTTACAAAATAGGCTTAGCTTTGACCACTATGTAGGTATATGCGAGTTTACTATTTTGCCAATCTTTTTTGTATTCTCGACAGGTTTAGCTTTGCCTTTGCTTTGCTTTACAACCATTTCATTTGATGTTAAGAGATGATATGGTAGGAGCTGGTAACACAAAAGTCAAAAATGGCAAGAAACTTCTCAAGTGGAGCTACTGAAACACGCTGATAGGTACAAGACATGGATTTAACTAAAGATTGTTAGGTAGCTAGGAGAGCATTAAATGCCCTTTTTCTCACATATACAGTGTGTATTGTCGAAACTTGATGAAACAAAACGGATACTAGACAAAAAATTATCGATAATATCCGAATATAGAGTTGGATATGTTCTCAAAAACCAAGTCACTTTAATGTTTTCTTTAAATCTCGACCTTTTTTTTCTTCGTTTCTTTTTAAATAAACGATGTATTTTATGCATAGTAGTGTCATTTGAAACCTAGAAAGTTTACTTAGCTGATCAGATAAAAATAACTCGAGGATGTAGTTTAAATAGCGGTTAATCTTGGTTTTTGATATAGCTTCTTATCCTTTTTTTCGAATATTTATCGATAGTATTTTGTCTAATATGCGCACATTTCATTTGATATAGTTTCGACAAAACGCATTGTATATCACAGTCATTAATCCTCAGATATTTCTATTCGATCAACAGTCACCGTTTATATAACAGACATTAACAGTAACATGTATTAGTAACTTACCGATAGTGATCATTTCCTGAAGGTAATGTCCTGTTGCGGGATCGGAACTCTCACATATCCGGTTTGATTGCGTAACCGTCGCGGGTAATTGACGTTAAGTACCGGACAGTGTGCTCTGTGAGTAGTGTGTAAGACGCTGTGAGTAGAAGCTATATGGGTTTTGTTAACAAATGGATATGCTCACCGATTTTGTCACATCTGTTGAATTTCTGTACAGAGAACCGCGAGTGTTGTCATCGGGAGAGGTTAACGAAAATTTAGTTATTTTTATACTCAGATGGAATTCAAGAGATTTTTCTAACTTTTTCAGTTCTACGGTTTGACTCTTTTTTGTTTTAGTTTGGCTCTACGCAATTTGCATATTTAGCCAGTGTCAAGTTTATATAACATAAAATCTTATTGTAGGTGTTAAAATCGTCGAGTCTGTCAAGTCTAGTAGTTCGGCCACAGTTGAGTCAAAGTAACGCTTCAATAAAACGGTGGATACTATATTAACTGCCTCTGTGAAGTTTTGGGTAGAATAGGAAAATACACGTAGAAATGTACATTTCGATTCTTTAAAGTTACAGATCTACAAGTTACGCTCCTTCACCGATGACATACATATATTACATACATAGTATATCTGATAAACGTTTTAACTTTTTACTTTATACAAATTTACTTTACTACAAGTAACACACCCTTAGTGATTCTGTTTTGATACTGGTAATGCTGATTTCACAGATAGTGCAGCGTAACCATTATCTTAAGATCGTTGATTTCCTGGCGTAGCATCGGCGGTCACAGACCATGTTAGATTACTATCGTTGTGGGTAATTGGCGCTGAACACCGCTATGTGACCACATTGACCAGTAGCTGATCACGTTATAATTACACATATGTGTACCTAGTACACCTACAGCAGAGTGCTCAGCTTAGAGGTGTACCACGTAATGTATCTGATACTGTATCAAGTGAATACGTAGGCGCGATAAAGTAGTGTAGGTTGCGTAAGATACAGTATCAGATTTATTACGTGCTATAGCTCTAAGTGAGTACCCTGCTTACCATGTACCCGTTATTGTGGGTGCAGGTAACGTCTAAGTATCAAATAAAATTCAAATTCAAATATTTTGTATACTCAAACCGTTTTAGTTGCGTAAGTCAGATATAAGCATTCGCGTAGATAACTACGAAATTCCAAAACTCACGAACAAAAGGCCAGTGTCGCAGAAGGTGATACGGTTATAACTACAACTGTGTTGCGAACTCATTTCATAAACCTCCTTTGGATGAATGGGATATGCCAGTTAGCGTGTGAGCGAAGCTCTAAATTTCAGGAGGGTGGCATCCGATGTCGGTGGATTTCTTTTGTCCCCTGACGGTTTATTACGAGAACAAAAGGATGACGTTGTTTGAACAGACCCGCTTTAGATTTTACTACGCTGATTACACATTACTCAAGATCAACTCCATTGTGTCGAAGATCTGTATTTCCCTTCAGCTTCTAAAACGAATTACACTTGATTGTAATTTGCACAAAGACGAATGGAATTCGTCTGTTAAATTAGATAATATCGCACTGTTATAGAGGCGTAATTTGATGGCTCTTCGCAAACAATTATCACATGTTTTAAGTCTGGACGCTATGGCTACATATTATTAGTGAAAATACTTGGACAATATATGTGAAAGAGTGTTTTAACAAAGTTTTATTACTTGACTAGGCTTTTTGGTATGAAAAGTATGTAATAAAGTGAGTTACTGCTAATAGGACCACGTTACCAGCCCACCATTTAATTTTTTCAAGTTGTAAGTGCAAGTTACAAGACATTTCCCACGGGACAGAAATTCTGGAAAGTTCAAAGTGTCCTCGCGGCGGATCGCCAATTTCCTTTGTAAGCGCCCGGAGGATATTAGGGAAATTGCTCTCTAAATAAAATATCCTCAGAGAACGGACACACCTTGTTTATCTATTGAGATAAATTCTGACTATTCTAGCTTAGTTACGCTTTTAAAAGCTAATGTACACAAGCTTTTAAAATCAAAAGATAATAGCACAACCCGTAGTAGAGTTGCCTACTTAAGGTCTATTCAACACACCTATTTAAGCACGCCATGAATAGCTAATGAGTAAATTGTTTCCGTCCCTTCTATATCGCAGGCATATGTGCCACTCCCGACTCACAGGCTGTTATGTAATCCTTAATATTAAGGCTGAAGGTCCATATTTGTCACTATAAACATAAAATAACACAGGTCTATGAGAGCAGCCGTGTAGGCTCCTAATTCAAGCGGTGCTCGTTAATTATTTACTTAGATACATCCCAACCTTCGGGCCTGATGGCGGCAACCGTTGTAATTGCTTGTACACTTTGAAATCCTAAATATACTGAACAACCTCCCCGACGCAAGTAACGACATCTTATATTTTATGCAATCATCGCTAATTATGTAAAAGGATCGCCATTGAATGATTGGTCTCGTTAAAGTAACATAATTTGACACAAGATGATGGCCTTTACTTATAGCAGAAAATAGCTTATATCACAAATATAGCAGTGCCAATCAACTTATTTTTTTTGTAATTTTATTTGGTAACAAGACGAGCTGGTCGTTTGCCTGATGGTAAGCATAAC
Organism: Crocallis elinguaria; assembly: GCA_907269065.1. NCBI lineage: Eukaryota > Metazoa > Arthropoda > Insecta > Lepidoptera > Geometridae > Crocallis > Crocallis elinguaria. The sequence continues at coordinate 7,914,754 of OU026079.1, read as the reverse complement.
GCCGGACCATAACAATTGCAACGCCACCCAGAACTTTGAAACACAAAGGACTGCGCGGCACTGCAGTGCGCTCGTTACCCTGAGACATTATAGGTATAAGTCTCATAAGTCCAGTCATTTCACTGGCTACTCTACTCATCAAACAGGAACATAGTAATGCTTGCACATTACTTATTGGCGGCAGACTTCACGAGCAAAGCGCTGGTAGCAACCCAGACGGACACTCGCAGAAGAGTTAGTCCTACCACTAACAAATAATAATCGTGGTAATACCACCAGCAATGCCAACTAGCACAGATTTGTTAGGTAAGATTAGAATTATACCAATATAGAAAGGGCTTTTTAAAAACTTTTACTATTATTTAACTTGCAATATTGGTATGTTTGATTAGGTCAAATCTTGCAAGCTAAATTTGACCCACTTCCAGGTGTTCGATTAAGCCGAAATTTTACATGCCTACATGTGTAAATCGAATGACAATGCAATATAGGAATGTCACAAAGCGAATCTGTTGATGGAGCCGGAAGGTGCAGGCTACAGGAACTCTGTAACGAAACTACGCAACCTCATCGAATTTGGGCTCATTTGATTTGTAATATTTACAAGTATTCTAATCCTAGATGATGTCCAGGATTCTTATAATGGAACTGGAATGTGCCTACAAGATTACAGGACCAATTATTTTATAAAAACTTGTCTAGAAAAATATACTTTTCCAAAAAAAACTTATTTCAGTTTATAGCTAGTTTGAGTTTTAGTTTTGAATACTTGTACAATGTACATTATTATCATGACGTTACTTGATTATGTAAAATATGTATTCGTCGTGAACGTCATCAAATCGTCAACGTATACATTGAACCTGTACGTACATTAGAGCCAAAGGCTTGAATCCAAGCTACAGGCCTTCTCAGTATCAAACCTGTCAAATATTTGGCTAGTTGTTGCAAATACATCGAGCATGCGTTTCTCTTTATTAAACCATGACGTAATTGTAAACTATGAGACTTTTTCATAAATGTGGTAGATAATGTTTTATAAGCATTGTATTTTAAATTTTTAAGTGTTTTTTTTTATAAATGTGTATCCTTTTGATGTGACATGTAGAGTTATTGTATTACCGAGTTACTATTTTATATATTGTGCAGAACGTCAAGTCTCTATTGTTAGCGAAACGCTTATATCACCCGATATGTAACGTCAATTACCCATAAGGATCAAAGCCGATATATTATAATACCGACGTCACTGCCAAAAGACCTCAATATCTGTTTGTACTATAACCACTGTATAATCGTATTATAAATGATACAGCAGCTGTAAGATAAATAAATAGTACCTATCAGTGTTTTGTAAACAGCTTTTGTAGCTGATATAAAAATTGTTATTGAATAAATGATACGAAATTATTTGATATTAAATAGAAAATGTCATTGCTGCTTGTTTTTTTACATTTATATTTCTGTACTGGAATACCTTGTGTTGCAGATGCCATCGACACAAAGAAATTCTCGACACAAACATCAAAGTTTCGAGAGCAGACTTGCTCACCAAACTAAGTTTGCCCGGCCGGGGCTCGACCCGGAAGCCCTTTCCTTTGCAGGGTTACTACCAACTTAGCCATCAAATATTATGTAATACTAACTGCTCACCGCGGCTTTGCACAAGTCACATAGAGGCTGAACCGTCCAAGGATTAACCGTGGTATAAGTTTAAGAATCGAAAACCTATCCAGGCGAAAGTTACATAACACTTTTTTTATCCTATTAGGAGTTGATTTTCAGAAATCACTCAACCATATTTTTTTACTTTGTAATAAAGAGTAAATATAGTAAGTTTGACATCCATATAGCAACTTGAACAGATTTTGAGTCATGGATTTCGAGTGAACAATTTAGCATCACCATTTCGCCTCGTTAAAATTGAAATTTATAAAATTACAGAAATTAGTTTTTCGGGAACACAATAATAAGCTGTTATACATAAGCGAAGAAGAAGATGTATAAATTTTCAAAATGCTAGGAAATAGGCCACAACAAAATATTTACAGATTTTTTGGTCATAATCTTTAATACCTTTTTTTTGCCTTAATGAATTTCGAAAAATTGTTTATGACGTTATTGTTTATTTACTCGTATTATGTACAGGCATTGGTGTAAGTTTGGTAGGAAAACGAAATCTTATCAAAAATGAAGTTTCATACAAATTTGAACTATATACCCCCAAAGGCATTTGAGGTTGATTTCCACAAAAGTCCTTTCTTTGTGTGCACACTGCACCTGCACTCTACAATGCATCTACTGTAAAAAAATCAAGTCTGTAGCTTTAGCCGTTGGACCTGTGCATGGATTCTTGGAAACTGTCTGTTTTTTATAAGAAGATTCCATTATGTTTGAAAATTATTATTTCCAAAAAGAAGTTTCACTAAAAAGTCCGTCTCCTACCACCGATTTTCACTAAACTTGATTAAATTATTCCAGAAAAGAAAAATAGTTTTCACGTTTAACATGTAAATCTTAACCAACTAAGATTTAATTCAAAATTAACGTGATATTCACTTTTGGGATTGGAAACATTTAGTGGGGAGTGAATCAGGCACATTTTCGTAAATTGTCTGACATTATAGCATGTTAACGTCCAATGCGCCGCGGCGCTGCGCGCCTCCGCGCCTGCTCGTGGTCTCGCATCGACTATGAACTTTTGAATCTATTGTCATCTTGTCGTAATCTGTTTCATACATTGTTTCAATAGCAGCCATAACAATTGAAATAGTTGCTTTATTACTTTATCCGTGGGCCACAAACCTGCCAAAATATTGTACATAAAGCGACAGAACTTTCGAAGTGTGAGTTTAATGACGCGCTGATCCGGAGTTGGCAAATCGCCTTCTGTTTCCGATGGGACCTTGCACCGGAAGGACGGAAATTGGGAAATATCCAGCGGTCTTCTGCGTCAAGATATCGTGATGAAGGAAAAAGGTCGCTGATGTCCTACAATTTGCCCTTTAGATATTGCTTTGCAAATTGCTTGCTGACGGCTTCAAAGCGTGAATGTGTTACGTACCCTTATTATGTCTGTATTGTACACAAAAGGTGCTGTATACGTGAAGCCTTTATTAAAACTAACGATAATGCGTACCATGGGCAACGTAAGTTCATCCTCTTTGATATCTTTTGGTTATATTTACACATAAAAGTAGGTAAAATCAGCCGTATACGGCGCATAATTGTTATAACTTTTAGGATAAAGCCAGGTTTATCTGTTGTGTAGTGTCTGGTAGATATTTTATTCTCTGTACACGATTCAAAGGAAAAACCTAGCCAAATTTAAATTAGTCAAACTACTTCTAAAATAATCTATGAATAATAATTTAATGAAACCACAGATTTGCTACTGATCTGATTTTTTTATATAATTATATGTAAAGAGGTTACAAGTTTTAAATTGGTTCGGGACAGGCGACTTCCCAGGAGAGTGCCAAATGTGGGTTTCATGATTTTTCGTGGAAATTTGTTTGAGTAAAGTTTGGACCCGATCAGGTGTTCCCGGCGGACCCAGGACGGGGTGACTAATGAGCGGTCAGCGCGCCGACTGCTGGCCCCAGGAACCCTCGGCTTAAATACTTTACACCAAAACATACACGGCATAATGCGACGCTAACACATTAATTTAAAACGGGACAATGAAACCCGCGCTCGCCGCTCGCCGCTCGCCGCTCGCCGACCATTGTAACTTTCCACATGTTTGCATAAACGTTTCGATTGATTTTCAGCGCGATCATGTGGATATTTATATAACGGCAATTTCCGAACATTTGTAATACTGTCAGAGTTTACGGGATGTGAAAAACGTCAAAGCGGATGATAGACGAGGATCGTTCCGCTATTTGCTATGGAAATATGTACGAAATACCTGCAACAATTTATGTTGCGTATTTGTGTTGTGTGCTCGTCGATTGACAGTCGCCTGGAGAGTGGTCTGTTTATAGCGGGAACCTACGATTTATAACCACTTGGTCTGCGCTTGTAATAAACCAGATAACTCAATTTATGGCACTAAAGCCGAGGCTATGTCCTCTTCCATGATTCTGTATTTATATCAAGTGGAGTTATAGTTATCACCTCGGGTGTGGTTTATTACTTTACTGCCGACCATCCGTCTACCTATACAATAACAGTGGCAACATTGTAACTCTATTCGTGCTCTATATTTGATTGATTGTGCCAGCTCCAGGAATATTACGAGTCAAGTTATACCTGTCGAAAGAAGCTTTATTAATCTTAATTGATGTATCTAAGAAGTTATCAGTGATCACAGACATGGGGCAAAACATGATAACATATTATTAAGACAGTAATCACCAAGGTCTGAGTAGGTGTGGCTCCACACTTCGCGTTACGGAAATCTTGTCTATTGCTTGTCAGTCAAGTTGTTCGTTAAGTTATATTTACTAACAGAACACGTTGTCACCTATTAGGCGTGGTTCGTAACGTGTTATGCGCGTAATCTATTGTAAGCAGTTTCGTGTATAGGTATGCATAACTAGTTTTGAAGCTAGTTATTCTAGTTACTTTTCATAGAGCGCGGTTTTTATCAAACTATTTAATACGTGTGAACTTTGAAACATTATTATTTTAAACAGATTCTGATTGAAACGTCTTTATAGTATATCTATGTTGGTATAGCTAAAAAAAGCACTGTGTGAAGATGCCGAATTAATCAAGTTAATCCGAGCGAAACAACGCAATATTCGGACATAACGTGTTTTCCACATAATCCATTTTTGAAACAGTTTCGTTTCGAAATCGATTATTTTTCTTACATAACAAGTTATTTTGCTATGTTTGAGCTCCTGTTGGTTCATTTATATTTTGCGAGCTCTAATTGGTCCGTTCGCTCGCTGCTGCACTGAAGCTAAGGCAATTGACCAATGGCCGACCAGCTGCCTTATCAGCTAACAATGTCGTGTTCGTTTTCAATACCAGACCGATTAAAAACAGCGGTCACTAGTCTTCGTGTGGAAGGAGTTGTCAATAGTTTTCGCTTCTTTTCGTTTTGTAAGAGCTTATTTCTTTAATAACCAGCGAAAATTCTAGACTATTCCTTCAACACGAAGACTAGTGACCGCTGGTTTCAATCGGTCTGGTGTTGAAAACGAACACGAGATTGTTAGCTGATAAGGCATGCCGAATGGTTCCGAGCGAAACGTAACACAGTCTTCGGGCGTGAGTCCGAAACGTACTAACGTAATTACTTACGGAAAAAACTGCTTACGAACTTCGCATGAAACTGCTTATACAGTTATGAGCGTCGTAAGCAGTTTCTTAAACCGATTATGTGATTTAACGCCCACTACAATCACCTATAGTATAGATGAATACGGTTGCTGAATAACTGAGACGCGGGGATCTTTGCGAGTGAGTTCAAAGTGCGCAAAGGACTGCGTGATCGGCATTATTTGAACTGGATTCTCAGCTTCCGACTGTCAACATACCATTGCATCAGATTTAGCTGTCGGATTATAATAATTAAGTATTACATTATTCACATAGCATTAAACATCAAAGCATATAATAAGTAAAAAGGAATGAGGAATCAATGCTCATGTCACAATTTTCAAAGAGAACGTCTTTTATAGATGCCATATTTCATTGAGAAGAGTTTTTCTGGCTTGTAATCATTTATTTAAAAGCTTTGCACAATCTCCCAGCTGCGTCAAATGATTGACGTAACTGTATAGGCTTAAGATTTGTACTGTTCGAGATATTCGAGATATTACGGCTTTTCTCCATTTAAGTCTAGAGTACTGGGAAAGTGGCATATAATTATAATGTAATTTGAAAGATTTATGTATGTTCAAAATTAACGTACATTTATATGCGGGCAATCTTTAAAAAAAGCAAAGGGAAATGATAATTCCTGTATGGCAGGAGTATCACGAGACATCTTGATATATTATGATAAAATGAGCGCTCTTTAAGGTTTTAGTGTGGGGTTGTCATTGTTTAATTCACTATTCTAACTGTTCAAATATTATTATGACTTTGATTGTTATGTAAAAGATTATTTTTAAGTGTGGATTAGGACTTTAAAAAAGTACAAAATATAAAATTTGAATTAATTTAAGAGCAGACACATTAGATCAGCGTGTTATTTTGTCAGATAATGAAAAAGACGACGCTATGGCATAATATACATAGTCGCTTATTAATTATTGTACATATCCTTTATTAGTGACTTAGGGCCGATTTTTCAATAGTCAGATAGCATCCTGTTAGATAATTCCCTGAATCATCAACCAAATCTGTGGTGAAGATAGACGTAAATGAATTATATGGCAATCTAAAGAAATAAACCTTAGTTAGCTAACGCTCCCTAAATTTTGAAATGAAAATCCCGAAAAACACACTAAAAACACGAAAATTAATCGATTGAATAGCAATCAGTTCGTTAAAGTGCAATTGAAAAATCGGCCCTTAGTCAATAAAAAGTTAATAAAACTTTTTTAATAAGTTAGATATAAAACAAAATTTATGGTGAGCATTTCTTATAAAACATTTACAGAATTAATATTGGAACTGTTTAAATATGTTCATCATCTTACAATAACGGTATTTGATTAGAACAAATAAAGAAATTGAAAGTGTATTTAAAAAGTCATGAATGGAGAATTTCCAACAACAAACAATCGTAAAGGATCAAAGTTTAGAAATTGTGTTTAATTGAAAAGCCTTGCCTCTCTGTTTTTACTTTAAAGAACCAAGGAACGGCTGAGATTTCAATTTTCACCAAACTTTGATACGGGAGCCTAAAGTTTTTAATTGTTATTCATAAAAATCTCAAAGAGGAAAAAGCTTTTAAATATTGAAAAGTAACTTTTTGTTTTGTGTTTTCAGTGCTGTCTAAATGTATGGGAAAAAGTGTAATTTCTACATTTTTTACGTGTGTATAAACCTAAACTATATTTCATAGTTTTATTTCCTTGTTAAGTGTATTACATTTTAGTATAATGTAAATGCATGTAAAATAAAATGGCATAACTACTTAATTTAAATGATAAAAAACAGCCTAAGGAAATGCGTCGACGAAAATATGCATAAGAGACCCAATAGTGAGACAAAATAACTTACAAAATAAACCTATAAGAATTAGCAAAATACACGACTGCCCTAGCCAGCTGCGAGTGTCACTCGGGAGGATTCTAACGATACCCCATACATCCAAATCTGTTCAGACAGTTGAAAGTTACGGTGGAATAAAGAAACTCACATACATACATGAACCCTGAAAACATTACAATCGTTTTTTGGGCAGTATTGTAAAAAGTCTTGATTTTATTTTAATAATGCATACCAAACAGAATACAGTGAAATTCAGAAAATGAAATTCAGGAAGGCTCAAAATATAGATAGCGATCAAAACCGTGTCTCAAAACATGTGTAAACATTTTGGTGAATATTGAACTGTATGGTGTGATATTAAACAATCGAGTACATATTTAATATACCATTACTAGTAAATCAGTTTGGGTCTTGAATCCAACCACAAAACAACAATTAGAGTTTTGAAAGAATAGCCAAAATCTAATAACTTTTGAGCAGCAATCAATTAATCCCTACTAATATTATAAATGCGAAAGTGTGTTTGTTGATTTGTTGGTTTGTCCTTCTTTCACGCAGTAACGGAGCAACGGATCGACGTGATTTTTGGCATAGGTATACTTTATGGACCGGAGAGTAATATAGGCTACTTTTTATCCCGAAAAAAAGCACGGTTCCTGTGGGAACGCGGGTGAAAACCGCGGGCAGAAGCTAGTCTTGTATATATATAAATTTATTTTGCATATCTCGCAAACGGCTCTAACGATTTGGGTGAAATTTTGTATTTATATAAGGTTCTTCTTTAAGGTTTATTTAAAAATACTGAGCCACTAAAGTCAGTCACCCAGATTATCTCTTAAACTGTGTAAGTTTTACAGGTCAAACATACAATTGTATTCATTAAAAAGTCATTGTATTAACAACAAATACTTAGCACATTACACCTTGTTTTTATGAAATAAGTCTTATTGCTTATGCGCTTGCATTTCAGCACCAGTTCACCTGATATTAAGTGACGATGTACAACGATAAGCTTTAAAAGAGTACTCAAATGCAGCTGCCGAAAAATACTGTTCAAACTTAAAGCTTCGCTTTATTACACAAAACATTTTAGTGAATAGACGTTTGTGGCATAGCAGCACAACAAAAGACAAAATGTACCTTGAAACTGACAACAAATAAAAGACTGTGACCGAGTTCGCTCGCTAGATTTTAGCTCGGTCTTGATTTGACAGCCCACAAAATTGTATTGCGTTTTTGAGCAAGTAAATTGTCCGATCCCACATAACTACTATAGCAGAGGATGCAACTTCAATTCATTCGATATTAAATGAACATTTATTATACTAGGTGGTAGGAACTCTTCTGCCTTAAGAAAGAAGAACCTTTCTGCCTTTGCCTTAGAAATTTATTACTTTAACTCATTTCTCTCGTAAGAATAGAAAAATTAAAAATTTGTGGTAATTTTTAAATAAATAAATAAAAGGATACAATATCTCAAAGCTTAGAAAGACTTGCTTATTTTAGTAACAAGAAATTTAGACAGAAAAGTATGAAAGTAATTTTCTTTAAAGAAACTTTTCTCCCTAAAATATTTGTTGTAGCGTCGTCACTTGAGAACAATACAAAAGCAAACCGACAATAAATCAGTAACCGGATAAACGAGCTGTTACTAAATAAAATAAATACTCTTCAATTTCATTATTGACAGTTCATAAGACCTTGGATAAAGACGTATTGTGCGCCGTCACCCATACCTATGTATATTATATAGATAGATAAAAGCATAAAGAGATTATCTGAGGAGAGATTTATTACACATTGTAACTTTTTCACTTTATTTCATTTATAATTCTTCGCTAGGTTTCGTGCACTGCCTTGGAGTACCAATGTAGTTTACATTTCAAACGAAAATACTGCCAATTTCAATTTTGTCGTAGCAATATTATTGTTGTGTTACGGACTAGCTCCGCCCCCGCTCCAACTGTACTCTACTGCTTGTAGCTGTAGTAGACGCAGCCTGGCGTAGCGTAGGACGTTAAGTGTTTTCTTATGTTAATTACAAAAGTTTATCGTTTTATCCTCAGGTTTTTGTCTCTTTGTTCCGTAGTAAATTGTTTATTTTTGCTAAATTAATGTTGTCTCGCGGCCGCGCTATCTCGGCTGCATCAATGATATCGGTGGAGTATAGCGGCTCAAGGTGACACGAAGAATAACTGGACGGAGATTAGAAGATGGAAATAATTAACACAGTTTAGAATTTTTATGATGAATATAGTTACATTTATTTAGGTGGTGGTTTTACTCTTTCACTAGTATTAAGTTTGTTCACTTGGTTATATTGTATGGAAAACAATCACTTCCCATTTGATTATATTATTTGAAATCAATCGCTTCCAAGATAAACTGTAATGTAAACTGTAAGGTACAACTAGGTACTTGTCCGAAAGTGAGAGTAGGAATTAGTATTTGAATTCTCTTTGTAGGAATATGGAATGTGAGGATGAATGAAAGAATGGAACCCGAAAGAAAACTCGGACGTAAATTTAAAATTTGAATTTAGTAGCGTGAATGGACATTGTAAATGAGAAATGATGACGAAGAAGGATGAAATTGTTACCATGAGTGAAATTACTGGGCTTATGAGACTTAATACTTAATATCTCAGGGTAACGAGCGCACTGCAGTGCCACGCAGGTCTTTGTGTTTCAAAGTTCTGAGTGGCACTGCAATTGTTATGGGCCGGCGTTATGCTTACCATCAGGCAAACGACCAGCTCGTCTCGTTACCAAATAAGAAAAAAAAACTAACAGTATAAAATCAGTATTAGCTAATTTGTAAAAACATTTATTATGAGGTAAGATGAGTGAAAGTTATTCCTAAGTAATCTAATTCAGTGCCTGCCACTTCTAAGAAATTGCCAATTTATGTTTTTATTTTTCAAGCCCTGTTACAATTCTTATAAGACTTTATTTGGTCACGCCAAACAAACGTTTTTTTGGTGTAATGTCTACGTGATACATTCTTATAGAATATTCTAAAGATACAATGCGTACTCGTCTCATGCGTAAACAAGAGTAGAGGTAACTTGAATAAGTATACGTGGCGCTAAAACGAACGTCGAAAGAAAACAAACGATAGATTTGTGCCGACGAATAGCATTGTCTTCACGCGCCGCTGTTTCCTGATTGTTGCAATTTTTTTACGTAATCGCACTGCGGTGTTCTAGCACGTAATAACAGTTAAACTCACATAGGGCATTGATAGAATTGCAATGCCACATAGAAAAGGTAACAAATAAATGCAGGTTGCAGAGGTTGCGTGGTTCGAATGAAAATATAGCGATTTTTAACCAACATCTCAAATTTAAGTGAACCTTTTATTCAATATTCTCCAGTGTTTATAGGCTGTTTTTTTTTTCAATAGAGAGGACCTATAAATTTTTGGTTTAGTGACGTGTTGAATTTTTTATAAAACAATTATTTTAATCATTATCTCTTTAATTCATGGGTTACAAGTTTACTTTTCATTGACCCTCTCACATAATGGAAAGTAAACGAATAAAAATAAAGCAATACACAACGTTTTACAGGAGGGTCAAACAGCTACTTCAGTTAGTTACTGATGCCCAACAGTCCATGTCCGGAAAAACGAAAGGTCTCGAGCGCGATTCCAGTTTATTTAACACGTCGTTTATAAGGCTCACAACATATATCTTTATGCCAGTTGTAAGCCAATGTGATATTTATTTATGGCACTGAGTTAGAAGTAACGGAGGAGTTTATAACTTCAGTCCCTTCTAAATTTTTCCAAAAGTATATAGAACAAGTTCCACGATTTTGCACCTTGCAGATTTGCAGACTTTTGAATCTGTACGGTATGATTTAGGTAGTTTGGAAACTTATGGTTAATTTACGAAATGCTGACATGGTTGGATTAAATATATATAGCAAATAAATGACCATGTGACGAAGATCGACTAAGCAAGAACTCATAACCGATCGTTGCTGTATATGAAATCCATCCAAATATTTTTGCCTGTTTGATTCTATTGTATATATAAGAAAAGATTGTTTTGAGTTTGATTATTATTTTTCATATTGGAACAAAACTTGGGTGTGGTTTTATTTGTTCAATATAACTGAAAACAAGCAGTGTCCCACAAGTGAACCGCCTACCAGTCAAGTCTAGTAGTTTAACTACGGAACATTTTCGCAATCATATAAAAAGGCTGATCGACGTACGAATATGAATGTGAATAAAGCCGACGAGCTAAAAGTAGGCTCACATTTATTCGCTTACTTCATAGAACGTAAGAAATTTAAGACCTCCTAGTAAGTCTGCCTGCCAAACACCTTTGCGCCAGGTTCGTGATGGGTTAGCGACGTAAAGTAGAGGCAGTTCAATTTGCGATTGAATGTAGGTCATCAACGTGCAAGCTTCAAATTTGTCGATTTATTTATTTACATTTCTGCAAAAAGATTTGTACCTACGTGTAATGATTTAATGCTAAAAACCATTATCTAAATTATCTACCAGTTTCCAGGTCTATGTGAACTTACTCAGAGTCGGATTACAAAAGTGGTTCTGGGTCATAAGTATGGGATAAATCACAGTTTTACAATTCACAACTGTACTTGCGCAGAGCAATGGCGGGGATCTCGAGGGGAGGTGGGCGGCGCGGGTCACCGTACACAATGACCTTTAGTTTGTGTACTCAAATTTTGAGGGCAAACACCATCGAGTTTTTTACAATTTGCTTTAGGTACGTTGAAAAGACTTATTGTAATGGTTCATACCTGTGTACGGTGTTCTGCTTACATCGATAGCCAAATACAAGAAATCGGTACAATTTAAAGAGAGATTTCCCCGTGACGCATGGTAAGTTCTTCCTATAATTTCATAATACCTTCGTATCTACCTACCTGCAAACTGCAGTCTATGCTAATTACTACGCATAGGGAGACCCCAGACATGTATGCCAACGTACGTTTGCTTGTCAGAATATCCATGCTTTTTCATCAAGCGCGGATTACGAGATACTACACGTGTAAGCGCGGCTCGTGGTTTTTCCATGGTTTTACCATGGGCCGGGCCGCAAGCGTTGTTATTTCGTCAAGCAAACGTACGTTCGCACACGTGTCTGGGGTCTGTCTTATGCTTGTACCTTGTACTAATGAATAAAATGATAGGGTTGTTTTGTACTAATGAATACCTATGTACATATAAGTATTAATTAGGACATTTGCGAGTGACTGTGTAGGTAAACGGGTAACGGGTGGCCGTGGCGCATCGTCCGTGATCAAAGGCATTTCACAACTGTATCGAATGAAAACTGTAGGATAGATTGTCGACAAACACACTTGGCGGTTGTTCGCGTAATTAGCGTAGGTACGTGTACTTAGTTACACTTCTATTAACCGTATAAATGTTCTTCTGTTTATTAATTACCTTACAGCTTTGATATTTACAGAAAGTCGAAAATGCAAACAAAGCGGTTGTGGATCGTGGTCGAATTTTTCTTTTTACTTGAAATGCGTAACTAAATCAAAGGCCGAAGTTTTGTTTTTCGTGTCACTACGTAAGCTTATATGTTCTGTGATGTGAGTAGAATTCTTTTTGTTACGTTACAGCACCAAACCACCTTGATGGATTTTGATGAATAAGGTGTCGGGAGATTTGTCTTTATCCGGGGAGTAACATAGAGTACATGAAGTGTCAGCTACTACAGTTTTTTTTAGTCACTTTACTTGCTGGCGCTAGGGGCTCAAACTGAGTACCTACATTGGTCTTGTATTTATTTGATTTTACATTTAGAAGGCTGGTACAAATAGGTAAAATGAGATTATACATTTAAATTTAAAAAAAAACCTGGTTTTAATTAAAAGAAGTATTTTACAATCTCTACTAAGAAAAGTTTGTTAATGTGATGTATATTTTATGATCACAGTTTCTAGTGCAATTAGGTATAAATAAAAACAAAACATTAAATTGTTTAGACAAAGTTTAGAATTGTAAAGTACAAACATGCTAGTCATCTTACGTCTACCATTAACAATTAGACCCGGCCATAACACACATTACAATATTACATTACAATAGAAGTGCCATCCGCGTGACACACAAGCTTTGCGCGGAACGGTACTACGCTCGTTACCCTTTCATACTCCCAATAATTTCATTTACTACTTTGCCCAACAAACAGAAACTCACAACGGAATATATTGTGCAATTTATTCCTTACAAAGAAATACCTGCTCAAGAAATACGTGACCTTTATTTTGCGAAGGATTTTGCTAGTAATAAACTACACACATATCATTTCCGCGTTGCAGCCGGAAAAGTGGATTTGCGTGGTGATATACGTAAATAAATAAACGGTAAGACGACCATTCAAGACATCGAACTCCAGGAAGTGGGTCAAAGTTAGCTTGTAAGATTTGATCTTTGATCAAACCAACATATTATATGATACATATAAACATTGCATTTTAAATAAAAGCTTGTAAAAAATAAAGCTATTGCAAGATTCTTTTGCACGTTGTAGTTTTTTTAAACCACCAATTTATTATCCTAATCCCCCCAAATGTTGATCCTAGCTATGAGCCTGGATCGCAGGTAATGACAAGACAGCAAGAAAGAGCGCTTACGGCGCGTTACGCCCCATTATATCATCGCGTGGTACCGGAAATTATGAAGAGTAATGTAGTACCTACTGAAGCGATACCTACATAGGAAAAATATCTTGTTTGAAAACGTAACCTGTCGTGTGCATCATCATTGGCTTACACTCGGGCTCTGCTGGGCAATAAACCAAAAAGTAATGTGAAATGTACCACAATTTATTACATTGTTTGAACTAACACTGTACTATGCATAGTACATAATTTTGGATACCACATCCCCTTTTATTCCCCCCTTTTTAGTTTATATTGTGTAGATGACTAATAGAGGATACTTGTATATTGGGTCACAAATCAATAATAAATAAGCCGCTTTGAAGGTAACCGTGCTTTATTTTCAGCTCTTTTCGTCCCTGCATAATTCAGTCTAAAATACGACCACCTATTATAGTAAGCTTTAAGGTACACCATTGCTGAATGGTACTCGCACTAGTTTACGATTAAGGAAGGATGGAGACACGAAAAAGAAATCTTAGGTAATAACAGGACAGCAAGACGAGCGGTTACGGCGCGTTACGCTCCATTATATCATCGCACGGCTCCGGAAGTTATTACGAGTAATGTAGTGCTTGCAGGAGCTAGAGATGGGACACTGTCTTGTCTGAAAAAATATCGTGAATAACGGTACTGTTAATTACATATTAATTACTGTTATAGTATTACTGTGAAAGATGTGAAAAATTATTCCCTATTATAATAAGTTTAACTTAGTATTCAACAAAATGATCCAAAAATAAATATTATTTTTGTTTTATTTTGTGGCATAAAGCGTTATTAAATGCCTAAAACAATAAATAATCGTAATACACTTTTAATATTTCAGTAAGTTATTGCAAAACGACTCAAGAAAAGCCTCGATGGCGATGGTTAAGATTGGCAAAATCTGACCGCATAAAGGATTAGTCTTTAAGAGTACCACCCAAAAGTCTAGAATTTGATTTACTTTCAATGAGGTTCCCAAAATGACCCAGTTAACTTTTTGAATGTGCATTTAAGAGGCAGTCTGAAAATATGGGCGAAGTTTGCTTTTACGACTGGACTCGTAAATGTTCTCGCTTTTGAAGCTGTATAAACGCAAAACTCTTCTATTTAAGCAGCAAAGATCAATTTAATTACTTTGTGAGAGAAATAAACATAATGCACAATTTTAAACTTCTTCATTTTAGAATACGCCAGTGTTGGCAAATAATTCTTGCTTTCCGGATGAAATTTAATTATTTAATGTTTAATCTACGGTTAAATCAATAGGTAGTATTTACGTATTTATTTTAATCTCGAAAGCTTTCTACTATAATAATACCTAATAGCTTTGGCCCGCGGTTCCATCTGCGCGAAAATTCCCACAGGAACTGTGCATTTCGTAATAAAAAGTAGTCTTTGTCACTCTCCTACATACAACTTAAATAAAAGCTTGTAAAAAAGGCTTTTAGCCCGAAAATATCATTTAGAAAAAAGTCTAGTGTGGACACAACTCTCATCAACATCACTAGCAGGACGTACTGAATGCTTTTTGTTGTTTGGACAAAGGGACGCGCAACTAGATAGTTTCTTACGAGCAAACAGCGCGAACGCCCGTCACATAGCTTTCTGAGTCCACAGCTCACTTTGTTTTGTTTTGTAACTACACGGAGCACTGATTGACACAGTGATGGGGGATTTACGATTACAGTCGATTTTCGCTGTGCGGCGGTCGCTTACCAAACCGTTCGGCAAGCCGAATCGCCACCCCATTTAAACAGGTCGATAAAAATTGCAGACCACTAGTTCATCTCTATACATACATACAAATAAATGAAATTGAAGTATCTGTGTGTTATATCAAAATAACAATACATAGCTTAGAAAAAAAAAACATTTTAAAATTTTTTGTTTGTCTGTTTGTTTCGGCTAATCTCCGAAACGGTTAGACCGATTTTGACGGGACTTTCACTGGCAGGTAGCTGATGTTATAAAGAGCAACTAAGTCTACGTGGGCACAGTTAGTTTTTTACATAACGATGTACAGTCAACATTAAACATTCATGCGGCGGGCGATCGCCTGCTACTTAGTTTATAGCTAGTTAACCGAGAATTATCTCTCAATCTTTTTATCATAAGTTTGAATGTCGTATACTTTAGCTTAGAAATGGAAGCAAACACGCAATTCTGAACTTTCTGAGCTGTATTGGCTCAGTGCAGGTATTGTGGTATGTATTGGAACCGCCAATCCGTAGATCACGACTTTGAATTCTATAACGCTTGAGCTTCCCGTAAAGGTTAACATCGTGAAGCAAACATGGAAAGGTGGTAGATCATTTTTGTGCTCGGTTAGTTAGCTACCACCCTCAAATTGAAAATTGCTCATGATCTTTGTTTGCAGAGAGCCAGTCTCATTCTAGCGTGTGCTCCACCGTCGAGTACATCGTCACACATCGCTTATAATCAAGTGACATTCATAGAAGAGCTAGTCATACTAGTAGTATTGATATTATACTACTGATATTATATATTTATATACTGATATATATATTTTTCAAAATGGATATGTGTAATCGATTTATGAATAGGTCATACAACGTACATAATAACATAACTAACACAACACAATATCAACAATAATGTATCACCGATGAAAAGACGAAACTCTTGTTAACGAAACTTTTTATCTACTAAAGCAAATCAATAGAACTGATAGCTAGGCCATTAATTTGTCTAAGTAACCATACGTAACGCGGTGTCTGCACTTTGTGACATTTAGATTAATTAACTACGACGTAGTCACATTAGCTCCTTTCTAAGTTCTCATTGGGGCTCTTTAAATGAATGGATATTAACTTTGGTAGGAGACAACTGGCTAATGGCTCTGCTTTTTACTTTGAAAGTGACGGGGCTGCATAATCACTGCGGGGTTGTTATTGATTTCACGTTTTAGTTTGACATACGATAGAAAGAAGCTGTAGTTCAAACACGAAACACGTGAAATTGATTTTATTGAAACTAAAATTGGATACGTACAACAACAAGATAAAAAAGCAACATTAATAATAAGACTAAAATCCTGATCACGTGATATCTCTGCGTGACAAGCGTAGCGACACGCAAAACTATTACAAACGTTGATGAACTATATTTTAACGTAGGTATTCTATCGTACTTTGCCCTAATGACTGGTAAAAAATCAATAGGTATAGTAAAGTTTTAAAAGTGTTACCTCTATAGACCTCGTTCGGTTAGGGGTTTCGGTCGCAGAGATGTCGTACCTAACTCAAACTGTGCCTAGAATTCTTCGGTGGGTTTCAAGGGAGGTTAGTTATTAGCACGCCAGAGGCGAGGACGGCTTCTGTCGAACTTTGTTGCCGTGTCTTTAAATTGAAATAAGTGGAAACCCTTCTCGGAAAAATGTTTTTGGTGTGTAAAGGTCGGTGTAGAGTGTAAAAGCAATTAGTTTTTATAAACCCTCTATACTTTTTTTTTATGTTATTTGGTAACGAGACGAGCTGGTCGTTTGCCTGATGGTAAGCATAACGCCGGCCCATAATAATTGCAGTGCCACTCAGAACTTTGAAACAAAGGCCTGCGCGGCACTGCAGTGCGCTCGTTACCCTGAGACATTAGGCATTAAGTCTCACAAGCCCAGTAATTTCACTGGCTACTTTGCTCATCAAACCGGAACACATTAATGCTTGCACACTACTGCTTGGCGGAAGACTTCACGAGCAAAGTGGTGGTACTAACCCAGACGGACACTCGCAGAAGAGTTAGTCCTCCCACTAACAAAACAATACAATACACTATACAATGTCTTAAAATAGATGGGCAGTTGCTATGTTTGTAGGTATATTATTATTTGAATGAGATGTTGGCTCACTGGTACTGATGCTGCTACCGATCTGCATGACTGTGTTTTGAATCTTATAAAATTAGCTTGAGCTTACGGGGAAGGAAAAACTCATAATGCAACCATAGATAGGGCTTGCCTCTACTCCCCTAAAGTTGAAAATCGGTTGCCAATTACCTATCAGTGTATAACTATAATGTAGGTTTAGCGTATATTTGTCATTTTAGATCACAACGTCGCTTGACATCAGGAGAAGTAGTAGTCAAGCGATTTGAATATTGATCCAAATGTCGTAGATCCGGAGTGTGGATCCACGTGACACACAACAGTTTTTCTATTGCGTTTGGAATCGCGGCGCATGGGCGGTTAAGTGTAAAAAATCAATTTTAATATGTATATTGTATTATATGATTATTTTTTCTTTATACGATTGCAACTATGCTATACGTTTGCATCAAAATGTTTATCTCCACAAAAACCTAAAGCTCATTGTATGATCCAAATCCTCGATCTAGGTATCAATTAAATCCAAGGCAAGGATCTATACAATCGGTTTCTTAAAAATGGCTGTAATAACTCGATGTAAATTGTGAACTAGGGATTTTAGGGTGTCGAAATCGAACTGTCCAGTAGGGCTAACATGCGCACCGTGACAAAATTTACTCGTGGCGTTATCTCGTGGAAAGAAGAGATAACTAGTCTTCTCGACAACCGCTAACATGGCTTAGCGAGTTTGTCGTTTCGTTTTGTCATATGACGACAAACACGAACGGTTCTATTATCTGTGTCTCTTTTGTCGACAAACGCTAACATGGCGCGTCAAGTTTTCTCATTATTTGTCTACTTTTGACGAGTAGTTTGTCGTCGAACTTTTTGAGGACGAGTAAAACTGTAACACGGTAACTAGTGTTCTGTGATACCCTGATACCTATATAATTTGTGTTTCTGTTCTGTGACTATTACTGCCAACGACTATCTCCGAAAGCATACATACTGATCTGTGTCCGAAAGCGTGATAATGGCAGTACCATATTAGAATTATGTTTTAACTATAAATGAAGAGCGCGAGCGACGCAAAATTCAAAGGAAAGTAGGTAGGGACGAATAAAAAATTAAAAATGTTACTATACATATGTACTATAGCTGAATTTTTAAAGTAATTCATTTGACCACTGAATTTCTAGAATTCTATTTAAATTATTGGTTTTATTTTTTGACACTTTAGTAAGTATAATTAATAAGAAAAATAATAACATTTGATATTATATATAAGTACCTATAGGAAATTAAACATGAATTGTGTTACGATTATTGTGTCATTCGTTTTTTGTAATATTTTCAATTCAAGGATAGTTAATTATTCTAATATTTGCATGTCACAATGAGCTGTAACAGTTGTTTATTTAGATATTTGTTTGGTTTTATTTACAAAAGAAAACATTAAAATTTTATGGACGACATCGAGACTACATTTTCTATATGTACTGGGATCTCGGACATAGTTTAACGATATTATTTACTTAGTAGTGTTTACTTTACGTTTTACTCACATTTTTCTGCCTGGCAAAATGCAAGCAATTTTTAAAGTAAATAACTATAATAATCAAATTAACTCAACTCAATTCTTATGTGGAATAATCTAATACTTCTTCTTTCTTTATTTCCTATATGATAGTGTGTAAATAAAATTCAAATTCACAACAGCCAGATAAGTCACATTCCCGGAGTTTTGGCGGGAATGCGAAAATGTGCTGTTGTTGATTTTGTGTTATTTACTAAAACCTGTGTTTTATCGAGTGTTAATGTGTAATAATGGTGGATTATTAACCATTAAGTGTTCGTAAACGTGCATGAGTGAAAGGAAAATAGTACAAAGATGAAAAACGTGTATTTTCGTATTCTATCCAAAACTCCATAGAAGCTTCAGTAAAGTATCCACCGCTTTACTGAAGCATCACTTCGACTTGACCGCGCCTAGACTAAACTTTAACGACTTTTATTTACCAAAACTAGAGATTTATTATAACTTGACACTGGCTAAATACGCAAATCGCGTGGAGCCAAATACAAAACAAACAAAAAAAGTCATATTCCCGATATTTACTTGTCAACTTCACTAAAATGTCATTGTTATGAACGCGTTCACACAGCAAATTAAATAAAACTATAGTAAATAAGACAAATTGAATGAACTAAACCGGTGTTGCTAATCACATGGCAGCACTGGTTTGGCGTCCATTGTCTTCGAAGAGATAATAGTCTCTCGTGTTTGCCATGTTAGCATAATCGACTAAAACGTCGTCCGCGAGAAATCTTGTCGTAGCGCGCGCGCCATATTGCTACTTTGCCATGCTAGGCCAGCTGGTCTCATCTTTGAACTCAGTTGACTTGGCATTTTATTATGGATTGATTTGACTTCGAAGTTTTTTTTAACACAGAGCATTTTTAAGGTACTTGAGAAATTCAAGTTTGATCGATCAGAGTCAGCTTTTTAAATGACTCCCAAGAAGAGGATTCTTAAGCTGACCCACTTTTGTATTTTTATTTTTTATGTGATATCTTTGCTTTCAATGCCTCGTGCGTACCTATATTGTGTTTACAAGTATTTTTTCAATGGGATAAAAGCTAGCTGCTACACCAACAGCTACATCTAACATGGATAATCTACAAACGAACGAACGTTGAAAATGAACGTTGGATAATCTACTAGGCTGTGTCTACAAGCCATCGTATACATAGGTATATCACAGAATAGATATACCTATAGATAATCCAAACGTTTCAGCCTTCCCTCTCATCAGTTTATTACAGCACCTACAAACACATAAAAGAAACTCACAAACACCTGATTTGGTTGTAGGTTAAAAACAAAAGGTCTAGATTTAGTCTCTATATAAAAGTAGGGTCGCTTTAAGGTGGGGCGGGCTTGTTCACATAAGCATCAGAAGCGAAAGTAGTGGAGCTAAATCCGAGGCTAGGTGTGTGCGAGCGAGGATGGACTTTGAATAAATCAGGAGGCTCAGTCAGGTCGCAAGGTGACCCGCGCGGCGGTCCATCGTGACCAATATCGCATTTATATGAGTTCATTTATGCCCTGCCCTGATCCAGTTATCAGACTCTGGATACCGCCGATTCTCATAAGTTATTAAGTAACCTTTCTACTATTTTAGTATATTTTTGGTGTATCCTCACCAAAAATACTATAATACTTAATTAAATTCGGGGAGACAATCTGTCCGTGAGTAACACAGTGGCATAAATCTCTTAACGCGGCAGGCGGTAGGCCAAACTCGTAGGGAAAATGAGCACCCACTGGCAAAGACTGTGAAATGTAGAAGGTAGGTAATTGACAATTCACCGTATGAAAAATGTTAAAATCTTTAAATAAATGTGTCTATTTAGATAGCATAATAACTTTTATTTCAATGTGATATATTGTATTATTGTATTTGAAAATTTTGTAAACATATTCAGTGCAACGACGCAAATTAGCTTGCCTAGATTTATGGCCAGAATGATTGACGGTTTCATTTTGGAACTGCAAGACCTAAAAACATGGATGTTATGAAATGTCATTATTTCCAAAAGACAATTTTGCCTTTTTATTTTTGTCAGTGCAATCTACCTTATAATCTCTCCTGCCAACCCATATATGTTATTTCATTACTTGCATAATGCATGCCAAATTTTTATCGGGTTTTCGATAGTACATATTTATGTAATTTCCGGTTTTCATGTATAGAAAGTAACCTAATCTACATGCCACATCCACACACCTGAAAGGTGTCTTTACTTCCACGGTAGCATCATCGTGTGAAAGACACTATAGAATCGTAAAATGAAAACGACGCACATGTGTGTCTTATGTAATGTACCCTCTCTATAACTCGCAAACAAGGAAGGGCATGTAGAGATTTGGAGTGTCGGCCATGAAACGAAGCCAAGGGGAGCTGCCAATGTTCCATCAAGCTTGTCACCTGCGCCTTGCGGTGATACACACGACGTAACACAGATACTAAGTCAAGCATTATCTCATTAAAACTCAGAACTCCATCAAATTTCGTTCTTACGCGACACGACTCAGATTTTGTTTCGTAAAACAGTTTTGTCGTTTTCCTTTACTTCCGCATCCTGAAATTTTCAATTTACATACTTATAAAAGGTTTCATAACAGAAATTCAAGTGTAAAAACTGGTCGCTTCGGAAAATCCCCTTTGTGCTCGCTACTGAACGGTGGGCACCATTTTCCTGGAGTGAAAATTTACGTTGATGTAGCCTGTAGGCATTATGCCGCCACCAGGCTAGTAGGTACCAGCCAACAATAGCTGTATCAGGCAACCACATTGTAAGTTTATAATAATTTATATAAAACAGAATTGGTCATGTACATATTTAGTTTCTGTAAACGCAAAATTAAAGTGGTATCTAAATAGTAAAAGCATAATGTAAGCCACATTGTAATAAGATAAAGCGGTGGAAAAAATATTTCAATTTCGAAATAGTACTCGTATAAAGCAAAAAAAGATTTCATTTGTAAGATGGAGTCTAACGTTTCAAAAATAAATAACGACATATTTTGTGGGTACGATACCTCGCACCCAATTTTATTTTTATACAAAAAGAAAGGGAAAGTATGTATCAAGTTTCGTAACAATTTTCGCTTCCCGGGACGTTGCGGGTCTCAGCGGGCTACTCGAATTAGAATGGATTAACCAGAGTGGATAATATGTACTTAGAAGGTCAATTCAAATATTTGTCATGACTGATTGTACCTACACTTAATTTTTGGCTCTAGTGAATATCTCAAAACCGTTGCGTAGAGAGGTTTTTACTCTGTATATAGTAACATAGCTATCCATACGGAAACTAAGGTTTGTAATAATCTGTTCCGTTTATATACTGTGGTTTATGTCAATATCGGCTTTGACCGAGTATATGTGTACCTGAGGTATTATGTGTAAGCTCAGTGACCGCAATGTTGTATCATGCTTGAAAACTTATGGGATTTGTATGTCCAATTGTCCACGTCATAGCATTCAAATGTGTAGGCTTTGTAGACTGTTATCGTGTTAATAGATGTAATATGTTACGACAAATGAGTGTGAATTATATATGCCATAAATTTTGTTTGATGTGAAATCTGGAGACGGCTCCGTAGCTAAGTTGGTAGTAACCCTGCCTGCAAAGCGAGGGGTCCCGGGTTCGATTCCCGGCCGGGGCAGATTTTGTGTAAGCATAAAGTTTGTTCTCGGGTCTTGGATGTTTGTGATGTGTATCTGTGTGTGTCCATGCCACCTGCGACACAGGGAATCCTAGTGTGGGGGTATGAGTGTGTAAGCGTTTATTATTATTATTATAAATTAAGAAAACGTCGTAGTACCTTCAGTAATCAAAGTTGTGCACTTTTGGTGATGAAATAAAGAGACGAAACATATATTAAGTTAGCTATGATATTACCTCAAATCCTCAAGGGTCGGATCTCAACGAACTTGGAAAGTTGGTGTGTTTCACTCATTATTTTCGACTCACTCGATCTCCTGCGGGAATTGGGAATACGATAACTTTTGCCTAACTCGATGTCTCGTTATGTTAATCTCCAGTGGGAAATTGGTCATTAATATTATCATTTGCTGTGACCGTTACATTTCAGTGATCTTACTGTTGTACTTCTTAGTTTAGAGAGAACAAACAAAAGTAGTACATAAACTTTAGGGATTCGAACTTACTAATACTTCAACTGTTAAGTCTTTGGTTAGTTCTAATTTGTATTTAAAATGTTGTATACCTAAATAATAAATACATTATAGAAAATTAGACTTTTCTAGGGTCAGTTTTAGACATTCAACTCTTCTCAATAAAGTAAAATATGTAATGCGTTAAAAGTGATTTTAATGCAGCTGCACATTGGGCCACCGAATTCGGCCACTAACGCGACCACAAGCTGTGGACAATATTTGTTATACATTTTATTGTACGATATCGGAGTAAACTGAGCGTCCAAGTGGCCGCGACCGAGCCACAAGCTGTGGTAGTGACCAAGTTTGTGGTTCACCTCCCGCGCACACTCGACCATAAACGTCAGCTTCTCCCCGTCTGCACTAATTAGAGGATTCCTCATACCGTCACGGTCAGCAATGCGTAATAAGCATTTTTTGCTACAGATAATTATTCAATTCTGGGAACCTCCTTGCCATAAACATTCACGCTCAGCCACTAATACAAGTTAAAATCCATGCTATTATAAATGCAAAAATGTATTTGTTGGTTTGTTAGTTGTTTTGTCTTTCTTTCACGAAGCAACGGGTTGGCTTGATTTTTTTGCAAGAGACTGGTAGTTTATAAGCCGGAGAGTAACATAGGTTTTTTTATCCCGGAAAAATCCCCACGTGGGTAAAACCGCGGCGAAAAGCAATTTACCTATAATTTCCAATTGGGCTCGCTGAATCAAATGTTCACAGAGTTTACAGCAATACTTGAATTATAGCTGTAGAAGTTTCGGGTCAAAGTGAGTACATGAAAGTAAACCGATGAAAAGAAAGGTTGTCGTAGAATCGAGTCGAAAGGGTTTGCGGTAGATACCTAAACACGGCCAGTTGAGCAATCCTGTTTGAAACGTACTTATCTATTATAACTAGCTATATACAGCGTGAATATGGTAAAACCAGGCACGTAACCAATAAAAATTCTAAGAACCATTTATAAAAATAATAGCAGTACTCCTTATTGACAAGGCACGTATTGTTAAGAGCTTTCTCACTGTGCAGCCCTAAACACCCGTAGCTCGGGCGCTACCGCATCGCCGGCGGCACCTTAGGTTTATGTTTTTTGGCATGTTTTGTATTTTTAACCGACTTCCAAAAAAGGAGAAAGTTATCAATTCGGTGGGTAAGGTTAAAAAAAAGACGAACTGACTTCAGTGACAAACTACTGCACAGATTTTGATGAAATTTCTATGGGACCAATCTGAAAGTATATCCTTTCTAACAAAGAATGAATTTTCCAAATCGGTTTATAAATGACTGAGATCTGAGGTAACAAACATAAAAAAAAATACCCATCGAATTGATAACCTTCTCCTTTTTTGGAAGTCGGTTAAAATAATACTAAATTAATAATCAACAAGTAAAATCAACAAGAAAACCTTACTAACAATATTTTAATAACATTCCTAAAGTTTGGAGAAAGCGCCGCGCCGCGAGGTCAGTGACCGACGATAACACGCGCCACGCACCGTGATTTTTGTTCGCGTGTTGTATTCATGATAGGGCAAAAATTAAGGTACGATTTTTACATCGAAAATCGAGTACTGAAACCCTCCCTCAATAAGTCCGTCGTTTAACCCCAGTTTTATGTAATGAAACGCAGTATTGCAATCTACTTTCCTTAGTGTGTGAACCCAACCGTAGTTGCTCGCTTCAGTCCCCCTATATAAATTTAATTAAACTTGTGAATTCAGTTCCCTTAACATGTGGACAACGGGTGATAAAGGTAACGATTTAAGTAGCTGGTTAGATAGTTTAGTTAGATAAATAATCTACACAAATAAATAAAATGGAAATGTCGGTTTGTAATGTCAAAATAACAGCTTTTTGCTAAATGCGTTTGAAAGTATACGGTACAAAAAAGGCAATTTTTGTTTTTTTTGGCTGTCTGTCTGTTTGTTCCCGCTGATGTCCAAAACGGCTGATCGGATATTGATGGGACTTTCACTGGCATAGCTGATATTATAAGGAGTAACTTAGGCTACATGGGCGAAGCCGCGGGGCATAGCTAGTAATATAAATAATAAATAAAATAAATAATAGTTCTAAAAGGATTATGACAACATTTCTTTAAAAATATAGTTCCTTTCAAAGTGCATCATCGGATCTATACAAATAAATAAAATTGAAGTGTCTCTTTGTAATATCAAAATAAAAGCTTTTTACAAAATTCATATGAAAGTGTATACGGTACCTATAACAATTTAAAAAAAAAAATTCTGTCTGTTTGTTTGTTTGTTCCGGGTAATCTCCGAAACGGCTGGACTGATTTTGACAGGACTTTCACTGGCAGATAGCTGATGTTATTAGGAGTAACTTAGGCTACTTTTATATTCTATATATTTTATCCAATATCTCAGGGCAGGCGAAACCGCGGGCAGTAGCAAGTTTTAGATAAATTTACATAAATCTAGCTTAAATATACTATACTATTCATTTTGAAAACATGTTTGAAACGATGGCAGTGGTAGTGAGATCTACCGACGATCGTGTTGGGTACCTATAATCCTGTAATGGGTTTCAACTTTCAGTGAAGGAAAACAACGTGATTAAATCATAAGCTATTTACCAATGAAGAGATAAGAGAAAATAAATGCTAGAGTAACCGACGTTTAAAAATTCTTTACAAATATTATACGTGCTGAACAAAGAACATCTTTTTGGCAGCCAGTTGCTAAGAAACAGCGCTTGTAAAGTTAATTAAATAAAAGATTGAACACTTGCAAAAGCATTGTTAATTAATTATTATAAAATGAACATCATTTCGTATTCTCTTGCAGTCTTTAATAAAAATGAAAAGCAAAGTAAACAAACAAAAAAAGTACATAGAATTATTCCGAAACCTTTGCGAATGCTTTATGAATATGAAATTACTCAAATGTATGTGCGGTAGTATCTTTACTTTATTAGTAAAAAATGGGGCACTCCGTTAAATACATTGTGATGTTTATTTATTAGAGGTGTAGAGGTGCGGAAAGGTCTCAACGATGTTTGACTGCGCCGATTTATTTAACGACTAGCTTTATTTGTTTGTGACGGGGCGTCCCCCACTAATGCGGTGCCATTAGCTTTGTACCGACATCGGATTGGGTTAATTTGGACTGTATTATTGTAAGGGTAAAGACCAAATTGATTGCTCGCGTGTGGCTTGTGTGGAGCACGGTTGTTTAATTAATGACTTAATAGTGGCTACGTCATGTGTTCACGGAGTGATGTATGGTGTTAACTCAAGTTTCTACACTATCCGTTCTGGTGAACGTGGATGATTTGACAGTGATCGGGCGGATAAGTTTGAGTGCAGGAATTAACTTCGTAGAGAACAGAATTTCGTGCTTTCAGAAAAAAACTGTTTAAAACTATAGTCAAATTGGTTTGCTATAATAATATACGCTTTCGATAATAATCGAGAGTGGTGAAATGCGTGAAAACCATTGAAAATAACGTTTTGCTTTTCCTGCACACGTCATGCTTAAGATTTTTTCCACGCCGCTTTCGTGCCGTTCGTGGCGTTCGAGCGTACTTTGGCAGGCTTTATAATGCCTTTATTATGCTAATTACCTATAAAATTACGTACTATCGATACTGATTTCCTAATATAATTTGTTTACAATAACTCCTAAATCCATACATACACAGATTACGCAACAGTTCGCATTAACAAAAAATATATACAAGTTATCTAACATCTGTTGTTACTGCTGGCATCTAATAAGCAATATATAACAAGGAAAGTTACCTAAAGGCAACCTAACCGAATAATACCATTGCAATAATAGCGATGTTATGTGTGCTTATATGAGTCTAACGTGATCTGTGTTGTGATGAACGTAAAATAACTGTTTTATTGTCATAAATATGTATGAAGAAGCATAGTCAACCGACTGGTAGGAGGGTTATTTATTTCTTTAAGTGGGCTGAGCAAACTAACAAAGAGCTATAATGAACTGTCAAAAAAGTGTTTGTTAATTACTTTTGTAACGTCATTTGCCTGATGCTTGTGTCATCGCCTATCACCTTCATTTGTTTGTGTTATTTAGCTACAACGTAGGAACGCTAATTAGGCTGCAAACTCATGTAGAGGCAGGAGGTCTAGACACAATCAGTTTCTACAATCGTTAACGATAGAAAATTTAATAATAATATGTAGTTTAAAGAAACTAAAAACACTTCCTCGATCTCGACATCAAGTGAAATCTATTGGACTCTTCAAGACGAACTACATGAGCCCAAATGCTCGTGAAGTCTGCCGCCAAGCAGTAATGTGCAAGCATTACTGTGTTCTGGTTTGATGAGCAGAGTAGCTAGTGAAATTACTGGGCTTATGAGACTTAATACCTAATGTCTCAGGGTAACGAGCGCACTGCAGTGCCGCGCGGGCCTTTGTGTTTCAAAGTTCTGAGTGGCACTGCAATTGTTATGGGCCGGCGTTAGATTAGGGTAGCCAACATTGATTGCTCCCATGCCTAGTGGTTAAGGCGTCTGGCCCGGCAAGCCAGAAGACGCAGGTTCGAATCCTGTTGGAAGCGAAATTTTTGTGATGTATATATGTATGTGAACATCCGCTAGTGTCGGTTAACACTATAAAATATATTTCATAAACAATGTTTACATCAATATGAACCAATCTGTGATCGCAAGCTTATATTATCTCGCAGTGGGCAGACTGGGAAAATTTAGGGTGAAAAATTACAATTAATTTGGGACGAGCAGGTCATTAGATGTAAGTGCAGATCTGCACGCCTATTTAAAATGATGTACATCAAAGTCTATTCTGCACCGCACTTGTTAACTCAAAACATAAGCACTCAAGCCTAAAACGCTCAGTTGACCGTCCACTTTGCTCTTCAAAGCGGAAACCGGAACAGAGTAAAGCTTCTATACAGCAACTTGACGGTACCTACAATATACGAGTAGGTACAAGCAAAGTGGTGGCATTGACTCTTGCGGAAGTGTAAGGGTCTAATTTTAGTAGAATAAAAAACGCAGCTCACATTACATTGTTTTCCACTATACTAACCCACATTTTAGTTAACACAATTATATACTTAATTAGTCACGTAGGTACGTATTCTCGCAAGACATTTAATATTGTTATTAGGTTAGTGTGCACTGAATCATAGCTTTATTAACTTCTACACCACACAATTAATCTTCGACCGAACTACTATGGAACCTGGGTTTCTTTTATAAACTGAATAATAAAGAAAACTTTCACGTACGATAAAATGTACGGTCCATGTTTACGTGAAGTTTATCTTATAACACAATAATAATATTATTAGTGGCCTTTATGAGGTACTGAGTCGGTTCAGTAAATTAGAATTTGTTAATGTTTTTTTTATCAATTTATCAAGGGTGATCCGCGAAGGCCGTGGAAAACGACAGACTGGCAAGAAGAAAACAATTGTATTTGGTAAACAATGAGGAGAAGGCACAGGCAAAGCTAATCTCAGATGGCACCACCATCGCTAGTGCTTGTCATTGAAGTTTATGAATTAAACTACCTATGCAATAAATTTGCGTCGTCATAAAAATCATTAGATTTAAATGGTTACTAGCATAACCTAGCTAACTAACTAGCTTAAGAATTTGGTTTCCAATATTTTTTGATGCCCAATGCATTGAACCACAGATTCCGTTTTTTCTCGTCAGAAGGGAACCGTATGTAGGTACTTTTATTTTTACACTGAAATGTTTACATACTAAAATTCTATAAAGAAGTTTGTACAACGAAACAACACCAGTGATAATGCGCCACCTAGCGGGATAAATAATCAGTGTGTCTCTATTTGAATAGGTAATGTTTTTATTGAGTCACGTATTTTTTGTGAGCGGGAAGAATGTTTTTACTGACTAACTATTACATAAATACTACTGTCTAACTAATCTACAGAAACAGTTGGACTATCAACAGGAATCATAGTAGGATTTTGGCTAAGGTTTTTATTTTTTGTATAGTTTTTATAATAAAGTCTATTGTATTATTATGTATATATAATATATTTCAATGTTAAATAGAAAGTATTGAATTATCCATAAATCCCAAAAAGTCTAAATTTAATGAACATTTCTGATAAAATTATAATTAAGACGTCGAGATAGAAACCACAGTAGGTTAGAGTGGAATATGATTATGGGTTCAAAGTTTGCCCTGCTGCTGCTTTATCGGCTAAAAAAGTAATTTTCGTTTGCAAACGAGCAGTCGCTAGTCTTCAACTGGAAGGAAAGGTATAGTGTACTCGCCAATTTTTTGTTCTGGATCGAACAATATTAGGGGTAAAAGTTATTCCAAAACGAAAACTAAGCGAGAATTCCTTCCAAAAAGACAAGCAACCTTATTTATTTTACTCGGGTTAGAGTCAAAACCGAAAACGATTTTATTAGCCGGTTAGGCCGCTGATCTGCTGCATTCCAAAACAGATTGAATTCTGCTCCGTCAATAAATACCTTAAATACTTGTTCATAATCTAATTGGTTCGTTCACAAAAGGCGACCGTAATTCGAAAGCTCTACAACAGACAATTAGGTGATATCACGAATTCTGATTCGGAGGATAATAGGCTTTAAGTACGAACGACAATCGCATTGTAGAATTAAGTGCGAATTGGAATTCTTGGTATCATGCAAATGGTAATTTAACTGTAATTTTGCTTACCTACTAGAAGGCAAGGGTGCATTTTAGTATACTTGATTTAATTTTGCTGTTGACGTTACACATCTCACATTGTGTAAATGATATTCTTAAATAAAATTTATAAAAGGACCGCCCTTGAGATAATCATTAAATCATAATCATTAAAAAAGAATTACACCGAGTAACACCACCACAAATAAATAATACCGACGAACTGCATTTTGGTACTATTTGTAAAGCGAGCTTCCTAAATAATGTCATAATAAGCACCTACGGGTATTTTATTAACATAAATTTTAATTTGAACAATTAGTATCTTCGCATAAAAGATCTTTATTATCTTATTTATTGTTTCGAAACGGGGAGCGCTATAAACCTCCTCTCACCTGGCATTGTGAGTGATGAGTACATGTTACCGCTTTAATTCAATTATCCGGCAGGCGATACCGCGGCCCTCGAGGGAGATACCAGCCCCTGAACATGAATATTTTTTTCAATACCGTAGACGCCACGCTTTCAACGGTAAAACCGATCTCGTAAAATGCCGCATCTTATACGCATTCTGCCTCAAATGTGAATGTGTTTAGGTGTTTCACGCAATCATAACCTTTCATTTACAAATGAATGAGATGAGCTTCCTATTTTTTCTGCTTGTTGCATAGGTGCTCAATTAATTGTGATTTATTTATTTTCATGACTTGATGTTACATACCTATCGTTGTTTATAAGCACAGTTAAGCCTCAAAAAGACCCTCTATAGATATTATATAGCTAGCAGCTAGCACTGCTTTGAAATGTTTCATAACATATAGGTTGAAGAAAATCATGTTTGTAATAATATAATGTTTGTTCAACGACTATGTTCAATTGTTCAACAATGTTTTTTTTTAAATGAGTGACTTTTACTATCGAGTCCAATATTAGAGAATAATTTCTTTGATGCTTTTATATGTTTTGGACAAACCAGATAGAAAAATATTTGTGTAAAAATATTTTAACAGAGGTACGTAAGCCGAATGTCCCATACAAACGAACTTCCCTGTTAATTTGAAAATTACAGGTCAGATTTAAATGAAATTTTGCATGTATAAGCGGATAAGCAGTATCTAAGGGCAAAATGTGTTCGTTTTGGTTTAAACACCACTAAAATCAAATTAGAGCGAAGTGAATTTTCAATATTTCCACCACTAAAACGACTCGTTTTGAACTGATTATTTTCATATAATAAACTCGTTCAATCAAAAAACTTTTGCACCTTACCCCTCGGTAATATAGTCAACTTTGAAAATAATACATAATAATTGAAATAGATTATGTCCATTCACAATGAAAAAGGAACTTCGAAAAGTTATCAAAAAAATTTAAAATATTGTCGACATTTTGCAACCGCTTCGTCACACGCGGGGTAAGGTAACGGGGAGACGCAGTGAGGCTACGGAAACTCCCGAGTCCCGACAATTGCCAGTTACAAGTGAAACAGGAACAATATTTACCGCTCGGCGCTAGGCCTATCACGGAGTTGGGCGAGTCATACGTACCCTTCTTAAATATTAGCATTGAGTGAATACTTAGTATTTAAAGTCTGTTAAACCATGAAAGAAAAGATTTATGTGACCGGTTTCACAGTATTTAAACCCTCCTCCAACATTAGAGAAAGGCAGGATTGAATACAAAATTCTTTATTGTTTTCGAGTGAATTTCTAAGGTGATAAATGGAATAGGGTATTCGGTGTCACTTCGTCTATTCATAATTGAAAATTCTATGGCCTGGCAAAAATCCTTTAAGTTTTTGAGAAGCTTTGGATTTCGCAGGTATTTGTTCGCGGGCAAAGTTCAATTTCGAAATATTAGCGACCTACCTTTTGCCTGAGCGTGATTTTTACTCAAGAACTCGTTAGTCCCAACAGTTATAAGTTCTTCTAGAATTATGATCACTTCAATGCCCATTTAGTTTGGGCTCTTTTCTGTCTTTACAAATACTCTAATCCTAGATAATTTTCAGGGTCCTGATGATAGAGCTGGAAGGTGGCCAAAAGATTATAGTACTAATTACGTATTTTATAAAAGCTTGTATGGAAAGATACATTTTTCCACAAAAAACTTATTTATTAACTGGATAAAAATTATATGTTGGTCTTGATATAATGCTTAAAAATAAATTAATTGTACCGTAAAATGAAACAAGCAACCAAACGCCGACCCGGTCGGAAGAAAGAATTATAGAGAAATTCCCATTACAGCGTAGCTCTCAGCAGCCTTTTGTGTTCGCAGTTTCCTCCACTTGGCTCGTTGATTTCGTCCACAACCAACTATTTATCTTTGACTTGTGCTCCATTACGTTAACGACCGCGCGAATAGTTCCGGAAGGAATAACCTAAACCCAACAAGAATTAGCCAACACTTTTCCCCGAAAACCCTCTATGTACCCTTAATAACTCGTTGTCGGAAAGAGAAAGTTTAGATCTCGTGTCAAACGTTATTTCTGATTTTTGTTTACTGTTCGTCGAATAGGTTCTAAGAATATTGAAGATTTTTTTGAAGAGATTGTTAAATAGCTAACAAAGAAAGATGATTTCTAAGTAGCGGCTGGAATAACGATCTGTTACAACAGCTGTCATGTTGTATCTAGTAAAGTACTCGTGTAAAGAGGTATAAAGAGTAACAACCATTTCATGAAATTATGTTGAGTATATCATTATTTTGAGTTCGTTGCGATGGTCTGCGTAAAATCCCAAAACGGCGAGCGTTTGAGTTTTCTTAAAGATACTAAAGTGGAATATTGGCTTAAGACATCTGCATATTAATAAGCTTACCGACTTTTATATTTATGCTTTAAAATTGTTCTTCTCAGAAAGTGAATTTATAAGTTCTAATGAAAAATAAATTCTATTTATATTTTGTACTGCATATAATATCGCGTATTACTTTAATAAATAGATTAATAATAACAGACAGGATAATAGATAGGATAGGTTGTTTGTACAGTTAAAAACAAGACAAACTGGTCTGTGAAATGTTGCTCTTTTTCATACGCTATAGTTTTAGCGTTTGACCACTTTCTCTGTAGGTATATCTTTATACATGGCACTAAAGTGTAAGTGCTCAAGAAAAACGCGAATAAAACTGATGGAAACCCTGCTAGATTTTCATCTTCAGGACTCTCTCGCTAAGATTTCAACATTTCGAGATTACGAGAAACATCCACAGGGTTTAGGCGCAGAATGGCCAATTCTCAAAATGGCATATGAGTCTTAAAAGGACTAATTCTACAAATGGCAAATTCTACAAAGGACAAGTTCTCGTAATGGCAAATTCTACAAATGCCAAATTCTCATAATGACAAATTCTACAAACGCCAAATTCTCACAATGGCAAATTCTACAAAGGCCTAATTCTCAAAATGGCAAATTAACTCAGTAATTTTAAATAATTTAAATGTCCGTTGTTTTATGTTTTTATATAAAAAAAATATCAAGCTGGTTAAATATTATGTCACTTTCATATAGGTATTATCCTAATATATTATAAAAGCTAATATATTATAAAAAATATTAGCTTGTATAAATTGTTTCGTGACATAAATGTACATTTTGATTAAATTGAAAAATGATCAACTAACAGTTACGTCAATTTAAGGCAAAAATAAACTTTAAGCTTCTTATATAAAAATGTAGCTATGAATAATTATGTATCTACAAGATAATATTTTTTACACTTCAAGAGCTAAAACTCTTATTTGTCTCAAATCATAGTAGATAATTAAATTTAGAACTGACATAATACTGTCTAGATTTATATTTTCTGCAGTAGGTATGCCATTGACTTGAAACTGTTATTACTCAAATTGTGATTGTCGAATAGATATATTTTTATTATGGTCAGCTTTTTTTTACCGAAGTCTTAATTTTCCGTATTCGTTTTTTTCCATATTCTTATTTTTGTAAATACTTAGTTTTCATAATTCTTATTTTGATTTAAAGTGATAAATATTTGAGTGACGAGCTTCGCTCGTAATTTATTACAATATTAAACAAAAAAATTGTGTAAAATTGCGTTTTTACATATACCCGAAATAAATTAACTGAATGATCAAGCTTCGCTCGGTGTAAAAGCAAACATACAAACTAGCGGAAAACCTTTTTTTGTGTGTAAAATAACGTTTTTACAAGTAATACAACCATGTAGGCAAACACAAAAAGCAAAACCTTATCTAAATCTAAAATTTCATCCAAATCGTTACATCCGTTTCCGAGATAGCTAAAGTGACATAATATTTAACCAGCTTGATATTTTTTATATATAAAAACATAAAACAACGGACATTTAAATTATTTAAAATTACTGAGTTAATTTGCCATTTTGAGAATTAGGCCTTTGTAGAATTTGCCATTGTGAGAATTTGGCGTTTGTAGAATTTGTCATTATGAGAATTTGGCATTTGTAGAATTTGCCATTACGAGAACTTGTCCTTTGTAGAATTTGCCATTTGTAGAATTAGTCCTTTTAAGACTCATATGCCATTTTGAGAATTGGCCATTCTGCGCCTAAACCATCCACAGAATTTAGTTGCATGAGTCCACGTTAAGAGTCGTCCCTGAACCTACCAATAATGTAAAAAATGTGAACACCTACAAATAACTGATTTCTTTGGAATTCTAAATCAAGGCGTCAGCTGCATTCGTATCGCTTCTTTAGGTACCGTCATAAGCAAAGAAGGAAATATTATAGTTAAACACATTTCTCTTTCTATTTCTGTCTGTCGGAGCGACATGGGTGGCACGTGCTCGTAAATCATGGCAATTTGTTCCTAGAAATCCGATCTCCACGGTTACTTGCTGCTCATAAAAATTATTATTTTTATGAGTTTCCAGTGAAATTAAGAGACTTAATACCTAATGTCTCAGGGTAACGAGCGCACTGCAGTGCCGCGCAGGCCTTTGTGTTTCAAAGTTCTGGGTGGCACTGCAATTGTTATGGGCCGGCGTTATGCTTACCATCAGGCAAACAACCAGCTCGTCTCGTTACCAACTAACATAAAAAAAAAAAATTATATTTATCACGGAATTATTAAAATATTATTTATATTATTAATTAAATTATTAATATAATCGTATGTTAAGGTGTCTATGTAAATCCATATAATTCTAAATTATATTATAATTGGAACCCAATTTACTCCTTGCTAACGTTAATAACGCTATTAAGCTTATTATCTGCTAAAATACGCCATTGTGAAATATTGGTTATGACGAATTTGATCACAGTTTACCCATTTTCCCCAGGTAGGTGTGCATTTTTGCGGGAAAAAAGTAGGGTAAAAAATCGGTTTTGTAAAAGTAGGTTAAATATCCAATATTAATAATATTCTAGGGAATTTTAATAAGGTATTGATGATTTGATCGATTTTTAAGATTATAATACACGCCTGTGACGGGAGTATAGGTACAGAAAAATGTAGCCTATACATGATTCACTATATACCAGATGAAATCACGACATTTCACCGAGGTTAACGGAAAGATAACATTAAGTTTATCTATGTTCTTATTCAATCTATCTATCTAATGTTGATGAAGCGAAAGTACCCTAAAGCGTTCTAGCATATAGCGATGTTTTTAAGTTAAATGCTATGCAATGCTGGGTTACCTAGGGTTGGCAGTGACAAGTTTCAAAAAAATTAATGATATTTCTGTCGTTGCTTAATTTGGCAGCACATGCATAGGACTATCTAAGATGTAGGTAATTTCTCGAATAGTATATCTCAAAACTTTCGCGAATGATATACATAGTATTAACACAAAAACGAGCGAGCTATTTGCGTACAAATTAATGTCTAAATATAACTTTGACTAACCTCTAACTTTAGTATTCGAAGGCTTGACTCTTATCGTGACCACGATCAATGGAACTTGATCGAAGTGTTGAGCAAAACAATAATCAAAGCACTCTCCCTTTGAAACGCTCTGATATTTCCTTTAGGCGGGTGACGTATATAACCATTCACCGTGAAGCCACTTCACTACTTTAATTGACACTTCTGTTCTATTTCTATTTTGCGGTTGAGTTTAGTCAAAACTATATATTGACTTACTATGAATGTCATATAATTTTTATGCCATTTTAAACCTTATTCAATTATCATTTTACTTACTAAATCAGTATAGTGCAAAACGTGGTTCATAAATTGTTAAGACGGAGCACCACCATCAAATGAAGATTTGATGTGCTTTTGTTTCATTAAAACAGCATAATTTAAATTTTATGGGATATGGGATATTATACATGTGTAGTAAAATGTTAATAGGACAATCAAGTATCATCATCATCGACATTATTATTGTAATTCGAAAGTTTACGAAATATAAGTAGGTACGTAAATTTTGTTGATATTGGATTTAATTCAGTTGTCGAAAAGCTAGTAAGTGAAGTCACTAATATTAAGAGCCACTCTATAATTTACGCTGGATAGTATATGTTTGTTTTGAGTAATAAAGTACCCTCAAGTAATAAGTCAAACCACGCACCTAATGGATAAGTTATGGGCCCTTCATATGGACGAGAAATATAACTTATATAGATAATAGCGAGAAGCTGTTAAGCGGATACATCAAATATTTAAAGGCGAACCAGCCGCGTCCACCTGTGAACCCAATCCCCCTCACACTCAGATAAGGGTCCTGCATAAACTACGTTATGCTTTTTAAAAGGCTATATCTAATAAAGCTTGTTTGTGGTCGTTGCTAGCACGAATACTCATTAACTCATTTTGTAATAGGTACTTTAATTTAGTTTCTTTGAAAATCGGTATCTTCTATGTTATGCATGTGTGGAGTTTTTTGTAATGAAGTGTAGAACGACTTAAGTGACAACCATAATTACGAATGAATTGGTTTTTTGCTATTGAAATAAGGTCGAGTTTTCTCGGGAACGCAAACATATGCTGTTGTCGATTTTGTATTATTTACCAAAAAAACTGTGTGTGTGATAATGGTAGATTAATGTTGTGTTGTCGCCACTCGTCATTACGAGAAACGTGTACTTTTGAGTTCTCTCTAAAACTTCATGACATTTAGTAAAGTTTCCACTGCTTTACTGAAGGATGTCTTGGACTCGACCGTGACTAGTCGTTATTTTGACGTAATTTTGACTCGACTTTGCCAATTTTAATATTTACACTAAAACTTGATTTTGGTTATATCTAAACTTGAAAATGGCTAAATACACAAACCATATGAACACAAAATCAAAACGAAAAAAATATATAAGGTAAAAACCTTCCTGGAAACTTGTGTTAGTCGCTGTACCTTATTGTACTAGAATGTATAATGCCTACCTCTAACTGTTGAACTTGCGTGTCAAGAATAATTTCCGCCCTACGTAGTCCATGTTCTACGGTAAATAAAATCATTAGCTCATAGTTTTTATTACTGTGTTCGATACGTGGGTTTGTAGGGAAAAACAATTTACTAAAGCTAACTTATTAAGTATAGTTTTACGAGTTGTTTGTGATAATGTTGCGGTAAATTTCGATAATTGTATCAACACTAAAGTACTTAACTAAAAACACAATTTCACCTTCAAGGCTTCACCATCAGAACCTCGGCACCAAGTGATACCTATTAGACTTGTCAAAACGAATCTAAACTCGAAGGTTTTACGTCTTGTAGCCACTGAAGAGTTCCACTTTCCATATCCACCTCCTGGTTCCATCATCAGATCAGCTTCATGATGCTATATTATGGTATTGTCATCCAAACTACATATACATACAAAGTTTCATTTCGATACGACAATAAATTAGAAGTAGGTTAAAATTGACTTCGACGATTCTATTACACAGTTACAAGTGAAGCTAATAAAACTGAGTTAACAAATCGTTCATAAATATAAAAAAAATATAGATATAGTTTTTGCTGAAGCAAACTAAGTTGCTTAATTTAATACAAAAAAATAACAAAGGCGGCTAGATAATTTCTATTAATGCCTTGTAAAATTAATTAAATTAAATTATGTGACAACTATTGTTAATTTATTCAGTACTTTCCTAAAAGTGAAAAGCTACTTTTTCTTTTATTTACAATTTTACACCCCTTACTACTATTTTTACTATTTTACTCGCAATTTATATGTATTTTTTAAAACATTTATTTTATAAAACCATACTTATAATAGATAGGTACTGTGGTTTTAATGACGATGACTTAAAATGTCTCATTCTATTTCTATCCTTATATGAGTGACCCTCTTTTCAATATATTTCGGGATTAAAAGCCTTCTTATATGTTCCACACAAACCCCTCTGGATTAGCGAGAGCAAAGGGCAATTTTAGGATCAATTGGTTTTACGAGCCGTAAAACCTTTTTTCATACATATGAGTATGTGTGGAATCAAACATGCGGAATATTCTCGGCTTATATCACGATGTTATCGCGTTATCCCCAAATGTATATACCTACTTGGACATTGGGTGTGGTTGGTTTCCTGACAAATGGCCATTTTGTCATATTCATTGAACAGTGGTACAAAGAGATTTACATATTTCTTAAAAATATTTTATTTAATAAAAAATTGATTGATTTATTTCTTAGCTTCAGCTTGGGCAGTGAAGTGGCGGGAAAGAACTTTTTTATATAAACCCGTTTTTTTGATAAATAATATTTTGTTATTCCTGCAAATAACGAACAATTGAGCTACTTTGTAGCACTAATGTCTTAGTTTAGCTTTGGAACTAGGCTAAATTTAAATATTGGATCCGTCTAAAAACCGTCACATATTGTTTGAGTTAGTTTTAATGCCAAATTAGGAGATTAACCTATAGCGCAAACTCCGGCCTACCTCGACTCAATCGATGGGTTTTGGTTATTTTTATCAACTTTCGAGTTTACGCAGGCTACCTCTGCCACCAATTTTGTAAGTTTTGATTGCTCTAAGATTAAAAATAAACAGAGGCAGACTAGAAAGTTAATAAAAAACTTCACAACCTATAGACTCGATTAGCACTGAGTCAAGGTAGGCTGGAGTTTGCATTATAGGGTACGGAGGAAAGATATAAAAGTAGGAAAATTTTATAAGTAATAACTTTATATGTGTAAATTACAAAATATTTTCATATATAAAAAACAAGATATAAAACTCTAATTGGGTTAAGACCATCAAAAACTACATATTTTTCAAATCCCGCTCATCCATCTTACATTTTTTACTCTTGTTATCGTTTGACCATTCACTGCGGTCGAACGAAATAAAATCAACATAGAATGAGTGAATAAAACCAAATGAAATGTATTCCATTTATATTAATCTAGCTGCTGCCCACGGTTTCACCCGCGCGGAGATATTGGGTTTCATGGTTTTTATATTTTTGCGCGGAACCCTAGTTATTTTTGTAAAATAAAAATAGCCTAAGTTACTCCTTATAA
Organism: Crocallis elinguaria; assembly: GCA_907269065.1. NCBI lineage: Eukaryota > Metazoa > Arthropoda > Insecta > Lepidoptera > Geometridae > Crocallis > Crocallis elinguaria. The sequence goes on along the minus strand of OU026079.1, from coordinate 7,875,337 downwards.
CGTCAGCTATCTGCCAGTGAAAATCCCGTCAAAATTGGCCCAGCCGTTTCGGAGATTACCCGGAACAAACAGACAAATAGACAAAAAAATTAAAAATGGTCTTTTTGTTATAGGTACTTATACTTTAATATGCATTTGGTAAAAAGCTGTTTGATATTACAAACAGACACTTCAATTTTATTTATTTGTATAGATTTGTCTCCATAAGTGAATCAAATCTAAACTAGTTCGCAAAATGTATCTATCCGTCTGTACCACATCTCCATGTCAACATTCCAATAGCAAACTTCGCTTGAAGATACGCCCAGAAACTTAGTTTGAAGTAAGGGAACCCTATTCAACGACAGAAGAAACTCCAATCCGGTATCGTATCGGTTCATCATGCAGATAGTGAAACATGGAACTTGGTCCGGATGACATCAGCACTTTGGAAACATCAGCCTTTATTCGAAATTGAATATTAAATGAGCAACATAACTTAAGCTGAAAATACATTAACGTTTCAATTTATTTTCTGACGAAACTTAATACTGTGTACGATCTCATTTGAATAAGTTATTTAACAGTGAATGCGGAATTGTGATTGTTTATCACGTTGGCACACAGAGGGATCGTCACAAATCATGTCCGCACATACGTAAACTTGGATTTATGTCCGTGCCCTTCCACGTGTGGGTCGTCATGTGGAAGTGTGTGTTCACTTTCCGCCAGAACTTGCACCTGGGATGCGTTAAACTTGGTCGAACTTGTGAGAGTGCACTTCTTCTGCAGTTTCTTGCGTAAAGAGTTATGGTGCAGTTTAGCTAATAATTATACGGTTATGAATTGTTATACGGTTTCAGGCTTACATCACTGAATTAACACGGTACGTCTTTACTCGTGAAAAAAGTTGACGGTGCAAAATGACATAAAAAATCGAATGAAGTACCTGTTTATTAAAACCAAAACGTAAGCTACTTTGTTATATATTTACAACGTCATAAAACAAGACAGAGGAAGACACCTTCCTATAAAAAACAGGTATTCTCATTCCAAACAACCTGTTAAAGAGGCAGAGTTTCCGTCACGCACCGTTGTCGTTTCTCCGAATCCTCGGCTTGGTTAGAGTTTGTTTGTCACGAAAAATACAAATCTATCGTGTTTATCGATATGCAAAATGAAGAAGCTCGTTCGCAATCGTTTTGTTTAGCTGAGCACGTTGCACGCATTGTTCGCTAACCCTTTTCACGGCGTCTGCCACTTTCTATATATGTAAGAACGAGTTGGGTGGCGTGGCCCCCATAAATCAGAGCCATTTTGTTCAGGCCCATTACGTCGTTTTACCGCCTTCCTACTGAGACAAAATTAGATCATACAGAGAGGAAGCCCGTTTCTACCCATACATAACTTCTGCTGTAAAACCTTTAATAGTTACAGCGCAGTGCCGACATGTTTAGTGTCGACCCCAGACCTTGTGACACCGTATGTCCTATGGATTGTGGTTTGTTGAGAAACTCAACTTCATTAGGTATACCATTATACTTTATTTAAATATTTTATTACCCTGAATTGGGGTTATAAATTAACTTAATAAATTTTACAGAAGTTGAATGCGATCCAAAGATTTCTATAGCATTTTCCATTTGCATAACAATTCGAAAAGCTCAGAGAGAAGATAAAAACTTTGAAATTATAACATTTGCATAAGAAAATTACCTCATTAGAATGTGTTAACTTGTGAATTATACTTGTGGTTATGAGTTGAAAAAGTTCGACTTGCGAAAATTTGCGTAATTTCAAAAAGAAGAATTGGCCTTCGAATGAAAGGAATAGGAACTTGCACCCATGTCGACTTTCTTGTAAACATCCTACTATCCTACTTCATACTAGTCCTACTATCCTATCCTACTTCCTACTATATAATATTATAAATGTGTTTGTATGTTTGTTGGTCTGTCCTTTTTTGTTTATACAACGGAGCAACGGATCGACTTGATATTTGCCATAGATACAGTTTATGGACGGGAGAGTAACATAGCCTTCTTTTTATCCCGGAAAAATGCATGGTTCCTGTGGGAACACAGGTGAAAACCGCGGGCAGAAGTTAGTACGTAATAATTATATTTAGCAGCGAGACATAATATTCAAAGGCAGAGATTTATTTAAACCTTGTATAATTTATTTAGGTTAGAGAAACAAGGCGGGATAGTCCGTAGAGCTGTCGGCTAAATCCTTCCTTGAGTATTAATTTAAAAGTAAACTAATTAGAAAATAGGGAACTTGGGTTAACTAATGTCAATACAATATTCTATTCACTAACTTTCTCATTATAAACTTTATTTCTGTTTCCTATTTTGTTTCTAATGAAGAAAAGTTCTGTATACTATTTAATATTAGGATCTTTGAATATTCTATTGGAATATACAACGAATAATATCATATTTACGGAAGAACTCAGTCGTTGTTCTTCTGTGATCATGGCGTCAACAGCGCCGAAATGTCGAAAACTCAAATCAAATAATATACACGACATAGTAAATATTCCTTTCTAATAATAATATTCGTAGTGTAGATGATTATGACAGTTTAAAAACGTACATTAGTGTATAGAAAAGACTTTTAAAAAGTATCTATATCTTGTAAATAGTATCTACTATAAATTACGTGAAATAGGCCGCATAAAACAAAGGCATATGTATATACAGGTAGGACAGCATAAGCTCATAATTATAGGGTATTGTATTTGTCCCGCCCGAGAATAATTCACATTCTATTATGGTTAACGAATACAAGAAGACATTCCAGAGAACGAAAGTAATAACTTACAGTGTAAAATACTAACAGCACATTTGCAAAACGCAGGTGACAATATTGACTGCGTGCAGTTGTGTGCAGTTATCTTTTGTCGCGTACTTTATCAGTGATCAGCATGGTAGAGCGTACGTTTAAAACGTACTTAAAGAACTTTGTGCTCTCAGTACATCGAAGTATAATACGTCATTCGCGGGTTGAATAGCAAGCCGTTGAGTCGAGTTAGCCAATCTCAAACTGTCCATGAGCTTGAAATGGACAGTTTGCATTTTAGCTCCATAGTTTCAACCGTACCCAAAAGGAATACTAGGAAGTCAATTCAATCACAGACATGCAATAGCAACGGGTGTCACTTTGTTCAAGCGATGCAGAAAGCTAGATAGATATGTATAATTGGTTTGTTTAAGATTCGAGGCCCGAGATGACCCTTTGCGCTATAGCCGTGGCGTGTATGCTCCCCGTCTCTAATATTAACACACAGGGAACACAAAATGTTTTGTGCCCGGAGCGGCCCGAGAAGAGCAATCATAAATCGCATCTATTGAGGGTAAATTACAATGTAAAAATGTTAAATTTTATAGCTTAATACCCCTGTGTTTTGATGGCGGAGATAAAAAAGCTGATGTCTTATTTTACGGTAGATGGAAGAAAATAAATAGATGTTTGATGTTTATTATAAGACATTAGCTGCTTATAATATATTTTAAAAGGTTTAACTTTATTTTTTAACAATTATGTTATCTGTGTAGGTAATAACTACTCGTACATTCTACGATACAATAAGTACTGAAAATGGAAGCTACACTGGGCATGTTAATGGTTAAATTGTATTTTAGAACTTCTTGTGTATTTTTAATGAAAATTAACCCAGTGGCACCATTATAAAAATTATTGATGGCTATATGTTCGCGTTTGACTGTCTCAATGGCTGACTATCTTCCCTGGGTGTCATGAAAGACACCATCTACAATCGTTATCGATAGTAGAAAGGTTAAAAATGTATGGAATAAGAATTCGTTTAGTTACCATGTGACCTATCCGGTCGTTATGTCAATATGGATGTTGACTCCATTTTTTATGATGTCAATAAATTCGTTTTCTCATAAGGATCAAATACATGTCTATATCGAAAAAACTGGAGATTTGAATAATAGAAATGTCCAAAATCAGAGTCGGGCGTATCTTACTGAGGGCTATAACGCCCCAAACAAATCAGGCAGAACATTTAACGTCACATTTTCTACGCGGGCCGTGAAGCAGTACTAAAACATGCATTTTGTTGATTTAATCGTGAAAGTCGATTACGTCTCATAAGCCCAGGAATTTCACTGGCTACTTTGCTCATCAAACTAAAACACAGTTAATTACTTGCACTGCTTGGCGGCAGACTTCACGAACAAAGCGGGGGTACCAACGCAGATGGAAACTCGCAGAAGAGTTAGTCCTACCACCTAGTGGTAATATCACAATAGATGTAACAAATGTTACATAAGTAAAAAACACTATGGGTCTAGTCACCCGGGACGATGAAAGGATTCTACCATAGGATTCCTCATACATCCAAATATGTTGAAGCATTTAAAAGTTATAGAGGAATAAAGAAACTCACATACATACTTGAACCTAAAAACATTACATTCCTTGTGAAGTCGTGTAATAATAGTCAAGTCGTTTATGAGGCATGACACGAGTCGTTATCTCACGATTGCTGCCTAAGTTTTTTTAAGCGCAAGTCTAGCAGAAAACTTTGATTTTGCTTTGTAGCGAGATCGGATTCGGAAAAGTTTTAGTATCGTAATTATATTTTGTCACGTGCTTAGCAGAAAAGTCAAGATGGCTAGCTAGCTTTTTGTTAACTGTCATCTTGGCACATGATCTGTAATCATCACGTAAAAGTGTTTGCTAGAATAAACTAATTTATGTTATTCCTTGACTAAAACTTTCGTAAATATTACTCATATTTATATATATTTAACCGAATTCACTTACGTGATTCAGCTGAGATTCACGACGATCGCCCCACTACATGCGCTGCAACCAGTCGAGTCGGAGCAGTCGCGTGTAGCTCCATTGATGAAGAGGTACTGAATACCTCGAAACCGGGCGGGCAATCGCCGCGAAGCTGGGCTGAACCACGTAAGTGAATCCGGTTAAATATAATATATAAATATGATTTATGTTAGTTTTTGACGTTCAGCTAAAATTAGATTTGTTTGGTTTTTATATGACCTGATTTTAAGTGATGACGTGCTTGAAGATAGTTAAACGTCTAGAATGGAATGACTAGCGCGGCTTCCGGAATACACCGATAAGTGCTTAGCCATATACAATCAACTTTACGTTGGTACGTAGCTACAGAACATGTCGCATCACCATGTTAGCTTGCTAAGGTTTATTTGGTTATTAAGGTTTTTTTTTTATTTCTTTCACCCAAAGTACAAGCTCATCGTAGTATTCAAATTTCTGACCTGTATGGTCGGGTGATCTCCCTACGATCATTATAGCTTCGTAGAATTCAACCTATTCCCATAAATTTTCGTGATATTGATGTATCATAAATAACTATGGTTCACGAAGATCGTTATCTTGACCTAGTTCCTTTATGTAATAAAGAAAAAAATAGAAAATAGTAACATTTAAGATTTTCAGCATAAAACAAAGCGTCCCTTCAATAGAAATCTCAAAGAGCTTTCAAAGATCTTCCTTTGAAACAGATTACCAACGACTATTTCAATTTATCGAAAAAGGCTATTTCCTTTGAAGTTATTGAGTAAAATAAATTAAGGCTCTATAAAGATCTGTATCGTTTAAAGGTCTGCGTCGATGGACGGTTAGATAATAGCGGCCGGGGAGAAAGGAACAATGGACCAGATTTACATAAGACACAATGAAGCTCCAAAAATATCCAGGTTCTTTTACCTCACGTCTGCCGTCGAGCTTCAAAAGGCACCGACTTCAATAGGCAGGTTTTACTGGTATTTTTTTTTAAATAAACCTCGTTGTACTTGGTTTATTATTATATTAAATTTCACCCTGGAATCTTACACTATGTAGGCTTAATTTTATTAAAAAAAAAGCCAATTTGTTAAAGCGGCAATTTTATATTTACCTAAGCCCCTATAAGTTAATGATTTTATGGTCATGATACGCTGAACCATTTTATAGCTATTAGATAAAACTTTTCCGATTGGATATTTTGATATATTTACCAACAAAACAGAGGTTCCTATTGCAAAAACAAGTTAAAAATACACTTATTTTTTTGATACCAAGTGTGGGTAGGATGGAGTAGGGTTCTGGTTACACATCCTTAACGACTTTTGTATGTTTATTTGGGTGAATTTCGCATAAGGTACGGCTGATATACAGTAAAGGAAACACTGTTTCATTTTAAAGACCTTTTCAACAATAACACAAACAAGGGTTGAGATAAAAATACTAATTAAACCCCATTTTGCATGTACGCCCAAAAATTATAAATTGTTTTTTTTTAATCTACGCCTAAAGTGTCTATCCAATTTCAAAAAGCTCTAGAAACCCGTTTTGGCCGATTTGGAGGTATAACTATCATGTTTGAGTGGCGTGTATCGGATCTTCTTATTTGCCAATAGAGTTGAGTTGAGATGATGAATGAATGGCGTTGCGTGATTCCTGCACACACTCCCGATATGTAAGCGATAGAACCTGCATACAAGCAATTTTACTGGCATATCCAAAGCTCTGATGTTTAGACTGAACTAACAGATAGACTATGAATATTAATTATATGAAGATTTATGGAAGTCGAGCTTTCAGCGAAGGAAAACAAATGTGAAGGAGAACAGAAGTGATGCATCCAAATCAGTTTTAGCACTCGTATAAAATACCTATTGTTGTAAATATTTTAGTAGGTACAACAGGGAATCGCATCATCGTGTTGTTTGTCCAACTTTAGCAAGTTTACTTCTTAGTGTTTATTGTGTTACATTTTGATGGATAACATAATGAAGTAACTTGTTGGTTGAATCACATTGTAATTTATATTTATTAGTACTTACTTAGTAATTAGTAGTTACTTATTATTATATAGCTTGCTTTTTACCTATTTACGAACGAAAAGATAATTATTTTAAGAATAAACAAAGTTGTAGTGAGTATTGTTTGCCCTTGTTTGATTTCGGGTAAAAGTACGTAAGCTACGATGTGGTTGACAATGAAGCAGATAGCTTGGGAGATATGTATTCATTCCCGTCACCCATATTAATGTTGAAACAAAACACTTCATTCATGCTTTTAAAGGCGGAATATCCATCATGTATCGATGGCGCTTAGCCGTAAGTCGCTCCTTACAAAGGAGTATAAGAACATCTCAAACACGGGGCTCAAAAAGCTTAAGGTTTGTGTAACGAGCTGAAAGTAGATACATACCCAGTTAAAACTTATAATGGCATGTTTGCCACGGCAAACTCGTCTGCCGCAGTTTGAATAAAATCTAGATTATTTACTTAGTGAAGGTACTTCAGTCAGTTTTCACTGAGTAACTTTAAGTTTAGCTAAAGCTTTAACTGTGCTTAAATACTTTTAAATACTACGTATTAATTTAATATAAACGTACGAAGTTATACTTATAGATAGGTACTCAAAGGTACTTGAAGTCTGAACATCGATGAAGTAAGGCCTCCCACGCCTTAGTTTTTTAATTGGTAAAAAAATCTCACGTTTTAAAACAAGGAGGTACTTACCAAAACTTGAATTTCTTTTAATGTAATAATGCAGAGCAAGATATCAGAAAGCAAAACTGGAGGTGCAAGGCTGGTACAGAATTGCCATGTCGCGATTGTGAGTCATCTTGCGTTTCGTTTCTGAAACACGCGGTACAGTACAACTGTTCAATAGTACTTAATGGAGACCTATTATAGTTTGGCGAGTATAATTATTTTTCTTATTACCAGGTGTTATGACTAACTCTCCTGCGAGGGTCCGTCTGGGTCCGACCATCATTTTGCTCATGTAGTCTGCCGCCAAGCAGTATTGTATAAGCGTTATTATGTTCCGGTTTGATGAGCAAAATAGTCAGTGAAATTACTGGGCTTATGAGACTTAATAACTATAATGTCTCAGGGTAACTAGCACACTGCAGTGCCAGGCAGGCCTTTGTGTTTCTGGGTGGCACTGCAATTGTTATCGGCTGACGTAATGCTTACCATCAGGTGAATGAGCCGCTCGTTTTATTATCCAATAGTGTATAAAAATATATTAAGATTTATTACAAACCTGCTCTCCGGCTTATGGCGTGGCATGTATCGACCGTGAAAATGTTAACGAGTTCTTACGGGGGGGTGTGCTCATCAAACCCGGAAAACTTCGATTGTTTGCTCTAATGGTACTCATTAAGAAAATTGGCTTTCGTTTAGCTTCTTCTTTCGTAACAGTGAGCTAATAAAACAGAATTGTTTGGTTCCATAACAGCAATGCAGGCATTTGTTTGCGTGTGTTATTTCGCGATGCCGGTTTTTGTGCTTTTAGCTCAAATGTCAATAGCGTAATTGTGATGGCACATTGATGGTGTTTTTGTTTGACAGCCTGCCATAACATATCGAGATATAATGCCACTGTTTATTCTTGACGTGAAATTTACGTGATGATGAATTCGACAGATTTTGAATTAAACATCGCACAAAACCGTAACATATTACTCAATTTAAAGACAGGGCATTTAGGACGTTTCTTGTGGAATATTATCATAATATTTTTTAACTTTCTTAGAATGTCGTGATGCTAGCTTTAGAGTTAAATATGTTTTAATTAATATTTAGACACTTTTTAATATAATTCTCATTAGTATATAAAGGGAATTAATAAAACAATATCGATTTGAGTGTGTATATGAAGTTGCTTCATACTAGCAAACCTTTCCCAGCTAAACCACTATAAACCTGATTGTTCGAGAAGTGTTATTCAGGAGCATGACTGGGATTCCCACCGAATTTCAGTTGGATGTTTGTTAAAGGCCAGTCGTGTTCCTGTCATCGTATGATGTATGTTATGTGCAAGCCGGTCCTATCAGATATTTTCTATTTCTGTCACGACACGGGTGGCGCACCGTAAATCTCGCAATATTTTCGTTAAGGTATATTATCCACATCTTTTTTCATTAGTGGAATGTGACCGTGGCCTGATAAATGCCCTCACTAAACTTAGATATTTATCTGACTCGCTTACGTAAGACTAGATATATATACTTTAAGCTCGTATTAGCCTCATTTTGTGGAAAGCAAAATTAAAATGATACAATTTGATACTGACCTCACACTGCGAGTGATGTTCTCGTAATAAATCAATCGGACGGGATGTCACATGCAAAACTGATTTAATACATAAAATGCAAGCTATTTCATTGGGTTTAATAAACGTTGGTTGCTGTGGTTTGTTTTGGCCTTAAGTTTAAATTGTGTTGAAATAGTTAATTTATAATTGAACTAGCTGCTGCCCCGCGGTTTCACCCGCGTGGAGATTTTGGATTACATGGTTTGTACTTTTTGCGCGGAACCCTAATTATTTATCTAAAATTAAAGTAGCCTATGTTACTCCTTGTAACATCAGCTATCTTCCAGTGAAAATCCCGTCAAAATTGGTCCAGCCGTTTCGGAAATTACCCGGAACAAACAGACAGACAGACAAAATTTTTAAAAATGGTTGTTTTGTTATAGGTACCGTATACTATACTTTCATATGCATTTAGTAAAAAGCTGTTATTTTGATATTACAAACAGACACTTCAATTTTAATTATCTGTATGGATAGTGGGTTAGAGCTTGCAGTTTGCGGCGTGGAAACGCAGAGATCTAATTAATAGCTGCCTCCCGGCTGGTGGGATCCCATCGTTGAGCTTGACGATGCAACTTTCATGGAGGGTCATTTTAATTAACATTTCCTCTAGCGTTATTACTCATGTCACTCATTTGTTTGACGTTGCTCGTTCAATGCTTTACTAACAGTTTGTCGATCGCTTCATGGCTTGTTTGATTTGAGTTGGAGCGGAGGACTAGGTATATGATGAGTGTACATTGGGAGCGTTGTTTTGTTTAGAGTGTAGGTATATCTATTTCTTCAGAGTGCTCATGAGAGCTCTCTGTCCTTAAAAAGAAGGATTAGTTTCTAATTCTGCTTCAGTTTCTACGTTTGAAAATTAAAAATATTTTTTATATATTTTCCGTGTGATTTTTCAGTTATTCCATCCTGATCCTAGCCCTAAACAAACGATATATTACTTTTATTTTTCATAAGTTTAAAAAGTATATTTATTAAATGAATGAAAATATTACTTCACAAAACAAATGAACAGTATACTTGTATTACTTACTAGGTATCTACTGATTTTATGAACTTTTATAAACAAAGAAGAATAAACGGCACATGTCGTATTTTATTAAATGTATGTTACTTAAATCAGAAACATAATAAAATAAAATTTTGCATCCTGATTGTAAAACAAGTGTCCTACAACCACAGTAGACGATACGATATGCGTCAAGCGGGGATCGTGCTTTTCCATGGTTTTCTCATGGGCCGCGCTAGATGCTTATCCATCAATCATGAATTAGGCGTGAGGTCTCCCTTAGGCAGCAAACTAGGATAATAGTCCGTCATTTGCATAGCTGATTATTTTCGACCTTTGACGGTTTAGGGCCAATCTTTCAATTGCAGCGTTAGTGGACTGATTGCTAGTGAACCGATAAATTTTATTGATCCGTTACCTGCTTGTCATTTTTTTTCGGGTCTTTCAATACGAATTTAACGGACCGTTAGCTACCTAAGGTTTATTTCTTTAGAATGGCAACAATTTATTTACGTCTGCCTTCAGCACAAAGTTACTATAGCTCTGATGATTCAGAGAATTTACGAAAAGTTTTTTTCTTGGCATTACATTGTTGGCATCCTTTTCTTATTTGCAATAAATACATATAGCCATCCTGTAGTCAAGCGAGCGAGGCAGCCCGGAACATATCTGGTTAAACGTCGTTTTTATGTCACTTCTACGTGTTGTTATTTGCATAGCGACCGCTTCTCCTTGGTTACTTGTTGTTTTTTTGAGTTTTTTCATTGGATTTAAAATATCGCTTTTTCTGTGGCGAACATACCACAGAAGCCAGGAAATAAAGAAAGAAGAATATCGCTTTTACCGTGAGATTCAAAATGAGTGAAAAACTGAACGCAAAATTACCAAAACGAAAAGAAAAGGGCTGTAAATTTCCTCAATGAACAAAATAAGTTTCGTCCCATTTGCATTCTTCCCAATGATCAGTGCGATTCCGAACAATATATTATGGGGGCATGCGTTGCTGGTTGATATTTTGCAAGAGAGGCAAAACGCGCACTTGGCGCCAGTCACATCACTTCAGCTTCCACATATTATTTATAATGTTAGATTTTTTTTACAGTGTTTTGTATATAATTATATTTATACTTTTTTACAATTGTAAACAATTTGTTTTTCTGTAAAACTTTTTTCAAAATGAGGAGTGTTGATGTGGGGTCATGCGTTGCAGGTTGATATTTAGCAAGCGAGGCAAAACGCGCTCTTGGCGCCAGTCGCACCACCACCCTGCAACCGCGTGCCCGGCAGCCCTCGCTTTTATGTTTACGTGTGTCGTAATAAATGAGCAATTGAGCATTAATTAATGTGACTTCGGGCTTATGATTTCCTATCTAGTAGAGTGAGCACATACCTATAGGGACACATACCACCTAGCACCTACAACTAAAATATTCTAATCAGTAATCATCCTATTCCTCAATTATTAACCATTTAACTTCTATAGAAACTGTTATAACCTTACTAGCTTCTGCCAGCGGTTTTCATCCGCGTTCCCACAGGAACCGAGTATTGTCCGGGATAAAAAGTAGCCTATGTTACTCTCCGGTCCATAAACTATATATAAGTATGTCAAAAATCACCTCGATATTTTGCTTCGTTGCTGCATGAAAAAAGGACAAACAAACAAGCCAACAAATTAACAAACAGACAAACACACTTAGGATAAGGTAGTTTGGCTTTGACATGACGAGTTAACGAGAGACTAACAACCTTATCTGGCCATAAAACAGTCCGCTAAAGTTATACCTCCGATACGTGTTTTATTCCTCCGTTAACTCGTAACTGTCACTTGAAAGATTCAAATTTCTTCTATCAGAGCAATAAGTCTTAGCTGATTCTTTAACGCTAGACTAAGGACGTTATCCTACTCTTGAAAGATCCGCCCTTAATCGTCTAGGTAGGTACATGTAAAACATGATTTTGATCTAAAAGTAAAGCATACGCATGGATAAGCATACCTACTCAGTTTCTTTGAACTATAAACTGCTACTTGGAAGGATTATCCTTTTTTCGGCTTATACCTTATTGATTATTTGTGTAAATAGAGTCATCCTTTTTTATTTTCCATTAAACTCCGATACTTATAGTTTTATGACGAATAAAGGGAAAACCTATCGGCGAAACGTGCTTTACACAGGAGCTCTGAGGGATTTCTTGGAATACCTTCCTCCTTGTTCAATCTTTTCGAAATGATAAAAGTTTGACGTAAAGTTGGACATGAGAAACTATAAGACAACCACTCTCCTTAAGCTGCAATACGGTTGAGCAAGATTGTATGTGAAATATTTCTTAAGGTCCTTTTCCACTTTTATGAATACATTCCCACCCACCTAATCAATACTTTTTGGTATTACCTTGCTGTCTCACCTCACTATAGCGCATGAAAATGGCTCTTTCAGGCTATACATCTTAAGCGAGGAATATGTCGTTGAGTTTTGCGAGAGCAATGGATCACAGCTCTTCTGTGTTCATTCTACTTGAATTCAACGGGTCTAAGGCCATCAGGATGACATCTCTACAAGTCTTTGGCAAATCATTAAACGATGCAGGTTATACGTCATACAGGTAGGTACTCAATAACGCCAAAAAGGATATCCAAAAATGATAATCAAATTAAACGTATAGTGCATTACTTTATTAAAATCCTTAAGAAGATGCATGAATCAATGCATGGCTTTGTCTTGAACTTGTCAAATCTATCGGGTGCAGTTAGGGAAGCCTGAAGTTGGAAACCAAGTTGGGAGACTCGACCCTTGCTAACAAACTAGCGAGAGAAGTCAAACATAGGATTTAGTTATACACACATAATATATCATGTTCTGTTACTGAACATTGTTTAGGAACTTTAGTGTCTATGACGTTCTTGTGTATTAAGTAAGTTACGGAAAGCTACTCCCTTTATGAATATGCATTGTGGCCACCATCGTGGTCTGGAACTGAATCGCACAAAAACGCTATAAAAACTACCGAAACAAGACGGGGAACAAAATGAAAGTTTGTTGTAAACAATTCTTTTTTTTTATGTTATTGGTAACGAGACGAGCTGGTCGTTTGCCTGATGGTAAGCATAACGCCGGCTCATAACAATTGCAGTGCCACTCAGAACTTTGAAGCACAAAGACCTGCGCGGCACTGCAGTGCGCTCGTTACCCTGAAACATTAGGTATTAAGTCTCATAAGCCCAGTAATTTCACTGAGAGAGACTTCTAGAGATATGCTGGCCTTGACAATATTAAACACACCCTAAACATGTGTTCAACAGCATCTAACTCCTAAACATGCCTTAGTCACGTCGTTGTTCATTTATTTTCACTTTCATGAGTGCTTCCTTGAGGCCCATATGAATAAAATTTTTGATTTTAAATAAAACAACCACTAATCTTGATTTAAGTAGTGTCTAATCGTTGTCTAACTCCTGTTGTGACATTTATTTTCATTCTAGACGTTTATATGTAGACACTGTCTATGTAAACAGTCATCTAAAAATTTTTTTTTTTTGGTAACACGGGATATTAAGTACTTTGTTCTGCAGGTAAATTTATATCTGTATCAAAATGTAGATTTATAGTCAATTTTATGCACGTGGCAACATAAAATTTAACAAGACCAATTTCTGGTAACTCGAATAAACGCTTCCCTTTGTCGACACTCGAAGGAAAGAAACACAACAAAAAAGAAAAATTAAAAAAGTTTGCAATGAAATTCATCGCATTTGCCTACTTTTATTTTACTGACTATAAGATAGTTTATGTACCTCACGAGAACATGAATATACCTGCTATATTACTTACTATGAGCAAATTAACAAAATATAGTCTATATATTTATATTCTTGAGAGCTGTTATCATACCATTTTTATTTCACTCGTAAAGTTTATACTACAGTAACACGAAGGTGCCAGACCAAAATCAGCATTTAATAAAATAATATTGTGTATTTCCAACACAGCAAAAGTTGTGGTAACACTGTTGCGTATTTTAGAAGGGAAACACAGGAGATTTGGCGGCGGAGCTTTTCCTGGGTTTCACCGGATCTCTGTGTAACTAACTACGCGATATCAAATGTGTTTTGCTACAAACATATCCGAGGTCTCTCCGTGTTTACTTAATGCTGATACTATATGAAGCATTGAGCTTGTGAATAAATATATTATCTACTCGTGTACGGTATACCTACGGATTTAATACTTAGAGAACTAAATTGTGAGATCATTGATTTCAAGAGACCCCTTTCTAGAAGTTAGTAAAGCTATCTAAATTGAAGGTGCAAATCCCAAATTGATTATTTTTTCAACGATTCTCCTAAATTAGAGAAGGGCTTAGCAGTTTTACGACACCCGAGGGGTCGCCGATCGATTTGCCTTCGAAGTATTATTTCATATGAATTCTATCGGTAAGTATATTACGAAGTCGAGGTATTCTTTCAATACCAGCTCATATATGGGTTGGACGACGGAAAAAACTCAGTATTCTTATTTCGGTCGACTTTTACGGCAGCTGGCATAACAGTTCTTACAAATTGGATTTGAACCTATGAAAAGTTATTAGGTATAGTAGGTAGTGTTTGTGAATTTGTTATAACGTGACATTGGGTGATATTTGAATAAGGTTGTGGAGAGTGTTATTAGAAGTATGATTAGATGACTGTTAGAAATATAGTTAGATGTAGTGTTTATTTATGTATTTAGCTAGCTAATAAAGGCATTTAGCCCGTTAATAAAAATAATTACATATGTCAGCAATTAGCGTTATCTATACAAATACATAAAATTGAAGTGTCTGTTTGCAATATCAAAATAACAGCTTTTTACCAAATGCATATGAAAGTATATACGGTACCTATAACAAAACAACCATTTTTAAAATGTTTGTCTGTCTGTCTGTCTGTTGGTCTCTCTGTTTGTTCCGGGTAACCTCCGAAACGGCTAGGCCAATTTTGACGGGACTATCACAGGCAGATAGCTGATGTTACAAGGAATAACTTAGGCTACTTTTATTTTAGACAAAAATTAGGGTTCCGCGCAAAAATATAAAACTATGAAATCCAATATCTCAGCACGGGTGCAACCGCGGGCAACAGCTAGTATTTTATATAAGTAGAGTGCTATGAAAATGTTTATAAGTAATCAAGAATAATTTAATTAGTAATTTTGTAACGAAATGTACCATGCGACATTGTTGATACCGATAGCGACCAAATATCTCTATTTACTCAACTAGTCTCTTACAATCAACTGTATATTGTTAGAAAAGTCCGCAACCTGGTTGGTAGAGATTTTAGCGAAAAGGCCGCCCATTGTAGAGCAGATTGTAATATTCTTAGCAGACATTAATCGATTCGAGATGTAGATTGAAGAATCAATCAATCAATAGTACAGTTCCATTATCAATGTCCATAGATTTTCTTTATTATTTATCGAAGCATGACTGACGTCTCGGTAGCTTGGAAAGATCTAATAACAACGCAAAGGGAGTTAACCGAGCTATATAGGTACATATATTAGTTGCTAACTGTTTATATACTGGTTCAGATAATAATATTCTAGAGTAGAGCGGTATCGAGCAAAATATACCTATAGTAATAGTACTTACATAAATGGTTTGCAAACCATTATCAGAACAATAGAACTATTTAGATGCATATCTAATTACTTACGTACTATGAAATTATCTAGACATTGGCCAGGCTCAGTGCTATCTACATGCTTGATCATGATAGGTAATTAGCATAATGAACTACAGTGTTTAGCTAATCAGACTAATGTAATGGTCATAGTACTATTAATTTGTCATTTTAGTTATATTAAGAGTCTTTAATACCTCACATTGTTTAGCAGGATCCTCTGTTGTAATCAACATTACAGCAACGTTCACTTTGAAATAAATATATGGTAAAGTATAGATTTCATTCTAAAGATTATGTCACGCGAGAACTAGTTTTCTTAAACTTTTCTCGATAGAAAAAAAACACAAAGTTACCCAAGTCAGTTAAGTTAAATTTAATAAATAACCGTTATAATCACTGTAAACCACCTAACCTGCAAAACTTGGACTCTAAAATAGCCATCCTAAATTATTAAGCCACCTTCAAGTAGAAATGTTTTGCCAAGCATCTATAGTTATTAGTATTGTACAATAATATAATATGTAAGTAGGTTTATTTGTATAGTTTTTTAAGTATATATATGTATGTTTAATGTATTCTTTATGTATGTAGGTATATAATATATGTAATTATGTATTTATTTATTTATTATGAGTAGGTATAGTACCTACGTATTTTTGTGTTAATTTACATTCAAATATATTTATTTCATGCTCAAACACCTATATAATAACCATATCTATAACTGAAAGCCACCAGAAGTACTTTAGTTATTTACTTTAGCTTTTGAGAGATCGCTATTGAGTGATAAGTCCTACCGTTAGTTATTAAGATTTTTGTTTTTAAATTCTCTTTGGACTGTGCAATGTGCATGTTTCAATAAAGAGTTTATCTATTTATCTATTGTTGTGTTCCGGCAGCAGCACTTAAGAGCCAGTCCTAAGTCTAGGTTTAGCGTGTTTTCTACTTTCGACCACTTAATTATTTAAGATCGGGTGAGGCATTACAAAGCGCTTCAGGCGTTTATTACAAAGCGGCGATGGCTTAGTGATAGTGCCTTTGGTCGCCGATCTGTTATATTTTAAGTTTATAGCAATAATTTATATTTTAAGTTTAATTAAAGTTACTGAATGCTCTAACGTCATATTGGCCGCTGAAAAGCATTTCATCAAAGTTTTCATCAAAGTAAACTCTGTCTAAAGCAGACGTGCTCTAAGTTTGAGCTCGCTGTCGCCCAAGCCTTCGACTATGTTTAAGTTTCCGGTCACATTTAGCAATAAGCTAAACGGTATAAATAGCCGAACGGAGATCGCTGTGACCATCCGGTATGGCTCACGGTGAAGGAATGAGTGTTATAGGGCCCTTACAGATTTTCTCGACTTTTTGACTATCGACTATTATTATAACATCTTTAGAAGGTACATCTAAGCTATTTCTACTTAAAAATATTATAGAAATGTAAAAGTTTGGGTATTTGATAAAATCAATACGCAGCAATGTATTTTTAACTATCAGCAAAATGGTTTAGAACTCTGGTTATTAAATTTTTATATGTATTATTTTAAGCTCTTCACCAAATTTTATTCTAAATTTTATTGGAGGGTATTTACCCTCCTTATAGCACCTGGTTCCTATACTAGGCTCATGTGCCGTATTATGGAACCCAGGACTCATTCGCGTCGGAGTAACAAAATATATCAATAATATGTATTCCACCACACATATTTGTGTGTGTGTGTGTGTGTGTGTGTTTGCCGAAACAAATACAAAGACAGCCAGACTAAAATCTAAAAAATATGTGTTTTTGTTATATGTACCGTATACTTTCATATGCACTTAGTAAACTATTATTAAACTATTTTAGTAAACTATTAACTATTATTAAAACTATTATTTTGACATTATGTATAGATTAAAACGTTCAATTTTAACTATATCTGCGTAGTCACTCATTATTATCGAATATGCGTTACCTTTGCGACACATTTACTCTACGAGTAAATTTAGTAATATTTTTATCGTAGGTACGTGTTAATCGACCTAAACCGAGAAAATCTGTACACAGCTTTACCTGTCTTAACTTCCTCTTTTCGAACGCGTCACCGCAACCGAATGCGGCCATTAATTCATACAATTATCACAGGAAGGTCTTATATCTTATACACGAATTTGATCAACGTTTACACTTCGCATGGTTTTAACCCTTTTAAACATTATATTTAGCTTGCCTTGTTTGTGTCTTGTGGGGGTCAAATCTAGTAATTGAATTTTTACCCCTTCCTGTTGACCGATTGGTCTGAAAATTTGGTAGGTACACCTTTAGTTCTGATGACAATACAATTAGTTATGTGTACATTCAGTATCATTGTAAATCCAAGATGGCCGCCGCCACAAAATGGCGGAATACATATTTTTTCCAACGCCCTCATGAAACGGCTTGGACTAGTAGAATACAGAACACCATAAAAAAATTCCAAATCCAAGACGGCCGCGACTTGCCCAAAACGGCGGATTGCATATTTTTATTTGATGTTCTTTTCTACAACTGTTTAAGTATACATAACATTAGCTCCACCATCAAGTGACGGATTAATCCTATGTTAATAACGATCGTATCACGAGAACCGTTTATCAATAAAGGCGAGGCTTTGTGGCATTAAAACTTGGCACAACTGAGACAGTGCAGGCTGAAATGTGCTTACCAACTTACGTACTTAGGAGAGATATTAATGTAAGTTTTAGGTGTAGTAACTCAGTTTATGATGTTAAATCACTCGCTTATTTATTACTATGGCTTAATGAAAACATACGAGGGTCGTTACGAATTGAATAAAAAGGAACCTTACTAACTTACTATAACTATTATCTAAATTTGTTTTTATTTTATTCTAAAATAGGTAAATACAGTGAAATACGAAAAATGGCTGACTTCCTATATAAACTTATATAACTTACTTCTATATATATATATCTACTTAACTTACTCATATTGACAAAGGTTTTGAATATTGCATCTAAAATAAATACTTGTTTGACTGAAGAAATTTACACTATAGGTAGTATTGATAATATTATTCAAAATCATAAAAAAAACTTCTTCAAACTAATCCAATTTTTAAACGTTTCTTGTTTCACGTTGTAACATGTCTACCACGAACAGAAATCACGAAACAATACTTAGTTTAATTTTCTTTTCTGACATAACGCAGACCTTATAGACGCGGTATGCAAATACTAAACACATACCCAAACAACGCCTAATGGGTTTATGATTAGCTGGTTAAAACACAAACCTCAATTATGTAAAGCATAATTATAAAGTCAATTAAATTACCACATACTGAAGCTTCAACGTGAAATTACAACGTTAAATAGTAGCTACGTTAAATTGTATCACAGCGTTGTCAATTTTATGTTGCAGTGGCGTTGACATTTAATTTATATTTTCGAAGATTGGGCAAAAGTGTCGGTGAGGGCTGTCATCATACTAACGTGGACAGCTGGGAGCCGGCGGATGCTCTCGAAATAAACTAACCGCTTCCATCTCCGCTCGGCCTCTCTGCTGCAAGTAGGGTTGCCATCCTGCATTTAAGTTAGAATTATATCTAACGTGCGAAAGGTTTAAAAGAAAATGTGTAAAACACGAAACAAACAAGATTTTTTGTAGAAAAATATATTTTTCCAGACAAGCTTTTATCGTGACTACCTTCTGGCTCCATCATTGGGACCCTGCATCATCTAGGATAAGAGTTCTTGTAAAGACAAATCAAACAGCACCTTTTAACATCTATTATATGGTCCGACATCAGCTATCTTTTAGAATATGAACCAATAAAGTAACTTTTATACGCACGTATTGAGAACGAAATGTATTGAAAAAAATTAAAATGCTCTTTCTACAGATAAAAATATATATTACGCGAAAAAAGTAACAACAAATTTTAGGGTTCACGCTTTTTATACAATGAAATACCTAGATAACTTTGAACGGATATTATTTCGTATATGTACTTAATGCTGTTTCAACTCGTGTTTTGAATACGTAGCAGTATTTTGTGGTGGCAGGTGTCAGTGTTACATACATACGCAATCAATTTTATGTGTGGCAACCCTTTCAGCAGGTGCATCTTTGAACATGCATCATACTTGGGATGTAATTAAGGCGTGAAAGATCGTGCTTACACGACGCGAGTGAAGCTCCTTTACTTGTTAGTTATAAATAGCTAGTTAATCAATTAATACGTCCACTGCTTTCTTTCTTAACAAATAAATCAGAGGATGGAAACTTTCCCAATTTAATTAGTGCTACTGTAATTGATGAAATAAAATACGATATGTTATATAGTTAACGGATTTGATATGAGATGAGATTTAGGGATTTGCTGAAAAGCTTATTATTATTCTACTATGTAACGAGACGAGCAGGTCGTTTTGATGATGGTAAGCATAACGCTTGGCCCATAACAATTTCAGCCACCTAGAACTAAACACAAAGATCGGCGCGGCATCGTGGGAGTCTCATGTCAAAGTAATTTCATTGAAACTGCTATTTAAAATTACGGGCCCTTTCTTTATGAGGTTGTTACACTGGATAAAAACCTGATTTTTGATAAAGTTCCGGGAGATACAAATTTCCTCTCACGTTTAAACATTTAGGCTAGTGATAATTTATCAAAACAGGCCCCCGACTGGCAGTACTTATTGAGGATGTAAGCGCTTACAGGTGGTGCAGTTCTACTAAGCGCTACACTCAACCCTTTAGCACTTCTACTCTTGAAGTTTGGCATTAAGCTCTTGCGTTTTCACTATCGTAATTCGTAACAACAAGCTAAAACAAACCGGAGATCAGAGTTTTCATTTAGCCTCCGGGAGAGTTTCAAAGTGCGTTGTGCTGGCACTAACCACAGTTCACCATCAAAGCCACGTTTGCTTTAGTATTAGATAGTTCTGTGTTATTATTTTTAAGGCATCTACGAGTAATGTACTTACTTACTTAAAGTGGGTAGGTATATCATCTGGAATCTGGATATATCAAAGCTTTGGAAACAAATACATTATTGGTGTTATTCGCAATTGTTCTGTGTCGGAAAAAACTGTAGCCTTAAATTTTTTGTACCTTACGAAAAATATTCATCAAACATCATTCACTGACTCCATTATTACTGTAAGGCCGGCCGTAGACGCTTATGCAAGTATGCGTTTTGAGTGTTTTGTGATCGTTTTGAGAGTTTTCTAGTCAAAATATATATGATGCAACATGCAACCAGCGCGGATTACGAGACAATATACGCGCAAGCGCGGCTTGATATGAATCCATCCAAAATCCACGAAAAAGACAAGAACAATACAGCCAAATAGTGCTGTCTCTTTGACTCCCTGTCTGGGCTCAAAGTGACGACTGCTCCTCTTTACGCTACATATATCACTTACGCACAACTGCGTATTTACCGTGGCTTCTGCACTGAACACGCAGTGGTTGTGAAATTATTTTTTTGAGTAGAGATCGTAGAAGCGGCTATGGTGCTGTCTTTCACTAACTTTAACCGTGGTACGGTTAGCGCTCGGACTAGACTTCTTACGGTACGGCAAGCTCCACCGTAGACAGTACCATATGTGTCAAGCGGTGATTGTGGTTATTCCATGATTTTCGCGTAGTCCGTTATTGATGCTTATCCATCAAACATGCATTAGGTGTACGGGCTGCCTAACTTGGAAGCATAAAAATAGGGCCAAAAAATTGCAGTACTTCCATCACTTGGCTATTTCATGGAACTAATGCGAATGCACCAATTATAAACGACATGACACTTATAATTTTGAGCAAACTAAGACTTGTAGGTAGATGTATAAAATTAACAATTAATAACTTTAGCAGTAAAGCTGAAAGCAACGAATTCACTTGAAAGCTTTTGTATTTGTAGTTCAGCTCTAGCTTATATCTTTAGAATCTATTCTAAAGACTAGCTCAAGAGAGCCAGTCCTCAAATTACAGTAGGTACTACAAAAAGCTAAAATGCCTGAAGTGGTATTACGTATTCACTTTCTTCAGACACTTTACCTTCACAGGTCACTATTACAATCATAAAAGTCAGCCGTATTTCTAAAAGGTTTCGACGCAGCATAACTTTATACGGAGATTTTTATTAAGAAAGATCCAGTAAATTGCAGAACGGTGGAACTAGCTCCTGAGGAGTAATCTCTACGTGAATGTTTCCGACACACGTCGGGATTTCATGATTTAGGACGGCGTTCCTTTGGCCCGACGAAGTAAATGTTTTCACAGTTGGGGCAGTGTCATGTGCACCTCAAACATTGCTTGATTCTAATCATCTCTCTTCTTAACTGGGAAACTGGAAGAGTAATGAACACGTAAACGAACTTTCTTTTACTTTTGCGCACTCTCTAAAGTGTTTTAAATCTTAAAAAATTTTATGCAATATTTTTATATAATAATTTTTTTACTTTCCTTCCTATCGTAACATGTTTGACCATCATTATCACATCTGCTATGACGTGGTCGAAGATAACATTTAAGTGTCACGATTCGAAAATAAAACGACGTGGTTGAAGATGCTAATACACAAAACCTAGGCAATGACTCTCTCACATTTTTGTTCACTAATGTTATGATTGTGTGCATATGCGTAAGTGCAAAAAATATGAGTATACTACCAAAATACTCGTAGGTGCCAAAGATTTATTGCAATTATTTTTTAGTCGGTTTAAAAATAGCCGTGAACATGTTAACTCCAATTTTTCATGTATAAAAATGTGTGTAATTTTTAAACGGTAACACGTAACTAACGCTACGACATTCATAGCATAAATATCTCATAACAAATTTCGCAGTAACTTCAAAAGTGGCAATATTAAAATTCATTCCATGATTTTTATTGTCACAAATAATACTTTTCACTCGTTCTCAAATAATAAAGTCACAGCGTTCGTGCTCGTAAAGGTAGAATTTGAAACATGACTGCACCTGTTTATGTAAGATTATTGGCCCATAAAATATTGCAGTAATATTGATCCGAATGCTTGAAAGGTGAGTGAGTGTGCGAGACCGTGTAGCTTATAAAATGTAACTACGGTTTATAGCATTGCTCGCTTGGGAGCGATGCGGTGGAATCGCGTATGAAAATGTTTACGGTTCGTGCCACGATTCCAGAGAGTAATAGTTAAAGTGCCTCTACCATATCATGCACAAACGACTCGCCGTAAACGTCGACTTGAACATGTAAAAGCATCTTTGATTTTTATGATTTTCTTATCGCAGGTGATTTTATGGGTCATAGTTTGATCGGTTGGTTTTATGAGTGCTTTTGATAGTGAAGCAAGTTTTGAAAATTATAAATGGTATGTTTTAACTGGGTTGGCTGAATTTATTTTTAATTTAGTTTTATGAGCTAATTTTTCTTTATCGTAAATATAGCTTTGTTAATCGAAAAAGTTAACTGATAATATCTATGTCTTCAATGTTCGCTTAATTCGGCAGTCGCGTGCCAGTTACTGTGAACAAAGAATGGCTGTTTGTCTTGTGTTATTAGAACGCATTAGTGCGGGGATTTCCGATGTTCGCACCCGCCACGAGCTGCTACGGATGTCGCCGCCCGCCGCCCCATCTAAGTTTCACCAGACCTTGCAACTTTGATGTTTCGACCAACCCGGGCGTAGCTTGACCTGCATTGTTTATTATGGCTGGGAAATATGACGCAAACGGTCTTAAATTGTAATTGTGATGAAGTACATATATCTACCTCAATATAGGCAAACTTTTACCAGAAGATGTGTATGTAAATACTTTATGTTGTTGCTAACCGTGGAGTTAGCGAGAGTATACTTGTAAAGTCTTATCAACCTTTAACGCTATACATATGCAAAAGTTGTTTTGTGTGCTTAAACTTTCTTTATTTCGCGTAGGCAGTAAAACTTTTTTACCTCCAGATTTACTATACATAATATAAGATATGAATAATGTAGAGTAGTGCTAGAAGAAGAAACGTCCAAAATTTTTTATGTCCGTCAATGTTGAGATCGGAAAGAAAAGTAATAAAACGCGCGAGGCATACATGTGCGGTCGGCCTCGTATAAAAGGACAAGTGTGGCGTGGTTATATAAAAAAATAAATCTAACGAGGATGTAGGACGGGGCGTCGCTCCGGCTCTCGCACCATTAATCTCATCTTTATTATAAACACGAGGGCCGACCAAATCATAAACATGTTTAAATGCGAACAAACTGTTTCGCTCCATATGCTCTTTCACTCCGACGCGTTTAATGAAGTGTTCGTTGAACTATCAAGTCCATTCCTCCGTTTGTTAAACTTGGTGTTCTTGTTCGAAATTCGAGCTTCTTTGTGCTCGGGAGATATCGAACTCATGTAAATGAGCACAATAGGTATAAACGTCGTTGTTCTGTCCCAAAGCGCAAACATAAATCGGAGTAAAAACAAGCCTTTTGTTTATTCAAAGGTATAGATAGGTACCGACGGCTTGGTGTGTGAAAAATTATATTGGGATTGGGACAGGGATGAATTATGCGCGTTGGAAAAATAACTCATTTTGTAACACGTGCTAACAATGGTCCGGTGAGGGTAGCACTTTGTTGTATACAGTATTTTATTTGCTGTAATTAATAATACAAAGTGAAAAGGAAACAATATATAAGGAACTATGAGCTCTACTGCGATACCTTTTGAACGAAGCCTTGTAGAGAAGATATCCTTAAAGCGCTCAACGTATTTTATTTAACTTGGAGCTCGTTAGTGGATAAATAAGAAAACAATGGGTAGATAAGAAACTACAAGCATGCTTAAAGTTGTGATAATTGATATCTTCCATTACGATCGACATATCATCGGCTATATTACGTTAGAATTCGTATCGAAAAATTTATAAATGAATATGTGCCTAACTTATACATACCAAAATACAACGACCTGTTGGAATATTCTGAAGTTATTTCTATAAACCATGGAAAATACCTATCTCTAATTTTATTTGGATTACCAGTCCTAATAGATAGACTAAGAATGTAACTATAAAAGCTATCGTCATCGACCGCACCTTACAAAATCAATGGGTACAAACTCAGTTTCAATAGTACCCACCCCTCAAGTATCACTGTTCGTAGGCAAGTCACATTTCCGGGTACAGGCACCCCTTTTGTTTCTTTTATTCCTTTCACGCCAAACGGAAATTTGGGAAAATATAAATAAACGTACCAAAATAACTACCGCATAGGCAGATAAGTATAGCGGAGTGCTTTGAGAAGCAACTTTTAAAATTGTAATTCTAATATATAGACACATATAATATATTATTTACCAACTTCTGCCCGCGTTTTCACCCGCGTGGTAATACCCACAGCAACAGTGCCTTTTTCTGGGGTAAAAATAGCCTCAGTCTCTCTCCGTGCCATATATTATATCTATCACGCAAAAAATCACGTTGATCAAACACACTTTCGCATTTATTATAGTAGGTACCGATTTTGGACATTAACTACCAAAGAAATTATAAAATGTCACAATTAAAGCAATAGATTTGTCCCAGTATTTAGTAAAACTTCGTTAAACCAGCCTGGTCGAGATAACTCTCACAAATCGAACAAGCCCTTTTAAAAGTATTAAGCCTGTCCCACTTGTTCGCTGAAAAGTAACTGTTGATACTTAAGACACGGCTAAAACAAAACGTCCGAAAAAGTCCTTCATAGTATATTTACCACTTCATGGTATATTTTTTCTTAATTAAATAAAAACTACGAAAAAACCTTCAACTAAATTAAAACGCATCGCCATTTTCAACCTTATTTCAATACCAAAGGTTTATACCTAAAGGAGGGCCTTAAGTTATAATTTGTGAAGTGAAAAATAAACAAGAAAGCTCTAGAAAAAAATAGTGTTCTAGTACTTTTTTCCGGTTTTAGCGATTGGAAGAATATAATGATATAATACACACATATATTGCAAGAAACTACACTTTCAAACGTATCCTGTCGAAGGGTTCAATGAAGATCAAGGTCAAAATCAATTACTCGTAAAAGTTGAATTGTTAGGAAAAGTTACTCGAATGATACTTTCATTAAATGGGCAGCGCAGGCTCGCGTTTAACTAATACTATGAAGAAATAAAATATGTTTGTTTGTTACCGCTAATCTTTGGCAGTAGTGGTCCAATTATAAAACATTTACTAATAGGAATCTTTACCCTGAGTGCTATTATATATTAGGCTTATTATATTTTATCATGAATCCACGCATGCATAGTCGTAGGCGAATACTATCAGAAATTATGATAAGCTATTTCCAATGAACACAAGTCCTGTTTTCTGATGAAACTAAGGGAATCTGATTTTGTCATAGAGCGCAGATTTGGGATTCATTTTCGAAAAAAGATGTCGCGACGCTCTACTTTATGCTGAAAAAACTGTAAGTTGGAGATATTACCATCAATTCTAACATTCTCATATAACTGCAGATTACACGAGATAGCAGAAGATTCTCATGCCAACTATCTCTCGGTGGTCAGATGTTCTCGTGAATGTGACAGAAAAGCAGGACTCGCATAAGAAAGAAAAGGATGCCGTGGAAGTGAAGTTCTTTACAAAGCAGTTGATTAAAACTGGTTGAGAGACGAAGTCTACACGGCATTGCATTGCGTTTTCACTTTTTTACACTCACACTCTGAGATCATAACTTTGATAAGTTTTTAGTTTTATTCGCACCGGCTCAGCTTAGTCTGTTATTGTGGAAGGTGTGTTTGCAGAAGTGCCATATTTTTACGTCATAGCTCATAATTTTCACTCTTATTAGGTCAGATAATGAATTTCTCTTAAAATTGTGCCAGTCCACATCAAATAACAAAAAGCCGGACTGAGTAAAACAAATGCTCGTGATATCTTCTACTTTAGTTAAGTAAAAAAACTTGTTCATAATATTACTGTAATAAAGGCGCCAATGCCTCAGTGGTAGTGACGTCAGCCACCGTTCTGTAGGTCGATGGTTCGAATCCTACTATGAGCTTGAGCTTTCGGTAGGAAAGGATGGTATTTTGTAGTGCTCGCCTGGCTACCTACCACACTCGAGGTGAAAATCTGTCACCAAGTTCCTCGTTGTGTTCCGGCAACTACAATTGAGAATCAGTTCAGTTCAGTGCAGTTCTAATCTAGGCTTAGCATATTCGCTATCATCGAATACATCGTAACACTTCTCTATTACAGATTCTATATCTAACTTCAACGCAAGTGAAACCACGGGCAGAAGCTAGATATATGGATAGCTTTTTATTGTACACTAACCTAAAATTAAAGTAAACTAAGTAACGTATAGTAAGTAGACGATTTTATCGCTAAATAGCTTCACTCAAGGCGCATTTAAACTTTGCAAGCACTGTTAGTAGGTATTTATTACCCGAGGCTTAGTTTCTTTGATCGTGGAGAACACGATTAATCCCCAAATTAATTATGTTCCAAGGCCGTTAGGTTCCTAAACAAATAAATTATTATTTTAATGGAAAGTAAAGTCTCCCTCATATAAGGTACCTAATTACTTATTAATTTCATCATAACAAATGTTACTCATACAAGAGAGAGACAGGTTAAATTACTAAACATGTTTTGAAGGTTTACATAAACGGCGAAGACCCCATTCACGAACCTATCTAATAAATAACTTTAAACGTCTGTAATAATTCTCTGCAAAATTAAATTCCTACAGTTTTCTTTGAAAGCCAAATTACTTGAATATATTTTCTTATAATCAGAAGCAGGACCCACAAAGAACTGAAACAAGGCACATTGTTGTTTAAAACAGAAACCCAGGTAAAATGTTCAAATGTGCAAATTATGGTATCCGCGACGCAGCGGTAACCCGATTTATACAAAAAATCTGGTAAATTTCATGCTTCACTTTTGTTCATTATCACCAGACATACATTTGAAGGATACCAAAAATATAGTAAAATGAAACTAGGCGGTACAAGTTACTAGACTAGAGGTTATGTCTCGACAAAGATCATTTTTAGAGCTAGGCGGTACAACCTACTGGACTATAGAGGTAACGTCTCGATAGAAATCATTTTTAGAGCTAGGTGGTACAAGTTACTAGACTAGAGGTTATGTCTCGACAGAGATCATTTTTAGAGCTAGGCGGTACAACCTACTGGACTATAGAGGTAACGTCTCGATAGAAATCATTTTTAGAGCTAGGTGGTACAAGTTACTAGACTAGAGGTAATGTCTCGATAGAGTTCATTTTTAGGGATATAATAATAATAATATTTTTTATTTCAGACATAAGAGTCCATAGTGGTATTATTAACAATATAACTTAGAAACTATGTTAGTAACACGAGATATAACATTAGTTGTAATTTTTCATTTGTTTTACACTCTCAATTTGTTAACTTCTAACTACTATCTCACTTCTATGATATATCTGAAAGGATACACTCAACTGCAGTTACCAGAACACACTTAGAGGTACAAATATATTCTACTTGAGGAAAGTAGCGACGCATTTACTAGAAAGGTAAGTTTACATCATTAGGCCGGAAGACATCCCCTATTGAATTTAGGCCTCCACCATATTTGTTGCCATAATATACCACGCTTGGCAGGCGTCTATCGCAGTAGATTTTGATGTTGGCTTAGGGGAATGCTGGTGTCCTTTCCATGGATGTTACCATAATCGGCTTTTAAGTTGGGGGAATCCTATTCATACGCCAGGACCATATGGGGCAGCTTAGACGCTCAAGCAAACGTACTTTTGCTTGTCAGAATAACAACGCTTTTGTGTCAAGCGCGCATTTCGAGTACCTATCACGAAATCCCCGCTTGACGCTAAAACGTTGTTTTTCTGACAAGCAAACGTACGTTTGCTTGAGCGTCTAAGCTGCCCCTATGGCCAAGTTTACATCACGATATTTACATTTATGGGAAGCTCATACTCACTGTAGGAAATTGGGCCTTCATCACTTAAGTACCTAGGTATAGTTTTCCGTTTTTATGTGACTTAAAAATAATAATAAATAAATTTAAAATATTCGCAGACTTTTATGAACCGATTCATAGTTACACGACTGAAAAAAAGAGTGTAATGTTTTTTATTAGGGTTCATGTATGTATGCGAGTTTCTTTATTCCACCATAACTTTTAAGTTCCTCAACAGATTTGGATGTATGGGGTATCGAATCCTTACATCATCCCGAGTGACAGTGGCTAGGGCAGTCGTGTTTTTTTATTTATGTAACTCTTGTTACATCGACTTGTTTCCCTCATTTGATGTGTACTCCAGATTGTTTCCTATAAATTTTATTACGATTAATGCAACTACCTGCGGACAAGGTAATGGAAGTTTTTCCGCCTCTTACAGAGCTATTATTATTCTGTTGTCATCCAATATGAAGCTCAGGATTACTATAGATTTTAATTCAATCTTTACGGCGTTCGAAATTAGTCCAGTGGGTTTTGTTAATTTAATAACGTCTCTCCGGCGCTCGGGCGATGAAAGACAAGCTGCCTCCGTACAAAATTTATTTTGATCAAAATTTAGCTATTTCGTAATTAATCTTCGGTACCTACTTGTTTTCGTTCGGTTATTACGTTTTAACTACATTCAAAGTTGTGATATTACTTCGTTTATGAGTTTCGATGTTAATACCGTTTTGTCTGTTCCGAGGAAGATTTCTATTAAAATTGTATGCCTTGGAGCAAAATTATTCTGGCAAAGTAAATTATATATCTAATACAGTATAATGTACAGTAAGTTGCGAATGGCGCATTTGGTTAATGTGGTGTATCCGCAAAGCAAACCTTTGTGACCGAGTCGAAGTCGCTCCTGATTTTCGTTAGTTGGTAACGCTCTATCCCTTCTTATTATATTAACGTCTGTGATAAATAAATTTAATTATATAAAAATTTAATAAACGATACTCGTAAAACCACCAGTTATTAATTTTCATATTTCACGATAAAATCACGAACAGTTTGATTATATATTTAATATGAATTCCTTTATTTTCAGAAGGCATATTATAGTATATACGGTATAGTTTACTGAAAATATCAGCTTACAAATAAGATTTCATTAATTCGTACCTACCTACATACTAGCTGCACCCCGCCGCTTCACCTGCGTGATTCGCACAGAAATATAGGTTTTTAAACTGTCATGGTCATCAACACTTTGAAAATTATCACTAGAAACGGGATAATTGTTCTCCCGTGACCATGGCGTTTGCAACAGCGCCGAAATATCGGAAACTCAAATCAAACAATATACATGATAAATATCCCGTTTCTAGTGATAATTTCGCACAGAAATTCTACACTTGTCCGAGATGAAAACTGTTTTATGTCGCTTCCTTGGATTCTCTATTCAAATCATGTTAATCCGTTGTGCTTTATTGGATATATATAATGTGGGTACCATATAGTTTTAATTCCGCGATAAAGACTGCTGAATTAAAAAACTTATGTATATATGATGATGATGTCCTCCACGACGTGTCCGTCGACGGCGAACCTAGTCAACTCCGATGCGAGCGTATGTGACTCGCGAATCCGAATTTAGTCTTGAACACCCGGTTGCAGCGTGCACAGAACAGCTGTCCAGAAGGGTTGAGTGTGTAATTGTAGGATGGTTTAGTTCGAGTCTTCCGCAACTGGCGCTTCGCATCAAGGTTCTCAACGCGAGATTTCTCAAAAACCGACGCAGCTTTCTCAATGGTTCTGCGCCAAACTGATCTTTTCTGAGCGATCTTCTCCCAGCTGTCACTTGCAATGCCACAGGCAGTCAAATGTCGCTTGAGGACGTCCTTATAACGGAGAAATTGGCCACCAGACTTGCGTTTTCCCTGAGAAAGCTCCGAGAAGAAGACTGTTTTTGGTAAGCGATAGTCCTCCATCCGCACTAGGTGCCCGCACCACTTTAATTGGCCTTTTATAAGTAGAGACTCAATACCGGTCATGTTGGTTCGTCGAAGCACTTCCGAGTTGGACACACGGTCTTGCCACCTTATGCGAAGAATAGCACGAAGACATCGCATATGGTATGCGTCGAGTTTTCTTATGTCACCCCTGTATAAGCACCATGTCTCCGTAGCGTACAGCAAGATGGGCAAAACGATGGCCTTATAGACAGCTATCTTAGTCTTCAATTGAAGGTCATGAGACTCCCACACTCTCTTGCTCAGCTTTCCAAAAGAGGCAGCTGCTCTTGCGATTCGTGAGGAAATTTCGGTAGTCAGTCTATTATCATCACGGATGAAACTTCCTAGGTACCGAAATGATGAGACTTC
This sequence comes from Crocallis elinguaria, assembly GCA_907269065.1. NCBI lineage: Eukaryota > Metazoa > Arthropoda > Insecta > Lepidoptera > Geometridae > Crocallis > Crocallis elinguaria. The sequence goes on along the minus strand of OU026079.1, from coordinate 7,844,287 downwards.
CTCTAAGGGCTTCCCACCCAAATTAATAGGCGAAGCATCCGTGATTGCTCCACGAATGGGTTGCTTGATGACTTGCGTTTTGGAAATGCTGATGATTAAGCCAAACCTACGGCACGATTCATCCAGGCAGTCCAAGTATTGTTGTAGGTTATGAACTTCGTCGGCGACAAGACAAACGTCATCAGCGTAAAGAATATCAACTATTGAGACGTCCCGTACCATACGCTTGGCCTTAAAGCGTGAGATGTCGAAAACGCTTTTATCTGTTCTGACATTCAAACCAATCTGCCCACCACAACCACTATGAGAATCACGCATCACCGCAGCAAAGTAGATGGCAAACAAAGTTGGAGCCATCACACAACCTTGCTTTACACCGCTAGTCACGGAAAAAAAGTCTGTTAGATCGTTCTCGTGCTGTATCCTTGCCATCATACCATCGTGAAACTGTCGTATTAAGTTCAGCAACCTTCCGGGACAACCAGCTTTCGCAAGAACGACCCAGAGCGCGTGTCTGGGAACTCGGTCAAACGCTTTTTCCAGATCCACAAAGCACATGTAAAGTGGTCGGTGCTGCTCCAAGCTCTTTTCCTGCAGTTGTTTTACCACAAAAATGGCATCGACCGTGCCCCTTTTCGGCCTGAACCCACATTGGCTCTCTGGTAGCATTTGTTCTGCAAGGGTACCAAGACGGCGGTTAAGAATGTGCGCCAAGATTTTTCCAGCTGTACTTAATAAAGCAATTCCTCTGTAGGAGCCACAATCAGAAACATCACCTTTCCCCTTGTACAACTTGCAGATCGAAGCATCTTTCCATTCCTGTGGGACCGTGCCCAATTCCCAGATTTTTAATATCAACTCGAATAGTCGGGATTGTATGTTGGGACCACCATACTTGTAGACCTCGGAGGGAATACTATCCATACCCGGGCTTTTGCCATTCTTTAGTCGGTTAAGAGCACTACGGAACTCCTCAAAAGATGGTGGGCAGTCAAGGTCAGTATTGGTTGGTGAAGCCTGAAGGGAGTCGATATATGCCATATCAGCGTCGTGACTGACAGGATTGAGAACTTCGTTGAAGTGTTCGGTCCAACGTTCCAATATTTCATTGTGATCTGTTAAACGTAAGGATTTGTCACGAGAGTAAATGGATGCTGTCTTTTTAATTCTTGGTCCAAATACAGTTTTAAGACACTCGAAAAACTTTCCTATTTGTTTTGAGTCCACAAGATGTTGCAACTCTTCCGCCTTCCTCCTCCACCATTTATTCTTTAGCTCACGGACCTTAGACTTCAGCTGACGTTGTATACTTTTTCTTTGCGCATTTGCTGTCGAAACTCTCAAGGTAGATCTCGCGTCATCAACCAGTTTTGTTATCACGGCATCAGAATCGTCAAACCAGTCTTGGTTCTTTTTATTTGGTTTTCCGATTATTCGCTCAGCAACTTCCAAAATAGATTGTGCATAAGTGCGCCAATGTTCATCTATTGGTGCCGTGCCGTCATACACAGTTGCGCCAAATTCGGCATCCAGTTGGGATTGTATTTCCTGGTTGTTAGTAAGCCTTCCATAAGCCAGTCTTGGTGAAATCTTGTGATTTAATCGATGAGGGGGCTTGTAAATTAATCGTATCTTAGATCTTATCATTCGGTGGTCAGTCCATCCCTGAGCGCCGCGCATTGCTCTAGTTATCAAAACGTCTCTTATGTCTCTTCTACGCACTATGACATAATCTATTAAATGCCAGTGCCCTGAACGGGGATGCATCCAAGACGTCTTGAACTTGTCTGGCATACGAAATAAGGTGTTAGTTATACACAGATCAAATTCAGTGCACAGTGTTAAAAGCAATACACCGTTCGAATTGCAGCTGCCCACACCATGTCTTCCCAAAACATCACCCCAAACCTCACTCTCAGTGCCGACTCGCGCATTGAAATCACCGAGGAGGACGATCTTATCAGTATTGGGTATTTTCTGCAAAGTATTGCGCAAGTCCTCGTAAAACTGGAGCTTGTCCTCATCTGGGTATGTCATGGTAGGCGCGTACACACTGACCAGATGAAGATACTTCGTAGCAGTAGTGCGAATTCGAAGGGTCATAATCCTATCACTAATCCCTTTAGGTGTTTCCGTTAACGTGTTTACGATGCTATTTTTTATAACGAAGCCAACACCGTTGCTTGCTCTTTCACAGGCGGGCTTACCCATCCAGTAGTAGGTATAGCCACCGAGATCTTCTCGAAGCTCTCCGCTGTCTGCCAGATGAGTTTCACTTAGAGCAGCTATGTCGACTTTGTATTTCGATAGCTCTCGTGCAATAAGTGCAGTCTTTCTCTCAGGACACAAGTTGGCCGGATTGTCTAAAAGTGTTCTTACATTCCACGTGACAATATGAAGATTTCTTGTAAAATTTTTTCGTATCTTTCGACCGCGTTAAAGTCGGTTCCCGATGACCGCGGCTAGCCATCTGGGTTGAATGGTGAGAATGGACTATTTTTGGGCCACCTTTTCTAGGCCCCTCCCCCGTGCGGGGGTGAGCAGAGTGTTCCTAAATAGGGCTGCTCAGTCGTCAGATGTGCTGCCGAACCCGAACTTCCATCTCATTTAATTCTTGGAGCGACCACTCTCATCTGACCGCCTATGTGCAGAGATACAGCTAAGCACCAAGCACACCGTGTGCCAGTACCCACCACCGCGTCTCCATCGCCATAGGGCTTTAGTTCGGATTCCAAATTGTTGCTAGGTTCATCTGCGCGTGAATATATTTATAGTGGGTAAGCAGTTGCGCTGGTACAGACCCACTCTCTCGTCCTGTAGTGCCTTTGCCCAATGGACTGGTTACCCAGTACGATCAGGGGCACTGAGGATGCAGTGAATGACCGCAAGCCACTAAGATCCTGGCAAGCGCCCTTAAAGGCACTCCACTGCGCCTTGCTACATCGCCATAGTTACCGAAAGCTGTTGCCTATCGACGGAGCTCGCCTTCTATGCCGAAGTAGTCTTCGTGTACTCTTGAACTTTGGGGGATCTCCCAATAGCTACGTCCATCGAAACTTTCATAGCCCCCCTCATGTATATAAGTAAGAATTGCAGACAGTCTATTTGTTCATGATACGCCAGTGTTATGTCTGTATGGCAGACTCTCCTGGGAAGGGTTGAAAACGCTATACGCCCGAGGCTAAGAAGTAGGGCGTCCCGCCCTACGTTAAGAATTTAAGATTTAAAGATAGTCTGAAAGAAGCATGATCAGTTTTGATATGAACTGGTCCACTTTGGAAGATCTCGTGGAAGATCGTGTTCTTTAGAAACAGACGTACGAGTAAGTGATCGTCCTATTTATTAAGCCAATAGTTTTGTCTTACACATTTTGATTTCAATCTCAGGTGCCTTCCCTTCCTCGGAGTTTAATACAAGTTTTGGTGCCAAATAACAACTTTGCAGACTTGCACAAAATATAAATTTTACAGGTTTATATAATAACATCTCTACTTAGTTACTACGTGTTTTTATACATCAGTCTAGTCCGAACTATAATCCGTACTGTCCGTTCTATAATAAATGCGAAATTGTGTTTGTTTGTTTATTGGTTTGTCTTTCTTTCATACAGCAACGGAGCAAAAGATAGACGTGATTTTTGGCATAGATATATTTTATAGACCGGAGAGTAACATAGGCTTTTTTATCCCGGAAAATGTACGGTTCCTGTGAGAAAGCTGGTGGGACCGCAGGCAGAAGCTAATAACAATAATATATGTAGTAATACATATAATTATGTACTTGTGTGGTATCGCGATAACTATATCATACAACTCATTAGCTCTGTCACATTGAACTAATAAAGATTAATCCGTTTTATAATAAATACGAAAGCGTGTTTGTACGTTTCTTGGTTTGTCCTTCTTTCACACAGCAACGGAGCAACGAACCGACGCGACTCTTAGCATAAATATAGTTTATGAACCGGAGAGTAACATAGATTACTTTTCATTGCGGAAACATGCACGGCTCCTGTAGTAACGCGGGTGAAACCGCGGACAAAAGCTAGTATAGTAAAATAAAATAAAATAAAAAATATTACATTTATATGTATGGTATAAACCCACTGTTAAGCTGAAAACAATACATACTTATAACGTTATTCAGATTTGCATGGGCTCAGCAAGTAAGTATATAGTAATAATTCACATCAACCTGTCTCAGCTAGCGAATTTCAGGCTCCCATAAGGATCCTTATGATAATAAATCTGTGGCGATTAAATGCCTATTTTTGTAAGGCACATCACCTATTGTGTTTGTTATTCTCTCCCTATTCAGAAATTCAATTACTTATCTTTGTACACATATTTTCTCAACATCTTCTCATTGGAACGTAATCTAAAAAGTTCCTTAGGAACAAACATGTTGCTATGTGTCCTACATAGCTAAGCTATGGAGATTGCAACACAGCATATATGGTTTTTAGATAAAGAAACAGCAATCAAATGTCAATAAGTGAACGCTAATACTAAGTTTTTTTTACTGATGCGAAAGAATTTCAAAATTTACCTTTTAACTTGTTGAATCACCATGTGGATACAGCGGCGCGAGTACGGAAGTCGGTTCGATAAATTTGTCGAACCGAAAAACTCGACAAATTTATCGAATGTTGCGAGTACCGAAGTCTGATCGTAAAGTATTGTAGTAGCTCTATATTCTCTTTGGATTCGACCTAGCTTTTCGATAACTTTTGTCGATTGTTGCGAGGCTCGATAAATCCCACCTTATCGATTTGAACTGTCAATTTTATCGAATATTATCGAATTTTATCGACCCGAATAGATCCGTACTTGCGCCGCAGATTGCATAATAGTTACTACGTTGATTTGGATATCGAATACTGTCCGCAATGCATTTAACCATAACAAAACACCACACCATAACAAAAGGTTTTTGATTAGAAACCAAAGAGATTCCAATATACAATGTGGCGCTGCAATGGCGACATTAAATGAACACACGGACTGAGCTAGCTGTCAGCAATCATACAAAAAATAAATAAATCAAATCGTCCGTAAATTGAAATATCAATTTTTTGAAACAAACTAAATAATAAAGAGAGTAACAAAATTTAAATCACCCTGTGCTGCACACGTAAAACTCACTCGTAACGGCAACGTCGCACTCTCGTAGCGCGTATACGGCGAGTACCAGGCGGGTGGCGCCGCCCGGTCGGCGGCGGCACGGTGCACGGCGTGCCCGTAATCCATTGCCCGGTGCGGGTAGGAATCACAACAAAACGCGAGCGTATTACAAAATAAAATTTTCTATGAGACCTATGCCACGGCGGACACAAAGATTTAACGGCGTTGAATATTCGCCAGCTGCAATTTTACCATAACATTTCCAGCCATTTCCAGCCATTGCCCTCAGTTTCACAAACGCGTTAGTAATTTGAAGGCGTAGTTCTTCCACCGATTCAATAGTTTTATGCGTACACTTCATCTTTTAGACCCACAAAAAGACTCGAGGGGTGTGACGTCTGGCGATCTTGCTGGCCGGGTCCGTTTTACTGCTGCCTGGCCGCTGTTATGGAATGTGCAGGCAGGCCGTGTAATTGGCACCACATCGTTTCGGCCTTAGTGACGTTTGGATGTGAATTTGACATCAAAAATCTCAAAATACCACAACACAGAAAATATTACGTAGGTACACTAACACAACACACAACACGAAAAACAGGAACATACAGTAGGTAGTAAGCGTCTTTTTCGCGAAATGCTTACAAATTTATTGAAAATTGAGTTACAAAATTCTCGAGTGAAAAATTATTGTGTGTCAAGGACACCGGCCGGTCAAGCACTAAGGCGACTAGGAGCGGCGCGGCGGCAGCGCAGCTTACCGACTAAGCAAAAGGCCGAGCTATCTCTTTCTTGCACTATTCACGAGCAAGTGTCTCATTCTATCTCAGTATTCCCTTTTCGCTTTAATTTCATTGATGCCCTGTTATCGTCGGCACTCCGGCAGATGACGACAACATTTCAACGTTTTATACGTACAGGTTGTTTCAACATATTATTTTAGGAACTTGTGGATAATTCGATAAATAATAACGTTTAATAAATCAATTATATCTCCAAAACTTGAAAACCTGAAACCGGATACGTGTGTTAATTTAATGTCGCAATTGTAGCGACACGCGGTATAGATAGAGTGCTCACTCTGTCTGCAGTACAGCAGTACAGATATCCATACAATTAAAGACGTTACATATGACCCGTCCATCGGCAGATTTTTCAAGGCTGACCTTTTGTTTTCTAGTCCAGAGCGAGTTTTGAAGTGTCATTGAATTCAATGGTGCGACTAAATTATATAAAAAATAGTTCTATCGAACTATTAATGCAAGTGAGAAGTTGCATGTGATACAGGCGACCATGCCAAAGTGCTGTGTGAAGAGCTGTGCCTCGACATTTAACGCCATTTTTGTTTCTGTTTCGGCGCGCAATACGTACCTTTAGTTCATATCCTCTACTTTTCTTTAATCATTGTTAGAAACACACAATTCTTCTGTTAAATAAATACTAAAACCTCATTCTTTTGAAGTTTGAATAATGTTTTTTTAGTGGCGTACTTGAGCTTGTAGATTATCCAACTGTTTTTGTAGCTAGCTAGGTTAGATGTAGTGTTTATTTATGTATTAGCTAGTTAATAAAGGCATTTGAATAATGTTGTATCTAAAAAGGATCACCCATTTACCGTGACTAGCCGCGAGTATTTACGTCACCTGCCTCAATGGCATTGGGACCACGTATCGGATTACGGAACACCCTCCACTTAATCCCAATTAAGCGGCGTTCATTAAAATTGTATTACACGTGTTACACAATGTACAAACATCTAGTCTATGTTTATGGAATTTTACCCCAATTTACTAAATTAAAAAATGAAAGTGGAACAAATAAAAGTGTCACATTTATTATAAATCTAAACGATTCTTAATATAATGATGTTGAATGGCAAAGTTAATGGGAAACTGAAAACAATCAAGGCGTGAATCAATGGCTCCCAAACGACATAAATCTAAGTTAAAAGTTAATTTTGTCAATCCGGATAATTCCTCAAGGTTTAATCAGACTAAGTTGGGTGTAATTAATGTTCACTAAGGCCACACAATCTAGGAAAGCTTCGGCTTAGCTCGCGCTCCGCTACGGAAATCGGAGTTTGGAGCGAGCTGAGTTGGGCGGGCTAGGCGGGCGGACGCGGGGCGCGCGGCGGGCGGCCGGCCGCGTCAGTGTTGCCAGTGCCATGGGGGCTCGCGTCACCTCGCTACGCATCGCGTACACACTCTCGCTCCACCCCCTTATTAAAATTTACGTCGCTCGCCTGTCAAAACTCGCTCAAACAAATATATCGACGGATGTAATTAACTAGACACGTCCTGCACAAACTTTTCATAAAATTAGTTTACAACGGTGAATGAAGTGATTTTGTTTGCCGCTTTCTTGTGAGTTTCGGATATTGGAAAGTTTTCCAAGGAGTTTATGGTAAAACATATTGTGTGGTGTTATTATTTATGTACAATTATTTTGATTTCATTTATTATTAATATATATCCAAGCCGAGATTAATAAGTTAGATGGCGGTTCCATAGTTGGCCTTAAATAATCCTACTTACTTGAGATATTATACCTTAATGTTTAATAATAGAATTCTTTAAGGCTTACAAAATTATGAGCGTAATTTACAAGAATAACTATAATTTAATATTTTTTTCTTTTCTCTCTCTCAAAACATCAGTGCTGGTGTTTTAAAAGCAAAATGAATGGCGGTGATCACTAATCATGATCGTGATTACTAATCTGAAAAAAAAGTATTTTTTAATTGGTTAACGCATTGGAAGTAAGTATACTTTTCACTGGTTTGATTTTGAAAACGCCTTAAAAATTAAGCACGTCGGAGATTTTTATCGACGTTTGTAACTATATAACGAGTAAGATAAAAACGAATACCAAAACTAGTTCTAAAATCTACCTTCTGTATATCTATATAACGGTTCGGTTCGGTTAAACTGAAAAATCAGATTTCTGAAATGATAGCAAAATGGTAGCAACCTTGGATCGCATGCCAAAGAACGTGCGTATGAATCTTGATTTACTATGAAAAACACCGTGATGCAAGAGCGTGGTCATAGGGCACAGCTCGCACAATCTAACTCTAGTGTTCACATCGACAATACCCTCAAATTGGAAATCGGTCATCTAGCATCCCTTAATGTATATCAGCAGTTTACTTGAAAGCCAGTCCCTATTCTGGGCTTGAGTGTTAACATTTCAAACACAATCGCTACAGAGGTAGCGGTCAAATGCTAAACTACAAAATAGTATAACGCAAGTAAAATTTGTGGGACAATCTCGAACGCACACTCTTTAAAAAAAAAAAATTTTCAAAATCGATCCACAATTGACGGAGAAATCGGTGAACATACATAAATCAGTCAATATCTTGAAAACTACTAAACCTGTTTTGATGAAACTTGCACTGTCCCTAAGTTGAAGTAATTGTAAGCCAATAAAAAAATGGTCATAATCTGATTAACAGTTCTGGAGAACTGTGGGAACAAACACATACAAACATACAGTCATACATACAAACCTACATACATAGCATATACCTATAAAATTTTGTATATTTGTTTTGGAAGCTTTAAATCATAATATGTAAATTTATTACAGCTCCAATAATTTTAAGTACATACAAAAGTAATAGATAACTTTCTTTTTCTGAAATTGGTTAAAAATATTAATGCGTATTTCATTTAGTTTCATACAGCCGAAGAAAGATATAGTATAGCTAATACTACTATCTTTTCAATTGATTAAATCTGTGTAGGTAGATATACCCTTTTGTAATTTCTTTTTAGAACCTTTGAGGTTTTGTCCATTTAAAATTAATCACATTCGGGACAAATGAAAGAACAGAGGCATTTGCCTCGTCGATTTCATCCGAAATTAGAGGGCTTGTTAGGGATTTCTTAAATGTAACGTCTTTTGTAATTCGCAGTGGTTATATCTTCTCTTTTATATTTGCAGAGAGACCGCATTGTGGTTATTAGATTCCCCACAATTGGATGATAAGGCAAAATTTTACTTCTTGAACGGCATATCAGAAGCTGCTTGGGTTACTTATTTTTTTGAAGTCATCGGATTTCTCAGTGCGAATAAAGAAAACATTTAAATGTTTAAATACCAATGTCTTTTCAAAGAGAATTTTGACTTCACGTGGAAAAATATGTTTTTAACATGAGCCAAATCAACCACTACCATTCATATGGAAGCTTGCTTACGTATTAGCTATAGTTAACTTAGGTATACTTGACTCACATACTTGAGCCTAGGTTGATGGGGAAATAGAAATTTCTTAGGTTTTCGGGATCATCGTCGATCACCAATTTAAAGATACCACTTTTGAGGATTTTTGTCGCGTATGTTTTACACTTCTGTGACTACGAGCACTGTAATAAAGTATTTAAAACACTGGAAATAAAATGATAATATAAACTTAAACTTTGTATCGCTATTTGTATCTATTCTTTGTTGGAGATCCTATTGTAAGAAATAAATATACTTACGTGACAAAAATCGCTAAAAATTGTTATTTCCAGAAATAGCTACAAAGTAACTATACAATAATAAAAACATTTAAAAGTAAAATTAATTTACAATGTTTAGTTAAAATTAAATTCTTAATAAGTCAATTAGTGAATTATAAATAAGCCGTTATAATTCAAATTCATTTATTTTTATTTAGACCAACTTGGATCACATATAAAGCAAATAATAAATAAATAATAAATAATATTATCGATCGATATAATAATATCGTCAACCTGAAAATACAAAAATTGACACGAAACAAAACAGCTTTTTGAATCATAATAAAACAGTTTAATGAGATAATATCATGAATATAAATTACAATCTGCAAACCGCAGTCAACAGCCGGAAAATAAATTAAAATTATGATCTTTAAATAATACCAGAATATATTTATCATCATCAACAGTGAAATTACTTCCGTCGGAGTGGAAACAAAATTATAGAGTAACTTATGATGCGTTGGTCAGTATTTAGGGCCACCTCCACCTAGCAATAAACATGCCATGTCTCTATATTTAATTGTTACTAATGTTACCTACTTAAACAAGCTTCTATCCTCACAGCCATTATGACGTGGCGTTTTTATTACTATGTTACACCGCTATATACTCATTAGTAGAGATAGCGTTTAACACTAATTGTCAATTAGAAGCGCTATTAGAATGTATGAATGACGCGGGTTGTCAGTCAACCAATTTTTCAGCAAATACGGCTATGCGAAGCATAGGTAAATCGGTAATTATTAGACACTGCTCTAATATATCAAGGTTATTCACAACTTTATACATTACTAGCGGCCCGCCCCGGCTTAGCACGTGTAGCTTTTTGACAGCATGTGCCTTATTTCCCGTAATGAAATTCTTTCTTTTTTAGACAGTGATTGCAGAAATGACTCATCAATAAAGATCACTTTTGTATCAGTTTTTCTTATAAAAAAATTCCGATGTATTTCGATTTTTCCCGTGGATTTTCCAATAAGTCCTTGCATACAAATATTGTCTTGACAATTACTAACACGTCAATATATTTACACTGGGTATTTTTAATAACTGATGAGCTCCCGATATTTGGTCACTATTGCAAGTATCATTTTCACGGGAATACTGCTGTGCCCCGCGGCTTCGCCCACGTAGAATAAGTCACTCCTTATAACATCAGCTACCTGTTAGTGAAAGTCACATCAAAATCGGTCCAGCCGTTTCGGAGATTAGCTGGGACAACCAAACAGACAGATAGGCCAAAATTTTAATAACAGTTTTTTGTTGGTACTTGGGCGCACCTTCTGTCTCTATCTATTCTGTGCGGGCGAGGAGAACCCGACGTTTGTGGCTCGGTCGCGGCCACTCAAACGCTCAGTTTGTGCCGATGCTATATAAAATGTATGAATTGTCAGTAGCTTCCGATAGCATTACTTACAATACAATTGAATTAATTACTGTAGTACGTGTGATTCCCGCAAGTAGACAAATATTTGTGCAATTAAAAAAGCGCATGTATTTATTCCGTACCATTCCTAGTTCCCTAAATACAGATAATCCTAGTTCCCGTAACTGTATAAGTTCGTTGGGCGTTCTCTAGTTTTCTACCTTGATATTGAGAAGTGAAATGCGTATCCTATAAAACTTTATGAGAATCAGTCTCCAGTAAATAGCTCCGGCTGCTAGGGACACTGGTCAAACTGAACCGTATATTTTTCGATAGCGCTGTAGGAGCAAACGTGACGCTCGACTGGGCTCGTACCTACCAGAGAGTTCGTGACTTAAATATTTAACATCGGATATTTCGGAAAAGACTTTTTGAGCAATTAAACTTTTTACTTGCTCCATTTTTCTCATTTATAAGGTGATCGATAAACGCTGGTCAGTTGTAAACTAAATACAACAAATTGGTGTCTCTTAGAATCTTTATTCGATAGTTGCGTAAATGTATTGGTATGAATGCAACAATAAGAAAGGGAGACGTTTGGCACGAGAAGTAGGCGAATAGATTATTTTGGTAGTGTTTGTATAAAAAATAATTAAATAAAAATAAGTTAACTAATTATAGATCCTGACGAAATCAACTCTATGGTCTCGAAATACAAACAGATACTCGGTGGTAGGACTAACTCTTCTGCGAGTGTCCATCAGGGTTGGTACCACTGCACCGCTTTGTTCGTGAAGTTTGCCATCAAGCAGTAACGTGCAAGCATTACTGTGTTCCGGTGTGATAAGCAGAGTAGCCAGTGAAATTACTAGCTTATGAGACTTAATATCTAATGTCTCAGGGTCTGAGCGCACTGCAGTGCAGCGCAGGCCTTTGTGTTTCAAAGTTCTGAGTGACACTGCAATTGTTATGGGCCGGCGTTATGCTTACTATCAGGCAAGCGACCAGCTCGTTTCGTTATCAAATAGTATATAAAAAAGATACGAAGGTATAGTTTTTTCTCTGCGCATTAATATATTTTGTCTCATTGTGAGGATCGAACCCCTAACCCTTCCCTACCCTAAAAAATCAACGATCTCACTCAACTACCAATACGCCGCTTAAGATCAAATGAGTCTATGGTGAAACGAATAACCTGGAGAATAAACTCCAGTGCAACACTCGATTTGGAAGTTTACCGCCAAATGCTGGTCAATAGTGAATAAAAGGGCCCTCAGTTTACGAGCAGGCTCTTTATACGATTACGATAGTTTCCGAAACGTGACACTACTCATTCGGCCGACAGGCTCGTACTAGGTCAAGTCCGTGACTTTAATATTTAACGTAAGATAGGTCTTCCGTAAACGTTTTCCAATTTATAAATAAACGCCTGATTAAAATGTACCGCAGTTTTTTATGTATGTTTGTATTATGTATCCAGATCTTTCGCAGTACGCTCTTTATACGATTACGATAGTTTCCGAAACGTGACACTACTCATTCGGCCGAAAGGCTCGTACTAGGTCAAGTCCGTGACGTCAATATTTAACGTAAGATAGGTCTTCCGTAAACGATTTACAATTTATAAATAAACTCCTGTTTAAAAATGTACCGCAGTTTTTTATGTATGTATGTATTAGGTATCAAGGTCTTTCAAGGTGCACACCGTGAGGGAAGATAGTGCTGCACGGGAGGCATACGTGTGGAAACGGCTTTATATTAGTACTGGATTACCTACGCGCCTTTTTTGCGCCCACATACTTGTATCCTGAAAAATATGTCGCTTTTTTTGATAACTTTAGGAACACTACTTGTTCGTTTATTTTCATTACTAGCATCTTCTTAATAGTCACCAGTTAACAATAACAATTGTGAGTTTCGACTAATTTAAAAAGAAACACAAAGCTTTAACAACACATCCACAGATGTACTATTACCTAAGCGAAAATCACAGGAAAATCTGTCACCGTTGAGTTCATTTTCAATAACACAATGCTCCAGTCGAACAAAAATGGAACAAAGCGAAGACGTTCTTAAAAGCAATTTCAAAGCCCGCTTAAAAGTAAGTGCTGGGTTGAACCGCGACCCGCGTGTTTTTTCGTCACATTGCATCTCCGCCAGCTCGCTATCGATTCCATCCGATTGACATTTCGTGTCGGGTACTTTGTCTTTCACGGTAGACGAAGAGCTTATATCGTTGCAAAACCTTGACTTTTTATTCGGTACGATTTGGAAGGTATAGAATGTATAGGTAATGACGTGGCGGAACCTATTTCTTGTTAAAACCACTAGTAGGTCATTGTTAATTGACCTTAGGTTTGTTAAATTATGTACGTGGCAGAAGACTTTCTATTTTGTTAAAATAAAATCCTGGCTTAACAATAACTAGCTGCCACCCGCGCCTTCGCCCACGTGGTATTTAAATTCATAGCCTATGTTATTCCAGAACATAAACTATCTACATTCCAAATTTCATCAAAATCGGTTTAGTAGTTACGGAGACACGTGGTAACAAACATTTCACAAACACAAACTTTCGCATTTATAATATTAAGTAGGAAGTAGGATGGTAAGTAGGAAAGGATAGGAAGTAGGAAGAAAGGTAAAATTTTAAAATTGCCAATTTGGCATCGCACAGTGCATGTTTCAATAACCATGACTCTTATATTATTAATAAACAGTGTTAGACGGTTGAATAGTTTAACAATGTTTTGTATCTTTCGATTTGGCAATGAACAACAAAGACAAAACATAGTATAACTAAACCACCGTTTAATAATAAGAGCCCATATTTTTATTCACTCTAACACACTAACCGTAATCCATTGCCTACTCTTTGAGGTATAAAAAACGTAAACGTTTCTAAAACAGAAAAAAAAACTCTCCTAGACTGTTCAAATCCGAGAATTGTATCTTATTTTTGAATATTTTAATTACAACTACGAGTATATGGGTTAGCTCTTTAAAAACGAATCTATTATTTACTTCATTACTGGATTAGGTACTTAAAATCTCTCCCTCTTTCAAAACTTTTTTATTTGATCGATTTACAATATCGGTTCATAAAAATCGAAAGACCAAACGGCCATAGTTCAGTGTAAGTAACCTTTGAACTGGGAAAAATTGTCAATCGTCATTTTAACTTCACGCGGGTTTGTGTGTTTCTGGTTCTTTGTCTACAACGTTCTTTATTACTTTCGTTTCACGCTGTGACAACTTTCAAATAAAGATTGATGTTTGTCACAACGTAAAATTCCAAGCATGTGGCGTCTCTCTGTAAAGTGTGTTTATGTGACCTCGAGAAAAGATTTGCATACGTTAGGGGTGGGTTAGCCACTTCAATAACAAACACGGTTTGCTCTTGTTTATAGGAGGCTACTTGTAAAGCTTTTACTAATAAGCGATTTAGTTAAGTGTACATTTTGCACACAGATAATTAATCGGAATTTTATGAGGTATGATAGATAGGTTTAGATATTATAGTTAGATTAGATAGTTAGATTATAGGCCTTAAGAGACTTACCTGGATGTCGCTGGGTAACGAGTGCAATGCAGTGCCGCGCAGGCCTACAAGTAAACGACCCCCTCGTTTCATTATCCAGTAGCGTAAGAAAAAAACTCGATGGTCTTAACTTCTGCTCAAGTGAAGGTTGCGGGTTAGATTTCCAAAACAATGTCTCGTAGCAAAAGAATATTATTTAGTAATTTAATTGATTCAGATCTAAAATTGTTCTCTTTTGCTTATGATATGACGGTGCACTCGCAATAAAGAATTCGATTTAGGAAAAAACTATTTCTTGCTTTGTTAAAGAGCAATGAGATTATAGGAAATTGTCGGTTACTTATGTCATAATTTTATTAGTTTTCTCTTTGTACATTTATTACATTCTTTAGTTGGACTCGATCTGTTTTAAAGTTTTGCTTGGGTATTGTTAGTATTTGTCTTAACCGATACTTACTTTCTCAGAAATAAAATAAAGTAGAGGTAGTGTAAATCAACTCTCTTTGAAGATTGCCATTTTGAGTGGTGTTTTGATTGTTTTAATATACATACAGCTTGTTTTATGTTTTATTCGTAAAGGTTCATAAACGCCGAGAGTTATTTACTTAGCAGCATACGATTTCATCTTGACTTTAATATACATTTATTTGCAAGTAAAAATCCTGAAATCTCGGGCACGTAGATATGACACGGTTTGTTACGGTTCCGCTTTGAATAACATTTTTCATCTTAATTTGAAAGCTCTGAGAAAAAACTCGAGGAGCTTTTATACACTTCACTTAAAATATGTAGAGAAGTGGAATTGCTTACATTTTTCATTTACAAGATAAGGTTGAAAGAGAGACGTGAAAACTGAGGTGGGAAATAAAAGGATACAGATTTACGGAAGTAAAATGCATTACATAGTGCAATTCATATGAAGCATGAAGAATAAACGTTGGCATATCATCTCGTTAGAGAATATGGAACACGGTGTGGGTTGTACGTGCTCAGCAAAATGTGTTCCATTGCTCTTTGTGTCGTTTTCTTTTGTTCAGTGATCTACCCAGTCCCGCATGCAGGGAGGTGTAGTGGCCTTTCAATAGCTCCATGTCTATACCATGCCTAATTAGAGGGTCTCTTTGAGATTGAGACACGTTCATTCATTAATTGGCAGATGCCTAATGATGATTAAGATCGTATTGAAAGGTTAAATTTTGGTAGCTACAGTTGAAACAGTGATGTTATTTTCTGTGATTATAATTTATGAGATAGGTTGTATTTTTATTTGGATTAGTATATTATTGTCTCGAACGTCTAATACAAATTTAAGTATAGTTTCTAAATTTAAATTTAAGAATACAAGCTCTAAGTTGGCGGGTTGTATTTAAACTTGTATAAATCTCGTTAATATTAAACGTTGCATTTCTTTATTATCTTACAATACGTAGTTATTAGTCCTTTGCTATAAAATATTTTATCTTCTATAACAATATCATATAATCATTGTGCGTAATATTTAAAAAAATCAGTAAAAATTGACTTAGAAACAACTTTAATTTTTTTGAATTCAAGCGAACTGTGTTCTTGTTTGTATGAAAACATGCGGGTATATTCAACATACAAATGCATCCTACAATACATACTAGGTACAAATGCGTACTATCCGTAGTAATCGTACTATAATAAATGCGAAAGTACGTTTGTATGTTTGTTGGTTAGTTAGTTTGTCCTTCTTTCACGCAGCAACGGAGCCACGAATCGACGTGATTTTTGGCATATAGTTTATGGACCGGAGAGTATCATAGAAAAATGCACGGTTCCCGTGGGAACACGGGTGGGTGAAACCGCAGGCAGAAGCTAGTTAACAATAAAATGTTATATATGCTTCGTCGACGTTTCTATCAAGTTGCACTGATCTTGATCACACGAGAACATTACTCGTTTTAAATTTTTACAAAATACGACCAAAAGCTTTTTCAACTGGCATGGTCATCTATACTACTAACGTAATTACAGTAAATGGGGTACGTCATGTACATACATATGTTATTTGTATTGAGTTTCATAATTTCAAACGTCAAAACCTCGTAGTACTGTCAGGATCATGGCGTAAGCAAAAGCGTAAAAGGTTCGGAAAACTCAAAACAAGTAATATTCACGGTAAACATCCCGTTTACTGTGATTATGCACATATTTACTATTTAAGACCAGTCACGAACAATTCATTTCGTTACAAAAATAACTAAAATCACAATTGCAATTGATTTCAAAATACTGAATGGGCTCGAGCGGGATAAATTGAATGATTAAATTCTGTCTGTGTCAATACGATAAGAGCTGTGAAAGGGCCGTCCGAATAAATGTAAAATGGAAACTGAGGGACAAAGGGTGAGGCTGGTCAGATGACATCTGTGACGACTGCGGAATCCTTGATCCTTTATGTAGCCGGCTGTCGCCACGCCCTCTAAGAATCACGACATGGAACTTCCAATAGTCGTTATTGTAATAATCGTACATTCTTACTGCTGTGAAATGTTAGAACCTATCATATCGCATGTTTCTTTTGACATATCGTTATAGGAAACAATTAATCTATATGAAAACAATTCAGTACGACTTTGACGTTTCATGACTCAGTTTCAACGCTATTAGACGAATGCGTCTAATAGCGTTTTATCATAGAAAAATGTACCTACTATTTTTCTGACGAATTGTAAAACCGTAAGAAGGCGCTCATGACCAGCACGGTCATACAATGAAATTATAGTTTGAGCATCCAATAAAACTATTATACTACTACTATATTTATATACCTACAGTAATAAATTAGATTCAGGCCGTGGTTTCACTCGCGTTCTCACGCTGTCCACAATATATATCTATCCCAAAAACAAGTCAATCCGATGCTCTGTTGCTGCGAAAGAAGAGCAAACCAACAAACGTCAAAACACGTCTTTCGCATTGATTACATAAGTATATGGATGTGATGATTGAATTAAAGCGTTTGCCTTTCTTATACTTTCGATAGATCTTTTTAGTGTTTTGAATACTAGGTATCTCTCGATACCATAAAAACTAGTGAAGGCACACTATGGCTGAGATTCAGAGATGAATCTAAGCGTGGACTCACGCTTCCATACGTCAAAATTCTATACAGTTTTGACATATGAAAGCCAAAGTCTACGCTTAGAATCGTCTCTGAATCTTAGCCTAAGTCTAAAATAAGAAATGACACTCAAGCTTGGCAGTCAGAACACACTGATTGGTACTAAAAGATAGATTTATTGCTTGAATGAAATGAAATGGTAGCTAGGCAGATTGGCCACTATAAAATGTTTCATTACCACGCTCACGATGCTATCAAAACGTATGACTTTAAACTTATCTGCTAAAAGAAACTTCAATACTTTCGTGGCATAAGATAATTTGGTTTACTTGTTTAATTAGGTCTCGGCCGAATAGAATGAAAACTACTACCTAACAGAATAGGTATAATTTATAATAAAAATATATGAAAGTAGGAGTGAGAATATAAAACTTCCTTGTGTTACACATTGATTAGGAATAACTGAATAGTTTGAATCTAATAATAACCTCCCTAAGTAAGCTTTTACAAAGATATGAAAGCGATAAATAATATCAATAAAAAAAGGAAACGAAAAAGTCCTATCCAGCAATTTATATTGATACAGAAAGAAGTTGCCCCTTATTATTGTGATTATAATTTGATAACTTCCACGTTACTACGAACATATGTAGATAACAACAAAAAATAATCAAAACAACCCGGAACTCTTAACAACTTCCGAAGAAAAACTTGAATTGCGGGCACAACTTTTTCTGTCGAATACGGGTGCCTACATACAATATCACTTTGTCGACGTATTCTTATGTCTTGTGTTCACCCCTCGACGAACCTTTGTAGACAAATATAAAATTCAATAAGCCATTCTTTAAACTTTCTTCTCCAACAAGATTACTTCTACTCGACTACACAAAGTAGGTGCTATTACGGCTGTCATCCCAGAGGAAACTGCTTACTTAACGACAAAAAGTTAGTAAAAGCTTATTTTTAATTACACAAAATGTCAACAGCTGTAATTTGTAGGTCCGCTGTAAAATGTTATAACGACACTTAACCCTTAACCTTAATAAATAAATTAGGGAACTTGTGTCAGTATATACCTGCTGTAAGTACTTGAGCACCTTCAGCCGCAATTTCTCTGATCCTTTATTAATTCGGAAAGTGTTTTCTCAAGACTGAAGGTCTAATTTGTTTTGCAGGTAGTGAAAGACTATGTGAAATATGTGTGTGTACTCGTGGCGAACTAATCACTGTTATGGTGTGCGCTGAGACGATTCCGTACGTTACCAGTGGAGGTAGTGAGTGCCTCGTGGAGGAGTAAAGTGTGCGTGTCTCCCGACTCCGGATATCAGGTGGCATGGAGGTGAACCCGACGACGGGATGCCGCGTCGCCGTGGCCTTCTTCGCTATCGTCTTCTGGGGAATGGGTAAGTCTTCTAACTAGATCTAGTCTCATACTTTACGTGATTCCAGGTGAATTGGATATGGGCCAAGTTTAATTTGCACAAGACATTACCTTTGCCGATGTTCGAGACATTATCTAAACTGGAATCTGATTTTACGTTTCAAGGAAAAACTGTTTCTTGTTTACGCTTCATGAACATGAAGCTAAAAACAATATATTAGGAAATTCATGCTATAACCTCCTTGCCAAGGCCTATATTTTGAAACACGAAACACCTAAAATCTAGCCAGATATAGATTTATTTGACAGGATTTTAGTTTTATAGTTTACTCTTAGTAGATGTTTGTCGGTATCTATTTTTGTTTCGAAAACGCATATTAATCTAACTGGAAGTTTAAAAGTTTTTGCTGAATGTACAGCAGTTCTGCTGTAATTATCATGAATTTCAATATCCACGTACGTATATAAGTAACAGTCAGTGAGCATATATCTGTACATCTTCTATACAAATAAATAAAATTGAAGTGTCTGTTTGTAATATCAAAATAACAGCTTTTTACCAAATGCATATGAAAGTATATACGGTAACTATTACAAAACAATCATTTTTAAAATATTGTCTGTCTGTCTGTTTGTTCCGGGTAATCTCCGAAACCGCTAGGCCGATTTTGACTGGACTTTCACTGGTAGATAGCTGATATTACAAGGAGTAACTTAGGCTACTTTTATTTTAGAAAAAGAATTAGGGTTCCGCGCAAAAATATAAAAACCATGAAAAACAATATCTCCGCGTGGGTGAAACCGCGGGCAGCAGCTAGTATTTCATATTAATTATGATCATGAAATCAATCGCAATACTTGACGAAGCGCCTACCCAAAATATTTCCGTTCAAACGAATAGGGGATGAATTTTACCTGCTTTTTATTAAAAAAAGGTTTATTACAATAGAGAATCTCAGTTGTAAGTGGTAATCGACCTTCTCGACAAAAGTTACTGAATCCATAAATATCAATTACATTCCGCTTCCCCTATTTTTCGATTCTTTTTTGATGAATATATCAAATGAAAAGAATATTCTCGTCTGTGAGGTGAAAGGTATTGGCAAAGAAATAAATAGGTATTGCCTGATGAAATTTATTATACTGCCGTGCTGCTTTCGTGTACGATACAGAACGTGCTGGCGTGAAAGCATCGCTCGCTTCAAGATTTCGTTTGATTACTGCAGTGAATCTCTGTCCTCTAGAAAGTTGGATGTTTGTATTTAACGACTGTGCGGCTTTTTAGTACGGGCTCGGTAGAAATATTGTCTATTGCGGCAAAGGTGGCATTTATTCTGCAGCTGAAATACAGGGATTTCTGGGAAGCTATGTTGTACATTCGTTTCACAACTGTACATCAGGCAAACTATGTACCTTATCTTGTAACTTAATTCTTGTGGTCTATAAATATGCTCTCCATTGATAGATGTTTTGTTGTTGGAATTTTAACCATCACTAAGAGGTAATTTTTAGTTTTTGTAGTTGAATTATGGGTCTTACCACTAAGACGCGCTGATGTAATATGTTAAAATACTAATTAATTTATTGACCAACAACAACATGGTATGGCGACCGAATTACCGAAGGGCCTCATTTCAGTGAAGTTATTAAATTTCACTAAAAACTGGCCCTTCAAGCCGGATAGTAATGCTTGAAAATCATTACATTCAAACGGTATAAGTAATACCTATGTAAACGAAAAAAGTGGTGGTATCCTCTCAAACAGCATTTCACAAACAAATTAGTCGTGAAATAGTGTAGTGCCCGATGATATGAGATAATTCTTGATTCGCAAAGAAAAATCTAATTTGGGAAAGTAAACGTATATACGTTCATATTTTAATACAAACATACCTCTCAGCAATACAAGTGGACAATCTCTCGTGCAGATACGCATTGTAATCTACTCTATCCCAATAACAATCGCATCTCTTCTAAGTCCCTCTGGTGGTATTCCCCGACACATCTTATATAGACATCGATATTGTATTGGCAACGGACTCGACACACATTACTGTTTTTTTTTCATTTACTGTTCTAATCGATTAATTCTGCACATGCTCTGAATACCGTTGAGCCTAATGTCTCTGACGGTTCTACTTTTATTCATTGTAAGTATGCGTCGGAAAGCGAGCACTCGGAACATGATTGGAATTATTCACGACATTCAATTAAATCATACCAACTCACTTGGTGAATTCTTTTTTCGGCATGTCGCCGTGCGATGGGTCCGGTGTAAATAGCAAGGTGGCATACTATTCTTTTCTGTAGTGCGTCAGGTAGTAAGAGATAGTGAATTAAATATAGCTACATATGAATCCTGACACCGGTCTTGCCCTTCTTCTGGAACGGTTGTTGTCGAGCACTGACGTTCATTTCATTTTCTTGAACACTTTTCTGGGGCCCATTTGAAATAAAGTATTTTCTTAACTTTTCTTTGATTACTAGGTGGTAGGTCTAACTCTTCTGCGAGCGTCTGTTTGGTTGGTACCACCGTACCGACCCATGGTCCGGTGGCTTTACCCATGAATTCTGTCGCCAATCATTATTGTGTTCTGGTTTCATAAGCAGAGTAGCCAGTAAAATTATTTATTTATTTATTTATTCTTTAGCACACAGATAAAATATGTACAAGGAAGGACTTAATGCTAGATAGCATTTTCTACCAGTCATCCTGGACGTGCAAGAAAAATGGTGTTGGTGCAGTGAGGAGAAAGATACCTACTTATAAAAGTATAAAATAATAAAAGAAAACCCGGAGATTAAAAATGCGGATAGGCGTAAGAAAGTTAGAGTATCAATAACAAATATATGATAAAAAAAAACATACATGATTAGAATAAGTATAAAAAATATAAAAAAAAATACCAATATATATTATATATATATCTCTTATATAGAAACAAATAAATACAAAATAATAACATATATATTATAAAATATAATAAATAGAAATGATGAACCAAACTACAAAAATAATAATAATAATAATAATTAAACAATAAAATAGGTAATAAAAAAAGGAAACGTAAAAAGTACCTACACAACAGCTTAGATGATGAGATTATGCAACATTAATAATAATAGGTTTTTCGGGTGGGTAATTCTTCTTGACGAAAAATTCACGAATTTGTCGCTTGAACGCCTCTTTAGACATGGCTTCTTTTAATTGCAAGGGTAAAGCATTCCATAATCTGACAGCTACGACGGAGAAGGAGTTCTTGCAAAAGGAAGTACAGTGTTGTGGGGTGGCGAGAAGAAGGTTACTTGAAGATCTTAGATCAAGTTCATGGGTGTCAGACAAAAATTGAAAAGACTCCTTGAGATACCGAGGAGTGTTGGGGTCATGTAAAACAGAGTAGAGAAGGCACAGAACCCTGACATTTCTTCGATCACGAATTGGCAACCATTTAAGTTTTGCCCGAAATTCCGAAATGTGATCATACTTACGCAGACCAAAAATGAACCTAATGCACGTGTTTAATAGGCGGTCTAACTTGTTAAGAAGGTCTGAGTTAAGGTCAATAAAGCAAACATCGGCATAATCAATTATTGGAATAAGAAGTGAATTGACGAGAGATATTTTAGTCTGTAAAGGAAGAAAATTTTTGAGCCGAATAATGGAATGAAGAGAAGCGTAGAATTTGCGTGAAATTTCTTTTATATGATCTGACCAACACAATGACGAATCGATAATGACGCCCAGATCTTTGACAGTGGATGAGAAAGGTATAATACAGTTATTATAAGATAGAGACGGAAGAGCAGACAGGTTAACCTTATTAAGCTGGCGCGAACTGCCGACGATGATGGCCTGACATTTGGTAGGGTTTACCGAGATACCATAATTGTCTGACCATGTCTGAAGTCTTGAAAGATCAGAATTGAGAGAGGCAATGGCACTACTTAGGTCCTCGACTGGTACGGCACAATAAAGCTGCAGGTCATCGGCATACATATGATACTGACTATTTATGCAGGGAGAGAGATGGTTGATAAATAAGGAGAAAAGAAGGGGAGACAAAATACCGCCCTGAGGTACGCCGGCTTCGACATCATGCCAATTTGAGAACTCCTGGCCATTACGTACTGCCTGTTGACGTCCTTGAAGGTAGGAAGAGAACCAAGAAACGGCGATAGGAGAGAAGTTTAGTTGAGAGAGGATGGCTAGAAGAAGGTCATGGTCAACAGCGTTAAAGGCATTACTAAAGTCAATTAGTACTAGCACCGTGATCAACTTGTTCTCCATGTTAAGACGGATGTCATCGGTTACTTTTACGAGAGCTGTTGTCGTACTGTGACCGGGCCTAAACCCAGACTGTAGAGAGTTAAAGAGGTTTGCCTTGGACATAAACTCTGAGACTTGCCTGTGGACTTCGGACTCTATTATTTTGGATAGAAAGGGAAGAATAGAAATGGGACGGAACTGATTAAGGAGAGATGGATTTGGAATTTTCGGGAGTGGAAGAACATGAGCTTTGCGCCACTGGTCGGGAAATTGGCCATGAGTAAGCGAGAAATTGATGATGTGGGTGATCGCCGGGAGAATCTGAAATTACTGGGCTTATATAAGACTTAATACCTAATGTCTCTGGGTAACGAGTGCACTGCAGTGCCGCGTAGGCCTTTGTGCTAAAAGTTCTGAGTTGCACTGCAATTGTTATGGGCCGGCGTAATGTCTACCATCAGGCATGCGACCAGCTGGTTTCTTTATTAATTAGATAAAAAAAAACTTAAATTTAGATCCTTTTACTACCGCTTTTAATACAAAAAAATGCTACAATTTTCTCGAAAACGGTATTAAAGATTTTAATCTAAATCACGGATCAGAAGATTTTTGGGTTTAGGAAATTTGTCAGGGTCACCGTGAAAACTCAATTTATTGTACGAAGCTGGGTCGACCGGTTTTTAATCTAATAAGAATGAGCCAGAACACACAAGTACCACGTTTATTTTGCTAAAAGTCTAAAGCGTCTGTTCTTGCTTTTGTATCCAAGCTGCTACCAATTATTGCAAATTCAACAAAATCGTCTGCTTGCGCGAGATAAACAGAGCGAGTTTAATATTCTGACCTGCTGCATTGCTCGGAGCATTCGGATTTATTAGTTAGTCTGTAGTCATAATTAATAACTGCACGGACCCTGTGGTGTGAAATGGGCGCACGTTCACACGATGTCAGTGTGCTGGGGGAAATTAACGATTGGTTTCATTAGTTTGCTGGTTTTCGTATGCATAAGGTGGTAATTTTAAAGGGACACGATTGCAATAGATGAACCGGGCATTTTCATGCTCAACCGTGCATATCAGTCTTTTGCAGTGGAACTTCTTAACTGTAAACGTATGGTCCGTTTTTCAGACATGAGTGTAGTTACCTATTTGCCGATTAATTTTTATAGAAGTTTAAACTATACATAAATCGACCACTCTCTTCTCTTTCAACTGATGTGGATATATATTTTTACATTTCACAAGAACATGCGTGGCTAATCGGACACCCGGCCGGATAGGTGTCTATGGTATAGTATGTAGTATATAGTTGTAATATATAGTTGTAATATATAGTTGTAAAATGTATCGTTGTTATGCTGAGGAACATTGTACAGAGCCTATGTTTTCTTTGAACTTTTATATACTTTTATCTGTCAGTTACCGAAAGCAAAAGGGCAGCCTATAGATGTTAAAATCAAAATCCAAACGCGTATATTATATGAATAAACATGTGTCAGTCAATTCCACAATCAGAAATGAAAACGGAATATGGAATGTAGATATAAATATCTGGGCACAGTTCCAGTTACAGTTTTACTATAGGTAATTCTATACAGATAAATAAAATTGAAGTGTCTGTTTGTAATCTATACATACATATATACAATATACACTATATACTAAATACACTATACAATCTATACAGATAAAAAAAAATTAAGTGTTGCAAATAACAGTTTTTACTAATTCCATAAGAAAGTATATACTACAGTACTTATAACAAAACAATTTTTACGGGACCCTCACTGGCAGGTAGCTGATGTTATAAGGAGTAACTTAGGCGTCTTTTATTTTAGAAAAATAATTACGGTTCGACGCAAATAAATTAAAACCTTTGAAATCCACGTTGGTAAAACCGCGGGCAGCAGTTATTATAGTATTAAACTTACTGCGGCCGATGCAACTTGACACAAGCCTTATTGAAATCAAGCAAAGAGGTTACAGACGTCACAGTTAAAGTTAGAGGAAGTAGTGGCTACGGGTCTTCATCTCAAAATAAATTAGCTGTTCTCTTGCCGAGAGCCATTAAAGTGACATTTGTATCACTAGCAAGCAGGAAACTACCAATCTGTCTCAGTCAGAGCCAATTGAAACTGGCTCGTCATTATTTTGGTACGATCTAACACATAGTCTAGTGTTGTAGTGTCGTAAATCTTCGTGTTAAAGTCTGACTCACAACAAGTTATTGAAAGTGAACAGAAGAATTTTAATACATACATATTATTTCTATCAATGATTTAACCCACAAGTGGGTGCAGTAGATAACCATTTCTATTATTATAGCTTCTGGTCTTTGACGGTATGTAGTCGACACTTCCGGTCGGTGACGTACCCTTGTCTTTCATATGCATTAGTGGAGCCGCAGTAAGGGGCCCCTTTCACTTATCGTAAGTGACTTATGGTTTGAGGAGGTAATGATATGATGAACCATCACCATGTTAACAAGTTTATTTATAAAGATTGCTTTAAAAAAGCGACGAACCGACTTCGGTGACAAACTACTGAACCGATTTTGATGAAATTTCTATGGGACCAATCTGAAAGTATATCCTTTCAAATAAAAAAAAAGAATATTCCAAATCAGTTTATAAACGACGGAGTCTGAGGTTACAAACATAAAAAAAATACCACCAAATTGATAACCTTCTCCTTTTTGGAAGTCGGTTAAAAAGTATGGTGTATTGTACAACTTGTAAAGACCTTTTGAATTTTGATGACTTACAATTTATCTATCACGATTATGACTCTAGATCTGCCAATTTAACCTCATGTAAAAACATTTTACCGTCGACTGAACGAAGCAAGGGCTGTCGTTATTGGGGCAACATTGGTGTGGAATATTGATATTATCGTTTTTTGATTTTTCCAAGCAGCCTGAGTTAATTTTGATGTGACACATTTATTTTATATTCAGGCTAGATATAAAGGTCGATCCCACATATTCGAGTATGTATAGCGAGATATAATTTAGAGCTAGCATGTAGTTTATTATTATGCCACGCTTATGAATAGGTAAACTCAGTAGGTATATCGCGAGACAAGTAGTCTCACTGAATGTGTTAGTTAAAGACCACCGGGGACTGTAATTTGATAAGGCAAGAGCCGACACCAATCTGGAAGTGTCACAACACTTATCAATATTCCTTTGAATGTTATAAAGGTTCTAGTTCGTTGACCTTACATGACCTTTATGTCTAAAAGAAGAGAGTAGCGCCCTTTAAATATGATTGATGAGATGAAAAATAAATTGGTAACACATGCACATAATATTTACATATTCAGTGTTCAGCTCTGTCCGTCACTCGGTCAAACATCGTTTATTCTGAAACTGTTTGACGTCTATTATATGAAAGACACATGGTTATAAAGTAAAAGCCAAACATACGTGAAGCGTAACTATGTTTCTCTAGAATAAAGAATGAGCTCAACTCAAATTAAAAGCATTCGGCATACCATTTCACCATCTTTGACCATATCTTCTATGAAGACCAGAAGATTTAGAAGCCTCGATCGAAGCAATTCTAATCCTTCCGTCGTTATTAACAATGTTTGCATGAAATTGAGATATTATGTCTTATGTCAACATGGTCACCATGGTGACTTATGTCAATTTCCTGTATGTTTTATAGGGATTATTATTCTGGGTCTATTTCTATAAATATAGCAGGATTATCGCTTCAAAAGCGAATGCCGTATGTCTAGTTCCTTTTTTTCAGTACTACCATATGATCTAGACGCTAAATTAATGATAGTAGACAGCTATATATTTCGAATACTAATCTTTTTGTGTTTATAATTTAATTCTAAGCATTATAGAAATTGCCTGTAGACGCAAGTAGGTCCAATTTGCATTTGACTAGTTTTATAATTACCTAACTCTAAATAATCTTGTGACTATATTGTCGAAGTTCATACATTTATAACAACACATCACACGTGCATACTTGACCTATTTAAGCACCGACAATCTATATTAAATTACCGATATTACAGGAGGCGGCTCAAACTAACAGGTAGTTAAACCACATGATCTTGTGAGAGAGATCAATTCCATCAGCTTAAATTAATATTGTAACGTAAATACACATTGTAAGTAATTACTACACACTGTGCTCCCCAAACGTATATATGCGCCAGTAAAGTTAATTTATTTTAAAAAACCAGAATGCTTTTTTTCAGTTACATTTTTTTTTTGGCGGCAAAATCCACAGACTATCCCTACTTATTTGGATATACTGTTTAAGCCCAGCGACTATTTTTTTTTAAATTTATTTCTTGACCTGGATACATAGTCCTTAAGTCGCAATATTAGAAACAATTTTCGAGCCGAAGTGACGCTTCAGTAAAGCGGTGGATACTTTACTGAAGCTTCTTTGGAGTTTTGGATAGAATACGAAAATACACGTTTTTCGCCTTTGTATTATTTGCCTTTCACTCATGCACGTTTACGAACACTTAATGGTTAATAATCCACCATTATTACACATTAACACTCGAAGAAACATAGGTTTTAGTAAATAACACAAAATCAACAACATCACATTTTCGCATTCCCGCCAAAACTCGCCCAGCGACTATTTTTTAGCGTGTTGCCAGCTTCGACCACACAATCACGTGATATCACGTGGATTGTAGTGGTGAAATACTAAATGTAGCTAGTACTAAATGTAGTGCTCTAAGTGCTAAACTATCAACAGAAAAAAACGTTCAGAACATTACTTGGACGTTAAGGCAAAAGAAAAAACAACAATGCTGTCAAGCCTCGAGGACAAACCCTGTTAACCTAATATAAACCTTTTTATTCTCGACTTTATCAAGCTTTGAAAAAACTCTTAAGAGTGAATACCCTAAATTAAATACAGCTTCTCATAAATGTGTTTTAAGCTCGCCCCCAGATTAGCATAAATATCTTATCCTTCCACATTAAAATTAATGTTTAAACGCTGACTATAATAATTTTTTTGAATTAAATTTATTTTTATTTTTTAGTATTCCTCATCGCTGACGAGTTCTTTGTGGTCATTCAAAGACAAAGTGGTATATTCTGCAGAAACTATGTTAAGTTTCATCATAGAACGTCCGTTTTAGGTGTATAACTTAGCTTTAACAACTAAGACTTACAGCTAAGTTTAGGAGTCTGTCTTGATATTAAGACGCAAGTTTCTCAAACAAAAGCATTAGGCACTCCACCAAGGGCAGATTTCGCCAAAATGGAACAATTATATTCTTGGGGTACAATTTGGTATGATGTAGGGATAAATACGAAAGTATTTAACCCTTTAATGTAATGTGACATTGTAGAAAAATAAAGGAGAACAATGAAGCTAAACGAGAAATATTGAAGCTATGATGACTCGTTAGTAGTGAGATGGACCTTGATTGATTAGTTGAGATTGACCGCCAATCGGCGATGGTTTGAGTCCTCAATGGGGTTGAGGTATTGGTGAAGAAAAAAAATCGTAATGCAACCATACCATGGTGGTGTGGAATTTTCTAGTGCTCTCCTGGCTAGTTACCACCTTCAAGCCTAACCCGTACTCAAACATCACCCCAATAAATGACCAAATAAACTTAGGTTTGTGGTTTACAAATTTTCCACCTACGTATAATATAATGTTTAAATCATGAGAGACAGAAGATTGCTACCCCCACTGCTAAGGGGGTGGTGTATCGCAAAGCGTAAATAAATAAACCCAGCCCAGTCGTTTTATAAATCAGCGAAAAGTACACTTCATCAATCTTTTTCCACGTTCCTTGCTTTAACTGATAGTTTTGATTAATGAAATTCTTAAATCTAACTTTTTATTAGAGACGAACTTTTGTTTGCTGGGCAATCAAACCAACTACTGCTAATCGTGAAGCTAATACACCGTTTCCGAAAAAAAAAAACCAGATGATCTGTGGGTGAGACCGTGGGATGCAACTTACCACCACTATCTCACCTGATTTTAAGCGATGATATTATGGCCGAAGAATATGCTAAATCTAGATTAGTACTATCCCCTGGTGCACCTATCGGTGTGTTCCGGTAGCTACCTGGTACAGACTGTCAACAAAAGAGCGGTGGCTAGCTAAACGAGATTTATAAAATGACCTTCCAACATGCCGTGGTGACAACACGATGTTTTCCTTTATCGAAATCTCAACCTCATAATAAAATTCGAACTATCGATCGGACCCAAGGACCGGTGACCAAAGTCACCCACTACTATTGAGTTACCATTGCGTATTAATGAATTATTTATTTATTAACGTAGTATAAGTAGGCATATTAAAAATGGTGTCAGTATTATGGATTCATTAGTTGTTGTAATATTTATTTATGTCAGTAAATAACTTTTTACTTTACTTTAGTTATTTTGGCAGCCGATACAACAAGTCTCAATTATGTGATTTCTTTAAAGTCGATAGGTATCATATTGGATTCACGTTTTAGAGTAGCCGCACATTTGGCCACCGAACGCGGACACTAGAAGCGGCCACCAAGCATTTCCACCAGTAATGTGCTAGCATTACTGTGTTCCAGTTTGATGAGCAAAGTAGCCAGTGAAATTACTGGGCTTATGTGACTTAATACCTAATGTCTCAGGATAACGAGCACACTGCAGTGCCGCGTAGGCCATTGTGCTTCAAAGTTCTGAGTGGCCTTGCAATTGTTACGGGCCGGCGTTATGCTTACTTACCATCAGACAACCGGCTCGTATCGTTATCAAATAGAATAATATTTAAAAAAAAATTGCTGGGTGCCTCCAGTAGTAGGCAACTGGTAGCCACAATATGTGCACAATATTCTGGGTGGGTGGGCGGAGGACAAGCCGGCGTTTGTGGTTCAGTTCGTTCGACGTTCAGTGTCTGTCGATGTCACTGATGATCCTCCTTGGCCGATGCCATATAAAATGTTTGAAAATTCTTGTCCGCAGGTAGTGATCGCGTTAGTGGCCACGTTTGGTGGCCCAATGTGTGGCAGCACTTACCCTTTAATTATAATAGGCATGTTTTTGAGACACAATATGTTTAGTAATTTGATTGTCAAATTGGCCTTGTTTATCAAAACGCGCCTTTAGGTCTCTATACAATTAATTAAAATAGAGTAGGAAATACGTGAATATTTAGAATTTGATTTATAGTAGCTGCCGGTAAAATGTTTGCTTGATTAACTAGGAGTCCACTTGTAAAATAATAAGTAATGATTAGGTAGATACTATAATTATTCCACAGCATTGATTACTTTGCTCTTTTCTTTAGACCGTACAATGTGGCGTTCTGTCCTATGTTCAGTAGCGGCTGACATTTTACGGCTGATAATGATGATACGTTTTTTGAGTTATTGTGCTATAAAAGCACGTTCGCAAAGAAATTTTAGAGACATATTATGTATCGTTAGCTATCTACATTACATGTAGTACATAACATTTCACAACCTACACAAGTACACGTATCATTACTATCCGTTAAAATCTTCCAAAGGCGAAACACAGGAAAGACGATAGGTATAATGTATTACCCGTGTTCCCACTGCTTTGTCCCACTGGTGGGTCCAACCCGCAGAGATCCCTGCAGAAAGTTGTTAGTAAGTCGGTCTGACATAATTCAATGAAGGAAACGGTATCAGCCACCCGCACGGGTGGCTGATACCGTGATGAGGACCCATTGGTATCTCGCCCAAGTGTCCACAAGATTGATCGATGGTACAGCAACAGCACCCCATAAGCGCGCTATAATATTTTATCAGTTATTTTAGCTCAAGTGATTTGTACTCAGTTATCAGAGTTAAATTTGCGTAATAAATCAAGCTCGGAACGTGATACATTTGGGTCGTAACACGAATATTTCGCTATAAATTGCCGTGTTAGGTTTTAGAGCATCCATCGTCACATGGCAACCAGCTGAGCCATTAAGCCACTCGGCGAACCGTTTTTCTGCCAGTAACTAATGGCTTAGGTAGTGGCTACTGTTTAGGTAGTTTTACCCTATAAAACTACTGTGTATGTTTCTCATATCGAAGCAGTGTAGTATCTGAAGGATAAACGTTTTAAAAACATCGTAAATCTTTCTCGTGTCGTACTTGACAGACACTATAAGATCGTTTATAATAAAATGCTTGGGCTACAGCGAATAAACTCATATCTCATATAATCTGACATCATTTTTCTTGTGATCAGACTGGAAATTTATTTTATTTTCCCGAGATGATCCCATTTTAAACAAATATTTATTATGACAGGAGATGTGCTACAATACTGGTTAAAATTTACTTTCCAATCGTTCTTTCAAGTTTTTATCGTTTACACTTCGCACGCAATGGAACCAGAATGAATAGCCTTTTAGCACTCAGGAATAATGTGGCTTTCTATTAGTGAAAGAATTTATAGAGTCAAACCAGTGCAGTGGTTCCATAGATTAACTGTAACAAACAAACAAAAGAAACACACAAACATGGAGTAAGGCAGAAAAACGGATGTAAAAAAATTTCCAAAATCTATGTCTGATGATGATGATGTATGGGTATACGTATGTAGGTAATGATGTATGTCTATACAGTGTAATGGGACAAGGGCAGGAAAGAGAGAGAGAGAGAGAGAGAGAGACTGTAATAATACATATTATATATACATTATATAGATGATAATAGTATATATAATATTAGTATAGATATATACATAATTGTAGTTCTCTAGTGCAGTTACCGGAAGAAACTTATTACCTGGTCGACCGACTTCACCCGTGAAAATGAAATTTACTCGGCGACGGCCCCTGACATATCAATTTCTAGACTCAAACAAGCCCTGATCCGTGATTTTCTTCGGGGTCGCAGGAGCCAGTATAAATAATTGATTGTAGTAATCATTTATAACATTCGAAGCATTATTAAGAAATTTCTTTTGTGATGTAACAAAACACACGAAAGAATTCGCTTCAGTGTGAGATATTTGATATGGATTATGCGAGTCAAGGAAAACGTAGTCTCACAGAGGATATTCTGTTTGAGTTCCTTTAAAGGAAACTGCTACGTTTTCATATCTCGAGCTTCTTTGGGCTTGATCCTTGGATTTCTTATATATTAAAAAAGCTAACATCGGAAGATTTGTCGGTTGAGCTGACGTTTTTATACAAAAGCCGGGACAGCGTTTATTTAAAATATTAAAACTCTGACGTGAAGAGACTACGTAATGGATTAAATTAATTTCTTCTTAAGCAACAAGAAATATTAATTCTCCTTATTTTACTTCAAAAAAATTATATTAGCTTTTTCTCTGGTGAAGCTTCTTCAAAAAGAAAACAACCTTTCAGATTCTTTAAAATGTTCGAGAATAATACAATGTTTTTATTCTGTAATAATATCATACTGGACGTAACTTATCGACTTATTAATAAGTACAAGAAATAAAACTAATGCTATAATACTGCTGCTTATAATAATAATATAATACATTTACCTAAATAAAACTGAATTACATTTCTATTGCATTAGTAAGTTAATAATTTCTAGTTTATATTCGTAGGTTTTCTTTTGTACGATTGTCATATATCAATTAAGACAGTTGAAAATAAGAAGCTCCTTCGCATAAGCTATTAACTATATTGCTTTCTCCGGAAGCTATCCATCATATAACAAATTGCAAGAGCTTTAAGGTGCGTACTAATTACTGCGCTGGAAAACAGAATAAGGATGGTCATACAGATAAAAAAATATTCTTTTTCTCAATATGTTCGGGTTACCTTTATGCAAGAAATATATATTGAACCATTTTCCAGTATTTTATTATTATTTAATGTTTACAAATATTTAATGGCGGTAGACCTATCTTCTTGGATACCTACTTACAATCAGACGATCGACAGCTTGATTGGCAGTTTTTATATGAAAAAAGCCTTCTGCTTCGCCACTTTTGCTGTTATTTTTCTTTAAAACTTCTGCAATCTTATCATCTTTTAACATCGAAGGAGTTAGTGGTCAAACCTAAAACTCTATTCAATAACCTATAAAGTGTAAAAATGTAAGTAATAGGAGATTGCCACCGCGTTTGTTTTAGGCTCTAATTGGTAGGTAAACACAATGGAGCTTTGGTATTTTTCACTTTCTTCACTAAACTGCACTCTTCAGCATATTACTTTCTCTTTCAAATCAGAACACAACCACAACGAGCTTATATGTAAATTTAGTTATACATCAACAGCAATGTGATCATCACCTTTCCTTGCCTACAGGTGTCCGTGGTCTACATAACCTGGAAATCAACGTCCCTAACGCCGTACTCGTGGGAGAAACTGTAACCCTTGAATGCAGCTGGCAGCTGGAAGACGAGGAGGCCCTTTACAGCGTCAAATGGTACAGAGGGCGCGAAGAGTTCTACAGATATATTCCAAAAGAGCTGCCGCATACAAGAGTATTCCCGCTACCAGGGATTGAAGTGGACGTAAGTTATTTTTATTTTCTGTCTGAGTTAGATTAGATACATATCATGAGAAGACTCTTTGGAGCTTTGATTATGTCACTTGAGCATTGATGCTATTCTGTTTACGACCTGTTGATGATAGGAGTGTGAATAGTATACGTTTCTAACTTCACATACAATTTGTAATTCTACTAATATTATTCTTCAAGGTAACGAGATGGGCAGGTCGTTTACATGATGATAATAACGCCTGTCCAGTCCATAACAATTTAAAAGCCAGGAACTTTGACTCATAAAATATTGAGACATGGTATCAAGTCTCAAATGCTCAGTACTTTCACTAATTAGTGTTAGTGAAACTGTGTATAGGTGTTAGTAGATATTGTTACTCAATAAAGCCGAAACCACTAGATCTATTTAATTGAAGCTTGATATGGAGATAAATATACGAGCATCTAGTTACTTGTAATATTATCTATCATAATACCTGTAATAATCTAATTAAAGTGAAATTACCAATGAAATTACTGGGCTTATGAGACTTGATACCTAATGCCTCAGAGTAACGAGCGCACTGCAGTCTGCGCAGCGCGTGGCGTGGCGTGGCGCGCGCAGGCCGTTGTGTTTCAAAGTTCTGAGCACTGCAATTTTTATGGGCCGGCGTTATGCTTACCATTAGGCAAACGACAGCTCGTCTCGTTATCAAGTAGAATAAAACAAATAAAAAAAATAATAATAAATAATTTATTTCACAACAACAGCAAATAAAAACTTAAACACACATGGTAACCTGTCCTGGAAAAGCATGGTGGCCCAGGGAGTATTATTATAATGTCTGGGAGATAGTGCTCCCCAATGAAGGTACATTATAATAGTAATATAAGTCTTAACGTTGCCGTGTGGTGGTGGTGGTGGTGGTATACGCAAAAACACGTGTACATACACACACACACACACATACACACGTGTGCTCGTATGTATGTATATGTGTTGCGTTTATGCGTTTATACATGTGTGTATTCAAATATTAATGATTACAATCATTTTTCATTTATATTACAATTATATAATTAATCAGGTTTTATAAGTTCACTATAAGAAAGAAATATTTTATCTTATTTTTACCTTCTATCTTACCTTGTCTGTACTTCATAAGAAAGGTTAATTATGTACTTCCAAAAATGTTTCTAACAGATTTGTTTTCATGTTTACAATAAAAAAGATAAGATTGATTTCAAGGCCAATTTCCTTATAAAATGGGTACGTAGGTATTGATTCAAGAAACCAATTTCGAGTCGAGCTTTGGGAGGTCTCCGATATTAAATATTTATTGAAAGATAAGGTGCCCAGTCCATACTCGCTCTCTAGAGGTGTAGATCCGTTCGGAATGTACGGATTCAGGAGCCTTGATGCAAGTAGCTATATACTTAGTATATCAACTCTCGAAAACTATATATTATAGTAAAGTACTAGTTTCTACCCACGATTTCATCTGTGTGGAACAGGAACCGTGCATTTTCCGCAATAAAAAGTAGCCTATATTACTCTCCGGTCCTAAAAAAATCACGTCGTTCCGTTGCTGCGTAAAAGAAGGACAAACCAACAAACGTACAAACACAGTTTCGCATTTACTATATAAGAATGGAAGTATGGATATAAGTATGGATTAATAATAGATAGTAATCGGTGAGTTCCCAGAATTGTACGACCTACTTAGCTGGCCCACATTTCATTGAAGCCGTAGACAAATTATCTAAGATTGAAGTCATGCCTCAGTGCTAGTGATATCAGCCACCGATCTGTAGGTCATTGATTCACACATTATAACGGGATATTTACCGTGATTATTATTGAGCGATGAGCACACGATATTTCGACGCTGTTGCAAGCATCATGTTCACGGGAATACTGTCGAGACTGCGGGTGGTTTGTAGACAAAAATTACGAGCAGACAAATCTGTCTACCCGCTTTCTCAGTCTTTAATTACGCGAATTATTACCTTACTTATTCAAATTCAAATTCAAAAGTCTTTATTCAAATAGGCCCCAAAGGAGCACTTATGAAAGTTAAAATGACTCTAACAGCGGGCCTTTGCAACATTCGTCTACCCGAATCACAGACTAAAACTAATGCTGTCTTTATCAGAACATAATAACTGACAAAGACACCAACAGACCCAATCCGTGCTCAAAGTCAACGAACCTTCCAGAAACCTACCGTGCCCGTTCCAAATTGGTATAGGCCGAGCAAGAAGAAGGGCAAGACTTACTTATTATTACCCGTTATAACGTGTGAATTAGTAAATAACCGTGAAAGTCTAAAACAGTGTGTAGGTCATTGGTTCGAATCTTACAATAAGCTTCAGCTTTCGGTGAAGGAAAACTTCAAACTGTAGCAATTTAGTTGTGCCAGTTCTAGTGCTCGCCTAACTATAAGTTATAAATCTGTCGCCAAGTACTTATCGGTGTGTTCCAGTAGCTGCACTTGAAAGCCAGTCCTAATCTAAATCATATTCACCTTCTTCGACCATACCGTCAGGCGATCAGGCGAGATAGTAGTCAAACGCTATCATATATAGATAGAGTATAGAAACATTATCTTTTACATCTTTAAATTTTGTGGACGTATGTTTTAAATCTTTTTAGCATATCAGACTTATCTTCAAATTGACGCAAATAGCTAAAGACGTAAAGACGCATTGACATAGATATGAATGCAACAGAATTTTTATCTATACACTAAATAAAATTGAAGTGTCTGTTTGTAATATCAAAATAACAGCTTTTTACCAAATGCATATGAAAGTATCATCATCATCGTCATAAGCCGGAAGACGTCCACTGCTGAACATAGGCCTCCCCCATAGAACGCCACTTGGATCCACCTAGTGGGGGGCCGGCCTACACTACGTCTTCCGGTTTGTGCTTGCCAATCAAGAACCTTTCTTCCCTATCGGTTATCGGTTCTGCGAGCGATGTGGCATGCCCATTGCCATTTCAACTTGCTAACTTGCTATATTGGTGACTTTCGTTCTTCTGCGGATATCCTCGTTTCGGATTTTATGACGCAGGAAAACCCCGAGCATAGCCCTTCTGCATAGCTCGTTGTGCAACTTTGAGCTTGCTAATGATGCTAACAGTAGGATACCACGTCTCAGTTCAGTGCCATAACTCATCACTGGCAACACACACTAGTTGAAAATCTTGGTTTTCAGGCTCTGTGGACGAAAAGATAGGTCGAAACTTCACGAACGCTGCCCAACAGAATTGGATTCTTCGTGCGACCTCTTTGTCGCAGTTGGACCTACCTAATTGGACAGTCTTTCATACATTTTCAAAGGACTCACTGCATACGCATAGCCAGTGGCAGTAACTCGCTATACAGCGGTCGTACTAAATAGTCGGTAAAATTGTAGTCCGCTGTTTGCCGCTAACTACTAGTAGCGTCTATAGCGCCGTTATAGTGTAAGTTAGTCATTTATGATTTAGCTGTGCTTATACGAAGAACGCACGGTTGAAAAGAACGAGTGGCAAGCGGTGTCAGGGCCATGATAATTTCATTTTCTAAACACTGAAACCACTTTTTAACGGCTTTACAAATACAAGGTTCTTAATGTAAATCCAAATACAGAAGATATTAAGTTACAATGCTGAAAGTGGGTTGCCAGTCCAATTTCGTCGATTTGATTAGGTATGTCTATTTTTATAGTGAAAATCGATATGATGTAAATGAAATTTGTGTCAAAGATCTTGTGATGGATTTGAGTTGGTTACAGCTTCACAATTTAAAGTTTTAATTCATTTATACTGCAATTGGTGGAGAAATATTTATGAAGTGATTTCTGTAAAAATCAATATACAGGGTGAGTTTGAATTGGTATGTTATCTCGGAAGCGGGTGATTAGTACCATGGTTGTCGACAAGTTGTCAGAACCTCCCTTGGAAAAAGGCCATTAAATATTTAAAAAAAAATCAAACGTGAATTGCGCAGCATTTTCTTCTAATCAACATTATTATTTAACAAAGTTCAACGTAGTTCAGGTGAATCAGCTGATCTAGGCCTGCTCGGAAGTTCTGTAGTAGAATTTTGAGTTGTGTAGTAAAACTTTAAATAAGTACCTTTTCTTCAATGAAAAATTCCGAATTTCAACAACTCGTAAAACAAACATTTGTTTACCTCCAGGAGTAGATTGGCCCCCTTTCAGGATAACATACCAAACTAAGCTCAGGTTGTTGACAGTAAATACAACTCAATGCAAACAGATTGCAGTATTATCTTCTTATAAAGAAATGCCTTTTAGCATGAATAAAATGCAAATAATTCGTCATTAAACTTTTTAATTTCCATTTTTTTCAATTACTCAAACGCAATTTTATAATCGGCGACCCTGACGATTCTGGTATTTCTAATGACAAATTCCTTTGAATCGCTACATCACGTTTCATTGAAAACGCTCAAACAAAGCTTTTCGTCGCCTCGTTCTGATGTCAATGTAGATTATGTATTTAATGTCACATTAGCACGTTACTTTTCGAGCTCGTTTAAATTAAACACGCATAAGTTTCCTGGTTTTAACTGTTAGTTTTTCGCTGCGACAGACTATGGCTAGACGCGAATATTTAAAGTACCAAAGTTAACATATGTATCTACAACGTGTACAATTTTATAAGTAACGGTAAACGTTACGTTTGCGATGGAAAGAGTTTTAGATCTTACTTAGGGTTTTTTCTGGAACATAAAACTTTAGAATTACAAAGTTTTTACATTGTTTCAAAGAAGTCCACCAGCTCTCATTTTGAATAGAGTTTTTCTTTGCTTTCTTTCTTAGAAAGGGTTAAGTTTGTACGATTGGAAAATCTAGATCAGTGGATGGCATAGATTTTAGCTGGATAGGTGGAATAAAAGGTTTATTTTTATACTATTTGATAACGAAACGATCCAGCCATTTGCCTGATAGTAAGCATGACGCCGGCCCTTAACAACTGCAGTCCCACTCAGAACTTTGAAACACAAAGGCCTACGCAGCACGACAGTGCGATCGTTACCCTGAGACTTTACGTATAAAGTCTCGTAAGCCCAGTAATTTCACTGGCTACTTTGCTCATCAAACCGGAACACAGTAATGCTTGCACATTACTGCTTGGCGGCAGAATTCACGAGCAATGTACCAACGCCGAAGATCTAGTAAATGGTAGATATATATTTATATAAAATGAGAAGTACAATTATTATTCGTAGTTGTTTAGTCATTATTTCTTCTCACAGAAGTTTACCATTGTCAATCTACCACCCTAATCGATCAGGAAATCATAGACAGCAACCTCGTAGACTTCATCAAATCGTCAGGTTAAGTATCAATAATAATCATAATGCAACAATACCCAACAACAGTTTTATTGATTTAATATTCTATGTTGTACTTATACGCCTGACCTGGAAGCTTTAAAATTTTAAGTGGGCGTTTGATGAGGTCGTAAATGTAAATATACGCATTAAAATGTTATTGTTGGGACGCTTTTTATTTTGGAATTTAGGTCGTGAACTGATTCCTTGGATTCAACTTCGACCATTATAGGACGTCAAGTAGAGATTTTGTTCAAAAATATTACGTTTATGGGCCAGTGGTATATCTTTGTTCACGTAGAGATAAAGAGATAAGGTAGGAAATGGGTCGATGGTTTGAGTCTTTCGTTGAGATTGAGCTTTTGGTAAATGAAATATCGTGATGTGACCATAGTGGCATTATGGTAATTAAATAGTACATACATAGAATACAATACTGTGTATATAAATACTGTGTACTAACTTGTTATAATCTTGTACTTCTCTGGCTAAACGGATCAGCATTGAATTTGAATTACAGTTTCAACGAAGCAATGCAGTCAGCATGCTGGGTACATTGCCAACTAGAATATTTGGATTATCTATAGGCCTACATTGGCTTGTAAATTCTTCAACTGGTTTGTAGCTATAGGTTTGAAGTGCTAGTTAATAAATACTCTTAGCCCGTTTAAAATAGTTATAAATATATCGTTTTTATATTAATAATCTGCACTGGTAGATCGGTTTACATTGCAAATAATTTGTAAACAGAAGTGGAAATTTTGATTTGGAAAATCATCTATATTATTTGTAGAGCAATTGCATTTCCTTTCCGATTTGCAGTAGCATCTGCTAAAATTTTCAAATTTCGATAGTTTTGTGAACAATTTCTTAGTTGAAATGACGCCTGAAGGAAATTGCCATTTCGTGAAATTCAATCCAGTTGATTTTCTTGTTCTGAATCTATAAAAATTCGATTAGGCAAATTTGTTCCATTCTATAAAAACCTCTTGTTTTTCTAAAATTCTGCTCTAAACTTTCAACCTATTCTCGAATGAGTAATAAGATAAACGACCGATTCTGAAATAAGTATAACTCTCGAAGGCAAAGAACTTTGAACCTACAGTCCAATCAAAACTCAAGCCGAACAAACCAGAATCAATGAAGTCTAAAGTTAAAGAGATAATTTATAAAGCAAAACCTTTTTTGGGAAAAGTTTGAGGGTAATGATGGCTACGTCGGATAGCCTACTTGATGTAGTGACTAGAAGATTAACATGGGGGTATATCTTTAGATTGTGCCGCGGCAGTTAAACGGCGCGGGTGTGAGAAGAGAAACTTAGGCTATATTTTTGCACAAGAGTTTCCGATTATTGCTATGTTTAAAATCACAAACATTCAGTTACTTATACTGTACTAGGCAGGTCTTAAGCATTGTATTTCTTTGCAGATATCTCGGTCTGGAGCGAGGCGCGTGGTGCTCCAGCAGGCGACTCCAGCGATGGCGGGGCGGTTCCGGTGCGAGGTATCTGCTGACGCTCCCACTTTCCACACGGAGATACGATCAGCGCCCTTAGAAGTTGTTGGTCAGTATTCTTCTTTTCCTACAAGCATTAGTCTAGCCCAGGCGTCAGAATGATTGTTATCGCGTACTGTATACAAGGTGTATACGTAAACGGTATCAATTTTTAAGGAGGTGAATGCACAGGTGATACACGACACGAATCAAAAGAACATTTTTTTTTACCTCTTATGTAATTAAAATATCCTTTATTTATTACAAAGCAGAGTACCTACCTATTCTGGCGCTCCCTTCGTAGGTATTATTACTTACTCAAGCCTATTGCGGGCTCCCCTCGTGATTGCTATCCCTGCCCTACCCGCAGGGCGCTACTCGCTACCTTGCAAAGTCTAATGACATTTTAGTAGATGTTTTTATTGATATAGATTTATAATTACTTCCTATATTTTTTAAGAACCCAATACGAAATTGTGTTTGAATATTGAGCCCGTTTACATATACATCCTGTATGTACATATACCCCAAATCAAAGGTCAGCAAATCGGGCGAGTGCCTTTGTATCATCGGAAGTTTTTCCTCTATAAAGCTCCACTTATTGGCATAAAGCTCACATAGTAAAATAAAAGTGAAAGAGCTACTGAGAAAAAAGGGCTTAATAGACTATCAAATAGACAAGGTTTACTGCTTCTGTAGGTTTATGTTATGGGATTGAATTAAATTACTTGCTTAAACGGGCAGAATGCCTTTATTAATTGACTATTACATAACTATTGCTAATTGGGATGTTGCATGAAACACAAAATACATAATTTATGTCGTTGTACAGTTTTAAGAAGATCACATTAACACAATAAAATGAAATTCACAAAAAATATATAATTCCCACGTTGTACCAAAAAGTTTCCCAAATTCAACAATTTTACACATCATCTATTAGTTATTTAAATGATACCATCAGATTCTTTACATTGTAATGAAAAAAAGTATGTATGACAACTATGTACTTAAACGCAGGTTTTCACGACCAAATCTACAAAATACATGTTTTGACACGGCTTTACAGCCCGCGTAGAACAAGTGACGTCAGATGTTCTGTCCAATTTGTATGGGGCGTTTTAATACAGTACATACGTAAAGGCCAGTGCGGCACTGCATTGGGCTCATTATCCTGAGACTTTAAATAATTATATAAAAATTTAGAAATAAGCCCAGTAATTTCACTGACTATACTTTGCTTATCAAACTGGAACATAGTAATGCTTGCACATTACTGCTTGGTGGCAGACTACACGAGCAAAGCGGTGGCACCCACCCAGACAGACCCGTTACACAAGAGAAAGTCGTCACAGAAGAGTTAATCGCACTACTTATATAAATAAATGTAATAGGTAAATATAAATGTTCTCAGAATGCCTGATAAGCCTAATTGCTCAATGAAAACTTAAACTTGTTTACCCCATTATACTAATAATATCTATTACAGCGAAAGTACCGAGCCACTTACATTAAACATGCTTTTTGAACTCTTTCATTTTATGCCTCTTTAGTTACGCGTGTAACTAAGTAAGTTTTGATAGTTCTAGACCCAATCTAACTTTCTGGCCTTATTTCGTCTGAGAAGATGTAGGTACCTCAATATTTTACGTAAGTTATGATAAGCTTACAACTTATACCCCTTTGTTATGGAAATAATTTAAGTACTTGCGCTTTATAAAAGTGCTAAGTGTGTTTAACAGAGTAAAACTTGTAGCTACATTTTTGAAATGAAAGAAAAAACAAAGAAACTGTACTTTTATAAATTCTATATCTCACACTATTAGATTATTCTCAAGGCTTAAAACCCATTTTAAGTCAATCTTCTTCAGAATAACCTAATCGAGGTTGATAAAACGAGTTAACGAGGAGCAGACTGTAATATTAAACCGTAATACTTGGTAAAATCTGTTTTAGTGAGTTATAGGTTCATGTTTTAATCCATATTTTACTGACTTACAAAATACGTTCACTGTCCGATTTTTTTAATGTTATAAGAAAACTTTGGCAACTATGGACTATTTTCTGGGTAAGTCCAATTTAAATTTGGTCAAAAACTGTTGCATTTCAAAGTTATACTAAGCTACACAATGTCGGTTTTCCATTTTTTTTCAATTATATATTTTTTCTTGCAGGATATTTGGTTTAAAAATTTTATAGCAAAAAACTAAAAGCGCTTATATTTATTAATTGTGTTGAAATGGCCGTCAATAATAGAATTCAAAGTGCTATGTGGGAGTTCCCAAAGTGCAAGGTACAATACGTGCCATTCAACTACATCAATCGGTAAACCATTTCTCCCACAAAACACAGAACTCCATTGTTTGAAAATGCATGAAACATTTTACAGTCGCGACTATCGTCAATGGTCACGCGACGATAGTGATCGGCAACATTGTGCCTCCATTTAAAATGTGTACCATGTTTACAGAGCACTTACTCATAACTACACAAAAATAAAGCAATGAATGTTCACCATTAATCATAAACGATAAGGTTTCGTACTTTACACATTATTGGTATTATATCATAGGGGCGACGAAATTTTCCAAGATGTGAACTAAAAATAAAATTCAGTTAAAAATTGAATAAACGAGCCAAAGTGGCTTCAAAAATCAAATTAGTGCAGCTAACCGCCGAGCCATGGCTTTAATTGGCAATCAGTGATTAGGAAAAATAGGCTCGATTGTTGGCAAACCACAGTTAATGATAAGGCAAGACATTATTAATCCACTATCGTGTTTTTTTATTGTTTGGATCAGTAAGGTTACCACATGAGAAATGAGCGCAGTTTACGTAATCAGCAGCTCAAGAGCTTTGATAGCTAGCTCTTGAACTGCCAAATGAAAATCTAGCTGTTCTTTACGATTGTCATATAATTTTGAGCAACTACGTACACGAAGCAAATTTAGCGAGTTGCGAGTTTCGGCAATTGGCAACCGCTAGTGGCTAGATGCGAGTTGCCGATTGCCGCAACTGGAAACACGTGCTGAGCACCTAAGTCATATTCGAGTACGAGTAAATGTTTAGTCAGCCAGGTGTGGCCAGGTCATGCAATTAAAACATACACACACTCATCATTACATAGGTACATACACACCCAGCCACACACACCGTGTAATTTTACTATAAATTGTATATTTTTCTGTTTTGACAAGAAAGACTAAGTAGTTTTTCCGAAATTTTAAATTAGTCTTATTATTCAGACCGGCGCGCGGCGTCTCATTTAGCCCATTTGCATTGAGTACACGTGGGGTACACGGGATACACGGT
The DNA here is from genome assembly GCA_907269065.1 of Crocallis elinguaria. Classification (NCBI taxonomy): domain Eukaryota; kingdom Metazoa; phylum Arthropoda; class Insecta; order Lepidoptera; family Geometridae; genus Crocallis; species Crocallis elinguaria. The sequence continues at coordinate 7,800,419 of OU026079.1, read as the reverse complement.
GTCGCCACTCACCGACGGCTCGCCACAAAGCCGCCCCTGTTTTACCTTATCATTATTGGCTGTATTTTTTAAATAAATTTATGTTAATGTCAAGACAAAACATCAATTCATAAATATAAAATAAAAAAGGCATTTAACTTTAAGTATTCCTTCTAAAACTACTTCGTCTATATAATATTCTAAAGATGTGATATAGTCTCTGAAACTTGCGAGGAACTATTAAATTATAGGAGCGCTTTACTTGCCATGTTATAACTTGATACACACGTCAGGCATAAGTTCATGACAGAGCCGCAGACAGATTCACTTACGTAATGTAATTGCGAACCTGTGCGAACAATACTGATAAATCAAAGAGGAACGCTGCATATTAATATGTCAAAGTTTAGTGCTATACTGTTAATGAATTTAATTTCATGTTCATTTGTGATAAGCCCGCGTCGTACTTAAGCAGAGAGCTTATGGGAGAGCTTGAGGGTAGATCCAAAATGAACAGGGACTGCCATCTACAGCACATTATTGCATGCACATTATTTCATGGTGACAGCACTGTCAAGTTGAAAATAATTATGTCACCAAGCATCAATTTGTACATCCCGGCAGCTGCACGTGAAAGCCATTTCTAATCAAGGTATAGCATATCCGCCACCTTCAACCATATCGTCACATATAGTGCTCAAATACTAACCTATAGACTCAATTTTGAGTTAGTACATATTTATACATAGTTAGTACATAGTTAGTACATATATGGTGCAGTATAATTGATATGTCTGACAAGGATATACTTATATAAACTCAGAAATTAAGAAAAAAAAGTAGACTAAAATCAGGCCACGGGCTACACTCTCTCTCTATTTCCGCTACTTACAGTCAACAAACTTACCTATTAAATTTCGCTGCTTACAGTACAAAAATTAACTAAAACAAAATCATTTCCCGAACGCCAAAAAGAAAACGATTCCGCTTTATTTTATAATTGAAGCATCGATCGCCGTCGATAGCGTAAAAAAACAAAAGAAAATCGGTTTCGCCGCAACCAAATCCCCGATATTAAGAGATTCGATTGTGTACACCCGCCATATACCCGCTTGGTTTTTTATCGCGCCGATCCAAAGGGAGCAAACAGACGTGCTATAAACAGAGCTGCCAGTATTAATGCGATGGCTTCGGACAAACACCACCTGCAAATAAAAAAGGAATTGATCGTGATTTTCCAACGGCTAGTTTTAATCCCTGTATTCCCAGTTTACTGAGACAAATTGGATTTTAAAATTATGTTCCGGCTGATAGTGACGCAATTTGATCGTCAAATTTGTAGTCAGATTAGATGACATCCATTCGATATAATATGTAATTGGAATAGGATTTCCATTCAGCTTTTAACTCGGCACTTTTGACTTTTTTCGCGTTTGAAAGTGATTGAAAGCACCTTGCCGCAACTTGCGGTATTAAATAATTATATTATAGCCCGCAAGTAAACGACCAAAGACGTTTTTATATATTCCATTTTAAATAACCAAAGCTCAGGTGCAAGAATATTGGGTCCGAGCGTAATAATTGGCCTGAAAGCGTTGAGAGTTTAATTAAATAACAGTGTTTACTTTCGAAATGTTCGGGCATGCCTAGTTAAAGCATAAGAGAATAAATAAACAGGTCGATAGATACGTATTTATTTATTCTTTTGTACGTCTAAGAAGTTGTAGGAATTTTCATGTAGAAATCTCATCAAAACGACCTATAGTTATTGATATGCACATCGAATAAATAGTTTCTTTCTTTCACTCTGTTAGTTTAAAAATTGTTTTTAAAAAGCGGGAACGGACTTCAACGAATTTTTTTAATCACTGAGATAACGAGACGAGCCTGTCATTTGCCTGATGGTAAGCATATTTTCGTTTAATAATATCTATCAGAACTTGTTAAAACTTTTTTATTTATCTATTACTTTTTCATCTATTAGTTTTTGTTCAGCGTGGGTCGATTATTTCAAGCAAGTGTAGTTGATGGCAAATATGTGTACATAACCAAGTGCATTTATTATTAAATCATGTCCCCCCTTGTTTCGACTAAAAGACAATTATCTTTTAATCCTAACACTGACGATACCGGTTCGAAGCTGACAGTGTAAGCTCATTGGACATCGCTCATATGGCTCTGCCATTTCAATTAATACTCGAGGGCACGAGTGCTTTCAAATCTCCTCCAGAGATTTAGTTCAACGGATTTTAGTGCATAGGTATATGAGTATGGGATAAATAGGGAACAGGAGTACATGATGAGTCTTCAGTATGTAAATGGGACTGTAAAATAATCTAGCTTGTGCCCGCGGCTTTGCACGCGTGTTATCAGGATAAAAAATAGCCTTTAGTACTCAGGGATAACGTAGATTCATTTTATAGTGCAAGAATTTTTAGAATCGGACAAATGGCCCTAGGTATTTTAGAGGTAACAGAAAAACAAACTTTATCTCTTTCTAAAATTGTATAGTAGGTACAGAAAATTCTCATCTCTATATTCAAGTAAGGATAAGCTATTTATTTTTATACATTATCGATATTTTATCGTTTACATGCGTGCCTATTAAATCTCAGGGCCTTGATGACCGTAACTTACCCGTACTTTGCCGACGGCAGTCGTAGTTATGAGTAAATAATATTTAAGCATATTATACCGGCAACGCATTGCGCAGCTACAACGCGTTAGTCACTGCAAAAATATTTGTTTTGTATTTATTTTCGGCCTGGCCATGTCACGTTCCAGCGTGGGTCGGTGACAGAAAGGTCTTGTATCTCAAAATGTATATATTTTTGCGATACTGTTAGAGTCCTCGTATTGCTACGGTCTCGAGCCTTTATATTACTACAGCAAATAAAAAGCTCTCATTAACAATACTATGAATGAAAAGCTTACGAATGCCATTCGTGCCAAATATGTAAATCAGTGTGTAAATAACTATAGACAAATGCATTCACGTAGGAATTTGAAATGGCCCTCCAGTCCGGTGCACCGATACTCTTGGCATTTGGTGGATATTTACGTAAGTGCTGTTTATTTGCAAATTTGGGTCGCTTAATGTGTTTGCGTTTCAATTTTGTGGCGTAAAATCGTGATTTGAATAGTTAATTGATACGTCAATTTGTGTTTGAATCGAAATATATGTATTGTTTCTAGAATCGGATTGATTAATAAAAATAAAAAATATTTTCTTATAGTAATAGGATAAGTACGCAGGGACTATGTGCTCCTACAGAACTTTAAGAAGTTTTATTAAAACCGAAGTAAAAAAATAGCAAGATACATTGTTATAACAGTTTTTAGATGTTCAAGATGATTTTTAAAACAGAATTATGCATTATGGGGATGCTTTTGAAACTTTAAGGCATTCGATACGGATTAATTGATTGTAATTATTTAATATCAGTGTATGTACTGCTCTTAATTAACAATAAACAGAAGTATATTTTGTAATTGTATTAAATATATATTAATTATATATAATATTATAGAAGTAGGTTATTAAATTAAATTGAATATTAACCAGAATAATATAATGAAGTATTTCTGGACATTCACCCATACATTTAGTTTAAAAACATTCCTTTTCTGTTCTCAAACAGGTGCTTTTTCACGCAAATAAATTAAAAATGTTTGTTCTGACATCACATTTTAAATTCGACTTTTAAAAGTGTTACGCTCACATTCACTAATGGCTCTTCTGGAGAGAGCTACTCAATTTATATTTTTTTGATTAAAAAGATACATTTTTTATTTGTAGCCAACGACTACATAGGTACCATGTGTACATTTAGCTCTAATTAAAATGTATAAGGGTGTGTACACATCTCGCGAATGCGCGTGTTTGTAAAGGTCTTGTGAGCTGTTCGTTTGAATTAAGTAATGCGATCTATAAAATGCTCCTGTGCCACGTTCATGCAATCTACGCGCCACGCGTCTACTGCGCTAGCTCTAGTTGCATATAGCGCGTGAGCATACTTCCTACCACCGTCACCTACACCTTCCCAAGGCTCATCCACTCAGTTTGTACATATAACTACCGGGAACATAACACGTTTTTTGCTATAGATTGGACATCATAAAAAAAACTTGTAAGAAGGACCAAAGTGAACTGCAAGGTTCGCATAATGCGCGTGTTTTTGTGTAAGCAGAACGCGCGCATTATGCGAGTCTTGCGTGGGTTGTCATGAAGGGCGCACCAAACAGTTCCAGTAACTGCACGCGTCGCACGCTTGTGCACTATTGTGCAGCGCACATGCAGCGTATTCGCGAATACGCTGCATGTGCGCATTCCTCAGATCTGTATATACCCTAAGGTCTTGGTTAAAACTTTCATAAGGGTATAAATTAATACTTCTTTTATATGTTTAAACAAGTTGACATAAATTATGCAGCCGAGTATTTCACTCATCATCCCTTGGTAAAGAAGTTTTAAACATAAAGTACGAGTAGCATATTCACATTGTACATATGTATTCTGAATGTATCTGAATATTTTGCCGTTTTTCTGAAACTAACATAAATGTAGTATATTTATTTCCACTGACAAGCATACCTATTGACAGATTGTAGGCGCGTACCTAATTTTGATATATCTTTGTTAGTGAACGTGATAATTAATCTGGATTTAATAATTCCATAACATGTTGGTGATTTGTTTTCCTTTTTAAATATAGACGTGGAAATAAAAAAATTAAATATAAAGTGATGGAAAAAATGCGTAAAGCACAAATGTAAATATACTGAAAAAATATCTGGAAGGATTATATCCGCAGTGATTTCCAATTAACGTTTAAGCACTGTTTGATGAGCTTAATTGTGTACATATTTCAATAAAAAATATACCTAGAATTGTTTTTTTTAAATATGCCTCAGGAAATTCACACGATTGTTGATGAAACAAGCAAGCTCCCGTAAAATGAACGATATTTTACAATTTTACAATTTTTGCAAGCACGAGCGAAATATGTAAATATAAATATTTTTATTTCGAAATGCGATCTCGATTCTCGAATGATACGACTTGACTATATTGACTCTGTGGTAGTGACCTCAGCTGTCGATCTATAGGTTGATAACTTGGATCCGACAATCAGCTTGAGCTTTCGGTGTAAGAAAACGTCATGATACATATAGCTATCACTAGACGTAGCACTATAAAATGTTCTACCACGATACTCAGTAGCATGGTGGTAGAGTCATCATCTCGCCTGGCTAGCTACAACCCTCAAGTTAAAAATCTGTCGCCAAGCAAGTGGTTGGCGTGCGCCTATCGGTGTGATACGGCAGCGCCGCTTAAAACCAGCCTAACCTAGGTTGATCAGTGTTCATCATCTTCGACCACATCGTCGCTTCAAATCTGGCGAGATAGTAGTCAAATGTTAACCTATACTTAAAGTAAAAATAAGTTCATAAAATTGGTACATAAGAGGGTTAATATCATAAAGAGAGGTCATGTTGCCTTGAGGGCAAAATATTTCTAACTTGTTATCAAACTAATACAGTAAAACTAGTAGTCTACGCAATAGCTTGTTCGTCAATCATATTCCACTCAAGGCTATGTCGTGACAAGCCTCATTTGGTATTCAGGGTTTTTATGTCTGTTGCAGAGCCCCCGGAGTGGGGTCCAAAGCTGGTGTCGGATCGCTCCTGGTACGGGGTTGGATCGACCCTCCGAGCTACCTGTGCGTCACCATTGGCACAGCCTCCTGCTAATCTGACCTTCGCCCTAAATGGTCGAGAGGTAAGATAAAACAGTCGATGAGTAAATGCTATAGAAAGTTTATTAATTCCTATCATATACAATTTATAATCGATTTCTTGCACTCATTTCTGGTTTACAATACGGGGTCTAAAGAATTTGTATGAAAATCACGGCCTGTGATTTCGGTTAAACTCGATCGGTCTTTGAAATTCGACATAAACAAGCAAGGTCAGAACACAGAAACTACAACATAATTATGTTTTATTAGAGCAAGGTCGTGTCGTCTCTTAGAATAAATACATTGAGATAATTTTACACTTGGAATCAAAAAAGCCTATCACACATATAATTTCTAATAATTTCATTTAGGAACTATCTTGTGAACTAATCATCATAGCATCTACCTAATGGAAGCAGAAGTGGAAACAATGATATGAGCTCTCTCGTAAATGATGTTTTCATTGCAACTACAGTTCTTGGAGCAGAACTCAAACGTTGCCAAATACTAAGTTCCCAAATAGTGGAAACCACAGACGAGTGTTTGCTGCATTACATATCGAACTCTGTATTTCAGTTGAAAGGCGGATTGTGTACAATCATAGATGATCTCAGTTTTGTAACTAGAAAGTAATCGAACTACCCAATTGAGACTTATGTACAGTCCCAGTAAGAAAAGGTTCGTCACCTTAAGGCCTATTTTTTTGCTTGCGCAGTAGTTGTTTTTTGTTAAGACTCCTTACTTAAACGTATTTGTCAGTATTGCGTTACCGTGACCAGTATTCTGTTACAGTAAGATTTATGAACACAAAAAATTAATGGAGAGATGCAAGTGATACTGACAGACTTTGACAGTTAAATAATAATAAAAATAAATAAATAATAATTAGACGAGCAGGGGTGCCCGGATAAGCGGAGTCTATAGGTTTAATGGTCTGTGAGACTAGCCCACGACTCCGCAACACAGTTGGTAACCCTGCCTGCTAAGTGAGAGGTCCTCTGTTTGATTCCCTGCCGGGCAGAAATTGTGTGGTGAGCATGAAGTTTGTAGGTTTTGGGTTTTCGGTGCTTGTGTTGTGTATCTGTGTGTCCACCCGCGATACAGGGAATCCTAGTGCAGGAAAATGAGTGTGTAAGCATTTATATTTATTATTGGTATCTATTATATTATATAAGTTCAATTAAGTTATTTTTCTGGTCGCGGGGATCGTGCCCATAGTCGAATTGATGAGTCCATATACCCTCCGACCTTCACAGTAACGGGACTGTTTTGGATTTCCTTTGAACTTTATTCGCTTGACTGTACGAGTAATTTAATGTTCAATGAATTGATTTCCATTATACATATTTAGTGATCGGAATCACGATTCAAAGCAATTGCATGAGTAAATACTTAACGTCTGTCTGCTTATCTACGTTCTAAATCTATTTAATTTCTAGCTCCCTTTTGCATCTTCGCCCGCGTGTTATTTTACTTTATAAATTTTAGCATATGTATTACTGTAAAGTTTCATCAAAATCCGTTCAGTAGTTTTTGCGTGAAAGAGTAACAAATATCCAATCCATACATACTTCCGTCCATCCTCACTAACTTTCGCATTTGTAATATTAGTAGGAAGGATAGAATAGTAGAAAGTAGGATTATAATGTACATAAAATAAAGTGCTGCTTTAGGCATCATTCTTTTGTATTGAAATAAGATTGAAAATGGCGATGCGTTTGCTTTTAGTTGACGGTTATTACTTCGAAATATGGTAACCTATAAGACACCATAATGCTTAAATTACATACGTCATTTTTACATAGTGGATTTAGAGCCGATCTTTCAATAGTCAGATAACGTCCTGTTAGTTATTTCCCTGATTCATCGAAGTCTATGGTGAAGACAGACGTAAATAAATTGTATAACATTCTAAAGAAATAAACCTATGTTAGCTAACGGATCATTAATTTCGAAATGAAAGACCCGAAAAAACACTAAAAACACGAAAATGTATTGATTCAATAGCAATCAGTACATTTAAAGTGCAATTGAAAGATTGGCCCTAAAATTAAAAAAATGTGATAGAGCTGTCGCTTAAAATATTGAGCATTTTGAGACAAAAGCGATCTTTTGTGTGATTTTTTTACAAGACTGGGCCATTTCTGTGTAATATTTTATATAGAATTATCATACTAAGTTAAGTTAGGTAATCATATTTTTTAAACGACTTTCAAAAACGGAACAAGTTCTCAAGTCAATGATATTTTTTGTGTTTGGTAGCTCAAAATTTCCGTCATTTAGAAATAATTTGGAAAATTCTTTCTTTATTTCAAAGGATATACTTCCAGATTGGTCACATAGAAATTTCACCGAAATCGGTTCAGTACTTTAGTTATTGAAATCGGTTCATCGCTTTTTTAAAGCCTACTATCCTACTTTCAATCACTACGTACTACGTACTACGTACCTACTTTCAATCAGGAGCTTCGACGACAATATTTAAAGTGCATAAGTAAGTTGATTCCCAGACTTAACTAAACACAATCTGACTTTTAACCAGATCATGTAAGACAGCAGACAAAAGTAAGCTGATTCGTTTAAAAATGTATTTTTTTGTTGGTCAACAACAATTATTGTAATACTAGCTAGAGCTAGCTAGCTAGAATGCCTATATTTATTTCTTTTGAATGATGATAAAAGTTGCGTATATAATGAAGCGATAGCCGGCGGCGGACACGGGCCGCACTGAACAATGGAGCTGGACCTACTTTACTTCACTTTGACATGACCGTTGTTTTTGCCTGCCACCGGCCGAGGCCAGCCGCCACGTCTGCCGCTGCGTGGGCGAGTTCATTAATCACAAAGCAACTCCCAGCTAGATATCATATAATCTTCAAGCGTATCCTTTTATCTCCCGCGGCGCATCTGTACCGCTTTCGAACACCTTATTAAACCTGCGTTATTCTCCCCAGATCGATATGGAGATGTTCGTACACGAGCTGCCTGTGTGGTTCAAATGGGACCCACCACCGAAGCCCGAAACGACCACCACGGAGATGCCCGAAGACGATGTTAATTTTAATATATTCCATGACGAGAGTAATATCCAATACTTGGATGAGACGTATATCAATTTACATAAGGAGGAGATTAGGAGGCCTCCGAAAGAGAATGTAAAGGTTGAGTTTGAAAGGACAGGGCCAGATAATAGACTAGTATCTGTTGGTGAGGTGTCGCTGGTTGTGAGAAGCGACGCGTTCGAGCGAGGCTGCCTGCGGCTGACCTGCATTGCTAGCATACACAACCTGTATGCGGCACGCGCCGAACTAATTTTTGACATGGAGCAGCCAGAAGTTGCCTCCGTGCTAGGCGTCCGTAATAGTGCCGGAGGTAAGTGCAATCGATATTGAATTTGTTTGCGGTGAGCCAGTACCCACTAGATAGTAGTCCGATAGTTCTATCTTAATAGCGCAAAACGAGCAGAAGATTTCGTGTAAAAAGTTAGATACCCAGATGTTATTCTGTACTTGTCTAGTAAAAAATCACGCCAAGTAAAGGTTTATAGTACGAATTATTCTATGACTGCTGTATCGCAACATGTTGCGATATATGCGCGATACTACGAACTTAATTTTTTTTTTTTTTTTTTATGTTATTAGGTAACGAGACGAGCTGGTCGTTTGCCTGATGGTAAGCATAACGCCGGCCCATAACGATTGCAGTGCCACCCAGAACTTTGAAACACAAAGGCCTGCGCGGCACTGCAGTGCGCTCGTTACCCTGAGACATTAGGTATTAAGTCTCATAAGCCCAGTAATTTCACTGGATACTCTGCTCATCAAACCGGAACACAGTAATGCTTGCACACTACTGCTTGGCGGCAGACTTCACGAGCAAAGCGGTGGTAACAACCCAGACGGACACTCGCAGAAGAGTTAGTCCTCCCACTAACAGTTAGTTATTATGATTATCATAATAGTTGATCCAGTCCCTTCCTTACGCCAAAAATAAATAAATAAAGAACTCATAACGATCACATCTACATAGATCCTGACCCCTAGCTACAGTTCTATTTATTTAGAGAATATGAAATGACGTGCACAATAAACCCCTAAAACACCCATATAAGGAACAAATACTTCTACTCTTTTAAGTACAGAAAATAACTGTCCAGTTTCAGCAGTACAATTAATACGCGCTACAAAACTAAAGTCCATAAACTTAACTATTACACCACGAAGGTTAACTGTGTTCAAATATTTTGCAATACAAAAATTTAAAAAGCAATTTTAAGTAATTTGTACCTTGCTAGGTATTGAAACCAAATGGTTTCATAACAGAACTAGCAATGTAGACTCAAAGTTACGCTCGCTTTGTTTCAGATTCACAGTCTGAGGGCATCTGGCGAATAGCAGCTTCTCTTGTGCCATTACTATACAGCATCCGGTAGTTTCCCCCGACGTTACTGTTCTATTCATTAAGTACAAACCTAATGTTAAGGTACGGCTTTACAATTACGAAATCTTGTTTTGTACAAATTAATTAAACATATCTAGGCAAAGGGGGTTGTATGTCATAATCAACACTAAAACACGGTCTCGTGCGTTTGTTAATACTACTGAAAAAATATTCTAAAATCTGGAACATGGAATGTACACTTAACAAGTAGGTACAAGCTTACATGCACAAGTGTATATTTTTGTTACAGTTTACAGCCATCAAGTTCATTAACGATAAGCATTCGGTACGTAAATGAACGGCACGGGTTAAAGATTGCGAGTAGGCATAAGAGAGAGGCAAAGAACGGCAAATTGGAACTTCACATGCATATTATAGCTACTGATTTTTCCCATCTCCACCGCCACTCGCATATTGTAGGAGTACCGAATTGAATGGATGGATTCGATCAGTTAATAATACATGAATAGCTATTTTTAGCAAAGTTAACAATGATTATTTTTCATGGTTGGTGGGTGTCTTGAAAGGTTGAACTTTTATAACTTTTACATCTTGAAGTTTGTGAATGATGCTTGTTGAAGTGTTTAGTAAATGGAACGCCTAACTAAATATTAGTGTTAAATTTGTACGTAATTACACGAATACTAATTTAATACAACACGAAAAGTTTCTGAATAATGTAACTCAAGAATACCTACTCAAATTCCTCAATACACGTGTCAAGGCTCTATGTTGGCTTCAAGTTGTCTATGTGTATGACAAACCACTAACTCCGCAAACTAATGATGTGGTTTACCGTACAGCTCCCGCTCGAACTATAAGCAAGAATCTCTACCTTCAAAAGGTGTTTTGGAAACTGATATATTTATCATTTAATAATATTATTTAATCCTAAAAATACTCCACATTACTAAAACAGTTTTTGTTTTCCAGGTTATTGAATACCATACTTTTGATATACCACAGTGATCACAGACCACTATGTAAAATAAATGCATGAGAAAAAATGCATCAAATCATTTCTATTTTCAAACACAGCGTAGCTGAATATATTGGCGTAGCACCTGCTACGCTGGACACCTGCTACGGACTGCCAAACACTATTTATTTTCTTTTTGAATAGCCATGGCGCGTCGCATTCACTGTAATAGAAAGTGCGGACACTAAAGTGTCGTCGCTAACGATGCACAAACCCACGTGTAAATAATGGTTATAATGACTACGGAAACACAATCTCTTCCAATTGCGACCCAAAGCGGAGGTGAGCGAATACCGTAGCCGTGAGAAATGACTGGGCCGTGTGTGTGTGTGTGACTTCGGAACTTTCGAATGTGTGGTCAGAAGTTGGTGCAGTTTTTACCCAAGTAGTGTTTTATGGCGGCTATTTATAACACCGTACTCTTAGGGTTAAAGTCGTAAAAACTGTTCGCCTCTGCGGAAATACAGTTTCAGAATAGGAGTCGTTCGAAATGTTTCATTTCGTTTACTCGGTAAGCTAGATGGTCGTCTTTAAAAGATGTTAGGAGTAGATAAAAAAGGCCAAATGGTATAAAATTAAGGTGAACGAATGTGAATTTTACTGAGAATTAGGATTCTAATGTAAATATTAAATAATATTAAGGACCTAATAAAAAACTATGTTTATATTTTACTTAAATCTACTGTTGAAATGTTTTAATACATTTTATTTATGCTAGAGTCAAAATACATCGGAAAGGAAACTGTGCTATATTTACCCTTAAAAGTGTGTTTGTGATCAGCACTGTATGTTGTTCTTGTATTGCATAGCATCGCTCAAGCCTGAAGAGTTTTTACCTATAAGATTAGGTTGTTAGTAACAAAACTGAATGTTTCAAAAGAAGAATCTAGCAAAAGACTGACTGAAAAAGGTTTTAAAGTGGAAATAGAACATGCATTGTAAATATGATGAGTCCTATTTGAAACTATAAAACTGCTTTTTTAATTTCAAATCAGTATGGCATTATGTATTTGTTATTTTAAACCTTCTCTATGTCAACGAAATTAGATAATCTACTGATAAATTTGTACATAAGTGTTAGATTATTATAGGTATTGGTAATAAATTATGTAAATTACGAGAATTCAGTATACCTAGTGTAAAATAAACAGATGTTGAAATTGTCGTCTTTGATGTTTTGTTGCCGATAATTTTGAAGTTCACTACCCCGTTCTGAAGAGTAAGTATAACGATATAAGTGAAGGGAACAGGACGAACGCCAAATATTCTTCAACAAATTAAATAGCCAAACTCAAATTTACGAGGATTCAATAATATTGATAAATTGTGTTAATAATATGCAGCGTTTAGATACATTACAATTTCGAGTGAATTTATTTTAATATTTTCAAGTTTAAGTTTAACCTAAAATATGTTTAATTTACGTAAAATCTAGAAAAAAAAAGACCGAGTCAGTGGTAGTGATTTGTGGCTCAAAGATTCAAAATCTACGAGGAGCACAAGCTTATAGTTGAAAAAATCATTGTGATATAACCACGGTATCTATGTAGAGTACTGCAGCTTATACTCTGGCTAGCTACTTGCTATAGATGTGTCACCAAGCGATTATTACCTATCCAATTGTTCTGGGGAAAAATAAACTATGCTTAGAATGGGGACTCTATATACCCATTCTAAGTATTGTATACCACCGTTATCCATTGTTACTTCCATACCGCAAAATTTACTTGTATAGTTTGTACGTTTGTTGGTTTGCCCTTCTTTCACGCAGTAACGGAGCAACGGATCGACGTGATTTCAAATTTCGTGAACGGATGGGCATAAATATAGTTTATGGACCGGAGAGTAATATAGGTTACTTTTTATCCCGGAATGCACGGTTCCTGTGGGAGCGCGGGTTAAACCGCGGGCAGAAGCTAGATGCTAATATTATTATCATGCATGTATATTACGTCCATGCCATGGTATTACATACATAAATCAATACAACACCTTCAATAAACGATTAGCAAAACTTCTTAATTCTTACGTAAGAGATCACGTTCCTATAGGTACCTATACCCTCTGAGATGAAACGAATGCCTAAATATCTCTTTATCCGTTGTCTGTACATGACATATTCGTTATTGGGAAATGTTATATTATCGCAGAACAACTTTCTGAGATAAAACTAAACCTATTACACAAATAATAACATACTCCGAGGTTATTGATGGCGAACATTCCTGCTATGTGCTTATAACAATTACGAAGTAATTTCTCCTTGGAGGAGTTCCACCTAAGCCTCAATCAATCATGGTTGAGGAGTCCACAATAAACAGCAGAAAATCCTGCCATTATCCTTAAGGAGGAAATAATTTATTGAGTAGTTATAATATAATATCAGAAGGAATGGATTGATCGACGCTGGATAGAGCGATGGCGTCTTGGTTAGACATTCATTTGGTTTTAAATAGAAAATTGTACAAAAGAAACTTAACGTTTAGCGTTTAAATCAGTCCATAATCTCCGGAATTAATCAACCAATTTTAATGAAACTTAATAAGCATAAGCGAGAAACATAGATATACGTAGATAGTAGAGAACACTTATAAAAAGTTTAATTAAAAAAAAGATAATTTTTATTTCCGTTTTTATGGAAAAAATTGCTTTTAAGTAAGTAGATATATATACGGTAACATACATATACGGTCAACCACCAAAAAATTAAACACACTTTAAGCCTATGTTAAACAGTGTTTAACTCCTAAGCATGCCTTATTAGGGTGTTAATGGATATACTATGGATAATGGATATACATGGATATACTATCCATATTGTACCTAAGATTGAAATGCTAAGTTTTATCCAGCAATAAAAAATGCTAACCATTATGAGATATGGTATCGATTCTGTCCTTTCATACCTATACCTAATTTTAGTTTCATTCGCTCTCTTTCCAATACATAACTTGAGATAGAGATGGAAGATATTTAACAGCTCTAAATTTAGTTTTAGAGCTGTCAAATATCTTACATCCTTGATAAATTAGACGCCAATAAATTCATTGCCATTAAATTTACAATCGACACAAGCAAGTGGATTAATTTGACAGGTCTAAAATATACTCCATCTCTTCCTCACGTTCTAATTTAGAAAGAGAGTTTAAAACTGAAATTAGGTTTAGGTATGAAATAACAGAATCGACACCAACAGCTTTCAAATCACGACCACCAAGCAACTCTCGTATAAAACTGTCGTAATGCTAATCACATAAAAATGATCAAAGATAAAAATATCAATCAATCATCAGAATTGCATAAATCTGTGGTGCTATTACGATTAATTGTATCAGATAAATAGAGGTAAGATGATAACGATAATACTGATAACAAAGTCGTGTGAAGTCGTTATATCAATCAGTACGTATAATAATTATTGAGATTAATACTTACTGATATGGAAATATTGAGGCAGTCGTGTGGTCCCGGCAAGAATCCCATTTGTTTCCGTGGGTACCATAAGAGCTGGCTAAGGGAATAGCCATGGCAGAAGTGTTCTCCTCTGTCAATATCATAATGTACTGCGATCACGAAGCCACCTGCCAAGTGTGGAGTATTATAGCAAATCCCCCCTCCATGGTGGAGGCCGATCAGCAATGGGCGTTTTCCAGCGATATGGAGAGATTTGCAGTAATTTTAAAAAATAATTGTTTTGTTATGTGTACCGTATATACTTTCATATGCATTTAGTAAAAAGCTGTTATTTTGATATTACAAACTGACACTTTATTTATTTGTATAGAATATAGATAGTGAAGCCAAGAAAGATTGAGGTTTTTGGATGACGCCCAAATTAAACATGAAGTCGAAAATAATACTGTGGAAAAAAGTACTCGTAAGGAAATACGAAAAACTGATAGATGTTCACGAAGTACAAGAACAGAATGAAATGGAAAGACACAATTTGATTTCCGCATCTCCATTTTACCAGCGCACGATTAGAGGTACGGCACTGCACCACCCGTGTATGGTCGATATCACTCCTGTCCGTACCAAGCTTTTTGCTTTCACCTTCATTATTCGGATGCTAATAAGTGTAATTCTTTACCTGCTTGTTTCCCAATAGCAATAATCTGAGAATTTTCAAGATGAGAGTGAATAGGTATTTTTCTATATAAGCGTGCTACATCGTCGGTTACGATAGGTAAGATCGATTATGTTTTATGTACCTAAGCCTATTGAAAGTAAGAAATGGTGATTCGCACGTATGGTGATGGCACGGCAATGCCCCCGCCAAATCGAGCAAAAACAAAAAAAACGAAGGCACCGCCGCACCATCCTTTTCTCGAAGCACATTTTTGACCTGTATCATAATTACTGAATAAAAGATACTGCAAGAAAATTTACAAATTAGTAGGTAGCAGACATTCAACTATCAAAAGGAGTAAATTAGGATCAGCGTATTGTACTCCGCTGATTAGGACTAATTCGTTACATACATTTATTTTGAACTTGAATTTGTATACAGGTCTGAGGCACTGCTCAGTGTCATTGTTTTTTAATGTTTCGAGACCGAACTGCTTTTCGGACTGGCTTGACACATACTATCAATCGAACATACTCATTTCATCTCTTTAAAAAAAAACTACTAAATAAACATGTGAACAGCGACGCGACGAGTATTTTTCGGCATTTACGGCACAGTCTATGAAGCGTCTGTGCAAAAGCAAAACCAATAACAATCTGTTACAGTTCTAAGGCCGTCATTCGCCGGCTCCATTGTGCGCGCCGTTCGTTAGGTCGCTCTTTTCATTTACCCAGGCAGTCGTGTTGATTGGAAGAAATCCATCACCACCCGCAGACTCTCCGCTCAGGCTGCCCATTGATTATTCCCCTAGCTTGCTCTAGTTAAAATGGGAAAATGAAAGTTTTATGGAGCTTTTAGCCGGACTAACCTCCTTTCAAAAGTAGCCCAACGCCGAGCTCCGGTAAAAAATCGTGAACAATATTTTAACAGCCGTTTATAACTGTTATGTGTACGGCAAATAGATTCCCTGCCGTTACGAGGTTGGGTCGTGTGAGAAATTGGAAATCATGGGCTTTGAAAATAAAGGGATCGTTCGCTAAAAGTTTGCTAAGTAGATACGGTCTTAAAAGCAAAGTTTGTGTTATCCGCGAGTTCCTGTTTTTGGGCGATTGTAGAGTTTCGTGCGGTTATCAAACTTTCGCTTAGATAATGGCTGCGAAAACAAATCGGATGTTCTATATCGCTGCGATAAACATAGGTTTTATGCGGCATTCAAGCGGAAAATTTTAGCGTCATATTCATTTTTATGCTTATGAACTTATATATGTAACGCGTCATTCATTGACGCATTTGAATTTAATTAATCTACTTAATTATCGGTTGGAAATTTGGATAGCGTGCAAATTTTATTCGTTGGGTCGTCTCCAACAGACCAATAAAATAGGGTAGCTATATCAGTCCATTATTTTAATCTTGTTTATTAGTATTTGCACTAAGAACCAAGTGGAATATACATACCACCTGTGTCTTATAACCCTGTATATTTCTGAAGATTTCATAATGAGCTTTTGGCTATTATTATTTGATTTGGCCTATAAAAAATGTTAAGCAAAGCATGGTTACCCTATCCAGGTGAGTGCGTGAGTATGTAGGTGTGCTTGTGCATGTGTGCGTACTTGTGTGTGTGAATGTTTGTTACCACTTATCTCTGTATCAACTACCGGTGTAGTTGATACATATATATAGTTATATAGTGATGAAATTTAGAATGTAGATAGTTTAAGTTCTGGTATAACACATAGGCGATAAAGATATATACCACGCAGGCGAAGCCACCGGCAGATTATATTCATATTTATGCATATAAGAATTGCTCACATATAGTTATTAGATAAATAAACATAAACACAATGGATAAGTACAGCAAACGCCTAGTGTACAACATTGTTATCGTCGTCATCGTCATTTGTTTTGAGCGTTTGATAAATCATTTTTTACTCGTGGCACTATAGCTATGAACAACATACCTAACATTTTTTCTTTTTTTATATGTTATTGGTAATGAGACGAGCTGGTCGTTTGCCTGATGGTAAGTATAACACTGGGCCATAACAATTGCAGTGCCACTCAGAACTTTGAAACACAAATGCGCTCGTTACCCTGAGACATTAGGTATTAAGTCTCATAAGCCCAGTAATTTCTCTGGCTACTTTGCTCATCAAACCGGAACACAGTAATGCTTGCACATTACTGCTTGGCGGCAGACTTCACGAGCAAAGCGGTGGTACTAACCCAGACGGATACTCGCAGAAGAGTTAGTCCTCCCACTAACACACACCCAACTAACAAACAACATTTAACAAATTTTATTCGTTGGGTCTAATTAAAAGCTATTGACCAAAGAATTGCGTTCGGATTTTAAAATATCGAAATTAATAAAGTCTTGGGCAGTTAACTAACTTTAGCGTCTCGATGTTCAAGTTCAAGGGCTCTTTAAACCGGCAGCAAATCCCTCAAGGAATTAAATTAATCCGTTCCGCTAAAAACTCTTCTCTACGTAAAGCTGTTCAGGTTTTTAGCCTTTTTAAGCCTTTGAAGCACGACCGAACTATTTTTTAGCTGTGTCTAGTCTGAGAAAATAAACTGTTACAATTCTTTTAATTCAGATTGTTTAGGCAATAAAATAACTATTGTAATAAGTGTACTCGTAAATAACTTGAATACGGTATAGCTTCAAAATCAACATATATATTATATTTTATAAGCTAATGCTATTACGCCACGCCACAAAGATGAGAAAATAACATAAAACAATAACTATCACAATCATATTCCACAGTGACATCAAGATTACTATTTTTAATTATTAATCATCAACATTCGCAGCCTGTATCGACATGCTGGTTATAACCCTCCTCAAAACATAATGATGAATAAACACATTTAATTAAGTTAAAACACCTTTTTAAATTGTATTCGTAACTGTTCGTCTAATAGTAATGCCACCTTCATATCGACCCACGCATGAACTTACCTATTTGTTAAATATTGATTAGTAACGCTCCCCACGCGTCTATCTACATTGTTGAATTTCGAAGAGCTCAAGAGAATCTGGTACTAGTATTGAATATTTATTAAGAATAAAATATTTTCTAAGTTATATTATTCCCATTCTTCGCGAACACCTCTATCTCAAAAGACATGTGAGGGGCCTACGTCGAGTTATCTAATAGGTGAATTACGATGATCCCTAAAAGATTCAATGGCTTTGTTATATTCAATCTCAGGCAAGGTTTACCTAAACCCATGTCAAGAGAGTTTTGTTTCAAAAGATAACAGAAGGTAGGCGTGTGTACTGCGCAATATTTACCTACATCCTTACTTCTAGAACCTAAGGCAGTACCTAAGTTTGATAATAGTATGTGAAATATATGATTTATTACGAATTTATAAAAATATTTTACGGTCAGTATAGAAAGTTAGGGAGGTTAAAAAGATTTTGTTTCAAAATATAACAGAAGGTAGGCGTGAAACAAGGCTTCTGTGTTTTTTTTTGTGTCTTAAAACCACTACTTGTGTGTTTTGAAAGCTAAAAAGACACACACCTTTTACTCGTAGTACCTGCCACCCATATTTAATGTTGTGAGATTTGGGTATTTAAGGTCTTAAAATGAACTATATGTAAAGTATCTTAGCACAACTGACTCCACTACCTAGCAAGGAATTATCGCTACCAGGCACGGCTATTTAAGCAAATCGGTAGACAAATTTACACCTAGACTAGATTAAAAATAAACTGAAATTGTTTTTTTACTCGATAAGTCCATATACAAGTAGCATCTAATGCTACTTTTTTACAAGCACTACCTACCTATTTATTTTTTATTTATTACAATTTATTACATCTAGATCTGTAAAAGACGTGGAAACATTATTAGACACAATAATTATTAATTATCTGCTGGTGGCTGCTATCTGTTTTCTAAATATTTTGACAGTCTATACAGGCCGTTGTATTCGGCCTACGATCAAAGAGAATGTAACGCTACTACAGATGGTAATCCAAGCTTAATTATCAATACCACTTGCAACAAAACACCAATACTTGTCAATCAATTTTCGCAGTTATTACCACCTATTGCCTGGCGGAATTGCTCCATGATTCTTATTTTTACTTTATACAACCTTAAGTATCTATATTTAAAAAAATACAACACAGGAGTAATCTCTTACGTGCGGCTCACGAACTCTCTTCAGAAACTCAATTCAGTTCCCCCAGTGATTGTGCAATACAATTTCATGGCAGTTATAATATCAGAATAGCCTCTACAAAAACCGACAAACTGGATATCAGAGTTAGGATGAGTGTAACAAAAATATTGGCCGTTCGCTTTCAATATGCACAGATTCGCCACAGGCTGTATGTGTTGACAGACAACAGAAACGAACAGCCAACCCTCGCTCTACACGTAACGCGAAGCCAAACCGCGCTTTAGGCTTTGAAAGTGTGAAATAAAAGCATATCGTAGATATCAATAGCATTTAAAAATGTCTCTGTTTTTTAAGATAAGTAATATCTGTTTCATTTTTGTTTCTAGGCATATATTGGCTTGTAAAACATGTTTGTATCGCAAGATTCCTAAACATACTTTGTGTCATAAAATTGTACTTTTACCTTTCAAGAACATGTATGCACATTTTGAATGCTATTAAATAGTTTAACGTTATAATTTATTACAGTATTATTTGAATATTTAATTATTATATAATTGGTTTTCAATGTTATTGCATAATAATACGATATAATATTATCACACCTGTTAGATCTATTTTTGACAACATTATTATAGCGTTGAAAGATAAAGAAATCGGTAGATTTAATCGCTATTGCCATTTTCGATAATATTTTGCAATTAATTATCATAAAACATACCTTTTGCAACTAAAAACCCATTTAAATAGCTTAGTGCGCAATATTTATCGGTTGTATAGGTATAAAAACCACACATACACATTATTTCATGTTTGTATGTATATATTACATCACATAAACCAACATAATTTTAATTTTAAGAAAATTAACACTATAACAGGATTTTGTATCTATCGTATAAATATATTTACATAAAATGAATACTAGTACCTAAGTATTACCTAGTTTCGGAGCAGACAGCTAGCGTGTTAAAAATGGCATGTTTTGATAAAGTGGCCTAGAGTACGTGCTTGTGTGACAGGAGTGCAATATTAATTGACCACTCATAAATCAAACTCCTCGAGTAACGAGTGACTGTATTTCTTAGAAAATTACAATGAAGTCCCATGTCGTTGAGGAGATACCACAAAATCTCTGCCAGCTGTCTCACTTCCTGTAGGTACCGTGTTTGAAACGAGCGCTTACAAATCTTTTTAGACAAATCCAGAAACTTTGCTCCGAGTCTATAATGATATTAAGCATTTCCTTTGGCATTCCACAATCACGCCATTGTCTGATCACGCTATTCATAATTAACAGTTACGTCACTTCAGGTAATTAACAGTAGGTACAGGTACGTACATGACTTTACATGACAACGTGATTAATTGGTGGTCATTAAATATTCTACACAATTACTGCTTATAGCTGAAGTAGATAGGTATTTTTCAAGGAACAATTCAGACCTACCGTAAATGCATACCTAAGAATATACTTTTTAAACAACGTTAAGCAGATCTTCCTAATGAACTTTCAGGCTTAGCAAACTTTGATGAACTTGATCAAATATTGAAGAAGGTACGAGGCAAGCATTTGATAAGCTCCAATTTCACATAGTGCGAAGCTGTGAAGTGAGGTCGACCTCCTGAGAAACTTACGAGATTAGTTTCCTTACCCATTCATGTCATATTTCATTGAAAATAGTTGCCCCGTTTTTGTATTAACAACAGTTTCGGCAAAAAATATAATATTCCACCGGGGTCCACACAAATTAGATCACTCGGTATCCTTTCTTTGAGAAAATGATACGGCGACGGAAGGAGACTTATCTCGTTAGAATGACGAAGTTAGTTCGGGCTACAAACTTAGTTAGGCCCATAAATACCGGAACGAAATACGGCCGCCAGCTGCCACTGTCCTAAAAAAAGACATTATGGACTGGAACCGCTAATCTTGATGAAATATGCTATGCTACTTTAACTTTTTAGTCCGCACCCTCTATAACTGTAGATAATAATAATGTACAACTATATTACTAATCTTTTTATGTCACCAATAATGGCGGTTCTTTTGAAGTCCGTTCATTGGGTGACTAGTCAACACCAGACTAAATATTTAGCAGAAATTGACCGGTGCTAGATTCTCAACCAATTTTGAGTCGTTAGCAATCACGGATCCACTGATGCCTATCGAAGGCCCGGGCGTAGTAGCCTTATGAATTAAATTGAATAGAAAAATAATACGCATTTAATCTAAAATAGCTCATACGGCTATCATTGAAGATATCTTATGATTAAATACATTTATCTTTTAATCACTTCCAAAGTACCTGTTGCTCGCATCAATTAAAGGATAAAAGGGGGGTGTGATATATCTTTAATTAATACCTATTACATGCACGTGATGCACGTGGCATATAACATGACGATCAATTTTAAAGAAAACAATTAATTTAGCCCGCTTCAAACAATACAAAACGTTAAATCCGTCACAGAGTTTAAATGACATAAATATAATATGATTCGGTTCCGGGAACATAGGTGTTTTGTTATGCGGGATTGAGAAAAAATGTCCAGAAAACGTCAACCCACATCAGCTAGTGATGCCACTCTCAGGCTGTGGACCCTTTCGCCAAAAACCTATGTTCATTACGACACGAACAGGTACACTTATCGGCCCACGTTATCGATTCCGTTTTTTGTTAGGCGTCGTGTTGAGCGGTTTCACGGGTGCCTGGTATATTACTGGAGATACTTCTAGTAATACCCGTACCTAGAGATAAGCGTTGTGAAAAAATATTTGCTAAGTATAACTATTTGCAAAGTTGCTACATGAAACACAGTCAAAACTTCATGTTCAGGTTAAATAAAATAGAACCATGCAAAATTTGTTCCAGGCTTAATATTTATTCATTTAACAGTTCCATCACAAAGATAAACGTGCTTTGAGTCTGAAGCAATAGCCGTCTACATCTTGTTATCATTTCATAAGGACCGAATGTAACAATATACTTTCGAGTATTTGTCTCAAGGCGAAATCTTTAGCTCCACATTACGGGAACTCGGAATGTTTGCTTATTTGTCCAAATAGAAGATAAAACGGGTCTCTCTCAAGCTTGTGTTACTCCTTCTATTTACGTGACTTTTGATGCGGGTGCCTACTTAAAGCTGTTCGAGTCGAGTCCCAGCCCCGTCCTCCAAACTCATTTAATATTAATAGGATTTCCTCAAAATATTTGTACAATTACCTCCCTGTTCATATGCTGGCGAGTTGAACGTGTCTGTTATCAGTGATTCCAGAACACACAGCAAGTGTTGAAGAAGACGCCTGTAAATCTTACCGTAATATGTACATAAATGTCTACTTTACCCTATAAGAGACCGTACCATACTCTTTCACCTACCTCAGAGCGCGTCAAAATTATGATGCGCTGACCTGTCAATGTCAATTCATAGCGTTTGTAAATTTTGCCGGCAAAGCTGCAAAATATTTTCAATTTTAGATTTTTCCAACAAATATCGAAGTATTACTGTTTTTTTCGAGTGTTTAGCATTATTTACGTAAGTAAGAAGTGAAAAGTAAGTAACTGTGTTAGTTTGGTTACAAGAATGAGCACTAAATCAGTACAGGATGAGGATGGTGAGAGACGTGTTAGCAACTTGTCGGATACCACTGCTTCGGATGAAGAGCGGTCATCTCGACAATACCGGGGCCAGCCCGAAAGTCAGAGCAGGTCATCCTCATCTTCGGAAGATGAGGAAGGCTTTGCCTCACCTCTCCCTAATAAGCGGGGTAAGTACAAAAAACATACTAGTAAGGACCCGCGTATTGACGCTTTAATGAAGCAAGTGAGTTATATTTCGGGGTATTTAACGCAAATACCAAATTATATCAATTCGTGTCATAAAAGTACGGTAGATTCTAGCCTTCCTGGCCCCAGCAACCAACTACAACTGCCTAGCCAGTCACAGTTTTTGGTTAATCCTTGTATTAGCACAGGTACTTTTCAATTAGGGGATTTAAATACAGACTTTGACCAAAGGAAAGTGATTCCTATTTCAAAGAAAGAGAGACTTGAAAAGGTGAATCATCTTCAGCATTTTGAAACCCAGGCCTGGAAGGGCTTGCGATACAAGGCAACTTTGCAGAGTTTTTCAGCAACTCCAGGCTTTGTTGCATTAAAGGTTAATGAGGAGTTATGTCATTTTAACAAGACAAAAGATTTTTTAGCTTCTGCAGAAAACTTCCTAGCAGGATTAACTAATGCAGAATTGGAACAACAGGAACTATTGAAACAAGGTTTGCAAGACCTACTTGATTGGGCTGCTAAGAATCCAGGTGAATTGTCTCCAATGTCTCTGTTCGAGAAAGTGTCTGGAATACTTGGCCCAGGCTCACCACTTCATAAGTGCTCGGAAAAAATTATGCAGGTTATTTGTGGCAGGCGAGGGGAGTGTATAGAAATAAGAAGAGAACGGATTATTAAGGAGATTAACAGCCCAATGTTAAAAGCTACATTAAGAGACATTCCACCAAGTGCAGAATATCTGTTTAGCCGACAAGCCTTGCTACCTGTAATTCAGTCCCTGGGAGGTTCCCAGACTTGGCTGAATAAGCCAGATTACATAAAAGAAAGGACATCGGGTCGAGCTAGACCTACTTCAAGCTACAAAAATGACAAGAAACCACATGGTTCCATCAGTAACAAGAATGCAAGAGTAGATCAAAGGCCAAAGGGTAATTTTCAAGCCCCTCAGAAGCGGCATAACTTTCGAGGAAACAGTACCAAGAAGAGTAGTGGTGATCAAAACATTAAACCAAGTTGACTATTTAAAGAACCACCAAGCCTTCAGGGGGGGATGCTTGAAGCAACATGTACAAGCATGGAAGGAGCTTGGTGCAAACCAGTTTATTCTGAACATAATTACCAGAGGACGCATACCATTCAGAATAAGACCCCCACTCCAGCAATTGACAACCAATTTGCTAAGAAAATTCCAAACAAGAGTTACTCCACAGATGACATCAGTAGTTCAGAACTTGAAAGAAAAGGGAGTTTTGGAAGTGCCAAGAGTTTTAGATACCGGTTTCATTTCGAAAATGTTTCTGGTCAAGAAACAGGATGGGAGTATGCGCCCCATTTTCGATTTGAGAGGACTGAACAGACACATTGCAACCAAGCACTTTCAGTTAGTGTCTCAGACAGATGTAGCAGATTTTCTACAGGAGAACGACTGGATGGTGAAGTTAGATATCCATCAGGCATATTTTCACTTACCAATAGCGGAGAGCCACCGTCGCTTCCTGAGAGTGTATTACAACAACCAAGTACTTCAGCTAACTGCTCTTCCTTTTGGCCTGTCTTCTGCCCCCCGAACTTTTGCCACTGTGTCAAATTGGATTGCAGAGATGTTGCGTGCCAGGGGAATAAGACTCCTAGTTTATTTAGACGATTACCTACTTGTAAATCAGGACAGATCCAGGCTGCAGGATCAGGTCTCGGAGACCGTAAGTGTTCTAGGAAGCCTAGGTTGGCATATCAACCAGGAAAAGTCTGTGCTAGTACCCACCAGAGAACTGGAATATCTAGGACTCGTATGGAATACAAAAAACAGTTTGATGGCCTTACCTCAAAAGAAGATAATAAAGGTAAAGGCCACGCTATCAAACATTTTAGAAAGGGGTTGTTGTACTCTTCAGGAGACTCAGAGAATCTTAGGGCTCCTCAATTTCGCAAATTTGACCACACCAATGGGAAGGTTGCATTGTCGACTAATACAAAGGTTCTTAAGAAGCTTTGCTCAAGACAAACCAAGACAGAAAAAAAGATGTACCTCTTCTAGTGCAACGAGAATTAAAGTGGTGGCGGAATGCCATAGACCACAGTGCGGTGGCCCTGCACAGAAGAGAAGTTACCCATTTTTTGACAACAGACGCAGCGGATGCGGGCTGGGGTGCTCACCTCAACGAGAGGTACGTGACTGGCAGGTGGTCTGTACACCAAAGATCTTGGCACTCGAACGTAAAGGAATTGTATGCCGTGTTCGGTGCCATAAGCCGTCACCAGAGATTACTGCAGAACGCACACATTCTGGTACAGTCAGACAACCGGACGCTCGTGGCTTACATCAGGAACGAGGGCGGGACTCGGTCCCTAGCCCTACTCGAGCTGACGATGAAGCTTCTGGAGCTGACAGGACGGTTAAACGTCACTCTTTCGGCGGCGTACCTCCCGGGGAGGTACAACGGCATAGCCGACCGCCTGTCCAGAAATCAACCAGTGCCGGAATGGCACTTGTTGCCCCCGGCCTCGGAGGCCGTGTTCAGTATTTGGGGCGTACCAGACATCGACTTATTCGCGTCAAGAGAAACCGCGGTCGTAGACAACTACGTAACATGGGACTCCAGAGATGGGTCAGCCATTTTTTACGACGCCTTCAGTCAGCCATGGCATTTCAGACTAGCATGGGTTTTTCCACCACCCAATCTAATACCACGTGTACTGCGGCAACTCAATACAGCGACAGGGATTTATATCGTGATAGCGCCACATTGGACGCAGTGTTTTTGGCTAACAGATCTGAAGGCACGAGCACTAGCCAAACCAATACCGGTAGAGAACCTGCACAGCAACTTGATAGATCTTACAACAGGCAGGAGTCCACCCCAAGTGGAGAAGCTAGAACTTCTAGCATGGAAGGTTGGGGGTGGGCTGATCAAGTAGCACATTGGACTTCAGAGGAAAGACAACTTTTAAAAGGAGGATGGCGGGACTCAACTTTAACAACATACAAAGCGCCAATTAGACGCTGGATATCATGGTGTGAGCTAAACCACATTGATCCAAGGTCCCCGAGAGGCAATGATGTGGCTAGGTTTTTAGCCAATTTATGTCTAAAAGACAAACTTGCTTATCGGACAATACTCCTACACAAGTCTGCAGTATCTACCTACACAGCTACAAGCACCGAGGAAATATCAAAGAACTTCTTTGTACAACAGGTTTTAAAGGCCATATCTCTAATAAGGCCACCTGCGAAGAAAGCACCAATATGGGACACATCATTGCTTTTTAACTGGCTTAAGGAAACTGCAATTTCTGCTACTTTTTTTGACATTTCTAGAAGAACAGCAATCATTTTACTGTTAGCTTCTGGTCGTAGAATCCATGACCTTACTCTTCTGGATTGCTCAAGTGATACTTTTGCTGTAGACAGTAGCAAAGAAGAGATATCACTGTGGCCAAAATTTGGCTCAAAGACAGACAATGCTGATATCAGACAATCTGGATGGTTATTAAAACAGCACCCTGATGAGAGATTATGCCCAGTAAAGCATATCAAAAAATTAATTATTGCCTCACAGAGTAGGCGCTCTGAGGGGAGTGGTTTATCAAGCCTGTTCATTTCAATCACAGGCATTGTTAAGCCTGCTACTAGAACCATGATAGCAGGTTGGATAAAGACTATTTTTAAAGAAGCTGGAATAGACGCGCCACCAGGCAGTGTGCGGTCAGCTGTGGCATCTAGAAGCTTTATAGAAAACAGACCTATTCAAGAGATTTTAGATAGAGCAAATTGGAGAAGTTGTGAAACCTTCAGAAAATTTTACTGTCGCCCCATACAAAGAGATAGTACCCAAGATAGGGGTAATAGTGATCAATTATTTAAGAATTTTTTAAACCTTTAATTTTTTTTCTTGAATAAGCATTGATAATAGTTGATTTTGCTGTGATTTATTTTTGATCTCATGATAATTCTAATTTTGATTGCCTATTGATGTTATGTTGATTATTAAGAAGTTTTTTTTTTTTTTTTTGTTGCATTTAAATTTGCAATTTTTTGTTTAATCTTTGCTAAGTGTGAAAAGTTTTTTCAAATATATCTAATTATGCATATTTCATGGAGGTTTATTTACTGTCACATAGCGTTTGTTAATTACTCTTTCACCAGCAGATAACAAACAGATCTTCAACACTTGCTGTGTGTTCTGGAATCACTGATAATAGAACTGTTTTGCATTCCAACAAAACAGTTGTTATCTGTGTGAAAGAACACACAGCAAGGGAGCAAGGTGCTTGCTGGTGATGAAGACTATGAATTGACATTGACAGGTCAGCGCATCATAATTTTGACGCGCTCTGAGGTAGGTGAAAGAGTATGGTACGGTCTCTTATAGGGTAAAGTAGACATTTATGTACATATTACGGTAAGATTTACAGGCGTCTTCTTCAACACTTGCTGTGTGTTCTTTCACACAGATAACAACTGTTTTGTTGGAATGCAAAACAGTTCTATTATTTACTTAAGCGACAACGGACAATGACTCTAATTTATTGAAATGTTTGAGTCGTTAGTAAACAAAAAAATGTGTCAGTAAATATGATAACTATTCCAAAAATTTCAACGGCGAACGAAATTTTTATGATTATTATGAATCTTTACGACTTGAACAATCGTTTTAGTAGTCTCATTTAGGCTTACCGTGTTGCCATTTTAGATCACTGTGTCCTCTAATATCGGGTGAGATAGTCACGAAACACATACGTAACGAAATTAAATAAACAAGTAGTAAAAAAATCAACTCGCATTTTTTCACCTTTAGGTGTTCATTAATACAATTTATATGGGACCACCTCGGGAGTATAACAATTCAAACAAAAAAATAATTCATAAGCGGTCCACAGCAATTGACGTAGAAATCAGTGAACATCTTAGAGGAAAAATACTATTAATCAATGATGAACATACATAAAAAAATACATACAGTCGTACATATAACCTTCTCCTCATTTTTCGAAGCCGGTTAATAAAATACATAAAAGTAAACAAAAGAAAGCAATACCAGACCTTACGGCATAAACAAAACAGTGTTTCCTGCAATCAGTCAGCAACATGTACGATCCGCTTCAGATGAGTTTGGGTCTTGTTCTGTTATTATTATTATTATCTTTAGCTAAAATAAATGAAGATAACCGATTGGCGACAAAGACCACGGGCTACATAATATTGCGAGATTTTGCGGACTCTGACTCCCACCGGATATTAAAAGTGAATGCCACCTTTGTTCTGTAACTCAATAAAATTCATAGCGTCTTGTGTCCGCCACAGTAGTGGAATAAACAAAGTAATAAAGGAAAGATTTCAGAATTTCTTTGCTCTATAGTCGATACTAAGAAGAAAAAGGGTAGGGACTATTATTGATTTTATATTTGTAACTTCTATAATCTAAAAAGGTTAACTGGATGTTGTAATATTTTGAAGTATTAGGCAGGTATGTACACCCACGGTGATGAAAGGCGAATTTTTATTTTTATTCTATACGTAAGTGTTTGACCTTTGTCTTACCTGATCTTACGAGATATGTAGTTACACCTTTAGATACCTTTAGATAATTCTTAGAAACTAAGTGATACTTATTACACAAGAGACAGTATGAAAGCTAACAGTCGAAAGACATATAAAACATGATACATGATACATGATACATACATACATGATAAAGCATCATGTTTTTACAACATTCATTATACATAAGTATTATTATACACGTGAAGCGGGATTAATGGTTGATATCCCCCCATTTCGTGCTAAGCGCTTTGCTTTGACCTTTACAATGCGCGCTACTAGGGAGTGGAATTTTTGGTCAGGTTGTGTCTTTCCGAATAACTAAAATTTGTGAGTCTTTAAAAAGAGAGTGAGCAAGCCCTCGCCGAGACGTGGATTCTAGGTTTTATGAGTTTAGTACGTTAAGGACTGACACTCAGCTGTCGAGTTTCTTACTCTTCTTCTCGATAGAACAAGGCTAAAGTCACTACAAATTCCGCGACCGGCCACTTCGGGCCCGCGAGAAGCAACTTTAGTCAGAGTAGGGCCTACTTCAAAGGGACGCATTCAAGCTGTGGGGCTATCCTCTTCCGACTCCCGTATCCCGGCAACGGCCCAAGCAGAGGTTCGTAATGTTTTGTTCACCCCACGCGGTGTCCATGAGCTAGTCGCTATGCCGTTCTCTAGGGCTGAGCGCCTTCTGCGCTCTCCACCGTTCGATGACCAACAGCCTCCTCCTCCTGACTAACCGTGTCCCATTTTAACATGACCTTTATAATACAACCCTTAGCCTTGACCTATATGGATAGGATTTTATGGTGTTTTGGGTTCTTTAAAATGGCTTAGATGTACACCAAGCTTAACTGATATTAGAAAGTACCTTTAATCAAATATAATTAGACAGATTTTTCCAAGAAACGCTTTCAATTAGTATATTAATTAAAGTAATTTAGATTATTTTCTTCTATATTATATACTTATATAACGAGGTAATGTTTGTTTGTTATCGCTAATCTAACTACTATACGTCTGATTCTAAAACACTATTTCACTAATAGGAAACTACACAATATCCATGTGCATGCTGTACGATTCATTTTGTCTTGATTCCACACATGTGAGCCGCGGGCAAAAGCTAGTAACTAATATCTCCACAGAACTGCGCAATAATTGACATTATCAAAAAATTTACAGGAGGGCATTTAATCAGCCACAAATCTAGATATAGATTACCGCAAAAAAATAGACGGCGCATTAGTTTGTGACTGAACATAAGTAGCTGTGCTACTAAAGTAAGCCGACTTATTAATTATTATTTATTTATTAATATAAAAACCGTAGACATTTTTTATCTTGTATACTTCAATGAAAAAATCAACATTATAAAAGGTAGGTACCTACCTACTTATTTCAACTTAATTGAATTTGATCGTATCGCCTGAAAAGGCCAACCTTACATATTTTCATGAAAATACAGTGTGTCAATACTATGGAGCTCGCCGAGGCAGCAAGATCTAGGTATATAGTTGTGGATATAGCTAAATTGAAACGCAAAAATAGCAGAAAAAGAGCGCACCCTAAAAATAGCTTATAGTATTAAGTAATTATAGTAGCTAAGGTGACAACAATGTCGGTAAGCCTCCGAAAAGCCATACATACAACAACGCAACCAAGAAGTGCTTCAATCGCTTATGAGGTTAGGAAATGCGGGATCCACGGCTGAAAACCCCCAATCCCGATCACCCTACAGTCCACTAATATGTAGGTACCTATGAAATCAATTAAAACTATGTTAATCTGTGTAAGCAACTGGAGCTGTCATGCACACTGAAAAGGTTCTGCTCGCGGCGGCATCGTGTGGTGGGTCGCTCTCTTCCCTCAATAATAGTTCTGGAGAGCAATGGCTGGGACATGGTGAACGGGTGACAATTGCGGTGTCTGGTCAACTCTAGTTATAATCGTTCTTCTGTCGACTTGTAATTTAGTGAGAGAGTGTAGTTGAGACTTAATACCTAATGTCTCAGGGTATCGAGCGCACTGCAGTGCCGCGCAGGCCTTTGTGTTTCAAAGTTCTGAGTGGCACTGCAATTGTTATGGGCCGGCGTTATGCTTACCATCAGGCAAACGACCAGCTCGTCTCGTTACCACTAAAATACAAAAATAAAAAGTTCTAACTTTTATTTATTTAGTTTTAGGACCATCTGTACCCGTCCTGATGTTTAATTTTATCTTGCTAATATCGTTAATTTCTATTAATATAAGACCTAATCTTATATATGGACCACGTGTCCGTAAGGTATAATAAATAAAAATTAAATTAAATTAAACAATTTTTGCTAGCGCTTTTTGTGGTCATAATTTTCAAAAATTCTAAAGTTTATAATTTTTTGCCTGAGGATACAGTTGTACCTAAAAAGCTTATTATTGCGTTTTGTGTCACATCTTGCATTTTCAAGAATTCAATGATTTGTGACTGAGTTGTTTCATTCAAATTAAAACTGCTACTTTCCTAAGCACCAGCTGGCTTGCTTTGTTAGCTTCACTAGCGAGTTTCAACGGGACCGTCTATAATGTTATGTTATAGTTATATACCAGCTTAAAATAATAGTGTTGAGCCTTCACATACGTCGATATGTTACCTTTACGCAGGCTCCCCAACAATCTTATCAGATTACACGCATTGTGTTAATGTCGATATTGTAGGTAGCTTGTTGTTATCGGTATAATGTAGATGATACCTATTAAGGTATCCAAACTCCTATCGTGTGCTTACCCTGATACAGTACGGGAAGTAAAAAGGGGCTATTATCGAGGTTAAATGCTATCAATGAAACAGTCTATACCCTGATTTGTTTTTATACAGATTAATTAATTATCTTGTGTTATTCTTGTATATAGATTGCAACAGGTCTGTTACTATAATTGTAATATGTAGGTAAGCTGTAACACAACCTAATAAATCATTATCTACATACCATGTAAATGAGAAAAATGATCCCTCCCAACGTTAAGACTTGAGGACGATTTAACCGTTTTGTTTCATCTTTCAAGAACCGCAAAGGGGTAGAATGTCCCACCATAGTCTACGATACCAACGTACATATAACCTGCGTGTGTTCAATTCAAGAATGAATAGGTATTTAGGCTACAGTTTCAGGCTTCGACTACATCGTGACTTTTGCATGAACGTCCACCCGTAATTACCGTTAAAGTAAAGTCAACACGCTATTTAACTCCAAAAAGTAATTTTGATTTGTTTCTTTTTTCGATACGCATAGGTTCGAAGTTTGACGTGGAAAGTGACGAAGGCCGGAGTCGTGGGTGACGTGATTAGCCCCCTTCTCCTCTGTCACCGGCTGTCGCCTCCCCAGGGCGAGAATCCAATTTACCCACTTGTACCCCGTTATTGTGTCTGGCACGTCTGTGTGCTCCCATAAGAAAACTTTTCTTTATAATAAATATCTCACCATAAATGCGGTATTTTTCTTCACAAAAGAAACGTAATATTTTTGCGGTTATTGGTGGCCAGTTGCTACTGTTACGATAATCTGATTTCAAATCGTGTTGGGGTTCACGTAATTGTATTCTAATATAAGTTTTCTATGTAGATACCCTGTTTACAATTACTAACTTTTTGTTGAATAAAGACTTCCTACATTTATTTCAGTTTTAGATTTATTAGCTAGTAAGTTCACAACGTTGAAGTAACTCACAATAGCTCTTTATAAAAAAACTTTTTGAATATAATACTAAAAAAAATTGTTCCTGAAGAGTTTCTAGTGCTATTTTCTCTACCAAGCGTATTTTCGAAACGTCAAAGTTCAGGTTACGATAAGTCTTTTAAGTGGTCTTTAGTCCAAAGGTAAGTAAGTAGTAGTAGACAAGAAAAGTAAGTAATTATAATATCAATTATTTTTATTAAGTAGGTTGTGGTTGTGGCTTGAATAAGTGCCAATAACAGCATGTTTCCTCATATAAGATTTGCGTTTTAGTTTGACTAGAATAATTGCTAAAGAAAGTGATGTGACACCGTAACAATAAAGTTGTTGTTATCCCGCACCACAATTTCATGTGAACCTAAATGATGCACAACAAAAAGTTCATTCCACAAAGTGATGAGAAACTCCTGATAACTCATTTCAATATCAAATACCGTGCCCATGGTGCTTGATAAAATGGTTACTGGTATGCTATGAATGATGGTTGTTTAGCGACGACGCGTTTAATGTATATTTAACTGACTTAAAAAAAGAAGGAGGCTCTCAATTCGGTTGTATTTTTTTTATCGATTTCAATAATTATTTCTTTATTTCATCAAAATCAGTTCAGTAGTTAGTCATTGAAGTCGGTGTCCGCTTTTTTAAAGATTTTTTTTTTGAAATGTATTTTGTCTGCATAGACTTCTATGTTACTTGATCTTAAATGACGATATCCAAAGATCCAAAGACGCAAAGATTGACTGGAAGAGATCGCTTTTAGCGATAAGTACGCCCATTGTACTTTGATTTATGATCTGCCACTGTGGTTAATTTCAAAAGACTGGGGCACAGCAAAAAAATTAATTTGATTTGATATTCATGAACTTATCATAAATTATAATTGATAACTGAATATAAAACATATGGAATATTATGAAATCTGAAGTCGATAACTTCTTTGTCATGTCTCATTCTCCTTCGATCACATTATCACTTGAAGTCAGTGAAATATTAGCGTAGGTATATACCTATCGCATTGAAAGTAAAGATAACATAGTACATACTAGCTCAAGTCTTATTATACTAGATACTACTATACGTAGTATTTCTATATACTAGTTTGTGATACTACTGCAAGACACATCTTATGTGATTCGCCTAAAGAATAAACGGATAATAGTAACTTTTTCAACAATGACAATGCTTTCATAGATGTTGCTCTCTTGCCAAAAAATCTTCTGAGTCTTGACTTAAACATGCCGGAAGCAATTGCAAAGAGGTGCTGGCGTTTTGCGAGGAGGTCACACTTTGCTTTGAACGGAAAACACTTTGCGAAGGCGCCCCAGAGTAGAGATTATTGTACTACGAGTAAGTATGAATATAAGAAGTGTAGGTAAACGCTCTAGACCAAACAGTGATTTTGATAATGTCACGAAAATATCAGCAAAAGTCATACGACCGTTGATTCAATCTGTCGTGATCCTTTTGTGAGATTTATGGGTCTGGAGCGTTCCCTTGGCACTTTGACGTTATGTACGTAAAAAGGTATACCATTTTTATGTTGGGTATATGTATTAGATTCCAATGAAAATGCAAAAAGGACCATTGAGTATATTGGACTGGACTGTTCATTTGCATTTATTGTGGCCATTTCTAAAACTATAGAGTTGAGCATCAAATTGACTTGCCACTACAAGACCGAAGAATAGAGTTCTATGGAATTCGACGCGATAAAGCGAATGGTTCTACAAGCTTTTGAATTAGATAAAACTGCATAAAAAAGTGAACGTGTATAATAGGAAAGTTTTAAGCAGTAACTTTTTGCGACTAAGAAATTATGTATAGAATATAGTTTATAACATATGTATTATGCATGTAGAATTGCTTTTCAAAAAGCGGGAACTAATTTCGATGAAAATGCCGCGATATATGAAAATTCTCACATTTTTCACCTTTAGGTGTTCTCCCATAAAATTTATATGGGACCATTTCGAGAGTATACCCTTTCAAACAAAAATAGAATTTTCAAAATCGGTCCACAATCGACTGATCCTCTTCCTTTTTCGATGTTGGTTAAATATGATGGGTATAGAACTTTCCTTTTGCATGGTCTAACAGGACAAGAAAACGGGGTTAGAGAATCTAGGTTACCTAAGCATGCGGAATAAATATTGTACGAAAAAGTTCATAGAACAGGTTATAACGTATATACAGTTTAATTTTTTACAAGGCAACAAAGACAATTTGACTTATGAATAGTTTGAATAGAGAAATAGCACTTAGAGTCATACATGACATCGCATGCGTCTCGTTTAAATTTCAAGTTTTTACTTTACTTCTAAATTTACTTAGTTCCTAAGATATATAGGTATAACGAAGGCAAGGTTGAATTATTTATTTATCTGAAATGGATATTTAGTCTCAAACGTGTATTTTTTCATCCCTTTGATTTCATTATTTAGGTAGGTTGTGCACTTTACTTCCTCGCCATGGCTATAAATAGGGACCTTACTTATTTCAATTAGCAGAGGGTAATTTCCGAGAAAACAAAAAGTTTACAAAACTAAACAAAGCACCAAACTGAATGGAGCACTGAAGGCAATTGGAGTAAATCGATTGGTGCTTCATTTGTTGATAATGGTTCCATGCTATGGACTTGGAAAAGAAAAAGCATTCTTAACTTTACGTTTTAAAAAATAGCAATTAGGTAGCGGTGAGGTAAAAGGTAGGTAAGAGGTAGAGTATCATCCTCAGCCTATTATGCTCCCACTGCTGGAATACCGGCCTTCTCTCGGGGAGAGAAAGTATGGGCCATAATCTACGACGTGGGCCCAGTGCAATAGGTGGATGTTTATTCAAGTCCTCGACCGAGATCTTGAACCTTCGGGTTTCCTCACGATGTTTTCTTTCAGACGGAGCGTATAAGAGACTTTTGTTACTGAAATCTTGTAGATGACGGTAAAAATACTTATAATCGACTACTTTTACTTCTGAACTTTTAAAGTAAGTTTTATGTCCATCGTACTTAAGTTTGTGTTTTAGTTTTGGTTTAAAAACGTATTTTTCACAACTAGTGATGACTATAAAATACATTTTTTAAGCACAGGGAAAGGGAAAACATAGTTTTTCTTGCATACTTTGTTATTAATAATTGTTCTACTTCCATAGACCTGACAACGCTGCAGGTGTTGACTCAAGTTTCAAATGTTTCTGCTAGTGTTTACAATATATAGTTATTATAAATATTTATTGCGTCCACAAGACATCAAACACCAATGTAGGTAATAGCTACAGGCTTAAACAAATTAACACAACCTCTTCCAACCATACACAAATCCAATCCAATCAGTCCCATAATAATCTAAGTCTTTGAACTCCCCATTCCCACATTATCGATCATAGCATTTAAATGTCCTATGTCGAAGTCATTTCGGTTCTGCCGAGAATAAATCCGGCCTCAGCTTAAATTGCGGTAGCACCTAATGAATTTCAAACAGTTCACCAGCTCAATTTGAAGGTCCATTTGGTGCGGAGATTATTTCCAATTAACATACTACGACGTAGATAAGAATCTACTGACAGATTCTGCGAGCTTCGTGTAGTTATGTTTGCGTGGTTGAGGTGAAGTAGTTCCTCGTTTTTAATTTGCAGCTGAAATCTGAAATGTTAATTATAAGCTTCATACAACTTTTTATTTTACTTTTCTGCATGTGGATGTTCTGTGGATGTGTTTGTTTGCATCTCATGAATATTAAAGTTTTTATTAATATACTATGTGTGTGTTTACACTTTATACGCACACATTACGGTCTGATGATGGAGCAGGCAGGTGGTCATCGTATTACCTACCACTATAATGGTGAACATAAACTTTTCGAGCTACGACTTGGATTTCAGACGCTTACAATTCTTTTAGATGATGGTCTCAAGATTATGTGTATAATCATAGTAGTATAGTAAGTAGAAGAACTGCTACATCAACTGCTGTTAATTATACCGGTTATGTTTTCCCTTTTTTCATATTAATATTTTGAGTGTCTGACGTCTGTATTTTGTACCAATAAACATTAAAAAATAAGGCTTGGTAAAAAATTAAATAAACATAAACATAAACATAAACGCTTACACACTCATACCCCCGCACTAGGATTCCCTGTGTCGCAGGTGGCATGGACATACACAGATACACATCACAAACATCCAAGACCCGAGAACAAACTTTATGCTTACACAAAATCTGCCCCGGCCGGGAATCGAACCCGGGACCCCTCGCCTTGCAGGCAGGGTTACTACCAACTTAGCTACGGAGCCGTCAAATAAAAATGAATATGTTTTTCATTTAATTTTTGTTTAAAATACGCCAATTTTTCGCCACGCTCGAATCAATATTTGACTGTAGTATGATTTTACTTTGGCAATATAAGAGAAAAGAGTTGCAAAGTATTTTGAAATCCCCAAGTCATAGTAAATAGGTATCTATTTTCCACAGACGTGCAGCAGTATGTTTGGTACCTGAAAACACAAATATTTAATGAAATATATTTTATAGTGTTAACCGACACTAGCGGATGTTCACATAAATATATACATCACAAAAATTTCTCTTCCAACAGGATTCGAACTTGCGTCTTCTGGCTTGCTGGGCCAAACGCCTTAACCACTAGACAATATTACAAATATTTAACAATAATACTTATGTATGCGGTTGATTTTATTATTATCTTACAGCTTAGGGTACATATTTTTTTTGCACATGATATCGATTTATCGTGCGTCATAACGATTTGACTATAGTAACATACAAGACATATACCTACATGCACATACCAGATGTGACCCGCGGTTTCATTATTAATATATTACTCGTATAACGTATACGTCAAAAGTGGAAGTAAAAAAAAAATAAAGAACCTAGTGACCACTAGCGCAAGTCATCGTGACGTCTGCTGACAAGTCGATTTCGCGTGTGAAGCGCCTATGTCAATATGTTACTTGTCTACTCTTGGCAGGTAAGTTTTTCATTAATATTTGTTTTTTGATACAGTCGGTGCTGATAACACAAATCTCCACATAACACATTACATTTCCACGATTTATGTGGGGATCTTCACGCGGGTGAAACCGTGAGCAGCAGCTAGTAGACTATAAATGTTCACTTCTATATAAATAGGCATCAAAATAATAAACAAAAACAAATATCTATTTATGGTATGGAATTGTGTACTTGTATTAAATTGAAAGATCTGTTTTCTTTCTGATCGTGTCTATCTACTCAATAGAAAAACAATCCCACATCGGAACCATCAAATCTTGATCGTGAGAAGTACTTACCCAAACAATTCGTCAAGCAACCGCCATGGCTCCAAGTGTTTATTTTTGCAGCTATCGCGAAATCTGCCGTGAAGGACTCGGAGTGATAGATGTCCCTCCTCAATCTTTGTCTACTCAGATTATCGAGAATTTAGATTTACTCGGATACCTCGAGGCAAAGTGATGTTTTCGGTGTTAGGTTGGAAGTGCTTTATCAACGGTAATGTGCAATTTTTGTACGAGATTTTTTGTTAAGATTGCCGCAAATGCTTGTTCGAGATCCCATTTGCTTTGATATATAATATACGTATAATCATAATAATATTTTTTTACTAGAAGAAGGTCTATCGACATTGTAGTAGTCTTAATATAAAAGAGGAAAAGAGATAAGAGCATGTTTTTATTCAATTTAAACCATCTTCAAAAGCAGGAGGAGGTTCTATGTTCGACTGTATTTTTT
Source organism: Crocallis elinguaria (assembly GCA_907269065.1). Classification (NCBI taxonomy): domain Eukaryota; kingdom Metazoa; phylum Arthropoda; class Insecta; order Lepidoptera; family Geometridae; genus Crocallis; species Crocallis elinguaria. The sequence goes on along the minus strand of OU026079.1, from coordinate 7,762,285 downwards.
TTATGTATATTATGTTCACCGATGAACATTTTTTTGTTTAGAAGTGGTTCCAATGTAGTTCTATAAAAAATGTATTAATGAATACCACTCCGAAAGGTGGTAAATGAGGCATTTCATATACCTATCGCGATATTTTCATAGAAGACCGTTCTTGCTTTTTTAAAAACAAATTTACTTGTTTATTTATTAATTTCTTTAAGTTGATTAATTTTCATACTTACGTATTTTTCCGTTTATGGGCGAATAAAGTATAATTTACACTGAAATGGTTGTTGTTGGCTTTTATATTGGTCTTTATTGGCGGCAAATAATATTTATCCATATGTACTAAAATAAATAAAGTTATTTTCGCTGGTTTTCTTCAACTAAATATTATTTGCCGCAAATAAAGACCAAAATAAAAGCCAACAACAATAATATCACTGTAAAATTATACTTTTTTCGCATATAGGGGAAAAATACGTTAGTTATAAAATCGCACCACGTAATTCGGAAATAGATGCTTTGCCTTATGTTATTCTGCGTTGCATAGTCAAAATTTTGGTACTAAATTCATAAAAATTAAAAAATCGGCCGACAATAACGAAAGCTGATTTAGTATAGTTAAATGAGACTTCTGTTTAACCGACATATTTGTAATTGTCTGCGCTTTAACCTCAACGTTTACAGATGCGTTAGCATCTATAATATGTCTGTGGCTTACAGTGCACTCCTGAAATAAGCGGCATGGCTTCAAAACCTCCACTATCTTAAACCGCTATTTATACATAATTTGATTAAATTAGATTTGCTGTTATCAATGTGTCAATTTCCGAGGTTTTTAACACATTGTAGCGTTTGTGATCACATGTCTGCGTATGTGTAATAATCATGAATGCCTAAGTAATTAACAATTAATCAACCAATCATTATTTGATAAAACGAAACGCTGTCATTTCATTTATTATTACACCCTTTGACGAGATTGTGTAGTCGAAGATTATACCTCACACCTGATTAAATTGATGTCACACTCGCTGTAAAACGGTGAAGGACAGCGTGAGGTATCCCCGTATGTTCAAGAACGGTGGCATGGACAAATTCAAGGAGATGTAAAATCCACCAAGCCGCAATGAGTCTGTGTGGTGAATTATGGCCCATTCTCTCTCTCTCTCTTTCTCCCCCCCTCTCTCCCCCCCCCCCTCTCTCTCTCTCTCTCTCTCTCTGAGATAAGGCTGGTATTTCAGCAGTGGGAGCGTAATTGACTGATGATGATGCTTCAGTTCATTATGTAACATAGCAATATCCAGAAAATCCTATGATATAACCATAAACCATAGGGTTATCATAGGATAACCCTATGGTTTTATATACTAGAGTCCATTTATCCTCTAATGTGGAAGCATCGGTAATAGACATTACAGATCACACAAAACAGTTAAGTCTGTACTATTGCATTTCCGATTTGAAATCGTGCCGTGCGGGCCGGCCTGCTTCCACTCAATTTGTGCATTTTGCAGTGCAACCGCCATTCCTAGTTGCGCGGAACAATGTTGCAGCAATCAATATGAATGGTCGACAGAATTCATTGCTTTCAGCCGGAAAATAATTGCGCGCAATTAATTTTCATTGTCCTTTTCCTTTGACAGCGAATTTTCACATCTCGATTTTCCGTGATCGTGGCGCCAACGAGCTTTTTATTTGAACCGTTGATGTAAAATTATTTTCCCCTGGAAAATTCGTGAATAGTATACTCGTATATTTTTTGTATCAGGTATTTAAAGCGACCAAATGTTGGGTTCCTAAATGTTTTGGCTGAAAGATATAGAAACACATTTGATATAGTGACTTATTGGGTCTTGTTGCTATAGTAGGTATTTCTTAGAAATTATAATGATTCCGTTTCAGTAGTTTTTTCATGAAAGAGTAACATCCTCTCACTATCTTTCGCGTTTATAGTTTTAATATATATTAATATTAGCAAGTAGGATTGTATACAATTAAATTGAGTAAATTGTATGATAGTTTGAACTTAAAACCAGTAATGATAGTCCTATAATAATATTATTTAGTTGCTATAGTTAAAATTGTTAAATATTTTGCGTCATCAATGGACGACTATGTATAAAATTGAATTTAAATAAAAATAGTCCATTCTGTTATAAATCTGAAATGAACTATGTCTATGTGCATTTTCACGGTTACATTACTAAACCGATTGAGTTTAAATTTTGCTAATATATAGTTTAAGCTGAAGGAAGGACATAAGGGTAACAGCTGGGATAACACCTATAATTGCATATAAAATTAATCATTACCAAACATCTAATTTAGTTGCTGCACATGTGTTATAAAACATGAGGTTACAAGTATCCAACATGTTAGAGTGGAGTGGCGCTCGCTGCTCCCAGCAGAGCCTGAGGGAACGTCCGTCTGCGCCTCGCTTTTTGCTCGAAACGAGTTGGCACTAAGTGCTCTTCCCAGCCAGTGTACACCCACTCGACATTAATGCATTCCATTACGAGCTACACTCATATAAATTAAGGCCCCATTCATATTCTTCATCACCATAACATACGAATCTGACGAATTTCGCGTTCACGAATCATACAGCATTGTACCAGAATCTCGTAATTGAAAATGGAGTTTACTTAGTATAATGTTAACAGGCGTGTCACGTATTTCATGGACGAACTCCGAATACAAATAATTCGTGCCCGGCGTGTATCAGTCTTGGAACAATTCTAAGTATTTTTATTTGTGTTTTTGGTATTTGATGGCTCCGAAGTTAAGTTTGTAGTAACCCTGCCTGCCACTCAATACATAAAAAAACAAAGGCTTGCGTGCACTGTATTACGCTCGTTACCTTGAGACATAAGGTATTATAAACCCAGTAATTTCACTGACTACTTGGCTCATGAAATTAACCGGACCACAGTAATACTTGCACATTACTGCTTGGCGGCAGAATACACGAGCAAAGCCGTTGTAGGTCCTGGTCTATTGCACGATTTGCATGGCTATGATTGTATAATAAGCGTTCGTAGGTATCAAGACATGATAAAAATAACCAACACTCAATTATATATAAACCACTACTGCCTCATATTAAGGCTCTTATTAACAAAGTATGTAAAACGGTGGTTTAGTTATACAATGTAGTGTCTCTGTTGTTATTTGACAATTTTTAACTGAATCAAAAGAGCCAAAACATAGTTTAACTATTCAACCATTTAACACTGTTTATTAATAAGACCCTAACTTAATTTCAGAGGAAAGCAGACAACATTCCACAAAAGATTGATAAAAAATATCTTCTTGAAGCCACCTGCGAATTATTGCTACGTGCTACCTATGTACGTAATATCATACTGGAAATATCTTTATAATCAGTTTGTTATTTACTAATTAGGTTCCATTGAAGAATTTCTCGTAGATAAAACCCCGAATGGGACATTCATAACATCTGACGATATATCAATCACCTGTATACATATAGATAAAGTAAATTATACTACGTAGTATTATTTAGATTGAACGTATTCTGCGTACTAGAATATATATTTTTAATATACCATCTGAGTACCTTAAGTGAGCCTCAATAATAGGCAGCCCTCACACCTATTTCATGATTGATGAATAAGCATCAAGCGCGGACCACGAGAAAACCATGGAAAAACCACGCTTGCCGATCGTCATAGCGGTGATTTCATTGTACCTGGAAACTAAACATAAAATATTGAGGGTATGTATTTACTCCCGAAAGTTGGCGAAATGCAGAGGCACAGCGACGTGGCGTGAATATCGCTATGATAGTGCCGTTTCTTGAAACTGCGTCTCGCTAAAGTATATAACACAATTTTGTTTCGTTCCTAACAAGAATTGATATTTAGCTCGTGTTAAGTTACTGTTTGAGGTCTAGATAATTGTATATTTAATTTATTTAGAATTTTATTCCAATTCAGACAGGTTGTTTGGTTTCGTAGAGATAATAGCTACATTTTCTTCCGTGCAGGTTTACCTAGAGGCTACACCCCTAGAGGGTGTAGGCTAAATTACGTTACTAATTAAGTTGCTTGTTTGTACCACTTAGAAACGTAGGTGGCCTAATAAGCTTGTATATGAGAAATGGAATAGGTTTATTTATATAAAAAAGCTTAATTTTATTTTGCCATATAATTAGGGTATATACATATACTCGTATACCTAAGTAGGTACGTTACTTACAATTTACATAAATCAGATTTTCTCGGGAGCGGTTACGTATTTGAGCCGTTTGGTGTTGAAACATTGGGTCCGTGGGGGTCGGGAGCTCATAATATTTTCAATATTGTCAGAGCGTTTGATTGATGCGACGCGCAACTAAAATGCTGGTACTTATTTGGCTCAGCATTGCGGTTCAACGAGGCAATGCCGCCAGCATGCTGGGTACGCCTCCAACTGGTAGTGGGCTAGAACATTTGGATTATCTATAGGCCACCTTGGGCTTGTAGATTATCCTACTGTTTTTATAGCTAGCTAGGTTAGATGTAGTGTTTATTTATGTATTAGCTAGTTAATAAAGGCACTTAGCCAGTTCAAAAAAATTACATAAATTTAAAATTTGAAACATTTGATTTTGTTGTCGCAATCCGTACTATAGTAAATGGGAAAGTGTGTTTGAACGTTTGTTAGTTGGTTACACCGTTTTGCTCGTGTAATCTGTCGCCAAGCAGTAATGTACAAGTTTTATTGTGTCCAGCTTTGATGAGCAATGTAGTCAGTGTAATTACTGAGTTTAGGCATGCGATTTAATAAGTAATGTCTCAAAGTAGCGAACTCAATGCAGTGCCGCGCATACCTTTGTGCTTCAAAGTTTTGAGTGATTATGGGTCAGCGTTTTGCTTACCATCATGCCAACGACCCGCTTATCTCGTTATCTATTGGTATATTTTTTATTTCTGACATTGATACTACTGATACATTTTGAATTTTTTCACATCCAAATAGTTGGTTACCCTTGTGTCACTTTTTCATTTTTATAAAGAGGTTTTCTAGACTTCGGTGGTAAATTATTGTAATTGTATAAACCAAACAGCTAATGTTTAGCAATTACCTATACTGACTGAGTGAAAACAGACTTAAATTTATTTTCGTGATATATAAGACTGTTGATTCATAATTAATGAAAAAAAAACTAATATCAGTACCAAGTAGAGTATTAATAGTACTTTTTTCTAGTCGGTTATATTATCATCCTGTCAGAAATGAGTTACAAGAAACTCTCACACGCACAACAAACCGGACGAGATGTTGCAAAATCGGTAGACATTTTATAAAATGGCAGATTACAAAAACGCCTCTAACATTTACAAAAGAAATCCTACCAAATATTTTTCTTTGTTGGTTATCGATGTCGAGATAACAATAATTCCATTAGATTGATTGTATGCTGCCTATAAATGCTCGGGTGCTGAGTTATATCATATCGATCTTTGCGGCGCTCGCAAAGGGGTACAAGTCGGTTTTTATAATTACTACCTTCAGTGATTAAAATATAAAATGTACGACAAAATTTACATCACTCAACATTGTGCAGCTTTGAAACTAAAAGCTGCTCAAAAGTATAATATTGCACCGGAAAAATGTCACATCGGACATTTGTTACTTCAAGGAATGCTGGAGAGACCCAATGCTCTTAGCCAGGTGGGTGTGATGCGTGTACGGGACTCAACCAAAACCAATAGTATAAAAATATGCTGTCTTTTAAAACGGTTGTTTAAGTGCATGTTTTCTGTCCAATGTTTACATTAATAAAAATAATACCATGATCCTCAAGTGTTCAAGTACTAAATCTTAGATGCATGGAGGTACTATAATAAGCCCGACATGAATTTTTGTCCGATTCAAGATGTGATGACGCACTTCTGCCGTCGTTCGTGTTCCCTGAACGTTATAATCTGCGTGTTTTCAAAAATAGAGTGAGTAGGTGGAAAAGCGTGCTACATCTCCGACCACATCGTCACTTCACATCAGGTGAGATTGTGGTCAAACGCTTGACCAGTCAGAAGTAAAAAAAACTCCAAAAATAAAATGTTTAATGTCAGCATTCCACTGTAGTATATTGCTTATCAATCAATGGTATAATCTAGTTGCGTGGCGTGACCGCGTCACTAATTTGTTATTAAATGTGCCTGGAATGAGAGGATTCCGTCCGGATTTACGTGAACAGTTTGTTCCCGGATCTTGGATGTTTCTGTTGTGTGTGTGTTTATGCCACCTGCGAAATAGGGAATACTGGCGCAGGGGTATGAGGATGTAAGCGATTAAGTAATAATATGTTTATCTACATTAACTATCTCACATGTCTCCCTTTTGATTAGATTCATCCTTAAGCCCATAATAATTCTATAATAAAATATATTTAATGAAGTTAATTTGTAAAATAATACGTAATTTATTTATATTAGATCGATGCAGCGACCAATCAAAGTGAAACGAACAAATCTGTGGCAAGGCGGTGTATACGTCTTGCTAGCGCCATGCAAAAATACGGTCTTCAACCCGGAGATTCGGTGATAGTCATGGGGTTTAACCACCTGGATTTGTGTATACCATTCTACGCATGCCACTTTAATGGACACTCTGTGTGCGCAATTGACCCCGAAATACTACCAAGTAAGAATCCTGTTTTATATACAGCCTAGTATTAATTATAAGCCTAATTCTTTATTTACTACCTGGCACGTAAAGCGCGAAAAAGCCGTGTCTATCGGTACCATTGCTTTTGGTGATACATTTTGTCAGTATTATTAAACAATTTATTACATAGCGTACCAAGGACGCCGAGTGGTCGACGACCAGTCGGCCTTCCTAGGTACCGCTGGAGTGATGAGGTCGACAAGGACCTGCGCGAAATCCAAGTTGCGAATTGGCAGGAGGTGGCGCAAGACAGACCGAAGTGGCGGCTCTTATTATCGGAGGCCAAGACACATTTTGGGTCACTACGCCCTCCTAGTTAGTTAGTTAGTTTTTATTAGCTAACAGCATTGTTAAACCATTGCTGTATTCCAATTTGAAGCAAAAAGCTTCATAATCAATTAGTCACTAAAATACAATAATTGGGATGTTGACTGTATTAAAATAAAAATATAATTTTGCCGCGAAACGGTGGTTTTTGTGACAGAAATCCTATAAAAGACAATATTTTTGTTTATTTTTAAGGAATATAATTTTAATTTAATAATCAAAATGTAATCACATCACTCCGAAGTCACGTGACATAAAACGCGCGTGACGTCACTTTCTCAATCGGAATGAGTACATTGCTCTTTCTGCCTAGTATTTGAGAGTGATTTCTGTGTCGTGACGTCACATCGACCACAAGACCAGTATTGGCGTTTTGGAGCGAAACTTGAAATGGCATTTAAAATACATGAAAATTAAAGTATTAGCTGTATTCAAAAAGTAATCTTAAATACTTTGGGTTATATTAGGCCCATTCGCATCGTTTTAAACACTTTCCCAAAATCAGTCAACATCCCAATTTCACTGACAACTTATACTTCCTATCAGACATACACCGAAGGATTAGTATGTAAGTAAATATATAGTATGTTCCATAGTGATAAGCGCAGTGCAGTGCTGTATTAAACAAGCGATTTTAAAAAATCTTTGAATACAGTATTATTTGATTTAAACAAAATAGCAAGTCTTCCTATAACTTCAATATGTGAAGTGGGTGGTGGGATACATTGATACATACTTACTGTATTATCTTGTGAGGTAATTACTCTTACTTTATTTTATCAACGGCAAATGCCATTGGTTATCAACGATTTGTTTACTTATAATAAATCTCAGCTATTCATCAAACGTGATTGAATAATTATTATTCGATACCGCATTTGATTTATTATAAGTACCTAAATGTTGATAGGATCAGTAATCACTTCGATATGATGCAATTTTCCATGACATACTTACGGTGCTAGATAGGTACTGAAATTGTTTGGCAATCGTGTCGTACAACCTACTTACTTAGTTCGTAGTAACAAAGTTATCAATGACATAGATGTACAATTGTACATATTAATGAATGATAATTTCGTTGGGATCTTTGAGGGTGATGAATAGAAAGTTTTGAATCTGCTAATTACCTCATATATACTTGATCTTTGCCATATGCAAAATTGCAAGAAATTTATTATGCAATTACTCTTTTAACCGTTGGTTATATAAGCACAACTGGTATAATATAGGTTTTTAAACTGTCATGGTCATCAACACTTTGAAAATTATCACTAGAAACGGGATATTTACCATGTATATTATTTGATTTGAGTTTCCGATATTTCGGCGCTGTTGCAAACGCCATGATCACGGGAGAACACCGTTCTCCCGTTCTCCCGTGATCATGGCGTTTGCAACAGCGCCGAAATATCGGAAACTCAAATCAAATAATATACATGGTAAATATCCCGTTTCTAGTGATAATTTTCAAAGAACTGGTATAATATACAAAAAACAGTAGGTACTAAGAACGTGGGGCACCGCATGGGGCCCAAAGTGGCCAATGAAAAAGTCTACTCGCACTAATATTATTATGACAATGAATAGATCAACTACTGAGATGGTTTATAAAGCCTTGATTGTCTACTAATAAAATTAGTCATTAATATAGAACTTAAACTTTGTTACTGTAAATCAATTAATCAACGTAACGAATATTTTTTACAGGCGACCTCAAAGCACTATTTCCCTATATTAATCCAAAGATGGTGTTTTGTGAAATGTCTTGTGTGGAGAAAGTTAGTAAAGCATTTAAGACCAACCATTTGCAAGGAGAAATCATTGCTTTTGATGACAATGACAACGATTTAGAGACCTTCATAGATCATCATAATGGCATTGATATTAACTATAGGTAAGAAGGAATATTTATTTAGCCTGTAAGTATATTGTACATTACACATACATATTATAATATGAATGGTATTGAATCTTTTAGATAACATTCCGACATCTAAAATCTGTTTCGTTATAATGGTTAAAATTTGTGATATAACACAATTTTAAGCTCTTTTAAATATTCTAAATATATCTTAACTTTGTTTTCTTCTTAAAAGGACTTTCAGACATGTTTCATTTTTAGTCCCTGTTTGGGCGCCAGATTTAGTATAAAACTACGATTGGTGATTTAAACCACTTTATGTAGCTATATAATTTTTTTCTAAATAAAGGACAAAATCCAAAAGTTAAGGTTTCCGTAGTAGTCAGTGAGAAAATAGAAAATCTGCTTGTTTAAGTAACCTTTATTTCCAGATTTTAGTTAGTACTTCACTGTAGTAATTCGAAAGCATTTTTAGGAACTACAAATAGAGTATTCTATGAGTTAATTTTTTTAATTGGTATAATTTCCAGGCCAGGGGAATTCGATCACGCCAAAATCAATGCTTGGCTTATGCTAACCAGCGGAACTACAGGATTGCCCAAAGTCGCAACGATTCCTTTCGAAACCCTTCTCAACGGCATTTGCTGCTGGTGGTACGTATAGGTACATATAATTTAAACGAAATAACATGTTTTTCATACTAGTTATTTGGTAACTAGACGAGCTGGTCGTTTGCCTGATGATAAGCATAACGCCGGCCCATAACAATTGCAGTACTTTGAGACACAAAGGCTTGCGCGGCACTGCAGTGCGCTCGTTACCCTGAGACATTAGGTATTAAGTCTCATAAGCCCAGTAATTTCACTGGATACTCTGCTCATCAAACCGGAACACAGTAATGCTTGCACACTACTGCTTAGCGGCAGACTTCACGAGCAAAGTGGTGGTAACAACCCAGACGGACACTCATATATATCGGATAATATTCATAGGTACTACCTAATAGACACCATTGAGGAAAGCAGAAAGGAGATTTCGCCACGTCTCTATAACAAGAATGCATGAAAATGATTGTTGGTAAAATTGTGGAGATGTTAATATTTTTTGTGTTACAGGCAACCGCACCCTGATCGATTCGAAAGAGTGTTAGCAATGGCAACATTACAATGGTTGTCGTCCTACATTTACTTCGTATCTGGGCCCCTTCGAAGCTACACAAGGGTGCAATCCTCTGCACCTCTCACTGCTCCAGCCCTAATTGGTCTCATCAACAATTACAAGGTATTAATTCTTTAAATTCTAAATTAAGAATGTATTAGACAAAATTGCAGCGAATGACATTTTTTACTTTGAATAGGTTCGCTTTAGCATTGCGGTTCAACGAGGCAATGCCGCCAGCATGCTGGGTACACTTCCAACTGGTAGTGGGCTAGAACATTTGGATTATCTATAGGCCCCTACTTGGGCTTGTAGATTATCCAATTGTTCTTGTAGCTAGCTAGCTAGGTTAGATGTAGTGCTTATTTATGTATTAGCTGGTTAGCTTTCGAACTAATCTTACCTGATCTTTAAACAATTATCGGTATGGTCAAAGGTGATATGGTAAGCCTAGGATGTAGCTAGTTCATACGAGTGACTACCGGAACACTTCACATCAGTAGGTATGTGTTTGGCAACAGAATTTTTCAACTTGAGTATTATTAATAATAGTATTGGTGGGAGTTATTTGAGCGTGCACTATGAAATCACGATGTTATTACTTTATCGAAAGCTCGTGCTCCTACAGGTGTACACCTTTAATCTAAGGATTGGCGGGTGACCTTACCAATAAACCACGATCTCTTCAAATTGATTGATCAATTTTTAAAAATAATACTTTTTTTTATTAATGTAAACTATTAATTTTTTCGATGTTATTTCAGCCTAATGTCACTGCTTGGACACCGTTCTTTTTAAATCAATTTATCATCGCCGCCGAAAAGGGGCTTGTTGACTTATCTTGTTTCCAAAGCATCACTATTGGTGGTGGCCATATTGAGAAACCTCTATTGGACAAATTTCGAGTAAGTACTTGGTACATGATTGGCTTCAGAAAAATTAAGGAGAGAAAAACCGATAAATCTTTTAATTTACGTTAAATAGGTCATACTGTATGCAATATAATTACAAGTAATACGTATACAAAATTATATACATTTTAAAATTTGGGTTAATTAAATAATTTAAAGTATGCTGCGCTGACTGTATACTATAAATATTGCATTGTCACCAGATTTGCATGATTGTCTCTTGTTTCAAATAACAACGTTTAATATCATACCTACATCTACCTGATTGTACCTATATTAACTCCTTATTATGTAACTTGTGAGTTTTTTAAAACCAATCAAGTGAAAGTGACTCAAACATACAGTGCAAAGTTGAGATCCTTAAAGAAAATGAGAGAAAATTTTCGTCATACCCAGGAATAAGAAAAATATTCATATACAGAACCATTGATACCAATTATTAGCATGAGGTTTCATTTTAGATAGCATTTAGGTATCTAAAAGATACACGGCTTGGCAATAAAAAAACGTAATTACATTGTTCCATTCTGAATTTCAATAGCACAAGTCAGGCAAAAAAGGCTTTCAAACTTATAACTTCCTTTAACACTATTATTTGTACGCCATACAGTGTAATTATTTGATAACAACAGGCTTAGTTAACTCAAGTAATTGTTTTACTACTTTACCACTCAAAACCTCAAAACTAATTCCGAGTGAGTTAACTTACAATATTGTTTGAGCACCCAAAGGTAGACCTCCACGTTCCAACGTATCAAGTAACAGAATGTGTTACACCCCTAAACTTATTTAAATTATTCCTAAATAAACAAGTAGAATACATTAATTGATTGTTGTTTGTTAAAACGGAAACCATTTCCGATAACACTGATTACATAATCTGATAGGTACAAGTTGTAATTGATATTTAGAAAGGTACGTACGGCTATCAATTCCAATTGGAGCCGAATTCGTTGCTTACCTATATCTAATATGTTATATAATACTGATCCAAACTTGAGAAGTCTAGCACTTCATAGTAGTCTCCAGAAGGTTCGAAATATCGTGTTTAGCGATAGGCCCTTCTAACCTTTTCCAGATAATTTTACATATTTTTAAAAAGAGGAGTATTACGAACTGAACGGTGTTTATAACTTGCATGTCATTTTAAGATACGAAAATCATCGGACTAATATGATTCCTCTTAAATTTGGTCAAGTGCTGATGTTCCCGAATATAGTTAAAGCTATAATGAAATTTATAAAGGCTATCGATTAGTTTTTAAACTCTAATCAGCGTTTTTCGGCTCTCCGGGGAAGATGAGAGGAGGGAAGTCAGTAACGTTAGTGAAAAATTCTTGAAATGTATGTTTGTTCTTCGGCCAAGCAGCCATAGACCCATAGAAACTACACCTGCAGGTTATAATAGATACCTCCATGCCTATTTGAAATAAAAAATAAATTTCAACGATTTCTACGTTACCGCGCTACTCGCAACTATATAACTCATAGGCTCTAAAGCCGGGTGATTTTGTGATGTTTAAACTCAGTAAATGTATCTAGTGTTAAGGTTTCTGTGTACTTTTATTATCATCGTCTTTAGACCTATGCCCTTCGAATAACCTAAATGTGATGTTACAGAAAATATGCTCATCTTGGCTGTACTTAGTTTATGGAATGACAGAATTGTTGGTCCCCGTTTTCCATTTTGATGATGATGTGCCAGTCAATTCAGTGGGATACCCCAAGGATAAATATCAATACAGGGTAATTGCAAAATACATTCAATTTTTTTTAAATAGATAAGAATTTAGACTATTTTTAAATTTTGATAGGGTAACAGTGACCCGCTATCAAATGATAAATTTTGTAACACTACCTCAGTGAATAGTACAGTTTATCGTACGAGACAATTATATTAATGAGAAACGGATAAGTCCATAATTATGAAAACGTTGCACAGTCTTTATTTACATATTAAAATCAGAAAAAAATAATCAGTGATTCCAATATTTTTTGAAGACAACATTTTTAGAAAAATTATGTGTTTACAAAAATGGTATTGATTTTAGCTTATGGATGATGATGGCAATGTGGTCAATAAACCATTCAAATCTGGAGAGCTTTGGGTCAAAGGAGATGACTTCTTTAAGGTAATCTTGATTGCTTTTTAATTTAAAGCCGTGATGTTATAATTGATAGGTCGCTTTAACCCATGGTTCCCGATGATCTTGTTGATGTAGTATGTAAAGGTTGCGGGTTCGATTTTCTCAACTGGATAAATAATTGTGCACCTAAATTTGCTTATTTATCCTCCTCTACATATTGTGGGACTAACGTCCTTTTAGATCCTGATGTCCTTTCTGATTTTTCGACACAACTTTGTTATTTTTTTATCGTGTAACACTATACACGTTACTGATACGGTGATCCATATTTTTTGATTAGTTCATCGATTAAATAATTATAATGGCTGTTGACATAAAAAAAACACCAATGGAGCGCTATGGTCCTAAAACTAAAAGGTTTAAAATAATAAGTAGGTAAAAATTTCTTTTTTGTATGGGTAGTTGAGACAACACAAATGTGGTCAGGAAATAATTGTATTCATTGAGCGTTAATTTACACCGAACTCCACCGAACTCCGAACACACGTTTTAAAAGCCCCACTGGTCAACTATGATCTCCTACAATTTAGAATCCGGTTTAAAATGTCGTCTTTTTTTCAGGGATATTTAAATAATCCAGAAGAAACTAAGACGATGTTAACAGATGACGGCTGGCTGAAGACGGGAGATATGTTTTATAGAGATGATCAAGACTATTACTTCTTTGTAGAAAGAAAAAGGCTTTTAATTAGGCATTTCGGTCATTTCGTAAGTACATTACCAACTTTTTTAATCTACTGAGCCTCAATAAGTTGCAAAACCTCAACCTGATGTTAATGAGGTCAGCAAGGGAAATAACGTGGACTCTTACTCGATTCTTAAAATTCCGTTTACAAGTTACTTTTCGGTTTGAAGCGCAGCCTAGTATATCTAAAAGCGGCTTTCCCATCTCCGTGATATTGTGGACAGTCGCGGACCATCAGACCGCACCGACGCACCATATGGGTATAGAGTCGTTCGTGGAAGCGCAGGCAAGTCCGTAGCGATGCGCTGCATCCGCCGCGAATCGGTATCTTCAAAGGTGTGAGCTTGTGAAATTTGGAATGACAAAATGGTTCCAGTAGCAAAGAGACACACATTTGACACCATTGTTACAGCCTTGGTGTGCGGCTAGCCGTGGTCGTCGGCGATGGTCTGCAGAGTCACGCACTGTGGAAAGCAAGCTGAAGTCTGCTTAACTGAATTAAATACATTGAGCTATACGTTTTATATTTACGATACCTAACATCTGCATTTGCTTGAATAAAATAAGTATTTTTGTACCGTTGATTCAGATTCCCCCACTACAACTGGAAGAGGTGATCAAACGTCATCCAGGAGTACATGAAGCCGCCGTTGTAGGCATTCCCGATCCTGACCGGATGGAACGACCAACCGCAGCTATTCAGAGGAGAAATGGAGACAAAGTGGACCCTGAGGAGATCTTTGCTTTACTCAAAGGTGAGTCCTCATACCTGAGGATTTTATGATACCTCATAAAATTGAAATCCATTTTTCAAGCTACGCATTTGGAACAAAACGAATTACGCGACGCGCTTCAGGAGGATTGAGCAAAAGAGGTTTAATTCCACCGGATTTACAATTGTACTAATACTTACTTAAATCAGTTTAATTACTAACGCCCCAATGGTTAAAGAAAAGTAGAGGATATAAACTAAAGGTACGTGTTGCTCGCCGACAAATAAACAAAAATGGCGTCAAATGTCAAGCCACAGCTCTTCACACAGCACTTTGGCATGGTCGCCTGTATCACACGCAAGTTCTCACTTGCATTTAGTTCTATAGAACTATTTTTTATATAGTTTAGTCGCACGATTGATTTCAATGACACTTCAAAAACTCGCTCTGGACTAGAAAACAAAATGTCAGCCTTGAAAAATCTGCCGATGGGCGCGACATGTGTGACGTCTTTAATTGTATGGATATCTAGAACAAAAAAAATCCATAGATAATTATGCCCACTCTATCTATATATCTATATATCATAAAAGCTCAATAAGATCATCTATTTAAACTTGAAATTGGCAAAATACACAAACCGTGTCTGGCCACGAAAGAAGAAAAAAAAAAGATCATCTATGCTTTAAACTTCTCTGTCAACTTCTCGTTGACGGAAGCTGTTACGCGTGAAAACGAGACAAAAGACTTTCTAGTAATTAAGTAAGTTACGGAACGTTTATGAATAAAGAGGTATACGTGTCTTATCGACCTGATATTAGGATGACAATAGGTGCTGATTGATGTTGGAAAAGTTATTTTAAGCAGCTGATGCATAGGTTGCGGAATATGAGGTGACTATTGTGTTTGTATGTAGATCCCTACATACATAGGATCTACTACAGTGTAGTAGAGATACCTATAACAAATGCAAAAATATTCTGAAATTGACCACTTATTACGCAATATTCGTATCTTACCCAATCTAGAGTAGTGATGTAGTTAAAGTTAGTAAATATGCTAAACTTACATAGGATGGCTACTGGCACTAAATGCTGCGTTTGGAAGAAACCGTTACATTACATATATCTACTTTCCACTTATTGATTTTTAAAAATGACTTGGTAATAACATACGTCATTTTTTTATGTTAGTTATTTGGTTATGAGACGAGCTGGTCGATTGCCTGATGGTAAGCATAACGCCGGCCCATAACAATTGCAGTGCCACCCAGAACTTTTAAACACAAAGGCCTGCGCGGATCTGCATTGCGTTCGTTACTCTGAGACATTAGGTATTAAGTCTCATAAGCCCAGTAATTTCACTGGCTACTCTGCTCATCAAACCGGAACACAGTAATGCTTGCACATTACTGCTTGGCGGCAGACTTCACGAGTAAAGCGGTGGTAACAAACCAGACGGACACTCGCAGAAGAGTTAGTCCTACCACTAATGAAAACGACTGCGAGGTTTGTAGAAAAATCACTTGTTGTAAAGTCCTGATTACGCTCGTGCATGTTTTTTTTTTTTTGGCTCCACGTGATTAGCGTATTTAGCCAGTGTCAAGTTATATAATTAATAATAATATGTAATAAGTCTCTAGTTTTGGTGCATGAAAGTCGTCAAAGTCACGTTAAAGTTTAGTCTAAGCGCGGTCAAGTCGAAGTGATGCTTCAGTAAAGCGGTGGATACTTTACTGAAGCTTCTATGGAGTTTTGGATAGAATACGAAAATACACGTTTTTCGTCTTTGTACCATTTGCCTTTCACTCATGCACGTTTACGAACACTTAATGGTTAATAATCCACCATTATTACACATTAACACTCGATAAAACACAGGTTTTAGTAAATAACACAAAATCAACAACAGCACATTTTCGCATTCCCGCCAAAACTCCTCGTGAATGTTTATTATGTCCGTATTTGCACTATAGACAAGATAGAGATAGAGACTTCGTATCGTCGTTTCTTCGTCGTAGAGTATTCGTAACTTTAAACCATCAAATATTTTTTTTAGATTCTCTGCCCGACTACAAGCAACTAAGCGGAGGAATATTCTTCGTAGACTCCTTTCCCGCAACACCTTCAGGAAAAATAAACAGGTCAAAATTACGAGAAATCGCAATAATTGCGACAAAAATTATGCATAAAACAAAATAAGTAGGTACCTATTATAATAGAGATAGCATCACAATGTAATTATATCAAATAACTCTCATTATTTCACAACATAACGTGATATTAAGTAGGTAATTTTAATTTGTATTATTAATAAAATGATTGTTTAGGCACAAATGTACGTATTTCATATTATCTTCTACCTAAATATCTAAGCAGAAAATGTTTGAGTATAATTTATTCATCTCGAAGCATTTTAATTGTAAAACAAAATATATTAATTATGTAGTACTTAGTATTTAAGTAATAGCTATTAACATAATTATAGATTATTTTGTAAGAATAGGTATTTATATGGTATAGTTAAAGTTAAAATCCATACTTATATAAGAAATACGAAAGTGTGTTTGTACATTAATTGGTTTGTCTTTCTTTCACGCAGCAACGGAGCACCGTACGGTTCCTGTGGGAACGTGGGTGAAACCGTGGGCAGAAGCTAGTATTTTATAATAAGTATCTCATTATTACAGTAAAACGGATTACATATGTTATTAGTGAAATTCATCTGCAAAAAGAACAAACAGGTTAGCAAGCTTCATATATATACTGTTAGGCCCAAATTCAAATTCAAATTCAAAAGTCTTTATTCAAATAGGCCCCAAATGAGCACTTATGAAAGTTAAAATGACTCTAACAGCCGGCCTCTGCAACATTCATCTACCCGAATCACAGACAAAAACTAATGCTGTCTTTATCAGAACATAATAAATGACAAAGACACCAACAGACCCAATCCGTGCTCAAAGTCAACGAATCTTCCAGAAACCCACCGTGCCCGTTCCAAATTGGTATAGGCCGAGCAAGAAGAAGGGCAAGAAACTCGTCACGGCATTCTTTTTAAAAAAAGTAGTTTTTTACAATGATTCTAATGCTAACAACTAACAATTTAAAGTTTAGTAGTCGCCAGGAGGCTCCTGAGCTGTTTGCCTCCATGCATCCTTGTCATCTACATAATCCTTAATTTTATAATACGCTTTTTTAATTAATACACTCTTGACTATACGTTTAAACTTTCCTTGTGATAATTCAGTTAATACTTTAGGAATTTTGTTGTAGAATCTGACACCATTTGCCAGGAACGATTTGTTAGTTTGACAGAAATGTGACAACTCGGTTTGAATAATCGGCACACATGTAGTTCAATGAGGACTGCTGTTCTTCCCCGTGTCTTCCCCTTGCGTAGCGCTGGGAAGACTACGGCGTAGCACTGACTTCACGATGTAGCTGCTGACGTCATATCGTAGCACCTGCACAGCGCCACACCATGTCTACCTTTATTCTTAAAATACATAAAATCAAAGTTCACTAGCAGAAACAGCGCGTTCGTTATACCCGTGTGGTTGGTAAAGTGAGAAAGAGATAGCTGGTATTCTATTTCAAAAAATCGTACTGATTTTTTTTTATTTTTCTTATCATTTATGTTAAATCTGGCTTTAGAAGTTTTGAAGTTTAAAAACGATGGTCCTATAGTAGTGAAGCAGTCAGGTAGCAGCAAATACATCAAAGCAGCCACCAGCGGTTTACAGGGACATTTTCTCCTCGGGTTGCTACCTGAAGTGCCTGGAAGTCGAGCACTACCACGCCAAAGCCCAAACTACCACCCATACACAGGAGAGAGACGAAAATGTCAAATCAGTAGCTAAAGTTAGAAAAGCGCCTGGAACCTATATCGTTCAAGCAAAACTTTACTCGTACATTATCATAAATAAGCCCCGTCGCATTTTTATATTTTCGTCTCTACAATAAAACAGAAAAATAAACTAAAAGCATAACGTTATCTTACCCTTTCCCAATAAAACACCGTTGGCATACGCTCCAGAGGTAGCATACTAAAGGCTCATTTACAAGTGAGATGCCGGTATTGTACGAGAGGAAACTTATCTCCCTCGTAATTTTGTGGGAAATGATGCATTCATTGCTCTCGATTTTGTGTTTTCAGCTATTACTTTAATTCATTAGGTATTGTTGTATACTGATTACTTTGACTATTTTTAAATACCAAATTTAATACGATAATTTAAATTACGAAACATTTTTCATTGAATAGATAGGTTATATGTTTTCTGATTAGTGAATAATTTTTGAATACATTCAGAAGCTTAATAATAAATATAGTTAATTTTATACTTACTGCAGCATTAATATAAGCCAATCTGGGTTACAAATGAAATTTTTAATTAACATAATCATCATACAGGTTCCAGAATATCCAACCCGAGCTACAAGAACTCATAATCTCTGAACTGTTTGATGTGCATCAACACTCTTGACAATTAGCGATCACACGCCCGATTTTAATTACACACCTAATTGTGCTTCTGTAGCGCAAGCTAATCTCCTTGTTAACAATAACAATCCTTTGAAATTAAACAAAACACATCCGCACAAATTAGACACGCATTTGTGGGAAATTAAAACAAACGTTTCCTCTCGGGCCGGGGACGTGAGTCTTGGTTTAAAGAGGGTGATTAGAGCTCACGTACGCCGGAATTGCCGCAAAACAACGCCACGCACCTCCGCAGACAACTGCCGCTAAAGCAATTTGTCTCGACGAGTCCACAACAAGTGCTGCCAGAACCAGAACGTTTATTTTTGGTGTTTGAACGAACGAGTTGTTGGCTGGACCTAAATCTAACCGCAATTAGGTACGAGACAATTTCGTTTTTCGAAGCTTTTCGGGGTAAAAATAACTACCTATTGCTATTGCCTATTGCTATGACTTATTGCTGCATGACCGTTGGTAAAATATGCCTATTGCAAAATATGACAAGAATATTATTATGGTGCATCTTGATATGTATCAAATGGCGTGTGGAGGCCGAAGGCAAGAAAAAATCGCTGACGGTGACTACAAACTTAGATTAATTAAAAACCTATTACAACTGTTTCTTCTCTCTGTCAAGTTTCTTGCCCTTCTTGTCGATAGTGTAGGCTTTGGAACGAGGCAACTAGAGTCACTACAAACAGATGTATTCGTACACCGGAGATATTCTCTCCCGACCCCGTATCCTGACGACGGCCCAAGCTGATGTTCGTACTGTGTGGGTCACTCCACGCGATGGCCTTGAGCTAATAGCAACACACCATTTTTTAGGGTTGAGTGCCAACTGTATTCTCCCACCGAACTAGTTTATTCATGTATATTGCAAACACCTGTCAGCTAAAGTTTAGTACAATTGGGTAGTTGCATGAAACAAATACATAATAACTGAGGTTATACAGGTAACATTACATTGACATAATTAAATTAAAAAAAAAATATAATTAACAATACTGGATCTAAGTTTCCAGAATTCAACGTTTTTTTTATCGTCCAATTTTAATTTAAATTATACTCTCTTTATATTTCAATGAAAAAAAAATATTTATGGCAACTAATATGTTCTAGAACGCAGTTTCTCACGGCGTAAATCAACAAAATGCATGTTTAATCGTAGTTATGCATCTTTACAGGCCGCGTTGAATACGTGGCGTCATGCCTTAAGCCCAAATAGTACTTAGAGGGGGCATTTTAGGGTTCAGTGTAAAGTAAAGTGTAAATTATTGACGTTTTTAGCATTCGTTTTAGTTTTTCGATGTAGATAATTGATTCTCATGAGAAAACGAATAGATTAACATGAAAACAAATTGAGTGAACATTGAACAACCCTATTAGCAACTAACCATTATACGATTAGTTACCATTACCATTTCAACTGTATCGTCACTTAAGTTGACGTTGAAAGCTATTTTGTTTGTTGGTCACCGCTTATCTCTGGAACTACTGCTGCGTTTCTGAAAATAATTTCATCAATCTAAGCTGTATTATCCTGAGTGCTATACTAACTACTATTTTTATATTTTTAAGTCGCGAGTAACAGCTAGTACTTAAAGTCACAGCATTTGTCGGCGGTCGTCGAGATCTTTCTAAGCCAGGAGTGGCCAAGATTCTGTAATTTGCATAGGTAATCTAAAAAAGGACTTAAATGCAGCACTACCTACATTATTGTAATTAGCTGCTCTCCTTAACTCCTCCAATCGCGCAGTGCCTTTAAAACATACATTTTCTAAGAATAAAAATAGCCTATTTGGTGGTAATTTAGACACTATATAGCACCAGTATTGAATACTGGCAATAGTATACAGTAGTTAATTAATATTTAAAAAATATTTTTGGTTTCGCGATCTACCTATAACTACCAAAAAATAGTTCTAAAATAATCCTGTGTAACGTTTACTTAAGCTAACGTCACGTCTCACGTAAGCAGCTGTCGTAGCTTGTGAACGTTTACAATACTAAGAAAAAAGCTTTTTACTGTAGAGTTTTTTAGGGACTCCATCGTATAGTGCTTTCCACTTATCTCGTCAATGTATAATTCGGCGGAATGGTTTAATTTGCAAGTATTCGGTTGAAAAAATGCATAAAAACTGCGTCATGGATTTAATTGTCGATCGGTACCACGTGATACCAGTAAGGAAACAGAAAAAAAAACATGTCGCTCGGACCCGCATCGGTCGGCCTGACGTATATAAATGAAAATTTTAAAATGTATGGCTGGCGCGCGACCCAATGGCTAATTAAGAACTATTAAAATATAGACTTCGATTTAAAGCTGGGCACGGTAGCGGTGTCGAAGAAGCTTCTGCACAAGCTGTGGCACAATCTTGACAAACTCAACATGAAGTTCCTGACAGAACAAGCCAGCTTGTTAAAGTTGTTTGTGAAATTAACATTTTAAGTGGTAAGAGCGTAATAGTGTTACCACAAAAAAACTATTTTTAGGTGCCTGTTTAGCTAGACAGCGTCTAAAGATAAATGTCAAAAATGACACAACAGAATTGTGTTAGACAACGTTTAGACATTACTTAAATCAGGATTTGTGGTTGCTCATATTTAATCACTCGACTAAGGCATGTTTAGGCGTTAAACAGTGATTAACACAGGTTTTGTGGTAAGACCCTACATGTTTATTATTGTGAGACTGACCCGTGGTGTATTAAGTCTGTCCACCAAAACGCAGCAGTGTGATATCCACCACGTATAAATAATGCTTCGTCGTTTGGCTGGTTGTACGATGATGAAGGAGATAGATAATTCCAAAGCAAACTCGTCGAAACGTAGATAAAACTAGCAAATCTTTTCCAGTGTTCAAAGCTCTGAAGCGTAGCTAGCGAGTCGTTGTTAATGACTGCTCGTCTTTCAGTTAGCTACAACAAAGGAACTTAGTATTTGGCCGAGCCATTTTGATACTGCCGCTCATTGCTCCTAGACGCAGCCTTTAAACACTATTATTCTTATGAAACCCTTACTAGTACTACTAAAGACAACAGCGCTATCAATTTTTTTTCCAGTCTGCCTAATGTAATCAAAACTTATTTTCAAAACTGACCGTCCCTAAGTTAATGTGAATTACAATGCTGATATTTCCTAAACAAAAAAGTACGGATTGTTTAAATAAACGTACATAAGAAGAGACCTTGATTAAAAAAATACGGTTATTCGCATAGACCTAATGTTTTAAAAAAGTGTGAAGTTATTAAAGTGATACCGTATCACAAATTTTAATAACTTCACACGTCAAAAAGAACACTTTTCATAGAAGTAAGCTTATTATACACACTACTAAAATAGTAGCTATGGGTACTCTAAGCTGGAATATCGACTGTAGTGCCAGACAAAACATGTCTAGTAGGAGGATGCCCTCTCATAAAGTTGTAGTTGATAGGCTATAAGCGCAAGGGTCATTTAAACTTTTGAGACCGTTATCCATAGACAACATACCTAGGTACATAAATGGCACGCTTGAAACCTACTGATGAAGTTAATTGAAGTTACTTAAAAAGTAAGTTGGGTTGGTTTTTATATACAAGTCCTACAGATATACTTATAAGGCTACACCACCCACCGTACCGCCACGGTGCTATAAAGTTATCTCGAAAAAAGATGGTGGACATCAAAAAAAATCTCCACCCATTGCATTTATCAAACCATGACTGTACTATGAATGTATGAGACACGAAAAGCACTAATACATTTCAAAAATCATTAATTAATATTTCCGTATACGTAGTTTTCGTTTCTCTTCCGCAAACGATAGAATTAAAACAATAGTTTTGGACTACCAAACACATAGTGACAGGACCACTCCACGTTCTATTGTTGGTCGGTAAAGCCAATATTACGAAACAAATTTATTCACTTTGGTTAAAAGGTGCAAAAACGAAAGCGTAAGCGATTAAACATTATAGCCCTTATTCGTAAAAGCTCAATAAGATAATCTATGCTTTAAACTGCTCTGTCAACTTCTCGTTGACAGAAGCTGTTAGTTTTTGCTGATCGACACATGTAAAATAAATTTCTCGCACTTTACTTAACTTCTTTTTATTATATTATTTGGCTCATGAATTTTCTTTCTATTAAGACTAAAATATTCCTCTTTAACCGACTTCTTTTGCCGATCACTGATTATACTTACGTTTGCTTTATACTGACTCATCTTTTTAGTACTATCACTAGTGTAATTTTCGGTCTAAATTTTGTGTTGAATATAAGTCGCCAATCCCAGAAACTTTCAGACTGACCTGTCTTTTGTCACTTTGTCTCGGAACGAATGCATTAAATATGCTTAAGAAAGTAATAATTGCGCGAGGGAGTAATAAAATCTTTTTCTAGTTCCGACATACTTTGAGAGCAGAGAAATATCCGCAAATTTTCTCATTGGCACGAGTATGGTAATCCCCACTTCGAGACGGTACAAGAATTTTATCAGTGAATAAACACTTTGATCAGCTTTTTTAACGCCCACTCGTCATCGTAGGAAAACACAGCTCTTGCTATTATATAAAAGTGGAATACGACGCTTAATTCTATTCTATAATAAGATTGTACTTATTTAAATTTGTGGCCTTAAAATAAACTGTACTAAAGCTAGGTGCCAAGTTGTTATTTTGTCTCTGTAAACGCGAACTCTTTTACTTTAATCAAACTGATTTACAAAGAAGATAAAATAACCACACAGTGGCTGCGGCATTCTCGCAGGCAATACGTGATTGCGAATGAAAAATCTACAACTTAACAATTCCAATGACCTGAATGAAGGCGGAATCGCAAAAACTTTTCACATAAAATGGTGCAATTCTATTGTCATTGGAGAGGCAAATTTGAAATTGAAAATAGCAGTTGGAACCGCGTGCAGCGTTCTCGGCCGTTTATTTAGAGGAGTCTGCTTTGTTCTAATGTAGCAGGGTAGAGATGCAGGTACCCAACTTTCATAATTTACGTCACAGCCGACCTTCGAGTATTGTTAGTGTGCCAAAAGCGAATTTATCATAAACTATGTTGGTGTAACTTGTGTATTAAATCAAGCTATCTATATATGTTAAAAAGTATATTACTTGATATGGATTTTGTACTTTCATCGAATTTATTAAGGTTAGAAAGTTACAGTGTTAGTACAAAACAAACTTTTAGACGTCTGTTTAGCTAGACAGTGTCTAAAGATAAAGGTCTTTAGGATTAGAAAAATCACAACATAACTACTTAAATCAAGATTTATGCCGTTGTTAATAAATGCTACCCGTGGTTTGCCCACGTGGTATATCTTTATAAATTGTAGCGTATGTGTTATTCTGATGTATAATAGCTATACTACTGAAAGTTTAATCAAAATCCATTCAGTAGTTTTTGCGTGAAAAATTACAAACATCCATCTACACAACCTTCCTCCAAAACTTTTGCATTTATAATGTTAGTAGGATCACACATCTAATCCATTACCAACAAATACTAAGTATTATGTAAACATTATTTCCTATAATTCAATTAAGGCAAGTTTAATTACTTAGACCATATAAATGTATTTAAGTGAAATGTGAAATATAGGTAGCAGGTTGCAACACACAGCTAAGACTAGGGAGTTTCATGGTTTCATATAACTTAGCTGGCAACTATTCTAACTTAACCAATAATCTGAAACTTCAATGAGCTTTAGGAGAACAACATCACAGTGTAGGTACTTATTATACCGATAGTACTTAAGTCCAACAGTTCGTCAGCTTCGTTCGTGATATGTTGGCATTATGGAAACTCTGATAGATATCTGGAGGTTGGAAATTCAGTACAAATAAGGTTTTCTGAGCTGTGTCCGCTTTCCACGTCCCTGAAGATAGACAAGTAAGTCAGTAGTAAGTAAGTAGTTCTATTTTAATAACTCATCAAGATTCTCTAATTTGCGTTTGTTTTCTCTTTTGAACTCTCTTACTGTGTGAAAATAGAAAAAATAAAGAAAATGTTTACTAGTGAAAACTCGAGCTCATACGATTAGTCTCTCGATCTATAGTTGGTGGGCTGCCTTACAACCACTGAGCCAACGTCCTAATAAATTCGAAGCCTTAACTTACTGACGCCAGTACTGAAGCCAATAACTGACTCACACTGTACGTGTACAGTCAGTCGTGGTTATTTCTACAAAGTGTGTATAACATTCACATCATTTTAGTCAGTTCAAAAGACGACAAGTATACTGACTTAGTTGTTTACAAAAGCTCAGTGTCGCTGGCGTGAATGGCAGGGAGAGTGGGCTGACTTCATTATATATCCAGCCGTGGCAGCACTGTACTGACTTGAACAAGGTTTACACAATGCCAGGATCAGATTCCAGAGGTCACGTCACACTGCAGAATTTAAAGTCAGTAACCGACTCAATGTAAGTTGGGCTTAAATTCGGCTATTTCTGAGCAAATGGGAGAAAAATATATTTTATGCACGGCCAAGGTAGTGGATCTGCAGAAGACTAGCCCGTAAGTCGTGGCAGCAAAGTATAAAATTATTGTTTATATGAAATTGTATGTGGTGTAAGGTAATAGGCAGGTGCTACACGTTGCAGCACTGCACATTCTGAGCACATGTGCCGCCCCACTCGGCTACATATCCGCTTACATACGTACCTCACAGAATTAGAAAAAAGTCATAACATTGCAACAGCCTTTGCGTACAATGGT
This sequence comes from Crocallis elinguaria, assembly GCA_907269065.1. Classification (NCBI taxonomy): domain Eukaryota; kingdom Metazoa; phylum Arthropoda; class Insecta; order Lepidoptera; family Geometridae; genus Crocallis; species Crocallis elinguaria. Next base: position 7,736,623 of record OU026079.1, on the reverse strand, counting down.
ATGTGCATCACTGTGTTGATGCACAGAGCTTTGAGAGTAAGTTTGGAGTAGGTTGCATAAAGGTACAGAATACGGAATACGTAATTTTTACTAGCTTCCGAACTTTTCAGAACAGGTCTTCAATGGGCTGATGCTTACCATCAGGCATACGACGACGAGGCATCCTGTTATCCAAGAGTATTAATACAAAAGTCAGTCGTAATGCAAACAAAGCTGACAGACAATACATTTAATTTAGTTTACCAAACAAAGCGTACACGCATCTTTCTCTTTGTTATTTTTTATAATCTATAACTACCTATATATATTATTTAGTAGATCAGCGTTCTACCGTCTCACCCTTAAATCTTAAGTGACACAGAAAAGTGATGAAGACAAAGGAAGTGTTGTCGAACGTTCTTAAAATGCTGAACCTGCGTTTGCGGGAGAACACACCTGATGTGGTGATCCTTGGCGACAGATTTTCATTTTGAGGGTGGAAGCTAGAGAGATAAAACTATAAAACGCCCAACGATCTTAATATTACGTCTGCATCACAACATTTTCTTCCACCAATTCGGACCTTGTGCATCGCTAAACTTTTTGAGCAAAGAAGGTTCAGTGACATAAACAGTGCCTCCAAAAAAAATGGTGTTCGCAATAATAGGTATTATGTCTTCATTTCGTTGTCAGTTCTCGTTAAGTCTTCTTGTGTAGCCTCATTATCTTATCTCTATAGCCTGGAGCTAATCAGTTCAAGCACGTTCTTGATACCTAATTTTCGCCGTTGACGGATTCGTCAAGGAGGACATCATCGATACCTAATTATCGGGATGTCCGTAGATTTTTGCGGTCTGCTCTAGTTCTCGAATTGGAGAGCGTTGGTGGCATTTAAGACTGGTATTATGATAAACCTCACAAAATTCACAACCTAAGTTTTATCTCACGAGATTTGCGACTATAACTTCTCATATCTTCTATAATTTTTAAGTGGATTTTTCTATTAATTTTTTATTTTTTATCTAAAAACAATAATAAAGAAAAATTTGTAGAATTATTGTATATTATACAGATACGTCATCTACATTCAGTTTATAGCTTCTAGATAGGATAGATTCAATATACCTACTATTATTCATTAGAAATATCAACAGATTATAAAAATGAAAGTTTTTCAGCAATAAATTTAAACTTACTTAACAGTAAATGATGTATGAAAATAACGCCATGCAGTTCGACCGTGTCCTTATCAAACTTTCCCTAACTTAAAATTTAAGGTTTCCTTGCTCAAGTGAAAGATATTTAAAATCTTAAAGTTTTTAGGACAAGCAGTTTATGGCCTGGAAAATCTAAAGCTCAAAGCTTTTATCAAGTTGTATAAATAGTTAAATTAAGTTTTAGCCAAAGTATTCGTGAGCACTTTACTGATGAGTTATCATCTTGTACAACAAATTAAAAACTACATTTGTCTAGCTGCAGCTGCCTACGGTTAGATTCCCACAGGAATTGTGCATTTTTTCGGGTTAAAAGTAGCCAATGACATGCTTGGCGGCAGACTTCACGAGCAAAGCGGTGGTAACAACCCAGACGGACACTCGCAGAAGAGTTAGTCCTCCCACTAACACGTAATATTTCCACGTAATCCATCGGAGATCCCCGCACACGGGCCGTTTTTGGTGGAACGTTGTGGGTTGGAGTACTCGTGTATGTAGGCTCTTAAAGCCACATTCATTTCACGCTACATAAGCCAACACAGGAGTAACGTGCATGTACATACTCGTATCTTGTGCAGATGTCAAAAAATGTCTATACAGGCCTAATAAAAACACCTAACAGGACAATACCAAATAATAGTGCGTTTTTCGATTTGCTTATCAAAAACCAAATCTACTTAACTTCTAATTTATTTGTAATTGAATATACTCATAGTATTTCTTTAATCTGGTGCAGATGGTGCTAACCAAATAAATTATATCCCTATAATCCTTGATAAGATTAATTCAATTTTAGTTCATAAGCATCTAGGCCATGAAGTAGGTATATATAATGTTTCCATACATAGATATAAAATCTATTTCAGAGAAATTCGTTTAAATTTTTATTAAGAGATATATTTATATAGTTTTTTAATTATTGAATTTGTTTACAATTGCCTCATTATTAATAAATACCAGATACACAGGTGTTAATGATTTACATTTTTTCACATATCGTTCGACATTCAACTCATGTTGATATAAGTAGGCCTTTTTTATACTATTGGGTAACGAGTCGAGCGGGTCGTTTTCCTGATGGTAAGCATAACGCCGGCCCATAACAATTGCACAGCTACTCAGAATTTTGAAATACAAAGGCCTGCACGGCACTGCATTGAGCTCGTTACCCTGAGACGTTACGTATTAAGTCTTATTAGCCCAGTAATTTTACTAACTACTTAGCTCATCAAACCGGAACGCAGTAATGCTTTCACAGTACTGCTTGGCGGCAGACTGCACGAGCAAAGCGGTGGTATCCATCCAGACGGATACTCGCAGAAGAGTTAGTCCTACCACCTTTGGTAATACCTATATTGCTTACGTAAAAGTTACACATCAACCAATACTTTCGCATTTATAATAGTATGGTTGGCACAATGTTTTATCACATGCCAGGCAAAGATTTGGAAAGGAAACATACGAACACAGCAGGATATGAAACCTTGACTTTTTAACAATAACTTAATTATTGTGGTGATGTCGCTCCGTAAGATGTATTTCCGGTAGTTGGCCATAGAAGTAGTGTATACAGCGTTGTCTTAAATTGCTAAAAAGCACCATTTTATTCAACAAATTATTCGAAATGCTAATGTTTGGATGCCTGTTTAAACTTAGTATGCTATTTTGATAATCAATAATCATTTCATTTGACATAAATGTACAACGAGGACAGGTGTTCAATCGTTATAATAAAGATTAGTGTGTATGACGAGTGTCGCAATTATTATTTGTCCTAGATAAGTAAGATAAGCACTCACAGGTATAAAAACCAATTTAAATTTAAAAAAAAAAACAAATTTCATACTCATTGTTTGTTAATAAATCCATATAATACACATAAAACATTGAATTAAAAATTAATAAATTTAATAATTGAATAGGTTTTGTTAATTTATAAATGTCAACTAAATATATAATTATAAAGGGTGATAGATGTCCATGTAGTATATCTCTTTTAGATTTATTTATCTCGGATAAATACACCCAGCAGGGCTAACATGCGCGCCACGACAAAATTTCGTCTACTGTTTTGTCTCGCTCTTTCTCTTGCGAACATGAGACAAATGCACGACATAAGCATCGACAAAATTTTGTCACGGTGCGCATGTTAGCCCTACAGGTTAGCCCCCCGTGCGAAAACTGGTAAAGTGAGGATGAAGTCATATGATGCCACGATGATATTACGTCTTGAACTACATGTTGGTCGTAACATTACCCGCGTGGACTCCGGTCATATCAAGCTTTTTCTTAACCATTTGATATCCATCTCACTGGAATCACGCCATAACATTTTGATTAGATACTGTGTCATTTGTTCTTAGGTAACAATCCTGTTGAAGTTGGAAGACGCGCTGAAATGATGACTGATCGTCTTATACAGCTGTCACAACACACCGATACGTAGCTGAAAGGTTTACAACTTGAGAATTGGAATTATTCAGCTAAAACTACAAAGTGCCCTACAAGTGCAATGGTTGTAGAACGATCTTGTTCTTCGTTGTAAATTCAAGCTCATCCAGGATTCAAATCATATAGGTCGGCCGGCAACCCAACCAGTAAGTCATCATCGCTTCAACCACATACCAGTATCACTACACCGCTAACAGTCACATCGCATCACTTCAAATTCTTAAAACGCTTTATCCGAATGAAATACGAATAGCTAATAAATATTTTTACGCCATTTATTAATGGCAAGGATAAAACATTCTGATTGCGAATCGAAAATTTCCACTTTTATAGATGTTGAACATAAAAATTCGCCGGCGAGTTTGTGAACAGTTACAGTAAGTGGCTCGTTAATATTCGCCGAGCGGCGCGCGATACCATTCATGTGAGCGTGTAAAGCCGGGGCCACAAAACAAGCTGCGGCCGGCTCGGATAACCTAATAGAATACTTCAGCTTGAAAAGTTTAGCGCAAAACATCGATGCATACTTTTGTACTGAAATTTTAACCACAAATATGTTTTTCAAACACAATGGAGCGGCTTCGATTTCAAACTACATCCAATTTTAGAGAGCTACAAAATTCTCATTCGAGAAAATATTTGGGACTTGGACTTTGTTATACAATATGATAATGAGCTGCGAAGGCGTTTGACTGATGGTAAGCATAAGACCTACTCATAACGAGCCACTCAAATTCACAAAAGTCTGCACGGTATTGCAGTGCGCTCGTTACCGTGAGACATTAGATATTAAGTCTCGTAAGCCCAGTAATTTCACTGACTACTTTGCTCTTCAAATCGGAACACAGCAATACTGCTTGGTGGCTGACTACACGAGGAAAGCGGAGGTACCCACCCAGATGGACACTCACAGAAGAGTTACTCCTACCACCTACCCTAATTCCTTATATCATAAAAATGCGAAAGTGTGTTTTTTTTCTACATTTTGGTAACGAGACGAGCTGGTCGCTTGCCTGATGGTAAGCACAATGCCAGCCCATAACAATTGCAGTGTCACTCAGAACTTTGAAAAACAAAGGCCTGCGCGGAACTGCAGTGCGCTCGTTACCCTGAGACATTAGGAGTTAAGTCTCATAAGCCCAGTAATTTCACTGGGTATTCTGCTCATCAAACCAGAACACAGTAATGCTTGCACTTGTTTGTTGGTTTGTCCTTCTTTCACCCAGCAACAGAGCAACAGAACGACAAAATTTTTGGCATAGAAATAATTACTGGTCTGGAGAGGAACATGAGGCTACTTTTATCCCTGGGGAATGCACGGTCAAACTATTAGCCAGTGGCAGATAAACCGGAGCTTTATCTGTGTGTTCTAATCAGTATTTCGTCACGGCAATAACTAACTTGACAGTACCATCCCCATCTCTCAACTTTAAGGTTTAGGTAAGCCTCACTGAAATGTGGACGAGATTTATAGAACTTTTTTTTTATCTGTTAAATAGTAATTTAACTAACCCGCCTGTTTAGTGACTAGGTTAAAGTGAGGCTCTTAACACCACCAAGCTGCCTCAGCGCTCGCCACGTGGTACGTTGATTTAATGAGTAAAAGTAAAACATATTTTTTAATTAAGCCCACTTAAAACATTTCCCTTTGCGGAAGGTAAACAAATGAATAAAGGTAGGTTATGGACCACTACGTGGCTTGTGTTGTTATTACTGATACCTATTAGTTAGGTACGAAGTTCTGAAGCGATGGACGCTCAGTTGTGGAGAGGTCGCTTGCCTAGAAGTCGAAGGTTCGAATCCTATAATGCTCTTAAAAAGCGGAAGGGTGTATTCACGTAAAAAGCAAGAAGCCTGCGCCGCTCTACCAGTACCAGTACCCGGCCCTCACAGGCAGTCGGCTTAGGAAATTGATACCGAGTTTCTATACTTTGTGCCGAACCACCGATAAGCGCCAAACGTGGCCGACCAGTCTGATCCACTCAGGGTTGTTACGCCGCCATTTATTGCTTCATTTGCAAGAGAATATTAATATTTTCTTATCATCGTTACCTATCGATAAGCGCTTGTAGATCGACGCTGGTAACCTGCTTTCTACGTGAATACGCCCTTAGAACTCTCGACATTCAGCTCGGCGGATGAATTCACTACCACTACGTCATTCGCTTCAAATTATTACAAACTAGCTTCTGCCCGCGGTTGTTACCCGCGTTCCCACAGGAACCGTGCATTTTCCGGGATAAAAATAGCCTACGTTACTCTCCGGTCCATAAACTATATCTATGCCAAAAAATAAGTCGATCCGTTGCTCCGTTATTGCGTGAAAGAAGGACAATCCAACAAACCGACAAACACACTTTCGCATTCATAATATTATATATAATATATATAGTAGGGATAGGGATAGGGATTAGTAGGGATTATTTTCATTGTGGTATGCAATTAAAAGGTCTCTGTTAGTCTCGGTCATTTTTATATTCAGATGGTAGGTAATTAAGTTTTTTGCTGGCAAGCGTCTGTTTTTCTGAGGCAGCGACCTCCCGCTGCGCTTTTTACCTTATAATATAACAAAATCTCATCAGTCACTTAAACCCTACTTCAAAGTGAATAAATCCAGACAAGATTGTTCCTATCAGTTGAAGTGAAACTTGCAAATGTAATACCGAAGTCTACAATTTGCTTTGTCCGAACTTCAAATTGAATGAAGTTCACTCCGGCCGTTAATTATAACTTAAACATAATTTCATATTGAGTTGTGGGTAAAGTGTGCTATGTTCAATAAACAGAACAACGTAAAAGTTTGTTTAACCTGACTTAAGATAACAAGAGGAGAAAACTCATTTAAGTTTTAAGTTCGACGCTGGGCTCGAGCGAACCGTTGATCTTATCTGGAGCTTTTTCGAGCTAATTATCGCGACTAGGTAAATCACGCCTCGGCGCAAACTAATGGCAAAGAATCTACAAGATTCCAACAATTTTCACATCCATCTTGCAAGTTTTGTGCCCTACTTCCAGTGTTTGTTGACGACATTCATTTGTTGGTAATATCACTCATACTATTAACAAGTCTCAACGGTGCTTCACGAGACGGCTGAATGAAATCATTGTTGCCTCCCACGACTGTATCAAAATCCGACCAATAGATTATTAAATCTTTGAAAGGGATTTGGTTTTTACATTATTGCCCAAAAAGGACAGTAATGTTTTCAGGATTCATGTATATATGTCAATTTCTTTATTCCACCATAACTTTTAAATTCCTGAACAGATTTCGAAGTATGGGGTACCGTTAGAATCTTTTTTTTTAAATTATACTTGTTATTGTTTGTGATTAGTTCACATAATTATAATTGACGAGACATTTCATAATGACGCAAAATAATGATAATAAATAACTTAATGATTACTTTATACAGGTTGAGCTTTAGAACTTTATGGTAGAGCATTTGCTAGTGCTCACCTAGCTACCACCCTGTAAGCAAAGCCTCTATCGCCAAGTGCCTACCGATGTGTTGCACTTGAGAGGCAGTCCTAACCTAGATTAAGCGTATCTTCGATCCACATATGCCCTTTGTCACTAACGACGAATAAGGCGACGCCTAACTAAGTGACTCCTAATGTAAGCAAAGAACTAAGTATAAACACATTAAAGTTTGGCGGTAGAATATTCAAGCAAAGCGGTGGTATCCACCGCAGCCAAGTTAGTCCAACCACCTAATAAAGTTGTGATTGTTGGGTCGGGGATCATACATAGAAAAGCTGGTGTAGATATAGTTAATGTAGACTGTAGAGAGTGCCAATAACAATCCTAGACTAATGAATAGAAAAACATTTTTGACTAATGCGTGTAGTTCCAAACAACAATCAAATTTTTCATGCAGGCACCCTCTTTTCCAGTCGCCTCGTAACCGATCTTCGTTCGGTCCGATTTACCTCGTAATTGATCGTCAATGCAACTTGATCGAAACATCGAGGTAGGTAAATAAAACACATATGCTGTGAGTGCAATGTGTACCTACTCTAGACTATTTTAAAAATAAACAACAGGTCAAATTGTCTTTAGATGTAATATGTTAAAAATAAATTTATCATCCGCAAATATTAAGATGGATCGACCTATTTATAAATCCGACAGGACGTACTTAATATTCAATACAATTATCTTCATGATTACATATTCAAATAAATCAAAATTGACGCACATCGACGTAAAGATAAAAAATCATCATAGGTATATAAATGCTCAAACACTAGATTAAATAAGTATATTAATCTTTGCAGAACACCCGAACGGGAAGTTTGCTTATATCTGAATATTAATTTGAAATAGTTATTAAAAGTGATTTAAAATGAAAATTTTGGACAAAATTTATATAACCCGTCATTGCGCAGCTTTAAAGCTAAAAGCTGCTCAAAAGTATAATATTGCTCCGGAAAAGTGTCATATTGGACATTTATTAATTCAAGGGATGCTGGAGAGACCGAATGCTCTTAACCAGGTATGTGACTTTTATGTTTTTTTTCATTAAAATATTCTCTTGTTTATTTATACATTAGTATTATTAGGGCAGTAGATTTTCATCTTGAGGATTAACTAGCCCGATACTAGCGCTAAAAACGCACACAAAGCAAATCTACAAGTAGTTGTAGCTTGAAGTTTAAATTTACTACTAAGTTAAGATTTCTTATAACAATTATTTCAGATACTATTCAATCGGCTAAGGAATTACCAAAGAGCCTATAATAATATCCTAATAGTATATAATAGGATAGCTATATATAGATATTAGAATAGCCTATTTTCTAAAATATAATTACTATAGAAGAGTGAACAGAATACTTATATAAGGTGTAAGTTGTTGCAACACGATTTTTCTTATTAGAAAGTTTGAATGATTCTTTGGTGGACGACCTCATGGCCATTGAGCCATCATCCCTCTCTTCTCTTTTATTTCTATTCAATATATAAAATCCTTTGTCTTTCCGTCCACAGATACAATTCGCAATCCCAAAAATACTCGTGTATACAATCCTTGAAAAGATCGAAAATACATTTGTCGACTTTGGCTTGATACCCTAAAAATAATACAAATATTTTTTATCCATTTAACATTTTGGAGAGACAGGCGTACGAAGAAATATACAAAAAACACATAGAAAGGAAAATACCAAAAACATTTGAAATAGAATTATTGTTATATTAACACTGAATATTCCCTATGAGTACAAAATTCTGAGAACGGTCCAATTAAATTTGAATACTACCGAAATGTTATTGGACGTAACTCGTGTGTACTTATTTTTTAACGTTATAATTTATGGACTCGAAAAAACTTTGCTTTCATCAAACCCTTCAGTAAAATAAACATTTTCCTTGTTATAGAACAGACAATTAAAAAAATATTAATGTTACTTATAGAAGTAACATAAATATTTGTTTAATTGTCTCTTATCGTATTATAAACAAAAGGATTAATTGCCTCTATAAAGTAGGTACTTATTTAATGAACATATTTAATAAATCTACTAACATAAAAGTGAACATAGCCCAATTGCTGCCCCATGTCAATCGGCACGTTGCCAGCTTGCTGACAGCAATGCCTGTCAAATTGCAACTATAGTAATGTGTAATTTGAAACTATAGGTACACATAATAATAATAAACAATATATGTGTGCATCATTCACAAAAATCTCTGTAAGTTGGTATGACCCTCTTACGTTTAAAACTAATATATATAAGTTTATAAATAGAATAATTTTCCAAATTGATTTCGAACTCAATTCAATATTCCCCAAGTTGGAGCTGGGAAGTAAAATGCATACTCAATTACTCAACACTTGAATTGTACGACTTTATAATTTTATGTTTCTGACTTTACTCGACTTAACGTTTACTTGAAATAATGATGCATGCTCAATAAAGTTTAAACAAATTTTCTGCTACAAGTTAGAAATATAAAAAGTCAATGATTTTAATCTAGGCCCAAGCCAAAGAGAAAACTTTTATTGCCTAGTATAACAATTATTATTATTTATTAAAATCGGCCTTATTTTAATGAAATCCGTCTTGAATTGATGCGATGCACAAAAATTGTGCAAAAACAAAAAAAAACAGCTGATCTAGGGCTGCCCGGAAGTTCTGTAGTAAAATTTTGACTAATTATGCCTTTTCTTCAATTAAAAATTCCTAATTTAAAAAACTCGTAAAACAAATGTTGTTGATCTTCAGGATACTCCCCTTTCTACATCATACCAATTCAAGCTGAGGCTGTAGATTCCTATCAATGTTTTTTTTATTCGTCAGATCGACGCAGCCACGGATGAGAGAGAGACGAACCTATCCGTCGCCATTCGCTGTATGCGTCTTGCCAGCGCTATGCACAACTACGGTCTTCAACCTGGAAACTCCGTGATTGTTATGGGCCACAACCACTTGGACTTGTGTATCCCATTCTACGCCTGCCATTTCAATGGATATTCTATGTGCGCTGTCGACCCTAGTATCACACCAGGTAATAAACGCCAATTTTGCAAGCTTCTTACCAACTTCTCTAGTTAGGGTAGTTGTTTAGAAAATGTGGGTCAAATTTTCCAACGGGAGTTTGAACCAGTTTCCGTAATTTGAATACGCTGGAATTTTTGTATATGTGTGATGAACCTAGCTACAATGCAATATAATGCATCCAAAACTATGCAACCATCCTTCTTGCATGAAACAAATAAAAGTCCTTCCTTAACGGCATCATGCTCAAATCTTTTACGCCTAATAATTTCACTGACTTCATTACCTTTCAAAACGGAACACAATAATTATACCTAGTTGCAAAATTTAGTGCTTGCCAACTTGAGGAACGTGATGGTTCAACCCAGGCAATTTTGCAGAAGTCCTCACATTTACACACAGTTTATAGCTATCTACAATGCCTTTGGTCTTTATCGGGATAAGATTAATTCATTCATAGACCTTTCCATCTCAGATTAAAAGGGAAAGCAAGTTAAGTGCTTCCAATGCTTAAAGTCCTTTGGTGGTCTATGCCATGAGCCTCAAAGCGTCGATATCGCTGAAGATTGGTATTTTACAACAGCTGCGCTTGAATGCTATTCTTCAGGCCAGGCCCTACTAGTCTTAGTGCTGCACTAGCTTTGACTACAGGCATTTAAAAGTTATGTTAAATTCCAACAAGCGCTTGCGGGGTTGCATAGTAATTTTAAAGATATCAAGGAATTCATGTCATAAAATTTTAAATGTTTAAATTTTAAATTGAATGTTGAATCGGTGGACTTTTGACTTTAAAGTAACAATACCAAAACAGTGCCCACCTGCGCCGGGCATGAAAAGATTATAGACAGCCAAGGTCATCATGCAAAAAGAACGTGATTTAGCTATTAGGTAACTTTGTGATGAGCAGCAAAATAATGAATTACTCAAAATAGAGTTGTTAATAATAACTCAAAATAAAATTTGTTAGTGGGAGGACTAACTCTTCTGCGAGTGTCCGTCTGGGTTGTTACCACCGCTTTGCTCGTGAAGTCTGCCGCCAAGCAGTAGTGTGCAAGCATTACTGTGTTCCGGTTTGATGAGCAGAGTATCCAGTGAAATTACTGCGCTTATGAGACCTAATACCTAATGTCTCAGGGTAACGAGCGCACTGCAGTACCGCGCAGGCCTTTGTGTTTCAAAGTACTGGGTGGCACTGCAATCGTTATGGGCCGGCGTTATGCTTACCATCAGGCAAACGACCAGCTCGTCTCCTTACCTAATAAAAAAAAAGATAGTCTGCTCAGTGAAAAAAGTTGTATCAGTAAACCTAGATGCCGCATAATCCAAGTTTTGCATGAGAACACACTCGTAAAATGTAAGCGAGACGAGGACGAGGACGAATGGGGACGAGGGAAGACGGGGTGTAGTGATTAGTTTACCGAAATGGCGGCTGGGTGGCGATACGCAGTGATAATGCCTAACCTTGGTGAGCGGGAGTATCCGGCTAAGAAGAGTATAGACTCTTCTTAGCCGGATACTGACGGATACTCACTGACACACAGACCAGTAAACCTATAGAGGTTTACTGGTCTGTGTGTCAGTGAGATCACTGGGCGCAGGAGACTTATTATCTGATGTCTCAGTGTAACGAGCGTACCTATATATTGCCGTGATGCCTGCCTTTATATTTTAAAGTTCTTGATGGCTCTGCTATAATTCTCATTATAGCAGTGCCATCAAGAGAGTACCATCAGACAAACGACCTGCTGATAATAATATAAAAAGCATAGAAACATTCCATTTTTGTAATATTATTTATGACACCGAGAAATTGACATAAACAGCTCTGATTTATTATGTCGCAGCGGATATCAACTACTTACCAGTTGTAAATAGATAAGTAATGACTTGTAAAATTAGTAGCACTAAATGTATGATATAGCAGATAGCAAAAACGGTGTATCAATGAACAGATATTGTGCAATGATTAAATCTGGATCACTTTGAGTGTGAATCTTTAAAATCACAGAAATGCAACTGACACTCATTAGGATTAAGTGGATTAAAAAATCATCTAATATCAAGGAAGATGTATGTTAAAGATAAGTGTAATGGAGCATCTAGGTCCTACACTAAGCTGTGGAATTCCCGTGGAATTGAGTCCATACCCTAGCCTCTGCCAGGAATATGAAAACCGTCAACCTATTTCAATTTCGCAATATTTTTAAACTATTTACATGAATAATTGAGTTGTTGTGAAAAAAAATGTGTTTACTTTATAATATTATCTGTATAATGATGTGCCTATGAGTATGAGTGTGTGAGTAGGTGTGTGTGTCTGAGAGTACATGTACATATGTTTATGTCTATGGACTATACATCTTTCGAAGTCTACCGCTCACTTATATGCAAAGAACAACTTAAACGCACGTGAAAACAGTTTCCCACTCAACGAGAGTGTATTCTTTCGTAATTAACGTATTCCACAACTTCCTATTCACTTTCCTATCAGAAAAACGAATCAAATAAACTACATACGCGAACAGTAACGCGACGTAATAGCAACAGGAGCCAGCCAAGTGTGGTGCTTTTCCGAAGTGGTTTTGTAAACTGCATTTTGCTGGCAACTTTCCGATCGAAGCAACTGACTTGAAACGGCAACAGTAATCACCGATAAAATATAAACTAGATGGTGCCCATGGCTTTGCTCGTGTTGGAATATTTTTTTGATAATTTTTCTCTTGAGATTGTATAATTATTTAATTTTCAAGTTTTTTTTTTGGAGCACATACTCTTAAGACAGTTCGCCTTCCCTACCTCGTGCATAAAAAAACCTTCGGTTAAAGATGTGTGTATTTTTTTGTACATCATAAGGTAAAGCAATAATTTTATTTACTAAATAAGTAAAAGATAGTGTATTTGAACGTTTGAACTATCTTCAAGGTGAGACGCAGTGAAATGTTCGCCGTTTGGATGAACATAAAAATGAGATATTTCCTATTTAATAAACTTCCGTTGTTACGTAATAATTTGTCTCCGTTATCCAGCTATTGTACAATTAGTTTCGTATCTCTGGATTATTTGAAACGAACTATTATCAAACTAACAAAAAATACAAACCGCATTATGCTCGCGGTATTAGTTCGAACGTACTTCACTTGAGCGCAGCTTAAAATTAAAAAGAATTTTACTTACATTTAAAAAATATGCAAACTATTTCAAATAAAGATAGCCTGTTAGACTATACAGTGTACAGCGTGTGTAAAAATTGTTGAGTGTATTCTACGGATTAAAAAGCCATTGTACACGATAATGTCTTGAGCTACTGTATACTTTGTTTGTTTCATTAGTACGATAACATGAGACCACTTAGTGGTCTTAATTATTTATTAATTATTTATTAATTAATTAATAAAGTGAGATAGTCTATCTCACTTTATTACTCACGAGACAAAAGTATTTATTTAACATATCCAAAACAAAAGTATACCGAGTTGATGTAACAAAAGTTACATAAACACTACTGCCCAAGCCAGTGTTACTTATGGGATGATGTAAGGATTCTAACGATACCTCATACATCCAAATCTGTTCAGGCATTTAAAAGCTACGGTGGAATAAAGAAACTCACATGCATACATGAGCCCTAATAACATTACACTCCTTTTTAGTGCAGTCGTATAAAAATAAAATAACACATTAAAGATACAAAGTAAATAAAGAAAACAAAGCGGCATACGTGCCTAAAAATACAGAAACAAATTGTCGAATTTATAAAGTCAAAATTTCAGCCACTTTTGCTGACTGTATTTAACAAATATGTATAGCACACTGTTGCTGAGCATTTATGCTGTGATATGCAATATCAACATGACAAGCATTAATGGTTGTTAACTGTGAACTATAATCAACAAAGCATACCACATGAATAATATACAAATCATTATGCGAATCCACGTTCAAGCTTCTGTACATATTTTATTCTGTTATAGACAAACAACTAGGTACTCATATCATTTTCTATACATTTTTGAAAGTCTAAGGGAAACGAAACTATAATTCTTCTCTATAGGTATATTTATTATCGTTTGACCATCTCATTGTGATCGATAGTAATGACTGCTAAGCTTATAATTACGGCTGATCCTCAAGTGCAGCAATAGATTTTAAAATTGAGGTTGATAGCTAACCAGAAGAGCATTAAAATGCCCTACCGCAGTGCAATTATATTACCGTTTTCCTTCACTTCAAGTTCATTGTAGGATTAATAGAAAATAATGATCAGCGGGTGACCTCTATACTATCTAAGCCATCAGCGCCTGACCTCTATACTATCTAAGCCATCAGCGCCAAAATCTTTTAGACACGCTAATTTAAATACATGTCAAACAACCGCATTAACTTATCAACTAAATTCCAATAAACGATAATTTGAGTTCGCATTTATCAAAAAATTTAAACAAATATATGTAAATTATATTGTTATCATGCACTTATCATTATCAGTGACTATCATACTTACCTAAATAAAAACGTTCAGGTGGGTTGCGTTAATTAGCTGATATCTTTAATTAAACAATGGTGATTGCATAAGCCTCCTCACCTGCATAAGCACCTCCCTGAACGTTATCAAATTTGACGATAAACAATTGTTAATTAAATCTCTTATCTGGCAGAAAAATAAAAATTGTCACTGTCCGCACGTCATGGACTATCTATACTTACTCACGTGGCTACTGCAGTAACGTCAACGTGCAGAAAGCGATAGGTGGCCGCTATTTCTGTCACTGATCAGGATGCTCCCGCTTGCCTTTTCATTGAAACGCTATGATAGCGTTTGAATGAAAAGTCAAGCGGGAGAACCTATGTTCCAATCGGCCTAGATCCGTTGCGCGTTCTAATATTATTAATAGGATAGTGTAAGCGCATTGTTTAGAAAATTTCCTCCATGTGTAAGTGCTACGATTTTAAAGAAAACCGAACGTGGTCAACGTTATTTTCTACTATCTTCCCCATTTCCCATTATCAAAAGTACATTGCAGGCGTATCCAAAGTTGAGGGTCGTTAAGCAGCTTCAGTAAAAAAAACCATATAAACAAATGGTTGATTCGCAAAATGATCACTTTGATGAAGAGCATACGAAGATTAATAATGGTTTATAATTGCTGACGCCATTGTCATAAGCGACCATAGAAAAACGATTGTGCTATAAAACACCGAAAGTGTCATCAGTCATCAATTGTCATTTTTAACCATAGTCATTTTTAAGCCATTTGTTAAGTACAATTGACATCCAGGTCAAATGTTAACAACAGTAATTTAGCTTTTCCAACCTGTCTAATCTTTAAAATTAAATTAAAAGTGAATTTGATGTGATTTAACTTACTAACACTAATGTTACAAGTCCAACTCATTTTAAGCAGAAAAGTTTGAAGCGATGAGGTTCGAATCTACATCATCAAGTACAATCACTATACTATTATATATTATAATTGTAGGTACAAGTAGAGGACTTGGCACCCGTCTTCGCGGAGTGTCTTGCCGGTTACTTTCGAGTGGTTGACTCAGAGTCATTTAACTTCCATGATAGCCTTTTTAAGTTCCACTTGAGTAAACATATTTTGACTTTAGCTTTCAATTTAGATCACTTTGTCGGAAGGTCGCATTTAATACATCAATCAAACAGGATGAAACGAATATAATTAGTATGAATATCGCTTTATTAATTGCTTCCAATGTCACTATACAGAATTGAAAGCCAGCCAGTAATTCAATATATTTATTTGATTAATAGTTTACATTAGTTAATTTAATTATTGATGTCGTCCGAAACAAATTTATTAAACTAATCAATAAATGAACTAGTAAATAAATTCAATTCAATCACCAAAGTAGTAAGCCGTTGTAATCTAGATTAGTTGGATTAAAACTTTAAATATATTGAATGTCGAAGAACAACAAAGTCCAGGCTTAAGACTTGGAATAAATACGTAAAGAAACTAATTTCCACAGAAATGTGAAACCGAAATTACTTTATTGAATTGGTGAGATTGGCCACCAAGCAACAATCAGCCCTATTTTGGTCCATAATCATTCAATCAGTTGCAATGTCTGTATTTTTATATTGACAAAAGTCACCTGTGAGTGTGATTGCTATACGTATATAGCAACATAAAATTGTATTTACATAATATTCCATGCAAAACTACGCTTCAATGGCTCTAGAATAAAAAATAAGTTTATAAATCTTTGTTACAGTTGACCTCAAAGCGCTATTGCCGTCCGTCGATCCGAAAATGGTGTTCTGTCAAAAATCTTGTGTAGAAAAAGTTAAAGAGGCATTCATGGCCAACAACCTGAAAGGGGAAATCATAACTTTTGACGACAAAACCAACGATTTAGAAGGTTTCATACATCAACACAAAGGCACTGAAATTAAATTTAGGTAAGCAATTTTTACGTTTTTCTGCTATAAAGTTTAATGTCCGCAGGGCTGCTTGCGAAATGAATTTTTCGACGGGTATACTAACATTATTGACATTACCATTGGTAAAACAATTTTCTTGAAAGCGTTTTGTTCGCCTTCAATGATTATTTGTATTCGTAATGGCAAACCAAAGAAAAGCTAGGTTTTTTACATCCATAACTCGCGAGGCCATACATAGTAACTGCCACTCCAGCTTTCAAATTGGTATACCTTTTTTACCCTTTATTTTAGGTATTATAACGCATTTATTAGGTAGATATAACAGTATGTACTCGAACGAGCCCTGAATTTTCTAGTAATCTAAGAATTCTGCTACTCAAATAGACGATTTGTATGATTATTCTTTAAAAAAATATTATTTCAGACCGAATGAATTCGACCAAGACAAAATCATGGCTTGGCTGATGTTGACCAGCGGAACTACGGGATTGCCTAAAGTGGCGAAGATTCCTTTTGCGACACTTACAGACTCCGTTTGCTGTTGGTGGTACGTACTTTTTTTTTAGTTGTGAACTATTGGTACATTTTCTTAGTTTGTAAATTTCTGTATTCGCTGTTCGCGCAATTCGAAATTTGTGCAAAATACTATTTGGGTAACGAGACGAGCGGGTTGTTTGCCTGGTGGTAAGCATAATGCCAGCCCATAACAATAATTTGTAGTGACATTCAGAACTGAAACACAAAGGCCTGCGTGTCACTGCAGTGCGTTCGTTACCCTGATATAATGTCTCAGTATTAAGTGTCATAAATCTCGGTTATTTCATTGATATTCTATATATACATAGGTCGGGGAAAAAGTTTCTTCGCATTTTTTAAGAAAATTCAAAACATTTTTTAATATAGTTCATTTACATTTAACTAAAGTATGTAGGTACCATTTTGTTCGATAACTTTTTGCCATCTTGTAGGTAGGGACATGATCCCATTGCTATACAAATTTTGGGACTTCTGATCAAAATACCGCGACAAGTGGTTTTGGCAGTCGTCTCGTGATGTTAACCTGACACTGCCTAAAGAATTCTGAAGAGACCGAAACAGGTGGAAATCTGAAGGTTCAAGGTCAGGACTATACGGCGGATGCATTAACACCTCCCAGCCAAACTCTCTTAATTTTTTCTGAGTGGCTAAAGATGTGTGAGGTCTAGCGTTATCATGAAAAACCATGAAAATGAAAACCACACCCCTTCTGTTGATTAATTCCGGCCGCTTTCTCTCAACTTCTTGCTTTAATCTCATCAGTTGTTCGCAGTAGAGTTCAGAATCGATGGTCCTGCCTGGTGGTAACAGCTCATAATGAATAATGGCCTTCCAATCCCACCACACACACAGCATCACCTTGTTGCGAGTTAACCCGGGTTTCGCCACAGTCTGTGAAGCCTGACCGGTCTTTGACCACGACCTTTTTCGCACGTTCTTGTCGTACGTGATTCACTTTTCATCACCAGTTATCAGCTTCTTCAAAAATGGTTCCGTTTCATTACGTTGTAGTAAAGAATCACAAATGAGTACACGGTTCATTAGGTTTCTTTCAGTGAGCTCGTGAGGTACCCAAATATCGAGCTTTTTTGTGTACCCAGTTTTTTTCAAATGCGCCAAAACTGTTTTGTGGTCAATTCCCAGTTCTTCAGCTACGTCGTAACTACTGATATGCCGATCTTGTTCCACTTTTTCAAAAATGGCATCCATTTTATCCGTAATACGGCGACCAGAGCGACGTGCATCTTTGAAACCAAAATTTCCGGATTGAAAACGCTTAAACCAAATTTGTGCTACTCTCACAGACACTGCACTAGGTCCATAAACATCGCAAATTTTTTTCGCGGCTTGCGTTGCATTTTTACCTTTTTTGTAGTAAAATTTTAAAATGTATCGAATTTCTTCATTAGATTCACTCCTTTTGACAGTACGAAAAACAAATGAAAATGCCAAAACCGTGGACAAAAGCTAGTGATAGATAATAATCAAGATTGATTGCAAACTTTATTGCAACTGTAATTTTTCAGCCCGCCGTCACCGCCTGGACGCCATATTTATTGGGTCAATTCCTAGTAGCCGCAGAAAATGGTTGTGACTTATCGTCTTTCAAATACATCGCTATTGGCGGTAGCTCCATTGAGAAGGCATTACTGGACAAATTTAGAGTAAGTATTATATGCCAGGTTCGTTCGTGACTCAATAAGAAAAGAAATGTTTCTCTATTTTCGGTCGTTCCCTGCCACAATCGGTAGAAAAGGTTTTGTGTGGATATTTTAAGGCTTCCTAATGTTTTATTTCTTGTTAACTTACGATATTTTGCGCTGTAGACTATAGATATAATTAGGTAAGCCAAGGTTGAAATGTATTGGAAATAAGAGCTTTCGGGCAGATAATTTAAGTTTCGTCATAGAATAGAATATTTTTATTTGCATAAAATGTTGGTTACAATGAAGATGGAAAACGTAATAAAAAGAGCCAGAAACAGTTTGACGCAATGCGACGTGCAAATTTTGGACATAAAAATATGCTCCCTCAATGGGCATGCAGTTGAAATTAATAATGGGAAATTACAAATTACACACACACACACACACACACACACACGTTGTAATATTCTGTAATGGATATGGAAGAGCGGGGCCCTCTGGCACAAGTATTTTCATACATAAAAGAAGGACCTTGTTTGTATGTATATACATTTTTGGTTACAGAAATAAAAACATTTTGATTTGATTTTGATAATGATATTGCAGAGTTTAGTCAGTATTCATTTTTAATCTACTCACCCGTCTAGAAAAATTGAAGTAATTTTAATATTTTCAGACAAAATGTGACGCCTACTTGTACTTGGTTTACGGAATGACAGAATTGGTGGTTCCGGTCTTCGAGTTTGACTTAGAAACACCGGTGAATTCCACTGGATACCCTATGGATAAATACCAATATAAGGTAAGAATTTAAGCTACTTTCTTTGTATTTTGAAATAACAAGCTATTCATCAAAAGAACGTAAATACGCAGAAATTTATATTGTCTTCATTTCGCTACGAAGAAATATGTTTTTAATAGTTTTGAGATACTGCAGTTTTGTTCATATGTTTTTACCTTGAAGCGAAAACTCGTGGAAATAAAGTGGTTGAATTTTCTGCGCAAATAGTCTATAACGAATGCGTCCATTTATAACGATAGACACTCCTTAGTACCCACCCGTCTTCCGGAAAGTTCTCTCAGTAAAATTATTGAAGTGAATATGGCTTCTCGGTCAATTTAAGTTCACAAAACTAAGTTTTTCATTGCTGCGATGTCGACTTCATAAATAAAAAGCATGAAGGGTTTTATCGCTGTGACATTATTTCATATTGTCTCCATTTATCATAAGAATCTCTTTTTATTATGAGATGGTTTAAAGGTAATGTGAAACAAAACGAAAAGTTTAGTAAATTAAGTAAAATTAAATAAACACAAGCTGTGGTTTTGTGTGACAGACATGCTGTTACTTTTTTCGACAACAGTAGCTTTTTCTACCAAATTTTCTAAATAAAAATGTGCAATTTTAATTTATTATATTTTTTGTTAATTCGTGTTTGGAAAAATAATTATAGCTACCTAAATGGGTCTGTCTGGTACCTCTTTAAAACTACAGCTTGTATTATACATAGTTGTTAGTGATAAACTTCTTAAATATGATAAGTAGATACGTCCTTCCATAAGCATACTTCAAGTTATTTAGGGAAAAGGAACTTTTTTACCGTTGTTTGACTTACTAAGGAACTTTTTTTTTCATGCCATAGGTGGCAAACAAGCAGACGGCCCGCCTATCTAATGTATGGTAGGCAGCTACCGTGACCTTTGGATATCTGCAACACTCGGAGTACCTACTACTGATACGTTGCCGACCTTTAAATACTCAGTTCACCCTACTTTTGAAGAACCCAGCTCCAGGAACTCCGCGTTTTAACTTGGTACTATTAATAATTTATTTATATTTTAGCTGATCGACGATGACGGCAATGTGATTAACAAACCATACAAATCCGGAGAACTTTGGATCAGAGGAGAAAACTTCTTTAAGGTAAAAGCAAAATGACAACTTTTAAATGCAACCCCATTGTAAGCGGCACATGTTTAGACGCTAATGTATGATTGATGGTTATACATCACAGACCAGGTTTACTGGTCCACATTATGCCTCTCACGGACCACGCACAAACCATGGAAAAACCATGATCACCCGTCATCGCCGCTTCTGCTACCTCTAATTAACCACTGCGTGTTCATTGCAGAAGCCGCGGTAAATACGCGGTCATGCGCAAGTGACAATAAGTAGCCGAGTAGTCATCGCTTTGAGCCCAGGCAAGGCTTCGAGGGAGCGAAAGTGACAGCGCTATCTGGTCGTATTGCTGTTCTTGTCTGTTTCTGGGCTTTACTTCTAGTCGCGCGTTAGAGTCCAATACCTCGCAATCCGCGCTTTTTACAAAACCATGCTTATTTAGACAGCATAACGCAAACATGCATTAGCGTCTAATGCCACCCTAACACGTCTTGTGCACTAGGCAGTGTCCCCAGAGTTTTCACGTTGAACGGCAACTTTTTTCCAAGTGAAGGCCGAGATTCAGGTCATGTGGTATTTAGACCTAGAATCACTGTTTAAAAATTCTATGGTTTCCCGGTCCCTACGCACTTTTATAATCTTGTAATAGACTGATAAATATATATCTTCAAACTATTCTTATCCATCAAAAAATCTTTGGGGCAAACATTCCCAAGATGCTCATACATAATAAGCCTCATACTTGTATCATTTATCTAAACTTCGCCCACTTACCCAAGATTTATTGGAAGAATACCTAATGCTATTTTTTGTTGGATATACTTCTCTTTATTCCCTTATTTTTAATAGAGGAATTTCTTTTCAGGGATATTTGAATAATCCAGAAGAGACTGAGGCGATATTAACAGACGATGGCTGGATCAAGACTGGGGACATATTTTACAGAGACGAGCAGGACTTTTACTTCTTTGTGGAGAGGAGGAGACTTTTAATTAAACACTACGGGTTTCTGGTAATTAGCTACTATTTCCAACTATTATAATCTCGATAGTCCAATTGTAATCTTTTTCTCATTAGTTGGAAATGTTCCACAAGTCCTCAGTTAATTGGACACTAATGGTTAATTAAAATTAAAAAAGCTATTCTATTTGTAAAGTAAGGGCTTGAGTTTGCTAATTTTATCTGTTTAATAATTCACAATTACAAGTCAAAGTGAGTGGACTGCTATTATTATGGGCCGACGTTATGTTTACCATCAGGCAAACGACTGGCTCGTCTAGCTATCAAAAAGTACAAAAAATCTAAATAAGCATCATTTGTCAGGGTAGGTAATAGTTAAATACGGTAGCAAATTAACCTAATGAAAGAAAAGGAAAAGAAAGGGTATCTCCTAAATACATTACATCTCAGGCCGACCCTGTTGAAAACAAAACAGGTTTTTTTAACTCAATATCTGAATGTATCTTCTTAATTAGTACTTAGCTAAAAAATTGAAGAAATAGTTATGAAGAGAATATAAATTAAATAATGAACAGTGAGTAAATCAAAGATCAACAAAAAACCAGACAGCATTTGCTCGAGAAGATTTTCTACAAAAAGCATCAAAGACGCGAAATCAGTCGCCGTGAAGTTAGCTAGAGTTATTTTTCTCACGCTCTGATTCGTACCGCTTGTGCCGTCGAAAGTCTGATATATCAGACTTGTATACAACAAGATAAAATGTATTTAACAGTAAAAAATATTAAATCTTAGTGCGCTTAACCATGTTATAAAAACTGTTAAAGAAAATCTGACGACCATCGCTGGCTAGTGGCGACGACTAAATGTCAAACGGCGCATTTTCACCAAATCTTAGAATAATCGCCTTGAATAAAACTGAACTGAATCTCATTACAAGGTAATAAGTTTTTATCTCAAGTACCTAGAATAAAGACGATCGAAGTGGAATTTACGTTGTTTATCTTATGACAGCAGAATTTTATACCTCATCGACTCGCACAGCGCTGTAAAAACAAGATCTATCAACTTTTTCGGCCGCGTTAGATACATTATGTTATACTGTTTGATAGCATTTGGTTCCTTGTTACCTCAATATTTTATGAGAAAAAATAAACATTTACAACGTATTGTATGTATCTCGATGCTTTTTTATGTCGGTCCATAAAATATATTTTTAAGTTGAACTATATCTTTTAGTAATATTATGAATATCTAGACTTTATCGGTCTTACCACAAAAACATTAAACGCCCCCTAAACCTGTGTTAAACCGCGTTTAACTACTGAACATGCTTTAGTCGCGTGTTTAAATATGAGCAACGATAAATTTTGATTTACGTAGTGTCTAACCGTAGTCTAACTCCATTCTGTTGTGATATTTCTAATCATTTTAGACGTTTATCATTAAACACTGTCTAGTTAAACAGGCGCCTAAAAGTGTTTTTTGTGGTAACACGGTTAATGTTTAGAGAGTTCAATCATACAAAAATTATCTATGACAGATTAAGTAGTTAGTACTAAAAAGTTAGTATGTATGTGTTAGTATCTGCGTTAGTTAGTAGTAAACATTTTTAGTATGTAATTTTTTAGGTATAATTCAAATCCGGATATAGATATAAAAGGTATAGGCACCTAAGAATGATTAAAGTATCAATTTATGCAATCTCGGATGTCAATACAACTATCATTATCATTTAAGATATCCGTACATTATATAGGTGCCGATTTACTGTGATTTCGTAAATTAAGAACCCGTAGATAACATAATTTAATCGGATTAACTGGATACCAATAATATTCGATAGTGTCAGATTAGATTATTATTATAAATTGATAAAATCATTGACCTGTATGTATAAATTATTGTGTTTTGGAAGTAAATAGCCAGTGAAGTACTTGTCAAATGAAACTTAATGATTCCCGATGATGTCCACGAATGTCGATTTGTTTTAAAGTTATGAGCGGAAAAAGAAGTTCAGCCATTGGCTGATATAGTTTGGGTTAAGAAAACTATAACTCATTTTATTAGTTGTGTAAAACCTATCAGTGGTAGATATAAATATGTTTATTATTTAAGCTGTAAAACCACGATATCTGTAAAACATTTTATTTTGATATCTTTGGAGGACAATATAAGTACGAATAAGTATCGCGGTCTATCGATCAGGTTCCCAAGTTTGTTTTTCGAGTCAGCAATTTACGAGCGCATGCATAACTAAATGCAAACTACACACCACGTATTTAACATACTACTTTAGCTATGTAACAAATTACTGAGCCTTATTAGAGTCTATTCACTGGGCCGTGCCAAAATTGCCCAGCGGCTACTTACAATACGGCAATTATGTCAGCAAGTAACAATTTCTACTCAAATCGACAAAGCAATTAGTGCGTGGTTGTAAGGTGTTTTCTCGTCTGGCTAGCTACCATCCGCAAGTCGAACATCTCTCCTATCAGTTTGTTATGTAACAACAGCTGCATTTAAGAGACATTCCAAATTTAGCGTATTATGTATAGCTTAGATCACATCGTCATTTAAAATATTAAGGTCGAGCTAGATAGTGATATAAGCTATCATATTGAATATGAAATAAAAATGATTGCACACCTCAAACGCTTTGACGCATTGACAAATTGTCGCATTTGTGTCCACTCTTTCGACGCCAGCCAATAAATCATAACTAGATTGTTTGGATAGCCCCTTTCCGCAACCCTTATGGAGTCAGTGCAAATGAAGCAAGACTTTCAAATAAATAAATGTTTGCTTAGATTTGAGTAGGTACTATTAGTAGCCAAATAGCAGTGAGCTAAAACATTTCTTCTATATGCAAATCATTTTGTAATTTACGTTTTGAATACATGATGGCTTTCCGAAGTACAAAGGATGTATTCACAGCGTCATGGGAATCTATTTTAAATATTGGTACAGTCAGCTGCTACAGGAATTATCAATCCATAGGAGCTGTACATAAAATCAAATTTAAAATGTGCAAATGTATCGATCAGTCAAACATGTAAACTCTTGTAACTGTGCTATAAACTACCATTTGTCGTCAATAATATCTGATTGATTACATTATTTTCAAGCTTTGGTTCTTTATAATACCTACTTAGTTAGGTACAATAATTATACTTGAGTAGAATTTGTTTATTTGCACATTTTGCTCTTAAGCTGGAAAGGTACTTACTTTATTTTTTACTTGACTGTCTACAGATTCTGATGTAGGCGAATCCATTAGCTCAAATAATTAATAAAACTTGCTGATGATTTTATAATATAACGCTTTAGTTATTTTAAACAGCCGGGCAGGGCTTAATTAAATTTTAGTTTTCAGCAAACTAAATTAATAGTCATAGAAACTGACAGAAACAGATCGGCAACATAGAGTAGGTAGTCGACTGAATAAACGTACTGAACGCAGGCTTGAGAATGTTTGAAATTAAATTTAAGCTCTAATGCGAAATAAATTTGACTTAATATGTCTTGGAAACTTCTTAAACAAATCAAGTCTCGTATAGGAGTGACGATGCTGCATTTTAGCTTTTATTTTATATCGTGGAAGAAACTTTATACCTTAGAGAAAATATAACTTCAGTCGTTATTATATAAATAAATATAAAAATAAAATCATTATATCGGACATAGACTATTTATTTAGAAAATAGATAGGTAGTAGGTATATAGTAGGTGGTATAACCACTTCAATTTAATTCGCAAAATTATTGTCTATTTATAATTATTGTCCGTAATTTGTGTTCTTTCTTATTAATCAGATCCCACCGCTACAAATGGAAGAGGTTATTAAACGCCATCCAGGAGTGGTCGAGGCTTGCGTAGTGGGCGTCCCAGATCCTGAATGTATGGAACGACCTATCGCAGCTATTCTGAGGAGAAACGGTGACAAAGTGGACCCCAAGGAAATCTTTGCTTTACTTAAAAGTAAGTTAGGTTTCTCGTGTTAAAAGCTAATGGTCATAATTGCATAGGAAGGGTAAATAAAATGCTCACTATAGCTGCTTCTAGCCGGATTCGTACATTAAAAATCTTTTTTAGCTGTCTAGCTAAAATTAAAGGTTCATAGCAAGTATCATCCAATATTGATGAATAAGTTCCTTGCATTATGGCAGACTACCTAAAATGTTATCTCTTGGTTTCTCTAACCATTGCGTCTAGTTAGTCAGTCAACAAAGCTGTTTACATAAACAATATTTAGGTGGAAACATGGGAGAATCTAAATATTTACCAACACGGACATTACGTTTCTATCTATGAATGTTTCTATACATTTGTGATACTTTCCTTTGAGAGTATTTTCGAGAAACGAGTGGATAAAATGAGTTGGTATTTTAAGAGGTACCTTCGTGTTTGTTTGGATTTACAATTTACATAGTTCAGGCTTTAGATTAGACTGCGTAAATACTAAGTATTTTTAAGTAGGTATAGCTAATATGAAAACAACTAAATTAAATTAAGTAACAAAATTGCCTAAGGACATAAATCTAACAGTAGGTAGTACTACGACTGACTGTACATATCATGTTGCCAATCAAAATAATGCAAATTTTCCACAACATAGAAATAATGCCACGCTATCAGTGATCTAAATCATGTGTATATAATATTGAAATTTAGATATCATCAATGCTAAATGATCATACGTTTTGATAAACAAACGATAAATTATTAGCATGAAATAATCACATATTAATAATACTTAATAATGTTTTTCGTCCATCATTAGTACACTCTGTAACTAAGTCCTCTTGAATATCTTCGACTACATCGTCGCTTGTGAGACAGCTACGTCATAGGTTTCGAATGACAAAAATTGGAGGTCCAACATTATGCGATTTATTATTTTTGTGCTGTTAATTGGAAGATCTACGATAATACTTATTAATTTAAAAACTACTTGACAGATCTTGCTGTGAGTTAAAAGGTTTGATATCGAATTATTATAAAGTTAAAAATTGAGGTCTTTGATTTGAGCTTTGTCATCGCTGGGTGAATAAAATAAAAGTCAATTTGAAGAGTTATATATTGCCTATTAGGCTACTACGTCTGGCAACGATGACTACAGTGTGTAGACATATTATATTCTAATATATTTAACAACAGAATAAGGAATAGTATATACAAGAATATTCAATAAACATATAGCGTGAGATGATCCCTTAAATTCCGGCAGGCTCTTCGCTATAAGTAGGTACATTCACCGCCGGTACTATTATCGGCACAATGATCGTTTAATCTATATTCCACATTATAGCGGTTGACTAGCTCTCACCACACAATGCCTGCTGGGTTGTGCTTCTCGACCTTTTTATCATAAATTATTATGGACCAATTTTAACCCGATTTGATCCACAATTCAGGGCCGAAGTACTTTAACCATTTTTATATGTAATTTTCTTTTTCTTTACTTACAGCATCATTGTCCGAATATAAGCAACTGAGCGGGGGACTATTCTTCGTCGATTCATTCCCCGTCACGCCTTCGGGAAAAATCAACAGGTCAAAGGTACGAGAACTCGCCCAAGCCACGCCAACCATCACATCTAACTAATAAACTAAACATTTAAATGTATGTTTATATTGGCAGGGTATTGGGGTTGCAAAGAATGTAGTTAACTTTAGCTGGTGTCTGCTTTAAGTGTAACAAAAGTAATGTATTCAATATCAAGCTATTGCTAAGTGATGTTCTTTATATAATAGCGCATCTTATAAGCGGTGTAGCAGTTTTAGAAATGTATGTTAAGTATTAATTTATATGTGTAATTAAGTGGTGAAGTTTACAATACTCGATAGAATAATTAGTTAAGTATTAGAAATTAGAATACCTAATTATTCATTTACAACACGTTATAATCATTATGTACCTACACAATCTAATTAAGTTCTAACTACAACTTCTTTATAAAAGGGAAAACACTACAGAGACGAAAATGTTTATTTACTTAGCTTAGTTAGCTTGGCTTAGTTTCTATAGACAAATGCTTAATACGCAGTATCACAAGTAATCACAAATCTCTGAATTTCACCAAATAAATAGAAGGAAAAGAATAACATTTAAATCATGTTTCCCTACCTATCTTATATCTTGCTGCTATAACATGTTCTTCAGTTTTTAGGTAAACGTGTATAAGATTGTATACATTAATTAAGGGCTTGTAGCAATTACTCCGGGTTTAGGCTAAAACTTGCTTTCACTAACCTCGGGCAAAATCGATCCACCTACATTGTCTTGTTGTCGCTAGGTAACATTGGGATTATGTTGTACATATAGCCGGCCGTTTGAGCTTTACGTATAATTTCGTTGATACAATACTTACTACCACATTTTGGAACATACAGAACATTTTGGATTCTGTCTAGGCCTGTAAATTAAACTGTTTTTGTAGCTAAGTTAGTTGTAGTTAGCAATTGTATATTTTGTGTAGTAGTTAAGGCATTTAAATGAAAAAGGTACTGTACCTCCGCATAAGATTCTATTATTGCAAAAACTATGTAAGTATCAGATCAAGAGCAAGTAGAAACTCGCATGGTCAGGATTATGGACTGTAAAGATCTTATTTGGGTACAAATATTGATTATAAAGCCTGGCTTATTACATGTAATTAAGTAAATTGTATCAAAACAAACAGACCTTACGGTGTGCTGTAGACGTGGTTGTGAGAGTTTTCAAAGGAATTCTATATTGTTTTCCGAATTTTACTTTGAAAGCCTAAATCGGTGCCTAAAGGCTTCCGAAATACAAATTATGGAATTTTATACATTATTAGGTATATTATTTGATATTTTAAGTGATTTAACAACTTTAATGTATTAAGTAACAGATAGATTTAAGCCTGTATGAATCTGATGGGGCAAAATGTAATGATAATAATGCATAGTTAATGAATACCTAACTAAAAAGAGGTCTTCTTGAGATTTAAGAAAAAAGATATTATCCAACAATAAGAATTGAAATTAAAAAGTCCTTTCTTACAAAACGAACAAAACAAGATCATAAATATATATTATATATGTACCAAATGCCTTTATTAATAAGCTAATACATAAATAAACACTACATCTAACCTAGCTAGCTACAAAAACAGTTGGATAATCTACAAGCCCTAGTAGGCCTATAGATAATCCAAATGTTCTAGCCCACTACCAGTAGGAAGCGTACCCAGCATGCTGGCGGCATTGCCACGTTGAACCGCAATGCTGATCCGTTGAGCCAAATAGTTACCAGCATTTTGGTTACGCGTCGCATCAATCAAACGCTCTGACAAAATTTTGAAAATATTATGAGCTCCCGGCCCCCACGGACCCAATGTTTCAACACCAAACGGCTCAAATATGTAACCGCTCCCGAGGTTAGCATATTTGCGCCGCTTGAGTCGCTCAGCCGAAGAAGCCGCGGCGCCAGCCCTAATTTGTGTCTCGGAAATATGAGACGGTGCCAAAAAAAAAAATAGTATATTATATAATAGTACCTATATTATAGTAATTATTATTTTTCACATAATAATTATAATAGAGGGCTTCACTTAAAATTGATAGAGAATAAAGTGCAGTGGTAATAATATATTTATTTGTTTGTAAAAATGGAATGATTTAACTCAAAAAATATATAGGATGTAACGTATAAGTAGGTCTAGGTACATATAAGTATAAGATATTAAGATATGTTAATGTGAGTTGTAGTTTTAAGTTTAGTTAACTGTAGCATAAATATATTAGTACCAAATAAATTAACAGATCTTAAATATAACTATGAAAGAAACCTTGATGTTTTATTTCTTTTAATCATAATTTATGATCACATCCACTTCATCAACGTACAATTATCTCACACCATTCTACAGTCACCACTCACAATTCAAACGGATACCCATGCTTATTGCTGAACTACGGCCCTTCAGCATTATTTTGAAACTAGTTTGTATATGTGTAATGTTTAAAATTTTCTGTTTTCATGTAGGTTTTTCTTTTTTTTGTTCTATTTTTTTTCTTAATTTTTTTTTCTATGTTTTCATTTTGGACGCTGAATAAATGTTTCTCTGTACCATTCTATTCTACTATTATAATGACTGTAAAGGTATATAAAACACTGCATTTGTCTGTCAAACAGGGCTTATAAGTTATTATAGGACTTATAGTAATAAAACCTATTTTTACAAGCTTTTATTGTTAGTATAGGTCAAAGCTAAATTTGACCGATGTTCGCTTGAGCCAAAATTTTACACACGTATATAGGTATATAATTCAGATGACAATGCAATGTCACAGAGCTGGTCTAATGATAGAGCTGGAAGGCGGCCACAGAAACTCTGTAACGAAACGACCCCATCGAGTTTGGGCTCGCTTGTTTTGTCTTTACAAGTACTCTGATCCTAGATGATGTCCAGGGGCCTATTGAACCGGAAGAAGAAGCCGCGGTAAATATATTGTCGTGCGCAAGTGATATATGTAGCGTAAAGAGGAGCAGTCGTCACTTTGATATTTTACTGTATTCTGGCAAATAAATTGTTTGATTTGATTTGATTTGATTTGAGCCCAGGCAGGTAGTGAAAGCCTATGTTACTCTCCGGTGACTTACTCGTTCTATTCTCAAAATGTACGGTCGGCAAGTGCAATGAGGTTAAATTATGACCAAAATAAGTGTTTCTTTTTTGACGTTAAACACATAACTTAATAAACTTCTGCCAGCAGCTTTTATCACAGTGTTTTGACGCGAATCCGCGGGCTAAAGCTAGTCAATTAATAAGCATAACATTGAAAAGGGAAAACCATATTTAGTGCTCCCGCACTATTAAATACGCCCTCCAAATATGTTTTACCTCCTTCGTGAGATTACATTACATCAAGCCTTGGTCGTGTAAGCAAGTATTACGTTTATTGTTTATTTTAGCCAAACAATCGGAAACCGGCTTCTGACGTCGTTAGTTGGCCCAATCGGTTGTAGGTAATTTTATTTCATTACACAGCGTTGAATTCAATCAGTGCTGTGAAGCAAAAAGTTAAATGGAACTTGCCGGATACGTCTAATTAATTAAGGAGCTGAGTCTTCTAATCAAACCTAGAGGAAACTAAAGGGGTGAATCTGACGGTGTAACACTTCATTTGCTCTGTTTACCTCTTGCGAGTGACACAAAGTTCATTAGCGTAGCTTTGCAAATTACTATCGAATGATACTTTTATCGTCAAACAAAAGTAGATTTAAAAATATGCGACAGAGTTAGTACTACTGTTATAAAATAATCACATTTCAGGTTTACCTCGTTAATTATTTACTGACTGGATTACTTTAAAAAGTTTTATAAGCTTATATAGCGTAACAAACTTTCATTTCCCAAAAAGCCTAAGGTTTTTAGGAAATTATCTTCTACAACTTTATTTCGAGGTTTGAAGTCTTTTCATGAATGCTAAATACCGTTATGCTAGTTCTGTTATGCTAATCAATTAAGAGTACACTATCAGCTCAGGAGATTTTAAA
The DNA here is from genome assembly GCA_907269065.1 of Crocallis elinguaria. Taxonomy (NCBI): domain Eukaryota; kingdom Metazoa; phylum Arthropoda; class Insecta; order Lepidoptera; family Geometridae; genus Crocallis; species Crocallis elinguaria. The sequence goes on along the minus strand of OU026079.1, from coordinate 7,705,497 downwards.
TCTGTATGAAGCAATGATGGACTGATTGAAACTTAAAACTACTATTTCGTTGGGCGCACTTATGTCGGAAGTAAAAAATATCAATAAAAGCCGGACAAAGCCAAAAGAGTCAATATATTGGTATTTTTTCTATTCACATACTAGACCTACGTCCACACAGGCTTCCTGTGTTCATTCCATTCAAAACATTTAGCGCGAGCTTAGAGTTCTGTAGTATATGCAAACAACGTGGGGTAGATAGATTCGAACCATGTCAAGTCAGTATGTCTTTTTATTTCTTTTCTTTTTTCCTAATAGAGCTAATTTATATATATAAACCCAACGACATAGACTCTGACCCATTTATTTTTAAATTTACAATTTATGTTTCCCTCAAGGGCGTAACTCATTGATATAGGAGAATATTTACTGAACGATATAAAAACTGCTTTAACCAATACCTATACAGGTTATCGATGAAAAGCAGGTTGGCGCTCCGTGTACTCAGCCACAACAATAAGCCATATTTTTGCGTGCTTCAGCTGATTTATTGCAGCCCAAGGTATAATTAGACACATTCCTCTCGCAGGAGTTGGGCTTGGTCCTGATTAATGGAAAGCTGGGGATTAATTGCCACGCTGCAGCAAACGTATGGGTAGCTAACGTAACGAAGCGTAAGCATTGGTTTACACTCGTGCTTTATAAGCAGGTCTTGTTGCGTATATAAACCAATCTAATTAGCTGGAAATGTTCCGTTTATCTTAAATTCCGACTAAATGTATTTTATTTTATTCGGAAAACATACAGTGAAATAAAGCTTAATGAATAAATATACTTAAATCTATACACCATTTACAACGTTTTCGCATATTGCATCTAAACTAAATACTTGCTTGCCTACCGCTATCCATACTGTACTCATTGTTTATTTAATTAATTATTAATACCAATACTATTAGTATACCAAGCAAAACAGTCGATGGAGTCACGCCAAACCAGTTCCTTGAAATAGTAGCCTTTGATGTTCTTGACGATGTGTTAAAAATGTCTAATTCAGGAAAGCCATCCAATTTGTTTACGTTAATGGCTGTTCTTATAAAAATACTATATACATAGTATACAGCATACTATCAGTGGAGACTTTTAAATGGCTTTTGTATTTTTTAGCTTAAGATTTATTTTACTGTTGTATAGTCGATAGTCTTCCCAAAACATAATAAATAAATGAAAATAGGTTTTAAAAAATTAAAAATAAAACTATCACAGCCATCAGCGCTATGCCTATAATATTTTAAGATCCATTGTGAACCTCAAACAAGTAATATAATTATATTTTACAGTTTATTATACTTATGCACGCCAAACTCTATACAACCTCATGAGAATTATTGTGTTACATTTTTACCAGGCCATTTCGTTATTTCTTTTCTCCTTAAAGAGACGAACTAAGACTCGTCGCAATCGTGAAATGAAAATGCTCTCCTTAAAGTCGCCTCATAGCTATATACAAACTAAAAACGGTTATAATCATAGAATAGTTATAATGTCCCCGTTGTGGATTCATGTCCGCTGCTCTAGTTCAGCAAAGAGGCACATGTAAGCGACGCGTTACAAGAGACGACTAAATAATGACGCGGAGCCAACGCGGTGCCGGCAGGATCCGACAGTTGAGTGTTTAAAATTGCACGGAAAATGTGTCTGTCTCCTGTCCGGCAATTAAGCACGGATTTTATGTCTCGTTAAACGTGAAATGTTTTTTTCTTTTTTTAGCTGAACGGTTGCCTAGGTTAGTTAATTAGAGAGAACATGTTACATCTTTTTACGTGCACAAAAAAGGGGTGTAATGTGTTTAGGGTTCATGTATGTGAGTTTCTTTGTTCCACCATAACTTTTGAATGCCTGAAGAGATTTGGATGTATGTGGCATCGTTAGAATCCTTACGTGTTTCTGTGTATCCAGACGTATTTTTTATGTAACTTTTTCATAAGTTTGTTCAACTTTGGAGCATGGTTGTCTTTTGTTTGTTGACGAATAGGAACAATTTTAGATAGAGTTTATAGTGGTTACTGTAACTGTAATTATTTGATCCATTTTGGTCAACTTCGCTAGATTCCCCATAAATGTATGTGCTGGTTTATGGTACGAATAGATGTGCAACGTGCAAGAGAAATAGAGTTAGAGTCAAGAATAGAGTAGAATAGAGTGGCAAACTAGAGAAATGGAGCTTCCACGACGATAGTCGTTACGAATAGATTGCAACTGGTTAAGCGTCACGATCGCAAATCGTCATCTGTGTATATCCATCAGTAAACGTCTCAATAATTAAATTTTATTTAGCGCGATGGACATTTTTCTAATTTGAAACCTAAATATTCTCAGTTACTTGTGTCCCAGATTTCCCCGGATGCGTGCGACGAGTTCACAGAAACGTCGCAGTTCGGAGCGAGTGACTCTGACGTCACAACATTTCCGCCTCGGCCGGGACGCTGCCTTCCGCAGCTACGCCAGCTTAGGGTTGCCCTCAGATATTTTGTGGAACTGGGACTTCGGATCAATAGTGCAAAGTTTTCGTAAGAACGAATTTTATGCAACCAACATATAGGTACATAAGTTATTTAGTTACTCTACTATTTCTTACTTTTTTTATAAACTGTTTGTGTAAAATAAGTCGATGTAACAAAAGTAACATAAAAAACATGACTGCCCTAGCAAATGTCACTTGGGATGATGTAAGGATTCTAACGATACCCGATACGTCCAAATTTGTTCAGGCATTTAAAAGTTACGATGGAATAAATAAACTGACATACATACCTACATGAACCCTAATAATAATAAAAGCTTTACACTCCTTGTTTGTGCAGTCGTGTAATAAAAAGTTATTTATCCTACTCGTTCAATTTTCAGCCAGCGATAATTTCATATTGAGCAGAAAATCTTGCTAGAATTCCAAAACTGAGTATTATTTATGGTAAAACTGCATTGCGAGTGGAACATTTCTGATGCAACTGCACGTGGGTAGTTCGTTTCACAGTGCACTGTAAACTGTAAAAATAGCGTATTGCGCAGCTGTGCGCATAAAGGCTCCTACGTTAGCGTGACAATGTAAGTGACTTACGATATAGTCCAACGTGCCTCCGTTGGATCCTTTCTGTAACTGGCCGGCATTGTCAACATTTGTCACAATAAAAAAAAACAATTATTATCTTAGTGGTAATGGGGCCGGCCACCGATCCATACGTCGGTAGTGCGTATCGGAAAATTTGTCACGAGTTTGTGGTAAAGGAAAACACCATGATGCAATCATAGGCCATTGTCCAGCTTTCTAGCTAGTTACCACCTTCAAAATGAAAATTTGTCGCCAAGGAAATATCGGTGAATTCGGGCAGCAACTCTTGAGATGTGGTTCCAGTAAAGATGAGGTGAGATAATTCATAACTATATAGGTAAAAAAACTGTCCTGATTTCCTGCCTACAAAGCAATCAAAATAGCCTAAAAATAATTTGCTACCATAGCTCAAAACTACCGTAAATTAATTTAGATCAAATCCTTTTCATTTCCATATTTATATCTCTAGCTGTAATTACAATATGTAATTATAATTAAACACAAAAGCTAGAACTTAACTTTTAATTTCTCTAAACAAAGATTATTTTAGGCAGTAAAATACACTTGGCGAAAGATGTGAGCTTAATAACGGTGCCTTAACGCTGCGGCTCAGTTCAAAGTGGCTATTTGGCCTGTGGTCGCCACATTACAACGGAATGCAGTTTATGCTGTCGTCCTCTAACCTCGAGCTTTGCTTTAAACACTAGATTCGTTACACCTACGTTTTTAGTGTCAACTGTTGTTCTCTCCGACAATATCATTTTGTTTAAATACCAGGTACATAACATGAAGAACATATTGTTTTTTTTTTAAATTACTTCTATAAGATTCCCTGTATCTAAGGAATTAGAAACTACGGAACCCACAGTTCCATAACACCCGGTCATGGAATAAATAATTGCGCTTTTTTCAACACAAATATCTTTTCCTGTAGCGAATCGAACCCGCAACCTTTATACAACTACAGAAGCAAGGTCTATCGACCAATCATCTGCACTGCATGAACTGTTGAACTATAAATATAAAAAACTAACTAGACAATTATTATTAAAAATAAATAACAATTCACTTCATCACAGTTATTATTATTGAGATTATTGAGATTGTGTTCACTGCTTATAGTCATGATAATACCTAATTATTGAACTCAACTTTCAAGATTTATAATTTGTTACCTACATTCACTTTTGTATTGGTCTAGTTTCTGCTAATGTAATATCAATCATGTTGTATACACATATTTAGGAATATCGTCTGGTTCATAAATGTAAACTCTAACTATAATATTATTGACTGTATCCTGTTTTGTGTATGAATAAATAAATAAATATTGAGCAATCAGCAAAGTTAACAGTTCAAAAGAACAACGTCCGTCAATGTGCGTTTCTTCACTAGACACTCGGCAACGACACGGCAAGTACTCGACGACACGACACCGGCAACTACATTCTTCACCGAGTCCGGCACGACACGACACGGCTTTATAAGGCAGCTCGTACACACAAATATAAAAATGAGATGTCTATAATTTGTTTGAAAAACTTAGTAAAATAAAATACATCATTTAATGACCGCCGAAGGGCGCGGGGTAAATAATGTATGTAGCATACGGCAATGCAGTGCCGCGCAGGTCTTTGTTTCAAAATTCTGGCACTGCTATTTTTATGGGCCGGCGTTATAATTACCATCAGGTAAACGACCAGCTCGTCACGTTGTCAAGTAGTGCAAACAGTATATCCAGAAAACAGACAGCACCTAATTATAATATACAAAAACTGCCCTAAATCTAACCATTATTTATGCGGTTAGGGAAATGCTTCCCTCAAACGTTTTATCACTATCAAAACATTTGTTCACTAAGAGACAATTACGGAAAGTTTGCTCCTTTACTCTAACCTATAAGCGTTTAGGCATAATTGGATCCGTTGCTATTTGTTCAAGGAAATGCTTGACAACCTCGCCTCCCTCTTGCAAATGTTTAGAGAAAGAGACTCGTTTAGAGAGTCGATTTAACTTTAAACCAAGTATATTCACATGAAATCAATTTTAAAGCTTTATTTCAAAGCTTTTGGAACTGAAGCAATAAATTCTTAATAGAAACGGAACGTGAACCGTGAACTACTTTTCAATCCTCTCATGTGATAAAAACGGAGTGATGGTTACCGTGTGTATAAGATTTTGATTTCTTAACATGTTGTGAATAGGGAAAAATAGATATTATGTCTATTTTCAAGGATTTCTTTTTAATTTTTGATACTTATGTTTGTGCTTATGTCTGTTTTGGGCCAGCGTTATGCTTACTATTAGGCAAGTGACCCACTCAACTACGACACAATAGATTAGAAAAATATTCCCACACAAAAACACGACGGAATTTCTGTGTGAAATCTAGGCGGTCACAGATTAAATAATAGAATACCAACAACGCCACTGTATATTATAATATTTCGTAATGCGTACCAGGTTTAAATTTAACTCGATCACAAGAACCATAACTAAATATACACAATAATTTTAATTTAAACATGGCTAATGCACATTTTCTATTTAGAGTTGCAATACCACCTCTATCTCTTGCCAAAATCCAGGAGTTTACAGGGGCGCTCATTTCACGAGCCATACATTTTTGTGTTAATTAAGTAAGCAAACATGCACGCCATAAAATATGTATTTTGGTGCTCGGAAAATTAATTATGGTGGCTTAATGTTAATTGTCACTTGCTAGTCGACTACGTACCTTCCTATCTAGTTTGCGCTGTTACAATTCACAAAGAAATATATTTTAGGTTACTGCTACACTTTCACTAGCTATAAGAACGTTTGTCAGGATTTTCTTTTGTCTAAACACATTTTTAGGTTTCAGAACTCGAACAATGAAGTTATTTTTGTATAAAATAATGTTCGCAAAGATTCTATCAAAGGACGGAAAAAAATAATACGGCGAACGTTTTGTTGAAAAAAATTGCTATAATTTTCCAGAAAACAGTACGAAGCGTAAAGTTTATAAACGAATCAAAGAGAAGAAACATAATCTTTGCAAATAGTTTTTTTACCTTCCTTGTTTTAATAAAATTATTATTAGCGTGTGTGTTCGCTGTTCACTGAAAACCATAGGCTAACTCTTCTGCGAGTGTCCTTCTGGTTGGGTACTACCGCATTGCTTGTGTAGTCTGTCACCAAGCAGTAAAGTGCAAGCAATGCTTTGTCCCGTTTTAATGGACAAAGTAGTCAGTGAAATTATTGGGCCTATTGTCTTGTTGGCACGTTTCAAGAGACACAGCAATTGTTATGGGCTGATGTTTTGCTTACCCAATGGCATAAAAAAAGAAGCAAACAGAACATCAAACCTGTATAATTACACTTGATAATAATTATTACGTTTCGCAGGAAGACTATCTACGTCGCGATAAAATGAGAAATAAATTTTATTTGCACAAGGAGAATATTCCATCAGCAGTCATAACGAATCCAAAGTACTACTTAAATATTTTAACGGGTCTTGGTTATAAAGCTGTTGATTTACCGAAATTCAGAATAAGCTGAATTACAATTGTTGAATAACAATTAGGTATCTTTATATTTTACAGTGCGATCGTTTAGTTTCACGGAGCCATATGCTTCAGTTGCGTAGAGTAAATGTGCATTGTAAATATGAATGCACTCATATAAAATCCAGTGTGTTCGTTCGTTTTGCATTTTCTTCTTTCACTGCACAGTGTCGTAGCAACGGATCGACGTGATTTTTTGCTCGCAGATTAATGAGCCGGAGGCTACTTTTACCCAGAAAAATGCATGTGTCCACATGCAGGTAAAATTGCGTCTAGTGAAAAATAAAAAAGTGAGTTGAGCATCTTATCTTTTTTTTAATTATACAACTAGCTGCTGCCCGCGGTTTAACCCGCGCGGAGATATTGGATTTTGTGTTTTTTTATTTTTTTGCACGTAACTCTAATTTTTTTTCTAAAATAGAAGTAGCCTAAGTTACTCCTTTTAACATCAGCTATCTGCCAGTGAAAGTCCCGTCAAAATCGGTCCAGCCGTTTCGGAGATTACCCGGAACAAACAAACAGACAGACAGACAAAAATGTTTAAATTCTTCATTTGTTTTAGGTACCGTATATACTTTCATATGCATTTGGTAAAAAGTTGTTATTTTGATATTACAAACAGACACTTCAATTTTATTTATTTGTATATATTTGATAACGAAAAAACGATAAAGTAACTTTTTGTGCGCCGCAGTCTAGATCAAACTTGTTTTTAATCTAAATAAACAACATTTAATCTAAATGAACAATTTGTAACTTCGAAGTGGCAACCTTATTTTTTATTGCATTAATTATTTTATGAAGCAATAGCTAAAAAGTAGACCCTGCTAATTACACAAGCTATAAACGACTGAAGGCAGACGTCTCCCAAAGAAGAATGAACAAAAGCTTCAACAGACTTAATTCTACAAAATAATTTAGTAGCCTGCAGTTTGAGCAAGTCAAAACATTTAAATAATTTAATTAATAAAGATAAGATAGAAGAAGAAAAGATAATTAATAAATTAATAAAGAATCCAAAGCTTACGGAATCTCATTTATTATTTCTCCGTACTAAGTAACGACAACAAACTTGATGATAGGTACTTGCTTATTAGCAAGTAATGTACTTAAATAAGTAATGAGGTTTTCGATGAATTGCCTGTTTCAGTTTCGTCTATATTTAAAACGGAGTTGCTTCTCGTATTTTCAAACTTAAGTATTTTTAGAGTAAATTGTTTAAGCTACACCGTGACGTAACAGACATGGCTTAAGGGGCAGAATCCGGCGCGCCGCTATCTCCCTCGCGCATCTCAACATTTTTGAAGATAAACAATCACTTAATATAATTATGAAAAATCGCATTCGGTGAAATTTCTGACAATGACATTACAAAGGTTACACAAAAATTTCATTTTGTTCCATTCAGGTTTTCAAACCTAAAAATGGGATTTTATGTTTTGCCCATTTTCATGTATGAAAACTTGATCGGATCAAAATGATACTTTTGCCGTACCTTTGTAATGTTAATGCCAGCAATTTCACCGAGTGCGATTTTTCATAACTATATTAAGTGATTATTTATCTTCAAAAATGCTAAGATGCGCGAGCGAGATAGCGGCGCGCCGGATTCTGCCCCTTAAGACATGACTCACTGTTGTTCACCGGGACTTACTGCTTAACGTGCCGTCCGAAGGAATGAGCTAAGTTATACCTAAATACCATATTAGATGTCATCCATCCGTATTACTGTCCTAGTACTTATCCTAAGTATTGACCGCAGTGAACGGTGCGTAACTTTACATATCGGTTGAGTTGAGCTACGCTATAAACGCAGCTACGAAGCAGTGAAGGTATCTAAGTGAATCCAACAAATCTTCATATTACAATTTTAGTGTCGCTGGGCAGCAAAAGTTCTACGGGCGTAAATCACTTGGTTCTTGGAGATCGTAGTTACGAAACCACAGGAGTGCCATAATGTAGCGCGCCGCCTGCGCTCGGGTTCAGGCAACTGATAATAATAAATGGCCTCCCGAATTTACACTGCTGTTAAAATCACTAAACCATGAGCAGCAATTTTTATTCGGCACTTCAAAAGATTTGTTGCATGAAAGATTATATCAGGCACTAAAGTGTATCATAAAATCACGCAGATAACTACCACTACAATTTTATGCCTGTATTTTAATGCAGTTTCGCGAGTCTTCCCAGCCTATACTAAAATATTTTGCTTCGGAAAATGTATTGGTGAATATCATAAAAAGCAAACGTTTGGTATCTGCTTTTGATTGGGTCGTTGGACTTGCCATTTGCAAAATATGCCACGGTAAATACGTACATCACTCGTTTCGAATATGATATGGAATAAATATAGACGTTCCAACGAATTTGTTATACATTGGGGTATAAGGTATTGGGGTCAAACGTACTATTAGTACGAGTAAGACAGGTATCTTCGAGATCTTTTATCTTTTTTCGATATTGTCCAAAGTGTTATATAAGTAATAGGGTGCACATTGTAGTACTATTAAAATTATATTAATTACTATCATAAGTTTTAATGGTTCCACAACAAAACTATAGGAAATTTTATATCCGTCCATCCGTGCCACTGTGCCATGGAGTTCTGTAAATGTAGATTGTAGATAAATCTGAATTAAAAATGTATCACATAGTTAGGTGTTTTATTTTTTAACCACTACAAAATATCCCATTAAAATGGGATATCGGTTTTGCAGCAGTAACAGTACCTACGTGAACTCTCAGTGCATCCCTTGCCACGCGCATTGCAAAGCGAACTTGACGAACATAAAATGCTTACAGCGTATGGCAGCATTTAAGTCAATAGCAGGTAAATCACAAAAGCCATAAGGCGTATAAAAGTTACCTCAAGTTAGGATTTGCCTTTAAAATTAGTTAAACGAACTTTCGCCTGGGAATGTTTAAATACACGGCACGAAAGTAATGAGAAGTAACCATGTAGGACTTACAGCCCACATACACGAGCGTTCCAAATTCATCGCTCCACACGCCCGCGCCGTGGAACGATGTTCCAATTTAGAGGCCACAGACGGGCACTCCATTCAGGGCGCGCCATCTCTCTATTTTTCGGTCGTTCTGCGTCTCGAGTACTGCCATCTGAGCGCGAAATGGATCGTCGTATCGGCAACTACTGATGAGTTGGAACGTTGGATTTGGAACGTTTGGATTTCTAATATTTCTGTCACTCATCCATCTGAGATTGCCAGGACAGTTTTTGGAACGTATGATTGGAATGTTGTGGATTGGAGTGCTCGTGTATGTGGATGTACAAAATCCAAGCTGGTGCTGAATCGGGAACTCATTAGCAAGTCGAACAACGACATCGCAAGTCATCGCATGGCGCGAGCGAAGGGTCGAGGGAGGCAATTCATTCTCTATAGTTTCAATGCCTCATCCTTGTCCCGTGTGAAGCAACTCATTACGCTTCTTTGTGCATTTCGGGTCTGCGTTCATTAATCCCGCGAAGCATTAAGGATTTCACTACACTGTTGTTTATACAATTATTTGTAATGGTCCAGATGTAATAATACAGACTGTAGATCGATTGCTTTATAACACGTAATGCGATGTTAAAGTTAGGAATGTGAATCGGACGTTTGAGAGAGTGTTTTATAATGAGTTAGATGACAGGCACTCCATCACGGGTTGGGATCGCTCATGGAGGGCTATTGCACTCTGAATCTTGTAAAAGCTGTCAGGAAAGTTTTGACAGTAAATCGCTTTATAATCGTAACTAATTTCCAATATATTTCAATTAGTTACAAACTCTCGTTTTATTGCTGAGATTGGTAGGGATACTTGTATAGCGTATACGGTACTTGCAAAGCAATTTTCCCAAGATTGCAAACATGAATTGGTTTCATTTTAGATTTAATCATATTTTAACGCAATAACTGTATGAGCGTGTGTTTGTACGAGAGCTCATAAAAAAGTAATATAAAGACGAGCTGACAGATAAAATTATCTATTGAGAGACGACTTTCTGTTGTGTAAGATTGGTAATGCTATTTTATTTAAAGTTGAGATGATATATATTTTATTAACCTTTATGTATAACCCGAAAAAGGTGACAACTGTTAATAAAAATCGCAGTTCTTTAGTTCAAAATATTGAAACATCAAACTCCATCGTACCAAAGCCCAGCATCTTCACTCTATATAAGATACATCTCTCATACGCCTAATATAATTGCACTTAGTACTTTTTCCGTTAGTCACTACTTCTTGATAATAATTGATATTTGAAACATTTGCTAAGGAACCCAGGATCTTAGAAAAATCTTATGTTTGATGGTAAAATTAATCTAGGTATTACTGTTTCAACTTAAATCTGCTACAGTGTCACGCAGGCTCTTTTCAGTATCGAGGCCATAATTATTTCGTTCCTATCAATATAAACCTAGTCAATAGTAAAATAACAAATGACTACGTAATTTTAGCCAATTTTGGATTAAATTTATAATTCACCAATCTTACATACATATAAATATATACATCACAAAAATTTCGCTTCCAACAGGATTCGAACCTGCGTCTTCTGGCTTGCCGGGCCAGACGCCTTAACCACTAGGCCATGGGAGCAATTGGGGACTGCGAAATTCTTGATATGATGTATTGTGATAGTGATTGCTCCCATGGCCTAGTGGTTAAGGCGTCTGGCCCGGCAAGCCAGAAGACGCAGGTTCGAATCCTGTTGGAAGCGAAATTTTTGTGATGTATATATTTATGTGAACATCCGCTAGTGTCGGTTAACACTATAAAATATATTTCATAAAACTTACATACATATCCAGGCGAGCGACACGAATATAATAAACTGATCACAATAACATACATCCATGAACAACGGCAACTATTCTGTTAGGACACAAAATACAAGTATTTGTTCTATGGCTGGGTGTTGTAGGACCGTAGTCCGTAATTCGCGATGCCCTAAACACAGGGAATCCTAGTTGAGCGAAAGAACTCCCTGAAGACAAAAAAGACATGAATGACAAAAGTTAGGTATTCCTGGAACATTGACAAAAAAATGGACCGAGCACTACTGAAAGCATTAATGTAAGCCGGTTTGTATTCAGGAAAGTATTTTTAATTCACAAAGACGCCTTTGCCACACTCACATCAAAAATATACCGAAACTGTTATTACTTAAGACACTTATTTAGAAATAAGAAAACCTCATTGCTGTACCCTTAAGGCATAAAAAGCAGCACCGGATCCGATGGGATCAAGCCCTACTTTTGATAGCTACTTTCAAGTTTAAATACATCTTTAAAATTAATAATTAAACAAGTTGCTTAAGTTCCAAACGCTACGTTTCTATTATTCTGCGCAGTCTATGTAATCCTTGGGGTATGTGTTTGTGATCATCGGGCGATATTGTTTATCTTCCCCACAATTTGTGATATAACTTAGATTGGAAACCACGTTACAACAACGACTACTGTTCACCGAGCACGTGCGACCGGCACCTACATTAAACAGTCCTCCTCCAGACCTCCTCGGGTGCTCCAAATGTTTGCGCAGATGCAAACAACACTTTATGTGAAATCACGTCTTCCACTCAGATCCTTATTGAAACTGTCTCTTCCAACTGTCTTCGCACGTTTCATTTACTTATAATAGATTTTCATGACAAAGAAGGAATATTCAATTTTACGATTTTATTGAAAGCTTTGCGTTGAGTTTTTCCTGAGATTACACGACTTCTCCTGTCAGCACTTTTACATTTGTTTAATTAAAAATCAGATAGAAAACGAAGTAATTTTTTTTTTTTTTTTAAACAATTTCTTATATTCTTAGTTGGATTTTTTTTACGAATGTGTTTAAACACCGTTTACTTGTGATCACGAATACATTGTATATATTATAAGTAATCATTTTAAAAAGTCTGCACAAAACCGAAAATTTACCATAATGAAGAACTGTTGTAAATGGTAATTAAATAAGTACCGTAAAAATGGTGTGTAATAATTAGGTATTTTACGTAAATTTTAATGAAATTTATCCAACTTTGCCATTTAATAAAGACGTGTTTACGGACGTTTAACTAAGATGAACTTAAACAATAAGCTTCATATGTATTATAATAATGTATGAAGCATGACTTCAACGCAAATAAAGTATGCCACTCGTGTTTTGAGGTCGTTTACCGTCTGAGATTATCCGTCCAAATGTCTTCTTATTACGTAATAAAATGCCACAACGAATGAAACCATGTGACTTGCCAATTCTTCGTTGAGGAGTGTTTGGAGAATTTGAATTTGAAACATTCTTTTCTTCAAGAGACTGAAGAAATAAGTGGGCGGTGATTTTGTAGGTCTCTTTTGAGCAAAATTTATTGCATTCTTACTGCTCGGCTGATAAACGTACCTGATTTAATCATTATATTTTTCGTAACTTTATTTAATTTCTTCATTAACATTTATGTTTAAATAGAAAACGATGGACTACATCTTTAACTTTAATAACGCAACTTAAAAAACCGTTTTCGTAAGAAATATTAATTGTTAGCAAAATTTCGTGTCAACTGCAACAAAAGATAGGACTGTAATAGTTTCAGAGTTTGGCACAAACAAGAAGAAGCAGGATAAAAGTTTACACAAACTTAACACTAAGAAGAAATGTCATTACAGTCGGGGCAAGCGAATTTGGCCTCTTTCCTCTTCATTTATAATATTAGCAAAGTCTCAAGGAAACTTCCTTAATTAGACCCACGTTAACCGAAACTTAATGTAAAGTACAGTCGACTTCTGGTCTTTTAAAGTCACGTAGATTCAACTTCTATAAGTTGTGTAATTCTTTTGCAGCCATTCGAGTGTCAAACTTTAATATCTTTTTTTTCTTTAACTGCTTGTTTTACAACTCATGAGTGATTTTCAATCTCAATTTTAATTTTCTTTTTACTTTTAAAGAACTTTAAATGTTGAGTTCAGGTTACTGCAAAAGATATTAGTTAGATACGCATAAATTTCGTACAAGCGTTTTCATGCTGTAATAAAACGTTATGTCGTAGTTTCACATTCAAATTGCGCTTAATTTTTACAATTTTTCATAAACGATTGAACGTACATTATAGGTAATAATAAATAAAGAAAATATTTAACATCACCCATTTCAATTTCAATAAGGCTTAATTTAAGACGCTATTTTGCGAACTTATGTCGACATAATTAATATTGAATGCAATGTATGTACTACAGAAAGCGTAGCAAAATTTGATACAACACTACAGTTACTGACACTGACTACGAACTGTACTACGACACTAGTAAGAGGCTAAAAAACACGTAGACGAGTGCTACGCCGTAGCATATTTTAAATCTAAATTTACTGAAACCAATTTCATACCTTAGAATTTATAAAACATTTATTACTCGTGTCGAAGCTTTATTCGTATGGTAGGTAATTTTGTTTTCAATCTCACAGCAATCCTTCTCCATTACATCGAGCAAAACAAGCCCCAAATCCATGGGGGGTGAAAGTTTAACGTGTAAACAACACCGCAGTCTGGACTGAGCAAATGGTTTAGCTGAAGACATAAGTTTCAAAATAGGGCAGTTTTGTGTAGGTACGAGTGTTGTACTCATTTAAAATACGCTGAACCGGTTAATTAAGAGAGCCAGCGGGGTGTGAAATTGTAAACGTATGTGAAAACATTCGGTGGTTTCTGGGGCGTCTCCCTTAATATTTGCCGGCTTCAGTGGATTGGCCTTTAAAATTAATGTGCTTAATGGGCATGTTACTACGCGTAATTATACCCATGCGTTAATCTGGTCTTTCTTTTATTAATATTTGGTAATTAACTTTTGCTTTAACGGTATACTTATATGAACCCATGTTTAAGCTGGCTTTTAACTTTTTAATGATTTGCAAGTGCTATTTTTGATATGCTGTTACATATTTATGAAAATATAAACTGGTCTGTTTAAAACACGTATATACTTACATATGTAAGAAACGTCATTTGTACTGGCTATCCTAATAAGACGTTGATGGACATCAACTATGAAAAATCATTACTATAATTTGATGCTGAATACAAATTAATTAAAATGAGAAACGAACGAAGGTATAGCTAAATAAATAACATAATAGAAAAAAAAACATTCAGTAAAAATAATGTCATTGCCAAAAATAAATGTGCCTGTCTCTAACGGTCCTATTCACAGGCGGCAATATAAAAGACTGTAACCCTAAAACTGGGTATAATAACCTTACAAACTCGGCTCTGATTAAGTGTCAGAAACAAACAGTGTGGCCAGATACGTATCTCAGTTTCCCTTCCCATAAAACTTTACAGACTCAAACAAGAAGATCTTACCAAAGAACAAGAAATGATAAATCGTGATTGAACTTTTTACTACTTACATATAAATAAATGTTTTAAAAGCCTTAAATGACGGGAACACATCGATTGCTACAATTATAGGGAAGTTGCCTTAAAAGAAAATAGATAATTACTGTGGTTATACAGGTTTAAGTATACATTAACGGAATAAAAATAAAATTCACAAAAACTATCTAATTTCAATAAAGAAAAAAGATTTAAACAGATTAAATTAAAAAAAAAAATAGATTTGAAGGACTCCCGAATTCAACGTTTTTTTCTTTTAGCATCCAATAGTAATTTAAATGATACTATCAGATTCTTTACATTTCAATGAATAAAAAATGTTAAGACACCTATGTACTTAAACGTAGATAATGTGACGAAGAAGTGCCAAAATGGCAACACTGTGAATTGAAACGTCCCTCCCCTAAAGCCCTCAAAAGGAGAGTGGACACTGAATTGTTGAAAAGTGAATGAATTCCATTAGCGGAAGTGGAATTAAAGTCCTCCCCGCTTGCTTCATAATTTAACTCAAACTCGAGTGATTTCAACCAACTCATTACACCGTCGAATGATAATGCCTTGAGATTGACTGGAAAAGGATTATTTATCGTATTATTTGAATATCTGGCTGTACTCAGACCGATTCTCATCAAAAATATCTCAAGCTGAAAAGTAAAACCGCTCCACTAGAAAAAGTTTAAACGGAATACGTAATCAGAATGAAATTGCTAGAAAACTGTTTTAGGTACTCCCAGTTTGAACGTAAAGGTGTATTTAAGTGCTATTTACTTCGAGTAGAGGTTTACACGGGCAGGTCTTGGTTGAATCTGATTGACTGGTAGTCAGGTCGATGACCGATCTGTAAATACGTATCCTAGCTTTCGATGCAGGAAAACGTGATGCACCATAGCACGATGATTGGTAAACTTCTAGTGCTCAGCTAGCTACCACCCTTTCGTTGAAAATCTGTCGCCAAGCCCCTATTTATGTGCCCCGGCAGCCGCGCTTGATGAGACCCAGTTATAATGTAGGTTTCGCGTGCCTCAACACTTTCGCGTCAGGCCTTCAGATACGAAATAAATAATTAATTAATTAATAATAATTCCTACTGGTAGCAGTTTATTAGATTAGGTTTGTAATGACGGCTCCGTAGCTAAGTTGGTAGTACCTAACCCTGCCTGCAAAGCGAGGGCTCCCGGGTTCGATTCCCGGCCGGGGCAGATTTTGTGTAAACATAAAGTTTGTTCTCGGGTCTTGGATGTTTGTGATGTGTAACTGTGTGTGTCCATGCCACCTGCGACACAGAGAATCCTAGTATGACTGTAAGCGTTTATAAAAAAAAATAAAAAATTAGTTTCTAATTGCTTATAGGTGGTGTCATTTATATTTTTATTATTTGCTTCAGATAATTTAGTCTTTAGTTATTAAAATTGAACGCTGGTGTGTATGTAAAAAGATAGGTAATGCATAAAATGTTCTTGTTGAAGTATAAAACAGGTATTCGTGCATAATAAATTATCCGAGATTTCTCAAACATTCTTTGACAAAACAAAGACATTTGCGTCTCGCGATGATATATGTGATATCCTTACTACTCATATTCCTACCAACTACACCCAATGGGGATGAAAATATTTTTTATTCTCAAAGAAAAGTAAACAAAGGTATTACAAACGAAAACAAGAAAGGTCGAACATTACTATACATTTTTACGTATTTACACTTTTAATGCTCACTATTTATTCGTTATCTACTAAATCTTATGTCTAGTATTCAGGCTCTTATTAATAAACAGAGTTTGGTTTAGTTAAACTATGTTTTGCCTTGGTTGTTCTTTGACAATTTTAAACTGAATCGAAAGAGACAAAACATGGTTTATTATTATTATTCAACCGTTTAACACTTTTTCTTAATAAGAGTCCAAGTTCAAAATTAGTTCAGGTTACACAATTTACTTACCTCCATGTTGAAAAAATAAAATAACCACATACGAGTCAACACTTCATTTAAAAAAAATTGAAACTCGTCATAGTATAGGAAAGAAACAATGACATTAAAAATTAGTCATAAAATTTTGATTGATTAAATCGGTCAAACACCAATTTGAACTCATCTAAAAACCATATCACGTTACCTATATGAAAGAAATCAAAAAGTGGGGAAAACATTAAGTTTTGAAACTTATTAGTAGGTTAGTTATACTTATACAACATAGGTCATACTTATAAAATACATAAGTTTGGATTGAAAAATACTTTAACTACGTTATGACAAAACGACCAAATACGAAACGACCAGCACGTCCCGTTGTCAATTAGTACCTATTAAAAAAACACCTACGCCTACTTATATCACGGATAAATTACTATTGAATACACTAAATTAAATATCCTACGCAAATTCACGCGTGTACCAGATTTCACTATTCAATAAACATGATAGAGCATTAATCTAGCCTAAAGCCCTAAGTACCTAAGTGCTTGTCAGTTAATCTACATTAACAAAATGGTAAATAGTTACCTTAGATAAATCCTTCCAGATAATTTCAGACTATTAGTACCTAGTTTAGTATTAATGGAGAAACTAGAAACAGATATTTTTTAGGTTTTTGATGAAATGTTTTATCTACACAAAAACATTGCGTGCGAAACATTTTACTAAAATAATTTTGTGTAGATATCAAACCGTTTATATTAAAATATGTCAGGTTTTCGCGTTGTCACATTTTTGGCGGTATTCCGAGTCAGTAACATTTATCATTCTGTCCTCTTTGCACACATTGTCGGTTTGCATTGGTGTAAAAGAGAAGGAAGACTGCGCGGGCCACTAAAATTAAGTAAAAATAAAAAAAGCGTAATTACTTCAAAATTAGATGCCTAGTTGAAAATTTACCACAACCAAGTTTTTTACTATTATATAATACGTAAGTCTTGTTAATTCTATCAATTTACATTTATAAACCACAGAGATATTTCATTTCAAACTTATTTTTAGAGGTAGTTTTGACTTTTTTTTTGAACGAGTAAGTTTGGTAAAAACTTGTTTTGATAACAACAACATTATCGGTAGTATGATGAATAATGACATATATGTTTTCCAGTGCTAGAAGCTAATCTGATTTTACTAAAAAAACCTTTTAAGTGAAGCTATTTAGCTGCTATATACGCCTTAAGAAATAATTTCAAACGACGGGAAATTATTAAAAATATAAACTGTTTACGTTTTTAAGGCTTCAAATGACCACTCTACTGCCCCCAGCGGTGCGCAGTTCCCTGCCGACCGACATCCTACGATAGCCCGGGCCACACCGAGCTACCATCTTTCCAGGGCTTGCTTAGATAAGTGGCCCAACTCCAACCACCCTCCAGCCCAAAGGCTTCCTCTTAGTTGCCTTTTACGACCGGCACGGGATGCCGTAGTCCTACTATTCTAAATCCGAGACTACTGCATGGGTTGTGAGTACAGATTATACAGTCAAACTATCTTTTGATTATTTGTTATTACCAAAACTCTTAGTTTGTTTTGATTTTAAAGATACATATTTATGTAAGTAGAATGTGTATCACACATTGATATAAATTTCTTACGTAAAATCGTTTAACGACGTTTTAACATTAGTTAATACTACGTAATATCATTGACATTGTCTGACTTCGAAGTCTGACTTAGAAGGATTCAGCCGGGTCTCATTCGTTAGAAGGTACCATAATAGAAATATAAATCTCCAAAAAACCCGTAGGCTCACGATTTATAGAGCCACGGAGTCACCCTTTTTATTAGTCACGTCTCAAACATGAAAATTCTTCTCCCTTTTACTACTTTATCTCTGTGGACACCGATTACTTATATTTACTGTGCAAGTAATACCAAAATCTTTGATAACTGGCAATAAACATTTTATTTATGGTTCGGACACAGCTTTTAACTTATCAAAGTATGCCAGTTATTACTTTAACTGCGAAGACATTTTTAAACTTTCAACTGTTTAACTGCCCTAATAATCGCAATCGCTTCAAGTCAAAACCAACATAAAGGAATCACAGTAAAGTGGTAGAGCACTTCTTAGAGATTGCCTACTCACTGACTCTAGATTTGAAAATCGGTCGCCAAACAACTTCAGTGTTGGTGTTCCCATAGCTGCGCTTGAGAGCAAGTGCTATTGGAGGTGGTCAACTTTATGGTGTCCCTTTTTCATGATACTACAAAATAACGTTCAACTAAAAGCAAACGCGTTACGCTTACGACCAGTTCGTTTCGTTATCAAATAGTATATATAAAAAACGCACCGCCATTTTCAATTTTATATCAATATAAAAGAATAATATCTAAAGATTGGCTTACTACAGGGACCTGTATCTTCGACCACATCGTCACTTGAGATCAGGTTAAAGCAGTAGTTACAATAATCATTTGGTAAATGATTGCAGATATTGTACATCAGCACCTTCTTTGAGATGCTCATTATCAAACTAAATTTGAATGTTATAAATTTTTTTCATAAATAAACACTACTTATTCTAATCTAGCTACAAAACAGTTGGATAATCGACAAGCCAATGTAGATTAGCCATTTTTAAATATCATTAGCAATGTATTGATGTTTTTCAGTTCATAATAAAATTAGGCTACAAAATCAAAGCATATTGATAGTATATTTAAAGCTCTTTTTCTTTTTCTGTTTTACTATCGTATAGTCGTCTTTTCATCCAGCTTTCAAAACAATTCCAAGAAACCATAAAAGATAATAATCATTTTCAAAAGGACAAGTATAATGTCTAAAGTAAATAATTTAGCTTTGATCTAGAATATATTTTAACATAAGTACCTAATACATCTCTGAAAATCCAACTAAATAGTTATTTAGATCAGAAACTTTCACAGTCACGTTCGATATAGTTTAAATAATGAAAAGTATTTTGTAATGATCACAAGATTCGAAATACATTTCAAAGCGTAAATTTAAAAAAATTAGTACCTACCTAACTAGTACTAGTAGTTTTCTGCGTGTTGCAGAAAGTTACAGTATAGGTCGCATTTCGTCATATATTCGCTATTTCATAAAAAATCGTTTTGACTTTGTTTAATACCTAAGAAACTCGTGGTAACACGGTATGTACATATTTAGAAACATGTGATATACTCACTGATGCAATCCTCCTTGGATGTACCTACTACGAGTAGTATAAGTTTGAAAGATAAGGTAGCTTATCGGAAATGGTCTTACCAATATCCATGTAGCTCCTAAACTGATTTTGTGATGTAATATTATTTCGTATTTGTAGAGCCATTGTTCTACTTTCAGAATCTGAAAATAACTATAAGTAGGTATATCTATAGAAATATCGTCTCGGTCTCTCGTAATTAAGAAGGCCTAATTTCGACAAGCAGCCATAAAAGAGGCGAAAGGGTACCATAACCCAGAGTCAGCACAAGCAAAGGAACTTCTTGCCTGTTTTTCCCGATCGGTATAGGTCACTTAACTTCAATAACACGCGAGTAGAGAAGGTACCAAATTTATAGCCAGCAAAATCCAATCGATTCTACGTGTCTCTATTGCTAGTCATGCTGTGCCACAGATTCATTCAGCTTAAGTAGGTAGATGCCACGAACGTAGTAGGTGCTTACTTGTGTTGTCTACGAGAAACAAGGAAACAACAGTAATTCCTTTTAAACTTTTGAGAGCAAAAACTAAGACTGTATTTTCTTTGCGAGACTACAGTAATGGTTCGTTGAAATGTTTATAGCACCCGCCCTGTACCCGGGGCCTTACCATCGCTTTGTTTCGACAGTAGGAGCTAATCCTTGCTAATATAGTTAAGTACTTTTCTCTGTGTCACTCCTTTTTCTGAATTCGTTATAAACATTCATTCATTATGTTACCTACATAGCGTAGTAGTTACCTACCTATCAAAATGAAATTCTAAAACACATTTCTTAACCAGAGAGTCAAATTAGACTATTATTTGCCCCCATATTCTGCTCAAAAAATAATTTATTTATGCAAATATTCAGCAATCAGGCTGCGATACAACTAAAGTAACGTGGTAGAAGTAACGGGTTCTTTTTTTCATGCGCAATTTTAGGTATGAGACGAGAACATTCACCTATATAAAGTTAAGCATCACGCTAAACTGTTTTAAGCATCATGATGTCCTTAAAAATTGCATTGCCAGAGCTTTAAATGACAAAGTTCTGCCAGCAAATAGGTGGTAAATAGGAATGCACCGCGCTCATCGCCCTCAGTTCTTATGCATACCTCATACCGCATACGCTTAGTAATTTCACTGATTACTTCGTCAACCCATTGCATAGGCCAAGATAGATCAAACAAACAAAAAACCCTAACTTCGTTCTCTGATATTGGTAGTAGGGGTCTTTTTCAATGCGAGCGCAACAAATCTCAGATCGCAATAAATCGTACGGGGTATGTACTGAGATTTATTCTTTGATTAGCGTCTTTCTATTCACCAAATAACATAAACAAAACGAATCAGATCGGTAAAAAAACAAAATGGAATGAGACTCTATCATGTGTAGGAAACTACATCAAGAATGAGGTGCCGCCGTCCGTGATAGACGGATCCTCTCGTTCTATCCTTGTGCCGGCGCCGAGTCTGTTGAAATGAGATCTACAAATTCCGCCTCATCTAAAAAATATTAAGGTATATATAATAAACAAGACTTAGCCATCCACCGAACGGGCCTCCTCTAGACTAAAAATAAAATTAAAATAAAATAAATAAAGGCAACCAACAATAATTAAATAGAGTTATTTACAGTAAATGTAAATCATATCTACTGTAAATTTATTAAAAGTAGTAGGGACGGCTGTGTGAATCTTACGCGTCATTATAAATATACGAGTGTGTTTGTACGTGTGTTGGTTTGTGAGTACTGAGTTTGTCCTTCTTTCACGCAACTGGTCGACGTAATTTTAAGGTATCCGTGGATCCACATGTGGAGCCGAGCTGTGGATCTAAATGGGCAGAGGGATTTTTGGCATAGCCTATGTAGGCAATACCTAGTTTATGGAGAATACACTTCAATTTTATTTATTTGTATAGATATTATATACGTTATTTTTAAAACTTATTAATGAATAGGATATAGGTAGGTATAGGTATGTTTAGTCAAGTGATGACTACGTAAAATACTTCTAGTAAAAGGCATAAGAAAGGCTTAACTTTTACGGCGGTGCCGGTGGTAGTAAAATGTCCGTGCGTCCGTCCCATCTAATGTTTGCCTTTAATCAACTAGGCTAGGTACTACAAACGCTCTGTTCGACAGAAGATTAATTTAAAGCCCTAAATGTAGCTTCGCTGGCGAAGGCATAAAGTTACCTAGGTACCTATATAATGAGATTTTCGATTGCCAAAATTCTGCCTTACTGCAAGGCAAAGTGATGAAGTTTAGTCCAGATTCATCATTAAATAAAACAATTGATAATTGCAGGTTTTGTATTAATAAACTAATTACAGGTATATAGGTTATACCTACCTGATTTAATTTTTATATTACCTACCTAGATACAATGTACGGTATAGGTAGTGTACCTACTTATAAAATAATAGGAAACCTACATTCAACCCAGGCACCTGTTCTAAGTTGGCCATTTTTTGCAAGGTCCCGTGATCCATGGGGCCCCCTAGTTCCCTCCAGATGATCAACCGATAATCCTCTATTTTTAACCGACTTCCAAACACGGAGGAGGTTCTCAATTCGGTTGTATTTCTTTTTGTGTTTGTTACCTCAGATCTCAGCGATTTCTAAACTAACTAGCTGCTGCCCGCGGTTTCAACTGCGTGGAGATTTTGGATTTCATGGGTTTTATTTTTTCCCAAAAACGGGTAAGTAATGTCAGAGATAGCAACACTACGTGGGTGGGAAGGGTGGCGGGCGCGGGACGCTTGTTTTGTTTTGTAATAATGATGGATTCTTCTTCTTCTTCAGATTATGGCTTTAATGATGGATTATTATATCTTATATAACTTGACACTGGCTAAATAGGCAAATAACGTGGAGCCAAAACAAAAAAGAAAAAAAGATCTTTGACGAGTGGAATTTTGGCCTAATCGTACGAGTTTCTTATGACGTAGTAACGTATGACGTTATCATAGTTTAATTATATTAGTGTCTGTAGGTATGAACTGTTACTGTCAATGTCAAAAGTCGAAACACCCATTTACAACTAAAACTAACATACATTTTACAAATTATATTATGACCTTGAACCTGAGGGTAATGATTAATGAATAATGATAAATTGTTAATAGATAATATCTATAATCCAGAACCCACTGTGGGCACTGTGTTATCTTTTATGACAATTTGTTTATTATATTTATTAAAATATCACATATTGTCGGAACCTACTCGACAAGAGCACCGTTATTTACTTCAAGTATACTTGCACACTATTTACAACCATGGTCAACGTTCTTTCACAAGATTTTGATAAAGGTAAATCGAATTTCTTTATTGGAATTGCAAACTAACCAATTACCTACTTAGGCAGTAGTAGTTAGTATGCAATTTAAAACAGACTAAGTTATTTAAAACTTCTACTATCATACAAGACGTCTCTTCGCAAACTTAAAAGAACTTACGTATAATATTTACTTTCCTCTTTTTTTTATTTTGATATTGTGTGAACTATAATTGAATGAAAGTTTTGATTTTAGCATCCACTATGTAAGTTAGGTTTAAAATATAAAAAAAGACTGATACACTTACTGCCTATCTGTCTAATAGATACTGTAACTATTCAATTCAATACCAAGTGTATGTGATGGGTATTCTAAATTATTACTTATCATACTTTCAGATTTATCAACCCTGAAGAATCTGCATGTCAGTAAAAGTAGTGTGGATGCACAAGTGGAAATTATTCTAACAAATAATTGTGTTAATAAACATGATAATTTTAACAATTGGCTTTTGAAGGCTGTTACTTTAATTGATTTAACTACTCTAGCAGGTGACGATACTCGTTCCAATGTTTTTAGGCTCTGTAAAAAGGTATGTGAACTCATCCTTAAACAAATTTATGTTTCATATTATATATGTATTTAAATTATTTTACTATATATAATTATGTTATTATAATAAAAGAGTTAGTTATTTTACTATGGCAGATTGTGCAAAATGTTTTGTTAAGTACTTTGAAACCTATTGATGTGTATTGCAGCTGCACTTGAGCGCCGAATCCTCTTTGGGTTTTGTGAATTTACCGCCCTCAACCAGATCATCTCTTAAGATCAAAAGCGTACCAAGCAAACATATAAAAATAACCAAAATAAAAATAACTTATTAGTAAAACAGTATCTGGAAATGTAACTCATTCCTTTAACCATAATTCCACCTCTACATAATATATAACTAAACACATACACACTCATACCCCTGCACTAGTGCAGGAGGCATTAGGATTCCCTGTGATGCAGGTTGCATGGACACATACAGATACACAAGACAAACATCCAAGACCCGAGAACAAACTGAATGCTCATCACACAAAATCTGCCCCAACCGGGAATCATGCCAGGGGCCCCTCGCTTTGCAAGGTTTACTACCAACTTAGCTATGGACCCATCAAATGAAAGAAGATTTGGCATTGCATATTTCTGGCCAGGATAAAGACACACTTCTGTGACATCATTGTGCTAGAAGTAAAGAAAAAGCTGTGATACTTTCATGATCAAGATAGTACACACTGAACCATTGTGGTATCAAACAAGGACTATTATAATTACTAAAGTAGTATCTTAACTTGCCCCTGTTAGTTTTACTAAGTTAAAGTACATGATTCCCTAATGATGTTTCGAATTTGCAGGCAGGCAATCCATTGTCTCCAGAGGTAGCTAAGGTCTTCGATCCGACAAACATGATAACCACAGCTGCAGTATGTGTGTATCCTAGTCGAGTTCCTGATGCCCGTGCAGCACTTCTCACAATGGGCATGCTAAACAAAATCAACATTGCTTCAGGTAAAATATATAGTTTTTTTAGAGTGGTTAGCTATAAATGATGAAAATACCTGCTTCAATATGTGCATTAAAGCTAGACAGCTTTACTATAAAAGTACAAGTAAAAACACAGATTTTTTTATCATTTAGTATTAGTATTTTTGCTTGTACTGAATTAAAAAAGAGTTATGGGTTGTGTGTCTGTAAAGTTTAATTTACAGACAAGATAAGAAATGTACCTATAGTTATATTTACAAATAAATATTAATTTATGTAGGTACATAATAATATACACATCAAATATATACAAAGATCCTGGACCTTAACTAAGATTCCAAATGTCTAGGGAATCATAAACTACGAGGACAAATCATACACCTAGACTCTAAAAACAACTACTTATTTTTTTGTGTTACACAGAATTAAATATTTGTTAATGATTAAATCTGCAAACCTTACTTGCTATTGAGGCTATTAACCCAACCACTATTATACAAGTGTGGCTGTAAAATAAAATTATTAAGATGTTGAACAGACAGTTTGTCCCACAGTGGCTACAGGTTTTCCCTCTGGTCTCTTTCCATTGGAGTCAAGATTACTGGAGATCAAGCATGCTGTCAACAATGGAGCCACAGAGATTGATGTAGTGCTTGACCGCAGCTTAGTCCTTACTGGCAAGTGGAAAGAGGTGTTTGATGAAGTGAAACAGATGAAGGCAGCTTGCAGTGGCGCTCATTTGAAAGTCATACTAGGAGTCGGCGAGTTGGGAAATTATGATAATGTAAGCTGATTTGATATGACTATTTTGAAGCTTGCATTTTTTAATTTTATTCAGTAGAGTTTGCACACTGCATCTCCACACTTTTCTTACTTTGTTATACACTATATTTATTCTGTGGAATTACAAATGAAACACAGTTTTTATGAATGTTGGGAATTGGGATAAATACATACTTAATGTCGAGACATTAAGTATGTATTTATTAAGGTAACAAGGTAAAAGGTTACAGGTAGGTTTAAGGTAACAAGTACAATTCAGTGCAGCACAGTGATTTAAAACTTCTGAGTTGCACTACAATTGTTATGGGCTGTCATTATGGTTATCATCAGGCAAACAATCAGCTTGCCTCGTTATCCAGTAGTATAAAAAATACATATGTGTTTTGATGCAACTATTAGGTGTTAAACTACATCTCTGCCAAGTCAGTTACAAAGTCAGGTTTAGTAGTTTTTAGACAGATTGACATTGTTACTTTCAGATTTATGTTAGTACCTTATTTTTGTAACCTAATTCTTTTTGCAGGTATACAAAGCATCTATGGTGTCAATGATGGCCGGTGCAGACTTTATCAAGACTTCTACTGGTAAAGAAGCCGTGAACGCGACCCTTCCCGTTGGGCTGATCATGTGCCGTGCCATCAGAAGGTTCTATAGAATGACTGGAAAAAAGGTGCGTAAACATTACCAATTTTGTTGATAACGTTTTACCACACTCTTCTTTTACACAAAACACTACTATATTTATTGTAGTTCCGAAAACGGAACTAGATGGCGCTTTCTACTAGATCATAGCTATAGTTATTTTATTATTGGGCCTTGTTCCTCCTGGATTGTTTTTATGAATTCTTTATTTTTAATATACTGTTTTAATGTACTGTAACGAGACGAATTGTAACGTCCAGCTCGTCTCGTTACATGGCCTGATGGTAATCATAACGCCGGCCCATAACTATTGCAGTTCCACTCAGAACTTGCTGTCGAACAAAACGCGAGCTCAAACCATATTATGCGAAAACAATGACTAAAATTCATTTTAGGGCATTCAAATGATAGAAGAAATGTTCCAGCTGTTGACAAAAAAGAAAAAAAATCTTCCTATTTCATAAATTTCAAAACATCATCTGAAGATTTATATATCTTATCCGTACATAGAAGTAACTCTTCTGCGAGTGTCCATCTATATAGGTACCAATGCCTTGCTTGTATAGTCTGCCGCCAAGCTACTACTGTATGTATTACTGTCTTCCAGTTACAAGCAAATTAATCAGTAAACTGTCAGTTACTGGGCATATAAGACTTATTATAATTATAATAATAGGTAGGTACATACCTGATATCTGAGTGTAACGAGCGCACTGCACACTGTGTACTGCGCCGGCATACGTGTTCACAGTTCAAATTATTATAGGCAGCCTTACCATAAGACTAACGACCTGTTAAACTCATTATTTAGTAGTATAAACTGATGTTTGGTTTTCTAGGTCGGGTTGAAGCCTGCAGGTGGTATAAAATCGGCAACCGATGCGGTTCACTGGTTAGTTTTGGTGCACAGCGAGCTAGGCCCTGAATGGCTAAACCCTAAACTATTCCGAATCGGGGCTTCTAGCTTACTTGGCGTCATCGACGAGCATCTGGAGAAGCACACTAAGAAGGTTTAGGTTGATTGTTACCTACTTATATAGGCATAGAAAAAATAAATAAATAAATAGATTATGTTACATTTGTCTATGCTTGGGCTAAGATTCAGAGACGAGTCTACGCGTGGATTTATGCATCAATGTCAGAATTCTATAGAATTCTTCCCTCAGCAACCGTGCATGTTTTTCAAAATAAAAACTATCTTGGAGCCTATGTTACTCTCCGGTCTATAAACTATAGTACCTATGCCAAAAATCACGTCGATCCATTGCTCCGTTGTTGCGTGAAAGAAAGACAAACCGACAAACGTACATGCAGACTTTCGCATTTATTTCTAGAGTAGGATAACGTATTGGTGCTGTTATTACTGTAGTGGTTGTATAATTGAGTCACTAAACAAATTAAAAAAAAAATACTTGTACAGATTTAGAAATCTCGGTAATTTGCTAGTTGGTTTGGTAAAGTTATGAAATAATCTTTTTTATAAAATGACATAGTTCACTAATCGAAAGTTATATGTATAAGTACCTAGAAATACCAAATATTCCGTATAATTAAGTGCCTTTTTCGTTATTGTTAACTTTGAGATTTTTTATATTACTATACAAATAAATGCCTTTTAATCATTACTTGCTGTTTTATTAATGTTAATCACACATGATTTTCATAGCATAATTTATTGTATCTTACAAGCTATAATATGACACTTAAGGTAACAATAACAGCTTAATTTCGAAATTAAACATCTCCAATAGTCCATATCACTGCGCAGCCCCACCTCCCCGCCCCAGGCCCTTTCCCATAGGGGCACCTCAGACGCTCAAGCAAACGTACGTTTGCTTGTCAGAATAACAACGCTTTTGCGTCAAGCGCGCATTTCGAGTATCACGAAATTCGCGCTTGACGCAAAATCGTTGTTATTCTGACAAGCAAACGTACGTTTGCTTGAGCGTCTATGGTGCCCCATAGAACACAAAGTAAGAAACACTGAAAAGGGCCGGGCCTCTTAGTGTTGGCTGCGGCTCCACTAAAGCCTATCATAGGCCCGGGCATAACTTTATTACAACAAACGCTTAGATACTCCTATAAATAAATAGTCCTAAACCAGCCAGTTTCATATTTAGACTAAAAGGAAACAATAATAATTGATTTTAAAAAAATGTTGTGAAGTGAATTAACAACGTTATTGCTAATAACTATGTTATTAACACAAATGACGCTGTATTAATTTGCCCAGTATTTTAAGACAAACTTTAGATTTTATTTTGTTTGTCTTATAAATACATTAAATTAGTGCTGTATGTTATACTATAAACACATCATTCTAATTCTAAATTGAACTCGGTTCATACACAGTTTTTCCTTGATAATTTTCATGACGAGCTACTTCTAACATCATTTCGGCTGACTTATTGTAAACAACTCACGATACTATATCGACTTGTAGGTACCTACACCACACGTTACTTATAGCGCAACAATGTGGCAACTATGTTGTAACGTATAGGTACGTGGCTGCTACTCACTGCAGGGTAAATTATATAGGTACCTACTGTTACAAACCACAAAACGGCAAACGGATCCAAACCAGCCAGACAACAGGCTCTCCGAAGTTCAATATTTTGAAAACATAATATATTTTACTGGCTAGTCTCTGAGATAAAATTCGCCTGGTTCTGACTTCACAACGCGAACGCCCAAAATACCGTTGAGCGTACCTACCTACTGAAATTCAACGAGTGGACATAAAAGAGGAAGATTTATTCCTTGTCCACTGGTGCCTCAGCGTGGAATCCTGTCTTCGGGTCGGCACTGTAGTTGACGACTCGCAGCTTGCCGTGCCTGTCCATGTAGCCATAGTGGCCTTGCACTTTGCCATCGTTGTCTCGCTCTTCGAAACGGAATTGTCGGTTTTTTCTGCAAAGAAATGTAAAGTTTGTGAGCAATACTGTAAGTACCTAATAGTTTGTACGATTAGTTTGTTCTTACTCAGTGGCGGGATCTCCGGCCGGGACGAACTATGCGGTGAAAACGGGGAACATAAGTTTGGTCTCGGGTTTTAGATGTTTGTTTTATGTATCTGTGTGTGTCCATTACTACCTGCGACACAGGGAGTCCTAGTGCGTTTACTAGTGTGTGAGTGATATTTATTTATGTAGAAAAAGGCATGAACGTTTAAAATATAATATACAATGTAACTGACCCTTTCCCAGTGTCGAATCCAAACTGGTAGCTGTGGGGGCCCTTCATGCCATGCATGCGGAATTCCGTCCGCTCGTCCGGCGCCGGCGCCGCGCTGTCGTGCTGCGCCGCGGGGGACGACTGACGGAGGGGCGCGGGGTACGCATTACCTGTAACATATTATAAAAGGTGATCAGAATACACACCTTTGAACCTACGATGGCTGACCAAATTACGATCTGCAAATCAAAAACTCGTATCCTTAAAGAGTGATGAAGAAAAACAATCATTTTGTAGCTCTTCAAAAATGCTCATTTTTGAATACCTCAAATTGAAAATCCGGCGACATCAAGCACAGGTTTGTGTAGTCTCAATGCAGCTCTCATTCTACGATTAGCGTGTAATCCATCGATTATCTTGTTATTACTATCAAGTAAAAGAATGAACTACGCTGGCCTGGCGGCGGTGGTTACCAAACGCTACTTTAAATATTCACGACATCTGAATAACTTTTCAGATTTTAATATCTTACTGTCATTACTAATTTCCCATAGTTCATAACGATGAATGTATATTTATCTTTCACCTGTGTTACAACCCGCTTTGGTGGGTTTAGGTACCTACGCTAGAACAATACGTTATGGATGGCCTATGGATGCTGGTCTGGGCATGTATAAAAAAATATTTTTTAATGTTCTATTCAACGTCATCGAGCTAATAACTGGGTAGGTATAATATTATTTACTCATAACAAAGACTTAGGTAAGGTATTATGCGTAACACGTACGTCCTGGAGGCCTGTAGTTGGATTCTGATGCCTCCTGTTCCGTGGAGCCGGAGTCGCTATATTTTCTGTACGTGTCCTCTGCAGATACTTCAGGTAACAGGTCCTAAAACACAAAAACGAAGCATTCACTCGAAAAGTTAATTACCTAGGTTCTGTTTAGTATTTCAAATGTAAATAACAAGAACTTAGCTTACTTGACTGAGTTCTTCGCCTTTCAACTTTCGTTTGTGCTCGGCTTTTCTGTAAAGGTAATTAATCTTCTCGTCTGTTGGAGTCAAATAGTCGATTTCGGTGCTCGGTAAAGGTTTAAACAACTTTGCAGGTTTTGCCCTTGGAATTTCTAACGCAGACGCGTCGAGGTATTGAGCTATCGGTATCGGCACCGGCTTGAATTCTCCACCAAACTTTTTAGGGTATAACTTTGTTGGTATTTTATAGTTCACAGGTTGAGGTGGAATAAGGTGTAACGCCAATGTAGGTTCTACAGGTTTCTGACGGTGGTTCAGAGGATATTCATTATTCGGAACTACTATGGGTAATTCGTATCTTGATAGTGTTGGGACATTTATGGGTCGCTGGAAGTTTTCCAACGGAATAATTCTGGGAACACTCGCAGGCAGCCGAAATTCTTCCAATGGAATTTCTTCCGCAGACGGAGGTACGAAGTATTCGTTAGAGGCATCAACTAAAGGTGGCTCGAGACCCGTCGAAGGGACCGGCACAATACTACTAGCATACGACTTTGATTTCCTCGTTTGTTCTGTTTGTTTTGGGATGAAAGCAGATTGGTTGGAATTTTGATAGGTAGCTTGTAATTTAGGTGCTGCAACGGTTTGAGCGATAGGGTACCAGTCCGACTGCACACCAGGATTTGTTGGATTGTAAAATAAATCTGGTTGTTCTCCTGGAGACGGTGGCAGGAGATATGTCGCAGGAGTAGCTTTATCCGAGAACACAGCTTCTTGTTGGTGAGGGTTGGGCGGTATTAGGTAGCTGTCGATATTACCACCATCTTCATTATTTACATAGTACGTAGGAGTGATCGTGGGATTTTCTTGGGCAGGTGCTTCCTCGTCAACTTCTTCAGAACGATCAATTGGTACTTTTATCCCATGACAAGCTAATATTAACGGCAGCACCTGAAATGCAAAGTAAAAAACGTTAAGTATTGTTTCACAAGTTTGTTTACTAACTTCATAATTAACTTAATTTGTAACGTCTAAATTTAAAAATGGGGCTAGCTTTTTGCTTGGTTTCTTTTCTGGCGCTGCCTATTTTTTCTGTTAGATCAAGTTAGGTAATCTTCAATTACGGGTAATCGTGTCACAACAACGTAAAAAAAAGTATGCCATCTTAAAAATGGTGCGTTTGTCCAACTGTCTTGTTCATCTCGTTCTAAAGGAATTGACGCTTTGGTTTAAAGTGTGTTTAATTTTTTTGTGGTAAGACCGTCTGGGTCTTACAACAAATGAAAAACACGTTAAACCTGTGTTAATCGCTGTTTAACGCCTAAACATGCCTTAGTCGCGCGCTTAAATTTGAGCAACCAGAAATCCTTATTTAAGTAGTGTCTAACCATTGTCTAACACAATTCTGTTGTGACATTTCTTATCATTTTTGACGTTTATCTTTAGACGCTCTTTAGCTAAACAGGCGACTGAAAATGTGTTTCTTTGTGGTTGCACTATTTATGTTTAGTAATTGGGTTCTATCTATGAGTAGTTCCATAATTGGGTTCTAAGTAATGTTACAACACTAAATAGTCACATTCTCAAAATGTTCGTTTTGGCGCCGCCGTGATTACGCAACTTTATTGTGGATGCTGGCGCGAACTCAATAATTCGTCAGCACGATATTTATCAGAGCGTGACAAACGACATGACTATATTTTTTGTTTGTTGCTATGTACCTATGTTAAAGGCATACATTAATGATTGGTTGTTGGTTTATACATTTTATTTCGTTTTTTTTTTAACCATTTATTTAAAGGTGTCGTTCAAAACGATGCGCTTTTTAATCCCCAACGCAAAATAAAGGTGTTTTATAGAGATGTAGATGTTTACTTACAGGTTGTTTGGTAGAAAATATTAGTTGTATTCTGCTGAACATCTATTTCTATAACTATAATGGTTTTGAAATTGCTGCATATGAACAGTAGTTATCCGTGGTAGTACCTACCTAGTTTTCTAACGGTATATTTTTAGACGTTTAGGTTTAGTGTGCCTTCAACCACAAATCAGTGATATATTGACAAAAAACCCGTTTTTTATTCTATCAACATTTTGATAACACTTTGTTCGGTATACCTAATTTCACTTTATTTAAAACATCAATCAATTCTAATAAATCACCAAGATTTTAAGGTTTTTGTTAGCATTTTTTCTTCAAGATATTGGTACCTAAGTGCCTTTGCGTTTGTTCAAACAAATTTCGATCTCACTAAACCCAAGTTGTAGGTACGCATTTGAGAGGAAAGTTAGATATTATGTCGATATGTTAATTACAGCTCTAAGATCAATTCACTGGGTGTAAATTTATCTTAGCATTCCTGTACCTATAAAATATGGACATAATACTACAAACACGTATTAACACGTGAGGCTTGCTCTTAAAACAAGTAAGTCAACATTCAGTCACGCTACTGAGACGTAACAGAAATAAGCTTCCTAAGGGAAATCCAGTTCCTTCAAAGCATTGCAACAGGAAACAAATTATATCGACGTGACATAAGTCACCAACAGGAAATAGAGTAAGGCGTAGCACACATAAATGCTGATACAACAAGTTGTGTAATACTTATCGAAGCAAGCTAGCACCTGATTATTTATAGGTACCTACTGCATTATAAAAGAACTATCTCTATCGAGAATAAATGAACCGTGCACGGAAACAATTTTTTGCTTTCGACCGGTAGCGCCGCGCAAGAGCAATGAAAGTGTAAAGATTTGTAATGCAATAGCACATAGGTAAACAAACAATACTGATCTACTTAACGCTGACACTGACTGCCTGACATAGACCATCTACGACTTAAAAAAACTGGGTGAGTTTAGATTCTAGTCCTTGTTTTAGTCTATTGTCAAGTAGGACTATCTGATTTCTCAAAATTAATCCCTATCCCCTATCTTTGGTGCCTTGTGCCTCTTCCTGATGTTTTCTTCATTTATTTCCTGTTGCAAAGCCAATGTTCAACATAATAGATTTTGCTTGGGGTGTCTTTGTACGATAGAATCAGAAATGAAATCTCTCAAGTAAGCAAATGAAGTAATGGACAGGAGATCGCACAACACATAGGTAGCTAGCAGAACCGTTGTGAAAGAAACGTTTACTTATCTATAAGAATTTTAGAGAAAATCAAAATATTTTGCTGTTGAAAACTGGTATAGCCCCATAGGTACCTAGGGCATAAATCCTGGACATGATTATAAAACAGTGTGTTACAAATTGGACCATATCACTATGCTTCGAAAAGACACCTTAGGTTAATTCTATAATTATTTTGAATCCTACTTATTATTACATAGGTTTTTCTAATCACTGTCCTAAACTTAAGCAAAATTTTATAAAGTGTAGGTACTAAACTTGAAGATAGTTTTCTCAGAGTAATTAATCCGAATGACAGCCACCTAATGATCTCACAAGTTCACAGCTAGTTTTCATAGCTTTTTCCTTAATTAGACTTTTCTCATGTGATGAAACAGATACCTATAGATTATGTCAGATATTGATAGTGTATCGATATGTACCTACTTATTAATTTCTATGAAACGGATTTAAATGGGTCTTTTTATCAATTAAGAGCTTAACCTAAGTGGAGCAAGATCCTTTAACAAGAGCAATTGTTTTGTATAAATTATCTAAGCGTATTGCGTACTATATATAGGTGGCATTATATGAATGGCGTATTCTCCGGCTCTCCAAAACAGTTAAAATGGTTTAGGGTAGTCCGGGCAATCGATATTTGGGCCAGTAAATTGATCTCACAAGGTCTCACCGACAGAAAATTTGATTAGACCCTGCAAAGCAAGGTTCGGTTGGTGGGGTATTCGTAGGTAGATCTCACAGTAATGATGTTACCTACTTTGAGGTAAATTGACGTAATTATTTGGACGGAAACAAACTTCGCGTAATATTGCACCAAAAGGCTTGATGGTAAGCTCCTGGATGTATTTTACCGGCCACAGGCGCTGCGGTCACGGGCTAATGGCTTGGATATTTTATTACCTATTGGCTTTCTAGGATTGCAGACCGCATAGAAATCCGCGGCTTTCAATAACGATTGTAAATGATACCTTTGCGGATTTGAATTCGAGAATGGGAGCTGTGAGTGGCCTTATAAAGCGTCCAATAAATTATGTTAATTAGGTTTCTCTACGTATCACCTGATAAGGATGGGTGAGTATAAGTTTTTTTATAGTGCTCGTACCTATCTACCTACTCTCAAGTTGAAAATCATAGTATAGATAAAACATAATTCAAGCAACTCGCGTGAGACTATATATTCATTCATTAAAGATAGGTAGTCACTTAATTGTAAGTACGCATTATATGCAAGTGCGTAAAGCTCCATCGTGTCACCTTACCACGCGAGCGAAGACGTAGGCAAAAGCTAGTTTGAACAAATTGTGGTAGAAAATAAATATTGAGGACGTTAGAAATGCGCAAAATGTCCCAGAGACGTATTACCTAGGGGCCCCGACATGGTTAATCCGGCTCTAAGTTTGAACACACCAAATCCCGTAATAAGTTTTTTAACACACTCTTAAACCCCTGCACTTCTGTGTCGCAGATAAAATAAACATTGGGCACACACAGAGACACAACACATCACATCCAAGACCCGAGAAGAAAATTTATGCTCACTGGTCTCCACAACACAAAGTCTGACCCGCCCGGGATCCAACCCGGAATTCCTCGCTTTGCAGGCAGGGTTTAGCTTAGCCAGACCACGGACCGTTGCTATTCGATTCGTCGGATCGCTTACTTTATCATCGTAACAATTAGATATTATGTTACAAAGTGCCGTAAAATTTTCGTAATCTCCACTTTGCAAGAGCTCTCTCCTTAGCTATTTACAAGAGACATTGAAATGAAAGTGAAACTAATAACTCGCGACCGACGAATAAACCGTCGGGAAAATTTAGATTGAATAGAAATGCCCTTGCTTTGGTGCAGAGGTCATGCTGGTGTCACACAATCACTAAAATGGACTTGCTTTTGAAAAACGCAACCACATCTACCTATACATAATATAATGCTATAGTAAGTATACGAGTATAAGTCACTTTGAAGAGATAGGTATAAGAAGGTTTAGTAGCACTGAAATCAACCGCCGATTCGTATGTCGATGGATTTTGTTGATGTTGATGGTTTAAGAATTCTTTAATAAGTTTGTGCTCAGCAGAAAACATCATGCTGCAACCATAGCATCATTATCGTCAGCCGGTATAACGCCCGTTTTTTAATATTCAATAGGCTCACATTTGACCGCATTCTCACCTGATAGTAGTAGGTACCTACCTAAGTGACAACGACCTTCTCTCAGAGAGAGTATGGGCCATAATGGTGGGCCGTGCGGGTCCAGTGCGGCTTGCCATGGTGTACGTCACATATCCTCAAATTTTGTGTATGGTGGTAGAGAATGTTGTGCTTGCTAGATACCGGCATTATGCCAAGTAGCTGCAGCGTCTGTAGCGGTCCTATTATATACGCTTAGCATCTTCAATACCTTCAACCACGTCTTCAGGTGAGATAGTGGTCAAAGGCACAGCGGCGTCGAAAATTAAAAAAAAGGTAAAAAACTGTTCCTAGAGTCTCGTGTGTTAGTTTGTCGATTGCCAATAATAAGTGTAGCATATTAGCATGCAATCTGACTGAGAGCGTGCTTAATTTTCTGATCTATCGGTGGCTGGACTTTGCTAGATTCATGTATTTTCAGGTGTTGAAATAGGTTTTTAGGTTTGTTAGCAGTTTATAGGTACCTAGTTACCGTTTAGCAAATTGATTATCAAAATGGGTTCGAAGATTGGTAAGTAAATGATAACTACTAAGCCATTATTATCATCTATACTTACGTATTAGGTACCTAAACCTACCTACCTAAAGGCGAAAGTGTGGAGTTTGTTTGTCCCTATAATATCGAAACTACTGAAAGAATTTGGCTAGTATACAAAGAAAGAGAACGGCTTGTAGATACCTAAATAACGCATGGACACTTTTCATCCTGAAAAAAATGCCTGTTCGCGGGGGATAACGGGACGTCCACAATCAGTAAAAATTAAATAAATTACACTCACAATTACAAGAGGCAGCCGCATCTTGAAGGAATTAACAACTTTTAATTACTTCACTCTTCTGTTAAATTTGACTTTTAAAAATCCACAACACTGTTAATTTAAGATGTTTCCGATACCGCTTCCCTCTGAGAACTGCGCTCGCGCCTCCCTACCGTTCTTAATAGAGGCGAACGGCGACCACGATCGTATTTTATATAACATCGCCAATCTAGCTGCACAATATATAATTTAACTAAAAATCAGTGTTGTTTTGTTTTATACAAGTTAGATAAGTCTAATCATGGCACCACCACACTTTGCGGAGCGAATCATGCATGAAATTATCATTCTTCGCACTGTCTTTCAATAGTGATCACTAATTATAGATTCTAGATGAGTACCTACAGTAAGGGTGAAATTTATAGAAGCCTGAAACTAATTTCGAATCGATCACTTGCACATAGGTAATAGATTTCGACTGTAACATTACATGAATCGCGGAAGTGTAGGAAAATATTCAGTTTTGAATTGCTGACCCTCATTTAATTACGTATGCGGAGTTCATAGGGTTTCTATTGATCCCCATAGTATCGCCAACAAAGCGATATGTTGAATTGAATGTGTTCATTCATACCTACCTAGTACATGCCGATTAGAATGGACACATAATTCGTAGTTGAGAATGTATGTTCACCTATTTTTTTTATATTGGTAAAAACATAAACGCTTTTACAATAATTAATACTCGTGCACTAGGATTCGCAGGTGGCATGGACACAGACAGATACACAACTTGTAACACCTACTTTATGTTCAAAGCGTGCTCCAGCGAACCCTGGTATTTCGCTTTGCAGGCAAAGGTAGGTAGGTACTAACCACAGAGCAGTAATTGTAATTTTTTTCTAATAATAAACTCGATTGGACTGCAGGTTTTTCCAAGTTTTTCATTAAAATAATTATAAACCACTGAAGATCGTATCAAAGCATAATGAATAGCTAAACCACATAATGAGTGATGACTATTAATTTGCGTTGCGTTAT
Organism: Crocallis elinguaria; assembly: GCA_907269065.1. Taxonomy (NCBI): domain Eukaryota; kingdom Metazoa; phylum Arthropoda; class Insecta; order Lepidoptera; family Geometridae; genus Crocallis; species Crocallis elinguaria. The sequence goes on along the minus strand of OU026079.1, from coordinate 7,667,839 downwards.
GATGTTTATTTTTGACCGACTTCAAAAACAAGAGGTTCTCCGCTGATTTTCCACGATTTGTCTGATTTTTATAATTGTAAACATCAAAGAATGTTGAATGTAGGATATCCTATATGCTTATCCTACTTTTTTCCTGTACTTTTGTACCTGTACATACCTACCATCTAAATCCAATATAGCTGTAAAAAGTTTTAGATATGTTATCTGCGCTTTGTGTAAGCTTTGAGTATTGTGTAAGCAAAAAAGGAAATCGAAAAAATTATAGATATAGGTATTTTAAACTTAAATTAAAAAAAAACATAAAATGGAAACCTACCTAATTATCTTATCTATAAAAATAAATAAAATTGAAGTGTCTGTTTGTAATATCAAAATAACAGCTTTTTACCAAATGCATATGAAAGTATATACGGTACAATTAACAAAACACCCATTTTTTAAATTTTTGTCTGTCTGTTTGTTCCGGGTAATCTCCGAAAGGGCTGGGCCGATTTTGAAGGGAATTTCACTGGCAGATAGCTGATGTTATAAGGAGTAACTTAGGCTACTTTTTTTTTAGAAAAATAATTAGGATTCCGCGCATAAAAATAAAAACCTCGAAATCCAATATCACCGCGCAGGTGAAACCGCGGACAGCAGCTAGTCTACAATAAGAACAAAAAAATTTTTTTCTGGTTTCAACCAATCTACATTTTAAGAGCTGTGTTTTTTATGAATAAATACATCCATAGATTGGTGAAAACCAGAAAAAAAATTAATTTAATTGTTACTTAGATAAGTAACACAACATAAAGATTGCTTATACCCTAACGGAAAGGTTAGCGTCAGGACTTATTCCATTTATCAGAAATAATATAGCTATTTTACATAAGTAGTATTTTCCGTTTTTCGCTGCTTCTCCTATAATTACATAATATACCTAAGGCATTAATTGCATGTCAAAATGTTTTCCGTCAAGGTAAAATATCAAAAACCTCATTTAGACTGCCCATTATAAAACACCGTCCATTTTTCTCCATTGCCATACGATTCGTCACCCTATAAAGTGATTTAGTATGACAAATAATAGATCCTTGACGATGGCCCTCGCAGAAATAGATAACAAATTGGGCACAAAACCGCTACCCACAAAAATTGCTATTTGTTTATACAAATAGCTTCCTTTAGCTGTTTTTGTGGGACATGGATGAGATCTTGAAATTGCTATTATGCTGTTAGGTTATAATTCAAAGCTATTAAAGTATACCTTTAAAAATAAATACAGCATTTGCTTTGTTAAGCATGTAGTAGGTACCTATATAATACCTACCTGCTTTAAAAAATCATAAAGGAGCCCACATACACGAGCACTCCAATCCACAATATTCCAATCCAACGTTCCACAAACTTGATTGGTGGACTTGGACGTGATTTGGTGGAGTGCTAGACATAAAAGTATTAGAAATTCAAACGTTCCAACTTCCAACTCATTGTTAGTGGCCGATACGACGCGGATGATCCATTTCGCGCTCAGTTGGTACTTGGTAGTGTATTCTCTTTGCTTTGCAGTACCTACTCGAAGACGCAGAATAACCGAAAAATGGAGCGATGACGCGCTGTGAATGGAGTGCCCGTCTGTGGGCTCGAAATTGGATCATCTTACATCGCATCTTAATACACGACATGCGGAGCGATGGATTTGGAACGCTCGTGTATGGTGAACCTAATATGTTTTCTATATGTATTACACCACCTATTCGACAAGAAAAGAAATGGCAGCTCGATTATAGGTATGGTCTACTAGGTACTCTTGACGGTCTTGTAAGTACTCTGTATTATTAGGCGTTTATAGAAGCTCAGAAAGGCACAAACCAATAACTAAAACAAATGAAACTGGCCCTGACACAGACCGCTATGATACTTGTTTTATTATACACAAATATCATAAAAAAAACAACGCAGTTATAAGGAGGAAAACTTGTCTAATTAGGTGCTTCAGTTCGTGATGTTGGTTATTCAGATATCTACATGATTCCTTGTCAGTATAATTACTCAAGACAATCTATTGTATGTAATGATACTCGTAATATCAATTTGTATTTCTTCAAGGATTAACAAATCGTTTTTTTTTACCATAAAGGCTAAGCTACAAAATATTTGCAAAAAATTAATTGTTGTCTGTTGTCTAGACTAAGAATAATTTTTGGTCAATATAGTTGGTTTGGTTATCCAAACCAACTATATTAACCAAAAATTATAAACAATATGTCTAGAGGGCTAGACGAAAATACGAAATAATACTTCAATCTGTTTGAGTGTATGTACATATATAATCTACCGCAAAGCGGTATTACGGTCTACTGAAGCAATGCCGCGTATCGATTTTGAAGAGGAAAGTGGGTAGGTAGCTAGCGAAATTACGGTGCAAGTAGCGCGGTGGACTTTGGTCATTCAAAGCCTCTGTGCGAAAGTATCCTCTGTGTTCAAAGCTCTGGCTGACACTGCAATTGTTTTATAGTCATGTACATGGTGCATAGCGTCATTAATTCTGCGGCATAACGACAAAGATCTGCTCTTCTCACTACCTATTGTATAAAATAAAACAAGTGACAGATTGTTTTGTTCCTCATATATAAAATATACTTAGTTCCACATTTATTTACAAGGCTCTTCCTTGAGCACTCTAGACTTTACATTGTTATTTTTATGGTACATTTTCGAAACAATAACACTGAGAATTTTTATTTTAATTTATTTTAGAATTACTACTTGACATTGCTGTACAAAACACAAGCCATGTCTAATAGTGTGCGTGATAGCCGATATTGTAAAACTGTAAACAGAAACAGGTGATCTCGGTCGAGCATCTCGAATCGGCGAGCTACACAATAGATTCAACTTTTCACAATAACGTTTATTGGGCAAATCTTTTTTCTCTGAATGCAAAACTGAGTGCAAGGTCATTTCTAACTTCAGTATTACATGCCATCAGAGTTCCTTCACTTTTACCGTTTGCAGTCGGCCTGACCGTAACTAATCAAACATTATGAAATGAATGCGAAACAAAATGAAACAAGCTAATTCTGTTTACTGGTTTCTTTATTAGATATCGCCGGTACAGTAACTATTTGATCAATTTAAAATGCGTATATCTCACCATTGCCAATATTTTCCAAACGATACTATCATATTTGTACACAGGACAACATACACAAAATATTATTAAAAAAACTTATGTATGAATAATACACGGCAATATTTCTACTTTTCCTCTGGTGTGCAGGTCTAGCTCGAAATAATATTGATTGGTGTTATGCATGTATCTACTAACGATTAATTATGCAACCAATGAAGTCATATAAACCGGTTGCTGTGTAACATTATTATTGGTTGCTTATTAGTTATTATCCAATAATATCCCTTATGACTATTTGCTGAAAATAATCAAGTAATTATAAAGGAAGGCCAACGCTGCACCGAACTCTCCAAGCCCAGTCTCGACCATAGCACGGTTGACGAGCCTCGTTTTCCCAGCTCGCATTTTATATTAAACTGGGCCTCAAACAAATTATTACCGATACGCTGCCCAGTGCCACCACAATAGGGATGTTGACTCCATTTTTTTATGATGTCAATCAATTCGTTTTCTCATAAGAACCAAATGTCTATGACCAAAAAACTGGAAATAGAACGCTAGAAACGTCAAAACCGAGAGTCAAAGTCGGGTGTATCTACTGAGCCTTAAAACGCCTCATACAAATTGGACAGAACATCTGACGTCACTTGTTTAACGTGGACCGTAAATCCGTACTAAAAATATTCATTTTGTTGATTTAGCCTTAAAAAACTGCGTTGTACGTAATCGTCATAAATTTTTTTATCCATTAAAATGTAAAAAAAATCTGATGGTATCATTTATATTACTAAAGGATGATAAAAAAAATTGTTGAATTTGGGAAACTTTTAGATGCAGTATCTTTGTGGAAATTATATATTTTTTGAAAATTTCAGTTTTATTATTTTAATCTACTTAACACTGTATATACATAACGACAGAAATTATGTATTTTGTGTTTCATGCAACATCCCAATTGCTGCTGTTTATTTTCATCTATCATTATGATATCTACTTAAGCTTGCCCGAGCTATCTTCGACCATGCTCTGCAAAGGTCTAGTTACCGCTCGGTTAAGCGTGAATGGAGATTATGTAAAATGTATGTAGTACTACCGTGTTACGGCCGAGCCGCAGCCCGTAGAGTTTGCTTGAGTTATCCACGAGTTTTTGACATTACTTTTCATTAAAGTTAGTAAATATTACACATAACATCAATATTTTCCGTCAACACCAAGAAATAAAAAACAACGTGTCTTAAAACCTACCCTACAGATTCTAATCTCATAAAAAATCATATACACAAGTGAGAATTAATAATACTGCTAATAAAGGACACATCCCGCAATAATTATAAAACAAGAAAACAACAACCTATGGTATACACAAGGCCAATAAACAGCTTTTAATTTAACTTCATTTTATCATTGTATTATAAAATTAATTTATCAAAAATCGGTAATGTAATTGAAAAGACTTTAGTCTGGTAATTACAAGAAATAATGACTTGAGCATTTGCAAAGTTTGACATCGCAAATGTATAAAATACGCAAGGTTACAATATATCCCGAAGACACACCAAAGAAAATATAGAAACTGCTTAGCCGAAGGAACGTAACTCGATTTCCATTTGCAGATCATTTCAACACATAACAATATAATTAACTTATAGCTTGTAGACTAGCGCTTTCGAAAGAGTAATGCTGAAAAAGTACCTTTCGGTTAACAGTTGAAACAAAGGATCTCTTTCTCTTCTTTTTATAATAAAAACCTGTTTTCTATCTAATTTCACGAAACTAGTTTCACGAGATTCAAGACACTTATGTATGTTTGTCAAACTTAGGTCTTAGCTTATGCTAAGACCTAAGTTTGACATGACTCTTAAACAGTTTAACCACGCTTGTATTAAGATCCAGGATAAGTCTTCAATATTCGTCCAGCAGGGTTATTTTAACTCACTCGGAATTATATCCATGTCGGAAGTGATTGTCTTGATCGTTTATATTTCGGAATCACATCCCGTCAGAGAAATTTTCCGTTTAGATTCGACAACTCAGCTGCATAAATAAACACGGATATAATCCAAAAACATTTCTCTGCCGGGTTGCGATTCCGAGATATAAACCATCAAAAAAAGTCGCTTCCTACACGGAATTATTCCGAGTGAATTAAAATCAACCTGCAGATCACTCTTTCGAAATCAGCAAACCACAATCTATGCGTATTATTATGTATTAGAATACATAAGTAGCTACTATGTAAAAGTTAAAACATATCACTTGGGTTTGTCGGTTACAATATAAGAACGGCCTACACTATTCTATGGGTACCTATCTATATTACGACTGATAAATACTTCATACAGGCTACTTATAGTCGACTTAACGCTAATTAGCAACATATCACATCCACCGATCGTACCATAGCCACAGAATTTACTGACAATCAATCGCTCGACACAGCTTAAATGTACTTTTAAATTTCTACTAATATTACTGAATACATATCATACGGAGAAAAACACTAATACCGCTTAGAGTATAATATTAAGTCGTCTATTCGAATATAGTTCTGCTGATCATAATGAAGTCACGCCATGGATTAGGGTAAGTACATTTTGTAGAGATCAATTTAAAGAATTACGTTGAAAGCCAATAATCAACCTTTAGATAAAACTGTTGAATAGATTGTCAATGTTGGCCATTGCTTCATACGCAATTCTCCTGCGCGATAGCCAATCAAACTATAGCGTGGTTTCATTTCCAATCTGTCCATGTTAGCACTCCAAGATTGTTTATCGATTTCCAGGGTATGTGACAAAGTGAGAAGCGTTCAGCTTAACAGACTTATCTCTCTGCGAAATTGCTTCAAGCGATCACAAACTCTGTCGTTGTATGACCGTGCAAGCAAATTTTAGAACCAGGCAGATTCTTAGAACTATCATTCAAAAAAATAAAGATGATCGGAGAAAGCCATAGCTGCTTATCTGCGGAAGCTGTGCGTACAATAGCGGAGAAAATGTTACCAATAGAATTGCGCTGCCATTTAAACCTTGTGCAATTCTGTTGGTAACATCTTCACTGCTTCTATGCGCACAGCATTCGATAGACATGCAGCCAAGAGATGACCACCAAACAAGTTATAGTTGGTAGTGGGCTATTGTGCGTAATGGGGAGCCACACTGATTACTTATCCCGCTAGGTGGCGCATTATCGCTTGTGTTGTTTCACTATGAACCTTCATTATAAAATTTTAGTCAGTAAACAAAAAATCGTCTTTGCAATAAAGTATGCCTCTGTAAAGTGCAATTTAAAATTAAGATACACACGTTTCCTTTTTGACGAGAAAAAACAGAAATTGTAGATCAAAAATTGTTGGAAACCAATCATTCTTCTCGGTTATGTAGTTACCATTTCAAATCTAATGATTTTTAAGACGCGAGCATGTTTACTGCTTAAAGTTTCATTCATTATCCCTCAAAGTAAACATCAATGACAAGCACCAGCGATGGTGGCGCCATCTGAGATTACCTTTGCTGTGCCTCCCCATTGTATACTGCAGCTACCTACTGTTACTTGTTCTGTGCTAGTCTTATTCTTCTCCTTTTATCTCTGGTTCGATAATTGATGGCTTATGTTTGAAGGTCTGCTAAGCTGACCATGCTCTTTAAACTTCCTTATGTATTTCATATTACCGGATATTATGGCGTACAGTTTTGAAAATTTTCTAAAATATACATTCGAATATATTTCACTAGCGAATGCGCTAACTTATCCAAATATCAGAGTCATTTCTCAGAGACATACATTTTTGTGCTGTTTTTTATTACCACTGCAACATGCAAAAATTGTCATACAAGTCACCAGTACATCCAGTTAACTTGAAATTGACTTATTAAAAAATTTAACAGGGCCAAATATAATAATAAATACATTACATAGTACTACAATTACATGAGATAGAGATATATAAAAATGAATAGAATAGTGACTAATTATTTATCGGAGGACCTCATTAGGTTAATAAGTTCACGAAGAAATCACAAAATATTTTAAAGCCACACTACTCACTGAATAGTCGCAAGTATTCAACACTGAAGTACACGAGCACAATGTTTTCATGTTTATGTTTACCACTGGGGGTTAGGCGGCATGTAGTCAGGGGCGTGCGAGGGGGCGTGGGCTGGGGCAGGCGCTGGCGGGGGGTAGCTAGCCCCCGGCCCCGCCGGCGCCCCGTACGGAGGGTAATAGGCCGCACCACCCCCGTAGCCTCCATAATACGCCGGGTTAGGATAAGCACCGTAGCCCATTCCGTAACCTGTACATAAAGATGTGTGTGAATTAATGAGTTGCCACAAACTTCAACATTTCAACCAGTGGTCGCTAGGTCTTCAGCTGGAAGGAATAGTCTAGAACTTTCGCTGGTTATCATTTTAGAACGAGCTTTATTAAGGTAACAAGTTCTTACAAAACGAAAAGAAACGAAAACTCTAGACAACTAGACTAGTGACCGCTAGTTTTAATCGGTTTGGAATTAAAAACGAACACGAGATTGTTAGCCGGTAAGGCCTCTGAATAGTTTCTATTGTCATTTTACCTGGCGGGTATTGTCCGTAGTGTCCTTCTGGCGGGCTGGCCGCCGGGTAGGCTTGACTCGCTGCAGCCATTGGACTCGGAGGTATTGCACTCGAAGGATGCGGCACAGCAGGAAGCGCCGACTTACTCATATCGAGGACAGGCGAAGGCGAGCCTGCAGCCATTAACCCGCCATGACTCATATTCAGAGGCATAGTTGACTGTGCCATAGCTGACGGAGGCATGGTAGCTTGCGGTTTGCTTGGAAGACCCATATGTGCAGGCGGCAGCCCTACCGCCGGCTCGAGCGGCATTCCCGGCATACCCCGGCCTATTCGGGACAGACCAGGGTTTTCTATCGGAGCAACTGGAGCCGTGTTCAATGCCTCAGCTGGCCTAATTTTTGTATGACTAGCCGGACCGAGAAGACTGGACACACTGTGCGACATAGGCGCCGGTCTAGGGACTTCGTTGATTTGAGATTCGATACCCTCCACTTTGTTCGGCGACTTCTTCTTTTTGGATTTAACAGTTTTCTCCTCGTTTGTTGGAGAGTAAGATTGCGTTATATCGTCCAAGTTCTTACGAAGGTCCGGCATTCCTTCCTTATTCAAGAAGCTTGCGGTTCTTTCTAATTGACTTAAACTCGATTCGGGTGGTCGGTTTCCTGTTCGCTGATGTCTGTAATTTTTCAGTAAATTAATCTTTCTTTCGATTCGATCACCAGGCCGGCTGATATTAGCGTTTTCAACTTGAGTCATATCAAATGGTTTGGAGTAATCTATGGAGCGCTCTTCTGAACTTCTGTTTTCTAAAGCCTCTTCGGAAGGTAGTTTTTCATCGGTTGTTAAAACGATTGGTTCCTGCGGTTTACTTTTAGCCTCTGGTTTTTCTTCCCTCTTATTTTGTGTTTCTATCTCACTCTGAACCGGTTTGATCTTATCTTTCTCTAAGTTATCAGATTTTTTTGTTTTATTGTCAGCTGCTTCGTTTTCATTGGACGATGATGATGATGCTTTCGTTTCATTGGAGCTGTTGTCTTGTTTATTTAACTCCTCATCATCAGTGTCTAAGACTTGGGTGTCTTCATCGGAATCTACTTCCATCTTAATTTTGGCCTCATGATCAGGTTTCTTTATTTCTCTTGATATTTTGGTTATACTGACAGATCCTGGTAGCGAGGGTCTTAGCATTCTTCCTTGCATGGGCGATCTAGCACGCATGTTGTTGAATCCCAACCTATTGCGCATTTCCGCTATTTTTTGTGTTGAAATCATAGGTCTCATTTTGTGTGAGCCCATCATACCAGGTCTGGTTGCTATTCTTTGGTAGCCCGGTCTTGGACCCGACTTGGATGTGATAGTGATTGCTGAATTGTTCTTCAATGATCCTGGGATACTAGCCGAGGATGGACGGGACCCTAAAACTAAAATAAGAAAAATGTTGTTGTCAATAAAACATTTCGAAAAAATTATATTTATAAAAAACCTTAGGTCTTACCAAAAAAAATAAACATACTCTAAACACACATTTGTTTAACATGTGTTTAACCACAATAGTTATGTATTTTGTGTTTGATGCAAATACCCTATTTTGTACTTACTTTTCTTTCCAACAGGACTGTCCTTACTATCGCCTTTCTGTCCAGCCAAGCCCTTGAACGACGTTTTGATAGCAATAATCTTGCCGGACTCAAGTTGCATGTATATCCCTTTGGGAGATTTCAACACCATAACGCGTTGGCCAGCCTTTAGGACAATGTTGGTCTTTTCAGCCGAGTTGGTTGGTATTACAACATCTGTAAGAAAACAAATAGTGTTACAAATTTAGGAATTTTATTCTTGTTTAGCTTGAGATATGCGTAGGATTCGCAGACTGTGACAATGTAGTGCTCTGAAACAATATAAAAAGAGAGCGGAAAAGAGCCCACCCATGGCACACCCAGTACCACCAGTTAATAAATTTATTAAGAGTAATAGTTTAAAAAAAACACTTTCCAATTTATGAGAGTTGTCAAACCGAATTATATGAACCCAAACTCGAGGGGTTTACTTGTAGCCACTAAAGCGTTCCACTATCCAGAACCTGTCTCCACCATCAGATCAGCTCCATGATACCAAGTTATTATATTGTCGTTCAAACTACATATTCATACAAAGTTTCATTTCGATACGACAATTAGTAGTAGGTTAAAATTGATTTCCAATACTTGATTACTCAGTAGTTAGTTACAAGTGTAGCTAATAAATTGACCATATGGTTTCACAGTAAAGAATAGTACCACCCATGGGCCAATCTTCAATGTGCACCAGCTTTCTCCTCGGTCAACAACTTTTTTAAGCCCACAGACGGGCACTCCATTTCGAGGGCGCCATCACTCTATTTTTAGTTCATTTTGCGTCTCGAGTACTACCAACTAAGCGCGAAATGGATCGTCGTATCGGCCACTAACAATGAGTTGCAACAATAATAGTACTTCTAATATTTCTATCAGTCCACGCAAACCATCTGAGATTCCCAATACACGGGCAGTTTTCGGAATGTTGGATTGGAATGTTGTGGATTGGAGTGCTCGACTGCTCGTGTATGTGGGCTATTAGGCTAAGTGTAGCCATGTATCTGCCTCTGTTGTTCTCTATTTTATCAATCTGTTAACTCTAAACGGCCTCCCGTGCTGCTAGTACGGGGAACATCATGAAATTTTTTTTATCCTTTTTGGCAACGAGACAAGCTGGTCGTTTGCCTGATGGTAAGCATAACGCCTATAACAATTGCAGTGCCACTCAAAACTTAGAAACACAAAGGCCTGCGCGGCACTGCAATTCGCTCGTTACTCTCAGACATTAGGTATTAAGTCTCATAAGCCCAGTAATTTCACTGGCTACTCTGCTCATCAAACCGGAACACAGTAATGCAAAAATTGTAACATTTTCTCTTCTTGTCAATATTTTTTTTGTATTAGTTACCTAGCGGCAGCGTCATCTCCTGCGCCGTCATGCCCTGTCGGCGCCACACGTCGGCGGGGATCCACCGCGCACCGTGCTGCATGGGCCGCACGGACGCCACGGGTCGTTGCACGATGCTGCCATCTGCCGTCCGAACCGTGCGGTATGCCGTCGTCGGCTTCGGAGCTAACGCCGCCTTCTTTTCGAGCTCATACCTACAGTATAGATGTGAACTCAATTGTTTTTTATGATCGACTAGCTGTGCCCCTCGGCTTCGCTCACGTAGCCTAAGTTACACCTTGTAACATCAGCTATCTGCCAGTGAAAGTCCCGTCAAAATCGGTCTAGCCGTTTCGGAGATTACCCGGAACAGACAGACAGACAGACAAAATTTTTAATAATGGTTGATGATATTACAAACAGACACTTCCACAGATCTTTAGACACTTCAATTTTATTTATTTGTATAGATATTGTATTTTTTTAATTGAAAATGGGCTTGCGTTCTTGAGACATCACCTGATGTTAAGTGACGACGCGGTCGACGATGTAGCACGCTTGCCCAGAAGATACCTACCTGTTCACTCGGCTCTTGAAGACTCCCAGATTGTAATGTTCAGGAAAAACAGACACCGGCAATGAGCAATCACATAAGTCCAGAATTTCGCTGACTATTTTGTTTGCATATTACTGCTTGGTGGCAGACTTCACGAGCAAAGCGTTGGTACCAACCCAGATGAACACTCGCAGAAGAGTTAGTCCTACCACCTAGATTATTGTGTAGTATAAAAAACGTACCCTCTCTGTGCAAGTCGCTTTTCAGCACTAGACAACTTCTTCTCCTTTCTGTCTACCAACAAGGATTCATGTTGGAATGGCTCCTTGCTCAGCTGATTTCCATGTTTAGTGATGATGCCTTGCATCAATACATCTAGGTATTTGTCTTTGTGCTCAGACAGATCTTTTATGTCTGATTCCTGGAAAGAAAAAGTATTTTTTTTATTATTGCGGTTGTACAATGGTGTCGATTCTGTCATTTCATACCTAAACCTAATTTTCTCCCTCTTTCTAATACATAACATTAGAAAGAGATGGAAGATGTTTGACAAATCTGTATTTAGCTTTAGAGCTATCATATATCTTCAATCCTTGATGAATTAGATGCCACTAATTTCGTTGCCGTTAATTTACACTAGACAAAAGTAAGTGGATTCATTTGATATGTCTAAATGATAGTCCATCTCTTTTTAATGTTCTCTTTTAGAAAGAGAGATTGAAACTAAAATTAGGTTTAGGTACGAGATGACAGAATCAACACCAATTGTTTTCTTTCCCCGATAGCTAATAATTGCAGGATTCAATACAGCTACCTAAAAATCGGCAGCCGAAGTCTATAGTAACGAGATTTCATTGTTTCAAAATCGACTTGTTCTGCTTGAACAAATTATCAAGAAACATAAAGTGAACAAACCAATATTTATAAATTTTTGCATTAAAAATAAACAAAATGCAGCTCAAACCTTTTCATCATTGTCGAAACACAGGTTAGTGATCTCTTTCATGGACAGGACAGCGTCGGGGTTACATTCGTCAACGACGCGGTCTGCCATTCCCTGCTTATTTATCTGTCGGTCGTAAATCTTCTTCTCGAGGCAGCAGTCCATCACGAACCGGTACACGAAACAGGGTTTCCTTTGGCCGTACCTGCACATTGAGATTTTTAAAATTGATAGATTGAAAAATTTAAAATTGTAAAAAATTTAGAGAGAATGCTGGATATTATGTTACCAACTGCTAGTGTGCTAGAACATTGGGATTTTCTTAAGGCCTACCATCGTTGGTAGATGTTTGTCTTTGATTGGTTTTGTAGAATAGTAATTTACAGAATTTATGCTCAACGAACACATACAATATTCATAGAATTTCATCCCTTATTAGGATGTGTATTTAGGAATTATTATCCTTGTACTTCCTGATTCGCTAGATACAGAGAATCATATGAATTCTCTGTATTTTTTCTACCTAGAGAATCCTATGATACAAAGAATCCTACGGTTTCTCTTACGGAGTCCTAGGGAATCCTTAGGATTCTGTGTATCTAGCGAATCAGGAACTACACGGACAATAATCCCAAAATGCACAGATTTATCTGTTTTACTTTTTATTGTAAAAGCCATCTTTATCCTTATTTTTATTTTAAAGTGTTGAAATGTGATGCTTTATGTATGTAGCATTCCAAAACGGATATACCGTATGCGATCTTTTTGCTTAGTGAATCACCATGAAGGTATAAGCTCTTTGTTTCTTATAGCAAGTGAAGCCTTTGACATCAAGCAAACATATTTCACGTCTTATCACTTTATGGAGTATGAAAATAAAAACGGCTCACCTGTAAACCCGACACACAGCTTGCGTGTCGTGGCAAGGATTCCAACTGGCATCGAATACGATGACTCTGTTTGCGCCGACGAGGTTGATACCGAGCGAGCCCGCGCGAGTGGATACGAGAAACAGGTAGATATGCGGATTTGTGTTGAACTCGTTTATCAACTTTTCTCGCTCCAATGCATGGGTTGAGCCATCCAATCCTAGAAAAATAAATTATCTTAGGTCGAGATCTGCTGAACGACTAATAAATAGTACAAAATAACACACATTTATTTCAGACAGACTATAGACAAAATACATACAGGAAATTACATAAAGTATAATACATGCTTGCGCATAGACGCGTCTATGCAGGTATCCACGAACATTCCCGAAGCGCTACAGAAGAGCTGAATGTGTTAATTAATTTGTTCTGATTATATATCTGGAATTGGGGGACATAAAATGCATTCATTAGAATGCTTCTGTGCAGTATATAACAGTAGATTAAATATTCTTCAACGAAAATATACTTACTATAGTAGTTAGTGTTCCTCTCCCATACGCAATTGGTTCCAGGAATATAGTTTCGCTCTAAGAAGTCTTCAATGAGATTCAAAGTAAACAAGCTCTGACTAAACAATAACAATCTATCTCCCATTTTGATGCTCTCATTCAATATGTAGAAAAAGAGCTCCATCTTTGCAGAGTTCTCAATGATTCCGGGTATGTAGTCCTTTAGTAGTTCCGCTGCCCAATCATAAGTCATTTCTTCGGCTTTCTTCACTAAAGCCAATTCTTCTTCTCGATTTAACTTCTCCTCTTTCTCACTTTCTTCGGACTCTGACTCATCGTTATTCTTTTCTTTCGATGTCTTTCTATCTTTTCGCCCTTTCGGTTTCGCTTTGCCTTTCGGTTTAGATTTGTCACCTCTCTTACTGTCTGCTGCTCTAGGCCTTCCTCGCTTTGGTTTTTTAGGAACCTCTTCCTCGGTTTCAGAACCGTCACTCTTTTTTGTTTCTTTCGGTTTCACAGGCTCCGGTTTTGTGTCCATAAGAGGAGGCGTCTTTGTCTTGAAAGGTTTCTTCGATTCGTCTTTTACAATCTTCTTCGTATCTAAATCAGCAATTTTTACTTCCCCATCAGATTCAGATTTAATTTCAGCTTTCTCTTCAGCTTTCAATTTATCGATTTCAGTCTTTAATTCAGTTATAGGCCAGGATGTGAGAGGGCTTCCAGCACTGCCCAGGGGAGGCTTAGTTTCCAGATGCGATGGGAAATTAGGATAGGGATTTTGGTATGCTCCATTACTATCATTTTCTTGAGGATTTGAAAACGATGGCGTATTTCCTTGGTAGCCCCCGTAACTAGGGTTGCCATATTGACCAGGGGGTACGTTTTGCCCCATTGGAGGTACAGTTTGTTGCATCCCAGGAGACACGCCTTGTCCCACAGGAGGTACAGTTTGTTGCACCGTACCTCCTGTCATATTATTGTGTATCACACTCTGCTCCACACTAGGCGGTACAATAGGCGGCATACCGGGTTCTGTCTTCACTTCACTCGATGGAAAACCAAGTTGTGGCTCAGTTTTAACATTAGGCACGTTACCAGCAGCTTGATCAGGCGGAACGTTGTTCGAATACCCTGCATAGTTTTGGGCCTGATTGTCATATTGATTGTACGGGCCTTGATTCGGGCCATAAGATTGAGTATTGCTGCCATAAGGATGAGGGCCATATTGTTCGTTAGGGTATTCTTGAGAAGGTGGATTATTTGGATAAGGACCTGGTGTGTTCGGGTTAAATTCTGGGTAACCAGGTTGTTGATAGCCTTGGTACGGAGGTCGTTGATTGGCATAAGCTTCTTGGCTTGAATATGGTTGCATGGCGTTTCCGGGATAGGGCTGTTCGGTTGAAGAAGCATTATAGTTTGGCGGATAATGCGGAGGGTTATTGTAACCTGCAGGATTACTTCTGTAATCTTGCGGCGGCTGATTAGCCGGAGGCGGATATTGTGGAGCAGCACCATTGCCTCTGTAATCTTGGGGTGTTTGATTATTAGGATACTGGGGATTATTGTAATACCCCTGGTTTCCATAATACCCACCATTATTCCAATAGTTCTGGTTGTACCCTTCCGGGTTGTTTTGTGGGTATTGATTTGGATAGTTATTGCCGTACGGCGGTTGTTGTTGGTAGTAGTTGCCGTCGTAGTTCTGGTTGTATCCCTGATTTGGAGGGTAGTATCCTTGGGAGTTTTGGTAATTAGGGTACGGAGGATAGCCGCCTTGTTGATCAGGCCGGTAGCCTGGTGGCCCATGTGGGCCGTTTGGACCATGTGGGCCGTACGGAGCATTTGGTGGATATGGGGCGTTGCCAAAATTAGAGTCGTGGCGAGGAGGCTGCGGTGCTGTGTTCATATTTGGAGGAATTGTGGCTGCAGGTTTCTTGGGTCCACCCTGCAAAATGTAAGAATGTTCCAAATCATAATTGAATATGAAATATTTCTATGAACTATCATGGTATGAATTGTTAATAAATAAAAAGCTTTACCAGCATCCTCAAAAACATGAAATGAGGTAAACATGCATATTTCCAGTAAAGTATTTCATACAAAAGATAATGACTAGTTCATACATTGTAATGGGGTATTTACCGTGATTATTACTGAACAATGAGCACCCGATATTTCGAAGCTGTTGCAAACATCATGTTCACGGGATCATGTATTCCCTCTATACTGTATCAGTAGTATATTATTGAGCGTGTAACTATTGTAAGCTTCGATAAAAATAAGTTTGCGTTGAAATGAAACTAGTCACCGAAACGTTAATCTATGGTACTTATGAACTAAGGTTTAAAAAACCAACTGTATTACGCACGCGTGGTTTAGGGCCCGGTTTACCGCGCGGTTTCCCATTCTTGTTCAAAGCCGGACGGCCTGCTTTAGTGACCCCACCCAATTCTTCCAGATCTAAATCCTCCTCAATCATAGCGTTAACCTCACTGCGCTTCCTTAGAAAGTTGTACAAGACGTCCGGGTGGTTCCATATCTGCAAAGTAAAAAACAGCTTGGGCAAGATGGTTATACAATAAATGATTCTTTTTCATCCTCAATGTTTTAATTGTCAGCTTTAATTCACCTTTATTTACAGGCCCATACCTTACAACAAATTGCGAAAGCTTTCAGCGGATTTGGCACAGACGTGGAGCGGACCACCTCATTCATGAACCTTTCGTACAGTTTACGCTGCAATGGCGTCATTCGGATCAAGAGAACGTATTCTTCTTTCTGTGGTAGCGTAGATTGAAGCACTGCGTGGGATCGCCTGGAATCAATTGTTTTATTTAACATAAAATACACTATTTTGCTTTCGAATAACTTAAGGATAATTTTGCTTTCGAATAACTTAAGGATAACGACAGAGTTGTTAAATGGCGTAACATTAGCAGAGACACTAAGGTTGGAGTTCATCAAATGTGAAATTAGCGACGTTCACGTGATCGGCAGTTGAACAGCTGCATTTGACAGCAGATGTGGGAGGACTAACTCTTCTGCGAGTGTCCGTCTGGGTTGTTACCACCGCTTTGCTCGTGAAGTCTGCCGCCAAGCAGTACTGTGCAAGCATTACTGTGTTCCGGTTTGATGAGCAGAGTAACCAGTGAAATTACTGGGCTTATGAGATTTAATACCTAATGTCTCAAGGTAACGAGCGCACTGCAGTGCCGCGCAGGCCTTTGTGTTTCAAAGTTCTGGGTGGCACTGCAATTGTTATGGGCCGGCGTTATGGCTAGTCTCGTTACCAAATAACATAAAAAAAAGATGTCAAAATTTGTCAACATCGTCACTAATCTATGTGACAGATGAAGTAGTGAAACGCTATCTGTAGCTAGATAATAAAAAAACTCACAAAACAATATCACCATCATAACCTTAGTTTCTAAAATAAAACTTGATGATTAAACCGCGACGCCAAGTCTCCTCGCCTTTTTGTACACTAAAATTTTCTTTTATGTAACTGTGACGAACTTGACACATTAAAGTATGGCGCTTACCATAGCGAATCCTAGAATCAAACATTCGAAAAACTAAATCTACCATAGTTCTAATAAAAGTTCATCGCGCACGAGGAGAATCTATCAAGAAACACGTTACATTTCTTTTCGTACGATTGAATTTACTCCAAATAAATTATACCTCACCTTTGCACAAAACCGACGAGCAGTGAATGCAATACATGAGCTCTATATCTCATGAGCCTTATATCTTGTGGCGTGGAGTCGATACACTGTCCGTTTTGTATCGGCCGTTCGAACATGTTGCAGAACTCAGTCTTGCTGCCGAGGTAGTTGGGACGGACGAAGTCAACCATGCACCAATACTCTAGCAAGTTGTTTTGGAGTGGATACCCTGAAATATAAAGAATTTCGATTAGTTAATATTAAGCACACTTAATTTGAACAAGTTGCGATCCATAAAATACGAAAGGGAATACAGGTAACATGAGTGGTCGAAGTTCAAACGCATATCGCATTTCTACTTTCTAAAATATAAGAACTATATTGTTGTCAAAGGTTTACTAAAATGAAAAATCGTTGTTACAAAATTCTAGGTTACCTAGTAATCATATTTAAAAAGGTTACCAGTCAATACAACTCTTCGCTTCGTTCGCATCTGCTTCAAGGCGTAGGATATGTTGGAGTGAGAATTCTTAATCCTATGACCTTCATCGCAAATTACTAAATCAGGACCCGGCTTTACCAAGGCTTCATACATTTCTGAAAAAGAAAAGGATTTTATATATACTTAATTATATATACAGACTTATACAGAATAATATACTATAGTCTATTTCAAGTGTCTTGGGGTATGAGATAGGCCTTTTTAATATGTAAAATAGGCCAGAACCCATTATTTCTTTATTTAAATACTAAATATCTAAAGTATTGAATATTAAACAACATACAAAATAACAATTTAACTTTTTGATGGCCATTATACATATATACTTCATGGCCATCAAAAAATCGACCACCCTCATTGTTTTCCTTTTATGACTACATTTATGTCATAAAAAGCTTTAACCCGAAAACAGATCAACAAACAATTTACAGGCTTTTCCCAACAATTCGTTTAGTGATACAGTAATAAAAAAAGCGTTGTTTTCTGAAAATAAGTCGACTTTTGACGGTTTTGAGTTCTGAGATAGAATAAAAAAACACGAGTAGTCATTGCTAGAAAAAATTGAAACATTTATTTGTTACATAAATTGTAGAGTAAAAATGGTCGAATAGCTTATCTGTTTATCTTGAATTTGAAAAATTAGGTATTTACCGACATATTATAATAATAGGTATTATTATTAAATGTGGTAATTTTATGTAGCTTACCATCCAGAAGCTTCTTTTCTTCATCAGCTGGACTAAGGTCGTTATTATTGTCTTTTTTAGCTTCGTCTTTATCGTCAGTCTTTACTTGAGTGTCGCCATCAATCGGCTCGACCTTCGATTCTTCTGACATCTTAGACAGATTTGTTACATCTGAACCCTAAAATAAAATCAGTTAATGTAGAATCGTAATAGAGAATTATATAAACGTTTATATAATTTTCTTGGTGGGCCCAATACAGCATTGGACCCAATACAACATTGTGTTCGAATATTGAGCACGTTTACGTTTACATCTTGCATAAAGAAAAAGAGAGCTCGATAAAAATACCTGAGTATCTTCATTTGCCGCCTCTATCGCTTTCTTTTCTTCCCTCTCTTTCTCCTTTTCTTTCTCCCTCTCAGCTTCGGCCTTCAACTCCGCTTTTTTCTTCTTACGAGGTTTTTTGTCTTTTTTCATACTTAGCAACCTGTATAACTCGTAGCCTATCATAAGTACGCCCCCGGTAGTGGTCCAGTCCTAAAAAAATCGAATCAACATCATCAGTCGGAAGACGTCCACTGCTGAACATAAGCCTCCCCCATGGAATACCACTTGGATCGGCTACTCGCCTCTTGCATCCAACGAAGTTGAACCTATCAAATTGGATAATCTATCCTAGGTAGATATACTCGTCAACAACTTCGAGAGTATCGTTCCTAACATTTACCGGTATAGGTAGTACATTGACATTCGTCTTATCCATGTCCATCTTAAGACCAACCTATTGGGAGACTTTACTGAGGTCACTAATGATGGCACACAAATAACAAACAGCTAAGACCCAAGAACAAACTTTATGCTCACAAGTCTCCACACAAAGTTTGCCCAACCGGGGATCGAACCCGGTCCGATTGAACCCCGTTTTGCAGCCAGGGAGGATCCACCGACTTAGCCGCGCAGCCGTCATATAAACTTTTCACAGCAAACCTATTCTGTATCCCCATGTTTCTTCTCCGTTTCCTTCTGAGAAACAATCTGATTTTAAAATCTTTAGATCATACTTTGATTTTGGGCAGCCTTTGCCAAGTTTTAGCAAAGTTACCATGGTTGCCACTTTGGACGACATCAGGCGACAGCTGCCAAATCAGTTTGATGCAAGATTTTAATCTCCTTATCTGGGTCCCAATAGTTTACCGGGGAAAAAGTAATGTAATATTAATACAATAAAAATTATTATACTTTGTTAACAGTATAATAATTTTGTGTTACACATAAAATAAATTAACTACGAGTATGGCTTTGCACATTGTACAATTTAATCGAGATAATCATAAATACCTTAACTACTTTTGCTCGCATTTGAAGAGTCTTATGACTGTCATTCAGAACGTAAATGGGAAAGTTCCTTGTCCGAACCTCTCCGTGGGCTGATAACGGACTAGTGCCCGAGTCTAGTGGAAGCCACATGTTGAATTCTGCTACCTAAAATATACACCAGTTATATAAATAAATGACATCCAACATACATAGATCTTGAACTTTATAGACCTTTAACTAGGATTCCCTGTAGGGAATAGGTCCCACAACACCCACTGACCAGGATTGGTACTTGTCCAGCTTTTTAGTGTACAAAGGATATGGTACAAGCTCTTGCGCAGTTTTTTTAGCGTTCAGATTTGTTGCGTTGCGGGTGTCGAACCCGCAATGGAACAACCTTTAACACTATTCACTTTGCAGAAATAGAGGTTATTTTTTTTAATATCTTTCCAGTCATTTTCAGATTCTCATAGAAACTGGGAACATAAAGAATTTTTCGCTATACAATACCTATCAAAGCTGAGTTAGCCATCCGAACTCAACTCAAAAATCCAATGTGTATACAACAATTTAGATAATTCGCATTATACATACCCAATTCTGTAGCGTGTTTATAGGCATGATACATAGCACAGTCTTCGAACTAGTATGTCTTAGGAATATATCACAGAAGCAGACAATTTGCAACGTTTTTCCTAAACCCATGGAGTGGGCGAGAATGCAGCCGAAACCCGTGGAAGTGGAAAACCGCTCGGTCGATTCTATTATGTTGTCGAAGAGAAATCTCACACCACCAATCTAGAAATAAACACCAACTAGTCAATTTGTGTGGTCCCACCACTGAAGAAAAAGCTGGATTTTATTTATCTATTCCATTATTTGAATTCAAATTCAAAATGCTCTATTCATATAGGCCTCAACGGACCACTTATGAAGGTATAAATAACTCTAATAGAGGGTATCTGTAACGTTCGTCTACCCGACATCGATTTCATATGAATGAGATATGTTTTTGTTCTTCATCGCAAAATGAATTTATAACCAGCCTTTATTTATCTTAGTCGTTCGCATAGTAACCAGGCATATCTGCTTTTATCAATTAGCGTGCCTTCTAGAAATTTGAATGACAAAATTACTTGTGTTGGGGTGAGCCGTGGCGAAAGAGAATGATATTGAATTCTACATTTAGTATGGGCAGGTTCACACTAATGTGTTGTGGTGTGTCGGGGCGCGTCGTGTCTGGTCTTTTTCCTTTGTATGAATTCGATATCATTATGTCGTGCCACGACGCACCGCGACACAGTAATCTAACAAGAGTTTAAGTGTGGCATATTACAGGGCACTGCACTCATAAATGTGAGACATCGCAGTTTTATAATATACCAACACAAATATGCTGCTAAATCAATGTTATGGAGCTATATTTCTTACTGAATGAATATTATTATAACTAACTGAAATTAAAATATTATTTTAATAGTTTGATAGTGAGCAACTTAGGTATATATTACTAGCCCCACGGCTTCGCCCACGTAGCCTAACTTACTCCTTGTAACATCAACTAAAGTGAGCTATCAGTGAAAGTCCCTTCAAAATAGCTGGACCGATTTTGACGTTTCGGAGATTAACAGGAACAAACAGACAGACAAAAATTTTAAAAATGGTTGTTTTTTACAGGTACCGTATATACTTTAATATGCATTTAGTAAAAAGCTGTTGTTTTGTTATTACAAACAGACACTTCAATTTTATTTATTTGTATAGATTACCTGATGAGGTTTGATAACCCTCGCAATTTGTGGTGCTAAGAATATATCTTCCTCGCTTTCTGGATGACCAACGTTGATCGCCACCCTGCCTTGCTCATCAGGAACATTGTACGCGTCGTTTACATGGAGACCTAAAATGTTAGTATTTGCCAAGTCAATCAAAATGTGATAAAAGTATGACTAAATTGGATGGCTCCACTGAACAGCCCGGTTTTTTCTCTCTTTAACATGACTAAATCAGATAGCTCCACTGGACAATTTCTCTACATATAAGTGGAAACTTTCAACTTTGCATTACAAAATACCGCAAATATAGATATTTAACAATATCGCACATAGTAAATATATGCACGAATCTAATTCTGTCATTTGGAATGCAGTAGTGTTGTCCCATTGAACCGTTTTTCTTCATAAAAAAGCTCAAGCTCATGGTAGGATTCGAGATCTCGATGTACACATCACCGGATGATCTCATCTACTGCCACAGACAAATCTTTGTCTATACTGGTAGCATAGACAAATATTTGACAATAATTAAAGCTTTAGCTATGCGCATCGCTTGCAACCGTGCGGACTTCAGCGCGCACACCACTGCTAGATATTGATCTAGCATTGGCATTGGCTAAACTTCACGATGGTTTCTTTCAGACATACCTGAATGAAACGTCAAGATGGTTTCTTTCAGACATACCTGAATGAAACGTCAAGATGGTTTCTTTCAGACATACCTGAATTATTAGGGTCCTCTTCAGCTTCAGGACTAGGCGGAACTTCTGAATCCGAGAGCATGATGCAGTCGTCCGAGTCCGACGATGAAGACGACGACTCCTCACCGCTGCTGCTGTCCACAATTTCTACCACCTGAAAAAAATATTGACATTACATTGAAATGCTTTCTCTTAAAAAAAATCCATTTCCTATCTTTGGAGCACTTCATCAGATGTTGATATTTGGAACAATTACTTAAAAAAAAAGTGAAATTGAGAAATCCTCTTTTTAGAAATCATTTAAAAAGAGTTCTTCAAACTGTTGCTGATTAGCATTAAACATTACTATAGGTCTGTGAGAAGTATCCCTTTACCTCTTTCCTATCCGACTTTTGATCTGGTCTGAGGCCTGCTCCAGAAGTTGTGGGTTTTGGTAACTTGGTCACTTCCAACTGTCCATGTTTTGTGGTGGTCTTTTTCACTTCACCTGACGGTAGCTTTACCATCACAGTATTAGGCAAGCTGGAAATGAAAACAAATTAATAACAGTACATACTAATAGCCATTAGGTCATTCTCTAGTGCTACTTAGCCTGGAGAAGTCTGGTACTAGTCAGTACAAGTTAAAAGTAAAATAAAATTGGTACATACTTAAGTTTCTGACCAGCTGCACTCTTTTTCAGAAGTGAAGATCCGCCTTGCAGTAGAGATAGTGTCTTCTGATGGATCTTATTTTGTCTATTCAGAGCAATCTGCCTTTGAACCTAAACATTAGTAGATAAGCATTGAGTACCCGGGAAAAGAGCTTCGCTCGGTATTTAGAATAAAAATTTGTTTTGAGTTACATTATTATAAAAAATACTTATAAGTAGGTAAACTTAAAAAGCAAAACCTTACCTAAATACAAAATTTTATCCAAATCAATTCAATTTGCATTGAAGCATTTAGGATATTAAATTGGTAACAATTATTATTATAGTAAATAATGACAGTTCTTTATTTATAGAAACCACAATACTTTTTCCCATACCTCTCTGATTATTCTTTGTTGTTCCTGAACTCTCGCCAAACGCTCCGACTCCTGTCTTTGGGCGGCTAGTGTTGAGGCATCCAAGTTCTTTTCATCCATGACTTCTCTTATGTTTCGCCTCACATTCAGTGCGTTTGGATTTAATGGTTTTATCTGGAAGTTTCGTAAATTACTCAAAATTAAACCCTATACAATAAAGGTTGGCTAAATAATATATAATAATATTAACTATACAGTTAGACCCCTACCGTATATTTTGAGACTACAATGCTCACATAAAATAATTAATATTTTGAATGGAATCCTATTTTATATAATCCATACTATGATAAATGCGAATGTGTGTTTGTATGTATGTTGGTTTGCCCTTCTTTCACGCAGCAACGGAGCAACGGAAAGATGTGATTTTTGGCATAGACATAGTGTATGAACCAGAGAGTAACATAGGCTACGTTTTATGAAAAATGCACAGTTCCTGTGGGAACGCGGGTGAAACTGTGGGCAGAAGCTAGTATCCTATAAAGTAAGTGAACCAATTTATCATCATGTTATTTATATGTTCAAACAAAATAACTAAACAATAACTGGTTCAGGCACTACTTACATCTTAAAAATAAGATTTTTTAGAAAACCAGTTTTTATACTGATAGTTTTTTTGTATTATTGGATAACAAGACGAGCTTGTCATTTGCCTAATGGTATGCATAACGCTAGCTCATAATAATTGCAGTGGCACTCAGAACTTTGACAACACGAAGGCCTGTGCAGTACTGTATTGCGCTTGTTACCCTGAGATAATGTAATACCTAAGTATTATGTCTCATAAGCCCAGTAATTTCACTGACTACTTTGCTCATCAAACCGAACACAGAAAAATTTGCACATTACTGTTTGGCTATACAACCAAAGGTGTCTAATCGTTGTCTAACTCTGTTCTGTTGTGACATGTCTAATAATTTTAGTTTTTTATCTTTATATGCTGTCTAGCTAAACAAGCATCTAAAAGTTGTTTTTTGTGGTAACACAGTAAAAATTTATACTTATAGCTATAGTTTTTAGTAACAGTAGTATAAGTAATAAAAGAGTTGCTAGTTAGAGTTATTATTAACTGGTATTTAATTCTGAATTAAACAACTTTTAACAGTTTTTACAGCATACATTTTAAAATATTCTAATTCCTAATGTTTCAAATGCATAACATCATTCATGGTCAGCAAGTATATTAAGTACTAGTTATTTAAAACCCGTGACTAGATGTGTTTATCATCATAATTTTCATGCTTAGAACCAAAAAAAAAAATATTATAAGAAGGTTAAATTCGTTTGTTTGTTACTATAATCTCTGGAACCAATGGTCCGATTCTAAAAATTCTTTCACTAACAGGAATTAAATATTCTATTTCCTAATGTTTCAAATGCATAACATCATTTATGGTCAGCAAGTATATTAAGTACTAGTTATTTAAAACCCGTGACTAGATGTGTTTATCATCATAATATTCATGCTTAGAACCAAAAAATAAAACTACAAGAAGGTTAAATTCGTTTGTTTGTTACTATAATCTCTGGAACCAATGGTCCGATTCTAAAAATTCTTTCACTAACAGGAAGCTACATTACCCCTGAGTGCTATCTTAATTTCACATGCCATGTCATAGTCAATAATAAAAGTAGTTTACTCACCTCTTCATCATCTGCTTTGTTCTCATCAATATTTTGAGGATCACCTTCCTCATCCTCTTTCTTAACAGGTTTTACACTGATCTCTCCCATTTCCTTCAGTTTCTCGGCAATATCTTCTGAATAGTCCTGACTATCCTCTTGTTCGTTGATTTCTTCAGTACCATCCTCTTGTTTCATATCCAAAAGTTCTTCAGCTGTTTTTTCCGGACATAACTCACTTTCTTCAATCTCTGATATTTCTACATTTTTTGTCAAATCTAAGTCTCCTTCGTTTATAATATCACTAATTGAGAGTGTTTTAGCCTCTTCAGGCTGTGATGGCTCAGGTTCTGGAATCACAAGTGGCTCTAAAGGTTTTGCTACCTCTTTATGCTCTTTTGGTCTCGCTTGTACAATATCACCCGTCTCAGGGTCTATGTAGCTCTCATTCTCATCGTTCAACTCCTCTACAGCAGTAGGATTGACTGTAAATTCTTCCTCTGACAAACCATCACTATCCGATTCACTTTCCTCACTAGAAAATTCACTTAACTCTAATAAGTTGTTACCAACTAAACCACGGATTGATATACCAGTGTCTTTTTTTAGTTTCTTGGTGAAGTCTTGAAACGTTTTGACCGCTTCCATTTTTCGCTTGTGGGACATGGGGCGGGCGCGCGGCGCGGCACGACGGCGGGAGTTCATTGCAGCTGCTTGCGCGTAGTGAGCTCTCTGTATTCTGGCAATGGTCTCATCGTCGTCTTCGCTGTCCACCACGTCGTCTTCAGAGTCCTCCTCGTCGTCTATTACCCGCCCTTTCATCTTGTTCTTTGCTAGTTCCTGACCGCCGGCTTCGTCCATCGCAACAATCGTATCCTTACGATCACAGTTCCATTCATCAATACAGATCTGGAGTCATTAGCATCATTCCAATTGTCATTTTACTTGAGCCAAAACCTAAAACATATTCCACAGTTGTTATTAGGGCCCATGATTAATTCAGAAATAGAAATCAAACTACAAAAGATACAAACAAATTGTATTTTCAGTAAGCTTCTTTGTAGCTATTTTACAAGATGCGGCTTCGTAAATCGGAAGATTAAGCCGGATGACACAATACATCAAACAACTTACTTGTGGCGATCAAATATTTATCATATCATCTAATTTAATTTAATTAACACTAAACAAATGTCTGCAATTAAATCTTAGGAAGCCATTACTTCCGCAATAAATAGCCCTATTCAACTATTCATTCACTATACAATTTGTGTATTCCTGAAGCGTGTTTACAAAAATTTACGCTCCTACGTCACAATCGTTGTGAAGCTTTTATTGGCTACGAGCAATAAAGTTTATTATTGTATATCATTTCACTACCCTATCATATAACTTTCAAACACAAATTCGCAATTTGGCAAAGAAAATACATCCTTGTAGTCATGCACCGTACGTCAAAAATTCTGTCAGCAAACGTTTTTATGAAATGGCAACATTATTGATTTTCGGTCTTAGTTAGTATTCTTGGGTTGGTATCAGTATTCATTTTAATTATCTGTCATTTCTACAGTAAAGGCAAGATTACACTTTCTACCACATAATCTACAGATAACAAATATAAGTTCTGCCGAAGACTAGGACAGTGGCCCCAAAATATTTTTCTTCATGAACGGTATCAGTCAAATACTATCCATTAAAGCTACACTTTCCTTCTGGTTTTTTAGGGGTAAATCAACAATGACCCGCAGGTCAGCTCAATTTGAACTTTAGCTACTGTTTGACTTAAGCAGTGTTTAACTGTGGTATGTATGTCGTTACTGGTAAGCCACAAAAAAATTGGGAACCTCCAGTTTCTGGGAGTCGGTTAAAACAAGATTGCATTTATTTACATTAATTTATTAACAGAATGATTTCTATATATCTGAAGAAAAAAACAGGACAGTGTCTAATTTTAAGCTACACCAACCAAACGCTGCTCTCGAAGTCGGAGACGGCGTTCCCTTTCAAACTCCTTCATACGTAGAATATAACTGAAAAGAAAAAAAGATTAATGGTTATCAACATGCTAAACCTAGAATGTGATGTAATTAGTGCAAATAATTTAAAGGCCTAATTTAACAGCAAAGGTTCTCTATTTTGCAAAGATTAACCTACTAATTATAGACTTCTTTGTAAGATTTTAGCTATTGGGCTAAAAAAAAAGAATAATATGTCAATTAATGACAGGACTGCAGCTTCCATTTAGGACTATTTCTCCTTTCCACAGAAGCAAGAAGCCAGGAAATAAAGAAAGAAGAAGACTATTGCTATAGAAAGAAATCTAAACTTTTAAATGCAATGGTAGTGGTGCTACTGCAGGTTTTATAAACTTCTAAATATTAATCAAGGTAACATACTCTTCCTGTTGACAATTCAAATAGGCGTGTTTTTCATGGGCACACTTGTACATCATGGGCATGTTCTTGTAACGGCACTCATGGTATGGAAGAAGGAGGTGGGAACAATAGTCCCTGTATTGCGGTGGAATCCTTGCTGAAATCAGATCTTCCTCGCGAGCAATCATCTCTGTAATATAAACACAGAAGTATAGACCTAAATAGTACTTTTTAAACTTTCGCGAATTGAATTCATTGTATTAAGACAAAAACGGGTCTTTTCGCGCACAAATAAAATCAAAATATAATTTTGACTAACCTCTTTTTATTATATTATATTTTGATTTTATTTGTGCGCGAAAAGACCCGTTTTTGTCTTAATATAGACCTAAATATCGAAGTTTCATATTAAGATTTGTAGCTGTTCATGGAAATTTGTTTAAATTGTTGAAACTAAAATTTATTACATTAGTAGCTTCTGCCTGCGGCTTCGCACACATTTTAATTATCTTAAGAAGCTAAACTATCTACATTCCAAATTTAATTAAAATCAGTTTAGCAGTTATGGAGGTTACATGGTAGCGATTTTTTTTCTTGTTATTTGGTAACGAGATGAGCTGGTCGTTTGACAGATAGTAAGCATAACGCCGGCCCATAACAATTGCAGTGCCACCCAGAACTTTGAAACACAAAGGACTGCGCGGCACTGCAGTGCGTTACCCTGAGACATTAGGTATTGTGTCTCATAAGCCCAGTAATTTCACCGGCTACTCTGCTCATCAAACCGGAACACAGTATGTATTGCTTGCACACTATTGCTTGGCGGCAGACTTCACGAGCAAAGTGGTGGTAACAACCCAGACAGACACTCGAAGAAGAGTAATCCTCCCACTAACAAAAATATTTCACCTGAAACTTCCGCTTTTATAATATTATTTGGAAATAGGATTTTGATTTGGTCTCTTCCACTGATCAACCTCCTTTGTTTATCCCCCGATCTATCCACGCGACATTAGCGAAATTGCGGCAACCCTGCAGAAGCCATTCTAAGAAGAAGTGGAAATTGATTTGGTTTACACTATGATATTGTACCAATTACCAATGGTACAGTGGTGTACGGATTTGTATACCGAGATAAAGTAATACAATGCAGTTTAAAGCTTTAAGTCGAGACAATAGTTTATTATGTTATAACCTACATAAATAATTATTATGTAACTTATTTGATTATTTCTATCTCGACATTCGAGAATGCAAAGTGAATGAAAGAATTTGAAAATCAATGTTTGTTTCTGCAATGCGGTTTTACCTCGCTGTTTCCTCGGAATCTCATATCCAGCCTGATGATCAAAGGTAGGTTTATCATCCATGTAGAGGTCTACATTTCGAGCGTTGAATGATCCCAAAATTTGCCCCATTTTCTGTGCTATTTATGAATTGTATAAGGGGAAGGGCAGATTTTGATAGTTTTCACTAAAAAAGTGCTTTTATATCCCCTTGTTTGTGAAACACATAACACAATGCACATCAAACCATCATCAAAGACAGGCACATATATACTCTTTGGACAGGCATACAAATCAGTGTCTCCAACTCGTTCATTCGAAAATACGGTGTTACCAGGTAAAAAATACGGTAGATTACGGTGTACATAATAAAAAAAAGACTGAAACATTACGGTAAGTTTATTTAAAAGAAAAACCATCAGTTTGAATTAAATAATTATTTATTATTCATCTTTATACATTGAAGCGTTCATCTTAATAGTCATTTTATCGGTTGGGGTGAAATCAACACAATTTTTGCCGTGTCTTTTGATACCTTGTTCGGCTAACAAATTTTCATTTATAGTTTTAGTAACCAAGATGAAAAATCATTGTTGGTTAACCATTCAGATCTAAAGGACATGGCATGGTTTTGTATGGAGGGTGGGCCTTGGAAACCGACAGTAACGAAACTTATATTAATGTGTAGTGTAATATTTATAGATAATATTGAGCACAGAAAATGATTTTTTAATACCGCCATTTATTAATTATATTAGCTTTAAAAATATATAGTACAAAATGAACGGAAGTGTACTGGCATCACTAAGCGATGCTTGGCAACCCCATTGAATGGTTGCCCTAGGAATGGGAAATCCGGAATCGAATATTAAATAAATCGATTTTATAGACATTTACTACAAAAAGATTAAACACACTGTAAACCTGTGTTAAACAGTGTTTAACTCCTAAACATGCCTTAGTCACGTGTATAAATATGGAAAACCACAAATCCTACTTTAAATAGTATCTAATCGTTGTCTAACTCAATTTTGTTGTGATATTTCTAATCGTTTTAGACGTTTATCTTTAGACACTGTCTAGCTAAACAGGCGTCTAAATTGTTTTTTGTGGTAACAACGAGAGAATCTGAGTAATTGATCAAGGTAGTTTGATCGTTTCTCCATAGTGTACCTACTTAGTTGACGTTACCCTCAAAATGCTATTTTTTGGTAAAAACTCATAACGGGAACTACCAATAATAACAAAAAATACAATTCAATAATGTTTGTTAATCTACTAGAGCTGACAGAATCAATGTAAACAAATTAAAATATTTTGGTGTTAGGGTTTGTATGTTATCTTATTACATTTTATAAGTATATTAATATATTGTAAGCTTACAATATCCTATACATACTACTTCTATATTCTATAATAATACCATTCATCCCCCACCCAAAAAGCCTGAATCGATTTGGCATATACAAAGTTAATCGATTATACTCTTAAGACATTAGACAATCGTAACATGTAGGTACATCCTTATTTAAGTCTGTTATTTACTTTCAAGAATTTCAACTTCTATATCACGATCGATCACGATTTGGATTGCGCCGAGCTAGTACGTCGAGTGAATTTGTTTTCCTCCGTTTAGGGCCTTCGTCGCTTTTGTTTCGTTATCTTGTGAATTGTGCTTGTAAGTGATTTACGCCTAGTACGTTGAGTCACAGATCAATAACCGTTGAGTCAAGTCGGTCCTCCTCCGTCTAGTGCTGAC
The DNA here is from genome assembly GCA_907269065.1 of Crocallis elinguaria. Taxonomy (NCBI): domain Eukaryota; kingdom Metazoa; phylum Arthropoda; class Insecta; order Lepidoptera; family Geometridae; genus Crocallis; species Crocallis elinguaria. The sequence continues at coordinate 7,637,584 of OU026079.1, read as the reverse complement.
TCTTCGCGAAAAGACGCTTCACCACTTTGTTGTTTGTAAACATTGACTTCTCGAAAGGACAACAAGCTGAACTCTGTTTATGTATGTAAAAAGTAGTATTTTATTAATTAGATCTTCTAATTTTTCGTGTGTACAGATAAGTATTTTAATGCATTATCATTTCATTCCAGACAGTGATGTCAATATGGCTGTTTGTATAAACTGCAGTATACTCTTGCGGTCTAACCTGCAATTATACTGTACTATAGAACTTACTTGTAGTACTGGGCTATAGAACTTAGTCCTGAGCTTGTCTTAATTGCTGAGGAATGGTGCGGACGTGAGGTAATTACTTAGTTTCATTTTATAAGTATTAACCGACACAGTTTACTGTTACTTACTATTAAGTCAAACGGCGGTTATAGGTAAATTATGTTTTGTTTGTTGTTCATTGACAATTTTAAACTGAATTTAAAGAGACAAAACATCGTTTAACTATTCAACCATTAACTCTGTTCGTAAAGAAGCTATATAGTTACTATATACTTAATACTATTCAGTAGTGCAGCACTTAGCAACTCAGGTGAACTGCTATATAATCCGGCAGTTTACACAGCCAAATGCCAGTTATCAGAGTGGGAGAGTGCATAATCTATGATATTAGGTTGAATTTATTTTCCATATTATAAACCTTTCATTTCACATACAAATCCAATAATTCAGCAGTTCTAGCAATCCAATATAGAGTAAAATTCGGTAGCCGGATTATCAAGCGCCTATTAAATTAAAATACTTTTATTGCAGGTAACCAATAGTGACCGCCTTTGTCATGAATGTTTTAACCTTGTCACAAACGAGGCTGAAAAACGTCTCCAGTCTCGTGATTGTCCACCTACTAGACAAGTTGGACACACATGTGTTTGCATATCATGTGGAACATCTTTGGGAAGGCGTTATGGAAGGCGTCGCCATAGATTACATGAAAGAAGTGTAGAGATGAACTACATTGAAGCGCAAATATTTCCACGACAGGTAATCAGCTTTTGTACTAATATTGTTGATATTGACTTTTAAACAAAGTAGTATAATTAATGTATGCCTTGTTTTCTAATCTATAAATGAAACAAATAGTAAAAAGTTACAGCAGCTCTGTGTGAGCTATATTATTGAAGTTTATTATATCGCTGCCCTGATAACTCTTCAGTGTCATCTCTGATCTTGTATTATTAATTTTATACCAACAAATTGAATATATGTAATACTACAAAATGTTATATTTTTTAAATGAAGTATTTTCATTCTAGATTCTGGATGAACCTTTCTTATGCCATGCTTGTTGGTTGCGAGCTCATGCAAACATCACCAATGAGCCAGTCCAACCAGATAATATTGCACTGGTATCCAGTGGCCAAAATGGTTCATTTCAAGTAGAAGTTGACACCAATCTGACAAGGTTTGCAGCTAATAAACTTCTCTTGAGATGTAAAATCAGGTCCCGGCATGTGGCAAACAAACAATACATGCAGTATATTTTGCTCAACTTAAATGGTGAAGATTGGTGTCAAAAGATTGAAGAATATTACTGCTCATGTATAATCGGAAAACGGACTGTGGGCAGCTGCGCACATGTAATAACTATTGTGTGGTTTCTGGGTTGGGCTAGGTTCCAAAATAATGTACTACCACCTGCCATATTTTTGGATGGAATTTTGGTGAGGGAAGACACCGAAAATAAATAAAATGATTCTTACAAAACTTGATTTTTATTTGTAAATCCATTTACATATTACATTTTGTAGGCAGAGAGTAATTTCGCACTTGTTAATACTTTAAAAAAACTGCACCTACATTTAAAACCTGCCGATATAGGTAACACACGTTAGCTTTAGATCACGGCAATAGTTTCTTGTAAAAAATAAAGTCTTAGAGGCGTGTTTATTGTGAATAAACGACCAAGATTAGGTAGCTGGTTTGGGTATAAGCAAAGTTCGCCTGGCTAGCCTTCACAACTCACTGAAATCAGGTGCAAATATAACCCAAGTTTTCTTGATACTCTGAAAAAAAAAACTCGTTTTATACATTATCAACAACATCCAAAATGTCCAAAACAATTCATGAATTCAAGCAAGTACGTAATAATAATTATTATATACGCAATTTGAGGTTATAAATTAATAGAGCTGTAAGAAACCGTATGTATTCGTTACTGAGTAACGAGTACATCGCCAGATTCGAAGTACCGAATCGTTACTTACAAATTCAATTCGTTACTTCGGTATGTTTCGTATCATGTCAGCTTGATTCGTTATCCGTACGAATACAACGCACGATGCGTGAACTGAAACGGTTTGTCCAGCGATCGAATGAATGCGAGTGAGAAATAGCATCGTGGCTTCGTATTGTTCATATTTTTATTCAACTTCAAAATAATATTTAGCAGAAGGGTCCTCAATTCGCCTGTATTTTTTTTGTGGCGATGTTACTCTTTTTCTCCGCCATTTATCGACCGATTTGAATTATTATTCAAAATATTAACTTCGTTAATTAACGATTAACGGATTAACGAGTTAATGCCCAGCTATGCCTACTGTCGTATTAAGATCCGAACGAAATGATACCAATGAATACAATGATACCAACCAACAGGATTCGATGCGATGTTTCATGCTAGTATTCGATTGTATCAAAAGTAACGAGAAAAGTAACGTATACGAAAGTAACGAGTGCTGATGATTTTAGTAACGAATACATACGAGTACTCAATTTCTCGTTACTTTTACAGCTCTAATTTTCAGTAAGTATATAGAATTAAGAATAGTACTCTGTGGATATTTTGTTCCAGGGCACAGATGTAACCACGATGTAACTGACAGAATTACTCATCGGGTCGAGCATGGATCGAGACCACAGAACACTATTACTCCACTCCACGGAGATCGAGACCAACGAGAAGTTAGAAAACAAGCAATGGATTGTTAGTGTGGTATAACTAATAATAGTGCCAAGTTGCATTTGATCAACGAACTTGGATGACTTCATCAAATTACTTAGGAACATCAAAGTTTGATCAAAGATTATAACAACGATAATAGTAGCACATAGTCGGAATTACTCCATTTTTTCAAACTACGCAAAATACTGTGTTGAACTAAGAAAACTTGGACAAAGATCTTTGATAAGTGGAATATCGGCCTTATGGAACAGCCAGCTATCAAAACTCTACATGCTTCAAATAGCCATTTACTATCCACATACATTCAGAATCACTTTTCTCAGTAAAATACGGTATTACGGTATATGTTCTGTGGAAATGTGAAAAAAATACCAACACGGCAAAAATAAAAAAATACCAGAAGAATTTATTTTTCAAATGTACCCACATTTAAAAATTATGCCTACCAACTCTGATTATGAACTTATATTTCTATCCCTACCAGGCTATAATTACATAATAGACTACCAGACAGGTGCTGAGGTGTGGTTATTAAAAACAATACATACCTATTATGAAATATTAAGAAAATGGACGTAAAAAAACGATTTAAGAAGAATAATTTAGTTGTATTGAAAACAGTAGGTAAAGGAACTTATGGGTAAGAATAAAATGGATTAATTTGTGCAGAAATTACTTTTTAGTTTTGTATCATAGCAGATATTGTTTTCTATTTTCAGAAATGTTTATTTATGTGAGAAACACGATAATTTATTTACTATTGTAAAGGATATAGAATTGAATATTAAAATACAAGATCACAAAGTGGTAAGTACCTACCTAGTCTGTTCAGAAAGAGTGCCGTCGCGGCCAAATTGTGAACTAACGTTTCCATACATATTTCAACAAAAATTAGGAGCCGGTTTCTTTCTGTTGCTGTTAAGCTTTGGAATTTATATCTTGTTACCGTTAGGGTGATATTCCACTCATCAAGGATGTTTGTCCAATGTACATTTGATCAAAGAAATTGGATGACATTGGATGACTTCATCAAATCACCTAAGAGCAGTGCTGCCAACTCCCAAAAATATTTCCCCCTAAGCTAACCCTTAAAATCACCACAACAATTTCATAGAAAAACCTAAATAAATATAATTATGCAACTTATTCTTTGTATATCCTTTATTCATATTCATAAACTAGCTTTCAATTTAAGAGAGTTAAGAGCTTCTAGCTCTTACTTTCTAGCTTATAATCAGCATAAAATGTATTGTCCGATGCCACGTCTACTAGCTAATTATATTTAAGTACTTATGTAACAAAACTTCCTCATAATCGGTTCAATAATTACGAATGAGTGGTACATAAACGTAACGCAAGGTAATCAGCGGGCGGAATCTAGTATAACAATAAAACATAGCCCATATCACTCAGGGATAGTGTAGTTTACTATCAGTGAATAAAAATGTCAGAATCTTTCCAGAATAGCGGTTTGAATGGTTTATGAGATTTCGACCTTCGTAGAGCGGGCCCAGAGAAGTGATTACTTACTAAACTAATGTAACATACTCTATTTCGTTGATATATTACCATTACTACTAGAGATATATGGTCTGAAAAAAGTATTAAGGTATAGAGAAGTCTGGATTCTAATATAAAAAAACCCCTAAAAATGCCCATAAAAATCTCCAATTAAGTACCTATTGGCCCCCTAAATTTATGGGGAAACACCCCTTAGTTGGGAACCCTGCGTAAGCTAGCGCTTCCACACTGCATCCGATCCGAATACGAGAAAATACTGTCCGAAGTAACCACAGTGCTATTTCTAAGACAGGTTACGTGCTAGATCCGACACCCTTGAATCTCAAATTCGGAGCAGAATATTGACTTTTATTTTCATACTGTCTTGGATGTGATATAATATATCGAAAGTGGACACACTCTTTCGGTAGTAATTGCAAAATTTCCTGTCGTTTTGACGTAGCCCTTCGTATGGTGATTGCAAAAAGCTCCTTTTAAATATCTGTTTTTTGTACTATTGGATAACGAGATGAGCTGGTCGTTTGCCTGATGGTAAGCATAACGCCGGCGCAGTTCCACTCAGGACTATGAAACACAAAGGCCTGCGCGGCACTGCATTGCGCTCGTTACCCTGAGATTTACCCCAGTAGGTAATTTCACTCGCTACTTTGAATTGAATTCGGTCAGAGTTTATTTACACGGATTCGGAACGGATGCAGTGCGCAACCGCTCTAAGAACACCGATATTTGATCAAACATTCTGACAACGGTAATAGCAGCACATAAGGCGATGATCCTGCATTGTCTCAAACTACGCTACTAATACAAAGATATTGAACGAGTGGAATGGGCATCTGTCAAAATGATCAAATACGGAACATAGAAATTGGACAAAGATCTTTGATGAGTGGAATACCGCCAAGGAGGTTTTAATTTCTTTATCACTGAATACCGCCCATAGGCAAGTATACGAATTTACGTCGGCTTCAAAATACCCTACCCCGCCGCGCCGTGCTGTCCACTGATCTGTGGCCATTCCCAGCCCGCCTAAGTATAACGCAAAAATGACCTAAAAGCTTGATGTGCACTACGAGAAAAGAGAGACAATGCCAGAGACTTATTGGTTGGTATTCTCAAAATTTTGAAATTAAGTTCCGAAGTGTGTAGGTAGGTACAAGGTAATTTCCCACAACTTCTAAAAAAGCTGTTTTAGACTGTTTTTTTAACTAAAATGGATTAAAAACCTAGTTACTTACCTATTTCTTTAAAATATCTAAAGAAGAATTTGTTACAACACTATAATCACCTACGAGTGTTTGTATGGATAGTATGACGGGGTGGGTGCTCGCCCAGTATTTTTTTTTATTCAACCTATTGTGTTCCACTGCTGGCAGTGGCGTATTTTAGGATTCAGCGCCCCGGGCCTGCAGGCCCCACCGCCCTGCCGCGTCGCGCTTGTCACTATATATACGATAGCCCCGCGTCTTGGTGTCTATCAAACTTACACCCACGACCACCCACGAGCACCTTACGAAATTTAGGCTCTTATTAAGAAACAATGTTAAACGGGGGTTCAGTTAAACATACTTTTTTCTTTGTTGCTCTTTGACCATTTAAACTGAATCGAAAGAAACAAAACAGAGTTTAACTAAGTATACAATTGTTTATTAATAAGAGCCTTTTTTAAATTTCTTCTGCTTGCGCCGCCCCTCGCAGCCTGCCGCCCCGGGCCATGGCCCTTTTGGCCCTAGGGTAAATACGCCCCTGACTGCTGGGCAGATGTCTCTCCCTCTTTTTTATGAACTTAATACTAAAACATTTTTTTAAGGAAATAGCGAATGAAGTGAAGATACTGTCGAAAATGAATCACCCAAACATTATCAAGTTTTACGATTGTTTCTATTCCGACAACCACGTAATGATTTCAATGGAATACGCCACTAGCGGAAACCTGGCAGAATTTATGTACCAAAGGTGTCCTAATATAATAAAGGAGCAGGTAAGTACCTACTCGTAATTTGAATCAAGTTCGCGGATAGGTATAGGTATACCCACTGCTTGAATAAGTTTTTTTTCTCAAATCTTCCCCAAACTTTTCGATTGGTGCCTGGGATCAAAATTTGACTGCGATTAGATTTTTCCGAGAAAAAATTCCTTACGTACGCTATGGCACTCTCCGGCCCATAAACTATGCAGTCTGATAAAAAAAAAAACACGTTGTCCATTAAAGGGCAAACGACAAACATACTTTCGCGTTTACAAAGATGACCACAGTCGCCATGGCCAAAATCTGCCGGGACCGGTAGTGGTGACTGATAGATTCAGGGACTACATTGTTAATAAGGATAGTTATCCTAGATTACCTATGTCAATCCTTGAATTCTAAACTATATCTCTGCCTTTCAATCGTCTATTCTCAGTTGCCACCACCTTCTCTGCCACTGGTGGCGATCGGGAATAGATGATCACCACTTGCTGGAAATAAAAAAAGCATTCTCAGTCGTGCTTAGTAGAATTCCCCCTTTGAATACCGATTGACGGTGCCGGACCATTTGTACCATTGAGTAGTACCATTAATGGTACAATTGGCACCGATTTGTCCCACTTGTACCTGTGATGGTACAACTGGCAACTTAGCCCATTAGTACCATTACAGTATAATCAAATTAGGTATAGAATATAATAATTAAAATATTTTGTGTTAAGGGGCTAGGTTACCCAAAAACGACTACTTTCTGCTCCTAAAACTCCCACACGGCTTGGTTTAACGACTTGAAAAAAATACTACCTGAATGATCAATTCAAGGGCATTAAATTTGATTGATTGATTTTTTTGTATTACCATTACTTATGGCTTGAAAAAATATTTAACAGCATGCTATTTTAAAACTATTTTCCCTAAAACTTCTAAATGACTTAGACGTTTGGGATTAATTTTACACCAAAAAATAAGGAAGAAAATTTTCTATAATTCTTATTGATTAAATTTGTGCATAGAGCAATATTTCGCAAAGAAATTATCAAAAAACTGAATTCCAAATGTACAAGTCTCAGAGGTGCTCTGCGCGGGCGCGCGCGGCAGTCATGCACTGGCATTCAGACGGGGAGGTTGTGTCGCTCGTTGCTCTGCTCACGCTGTCCGCCGACGTTACATATTTGTGTGCGTGAATGATATACAATACAAGTATTTGTTTTCGTGTGGGTTTGAAGCTTGCTCAAAGAGTAGCGTCTAGAGTGGTGAAATCTGATTCATTCCGTGATTTGCGCGTGGACACTCCTCGCATACATATTGAGTGGGTTACATTTCTGATTACAATTTCTTGTTTACGTACATCATTTTTACGAGTGGCAAATATATGTATTGGTAAACAAAGGAATATCGGGAGGTTGAGAACCGTTATAGAAAATACTGGAAATGAAATTGAAAAGTAAAATTACTGGCCTTATAAGACTTAATACCTAATGTCTCAGGTTAACGAGCACAATGCAGTGCTGCATATTTTTGTTTTAAAGTATTGATTGGCACTGCAATTGTTATGGGCCGGCGTTATCCGAAAACTGTAAATATGTTGTAATTGCAGTGCCATTCACAACTTTGAAACACAAAGGCCTGCAGGGCACCGCAGTGTGCTCATCATAATGCTGGCCCATAAAAATTGCAATGCTTCACAGAACTTTGAAACACAAAGGCCTGCGCGGCATTGCTCTGTACTCGTAACTAAGTCTCATAAGCTCAGTAATTTCGCTGGTTACTTTGCTCATCAAACCGGAACATAGTAATGCTTGCACATCTGCCGGCAAGCATATAATGCTGTTCCGGGAGAAATCAAGGACCTACCTTGGACACGGTTTTGGCAAAAATTGAAATGTTGGTTGCATGAAAAATATTACTATACTATAGCTGAAGTTTTAAAGTAATTTATTTGACCACTGAATTTCTAGAATTCTATTTAAATTATTGGTTTTATTTTTGGACACTTTAGTATAATTAATAAGAAAAATAATAACATTTGATAATATAAATAAGTACCTATAGGAAATGAAATATGAATTGTATTACGATTATTGTGTCATTAGTTTTTTGTAATATTTTAAATTCAATGATAGTTAATTATTCTAATATTTGCATGCCACAATGTGGTAAAATGTTTATGATACTTTATATTTTCTATACCTGTGACCCGACACTATTGTTGTCACTAACATTTTTAGCAAATAAATTATTATGATTAGGCTTCATGAACAAAGTGGAAACCCAGACGGACACTCGCAGATGACTCGATACCTCGTAAATGACACCAAAATAAATAACACGACTACAAAAGTAAAAATAAAAACAACCCGAAAATCATTTATTTACGTACATGTTAATTTTTGGGTCAAAATGTGTAACAAATTTCAACTTTACGGAGCAAATTGGCTGTCTGTACTTTTATTTTAGTCCAGAGCGATATTTTGAGATCAATCTCAACGTTGGATAATCTCATGTGCGTCCGTACCGTTTATTTACGAATAATAATGATCACTTCAACACTTCATTTCAATGAAAAACTTTCCACTAAATGAATTCAAAGAATTATAGGCAAAGATGCCGTGCGCGCGTGCGGGTACCGCTTCGTAGCGGTTCATCCGCGTGTTCTATGACGTTAGGTTTTGCGATGTTCTTGAAAGACGTAGTGTGGACCGCGCGGGGGAAGTGCGCTTGACTCCACCCATTCGAGCAAGGTCCTTGGCCCGTATAACGTCCTTAAAGAAAAACATTAAATATTCTATATACATAAAAAAATATTTACGCCGAGTGATCCTGATCTTGATCAATGGCGACGCGCCATAGATCAAGATTCAAGACAATGCTGCTTACAATATCGGACAGTATTAGTTTAAACCTCCTTTGTTTAGCCCTATGGGTACAGAAAAGTAGGTAACAAATTTAATTTATTTCAGGAAATCCTTTTTTTCTTCTCGCAAGTGCTACTGGGAGTCAATTATATTCACAGTCTTAACATCATTCATAGAGATCTAAAAGCTGAAAACATTCTCCTGACTGGGAAATTTGGGGTTTTGGTCAAAATAGGGGATTTTGGCATTTCGAAAATGTTAGCAAGGTATGTTATGAGGTATTTCGATACTTACCCTCTAGAGTTAGCGTTCTGCTATGAAGCAGTGGTGTTGCAGTATTAACTACTGTTTTTCGATTTGGAACGCAAAGTATGCAGTAAAAAAGGGAAGAGGGGCATTTTTAAAAATGAAACCGATGTATAGTAAGGAGCACACCCTAAGTTCAATGCCAAAACGCGCGTCGACGTTCTTCTCGTAAGATCAGTATTCAAAGGCCTGGGTGATAATAATGTGGTTGTGACTATGTGATGCCTCTAGCAAGCGAATAACCTACTCTCATCGTTATTTTTGTCATAACTACTTACCTACCTATATTATATAAAAATCACGCATTTCCATTAGTCTCTTGCGTCCTGCTTTCGCTAAACATTGTGGTAGGTACTTATATACCATTTTAAATTAAGATTTGGTAGCGCAAAAACTTAACAAAACGCGTTATGCGCGTACGATTAGAAACTTAAATGCACTGACTGTTTCAGTGCAAAGAAAACTTCTACAGTTATTGGGACTCCATATTACTTGGCTCCAGAATTATGCGATGGCAAACCATACGACACAAAAAGTGATGTTTGGGCCCTTGGATGTTTATTGTACGAGATGTGCACACATAAAAGAGCGTTTGAAGCAGAGGTATGTAACCTGTGATAATGTTTAGGTACCCACAAATAATTCTAACAATAGTCATCAATTCATTGCCTACAATATCGATCTATGATTCATTTATAGAATTTAAAACGAGTTTGTTCTTAGGATGGTATTCCACTCATCAAATATTTTTGTCCAATATTTGATATATTCTTTGACAATTCCATTCAACTCGTCAAACAACTAGAACAAAAACTGAAAGGACCGCTTATTTTCCACCAGTTTCTTGGACCATAGATTACATTTTAAAATAACAATCCGTGAATCAGAGTTCCCTGTTTTTTTTTTGTTTTTGGCTCCACGTGATTTGCGTATTTAGCCAGTGTCAAGTTAATTAAATAATAATATACCTATACGTCTAGTTTTGGTGCATGAAAGTCGTCAAAGTCATGTTAAAGTTTAGTCTAGGCGCGGTCGAGTCGAAGCGACGCTTCAGACTTCAGTAAAGAGGTGGATACTTTACTGAAGCTTCTATGGAGTTTTGGATAGAATACGAAAATACACGTTTTTCGTCTTTGTACTATTTTCCTTTCACTCATGCACGTTTACGAACACTTAATGGTTAATAATCCACCGTTACTACACATTGACACTCGATGAAACATTGGTTTTAGTATACAACACAAAATCAACAACAGCACATTTTCGTATTCCCGCTAAAACTCCCCATGAAGTTTTCTAAAAAAAAAGTTGCTCGACAATTACCACAGACCTTATACTTACTAGATGGCGCAGAATCATTCATCTGTCAACTTAATAAAAGGCATAGTAGGCTACCTAGCAGGAGTTTTGGCGGGAATGCGAAAATGTGTTGTTGTTGATTTTGTGTTATTTACTAAAACCTATGCATGTTTTATCCTTTTATCGAGTGTTATATTCTCTTTGAAGTAGAACGCAAAAATGGCCTTAAAGGCTTGTTGTTTCATCGAAGAAAAACAGGCACTACGGAAAAAGAGAGAATGCCAGAGCCCTCGGTTGGCATTCTGAAAATTTTTAAATGAATTTCCGAAGATAATTTCCTAAAACTAGTTCCAGGCAATACGTGTTCTTGAAAATGCTTTACAAGTTTGTGAAATCTACATTACATGTCCAAGGTTCCTATGGAAGTGTTTTGTTTACTTTTACATATTTACGAGAATGTTGTGAATGGCCAAAGTCAACGGACGCATCAATCAACATGTGGCGTAGCCCGTGCCACAAAACTTGTGGTCGCACGGTGCCGATGCCGTACAGGGCGAATGTTAACTAGTTTAACTACTAAACTTTGTTTTAGACTCTAGTTGGACTAGTAAAAGCAATAACGAGTGGCAGCGTCCACCCTATTGACAGAAACGAATATGGAAGAGGAATGCAAGACCTAATCGACTCCATGTTATCTATATTACCAGACAAAAGACCTACAATAAAAGAATTGATGGGGCGAAAAGTGTTGCTGCATCCTGTTTATACCGTATTCTTAGATGCTGGAAATGATGACCTATTAATGTACGTTAAACCTGAATGAAATGAATAATGTGAATTGTTTAATATTTAAATAAAACTAATGACATGCTTTTGAAATGTAGTTTATTTTACAAATCTAGTTTAGGTAATCTTTTACACAAATGAATTAGTTTTGAAAGACAAGTTTTGTGTAGGTATCGCAATCAAAACCTTTGTGGAATGATAGGCACAACCAAAACCTGGACCACAGATTTGGCTAATTTTGAACTCCAATTACAGGATTACTTACATTCCAGGCAATTTTATGTTGTTATAAGCTCAAATTAGTTGTGCCATGGAGTTGGAGATATAGGTAGATATCTGTTCTTTTGCTTATTAAATGCCGCTTCGCTTTAGTGTAGTATCTGTCTTACAACCTAAATATACAGCAGTATATAGAAGTCTCTATTCTTACCAGCTTAACTTAAAAATAATAGATAGGAAAAAAAATCGTAATATCTGTTCTTACAGCTATTATTACTGAAGTGTAGGAATCTGTTCTTTTCACCCATTGTTTTGGTCTGTCTCCATTTCTTCATTGTCATCTTTCTCTGAAAACACAAGAACAAAACAATTATTAAAACATCACTTTCAAAGGTTAATAATATCTCTGCTGTTAGTAGTCTTCAGGTGACGGATCTGTAAATAATTTATCAATTATCAATTGTTACTTCAGTACCTAGTCTCTATTTAAAGTAATTGGAAATCAATCATTTTATTTTTACATAATTATATTTGATAGAAGTCTCAAAAGACACATGGAGCACTTGTGGTAGAAAATCATTACTCAGCTCTGTTTGTGCACATTCCATGGCTGAGTTGACTGCTTCATTCAAGTAAACTCTGGCATCTTGGATATCATGGAAGCCTGGATACCGAAAGTAGTAAGGTAAGGTAGATTCATTGCCAATAGTGTGAATAGGTTTCTTCTAGGCAAGACATTGTCAACTGCAACATCACTTAAAATCAGATGAGATCGCGTGGACAAGTGTATTACCAATGCACTGTAGATATTAACCATTTGGGTTTGAGTAATTTATAACTTGAAACAATCATGTCTTTGTAATATCAAATGATATTCCTTCAGCAGCTGTTACATAGTAAGATTTATGGTGTTAGAAAATAATATAATTATATTCCTAGAAGCCAGGTTTAAACAAAGCATAAATTTAATCTTACGTTGACCATTGGTCTGAGTTGGAGTTTGGACAGGTTTCTGCCCAGGAATCTGTCCAGATTGCAGCATTCTAGTCAGTCTCTCCACTTCTTGCAAAGAAGATGCGTTTTTGATGGCCTCTCTAATCTTTTGAATTTCTTGGGGAGTGAGATCTGGAAATAGGTAAAAAAAAAGGTTTTGATAATAACTGATCCTATATCATGTAAGTTAGATTGATTAATTTGACAGGTCCAAAATATATTCCTTCTTTTTACAATGTTTTAAATTGAAATGACATGTAGTGGGCCTTGATTATGCACAGAAAATACACTAGCCAGGTGGTTAACTTTTCATAATGTAACAAAAATGGTCAAATTCAAAAACAAGATAAGGATGTTTAGGGAAAAGGGGAACTTACTTGTGGCTTTAGGATCAGGCATGTTGCCACCAGGCACAAATGTCTTGGCCTTCCTTAAGATCTCCTTCTGGATTTCTTTGCCTTTCTTGCTCCTGAACAGTGCATTGGCTTCATCTCTTTCCTTCTGCTTGATCTTCCTGAAGTCTAATAGTCTTAGTTCTGGCAGCTTGAATGCAACATAAGCTCTGAGAAAAATTAATTTAAAATTTTATTATACTTAACTAACATCAAGAAATTAAGCATTTAAATTGCAGAAAAAAAGCCCAGGCCCAGCTTTAGTATTTTCCCGGTAAGCTAGCACATTCAGTCATCAAATTCTAAAAACTATCACAGATAGCCTAGAATCTAGGCTACCTGTGATAGCTTTTGAAGTTTGGCTGCTCATTTTCTAGGCTACTAATAGAATTCGAAATTAATAGTTTTCTAGTTCTTGAGAAATAATTATTAAAGTTTTTAATTTGTCTTTTCTTTTATCAAACAAAAACAGATTTAAAAAAAAACGGTGTCTCTCCACACCCGTTTTTGCAGGGAGGATACTATCCCCTGCCCCTTCTAGCCCTCCCCGCTCACCGGGAAAATACTAAACTCCTTACAAAGCCCATGAACCAAATAAGGCCACTCAGTAATTACTGTAATTAGACTATGTGATAGTTAGCAGTAAATCTTAAAAGTGATGTCTTTATTGTTTTTCATCACTCACCTGTAATGCTGTTTGATAGCCACTGGATTATGCATGAGAGAGAGGGTTTTCAGGTTGGGTAGAGTTGCCAGAGGATCAAGATCTCCTAGTTCCGATATATTGTTATTTGTTAATATCAGGGAATCCAAGTTAGGCAAGTATTGTTCCAAATTTTCACCAATTCTCCTGAAGATAAAATGTTAAAAGTTAAAACATTATCATTAAAAGAGTCCATAACGGTTTGAAGTGTGTGAATAAATTTACAAATTTTGTTGTGTATGCCCCTCTGGCTACTTGTGACTTGCATTTGACGACAGTAGTATTTGAATTGCTTTTACTATATAATTATACTTTTTCATTCCAAAAAATGTTTTTTTTTGTTAATTTGTGCAGCAAACCGTACAATCACATACACACTAGGGTTCCCAAGGGCCATGACATGGACACACAAGATATATACAGTATTCAACATAGTATCCAAGACTATGCTCACCTCACAAAGTTTGACCAGTCAAGGGTCTAATCCAGGGCTCTACGCTTTGCAGGCAGGGTAGTAACCCTTACCACTTAACCCAGGGTAGTACCAACATAGCTATAGAACAAGTAAATCTGGGCCCCGATTCTACTAAACAAATGATGTAAAATGACAATGGTTTCATCATAAAATGGTCACTTTACTGATGAATGCTGTTAACATAGAAAAACAAATGGGCTATAAAATACTAAAAGTGCCTAAAGTGATCACTATCTATTTGTTTAGTACAATAGGGTATATGCATTTGGTTTATATTTGTTTGAAATATTTTTTTCCGAATTTATATCATCCTGACACTCCTGACAATAATATATAAAACATAATTTTCTTATTTAAATTTCGCCCCTTGCCCATAGTTAGCATCTGTCAAATACCAAAATAAGCAAATATTTTTGGACAGATTTAGATCCCGTTCGTAATTTTTGGGCAGAATGAACTGTTTTTTTAAATTTGATTTAGGTCCAAAACCTGACACCGAGTTAATCTGACAACCACAACACTACCCTACCCTACACGATTCTGAATGCAACCTTAGTAAATTTCATATTACTTACACTATTCTGTTGTTATTTAGCAGTAAGCATTTGAGACGCTTCAGGAGTGGGAAACCATCGAGTTTACGTACATCATTCTCTGAGAAATCTATCGTGTCGAACTGATCTAATGTGGCCCCTAAATTCTCAATTTGGGGGATTTTATAACCTGAAATAAAATGAGATGTAAAAATATCATAATCTGAAATCGACGGTAGGTACTTATAATTAGGTAGGTAAGGTAGATATAATCAATTAACAAAATCATAGCTAAAATTAATCAGGATACAATAACTATCGAAGGTAGCAAGAGATTATAGGTGATATCGAAGCTTTTAGTTAGGTAGGTAAGGTTAATAATCAATTAGCATATCATAACTAAAATGAATCAGTACATTTAAATATGAAGTTTTGTTTGGCAAACCGCAAAACAATTCCTGAAAGACAGGATATTTAAAAGTAATTTTATTTAAAATGTTTACTGGGAACTAACCTCTAAGATCCAATTCTCTGTCCCTGCACGGGTTCATGTATTGCATAGAATTTTGTATCAATTCGGTAGTTAGCTTCACCATGGTTGATTTTTCTGTACGAATGACATGAAATTATAATTTACAAAACTATATATTTTATCTTAAAAATTGATGACAAAATAGCGCGTCCACAGCGCGTCTCACCGCGTCACAGATGAATGAATGAAATATGAATGAAATGAACGAACACGAAACAGATACAAAATAATATGGTTATGTGGTATATTTTCTAATGTATTTTTTTAAATTGTGTTCGAGGTCTGTGATTTTATTGACAGAAATAATATTCTACTCTTATACTCTTTTTCAAATAGCAAGTCACCTGGGACAGGTACAAAGAACGTAAAATACTGGGTAAAGATTTCCTGTGACGTCACACCAATAGCCGAATATATTTTCTATTTAGCAGTGAAAACATTAAGCAAACTTACAAGAAAAATATTACAATAAATGGCAAAAGACACAAGATTTTGGAAGTGTCCCAGGTGACTTGCTATTTGAAAAAGACTATAGTAGTTTTGTGATAGAAATCAGTAGTCTGTGATAGAAATGTATGGTTGTATCAAGGAATTTACGTAGTATATAAATTCCTTGGGTTGCAGTTTAGGTTGAAAAAGTTTTAGTACATATATATTATCTATGGCTCTTATTAATAAAATAATTTTGTAAGTTAAATAATGGTTTAAACCGTCATTTAGGGAAATTCGTAATAAACTCTATTTAGGGCGATGCAATGGATAAAATCAGATGTTTAACAACTGCTGTCAAGTTAAACTTTCTCGACGACGGAGCACTTTCTCGACAGTCGATGCCTTTGTTTATATAGCAAAGCAGTGGACATGGGATACCTACCATAGATTAATAATACTTGTTGGTAGTGCTGCCAACTCGGTGTCAGAGTTTGGGGCTAAGTCCAGTTTAAAATAGGGATAGATATGGATAGTTTTTATTAGTGACCGACTGAAAGTTCGGTTTCAGTTTCGGCTAGTTTCGGCCAAGAAATATATTTTCGGCCTTAGAAATGGCCGAAACATGCGGCCGCGCCGGAACTCGATTGTTTGTGATTTATCGTGGTCGTTCGGCCAACTTCGCAGCTAACACGTGCTTGCCCGCCGCTCCGCGAGTCTTTACTTTAACATATTTGTTTAGTTTGTATAAGTAATATTATTCATGACATAAAATTATAGGTACATAATATTTTATTTAACACTCCTTAACTGTCTGTATGTATATGCAAAAAATGTGTAAAAAATTCACTAGATTTCAGAATAAAATAGAATTTTTAATATGTGTATGTAAGTTTCGGTTTCGGCCGAAACTGAGAGCCTGACCGAAAGTTCGGTTTCGATTTCGGCTGAAAAACCTGCGGCGCAAGTACGGATCTTTTCGATAAATAAAATTCGATAAAATTGACAGTTAAAATCGATAAAACCCACTTTATCGATTTTAACTGTCAATTTTATCGAATAAAACCTACTTTATCGATTTTAACTGTCAATTTTATCGAATTTTATTTATCGAAAAGATCCGTACTCGCGCCGCTGTTTCGACACTAGTTTTTAATTTGAGATAGATCTGCCCTTTGGATCTGCCCAAACATGCCAAATAGCGCGGCTATATCTGCTCAAAAATGACCAAAACATTTTACTTACTTTCAAAATGGAAGATAAATGTTTTTCATGAATCTGATATTATGCATTGTGTAGGTAATGTGTTTCAAAGTTCTAAGTGGCACTGCAATTGTTATGGGCCGGCGTTATCCTTACCATCAGGCAAACGACCAGCTTAGGTACCTCCTTACCAAAGATATAAAAATACGATCCTAGGAAACCTATTTCATCTAAGGATTTAATTTTTTACGGCGCCGGCGTAGCGTAATAAATGAAGTTCACAATAACGCGCGCAAATCCTTTATTTCATTAGTATGGTGGCTGTCCATTGTCCATTTATCTACGCCAGTAATATTCGCTGGCAGAAAATAGCTCGTGAGAGTAT
Source organism: Crocallis elinguaria (assembly GCA_907269065.1). Classification (NCBI taxonomy): domain Eukaryota; kingdom Metazoa; phylum Arthropoda; class Insecta; order Lepidoptera; family Geometridae; genus Crocallis; species Crocallis elinguaria. The sequence continues at coordinate 7,620,058 of OU026079.1, read as the reverse complement.
GAGCAACGAAAAAAAAAGAAAAAATAGGGGAGATTATCACAATGCGAGTGATATACATACTCGTATTATAGATAGGTATCTCCCCTACCTAGGTAGGTAACCGCTCCAATCGCTAACCCGTCGAGATTCTAGCAAAAAACATAGTTTTCAAAACTGAATTTTTGAGATAATGTCAATACGCTTTTAATTTCTCCACCCACTTTTAACATCCATTTCAAATACGAGCGGTAACTGTTCACGCTTATCCCCCAGGGGTTTGATTTAAAGAATAAAATTGTAAGCCATAAAAATTTTACAAGCGCACCTGATAACTGGCTGCCATAAAATCATGTGTCGACCTCGACCCACTTCACACAATAAAACGAAGAATTTTCATCATTACTGAGGAAAGAAAAGCCTTGCCATTTCATTTTGCTCCGGTCATTTAAAGTTATATTATAGCCGGTGAAAGGCTTATAAGGAAGGCTAACCCCAGCATCATGTGGGTATACGGCCATGCAGGTAGAGAAAGATATAGCCTGGAAGGGCAATTAAATATTCTTATACGACCAGCGGCGCGAGTACGGAACTTTTCGAAAAATAAAATTCGATAAAACTGACAGTTAAAATCGATAAAGTCGGTTTTATTCGATAAAATTGGCAGTTAAAATCGATAAAGTGGGTTTTATCGATTTTAACTGTCAATTTTAACGAATTTTATTTATCGAAAAGATCCGTACTCGCGCCGCTGTTTTTTGTAGTAGATTAGTTTGTAAATACTACATAGGTACACTTAATTCGCAAGCTGTAAGTAGTATTTATGTAGTAGCTTGTGACCATGACAGTTTTATATACCTAGGTACAACTATAACTACTATACTTGGCTATGCCTATACAACGACCACTAAGGATCTCTTGTCTTGCCTTGTGCGGAGTACATCATCATTACATTTTACAACCCGGCCACAAGTTGCGGACAAGATTTTTCATACATTTTGTATGGCTACCGGCGCAAACGCCGGCTTCTTCCCGCCCACAGATAGAGAAAGATAACAGAAGGGATGTCCCTTCGAAGATGTGCCAGCACCTAGGTGCCTAGGGGCTGGCTAGTGGCCGCGTTCGATGGCCCAATGTGCGGCAATATTACCTATACCCAGTGGCGTATTTTAGGATTTAGCGCCCTGGGCCAACAGGCCCCGCCGCACAGTGGTTCCATATTGAAAAAAGGTGGACTTAGGAACGAAAGTCGGAATTTTGATCTGATTTTTTTTTGTAGGACAGATCTTAACTATTTAAACAACATTTCTTCTATTAAAAAAACCCGTAAGATGCATACTTTTCGAGAAAAAAAATAATCAATTTTTTTTTGTATGGAGAAAAACACTCTTTATTTTTTTTCTCAAGTTGAGTCAAATAGTGACGGCTTTAACTGATATTTTATGAAAGTCCTAGTTGTATTGTACCCAAAAAAAATTAAAACTATTGCGGTCACTTGCGGCCACGCGAGAAAAGTCATGTCAAAAATTACATATATTTTTCGCCATTTCCGAGAAGAGTTCTCATTTTTGGTGAACTATTTAGGTATTTTCGGCTACTTCCTTATTTTTTGAAGAGAAATATTATTAAAAATTTCAAAAAAATAATAATTTTAAAAAATTTTAAATTTTTTTCTTGAATAAAAAAATTACGTTTATGCTCCCATAGATACTTACATACCTGATTCTAAATGCAAATCAAACATTACTGTGACAAAATATACAAAATAACTCATTAATGACGGTTAGGTCATTAGGTCCCTAAAAAGTAAAGTTTTTTTTTGCTGACTTCTTGTTACCGATCATATTGTGTCACTGGCATTACTTAGCTACCATTGGCGGGCATTATTTGTATAAACAAATAAGTCACTTCTGATACTAACTGTGTTTGGTCGCTAGCGCGCTAATATGGTCGCGTTGTTCCTGACAAAAGGATAACTCACTTCACATGCAGGTAACTGCCTCCAAATAAAGCTGAGTAATATAGCTGATGCTATTTGTTCAGGTTTTTGAACCTTATTTAGTTGTTATGTACATATAATTTTCTTCCAGAAACAAAAGATATATGTATATTGTATAGCCTTGAAAAGGACTGTTTTATGTGAAGTCCTTTGAAGGGCAGTTTTAAACGTATTGCTGATCTGGTATTTTTTTCATTTTCCGAACACATAAGCTCTTCTTTCTCGTCAATATTCTCCATCTCTACTTTGAGCAATTGAACTGCTTCAGAAAGGAACTCATGTATGAGATGGCTTTGAAAAATTAGACCTAATCCGGGATATGTAAGGGTCTGAACTTATTAAAAGCCAATGGAGATCTAATGTCCTCATTTGTTTGGATCTTTCATTTCTTCAGTTGTGTTGTCCTCTTTTATGTTTCTGAAGACTTTGTTACGAGTCTCTGATGCATCAAGAAGCTTCTGATAGTTCGGAAGGGCAGCAGAACTATTTTCGTCCTTAAGAAACATTTTCAAGTATAACTAAGTATTGCCGTTTGGATACCTTGGCCAACGGAAGTGTAGCGAGCTTAAGATTTATCCTCTGCTATGCTGACTACTCTCACTTCCTTGTAAAGGAGCTTTGTTACATCTGGTACGACATCAGAGGTTTTGCTAAGATGTTCTATAATCTATGCTAAAGCATATTTTCCGTTGTTTTTTAACTTGAAAATAAAACAAAACTGTAGTTCTTCTTCAGAATTATCGTTTAAAAAGGAACTAGAACGTCTTTTGTTCTGTTTGTTGCCCAAGTCAGCAAAGTATACCCTAACAAAGGTTACCCTTACTTTTCAGTAGAGGTACTTGCTTCCGCAGTGCAGAAAGATGGAATACCAACCAGGCAACAATTCCGGCTCTTCAAATAAGTCCTTCGGAATTCCTATTTCACTTGCAAGGTCAACAGTATCGCAAATAGGCCAACTAAACCCTCAGCCGAAGCTTTGACATTCGATTTTCGGAGTAAAGTCCTAAGAACAACGCGACCATGTTAGCGCGCTAGCGACCAAACACAGTTAGTATTAGAAGTGACTCATTTGTTTATACAAATAATGCCCGCCAATGGTAGCCAAGTAATGCCAGTGACACAATATAATCGGTAACAAGAAGTCAGCAAAAAAAAACTTTACTTTTTAGGGACCTAACCGTCATTAATGAGTTATTTTGTATATTTTGTCACAGTAATGTTTGATTTGCATTTAGAATCAGCTATGTAAGTATCTATGGGAGCAAAAACGTAATTTTTTTATTCAAGAAAAAAATTTAAAATTTTTTAAAATTATAATTTTTTTGAAATTTTTAATAATATTTCGCTTCAAAAAATTAGGAAGTAGCTGAAAATACCTAAATAGTTCACCAAAAATGAGAACTCTTCTCGGAAATGGCGAAAAATATATGTAATTTTTGACATCACTTTTCTCGCGTGGCCGCAAGTGACCGCAATAGTTTTAATTTTTTTTGGGTACAATACGACTAGGGCTTTCATAAAATATCAGTTAAAGCCGTCACTATTTGACTCAACTTGAGAAAAAAAATAAAGAGTGCTTTTCTCCATACAAAAAAAAATTGATTATTTTTTTTCTCGAAAAGTATGCATCTTACGGATTTTTTTAATAGAAGAAATGTTGTTTATAAAGTTAAGATCTGTCCTACAAAAAAAAAAATCAGATCGAAATTCCGACTTTCGTTCCTAAGTCCACCTTTTTTCAATATGGGACCACTGTGCGCCGCCCTACTTGTCAGTATATATAATACGAAAGCCCCACGTCTTGATGTGTATCTAACTTACACCCACTAGCACGTTACGAGATTTAGGCTCTTATTAATTAACAGTGTTAAACGGTGGTTTAGTTAAACTAAGTTTTGTCTCTGTTGTTCTTTGACAGGTTTAAACTGAATCGAAAGAGACAAAACATAGTTGAACTGACTATTCAACCGTTTAGCACTACTTATTAATAAGAGCCTTAGTTAGGTAGGCTTTTTTAAATTTCTTCTGATGCTTGCGCGGCCCCTCGCCTGCCGCCCCGGGCCATGGCCCTTTTGGCCCTAGGGTAAATACGCCCCTGCCTATACCTATGTTTCTTTTTATAGTTGGTTATAGGTAGGTACAAAACCACAATAGACGATACGATAAGCCTCAAGCGGGATCGTGGTTTTTGCATGGTTTTCTCGTGGGCCGCACTTGATGCTTATGCATCAATCATGAATTAAGTGTGAGGGCTCCCGTACGGAGGTCGGCAGAAAGCAGCCCCAGCGCGCACGAGTGCGTCCGTTTAAAGTGGGCCCTAATTTAACTAAAGCTACTTCTCGCAGGTCCAAGGGGGGCGCTCGCAGGAGGTGTAGTGACTCTAGTTTCTTACACCATCGAGAAAAAAAGGAAAGAAACTCGACGGCTGAGTGACCGTAACGTAAGTGTGTTTGTTGGTGTATTGGTTTGTAATTTTTTCGCGCAGCAACAAAGCAACTAATGGACGTGTTTTACATAGGTATAGATACTTTAAAAACCGGAGAGTAACATAGGAATTTTTATGTCGGAAAAATGCGTGGATCGTGTGCAGAATGTCCACGCGGGTGCATCCGCGGCCGTAGCTATAAGTAGTTATAATAAATAAGGCTCTGAAGTCTCGACTCAATTAAGAGATCTTTGCCAATGAGTTGTTCGGCTCTTCTGTCGACAGAGGCAACATTACATAGGAAGGGGGATAAAGGAATACCTATATGTAGCATTCAATATTACAGAGGATTAGGTATTCCTTTCCTGACGCAACCCATTTTCATTATCTGTCTGCTTTGAATAACAAAGTCATGGAATTTGCTATAAAGCTTGCTAGCTAACGCTATTTACCCTTGTTTTATTTTTGTCCTCCCCTTTTTGTTACTGATTTGAGCATGATAAAAGCCACTGATGAGGTTTCTCTCTATTTTTAGAAATGGTAGGGTTATTAATAAATAAAATAAATATATTTAGTTGCCTACTACTACAAATCTTATTTTGCGGAGCTGGAGACACAAGAACTGGAAGAGGTGGAAGATCCATTTACAGCGAAACTTTTTAGGATAAAAAGTTTCGCTGTAAATGGACCTTAATAAAATATCCTTTTATTTTTTATACTCTCTGTACCTTACATCTAACGTGTGTTTTATAAGATAAGAACATAGAAAGATTTTTATCTTATTTGGTAACGAGACGAGCTGGTCGTTTGCCTGGTGGTAAGCATAACTCTGGCCCATAACAATTGCAGTGCCACTTAGAACTTTGACACAAAGGTCTGCGCGGCACTGCAATGCGCTCGTTACCCTGAGACATTTGGTATTAAGTCTCATAAGCCCAATAATTTCACTGGCTACTTTGCTCATCAAACCGGAACACAGCAATGCTTGCACATTACTGCTTGGTGGCAGACTCCACGAGCAAAGCGGTGGTACTAACCCAGACGGACACTCGCAGAAGAGTTAGTTCTCCCACTAACATAGCATGCAGGGATACCCTACCCTAAGTTGTATATGAGCACCGTGACTGGTGGGGTTTAAGGCGATTTGTCCCTCTCGCTTGAAGCGTTAGGGTCGGGGATCGGGACGATAACCGGAGGCGGCGTCCACCCATGGTGGAGATGGGCATGCGGGTTGGGGTTGGAGAAGGGGTCTCTACTCCTTCTTCAGCTCCTGAGGCCCAGGATAGTTCCAGTATTGTTTATATAAGAAGTACATGAATAGTTATCCTAGTAGTGTCTCCTTGGATGGTTCCATTAAAATTACCTATATTATTACTCTGTTGGCTTACATCATATATCAGAACTCAGAGAGTATTAGTCCTAGATTAATTAATACCCACTAGTAGGTATTTCTACGGTAGAAATTCTACCACGCTGGCTTTGGCTTACCTATGTATTTTTTTTCCGCCTATCGTGTTACGAATTTTCGCAAAGTAACGCCTGAGATTTCAGTTATTTATTTCTTCGCTCTTACCTATTTTTCCGAGATCCTAACAGTATCTGTATTTTCATGAACAGTTCCCGTGAAACCTTTGACTATGTAATAGTGTCTAATCATAGCTTCAAAGCGTTATTAGCAAGACTTTTCAACCTATTTGTTCTTCCATTGAGCCTCAGACCCTCATTTTCAGTTAGGTAGCGACGCGTGAAAAGAAGAATAAGGATTCACCAATGGAAAACCGTTAACAACTCAATTAACGGTAATTTGGGCCGAATATCGAGATAAAAAGGCGGAAAACCGTTAAACGTTGGACTAAGTGCCCGCTTAGCTATTCCATTGGAAGTGGTGCGTCCGTTAGTGGGGATGACCTACTTATTCAAGTAGATTTTTGTGATAAGAAAGATGATAATCAATAAAATTTTATTTGACATACTGCTTTAAGATGATCACTTATTTCAAGTAATGTCGAATCTTTGCTGTTTATCAGCCTCGTCAGTACTAAGATTAGGAAGCAGAGAAACCATTACATTTGTTTTATCAGATCTAATCCGAAGGAAAGTTAGCTACAAGTGGACAACATTTAGAAAAAAACAGTTATGTCGAAATGGTTAAGTCGTTCAGAAAATGCAATTCTGTTTACGTGAGAAGAACATTACCAAGAGTAGATTTCGTGTCAACGACTCTTTTAGGGTTGTTCACCCTGTCTTCTACAGTGCTGACAGGGTTTAGAGCATATTTAATCTAGTGAGACTCTTGACCGATTAATACAGATAGTACATATCTAATTGTGCTGAAAAAGATTTTGGCAATCCAGTTTTCGGTTTAGTCATTCGAAAATCGGATCTGTGGAGTGTCGGTGTCAGACGGCTGACCTTTGGAACTCATTGAAATCTATTGAAAGCTTTGATTTTAAGTCATCATGTAATTTTTGGAACATGTGTCTACGAGTTAACAGGTCACCAGATTTTGCTTTTGTGACAAAGCAAGAACACACTAAGTATAAAACTACTTAACTTTGACTATGGATAAAGTTTCTGCTGTCTGACTTCTTGAATAGTTCTTCAGCCCTATATACTTACCTACACCTTACGAAGCCACTAAGCGTAAAATGCCTTCTGTACCTGTATACACTTTGACGCAAAATTAAACAGACCCGGCCAAATTCCGACGTAAGGCGCGTCACACAGAATAAAGCTTAGTCGGCCTTACGTAATAATTTTTTTTACACTCATCGAGTCACCTCTAATATACAGTCAACATTAGGTGAGAACTAGGATGATTTAAAAAACTATAAACTACATATTTGATGGAATCAGGCGTTACTTTGCGGAAATCCATTTTAATTAAGATTATATAAAGTGAGTAATTTATAGTTTCAATTCCGCGATAAAGAATGTCTAATGGCCTAAGTTCGATCTATACTGAATGATGGCTTTGCGAGACTTTTGTGATGGTCAAATGAACCACTAATTATTTTCAAATCTTAATGAGAATTATAAGGGTGGAAAGGTCGCTCCTCTTGGAAATATAAATTATTTATAGTTATTATATTCAAACGGTGCTATGAAGCGACCGGTTTGATTGGAAGGACTGGGTCCAAGTGGGTCGCAGCCTGGAGCCAGACAACTCTCTTCACTTGCGCAGTGAAGGAGATAAAAAAGAAAAAAGAAAAAAAATAAAAATAATATATATATATATATATATACTTGTATATATGTGTGTATTGAAAACAATTAGAGATTCTAAAATATAATACCACCAATTGTACGTTGTTGAATGACCAAACAAATATGGTTTCATCGCCTTTGTTACGTATTTCTCAAACAATGCGTAACGATTGTGATTCACAACGGGCTGGGCCGTCTATATAAGGGCGGGCAGTGCCGTTGTGAATTCACTCTCGTCCAACGTTCGGCGAGTCAACATCTCCTGAGGATGCCTCGTGTAGAGGCGAAACACGTGTCGAAAGTCGGGTCGGGTTGAGTTCGGTTCATGCTGAGCATCGCGTCACTACACCTATTGACAAGGATACTGCAGTTCAGGCCATCAAGTATATATATATATATATATATTTTTTTCTTTTTTATCTCCTTCACTGCGCAAGTGAAGAGAGTTGTCTGGCTCCAGGCTGCGACCCACTTGGACCCAGTCCTTCCAATCAAACCGGTCGCTTCATAGCACCGTTTGAATATAATAACTATAAATAATTTATATTTCCAAGAGGAGCGACCTTTCCACCCTTATAATTCTCATTAAGATTTGAAAATAATTAGTGGTTCATTTGACCATCACAAAAGTCTCGCAAAGCCATCATTCAGTATAGATCGAACTTAGGCCATTAGACATTCTTTATCGCGGAATTGAAACTATAAATTACTCACTTTATATAATCTTAACTATAAACTACCTCGATACCTTTAAAGCACAGAAACTCAAATCATAGTGAGCCACAACGTAGTAGTAAGTAAATTGTAGAAGCACGATTTAATTAACTTGTTTGTTAGGTTCCGTATACCTTAAAAGAAAAAGAAACCCTTTATACCGAAGTGATCCACTTCGTTGTCCGCCTGTCTGTTTGTGTGTCTGTCAAGACCGGGAACCAAAACCTATAAGGTACTTCTCGTTGACCTAGAATCATGAAATTTGGAAAGAAGCAGCAATGACTAAAATATAAATTATTAAATTTGAAGGTATATCACAATTATTATAATATTAAATTTGTAGTTATATCACATTTTTTTTTAGTTAAATACGTTTTGGGCTGATTTTGGGGACTAAACTTAAAACATACTCTGAAAAAGCGTGAAAAATCTCCGAGGCTCGATTCCCGTGATGGACGATCTATTTACATACCTACAAGTTTGTATGCAGACCGCAATGTGCGAGTCCGAGTTCCGACGCGCACTTGGTCTTTTTTATAAATAAATAAAATACTTTTTTAAGTAGGTACTTGGTGAATAATATCTACCTTGTACTAATGCTATTTTCCCGTTGCTAGAGATAAGAATTTAAAATTAATCTGGTTGTCCGAAGACCGAAAGGAGTTGAGAAAATAAAATTGTGTAATTCGCAAGCACATTCGTCGAATTTATCGATAAAAAAGTGTATAATATAAAACCGAGTAAGACCTATCTATACTCTTTGGTATTTTCTACTTTGTTTCACTGTAACAGTACTTACACTCATCCTCAGTGTTGGTTCAACTCTGAGACAAACTACCTATTTTGGAACAGCATGTAAAGACAATTGGAAAGTCATTACAACTTTGCCGGTAATTTGGTAAGGAAAAGCGTACGGAGCTCTCCGAGAAACCTATTTGTCCTGGAGTAAAATTTTATTTTTGTACACAACGCTTGGGTATCTAATCGCAAATAGTATCTATATAGGTACATATTTTATTAGAAATAACAGGTATTTTAGGTAACTGTGCGCCTTGGGGCTGAGTGGCTTGTATTGTAGAGGGCCACGTCGAATAGTTAACTGACATGGACTTGGCATTCTGATAATGATGAGAGTTAAAGACTGATGTTACTGCTAAAAACATTTGACAATCATCTCAATGCAGATCTGCATAAATATATGCATGCACATTTACAATGGCATGCATGCTGGGTTTTCGATCAGAGTTTTCTAAAGCAAGCGTGTGGTAGAAATAACCTAGTGATGTAAACAGTTTGAAATTTCCACGTGTACAACGCGTGGGTGAGCATAGATTGTATATTGCCCGTAGAGCTCTAATATGCTACTAAATTGACACCTCATTTCTTCAGAAACTCGCAACAATGTCAGTGTAATATACCGAAGCCGCTCGGTATCTAATAAATGTCCCATCGTATTTTATGCTTGGTACTTGGCTTTAGGCAGTACCTTATCTTTTCATTCTATCCTATCCGACAATTGTGACCGCAAAAACATTGTATTATTTTGTTCGTGTTTCATACTCAATTTGTGAAGATTATAAAAATAACTGAATACAAAAGATTGAGTATATACTCTTGGATAATACTACATATATGACGTACGCAGACCATTTCATTCACAGCCTGGAACGATAATGCTATTAATAAATATTTAGTTTAAATACACTCCTGTGGCTCATGCAGATCTCCGGCCTTCTAAAATAGCTGGAAACATACCTATCCACATGAGAAAACAAGTATAATTAAAACAATTAAAAACACGACTGCCCTAGCCAGTGTCACTCGGGATGATGTAAGGATTCTAATGATATCCCATACATCTAATCAGTTCAGGCATTTAAAAGATACGGTGGAATAAAGATACTCTACATACATACATGAACCCTGAAAACATTACACTCCTTTTTTACAAACGACTGGACTCATACGGTCAATATTTGGATAGATCCACCCACGTCATTGGATCTCCATCTTCAACCGGTTAATGGTGTAGCTATGTCATCATCCATTGGTACAATTCTACGATTACGTAAAAGCTTCCAGCGAGGGCACTGTTATTGCCTGATTTTCGTTGAGACAATTTTCTAACAGTTATTTGCACTAGACCGGGTTTTATTCATAAACAATTATTTAAATCGTAACCTCATTATAATCAGTCTCTATATCACTCCACTGCCAGAAAAAAACCTCTGCTAAGGAGTGCAAGCGAGAAGATCCACGGTTTTTTTCAGTCTCTGCCAGGAACCTTGGCCGTAGGATCGTGTGTCGAAAGTGATTCAAACTATCTCTTGCGTACCTTCCCACCATCCTAAAGCTTCTACTTATATAGCGACCCTCTACAGATGATTATCAAGAAGACGTGTCTGGATGTTGTAGGATCAAGTTCCAAGTATTACCTTATTCTCTATAGATACAGGTAATTCTAAAGGTTCGTAGTGGGTCATAGAGGTCATAGGGCGATATTTGTTTTTTAATGGTTCAAAGTATTCAAATGATCGGTCGGTACACACATCGGAAACCAAAAATACGCTTTGAAAAACTCTGTACTAGACGATTAATTTATGTTTATTCATATTCAATTATCAACAAACATGTAGCGGTTTCGATTCTAGAATGTATTTTTTACCTTTAATCGTTCAACTGAACAAATAAAAATGTGGAAAAAGGTTAGTATAAAATTACAATCGTATGAAAACGATTTGCTAGTTTTGTTTGATGAAGAAAATGTTAAAAGCTATTGTGTACCACATTTCACTCAAATATTAGAGAAAGGAAAATTTACGTGAAAGCGCAAAATAATTTGTTGGTTAAACAAATTTTGAGGAACGCTTATAAAATCCGGAAGGATTCTTATTATAAAGTTGAAGTAGTAGAATTCAGAGAACTATCTATAGTTAACTCTAGTGAACTAAACAAGTAAGTCAGCTTTATTCGCGATACTGTAGTAAACTGTCGGCGGTGGGAAGCGAGGAATGCCCTTGCCTTCTCTAAGCAGCTAAGGAAAAGATTTGACAGTTCCGCGCTTGTTCTGGTTGTTAACGCTTATAGCGCGTAATTATTGTGGGTTCGATTCCCGCATTGGGGTGAATATTATTACACTAAACCACACCGCAAGTATATAATTTTATCCATATTTGGGTGTCGTGAGACCCTGGTCCTCGTAGTTTCCTAGTGAAAACTACATACAGGTCAAGCTCTATGTACTTGACCGTTAGGCCTGATTTATCTTAAAAAATATTCTGTCTATTGTTTTCCTCCAAGCTTTTGTGCTCTAATAAATAAATTAAACCTTTAATGGTTTAATTTATTAATTAGATTCAATCCCAATCAAATATTAATATTTTACCACGCAATAATGAAGCCCTCTCCGAGAAAGGTACACTGTGTTAAAAGTTTATGTATGTCGGTTTATTTTACAAGCTTTCAAATACAACGCGTGAATAATTTTCATCCAAAGCTGACCCTTGATGTCACATGAACATTGTAACAATACAAACGAAGTAGTAATTTACGTTACTGTACTCTATTGACACAAAGATAAGGGTCAGAGACACGTGAGTATATAAATACTATTCTTTCGTACTAACAGTAGAGTCTCACCGCTACATTAGCAATTACAATGACAATTATGCAGTCATATGTGATTTTTATCTGTGATTGTTGCGATAAGAGGACACGCTATGCCGCGACGCGGCTTTGTTTACAGACGCGACTCGTAGCGTACACATCGTATTTAGGCGGGCATACCTATATCTTCGACTATTGTATGTTCGTTGAGGCGCGCTCGACACGCGATGCTAGATACGTACCTAAATAGGTGTTTTCAGGCGAACGTCTCGCTGCAGACCGCCACGACGCGACAGCAGGACAGTCGCGTTTCGTATGCCCGCCCGCTATAACGTTCTACGCGCCACCTACAAGGCTCTACGAGCTACGACGCCGTAGCGGCACCTATCAATAAACTAAAAACAAAGTTTTGTGGTATTTTAAACTAATTGATGGACACGTATTAAAACTATTTTAACTGAAAACTGGATTGTATAACCGTAACAGTTGGTAACGTTCTAGTGTTAAATGTTTGTGTAAATATTAAAAGCAAATAATATGTGATGAGTGTGACCTTACATTTGATAAGTGTGAGTTACAAAGTGGCTAAACTGTTTAAAAAGGTGAGTTTTTCTGTGCATTCTGAAAATGGATTTCTTGGTAAACTATCTTTGAACACCGACGTTTGTAGGTATGTATGTAGACTGTAGAGATAATTTTGAATCCGTGCTAGGTACGACTAGCTCATGGCTTACAATGTGCCCATAGAAATAATGAAAAAGGCGATAGAACTGTTTATGAACCAAACTACTTTAAATCAAACGCAGTTTCATATCTTAGTCTAATAATATGTTTAGTGTATGATTACAGTAATTGCCAAGACATTTAAAGACAATGTTGAACTTGGCTTTACAACGAAAACATACAAGGACAGTATCCAAAATAGCACGAACGGAAAAGGAAATCAGTTGAAAAATATTCAACTCTTTTTTGCTGACGCTCTTATAGTATGGTACCAGGTGGTACGTAGTAGGGTTTACTTATATGAAAAAATTCGTCTGAGTTAATAATATCGCTGGTCATATATGTGTTTCAATTTGAAGAACAAAGTCAAAATTACAAAGTATAAGACTTAACACGAAGCAACACTGCAGTACTTTCTAATTTAAAAATTTGTATGGCAATATATTGAAAATATATCCAACTAGACGTTAGTTTATAAGTACGTAAAATCATTTACCATTGTCAGTACATTGTTAGACATCCTTTCCAACCAAATGTTATCTAGTAGAGATCGCTTTTAGCGATAAGGTATTGTAGCACTGATTGTTATTATAATGTAATTATGCTTGTTTTTAATTTTTATTCCACAACAAGCCATACTTAATAATTAAGACGTCAAATGCCTTGCCTTAACTACTGAAAATATCTTAAAAAAAGCTGTATATATACTAGCTAAAAATCGGTAAAATAGGAGGTCCTTCTTTTGTAACATCTGAAAAACAAATAATTTGTAAGACAGTAATAACGGTTGGTTATTTTTTCTCATTTGCGAGTATATCGGAAGAGTATGTGATCGATCAAACATCATGATGGATTAATTCACATTAATGAGACGGGACAGTATATTTATCTTTTCTGATACCTAATATCAACCTAATATTCGTTATTACCTATCTGCTAATATCACAAATCCTTGATATTTCTTTTGGCTTCATATTGTATTCGTGATACAGTCTTAAGTGCTTAAGGTACTAGTGTTTCGAAAGATTTGATTAAACTAGTTTTGAAAGTAGGAGACTTGAAATAGTAAAAGTTTTTCCAAGATTTTCGATTGCTTTAGTAAAAGGTTGAGAAGAACTTTTTCTTAAATGTAAAGTTATACATTTTTTTAGGCCGTCTCCACACGCTGGCCTCAGCTTCGACCCCAATGCCACTCGTTCAACGTGTGGATCTAGAAAACAGCAATGCGAACGCTCGCGCCAACTTTATGGCTAATGCTGTTTTCTACATGCATACCCTGGACGAGTGGCATTGGGATTGACGTTGGGGCCAACGTGCCTATTTGATTACGAGGACGAGGTGGTCGTTTGCCTGATGGTAAGCATAACGCCAGCCCATAAAAATTGCAGTGCCACTCAGAACTTTGAACACAAAGGCCTGCGCGGCACTGTGGTGAGTGTAACAGTTATCAGGGTAACGAGCGCGTTACCCTGACAAATATAATATACAACTATAGTTAGAAAATGAGGTTCCATCGAGGAATGTACGATGGAATAAAGTGGTGCCGAATATTTGGGACCGTGCGTATGGCGGTTGTTATCACATAAAAAATATTGGGTAAAGCCCAATCACATCCCGCACCATTGCAAACATTTGTAGTCTTATTTAATTACAGTAGAAGTATAGTCGTTTTTGATAGTACTAAGACTTCTAAGTAAGCAATTATACGATGTTGTTTTCGTCTAGCAGCGTTTATTTCTTATTAGTGCCAACTGTTTGGGAAGGTTTGAGGCAAATAACCTGTCCTTATCTTCACCAGACGTAGGACTATTGGCACACAATACACTGACGCGGAACCACTGGAACTATTTATTGCTAACTAATCAATACTAACATCATAAATATGAAAGTAACATTGTACAGCTACTCGTATTCACGGCTAAACTAGTGATCCGATTGGGTTTAACTTTGCCAGAGATGTAGGTTAGAGACTAAGGAACGACGTTGGATAACAGCTGGTACTACAATCACGCTTAGATAAACGATGCTCTGAGGTAATAGTCAAATACTGCCTAGAGCATATTTGGTAAGTAAGAATATAACTGAAAATTCTCAATAGCTAAATAGGTTATCCAAGGAGCTTCTTTGGACCAGTAGTTCCAAAAATTGGTGCTAGCAAACAAAATAACTCTTATTTCTTTATAATATTAGTAAGATATACATTGCTTTAGTGATCCGGTTTGGTGCATACGGCAATATTTCACGGAATTATTCTACTCGGTATTGATTTTGCGTGTTTCGACCTCAGTGCCTATACCATTTAATGGCTTATTCTTAGTAACTTCGACAGTATGCGTCATGACAATTGTTAGAAAGGGGCTGGTTTTTTTGCAATTACAGGACTATAACGGCACGGAAATGGTGCACCAACGTAGACATTACAGGGCGCATGCAGTAATTTTTATTTGTATTACATACATTCTGCTTATACAGCTCAGTTTATATATACTATTACTTATTTTGTAAATTGTATCAAGTTAATAATATCGTATTTTAAACATTTAATTACTGTTTGATCTTATCTGTAATTATTGATCACTGATTGCATAAGCATATCAGATTTATATTTTTTAAATTAATATCTAATCTATCTAAACCCAATCGTAATAAATGTGTTCATAATCCAAAAAAACATGCCCACATTATTTACAGAATTGTACCTATTAAAAAAGATATCTATTAATTATATTATCCTACTATCGCCTCACATATTCTATCAAATGTATAGGTACAGAACCAAAATAACCTTCTCCACCTTCGATAGTAAAATATTGTATTGCAAAAGGTTATTGGCGTTGTATTGAAATACATCTTCCTTTTAAAATATTTTATTTTCCATTCCCATAAAGATATAATACCACTATGCTATGTATTATTTATTTCTCTTTGACTTTATATTATATTAATGGAAAAATGCTAACAACCTATAGGTGGTATACATCATAATATATTATATAACTTTTGTTACATTACGTTTTTCAACGGCTATTATATAGGACCGACAACTTTTTACAAATTTATTTGTGGTGTCCGACGTCTTATTTATTTTAATAACTCTGTGGCGTATTAAATATTGTGATGTAACCATAGCATCAAAGTTGTATATTTCAAGTTTGTCTGGCCAGCTACCATCCTAAATTTATTGACTTATACTAGTAAGTCAATAAGGATAATTTGACTACATAGTAATGTAGTGTTATTATATGTAAGTTCTGTGCTATTATATAAATATTACTGCTAACAACATCTTATCCACCTTGATTGACATTGAAAAACATAAATCATATTTCAACAAAAGGTATTGGTTCGTTCAAAATCATAAAATCTGGTTTCTGTCGACATCAGTTCAGGCGGGCATAATAATGTGGTTCAGCATAAACCTAATTAGCTTAATGAACAGGGCTTTATGCGAGCCTACGCAGTCACGTTTAATAGGCTTTGTAAAGTGGCATGTCACTGCATGCTGCATGTAACAGGTTCTAAGTACACTCATAAATAAATTAAATTTTTTGACTACATTTATATATTGCTCATTTAGTTATTTCGGTATACGGTTTTGATTAGTACAAAAGAGGTGGTAGAAAGCGGGAATGTAGATTAAATGAGGTTTGATTCGAGCATTTTTTCATAATATTGGATAACAAAACAAGCAGGTCGTTTGCCTGATGGTAACCACAACGTCGGCATAACATGTAATTCCGGAGGAGTGATTTATACATATAAGGCTTATATGTATTGTATATCTCTCCGTCCAGCTCTTGTCTAATTTTAACATGTTGATGAGGTCAGCGCCGTACGTCTTTACAAACATACTTAACGCTTTCAGGTTTTGGTAAGTTTTATGGCTGGCTGCCTATCTGACACCATCTCTCCTTGGGAATTCTGAGGGTCATAATCCACCACGCGCGCATCTTACTGTATTTTCATTCACCGTTTTAGTGATTTAGCGGGTGTGGTAAATACGCGCATGTGACGGGTGATTCGAAATCTGGTGCGTCAGATTGATAGTCGCACAAGTTTGTGTAGTAAGTACTTAGTGTAAACTTAATCTATCAAATACGAGTAAATCTCCGTATAAGCTTTTCAAAAATCATATAATCCTCGGAATATAACATCAGAACTGATAAAAACAATCATATGATGAAACTTCAAGAGCATTTATTTCGCAATTAAATACCAAACGGTGCAAAATCTTTCTGAAAGGAGATCCGCGTCGTATACCTAAGTAAGTATACTACCTACCGTCTTTCAAAATGTTTTGCGCTATACCTACGTACCTAGGTATACCTAAACCACAAACGCCGGAAACAATACTCGATCTATCTTGGCTTGGGAATCGTATTTCTAGGGCAAACCAGTTGTTGTTGTTTTGTACACAATGCAACACAATACCACTTTACTGCCATAGTAAGTATAGATTTGGATTCATAAAATAATAATACATCGTATAGGTACATCAAAATTATTGTTATATCAATACTAACCGATATTATAAAGTAATAATGTTTGTAAGTTACCTCTAATCTCTAGAGATTAGGGGTACTTCCCTCTAATCTCCGCACGGCTCCGTAGCTAAGTTGGTAGTAACCCTGTCTGCAAAGCGAGGGGTCCCGGGTTCGATTCCCGGCCGGGGCAGATTTTGTGTAAACATAAAATTTGTTCTCTGGTCTTGGATGTTTGTGATGTGTATCTGTGTGTGTCCATGCCACCTGCGACACAGGGAATCCTAGTGCGGGGGTATGAGTGTAAGCGTTAATTTATTTATTTATTTATTAAAAAAAAAAAAAAAACTCTAGAGATTAGAGGTAGGTAACTTATTAGTGATTCTAGAACCACTGGTGAAATTCTAAAAATTCTTTCACAAATAGGTAATAATGTAGCTTACATAAGATATAGATATAGATAATAGAGTGCTATATAATAGGCTTCGTTTTATTCTGATTCCACACGTGCAAAGCCGCGGGCAGATGCTAATTATTTACGCAATTGTAAAAATGACTGAGCAGTTTTATCATTTACAACTATTTTGTCGGGCAAGCTTTTGTGTTTTGCGTTGGACGAGGTAAAGCAGTTTGCGTGAATGTAACGCATGTTAAAAAAAACATAATATATTATGTATTAATTAAATAAAGTAATAACTGTCTGTTGATGACAATAACTCTTTCTTTATTTTATACTATCTTCATTTCAAGAATTGACTGATGGTACCTCAACTGACGTTGAGAAACGATTCAAATTCTTTATTCGCGTAGGTACGTCCCAGGAGAGCGCTAGTAAAAGTTATGCGAATCTAAATACCTTCTTGTTCCATACAAAAGATTTGGTTGAAAGTGGTTACATGCTGGAACACAGTTTTAATTTAAGGTTGGAGGCTACTCAGGCGAGAACTTGAAAATAGGCAGCTATCAAGTACCACATCAAGATTGCGTCATGGTGTTTTCTTTAGAAATCCAATGCAACATTAAATTATATATTTGCGACTTTGAAACCACCCGTAAGCCATCGCTTTTCTCAATTCTCGATACAAACGCGAGTCATGAAGAGGGCTCTCATTGTTCGTAAACAAATTGTTCAAGAGATATTTTATGATCGCCAAAATAACAAGCAGTTTAATAAATCATTGCACATGAAAGACGCCGGATGTTATTGTTAATAGATGTTAAAATAGCGTCGCGCATTGAAAACACTAATCGAATATTAATGGGAATATGTTAACATTACAAAAGTATGAATCATTCTATC
Organism: Crocallis elinguaria; assembly: GCA_907269065.1. Classification (NCBI taxonomy): domain Eukaryota; kingdom Metazoa; phylum Arthropoda; class Insecta; order Lepidoptera; family Geometridae; genus Crocallis; species Crocallis elinguaria. The sequence continues at coordinate 7,601,627 of OU026079.1, read as the reverse complement.
TAATCTTGTCGTAGTAGCAATACAATTTAGGTGTAAAGTACTCAGGTTGTAATCGGAAGCAATTTCGGTGCCAGTGTTAGGGACTTAATACTTTAATCCATAGTTGTTTTAGTATTTGTATCGTATACATCGCATATAGGTACAATCTCATTCGTAATATAGGCCAACCTAATATAGGTTTTAAGACAATAAGAACCAAATTTGTATATTTCTCTGTATTAATAATAAATAAATAAAATCGCTTCTTTTATTACCTAGTGTTTAAAAACAGAGTGCCGTTAAACAAGAATTTTTTTTAACCTGGACGTCTAGAGATAATCCCCAAGCTTCTTTTTCTCGTCACGCCAACGCCAATGACATTAGCTTGCGAGATGTCACGTGATAGTTATATTGATAGATGGTAATTGGTCACATTGACTTTTTACTCTATGGTTGGGCGTGAGCGTGAGCGGAAAAAGAAGCGCGTGATATTTGATATAGAGGGCGACGTCCTCTTTTTGTGGCATTATTGTGGCATGGCGTTTTCGCTTGGTTAGTTAAACCCAATCAAACCTCAAATTTATTCATTCAGAAAATACACACACTGGTACAACTGTTTAGTTTCACTATGTTATAAAAAACAGTTTAAAACTTACGACCCACGTAAATTGATATGAATCAGTCGTCACCAGTTTTATTTTTATGAATTATAGAAGGTATCACATCTACCTAAATGTATGATGGATCGACATGTTAATACCTAAACCTAGGTTACTTGTGGTTACATAAATACACGGACGATGACTTAATAGGTGAAGTGACATTAGACGAAACGTGTTTCGTAATGTCGTGAACAATTTGTTGTATGTTTTTTGTGTTCCTTTATTATGTTAGCTGCATTCCTTTGTTTTATATGCGTGGTGGTTACTACAGGAACCGTACATTATTTCGGTATAAATAAACGTCTATGTTATTCTTCGGTCCATAAACTATTACAGTACAAAAATAGCATCATGTGTTCCACCGTTGCTGCGTGAAAAAGGACAAATCAACAAACAGACTTTTACATTTATAATATTAGTAAGGAATTAGTGAGTAAGATTTGCTAGCAGTGTACATCTAAATTTTTTAAGTATAATTAATATGAAAGTCTAATCTGTAAGTAATAATGTCTACTATCAGTTTTTTACATCTTAAATTACTAGGAAAATAATACGACTATAAGTTTCTCCATATATAACATTTATAGGAAAAGTGATAGATAAAGAAACCGTATACCTACGAGCAGCGCTAAGGAACGCAAACACGTTCTTTCCTTTGTTTTGATAAAATGCACAAACTTTGCAAGAGGCACGTACAGGGTTTGAATATAACAAGAAGATCAAGCTTGTCTAAAAAAAAGAAAAAAGAAAGAAAAAAAAAGAAAAAAGAATACCACTCGTAAGGGTGGAAAATGCTTTTAAAACATTTTTTTTAAATATTAGCTGTTATATTTTGGCTTTAAGCTACATCACAAATTTAACCATCCTCTTGGTGGGGTTGTCTAGAAGAAAGCACTTTAGCCGATGAGATCACCCTTCATTCTACTAGATTAAGTTTAAATAAATATCTTTTTTTAGACTTTTTCATTTTAGGTAAGGTGCCAACAAAGAGTGTTATCAAAGGACAAAAAAACCAAGCAAATGTTTAACTAAGCACCGTTTCACACTGTTAATGAAAGAAGAAGAAGTTGATGTAAGGGGTTTAATAAGAGCATAACTTTACACATTACATAAAACGGGATATTTACCGTGGTTTTTATTGATTGCCGAATTCCCGATATTTCGTAACTGTAGCAAGTATCATGTTCACGGGAATACTGTAATTATATTTTTCAGCATCATTCTTAGCGATTTTGTTTACATTCTGTAGTCAGGTCCCCACGTCACAGCCTTGCACGGTATGTTTAAAGATTACTTTTCTCGAAATGACAACTCTGTCAACCAACTTGTACGACAAGCCCGGGCGGCCATCTTAGGCTCATTCGTGTTTCCGTGCTCATTGCCTTCGCACGCGCCTAGCCTACAAAAATCTACCGTCAAAAAAAAAAAAAAAAAAAAAAAAGTACTTGCTAATAAAAGAAAACGAAACGAGAAAGAAGATCGTTTGAAAATTAGTAAATTGCAAGAAGAATTGAAATAACGCCAACATCGGATCATATCTACGTTCTCCGAGAGTGAATCAGAAGGTTAGTATGTACCTAAATCATAGTGTTAATAATTACATCTATGAGGAAATGTGATGCGTACTACCATGAGGGGTTGTTACTGTCACAATGTATTTCTTCACAAGATGTTAGTGTTAAAAGTATGAGGAAGTGTGATGCGTACTACCATGAGGGGTTGTTACTGTCACGATATATTTCTTCACAAAATGTTAGTGGTAAAACTATGAGGAAATGTGATGCGTACTACCATGAGGGGTTGTTACTGTCACAATATATTTCTTCACAAAATGTTAGTGGTAAAATTATGAGGAAGTGTGATGCGTACTACCATGAGGGGTTGTTACTGTCACGATATATTTCTTCACAAAATGTTAGAGGTAAAACTATGAGGAAGTGTGATGCGTACTACCATGAGGGGTTGTTACTGTCACGATATATTTCTTCACAAAATGTTAGAGGTAAAACTATGAGGAAGTGTGATGCGTACTACCATGAAGGGTTGTTACTGTCACAATGTATTTTTTCACAAAATGTTATTACTAGGTAAAACTATTAGAAAAGGTGATGCGTACTACCATGAAGGGTTGTTACTGTCACTATGTATTTCTTCACAAAATGTTAGTGATAAAACTATGAGGAAGTGTGATGCGTACTACCATGAAGGGTTGTTACTGTCACTATGTATTTCTTCACGAAATGTTAGTGGTACAATTATGAGGAAATGTGATGCGTACTACCATGAAGGGTTGTTACTGTCACAATGTATTTCTTCACAAAATGTTAGTGGTAAAACTATGAGGAAGTGTGATGCGTACTACCATGAAGGGTTGTTACTGTCACAATGTATTTCTTCACAAAATGTTAGTGGTAAAACTATGAGGAAGTGTGATGCGTACTACCATGAAGGGTTGTTACTGTCACAATGTATTTCTTCACAAAATTTTAATGGTAAAACTATGAGGAAGTGTGATGCGTACTACTATGAAGGGTTGTTACTGTCACAATGTATTTTTTCACAAAATGTTATTACTAGGTAAAACTATTAGAAAAGGTGATGCGTACTACCATGAAGGGTTGTTACGGTTCACAATATATTTCGTTACATTATGTTTTATTAATAGGTAAAAGTATGAGGAAATGTGATGCGTACTACCATAAGGGGTTGTTACTGTCACGATATATTTCTCCGTAAAATATGTTTTTAAAAGAGCGAGATACCAAATGTGTTATCTCTGTCACATTAAATTAGAGCGTAAGTCTAATAGCCTCATCCTACCTTCAAAATAGCAATTCACAAGGAGCAACTAACTATCAACAGTGGGAGATTGCAGAGCGAGCACTAGCCACGATGTCCAACAGGAGATACTGAATTTAGCCACTTTATTTCCAGTAGGCGATAAATTACCGATGTTCCTATCATCTTAGAATTACTATAGAAGGGTAAACAATTCTATTTAGTTCAATGTCTTCTTGAACTAATAAAAAACCAACATGAACACAAATGTTTCATTACCAGAAGACGCGGGTTCGAACCTCTTTGAACGCGAAATTTTTGAGATGATGATGATGATTTTTGAGAGATACTAGGTATATTTATTTAAATTTTCCGTTAGTGTGGGTAAACAATTTAAATCCATCAAAAATCTATCAACTTTACAACTAAATCAAGATTTTTCACATTGAAGGTTTTCGCTACATACTTATGATATTTTGATGCAAATTGGTTATAATATACGTCACTGCTATATCATGTATTACCTAACAGAACGGGATCGTTCAGTACCCCATTTGAATATCTAGAAGAATGTAAGAATGGTGCGAGTGCAAATGTCGTAAAATGTCGAGTATATCTATGTGTCATGGACTGTAGATGCCTTTACAGTTTCGTGGTCGAATAATGATAAAGCAGTAGGTATAGTAGTGGTATACGGAATAAATTGCTTTAATTGCTTTCAGAGTATCCTACAAATTACACAATAGTCTCACCTTGGTTGCCGTGAAGTCATTGCTAAGCTTTATTAAAGTTTATAAGGGTGCCAGGGGTGCGATTTTTGAATGTCACCGAGTGACTAAATATCAGCGATGTGACCGATAGTCACCGATTTGCAGAGTCGTATTTCTTAATCTCAGCGGGTGACTAAAATTATCATACCTGTGGTGTTGTTTGCGAATGTGTACCCCCACTCGTGAGCGATATCATGGGTGTGGGTATTTGGTGACCATTTTGACTTGAAAACAATGTCCAACATAAAAAATAAAATTGAATAGAACACAATCTTAAGTTTATCTATGATCTAAGCTGAGAAATAGTTGCATGTTTGGTATACAAGGTATGACTTTCAAAGATACGACTTTTGCAAATTAGTGATTTCAAAGACATCACTGAGAATCTTGTCACCGATGATTTCGAGGTCACTCGTGAAATTCGGGAATCGGCCCCCAGTTTTTGAAAAGTTAATAAATGATGAACATGTAAAAGTATTCAGACCTATAGCCCCAAAATATGACTTATCATGGGATCAAAATATTGTTTTAAGTTATCTAGGTCAACATTGGCCCAATGCCAGTTTGACATTAGAAATCCTATATAAAACTTTTTTGTTTTTTAGCGTTAGTAACGGCGCACAGTACAAACATTATGTATCGCTTTTCAGAGTAAATATTATCAATTTTTAGTGCTCGTACAGGTAGTAGTCGGCATGCGGCTACTTCTGCAGCTATAGTAGTAGGCTTGGCTTTAGTATAGACATGTTACGGTATACAGCAGGATGGAGTAGGTCCTCCTCTATTTTGCTAAATGTTATGACAAAGATGTAATTAAAAATGACTGAATTTCTTTCATTTATTTCATCTAATAATAAATAAACCGTACATTTCACAAAAAGAAATAGGTATTTCTTCTTGTGAAATAGTATAAAAAAAAAAAAAAAAAAAAAAAAAACAACTGAACAAATAAGAATTAAATTTATCTTATTTCTTAATTTATATCTCTAAACATCCTACAGAATGTAAACAAAATCGCTAAGAATGATGCTGAAAAATATAATTAATGATCAAACGAACTTACCTGTACGTGAAGTTCGATCATAATTATATGATCAGCATCATTCTTAGCGATTTATACTTACCCTCCCTTGAATAATATTTTTGTATATTTATATATAGGTATAGCCCGACCCAGAACTAAGTTTATTTTATTTTTTTTCATATTCTACAAACAAAATGAGCCTAAGATGGCCGCCCGGGCTTGTCGTACAAGTTGGTTGACAGAGTTGTCATTTCGAGAAAAGTAATCTTTAAACATACCGTGCAAGGCTGTGACGTGGGGACCTGACTACAGAATGTAAACAAAATCGCTAAGAATGATGCTGATCATATAATTATGATCGAACTTCACGTACAGGTAAGTTCGTTTGATCATTAATTATACGTATAAATTATATACGTATAATTTATAAAGTTGTGAATAGCTGTGATAATTTTAAACAATATTAGATCGTTAAGATTTTAGTGAAGACTTATTTTATATTACATATAAATATTGTTGATTTATAATATTTGTACGCTCGTATTGTGTTACTCAATAACAAAACAATGTAACAACTATCAATCTATGTAGGAGTATTGCCAGCAGGATTTATAGTCTTTAAATAAGATTATATAGTCTTTGATTGCCAGGGTTATCTTACAGTAGGTATGAATGTGCCCTACAAATGAAAACTTTTATAGCATCAATATAATAATTCTAATAATATCATTAGTACTCAAAGTAAGCGCTACACAAAATGTATCACCCAACAAAATAAACTCTAAATTAGTAACTACTGTGAAATGTATACGCTCGCCATGACTATGTACTCCATCACTCCCTCATTATCATCACAAAGTGCTTTATGCAGTTAATTTAAATAAGCGTGTCTATATTAAAACAGTACCATTTACAGGCAACATTGTGTTAGAATACTCATTCATCCGGCAAAGCGGAGACGCTTGAGTTTATCGAATTTGTGCACATTTTCACTTCACGAGCAATTGTAATTTCCGCACACGATGTTTCTCTTAACACGATATTGATAAACATTCGCGTGATTTTGTTTAGTGTAGGTATGGCATGATCAAGAATTTACGACGGCTCTAGCATGTAGCGATATCATCAGCACTGGGACACAGGGATTTGTAGACCGGGGCTTTGAGTGCTTTGTCTGGCGATTATTAGATTTGTCAACTATAATAAGTGTCGTATGTTAAGTACTATTTTGGCTTAGCAAGAGCTGTTGGGATTTGGAGTAGATTATTATCAAACTAAAGCTATTTACCCACCTAAATTGATGGAGAAAATTTACATCACAAGTTGCAAATGTTTACAAATTTAACAGATTCAATAATTGCGTTCAGGGTCCGTGGGGAACGACAGCTCATCGTGTTTTCATACATTTTTAAGAGCGCTTGGTCAATTTGGACGCGCCTCTAAATTGGAGGTAATTATTTGACCACAAATAGGCAATGCAATACAACGGAAAAACAGCTAAGATACATTAAAAAGATCACTCTGACTGCCCTTGTTATTTTTGTTAAAAATCTTCATTACAAAAAATACTTTCATTACTGATTTCTTTTTCGGACAATTTTTAAACACTTACTTGAAACACTCCTAATGGAATGGGACTTTCACTATGCCCATTTCTCTTCCGGCAGCTTCACTACTATAAATTAGAGAACTACAACTGTTGTTGGTATGGTACTAAGTGAACTTCACTAGTTGTCTAATCTCATATGTTTCCATCCTGTGCAGGTAATGGGATAGTCTTGAGCGTGAGGCGACACGAGGAAATTATACAAAGTGCAAAAGCTCATAAAACGCCAGGCACACAAATGTGTCGGACGGACGTATTCCTCGACTGGAAATGAGTGAGCAATTACCGTATTTTCGCCTTAAAACACGACTGGGAAAGAGTTTAGGGCGCTAAGGGTTTTTGTCAGCGGCTTACTAAGCCGGGAATTGAGTGAGTGTGCCCTATCAATAGCAGTTTACGTATCAATTCGCGGCAATAAAGTCGAGTCAAATATAGTAAATAACGCGTTCCTTACGAGATTAAGTAAAATACTCAACTTTATTTTAGTACAAAATAAATTGATAATAATTACTTACTCCGTTTCTTATTTGGGTTTTCTTATAGTATAACAAAGAAGACTGTGTATTTTATTTTACGGGGACAAGCTTAACACTAAGATGTTATATTGGTAAGTTTGTGACTATTTGAATACCTTGTGCTGTGACGCGGTAATTAGAGGCTATAGCCTATAGCCTCTAATTACCGCGTCACAGTTCCCTATAGCCTATAGGGAACTGTGTCATCTCGCTGTACTGTTTTGCCGTCCCACTTTGTTTGATTTATTTTTACTTATTCTTAGTATATTCAGTCAAATAACAGAATTCTATCCTTTCTGCTAATATCATGTCCGTTTATTTTGACAGCAATGAAGTCCCTATGTTGATTGAGAGGTATTTAATCATGTCCGGTCGTTTCCACTTTGTTGAAGAGGCTTCAGTAAACCTAACCGATTATTTTAGCAAAGCCTAATAAGTCTGTCTATAAAAGGAACATTTCTGGATAAAACGTGATGGAGGTCTGACAGTACGCCCTCTGGTGTGCGAAATCGAGCGCTTAACATTTTGCTATATTCTCACGGGACCTTTCGGCAACGCGACGACCAAAAGATATAAATTCTAATGTAAAATATGATCTTATTACGTATACTACAATTTTCTTTAAAGGGTTTATAAAAAAAATGTAATGAGAAAGTTTTCCTACGGAATAGTAATAAATCTCAATTTCTAGCAAGTGTTAGTACTGTCTCAAATCCACTTTGAATCCCTGCCTTCTTTACCAATCATTGTATAGTTTGAATTCGTTATTTTGATCGATAAAATTATGTGTACCTACCTATATTCAATAGTGCTTTGTTTTATTTTCTCATCGACCTACCTCACAACCGTAACTTGTTCGTAACATTATATGGTTGATGTATGTACCTATTCGAATTTTTATGCAACCAGTTGACGAGAAAAGCTGGTTCTCTTGTCCACAACAACGAAGTCGTAGTAGTTCTGTTCAGAGCTTTGACTGTATCACTTTACCTAAGGTCAAGTGAGATAGTGTACCAAAAAAAAAATGTACCGTGAAACCTTTTCTTACTATGAACTGTTTATTGGTTTGTTACATTAAGTTTATTAACAATTGAGTAGGCATTTTGAGTTTAATGAATAATTACTGACATTTCCATCCGTATACAAATAAATTAAATTGATGTGTCTGTTTGTAATATCAAAATAACAGCTTTTCACTAAATGCGTATGAAAGTATATACGGTCCCTAGTATAACAAAACACAATTTTCAAAATTTTTGTATGTCTGTCTGTTTGTTCTTGGTAATCTCCGAAACAACTGGATCGATTCTGACGGGACTTTCACTGGCTGATAGCTGATGTTATAAGGAGTAACTTAGACTACGTGGGTGAAGCTGCGGGCCACAGCTAGTTCCTAATAAAAGTGGACAGAAATCTTTAAAACTTAACTGTTATTAGAACACTTTATTATTCAACCACGTGTAGGTTGAATTATTTTAAACAAGACCTATTCAATTAATTATCTCGTTTCTCAAAAGCAAGCTTAATAAAACCTTTATTTGTTCCAGTATTTCATTCTAACTGAAACGACAACATTGAAATCTGAAGTTTCAGTCCGTCCGCGATGTGCAAATTCAAGGTGAATTTGTACGTATTATTGAAATGAGGGTCCACATAATGTTATATTACCAATTTCCCTCCTCGATTCGGCTTTAGGTTAGACGGCAGCCATTGCAGAGATTCCGAAATTATTTTATATCTAGTGAATCATCTCTTTTGGAACGAATTTACCTTTCCCATTGAGTGGAAACATTAAATTAAAACTTCGGAATGACAAGGGCCGCTAAGTTTGGATGTGAGCAGAAACTCAAAAGCCGTGTCAAAACAACATTATACGGTGTTGAAAGTGGAATGGATAGGTAATGCAATTAGCATTTAATGGGATTAATGTGGAGCATTAACGAGCGTTTTTGCCTTACCTGAATAAAATTACTGATAAAATGTGCCTGTGTCTATCGTAACGTCACGTTTAGATACCTACAATGTAAACAGTGATGGGTTGACAGTTGTATGTTCCATAATTAGATAACAGCTACGTACCCTTGACAGAATGTAGGATATTTTATTAGTACAACTAAATACAGTGAGTACTTGGAAAAACCGGACAGTTTTCCAATCTACGTGAAACGATACCTAACTAACATTCTGATTTAAGAATTATGCTGACACTATTTTGTAATCGGTGATGTTTAGATGTATTATTGAACCTGATTTATAGTTTTTTATTATTATTGAGTTCTTTTGTCAGGAATCTAATGGAATGTTATGATATTGGGTTTTCTTATTTTTTAGACTTTTTCTAGTGCACACTTGATTACCTACCACTTATATTGCAAATCAATTGCCAAAGAGTTGCGGTAATTGCAGAGAGAAACTAGTCTCTATTCTTGAATCTAGGCCTTGGCCTAGGAATCCTATAGCATTAGGTATATCATCTCCGACCACAGGTTCCCCTGGTGAAGTGGAGATCACACCCTACAACTATTTAGAAATAAAGAAAAGTTAGTTCCAAGCTATCTGAGGCACGGTATTTAGTATGGTTTTCATATTTGCGAGATATAGGTATTTAAATTGAAAACATTTTATATTCCTTGCCATTGGCGCATCAGAAAATCAATGTCGAATCTACTTGTCCCCATCGTTTCGTACTTTGTATCTAGAGAAACACGGGTTCTGTAATACTATCTATGTAATTTCTATTTGCCTTAACTTTTCGGTTAGACTTTGGGGTCGGATCACAAGACAAGGAAGGTCATGACTTTGTAAGAAATAGGGAGACAGGTATATTTTCTATAAACTATTTTAAAAATACATTAAAGAGATTTTTCACCGACGACTTAACAAATTCTTAAGGATCCAACTTTGTAAGATAAATCACAAAAGAATTCTAGATTAGAAAATTCTAATCCTTTTTCGTTGAGGCATTTCTTTTCTCAAAACTTGGCTTTCTGCAATTTGGAGTGAGTTTTATAAAGTTTCACAAAGTACGATTTCAGAGTCATTGAAGTGACATGGGTTTACGGTAAATTAAACAACGCTTACAGGGTAAGACAATATTGAAACGACCGCATTCACAATGTGTCTATATTTATGTGCATATTATGGATGTATGTATATTATATTTTTCAGCATCATTCTTAGCGATTTTGTTTACATTCTGTAGTCAAGTCCCCACGTCACAGCCTTGCACGGTATGTTTAAAGATTATTTTTCTCGAAACGACAACTCTGTCAACCAACTTGTACGACAAGCCCGGGCGGCCATCTTAGGCTCATTCGTGTTTCCGTGCTCATAGCCTTCGCACGCGCCTAGCCTACAAAAATCTACCGTCAAAAAAAAAAAAAAAAACATAATGTAATTGCTAATAAAAGAAAACGAAACGAGAAAAAAGATCGTTTGAAAATTAGTAAATTGCAAGTAGAATTGAAATAACGCCAACATCGGATCATATCTACGTTCTGCGAGAGTGAATCAGAAGGTTAGTATGTACCTACCTAAATAATAGTTACATCTATGAGGAAATGTGATGCGTACTACCATGAGGGGTTGTTACTGTCACAATGTATTTCTTCACAAGATGTTAGTGATAAACGTATGAGGAAATGTGATGCGTACTACCATGAGGGGTTGTTACTGTCACGATATATTTCTTCACAAAATATTGGTGGTAAAACTATGAGGAAGTGTGATGCGTACTACCATGAGGGGTTGTTACTGTCACAATGTATTTCTTCACAAGATGTTAGTGATAAACGTATGAGGAAGTGTGATGCGTACTACCATGAGGGGTTGTTACTGTCACGATATATTTCTTCACAAAATATTGGTGGTAAAACTATGAGGAAGTGTGATGCGTACTACCATGAGGGGTTGTTACTGTCACGATATATTTCTTCACAAAATGTTAGTGGTAAAACTATGAGGAAGTGTGATGCGTACTACCATGAGGGGTTGTTACTGTCACGATATATTTCTTCACAAAATGTTAGTGGTAAACCTATGAGGAGGTTTGATGCGTACTACCATGAAGGGTTGTTACTGTCACGATATATTTCTTCACAAAATGTTAGTGGTAAAACTATGAAGAAGTGTGATGCGTACTACCATGAAGGGTTGTTACTGTCACAATGTATTTTTTCACAAAATGTTATTACTAGGAAAAACTATTAGAAAAGGTGATGCGTACTACCATGAAGGGTTGTTACGGTTCACAATATATTTCGTTACATTATGGTTTATTAATAGGTAAAAGTATGAAGAAATGTGATGCGTACTACCATGAGGGGTTGTTACTGTCACGATATATTTCTTCGTAAAATATGTTTTTAAAAGAGCGAGATACCAGATGTGTTATCTCTGTCACATTAAATCAGAGCGTAAGTCCAATAGCCTCATCCTACCTTCAAAATAGTTTGTAAAACAGAATGTTACAGAACTCGTTGTTGAGCCTTCGACGTCGGTTTTCACCATAGTCGATGAACCAGATCCATCTTGACCAGTTTCACTTCACGTGGTCAGTCGATTCCGTCTCGGTCTCACCAGATTCGCTTACTACCGAGGGTGCGGGTCCTTGAACATCAAATATGATGAATATTGTTGACCCTGAGCTAGATGACGAAATATTATCGCTACTTGGTAACGAACCTAAGCCAGAGACTCAATTGGGATGTTGAATGATTTTGGGAAAGTGTTTAAAACGATGCGAATGGGCCTAATATAACCCAAATTATTTAAAATTACTTTTTGAATACAGCTAATACTTTAATTTTCATGTATTTTAAATGCCATTTCAAGTTTCGCTCCAGAACGCCAATACTCGTCACGTGATCGATGTGACGTCACGATTCCTGGCACAGATAACTATATTCACAGAAATCACTCTAAAATACTAGGCAGAAAGAGCAATATACTCATTCCGATTGAGAAAGTGACGTCACGCGCGTTTTATGTCACGTGACTTCGGAGTGATGTGATTACATTTTGATTATTAAATTAAAATTATATTCCTTAAAAATAAACAAAAATATTGTGTTTTATAGGATTTCTGTCACAAGAACTACCGTTTCGGGGCAAAAATTATATTTTTATTTTAATACAGTCAACATCCCAATTTGGGAAAGTAATTTTTAAGGACTTGGCTTTTAAAGATGCAGGAAATCCTCGTCCAGCAACTCGGAAATTTACAAGGAGCAACTAACTATCAACAGCGGGAGATTGCAGAGCGAGCGCTAGCCACGATGTCCAACAGGAGATACTGAATTTAGCCACTTTATTTCCAGTAGGCGACAAATTACCGATGTTCCTATCATCTTAGAATTACTATAGAAGGGTAAACAATTCCATTTAGTTCAATGTCTTTTTGTACTTATAATAAAGACCAACATGAACACAAAGGTTTCATTACCAAAAGACGCGGGTTCGAACCTCTTTGAACGCGAAATTTTTGAGATGATGATGATGATTTTTGAGAGGTACTAGGTATATTTATTTAAATTTTCCGTTAGTGTGGGTAAACACTTTAATCCATCAAAAATCTATCAACTTTACAACTAAATTGAGTTTTTTCACATTGAAGGTGTTCGCTACATATGATATTTTGATGCAAATTGGTTATAATATACGTCACTGCTATATCATGCATTACCTAACAGAATGGGATCGTTCAGTACCCCATTTAAATATCTAGAAGAATGTAAGAATGGTGCGAGTGCAAGTGTCGTAAAATGTCGAGTGTATCTATGTGTCATGGACTGTAGATAGATGCCTTTACAGTTTCGTGGTCGAATGATGATAAAGCAGTAGGTATAGTAGTGGTATACGGATATAAATTGCTTTAATTGCTTTCAGAGTATCCTACAAATTACAACAAAAATCTCACTTTGGTTGCTAAGCTTTATTAAAGAAGTCTATGATACCAAGTTCAGTGATAAGTTCAGTATAAGCAGTACGGTTGTAGCAGTAAATCTTGGTTTAATTATTGCAATGAAAATAATTTTAATTATTTAGAAGTGGCTGTTCAACGATTGTTACTTTATTAACAACTGTTTTGAAAAGTTATTAAATGATGAACATGTAAAAGTATTCACACCTATAGCCCCAAAATATGACTTATCATTGGATCAAAACTTTTTTGTTTTTTAGCGTTAGTAACGGCGCACAGTACAAACATTATGTATCGCTTTTCAGAGTAAATATTATCCATTTTTAATGCTCGTACAGGTAGTAGTCGGCATGCAGCTACTTCTGCAGCTATAGTAGTAGGCTTGGCTTTAGTATAGACATGTTACGGTATACAGCAGGATGGAGTAGGTCCTGCTCTATTTTTGCTAAATGTTATGACAAAGATGTAATTGAAAATGACTCGATTGAATTTCATTAATTTATTTCATCTAATAATAAATAAACCGTACATACGGTCTATTTCTTTTTGTGAAATTATATACTTAACAAAAAAAAAAAAAACAACTGAACAAATAAGAATAAAATTTATCTTATTTTTTAATTTATGTCTCTAAACATCCTACAGAATGTAAACAAAATCGCTAAGAATGATGCTGAAAAATATAATTAATGATCAAACGAACTTACCTGTACGTGAAGTTCGATCATAATTATATGATCAGCATCATTCTTAGCGATTTATACTTACCCTCCCTTGAATAATATTTCTGTATATTTATATATAGGTATAGCCCGACCCAGAACTAAGTTTATTTTTTCTTTTTTCATATTCTACAAACAAAATGAGCCTAAGATGGCCGCCCGGGCTTGTCGTACAAGTTGGTTGACAGAGTTGTCGTTTCGAGAAAAATAATCTTTAAACATACCGTGCAAGGCTGTGACGTGGGGACTTGACTACAGAATGTAAACAAAATCGCTAAGAATGATGCTGATCATATAATTATGATCGAACTTCACGTACAGGTAAGTTCGTTTGATCATTAAGTAATTTGTAGAGTGTGGTCTGCGTTAATTCACCAGTTTTATTCAGCTATTTACGATTTCATAAAAGGTCACTTGCTAACCGATGAGATGCAATCATAGCATGGTGATACGACCTTCTTTATTCTTTCTTGGGTTTGCATCCTTGAATTGAAAATCTGTCATTCAACTTGAGGGTGTGACGCCCTTTGAAATTGTCCAGAAGCTCCTCTGTAATTTTGACTTGCGTTTTGATGGGATACACCTCTAAATCGTAGGCATATTCGTATTTCGTAGGCCAGGCATACCCGCATCGTATTTCCTTCATTCAATTTTACAGTGACGGTCAGAATTTGTGATGGATAGCTATGGCCTTTTAACATAGATTACTTCTAGGAATCAGACTGAGTCATCGTGGTAGATAATACCTACCTTTTACTTTACCTAATACACCAAGATATCTACCTAATTCCAACTTATTATAGGTGCGAATATGTGTTGGGTTTTTTTATTACTGCAGTCAGTAGAAGCGTTTGATCCTGCACGATCTCACTTGATGGAAAGCGACGATATGGTGTAGCACGCTTGCTCAGTAAATACCTATACAATCATGACTTGAATACACCCAGATTGTATTTAGACGGAAACACAGACGATGGCGGGGCATTCCACTCTTTTGCAGTTCTTATAATAAAGGAAGACCAAGCGCTTAGTGGGAAATGGTGGTATTTCAACAATAAAAGGGTGGCATACCGCCACACAAAAAGAAAGTTATCAAGGTAATAAGGCACACTCACCATGATGTATCCTATAAAATACCGATAAGCTGGTCACTTCACGCCGGTGCGGCAGAATTTAAGGCCTGGTTTTGACCTTATTATATTATATAAACTTTTTGGCACGTCGCCAAAGTTCGATTGAATCCAAAGTATCCTTGTTTTTCGGTTATCTTCCACGTAATAATAGAGCAACAAATGGACATGATTTGCATACAGATAGTTTTTAAAATTGAAAGCAATATAGAAGGAGTATAGTAAGCAATATAGTGGGAGGACTAACTCTTCTGCGAGTGTCCGTCTGGGTTGTTACCACCGCTTTGCTCGTGAAGTCTGCTGCCAAGCAGTAGTGTGCAAGCATTACTGTGTTCCGGTTTGATGAGCAGAGTATCCAGTGAAATTACTGGGCTTATGAGACTTAATACCTAATGTCTCAGGGTAACGAGCGCATTGCAGTGCCGCGCAGACCTTTGTGTTTCAAACTTCTGGGTGGCACTGCAATTGTTATGGGCCGGCGTTATGCTTACCATCAGGCAAACGACCAGCTCGTCTCGTTACCAAATAACATAAAAAAAAAAGAAATGTCTCTCTGAAAATACACGGTTCCCATAAGGATTTCTACGTGGATGGAACCGCGAGCAGCAGCTGTAAAGTATGTTTGTTGGTTTGTCCTTCTTTCACGCAGCAACGGAGCAACGGATCGATGTGATTATTGGCATAGATATATTTTATGGACCGAACAGTAACATAGATAGGCTAAATTTATCCAGGAAAAATGCACGGTTCCTGAGGGAACGCGGGTAAAACCACGGCGGAAGCTGTAATAAATAAGGCAAACTAAGTTTACCAGCTTGCCTTAATATTTTTGCAGATATATTTTATGGGCCGGAGGCTACTTTTTATACCTAGTTATATGCACATGTCATATTTAATCAGGGATAAATTTAAATTTTATCCCTGAAAAAGGCTCAAGTTTTAATGGGAATCTATTACTCGCAGGGGCCGCTGTTAGTACCTATGGTACATATTCGTAGAAATGCTTGAACAATCGAGCTTGAAATATATGAGACAAGCATGCATGATAAAGTAAGAATAATAGAAAAAGTTATACCTATACTTCATGGCGAAACTTTGTTTTCTGGCCTCTTTATTATAGTCTAAGATATAAAGTAATGATGATTTAGTAATATGTATAACAATAGTTTTAAGAGTCAATGAGGACTCATTTCATAACAACACTTTCAATAGCTTGGAGTTTCTACAGCCTGTGCTGTAAGATTTCGAACGCTTGTGCGCTTCAACACGCTATCTGGGCCATCAAGGGCTAATTCTACATCGCAAGCATATACTAAAACAGCAATTTATAAATATGCTGATATGTATTATGCTTAAATATATAAAATACAGTATATTACCTATAAATATACTATTGAGATTGCGGGCAAACGCAAGCCTATCCTGTACCGAGAAGCACTCTCATTTTATAATTGATCAGATAATATTCGAAAATTGTTATTCACAAGCGTGCCTCTTTATCATCGCGCAAACATTTCTCTTCATAAATTAACTTACAATAAAACGAACTTAATTCCGTGGCGATCCCATTTGTAAATTTACAATGTTTTGCAGTAACTCTGAAAATGCTTTTAGAACTACGTTTTTGAATTAATGCTCCATCTAAATTTAGTGTTTAAACTTTAAATGTGCGGGCTGGGAGACATTTGGGGTGTTAAATTCATGCTTAATTATATTAGCATACAATAAGAGCGTTTAATTAAGGCTCTTCTTACAACTTTTCAAATCCAAGATATTCGTAATGAATGTACCGATTGTAAAACGATTTTAACCTTAAATGTATAAGCGGGATAATAAATAGGTCTAAGTAGTTAGTTAGTAGAATTAAGTTTTCCATACAAACAAAATCACAATTTTGCATTAATTAGACTTTTTTAAAATGTTTTTCTACTAACTAGTTAGATCTATGTATCTTGCTCATAAGTATATAAAAAGTTTCGTTGACACCACGGTTTCGTTAATTTCGGAGATTTCGGACTTAAAAGTTTGTATATGTAGTTTAAAGAAACTAAAAAACTCTATCCTGGCCCTATCATCAGAATCTCGACACTAAGTGCAATCTAATGGACGTCTCAAAACGAGTTATATTATGAGCCCAAAGTTGAAGGGTTTACTTGTAACCGCTGAAGAGTTCCACTATCCACCTCCTGACTCCATCATCAGATCAGCTCCAAATATTTTTTAGCAAATTATAGTATTATCATCCAAACTATACATGCACAGTTTCATTTCGATACGATAAATAGAAGTAGATTATAATTGACTTCCTAGATTCTATTATACTAAGTTACAATTGAAGCTAAGAACTCACTTAAAACTTTAGCACAACCAGTTTGAAGCCAGGATAGATCAAATCAGTGGTAGGAACGGTGCGTATCCTTATGACCTTAGCTTCCAGATAGTGATGCAACCTTAGGGGCAGTGTAGACGCTTATGCAAACGTACGTTTGCTTGTCAGAATAACAACGCTTTTGCGTCAAGCGCGGATTTCGTGATACTCGAAATGCGAGCGACAAGCAAACGTACGTTTGCATAAGCGTCTACGCTGCCCCTTAGCAAAATGGTGCGCCAATGTACAATGTTCGCCTGAGGATGCGGATATTTTCGAGATAAGTATGTAAGAAATCAAATGATGACAAAGTTGTAGCTATCAATCTAACTTTTTAAATGTCTGTAAAATAACTTCATAGATGAAACTCATCCATCTTTGTAATCGTACCTAACACCGAGTATTTTTAAAGACTCATGGATATCATGTATTCCAGGCTCCTATAGAAATGCTATTGGGTTGGCTACAATAGGGCCGTAATTCGGATTGTAGTCCGTTTTCATTGTGCGTCTATCAATAGCTTTAGAAATTGACTACCTATAATAATATCAGATTCATTTCCACCTGATTTTTTTTAGTTCGAATGACTGTTGCTTTCACTAGTTCCTGGAAATGATCGAATACAATCTACGTATTATTTAACCGACTTCCAAAACAGGAGGAGGTTTTCAATTCGTCTGTATATTTTTTTTGTATCGATTTCTCCGTCAATTGTCAACCGATTTTAATGATGAGTAGGGTATATATCTCAAGGGCATTTCTTTAATAAATTCCATTAAAAAATAACACATCCCTGGGTGGAAAACTGGGGGATGAAATTTCAAATATCGTGATATTTTATCGAAGTCGGTTCCCGCTCAATTTGTGATATTGAATACTTTTTTGCTAGCGTTTTTTTATCTCATCTGATGACAAGTAATGATGTGGTCAAAAATAAAAAAAAAAAACCTAATTTTGTATCAATTAATTAATGTTGATGATTGGGGTGTCAAATCTTAGTTTTAGGCCCATTTTAAAATTATTATTTAAGAAACTTCAATGAAACAATGGAATAAAATATTAATTTAAATAATCTGCTGTAATTCAAGGCAATTAATGCGACCACGATCATAGACCTTCGAAATTTATCGAATAACATCTCTAGAGTTTTTCCTATAATTACCAGTTCGTAGCTAACGTACCTACTGGTAATTATAAGAAAAACATAATAACCCTTTCGTTACCAAACATATTGACTTTTAATGTTTTAACGATAGCTAAAAAATAATTAGGGTACCACGCAAAAATATAAAAGCCATTAAATCCAATATCTACGCGCGGGTGAAACCGCGAGCAGCAGCTAGTTATGAAAAAAAAATTAACCACTAAAATATTTTTTTATGAGACAGACTAAAAGTTATTATTCTTGGTCACGCGAGTGATGAAGGATGCTAAGGTAATACAAAATGGCTGAAGCCAAGGTATAGTATTAAGATGTACCCTAGGGGTGTGTTAGGAGTTTGTTTGCTTATCTTAGTAATTTCAATTAATTTCTGTTGAGCTGTGTCTATCTAAGAACGGATTACGGAAATTATTCATTTTAAAACTTGCTGTTAGCCGGATTGTTTTATATTGTGGTGGTCATTAGCAGTTGCTAGTGGTGAGGCATTATCTAGTGTCCACCACTTCCAAGATTAAAATCTATCCAAGTCCGATCCAATCCAGAGTGATCCAGAGCCAGTTCCCATTAAAAAGTTAGCTGGTTCACCTTCTTCTTCGACCACATCGTCACTTGTGATCAGGTGGGATAGTGCAGATCATATGGTAAAAATAATACCAATAATACCTACAAATAATAAAAAAATAACTCTTCAATGCTTGCTTGACATCGCACTTCTCCATTTCAATGGCGTAATGTTGTGTGACCTTGATAAAAAAAGTGTATCCAATTTAGGTCAAATCTCTATAAACACAAACCGGCATTATTCATGTCATCCCAATAGCCAATGAATCAATTATTTTTAAAATACGCTAATAATGTTTCACTGTTTAGGCTCTCCGTCTTGTTTGCCAACTTCGTAATTATTTAACGATCTATTGAATGAGTCTCGAAGTCTTAATTGCTTTAACAGCGTCCTTGTTATAACTTAAGCAACAGCTTAACTAAGGCACGGCTAGCCACGTTACAGTAGTAATTACGTATAACTTTGTTATAAAATTTCTTAACCCAAAAGAGACATAACTCAGAGAAATATATATTATATAAATTTAATGACGACCTCTGGCTCTTGGAAAGTCTGATAAACATTGAAGTATACGCCCTCGAGTGCAGAAAGTCAACAAACGTAAGAGCTCACCCCTCGACTTTAAATTTTCCACCGGTTACGTAGTTAGGCAGGACTGGGCGAAGACGACTTAAAGTGTATCAGTTCTTGAAGTTAGAATATTGAGTTCAAAAGGCTTCATTACAAGATTACTATTAAGAACATCGATCTTAATAACCTCATTGGTGAAAACAAACTGGCTATAGGCGATATTATATTTAATGTCGTCCTTCAAAAGTAAGCTAAATTTATTTTTGATTGGAACAACTTTTAACGGTTTATCATTATAAATCGCTATATTTAACATGATTTTTAGTAATTTGTAATGACGATGTAAACCATTAAAATAGTTCAATGTGTAGTAATCACGAAAATTTAAACAAATTTACTATTTACTATCTCTATAATTTTCTGCCTAGGATAATTAGGCAAAATTGTGTCTAATGGGGTCAAAGTGGACGCGACAAATTACCACCTATGAGTATTTCAATTATAACTGTCGTGTCGTCTATGCGTACCGAAATACACTAACTACCTCATAAATTAAGTATAATATACCTACTTGACGCATTTGATTGAAAACGAGATTATAACCCGAAATTTATGGCATGGTTTATCTGGCCAGCTTTTAATTCCATGAAATTGGTTTGAAGAAGCATCGATGATAGGTATTAAAATAAGCGAACACTGATTATTAAAAGAACTAAGCATACCTAAAACCGAATGACGAAAGATTTAATTGTATAATATTCCTTCACATCATTGGTATTCTTAATCGAGGTGGCCCCTAGTGTGCGACACTACTTACGCCGACACTTTGGCACCGTCTCACATTTCTAAGACGTAAGTTAGAGCTGGCGCCGCGGCTTCTTTGGATGAGCGGTCCAAGTGGTGCAAATTATACGAACCTTGGCAGGAGTTACATATATACATATTTGGAGCGTTTAGTGTCAAAACATTGGGTCCGGGAGCTCATGGTCTAATTTAAATATATTCGTATAATAAAACTAGTATCAAGATGCACTCAGAAAAAGGCAATAATGTTAGGATCCGCATTTTAAAACAGCAATTACATTCTTTGTATATTAGCAATTAATTTCAAATGTATATAAGCGTGTCATTCTGTTTTTATATCATTATCATTATTATCAGCTTCTTACGCTCCCACTGCTGGGATAGCCTTATCTCAGAAAGAGAGTATGGGCAATACCTAGTCTACCACGCGGGCCCGGTATGGCTTGGTGGATGTCACATGTCCTCGAATTTTGTTAAATGTTCATGTTCATGTGTGTTTCCTCACGATGTTTTCCTTCACCGTTTTAGAGCGAGTGTGATAAATCCGCACATTTTTTTAATGTTATTTGGTAACGAGACGAGCTGGTCGTTTGTCTGATGGTAAGCATAACGCCGGCCCATAACAATTGCAGTGCCACCCAGAACTTTGAAACACAAAGGCCTGCGCGGCACTGCAGTGCGGTCGTTACCCTGAGACATTAGGTATTAAGTCTCATAAGCCCAGTAATTTCGCTGGATACTCTGCTCATCAAACCGGAACACAGTAATGCTTGCACACTACTGCTTGGCGGCAGACTTCATGAGCAAAGCGGTGGTAACAACCCAGTCGGACATTCGCAGAAGAGTTAGTCCTCCCACTAACAATGACTTGATATAAGTCATTGGTATGAGTCGAGTCGAGATTAAAACTATTCGGATTGAAAATCGCACAAGTTCTCGCTCGGCCACACTCCCTCTTACGCTCAGTTTTTATATGAAGTGCCTAAATAAATCTCAGTCCGAAAGTACACGGCGGAGGATAGCTTTAGATAAGGCAGAGGAGAGACACGAGCTATTAGCATTTATATTAACCCTTAAGAAAACAGGTTCGTGGAAATTGCACTAAATTATATTATACGACACCCTTTGCGTTTATAAACTTACTTGTTAAACTCGAAAAATGTTAAAGAGGTAAAATGATATTACACGGGATTTAACAAGTTTCTTATGTCGACACCACACTTTGATGTCCGTAAAAATGGGTAAAACTGTTTCTACTTTGTTTAGTTTTGAAATAATATTGTTAACTAGTTGCATCTCGAGATTTTACTCGAAATTCTAGTTCTTTTCGTTATTTTCCTTGGGGTTTTTGAAATGTTTAATCAAATACATACTAAAATGGCACATTCATTATTCAAACATGCTTACGTATGTAGGTACCTACATTTACCATATAAATATTACCATATATATTAAAAACAAATTTCTATGTTATTTGAAGTCTAATGAAGATCAGATATAAGTTATATCACCCTTAGTTCAAACTGGCACAAACCCAGTGAAATCAATACTCTATTGACCCTTGTAATCGCTAGTGACGAGTGTTCCTCACTTAATTAATCTTCATTATTTCACCTCAATATTAATATTTATATTATAATTACTTTTTGGCGGTCTGGTAATTACATAATATTTATATTACTTAAGTTCCTTTATAACCAAAACTAGCTCTTCAGATTCTAACTGCATGTTAATTTTATCTATAAGTACTAATACAGTCACGTATATAGCTTTTCAAATTTGAGCTACAGCGTGTTACGCTCTCACTGCTGGGACTACCGGCCTTCCCTTAAAGAGAGAGAGAGAGAGTGTGGACCATGCATGCATGATCCACCACACGGGCCCAGTAGCGCAAGTACGGATCTTTTCGATAAATAAAATTGACAGTACGAATCGTTAAAAAAAATGCACAGTTCCTGTGGGAACGCGGGTATAACCGTGGGCAGAAGCTAGTTACAAATAAATAGGACACAGAGCTTTATCACGTGTTAATCACGTTGTTAGATTTCTGGATCTAGATTTTGGAACGTCAGAAGTGAACAGCTTGAGTCTGACAAATAAAATCTATATTGGTGAAACTCACATAAAAATAATGTATTACACAAGAATACCTACAGAATAGAATAGAAAAGCATTTGTTCAGCACACATTATTCATAAATATGTAGAAAAACGTACAAAAAATAATACATGAGAAGAACATATAGTACATAATTTCAAACATAAAACATACAAAACAAGAAACGAAGTAGGTACCTTTAAAGTGCTGAAAAGGCCGTGGCTCAGCAAAAAGCTGATTATAAAATGACAATCAGCACTGATTTTCAGTCACAAAAATGAGTAGAGAATTAGAGAAACATTAGTACAGAAACAACATTATTTTTCACTCTTGGAATGCACAGCTGGAACGCTAAACAATAAACTTAAATTAATTGCAGAGCCGTCTTAACTCAATCATATTTTAAATCCACCCATTATTCTCCATTCCAGTTCCTGACAAATTCAATTTGGGAGTTTCAGGAGTGTTAACTTGTTTAAGGCCATAACTGAAGATGGCTATTAACTAAGGTAAGCCTCTGACAGTATTGAATGATTTACCTTTTACGACTTGGGGCATCGACGGACGAGAGTATTGCGAGATTTTCACAGAACGTGTCAAGTGCTCTAGAACTTTCTTTCTCTTAGCGCTATCTGGGAACGATTGGGGTTCTTATTTGATATCTTTGTCAATTTATAATCGTTGGCTGTTGTCAAAATGGATTTATTTTCTTCGCTAATGCCATTGGTTAGGCATTGATTGATGTTTTGATTAGACAAAGTAATTCTTGAGAATTCATTAACAAAATTGCCTAGGGCAATCTTCATCATCGTAAAGCAGTGACGGATTTGTGTTCCATTAAACTTTATCACCATTCAAAAAGAATATGATTTTAAAATAATTGTATTATGTTTGTTGGTTTGTCCTTCTTTCACGCAGCAACGGAGCAACGGATCGACGTGATTTTTGGCATAGATATAGTTTATGGACCGGAAAGTAACATAGGCTACTTTTTATCCCGGAACAATGCACGGTTCCTATGGAAACGCGGGTGACAACTCTCGCGGAAGCTAGTTGGGATATGTATAAATCGCTACAATTTCTTAGAAAACCACTTAAATAAATAAATGCAACTTAATCTTTGTAAATCCTTTCTTAATTCATAAACTATATTATAAATTAGTTTCGATTCGATTAACTTTTATGTTATAATAACAGATTAAGTAAACAACATAAACTAAAATAACTAAATAAAATACACACTAATTTATTTACAATCTTAATCTAATACTCCGCTACCAGTAGGCAACGTTCCCAAAATGCTGGCCGCATTGCCACGTTGAATGGCAATGCTTAATCTTTGACCAAAGTAGAGGCCAGCATTTTGGTCACGTGTGGCTTCGACCAGACGCCCTGAAAGTTCTTTAAAAATTCTATGAGCTCCAGGTCCCCACGGTCCAAGTGTGTCAACCCCAAAAGGCTCAAATATGTAACTGCTATCAAGACTACTTCATAAACTAGATTTCAACCTAAGAGAGTCAGAGCTTTTAGCTGTTACTTTATAGCTTAGGATCATTATAAAATTTAGCGTCACTACGAGTCTAAGACTTCTACAAACAAACACAAATGACGCCTAAAAACGTAACAAAATTTCTTCAAAATCCGATCAATAATTACGAATTTTAGTGGTAGATAACCAAATGTAACGCAAACTTAGCAGTGGCCTTGTATCACACTCACACAATAAAACATAGCCATTATGGCTCAGAGATAGTGTAACTTTCTATAAGAATTTTCAGAATCAGATATTTAGGGGAAAAACCTTAGTGGAAAAATACTACCTTAATCAATGAGGAAACCCCACAAGTTCAAAACCCTGTCGGGTTAACGTTATATTAACAACGTTATGCATACTCACGTGAGAAAGTGGTAATTATTTGTTTCGCTAATCTCTGGAGTCACGGTACTGGTCCGAATCTGCGGGACACTCAGACGGATATTCGCAGAAGAGTTAGTCCTATTAACTCTTCTACGTTAGCCTAGTAGTTAGTCCTAAATGAAAATGTTTTAGAGCTTGAATAAAATGCTTTAGATGCATTTTTAGTTTCCATAGCTGACCAGGTGATAGGAATAACTACTAGTTCGTATGACTAATTCTTCTGCGAGTATATCCATCTGAGTGAATGCCAACGATTTGTTCGTGCAGATTGTGTGAACCAAACAGTAATGTGCAAGCATTAGGTACTGTGTTCCGGTTTAATGAGCAAAGTAGTGAATGAAATATTGATGGGCTTATGAGACTTAATACCTAATGTTACAGGCTAACGAGCACACTGCAGTGCCACGCAGGCCATTTTGTTTGTAAGTTCTGAATGGCTCGTAATTGTTATGGGCTGTCGTTATTCTTACCATCAGGCAAACGACCAGCTCGACTCGATATCAAATAGTATAAAACATATTCGAAATTGCGTAAGGGTCGTGCGTTCAACTCCCACAAGGGACAAGTACTTGTGCACGTAAAAAACGTATGTATTTTTGTTCAGTTATTGGTCCGTACTTCTCATATTTCTTGCTTTTAGATATAAAGGTCTATGTGTGTTGAACATTGAGCATTAAGTTTTAAAAGGCAAAGCTTTGCTTATTAACTTCTTAACTTCTATATGAACATTAAACCCAATGTTGCCTTTATTTACACAACAAAACAAGACTTGAAAATTAATAGCAGAGATTTACGTGTTTATTTAGGTCCTGTCTAACTATTGGGGCCTGTCAACACGGCCCCAGCAAAGACCGAATAGTTTCCAGTAAATTGGTTTGTTGCGAGAGCCAAAGCGTTTGATGGTTTAGTAACACAGACAGCTGGCTATTACACAATTCTGATTAATAGAAAGTCACAGCTTGAGTATGTTTAGCTTAATTTATGTACTGTTTTCATTCAATCTGTGTAATAGGTAAATACTCGTCGAAGTCTCGGCGAGGTCCAATTTCCAAATGTGGTCACTATGAACTCGTTGTTTCTATAGAAGATACTTTATAAACGATGTTATAAGGCATGTTGTTAGTAAATAAATAAACTATAGAAAATATCATAGATTTGAGGGACAGTATGTCAGTGAACAATTATCAGAAACAACAAAACTAATATCTTGTACTGGTAATATTAGGGTGTTATTATATTTTGAAGTGTAATTTTTCAATCCAATCTGTAAGTAAATCATTAAAAAGAGGTATTTTGGTCTACAAAAAAACAACACATTGTTCGTAACTTCGTAGTCTGTTTGTTTAGGGTCGTTTTTTAGTGTTAACCCATGCCTAAGGGATATTTTACATGAACCAATAGGAGCTTAAACATAGCACAATAACGTGTAACAAAAAAAATCTATTTTGAAATGAAGCTGTTTCATAATCCTATTACGGGGAAAACATGTTACGTTCGAAGATTGCGTTATGTTTCGCTCGTATTAAACCCCTACTTCTAATTGTCGTATCGAACTTAAACTTTTTATGTATATGATGATATAACTATAATTTGGTATCATGGGGCTGATCTGATTATGGATCCAGGAGGTGGATAGTGTGCTTTTTAGTTTCTGTAAACTACATATAATTATTATCATTTTAGTTTTATAAATAAACAACTGTGCTGCGGAACTTTGTTTTTATTAAAATCTCTATCTCCAGCTTAGATAATGGCAGAATAGAGATGTTTCATCTCGTTCTATTGTTGGGTAAACAATGTAAAAGCAGTGAAGCTGATCTGACCGCTAGTCGTATCGATACGTGTTCCAACACTAGGCTATTGTTTGGGAACAAAACTAATTGCTTTCGATTCAGCGCACTAATATTTTGTTCATGTGTTGTGATACAAGGGTATATTGCATATACGAGTAGCTCACAATAAGGTGCGTATTGTTTTCTAGAAATCCTTGTTGGTTTCTCATTTCGATTTGTGTCGTAGAAACTATGCTATTGTGCGTATTGGGGGTGTATAACTGTATATATCTACCAGGCTACATTTTAAAAACTCTTTATTTCACTGCAAGATACAAGCAGTAATAAATAGAATGGGTAGTAAATAAAATAATATCAGTAAAGATGGAATGAGTAGGCTTATTTCTAAATAGAAATATCTGATGTCCTAGTTATATTGAAGAAAAATGAATGCTACTTTACAGAAGGTACATACATATTATCACTGATTTTAAATCTATGATGGTTCGGTGGTCATACATTTGTTCTCATCCGTATAGGACGAAGGTTCAAATCTCATAATAAACTTGAGTTTTCGGTGAGAACAAACATATTGATTAGGGCTTACGATTCGAATTTTTAATTAATTCGAATATTTTGTTATTCGAATAATTTTCTTAAATCTATAATACATTTCTCGTATGAATGCTGGGCTGGAGTATAATACACTTTTCCATTACAAATCTCATAGGTCACACTAATAAACTACACGGCGTCTGTAAATCGACATGTCAAAACTTCAGCTTCGACACACTCGGGAATACCAGAAAACTCGGATTTTACTGTGTTGTTTTAAATATTAACGTATCTTTAATCTTTGTACCTATTTAACCTCAGCCGATTTTGAGCTGTGACATTAGGTGTAAATGTCAAGCGTTAATGGTGATAACCCCAATTTTTAATCTGG
Source organism: Crocallis elinguaria (assembly GCA_907269065.1). Lineage (NCBI taxonomy): Eukaryota > Metazoa > Arthropoda > Insecta > Lepidoptera > Geometridae > Crocallis > Crocallis elinguaria. The sequence goes on along the minus strand of OU026079.1, from coordinate 7,574,322 downwards.
TTCAGTAAGCTTAATGAATCATCCTTACAGCCTGACCTTTTGACCTTGTTTACGGGCGAAAGGTTTAAAACGTCGATCATATTTTGCACTAGCTTTTGCCTGCGGCTTTGCACGCGTATCAGGACACGTAGCCTATAGCACTCAGGGAGAATGTAGCTTCTTATTAGTGGAAGAATGTTTAGAATTAGTCAAGTCTAATACACAGTTACACTATGAAGTTCTCCAAATTTCCGCAAAAGTCTTCATATATTTTATCTCCAAAGTCTTAAAGAATTGTTGTTCCACATTTTAGTTCCGTCGCTACGTTTCTTCTAAGTAGGTGTAATCTCGCTGAAAGCAACGAGGCAGAATCGCAGACAATACGACCGAGCGCGATACTTCAGTGACCATTTGTTAAAGCGAGCAGACAATTTATTACCAAAATTTAAAATGCTTTCTTTGAGACGATGTATCACCTGCTTTCACGCGCAATAAAGCTAAAGCGGTGCTTGTTTGAACGCAATGGATGGAAGCGTATAATAACATTGAAATGGTTTACTGTTCCTTTTCCGTTTAGGTATTTTTAAATTAAGAGCGAGAGTTTTTTTTCATCACACATCGTTTTTTAATCTCTGATCTGAGCATCGGAACAGCGGGACATGTGTTTACGTCAAGTTCAAATTCGATTTTGTTTAATTTAATTGTATGACTTGAACATTATCCAACTGCTTTTGTAGCGTAGTGTTTGTAAGTTAGATGTAGTGTTTACATACTTGTTATTAAAGCTTCTTATTTATGCGTAAAACTCATTTCTTTCACCAAAACGTCAAAGAGGATGTTCAAAAAATATTTATTCAAATCTAGCTTCTCCCCGTGGTTTCACCTGCTTTCCCACGGAAGCCGTGTATTTTTCCGGAATAGGTAAAAGGTAAGTAACCTTCATCTATATAAAGATTATTTAACTTTATAGAGATAAAGGTTATTTACACAAATATATACATCACAAAAATTTCGCTTCCAACAGGATTCGGACCTGCGTTTTCTGGCAAGCCGGGCCAGACGCCTTAACCAACTAGGCTATAGGAGCAATCGATGATAACATCCTCTAGTGTCGGTTAACACTATAAAATATATTTCATAAAGGCTATTTACCTTTATATATTATATAATAGATAAATGTAATTTACCTTTTATTCCGGAAAAATACATGATTCCTGTGGCATAGGCCAAAAACCACGTCTGAAAGAAGGACAAACCAACTGACGAACAAACCTACAAACACACTTTCGCATTACTACGGACGGATTGGATGATTTAATTGATTTGTTTTATGTGTAAAGTGTAACCCCGTCTAATGAAGGATGAGATTTGATGACGAGATTTATAGGTAAACCTGATACTTAATACCTTTTAATGAAGTTTTAGGGCAAAAATATCTCTTAACGAAGGTCTGGTAAACCATTAAAATATAACGATAAAAATCTCAATTAAAAGTAAGTATAAGAAAATTAAATAAAATTTATTAAGTAAATTTTTCTTAAAATTTAAAAACATTTTAAATAATTTGCCAAGCAATATAAGACTGCGTCTGTGTCCACAAAAGTAGATAATTCTTTTTTATGGGTTTTCAAAATGGAAAACTGAACCTTTATATCTTCGACTTAATTTGGTTATATACCGTCAAGGCTTTATATGATCTTCACTGTCTGTCAAGGCTATCTTCAGATTTGACATGAATATTTTTTTTCTATTGAAGAAAGGTTACAACTTATCTCTCTCTCTTCAGTCGGTCCCTCATTACTGAGGATCGTGGTCACTGGATCCCTTTAAACGAACAATCTGTCTCCATCGATTCCGGTCCAGAGTTGCCCTCACCACTTGGTAAAATCGGCTAGAGGAGGTGGCTTCCTTCACTTGGTCAGACCATCGTGTTGGCGACCGGCCTCGCGCTCTTTTCCCATCGGTATTGCCAACAATGACCAATTTCTCGAGGTTGTCGTCTCCCCTACGCATTATGTGGCCGAAATAAGTCAGTAAGCGTTGAAGGCATACAGTAGACAATCGAGTCTTTATTCCAAGTTGGGAAAGAATAGATACATTTGTGCGTTTGGCTGTCCATGGTATTCGGAGCATTCGCCTCCAGCACCACATTTCGAATGCATCTATTCTCTGTGTCTCTCTTGCTCGGATTGTCCATGTCTCCACTCCATAGAGGAAAATCGGAAATACAAGAGCTCTGACTAGTCGGGCTTTGGTTTTATAGCTTATGCCTCGGTTTTTCCAGATGTTTTGGAGTCGTGTCATTGCGTCTTTAGCCATGGCTATCCGTCGCTTTATCTCCGAGACACAGTCACCCTCACTATTGATACTGGAGCCCAAATAAATAAAGTTGTCCACAGTGTCAATGCCCTGTATATTTTGGACATCTGATAGCATTCCCGCACGATCTATCACCATTAATTTGGTTTTCTGCCTATTTATTTCTAGTCCTAGTTTATTGCTTTCTACTTCCAACCTGTGCAGTATCTCTTTCATATCGTTAATGGATGTAGCGACAAGAACTGTGTCATCAGCATATCGAAGATTGGAGATGCGTTTTCCTCCAACAGCAAAACCCTTATCCCAGTCTTCAAGAGTTTTACGGATTATATACTCTCCATAAATATTGAAGAGTAGAGGTGAGAGAACGCACCCCTGTCTAACGCCTTTCTTAATGCAAAACACATTTGAACAATCGGTGTCTAATTTGACAAAAGAACGGTTGTTGACGTAGAGGCAACGGACCAGATCAATAAGATGTTGAGGCGCACCCATTTCTCCTAACACCACCCACAATTTATCCCACTGCACACAATCAAAGGCTTTGGTGTAGTCAATAAAGCACAGAAGGACAGGGCTATTGAACTCACGGCTTTTCTGAATTATTTGGCGAACGTTCAGAATTTGTTCCCTTGTGCCTTTACCTTTGACAAACCCTGCTTGTTCTTCTGGGATTTGTCGATCAAGGAAGTTCTTTAATCTGTTGTTGATTATGTACAGGAGTATTTTACTAATATGCGGAATTAGTGCTAAGGTTCTATAATTGCTGCAGTCTTTGTTAGAGCCTTTTTTAAACAGTGGAATAAACACGGATTCCGTCCATTCTACAGGCCATCTTCTGGTCTTCCAGACAGAATTACAGATGTTCAGTATTTGCCGCTCACCATTGGATCCTAAATTTTTTAGTAGTTCTGCGGGAATTCCATCTTTACCGGGAGATTTTCTATACTTCAGATATTTAATCGCATGTTCGAGTTCCGACTGCAGTATTTCAGGTTCCTGCGGTGATATTTCTGGCCGTACGTCATTTACAAAAGGTTCGCCAGTGTCATACAGCTTTGAACAATACTGTTTCCAACGTTCCAGGACCTGTTCTTTTTCAGTAAGGATGTTACCAGCTTCATCTGCTATTGTACATGTTTTTACGTTACGAGATTTACTTAGCTCTTTGACTTTACGAAAGAGGTCTCTTGTCTCATATTTTATTGAGTTTTGCTCGAGGTCGGCACAAATGTTGTTAATGTGCTCGTTATAGTCTTTGCGGCAACTTCTTTGGACTTCGGTGCTGAGCTGTTCATATACCTTCCTGTCTTTCTGCAAAGTTAGACCTTTTCCTTTCAACTCTCGTCTTTGAATAATAAGGTCAGCTGTTTCCGGGGATATAAAAGGTTTCATGTTACATTTTGGCAGCATGTTTTCTTTTGCTGTTTGCACAATAACCTTATGCAATGCTTCCCAAGCGACATCTTGGTCAGTGATGACATTTACTGAACACTCAGGGACTCTGTGTTCAATGTCCTTCCTGAAACCGCGCAGGTCCACATGGCGCATATCCAGAAGGCGTTCCTGCTTGTGGACTTTCCTAAAACGAAGCCGAATTGTGGCAACTAAAAGTTGGTGATCGGTGCCACAGTCCGCCCCGGGGTATGTGGTGGTATTCATGACGGAAGATCTCCATCGGCTCTGAATGAGGATGTAATCTATTTGGTTTCTGAAACAGTCACCAGGAGAAATCCAGGTATACAAGCGCCTTATATGTTGCTTAAAGCAAGTGTTGGTTACCGTGAGGTTTTCTTCACTACAAAATTGAAGCATCCGTTCGCCTCTCTCATTTCTAATTCCAATTCCATACTTTCCAACTACCCTTCGAAGATGTTCATCACTGTCAGTACTGCCGATTGAAATCACCTAAAACCACAGTTATCTCTCTTTTAGGTATTTCTTTAAGAGATTTCGCCAGGGAGTTGTAAAAGCTTTCGATGTCGTCCTCACTCGATTGTGCTGTAGGCGCATACACCTGTATGATATTGAGTTTACAGGGAACTGTGTCTACTTTTAAGGCAATAATACGGTCGTTTATCGGCTTGTAACCAGAGACGTATTTGTCCATACTCAGCGGTACAATAAAGGCTACACCCCTAGAGCTCTCATTTTCGGGTCCTGAGAAGTAGATCTTGTTCCCCTGGTCGGTTGAAAAGTAACCGGACTTTCTCCAGTGAGTCTCGCTGAGGCCCAGGATGGTAACCGCCTTTCTTTTCATTTCACTTTCCACAATCTGGAGTTTGCCAGGTTGGTTTAGGCCGCGTACATTCCACGTTCCAAGGTGGTGAGGCTGTCTAATTGACTTTAACCTGTCAGTAACATAGTTTCCATGTGTTGCCTGATTTGACACAAACACATGGCCGGTAGCACATTTCACACCACCATTCCCGGATTGATGGCGCCGGGCGTCAGCCGGATCGCTCAACAGAACCATATCGCTATTTTTTGACTCCATTGTGACTCTCGTGGGAAAATAGTGCAGTGGTTTCCCGTTGCCTTCTGCACCAGGCATTTTAAGGGTTATTTGGACCCTAAGGCTGCTGCAGCCTCTTCCAACCTAGTTGCCCAGATGGGTGTATAGTTATCCCGCTATTGCTCGGTCGCCAGAGCCTCGTCCGTTATCTAGCAGGGAGCACCACGGTAGCCAGTTGGCCACCGCCGCCCTTCGGCGCGTGCAGGTGAGGATGACACTTGGGGCCGGAATGGTGTTATATCCGCTCTCCCCCTTACCCCCCACAACTACAACAACACAATTTTTTTATTACAACTTATACGTATTTTGAAATTTCAGACTATCCTGAGCTTGGATAGTAGGTTGATCTCAGAGATGGATTTGCGTGCGATTGAACGTGCTGTCTGTATCTAAGGGCTCAACCTATACTAAATAGTTATTTATGATATTAGGGCACGAATAATGATTGTTGTTGTAGCAAGTATGGAAGCCTTGGATGGAGTTTGGAGAGAATATAATTATTGGTTTTATTCTATTCATTAACACTTCATAAAAAAAAATTACATTCATCTCTTTTTATTCATATCAATGAAATGAATACTTACCTACCATAAAAACATGTTTTAATTTTTCGCTTTTTTAGCAGTCAAGAAAGTAAGCGAAGGCGTTGGCGGTAAACAATAACACTAATGAGACAAGATTTTTAGAGACAATTGTTGATTCTAACAAAAGACAAAAAATACTAACCAATTTTTAAATTTTTATACTCAAGTAGTTTAAAGTAGTTGATTTCAATCTACGTCACGCATCGTTTCAATACTGATCAATAGTTTGCAATAAGGTTCCAATCGGAAATAGATACTGGATTCAATGAGTGTAGTATGTTCTGAAAATACTAGCCAATCGTATTTCTTCTATTATATTATCTTCAACATGATACAACCAAGAACAAATTGCATGTAAAAGCTATTTGATATTGAGTATTGCGTTCTTGTGTCGCTCAAGTAACGATTTTCCTTTTGTAAACACACACATATGTCATAAAGTAAAAGTATTTGGGAACATTCATTTATGTTTCAGTTGACATGTTTTATATAGAAAACGTAGATTGGCAGAAGCTTCGCATGTCTTAATTGAAATTCGCAGAATTTAAATTAAACATATCTACAGGGTTACGTTGACGCTTAATGTGACAAGATGTTCTCGTGAATTAAAAAAAAATCTATGTAAAACTCAGGTGAACCAGATGACAGTTTGTTTTTGCAATCTCAGACTTGGAGTGACTTGGCGTCAGATTGCTTTCGGAGTTTGGTATCATTTCACCTAGTGTATTATTTATGAAAGCATTTCAAGTATAGATTAAAAAAACACCTCAGTACTCAGTAACATTCAGTACTTCCATATACCATCACTGAGTGGTAGATATCTAGATATAATAAAAGTCGAATAGTGATTATAAAATAAGTAAAACCCTTAAAATTCAGATTCACATTTTTTCACATGAATCCCAGGATACTTCTCATGAAAATGGAAAAACTCTAGATTACCACTTACCTATCGATAAATTCGTACACACGATGATGCTGTTCTGATGTATCATTGATTTGATAAGGCTGGTTTCACGGCATATGGTTTCGTGCATAATACTTTTTTATACAGAATAGTATTTTTTATACTATTTGGTAAGGAGACGAGCTAGTTATTTTCCTGATGGTAAGCATAACGCTGGCCCATAACAATTGCTGTGACACTCAGAACTTTGAAACACAAAGGACTGCGCGGCACTGCAGTGCGCGCTCGATACCTTGAGACATTAGGTATTAAGTCCCATAAGCCCAGTAATTTCACTGGATACTCTGCTCATCAAAGCGGAACCTACATAGAAGGACACTCGCAGAAGAGTCTGTTCTACCATCTATAGTTTTAAGCAGTCGTAAGCACAACACACGCAGTGTATCTTGCTAGCTGGTAAGTGACGATGTGTTCGATGATGACGTTTGCCTATTAGTTGAAATTTATTCACTCGATCGCGCCCTAAAACTGGGCTGGTTATAGCTAATGGAAAACACAGACTGAGGAAAGGAGTTCCACCCTTGAGCCTTGGCAAAAGGCTGCGTGCGTAAAGGCGGAATATCCATCACGTATCGGTGGCGAATGGCGATTAGCTAATCTGGTCGGCTGCAGAAGATGGAAGGGGAAGGGAGAAGTGCCTAGTATATGCGTCTTAGTTTCCATGCTTGGTGTTATTAAGAGGATGATGAGCTTTTATTGTAATTAGAAACGTTCCAGAAGTCTGCGGCTAGATTTGAGGCACATTTATTGGACTTTATTTATAGCCTCAATTGAGTAAGATATTCATGTAATGAAAGCTTCAAATGTTTATATTGGAATCCATTTAGTAAATGTTGATGTAAGCATTCTAAATGCGTGCACGGTTCCGTTTACTTTGTAGGTATTGATAATGATTTTAAATAACAGACGCTTTTACATTATATAACTAGGTAAAGATAAACTTGTTATGTTGACGAGCCGTTTTGAGTATAGGTACCTATATGCTTATAGAATTTGAATGAACATCTTACTGGATTCACTTACTAACCTAATGTAGTTTATCTATAGCATATACGTTTATATGAACATACAGTACGTAAACAAGGCCTCGTAATTGTCAGGGCAATTTGCCCTATAAACTAGTGTACACTGCATACAAATGAGTGGGTATGTACACACCAACGTGGTTATTAGCCGGCCACCGTGTAGTTACCTGCGTAAGTAATAGGCAAGTAGGAAAGTGCGTAGGTAACAGATAGCTTTTACATCGAAAATTAGCCTGCGCTAAAACTTATATCAAGATTTACGATGAATAATCGGACCCTATTGCCACAAGAGGAACAAAAAACAATTGCGGCGGCTGTGAACTAAAATGGTGAGTAGAAACTCGAAAGTGAAGTCTTACTGCCGCACTCAGAGTCGTTTAACGCTTACATAAGCGAGTCTTTAGTGAAGATTTACAAACGAAATCTACACTAAGGGATCGCTTAGTCAAAACCAAACGTGTAAAAAAGCCTTCATCGAAACCAATTACGCACGAGTATGAAAAAAGCCTCCGTCGAAACTAGTTACGAAATTCCGATTTCGTAGGCGGCCGAAGCGGTTTGACAACATGGCCAATGCTAACGCAGGCATGGTTGCGTCCTCTCAAAGCCGAGAAAAAACCACAGTTACCAATTTGCGGACAATTCAGAGATATTTAAAGCATGTTAATTATTAATCAGTGGATATATGTATATTGTATATAGGAGAATTACACCTAATCCATTACATCGAATCAATTAATTTCTAAATTATTTTTGTAGGAAGCGATCACGCTACCTCTTGAAGATCAATCCACGATTCATTAGAAGTGTGCTAGCAGGCCAACATGCCCATTATAAACCACTGCTGAATTATAAATAACACATACCTAACGAGAATTGCCCCTCACGCATAGGCATGAAAGGGCTCGGACAAAATAGCCAACACTTGTATAGATAGCAAAAGTTAAGGACTGTATGATACTCTTTAGGATCACACTCAACAATATTCACAACATCTAAAACTCTAGACAAGTGTTTTTCAAAGTATCAGTTGAGTGGTCATGTTCGCAAGCCAGGTAAAAATATAGAGTTCCAATAAACAGTTATAAAATAAGAAAACTTGTAAAAATGCACTTCTCAGTTGATGGTTTACATTTTCGGATATCTTGTAGTGGAACTTGATTATGATAGGATGGATAAGTGACCAAAATTTCAAATGGTCTAAAAATATCTGCAATAGTTTCTTACCCTGTCGTTTGGTTAGCAATAAATAATTATAATAACCCTGCAAAGTTACTGGGCTTATAAATAGCATTGACAAAGGTTACGTGATATACTCCACAGTTTTGGTGCATATTGCGGCAACGCTCACGAACCAGAAGTAAGAGTCTACGGCACCATGCTACAAAGGATTCCTTAATAGCATATTAGTGATAAGAACATTTTGAGACACGTGTTATTGGTTAAGGCGCATTCCTTCTTAAACATAGATTAGTCTAGTCTTTATCTACATCAAGTCTCCTACATCATATTACATCGTTATTTTATGACTAATGCAAGCTCGTGGTATTTAAATCTTACGTTATTACAAAGTTTATATCGTGGTAGATTTCAATTAAGTAACCTTGCTTATTGCTTTATGCTTCCTATGAAGATGGAAGATTTTTAATTAAAATGAATTTTCCTGGAAGTTTTGAAGTAAATATTATTACTCTTTTTCATTAAAATTGTATTGCAGTTTTAATCAACGAGTCAGTACTCTCTAGATATTTTACATTTTTTAATGCTCATCTAGCTACCTACCGATCTTATTTTGTAAACTGTCTCAAAGCCCCTCTAATCCAGCAGTTGCACTTCAGAGACACACAAAAAGATATTATTTAAAGAAAGAACAGAATCTCTGCTTGGTTTTTAAACCTTATTTCAAGAAGTAAAGAAACATTCCAAACTGAGTTCGTACCGTGAGATAATTAATTAGCAAAACAGTTTGTCAGCCTTTTCAGTCCGTTTATTTGCGCAGACTAACAGACTCTTTCAGTGGCATAACTATTGAGAATAAGTATTCTGTAGATATTAACATTCAGTGAATACGAGTATAACGGCTGAAAGGTTTTAATTATAATTCTTTGGTTTTCACTAAAATGTTTAAATGCCACACAATAATTATAATGGAACGGTTTCTGAACACCTTTTCGATAATTGACCCAGCTAGGTAGGTTTATTTATATACCTATGGTATTGTACACGTGTCTAATGTACGTTATTTTCATTAAAGGTTTAGCTAAAGTAACCTATCTATTTTCGAAGCAGTGCTATTACTAGGTGGTAGGTCTTACTCTCCTGCGAGTGTCCATCTGGCTTGGTACCACCGCTTTGCTCGTGAAGTCTGCCACCAAGCAGTAATGTGCAAGCATTACTGTGTTCCGGTTTGATGAGCAGAGGTAGCCAGTGAAATTACTGGGCTTATGAGACTTAAAATCTTATGTCTCAGGGTAACGAGCGCATTGCGCATTGATGAATATGCTTAACCTAGATTTGGTGTTACCAGGGTCTTACTGTGCACCTGCAAGAACAAACCTACCTACCAGCCTGTCACACACCTGCTTGGTGACAGATTTTCAACTGGTTAGATTAAAAACTTCCTCATCTTTGAAAACAGATTATCATCATCAGTCTTATTAAGCTCCCATTGCTAAAACCAGCCTTCTCTCAGAGAGAGAGTATGAGCCATAATCCACCAAGCGGGCCCAGTGCGGCATGGTTAAACCAGGTTAAAAAGTAATTTATTTATTTTACGTGTTAGCTCTGCAACTACTTACTTTGTTCTGTTTTCCATGAAAAGCATTTTAATGTCTATGCTGTGAACTGCTGTGGCGTGTTAAACTTATTATAAAGAGAAAACAAAGGAGCGGTGGTGTTAACGATCGCTTCTGTGTTGGTTAAAAACGTGGGAGCGTGCATTTGTTGTATAATTCATTCAGTCCGCGATGGGTCTAAACGGAACTTTGCTGAAGCAGCATTGTCTATCCGTTGGCAACACTTTTAGTCTGCGTACAAAATTGGATATCGTTATTTTTTTAATGAAACATTGGCTTTTAGTAATATAGTCTTCCGTTTTTTTAGAATACGTAACCCTGAGAGCGCTACGATAAACCCGCACTTGGTAAATTTATTTGTTAAACCATTCTTAGCGAAAATAAGGATTTTTCTGCGTAATTAAGATTTACACCGACTTACGGGTACCAAATAAATAAGACTGTTTATACACATAATAAATCCACTACAAATACAGTAGGATAAGTAACGCATGCACGCATGGTCAAGGTTTTACCAGATTTTTTCGAACTCTTCTGTGAGTATCCATCTAGGCACAGATTATTTAGCCTGTAGTCTTTGCATCTAGGGGTGTCCGCTTTGTTTGTGTAATCTGCCGCCAAGCAGTGATGTGCAAGCATTACTATCAGGCAAACGACCCGCTTGTCTTGTTATATAATATGAAAAATTGTCGTACCAAAACTCGATACTTCAGCTGTTATTGTTAGCAAATGTGGTAGTTCACAACGTTTACTCAAAAATCCTACTACGGTAAACTCTATTAGTAAAGTTTCAGACTTATCAAAGTTAAGATTGGTTTCGAAAATTGGCATCGATAAACGTAAACGCGTTTCACGATAACAAAACTAAGTTTTTTCTGAACTTCTTAATAATATAGGATAACTGTTTTAAAATCAATATAAAGAATTGGCACAAGTTTTTAAAAATATAGTGACTTTTATTCAAAACATTTGTCATAAGGTGATTTATTTTAAAAATAACTTTTGCTGTTACTAACTTCTTAAAGTCCTTAAATTACAATAAGATATACAATGTTTACATATTTAGCCACTTGAATATTGCATGTGTTTATTACATACAAAACTATAAGTAGTTTAAATAAATATTTGCTTTATAAAACTATATTATCTCACAAACAAAGAGCACCAACGGCAACGATAAGATAAGCAAAAAAAAAGCTAGCAAACAAAATAAAAGTACTAACACAAAAAGGTTACATTATTTAACTTTGAAGCGAGAAAATACGGGTCAAAATTTTTGTGGAACACAAACTGCTGACACAGCAGAAAATCCCCTAATTTAATTTCTCGTGACAAAAATATTCTTTAAGTATTATAAATATCTTTACGTTTGTTTAAGGAAATAATGATTTGGATTTTCTTCCCGTATATCTATACTAGCTGCTGCCCACGGTTTCACCCGTGCTGTATACAACGACACCAACAAACACACTTCCGACTTACGGCGGACGGAAGTACAGATAGTTGATTGGGTTTGCTATCAAAATATTGTTTTGGTACAAAACCACATAAATATACAATATATTTATTTATGCCATCCTGTGTAAGCTGTAACCCAGCCAGCCAGCCTTTTTTGATATTCAGCATGAAGTTTCCACCTCCGTTCATAAATCATAAACACCTCTACATTTTCTCATGGGTATATTTCCATGGGAAAGTAAGGACTTTTCCCTGGGCGACGTTACCTACTTAGAAAGTTCTGTATGGCATTGGCTAGGAAGTATTTTTATTCCAAAATCAACTTCTGCCACCAGGATAAGTTCTAACTTCTAGTCCTATACTAAAAGTTATTTAGTATAAAGGCTGGTTAGGATACTATAAATGAATCCTAACGTATGGTAGGTACTATATCTTACATCTACAATGGATCACAAGTGAAGTGATGTGTTTGTCCCTACATCATCATGGATTCATCTACTCGTATACGCCCGCAAAGTAGGTTCGCTGCAAGCGTGTCGAGCTCGTGGAGTCGTTCGTGCGAACAACTGATGCCGTCGACGCCCGGTTCGCAAGTAATTGTTGGGGACGAAAACATTAATAGCACCAATCAGATATGGCAATATTATAATATTATTTCTATTACATAGCATGTGCTAATAGAGGATGACAAGTTTTAATGAAGGGTAAAGAATAATAGTGTTCGTGCAATAGTTCATAAACGTGCTTAGCGCAATGGTAAAATTTAATTAAGCCAAAAGGGTCAGTGTTGTGATTCACCTTCGGTTACCTGATCCCATCCTATTTATTATATTAATTGTTGTAGAGAATTATACCTTATGTTCAAGTATAAATACAATCATGTACAATCATCGTGTGATATTAAATTCATTAACAAAATAATATCAACAAACTTCCTAATTATTTAATTACAACAAAAACCGAAGGTAAGTAATAAAATAAACTTTTTCCGATTCTATTTCTCGAGTTGAAAATGGGGATCAGGTATTCTATTTCACGAAGCTGTTCGGGTATTACAGAAAGTATGTCACACAAACTTATTATTGCAGAAGTTTGAACGTCTCTAGAAAAGGTATTCTCTATACAATAGGTGAGATAGTGACGCTCTATTCTATAGTGAACATCAAAGTTTGTTATTGTTACTATTAACCTTAATAACTACTTAGTTATGTTGTGAGTTGCGACAGATGCCGCGCTGAGCGAATGTTGCGATGTGTTGTTCTATTAGTAAATTTAATTATCTCAGGACAATACAACAGGTGGAGCGTAGTAGAGATGCTATTGTTTGGGATTGAATTGTAGGGCGATAAAGCTGGCTTACGATGTCTCACTTGTTACGAATATAGCGTGATGAATACATGATACTTTACCTTTGATTCGAACACGTTGCAACTTAAAGTCAGGAGAAACAGTTGTCAAGCGCCAACCAAACAAGTGTATAAAACGACTGGTCCAGTAATCATTGATTGACAGCAGTTTTTTTTGCATCCTCAAGGTGCTTTAGAGGCCGAAAAGCGTCTTTACCTTGAAGAGCAAGGAGATAATCGTAATATAGGGCTGTATTTAGACGGGTTGATTTAATTGCACAATAAAGTCTATTTTCTACGACTTTGAAACTAGTCCAGCAGAATACTTACTTACTCCTCCGGCATAGTGAATACATCTTGTCTCCAATACAAGAGAATGCCACGTGTTTAGGTTTTGCTCAGCTCGCAGAGGCCTCCACAAATTCAATCCAGCGATATCTGGGCCGCCCTCAGTGGCCGCTAGGATACGTTTTTTCTAAAAAAGTTGCACAAATATGTAGAATGGATTATTTGTCTCGTTTACATGGTTTCTTAAATGTAATGTTCAAACAGATATTTATTTATTAACTTTAGAACTTACAATGCGTCTGGTCGAAGCCATACGTGACACAAATGCAGGCCTGTACTTAGCTCAAAGATTAAGCACTGCCATTCAACGTGGCAATGCTGCCACTATTTTGGGAGCGTTACATACTGGTACTTACCGGATTATCAGTTTTTTGTTGTTGTTAGGTTACGAGACGAGCTGGTCGTTTGCCTGATGGTAAGCATAACGCCGGCCCATAACGATTGCAGTACCACCCAGAACTTTGAAACACAAAGGCCTGCGCGGAACTGCATTGCGCTCGTTACCCTGAGACATTAGATATTAAGTCTCATAAGCCCAGTAATTTCACTGGATACTCTGCTCATCAAACCGGAACACAGTAATGCTTGCACACTACTGCTTGGCGGCAGACTACACGAGCATTATGATTGTAAATAGGCTTGTGTGCGTATATCATATAGTTATTTTAGTTTATATTGATGAATTTTTTTCATTATTTTAGTTTACGTTGTGAATAAATGCCACTTATCTTTACTAGCCAAATCATTAGTCCATGAATTATGAATCATGAATCACTGGTTCTAAATTGGGTAAGCGCCAATATGTTATTATAGATTTATACGCCAGTTTTCCTACCTCACCCACAATTTGTATACGACTTAACCCCTTAAGTTTTAATAAATTGTTAAAGGAAAGCACTTATCGCTTAACCCACACATTATCTAGGATATATATTCATATGTAAATTATTTTATACACGCAACAGAATAAAGCGATTCAAGAAAAGTTTTCCGTTAGAGCTCGGCTCCGTGACAGGAACACTGCAAGAAAGTGGTAGAATGCTAAATGTATACAGTACAAATTTTATGGCTAGAATAAAAAATCTAGAAGACATTTGAATGCAACATTTTTACTATATCTGTAGTAGTAGAATATCTTATGTGCCTGCCTGACTGACTACTACAGTCAAGTAGAAAACTGTAGCCAGAAATTGAGACACATAGTCGCCATTCTAGTTTTTATTTGTTACGTGCTTATACCACATGATTACTATTGGGATGGTAGTAGTGAACGAGAGCAATGGGATAGTATCTACTAAAAGTAAAAAAGAGGTTAACCGACTTCCATAGCCATGTCCATTATCAGATTGTATACAACATCCTGCATAAGTTTTTAATTTCTTTTTCCAATCGGTCCCTAAATTCGAAAGGTAATAACCAAAATGCAGACAAATTGAGAACCTCCACCTTTTTCTGAAGTCGGTTAAAAAAAATGCTAGTCAATTTCTTGAGAGTTCTTCTAAGTATCTCTTAATAATAAGTTTTAACTCTATAACTATTAAAATTATGTCTCGGTACTGATTTTATAAAAATGTACAAAATCTCTAAAATAATATTAGGTATGTATAGGTAATCATTAACTTCTAGTTTATAGAACCAATTCAGTGACAACCATATATAAAAAACCACTTATAGCGGACTAGCTTCTGCTCAAATAAATGAAATCAAAAGTATCTCTGGGTTACGGTATCAGTTACTGGTGACATTTCACTGTGATATACGAGTACAGTACAATAAGCATGCAACTCAAAACCACTTCCTCCATTCTCCATTGTAAAATGTCTATCTGTCCGTCAATTTACGTTAAAACGACCTACGGGAAATCGGGTTAAGTTCCATGCAGCAACATTTCTGAACACCAGCGAAAGGTTAATAACCTCTGAAGTGAGGCACGCTACCCCAGTTAACTAACGGAAAGAAAACTTTACTTCCTGTATTATTCAAAGACCTGCATTATTTATGTGATAAATGGTTTGGATCGAAGTAGACATGTCGTAACCTAGGTTACATAAACAGACACCTACTATAATATTATTATTCTAATAGTGACAGCCAAATGAATCCAATCGTTAATAAGGCATGACATCCTACTAGTCCTATCCTACTAATATTATAAATGCGAAAGTGTGTTTGTTGGTTAGTCGATTTGTTGGTTTGTCCTTCTTTCACTCAGTAACGAAGCAACGGATCGACGTGATTTTTGGCATAGATATAGTTTATGGACCGGAGAGTAACATAGGCTACTTTTTATCCCGGAAAAATGCACGGTTCCTGTGGGAACGCGGGTGAAAACCGTGGGCAGCAGCTAGTATATACAATAAAGATTTCTGAATTCTTGTTTTAAGGTTATCTACCTAGTTAGCTATAAACTTACTTTCATTTTGTTTTAGTTAAATTATTGTAAAAAGTAGGTATAATTATAATTTTGTTATTATTCTAACTCGAGGTCAATACAGATGCTTGGAGGAATTTAGGGAGACCTTTCCTCAGCGATAAACTAAGGAAATAAAATTCAAAGACAGTCTATTATGAATACGAACAAAGGGTTACCATCTTTATTGTTTTTATTGAGTTTCTTTATTCGTAGATGTTGATGACAATTACAGTTTAAAAACCTATGAAGTTATGACATTGATTTTATTGGCTTGTACTTAATGGTAACATAACTTTAAGCTTTAATTTGCTAACAAATGTAATCGATTGAACTTTATCTCTTTCTAAATTTATTTCAATTTTATTTTCAATCTTTTCTTGAAAATTTTGTACAGTAGCTACAATTGCAAAATTTCAATGTTATAGGGGTGAAAAGCTTTTGCAATATTTCAATATATTGGATGATCGTCGATTTATCAAATTGGGCTATTAACGGGTTTGAAAACTGGAAAATGTACGAGTGAAATAAAGTTTTACTCCGTTCAATATAGGTTATATTTCGTGCGTAGGTATACTATCTGAACGACGTAAAAATGTTAAAATTGCAATATATCGCGCGCCACGCATGGCTGGCTGGAAAGGGTGACAGGTTATGATCGCAATTTATCTCTTTTAATATATCTGTGCCATCTCCCCTTAGAAAATTAGAGCCATAACATTTTGACAGGTAAGTCAAAACATCATGGCTCTAATTTTCTAACGCTGTGTTGAATTTAAGGCCGAGGTGTATAATATGAGGGTGCCTGCCTTTAGGGGATTATTTGATGAAAGTAATGAAGTTTCGGCCTGTGGCGCGATCGATGCGGCAGATGGGGTAGGGTAAGGTGTGGAAATTGAACCTATGTCACGAACAAGGGGCGGTGTGAAATCGGCCCTTTGTTTCATGGAACCACCTGGTGCAAGTCATGGTTTGAGCCGTGGTCAGGATTTTTTTTGTAGTAAATCGGTTTTCTTATTTTCAAGAGCAATGTGTAAAATTTGGAGTAATCCATACTGAAAAATGCTTTTCATGTTTGCGTATAGTATTGAACTTTATATTGTGACGCAACCATAACATGTTAAAAAGGTAGTCAAGTAGGTAGGTCCAAATTCAGGAAATCTATTATGAAGCCCCTTTTTTATAATAATTGGGGGCTTGCGTTTGACCGCCATCACACCATGTAGCATGCTTGCCCAGAAGACACCTGTTCACTCGTGTCTTTGTCTCCGAAAAATGCTTTGCACGTTTGAGTACAGTGTTCATATAAATTTCATTCCATATAAATTTAATATAAATCTTATCTTGAAATAGATAAGATTTATAATAAATTTATTCAGCAACTTCGTCTTAAAAGAATTGAACGTTTGCTTTGATATGATCAGTGTGGAAAGTGTCTCCCAAATATAAAGTTCCCCTGGGACAGGACGTAACCAAACTGACGGGGCTAAATAAATGTAAAGCGTTTGGGAGTTTAATTAAAATTTAGTAAATAAGTAATAACAAGCCAAATTTATTCAAAGATTTTAATTAAGTTATTCTACCTTTGTTATGCAAGTAATTTTATTTAGATCGGAAAATAAATTTAACGCTCATAAGTCTTAGATAATCGTATAAAATTTAATCACCTTTAAAATAAAATAAATTTTGTTTTTGTTTCAGATTCACATCCATAAAGCTTGAAAGGTTTGCGACCATACTAACCCTCATACTGAAAACGAACTAACTTTTTTATGTTTTAAATAACAATAAAAAGTGAATAACCAATGTGTTTTAGTGGTTGACGTGAACAAAGAGTTTTAAAGAGAAACAGTGATGTCCGCGTGTGTTGTTGAGGAGGGTAGAGAGGAAGGCGGTGGCGCGTATGAAGCGGACACTAGTGGAATAGAAGATGAGGTGGTCGAGCGACCGCGCAGAGAAGTGCTTCTCAGTGCGAGGGGGAGACGAGCCTGCTCCGAGCAGGGACCACATCCTTCGCCGCACTTGCGTAAGTAGACACAGAAACACAAGTTGTGGGAGTTTGGTAGTGTATTCAACACTTGATGCTTGGTGTCATATCCATCCTATTCAAGGATGGATATGACACCAAGCATCAAGCGTTTTGCTTCAACATTCATCATACAAACAGTATAGGAATGGAATTTTTTGCCGACATTTGTTTCCTGAAAACTACAATTTGGGAGTCTTCAAGTCTTCAAGATACTCACAGATATCTTGAACATATATCTTCTGGGCAAGAATGCTACACCGTCTAAGCAGGAGAGGTTGCGGTCATGCGCATTGCGCAAGCTTATTCAGTATAAAAAAGTATCTTAAAATTAAAAAGCTAGTTATTTTTTTAAGTCTATGATAGGTACAACAAATCCTGGTTCGATCATAACGATCCAATCACGCAGCTTGCTGAAAGCTGTTAGCAATAATCGAGGCGCATACAAGTTTGGCATATACTTATTGCCTACCAAGGTAGCTAAATATATCAATAATTGATAGCATTAACTATCTCAACGAAAACAGCTTGTGACTTTTGATTACTTTTAGTAATATAGAGTAGGGTAGATATTACAGGTAGGGTAGCGAGGGTAATATTACCTATAAAAAGAGCCTTGGAGGAATCTTGTCGATGGAACGGGATAAGGGGTGAAGAAAAAAGATCGTGGAACCGTAGTAATAAGTAGTTTTTGAACTACGTATTAATACCTGTTAGTATTAATACCTAGTTATTTTAGATTTATAAGACGTAGTCGTTCTCCGTCGAGATTTTTTATACTATTTGATAACGAGATGAGCTGGTCGTTTGCCTAATAGTAAACATAACGCCGGCCAATAACAATTGCAGAGCCAGTCAGAACTTTGAAACACAAAGGCCTGCGGGGCACTGCAGTGCGCTCGTTACCTTGAGATTTGATTAAGTCTCATAAGCAGTAATTTCCGTGGATTTTGCTGGCAAAGCAATAATGTTTGTACATTACTGCTTGGCAGCAGACTTCACGAGCAAAGCGGTGGTACAAATCCAGACAGACACTCGCAAAAGAGTCCTACACCCTAGTAAAATTAATGTATTATAATTTTATAAGAGTCAGCTAAGGAAATATCTAGGGAATGGCAGCAACAAGCTCCTCGGTTAACATCATAATCTACCACGTTCACCAAGACGTCGTGGAGGAGGCCGATGTACAGCAGTGGACTTTTTCCCGCTGATGAAGTCCTAGTCAAAATTTGTAATTTCTAAGACTATCCCATAATTGAAATCCAGAGTACAAAGCATTGCTATAAAACTTTATATTTCACGTTAATCCAATACACCTCAAATATTCCCGCATTCAGTCAACAGAAGGTACTACATTGGTAATGAGACTTTTAATACACGAGGGAAATAAGATAGATAGATAACTCTTTATTGTACACCTGCAACATAATACAAAAGTGAACATAATATCGAGCATATTTATCATGGAACAGACCTAAACTGCTGGGTTTACAGATATACTGACTAAAACCTATCTATTCAGTCCTAGCTACATGCAAACACGTCGAAATGTGAAGTTTACAGTTCAGCTTTTTAGATTTATATGGATTTCGACGTACGATACTAAAACCAAAAGGAAATTTATGTGCGTTCTGTTCTTTGTTCAGCTTATGGTTAGTGATGTACGTATGCGTAAAATAAAATAGGAGCATCGTATCGGAACAAAACAAAAACTGTGAAAGAAAATGTTTGTTAAAAATTGTAAGACATAATTGGCAAAATTGCATGCCGAAAGTTTAAATCTGATAACGAGCAGGATCTTTACCAAGAGGTGGTACCATCTTTTCTGCGAGTGTCCGTCTGGGCGGCTACCACCACTTTCCTCGTGTAGTGTACCTCCAAGCAGTACTGTGCAAGCATTACTGTACACCCTTCTGATGAGCAAAATAATCAGTGAAATTATTGGGCATTTGATACCGCAATGCAGTGCCGCGTAGACCTTAGTGTTCAAAGTAATGATGATGATAATCATAATGATAATCATAACGCCAGCCCATAAAAATTGCAGTGCCACTCAGAACTTTGAAACACAAAGGCCTGCGCGGCACTGCATTGTGCTCGTTAGCCTGAGACATTAAGTATTAAGTCTCATAAGCCCAGTACAAACCGGAACACAGTAATGCTTGCACATTACTGCTTGGCGGCAGAATTCACAAGTAAAGCTGTGGTCCCAACCCAGACGGACACTCGCAGAAGAGTTAGTCCTACCACCTAATAAAACTAATTCGATACTTTCATATCACTGCTATAGAAATAAAATAAATCCCGTGATTAGGAAAATGACATAACCATTACAATACGAGGATTGTGAGGTGAAGTATTGGTAACCTATTAAGTAAGATAAAATAAAAACAAAGGTACCAACAGAAAACTTTTCTTACATAATTATTTAATTTACATTTCTTTGTCAAATTTTCTTCAATCAACAAACCAGTTTCACGCCAGTCTCGATAACAATAGAGCAATGTTAGAAATCTGTGAAGTAAATGAATTGAATGTTGCTCGGGAAACGTCGAAGAAATGAAGTCAGGCAATTCAACGTTATAGGTACCTTACTGTTTGTCGATTTAATATTCTGAACTCCTTTTGCTGGCGTTTAAAACTCGCTGCTTTGTGTGTTGTGAAGTGTTTTAGCTGGAACACGAACTAATTTGCATGTAAAAAGGCGATGAAAAGTTTGCCATGGGGATCAATACACTGTAAAGAGGCCGCGAACTGATTATCATTATGCTAAAATGCAACAAATTTGTCCGTACTGAACTCGTGTCTTAATCTATTTTTTTCCTCATTATTTCTGCGTGTAATAAATAGCGTGTAATATAATAACGTTTCTATTATAACTTAAGGTGCCCCAGTGGTTTTATCGGCGATTTCTTTAACTCTTAAAGTATTCACTTTCCCACTTGATAAGTGGTCAAATGTCTGATCAAAAGTTGTGGTCGCTAAATGATATCTTTCCTAATTTCAAGACTGTATCAATGGGAAATGATACAAGTACTCTTTTGATGATATATCCAAGTCTAACAAGTCAAAATAACAAAAGTTACATAAAAAGACATGACTACCCTAGCCAGTGCCGTGTGGGATGATGTAACAATTCTAACGATACCTTATACATCCACATTTGTTTAAGCATTTAAAAGTTATGGTGGAATAAAGAAACTCAAGTACATACATACATGAACCCTAACAACATTACACTGCTTTTTTGTGTTGTCGTGTAAAAATGGGCTTTTTCTAAGGTCCTGACTGTTCGTTGTGTATAAGTAGAAACTTTTTTACAGCTTATGCAGTATAAGACATAGCACTATTTAATTAGAACTTAAAATACGATATTAATGCCCACCTAAAATCTCAAACCACTTTTGGGATAAAAGTCTTTGACAGAATAGAAAAGAAAGTAATTCTACAATCGTTTGTTTTTTAACTTTAAGACATGTAACCTTAAAAACACTCCTATTCTAAATATATAGAGACATTATACATCTAATGTGATGAAGACTGGATGATCTTTTACGGCCATATTCATGATACAGAATAACGATCTACCTAGCGTTTGTCATGATGATTTTAGCTACTGTTTAAAATTATTGTTGTTTTTTAAATATACGTTATTATATCAACTGAAAGTAGAACATAAGCGTAGAACAGGACAAAAATTATAATTCTTATTGATGATCGTTAAATTCAATGGGGAGGTATACACTCAGCAGCGGACATCTACCGGATGATGATGATGATGATGATAATGATGAGCATTGTGACGAGTTGTTATCATATTGTGCGTAGTGCTAATGTTCCTGCTTTTTCTACAACACACTTTTTAAAAAGATTAATTTTCATATTATTATAATCAGTGATCAATTCAAACGCTCGAAATTTTTACAAGTAATCTCAAGCATAAATAGAAATCTCGTCTTGGATATAAAAATACAAGCTTTTACTCAGGTTGTCTCATAGCTAACCTATTTTTACGTTATGCTTGACACTGCGGGCGAAACTGTATACTTAGATGTGGATGATATCCACTAAGTTTACATAGGCCAAGCTTTCCGCATACCGGAAAGGTAAAATGCTAAACACATTAAGCCGTGACTCAATTAGCTTCCAAGTTTTACATTACTCGTATTTATACCACGGACTTAGAAGCTTTAGTGACAGTAATTTTACTTTCATTAGGCAATAAAACCACAGCTGTTTCGCATTAACTTTTCAAACAATTAATTCACATCACGGCCGAGAAGTCCGAGAGAGCTCAAAAGCTGACAACGAACGTTGGAGTGAATTTTGTTAAATGTATCATAATCAATCTATATTTCCATTTCTATACTAATCCTTACTAAAAATCCGAAAGTGTGTTTATTGGTTTGACCTTCTTTTACTCAGAAACGGAGCAAACGACGTCGATGTCGTGGGCCAGAAGCTAGTTCTACCAATATTATAAATCGATAATTTGGATGGCTGCCAAGCGTGATATATTATGGCAAACCTTCTTTAATGAAGACGGTCGATGTTCAGCAGTGGTCGTCTTCCGGCTGATTTTTTATATTATTATATTACGAGACGAGCAATTCGTTTGCCTCAAGGTAAACAGCCCAGGACGCAGCAAGTGTATGACAAAATTTTAAAGTCAAGGCGGCTCCTAAGACATTGCTACTTACTGTCTTGCGGTATGGCCCCTCTTGAGAGTAATGATATATTTATTAGATTCCGGCTTAATATTGATTTCTATTGTTTGAATTGTTTCTTTTGTAAGGTCGAGATAGTGTTTTTCTTCATTTATTTAGGTGCTGTACTCGAAAATGGATAATCTCAATGATAATTCAATGATAATTTTGGTTGTTTTCATTCCCTTTAAAGACTAGTCTTCCAAGAATTATAGAATGCGATTGTGATTTATTCCATTATCCACAGAATACGGGACATCACACCTGTGGGGCGCGAATAGCGGGCGACGCGGGTGGAGCCGAAAGCGCACGTCAGCGCCACAGATGAGCAGCAACCTGCACGGTTCAATGCCACGTGTGGGACTGGTTCTGCGCTCGAGGAGGAGCTGGCCCACGGCGCCACACTCATGCCGCAGGTAATGTGACCAGTAGCTTATTCTTGTACAGGTATTTTTTTAATACTATTTGATAACGAGACGAGCTGGTCGTTTGCCTGATGATAAGCATAACGCCGGCTCATAACAATTGCAGTGCCATCAATGAACTTTAAAACACAAAGGCCTGCGCGGCACTACAGTGTGCTCGTTAAGTCGTTACCCTGAGACATTAGCTGTCTTACCACAAAAAAGTTAAACCCACCCTACACCTGTGTTAAACAGCGTTTAACTCCTAAACATGTCTTAGTCGCGTGTTTAAATGCCTACGTATGGCTGCGTGCCTACGACGCAGCTGTACGACTGTACGTGTCGGCTACCGGACACCGAGTTACGTAGCACGTCGCTGATTAAACGTGTGAATTAACTATAAGTATTATATTTTGTATGTATGTTAGTCTATAAGGTATTTATTCTATGGGCCCGCTACGATGTACTGTTGCCTGCAATAAATGTATTATTATCATTATTATTAAATATGAGCAATCACTAATCTTGATTTAAGTAGTGTCTAATATTTATCTAAGTCCATTCTGTTGTGACATTTCAATTCATTTTAGACGTTTATCTTTAGACACTGTCTAGCTAAACAGGTGTCTAAAAGTGTTTTTTGTGGTAACATGGTGGGTGTTAAGTCTTATAAGCCAACTCATTTACTTTACTCATCAAACTGGAACACAGTAATAGTTGCACATTACTGCTTGGCAGCAGACTGGATTTATACATATTGTAACAATTACTTAGCAGTTACGGGTACCGCTGCTACATATAAGAACACACTTTTGGAACCTGATCTTGCCTGGGTTCTCAAGTAAGTAAATATAAATTTTCCCGCATTGATTGTCTTTATTCTCCGGGGGTTTCAGATTGGGTTTCTCACGTCGAGATCCCGCATCCTTGTCTTTTTAAGACATCTTTATTTATTTCCCGCCGCGTATCTGCTTTCCTGTACTTCTCTGTAGTTCTGAGTAAAACACGCGCTTGGCAATTAGGTATTTTTTTTCAAGCATACCTAGGAAACTCGAAGCCACAAAATTTTTCTCGCCTACGTATTTTAGGTAAATGTATGGTGGGCTATTTTCTGTGCTCGCCTGGCTAGAGTGCCTACCTGCCACCCTAAAGCTGAAAACCTTAGTTGTTGTCTGAAAGTCTCATTTTTAGCGGGATACTCCGTCGAACACATCGTCATTTATCATTAGGTCAGATAGTAGTCAAAAGTTTCGACAGCGGACAGTGATAGATGACAGAGGACAAGAGCAAAAGTAGCCCAGCAATAACTACACTCCCCAGCGCCCAAAAAAATTATCCGCTACAACATGGGCTGCTTCAAGCCGCGAATGAATAGGTATCTTCTAGGCAAGCGTGCTTCATCGTCGACCGCATCGTCGCTTACCACCAGGTGAGATACTGGTCAAGTGTAAGCGAATAAAAAAAAATTGACGAAGTGTAAGGATGGCGCTCCGTGGGTCCTTTTTAAAAAAAACACTTTTTACTGCTGGAAAACTTTTAATGTGATTTACAACTCGATAATTTGCGGCTGACTGACTATTTAACAAAGATTGAGGTGTATTTATAGCCTCGGTAAAAGCACATGGTCGCGGAGGGTTTTTTGCACTAATTGCAGTTTTTACATACAAATTGGATTTATAACATCTCCCCCTTTAAGACGAAGTTATATCTTTTTTAAGATAAACGAAGTAAAAAATGAATATAAAATAAAAATGTAAAAATTGAAAATTAGTAAAATTGTTTACAAAAAATAGATTTGAAATAAAATAATTCATTGCAGCCAGTGCTAGAGTTAGACTAACATAATAATAGCAAAATAGCAAAACACAAGAGTGTAATAATAATAGTAAAATAGTAAAACATAAAAAGTAAGTCCCATGATAGAAATTAATAACAGTATTTCATTAGACTTTTACGTTATTTTATTATTTAAAAATTATTCAAGTTCCTATTTGACTTTTCAAATTGTCTAAAAACAACTTTATTTTTATTAATTTCTATTTCTGGTAGACTTTTAATTGACTTCTTGTCGCATTCTGTCTCGTCTGAGATATCAGATAACTCAATAGAGGTATTTACTCTAGTATTCATATTATCTCTTTTTTTATTATAACATTGATTATATATTTGAATGCAACAAGATGCATTATTACATCTAGGAAAACACTTTCTATAAACTTTGTATAAAACGTAAATAAAAATCAACGAAATTATAACATAAGTAATCGCAGAATAATAGTTTCCGTATTTAACAATATGCGATTGATTTTCGGCTTGGTGTATTTGGTTTTCCAAATAATCTAATTTATGAGAAGCTAATTTTAACGATTCTAAATCAATATTCGCTAAAGTAATCGGAGACAGCGAATGTGAACTTTCATTTACAATATTGTATTTGCAACAATCGTCTTCAATAATATTATAATTTATAGATAGTTGGCTCGGTAAAATAGTTTTATAAGTATGAGATGGATAAAACTGCAAAGTTTGGAAATACGCAACACAATCAGTTTCTACAGACAAAATTCCTGTACCTTGCAATGTGTAATCAGTAATTTCGTTATTACATTTCATAGTTAACTTATTAGGCTTAGATTGCACAAAAATATATCTGCCATCACTAAGTTTCTGCCAAACATTAATATTGCCATAGAATAATTTATAGTCACACAATTCGGGAAGTGATAAAGTTACTTCAGTTAAAAGCTTTGTTTCACAGGTAGGATTATTGATTGTTGACAAAATAGAAGTTAAAGGACATATCATATATTCGTTGTTAACATGCTTACAATCTAGTATGCTGTCTAATAAAGCATAGCTTAACCTATCATCCGTTACAGCCACGTACAACCTCGAAGGATGAATCAGAACATAAGTTTGGAAATGTTTTTCTTCGCGTGGTGTAGGCAACGGTAAATTCTTATAAATGCTAAACTTAATAGGGTTAATCAAAGGTATCTTAATTACAAAAACTAATTTATTATTATAAAAATATGACGTTAGCGTCGATAAATCTATTATTGTATGAATATTTTGCAGCGAGAGAGTAACTGGGAACTCAGAGTTTCTTTTAGTTTGAATACTATCCGAGAGTTCCTCGTACAATTTAGTAGGAGTAATAACATAAGGATGCAAAATATTAGCCTTAGCAAATAGAATCGAATTTAAAATAGTATCTAAAATATTAGAAATAGACAATAGTGAACCTTCGATAACATTAAAAATGGAATTTATTTTTTCGATGTTAAATAATTTTGTTTGCACTTTTGAGTTTTCTGTAAATATGTAGTCTAACTTTTCGATTTGTTTATTTAATCTAATTTCATTATTATTTAATTTTAAAATAGAGACGTTAAAATTGTTAATGGTCGATTTTACAATGTGTATATTGTCTTTCATTAAAGAAAATATTTCATTTTCGTTATGCTGACACGTTGAGATTGCGTCATCATATTTTCTGGCGTCATCTGCGTCCAGAGTTCCAAAAAAGAACTTAAGTATCTCTCCACCGAACTCAAGAGCTCGTCTAGCTCGGTTTGACGGATTATCCGCAATAAGGTGTGAGAGTGAATCGTATTTTAAATAATTAGCGTTAATTAAAATTTCCAAAGGATTAATAGTATCTTTACAGTCAATATTTAAAATAGCTAAGTTTTGCGCCTTCTCGCAAAATGTAGAAATGCTTCGAATAGACGTTTCGATTTTATCCAAATAAGGTTTTATGGGTACAAATTCTACATATGTTACTACATTCCAGTAGTCATTATAAAAATAAGCAACACTAGTCGGGTCGAAGTATATCCCTGGACTATGTGAGATAGGCTCAATTGGTTTTGAAAAACTCGTACTGAGCAGTAATCTGAAACAATGATAACGAAAATAATAATATCATGCTGGTTTTATTTCATTAATATGATGTTTTACATGTTTTCGATTTATACAAAGAGTGACATTATTTTTACCGTGTGTTTTTATTATTTTATAAGGTCCCTTCCATATTGGGGACAACGCCTTGCGTAGTCTATGATGGTGTTTTAAATATACCATATCACCAGTTTTATAAGTTTGTTCTCGAGAAGAAGAATCATAATACCTTTTTGAAGATTCTTTACTTTTATTCATATGCTCAATAGCTCTTTCACGAGAATATTTCATTCTGTACTGTAAAGCACGGATGTATTCCTGATAAGTAGTATTGTCACTAGATCCATATATACTACTAGGTATAGACGGCTTATAGCCATATAACAATTCAAAAGGTGTGTACTGAGTAGTACAATGCGGAGTTGTGTTATATGATAAAATAGCAGTTGCGAGATAACAGTTCCAGTCATCTTGGTTATCATTTACAAAGGATCTTAAATACTCTTTAAGAGTTGCATGAGATCGTTCAAGTGCACCATTCGTTTGGGGGTGATAAGGAGTTGAAAATAGATTTTTCACCTTTAAAATTTCGGTCAATTGTTTAAATAACTCAGAAGTAAAACAAGTACCTTGGTCGGTTAAAATAGTTTTACAAAATCCAAATAGAGAAAAGAAGTGAATGAGGTTACGTGCAACTTCATCTGTAGTACAAGTAATCATTGGATAGGCACATGAAAATTTGGTTAGATCGTCCTGAAGGGTCAAAATGTATTTAAATTTTTGAAGACCTGCTTCGGGTAAAGTGCCAACAATATCAAGGGCCAATCTTTCAAATGGCTTAGTACTTGTGGAAGTTATAACCATGGGTGCTTTATTAGAAGCTCGCAGTGGTTTGTTTACTTGACATAGTTTGCAATCTTTTACAAAACGTTCTATGTCTGAGCGCATTGTCTTCCAGTAGTAGGAAGCTTTAATTCTGCTATACATGCGCTTTATACCCGGGTGACCAGCTATAGTAGTCCCGTGGTTCTCCTTGAGAATATTTTGAACTTCGGCAGGAGTAGGATAAAGAATCTGATTTTTATAAATATGAACCTTTATGTTAGTACCGTGAAAAATAAAAGATATAATGTTGTATATTTTCACGTATGATAATTTTGTAAAAGGTTCCGAAAAGTCGGGAATAGCAATTTCCCTATCATAATCGTCTTGCAATGTTATTTGATTCCTCAATTTGAGTAGTAAATTAAATATCGTTTTATAGCTTGTTTCGTCGAAATGATGGACTTTAGTGTATAGAAAATAGAGTATCTTATTTTTTGTATTTACCAACTGTACGGTATCAGGTTCGCGTTCACCTGATCGCAATTCGGCGGAATTATCTGTCATGGATAATAAATGCTCACAATTAGGCATAGAATAATCGAAATCGAGAGAAAACGGACAAGCGATTGATTTTTGTTTAGCTACATGTAAGCTTTCGTTGTGCTCTTCGATCTGGGTGTCGCAGTTAGGAGTAGTCCTCGTAAACTGCATTTTAAAGAATTGCTCGTAAGTTGCAATGTTTAATTTGGAACGGGTGAGAACATTTACTGGGTAACGCGATAAAGCATCAGCGTTACTGTTAATTCGGCCTGGTTTGTAGACTATCTCGTAGTCGTACTCTTCTAATTTGAGTCTCCACCTGAGTAAGCGTCCTCCTGGATCCTTACAGTTAAATAACCAGGTTAAAGGCCGATGATCCGTTACAATTTTAAATTTATATCCGTACAAGTAGGGACGGAATGTATTGATGCCAAATAAAATAGCGAGAAGTTCCTTCTCGGTTGTAGAATAATTTCCTTCTTGTTTATTTAAGGTGCGAGAGGCGAATGCAATAGGCTTATCCTTGCCAACCTCGCCCTGTGATAGGATTGCGCCAACGGCGTAATTAGAGGCATCTGTCGTAACAATAAATGGTTTACTAAAATCGGGATACTGTAATAAAGGAGCTGACATTAACTTTTGCTTAAGAGTAGTAAAAGCCAACTCTTGTTCATGAGACCAATGAAAAGTCGTATCCTTTTTCAATAATGACGTAAGAGGCTTAGTTATGTGAGAGAAATTCTCTATGAAACGGCGATAATAACCCGTTAGTCCTAGAAAAGACTTTATGTCTTTTGGCGTTTTCGGTGTTGGGAACTGAGAAATGGCCTTGACCTTGTCAGGGTTAGGCGAAACACCATTATCTGTGATAACATGCCCTAAATAGGCGACTTCACGTCGCAGAAACTCACACTTATCGGGCTGTAATTTTAAGTTTGCCTCTCTAAGTTTCGAAAATACAAGTTCGAGCTTTTGTATATGAGATTCAAGGTCAAATGAGTAAATTATGCAGTCGTCCAAGTATATATAGCAGTGAAGACCTTGTAATCCAGAAAGCACTAAATTCATCAATCTCTGGAAGGTTGAAGGTGCATTCTTCAATCCAAATGGCATCCTTGTAAACTCAAAATGTCCTGAGATACCATTTGTTGTGACACTGAATCCTGTCTTCTCAGTGTCCTTAGGGTCCAATTTCAATTGATGGAACCCGGAGGCCAAATCTAGGGTACTAAAATATTTTGAGTGGCCTAATTGATCTAAGATGTCATTAATAAGAGGAAGAGGATAAACCTCAGAAACTGTGACATCATTTAAGCGTCGATAGTCGATAACAATTCGCCACTTTTGTTTACCAGAAGCGTCAAGTTTCTTAGGGACAACCCACACGGGTGCACTCCAAGGTGACGTTGAAGGACGAATAATTTTTTGATCGAGCATTTTTTTTATTTGCTTTTCGACTTCATCTTTGTGAACTTCTGGAAAGCGATACGATTTTACGTGAATAGGGGCTGAATCTCCAGTATTTATAGAATGTTTTATTACATCTGTATGAGTTAAGAATTCGCCCTCGAGATGGAATATATCAGTGTACTTGGAAAGACAATTGATTAATGTTTTTTTCTCTTGTGCATTCAAATGAGAACATCGAATTTGCTCAAGAACTTTTTTGGATCGGTCAATATTTAGTGTATTCAATTGATGAACGAGTTCTTGTTGAGTGTCATTTAACTTTGAAGGCGGCAGTTCGAATGGAGTTAACTGAACTTGCAAGTTGTCAATTTTGATCTCAGTTTCGGTTGTGTTTAAAACAGAAACGTTAACTCTTTTGTTAGGTTTTATGCCTACAATGCAGTTAGCTAAAAATACGCCTTCGCAAACTTTGTGATCAAGAATCAAAGCTTCTTGTTGACCAGATAATTCCGATAGGTTGGAAACTGGGCACTCAATTACCATTTCTGACCGTGGAGGCAAGATGTATGTTGTCTTGCTAGAGCAAATAGGTATTACGTGACCTTGTAAATTAAGAGAATTAGTAGAGTATTGGATATCAATCTTAAAATGTTGAATAAAGTCACTTCCAATAATTCCATCGTAATATAAGTTGATCGTATCGTCAATAGCATGAAACATGTAATCAAATACTATCTTTTTTGAAGAAGTAATTTGATGCTCAAAATTGAGTTCAATAGACCCGAGAGATTCGCAATAGGAATCATTGTCACTTAATCCTTTAAGTTTAATAATTTCAGGTCCGAGCACTGGTTGTTTTAATAAACTTGATAATTTGACAATTGAAATTGTTGAACCAGTGTCAATCAAAAAGCACAAGGGCTTGTCGTTAAAGTTCGTTTTTAAATAAACGTGAGGAAGAGAAACTTTATCATTAATTTTGTTAATAGTAAAAGTCTTCTCACGTGTGCAATCTCTAGAACATAAACTCGGTTTCTTACTTCGAGGTGAGAGATTGTGTTTTATTTGTTTTTTAGAGAAATCAGAGGTTGAAGAGACTTTTGATTGATTCTTCGACTTAGAAGTCTCTGAACCTTCATTAACCTGTGCTGAAGAAAATTTAGGAACACAGTGTGAAGTCTCTGAATTTTGGCTAACCTGTGTTGAAGACAATTTAAGAACACAGGGTGAATTCTCTGAATTTTGGCTAACCTGTGTTGAAGACAATTTAAGAACACAGGGTGAAGTATCTGAGTGTTGAATAACCTGTGCTGAAGAAAATTTAGGAACACAGGGTGAATGCTCTTTAGGCATTGATAAGCACTCAGTACATTGGGATTTATTCCCACCAAAATTAGAATTTTGTTTCGTCTTCCGTGTTTGGGATAATTTAGGAACACGGGATTTTGAATAGTTTTTCGTGTCATTTAAATCATCACGTGGTTTCGGCAGACACGTAACCGAAACCGAATTTAGTTTAAACTACTGTCATAATTCTCGTCAGTAGGTGAAGAAACAACATGCACATTAGAGCGATTATTGCTCGGCAAATGACTCGAAGTCGGTGCTTGTGTACTAGGTAGTGTAGGGTTTCGAGACCCGGTGCGCGTTTGATTGTTTTTATACTTAAGTTTACGACATTCACCTATCAGATGTCCACGATTTTTGCAATAAGCGCACAATTTATTTGCATCAAAGTTTGAATTGTTGTTTTGTGCATTATTTGAATTATTCACGTGGTGAAAATTTGGAGAAACATTTTTAAATTTGTTTCTGTGATAACATTGGGCAGCGACATGACCGCCTTTGTTGCAAATAGAACATAGCTTAAAATTTGTAGTACGATTTGTTAATCTAGATAATTTAAATAATTTTTCTTCTTCAGTCGCGTGTGTTATAGCTTCAGATAGAGTCTTAGGATTCCTACACCGCACAATGTGAGAGAAACTGGAGTTTAACCCTAGTAAGAAGGTATTGAGGGCCAAATCCTCCATAGCGGCTAATCTACCTACAAGCTCGGATTCATTTTCGCAGCTGTAGTGGATGTCTGCTTGAAGCCTCGTTAAACACGACTCAACACGTAGAGCATACTGTATCACATCCTCGGAAGGCAATTGCTTGCAATTTTGCAGGTCAAGTAATAAATGAGTGGAGTGTTTCTTCTCCCCAAAAGTAGACTTTAAGAATTGTTTAATTTCAGACCAATCGTCAAAGCGTTTTAAACAACAGGCTAGTTGAGCCTTGCCTTCGAGTTGCGAGACAATGTACTTACACAAAACTTTTTGTTGGTCTGTACTGGCAAGAGAAATTGCATTTTCGCAATTTGTTAAAAATGCAGGTAGTGACTCGCGATCCCCTTTGTAAGGTTTAATAAATTGAATCAATACAGAAAGTGTAATTTTGTCCGACATTTTAACTTTCGGTTTTGGTGAAGGACTTTCTGTTAAATAATTATTATCCGAGTCAGATCTGGAAGAATCGATTTCTTCGACTTCTTCGATTTCCTCCTTTTTAAGAGACATTAAATTTGTAAATAAATTATGCAGTACAGATCATCAAAAGAACACAAAAACACAAAATGTAAAATAAACAAGTAAGCATAAAAATATAGTAAAATAGAATAGAATTGGTAACTTAATAGTTCTGTAAAATACTTGCAAATAAGTGTTTTTAAGTTTGAATTTACGAATATTTATAGGAAAAATCACTTTCACTTCACAAAAACACTTTTAAACTTTTACTTTTTAAATTGGCAAATATATAAAAAGACTCACAGAACAGCAGCAGCACTCACGAACATTCTGGAATGGCTTTTTCCAAAAACCAAGAAATGTGGCGCGCAATAATGCAGCGCTGACGTCAACGAGCAGGACGGGCAACTGGCGACTCAGGGAGTCGTATTGCAGGTACCACGAAGTCACGTTGCGATGTCGAAGTCCGTGGGAATATTCCAGACACGTGGAATATTGAGTTGATGATGAGACAGTCGATGAGCTAGAGAAGTAATCCGTTGTCCAGGCCTGACGTGATGCGGGCTCAGGCTGTGTGCCCAAGACTTGTCGTCGACCACGATGTACAGGCAGCAGCAGGTGCAGTGCGGGCTCAGGCGGTATGCCCAAGGCTTATCGTCGACCACTAGTGACGCAGTGCGGGCTTAGGCAGAGTGCCCAAGGCTTATCGTCGACCACTTATTTTCACTTAAAGGACCTTACGTCCACGGAGCCAAAATTACGGTGCCAGACGGGAGAACGAATTCGCGACGCCTAACACCTAATTGATCCCAGTACTCAGCGATTCTTTCCTGGGATCCCACTTCTGACACCAAAATTGTAAGGATGGCGCTCCGTGGGTCCTTTTTAAAAAAAACACTTTTTACTGCTGGAAAACTTTTAATGTGATTTACAACTCGATAATTTGCGGCTGACTGACTATTTAACAAAGATTGAGGTGTATTTATAGCCTCGGTAAAAGCACATGGTCGCGGAGGGTTTTTTGCACTAATTGCAGTTTTTACATACAAATTGGATTTATAACAGAAGGCATAATTGAATATTCATGTTGCACTCATTTTCGACGACAATAACACTATGAACAGGCAAGATAGGTAAGTTTGATTCACAAGTGTCGCACCACAGATATAGGTAGGTACCCTACGTCTGTGTGGTGGTCAAATTCTTGTCCGACATTCAAATTTTGTGCACTTATAAGTTTATATTAGTTTTAGCTACACGTAACGCCAATGGCCCTTAGCTCAAGCAAATGTACGTTTGCTTGAGCGTCTAAGCTGCCCCTTAGGATGGCATCGTAGTGCCTGAGTATTGCAATTATTGTGATGTGCATGTGTGAGTTGTAGACTGTTTAGTGCAGCTCACGGCAGCGACAATTTTTATTATTATCGATACGTCACTTATTTTTTACAAAGTACGCTATTTTAGTCGAAGATGCAACAGACAAAGCGCCGCAAATTCCAAAGAGCCATATGCTTTTTATCGATCCAACTTCCGACATTAATGAGCTTTAAAGTAAATATTAAAACTATACAAACATGTTCACGATATAAATAACAGCGCATAAAGCAATCGGCGCATGATGGTATCGACGTTGTTAGAACAAATTTCTTTGTGAAGAGTCAAGGTAATGGAATGGAAATAGTTTTATGATTTCAACATAGTCGCAGTGTAGTAAAATATGAAGACACTTGCCAAAGCTGTCTTGCATGTATTCTAATTGATTTATTACGAGTATCGCATAGAAAAAAACAGTAATAGGGATGTTGCATGAAAAACAACACACATAATTACTGTCGTTATACAGGTTAACATCACATCACAATAAAAATGAAATTCACTAAAAATACATATATTATTTCCACAAAGATGCAGACAGCATCTAAAAGTTTCCCGTATCAACGATTTTTTTATCATCCTATAATAATTTCAAGGATACCATCAGATTCTTTATATATCAATGAATAAAAAAATGTACATTAACTATGTACATAAATGCAGTTTTTCACGGACAAATCAACAAAATCCATGTTTTTACTACAGCTTTACGGCCCGCGTTGAACAAGTGACGTCAGATGTTCTGTCTAATTTGTATTGGGCGTTTTAGCGCTCAGTAGATACGCCCAACTTTGACTCTCATTTTTGACGTTTGTAGATTTCCAGTTTTTTCGATATATACATTTGATTCTCCTGAGAAAACGAGTTGAATGAAATCATAAAAAAAACATTGAGTCAACATCCCTATTATGCATCGCGGACATCGTGAGTATCGTAGGCGAAGCGTGATTTCGTATTTTTTGTACCTTCTCTGTATTAACTCAAAATACCATCTGTCTCGGTAAGGTGACTGACAAAAACACATCCAAACTTCAATAATCAATTTTGTGTTTGAACCCACAGATTACTAATTTAAACGTATTTTATGTAGCATATCTAGCAAACCAACATACTTAAGCAAATTAGTAGGTAAGAAAGACATTTTGAAAACATTTTAACTGCGTACATTTTTCAGTACGGATAAAAAATATAGCCGACGATTTATACCTATAAAGTTAAAAAAAAGCCTTTTAAAAAAACAATTTTAACAATTACTGTCCCGTGTCAACCCCGTGTGAAGTACCTCCTTAATTTTGTTCGTTATCCAAAGCCTGTAATCAATACATACTTTACAACCGCAAAAACGTAACAACTATTTGATCCAATTGTACGAAATCAGATCGCTTTTTGCCTGGAGTCATCAATCTGTCTCTTTTCGATCATCGTTCCCCTCGCCTTTGAGTGCCAATCAACTGTAACATGGTGGGTCCCATGTGCCAATTTTAACTAGTAATCTTTATAGAATGTTTTGGTACAAGGCCTGCGGTTGAAACATTTTCAATGTTTTTATGGTTTGCGATCAATTTATATCATTCCAACATTGTACAACTCCATTTATTACCACTAACATAACCATCTTAAAAGTACTTAATTCGGCCCCATTTTGCATTACTAGACCCTTACTAATAAACACTGTATAACGGTTGAATAGTTAGGTACCTAATGTTTTGTCTCTTTCGATTCAGTTTCAAATTGTCAAAGAACAACAAAGACAAAACATTGTGTAACTATACCACCGTTATGCTACATCGTTTATTAGTAAGGCCTTTTTAGGTACTGGATTA
Source organism: Crocallis elinguaria (assembly GCA_907269065.1). Classification (NCBI taxonomy): domain Eukaryota; kingdom Metazoa; phylum Arthropoda; class Insecta; order Lepidoptera; family Geometridae; genus Crocallis; species Crocallis elinguaria. Next base: position 7,539,055 of record OU026079.1, on the reverse strand, counting down.
AAATTATTTTCTAGTTATTTTTCTTTATCTGAAAGGAACTCCGAGAGTCACGTATAAAATTGGGTCAAGATCTAGATGCACTCTAAATTTAAGTCCAAAAAGAAAGGAGCAGTGTTTCGTCTTTTTTTTAACAAATACAAATTTAAGAACCTATTTATTTATCAGTTCGCATGTTTGTTTATTTTCATTAGATTAAGTTTGTTATTACGTTTGTTATTGTTGTTTATACGTGTCGACATGCCTCGACTGTTTCCTTCAATTTGTGAGTTTATAATGAGCACAGTAATTTAACGTTTTTGTTTGTGGATAATTTATACCCTGATTTAGTGCTAACGGGCATTACTACAACAAACTATGATTTATATAGGTGATTCAGGCTTGTGCAACTTTCAAGCTTTTGCTCTCATCCAAGCATCTGCGCAAAGTTGAAAATGATTGGAAAACTTAGACCAAATGCTCCAAAGTTAGGTACTTCACGGGAAAGCAAAGTTTAAAGATACATTCTCTCATGGAATGCGGCTGGTTCTTGATAGGAGACTTTAATTAATGCGACACATCCTGTCCTTGACTCTACATGTAAAAAATGTTTTGTACCAACAGCTCATAGCAATGAATCCGATGATGATGTTTGTGGTAACTTTCATCTTTCGCCATTCGAACACGTTTCGCCATTCGAACGTTTACTTCGACGTTTCGATGAAGTTACATTGATCGTGGTCCCGAGAAGAATGACCATTTCTCTTTGGTTACTATTTTAGTGAAGGAAAACAGCGGTATGCAACCATAGCATGTAGGTAGGAAATTTTCTATTCCGCCTGGCTTGCTACCAGCCTCATATTGAAAACTATCGCCACGATTCGGTGTATGGATCACCATACACCGAATCTTGACGGTAGTGAAAATGTTGGAAACTTATGCACCTGGAAGTCCTCATTTTAGATTTAGGATGTAACCATCATTGACACCATTGTCACATAAGATCTGTGAAATAAGACACATTTATTCTGCACGATTTAATTTAGCTTTCTGGTTTTGTGTAGAGAAAAAACTAACAATAGAAATAATTGTCAAGGATGTAGGGTCTTATTAATAGATCGTTGAATTAAAAAACTCAGCTCTAACATTTACACGCGAAGATAACTAAAGACGGCGCGATCTCATGATAGCCTCAGTTTGCCTAATGGCATAGTGAGATTCTACTGATGATAGCTAAGCGACGCAATAACACTACTATAAACTGGGCTCAGCTGTGAGATAAAGTGACTAGGACACCGTATAATAAAGATCAATTTTTACAACTTCCACTCAAGCCTCTCATCATGGCTAGAGATAACGTCGATTACATACACTGAAAAACTTAATAGTAGAATTTTTGAATCTTAGTTCTATTATAGTTGAGTAAACGTTAATAGCATGTCATTTGATTCAGAAAAATAAAAATTGTTAATTTCAAATAAGTTGTTTCTATCATGAAAACAGGTTAATGCAACACAAACTTTAACAAAATCAACTACATTTTAGTGTTAACTTTACCAATAAGAGCTTGTTTATCTTCGATCATATCGAGATGAGGTTGTGGTGTGGTCAAACGCTAGGTAACCTAAGTATAAAAAAAATTGGATCATTCTCATCACCATCATTCATTGCTTTACTATCGTTAAGGTTGCATCAGTTTGAACTCGACTTACAGGGAGATATTTTTTTCGTCATGTCTGAATCGACGAATATTATACCAATTGCTTGATGCTCGTAGTTCCCAAATATTATAAACAAACATTTTCTACAGCGTAGAGCAAGCGGTTCTCCGCTGCCTTGTTTTTCTGTCCAGGTTTTGGCTTACTATGCTGCCAAATTTTCCTTTGGGTTATAGCAGCATTCTATCATTGATATTGGGATCTCGTTCTAAAAGTGAACGTCTACTAAACCCAAACAAGAACGTAAAATTTTCATGGCAGATTGCCAAAAACAATATAAAAATACGGGATGAACGTGTCGAAATTCTTACTGATTATTATTACCACCATCGTTACACGGTACATATTTCACTTTTACGTACGAAACGTTTTGCTTCTACGTACATTTAAATACTGCAATCTCTATATGTAACTAATATTTCTATTGGGTAATAATGAAATCTCACCTGATTTAAAGTGTGTGTTCTTCACCGTAAACTCGACCTCATTGTAGGATTCGAATCCTCGAATTACACATCGGGGTGCGACCATGCTACCACTAAGCCACCTCCACATCAAAAGTAGTAACTCCCACAGGAAAAACAGCTCCACTAAATGTGATACACTCACGAAAACTTTAATGATGATGTAAATTAACTGTTAACATGAAAAAGGGTCCCAAATCCCAATAGTATCATAATTATTCTCACTAAAAGTAATAGAATTTGCTCATCAAATGTGACGTATAATATTACAAAATGAAAGGTATTAACTTGCTTTAAGTATGTTTAGACTGAACTTGTACATGAGATATTTAAGAACGAGACCGCGCTAAACAAAACACTGTAACAAACGTTACACATACAAATATAAACTGACTTCATGTAACATTTTGGTCCATATCTTTTAAACTACTGAACCAATTTTGATAAAACTTTGAAACACTATTCCCTAAGTTGAAGTAAATGTAAGCCAATAAAACAATGTTTAATTCAACCAAATTTAAGTTCTGTGTTGTAAATCTGTATTTATTTATCATTGTGAATGTTTTGGCTGATGTAGCTGTAAGTTTGCAATTGATTGTTTGATAAATAAATAATTAAAAAAAGAATGGTCACTATCCGATTAATAGTTTCGGAGAAATGCGTGGACAAAAACATACATAAAGAATTTTTTACATTTGTTAGGAATCCTAATAGATTATCATATGTGAATATATTGCAGTAATAATTCTTGTATTACTGTCCAATTGACAACCCCTTTCATTCGGCTGAAGTCGGTTATAACAGTTTTTTATTTACCTCTGCGTTTCAATCAAGTTGCATTGAGGTGTATTCAAGGTTCATACACACGAGAAGACTACGGTTAAGTTACATTCTACAGTAAACAATGTTTTCCAATCGCGAAAGTTAAAAAATGACTATTATCATATTTCACTCTTTCATCTCTGAAATATTATTTTGTGCAAGGGCAATTTTGTGAAGCAGGTAGTGTTTTATCTGAGTTTCTAATTTAACAAGCTAAATATTAGGTCGATCTTAGTATAACATAAATTACAAGGTCCATAAATATTGAAGGCTCATGTTTTTGAAAGCGACAGGAGATGATTTAAAGAAATTTTTTTTTAATCTCGAGCCTGTACCTGAAGCTTTGATAGGTTTTATAGAGCTGTCAACAAAACTAAAAGGCCCCTTCAAATCTTCATAATTCATAAAATTATTGCTTAGGTAGGATGTGATAAGATGGACTATTTGAAAATGATTTATTTATTAATCAAAAACTGGTCTATGGAATTAGAATTTCACACCTGTCAATTCCGCCTAACATTTAAATAGGTATTACTACGGATCTCCATTATGGGCCATGTTAGAGGCAACGTTGAGTTAACGTTTATGTAAATGGCTGAAAGTTGTTAAAAGGTTAACTACATTTATAGCTTTACTAGTTTCCGCCCGTGATTTCACCCGCGTAGAAATTCCCACGGGAACCCTAAACCTTTCTGGGCTAAAAGGCAGCCTATGTTACTCTCCGGTCCATAAACTTTCTCTATGCACAAAATCACGTCCATTTATGAAAGACTTGTGAACAAACACAATTGCGCATTTATAATAGTCAGCCGCTTGTTCAAATCCGGTCTCACCAAATCTGTCAGTCTGGATATCGGTCTGGGAATATAGATTACAAAACTAATATTTATACAAGTAAATGTATTTTAAGTGACAGGATATTCCTTTTATCTTAAATACCACTAGACACTATGACGTAAACTGTGGAGCAGCTTAATTAATTAACGGGGGTTGCGTCATTTGCGCTCCATCGATTAAAGAGGGCTGTTTACGAGCACGTGGGGCCAATAAAACTACTTAACTCCCAATTAACTCTCGGGGGTGAAGTTTTCTTTTTAATTAGGTACTTTCAAGGTGTGACCCTGGATGATAGAAACCCTGTGACACATTATTAATTATCAGCTCTTTGCCTTTATCCAAAAGTGTAGCGCGATGTCGCCAACTCTTGACAGTTCTCTCTGAAATTAATTATTGCAGGTAGCAAGACTAACTCTTCTGCGAGGTTCCGTCTGGGTGAGTACCACCACTTACAATCTACCGTAGCAATGTGCAAGCATTAATCTATTTCGGTATGATAAAGCGAAGTAGTCAGGGAAATAACTGTGCTTATACGTATAATATTCGGTGCCGCGCAAGCCTTTGTGTTTTTGTCAGGCAATCGAACCCCTCGTCTTTTTATCAAAGAGGAAAAATAATGGTTACAATAACGATGCCTGATCCTTGGGATGGTGGTTTACAATTTTCTAGTGCAGTTCCCTTGAAACGATGAAAGTGAAAATCTGTCATTGAACACCTATCGCTGTCCAGCAGTTGAAATTAAAGCCACATATGATTCTAGGCTAAGGACTTAACTTGTGACACAGATAGCTAACATACCTAATTAATTCGTCACGAGGGCTCGATAAGAGTACCTTTAAACAGTATATCCTATATCTTTCCTACTAATATTATTAATGCGAAAGTGTGTTCGTTGGTTTGTCCTTCTTTCACATAGTAAAGTAGCAACGTATTGACGTGATTTTTAGAATACATATAGTTTATGGACCGGAGACTAACATGGCTACTTTTTATCTCGGAAAAAATGCACTGTTCCTGTGAGAACGTGGGTGAAAACCGCGGGCAGAAGCTAGTCCTAAATAATACTTAACCTGTTACCTTCGATCGTATCATGAATTAACATCAGGTGAGATAGTGGCCAAACGCACACAAACACACACATCTGCTGGTTACAAAAACTAAAATAGAAAGCGATTTAGGCGTCTAGACCGAGACCGTTGGAAGAATGAAGAAGAGCCCAGTAATGGATCAGAATTGGTTATTAAACAAAATACATAAAAATTATAACATTTTACAATAATCAATCTCATCACTACCTCCCCACCCGATAGGTTATTTATATAAAACAAAAAGGGCTTCCTGATGCATTCTTCGCACCTTCGCGCGTGGCCAAATAGTAAAATAAAACATACCTAAAAAGTGTATAAAATGAAGGGCAAAATCTCTCTATTTAACCACAAAACAGAGAGTAAATTTAACCATGATTTTTTTTATAGCAACATTACTTCCTAGAAATTGAAAATAGAACACGTATTGCGTATGATATCATCGCCAACTCTTGTAAGTCAAAATAATTGGCTGACACAAGCAATATTCACGATGTTACGACCCCCAATATCTTTTTTCGTACTCGCAACGCTTCTCTTTTTTGGAGTTCGATATTTTTTTTACATCAAATGGCATTGACGAGTTCTAGCTTTATGTTACGCTGCGCTGAAAGACGCAAATGTGTTCAAATAACAATTTAATTTTCCTTCATTTCGCGGCTGCTATTCAAAGTACCGACGCTATAATTTCTGGAGCAAGCTAACACACGACGAAATTAAATGTCCTTGAAAAGAATGGTCAGGGATGTAAACGAGGCTTAGACGTGAGATAATTTGAAATTACTTTGCCGGTAATGAATACGTGTATTAGATGATGTAAATTTAATCCTTTTAGGGTCGTATTTAAATAATCAAACGTGTTACACAAATTAGTGGAATTAATAATATTCGTAATTTCATTTTAATATTTACGTATATACTTACTTACCTACTTTTCTTTATTATTTCCAATAAATTCCAATGAAATGCTGGTATTGCCAACTGGTAGTGAGTAGAACATTTAAATTGTGTATATGCTTATATTGGCTTGTAGATTATCCAACTGTTTTGATAGCTCGGTTCGAAGCTAGTTTATTCTAGCGGCCATTCTATTACAGTGCTTGCGAACAGATTTTCCTCTCGCAAATGATTGATAACGTTCTGAAACCTGCCATTTACGCCATGTTGTTAGGTATATTAAGAACGCATTAGAGCAACACAAATAAAAAAAATATTGAATAAGCTTCTCGGTTCGAAAAAATTACGCCTCCAAATTGATGTTCGTATTATGACGACCGGCTTTTTGTACCCGTTTTGTTAAATGAACATTTTTGTAGCTGGAACCTTTTTCATCATAATTCGGGAACTCACTATTAAATCAGCAAGGGGGCAATGGGATACTTTTTGAGTAAATATTTTGTAATGTTTTTAGTTTACTAGCTTAGCGTTCGTAAAAGTTTGGGTTTTATAAAAAAGGCATCCATTTCTTGAAACCTGTATCGTATCTTAGTTTTAACAAAATGATTGTGTTCAAAATTATAAAACAGTAACCGGCTATTACTGTACCACGACACATCCCGACTGGTAATCCGGATCCGGCTGTGTCGTAATATATGGTTCCAACAATTCTGTTTAATGAAATTCTTATGATTAAACATTTTATCGGGCTAGGTACGTCAGTGAAAGTGCATGATGAGATGGCTGGATGTTGATGACTTCACATATTAATTACTAGCTGTTGCCCCACGGTTTCACCCGCGTGGAGATTTTGGATTTCATGGTTTTTATTTTTTTGCGCGGAACCCTAATTCTTTTTCTAAAATTAAAGTAACCTAAGTTACTCCTTGTAACATCAGCTATCTACCACTTTCACTGGAAAGTCCCGGCAAAATCGGTCCTGCCGTTTCGGAGATTACCCGGAACAAACAGACTGACAGACAGACAAACATTTTATAAATGGTTGTTTTGTTATATATCGTGTATGCTTTCATATGCATTTAGTAAAAAGCTGTTATTTTGATATTACAAACAGACACTTCAATTTTATTTATTTGTATAGAAGATGTATAGATTTGTATACCTACTACGTATTTATAGAAGAAAGTAAAGTGAGTCTGAAATTGATTCTATCACTCGGGCAGCGATTTCGTCGTCGAAATTCGGCAAACATCTTAAAGACATAAGAAGACACTTACATATTATTTTCTCTATCTTTTCAAGGACCGGTATAAAAGCACGTCAAATACATACCTATTTTCGTTCTTCGCCATTTCTTTGTTTCTTTTTAGTTCAAGCTTGCTATTTGAGTTTCATTTATGGTACAGTTTACGACAGATTACGAGTAGATTAGAATTACCTACTTTTTCCTTTGCAGATGTCTAACAAATATAATATCGTAGGCTCTTATTCTAGAATGGAATTGTGCATTTTAAAGACTAGACAGGATCTTTGGTCTAAGCAACACGTGGTTAAAAGCTGGCCTTTATTTAGCACAGATGTGGGCTTATGACACTTAATACCTAATCGCAGGGTGTAAGCGAGCGCGCTGCTGCAATGCCGCCTTTGTGTTTTAAAGTTCGGAGTGGCACTGCATTTGTTATGGACCAGCGTTATGCTTACCATAAAGAAAACGATCAGCTCGTCTCGTTATCAATTAGTATAAAAAAATCAATTTGAGAGTTAGCTGCATTTTTGGATCTTTTTAATGGCAACACCGATTCATTTAAGCCAGCTTTTGCTCTTTGACTAAATCGTTTTTATGAAAAGGGTGAGCCGTTACAAATTAGATAGGGTTCAGTGCTCTCTACTTACCAATAACGACGATAATGGCTCTTTTGGGACGTTTAATGGAGGAATGTTGATTTATTTGTTCATTTTAAATCAATTACCTATATAATCAACAAAAATGATAACCTGAAAAAATGATTGAATGTAGATAATATATGTTTCTAAAAGCATACCTAACACACATTTTGTCGACCCTGTTTAAAATAAGACAAGGGCAGGAAGGAGAGAGAGGTGTTTTACGTACAGTGAAAGGAAATAAGGTAGTATAAACTTGTACTAGTGCTCGCCTGCCAAGCTTTGATCCAGTTTATAAATAGTTACCAAGTACCTATTGAATTGTAGCGTTTCAGTAATAGGGGAGACCAGGGATGAAAGTAACGCGGGATGAACGTAACAAATGAGTTTCTGAACAAACTATGTTAGCTACATTGATGGGTGGTACCACCGATATGTTCCAATTTGAACCACCTATTACCTCAGTTGCCCTCTTGGCACTGTGCCGTCAGGTTGTGGAGGTAGCAAGCTGGTGCTGCAAAAGTACCCCCAAAGTAAGGTTTGACCGTTTTTTCAACGGTGTTTTTTTTTATTATGGGAGGTTTCTTGCTTGAGTGTCTAGTGACAGTAAAGTAGCATAACTATTCGTCTTTCTATTTTGGCGTTCAAAACGATAGTTTATTTAGGTTATAGGCATGTATTTGGCAAATTGAGGGAAAATTAATAGTTAGGGATGAAAGTAACAACTTGTTACTTTCATCCCGATTATGATCGTGATATCTCGAAACGATTTTATTGTGTTTTTTTATATTTCAAAGTAATACAGATTTATTTTCTTTCTCCTGAATACCTAACATATTTAAACGAACGACTAGCAGAGGTTTAGTTACTGCAGAAATAATGGATTTGGCTACAGAAGTACTTTATAGAAATGTATCATTTTGAGACGATGTGAATTCATATCAGCCATAAGTACCAATACCAGTACCAATGGTGGTTACCATTGGTAGCTTCACCGGCTTCGGTAGCTTCACTATTACTGCCAAGAACCCCTCCTGAATTAACTTTACCACCAGTAATGGCTTTGCCATTGAAAATTATTTCAGAAATAGACATTGTTTGATAATTAACAGCTTAATTTGACTCCAAACAAGCTTGAAATTCAAGAACAAGAAGAAAGAAAGCGTAGAGCCAAAGAAGTTAAGAAACCTATTTTACAAACTGCTAAACAGACAAAAAAGCAGAGGGCTGCAGTTGATAATAAAACTAGTGAAAAATTGAAATAAAAGACTAAAAAAGAATAAATAAATATGTACTAAAATAACTAAGAATAGTGATCATTCAGACAGCGAAGATTGCTTCTGGTTAATTTGTATGAAATCCTTTTCTAACAGTAGGTTAAATGAAAAGTAGGTAGGCACAATGCTTAGTTAACGATACTAAGCATTGTGGCTACCTGCTTTTATATGCAACATATATTAATTTCTAATCAGCGTTTTAGATTTTACCTTAGAATAAGAACAATAAAAAATCTAGGAAACAACAATCTTCTTTATTTTTAAGTAATCAACATTATTTAAAAATGAGATCTCAATCATGAGAATGCCCACAGCTGATAGTCTATGAAACTATCAGCTGTGGGCTCAAGTAGATTGTGCTAATAACGAAATAAGTTACCTACGCCTTAATTGTTTACCAGATTGAGATCTAATTTTTAAATAATGTTGATTATTTTTATAAATGAAGAAGATTGTTATGTTTCCTAGTTTTTTTTTAATTGTTGTGATTCTAATGTAAAATCTAAAAGGCTGATTAGAAATTAATATGTTGAATATGAAAGTAACTTTGGTTTTATTTACAATGTTACAACCATCCCCTTACACTGTTACAACCAACCCTAGGGGTAGGGATAGTTGTAACAATTTCCACTTTTTTTGTTTGGTCGTATTTCTCAAAATCTGTAATATAGGTTACATTTAAGCTGGTGTTAAAAGATAGTTAAAAGACCAATCTATCATGTGTACGGATTAGAATTTTGATATTCAAAAAGCTTTGTGAGATATTACGAGAAATATGAAAATTGTTACATTCGTCCCTGGTCTCCCCTACCTAATGTGTAGTTTTTGTTAATTTAAGGTGACTTTTCTTCATTAAAAATTTTGCGCAAGTCTTGACCTATAAATCTATACGATTCTTTTGAAATATATTATATAATTATAGTCTCCTACACTTTCGCGATTCGAAAACAATGTGCAGACTTCAGTTCTCAGTCTTCTCTTGACCACGATTAATGCAACTTGGTCGAAACGTTGAGGTAAATAAAAACCATAAACACAAACAAAACACATATTTATTATCGCAATTAAGTTCCGCTCAAAGTTTTTAGATGTATTATTATATCAATATAATTATTATTTTAATCTTTACGAATGAAATTACTTTATATAAATCGATCAGTACAAGTAAACAAATGTCTAGCTTAATTGTCAAAAAGAACGAAACACCACAAAGAATTAACCAACTCCAAAACTTGAGAAGGATAAATAATTTGAGATGATTTCAGAAAGGATACCTAATTAAAACTTTAAGACGTAGACCTCCCTTTCACTAGAATTTGTACCAAGTTACGTCCTGTGACTTGTTATGATCCGTCCGATTTCGCATAGGGCAAGAAAAATAAAAAGTAATGTAAACCAAAACTTCTTTATGTAATTACTTCTGTTTAAGTTTTAAAAGATGGTGGCTCTGTGGTAGTGATGCCACCCACCGATAGGTATCTCTATGGTTCGAAGCTTACAATGTGCGAGTTTTCGGTGAAGACTCAAGACGAACAGAGTGACGCAATCATAGTTTGGTGGAGGAGAATTTGTAATGCCCACCTGGCTATCTACTACCCCTAAGTTGAAAATCCCACGCCAAGCACCTTTTAGTGTGTTCCAGCGGTTGAATTTGAGAGCCAGGTGAGAGCGACCATAATCATCTTTACTACGATCAGGTGAAATGGTGGCGTAAGACTGGACACGTACAAAAAATCTCATAACAATTTAAATTTCAGTCCAATAACCGTCTTTGGTATGATACCTAGACTTTCGCATTTATAATAATAGTAAATTAATTGATCAACGGTATTGAAGGCACTCGAATAATTCAACGTTTCGAATCGATAGAACGCGACGTCTTGTAGATCCAATATTTGAAGTTAGGTATAACCTTAGCAATTATTATGCGATCGGTATTAATAGGGTCCTGAAATCGATTTCGTAAACTTAATTGGCAATGAAGGAAGGAAGCTTAATTGGTTGCTATACAAAAAAACAAATTATACTCCAATCTCGAAGTATTTTGTTATGTAAGGCGATTATTAAAAAAATATCGTAAATTATGTTCTTAGTAAGGTTAACAAGGCATCGACTAAATACCAAATTCTGTGAAATAACAAAAGTGTTATGAGATTTATTTAAACCTCAATTTTGTACTATTACTTATTCTGCGGTGTTGGATAACGAAACTTTACTGGGAACAGGAAGAAAAGTAAGCGTTTTTAGGTATTTCTTAGTACCTTAGCGTGTTGTTTATTTTAGATAGAATTGTATCGCACCAATATCATTGCTACTTTACGTAACATTTCTTATTTTTTTAAGGAGAGCAATTTCAAAGGTTGATGTAATTAGAAACTTGTGCACTATTCATAAATTGCCCATTCAACTTAGACCATCACAAAAGAACTAAGTATAGTATGACTATATATTTTATTTATATATATACGAATATATTCTTATGAACGACGGATGTATATGGGAAGAATAAAAAATCCGTTGTACAGGCAAAAATATGTTTACCTCTATTGTGGCTTTAGGCGAAACAAAAAATAGAGAATAGAAATCATTAAGGCTTCAGGTGACTTTCATACATCACAATCCTGGTTTTTATACAAGGCTTCGTTCTATTTTACACGCGTCCTATACAAATAACTAACGAGCGACTCGTAACCGGGCCTTATACTCGTAGTTTGTTTGCACGAACTCTCCACCAACACATACCTACGCTTATCGAATCTTTTTGACATAGAAATGGAGAGCAAAGTTGGACGAAACATTATTTGACGAATTCCTCGTCCCTTGGCGACTTTACCGCACATAAATTACGCATTTTGAAGGTAAAACCCTTTTGTCAGTTTCATTTTTATAGATGCCATAACCTCTTTGGAAATAATAGGAAATAGAATGTAGAGTTTCATAGCGCACAATACGAGAGAATATGCCGGAAGTTTATTTGTAGCGAGGCTCTCACAAGGGATAAAATTGTAGCATCTGATCATAAAGAGAACTGAATACATCTCTAATAACAGGCACGTCTGACTGGCCAAGGAAGTTGGAATTATGACTGCTGGTTGTCAGGATTACAGATAGTAGGTCAATGCAAGTTATTGGGTCAGTGAAAATACTGGGCATGGATGACCCATGACAGCTGTTTCCGAGAATTACGTAATAGTGATGTGGTGCAGGCGCGTCGCGCGGACTTCTAAGTTCTTAGTGGCAATGTTTTAGTGGCAAACAATTTGCCTGAATACCAATTTATTCAGGTAGTACGCCAAACAACTTACTCCTATCATCTCTTACTCATATATTAGGGTGTGGCGTAAAAAGTGGATAGTCCTTAACCAGCGGGTGGGGGACATCATGACTGCCCAGAAAATATAATTGTGTTCAGTAAAAGTCTCACGGTTTTCGACATTTTGTAAATTTAAAACGGCATTTTTGTTCACTCTTTTCGGTGTCCTGAACACAAATTAAGGAATTTTTCAATCTTGTTTTTGAATTGTATTGTTTGATAAACAAGTTGAAATTTGGCTAATTTTTATAAAAATAAATGTATGGTGATGTGGGTCGTCAAACGTCATGCAACCATTCTTTGCTTCCACCATTCATTGATCGAGATTCGAAAAGGATTGGTGGTAAAACCCACTGAGCTCTCATTGCTTCAAAAATTATGTAGGTACAATAGGTGTATTAACTATTGTTAAACGGATCAAGTAGCAATATCAATTGTTCCCTGTATTCACTGATCATCGTGCTAAGCAAATTCTTGCAGCCTGTGTTCACGATGATAATTACGACACGATATAATTTTACGCCTGTATTATTAGGTAGAGGTAAGCCAGCTTACGGGATTAGGACCACGTAAATTAGAGGTCTGGAATTTGTCAGTATAGCATGGGATGTTTGTCAGTTGTATCTGTAAAAGTATGGTGAAGTTTCACCTCGTGGTTTGCGACTGGTGGTTAGTCGCCTTAAACTACCACTATAACACAACATTGTATTGTTTCCTTTCTACACCTTGCTTTGTTTTGTGTCGTGCGATTGTATTCAGATGTGTGTTGTCAGGAATTAAAATGCGTTTGATTCTTTCTTTCACTAAACCAGTACCTTACTCGTGTGGTGCTTCAGCGCACATTGACCTATACGAAAAGTTCTCTCCCACGCTGGTCTTATATTTTTTTAATGTTATTAGTAACGAGACGAGCTGGTCATTTGCCTGATGGTAAGCATAACGCCGGCCCATAACAATTGCAGTGCCACTCAGAACTTTGCAACATAAAGGCCTGCGCAGCAATGCAGTGCGCTCGTTACCCTAGATACATTAGGTATTAAATCTCATAAGCCCAGTAATTTCACTATCACCGGCGCATATTACTAGGTATATCACAGGCGCACTAGAGTCTAGATGTCACCATCCCAACACTCACTCTGTTAGACTGAAATCTTTAGCGTGGCTTCGATATTCATGTAGTCTGAGCGCGTACGGAGCGCCACTAATAATACTAGAATTCAAATCAAAATGTGAACTGGGACGTAAAAAACAATTGACTAGTCAAGTAAAGTAAAAATAATATTTGTTCAAGTGAGTGAATAGGTAATAATACAATAGAAAATAATATTTCTTCATTTAGACGCCACGCCACCTACAATCGTAGACTAAACAAACTTCTGCAGTGTAAAATCTATATGGACGGCATGTTCCCGCTTGCCACGAACATGACCACGCTGTCATCAAATTGCAAGTGTTGCAACACGTTTTTTGTTTGGAAAAGCTACGTAGTGCATATAAATCGATGTACTATACCTATAATAATGATACAATTTAGTAGTAGGTAACGTCTAAAGACATCAGAAAATTGATAGAATTATCTTATATTACACTGCAGTAATATTGTCTCGAGTCATATATTCCAAGAGAACGACTTACCGCAGAACCGACGAAATCCGGCTAAGTTACTTTAGTCAAGAAGACGATATGATACCACACGGTTCATTGCCGGTATAGGCTTCAATAAACCAAAAATAGGCTAAAGGGTTAGATAGCAAGAACCAAGCCTTCGTATATTTGGCTTTACTTTACAGGCTTTTGTATCTATTTTACAATTTGTTACGTCTAGCACACAGATCTGACTCAACCCCATTTCATGGGACTGGTTCAAGGGCACCTGAAAATAAACTTGAAGAATACGCCATTGTGCTCTACTAGGTACGTAACGGAAGCAGAGTCGTTTGTTGAAGAGACTCACCTGTTTTTGTAAAGCATTTTATAACCATTTGTAATAGACAAAGTTTGTTAAGAATTTACCTACCAGGGCATTAAGTGTTTTTCCTCGGACTTTTTATTGCAAATAATTAGGCTGTATATTTAGCACCTACTACCTACCTCGTTTTCGTTTGTTTTTAAACGATTCTATGCTTTAAAATTGTTAACTGCTCGCACTGACTTGCAAACGTCGTAACAGGGTACTAACATAACACATAGATATGACTACATAAGATCTATAGCATAATGCATGGCACGTAACTATTGTATTATTTTAATAATAAAAAATTGCTTTAAAAAAGCTAAGAATCGACTTCAGTGACAAACTACTGAACCGATTTTGATGAAATTTCTATGGGACTAATCTGAAAGTATACCCTTTCAAATAAAAAAATAATTTTTCAAATTGGTTTATAAATGACCGAGATCTGAGGTAACAAACATAAAAAAAACCCGACGAATTGATAACCTCCTCCTTTTTTGGAAGTCGGTTAAAAAATCATTACATTCATAGCTGTAACTCTAAGAATCCAAAGGAGAGCCATAATAATAAAGTTTTCTCATAGCTGATTTTATGAGCAATAAAGAAACCACAGACTCAAATCTGTGAAATAAACGGATTTTTATAAATTTTCACAAAGACATTTTACCCCATTTGCATAGCAAAGCTTTGAAAGTTTTATCTTTGGAATAAGGTTGTTTATTGGTTTCCTTAGGCAGGAAAACGAATGCTAAAATTTATCAAAATAAACCATACCACTGACGGAACGAAACGTAACGGAAATTAATTTTATTACTTCAGCCACTGGCGTTGTAAATTGTTATTAGTTTTAGTATATTTTTTCGTTTCTACCTACAAACTTTGCAAAAGCGCCATCTAGTTTTTACGGAGCCAACCTGTACAGAGTTTTCCCGACGTCATGCTCAGTTATTCACCGGTTTTAGAAAAACTCGCGAGATGGCGCTTCTAGTTGTATATTTTTTACAATGAAATCTGAAATGAATGTTACAGGTGTCGGAAAATTCTGCTAGATGTCGTTGTGACTATCTAAGTTATTTCGGTCAACTGATCGGAATGTAAAATTTGTAATTTGTTTCGAGTCTGCAACGCTTTATCCTTAGAGTAATAACATAAATAAGCAAAAACGTGAGAAATAAACCGTGGTTTTTGATGATAAATAATATTATCAAACAAAAGCTAAGACTTTTGTGATCGCGAATTTGATTTTAAGTGTGATATTGGACTGGATTATTATTTTATAAAGCCAGACGATCTCATACATAGCCTCTGACCCTTTTAGGATTGCAGGGTCTCACAACCATAAGTCATAAATTAAATCCATCGAAATATCATTAATAAGTCACAATTTTTAAGTGTTGGTAGTAGGACCAACTTTTCCGTGAATGTCCGTCTGAGTAAGTATTACGGCATTGCTCTTGTAATCTGCCACCAAGCAGCAGTAGTATGCATACATTACTGAGTTCCAGTATGATGAGCAAAGTATTCAGTGAAATTACTGCGCATTACGAGACGTAATACCTTATGTCTCAGGTTAACGAACTCACCGCAGTTTAATTGCGCAGGCCATTGTATTTCATAGTTTTGGGTGGCATTGTAATTGTTATGGGCAGGCGTCATGCTTTTCCTGTATGTCTTCTTAAGAAAACAGCTGGGGACAGACCGGAAATAATTAGTTCGATATATTCCCTCATCGGTAAAAGGGGGAGAAATCGAACTATTTCCTGTTTATCACTCGGAGGGGACAGAGCAGGGAGACAAACGGGAATAATTCTTTATCATCAGGTAAACGCGATGGGGACAAACCGGAAAGAATTAGTTCGATCTGTCCCATCATCGGTAACACGGGGACAAATCGAACTTTTTTTTCGTGTTTGTCCCTCCTGAGAGGACAGAGCAGGGACACAAACTGGAATAACGCTTAGCTCGTCTCATTACCTATTAGTATAAAAGTGTATTCTTTGTTTCTTTATAAACATTATAAATGACTTCACAATAGGTAAAGCGTTTACATTTCGCTCACCTTGTTACATCCACTCAACAACTCCCATTCATCGAAGGAACATTAATAATCTTCAGTTTTCACTATATTATGGCCATAGACTAAAAAAATAACATGGACGCCGTGAATCGCAGCATAAATCAACTTTGCTCTCTTGTTGAACAAATAAATAGTTATTGTGTGTATATTTAGTAAATAAACGACTTTGGTGAGCTATAAGATAAAATGAAAAATATATCACTGCAGTTTGGCTACTAAAACATGTTGTAGGCAAAAATCAAATTTCATACAACAGTTTTAAAATAAACATTCCTTTTTTAAATATATGGGTTACCTACACGTAAAATAACGTTATTTTCACAACTTGTAACTAAAACGTATGACGCTGTGACAGATCGGAACGAACGAACGACCTTATTTAAGTTTTTGGTTTACTATAGAGCCCAGAGCCCTACATATATCCATATGTACCCATATATATTTGACTATGAAGGTCCTAGTTAGGAAGGAATGTCAACTTTCAATGTAAGTATGTCATTCGGATTTATGTTTTAAACAGGATGGCTTACTTTGATGACTTCAATTATAATAGCACGCCGTCTACAAAGTTCCGTTAGCCTGCGACAGCCCGTTAGCTCACCCATTTGACGGCGACTAATTCAACGGAAAGAAAGGCTTGAGACCAACCTAAGGCGTACATTTTACGATCATTAATCTCTTCGCCCACTACAGTTTGTTTTCAGCTGATTTCGCCTATTTTATTTCGAATAAGCAGAGGGCTAAACGAAATTGCGTGTCATGCACGAATGAGATCTGGTTCGGAACTGTCATGTGATCCTCGTGGTTAGCCTGAGTTATGATTATTACGTGAGTACAATAGTAATGTTGTTGACAGTAATAGCGTTTGTATGGGGGCGAGGCGCAGCATGACATACACGGTGATCTTATTAAACTTGCTCTCCCGACGTTCGCCTCGACGGATACAGGTGATTTTGCAAAGTCCAAAACGAATTTAATCAAGGCTTGACTGTAATACTGAGTTCTAAAACTTAATTTTACCGTAACCTGGTTTAATCTGCTTGGTTTATTGATTGATTTCGTTAGACTGAACTAAGGTGCAGCGTAGTTTTGAGAGTACAAGAATAGCGTTAATTTTATGGCTACTTAACTAGCTAACTATGAATGGTTAAATACTTAACTACTCCTTCTAAGTTTAATAAAATTTGCTCAATTTCAGTTTGAAAGTCGATGAAGTCATGCTGACATTTTCATTTTTATTATTTTGTAATAAGGATATTTTCACGCCCTGACATTTTATTTTACGTATATTTAATCAATACCTCCGGTATTTTTCCCCAGATTGGTCTCTTAGAAGTTTAGGTCACCGCGCGATTTAATGAAATAGTTAGATTGCACTCGGGCAAGTTTTTCAAGCCACTTCAGTACGGGTTACTTAGTCGCATGGCTGTCACTTTTCTATGATTCGTTTTTCTGTACTCGAAGTTTATCAAACAAAATGTTATATGATAATGCAGGATGAATTAATTGCAATTTTGAAGAAAGTATTGGTTGTTTGTGAACGACAAAGGAGAGGTATTTAACTGAGAACACGTCGCACTGAGCTGACGGGGGACACCGACCGTTTCCGGGCTGGCTGGCGGTTTCATATCCTGGCTTCTACTTCCTCTTCAAAGTCTGCTTGGCTGTCACGACGTCCCTTCTAGCGATGATGTTTGGCGTGAGGCTGATTTTTCTTGATGGTTGTGACATAAATGTCACAACCATCAAGAAAAATCAGCCTCACAGCCTAAAAGGGTAGAATAGCAAACAAAATTACTACAGTCAGGTGAATGTAAGTACGTACCTATAAATATTATCGTCATGTTCATCCCTTGCCAAACTTTTTAGAGATTTCTGACAAAACTTAAAAAAGCCACATCTACTCGTATCGCTACTTTTGATTGTTGAATTGTTGAAAATTTTTGCTGTGAAAATTAATTGCTTTACTTCACACGTGATTGAGAATAGCGATAAAAAGCTGGCAATGAACTTTATCGTATTATACATGTTTACGTTTTGTAATGAAAATCACGGAGGATATTATTAAAATTATTTTATACAATAACCTTTTATGTGCTGGGTTGTAATTTAATTTTTCCTGTAAGTTTTGCTATAAAATCAATAGTTTCCGGGTTATGTTCCGAGCCATCTTCGACTACATTTGCCACTAGTTTCAGACAGGTGATTACCTGATAGTTAATTGAAAATCTTTGAATTTTAATCAAGCGAAAGTGTTATTGTATTTCACGAATAAAATAATACAGCTATTAATAAAATAAATGGCAAAACGGTGGTGGGCTTTTATATAAAATTTCATATTGTTGTGAAAGTTATATTAGGAAACTTTGGCAATCCATTCTATGAATACTATATAAGTTACTTAGGACTTGATTTATGTCTTGACTTGATTTCTGACTTACATAAGTAGATATCAAGAAAACTAAAGACATCAAACCACTATACTGTAGCATATTCAACAAAAATAAAGTTCACCACTTACCTCAGCGAAATTTAATAGGTAACTTACCTATACAAAATCAACTACTATTTCAAAACATTCCACTTCTATTACCGTTCGAGAACGGCGAAAAACTCGTCGGTGTTATACTATGTGTCCAATAATAACAAAACCTATGTTTTAAAATTTAAGCCAAAAGATTTAGGATCGTTATCGAACGATAATAGAAGTGGAAAGTTATGGAATAGGAATAGAATTGTGGAAACTTGTGAATTTTATATTTTAGTTGAGTATACTCAGTTAATATAATATAGTTCATAATATCAATAACGATAGGATTTCATATGCACTGTAGCCAATAGGTAGTCACAAAAAATACACGTCAAATCACGTATGATATTTTATTGATCACTTCTTGTGATTTTTCGTGCCTGATACGTTCCAAGCACGATCACGGTTTGGTTCGGTGTCGTGCGTAGAGACTTTTTGCCCATCGGGTTTTTTCGTAAATGATACGTTTATAGCACTGCCACTGCATCGTAGGGTACAGCGTAGTGGGTGGTATTCTTTAAGCTTAAGACTCATTTATACGTCCAGACTTTACCAACATGTTTTCATCACTCATCGAGAATATAGATTACCTTCTTCGCAATGAAAACTTTTCGAGGCCCAAAAGAAATCCATAAATATTCATGTCTCTAACAACTCTTCTAAGAAAACTAATCTAAAAAGAGGTAAACGAAACACGTATACAGATGGAAGGACGAAAACATTAACAACACAAATTAGCGAGTTGAAATTCGTAGGACACCCGAATCACCCTTGAAACTCACACTGTTTTCTATTAAGTAATATTTAACCAGACCCCGGAGATATGGGAGACCTTTCTCATTATACGCTTAAAATAATTAATGACATTATCCCAAGCCAACAATTCGTACATTCCACGCGAAAGGATCCGACCCAAAAATTCAGGTGCGACATAAATAACCTGGACAAAGGGATCCGAAACGTATTTAAAGTCAAGTGAATTAGTTATGCTTAGTGTCCTGTGGAGGGCTAATGTTACAAATATCGACATTGCACGCTTCTATTTTAAGCAAGTGAAAAGTGTGGGGTCTGGTTCTCCCCTTCTCGGGGAGTTCGGTTAAGGGGAGGGGAGGGGGTAGGCATTCAACAGGCGGCGGTCGATACGGCGCGCGGCGCACCGATTACCTACCCTACATACTACTCGCTTCACGGTAACTCCACGTCGGCCCATTTTTACAACGTTTACCCTATTGTCATCCGGAGGGCCTTAATTTTCGGTTGTGATTACTCTTGCAGCCACGTTGTTCGAGACGTCTGGCCTTTTTCACGTGACACGTAAAGTTTAGAGACCTTTTTGTTGTGAGGGTTGGGATGATTGGCCTTGGGAGTTTATTGATGGATGTTTTACTTAGAAATGAAGAAAGTTTGGTGCTTTTATATATTAATTTGCCAAAGCATAGTTTTGAATTTCTATAATATAACGTCAAATTGTGCAGCGGTGCATATCATGGTCGTTTATATTTGAAATTTAACACCAGGATTAGGAACCTATATAGATAGTTTGATGACTTTTTATGCTGGAACTGACTGAATTTAGAAATATTTTTAAATTTATATTATAAATTAATAGAAATATTTCATTCCATATATCCTTAGTCGTCTATTACAGAGGTTTCAAGCAGTGTCTGAGTTCTGTCAAGGACACATCCACTGATGACTATATAAGCCAATGCAAGACATGCAATAAATGCAATACATACACAAATAAAATATATAACAATGAAGGGAACGACACGCACTTCCAAATCCTGTGCAGACGTGTGTTGTTACAGGACCACCTAGGAAGAGCCAGACATCATAACAGCAGCTATAGACCACTAGGTATAGCCGCTGTTATGATGTCTAGCTCTTTTCTCAGCAAGAGTCCGGAACCAAGCTTCGTCATGAACTCTTTGACCTGTTTTAATATGACCCTTCCACCGCATTCTGTTCCCAGCGACCTTTTCACATCGTCATCCTTGAAAATATTATACCTCTAAAAATCGAATATTCATATTTCATAGCCTACATATCTATTGTAACGTGGCGTCTAGGCTTTATGTAACTTTGTAAATTTCAGATATTCTTAATTGTGTAAGCTTTCATACTGTGTTTGCCCGATGTATTGGTATCCACTCGCATCTCCACACTAGCGCCCGCTGGGAACAGCCTCCTACGCACCCTTAGTCAAGAAGACCGTTTGTCATAGAGATTATAGATTATATTTACAAATGGCCATGTCCGAAATGAGCACTCCATTTAAGATCTCAGCACGTTCACGTGTGGGATATAAACAAACCGAGTATATAGTTCTAGGTAGAGAAGTTCAATTGTTTTGAACATCAGAGTAAAATTCGTGCAGAGCATTCTGGTCTTGTTCTCTCCTAAACTTTTATTATCCCAGTTTAACTATGTCTCTGAACAACGTAACAACTGTCTCTCCAGTTAACTTTGTCGACTAAACGTTTAACGACTAGAGTGTAAAGCCTGTAAAGGTGATTTGGTTCGATACGATACATTCCTTGCAAGGGTAAAAGTAGAGCAAATTTGCAGATAAAATTACAGAATTTTTTTTAAAGAAAATATTCTAGGCTACTCTCCGAAAAATCAAAACAAAGATTGCCCAATCAATGTATGGATTACTGTGTGTTACTGAATAAACTTCCTTAGTTCTTTAGCCAATCTTGAACAACTTAGAAATAACTAAGTTACGGGCGTGGTATCATATGAACAAATTAGCTGCAAATATGCTCTAAGTACTTTAACCCCTTACAAGGAATGTATCGTATTTCCAATCCCTCTATATAAGCACAAGTACTGGTAGCAATTTACCTGTAGTGCTGTCGTGGTAAATACAAGTGACTTCACCGAGTGACCCAATCTTTTTACGCTATATGTAGGTATTCCGTTCATGAGAGCTGACACTGCACAGCGATGTTTACAAAATCGCACCATATTCAAGTTCTTAGTTTACTACAGTTTATGAAATGTAAAATTTTGCAACCGCACGGAATCTGCACTGATTTTGCGCCTGTCTGGAAGAGAGTTTTGAATAAAATATTTCTGTTGAGCGCAGGTATAGCCGGTACTTTATTCTCGGGCATCCGCCGAGAACATTCCTTCTTAGTAGGACGAGTACCTGCACTACTGCGAATACGCTGTCGAAACTTAATAAGGCGATTACAGATGAAAATTTCTGTGTAAATTAGCATTTATTCACAACATACCTAAACTAAAATATTTAAACAAATTCATCAAAATAAAATAAAATAAGCTATAATAAGTTAGTGGGAGGACTAACTCTTCTGTGAGTGTCCGTCTGGGTTGTTACCACCGCTTTGCTCGTGAAGTCTGCCGTAGCAGTAGTGTGCAAGCGGGGTCAGCCTCCCGCACCGCAGGAGGTGGTGCGGTGGAGGCGGGACGCCAGAACAGCGGCACTGGCGTCCTGGAGGCGGAGGCTCCTCGCGGGGCCTGCACGGAGGGGGGACGGCGCCGTCCGGTTTTTGGAGGCGATCCGTCCCGTACTCGAACGGTGGGCCCTGCGAGGGCACGGGAGCCTCACCTTCCGCCTCACGCAGGTCCTCTCGGGACATGGTTGTTTCGGGAGGTACCTGCACCACGTGGCGAGAAGGGAGGCAACCCCGGCATGCCACCAGTGCGGTTGCGCGGAGGATACTTCGCGCCACGCACTGGAGGCATGTCCGGGGGGCGATGGACCGCGACGAGCTCTAGTCGCGATCGTGGGCCCGGACCTCTCGTTGCCGGCCGTCTTGCGAAAGATGGTCGAAAGCGAGCAGGCCTGGGACGCCATGGTCTCCTTTTGTGAGACTATTGTCGAGCAAAGGGAGACCGATGAGCGGGAGAGGGAGATTGACCCCCTCTCTCTTCCGCTCAGGAGAGCACGGAGGCGGGGACGAGGTACCCATCGTTCCCCGCCTCCTCCGGGAGGGCCTGGGGCGTCGGATGCGGGGACATCCGGCGTCCCTCACCTTTTATAGGTAGGGCCCTCCCGAGGCGGGGGCGGCGCGTCTAGCGTGGGCGCGTCGCCCGAGCCGAGCGGGGGAGCAGGGCTCCCCGCGAGGCGGGTCCGCCCCAGGGGGCGGACGACGGCTGACGGGGTTCCGCGTGTAGTGCGAAAGTGGCACCGCAACCCCGTCCAGAAGCTGAGCCGTAAACGCTCCGGTGGTTTTTTGGTGGGTAGTCCGCTGCGCAGTGGGCGAGCGGGAAGCCCACACTCCCTCCGTGACCTTCCCCAGGCACGAGGGGGCTGGCTCATAAATGAGTTTTTCCACCGGGTACCAAAAAAAAAAAAAAAAGCAGTAGTGTGCAAGCATTACTGTGTTCCGGTTTGATGAGCAGAGTATCCAGTGAAATTACTGGGCTTATGAGACATAATACCTAATGTCTCAGGGTAACTAGCGTACTGCAGTGCCGCGCAGGCCCTTGTGTTTCAAAGTTCTGGGTAGCACTGCAATTGTTATGGGCCGGCGTTATGCTTACCATCAGGCAAACGACCAGCTCGTCTTGTTACCAAACAATAAAAAAAATATAGTAAAAAATTTAGTGGTTGAAAAAAAAAGTGGTTTTAATGCCTCTCAGTAAATGCATTCTTTTACAGAGGCTGACTACTGATACATATACTATTGACGTGTTCGTTAGTGTTTGATCACTATAACTCTCCTGAAGTGATGTGACTCAAGCGTAGACTAGGCTTATGTACTATATAGTCAAGACTAAGTCATTAGTGACGCATCGCAAGACAAAGCATTGTATACGAAGCAATTTATGGTGCCGATTCAAATTTTTTTACTACACCACACACAATGTCCTCACGCAATTATTCGTGAGGCACTTGATACGTTGTGAGCAATTATTGTCATGCACGTCGTTCACAAGGTCGTTCACAAACTCGCATTCTATAACAACCCAATTACTTGTCCTGAACCTGAGCCTGACTTGGCTTGAAGATTGACCTATTGGTCGACAGTAGGCGCGATGGCAGTGACCGGGATTTTTTGTATTCTCGAGAACGTAGTCGAATGTGATAAACACACTATGCGTACTACTGCCACTGTGTGGCCGTAACTTCTTCCAAAAATTGTGAGTTGTGTTAGAGTTGAGAAAATTTAAGAAAAACTCAAAATATTCCATATGGTAATTTATATAACTATAGATTTGTTTAAACTGAGTTTTTCAATCGAACAGTTTCAAAAGTTTTAAAAGTTCTTTACAGATATGAGTTACCCCAAATAATAAGCCAAATCAAGTTTTTGCACGTAACCATAGAGTAGTAAGTACTGTAAGAAAAGGAACACGTAACAAGTTGTCCATTAATCTTTAACTGATTTGTATTTGATTTTAAGCCACATTCTGTCAGACTATGTTATCTTAGTTTGACATCGTCTTGGTAAACAAAGGCCTCCACACGACGGACTAAAGTATAAATAGCGAATCTAAGCTGAAATACCGTTGCTAAGTAAATTCTCAGCGTCGTTAACTTCCATCTAGACGCTGCACTAAGCTGATATACTATGCTTGCAAGGTTTGTTAGGTACTTTTAAGTTATTAGCTTTTACATTATGATAACATCGTAAATTGTTATACCTTACGTATAATAATTTAAGCGAAGGTGACGTATAACGCGAAGTTCATGTACCTACCTAGTTTAGTGTTAAGTAGTTGGTTTAAGATTAATTTTTATTTGTTTTTATTTTTATGTTTGTGTATACCTAGAGCGTGAATGTGAGTACCAGGACAAACCATATCTGGTTTCTATGGTACAACATACAAATTTCTATGTAAAAGAAAGTAAAGAAGAATAAATTAAAAAAAAAAGTTGAAATTACATTATTGATTATAAAAGGTTGTTATGTGTAAAGAATAACATATTGAGGTTTTATTAGAATAATATAAACAGCGCGAGCGGTCTAAAATAGAAACTGTAAACGACACTATTCATACTCTACGAACGTTTTTTGTCGCTGCGTTTGCTAGATAAAACTTGCAAAGTATGCACATTATTACATTCAAGTGCACGTATAATTTTTACGATTCCGAGTGATACTGGCTACGGCGTAATTTTTTAATTTTTGAAGGCAGTTTTACTGTTAGCTTATTTATTACTTTTGACGTCATCTTTATTTAGGTTCAAATCGAATCATTTACTTTGCCAAAATACATGTTGAAACTGTAGTTATGATCAAACGGTTACTTGTCAGCAGGGAAAAAAAACACGAGACCTTGATCAAATTTGAATGGGATTGTATGCACACAGCAAACGGCCATTGCGGAGCATCGGGCTCCTCCATCAAGGGAAGTGGTAAAAATGGGAACTTCTTTTTTACTCTAACAATCAGTTTATAGCTGAGCCACTAGTACAACTTTTTTCTATTCAATCCTTTTTTTATAAGTAGAAAACTTATTCCTTAAGAAGGACGATATTTTTTGTTAGCAAGAGCTAATGTGTAGTATAGGTTCTTAATGTGTAACGTTCTTACGTTATATGATATATGATAATCATCATCATCTACATCATTATGTTCATTGTATTCAATGGAAGAAGCCCTACATATACCTATATTAATGTTAAACTTAATTATACAAGTTATGATAGTGACAATCGTACACTAGCAAGTAGCAGCACTCTGCTCCGTTATTACAAAATGGGAAAAGCTTTTTCTCTCAACCGTAAATGGTTCCATCTTGCTTGAGAGACTAGGGTTGCGTGTCCGTTCCAGCCCCTAGACGAGATATATACAAGTACCTACGTACCTGACCGTAGCCTGTTGCCATGTTGTCTTATATAACTTTAAGTTCTTCACACAGATTTTTGTTATCTATAAGTTAGCGTTTGACGACTATCTTACCTGACGTGATACTGATGTGATAAAAAATGGTAAACAAGCTAAATCAACGAAAAAAATAATTAATTAAAACCAGTCTTATATTGTATAGAATAAGATTGTTTCTCAAGTACAGCTGCCAGAACGCACTCATATGTGCTTAGAAACATATTATTAAATTGCGAGTGGTAGCAAGCTACCACTCGCAAGTTGTTTTTTTTTCACCGATCGTCGAGTTGCAATCGGTGGGCGATTTCATGTCATAGCTCCAAAAGAAATAAATAGGTAAAATACAGAAACCCTGAAGTAAAACTCGACACTAATATAAACAAAAGCAACACGCAAGAACTTAGAACTGGCTGAACAAAAACACAAAACCCAGTAGAAAGCGAACACAACAACACAACACTCTTAAAAAGCGTTGTCTTTTGTTTTGTTCTCATAATGAAAGACGAATAAAAACGCAGGATTTGGGCTCATACGATATTTCCATCATAATAGCGTAGCGATCCGCCGAACGTCTGCTTATTGATGGAACGTTCCACGAATCAGATTATATCTTAACATTTTCTGTGTACTATAGACCTCGCAAACCTATACCCCTATAGGGGTATACTAGTCTCTCATCTCATCTCGACGCAGATGTTCCTGCTACAAAGGTAGCTCGGATCGATACCGCATGCCTGTCTCAAGCACTCTTCATGCCGTAACGAACACTTTGTTTTACGAGCCCGCTGCAACAAGTACTAAACAACGGAGTAGAAAAGTTTGATTGAAGAGCTTCATTAATGTCCGATTGCATAGGTCTGGTATCTTTTCTGCACGTCTATCAAGTTTATTTTTCAAGTTGACAAGTTTAGTTGACTGTTTTAGTTTGAGAATGTATCAAAATAACATAGGTATTGTTAAAGTTGGAAATTTACTTTGTTCAAAAATAGAATCAAGATACTAACGGCACCATGCGGAACCAAGAACAAGACAAAAAATACGCGAACTAACAAAAAGGACTTGAATCATATTGACCTAAAACTGGTGTCCTTGGTGTAAGCTTGCTGGCACATGCCAAAAGCGTGTCATAGGCTATCATCGGCCATTGCTGAATGAACCGTAATAATTTATTCTGAAAAATTAACCGTCCGTTAACGACGTATACTTAATACTTCACCGCCATCCATCATTATCAAATTGTTAGTTTATAAAACCAGATATAGTTTGATCAAGGCAACCTTTTTTCAGTTCCTTTTTATATGACCGATGATTTCTCAAACGTTATTGTATCCTCAAAACAAAAGAAGTTTTCCGATGTGAGACCACACGCGAAATAAAAGCTTTATTTCAACGAACAAATTGAGTCAATCAACGGCCAGTATTGGCCCGAAACTCAACGTAACCCTATTTCATTTAGTGCTATTTATATCATCAAACAAATCAATCGAACGGTACACAATCAGTCAGTAATCCTGTAATATATCCTGCTATCTCGGTTAGAGGCGTAATTGCTTACGTTGATCACACGTCCAATGTAATAGGTAAATGTCAATTAAATAGCGCGTAAATCGGTTAACGGGGTGGCAAATTTAATAAACTGTTTGCGATGGTTTTCTAATAATTTATAGGGAGTGATTCGTATTGATGTTATTGGAGTCTGCCTTCATTTTTTGACAGTTTTGTGGAGATATGTACTTAATGATTATTTTTATCGTGTCTTTTTAAAATAGGAACTTTGTTTAATAAGTATGTTTTACATTTTATTTATACGTTTTTGATAAGTAAAGTATCGATAATGCTTATTGCTTTTAAAAAAGAAGTACATCATTAAGTACTGTCTGTATGGTTATCTCTCAGGAGTCATACATCGTTTATAAAGAACAGAGCAAAGATGAATGAGCAAAATTTTCATACATGTTTTTAAATAACTTACCTACTTCATATTTCTAAGTTTCACCATTATCGATTCACGAAACGTTCTTCTCGCCCTGAATAGAAAATAAAATAAATGAAGGGTTCTTTAACAAACATACATAGGTAAAGCCCTTGTGCACTATGTTTTTGTTTAGTTATTCTTGTTTATTTTACTGAATAAAAACTAAAACAGAACTATTAAGTCCTATCAATAAAGAAGTAAGAAAACAATTAAAAATCATTTCCACTATCTGTAGACAACAAAATGGTCTAAAGATAGTTCAAACGATCCTTTATAATATCAGTCGATGTTTATGTTTCGTTTGGATTAGTATCGATATAACTTATGCTCGAAATTAGTGTAACGTATCTTTTTTCTTTTATTGAAGTGAGTTCTTCAGATTCTTCAGATTGCCTATTATGATAAAGTCGCCCGTGGCCCGTGTAGCTAGGCAATAAGACATATTACCTATAGCGAACCATTTTTCGGTATTTGCTGGCTGAGACCCACGAAAATATTTAATGAGAGTCTTTTACGATATACTTTAACGAAATTAGCTATTATCTACCTGATCGGCGTACGAGATTTTTTCACGCTGAGCTATCTATCTTTTTAGGCTCGTTTAATTCGTGTTTACAAGAACTCTAATCGTACATGAGGTCCAGGATAATATAATATAATATTTTATAAAAGCTTGTATGGAAAAATATACTATATTTATTAAAAAAAAACTTATTTTCATACTAATATGTAGCTCCTAAATTGCAATAGCTAAGTACTTATAGATTTTTAAACTGTCGTGGTCATGAATACTACGAACAAAATCAGAATTAACGGGATATTTACCATGTAAAATGTCCCGTTAGCATACATATCCCGTTACATGGTAAATATCCCGTTAATTCTGATTTTGTTCGAGGTAAATACTTTTTAGAAACAGTAGGTATAAACAGGCAAGTTAATCGATTTAATTAACGTAATTAACGTAAACTAAGGATCAAAAGTGCGCTAATGAGGCCTCCGATTAAAAGCAAGACCCTATAAAAACGGCATAATGGGACTTGTGTGACGAAAATAATTTAAATTGTCCAAAAAGGTAAACAAGATCAAATTTCCCGACGACAGTAGACGATTAAATAAAGCGGCAAAATTTAACGATACAGATTAAATACCTACGAATATTCATAATACGCGAAATGTTTCATGCCAGTCGCAATGTTGAAAAACTTGAGCAATTGAAGCCGAGTTGTTTACAGATCCAATATTCGTATTTACATCGGGTGAATGGGTAAAAGTTACGTGGAGTAAAAAATTAAACTGTAACACATTTTTTGCGAATGGAGAATAAACAAAATTAAGTTATGTACCGTCTACATGCAAAAATTTGCTTACAACTTAGTTCCATGCCACCGGGCTGGTTACTACATAATACTTACTTATTGGACGGAAGTCAAGCCTATTGAAGCGATGCTGGCTCAGTGTGTTATGTCTGAGTGGCTGGTTCGAATCTTACTATGACTATCAAAAGCCTATGTGGCACTGCATTGCGTTCGCTACCTTGCGTTCATTACCTTGAGATATTTAGTACTAGCTTCAGCCCGCGGATTTCACCCGCGTTCCCACAGGAACCGTGCATTTTTCCGGGATAAAAAGTAGCCTATGTTACTCTCCGGTTCATAAACTACGTCTATGCCAAAAAGCAATCCGTTGCTCCGTTACTGCGTGAAAGAAGGACAAGCCAACAAATCAACAAACACACTTTCGCATTTATAATATTAGTAGGAAGTAGGATAATTAGTAGGATATTAATTTCATTCACTAATAAGTACGTGATATCGATATTTTACATGCTACGTATGTCTATTTCTAATATTGCTTCAATTGAACCGTCTCAAGTAGATATATAGTAGAGTACGTTGAACCTAAAAAGCCCTCATAGTTAATTACTTCTCCGTCTGTGTTTGTATCTCTGTGATATGTAAACGTAAAATGTATACGTATGTACCAGATTTTAGCAGTGTAGTACATATAACGTTTACATTACTGGGAAATAGTTTTCTTTCAGAGTAAGTCAAAGAGTGAAAGTCACACAGCCCTATGGCTATTTTGGTTCCTACCTAGAGGCTACTATCCGCAGGCAGGGTTACTACTCTGCCTGCGAAGCGAGGTGCCTCGAGTTCGATCCCCGGCTGAGACAAACATTGTGTGGTGAACATAAAGTTTGTTCTTGGGTCTTGGAAGTTTGTGTTGTGATATGCAGCGAAATATAATCCTATCCTACTAATCCTACTATAATATTATAATCCTACTATATATCCTACTTAATCCCTACTAAATTAGTAGGGATTATAAATAATATTATAAATGCGAAAGTGTGTTTGGTGGATTTCTTGCTTTGTTGGTTTGTCCTTCTTTCACGCAGTAACGGAGCAACGGATCGACGTGATTTTTGGCATAGATATAGTATATGGACCGGAGAGTAACATACTAGGCTACTTTTTATCCCGGAAAAATGCACAGTCCCAATGGGAATGCGGGTGAAAACCGCGGGCAGAAGCTAGTAGTTCTAGATAGATAACTTTGAACAAAATGTAGAAAGGCTCAACTGAAGTCCGGCTCTATAGTATATGTGTATCTTACTTTGCGTGTCATTATTATGTCTATTTTATTTCGCTGTGTTACATGTCTCTGCGACACAGAGAATCCTAGTTCAGGGGTGTGAGTGTGTAACCGTATATATTTAATCTACCACGCTGATCCAATGTACCTGGTCGATTTGACATTGTATGAAGTTAAAAAAGGAAGAAAAAGAAAAAGGATATTTCACAAAATGATTGGCCTTATTTTTTTTACTCTATATGCTAAAATTTGACAAGTACTTAACGACGACAAGTAATATTGCTTTCAAAAAAGCGGAAACCAACTTCTATGTAAATATCACGATATACGAGTATGACATTTCATCTCCTATTTTTCTACCTTTACCTTTTATAAAATTTGTATTGGGACCACCTCGAGAGTAGATAAATTATAACCTTTCAAGCAAAATAAGAATTACAAAATCGGCCCACAATTGACGCTGAAATCGTTGAGCATACATAAAAAATTTAATGCTTCTTAAATTTTACATATCGAACATAGAACCTCCTCCTTTTTTGAAGTCAGTTATAATTGAAATTTCTTTTTCGAAATTCAATTACTTTTAAAACGATCACTATAGGTACCTATTTGACACAGGAAACCAAATCTCTTTGCAGACAGGGGTGTAAAAGTTTACGAGTTGAGTGGGCACTGCGCAGTTGGGCACCCCTAGACCTTTTGCGTCGTGCGTCGATCGGTCGCACACTGAATAAACATATCTTTAAAGAACCCTTTTATCTTTTCCGATAATTCCAACTAACGGTATTTTTACGATTCGGATGTTTTGGTGATACGAATTTGTTTCAAATTCATTGCTTACTAGAAATTTTTAAACTTTGAATTGTGGTGATGATGTTTTATCATACTGACGCGAACTGACTGTTAGATAGGTACGGTTGACGAAAGAATTTTTTTTAAAGTTTGTGTAGGTACTTACGTTATAACCTACATCGATTATACTATAACGTCAAATGACAAAATAAAAATTAGTTACAAAGATTTCTTAGTGAAAATACTTTTTGTGCATCAAAACAATCGTTGATGTTTATTATGTTGTGTGCTAATAAACAAAAAAAAAAAAAACAATTATTTTGATGCACAAAAAGCATTTTCACTACAATCCGAGCATTTACCCAGCTTCCAGTCCCTTAGAATACACAAACACAATGTCAAATTGAAATTAATGGATTTGCATGTTACAAAGAGTCGAGAGTGAGTCGGATCGGATTTGAGAAGATGTAATAGGTATGTGTTGGCAAAGAAACAAGGCGGGTACCAGATGGCGGCAGGATCGGATCGATACCGCCATGAATAATTAAGATGTATATACTCAGGGCTTCGCACTGCCAGGACTGTCTATAAATTCGCCTTTATATCAGTCTCTCGTGATACTCGATTGGGTTTATTGAAGGTTAAATATAGAAGTTTTGCTTGTGAATACGCGATTAGACTTTTGGATTTAATATCCAAGTTGTTTGTTTTGGGAAGCTTGGTCTACTTATGTATGTATTCGTTTGTAAGGATTGAAGCGACCCACCCATCCTTGTTCATACTCAACTGACACATATATACACAGATTTCAGGGGATGAGTGAAAAAATCCTACTAATATTATACCTAATGAGAAGGTGTGTTTTTTGGTTTGTTGATTTGTTGGTTTGTCCTTCTCTCCCGAAATAACGGAGCAACGGATTGACGTGATTTTTGGCACAGATATAGTTTATGGACCGAAGACTAGCATAGGCTACTTTTTATCCCGGAAAAAACACGGTTCCGGTGGGAACGCGGGTGATAACCGCGGGCAGAAGCTAGTAATATATAAATAATAATAAAAAAAGAAGTGCGTGAGAATACGTAATATTTAATACGCTTTTGAATTTGGCAACTGTAATGCTAGTCTAGAGGTATTTAGAAAATAATTATATATAAGCATATTATCATAAAGTAAAAACCCATCATTATTATTGTAATGTTTTTGTTTTGTATCAAATTGGTCATTCTTATCCTTCTTTTTTAAATCAAATGTTATAAATTAAATGTTATATATAAAGCGCTTAGGCAATGCCACTTAAAATAATCGTATCTTCTGCATTTAAGCGGAAAGTATCAAAGAAATAACTTCTAAAGCTATCCAAATTCTCTCCCTTACAAATTGGAACGAGTATTTGAATCCCTAGCAACGATACGGTACCTACCTAACACAAAATATCACACAGTAGACATTCACGCGATCACGGACTGGCTGTAGGTGCCGACAGGGAGCAATCGAAGATTATATGTTCACTGAATTAGTCACGGCCTACGAGACATTTTTAGAACTGTAATAATAGCAAAAATAAATCTCTATTTATTTACATAAAAATTGTATATTTAAAAAAATGAGCATTTCGTCGGAAAATTACTTTTATTGCATTATTTATTAGTAGCTTTTGCCCGCGGTTTTCACCCGCGTTCCCACAGGAACCGTGCATTTTCCGGGATAAAAAGTAGCCTTTGTTACTCTTCGGTCTATAAACTATATATTTGCCAAAAATCACGTCGATCCGTTGCTCCGTTACTGCGTGTAAGAAGGACAAACCAACAAACACACTTTTGCATTTATAATATTAGTAGGAAGTAGGATTAATAGGATTAGC
Organism: Crocallis elinguaria; assembly: GCA_907269065.1. Taxonomy (NCBI): domain Eukaryota; kingdom Metazoa; phylum Arthropoda; class Insecta; order Lepidoptera; family Geometridae; genus Crocallis; species Crocallis elinguaria. Next base: position 7,506,183 of record OU026079.1, on the reverse strand, counting down.
AGGATTAGGTATATTACCATGGAGGATTGGAATAGTAATTTTAAAATATACGAAGGTAATATAATATGTATAATGGACGGCGTGAGAATTTTGGTTCTGTTTATTCCCCTTCTTTAATGAACTATCAGTACATTTTATTACACTGTTAGCAATTCAACGCACCTTTGAATAATTGATAATGCGCATAAGTTAAAAAGCACTTTCTCAAACTCGATTCGTTATTATTTTCTTCGCTTATATCTCCGGGTCATTATCGAGGGATATTTACAAAGAATACACCGGGGAGTAAGAGGGAAGTAAGTTTTATTTTCGAGTTCACAAGAGATTTACCTTCGACGTGGTTCGTAGAATTGGTTGAAATGCCTTGATGATATTTTTTTAGGATTGATAGGTTGGATGGTAAAGGTTTTGGCCTTTATCTCACATAACCATAGTTGACGTAAAGATGAACTTCAAAGCGGCAATCATCTGTACAAAACGTTCTTTTTTAACCGACTTCCAAAAAAGGAGGAGGTTATCAATTCGGTAGGTATTTTTTTTTATGTTTGTTACCTCAGTTCCCCGTCATTTATATAAACCCATTTGGAAAATTCTTTTTTTATTTGAAAGAATATACTTTCAGATTGGTCCCATAGAAATTTCATCAAAATCGGTTTAGTAGTTTGTCACTGAAGTCAGTTCGTCGCTTTTTTAAAGCAATTTTTTTATACTTTTTGATAACGACACAAGCGGGTCGTTCTTTAATAATAAATGGGCATGCATTTGATGTTAAGTGATGACGCGGTCGACGTTGTAGCACGCCAGAAGATAGTTGTTCACTCGTGTTTTATAGCAAGCATACCAGCACATAACCATTGCAGTGCCACTCAGAACTTTAAAAAAGGAAGCTCTGACTCCACTATATTGTGCTCATTACTCTGAGACATTAGTATAATTTCACCAACTACTTTGCTCATCAAGCTGGAACACAATAATGCTAGTACAAAAAGAAAGTAGCCTATGGAGTGGGACAGCTGCAATGAACAGCGGTGTGAATGGGTGGCGCGGGGGATGGAAGGGCCCCCAGGCTCCCTGGAAGCAGGTACGGTAAAGTAGCGTCTAATATTTAATAATATTAGCCCATAATATTGTTATGGGCCGGCGATATGCTTACCATCAGGCAAACGACCGGCTCGTCTCGTTAGCAAAGAGCATTAAAAAAAATTAGAGAAGCCACTGGTTGCCAAAATACAGTTTTCACTACTTCGGCAACCTATGGGTTCCTTGAAAATGTGCACTAAAAGTTATGTCAAAGAATGATTTTTTACTTTACTTTACTAACAATCGTTTAAACCAGGAGTGCTGCCAACGTGGCGTTACATTATGTGTTATTGCTGCTCATGCGCTTTAATTTTCAAGTCAAGGGCTTAAAAAGATTTTAATAAAAAATGAACTGCGGTTTTATTCCTTTCGCGCAGAACGAACCAAAGGTACGATTTGAATATGCAAATTTTAGTGCGGCTTAATTTCGTGGCATCATCTGGCGTGGCCAGTGGAATCGAATGAGAAGATGGCAGTTATTTATTTACAACTTGCATTAGTTCGGGGAAACAGCAGCGATACACTTCAGGTTTGATTGGTACATATAAAAACCTTTGTGACTTACTATATTTCAGAAGTCCCAAATAAATCCAATATATTATTAAGTATATAATCATATACTGTAGCACTCATAGCACAGCCTGATTCACTGTTTATAAAGTTAAGCAACTTAAGCTGTGATAAATAGAACAGAATAGAAAAACATACGTGAGAATAACTTACAAAATTTGAAATTTAACACATAAGAAAAAAGTAATAAAGCAGTGCTGAAAAGACCTCGGCTCAGCAATAACTATTAGGTGGTAGGACGAACTCTTCTGCAAGTGTCCGTCTGGGTTGGTACCACCACTTTGCTCGTGAAGTCTGTCGCCAAGCAGTAACGTGCAAGCATTACTGTGTGCCGGTATGATGAGCAGAGTCATTATCTGCCGCTTACGCTCCCACTGCTGGGATACCAGCCTTCTCTCAGAGAGAGAGGTATGGACCATAATCGAACCTCCCGCGCTGTAGTGCACTTTGTTCGGCCAGTTTCTGATCTGCGAATATTGGATCCAGTCTCTTCAAATCGCTGGAGCACTCCTTGAACGGTCGGTAGCGACACACCAACAGATTTAAATTAATACAATCGAGAAACATAAAAGTTAAGATATTAAATAGTAAAAGTTTTGCTTAGCAGTAACTAAATAAAATAAGAGAAAATTCTATCACCTCTAACCATATAACCTCTATTGTTTAACCCTTAACCCACGAACGAAGATAAAATGCAATTTGAGCCAAGTCAAGCAGCTATCGACGGTAATCATATTACGTCGTTCCCATAACAATTGCCCATGGCCGTTCGATCGGCTGTAACCTATCATTTGAACCACACGTTAGCATTACAGCCACAATTTATATAAAAATGTTATAGGATAGATAAGTACGCTATTTCAGTCGATGGTTATTGTAACTTGCTTTTATGTTCGGAGCTAATCGGTATGCTTTTGTTTATAACCTTTGTGTTTCGTCCAAACCGTAGCGATTCGGTTTTTAAACTAGTTTTTTTTGTGCTAGTTTTGAATTGTGTTTTCAAACTTAAAACAAATCATAATTACAGTTTTTATAGATACGAGACGAGAAAAAATTACGTTGAACTTTTGGTTTGCTCATCGGAATATCTGTCTGAAAGTTGACGACTTTTCGCAAAGTCTAGACTAATTTGCATGCTGATGGCTGGAGCAAATAGATAACTTATAACATTATCATATTATCGTTAGCACTGGAAGCTGTGGCATATTAATTTTAAGATATGATGGCACAGTAGTAGTGATATTATCTGATGATCTGTAGGTTATAGGTTCAGCGAGTTTACCAATTTTGGCCACAACATCACTTAAGATCAGATGAGAAAATGGAAATCCTGAAGAATAAAACAGAAAAGCGGGAACTTGTGCGACTATCGATGCACCATGGTTCTAATCTCAACTCGGTCCCGCACCAATGATCCACGCACGAAGATCGTAATGTGCTAAACGGATAATGGACAGTCCATATTATCGGTTTGCCATTTAAGATATTCAAGTACACCTGATGTAACAAACAGCTACTTAGATGTACATTAGAAAATGCTCTATCACCAAATTAAGGTTTCATGTTAACTATAAATTTGCTACAAATAACTAAATATCCTTTTTTATTCTTCTATTTACGGACTTTTACCATACAATGCCATGTCAGTCCCATCGTAGCCTCAACCAATAATATTTATTTATATTTAATTTACTTTAAAGGGGCTTGAACATTTGGTAAATCAGATTTGCAGCATCACACGTATGATGTAAGTTCCGATAAGATATGGATACAAACTAACTAAATATCTGAAAAGAGCTTTATAGGTACATGTTACTTACTTTGTTAGTGGGAGGACTAACTCTTCTGCGAGTGTCCGACTGGGTTGTTACCACGTTGCTCGTGAAGTCTGCCGCCAAGCAGTAGTGTGCAAGCATTACTGTGTTCCGGTTTGATGAGCAGAGTATCCAGTGAAATTACTGGGCTTATGAGACTTAATACCTAATGTCTCAAGGTAACGAGCGCACTGCAGTGCCGCGCAGGCCTTTGTGTTTCAAAGTTCTGGGTGGCACTGCAATCGTTATGGGCCGGCGTTATGCTTACCATCAGGCAAACGACCGGCTCGTCTCGTTACCTAATAACATAAAAAAAAAAAAAATGTATAGGTATTAGGTATTCTTAAAAAATAACGAAAACATAATCCTACGCTTATCAACAAATTTTTTTGTCCTAAAAACCAATAAAGTATTTTATAATAAAGCTAGCATGAACTCATCAGGATTAATTAACGGCCACTGGATGATATTAAATCGAGTTAGGCCGTGAAATTCAAATGTCTTTAATATTATGCTTCACTCCCTGCCGCCTGAATAGGGAGTTCCGCTATGAAAAGCTGACATGGTTCCGCTTTGAATACTCATTATTATTCATAATCCAATCCTGTATTTAAAACTTTTCACTTCTGCCCTTGTTAACGAGAGTATTAGGAACATCAAGGAAATTCTTGTCATGCATTTCAAAACAATTATAATACACTGGGATTAACAAAATAATACGGGATCTCTGAAATTAGTTTGAGAACTGGTATGCCAGCATATTTGAACTAAAATATTTACGTGAACATCGAGCTAGTGTCTGGCAGAATATGGCGCGCCGCTATCTCTTTCGCACATCTCATTTTTTAAGATAAGCAATCACGGTTACCAAGGTTAATTACCAGTAATTTCACTGACTACTTTTTTCATCCAACCGGAACACATTAATGCTTGCTGACACAGTAACAATTACTGCTTACTGGCAGACTGTATATACAAGCAAAGAAGTGGTAAACAGACGGATACTCGCATAAGAGTTAGTCCTTCCACCTGATAAAAATACCACCTGGTAAATTATTAACTTCTGCAAATAATTAACAGCACATCGTTTTGTTAAAGCATCGATCTTTAGGTATCATAGAGGTTTAGTATACATTAAACACCTGTTTATTAGGCACATTGCGAGGCACGGTACTATAGGCGAGCATAAATGTGAAAGATGTAGTGTAGAGAAAATCAGACTTCTTTATTCCATGATAGTCTAGGAGCTCCTTCTAGAACAGTTTTGGTTTTAAATGCTATATCAAATTCTTTTCTTCCGATATTTTAAATGCATTACAGCTTGCTAGACGAGATCCCTAGTACATTAATCCCAGTTGACGTAATAATGTCCTAGCTTCTGCCCGCTGTTTCACCGCGTTCCCACAGGAACCGTGCATTTTCCTGGATAAAAAGTAGCCTATGTTACTCTCTAGTTTATAAACTATATCTATGCTATAAATCACGTCGAGTGTAAAAAAAGGACAAAGCATTAGCATTTATTATAGTACCGATTTACCACCTCCAGACACATTGTCACTTAAGATCAGGTGGGATAATGTGGTCAAGCTTTAACCAGTCTGCCCATTTTAAGCTCAGCATGAGATTGAAGCTTAATATTAGCGGGTTGAAATTCACACTCATTATATTTTTCAACGAGCTCTCCCCAACTAACCAATGAACAAGATGAAAAAACGCTTTTGCAAGAAAGAAACAAGTTCAAACCGACTACGTGAAATATCTTCGCGGGACTTGGACAACAATAATTATCTTTTGATTTATCTACAAAGTTAAATCCGCGAGCGTCAGTAACCGTCTACCATGAAATACGACTAAGCTCTCTGAAGTCCTCGTCTCGGCGTTCCATCTCATTTCTTCGCGAAGGTATAAATAAAAGCAACAGTTTATTTCGCTGTATATCCGCTGTCTCAAAGGAAATTCTATCGACAGATATTTTGTTACTGCCGCTGCACAAATAGAATATTTGTGATAACAGAGGATGTAGTGGTTGAATTACATATTGACTTAGTTCGGTTCAATGAGTGTTTGAACGAGAGATTCGCCTGTATTGCGGGATTTACTACTGTGTGCTGGTTTTATAGCATTTCAAATTGCATTGTGACCCAAATGTTTATGTATAAAAATGCTTTAAAAAAGCTGGAATCGACTTCCATCGTCTGGTTTTGGAGTGCATCATGCAATCTTGATTAAAAATATATGAAACCACATCGGGGTAGTTTAAAACTTCAAATCGTTCAATTCAGTTTTGCCGTTTCCGAGAACTCGCCTAACATATACAAATAAGATTATATAAAGTGAGTAATTTATAGTTTCAATTCCATCCATCCATTCCATCAAATAACATATACAAATTGAGACATACACACAAAAAATAGAGATGAATTCAGAACCTCCTCCTTTTGTGAAGTCGGTTAAAAATAAGAATTTCTATTTAATATCGGATAACGAACACGGATCCATTATATAAATAAGAAGAAAATTTTAAATGTACACAGGCCAGAAATGCATTTTATTCTCCTCGTCCTTACGTTCGGTGGTCCCCATGGGTGACCACCAAAGGGTAAGTACTCATTTTTTTGAGTTCAGTCTCCGTTTCCGTATCTTATCAAAATGTACAAACGAAGAGTTTAAATATGAATTTGTAGATAAACTCGAACACTTTGAAGCTAAGGTGTTCTGATTATATCCATTTAACTCTTTCTTTGCTAAAGCATCTACAGCTCCATACAGCAAACTGTGTGTTTTATATTAAAAAAAACGATATAATATGCCTTTCAGTTTTTTGTAGTCATTAATCAACATCTACTATCAAAGCGTACACTTATTATAAAATAAAATTATCACAGTGTCATATGAAAGAATGGCCAAAAGATAACTTAAAAAACAAAAACCTCACGCAACCTAAAACCTATTTTTTGTTACCTATCTTTGTTCACAATGGTATATTTAGTCGAAATCATTGACCGCATTCATGACTATATATACAGTAGGTGCCAAACTACTCATTTGAAACGTTAAGCCTTGATAAACCGCAAAATGTACGGGCTCTATCTTCAACAGTATCTGTTAACATTTGACTGTGAAGTGTTTTCACAAAAGGAACAGTTTCAATTTATGATAAGATCCCTTGTTAATAATTGAAACTTTGTACGATACCTAGCTTGTGGTTTCCAATTATTTTGCACTGTGGTTTTGATACCTACGTACAATTTTAATGTACGTAGGTTTGCATAAGATGTTAGTTCTTTAACATCTTTTTATATCTCCTATCTTTATTAAATCCATACTAATATTATAAATCCGAAAGTGTGTTTGTTGATTTATTGGTTTGTTGGTTTGTCCTTCTTTCACGCAGTAACGAAGCAGCGGATCGACGTGATTTTTGGCATAGATATAGTTTATGGACCGGAGAGTAACATAGGCTACTTTTTATCCTGGAAAAATGCACGGTTCCTGTGGGAACGCGGGTGAAAACCGCGGGCAGAAGTTAGTGTGACATATAATTGACACTGACAGCTGTCAATACAGTTTTATAATGTTGACAAGTTAATTTGACAGATCGGTTTGACGGTTCCTGTGGGAACGTGGCTGAAAACCGCGGGCAGAAGCTAGTATATTTAAAAGTGTTAAGCGATACTAGCGGGATCTATAAATATAGTCAATGGCGTATATATACAATCCCAAAAATACGACATCGATCGCTCCCATAGCCTAGTTGCTTCCACAACCATGTATCACGATGTTTTCATTCACCGAAAGTTCAAACGTATGGTATTTAAACAATCGAGCAGATGATCGGTGGTTGAATGTCACTATCACTAACGCCGACCATAGACGCTAATGCAAGAATGCGTTTTGCTGTCAAAATAACTATGCTTTTTAGCTATTACACGCGCAAGCGCCTCTTGATGCATTACAATTAAAAATCTACGAAATAGACAAGAGCAGCAATACAGCCAGTTCATGATGTCTCTTTCACTCGCTGCCTGGGTGCAAAGTGACGATGGCTCCGCTTTACGCTCAGACATCACTTGCGCCACCGCGTATTTACCGCGGCTTCTGCACTGAACACGCAGTGGTTGTGAAATTATTTTTTGAGTAGATATTGTAGAACTGACTGCAGTGCCTAACTGCACTACCTCTAACCGTGGTATCTTTAGCGCTCGGACTAGATTTCTGCCACGCTCCACCATAGACGGTACGAATGCGTCAAGCGGATCGTGGTTTTTCTATGGTTTTCGTGTGGTCAGTGATTGATAATCAAGCATGCATTAGGTGTATGGGGTGCGTAAGGCATCAAAACTTCGTGTCATGCTAAATCTAGATTCACAACGTGTTTATTTATTTTTTCTAAAGTGGTTGTGAATTTGTGTATTTATGTACATAGTTGTTATTATAATTTAAAGTTAATTGTGGATTCTGTTTTGTTTCAGGTAAACGCTGATAAACTTAAATAGCACGTGAAAGCTGTCATAAAAGAAAATTTCAATGAACAAAACAACAGTAACTGGTAATAAAGTCCAAAGCGTTACAAGTAAAATCCTGGATTAAGCAATATTCGTACTTTTTTGTATTCCGTCATTTTATGTCGCTCAGAAGGTGCTGTGGACACTTGCGTGCGTAGCAACTTTGAGTTTCCAGTTGAAACAGCATGACGCAACTATCTGGTTTTACGTTTTTCATAAAAATTTGAGCAATTTTGCGAAATACAGTGATCCCAACACTTTTCGGCTGCTACAATCGGCGACAAAATCAATTTAAAATTGCCGTAACTACCAATTACTGACGACCAGTGATATCAAGTTGCTGGTTTCCGCAACCGGCAATCAAAACGCGTAGAGCAACTACACCTTTAAAATTTTAAAGTTTATTTCAAATTGCGGGAACCGTAAACTGTTGCTGCTATTGGCAACCGTTAATAAATACTTGTAAAAAGTTGATAGTTTCCTAAACTCACGTTGCTTCGTGTGCTAATTTTCAGACAAATTTAATATTTTCTTGACGTGTTCCAGCCATATTAATTGCAGTTCCAGTAGCTGGTGTCACCTCCTGGTATCAACGTCAAGATTATGACGGTCGCCATACATTTATAAATATTATATTGTATTACCAAAAGACATAATGATACAAGGTTCGTTTTTCTCAATTTCAGTCCGATGATAACCACCATAAACAATGTTCAGTGAAAACAAAATTGATGTGATTGAAATCTCTATGCCATTTATTTATTCATTTTATTTGAATATTTATCAATGTAATGTTTTCGATCATTTTGCAGACGCTACATTTGTTATTACCATAAAAAAGTTTTTCGTATTCAGATTTCATGTCTAAATACATATAGACGAGGTGATTATTATAATAGTTAATGCAAAAGAAATTATCATATAAATTGAATGAGACTCCAGCGCCGAACAATTTCGCACATGTAAAAATATTAACAAAACGGTCACCTTAAGGAATAATCATATTATATTATATATTATGTTATATTAGTGATGTAAAGGAACAAGTCCGAGAAGGGCTGCAGATCGCAACACGCTGCGTGCCACGACCGCACGCAATTTCATACAAATTCATAGAAACCAATAGTGTCACTTGATGTTTGCGGTCTGCAGCCCGTCTCGGACTTGTACCTTAAGGCGGTACCCCGAGTCAATGACATTAATCATTTTGACTTCTTTGCACACACAGTAGGATTGCGTTGGTGTAAAAGCGAAGGAATACTGCGCGCGCGACTATACAATTGAGTAAAAACCCAGAAAAGCGGAATTACTTCAAAATTATATGCTTAATCGAAAATGTACCACAACCAGGTTTTTTTTTATTATATAATACGTAAGACTTGTTAATTCTACCTACATACATTTATAAATTACAGAGATATTTCATTGCATACTTATTTTTAGAGCTAACTTTGAAATTTTTTTGATCTAGTAAATTTGGTAATATCTTATTTTGATCAAAACACGATTATCGGTAATATGATGAATAATGACACATCTTTTTTCCAGTGCCAGAAGCTCATCTGTTTTGCTAAAATAACCTTTTAAGTGAAGCTATATAGCTGTTATATAAGCCTTAATGGACAACGTTGGTATGGATGGCAGGTTGCAGACTGCAGTTGACAGTAGTGCTGCAGTTTCACTAAGGTACTATCCCGTCCTATATCTTCACCGAGGTGCTATCCCCGTAATGCCATTGCAGTTATATCAAGTCGAAGGTCAGAAGCTTGGAGCCCCGGTAGTTTGCTATAAAGCCACCCCTGTTGTTATTATTGTTATATATAAATGTTGGTTATTAGGACTAACTCTTCTGCGAGTGTCCGTCTGGGTAGGCACCACCGCTTTGCTTGTGAAGTCTGCCGCCAAGCAGTAATGTGCAAGCATTACTGTGTTCCGGTTTGATGAGCAGAGTAGCCAGTGAAATTACTGGGCTTATGAACTTAATACATAATGCCTCAGAGTAACGAGCCCACTGCAGTGCGTTTTAAAGTTCTGGGTGGCACTGCAATTGTTATGGGCCGGCGTTATTCTTACCATCAGGCAAACGACCAGCTCATCTCGTTACCAAAAAACACAAAAAAATGGCTTTACTCTGAACTGTATATTTTTTTTAATTGACAATCATATTGATCAAATGGTGATCTACAATAGCTAAACTTTAGTTATACTCACGTTATACCATTACCTTCAAAGTCTGTACATTATTATTACAATGACTTTGACGCAAATAAATTATATCACATTTCACGCTTTTACCCATGTTTTGATGACACTTGGTTGTATTGTGTGTATTTATGACTTCATGTTAATTGTTTATAATATATTATCCACAATAGTACTCGTATATAAGTATGCGTAAGTATCTATTCAAGATTTAATATTCTCTGCCATATACTCAATCACATTATAGCTACGTATATCAGAAACCTAACCACTCAATATGGCTTCCTCATTATAATAACATTTATGTTTATTACGTTCGTTTATGTTTACCCTTTCACTATAATGGAACGAAAATTAATTTCCTCTTGTTTGTGTGTACCTAATCTCTACATCATTACATTAAGGATGTAGCATTTGCACAATACGTTGCCATACGATGATAAGTTTCAAACAATAGCCCTGTGGTGTAAGTTATGTAAGTACTGCTCGGACATAATATTTAGGCATATATATAGCATATGTTTTGTATATCTACGATCTTATACAGTGTTTGTCTGCATTGAGACGTGGGTGTGGGTAGCTTTACCATTAGGATATGTGATAGCGTTATTCAAATGTCACAAATGTAGACTCAGCCTTGGATCTTATTCGCATATTTCAATGTAAGAGATAAATCAAATATATTTTCTTTCAGGCAATAATATCAATTACATGGAAAAAGTAGGAGCGGCTCACAGAATTTCATTTTAACCTTCAATAATATTATATAAAGTGAAGACACGGTAAGCATAAAGGTTCGACGTACAAGTTCTAGAGATTTATTTTTGCATGGTGATAGGTGATGTTCTAGTACTAATTTGGTTTAGCAAGCACTGTCAAGCATTGTGAAGCGCTCGTAAAGAACTTATATGTAAGTACTATAGGTGGTAGCGATTATGAATTAGTCACTTGACATAGCTGTTGTATTTACGAGTTATCAAGTATCGTGTCATTTTATTCTCAACTACTGTAATTAAAAAGCCGGCGTGAACCAGCCGTAACTCCATGTCATATGCATTACCTATGTAATCGAATCCGGCGCCGAGCCGGTTCCTTTGCCAGAACTGTACCGGTTCCATCGGCGCTGCAGTACTGGTTTCTTCGTATGCGTGGTGCCTATTATAGCGCCGTGTTTCCGTTAGTGCCATATTGCATAGTATGGATGACAATAGGTAAAATTATTACCATTATGACATTGATAATGAATCCAAGAGCTGGATATAGGAATAAGAACTCTTCAGTGCCTACAAGTAAACTCTACGAGTTTGGGCTCATATGATTCATTTTGACTCGCCCCATCAGAACCTCGACAGAGGGTGTCGCAAGTGTGTTTTTAGTTTCTTTAAACTACAAATAATTAATTATTTTAGGGTTGTGCGATTGTTGAAGCTATTCTCAACGTTCTGTCCAATAGCCATACTTACATCATGCTAAATCATCATAATTATATGTCTACGCCACCAGCCTACCTATCATGTCCTTATGAGTGTCTAGTTTTGATCAGGAACACTGCAATAATATAACAAAAACGCGATAAAAAGAGTGAATGTTGTTAAAACAAATCGGTTATAATAGAATTGCTAAGATACATGCTTACTATTATTACTGCAAGCAGTAATATATTATGGCACATGTCTCATATCTGGATGATCTTGCGACATCGCACAGAGATTGGTAAAAGGGCTGACCCTAATAACATTGGTGAAAACGTAGTAATTGGGGTCATACATGCTACAATATTTGAAGCATCTTGATGGAGATTGACGTGTCGACATAATACTCTTTGCGATACTATGAATTGAAGGGATGTCTTCTATATTAATTATCTTTTTAGATAAGACGTTTACTCAATTAGGAACTAGTATATACTGCTAAATAGTCTTTTAACCTTGCTTTGAGAAATTACTGGGCTTATGAGACTTAATTAATGTCTCGGGGTATCGAGCGCACTGCAGTGCCACGTAGGCTTTTGTGTTTCAAAGTGCTGAGTGGCACTGCAATAGTTATGGGCCGGCGTTATGCTTAACATCAGGCAAACGACCAGCTCGTCTCATTACCAATAACATAAAAAAAGATTCTAATTAACGGTGTATAAAATAACAACTGTGGAGTTTAAATTTTCATATTTTTTCTAGGAGAAAGCATATTTTATAAAAAGTAATTATTGAATGTAGCTAGGTGAACTGATAATTAAATAAAGTAAAACTGAAGGTGAGTAAATTTTTTTTTATGTTCTAAACCAATAATAAGACGGGCAATTATAAGCCGGGTAATGGGATCGGGTTAACAGACAAGTATGTTCTTCCCAGTGATTTAGTAAAAGTGACAATTTGCTACACAACGGGTCCCTTGAGCCACAGACTCTTAACTGTTGTACCCTGTTTTCAATGTAAAAATAAGTTTATCCATGAAAAACAAAAGATAAATCGTATCACATAAATAAAATAAAAGCTGCATTTGGGTTATACAATATCTCGCATAAACAGTATTGTTTGTGTGTATTAGGCCGCATAAGCTTGGGCTTATAACAACAAAATACATTTAATACGCCCTGTTTCTTGCTTCTGGCAAAGGTTGGGGATACCGTTGACAGATTATATCCACACGCTATGCAGAGAAGTGAGCTCACATGAAATTATCCTTCTCTGAAATCTGAAAGTGATAACACGAAATTATGTTTTGTTCTAGTACCTAGTAGTAGGCAAAAAGTAACTGTTTTTGGAAGCGATAATGGGTCAGTTGTAGCTATATATGTAGCTGAGCTTGATGCGTGTTAGATCGGAGTTCACCATTTTGAACTAAAGTTCAACTATGAGTTACATTTAACTCATGAAACGTGGTTCATATAGCTTCCAACTTCGAATTATTTGCTGTCAAAGCTAGTGCTGATTTGAACTGCCGATCACGAGGCCGTGGTTCGTTTCACATTTGGTGAACCCCGAACTTACTTACAGGTTCTATCTATTTTAAGTTTGCTTTTTAAGTGAAGGAACATATTGTAATGTCAGTGAAATTACTGGGCTTATAAGACTTGTACTATGTCTCAGGGTAACGAGCGCAAAGAAGTGCTACGAAGACCTTTGTGTTTCTAAGTTCTGAGTTGTACACCAATCGTTGTAGGGTGTCATTATGCTTACCATCAGGCAAACGACCCGCTCGACTCGTTACCGAATAGTATAAAAATGCATCTTTAGTACAGTGGAAACTGGGCAGTATTTACTACTGTGCTAGCCTCGCTAGTTACGGCTTACAACTCGCAACCTGTGGTCCAGAATCTAAAGACAAGAAGAGACAAGTAGCGTTACCACAATAAAACTATTTTTAGTCGCCTGTTTAGCTAGACAGCGTCTTAAGATAAACGTCAAAAAGTATTAGAAATGTCACAACAAAATTGTGTTAGGCAATGGTTAGACACTACTTAAATAAGGATTTGTGGTTGGTCATATATAATCGCGCAATTAAAGCATGTTTAGGCGTTAAGCAGTGATTAACACAGGTTTAACGTGTGTTTAATTTTTTGTAGTAAGACCCAAAAGGTCTTGTCCTCATTCTAGGCTGAATGTATTTGTCACCTTTGACCACGTTGTCGCTGTACTTGAGGTGAAATAAAAAAAAATCGATTTAAATTTCAAGAAGCAACATCGATATGTATTTATTCATGATCAAAATGAATTAACTTACTAGCGCAGCGGAGTTTCGTTACGTTAATTTTGAACATAGATAAATATTACACAAAAATATATAATTACTAATCAAGAAAACCATGATAATATCAATAGCATAATATAAGTGAAATAATAAAATAATTACCTAGGTCTTCTACCAAACTGGCATATGTTATTTCAGTGAAAAGATAAATAAATACCGTCATCATTTATTATTGTTAACACTTGTACGAATACACATTTAAGTAATTAAATACTACTTGTACCTAATGGTTACATAGTAGTGAAAATATCGTCTTTCCCTAAAACGCTATTGTTAAGTTAAATTGTACTAGACTAAGTTGATGAGCCATTACTACTCACAAAGAGCTTTATATTCAACTGCGAGCAGTCGAAAGCTTTCAGGCTTCAAATTGCGGGTAATCTAAAATTTCAATCTGAAATTATTCGAGTTGGCACTTTAGAAAGCTTTAAAACAGTTTTTACTATTATTTCTAGGATATATTTATACTGAAGGCTTTGGAATATAGACACAGTCGATGGATATGTTTTTTTAACCGACTTCATTAAAGGAGAAGGTTCTGTTTTCAACTGTCTGGATCTTACTAATAAACAGTGTATAAAGGTAATAAACAATGTTTTGTCTTTGTTGGTCTTTAAAAATATTAAACTAAATCGAAAGAGACAAAATAATATGTGTGACTATTCAACCGTAATACAGTGTTTATTAGTAAGGCTGTATGCAGATAAACCTTCACCGATTTCTGCGTGAATTGTAGTCCGATTTAGAAAATTCTTTTTTTGTCTGAAAGGGTATACATTTGGGTTGTCTCATATAAATTATATGAAAGAATACCACCCCTAAAGGTGGAAAAATGGGAGATGAAATTTCATATATAGCTATATTTTCATCGATTGATTTGAAAATTACAATGCTATAGTTGAAAGTTTCAGTACCGATAACCGAAGGTCTTTTGTTCTAGTATTTGAGCGTCTTGAAAATCTTGTTTGACTTATATTGAAATCAAACAGTTCAGAAAGTTTAACAGTCAACTCAAAAAGTTTAAGCACAGTGCTATTGATACAGGATCAGCATTAACATATATAAAACTTTGTATATTCAAAGTTAAGTCGTAACTAAGATTAAACTCTCGTTTATCTAAGTCTCGAGAGTGAGTCTAGCCTTTGTAGGCCTGCTAGCCTTAAGAACTCTGGAACACTTTTCATAATAACTAGAAAGGGAGATACTCCTGCTAATGTCTCATTATTTATTATATTACTTAGCGAGCCTTGTGTTAATAACCTGCTGCAGTGGGTTGCGGGTTGTGGCTAATGCTTTGAGTTATGTTGTTAATGATCTACTTATTTATGTAATACTAGCTGCTGTCCGCGGTTTCACCCACGCGGAGATATTGGAAATCATGGTTTTTATTTTTTTGCGCGGAACCCTAATTCTTTTTCTAAAATAAAAGATGCCTAAGTTACTCCTTGTAACATCAGCTATCTGCCAGTGAAAGTCCCGTCGAAATCGGCCCAGCCATTTCTGAGATTACCCGGAATAAACAGACAGACAGAAAGATAAAAATTTTAAAAATAGTTGTTTTGTTATAGACACCGTATATAATATCATATGCATTTGGTAAAAAGGTGTTATTTTGATATTACAAACAGACACTTCAATTTTATTTATTTGAATTGATGACAAATTTTTAATACTAAGTATTTGATAACGTGACGAGCTGGTCATTTGCCTGATGGTAAGCATAACGCCGGTTCATAACAAAGAAAGTGCCACTAAGGACTTTGAAATACAAATGCCTAACTGACAACTGACTAGATGTACAATTGAATGTGACGTAAAAATATAAATCTCAATATTTCAATTACATTTATTAACTACCCTATAATATCACTTCGTTACCTCTCGTAATCTCACTCCGTCTGTCTGTCCGTTTTAACGTTAGGCCTTCTATTAAAATTCAAAACTGTAGCAGGATATCATAGAATAAAGGTAATAGGTCTCCGAGTTTCTTTTACACCAGGTATCTCTTTTACGCTTATGCTCGCCTAGTACCTCGTAATATTTGATAATAATTATTATTGTTATCATTACAAAATATACGCTGGCTAGTGGCTATAAAGCTAAGTAATGGGTCCACGGATAAAATATCGGTAAATCCACTGAAATTGGTTAATATTCAATCTCTAGTGTAGTGGAACTAAGGAATAAAAATTACCTGTGGACCCACGTGGGTCAAAGCGGAGGGACCACGGCTAATACCCATAAGAAAAGTGGTTAGGGTATGCAGCTATTTGAATAGAGTGGTGGTAGGTAGCAAAATATTACAGATATATCTTCTTTGTCGTTTTCTTCATTACTGAAGGTCGTGCCTGCTCTGGAAGGCCTTGGTCGAGGAGCTGACTAGCCGCTTCCACACCACTCTGTCTTCGGCTTGTCTGAGAGCAGCAGTAACAGCAGTAACAGACATTACAGATACACATAAATGTATATTCACTTATGATACTACCTACATATATATCAGAATAAACATAGGTACTTACAAAGTCAGTAGATTGTTCATTGATAGTAATAAGAGAAGTAAAAGTACGGATATTTATATACTGGACACCTAACCGCAGGAAGGCTCATCCAGGCTATTCATGTATAGTAGAACATTTAGGTACTTTAGTTGAAAACCTGTAGTCAAGCACTCGATATGTTCCAGTAGCTGCACTTGAATATCAGTCATCGTTGAGAACTTATTTTGGAAGAGAATTTTACTTCCGTGCCTACGTTTGATCATTATTGCGCCTGTTGGTAAATGATGCAAAATAAAAGCACACTCGTTTATTTTTTTAAATACATTCTATCATAGTGTCTGCAAATATTATTTCCCAATTTAAAGTTCGGTCCGCGGAAAACTTTATATACTTTAAAAATTGAAACCGCTTTGCTCGTGAAGTCTGCCGCCAAGCAGTAGTGTGCAAGCATTACTATGTTCCGGTTTGATGAGCAGAGTATCCAGTGAAATTACTGGGCTTATGAGACTTAATACCTAATGTCTCAGGGTAACGAGCGCACTGCAGTGCCGCGCAGGCCTTTGTGTTTCAAAGTTCTGGGTGGCACTGCAATTGTTATGCTTACCATCAGGCAAACGACGAGCTCGTCTAGTTACCAAATAACATAAAAATAAAAAATAAAAAAACTTTTCTGGGCCATAATATAAGTTAGAAATGCTATTTTGATGATATCTTTTACGAAAGCGGAAAAACAAAGGATTTCCGGCAGAAGAGATCTAATTTTTTAACCCTTAACAGGAAAATTAACGCAGTACCCGGGGTGTAGGCAAAATAACAGGATTCCTATTTAAATTACGTTTCTTGTTTTGCTTAAATAACATTTCCGCAGATTATACTCGTATAATGGTGTCATCATGAGATTTATCATAGTCCGGATGAGATTTAGCTCTTATTCCGGAGTTTAACGGCCAAATCGTTTCTCGAAATTCTGCGAATGAAAACGCGTCGAATCTTATTTGATTAGAGATAGAAAGTTTAAGTCAATTAATTCGAAACTTCCGAATAATTTAATTGACAAACATTTATTGATGCTTCAATATTCTAGCTATTATTTTGGACTGGTAAAATATAAACCAAGAAATATTTGGTAGATCCTTCGTTTAAACGGTATGTGTATAACATATTTACTATCTTCGACTACATTATCAAAAGGCACATATCTGAGGGCCTAGACAGCATTTGCTTCTGGTGACATAACTCAGTTGCATACATTTTGGATTTTTTTATTATCAATAACGATTTTAGAAGTGATTATTATGTTAACACATCTCAATTTCAAACAAACATCGTCCGATAATGACTGTTAATTTCTTATAACGCTTCTTAGGTGTGTCAGGTTAAATCACTTACCCACCGAGAATACAAATAAATCCATCAACTTTCATTTGTTTTTAGAGAAGAAATACGTTACATACGTGGTTAACCAATTTTTTTTGCTACTATCCCTTCGCTTTTGTCTCTTCCAGTGACGGGAATATAGCCACAAATCGACCGCTTCGTCCAACTCCATGTTTTATTCTGACTGATTATTTATTATGACCCCAAATGTCGTATACGCGCCAAACGATTCGCGGCGAATTCGACCCTTTCTTATAGATGCATTATTGGTAGCAAAGTCTAAATTCCAAAACAATTCACACAATTCCAAATAGTTTATATGGCTTAGTAAAAGGATTTATGCGTTGATGGCAAAGGAAAGCCAGATAAAACAAAGGGACTATTGCAAGCGTGTGATGCTATTACCTAATGAATGTGGACAATCCGGGTAGGTAATGCTTTTATTCTCTCGTAGCCCGCCTCGACATGAAATGTCCCGGGATTATGTAGCGGCTTTACCAGTGTTGGTTCCGACGTTGCATATTTGCGCTCTCTGCTCAACAATGAAGTATGATGAGTTTAGTCAGGTACCGGTTTTAGACAGAAAAATAAAGCTTAACGTTTTATGAGTCAAAGCAATGTATAATTTATTTACTATGTGAGTTGGAAATGTAAACTTTTTACTTGGTGATAGGACTATCACAACAAAAAGATCAAAAGGTGTGATCAAAAGGTTTGAACACTCACAGAAGAGTTCGTCCTAACTCTTCTGTGAGTAAGTGTGTGTGTGTGTGTGTGTGTGTGTGTGTGTGTGTGAGGCCTTTGTGTTTCAAAGTATTGGGTGCATTGCAGTTATTATGGGATGATGTTATACTTACCATCAGGCAAATGACCGACGTCTTGTATAGTATAAAAAAGTCAGCGTTGCTTCGGTCGATGTCGGGCCAATAATCAAGTACGAGACATACTGTATGATTTGTTTAGTCAGGTATCCCTTCATGTCATTAAGAATGAAGCTAGATCTAAAAATATTCTTATTTAATAATTGCTCCTTCAAAAAGGATAAGCTAACTAATTAAAATGTTAAGTACGCAGTTAAGATAAACATTTATTCTGATTCAAATTTTGTTTTATGTTTCTTACCTATTAAAGATAAACTTCCTGCTGAAAATATCGACATAAATCCCAATTTCCACTAAACAACTCTTTCCAGTCTGCAACAACCTTTTTTAGATCTTATTGTGTTTCATAATAAAAACTCAAGAAAATCGACAAGGAGGATTATTTTTCCATTGTATTTCGCTCCTGGTGGGTGTACTTAACAAAAGCGTTCTATAGAAAGGAAGACCACATGTTTTTGTTTACATGGCTCTTTTTTATTTGCCAAATTTACACACATAAACGTATTTTGCAGTGTTTTAAATCACTAACGCGTGCTTCCAAAAGCTTGTTCTTTGTTTACGGTTGCCTTGTCACGTGCACAACTTTTCGTGTAAGACTGTAAGCAAATGGAGCAGGAACGTATTGGAGCTATAACAGTACCCTGAGGCTTCATTCGATTCCGCTTTTTATTTTGTGCATTGATTATTTTGCATTGACTCGACAAAATACCATAGTAGCTTGTATTTTTTGCCAATGTTGTTGTGTAGCATAATACTTGTACCTAATATATTCGTTTGATTGATAATATAATAATTTTATATCATGGAGTTAATCCGATGATGGAGCCAGAAGGTGGAAGTGTGTGTTTTAGTTTCTTTAAACTACACAATATACCTAATTGTTATATTCAGTAGGCGATAGGTAGTAGGTAATGTTTGACCTAGTGGTCACCTCACCTGATTGGTGTCGAAGATGATGAACACACTAGACCTAGATTGGCATTATTAAATAATTCGTTATCGTGTGTATAGCGCCTAAGTTTCAAGAATCTATAACATTATTGGAATGCCAAATGATTCGGTAAGAACACCGATATACCACCTTAAGCTCTCCGTTACGGTAAAGCCTCATGTAATTGATTTAGGGATTTGGAAGGTAAGCGCCATTGAAAAGAGATTTTTCCAGGGTTTGATGACACGGTATTTCGAATAGAAGTGAAGGTATCGGAAACATGTGTCAGTTTAGATGTTTTCGTGTAGGTATTTGTGTTCCGTTTCTGTCGGAAACGAAAAGTTTGCACTAGATTTTTACCGTTTTTTTGTCACTATGGATGGTAGTATAGCAAGTGGCAAACAAGTCAAACATTGGTGAGGCATCACTTGACGTGCACAGTAAAAGATTTGTTGTGCGTTTTGCTACAGTAAGCTTTCCAACGTACCTATTCTTATTATTTTATTCGCAGTAGTGTAATAAGACTTTACTTATGCTTGCGCACAAGGATTACGGGTTACATTACCGCAACAGGATATACAGAGCGCAAATACTTATACGTATTTGGGCGTACGTTTTAATAGCAGAGGTGTTGCTGGTGTGGGTCATCGTAGTTCTTGGCTACGTAGTGATAATTTGTTATATATACGCTTCTTTACCAAAGGTCATAAAGACCGTTTGTAACGCAAACTTACCTATGGTTTGTTTAGATCTACGTGCTGTGAACATGACTTGTCTCCGAACCACGTTATTAGTCTTTGAAAAGTTTTTATGTCGCTAAAATACGAGGCATTTATTAGGCTCATACTGGATTTCAATGATTAAATATGTAGGTTTCTAGAGCTTACGAAGCGGAAGGATCATTCATTTATGTTAATGCTGGCCGGTGACCGCGAGTCGAGCTAAGTCCACTGTTAATCATTATGATAAAACGGTGTTTCCTGGACGAGTAATTATCATTTGTTTTGTTGAGTATCATTTGTTACCAAGGGTGTAAATTTGTTACGGAAGGATAGCGTTTGACTAGTATCTCGCCTTATTTTAAGAAACAATGTCTTCGATGTTGAATATTATGATTACGACTGGTTTTCATGTATGTAGCTGCTGATGGAATCGCCAGATAGGGCTTGGTGACAGATTTTAAAGTTGAGTGTAGTCTATCCAAACGGGTGCTAGAAAATGTTCTACCACAAACTAAAGCTCAAACTCATTGCTAGAACCACCTACAAAATAGTAGGTACATTGATAGACATCGGTACCTCTGAGCTATGCCTTTTTATTATTGACTTATAAAATATCGCTGCTCTTTTATGGGTCCATTTCAAATGTTGGAAATCTCGTTGTTACTTGATCATAATCTAACTTTCGTTTCCAAAAAGGTAACAGATCAACGCCCTTATTCATAAAATCTCAATAAGATAATACTGCTCTGTTAACTTCTCGTTGACGGAAGCTGTTACGCGTGAAAACGAGACAAAACACTTTCTAGTAATTAAGTAAGTTACGGAACGTTTATGAATAAGGGAGCAATTTTCCTGTTTTCAAAACGCAGCCATTGCCAGCGGAGAAATGAAAACGTATACTTATCTGTCATCTCCCACGTTATACACGACAGTAGAATTTCCATCGTTTTTATTGTTTCTAGAGTGTTCTTAATTCTAACATAATTCATTTTAATTGCTCAGCAGGAAACGATTAAGTTTATTTCTACGATTACACTAACGTGACACTACTTGGATGAGGAGCTTATCAGATGAAGGCAGGTGTACGTCTTTGCGGCTGCCGTATACGTGACATGAATATACGAGAAGAAAGGAAGCAAAGTGGAGAGGAGTAAGGAGCGACCAAAAGGTTAGTTTATTTGATACCATGAAATGCAAAATAAAACGTATAAACGGTACGTTTCAAGAGGTGAATTTAGATAAATCATTTAATATGCTCTATTGTAAATTATATATTTTTTAATACTATTTGGTAACGAGACTGGACAGTCGTTTGCCTGAAGGTAAGCATAACGCTGGGCCATAACAATTGTAATGCCACTCAGAACACACAAAGGCCCGCGCGGCATTGCAGTGCGCTCGTTACTCTGAGACACCAGGTATTTATACCAGGTAGCCCAGCAATTTCTCTGTTTATTTTTTTATTGTTCTCTTTGATAACGAGATGAGCTGGTCGTTTGCCTGATGGTAAGCATAACGCCGGCCGATAACAATTGCAGTCCCACTCAGAACTTTGAAACACAAAGGCCTGCCCGGCACTGCAATGTGCTCGTTATCCTGAGACATTAGGTATTAAGTCTCATAAGCCCAATAATTTCACTGTAATTTCATACTATATTATAATGGTGACCCAAGTTGCGTTAGTTGAGTTCATTGCCTGTATCCAATAGCTGCCACCTTACACCATCATTCTTAAATGTCCTTCAGCGCAGTTTACGTTAGTTTCAATATTAGAGAACAGTATAGAATTCTTCATCTTCAAACACTGAAATATTTGTTATGGATGTTGTTCTCAGAACGGGTCGTAGACGGCTTTCAAATGAATACGTATTTTCCTTTATACGAGTATTGCTTTTGTTACACTCTAGTTTGTTATTGTTCGACAGTGCTCAAAAACCGACGAAGCATAACAATGTTTCCTTAACTACATATTACTTTTATACTAATGTACCCATTTGCATAACAACCTCACTAAAATAGATATTTCTTATTTCTAAATATTTTAGATACACGTTCCTAGGTTGATTTTACTTTAATTCTGTATGTCTTAGTGATTACTCTTCACTGAGAAATAGATATGGAGTATCTATTCGGCTCGGCGAAATACAATAAAAACTGCAAAGATCAAAGATATCTAAGGCTTTTATAATTTTTTATGTAGCCTTTCTCTGAAATGCAGTAAGTAATAAGAATCCTTGTGCCTTTTGTGGTTTTCCGTTGTCGATGTTTTCCGGGTTACGTCGCTGGAGCGAATTTTCTTTCAATATTGTTTTTAATACTTCTTTTGAAATATAAAGGTGCCTTAATTTCAGTTAGTTGATTGAATAAGTTATGTTGGCCAAATTAATTCATCTTGTCTGTCTGAAACATGTGAACATGTTTGCTGTCATGTATACAAATTGGTACTTACATTCCAACAAAATAAAATAAAAAAGAGTTTATTTTTGTACGTAATTGGAGGATTCTGTGAAACTATCAACTTCTAAATTTTCTGGGAAATATTTCCGAATGTATTGATCACAATCATATGTTTTTGTTTATTTGTGCTATGATTTCAAATACATTCAACATTTTTCTTCTGAATGTTTTGGGGGTTTGCCAGTATTAGGGGTATATTACCTAGCCTAAATATATTCATGTGTTGACATGGTTTATTACAATTGCAAGGAATGGAGAATGTGAGGGAGATATTATATCATTGAGAAAAGCGTAGTCATGGCTAAGGAGTATTCAACGCAGTCACACTGCATTTTTGAAACTTGGAATATATCTGCACATCTTTGTCAGTAGTCTATAATTATAAAGAAAATCATTAAGATTTCAATACATACCACGAAGATTAAAGCAATGTCTAATAGAGTCTATATCTTGCTATACAATAGACAGTCTGATCAACCTGTAGATCGCCTTGTGTAACTAGGCTGCCTGTTTTATACTTCGAATTTAGTTCATTCATTATTCGAGCAATGTTAAATGCTAAAAAGTTAAGATCTACGAAAGATTGTAACACAAGATAACGTAGTACAAACGTGTACAATAAGTGTACGTTTTTTTACTAATTCTTTTAGTAAAAAATCAGGCGAAGTGCGAGTCGGATTCGTGAACCGCGGGTTCCGTGTAAACTTGTAGGTATGTAAATAGTTATAGTTTGTCCATCACGAGAATCGTGACAAAATTAGCTAAATACACCAAAATAATTAATTAGATATATTTTTTAGGAGTTAACTACCAATTTACGGTCTTCCCTTTATTTGTGCTAAAAGACATTAGCTTCTTGTCAAATTGTCTAGGTCAAAGGGAAGAACCCTATAAGTTTTGATTCCCGGTCTCCATAGACAAACAAATAGACAAAGAGACGGACAACAAAGTGAGACTATAAATGTTCCGTTTTACCTTTGAGCTACGGAACCATAACATCGACCAAACACACTTTTTATCTTTGATAGTTAGGCGTTCTATCATTGTCTCATATGTTCTTAACTAAGGATGTCGTCGAATGTAGAAAAGATCTAGTGCATCTACCGAAATACGACATATTTTTAGCTTGCATTTGTAAGTAAGCTAGAAGAGATTTTTTCCACCACCAAAACCTCAAGGTCTTTTCAAATTCAAATAAAAAGGCATTTACAGAATACGGAATAATATGGTCAAGGCCAATCCTCATTTTAGGCCAAGCGTATTTGCCACTTTTAACCACAATATCTCTTATAATTAGACGTTAGTATAGACTAACACTATTTCAATGAGAATTAAAAACAAACCATTGTGTGACTTTTTAACCTTGCATATCTAATTATATTTTTCACTAAAAAACCTGTACCATCCATACGCTCCACTAATGTACTCATTAATAACGTCAATATTGAATACACGATCGTATACGTTTCCAATAAACAGTATCCATCAATCCATCAACAGAACAGACACGCTCCTGTAAAGTTGCGAATCAATTGTTCAGCTCTCAGCAATGTTTCACGTCAAGAAACAGCGGCACACGTGGAAAGAGCCTAATAATACGTAGCCATGAGAGGACGGCGTTAAATTATTTTTTCGGCAAATCATACGCTCTCATCTCTCTACCTTTGTGTTTCAGCGAGGATCCAAACATTGTCAAATCTTTGCAGGGCCGTGAAACGTTTGAAACTCATGTTTGTAAACATTACAAATCAACATTTGCTTTTGGAAAGCGCAAACCGTCTTTGATGCAAATATCGCGATAAAGAAATTTCATCGTCCATTTTCTACCTTTATGGGTGGGTGGTATTCTTTTATAAAATGTACCTATACCTATAAAAGTGTAATCATCTCAAAAATGTTTTTATACTTTTGGATATACGAGCTAATTAATTATCTGAATACTGAGACATTCCAATAATATCAGTGGCTACTTTGCTGATCAAACCCGTACACTGCTTGCCAGCAGACTATACGAGCAAAGAGGCGAACATAATAAAATACTAATCTATTTCATTGATTTTACATTGACCGCTCATTATTAACCGTGATTTAAAATCATGTATTCTATGTACTTGTATATTAGCCACAACAACGGATATCATAGTGTTCCAGTCCACTAGTATAATATTATCTACTCTGCAGCTTTAACTTGAAATGTCAGCAATAAAGTTCATGGCGAAACGTTGCTAACGAAAGAACCAGAGTTTCTTTGTTTTTATGGTGTTATTTGGCTTTATTCTATCATTTAAACAATAGCTTGTTTTGAAATACTTAGCATATCGAAAATTTATACAATATTTTGCAGATGTTATAATTATGTTCACTGCAATTGCAGGCTTGTTGTTTTTTTTGTTCTGTATAGGCTTGCGTTTGACCTCTATCTCACCTGCTGATAAGTGACGATGCGGTCGAAGATGAAGCATGGTTATCTAGAAGATACCTATTCACTTGTGACTTGAAAAATCATTGTCTATGTTCAGTTAACAATATACTAGCTGTCATTTAGCAATAAACTCGCGATTCTTTTTGTAGTTTTCTTATGTGCTCAAATGATCACATAAAAATATATTAAAAAAACTCAAATGACAGCAACCTTAACTTGTATGCCAGCACTAGCAGCACCACCGGCGAGGTATCTTAAACAATTGCAGAAGAATCCAAAAGTTGTAAAGTCTTGTATTAATGTTTTCTTTCACTATGAAAAAACCAGATTTGATTTTCCTCCAAATTATACAAAATTTCCAGAAAAGCCCGGAACACTAATCTTCTTAGAACATTTGTTTAAGTTCCCACGAACGTTTTTACATTTTAATACTGGTACATGCGCTCATACACAAAAGGTCAAAGGCGTCGATCGGTAATTAAAAACGCGATACCACCCTTGATCCCATGTCCTTCTAATGCTTTGATGATATTTGTTCAACTCATCCATTCATCATGAATTCATGACACGAAATATGTATACCTACCGATTAAAAGGTGAGTAAACAGAAAAGAAATTAATGACGTGCCATATTTGGCACGTATAATAAAATTTATTGAATGCTGGCCATAACATTATTTTGTTTGCAAAATGGAAAATTAAATTATTGATAAAAAGCACGAAAACCTGATAGCTCAGCGCCATGAGCACCTCGTTACATGCGCAGTGCAGAACTCTATTTACCGTTTCTAAGTTTTCAAATGGTATAGTTATTTCTGCCAAATACCGGTAAAAGGAAAATTCTCGTAGCTCGTAGCAATTCTACGAATAATTCGTTTCTATACGGTAGAAACTAACAGTATAGGCATGCATTCAAAGTTTAGGAGAAATACGTATTCATAACAGAGTTTCAAAATGGCTTAGTTTTCTATTACAGTCAGGGGCAATTTCCAGTAACATTTATTTTAACACCACGCGAGGCTTGGTCACCAAGGGAGCTCAATTATGCTTATGTGGAATCCCACCACGCCACTAGCATACGAATGTAGTTGGACTTGCCACCCCTTCAAATTCCAGTGCTAATAGAAATAACTTCACGCAGTATGCGACGCTTTTAAATATTTCTTTCATGCCAAACCAAAGCACCTATAAAAAAAACCAAGCAGTAACTTACAACTATGCGAGCTGCTTAATTTACTTTAATTACCTTTTTTCCTTCGAATACATTCTGGCTGACCTTTGGAACACTTTTAGGATGGTGATCCATAGAAACTGTACAAATGGAGCATCGTTAATTAACGTTCCATATTCAATTTAATATTCATAGATTTATACTTTGAAGTGATTGCGAGATAAACCTGGATGTGATTGAAATCAGTAGCACAAAGCGGAAAAGTTTTATACGCCGACGTGAGTCAATGAAGATTTATAATAATATAGATCCATAGATTGTAAGATTCTAACTTTTCAACACTGAATCCTTTAAAAGACATTTTTTTTTACTTTTTTCAGCTTTATATCATTCAAAGCTATCAAAACGCGGTTAGGAACAAAACAACTAATCATTTTATAGAGAAAAATCACAACCATATTATTATACATATTGTACATTAGTAAATTAAAAGATAGACCAGTGACCTTACATAAAGCTATAACCGTTCTTTCTTTCTAAATAGCAGGTACTTAGCCTACATAGCCTCGATTTTATATGGACTACAGTATATATAACTGTAGTCGATATAAATGTAAGCTCAATTTATACACACGTATAAGAGTAAGCGTTGACTGAAACCACTAACTGACCAGCACGTGTTGTGTTTAGTTATAAATAGTGATTGATTTGGCGTACAGTCGATGCTGCAACCAGTGAACGCTTACCTTGCGAGAGTAGAGCGTGTGTAGAAATGGAACGATATATCGAACACCCGATAGGATTGACAACGATGCGAAAAATGTGTTGAAGTGGCAAGTGAAAGCTTTCGCTGCTATATGATATAGAAAGAAATTTAGAAAAAAAAACTGATATATTAAAAAAGACGGGCTCTCAAATACGACAGCCGTAACCACACCGACACATTGAGACTTTAAATTAATATCGCTTAGTTACTATAGTTACTAATAAGACTTATAAACTATAATAAACATAAATTATTATCCTAAAAAATTTCTGGAGGAAGGCTACATTCAACTTTTTGCATCAGTTACTGATCCGGTGTAAACTTGAATCATTTAAATTAAATCCGGTGGTGGATTCAGTATCGATATCTAGGTATGCGAACGGATCCAATGTTTATAAAAATCGATAATAATTTTTTTGGCGGTATTCAGTTACCAGCTAGTTCGATCTTGCTATATGGAACAGACACGAAGTAAGTTTACCTACGTCTCTGTGAGAAATTTATAATTCATTCCATATCGGCCGATCGGACGTGATCATAAATTCTTGATAGATATTTTTCTTTTCCCGACTGACGCCTGAAAATTTGAGAACTCTCACCGTGACGTAGGTTATATATAACCTTGCCCTTTAAATCTACCAACTGTGTATTCCAATCTGTCATAAAAGCTACTCATATTTTTATATAGAAATATGTTTCGTAGAAGACATTTCCTGTCGGTAATATTATGGTAGAAATATAATATTTTCGTTCTTTTGTGGATTTCTGAGGTCAACGCCACTCAACTAATGTATCATTTTTATCTCCAATTTTTGTTTTAGAAAATAATTTGTAGCAAAATGTAGCTCATTGTGCGCTAAACAATGATTTGTATGCAAATGTTAAAAACGAATTAACAAAATGTTAAACATGATATAATTGCTAGTATAGTAAACATTGTGACAAGGTATTTAATATGAATTCTGATGGTTTTTTTTATCTTTATCACACGGTTTATGTGGGACTGGAACATACAATAATTTTAACCTACTTAATCATCTATAAGATTAAAAAAATTAAAGGTAATTTGAAGCGGTTTCAAACCAACACTTGATACTACTCTACATCAATGTTATCTATTTCTGAACATCGATTACTCCCGAGTTCTTTCCCAATATCAGAAAATCTAGAAAATGAAGCTAAATATCTAGAGCGGTCTTCACGATAACAAAGTTTGTTGACACTAAAGCTGGAAGGCACTTCTCCGTGAAATCAGCAAAAGCAATCACACGAACGCGTTTAATGCATTCCAGTTCTTGCCTCTTCGGGCTGTCTCGTAAACACGATTACTTCGATACGTTTGCTTTCGTTTGTTTATTGTTTCTAAAGGAACGGTTGAAATCAACAATTTTTATCGATTTTACTTCATCCGCTCCAATTTCTGATATAAAGATGAAGTCACGCGATGTGTGTTTCTTTAACCGTAAGTTTGCTAAACTACTCAAGTTCTCGGGGAGTACGAAGTGATCGCAACTCAAGTGTTGTGATCAAGATGTATCCTAAGTTACGTAATATTGGTTTACTTCTTGACGGTAGAATCGGAGACAGGTGGAATATAGTCATCTCCAAAACTATGGCAAGAAGTGGAAATTGGTAGAGTCTTGAACTCACCATTGATATCGTTGTTTTGTTTATGTTGTTATATTTAATTGTCGCCATTTGATGTTAATCAGCTCTTTTAGTCGGGGGTTTTTAAAATATTTAATTATATCTCTTTCAATTTTTTTTTCTTCATAGTGATTAAAGAAATTGAGCGCTTTTCTACAATTTTCTATAATTTTGCTGCACTTATTACTGGAACTAAGCTAAGAAATAGTTTATTGACTTGAAATTAAATCAGAATAGGGATGGGCGCCAAAAGGATAGGCGTAGGTAATAGCGTCAGAAGCTAACACAGAGGTGGAGCAAGAGCGGGGGCAAGGGGTGTACATTGTACATGTACATGAACACTAAATAACAGTCAATTAGACATTTTATTTTAGTCAACCTGGGAAATTACGCCATCTGCTACTTGCTAAATTTGAAAATAATCTCTTTTTAATTTCGTGAAGGGGAATGTATATTCGTATAGTGGTATTTTATAGCAGTGTTTCGTCGAAAAACTGGCTCTAAGCCAGTCTGTTTATGTTCAGCGTGTAGCCACTGTCGATTACAACTTCGTAAGATCAGGGGATGAAATCAAACTCCTTGTTTTATACTCGATTAAAATTGTATCGTATAGAGTTCTCTCCTCTCCCTTGTCCCTTACAAATATGATGAACTGCGAATATTTTTAAAGAACGATATTTGTGGTAGATTTGTTATTCCCTGCCGTGCGCCCAGCATAATATTATTACTTGCCTTGATATTACGCATGTACATAATGTTATTCCCTCTCGGACAAAAGTCTGAGAAAGGGGTACATTTTCAGAAACATTGTTAAATTTACTTCAAGATTTCTTTAGTTTATCTTTAATCATACTTGGCAGGAAAACTACTGAAGTTTGTACTACGATCTTTTTCACTACAGTTTTCTTCCTTTTATATCATACCGTTATGACTTAGCAATTAGTCTAGTCTTACGTCAAGGACTCAAGGTGAATTGAGGAAAAACGCATACCTTAGATGTCTATCTAGATATCCTGGCTGTTGTTAAATTAGGCGGTTCCTTTAATCTAGGTATAATCTAAGTGATTCTTGTTAGCAACTAATAAAGATTAATTGCTTAACATTTTAGATAAGAAACCAGGAATTTGATAAAATGTTTTTCTTTTCTTTACTATCTGTTTACCGCCTTTTGCCATCGTAGAAATTAACGCTCTCGCTAAAAAGAGTGAGTAAAATAGCTAGGAGTCGGCAACACAGCTATTCCTTTGTCTGATGGCTCGTCACGTGAGTCCCTCTGGAGCAATAAATCATAATGGCCCAAATGAGTGTGCGGCTAAAACACGTTCACGGCCAAACAACAACGCAGAGCAGCGCTCGATAGTGACATAACGTTGAAACGAGCCATACCATACGAAAGGCCACGCAGCATCTCTATCTCTAGCCCCTACGTAAGGGATCGGACGCTCGCGGGGTGAAAACCCTTTTGCGGTCGCACAAAAACATAAGAGACCACCGCCGGACAAAGTAAATGGGAATCAAGACGGAAGGTTCAAGGGCTAGAATCGTAGGTCGAGCGCACGGGCGGCGAGTATGTTCGTCCCGCTCCCGCGGCGCCCTAGGCTGCGACGCGCAGTGACGCTCCAGTCGCGGTCTGCCGGCCGTCGCGACGCTCGGGGCCGCCGCCGCCTCACGCTCGCCGCGCGCGTGCCGCGATGCACTGGTGACCGTGCTCACCCGCAAGCCGCCGCGCCGCCCGTGCTGCGCTGTCAGCCGCTAGTGCACTGTGCCACTGGGCCATTGTTTCGTGTGTGTATATTTTGATACGACGTATCTGTGACAAATCGCATTTCACCGGTGATTCAGTTTCCCTAACACCGGGGTGAAAAGCGCACGATTTTGTTATGCTATCGAATCACTGAACCGCGCTCACCAGGAGTACGGCTATATGGGTATCGTTCGCGCCTCATTGTAATAACGTTACGACAAATAAGATAACAGTTTAATCCAATATCACGCAGTTAAAAACATGCATTAGCGCTTTACGCTCTGTGGCTTACGAGTGCTTAATATGTAAAATATAATTGTATAAAAGTGTCAAGGCTATACGGAACACGAAAATGGTTTTATGGCTGAACTAATTTATGTTTACGTTTACACATAAAGAGATGGAAAAAACGTTGTGAACTTTAATCGTATTTCTGTCCAGCTAGTTGAATGAAGCTGATGCTCTTTTGATGATTTGTTGGTACTCGCCTACTCGGTTACCACAGAGCTCCATTATGCTAGGAACACGCTGACGTGACGGTATTCAAGTATTATCTGCTGATCAGTTAGCTTATTAATCTAGCTGGCATAACACCCGGTTAATAATGTTTATCAATTAGGCCTTAATCTCCTGAGAGAGATAAGTAACCTACTCTGTGTACATACAAAATTTATAGACTTTGTACCATAATAAGAATCTTATTCTATTTTCATCACACTACACGCTGATAATATCATCATCGCGTATATTAAAGATTTTTGTTACAACACAAACAACTTGTTGAATGCTGGGGCCTTCATACATGAAACTCAGTATGAGGTTCATTTCATTTCTAAATAACTTCAAAAATAAGGATAGAATATGATGAAATATATTCCGTTTTGATAAACAACAATAGGTTCTGTTTTAAAAAAATGTCTTAAACGCAGTTACTTATCACTTCAATTGTTTACTTTACATCATCTTTGATTGCCCTAATTTAAGAAAGTAAATTATTAAAGATAATACTTGTCCTCTATATTATCTAGTCAGTGCGGTGTATAATATTCTTATTTTTATCACATCCTGCCATCAATTTTTTCTTGCGTCGTTGTTGACTGTTTATTTTGAGCCAATGTCGTGCTATTTGTTGCACGACTCAGGTAGCTACTTATTAAATGTAAGTGTATTTATTAAAATAACTTCATGGTCACAATTACAATCGAACACCAATCTCTAAAATTTCAATTTTTCTGTAAGATATTTTCTACTTAATATCTTATATAGTAATACCTAAATATATTATTTATATTTATTCTACATTGTTTAAAATTATGCTATAAGGTATTGCACCTATTATAATAATATTTTAAGTATTAAAATACACTAGCAAGTACATGCTAAAAATAGAAAGGATAAATCTATGGGGCACCTTAGACGCTTAGTACGTTTGCTTGTCAGAATAACAACGCTTTTGCGTCAAGCGCGCATTTCGAGTATCATGAAATCCGCGCTTGACGCAAAAGCGTTGTTATTCTGACAAGCAAACGTACGTTTGCTTGAGCGTCTAAGGTGCCCCTATGACTGTAGAGTGTCAAGACAGTTCAGCTATGTACTTATTAACTAAGCGTTAATTTCGAAGACGCGAAAAAAGCGCGTGACCTTTCCAAAATATATACCCGTTTAACATAACCAAACAGAAGTGCTCCAAGTAATTTATTAAAATTAAAAGTTATTATAATCGCTACGGCCATCGACGCGGAATATAGAGCATAAAAGTAAACCAGAGGAAGAACAATAGCCCTGTTCAAGCATGATTAGCTAGTGCTCGTATACACACAGAACAAATCTGTGCTTGAGACTATGACGTAAAGTTGACGTCACAGCCGTCTAATGAATGGCAGAAGGTATCAAATCTAATATTCCTCCACCTCTACAAAATCATTTTAATATCACGCAAAGGCATATTTTTAGAATCTACTTTTAGATTATACCTATAGCACATTCTTCAGACATGTGACTTTATGTAAAGGACAAAACTAAAATAATTTTTTCATCGTCTGCCAAAGTAATATTACGATGAAACTGTTAAAATATTCAAAAAGTTTTATGGAACCATCCAAAGATTTAGCAAGACGTATTTTAGATCTGATATTTTAGATTCGGAATTTCAACACTTGAACGGATTTTCATTGATTTAATAACTAAACCTATCAATTTATCAGATTACAATTTTCAATAACTATTAGCAACAGTTTTACTTACATAAATCCTTTTGTGATTCGTAAACTTTAATCAAAAGTTTGAAAAAGTGCTGATACGCAAATGTTTCTGAACTGATGTAATTATCTTTTTAGGGGTCGTACCTCAAAAGGAAAAAAGGAAGCCTTACTCACAGTCTCATTTCATAGTCTGTATGTACTATATATGCCTTCTGCCAGTCTGTCAAGACATTTTTCTCAAGAAATCAAGTTGACATTATACCAAATATTCATGTCTGCAATTCCATAAAACTGTAAAAAAAATCAAACTTCTAATTCAACGCAATCAAAAGATATGGCCGTTTATGCCGCATATTTTGATATATTCGCAAGAGAATCAAAAGCCATGGGGTACTTCCCGTTGACCTAGAATCATGATATTTGGCAAGACGCAGTGTCGTGTAGCATAAGTAAGCGAAAAAATCGGAAAACCATGAAAAATTTAGGGCCTTACAAAAAAAATTTGGTGAATGTAACGGTACAATTACCTAACGACTCCCATAACGGACGAGCTACTTACATACATACAAGTTCGTACGGAACTCTCAGAGAGCGAGTCAGACTTGCACTTGGCCCGCTTATTATTATTAACCGGTATGGTAGGACAAAATTAAATTAAAATTATTTCGAAATTGTTCTCGTGTAACGTGACAGTTGTGCTGCTAGAAGTGTTACTAGGACACTTGATCTTAAGAGTTTATTATTATTTATTCCTTCTTAAGAGCTGGCCCAGCAACAAAAAAAAGTCAAGGACATGTACAATTGTACACCCAGTAACCACTTAGTGCCACATAGCGCAGTGAGGTAGAATCTTCATCTTTCTCCTTTTTCTTTGTCTCACAGTGTGAAGGAGTCTGACTACTGAGAGGGCGCGTATGCCGATGATGACAGTAACTGTTTTAATCCTAAACCAATATTTTAGAAAACACACGTTAGCTTAATTACCTACCTGTAACAGAACCTGAAACTTTCTTTCTTTATTAAATACTAGATATCGTTAATTACATCAAACTAATCAACAAAGATAATTAGGTCAACTATAATAGGCCGTATTTGTAGACATATTAATTAAATAGTATAATTATTTTTTTAGTTATAAAAAACCAAGGTAATTGTTTTCTTATTAAGTCTGAAATTGCAGCAATTGTTGATTTCGTAAAACTGACTGAGTGATTGTTGTAAAGTGCTAGTCCAAATATTAGAGATGTAATAGAAGACATAGTCTATCATAAGCGCGCTCGTACGTAGTCTACAAGCGCTAACAAGACCAAAATGACTTCACAATTGAAACCACCGACCGCTCAACGAGTAGTAATTGATTGCAGCGATCGCTATATTTGTGTCGGCAATTCCTTACAGGCCATAGCAATATCAATTATTCGCTATCATTGTTCTCTGTTCGATGAATACAGTGTGATAATTTTGTCGTGAAGTCTGCCACCAAGCAGTAGTGTGCAAGCATTACTGTGTTCCGGTTTGATGAGCAGAGTATCCAGTGAAATTACTGGGCTTATGAGACTTAATTCCTAATGTCTCAGGGTAACGAGCGCACTGCAGTGCCGCGCAGGCCTTTGTGTTTTAAAGTTCTGAGTGGCACTGCAATTGTTATGGGCCGGCGTTATGCTTACCATCAGGCAAACGACCAGCTCGTCTCGTTACCAAATAACATAAAAAAAAAGTTTAGGTGGCAACTGATCCGTAGACGAGTAGAACAGGTAGACTGCTTTTTTAGACGGCTGATTTTAAGGAACGATATCGACCGGAACGATTTAACGAAGCTAAGACACTGGGGCGAGTCAGCTTCTTCGAGTGTATGATTTGATAAGTAGTAAGCTCATTTTATATTAGGCACCTGGTCTATATATAACTTAATTCGAAAATAAGGTTGGCTTGGCACTGTGGTTGTAAATAAATTGTATCTGCGAGATTAAAAGTTTAAATTCACTATGCTTACCATAACAGAAGAAATTGTACGTTGAGAACTAGTTCTCTAATAATTTCTATGTTTTGTTATAGAATAGAATCTATGACGTAATAGAATATTATTTTATTAAATTTAATGATAAAAATTGCTATCGTTTTGAACTGGCATTAAGCTTACCATCGCTCCTCTCGTTATGCAATAGTTAAAAAAAACTATGTACCTAAATACAATAAAATAATATTCTTTCATAATTTACATAGAGCATGTGAACTACGCCAGCTATATTAACAAATTTGTACTAATAAAATATTACACGTAGTAAGATAGTACCAAACATTTTTGTATGTGAAGTAACTAGTATATATGTTGCAATCGTATGTTATATGATGACAAATCTCTCGGTGATTCGTAATTATCAGTTTATTTTTACATTCCTACTACTGAGACACTAGTTTTCTTTTAGAGAGCATGGGCTACAATCTACCATTCTGTGGGCCATTCAATAATATATTATTCATTCATTGCCCTTGTTTTACACCCGAAAAATGAATAATCTCACAAAAGCACACCGTTCATAAAGAGACACGAGACTTTCTACTTATTCAGATCGAATCTATTGATTTTTTTAGGTTTTTAAACTACTCATGCTTTCAGGTCATGGCAATTCCAAATATAGGTTCTAGGAAAACGTGACAGTTGAATATCACATATTGCAGGTGCTCACAAAGTTTAGCCTTTGACTTTTCCATATTGTAGTCTTTGCTATAACAATATGCAGTCAGTTTATAAAGTCCCAATTTATCTGTACGTAGCATTCTTCTAAACTCTCTAATGTTTCTGAGAGCAACCATTGTATGCGGTCAATAACGTCAAGAGTTTACTTAATGCAAAGTTTGGAGAACCCACTGTAATAAGGGTTCAGTAAAGTCAACAATCTACACACGTATAAGGTTTCGGTATAGAAGGTAAAAATATCTCATACCGCTTTGTTCGGCTGAGTAACAAAGGAGACTGGAAAAATCTATAGTGAGACGGGCCCACATCAGAAAGTCAACGAAGGAAAGCGATTCAATGGCCGCGGACGCTTTGGTATAGAAAAAGGAAACTAAACTATTATACTACTAGGCATTGTCACTATGTTTTGATAACATAGCAACCTTCACCGAACAATAACTTTTATTTAATCACTTTCGCAAATTAATGTTAGCTGCCATTGTCGTACCAACCTTCACTTCAATATAAAATTGCCACAAGATTTTACATAGCTAATTTAAATTAAATTTCTCTCGTCTATCACCACCAATTAATGATGAATGACAAGATAAAATACTGTTCAATGCGAAACTTTAACATTTTTTAATTAAAGAAGTTTTCATTTTAAATAGAAAAATCTAACTTTAGAGGTTTTATGAAGGTAATAATGAAATGTTAATATTTAATGAACATAATTTTATCTGCGATTCTTCATCAAATAAGAACTATTTAATAGAAAATAAGACGTTCAAAGAAACTATTAATTATTCATGCTTAAGTTTGCTCTGGTTTAAAAGATAATAATAATCTTGTTTACTTAGATATGCAATATCGAATAGTGGATATCGTGCTACGACTTAATAATCCACTCCCACGTGTTCTTTGATGTAATGTTGTATAACAGTATACCTTATTTTAAAAGGTCAAAGGAAAAGGTTCACAATCCAGAATTAAACTGGTTTTTTGAACGTTTATGATAAAGAGCACATCTCGTTACACACAGAAAGGAAGAAAAATTTATAATGCTTTTAAAATTGGATTATCTATGTTTTCAAAGTTCTTAAAACCGATGCAAGCGAAAATTGTATTGACATTCTATATTTGGGGGTTCCGCGTGGTTAGGGAATCTATCCCATCGATGTTTTATCACCAGGACTTAGTACCAAGTTGCTATTCAACACAAAGTAAAGTTGATTCTGGAAGTTCTTTACCCACTGTTCGATTTCAGAAGGCGCGTCACGTACTAGATAAGTTTTTGATACCTTACTTATTTTTGCGAAAGTAAATAATATTTTTATCAAATAACTATCTTAATTTCTGGAAGCGTCTACGTGCTCTAGGGGATTCAAGAGAGCAATATCAAATTCAATTTCAAAACCAAATATGCCTTTATTATTTTAAATGGTATACTATTCCTATCATAATATGAAGCTAATTTCTAGATCATGAAAGTTTTGTTCTCATACTATCATCATAGTAAGGATAGTTTTGACTTTATTTTAATTAAATCGTTTATGTGTGACGTTGGATTTAAAGCGTGTTTTTATCATTTCGGAGCCATATGTTGTAACTAACATCTTAAAATAAAATAACGCGGTCGGCAAATGAAGTTGCGTGTTTATTACCAATGGTTATGTTAATTTTATCTCTGCGTCGGTAATTCCGTGGAATTATATTTTGTCTAGGAGATGTAGGTAGAGCCATTTGTTATACGACTGCGGACAGAAGTATGATATGTTGTTACTATTTCTGTTTCGATTTAAATGAGACTGAAAGTAAGTTTCATATTCTTGAAGTGATGGCACGTGTCTCCAAATGGCAGATAGCCAACAAATATTCGCTGAGCGCAGCTCTCGCACTTTGATCCACACCTCGATTTGCACATTTGGAATGGGAATTAAAAGATTCATGCCGATACTGCATTATTAATGGGAAGATAATGCGCACATGCGGGATCACATATGATGCTGACTTGAGGCGTGACAATGCGATCAGTCTTGGGACATCATTATGACCTTGACAAGTCGTATTGTCGTACCTACATTATGATGATTCTGCCTGAGCGCAATGCTATTAGCTCGTGACACTAGGAATCATATACGACTTCTATCTATAGATCTAAATTGAGTGATTCGGTAGCATCAAAATCAATGTCCTCATTATGTGTTACAGATACGTCATCTAATTGAATTAATCAACTATGGGTTAAAATGACGGTGATGATGTAAACGCAACAAAGTGAAATCAACTAACAACTGAAATGATACCAAAGCAACTTGAATATAAACTCAGTGGACAGTAGTTTCCGAACTCAATTAACATTTCTTTCCCACCTGTCCCTTCCCTTTTCCCTCAACTTTCCTTACCCCCGAGGATCCAACAAACGTTCACATAAATCGACTGACATATCGATATCTTAACTTTACCTTCTAAGCCAACTTTCAAGACTGAACTCTTATTATACTTTTTCTAAGATTTTTCAAGTGCCAAGAGATAAGTAGTGAAGTATTTTTGTACGGTTAATACTGTTGGTGATGTCGGTGTAACGTATGGTGTTTGGTGGTGTTAGTGTGTTTGCTGGTGTGTGTGGAAGGCTCCAAGGTGGTCGGTGGGGGGTTATTCCGTTGCTGCGTGCCCTGGTGCGGGGCGCGCGGGGCGGCGCCCGCCGACGAAGCCGACTATGCACTGAGGGACGGCAGCCCTAACCTCGATCATGAAAAATTCAGTAAGTACCTACCAATATATTATTTGAACACAGTAGTTTGTAAGACAAAAATGCACTAAAGCTTTGAAAATAATCAGTACCTACCTAGATGTTGAGTCTTTAAATAGGATAATTAAAGACCTCTGTTTCTGATGTTCATACCACATTTCAACAGCTAGGCCATTTACTTTTAAGTACTTTTTTAATATTGGTGGACTAAAAAGGAGAAGGTGTGAAATATAACTGAACGCTTTATATGAAAGCAGTAATTGATAAAGTAAATGGCTCACCGTAAAATAAGAGCTTATACTGGTGTTTAAAAGGACTCGTGTCGTAACACAAAAGGCATTATGCAAAATAAAAAGTCAAGATGAACTTTAGTATTTATTATTCTCTTGCGAGACGGCTCGGACGTGCCGTATTTTACGTTGGTAATATTTTTCTAACTGAGAAAAAAGACAGATTGCCCAGCGAACAAAAGCCAATTAACTGTAAACAAAACTAAGCGGCAAAGTTCTTAAAATAATCCTGGATAAAATACCATTAAGACTGACAAACAGTAACTCTCCTCTTCAGTCCATAGTTTTCTATTAGAAGTACTTCGTAGGCATAAATCTTCTGACAATTACCTCCCTTTGTTCGACTTGCACGTAAATGGAGAACCAAAGTTTGCTAAACGACATTAAATTAGTTACCGAAGTTAAAGGTCTACCGGTAGTTAGAAAAAGCTCGTTTCCGTAACCTTGCCCCAATAAACTTTGTTTACTTAGGTACAGTAAATACGAACAATTCGCTTAATGTTTGCTTTTGAATATTTAATTTAAACAGTATTCAAGCTTTTCGAAGTCTACGTTTTAAATACTTTAAAATTGTTTGGAAGTCAAATCGAGTTACTTCATTTGTTTACCTCTAAACTGAAATTAATTTTTACCGTAGGTAGCGTATATTATTTCGAAACCGTGGTAGTCCCGGCGTATGAATACGACCACCCCATCTCTTTCCTTGGGTGCCATAGGAGCCGGCTAGGAAATATCCAAGGAATGGACAGCAGACAACTTATTCAGACAGTATATATATATATACCTTTATGAAATATAGTTTATAGTGTTAACCGACACTAGCGGATGTTCACACAAATACATACATCACAAAAATTTCGCTTCCAACAGGATTCGAACCTGCGTCTTCTGGCTATCTAGGCCAGACCCCTTAACCAACTAGGCTATGGGAGCAATCGATGTTGAGTGCGAAATTCTTGATATGATGTATTTCTTTCCAGCTTACAAGCCGTGGCTCCATCTAGTAGACCCGCTTTGTAGCGATTGCCTACTCCATTGTGATACGTTACAGTACCAATCAAATGGCGAGAGATTTTGCATTATTTAAACTTTAGTATATATACAAAAGCTAAATCTAATTAATCTATGCTTTAAACTGCTCTGTCAACTTCTCGTTGACGGAAGGTGTTACGCGTGAAAACGAGACAAAACACTTTCTAGTAATTAAGTAAGTTACGGAACGTTTATGAATAAGGGGGATAGTGTTTATCGATATTTCAATGATGCGTCGCGCAAACCAACCTTTTTCTGTGCAACGGAGACGTTTATACGATCTTTATATTTAAAGTGAATAAATTAAAAACGACGCCATGCCGTTCATTCGTGACGGAGATTGATAAATCAACCAATGACGATGTTATAATTTCAAGCAATTGAAATTTTCCATCATAAAATTGTTTATCGATTTTGGCCATTAGTGATGATGAATTTATCTGTACTCATATTTAACAATCAGTAACCACACATTAATGACGTTTAAAATAGTATGTTTGTCTACTCATTTAAAGGCAGAAAGACAATTCGTACAAATTTTCCGTAATGAGAGCTAAAATTGAGGCTTGAAAATAAATCAATTGAACTTTATGGCGATGGCACACACAGCGGACAGTGGTAATTCCTTTTTGTCCAAACATGTTTGTTAGTGGGAGGACTAACTCTTCTGCGAGTGTCCGTCTGGGTTGTTACCACCGCTTTGCTCGTGAAGTTAGCCGCCAAGCAGTAGTGTGCAAGCATTACTGTGTTCCGGTTTGATGAGCAGAGTATCCAGTAAAATTACTGGGCTTATGAGACTTAATACCTAACGTCTTAGGGTAACGAGCGCATTGCAGTGCCGCGCAGGCCTTTGTGTTTCAAAGTTCTGGGTGGCACTGCAATTGTTATGGGCCGGCGTTATGCTTACCATCAGGCAACCGACCAGCTCGTCTCGTTACCTAATAACATTAAAAAAAAAAAATTTTTGCACACCGATTCAAACTGCGTTCGCGTTCATTTAATAATTGGGATGTTTCTAGAAACACAAAATACATAATTGGTGTCTTTATACAGGTTTAAGAACATCACATTAATGCATCTTTTTAGTACAGGTTTACGGCCCGCGTTGAACAAGTGACGTCAGATGTTCTGTTCAATTTGTATGGGGCGATTTAGCGCCCCATACAAATTTAGAGAATTAGAATTTAGTTACACCCGACTTGACTCTTATTTTTCACGTTTCTAGCGTTCGATTTCCAGTTTTTTCGATATAGACATTTTGATTCCCATGAGAAAACGAGTTGAATGCCAAAAAAAAAATGGAGTCAACATCCCAATTTAGTGGCTTCACTTCGATCTGGTTAAATTCAGGAGTAACAGCTAGTACAAACAATTAATTAAAAAGCTGCGAACAACAAAGAGTCTCCAAAGTTTTTGATGGGTGAAAATATGAACAGCGGTATGTTAATAGCAAACTCGTTTTATTATTTTGTCCGAGTCTAATAATATTTTCACTGCATCACTTTTTAATACAAATAAAATTATATAAATAATAATATAAATAATATGAATAAAATTTGAGGTGTCTGTTTGTAACATCAACATAACAGCTGTTTACCAAATGCATATAAAAGTATATACGTTACCTATAACAAAACAACCATTTTTTAAATTTTTGTCTGTCTGTCTCTTTGTTCCGGGTAATCTCTGAAACGGCTGAGCCGATTTTGACGGGTCTTTCACTGGCTGATGTTATAAGGAGTAACTTAAGCTACTTTTATTTTAGAAAAATAATTAGGGTTCTATAAAATATAGGAAAAAATCTCCGCGCGGGTGAAACCGCGGGCAGCAGCTAGTATTGTTTCTAAAATGATAAAAATGGGAAAATGCAATGTAATAATATTTTCCCTAAAAGAGCTTAAAAGATTTTGTTAGCTGTGTAAAAACAAAGCATATGATATCGAATAAAGGGATCTTACCTTAATAGGTACTAGTTTGGGAATATATATGGCTTAGTAGTGTGTAAATAGTACTTGTCACGAACATCGCTGTGTATGCATGGAGCCTTACTAAAAAAGGCTGTATAACAGTTGGATAGTTACATAATGTTTTGTCCCTTTCGATTCAGTTTAAATTTGTCAAAGAACAACAAAGACAAAACATTGTGTAATTATACAACCGTTATACGGTCTTTATTAGCACCGCCTAAGATCTATAATGCCTGTCATATTCAGTGCGATGTGGTGACGTAGCCACAAGCATCACCGCGTATTAGGTAAAATTCATTGTGAATGCTCTGTTAGGATTGGAGATAGGTAACTCGTTCCATATACCGTAGGACTTAATAATTTATAAAGCTGATAGGATATATTCACAACGAGATTCCTATTACATAATATAGATGCTAAGGCTGTCACTAACAAACAGTGTGTAACGGTGGTATAGTTCCACAATGTTTTGTCTTTGTTGTTCTCTGAAAAATTTAACTGAATCGAAAGAGACAAAACATTGTTTTTTTAATTCTATTTGAATAACGAGACGAGGTGGTCGTTTGCCTGATGGTAAGCATAACGCCGGCCAATAACAATTGCAGTGCCACTCAAAACTTTGAAACACAAAGGCCTGCGTGGCACTGTAGTTCGCTCGCTATCCTGAGACATTAGGTATTAAGTTTCATAAGCCTAGTAATTTCACTCGCTACTCTGCTCATCAAACCGGAACACAGTAATGCTTGCACATTACTCCTTGGCGGCAGACTTCACGAGCAAAGCGGTGGTACCAAACCAGACGGACACTCTCTGAAGGGTTAGTCCTACCACTGACACATTGTGACCATTGTGTAAGTATCCAACCGCTACACAGATTTTATTAGTAAGGCTGTATGTGCCCACAATTGCAAGCAATTACGCAATTTTATATATTTTCAAGCGAGAATGGCGGTGTTTGGCTACACTTATCTTCATGTTTAGAGACACGTTGCGACAAATCGATGCAGAGCACTACTGTCACTGTTCAGTTACGTCACGTTTTTATTTCGTTTAAATGAGATTTAGACGAAGTTAGTACGTAGAGTGATCTAACGTTTCAATTTAAGCCACCGTTTACCAGTCGGAGACTCGCTTGCTAACTACAAAAGGAAACCACAATAATGGGCAAAGCAGCTAGAATCCGTTTGTAATGGCCCTCCGTCGTGGAATCGTCGCTTGTACCTTTACTGCTGCTGACGTAGAGTTTAACTGCGTGACGAATGAAACGTAGTTACTGTTTCGGTTTTATATTCTTTTCAAAAAAGTTCTATGTTTAACAACTCTTGCTTAGCACAGGGCCACGTCAATGAGCATTTTGATTGCGCTTCAGTGTATAGAGTTATGCAGAAAACATACAGATGAATTTTATTTTTAATCTGATTATTTTTTGGGACTTTGAATCGCTTTGCGACTATCAACCCCGTTTCATCTTACATGTAATACCTATACCCCATTAATTAAATCATACACCATTGTTAATAGTGTCTTACCCGCTTCACTCAGTGGAGCGGTGAGAACACATTGAACTTCACCAATATGTTGTAGAAACAGTCCATATTGGCTGTGCATACACACTC
Source organism: Crocallis elinguaria (assembly GCA_907269065.1). Taxonomy (NCBI): domain Eukaryota; kingdom Metazoa; phylum Arthropoda; class Insecta; order Lepidoptera; family Geometridae; genus Crocallis; species Crocallis elinguaria. The sequence continues at coordinate 7,463,114 of OU026079.1, read as the reverse complement.
TGATTGGCTGGCTTCGAACACATTCCACTAGAAGATGATGCACATCTTCTATGTCTCCGCATATCTTACAATCGGGGGAGTCTGTCTTTTTCATCAGATGTTTAAATGAGAAATATGCAGTTGAGAAACTGTCCGTAACATGTAATGTAGCTCTACCGCCGGCGGCGCCCAGCCTCCCTTTTTTGTTTACTTTAAATTAAGCCCAGTTTCAACACTAAAAGTCTCATTCCATATGTATTTAGGTTAGTTAGATGTCGGCTCTAGAGCGAGGGCTAAGTTCTTTGTAGCATCTTTGTGTTTCTCTTGTTTTGAGTATTGTTTGAAATGTTTCCATGAATTGTTTATCAACTAGAATTTTGCAGGGGCATAAACGTAAATTTGTTTGGTATGTGCTCTGTTCAAAGTAAAATAGTACCTATATTCATAGTAAAAGTACTTACATTAGGAAAGTTATTAGTCTGAACCGATCTGATTCAGATCCCAAGCGCGGTCAATTTGCATTCACCCATGAAGGTGTTTCAGTGACCACCTTTATGCTTCGTTGATGGACCCTGATTGTTATATATAGATTTGTTATCTAACATCTCGTTATAACATGACAAACAAACCCAAATATACTCATATTGAGTTTATTTGCGTTTGTTCGACTGTTTCCTTGAAGAGGTCTGTTATTTATCTTCTGGGTATTTATGTTTATTCAGACGTCATAATCTGAATATCATATTGAACTAATAAAAATATTGTATATTGTCAACACATAAAAATACTTTGTATTATGACGACGGGATAATACAAAGTATTTTATAGCGGGAAATGGGTTAAAATCAATTTGATAGATTTGTTTATATAGTAGCATTTAAAGTCAATATAAGTTCAAGTATGTGTAAGTGCTTGCGGCAATCGTCCTGTTGAAAATTTGTTCCAAGTAACAATGGTTGGAGTTTGCCATAAGATGTGAAAGGAACGACGTCCGAGTGATCAGCCGTACAAGAGTTAGTCTTGATAGCTGCAAATGTCAAAATTATCTTTCAAATAATTCGAAGTGTAGGTTATATGAACTTCGGTTCATGAGATAAACCTGATTCATAGATTACATTAGGTGATAGGATTAACTCTTCTGCGAGCGTCTGTCCGAGTTGGTACTACCTTGCAAGTATTATTATTGTGCTCGAGTTTGGTGAGCAGAGTAGCCCGTAAAATTACTGGGCTTATGAGACTTAATACGTAATGTCTCAGAGTAACGAGTGCACTGCAGTGCCGCACAGCCTTTGTGTCTCAAAATTCTTAGTGGCACTGCAATTTTTATGAGCCGTCATTATCCTCACTATTAGGCAACCGACCAGCTCGTATCTTTGTCAAATAGTATAAAAAAAATATGTTGAATTTCGGTTCAAAATCGTTGGTGAAATGCGCCCTAAGAGTGTTTTAGGGCAGCAACGTATAAAGTTAGGTCAGTAACTAAGTAGCCAGTTCGAGGTTTGGTTAATATAACCTGACCACATTGTCAGTCAATATTACACGAGATAGTAAGCAGTTCCCCAAGGCACTATTGCATAGTTTGGTTGTATCATTGGGAAAATATATTTCCCTTTGGTACAACTGGTAGTGCTAACGGGACTAGCAATTCCCCAAGGCACTACTGGCATCGTTTGGTTGTGTCATTGGGAAAATATATTTCACTTTGGCACAACTGGTAGTGCTAACGGGAATCGCAACTCCCTGAGACACTACTGGTAGTGTCACGCAGTTGTGCTACGGGTAAACTACGAAACAAATGATTATAAAAGTAGTAATCCATCTTTGGAAAAACTGTATTTGCATCATTGGTTGATTTTATGACAGCCCCAAATGTGTAATCAATGGGTCGTAAGTGTTGCGGATTCGAACAATAGAGAAGGTATAAAATCCCGTAATGTTCCTTGCTCGTAGTTGCTGATTACATAGATAAAGGAAATCTTATTTTACGGTCAGTTTTAAAGTTGGGCTTAGTTTTTATTATAATCGCCGTCACTAATAACAGCGAATTGATCCATGGCAAAGCTAGAAACAACATTTATTCCTGAAATCTAAGCAATCCAAAGATTGGTATATATTAGTTTTCCAAGACCGTAAAAGAATTTCGTATAGGATATAAAAAAATAAAAATTTAGGCTTTTATTACATACCTCAGCAATGTTTCGTCTCTTTCTTTTAGTCTAAAATTGACAAAGAAAAACAAAGACAAAACATAGTTTAACTGAACCACCAACAATGCTTATTAATAGAAGGAGCATATTCATGGTCAAAGAAGTTTCACAATTATTTTTTTTACATAATCAATCACGAACTAAGATATCTCGCGGATTAATGTTTCAAGATATAACTGAAACCATTTAGAAAATTACAGCTGTCGGCTAAGTTTTAGTCAAACAAGATTAATAAACTGTATAACCTTTAGTTGGGTCTAGCGAAATTGATTAAACTTCCAAGTTGTCAGCGGGCGCTCGGGGGATCGTATTTGTAGCAATCAAGGGTGTAGGAATTTGGAAACAGCCCTTTTAGAGCCTAATGCAGATTAATTACGAATGTCTTGAATTAATATTCTGTTAATGAGAATATTTGAGAATATTTATTTACATAAAATATCATCAGTTTGTAATTGAGATGTTTGTGACTCAATATCTCATAGTAGTTTCGTTTGAATTGATTTACTTGGTTTATTAATTCCACCTACAAAATGTATGTAAAGTAAATTGTTTTTGAAAATTAATAAAATAGGACCGTTGACCAACTTGATTCAGTCGCTCTACAATTCCAACACGGAGTCAGAAGTGGTCAACTTAATAACTGGCTTGAATCTAATAAATGGATGTTTTATTACTATGCATTATTAAAATAATTAATAACAGACTAACTACGGAACCTTCCGATCCCTTTTTGTTAAGTCATATTTTATGTTACTCCGCAACCTCATGTAATATAAAGTGTCGTCACTTTACACCATGACCTTTACAAGATGAGAACGACGATGTAATTATGATTAGCTACGTTGTAATTACGTTGTTACGCTTATACCTAGAAGAAAGGCTAGTTAGAAAAACAAAGGATGGCAAAGAATTTCCTTCCATAGCCGTAGATATAAAAGAAGCACGGCGTTTCGTCACCCATTTATGGTTGACAAACCTTCTATCCGTAATAATCGTTTTGCTTCATCATTCGTCATGCAGACAGCGAAGGAATGGAATTCTTTGCTGGCATCTGTATTTCCTGACTACTGTATTTTATACAATTTGCGAGTTTTTATGGTAAGAGTAAACAGGTAGCTTCTAGGCAGGCATACTGCACCATCGACCGCATCGTCTCTTACCACCAGGTGACATTGCGATCAAACGGAAACCTATCTATACAAATAAATAAAATTGAAATGTCTGTTTGTAACATCAAAATAAAAGCTTTTTACCAAATGCATATGAAAGTATATACGGTACCTATAACAAACCGACAATTTTTAAAATTTTTGTCTGTCTGTCTGTTTGTTCCGGGTAATCTCTGAAACGGCTGGGCCGATTTTGATGGAACTTTCACTGGCAGATAGCTGATGTTATAAGGAGTAACTTAGGCTAATTTTATTTTGGAAAAAGAATTAGGGTTCCGCGCAAATAAATAAAACAATACTAATAAATCCGCGCGGGTGAAACCGCGGGCAGCAGCTAGTTCATAATAAAAATATAACGAAGGTATAAACAAAATACTTTATTTGGTCAAGAGAGATGTGAAATATATATTGGCATTTATCATAGGTGACGTATATAACGATGTACGTCTTACGTGACATGATGAGGCAAAACAAGCTACGTTATTTTATCGCTATTTTGCACCAGTTTTCAAAACATGCCTCAAGCACCATTTCCTTAGATTTGCTTTATGGACAGTGATTTTAGTTTCTCGATGTTTATGGATCATTACATACGCATTTTTTTTTGTCATTCAAATAATTATCATCATCACCATCACCACCAGTCTATATTTGTTGACTGCTTGACACACGCGTCTCCTAATGGTCACTGAATCCAATAAAAAATTATCAATTAATTTATACAATACAATATAAAACTTTTGTATTGTATTGATATCAGAACTTGTACAGTACAATGCGTGGTTTTATTAAAAATAGCTATATATGGTTATAACCTTAAGATGTACATATAGAGGATGCTGAAGGTAACTTTAAATTTGCATTTAAGTTTTAAACTGTAACTATAAATTCCATTTGTGTATTGTGTGGATTAATATAGATAAACAAAACAAAATAAACTAAAATAACTAAATAAAATACACAGCAATCTATTTATAATCTTAATCTAATAATCCGCTACCGCTTTTTTATAAATTTGAGTTTTAGAAATAATTTTGCTTAAGTATAACATATTTATATTGATTAATAAAGTGTTTACTGATACTAATCATAAACAAAAAAAAATATGTAATGGGTTTATGAAACAAAGGAAATTTCACAACTGCTTATTAAGATACTTTATTATCTAAACTCGAGCTCTAAACAAAACATTTATGACCTAAAAATGAAAATAGGTGTTACAAGCTGTTATATTGCGCAGGAAATGATTATTTTCACTCAATCTTCGTTAAACGCTAAAGCTTGACCGTCAAACTTTTCTCGTCCCTATTATATAAATAATGACGGCTATCTATCATTATTTTCTCATTTATCTACAAAAGGTTTACTTTGCTTCACAAAGGTGATCGACGTGACCTTTAAACCCAAAAATTTGTACCTACAGTCCATTTACGATCCTATCAAAATTACTCTATTAATGTGTTTACTTGCTAATGGCAACAATCACTCATGGATATAGAAATGTTTGTCACAAAAGGAAAACAATATCATAAAATGGCCGTCTAATTTGTCTGCCGTCTATTCATAGCTTTACATCGATTTTAGAGACCTTCAAATAAATAATTGAGCGGCATTTACTCAGTTACTAGCGTTAAGTCGACTACATGTTAATATTGGATATACTTTTTGTGCTCTTTGTCTATTTTTTCCTTTGAGATAATCCTTAAGATACGAGTAGCTATTATAAATTATATAACTACCAAACTGTATACTACTATTTTCTCTTTTTCCATCATTTTGCAGAAATTATATTTATACTACCGCTAAATAGTAATCTATTTTTCAAACCTAATCGATTAATATTGATTTAATATCTATAGCTATAAAAATAAATAATATTGGAGTGTCTGTTTGTAATGTTAAAATAACAGCTTTTTACTAAATGCATATGTAAGTAAAGGTACCTAAAATAAAAACACAATTTTTTTCACAAATTCCGAAAGGGCTGAGCTAATTTTGAGGGGACTTTCAGTAGAAGATAGCTGATGTTATAAGGAGTAACTTTAGCTACGCGGGGTACAACTACTTTAACTATATGAATGAATATTGGATTTTAAATGTTAAGTTCTGGTCCCTAGTATTGGTGTACACCAATACTTGGGTAGTTTATTCCCATCTTTGCACAGAGTTGTCGCTTATGATCAAGCATGAAAGCGGTTTAACTCTAACATAAAACATTTTTTTAACGGACTAAATGCTTTTATTAACTAGATAATTCATAAATAAACACTACATCTAACCTAGCTAGCTAAAAAAACAGTTGGAAAATCTACAAGCACAAGTAGGCCTATATAAACATTAATTTTAAAATAAAACCCCCTGAAGAATTTGATTTTTGAAACCAAAGCAATAATATCTCTCCCTAGACATAAAACTAAACATTGGAGCCATTCTGTTTAGTCTATAGTTCGTAAATCAGAGGAGTTTAGAAGATGCTATTGGCTACTCGTATAATCATAATCGTGAAATATGTAACAATTCTACGACTCCATAAATTATGCTTAACAACCATACCAATAAACAAAACTAATGCAATAATATATTGCAAAGCTAAATCTTACTAATTCTTTAAGCTTTCATAGATTTACTTACGTATGAATATAGTCATATTGTATATGTATATAATCGTGACATTTTAAAATGAATTGTAAGTCTTTCGTAAACCCGACAAGAAAAAATATATTGTTCTCGTTATCCATACAGATAAATAAAATTGAAGTGTCTGTTTGTAATATCAAAATAACAGCTTTTTACTAAATGCATATGAAAGTATATACGGTACCTATAGCAAAACAACCATTTTTTTAAATTTTGTCTGTCTGTCTGTCTGTCTGTTTGTTCCGGGTAATCTCCGAAACGGCTGGACCGATTTTGACGGGACTGTCACTGGCAGATAGCTGATGTTACAAGGAATAACATAGGCTACTTTAATTTTAGAACAACAATTAGGGTTCCGCGCAAAAAATAAAAACCATGAAATCCAAAATCTCCACGCGGGTGAAACCGCGGGGCAGCAGCTAGTATTGTATATGTATATAATCGTGACATTTTAAAATGAATTTTAAGTCTTTTCTGTACCCGACAAGAAAAAATATATTGTTCTCGTTATGAGAAATAACATAAGTGCCATGATAAACCTGCCTGAAAATTGTATAAAGTTCAGTAAATCGAATAAATCGAACTGCTTTTCCTTTTGGTGTTACCAGAATAATAATATATTATAAACGTTATTATAAACGTTATAAACGTTAGTCACTAGGTTTTTTTAATTGTAGAACATTACACTCTACGGACACGTGGTCCATACTCTTATAAGATTAGGTCATATATATAAAATGAGAGCGTAAGGGCGTACGCTACATCCATTGGATTCCGGTGCAAAATAACTCCTGGCTTATGGTTGCTACCATACTTTGGTGATTGTCCCTTAGCTCGAATAGGTTTTCCCTGTCGATATAAGGCAATTGGTTGAGATCTCCGACGAGGATAACTTTATTAGCACCTCACAGTCGAGTCAGGCTGTGATTCTCATTAGGTTGCATTTTAATACCACAGTGGCAATTTTCCTTAGGAAAAACCCAATTCAAGCAAGGCTGTGGCAGTTCACTAGATTTACATAATTCAGTAAGATGCAAAAGCTTCCAGCGTGTGGATGTAGACCAAGGATACTTTATCCACTTTGGCACGAGATGTTCTCTGGACAAAGCACTTAATCTAAATTTCTTTCCACGTAACTTCTTGCGACTCCGTGGAGTTAAGTGCTCTGCAGACAATATTATTTCCTTCGAGGCTTACCACTATTTGAAGCAACGTCCATTTAGAGATGATCGATGTAAAAGCGTTAAGTGTATCGATTGCGACTATAATATTTCTTTGGAACTAATAAGTTTAGCTACAACCTTGTGGCAACAGATATATCAATTGGTTTGTTCTGCTTAATTATAAACTTTCTTATTATTTATGAAGACCGAGATAAAATTTCATGTCCACTTAGAGATGATCAAATGTGAGAACGTGAGCGTTTTGATAGTTTTACTCTAATATTTGTTCGGAACTTAAAACTTTAACTACTCGTATAATGTTGTGGCAACAGAAACATCAATTGATTTGTGCTTGCTTATATAGTTCTAAATTTTCACATTATTTCCAAAGACGGAGCTAAAACTCATCTGATTAATAAATATCCCGATATTTTTTGTGATTTATCGGTCTTAACGCCCACTCGTGTGATGTGTCGATATTTTTATAATCAGCATCAACGTTTCATTTTCTTTGTTTCATTGTACATTTTACATGACGTAGGCGTTTCCGTAAATGAATTATATTTATTACAGTAATAAACAAACAAAGTAGCACTTGCCTAATTGCTTATTTACCTACCCACGGCAAGATTAACGATCACTTATTTTTCATCTTCGCTGTTTGTATCCAGCGCGCGTATTTTTCAGGTCCTAATAAAAATTTGTATAATAAATTACGTCAATCCCCGAGCTTTTCGACTCCCGACCTGTCACAGAGTAGGTAATGTTATTATTGAATTTCGATTCAATATGCTTAAATGTAGGACGAGGACTGCCTTTTCATCGTTACGCTTTATATTTTAATTAAAATTTGATTGACAAATGTAATAAAAATTGGCATTCGTATTCTGAGCAAGACTGAATTCAATTTCTCCGGGGTGAAAATTATGCGATAAAACCGTAACCTGAGACGCAAAACAACGCGCCCTGAATACCTAATTCCAATAAGTAATAAGTAGGTGCCTAAGATATTAATAATTCCAACAACAATTAGGTTAATAACTCTTAGGGATGAAAGGTCTGTTGAGTACGTAGAGTACATGGAAACATCGACTGATCTATATAATTAAAATGTCTTGTTATTTAGGATGTGCTGCTAAAGTTTTTAACGTTTATATACGTAGGTATTATTAAATTCGTACCTTTCTTTTTTCTCGCACGATTGTAATGATACTAATGTTTGATACAACGTAGTAAGCATATTATGTTAACTTGAAATACGTAAGTCTTCACTAATATTTTCACACATACTTATGTTTATACTAAAACAATGTAACAAAGCTGTAGCTGTAGGATAAATAGGTGTTGAGGTGAATTAAGGAAACACTAATATCAAGATCTTGGAAAACAGCCCAGTCTAATTAACTTTGATGCCAGGTCGTTTAGCAAATCTTCGTTCCATAAGTAGTTCGTATAACACTATAATACTCAGACTGTGTTTGTTCAGTGCCTTTATTGCTTGTTTGCAGTCGTCCCCGAGCCTGTAATAAACTCACCGCGTCCGATCGGTCAACAGTCACCGCTGCCGGGCATAGAAGAAGAGGACGATTCAGACTGGCCCCTCGAAGACGCCACCGATGCCACTATAACACCGTCATATAAAAGTACAAGAAGCAGCACAGATACTGCGTTTACGTCATCGCGGAGTTCGAGTAAAAAGCGTAGTTTTGGGAGTCCATCGTCAGTGAAGATATGCATATCTGCCGCGGCTCGAAAGTCTAATAAAGCGCGTAAGCGTGGCGCAAGCGCGGGGCAGGCCGAAGAGGCCCCGCCGGCTGCGCAGCCGCCGCTGGGCAGGATGCAGGCGGAGCAGGGCAGCATCGGGGAGCTGCAGAAGTACCACGGCAGGTACCTCAAGAGCCGTCGGCACACTCTCGCCAATGTTCGGTAAGTCTTCAACCATAAACATTACAATAAAACATTAAAATTACCACGAAAAAGGCTAACGTAATTATTGATGTTAGGTTATATACACCAGCGTGAAAAATTATATAAAAGCTACTTGGTATTGCCTCTATAGATATACAAATGGCTATAAATTAACTTTATTGTATCTTAACTGTCGATCTAACCTTCCATAATGCTTTTTTTTTCAGAGAATGATTAGTAGACCACAGCAGTTATTCACCGAGTTCTGATTTTTGTTATTTTTATGACAACAATTCAAATAAACTTACATGTACTCTTGAACTATATAATAGGTAACAAAAGAATCTATACCTTAACGTATTTTTCTAGATATATATTAGTATACAGGGCAAATAGAATTAGGCTGTTCTACAATATGCTCCATTTTTGTTATTTTCTCCTGAAAGTAAATTTAGTGCTTTCGATATTAATGGATCCATTAAATCTTTTGTTACTTAAACGTTTCATAAAATAAACTTTATAGTTGTCTGAATGCCAAGGTCCGCTATTGGTTACAAACTTTATAGTGCCTGTAACAATAGTTTTGATGACGCCTTCAATTAAAGCTTGAACTTTGGCATGACTATTATCCTAACAAACATATTGTTAAACTCTGAGAAGTTTTAGGTGTCCACGCTTTTTTGTGATAAAGTTATTTTATTATTTGAGTTACTACATTTTTTTATGTATTCTGTATTATATTCTTAACAGCTCACGTTTGACCGCCATCTCACCTGATGGTAAGCGACGATGTAACATGTTTACGGTTTAACACTTAACAACCTTAAAAGGGTGTCCTGCAAGATTGCTTTCATTTAACGGACTGGGAGACGGTGACGGTATGGATCTCTACGAACACAATATAGTTCTTTTAGAGCTGTCAAATATATTTCCTCCTCGATAAGTCAGATGCCACTAAATTCGTTGCCGTTAAATGTACACTAAACACATTAAGCAAGTGGATTAATTTGACAGGTAAAAAATAATTTATTCCATCTCTTTCTCATGTTAATGAAAGAAAGATTGCAACTAAAATTAGGTTTAGGTATAAGATAACAGAATCAACACCATTGTCTTCTATTCTGATGAGACTTTCTAAATCTAAACATATCTAAAATTAGCCCATTAAACCTAAACGGTTTAGAAAATGTCTATACAGAATCGACATCATTGATCGTCGATCGTTGTGTACTTCATCAGTTAATTATAGCAATATCATCCTCAACCGATCGATTATATAGTTCGCAACCAGTTGTATTGAAACAAGCCACACTTAACTATCGGTGTTAGTTTAATCAGTGACGTGAAATTGACTTAGAGATGATACCTTGTCCATAATGGTAGTTAAATTGACTGAATTGATAGTAGGGTCCATCAACGCGACGAAATTTTACTCAATTATTTCAAGTATTCCCGAAGATAGGGTCTTTTGTTAATTTGATTGTCATCTGATTTTGTCCGAACAAAATGAATCCTGCTAGATAAACATCAATCTCGTTTTTGAACCTTCACGATCAATTTATCTGAATGATAAAAAAAACATTTATTGACATCCTTTTTAACCGACTTCCAAAAAGGAGAAGGTTCTCAACTAGGTGTGTGTGTGTTTTTTATGTTTGTTACCTCAGATCTCCGTTATTTATACATCGATTTGGAAAATTCTTTTTTTATTTGAAAGGATATTCTATCAGATTGGTCCCATAGTAATTTCATTAAAATCGGTTTAGTAGTTTGTTACTAAGTTTGTACGTTACTTTTTTTGTTGCAAATTTTCAATGAAATACTATACTTACGATTTTTAGACTTTGGATCGAAGAATACATATTATTATTAGTTTCGTCCATACTGTCATAATTCTCAATTGTGCTTGAAACATTTTGAGCAAAATGAATGAAATTCCTCAACACAAAACAATCGAGAGTGAATAACTCCATACCTACTTTAGGTTCTTGCCCGGCAAGGAAACAACTGTCATAATCAATTATAAGACGTATGGATATGCTCGTAGATTTCACTGCATTGCCCTTTTGGTTTTCAACTTATAACCACCTGTTTATCTTCATCCTTCATGTGTTAAGCAATACCAAATCCGTAAGTATATACATAGCTTACTAAGGCTCAAGAGAAATCCGATTTCAGTCCTTCGAATCGGAAGGGCAAGACCGATCCGCCAACGCCTCTCTATATTCATCTTAAACAAAAACACTTGTCACAAATGATGGGGGAGAAATTTGTTCTTTCAAAAACGATCTGTGTTTTTAGGGCCTTATTTTTTTGATACTCGGTTTTCTTTCGCCAATGAGCTCAGTTCGTCAGCAGCTTATTTTTTTCTTACTCTCCATTGTGCCGGTTTTATTTTAAAACTTTTTACATTCGTACTGACTTTTTCTGATTAAGTGTAAGGAAAATCGTGCCCAAAACGTGAGCTCTGATATTGGTTGGATTTTTTCTAAAGTTTTACAATTGGGCATTTCATTTCATAAAAAAATTTCATAAATTCACAAATAAAAATTACGAATGCTTTTTACGTTTTGACTTTTCATTCATATAATAGTAAAACATAAACTGTATCTGTGTGTGTCTTATTTGCACACATAACATTATGGAGTTTATAAACGTACTTTAGTAATATGGTACCTTACCTGTTTCAATTGTAAAAGGCCAAACAAAATAATCTCATCATTTTTTACTTTTACGTTAATCGTTTCGTTCATGTCCATTCGTTCGTGTCCATTATGGACACGAAAGAACATATTTAATTTCGGCTTTCCCCAAATAAACAGATTTAACATTCGTTTGAGTTAAAATATCTCTCACTTTTATACTGACCTATATAGATTCGTTGGTAAAATTTCTGGATTGAATTTAGCTTGACTTGCTTAGAGTATTGATCAGGGTCTTCTGGCTCTATTGTGTTATAAATGTTTACGGAAATTGAATTAATTTTACCATGCAATAGTAAACTAATTCGAAAAGAAACCTGTCAAGCGCAAGTAGAGCTCACGTGCAGATTGTTTCAAAACTCAACTACTTATTATTAGAAATTGTATATTAAGAGCCTACTAGTCCATGGAGCGAACTCATCGGTGGGCGCGGCTAAAATGCATGCTATTTCATCTAACATTCGTGGGACATGGTAAGACTCTGCAGCGATGAGTAGTATGAGGCTAATGCTCGCACATACACAATTACACACTCTCGTAAAGTCGCGACGAAAACCTAAAAGTCGAAAACCGGCGCGCAAAAATTTACGAATTGGCCTCTGGTGCTTGGGGTTTTACGACAAAACTACTGAATGTGTTTAGTCAGACCAAAGTTATTTGAAATGTCAATAAACTAAAGCTTGTTAGTATGTACCTTATTTTCGAGTTTTCTAATCCTTTTGTAATTTATTTACGTCCAAACTTGCGTTAAAATACGTGCTAAAATACAGATGTTTGAAGGCTCATTACTTTTAAGCCACTTATTTTTTTTCTGTATAATTAGCAGGCTGACCTAGATAACGAAGAGATAAATCGATATTATTCTTAATTTTGGACTTAAAACGTCAAGTAGTGGAGTAATCACCCAAGTACGGTTGTATGGAGAAATGAACGACTAGTTCGTCCTTAAAGGCATATACTGCAGCTATAGTTTCACTTAAAAGATATTTTAGCAAAAGCAGATGAGCTTCAGGCACTGGAAAAAAAAATATGTCATTACTCATCATATTACCGATAATCTTGTTGTAAGTAATTAAAACAAGTTTGTAACAAATTTACTCGACAAAAAGTTGACAAAGTTACCTCTAAAAATACGTTTGAAATTAAATATCTTTGTTAAAAAAACTTAGTAGTGGTACATTTTCGATTAGGCGTCTAATTTTGATGTAATCACGATTTTATTGGATTGTTACTCAATTTTTACGTTCGCGCGATCTTTTTTCTTATTTACGCCTCATCAATGCAAACCGACAGTACTACGTTCGTGGAAGTTTGGGTGTGCGCGACATTTCCGACAAGATGCAGGAGACTAGGCTGCGTTGGACGGATACGTTAAGCTGAGGCCATCTGACTACGTAGGGAACTTGGCACTACAGCTTTTTCTCCCCGGTCGGAGATCCAGAGGCAGAGCCAAGACGAGATGGAAAGATGTAGTGCAAAGGGATATGAGTGAATGCCGGTTATCCAATCAGGATGTCGAGGACAGAGCGAAGTGGAGGAAAAATATACGGAAGGCTGACCCCACCACCATGTGGGACCTATAGCCAGGAAGAGAGAGAGAGAGAGAGAGCAAACCGACAGTATGTGTAAAGTGGACAGAATGATAAATGTCATTGACTCGGGATAGCGCCTTAAGCATTATGACACAGATTATATAATAATTTATTTCTATAACCCGATGTTTGTAGCCTAGTTTTATTATTGTCGTAGTAAATATAAACCCAAGTCTGTATTACTTTATTCTGGAACACCTTAGGTGCTTACTCTTTTCAGTAAACATTTAATCTAACCTTATCCTGTCTTGCCTCCGACCCTCGTCTGCTTTTACATGCAAAGTGCCTAAACTACTGCTAATAAGTACATACGTAGTAGATAAAGGGTGAAACTAACATTTGTGGCGTACATATAAAGGGTAAAGTGAAGAGTTTTGGTGTATCGGTTCGCGCAACAGGGCGTTTCGGTACGCCTGTCAGCAATGATTGATCGACATCGCGGCCCGTACAGGTGATTGATTTTGGATGTTACCTGATGGATACGCAAACAAACCGACCCATTTAGCATATTAAACTACACCTTATGTAGGGTGGGTATTCATTTCACTTTGAAAAAGTAACGCCACCCATTGTGGTTGTAGACACAAAAGGCGTATAACTCACAGCGAATTTTACTTGTACACAAGGGGAAGGAACACATTGTGTAGGAATAACTTTTCAACAAGTATTTGTTGGGAAATTGTACTATTATACGTTGGATAATTAAATTAGATTTGGAAACACAAGTGTTTACTCAACAAAATTGGACTCTCTAGGTACCTTATTTTCATGTTGTGAGATCTATCGAAGCACTAGGTATATAGTGGCAACAGTCGTGTCTTGGAAATGTCAATATTTTGAAAAGCTGCGTGTTTGTTGAGGAAGTTGGCTTTTAGACAATTCCAATAAAATAGTGAGTAGTGACATGAATCCACCTGTCGCACTAGAATTCACTGCCTCGGATATGAACAGTAGAGCAACAAGAGCGACGTTATAATTTAGCGAAAGCGATTCCGAGAAAATGTCTTAAGCGAATCTAGCTTTAAATTCAAAAGAAATATTGTTATTGGGTTGTGAGGGTTATTGACGGCTCCGTAGCTAAGTTGGTAGTAACCCTGCCTGCAAGGCGAGGGGCCCCGGGTTCGATTCCCGGCCGGGGCAGATTTTGTGTAAGCATAAAGTTTGTTCTCGGGTCTTGGATGTTTGTGATGTGTATCTATCTGTGTGTGTCCATGCCACCTGCGACACAGGGAATCCTAGTGCGGGGGTATGAGTGTGTAAGCGTTTATGTTTATGTTTATGTTTTGTTTATATTATCAGTGAAATAGTTAACTTTGTATGATGAATTTGCTTTGTTATTTATGTGAGAGTAACTTTGACGGGAAGTAACATTGAACCAGTTTTTTTTCAACGAATGTTCTAAGCGGTACAGCCGAGCTTCGCGACGATTGCTCGACCGGTTTCGAGGTATTCAGTACCTCATCATCACGGAGCTACACACGACTGCTCCGACTAGGTGCAGCCCGAGTACTGGCGATTTCGGCAGCGGCGCGAGCCGCGCGGGTAATGTGAGTAATACTTACGAAAGTTTTAATCAAGGAATGTTCTAAGCAAAGTAAAGGAAATAAACATGCAATTTTTGAAATTAGTAAGGAAATCATGCCGAGTTTTTAGGCCAGCGCTATTCCACACTGGCTTTTTACCTGGGAATAAACAGATAATGCACGATCCCGCAACACTGTAAACACTCTACCCAGTGAGAGAACACATGCCCAGTCTAGGGCGCCAGTTTAGCGCCTAATAAAACTAGACAATCGACCGTAAATTGAAAGTTATGGCATGTTTTATTCACAAATTAATGGCTCCAACATATCTAATAATAAACAAACGTAAGAGCGAAAGAGTTATTTAAAATGTTAATGTTGTAGTTACAGAGATAGTGAAACAAGTATAAATTTAAAAATAAAACGTGGATTAGTATAAACGACGATGACTTGCATGAACGCGTTTCTTTATTCAAATGATGAAAGATTTAAAGAAAACACGAAATTTGTAAAGAACACATTGTTAGACCGAAATCAATATCTAACCACAATAGACCGAGTTAAACCGCGCCCACCAGCATTCGCAAAATAAATAGCTATAGGTAAATAAGAAGGTACGCAATCTAAGACCGCTAGCGCGTTTTTGTCGCTCTCAGAAAGAAAGTATGTGAGCTGTTTACATGAAGTTCCGAAGTATTCTCAAAGGGAGAAAGGGCCAACGTCGTCTTGGACTGTACAGCTCCAGAGGTCCTGGGTTTATAATGGTGATGTGAAAGAATTCATTATTACGAATACACTTGCCCGAGGGATTGCTCCGAGCTAGCGCTCAAAGCAAATCTTGCGTGCTGAATGAATGACCACGCTCTAGGCAAGTTCTAGGTAATTGCTCAACATTAAAGTGAAGTACGGTAATGTATTCTGGAGAAGATAGGCATCCACCTTAAAATGTTTACCTTCAATTCTAAACTGAAATGTTGGCAGCAGGCATTAACTTAAATAATTATAATATGCAGTTTAAAGAAATTCAAAAACACACTTCCACCTCTTGACCCCAACTTCAGACATTCGACACCAAGTACAATCTATTCAACTCGTCAAAACATATGGGCTCAAACTCATAGGGTTTACTTGTAGCCACTGAAAAGTTCCATTATCCACTTCCTGGATCCACCATCAGATCAGCTCCATGATACCAAATTATAGTTTTGTCATCCGAACTACATATACATACAAAGTTTCATTTCAATACGACAGTTTACAATGTATTAATCGTTGTAAGCATATTTTATATGTCACCTAAGTCATTTGAAACATAAAAGTGAAGCTAATAAAAGTGTTTTAAAATACATTTAATATTTCAAATAACTTTGGTGACACATAAAATATGCTTACAACGACTAATATACTGTCCAACTGTTTTTGTAGTTGACTTGTTATGCTTACAGTATAGCGTTTATATAGGTAAACTTTAATTATAATCACAAACAATGTCAAAATGTCAATTGTCAAAAATGTGTTTAAATGCTATCATAAATATTTAGGAAGTTAAACACATCCGGCGACAAAAGAAACCTACGCATTATCCAATAAACCCACTATCGAAAGTTATCGAAAATTATTGGAACATAATGTTTGAACTAAGAAAAGCTTTCAACACTATAGTCTTATAAAGGCCGTACCTTCCGAGAACTCTATATTTACGTCCTACGCAAATGATAATTCCATTAGGTCACCTACAGCATGGACGAAGGGCGTGACTACAACACCATGAAAACCTACATTTGATGTCTAATAAACACTCGACTAAATTGATTTGCATAAGGTGGTATTTACTTGACGGTGGTGATGAGAAAAGTAGTAATTGAAATGGGCATATTATGAGATTTAATAAAGGTATGTCTGTATAAGAAGTATGTCTGTAAAGACGTACTGCGCCGACCCCGTGTAAAAATGAGACAAGGGCAGGAAGGAAGATTATGAAATTTAATACCTGATATTTCAGGGTATCACGAGCACTGTAGGTATATAGTAACAAAAGAACACAGTATTACAGAGCTCTGGGGTTGGAGCACTGCAGTTATCATGCTTTCCATCTGGAAAACGATCTTGTCTAGGTATATAGTTATAAACTGATAGGTATATACTTATAGGTATAATTATAAAAAATAGTAGAAGCTCAGATATTGGTCCATTTAGGGCGGATCTTTCAAAAGTGAGATAACGTCCTTAGTCTACCGTTAAAGAATCAGCTAAGACTTATTGCTCTGATAGAAGAAATTTGAATCTTTCAAGTGACAGTTACGAGTTAACGGAGGACTAAAATACGTATCGGAGGTATAACTTTATCGGACTGTTTTATGGCCAGATAAGGTTGTTAGTCTCTCGTTAACTCGTCATGTCAAAGCCAAACTACCTTATCCTAAGTGTGTTTGTCTGTTTGTTAATTTGTTGGCTTGTTTGTTTGTCCTTTTTTCATGCAGCAACGAAGCAAAATATCGAGGTGATTTTTTACATAGTTTATGGACCGGAGAGTAACATAGGCTACTTTTTATCCCGGATAATACTCGGTTCCTGTGGGAACGCGGGTGAAAACCGCTGGCAGAAGCTAGTAAGGTTATAACAGTTTCTATAGAAGTTAAATGGTTAATAATTGAGGAATAGGATGATTACTGATTAGAATATTTTAGTTGTAGGTGCTAGGTGGTATGTGTCCCTATAGGTATGTGCTCACTATACTAGATAGGAAATCATAAGCCCGAAGTCACATTAATTAATGCTCATTGCTCATTTATTACGACACACGTAAACATAAAAGCGAGGGCTGCCGGGCACGCGGTTGCAGGGTGGTGGTGCGACTGGCGCCAAGAGCGCGTTTTGCCTCGCTTGCTAAATATCAACCTGCAACGCATGACCCCACATCAACACTCCTCATTTTGAATAAAAGTTTTACAGAATAACAAATTGTTTACAATTGTAAAAAAGTATAAATATAATTATATACAAAACACTGTAAACTTATAAAAATCTAACATTATAAATAATATGTGGAAGCTGAAGTGATGTGACTGGCGCCAAGTGCGCGTTTTGCCTCGCTTGCAAAATATCAACCAGCAACACATGCCCCCATAATATATTGTTCGGAATCGCACTGATCATTGGGAAGAATGCAAATGGGACGAAACTTATTTTGTTCATTGAGGAAATTTACAGCCCTTTTCTTTTCGTTTTGGTAATTTTGCGTTCAGTTTTTCACTCATTTTGAATCTCACGGTAAAAGCGATATTCTTCTTTCTTTATTTCCTGGCTTCTGTGGTATGTTCGCCACAGAAAAAGCGATATTTTAAATCCAATGAACAAACTCAAAAAAACAACAAGTAACCAAGGAGAAGCGGTCGCTCAGGGGGGGTACACTTTGTGACAGTTCCATAGTCGAGCCCCGAGACACGGGAACTAACGCCACCTGTTAAAAGGCGTGAAACTATTTTGACGTTACTTAAAAATGTCAAAGTTAAAATGGTTTCCATGAAAACGGATAACAAATAAAATAAAATAGTTTCTGTTTCGAAAAATAACATTGTGATTTCTGGATATTTTTTGCGGTTTAAATGATATAAATTAGTGGTTTAAGTAATTGTTGTGTTGTAGTTATGTATTTGTTACTTTTAATTGATCAGTTTTAGTGTTTTCCGTCTAATTATGCATTGTTTTTCTTGTTGTTTTAAATATAAAGAGTTTCAATTATTATGTGTTCGCTTTTGTTATTTCCTTTTTGCTGCTCTACATCTACATATTACGCTTGGTACTGTATATTTTATTCCTATTCCTAGGCACAAACATGGGAAAGGGTACAATTTTACATATAAGTAGATACATTTACTTGCGCAGGAACTAAGCAGGTACCATAGAAATTGTGTGAATGTGTGTGTGAAATATAGAATGCACACATAGGTATACAAGTATGAGTGTGTATATAAAATACAGAACGCACACATAGATAGTAAAGTAGTTTCACCGCCTTTTTGTAGGTGGCGTTGATCGCCATACATCGCGATTTAGACTAGAGAGCGCACTCTATTCCTTTTATTATAGTACTACTCTATGCGGTCGCTATGCAAATAACAACACGTAGAAGTGACTCAAAAACGACGTTTAACCAGATATGTTCCGGGCTGCCTCGCTCGCTTGACTACAGGATGGCTATATGTATTTATTGCAAATAAGAAAAGGATGCCAACAATATAATGCCAAGAAAAAAACTTTTCGTAAATTCTCTGAATCATCAGAGCTATAGTAACTTTTTGGTGAAGGCAGACGTAAATAAATTGTTGCCATTCTAAAGAAATAAACCTTAGGTAGCTAACGGTCCATTAAATTCGTATTGAAAGACCCGAAAAAAAATGACAAGCAGGTAACGGATCAATAAAATTTATCGGTTCACTAGCAATCAGTCCACTAACGCTGCAATTGAAAGATTGGCCCTTAGTATCTTTAATTTAGTCTGTCCAACTGTCAGCATTTCTTTATACATTGTAACGGGATATTTACCGTGATTATTATAAGCTGGTGAGCTCCCGATATTTCGACGCTGTTGCAAGCATCATGTTCACGGGAATACTGAATAATGTATAAAGTAGTGAATAACCGTGAAAGTCTAAAACAGTGTCAGCATTTCTTTTTTACACGTTACAAATCAAATCTTTTGTAGCATTTTTTTCGATATTTTTTCTTTGCAGCTCTAGATACTACATATAATTTACAAAATGGTTTATGTGAATCGTATCGTTCTATTTTTATAAAACTACCGTAGAGCAGATATACTATTGTACACATGTAATTGATACAGAAATAGATTGTTTTGGATTCACGTCTGATTCATCAGCTGGCTGGATTAGAATGATAGGTAGGTACAGTAGGCGCCAAACTAAACTTCGTCTATTCGCCTTATTCAAAAACTAGTTTCTATATAAGAGTTTTGCAAACAACGGTGTTTGGCCCTATAAAACAATATTTTAATTTATTTCTCAGAAACGGCTGAACCGATTTCAATAGTTTAAGCTGTATTCTATTAGGGTTGATCCCGAGGTGGTTCCATATATTTTTTGTCAACATTGGATGATTCACTCCGAAGCTACGACAGTTTCAGCTTTTATAAAAGCAATTTTTTTTAAATTTGTTTACGCAGCAGCACAGTTCACCTAGGTGCATTTAAGTTTGTGGCGTGCTGTATAAACATAAACATAAACGCTTACACACTCATACCCCGCACTAGGATTCCCTGTGTCGCAGGTGGCATGGACATACACAGATACACATCACAAACATCCAAGACCCGAGAACAAACTTTATGCTTACACAAAATCTGCCCCGGCCGGGAATCGAACCCGGGACCCCTCGCCTTGCAGGCAGGGTTACTACCAACTTAGCTACGGAGCCGTATATTTAATAGTCTCACTGATTGTGTTTGTAATCATGCTGGTTTATGTTTATAAATAATGGATAAGAGGAATTGTGATCACTGTACCATACGTGTTCTTATGAATGTGCACTGTACACAGATATTATCGCTGTGCTAGTATCATAGTTATAGTTATTGATATCAATGCAAGAGCGGGACTTTAAATCCACAGTTAACGAGTATAAATTGTCCGGCAATAATCTTCAATTCAAAACTGCGAATGTTTGTTTGTTACTCATCACGCTAAACCGTATGTTAAAGAACCACGGAACTTTAACTTAAGGGTTCCGATTAACCGCACTGGCCCACTGTGGTGTGTTGTGGCTGATTCTAGAATGTTCATCTCTATCATCGTGGTTAAGAGAAGGATCGTTTCCAAGCAGAGAAGACGTAAAAAGCAGTAACTAATTGATGCTAAACATCAAATATTAGTTTAAATATTGAGACAATTTCAGTTCTGATTTATGTACCTAACATTTTCATTTTCCCAAACGTGATAACCTCAAAAATTGTAATCACATGCTACTGTGAACAACAATTACTCTTTCACTGGAGTCTATCTGTGTATGTGCCGTTGCTTTACTTATAACCAATAGTAAGAATGTATACCATGTTAGGTATAGTCAGCATAAGTTGAAAAAGCGTATTATAAAATTAAGGATTATGTAGATGACAAGGATGCATGGAGGCAAACAGCTCAGGAGCCTCCTGGCGACTACTAAACTTTAAATTGTTAGTTGTTAGCATTAGAATCATTGTAAAAAACTACTTTTTTTAAAAAGAATGCCGTGACGAGTTTCTTGCCCTTCTTCTTGCTCGGCCTATACCAATTTGGAACGGGCACGGTGGGTTTCTGGAAGATTCGTTGACTTTGAGCACGGATTGGGTCTGTTGGTGTCTTTGTCATTTATTATGTTCTGATAAAGACAGCATTAGTTTTAGTCTGTGATTCGGGTAGATGAATGTTGCAGAGGCCGGCTGTTAGAGTCATTTTAACTTTCATAAGTGCTCCTTTGGGGCCTATTTGAATAAAGACTTTTGAATTTGAATTTGAAAGAAAGATTTCATCGTGTAGTCATGTAAGTTAATTTTTTTCAACAGCAACTGGCTAATTACCTTTCTTAACTAGCTAGTACATAAACAATACATTCTAACCTAGCTACTAAAACAGTTGCATGATCTACAAGCCAATGTAAGCCTATAGATAATCTAAATGTCCCACTACAAGTTGGCAGTGTACCTACACAGCATGCTGGCGGCATTGCCTCGTTGAATGCTGATCCGTTGAGCCAGATAAGTACCATCATTTAAAAAACACAGTTCAGTCTTAAAGAAATTCATCGAAATTATAAATAACCTTTATATAGTACTAGCAGCTGCCTGCGGTTTCACCCGCGCGGAGATATTGGATTTCACGGTTTTTATTTTTTTGCGCGGAACCCCAATTCTTTTTCTATAATAAAAGTAGCCTAATTTACTCCTTATGACATCAGCTATCTGCCAGTGAAAGTCCCGTCAAAAATGGCCCAGCCGTTTCGGAGATTACCCGAAACAAACAGACAGACTAAGATTTTTAAAATGGTTGTTTTATTATAGGTAGGTACCGTATATACTTTCATATGCATTTGATAAAAAGCTGCTATTTTGATATTACAAACAGACACTTCAATTTTATGTAGGTATTTGTATAGATTAGTCATTCTACATTTACTAGCTTAATGAATGTTCTTTTATAATGAACCGCTTTTAGCCAAATAACTCTTTTCTGTGCCCTAGCCGCGTGTCATGGGAAATAATGCATGAATGTTCATTAAGGTGTCATGACTAGCACATAACGTCCATCCTTTGTCCTATATTGAATAGGTATGTCTCGATTACTATTTCAAATATTAAATACTCATAATTCTAGTGACGTATGCCATATAAAAAATATATTTTTATTTGTTGTTTATATCTTTGATAATAATACATTTGTAAACTTGAGGCATGTAAATTAAAGTATACTGTGCAATGTAAAGTAAACTTTGTCCAATTAATGTAATATCTTCACAAGGTTTTCCGTTGTATGAATGTATTTTTAACACTGAATCACAATATTCATTTCGTATTATTTACGTTTCTGAAAGCATATTCTGAAAGAATTTTAAAAGAAAAAACATTGCTCTTTTATGATTTAGGTAGGATTAAAAACAGTAAGTACTTCGTGTTCTTTTTTCAGCAGTTGTGAAGAAGGCAGTGATCCAATTTCGACATAAAAATACATGTTTCTCCCATTATATCGCAATTTGAAGATCAAATGATTTGACAAGCGAAGAAGACCCAAATTTTCTATTTCACTGGTTTGACAATCGATAAGGGAGGACTGAGTCGTCACATTTATATCTCTTCTCGACATAAGTAGGTATTATGCTACGGTTAATCTCGGATCTAAAAATAGTTAACTTATATTGACTATTTATGATCCTGTGTCCTTTGGGCTTTGAATTATATATCTCTGTTAAACTGAATCACAGTTGCATCAGCAATTAAACCATGACCAAGTAATATACAGGCATTGTTCATTTCTTTCGGATTTATAGTATTACTACGTATGTAAGTGTGAATGGATTGTTCACACTCGCTCTAAATCTATCTGTGCGGATTGTACATAACTTGATATAAGTCATTGGTGCGGGCCGAGTCGAGATTCGAACTACAGTACGTCGGATTGAAAATCACACAATTTCTCGCTCGGCCATACTTGCTCTCAAAGTTAATTACCTAATCAAATAAAATAATCACACACAGCCGTAACAATTAGCTACACTTTTACTATATACTTTTTATTACTATGATGCAAGTATCTTAAGCCACAAAACCTTGGTGATCGGATAGGACCCTTCAGTTCTTGTATGTAGGGATAAAAAGAGAAAATCGCCTGCTGGTGGACATTTATTGGACATCTATTGGATTACTTTGAGCCTTATTTTATCAATGTTTAGTTTTATTGCGCGATATAAGACTTTACTGAGCTCAAGAAAAGTCTAGGTTTGTAGGTTATAAAATAAATGTTATTTGATATCCTGTTTATTTGATTTCAATATTCTGCAGCGTAAAGTGAACTTGAGACTTTATAGTATACATAAAATAAACTAAAAACTTTGTAAATAAACTTTTTGAATTATGATTTATAGATGGTACGAATGGTGCCCACTTTTGTATGATATGCACAAAAGTTCTATGTTTTCCATTTATAACTTACTAGCTGCCCGCGGTTTCAACCGTGTTCCCGTGATCCAACCATGCATTTTCCGAGATAAGTAGCTTATGTTACTCTTCGGTTCATAAAAATCATCGATCCTTTGCTCTATTACTGCGTGAAAGAAGGACAAACTAAAGAACCTACAAATACACTTTCGCATTGATAATAGTATATACAGACAACTTCTGCCCGTGGTTTCCCCCGCTTTCTCACAGGATTGTTGAACCGTGCATTTTCCGGAATACAAAGAGCCTATGTTACTATCTGGTCCATAAGTAATATAATATGCTAACCTCGGGAGCGGTTACATATTTGAGCCGTTTGGTGTTGAAACATTGGGTCCGTGGGGGCCGGGAGCTCATAATATTTTCAAAATTTTGTCAGAGCGTTTGATTGATGCGACGCGTAACCAAAATGCTGGTAACTATTTGGCTCAACGGATCAGCATTGCGGTTCAACGTGGCAATGCCGCCAGCATGCTGGGTACGCTTCCTACTGGTGGTGGGCTGGAACATTTGGATTGTCTATAGGCCTGCTAGGGCTTGTAGATTGTCCAACTGTTTTTGTAGCTAGCTAGGTTAGATGTGGTGTTTATTTATGTATTGGCTAGTCCATAAGTTATATTTATGCAAAAAACCATCTCGATCCGTTGCTCCATTGCTGTTGTACCAACAACTTACATACATACTTTCGCATTTATAATGTACAAGTAGGGAATATTCAGCCGTAGTAATGAAATCAACAAAATAAAACCAAACTGAGACGTAGTGTGAAGGCTTGATTCGGTAACTGATTGACTTGTTTTATGGGGGGTTGCATATAACCTTTTACGCCCAAATTTTTAAAAAAATATTTAAATATATCGGTAACGGTTTGAAATGATGGCAGTGATGACTGATGAGTGAAGCCAAAATTGCATCGTCAAAGTAGAATATCCTTATTGGCGTAGGATATTTTCATTAAAAAATACTTGAAGAATGAGCATATATACACTTATGGGATGATAAAGTCAAAGATCTCAAGACAGTACGATCGAAGACGGAAAGGACTGGTTAAAAATTTTGCTTGTGTTTGATAATATGGAATTTGCCGTCAAGAGGTCATAGAGCAAATATCTCGTAATCTGCTCCCAAAATCAACCCCCGGGTGAGAGGGTAAATCATGTATCCATCGACGCGCATAGACGTGGCAGAAAGCTCGTCCAATTATATTCTTATGAACGTTTGACTTGATTTACTCCGGCCTTGGCTCGAGAGTTATGTTAGGGAAGACGCCTAAATTCTCATTACTGCGTCAAAATATTGGCTAGCGTCGGATTTAGAAAGCCAATTTTATTTTCACGGTTTTTACCTAAACAATTTTAAATCGCATTCCGGACCTGATGTGCGATGAGTGTGTGTTTTATATTATTTTTCCGAAAACTAGATTAGTCTGTGATCAAATTTAATTTTATAAATTCAAAAATAACAGTATCATACTTTTTTGAAAAAGAATTACGGTTCCGCGAAAAAAAATAAAACCACGAAATCCAATAACACCGCGCGGGTGAAATCGCGGGCAGCAGCTAGTTTTATATATATTTTGTGAATTTCATTTTTATTGTGTCAATGTGATGTTCTAAAACCTGCACAATCACAATAATTATGTAGGTATTTTATGTTCTTAACTACTTATATAAAACTTAAGTTGTGATGACATAACTGAAGGCTCCTAAATTGATTTTAGGTGTTTATCGATTATTTTATATAGCATTCTTGGTATTGATGTGGAGAAACAATCTTTCGCTTGAAGAGTGACAAAAAACCCCATGAAATATACAAATTACGCATAATGAGAGATGACACGGTGCTTCTTTATACATTGTAACGGGATATTTCCCGTGATTATTATAAGCTGGTGAGCTACCGATATTTCGACACGGTGCTTGATGATGAACTGCAGGCGTTAAAAGTAGATAGGACCCAAGCAACCTGAATAGGTATATTATTTAACTAGGTATTTCTATGAAAGTGTATTCAAAGTAACAATTATATATTATTGTTTATGAAAACAATATAAAAGTCTCTTCGGTATTATGCTTTATCTATCTGTTCAAAAGATTAATAGTTCTTGAAATCTTATGCACACATGACCTATCTAGGCGAAGTAAAATAGTCTCAAAAAATAGCTTTTGTATCGTGTTTGTTCTAATCACATTATGTTACATTACATAATTCAATATTATTTAGGTAAAAGAGATAGTAAATAAAACCAGGTAAGATTTATTTTATCGATAAAGTTATCTTTACACATCGTCATATTATGCATGGGCATAGTAGAAGAGGAAATTTTAATCAAAAAGGGTAAATACCCCTGCCTGTGGCTGGAAAAACCCTTTCCAAGACCATTGAATCCCTATCGTGACCTTTTTAACAGTGAAATACGGACTCATGAAATTAATGTGTTAGAAATAAAACAGCAGGCCCTGTCCAGGGTTAATCCAGTATTTTCTACCTTTGCAACTAGTTTTTACTGTCTTTGACTGTCTCATGGCCGCCTAAAAGTTTGATTGCTTCGGTACATATGCCATTTTGTTGTAAAAAAAAATACGTTCGCGTGACGTTGTTATGTATCTAATATGTTTTTTTTTAACGACCGTGCTGTTTGTTTTGCTACCTTTACAGCGTCATCGGACTGAGTATCTAATATGCGCATTGCGCATACTAACAGCTTTATACAAGAAGACGAACTAAATAAAAGCGTAAGGCCCGTCGAGACGGCACTCTTCACAGTCCATTGAACATATCACAAGCAATTAAGATGATAATGACACTTATCATCAAGGTAATAGAAGTGAGCTCATA
Organism: Crocallis elinguaria; assembly: GCA_907269065.1. Taxonomy (NCBI): domain Eukaryota; kingdom Metazoa; phylum Arthropoda; class Insecta; order Lepidoptera; family Geometridae; genus Crocallis; species Crocallis elinguaria. Next base: position 7,436,695 of record OU026079.1, on the reverse strand, counting down.
ATAGAACAACACAGATCTATAAATCACTACAGAACGCTGAACGACATCATCCGTGCAAAGAAGATCGCGTTCTCACGTCGTGTACTTGTCAGCATCTCTTTAATAAATAAAATAATGCGTAAAGTGTCTAGAAACCACTCATCACTGCCCATTGAACGTGTCACAAACGATTTATCTGTGAACTGACTTATGGGACATTCAAGATTGCGGATACCTACTAAAATAGACCAGATAATTGAATCACTAAGCACATGTCTGCTGAATTGTATACCAAATTTTAGTGATTGGCAGCTGTGACCTGACACAGAAATTAAATTGTAAAGACCACTAAAATGACTGTAGCAAACCATTTTACGGCAATTAGCAAACTCACTTCACTTAGGTACAATGTTATTTGTTAATTCTACTGATTATGTAAGAAGTGCTAGAAGTAATTGAGCGTTTCTGCTTTGTAGAATAAGTGGAAATACAATCTGTTAGAGATCGAATTCAAGTGGCTCACGAATCAACTTGAACGAAATCGTGAAATGTGATTCTTCGGTAAGTGAGAACTGAAAACGTGTAACCTATTTACTGTACCAAACGACATATGAAATGTACCGTTAACTATTCAACGTTGTATTCCTTTGTGCATATATTTTTTAAACATAATACCAGCCCATAACAATTGCAGTACCGCTCAGAAACACAAAGGCCTGCGCGGGACAGCAGTGCGCTCGTTACCCTGAGACTTTAGGTCTCATAAGCCCAGTAATTTCAATGACTACTTTGCTCATCAAACTGAACACTAATTCTTGCGCATTACTGCTTGGCGACTGACTATACAAGCAAAACCCACCCACACGAACACTCGCAGATGAGTTATAGTCCTACCGCTGGTACATAATTGAATTAAATGGCTTTTAACAGTTTTAATCGCATACACTATATACATTATCGATACAAAACTTTTGACCATACTACGGCAAAGTCAGACCAACAAACTGATACTGGCGTGAAAGTTAAATTATCTTTGTCTGACTATTTCACTCTACCCGTCCAAGTATAAAGCGCTTCGCCGAAGTTGAAAATTTATAGTTGGGATTCTGACAGGTTAATACAATAGCACAACGCTATTTCCTGCAACTAGTGCTAAAGAAAGTAAATAAATACAAGAAATGTCTACTTAACACTATTACTATAGGACTGGTATAATAAATACCACTTTATTATGTGTAATGCAACGTTAGTTTGCATAAAAGCTTTTCCAGTAGATTAAACCCATACTTTGTTGGGAATACGAGCGGAAAACGTTCAATAGGTATTAAACATCAGGCAATGAAATGACATAAGTTTTACGGTAGTAGTTTATAAAATGAGTGTCCACACCAAATGTTTTAAGAAAATGTTTATGACAATAAATCTATTTTTGGTCTGACATGCAATAAAAACATTAGTTCCATACTCGAAAGATCAAAATGGAGTCGGCTATATCTGGCTCAAATAAAGTAGGTAATTGGATTGGTACTATTTAATCATAGAGATGAAAAGAATGAAGGAAGTGTAAAATAAACAAACGGAGAGTTTGTCTATGATTTTTTCTCAGTTTTTGGTAATCACCATAAATAACTAAATAATTTAGTTAGTGGGAGGACTAACTCTTCTGCGAGTGTCCGTCTGGGTTGTTACCACCGCTTTGCTCGTGAAGTCTGCCGCCAAGCAGTAGTGTGCAAGCATTACTGTGTTCCGGTTTGATGAGCAGAGTATCCAGTGAAATTACTGGGCTTTTGAGACTTAATACCTAATGTCTCAGGGTAACGAGCGCATTGCAGTGCCGCGCAGGCCTTTGTGTTTCAAAGTTCTGGGTGGCACTGCAATTGTTATGGGCCGGCGTTATGCTTACCATCAGGCAAACGACCAGCTCGTCTCGTTACCAAATAACATAAAAAAAAAAAAAAAAAAAAAAAATAACGTCAAGTAAAATAAAAAAACGTGCAAAGTACTTAAGTAAAGTCTTCTGCTATAAAAAGAATAATCTACACATTTATCAAAATAAATTCACCCTCGATAAAAAGCATATTTAAAAACAAGACGTTATACTCTTGAACATTGTGTCAACTCAAGCATTTGATTTAATGATTAAACGAACTTACCTGTAAGTTAAGTTCTATCATAATTATGTGAAGTAGTGAGTTTGAAGAGATTTTATATATACACTTGTAGTAGCACGCATAATGTCGCCTTGTCTATGCACTAAGTTCAGAGAGAGAAAAAAAAATATGTAGGTAGACCGCACAATTTCATTATTTCGTGCGGTCGGCTGGTTCTTCATTTAGTTCAGAGCTTATCAGTTCAAGTAGATATTTCACTATTCGGGACCTATGAAATAGGTAATCTGGGTGGGCGGGATGCTATATCTCTTCAAACTCACTACTTCACATAATTATGATAGAACTTAACTTACAGGTAAGTTCGTTTAATCATTAAATTATGTTACAGTATTGAGTTTGAAGAGATTTTATATATACACTTGTAGATGTTGAGAGAAGTTGTGAAATATCTATTTCAGTTGAAAGTATTACAGAAGTAAATATATTTAATATTTCTTCAATAATTGACATAATAAATGTACTTAATCACTCAATTAAAAGGTAATGTTTCTTAAATAAGCTATTAACATAATAGCTACAGTAAATTTTAGCATAAATTAATCAATTTTACTTCTAGCAAAACAATGATTTGATTCTGTATATGCTGTCTGTTATATGCCTGTTATAAAACTTGGCAAATATTGTCGAGCCGCCGGACCAACCGGCAGTCTTCCTGATAACATCCAAATTCACACCGAGCTTATGAGCTTTTGAGGAGTCTAGTACTATGTGCAGAGTACTGTGTGATATCTATTCCACAGACCCACAACGTATACTCTTTATCCATCTGCTAAGTGTTTGGGGAGAAACTTTATTATATGGTTTTTTATAGAAATAAAAATAGAGATGTGATGATCACGTAATGCCGCTACATTACTTTTAGATAATCCGTTAATAATTAAGCCGGACCTATGTCAGGTCTGTCTCGAAAAATTGGCAGCATCAGCGTTGGCTGAGTTGCGTTTACACTTGACGTTTTTATTAAGTCAGGGATCCTAATGGAAATATCATTCCGCCAATTTTGAAAATTTCGGATATCTATTTTTGAAATAGTTTGTACTCTATGCGCTGTTACCAGCGCCAGCAGGGTAACTAGCTTCTTTAGTGATTTTTTCTAAAGAATGAGATTAATTAGGAATCCAAGTGGCTAGAGTTTCAATTACTAATGTAGTATCCCAGTGGATTCATACTTGGGTAAGGGAGGGCGAAGCCTAAATATACCCTTAAAACACAGTCGTCTGTGCTTATCTGACTTCCTAATACTAAGGAAGGTGTAGATCTAAACCCATTTAGAGTGCCGTATAGCGCTCCCGATTGAAATAACTCTGTTAAAACATGAATAATAACTGGAATGTGTAAGTATCATATTACTTAATTTAATTATCTGACAGAGACGCTATTAATGTGTCTAAAGACCCGGGAGGGAGTTTTCTTATTAGAGACTCCCGCACAATACTCCGGCATCCAGGGTAATTTGCCGCTGGATCTGGCAGAAACTGGAATGAGAGATTATTAGGTCCTCAGAAGTTTGAAAAAACCAGTGGTTTAGTTTGTAAAAAACTGGTTAAATAGGGGATACCAAGGTTCAGCTGGCCATGTTGGCCCGACCAGTATGCACTTAGCTTTGTCGCTAATAATTTTAATCAATGCTTTTTTAAAATTATTGAGAAGGAAGGGAACCCGTTTTTACGGGTTCCTGGTTCATGGTATTTTTATACAATTTTGACCAATTCACAGAGAAAGCGTCAAGCATCAGGGTCTTTGTGCCATGATATGTATACAGGACATTTTTTATTTATTCAACTAGCAATCATGTCAATCTCTGGTAGCCAGAATTTGTTAATTATTTGCTGAAAGGCAAGATCAGATAGTTCCCATTCAATATCCGGGTGAATACACCTTGATTCAGTATCTGCTATAGTATTTTCTGTAGATGGAATGTATAGCGCTGTTATAAATAGAATTCGCGCTTCACACCATTGTCGTATATCTTTGGTCAGTTTGTGAGATGGGGGAATTGGATTCCTCCCATACGATTAATGTAAAAAATCGCAGTTGTATTATCTATTCGCAAGATAATATGACAATTGGATAAATCCTCTAGACAAATTTTTAATCTTATGAATGTGAAGTTTTCTTTATTCCCGACTTCAGCTACCGCTTGCCGTTTTTCCCGCACAGGCTATCCCCCAACCCCCCATAGTCGAAGCATCTGAATTCGTCAGATTTAATTTGATTTTTTGGATTTTCGATAGATTTAATCCACCAATCGAAATCTGACTGTAAACTTACAGGCAAATTCATGTACTTTTCATTTTTGTAATGTTATCCATACATTCGCTATAGCTATGTGATATTAGACAGGTATCGTTAAGATATATTGTCGATAATAATCAGCACAGCGTGGCATTCTGACCACCGTTTTCATTATTTTTGTGAAGACAAAAGGTGCCGTATTGACACCAAACGGTAGGGCATTAAATTCATACAAGTTACCGTTCAAACTAAATCTTGAATATTTTTTAGAGTTATCATGAACTCTCACTTAATAATATGCGTCTTTGAGATCAATAGTTGACTTGAGACAACATATTGAGATTAGTTTGATCATTATTCTAAAATCTTCTAATTCAAATGAACATGTTGAATGAACTCGTTTAGCTTTTTCAAATTTAGGATAAAGCGTGCTTTTCCGTTCGGTTTGGGTAAAAAGATATTGGATATCCTCACAGGGCTCACAGTGAGGTATAGCACCTATAGAAATTAAATTATGTATAGCTTGATCAAATTCAAGTTTTTCTGAGTGTGCATAATTTCGGGGTTGAGGTATACAATGCTGATATGGAGTTTCAGTGAACGGAATTTCATAACCACGTATCCACGATAAAATTATTTTATCTGCGGTTATTTGTGACCATTGGTTGTAAAAAACAGATAGTCTACCGGCGTAATTTACCGTATTGTCTAGCGGCGGCCGCGACTGAAGTTCGGTCGCGATGTCCTCGATGATGGCGAGTGCTGTTGCCTCTGAGGTGCAGACTCCTTCATCTTTGAGGGCGCCGACGGCTGCTGTCTGTGGTTTTGAACCGGAGCCTTCCCGTTTCAATTTCTGTTAACGACTTGATGCTTTGGTTTTGTAGCAATAGTCTTGTTAGAGGTGGAAGCTTTGAGATCCACACCTGTTTTATTGATCGCTTTTGCGGTCTTTAAAGTTTCGGCTAGCTCTTGGCTACAAGAAAACTATCTATTATCGTGAGCAGCATCTGATCTTTCAAGTCCTTCTTTAGTACAGCCAATATGAAATTTCGCCTCGTTATTGACTCACTGAGTTGTGTGTCACAGATGATGCGCCCAGCATCAATCAGCAGCTTTAGAACAGTTGGATCTTTATTATTCTTACTAAGAAGAGTCTTATAGGCTCGTCAAGACAAGCAATACCGCTGCTAATTTTGCCTTAGCTTGGTTCTGTTCGTGGAACATCCTCACTGCTGGAAGCACCTTTAATCACTGGTGGTGGAGATACATCCTCCAGTATTGTCACGTTGGCTATATCCAGCGAACGATCGGAACTCGCGTGTAACGCGCTAGTCGACGGTCTTGGTTCGCGTAGCTCTTGATTTTCGTTTTCAACATTAACAGCAAATTGCAAATTTGTGTCTAATATACGTAATTATACGTATACCTTCATATTATTATCATAGGATAACCTCAACAAGTTGCTATATGCATGGCGTATTAGGTACGCATAGGTATACAGCGAGTAAGATGAACTCGTGGCGTTGCATCGTGAACTCGAGTAAAAAATAGGTTAAGTAACAACTCGAATCGTTGGAACGTGAAACCTCGTATACATTATTATCGGTAAGTGGCAACTCGAATTGTTGAAACGTGAACATTAGAACTTAACTTATATAGTTAAAATGTTACCTTCCGGTTCGTTTCATATTATTATTATAGGACAACCTCAACAGGTTCCTACATGCATGGCGTATTAGGTACGCATAGGTATACAGCGAGTAAGATGAACTCGAGTAAAAAATAGGTTAAGTAACAACTTGAACCGTTGGAACGTTAAACATCGTATGTATTTAAGTGACAACTCAAACGTGAACCGAAGAAATTGCAAATTACTTAAATAGTTAAAATGTTACCTTTCGGGTCGTTTCATCTTTTTATTATTATAGATAACCTCAACAGGTTGCTATATGAATGGCGTATTAGGTACGCATAGTTATACAGCGAGTAAAATGAACTCGAGTAAGAAGTAGGTTAAGTAACAACTTGAATCGTTGGAACGTTAAACCTCGTATGCATTATTATCGTTAAGTGACAACTCCAATCGTTGAAACGTGAACATTAGAACTTAACTTAAATAGTTAAAATGTTACCTTTCGGGTCGTTTCATATTATTATTATAGAATAACCTCAACAGGTTGCTATATGCATGGCGTATTAGGTACGCATAGGTATACAGCGAGTAAGATGAACTCGAGTAAAAAGTAGGTTAAGTAACAACTCGAATCGTTGGAACGTTAAACCTCGTATGCATTATTATCGTTAAGTGACAACTCCAATCGTTGAAACGTGAACATTAGAACTTAACTTAAATAGTTAAAATGTTACCTTTCGGGTCGTTTCATATTATTATTATAGGATAACCTCAACAGGTTGCTATATGGATGGCGTATTAAGTACGCATAGGTATACAGCGAGTAAGATGAACTCGTGGCGTTGCATCGTGAACTCGAGTAAAAAAAATGGGTTAAGTAAGAACTCGAATCGTTGGAACGTGAAACCTCATATGCAATCGATAGTTATCGGTAATTGTGCAAATTACTTACAAATATTCCCACTCGTCGTTATGTTTCCTCTTCGGCATCTTGATTTTGACGAAAAAACTTGTTAACACGGAGAAACTTAGAAAAACCAACTTTGTAGTGCGACGCGGCGGAGCACTGCAACGTGAATGAAGAACCAGCCGACCGCACGAAATAATGAAATTGTGCGGTCTACCTACATATTTTTTTTTCTCTCTCTGAACTTAGTGCATAGACAAGGCGACATTATGCGTGCTACTACAAGTGTATATATAAAATCTCTTCAAACTCAATACTGTAACATAATTGACCACTGAGTCTTTGAACAATTCTAAGCGAAGATATTAAACACACCTGCTGCTCTTATTCCGAATGAATATTCCATAAACCAGAAAATATTTGCTGTTATAAAAGGGCTTTTTACTTTTTCTCTGAGCCCACTGAATCGAAATCAATTTAATACCTTAGCTTTCTTTGAGGTCTTTTTTTTCTTGTATTAATTATAACCTTTTCTAGTAAAGCGTTAATTGACATTGTGATGATTTAAATTTGGAAAAGGACTAAAGATATTGCTCTTTTATGATTACGTATTTGAAGCTGATTATTACGGTAGGTATATCAGCACTACAAGATGTGAAGGAACGTCACTAGTTATTATATTCGCCATTTCTAAGTATAGGCAAATGTACTTCAGTCATTCGATACTCGCTTTCAAGCTATGCTTTCAAGTACAATTCACCTTCAACCTCTCTCTCTATACGAAGTCCTCGCTGTTCTTTCTACTTAGTCGTGCTACTTCACGTGATATAACATTAATACAGCCTCCATTTACCTGAATTGATCTGGGCACCATTTAGTTAAAGCTGTGTATCATCTGCCATCACTAATTATATACATTGCCTACCTCTACTTGAGTTTTATACCTCTTTGATAGCTTCCTTAATCTTAAGAGGACACTATGAAGTTTATTGTGATGTAGGTTTTATTTAGAAAAACGTTTTAAATACTTTACACTTTATAAGTTTGAAATGATTAATTTTACTTATATAATAGGTCGGGGAAAAAGTTCCTTCGCATTTTTTAAGAAAATTCAAAACATTTTTTAATATAGTTTATTTACATTTAACTAAAGTATGTAGGTACCATTTTGTTCGATAACTTTTTGGCTTCTTGTAGGTAGGGACATGATCCCATTGCTATATAAATTTTGGGACTTCTGATCAAAATACCGCGACAAGTGGTTTTGGCAGTCCTCTCGTGATGTTAACCTGACACTGCCTAAAGAATTCTGAAGAGACCGAAACAGGTGGAAATCTGAAGGTGCAAGGTCAGGACTATACGGCGGATGCATTAACACCTCCCAGCCAAACTCTCTTAATTTTTTCTGAGTGGCTAAAAATGTGTGAGGTCTAGCGTTATCATGAAAAACCATGAAAATGAAAACCACACCCCTTCTGTTGATTAATTCCGGCCGCTTTCTCTCAACTTCTTGCTTTAATCTCATCAGTTGTTCGCAGTAGAGTTCAGAATCGATGGTTCTGCCTGGTGGTAACAGCTCATAATGAATAATGGCCTTCCAATCCCACCACACACACAGCATCACCTTGTTGCGAGTTAACCCGGGTTTCGCCACAGTCTGTGAAGCCTGACCGGTCTTTGACCACGACGTTTTTCGCACGTTCTTGTCGTACGTGATTCACTTTTCATCACCAGTTATCAGCTTCTTCAAAAATGGTTCGGTTTCATTATGTCGTAGTAAAGAATCACAAATGAGTACACGGTTCATTAGGTTTCTTTCAGTGAGCTCGTGAGGTACCCAAATATCGAGCTTTTTTGTGTACCCAGTTTTTTTCGAATGCGCCAAAACTGTTTTGTGGTCAATTCCCAGTTCTTCAGCTACGTCGTAACTACTGATATGCCGATCTTGTTCCACTTTTTTAAAAATGGCATCCATTTTATCCGTAATAGGGCGACCAGAGCGAAGTGCATCTTTGAAATCAAAATTTCCGGATTGAAAACGCTTAAACCAAATTTGTGCTACTCTCACAGACACTGCACTAGGTCCATAAACATCGCAAATTTTTTTCGCGGCTTGCGTTGCATTTTTACCTTTTTTGTAGTAAAATTTTAAAATGTATCGAATTTCTTCATTAGATTCACTCATTTTGACAGTACGAAAAACAAATGAAAATCACACATTTTCCTAATTTGAATTTGGAATTATGTTCTTTAAAATTTAAACTTTCATATGATACCAAAACCAGCCAGATACAAATAGTATAGCCAAAGAGATTTTATTACAAGTTCATACATACTATAATGCGAAAAGACTTTTTCCCCAACCTAATATTTTTGAATGGGCCGAAATTCAGTATAACGTATAAAAATAGACTATTGACAACAAATATGAAATAAGTAATGAGTAAATTTCACATACCTTCATGATTCATATACCAGGAATATTTCAACTCAATGTATATCTATGGCGACGAATATAGGTCAAGCTAAGGTGTATTTATTTATAGCAAAAATGTGTGGGCACATATTCATACAGCAAACAAATTAGTGTCGTTCCAGGACACGTCGGAATAGAGAGCTTTGCCAATGTCAATATATGTCTATCTATTAGATACCTGTGTACCTATAGGTCCTTTATGACAGTGCCAATAGGTTTTATTCGACAGTAATGTCATCGTAACCATATTCTGAACGAACGAAAATTTCATAGTGCCATCTCGTTATAGGCGACCATCATGATTTTATTATGTTTGTAAGTACAAAACGGAGCAGTAAACTGGATAGAATGTGTGCGTGGAGCGTGAGAATTGGGAACGTAATATTAGAGAGACTAATTATTGTGGAGCGAGGATGGGTATGCTTAAACCTTGTTTGGGTTAAATCCGACTTCGAAAAGGACTTTGAAATGATAATTTCCTTCGATAGTAAAAAATCGAAGGAAAAAAGCCATTTAAATAAAGCGTTTTGCTTCTACTTTTTGTGGTAGGACTAACTCTTCTGCGAGTTTCCGTCTGGGTTGGTATACCACCGCTTTGCTGGTGAAGTCTGCCGTCAAGCAGTAAAATACAAGCATTGCTGTTTTCCGGTTTGATGAGCAAGGTAGCCAGTCAAATTACTGAGCTTATTCTATACAGTTATAGCCACTTAATAGGATGTTAGGATACCTGATGTGTGATGTCCATTGTATATCTTGCATATAGTCAACTAGACGTAGGTTTATTCGACTTTATGCAAGATCGCAAGCAAAATCTGTCTAGAACTAAAATAACTGAACAATCTCCGGCTGAGATCCATAGAGCTAATTTAAACATTGCTTAGCCTTAGCTCATAAACGTGGTCAGCATAGCTTATCAAAGTTAAAGTTTGAAATTTTCAAGTTATCTTCTAACATCATAAGTAGAATAGTACGATGATTAGGTACTTTAGATATCGTACAAATTGACTAAGCCCTACTTTACTAAACAAGCTTTGAAAATAGCAGTCAATACGTCGCATCTACTCAGAAGAATCTAACGCCAACATACAATGTTAACTGGCTGTCTAAATGCCAGTGCTTATTAATTACTTTCCCCACTTTATAGTCATTAATCAATAGACTGCGAACTCGGACAAGAGCTCTGCCAAGCGGAAATATGTTACAAGAAATGAAAAAATGTGGCGTAGTTAGGGCTACCCTCAAATGTTAAATTTGTACTGATATTAACAGATTAAGTTTATTTTTTATACAGATTCAATTTTAAAAATTCTTTCGCTTATAGTGTACACTATCCCAAAGTATGTAAGGGTTATGTTTTATTGTGATACTAACATCCACCCGTAGCAAAGCTCACGCTATGCTTAGTACACTAACTCCATAACGATTTAAGTTTTTTTTTATATAATAGTGTTGGATAACGAGACGAGCTGGTCGTTTAGCTAGTGGTAAGTGGTCGGACAATAACAATTACAGAGCCACTCAGAACTTTGAAGCACAAATTCCTGCGCGCCACTTGCTTGTTTTTGATGTTACCGTGGAGACATATTTGATATGTAAATAGATAAGACTTCATTCATAATATTTTTATTCTAATTCCACGCGTGCAAATCCTAAGCAAAAGTTAGAATTTTATAAAAGTAACCATAATACCTGGATATTGGGGGCCGTACTAATAGACAGTGTATATAACGTTGTTATAGTTAGACAATGCTTTGTCTTTGTTGTTCTTTGACAATTTTAAACTGAATCGAAACAGAGCATTATGTAACTTTTCAACCGTTGTACAGAGCTTATTAGTAAGGCTGTTGATATTTAGCTAGAGGCGTACTAAAAATTATCAGACTATAAACATACTGTGACATCCGTTCAGAGCTTTAGTTACCGGCTGCGTGCGAACGTTTGGGTGTATTTTTTGTTTGCAAAAAGGAGCAGCAGATGGCAACCCTCCAGATATAAACTAGAGCAAAAGTTTAGGTATCTAAAAGTTTTACGGCTTGCTTCACAACATAATCAAATCTGTGAAGCTGTTAACTTTATTTTCACTTCGTAGTGGAATGAATTTAAATTAATGCTAGTTGATGTTTAACTATATGAATGCGACGTTGTTTTGCACATTGTCATTATAATGCTAATATGCTACTATAATGTTTTTAGGGTTCTTGTATGTATGTAAGGTGAGTTTCTTTATTCCATCGTAACTTTTAAACGCCTGGAGATATTATGGATGTGTTGCTATCGATGGAATCCTTACATCATTCCAACTGGCACTGGCTAGTGCAGTCGTGTTTTTTTATTGTTTCGAAAGCATTTTTCGATATGAAATGTTTTATTAATTCAGCCTTTGCTTATTGAACATTTACATCCTTGTAATTTTTAGCGTATGTCCTAGTTAAGGTACCTACTCTTATAATTTGGCTGAAATTGCCGATCTCACTACCAGTAATACGATATCACTGCTTTACGTAGGTATAACCAACAGGCCCTTCATTTGTTTTATAAAGGACACAATGCTTTTATTATTTATCAAAAATGAAAGGCTTTGATCTGCAGAGAGTACATCATTTGCGCTGAGAATTTTTGACTGCGAATGACTTGGCTTTTACGGACACTTTTCTTTTCTTGATTTAAAGAATATTTGTATAAAATTACCTCATGTTTAAGATCAATACGGTAACTTTTTACTGACCATACAATATAAAAAGAAACAGCATAACATCACTAAATTACAGACAACCTTTGGATGAACAGACTTTCGTCACATCGCGCGTCTATTATAGCAAGGACTTTTTTCATTATAATCCTAAAAGTATTCCAATAATGATTCTTACAAATAAATACATTTATATAATATATTATATTATAACAGACTAATATCGTAATTAATTTAGATCAATTCTCCCTTTAAATAACACGACGAGTACTTGTATTTGAAAAGCTTCTTTATAATTGTCTCATTGACAACCGAATTTCCTTTCACAATAATAAAGAACCACAGAAACGAAAGACATACGAAATGATTCATCTCTAAAGTAGGTACTATTATTTTTTCCACATTAACTGAAATGCTAGGTGGCGTTTGAGTGGTGTTGTGACTTTTATGAATTCACAAACAGAAATCATGAATCTGGGCGATGAAGCTTTTAGCAGTGGCTCTCGGTGTTGTGCAATAACTTGAGTGTATTTCACGACAGGAGTCATATAATTATGCACAATTTAATACTACGTATACCTATCAACTTTATTATATTATTTGTTTACGACAAGGGTTACCAGCCCCCCTATTCGCTATCTTTTACATTTCTAGTGATCAACCGAGTCTGGTTGTACACCGACATTTGATGTCAACTGATTTATCATAACTTTGGTATTGCGTATCACATTGAGTGGATAACTGGTTATAGTGACTAACGGTGTCTTTCAGGACTTCACTAGCGCAACACTATGTTTTATCGACTATTATACGACTAAGTTATTTAATGCTTTTTGAGAGTTGTGCGTGGAACATTTTGAGGACATTTCATTTTAGGCGGTGTATTTAAGATAAAGTGGCGGTAAAATAAAATCACAGACTATACTATAACTATGTATGGTAAAATATATGTAAACTCTTTGGGTAAAATTCATAGTAATTCATTACGTAGGTAATCTTCATTCCATTCGAGCAACATTCGATTAATTACTGTTTAAAAGTTAGTTCATTAGTAGAAATTTGGTGATAGTAAATAAAGTAAGTAGGTTATGATACCGAATTAATAAAGGAGGAAAATTAAAAACTCATACAAATAAATAAAATTGAAGTGTCTGTTTGTAATATCAAAATAACAGCTTTTTACCAAATGCATATGAAAGTATATACGGTACCTACAACAAATTAACCATTTTTTAAATTTTTGTCTGTCTGTTTGTTCCGGGTAATCTCCGAAATGGTTGGACCGATTTTGACCTGACTTTCGATGACAGATAGCTGATGTTACAAGGAGTAACTTAGGCTACGTGAACGAAGCCGCGGGACACAGCTAATATTATGTAAAATTATTTTTTATACTATTGGATAACGAGACGAGCGGGTTCTTTGCCTGATGGTAAGCATAACGGCGGCCCATAACAATTACAGTGCCACTCACACTTTGAAACACTAAGACCTGCGCAGCACTGCAGTACACTCGTTACCCTGAGACATTAGGTATTAATTCTCAGCATAAGCCACTGAATTTCACTGGCTACTTTGTTCATCAAAAGGGAACACAGTAATGCTCGCACATTACTGCTTGGTAGCAGACTTCACGAGCATAGTAGTGGTACCAACCCAGACGGACACTCGCAGAAGACTTAGCCCTACCATCTAATCATAAAATATATAATAATAAATACTCCAGCATCACAATCACAACAAAATCGTTGTTGTCGATCGACGGTGTTAATCACTCGAATTTAAAAAACACTGCTTTTGGGTAGTGTCTATCACAAACCTCGGTGATTATCAAATTTGATGTCCACTATGCTTACATAATCGCAATTTTAAACTATCGATACAGAAACATCTGTCAAAATGAGTTATGGTGACTAACAAGTGACTAACCGCGAAACTCGGTGCTCATGACGTCATCCAAGTTGATAACTGAGGTTAGCCAATACGAAACTAGCTGTTTGACAGTTCATCGTTGTACACTTTGCCAAGTGATCATCACTTTGAGTTGTCAACCGAGATACGGAATAGCCCTGCTGGTTACCAGGTAATAGGTCTAACTTTTCTGAGAGTGTCAGTCTGTGTTGGTAATACCGCTTTGCTCGTGTAGTCAGCCGCCAAGCAGTAATGTGCAAGCATTAGTGTTCGGTTTGATGAGCAAAGTAGTCAGTGAAATTACTGGGCTCATGAGACTTAATACCTACGTCCCATATATTCCCATAGAAAACGGAAAAGTATGCATATGTCTACAGCCCACAAACTACCTCTACTTATGTAAAAAATGAGCGTGAAAAAAGAACAAACCAACAAACAGATCCTTGCATTTATAATATAGTCTTGATGCTACATCCATTGCATATTACACTTCTATAGTTAACAAGCTTACACGTCAGAGCTCATATGCAAATGATCTATTCTAATAGATCCGTGAACACGTTCATAACTCCTTATTTTAATTAACGTGCCTGTTAACAAATAGTTTAATGCGCATAAAACTGTTCAGACACTTTAGAACAGCTGTCGCTGTTAATTGAGGTTAATCCTGTGAGCTGCCGCAGTCTCCCGTCGTTACGAACGGGATCAAAGGGGAGAGATGCTACTTGAGTATTTTAGCAAACTAACTGGACGCCTACAGTAAATACTTATGTTAATTTCTTAGAAACACTGTTAGGTAGCGCTCATAGGACTGGAGTCGCCGTTCTTAAGAGAGTTAACGTATCACAGCTACATACATACATAGATTCACTCGTTAAACTCGTCACACCCCTTTATTGCACCGGGGTTTAATTAAGAGTTTTATTAAAAGTCATGCTACTTTGTTCCGGCTCTGAATAATAAATCAGTGTGATAAACTATATTGAACTTGAACCCAAACCCTTCGGTAGCAAAGGTACGAGTACCTTTGCAACCTTTCCGCTCTAGTTTTAGGGTAGCTCTAATTGTCCGGACTAAAAAGGATGCGTCCATTTTTTGCCTTTTTACGCGTATTGTAAAAGAGATTTGGAGTGGTAATTGTAAGGAGCATGAAAGAGAACGGCTGAGACTTTTTTGGGGTAATTCAAAACAAAAAAAAAACGAAATATTTATAGGATTACTGTCGTCCGTTTCAGGCAAACGGACTACAGTTTGTTAACCTACCCTTTGTTAATGAATATAAATGGTTAGAGGTATATAATAGGCATAACCTTATATTGCTATTTAAAATTCAAACTTTTAGCTCAACCCAATAATATAAAGATATACGGTCTTACAAAGACTATTTTCATACAAAAAGTAATTGAACCTTCAAATTTTCAAATACAAAACACAAGATCTTAGTTTTTATTTATTTATTTACTCATTTTATCTCCAGTATCTAACATAATCATTTAATTACACCTGGCCCTACAACAAGACTTTCCCAACTAGAGAATAAATACTCTTTGTTGCGTAATTAAAACATTAACGAAGGTACTTGTACTTGTATTTCACTGAACATAAATAACACAATCTTCAAAATATTGGAACATCACATAATTCTTCAAAACATATCGTATTTCCAGAATATTCTATGAACATAGCCGATACGTTCAAACATCGCATACTCAAGAAATCAAAACCAATCAAGAAATCCCGTTCAATTGAGACGAAACAGGGCACCAATTAATGTCGTCGGCGTCGAAGCATTCACATTCTACTCGTAAAGACGCCTATAGAAACATAATAATATATTTTGGCACAATATCATGTGTCGCTAATGTGTTTATTTCTACACCACCACGATGAAAGCAAAAATATTACGGTGTTTATCACGATATAAGGAAATTGTGGGCATTGATTGGCATGTTTATATTGACAAAGCTTTTATATAGCAATATTTTGTTTTCGAACAGTATGTAAGTAGCCAGTGAAATTAGTCGGCTAATGAGATCTCAGGGTAGAGAGCGCCACACAGATCCTTGTGATTCAAAGTTCTGAGTGGCACTGCAATTATTGTTATGGGCTGGCGTTATGCTTACCATCAGGCAAACGACCAGCTCGTGTCGTCATCAAATAGTATAAAAATGTATATATTGTAGGTATAGAAAGCCAAAGTAGATTGTTTATTCGGGAGACTAAATTAAGATATTATATTCAATACATTTACTCGCTGAGTACTGATATTTTATAGCAGTTTTTTTAAACATCTTTAAATGTAAATATAAGCCCTTACACAGGCCACATTGGCATCTTGCAAAATAAGTTATAGCCTAGATTATGCAAATTTTTATGGTTTCGTACCTGAACAGGAAAAAACCTTTATACGAGCACTTCGTTGTTTATCTGTCTGTGTGTCTGGCTGTCTGTCAAGACCGGGAATCATGCCTATAGGGTACTTGATCCCCTTGATCTAGAATTAGAAATTTGGCCAGAAGCAATGTCTTATAACACAAGAAAAACTTAGCTATATCACAGAAAAAAATTACTTTGATGAATGTAGATGTTAAATTACGTAATGTACGATTCCCGTGATGAACGAATTATTTACATGCCCACAAGTATATAAGACGAATAAGGTCTCACGCAGCAAGGGTTTGCTGCGTGAGTCCGACTCGCACTTAGCCGGTTTTTACTTTTACGATCACTCCAGAGACTGTAAATTGTATTATTAAAATTGCTGTGATTCTAAAAGAGTGGGGACAGGACTGTAGGTAGTTTAAGGTGCATATAGCAGCTAAATAACTAACGGTATTTTAAGCAAAATCAGACGAGCTTCTGGCACTGGAAAGAATATATATGTCTTTATCATCAAATTATTGACAAACAAAAAAAAAGTTACATACCTCTAAAAATAAGTTTGCAATGAAATATCTCTGTTATATATAAATGTAAATTGGAAAAATTAACAAGACTTACACCGTATTGTATAATGACAATAAACTTGGATGTGGTGCATTTTCGTTTAGGCATCTAATTTTTAAGTAATTACGCTTTTTTATTTTACCTCAATCTTTGTGTCCCGCGTGGTCTTCCTTCTGTTTTAAATCAACGCAAAGTGTGTACAAAGAGGACAGAATGATGAATATCATTGGATCGCGGTACTGCCTTAATGAAAGTTGAAAAACATTTCCCTAAAATATTCCTTTACTAACCAAGGCTGGTGGAGTAAAAACTTTTAATAACTATTACACATCACCTTCGTTATTATGTAAACTTCGATGGGAATCCTTTTGTGAGCTACGTAATTATGGGAACCTCTCGTGACATCGACAATAGATCAGACAGATGATAAGCGCATGTCGACAACTATGATAAATAGACCATGTTACATTGGCCTGACTACTGCTGCAATCATATTTCATACTTCCATTAAGTTTTCATAGAATAGCCTCGTCCATACATCGTAATTTCTGTTCTAGAACAGAAATACTAAGACCTGTGTACATAAGAATAAATCTGTCTCTTGTATAGAGTAGTGCTTTCATTGGAATTGCATCCGAATTGCTTTTGAGCGATTTAACGATTCAACCTCCGAGCGTTAGAGATTCTTTACTTTGCAACATCTTAACAGAATGGTAATTGAAATAGTGTTTCAGATCATCATCACATTCATATGCACTTGCTGAGATAGAGTGGGTACGGATCACCAGAACATAATTAATTAACTTCGTGATATAAACATTATATCGGTGTAGCTTCTAAGTAGGTTTATACGAATAGCTAAATACTTTTTAGGTAATATATATGAAATTAATGACTCAAAAGCACGATACAGCCTTGTGGATTTTTAATTTCTTTGCATAAATATTAGAACTCGTTATTATTATAATTTTATACATTTACTTAAAGTATCGTATAACTTACTTCAGTGAAAACATGAATGGACAGCAAATTTTGGAAAACAAACAGCGATCTTATCGCTTATTGATCTCCTACACGTAATCTTTAAATGGATCGGATAAATATGAGTAGCAAAAACATCGCTAAATATTTCAAAATCCGACTTGTAACGTCTTTTTTGTCTTTCTGTACCTACACTTACCCAAATGAGCTATCAACATAGTGACTTTAGCGATGCGACCTTTTTTAGAATGTATGTCTTCTCTCCCATCAGGCTACTTTAGCAGGCGTGATTTTCATCCACCTTAGAATAGGTGGACTACTACATTTGGTCACATCAAATTAATTTTTATTCTCATTACATAAGTAATCGCTTTTTAAAGCATTAACTTACAAGGAATATTTTCATAATTTTAATAATTATTGTTTCTTTTTATCCCGGAAAAATGCACGGTTCCTGTGGGAACGCGGGTGAAAACCGCGAGCAAAACCTAGTATTTTCATTATTTTAATTATTATTGTTTACATTTTAAACAGACCGGTTAAACGCAATACAAATGACCTAAACAATTTGCATACACACAATTTACATTTAAAATTTATATACTTACGAGTAAGTATGTAAGTAAATAAAATATTCATATCCCTTTCTGAGATGAGTATGCAGATTTCAGTTGGATAGTTAGTGAAATATTAATTATTTACGCGCATGTACATATTGGACAGTGGAACATAACTATTATGATTTCGTCATTTTAGTAACTCAAACATGAAACTACAAACTAGCATACAATCTGCCTCATTATCAAATAAAATTGTTTTTATTTAGGGTTGTTCGGTAATGACTTCGTCGCTTTCTTTGTCTTTATTATCCTTTTAAGCATAACTTATTTTCACAGTTATCCTTGTTTAGAATGAGCTTTTAAATTACTAAGTCCTGCAGTTTTTTTCATCTCGTTATTAAATTTTGTAAAGAGGGGAAAGTCTGTGGGAGGAAACGTGGTTTTCATGCGGAAAAACGAATGTCTCAAAAAAGTCACATTGTGTAAAACTCCTGTGTAAAAGAATCCTATAAAATACAAAGTTAAAAGTACCTACTGAGTTTCAATAACTGAACTTTGGAGGTTTGTAGCAAAAAGTTTTTTGAATGAACCTACAAATTTCCTCGAACACAATTGTGTGCGAAATTTTCTTGGATTCTTCTCCCGAAATCACGTTCTTGCGAAAGTTTTCCTTAAATTAAAAGGTATGAAAAACAAGAAAAAGTACAAAAAAAACTGTAACCCGACTACGGAAAAAAACTATAATTAAAGGAAAAAGTTTCCAAAACTAAGGCGTAACTAAGGTTAAAAACTTTTTTCACACCTCCAAAAAGCCCTATAAGTTTCTAGAAAGAATACCGACAATTTTTATATATGATAAAATCGAAAGTGTAGTTTAGGCGCTATGGTGCTATGATTGAACACATGTAAACAAATAGTTACGCCGCCGTTCGAACATAGGTATAGATTTTTTTTCTGTAAGTGAGTTTACGAAAACGCATACCAATAAATCAATTTTAGAACATAAATAGTGATCGTGTCATTTGATCAACTAAGCTGTTATTTTACTTGTGAGATAGTAATTATAACAATGTAGACACAGTTTTGTTTCCAATTTAATTTTAATTTCTATACCATTCGCGTCCGATGTCTATTGGCCTTCCATTTGGTAGCAAAAATGTAAAGGCGCCTTCTGTGATAAGAATTCGCTCCCCTTTGTTTATTAGGTAATTAATTTTCGTTCTTCTCCCTTTTTTACAATATCTTCTGTTTCATCTTTTTGTCTACAAAACTAAGAAGAAAATTATGTAAACACCTAATTTATTTAGTAACCGTGTCGTACTGATTATTTTGTGTTGTATAAAGCCTCCGCCATTCACATTAATTTTAACCTTTTTAACTGTTGAATGTTTAAAAAATATGTATTTTGTGTGGCTACATACACTTTTATTAGCATCACTTATAACTAACAAACAAAGTAACAGTGCTTAGAGTAAAAAGAATATTTTTTAATTTCAAGCTTGTATAACTTCTGAAGGTAAACACAAAATTTAAGGCCATTCGTTACCCATGCAAATAGTGAACGTTTGAGACTGCTGTTTACTCCAGGACACAGCCGTCCAACAAACGTTAACAGTTATGTAAATATGTACGTCCTAATTGTAGCGCCCATTATATTTCATGTGCAATGTGAACTGTACAACGGGCACTTCTACAAATTACCTACGCAAAGTTGTACTTTCATAGATGACAAAGTCTTTGTCGTTTTCGAAGAAATGTCTTCGAAAACGTATAGTTATTAGCTTTTAGTATTGCTACGCTACGCTATGCTATGCTCTATATTTGGTAAATAAGCTATATTTGCTAACTTCCACCACATCGTGGCTAGTGTAATATATATCAAACGTACTAAGTAATATTAAGGCTAAGGTTGACTAAATAAGTAACTTGTTTTGAGCGAGACGTAAACATTTACGCCCTTATTCATAAAAGCACAACAAGATAATCTATTCTTTAAAAAACTGCTCTGTCAACTTCTCGTTGACGGAAGCTGTTACGCGTGAAAACGAGACAAAACACTTTCTAGTAATTAATTAAGTTACAGAACGTTTTTGAATAAGGGCTTTTATTTTGAATGGATTATGACTAAAGATTTAATAGATAGCAGTTAGCGGAGTTAGAATTTTAATTTTTATGGTTGAAGCCTGTCCGTTTTTTTTAGGTATTCTCATATTAAGATACGAGCAGGTACCTCAGAGGAAAGGAATATGCAAAATTTTAACAGCATTTGCCATATAAAACAAAAGCAATATACGAATGGTTTCGCACGTGTGAATGACCGAAGTCACACCCTACACCGAAATTGAAGTCCCAGCGTCATCATTTTAAGAAGTGGTCAAGCGAAAAGCGTCATCCAAGCACAACCTATTTGGTCTACAAAATTACGCGAGCCTCGCAGCGTTTGCAAAATGAACTTACCCTTTATTACCCTTGATGGAGGCTGTTAAATAATAAAACTGTATTCGAGGCCAGCCATGGTAATTAAGCCGCCCCCATACTCTAATGAAGTTAAGCTCTCCTAGAAAGTATTACGAAGTCGTTAACTTAACGCCCATCTGCTATGGCTCTTTTATTGGGATTGATTTATTTTAAGATAATCTTGTTTGATTATAATACCTATCGATTATGGATTTGTTTACTTTTTCTTAGTAGATAATGGCTTTTTTATACTACTGGATAACGAAACCAGGGGTTCGTTTTGCCTGATGGTAAGCAAAACGCCAATCCATAACGCCACCCAGAACATTGAAACACAAAGGCCTGCGCGGCTCTGCATTGGGCTGAAACATCTAGGTATTAAATCTTATAAGCTTAGTAATTTCACGGACTAATTTGCTCATTAAACCAGAACAGAGTAATGCTTGCACATTACTACTTGTTGGCAGAAGTCACGAGCAAAGCGATACACGGACACTCGCAGAAGAGTTAGTATAGTATTCTACCACCTAGCTAATATAGTTTGATTAAGCTTTTAGCATCAGTGAAGCTGAATATTGAGGCTTGGCAGTGGCACTGGATTGGATTGGACCAAGTTTGGAATTAACGCCCAAGGGCCAAATAATCGAGTAGGTAATGTAACTATATTACCTAAGATACACAAGAGTTTCTTATATTGTACTTGTATTGTTCTTATATTGTACAGAAGTAACTAAATTTCTATTTGATAAAATATGAACCTCTGGTAATATACTTAACAACTTTACATAAGCTGATCAATATGACGAAAGAATTTCTCGTACAAAGTAGAACAATTCTATGAATGATTCAACTACGTGTTCGTATATTGAAATACCTATTTTATTATTAAACAAACATTATTTTTTTATCTTCTAGAGATTTACTCGTGTAATAATGAAAAAAGATTGTATTTACTCACTGTTACAATAACATATAAGCGTGGCTTCAATACGGAGCGTACACTTTTTTAATAGTTGTGAAATCTGATTGATTGTTAAAAGTATTTCAGCTGATCTAGAGCGTTAGGGCTCCAGCTCTACTGCAGCTACCCGGAACTTCTGTAGTAGAATTTTGATCTAAATTTTACAGGCAATGAAAAATTCCGTATTTCCTAAACTTGTAAAACAAATATTGTTGACTGTTGAGTGTTGACAAATGTTGCTGACAACGTTCGGGATAACATACCATTTTAAGCTCAGGCTGTGGTATACTAAATTGAATTTATTAAGATATTTGACATCATTTGACAATCTCTATATACTTTCTCCGAGAGGCAAACAGTAAAACTATTTTACTACTATACAACATTTATTAAGGCTCTAATTGTCAACTTCAGTCGTTACTACACTCAACATTTGCTCCGAAATAATATTTCAGGCATTTAATTTATTTGTTCACTTGATAAATACCAGCCTGTCACGCACTTACTAATTATACTATTATGTTCACGCTATTTGAAGCTAATAGCTCGTATTATATTTTCCATGTGAATACAATTATTATTGTTGTTTTCATAGTTATTTTGAACAAACAGAAATAGTCTTTGAAAGCGGGTCTGCTAGATGGAGCTACGGCTTGTAAGCCGAAAAGAAATACATCATATCAAGAATTTCGCAGTCAACATCGATTGCTCCCATAGCCTAGTGGTTAAGGCGTCTGGCCTGGCAAGCCAGAAGACGCAGGTTCGGATCCTGTTGGGTGAGAAATTTTTGTGATGTATATATTTCTGTGAACATCCGCTAGTGTCGGTTAACACTATAAAATATATTTCATAAAGAAATAGTCTTCGTTCTTTTTTTCGACTGTTTACAGTTTATTGTTACATTCTGTGAGTGTCCGTCAGGGTGGGTACCACCGCTTTGCTCGTGTAGTCTGCCACCAAGTAGTACTGTGCAAGCATTATTGTGTTCCCGTGTGAAATTACTGGGCTTATGAGAGTTAATACCTAATGTCTCAGGGTACGAGCGCAATGCAGTATACCGCGCAGGGCTTTGTTTTAAAGTTCTGAGTGGCACTGCAATTATTATGGACCATCAGGCAAAAAGCACAACAATAAGGGCTTAGTGGTAGGTTATTTTATCACTAACACACCAAGTCCCTTTCTGATAGGAAGAGAAGAGGTATCTTAAATTAAATCCATCATTGCATTATTATGGATACTATTTTTAGCTGTATAATAATACTTTTAAGGGCTTATTGAAAACTGAAAACAAATGTACAAAATCTAAAAATCCTCCTTTTCATTTTGGATATTCCACGTCCCAAATAGTAATAGGCAGAAAAAAGCGACTATGACAATATATAATCAGTCTTTATTTTTCCACATATTTTGAGTATTTCCACTTTGCATAGCATGGTAGGCCATGCTGTCACACTGGTGGGGCAGAAATGAAGTAACCTTATTCTTCAAGGTAATTTTAAGGCGATCCGATTTTAATATCATCTCAAATATCTATCATGCCAAATCCGTGGTAAGCCTCGAGCAGTTCGAAGTCGAGAGCCACCGCTAATCCCGCGTTGAAAGTTCTAGCTGCGCTGTAAATTATTTGCTGTAAATGCACTCACGCAAACAACGGGTTTGCATTAATAGTTCGATATCAGATCAAACATTTTGTGAGGCTTAATTCGTAATCAATCCAAATAAATTTCATAATAATTTTCCGGAAGAGTTGTATGATCATTTGTTAGTGAAATGTTTCATTTATAAAACAAAAATTGATGCGTCACGCATTCAAACAAAGTAGAAAAGGGAATCTATTACCCAAATAATCGATTATCCTAACTTATATGGGTTGTACCAGAGTTAGTTCCTCAACGGTTGTACCATTACAGAAATCTATGGGTGAATTTTTTTTTTTTCTAAAACCCGATTCTAATGGTAGAATGTTGGATATTGGTTTAAATTACTATACTCTTCTTGTATACTCATTAGAGTATAGTAATTTAAACCAACCAACCAATACATACAAACAGCTAGCTTAACCTCATCTACAGTCAAATTTCGAGAAACAATTTGGATATTTCTTGACTTCCATATTTTGAGGAGTCGGTTCCATAGCTCCGTTTCAGTGTAATTTTAATTATGTTGTCAGACTTGGGATCGCGTTATTTTGTTTTCTTGCGCTAACGATTTGTTTTATTTTTTGTGTGTGCTTTGCGTGTTTGTACTTGCATTATATTAATAAAAAAATTAAAATATTTACTATTTAGAAACTTAAAATCCAAGGCTGAAGTTGTATATTATATTATGTAGTACGCAAATAATCGAGAAAAAAGTGAAAAGATCGTTAGACGAATAGCACTTTTCTTTAAATAAATTCACAAATATAGAAAAACTATTGTTTTTACAGTCCGCCCCGCAAAGTTTCTGTTCCTTGCAAGGTATGGAGAGAGGTGTAGGTTTAAACTGTGGAAGAAGAAAATAGCGCTAAAGAATGCCATTTTTAGGTCACAACCTAATCTCAGACATATCACGAACAAAGTTGAGGGTACAATGTATAAAAACCCGTCGTAGGTATTTTATGCTAAATGCCAATCTCTTTCAGTAAATTCTAGACCTTTAGATTCAACCTTTGATCTTTCCATAAAGTCTCAACCTATTTCTCCTCCAGATAATCAAGATCTTCTGACTTCCCTTACATTTTCATTATCTCCCCATGTTTGCTCATAAAAGCGTGGTCTCTATTGGAGCATGCTCGATACAAAGCTACGAGTATAATTATGTTCTATACCAAATCATTCCAAATCTGTTATCTTCCGTCGTACTGTTTTGTGATTGGCTGTATTACTTTGACCTGATAAATTTAATGACATGTAGGTACTTATACATATAGGGCTTGGATGCATTTCATTGGTCATAAAAATACTCATGCTTTAACACTGTACTAAGTGATTGACCGCTACCTTATATATTATAATATTAGGAAAGGATGTCGTTGAAGATGGAAGTCACGGTAAGCCTAGAGAACTCACTCTCAAGTGAGTGAAGTCTGCCGCCAAGCAGTAGTGTGCAAGCATCACTGTGTTCCGGTTTGATGAGCAGAATATCCAGTGAAATTACTGGGCTTATGAGACTTAATACCTAATGTCTCAGGGTAACGAGCGCACTGCAGTGCCGCGCAGGCCTTTGTGTTTCAAAGTTCTGGGTGGCACTGCAATCGTTATGGGCCGGCGTTATGCTTACCATCAGGCAAACGACCAGCTCGTCTCATTACCTAATAACATAAAAAAAAAAGTGTGGGAATAGGAAAATACCGATAAATTTGTATAATTGTAATAATCATTCTCAAGACCGGCGCCAGCGAAGTCGCGTCACGTCTTCCTTGCCACAAAGTTTGCACTTCCCTGTAAACTTGTTAGCTACCCTTCTCTAATGCAATTATTTTGTACTTTATATTCACTCCGTGGTCAGGTTCTTTTGTTCTTATTTAATAACTGTTAAAAATAACTGTAAAAGCATGTGGTTTATTTACTATGAAAGTACAATTGGAAAACTTCTTGCTGCCTTACTGTCTAATTCTATTATTATTATTCTAATTCGAACTATGGTGCGTCGCATTGAAAGTTGCACAAGTTCCCGCTCAGCCACACTCGCTCTTATATCTAATGTTTCAGGGTAACGAGCGCAGTGCAGTGCCGCGCAGGCCTTTGTGTTTCAACGTTCTGTGTGGCACTGCAAAAATCGTTATGGTCCGGTGTTATGCTTACTCTCAGGCAAACGACACGTTATTCTCGTTACCCAATGGTATAAAAAACCTTCGTCTTTCATTGGCTGAGTTAATACCGTCCTGCAGCAGTCATAAAAAGATAGTAACTTTAGTAACAGATCGTCCGTTTAATGGTTTAACCTTTACTGGGATTTTAGTATTTGAGTATTAATATACAAGTTTTGTATAACATTTTGAAAGTTATGTGTTTCATACAAACATCATACATCTTTTATTCTTGATAGGTAGCGTTCGACCACTATGCTCAAATTAGTGGTAACTAAAATCACGTCGATCCGTTGCGCCATTGCTGCGTGATAGGACAAACCTGCAAACACACTTTCGCGTTTATAGTGCGAGCGGATCCCAAAGTTATCTGGAACCACACTGTCCCGGCATCACTTTCATTATTGGGTGAATGACACAAACTTACCCGTGTCATTCATTCACCCAATGATGTTACTTACAACTTTGCTCAAACTGGAAATCAGTAATTATTACAAACTTGAATTGCGACAAATTATAGGCGCAAACCGTTGTTATATCCAATAAGATCGAGCTACTCGTAATTACAAGCGTTTTATTTTGGGTATAGCATTGGTTTGGAAGTTGTATATTGCTTCTAAAATAGTGCTATAACCACCCAAATTAAACGCATGTAGACCTAATTATATATTATGTGATAATAATCTGTTCTTCGAGTCTCTAATCCTTGTCCACAAAGTTTGAACGGCTCTGTAATCAAATCTATTTAGCACCAAAAGCCGAGCCGACATTAATAATAATTAGCGTTTCGAGTTGTAAACTACATTCTCGCCAAATGGCTTCATCGTTTTCAATAAGAAAAAGCGAACGTTTTGACATATAACATTTTCCGTGTGTTGTTATTCGATCTGTGCGCCTGCTTTTTGTACTTAGGTGCAAGAAAACGTGCACATTATGAATTATTTATAAAAAAACATCGGAAGAACACAAAACGTTAATGATGCTTGCTTAGTCTCGAAATTTGCATGGAATTGACTGGTCTAAAGGCATTCAACTGCAAAATTAAAAACCTTTGCGTTTTCATCTTATTAGGCCCGCTAATCTATATGTATAAAACGTTTTCCCTTCCTCTCTAAGTATGTTTGATCACTGCAAGCAAACTCCTCACACAGGAAGTCATTCCAAATTACAGTAATCCTCGACCCGGCCTAGTGGGGCCACGAGTCACGTCCCTAATCCTTGCCCACGAAGTTTGCACTGCATTGTAATGAAAGCCACTATTGGCTTTGGAACTCGGCCCATTCGGCGCGTCTGTTTGTAACTCTAATTTCACTTTGAATAATGGGAAATTATTGTTCTTGTTGTAGATAACTTGAATTTATAACAGCGATAATGTTTTGTTTAATATTCTTGTTTGTTATTAGTGAACAAATTCGCTTTTCAGTTGAGCTTGTTGTTTTGAGACTATCTTTTAGTCTATTTGATGTTCCTATATTATGTTCAATGTCATATTATATAATTGATTTTAACTGGCGTTACTTTCCCGAGATTAATGTGGCAGTACATGTAGTACTTGCATAACTATAATTATTTTGAGGCTTTGAGGTATCAAGGATCAGTAGGTCTAGGATTCGAGTCTTGTAAAGTGCTTTCGTTATATATAAAATGATATTTTAATAACGATATATACTTTCGCCGTGTGAACGGCGTCTACTCTTTAAACTCTATTATATTTATGGCAGATGGCAGCAACATTTGAATCCCCTAACTGAATTCCAGCGGCGTGAGAAAGTTGAAAGAGGCTATTATTTTCTTATCTTCGCATGTAAGGAACTTCACAAAGCCCTGAACATAAGTTAAATGGGTTGCCAGTGGGAAACTTTTTGCCGAAATGGAAAACGAATGAAGAAGTTTACTTCAATCAGAATAAACTACATTGTTTTTGCCAAAAAAAGGGGTCCACAGGACCGGAAAATGAAAGAAATTATACGTGTTATAATTTTGTAAAGTACAGAAATGTAATTATAATCGTTTTTTATTAGAAAATAATGTAATAAAGAACGCTGTGAGAGCAAAGGAAGTAAGTATAGTAAAAGGCGTTTAGGTATCTCATGCCGTTCCATTCCTCACGCATCATTTGAACCCACTGACAAAGTACTACTCCTGCGCTCACGCGAGGTACCCCCCAATTATTAAGATTGCCTATATCTGAGGAACTACGAAGATCATGGTCTCACAATCTAGATGCTGAACAAATACCTACACGTCTCTTTAAAGTCACAAATAGTTTTTCCTTTTCAAAAATCAAACCCGTAACAGTTACAGTACGTCCTTAAACCTAAAGACTACGGCCGTCAAAATACTGAACTGCATGGACACACATCAGAGTGTCCATGTACCTACTGTCTTTGTGTTCGTATCCACGAAACACATGAGCCCAGAACAAAAACAAACTTTTTTAATATGGTCCCACACAAGGTTTCCATAGGGGAATAAAGAGTTTGTCCCGGCCGGGTATCAAACCCGGAGTCCCGCGCTTTTCAGGAAGCGTTATTGCAACTTAGCCACGGAGCTGACAATAAAAGACTCTCCATAAATAATTCATACACAGCTACATTACAGCGTAATATTATGCGGGACATTAATAAGTGTTAAATTATTTTTGTGCTACCTACCACATACAAAATTTGACAGTGACCATAACAATAATATACGATGCTATAAACTCCCATGACGCATGGCATATCTGTCCTATGGGTTACTGCCAGGTGCTCTCGTAAAATTATTTTTGCCACACTGTTATTCAACTTGCCTTTAATAAAACACGCATCAAATTGAATGTTTTGAAAAATTACAAGTGCCGGAAAACGTTTGTTTTGTTAAAGCGGAGCAGATTTTCATGTTTATGTTGCTATAGGAATATACCGGTACCTAGGTATACTGTGGTTTCAAAAGTTTAAAATTAAATGAGATTTGAGGACGTATCTGTATAACATGTAGATATTTTGAATAACGATACGAGTGGGTCGTTTGCTTAAAACATTTTAGCCTAGTAATTGCACTGATTACTTAGATCATCTAAACAGAACGCAACATTGTTTGCACATTACTGCTTAGCGGCACACTATCCACGAGCTAAGCGTGGTACCCGTCCAGACGGCCACTCGCACAAGAGTTCGTCCTACCATTTTGTTTTTATTATTTCATTATACTAATGCTTGACATTTTTTAGTAATGATGATTCATCGTGCTTCCGTTCTCAGGTCAAGGATTCTAATCTTACAAGCTTGTTCTTTTACTGAAACCTCTAGCTGACAAAAAAGTGGCCAGAAATTATAGTAGGTCATTTACTAGTGCTGGTCTGACTGTTATCCTTTTAAAGTCTGTGCTTACCATCTTCGATCGATTTTTCATCGCCAAATATCTGGCGAAATAGTGATTGAACGCGAGTCTATTCAGAATTTAAAAACTGCGTGGAGTGAACCACGCAGTTTGAACCTCGGCTTGGGCGTTCAGTCGCCGGAATTCGGGGATCAGGAGAGAGACCAGCCCTAAACACACTTTTAAACTTTCAGGATTCGAAAACATGGTCACTCACAACTACAACACAATACAACAAAACAACAATTTGTCGTCAATCAATGTAACTTGATCGAAACGTCAAGATATACCTAACGAAACTATGCTTATAGCGCGATTAATTATTACCTAATAATTAATAATTAATTACTTAATAATAATGAATCGCGCTGTCATAGTGTCATAGTCTTAAGAACCTAAATTAAATTAAATAATTCTTATTTTGACAAGGGCTTAACCTGTCCACATGTCTTAAAATTCACTTCTGTTCCACTTGACTGACGCACTTCCAAAGACATTTATCTGGATATAATCTGGGTTTTATGTCTAAATTTAATCCCTCACGTGTTTGTCATAAAACGGGATACCTACCTATAAAAAGTCGCTTGGCATCGTGCTCTCTTTTAGTGTACAAGACAGTTTGGAGGTAATAAAACTTTATTATATAGATTTAATACCGTCTCTAATATGATAATTTCGTGTTTCTGTAATAAAATTGTGTTGGATCGGTAAAAATGTGTTGTTTTCAAATAATTGGTGTTTAAAAAGCGGAAACTGACTTCTGTCTCTTGTTCTTCGAAGAATACCACCAGAGCGTTGCTCAAATTTCTATGAAACCTGCAGCTTATATACCTTTGCAAAATAATAGGTACATACATAGGTATAAAATTAAAATCAGTCAACACACGCTGAAGACACCGATTATTGTAACATAATAAAATATTACTAAAAAGTTCCATAAAAAACACGACTGCCCTAGCCAATGTCACTCGGGATGATGTAAGAATTCTAATGATATCCTACACACATCCCCACGATATCTGTTCAAGAATTTAAAAGTTATAGTGGAATAAAGAAACTCACATACAGACATACATACAAACATAAATATATGAATCCTAAAAACATTACATTCCTTTTTAGTGCAGTCGTGTAATAAAGATCAAGTTGTAGGTAATAAAGGGGTATTAGAACCTAGACAACAAAAATAAATTAGTCTTAGCTGTTTTTACTCAAGGTATTTCAATAAAGATGTCGCAAACTTGAAACATTACGAAACAATATTCTTTTAATCTTATAATATTGTGCCCCGTGGTTTCGCCCACGCCAGCCCAGCCTAGGTTACTCATTATAACATCAGCTATCTGCCATTGAAAGTCCCGTCAAAATCGGCTCAGCTGCTTCGGAGATTAGCCGGAACAAACAGACAGACAAAAATTTCAAAAATGGTTTTTTGGTTTATAATTAGGTATATACTTTCACATGCATTTAGTAAAAAGCTGTTATTTTGACATTACAAACCACTAATTAAACCTCCTTGTTACAAGCAGACAATTTGATTTATTTTGTTCAATATAGGTACGTACTAAGTATTTTCTTCGTGTGATAAATCTGGAACTTATAGGTTGGCGAGATTCGTACAATTTATTCTACAAGTACCCACTTACTTAATTTATAAAAATACAATCATACATCTACTTATTGGGAAATTCGTTAAAAGTGCTAAACTTTGTTGGAAACCTTCATGTAGGACCCCTTGTTTTACGATTTTTCACGAAGCGCCATCTATGATTTTCCTTCCGTATCACGTGGTGGTGCCATGAACCTAGAGCTCCATTGAAAACTGAAAACTCGAGAGAAAGCCTCTACTTGACGACACAGTTGCCGCGTGAAATCACAGATGTCGCTGTACGCGATACGATTTAAGATTAGGAATACGATTGTAAATTAGAGATGAAAACGAAAATAGGGATTATTTTACCATACTACGCACAGATTATTTTTTCATTATAAATTAGATCAGAATTTCTATGCCTAAGTAATTAAGTACAATTTTTATATAAATTTGTGTTTGTTTCAAATGTATAATAACGAGCACGACGACAAGACAAAGCGAACCGTTTATTATCTATCGTATATGAAATCTTTGATTTTCAATAGGTGTTTGCTATATAAGTCTCTCTATTGGCTTTATCATCATCATCATCATCAGCCAAAACACGTCCACTGCTGAACATCGGTCTACCTATTTTTTTGTTATTTAGAACAGTAAACCAAAAACTACTTATATCGTCCACCTATCATATTTATCGATGATTATTTTGAATCAATTACAAATGTTGAGTTGGGGAAGCATTTTTTTCTTACAACTTGCGTTATTGCACAAACAGCTGCAAGTAAGTGCCTGAACACTGACAGCTTTCAATTACAATACAATAATTATAATAAAAGCTTTCAATTACAATACAATAATTATAATACAGGATGTGTATGAATTGGTATGTTATCCCGGAAGGATCATGGTTGTCCACAAGTTGTGAGAACCTCCCTTGGAATGCGTCATTCCATACAAAAACTAAATCCAACTTCAAACGTGAAATGCGCATTTTCTGGGATTTTTTTAAGTCTCTTCATTAGAAGATCTTCGTGATGATGTTGATTACAACATCATCATTTAACAAAGTTCAACATAGTTTAAGTGAATCAAGTAACCTAGGGCTGCCCGGAAATTCTTTTGTAGAATTTTAAATGCCATTTTATCAAAGAAAAATTGTGAATTTCAAAAAATCGTTATACACGTGTTGGAGACTTCCAGGAGTAGATCTAAGGACCCCCCGAAAGGGGGCCCTTAAATCATACCGACGTATACATACCGATTCAAACTCACTCAAGAGTGTGATATCTATGAATACCATGTCTTGTTTGTAACATACCGATTCAAACTCACTCAAAAGTGTGATATTTATGATTACCATGTCTTGTTTGGCATTGCACTTTGTTCGCTATCCTAAAATGCCAATCGGATTATACTTTGACAACCTCAGTTTAGTTTAATTTAAGTTCAGTCTCAATTTAATCTAAGTTTACAAGTAAGTAAAACACTTACCTACCTTCTTGCTGACAACAACATAACATTTTTTAAGCCGAAAGCCCAGATTCGTTCTCTAACAAACACTTAATAACCACTTAATTCCAAGTTAAATAATATCGCGAACTCAACTTTTACACAGTTATTGAAAATAATACCAACTGTGAGAGTAAAATTTAATTAAATTCTGCAAATAAAGTGATACAAATAGCGAGGTGGTTTAATTACTAAGGAAAGTTTGCTCGTAAAAGCATGTTTATTATTTTCTGCTTCACTCGATTAGTGAATTTGCAATAATGAAAGTGCTACGTGCTTGCTAAGAGTTTATAATGTGTTTTCGTAGGCCGGCAAGCGGCAAGTGTCTTTAGTCGTTAGTTTATGGTACTTAGATCATAGTATAGTACTTATTAGGATTCCGTAATTTAAAATTCAAAAATATCCCTTTCGATGAGACATGATGGTTGTGGATGAGAGGGGGTGGTGCTTTTGACGCTTTCAATTTGATTTTGACATAATAAATGCGAGATAATAAACAAGTAATTGTAACAAAAGTTACATAAAAAAAACATGACTGCCCTGGCCAGTGTCACTCGAGATGATGAAAGTAGGTTTTTTTTAACGGGCTAAATGCCTTTATTAACTAGCTAATACATAAATAAACACTACATCTAACCTAGCTAGCTACAAAAACAGTAGGTATTATAACGATACCCCATTACATTCAAATCTGTTCAAGCATTTACAAATTATGGTGGAATAAAGAAACTCACATACATACATTGACCCTAACAACATCAAAAGATACGTGAAAGAAGGACAAACCTAACGTACAAACATACTTTCGCATTTATAATATTATACACTAGCTACTGCCCGCGGTTTCACCCACGTGGAACTATTGGATTACATAGTTTTTATTTTTTGCATGGTACCCTAATTCTTTTTCTAAAATAAAAGTAGCCTAAGTTACTCCTTATAACATCAGCTATCTGCCAGTGAAAGTCCCGTCAAAATCGGTCCAGCCGTTTCGGAGCAAACCGGAACAAACAGACAGACAGACCGACAAAAATTTTAAAAATGGTTGTTTGGTTATGGGTACCGTATATACTTTCATATGCATTTGGTAAAAAGCTGTTATTTTGATATTACAAACAGACACTTCAATTTTATTTATTTGTAAAGATAAAAGGACACTTAAAAATGAAATATTATCACGGGAGAGTTCAGATAGCTTCAGATAGCTGCTGGCTTTGGATACTTCTATTTCGCTAATAATATTTTTCAATCTTTCTTTGTACCTACTTCAGCCAGTTGTAACTTTTAACTTTAGCATCCGTGGCTTACATACTCGTATGATTATATAAAAACTTTTACTAGGTATAACAACTTATACTTGACATATCTATGTAATCATAGTAGCTCATAATGCCACAGGGACATTCATCACGGTGATTTACATCTTCTCAAGCATGACCAATGGCAGTAAGTCAGTAACAGTTTCAGACAAAACAACAATTCCGTCATCTCACATCATAAACCACGTTTACTGCTCTGGCTTTGGTTACACTCGTAACGATTTCTAAGTTGAGCGAGGATTCTGCAGAGAACTGTGTCAGTAGTCTAACAGTAATAACATTGGTTATGTCGTTTGTGTGGGTTATTTGGGTTATTAAACTCCAAAACAACAGCGACAAAAGACGAAGAAGAAATATACAACCGGAGCTCGTATAATAAACAAAGGACGCTCACCTTTCACCTATCTGACTAAAATAACCAATATCTAGCGAATTAGGACATACGAAAACCACGGTCTCATAAGATTCAAATACGGAACAAACAGCAATACAAACGGGAATTTCATCTATACAAATAAATAAAAAATAAAATATAATAAATAAAAATAAAATAATAAAAAATAAAAACAAATAAATAAATATGTTTGTAATATCAAAATAACAGCTTTTTACCAAATGAATATGAAAGTATATAGGGTACCTATAACAAAACAATCGTTTTGAAATTTTTTGTCTGTCTGTCTGTTTGTTCCGGGTAATCTCCGAAACGGCTGGGACGATTTTGACGGTACTTTCACTGGCAGATAGCTGATGTTATAAGGAGTAACTTAAGCTACTTTTATTTTAGAAAATGAATTAGGGTTCCGCGCAAACTATAGAAACCATGAAATCTAATATCTCCGCGCGGGTGAAACCGCGGGCAGCAGCTAGTATTAGTATATAATAAGATAAAGTTTGTTGTAAGTTTGTTTGTTTGTTACCGCTAGTCTCTGGAACTACTGACCCAGTTCTAAAAAATCTTTAACTAATACGAAGCCACATTATTCCTGCGTGCTATAGGCTAAATTTTAGTCTGGTCCTACGCGTGCGAAGCCACGGGCAAACGCTAGTAATGTATAAATATTTCAATCAATATTCTACAGTATGATTTTGAGATCTTTTTTTGCAGTCATATAAATTGTTTTGCTACTATCTCTCAAAATTAACTGAAAGTCATTCAAAATCTTCCCGAATTTGTTTTATAAAATGTATGTGAAATATGGGCGGTATTAAATTGTATACGAATAATAAAATAATCTTATTAAGATGATTTAAAGTCTTTCCAAGGATCGTAGACCGTATCTTCCATTCACAGAAAATACATTTCACCTGGTTTCAGGCTCCATGCATTGTTCGCTTTACTATTTTACTTGTCTACGAAGATGCATCCAAAAAGGAGGAGGCTTATCTTCTTTTGTTAAAGTTTGCAAAGAACTAGCGCTTTCTGATTTCGTATGCATTAAAGAGACCTTCAGTTTTATATCGTTGCCAATATTGGATTTAAAGTTTCTTTGCTGAGGAATTATTTATAGTTGGAAGTAGATTGATCGCTCAGCGATCGCTATTGTAGGTAATTGTTGTGATAATTTTGATAGAAATCGCGGGTTGCATTTAGAAGTTTTTATGATATTAATATATCTTGAGTATCTTTTGAAAATACTGTTTGAAACTTTCACGGTTATTTACTAATTCATATATTGTAACGGGATATTTTCGTGATTATAATTGAGCTTTTTGAAAATGAAAATAAACTGAAAGAAATGAACCAGTTTTTTAAATTTAATGTGACAACATTGACTAGGACTAATCTCGATGTGTGACAACGATTTTTCTATTTCTCAATATAACTAATCACTTTGATTTTTTCAATAAAATGTTTTACTAACAGGTGAACCAAGAGGGCTTTCATAAAAAAATTTGACTTTAGGTGTCCATCCCACCTAAACACAACTATGAGATTCGTTCCAGAAAAAACGAGTAAATATCTAGGTGGCATTCTTTTCTTCATTCATTAATTATAATATTTAAACTACTTAAGTAGCAGAGTACCAAGACGGGTTTGATAAACTGCCTACGTGCGTCGCTAACATTTCTTGTTCGTTCATTTCGGTTTCGGGCCATTTCCGCATTAATATTTAGACTTTTCACCACAAAATTGTAAAAATGTTCTACTAGTTTGCACAAAAACTTATCAAATCCAGGAAAGCATTACTGGGCAGGAGGCTTCCTGCAATTGCAATGCAAATGCAGTGGGTTCTGAAGGTTTGCTTAACATGCGCGTACTCAGATTTAAAACAGGCCCAACTCGTGAGAGCGGCGCAGGCAGTGGGATGACGGGAGATGTTGTATAGAATTATTTTCCTTGCATCATGCACATACACCCTTGACGCTGCTATATGCGCTCTAAATAAAGATGCAAGCATGAGTCATAAATGACAAATAAACATATAATATGTTTAAATAATATAGATAGTCGTCATCTGCTGTCCTTACCCCTCGCGCTCGCGCCAGGGACAAACGCTCAGCCGGAACTAAGTGATAACAATGACTATAAACTCATATTAACCCATTTGCAAAAGCATATACGGTTGGCTGTTTCCTCCCATTACCTTCCCTTAGCACGCCCATCAAAACATAGAACTAGCGTAGTATCTATAAAACCTTCCTACTATAGTACTTACAGTGCTGGGTAGACGCTCACACTCCGTGTAGTTACGTAAGCACGAAGAGACGGTCGATAACCAGCTGGAGCTTTTGGGTACGATACGCGAATTGCGCGGATGGAGCCATGAGGCTATGACCTATGTCGGGTTTTGTTAAGCTTTCCAATTTTTCGTGCCTGCGTTGTATTGGTTTTATGAAAGGTTACAGGCAGGCGGGAAGGTCTTACTATTGGGACTACTTCTGGCTTGGCCGGGTCAATCGCTTATGAGTATGGAGATTAGACTCGGTGATCTATATTATAAGCAGAGACTGATTGTTATCTATTTATGAACGATGCGTCAACATAATTTTAATACGTATGAGATATTTATACATGGCTTGGTCAGGTTGAAAGAGACACAGTAAATATACCCGTTCACAGTTTTTATCAGTTCGATTTAGACTGTCACAAAATTAGACAAAAATAATATTGCAATTTTTCTGGCAAGTATACTCTGTAGTTATACTTACTAAGCGTAAAAACAACCAACAGAACTTGAGAAAATAAGAAAACACAGGAATAAGAGTAATTTTGACACATTTCCTCCTCTTTTTGTTGATGTTTGTCATAAAAAATGAAATAAATAGCTCAAAGGAACGGTACCACCATGTACGTTTGTGTCCAAACTTGGCACAAACATTGTTACGTCTGGGAGTGTCGGTGTCAAGGTTGGAGAAAGCTTCCTGTTGCCGTAATATACTGAAAGAAATATCTTAGGCCACAACGGATATACTTATGACGTTTTTAAGTACACTGCCGTTTGTATTTTTTACATATTGTTATCCATTCAAAGATTTTATCTGAAAGAAGTGAACGAAAAAACCATACAATTTTGCACCCAATTTAGAAAGTTACAATTTATCCATTTATCTGAATGATTGTTTAATCACTAATTTCGTTTAAATAGCTACTCTTATCCAACAGGTTTTTTATATAGAAATAGATGACAAACAAGCAAGCAGCATGAACATCTGCAATAGCAGAGGCATTGTCTACCCTTCTCAGAGGGGAATCTCTTCACCCTTCTCTTAAAGATAGTCAAATTGTAAGTCAGAGGGAAAATCTCGGGCGGAAGACCATTCCACATCTCTCAGGTACGAGGCAGAAATAGTCCTGTGAAACGAGCAGCATGGGGCATCCACGTATCTACAATATGCGGATGAGCTCTTCAAAACATTCCCCATTGTAGTACCTATAAAACACAAAGTGAACCGATATCTTGGCTCAGTGCATGGTTCAGTGCATGGTTCTAATCTTCGAGTAATATTAGAGGATCGTCAACTAGTCGAAAAGCTCTTTTCTATAATAACACCAGTGGTTGCAGCCCGGTACTCCGCTTCGAAGATTTTTATTTATATTTATGCTATTTGATAACGAGACGAGCCGAGCGTTTGCCTGATGGTAAGCATAACGCCGGCCCAATAACAATTGCAGTGCCACTCAGTACTTTGAAATACAAAGGCCTGCGCAACAGTACATGCAGTGTGCTCGTTACCATGAGACATTAGATATAAGCCCAGTAATTTCACTGGCTATACTTTGCTCATCAAACGGAAACATAGTAATGCTTGCAAATTACTGCTTGACTCGTGATGTTTGTCGACTTCACGAGCAAAGCGGTGGTACCAACCCAGACACTCGCAGAAGAGTTAGTCCTACCATCTAGTTTAACATTAATGTTAACAAAGTAATCTTATAATAAAGCTGTGATAAAGTTATATAATTATCATATAATAATTCAATAATTTTTTTCCTTGTTCTGACATTATTACATGAAACTTAGTAAAATTAAATCGTAACTTTAGTAACTAGATTGGAACTCAAGTTCTTATTTACGATAAATCAGCTCATTCGTGTAAAATCGGGTAGCGTGCCAAGGAGCCGGAACTAGACACTTACTGGAAGCGATCAGGGATAACGATGTTCGATTGGTGCAATTAAAACACTGGGTGGGCGCTTTCAATGTCTTTGATAAGCTTTCGGTAATTTTATATCTGTACCTGGTTCGGGTGATAAACCCGACAGTCGTTCTTCTTGGCGTATCTAACCTAAATATCATAAAATTTGGTAAGTACAATGTGTCATTCTACAGTATTGGCAGGGTGGAGTTCACCAAATATTTTGAACCGAAGTTGAACTATGAAGTCATGAACTGAATTTCACTTCGGATTATTTGAAAGAGAATTTTGACAGCTGCTGTCAAAGTTATTCCAAATCCTGACAGCAAATTTCCTTAAATTAATCTAAATTTGGAGCTATTGGTTTCATGAGTTAAGCCTAATTCATAGATGAACTTCGGTTTAAAATGGTTGGTGAACTCGGACCGTTTTTGTTTAGTTGCTTGAAAAATAAGCATGGTATCATTCACGTACGCAGTTTGCCCATAAATCATCGGATTGCAATATAAGATTCACAGACACTTTGAAAATCTATATCATATATTTGTATACCACATACATACAAAAACCGTACAATTAATCTCCGAGCTAGGAAAAAAGGAATGTTAACATGCTGCGTATGTCTGAGAAGTTGTAAATACAGCTTCTCAGAGCTAAATAGCTAAACTCTGATGGGGTGAGACCTGACAATTATCTACCAGCACAATATGGTTGCATCACAACGTTTTCATTCACCAACACTCATCATAGGAGTCAATATATCGATGTAGGGATCGGCGGTCAATCTCACTTCCATAGAATCTATTATACAGGACAGCATTTTTTGGAATTGTTTCTAAGTCTTTTCTAATCAACATCATCATTTAACAGCGTTCAACATAGATCAAGTGAATCAGCTGATCTAGGGCTGCCCGGAAGTTCTGTAGTAGAATTTTGACTTAAAGTATAATTATGCCTTTTCTTCAATTAAAAATTTCAAAAACTCGTATATCAAATGTCAACAACATTTTACGTTTTACCTTCAGGAATAGATTCGGGGTAACATTCCAATTCTGTCTGTATTCAAAACATAACTCGAAATAAATTGAGAAAACTTTTATCTAAACCGAAAGTACCTGAGTTCTTCCAGCCCCTCTAAACTCGTGTGATGGAACGGCGCCAAACCAATTAAATCTCGAAACCACACGCGTTGCTAGCTCGCGTCGCCCAACCAAATTGCTCTCGTTACTTGCACTTTTTATCATGAATATTATCATGCTCTCAGCTACTGCGCCGCTGCTGAGATAAGAATGTCGTGTGAAACGGGCCTTGTGTTACTTCGAGTGTGCGCAGCCTTTTATTTTGTTTTTTATTCCGTCGGCTTTTTCTTTTCGTGTGAATATTACGTTCTCTATGCGACGCAAATGATTGTTATCATCATGTATGGGATTAGTATTGTGTGTAGCTTTTTTGTTATTTTTAGAAAGATTCCGAACCCTGGCTGTGATTTTTCTCATCTTTCTATTAGAATAAATTAGATTTCTTTTTATTATTCCTACGAAACTCACAACATGGTTTATTGTTCATATTATATATACAATGCACGGGTTAAAGATATTGTACTTACCTAACATGCTTGTTTACAAAATACGTACTCTATCCCTAGTAACAAAAATTCTGAAACCTATATTAGTATCTTAGAATACTTTTCAATAATTTATATGACCGTATTCCTAATTAATAAATTCATTATTAACCAACCAGGCTGCATTTTCAATCAGTCCACAGTTAATATCTTAGTATCTTAATATCTTAGTTTATAGGTTTCAAGGGTTATAACAGCTATTTGCCTTGAGAACTGTAATAATTCCTAAGCAATAACAAAAGAAGGCCTTCTGCCCCGTTTTGTGCGTCACGAGTTCGTATAACCGTAGTATTATCTGGCTGTCGAGAAATTACGAAACCCAGGCTATGAATACGAAATGTTGAACGTACTGAATACATTTAAATATTTTCAAAACAGGGCACTAGCCTGACACAATAGCTACTAATGAGTGACGATTTCAAACAAAGCTCGACTTCTAAAGTGTTCAAAGATATTCGTAACGACTACGGTATGCATAATCAGTCCCGCTTCTGTGTTAGGGTATCAGTTACGCGTATGAAGAAGAAACTAAAAGACGTCATATAATGTATAGTGTCTTACAAACATTAATACGCCATTCAACGTGGCAATGCTGCCAGCATTTTGGAAACGTTGCCTACAGGTAGCGGATTATTAGATTAAGATTGTATATAGATTTGTGTGTATATTATTTAATTATTTTAGTTTTAATTTGTGTGGTACCTATTTTTCTTCTAGTTATAAAATTGTAATTATCTAATATATAAATTAAAGTGATGGACTAATGTTTATTATTAGTGTATCTATATACGCTTTAAGTGAAGTGTGGTATTTATGTTTATTTTCTTATATAATACGGGAAGGTAACGAGAAGAGTTAAGTAGGTTACATACTTGATCCTGCTCAATTTTTATAACAATTACATTGCCATCCAAAACATTATATCACAAAAGTATGCGTGACATCATGTAGTCTCATATTTCCAGTCATTTCACTGTAAAACAATAATTATGTAAGATTTATTTAGTGTTGTCGTATTTATTCGTGTATTCATATTCATTTATTTCATAACAGAAAATGTTACAGGTAAAAAAAAGCACACTACTGTATCACTTTCAATAATGTTATGTGATATTTAGTAAAGTGTTTTGTGCTGTATTAGCATTTGAATGGGTTACAAGTATGTATTATAACACACCGACAGATGCTTGGCGAGAAATTTACAACTTGGGGTACTACTTATAACATAAGTACGATTGTAAAGCTACAGAAGATGTTTTGCGTGGACGTAATCAGGCCTCATCTGCTTGTTTGCTGCAATCTTATTCTAAATTAGCTGAGCCCCGCGGTTTCGCTCACGTTACTCTCAAGCCTAAGCTACTCCTTATAGCATCAGCTATCCGCCAGTGAAAGTCCCGTCAAAATCGTTTCAGCCGTTTCGGAGATTACCCAGAACAAACAGATGGACAGACAGACAAAATATTTAAAATTGTGTTTTGTTAAGGTACCGTATATACTTTCATATGCATTTAGTATAAAGCTGTTATTTTGTTATTACAAACAGACATTTCAATTTTATTTAATTGTATAGATCACAAAGAGTTAACTTTAGAATAAGATTGCGTTAAACATTGGCTGGTACTATACGTGTTCTATTTCTTATTGTTACTGACTGTATATCCTCTATAGTACCTACCTACGTAAAAGTTTTATACGGAATTTTCGATTCGTCTCGAATGTTCAAGAACTTGAAACAAACGTTTGGGATACAATACGGAGAAGTATTGTTTCGAGTCCAGGATAAACTTACAATAGGACAGTTGCCCAAAGGGATTGTATATCTCAGACTCAATGATAAATAACGTTGAATTGGGGTTCACTTTTCATAAGGAACATGCAAGACTTGGTTTGCATTGTAGGTACGCATTTTTAGTAATTAAGTTTCTGAATAAATAATAGTTTGGCACATTTTTACAAGCTTAATTTTCGCATAGTCGTTGGCTCTCTGTGTATTTATTACCGAATATACAACGGGGAATGCTCGGAAGAGTTTTTTCATCTCATCCCACCGTCGCAGTTCTATCATCGAACATCACGCCACCGGAACAAAGCTCATCCACACATAGTCAAATCCGTGAAGTCTCGTACCACTGGACTTATGCGATCTTTTCTCTCACATACTTGCAAACTGTGGAACGAGCTTCCTCCACTAGTTTTTCCACAGTGCTACAAAATTCACTCCTTCAAGATGGGTGTCAAACGAGTTTTCAAGGGTCAGCAACGCATTGGCAACGCCCCAGTGTTGCAAACGTTCATAGGCGACGGTAACCGCTTACCATCAGGCGGACCGATTGCTAGTTTTCCACTCGTTTACATAAGGCTAGAACCACCTTCGATGTTGATTGGACTGGATTTCATAGATTGTAGGGGCACGGCAAGGACGCATTTCAGAGAAAACAGATTGTAAACAATTACTTTTATATATTAGGTAATATAAGTTTTACAGTGACGTAACACACGGATCAAAGAGAGCGAACAGAAGTGGCAGAAAGTGTCAAAGTTAAACGTCAAAATTATTTCATGTTGCCAAAACAAGTAAATATGATGTCCAGGATCCTGACGACGGAATCTAAGTTTGGCCACAATATTACAGTACCTGTTACGTATTTTATAAAATATTGTCTGGAAAAATACATTGTTCCATAAATTTCCGTATTGTTCTGAAAAAATAAATCACTTGCTTACCATCAACTTATTACATAGTAGGAAGAAGAATAGAATATTTACACGTTCTTTTGTCTAAGAATAGACGTAAAAGGCCTTATAAAGGCCGAATAAAATCTTATTGTTTCCAATGCTATGGTTTTTGTATGAAATTATTTAACAATGTGGTAAATTTAAAATGTGGCTACATCGAGAAAATACCCAATATGTAGCTTGTAATAAATGTGCCTAGTACCTACTCAGCAAAAAACTGATGTCTCCCGTGGTAGCTTGATATTGAAAATGTCTTACCGTCATCTAAGATTATAACACGATGATTTTTCTTCACGAGAAGCTTAAGATCATTCTAGAATTAGGTAGAGCACTTGACCTATGGATCAGAAGGAACCATCACTCATTTACACGTATAAGATAATTTACTACACTAATAAATGCATCTACCTACCTTCTGCTAATTGCAAGCTAAGCTCTCTTCAGCTATCTTTAAATATCAAATCACGTGTCATAGGTTACAAGTTCTTTATTCTGTGGCATCTACCAATTCTATCATAGTCAACACAAATAGGTAGATAAAAAGAGACAAATAAACATTTATAATACTTATTCCTCAGATTTCAAAACAAAATGTAACTGTTTTTATCGTGGGTATACCTATGACCATCAAAATAATATAAAACGTACGTGACAGAAATATATAACAGTTGATTAATTCACCATATTACCACGCATGAACATATTTACGAACAACAGCTGCGTTCCTGTAATGTAACGCTCGTTTATTAATTACAGCCGTCAAGTTGTAATGGTGTTTACTGTATTCCATTGGTTTTTTTTCTTTCAATATTAAACATCTGAACTAGCCCTTTAAAGCTATAAAAGCTTTTCATGCGGGTATTTTTTCAGCATGAAAAATAGTGAATACTCTTTATTTATTCACTATTTGGTACTACTCCTATGTAGTTTATTTTTGTAGTGTCATCGAAGACTTCGAATTAGAATTAAGTTTTGAACTCTCCAAAATAAATACTGTTTCGTCATCAAACTTAGCAATTTCATTGCAAAAACATCTGCCTACGCTCTGAATTGAGCGTTCAACTCAAACGTTCCAATAAGTTTCAATTCGATTTACTCTAATTCATATTCGTTCGTTTTTGAAACGATTTGATGAGTTTCAAACGTAACTAATGATGGACTACAAATTGAAATTCATAGAAACATTTAGTCATGCTTAACTGTAAGTGTCTTTGAGTATTTCGGTACTACTGCAAGGCACCATGTTTTTGAAATATAAATTCTAGTTTTATGGTCTAGGCCTGTCCGTATTTCTATCTGTATGACGAAGAACCTTACCTCATAAAAACAGTTGGAAGTATGAGGTTAAAATATGTTTCGTATGTAAAGAACGGGGAATTTAAGTGGGCTGCACAAGTTTTAAGTTTCTGTAGCTCAACGCAACAAAGAGATACATACCATACAGCAGCAGAAAAGTCTCATGTCATCAAAACTTATAGGTACGTGTACTTCCCATTGGACTATGGGACAATCTGAAAATCAGTATAAAATACAGGAAAACATCTGAATGTCATTGATTTACTCGTATATATCTATGTATAATAATAATCGTCAATGGTATGCTCCTCGAAGTTGTACAAGAGTATGTCTACCTCGGTCAGACTCTTAAGCTTGGTAGAAACAACTTTGAGAAGGAAGCAGATAGGAGGATTCAGCTGGGCTGGGCAGCTTTCGGAAAATTTCGCCAGGTTTTTCAATCGTCCATTCCACAAAGCCTGAAGACAAAAGTCTTCAACCAGTGCGTCTTACCCGTAATGACATACGGGGCCGAAACTTGGACACTAACTGTGGGACTAGTCCACAAGTTCAAAGTCGCGCAGCGAGCTATGGAACGAGCTATGCTTGGTATTTCTCTGAGAGATCGAATCCGGAACGAGGTGATCAGGCAGAGAACTAAAGTAATCGACATAGCCCGAAGGATAAGCTCGCTAAAGTGGCAATGGGCTGGTCACATTTGTAGAAGAACCGACAACCGATGGAGTAGACGAGTTCTAGAGTGGAGACCACGTGTAGGCAAACGTAGTGTGGGACGCCCTCCGGCCAGATGGAGCGACGACCTGCGCAAGATAGCTGGCAGCAATTTCATGAGGAAAGCCGAAGATCGGGTTCAGTGGCACTTATTGGGAGAGGCCTATGTCCAGCAGTGGATTGATGCAGGCTGATGATGATCTATGTATTATTTTGGTATGTGCGTGTACGTATGTGTTACGTACGTGTACGTACATGAGATGACGTACGTATAACGTACGTGTTACGTTTAGGTAGCACATACGTA
Source organism: Crocallis elinguaria (assembly GCA_907269065.1). Taxonomy (NCBI): domain Eukaryota; kingdom Metazoa; phylum Arthropoda; class Insecta; order Lepidoptera; family Geometridae; genus Crocallis; species Crocallis elinguaria. Next base: position 7,391,962 of record OU026079.1, on the reverse strand, counting down.
CACGTAACGCAATACCAAAAAATACATTTCTTTTTTCCGTTTCAATTTTACATTTCCAGCCCACCTTGAACTCTCTTTAGTAGGCAGGTATACGAGTAGTCTAGTATGCGTGACGTTTGGCGTAAGCTCATCTAATACTAGTCATTATAGTATTAACATGATTTTAAGCACGAGGAAAGGAAAGAGAAGGTCTGTATGTTACTATAAATAAGAAGTCATATAGAGCGACTTTTCACATTCTACCTACGAATAAATAATTGTTCGTAGCACTCTACGGATTTATCTATAATCCATATAGTACGCCACAACAGATTCCCACGCAGCGCCCTGAGCGTTTTTGGGTAGGTCCAAAAGTAAGTACTGTCTTTTCATTTACCACAGCCACCAGCAGCAAACGACAGGCAGATGACAAAGTAAAATACCTATTATTAAATTGTATTTATGGGAAAACGCGTAGAAGGAATAAAACGATGACGGCTTAGTGCTTGTGAGGTCGCCCGCCTACCAGTACGTAGCTGTAACGATGACGATCTTGACCATTTGACTCACTTAATAATTACCTCTCTTAAGTATGAAATCGGTCGCCAATTACTTTTCGTATTCTGGAAACCATATTCCAATTCTAGGTTTACATTACCTAAGAATACTTTTTGACCTAACATATTTTGAGTGGTTGAGCCATTCCAAACTATTCCTTATTGTAAACAGACAAGCTCAACTCATTATCATGTGCGAAGTGCTACAGTGTAGGTACATATTCTTTTGTTTTGTTTAAGCTGTAGAACTCATTAGACCTAGCTCTCTAGCACGCTCTCTAGTAGGCTCTTAAGCACTCTTAAACACATCGATAATTGCTTGCCAAAATATTCAAGTTAAACATATTAAACCTGTAAGATGCAGCTGTAAGGTGGTAAAGCTAGCCAGGCGTGCCCTACGTGCTAAAGTAGCAATACGATGTCTCCCTGCGCCGAAAGATCACCAATCTGAATCAATTACCTACAAATCGGCCGACCAGACTGAACCATCATTTGATTCTACCAAAATATTCAAATAGATTACTGAATTGTAATTGGACAGCATCAATTATACATTTCTCGTTTAGAAACTAGATATTAATAACAATGATTTATTACCTAACGTATTAGGTGAACAATCGATCATGACATCGTATATAAAGATCGTTTTGCATTAGGTAAATGATAAACGATGTGTGCAGATTACATGTTTGCTACTATTTTTGGTTCACAGGGTATCTCAATATGTTGAAACATTAGCCTAAATATACGGTTGTCAATTCATTTTCATTTCGTACAATTGTACATACAATTGAACGAGAATTAACGTGACGTGGAAATAAATGGCGATACACCAGTGTGACTGATATACGCGGGGGTGTCAATCATTTAGCACATGATCAGCGATGAATGATCCAATATCTTTTTTCCCTTTACAATAGGTTCGTGTTTGACTTCTATTCACGGCTTTCAATTCCATCTCTGAATGAAAGCTCCAAAGATTTTGGCAAGCCGTCAGCCGCTGTTGTGATTTTGTTTTTCAAGTCAGCGATGTACAAAGTTCTATAAAGGAATAAAAAAAACAAACAAACAAAATAATAGAAGTAAGTAGTGTCCTAAAGTATAACATTATAGATATAGGTGATAGAAATCAACTTCCGTTTTTTTTTTAAAGCAATCAATAAATTGGACGGGATATGCCCAATTGCCCAACTCGCCCGAAATCCACCGTGGCGTAGAAATGCCCAATAAAGAGTCAATACAATTCGCGTTACCAAAATGACGCAGAATGACGCGTGATTGATTCTAAATGCTTTTCAATATAGATTGAGAGTGTTCCATTTCACATTGTGGGCTGGTCTGAAAATATTCCAGTGCAATAAAAAGCTGTTACCATGTTATTGCTGCCGCGACTTTTTAATTCAGCTTTCGGTTTTACGTTTTTCAATAAAATAGTCCATGCTATGTAATGATCATGTCGAAGATATAATTAATATGTGCATGAATTTATAAAATTATTTATTGGCATTTTATCAGAATAAACTTAGTAACTAGCTTCTGCTCGCTTATTTTATCATACACCCAGTGGCATCATTGACTACTTTGTCCTGCAAAACGAAGCACAACGATACTTTTTACTGTTGGCGTACCCTGATCATCATTACTAGTCAGATTCATCCACATTTACTATTTGAATATCGATGAAAAGAGGAAATTTTTTCTCCGCCCCTACAGAAAATTTACTTTCCCGGTGATTAAAGCTACTGAATACATAAACGCCTTGATGCTTCATAAACTAAAAAAACATCCCGATAATTATTTCAAATTTGTCGCAGGACGTTATCGATAAACTGTCTCTGTCTATCCTCTTCTTTAGGTTTTAAATCACATTTCATTGGTCCAGACGTGAATCAAAGCAGATTGATTTTCTTTTAACCCTGGTTACCTAATTAAAGTTACAAAATATAACAAGTCACGATTCTCAGAAAGGGATCGCAAAACTTCATCTTTTTGAATTTCTTGAGATGGAACTGAGGTTTTTGCTTCGTTATGTTTAAATTACGAATTCGAAGGCCTACAATGCTTCAAAATTTAGTTCGATAGGTTGAAAGTAAAATTGGCAAAGATAAAATCGGGATGTTTGACCATCTGCTCGTCTCAGTTCACTTTCTTATTGGTTCACCAGTTAGAAACTGTAAATTGTTCGCAAGCAAAGCAAAACTATTTTAATTTCAGTGAGAAACGTTCGTTTAGATGCTTTGCTTCAAAATTATATTCAGTGCAAATTAGAAATCTTTTCGTTTCAGGCTGTTGCCATTAATTTTCTTTCGCTTTTCATTTGCAGTTAGTTGGAGAGGAGTCTTACTTCCTAAAGAAGAGCGTTAAAAGTCCCGGTCACAGTTTGGACTTGCTCTAGTTGCGTCACAGGCGGTCGATAGCAACGAGCGCACTCCGACCGCTCCATCCAAAAAACGAATTCATTTACGGTTTGGTTTTCTTTACTTGTCCAATAATGTAAACGAACTCGGCGGATGCCTACCAATGACATCAATAATGATAAGATTGCCAACCAATAACATGATTTGAATTTGAATTTCTATCCGCCGTTTGTTTCAACATTCGAAAAGCCAACACCGAGCCTTCATTCATTGTCATTTCTGGAACATCGGATTCAATATTTTCAGCTTTTTATATACCTAAATAGATGACACATTATTATAAATACGAGTATGCAATAGAGAAAAATAGAACAAGTTGTTTTATTATAATAAATAACAGCGATCTCTTTGAAGCGACCGCAGGAGCCATGTTATTTATAATAGCTAGAATTAATACAATCAATGTTATTTTAAGAATTGATGATATTTAAAGTGTTAATTTGTGATGTGATGTGTTAATTGGTATTGCTCTGTATTTAGGACCTTCGTTGCATCCTATTATAAATATTTTATTTGTTATTGTTACGTTTCATTATGATTACAGTTGACATCTGCGTACCGTATTAATTAACCTTCATAAATAAAACTTTTGAACAAAAAAATAAATCGATTTAATTTTTCATATAAATGGGACCAACTTCTCAAGTATAACCTAACTAATGAAAAAAAAATCATCAAAATCGGACTCCTCCGTAAAAAGTTATGGGTGATCAATAGTAATCATACATAAAATAGGTATTATAAAGACTTCGAGAACCTCCTCCATTTTGTCGTCGGTTAAAAATAATGTTTTATTTTATCTTGAATGCACCTGTGACCCTATTTGAAAGAGGTTAAACATTTTCCATGTGCAAAACTCTCGAGAATACATTATTTTAGTTAACTTTCCATGCAGTTTTAGACGAGAAGCTAAAGTCATAGTATACCGTTTGTACGTGACGCGTCTTGATAGATCATTGTGACGGTAAACATAGAGATATGTTAGTAAAAACGTCTCCCTTTGTTATCATTCAGCAGTCCACAGTTCGATGTTTCTCAGACCAGTAATTTCTCTGACTACTTTGCTCATCAAACTGGAACACAGTAATGCGTGCACATAACTGCTCGCCGACAAACTTCACGAGCAAAGCAGTCGTACCAACCCACACGGACTCCCGTAGAAAAGTTAATCCTACCTAGTAAAGTACCACGTAATTAGTCCTAGTAGTCAAGTATTTATCCTTAACTGGGTTAGGTCCTCAAAAAATTACATATACTTCAAATTTCCCGCCACATCATATAACAACTTATTTAGAAGGAATGTTGGCTCTTAGTCTCATTTGTATTCGCTCCAGAATTCACCAGCCAGCTAACAGTATTATCTAACGTATTTTCTTTCTGTTTTCAGGTAAGGTTTTATGTTTACTACAAAATTGAAAAGAACAACGTGAATTTTAGCGCAGTAAGTAAGTAGTTTGTAATTACATACATAAAGCTATTGAAGCGATGACTGCTCAGTGGTTGAGATCAATTGATTTTACGAAAAACATTATTTTATAGTGAAAATGCAGTACCGTAATCGTAATGTACTCTAACCAGATCAACTGCTCTAGCGGTTAATAAAATCGTTCGTTGTTGATTCCAACTCTACAATCGAAGCGATCGCTAATTTTCATTCCAGAACGAAAACTATCGAAAACTCTAGACAATTCCTTCCACCCGAAGACAAGCGATCCCTGGTTTTGGTCGGGTTGGGGTCAAAAAGTAACACGATTTTACTAGCCGGTAAGGACGCCGATTGTGCCTTTTTTTAAATTTACGTATAAAGATACATTAATTAATACTAGTGTTTAATAATCACGATTCCATTTTCTTAAATCTGCAAAGTTCTGATCAGATCTATAGAGTGCTAATTTATTAATGTGGTCATAAAACAAAAAATTACGGACGCGTTGGTTGTACATAGAGGATTGGAGGCGATTTTGCAAACAACACAGCTTCCAATTTCACGCGTCATTTTTACATAACAGTTATCGATATTATCAAATTTACGAATTCCCAAATGCTTAACAAATACATTTATGTATGCCCATTTTCACCAACTCTAGGAGACGCTGAAATCGGATGCCTAAATATTTAGGAGTTGCCTAGGGCAAACAAACGACGTTTCACCAACAGTGTGGAGTGTTCTAACAATTTATATTTAGGATTTCGCTATCATTAGGAGTTACTTAGTTAAGCGTCGTCAATAGTATTTTATGTGTTATATACATTATACACCAGTGTAATATAATAAAATTTTAGCCGTAATATGTTTTGAATTGAAAACTGGATTAGCCACCTGTAACCGGTTTAACTGGTTTCATTGTTTTATCTTATGTACCTACGTATGATGCAATTAGCACTCACATATTTACTATATCGAGTGAAGCACCTAACAAATACTAAAATGATAGCAACTTAATAAAACTCTTATATCGGTTATATTCAATGCACGTCACTGTACTGTAAGTTTTATTCATAGCATTACTTTCTGCAAATAATTCCACTGGAATAATTCTTAACTACATTGTTAGCTTTAAAATGCAATTGCTTTTTAAACCATTTCTGGTCATTATTTGGAGGATGCACATTAAATGATAAGAGAGATATAATATAAATATTTGCGGGTAGTTTCGAAGCTTCGAAGTGTAGACGGATAATACTCTGCTTGGAACGGCCGGCTGAGTGGTTACCACCACTTTATTAGTTTAATCTGCCACCATACAGTAGTGTGTAAGCACCACAGTTTTTATGAAGTACAAAGTAATAAGGGAAATTACTGAATTTATGAGATAAGAGAGGCGTAATGTTTGAAGTTAGAGAGCACGGTGCAGCGTGCAGCAGCGCAAGAGTTTGTCCCAGCTATATGTACCAATGCTCTGTGCAGCAATTATTATGGGCTGGTGTTACAATTTACGTCGGATGAACAATATATTTATCTTGTCACCTAACTACATAAAAATTAGGCGCAAAATGTCTTATTTTTTCTTTATTTTGGTTTTCTCGACTACCTTACTGAGGTACTGTGTAAGTCAGTACAAAAACCACAAAACGTATCGCAAACACAATTGATTTACATTGGCGTACTTTGCCTCCACTAGACTGGAATGACGTGATCACAAACAATAGTTTGTATAATCAGTATTTGCTGCTAGCACTAACGAATACTTACTGTTGGAAAGACTATCGAACCCCATTTGTTTCAGCTACCCTGAAACATTTTTTGCTGTAACGTTTGACAGTAAATTATAGTTTTGCTCAAATTCTAGAGCGGAGTGGAGCTGTGGAAACAAATCGGGGCTTTGTCTATCTTCTTTTTTAACACCCTTTTGTAAGCTTCAATTTATTAACTAACAAACAATGCAATCAAATATTGGAAGAAAATTTTAAGCTAAGTACTTAATTGTCGTAACGGAATTAAACTTTGTATGTATATGTAGTTTGGATGACAATACAATAAAATGGTAGCATGTAGTTGACATGATGATGGAGTCGAGGTGGATAATAGAACTCTTCAGTGTCTACAAATAAACCCCTTCGACTTTGGGCTCATAGTTCAATAGATTGTACTTGTTGTCAAGGATCTGATGATGGAGCCGTGGAGAGAGTAGGACGCGTGTTTTTTTTAAACTACACATAATCCTACAAAGATATGGATGCTTGTAGTTTGAGGTTTTCGTCTGTCTGTCTCATGTGATTGCAGTTTCAGAAAGGATCAATCAATTTTAATAATGGATCATGGATTTTTTCCATACAATTCATGAATGGTATTCAACTTTTGTAGTATGTACAATGTACACTAAAATATATCAATTTTTTTCACACACCTAATCGACATATAATTTCCCTCATTTTTTGTGTCCTATTTTTTAATGATTAAACGAACTTACCTGTAAGTTAAGTTCTATCATAATTATGTGAAGTAGTGAGTTTGAAGAGATTTTATATATACACTTGTAGTAGCACGCATAATGTCGCCTTGTCTATGCACTAAGTTCAGAGAGAGAAAAAAAAATATGTAGGTAGACCGCACAATTTCATTATTTCGTGCGGTCGGCTGGTTCTTCATTTAGTTCAGAGCTTATCAGTTCAAGTAGATATTTCACTATTCGGGACCTATGAAATAGGTAATCTGGGTGGGCGGGATGCTATCTCTTCAAACTCACTACTTCACATAATTATGATAGAACTTAACTTACAGGTAAGTTCGTTTAATCATTAAATTATGTTACAGTATTGAGTTTGAAGAGATTTTATATATACACTTGTAGATGTTGAGAGAAGTTGTGAAATATCTATTTCAGTTGAAAGTATTACAGAAGTAAATATATTTAATATTTCTTCAATAAATGACATAATAAATGTACTTAATCACTCAATTAAAAGGTAATGTTTCTTAAATAAACTATTAACATAATAGCTACAGTAAATTTTAGCATAAATCAATCAATTTTACTTCTAGCAAAACAATGATTTGATTCTGTATATGCTGTCTGTTATATGCCTGTTATAAAACTTGGCAAATATTGTAGAGCCGCCGGACCAACCGGCAGTCTTCCTGATAACATCCAAATTCACACCGAGCTTATGAGCTTTTGAGGTGTCTAGTACTATGTGCAGAGTACTGTGTGATATCTATTCCACAGACCCACAACGTATACTCTTTATCCATCTGCTAAGTGTTTGGGGAGAAACTTTATTATATGGTTTTTTATAGAAATAAAAATAGAGGTGTGATGATCACGTAATGCCGCTACATTACTTTTAGATAATCCGTTAATAATTAAGCCGGACCTATGTCAGGTCTGTCTCGAAAAATTGGCAGCATCAGCGTTGGCTGAGTTGCGTTTAAAGTCAGGGATCCTAATGGAAATATCATTCCGCCAATTTTGAAAATTTCGGATATCTATTTTTGAAATAGTTTGTACTCTATGCGCTGTTACCAGCGCCAGCAGGGTAACTAGCATCTTTAGTGATTTTTTCTAAAGAATGAGATTAATTAGGAATCCAAGTGGCTAGAGTTTCAATTACTAATGTAGTATCCCAGTGGATTCATACTTGGGTAAGGGAGGGCGAAGCCTAAATATACCCTTAAAACACAGTCGTCTGTGCTTATCTGACTTCCTAATACTAAGGAAGGTGTAGATCTAAACCCATTTAGAGTGCCGTATAGCGCTCCCGATTGAAATAACTCTGTTAAAACATGAATAATAACTGGAATGTGTAAGTATCATATTACTTAATTTAATTATCTGACAGAGACGCTATTAATGTGTCTAAAGACCCGGGAGGGAGTTTTCTTATTAGAGACTCCCGCACAATACTCCGGCATCCAGGGTAATCTGCCGCTGTATCTGGCAGAAACTGGAATGAGAGATTATTAGGTCCTCAGAAGTTTGAAAAAACCAGTGGTTTAGTTTGTAAAAAACTGGTTAAATAGGGGATACCAAGGTTCAGCTGGCCATGTTGGCCCGACCAGTATGCACTTAGCTTTGTCGCTAATAATTTTCATCAATGTTTTTTTTTTTTTTAAGTTATTGAGAAGGAAGGGAACCCGTTTTTACGGGTTCCTGGTTCATGGTATTTTTATACAATTTTGACCAATTCACAGAGAAAGCGTCAAGCATCAGGGTCTTTGTGCCATGATATGTATACATGACATTTTTTATTTATTCAACTAGCAATCATGTCAATCTCTGGTAGCCCGAAATTGTTAATTATTTGCTGAAAGGCAAGATCAGATAGTTCCCATTCAATATCCGGGTGAATACACCTTGATTTAGTATCTGCTATAGTATTTTCTGTAGATGGAATGTATAGCGCTGTTATAAATAGAATTCGCGCTTCACACCATTGTCGTATATCTTTGGTCAGTTTGTGAGATGGGGGAATTGGATTCCTCCCATACGATTAATGTAAAAAATCGCAGTTGTATTATCTATTCGCAAGATAATATGACAATTGGATAAATCCTCTAGACAAATTTTTAATCTTATGAATGTGAAGTTTTCTTTCTTCCCGACTTCAGCTACCGCTTGCCGTTTTTCCCGCACAGGCTATCCCCAACCCCCCATAGTCGAAGCATCTGAATTCGTCAAATGTAATTTGATTTTTTGGATTTTCGATAGATTTAATCCACCAATCGAAATCTGACTGTAAACTTACAGGCAAATTCATGTACTTTTCATTTTTGTAATGTTATCCGTACATTCGCTATAGCTATGTGATATTAGACAGGTATCGTTAAGATATATTGTCGATAATAATCAGCACAGAGTGGCATTCTGACCACCGTTTTCATTATTTTTGTGAAGACAAAAGGTGCCGTATTGACACCAAACGGTAGGGCATTAAATTCATACAAGTTACCGTTCAAACTAAATCTTGAATATTTTTTAGAGTTATCATGAAATTTCACTTAATAATATGCGTCTTTGAGATCAATAGTTGACTTGAGACAACATCTTGAGATTAGTTTGATCATTATTCTAAAATCTTCTAATTCAAATGAACATGTTGAATGAACTCGTTTAGCTTTTTCAAATTTAGGATAAAGCGTGCTTTTCCGTTCGGTTTGGGTAAAAAGATATTGGATATCCTCACAGGGCTCACAGTGAGGTATAGCACCTATAGAAATTAAATTATGTATAGCTTGATCAAATTCAAGTTTTTCTGAGTGTGCATAATTTCGGGGTTGAGGTATACAATGCTGATATGGAGTTTCAGTGAACGGAATTTCATAACCACGTATCCACGATAAAATTATTTTATCTGCGGTTATTTGTGACCATTGGTTGTAAAAAACCGATAGTCTACCGGCGTAATTTACCGTATTGTCTAGCGGCGGCCGCGACTGAAGTTCAGTCGCGATGTCCTCGATGATGGCGAGTGCTGTTGCCTCTGAGGTGCAGACTCCTTCATCTTTGAGGGCGCCGATGGCTGCTGTCTGTGGTTTTGAACCGGAGCCTTCCCGTTTCAATTTCTGTTAACGACTTGATGCTTTGGTTTTGTAGCAGTAGTCTTTTTAGAGGTGGAAGCTTTGAGATCCACACCTGTTTTATTGATCGCTTTTGCGGTCTTTAAAGTTTCGGCTAGTTCTTGGCTACAAGAAAACTATCTATTATCGTGAGCAGCATCTGATCTTTCAAGTCCTTCTTTAGTACAGCCAATATGAAATTTCGCCTCGTTATTGACTCACTGAGTTGTGTGTCACAGATGATGCGCCCAGCATCAATCAGCAGCTTTAGAACAGTTGGATCTTTATTATCCTTACTAAGAAGAGTCTTATAGGCTCGTCAAGACAAGCAATACCGCTGCTAATTTTGCCTTAGCTTGGTTCTGTTCGTGGAACATCCTCACTGCTGGAAGCACCTTTAATCACTGGTGGTGGAGATACATCCTCCAGTATTGTCACGTTGGCTATATCCAGCGAACGATCGGAACTCGCGTGTAACGCGCTAGTCGACGGTCTTGGTTCGCGTAGCTCTTGATTTTCGTTTTCAACATTAACAGCAAATTGCAAATTTGTGTCTAATATACGTAATTATACGTATACCTTCATATTATTATCATAGGATAACCTCAACAAGTTGCTATATGCATGGCGTATTAGGTACGCATAGGTAAACAGCGAGTAAGATGAACTCGTGGCGTTGCATCGTGAACTCGAGTAAAAAAATGGGTTAAGTAAGAACTCGAATCGTTGGAACGTGAAACCTCATATGCAATCGATAGTTATCGGTAATTGTGCAAATTACTTACAAATATTCCCACTCGTCGTTATGTTTCCTCTTCGGCATCTTGATTTTGACGAAAAAACGTGTTAACACGGAGAAACTTAGAAAAACCAACTTTGTAGTGCGACGCGGCGGAGCACTGCAACGTGAATGAAGAACCAGCCGACCGCACGAAATAATGAAATTGTGCGGTCTACCTACATATTTTTTTTTCTCTCTCTGAACTTAGTGCATAGACAAGGCGACATTATGCGTGCTACTACAAGTGTATATATAAAATCTCTTCAAACTCAATACTGTAACATAATAGCTGTTAAAAACGAATAATAATTACTGTTTTAAACTTTAACGACTATTTACTAATTCATACGTCATTGTAACGAGATATTTATAGCTATAATTATTGAATACTGTGTAGTTAGAAATAAACATTTCAAGCCAAAATCTATATATCTTTAAACGAGCAGTTCTTGTATATATATCAATTCATTTCGGCTTGTTGGCCAGCGTTTACTCCATACAAACGTATTCCCTTGTTTCCTCTCTGAATAATGTCACTAGAGCAATCTATTTTTTTCCATACCCAATATCGTCGTGGTTCTCTGTTTTATTTTTTTATAAATTAATCTTTAAAAAGAATATTATGAACCGTTAAAATTACCGCCGTGATCAGACATCTGGCAAACTAATTTGACGCATACAGTAACATAAAAGAAAATGAGAGGACCACAGCCAAAGCCAGTCTTAAATAATTTACGAAAAAAATATCGATCTAGTTTCGGAAGAGGAAAAGGGTAATACGAAACGATGATTTTGTCTACTTTTTGTAGGTATATATAATCGGTCTGAGCTGCTGTTGTCCCTATTGCGCTTTACGTGGTACAGCGCGACGACAATATATTTGTTAAATACCTTTTCTACAGCTAGGAAGGGATTATTCAGGCAATTTTATAGAATACATGTGACATTGACTGAAAAAACAGTGCCGTGAATCAGTCGCACCTTGGGAGAGGCTTATGCTCAGCAATGAACTGATGTAGGCGGATTATGAATGACATATGTCATCGATCTGATCGAAATATCTCAGTTTGGGAATTTCACTCGTCATGAGCTTTTATACATAGTCTTATGTTTAACTTAACTTTTACATGATCTATATTGGTGATAACTTTCAAACTAACTTCTGAGCTGAGAGATGAAATAAAAATAAGTTTATTTTCAATGATTACATTCAAATCAACATACAACACCATACTATTTCTTAATACCTTACAAATAGTCCTGAAAAATGGTGATGGAGATTTTTTAGTAGCTATGAAAATAAATACTTGTCCGAATTAAGCCTAAAAGTGAGGGGCGCAAGCTATAGAGATAAGTACTTATAGGCAGTAGCTTAAAAAATATTACATATGAAACCCATTGCATACCAATAATTGTACCTAAATCTCGTTGTCTTATATATTGAGTAAAGAATAAATCGTTTCATAGCTTCAGTACTACTTCTAATAAAACAAATTTCATATTTAAGACTGAGACCTATTCCAAACTAGCTCCAATCCGCAATTTCTTCCACTTGAATTACGCAAATGTACGTAAGCCCTCGTAAGTCCCATATGTTTCAATTGCGGAGTAAATGCGCATTTTATCCCTAAGTTTCCGCCTCTCTTCGCTACCAGACCGACGAGACATGTTTATATGTTGTTATTAATCACAGGCTCCACTCCTCATGTGGGATATAAGTCCCTACTTATTCCTACATATTCTTTCTATAGTAACTTTTAAACTTTCCCGATTCGAAAACATTCTGAGGTAAGTATAGTAAACCTATATTTGAGGCATGTATAATTATGAATATGGAGTTTAAGTTCTTTTTATTTCTTCATACTCTTTCTTATTTCTATACTTAGCCTTAGTCGTCTATAAATACGTTTTAAGCAGTCTGGAAGTCTGTGGAAGACAGATCCGCTGACATTACTCCTGCATTGGCTTATATTGTACGGAAACGTGCATGGAATGAAATGTGGAAGTGCATGCTCCCGGCATGCACTTTCTCATCCTGTGCAGACGTGGTTGATATACCTAGTGGTCTAGTGGCGTTTTTATGTTGTCTGGCTCTTCAGGAATCCGGAACCAGGCTTCGAAATGAAGTTTTTAACCTTTTTTAATGTAAGTTTTCTACCGCTATCTATCCCCCGTGGGCTTTTCCCATTTATCAAAAGGATTATTATCAAGGATGACTCTTTCTATACATATCTATTTGTAATAAGAATAGGTTCTGTATGCTATGAATACCAACCTTGAAAAATGCGTGTTTGTTTTGAGACACTAGGTACGTATGACGTGTGCAAAATAACTACGACTACCTAGAATTACCGCAAAATGTTGTTTTTAAACGTATTTGCGAATGTTAAGTGAAAACATAAATTTAATTTTTGAAAACAAAGACACAAAAAGTGGAATGTGAACCCGGCACTATGAAAACAGCGTTTCATACTAGAACAAACTGCGTAGGTAGTTAATTATTCGTGCTTCCGGTTCATTTGAAAATTTTCTCCTTGTCTTATTGTTGTAATATTATTATTTATAACTTATATGGTTTTGTAATATAAAACTAATTACCAGGCGAGTTCCTAATTTTTGGTTAGAACAATGAAAGTAATTAGCGCTTCATCATCAACACAGCTAGTCGGCTTATTGCTGTATTAATATTAGAATTGATGTATTTCATGAGTTTTAAAGTGTAATAATAGATGCCCTCGCTTGGTGTCCTTTTAACATACAAAATATAAAGGTTATATTTCGCACATGAAGCGATTACATGAATAGCTTGTATGGCAAATCAATGTATAGTGATTAAACGGTGTTCCCTTAGTCGCGACTAAAATACTTCTTCGTATCTTCGCTTTAGGTAAGGTTGGGTTGTTAGTTTGACCTTGGCTACATGGATTAATATAACTATAAAAAAACTAAATACCTGACAACACAAAGTAAAGTTATTGATCTAAAAGAACATAAGTTAATTTTTTTTTATGTTATTTGGTAACGAGACGAGCTGGTCGTTTGCCTGATGGTAAGCATAACGCCGGCCCATAACATTTGCAGTGCCACCCAGAACTTTGAAACAAAAAGGCCTGCGCGGCACTGCAGTGCGCTCGTTACCCTGAGACATTAGGTATTATATATAAGCCCAGTAATTTCACTGGATACTCTGCTCATCAAACCGGAACACAGTAATGCTTGCACACTACTGCTTGGTGGCAGACTTCACGAGCAAAGCGGTGGTAACAACCCAGACGGACACTCGCAGAAGAGTTAATCCTACCACCTAGTAAAACAACATAATAGATACAACTACTCAATATTAGATACACTTAATATTAGATACTACCTTTTTAAACCATTGGGTAACGAGACCACGTGGTCGTTTGCCTAGGCAGCATAACGGCAGCAGATAACAATTGCAGTGCCACTCAGAAAAAAGGCCTGCGCGGTACTGCAGTGCGCTCGTTAGTCTTGTTATCCATAGCCCGCAGTCATTTACTACTCTTCTCATCAAACCAAAACACAGTAAATAAGATTTTTAAAAAGTATATAGGTAATTATGTACCACTCTTTGTAAACATCTATCTCACTCGCTCATCCATACATTTGCGTTCGATTTCTATTTCGAATTCTCTGAACGCCTGGCTTCACACCAGCCTAGATTCATAGTGCCGCCCGTAGTACACGGGTTACCTCAATAATTTTTTTTTTCAACGAGTTATTTGCTTTTGTATTATTATTATGTTGAAACAAAATTCTCTGTCATAGTCATATTTTCCAATTATAAAGGGACTCTCATAAACAAACTTCACAGCAGCATCCCTTTTTATTTGGCAAAGATTGACAAAGTGAGGAGGCTCTACGACTGCTGTCAACATTTACTTATGGTGTTTGTCTTAGCTAAACACAAAACGTTTAAACGTAACGTAATTATTCTATGCCAACGCTATTGCTAATGGGAGTAGTTTGCTGTTTCTTGCAGTATTAGTACAATTATAAGCAGCAAGACAATTATGTACAAGTCATTGACTTTCTTAATTGCTATTACTGGGTGAAATTTCTCGACACGAGCGCTGAGTTAAGTACCTAACAAGCGCACATTTGTACAATTTAAGGCGTGGACTGCAAAAACAATTGCTTTGTCTCATTATTTACGAACATAATACGTTTATTGTGAGAGAGGAGAAATTTGAATATGAATATAAAAAGCTTCTTATTGGTTGCGCATTGGTTAGTGTACATACACTACCGTGCTAAAAACATACCTATCAAACAATCAGCGCCCAGATCAATAAATTACAGATATATGAATTATCAATCCACAAATTACGATTGAAAGAAAGCAGAACTATTTATTTGGCTTAAAGTCCAGACGACACCGAGTCAACATAGTGCTAATTAACCTTTGTACCATAGTACATACTATATAGGTAGTTGGAGAAGCTATTCATCGACACCGTTACTTCGCTGTAAGGTTTCAATTATCAATTGGCTGTTAATTCAAGGGCGCTAACATTTTGCACGGGCATGCTATTATGATGTCACCCGTATGACAAGTGTGCCGGCGTCGGCAACGGTGGCGGCGATGTTTAAGTTAATAACGCGCGGGGGATGATCCAGGTCGGTGCACTCCCTCGTCAGCGAGGCGAGGAGCCGTCGCGGTCCGCTGCCGCTCCCGCTGCCGCTCATGCTAGCGCTTGTAGCGTGGCGAGCACGAAATCGGTCCGCACGCACAGTCCTCATCTAACCGCGAGTGAGCGCGCTGCCTACCGCGGCGCGCCCTCCGCCGAACGTAGCGGCACATGCCTACGAAATGTCACCTACCTACATTTCCCGATAACGTCCGATTAGCAATTAACATCGCCAAATAGCACAACTAGTGCGCGGCGCGGTTTCAGTTCACCGATATCGGGGTAAACACTTTTCCGAGTGAAGTTTCTTGAGTAAGATTTGTTGCGATCTCGTTACCATATGCAATGTGTTGTTAAAATGCACGGCCTTGAGAGTAAAACAGTTTTTTATTTGTGAGTCTGCCGGTAATTATGTCGCGAGTTTGTGTGGACGAAATGTGTGCGACGCGAGTATTAATGTGTGTTTCTTTAACCGCGCAAAGCAGGAAATACCATCAGCTAAACTCAAGAGTGGCTTGCAATCTTGCAACATTGTAGAATTTCATGCGCCGTTAAATATGCATACTACATGTATTAATTCGAATGTGACGTAGGAATCCGGTTTTTGTTTACGGATCGGATGCTGATTTTGACCTTGAAGGTAGTATACACCAAACATTTTGTATTTGCGTTTTTGTATGTTAAATAGAAAAAAAATGTTGCATGACACGTCAGTCTGTGACCTTTTTATTTTAAAACTTGTGAAGGGAATTATCCGTTCACTTGTTTACAAATTAAATGTAAACCTTGATTGTGAATGTACGCATTACTTCAGCTATTGTTCTTTGGCTTTCCCGACCGCTGATAAACGTATGAGTATTAGATAGAATACTAGATAATTGTCCGCTATTTCAGGCGTGACATAGTCACACCCTGACATAGTAGGTTAACTTAAAACATCGAAAGAATGCGACTATCACACAGTAAGTTGCAGAATCAATGTCACCGCGGTATCGATTCAACAAGACAGGTTGTTTAGCCACAAGTTTTAAATTTAATCGACAGATATTTTGCAGATATTAAATATCTACTTAGTCTTCAATATTATAAGCGGTTTTACTGTCGTTTTTTATTTACTAATCACGAAAATATTTAAACATTCTCTAGACTCTGTGTCATTTGCAAGCAACAACAGAATAGATAATAGTACAAACGCAACACTTATTTTTATTTTGTTAAACTTAGAAATGTGCGTTGAAGTCTTTTATATGAAAATTGCTATAGGATATGCTATACGATATATGCTATATGCTATATGCTATATGCTATATGCTATACGATACTTACATAAAAATTGGCACGACATTGAAACAAGTATAAAATTTATTTTTACCACTACCTATCTACGTAAAACTTTACATACGTGACTTAAATATAAACTAAATTATTGCTTAATGTCTTTTAAAAAAGTTGCGTGTGTCATATCTTAAACTAGGTATCATTTAAAGTACATCATCATGATTGTTTATATTACGTCTACTCTTAAGAATATGTCGCTTTTATGTATACCAACGGTTATGTCACCTGGTCAAGGTCACTGGACGTTGCCTTTCACTTAAATTCTCTTTGTAGTATTAAAATACTAAAGCCCATATCATATTAAGAGTGACAAAGTATTTATATCAAACCATTAAAAATTAAGAAATCAGTCAAATTTGTATTCTATGGTAGAAAGTATTTATAAACATGAATCTTAAGATTTAAAAAGGTACTATACACGTTAAACACGTACCTGATATGGGCTAATGCTCATAACATATAATACATAAAGTAAGTAATAAGTACGCTCCGTTTACACACAACATCAAGAATTCCAATTTAATTATGTGACAAATACCTATATTACAAAGAAGGCCGGCCCCTTGTGCATTATACAAGCGGCTTGATCTTTGTAATATATTCGTACATCTAGTTCGTCATCGTGTGGCAGACGCAGCCATCGGAAATGTAACGGATCGTATGACTACTCAAAAGGAAATACAAAGGCTAACTCTGGAATTATGAATTCCGAAACCAAATCCGACAAGTGCACAATTTCCCTATAGTTATATAAATAACGCACGTTTCATTGTTTTATTGGTGTAACATAATAATGATCAATTATGACACATTTTACGTACTTTGTTATCTGTGTAAACACAAACACAATAAATATGTCAATCTTTGTAATAAGTATTCTTTCTATAATTGTTGTTATGGAATCGACACTACCTACTAAATATTATAGTGACATAAAAGAATTCAAGAAATAACCGGAGAGAATTAGAAAATATTAGAACAATGTAAGATTATTGTTGTAAAGATAAACATTGATCCTTAACCTCTGTACCTAATTTCAAACGTTAACGACTAAACATAAAACGATAGCAGAAATCTATTTCTATAGATTATTTTGATCGTGGAAAAAGAATTTAATACACCAGGGCCGTATTAACAATTTCAGATTGCAGAAATATGGATCTAGCTTGACTTTGAGTAGTGACAGGGCTGACAGTTGTGGCATTTCAACGCTGCTTTCTATTCATAAATTGCTCTCATTGCATGACAGATTAGAGTCGGATCTCTGTACTTATATGTAAAAGTGCACCTGTTGAAAGAACAAAGGAACATCTGAATTTTAATGCTGAATAAAACTGTCTTGTAACACTTGCACGTATTTTCGCTTTATAACCGACGACCATTTCGAAACAGATTTTAGCTGTCAAATTGATAAAGTTGAGAGACCAATTGAATCGTTATGTAGGTAGCTTTTGACTCTTTACCAATGCTATGAAATTATTTCCTATTTTTCTCTTCACGGTGCATTATGTTTCTTTTGTGTTTTTCTATATTTTGGATTCTTTGATCTCGTAACAATAAGACTTTAATGTAGCACTTCAATCTATAAAAATAGCTATAGATACTAAGCTGATGTTCGTTATAATAAAATCGGAAACAATAAAAGCTGTTACTGCTCTGCTATCTGTTGATATACCAGCGATACGCGTATGGTTTTCTCCTTCATCTAACTTCAAAAAGATTGAGTCTGACAAATCAACTCCAATAATTCACGCTTTGATGTTGTGGTGCAAGCAAAATACATAAACCACAAGCACACGGTCGTTAGTTCCACGCATTTTAGCCGTATGTTATGTATCTGTTACTGAGCTGAAAAAACAGGCTTGCCGAATGTCAACTACAATAAAACTATCCCCAATAAAATTCATGCTGCTCTCCGCTTTCGAACACACTTCGAACTCATAATATACCTATATAAAGTAAAGTAAAAGAAAACTTTTACTTAACAACATTTACATTTTATCTGACGACCTCTCCTGAATAACTTGAGAAGTAGTAAAACAAAAGTTAGCAATAATGGCAGTTGTGTCAATATCTTTTTTTAAAGATTTATTGGGCTTCCCTAAAAATTTATGGGACGTATTAAAGTCAACATCTACCTCGATTAATACAGTCGACGCAACGGTTACCAAGAAGAGCGTCGACGATAATTTTGCTTAATATAAAGGAGTCGATGCTCATAAATCTGAATCAAACGTTTTGAAAAGGAACGTCCGAGTCGAATGACCCTTTTCAAAGTCGTTCAGAATGTCATAAAATATGTATCTATCTAATATGTTTGGAAATGTGCTTTGGACGATGTTTGTATGTCGTAGTCGTATAGACTTTACCTTCTAACGTCTTTCGTAATAATTCTTAGTGTCAAACTTCATTGTAAAAAATGCGTAGAAATCCAGCTAATACCTCTTGTAGCGTAGTATTTGATCGACATGTCCTGCGTTCAATAACTACTTAAGCATCTGGCGGGCCGGGCAAGTGTCTTCAACGGCTGAGTAATCCCCAAGGGCAGGGCCGGCAGATATACGGCCGTGATAATCTTCATTCAAGGCCCGTGAAAGCAAATCGCTGAATACGATACAAGTTTCTTGTCGAGGCAGCGTATCGAAGTGTAGCATCGAGGAAATTTGTCGGAAGGTGGCGCAACTGAAGAGAAAACTAGCGCAAAATTTCAAACTCAACGCTTCAAGTTTAGGAAAGTTTTAGAGCTAGGTATATCGACTTATATATCAAGATGTTGCATCTGATCAGAACGATCAAGTAAAATTTTGTACAACACATTGAAACATATCTTTTAAGGTATAAGGAAAAATATTATATCAAAGAGGCCACTTACACATATTGGCAGAAAGACGTGACGTGCGTAAAAGAATTCGAAAGAACTTTCTTTAGAGGCTTTTTCGGAGATTTCATATAGATATACAAAAAACATTATTGCAATAGCATAACATAATTTTTTCTTAACATCTGCAATTGATTTGAAAATTATCACTAAAAACGGGTTACCATTATTTGATTTCAGTTCTCGATATTTCGGCGCTGTTGCAAGTACCATGATCATGGTATAGAACTTTGAAATATCCCGTTTCTAGTGATAATTTTCAAATTGTTGATGACCATGACAGTTTAACAAATTATATGACGTCAATAGTAACTCCAAAAGCTTAGCATTGATTGAATAACTTACATTCAGTGAGAAGAATTTTAATAATCATAGTTTTGCCCTTTATATACAACAGAAGGCACTTAAATAGCTCCACCCATAAAAATTCTGGCACAATACATAATAGACTTGACGTGCCTTCATAGGCCATAACGGTTGTTATTAGTTTACGAGTTATTGCCTGTGATGAAGTATATTATATATGTACTCGATTATATTATGTTGCATCTATGATCACAATGAAGGAAAGATAATGGATTTTGTGCATTGCGTCCTATAACTATATATTACTAGCTCCTAGCCTTCATCCATGTTCCCACAAGAACCGTGCAATTTTCCGGGATAAAAATTAGCCTATGTTCCTCTCCATAAACTATAGCTATGCCAACAATCACGTTGATACGTTGCACCGTTGCTGCCTGAAAGAAGGACAAACTAACACACAAACATACACTTTCGTATTTATTATGGTACGGATAGTTTGTACTATTTATAATGTATAATTGTATATGTATCAAATGTGAAACTGATCCGGATTCTACACTAGGTTGCAGATTAATAAGTGATAGTATAATATGATCGACATCTCATGAAATTACACAAATAACTCGACTTCTGTCGAGGCCGGAAATACAGCAATTGGCAGACGAGTAATATTGGAAGGACTTGGGTTCGCCTCGTCATTTAAATGGACGAGGTGCTAGCCTATTCCTTTTAAACTAAACGAGGCCCTTAATTCCTGTTTCGGTCAAGACTTCTATAATACTTTTCTCCAACTTGCGAGGAAACAATCATATTAATAATATATAAAATAATATTATACTACTAACTTTGTTCAATATTTACTTAAATAAAATTCTAGAGTAATTACGGAAGCATGGATAGTTACAAAATTTCAACATAATTTGTAGGCCAGTTAGTAATTATTATGTAAATAAAGTGGCTCCAAAACATTCGTAGAACATAAACAACGTTATTAACAACTCCTGAGCCCATAGAGATGAATACCTGAAATGTTAGAACCACGCGCCCCAGTTCCATTGTCTTCTTTTCAATCTCGGCGGAAAATACCGCTAAACGTCATAATTGCGCTTTGAATTTTATATTTATGGAAAGACTGCATTTGTGCCTGAATTGAAAATTTAAATTCTCACACAATGCCTCAATCGTTTTCGGTCATGAATAAATTGCGTAACAGTATTCTATGTGTTTTAATATTTCGGTTTTCTGTTAAAAATTTCAGAATGATTACTTACGCCGCATTTTGTCTCGTGGTTCATTAATCACTTCAAGATTTACATTTTGGGGTAAATATTATTGTTGAAACATTTTAACCGAAGAATTTTGATAAGGAAAAATTTCGGGTGTTATTTTATCGGCGTTCTTTGTAGATTCGTTAATTGAATTTAGCTACAATATTTATTTAATAGCTAGATAATAAAAGTAGTAGGTATGCCCGTTACAAACTCTGATAAGCTACTTATTCCAAAGTTTCTTAATTTTATTTCTTTCCTTTCCTACCCTTTGGTACCAAGTAAAACAAATAGCTCACTGTGGAGTTTGCCTCTTGTTCTTAGCGGATCGGCTAAGTTAAATGACGACGTTCAAACCGGTCAATAAGGATGGCTCGTAGACGCAACAAAACGCTCCCATGCTTTAGAGACCACTTAAGCCGCGTTCAGTCTCGATTGTTGCCGTAGACAATAGTTGTTAAGTCATGTTGGAGGCCTTAAGGCTCTGCATAAAATTTTGGCACAAGAGTTGGCCAATTGCTCGTACATAAATGATATCCCAAATAAAACCTTACGAGAGCCGTAGCTGGTCTGTAACGACACGTAAACTTACTCTTTTTCAATCCGCCCCGATTTTGCAGAGAACGATATTTAGCCTTAATATTTACTCGGTAACTATCAAAACTAGCCAGTCACTAACTGTCGCAATCCAATTTGTTTATGTCTATACGTTTATTCTTTTCGTCCCCTTCAATATATCAATGTCCTGCCAATAGCCATCTGTAGGCCTTTTGACTTCTTTTTACTCGAGTAAAAAGGTTTCAATAGGTACATTACTTTCACACCCAAATCCTTATCTAAAGCTTTTATTAGTACGAGACCACAATAAAAACAGCCGATCACGTAGCTGGCAATGGCTATAATCCTGAGCGGCTGTCTCTGTAGGACCCTGCGAATCCCTTTATCGATTTTGGACAACCTTGCTTATATACTGAACAAGTTAGAATTGCCTTTTGATATCAACTCACGGTATTATGAAAGAGACGGTTCAAAATTTCGCTCGTGTGTTTCAAGCTAAAACCATTGAATGACTATTTTTTCTTTCACAAATTTTTAAAGTAATGTGCCTTCTTCTTTCCTCTTTCTTCTTTAATGACTGGATGATTGGTAGAAGATGTTTTAGAATTAAGTCCTCTCCTATAGTATGTGTTGCCATATACCTAGCATTAAAAACCTCATTACTCTAGTAAAATATGTCATGCAATATTCCAACGATATTTGTACAGATACACATGTAATCTACGTAACATAATCCAATTTTGTATTTCTTAGGCGGCTAGTGAGTCTATCTATAGTGATCGATGAAAAAAACAGTGCTGTTAAAGTATGTATAAAGAAAAAGCTGTATATAAATATTTTTCAATATTAAAATCTATCACTGATTTTGTCCCGTATAAGATTTATAAATTAATATTTTTTCAACTTATTAGTAATTTTTCACGCGAAATGACTATTGACATTGACATATAATATCATGATTGACATATTACCGAATTATTTACGAGCACGTGACTTGTCTAAAAGTGAGATATGTTTCGTAATACCTGCTAACAGGGCAAAGTTCTCGAAATTCCTTTTTGCTACCAAGTTTCATAACCCGATGTCATAAAAATGAATGGTGCCCCTCCACCTATTGTATTATGTTTGAGCTTATGCAAATCCGGCAAAATGAAGTAAGGTTGAACTCGTTGAGATCGCATGGCTTCTTTGCTTCGGTAGATTTAATAAACGAGGCCTTATTATTGCACTCACTTCGTTAAATTTTAAATAATTAACACGTTAGTGCTTCTACTAGAGGGGAATTTAATTTTCTACATTTAAGGCTACTTAACAAAGTTCGTGGTTTTGTCTCAGGGAACATTCATTGTTTGTCCGATTGTTTTATTATGATACCACAGAAAAGATAATGACTCATTGCATCTCTAGTGTTAAGGCCCTGTAAGAAAGCGATCTTTAGCTGTAATCCTTTTGTATTGAAATAAGGTTGAAAAATGTCAATGCGTTTGCTTTTAGTTGGACGTGACGTAGTTTTTATTTAATTAAGAAAAAGAGTTAAGTATTATATATAATTTGACATATGTCTTTAGACGATTAAATCTCATTTTTTTATGATACAAAAAGTATAACAGTTGTCGCTCAAAATATTTCTATTTCATTTGCTTCATAATTTTTTCAATTTTTTTGCATTTCGAAACAAAATAAATTTTTTGGAGTCATTTTAAGGCAATCATTTTTTTTAAGTTTTTCTGTAAAATCCTACTAATATTATAAATGCGAAAGTGTGTTTGTCTGTTTATTGATTTGTCCTTCTTTCACGCAGCAACGAAGCAACGGGTTGAGGTGATTTTTGGATATAGTTTATGGACCGGAGAGTACCTTAGGCTATTTTTTTTCCCGGATAATTCACGGTTCCTGTGGGAACGCGGGTGAAATCCGCGGCCAAAAGCTAGTATTTTATAAATAAGTCTTAAGTCTACAGAAGTGCTTTTTGGGGTCCCTGCCTCAAAAGAACAAACGGAACCTTTAAGAGGTCTGTAAATGAGCAATCGAGATTAACAATCGTTCTTTGATAATATATAAATAACCGTTTGAATGTAAGGACCTACAATCAACGTATCAGTCATTTTGAGATTAGTGGTATGTGATTGAAACGCTGATTGACAATCGTGGCTGATCGTTCAGGCGGTGCTTAAATGTTCACTCACGGGTTTCATCTATTTTGAGGGGTTGATACTCGTTTGTCAGTCCTATACAGAGAGACAGACTCGCCTTGACACAGCCAGATAAACGATTGTTGGTGGTTGATGGTTTCCATTTTTATCTATTTTGAGAAATGAATCCTAAAAAAGCTCGGCCGCGTTCGATTGCCCAATGTGCGGCAGCACTAAGAGTAGTCACAAGTTGTTTTTGAGTCATTTGCACATATCATTGATTGTCATTATCATAATCAAATATTTTAAATTAATGTCTTTATCGACTGTTCGAATCCGTCGTAACCATGGTTATTTTGACAGCTTCACACTAACATGCATTAGCGTCTAATGCCGCCCTAAGCTCTTTAGGTATTAAGTCCGATAAGCGCAGTAATTTGTTTTAATAATTAGAAAAGTAGCCGCACGTCAATCTCAGTCTCCAACTGAGCTTGTCTCATTTCCCAATCTATCGATGCTTACAATCCTGTAGAGACTGTATTTATTAACTTTCGTTTAGTCTTTGCATGTGATATTATGTAAAACTTGTGACTGCCAAAGTTGACTGCCAAAGTGCGAAAAGTCCAAATTCTATTTATTTCCCGAATATTATTTCAGCTTGTACAATTTTCACTTATTTGGAATTCCTTTATGCCGCCTTATTTGAATAGGTATTAAATTAGGGCCGATGACATCTTCTTTCCAAGTCGAAACCCAATTTATAAGCAAATTCTGGGGAGAGCTATCTGTATGAAGGAGGAATCTTGCAGGAATGGAGTGTCTATTAGCATTCAGGATTTATTTATCTTATACATATTTACATAATGGTATTTCCTACTTCATGCAATAGCATTCAATGGGATCGATAGCTCATAGCGGAAAATAAAATGAGGTCTTTGCAGTTAATTGATAAATCCGATTTTTTCTAATAATCACAGTAAAATTGACATTGACAGACTTCGTGGTATGGACAAATATTTGTCTACCTGAAACAAATATTACTTTTTCGTGTCTACGCGTTGTGTTGCGTCGTTTCTTTGTTGTTTCTGATTTTCCGAATGATTAATTACTTTACAATAATTAGCTATGTATCGTTCTATGGTCACAGATTTTTATTTATCAAAGGCAATATAATAAATATTATATTTATTACATATATTCTATAAGAGAAATTATTACCAAGTTTAAAAACACAAGACTTCCGTTGTATTAGTCGTTAACTGTACCTGACAGCTAGAAAGATTTTGTTTATGTTTTATAGGTAATATTACCAAATTTTTTGTGTTCATAAAATTAATATTTTCCTATCTACTGTCACGTGCTGTAAATAAAGTTTTGCTTGACAATAGTTTCCTTACAATTTACAAAAATAGTTCAGAGTCGGCGTATAATTATATCATTACCGCACGGAAAGATGCTATGTAAAAATATCATAGTCATCTATTTTCCTTAATTTATTATTACATGTTATAGGTATTCCATCAAGGAACTAATGTTATTACGAGTATCTGTGCACTTAACCTTATTGTAGCTACGGAGTTGCCTGGCGTGTGTCATGCTTGCCACTCCGTATAATAATATAAGTAACAATACATTTTGATAAACTTTTATAGGCAGCGTTCACACCAAACACAACTCCATCTGCCGACAACAAAGAATAGTGACTGAGTCACCGACTGATGTATATGTGATAATACTGATAATACATACGTTCTGTTTGAACGCGGACTTGTTTTTTTTTTGTCAAGGACCGTGCTGTTTGTCTATGACCTTTGCAGCGTCACCGGAGGCGAAAGAGCGCAGAAAGAGCTTAACCCTAGCAAAAGTGGTGATTTGGCGACTAGCTCAAGGGCAGCGCGTGAGGTCAATCACGCGGTACGCATCTCGCGGCTTGTGTCGTCGCCGGGATAAACGGGGTTGGAGAAAACGGCCCCGACGTACGAATGCGTCCGTTTGAAGTGAACGCGGCCTTACGTTTATTTCGCGGTTCTTATTTGCAGTCCTTAGGTATATCCCATAGGGCACATAAATAAATTTAATTTTAATTAAACCCATCATTGTTTTCCCGTGGCTGATTTTTGAGTGCTAGTCATAATCTACGTTTAGCGTATTCACCATTTTCGACCACTTCAAGATCAGGCGGCATAAGGAATGAAACGGCTAACCTATAATTAACAAAAAAAATGTTTTTTTAATAGTAACATGGAAAGATTATTGGTACTGAGTTACTGCCGGCCGCATTTCTTCAATATATTTTGCACATACTTGTCGTACTATATCGTATAATGTAGGTATAATGTATCATAAAAAGTCTATCTTCTCTCACACTTTTTAACGGTATATTATCCTTATCTTAAGTTTGTAGCCGAAGGGTCGTCCTCTCAATAAATTGTTGTGGCTATGTAAGATGTCCTCCAAGAATGTTTCTATTACAGTCTTGAATTCCTTAACATAAACTTGAGCATTTAAACACAAGTTGTTGGGATATTATGTTGTGTACCCCGGCCCACGCGTGTCCCTAGGCGTAATTAATGTTTGGGATAACATTATATCTCCTTACTAGCATCTGTTTTATAATTTAATGTCTAACTACGGTCTTATTTCATATGATATTATGGACATTACACAATATTTAAAATATGCTATATGTATTGTGAGATTGGTTAAAAGTCAGGCTAAATAATCTGTGGTAAAAGTGTGTGATCTCAATGAGATTTTCCAATGTTTCTTTTACATTTGAAATTAAATAAAATAAACATTAGTCAATCTATATTTTTTAAATGGAATCAGCCATTGAAATATTAATCATCATCATCTTCAACTGGGAGACGCCCACTGCAGAGCTTAGGCCTCCCCATAATGGGGGCGGGTTTCCATAACACAACACGCTTGTCAGGCGTCTTGGTGATTGCAAGGAGAATACTGAACGGGATCCACGGGAAGAGATGGGGCTAGTTCTATTCATACACCGGGAGCACACGGTCAAAACATAGGATAAATTCATACAATTTAGCAGTCATTTAAAACTAACATCACAATATCATTTCACTTACAATTGCTATTACTGAGTTCACATTGAAAACTATTGGCGTAACGTAGTGAAAACAAAAACAAATGAAGATTAGCAGTCCAAGATCAAAATAGTATATTTGTTTAGCTTTATTGCGTGATACCAAAATAAACACAAGAATCTTCTTCTGTTTTTGTCACGACTGTGATTAGACAGTCACAGTTGTTGTTCGTTGTTTAGCGGTGATGCCTCAATTATTGTTAAGCCAAAAAAACGCGCCATCGCACCAGAATTTCCTGTAATAGATATTTCGATGTAATTATTATTTTACACGCATTGTGGTGGCGCGTTAACGAGGCGGATTATCTTCGGACGGATGTGCCAGATATATTCAATAATAAACTTCCTACTAATATTACAAGTTTGTATTTTAATATTTGTTTGTTATATAACGTCGCAATAATGCCAAAGTGATGACGACTGAGAGGTAGTGAGGTCGCCCGCCCATCCGTTGGTTAATGGTTTTAATCCTATTCTAGAAACTTGAGCTTTAGTTCATAGACAACATCGTGATTTTTACAATCGATAGTTTAGCGTTTGACCACTATCTCTCGAGGATGGTGAATATTTTAAACCTGGCTCTTAAATGCAGCTGCTATAGAACACACTTATAGAACGGGATATTTGGCATGTTTATTATATGATTTGAGTTTCCGATATTTCGGCGCAGTTGTCCCGTGATCATAGCGTTTGAAATAGCGCTGAAATATCGGAACATCAAATCAAATAATATACATGGTACATACATATACCGTTTCTAGTGATCATTTTCAAATCGTCAGTTTAAAAAACTAAATATAAATCATGTTTCTTCACATACCCCACGAGAAATTTATGAACATATGCTTTTGAATCATCTTTTTAGTATAATACTAATAAGTCTGAGAGTCGGGAGAGTCTCACGCTCTCACGGATTTCCAGGCTGGCCAATGCAGTCAGTCGTGTTGCAAACGACTGTAAACAAATCAATACTGTGAAATGGACTGGCACGTAGCAGCTTATTTATGCTGAAACACGGATAACAAAATAAAATACTTACTAATTTGAAATTCATTCATCAGGTTTCAAGCAAATCCATGACCAAGCGTAATAACCTTGTGTATGTTTTAAAACCTTAGTGCTCAATTCTTTTGAATGTACCTACTTACGCATTTACAAGCATAAAAGCACAAAATTGCTTTTAAAAATGCGGGAACCGACTTTGATGGAGATATCGCGATATGTGAAATTTGATCCTCCATTATTCCACCCTTAGGGGTGATATTCTTTCATAAAACTTAGATGGGACCAACCCGAGTTTCCTACCTCGAGAGTTACCACATTTCATATGGGCCAGCGTTATGCTTACCATCAGGCAAACGACCAGCTCGTCTCATTATCAAATAGAATGAAAAAATATATGCTACAAAAACAGTTGGGATGTCTACAAATCATCAGGATGCCCGACGAATGTTTTACCAAACAATATCAATTATTAAGTATAGTAATACAAAATAATCTTATCTTAGTCGACTGCTAAGTGTTTTTTAAAGTCACTGAATAAAAAACACACTTCTTAATTCCGTGATTAAACTATAGTTTAAACTTCCAACTACTGTCCGTAATCAAATCAAATAATTTACTTTGCGTTGGTGATGTATAACGATAACAATTTAAGTTATATTAGGTACTAGCTGCTCCCCCGCGATTTCACCCGCGGGGAGGTATTGGATTTCATGGGTTTTATTTTTTTGCGCGGAACCCTAATTATTTTTCTAAAATTAAAGTAGCCTAAGTTACTCCTTGTATCATCAACTATCTGCGAGTGAAAGTCTCGTCAAAATCGGTCCAGCCGTTTCGGAGATTACCCGAAACAAACAGACAGACAAAAATTTAAAAAATGGTTGTTTTGTTATAGGTACCGTATATACTTTCATATGCATTTGGTAAAAAGCTGTTATTTTGATATTACAAACAGACACTTCAATTTTATTTATTTGTATAGATGTATAGAATCTAACAGATGCACGTAAACCCACAATAAAAGGTAAGCTGTTTAACGCAACCATATTGTCCAGATTGCAATCTTGATTCAAGCGTGTTATCACACATTATCTGGGTTGTGTTTGCTGCAATGCACTTTGTTTATACGTACTACGTGCACCACCGTACATAATGTTGATAAAATATTTTCTGTTTTTACAAAGCATTTTATTCGGATTTAGTACGTCATTTTGTAATGACGCAAGTCTAATTTTATGACTTGCTTGTTTTTGTTCTAATTCATGCAGGTACGGAATGTTCTGTGTGTAGATATTTTTAGTATTTTCATAGACAAAAAATACCTTAGCAGCCGGCCAAATCTTTGGATATTGGAAATCTTTGGATTATATTCATCTATTAAAATTTAAAGTAAACTGCATTTTTATCTTGCTGTGATATTGGCAAAAATATTTTATTATTATACTAGCTGCTGCCCGCGGTTTCACTCGCGCAGAGATATTGGATTTTATGGTTTTTATTTTTTTGCGCGGAACGAAGAGAGAACGAAAGAGTTTAGACTCGTCTCTAATTGACATTTACTCTTCAAAACCCTGTTTATATTTATACGACCAACTAAATTCATCTGGTTCTTAACTAATTTAATTTTCGTCTTGAATGACAATGGTCAGATGGTAATTTAATTGAAAAGTTTCAGAGCATCCGAATTGGCCCCCGGATCGATTCAATAGTAAAAGTTTCACGATTTTATGAACTTTATAGAGATTTCATTTCGGATTAAAAGCGAGTTTATTCATTAATCACGGAAAAGTTTTCTAAAAAAATCGTTACTTGCCTATTTTAATAAATCGCTTAAAAGGGGGATAAAATATTACAAAAGGGTTTCTGTTTGTGACATGGGTAAAATTGCTTCTCTGAAATTCCTGCTCATTTAACAGTCTGCGCTGCATGCATAATACTATACAGAATCGACACAATTGCGTTTTGAAGTCACACGCTCTGCCTTTTACCGTGAAAGCGTACTTAAACAACCATACTGATACCATATTATACCTGTATCTCGTATTTATATTGGCACCTGAACGAGCCCCTATGTTTGCAAGGCAGCAGTGATTCGCTATAATCCCAAACAAATGTTTACTTTCATTTCACAAAAAATATTCGACACGCTTGCTCACTCGCTTTCGTTTACTGTATATTGGGTGAACGTTTTAGCTACATAAACAGATGGAAAACAATAACTGTGAAGTGATAATGCCTGGCTTTTAGATATAACATTTTCCTTTACAGTAAATTGTCGAAAATATTGCTGAAATTTCAGGGAATTAATTTTCAAGTTACAGCCATTTAAGGTTTGCGAAAAGAGAAAACTTTGTCGCTCCTGGCTAAGTTGGTTCTTAGCAAACACTTATATTGTGTTTTATTATCGAAGTACCTGAAAATATAGGATTTATATCACCGTACTCAAGCGTTTCGTAATTATAATCATACTTATCTAAAGTATCTAATTTAATACGAAGTAGTATGTTGTTATCAGTAACGCCAAACTAATAATAGTAAGTATTTTTACTAAAACCAATACTTATTTTGTGTAAATAATGTTAGAAATGCTAACCTAGAAAAAATAGCGCATTGCTAAATATTTTATTTGTTACAATATTTACGCATTTACATAATATTTTATGTCGAATCACCGAACTATTGCATTGTCTTTTAAAATCAACTTTTTAAAACCGATTCACTTAGACGAGTTTTATGATGATTACTCGACCGGTCTTAAGGTGTTCTAAAACTTCTAAAGCTCTTCATCAGTGAGTTACCCAGTACCCTTTTTTTCTGGTAACCCGGGTAAATGCGTTTATGCACATCTGGGACGACCCTCAGACCCTCCCAGTGGAGACGGGATGCGATGGTTACCTTACCCCCGTCTCCGTGCTCTCCGGAGCGGGATGGAGAGAGGATCACTGTCTCTCTCCCGCTCCTCGGCCTCACTTTGCAAAACAACGGCTTCGTAAAAGGAGAAACATCTCCAAAAATAATGTACCTACCTATTTCAAGTTTGTTCTGTTTAATTGCTAGTTAACTACAATATGATGGTTAAACCCGTGTTTGATGGAAATTGGACGCACCTCCTCTTTTATTTACATGAACATGACATTTTGTATAAATGCATATACATGGTCTCTAATATGATACAGTTACAACAAATAACAATAACAAATATTGTCACAGGAGGAGCGATCTTGCGTCACGGTCTCGAAGTCAAGATCGCGATCAAAGTTAGTATACCTAGTGCTAATTTACGATTCTCGTATTTCTTGCCCTTCCTTCCATAAAACGGGAGTCCCAGAAATATCTCCGAAGCTATAAAATACTTTAATCCTCGCCATTAAACGCCAACGAAACTGGAAGTTGAAAAAGTGTTTCGTCTCTAATGGTCGCTTCTGGCTTTTCCTTGTCATTGTGACGTACTATTGTACTTGTAACAATTATACGCTTGCGTGTCTCGCCCCTATTAAATTGAGACTGTCATTAGCTCGGATAACCGGTGTGTGGATTTTATTAAATGTAGTTATGAAGTGGTTTTTTCTCGATAGCGTTTGCGTTTGAATACTAAGTCACCTGGGGAACTAGACAAAGGCACTTGCAAAGGCAATCGTTAGTGATATTAGAAAAGTTAAAAATGTATTAAGGCGTTATAAGCAGCAAAATAGCTTCTGGCACTGGAAAAAATATATGTCATTATTCATCGTATCCATATACTTATACAATAATGCGAAAGTGTGTTTTTACGTTTGTTGGTTTGTTCGTTTGTCCTTCTTTCACGCAGCAACGGAGCAACGGATCGACGTGATTTTTGGCATAGATATAGTTTATGGACCGGATAGTGACAAAGGCTTTTTATTCCGGAAATATGCACGGTTCCTGTGGGAACGCGGGTGAAACTGCGTGCAGAAGCTAGTTACCGATAACCTTAAAAATACTACTAAACACAAATATACTCGATCAAAAAAATGTTAAACTTACCTTTAAAAATAAGTTTGCAATGGAATACTATTTGTTATTTATAAATGTACATTGATAAAATTAGCTAGTCTTACGTATTACTTATAACTGAGAAAAACTTGGTTGTTGTACATATTCGATTTGGCATCTAATTTAAAGTAATTAGGTTTTTTGGATTTTTACTATTTAAATATATCTGTGGCACGCGCGGTCTTCCTTCTCTTATTCGTTGAGATAACATGGTAACTTAGCGAATCCTTATATCAAATCCATACATTTGTAACTTTTCTGCTATCGTATGTTTATTTGATTGTAGAAAGTGGCTTTGTCTAGACCCCATGATCTGAAGAGGTGAATTTATTTATTTATTTTTTACTTGCATAAAATACAACTAAGCACTCAAGTATAAATATTTTGTTAGTGGGAGGACTAACTTTTCTGCGATTGTCCGTCTGGGTTGTTACCACCGCTTTGCTCGTGAAGTGTGCCGCCAAGCAGTAGTGTGCAAGCATTACTGTGTTCCGGTTTGATGAGCAGAGTTTCCAGTGAAATTACTGGGCTTATGAGACTTAATACCTAATGTCTCAGGGTAACGAGCGCACTACAGTGCCGCGCAGGCCTTTGTGTTTCAAAGTTCTGGGTGGCACTACAATTGTTATGGGCCGGCGTTATGCTTACCATCAGGCAAACGACCAGCTTGTCTCGTTACCAAATAACATAATAAAAAAATAAAAAAAATACCACTAAGCACTCAAGTATAAATCTAAAATTGAATTGGTCAAGGATTGTGTCCTAGGATATAGGATTGGCTCTCAATGTGCAAGTTCCTAGAATTAGGCGCTAGAACACCGATAGGTATATCTTTTGCGAAAGATTTTTTTATATGTAGAAAAAGCATTCACACAATCATGTAGGAGGGTCAGTGAACAAAATTCCTCTATGTCCTTGGGTAAACGAATCGTAAGAGGTGATGAACCCAACTATCAGTAATAGGACTTACTTTTCTGCGTAAGTCCGTCTGAGAGGGTACTAAAGTAATACTTTGCTAACTTAATCTGCCGCCAAGCCGTAGAGTGCAATTACTGTGAGTGCTAAGTAGCAGTGAAATTACTACTGATATCTTGGGACAACAAGCGCAGTGCAGTAACACGTAGGTCTTTGTCATTCAAAGCTTTGGGTAGCACTGCAATTATTATTAGTGGGTGTGATACACGACTAAATCGTAATTGCTTAAAAAAACTGGGCATAAATATTATTGAATATGTTCTATTAAATGTACAGTACTCAGCTTTGTAATTTCTGACGGTAGTTCCAAAGTTTCTAAGCTTCAATTGAGTAAAGTTTGTAAGTTTCGTCGTAGTCTAACCACACATCCACTAATTCATATTGTCCAGTTTTTGGATGCTTCTCTAAAACGATCTACAACTATTGACGTACAACGAGTAATGGGCCTTATGCTCCAGATTTTTAGATAGTATATCTTAGTTAGTCTTTTGTTTGTGGGAGGACTAACTCTTCTGCGAGTGTCCGTCTGGGTTGTTACCATCGCTTTGCTCGCTGCTGCCAAGCAGTAGTGTGCAAGCATTACTGTGTTCCGGTTTGATGAGCGGAGTATCCAGGGAAATTACTGGGCTTATGAGACGTAATACCTAATGTCTCAGGGTAACGAGCGCACTGCAGTGCCGCGCAAGCCTTTGTGTTTCAAAGTTTTGAGTGGCACTATAAATGTTATGGGCCGGCTGTTTACCATCAGGCAAACAACCAACTCGTCTCGTTATCAAATAATATAAAAAAAAGCTCTGATTCGAGTGGGTTCTTAGTTCTTATTTCTAAATAGAGTGTAAGTAATACAATATAGGCATTCACCCAAACATGTAGACGCTACTATCCACAAGTGATAACTGGATACTTTTTTGCTGTGAAGAAGGTCAGGTCACTTTTTTATCACTGTGTACTAACAATGTGTCAAATGTGACGTAGGTACATTTATATCGTCTTAGATATATTTAGGCCATCAAAATAATCGACCCACCTGTTTGTTTATAAACAAAATAAAAATAAATTAAAGGTCATAACTAAGCGTCAGTAAACCGATTTTCCTTATTTAAGCTAAATAAAAACATTCTCATAAAACGTACCCGTCAACAGATTAAAGAAGACAGTATCCGGTTATAACATTTTTGTCAATCTACACAACTAAATAAAATTGAAGTGTCTGTTGTAATATCAAAATAACAGCTTTTTACTAAATGCATATGAAAGTATATACAGGACCTACACCAAAACAGCCATTTTTAAAATTTTTGTCTGCCTGTCTGTCTGTCTGTTTGTTCCGGGTAATCTCCGAAACGGCTGGGCCGATTTTGACCGGACTTTCACTGGCAGATAGCTGATGTTACAAAGAGTAACATGGGCTACTTTTATTTTGGAAAAAGAATTAGGGTTCCGCGCAAAAAAATAAAAACCATGAAACGCATTATCTCCACGCGGGTGAAACCGCGGGGCAGCAGCTAGTTATAAATAAAAAAGGTTTTGTTTGCCAAAAACAAGCTGGTGGTGCAATTTTTTTATAGTCTACTTAGCATGTTTTGTGGTTTATATGCTTTGTAATGTTTGAGTTGTTTGACAAACATAGAATCGCTCAAATAGACTTTTTCAGAGAGTGGTTTTCCTAATAATTAGATATATAGTTTACGGTAACTAAAAAACACACTTCCACCTCCTGGCTCCGTCATAACAACCTCGACATCAAGTGCAATCTATTGGACCCGTCAAAACGAATCATATGAGCCCAAACTAGAATGGTTTACTTGTAGCCACTAAAGAGCTCCACTATCCACCTCCTGGCTCCATCATCAGATCAGATCTACATGATATGCTGTTAGAGTCATTTTAACTTTCATAAGTGCTCCTTTGGGGCCTATTTGAATAAAGACTTTTG
The DNA here is from genome assembly GCA_907269065.1 of Crocallis elinguaria. NCBI lineage: Eukaryota > Metazoa > Arthropoda > Insecta > Lepidoptera > Geometridae > Crocallis > Crocallis elinguaria. The sequence continues at coordinate 7,357,063 of OU026079.1, read as the reverse complement.
AATTTGAATTTGATACCAATTTGTAGTTTTGTCATCCGTACTACATATACATCAAAAAATCAAATTCAAAACGTTTTTATTTCTGTAACCAAAAATACGAAATACAAACAAAGTTTCATTTCGTTTCGGTTAAAATTGACTTCCAAGATTTACACTGTTTGTAAGTTAGTTACAAGTGAAGCTTATAATAATGAGTTGGTAAAATTATCACGTTTTCCACTATATAAAAATATTTACTAGAACAAAAATATTTGTATCCGATTTGTAGAGTAGAAACCATTTGCGATTTCAAAATGCAATGTAAAATAAATCATTGTTATTTCTATGAATTTAATTAAAGGCATAAATATTGTATATCAATAGTTAATGCGGTTTTACGCAAGAGGATATAGGTATATTACAAGCTAGGATTAGTTATCCCCATTCATTTTATACTCTTTGCAAACAATAGGTACCTAACAATATAAATAATAAGATCTATAATGTGGTTAATTTATAGTTTTAACTAGGTTCCGCCCGCGGTTTTCACCCCCGTTCCCACGGGACACGTGCATTTTTCCGGAATGAAAAGTAACCTATGTTACTCTCCGGTCCATAAACTATATCAATGCCAAAAATCACCTCGATCCGTTGCTCCGATACTGCGTGAAAGAAGGACAAACCAACAAACACGCTTTCGCATTTATAATATTAGTAGGATTCCTGTCTTTAGAATGTCTAATGGCCTAAGTTCGATTTAAAACCAACCAAGGGTCATTAACGGACTAAATAATACTAATTTTTGGTTTTATAATCCATCGTTGCGAGCTCACGTATGTTTTTTATTTTATAATAAACTAACCCAGGTTTCGTTGTACACATCGAACTTAGGCCATCAGACATTCTTTATCGTCGAATTACAACTATAAATTACCCACATTATATATCTTATTTAGATGGACTTCCGAAAATTAACGCCTGATTCCATGAAATACCTAACAATATCTTATTTAATGCAGAATTCTGGAACGATTGCTAACTTTCATTACAGATTAAATCTATTGTTGTCTTTATCTTTAAAATAAATGACGAAGACAATTATAATAGACTATAATATTATGTGAATATATTCAACAAACTTTCCAGAATTCTGAACTTAGCCAACAATAGATATTCGAAGTTAAAAAAAGCAGAACCTACGTTACTTTTTACATGAGTCAAAGCGTGCTGTATTAAGAGTAAGCTCATTAATTTCCTTACTATTAAACATAACAATTTACACCGTTAACCACACGTAAACACGACATATCACAATATCGCCTACATAATGTATGTTAGGAACGGTCAATAGAATGTTTCCTAGTCTGTAATAAAATAAAACGAGGACCCGTGGTGTGGCGGGTGTCGTCATGCTATGGGTTCGCTATATATAACGTCGGGATTAGTGTCATCGAGAATGGAATTGAAGATACCGTTGGAGTGTTAGCTTACGTAGATAAAACTGATACGGCTTTTAGATTTAGAAACTAATGATTTATTTATAAAATAATTAAGAGATTATTGTAATGTTATATTTGTCGTAGATATCCATATGTTTGTTGGTGTCGTTTGTGAAATATAATTGTTATACATCTTTTAATTCTTTGTTGATATATTTCTAGTCCAACTGCGGCTTCGCTTCGTGGTACATATGTTTATAAATTACAGCCTATGTGTTATTCTGATGTATAAGCTATATTAGTGTAAAGTTTCATCAAATCTGTTTAGTAGTTTTTACGTGAAGGAGTAACAAACCATCAATACATTCATCATCACAAGCTTTCGCGTTTATAATATTAGTAGGAAGTGCGTTTTAATTATTTTAATAACTAATTTATAACGTGTAAACACGGATCGAAAAATAAAAACGAAACCATTGTACGAACATCATAGGTATGCCAAGGTCTTTCATCTTAATAATAGACATTGTAAAAGTATACCGTAAAAGAATACCGTCTTCCTATTGTGTTTGTAAAATTTATTGTGTAATAAACAAAGGAATAAGTAGTTGTTCAATGTATAACGATTCGTTACCTATCCATTATTCTATGTATTGTACTAAATGCTCGATAAGCCAACTCGATGGGTCCAAACTTTGCTATTACGCAGGAAACACTAATTTGAGCAACCTGCAAAGTATATCATCCTTCCCTGGTTATATCACGTATAGGCTAGAAATAGGAACCCGAACATGATGGGTCTGCTATTATCCGGTTGCAGGTGCTGATAATTACCTTCTGCCGACAAAATCATACTTATGTTACAAACATTACTGTCACCAGATCAGTATATTCCTATGAGCGAAATTTCCAGTCAACCGAACGCACACAAATATGTGATTTGCACCGCGGCTACTTCAGTAGAGCGACTCAAGCGGCACAAGTACCTTGATAATGGTAACCTATTTTAGCCGTTTGATCTTGTTGATAGACAGTTCGGCCCGTAAACTCATAGTATTTTCAAAACGCCAAGTCAAGACGCACGTATTTCAGTACAAGAACTGATCTCAAAATCAACATTTGAATTGAACGCGGTAGCGCCACTAATTGACTTTTTTGTTTATTTGCCGTAGACCGGTAAGGTCTGTGCCGCCAGCATAATGGGTACGTTGCCACCTATAGAAGATATCATTTCGATTATTCACAAGTCTACAACAAGCCGGTTTAGTAGATTAGTTAATTATTAGTATGTTTAGTAGCATAATTATGTTAATTTTACTGTTATTTTATGTAGTACGTAGTCATCATCTTTCTGGGAAAACAAAACCTCCGACCAACTAAGGAGCTGCATACTTACAATACCGTTTATAATTTTTAAGTAAACCTGAAATATAAGAATTCGTTTTTAAAGAAGAAGGGAATCATATTATTATATGAAGTACAAAACGCGCGTAGTACACAATTTAATGAACACCGACTCTACAAAAAGGAAAGTGAACGCAAACTTGTAAATGAGTGCGTAAAATAGAGGCTGCATACGGCGCATTTAAGTATTCAAACCTAAAAATTGATTTTATACGTTGCCTATTTTCATGTAAGAAAACATGATCGCATCAAAATGATAGATACTTTTGCCGTACCTTTATAATGTTATTGCCAGAAACTTGACCGAATGCGATTTTTCATAATTATATTAAGTGATTGTTTATCTTCAAAAATGTTGAGATGGGTGAGCGAGATAGCGGCGCGCCATATTCTGCCCCTTAATTTATTCACAACGGCCAACAACCGTTGCACGTATCGTACTGTATGTGTGAAGTGTAAACACAGAGGGTCTACCGTCGTAAAGTACTTCAACTGAAACATTAAACAGTCCTCGTAAACTGAAATTGTTTCCATTCCATTTATCTGACCAGCCCGTTGCGCTTTACGTAATTAAATCACATAATATACCCGCACATTTATTACTAAACACCGAGCACTAAACTAATGAGATCCAGTATACATCACTCAGTTACCGTGATTTAGATAATCTTATCATGTTTAATTATAATTAACTATCGGTCTGGGGAAATCGATTTTTACCTTGTTTCCTGAAGCTTACGTCGTAGTGTGCAATATTTTTAATGGAGATAAAAACTATACATATATGTGAATGAGTCCAGCTATATTGTAATGAATTGAATTAATAAGTAGGCGATAGACAAAGACTTATACAAACTTTGGTATCAAAGTCAAAGTACTCGGTTAGATGTCAGTGACACGCGTGAAGATGACGCGTTTTGTAGATTGCCGTATATGTCATTTAAATTGGTATAAACTACTTAATAAAAAAAATCTGTCGACTATTATTACCTACTTACCAGTGGCGAAGTGTGGGAACAAGCTGATTCCCATCGGCTGCCCTTTCGGTATGCTGGTAACTATTTGGCTCAACTGATCAGCATTGCGGTTCAACGAGGCAATGCCGCTAGCATGCTGGGTACGCTTCCATAACTGGTAGTGGGCTAGAACATTTGGATTATCTATAGGCCTACTTGAGCTTGTAGATTATCCAACTGTTTTTGTAGCTAGCTAGGTTAAATGTAGTGTTTATTTATGTATTAGCTAGTTAATAAGGGCATTTACCCCGATAGTAGCTGATAGCAGTCGAGTTAGACTCGCGCGCAAATTACATCCCGTCAATTTCAATACAAAAAAGGACCTTAAATCATGTATTTAAAGTTCTGTGTCACCATTAAAAAGTCCTTAATTATTTGACTACAACTGTACTACAATTATTTTTTTTCAGGTTTATTGGTAAGAGTTTTATCCGGGCTTCCGTTTAGAAATTACACACCTTTGGCCAGTGTTACCTAGCTATACCTACTTTACTTACACGATACGTATAAACCTTGATTGTTCCGATTGTACACGATAAAGAATGTTTGTGATCAGCTATTGAGTGTTTGCATGATTTATATTGTGATGTCCTCAAAACTTTTTGGCTGGTAAGTCATGTCAGAAACCATAATCCGGCTTAAAACATGTAACACGAGCAGACTTATTTTAATTGACTAATGAAGAATAATTAATAATTTTAAACCCTTATATGGCCTTATAAAGCCAGTGCAATGTGAATATTAGTGCGAGTCGTGCGAAGTAACTGATAGTAGGTCCAAATTCGAACGATACCCCATACATTCACATCTGTTCAGACATTTAAAAGTTATAGTGGAGTAAAGGAACTCGCATGCCATACATACATGAATCTTGAAATTATTACACTCCTTTGTTGGGCAGTCGTGTGAAAACTGCACATATTGGTTCTTAGACGCAACAGCAATTATCATTACGTGTCGCAAAAAAAATGTTTTGATTTTTTATAGGAAGTAGGAACACTAATGATGTCAAGAGCTTCAGGTTTTCTTACTAAAACTGTCTCTTCCAATCTGAACTGTAATAAGATCACTAAAGCCGGCTGCCTTTGATAAATGACCTGCCGGCCGTGCTAAGAACCACAAACTGGACAAATTACAGAACAGGCTGTTTCTAAAGCCATATAATATATACCCGTACGAATTCTTTTTTATTTATTTCTCCAAGAAAACTGGCGAATTTTACCATCGGCACACTTTGCATCTTTGCTCTCTATGCTTGTATGTTAGTTCATTGCTATAGATAACTATAGTTACGGGGAGCACTGTTAAAGGATAGTTAGTTATGTTGTCAATCTTAGTTGTATGTGGTTCACCCTTTATTTTTATCAAAAATCCTACAAATATTATAAATGCGAAAGTGTGTTTGTCTGTTTGTCCTTCTTTCACGCAGCAACGGAGCAACGGATCGACGTGATTTTTGGCATAGTTATAGTTTATGGACCTTAGAGTAACATAGGCTACTTCTTATCCCGGAAAATGCACAGTTCCTGTCGGAACGTAGGTGAAAACCGCGAGCAGAAGCTAGTATTTATATAAATGTACACTTACTTCTCTGACAGCGCTGACGGCTGACATGGCATAGTGAAAGAAAAAGATTAACTGCGCCGACCTCAAACGAATTGAGATAAGGGCAAGGAGATGATGAAAAGAGTAAGATGATGATGACTCTTACTTCTTCATTATTCGATTTCTAGCTCTTGTACAAAACTCTTACCCTTTTCATTACATCCGCTGTCATTCAGCATTAATGCAATAACTAACCTATTCACGCTATGAAATCAATACTTCTATAAAACATAGTTTCTCATATGACTAAGTTTCAAGTTACAGCACTAATACATTAGTTTACCTCGATCCACTCACTAATGAGCATTCGGTATAATTTTAATTATAGTATTAGATTTATATAATGAACAAACTGATCCAACATGCTTCCACATTACCCGATGCTAGTTCTGTTATTGCTATTGTTTTGAGCTCATTGTGAAATCTGCCGGTGGCCTCCTAATTTAGTTGCTACTTCCGCGGCGCACTGTCACAGATTATGTAATTGTTCCACCCATTGTTATCAAGATCATTAGGCTCGCGAAATTAAACGCCACCGCGCATGTGACATAATGGCTTTATTATTGCGATACGTATCGGGATAATGAAGGCGCCTTCCATGTTTTATTCTATCGGTTTCACGCCTTATTCGTGAGCTATAAAGAGATCACCTTGTAGCCGGAATTTATTACGCTAGGTGCGGTTTGGGCTGCTTCCAAACCGTTCTGGATTGGAAATCGATCCGAGGATAGATTTTAAATAACTGGTGTTTCGGAATAAGCTTTATTTCACACGAACTACGAGCTTGAGCCGTATTGATTGTAAGGCGGTGGCGGATTTCAAGACGGCTTCTTAACGTTAAGCCAGATTAAAGCCAGTATTCCTTTTCAACGTAATCCGAAGTCAGGTGCCGAAAGCAGGTATTGGAAAATTTGTTTCATTACAAAGTTGTTATAATAACCGTTTTATTTTCCGATAAATAATATTTTTCATTAAAATTCTTGGAAAATTCGGTAAAGCTTGTTCTTCTAAAGTAGCTATCAGCTTAGTGTCAAAAATTAAATTAAAGAAAATATTAAATCCTTCCGCCCCGTCGTCGCCGCCCTTGACATATCTAGGGTGATCCGGACGATTCCATCACGGCCATCGCATCGGCCGCGCTTCAGGGCTCGCCCGAGCAATCAAATCCTAGCACACGTTCATATGCTGGTGCAAGACAGACCTTCAGTCTTCGGCATTGGTATTAGATACGAAATTAGAAGTAATCGTCCTCGCCGGCGTGGACGATTCTTCGTTAGATAAGCTTAGGTTATAGGGGCCGAGCTTCACTCCGCCGTCGAACTTCTTGCCCTTCTCCGCGATGGTGTAGGTTTTGGACCACATGACACATACACGAATTCCGCGAGCGCCCACCGTGGGCCTGCGAGTAGCTTTAGCTAGATTAGGGCCCACTTCAAACGGTCAAACTCGTGCGCCTAGGCTATTCTCTCCCGATCCTCCTCTTCTCGCAGTGACGACCCAAGTGGAGGTGATTCGATCCCACGCGGTGCCAACGCCAAACACCACTTTTTTAGGGCTTCTGCGCTTTTCCATAGTTGAGTGACATTGTAAAGGTCGCTAGAACAAAAGCAAGTTCCCACTAAAAAAAAGTATACAAAATTAATCCCTTCTTGCGATATTAAACTACATCTCGTGCAAATACTAAAGTCAGTCGAGTAAAGTTTAGCCGTAAAGAGGTAACAGACAAAAATACATTCTAGCACTGTTGGATAAATTGATTTCTGAAATAAAAGAGGGCCGTAATGTCAGCTTGTGATATTTAAATTGGCGATTTTTACTAACAAAATGTTCTCAGGCTCAGCGCCTGGCAACATTACAACTGCAAATATTTTGTCGAGTGCGTGCCGCGGCGGCTGCGTGTTCCACAGGCGTTCGGCGCACGCTAAGGTCGCACTCAGGCACTCAGATTAATCGCAGTACGAGCCTACGAACCTACCCCACTCGCCTTATAATGCCTCTCCGGCTTCTTCCACTCACGCTGAAATGAACAATGCTAAGGTCGTCTGACGTCAATCTCCCCGTTGCATTTGGAGAACCTCGATAATTTTTCCTTTTACTAAAGCCGTTTTATTAATGGCAAACATGCAAATAATCTGTTACATCTAATCCAATAGTATATTTGTGAGTTGTAACTACCGACTTTTTGACACCTTTGATCGTGCTCAAAGAATGCGATTCAAGCATATCTATATACCCATATTCGATGATAACGTTACGTATTAAAATTATTTTCATTGAGGGCTAAATAACAGAATTCATTCAAATCTACTGAGCGTGACGTCACAGTGCAAATTTGCGCTCTCCTGCGTCGCATCGCATTGATTGAATTATAAGCCCTTTCACTTCTACTGAAAAAGGATTAAAAACTTCAAGAAACACGCTGAGACCTTTTAGTATAACGCCAAACAGCCTTTAATAAAACTGCCTAAAATAAGAGGATCATTATTGAAATAACGTTAAGGATTTTTCTGTTAGAAATGTTGTACTTCGAATGCGTGGGACGACGAGTATAGGTATATAATGTGTCGATAATATTATTTATAATGCGTAACCAGTTCATAATCCTTCATTCTCGACTGATCTTTTCAAAACCTTAACGTAGGTAAGTGTATAGCTAGCAATATTCAAAGGCAGCTTCTACATAAATACTTCTACATAAATTGTAGTATAAGCAAATCAGAACTGTCAACTTCTTTATGCCCATTGAACACGAATGTTGTAACCTTCGGCTGCGACCGAGAAATATTGACTATGTCCGGTGATATATATCAATGAACCGTGCGCAATAAACTTATATTACGAATTACTATGTGGTTTGTTTAGCAAATCAAATTGTATTGTCATATCGACCTTGAGTGGCTACATAGCTACTTTACAGTTCTATACGAGTTGTCTTTGATATTTAAACGTCTTAAAGAATTCGTAAGAGTCTTGAGAAAATCACTCAAATTATAAGCATTCCCTTCTGAAACAGAATTTGCCTAGAAGTTTACGACGAGGTGCCACACTCTCACTTTGTGAGTCGGCACTTGGGAAAAGTAAAAGCGACAAAATATTCCTCTCGCATCCGCTTTTTTACGTGCACAGATTTATACATTTCATCCCTAATCCCTTCTGAAATTGGACTGTATTCTTGAACGAAATGATCGTATTCGTCATAAAAAATTAAGTAAAAGTAAACGTGCACGTGTTTTATGGAAACCCACCTACTTATTTTTGAAGATGATATATTCTCACTCTGCCATGTTTACACATTAAATATCGGACTGTCCCGCATTTATTCTACCTTTTTCTATACACAGAGATGTGTCACAAATTTTGAATTCCACGCGAGCGTTCGCCACCTATATAACTAGCTATATACGAGCACGTATGTCAATTTTCATGGAGGTAAAATGTAGAGAAGAATCGTCTTCTCAATGGATCTACTACATACGCACACATAGACATACACGTCACGCGCTACCAAACAAATGAAACACAAAGAAGCCAATTCTTACCACATATTATTAGGGTTGAAATCCAGATGGCCAGCCCTTTTGTGGGAAGGTTTCACGCCTGAAAACATGGACGGGAATAAAATCCTCAGTGTGTCAACCTAATAAATGTTTCGTTAACCTTACAATTCAATTTATTTTCCGTGAAATATGCTCCCAAAAGAGGTCGGGGTCGCGTGCCGTTTGCAGCAAAGGTACTGGGCAAACGGCCAACAGATGGGACAGTTGTTCCAGTCAAACATCACATACGAACGAATCTTATATTTTCTTAATTATTGTCCTATTCAGTTTTTGACTTATCATAGTTTTTTGTAAGACATGGGCTTGCGTTTGACCGCTGTTTCACCTGATCTACACAACTATGCCAAGATCAATGTTACTATAAAGAGAAACTGCTTAAACAGTAGTTTTTATCGGGCTCTGCCATATTGTTTAACAGTTTGAATCTTAAATCTCTTTTTATCTACCTTCTGGAGTCTTGGTTATTGAAATAAATGTGGTAGGTAAGGTTATAAAGAAATAAACCCATTTTTTATTTCTTTCCGCATGTATTATATTCATTGGATGTGCTGTTCCTACTATAATTAGTAACATTGCAAATAAAATAAAAGTCCGATGAACTTTGTAAAATCCTGAAATACATCATATTTGTAGTTGGTGTCAGCTCGAATTTAAATATTTGTACATATTTATAAACAACATAACAACCAAAAATCTAGAAAGGCGTGTAGTTAAAGGTAGCAATACCGTTACCGGGAGATTCATTGAAGTCAGTTCTTGTTATGTCAAACGTCCCGGTAACGCTGACTGCCCTCTGGTACCAACTTGGGCAGTGAGTTATGGATGGTCTGGATAATTCGCTCAGGATAGATTAAATGCACTGAACTGCGGTCTCAAAGATTTTCTTCGTATGTATTGAATAAAAGTATACTGATCAGAGAGATATAGGAAGTGAATTGTTAGTTCGGGCTGTTGAAAAAAGTGACAAAATACTATCATAAAATATGAATAACAACAGTCTACATACACCAAGTCATGGGTAGCAAAGAAGAATAACCAAAAACTGCACTAAGATAGTACAGAGTGCACATAACCAGCTCAAAAGATACCTAAATTTTGATGAAGTGAAACAAGAATGGATAAAAATAAATGAAAGAAGTTGCATTACCTTATCTGCCATAGATAAGGGAAATCCAAAAAGGACTTGGCCTGATAGTAGTTATATATTTATACTTTTTTTTTTTATGTTATTAGGTAACGAGACGAGCTGGTCGTTTGCCTGATGGTAAGCATAACGCCGGCCCATAACGATTGCAGTGCCACCCAGAACTTTGAAACACAAAGGCCTGCGCAACTTTGAAACAGAAAGGCCTGCGCGGCACTGCTGTGCGCTCGTTACCCTGAGACATTAGGTATTAAGTCTCATAAGCCCAGTAATTTCACTGGATACTCTGCTCATCAAACCGGAACACAGTAATGCTTGCACACTACTGCTTGGCGGCAGACTTCACGAGCAAAGCGGTGGTAACAACCCAGACGGACACTCGCAGAAGAGTTAGTCCTCCCACTAACACTACTATACTTTATGTACCGTATGGTATACATGCTATTATTATCATATTCGTATATACGATGATAAGCAAACAATAGCTATTTGTTGTAGGTAACTAGTTGGTAAATCTGGCATTAAGTACGTTATCGTTCAGTGTGAAAAAAAAAACAACTTTTGTGCATTAATTAGTTTGTCATACACTAATGCCACTTCTACATTTTAACAACACATTCCCAATCGTAATGAAATTGCTTCAATTTGAATTCAAAACCATTCATTCATTATGCTTTCAGAAGTTAGAATTAGATAGTAATTAATAAAACCTACTTGCTTTTAAACCTAAGTTTGTACAAGGTCTCATACATAGTAGGTGATGATGTGCAAGTGATCAGTGTTGTGATGAGTCGGCATCAGCTGCGAGTGCCGGAGGTGCGAGTGAGCGGCGCTCCGCAGGAGGACGATACGCCCGCTGCACTACCGCCCTTCGGACTAACACTCGCTTCCATACCGCGCCGGAGGCATTCCTGGATATGTGGGTAAGTGTGGCACTACTGGCGATCATCATCATCATCATCAGCCGGAAAAACGACCATTGCTCAACATAGGTCTCCCCTGTATTTATTTTTCCGTACACCAAGCTTGGCAAACATGTTGGTGATCACAGCCGAATATGATGTTTACCGAGAAGAAGGATGTAGCCCATTCCCTGGATACTCCCTTAGCCGACTATTACCGCACCCGCGGGAAGAGGTGGGCGGTAACTATTGATACGCCAACACCACACGTCCACACTACATTGACGATATCAATGTCGTTTTCTATGACGAGTACTAACTCGTCATAGAAAATTGACACTTGCATTCTTATGCAAGTGCCAATTTTTTTCCACATGCTGAGCTGACCATTTATAACTAAAACGTTTGTTTGTCACCAATCTGCTTTAGTATAAAATAAAGTCACATTGGTATGAAAAATATTTCGCAAGCATGCGGTAAATCTTACGAGCTTACCTACATTACCGATTTTTATCTATATCCAATTCCCCAAAGCGAGTTTATGTGAGTAGTTCAAAAAGGAATAATGATTTATACGACTTAATTAAGAAGTTTTTATAGCAGTTAAATGGTAATAGATCGTTACGAAAGCATGCAGAGTTCTGTGCCAAGATATTATAGCTGCGAAGGATGTGGAAGAAGTACTAAATCTATATGCAGACCGTAGACGCTTATGCAAACCTACGTTTGCTTGTCAGAATAACAACGCTTTGGCGTCAAGCGCGGATTTCGTGATAGGTACTCGAAATGCGCGTTTGACGTAAAAGCGTTGTTATTCTGACAAGCAAACGTACGTTTGCATAAGCATCTACGCTGCCCCATACGCTGCATATATTCTTAAAACGGACAAGTTCCCATTAAGAAACAATCTGTCAGTACTTCATCATTCGCCTAGCAGCTAACACCTTCTAACAACAACTATCTGCCACCCACATAAAATATGCAAATGTCCAAAACAACATTGTTCCAAGAACCTGGTTTCGGTATTATTTCAACGAAATTGCGGTCGTCACGATTTCTCTGTAGAGGATTATTCAAATTATGTACCAAAACTCAATCCTCCGACCGTTTAGTTGAGATGTTATCTAACTTTTTGTACTGATATTTGTTTCAAAGTTATTCCAGTATGATGCGATTCATTTCGTATTCTAGCAAAACAATGTAACTCGAGAATGAGTCGTGTCTAAGATTGTAGAGTATTTTCAACTGCGAGTGGCCATCTTTAAGACAAATATCAGTTAATATGCATGAGAAGCTCCGACGGTCGCCTGTCCCGCATATTAGCACAACAATAGCGAGGCAAGTAAACGCTTATCCTGGCTAACCTCGACTATTGTATAGAGATCACTGTCTTCAACTGTTTTTGTGTTCTATTACGCCGCAAATGCTTTCTCTGTGGACTCCATGAATTTATTGTGATAATGTCTCCACTATTTCACTAACGTTTCTTCACATTTATCATGTAAAAGAAGCACTGTAATCTTTATTGAAAATTTGCCGATAAATTACAAGTTTCCTTGAGAGTAACGAACCGTGATGAACGAAAATGCAAGGAAAAATATTCAAATAATGGTAACTTTTTACGTAGTGATATTTCATCGTGACATTGGCCACCGCATTGAGAGAAACCATTAATCTGGCATTGGCATCATTTTTCGTCCACCTTTCTCCACACGATCATTTATCTTCTAGTTTGACCAATTTATCTCTGCAATAATAAAAGCTAAATTTCTAGAAAACTCAATTACAAACTCTCACTTTTGTATTATATAGTGATGTTTAACATTGCGATTGTTCTTTGAACAATAAGTAGACACAGAGACGAGTTCTTTGAACAATAAGTAGACACAGAGACAATTAACACGATCAGATATGGAACGGAAATAGATCAATCTGGCAACCGGCTATGGGCGTTTGATTCCAATCAATTACTCCTATATGCTCTCTGGAACGGCTTTCAAATCAGCGTTGTATCATTTTAGTATGATACTAGCTGCTGCCCGCGGTTTCACCCGCGCGGAGATATTGGATTTACATGAGGTTATATCACTTTCCCTAATAACTTACCCAAGCATGATGCTTATTCTCATATTTTTTAAATAACAAAATATATTATTGTTTAGCCATAAGAAATAAATTCTAAATGAAACCGTAATGTTGCCAGTCTTACTTGTTATTATTGTCAAAGGGGTAATCTTCTTTAGATACCTAGCTGCCATGGGGAGCAGCCTGGTTATGTCGGATTTTTATCCACCAAATCCCCCCTATAGTTATCCTCAGTACATGCTATACTTATGTAGTTCTTAGGAGAGGTCTGCGCCCTCGTTATGGAGGGCGCAGAGCTCTCCTAAGAACTACACCGGTACCCACCATGTATTCCACTCTTCCCTGCCATCCTCCATCTCACGATAGCCCGGACCACATCGATCCTTCCAGGATTACTGTAATTGGAAGGGTGGTCAGAGCCTCGTTTTTTAGGTCTTTAAAAATCCTAATGGATGGCAACGTGGTGGTTATGTTGGACTCTAGCTTCTGAGACTTACCTACTAACTATAAACAGACGGTGTTCCTCCTCGACGCCATAATGCCGGAGCCGATTGCTGGCGGAAAACGGAGGGAAAACACCGTCGTGTTTACCCCCTGGGCCTCAGGAGTCGAAGAAAGAGTAGACACCCCGACCCCACCCCGCTTGCCCATTATCGCCACGGATGAGGTGCAATGTGAAGTATCATCCGGTATTTGTCCCAAACTCCGACCCCAACGCCATGGTTACTGTCTCCAATTGCACCAAAAGCCCAAAGATCGCCTTTTAATTGCTTTTTAGGACAGGCAAGGGATACGATACCTATTCTTTAAAACCTGGGTAGAGCTATAGTTACGTACATCCGCCCTGCCATCCGATCCCCGAATCATTCCCGCTTCGGTTCCCGGTCATAACGCATGATTAGTCATTATCGCGTGCGACGCGCCTAAGTTTCATCAAAAGTTCTTCTAAATAAACGTAATAAAATATAATAAACAAGTCTCAAATATTCCAGTCGTTGTTTTTAGCCTAGTTTTTGGCATCCAATCCTCATTTCGCAGTCTCTTCGTTGGTATTCATCCAGGTGCATGCTTATCAAAGGCTTATATTCTCAAAGAAAATGGTAGGAAGAAAACTTCACCTTTAAGGTTTTCAAACTGTACAATCTTCAAGAATTTCGTTAGTACGTTGTGATACCTATTTCTACCATAAAAATTTGCTACGACTACCATGAAACAAAGACAAAGACTTATTTCTAAGTGCAAATTAAAGGTTGTATTTTCAAACTTTTTCATACATATAAATTGAACAATTGTATTGAGGATAGTTTGTATACCGATGTGTATTTACTTACTATTGAGTTGGGCACGCCAGCTGTAACTTAAAATAAATTCACGAACTACGTCTTTCAATTCGCCAATAAACAAACCCGCATCCGAGAAAATTCCTTTTGTACACAAGACAACATCTTATCTCTCTTACCTTTATTCAATCAGGAGAAGAAAACGGCTTAAACCATCTGCTCTCGTTTTGTTATAAATGAATTAAGTGTATACGGCCTTATCGTAGTCAAAGCGGCTCAAGTTGATTGCATTAAGCCCCCTTTGCTTACTGAAGTTGCGCAGTTAAATAAAGGGAAGAGGTAAATTAATATGAAAATTTATAGACTTGAAAATCTTTCTCATTTGGTCGGTTTAATTTGTATAGTAGTAGCGCTCATAAAACTAGAATAAGTATTTTTGTTAATGCTAAGCAACTTTTTTTTAATGACTGAAGGAAGCAACAATTTTATTTATGGGTTAGAAAGAAAGTTTAACGCACTAGGTTGGTATTTATTTATTAATGCGTATATAGCAGCTAGATACCTTCACTTAAACGTTTTTTAGCAAAATCGGATAAGCTTCTGACAGTGGAAAAAATATATTATGTCATTAATCATCATATTACTGATAATCTTGTATGTGTGATCAAAACTAGCGTTTACCAAATATACTCGATAAAAAAATTACAAAGTTCCCACTATAAATAAGTTTGCAATGAAATATCTCTGTTATTTATAAACTATACCGAATCTATGATGAGGATAGTACTAGTACTAAATTGAAATTTTGGCTTAACCTTCGGAGCACTGCTGGGTTAAAAATTACGGAAGATACGTACGAGGTTGGATCGATCGAGCTTAAAGGCTGACCCTGTCTGACTGGCAGTATCCGGGGTTGGGTAAGTCTGGGAAGGCTTTTTTTAACTACCTAATACTGAAAAATATATATTATTTAAACTGATACTTGTACGCGTACTTGACTTATTTATATAGCATTTATGGTTTTGTTTTTGGGACATTCATTTCTATTAAATTCAAGTAAAACGTGTACTTACGAAATTGAGGTAACATAAATAACAATACTAATATAGTAATAAAAGCGATAACAAGGGCCACAAAAATAGTATGTACCTATATCATATTTTTTAAAGCAAATAAAAAATCTATTATTATAATAATAAGATCACCGGTAATCAAGACTGCGTACCCTCGAGGTTGTTAGTCCTCCCAATCTCATTAGATACCTGAGATAGAAATGCTTGCTTGATCCATATTAATATACAAGTTTCTTTACAATATTGTGCCCGCTCGTGAGAAGCTCGTGGTGTTTCCACAGCTGACAACACCGTAAGGTATAAATAAATTTAGGCACGAATTTATTTATTTATTATTATGCCACGCTGCTTAAAAGGGCAACGAGCCTACCGCTATCAATGTCAAATCGTTACAGAACGAATCATAATTTTTGGTAGCTGAAACTGAATAGATATTCAAGTAGGTGGAATATAATTCAACGTGATTCTGTTACTTTGTTTGTATTCACCGGTTAAGCGGAACTCATGATGTACATTAGTCGAGTTTGCTCCGATATGATATTAGCGCGAGAGTTGTGCTCCACCTCTACGTTTAATTCTGTGTGTGTATTCACATTAGGTATGGGAGTTAGGTTTAATACAATTACGGACGGGAACCTGCCAAATATATGTAATTTACTAAAAACAAGACTTGTATAATCGACTAACGCAAGTTGTGAAAGACTCTTAGAACTGCTGCTTGCTAGTCGTAATATGCGAAATATTGTGGTCGCTACCTAACTCTGTTTGCTAAGTGGCAATCTCTATTCTCCACTCAAGAATACGTTTACTAAAACAGCTGCTGGCGTTTGTGGGTAATATAGCCACCCATTATCACATTATCCAGCAATGTCCTGTATATAGTATTAAGACAAAAACGGATCTATTCGCATACAAAATAAAATGAAAACGTAATTTTGACTAACCTCGACGTTTCGATCAAGATGGTCGAAACGTCGTGGTCACGAGAAGACCGTCCTGAATGTCCTGTAGGGCCTAACAAAAATTCCATACGATTTTATTTAACTCTTGATAGCTTGGTTTGCTTTTGAACACTCTCTTCCGAGCTTAAGTGACGATGATCATTATGAATATACTGAACGTAGTATGGGAATTCCTCTCCATAGTGGCTGCCGGATGACAGATTTTAATATTGAATGTTGTAGCTGTCTAGTCGAGCACTAGAAAATGTACTACTATGATTACAGTGTTTTTCTTGAACCCTCAAACTACAGAGAGGCTGGCAATCATTCAAGAGACGAGGAAACAGGTGTGTTCTGGGCAAACGTGTTACATCGTCGCTGAGATAGCGGTCCGCAAGCCCCACTTGGTATAAAATAAAAACCTCACGAGTAAGCCATCATTGGTTCACAAAGTAGCCTCCGATTAAAGCCTGATGGCTCCTATTGAGCCACATGATAACATGAGTGACTCGGCTCGACATACACTTGTTGAATGATTCCGTATTTTGCCTCAGATTTTTCACATCTCGTCGGAAACAAGCATCTTACGTAACTTCTAAGATACTCCGTGAACGTATACTGTTTGTTCTGTGGTAAACGATGAAAACCTTCAACGGATTTCATCAAATGCCGTTTGTCAGTTTTCCCTCATGTGGTTGTTTCACTGAGTAGTAGCATCTGCTCAAGGTAAAGATATTGAAAAACAACTTCGACTAGCGGAATTGCCGTTGGCACAAATGGGAAATGGATTTCGTAATATCGAACAATATTTTTTCAAGATCTCTCGGAAATTTTCTAGCAGTGAATTCGCCAACACAAGATTAATGACGATGATATACTGAACAGGGCTTTTGTAAGGCAATGTGACCTTTTATGCATGAATCGGGTATCTAACTGAACTAAAACGTTACAATCTGTGAGTGTTTAAGTTTAAAGGGAATAGGTATTTATTAAGTGAACATGCATCGTCATTTCAGATGAGATGAATGTTCGTCTGAGACCAACATATTTTCATGTATTAAATTAAACCACGTGAATTTTGAGTGTACCTTGTGATTTGATCAATCATGGGTTCCCTTACGTTACGTTTACCTATAATTCGCTTACTTGAAACTTCCGGGTGAAGGGCGCTTTCGAACATTTTATGACTTTACATTTGCTTCGATGTCTGATACAAAATAATCAATTGTCTTCGCTTACTTCATTGGGTTTTCCACTCGGTTTAACGTCTTTACTTATTTCGCTTTATCTTATACCTTCAGAAGGTTCCTAATAAAAGTTTATAGCAGAACAGGATGCGAAATCCTCAGGGATTAAAAGTGTTAGTAAGTAGAGTTCTGGTAATGAAGTGAATGGAAGGTGCAATTTAAGATTAAACATCCGGCAGTAATTGTTTGCGCAGTAAAATAAATAAGGCTGATGTTCTGAAAGATCCAAGAAACTTTATTGCGCCTTGAAATGGAAACACCCAGCAATTTCGACTGGGGTCATTTACAAAGCTTTGTTAAATTTGAAACATGCTTTTAAAAGTTCTCGTTTTCGTTATTGATGATTATTTCGGCACGTGAATCTACATTGTAACTTCAACTGTTTTGCCTTTACTTTCAGTAGTTTTGGCGGAATATTGTTGATACTGACGTCATAGATTTTGTTTTCATTTCAACTTCGATAATCTACAAAAAGTATAAGGCATACAAAAATAGGGAGCTCTTCAACAACCTTCTGGAAAAAACTGATTGTTTCTTATTTCGGTGGGTCGAGGCTGTAACTTTTACTTATTCGACAATCCGTAGAAAACAATTAGGATGGTGAAACTTGCATTGAAATGTCACCATTGCAATCATTTGAATTTTCATTACAGCAAGGTCACTTAACTTTGATTTTCTGACTAACGTTCGTAAGTGGTAACTTTTACGCGATATCATCACGCAAAAAGGGACGAGTAAATAGGGAAAAACTGCAAATAAAGAAATCCACGCCAAACAAAACCTTATAACCATCATAGAACTAGTGAATCCACAGTTCTATGTCCACTAAAAAATATAGGCCACCAGTGGCCTATGTCCCAGAGTTACACCCATAGCTCGGAAAAGTCCCCCAAGAAGAGGCCCAAGAAAATCTCTAATCTAAATTCAAATTCAAATCCTAAACATCTAAGATGTAGTATTAGAAGGATTCAATTATGACGATGCTTTGGCATGTCTAGTATTTTACTAGATTTTTTAGTCATTGTCTAGAATTTTAATGTAGTTGAAATAAATACGTCAAATATTTTTAATTAATAATCTTGCGTGACGAGATTAACGGGTCATTTGCCTGATGGTAAGCGTTACGCGAGCCCATAACGATTGCAGTGCAGAAGTTTGAAACACAAAATTCTGTGCGCCACTGAATTGCACTCGTTACCCTGATACATAAGCCCAGTAATTTCAAGGCCGGATATCATCATTGTCTCAGAAAACAAGTCAGGTGATTTTTACTGATTCTTTAATTCACGATCGTGAACACCAAAATAATATCATTAGTTATTGTGTCAAATCTATAGACTTACATAGTTTCCGAATACAGTTAGTTAAAGACTATAGTTACTTAGATATTTAGGAAGTAAAAAGGTGTGAGTAAGGTCAAATAGTAACTAAACGAGTTTGTAATGACTTTTGCAATTAAGTAGGTTTACCTTTTCGAGTAGAGTCTAATTTCAGTTTTCGTGGC
This sequence comes from Crocallis elinguaria, assembly GCA_907269065.1. Taxonomy (NCBI): domain Eukaryota; kingdom Metazoa; phylum Arthropoda; class Insecta; order Lepidoptera; family Geometridae; genus Crocallis; species Crocallis elinguaria. The sequence goes on along the minus strand of OU026079.1, from coordinate 7,337,887 downwards.
CCTGTAATTTTGTATCCTTTGCTGGAGTAAAAGCAATTCTCGTACTTATAGTTCGTATATTGTATGTGCCATATAAATACAAAGGGTCTTAACTTAATTACTGTTCGGCGGATCGAATAAGTAGTTTTTAATTTAATCCTGGTCTGCGCTCGGCTGAATAATTTAGCCAGTTGAATAATTTTATAGAAATTGTTCTTCAAACGAACCGTTTATGAAAGCATATTATATTTACCAAATTAGTTTGTAGTTCGTATTAGGATGCATATGTGGTGGAACGGAATACTCCAAGCATCATAGGTTGGAAATAGATTTATCTTTTGTCCATAATTCTAACTTTGAGTTTATAATCATAATATTTATGCAATGAAATAAATATCGTAAATAAGATTATTTAGTCACCTTGTTCTGTATTTAGACTTATAATTATAGATTTTGTTAAAATAAAATAGTCTAATCACACGACGCGCCGCTGCCAAATAAATAGTCTAATAATATAGTTCAATACCACTTACATTGCGATGAAAAATTTAAATTCAAATTCAGTGCTATTACAAACCGTTAATACTTTACTACCCTTGATTAGAATGATATGCAAAACAAGTAACAAAACATGACACATGCATTTTTTATTTATATTTGCTTTGTGTTGTGTTTTTTTTTTCTAACCAAAAACGTGATCATTTGTCAACATTCAAGACGCCTGTCACCACCACATAAACTGACGATTTCGCAAGGCATACTGGGTAAAAAAAACTAGAATTCTTGGCAAATGACCCTCGGTGGAATGAGTTGCCAGTAATTATTAAAAATGTTTGATACATTACCTACAACTGTTCGTATATGACGTACAAAGCAACATGCTGGAATCGCTGGATATTTTAAATTAAACTAAGACGTATATTCGCAAGGCTTGATCACCCCTCTGATTTGTGATTTCCTAGTTGACATATATTACGTGAAAAGCTGAACTTGCTCGTAAATTACAGGTGCGCAATTATTAATTGTGGCAGTATGAAATCTGCTGAGATGTGGTTTAGGGACACTGCGACATATTTGAATCTTTGCCACGAGTTATTCTGGTCCTCTCTCGCGCGTAAACACCAACACTGAGACGGTATTAGATATTATTATTTCTTACCAGTTATATATTAATGGATCATCACTTGGAACTCCTCAGGAAGCATGCGGCGACTTACTTTGGATAATTTTGGAATTCCTGAAGGCAATGCATAAGGATCCGCTTTTATTTTCATAAAATCTTACTCATTTATAATTAGAATTTCTGGGCTGGAAGATAAACTACATACTGATTAACCTCATTGTTTATGAGAAACTTTGTTTGAGTTGTAAACGTGTACCTATTTGTCTGGCTGCGGAGTTTCCTCTTCACTAACTTGCACATCAATTTCTGTTTCAATGCTCTTGTATTGCAATTTATGTAGAGGTTGCTGCTCGTATTTGAGTTAACTAACTATGACTGAGACACATAACATTGTCAATGCTACAATTACAGTTACAAAAACAAAAACTGCTCCGTAGCTAAGTAAAACGGCTCCGTAGCTAAGTTGGTAGTAACCCTGCCAAAGCGAGGGGTCCCGGGTTCGATTCCCGGCCGGGGCAGATTTTGTGTAAGCATAAAGTTTGTTCTCGGGTCTTGGATGTTTGTGATGTGTATCTGTATGTGTCCATGCCACCTGCGACACAGGGAATCCTAGTGCGGGGGGTATGAGTGTGTAAGCGTTTATTTATTATTAAGTCATGAAAAGATATTCCATGTAAATATATGTAGTTTAATGAAACTAAAAACACACTTCCATCTCCTGGCTCCATCATCAGAACCTCGACACCAAGTGCAATCTATCGATCTCGTCAAAATGAAACATCTGAGCCTAAACTCGAAGGGGCTATTTGAAGCCACTGAAGGGCTCCACTATCCACCTCCCGGCTCTATCATCAGATCAACTCCATGGTAACAAATTATAGTTTTGTCATCCGAACTACATAATACAAACAAATTTTCAGTTCGATAGAATAATTAAAAGAAGGTTTGACTTCCAAGATTCCATTGCATAGTTTTAGTTACTAGTGAAAATTAATCAGTGTATTAAAATAGTAACACATAGAAGCGTTGCGTTTATTTGTAATTAAAAACTTTACATCGCCTCTTTTTAAAATAAAAGAGCACTTGATTTTAGATCACGTGAAAAGCTACGCGAAACGCTCCACTCCAGCGGAAAAATTTACGAAAATTCATTTGACATTTTTAAGTGACACTGTTTTCTGCACATCTACTGACTCAGACGAAAAATATTTGTGTCAATTTTTTTTTTGTTTCGAAATGAGGCACTAGGGTAAAAGCCGGATAGTTGCCGCACTTTTCGAAAACGCTCTATTATTCAAAAATATGTACTTACTTCGATTAATACAACATGTATGTCAAAACATAGGTCTTTGATCTTTAATAGAAACCTATTTTTGTAAACATAATTAATATGGTTTTCGAGTAAATTCTGTTTTATTAGACCTCTCAAAAAAGGGATAGTTGCCTACCGTGGCGGATAGTAGCCTAACGGAAAAAATGCTTCCGGGGATACTTGCCTCGTGCAGGGCTATAGACGCCACACTATGATTTTTTTAGATAGAAACAATTTTAATATCAATTTAAGTAATGCGTCTTTATTGTTAATTGATCCTTTATTAAGTATCTACTAATAAAATATTAATTAACATTATTAAATAGTAAGTATTTAAGTTTTAATATTTTAAACTATAAAATAAAAATACAATAAAAAGAACCTCCAAATGCTGGCCTGTACTTAGGTCAAAGATAAAGCATTGCCATTCAACGTGGCAATGCTGCCAGTATTTTGGGAACGTCGCCTACTACTGAATTTCACCTAAAGAAAAATTCTTTGCTTTATTATAGAATTTGTAATTGCGGATAGTTGCCCCAAGGGCGACTATCCTCAAAGTTAAATAGGGCAACTATCCTTTTTGATACGGATACTTGCCCTTTTTATTTGCGAAATAAATAAAAACTATATAACAATAAAACGCAATAAACAGTGTAATTTAAACTGTAATGCAGGCAAATAAACAAAAAGTTGACTGAAACCATAGTCAGTTAAAAAAATATTCAATGGAAATTACTGACCAATATAATTTCGACGCCCGTCAAAGTTTCGGTGCGGAAGTTTTTTGCTCACACGGACAAGACGCGTACGTCTATTCAGACGATTTACATGGCACCGAGGCCTGTGGTAGAAGGGCTTCTAATTATAGTAAAGTACTAACACCCCCAACATCCCTAACATAGTGTATTAGACACTGCGGCAAGTATCCCACTGAGGCAACTATCCGGGTTTTACCCTACATGTCATCGACATCGTCACAATGTGGACCCGGCACTAGAGATGTGACGGTTCGTGCGCCAAGACTCACGCGCAGTCTGTATCTCGCCGCGTCCAATATAAACGTACATTGGATCTGAATTATAGCGAGAAAGTATGCTTGGAACTTTGCATTATTATTAAAATGCTTTCGATCGTGAATTTCAATACAATTTTAATTGCTCGAAAGTCTGAAGACTTTAGTGGTTATCGGTAGTTGTGAACTACAAATAATTTAGTGTTTGTGATAGTGTGACAATGTGAATTGTATTGTTGGACATATTTTTGTTTACATTTGCGCTTTTCGTTTAAAACAGTAATAAATAGTCATGGTAAAGTAGCAATAGAAAAAGTTATATGGCTGATATCATACGGTCTTACCACTAAAAATTGAAACAGACGCTAGACATATACTAAACGTATAACCCTTAAATATGCCTAAGTCGCATGTTTGAATATAAGCAACCACAAAACTTGATTTAAGAACCGTTGTCTAACTTAATTCTAGTGACATTTCTAATCATTTTAGATGTTTATCTTAACACTGTCTAGGCTTCGATTTAAGAAGTGTTTACATGTGATAGGTGTGGTGCAGTAGGCTAACTAAACAAGCGTCTAAACGTTGATATTTGTGGTAAGGGGCATTTAACCACTTTATTACCTGATCATAAGTGACGATGTGTACCTACCTACGTAGGTAGAACACATACCTACACAACTTAGAAGCGGAGTTATCGGAATACGTCAATAGGCGACAGGCAGTACATTTTCAACTTGAAAGTGGTAGCCAGGAGAGATCTAGAAAATGTCGTTCCACCGTGCTATGGTTGCATCACCGTTCCCTCTTCACTGAAAACTCAAGCTCTTTGGGAGTCCTCTTAATCCGACTATCCTACTAATATTATAAATGCGATAGTGTGTTTGTTGATTTGTTGGTTTGTCCTTCTTTCACGCAGTAACGGAGCAACGGATCGACATGATTTTTGGCATAGACATAGTTTATGGATCTGAGAGTAACATAGGCTACTTTTTATCCCGGAAAAACGCATGGTTCCTGTGGGAACGTGGGTGAAAACAGAGGGTGAAAGCTAGTTTTCTATAATTATTCATACGTGCTAAAAGTTTCTCATTTATTTACACATAGTATAATTAATTGTATCATTGAATTATTTAACATAACATGAAAGTGAGTCTCATGTTATTTTATACAACATGTTAGTAACAAGCACAAAAAAATAATTTTACATATTATGATATACAGTGTGCGAGCTTATTCCATTAAAGAGAATAAAATGAAAACGCCCACATTCGCCTGAGGAAATCAGCCTAGCTTATTGTATTTCATTATAATTTAGTTTTAACATGATACAATATTTTCTTGGTAATCTGGGTAAAAGAACACGGTACCTAATTTTGATCAAAAAGCTTTTTCTACTGTCACATACTCATATATTTATATATACCTACACATATGCTTAAAGTATCACAGTACAATGAGCTGTTAGAAGTAAAAGCTTTATGTAATACGCAATAACAATAAAACGGAACCGAAAATTATAAAACTCATTTCGAAATCTTCCTTCTCCTTTGATATGCCCATTTTCCTCTGACTTCCCATTACGGCAAGTAAAATATGAGGAAGTACGTAGATTAGTAATTTAATATTTTAATTATTTTATGAAGAAAGGGAAAAATAAGAAGTCTATTTTGGTTTACTGGCCTGTTTTGCGATTCGAACACCCGAGATTCCCCGAGGGAGGTTTTCGAATTATTAGGTTGTTTTCGTTAGACATGGACATATCTCTTCAAAGTAAGGAATGAACTTTGGACAGACAATATTTTGTGCGACAGTTTTATTTAACATTTAGGTACAATTTCTTAAAATATTTAAGAAGTTGAAACATAACATATCGTACCTACATACATTTATTTTAGTACAACATAATATAAAATCCCAAAGATAAACAGTACACAAAAATGTTTTAAAAATGTAATAGATTAGATACACAAGAAAATATTCAGATGTTTTGAACGGTCTTAGTTATTTGAAAACAAGCAAGAGTTATGTCCATAGATATGGAAAAATATGTATATGAAGCACCAAGTACCCAACAATGTTCATATTGTAAGACGTAGGAAAGATTGCTTTAGCTGTTGTCTAGCCTTCAACTGAGAGGCAAAGTTAATCATTGTTTTAATATTTTGTGTTTGCATATAGTGTATAATCAAGTGTAACAAACAAGATGACCAAACAAATGTTTCAAAATCATAACTCGTCCTTATAGTTACATCTTTATTTATGTAATTTGAACGATATTAGCACCCATTTGCTGCTTGTAAAATCTTCAGTGCAATTAGAGCTTTGAATGACAAAGCTTTGGTGCAGCACTGCAGTATACACCGCACTCGTCATTCTTCAATATCTTTTATATCTTATACAACCAGTAGGGTAAACGTCCCATTACTCGTCAGTTTCTGAACTTCGCTGTCTTTGCAGCTTTGCCTCGTTTCTGTTTGTTAACTTAGAAATATCAAATTTTTTGACGTGATTACTTATTTATAATTCTTTTCGATAAATATATTTTTAGTACGATAAAAAAACCACAAGTTATTAAAATAATTGAAAAACTGAAAAATCAGTGAATTGTACCAGTATCCGTCAGATTTGTCCTAATTTTCGTCAAAATGTCCCAGAACTCGTCAATTTTTAACATTATTTTGAACTCTGTAACTTTGGTATTAAGGTTCATTATTAAATTGTTTTTTGGCGATATAACCCTCAAATTAATAATATAGGGCAAAAATATACCCAAAATAACCAAACGCGTCGAATGCTTAGGACAAAAAAGATTAAAGAATATTGCACCAAATGAAACAAATTTAATCAAGCTGTTATAATAACAAGTTTTTTGTGAAAAAATATAAATAAATATACAAATATATTTTCCAGAAAAGCTTTTTGTAAAATACGTAATGGGTTCTGTAGTCTCGTAGCAACCTTCCGGCTCCACCATCGGCATCCTAAATATCGTTTAGGATCAGAGTACTTGCTTTACAAGAATCAAACGAACCCCAAACTCAATGGGGTTATGACATTACGTTACAACGTTACTATGGCCACCTTCCGGCTCTGTTATCAGACCAACTCGGTGATATAATTATATTGCATTGTAATCCGATTTACATATGTATGTAATTTTTCGGCTCAATCGAACATCGGGAAGTGGGGCAAATTTAGATTGCAAGATTTGATCTGCTTTGCTGGTCAGGGATTCCTTTTCTTCCAGGGTGTTAACCAGAAACAGGGGGTTAGGAAGAGTGATGGGTATTTGGGCATCTTTATGCATTTTCAGCTTCAGGGAGCGCACCTGAGGTCTTGAAGAGTATACCGGAGTATATCTCACTAAGGTACGCTACATCCATTAGATTCAGGTGTAAGGTCAGGCAAAATAACTCCTGGCTGATGGTTGCTACCAGGCTTAAGCAATTGTACCTTAGCTCGAACAGGTTTTCCCTGTCGATATAAGGCAATTGGTTGTGATCTTTGACGAGGGCATCTTTATTAACATCTGACGGTCGAGTGGCCATGAATATGCCCCAAAGTGGTTCATAACAGCCTCATCAACCATAAGAAGGTTGCATCTGACCGGCTCCTTAAACCCATTTACTAATATCAAGGCCATAGTCCGCACCTTGGTTTTTACATAGTGTCTAATGCAGTGCGCAAGCTTCTCTCTTAGATCTTTATTTGCCTCAGTTATAGTGGTGACTATTCCGTCATTTTCTACGTCAAAGTTCCTAACCAGCCCTATTGTTTTACCGCATCCAGAAACCCCATGTATCCAATTGATTTTCGGTACTACCCAATTTTCCAAAGCGTCTTTGAAATTATATCAGCCATCTTCAGAATCTTATCATCCAACGTTATCTTCGTGCACCGGGCTGTAACTACTATGGTGTCATTTCAATGGACGTTAAAGCGTAGTCGTCCTGCTAGAAGGACTTCATGATGTTGCGGCAGGCAATATAATTAACCTCCTTACTTGCTCTTACGATAGCCTGAAACTCGACAAAAGCGTTGATTGCGTGGTCTAAGGGCGTCGACGCTGATATGTGATTAGGTGGACTGAACTCTTCCTTGTCGGCTCTCGTTAGTGTGTCTTAGGGCTGTTTAGAACCAAGGGGGATTCCTCAAAAACTGAACCAAAGCGGCTGCCTGTCTTTCCAGTGGTTGGATAGATCTTTATCTCGTTCCCTGTGTTGCTACGCTGATGAAGATCATAAAACCTCTGAATCTCCTTTCCCGGTTCCTCTCTTTAGGAATGCCTCTTTGCTGTTCTGAGGCTATCACAACTGCTACTTTCAGTTGTAAAAGTTCCGAGTCACTCTGAGTAGTCAAGTTCATCGCCATAGCTGTGTAGTGTTTCGGTACTTTGAGGATCCTTAGGTCTTCTCTCCTGTTCTCGTACACGACCACCTCATGATTTATGGATGCTTTAATGCGGCCGATATGGTGAGCGACTTCGCCTTTTTCGTACTCGACTGCCATTGCGTGTTGGTGTGTATACCTGGTTCGGCCTCTCCGAGTTTTGAGAGCTTTGAGAGATTTGAGTTAGAACGAGTTTTGAGAGATACCTGAGCAAAAGGAGTCTTCTCACCCCATTCGAATAGTGCGATCGTCGTTTCTTGGCCGCATTAATCGATATTGGTAGTCTGCAATTTCCGTCACAGGTAACGCGTTTTACGTTTTACCTTTCATGCTCATTCGGGTGGTGCTTCCGTTCAGCAGAGAGGCTAAGCTTGACAGTATTCATGTTTCTGTGCTCCCGCATTGCAGAAGCTTATTCAGTCGTCCATGATATTGAATATTATATGAATTACTTAAATAACCTAAAAATTAATATGGAAACAGTCATTTTCATCATTAGCTATAAAGTACATAATTTGATTATAATATTTTATAAAATAATTTGATATTACTCATTACTTTACTTGAAATATTACTTTACTTAATAAAATAATAATGATGGGTCAGGGAATTCCATGTAAATTTTAGTGGTCGATCTAAGTGTCCTATATTTGTGCTCACTCTACTGGGCAGGGAAAGTCATACGCACGAAGTTACGTCATATATTGCTTTAACTACGCCATACAAAAACATGCGAATGAGAGCTGCCGTACGGACACGCGGTTGCAAGGTGGTGGTACGACTAGCGCCAAATTGCGCTTTTTGCCTCGCTTGCAAAATATCAACCTGCAACGCATGCCCCTACATAATATACAAAAAATAAAAACCGAAACCTTTTATTGTAAGTACTTATTATAACTATAATTTTATATAAAAAAATAGAGGCGGCCTTATCGGTAACCGTAATTCCATAATTGATTATAGAGGTAATTATCTTTAAATAAAAAAAGAAGGAATAGTTTTTCGAACCCTCAATTAATTTACTTAAATAAAAATCTGACCGCCACCTCCCCTATAATAAAACCGCAAACCGTATCACTGCACAATAAGGTTCAAAATATAGTCTATGACGATATTACGCGCATTTTGTTAATCATGTCCCAGTTACCGTCAAAATAATATAAATACTGACGGGTACTGGGTCAGATAGGGTATTTTAAGTACGAATACCTGTCATACACATAAATAAGAAGCTAAAAATAAAAATAGCACAATTTTATAGGTTATGTCGTTAGAAAATTAACTTGAGCGTTTCACAAAAATATCACACTTACCAAAACGGCCTCCTGGTCCTGTGAAACTTGGAAACAAAAGTGGTGTGCAGGACTACACTTTCAGTTACTAAACTACCCAAAAAACACAAATTTCAAAATCGCTAACTTTGATAGCTCCTTTCTCCGAAACCATTATAGATATAACTAAATGGTGCCATTTTAATTATGAAGTATATTATTTTAAATATATTGCTATAAAAATCTTTCATTAAGCTCTCGTTTAAAATAAGTAACTGGCCTTTTTTTACAATTTGACGAGTACTGGGACATTGACGACATTACCAGCGTTTACCCTAACTGTACATACTACTTTGCCGTTTATGACAGAATATTCAATGTGACAATATCAAAAGTCCAATATTTAAAGGATAATAATATCTGTTCACATGAGCGTGAACAAAAAATGACGCGCACATAATGTGTATGATATTTTTTTGTATTTTCTATTTTAACGATTGATTTTTGTATTTTATTATTTGTAATAATTGTGTATGGTAAATACAATGAAAAATATATTTACTTATTGTGTGACTCCAATTGCGTGAATAAGTTTAACCACACTTTTACTACTGCTTCATGGCAGATTATACAAGCCAACCGGTGGTAACCATTCATGCAGATTTAAGACCAGTAGACGGGTTCATTGTCTTAGCCGATGACGCAAAAGAAATCCTTCACTTTACGTTACACGTTTATAATAACGGATTTTTTTACACAATAGATTTTAAATGGAGGATTCATTTATGTAGGTCAAGATACTATTTTGATATCCAAACCCTTGAATTGGAAACAATACCAATAATTCAATGTCTTCTCATAAATTAGTGTGATTTACTGCGACACTAAACTAACCGTTATCAAATCGAACTCGATAACAACTTACATTTACGAGAGGAATTGTAACAAGAATAGTTCATTTGTTTTTAATATAGTGAACTCGACTACCATAATCATATGATTATTGCACGTGTAATTGTAATAAATAAATAATAAGATAAACTAGTATTTTTACGCCTACCTAGAAATAACTCTGCCATTTTCTTTCATACGACAATGGGTCTAAGATAAAACAATAACATGACCCATATGTACAGCTCCAAATGTTCGTTGTATTTCCCTAGAGTAAACAAACAAGTACTTTCTGAATATTCAGATCAGGGACGGAATCCTTGCCCAAACTGTATTTGCTAAATTGATAGAACTGCCTCAAATCACAAAAATAAAGGAATGTGTCTCGCAATGGACACGCATCAATATCACGTCACTTCAATCAAAGTTAAATCAATGTGATCAAAACAATAGGTAACTTCCACGTTAACTAGAATATTATTCTAAACTAGCTTCTGACCGCGGTTTCACCCGCGTTCCCACAGAAACCGTGCATTATCCGGGATAAAAGTAGCCAATGTTACTACCCGGTCCATAAACTATATCTATCAATACGTTGCTCCGTGGCTGCGCGAAAGAAGGACATACCAACAAACTTACAAACACACTTTCACATTTGTTATAGTTCTAAATTACTCTTTGTTATCTTACATAGGTTGCAGATTCCTACAGGAGCCGCGAATTTTCCGGGATCCACTGAAAGTCTTATCTCTGTGTTACTAAATTATGATCTTAGGGAAGCTGGAAGAGGAACGCACGATTGTTACTCAAGATATACTATAAGCAAATAATCTGCGATGCGGTACTAGTACGTCTATCTGAATCCGTTCGAATTTCCAATCAAGTTTGAAAGCCCTCAGATAGTAGAACTGACAATATACCTTTAGGATCCTAACGTAGAACATAGAGTAGGTACATGGAGAATTATATGACAAATAGGTATCCCACAATCGTTGAATTTTAAATATAATTGACTCCTGACCATCTAACTTCTTGCTAGAGAAGCGCAGATGGCTTATTGGTATGAGGTTATCCACCAAACTGTAGACCTTGGATTCGAATCTTAACAAAAACCTGAGCTTTTAATGAAGCATAACATACTGGGACAACAAAGTATAGCATTTTAGTAAGATATTTATTAGCGTTTGCCTGGCCAGCAAGCACACACAAGATTAAAATATTTTATAAAACATAACTGTATGTGTGTTCTAAGAATAAAAATAAATAAAAAGTTTACAAAAATATATTGTTTTAGTAATTTTCATTGTGTTAGCAAAAAACAAAAAAAACACTTACCAAAAGTGTTTTGTTTTATACAATTCAATGATTTACAAATATTAACTATAAATAGTAGAAATGAAAATAAATCTATATATAAAGACTTGAATCTATTGGCTTTGCTCAATATAAATCTACGGCTAAGCCTCTTCAATACCCAATGTTTTAATCCGAGGACACCACATTTGTCCTAAAACGGGGTGTCCTTACTAATTCGTTTCAGTCAAAGACTTTACATATTTGGTTTCAGTCAATACCCACCGGTCAAACCAAAGTCACCTGACATTGGTTTACATTAATTCGTTTTTTTGTCTATTCGTTTACGTAGATATAGATTGTTTTAGACTTTCACGGTAAATATCCCGTTATAATGTGTGAATTAGATATAGATTATAGACAATGACGCAGATATTATGATTTACACAAACAAAATGCAGAAATCATATAAAATTGTTGAAATAATTCTAATTTGGGGATATTTTGCGAAAAGATTTCTATTGATTAGATGCTTTTAGTCTCTAAGTTTTCTGCAGTAAATTAATAAACTTACCTACTCATTTTTTAATTTAGTTTAAAATATTCTTTTGCTACTTTGATCACGACTTCATGATAATTAGTAATTTGTAAGCGACAAAAGTCACTAACAATCATTAAAATTAGTCTGAAAATTCTTACCTACTCTAATTAAATGGAAACAGTGTAAAGCGTCATCTAGAGATGAATTTGTGAAACCTGTCCAACCAATATACGAATCACGCAATGTTGCCCATCGCTGAAATTGACGAAAGCGCCACCACAATCATGTCAAGTGCGGGTCGGCATCGGAAAACTCGAGACCGCATGGTTACAGCTGAAATGCGCGCGGTGCGCCGCCGACGGGGGTGGACTGTAGTTGGCTCTGAAACAAGGTAAGTAGAACGACTGCCAACAGATGGCGCCGAAATAAATACAGAGAATCGTCTCTGTATTTTTTTAAATATGTATTGACATGTTTTCTTTGTGGAGATAAAACAGTCATATTTTCTTTGTGCAACATAAAGACGCGAAATTTAAAGCGAAGTAAAAAAAATTAAAAAATTTCAACCTCACAGATCAATCTTTGCTTAATTAGACCTACAAGTTCAGTTATTCTATAGAGCTCGCTTGAGGCTAGATCGAGGATTCAGGTTTACCATGTTATTAATCGAACAGTTTTAATTTATCTCAAGCATTCCAAAGCAAGTTTCGGAAGCTACGTAATTGGCAATTAGCCGCCGACCGCTGCCGTCGACATCATAAATTTGTATTTCAAAAATTCTAAAGTGCGAACAACATTTTCTTACTAAAAAAGGTGTTTACCTTCATAATTATTCTCCATAATTGTAGATTTTTAATGCGAACGCGAGATGTCTTTTGTATTTTCTTTTAAATAAATGTGTAGCGATGGATAAATATTTTTTCAGAAAAAAATGTGGAACAAATATGCAGTATGTTGTTGAACCGTGATGACGTGTTCGCTTTTGTGTGAAAACAGTAACAGTAACAATATTTCTTTTGGAGAGTATACGGAACTCATCCCAGAATAACTAATATAGAAAAGACAATGAACTAAGAAAAAAATGTTTTTCTTTGTAAACGCATACTTTTATATTAAACTATAAATATTTACAATCACCAAATTATCGCAAGCTGGAAACTCCATCTGTCGTTGTGTTATGTTTACCAACAGTTCTTCAAAGTTACCAACACAACGGCTAAAAGTTGTCAGAAAAAAATATAAGATGCCTTTAGAAATAATTGACTTTACATGTTAATGCTTATTATACCATTTACTCTAAAAAAACGATAATGGTTAAAGCAGAAGCAGGTATTTACTTATTAAATATATAATTAAATAACTCTCTTTGAGCTTCAAGTGGGGAAAAAACAAAGGCTATTTATTAAAAATCGTTTTATAAGAAATATGATTCTCGGAGATTTAGAGAAAAGAAGTATTCTTTATTAAAGGTACCTACATTTTAATTTAAAATAGATTCCCTTTAATCGTGGTATTGTGTATACATGGACCGTTCTAGCATGATCTACAAAAGCCGGAATCAGAAGCAAATAGTATTGTACTTACTACCTAACTAAATACAATGAGTAATGCTTCATCTATTAAGAATATTCAGATGCCAGTCAGAGTCAACTAAGATATTAATGAAGCGATCCAATACAATTTGGCATGGCATTCCGGAATGGTACTTTACATTTGAGCAGATGTTTAATGGACTCTCATAATAGGAACAAACTGTCTATTGTACTCACTACTCGGTACTCGGTTTCGTTCGTTCAAAAAAAATTTCCAATCGGTTTAGAAATGACGAAGGTATGAGATAACAAATGTAAAAAACTACTGAACTGAGAACCTCCTCCTTTTTTGGAAATCGGTAAAAAGTATATTAAAAACCAATGAAATAAAAAGCACTCCACAATTTCAACAGTGTTTATTTCTTTGATAGTACTGGAACTTGTGGTAACAGACTACTCGTTATAATAACTTCATAAAAAATACTGCGAAAAACAGTGTTTAAACGGTGAGTATAAAAGAACAAAGCTCAAAGGAAATTTTGCATGTCTGCATGTCCATTTGTAAGTTTAATACCTTTGAGCCGAGCTTTTGAAGTCCAATTTAAATGGTGCGCAATCTGAAAAATTGTAAAGTAGAAAATATTGAAACATTGTATAAATCCTCATTTTAGAGTGCTAGTGTGTTGGGTTTGACTCAATTTCAAATGAATAAAAATAATTGGGATGTCATTACTCCGCAAAATGAAACAAAGATCAAAAAATTTGTCACATAACTATAATATGATTAGGTAAAGGATATATTTACGCCACCAAACCCAAAACAGTGCGTTGTACCAAACTTATCAGAGATACGAACCCTTTCCTTTTCTTATAGATATGAGTATTTTAGTTTGTTAAAGTTCTTATGGAGAAGCTCGATCTATTTCTTGCAAGTGCGTGGTTAAAACACCCGCGTGAAACTTTCCTTGAGTCATTTCCATACATACCTGATTACAATAGTACATGTTTTTTTTTTCAAAACGTGAGTCACGATGTCGAGATGTTCTGTGGGTAGTAATGGAAAGAGACGGCGATGTCAAAAAGCTCTTCAAAGCTCTTCCCGTTATGACACTATAACTCTTTTTATTATTAAAATCTAAGTAAGCCAAAATGTCAGGTAATTTCAGAGGTTCTGCCGCCAAGCAGTAATGTGCAAGCATTACTGTGTTCCGGCTTGACGAGCAAAGTAGCCAGTGAAATTTCTTTTGATAGTGAGACTTAATACCTAATGTCTCAGGGTAACGAGCGCCATGCAGTGCTATGCAGGCCTTTGTGTTTAAAGTTCTGAGTGGCACTGTAATTATTATATGCCGATGTTATGCTTACTATCAGGCAAATGACCAGATCGTCTGGTTATATTATTATATTATATTAGGTGCATAGATACAGAGAAATAAATTTACATACAAGTATCTGTCGCTTAATACTTGAAGGCATTGTGCTCCCAACATAATACTGACTCGGTATCCAGCGTGTTTCGAATTAAAATCTATATATGACCACTTGCCATCAAAGAGATTTTCTGAAGATGGGACAATCAGACACCTGAAGAGTTTCCACAGTGCGTCACTAGACAGAAATGTTCAGGTGACAGTTGATAAGCTGCCCCGGGGCTCGTTGGCAGTTTGCCCTCACGGATATAGACGACACTGTGACGTGTTGCATATACCCAGCTGTGGTCAGAGAAAAAGGAGATAGCGGAGGAGAAAGCGAGAGCGAGATTGATAACCAGGTTTAGCTGTCTACCCCTACTCTTCTATCCATTAATTTCTGTTTACAATTGGTACAATTACATTGATGACTAGCTGTGCCCCGCGGCACCGTCTATGCAGCCTAAGTTACTTCTTATAACATTAGCTATCTGCCAGTGAAAGTCCCGTCAAAATCGGTCCAGCCGTTACGGAGATTAGCCGGAACAAACAGAAAGACGGACAAAAATTTTAAAAATTGTTATTTTGTTTGAGCTACCGTATATACTTTCATATGGATCTAGTAAGAAGCCGTTATTTTAATATTACAAACAGACACTTCAATTGTATTTATTCCCAAAATGAGATGAACAGAACAGTGTATATACGAAAGTAGCATGAATTCGTTTACGTTATTTTAAAAAGTATTTCGTTATCTACAATTTCGTTAGCTAAAACTATAACATGTTTTCAATTATTTCTGATACCACATGTACCACTACTAGGTTAACTATTGTAACGCCAAGTAACCTTTGATTACCTAGCTGTGTTGTAGCTATTTATGAAACTGTATTGTTAAATTCTGGCATAGATGCTTGAACGAGACGTGGCATGTAAATTGGTTGGGCTTGAGAACTTGGCAACCTTATTTCATGAGCACTCTGATTACTACTTACCATAATCTTGGCCTGGCCTAAGCTTTCGGCAATAGCGACAAGCGGTTCATGCTTTATGAACGTCCAATTTATTGTCCATTAAATGCTAATGAGTTACACAAATTTATAACAAAACAACGGCATAAACCCACGAAATGTAAAATCATTTAGCTACTGACAAAGAAACAGCCCCTATAATGTAATTGATAAGCTGATAAGCTGAGTAACGAGTCAAATATTTTTGCACTTTAAAAAAGTGCAAGTAAGTAGGTATATGTGGGTTTTGGGACAATAATAGTCCTCATAGTTCCTATAACAGGGAAGTATATAATATGTTATACTAGCTTCCACCCGCGGCTTCGCCGGCGTGGTTTATATGTCTATAGCCTATTTGTTATTCCAGTTCCTAAACTATCTACGTTCCAAATTTCATCAAAATCAGTGTAGTAGTTATGGAGATAATAAACATTCACACACACAAACTTTCGCATTTATAGATAATATTAGTAGGATAGGATAGTTAAGGATGAGCGTCTAAGTATGTAATCTTTGATCGTTTAATATTCAATGATGTTTCTCACACAAATTTGTAGTTATTGTATGATACGTGTTAGCGGGCGATTATCAGAGAGACATAGATCTTTTCGCTTTTATAATCTTAGTCACCAAGGTCGCGTTTGTGACGCACGCCATTGGTCACTGGCCTCAAGTTCAAGATTATAGTTACGACACAAATTGCGTGATCGTCAGTTTGTGGCTACAGACTTAGGCAGGAGTTCAATAAAGCCAATTTGATTAGTCACCGTCACATTATTTGTTTATTTGTATAAAATATGGTTTAATTTATACCTTTTCATATAGTTTTTATCGTTTTTCTTGCTTGATGGACTTTACAAATTCCGGCCTTAGCCTTTGTTTTTATTTGTTCTACATCTAAATTTTTTTATTTCTAAATCCTTATCTATTATCACGCTTGCCTCTCGTTACTTATAAACGTTAAAACAACATTGCGCCAATCATTCCGCATTCTTGAGCTTAATGAAGACAAATTTAATGCGAATCATAAATAGTTTCATTTCGGTTCCAATAAAGAAACAACGTGTATTATTATAAAATGTTTAAATTAACAATACTTATTTTCGTAATCTAAAATTTTGTAAATTGTTTATTGCTCTTCATTATTATTTTTCAGTAAAATATTTGTGAAACTTGCTTAAACGAATACTTTCGACGTGGCTTTTTCAGCCTTATTATAATTTTAGTATGTTGTTTTAAACCACTACTACACTCGTTCGTGCTACCATCTATACATCAACCATATTGTGGTTCCAATTGGCAAGCTTGGCAGCGTACAATAGTGATGGATCATCTCGACTTAACTACTCACCCGAGTTGCGCTTAGCTCGAATTAACTCGAGTTACATTCTCGCTAGCTCAAGTTCGAGCTGGTAGAAATAGTGAAAAAGAATCAGAGATAGTGTAGAAAGATCAGATCAGATTAAATTCATTGGTCACCGATCGTGCACTTCCAGATTTCAGGGCCCCGATCGCGCTAATTTGAAATGACAGCGTACAGTTATGGTTTGGTTGTGGTTTGATACCAACTGTGGTTTAGTTTCGGTTCAGGCGTGTGGAATTCGATATTGCCGTTCATTTGACAGCGTTCTCGACAACAACTGTCAGTTGTTGTCGAGAAACGTCTCAACTTTTGGTAAAACTAATGGCGCGATACGAAACGATCAAAAAGCTGTGAAGCGGTTGTAGTTTAATAGCGGTTGGGTTGATAATTTTTAACGCGATTGCCCTCCTGGTAATCATTAGCGATTTTCAACTGTTATTGTATGTTTTCCTTATTGTTGTGTATTGGAAAAAATGCCAGACCTTTTCATTTTCAATCCTACCTATAAAGTTTAGTAATGGTAATTTTCCCAACGCAGACGGATGAAAGGACAATTTGGTACATACTTGTCCTAAATAATTTGTAACAAAATCATTTACTCATCTCCGTCCTGGCATTTTGAGATGTGTAACTCGGCTTCAATTCGACTTACATGAATTTCATTCCGAATTAGTTTGAGTCGAGTTTTTTCCGAGTTGCCACATCTCTAGAGTAGAGCGCAGTCATGCAGTTTGAATACGCTTGCTTGCGCTCCTCTATGCGTATGTGTCAAGTCCTATTCTAAGCTTTTTAGATCAAGAAAAGTTAAACCTAATCTAATCTATCCTAATCTATACCTAGTTAGTGGGAGGACTAACTCTTCTGCGAGAGTCCGTCTGGGTTGTTACCACCGTTCGTGAAATCTGCCGCCAAGCAGTAGTGTGCAAGCATTACTGTGTTCCGGTTTGATGAGCAGAGTATCCAGTGAAATTACTGGGCTTATGAGACTTAATACCTAACGTCTCAGTGTAACGAGCGCATTGCAGTGCCGCGCAGGCCTTTGTGTTTCAAAGTTCCGGGTGGCACTGCAATTGTTATGGGCCGGCGTTATGCTTACCATCAGGCAAACGACCAGCTCGTCTCGTTACCAAATAACATTAAAAAAAACCTAATCTATCGTGAAAGCGAAACAAACCTCAGTAATACACCGAAAAATGAATTTCTCAAAAAAATGATCACGTAGTAAAGAATTACTGTCACCGCCTTTTGCTACCATATTATCTAACATATATATCTCACATCAGACAACGATGCCTATTTCTATGGCCTTGATATTGCCACAATAAGTCAAAGGTTATCGGGCAAAAAAAATAAAGATTTGGCAATAAAGATTTAAGGATTTGCGATTGCTGAAAGGGCTCTACATAATAAAAAAAGATCTTCCTTATCATATATTCGTTTTGTGCAAAAATAAATTGCTGTGTTCCGCAAGGTTAAACAAAAAAATTAGTATAAACCTGTCTGGGGCAAGTAGGATTAATCTTTTACCTTGTCATAATTATATAGGGTTCAAAAATCTGTTCTAGTTTTTCGCCACGGGCGCAGTGGCATTTTTACCAAGCTTTAGTAAATTAAACGTTTATAAACTTAGTACCAACAATACAATACATACAATACATATTGTATTGTATTGTACCAACTTATACGGTATCTTTTGGGACTCAATTTTAGTTCAGCTGCACATTAGGTCACCAAAAGCAACTAATAACGCAAGAACAAGCTGCGCTTAAGATTTTCCTATACAGTATAAAAAATAGACAAACCATCCAATCCACTTACCGTATCGTCCATCGTGACGTGACGTAACAACCCATGACGTGACAAATATTTGTGCACTTCAAAAAATTACAAGTATTGATTCAGTAATGTTTCAACATCCAGAATGTTGTAAGATTATAGTCAAGGGGCAAGGTACGCATGTAATCGTTGGACGTTATTAATTTAAAGTACTATTATAACTATTCCGTATATATCAAAGAAAGAAAGAAAGAAAGAAAACATATTTATTCGTGACCACTTAAACATAGAACAACAAATAAATAACAAAATAAAACAAAAGAAAAAAAATAAGTGTCACAAAATGGTCCTAACTCAGCGTAATGCTGGTTTAAAACCAGCGCTGATCTTCCGTTGGAACCATTTGGTGGCGTCACGGCACGTATACAGCATGACAAAATAAAGAAAATCATAAAAAATAATACTAAAATAAAATCCTATACCAAATTTTCTGTACTAAGAATAGACAAACAGATATCGTTAATATCTTCTCTAGTTTTGTTGATTATTCTGCATTATTTCGTAATGCTACAAACAAAGAGGAACATGTTGCTAACAATCTATTACGTACATAAATTGTGGGTGGAGAACAATTAGTAACTTTGAACTAAAGACTAACAACCAGTTACAGGGTAGTCTGCCTTGCTACTAGCCACAATAGTGTTGTTTCCGTATCTATATGAACAGTGTGTAATCTACTTACAATATGCGATAGGACTACAAGTTTATCGCGCTTGTGGTGCATCATAGATTAGGCGAATTAGAGTTCAATGAACGCGGGTTCTGATTTTTTATACACTATAGGCTTGCGTTTGATCACTGTTTCACCAACTCACTCAATGAAGACTTGATTAATCTCAGGATATAGGGATCGGGAAACAAAGGCTCAAGGAAGGAGTTCCTACTTTTTTAATAATAAGTGTTGTTATTTGATTTATCACACTTGTGGACAAATTGATAACGACGATTCAAGCAACAACAATACGTGCACACGTAGTGACTAGAGCTTAAAGCTTAGGTACATAGTATTTCACAGTTATATTTCTAAGACACATTATGTGTTTTGTGCCTTTTTCCTTGTGCAGTTTTAAATTTAGTAATCTATTCTAAATCTCGGGTCTTTGCCCGGACTTTTGATAGGCTTTAATGGAGCTGAGCCAGCCTTAAGAGGCACTTTTCAATTAAAGTACAAGTAAATTATACGTTGTTATGATGAGATGGATTGTAAGATATGATTAAAACCCCTGGAATATTATAATTAATGTTGACCTGCCAATTCCACCTTATGTAAAATATGTTGGCGGGTGTTGCCTCGCAACCCACTGGACGGGCCCTCCATAATGGCTGCCATATAATTGACGACGTAAGAGGCAACATTTGCGTGGATGGGTGTTGAGAGGTTTGCTGCAATTTCATTGAGGCGTTACTCCCGCGCATTATGCTTTTTATCACTTTCATCCTGGAGATTCCATTCTGGAGCTTCCACCCTGGAGCTTAGGATCTTAGCTCTTGCGGTCTCCACCCCCGGGGTAGCCAGTTAAGGCAAGGCGATTGTCAGGGGTCTCATTTAGCCCCAGGGAGTCAAGATACGCGGTGTCGACACTCACCGATAGCTCGCCACAAAGCCACCCCTGTATTGCTAGTAATCTTATTATTATATGTACGTAATTATTTTATAGTGCATTTTGAACCGTATTTATATATACATACAACTATATTAGTTCTATACCTGTTCCTGATTTCGATCTAATGTATAGTTGGGTTCAAGTGAACCTAATAAATCAATCAAATAGGCATATTTGGGTCGAATATAAAATACGCCTTAGCAGATCTATGAAATATTCCGACATATTTCATAAACGACGCAGGCGAGAATAACATCGAACGTTTTCCGGAAATAGGTCAGTCCGGAGAACGCTAGGAAACGAAAATGCAGAATTCCAAGAACCCCTGCGAAAAGAAGCTCAAAATATGGAGTACATTACGCTACTGAAAAACTAATCAAAAATCTCGATAGAAATAATAATTTTACGCTCTCACTATACATTCTTAAATTAAACCAAACCGATTTATTTAAATGTTTTGAAGTGCCTAAGTAAGTTTATATTTTGGCCGATATTGGTATAATATTGGTTTCCCAATACGGTTTGGTGTCTACTTGTCTACATACATTTTAGTGCCGTTTCTAATAATCTTAATCTTCTTTCTTCTTTATTTCTTTACATCGGCCATCCGTTTATGAACTTTCAGGAACGCACTGTCGTAGTGGCCAAATTGTAAGCCTAAGATTGTACCTTGTATTGGCTTTACAAGTAGCTTTTTCTGAAATTAGGCACATTTGAACTTTGAAATGGCTGAGAGCGATATTCTGGTACTTAATGGCTTCGGCTACGTGTACTGCCTTTATATATTGACCTCTTTGCATATACATGCAAAGATAACACGTAATAAACGTAACATACGTTACGGGGTATGTTAATGGCATTAAGGAAATAACTTCCCGTATCATAGGGGAAGATTTTAATATAATTTATGGACCTATAAATGAGAAGTACCATATTTAGTATGTTGTCTTTAAAGTAAATATTATGCCAATCTATTGTTACGCCTATACTGTACTTTATTTAGAAATCAATTTCTGTAATGTTTAGGAATACTGCAAAATAATCGTATGTAAATGATTTTGTATATAACTCTACCATACCAGATATAAAAATACCTCTTTATTATTTTTAGTTTCTACATATGTACGGAATACCTATTTCTAGGATTTGTAAAAACACTACAAAAAATCCTATGCCCTAACAACCGAGCCTACAACATTCGTGTTACATAAATTACTTGTAAAAGCTAGAGCTCGAGCGCCCAGAAACAAAACGTTTTTTTTTTATTTGTGGGGCCACCGCTGTAAAGTTTCACATATTTATAGCAGTTTCAGTTATACTGAAAACTGTTTAGGTAAGCTAGCTGGCAAAAGTTAGGCACTAGATTCTCTGTGCCTGACACCAGCCGCTATTTAGGCTCTAGGATAATACAGGTAGGGATGAGTTTGTAATAATAGGCCGCTATGGTTTTCATAAATAATAATTATAACTGTTTATTTGCACAAAAACTTAACCTGTATTACTAGATATATTAACTAGTAATAATAGGGCTTCGTTCGATGATTTATAGTAGGTTATGAGTCGATATGAAAAGACAACCTACCCTTATACTAGGATAGATATACCCTTTACAAGAGACAGTTGATACCAAAAATACTGTTCCATTATTAACCTTTTATTTTGTAATGTCGTAACAAGTAATTATTGCTGGTACAAACTGTGGTATTGTTACAAACAAGATGTGATGTTGATAGTAAATGTAATTGTACTCCCCACTTACTAATGTTTAAAAGATACTGATCTCTTTTGATCAAATATAGGAGTGTGAGATAAGAGGAGGGTAATGAAATGATAATAATAAATAAAGAATAAACATTACACTGTAGTAATCCTGTTAGATAGGCGTGAATGTTATTGTTGGTTTGCAAACTGTTGAACTAAAATGGAATAGACTACCCACATATGGCACTACCCACATATGGCACTTGATACATAAGCTGTGCCAAGGTATTATAGAGTGGACTTCAGACGTAATATGTCGCGACTGGCTCAGACGAAGATGGTGACAAACTGTACATTTGCTGTACAAACTTGAGCAGAAATCCTGAATGAATGAAATGAGGAGGAAAAGGATTAGGAGGTATTTGTTCTGCAGTTGGACAAATTAAGCTGAAAAAAATAATAATAAGGGTTCATCAGCCGATAGGGCTCTCAGGGGGACTTTCTTAACTTAAAACATTTATTGGTGTACATTTTAAATAACTGTGTTGGCTTTAAGTATAAATGAAAAATATTGTCATTAATATGTAATATTTCGGATGGTTTGACGTCCAAAAAGCAGTTACTTAGTAATTGGCTTTGAAAAACTTCTTAACGACAGACGAGATTGTTTAAAAACGATGAGAAAAAATTAAGAATGCAAACAAGATAAAAATAAATGAGACGTAAAATAAAGCTATAAAAATAAATCGAACAAATTCTAATTTAGGTAAAGCCTACGGCTACACTATGTAGACGTAGAGCGTAGCAGTTGCTACGAAAACCGCTACGCTCAGCGCCATAAACTTTCAAAGGGTCCTTGTCGAAACAGATGTATAGCTCCTGAATATACGTAAGGTATGTATCGTATAAACATACACTATACATGTGTATACATGTGTATATACAATGTATCCCTGTGTGTTTAATCTAGGGTCAACGTCTACTTCGTACATTTTTAAAGAATACCTTCGTTTGATTAAATAAGTTTTACTGAGAACTAAGCAAAGCTACTTTCAACTATTGTCAATCCAAGTAGCTCGTACTTTGATTGTATGTGAAAAATGAAGACTTTAAGTTTGTGATAATATAATTACTACTCAAAAAAATATATGACTTTCTTAAAACTTGAATGAAATTAATATATCAAACTATGACGGCTCAGTCAAAATAACGTCAATAATCTGGTCTCTACTGACAGCCAGTCTTATTCTTTTAGCATCATCTTTGACCATACCATCACTTAACATCAGATGAAGTAGTGATTAAACGGTTATCTTCCACAAATAATAAAAAATTTGGCTGTAAAAACCTACGTTAAAGGTTTGCGGAAGCTTCGATTCAATTTTGTAACGTAAGCTAAACGAAGTAGGGTAGATAAAATCGTTCAGGTTACGTGTTATGAGACGACGCTTAGACCCTAAATATTATAAGCTCGCACACATCTCGGCTTAGGCACGCGTAGGTATGGAAGCCGACACTCGGATATCGGAAAATATTTCTGTCCTTTCACGAAAACCCGGTTTAGAGAACGTTGGCCGCTCCGCACTTTATGGTTCACTGGAGTATAAAAACATATGACGTGATGGCAATACTACTGGTTTGGATTTTATTATACAATAACATTGGTGGTACTTCCTTTCTTTAGGCTTTAATTTTAATCAATCTGTTAGTAGCTGTCTGTAGCTCTTAAGATGACGTTTGTTAAATTGCTTAACAGACACTCTAAGCTAGTAATTTATTAATGAACAAATAAATCGTTTACTTGTAGCAGACTCGTTAAAGTAATATAACCTGAGTTATAAATAAATTAGTGTGTATTTTATTTAGTTATTTTAGTTTATGTTGTTTACTTTTTCTGTTATTATAATAAAAACCATTGTTACCTGAGTTTATATGCAGGTATAGTAGTAATACTGCCAGGTATAGCGTTCTGGCTTATCGCCTTAATATAACGAATTAATGGCTTTTGTAATTACTGCGGGGATATAGCCACCTCCCTTCCAGCTATTAATTTGATACCAATCTATAAACTAACTTTTGTCGGTTACTATTCCCTGTACTGCCCACATAGCAGATTGCGCGAGCTATTTCAGTTTTTACTACGCATTCAGGGAGTCTCTTCATTGTGGTTTTTATTTTCTGCCCTGTAAAGACTCATGCAGTGGTAAGATACCTAAAATGTTACGACAAGCATAACGGCACAATTAAAGATTTCACACTGTAATTTTTATTCAATTGATTTATGAAAAGTATAACAAATAATAATCATTGCATTTGTAACGTATGTATAGTTAACAAGTAAAAAGCGACCAAGCGAATTCAGTAACAAACTCCTGAACAGATTTTAATGAAATTTATATGAGATCAATATGAAAGTAACTATATGCATTCAAATAAAAATATTTCATTGGTTTATAAATGACTGAGATCTTGAAATAACAAACATAAAAACGCACCGAATTGAGAACCTTCTCCGTTTTTGGAAGTCGGTTAAAAATATATGAAAACATCTGAAAAAATATTCAAAGTTTAAATAGCTTTCTTTTTCGATTTACCTTTGTACGTTTGAAAAACTTTCTTAATTTCGATATACCTTTGTAACCATAGTTCAATTGGTTAGAGCGACTGATGCAGAGACCTGAATGCAAACACGAATGCAAACCCAATCTGGTCAAAACATTTTTATTGTATTTGTTATAAGATAAAAGTTATATATTATTACATGTAAGCTATAACTAGTTTATTAGGCTATACCTATTAATTATTCCAATTTACAAACACGGCTTGTATAACTTTATATTTAAAGATACGAAGAAAACTACTCCTTTCCTGAAATACTATAAATTCGCGGGATGAAAAGTCATACATTTTGAATTAACTTTCCTTTGTAAGAGCGGATAAGAGGCATGAAATCTCGGTATACTACCACGGGTTCTCTTCGCAAGTAGTGTTTGTTAATAATAAATAGTTTGCTTTATAAATTATTCATATTCTAATTTCCTGGTGAACCACGATCAGAATTGTACATCGTATTATGTAGTCTGACAGTGTAGTCCGCAGTCACACTTTGCCAACAGTATATATTACCATATAAATAACGCAGTTTACAAATATTATCTAAATTTTCCCCCAACAATAATCTATACTTAGACAAATAAATAAAATTGAAGTGTCTGGTTGTAATATCAAAATAAGGCTTTTTTATTAAATGCATATGAAAGTATATACGGTACCTATAGCAAGTCAACCATTTTTTAAGCTTTTGTCTGCCTGTCTGGTTGTCTGTTTGTTCAGGGTAATGTCCGAAACGGTTGGACCGATTTTGACGGGACTTTCACTGGATAGCTGATGTTACAAAGAGTAAGTAAAGCTACGTGAGCGAATCCGCGGGGCACAGGTAGTCACCAATATAATTAAAAACTTTCTAAAAGACAATATTAATTTACCATTTTGTTACAGGTAAGTTCCTGTTTTAAAAATACGGTAAGATTGTATTTCAACAATCTCGAGAGAAGCGCTTCAATATCGGGAGGTAAGTAAAAAAATCATTATTTACTACTATTGAATTATAGTTTTTCATCTGAACTACATATACATACAGTTTCATTTCGATACGACAGTTAGAAGTAGGTTAAAATTAACTTAAGATTTTATTAGATTGTTAGTTAGTGAATCTAATAAAAATGTGTTAACAACGTAGAAACGTAGTAAACGTATGGCTCCTTCAGTTGTCGCTGTACTTCTTCTTTTAGAGTCAATAGTTGGACCAGGGACCTATTACTGTATAATGGAAAATTATCTTCAATCAAAACTGTAGAATCTTCTTCTTACACTCAAAGTGTAAGTACTTCTCTGCGCATGCATATTTATGACTCGTAACCTGAATGCTACCTGTAAAAGAATGTTTAAATTTTTTAGTCGCAACTCGCACTCCTCGAAAAATTCCCGAAAGTGAGAAAGATCAACAATCGGATAATAACCAGTGAGTAATCAATTAAACTTAATAATATACAATAATTTGAAATTCTTATTATCCAATTCTTGAGTTTGTGTGACTAAAAGCAAAATTTAAATTGTATGTTTGAGTAATTTATAGCCAAACCAAATATGCCGTCAATATCTGAATATTTATATGAACATATACAAATAATTTATTTTGGTGTCTATTTAATTTTTTTTCCAGACAATTACTAAATAAATTAAGATTAGTAATTTTAAATTCAATGACGTGTGTGAGACACAATGATGCGTATAAAACTTAATGTAAATAGTTATTGCGTTATTTCTATTAGGTACATATTATATAGCATTCATAATGAATTCTTACACAGCAGTGAGTAGAGTAAAAGCCATAAGCGATGACGACGACGATGATGTTTGTGGTTCTTAAAAACCATGTACCCAGCATGCGACCATGTTCGCTGTGACCTTCTGACCTTGTCATGGCATTGACAACGCACCCTGTGGGTTTGTAATAAAAGCTGTCATTTATTTCTCTTACTTACAAGGGACTACTGAGCTAAATTAACCAGTATTTCTATAACGTATTTGTTTTAGTAAACAATTGTAAACAAGTATAACTAAAACATTAAAAAACATTACTGCCCGTCAATCGGTATGATTTCAGTGTCACTGGGTATGATGTAAGGATTCTCAAGATACCCCATACATCCTTTGTGTTCAGGAATTTAAAAATTACGGTGGAATTAAGAAACTCTGACACAAACCCTGAAAACATTACAATCCTTTTTTGGGCAGTTGAGTAAAAATATTGAAGTTATATTTAATTTATTTATTTTGGAACTACAAACAGTACTAACAATATAACGTTGACATAGTAAAAAAATTCTAAAATAATAAGGTTATTTTTTCGTACATTACAGTTAAGTATTACAATTCCAGAGCTAAATATGCAAGTGCTGCGTCGCTCAGCATTTGCATTAAGGCTTCAGGTTCATACATTTTTTTATTGTTTTTTATTTAGAAATAATGTTGGTACCTACATTCATCTATTTTTAAAGCAATGATTGCTCAGGCATAATTGGTAAACATAAGGTAAGGAAAAGTAAAGGACAACATCTTAATAGAACAATATCCTAAAAATCCTCACTACCAAGGTGATTTTTTATACTCATAATCATAAAAATAACAGCATGGAATTTAAATTGAAGGAAAATCAAGCGAAGAATACTTAGGTAAAGGTACATATATGAGTTTCGTTTATGATATGTCGAGCTCCTGTTTTTGGTTACGTTGAAACTTGTTTTACATTTTAACAACGGTTACCGTTTCCGCTATTTCTCGAAGCGGTTCCAGGAATTTAAAAAGAAAAGCCATCCTGAATTTTCTGTTGCAGATACAATCTCACATATGATAAGTAACCTTGTTTATATAAATGTATTACAAGCGTGATGTGTATGTTTCAGGATTACCTCAAGATACCTGAAACTAGACGCTAAACTCACGCAACAGACATTTTCATCGTCAAAAAGCTCTTTCAATCCGCATTTTCGCAATATTGACAAATTTTCCACTTCAGTAGAAACACGAATTTATATTTGGACAAAATTAAATTTTGTAATTTTGTAGCTCGTTTCGAATCCAACTTCTATAATATGATTGAATGTCTTTAGCTTGTACTGTCGATTTTGTGATTCGAGTAAAGTATTTTTTGGGTATATTTCATTTTTTTATACTATATATTATACTATTTTATAAAGAGACGAACGGTTCGTTTGCCTGATGGTAAGCATAACGCCAGCCCATAACAATTGCAGTGCCGCTCAGAACTTTGAAACACAAATAGCCCGCGCTGCACTGCAACGCGCTCGTTACCCTAGACATTAAGTATTAAGTTTCATATAAGCCCCGCAATTTCACTGACTACTTTGCTCATCAAACCGGAGCACAGTTATACTTGCACACTACTGCTTGAAGGCAGACTACACGGGCATAGTGGTAGTAATCCCACAGACAGACAGTCGCAGAAGAATTAATCCTACCACCTACTACCAATAGGTAGAAATACATATAGGTACTTAGTCATAAGAAACACAGCGTTGTTTGGGTAAATAATTGCTTATTTCAATACATCCTGATGGCTACCACGACATATTATGCGCCCGCCGATGCATTGACTGTCATCAGTGCGAGAGCTTTAGCATAACCATGAAAATTAACTTAGAGTTTTTTTTTTTAAATCAATTATTGTAAGATGTAGTTTTGAGTGTGCAAGAGTAACCTTTTTTGTACATTACTTTTAATAATTGAGATTTATTTACAGCACGTGCCGTTTACTATACCAGGGTATTTTTCACTTGGCATAAATGTTGAAAAACTTATTAATCTAATTTAATTAGTAACTTTCATTAAAATTTCAAGTAAAGCGTCTTTGGAAAGGTCCATGGAATAGTCTTACATCGTTACACTAATGGATTATCGTGATTCAAAGGAGAGTCAATCTGTCTGGACAAACATTAGGCTTAGTTAGATTCACATTATATAGTGGAATCATAGTGCATTAACACTAAATGTTTTTACTACAAACACGTCGTCGAACTTGATTGATGATGGTAAATGGTGCCGATCAGTTTGGAGCGATCAATCAATCAGTTTCGTAAAAAAAACTCCTTTATTTGGTAGTTATAATAGACAATTTATGAACACAAATGTTCTCAACAATATTATACCTAAATATAATAAAGGAAGTGATTTTATCTATTATCAAAACAAGCCAAGAAAGTTAGGATACCTATAAATATTATTGTTAGGTAATAGACTAAAAACAATCGATTACTTAATACTATTACTTGGTGCTTTCGAGTGTTAACAAACTCAAATAGCAAACAATTAAATCTACACATACACAACAAGAAGCTCGAGTAAATACAAACATTATGGCAGCTCAATTAGGTTAGTTTTAAGCTCTTTTCTAAACAAAACTGATTTCCAACAACCCTAAATAATGTAAATAAAAACAAAAACGTGCAATGTTTTTCTGATTTTATTACAAATATAAGTTTATAACCATAAAATATAACGAGTAGCGTATTAAAATGATCAGTTTTGTTTAGGTAGCGAGTACGAACACATAACAATGTTCTTGTTTTCAGGGCACGTCGGACTTAATACAATTTTAAATTTATGAATTTCCCAGTAACAGTGGCTGATTTATTCTGCGGGACCACAAAGTAGGGCTTTCGTGTGTGCGTCAAGCCGAGCAAACAATGGAGAACACACGCGCAACGAACGTGCCGTGGAGCGTGCTTGTTCTTTGTTCAATAAACTCTTGTATCACGATCTATAAAGGCGATCCTTTTGAACAATCCTGATCTTCTTTTATTTATCTACACAGTTACATATTCACGAATGGCTATATTTATATTAAGAGCCTACTAGTCCATGGAGCGAACTCATCGGTGGGCGCGGCTAAAATGCATGCTATTTCATCTAACATTCGTGGGACAAGAGAAGACTCTGCAGCGATGAGTAGTATGAGGCTAATGTTCGCACATACACAATTACACACTCACGTAAAGTCGCGACGAAAACCGAAAAGTCGAAAACCGGCGTGCAAAAATGTACGAATTGGCTTCTGGTGCTTGGGGTTTTACGACAAAACTACTGAATGTATTCAGTCAGACCAAAGTTAGTTGAAATGTCAATAAACTAAAGCTTGTTAGTATGTACCTTATTTTCGAGTTTTCGTAATCCTTTTGTAATTTATTTACGTCCAAACTTGCGTTAAAATACGTGCTAAAATACAGATGTTTGAAGGCTCATTACTTTTAAGCCACTTATTTTTTTTCTGTATAATTAGCAGGCTGACCTAGATAACGAAGAGATAAATCGATATTATTCTTAATTTTGGACTTAAAACGTCAAGTAGTGGAGTAATCACCCAAGTACGGTTGTATGGAGAAATGAACGACTAGTTCGTCCTTAAGAGAAGTTCAACACTTCTCTTCAAAAAATTTTACTTCGATTTTCATATTAACGTATTTTTACGCGAAGGAGTATAATTTTACATTTAAATTATTTTTGTTGGCTTTATTAGTCTTTATTTAATGGAAAAACACGTTAGTATGAAAATCGAACCACTTTAAAATTGTACATTCCTAGAGCGACAATGTTTCATTAACCGTCAAAAATATAAACCCCCAACGGTACACTCACATCAATAGCACACCCTGTGTTGTACAAACAATAGGTTATTAATATTCCAAGAGTCAAAAGGTAACAGAAACCCCAAGCAATGACGAACGTTACTTTAACGCGTATAATTATGGACCCACTTAGCTTGGCTTGGAGCGTTCATTAATTCTCGTGATTTACGCCGCCATTAAGTCTGATTAGCGAGCCACACAAACGCACCCGCAAAATAAAGTTTACTTATACCAAGAACTTTGTCTTAGCATTCTGGACTATCAGCATATACTGCACTCTATAACGCCAAAATTCAATTCAAAATCGAAATTAAATTCTGGTTCATTATAATTTCATTTATTTTAATGTATCTAAGCTATGAAGTAATAATTTTACTACAAAATTTTACATAGTTTTGAACGCAAACATTTGTATCTTATTAAAATAAGGGCCTCAAAAAACACTACATTTATTCACAACACTAGTCATTCCCCTTTGCCATGAAAGCCCGCGAACAATAGCTTTTGCAACGTGTCATTCGGGCTCGCTAACGACTACCTTTTAAGCTTTCAAGTTCTAAAGCCCTGTAATCCTGAACTTCTCTATGAGGAGAAGAATGGTTTAGGTCTGAACTATCCTATTGTGTTGATATCTAATCATAGTACAGCAACTTCATTGCCAGCATTCATATTTAGGGGTTACAAGACAGGACACCATCGTGCCGTTTCTTTGGTTCATTCTTGTTAGGTTATCATTTGGCGTAATAGCAGAGCTGCGTTCACTGCATACACACCGGGTGCAACCGAACTAGCATCTAGGTCGTTCAGAACCTAAGTTAATTACAGTCGAACAACCACCCCAAACGATGGTTGTTTAACGCTCTGACGTATAACAACGTCAAATTTGTGTCAATATTAATTATATATATAGATAATATTTATGAAGGCAAATTTATCTTTAAGCTTAATGCTTTAAATTATGCTATTTACTAAGGAACTGGAAAATATTTTCAATAAATATAAGGAAATAATTTAAAACCGATTGGCAGGAAAAAGATTTGTGTTAAACTTGACAACATCGTCGATATTTCTTGCAAAAACGTTCTAAATCGTTCGGGACTGTCGTGTGAAGGTGTAAGACAACCGAACACACTCGCCTAAAGGCGGTGAACGCAGCCCAGTATGTTTATAAAGGCATACTGCGGCGATCCCGTGTAAAATGGGAAAAAGGCAGAAAGAAGAAGGATGTTACCATTTGTCTATTCTCTCAATTGATATTAAGTGACGATGCGGTCGAAGGTAGTAAGCACGTCAACCTAGAACTGGCTCTCGAGAACAGCAACCGAAACACACTGTTAGGTGCTTGGCTACAGTTTTTTTACTTAATGGTAAACCAACCAAGTGTTGGGTTTCGTAAATTTAAATGGTTTTTTCGATTCCGGATTCATAACTCGATCTTATTTACTATATCACTCGAGTAGTTTTAATAATATTTTGTACTGGCAATATACTGGCTTCATTTGTTCATGACGGCATTAGTAGCCAATCACAGGGCTTACACAAACCGTGTCTGGTCACGAAAGAAGAAAAAAACACAGGGCCGGGTCCTTTCCCGCCATTTTTCGACGCTATGCAAGTGTCAAGATGGGCTGTAATTGGTTGGTGATATGAAGTGTAATAAGTTTGTTACTAAAAATAATGTATATAGTAAGTTATTAACAGTGTTAAAATACAAAGAGTTTTTAATAAGAATAACGACGAGTTCCTTGCTCCTTCTTCTCGATCGGCCTATACCTACTTGGATGTGGCACCACAGTCAGAAATCGTGAAATAAAATAAATATTCAATGTGAAATGTTGTTTTCCTAACACAAACTAGAAATTTTGCCCTATAACAACAATAACAACAGACCTTCCCATCCTCAAGTTAACATAAATAAGCAAGAGAACCCAGCTGTTTAATCGGTTTATAGCGTAGATAAAAGATAAAGAAAACGTGCAAGATATCTAACATCGTCGCCTTTAGATGTAGAGATAAAACGATAGATGAAGCTGCTTCCAATCTAGAGTTTAAATCTATTGTCCCTTGTTAGTGTTAGCGTTGTAAAGCCGGTACTTATTCCTTTTTTTTTTTTGGTAACCCGGGGAAATGCCTTTACGCACAACTCCGCACCCGGGGGAGTGCGGAGATAGTGTGGGACTCGCCGCCTGCCCACTGCACAGCGTCCTACCCACTAAAACCACCGGGGATTTTTTCCTTTCGGCTCAGCTACGGACGAGGTCACGGGCCCGTACACACACTCCTCGTGACCCCATCAGCCGTCGTCCGTCCTTTTGGACGGACCCGCCTCGCGGGGAGAGGAAGCTCCCCCGCACGGCTCAGGCGATGCACCAGAACACGAGCGCATCGCCTCCGCCTCGGGAGGGTCCTACCTATGACAGGTGCGGGACGCCGGATGCCCCCACATCCGGCGCCCCAGACCCTCCCAGTGGAGACGGGAAGCGATGATTACCTCGCCCCCGTCTCCTTGCTCTCCGGAGAGGGAGGGAGAGGGGATCCCTCTCTCTCTCCCGCTCCTCGGCCTCCCTTTGCAAAACAATGGCTTCGCAAAAGGAGACCACTGCCTCCCAGACCTCTTCGTTGTCGACCATCTTTCGTAAGATGGTCGGCAACGAGAGGTCTGCCCCCACGACCGCGACTAGAGCTCGTCGCGGTCCCTCGCCTCCCGGGCATGCCTCCAGTGCGTGCCGCGCAGTATCTTCCGCGCAGCCGCACTGATGTCATGCTGGGGAGGCCTCCCTTCTCGCCACGTTACACAGGTACCTCCCGAAGCAACCATGCCCCGAGAGGACCTGTGTAAGGCGGAAGGTGAGGCTTCCGTGCCCTCGCTGGGCCCACCTAGTGAGTACAGGACGGATCGCCTCCAGAAACCGGACGGCGCCGTCCCCCTCCGTGCGGGCCCCGTGAGGAGCCGCTCCCTCCAGGACGCCAGAGCCGCTCTCCTGGCATCTCGTCTCCACCGCACCACCTCCTGTGGTGCGGGAGGGAGACCCCGCTCCCGGTACTTATTCCTGTGTTAATGTGGTTTAATGCCCCTTCAACCCTTAATCCGAAAGGTACGTGGAGAAATCTTGCTCTTTAAAAATCTATTTATTACAGAATAGCATCTGCCCGCGGTTTTCCCCGCGTTCCCACAGGAACCATCAAACCGATCTGTCAAATTAAATCAACTTGTCAACATTATAAAACTTTATGACAGCTGTCAATGTCAATTTTATGTCACACTAACTTCTGCCCGCGGTTTTCACCCGCGTTCACACAGGAACCGTGCCTTGTTCCAGGATAAAAAGTAGCCTATGTCAGACTCCGGTCCATAAACTATATCTACGCCAAAAATCACGTCGATCCGTTGCTTCGTTACTGCGTGAAAGAAGGACAAACCAACAAATCAACAAACCAGCAAACATACTTTCGCATTTATAATATTAGTATGGATATGGATTGAGATTATTCAAGATAATTCCACCAACAGCTAAAGACTCCTAAAAGTATAACTATTTCAATATATGAAATAAATAAATAAATTATATTAATCGAGCGAATAATGGTCAATAATTGTATCATTGCTACACATACTTGTTTTAATTTGTAGTACATAATAACGCGTAGGTCCATGTTTACATGTCCATGGTTACAAGAAATTTCAAGTCTATTAATCAAATTTGTTTGAGTAGTAACGTGAAATGATATAATGGAATAATACTAGTAATACGTCATAAAAAGCACAAAAAAAATACACTTAGAAAGACAGAAGACAACGGTCTTCTGTCTTGGAAGGACCTTTACCCAGCAATAGGATACAAATTGTTAAATAATAAAAAATAGAAAGATATTTTTTTCAAAGAAAAGTTACTGATATTAAGCTGTGTTAACTTAATTACAAGTTACAAAGTTAAATTTGGTCTCGGATTTTTGGTACCAAATTTTAACGTTGTTATTTTAGCAAACATAACTCTAACTACGACCTAAAGCTCATGGCAGGTGACGTGTTGAAAAGTCTAGCTTAAAATTTTAAATAAAATATACTTTTACTGTAAACTATAAACGTAAATGCCTTATTCTCTTAACTCTTAAGTTAAGAGAATAAGGCATTTATAATAGTAGCTCTATTATAAATGCTAAATTGTTGGTTTGCCGTTCTTTCACGAAGCAACAGAGCAATAGATTGACTTGATATATTTGTTGCATATGTGAACTTTAAATCTCGCCAATAAAGGAATGGGCGACATTGTAATTTTACACCGACATCAAAAGAAGAGGAGGTTTTCTATTCATCTGTTGTTTTTTGTGTTGATGTGCTCGACTTCCATGTAAAAGATTATTTTTTCCTAAGGGTGGTCCTTAAATGATTGGTCCTTAAATCCTTAAATTGATTTCGTTATCCTGCCATTTTTTTTGCGATAACTTTAAGCTATACTTTAAAACTCACAAAATGACAATATCTACTAATTTCTACTTAATTTTTTAAAACAGCTTTAGTTTTATATTGTCTATATTTATTTCGTTTTACGAACCAAAGTTTTGTGAAAAATTTTAGCATGATTGGATATCGAAAATAAATAAAGATTTGAGCCTGACAAAAAACACCGAATATATACCACGGGGAATGCTCGGAAGGGCTTTTTCATCTCATCCCATCGTCGCAGTTCTATCACCGATCATCTCGCCACCAGAACAATGCTCATCCACACATAATCGAGTCTCATGCCACTCGATTTATCCGATCCTTTCTCCCGCATACTTGCAAAATGTGGAACGAACTCCCTCTACAGGTTTTTCCGCAGTGCAACAAAATGCAGTCCTTCAAGATGGGTGTCAAATGAGTTCGCAAGGGTCGGCAATGCATTGGCAACGCCCCCATTGTTGCAAATGTCCATAGGTGACAGAGACCGCTTACCATCAGGAAGGCCGTTTGCTTGTTTGCCAATCGTTTAAATAAAAATAAGCAATCAGGAATAGAAATTAAACAAAATATTTTTAAAAGATTTATATTGATCCCGACCTTTGCAACATGCCCTACCTCAACATCCAAAACAGCCTAACATTACTACACATCCTACCAATCGTAACACCGGAGATGCGAAACGTAATTTAATCAGAATTATTGATTAATTTACACGTTCCTGATGGAGGTTCTGTAGACGTATGTAGTCTAGTGAGAGTGCATAGTGGAGCCGCTGCCGCCGTGATAAGGGCAGGCCGCAGCGAGCGGGCGCGCGACCGCGCCAGCGTTGGCGCCGGCAGTCACAGTCGGTTGGCACGCGCGGCCACACGCGCCGCACCGGGCCCGAGCCGCCCGCTCGCCGCGACCGCCCCCGCGACCTCCTGTACGCGACGCACCCTCAGGTAAACAATACAACATCCCAAGTCTTCAATTCTACACATCCCTCTTACCTTCTCCCGAACATTATACTCCCCAAGCTCTTCAAACTTCGTGCTCGAACCAAAAACCTACAAATCCGAAATTTAAACCATAATCTGCTGCCAGTACAGTTTTGGAGTGCTAACAAAAATACAAGTGATTAGTTTCGAATTTATTTTAGTGCTGCCAACTGACGTGCTGTGACATAATCGCCGGCCAAATGACTGCGGATTCGTCGACTTTACCTAATGAAAAACAATAACAACTTTTATTAAAATCCTAATATGTTTTAACTGAAATTAATTAATAGAAGGAAGAACAATTCGCGGCAAGAGAATCGTATAATTGACATGAACGAGCGACACGGTTTAATTTGGCACTTCATAAAACGAAATTACCAGACCAGAAATACCCAGAAGAGAAGGTTCAGCGCAATTATATTGAAATTGATAGTATAATTCAACAAAAACAGCTGCCAAAAACGCAACTCTATTGTGAAATCAGTGGAAGGAAATTCTGAAAAACAGACAAACATCGCTGAAAATGTTACCCGATGACATGTCAAGCAAACCGTTGATAACAAGCAACCAAACCAACAATGAGTAGATTAACGTGTAGTTTTTCAATCCAGTAAGCCATCTTATCGGAACAACGTCCTTGAAATGGTCCTAAGTCCTATATCTTCATATCAAGATTAATGAGATAAACTCGAACGCTAACTAGAGTACAATAACTACATACACATTCATTATTTTTGTTTGCAGTACAATTGACATAAATGAAAAGTTTTTTGGCTTTCTAATTACGCTTGGAAGGAAAACTCACGACAAGAAAATAGCTAACAGAAGGTTCCAAATGTTAGCGATAAAGTCCCAATTGCGTGGAACAGATTTGTTCCAACTTCTCATCGAAAACAGATTACTCTTGATACCCTTGTTTTAAATTCTTTTCTATTGTCATAGATCATCTTGAAGACAAGAAATTAGCATCATGACCGTAAGATTGAAAACAACAGATGTTATCGATTTTAACATAGGTACCTACGAGTACACAAGGATAATATTAATTATCCTTGTATAAATATGTAAATATTTCCTGTATATATATACAGGAAATATTTGGCATTACACAATGTTTTGAGGTGGTTTTGGAGATTTTCGAAAGGTCATGAACAGAATTCGTACCATTAACTGCAGACCACCCTTTTTAACAAGTTAACTGTTCGCAATGAGTATATAAAAATTATCATTACTTCTTTTGTATACTTGCGTAAGGATGTTTAAATCAATAACTTGTGTCATTTTTAACCCACTTCCAAAAAAGGAGGAGGTTCTCAATTGTCTGTATTTTTTGGCGATGTTACACGATTTCCCCATCAATTGTCAACCGATTTCAATAATTCTTTTTTTAATGACTAGAGTACATCTCAAGTGTGTCCCTTTTATAAATTGTATTAATGAATACCACCCTTAACGGTGGAAAAATGGGGGATGAAATTTTAAATATCACGATATTTTTGTCGAGATCAGTGCCCCTCTTTTTTTAAAGCCATTTTGAATGTTACTTCATACATCAAGACCCTCATGCGGGTCTGGATAACAGATCAGTTTCCTTCAGCCAATTTTTGTAAGTACCTATCAATTTCTCGACTGGTCTAGAATATATATGGTACCCCTATCATATGTTTCAATTTGTCTGTAGTAGATAAAGGCATTCATTTTCAGCTCGGTATCTTCCATAGGTGAAAATCCTCGGTCTCATGATTTATTAATACCCGGGTTTCTTTTTAAGGTGGTCGCCAATATAAGTTAATGTTAGGCGATGTAATGTCTAATAGGTAACAATGATGCACTACTTTTTATATTTTTTGTGAACGCGTTACTGAAATATGACTTGGAAAACTTGAAAAGACTTTGCAAGATTGTTTTGTTGTTAACTACGTGTTTGTTTCCGATAAAATAAAATTCACTATTATTACATATTCATTATTATTTTACAAATCAAATAACATTTAGGTATACTATAATTTAAATTGCTTGCGGTCTGTCAAGAAAAGTAGGTCAAAGACATTAACTCATTTTCAGGATTAAGTTTCTACCTCATTCGTAAGATTTTAACAGGAGTCTTCGAAATTATGAGGGATGAGACAAAATAATAAGCCTCATTTTTAAGAAGATATTCTATTAAATCCTTCATTTTCTTTTTCGTTGAGTTTACAAATTTGGAAGCGGTATTTCGCTGCACGTTTCTATTTTTATTGTTGTTAAAGTAAGTTGATATTCCATCACTCGTGTTATCTATTATTTTAATAATATGTTGGTACTGACACTCACTGTTAACCTTATGGACCTTCTTAAAACATAATTTTTCTCTTCAAACTTTCCATGTTGTTGGTTCCTCCAATCTGTCGATTGATCAATAGTTTGTAAATAACTTACTTTATCAACAAGTTTAAACTTGTTAGCTGACTGATCAGCAGTGTAACAATTCTCTCTAACTTCATAAAATAAATTTTAGTAGGTGTATATTATATTGTTTGATATATAAACACAAGAAGTTTACCTTTATTAACATATCGTATGTCAAACCAACTAACAAATTAAATAATTAAAGAATACGTTTAATAAAAATAGCAACATTTTAAATTTAATAAACTCTAGAAAGGTTTTGTTTTTATGTGGTTCATCGAGTTTCAGAATACTTGACAAGTCATATGAACTCGAGCACAATGGGTCTGAGATTAGCTGATATCAGAGGGCCGATCGCCACTTTGAGCCACCTTCCAAGAATGGAGACCCCAGACTTGTATGAAGTCTG
This sequence comes from Crocallis elinguaria, assembly GCA_907269065.1. NCBI lineage: Eukaryota > Metazoa > Arthropoda > Insecta > Lepidoptera > Geometridae > Crocallis > Crocallis elinguaria. Next base: position 7,299,196 of record OU026079.1, on the reverse strand, counting down.
CTTTTACTTGTATGAAACCTTTGAGGATAGCTGTTAACAAATATTTCATACATTTTAGGCATTGAACTCTGCCAATCGGTCCTAGAGACCGACTTACAAAACTCTTAATTTTTATCGGGCGTTAAAAGCTATCACCTAACACTAAACGGTAGGAAGTGACGTATTAAATTTATGGATCATAAATCCATATAGTTAACATCGTAAAAGTTTATTGTTGATAGGTGGGGCGGAGATGCTTCGTATAATATAAACTAAACAGAAATTGTGTATCTATATTGTTGTTATCTGTTTTAGAACGAATAATTATGTGTTTGCCCATCTTTATATTAACCATTTTTATACGTATAAAACAGTGCCGCATTTAGTAATTCCGTTGCCCCAGATTACTAATCAATTGCTCTTTCTTACTGTACAAATCAGAGAAACTTGTGAATAACAAGGAACGAATACTATCATGAACCAAGTATAATAAAATATCATCAATATAATAATATAAATATATGGTATAGTTTATACTAATGTGTATCTGTTACGATAAGTATTATATCTATTTGCACCACCGACCTCTCACACTCCATTAATCTCTTTCCATCCAAAGGTTAACTGGAAGAGATCGCTTTTAGCGATAAGTCCGCCCATTGTACTTTAATTATTAGATCTGTTACTGTAGTTATTCTCTTAAAACTGGTGTACAATAAATAATTTTGATTTGATTTGATTTTATCATCATTACTAAAGCGTGAGGGAGCAAGATTATTTGGAACTCTTTCTGGGAGCGTAGTCATATGCTGTGGAAAGCTATCGATAGTATTTGTTACTCAAAAATACATTACACATGATCTGTATAAGGCTCAAATGACATAAGCACTTCTCTCTATACTTATTGTTATGCTGTCATTATTTATGTAAAGTGAAAGATGATGAATTTTTTGAGCAGCTTTTCTCCTCTTCCTTTAAAACTAGTACTAGCTTAAAGAAAACTGTTATCAGTCACATTTGCTATCTTCCATGATGGTTTTTCCCATTTATTGGTCATAGGTACTATAAATAAGTTAGACTAGGTGAAAAATTAAAACAATTGTGATACAGCTTAGCATAATATGAATACCTAAATATGATTTTAAAACAAACTAATTTGATTAAGTTGTTAAAGTTTGCTGACATCTTGACACTTTTCTTGAAAATGTACATTTTAACAAAATGTTTCCATTTTGTTCGTGGTATAACTCAAGCGAAAAGTGTTTTCTCGTGATAAAAACAGCTTTTGAAAATAATATTAATAAGGGTTTTCATCATTTCGTTCACTCGTTCGTTCGTACGTTCGTTATGTTATTCGAGGTTTCGAATCTTGTAATGAGATTCTAGATTTAAATCGTGATGCAACGATGGCATGATAGTAGGACATTTCCTAGTGATCACCTACCAGGGCTACCAGCTATCACCTTCAAGTTAAAATCTATACACATGTTCAACACCAATTAGTGTGTTCGGGCAATCGCATTTGAGAACTAGTCTCAATTCTAGACATAGCGTGTCTTCACCTTCGATCACATCATCACTTATTAAATCAGATAAGATAGTAATGAAATGTGATCAACATTGGGATACTGGGCAGATTAGGCGTTCAAAAAGGAATATTGACTTACCTATACATATAAAGTGATAAAGCATCAATGAAAACATCAATTTGTATATTATATCAGTTGGTCCAATTTTTGAAGTTAAGGTTTTTCAGATTAGAAACATGCTATCTATAGCAAGGAAAATAATTCTTAAATTAAAATTGAGCAATAACGATGCGTGACAATACGAAAAACTTATTCAATTTAACTTTGTTCACTTAGCGAGTTCAACTAAACTCGCTCAAACGTATGAAGATTGAACACAGAAGCTTAATTAAAACCTTTAAACTTTTTTTACCGGTTTTAAATAGACTTGACGTTGCCCGCTGCTTCACCTGTTATAATAACTCGAACGCTGTTAACTCCGCTTCCTAAACTGCGACCGGTGCACGGTGGCTTATTAGTTTCAATTACACAACAATACCTATTTTGTTTGTTTTTCTAATCTGACCTATTTAATTATCGACTCGTTGAATATAATTATAGAGATGGAGATAACCTCTTCGACATATGAATCACATATTCGCAAATTGCCTCAAACGACTAATTTAATAGAGAGATAACTATTCTCCGGAGTGGTTACTTATTTAAGCGCGTCGTTCCGAAATGACAGCTGGTAGTGGACTAGAATATTTAGATTATCTATGGGCCTATTATAAATCACATATTATTACTATCCAACTGTTTTTGTAGCCAAATTAGATGTCGTAGTGTTTATGTAGTAGCCGGTGAATAAAGGTATTTACTGCTGCACTTCTAGTCGTTAAGCGAGTCATTAGCAGGGCCGGATTAACCATGTCGGGGCCCCTAGGCAATGCACGCCTTGGGCCTTGGGCCCCGTTTTCTAACCATAATAATATAATGCTATAATAATTTGAAATGATTTCAGAAATGTATTGAAATATGATGACATAATATAAAAAACAACGCAATATAAATAATATTGTCATTGAGGGTTTGTTACATACAATTATTCAAATTTAATTTTCACTCGAAGAAAAATTTCTGTTATTTTTTCCAGGGGTGCGGGGCCCTTGTCAATGCTGGGCCCCTAGGCAGTTGCCTACTTTGCCTTATGCATAATCCGGCCCTGGTCATTAGTGTAGATTTACCAAACAAATCTAAACTCGACGACGACTACAATGACTCTGAATACGGCAGATACGAGTGTAAAAAAATATAAACACAGAGATATAAACAAAATTATTTACGCCTCAGGAACTGGTCATTAATCTCATCAGCGATCAGCGTGTTCCCTGTACGTTAGTAAACTACAACATTGCAATTAAAATGCAATTGGAACAGTGAAATAATAGGGTGAACGTTTTATCGACCGGAGGTAGGCTTTAACTGGCACCGGCTAACGATAGCGCATTTCATTCTACTACAATTATTTCCTTTTATTTCACTGAGCAAGTTATACATTTAATATAAAACTAGCTGCTGTGGTGCTGCCTATAGTTTCACCCACATTCCCAAAGGAACCGTGCATTTTTCCGGGAGAAACGTCGCCTGTGTCTCCGGCCCATAGTTTCTATACAAAAAATCACGTCAACCCTTCTCTGCATTGCGGCGTAAAAGAAGGACAAACCAACAAACACACAATTGCATTTTAAATATTAGTGGGGTGCCATTCCTACTAATATAAACGTGACGATATTTTCTGAGTAGGTGTTAATTGTACTATTAGCCAAAACTTGAGGCAGGCAGCATCGATCCCCACCACAGGCTATAAAAGCAAGCGCTCATTCGAATGCGGGCTCATTTGCTGCTCACTCGCCGGTCGGTAAGGTGGTTGGTTTCGACGCTGCTTACTGTAAGTTCGTTCCATATCTTATTTTGTGGTCTTCTTGTTAAATTGTGATCATTCTTGTTGTGTGAAATCTAACGGCTGTTTTTATGTTTGAAATTATGTTCATTCGGTGAATTATTGTCGAATTACCTTAAATTTGTATCGAATAAGAATAATTATGTTTAAATGTTTGTTTTTTTTATATTTTAACACTTCTGGTTCCTAAAATCAGAAGTGGGATAGGATTTCGCTCACAATCAGCCTTGTAAAGAGTAAACAGCCGTTAATTTCAAACAAGAATGCCACGTGCGTCACATGGACGGTCCGTTGACACGCCGCCTCGCTCTGGAGCTGAGCGTAGTCGTCGCAGTGTATCTCCGCGACGTGGCAGGCGCCGTTCGAGGTCGCATAGTAACAGATCACGTCTACAGTCGAGTCATGGCAGGGTGCGATCACGTTCGCAGTCACGTAATGCTAGAAATCGTTCTCGTTCACGCCACTCTAGGAACCGTTCGCGTTCTGATAGTTCACATCACAATCTAACTCGTTCACGCAGCAGTCACTCGCGTAAAGGTGTTTGTTATCATTCGCGCAAAAGGTCCAGGTCACGACCGGTCAACTCGCGTCATCACCAGAATGAATCTCGACCCCATCATCAAGATATCTCCATAAACGACGCGTTAGGCTCAATAATGTCGTGATTAACCGCTATCTAAGAAAGCACGGCTAGTATGGTTCGCACGACCCGTCAACCGTTCGTGGCAACACGCCTCTGCCAGATGGAAACAGTGCTTCCGCGACTAAAACGCTCGTTAATGCATTAGCCGTGTTAACAAAAAATAAGCCTAGCAATTATTATGTCTCAAGCTTTGACCCATCTATAAATAATTTTGAGGCGTGGTGCAATGAAGTGGAGAGGGCTAAACGCGCGAACCACTGGGATGATCTTGAGTGTTTTTCCCGAGTAGCTAATTGTTTGAAGGGTGACGCGAAAACGTGGTTAAATGAGTGGACTACGAATGATCGCTCATGGTTCAATTTTGTTAGGGAGTTTAAGTCTTTATGTCCACAAAAAATGAACTACGCGCAGATTCTTCATGACGTTACAAATTGGACATCTGACAAGTTTTTGTCATATGCCAAGTATGCACGTCGTTCTTTATTACGTCTACGTGTAGTAAAAGGGTTAAGTGAAGAACTTATGGTTCAAATAGTGATCCATGGCATTATTGATGTACATGGCATTAGTGGTGTTGACTTTGAGCACGAATTGGGTCTGTTGGTGTCTTTGTCATTTATTATGTTCTGATAAAGACAGCAATAGTTATAGTCTGTGATTTGGGTAGACGAATGTTGCAGAGGCCCGCTGTTAGTCATTTTAACTTTCATAAGTGCTCCTTTGGGGCTTATTTGAATAAAGACTTTTGAATTTGAATTAGAAGTACGCGCAGCAGCTACCAACGCTGATGTAACGATAGACAATTTCATTTAATTTTTAGCCACCTATATTAAGCCTACCCGCAAATCCGATTCGCAACTCTGATAAACCCGTATCATATAATTCTGGTGCAGCTAAAAAGCGTAATTTCAACGGTTTTGACAGAAGCAAAATCAGGTGTTTTATTTGCAACTAAAAAGGCCGTTTTAAGGATAAACGTCCCAAGAAACGGATTGGTGCAGATAAGTCGGATAGTACTGGTAATGCTAGACTTGTCTGTCCCTTCTGTAAAATGTTAGGACAGGCCGAGCGTTATGTGAAGACTGTACTTAACTTAATCCGTGTAGAGAGTAACAATAAGAAATCTGCTTGGTCTGATGGTCTGTGTAAAATTAAATTAGTTTTAAATGTAACGAAACAAAAGACCACGCAGTATTCGGCTTTGTATCTTTTAATCGGTACTAACGCGACCACTCCTGTTATTCGTGCGCTGGTCCGAGATGTTGCCATCGAGAACTCCAGCCCCAATAGTGAAGCCACAAGACAGACTACTCAGGCAGCAGCACAATATATGGTACCCTGGACAGGTGAATGGTGTCCTGAGAGTTGTTCGGTATTTTTTGACAGTAAGTTCCAACAGAACCTGTTAATGTTATTCTGTTTACAGTACACTTGGTGTGTGTGCGGGCATGCGTACGAGTGGAAGGAGAGTGTTTGCCTTGCTGGTTGGGACAACACGGTGCGGTCCAGTGGTGGCTCCCGAGGCCGATGCTTTGGAGTACCCGGCTACGGCAGACGTGCACTCCGAGCGCATGGGGGACTCGGTCCCAGGAAGTCGTGTTCTTTGAACGCGCATCAGGCTTTGCCCTGGAGGACTCTGTCCGAGGAAGTCGTGTTCTTTGAACGCGCATCAGGCTTTGCCCTGGAGGACTCTGTCCGAGGAAGTCGTGTTCTTTGAGCGCGCATCAGGCTTTGCCCTGGAGGACTCTGTCCGAGGAAGTCGTGTTCTTTGAGCGCGCATCAGGCTTTGCCCTGGAGGACTCTGTCCGAGGAAGTCGTGTTCTTTGAGCGCGCATCAGGCGCAGTCCTGGTTCACGCTTATCGTGGGAACTTGCAAGTTCAAGTATGAGTATGACAGACTTGTTTCGAGTGAAGATGTATGCATACTTTTGAAAGTGAAGTGCTTTAACCTATTATGAGTTTATGAGAGTGTATTTTTGTATGAGGGCCTTGTATGCGTGATGGATGACAGAATAGGCAACAGCGTATGTCGTCATAATTAATTAACAACACTTTTTTTCATGCAGATGACAACTCTGACGATGACGATGCCGGTGAACCCTCCATTGGTCCTACAGATCTCGCTGGTACTCTAAGTACAGGCGAATCACATGCAGGCGAAGAAGACCAGCAAAGTCCCACCGTAGTCACCAGTGCTCCTGAAGGGGACAACTCCAGTGCAGCCGAGGACGGCTCACGATCAGGAGAGGCCGTATTAGCCAAAACTTGAGGCAGGCAGCATCGATCCCCACCACAGGCTATAAAAGCAAGCGCTCATTCGAATGCGGGCTCATTTGCTGCTCACTCGCCGGTCGGTAAGGTGGTTGGTTTCGACGCTGCTTACTGTAAGTTCGTTCCATATCTTATTTTGTGGTCTTCTTGTTAAATTGTGATCATTCTTGTTGTGTGAAATCTAACGGCTGTTTTTATGTTTGAAATTATGTTCATTCGGTGAATTATTGTCGAATTACCTTAAATTTGTATCGAATAAGAATAATTATGTTTAAATGTTTGTTTTTTTTATATTTTAACACTTCTGGTTCCTAAAAGTACAATTTATATCCAAACTAGCTTCTTCCCGCGGTTTCATCGATATTCCCACAGGAATCGTACAGTTTTCCGGGATAAAAGTAGCCTATATTACTTTCCGGTCCATAAACTAAATCTATGACAAAAAACACGTCGATTCGTTACTCCGTTGCTGCGTGAAAGAAGGACAAACCATCAAACACACTTTCGCATTTATTATTATGGTAATAAAATATATATAATATCTGAATTAAATTTACGTCTAAAGTTACAGCTTCATAAAACGTATAAGCGAGAAGAAATTATACGTGTGTCTTTGTGCAGTGGGTGTAACAATGTTGCAGCATTATCTAGTAAGTGGAATGTAACTTTTATTTGTATTGTAGCACTTTCTCTGCGCTACGATTTGTACAGTTGCTTATAAAGGTTAAAATATATTATGCATTCTAACTTTAATCTCTTGAGCGAAAAATATAGTATAAATTCAAATGTACAATACTTGCATGCACCCCAAGACGCTCGAGAAAGGTAAATGTCCGCGTGGTTTCATTCCACTTCTACAATATTTTCGAGAAGGGTAAGAAACTTGTATTGTTTTGAATGTTTAAGTAATGTTTTGTTTATAAACGACATTTTGTTTTGTATATTTTATAGATATTTACGTGTATATTTATATAATTGAGATGTTTAACCGTGCTAACTTCAAAATTTAATACTAAATAAATACATTTTAATATACAAACATCTAAAGTTTCACATTTGTGATTTTAGTACGATTTCTGATAAAATAAACTAAAAAGTTCACTACGTATATTTTCTTAATGTATTTTAACCATTTGTACTGCTGTATTACAAAAGATTCGCAACCGTATGATCGCTCCATTGTTATTTTGTTCTTTTTATTCTAACCATTTATCACCAACCAAGGTGGTTCGTGACTGATAATGCTAGCGAAATTTTCTTTTTTCCTTATTTTGTAGGATAAAAATTGATTAAGCCACTGGAACGTATTTCATCAAATAAAAACGTCTTCTTTCGTTTTTGTTTTAATGTATTTTAGAAAGAATAACAAAAAGGCTTATTAGTAATGTCACCTTGTGCTCTGTAGATCGAGGGTTGGAATGAAACAATGAGCTAGAACTCAAAGAAGAAATAAACTTGATGGAATCATAGTATGATGTAAGGACTTTTCTATTACTTGACTTGGCTAGCTATTTTCATTAAAAATTGGTCGTCCAGAAGATGCAGTTGCCATTCTTCAGGCTAATAGTGGAGGCTATATACGTCTTGTCAAAACTAACCTAAAAAAATGTAAATAAAATCGAATTCGTTTAGGTCTTTTGGGACGTGGAAAGTAAATACAAAGGACGTTTGGCTTTTAAAAGTAGAGTATTGAGTATGACTTATATTACTAACTAGCTGCTGCCCGCGGTTTCACTCGCGCGGAGATATTGGATTTCATGAATTTTCTTATTTTGCGCGGAACCCTAATTATTTTTCTAAAATAAAAGGAGCTTAAGTTACTCCTTATAACATCATCTATCTGCCAGTGAAACTCCCGTCAAAATCGGTCCAGCCGTTACACAGATTACCCGGAACAAACAGACAGACAGAGAATTTTATTTAGTTGCATATAGATAACCTAAATGAGAGCAAACGCAATAGCTATAGTTTTGCGGTGTTATTTTAAAACGCTGAATAATATATTATTCAATGGTGCGAGCATGGGGAAAATTGCCCTTATTAACTTGCTAATAGTACCTCTTACCACAACACAACTGGTGTTATATCTGTTGCAAAATTGCACTTTTTTGAGGAATTACATTACCAACCATGCAGGCAATGCTCACATCAGATGTTCACTCATCTAGTTCATACCAATAACTCACGTATAAAACCAATAGTTCACCCAAAATAAATGGATACAAGACATAATCAAAGACAACGGTAGAATAATATTATATAAAACTAATTTTTCCTATCATTCAAAAAATTCTGTAACGAACTTATGTTAATAACTTATGCTTGCTTATATTAATGTCGTAATATTATTTTGACACAGATTTTAATAAAAAATGTTTATTACTTTAGAACACAAACAATTATTTTTATACTACTATAAACAAGTTACTCAACGCTACAAAGACCTTAAAAACATTATTATCAGCTGTTCTAAAATGTACAACGAGTGTGCAATGACTTGTCATCTTTACAAAAAATAAGGTAACCTGTAAAACGGGGTTAAGCTGTCCACGTACGATTCGACCTTAATTAATGTCAGTTATCTATAATTTATTCAGGAAGGTACGCAAATGAGGTTTATTTATGGTACTTACATGACTGACTTAAACACAACAAGACCGCAGGCCAAGCCAAGCCGCTGGTTTCAAAATTCCTTTCTCTATGAATTTATGTAGCTTGTTGTTTTAAGGGAAAAACCTGAAGTAGTATAGTATTTCTCTTTCGCCGACGACAGCTGAGAATGGCCATTTTATATAACTTTAACAAAAAACAAAACGAAAATGGATATGAAAATTATTCCTTGTGAATCAGATATTACTTTTTATATTTAAAATGTCAAAACCACTAAACCAACAATGTAAGTTAAAAATTATGTTTTATTCTAACTTATAATGTTTTTAAAAGTTTCTTATAAGAAACAATTGAAAAAATTTAATCCAAAGGTGGAAGAGAGAAAGAGAGAAAAGAAAAATAATATAGATGGATATTTTGGGATTATGGTTTATGTAGTGTATGATTCCCTACATACCAGGAAACCCCTACTTGGTTAGTACATGATATGTGATCTTTGACCGTTATTTATTGTTATTGGGGCTAATAAATAACGCCCCTCGTCAGTTAATTCTTCAATTACCGTGTCCAACTGACAAACGACATGATTACATTCGTAATCTATCCATTCCTGTGTTCCAAAGATACTAGTTTCCCGGCTTAATGAAGTTAAGTTTCGTGTTAATGTAGCGCTCTGAAGTTACGCATTGTAGTTATGACGTCGGCATAGCTCTATACTTCTGAATCGTGACAGTTGAACTCTACCCTTAGAACTACCTACAAACTCTAACCTACAAAGGTGCTTTAACTAAGACGTACATTTGCCCAAATTTGAAGTAATTATGACCAGGGAAACTATTATTATTCTTCTTCTTCAACCACTATCCATCCACTGCTGAGTATAGGTCTCCTCTTTTGCATGCCATTCTTTTCGGTCCTGTGCGAGTTTCATCCATTGCTTCCCCGCCGACTTTACGATGTCATCTGACCAAATTATTATTACTATTTTATCGTTGACTTTAACGTGTCAGTGCTAGCAGCATAGTACGCTGCTAATTGGTACCTAGTGATAGTTGTACGGTCTTTAGATGGTAGGCGGGTTTGGAGATTAATTTGAGGATTTTGTACCTACTACATAGTAAAATAAGTCTTTATTGCTGTTTTCTTACGTACTACATAGTAGGTAGTGGCTTTTTTAAAAAAGCACCTTTTCTCTTGCTTACAAAACTTTTTTATTACTAGCTTGGTTCAGTTGAGTGTAGGAATCATTGTCAAGAATGAATAATTTCATATTAAACTAGCTGTGTCCCACGGCTTCGCCCACGTAGCCTAAGTTACTCCTTGTAACATCACCTATCTGCCAGTGAAAGTCCCGTCAAAATCGGTCCAGCCGTTTTGCAGATTACCCGGAACAAACAGACAGAAAAAATTTAAAACATGGTTGATTTGTTGTAGGTACCGTATATACTTTCATATGCCTTTAATTTATTAAAAAGCTGTTATTTTGATATTACAAACGCATACTTCAATTTTATTTATATATACATATAGATAAAATAGTGAGTATTTAAATTGCATTACTAAATGATTGCTTATTATATTACCTACTCCATTTACATTCACATTATCTTTTGAGTGTTCGTTCTAAGTTGTGACTCGTAGAATAAGTACCTAATTGTATTACTTATCATACTTTCCACGTTCTTCTTTTGAATAATTAATCGTATATATTATTCGAAACTTAATTCTGGATTTCACTTAAAAGTGTATCATGAGGATTTTGTTTCTTCGGATATTTTGTGCTTTACAATACATACACCAAATCTATACATCTATACAAATACATAAAATTGAAGTGTCTGTTTGTAATATCTAAATAACAGCTTTTTACCATATGCATATGAAAGTATATACGGTACCTATAACAAAACCATTTTTTTAATTTTTGTCTGTCTGTCTGTTTGTTCCGGATAATCTCCGAAAAGGCTGGACCGATTTTGACGGGACTTTCAAGGAGTTACAAGAAGTAACTTAGGCTTCTTTTATTTTAGAAAAAGAATTAGGGTTCCGCACAAAAAAATAAAAACCATGAAATCCAATACCTCCGGGTGAAACCGCGGGGGAGCAGCGAGTATTAAATAATTCCGACGTAAAATACAACTTGATGTATGTCAATAGCTATACGTACCTATGTACAGTCGGTATGCAGATTTGTAGAAAAGATATGTTATTCGAAAGTTCACTGTATCTAGAACAAGAGTTGGAAATAACAACAAAGAAATATAAAGCTTTCAAATTCAGTTGAAAGGGAGGTGTGCTTTTTTGCCAAACTAGGTATAACATTTTATGGATATAAAAGATTTCTGTTATATTTTGACTGAATCAGTTGAGTCATCTCTTGTTTATATTGGACCGTGTTCGTAAAACTGTGTGGTTTTAAGAACACCTGCGCCTTTTACTTACCATTTGCAGAAGCGAAAAATAAAATATGTTGTACTTTACATATTGAAAACGAATGTAAAACGTTATAAGTATATTGAGGTTTAGAAAAGGTTTTACTACAGTTTCACATCAAGGTATTTCGTAACCTTGAGTGTCTCATAATATTTTTGATCGTATCAACGTTTAGTATATTTTAGAACGTTTGGTTTTTCGGTGGTAACTCTACCTGCAAAGCGAGTGTTTAATTCTCTGCCGAGGCAGATTTTGTTTAGTGAACATGAAGTTTGTTCTCAGGTCCTGGACGTTTGTGTTGTGTGCCTGTTTGTGTCCATACCATCTGCGACACAGGGAATCCCATTGCACCCTCGCAATAGGATTGCCTGTATCGCAGAATAAATGTATGAATGAATGTGCAAGCATTTATATTTACTTATACTGAATGTCTTGAAAGCAAAGTGTGAGACTAACAGTCATTTAAATATTAGGCTGGAAGTATAAAACACACGCCTTAAGTCCAAATACGTGTGCCAGGCTCCTGCAATATTAGTGCGACCATTAAGGCGCTATAGGAGCGATTCTTTTGTACCAAAATAAGGTTGAAAATGGCGATTCGTTTGCTTTTAGTTGAAGGTTATTTCGTAGTTTTTATTTAATTTGAGACTTAATACCTAATGTCTCAGGGTAACGAGCGCATTGCAGTGCCGCGCAGGCCTTTGTGTTTCAAAGTTCTGGGTGGCACTGCAATTGTTATGGGCCGGCGTTATGCTTACCATCAGGCAAACGACCAGCTCGTCTCGTTACCAAATAACATAAAAAAAAAAAAAAAAAATAGAGACACTATAATGTTAAAATATTTTTACATACATCTTTAGATGCTTAAATGTCCTTTTTTTGGTCACAAAAGAATATGATAGTTGTCGCTCAAAATATTGAGCATTTCGACACGAATTAAATTATTCGTGGTCTTTTTTGCAATTATTTTGTAAGATTGTTTGCCATTTCTATACAGTATTTTATAGATAAGTCTTTTCTATAAACACTTGGCTATAATACTGTATATTTTGCTTGGCTATAATACTCTATATCTATGAAAACGGAAATTTGTGCGACGAAAAACAGAACTTTTTCGGACGTTTAGCTTTAGCCGCTCCTTGATAAGTAAGGAAGACTGCTTTGACTTTTGAAATACCACGCGAGAAACGTAAGGGATTCCTTCCATTACTCGTATTACTGCATGCATTTTGCAAATGAAGTTTACAGTTTACAGACTTCAACACTCGGCTACCGTACTTCAAGTATGCTTGCTACTAAACTCAGAAACACAATCAAGTACATACATCGTATTTGTTAAATAAACACTTGACATTCACGTAACACTGTACAAGTAAGATTATGTGGAAACGCTTCTAAATGTAGAAAATTAAATGTTGCCCTTCACAAAAGTGCGGGGTCCATAACAGGCGTGAGATTCCCGTTTCGTTCCCACGTGCTGTCTAGATCATTTCCCGATGGCCTCGTAAAAACATAGAAATTATATTCTTTGTATTTTTAGGATAAGGATTTTTACCTGCAAAGCTGACAGCTTCAATATTTATGAATGGATGCTCACCTTTTGCGATAGCGAGGGAGGAACGAGGAAGCTTGTTAACGTGATTATTAATATTAATTTCTCGTGCGTAAATATTCTCATTTAATCTAAGAATGTGAAAGATAAGGAAATGAAATTGAAAGCGAATATAGATGACGCATATTTATGAACACCTTTACCCAATTTTCTCTTTAGGCGAAGTATTGTAACAAGTCTACACTCGCTGAAAGCAATCTCGTCTAGGCAGCCTTTGAATGTAGAGGATTTGTCGAGGTAGTAATAATATGGGAATAATAGTCTAGGATGGTTGTAGTTAAACAAAGTTTTGAGAACAGATTAGAACACTTGGATTACATGGAAGCCTGTATATTCTAAGCTACCAACTTATAAGAAATTGGAGAAGCACGTTATTTATTAATGTATTATTATGTATACAAAATAAAAACTTTACAGTGTAGAATTGTATTAGTAGAACAAAACGTAACGTCATCATGTACCTAAGTATTATACAAACGGTTCTTTGTGTTTCGTGACTGCGGTGTTTATACCCCTTGCACTATCCATAACTCTTCACAAGGCCCTGCATGATTACCATACACAGTAGGTCACACCATGCAAGTAACGTTATACGTAAGGCTGTAAACCATGAAAGTACTGTCTATCTTTAAATGAGTTTGACTATAGCTACAATTCCACAATAGTACGAGTATATTAATGATTCGTTACATAAATATGCACAAATGAATAGTTTAGAGCGGAACCATGAAGTAATTTTATTTTACTTGTATGCATGAACTGTGTCTCATACGTATATCTCTTAGTAAACACAATAATAACCTCGAGATATTTTTACGGAAAAACCGGGTTTATGCTTCGTCATATGATTGGATGATTATGGACTACTAAATTTCGGGTAAAGGCCCAAAATAGCTTTTCGAAAGCGATATATGACAATGGCTGATATTCGGCAGGAAATGTAGCTTACCAATTTTTGTAAAAATTTTTTTGTTCGAACCAGATTCACATGCGAGTAAACTGTTCCAGTAATATTCTAATCAAAATAATAATTCACCAGTTGCGAATTTAAACTATTAAAATAAATAGTTATTTTAACAAAAAGTCGACCGCTCCAAAATCTTAACAGATGGTATAGATATCGAGTATGTACATTTAACCTAACCTGAAAAATAAGTTACCGTCAGCCTCACAAAGTTATACTTACACACATGTAGGCTACAAATTAACAATGCAACAGCTCTTACCTAATCTGTACCTGAAGACACATTGTTGAATAATGAGAAGGGTTTAATAAATAAGTCTGGGATACACAACAGGATTAGCCTGGAGCCTTTAATCTTCGCAAATTACTACAGAGCGTTCTTGTTCAATCATAATACCATATTGTTCACTTTACAATACCTACGAATGTGTCCTTGAGTCAAACCGAGCAGACCTAGGTTGCTATAGTGAAGTCTGCCGCCAAGCAATGTGCAAGCATTACTGTGTTCCGGTTAATGAGCAGGGTAGCCAGTGAAATTACTAGGCTTATGAGACTTAATACCTAATGTTTTCAGGGTAACGAGCACACTGAAGTGCCGCGCAGGCCTTTGTGTTTGAAAGTTCTGAGTGGCACTCCAATTGTGGGCCAGCGTTATGCTTCCCATCAGGCAAACGACCAGCTTGCCTCGTTATCAAATTGTATTAAAAAACAATACTATGTCTACTATTGTTATAAATGCGAACGTATATTTATTGCGTTGTCGTTATTTCGCGTAGCAACAGAGCAACGGATCTATTTTTTGCATAGAGATAGTTTTTGAAAAGTGACGTTGGCTATACTTTTTCCCAAAAGTAATGCACGTTTCAGGTCGGAATTGCCAAACAGGTGAAACCGCTGGTCGCAGTTGGTAACTCGTACTTATGAAATTAAACATTACGTTAATGTTTTATTACAGTTTAAGTTTATTTTAATCACGTACTAATAAATAATTAATACACTCTGTAAAAGTGGAGTTTCATACTATTTGTATTTATATTACTAACTGGCTTTTGCCCACGGTTTCACCCGCGTGGTATCAGGATACATAGCCTTAGCACTCAGTGATAATGTAGCTTCTTAGTGAACCTTAGAAATAAATGAATTTTTAGAATCGTATACCAATGGCTTCAGACATTACCAGTAACAAATTTACATAGAACTTTATCTCTTTATTAGCATAGATTAATTTTATATGTAAATATAGAAACCCCTGTAATAAGACTGAAACGTGAAATGATTTATTTAAACACATGCGTATTTAAGTAAATCGTCTAGATGAAATAAGTTGGACACAGAAGAATCTTAAACAAATAGAATAATTCCAACCAGAATAAATTAAAGTACATTTCAAGAGCTGCACTGAAATACAAAGCCAGCAATAACATCCACCACTAGCGTTTGTCCAAAGTTTACAAAACTAGAGTGCACACTCTGCAAAATGCAAAATTGAAACATTAGTCGTAGAGTGTTACTATTGCAATTTATTGTGAGTCAATATATTATCTATGTTTAGAAATGAATCCTGCTGACGTTTTCTCTTTGTAAATATCCAAGAAACTTCTGTTTACCACACCATAAGTATTGTCTGAAGAAACATTCGAGGAAATTTATAAGCAAGTATATTCGAAGAATTTTATTTCCTGTTCTGAAAACAATTGAACATTGCAAGGCCATCAACTTACAAATTCGGCTCTAAGTATTGGTGAATAATATTTGTAAAGAGCTATAAATGCTACTTAATTCTGTTGTTATCGATTTTAGAACAGTTTATTAGCTATTTATTAGTCGTAAAATCTTTATCAAGCTGTAAGTTACCTATAGAAATGTTAGCAGATTAAACCTTTGTAGTATGACGACGTTACAATACGTCACTCTGTACAAAATAAACAGATTGTAATATTGTCTTAACAAATACCAGAGACAACTGTTTCACGGTTCACTAATGAATGAGATCAGTCACCTGGAAACGAATGAAAGACGAACTGGCACTTTCCTTCAGCATGTTGTTTATATAGAACATTCTAGTTTTCTTGTCAAGGAATATATTAAATGCTTACCATGATAAAATTATCAAGAATTACACGTGCAATATTGAATACCTAATGCTAGCATGGCTAAATTATTTCAACGCGTAAAAGCATCAGCTTTCTACAGAGTTTTGACATATATTTGTTGAGAGCACCAGAGCCGTAAATTAAACGCACTTTGTGATTGGTATTTTCAAGAAAACTATTTTCCTCAGAGGTCGCTTAGGTATTATTTAATAAATTGCGAAAATAATACCTTCCCTCTCACCCTCATAAAAGCTCATGTCATAAATCACAACAAAGACCTAAGGTGGGAGCTAAGGAGCTTGCTCGCAATGGTGCCTACAGATAATAACCGCAGAAAGTATTAGATCTTTTTAAAAATATTGTACAAGTCAACATCCCTTTGTATAAAATACAAAAGTGCTTATCCCTTAGATAGGTAGAAAGAAGTAGGATTTAAACATGTAGTATATATTTTAAATCGTGTTCAAAGTTCATTCGTAGTTTTTAACTACTAACAGTGATGGTTAAACGTACATAAAAACAACATTTTAAATAAGATATCATATAATGTGGGTACTTTATAGTTTTAATTCCGCGATAAAGAACGTCTAATGGCCTAAGTTCGATCTGTACTGAATTTAACCAAACGTAACGCCCGCCGCTGGTTAACAAAACCTGGGTTAGTTTTACAACATTTCACTAAAATTTAATGTCAAAACCTTACCTATGACAAATACTACTATACCTATTCATTCGATAGTGTAGTTGAGTCAACTAAGTTGACGTACCGTTGCATACTTACTACACTGGTTTGATTAATACACTGGTTCCTGGTACTCAATGTCATGCTCATTATGCTCAATTGTACTCGTCATAATATAATCTGACTACTGAATATTCGATCGCGAAGGTACGTGTTATCATCAATCCAATTATAGGTGTACTGATGCGATTGGGATGTAAATTTTCATATTCGCTACGATAATTTAATCATTTCAATCGGGTGCAATCCAGTGCACGAAATTAAATGGGACAGCCTATAATGTAAGCGAAAATATAAACGCTCGACGAAGCGATACAAATATAGGTAAACCTATTAAAAATAATTGGAAAACTGAACGAGCGCGCTTCATGTCGGAAATGCTCCGGTATTCTTAGGAAAATGACATTTGTGTATTGAAGCAGAAATTATAATTAAAAAAATTCAAAAAATTGACAAAGAGTCACTGAATTAAAGATGGATGGTCCGTAGAGTGACGGGAAATTTGATACTGGCAGCACCATAGGCAACAAACGAAACAATACGTTGTAGTGATTCTAATATTTTGTAATTCGTGTAAAAAAACAAGGCAACATTTGAAGCCTTTGATTGGTTTTTAAATTTGTATTAGTTACAAAGCCAAACTAAGACATTAAAAGTAGCTTAATTGTTTGTTATTGACGTGAATTACAAAATATTCACAATTTTTGATATTTTACCGGGGTTTACATCACAAAAATTACATGATTTCAAATTTCGCGCCACTTCACGGACCATCCCTCTTAATACAATAGATATCGTCACTGTTGATACCTAACAGATGAGAATAATGTTCTTATTTACATTTATGACATTGAATAGATCACTTAATTGGTTTCTTTTCTAATATAGAGAGACCAATAAGGTCGCAATATCAATAATGTTACGCAAATCTTCATTTTTTATTTGATTCCATATCGTATTAGTTCAAAAACGATACTCAGTAGATATTTATGAGCCCATATCTATTCACCCACTGAATACTGAAGTTGGAAGGTCGACTGTTCGATTCATATATTTTATCGGATTGGTTTGAGTGGTCGCTTCCGAATAACGGGTAATGTTAATAATAGACCAAGTTTTAGGTGTTTCGGCGTAAACCGTGGTTTAAAGGACACTCTGTAAGTGGCACATATTCGATAATATATGTACCTAGTATATTTTTCTTTATGTATAATTTTTATAATTTAGTTAGATGCTTATGATAGAGGAAATGCAAATAAGAAAAAATATTTTTCCGCGTTCATATTTCTTCCCCTTTTTGTAATTTTTAACGGGCTAAATGCCTTTATTAACTAGCTAATACATAAATAAACACTACATCTAACCGAGCTAGCTACAAAAACAGTTGGATAATTTACAAGACCAAGTAGCCCTATAGATAATCCAAATGTAATAATAATTTTTGTAATTGTTTAGTTTTTCACAGTTTAGTTTAGTTTGTTTTTGTTAATTGTTTTGTATAGTTTTTTCGTTCCAGTGTTGTTTGAAAATCAGTTCACCTAGAAACAGTACTACTTCAGATTACAAAAAGACATAACATTTTCTTTTCTTTTTTCGTATCCGTCAAATAAAGCACTAACTATCACTAGCACACGTAATGATAGAGTTTTATCAAATAGACGCACTGACCAACAGCCGTGACCCGGCCAACGATGAAGTATAGCATCAATCAAAACGTCACAAGTAGTTGAACCTCGACCTTGCGATTAGCAGCCGTATAATTCATTGTTAATGTAGAAACGCTTCCAAATAACCTTCGGTTCTTCTTCTTTCTGCTTAAACAGGGAGCAAAGAATTGTTATCACCAAAGCCTATAACAAAATTGGCTTGGTAGCCTATATTTTTACCTACCTATATTTTTATGACACAACACAAAAATAAGACTTGAAAAGTTGATATGTCGATTCATGCTGCAAAAAACTCATCATTAAACACTTTTAATGACAATGAAATCGTTAGGGACAGACGTCAACCTTCCCAAAACGTTTCTTCACTGTTTGTATATAATTTCCAGTGATGATTCGCATCAATAGATTCAGTTAGTGAATTTCTTTGCACGCCCCTATTGCTGGACTTTTACTTATTCAAAAAACCGTTTCATGAAACTTGATTAAATAAACATTTCCAAAGATACAATAAATAAGTCTTCTTCCCTTTCATTACAAATAAACAACCCTGAGTGATCAAACTGAACGGCAATCCAAAATAAACACGCCGCAAGCGATGACGGAGGAAAACAAAACGACTGCGACGTTTTTACGATACTGTAAAATACAAATACTAAATTTATTAAAAGGTGTACAAGGATATAGTTGAAGCCTGCCTGCAGCAATTACTTCAAGGAAGCTACTCGTATTCTATTATTTTGGATTTTACTGCCAGAGGTAATATCATATAACGTACACAATTTTCTTATTGACACGATGAAAATAAAATGATGGACTGTTGCAAATCCACTTTGCAAGTAAGGCAACAATGCATAGTAAATAATTACCGATTTATAATTCTAGTTATATTAGGTATGTCTATATGCACTAAGTATCACGTGTTAAGTAACAAATTCAGGTATAAAATACTACTTTTAGAAGTTTGGACAGAAAGCGAAACCTATATCTACAACCAGAGAATAACAGCGTTCATGTAACGTTCCATGGCTTTTAAAACATCGAACTTTCTAAACTGTAATATCTTCTTCCCTTATTATTGTTTCTTATAATACGTCATGTTATCCCTTATTCGCCTTAGGGCAGATTCTGGTTTCGGCAGATTCTTTTTTCGATAGATTCGTGATTTGACAGATATTTTACAGTTATTACTGGACTAAGTACTTATTAGTCGAGTAGTCCAACGTTGGACTAAAAGAGATTCAAGTCAGTAAAATTTAATGACAAAAGCTATATTGTTGTCATGCTCATTGAAGCGAGTAGGCTCCGAGTGGACGTATATTACGTAAATAAATACCACTAGTATATTTAATCACTATTATATTTAATAGTGCTTCAAAATGCCAAAACTCATAATATAATGAGGTACAGTCGAATCGAAGGGGCAGTGTAGACGCTTATGCAAACGTACGTTTGCTTGTCAGAATAACAACGCTTTTACATCAAGCGCGCATTTCAAGTATCACGAAATCCGCGCTTGACGCAAAAGCGTTGTTATTCTGACAAGCAAACGTACGTTTCCATAAGCGTCTACGGTCTGCATAAAGATAAGCAGGTAGGTTTTAATGTAGACTAAAATAGTATAGACAAGTTAGAGATTGAATTTATAATGTTAATAAAAATCAGGCCTGATTTAATTTACAATTGTAAATATGTAAAGGAAATACAACTATCGGTTCTGGTATGAATAATGAAAAGGCATCCAACAAACAAGAACTATGAACAAAATTCAGCAATGAATAAAGAACTGCTGTCCAAAAGTTGCTGGCATATTGACAGGCATTGTAATAGTATGATGTTGAGAACAAAAGCTGGTTAAATATCACACAGACAGATTATTCGATTCATCGATACAATCAACAGGAACTTTTTCAATTTTGCTATTATTTTAGTTAGTTACGCATTATGCATAATGTTATTAATTATCAAGCTTCCATAGCGCGAACAGTTTTAGTCTGAGATCTATACTAATATTATAAAGAGGTAACGTTTGTTTCTTTGTTAACGCTGATCTCTAGACCTACTAGTCCGATTCTAAGAATATTTTACTTGTAGTAAGCTACATTATCCCTGAGTACTTTTAGGCTCTATATTCTTATTAATACATAGGCTACATAAAATTGTAATTCTGCGAAACCACAGGCAAAATCCAGTCTTAATTAAATTGGAAGCATGACCTATGGGAGCATTGTTCTCTTTACCGTTTATAAATTTATAATCTTACCACTTAATGGAGACTGATTTTCCTTTGTATACTAATCGTAATTTCTCCTTCCTTCATCAGACATTTCCTGCATATTAGTTTGCCCCTTCCACAGATCTTCAAAACGCAATCAGTCAATAACAAAAACTGTCATATAATTTCAAATGTGCCGGAATGGAAACAGATTGTGGATATTATAATGTCGAGAGTCATTAGACGTTTAATTTACCCGAGAAAAAGCCCTGATAAAAAAAGACTCGAGCTATTTTGGTAGCTCTCATTTTCAGCACACCGGTCGATATTTCAAACCCTCCTTTATCTAAGCTCCGTAATGAGTCTTTCCATGGATAGTAGGCCACAGTGTAAAATAGTCAGTCGTTCGAGTCATTCGTTCACAAGCACAGTGATCCAATTTCGAGAGATTTTCCACCGCGTTCCGCACCGCTGAAGTGTAACACAGAAAGTGGTTTTGTAACTCCTGTTTTTGGCATGTATTGTGTAATTGTTTGAGTAGGTAAATAAAGAATTAAATACTTTGCTTTTTTACCTACTAATTATTTAAGTTGATTGACACACTACATTTATTTTTATAGCTCAAACTGATAAACAGCACAGCTACAACCAATGCCATGCTGTTAATTAATTTACGCTACGCTTATCTGAAGTTCTAAATGAATTGATATTGCACAGAGGGTTTTAGAAGTTCTATACTGTTCATCTAAAACGCTGTGGTAAAGTGGTGTTTCTTGTGCGTGCTATACCAGTTAATTAACAGTTATTAAACTGGTTCCTTTCTCGGTTAGTGAAAGAATGGAAGTAAATTATTAAGTTTAAAGTTCCTTTCTGTTCGAGCTTTTGCTTGACTGGCTTTATTGTATGACTCGTAATTTTCATTTAATAAGCTCTCACAACTTTGTATCGTGTGGATTTAGGTAGGATTATTTTATTTTTCGATAGGTTTAGAGTTGGATGACTGATATTAAGTGAAGATGTTTTCGAGAATGGTTAACACGATAAATCAGATTAGGTAATGACTCTCCAGTGTGACTGCTGGAACACAGCGATAGGAGCTTGGAGACTAAAAGTACAAACAACTACCGTGTTACTAATAAGAAACCTATTTTAGCGTGTTTAGCTAGACAATGTATAAAGATAAACATCTGTATTAGAAATGCCAAAACAACATGAAGTTTTTCATCGGATAGACACTACTTTAATCAATATTTGTGGTTGTTTATATTTAAACACGCGTCTATGGCATGTTTAGGGGTTAGACGCGTTTAACGCGTATTTAGAGTGTGTTTAACATTTTTAAGTGTGCTAAGACCGCTAGAGTTTACTAGAAGGTGGTTGTTAGCCAGAAAATTGCCTACCGCCTTGCGATGGGATTAACTAATCTTTACAATTTTTAAATATACTGTATCAATATTAATCATGTTTTGTACATTGGGTGTTTGACAGTTGAATCGGTAAATAAGGATATTTCAATCGGAAATGACCCAAATTCGTGAACACTGCCCTAATATGGGTAAATTGAACGTGGAACTGTCATGTCATTAACATTGAACGATAAACATTTCACTTTGAAAGCACACAAATATTATTCCAAACTAGCTGCTGCCCGCGGTTTCACCCGCACGGAGTTATTGGATTTCATGGTTTAAATTTTTTTTGCGCGGAGCCCTAATTCTTTTTCCAAAATAAAAGTAGTCTAAATTACTCCTTGTAACATCAGCTATCTGCCAGTAAAAGTCCGGTCAAAATCGGCCCAGCCGTTTCGGAGATTGCCCGGAACAAACAGACAGACAGACAAAATTTTTAAAATTGGCTGTGTTCGTGTAGTTCCCGTAATTATATACTTTCATTTAATAAAATGCTGTTATTTTGATATTACAAACAGACACTTCAATTTTATTTATTTATATAGATTTCGTTTCAGTATTGGACGACAGATTTAGCTTTCGCATAAATCATCTGGAAGTGGTTACACATTACGCGATAAATTTAAATTTATGAGTGCATTCCTTTTGGCATGAGAAATACAGAAGGAGGGAAAGAAAACAGGATATTTAGGTACTTACTTACGGACGGAATATTAATCATGACACACCACTTTGATATTTTATTTGAGTATTACTTTGAAAGTTACAAAAAATATCATCTCTCTACTGTATTTATTACACTACAACATATATATATTAGACTAAACATTATTATACTACAAGCTACAACATGGGGCTCTTCAAAAGAAGGGTGAATAGAGCCTTTAAAGGTCGGCAACGTATCAGTAATACCCCGAGTGTTGCAGATATCCATAGGCGATGGTAGCTGCTTTCCATCAGGCAGGCCGTCTACTTGTTTGTCACCTATGGCATACAAAAAAACTGTATATTTTATTCCACAACAGTAAAGAAAACGTTCTAGAAAAGAATGGCTGAATAACAATACTGCGCCATATAATACTAGACGAGAATTATATTATTTCAATGAAAAAACTTGTATCTTTACCAACACAAGTATTAACGTCAGTTGATATCTACCACGGATTTAATATTTTATTTACTTATGACAAAGCGTTTGCAATTGTTTCAAAGAGTTGATGAAATCTGGTATAAATAAAAGAGTTTCAATCAACAAAATTATGACTTTATCATTTGTTTCAAAGTTACAGCGAATAATGTTTACCCAACAACATTGTGAAGTTTCGAAGTGAAGGACAGAGTCTATATTGAGGCACATTTAGACGCCACCCTTCGTGCAAAGGTCACATGTAAACCTTAATGTTGCCTTTATTCCTAAAATTACGGTCACAATTTCGTTTTTCGCTCAAACCAAAGTTTCATCGTCATATTTAGCCATGAACATTAAGAAACACGCTAGATTTCAACTTGATTCAATATCTCTTTATTACTATAGGTTGCAATCTTGTACTATAGATAGCAATGCATTGTTTTAAAATGGTCGTTAATGTCGTGATATAGAATACCTTGAACACATAAAGATACAGATTTTAATTTAGTCTTGCTGCCTTTATTAGTATTTTATTTTTTAAGCTATTTGGTAACGAGACGAGACGGTTGATTGCCTGCTGGTAAGCATAACGCCGGCCCATAAGAATTGCATTGCCACTCAGAACTTTGAAACACAAAAGCCTGCGTAGTGATGCAGTGCGCTCGTTATTATGAGACATTAGGTATTAAGTCTTATAAGCCCAGTAATTTCATTTGCTACTCTGATCATCAAATCGGAACACAGTAATGCTTGCCAGCAGACTTAAAGAGCAAAGTGGTGGTACCAACCCAGTCGGATACTTGCAGAAGAGTTAGTCCTACCACCTACTAACAAAGCGGTGGTACCAACATGATAGAAAAGTTAACTACAGACAAATTTTTGTATTCAGAATAAATTATTGGTATTGGTCACCCTATAGTAAGCCAATGATGGCAGCGTAAACAATATGCATAATAATTGGCGGAATTACTGCATTAATTAAACTGGAACATTTTTCGCTTTAACTGAAACAATACTCACGAATCCAAAACATTGCCACAAAATTCGAGAACAAAAAAAAGCAAATAACGAATACAAATAACGAGGAATCCATTGTCTAAAACATAACACAAAACTCGCTCTCTTGGACCAGACAAGCGCTTTACCGTGCTAACACTTGACAGCCTATTGGATTTTGTATTTATTAACTCTTCCCCTTTTCCTTAGATAAAAGCAAGGTCAAATTCAAATACAGAGGCAAAAATACTCATTAATTTTAACAAAAGATCAAGATTCTTGATACTGTGATTACACAATCAAGATTAGAAAAGACATCACGCAACAGAAAATGTAATTAGGTATCTTAAAGAATTTAATAAAATCATAATTACTTTATCTTGTCGTAAACTTAACGTCTATTTTAAATTATAATAATTTATAATTTTAATACCAGTTTTATACAATGTGTAAAAAGATACTAGATCGATTTCAAGAACTCAAAATATAAAAAATTCGTGGTCTATAAAAATCATTAGTGCAGTTTTCGAAAAATATAAATACTACAATATTTTTAGCGTGTTCCACCGTCAATCAGGTGCCGTTATCTTCGATCAAATTGTCACATAACATCAAGCGATTTACTAGTCAAATGATAACCTACCTGTTGAAAGCAAAAAATATTGAAAAAAGGAGCGAAGCGTCGTCTCACACCACAAAGTCAAATAGTTTTCTTTTACCATATTCAGACTACATGAATCGATTGATCGTTCCGATTCAAATATAAATGCCGTGTGAAAATAAATGAACCAATCTAATCTGCGCTGAAGTCCCTGAAAGTGTTCCCTTTTGCTCGGCGCAGATAAAGGGTGAATAGACACGCACGGTCTGTCGTTCTACGTTTCAAAGGGTTAGTGTTGTGCTGCCGTGCTATAATAAGACTTTGGTCTTTCGCTTGATAATTACAACTTATTTTTATACCACTTTGTTTAATTTAGATAAGATTTTTTTATTTATTCGATTGTTTAGCGCAAACATTGTATATGGAATCACTTAATGCTAAGTAGCATTATCTATTAGTATTTCAGGTCGAAGAAAAAATAGTAGGGGTGTGAAACTAATAGTGTTGAGCATAAGGTAACACTATAATACTTGCAAAACGTTAATGCACCCCAAGTAAAGTTAGGTATACGCTATTGTATTCTCTCTAAGCATTTGGCGTAGGTTATTATTATATCGCTCTTCATAAAATATATCTATCAAACATGGGGTATGTAATTTTACTCTTGTGTTTTGCAAGTTTCTGTGTATCTTGATGGCCTTTATTTTATATTTCTTTTATTATTCTAATCAGAATTCAAGTGGATAAATATGAATTAATGTGCCAACGGCAAAGACAATGCCTCCAGCACTATTTCCATTGTATTTTAAAATCATGTTCTATGAAACTAACATTAATTTCATAACCGCATAAAAGATTATTAGAATATTGTGATATCGCGAATAATAACAATAAATGAATAATTATTATTGAAAAAATGATTTAACGCCGCATTTTCCCATAGTCATCTCCTTTTATTAAACCAGTGATGAATTTCATGACATCAATTTACCTATTATCATATTCTACCAAAAACAGTCTCTAACAATTTCCAAGACTGATTCGTTCCATCACTCACAGGTTGTCAGGGGTGAATTTATATGGTAGATAAGTGCTAACGACGGAAACAACTACCTTCGCGTGCCTGCATTATTGCTTCAGTGCACCGTACCCTTGTTATACTAACACTTGTAAGGTCTTACTGAGGCAACTAAAGGTCAAATTATTAATAAATTTGCATTTTAGACGCCTGCTGAATCGTCAGCACAATAATCAGCGTGTGAAACAGATGTATTTTTTAAAATAAAAATATACTGAACCAGTGAAGAAACATAACATAATGTAATTTGATATTTTAAACGCTTACCAGCCAAAGATTATTACATGAACCTTAACTAACGTAAACCTAATTTTTTTAAAAGCATTCGGGGTTTTATAAATTTTTTTTTAGTGTTTCCTGTTGAGTGAATGTGAACACATTAATACTTTGTAAATAGTGTTACCTTATGGTCGAATTTTGGGAATGAACGTTGATAGTTTATTATTATAATAAAATATTGTATGTATAGTACGTGATGCAATTTTTTCAAATTAGGTACAACAATCTCACATGGAGTATTTCTATAAACTCGCGTGCTTTTGTTTTCAGAGCTTATTACATTTTTATTTAAAGTGCTGTTACGTTATAGTTATAGTTTATTTAAAACTGACGCGAAGTTTAAATTAAAACTCAATTTTTATCTCCGTTTCATCTCCAACACAGTTGTTGGCGACTGTATCATGATGCGTTTTCCGGAAATAAATTCTACATAATCCCGTTAAAATGTATACTTTCTCCGCGTTTTCGGAATAAACAATGATTTCAGTTTGTTTTGATTGAGTTTCCAGAAACACGTGGGCATTGACTCTAGGTGCAAGCGAGATGATAAGATTAGTCATAGAGGGAGATTTGCCAATCATTATTCATGACGGCATGTTTATCGTCCCCTTCCATCGGAGAGGAGTCATCGTCTCGATGTTGTATGTCTCCTGACGCGTATGGCTATTTTCAGCTAACTTTTGCAGTCCGGGTTTCATGAATTCGGACCATCCGTCTTTAGGAACGCCTTGCTGTGACAGTTACGGCAATTAATCGTCCGCTGAGGCGGTAATTAGGAATGCACTCGGAAATTATAGCCCCGGAACAATAAAGTACCTGCGCACATTGATGAAATATATGTCGGCACGAGAGCTAACCAGCAGCGCTCGTACGTTGTAATTAATAATTAATATTGTATTTTGTGTCAAACTAAATTGACTGAGATAGTTATTTGCCAAGACAGATGCGCTGCATAGTGTACAGACACAAGAATAATTGATTCAGAAACGCGGACTACACTAATCCAGAACCCCAATCTACTTGGATTAAGGCACTAAGCTTACTATAGTTACTTATATAGTTGGTTCAATGCATTTGATTTTTGTGCAAACATAAAAGCTTCAATATGACGTGTTTACTGTTTATATCCAATCTACCAAGATTATAGTTTACTAACTTTTTAATCAGAAAAATATTTTTCTCATACATCTTTTTAATAAGTTAGCTACCTGCTAGTTTCGGCCATCAAGATGAAAATATGGCATCAAGCACTCGGTATATTCGAGTAAACGCACTTAAGAGCCAGTCTCCATTTGAGCTTGTGTACCACCTTGGAGAGATAGCGAGATTGTGACCTAACATAACAATCAAAAATGTATTGAACAAATACTGCTAATGAACAATTAAGCGCCTTTCATTTCAACACTGTATGAAATAGACATATCGGGTCACATGGGCAGGTATTGCTCGTCTATATAAATATAAAAATAACAATACTCACTTCGAACTCGTAAGTTTATCCACATTGACGCGCATAAGCTACCAAACTAGCAACCAAAAAAAGTTGGGTACGTTTATATTGCTTGAACGACTAAACAGCAAAAAACCAAACTATTTACACATTACAGTTTATTGTTTTCTAGTTAAAACTTTGAAAATTCTACAAACGCACTGAACAAATGGCTGCTTCTTTAAATATTCTAAACATCTCAATATCACTTTTGCCACTGAGCATACAGCCGGCATTTCGGGCAAGTCACCGCAGCGCAGACGCCTCGTCACTCGCCCACGCAAAGCTCCACGCGATTCAAAGCGCGTCGCCTGCGCCTTCTACATTCAGTCCCGCCCAGAGCTTGCCAAAGGCAACATCTCCAGAACAATAGTGCTAGTGCACCGGATTTATTTACGTGATTTTGAAGGTAATTACCGCTTGTTATTTGTGTTTGTATCTTTCCTTCATCTGGTATAATTTGGTCGAAAGTTCTCGTCTTTTCCGGTGAAGCACTGAGTTCTTTTTTAAACATTAACCTTAAATGAAAAGTGTATACAATACTTTTTTACCCGAGTATTCAACGCGTTTATTGGCCCTTTGTAAACATGTCCCGAAAGCTCTTTCAACATTCACAATACGAAGCGTAGTGCTATTATTCCTAATTTTTCATAATATCCAAAGGATACAGATACAAAAGAAACCGTATCAACCTAATACAAATGAAAAGCGGAAAAATACGTGAATTGCGTTCTGGAATACATATATCATCTTTAGGAGATAAATGTGAAACCTTTTCATCTCGGTCAAACCATTATATAGGTCACGTAAATCGGGCAGGTACTCCCGCGTTTTTAATAGACAAGAATTTCTATTGTTGTCTCGACTTGTCATTTCTAGGTGACACGTAACAAAAGTCAACTAAAAAAATAGCCGCTGAAATATTAATGATACCAGCACTTCGTTATTACCACTCGGGCTTAGTAAACCGTATCATTTCTACGCTCAATTTGATATGGTTTGAATGTTGAAGAAAACTTTACAGCGTGGTTTAGGTTAGCACGGATTAAATATTGCGTTTTAGATAACAATAAAAAATGTTTATCTAGTATAGTAACTGATTTAACTATGTTCTAAATCTTTACAAACTTTATTAGATTCCCTCACCTGTTAATAAATTTAGACAAAAGACCTTGACGTTGTTCAGAGCATGCGTTTTAATGCATGTAACTCCAAATAGAAGCGACGTTATAGCCGCATACCTTCTACTGGAATCTACTGTAATACTACAAATTGTTGTGCTAATCATGATGTATCCTCTAGGAATGTTATAATACAAAATGTCGTTTTTTCATTAAGATTTAAGACTAGTTTTTGGTTTATTACAATTAAAAGTTAATTTTGTTTCCTCCTGTTGTCGAACCTCCCAAGAAATTCTTCCGAAGCGTAAATCTAAATGTGGTCCAAACATTCTGGGCTGGCATGGCGCCAGACATCGATATCAATTTCTATCAAACTCGGATTCTGATTTTGCTTTTGCGCCATGTTGAACAATTTATTTCTGTGTTGTTTTTATATTGCCAAAATTATATTCTTTTGTTTCGGACTTTAAATTTATGGGAACATATACCCAATTTTACGAACGAGTTAACTTTGAATCGCCCGTTAAATACGAAAAATGCCCTCTGGGAAACGACACTTTAACGTATTTTATTTATAAACTTTTAGATTTACAAGAAAGAACAATGTCTCAAAGTACGCAACTCGAGGCGGGCCAACAGCTGGTGAAGAAAACTATGCAGGAGGTGATGGAACAGAAAACACAATCCACAGAAAGGGTTTCCATTCAAGCCCGTCAGGAGTTCCGTGAACAATACCAGGAGAGCTACGAAGAGGAGTTTGAAGAGGAAACTCATATTGATCAGTATGGAAACGAAACTACAAAGAGGGTGGAGTCTAGCAGCGAGAGCAAGGAACACTCTCGAAGTGCAGACGTAAAAGTGAAGGCTACAGGGTTGAATGCTGAGCAAGTGAAAGCCCTCACAGACTGCGCCAACCAAGCGGGACAGCTGGCACTCGACTCTAAATCTGCTAATTAAGCCATGTAATTAAAATTTAAACCCTTCTTCCAAACTTAACACATTCAAAAATCTGATTTATAGTGACAAAAGGCTATCGTAGATTATTCGCATTTTAATTAGAAAATGAATTTGTGCAAAAAGTATAACAAAACTTTAAACTAATCGTAACTTTTAATCCGACTAACGTTCGAGCTGCACGAAGTTTCCGGAACTTGTTTTAAATTTGATAATCTTTTAAACTTAACAACGTCTCACTTGCCTGTGAACCAACTTCCAACAACCTTTCCCATTTACAGTTACGCTTTGTTGTGATTTCACGTGTAAATTAATTTTAAGATTATTTATAATTCCTAATGGAGACCTTTTGTTTCAGGTGTGCCTATTCAAACTCACGCGTGTGGTGTAAGAAAGTGATAAAGACTGTGTTTAGTGTTCCTTAATGTTTATGTTTTTCTATAATCGTATAAGTCTTACAAATATGAAATAAAGTCATTCGAATGAAAATATGGTGTATTGAATAGTGTCTTGTGAAGTTGTTAGTGATAAACCTTAGGCAGTAGAGATTTTAAAAATGGAGGAGGAAGATGATGATAGAAAAATCCGGAAGCCTAATCTTGCACAGGCTTATAGCAGCTTAGGCTCGCGCGTCGTCCACTCCTCTCTAGAGGAGGGTTACGTGCGTAAGCAGGCATCTTCCGAGTCTGGAGACAATAACACCTGCTCCAGCATCTCCACGGCTCAATATAGCGATCGAAGTTTCGTATCAAAAACGAGCACGTTCTCCCGCAGTGGAACATCGAGCTCGAGTCAGGAGGAATGCGAGGTGGCACAAACAACGATCACGAGCGGTCAGTACCTGGCGGCGGCCAGGGTAGAGACCGCTCGTTCTATGGAGAGTCTCCGTCCATGTAAGGAAACGTCACCAGCACGACCCTCGAGCTCCTGCACTACCGTCCGTACTCATCGCAGCTCGTTTCTGACCGCGAGCGACAGAGATGTCCGGGAGATGCGCGGGCTACCCGCGCGACGGGCACTATCCGGAGAGGACATGGGGTCTTCTGCGGAAAAAAAGCGAGGTCTATTTGCTACTGAACGACGAGCCCTGCAGCAGCTGAGCCTCCCGCCTCCTGAACGCCGACTGACTATCCTAAGTCCCCACAGTCCGATGGCGATAACTGAACTTCAATGGCCTACGCCATCAGGTATTCGAGGAAGGCGAAAAAAAGGCATGATACTACCAAAGCTCATTCTGCCACGCAGCGACTCAGAGGCTTCAGAGGTGTTTATTGAAAGGTGCATTTTGAAATTTATTACTTTTTTTATATTTTATGAATTTATTTTTATAAATAGTTTGCTTGATTGTACAGCACAAGTTGTAAGCAATCACACAGCTGTTTGCAAGCATATTTTATTTGCAGTGAAGTATTGTTTTCATTGTAGAAATATCTCGATACTTATGCAATTTTGAAACAGTATTTTCTTCTTCACATTACCACTGTACAAAAAACAAAGAGAAATATAAATAGTTTTATAAATTGAAAATTTTAAGACACTTGCCAAGTCATACTCGCACATTATACCTCGCTTGATGAGTCAACATGCGTCATCGAAGTAAAAGTAACTGCCACGTGTTTACGTTCTCTTTGAAATGTTTCATTGGTGATGCTGATATTTCGCATAAAGTTAATTACGATGTAAATAAAATTTAAATTTATTTTTTTCCTGTTGCTGGTTTTGGCAAAGAGAACCTACCTAACTAAAGACGATATCAGATACAGGAAATTATTAAATTAATTGTCGATACAATCGACAAAGTTAAATAGTTGATTGGAAGGGAAGTAAAACCATTATATTTTATTAAAAACTAGCGACCTACCCCGGCTTCGCACGGGTAGCTTTTTGACAGTGACAGCATGTGCCTCATTTCACGTAATGAAATTCCTTCTTTTTTTGACAGTGATAGCCGGAATGTCTCATCAGTGAAATTCTGTCCAGTTTTTCTTATAAAAAATTCTGAAAATTACGAATACAGCAAAAAATCCCATATTCCCATCTGCTCCATTAACGTCCCTATCAATGGGGCAGGGGGGAATTTAAGTCAGACAAATCGATCGCGCCGTTCTCAAGATATGCTCCGTCATTATCATGTGGCACTTGATTTTTATTTACATATGCTATTTAAGACGAATATTTATTTAGCATTAGTAAAATTGACGTACTTAAATAAAAATCCAAATCAAGAAATTCAATACTTACTTAAAACGTTGTGGTAAATATACATTAAATAAAAGTTATTTCTTGTTAACAGTTTACCATAATACTGTTAGAGGGATGTTTAATCTGACCAAATACCAAGGCCTACCTGATAGTTACCGTATTTATTACAAACCGTAGGTACGTATATATTATACCTCATCTAATGACGAAGCTTTGACTATTTAGTTTGTGGGCTCTCTGCAATCCGATCCAAAGTGTGGGTCAGCCTTTTCGATCTAGACCCCGGTTACTTGATCCAGTAATCCCCGAACTCAGCCCGACATTCCAGCTTTGCCGTCACTCCAGTCATAAAATATTTATCATGTCTTTTGATTTGAATTTCTGATTTGATCCAGCACCACCTTCATTTCTTATTCGTCTTGAATTAGTTACCTGATGATTTATACAGTTTAATGTAGGCACCGATAAAAATATCTGACTACTGTAAAAAGCGTTATGATTCAACATTCATCATGCGGACACCGAAGGAATGGAATTCTTTGTTGGAATCTGTATTTCCCGAAAAGTACAATTTGGGAAGATTCCCAATACAATCCCAATGTAGATACAATAGTGAACAGGTAACTTCTAGGCAGGCGTGCTACAGCGTCGACCACATCTTAACATCAGATGAGATTGCGGTCAAACACCGGCCCTATTCGCGTTAAAAAAAGAGAAATGGAATCATTTTTTGACAATAGCACACATTTAACTGCGAAGTCGCCTTATGGTAAGTAACGATATGACACATGGCTGGAAAACAATAAAACTTAAAACACAAATTGGCTGAAAAATCTTATATGCTTAGCGGAGCTATAATGATAGCATAAAAAAAGAAAAACGAAACCCTTATAGCACATCATGTGCGCTTTTTATTCGTATTCTCGTGCCAATAAAATAGTAAGTGAATAGCAACCGCCTTCTTATTTTCTACATTTAGTTAGGACCAACTTACATTATACCTATTTAAACCATACAAATTGGGCATTTCTTTTTAGCGCTGGACAGTACAACTATAGCTGATGATCACAATATTTGGTGCAGTTGAGTGAACAAAAACTTCGCATAAAAAGTTTATTACTGTCCTCATAATCGTATATCACTGAACGTAAATCAAAATGTTACCTTTCACACCACACATTAATAACGATAATAAAGACTAGAATTCTAAAACGTACAGTGCGCAGCTACAACTTGTACCTGGTAAACTTGTCTCTATTTATAATCCGTAGACAATGAAAAGTAAAAATAAGACGTCCCGGCGTAACAGACCGACTCGAGTTACATTTTCGATAATTAACAGTCAGTATCCGTGTAATTTTGTCAGCGTCCGTAGTGTAGTGGTTAGGTTGATAGCATTATCTCTTGCTAGCTTCTGCTTGCGGCTTCGCCCGCGTGGTATTTATCTATGGCATAGCCTATGAGCATTATCTCTTGCTAGCTTCTGCTTGCGGCTTCGCCCGCGTGGTATTTATCTATGGCATAGCCTATGTGCTATTCCAAAACCATATCATTAAAATCTGTATAGTAGTTACGGAGATAAGTGGTAATATTCACACACACAAGTTTTGCACATTTATAATATTGATAGGATCGTAGGATAGCGCGTCAGGAATACGAACTAGATCCCCGTAAAGAGACAAATGTTTTTGAATTTATAGCATATAAAAATGTGTTTTATATCAGATTTTTTATGTACCACGGTGTTCATAGTATCTGATTCCTTAGACTCTTACGTATCTGGACAGACAGAATGCTTAAGAGCCTACTAGTCCATGGAGCGAAAAAATCGGTGGGCGCGGCTAAAATGCATGCTATTTCGTCTAACATTCGTGGGACAAGGTAAAACTCTGCAGCGATGAGTAGTATGAGGTTAATGCTCGCACATACACAATTACACACTCTCGTAATGTCGCGATGAAAACCGAAAAGTTGAAAACCGGCGCGCAAAATTGTACGAATTGGCTTCTGGTGCTTGGGGTTATACGACAAAACTACTGAATGTATTTAGTCAGACCAAAGTTATTTCAAATGTCAATAAACTAAAGCTTGTCAGTATGTACATTATTTTGGAGTTTTAGTAATCCTTTTGTAATTTATTTACGTCCAAACTTGCGTTAAAATACGTGCTAAAATACAGATGTTTGAAGGCTCATTACTTTTAAGCCACTTATTTATTTTCTGTATAATTAGCAGGCTGACCTAGATAATGAAGAGATAAATCGATATTATTCTTAATTTTGGACTTAAAACGTCAAGTAGTGGAGTACTCACCCAAGTACGGTTGTATGGAGAAATGAACGACTAGTTCGTCCTTAAGTATCTGAAAGGAGGTAAAAAAAAATTAAAAGAAAATAAGGATAAAAAATGATAAAATCAGGATTAATGTTTGTTATCGTTGAACCTTATTTATTAATCAACTGATCAGCTATATATTCAAAATAAAACATATGTAGAATAAACGCTGATATTCTCAGATTGGTGTTGGGTTGTGGTGAATGTAAGCGGTGATGTAATACTAAAATAGTTTGTGATTTCGCACGTTTTGCCCAGAAGTTATTAAATTTATGAATTAAATAACTTTCCCTACTTGGAAAATAATGTAAATAGTCTTCTAAATTGAAATGATACTGTCACACCTTTTTGACGCCATGTTTTTGATTTACTGGTAGAAAATGCCTTAGCTTTGCGTTTTCCAATTATTTTATCTAAGAATTATTATTTTTTATTTCATCTCAAATAAATGATAAAGTTTATGAATTACTGTAATGGAGACTTTTCGGGATTCTTTATTGAATCTGAAAAGCACGAGTTCTTGGGTAAAACACGATGTGCGTTAAATAACATAAATGTGCAAGATTTTCTCACCTGAAAACTATACCATTCATCTTGAAAGTTTTAAGCCGGCGTAGTTTGTCTTCGGACGGTCTTATAGTCGTTACTTCGAACCCAGAAACTTTCCATCGAGTTACAGCATCTGTATGGTTCTGAAAGTTTTATGAGATTATCTACAATCTGTCTCAAGTTGGCTCCCTCCAATTCAATTACAAGATAACTTTTTTATTTCAATCAAAGTGCTTCGGCTAAATAGAACACTATAGTGAGGAGCCTGGATCCCGATTGACCCAATTTGGAAGCGATCGTGAAGTTTGATCGGTATTAAACGTTTTAATAAACAAAACTGTTTTGCATTTGAGATTTCACCTGTAATAATAAAATATGATTTGCTAGTATAAGCGATATTATATCTATTACATCGCGATATCACCAAACGTATCGGAGTAATTGATATGGTTATGATATTGTTATGACACACGCCTTATCTAGCGGATAACACGATCAAACTATCCAGTAAACTACTTGTAATAGTAACCTTTCCAAAATTGGACGTATCTGCTTATCTGTTATCTGATAAGCAATGTGAATGTTGTACCTAATCCAGAGAATTTTAGATAATGCATGTTATACATGCTATGACACTTCACAAAAAATATTACAGAATTAATTTTAATATGATACGTGTTGGGTAGTGAGTCAGTCAGTTCGGAAGCAGGACAAAAACAGCTGAAATAATATGAATGAAATTAATTTATTTTCAACTGATGGAACTCTGTAGTCGTCCATCACAATATAAGAAATTTCAATCGGTTTTCTCTCCATACATTTGTAAATAGTTAATGTACAAAATGTCAGATTATTTCTAAATACCATCGACATTTCAACGGAAATGTTTTGGATATTTAGTGAAATTTTTTTTAATAGGACCTTGAATATAATTCAAAAGACGCTCTATCTACTGCATATATCGAAAGTCGATTCGCTTGTGTTATGCACCAACATTTTCTTTTGAGTTTGCACTTTTATGTCATAAATAATTAATATATTAAATAGTCAGTCTATAATAAGCCCGTTAATAGGCTGATAGACTTATCTTGGCGAAGGTGAGATGCCGGAAAGTCTCTTAATCTTTACCAACCTCAAGTCCGATCCTGTATGGAATACTGTTCTCACCTGTGGGATGGTTCAGCCAAATAACAGGTGAGGCCTTGGAAACTATTTAAAGACGAGCCGTAAGACTTATTGGCAACGATACGCTTGTTGACGCCAGGCTTCAGAGCCTAAGGCATCGACGCAAGGTTGCCAGTCTATCGGTCTTCTACAGGATACATTTTGGAGAGTATGCTATGGCATTACATGATTTAATTCCATCATCGGACGACAAGACGCACGGCATTTCGTCACCCATATAGTTGACATACCTTCTATCCACACCAAGCGTTTTGCTTCTACAGGTAAAGGGTATACTCTCGAGGTGGTCCCATATAAATTTTATGAAAGAACCTACCTAAAGGTGAATAAATGGGATTTGAAATTTTATAAATCGCAGTACTTTCATCGAAGTCCGTTCCCACTTTTTAAAAGCAATTCTACTTGTTATATTTACACAAAAAACAAGTCTTCTAAAATATACAAGAAAAATTATAAAGAAGGGAAAATCCTAGTCTTGCAGATTTCTCTGAACATGTGACATTGTTAAGTTTATCTTTCGGTTCAAGACGTTCAACATAAGAATATTGAAGTACCACTTACAAGATGAAACGTGATAAATAAGTACTGTGGTTCTACCCTTTCGGCTTTACACTGACTTGGATATATTTATCTTGACTCCCAAGGCTCTAGACAGATTACGAGAAAAATTCTACTCAACTGATGCCTAAGGAAGAAATACTGTGAGATAAATACAATTTAAGTCAATACAATTTTGAACTTTAGAGACAGATTATTTAAAAATGAGAATTTTTAAAGCTTTGAACCAACCCGTTATTTATTCCAAAATAAAGGAAATGCTCATAAACTTTCATAAATGAGAAAAATTAAAAGTAAGAGGCCGAATATTCTTATGACTACATGCGCACGAAATACATTTTTCAAAAACGGGTATGGTGATTTTGATTAAAATTACAGACTATCCTATCGTGTACAATTAGTCCCATTCAAAAACATATGACAAAACCTTTCATTTGAGACAGAGTTACAGATATTTTATTGGCTTTTCGTAAGAGGTCGAGATAATGTAGTGCCTGCCGGCTATAACATTTTAATTTCTAAACTAAATCTCATATACTGTTTCCTGTGCTTCTTTTTTGTGGCTGGTATGTAAAGGTCTATGACTACAGAAAACTGAATCCAAAAATCTTCATACATTCTTTCGTCGTCAATATCAAATATATATTATTATACAGTTTGATAACGAGACGAGCTGGTCGTTTACCTGATGTTAAGTATAACGCCAGACCATAACAATTGCAGTACTTAGAACTTTGAAACAGAAAGACCTGCGCGGCACTGCAGTGCGCTCATCATCCCGAGACATTCCCAGTAATTTCACTGACTACTTTCTCATCAAACCGGAACACAGTAGTGCTTGCACGTTACTGCTTGGCGGCAGACTTCACGAGCAAAGCGGTGGTATCAACCCAGACTGACACTCGCAGTAGAGTTATCCATACCACCTAGTCACCACCACCACAAATTTGGAATAGGTAATGTGAATGGCTCGCATGACTCACAAAAACCCACCAAAAGTTCAACGACTCTGCAACACTAGCACGTTCGGAATACATCCACTTGAAATGAAACTACTCACTTTCATCTCAGATTTATCATGTGTTCAGATGTATTTTGTTGTTATCTTAATTGACTTTTAAAGAGCTCGCACCTCACTCGCCCTAGTTACAAAACGGCTGCAATTCATTCATCAAGGTAACAAATATGAAAGAAGTATATTGACACAAATGTTTACCGAGAGCGGCCAGAATACAGGTGTTCTAGCATTTGATGTCGTAATGTCAAAGGCATGCGCTGTTGTGTGTACAATTGTACATGGACATACTTCATTACTGCAGATATACAATTATATGGATCGCATAATATTAGGTGAGTGGTTACATATTTAAGCAGTTGGATGTTGAAACATTGGATCCGTGGAGATAGCACATAGTATTTTCAAAATTTGGTCAGAGCGCCTGGTTCATGCGACGCGTAACTAAAGCGCTGGGTACTAATCTGGCTCAACAGATCATCATTGCGATCCCTAGTTTGATCAATGCTAATGCAATGCCGCTAGCATGCTCGGTGCGCTGGTAACTGGTAGGCATTCGGATTATCTTATTATTAGCAATGTAGGCTTGTAGGTTGTTGGCTTGTAGATTATTCAACCATCTTGTAGCTAGGTTAGATGTAGTGTTTATGTAATAGCTAGTTAAATGTTTTTAGCTGATTGTCAAAAATTACTAGGTTGAGCCTTAATTATGCATGTACTATATATAATTACATACATGGATGAAACTTGGTACTGACTATTCTACATAACTTTAATTTAGTTTCATTATAGTTAAAATACTATTTTTAAATTACGTATTTGTAGTACCATCATCACAAGTAAATCACATTACATGTTATATAGTTATATTTCAGAGAGGATTTAAAGTTAAGATACAGGGGTAACTAAAGGTATAAGTAATTTAGATCACAGTGCCGCGGTCGCGTTTCGCGGTCTCTTTGATCCTTTATTGGCCCTTCAAGCAACGAAACTATGGTGACTGGTATTATTACTTTAAGAACTCCAAATCACTTGATCTGTTTGAGGCATGCAACTGTGTACCTATAAGCGTTAGTAATTAGGGAAATTTTAAAGCATAAATCTACATAAAGGAATATCAGTAGCAGAGAAGTTGAGGCATCCAATTAGCATCTTTGAACATCTCTGACTAGCGCTGAGTAGTGAACTGTGTTCCAGACCGTTACATTAAGAAAATGTATCCTGAAATGTTTAATGGGCCGAGCGAGCGAAGTCTTTGCAACAACTGGCCAATTTTGGTTTCATCTGCCCGGACGTGCGCATAAGTTGTATTTTACAACTAATCTTGATGAAACTTGGTATATGGTTCTATAATTTATAGATTTTGTTTGTCGTCCCCGATTTTGGATGTTGATGAGTTTGGATGGATTTTGGAAGACAATTCAATAATTTGGTATCAAGGAGTTGATCTGATGATGGAGCCAGGAGTTGGATAGTGGAACTCTTCAGTGGCTACAAGTAAACTCTTCTAGTTTGGGCTTATATGATTCGTTTTGACGAGTCCATTAGATTGGATTTAGTGTCGAGGTTCTGATTGTGGAGGTTTTTTTAACCACATAAAATTATTAGTAATTACATCTAAACGTCGTCTTAAAATAACTAGATTTACTGTTAGGTAGTTTTCCCAAGCAGTCACCGCTCAAGATATACGAGTCATAATACATGACCCGAAATTGAACAGACTTTTTTTTTATGTTATTTGGTAACGAGACGAGTCGGTCGTTTGCCTGATGGTAAGCATAACGCCGGCCCATAACATTTGCAGTGCCACCCAGAACTTTGAAACACAAAGGCCTGCGCGGCACTGCAGTGCGCTCGTTACCCTGAGACATTAGGTATTAAGTCTCATAAGCCCAGTAATTTCCCACACAGTAATGCTTGCACACTACTGCTTGGCGGCAGACTTCACGAGCAAAGCGGTGGTAACAACCCAGACGGACACTCGCAGAAGAGTTAGTACTCCCATTAACAACACAATTGTTGCAAGAAAGTTTATCCTCGGTTTCCCGTTCGCAGAATTACTAGTTATTTTATATAAAAATTGTAATGAATAATGACGCGTCTCGGGAGAGACTTATTTTAGACGCAGTTATTTATAAAACCCGATGACAATGATAATTTTCTATTATCAGTTTTCAAAGGACTATTCGTTAAACATTTATATCGCAAAATATTTGTGGACTGCTGTTAGTAGTATGAGTGATTATATTATACACTAGCTGCTGCCCCGCGGTTTCACCCGCGTGGAGATTTTGGATTACATTGTTTTTATTTTTTTGCGCGGAACCCTAATTATTTTTCTAAAATTAATGTAGCCTATGTTACTCCTTGTAACATCAGCTATCTGCCAGTGAAAGTCCCGTCAAAATCGGACGAGCCGTTTCGGAGATTACCCGGAACTAACAGGCAGACAGACAAAAATTTTAAAAATGGTTGTTTTGTTATAGGTACCGTATATACTTTCATATGCATTTAGTAAAAAGCTGTTATTTTGATATTACAAACAGACACTTCAATTGTATTTATCTGTATGGATAATAAAGATACGTATGTCAGACTACTTTTATTCCAATTTAAAGATACTCTAATTATTATTTAGGTATTTCCAATGTCAAGCATATTGCCAAAAAAATTTAAAATGTAAGTCATAATGCTACATAAATAACAGAATTTTGTAGTTATACATGGTGTATACGTAAACGGTACCAATTTTTAAGGAGATGAATGTACAGGTGATTTACGACACGAATCAAAATATCCTTAATTATTACAAAGCAGAGGCACCACGTCTGCCATAGCCTTGGCGCGAATGCGAGTTGCGCGGGAGGTAATAGACAGCTGGCTGTGTCGTGTCACTGACCGACTACCGTTAGGGTGTCCATATTCTCTCGTAATTAGCTTGCAAAGTGT
Source organism: Crocallis elinguaria (assembly GCA_907269065.1). Lineage (NCBI taxonomy): Eukaryota > Metazoa > Arthropoda > Insecta > Lepidoptera > Geometridae > Crocallis > Crocallis elinguaria. The sequence goes on along the minus strand of OU026079.1, from coordinate 7,258,651 downwards.
AATGACATTTTAGTTGATGTTTTTTATTGATATGGAATATATGGATGTATAATTACTTCCTATACTTTTTAAGAACCCAATACAACATTGTGTTCAAATATTCAGCCCATTTACGTATACATCCTGTATTTAGCTTCAACATATTTCTGGATACTCAGTAATTAGGAAGATAGAAGCTTCTTAAAAGTTTGGCTTCGTTTAATCAATAAGCGTAAGCGGATAGTACGGTATCATTCCCAACCTACGCCTCATTATCAACATTTTAATAGCAAAACCATCGTAAAATCCTAATGTTATTCGTAGCACCTAACCTTATTATATGTTGACGTATATATCACAAGCGAAAGGTTAGATAAAAGGGCTAGTAAGTACAGTGATCAAGGCACAAAAAGGTCCAAACGTGATCCTTTTCACACATATGTATGTGTATTATAATACATTGTATAGTTACGTTAGATTAGGGATACGTGAATGAACTATGATCTTGTAAATAAACTAATAATAATGAACTGGATACATGCAATTTGATATATTTGTTCTTATAAGTCCATCAAGATTATTAGCAAAGATCTCGCCGCGGAATGTTGCCTTCGCTTACTTTTTATCAAAGTTGCCAGACGATAGTTCAGCAAAATTAGCTAGTTGGCTAGTTCTACTGAGTAAATTTCTTGTTAGGTAAGTACATAGATTCTCACTTTCAACTAGTTCTAGAAACCACCGTTTCTAAGGAATCAGAAAGTATTAAGACTGTGGGGTGTGGTGTTACAACACTTATGCACTTTAGGAATCGAGTTTATCAACCTATCGCGTATACTGCACAGAAAAGTATAAAAAATATTCAATATATACAAATAAATAAAATTGAAGTGTCTGTTTGTAATGCCAAAATAACAGCTTTTTACTAAATGCATATGAAAATATATACGGTACCTTTAACAAAAACACAACTTTTTAAAATTTTTGTCTGTCTGTTTGTTTCGGGGAACTCCAGTTGGGCTGGAAGATTCTGATGGGGATTTCACTGGCAGACAGCGGATGTTATAAGGAATAACTTTGGCTACGTGGGTGAAGCCGCGGGGCACAGCTAGTCTTGAATAAAACTGCAAACAAAACACAAAGAGAAAGGATTTTCCCAGCTTAAACCAATTTAATTTGTTTGCAACGCGATTAAGCTCCGAGCTAAATTTACTATTTCTTCTCAGACTTTTATATTCCACGGCGTTTGCTTTTAAACTAATTTAGGTTCAATATGAGTCTCTGCTTAGAATGAAACTTAAAAATGCATCTGTATGTATCTCCACTACAAAAACGGACTGTATTTATGCAGCTACGCAAATTCAATAGCGCACAAACTATTGAAATTGTACCTAAATTCAAATGTAGTCACATAAATTACAGTAACGATGTTGATCTGTGAAGTTCACAACCAGATTGAATTTGAAACGGCACGTTTTATATCAACAATTTCTCTTCAGTTAACAGGTTGGATAAAATAGTTGGTACGTGGTACCGTCCAGCTTTTAACCCAGTTAAGCTGGCCATCAGTCCCCAGAGCCCGCCCTTTGTGCTCCATTGCAGATTCTATTAATTACTTAGTTCCTTTGTGTATGCTCGCTGCCTGTACCGCAAATCAATGTCACGGATCTACGTTGCATCGCATAACTTTCTACCCTGTTTCATTAGGAAAATTGTAATTTTGCTTTTTTTAATCGCATGACTTTATGGGCCTTAATCAGCATGCATGTTTTTTTCACTGTTATAGTTTTCTTCAAAATAATACTACGAATCATATACCTATCCACTTTTCCATTGCTACAAAATACCTAAACATATCCACAATACACTGAATAAAGCAAGCCGTCTAATTTACTTTCCCAGATAAGCTCGCCTTCAGAGCTCATTGCCTCATGACATGGCTCATCTCGCCCTACCTTATACGAGTATAGTAGGTAGTAATTACGGCCAGGATATTCCTTTTGTTTGGGACGAGGCACCGACTCTGTTACTTTGACACTTTACCAGAAAGCTACAAATAAGCTATACCTAACAAAAACAATGTTTTTATTAATTTAATAAGACCTCCCACTTTTTTGCCATTATTGTCGATATGGTTGAAAGTTGTAACAAGATAAAAATCGCCATATCTTAACAATGACTTATGAGGACCCAGGCGTCTCATACTATGTTAGAATATGAATTCTTTCACAGAAACAAAAAGTACAATTAAACTCGACTGCCCAAGTCAGTGTCAGTCGGGATGGTGTAAGGATTCTAACGATATCACATACATCAAAATTTGTGCAGGCATTTAAAATTCAGGGTGGAATAAAATATAAAATCAAATACATACATGGACCTTGAAAACATTACGCTTCTTTGGGCAGATGTGTAAAAAAGGATCAATTTACTAATAAATACTAATGTGTTTCAATATGTAGCAAACATAATAAATTTTATAATAGATGAACATTTACGCCTAATATTTCAAAGTAAAGATAATATTCATATATTATCTTTACTTTGAAATATTCGTTATATTCGGTATATTCGTTCATACGAAGGTATACGATATCCTGCTGTACTATCATAATACATCCCCAGTGAGCGAATGGGCCCCGTTCACCAAACATCGTTTTTCTATGCGAATGCTCTGAATTTTTAACCAGACCCTCTTTTCCGCCCTGAAAACTTGACAGCGAGGAAGGTAGGACACCTCGTGAAAATCCTCTAGCGATATTCGTATAATTCTAGGTTTTGTATGTTCCGACTCTTGTTCAAACCTTTTAAACGTGATCCAGATAGAACCACGATCATTAAAAATTGTCACAGCTTGCTCGTAAAAAGTTTGCGAACGTACGCGTACAAGGGAAAAAAGACAAACAAAATGCTCTGAAATCGACTACACAATTTTCTTCTAATGTTCTGATTACATACTATGGTATGTTTGGATTATAGAAGCAGTTGTTCGTACTTTCTAAATATGATTTATTTCTTTTAAAAAAAACCAACAGTTATATCACGAGAACTTTTACTTAAAAATACAAATTATTATGGTACATAGTTGTATAGGTATTTCTAGGGACTTATTGTCTAGAAAATGTCGTAGCCAGCGATAGAATATTGAGAATATCAAATAACCTGACAACGTGTACACTATTTCTTCCCATCGCAATTTACGACTTGCCATAAAATACTTCTGCAAAAGAATATTATTTCGTTGTAACCGGACGCATGTTCATACGTTGGAAAAGATTTTCCGATCCCGAAATGATGAATGGTGAGTATGGATGCTTTACACTAAGGCAACCATTTAATTATGACAATAACTCCAATTTTTACATAATTTATTATTATATTCTTATATCACTAGGAGAACTAGACTTCGGACACGTATATAAACAGATCACACACGATGATGACTCGTCGTGATGCGCGACGATGCGACTTGCGACGCTGCGGTGCTGCGCGAGTCACAATCGTTTCTCTTCGGCATAACTCTACAGAGCTAATACATTGTTGAACCCACTTATAATTTCAGACAAGTAAAAAATGGCGCACCCCTCTTGCATTTCCATATAAACAAGGCATACGGCTAGAAGGCAGTCACGGCAGACACTACGTGACCGCCATTATAAGCCGTGCATAACATTCCAAGGGATAAAGTTTGATAGCTCTTTAAGTACTCTTACAATTTAGAGATCTGTACCGACCTTAGGGAAAACATTTACGTGAGAGGGTCTTGATAAAATGAGAGCAGAGGATTAGAATGTTATTTGCTAGAATTATCTTTTTAAAAGCTAAAGATACACAGGCCGTATTTTGTTGGGGCCGAAAATTTTGTTTATGATAAAGTTAAACTTAATTGTAGTGTGAGCGTGTTATGGTCAGGGAGCTTAGGTCATGCATGCATGAAATGGTATAAAGGAAGGATACGCACATATACTAACTTATCTGTGAAGTGGTAGAAAATGGAACTACAGACACCCACGATGTTAAAAATGTATTTCGACTGTCAGTTGTACTCATGGGCGTATTATATCAAATCATAGGTCGGCCTGTACTTTATAGAACCTTCCCCACCTCTCCCCATTGCTGCATATTGCCCCATATCACAAACGTCCGTACCTGGGTGATCGAGCTTCGTTCTGAGCGTTTTTACTGTTACCCGAAATGAATTATCTAGCTTCGCAAACACAAACAATCGAGCGAAAAATTATTTTGTTTGTATATTTTTACAACAAATACAATTTTATCGGTAAACTTACAAAGCAAAACCTTATCTAAATACAAAATTTCATCCAAAATCGTTAGAGCCGTTTCCGAGATAACCGAAATAAATTTATATATTAATTATACAAGAACTGCTTTTTTTCAACGGGCTTAGTACCCTTTATTGACTAGATAAAACATAAATAAACACTACATCTAATCTAGCCACAAAACAGTTCGATAATCTACAAGCCAAAGTAGGCCTATATGCAAATGTTCTAGCCCACTATCAGTTGGAAGCGTACCCAGCATGCTGGCAGCATTGCCTCTTTGACCTGCAATGCTAATCCGTTGAGCCTGATAAATGCCAGCATTTTGGTTAGGCGTCAATAAAACGCTCTGGAAAAGTTTTGAAAATATTATGAGCTAACGGCCGCCACGGACTCAATGTGTCAACACCAAATGGTTCAAACATGTAACCACTCCCGAGGTTAGCATATTAGAATTGCTTGTTTAAAGTTACAAGATTTATATTCATAGTACTTATTATTTTTAAATGATCTTGTTTTTATGTTTAGACTTTGAATATCAGAATTTTGACAAACAATTAGTATAATTTATATTTTATGGTTAAGGAGATTGCCTTAGATTAAAAGATTTAAGAGTGGTCAAAGAATTTGACGTTTGCGAGATTAAAATTGCTGAGGTTATCCAATTTTATATGTTGAAATTAGAGTTATTTAAAGCGAAGTTTTATATTAGCTTTAGAAAACTAATTCTTGAGTAAATTTAGTTTTTAAAAACTGTGAAGGTATTTCAACAAATTGTACAAGAATTTATATTAGCTGTAGCTTTTTTTCTTGCAGCCTGAAAGAGTTAATGTTTGTTTTACCTCTAAAACGCAAATTATTATAATGTATAAAATGATAAAAGACAACACACGTGTGTTTTTCTTATATATCGCACTTAAAATGGCAATAACATATAGCTAAAATTATTTTCAGTAACTTTTTTATGCGTTTTATACGACCGAAGACGTGAAAATATAGCAACTAACTCTTCTGCTAGTGTCCGTCTGGGTTGGTACCACCGGTTTGCTCATGAATTCTGCCACCAAGCCGTAATGTGCTAGCATTACTGTGTTCCGGTTTGATGAGCAATGTAGCCAGTGATTTTACTAGGCTTATGAGACTTAATAGCTAATGTCTCAGGGTAACCAGCGCAATGCAGTGCCGCCAGACCTTTGTGTTTCAAAGTTCTGAGTGGCACTGCAATTGTTTGACAATTGCAATTGACTTTACGGTAAGCTTTGAACACGATATAACGATCTGCTGTTATAGTCATCTTTTGTTAGGCTAATAATTTTAGGCCTAACATAGGCACTCTTAAGTTTATAAATATCAGCCTTTTTGATTGTTAAATCGTACTCACAAGAGTACTCACCGCTATATCTAGCAGCGGACTGATTAATAGAGGCTGATGATGATGCATGTAATTCAGTATATCTCTAAAACCTCTGACAGATAGGCCAGCCAAGAGAATATAATAATAAATCGGTCGGTACGGTTTTTTTAAATTGATTTCGCAACGTCTCAGCTATGTTTCAGTCAGTCTTTCAGTTAAGTTTCAGTCTTTAATTGAGCAAAGCAAATAACGCGACTAATTTTGCGTCGTGCGATGTTCAAGTCGTATAATTGTCGCATGTCACCTCATCAAATCACCATTGTGAAAATTGTTTATTCTGTAACAGCTGTAGAGCTGGTCTGGAACACGCCCTAAAATATATAAAATGTGAATAAATTTATTTGTAATAAAATAAATGTGGCAACTCAAATACTGATTGGACTGAGCCAGTTGGAGCAAAAAGGTAAAGAAAATCTAGCAGCACCGTAAATTGAATTTATTGGTAAAAGTTCGCGCAACTGTCCACCGCTGCTTTCAAGAGTCATCGTGCCTCATTCAATTTAAAGGCAGATAGGAAAAATGTAGAGCACATTTTATAGAAAAATTCAAAGATTTTTCACGATATTTGTATTTTAGTTACTAACTAAAACATGTCATAAAATCTATTTCATAACACGATTGCCCAAAAAAGAGTGTATTGTTTTCAGGGTCCATGTATGTACACCATTTCAACTACTCGTCAAAGGATAGGCAGGGCTTAAGGGTATAAGTCTCATCAAAATCGGTCCAGTCTTTTCGGAGAACAAACAGACATATAGACAAAAATTTTAAAAATTGTTTTTTGTGTAGGTTCTTATATACTTCGTACGCATTTAGTAAAGGGCTTGTTATTTTGACATTACAAACAGACACTTCAATTTTATTTATTTATATAGATAAGATAGTTTAAAGTGCCGAAACTTGCGGGATCTTTACCAACAGGGTTTGAACCTTGGATTTAATTAAAGAGACAAAATGGTTCGCTTCATTAGCTTAGTTGGTAGGCAGAAGCCGGTTCGAATCCTGTTGGCACCGAAATTTTGGACATGTATATTTACGTGGTCATACTAACTGTAACTTAGTATTTTAATGAAGCTATTTTATGTACTAACAGATTAAATTTTGTTTTCAGGTAAGTTGGAGAACGAAGCGAAAGGACGTAACGAAAGAAAGAAGACGCGTAAGTTATTAATATTAATTAGGTACCGTGTAATCAAAATCCTGAAACCAGATAAATAAGGATGTTGTGCGAAACACAAAATACATAATTACTGTTGTTTACAGGTTTAAGAACGTCCCAAATAAAATTTACAAAAATATATAATTTTCACAAAGATAACTGATATCTAAAATTTTCCTGAATTCAGCGAGTTTTTTTTTCATTCAATAGTAATTTAAATTATATAGTATAAATAATATTCTTTACATTTCAAGGAATAAAAAAATGCATTACACCTATGTACTTATACGAAGTTTTTCGCGTCCAAAATCACCTAAATGTATGTTTTTAGCACAGCTTTACGGCCCGCATAGAACATGTGACGTCACTTGTTCTACCCAATTTAGATGGGGCGTTCTAGCCCTCAGTGGGTACGCCTGACTTTGACTCATTTTTGACATTTCTAGCGTTCGGTTTCCAATTTTTTCGATATAGACATTTGATTCTCATGAGAAAACGATTGACATCATAAAATAATGGAGTCAACATCCCTATTGTTAGTGTAAGACATGTGTGTTAGCTTATGTACAAATAGTACGTTTATAAAATGCTCATCATTAACCAAAATGAATATTTATTTATTAAAAAACCAAAATGTCTAGGTATGGTTTATTTATAGTAAGGTACGAGGTAGGCCTTACTACGAGTATAAATAAACTTATAATGACGTTGTTTTCGTGAGCTTTATCTGAAGGTTATTTTTAAGATATTAGGCTTTAACGAATTTTTCAGTTAGCTAAAAAACATTGTATTATAAAATATAACAGACACAATATAGTTTAACCAAGATAATTTGTTGAAACAAAATAACCTATTTCTTGTCAGGGATAATTGTTTGTTTCGCGAAAATAATATCATCATAAACAATTGCAATTAATGTAGCCTTTGCCTCCCGCACATGCAAAACTAATCTCAGATGGGGCCACCATCGTTGGTGTTATTCATATTAAGAATATAAGTATCTCAAACCACTTAAATTTTTGATTTTACTTTATGCCATAATATTTTTACAAAGTGCTCATCGAAACGAGATTCGGCATACTTAACCGACCCGAATAGAGTAAACATTGCGTGGGGCGCTGAACGAGATTTAATAACAAAATTTGTTGAAGTTACAAAAGCCATCATACCACAAAACGTTGGTTTCGTGCTTGGTTAGTATTATTTTTTGACTTCTTCCGTTAAACAAGCCCGCAGTGCTACCTCCGTAGTATCCAGTATCCTGAACTTAGCGGAGAAATTTCTAAACTATAATTCTTATCAAACAAAAACTACAACCTAACGTAATTTACCTACGGAAAGGCGAAAGTCATGGGGGTAAATTGAATCCCTAACTACATTCTACAAGTTATGTACTCGTTGGTCCGAGAAACTATTTTGTGCTACTTTTCACCTTCAGCAACTTCCACTCCACTTCTACAACGAACCGAACCGAACCTCTAACTCTTCGATCTCTACGACAGCGCAAATAATCCATAAAGCATTTGTTCAAAAATACATGAACATTAAGATCTTAAAATTAATGCAAATTCAATGCAAAGACGTGCAAATGTTTTATAAATATTATTATTACTAGTCACAAAATTTCATAAAATTATGCCTTAATACTATCTGCTATAAAAACAATTTCTAGGAAGCCATTCAATAGATGATTTTTTAAATTTGTTACCGTCCAACATTTTAATGTCATTGTATAAATTATTATAGATTGATATACACATATTATAAGCATTTCTTTTGTGCAAATGTTTTCGGGTAGGAGGCTGATATAATTAACAAACTTTTGCTCATTTTTGGTGGGAAATAAGTTTGATTCTCGATTTGTGCGTTTTTCGAGAAAACCAGTTATGTTGCTTTCCGGTCCATGAACTATCGGTATGCAAACAAATCACCTCTATCCGTTGCTTCGTAGCTTTGTGAAAGAAGAACGAACCAACATACACATTTCGCATTTATATGTAGTAAGGGATAACCATTCTATTGTAATTTTAGTCAGGCCAGGACTAAGAGCTCCATCAAAAAAAAATTCTTATGAAATAAATTCAAATATAAATTTGGCTTTGATTATTAGTACACAGAAAGATTCAAGGGAACAAAATGGAATTAGGTTATTCAAAATAAATTCAAAAGAATGTATTTTTCACTACTACGCTATCTAAAGTTTTGTCAGGTAAAAAGCCTTTGATTCATCGGCGAGAACGAGGCAAATTGCTGGTCGCGTTTTCAATGGCCTATTGATTGGTCAGCAATGTCACTCGTACGCTTTCTATGAATATTTCATACCTATGTTTCTCTACTAAGAATACAAGGTAAATTTAAATACTTGTATTATATTTGATCTCAGTCTTAATTACAAATACATTTACGTGTAGGTACACTAATTACAACAACGAATAATATACTAAACTTATCTAACCTTACTTAATTGGACGCTAATTAAGGGGGTTTTTATATTAATCTATCCGTCCATCCGTACTATTATAAATGTGAGAGTGTGTTTGTTGGTATATGGGTTTGTCCATTTTTTTCACACAAGAACGAAGCAAAGGATCGTAGTGATTTTTTTGCAGAGATGTAGTTTGTGGACTGGAGAGGGACATTTTTGCCCGGAAATACCACGGTTCCCGTGAGAATCTCCACGCGGGTGAACCGCGGGCAGCAGCAAGTATTTACATATTTTTAAGTATAATTTATAATTAAGGCTGAAATTTCTTCAGCATGATAATTTCAAAGGACCAAATATATCTGTTTTTCTTTATTGCACATGTGACCATCAATGCCTATATGTTGGGTTTATGTACAATAATTTGTTGCGTAAATTTCATGAATGTTTTAACCATAAAGTGATATACGATGAGTTCGTGCTGCTCACACTCCTTGAAGGTGAGCTTTTTCTATACTACCTAAATATCGGTAAAAAAATCGAGAAAGACACTTGTGAATGATAGCGGTTTTTCTCTCATTAGATAAGCGATTCTTCCACTTACATGCTCTCACCTGATCTTGAATAACGATGTAATCAAAGACTAGAATTGATAAATGCTTCGTTATTACACGACTACACAAAAAAGGAGTGTAATGTTTTATGGTTCATGTATGTATGTGAGATTCTTTATTCCACCATAAATTTTAAATGCCTGAACAGATTTGGATTTGTGGGGTATCGTTAGAATCCTTAGTTCTATAAATTGACTAACAAATAAATGTGTTTTACTTGTTGTACTTTTCAACTTGAGGGCTGGAACTAGATACAGGTTCTAACAAGCCTAACACGAGGTTTGATCCGTGAAAATAGTTTCAAACAATTAGAAATGTTTACAGCATTAAACCAACGTTTTGGAAATTTAGACATAATATACAGACATATATAGAACATCATAAACCTATGTTCTATTCAAATACAAGACCTCGTAATCCAGGCGTCTGTTCTGCAAATTAGGTATTCTATATTCCGTGTGCAGTGTCCTAAAATAGCGACCACCACGCAATGACATGTTAACAAATGTCTAGGATCACGCCCGGTTAAAGCGCTTTGTCAGCCAACCGAGTTGACCACACAATTATGTAGCTGACCAAATTCGGAATTATCACCACTGATATATTCGCACAAAGCTTTGCCAATTAATCAAAGGGAGTTATAGCATCGAGCTAAACAGACAATGGATTGTAAAAATGTGCAAACCAAATATTAACGGTTACATTTGTGTAGGTATTTGAATTAGGCGGCAGACCGTACAACAATGTTAATACAGGGATTGAGAAGTAAAGGGTTAAACGATTTATAACGGGTCTCGCCCAGCCGGGTGCGGTCCAAATTGCTTCGTTTGTTCGCTTTTACTAAGCTCTTTAAAGATATTGCCTTTTCTTTAAATGCATTTACCCCTTCCGTTTTGAAAGCTTTCTTAAAAGTGTTGCCAGAGGAAGCTTTTACAGGAAATACAATCCCTGTTGACAGTGTCTCTGGTGCATTGAAAATGGAAATAGAGTTTACAAATAGAAACAGTATATGTATTAAAATTTGTAACACAGGTCACTAGTCATATCAAAATAAATAAGACTTCTAAATAAATGTACGCAGCAGGCATCGAGGCAGAGCAGGTATTGCAGTAAAATTATTTTATAATAATAATAATAATAATTTTTCTTTTATAGTCAAAATACAAAATTTAATTTATTTCAAAAATAGTATAATAGTAATAGTAACACGATTTTATGTTTATATTAGCTTCTGCCCGCAGTTTTTAACCGCGTTCCCACATGATCCGTGCATTTTTCCGGGATAAAAAGCAGCCTATTTTATTCGGTCCATAAACTATATCTATGCCAAAAATCACGTCGATACGTTGCTCTGTTATTGCGTGAAAGAAGGACAAACCAACAAATCAAGAAACACACTTTCGCATTTATAATATTACTAGAATAGTACCAAATAGATTGCGTACTAAACATATGTTTATGAAATTAAACCAACTTTTATTCTGAGTTTGACCTTTTCACATCTTACCTACTCCTAAGTGATTACGTATTATTACCAAATGTAAAGCCTAATAAGATTTTTTGTTTGCAAAATATATATTTTCAGACAAGCTTTTATAAAATACGTAATTGGTACATACTGTAATCTTGTGGCTACATTCCGGCTCCGTAATGAGAACGCTGAACATTATCTAGGATCAGATTATTTATAGTAACAAACGAGCCCAAGTTCGATGGGGTTACGTAGTTTAGTTACAGAGTTCCTGTGGCAGCCTTCCAGCTTCATCATCATACATAAACTCTGTAACATCATTATATTGCATAGTCATTCAATTTAGAATTACAACATAGAATCCTAGTGCGAGGGTATGAGTGTAAGCGTTTATTTATTTATTAGTGAAATAAAATAGTGTTTCGTCTTACCGTAAGGATATATTACAGCTGAAATAAACGAAAAGTATTTTAGTTAATAAAATATTAATAGTCCTATCTGTGAAGAAGCGGTACAACTAAGAAGTGGATGGTCTAATAAATTGTGAGCCAGCGAGTTCCTTCGAGACCAGTGAGACGTTCCTCTGAGTCATGTTACGGAATAAACATTAAATAACATTAGTTACGTCCAACAGCTTTCTTGTATCTTGTACTATTCCATTGACCTTGGGTAGTTTGTTGTTTTGATTACTAATAGCGTCCAATCTCATTTCAGTCTCTATTTTTGTACGCGGACAGTATGTCTTTTGTAACTAGGTACTAGATAAATACTGTAGCTAAATGTTACAAAACAAGTATCATTTTTTTTTTTTTAGACGGGCTAATTGCCTTTATTAACTCGCTAATACATAAATAAACACTATATCTAACCTAGCTAGCTACAAAAACAGTTGGATAATCTACAAGCCCTAGTAGGCCTATAGATAATCCAAATGTTCTAGCCCACTACCAGTAGGAAGCGTACCCAGCATGCTGGCGGCATTGCCTCGTTGAACCGCAATGCTGATCCGTTGAGCCAAATAGTTACCAGCATTTTGCTTACGCGTCGCATCAATCAAACGCTCTGACAAAATTTTGAAAATATTATGAGCTCCCGGCCCCCACGGACCCAATGTTTCAACACCAAACGGCTCAAATATGTAACCGCTCCCGAGGTTAGCATATTTGCGCCGCTTGTATCATTTTTTAAATAGTCTACTAACGAATAACTTTCCCAAAACAATACTAGTTTATGTTTATCTCATTTCAAACGACGCGGCGTCAAAAAGGAATACTTACTTTTTTAATTTTGCTCGGTTTGTGACAGTGCGTTACTCACTCACACGCCATTTTTCCGAAATCGACTCGTAAATGTCAAAATGTGCCTCAAATATAATTTTACCTTCGGCTATAGGTTCCAAACAACCTAAAAAGATGAGAATTTACTTTTGCGTTTTTTTGTAGCAATTGTTTTGAAAAATCCCCAAATCTTTTTTTTAAATACTATTAACATGCTCGTACATGGGCCACTACAATCGTCCGCGAGAAGCGGCGTTTTGTGTAGCGACCACAGGCGTCACCGTGTATTGCGAGCTGAAAACTGCAGTCAGGTACTCAGTGGCAGCGTTTTGTGGCTGTAGCGTGAGGCCCGGTGTGCGAGCAGGGTTAATCGGAAAAAACTATTATTTCGAATACTATGATAAAAAAACGCCAGAAGTTAACTTCTCTGCATATTTTTATCTAACCTTGGTGTGATCACGGTAACGTTGTCTATAAGATTAGTTCGTAGCTACCATAAGTAGTCCAAGTCCAAGTAAAAACCTCTACAAATAACTTTAATGACATTAAAATTAACCAATTAGTATTAAAGCATAGAATAAGATCTACTTTGTTTGCCAATTTAAGCAAACAAACGACACAGCGAGAAATTAATTAATTATTCCTCCTCCTCGTTACAATGCTATCTCGAATGCCAAATATCGTACATATTTAATAAATTCTTACTTTGAAAATGCTTAAACGAGTACAGTGAAATTACTGGGCTTATGAGACTTAATACCTAATGTCTCAGGGTAACGAGCGCGGGGTGCTATGCCGGGGAACCTCCACGTGGTGCACCCTGGGTACCTGTCAGCAACCTCTCCTGGTTGACCTTTCGGTCCCGGAGAGGTTGCTGACAGGTAGCTAATAACCCGGCGAGGTGGGCCCCTCCACGTGCCCCTCTGAAGGGGTCAGCAGAGGGCTCAGTGGATGGGGCGTATGGGCTGAGCGGGGCCCGAAGGCCGCAGAGAGAGACTAGGGCGCTGGAGCGCCGTGCGGGTAACACGCGCGCTCCAGAGCCATTGGACGGAGACGTAGCCGAGGTGGGGCGCGCTGTCGCCAAGGAACCAGGGGATCCACCGCTGGGGTATGCGTGCCCCCGAACGCTCCCACGGGGAACCCGCTGCTCCCACTGGTTCAGCGCGCCAAAATAAGGACGGAACAAAGGAGGAGAGATGGCAGACGGAGCACTGGTGGTGTTGCCGGCCCTGCAGGGAGGCCGGGGTCCAGAGGCCCCGGCTGGAGGGGCGACACCTCACCGCCTGCCGTGCAAGCGAGGGAGGGGGGGCTGGCGGCCCGTGGAGGCTGCGGCTGGCGGGGTGGCTCCCCGCCGTTTGCACGTACGAAGGGACAGGTGGGTTGCCTGCTGTACCCACGGGCAATCCCCTGGTGTCCCCAAGTACGATCCCTGAATCAGGGATACCCCACCCTAAGCGGTGTGTGGGCACCGTGGTGGCTGGGGGTTGGAGGCGACTTGTCCCGTTCTCTTTCCCTCTCGCATGGAGCGTTGGGGTCGGGGATCGGGACAACAACCGGAGGGGACCCCGCACTGCACATTACCCGTGGTGGTGATGCGCATGCGGGGTGGGGTCGGAGAAGGGGTCTCTACTCCTTCTTCGGCTCCTGAGGCCCAGAGGGTGGACACGAGGGAGCCCACCCTCAGCATTTGGGCCTCGAGGTGGCGCGCGCGTGTTCCCGCGCGCCACTTAGGGAGGTGGATACGGCGATGGCGTACGTGGAGTACGTTGTCGCCGGAGGTGGGGTCCCACAACTGGGACCAGCGCGTCGCCGGGCCGCGGATGGCTATTAACATGGGCCCGCAGCCCGGCATTATGGCGCAGAGGAGGAACACACGTCGGTTGTTTAGTTGGTAGGTCGGCCTCATTAGCCGGAGTCCAACATAACCACCACGCTGCCCTCGCGGCTGGTGGAATCCATGAGGATTTTTAGCGACGTAAAAAAAAAAAAAAAAAAGGGTAACGAGTGCACTGCAGTGCCGCGCAGGCGTTTGTGTTTCAAAGTTCTGGGTGGCACTGCAAATGTTATGGGCCGGCGTTATGCTTACCATCAGGCAAAAGACCAGCTCGTCTCGGTAACAAATAATAAAAAAAAAAAGTTACTGTAGTACTTAAGTATATGCTTACACATAAGTAATACAATGGTCTATGAAATATATTTTATAGTGTTAACCGACACTAGCGGATGTTCACATAAATATATACATCACAAAAATTTCGCTTCCAACAGGATTCGAACCTGCGTCTTCTGGCTTGCCGGGCCAGACGCCTTAACCACTAGGCCATGGGAGCAATCACTATTGACTGCGAAATTCTTGATATGATGTATTTCTTTTTTCGGCTTACAAGCCGTAGCTCCATCTAGCAGACCTGCTTTATAGCGATGCCTACTCCATTTTTGTGATGTATATATTTATGTGAACATCCGCTAGTGTCGGTTAACACTATAAAATATATTTCATAAAGTTTAAATAATGCAAAATATCTCGCCATTTGATTGGTACTGTAACGTATCACAATGGAGTAGGCATCGCTATAAAGCGGGTCTGCTAGATGGAGCTACGGCTTGTAAGCCGAAAAAAGAAATACATCATATCAAGAATTTCGCAGTCAATAGTGATTGCTCCCATGGCCTAGTGGTTAAGGCGTCTGGCCCGGCAAGCCAGAAGACGCAGGTTCGAATCCTGTTGGAAGCGAAATACAATGGTCGTTTAAAGTTGCTTTTACATACAAGCACTTATATATACTGCAAGGTAATGACAGGAGTAAGTCATTTGCTTGATGTTAAGCATAACACTTGTCGGGAACAATTGTGCCACCCAGAGCTTGGAAACACAAAAGCCTGCACGGCACTGCAATGCGCTCGTTACCCTGAAACACCAGATATTAAGCCTCATATGCCCATTCATTTCATTAACTATTTTGCCTATCAAACCGGACTGTTTGTATATTACTGGTTGGCAGCTGATTACACGAGCAAAGCGTTGGTACTCACCCACTCTCATACGGACGGACACTCGCATAGAAGTTAGGCCTACCACCTGATGACGTACGTGACGTAATGGCTTTACATTTTAGGCTCAGGTAATAAATTTTCCAGACAAAAAAGGCGGTTTGCGTTGGCAGCGCCACAATATTCGAAGCCCAAAGGCAATTTGACAGAATAGCTGGAAAAGTTAGGTAGCCCTACCCAACTGTAAACTACTTTTTGTTTCATAAGTTCAAAATGTTAATTTGTCAGATTTACAGGTAATATGGAAAAAGGTTACGAAAGAATTGCCCTCGGCGGAGTGTAGACGTGTATGTTATCGTTCCATGTAATAATGTTCGTAAAGGCATGTCGTATAAGTTCAAACACGAAAGGTTTGAGCTTGTATAACACTCATTTTGATGGTGCCATAATACTGTTTTGTCGTATGTTCAAAATTTAAAATCAACCGAGTGAAATTTGGAAGTAAAATTGAACGGATTGAACTGGAAAATATTGCTATCTGGCTGACGTCACTTCTTTATAAAGTTGACAGCGAAATTTTTGAGATTACATGAACATTCGCTAGAGTCGGTAAACATATTATTGTTGTAATGTAATGTGGTATTATAACAGATACCACGCACCACAAATTTACAATAAGACTTATTGAAAACATTTCGAATCGAAACCAATCCCACGCGAGAAATATAATCTCGTTCTGTTGACCAGTTAAAAATGTGTGGGAAAATCAAATCCAAATGCATCCGAGAACAAAACTACCAGTTGAAATAAAATTCTCGACAAATTCCTTAATTTTACATAAATCAAGTCTAAAATTAAAAAGATCACAGTTGCACACAAAGATTTCTCAAATCTAAAGACCTGCCTGCCTGGATAGAGGTAGGTTCATAGCCATTTCAAGATTCTCAAAGCGACACCGGTGGAGTGCTTATGTCAAACGAGACCGTCTCTGAGGGAAGATCTTTGCGCTGGAGCTTATTGACTCAATGCAAAATTTTCCCTTTATATGTCATGCCCTATATAATGTTGCATTGATCTTTTATATTTCTTTTGTACATCACTGAAAATACAGATATATCCAGTAATAAGCCGATATTTAGGTAGTATCTTGAAAATGACGATAGATTGAATTAAGAAAAAGAAACACCATTAAGCTGTTTTTAGGTACCTATATCTTTAGATGATTAAATTTCCTTTTTTTTGGTTACAAAAAATATTTATTTATTTAATCTTTAGCACATAGATAAAATATGTACAAGGAAGGACTTAATGCTAGATAGCATTTTCTACCAGTCATCCTGGACGTGCAAGAAAAATGGTGGTGGTGCAGTGAGGAGAAAGATACCTACTTATAAAAGTATAAAATAATAAAAGAAAACCCGATATAATAAGATAATTAATACGATAAAAATATGATAATTGTCACTCAAAATATTGAGTATTTTGAGACAGACATATTTTTTCATGTCCTTTTTGGGTTCTTTTTTAACTTTCTGGATCATTTTTATAAAATACAAGTTATTATATTAACGTTAAGGTTAAGTGAGACAACGGTCAAAGGCTAACCTATCGAGAATAATAAAGGTTCAAGAACAAAAGCCCATGAATCCTCTATTCGAAAGGTTCCATTCAAATTCGTGCCATGGAAATCCCCAACGTGATTAAAAGAAAGGATTTTCTGAGAGCTACTCAAAACTAAATTGGGAATATCGCAGTATTCGCTTTTTATGAACAATTTTTCTGCTCAGTTGCGTTAGTTTTTTTACTGAAAGTTTTGCTTTCGTTTCCCTTGACGGTATATTTTTCTGAATCTTATTTCAAAAGAACTTCAGGTATAGGTTACAGTGGGTTTCGATGCCGTATCTAAAATAGCAGCTATTCCAACACTGTGGAATAAGAAAACACGATACAATAACAGAAACGAAGAACTCCACTTTACGACTTTGTATTGCGAAATGGAAATTGGTAGGGAAAGAAATTTTGTAACGATGCCAGCTACTGCGCAAAGTGATTCATTTTATAACTTCTATATTAAATATTTTATTTGCTCCGATATCATTTTAAGTAGGTGTTATAAACATATATGATTGCAGTATACTTTACTTTCAAGCTCTTGATCACTATTACACCTGATCTTAGGGTAACGATATAGTCGCAGGTAAAGTGTAAACAGACTAAACCTATAGACTCATATTAACAAACACTGTTTAACAGTTAAATAGTTAAACTATGTTTTGTCTTTTCGATTCAGTTTAAAACGGTCAAAGAACAACAAAAACAGCTACCGTTTAACAATTTTTATTAATAAGAGCATAGAGTACTTGCTTATGGAGGATAAGAAACACGAAATGTTGGTTGTTTGTTACGCAATCACGCCGAAACTTTATGACTGATTTACATATAACTTGGTTTGAAGATTGATCTTGCCCCGAGCAACACATAAACATTTCATCTCGATTATAGTGGGTAAAGCCGCAAGCCACAGCTAGTACTATATAAAGTTTACATGACCATAGGTAAGTATTGTGAGACAGTATACTTTGTTATCACTGGCGTGAAGTCCCTAAGACATGTATAGATGTATACGTCAAATAAAGCTGTTTCGAGAATAACGCGTTTTTTTAGTATCAAAGATTGCAGCTTGTTGTTTGAATTTTAATCGAAACCATTAGTTAGAACTGTAATGGAAATAACAACCATCGAAGACTCGTTTTTTTTTTTCATCATTTCATCTGTCACGTGCGTTAAGTAGTACTGTAAAACCAAGAATTTCTTTTATCATTGTGTAAAAAACAAAAAGCTACACAAAACACATGACTGCCCTAACCAGTGTCACTTGGGATGATGTAAGGATTCTAACGATAGCCCATACATCCAACTGTTTGAACCCAAAGTTTTAAGTAGTAGGCAGTAGAAAAAATTAAAACTGCCTGAAACAACTTTTTTTTAAACTTGAAAAAATCACTTTTTTCATCTCATTACGTTACATTGACAATAATTAAATTGCAATTTACAGTATCTTTACTGCGATTTAATAAGTGTTTTAAGCAAGTATTATTTACACTTGCGAGTTTTCAATACACTCAGCTTTTGTTAGTCATATCATTGAAGCTGAAAAAGCTCAGCGTATTGGAAACGGTATGGGAATACGATTTTAATGTATGAATAAACCCCCCTCAGTTATAGCTTAAGCGAATAGAAACAAACTAAAGTTATCTTGTCCGTACCAAGCGTTTTGCTTCAACTTCCATTAAATATAGCTAAGGAGTGGAACTCTTTGACAGCTTCTATGTTTCCTATTAGTTATAATCTAGGATTTTGCAAGTCGAGAGTTAATAATTTTTTTCTCGGCAAGTGTCGACCACGCTTTTCGCGGCAAGTGTCGCTTTACGTCAGATGAGATCGCAGTCAAACGTAAGCCTACAATAAAATAAAAAAATATACATTATTTTCCTCTAGAAACTTTATGATAGACTTTAATTAACTCTATGTTTTTCCTATTATTGCTAGCAATGGTTTTATTATTCTTACTGGACTTTTTATCAGAATAGTGCGCCTCTGTCGTGATTGCCAAAACTAGCAAATTATCTCCCTACTTCCTTACTGCGAGTATATCTTTTTGAATGTGAAAGTGTGTTTATTGGTTTGTCCTTCTTTCACGCAGCAATAGAGCGACGAATCATCGTGATTTTGTCCACAAAGATTGTTTATTAGCCGGTGGCTGACTGGTATAGGCTACTTTTTCTCGAAAATACACGGTCCTTAGTGTAGAGATTTGCTCTATGATAAAACCACAGTCCACACCAAAATCATATGCCTTAATCTTATCTTTCATAGACGTATATTTTACATCTATAATGAAGCCTCCTCTTATAATGAATACCTCCTGTTTGTAACCTAACTCCAAGCAGGGTCGCATATCTAGAGATACTATTTCGACCTTTGGTTGTTTCTGCCTATTGTAACATGACCTCGAGCGACTTACCCAAAAGCGCCATGTGACCTACTTCGATAGCTTAAATAGGCACCTTACCCATTATCCGTGTTACTGTAAACAAACGATTTGTTCATGTGAGGTCGAATTATTTCAAAATAAACATCACTTTGACTGATTACTCACTAATAAATCGATTAATCAGATTAAATAATCTGATTAATCGCTTTCTTTATTTATGTCCAAATATACCCTAAATAATTTGTGGTCCAAATGGACATTTGTTTTACTATCCTAACTGAAAAATTAAGGTTGAAAAACTGAGGTTGTAATCAACTAGATAATACTTATTTATATGGACGCAACCCAAAAAAAAAGGTACAGAAAATAAAAACAGCAATTTGGTGCAATTTCACATGGACGGATTATTATCTCTTGTGATAAAACTTCATGTAAAAAGGTAAAATTAAATTATTAGCGAATAGTGATTTTACAAAAATATCGCAACACAACATATAATTTTGAACACATTAAATTCAATTCAATTTCACAGATTTAAATTAGAAATCTTTTATTTTTAATACAAAGTCTGCAAGCTAACAGTTGCTATAACTTACTACTAAATAAATATGACTACTAATAACAACTATTCATTTGAATTATCTACAGGTTATTGCAGATAATTCAAATCAAATATTTTTTTATATAATCCTAATGTGCTAGAAGATCATTACCAATTGACTAGAATAGTGTACTATACTGAACAGTTGTTAACCAATAATAAATTCCATGAATTCACTAAGTTAGCCAAGTGCATAATTTTTGCCTTTATTACCAAATTCTCTCTGCATCTGTTTGAAATTTATGTAGTTTACATACCCTATGAAGTCGTATTTTTGCCTCGTAGCGGGTGAGGGTTATAAATTGTGCAGTAAGCCCGTGCGACTGCGCCCCACGTCGTAATTTAGTTCGTCTCTAATGAATTGCATTGGAACGAAGACAATTTCCCTTTTAAGAAAATTAGGTGAATAGAATTTTTTTTTAAATTTATACTGCTTGTTAAGGTGAAGGAGTTATCCAATGTTATCTAGTGAGAATTCAGAATTCAGCTCTATAAAGTCTCTGTTTGACGGATCACAAGTTTTATCAATTATAATTAGTATACTAATTTAAATACTAGATACATGACAGCTAGCTGAGATTTTAGCGTTGTTTATTACAGAAAATTGGAATGCATCATCAGTGATTTCAGATCGTTGATTTACTGAAACAAATTGGTGTAATAAACGGAAAGTTATCTTACCGTAAAGTATAATCTGATCGGGACCAATTTTTAGGGGCCATCCTTAGAATAACATTTTATTCTGTACACAAAGGCCAAAAATATTACAAAAATAGGTTCAATAATATTTCAATTATAATTTCGAAAATCCATGCAACAAGTGCTATTTTTTTGTTAATTTTAATGTTTAATTATGTTTTTAAAATCTTATTCCGATTAAAATGGATTGAATGATAAAGTAAGTACGTACGAGTTTAATATTTTTTATTCGAGTACAAAACAACATAGAAAGTTTGATTCAGAGTTTTTCATATAAGTCTTTTTATATGTGACTTACTTATTTCAGAATTTTACACTTTTCATAGGAAAATATGGGCTCGTGTTAACAAAACGTTGAATTTTTATTTTGGTTTCAATGCGGGAGACAGTTGTGAATGATACACATCTGTTCGGTTCATTCGATGCACACTGCACATGTCTCTCAAAATAGCTGTAAATGTTGATTAAAATATTAGAAGATACACATATGGTCTTTTTCTTATTCTTTTATTTTAAAGGGACTTTTGAACAACATGTTCATGCCAGCCCTATAGACAGCTACATATTTTAAACCTGTGTTAAACAGTGTTTAAGTCCTAAACATGCCTTAGTCGCGTGTTTAAATATGAGCAACCACAGTAGTGTCTAAACGTTGTCTAACTCGATTCAGTTGTAACATTTCTTATCATTTTAGACGTTTATCTTTAGACGATATCTAGCTAAACAGGCGTCTAAAAGTTTGGTTTTTATTTTGTGGTATCATGGTTAGTTTTTTTTCTCTACATGTGATCATCAAATATAATAAATAGTAGCTCAAATCGTACTGCCTCACGATAACTTGAGTATGAACCGCAAAAGTATCAGTATAATTTGGTCAGGTTTATATAGCATGAACCAGGCGCTCTGATAAAATTATAAATATACCAGATACCTATACAAAAAGATTTGAGCCCCTCGATGCCAATGTTAACACATTGGCTTCGTGCGCATCAGAAACTATCAAAAACTAAGACTGCTCAAATATTTTACAACTACCAAGATTAACACAAATGCACCGCTTGAGCTACTCTGTGCACTTGGCCGCGGCGCCAGCCCTAATTTTCATCGCTACAAAATGTGACGGTATTAAAGTGTCGACACAAATAGCGCCCTACACCCAGTTGGAGTTGATCTCTCCAACTTTCAAGGAATAGGCGTGATTTCGTCTTGATTTTTAGGGTTCCGTATCTCGAAAGGAAAAAAGGAATCCTTATAGTCTCACTTCCTAGTCCTTCGTCTGTCTGTCAAGACCGGGAATCAAAATCAATAGGATATTTCCCGTTGACCTAGAATCATAAAATTTGGCAATTTCCTGTAGCATAGGTAAAGGAAAAATTCCAAAAAGCCTAAAAATACTGTTACATTACATTATAAAAAAATAATAATTTTGGTGAATGTAGCTAATTTACTAAATTAATTATCTTGGTAATTACCTAACGATTCCCCGTGATGGACTATTTTCACTTATTTTACTTTTATTACTATGAACTATTTACATACCTACAGGTATGTACGGGACCCTCGGTGCGCGAGTTCGACTCGCGTTTATCCGGTTTTTTGCACCGTCACACATAGAAGAAGGCACAATTTGAACCGAAGCTGTAAGCTCGTACAGACACTGCTTTACGACGAGTACCATCTGTATCGTTAGTTCGTAAAGTGACTGGTCCCATAGGCTCTGTAAAGACCAAACCATAGAGGAAAAATACCTAAGATGATGGCTTATAAACATCTTATGACTCTCGAAAAGTGCTTATTTGGTGTAATAAATTTCACCCAGATATTAGTGTAAAGATTGGTTCTAGTAACATATCGGAACCTTGAACAGGACGTAAATTTTTATAAATTCATAAGTATTTAAATTGGATGAAAATTTTTCGTGAAGGATTTAATATTACAAAACACAACTGCTTCCTCTTAAGTCACTTTATGAATATTTCTTTCGACTTACTTTTATAAATCTATTTATCTTTAATTATGTACATTATCATCGTTACAACTTTTGTTTTTGTTGACCCAAAGTGTGCCAAAAACAATGTACAGTATAAACAATAATTTTCTGAAAGATTTTCATTTAAAAGCGCCCCCTATAAAATGTGCCCTTTGTGAAAGCGCCATCTGTGCTGAAAGCGGTGAGTACAGTCAACTACTGATGGTTTCAACTGTATGTTTTCATATTTTCAGACTTTTCAGCAATGTCACGACGCGCCCTGGCTGACTTCCAAGTTCTCGGCCGTACTGCTAGATGGCGCTTAAATACAATAGCATTCACTCTATGCGCTCAGGGTTTTTTATAAAATATAGGCCAGATATTTAACCTCAAAATCATATATTATCATTTTATGAATAAGGCAAAGAGATTTCCTGTTGCTTAAAATAAAAAATCGTTGTAGTTTTAAACTAAAACCTTGCTAACACAAAGATTTTGTATTTCCGACCTCTTTGTTCTCAATACTGAAAAACACCTATATTTAAGAGAAAAAAAAACAAAAGTGCTGTGTGTGCTGTAAAAAAGGGAACTGATCCTTGGACACAAAAGACGCGTCTTCGTATGCTTCATATACCTAGGTAATAATGTTCATATCAAACAAGCCAAATTCTTAGATGAACATGTAAGGTTTTATCTAGAGTTAAATCCAAATAACGAAATTGTTCCTAAACTCATTTTTACAAGATTTTTTTATAACACACCGCAAAAATGATTGTGGCGGTGGTACTCTATTTGGAATGATTTCAATGATTCTTTTTTACAGTATATATATCAAGGATGCTCATTTAATAAATTTTATGAAAAATACCAACCCTAAGGGTGGAAAAATGGGGGATGAAATTTCGTATATAGCGCTATTTTCGTCAAAATCGGTTCCCGCTTTTTTAACAGCAATTTTGTAAGTATCATTCATAATGGAAGGCTTATTTAATTGAGTTTTAGACCTATTATTTTTAGACCTGTATTTATATGACATTTGTACCTATTTGTAATTTATGTTTGAACAAGGTCGCATTTACAATATGATGGTCACTTACAGCTTACATACCAAACTACACAAACAGTATGGGACCGCACGAACACTCTGTCCTATTTAGGTCACTACAGCCAACGCCTTGCGCATTGGTGCTAAAAAGTGGACTTGCTGTACACAAAGTTATCGTAAATAAATAACAAGCATATAGTGAAACGGCACGTCATAATATATTGACCCGGCTAAAGTACTGAAATATAAGAACTGTGGTATAATTTTCTTTCATTTATGGATCTCTCATTCATCGAACAAGGTGTAGTTGACTACAGATACGAGTATAATAAAAAGTCAGTGATATTCAGTGTTAGTCAGTACTATTCTTTGTGCACTCTACTCAGGCCAAGAGCTTAGGTCGATGTCCGCAGAGCCCCGCCCCCGATACTGACGTCACGCCCGTGACGTCAGAGCCCCTGCTTCCGTCCCGCTGCCCCACACACCCCCGTTCCAAGGCTCCGGTCTCTCCAGCAAAATTATTAAAATCAAATACAATTTCACATTGCAAATTATAAAAATTCGCTTAATTAAATTCTGTTTCGTAATTGGAAAATCGTTGTTCGGCTTGTGGCGTGAATCAGCGTGATTATGAAGGAAATTAAACTAGGTTTTTGGGACACTAAAATGGCTTTTGTTCTTAAGATAGCGGCCAAAGCTTCATTGTTACAAAAGTATTTATAAAAATTAAGCTTTCGGGTCAAAGAAAATTATCATTTGCTACGTGTGATATTATACGTACCTAATAGATTAGAATGAAAGGTACGGGTCCTGAACATATATCCTAACGTAACAAAAAACAACTAAGCTAAGCAAGGCAGTGTATATTATAGTTTTCCAATGTGGTTTTCACAAAATGTTTAGTCTCGCAACAATCTAATAGCAAACATGTTTTACCTACATAAAAAATCAGACATGGGTTTTAAAGTGTAATGTGTGTGTATATGTATAATAATAATTTGGCTAGTCGATTCTGTTTCATTAAGATAGCTACATTACACCACATTTATCTGGATTATTCTTAGGATTTGCCCATCGATAAGATCACTCATGAAATTTTCTTTTAATAAATATATAGTCAGGTAAATGAAGTAGTAACAATCTGTGTTCCACAGACTACATGTGTGCTACAACCAGGGCTGCTTCAAGGCCCAAATAAATAGGTGTCTTCCATGCAATCGTGCTTCATCGTCAACCGTATTGCCCCGTCCCACTTCGCTGGATAAAAAAGTAAAACTCTTTGATAAAAAAATCAAAAGACGGATCTCAGCGGTTTCACCCTAAATCCCAATCTGTGTACCTACACTCCCTGTCAATTCAGATTACGTCAAACTCTATTTAAGTTAAAAACAACTTCCAAAAGTAAAGCCTGCCTTATTTACATAATAAGCCGTGGGCATGAACAGGGTTCCGAACTTGCATTTTTTTATTGTCGGCCTTTCTTAAGTTTGCGATCTCACCCGATGAAGCTGTGATGCGGTCGATAATATAGCACGCTTGTTTAGATGACACATATCCACTCTTCTCATGAATACTCCCAGATTGTCCCGCTGTGTTTCCCAGATTGTCCCGCTGTTTTTCCCAGATTATACTTGTGTTGAGAAACAGAGAAGTTTATAAAGGAAGGATGTCAACCATATAGGTATGGGTGACGTAAGTTCATCGTCCGATAGTACGAGTAGTACCTTGATCACAAGATGGATGGGTCTTTATATTGCTGAATACTTAAATATACTAAAGAGTGAAAGATTCCTCTCTGAGAAGGCATCTCGCTTACAATGCCTCTGCATGGTATTCTAGATATTCTAAGGCACGGTGACCAAGTTGACCGCGTGCTGTCACCCATTTTTATAATAGGGTTTTTTTGTATACATTTTGGCAGTTGCATTATATAACTTTAGGTAGGTTCTATAGAGTACTACCAAAATAAAAAAAGTTTATCCTATCACGGTGCGCGAATATATTATAATATATAAACATATAATATATTGATACTAATATATACATATATCTATATTAATATTTTTAGTTGTATATTTGGTTGCTAAATTTATATGACATAGATTAAGTTCGCACTTCAGTTCTGATATTTAAAATCATGATAAGGAATTATTTGGCGTTTGTATATTTAGATTTAGGGATACGAAAACAATAAACTGCCAATCATTTCAGTAACTGTCTCTCAAATATCGCCTTATCATGTATACCTTTGCTTATGGAAAGTTTACGTTTAGCTTAGATATAAGATAATTTTACTGATACAAGAATACATTTATCAAATGTATAATATTTTATCAATACAAAAATAGCTGTGCCGACTGCGTAGATATAGTGTATGAAGATCTCTTTGTGGAAATTCCACAACTTTTAGGTTAGGTTAGGCTTTTCAGTTCGATTTGACAACTCCCCGTATATCATTAAAATAGTATTTAGCGTTCATATTCGTTTTTCTCATAGTATTGTGTCATAGTATTTTATTTAATTTGAATGTTTGCTTGTGAATCCGCTTTGCTCGTAAAGTCTGCCACCAAGCAGTACTGTGCCAGCATTACTGTGTTCTGGTTTGATGAGCAGAGTAGCCAGTGAAATTACTGGCCGGGGTGGAGTCAAAGTTTTTAGTGGCACTGCAATTGTTATGTTTCGGTTTTATGCTCACAATCACGCAAAGGATCAGATCGACTCGAAACCAAAAAAAAATTGTTGTATTGTATATTATGAACAATAATGTTTAAAGCTTTCTTTTACATTCATAATGCCTACCTTCATTATTATTTTATTCAAGATGAGCTTGTGTTCTACCAGTATACCACCTGCCGTTTAGTAACTATATAACATGCAAAGTCAACCACGACGTAATAGATTTTGAATTCACTTAACCAAATGCATGAGCAAAATTACCTGTAGTTACTAAAAACTACTTCGTTCGTCTATTTATAATATGCATAAATAATAATATATGTATATAGTAGGTACCTCTCTGAAGTATCACTGCTGTTCAACTCGTTTCAGCCCGGTCTCCAGTGATATTGCGTCATCTCTGGGGCTAAGGAGATGTCATCAAAATTTCCCAAGTGTCAGTTTCAGGAAGTTTTGCCGAAGTTAATTACTCCCTGACAGGCAATCCGTCTGAATTAAAGTTGGTAGTAAGTGGTTACAGAGAGATTACATAATATATCATCTATTTATGGGTACGCTTCCAACTGGTAGTGGGCTAGAACATTTGGATTATCTATTAGCCAACTTTCGCTTATGTAATGTTTATTTATGTATTAGCTAGTTAATAAAGGCATTTAGTCCGTTGAAAAAAAGACATGTATGTAAGTATATATGTTTATTTGTTTAGGTCAAATCTTGCAAGCTAAATTTGACCCACTTCCCGGTATCGATTGAGTCGAAATTTTACATACATGTGTAAATTGGATGACAATGTAATATAACGATGTCACAGAGCTGGTCTGATGATGGAGCCGGAAGGCGGCCATAGGAACTCTGTAACGAAACGACGTAACCCAATCGAGTTTGGGCTCGTTTGGTTCGCCTTTACAAGTACTCTGTTCCTAGATGATGTCCAGGGTCCTGATTATGGAGCCGGAAGGTGGACACGAGATTACAGTACCAAATGCGTATTTTATAAAAGTTCGAATGGAAAAATATATTTTTCCCAAAAACTCGTTATAAGAACAAAAACTGATTTTCTTCGCCGTATCTACCAAGTCAGAACAGTCAAATAGGAGAACAATAGGTAGTCGATTGTCAAATCCAAAAAACAAAACTACATGAAAAATTTCAGGTTTCGATGTTATGGCGATACAAAAAAACGTAGTAAATATAACCCAAAAAGGAAAACATATTATGGTATAAATACAGCCATAAATAAATAAAACTGTGAATATTACGTTACAGTTGACTTAACTACGAAACAGATTGACAGTCTTTATTATTCTGCCGTCAATACTGTTTACAGTGAGCTGAAGCTAAACATTTTCGTTCACGAAAAAATGTCCATAAAAATCTGACAATAGCGGATGCCAATGTGAATGTGGACACCCAACTTTCCCATCCCGAGCTGCGAGCGCACTCCAATGTAACTAATGAATGTTTTATGTGCGGATTTTGCACTCACTCAACAAAACTGGCGTACCCTAGACAGCCCTCGACCTCTTCACTCTCGGGCGATATGAAATAGATGGTCTAGGAAGAATTCGATAGTAGAATTCTATAAAAAAATCAAATTCACATCACAATTGCTTACGTATTTTGTAGGTTTAAATACCAGCTCATTGTAAGACATTTATACAAAACGTATTTTCCGGCTCTCCGTGCCAGAGCTTCTGGTGTACAAGGTGTGGGTTAAAATTAAAATTGTAATACTTGGTAAACACTGATTGTGCGATAGCAAAATATTCAACTAATAATAAGAGAACGGCGAAATAATTGATGATATTCCTAGGCTTGATGCGATGCACAATGGTGGCACCGAGGTTTCAAATCGTACAATGAGTGAGTAAATCATTAGTTTATAATGAGCTAATAATGATTATTTTTTATTTATTTATTTATTTTATTGCACACATACATTCAACTTATACTAAGCGTAAACATATGCACCCTGTTAGGAGGGCGTTGCAAACTTAAATTAGGTACTTAGTTAACAATATAAAATAAGAACTAAAAACTAATAGAGGCTTAGCAAGTAGGTAATTCTAAAAATATTATTATATAAATAATTAAATAGTATTATATTAGGTTGGGGAAAAAGTCTTTTCGCATTATAGTATGTATGAACTTGTAATAAAATCTCTTTGGCTATACTATTTGTATCTGGCTGGTTTTGGTATCATATGAAAGTTTAAATTTTAAAGAACATAATTCCAAATTCAAATTAGGAAAATGTGTGATTTTCATTTGTTTTTCGTACTGTCAAAATGAGTGAATCTAATGAAGAAATTCGATACATTTTAAAATTTTACTACAAAAAAGGTAAAAATGCAACGCAAGCCGCGAAAAAAATTTGCGATGTTTATGGACCTAGTGCAGTGTCTCTGAGAGTAGCACAAATTTGGTTTAAGCGTTTTCAATCCGGAAATTTTGATTTCAAAGATGCACGTCGCTCTGGTCGCCCTATTACGGATAAAATGGATGCCATTTTTGAAAAAGTGGAACAAGATCGGCATATCAGTAGTTACGACGTAGCTGAAGAACTGGGAATTGACCACAAAACAGTTTTGGCGCATTTGAAAAAAACTGGGTACACAAAAAAGCTCGATATTTGGGTACCTCACGAGCTCACTGAAAGAAACCTAATGAATTGCTAATGAACCGTGTACTCATTTGTGATTCTTTACTACGACATAATGAAACCGAACCATTTTTGAAGAAGCTGATAACTGGTGATGAAAAGTGAATCACGTACGACAAGAACGTGCGAAAAAGGTCGTGATCAAAGACCGGTCAGGCTTCACAGACTGTGGCGAAACCCGGGTTAGCTCGCAACAAGGTGATGCTGTGTGTGTGGTGGGATTGGAAGGGCATTATTCATTATGAGCTGTTACCACCAGGCAGGACCATCGATTCTGAACTCTACTGCGAACAACTGATGAGATTAAAGCAAGAAGTTGAGAGAAAGCGGCCGGAATTAATCAACAGAAGGGGTGTGGTTTTTCATCATGATAACGCTAGACCTCACACATCTTTAGCCACTCAGAAAAAATTAAGAGAGTTTGGCTGGGAGGTGTTAATGCATCCGCCGTATAGTCCTGACCTTGCACCTTCAGATTTCCACCTGTTTCGGTCTCTTCAGGATTCTTTAGGCAGTGTCAGGTTAACATCACGAGAGGACTGCCAAAACCACTTGTCGCGGTATTTTGATCAGAAGTCCCAAAATTTATATAGCAATGGGATCATGTCCCTACCTACAAGATGGCAAAAAGTTATCGAACAAAATGGTACCTACATACTTTAGTTAAATGTAAATAAACTATATTAAAAAATGTTTTGAATTTTCTTAAAAAATGCGAAGGAACTTTTTCCCCGACCTATTATAAAACAATTCTAGAAAACTTATTAGTTTACGAACTTACACTAAGAAGATACATGTGTTATAAGGTTGAATGCTCTAACATGTAGATTGACATTCCCATTGTATTTGAAGCTATGTTTATCAGTAGGCACTTGTAACAAGAAAGTTTAGGACTTACATATTAGCCATACATAGATGTATGTATGAATATTTGGTGACATTTATACAAAGACAATATGTATACTTACTATGCTAATGTAAATGTATGTTATAGGCAATGGCAGAAAGCTGGCATTCATTTATCTGCTCTACAGAATGTGGCTTCTTTGCGTAACCGTCTACGTGCGTAGACTCTCGTAGACTCGTAGCAATGCCCGTAGCACTGCGTAGACGGACTCTACAGAATGTGGATAAAGTTAAAATAAGGTACATCATATTTCTTTAAATCTCAGTAAAATTATGGTTCTAGTGTGTATGTGACAAGCTTTTCATATTGGTATTTTATTTTTCATTGAAAGAAAAAGAATCAATAATAAGTATTTACCTATACTTAACAAAGATCTTTAGTTAAAAAATTATAAACTTTGCTACCTTGAATAACGAACACCATTATGCCCAACCCTTAAGGGATTGAATTTCGATTTAGTGGGCATAAAGTAAACCGGTGGATATTTTACCATCGTTAGCTGAGAAACAGGCGGCGCTGACATTTGGTTGATAGTAAACAAAATTTGTTTCATCAAAACAATTCAAGGCCGGGGCGAGATTGACGTTGGGATGGCGAGCCCGTTTCTAGTTCACCTGAGACGTCAATACCGTGAAACTGCAGCTCAAAAATCGATTAAGACCCAAAGTGGAGTTCAGTTCTTGAGATGGAGGGTCCTCGTGTGAGCTTGAGAGTGTGGTGGTGCTCAGGGCGCAGGCGCGGGGCGGCGGCGCGCGCTGACGTCACGCACCGCCCGGCCGCCGCGCCAGTGCTGCCCGCGACGCCGCGACCACGCGCGACTCCCGCCCTAAATCGTCTTACCACGATCACGAGCTTCCGATGTTGGTTCTTACTCATAAACAGCCCATAACAGTTTAATAACAACCTCCCGGATTCATGTGGAAGCCGGTCCGGCCCTGAAAGCAAGTCGCGACCTGTCACATTGAGACAAGACGAGCTCTTCTCTCGGTATTTATCATGAGTATCCATTGTTTAGTAGTTCTAGCTAGATAGTACATTATGTAGCGCCGTTCATTGAGCCTCGACGTGCGACTGGTGAAAAGAATCGTGCCTAATATTTGCGTGAACTGACTTGATAAAACATCACAACTTTGTGCTAATGTGATTGATAACTGCCGCTTTATATTAAGACTGTTCGACAACCTTTACAAATATTTATGTTTACTCACTCATATAATACATGTTTCGTTAAATGATGATAAGCTTAAACCTATGAATGTGAATATAGCATGAAAAACAGGAGAACATTATGTAGTAAAGACGCTTTATTCACTGTCGGCTTGTCGAAACACAAAGTGCATGTCTTGAATCTTATGTCAAAGTATTAAGACTCAAGATACAATGACAGTTAGCTTTAGAAAAACACAGGTTGTGTTTTATTCGTGCAGTTAACTAGATATTAATGTGTCAGTAGCTTAATTCTGTAAGACACATTCGGGCCTTTTCTCAGTCATTGTTTTGAGCCTTCTTGATTGTGCGCCTTTCTTGACTTTACATTATATCTGATCGTTTATCATCTTCAATTATGCATCTTCAATTTTTTTAAGCAACGCAAACTAGGTCTTATTCAAATCTCTATTTTAACTCTTTGTTTACATGACAACCACCTCGCATAAATATACTCAATTATTAAAAAAGAGCGTATACTAATCAGTCTTTTAAAAAACTGATTAGTTCTTAAGAACTGGACACAAAAACACACAAACATTCACACGTACAAACGTAAACGTAAAACACATAGCTCCGTTTATTGATCCAGCGTTAATAATAGTAAATGGGTTATTTACAATACCTACATGCTAAAATACCTTGTTCCTAAAGTTATCTATTACGAGTTCCATATACCTATAAATAATGAGTATAGATATACTAGGAGAACCTTAAATACTTGTTTAGAGATACATAGAAGATTACCTTCTTTATATTAGGTTGGGGAAAAAGTCTTTTCGCATTATAGTATGTATGAACTTGTAATAAAATCTCTTTGGCTATACTATTTGTATCTGGCTGGTTTTGGTATCATATGAAAGTTTAAATTTTAAAGAACATAATTCCAAATTCAAATTAGGAAAATGTGTGATTTTCATTTGTTTTTCGTACTGTCAAAATGAGTGAATCTAATGAAGAAATTCGATACATTTTAAAATTTTACTACAAAAAAGGTAAAAATGCAACGCAAGCCGCGAAAAAAATTTGCGATGTTTATGGACCTAGTGCAGTGTCTGTGAGAGTAGCACAAATTTGGTTTGAGCGTTTTCAATCCGGAAATTTTGATTTCAAAGATGCACGTCGCTCTGGTCGCTCTATTACGGATAAAATGGATGCCATTTTTGAAAAAGTGGAACAAGATCGGCATATCAGTAGTTACGACGTAGCTGAAGAACTGGGAATTGACCACAAAACAGTTTTGGCGCATTTGAAAAAAACTGGGTAACAAAAAAGCTCGATATTTGGGTACCTCACGAGCTCACTGAAAGAAACCTAATGAATTGCTAATGAACCGTGTACTCATTTGTGATTCTTTACTACGACATAATGAAACCGAACCATTTTTGAAGAAGCTGATAACTGGTGATAAAAAGTGAATCACGTACGACAAGAACGTGCGAAAAAGGTCGTGGTCAAAGACCGGTCAGGCTTCACAGACTGTGGCGAAACCCGGGTTAACTCGCAACAAGGTGATGCTGTGTGTGTGGTGGGATTGGAAGGGCATTATTCATTATGAGCTGTTACCACCAGGCAGGACCATCGATTCTGAACTCTACTGCGAACAACTGATGAGATTAAAGCAAGAAGTTGAGAGAAAGCGGCCGGAATTAATCAACAGAAGGGGTGTGGTTTTTCATCATGATAACGCTAGACCTCACACATCTTTAGCCACTCAGAAAAAATTAAGAGAGTTTGGCTGGGAGGTGTTAATGCACCCGCCGTATAGTCCTGACCTTGCACCTTCAGATTTCCACCTGTTTCGGTCTCTTCAGAATTCTTTAGGCAGTGTCAGGTTAACATCACGAGAGGACTGCCAAAACCACTTGTCGCGGTATTTTGATCAGAAGTCCCAAAATTTATATAGCAATGGGATCATGTCCCTACCTACAAGATGGCAAAAAGTTATCGAACAAAATGGTACCTACATACTTTAGTTAAATGTAAATAAACTATATTAAAAAATGTTTTGAATTTTCTTAAAAAATGCGAAGGAACTTTTTCCCCGACCTATTATACAGCACTGACCAAAGTTAGACGCGCTTCTGAATGCCATAACTTTTCTCAACGCTCAGAATCAGGTTTTGACTTCGTAAATTTATTTTTTTCAGTTTAGTATGTGTTCATTTTGTACGTTATATATTTTTCAACACACTTGCACATATATGGGTTTTATTACATCGATTTTAGACTAATAATCTAAGATATTAAACACGCGTGCTTTTTACTTTACATTACCGCACTCGTATATTATGAATATGTCCGAATTAAGAATGTACATCAATGCAAGTTATATGTTTGATGACGAATTTTACCGCGTAATACAGATATTTTATTTTCAACACTCTTGCTCGTAAAGTGGACTTTATTACGTCGCTCCTAGGCTCATAATCCAAGATATTAAACATGCGTGCTTTTCTTCAATTAAAAGGACTCTATGTATGTTACTTAACATCTCAAAGTTAAAATTAGCTTTTAAAATATTTTTGCAAGTAGCTGCGTACTTCATCTAAATCATTTTCATCAGCCCGAAGACGTCCACTGCTGAACTTAGGTCTTCCCCCGACACCACTTGGGTTGTTTACTCGCCTCTTTCATCCAACGGCTCCCCGTGGTTTTGACAAGCGCTATATTACTAAAAATACGTGTAATGTCTCATTATGATTAATATAATAGGGATTATTATTGAGTCCCGATCCTAATAACCTTTTTCTTTAGATGCTTCGGAAAAAGAAAGATCTAAGTCTGAAACAACTTGAACATTTTTAGCAAACATAGTATGTGATTGTAATTGTAATGATATTTAATTGTAGTTGATATCGGTCGCTTAAATCTTCTGTAATTAGTAAATATTGATTGGTAGGTGATCTCACTGAGCCGTCATCGCCTCAATAAATAAAATAGACATAAAATAGTAATCACTTTATCAAACAAAAAAAGGGCAATGATGGGTTGTTGAACCTTATTTTTATGTGTCTATTTTAGACGCTAAACCAATATCTCCAAGTTAAGGAATACTTAGGTACATAGGTACATTATTTCTTCAACCATAGCAATGGTGTTTAAAATAGGTGTAAATAACTTAAATTTTTTTCGAAACACCAAGTTGATCCTTTCATCGTTTTATGTTTGTCGAAATGAGTCTTCCATTATTTGATTCGTTTTAATTTATGAGTTAGCCAATCAT
Organism: Crocallis elinguaria; assembly: GCA_907269065.1. Taxonomy (NCBI): domain Eukaryota; kingdom Metazoa; phylum Arthropoda; class Insecta; order Lepidoptera; family Geometridae; genus Crocallis; species Crocallis elinguaria. Next base: position 7,224,059 of record OU026079.1, on the reverse strand, counting down.
TCTTGACAGCTAAGCAGTTGTTTTTTAAATCTTAAGAACATAGATGATTTTCTTATGTTTTTTGTTTTTAAACCTGCTGATACTTTTTTGAAATATCTACTACAGCAAATCTACAAAAACAGTTGGATCATCTTTTTTCGGTATTTAAAATCACCAATCCGAAATATCTCCAAAGATTTTATTTTATAAAATGTGTAGCCATGAATGCTTTTATTATTCGCATTGTGTGACGAGTCTACATTCACTACCACGTCACAAAGACGTTGACCTCCCAGTTATTTCTTTTTGTATAAAAATCTGTAACAAGCCACAAAAATTTATTTAAATAGGTATTAAATCAAAGTTTTAATAAATGCAATAAAGGGAATAGGCAATTTCAAATGGGCTGACGATTAAACTTCAATATTTCCATTAAAAACTGTAAATAATCTCAGCTACCTCAGCATTCTAAGCAGTCTCAAAGATTGGATAATTAAACGTCTTGAGTAACCGCCCGCAGATCGATTCGGTGGGTGCCCTAAAACTCTTGTATTATTCATGTTCACTCGGTGTAATATTTAAATTAAGCACTTAAAGCTTTTGCCTTGATTCAATATTCATTTAATTTTACATCGTTTGCGTTGTTGTGGCTGGTAAAACAAATGTCATGAAACCTACTTTCAATATATTTTTGCTTCCTAGTGGATCAGTTTTTAAACCCAAAAATAAAAGGTACGATTGTTTCTAAATTGTATCAGAAAACATTGAACGCTATGCAAATTTGTTTATATATGTAAATATATAACAAAAACTTAAATAAATGTAAATATAAAACGTCTCTAAAATTTCACTGCCAACAGGATTCGAACCTGTGTTTTCTGGTAATCTAGAGCAAACGCCTTAACCAACTAGGCTATGAGAGCGATCGAGCTGGACTTCGAAATTCTTGATATGGTGATTTCTTTCGGCTAATAAGCCTTCCTTTATAAGATTATGTTAAAGATTAACCCTCTTATTCATAAACGTTCAGTAACCCTACTATTACTAGAAATTGTTTAGTCTCGTTTTCACGCGTAACACCTTCCGTCAACGAGAAGTTGACACAGTTTATAGCATAGATTATCTTATTGAGCATTTATAAATAAGGGGGTAAACTAATAACACAATAAAATCAATCATAGTTACACTGTGTAAAACTGTGGTAGTAAACTAACAGAAATTGGTTTTGCATTAAATGCAATACAAGGAACAATGACACAAAAATTGTGTTCTACTAGGATAACTTTCTAAAGCCTATGCTAAGTTTTGATTTGTTCGAATTTAAATGGGATAAAATTATTTCAACCACATCGTATATGCCCAAACTAGCTTCTGCCCGTGGTTTTCACCCGCGTTCCCACAGGAACCGTGCATTTTTCCGGAATAAAAGTAGCCTGTTAGGGGCAACGTAGACGCTTATGCAAATGTACGTTTGCTTGTCAGAATAACAACGCTTTTGCGTCAAGCGCGGATTTCGTGATTCTCGAAATTCGTGCTTGACGCAAAAGCGTTGTTATACTGACAAGCAAACGTACGTTTGCATAAGCGTCTACGCTGCCCCTTACTCTCCGGTCCCTTAACAATATCTATGCCAAAAATCACGTCGATCAGTAGTTCCATTGCTGCGTGAAAAAAGGACAAACCAACAAACACACTTTCGCATTTATAATATTAGTAGGATGTCTAATATATAAAAGTGCACACAGTATGTACATAAAAAATGTTAAAATAAAAATAGCTAATCATATAAAGTACCTACTATAAAACAGTGAAAATGCCCAGACGTTTACTTCAATTATTGTTCAAACCACTAAAATCTTTTACTTTGCAACCGAGTCAAGGAAAAAATACAGATACCTAAAATAATGTTTGTCCTCTTGCATACATAAAAATGATTAAACTTTGCACTTGAGTTTCCAGACCGACATTTCCATTTGAGTCGAGTCCCTCCTAACTCCCTTTTACAACGGCAATAAAATATGAATATTTCTCTGCTTCGTTTGGAGTTACGTTTCTTTTCATCACTCGCACTCCAATATCTTATGTTCTACATCGTCCTTATTACGAAGAATACGCTAAAGATGTAAAAACAAGAAATAAGGTATTAGCCTCAGTATCTATATTAGAACATATATTTTTATATACATGATTATAATTGATGCTATTTCATACCACTATAAACAAACCAAACTAGTTCATGGTCGCTGGCGTCAAATATAAATGAAATTTGTAAAAATAATGATCATAGATATTTTTACTTTGAAATGAAATGATGGCTTCAATGAAATGAGACATTTTAATGTGTGACATGCGTAAGTAAACCGAAGATAGCACACATGAAAGCTTTTTTAAACAAGTGTTAAAATTGGCTGCAATAATAAGTTTAAATTTTCAAATGTATGTAAAACACAATTTTGCAAAAATATATGTACTGCGTTACGTTTCTAAATTATGTTAAAATCACTTACAATTTTATCAGGATAATGTAAACTAACATAATATCAGGAATTCATAGGAATTGTCGACGGCATATTTGAAACAATCGTAATAATTTGTTAGTATATGTCATGTACAGTCAGTTGTTCTACTTGCTGTCTATTGATTTCAAGTGCAAAAAATGTTCTGTCATTTATAAATCATGCGTTTTACATTAAACTGTTCAACGTATGCGTGTGTATATTCTATGTATATGCTTTTACATTCTTGACTCGTAAGCAAGGTAATACAGGGTGTATTTTTGAGAACGGGCATTAAGAGTTATACAGTTGTGCAGCAGTAAACCACTGCAGATATTATGTACAGTGATTTCTTATGAAATGTATGTAACACGCTTTAAATGATTTCTAACATTTTTAATACCGTAACCTCAGTTAGCCCGGTTGTGTCTTTTGATTTTTTTAAGATACAGTAACGAACGATTGGCTTCCAGTTTTTATGTAAATTTCCCATTTTCTAGCTGACTGTATTTTTATCCAATATATGTGAATGCATGTGAAAGTTTCTTTAAAAGTTAAGGATGATCTCCTTATTTTGTTTTCGTGTGTGTGTGCTATCACGGTTAAGGTAAGGTAACCCATACCGTGCCATCTCAAAAATACACACTGTATAAATAATATTTACTGCCTCCTGAATACTTATTTTCACAAGCTTCTTAAATGCAAAATACATTTGTATATAATATAAGTCTCCAAATGAATTTGAAATCATATCACGTACAAATATTTTTATGGCCGTAATTTTTTGTCAGTGGTACCATCCTGTACCCATAAATACGCCACATCTGCATGAATATGCTTTAGGTATCAAGCACTAATCGTGCATGGCTCTCGCCACAAATTTTTCACAGAGCAGCGGTCACGAGGCCTTCGAGTCCTTCGACCTAAAACGTTCAGTTTAACTCTACATATAGAACCTAAACGAACATATACATAATTATACATGTGTATGGCAGAGTTCATATTTATAGTACAATGAGCATCATTAAAATCCATTCTAAAGTTTGTATTTAAAAAAATTAGTAACAATGACATTTTAGAATCTATAAAATAAAATTTCAACTTCTTAAGAACATTAGAGTTAACTTTAGTAACGGGATATTTACCATGTATTTTATTTGTTTTGAGCACTCGATATTTCGGCACTGTTGCAAGCGCCATGTTCACGAGGAAACTGAAGTTACTGCGGGTAGAATTGTAGACTTCGATACAGCTATGAGCAAACGAACCGGTCTACCTTCTTTCGTTCGCGTTCTTAAGAACATTAATATATTAATGTATTTTTAAAAAATATTGTGTTATTAGTCACAATAATAAATAATCAACCAAATACCTATCTCGAAAGAAAGCAGAAACATAAAAAACCAACTCATCATATCAAATTTATATACTCAACTGCCACGGACCATTAGGTTCTACATCATACATAATAAACTAGCTGCAGCCCGTGGTTTCACCAGTGGATTTCCACAAAAACAATGTATTTTTTGGGATAAAAGTAGCTTATGTTACTCTCCGGCCCATAAACTATCTAAATGTAAAAAATCACGTCGATCCGTTGTTGCTTGAAAGAAGGATAAACCAACAAATACACTTTAGTTAAGGCCACCTCAATGATCAATTTTCTCGAAATCGCCACACATTTCACCCAAAGATTTTTTAACGTGTCGTTTTTTGCACTATGAAATCACAGACGGCCTTCGAAATAACATCTTAGTTGGAAGAACGTAAAAGTTTTTTCATAAAGTTATAAGCTAACTTTTTTCAAAGCTAAGGTTCGCAGCCAGTCATGCATATTCAGAACTCATTTATTAGACACGTGTATCAAGCTTATTAAAAAAATGGCAATTTATAGATAAGTACTATTTTAGTTTTACTTTTTATATTGATGTTATGGTCTAAGAAAGGACCATTTTCTGCCAGAGCAGCGTAATAAAAATCTAGTAAAAACGTAATGAATATATTTTCTATCAAATTTCTAATATAAACAAAGAGCTTCGCTTCTTACAAAGTGAAGTACAGGAAAATTCTTTTTTGTTCGCAGAATTAAATACTTTATCCATTAAGCCATTAACTGGTGTTATACAGCTTCTGGAGTAAGAGTTTTTAAGTGTTGTAAGCTAATGGAAAACAGTGGTAAGGCATATTATGTTAAATTTTTATTGCTATGTAGGTTGAAAATTGCGTTTGGCTACTATACCTCACGATATTAGGAACTAAAAGCTTTAGAAGGGAATTATCAATGTAACAAAATATGTGTCATAGCTATGCAGAAAATAATAATAATGTATAAGAGAATTATACAAATAAATGTAATAAATAATAATTGCTAAGCAAATTTCAAATTCATAATTTAAGATTGAAAATTTGACCAACTGTTTTGGTTTGCTTTGGCTGTAGATTCGTTCGTCATCAGCCATTCGAAAATGTTCTTATTCAAAACTTTGACAATTCAAACAATTCTAGAGCCATGGCTCAAGTTTCGTTACCTTCGTTTGCATTACACCGTAGAACCTTACTGAGCTGATGTATATGAAGCTATATAAGGATAGCGTATAACCGTCATTTTGTTACTTTACAATAACTTTGGATGTTTCATTGTTTCCTTCAGTTAGTTGACCTTTCCTGCTTTTCCCAAAGGTAAATTAAGCCAGTAAGTATCACCAATATAGTGAATGAATACAAACCAACTGATGACCCATCGATTAACCTTTGAACTTTTATTGAACTTGTTCAATGAAAAGTCATTTAAGCGGAAAAATACTACTTACCTTTTTTTAAATCTGTGACGATAAAAATGCTGACATTTCAGATTCGTATTAATCTTCGACTACGCTAACGTCAAATGACGAATAATGAATAGTTCATTGTGATTTGTACATTCAAGTATTTACTAACGACTTTAAAATGAAGTTTTAATGAAACAAAATACTTCCTTTTTTATCTTTCATTTACAATTCTTGACATTATAAATCTGGTTAGTTCTGTTTAAAATTGTAAAAGAACCAACACGGAAGCTCATTAATTATTACCGTAATAGATTGATACTTCGAAACTAAAAAATAAAGTGCCAAAATCGAACTGCTACAACGAATTTGAACGTAAGACTAAATACATCGAAACGATCACGGATTTAATCACAGCGACTGCGCTTGCCTAGTGAAAGCTCTGCGCTTTAAGCGCGTGTGTGTGTGAGATGGTGAGCGCGTGAGGCGGCCCTGGGCGGGGGCGGCTCGCGGCGGGCGCGCTGTGATGCGATGGGCCAGGACTGGTGCTTCCGCCGCAAAAGGAAGCGCAGCAGCAGCCAGGAAGATTCCCAGCCGCATCACACCCGGTAATTAACAATAACCTACAGGTTTGGTATCGCAAACAGCTCTACGCTGTGTAATATGCGGCAGCCGCGCTCGGATGTCACATTCTACTGCCAATAGTAATCATGTCTTCTTAATTACTACGTCGTGTTTACGCTGCGCCTGTTGATAGTGTCAGATTATCTAATCTTTCTAGAAATATTGACACCCTGAACCCCTAGTCTATAGACCAGGATGTCTTTCCGGATCGAATGAAACGCAGTAGTCACTCCAATTTTCAAATCAGTTTGTAAAAATACGCCCTCCAACTATAGGCCAGTTTCTGTACTTACAGCACTTAGCAAAATTAAAAAAATATATACTAGAACAGCAACAGTCACTTTCGCATTTATTAGTATAGAATATTGCACGACCACCAGATTGGTTTTACGAAGCGTAGATCAACAGTTGATGCTGGAGCTAACTAAACTTGTGGCTCATATATATTGGAGTATTTTGAACAGAACGCTTATTCATGAAATGCATTTGGGGATAAAAAGAACGCATTTTATATTAATTATAAGAATACTTTTTGTCAAATAATATGATAGGCTGTCATTTAAGTATTAGCATACATTTTAACAATAACTGACACTCAGGTCGTACTTCTTTTTGTCACATTTCACTGTCTTACGTAGTGTACGGCCGAAGAGAAACAGACTCTACCACGAACATGGCAAAAAAAGAAAATATGAATTTTACGACCATTTTACTTTTTACCCTTACTAAGTTTTTGTTGAAGAGTTGCACCAAACCAAGTGGAAAAGAGCAATTAGTGGAATTTTCGTTGGCGATACGCCTACAGTATGAGAGTGACGTTGGAAAGTTGAAGCATAGAATAAGAAACGTTTTCCATGTGCCACTTACTGCCTTTTAAGTACTTTGCGCCCACACGAGATGTGTAGGGAAGGTAGGGAAGGAAATCGATTTATTTCCTTACATTCAAACACTAGATATATGCATGATAAAATATAATTAACTGGTTACCATCTCATTTGGGTACCTACATATATATGTGCCTATTAGAGCTTCAAAGAGGCTCTAGGCACGATAAAATAACATTCGAGTGGTTTAAACCATTATTAGGCTAGCGCCTAGTGTCAGCGTTATTAAATTAACGAGCTCTACACGTCAAACTAACATTTTTTTCTGAAATATCCGTTTTATTTTTTCATTGCGATCGGAGATGTATAATTGTAATTGTGACACTAAAAATAGATACTTTCTCCTTCCTTTCTCAATTATTTACAAAAAAATGAGACGTTATTTTCACCTCGAATTTCTGCGTGAATATGGATGGTACGTATAAACTTACGTTAACATTATTTCCATACGTCTCTGAAGACCAACGTTATGTCTGAGAGTAAGCTTTTAACTTTTAACAGTTTTCTCATGAATGAAACAGTGTACACTGTATCAGATTATACGGTGTCGTAAAACTCAGCTTTTTACAATGTTGCCTAACCCTTTTCACCACGTAGTATACCACCTAGATTGACATCTATTTCATTAAAACTTGTGTTTTAACCGGTGGGTTCCTCCTAATCTTGGTAGAGTGCGCTACACTCAAACATCTGTTGCAGGGGTTCCAAATGCGATTACATTGTTTCTCGCTAAGCGCTGGGGAATGGTGTAAACGCACCCACCTTCCACTAGGTGGCGCTACTTGTATCTACTCGTTAATGTTCATCGTTTTCTGAACGACAAAAGGTCGAACCTGAAAATGTGTTGCTTCTGCCTACTGGCGGCAGATGTCTTGTGAAGCAGATATTCTAGGTTAAAATATGGAAATGCTGTGATTATACTTTTACGTAGAGATATTGAGCATTTAATTTTAAATCTGTTAATAATTTATGAGCAGTTCATTACCTTATATATTATTATGTAAAGGCTATCTGGCACAGAGTTGGCAAGGGGAAAACGTATAAATTTACACCAAGTGGGACTTCAAAGTACAGGGCTAATCGTCCCCGACATAATGAAGATTCCATTACTCCATTCTTTTTTATTTGCAAAGCTTGGCAGCATTAACATTGACCGGCTCTCATGTATAGAAAATGGACGTTTTGTGGTTCAAAAAAAGATACACTTATCCTCTTTTTGTTCGTGTGCTTTAAAAAGTACATCCGGTAATTTTCCTAAAGACATCCGAGCAAAATTTATGTGTCTATTCTTGTTCGGAGCAATTTATCATAAAAAATAAAAGAGAACTGCAAATAGAAATTATGTAGGTCAGGCTAAGTCCACGCCCCAGGAAATGCATAAAAAATGTGGTACCAAATTATATTGATTTTTTTTTAAGAATACATACTTTAGAAGAAGATACTTTTTAGAATAGTAACGTAACGTAGTAAACAAAACGTGCTTTTATTATCGTCTCCTTGTCTCTAAATATTTGTTATTAGAGTGTAGATAAGTATTGTAGGTAAATGTTACATATTGAAATACATCCATGTCTCGTAGAATACATTCTCTCTTTCTCTCTAGAGTAGTCTAACGACACGCGGTTCGTATTCACAGTTAAAACACATTCGAAAATTAAGATTTTCTTTTTGTTTTTCTTTCATGATTTCGGGACGTCTCTAAAGTAGTTTTTTTTTTTAATCTTTTATACGTGACTTTGAAGTCAAAGTTTTTGCAACATCTTTATAGGGGTTCCGTACCTTGAAATAAAAAAACAGATCCCTTTTGGATCACTGATTAGGTACTTTTACTTGGCGTAGTTAAATAGCTTACCATACCTTGATCAATAATTTACTAACAAAATTACGTTACATGAAGTGTTCTGGACCGTGGTTCTGGTGTGTTCAGTTTTGACGCGCAGTTGCAACTTACGTATCACGCGAACTGTTTGTTTTGCATTTGAAGGCCTATACAAAGTTTTAATTTAAAAATATGAAATAATTCGGTTATAACTTTTTAGTAAATTCGATATGGCTGACTATGTTAATGCTACGTATTTAAAACAACGTATTGTACAAAGACAAATCTCAGTTTCATTTACGAGCTATTGCAAATATGTATTTTACATATAACATTTTTTATCGTCGTTTAGGGGCATTTCCCACATTGGTTTGCCAGCCCAATCGTAAAAAAATGAGATGTTATATAGATCAATGTACTCGTACACGTAAGTATAACAACATGTGTTGATGCAAGTGGTCCCAGCAGGCGACGAGAAATACAATTACCTCGTACGTAGGAATGCTCTTGTGAGATGACGCGTTAGATAGTTTAGATAACAGCCTGCTCGGTAGTAAACCTTGTTAACACTGAGTACCTCCATTGACGACATTAGCTAGTGTCATTCTACAATACAGTGTATCCTAATATGAGTGCTAGAAAGCCAATCAAACGCTAATTTGTAAGTTTAATTTAAACGATTCTGCTTATTGGTGAACTGTTTCATAGTTTTTTGGTAAATAAAAAACCTTTGGTATATTCAGTGTAGTAATTAAATGTTTAAAACCCAACTTCTACAAAGCCAAAACGAAAGGTTGTGTTTAAGCAGTTTGTTCTGTGCGTATGTTCCACCGTTGCGCCTTAACTACTTTTATTTAGTTTTATTCAGAAAAGAATACAATGCAAGAAAGGTCTCTGCTTGCCTAGCGTGGCCTGTATAACAACGTCACCTAAGATTACCGTGTATCTAAGTGAGGGTTTTATGCATGGTATCGTTGATGATAGCTCAATAAGAACAAGGTTGGCCACCGTCCTGTTGGTCGAGGATTCGAATCTTATAACGAGCTTGAGTTTCAGTGAAGGAGAACATCGTAATGTGACTATAAAATGGTGTTAGAGCATTTTCGAGTGCTCGTCGGGCTAGCTACCACTTTCAAAGTAAAAAATGTCTCGCCAAGTATCAGTATGATCAGACAGCCGCTTTTGTAGGTCAGTTCTCATTCTAAGTTTAGCACATGTACATATTGATCAGTGGGGCTGAAACTCTGTTGGTGGACAAAGTTTCATCTGGTGATTTGTTCGAACTTTGATGTTTATCATTCCATGCACCATAGATAATTTTTTCTGTGCCATGCACACATGCTTTATTTATAATTGGAAACACTTCTGCGCGAGAAGCTGAACCAAATAATCGTCTCTTCTAATGATCGTTTTGGTTTTAAGAAATTATGTACGTGGCATGCAACTGTAGTCAGCTACTGTATTTGTGCATGATCCCGCTAAATAATAATTTTAATTCATTCTTCTTCGAAAACAATACTTGTTCTATTTTGTAATCTTGACATTGACATTTTTTTAAAGTTATTAACATCCAGTTATTGTAAAAATTTAGCACTATTATTGGTCACATATTAGAATGAAGAAATGCAATTGTATAAATTTCGGGAAATTTATTTTATATGATTTTCATGGAAAACTAACGTATACATTAATTTACTATCTGCAAGATAATGAACTGACTGTGTGATTTCGGCTTATTAGACTATAGTTTCGGCTCGCACAATGCTTGGTAAATCTAGTATTCTGTATGTACTTACCAGCTTCAATTTTGAAGCTAAATTCTGAAACTAGAAACAACAGTCTCTGCGGAGAGTAACCACACAATGCCCGACGTCTATGCAAGTTACATACCGCCGGCACAATATCCGCTGCCTTGACATGTAATGGCTTCGCCAGGCGTGTTATTACGCTTGTGGCCAAAGATAATTACTGTGGGATTGCACGTAGATGCAATTACGGCCCACCTTCGCACTTGATTGTACTTTGTAGTATAAATGTGCCACGTTAATATACTGCGTAGTTCAAAACTAATGCTGGTGATGTGATTAGCGAATGCCGCGGTTCAGGGCCGGTGGAAGTGTAAGAAGGCATAGTTTCGGAATAATTGCTCACCGGATGTAGAGTAATTAGCTGCGGTGAATTGACGACTAACGGAACTGGTTTCAAAAATATCTAGTGATTTCGATATTTTCTTTACAAATAAGCATTGTCATTATGTGATATAAAACATTATGTAACACATGTCACTATAATGATAAAGCTGTTCTCAAGCAAAAATGTATCAATTATTCGAAGTTCGTTTAATTATTTTTAAAAATAAGCTAGCGTTATTGAAATACAATCTTTAGTAAATAAATTTGTAATTAGGAAACTAGTATATAAATTACTAATCTGAGATGAGTAAAGTGACATAGTGGTCACACACTATCCTATCGACCGTAATAAAAATTGATATGGTTTACTGGTTAAATTATTTTTACTTAATGTCAAGCTATTCTAACAGCATTTTATATAGGTAATTAAAGCCACACTTTTTTCTAATAACTATCCGTATCTACGAACTCAAGTTAAATAAGTCTAGGTACTTACATGAGTGCAGTTACATTAAGTACATTATCTAGCTCTCCCTAACAACCTGTTATCTAAACTACGTTTCTCTCACGAGACCATTATGTGTTGGAGGCAAGCGACTCGCATCGCACACCCGTTAAGATGCAATTATCCACTTTCTAGAATAGAGGCTCACTGCTCCAACAGTGACCACCCTCTAACGACACTTAGTTGAACAATCTTAAATACTTATGATATACCTACCTCGATCTAACAAACAACTAAAATCTTACTAATAGGTATACGAGAATGACACGCTGATGATCAGTGCGGATTGTTCAATTCACAAACGAATTTTTGATTCATATTTTTATTAGTTGCTAAAGATTTTAACTAGCCTAATTATATGCCTCGTTTGTAAGCACCGTTATAACTTCTACCGCTCATGACAATAAAAAACAATTCTGATTAGCCATTTGAAATGAGATAAGCTTAGGTACCTTAACCGCGCTTAGGGCGGGCGGAATGCATCTGAGGGCGGGTCGCCGGTCAAGTTCATTCGCCACGTGTTACTATAACGACTAAATCGTATCATTACATACGTGCTAGTATCTTTTACTGATCTTAATAACTAGACTACATTATAGTAAATTCATACTGATCAAATGTGAAAGGTCTAGTATAAAATGTAAGTCAAAGATTTGACTGACAGATTCTGTGTACAGTAATGTGGTGTTTCTCATCTTTTTACAGCTTTCCTTACATATTGTACTTTAGTGGGTAATATTTCATCTGAACGTTATTTTCAGATATAAATACCAGCTCTATATAGCGAGACAGCAACAATAGCCTTATGGATTTTCCTGATCATAAAACCCTTTGACAATAGCTTTATCACGAACAATAGTCAAGGGAGATTTTTCAGCATAATACAATTTTCTCGTCGTTCATACACCTAATCTTCTAAGCCTAGCGAAAGGTATTATACTGAAATCAGTCGCGGTGATTCGTAGCAAGCTTCAGTAGAAACGTTAGATTTTCGCGTGACCTACAAAATAACGAGTGGCCCGGTGCGTATGAAAGTGATCCTTGGGAGAAAGGTGCAAGCACCACTTCGGCACGATAAGTCTGGAAGTTGCGTCATTTCCTATACAGGCGTTGCGTGCCGGCGTACGCATGCGGCTCGCGCGCGGCGGCGCCCCGCGCCCGGCATCATGGCGGCGCCAACATGGCCGCCGGGCAGCCGCAGGATGCTTCGTGACGGTGCTCCTGTCCGAAACGACGTTGACACAATTCCCCGGCGCGCTCTACACCTTGACACGCTCTTCGGCACGGGAATCGCCGGTGTGATCGATTTGTGGCTTGCGACGAGCCGACCAGTGCCACTGATACCGACCGCGCGTGCAACAAGTGACAGCTTTTCAATCTCTAATAGATAAATGACGCACCTTTATGATATTATAGCGGTTATGTGATTGTGGATCACTAATAAATATAGAACGTGCCCTTTCAGCCGGTGGCGGCGCGGGTGAGCCGAGCAGTGTGAGTGACGTCGGCGCTCACGTTCCCCGCGCCGCGACGCGCAACGTCAACAATGCCGGCGCGTCACGCAACCGATGCCGATGCCTCCTTCACGTAAATAACATCAAAACACGCGAGATGCCGACCAATTAAAGCCAGTTTCATTCGTGATTCGACAAATAAAGCACAATCGCGTCGTTTTAGAACGTCAACCAATTCAGCGACAATAGCAAGAATCCACGGCCGTCGGCAACGTTTGATAAATTCTCGTCAAATCGAATCGATAATGCGATTATGAAGCGGACCCACTTAGTGGTTAATGACTATCAATAATGACGATAGTACAAATGCATCGCACCGAGCGCGTGGCGGCGGCAGACAGACACCGAGTTCAGTATAGTGGCGTTCGCGGCGGCGCGTGAACCGCGCACCCGCACTTGTGATCGCGAATGATGGTGTTGTCGGAACATCATCAGTGATCGAGTGTGACGCGAAACAGAGGCCAGTGTGAAGTGGGACCGATGCATTCTGCAGGAGATTATTCGCGGAAGGGTCGGAGAAGGTGCCGGCGGGTGACGCGATAGAGCACCACGGCTCTCAGTAGCATGCTCACGTTCGTGTTCGCGGTGTGGTCGGCAGCGCGCGCGCTGGGCTGGGCGCGCGAGCCCACTCCGGCCTCTCCTGAGGTGGAGGAGACGCCGGTGCTGCCGCGGCCGCGCTCGGCGCGCGCCTCCAGCGACCTCTCCACGCTCAGCACGACCACCACCAGCTCCAGCCAGACTAGTACCGGAGACCATCCCAAGAGGTCCATGCCTCGTACCTTTCACATACGATACCCACGTCAGACATATAACAAAATTAATTAGTTTTATTTTGCATCGGTTTTAATATAAAGAGTATAAAGTAAGTCCTTTTGAATCCATTTAACATATCTAATACTTGGACATTGTGTAACATCAATAAACTACCTGCCATTAAAATAATTGTGAATAGGTATATTGCGGCAGTACAATATTAAAATTACAGCGAATGACATCACATCGCATAAAAGGTTAACCACAATTACCTCTCGTCGGCATTTCAAAAAGTTTGGCATTTTGTTTTTTGAATTGAATAACTCAAGATGATGATAAACACATTGAGTGATCGATAATAGTGAAGCACTCGAACATTTTTGATTTCTCACAGTATCTTATCTTCATTTTTCGTCGATGAAAGTCACAATCCATGGTTACATCTATAAGTTATTTACATAGTTACCCATTTCGTAATCAAATAGAACACACGCCCACCACAAAATCAAACTTTAGACTTTCACCCTTAATGAAATTTCCCTTTCTCCTTAAAACAGAATTCATTTATATGCCTATCGGTAAACATACTCGTATACATTTGTGTGTATTTAGGTAATTTAGAGACTTGACTAGGGAAATATTATTAACCGTCGGGAAATTAGATTTCAAAGAAACATCAAAGAAGAGTAAGATATTATGGCCATAGCTTTTACAATTTTACTCGGTTACCCTTTGATGGTGAAATTCAGTTTTCTGAGAACATTGGTCTTTTTGATTATTTCGATGTCAAATAGTGATTTTACTGGTAAAATCATTGTGGCACGCCTCCTGAAGAGCCTATATCTATACATTGGAAGTATTTTTTATTTAGTTTAAATAATCATAGAAGAACAACAAAAAGATAAGAGCTAAGAGCAGATTTTTTCGTCGCCGAAAATTAAACCGATTGAAGTAAAAAAACTTTATTTTTTTATAATATAGTATGTGTTTTTCTAAACAACATTCAAACGTCTATCTAAGTAATAAAATCATTTAACCGATTAGTAGATAAAAAACGTCAAAATCATTTGAGCAGGCTGGCAGCCAGACATGAAGTATTAGTAGTAAGAATGGACATCTGTAGTTAGTATTCAAGAATGTCTCACAACCAAGATATCATTCTATAGAAAGATTTAATTATTTCGTAGACTCTTTTTTCTCAATTGACGGCATTTCTTTTGCTCCAACTCTAGACTGGATGAGCCTTATTGGCTACTGGTTGGGTCTTAAATCGCAATTTCAAATATCGCAATAAACTGCTACTGTAGACTGTAAGCCGAGTCAAAAGAATCATTCAAGTAAAAACGTCACGTCATTTTCATTTATTAACTTTATAACATGACATTATACATAACTTTATAACATGGACTTTATAAATGAACAAAATGTTAATACGTATTTTATACTAGGATTATACACTTATGATTATAATGAAGAATTACTTGGTACTGGGGATTATGATAATATTAGCGTTAAAAGGTATCAATTTATTTATCTAACTGTTATAAATCTGTCTTTAGACCTCACGGCGAAATGATTGAGCATCATTACAAAACACGCTCAAAGCTTTTTGTAAAAATATTTGTGCTTAGCTTTCATCAAGATGTAATTTTGGCAGTTCAACCCGTTACAAACCTCAAAATAAATCTGGCTATAGCGCCATCAATAATTGCTAACGTTATGATATGAGCAAACGATCTTTCACAATTTATACAGTCTACAAAACAAATAGCACTTTGGCAGGGTACCAAACGGTCACTTGAATACAAAAATATGTTGTAACCTACCTATTTGAACACGTCTGACGCGTTATTATCATATTAAAATTAAGCACATATGACGTGTGTTCCGGCCCAAATTGCATAGGCTGTTTCGGTCGCAAACGAAGCATTATGTATTACTCGATTGTAAACACAACTTGTGGGGTTACTTGATTGTGATCCGTCGCGAAGCATACGCTACTTATTTATAATGGAAAATAAAGTAGACGATCAAAAGATGGTATAAAAAGAGGCGACGCTTGCACACTACCGCTGTAAAGGAAGCTTCGTAATATCAATTTTCAAAACATATACCATGCTAAGAGGATTTTATTTTCCAATATTAGTTACTTAATTATTTCTGTATGATCTTATGAGAGATTGAAAAACTTTTAAACCTTTTATCTCAACACATCAATAATAATTTGCTATAAACCAGATGATATGATATCTGATAACTAAAACCCTATTAAGTATGTAAATAATTTTGACCGCTGAAATTGATGACGCGGCCTAAAACACACTCATTTTCAAATTTCAATCGTTTCCTGCAGACTCGATATTTAGCAAGACACTTTATAGAAGCCAGCCAGGGTTTGAAGATTATAATGATGTTTATAATTAGGCGATTACCTGTGCACAATCGTACTAAATTTCTCCAATGATTGCTAAACTTATAGGTGATTAGATAGCTATTATAAAGAATTACAATTTCCTTCATCTCACTGTCATCGTCATTACTGGTCTGGTTGGTGGTCGTTGCTGACGTGGCGTGATGGCTTCAATATCAGGTGGAGCGAAGCGCCGCGGCGGTGGAGCGCGAGGGGTGCGACTCGGCGACCACTACGAAGGGGTCCAGTGTCCGTACGCAGGCGGACCACCGGCAGGTATAAATACCCCTCAATTTTACAATTACAATCTTCTTCCTAATCCATATCCGTTTTGAGGGGAGCAACAAGGACGAAAGTAGGCTACGAAACTGCTACGGCTTCGTAGCACGAGTTTCCAACAACGTATTGGGGTTCAGGGAATTATGAAAGACATTATTTAATATAACTTTTTACGTTGTGTTTTTTTACGTTTGTAAACAAACTGGTGTCATCGTCATATTAAATAGATTATTGTTTTATTAGTTATAAGTTTTCTGTGCTACATTTCTAAAGATAGTATTTATTTTATTTGATGGAATCAGGCGTTACTTTGCGGAAGACCATTTTAAATAAGATATATAATGTGGGTAATTTATAATTTAAATTTTATTCCGCGATAAAGAATGTCTAATGGCTTAAGTTCGATCTATACTGATACTGAATATGACCATAGGTAACGTGCGACGCTGGACTAGTCAGTTGGTTAGTTAACAATGGTTACTTATTCGCGACGCCGAACAGCAACCTTACTTGTCAGTAGTGACGTGACATTTCTCAGCATGAACTGAACTCAAGCCAACCTAAGGTTGTTTGGTTAAATTCAGTATAAATCGAACTTAGACCACTAGATTCTTTATCGCGGAATTAAAACTATAAATTAGCCACATTATATGTCTTATTTTACTTTATTTATTTTTGAAAATGTTAAAAAACTTTATCTCGTTAAAATCGCCAATTATCTAATTTTAAAAATAACCTGTTTCTTAGTATCGATATGGTCTGTTTAAGTTTATTTTTATATTGTTACGTCTATGTAAGAATGAGAATCAAAAAAGGGTTGAGGCTAAAATGAAATGGAATAGTTTTAAAGGTTAAAGTGGCCCATAGTCAAAGAGCAAAGAGATGCCTGTCAGCGAAGGGTCGCCGGTGACCGGTCCTGTCGCCGGTCGGCTCGCGGGCCGTGACACGTTTCAGCCCAGGTCACATCACATTCTGCAACTTTGAGAATCACATTATTTGCAAGAACGAATTCGTGACAACCCTTGTACATTACAAAACTGAACCGAAATTAATACACCTGTCTTGTGGTTATAGACGTAGATATGGGTCAGAATAATATTTATTTGGTCTATTAATACAGGTGAGGACGAAAGTAACGCGCATGTGTAGTATCGAGTATGTACGAAAAACAAACGTATTTTATTGTTAGATCACAAGCAAAGATAACACCTATATTAGTCTTACCATGGCAAATATGCTCGATTTTCATTTCATAGATGCAAAGTAATAGTAACCAATCTCAATCAATCAATCTCACCAATCTCAAGTACTAGCTTGAGGCGTTAGAATCAGTTGAAAGACGTGCCGAGAGACTCATCAGCAACGACTGTCTAGTTGATGATGCGCTACAGAGCCTCACTAGACTTTGTAGCTCACCATCAACTATCGGTGCTGGTTTATCGGTTTTATTTCGATGAGTGTGCCACGAAATTACACAGCTTAATTCTCTCTTCCCCTTTCCATCGGACTACAAGACAGACGGCGAAGAGACACCGTTACATTTGGATATTCCTCCTTTACGCACAAAACGTTTCGCTTCTACATTCATCATGCGTACCACTAAAGAGTGGAACTACCTGCCTTTTTCTGTATTTACCAATCGCTATAACCTAAGTTTCTTCAAGTCACGAGGGACTAGGTAATAACTTCTAGGTAAGCGTGCTCCATCGTCGACCGCCACTTATCAACAGATAAGATAGTGGTCATACGCAAGCCCATAATGCATAAATAAAAGTTAAAAAATATGTCAAAATTAGTCCAGAGCTCTGTTATTGCAAATGGCCAGTTCTATCTAGTTTTACGTAATAAATATATATTAATTTTGTTTTCTTATATAATCGAAAAACATTACATTCTTTTCCTTAGGTAGTCGAGCTTTTTATTTAACTTTTCATGATAGATATAGTTTATATAATTGAAATTTTTACTATGATACACAGCTACAATCAAGTCCAGGCACAGTAAACTTATAAAATACTATACGTTACCAATGGTACATAGTGTGAATAAATTTATATTTAATGTTAAAAGGATAGGATGAATAATTTGTAAATAAAATCTTAGTACATGTGTCATGAAAAGTAGATACCTTACATGGATCGTATTTGTGACGTCATAGGGTCATTGGCGTGTCACGTGACTCACGTTACCTTATAGCCTTATACATCAAACTATACCTCTCAAGGGTCTTCTTATGAACTTTGTTTAAAAGTTTGGAATAGTATTGGACTTTTCTAAGATTTCCCTTTTCCTTCCTTTTTATTTTTTATTAATTTCTGTTGTGCATAGAGTATCTACAGTCCTACACATATGACATAAAATATCCGGAAAAAATGCTTACATATCCGCTTTATGCCTACATTGTCAGCCTAGCTCCGATACTCGCCGATGGATTGGAGATCTGCTACTTCGGTAGGGTTATTTCTTTTATTTTAAGCAATATATTGGCATACAGTGTGTCTCTATCGATTTTGAGTGGACCTATTCTTTTTACATATTTGATAAAAATATATAACGATTGATGATAATCTACAAAATTGGAGACTGTTAAAATGGATTTCCAATAGACAAATTCGTATTAACGGTCAAAGCTTAACATCTATTTTCATTATACATCGGAGAGCTTATTTCGCGCATTTTAAAATGTAATAAATCCTCGCCTTCACTTAATAAACGTTAGAGCCCACGTGATTCACTATATCTTTCAATTTGTTCTCATTGTTACAAGTTAGACTATCAACAATCCAAACTAAAATTAAAAAACCACTGCCACTATAATGCCACTGCCATTATACTCAAGGAAAACGCACTAAAAGATCCAAGCTTTGTTGATGATTGCAAGTTGCAACTTAGACTGTAATTATTTTTACCAAACGAAACATTTCGCATTGTACCACGAATACTGCCATCTGGCGGAGGTTTGCGGCATTAAAAGTAACAGTGAAACAGAAGCGCATTAGAAATACGTCCCACGTTCACGTTCGTAGGTTTTCCTGTAGATGTCACTAACGTAGCCTACGTTGAATGGAAAAGACAGCGAACTGAACTAGTCAACTAGCATGCATTATGTTTTTAACACACTTTTATTAGCATCACTTGTAACTAACAACTAATGTAATAAAATATTAGAAGTCAATTTTAACCTGCTTCTATGTAGTTTGGATGACAAAACTATAATTTGGCATCATGGAACTGCTCTGATGATGGAGACGGATAATCTTCAGTGGCTACAATTAGCGCTTCGAGTTTGGGCTACAAATTTGAATTACAGCAAACTAAAAGAATACAAACTCAAAAAAACATTACTACACATGCACAGATATACCTATTGTTTATTTAATTTCTATTAGTAAAAAAACTTTTTATTTAAAGATAGTGTCGTAGATGTTGCTTGATGATAAGTAAAAAATATAATTATGTTTTTTTTCTATTTCTATAATATTTACGCTCTGCAGTACAAGCGTTTGTCTATCTGTCCATTTATTTATCTTAAATATTAATACCTACAGGTTTAAAAATATCTGTCAATTAAATAATCTTACGATAGATTAGATAAGCTCACTTATTTGATCCCAATCTCGCCTGTTTACTGAAATGTTAGACGCGGCGCTCTACAACGAGGCCCTTGTCTAAAGCAAAACGCTATGTTCTTCGTGGCACAAATATCCGCCTCCATACATATTATCAGCAAAAAAATAGTGTCATAATCAAGTGGTTTAAAGAAAAGACTTATTAATAAAAATACATAGTAAAAATGCTGTTTTAAACTTTCACGGTTATTCACTACTTCGGGCGCTCACCAGCTCATCAGATTGCAATGCGCCTAGAATACTGGTCGCATTGCCACGTTGAAAGGTAATGCTTATTCGCTGTCCAAAATAAAAACCAGTATTCCTGTCACGTGTGGCATCAAAAATAAATCAAATCAAATCACATCGATACGTTTTTTAGCGACAGATCTTC
Source organism: Crocallis elinguaria (assembly GCA_907269065.1). Lineage (NCBI taxonomy): Eukaryota > Metazoa > Arthropoda > Insecta > Lepidoptera > Geometridae > Crocallis > Crocallis elinguaria. The sequence goes on along the minus strand of OU026079.1, from coordinate 7,203,898 downwards.
AACCTGATCACACTGATATCCTTCACCGAAACCTGAAGCTCATTTTAATATTCGAACCATTGACCTACGGATCAGAGGATCTCACTACCACCGTGAGTCATCATTGGTTCAATATTACAATTTTTTTTTATTATTTTCATCAATCTGGTCATTACGGAAAGTGCACAACCTTCTCGAGATGACCACATGCAAAAAATAATAAATGTACAATAGAAATAACCGTCTAGAATTCTCTGAAGATTTTTGAATTCTTTTTGCACAAAACTTAACTATTATTTGTATATCTCTAGCCAATTCGAGCTCTCACCTTCACGTCAAGACGCTTACGTTATAAACGCGATGTGGGATGAAAGCTTCGTAGGTGGGTTCTTCGTACGTGGGAAGTAGGAAACGACACGCCGGAATCTTAATTCATAACGGATTTTCCCATCTTTCACCATCTTCTTAATGATTTGTGAATCCTACATTGATTCTAATCCCACATTCTTTCGTGTTTATTGAAAATAATTATCCATTTCCAATCAATTATCAGTTTCCAAAAAACTATTTTCTTTGTCCTAATACGTTAAATAATCAGAATTGAAATGCATTCCTTTCCTCATCGTATAAGCCTGGGGCCAGCCATGAGGTGGAAAGCCGCCCAAAGACTTCTGATATGGCTTAAGGTCTTTTTTAAGATTCTGAGCCATTTCTATAAAATATCCTATAGAAGTTTTTTCTGTAAACACTTGGCTATATGTTGACTTCATTTTATTTTTTTATGATGTCAATCAATTCGTGTTCTCAGGAAAATCAAATGTCTATAGCGAAAAACTGGAAATCGAACGCTAGAAACGTCAAAAATGAGAGTCTAAGTCGGGCGTATCTACTGAGCGCTAAAACGCCCCATACAATTTGGACAGAACATCTGACGTCACTTGCTCTACGCGGGCAGTGTAAACACATGTATTTAGTCGATTTGGCCGTGAAAAACTGCGTTTAAGTACATAGTTGTCATACACTTTTTATTGATTAAAATTTAAAGAATCTGATGGTATTATATAAATTACTAATGGATGGTAAAAAAAATTGGTGAAGTTTGGGAAACTTTTAAATACAGTATCCTTGTGGAAATTATATATTTTTTGTTAATGTGATCTTCTTAAAACTATATAACGACAGAAATTATGTATTTTATGTTTCATGCAACATCCCAATTGTTTTTTTTTTTTTTGCTGTTAGTATGTATAGAAACGGATATTTGTGCGACGAAAAACAGGACTTTTTGCTTTAAACAACGCCTTAACGACTCATGTTTTACGATAGTGACTGGGACCGACGACATAAAGAAAATAGCGCCCTTCGAAGCAAGGCGGTAGCGCGACGTTGTATACATCACATATCGTGACATAGTGGTCACACATCCAAGTATTGACCGCAGTAAACTTTGCTTACCAATCTTCGACTAGGAATTGAAATTAAAATCATTAATAGTGTCAGTACCGAAGGTCCGCAGCCATCTGAACAGTTTATCGCACTAATTTTGCGCAATGTCCTTCTAGTGACAATTTCTTTGACGCTTCTCTTATCACCTTATTGGGTATCTAAGCAGATAGGCAGCCATCGCTTACCTTTGCCGATAGAAAATTCATTACCAATGCTACTGTGAGTCAGCATGGTTGTGCGTACAAACAATTAATCTATATTTTATTACTATTCGTAATTATCTTCATTTTTATCGCGAATGAGAACAACATATTATGACGATACAAGAAAGGTGATTAACAAATCGTACTTTGTACATAAGCTGGGCCAGTTTTTTTTATGTTACTAAGTGACAAGGATGGTATCGCAAGGTTGATGGTAAGCGTTACTCCCACCTACAGTAAGTTAACACACTTGCTGTTACGCTATGTAAATAACATATCTACTAAATCAGTCCAGCAATATAAATATAAAGAGCTGACATTGTTGCTTTCAGAATATATGTGTTGATTTTAATATGTGTCATAAATAAAAGTGAAGGACTTACTAAAGCTTCACGTACGTGTCCTACATTTATTATTATTACTACCAAGGAATTGATTTCTAGAACGTAGTGTCGCGTTCAATACGCTGCTTTACAAACGTACTCGTTAATCAGAGAGGTTCAATAAATTGTCATGGACTAGTTTATCGTTATCGGGGGATTAGGAGTTTTATTGTAATGTGCTCTGGATTAATAATAGATACTTGTTTGTTGCAGCTTCGATGTGGAGAATGGAGCCGGTGCGGCGGGCGTCGGGGGGGCGCGGTCCCCCCTGGAAGGGGGTTCACCCTCCACCGCACTGGTCCTCCAGGCCATGCCGCAGCGCCGCGAGTCCTTCCTCTACCGCTCGGACTCCGACTTCGAAATGTCCCCGAAATCTATGTCCAGGAACAGCTCCATTGCCAGCGAGAGGTAAGTCCTTTCACTATACAGGTCTATAGAAGCATATAACCGGAACCTGCTATAAGACAGCAAGTACGCGTCAGCTCATCAAAGCACATGAGCTACAAAACACAGTCCATTGCTGGTAGCTCACGCCTCAAAGTTTACTACAAAAGGTTCTGTACTAACTTTAGCAGCAACAAGTCTGACAGCACTGAAGCCACGTCATGTTTTTCTACCTGTTTAAACTTAAAATTTTATGCACACACATGTACCCTTATCATTGTATTTATATTCAGCTAACTACACCACCAGCTGAAAAGTCCTTGTGCCATTTTAGAACAGCGTTGATGGATTGCGTGCCGGCAAATAATGCGGGCGCAATTTTTATCCTAAAATATTGATTGACGCACGACTCAATTCGAACCGAGTGAATTAAAATAGCAATGAAATCGATTACTGCTTCAATGTTGTTTAGTGTTGAATGCAATAACTAGGAAGTTGACAAACTTAAACCGGTTTTAATACGTACTTATCGCCTCATCGAGAATTTGTATGTATGACGATTGTAAATATTGTAATTTAAAGCTTCACCTATATTTCTCCGCGAAATGGATTTGAGATGCTCAGAAATACTCAAATAAATGTTAACACATACACAGCATCGGCAAACCATAGTGGTGTTCCTGTGACTGGAAAATAATATAAGTAAACTCTTCTATCGAGACTCGATCATAACGAAACCCACGTACACGGACAAAAGATATTCGTCAACACGAGCCAGTTTATGGTCTATATTTGGAGAATTTTATAGATAATCAGACTACCTGCTTACCTTGTTTGTTCTTTGTCAATAGATTTTGGTGCAATATAATTTTTTAACTCATGCACACTCATACTCCTGCACTAAGATTTCCTGCAGGAGGCACTATCACACAAAGATACACAACGCACATAGAAGACCCCGATAACAAACTATATGCTCACCACACAAAGTTTGTCCCCACCGGGAATGTGAACCGGGAATCCTTGACTTTACAGGCAGGGTTACTAGCAACTTGGATCCCTTTTTTGTTGTATGTGTTCTGCTATTAAATAAATGGTAGTCTTTAACCAGTCACATTCTTGAATTCGTATTCATTGTCAGAAGGTGCTATATCTCACTAACAAGAACAGAGTTAAAGTGGACTTTTTAAATGAAGCCATCAAAGACTACTCTAATTAATTTCGAATCAATTCACTGAAATCTACAGCGTGGGCCTTCAAAGAGGAATCTATGATAAAGTTTTCTTGGAACTTGAAAGCAAGGCTCTCTCCTAATATACCGTTTAATATAGAACTGGTAAAATATGACAGTAACTTTGCTACGAGCTTTGCGAGGTTTTGTGTGACTGATTTTAAGTTACTTTATCATATTATCACACATTATACTATACCTATATTACTTAAAATGGAATACATACTACACAGATGTCGTCAACTTATGAATTGTGAATGCTCTAATGAATGACAAGGCAATGCTTGTCGTTCATTAGAGTATTGGCCTTGTCTTCATAACAGTGTTATTTGGTGTGAGATTTTAAATGTGACTAAATATCTACCACAATCATTGCGTGTATTCACTGCAGGATTACTTCCTCGTCATATATCCCTTGTTTTGTTTGCCAAGTATAATCTACGCGCGAGATAAATGTATTTTAATGTATTGTTTTCGTTGAATTGTTTGTGTTGCAATATGAAAGATGTGAACTAAAAAAAGATTGCCAAACTTTTACTTGGTTCAAACAAGTACGTTTAGGTTTTTAAATTAATTATTGTTTGGATCTTAAACATTTAAGAGATGTTACCGTCAACGATACCTTGAAAAACTAAGGCGAACCATTAAAACACTACAAGCAAAATTGGACCTGACTCAATTTATTGCCTAAAACTATTTACGTAATTAAGGTATCGGCTTCGATATACAAGCAAACTTAATTAACTTTCGAGCACATAGTAAACTAACATGTGGCAGGCTTAAAGCCGCAGATCCAGCGAAAATTAATTTATAATTTTCTATTTGATAAAGGTAGAACAGCCGAAGGTTTGATACAGAAAATATGAAACAATTTCAAATGTATTTGCTGGTTCGATAGCGATTCGTGACTTTCAGATTTCGATTACGCCAACCTTCAATATTGATCTACCCTCCATCCCCACATGTTCAAGAGCTAATGACATATCTAATGTTCGAGTAAAGTTATAGCAAAACTTATATCGCTAGTTATTATAGATCTAGGTATATCTGTAGTCCGTGGTTTTATATAATTGTATAGGTTAAGTCCATTCCCATTGACGTAGTACCTACGTAAATACTCGTTTTTAATAATCAGTCATTTATCTAGGTAATATTATACCTACAACAATAAGTATCCACCTTTAATGATGTTTCATTTCGTGCTAATCATTTTACTTATACTAGTATAATAACTAAACTTAGACACAATGGATGTACACTGTTTGTGTCTATATTTATATAGTTACTTAATGTTAGACATTCTGTTGTCATCGTATTGTATGATTTTATATAACTTTTTTAATGATGTGCTTCTTCCGTTGTAAACATTACGTTTCAACCATTGTTCGTCTTACTATCTACCACCTCCAAAACAAATTCGCATCAAAAGATACATACACGTACAAAGAAGCATCGGATACAGGATCAAAGTAAGCTACATAATTATTTATCTAATTAAAGCCGTGTAAATGTTGTGTACGACTAACAAGCCAGCTTACTCACAAACCACACTGAGTGATAGCATGCATATCCACGAATGATAAATGTCATAAAGTTGAAACTGACGCCTTTAGCTCAGCACAGTTTGTATACCCTGAGGGTATGGATAACTTATTGTACATGCTATTACCGCCACCTCTACAAAGCCTCACTACACTATACTCTAGCACAATATCTTTTGGTGTGAAGCTATACCCCGCATCGTAACCACGACCTGATCTGCTTAGGTGGCATAAATGTGTCCTCTGAGATCTTCGTTTTTTCTGTCCTTTCCTTATTTTTTAATTGCTTACAGATTCAAGGAGGCTGAGGCAGCTCAACTGGATAGAGCGTACGTATAATTAACTACGCAAGTTTTATGGCACAGCACTGCTTAATCTCAATTATCCTAGCTTGCTCTTCTGTCTCGTTATTAATGTGTGTAGTTAAAGCTTTGTGTATGGGTATGGCATGTGCTTTAGAAAATAATCATATAGCTGCTTTCGATTCTTTAACGGAGGTTAGGTTATGCGAAATAGTTTACGATTTGGATAATAGTCGCTTGTATGTACTCTCAAAATTTTTCAAGTTTAAGTTCCAGAGATAATGTTTGTATAAATTGGTAATTCATTATAAATTTTATACGAACTTGTCTAATTAGTTACGACGTAAAGCTCACCAAAGCTATAAAATTGAGCTTCGCTCATGATCGTCAATCTTACAATCATAAAATTAAAGTTTTAATGGATTTCTTTGCCCCATCCTAAATCGGGATTTCTTTTGATAGCCTTATTTATAATGTCTGACTTCTTACAGCTGTGAATTAATAAACCTTTCATTTGTACAGCATTTCTTGCATTTCTACTTTTAATTAATTTTAAATATATTACATTTATTCCTTTCTTAATATCTTTTATTTGTACGTTCAACTTTTATTCTTCTGTGCATGCACATAATGAATAATCACTTATACAAAAGAATGTCTATATATGTTTTAAAAATAATTTTGAACAATTATCACTCACCTAAATTATATTCCTTTAATTCTTATTTTTAATGTTAAACCTTATAAATAAAGGTTTATCCAAGAATTTCAAGCCAATGAACTTTATTAACTAACACATTAATACTTACAACGAAAACTAGCTGCAAAGAAACTTGGTGCATTAGTTAAAGTCAAGCAGTACTTAACACCAAGGCTCTGTTCAGATCAGATCAAATATGTGAAGTACCGGGGTCAACACTGGTACGGATCAGCTAAGTACCAGCTAAAATTCTGGGGACAGATGAGTCAAATAATTAATTGGCTACGCTTTGCTAGTTGAGTCTAGACTCCAGTCCTTTGTTGTGCGGAAAGCGAAGGAGTGGAACTAGATACTTTGTTTCGAGATTAATATATCCTAGGGTAAAGAGAGTCTTAAGTTCAAAGTTAATAGGTATCTTCTAGTAAAGCTACATGGTCGACTACATCGTCAGTCATTAGTACTAGCCATGAGGCAAGACAAAGCAAGCCTGTACAAAATTTTAAAACATCTCTTATTTTTTAAAGTACCTACTACATAAACAGTGTGAAAGTGTCAAAAGTGACATTTCGAGTGGTACTTATTGGATAGAAGCTCTCGGTGTTCTATTCACCCATATTGAATTTCACAAGACGTCTGTGCGTAAATCAACTGCACAGGACATCCATCAAAATCATGCTGATGCTTTGCCTATAATTCTGTTGTATCTATTTGTACATGTACTGTATAAATTACTGTAGTTGTTGCTTAGTTTCAAAATTTATTCGTAAAATTACGTTTATCTTAGTTAATTCTAACCATAGTAGTCAGAAAAATGTGGTCAACAAAAAACTGGCAAGTAATACCTACTTACGCAATTCGATTCTTGTCCGATGATCGTAATCTAAACCTTTCACTTGTTTTTTTTTTTAATTCTCTTTGATACAGATACTAATGTTTCCTGGTGATGTATAGAAACTGCCTTTACCATACTATTAGGTAGTTTTTCGTCTACTACTATGAATAAAGTAAGTCACACTTTACTTCTTAACAGAATATTACTATTACGTTATAACGTTTAGGATTAAATTGTTGATCTCTACAACAAAGGCAGGTCTTTACATAAAAGATTTAAGGTTCCATAAGGTCCGCCAATTCCACTATCCAGTGGGGATACCAGTAGGCGGTGTGGCAACTAGAAATTGGTTAGAATAATTAGAGTTGATTGGACGGATGATTTAGTACCATCAAACCTTAACCATATTCAATTATGAATGACGTTGATAGTTTAATGAGAGCTAAACCTGTACTGCATTTATCGTAACGATATTGAACATGTACGATTTACTATAATTAGCAACAATGTGGTTGAGTAACGTATTGACGTATATTAAACAAAAACTAATTAGTCTTATCATTATCACAAATCATGCTCGAAAACATTTTTGGATCAAAAATAATTTGTGAATATCGTAAATAAATTTAAACTGCTATTAAAAACCTTTACATACTAGTTACTGATAAAATTTAACAATGGTTAAAAAAGTTCAAATGCTTTAAGCTGTATCTACACGGCCAACAATATGATTACATGTGTGCATACCATTAATAGAAATCTAATAAAGTGGATGGGGATCAAATGCTTATTGATTATATTAAGATTCGAAAGGACGACGCCCTTTCGTCGTGGGTTCGGCTGTATAGCTTCCCACACACCTAGACAATCTCATTATCATATTGTTGGTGTGCATTCGAATAAAAATACCAATTTTGAGTAGGTGAAGCATTTGCACAGCTTGAGACGTACTTAAGGTGCATTCAACTGGAACAAATAAATTGGATTTTTAGACATTGGATAAAACTCGGGAGGTTTTTTACCATTATCACAGAATAGATAATAGTACAAGCCCATTACAATACCACAGGGAGGTCAATGTCTTTTAGTCTGTAGTTGTAAACTTTTGATTTTTGCGCACAAAGAACGTGAAGAGTGAAAGTTGACGAACCTGACTTATTGGTATTTATTAACACCTAGCATTGACAATTGAATCCGTAATGATGCAGTTTAACTAGATCCCACATGCTACCTACGTCATGTCTCTGCGGTCTCGGCTTCAAGGATTTGCACCTCGTTTGTCAAGGTGCGTGGCAGGCAATCGATACCAGAGACACGTGTTGCGCTCTTGCTGGTTGCATGCTGCCTTTATGCCACTCCCGTCACCTGTCTCAATTCTACCTGACTCCTTGACAATGGATGCTGCAGCGCCTCGATTTTCACGTTGAACATCGATTACCGGCGCCCACCGTCTCACCAGTTTCCATTAGCGCCAAATTTATCCTCGGGCGGAGTCGAGCGTTGTCGGAACGACGCGGCGCGGCGCTGTGGTGCGGCAGCGACGCGGGCCGGGCGCGGGCGAGCGAGCGGGACCGCTGCGCGCCGGAGCGCCTCGCTCGCCTCCATTGATAGTCCGCGCGGGCTGCCGGCGACACGCCACCTCCCATGCCCAGCGGCACGCGATGCACCGAACCCCAAGCCGTCGCTGAACCCCTTCTCAACGGAAACCCCGACTAAAATGTGACTTATAAGTGCTCTTCACACGTTCGCGGAGTGCACCAACTCGCTTCTGTATTCAACAAAAAACGTCTTTGTTCACTTGGAGAGTGTGCGAGACCGCGGTTGGACATTGTCGAGGTCGTTCACTGATCTGACAGGTTGGCCCTGGTCGAACGCAGCGCAGCACGCGATTGCCGAACTAGGGCTATAAGCCATTTAGTTAACAAACCTGTGTCACGGATTTGGCCTAACTTTTATATCTATTTTATTTTGTGAAATAAATCAGTTTAACCGTTGGTGATAGTTACGATTGTGATATTCACTATTATAGTTATGAAAACTCGAGTTTCACTTATACAATATTGTTATTGATAAGGATATCCGAGTGAGATAAAGTTATCTGAGCGCATGTTGTATTGCACATCGATGTGTTAACTCGTCTGAGTCGGGAGATCCGTCGAAACGTTTTTATTTGTATTGACATTGTGCCAAGACGCCGTAATTACGAGAGAATCTCGATTATTTCCGAACGTAAACATAGAAGGAGAAATATTTATAAAACTGAGGAACGTAAAAAACAAACTGATTATGGAATGTTGACGCGACTAAAGATGCGCGAATTGATTATGAACATAGATGCCAAGTTAGCATTCATTGAATAATTAAGCGAAAAGATTAAAGGATGCAGCGTTCAGGATCTCAGTCCGACAGGATGGGAGTGGGGGGTGGGAGCTCCTCGTTCATCGCGAAGAGTTCAGCGTCGGAGCACAGCATGTCCACCGGCGTGTCGGGCAGCAGCAGTGGAGGCACGCTGCCGCGCACCCTCAGCACCAGCGTTTTGCGCATTAAGAACAGATCCACATTCTGGGAAAAATTCTGGGATGAGCGTACCAGGCGAGATGCGTGAGTGACATTGTAGAAACCCAAATCCATCTTTATATACACATAATACTAAATTCTACAAACTGATTAATGAAATAATTAAAAAATAATAGAAGTAATGACATACTTACTAAACTAAGTAGGTACTTAAATAATACACATTCAAAATCTTACCTCGTTAATGTCTACACAATTTAGTGAACCGTCTGAAAGGATCATATAATAAATCTTCTGGCTTCATCTTCAAAATACGTTTTTTCTATTAACGGAGCGTAAAGTCTAGATAAGAATTCCCTTTGTGAAAAGAACTCTGACTATCGTTTATAAAATACAACAAGCTGTGTTTTCCTTTTTAAAATCTTACGCAAATTTCAATGGGATCCCGTGGGAGCGTGAGACCGTACCTTCTGCGGAAAGAAATAAATCTTTGTAACTTATATTGTTAGGGTTGAGCTTATTTACCTATTTCATAGTAAGTATCCGATTCGAAATCCTAGCCAGAAATGATTAATGACTGTTTGTCTGGTTAATTAATACAGGCAACGCAGCCAACGTAGAGTCAGAGTAGTAAACAAGATTGTTTATGGTTACCTCAGCGCCAGAAAGGTCGTCTTAATGATTTAAACAAGCAACAAGTAATAATATACACATTCCTTTATTATTAATCTTGTTCAAGATCTGCATACATACACAGGTATATCCAGAATTCCTAGAATAACCGGAATTCTTAACGTAGGTAATCGTAAATGTCAAGAATTTCATATTTTTAGTTTAACAATTTTTTATTTTTCTTTATTTATAATGTTGAACTCCATCTTCGAGCCCATTATAACGTTCATTGTGACTAGACAGTAGACACGGTGAAATCCTTTTTCAGTACATATATATATATTAATAATCAAGTTTAAGTCAAAGTCGTTTGGAATGTGCTGACTGTAGTGGTGATGTAACTTTTTTGACGTGTTTATAAACTATTTACTGGTCCCAATTAGTATGAGTCAATATTCCAAAATCTTCTATCATGGCAAATAATATTTCAAGCGGGATTATCCTGAAACCATGACAGACCACAAACAACATTCAACCCACCGCTCATCCGACAGGACCCTTCACATCGACATGGTATTGAAAGGCAGCATTACCGGGCGAGCTACTATTAAAAATAGATAATTCTGGGCTCGGTACAGTCGCCCACAAACATCACTCGAAGGTACTTTACTTTGTAGAATAAATACCCTTGTTTTTGTGATACAAGATATTGCCACTAGACTTTTAGTTTTATTTGTTACTGTTTACGTTTTAGACTACAATTAGAAAGTGAAACAAAAGTGAGACCTTTCTGTTATAATTTATCTTTTTGTAGATAGACAGAAAGAGATTTAAGTCGTTTCAAAAATACATCACCTACGTCCTTTTCTTCGCATAGGCAATGAATTCATATTGCATAATAGATTTCATTCAACAGCTACTATTTGAATGATTTGATTCATAAAAACATGAATTATATCGACATTTTATGACTGAAATGTACCTACTTCATTGAAAAGAAGCAATGACCTGCATATTCACCTCAATTACTGCATTGGCTGGCTTATAAAAAATAATTCTACTTGTTTCTATTGATCGACCAGCGCCCATGATAACACCTGTTATTTCACAGGATTCATAGCGTGATAGTATGGTTAGCGTCTACGCAAGTAAATTAGTTAGTCAAATGATTTTGGGACTTGTTTTTACACACTTCAGTCTAAGCGTATTAAAACGCGCACTCTAAGACGTGCTCATTTCATTAACATTCACCGTAAATTAGATGCTTCATTTGATTGTGCTTGAACGTAATGACGCAGATCTACGTCTTTTCTTAATGCCATCAAGCACACGTTACATTTAAGTTCATATATATCAAGGAGATACGAGAGGGGTCGCTTCCCTATCATCAATTTGCTCATTTAGAAATAGCTCGGCTAAAACGATATTCCCAATGTTAACGTTAGGTATGAAGGAAAAGGTCCGGAGAAATTTAAATCAAGTTGTCCTTTCCTGGGGTGAATTTCAGTTCTATGAATTTATTCAATTTAACGAAGCTGAAAGATGTTCTTTGAGGTATAGTTGACACCGCAGAAATCAAAGGTCGGAGCCTGACTTTCGCGAAATATAACTCAATAACTCGCCTCAAAAATGATACCTGCTAAGAATTTTCTTTATAAAACGGAACGTGGGTAATGCTCAATAAGAGGCACTCCCACTGCTTATTGAGCACTTGACTTCGGTAAATAGGTACGAGCACAATAATTGAAGAATTGAACCAAATAATTGTTGTGAAGGAAAGTTATAAATTATAGAATTCACAGTAAGTAGTTAGGTACACAACACATTCTCATTTTCGTATAGAAAGTCGTCGTGGCGATTCAAAAGCAAATGTATTTGATGATATTATTAGGACTTAGAACATGATAGAACCTTTGTATAATGATTGCAAAATCCTCACCATAAAGAGTTAAGACCTTTAAGAGTTCAAAGTTACAAGTAGTTCAGTAACGAGCGAAATCGTATCTCGTGGGCGTTCGTAACAGCTTGTTAAGAATCAAAGAAAGACGCTTTTCCTTCTGAGGTGGTGCGGTAAGTGGGTAGCTTCGTTTGTTTTTCTTGGAACAAGGTATCACAAAGTAACTCTACTTTGCAATATAATATTACCTTATTATAAATATACGAGTAAAAACAAAGAGCTACTGCTACCTGTGTAGGTGTTAATTGAAAACACGTGGATGCATCCAGCAGCCTGGTGAGTTATATATATCTCAAAGCGCAAATAAAAGCATTCATTTCAATATTGTAAAACACACCTACGCAATTTTCTTCCGCATTTCTCTACCTCTACTAAGTTAAGAAACTTGTAAAAAGAGCGTAGAGCTAGTAGCTTCTACAGAGAGAACTTTTAAAAGAGTCTCGGGTGAAGATATGTGGATTGATTCTAATTGTACATAAGCATATATAGGTATAAGATGGCTCGTTTGTAGATATTAGTACCACAATTGGCAATATTCCAATTAGCGTCGTTAGTGTGCGTCGTCTCGTGTTGCGTAACGAGCGTGGAAGGATATGTCTACAACTCAACAGCGAAACAAAACATGTTGCTTCAGTATAAACTTGTAAATAAGACGCTTCAAACGGTCTCGCTAAAGTAGGACTCGAGTCATCGACTGTACAATTAGCTACGTCGAACATTATCTTAACATTGTTGTTTCTCTGATCTGAAATAAATTCTGTAAAAACTCCGAACATTGATTAAAAAGTTTGTGTTCTCGGTTTATTAATAAATAAGTTAGTAAACTTTTCTGCTAATGGTAGGCGACGGCTTAAAGTCATCAGCTGTTTTCATAAGCGGTCTGTGTAAACTCGAAAAGTTCCGACATTTAGCCAGGAAATGTTTACTCGTAGTTTGCCTGTCCTTCCTATTTCAATTAAACTGCCTGAAAAGTATAGAACGATGTTGCATGACAGGAACTCGGTGATGATGTTTGTAGATAGTTCTGATAACGCAATAACATGAAACGCGCCATCGACTCGCACCCCCACGTCAAGGGAAATAAAACTCAGCCTTCAAGCTATATATGCTCTTACTGGACTATGCAAAACAGTCCCATGATTTCCCATGGGCTCTTTTTCTATCACTATTATAGGTGTGCTCATTTTTCCATTGCTTAGAAATCGCCCGAGCTATTCTTACAAACGATTGCATCACATTTATAAAATTACAACTTGCCTGTAACTTGTAGGTTTAGTACGAAACAGAAAAAGTTCAATAAATTTTATTTATTTAATTTTCTCAAATTCTCATATTTACATACTTTTTAGAGAGTGTGCATCCATATTGGTTTACATCCCACCTAATACTATCTAGACATTGGCTCCTTCATTGAACGGAGGGCTAAGTACAGTACTTTGCTAGCTTCTATATTTGCCAATGTTTATATAATCTGGGAAAGTTTAAGACGAAAGTATATAAATTTCTTCTAGGTAAGTATGATGATCGAACGAACGCTGTCACTTCAAAAAACAGATTAGTCGGCAGACAAACATAAACCTATAATTGTTAAGACGTATATAGCATCTAAAAGGTTTTTAGCAAAGTCAGATGAACTTATTAATAAAAATGTGTAGAAAGAGGACAGAATGATGAATGTCATTGGCTCGGGGTAGCGCTTTAAGAAAAAAAAAACAAAAATCTGTTATAACTATTCTATTCTAAGCTGTAACATTTTATAAGCTACATACAGACTACCTATGGTCTATGTATACTTATAAGTTATAATATTAGGCAAGACAATACTGCTCGTTTAGTATAGATAACATCTAACATCAAAATACCTACTCTATGTAAAAGAGTATTGATTTAAAAGTTGTTACCTAGACATGGATATAGGTACCCCACTTAAGAGTTTAACCATACCAAATATAACATCCGTATAATAAATATAACTGTACCATTGTTCCATTTACAAACATCATTCAAATATTAATAGACAACGCAAATAATAATACCACTCTTTTTTCCGCAAAACCCGTCATACATCTAAAATAATTCGCTCACGAATCTCATGATTTATTTCTCTTGGTCTTATTACCTTGCCATATTTCTCTATCGCGTACCGGTCTTGTTACGAAGGTTTTACATAGAAGCGTTATCTCCCCTGCCCGTATAAGTATATGGAAACATAGATATAGTACCTACTGGTATAGTTTTACCTATTCTAAACCGATACTGTCATGTCACGTTATGAATAACAAACGAACGAATTTGAAATCGATCTCTTGAACGTCTGCATCGTAATATAACTGTAATTTCCTTCGAATACTTTGTTATAAATGGAAAATACCAAGAAAAGGTCATTTTGAAACCTGTCTTAAGATTAGAGCGCGAAGTTTTGGCTAACGATCACTTGAGAGACCCTTTCGCACCCACACCCACTTATCTTGAGCCAATATATTACCTATATATAAGCACAGAGTCTAGTTAGCCAGCTTCGCTAGATTAACAAATACATGGGAGCAAGGTATACAATATAGACTAAAATAATTATGTCTCCTGGCTCCATGATCAGAACCTCGAACCAAGTGCAGAGGAATCTATTAGACTCATCAAAATGAATCATATGAGTCCCCAAACTAGAAGGGTTTACTTGTACCTACTGAAGAGTTATATTATCCATCTCCTGGCTCCATCATCAGAGCTCCATGTTATCAAATTATACTTTCATCTTCCGAACTACATATTATACATACGAAATTTCATTTTGATACATACGACAATAATTATATAGGTATTAGACAGCGCGTTTGAAACCCGTGTCAGAATAAGCCAGCATGGACCTAATAAGGAAAGACTTTAATATAGTAATTTTTTCTTCGATTGTAGACAGTTTTGATTTATGTTTGTATGTTCTTTAAAGCCTTTACGTACGCGCTCCCATCACATGAATGTCATCAAATTACACTACGAGAACCTAAAATTTAGCTTTTGTAGGGCTCAATCACCTAGAAGTCACAAAAACCAATCAAATTTTTTCAGTTATTTCTTCAGGTAGTTTTTTTAAGTTTCAAAACAGTAGTTAATTTTAAGCGCGCAATCTAGGTAGTTACTCCTATTATTATGGTTGTAGTCCATACCAAACGGTATAAAAGCATTTTATAAATTCCTACAGCTTTAGGCTTGTTGATGTTATGAACTGGCGATCATTCAAGTGAATGGCATTTGATTTATTGGTGAATTAAACTGCGCTTTTCTTTTTATTTGTGTGTAGATATAAGCTATAAACATAAAGGACGTTGAATTTTTTCATAACACTTAATATATTTGATGCTTTGCGATCACGTGCGTAACATATTTTATGCCCGTTTTCAACAGTTTGCATGTAGAAAAATAGAAGTAGATAAAATTTAATAGAATAGAAAAAATAGGTAGCTCTAAATAAACTACATTTGTTATTTACTGATAGTAGCTGTCCTATCTACGTTTATGTGAGCTCAACCTGATTGTTTTATGAGTGGTCGGTATTTTATGGGTATAAAATATTCATGTAATGTATCAACTGATCATTATGGCGTGTTATATAGTGATATAACCATGACGATATTATCAGAAGCCACGTGATTGGCATTGAATGTAGCTTAAAAACTTTTATTCAGCAGCTTGTTTTTACTAATCCTACTTAATATTATAAATCCGAAAGTGTGTTTGTTGGTTTGTCCTTCTTTCACGCAGTAACGGAGCAACGGATTGACGTGATTTTTGGCATAGATATAGTTTATGGACCGGAGAGTAACATAGGCTACTTTTTACCCCAGAAAAATGCACGGTTCCTGTGAGAACGCGGGGGAAACCGCGGGCGGAAGTTAGTTTATAATATTTTTAAATTAGCACTTTTTTAACCGACTTCAAAAAAGCAGGTTATCATTTCGATACCTATGTATGTAATATTATTGGAACTGCAATATATTCACAAATGTTAATGAGTTTCCAAACATTTTATAGGGAGGGGTATTGTCCACGCATTTCTCCGAAACTATTAATCGGATTGAGACCATTTTTTTGTTGGCTTACATTTAGTTCAATTTAGGGAACAGTAGTTTCATCAAAATTGGTTCAGTAGTTTAAAAACACGCACCACAAACTTATAGGAAGTATGTTTATATTTATTTAACTTTTGTTACATCCACTTGTTTTAGTTATCATTTTCATCGATCGACCGTTTATACATAATGTATTTTCACTTTTTTAAAGTGAAAAAATGACTTCTATTGTGTACAAATTATTTTACATTTTCGCCAAATTTAAATGGTATCGCCCTATGATTAAATCTAAATAAAACGGTACATAGATAGCGAAAATATAGAGTAACCTGCGTAGACAATAAATGCGTAGAGAAAAACGAGTCGAATGGTAATAATTCTTGTTGGAGTTCTACAATAATGTAATTGGAAACAATTGAAAAACGCATTTGCTATAACTATAACTGACTCCAGCTGCCATTAACCCACTCACTACCCAGTTGGTTTCTCAGTAATTAGTTTCTAAAAGTGCTAATGATGTTGTAAAATGCAATAAAAGTTACCTGTTTAGATGAGATGCGACACAAAACGTGCCTGACCTTAATAGATGCAAGGCCGCAAAATTTCCATACATAAAATGACCTTGCTCCATTTCAATGCCGCAACTATTATTTTCTCTACACAGCTTCCCTGGTACATAAATATATCAATGGGTATAAAATAGGGGAGGGGTACAATTTCCGTTTCAATCCTAAACCAATTTTGTCACTAGGATTCACTAAGTATTATTGACAGTAACTGGGAAAATGTTTACTTGCGACCAGTGCCGTAACTAACCCTAGGTAGTTAGTTGACTAAGTAGTTGAGTTGAGGTGTCAAGCCACAGGGCGCAGGACCCTGTATAGGCGCATTAGGGCTGATTAGGGCGCAGTTATAGACGCTCGCACCGGGACACACACCGGGAGCACAAATGGCTGACTAAAGCACTGCTTGTGATATTAAATAATTATATGTAGTTTAAAGAGACTAAAAACACAATTCCAGCTCTTGACTCCGTCATTAGAATCCCGACACCAAGGCAATATTTGACTCGTTAAAACGAATCGTATGAGCCCAAACTCGAAGGATTTACTTGTAGCTACTGAAGAGTTCCACTATCAACCTCCTGGATCCATCATCAGATGAGCAACATGATACCAAATTTTTATATTTTCATCCGAACTACATATACATACAAAGTTTCATTTCGATACGACTATTAGAAGTATAGGTTAAAATTTACTTCTATAAGATTTTATTACATTGTTAGTTACGTGAAGTGAAGCTAATCATAAAAAAGGTCTGTGATTTTGGTATGCATATGAAAGACTGAATATCAAGGAACTTATACCCAAACCTTAGTAATTGCCGTCGTTGGATAAAGAATAAAACCTCAAATTATTAACCAATCAAATCTTTTTGAACGATCTTTAGGGAGTTAAAAAATCTTTGATTATATACAACTGCAATGACATTTGTGAAACTTTCAGTCTGTGCTTTTGTAAAACATTGACGACTAATAGGGATATTTTTAAATTATAAAATATGGATTATCCATCTAAAATATCGATGAGGTAAGAATTACATGATCTTTGGTTAGAATTTTTTATCCAACAGGGAATACGTAAAACTGAGTGCAGTAAACCGGGCGGCAAATGAAAACGTAATAATAAAATTGTTTGCATGTCGAATTGTACGAGTAACTCAATAAGCGCCATCGTAATCTCGAAATGAGGTTTTATTCAATTTAGCGCCGTACGTGATTTGGCGCGAGCCCTCGTTCGTAAAATGGACCTAAATTAGAATTCCCATAAAATCCCTCTGAAAAAATCTCTTGAAATTACATTGTTACAAAGGCGATTCGATTTCGCGATAAACTCTGACTAAACGTGGCGGGAATACTAATATTTAAAAAAACTATTCTTATTCAAGCTGTTCGGTGCTTGTGGTAAAACAATCAACAACTTGATTTAGTTAGCAGTAGATTAACTTCATAAATAGCATATTTTGTATGACATGTACACATTAAAGTTGCGTTTACCATTTGACTCTTATTAACCGACTTCCAAAAAAGGAGAAGGTTCTTAATTCAGTGGGTATTTTTTTATGTTTGTTACCTCATATCTTTTTATAAACCGATTTGGAAAATTATTTTTATTTGAAAGAAATATACTTTCAGATTAGTCCCATAGAAATTTCATCTAAATATATAAGGTTTAGTATTTTGTCACTGAAGTCGGTTCGTCTTTTTTTTTGAAGCATTTATTTTAAATAAACTTTCCATGTCACATTTCACAATGAGTTAGTGTAACTCTCTGTATTTTCTCTAGTCCCCACCTTTTTGACTCCAGCGAAAATAAATATATCCATCAAAGAAACTTGTGTCCGAATTTTCTCTTGCTTATTACAAAAGTAGAATTCAATCATTTCAAAAGTATCCCTAAGCGACACAATTACTTACCCTGACAGAGCTGAATGGCTCTAGGAACCAGATGTTTGCTTAGACTGTTTTAATCGCAATTTTAATTAAGGTAATTTACCTTTTATCTCATCCCGAACGGAGCTGCCCGGGAGATTAATATTTTCATAAACTAATATTAGTTTACATACGTAAAGCGTACCCAAGTAATAAGTTATTAAGAGATTAGTTAGGTATATAAACGTTGGCTGCTTTTCAAAAATCGTTAGCATTCTCATTGAAAATTTAACTAAATAGGTATTATAGCCTTCTTTATATATATTAACCACCCGCTGCTGAGTATTAGGTCTCCCATTTTGCACGCCGTACTCTTCGGTCTTGCGCTAGTCTCATCCATTACTTCCCCACCGCCTTCACGATTTCATCTGACCAACGGGCTGGTGGTCAGCCTGGAAGTCTCCTACCACCTCGTGGCCAACACTTCGTGACTGCCTTGGTCTATCTTACGTCCACCAAGTGTCCTGCTACCTCCATTTCAGCTTCGTGATCTACTCACATCTTCGACTTTTAGTTCGTCATCGAATAATTATTATTATAGCCTTAGCAGGATTTATTGGCTCTTTTTTTGTAATCATATGTGTCTGGAAGTAGCGGTTACATTCTTTAGCCAATTATACCTATCCACAAATAGACTCACGCAATTACAGCCGTCACAGCAATTCAGTTAAAATTGAGGTCATTCAAATGTTACTTTATGGCAACTATTTTAGACAGTGACCATTTCTTTTATGAGTTAAATTGACACATGGTCTTAAAAACAAATGAATATAACTGTAACGTCTTCAAATTCACAATTTTCATATTGCTTAAATACTTTCAATAAATATTATATTATTATACTTTAAATATTTTTAATACTACTTTGAGTTCATCACCTGAGTCATAATATACTCTGTAAGCATTACTTAATCATATTTTAATTAAGTAACTACCTACTTAAATACTCACTGTAACGGACGTAATGTAATAAGACGGCCATAAAAAAGTCATAAAATGTGTATTTAAATTACGGACAATTTTGTAATGATACATCTATCTCAAGTACTTATTTGAAATTTGTTAAAATGGTTGCTTATAAGTAATACTTTGTACAAAACAGGAAAAAAAACGTGAGTATTCAGTTATCAACTTAAATAGCGAAGGTTTTCCATAAAGATTGTGACGCAAGACGTAACCTTTTACAAATAGTGAAGAACAGAATCCTACACTCATTCTGGACGGAGACACGTACAAACTGAATTTTATTAGCTTTTTGTTATGCTTGGTTAGTTTTGTTATTTACTGAGGGTCGCTTAAATAGCGTAATAAGATATATGTGAGTGGAGTGTCCAAGCGTCTTTCAGAATGCGATACAAGCTTAATTACTAGCCTTTATCATTAGATACTGTTTGAATATGGGGTAGAAACACATATTATTATTAGGCAAAGATTGATAATTAAGGAAAAGGATAACCTACTTAATAAAATCACATCAACCTCTATCGAAGAATATCAATGGAAAATATTAGCACAAAACTCTAAGAGATTATCCAATTATGTGTGTCTATATTCCAAATATTGTTCTGTTTGTTTACTTCGAGCAAGTGAATAACGTTTATTGCCTACTTTGTATTCGCAACTTGTTTCGATACGACTAAACTAGATATTGGTTATGATATTACTCACAGTACATATGGGCTTTCACCCTATTTATTGTATATGCCAATATTTACTACAACTATTCAATATCATGCTCCTGTTGACGTCAAAGATGTACAGTGTGCCGCTCAAGTAGGTAGACATACCCTTAATTTTTGATATATAAAAATCAGTTTAATTCGTTGCACACAATTAATTGGATCAGGTTTAGATAAATTCATTTGTTATTGGTTCTAGCAACCGTAAAGTGTGTTGTAACTAAACTGTAACTTAGATAAATTCATTTGTTAATGGCTCTAGCAACCCTAAAGTGTGTTGTAACTAAACTGTAACTTAGATAAATTCATTTGTTAATGGCTCTAGCAACCCTAAAGTATGTTGTAACTAAACTGTAACTTAGATAAATTCATTTGTTAATGGCTCTAGCAACCCTAAAGTATGTTGTAACTAAACTGTAACTTAGATAAATTCATTTGTTAATGGCTCTAGCAACCCTAAAGTATGTTGTAACTAAACTGTAACTTAGATAAATTCATTTGTTAATGGCTCTAGCAACCCTAAAGTATGTTGTAACTAAACTGTAACTTAGATAAATTCATTTGTTAATGGCTCTAGCAACCCTAAAGTATGTTTTAACTAAACTGTAACTTGATCTGTAAGTGTAAAATTGTGTTCACGCGAGTTAGTCTCAATTCTCATTATAAGAAAACATCTGTAGAATCTATAAAGCTAGCGCTTTATAGGTACAATAGAATCAAACTTTCCTTTATCTTTTAACCTTTTCAACAATCTACTTTGATCAGAGCTAAACAAAACTTTGCTCTCATTCTAATAATTCAATAGTCGCCTTCAACAGGATGACCGTAAACGAGAGAAGCGACAAACGGCACCGGGCGTACCGGGAGCACCGGGCCTACTCGTTAGAACTAATGGACTTGGACTATATCTTGGAACGCGGCCGCCATAAAAAACTAGTTGGAGCAACTAACAAAGCCCTTGCATCAATTGACGTCATAGACTAAATTAATGATCGTGTCAATTTGAATGGTACAGCAATTTAAATTATTGTTTACATTCAGCGTTTATTATATTTGTGAACTTTTGGCGCCGAATCGAGTATAGCAAATCAAAATTGTTCCACAAAAGATTTCACTTTTCGTCCTTTGTGGGTGTCTTGCTGGTCTATTTGAATTCCTACGTAAAAAGTATAGTAGATATCATCCGTTACTTTTATCTAGCTATATTGTCACGGATGACGGAGGTGGCCAATTAGCTGTAGGTGTTTGGGCACAGATCCAAGATTACTCATAGTGAAATTGTAAATAATAAATGTGACAAATCATGTGAGGATATTCACATGATTCTGTTGACTTTTGACTGACACTGTACCTAGTACTAAAATAGTATGAAACGATCACTAGTCTAAAGCACCTGATTCGTTCCCTAATTGGTATTCTTATTCCATTCATACATTCCATTATACATCTATTAATTAGAATTTAGTCTAATTACACTGTAGTCTGCCACCAAACAGTAATGTGCAAATATTACTGTGTTCCGGACGAGTAAAGTAGCTAGTGAAATGACATCTTCTTAGAGTGTCGATAGTGGTGGTGAAATGGCATTGCAATTGTTATGGGCCGGTGTTATGTTTACCATCAGGCAAAGGACAAGCAAGTCTCGTTATCCATTCTTAAAAAAATTCAAGAAGGTACTAAATCTGACAAACAACGGCAATTGACCACAAATATAATATATTTAGAAACAACTTAGAATACTATATTTAGAACAATAAACCTCATTGTGTAAAAACATCTCTTGGATTTTTCCACTTTTGACGTTAACCGACACATATATACGTTTCGCTAGCTCGATCTATAATAGCAGCTTGATTGCAATAGGCCGTTTGTTTGTGAAGAAAGACGGTCCTGTAATTATATAACAATGGTTGACATGAATTCATTATGTCAGTTCCTGCCTTGTTCCTTGGCTATATTCCGTTCTCGAGAATTCGCTATATCATATTATTGTGTTGGTACTTAAAGCGTCAACAAAGTTATTGCCTCTTAATATCATTTCATTTTCCCACTCAGTTATATTAGCCAATGAATACAAAGCTCCAGTCCGGTATCTCAACATCCTCGAACAGTATATGTGTATCTTCATACATATTTTACTCTCATGAATAAATATTGAATATATTTCGTGGAATTACTAATACTAGCAGCATTATATTTGAATGTTACAATGCTTTCATGTTATTTTTATTAGCTTTATGCACAGCTGTTTTATCCGCGGTTGTGCCTGTTTATCTACAAGGAAAAATCCAAATTTACCTCATTAAAAAAATACTATCGCTGTTATTGTAGGTACCTACATGCGTCTATTAAACCTCTTCCTGTACATTACAGTACGTATATGTAATCGTTTATTTCTATGACACCCCAAAGAGCCCTTAAGAAACTGTAAGGTGTTTGTAGTACAACCTAACTATCACGCCTAGGGCCCAAAGGGTTTTTATTGAAACAATATAGAATTACGAACAACAATCGTTATTTTTCCTTTAGTAAACTTAGAGGTACTTATCTTCAATTTCTTGACGGCTTGACGACGAATCTTGACGGCTCCGTAGCTAAGTTGGTAGTAACCCTGCCTGCAAGGCGAGGGGTCCCGAGTTCGATTCCCGGCCGGGGCAGATTTTGTGTAAGCATAAAGTTTGTTCTCGGGTCTTGGATGTTTGTAATGTGTATCTGTGTATGTCCATGCCACCTGCAACACAGGGAATCCTAGTGCGGGGGTATGAGTGTGTAAGCGTTTATGTTTATGTTTATGTTTATTTAAAACTGTTTATGTGGAGACCACTGTTAATCACACCTAACATACTGTTGTATATAAGGTGGAGCACCACCGCGTCGGTTTCCTACCTATAAAAAATTTCATAAACCCACCTGTAAACTTCCTGATGCTGTGATATTAAAATGTCTCATCAGCATACCGACACACGGCACGACCGTGTTAAGTAACATAAAGTTATTGTGTTTGTTAGAAAGGGTAGAAAGTTTTCAAACATTGGGGTGTAAAAGTTAGATTAATCTTGCAGCTACTTTCCATTCTTTTCGTGGGTAGGTTAATGTTACAATCCCTTCGGTCTTATCCGTTATGTATTGTCACAATTTTGGTGATTTAAGTACAATTACTACATTTTACTCATTTCTGTGTCAACTATCTTAAAAAGGTAGAAGCACGTCTTTTTCTTGATTATGAAATAAAAATTAGTTAATGCTATTTTAATTTAACCAGCCACATGTTCGCCTTCATTGTTAAGTAACAAACCTGTTTCGCTTTTGAATTCTATAATTAGTTAGAATTCTAGGCCGTTTTTTTTGTGCTGTTGTTGGGAAACTTATTTTTGTGCGTTTAACTGACGAAGATTTTTGTATAAGATAAAAATAAATCGACGTAGGCACGTAACAACTCACGTTGACTCGTTTATTATTTAACTTGTGCAAGTACATTTGGCTGGTTATTTATTTTAAAGAGATCAAAAGTTTGTTTGGCTCTAATAGTAACAGATGTAGAGAATCAGCTAATCCGTAGCCACGCTTTCTGAATTATATATTTGTGCACCGTTTTTGCACATTTTTACTCCTATTATGCATATTTAGGTATAAGTGTTTTTTTGCAAAAAATAAACCTATTCACCTTTCGTTACTTAGGTCCTGTATCAATCGTTCACATTGACGAGCTTTTATTTAAATTCGATTTGGTTTTGTCTGTTAGCCAGGGAAAAATCTGGTGATCGAGATTTATCGACCACTTCCAATCTAATAGACAAAAAATGTTTATATTTTTTTATGCTTATTACTTTCGTAAGACATAATCATAATCGATTTTGTTTTTATGTCACGTATCAAAATATCACTTTACTCACTTTTTTCTTAGATCAGCTCTGCTTATAGTACTAGAGTTGACACGATTGTAATATAATTTAGTTTGTTATAAATAATTTGAATTCACCTACAGTTTTTTTTATTGCGGTTCTCCTTGTTACCTTGTAATATCTTGCTTTCCAATTTTGTCAAAACCACCGACCAACAGTGTATACATTTTTATGCACTGAAAAGCCTTCTCTAGCCGTGGCTTCTTCTGTTCTTATACGTTCAACAATTACCCTTTTGTAACTATCAATCATAACCGTATAGTAATAGGATCCTATTTTGCTTACAGCCATGGAGAAGACCTGATCGTGACTCCGTTCGCGCAGGTGTTAGCGAGCCTGCGCAGCGTCCGCAACAACTTCCTATGCCTCACTAATGTGCCAGCTGGCAAGTAAGTGTTTTATCTTTTACCCTTATATTGATATTTATAGACTTTTTAATGTAATTTAACTAATTCTAACCAAAAAACCATATCACAAATTGCATTCTCCAAGTAGCTAGGTTTACTAGAGCTGGGTGAAAATGGGATAAAAGTCGTATTTAATTAATTGCTTTTATTAAATAGATTGAATATAATTTTGTAAGTGCCTTTTTGGGGCAGATGACGACACTTCTTGCATACCTTATCAAACAAAAAAATAGCGTTTTACGCAGTTCAATCGCCGGCCCTATTGCTAAACAGAGTTTCGTACCGAGTACCTTTTTTATACTATTGGATTACGAGACGAGCTGGTCATTTGCCTGATGGTAAGCTCAATGCCAGCCCATGACAAAGAAATATCTTTACACTAATAGGTACCAGTACCTAGTACCTTAGGGAAGGTTGAATAAAGACGCTCAATTGTTGATTTTTTATCAGTATCGAGATTCCTACACAGACTTACGTTTCTGTTTCTTGTAAGAGTACACAAGTCATTAAAATAAGTGTGCGGGATTTAACAATTTTAAATTCCGCACACTTATTTTTTCGCACACTTTATGTAGGAAGATGAACGCAAATGGTCCATTTATCAGCTGTACCCTTACGCGTTGGAACAAAGTTTTTACCTTATAAACCACTTTATGAGTGGAGCACATCATTTTTATGAGTAAAAAAATTTTTGCAGTAATATTGGTCGTATTTTATTTAATACGGCCACACTCACTGAGGTAAATGCTTTAGAAGTATGTTGTTTTTAGCCAAAGTGAAACATTGATCAGGAATCGGCAATAAAACCATTTGATTGCCGATACTATACCCCGCTGTTAGACGCTTTGGTGTATTGCCAGACTAAAAGCGTAGGGTAGTGAACATATATGTAGGAACCAGTAAAGTGCCTGATGGGATTGGAATAACACCCAGTTGAAGTGCCAAAGCTACTTTGCTATAAACGTTTGGTAGGCGCATTCCTACCGCTACACATGAATCGTTACGAACTATAATTGCGTTTTGTGGAACATTATCGATTATTTCGCGAATTAACTTCAATATAATTAATACTTGTACGTAAGAAGTTAAGTAATAGGCATACCTACGTAAAACCTGTCCAGTTACGTTTTTTATTTTATTGTGTTGGTATGTCCTTTTTATTGCTCTTGGCGCTTGAGAAAGTTTCATTAGAGGTCGTTAGAATTCATTTCATTATTAAAGTTTGTCGGTGCTTGAAACAAGAACATTCATATCTCTCAAACTAATCCTTCTGAGAATCTGCAACGTCAGTCTTTGTTCGGATCTCGGTTCGAGACTCGGGGAATCCTAAACTTAGTTATTAGTTTACTAAATAATTCTGCGAACAACGTTATTCATAGAGATAAGCAAAAGTAATTGCAGAGTTTACTGATGGTTATAATTCCAGTACCAAGAATTAGAAAATTAATAAGAACCACGTTTCCATCTCTTTAAAAATATTTAGGTACACTATATGACGTAGACACTCTAAAAAATACTAACTTAATTAAGTAGGTAGTCGAGTCATCATCATTAGTAAGTTAATTAGAGTTATCGAGGACCAATTTGCCTAGGAGGAATACAATGTAAATGCTGGTAGAAATAAAATCAGAAGGTAGGTATACATATTTGGTCGATACAAGACTTTTTTTTAAATCCAACTTAAAATGCCGATTATCGCTAGTTCATTCGCTTTGAAGCTGCCGAAGTCAAACAGATGTTTCCAACTAAACCCACCTCTACTTTTTGTCAGACTCATGTAAAGTCAGTTGTGAAATACAGTCTCCATATTGAGCTTCCAAGAAATGCGCAGAATAAATAACGCTAACGAACAATAACTTCTGCCCGCTACATAAGTAATTTCCATAAAATGTATTTAAATATTTGTTACTTTCATTCTAACTTTATCTAAACCTTCATCTTCAATCATCTCCACCTCGGATGATAATAGGATGACCTCGCCTAGTTGTGACCAACGTCGTCGTATAGGCCAAACTCTTACACAAAAGAAAATAAAAGTACGACTTCAAGAGACACACTTAAACAAAAGACAACTTACCAACCTTGAATGAAAGACGTCATATTCAACTTTGTTAAAGCTTCTTATGAATATTGATTAGAAATTCATAAAGTTTTACAATAAATGTCGAAAGCCACTTAACATTTACTACAACGTCCGTATCAGCTGCGCAGGCGCATGTCGTGATTAATGTAATATTATGCGCGTGGACAAGGTCAACAATGATGTCTGAAACATGGATACGGCATATAATTTATGAAACTTTTTTTATACTACTGGGCTAATGAGATGAACAGGTCGTTTGCCTGATGGTGGAAAGGTCTATATAGCGCTCGTTACTCTGAAACTTCAGAGATATGCCCAATAATTTCACTGCCTTCCGATTTGCTCATCAAATCAGAACACAATATTGGATGCACACTACTTGATAGTATACCAAACTATTTACTATTTTTCTATAATACACTGAGTTGTTTAAGTGAGCTTTTTTTTATACTCTCTTTTTATTTTACCATAACTTGTGAATGCCTGAACCGATTTGGATGTACGGGGTATCGTTAGAATCCTTACGTCATCCCGAGTGACACTGGCTAGGGCAGTCGTGTTATTTTATGTTACTTTTTTCCAATGTTCTCCCAACTTTTCTTGACATGTTAGATAGGTATTACAGAGAACCTTCGAAAGATACTCAGACTATGTGTTTTAAATTAAGCGATAATACACTTGAAGTAACGTTCATCAAAATAGATAGTAACATAGTGGGAACACAACAGCCGCTTCTTTCACGCGATGATAATCTGACAGCCATAAATATGTGCGTGATTAGGAAGTGATGTGCAGATGTGAGATTCACACGCACTTTTCCTGGAAATTGACCAACACAAGAGATTGCCCAGAGCCATTCCCTGGTTGCCTTTTCTGTACACTTCCAAGCTCAAGATAAATGGATTCCTGAAATTACAATTTTATCACAGTATTACCCAACGTTACATCATTAGGTATATGATGCCAAAAGACAAAATAATTTACACAATATTTCACGATGGACGCAATTAAATACAGAAATTCCTCATATTAAAAAGTATGCTATACAAAAACGGTAATGACTACAGGCACAGCTATTTTGAAGTCGATGACGTTTCATATCCACGCATTTCACCGTTCCCTGTCACGCGATACTACGTAATCCATGACGTATCGGCATCGTGGTGTCTCGCGCTCGATGACACCGACATTCTCACACTCTGTACGTAGTGAATAATCTGTAACACAGTGGACCTGCCCTTATTAACTAGTAAGTTATCTGTGACACAATGGTTGGCAGTTGGCACGCGATTGCGAGTCATGCGAGAAGACACGCGGTTGCTGTAGCTCATTCGGCGCCACCCACACCCCTTTTGGAGACATGATGTTAATGAATAGCCGAGTACCTACCTTGTGAGCATTGGGTTACAATACAAATAACATCCCGTGCGCCTGTAATTAGGTTTGTGGCGAAATCTGATTAGATATAGCGCGGTACGCTTATACACATTTATTACTGTTTTGACTATATCTTATATTTGTTCTGGGTTACGTGCTCTATCCTAATCCTTGTCACTTATTACGTTACTGTAAATCTTCCACTATTTCGGAACATTGTTTACCTTTTAGTAGTATCCACGTAATAACCTAATTTAACCGAAATAGGTAAGTACTCTAGTAGTTACTTAGTTTTATTAGATAGTTACCAACGTAAAATTTCATTAAAAACAACTTTAACACTGTTTCACTTTTTATCGCATAATATATTTTTCAATATCTTTATTCCTTACGTTTGGCGAAAAACGTTTCGTATTATAATAGTATGTGGTCACAGCTAGATTAGTTAACAAAAAAACGAACAAAATTTGAGTTTTGTTTTCTTATCTTATTTCTTTACATTAATTTTGAATTTGTTTCGATGAGAATTCAATTGAACTACTATAGACTACTAGGTATATATACTATTATGTGCGGTCGCTAAGCCAATAATCCGCCATCTACAGATTTGAAAATAACAGGTCGAGTGCTATATTGGGATAGAGTAAATGGAAAATCACAAATTAATTTACTATCTAATCATAATCGAGCTCTCTCGAGGAAAGTTATTTTGGAATAATTTCAAATATCTCAACTTTAAAGGTTTATGTTGACGTCAAACACGAACCCTTAACCTTTCGGAAAAATATTTTATTTCTTTAAAAGTATGACTTTATAGTCAAATGAAACATAATTTCTTCTGTCTAAGCCAGGTCCGCTCGTTTTTGTGTAAGTGTTACCTAATAAATCTCGTAATTTGGGGTATATTTTTCGCTTACAATTTTAATTGCTTTTGAGTCAAGTGCTTGGAATCATAATATTTTATTTGAATAAAGTTAAAAGATGATTCTCATACAAATTGTTTTTTTTTTTCAGGTGACTATATGCCAGTACTAAATATTACTGATAACTACATCTAACTTAGCTACAAAAGGAATTAAATAATCTATAGATTCATTATGGAGACAAGTGGGCAGCTTAGCATGCTGGCGTTGAATTGCAATGTTGATTTATTTTCGGTACTAAACCACAGAGTATATAATAGTACAAGTAAACTAAAAAGTCGTCAAATCCATCTGTTAGAAATAGACCTCGAGGACGACCTTATGAGAATTATTCACCATATGCCTGACGCTAAATTTAGAATATCATGACACACATCGATTGGCTATAAACGCTAGCCGTCGACGTTTTCTAATTATAGAACATTGATTGTGATCGTTGTTTTTACGATGCAAACAGTTTTATAAAGTAAAAACTGATGCGATTTAAAGGTGGCAACGGCTTAGTGGTTGTGGGGTTGCTCGTCGATCCATAGGTTGTGTACTCAAATCGTATAATGAAGTTAAGCTTTCTGTTTAGGAAAACACCTTGATGAAACGTTCAGCGTGCATGATAGCGCATATTTTAGTGTTCACCTGGCTAGCACCTGTTCACCCTTTAGATGGAAATCGGTCGCTAAGAAATTATCGGTGTTCAGACTACCGTTACTTAGAGCGTTTTACCACTTTCAACAGCATCGGTTGGGATAGTCATCAAACGCTAACAACAAAAATAACATCAACATATATTGGTGTCGATCCTGGCGTCTCATACCAAAACCTAATTTTAGTTTCGCTCTCTCTCTCTTTCCAATAACTAACACGAGAAAGGGATGGAAGATGTTTGACAGGTCTGAATTTAGTTTTACAGCTGTCAAATATCGTCCATCTTTGACAAATTATTAGGAGTCACTAAATTCATGGCCGTTAAATTTTAATCAGATACAAGTGAATTAATCTGACAGTTCTATAATATATTCCATCACTTTCTCATGTTCTTATTTAGAAAGCGAGAGAGTGACTAAAATTATGTTTAGTTTTGAGACAGTAGAACTATGTCAATGCATACTATAGTTAATATGTTTTAGGTTCTGATAATAACTAGCGCCCTTGGTTCTATTAATTTGTCGCTAGGACCATATGTGGTTTCAGATGTCATATCTACGTATCTATTTTAATATATCATAAAATCGTACGTTTTTTTTATTGTGCTGTCATAAAGCTTTATCATCGTTAACATTCATTTCTAGTTATTCCGTATAACATTACTGTAGTCTAATAATCTGTCATGTGATATATAAAACAACACAACACACTCTTGTCTGTAAAGGTATTAAAGAGTTCATATATTTTATATTATGTTACAGTATTGAGTTTGAAGAGATTTTATATATACACTTGTAGTAGCACGCATAATGTCGCCTTGTCTATGCACTAAGTTCAGAGAGAGAAAAAAAAAATATGTAGGTAGACCGCACAATTTCATTATTTCGTGCGGTCGGCTGGTTCTTCATTCACGTTGCAGTGCTCCGCCGCGTCGCACTACAAAGTTGGTTTTTCTAAGTTTCTCCGTGTTAACAAGTTTTTTCGTCAAAATCAAGATGCCGAAGAGGAAACATAACGACGAGTGGGAATATTTGTAAGTAATTTGCACAATTACCGATAACTATCGATTGCATATGAGGTTTCACGTTCCAACGATTCGAGTTCTTACTTAACCCATTTTTTTACTCGAGTTCACGATGCAACGCCACGAGTTCATCTTACTCGCTGTATACCTATGCGTACTTAATACGCCATCCATATAGCAACCTGTTGAGGTTATCCTATAATAATAATATTAAACGACCCGAAAGGTAACATTTTAACTATTTAAGTTAAGTTCTAATGTTCACGTTTCAACGATTGGAGTTGTCACTTAACGATAATAATGCATACGAGGTTTAACGTTCCAACGATTCGAGTTGTTACTTAACCTACTTTTTACTCGAGTTCATCTTACTCGCTGTATACCTATGCGTACCTAATACGCCATGCATATAGCAACCTGTTGAGGTTATTCTATAATAATAATATGAAACGACCCGAAAGGTAACATTTTTAACTATTTAAGTTAAGTTCTAATGTTCACGTTTCAACGATTGGAGTTGTCACTTAACGATAATAATGCATACGAGGTTTAACGTTCCAACGATTCAAGTTGTTACTTAACCTACTTCTTACTCGAGTTCATTTTACTCGCTGTATAACTATGCGTACCTAATACGCCATTCATATAGCAACCTGTTGAGGTTATCTATAATAATAAAAAGATGAAACGACCCGAAAGGTAACATTTTAACTATTTAAGTAATTTGCAATTTCTTCGGTTCACGTTTGAGTTGTCACTTAAATACATACGATGTTTAACGTTCCAACGGTTCAAGTTGTTACTTAACCTATTTTTTACTCGAGTTCATCTTACTCGCTGTATACCTATGCGTACCTAATACGTCATGCATGTAGCAACCTGTTGAGGTTGTCCTATAATAATAATATGAAACGAACCGGAAGGTAACATTTTAACTATATAAGTTAAGTTCTAATGTTCACGTTTCAACAATTCGAGTTGCCACTTACCGATAATAATGTATACGAGGTTTTCACGTTCCAACGATTCGAGTTGTTACTTAACCTATTTTTTACTCGAGTTCACGATGCAACGCCACGAGTTCATCTTACTCGCTGTATACCTATGCGTACCTAATACGCCATGCATATAGCAACTTGTTGAGGTTATCCTATGATAATAATATGAAGGTATACGTATAATTACGTATATTAGACACAAATTTGCAATTTGCTGTTAATGTTGAAAACGAAAATCAAGAGCTACGCGAACCAAGACCGTCGACTAGCGCGTTACACGCGAGTTCCGATCGTTCGCTGGATATAGCCAACGTGACAATACTGGAGGATGTATCTCCACCACCAGTGATTAAAGGTGCTTCCAGCAGTGAGGATGTTCCACGAACAGAACCAAGCTAAGGCAAAATTAGCAGCGGTATTGCTTGTCTTGACGAGCCTATAAGACTCTTCTTAGTAAGGATAATAAAGATCCAACTGTTCTAAAGCTGCTGATTGATGCTGGGCGCATCATCTGTGACACACAACTCAGTGAGTCAATAACGAGGCGAAATTTCATATTGGCTGTACTAAAGAAGGACTTGAAAGATCAGATGCTGCTCACGATAATAGATAGTTTTCTTGTAGCCAAGAACTAGCCGAAACTTTAAAGACCGCAAAAGCGATCAATAAAACAGGTGTGGATCTCAAAGCTTCCACCTCTAACAAGACTACTGCTACAAAACCAAAGCATCAAGTCGTTAACAGAAATTGAAACGGGAAGGCTCCGGTTCAAAACCACAGCAGCCATCGGCGCCCTCAAAGATGAAGGAGTCTGCACCTCAGAGGCAACAGCACTCGCCATCATCGAGGACATCGCGACTGAACTTCAGTCGCGGCCGCCGCTAGACAATACGGTAAATTACGCCGGTAGACTATTTGTTTTTTACAACCAATGGTCACAAATAACCGCAGATAAAATAATTTTATCGTGGATACGTGGTTATGAAATTCCGTTCACTGAAACTCCATATCAGCATTGTATACCTCAACCCCGAAATTATGCACACTCAGAAAAACTTGAATTTGATCAAGCTATACATAATTTAATTTCTATAGGTGCTATACCGCACTGTGAGCCCTGTGAGGATATCCAATATCTTTTTACCCAAACCGAACGGAAAAGCACGCTTTATCCTAAATTTGAAAAAGCTAAACGAGTTCATTCAACATGTTCATTTGAATTAGAAGATTTTTGAATAATGATCAAACTAATCTCAAGATGTTGTCTCAAGTCAACTATTGATCTCAAAGACGCATATTATTAAGTGAAAATTCATGATAACTCTAAAAAATATTCAAGATTTAGTTTGAACGGTAACTTGTATGAATTTAATGCCCTACCGTTTGGTGTCAATACGGCACCTTTTGTCTTCACAAAAATAATGAAAACGGTGGTCAGAATGCCACGCTGTGCTGATTATTATCGACAATATATCTTAACGATACCTGTCTAATATCACATAGCTATAGCGAATGTATGGATAACATTACAAAAATGAAAAGTACATGAATTTGCCTGTAAGTTTACAGTCAGATTTCGATTGGTGGATTAAATCTATCGAAAATCCAAAAAATCAAATTAAATTTGACGAATTCAGATGCTTCGACTATGGGGGGTTGGGGGATAGCCTGTGCGGGAAAAACGGCAAGCGGTAGCTGAAGTCGGGAATAAAGAAAACTTCACATTCATAAGATTAAAAATTTATCTAGAGGATTTATCCAATTGTCATATTATCTTGCGAATAGATAATACAACTGCGATTTTTTACATTAATCGTATGGGAGGAATCCAATTCCCCCATCTCACAAACTGACCAAAGATATACGACAATGGTGTGAAGCGCGAATTCTATTTATAACAGCGCTATACATTCCATCTACAGAAAATACTATAGCAGATACTGAATCAAGGTGTATTCACCCGGATATTGAATGGGAACTATCTGATCTTGCCTTTCAGCAAATAATTAACAATTTCTGGCTACCAGAGATTGACATGATTGCTAGTTGAATAAATAAAAAATGTCCTGTATACATATCATGGCACAAAGACCCTGACGCTTGATGCTTTCTCTGTGAATTGGTCAAAATTGTATAAAAATACCATGAACCAGGAACCCGTAAAAACGGGTTCCCTTCCTTCTCAATAATTTTAAAAAAAAAAAAGCATTGATGAAAATTATTAGCGACAAAGCTAAGTGCATACTGGTCGGGCCAACATGGCCAGCTGAACCTTGGTATCCCCTATTTAACCAGTTTTTTACAAACTAAACCACTGGTTTTTTTTTTTCAAACTTCTGAGGACCTAATAATCTCTCATTCCAGTTTCTGCCAGATCCAGCGGCAGATTACCCTGGATGCCGGAGTATTTATTGTGCGGGAGTCTCTAATAAGAAAACTCCCTCCCGGGTCTTTAGACACATTAATAGCGTCTCTGTCAGATAATTAAATTAAGTAATATGATACTTACACATTCCAGTTATTATTCATGTTTTAACAGAGTTATTTCAATCGGGAGCGCTATACGGCACTCTAAATGGGTTTAGATCTACACCTTCCTTAGTATTAGGAAGTCAGATAAGCACAGACGACTGTGTTTTAAGGGTATATTTAGGCTTCACCCTCCCTTACCCAAGTATGAATCCACTGGGATACTACATTAGTAATTGAAACTCTAGCCACTTGGATTCCTAATTAATCTCATTCTTTAGAAAAAATCACTAAAGAAGCTAATTACCCTGCTGGCGCTGGTAACAGCGCATAGAGTACAAACTATTTCAAAAATAGATATCCGAAATTTGCAAAATTGGCGGAATGATATTTCCATTAGGATCCCTGACTTAATAAAAACGTCAAGTGTAAACGCAACTCAGCCAACGCTGATGCTGCCAATTTTTCGAGACAGACCTGACATAGGTCCGGCTTAATTATTAACGGATTATCTAAAAGTAATGTAGCGGCATTACGTGATCATCACACCTCTATTTTTATTTCTATAAAAAACCATATAATAAAGTTTCTCCCCAAACACTTAGCAGATGGATAAAGAGTATACGTTGTGGGTCTGTGGAATAGATATCACACAGTACTCTGCACATAGTACTAGACACCTCAAAAGCTCATAAGCTCGGTGTGAATTTGGATGTTATCAGGAAGACTGCCGGTTGGTCCGGCGGCTCTACAATATTTGCCAAGTTTTATAACAGGCATATAACAGACAGCATATACAGAATCAAATCATTGTTTTGCTAGAAGTAAAATTGATTGATTTATGCTAAAATTTACTGTAGCTATTATGTTAATAGTTTATTTAAGAAACATTACCTTTTAATTGAGTGATTAAGTACATTTATTATGTCATTTATTGAAGAAATATTAAATATATTTACTTCTGTAATACTTTCAACTGAAATAGATATTTCACAACTTCTCTCAACATCTACAAGTGTATATATAAAATCTCTTCAAACTCAATACTGTAACATAATTTAATGATTAAACGAACTTACCTGTAAGTTAAGTTCTATCATAATTATGTGAAGTAGTGAGTTTGAAGAGATAGCATCCCGCCCACCCAGATTACCTATTTCTTAGGTCCCGAATAGTGAAATATCTACTTGAACTGATAAGCTCTGAACTAAATGAAGAACCAGCCGACCGCACGAAATAATGAAATTGTGCGGTCTACCTACATATTTTTTTTTTCTCTCTCTGAACTTAGTGCATAGACAAGGCGACATTATGCGTGCTACTACAAGTGTATATATAAAATCTCTTCAAACTCACTACTTCACATAATTATGATAGAACTTAACTTACAGGTAAGTTCGTTTAATCATTAAATTATTTCAATCGATATGGTTAAATAATATATCGTATTTTCCAGAGACAAAATAAGAAAGATGCGATCTGACGACCCGTGCCCACTCGTTCTTTGTCAGAGCCTTTGAAAACTTAATCTCATTATATATAAGAGCTTCTTCGTAAAGTAAACACAATGTAGCCTCCTAAAACCTCCTGATGTTTACGTTCTTTGTTTAATCTTTTAAGTTATTATACGCTTTTAAGTACAATGTAGGAGCTGCCAAGTTGATGTTACTTCAAGTGTGTAGTAATTTTGTGAACTTTGAGAACTTTAAAGGATAAAAGTGAGTTTAAAACTAGAGGTTTCTACTACCTACTTGATTGTAAAACTAAGGGTATTTTCGAGGGTATTTTGACTGCATCGTCGCTTACCATAAAGCGAGATTGTGGTCAAACGTGAACCTATGGAATATAAAAAAGACTCCTGAATGATTATAGCGCAGTTACACCATTGTCTCGTTTGATTTTGATGGCAAACAACTAACAAGCTAAACTAGACCTTACGGCCTTACTCCGAAAATCGAACGTCGAAGCTTCGGTTGACGGATCATAGTTTTCCTACTATGAAAGTGTTTCTGTGTGTGTTTTGTTTTGTGTTTGATTCGATGTTCGTAACTCGATGTTTTGTCTTTCTACACTTTCGCGGTAGGAACATTGCAATCCGTCAGCCGAAACTTCGACATTCGATTTACGGTGTAAGGCCTCTGGTTTTCAACTGCGATTGTCTTCGTGAAAGTTTTCCAACCTGGAAAAGTTTCAAGTCGGAAATCTTTCACTTTCATAGTTAACCAGACGGCGAGCATAGAAAATGTCCTACCGCTGTGTTATGGTTGCATCATAATTTTTTCTTTCACCGAAAGCTTTTGTTTGTGGGACTCACTATCGATTGGATAGGCAGGTACTGACCTTTCTTTTTTCTTTCATCGCTTTAAGTATTTATAGTTGATTTAGGTATCTGTGTTTGCTTATCTTGGGATTTCCAACGTTTTCGTCACCCTACTAAGTAAGCTTTACGAGTTACCGTTTTTTTTA
Organism: Crocallis elinguaria; assembly: GCA_907269065.1. Taxonomy (NCBI): domain Eukaryota; kingdom Metazoa; phylum Arthropoda; class Insecta; order Lepidoptera; family Geometridae; genus Crocallis; species Crocallis elinguaria. The sequence goes on along the minus strand of OU026079.1, from coordinate 7,167,283 downwards.
TATATCTTATTGTGTCCGACTGCTGAGTAAAGATCTCTCCCTCGTCCTTCCAACGATCTTGCTCCCTAGACGCCTCCAGGCATCAAACCGGTTGAAGGTGTTGAGGTCGTACCTCCATCGCTTCCTAGGATGACCGTCTTCGTCTGTGTGCCCATCTCTCGGGTTGCATCCTGCAAACGTGACCCGCCCAGTCCCATTTGGTTGTCAAATTTATCTTTATTATAATTAAACCTCTGTTTCATTTCAGATCGCGAAGATCATCGGGCGCGGCCGCTGTCACACCGCAACCTAAAAACTTCAACACTGGAGGTACGTTTATATAGCCAAGTAAAAAATATAAAATCAGTGCATATTTATTTTAGATCTATATACTTGGTGCGTATTGTGACATTGTGTAATGTGTGACATCAGGTGGGTATTATAATAGCCATGCACGGATAATAATCATCATTAACCGGATAACGTCCACTGCTGAACATCGGCTTCATGATTGGTTGTATTTTGCCATAATACACCAAGCTTGGCAGGCGTCTAGATGATAGCAGAAGATATGATGTTGACAGAGAAGAATGCTGCTACCCATTCTCTGGATATTCCCTTAGCCTGCTATTACGGCATCCACTAGAAGAGATGGGGGCTATTCATAACCGGGACCATAGACACAATAATCCATACAGATAAATAAAATTGAAGTGTCTGTTTGTAATATCAAAATAACAGCTTTTTACTAAATGCATATGAAAGTATATACGGGACCTACACCAAAACAGCCACTGTTAAAATTTTTGTCTGTCTGTCTGTCTGTTTGTTCCGGGTAATCTCCGAAACGGCTGGGCCGATTTTGATCGGACTTTCACTGGTAGATAGCTGATGTTACAAGGAGTAACATAGGCTACTTTTATTTTGGAAAAAGAATTAGGGTTCCGCGCAAAAAAATAAAAACCATGAAATCCAAAATCTCCACGCGGGTGAAACCGCGGGGCAGCAGCTAGTAATAAATAAAACACTAAAATATTTTGAGCTTAATCCGTGTTACCACAAAAAAGAACTTGGTGACGCCTGTTTAGCTGTCTAAAAATAAACGTCTAAAATGAAGAGAAATGTCGCAACAGAATGATGTAAGAAGACACTATTTAAATCAAGATTTATGGTTGTTAATATATTATAAACACGCGACTAAGTCATGTTTAGGAGCTAGACGCTGTTTAACACATGCTTAGAGGGTGTGTTTATTTTTTTGTGTAAAGACCCATTATGTTCACTGATACGCTGACATTTTCCGCTTTAGTTTTTAACTAGGTAGGTATCACCAATAGGTACAAATTTGTTTTATTGATCGTATTTATCAGTTGTATTTACATTGTTCGAAGCATCAAATTAAATAATACCACCGTATTGTAATATAAACCTATTATATTCACATATTCTATTATTGTAAGGTAAAATAGTCCCTGGAGAGAATTATTCGTTCTCGGTATGTTATTACTAGGTATTTTATTTAATTTGTCGCAAGTATCTTATTTGCATACAAATATCAAAAACGTTAGTCATATTAAAAGCATTTACCTTATATAAATAGAGGTAATGTTTACTTCTTAGATTCATATACCTTTCTCTGAAAACAGATAGCTATATAATCGTAAACAGTGACTACACGACAAAGTCATGTTATAAGTATATCGCTTACGAAAACGACCCGTGAGGATAGTTAATCTTGATCTCGTTGGTTTTTGATTGATACCATCATCACAATCTTGTTATCAACCCACAGAAGGGCTTAAGCTTAGTATAACCTACCTCTCTCATATAATGTTACTAGCTTCTGCCCACGGTTTTCACCCGGGTTTCCACAGGGACCGCGCATTTTTCCGGGATAAAAAGTAGCCTATGTTACTCTCCGGTCCATAAACTATATCTATCCAAACATCACGTCAATCCGTTGCTTCGTTACTGCGTAAAAGAAGGACTAACCAACAAATCAACAAACACACTTTCGAATTTATAATATTAGTAGGATAACAGTGCTAAGATTAGCTGCTAGCTTCGCAGTGCGATATGAGCATTAGAGCAATGAGTCGTAAAGTACAAAATTATTAATATTAGATTATCGCATTCAGTAAATGCGTATTAAAAATAGAAGCAACGCGTATCGTATCGTAAAACGCGGTGTAGGCACCATCTTATCATTTATGATAATGCTATCGTCATTGACCGATATTCTCTTCTCGATGAAAGTAGATCACGAGATCTAAACATTACTTCACTTCAAGAAGGTTGTACACTAATGTCGTGTACTATTTTTTTTTTCATTTACAATAAATTTGCGTGTACCAACCAGTTTAGTGAACCAATAAAAAAAAAATGAAAAAAAAAAAAATTACTCGTAAGAACGATCGCTACATTTGAGAAAAGTTTACCTCAATCAGTTGAGTTGAGATTGCTGAATCGATTCTAAACGGTGATGCTGTCGTGGCATGAAACGTTATATGTTTTCTATAAGGAAAAAGTAAAATGAACACGATAACTATGTTTCGCCTTTTATGCAATGCGTGCGAAGCCATCGTTCCAAGATTTTCACACGTTTCACTTTACACGTACAAATAGTACAGCAATCATCTGTAAAAAGGGGAATATAGCTGAAATCTCACAAATTCGGTGTGAATATTTTGGGCACTGATAATACCGATTCGTTTCGCCTGCTTTGTAGATTACAGCGAATATGCATGTATCATCGGTAGCTATAATTTCTTCGTAATCTCCACCTTCTGAGAATAAGATCGACGCCTATGAGAGTCTTGAATATTTCGTAGTAACAGCGGTTTCCCGCGGCTTTGCACGCGAGAAATACAGATAAAATGTAGCCCATAGCACTCAGGGATAATGTAATGTGTTTGTGAATAAAATTCCAGGGATTAGCAATGAAGTACTATCATACAACAAACTATACTTCTTTATAACATGTAGATTATAACCTGAAATACGCTTCCATGGAAAACATGGCGATTGTGTGCAGAAATGGTCATAGTTAAAACTATAACAATTATTGGCTTTATTCCAAAAGTGTAGGTACTGAAACATAATAGTCCAGTTAGAAAACCCTTAATGTAGGTTTTTTAGCATACGTTGTGACCTTTCCTCTTGCGTATTTTCCCTACACCATTGAATGAAAATGTAGCCATTTTAGAAAGTAAATTCTAGTCATTTAATTTCGAAAATTCCCTAAGTTACATTTTCCTCAAGCCTTCGTCATCCAGTATCCTGTATCAATTGAAATCCGTTGTTTACTGTTCGTTACGCATAAAAATGCAAAAGTTTCTTGGAACTGTCCAATATGTAACGCATTTGTACGGAATTGTATTAATGTCTCCCACACTGCTGATTATGATTATCAACAGGCAATCCTTCATTATTTAGATAACCGATTTGTTTTGACGGTGTTTTTGTAAACACATTCGTTTCCTGTCGATTTCCCGAATTCCGAATTTACTTTTTCTAGTTTATTGTTAAATTTCGTTATTTCAATGAAATTTTAGGGGTTTATTTCATTCCTGTAATGTGTGTTTGCACTTTACCTCAACTGAATATACCTCTGCAGTCCTAAATATTTTCCATATTATACCAGTGTTATATTATACGGTATACCAGCGTTATTATACCAGTGGTATTGCTTCATATTCGGTAATGCATACCGTAGTGAGGTCACGTTTGTCCGGGATTTGGTATCAAATCCAAGAAACCTACATGATAATTCCAACGAGTCCCAATATTAAAATTCATGATGAGAAAATAAATATGAAAATATATATGTATCTGTTTATGCAAAGGTAGAATAGAACTCAGACAGATTTCAAGAGTAAGTACCTAAGTATATACCATAGTCCTCAACGGGGGCCAGTATGGGCTATATGGCTCTCTCTGAGAGAAGGACGGTGTCCCAGTACAGGAAGCGTAAAAAGGCTGATGATGATATCTAAGTACCACCGTGATGCAGAAAAGTTCTTGTTGAAAATAAAACGTGTGAATAAATAACAAAATAATTTCTCAATTTTCAGTCGAATTTGATACAAACTTAACTATAAAATCAGCTACTTAAAACTAGCTAAGCTAGCCGTTTTGGAGATTACCCGGAACAAACAGACAGACAGACAAAAATTTAAAAAATGGTTGTTTCGTTATAGGTACCGGTACCTATACTTTCATATGCATTTGGTAAAAAGCTGTTATTTTGATATTACAAACAGACACTTGAATTTTATTTATTTGTATAGATATATTAAATAAAATTATTTGATACAGTTTACTATACTATAACTGACATTCTCGAAAACTCGAGAGAAAACTATAAGTATGAGAAAAAAACGAATCGAAAAGATTTAACAATGTTGTAAATATCTTGAGTCACTGTTTCGACTTTTCCATATCAATCAGCTTTTCAAATCAATACAAGTAAACTCTCTTAAATGTATAACTGCTCTCCAATATTGACCAGTTTCGGGAGCAACATATAGTCTATCAAATATTATTTGACTTCCCAATTTATCCTAGACATAAAAGTTATATCGCAATAAAATAACCATTCTTCGCGGAACCGGATTTCATATGCCCTCTGGAAACGAATAGTCTTTATTGATATCAATAGCCTTAGTTATAAATTAGGAGCGATCAGAAAATGCCCATAATCGTGTCTGAACAATTGTCACGTACAATTTACTGTTTCTGTTTTCGGGCAAATGCTAACTTAAATATTTCAACAGTGTTTTACCAACTGTTGTTTCAAGATCACATTATTGCTCTCTATAGCCGGTGTTTAAAGAAATTTGAACGATTAGGTTAATCCGCAGATATGTGACTGTTAAGTGTTTGTTAGTGTTTTTTATGGCTTGGAACCAAAAATAACCACACAGTTTTACCATTTCGTTTGACGTAAGTACAGAAATAAACCCTTATCTGCAATAGATAAAAACCCCAATTAGATCTAAAATTAGATAGTAACATCTACTTTACCTTTAAACGCTTTTACTGACTAGTTCTTTCACCTCTTTCATTGTGAAAATACATATGCAAGACTATACGTTCAAAGTGATCCACCAAGAATAGGTACTATATTTTATTTTTCAAAGAGAAGTCAGTATTCCCCTTTTATGTAGTGTATTTTAGTTAGGTTCTCTATTCAGTTTATTAATTTAATTCTAAACCTTACCTGATATTATAATGTAAATTTACACGAACTCAACTATTTTTAACTACAGAATAAAAAACGAAATCTGAAACCACACTTAAAGATAAAATAACCTAAACTTAGCAAAATCTATAATTTGTTATTAAACCTTTTGAAGTCTCATCAGTCAATTATAAATCTGTTTGATAAGAGATAAAAACCTAAAGTACTAGTCGATGTCAATAGCGCGTCAGCACTCATGCAAACACCATCAACTTATCATCACTAGCCGGATCTGCAGCGGTGTCCATATATCATTGTTGTTGCTCTGAGAACGTTTGACCTTTCATAAATCACAAAATCGTGTTGGCCCTATTTGGAGCGTGCCGTAACAGACAGGTACTAATGAGTCGATGCGTTAGCCCCTGTTCTGGGATTGGATTCAGAACGGCCGCGTCCCGGTGTCACTTCCAGGAAAACTGGGGAATGTAGGTCATGGGACGTCGGATGGCATTGCCACGCTTGCGAGATTAACTGTGGTGAATTTAAATAGGATTCAGATTTTATATTGATGTTGCGGTTTTACTCTGTTTAAATGTTGTATGTTTGCTAAAAAGTGTAATTTAGTTTAAAATAATTAGTCTTTTATTTTATTTTTTTTAAATCTATAGCCTGTTTCCAATTATTTGAATTTACTGGCATAACTGTGACAATTATAATGATTAAAGGATCCTGCAGTTAAATCTCCCCTAACAACAACAAAAATTTAATTCATAATTATTTGTTGTATAGTAAATTAATATTAAGCACATACCAAAATACGCCTTTGATGTTCGTTCTAATTGCAACATATAACATTGTTTTAGAACATAATAATTAGGTTGAGATTTGGGAATAAGGCCACTCATTAATTTTTTTCGTCATTTTGCATCCTTCTTCCTCGTATCGCAATATCATATAAATACGTCCGATTGCGAAACAGCCAACTCAACTCGAGGCGCGTTTATGTTTGACTCGTACTTTAATCAGTTTTAGATTTAGTTGCTAACAGTTCAAAATAAGAATCAATACTCTATATAGACATAAATACATATTACATACAAACACATAAATAAATTCTAAGTGTCTGTTTGTAATGTCAAAATAACAGCTTTTTACTAAATGCATATATGAAAGTACATATAGATGGCATTTATATAACAATAACACGATATTTAATATTTTTGTCTATCTGTTTCTTTTTCTGTCGGTCTGTTTGTTGTGGCTAATTTTCGAAACAGCTGTACCGATTTTGACGGGGCTTTCACTGGCAGAAGCTACTTTTATTTCGTGGGTGAAGCTGCCGGTCATTTCGTCTCTTTCGATTCAGAATAAAATTGTTCAAGAACAACAAAGAACAAACATTTGTGTAACTATACGTGTACCACTGTTTATTAGTAAGACCCTTATTTAATAAACAGTTAGTTTCTTAATAGGTACAGTAATATCAGTAAAATCGTATTTATCCAAGAATATGTTGAGTCCCTTTGAGTACCCGGTCACCAAGAAAAGTTGTCGTCGATCCAGTAAAACTTTAGTAATAAAACTGAATGTAAAAGTACTTCGCCGCGAGTTAATTAAAATAATTTGTCTTCAAATATAAAAGCGGAACTTCCACCGGCTTCCAAGTTACTGTGTAAAGTATTGCCTCTGTTTAAATTATTCAGTCTTTGAGCCTCGTTTTTCCTCTATAGGTACCTATTGAGAAAATGATAATTTAATAACAATAAAACTGTTTAAATTCCAATCATGGACTGGCAGCGTAAACAAGCGTGTTATTTATTTATAAGAGAGATTTCACTGCACATTATAAATATTCATCATCTTGACAATATATGTTTACAAATTGTAGTGTAATGCATTGGACATCCTAGACATTAATTCTTATATTTCTTCGATATTAGGGTCAAAACCGAGTCAATAAGTTATCTCTTGCGGGGTCTCGTGACGCACACAATCACGGTTTGCAACTGTGATCGGTTTAAACAAATAATGTTATTTTCTTATAGACATCGGGTCGTGTTATTAGGACTTCTCCATTTTTAATTGATACTCGAACATTCCAATTTTTTAATTTCATATTCTTATCTTTTACGAAGAAAAGGTTACTTATTGTAAGTTTGTTGTTTTTATCATTTCCATATTTTTTTTATTGGCTCTCCAAAACGTTTAGCCGCACTTGAGAATAGTGGATTTTTTTGTGAAAATGTATATTTGTATACCAAACAAGCAAAAAAATTCAACGTGTCACATTATTCGAACGATTCTATTTTTGTCTGGTAGATGATACGGTACTATCAAGGTTTGTAACATCACCAAATTCCCCAAAAGATAGTTACTGTTGGTGCTGGGAGTCAGTTTAGCTACTTCAAACAGAAAGTTTCTGAATTTACAAGATTGCTAAGTCTTGAGTTGTAGTTCCTGAAGAAAAAGAAAGTTAAAGCGTAATGTAAACAACATGTTTTTGTTAATTTAGTAAAATTAATATTTTTTGTTTAATTATAATTTACATACGTCTGCCAGCACAGATAACTGCAGTGATTATCCCGAGCCAATGTAGGTTTTGTATCCAAAAGGTACAAAAACAAAGTAACTTTTTTATTACTCATAACTTTTTGTTTATAAGTATAACGAAAGATGTTTGTTACTTATAAATATTTAGATATGGGTATCAAATTCTAATGTCTAAAACAAATTAGCAAAAGTAACGCCCCAATAACTAACCCCAAAATCAGCATGGATTGAAACCTCAATTCTCAGTTCTAAGCAAACTTTAAAGTACTAAAAGTAGTAAAAATAAGTGATAAACTTAGTACCTTGAGTAAATTAACTGATCCCAATGTGTTTCGGAAGGTAGACACAAAATTACTAACATGATTGCGCAAGCGGCTACGACAATAACTTTCGATGCTAGTTTCTATGTAGAAAATAGCATCTTTATAAATTATACCGGCCATTGAACTGTATCATTAACAGAACTAGTGACACTACTTAAGTAGTACCATAGTATTGTAAACAACAACAAACCCGTCAAGAGTAAATTACAGGATACCTTTATGATGGATCAAATAATGTTCGGAAGCAGCTGGCAGTCATTAGAGGGGGAAATGTAGCCCGTGACAGCTAGCAGAATAACAAGGGGTAATTGATGTAATCAGCGTGATCACCAGACAAACGTGACTGAGATCACAAGCGTGGACAATGTGAATACATTATTTCAATGCATGCCATCTAAGTGGCTTGTTAGGAATTTTCAGATAACATAACCTATAGGAATGGAAAGGCTATCTATAATAAGACGGGAATTTATTATATAAACCAGGTAGGTATTTGTCAAATTGATGCATCTCTGACGTTTGTCGGAGTTATGTAGATTAACGATATTAAAAAAACATTGGTTGCTGTGGAAATGAATAAATAAGAGATGAATAAATGTTCTATTACTATAAGAGTTTTAAATAGTGTCGCTATGTTATGTTGTACGTTTGAAGCAGTGCGCAATGGTAGCGTAGTGAAACCACCGATCATTAGGGATTAATATCTTCCTCTATCTTCGAAAACATCTCGAAGCAAACTTGCAGCGCATTCACGATTCGTATTTTATGGCGTGTCTTTATGTGAAACGCTCTTACACGTTGGAGTAACTCTTCGGCTAATGTCCGTCTAGGTGGGTAGAACCGCTTTGCTCGTGTAGTCGGCCGCCACGCAGTACTGTGCAAGCAAGTAGTTGGTGAAATGGGCTTCTGAGACTTAATACCTAACGTCTCAGGGTAATGAGCCCACTGAGGTGCCGCACCGGTTTTGTGTTTCAAAGTTCAAAGGCAAACGATTCACTCATTTCGTTACCCAATAGTATAAAAAAGTGGTTATGACATTATTTATGGTTATCCTAGTTATACACCACCTCCCGTTGAAAATGTAATACTAAGAAGTTATCGGTGTTGTCCGTCTGATAGTTGCACTTGTGTTCCAGTCACAGTTATAATTTACTTCCATCTTCGAGCACGATATCATTTAGCATCACGTGAGATAATTGTAGGTGTAAGATACTCTAGCTTATACATATCAGTCAAAACCAAAAATTCGCATTTTCAATGATTTAATTCCCCCATCCCCATTCCATCATCCGACGTAAAGACGCACGACATTTCAGCCCCCATTTATGATGGCATTTACCTCCTATCGAACGAGTGTAGCCGAGCGGGAACTTGTGCGAGTTTCAATCCGACGCACCATAGTGCGAATCTTGACTCGGCCCGCACCAATGACTTATATCAAGTTATGTTATAATCAATAATTTCATCTGTGAAATTTGTATAGCCACATGTATCCACATAGAAATAATATGACTTACGTATTAATAATAGATCGATTTGTATCCGTGCCGTTGCCTTGACCGGCAGACAAAGAAGCCAACAAAGGGATCCTCAATTCAATCCTTTAATTTGAGATAGGAAACCGTAATAACAGAGCTAAAATACAAGAATGAGAACTATAAACTAGATAGGTAAATATTGTTGTTTAAGTCACCAACGAATAAATACGCCCACTTAATAGAGTTGCCATTGTATCCGTGTAATAGTAGTAGATTACCATTAAACGTTTGTAATTATTTCGCTTTTGTTTGTCGGATCTGTGAAGCGAACGGTTTGGGGTTACAATTATTTAGCTGTATCCCTAACTCGGTGCCCAAGGTTACCGGGCTTTACGTCAAACTTGGATAATTATTCCTGGAAATAGACAAGCTAAGCTATTAAAAAGTAACGTAAACCGAGCTAAGGATTTCGTTACATGATATTATCTAGTAACTTTCATCAACAAAGTGAGATATATACTTAAAACAGTGTTATTTTACGTATTCTTCGTTAATCGGTTAACTTATATTTTGGTGAACATTTCCCAGAACGTTTTGGCGAGCTGAAACTTTGCTCTTGTTCACACTTCAAACACTTAGTACAGACAAACTCGACAAGAGTAAAGTACTCAAAGCAGAATACTTTATTACCCTTTAGTAAAAAAGGGCAACTAATATTATAATTACTAAAACATACAGGACCCATTAACCAATTTTCGGTAAAAAAAAAAACAAAAGCCAACCAAAATATAATAAATCTACATACCAAATATTAAACTGCTTGTAATAGTTTTAGATATACCAGTGTGCCAGTTATTGTTAAAATGACGTAAAAAAAAAATACGCATCGAAATAAGAATCTTTTTCTTTTGCAATTTGGAAGCGTAGCGCAAATGTTTCCGGGAACAGTCCGTTTTTTCCGAGACAAAAGGTCCTCTACTCTCTTCTATATATAATATTCTCATACATGATACTCTATAATTGTAATCAATACTATTATCTGTACGGACTACGAATGCCAATTTTCCTAATAGGTATAATCTTGATTCTGAACCTATTTATTCTTAAGAAAGAAAAAATTCTGGTATACCGTAAACAGCACATACATAATATATAGAGTGGCGAACGCTTGATGACAACCTTTTTTTGTAATTACAATACCTAATCGGGTTTTAATACTAATCATCGTATTTTACAAAGTAGGTCGTAATGCGCATGTTTTCTCTATCAGCGGAAAAACTACAATGGCTTTCCTCATAAAAATCCATGCGGTTACTACTACATATTCTTTAAATGACTTGAAGGTATAGGTATGCTTAGGTAATCTTTTGTATTTACCTACATTGAGTCTTTGTAGTATTCCCTAAGAAGCTAGTGAGAAAATATAATTGGATGATCGGTTTTAGGCAAAGATGAAGTCGTAATGAGGCCAGTAGGTCACCGTGCGTCGATATTGGAATTATTCTATCCTACTACCTGCTAACTTGGAGCTTTTGATTAAGGGAAACATTGTGATGAAACTATTTCATGGTGGTAGGGCATTTTATGCTGCCTTCGGCTACATGACACCCTCAAGTTGATAATCTCTCGCTAAGCACCACTTTCATCTTTCTGGCAGTCTTAATTCTAAGTTGAGCGTGTGTATCACCTTCTACCACATTTTTGCTCAAGATCAGATCTATTTGAGATTAAAAAACAATGTATGAATATTCTTGTAAATAACAACCCAAAAATATCTTAACCAGCCGGGATTTAAACAAGCATCTTTTTGTAGTACGGTCTGCAGCTGGTGCCACTGGAAAATACATATCCCATTAGTTTTGAAGATATGACCCACTGATATGACCTCAGCTTGGTTGGTTACGTCTAACGTATATGTTTCCTAAAGGTAACCTTACTCTTTTATTTTGTTTCAGACGAAGCCTATATGAAGCTTGCTCTGGAAACTGTGGAGGAGCTGGACTGGTGCCTGGATCAGTTGGAGACCATACAAACTCACCGCTCCGTCTCCGATATGGCTTCGCTCAAGGTAAGCTCCGAGCCTCCGAGACCAGTATTTATTATTGGTAAGAATTCATTGCAGTGTAGGTTACTTGACGAACTATCAAACCTTTATACAAGTAACAAACAGATAACAGATACTACTGCATTAAATACGTTTGATTACGGAATAAATGGCACATTTGATTATGGAAAAAAGGTAGAAGAAACCGAAAAAACATTGGTTGGTCTGTGTAAAAGGTGATATGTGAAAGAGAGTGAATGTTGGGGTTTTAAACTGTCGTCATCAACACTACGACCGAAGTAAGAACAAAGAAAGAAGCTCTTTTCTCTCGTAATCATGGCGCAATAGTGCTGAATTATCGGAAAAAGCAAATAATACATTAGTGAATATCTCATTAATTGTGACTTTGTTCGTAATGTTGGGATGGCGACAAAAAAGAAAGGGAGAGAAAGACATGCTGTAGCGATCCCACTTAGTGGGATAAGGATTAGTTGGATGATGACATTTGATTGGAAGATCTCAGTAGATTTAGAATAGAATAGAAAAACTTTTATTCAGCACACACAATGTAAACATAGAAGTAGGTACATAGATAAATATACATGAGAAGAATATACACATACAATTAAGACATGATTGATTGATTTTAGGGCGATTTAAACTGTTAGCGTAATCAAGTCAACAGATGCTTACATCGACATGTGACTCTTTGCTTGTGTCTATAATAGTGTTGAAGAAAGCGCCCGTTGCAGTCCTATAAGCTTATTATAATTATACCAGCCGATACCGGTGAGCCGAATCTCTCAAGTATTGAATTTAATTTAACAAGAGATTCCGTCCCATGAGCTATATACCTATTGGGATTCACCAAAATGTCCAGTGTTCATTCGTGCGAAGCCTATCCCAAAACCCAAACATAGATTTGGTTCAACGAAGTATCGATATATTTACTATTTGAATTTTATTTCTTTTGGTCGGTAGCAAACTAACTGATATTTACGATTTCGTTCGTATTAATTTTTAATGCAAACGCAACATGTTAATAAACTATAAAGACCTGTTATATTTGTCAGTTCATGACGTGTGAGGAAGGACAATTTGGAATGGGTGTTTAATATTTTTCGTCACTGAAGTACACGTCACACTATACGCAGTCGATAGGTTAGCCCACCGACCGGTTGTAAATAGCAGGTGATAAACTAATTACTTGCGAATAATTCTTTAAAGGTTAACTTAGTAATTCTTGAACGTAAGAGAACGTGATTCATGGCCAAAGAAATTAACTGTTCACACTTGAATTAAATTCGTGACAAAAACTAGATTATGACAATAAACGTATATTTTTAACACATTTTGCATTCAGAATAATACGTGGTTGAAAAATGGGATACAATTCATTTATTTGATGAAGTAAGATAAGTTAATCAAATAAATTAACTGTATCAGATAATTAAAATATTTTTTAGAATAAGATAGTTTTCGTATAGTTTAATAAATAGTTTAAATTTGATAGTGGGAGGACTAACTCTTCTGCGAGTGTCCGTCTGGGTTGTTACCACCGCTTTGCTCGTGAAGTCTGCCGCCAAGCAGTAATGTAACGAGCGCACTGCAACGCCGCGCAGGCCTTTCTGTTTCAAAGTTCTGGGTGGCACTACAATTGTTATGGGCCGGCGTTATGCTTACCATCAGGCAAACGACCAGCTCGTCTCATTATCAAATAACATAAAAAAAATATCATTATTATAATATGGAAAATGAAAGCTTTGTCTCTCGGCTATTATCAATTTATATTCCATGTATCGTTTTTAGCTTCTTAATTCCACTCTTAGTTCTTGCATGTATAAGGACACCAGTTAATATTATATTGTATAATTATATTATATTATAATTATAATAGTATAGCATAGTATACATTATACTTATATTACTATATAATCCACATGTTTTACGAATAAAGCGATTACGGTCAAAGCTTCGTGGAAGCATGAAAACGTTTCCATTTTAACATATTTAAATGTAGGTAAAGCTTTTAAGAATCCAGTAGACACATTTCTTATTCAGGGCCCGAGGCCATCTTTGATGTTCACGCCAGTATGTGGTATAATAATATCGAATTCGGAGAAATCATTAATTGAAAAACTCTGAAAGATATTATGCGTACATTATTTTCGTGTCACAGTGTTTCTTTTGGGCGACAACTATGATAAAACACTAATAAATGAAATAATGATGATTACTGTTACATTGTGACAACTCGGAGAAATCAATTTATTTTATTTATCTATGATTTGCGTTAAGTAACTAATGTAACGGAAAATCGATATTTCTCGTCACTAACGTTCTTTAGCTAAACAAGCTCAAGATATTCAAGTGGAAACTTACCTCGAAAAGTGCACGAATCAGGATTTGTTTTATAAGTTGACACATTCGCATCGCCAACAATAGTGTATTGTCCGGAGAGTATTGTTGACATTTGTGAGCAGATTCGCACGTAGGTGCTGAAGATACAATCAATCTCATAAATCCTCCATTGCTCCGTCCACTTAGAAAAAAGCTTTAGCGCCGCAATGTATTAAAGTATTTATTATTTGTTTTAACTCTCGTGTCTATATGCTCGGGATCTTCGATAAGCATTACTGAAGAGGAAGCCAATAGGTTATTTTTTTGTATGTTTGACAAATTGATCGACTTTTGATAAATATTAATAAAAAAATAGTTGGAAGTGTTGAAATGAATTTAACAAAATAAAATTCCGGCACTTGCCATTTTTGACTTGTCAAATAGGCCATTGCTGTGTTCATCATCCACAAAACGGGTCCATCGTATGGATGTGGTTGAGAGGATTATTGCAGTTACATATTAGCACTGCTTGTGTGATATACGCTTTTGCCTTTTCTGTATATCTTTAATAAAGCATTTTCTTATAATCACTGTAAATATTCTACAAATTTGATATGGTGGGAGGTAACTAATGATTCACTATTCATTGTTTATTTTACGTCTATTTCTACGTGCTACGATTACGAACCTTTTGTACAACTTACATCATACTCGCTCTACACAAAAAGTACTTAGTATTGGCGCCTTACTTTCTTTAGTTTTATAGAGGGCATGGAAAATAAGGAAGGAAAAACTGTTTTGATGTAAAATATGTATAGGTCGTGATACTCGTCTGAACTTTGTCGTTTCTACGATCGCACATCGGTGTTCGAAGCCTCTCTGAAACGGAAAAGTTTTAATGATTTCACGGGAAAAACGAATATAGCCCAAAACTCGGTACGGATACCTGTGTTGCTTACCGAGGTTTAAGATATCTTGTTTCATGATATTTAGATTCAGCGTGTCTGAAAAAAGGAGAGTATGTTCATACTCTACTTTACTTACTTTTGTTGGTGGAAGGACTAACTCTTCTGCGAGTGTCCGTCTGGGTTGTTACCACCGCTTTGCTCGTGAAGTCTGCCGCCAAGCAGTAGTGTGCAAGCATTACTGTGTTCCGGTTTGATGAGCAGAGTATCCAGTGAAATTACTGGGCTTATGAGACTTAATACCTAATGTCTCAGGGTAACGAGCGCACTGCAGTGCCGCGCAGGCCTTTGTGTTTCAAAGTTCTGGGTGGCACTGCAATCGTTCTGGGCCGGCGTTATGCTTACCATCAGGCAAACGACCAGCTCGTCTCGTTACCTAATAACATAAAAAAAAAACCATAGCTATTGGTTTTCTTTTATAAATAGTGGTAAAATCTCGGTAGGGTTTTGGAACTGTAAGAAAGAAGTTTCTTTTTATCAACCAGCTAACAGCTTTTATTGACGAGCTACTACATAAACACTACGTACTGCTATATAACTGCATCTAATGTAGCTGCGAATCTACAAGCTATTGTGCTGGCCACTAAATAATTCAATAATTGACGCTATGATAAACTTGAATAATTAATTTCAGAGGTTTTTTATGTTATTTGGTAACGAGATGAGCTGGTCGTTTGCCTGATGGTAAGCATAGCGCCGGCTCATAACAATTGCAGTGCCACCCAAAACTTTGAAACACAAAGGCCTGCGCGGCACTGCAGTGCGCTCGTTACCCTGAGACATTAGGTATTAAGTCGCATAAGCCCAGTAATTTCACTGGCTACTCTGCTCATCAAACCGGAACACAGTAATGCTTGCGCATTACTGCTTGGCGGCAGACTTCACGAGCAAAGCGATGCTAACAACCCAGACGGATACTCGCAGAAGAGTTAGTCCTACCACTAACAACAACTAACGTCTTTTTTTTCTTTTGTTACTGATACCTACTAGTGACTTCTGCCTAGTTTTTAAAGTAGTGTTTCTTAATTTGATACGACCTATACCCGTGACGTCATTATGTCGCGGTAGCAGCTCACAAAAGTTGCAATCAAGCTCGCTAAAAAGCTTTTAAAACTCAAAGCGAACTTTTACCGCCTCATTTTCCGGGGAAATTGCATGCTAATTGCTAGCTCTTCCAAGCTTTTAAATTTAAGCCACATTTGCGTATATCGAACACGTTCATACTGTAGGCTTATGCGAATATGTCAAAGGTCAGATGACTCCTTCAAAACCTTTGTGAAACTAAGTCTGTTGTACGACAAATGAGCTCAGTGAGTAGTGAAACTTGGGTACATTAGCTTCCGACGACCACGGAGGGGTATATTGTGCTCTATAACGTATAGGTGTAGTCGACTGAGCTTGTGTGCGTGACGTACCGTCATTAAAACCGAAGGGCACAACGACCCTGCCGCTTCTCGATGACTGACGCAAATCCCGCTACTGTAAGATTGCTTTCATGTTATATCTGCCAGCTATATATGAAGTCTTTAACTATTTTACGGTTACTTATATTTTTAGAACCTGTAATTAAACAGGGATAGATCATAGTAAAATGTCGTTCTGGTATCTACCTATATGCTATGTACTAATAGATACTAGGTTACTTAACCTTGATAAAATAACCCACTTAGTTGAAGTCTTCGTATTCACAAAAATCAGCCTGGGATAAAAATTCCCAATATCGTACCGAGAGCTCGTTGGGGAGACGCTTTTGTAAAAATACACCTATTGAAATGTTTTCGTCCTGAAAATACTCAAATGTCACACAAGGCCGTACCGATAGCCGTATTTGTAGAAAATGGATAGAAATCTAATCAAATGGTTTACTGACCTTTTCAAACCAATTCACATTGTGGGTAAAGACGAGTGCGTGGGCGCTATCCGAACTCATTATTAATGGAATAAGATCTCGCTATGACAGTGTGTTATGAGATTATCTTTCTAATCTTCAAACAGAATGATAATCCATAATTTTGTTTTACTATCGGTATATTACCGTGAAATAAACGAAAAATCTATTACTACGTGTTTACGAGCAAGCGTTTGAAATACATGAAGCGTCTTGTTTACAAGCATTATTTTAATCCGTATCGCGATAGTAAACGCTCTGTATTAGTTTGGCCTCAGTGCTCGAGTGAGATAGTGTGTTTTTATTGTTGTTTGTGTATGGTTGAAGGCCCACGGTCGCTTGACTAGTTCCCCCGCCCGAACGCTGCGTCGGTCACGTACGCAGGTTAGGGCGGCTTGGCATGCGCTCGCCCGCCTTATGACTCTTATGACAAGAATTTATCTTACTATATATATCTTCGCGAAACTGAATCGTCATAGAGATATTCGGAAACTTTACAATCCTTGCAAACGTTCTGGGAAGTGAGGGAGCAAAATTTCAACTGTGCAGGAAAAGAAAATGAAATAGTCTCGGTTTATTCCATATCCAAGTTTCAGATAACTAGCCTTTGTGTTATATACATATCAATATCATTGAGCTATGACTTTGCCACTTCTGAAACAGGGAAATTTACGAGTATACTAATATCGTAAAGAGGTAAAGTTTGTTACTGATAATCTCTGGAGCCACTAGGTCGATTTCAGAAGTTAGAGAAAATTTCCAGAAGGAATAATCTAGTTCTGAAAATTATTTCATTGATACAAAGCTACACTATTTTTAAAACGCTTACACGCTTACACTCATACCCCCGCACTAGGATTCTCTGTGTCGCAGGTGGCATAGACACACACAGATACACATCACAAACATCCAAACCCCGAGAACGAACTTTATGCTTACACAAAATCTGCCCCGGCCGGGAATCGAACCCGGGACCCCTCGCTTTGCAGGCAGGGTTACTACCAACTTAGCTACGGAGCTGTCAGTCACAAGGTTTTGATTCATTGTGATATTAGCGCCCAACCGCGTGACTACGCTTGCGTTATATTTGATACCACTCAACTCTGTAATGATTGAATGGATTTTGATGAAATTTTTTTACGTAAATAGTGTAGCCGTCTTAGAAACACTACGTTTTATACTGATTTAACGATTTTGAAGCCGTGAGCAAAAGCTAGTTCTCTATTAGAAAGAAGAATGAGCCACTACGCAAGCTCTGTTTTGGGTTGGTGGATGTCATACCGTTAAATCGAGAGTTTTCGGACAACAAGGGGGTGTCTTCAATGTCAATTCTTCATATAATTTTTTTTTTTTTTATTTATTTTATTTGGTAACGAGACGAGCTGGTCGTTTTCCTGATGGTAAGCATAACGCCGGCCCATAACAATTGTAGTGCCACCCAGAACTTTTAAACACAAAGGCCTGCGCGGCACTGCAGTACGCTCGTTACGCTGAGACATTAGGTATTAAGTCTCATAAGCCCTGTAATTTCACTGGATACTCTGCTCATCAAACCGGAACACAGTAATGCTTGCACACTACTGCTTGGCGGCAGACTTCACGAGCCGATTATATTATTAGTCGAATAAAACAGGACTGACGTTAGCTATGGTCAGCTTCATCGGTGGTCTGAAAGGCTCACCAGTCACTACGAGTTCTCGGTTCGGCCTTTGTTACTTTATGACTATGCTTTTCAAAAATTATTCTGCGTCGTCATGTACGAATAACAAAATCAAATCACTTATTAGTTTACTAGTACTCGTGTTACTTACGTTTGATCTATGACTTATTACAACACTTAACACTAAACGGCACAGCAAATATATGTGATATGTACATCATGCTCTGACAATAAAACGTAATAATAAATTGCCAAATTCACAATAACAGCATCTTGGAATCTCCGAGGTGCTGTTCCTTGAAAATATCAATTTTCAAACAAGCATGATGACATTGTGCAAACACCTCTGACGTCTTTCGAATACGTCGCATCGAAGGCTGAAAGTAGACACGATCATCTAATAAGAAAGAAATATTTTTTATTCGCGTGTCGCAATCCTATTACTGTAAATAAACGTCTGGAAAAAAAAATATTTTCCCACATAAACCAAGGATCACATCTGATTTAATCTTCAAAGAAAATATCATATTCTATGCGTGAAAATGTGTTATTTACGTATTGTGCTCCAGAAACATATCAAACGTTCTCGCAAAATAATGGATAAACATTTGTAAGAACCTAACTACTTACAAAGATCATGTGAAAATATTCAAATTGAGGCACAAAGCTGTACCGATAGCGGTATGTTTTGTAGAATATACATATTACATAGATATAAATATAATTAGGTAAATAGTTTGGTGACTTTCGCAGTTTGTAAGCGTTTCAGGATTTAAGATGGGTCATCATCGTCGAGCTCTGATGAAACGAAACGCAATAACAAAATCTTCAAAGCGTATAATATTACTTTTCATGTATAATTAAGATTCATCATTGTTCATGACCTTAGTTCTGTATACGTAACGTTACACAATTTATGTAACCAGATCCACTTACCAGATGACCCTGTAACTGGTGTTTGACGTCCGATATTAGCTATCTCATATAGATATTATCTTTCGTAAGAAATCGTGTAACATCAAAACACTTACACAATCGCATTGCTACAGAAGAGGCCTTTCCTCGCGTTAGATTGTTACACAGTTTTTGTATTATCACAAATGCTTGAACACACTTGACCCTGTGAGAGATTTGACTCGTCTCGCACCAGATACAAGTTGTCGATTGACATCTAAGGTTGCTTTTTGTTATTTGTCTTTGAGTTCATTGTATTGGTAGCATATGGACAGACGCAATTCTAGCCATGGCCACGGAAACCTCGACAAAATATTACGCAATCCACCTGTGATACCCGTGACGTCAGGTGCGAGCTGTGCCTTGGTCTGAAATAGATTAGTCTTCGTAATTATTAATATCGAAACTCTATACCTATATGACAGGCCCTTTGGTGGAGAGATTACATCAATGGTAACTCCTATAGCGAGAAAGCGTTGCGATTTCGATTCAGTCTACAGAAAAATATTTGCGCATTGGATAAAAGTGAAAGTACCTAAGTTTCATGTTCCAGACACTAAAGTGTCTAATGGAAACGTGGTCCTCACAAAGAACTTGTAGTTTCTGCTTCATTATATAGACAAAGGTATAGGATGTATGTTTCGTTATCTTATCGTTGCGCGTATTTTTTTATTATTTCATAGTACACAGTAATATGAAGCAGTTGATGTTAACGATCTATTCTTGACATTATGTTACACAATTCCCATGTCGTGTCACAAGAGTTACCTATCACATGACCCGGTTAGAGGTATGACGTCGGTTCCGACCTCAGCGCGAAGCCGGCTGCGAGCCAGTCGCGCCGCCTCTCTGTCTGAGGCTGACACGACTTTCCCGATACAACAACGGTGAAATATACACTCACATTTATTAATTGCAGAGGGTTCCGAAACTAAATTAGTAGTGCAATAGCAACTCAATATATATATATTTTTTAATTATATTGAACACCAACACGATGTACATGGAATAAACGATATTTAAAACAAATGGTCACAAATAAGCAAGCGGCCCACCTGATGTTAAGTGGTTACCGCTGTCTATGAACATCTGCATTATCAGAGGCATTGTCAGTGCGTTGCCTACCCTTCTCAGAGAGGAATCTCTTCACCCTTCTCTTTAAAGATGGCCAAATTGTAGCGCAGGGGGAAAATCTCGGGTGGAAGCCCATTCCACTGGTACTAAGCAGAAATAGTCGTGTGAAACGAGCAGTATGGGACGTCCACGTATCTGATCTTCAATATGCGTATCAGTTTTCTCGCGATTGCGATAGGTTCTGTGGTATAATCTGGTGGCCGAAATAATGTCAAAAAGTTCTTCAGATCATTCCCCATTGTAGTACAGTACCTATACAATAGGTAAAGTGAACCGATATCACGGCACAACTAGCTAAAGTGTCCCCGAGTGAAGCCAGTTCTTAAATTGTCGAGTGAGTAAATCATCAGTTATCGTTCATAGAGAAGACTTCTCTTGCAAGCTCTTGATGATACATAATCTTAATAGTCGGTGTATGCTTTTGTGCAATTCAGCATTTAATTAATTCCTGACCTATTATACCTTAGGCTTGTATAGTATCCCTTTTAGATTATATATTATGACGTTCGTGCTGGTCATCAACTCTCCTCAACAATGTTTGAATGGAGTTGACAGGTCTAGTTATAAGTTGTTCAGGGGAAACTCATTACTTATGGAGCGACACAAACAAACTACGTTATGAGTTCCAAACTAATTTATATAAAACATTAGGTTATTTGTGATTATGGGCGTGTATAAAAAAAATTAATTTGTTTGACCGAACCTTCCCTATAGCATCAAACCGAGTTTTCCCAATGTAAGAATACTATCAGATAGATTTACAATTCAAAAAAACCCTAGTTGAAATATATTGAATCAGCCATTTTAGAGAACGTAACAACATTATAAATACAGTCACAATATTTACATTAGAATTGTTCAAATTTCGCAGGAGGACAATAAAGAGCCGGTTTCAGTACCTACATTATAAACTCATTAAAGCACTTCCTCTTCATGTTTCAGTATATACAAAATGGCACTTTTCTTTAATTTCGTTAAATTTCGTTTAATTAAATGTCGTTAAACTCATTAAGCTAAATCGATAATGATTTATCAGAGAGTATATAAGTGCGATTGCCGATAAGATGCTTAAAGAAACTAAAAACATGTCCTTAGATATAATACATCACATCACGTGTTACTTAAAGTAAGTGTATATCAGAAGGAAGTGCGTTATCATAATAATAAAATTGCAATGCCAACATGTTTAATGACGTACCCACAACGTCATCGTGTTTATCAATAGCAAATTATCGACAACAGAAATATGGTAACATGAAATACAACTTTACGGGCAATTAACCCATTTCCTGACGAAGTAGTAAACACTTCAGTAAAACAAATGGTGCCATAACGTGGCAGATGTGTGATTTCAGGAATTGCCATAAAACCTTCCTAGCACAGACTAGTAGAGAAAGACTACAGTATAAGTAATAGACAATAGAGTGATTGGTGTGGATAATCTGGTCATTCGTATTTAACTAAATTGATAAATCTCTGCACCCTTGAAAGTGTTCCTTTGTACTATTATCTATTCTGTGTCCGTGTGTACAAATGCCAATATCATTCCTTACTTCACATGATCTTAAGAAGAACTTAGCAAGGTATTTCGACAAGTGTCTGTTTTTCGTCAAATTAGTTATATATGAGTGTAGTTTAAAAAACTAACTAGGAGGGCGCAGTGAACCAAAACGAGGCTTGGCCTCCGATAATAGGAACCGCCACTTAGCTTTCTTTAGCGCCACTTCTCCTTCCAGTCATGTTTATATATATTTTTTTGCATTTGTTTGCAGTTATAAAATGTAAATTTATCTTTTCGATGAATCCACACATACGGCATTTACTACTTCATTACTTATATCATAACTGTGATAAAATAATAAATACATCGGGAGTCGTGACAGAGTAAACATTTCGGTAAAAATCACTGTTTTTAATCTACTTCTATTTAGATGCCAACTGGTCAGGATTATAATTTATGTACATATTGATCGGATTTTAGTTTGTCATTTTTAAATTATTTTTAATTAATTAGAATTCAAAAAGGTCAATAGAATAGAAATAAAAACATTAAACTAACCTGCTGAACTGTTTCTGGTTATAAAGCGTCGTTTAACAGACAATCTGCCGCCAAGCAGTAATGTGCAATCATTACTGTGTTCCGGTTTGATGAGCAGAGTAGCCACTATAGCCATGGATATTGCGATTTTACGATGAAACACCATATACATCATTTCTGTCGTTATGCATTGTTAAGAAGATCACATTAACATAAGAAAAAATAAATTCACAAAAATATATAATTTCCACAAAGATACTGCATCTAAGTAAAAGATTTTTCGATCGTGGTTGTCAGTTTAATGAATAAAAAAATGTAAGACAACTACTTATGTACTTAAACGCAGTTTTTCACGGCCAAGTCAACAAAATGCATGTTTTTAGTACAGCTTTACGGCCCGCGTAGAACAAGTGACGTCAGATGTTCTGTGCAATTTGTGCATCTTTTTTCATCAATGTAGACATAGATGCATTCTTTAGTACCTATTTGTAATATCTATTTGATCTCTATATACCTACGTTTCATAAATTCATCATCGTCAGGTGGAAGGCGTCCCCTTCTGAACATAGGCCTCTCTCATAGAACGCCGCTTGGATCGGCTACTCGCCTCTTATATCCAACGGTTCCCCACGGTTTTGACAAGGTCATCGATCCACCTTTTCATACATTATTATCTTAATTTTATCAGTCAAAACATCTACAAACGATATGTAAACTAAATTTGAATCAGTAGATACAGAAATAAAAGTCTGATCAATGCATCGTGATTAGAACCTTAAAATTTTATTTTACCATTAATTTATGTACGAATGGAACTGATTTTGTCATAAAATATCAATAAAAGTCAATTGTCAATTTAATAAATAAAAGTTCACATCACAAAATTGTATATTATAATTGCTAATTTGCTTATGACGTTATTGAATTCATTGATAACCAATCATTCATACAATATAAGGAAGAAGCTGACCGACTTTTATTATCGCTTCCCGTCCTCGCACGTCAATTCATTGTTACAAAGAAGCGGCAACTACGACTACAAAACTCGTTGTGCTTTTTCTGAACAAGAATTGCAAAGCGGACCTGTCAAAAAACTTGAACGGTTGTAACAGATCGTGAGACGTTTTTCACAGCTGAAATTTACGTATTAATATCTAGGTCACGGCTACCTTCCACCGAACAAACAAGTGAACACGAAACAGCTGGAATCATATGAAGCTATCTAGTTGTCTACACTCCACTGTCATCCATACAACGGTATCTTATCTTGACGTAATCGTCTTCATAATCAATTTAATTAACTATCATTGTTATTTAGATTGTAACTATATCCTGTGCATTGCTAAATTAATTACGAGTGTAATGCGATTATATTACCTATAGGTATCCTCCTATAGGAGAGATGTTCTCACTTCATTTGTTCTTGGAATAATAGCTCACACTATAAATACGAGTCTCGGAACAAGAACCAATATGTGTCTGGTAAACATGTTGAAAGATAAATGGGAGATCTATTTCTCGAAATATTGATTTGAATTTCCTGCATGCTTATATGAAAAGCTTGTTCATTCATGAGCGTTCGTTTTTTGTAGAAAAGATAGAGAAGTCGTTTCGTTCTATTAGTTTCAAATTTATTGTGTGCAAAAGAAAACTTTTAAAGCATTTCGTAGAAGTTCATCGGTGGGATAAGCAACTTCGTCGTTATTATCTCATTCGCTGAAAATCAGTTAACGTTATATCTGGGGCAACATACACCTATAACTAAATTGTCTAAATGTATCTAAGGTTTGTTTTAGTGTTTGATGGTGTATTTTGGAAAACATTACACGTATTTCTGATTTTTGTAATTTACGTCTGGATAGACATGATTATTTTTGAAAGACGAGATCCATAAAAATCTCTGATTGTCATTAGGGGCGAGTGTGAATTGGTATGTTATCCCGGAAAGGGATAATTAGGACCACGGTTGTCGACAACTTGTGAGAATCTCCCTTGAAAAAACGTCTTACAAAATGTTCATGCAAAAAAATTAATTCCCTTCAAACGTGAAGGTTGCAGCATTTTCTGGCATTGTTTCTAAGTCTCTTCTAATCAAAATTATCATTTAACAAAGTTCAACGTAGTAGTTCAAGTGAATCAACTTATCTATGCCTGCCCGGAAGTTCTATAGTAGAATTTTGACGTAAACTTTACATGCCATTTCTTCAATGAAAAATACCGATTTTTTCTAAAAATCGTAAAACAAATGGTGTTGACTTTCAGGAGTCGATTGGCCCCCTTTCAGGATAACATACCGATTTAAAGTCAGGCTGTACGATGTCTCTTTTCTGGGTTTGGTAAGCAACAACGTAACGCTTCAATAGTCAAAAAGTAATCCAAATTTAAAAAAAAATTAATCCAAAAGTATTTTGCATTAAATAATTGATCTAATATTCTAAAATCTTATATCTTATACGTCAGAAGTGCGCATCAGAATGCGAACCAGACGTATCATTATCCCTATATGGAAATACATGCTCCCGAAGAAGACCTCTAAACTTAATGTAAGGTTCCCTTATATGCGAAATATAAATGGTTTTCCCCTTTTAAGTTTATATCTTTAACCTAACCGCATTGCATTGTGGATGAGGTCTTTAGTTCAATATTCAATGAAACTTCATTTACATATATGTATTAAAGTTATTAGCAGGTAAAATTATTTACACGCCATACGCTATTATTCTTCCGAGTTTCATAAAATTAATATTATAGGTAGGCCCGAAGACTTTCCCTATCATTAATCAAATGCAAAAAGAAGGATGTTTCATAATTAAACGTTGTTTGTCTGTCTATAATAAATTGCAGATAACACTCTAACATAGATTAATATGGTAGGCATAGTGAATGTAGTAATAGTAGAACTGGACAAGGCACGTTTCCAGAACATATATTATTTTAGGGAGAAAGCTACCATCAACTGACGGCAGTGAAGGCTGGCTTAGATAGCGATAGAAAGTCAAGCCTGTTGCTTTAAAGAAGGATTGGGTTTGGATAGAAGGAAGCGAAGCTTTTGTTAAAAAGGGGGACATATATCATATTAGTATCATAGGAGTAGCAACGTCAACTTTAAAATTGATTTTATTGGGTTCATTTACCTAATTCTTTGCCAACAACAACCTCATAATACAAGTACACATATATATGTAACATGGTCAGACCTAGCCAGGACAATATAAGTTTAGACACTGACTCGAAAAGAAGACCCTTCAAATATTCCTGTTTCTAGATCTAGCAGTTTAAGCTGTGCCTATTATCTATTCTGTGGCTGTGCATGTAAAATCAATCAGTAACGCAACAGTTATGTATAATTACAAGCTTTACCTAAAGTACAGTCTGCAACACTACTCGACGACCACTTCCAAACTTCCATAAATCCTGTTAAAACGAACGACTTTGTAGGTCGGTGAATGGGTCCAAAATATGATACTGTCAATAAAAAAATCTTAACACTAAGTTCTCTAACGCACTATATACTACAGTACAAAGTTCGTCTATATGTCACGTCACACCATTCAATTGTGACGTATTGCGAATTGGCCTTTAGACTTCAAATCATCCGAGACATATTTACGAACCATGTAGGTAAACAAACATAGGTAGGTATTAGTCGTACTGTTCCTGCCGAAACCAAATACGTCACTAATTTGTAAACCTCCTAACGACACGGCATAGTATGACTAACGACCACCATGTGCTTTTCATGAACTGCGTATTGAGTACTGAGTAATAAGGCGTTTTGCTACCTCAGCAAAATTTCTGTGGTGAATTCCATATACCTAAAGTTTTCCTTATATAGCCGTTACCTTAAATCGAAACCCGTTACCCAATTACGTTTTTATGACCGGAAGAAGCAATCGGTTTTTGCGTACCTTTTGTTGAACTTAAACATAGTACGTAATTATAGTGTGGTCTATTTTCCGAGGCGTAACTGGGTTTTATTCATTGTGATGTCTTCATTTCGTAATAAAAAAAAATCATACAGTAAATGAAGAAGTTTTCTACTTAGTTTGTGCTGACCTAGTGCCACACTTGACTCATTTTCATTATTTTTTTGGAAAGTTTCCAGGACATGTAACGTAGTTCTTTAATTATACATGTCTCCTTAGATCTATTTCTAAGAACTTTCGCTGTAATAATGAGGTGAAATGGAAACAATGTGAGATTTTTTTTCTAGAATTCATTTGCATGTTTACTCAACTCGTGTCACTTTTTTTCTAATAACTATTTACACTTCTTATGTTTTGCTGGGTTTTTTATCCTTTGTCGAATTTAGCTCTACCCGGTAAAGGCGTTATTTATGGGCAGTTTCTTTGTGTATTTCGTGGTTTCGGTTATAATAGGGGACAAAGGTTTTTGTTACCTAGTCTATTGTACCACATTCACTTGTGCGAAAATAGATATATTTAACACTGACACATTTTCTTTGTAGTTGAGATAATTCTGAAAGACAGTCGTTACTTTTTTATCACTATATAATGTTATCTGACATAATTCCTTGTATTTTATATTCTATTTTTCTTCCGTTTTCCTTTTCCATTTGTGAGATATATTCTAAATAATGCATATACAGTTGGTAAATAAATAAAACGGTAATCTACTATAGCTGTAGCTATATCCAGAAGATTATGTGGCTTCATGATGTGTCGTGAGGGATAATGATGATTAATGTTGCTAGACGATAAGAATCAATGTGTGTCAAGAACACTCTAAAGTCTAAATTTAATTTTACTTTACTCTAACTCCAAAACTGCCATGAGAGCCCTGGAGCGGTGTGATCTGCCACACTGTAATTTAATACTTGGTAACAATTAGTCATGACGTTGCTATCATGTCGCTAAGCGGGAACTCTAGGAGATAGGATTAATGATTTTTTTATCAACTCATTAATTATATCTTGAATTTCCATCTATGCAAACAGGAGTACATAATAGCCGTTGAAAACACTCTTGTTCAGTGCTATAGAGCTAATCCACTAAATCAGTCGATTACGTCTGGATAGAACCGACTGCATCAAGACTAGAGTCAGCAGGAACTTGTACAATGAGTTGTGACGTTACAAATTTAATCAGTAAGTCGCTTTGTGGCTTTCCTCTTCGTTCAACGGTAGGGGAAATTAGAATGACTGAATGAATGAAGAATCATTATACTAGAAACTGTACAATGCAGAGAATGCAATATTTCGGGAGGTGTGTGTGCTGCGGTTTCGATGCGTTATGTGCTACACTATGTACAGCTACAACGTGGGTAGGGTATCGTGACGACACAGCCGCGCCGCTATACACGAGACGGCCGCACTGTGTAGCGTCAGTCTACCGATAGCGCTCACAGATAGCAGACGTTCTGAGCTTGTGATCTAACCTGTGCCAGCGTAAACATAATAAATAAATCGGAACACTACTCAGTGCTTTATTTTTTTTTTATTTGTTTTGTGTTGAGAAATGCGCGTGTGCGCCGAGAGACAAAGCGTTCGTGCCGCGCCGGCCCGTTGGTTACGGATTCGGGCTGCAACAATAGCACATTCAATCGAAATGTTGCATTTACAGTTCAAAAGGATGCTGAACAAGGAGCTCAGCCACTTCTCGGAGTCCAGCAAGTCCGGCAACCAGATCTCAGAGTACATCTGCACCACATTCTTGGGTAAGTTATTTAATTATTAAGTTGTTTTCTTACTCATGATCTGTCCTTATTAATGTTATTTCTATTCTTTTAACTGACTTATTTATTACTGACAAGTAAAAGTATCATTTGAAGAAAATAAAACATTGGTAGCAAACACAAAAATCAATTTAAACTTCATGTTATATTTTGCCTTTATTCATAATTTTATATTAAATCATAGTAGTTTATATGTACCCAACTATTCTAAACCATACAACTTATACAACACACTAGTCACGAGCTGTTAAATTGAACAGATATATGTATATCATAGATGTATTTGGAGATCAGTATAGGCTAGGCACGAATGTATAACCAAAATCAGAAGTGGCGTCGTAAATCAGGATTCACGTAGCGTGACGTCAGAACGATGCTACGCATCGATGGCTACCTGCAGCCGCCCGCCCAAGATTTACAAACTCTTGATAGATTTATTAGCCTGTTTAACAAACAACATATATTACAAGTATTTGTTTTTTAATTTTCACGTGCTTACGTCATAAAATAATGACTTTTGTCTTATATCTTTCTTAGTCTGTCTTAGTCTTTTGGCGTATATGGCAGCTAAATAGCTTCATTAAAAGGTTTTTTAACAAAATCAGGCTTCTGGCACTGGAAAAAATATATGTCATTATTCATCATATTACTGATAATCTTGTTATAGTCAAAACAAGTTTCTAAGAAATTTACTCGATAAGAAAAGACAAAGTTACCTATAAAAAACAACTTTGTAATGTAATATCTCTGTTATTTATATATGTATATCGAAAAAATTAGTTAGACAAAAAACTTAGTTGTGTTACATTTTCGATTAGGCATCTAATTTTGAAGTAATCACGCTTTTTTTGGATTTTTACTCAGTTTTTACGCGCGCGCGATCTCTTTTCACTTTTACATCAATGCAAACCGACAGTATCTGTGAAGAGGACAGAATGATAAATGTGATTGACTCAGGATACCGCCTTAAATAATTTAATTATTTTTTTATCTAAGCACCAACTACCGAAAGGAAACTCTTTAAAAACTTTGCCCTAATTATTTAGTGAAAATTATCGATCGTGTATAAACAACGTGTCCTAGAACTCAAGGCTCCACTAATCAACCGAATATCTTTGAAGGTTGCTTAATTGATTCTTAGGATTTGTGTGCTTAACAAATTTTGAATTAAATTGAAACTAACATAAAGATAGGTATGACTATGTTCTTTTGACAAGTTAAGCTTTATTAGAGCAAAACTGTTCCAGTACTATCTGTTCATGAAATTGAGCTGGCCGGCCAAATTGTCATTTTAACCAAATATTTTCGGTTTGTACTGGTTGAAAATGCTCTTTATAGCCCAATTGACGAGATAAGAGAATATCAACTCTAATATAAATGTCACAAGTCGCAAATATGTGTAAATATATAAAAACATATGTTATCTGTAGTCGGATAACTGGAGAATAAATATTATAATTTATCAAGAGATATGTGGCAAACTTTGATAAGCCGTGGTCGTGGTTGTCGCGTGCGGATATAATTATTATGTATGAACTTCTTGTAGGTACTATAAAAAATATGTGAAGGACACAAGTAACATAGTTCGATCAATGTAAACGAATACTATTTTCCGCTTATTGTATATGTAATGCTCACAATGCTATCGTCAGTGAGGGAATCTCCAAGCCCCCGTCAATTGTTTCAAGCCGCAAGTATATGATACCTTACAATTATTTACGGAGTCAAAACCACAAAATTGAGTTAAACCCGTCGCAACTTCTACTAAATTCCAAAGTTCAGAATTACGATTGACCTAGAAACAACTGCTGAAATAAGGAATGAGGAGTTTGCGAGTGGCTCACACGTACGCCGGGGGCACACAGCAATCGATAAAATTCAAAGGCCAAGTACGTTTGTTTTTAAAACTCGTGAATATTGAAAAAGAAATGTTTGAATGTATTTGGGACGTGAATTTTAATACCTCAATGACTCACCTATTGAAGCAATGGTCAACGATTGGCGCGTCAAGGGAATTAAACCCAGACACATACTTAATTAATTTGCAAGCAAAGTGGCTTACGCTGCAACATTGCCGACAGACTGTTATAATCAGTTAATTGGTCAATATTTACCAATGGAGCGCTCTTAAAAAATCAATAGCTACCAGTGTTTTTGGAATTAACTAGGTACATAAATGCATATACGATTCATTGAACTTTCAACACGAATTTATGGCCCAGATGTCTAATTAATACACGTAAAACGCTGACGTAACATTGACTGGCAAGCTCGAGTTTATTAAATATGTAAACATATTACAGCAACCTTGTCTCGTAAACCTATAAAATCAATCTTATGTAATTTAATAGCGATAACCGCATCGCTATCTAAATCAAATACTCATATATATCTTCCTTATTGTTTTCATGTTCCAAATCATAAACAGTAAGCGTAAACACATCTGAATCATATAGCTTGCCATCCAAAGTAAACATCTATACAGTTATTTCAAAATTGAGCCAAATTTAAATGTTATTATCGTAAAACTGTCTAGTGGTGTTTACTTGTAGCTAAATGTAGGATTTACATTACTGCGTCATTTTATATTGTTTATCTCTCGATTAGATAGAAAGTGCTCAATAACGGGTGATAATATTGCGCTAATCCCAGCTTCATCAGGATTATTTCTCTATACTTAACGAATTAAGTATATAAATAATTTTGCCTGTTGAGGGTCAAGAAATTAAATAATTATATAAGGCTATCTAAATACGTGGTTGAATTTTTAAAACTGCTACGAGCAGGTACAACAAACTAGGTATGTTTAGTTCTATTTGTATTTATTTAGTGCTTACCTTCATTTCGGTACGATATATTAAAACAATAAACTCAACTAAATCCTATCAATCAAAATTAGATATAATACTCCTATACTTTACAATATTTAGGTCAACTTTCTTCTGACATCAATACCCATTGACACCGTTTTGGTAAACTAATAAAGACTGTAACTACTTTTGTGACTCATAATTACGGAGCTTTTAGGATTTATTATGATAACGACATAATAATATCTATTTTATGTGGGTCGTCAGTCGTAATCATAACTCGTGATATAATGCGACGTTGGGGACATATTATATTAACTTATATACATAGATACTAGGTCGACGCAGAAGTACCCACCCGCACATTAGGCAAATCCATACCAACCTTTTCGGCTTGTGTGTAATTCTTTTTTTTTTGTTAATTCCAGATAAACAACAGGAATTGGATATACCATCTTTGCAAGTTGATGAGGCTGCAGAAGCGCGTGCTAAGAAAAAGGACAAGCCTCGTCTTACCGGCCCAGGCACCACCATGTCCCAAGTAAGTTTAAAATGTTTTAACTGGACAATTACAAACTAGTTAATGAATTAGTTACGAACTAGAGATACATTATAATTAATTTTATTGTTTATTGGTTTGTCCTTCTTTCACGTAGCAACGGATCGACGTGATTTTTGGCATAAATATAGTTTATGAACCGGAGAGTAACAAGCTTTTTATCCCGTAGAAATTCACGGTTCCTTTGGGTGAGCGGGTGAAAACCGCTGGGAGAAGCTAGTAATTTATAATGTATAACTAACGAGCTATATCTTTACAGATATCGGGCGTCAAAAGGACACTTACGCACACTAACAGCTTCACTGGAGAGCGCGTTCCAAGATACGGCGTTGAAACTCCTCATGAAGAGCAGCTTGGACAGATTTTGGGCGACCTTGAACGTTGGGGAGTCGACATATTCCGCATCGGTGACCTCTCTTGTGGCCGGCCCCTGACTGCCGTAGCCTACTCTGCATTCACATCCAGGGAACTGCTAGGCACTCTGCAAATACCGGGACGAACGTTCCTCGCGTTCGCAGTCACATTGGAAGAGCACTACTGCCGCGACAATCCGTTCCACAACTCGATGCACGCTGCGGATGTCGCTCAGTCCACTCACGTGCTCCTCAATACTCCGGCACTGGATGCGGTGTTCACGCCGATAGAAACCTGTGCCGCTTTGTTCGCCGCCTGCGTGCACGATGTGGACCACCCGGGTCTTACCAACCAGTTCCTCGTCAACTCCAGCTCTGAGCTAGCCTTGATGTACAACGACGAGTCGGTTTTAGAGAACCATCATCTCGCCGTGGCGTTTAAGCTCCTTCAGAACGACGGCTGTGATATTTTCATCAATCTTCATAAGAAACAGAGGCAGACTCTGCGCAAAATGGTCATTGACATGGTGCTCTCGACAGATATGTCGAAACACATGAGTCTCCTGGCAGACCTCAAGACTATGGTCGAAACCAAGAAGGTGGCCGGTAGTGGAGTCCTGTTGTTGGACAACTATACGGACAGAATACAAGTATTGGAGAATCTCGTACATTGCGCGGATCTTAGCAATCCGACAAAGCCTCTGCCTCTCTACAAGCGATGGGTGGCTCTACTAATGGAAGAATTCTTCCAACAAGGAGACAGAGAGAGAGACCAGGGTATGGACATAAGTCCCATGTGTGACAGGTTCAACGCAACTATAGAGAAATCTCAAGTCGGTTTTATCGACTACATCGTACACCCACTTTGGGAAACCTGGGCGGACCTGGTACACCCTGATGCCCAAGACATTTTAGATACTCTAGAAGAGAATCGCGATTACTACCAGAGCATGATCCCACCTTCACCACCACCGGCGCCCATTCAATCACATTCTGGACAAGATGATGATCGCCCAGAACAAATACGTTTTCAAGTAAGTATTTAACTCTATATATCTTTTTACATTTATCTCTAACTCTGCGATTTACGTGCACCATCTTACTGACCCAGACAAGGTTATACTTTATCCGGTATTTTACATCCTTAGTCGATAACCTTATGACTTCACTATCCAAGAGTCTAAGAAATATATGAACAAGTATTTGATTAGAAACCTACTCTAGGTACATTAACGAAAGTATATTTGAATGTTTACTTAAAGATGTATTGTTCTTTGACAGGTAACGCTCGAGGAGGGTGAAGGTTCCGAAGACTGCGAGGGTGAAGGGGATGGAGGAATGTGACGGAAACTATTAGGGATTTGCAAGAAGCTCTCAGAGAAAATGCAAGTTTGGTGGAGGCTCTGGCAGTGAGGGCGGACGCTGGCCGGGCTCTCCGAGAGTCCCGGGGCGGCCGGAGCGTCCGCCCGGTGCCGGCGCCCGGGATAGTGCCCGCGGACATTGTTGGATAATAAATAATACTTGTTGACGCTTACTCTCGAAATGGAACGATCGTGCGGGTGAATCGTAACATTTCGAATTATGTATTGATTAATTTTACGTGATCATTATGCAATGTTGTGTAGAATTACCTAACGACTAATTATGTCCCTCCAATGACTGTGTATCATTCGATTGTCTAGTATTTGTACCTATTGTTTCGTTTTGTCTAACCAAAGATTTTTAAAAAGCTCCTACGTTCACTGAAACGTTCGATAACATCCCATGTAAAGTAGCTAGTGTTCGATTCGTAAATTTAACGAATCGTAAGTAGAATTTAGTCGTCGACGCCGCATATATCGGCTCGACTAAATAAGGACATTGAAACGCTTATTAATTGGTATGAAAGGGTAATTTATATTGTCATATCATTCACTTTTCTCATATTTAATACGGGTTTGCGATGAAGATGTTATTCACCAAAATATATTAACATTATAGGTATCCTAAAACTATTTTAAGGTAAATTTTAAAAATTGCCTTTTGGAGCTGTTGTTGTCTTTTTTTCTGAATATTTAATATTCGGCCAGCCTCTTGCTGCGATAGAAGACGTGAATTTGGCATACCTAAGCATTTCTGCGCTGAATTTGTAAATATG
The DNA here is from genome assembly GCA_907269065.1 of Crocallis elinguaria. Classification (NCBI taxonomy): domain Eukaryota; kingdom Metazoa; phylum Arthropoda; class Insecta; order Lepidoptera; family Geometridae; genus Crocallis; species Crocallis elinguaria. The sequence goes on along the minus strand of OU026079.1, from coordinate 7,133,195 downwards.
TATGTACATGATCAACTATTGTAAAAGTGCGATTGCGGTTTGGTATAGAAATAGACTTGGTTGGACATATTTTGATCCCAACAGTTATATTATGGCTTCTAATTTATGAAATACCTCAACCTGTCTTGGTATTCTAAGCCGCACTCGCACTACACGCACCACATGTAACAGCTTCTAATTAACTTCTTCTTCTCTAACATAAAAGAGGCTTAATTATCTTCGGCCGAAGTCAAAAGACACTTTACCAAATTCATCCTATGTATTAGCTTTACTTGATTTTGTAAACCTAATTGCACCTCATTTCCTATGGACGATCGCTGGCGATCTATTTACTTTTCTCTTTAGAATAGTGTATTTGTTTTTTGTAAAGTGATGTATTTTGTTATTTCTCTTTTATCGAAAATGTATCTTAGTCATCTTGAACTTTCGCGTACGCAACTAACGGCTTGAAGTGTTTGATAATGTTGGATACTAACAAATGAGTGGTTTGCGACTAAGTTTTCTCTCGAGTGAGTTTTCGTATTTACAGGAATAAGTCAAAACTGTGTGCCGCGGGCACAGGCCGGGTTTTGCAATACTGTGCAGCTATGTACGTCCTTATTAGGTAGTTCCCGTAGCACTCTGTTCTCGCACAATAGGTATTCGTTTGTGTCGTTAATTAATCAATTCATTTATATAGTAATATCGATGTCGCTGAAGATCTGATCACCTTAAGCCACGTGTATTTTAAACATTTTGCTCACATGCGGCTTCTATTATACTCTTTTTTTCTGTATCTACCTTTGCTACCTGAACACCATGAGGATGGTGTTATACTTAATTAACTGTATTATGTTTGCATTTCATTTGTTCATCGTTTTATTTTAATGGATTTTACGAGCTGGTCTCTATACTTTCATGTACTCAAAAAGATATTTAATAAATGAGTTTAGTTCCTCACACTTCATTTATTTTTGTATTTCTGTCGTATTTGCCAGAAAGTATTATAACGAAGGTGCAACCGCGCGAAGCGTATCGTCGTATCGAAATCTTTGATACTTTTGATCAATGATTATGTGAAGCAAAATATTTATCTTTGTCACGTATCAAGCTTCATTTTAATGCTTGCTTCAAAGCCATAGTATTAAAATGAATCCTGACATAATGACATTGCGCAAATGATGCGGTGATACGTTTCAAGTCGAACACCTCAATATGAGAATAGACGGACAGACCTTTATCATTCATCAGTATGAAAATGGTCCAATTAATTCGTTTCTGTAGGTAGTTTCTCTTCTATCGGCGATTTATATAATACTGTGGACTATAAAGAAATCGTCGCTCTCTTCACTGTGTGTAATTAAAATTAGAAATTGGTAACATACTAAATCATAATGTAATATACCTACTACATTAAATTGAATACGCTTAAATACTTGTGTGTTAAAAATAGAAAAGTTACGCTTAGAACCATTTAATTTTAAAATAAAACAAAGTATTTGTAACTAATTGTGTTGAATATGATATTCGTACTGCAGTAGATCTGTGTATTATCGTATGTATCTACCCAATCTTTCGAGTTTCACATACTTATTGTGAACAATTTGCATGTATTACATTACACCTACCTACTTTGGCCAATGTGGTAACTATAGTCTAAAATTAATTCGTAATATTATATTGCTGTATGTACCCAAAACTTGCTCTAAGTAAATAGATTTATATACTCGTTGTTCAACGTCTAATTTCTATGGATTGATCTATATGTGACTATAGGCATCTAATGGAATACAATTGAAATATTGGAAACTAATGACGTATGTCCGATGCGCTTTGACGTAAAAGTAGCTCGAAGTTTGCAATATATTGCCAAAGAACGTTTAGTATCTTATTAGTAAGGGTAGTGCTATATAACTATCCAAAGTAAATTGTGTGCTTGGCGTCTAAGGCATAGGACATACTGCCATTCAATAGCCCTTGTAGAATTAATTACCTTAAATTAATGAAACATTTAATTTCGCCAAAGTTTTCAATGTTGTTGTATATGTTTTGTCAGTATGGAGAACTATCGCTAAGATTGGATAATACCTAGTTATATTTAACAAGTTAAAAGTGTGCAATGCTGGACATTTGCATTACTTATTATTTATGTTTAAAATAAAAATAAAAAATAGCTTGTAATAGTTTAAAATGAATATTTGAGTTGAATTAAAGAATATTAATGTATTTAGAATAAAAAGATATGGGAGAAAACTCAATAAGTCTTTTATTTAATTTTAGAGTGCAAGAATTGCTACATATTGTGGTAAAATTTAATTGTGCAGGGCTGGGTGGAGCTTCAAAATATATTCGTACGGACCGCTATTACCTACCTACTCGTAATAGTTCCGTAATAGAACAACGCAATAGGAGGTATATACAAATATACAGGTGTGTTTTTTGGACGGGGCAATAAGGCTAGGTACCCTAACCATTGTAGCATCAGGGAACATTCTTGGAAGATCGACTGTTAACTTTTGCAGACATGTTGATCTACATACATATATATACTGATCTGTGATCTACATTTAAAACTTTTCAAATACATTAATCATTTTTTTTGGTATTAATAAGTTTTCAACGGTTAATGTGTACTTACCTCGTCGAGTAGTATGTATAGGGGGGAGGGGTACCTACTCTTAGTGCCTCATCGCATGTATTGATGTACATTATTGACCCTTATTTGACTGATTTTCATTTACACTTCATTTTATTGGTACAATAAAATAAATACTCTCTTGACAAGACAAAAAACCAGTTCAAATGAAGTATAGGTAGTGGTGTTTGTCCATGATTCGAACAGTTGCTTACACAAATGGACATTATAATAAATACAATAGTAGTTTTTGAACACATCAGTGATGAAACACACTCGACTGATTGAGTTGTGTAATGTTTACGCTCCAATTTTAAGTTTGACTTGTGTTTTTGGAGAAAAGACACCAATACACGGACGGGCCTTCAATAAGTGGGGAGGTAGGTATTATCCTCATACACCTTTATAGATAAAGATGAAACTGTATTCGCCTATTGGCGGGCATTATCCCGGGAACGCGGGTGAAAACCGCGGGCAGAAGCTAGTATGTATGTATATATATAATAGCATATATAATATATATATAATAGCACAGACTGAATGCTGGGATAGTATGTAGGTGTGCTGGGGTAGTATAGAAAAATAGCGCAAGCCATAAATAGTCATATTCTAACTTTGCAACGATACAACGTCGATGTACGTAACATTACCGTCTGATACTTGATAATGTGTGGGTCGTCGTATAATAATCTGTGGTCGAATCCATCGAATCCAATGATTAAATAGAAAAGTCACAGATTTGTAATATAGTTAGCAATGAAACATTAATCATAGTTGTATATTTACGCATAGACATAACCATTTTATCCTTTTCTTTCCCATTGAAACGTCATTAGTCGTATCTCGTTCATTTATGTGTTGCAACATTGACTTACACATAAACAACAGACCCCAAGCGTTCCATGCCGCCACGTTGATATTATATTATGTCAACGTGCATGTCACTTTACGTCAATGTCCAGTCAGATTGTTGATATTTATTTTCATTTGAAAATATAGCTTTTTTTGGTTAATTTGATAATAAAATCTGTGAAAATGGTGAAGTGCAGTACATACCGATGTGAAAATGCTACCCACAGCAAATTATCCATCGGATTCTCTTTCATCGGTAAGTATAATGGTCACTATTTTGCGTTTAGAATTTCATTGTGATTTTTACAAGTGAATTCAAATATTTTGTTCATGCCAACCAGTTTTTTACGTCGATAATCTATCTTAGACGCTATTTGTTAATGCTTTTAGCCTTGAACTAGAGTAATCGGAGAGTATTATGTAGAATTTGTTAGCAAGGGCCAAAATTTGACAGCTCAAGTACTTGATACAATAGGAGCGTTTTACCTACCAATAAAACGCTTATTAATTTACTTACCTTATTCGAAGCTTATTTAATTGAGATAGGCACTACATTTCCCGCCATACTATTTCCATCTCTTTCTCACCTATAGGTTTCTATCTCTCTCTGTCGAGCCTGACGTCACTTCCACTGGGCAGGAGGGGGGGACTCGAGATTTGAGTCGCGCCATTTTTATTCTTCATTGAGTCTTAATTACCAGGCAGAAATGGTTTATAAGCTTCGAATAAGGTAAGTAAATTAATAAGCGTTTTATTGGTAGGTAAAACGCTCCTATTAATTTGACTTGACCGTTATTCGAAGCTTATTTAATTGAGACGTGTTTGTTATCGCCTGGTGGAAGTGATATAGACAGACGCCAATGTGAAAATATATTATGTGTAGTTTATGTAAGATTCAGTAAGCCAGAATAAGTACTTCATTAGTATTATTAATTAGGCAGTAGGGTTCTGAGAAAAATAAAACCATTAGATATTGGTATAAAACTAGGGGCGTATTTACCATAAGGCCGAAAGGGCCATGGCCCGGGTACCCGCAGGCTGCGAGGGCGGCGCAAGCCGTACCTCACACTCAGCTTTGTGCGCATTTCTTTTTGACTTTATTCGCCTGAATAAATAAAAAGACTACGTAGTTAACAAATCTATAACACATTTGGTTGTAAGGTTTGATAAAAATTTAGATGCGGGTCTATCGACGCTATGACTGTTTCAATCCAACGTTCTCTAACAACCGCCCGTGTGTGGGGAATCTCGGATGGATTACATGGAGCGACCGAGGCCCAGGGCGCTGAAACTTAAAATACGCATCTGTATAAAACCATTAGATAATTATTTCAAAACAAATTGATACTCGATACACCATTATTCATACAACTGGATTAAATACCATAGTTACTGAGGATTTCTTACAAGAAGGCCTAACCTTCTTTAATAAAATTTACAAAAGGTGTTTTGAGAACGCCAGTTACCCCTAACAAGTATGTCCTCTAGAGGATAATTAGCAAGCCACTATTTTGAGTCAAAAACTGACCTAATACTCCCGGCGTTACTGTTATGCCAGCTTTTTTAGTAATAAAGACATTACGCAACCAGCTATAAATGTTCGCGATGCCGGTTTAGGAACTCTACTAATATTGACAGATTATTGCAGTTAGCAGCGTTTCTACTATTTGTGAGTACAAATTTTGTCTGTCTAACTCAGAAAACTGGATCCAATTTTTCGTTATCTCGATTAACATAAAGTCTCCAATAATATCATTTGTGGAATTAGGTTATTAACTGAAAGCTGGTAGGAAAACAATTGAATTATATTGATTAAAACAATTCTCAGAATCAACAGTGAGTAATTGCAGATCGTAAATTCTCCTCCTAGAGCATACGAGTAATAATAGAATAGCTGTATGTCTTTGCACTTGAAAATATTATTTTTATCAATATCACTGTATGTACTCTAAGTGAAAAGCTAGATCATCTATATTCCAACTTGTGGGCTTAGTATTATGTAATGCAATAGCTTTTAAAAATATCTTTTACAAGTAAAGTGTACCTACTTAGTTGGCTGGACATTTCTGGGTCGCATAGAGTAGAAATCACTGATTTGTGTAATAAAATTAAATTGTATGATAAATTATGAATAAATAAAGATCGGACAAAAATCTGGTAACGTCGCTTGCTTCAGGAATTGAAGGGTTAATTTTGTGCGACTCGGACCAGTTAAGCCATCTTTTCTATGCTGCACCATTAACTTTCCGGTGAAAAACGCCAAGATTATTTTAGAAGTTTTAATTGACAACTGTCCCATCCTTTTAATTTCTACGACCACCCCCACATTTCCACACTTCTAGAGTCATTTCGAGGACGTTCGGGGGTGGAAACCCTGTCACGGCATCGATTAGGACCGTGCTTATTAAGATAAATGGAGGTACTAGGGCACGCGAATTTATGTCGGGCCGCCAAAATACGCACTACCATCGTGGTACTACTAACAGATACGTCCCGCGAGCCTGATTGAGGTGGCGTAGGACCCTGGGAATCTGAAATGGAGGAAAATTTCCAGGCCAGACTGTAATTCCAGACTTGAGAAAAAAGCATCGTGGAACAGAGCTAAATCGTCGGTTAGACCCGAGAAAACTGAATTGATTATCAAGTGCGCTCGACGGGAGGCGAACAGATCGATGATCGATACTCCCCATTTGGTAAAAATTATGTTTGTACACTCTGGAGTTGCCTGTAGACTCGACAAGTGGTCGGCATGGCTGTTGTAAATTCCAGGAATGTGAAAGACTATCCGCCTGAATAGAATCTGGAAAATTTTGTAAGTCCAGTCCAAGAGCGGAGCTGATTTGGATCCTCGCGACAGTGGTGTGCTATTACAGATTCGTTGTCGCTCTGAATTAAGTACTGCCTCTGAGCAGCGGAGCATGACCTTGAAAGACTTAGGATTGCTAACATTTATTTCTGATTGCAATGAAGATCCTTTCCCGCTTCTGACCACTGACCTATCATTGACTGATTGTCCAAACGAGTTCCCACGCAATGTCTGAGGCATCTGTCGTGAGAAATTGAGATGGTGGCGTCATGTGAATGGGTGTCGGCAGCATGCAAATTTGAAGCCACCATTTAAAATTTTCCGTGGCAGCGGGCGTGACACTCAACATCTGATCTGACTTCAAACTTTGGCTCAGAAGATTCAAAACAGCTCGATAGTGGAGTCTGCCTTTTGGCACTGCAAAACTGGCAAAATTGAGAAGGCCAATGAGGCTCTGAAGATTCTTGCTCGTTGTGCGTTCCTTCCGCAGAATTTGATTTATTTTGCCCAGAAGTGCCGGGATTGTCTCCGTGGGAAGATACTTGCAATTCGTCCAAGGCTCCCACTGAATTCCCAGTTGAAAGAGAGAATCGACTTTTCGTGGTTGATAAGCCAGCACAATGTTTCCAGCGTCCTTACAACGGCTCTTACATAGTTTCGGAGAACATTTATTGTCCTGATGAGCCACTAAATAATCGTCCAGGTATACTACAAGCCCGTTACCTTTTCGCCTGAGTGTTTTGGGCTATCCAATTTGTGACTGCAGCAAAATTGTGAGCTGTGCTTGGGCCAAATGTTAAACAGTTTTAATAAATCCTCGTGATATACTAGGCGCAAAAATCTTCTGTGACTGCGAGCCACTGAAAATGGAAATAAGCCTGTGAAAGGTCTACTTTCACATCCAATCTTTCGGTTGTAGGAAATCTGATATACTATATACATTTATCAACTTGAAATGATCTGTTATAATGTGACAGTTCAACGCCTTTAGGTTGAAAATCGGACGAACAGACCCGTCTCTTTTGGGTACAAGAAACAGTGACGATAAGAAGCTTGGTGAAACTACAGCACGTTCTAGGACACCTTGTTGTTTCAATTTGTTTATGACTGCTGTCATCTTTGTTGTTTCTGGCACATGCAAATTGCTTGCGATGGCATTAGGATGAACGAGCGGAGGCTTTTGACAAAAAATAAGGTATGCGATACCCTGTAAATATTTCTAAAATGTGAGCTGGCGCTTCTAGTTCCTGCCACTGATTTCGAAACTGTAGAAGATGGCCAGCGCTGAACGGCACTGAGTCAAAACTTTCGCCGTTTACTGTCCTTGTTTTGACGGGGAGGGGACGACGCACGCTTTTGAACCCCAGTTTGTCTGGTTTGTTGTCTCGCATTTGATCGGGAAGAATTTCCCCGAAATGGATTTTGATAGCAAAGATTATTCGATGCGACCGAATTATACTGATATTGAGCATTGTAGCCACCATTGTATTTCGGAGGAGAATTTTTATGCACAAAGTTTTGATTGGACCCACAACAACCCTGCGAGGGCTTTGAGTGCAATGCTAGCCCCTGCGAGGGGCCGCGAGGTTTATTAACGAATGCCTGCGAGGCAAAAGTGTTAACCTTTTGTACTGGCCATAAACATTTTCGGCCACCACCGGCTTTCACCACTACTGCAGTAAACTCCTCAGCATTGAACAGGTTGGTACATGTGGGTGAAATATTCCTTAGGGTAGCCTTGACTAGAGGGTCCTTTGCCTGTTTTGTAACACGATCCCTTCGCATTTGAATTATTTCAGCCCTATGATCACAATTAATCTGCAATAAATCCGATGAACTTTTGTGTCCTGGAAACCTAGAATCAAGCTTAACCTATTGATGCAAATTTTCATACTTTAACGAGTCACCATCTTTTGGCCATGCTAAACGATCCTTCAGAATTATTACAAAAAAAAAGAAAACTCGTCCTGTTTAAGAATGCACATTGTCAATGCTGCAAAGGCTTTATCTGCGTAAAGTAGATAACGAGAAGAGTCAAATGATTTAACTTCTTCATATATTTCGATATCTGTAAAACCTGGCGAGTGATTATACGATATAGCAGTTTTAAACATGGCTATGGAGTTCTAGGACTCGAAGATTCCTTCAATTTAGTTTCAAACTCCAAAATAAATTCTTTATCGCAGTGTTTATATTTATTAGATTCATCATCAAGGAACTGGTCGAAAAGATTTTCACCAGCTTCGGACATAAGCGATATTGAATAATCATCAAAATTGGCACTTACCTGATAGCCGCCGTTTTGGCCGGCTACTTGATCGCGAAGATAGCGAATCTCCTTGGTTAATTTCCGATGCTTCGGACCGGAGCTACGTTTCCGTTTGCCCCCCCTTCTTTTGATCTTGACGAGGAGCACATGCTGCTGTTACTGGAATCTGAGCTACTATTTGACCACATTTTTATTATTTGTAATTAAAAGAAGGTTCCGGTAGCACTTCATAAATTACGGTATTTTAATTAGGAATTTCTATTCTAGAGAACACATTTTATAATTATTTATCAAATTATAACCATTACAAAGTTAGGTAGAGAAAGATTTAATCCATGGAACACACGGATACACGAACGGAAAACACCGTTAGGTATTTTAAATTTTTATTTAAATAACGACCAAAAGAAAACCTGTCGTAAATTTAAACGTATCGACGTTTAAATACATACACGAAAGTGATTATAATTGTTAGTTACATGTAAAAGTCACAGACCACAGTTGTTACCTGAGTTTTAACACTTTGTTCACTTTCGCTTTTGTAGCTTATAAAACTATAATTAATTATTAATAACTAAAGAATATAAATATAATTATCACTTTAGAAGTCTTGTTAAGATTCGGTATGTACCAAAGGCACGTCCGAACAGGGCGGGAAACAAGACGCCAATGAAGAATAAAAATGGCGCGACTCAAATCTCGAGTCCCCCCTCCTGCCCAGTGGAAGTGACGTCAGGCTCGACAGAGAGAGATAGAAACCTATAGGTGAGAAAGAGATGGAAATAGTATGGCGGGAAATGTAGTGCCTATCTCAATTAAATAAGCTTCGAATAACGGTCAAGTCAAATTAATAACAGGGAGCGCATTAAGAATCTAGGAATAAAATTAGCAACAAAGACGAATATTCCATTTTTACTTTATTTGTCTGTGTCAAATCTTAACCTTGAATAACGTAAATATTATTTACATTTTCAATATGCCACTATCCATACAGATAAATAAAATTGAAGTGTCTGTTTGTAATATCAAAATAACAGCTTTTTACTAAATGCATATGAAAGTATATACGGTACCTATAACAAAACAACCATTTTTAAAATTTTTGTCTGTCTGTCTGTCTGTTTGTTCCGGGTAATCTCCGAAACGGCTGGACCGATTTTGACGGGATTTTCACTGGCAGATAGCTGATGTTACAAGGAGTAACATAGGCTATTTTAATTATAGAAAAATAATTAGAGTTCCGCGCAAAACAATAAAAACCATGTAATCCAAAATCTCCACGTGGGTGAAACCGCGGGGCAGCAGCTAGTAGCAAATAAAAGTATTAAATTTAGGAAAATAAATAAATAACAAAAATACATTGCTTGTGGAAGCTATGTAATTTTTCTTATTCCCGTTTCATCAGTACTTTTCATTCAGTTAGTAGGTATTTACTGATTCACAAATAATTTTTGTTCCAGATTTCCTACGAATGAAAGTATTAAGAAAGACTGGATCAAAAACATAAAACTCCTGCCAATCCTGGGCAACCCAGTTTGGCTAGTGTGCTGTGCGCAAAGCATTTTTCAACATGGAAGTCAACCATTTTTCACTTAACTCGCACAAAAGAGGTGCTTTTGGTTTTACGTCAAACCAGAGAGCAAAACTATGCTCTGTATGAGAAAATATAATTTTCACAGAGATAACCAATAATCTAATCCACCCAAGGAAGCACTCATCTAATATCGGTTAACTACAAGGATCCTTAACGCGGCCCTGTCTAAATGACATAATATATATGTGTGCGTACTTGTCCCGCTATTCAATACCTAATGTTTGGTCTGTTAAGTCTGTGAGAAAAGTAGAAAATCTCTTTGGTCGGATCACTGATGGCTTATTTTGTTCACTCTGAAAAACATCATAGTCTGTGGTTACCACAGATTATTATTACTAAGCAGTTTAAAACCGAACTCACTGAAGTATAGTAAGCATTATTCACATGGCAACATTATGTCTGCTATTTCTTTTCCACAAATGTATTTTAGCTATTGCTATCCTGCTGTCAATGAAAATAAAACAAATTCATAAATGTAGCATTAATCGCGCCATTTCTTAACAGGAACAGGAAAGTCGCATGGAAATTGGAAATACATAATCGCAAAAATATTTTATGTACTAACGCATAGCGTAAAAATGGCAGCAGTCCAGCACGAGGTTGAAGTAGGTGAAGATGAAGTTATTGAGAATGGCGGGGAGGAGGAATTAGAGGGAGTAGACGACGAGAATAAAGATCCCTCTAAGAAGAAGAAGAAAAAAAAGAAGAAGAAGAAGGCAGCAGGTTGGTATAAATCCACGATGTTCATAGTAGCGAACAAAATACATAGATTTTATGAAAAAATTGTAGGAATACTAATAATATTTCATACAATCAGATTAAAATTCTTAACCAAACAAACGCATTGCATCTCTCGCACTTTAGTAATTGATGGCTGAAGCAGCGAATTTACAGTTTAACTACTAAACTCTCTGCCCTAAGCTCTAATGATAAGCTCTTTTTCTGATGTGCTAAGCATCCGAATACTAATACAGAATGGGAGAAGCCTCTGGCTTCTGAAACAGTTTTCGGTAGCTACATTTATTCAAAACTTGTTTAAAATAGCCTATTTATTTTTGCATCCTGAGTCCCATTATGGTCCTCATACTTCCTGATATCTTTGCCTTAAATACAGGAAATCCTAGATAGGGGCTAGGGTAAACTACAGTACACAGATTTGTAATATAGTTCTACAGTAAGTAACCTCTGGATGTTATTTATTCTTTAATAGCATAATTTTTGTAATTTCAGACCCTAATATAGGAGACAATGATGTTGAGGTTACAAAATCAGCAGAAAAAATTGAATCACTGGCTGTGGACGGTGGTGATGGTGATGAAGGTGATGAGAAAAAGAAGAAGAAAAAGAAAAGCAAAGGCAAATCAGGCAAAGGACCTGGTAAAGAGCAGACTAACCCACCAACAATTCCTATTGCGGAACTATATCCTGATGGTAAGATACTGAGCAGTATTTATTAGACATTTGCTCAGTTTGTTAGTTTCCAAGTTCAAATTGTAAATTGGTTGAATAATTTTTTGGGATGCATAAACAGTTCTGACCATTCTGGTAAGGTATCTGCTTGGCGCTTAGGCAATTTTGTTCTGATGCTCTGCTATAGCACTGCCTATCTATATTTTTACAACCAGATGCACTTGAGAACCAGTTGTAACTATAGTAGAGTTGATTATCCAAACATCAGTCAAACAAATGATGCTTAACCAAACACATTCATTATCCACACTCCTCCGCCCCAGTGCCGATGAGCTGCCAACCAGTTAGCCTCTTTTGTTCTTATCCACATGGGTTATTAACCTATGTGAGATAAGTTTTTATGAATAGTATAAGTGTTTGCCTATTATATTATTATAATATACTGTTGCACAGTCAATCAACAATTGCAAGTCATTATAAATAAGTAAGACATATATTTAGATTGTTTTTAAATAGCTATTACACATGCAACTACATTTGCATTCCTATCAATATTTGACATTCCGATGAATCCAATGAAATGCTATTACCACATTGTAGTAGAAAACTGGTTCCTTGATATTTTTCCAGACTATATAGAAGGTCTGATAAATGTATGTATATCAAATAATATTATCTAATCATTACTATACATATGTTTTTTTTTATTTATTTATTTATTCATTATTCATAACCTCAGAGTGAGCATTACAGTTTCCCAATGCGCCCACTCCAAGTCCTTAAAACTAGACACACATGTTATAAAAAACAATTAAATTAATAATTAGCCTAATTTAACAAAGCACTTCAGCAAACTTCATAGCTGTGCTATGAAATTCTGATTGAGTGCAATGAAACAAATCCAAATGCTGGCCTTGGTGCAAAAGAGCGTTGAGCAGTCGCAACGCCCGAGGAAGCGGCGACTGGCTTCTTGGGTTCTAAGATTTTGTAGTTGATTAGATTGATGCAGAGTAAATTTCAACTCCCATTTCCCAAAAACAGCACACTCTTTACTCACTGAAAATACACACTCACAGTTTTTGGTGAGATCTAATTTATCACAACTTTATTAGCACACCGACAGTTGTGACAGTGATACTCTGTGACTACAATTTTGTATGCATAATTTATTCATTTTTGTACAGGTAACTACCCTGAGGGACAGATCATGGACCATGGTCCAGCGGAAGGGATTGATGAGAGAACTGCTAAGGAGCGATTCACTAGCGAAGAGAAGAGAGCTCTGGATAGACTGCATCAGGACATCTATCAAGAAATCAGACATGCTGCAGAGGCTCATAGACAAGTATGTTATGTACATAATATAGTATACATTGAATAATATATAAGGCACTAAATAAAAGTAGAGTCCTAGTCAAATTGTAAGTAGCAGAGTTCACTCCTCACAGCTATATATAAAGAATTTCGATTTTAAAACACTTTAGGAATGTAATAAAATCTAGGGTTGAAATTGATTATATTCTTTTAGGACCATAATTCATTGTATTGCTTGTATTTCAGACTCGCAAGCACATGAAGGACTGGATAAAACCTGGCATGTCAATGATTGCTATTTGCGAAGAGCTGGAATCAACTGCAAGGCGTCTGATAGGAGAAGACGGGCTGAAAGCAGGGCTGGCATTCCCCACTGGGTGCAGCCGTAATCATTGCGCTGCTCACTATACTCCGAACACTGGTAATTAAAAATAGTACATTACGATATTAGTGCGTAAAGATGGTTATAACATGCGAGGCGGAATTTCAGCCCGAGCCGAAGGCGAGGGCGTAATTGAGCCGAGCATGTTATAACCAATACGCACGTATATCGTACGACGTTTTTTAACACACTTGCGAGTAAACAGGAAAAAAAACCATTTAAATAAACTCAATCTGTGAATGCACACTGTTGCTTTCCCGCCATTTTACCAGCGCGCTTGAATAGCAACAGCGCGCTGCTCACTAGCTGGAGTGGTGCGGCGGCGATCAGTTCCATATTTGAAATGGCAAATAATACTGTTATGGAATTTGTATGGACTATAACTTAACTATTTGCTTTGATAACACACGCGTTTTTTATGACCCGCTTTACATATTTAAAACCGGTGGAATTATATCAGCTTTACGAGAGAGGGTGTTAAAAATTAAACTTACTATATAATCATAAAAGTTGTAGCCATATAGATCATTGCTTTGTAAAAGCATCAAGTTGCTGTCTGCTATACATATCATGATTAACTCTCGCTTGGTAATGTTAGTCTTGTGTTACATACACAAAATACTTAAAAAAGAATTTGTCTTTCAAGACATAGGCCCTATTATATAGTTTGCGGCCTCTGATATAACAATTTTAACTACTTATGCTCACAATAGTAAGTTTTATAAACATTCGTTTTTTGAAAAAAACAAAAAATAAAATATAGGCCAATCTTTCAATAGTCATAATGACCTGTTAGATAATTCCCTGAAACATCTAAGTCTGTAGTGAAGACAGTCATAAATAAATTTTATGTTGTTATTATGTTAGCTAATGGTCCGTTAATTTCGAAATGAAAGACCCGAAATACTCAATGAAAACACGAAAATTTATTGATTAAATAGCAATCAGTTCGTTGACATACAATTGAAAGATCGTCCCTAAGTAAACAGTACATATCTTAAATTTTGGAATAATAAACATAAAATACGAATTATTATTTATTCTAGGCGATACGACAGTGCTGGAGTATGACGACGTTGTGAAAATTGACTTTGGTACTCACATCAACGGTCGCATCATCGACTGTGCTTTCACTCTGCACTTCAATCCTCGTTACGACCCCCTCGTCAAAGGAGTACAAGAGGCCACCGAAGCTGGCATCAAGGCTTCTGGAGTGGATGTCAGGCTTTGCGATGTTGGTTCCGCTGTGCAAGAAGTAAGGATCAGCATCTGTTTTTCCTGAACATTATAATCTGGGAGTCTTCCAGAGAATAGTGAACAGGTATCTTCTGGGCAAGCGTGCTACATCGTCGACCGCATCATCGCTTAACAACGGGTGAGACAGCGGTCAAAGGCAAGCCTATTTGCAATAAAGAAAATAATGACAAAAGGGTTTTTAAAGGGTCAGGCTATGTTCATTCTTTATTTCAACTCATAATAGTACAGAATAGTAGAGTTCCACTGAAATAAGAATCGATGTAAGGCTGTGCTATTGTCACCGCTGTGACGCGGTATGTTTTGTCTTTGATTCTGACATCCTTGGACACCCTGTTTAGATGTAAATAGTGAAGTATTTTGCTCGGTGGTAAGGCTATTTTCTAGTGATCGTCTGGCCAGCTACTACTCTCAACTTGAAAATCGGTTGCCTAGCACCTGTGGGTAAGTTCTGCCAGTTGCAATTGAGACCTCTCCGTCCACTTGGCTCCCCTGACATTGATCCCCTTGGAGATTCAACTGGATGTTTTCTCCACACAGATCCCCTGTGGGATTCATTTGTATTTTACTCCACACAGATCCTCTGGGGGCTTAATTTGGATTTTACTCCACACAGATGCTCTGAGGGATTCATTTGGATGTTTTCTCCACATAGATCCCCTAGAGGATTCAATGACCCATTTTTACGCTAGACTTGCATATTCTCTATCTTCAACCATAAAGGTCAAATGCTAACTGTGTACAGAGTATTTTGTATTATAACAACTTAATTAATGACCTTCCTTCCTCATAGCTTTTGTATTTTATAAAGTATGTTTTGTATTTTATAATTATGTAATGTCTCCATAGGTGATGGAATCACATGAAGTTGAATTGGATGGCAAGGTGTATCAAGTGAAGCCCATTCGGAATCTTAACGGCCACTCTATTGGACCATACAGTAAGTTTAGCTAAAATCGCTATTGATATAGTTGTCAAACCCTAACCTAATACATCTATACAAATAAATAAAATTGAAGTGTCTGTTTGTAATATCAAAATAACAGCTTTTTACTGAATGCATATGATAGTATATATGATACATATACTGCTTGTCTTCGCTTTCTCCAAAGCTTTCGATCTGATTGTGTTTGCTATTTCATGTTCGCGTCAAGGGCATGTTCTCCTGTAGGGCTAACATGGGCACCGCGACAAAATTTTGTCGATGCTTATGTCGTGTATTTGTCTCATGTTCGCGGGAGAAAGAGTGAGACAAAACAGTAGACAAAATTTTGTCGTGGTGCGCATGCTAGCCCTGCGGGGCTCCTGGGTCGGTCGTGTATGACGTTATTAATATATACTAGTTTTCAATATTTTGTTACCCGGCAGGGATTCACGCGGGTAAAACCGTGCCTATCGTGAAGGGCGGTGAGACTACCCGCATGGAGGAAAATGAGTTCTACGCTATTGAGACTTTCGGTTCAACGGGCCGCGGGCAGGTGCACGACGATATGGACTGCTCGCATTACATGAAGAACTTCGAACAACAGTTCGTGCCGTTGAGGTAATTATAAATTCACAATCAAATATCGCATACATTTTCCAATGGATCGGCGGTGCATCATGGATTGACGTCGATCGATGCTATAAACATATACCATCGATCGACGTTACTTACACGATAAAAATCGTGTAGTAACGCCATCAAAGATTACAAGCGCTTTTATCCGACAGCCAACCTAAAGAAAGGCAAATTCAATTGGGATGTTGCATGAAACACAAAATAAATACTTACCGTATTTATACTGGTGGAAGAATATCACATTAACACAATAAAAAATGAAATTCACACAAAACATATAATTTCCATAAAGATACTGCAATGTATCTAAAAATTTCCCCGAATTTAACGATTTTTTTTATAATCCAATAGTAATATAAAATTATACTATTCTTTACATTTCAATGAATAAAAACATGTATAACAATTGTTTACTTAAACGCAGTTTTTCACGGCTATAATCTACAAAATGCATATTTTTAGTACAGCTTTACGGCCCGCGTTGAACATGTGACGTCACTTTTTCAGCCCAATTTGTATGGGGCGTTTTAGCGCTCAGTAGATACGGCCCGACTTTGGTTCTGATGAGAAAACGAATTGAATGACATCATAAAAAAATGGAGTCAATATCCCTATTACAATTCACAATCAAATATCGCATAAGTTATTTCCCAATGGATCGGCGGTGCATCCATCATGGATTGAAGTCGATCGATGCTATATTTTGTCGTGTTACTACACGACGAAATATATCATACTATAGGTACGCCATCAAAGATCACAAGCGATTCGACAGCCAGCCTAAAGAAAGGCAAATTCGATTGTTAGCTAATATTAGATAAATACAAAAACAAAACTAAAATAAGATATATATCTTGTTCTCGCTAATCAAGGACGGTGTGTATTTGTATTCTCTTTGGACTGTGGTCTTGCAGCATCCAAACGAAACAAAATATAATTTTGCACTAAGTATCTATTTTGTAGCAGGAACCGAACCTGCTCTGAAAATTCTTACTGTGCTCCGCTACCGAGTGTCTTATTTGTTCTTTTTATTTCTTAATATCGAAACGAGCGAGTCGTTTGCCTGATAGTAAGCATAACAACTGCAGTGCCACTCATAACTTTGAGACACAAAGCCTTGCGAGGCATTGCATTACGTTCGTTACCCTGAGACATTAGGTAAGTCTCATAGGCACAGTAATTTATCCGACTACTTGCTCATCAAAACTTACAGTAACCCTTGCATATTACTGCTTCGATTATTCCCTTACATATTTTTAAGAGCGCTACTTTTCGTCATTCGTTCTATAATCAACATTTTTTTTATAGTCAACACAATACTAATAAAAAATCCGATTTCAGGCTGCAATCCTCTAAACAACTGCTGAACACAATCAACAAGAACTTCAGTACCCTGGCCTTCTGCAAGCGGTGGTTGGAGCGCGCCGGCGCGTCTCGTTACGCTATGGCTCTGAAGGACCTTTGTGACAAGGGGGTTGTAGACGCCTACCCCCCGCTCTGTGACATCAAGGGATGCTACACGGCCCAGTTCGAGCACACAATCCTGCTGAGACCCACGTGTAAGGAGGTCGTATCCCGCGGCGACGACTACTAGCGAACACTACCGCTATATGCGGGGTCGACCGACCGCAGTCCATTTTATATTGGTTCGGTAACTGAACATTTCAACTTAAAATCGCTAGTTTTATTATTGCATCGCACTAAGCAGTCGCCAGCTGTTAGCTGACGTGAGATGCTTTTAACTATCCATTTAGCTTCGGGTGATTGGATGGTTAAAATAATAAGCTTTTCGATTGGTTTCAGAAAATTCAGTTGAGTCGACTGTAATGTTACAATGTTTGATACTCGGCCGGTCGCTAGTATTCGCTAGAATCCTAAACGGTTGCTTATAAAGCCCGGTTTAGAAGCATTCATAACGTAGGTTTAATATTTGAAAATATTTTTTTCATTAGCTGTTCATGATCATTGTATTTCATGCCCGTTATGTAATACATAATACATATTATTTTATATAACAGCGCGTGAAATTTGAAACTCCTTATTTACTCCATACATTTATTGCTTTACAGTGTTATATGTTTACATATTGACTTTTTGTATCGCGAACGACAGATGTACTTTGTTACATAACATTGTTGATTGTTGTTTGTTTACTAATATTGTGTTACTATAAGAGTACATAGTTTAATACATATGTATTTGAACAATCTTGTCACCATCGGCATATATTTGAAAATAAACATTATTTACTAAACCAACTCTTGCGTTTTATTTACTAAGGGCCAATCTTTCAATTGCAGCGTTATTGAACTGATTGCTATTGAACCGATAAGTTTTATTGATCCGTTACCTGCTTGTCATTTTTTTTCGGGTCTTTCAATACGAAATGAACGGACCGTTAGCTACCTAAGGTTTATTTCTTTACAATGGCAACAATTTATTTACGTCTGCCAAGAAAAGTATATTTTTGGCATCCTTTTATTTGCAATAAATACATATAGCCATCCTGTAACCAAACGAGCGCGGCGGCCCGGAACACATCTGGATACATAACGTCGTTTTTATGTCACTCCTACGTGTTATTTGCATAGCGACCGCTTCTCCTTGGTTAGTTGTTGTTTTTTTTAGTTTTTTCATTGGATTCAATTGGATTTAAAATAACTGTTATACCCTTACTAGCTTCTGCCAGCGGTTTTCACCCGCGTTAAAATTAATAAACAGACAAACACACTTAGGATACGGTAGTTTAGCATTGACATGACGAGTTAACGAGAGAATAATACCCTATCTGGCCATAAAACAGTCCGATAGAGTTAGTTATACCTCCCATACGTGTTTTATTCCTTCGTTAACTCGTAACTGTCACTTGAAAGATTCAAATTTCTTGTATCAGAGCAATAAGTCTTACCTGTTCTTTAACGCTAGAATAAGGACGTTATCTCACTCTTGAAAGATCCGCCCTAAGGATAAAAGAAAAATTATCGCTTTTATCATTTTTTTATTTTTAGGAAAACTATTATTACTATCGCAAATATAAACGATTACATTCATAATTTAAGTATGTATTACAGAATATCGATACAAAATCTTTCGCTATTAACGTGTCCATAAAAATGTACAAAACTGCAATGACATTACAAATTAACTCCATAATAAACCACTAGCAATTTTTATCTATTAATTCATTTCACTACATTTTACATTGCTAATTGTAATAATGTAAATAAATATTGCTAATATTGAAATATTAACACGATAATGGTTCCAAATCGGCAAATAGCAGTCCAGTCTCATCTAGTTGATTTACTCTACACAATATGACCTACGTCAAAGGCCTCTTGTTCGATTACGAGAAGTACGTAAGTGCCCAGTATCGAAATGGCGAGTTGCAAATTCGATTACAATTTAAACTTAACTATAAACTGTTGTCCGAATGGTTGTAATATTTTGTGATATGCCACTTTATATACCGCAATTAACTGCCGTTACAGCAAACTCATACTGCTGATAAAGAAAGAGCATTTTAAGCACTTTCAAATCATATATTTGTAGTTCATTAATAATTGTTATCGAATAAACAGTGCTTTGCTGTAACTCATTAATTGGTATCCTTAATTTTGGGGCTTAACACATTACACTCGATACATTTGTATAAAAACCAAAGCAACCGCTATACTTCGAACACTCGATAGCAAATAAGATTCTTCTTAATATCGTGAGCGTGTGATTAAGTTAGAATACATACTTACATAATTTTAATAAGTTACAAATACCATTGAAAGAACAAATCTAAATAAATATATTTCACCAGTTGTTGTCACTGTCGTCGATTGACTAGACACAATTTCAATTGATTTAAGTATATTCACCGTAAACACATGCTAAATTAAGCAATAGCACCTAAAACTATATTATACTAACCGTTACATTATTCTAGGTATAGATATTACGTCTTAAGAGTACGATAAATTCCAAAAATTTAGTTATACAAAAACATTAACACTAATTAAAGAATTTAGAGGAAACCATACACACGCAGCGCAATAAATAAAGTCAAACCAGCGCTCGCAGGGAACCAAAATACTTTTTGAATGTATCCGAAATGAGAAACTGATAAATATATTGCCTTATACCAAAACTGGTAAAGTATCACAGAAATTAACCATACCTAGCTAAACTATGACAACTTCACACACAAACATTGCTAAGAACATGAGGATTTGGTCACTTTACTAAATTATTAGGTATATTGCTACATTAATTACCACAACAATGAAGGAATATATTGAAATATACTTAGGTAACACTCAAGGATTAGGGCTTTGCCTCACTTAGCTAGCTTCGCCTACTCGTCTAATTTTAAAACGTGGATCCAACATGTAACTTTTCTCTCCTTTAGTTTAAAACAAAATGCCGCGATAATTCATCAGAATTATCGCGGCCGAATGCAAACCTATAGAGGAAATCATTCCTCTATAGGTTTGCATTCGACCGCTATCTCACGGCTACTAAACAAATGATTTAAAAATTACAATGGTTTCATCGCAAAATGATCATTTTGATGAAGAACACGTGAAAATTAACAATGGTTTATTGATGACCGCCATTGTCATAGACGACCATAGAGAAACTATTGTGCTATATAATACCAAAAGAGCCTAAAGTGATCATTTTGCGATTAAACTTGTCATTTTAAACTATTTGTTTAGTAGAATTAGGGCCTTGGAGTTTTGTGGTCGATTCTGGTATCACGCTACCTTAATAACTTCGCAAGGGCGGCTGCCGAAACACCGATAGGAGCTTACCGAAAATTTTAACTTGAATGTAGACGCAGGCTGCTAAAATGTCTATTTTTGTAGTAAAAATATCTAGCTGTAGTGAGATAAAGACCCCAACCATTTTAATAACACCTACCTACCTTTGAAACAATTATATATTAGGCGAACTTTAAACTTAATCACTTTAAGCCCTCAAGTACCTAGTCTACTCTCATAAATGAGTTCAGCTATTTTTTATTTAATTTATTATTCTTTAATGGAAGGTTAGGTATACAAAAAAATGTTTAAAAAAGTAACGTCGTAAAGAAGATCCAAATCCAACTTCGTAATATCATTTCGTTTAAATTCTAAGGAAATAAGTACATTGCTGTTAAGTAGTTAATCGTATATCAGAATGCCTCTAAGCATATTATGCATTTCTCTTTTCTTCAATTTTCACACAAATCACGAATTTCTTCAAATTTCGTATTGTCAAATTTCAAATGTAGAAAGAATCATAAAACTTGTTCTGATCTATTAGGAATCGATAATCTTGAATACAATCGTTTATGTTGTTTCCATATTTAGTACAAGAAAACTAGAGTCACATAAATTTTTTTGATCGCTCTGAACGTAGGCCCGAGTGCGAAACCGCGTATAGTACCGTTAGTTCGTTGGTTAATATTCGCTTCTGTATAATGTACGAACGTAGCACTCACACCAACGATCGCCAACCTTTTTGAACTGAAGTTCAACTATTCAGTCGTTTAACTCATGAACCAAGGTTTATATACTAACTTTAGATTATTTTAAACGAGCTCGAGAACTTCGTTTAACCGTCAGTTATATCACATTTTGATACCTGCTGTCAAAGCTAGTTCTACGGCGCTAGTACGGATCTTTTGATCGATAAAATTCGATAAAATTGACAGTTCAAATCGATAAAGTGGGTATTATCGACTTTTTATATAATTTATCGAACCTCGATACTTTCGACAAAAGTTATCGAATAGCTAGGTCGAATCCAAAGAGAATATAGAGCTACTACAATACTTTACGATCAGACTTGTGTACTCGCAACATTCGATAAATTTTATCGAGTTTTCCGACTTCCGTACTTGCGCCGCTGATTCGTGAACCGCTGATTTGATAATGTTGGATCGAATAATTAAACTTCAGTTTAAAGTAGGTATGGAGATCGAACTGCCGATTACGGAAACGTCGTTAATTTGACATAATATGTATAATTTTGGTGAACGGCGGTAAAATATTATGTTACAAAATAACGCAATAAACTAAGTGACCACGAATGCCTTAAGCGCCAATATGAAAGTCGTTGTCAAATTAATGCGATAAGTCGTGGCTGTCCACTAATGCAATCAATGGCAACGTTACTGTACGGTATTAGCCATAAGTATGGCCCGAGCATTACAGCTACAATAGGGTAGTTGACAGTTAGAAAAATATTGCGAGAATTTATTTTTTATGCTAGTTTAAGATCCAAAAATGTAAAATATCTATTGTATTGATTAAAAAATTAAAGATTTATTAATATTTTAGAGAAATAAAATTGTGAAATTGCAGCCATTAGTAACGTGACATTAAACGTCAATCAGAGCTCGTGACGTCAGTTTGCAATACAAATAACTTCAGTTCGTATACTCTATGCTTAGAATCTCAAACCTCAACTACACAGATGTTGGTTTGTGCAAACTGTGATATCATCGACACGCCATGTTTGTTTGGCGCGTTTTAGTCAGAAAATGTCAAAATGTTTATAAAAATGTAAAATAAACTATTATGATAATGTTAGTTTTTTATTGAAATATTAATATTGTGGCTAAAATAGCCCATAAGACACAAAATAAACCAGATTTTCAAAAATTGTCAACTACCTTAATATGGGCACTGCACACTCGGAGCCACTTCAGAGGGCTCAAAAAGATTTGCGCGAGTACTAGTAAGTATTTGAATGTCCAAGTGTCTATAGTTGAAAAACGTTTTAAATATATAAATTAAGTGCAAAAATAAGCATGGCAATTACATAATAACATAATTCCACATAATACAGTTTCTAATAACTACAAAAATCAAGGCATAATACACAACTCATGAAAATATTTTTGGAAATATCTTTTTTAATTCACTCTTTGTATTCCTTGATCGTCACCGTTGGCGGCGACGACGGCCGTGTAGGGCCAGTTGTAGATAGACTGCAGAGGTACGTGCAGTAACTCCACTAAATACCGATAGTTTGCCTCTGAAAATAAACAAACACATTGTGTAAATATATGCTAATGTCTCAAAAAGTCCGCAAAATCCAGTCACACATGGATTTTCATTTTTCCCCAATAGTCAACCATAATGTCAATATAATTGTATCGTGGAGATTTTCTTAGCTGTCCAATAATGTAAACAAATTCCGCAGCTCCCCAACCAATGACAGATAGAAATTCAAATTCGAAGCATGCCATTGGTTGGCTATCGGATCACAATTGATGTCACTCATCACTCTCTACTGATCATGCTCAGATGTACTCGATGCTCACAGATGCTAGTTGACATCACTATTGATTGTCAACTGAGCAAGTTTTGTTAGTGGGAGGACTAACTCTTCTGCGAGTGTCCGTCTGGGTTGTTACCACCGCTTTGCTCGTGAAGTCTGCCGCCAAGCAGTAGTGTGCAAGCATTACTGTGTTCCGGTTTGATGAGCAGAGTATCCAGTGAAATTACTGGGCTTATGAGACTTAATACCTAATGTCTCAGGGTAACGAGCGCACTGCAGTGCCGCGCAGGCCTTTGTGTTTCAAAGTTCTGGGTGGCACTGCAAATGTTATGGGCCGGCGTTATGCTTACCATCAGGCAAACGACGAGCTCGTCTCGTTACCAAATAACATAAAAAAAAAAAAAAAAAAAAAAAAAAAAAAAAGTGGAGCGAATTTCCGTTTTTCGCGGTACCTATATTTTGTCAGTAATTCAAGTCAGTTGCAGCATTTATGTGAATTATGTTTGCCTAACCCGAAGGTTATTTCATTTAGAAAATGGAACACATTTTCTAAATTTAAATTACTATTTAAGGGCAGTGAGTTTAGTGGCGTCTAATTAATCAAGGATGGAAGATATTTGACAGCTCTAAAACTAAATTTAGATCTGTTAACAGTTTCCGTCTCTTTCTCTTGTTATGTCTCGGAAAGAGAGCGAAACTAAAATTAGGTTTAGGTATGTAAAGACAGAATCGACACCATTATCACAATGCGATGCAATTACAATGTTTGTATGGTTGTTTGTTTAGAACAAATCTTGTAAGCTACATTTGACCCACTTGGATTGAGCCGATTTTACATACATATGTAAATCGGATGACAATACAAAATAATGATGTCACAGAGCTGGGCCCCGATTCTACTAAACCAATTGTTTATAGATTGTTAATGGATTGTCAAAAAATCGTGACTTTTGACACTTTTGGTATTCTACTACTACAATTGTTTAATAATTGTGACAATTAAAAAACAATACAAAATTCGGTTATAGTTTTCGTATTCTCTTAATCAATCGTTTATGGATTGTCTATTGTGGTGGTGAAAAATTGGTATTCTACTATTTTTTGACAGCTCTTCCGATTGTTATTTGTCTTTGAAAACACAATTGTTAAACAATTTTGCAAAGGTTGCTTTTTAGCTATTGTTACAGTAGCGTTTCCGTCTTCCACTGCAACTTCTGGATTACAATATATCATACCAATTGAAAATGAGTCGCATTATCCGTTGGCATATGGTAGTTGGTTTAGCTAATCGCATAAATGCTCGCCAACGCAGAGTTTCGGAGCGAAAAAGTCGTCGCCGTGCTCGAGCGTTGTTGCGGTGCACAATAGATCCCTTCTGTGATCTTCCCGAGACGAAATTCATTACAACGTTTTGTCTCGGCAAGGAAACCGTACCTAAATAATCTAGCGGAAGAGCTGACTCCCCATTCTCCAAAAGAGCGCCGGACCGATGGGATACCGGTCATGATAAAGGTAAGATCAACAAACAAATTCACTTTTTTAACGAATCTAAGCCGTAAATAAATGAAGGTGACCTACCTATTACTAAAGATTTATAAGTAGACACAAATGAAATCACATTTATTTTGCAGGTCTTGATCACACTGGCCTTCTTGGCTTCAGGGTCCTACCAGACATTAGTGGGACAGAGTGCCTTCCACAATGTCTTGCAGACAACAGTTTGTCGGGCTGTGAGACAAGTGACTGGAGTACTCAGCATGGTTTACAGGAAATATGTTAAATGGCCAAAACAATAGGAGGAGAGAAACAAATTAAAAACAAAGTTAGTCTTGTTTATTTGTAGAATGAAGATTAAAGTGATATCAACTGTCTTGAGGGTTAACTAATTAGATGCAAAAATTGATACTTATTCCAATTTTAAATAGGACTAATAACCCACCCATAGCTTTATTTTCATTGTACTTGAATTTGCTATTCCGGATGTGCTGGCCTCCATTGATGGGATGCATGTGGCAATTTTAAGGCCCCATGTGCATGAAGAGCTATCGCTCTTCATGCACATGGGGCCTTAAAATTGTTTAGGGAATGGAATCCCTTTCTGTTGAAGTATCCTTCAACAGAAAGGGATTCCATTCCCTAAACGTGATGATAATAGGTCGGGGAAAAAGTTCCTTCGCATTTTTTAAGAAAATTCAAAACATTTTTTAATATAGTTTATTTACATTTAACTAAAGTATGTAGGTACCATTTTGTTCGATAACTTTTTGCCATCTTGTAGGTAGGGACATGATCCCATTGCTATATAAATTTTGGGACTTCTGATCAAAATACCGCGACAAGTGGTTTTGGCAGTCCTCTCGTGATGTTAACCTGACACTGCCTAAAGAATTCTGAAGAGACCGAAACAGGTGGAAATCTGAAGGTGCAAGGTCAGGACTATACGGCGGATGCATTAACACCTCCCAGCCAAACTCTCTTAATTTTTTCTGAGTGGCTAAAGATGTGTGAGGTCTAGCGTTATCATGATGAAAAACCACACCCCTTCTGTTGATTAATTCCAGCCGCTTTCTCTCAACTTCTTGCTTTAATCTCATCAGTTGTTCGCAGTAGAGTTCAGAATCGATGGTCCTGCCTGGTGGTAACAGCTCATAATGAATAATGCCCTTCCAATCCCACCACACACACAGCATCACCTTGTTGCGAGTTAACCCGGGTTTCGCCACAGTCTGTGAAGCCTGACCGGTCTTTGACCACGACCTTTTTCGCACGTTCTTGTCGTACGTGATTCACTTTTCATCACCAGTTATCAGCTTCTTCAAAAATGGTTCGGTTTCATTATGTCGTAGTAAAGAATCACAAATGAGTACACGGTTCATTAGCAATTCATTAGGTTTCTTTCAGTGAGCTCGTGAGGTACCCAAATATCGAGCTTTTTTGTGTACCCAGTTTGTTTCAAATGCGCCAAAACTGTTTTGTGGTCAATTCCCAGTTCTTCAGCTACGTCGTAACTACTGATATGCCGATCTTGTTCCACTTTTTCAAAAATGGCATCCATTTTATCCGTAATAGGGCGACCAGAGCGACGTGCATCTTTGAAATCAAAATTTCCGGATTGAAAACGCTTAAACCAAATTTGTGCTACTCTCAGAGACACTGCACTAGGTCCATAAACATCGCAAATTTTTTTCGCGGCTTGCGTTGCATTTTTACCTTTTTTGTAGTAAAATTTTAAAATGTATCGAATTTCTTCATTAGATTCACTCATTTTGACAGTACGAAAAACAAATGAAAATCACACATTTTCCTAATTTGAATTTGGAATTATGTTCTTTAAAATTTAAACTTTCATATGATACCAAAACCAGCCAGATACAAATACTATAGCCAAAGAGATTTTATTACAAGTTCATACATACTATAATGCGAAAAGACTTTTTCCCCAACCTAATAGTAAGCACCTATCTACCTGCAATATTTGGGTAGATGAATGTTACAGAGACCCACTGTTAATTTATTTTAACCTTCATGAGTGCTCCTTTAGGGCCTATATTAATAAAGCAATTAGAATCTGAACTTGTAAAAGTACTGCCTACCTACTGTGTAAGCGTTTATTACTATTATACTACTACTACTATAAGAACAAAAGTTTCAGAGTATGGATGTTGGTTACTCTTTCACTAAAAACTACTGAACGGATATTGAAGAAAGTATAGTAATATAGCTACCAGAATAACACATAGGCCACAATGTAATAAGATGTAAGCCGCAGGCGGAAGCTAGTAATAAATACTTTGACATTGATCAATTGATGGTATTTGAAATAAAAAAGATTATTATAAGTAACAATATTTATTAAAAAATATTACAAAGTGTATTTATTGTTTTCCTTTAGTTGTTGTGATGTTTCTGAAAATAAAATAAACTTTTAAACAACAAAATAAACAAAAACAAATTCACAATTTTCTTGTAGGGTGAGTTCTGTGTGTATTTTGATATGCTGAGGGTAATGAGCCAAAATGCATGTCAACTACTGAATAGGTCCCATAGTTGTGCTGTCTCTCTTATTTTTATAGATGTATTTCAATATACCATTCATAACTGTTGTTGATAAAGAATGTAAATAGACATGACAACTCCATTAAGATTTTATATTGTTTTGTAGTAAAAGTAGGCAATAGTTTTTAAGAGCAGCAGCCATCCTATTCATAGCTCTGAAAAAAATAAAGAATACATATACCTACTTGGCAAAGTAGTACATCTAAATCATTATATCTTTTAGGCAATCATGCTTCATTTTCTGCTGCATTGTCACTTACCATCTTGCAGTCAAATGAAAAATAATGTCTGTATGAGTAGTATATTTGGGACAGGTCTTAAATATTAAGTATGAATTATGTAAATAGTAGGTAAGATGTAAGTTAGTTATTAATTATTCTAGTCTAGAGTAGATATAAGAAAAACTGTCATTCAAATACAGCTGTGTTCCCAAACTCTTGTGAAAACATTTATTTCCCTCTCCTGTAGGAATATCACAGTATGTAACATATAGACTGAAATACCATTGAGTGGATTTTAATGAAATTTGCTAAAAGATAGCTTGAAGCCTGAGAAACGACATTGGATACTTCTCGTCATCATTTTTCGTTATGTGGGGTGCAGCTAGTTACTTTTAAGCAAATTACATTGTTATTCCCTTACCTTGCTTGTTCTAAAGCGGCTTCAGCATGCCTTTCTTCAATATGTTCAAGCCTAATTTGAAATGCATCCAGTTGTGCACGGTCCAAACCTAATAAAAAAATACATGTTAAAGAATGTGTACATATGTATGTGACTGTGTACTTAATATTGACAACTGGAATTTGTGCTCTACTTCATATGATTATCAAGAACAATACTCCAATGTCATACTACAGATATAGTTCTTTAAGTTGAGAACTAATCTCAACAAAAACATCAAAATATGTAAACCAAATCCAGTCCTATGAACTTTTGGTATTAATTATGATGAACAACTGTTTACCTTGAGTTTGTTGCTGCTGTCTTGTTGGTGACGTCGCTTTGGAGGCCTTGCTTACTGTATAAATTAGGATTAAATAATAGAAATATTAAAAAGATTAAATTAGAAATTTGTATCTTGATGAACTCTACGACTTTTATTTTGAACTTTGATTTGACACTGACGTGACGTTGACTTTTGGTTTGTTTTTATTTTTTGTCTATGATAGCCAATAATGCCGACCACACACTTTTGTTTACTAAAATCATGTTTTGGTTGAGTTTTATATGTTTTTCAACATTAGAAATAGTTATTACGATAAAAGAAATATTGCTTTTAAATGTTTATTACAAAAAACACGAGATATTGTGTTAAATAGATTTCAAATGTTGTCTATCAGCTATGGGAGCTTAGATTATGATTTAAATGGTCACACCGAACATATTTCTACCAACAATTGATAAACGAGACAATTACAATTCAATCGGAATCGTTTGTGAAATTAGTAGAATACCGATTTTGATGAAAATTGTAATTGAATTGAAATTGTATCGTTTATGAATCGTTTTTCTTAAGAAATAGGAGAATCGGGCCCCTGGTCTGATGATAGTGTCTAGGGACTTGATGATGGAGCCGGAGCAGTGCCACAAGATTACACCAACTTACCAATTACGTATTTTATTAAAGCATGTCTGGAAAAATGTATTTTTCCATAAAAAACATGATCAACGAGACGAGCTGGTCGTTTGCCTTTTTTTTTTTTTTTTTTTTTGGTGCCCGGGGGAAAACTCGTTTATGAGCCAGCCCCCCCGTGCCTGGGTACGGTCACGGGGGGAGTGTGGGCTTCCCGCTCGCCCGCTGCGCAGCGGACTACCCACCAAAAACCCCCGGGGCGTTTACGGCTCAGCTTCTGGACGGGGTTGCGGTGCCACTTTCGCACTCCACGCGGAACCCCGTCAGCCGTCGTCCGCCCCCAGGGGCGGACCCGCCTCGCGGTGAGCTCTGCTCCCCCGCTCGGCTCGGACGGCGCGCCCACGCTAGACGCGCCGCCCCCGCCTCGGGAGGGCCCTTACCTATGAAAGGTGAGGGACGCCTGATGTCCCCACATCCGACGCCCCAGGCCCTCCCGGAGGAGGCGCGGAACGATGGGTACCTCGTCCCCGCCTCCGTGCTCTCCTGAGCGGAAGAGAGAGGGGGTCAATCTCCCTCTCCCGCTCATCGGTCTCCCTTTGCTCGACAATAGTCTCACAAAAGGAGAGAGCTGGTCGTTTGCCTGATCATGGTAAGCATAGCGCAACGCCAACACGTAACAGTTGTAGTAGCGCAAATAACTAACTGGCAATACAAATATGTAAATCACATTTATTTTATGTTCCATTTTGTTACAACCCTAGGACATTTGGGAGGTAAATACCTACACGGGCTATCGTGACGGCATCGTACGATATCAAAAGCGTTTCACAACTGTATGGATTGTAAAAACATTATCATAATATCTTGTATACGCCCCATAATTTCACTGACTTCTATGCCCCTCATAATGTGCGTCAAAATTATTATTCAAAAAACAGAGATAGTCAAATTAGTGCCGGGAATTGTACACGCATACCTAGACTCGTATCACGCGTCTCGTGTTATCGTTATCACGCGTAAACAATGTTGTAAAATTGATTACGTCATCCATTATGATTGGGTCAGGTACACGTGTAATAATCACGCCCATAATCGGTACCTACTATACTAACGGATTTCTCTGACTGAAATCCGTAGTAATTTTATAAAGATGCTATCGTGTTTTTGTCGATCTGCCACGCATTACCGGATCGACGTGATTTTTTCACAGATCATTTATGAGCCGGTGAGTAACGTAGGCCACTTTTTATCCCGGAAAATGCACAGTTCCTGCGGGAATGTCCACGCGAGTAAAGCCACGTGACACAACTAGTTTTTAACAATAACACCAAACTATCACACTAACACCTGTTAAAAAGACAAAAATCATCTTTCATTTTAGTTTAATTTTCTTTGACAACCCTCTTGTTGACATTGTGAAGTCAATGAACTTACATAAAGGTTGCGTCCTGGTGGATTCGATTCTCGCAGTAGGTACTTAAAACAAATATTTGTACCTTTAACACAAAAGCGTAAGTATTTTTACCATATCTGGGTCATGTGTTACCCTGGTCTTCGTAAGTTCCTGATTCTCTCATCATCAGCCGGAAGATGTCCAATGCTGAACATAGGCCTCTCCCATAAAAGGAGGGGTTTACCCATAATACCATGTTGTGCAGGCGTCTTGTTGATCGCTGCTGTTGTCTATTGCCAGGATATTCCCCTAGCCAGGACCCAACCCGCAATATTTACTATACAAACACTCGTACGTAATTATACCGTTGTATAAATTTTTTTCTTTGCGCGTTTTGAACAAATAGGTATCTTGTGCATTGTATCTAGGATTTTATGGAACAACAATTCAGTTAAAGCCTTAAAAAAAAAAGCCTTTGGCCTTGACCTTGACTTTGTCCGTTCACAATATTCTCATAAATGTAAAAGTAAACAAAACACTTCCATAGGATCCTTGGACGTGTAATGGAGATTCTAAATAACAAACATTTTTTTCACAAACTTGTAAGGCATTTCAATAACATGTATTTCCTGGACCAAGTTTTAGGAAATTACCATGCACTAATTGTCTTCGGAAATTTTCTTTGGAAATATATTTCAAAATGTTCAGAATGCCAACCGAAGACGTTGTCTCTCTTTTTCGTAGTGCATGTTTAGTAGCCATTTGGCTTAAAGGCTTAGGCCTTTAAGCCATTTTTGCGTTCTACTTAGGCGGGCCGGGGGGACCTTATACACGAAATCGTAACAATTACGTAATAATTACGGATCAAAATGTATGCATACCATTTTCAGGGTTGATGTAGCCTCTACGAATCAGGAAATCGATGAGGACAGGAGCACTGGTGGTCTTAAACGAAGGTGACAGCGCCCTCTGTATGCATTCTTCGGCGGTGAGCAGTTCGAAGCTTTCCACTTCACCGTCTGCATTTTGGGGCATGAAATCTAGTGGCAGTTCCAGGTCGTAAACGTACTCCGTGTTCGGGAACAGACCTCTCTCGCTCTCGAAATAGAAACTGTAAAAATAAAAATAACTTGTGATTGCTGCTAATCAACCTGTTGAAGGGATAGTATTTAACAAGAATAGTAACAACTTGCTCAACACCTAATAGGAGATCACAGTCTCACAAGGAAATGAATACGCTGATGGGTAGGTATAATCTACTGGACGCGACGATGTTGTGATAATTTTATTAATGTTTGGAATTGTTCTCAAGCAAGTGATATGTAATGTCTTTTTTCAGAATAAATGTCTTTATTCTTATTGTCGAGAGTTGGTACCTATCTGTGGTGTACCTTATATGAGCTTACGGTTATAGTAAACATTACCAGGCTGGCAAGACTTTTTTGGATTTCGCATGTCTAGCTACAGCTCTCAAGCTGAAAATCTCTCGACAAGTTGGTCAAACGCTATGATGTCACATGTCGGATTCAAATTCAAACATCCATCGTAAGAGCGTCGCTTCAAAAATAAGTTATTTCATATGTATAATAATTATATAACACAGTTTTGTTTGAAATAACATATCTTTAGTTCATGGCAGCAGCTATTTGAGAAACCAAATTTGTCAGGTATTGCAATATATAGGATGTGGCGTAGAGTGAATAATAGTGATCTTTACTAGCAGGTGGGTGACAATGACTATTCAGAAAATCAAAAATTATGTTCAGCAATAATCGCATGGTTTTCGAGTATTAAGACATATTGTAAATTTTTAAAAATTGACGCCCTGGCTCACTCTTCTCGGTGCCCTGATCACAAATCAAGGAATTTTTTCAGTCTGTTTTTTGAATTGTATTTTTGGATAAACCTGCTATCAAATGTAAACTTACATTTTTGTGCCTACGTAAGTGTAGTACGCTGGCTTTACACCACACCCTGTATATCTATAACAGCAATATATTGCAGTGAGGCCAGTCTACTCATAGAATAGTAATATAGATAGGAGATCGGAAGTGTCGCATCCCCTCAAGATAAGTCTTTGTTATCATGTGGTTGTGTTTATCATATATTATATTATCGTAAACGAACGGCTCATGTTATAATTGATTATTGAGAGCTGGACTTTACCTAAGTACGTTGTTATTTCCAAGGGCTTTTACTAACTTTTTAAGGGCTGGCGTAATAGGCATACTTAAAAAGGATTTAAAAAAAACCGACAAAGTGTACTTACACACACACGGACACTTTGTTTGTTTATTAATAATTAGTATCAACTAATCATGCCTGCAAAACGAGGGCCCCGAGTTAGTATAATTTGCTCTCGGGTCTTAGGTGTTTGTGTTTTGTATACCATCTGTATAAGTGTACAATCTGGCACAGGTTTTCTAATGCATGGGTATCAAACATGTGTTTGTTTGTTTTTAGTGTACAAGCTAAACATAGTAGAAAAGAACTGGATTTTAAGTGCACCTGTACTGTAGTAGGCTATTATATACCTGTACATTTACTGCTTTAATTGGTTACATTAGACATCCGAAGACCCACCAAAGAGTAACCAGTGAACGGAAAAAAGTCACCGTAGTCGATAACTTCTATAAGAATAATAATCATTATCATCTACACCTATATAGTGCTTGGCGACCCATTTTCGTCTTGAGGGTGGTAAGTATCCAGGCGCACTAGAAATTGCCTTACCATAATGCTGCTAGTTCCATAAAAAATACAATAGATCTCAGGGGAAAAAATTGTCATCTTCGAAAATTAATTTATATAAAAGTGCGATATTTAATGCCAAGGTTCAACGCTCTGTTCAAATGGGATATAATGAATCCTAACTTATACAACCTTGAGTTTTATTTTTATGAGTTCAATGTCATTTATAATAGAAAAATTGAACAAATGGTGAGTGTTTTATTTTATATCTGGCTCAAAGATATAAAATAAAGATATAGTTTTTTGAAACTTAACATCCTAACCTAATATTATTATTACAAACGTAAGTTTGTGAGGAACGATGGATGGATGTATGGAAGTTTGTTACTCTTTCACGCAAAAACTACTAAACGGATTTTGATGAAACTTTAAAGTAATATAACTTACACATCAGAATAACACATAGACTACAATTTATTACGATATATACCACGCGGACGAAGGTCCGGTCTTCTGCCCATTATTACTATAAAGAGATTTGGTGTGATTGTTATCTCCGTCTATATAATATGTTTGTTTGTTATCTGTGAAACTAAAAATGAGATTATAAACAAATATTTTATTGGGGTATACTGTAGACTTTAGAGTACATAATGAAGTCGCGGAGGATCTGTACTCAGCTGAGCTACTTAATAAAATACCTTTTCATTTCAGATATCATGGATCCATAGTATTAATATATAGATAGAAATAAATGTTAATAAAATTGTTGATATGATAAATCATTTAAAAAAATTATACTACTTATTTAATTCAAAAGCAACATTTTGTGCGGAAGACGATGGCCGTCGACGAAAGGAAAATATTTCTCAATTGATAATTTTCTGCACCCAGTGCTTCCAAAAGGGGGAAATCAGCTTCTCCACCACTGTTTTCAGAATGATTGTAAAAGCCAATAAATATTAAATGTGAATAATGCCGGTCCCTCATAATAATTAGGTGGTAGGACTAACTCTTCTGCGAGTGTCCGTCTGGGTTGACCCACCGATTTGCTCGTGAGGTTTGCTGCCAAGCAGTAATGTGCATGTTTGCCATCGTTTGCACAGCGCGAAATGTTTGGTGCGCAAGCTAAAGATACGCGTTCGCGAGCAGAAAGCTCCCATTAAGTTAACGCACCTTAGTAAGTACTAAGTAATAACATACCTGACGCAGCCAGCCGGTACCAGCTTCTTGACAAGGTCTCCTTGAACAGATGCCTCCTCCGCAGCCTCTTTTATGGTAGTCTCCAGGATACCGTACCCAACTGCCAGACCACCACTAACGAAGCAATCCCATTTTCCTATGATATAATGAGCATTAACAAGCATTAATTGGATGCATTTAGCATTAATTTTGAAGCAATCGTGGCTAAGTGGTAGTAACGTAACATCGACTGCCGATACGTAGATATTATTATAAGGTTCGAACCCTACAAGAGCTTGAGCTTTCGAAAACATCTTTATGCAAATCACGATATTTTCCTTAACATGGTCAGCTACCCTCAAATAGGGAAGTTGCATGAAATCTAAAATACATAATAACTGTGGTTATACAGGTTAAGAGCCTACTAGTCCATGGAGCGAACTCATCGGTGGGCGCGGCTAAAATGCATGCTATTTCATCTAACATTCGTGGGACAAGGTAAGACTCTGCAGCGATGAGTAGTATGAGGCTAATGCTCGCACATACACAATTACACACTCTCGTAAAGTCGCGACGAAAACAGAAAAGTCGAAAACCGGCGCGCAAAAATGTACGAATTGGCTTCTGGTGCTTGGGGTTTTACGACAAAACTACTGAATGTATTTAGTCAGACCAAAGTTATTTGAAATGTCAATAAACTAAAGCTTGTTAGTATGTACCTTATTTTCGAGTTTTCGTAATCCTTTTGTAATTTATTTACGTCCAAACTTGCGTTAAAATACGTGCTAAAATAAAGATGTTTGAAGGCTCATTACTTTTAAGCCACTTATTTTTTTTCTGTATAATTAGCAGGCTGACCTAGATAACGAAGAGATAAATCGATATTATTCTTAATTTTGGACTTAAAACGTCAAGTAGTGGAGTAATCACCCAAGTACGGTTGTATGGAGAAATGAACGACTAGTTCGTCCTTAAGAACACCACATTAACATAATAAAAAAAATAAAGCTGATAAGAATAAAGAAAAAAAAGCTGATAAGAATAAAGAAAAAAAAGCTGATAAAGAAAATAAGTCCTAAATTATCAATTTAATTAATTTCTTATTGTCATTAAGTTCCATTATTTTATTATATTTTTTGTGAATGTCATAATATTTTAACATAATTATAATTATTTGTACAATTCTGTTACTTGTTTGTTTGACTATGCGTGCAGTCTTCACCTATAACTGCGATGACATTTATCTTTTATCTGTACAGTGTTTCTTTTATACTGCTTGTTTCAATGTACATCATGTTGGTGTTCAATATAATAAATAAAAAAATGTTGAAATTAATAATTCATAGTTCTGTAATAGTAGTGTAGGAAGAGACTATTATTTTATTAGCAACTACTATTAACAAGCTAATGTTATTCATTCCCCTCACTAATACAAATAATATTGTGCAATCTACAACCTCGTAAGACAATGACATTCTATTCATTTGCATATTTTTAACATTTGTAAGCTAAGTAAGTAGCACTTGTTGTGTCTATTGTCATGTAAATGGTTAGACAGTTTCTATAAATAGTTTTTAAAAGTCTGTGCTATTGACACAAGAAACATCATGCAACATTGTTTAGCTTTAACCTCTTTTTTGTTATAGAATAGATACAATAAAAATAACAAATCATATCCCAACCTGACAACTGTTACAAGGCACATATAATATAAGTGACACACATTAGTACATCATTCAGTTCACCAACAATATAGATTTAGAGTTCAATAAAAACTTAAAGTAATGAATTATTACTGTAGGGTAACAAAACAAGAGGGTTATTTGCCTGATGGTATGCATAACGCCAAATGCATACTTATATTGCAGCCATGCAATAAAAGAACAATACCTGGCCATGTCTGTTTGGTGAAGCTTCGTTGCTGTAACCAGATGCAGAGCCCTTTCGTTGGATGGCTCAGATAACCGGTAACACTGACTCCGTAGTTCCTGATGCCAAATAGACAGATAGCACTCCTGTCCATCTCCAGTAAGCTCTCATGGTAGAAAGCTGTGCTGACTTCAAAGCACTGAAATTGTAATTAATATTTCATTTTAATAGTCAAGTTGCCTACCACTGTAGCTTAGTGATAAGGTAACATTGTACAAACATTTTAAATGCCATAATTACTTATTTTCCTTATTAATTTTATAACAGATTAATATTGTTAATTATATATTGTCTTTGACATGGATATCAGCTTAGTTCTTTTAGCTGATTTATGTATTTAATAATCAATAAGAAGACACAGTTTAATACCACTATTAATTCATTTTATAATATTATTTCAACTGATGCTGATTGTATGATGAATGATAGAGACACCAACATGTTGATTGGTGAACAGGTAAGCACTTACGGTATTTTAACATATTTGTAAACATATAGTTTTAGCTACTTCCACATAATACTGTTATCTCTAGAATCAAGAATGTCTACATGATTATTAACTTAGCTTTTTTTATTGCTTACTAGCAAAACAATAGATAACACAATCACCTTAGTTTATAATCACAGTTTGAACTAAAAATTGTTAAATTTGCTCAAAACCAGTTCAGAGATGTTTAAGATAAGAAATAATATTAATATTACTAGACAATTTCAGTATAGCTTTTAATTGTTTATTGGTATGTTAGTTTATAATTTTATTATTTTAGTCTTTAATATAATTATGTACATGTAAGTATTTTGCTTTGTAAGAATACAAACATAATACACAAGTATAGTAAATAATCTATTTATAAAATACCTCATCTCTCCACCCTTTAAGAGCAATAATTTCGTTTTCTTTTCTCAATTTTTGAAGTATATCAGCAATTTTGAGTGTTCTCTCTTTATAGTCGCGGAATGCCGGGTTTAATTCTACAAATTTTCCTGCAATTCTGAAAACCTGTAAACAAAAACATTAACATAATGCAGATATTCATAATAGATCTAACTACAAGTGAGAAGTTTTTAGCACTAATAATTTTAGGTCGGGTTTTCAAGGTCATTTCAAACAAGAATGTGCTAAGCTTTTCTGTTTACAACAAGAAACATTTAACAAAACAAAATATCTAAGAAACTTAAAAAGATTAAAATGTTATTGATTAATTATTATTTCATACAGAGTTTGAAGTGCTGAGTTCAAATTGAATTCTTGGCATAGTGACAAATAAGTCTACAAAATATAGTCCGAGTTAGTACAGATTAATCAATGCGAGTGTATTAAAAACTTTATAAATTTTTTCAAACTTCAGCTGCACTTACCTCAGGAAACCTCTGTAAATGCTTCAAGACATCAGGCCGAATTAAACCGACTTGATGACCGGCAACTATGAATGGTTTACATATTCCTTGATGTAAACCTAAAATGCCAAAGAGTGGAAAACCATATAAGGAAATCTTGAACATGAAAATTAGATTTCCAACGAATCTAACAAAATTAATGTTGACATACCTGATAGGTAAAAACTGTTAAATTTCCTGGCTAATTTTAAGAGGTCTGAAATATTGTTCTGCGCTGCCGCGTTCATCTCTCTCATAGTTTTATTCCATGCAACTCAAAACACACTAATGTGATAGGGAAACTCCGAAACTCCGGAAAACAGAAAAATGCGAAATTTCAAAGAATGTTGTTCCAATTTTTACCACAGACTGCACACAGAAATAGATTTGACGCTATGCCAGCCGACAGCGTATGTATGAATCACTATGGTACGAATCTACAAAATGGTAAAATTAAAACTCGCACCACTAAATAATAGATAAATCCCACTGGATTCGTGTGCAATTTGATTTCCAATTATATTGCGACTATTTCACAAGGTTGGTGGCATCTGATCTGACATTGACATAACAATATTAACGACAAAACAGAAAACATGAAGAATCACAAAATGTCAGAAGCATGTCAGAAGCCAGGAAATAAAGAAAGAAGTTTTTATAATT
This sequence comes from Crocallis elinguaria, assembly GCA_907269065.1. Taxonomy (NCBI): domain Eukaryota; kingdom Metazoa; phylum Arthropoda; class Insecta; order Lepidoptera; family Geometridae; genus Crocallis; species Crocallis elinguaria. The sequence continues at coordinate 7,095,012 of OU026079.1, read as the reverse complement.
TCTATTTTCTTGTAAAACGTAACGCCTATATAATTTGTGCGTAACGCGCATATACCAGAAGAATATCTTTTATTTTCATTAAATGTTTTATATTACTGAATCGCAATGGCGTCTGGAATATTGAACGAAATAGCTCCAGTCTTTCGTCCCTACGTACAAACCGTGTACGAGGATTTAAAACTCGGTATTCTTTGTTGTTTTGTACTAATATAAATAGTACTAAAATGAAAATGCTTTCTATTTTTTGTTAATTACAGGATTGTGCAAAACCAAAGTAGATTTTGAAAGAGTTATGGGATGTTCTGTGGATGGTGAAAGTCAATTTCGTTTAGTACTACCATACTGCTCAAAAAAATTAAAATGGGAAGTACTTTTTGATTCGTCAATGCCTTGGTTTGCGCCAGACTTTCGGTTTGATGATGATAGCTTCCTGAGCAGTGTTGATGAAGACTTTTTAGATAAAAAAGTACCAAGTTTAGCGAAATGGAATGAAACAGATCCTAAAGCACTAAGTGATGTGATATCGGAGCTTGTCAATCTTTATAAAAGTCACCAGGTTAGTAAGTTATATGACTGACATAGTGGTATGTTGAATAATTATGATATATTAAATAATTAGTTATGTTTTGGACTCTTAACCAATACCAATATTATGTACAGTTAAAGCTTTAACAAGTAAAAATAATGAACTCGCTTATATTTAGAAAAGGTATATTAGCTACATAGTTCTTTAACTATGTAGCTGTCAATATAAATAAGTAACTTATTGTAAAGTTAATATATTTTAAAGTCTAAACCACACCCACACTATAATTTGACATAAACCAACTTATTTTGATTTTAGGTGAAAAAACTACATGAAGATGAAAGTTCACGAGCGCTGTTTGAATACAGTGCGCTACTTGGTGATGCTTTGACCTCTGAAACAGACATAGAAGTGCTGGTTGGCACTCATGTGGTAGAATTTTTAATTAGGCTCAATGTGGACACTTCAAGGCTACCAGAACTTTTTAATGATGAGTGAGTTGTTCTAATAAAATATTCTTTTATTGAATTTACTGAACAAAAATGACCTGTTCTGATGCACTTTCTCAATTTTCTTTCAAGATACTGATGTAGAGATTAAAAAATGCTAATTGCATTTTGGAATTAGTGTGATAGTGACCATTACAATTGCACAAAATCAAAATTGGTTTAGTTTTATCAGTTCCACACCTTACAGGTTGAATGTATATGCAGCCTTAATGTAGTCTAGGTTTACTATCAAGTCTTAGATTTTGGTCCTATCTTTCTGTGGACAATGGTCATTTCAGTTAATATACTATAATATGAAAAAAATACTAGTAAAACGAATAATGTTTTAGAATAGAAGAAAATCCTGGAATTGATACAGCATTACTACTTGTGAGATATCCAAATTCAACAAATGCAGAGCTAATAATGTCACCACTACTAACCAAGTCTCTCGGGAACATCACCTTGCCTCCGTAAGTTTTGTATTAAAATGTAATGGCATCTTAATTATTAACTTATATTTATAATTACATTACATTCATTTAAATTTTCTTTGCAGAATGCATCAAACAGGAGTCCTAATGGATTATGTTCCTATGGTAACAGAATTATTGAATAACAAGGTAATATTGACTTACTATGTAATGATTGATTTTAGTTACATAATTATATTTATATATATATAATACTGCTGAGTTCCGCAGCACTTGCCCAACCGGCTCTCAAGGTATTCAGTACCTCTTCATCAAACATTCTTAATTAATATGTTTAAATGTATTAATTTTAGATTGAAGATTTGCTTAACAATGAGAAATTGAAAAGGAACCTTTTGGCACAATTGATTGTGAAGTATGAAGGAGCTGTGCTAGAACATGACGCTAACAACGCATCATTTCTCTTTGAGATGAATGACTTCCATTGGATATTACAGATTGATATAGGTAGGAATTACATTACCCATACTTTAAAATTAGATGATAATAATAATATGCTTTCCTCCTTCATGGGACAGGCTGTGATGAACAGTAGACATTTTCAGCAATCTATACTTTATTTATTATAAAGCAATTCTTTCTTTCACTAAAGGGAAGCTACATTATCATTGGGTGCTTGCTACATTTTATATTGATTGCACATGTGCAAAGCCATTATCAAGGCTGGTTTTTACATATTATTATTCTGTAATGTACTTATAGTAGTTTTAGTATTTAAAAAATACCCGTTTTATAATTTGATTGTTTCCAGGTGCTACTTTCCCTGACAAATGTCCAGTGCTGATTCTGCGATCTGTTTATCACTGTAGCAAAGGAAAGCCAAGATTTAAAGTACTGCCTTCTTGCCCATATAACAACTTTGAAAGCTACATTGAACAACAAGTTGAAATATTCCAAACTGAATGCAAGGGACAACCATCAAATAGCATAGGCTTAAATCTAGAGAACTAAAATCGTATTTGTGTTTTTAAATAAAACTAAACTTAGATTTAAATTTGGAAAGTCTAAAAAAATAAAAATACTTAATTATTCATAACAATTAATTTATTTGTCTGTTCTCCAGCTTCATTAATATCGATAGAACTGTTATTAAATTAAGTTTAGTACATTTTTGAAAAAAAAAATTGGATCATACACTAATTCATTCATAAATACTTTGTTATCATGTGGAAACAAAATGGTTGAATTAACAATTTTAACTGTATTGGGGTGGTATACTTTTACAGCTTTCAATAGTTATTATTAGAGCTATTTGAATTTTTAAACATGTGCTACTTTTTTCTAAAAATACATAATCTAAACTTGAATATTATTTAATAATCTATGATATAACATCATGATTAATTGAGATTTTAGGTGGGAACAAGTACATCATTTTATAAATCAAAATAAATTATTTTAACTGATTTACAATCACAAAGAGTTTCCACAGTGACAAACTATTGCCGACAGAAGAACCCCACACATATGACTCCTTTAGGTTAAGTAAATAAATATTTCAAAAATAAACTCACTACAACTAAAACTGAGAAATCAATACATTTCTATGTTAAAAGCCTAAAATAAAATGTAATACCTAAATCTGCTTAGTTAGTTAACTTTGTGGTTTGTTTCTCCCCAATCAACTCGTAACGGTATCTCATGTACATTACTTTTATTCTGTCCCAAACATTTTCAAAGGAATCTACAGCAGGCCTGACATCGAGAAGAGCAAATTCATAACGACTGTCCACTTCTCCACCATCATAGTAGTCAATAATGTAACGGACATCCTTTCCACATCTATCAACAATCCAGTCATGACGATCGAAAGGCAATTCATATCTGAAACGTGAAAATTAGTATAATTTTGTAGTTTCATTACAAATAAATACCAAAAATAAACAAGAAAAGTTACAGGTTAGGGCTTACCCTAGTAGTGACCGGAAACGAGCCCTAGGGCTGTAATCTGTAGCTTTGCCTCCAAAACTTTTGAGTCTAGGGTGTCCACAGTCTTTGGCATGTAGAGCTTCCCATTTCAGTACCTCTTGCCATGCCTTTAAAACATAAGAATAATTATGTATTCAAAAGTTTACTTTGTTTATAAGATTAATTTTATAAAACTACTATCATTAGATTATAACATTATAGGAAAACAAATAATTCAAACAGTGAAGTATTAGAGGAAACAATTTTTATTAATTCTTACCTGTTCATTGTTAGCATTGTGAATTTTAATTATATCATCCATGTCCTTCTGTTTAATATCTTCATTCTTCCAACGCCAGCCTTTACGGAGCATAGCATTCCAAAACATTTGCTGGCTAGGGTAAACCCAGAATTCAGTGGATCCATCGGGCATTGCTCTGGGAATAGTAGACACTTGGCGTTGTGTGGGGAGGTTGAATGGCTGGTCAGGAGCAGGCTGTTGGTTAGCTGGTGGCATCTTTAGAACAAACAAGAAAAGCTTCAAAACATATTTACTATTATGTTATTCATAAACTATATATAAATATTGCCATGATCAACGGTATACTAGTAACAATAAAAATGAATAAAAAGTTGTAAATACCATGTTGTAGGGATTGATATCTTTGCCATGCTGAACTGGGCACTCTGAAGTTTTCGTTTCTGGCTTCTGTTCGTTTTTCTGGTGCATCGGACATTCTGGTGGTGGGTTAGCATTGCCCCCAACCGAATTCACTTTAATGTCGGCATCAGCGGACACTTGATTTCCCATTTTTGCTAGTTACGGGTCGTCTTACGTAAGCTTTTAGAGGTTACAAAGTACATAGGGCATTTTAACCAGTTTCACAAAAAATATCACACTGATAAAAGATCTTTCTGTATATTAACTTATTTGATTTGGTTCTACCAGATATATTTTTTAATGTTTTTTAGTTATAAATAACAATTTTTAGAAAAAGAATCTACTTCTGAATCTATCTCAAGTTCAAGCAGGGGATCACAGATTCAGGGGATACAGTTGACAGTTTATGTTATGTCAACTTTAGAGCTGTAAGAAACCGTCACAGACTTACAAATCTGTGGAAACCGTATGTATTCGTTACCGAGTAACGAGTACTTCGCGAGTACGGATCTTTTCGATAAATAAAATTCGATAAAATTGACAGTTAAAATCGATAAAACCCACTTTATCGATTTTAACTGTCAATTTTATCGAATAAAACCCACTTTATTGATTTTATCGGTCAATTTTATCGAATTTTATTTATCGAAAAGATCCGTACTCGCGCCGCAGATTCGAAGTAACGAATCGTTACTTACAAATTCAATTCGTTACTCGTATGATGTCAGTTCGATAAGTTCGATTCGTTATCCATTACGAATACAACGCATGATGCGTGAACTGAAACGGTTTGTACAGCTATAGAATGAAATGAATGCGAGTGAGAATTTGATACAATAAGCATCGTGGCTTCGTTTTGTTCATATCTTTATCCAAAACATGAAGCAGAAGGGTTTTCAGTTCGCCTGTATTTTTTTTTGTGGCGATGTTACTCCTTATCTCCGGCATTTGTCGACCGATTTGAATGATTATTTTTTTCCTACACGCAGAGTTTTAAAAAAGAATTTGTATATGTAAGATATTTAAGAGGAAAAAAAAACAACATAAAATAAGTGTTCCTGTTTTTAATACCTAAATAATTAACAACATTAAATACACACACACACATTGGGCTACAAAATGCAGCCACTACTGGGACCACAACCTGCAGACAAGATTTTTAATTCATTTTGCATCAGCACCCCTTCTGTTCTCTCGATTTTATGGTTACCAGTAGCTGCAAATAGAGGCCTCACCCAACCACTGTTGGGCGAGTCTAATTAATGGCTGTGTTAATATAAGTGGCTCTATCAAGTATCCGTGTTCAATGGCCCAATATGAGGAATCATTAACTCTACGAATCTAAACTTTACTTTTTCATATACTTTAAATATTTCTTAGCATTGAAGTTATCCTCAATATCATCGCTTATCTTGACCTTCTTCTTTGGTTTGCGCTTGTCTATTCTAATTTTTCTTTCCTCCTCAGTTAAAGAAGACAAATCCAGAGGAAGCTGAAAATATAAGGAAAAGGAATTAAATTATGTAAAGTAATCTGAAAGTACACAGTAGTATATGTATATTTTTTTGTGCACAGAAAATTTTTACCGGCTGCTATCATCATACTTGTACAGTACTCACTGCATTAAAAAATAAAGGAAACTCTCGATTAGTCCATAAACCTTACTACCTTCAATATTTAAAGTACTTGTCCGCAAGAGCAGACAAGTACTTTAAATGATGCGTAATAATGCACTATGGCTGTGGGACACATTGTTAATCAAAAGGAGGTTAACTTAGACGTAAAAATGTTTGAATGTGAATTATTTTTTCTCTCCTTTTTCACCAGCTACAGTCCTCTTTGAGGAATGGTTCTTACAATATGTTTTAGTAGTCCAAAGAAAACAAAATTTGACTGAAACAAGGTTAGGAATTCGTGGAATAAGAAAACGTCCTTTTTATTAATTAGAAGAATGTGACAGTAACAATAAAGTATACCTTAATGATTTTCCGAGGTTCATGGTATCTAATATTTATAGAAGACCCATCGGGAAGAATAACTGTTGTAGGATAACTTCTTGCGTATATTTCTCGGTGTACTTTTGTCACTGCTGCTATGTTACTATTGAAGTACCTCTTTGAAATAATATCAATAAAAATAGTTTTACACTCCAACCAAGCTTTCGTATTCATTTTATTTGATAAAATGTACCTATTATATTTTTATATTATTTATTGTATTTGATTATATCATATGAAATTATGAATTAACCATAGAGTAGTACTATAATAAAAGGAATAGAGTGCGCTCTCTCGTCGATTCCACGATGTATCGCGATCAGCGCCACCTACAAAAGGGCGGTGAAACTACTTTACTATATTATATGTGTGCGTTCTGTATTTTACACACACATTCTTACTTTACTATCTATGTGTGAGTTATGTGTTTTATACACCCACTCATACTTGTTTATCTATGTGTGCATTCTATATTTCACACACACATTCACACTAATCTATGGATCCTGCTTAGTTCCTGTGAAAGTAAATGTATCTACTTATATGTGACTTATATGGAAAATAGCAGCCTTTCCCATGTTTGTGCCTAGGAGTAGGAACACAATATACAGTACCAAACGTAATATTTAGATGTAGAGCAGCAAAAAGGAAATAACAAAAGCTAACACGTACATAATAATTGAAACTCTTTATATTTAAAACATCAAGAAAAACAATGCATAATTAGACTGAAAACACTAAAACTGAGCACTTAAAAGTAACAAATACATTACTAGAACACAACAATTACTTAAACCACTAATTTATATCACTTAAACCGCAAAAAATATCTAGAAATCACAATAGTATTTTTCGAAACGGAAAATATTTTATTTTATTTGTTATCGGTTTCCATGGTAACCATTTTAACTTTGACATTTTGAAGTAACGTCAAAATAGTGCCACGCCCTTTAACAGATGGCGTTAGTTCCTGTGTCTCGGGGCTCGACTATGGAACTGTCACAAAGTGTGCCCCCCCTGGAATTAACCTAGTCTGTGGAATTAAGATCACAGATTACTATATAGGTATGTAGCAAGTTTAAGATCATCTGATATCACCACAGATCAGTAATATAGTCACAGATTACTTTAAATGTTGATTATAGTACGTAGTAGTAGATAAGTCAAATGACTCAATCATTAAAGAAAAGTAGAGGATATGAACTAAAGGTACTTAATACCTAATGTCTCAGGGTAACGAGCGCACTGCAGTGCCCCGCAGGCCTTTGTGTTTCAAAGTTCCGGGTGTGCTTACCATCAGGCAAACGACCAGCTCGTCTCGTTACCAAATAATATAAAAAAAAAAAGTACGTATTGCGCGCCGAAACAGAAACAAAAATGGCGTCAATGTCGAGCCACAGCACTTTGGCATGGTAGCCTGAATTACATGCAACTTCTCATAGAACTTTATTTTTTTATATAGGTAATTGTGTCGCAGGATTGAATTCAATGACACATCAAGTACTCGCTCTGGACTTTACAACAAAAATCAGCCGATGGGCGGGTCATATGGGACCGGGACGTCATTAATTGTATGGATATCTACACAGATTTAGTACTATGTGTTAATTATTACTGTTTCTTTCGAACAGTGATTATTTTTCTCGGTAGGTATCGCCTTTAAGTATACTGCTGACTTTACTAAATAATTCAAATGAAATAGAAGCATTTTTACTACAACAAATCAAATGAAATCAGCGGCGCGAGTACGGATCTTTTCGATAAATAAAATAATAAATAATAAACTGTCAATTTTATCGAATAAAACCCACTTTATCGATTGTAACTGTCAATTTTATCGAATTTTATTTGTCGAAAAGATCCGTACTCGCGCCGCAGTCCCGTTTAGTTCATAGAGTAAGGTCGCCGTTACTCTATGAACTAAACGGGACAGAGGACAAAAAAAAGGTCGCCATTTTAGAAAGAGACGCACTTCCTTAATAATTAGTCCCTTTCGGACCGCGTTTTTGGTATCAGTCGTAGACTAAAACTCTGTCTACGGTAGCAGTGATCCTTTTAGTTGTAGTATAAAAAATCCTTGGTTTGTGGTCTGTGCGTAGTATCTCTATATAGTATGTGGTCTGTGCAACAGATCGCATCCCTAGTAGAAATAAGTCTGTGAACAGCACAGAGTGCTTTTCTATTGTTGGTAGTAGTAGTCTGTGAGCAGTGAGATCTGAAGATCTAGCTACATATTACTGATCTGTGCCACATCTGTGCTGAAGACATTCAGGTTATTGTCCACAGCTATATTACATATCTGTGTTATTGTCACATTCTAGCTACATATATAGTAATCTGTGTTGACATTAATCTGTGGCTGAAGATTCTGAAGCGTCGTTCTGTAGTTTGTGTTTATTGTTTATTATTTTTAACAGTAAAAGCATTTTTTGTAAATGTCTATCTAGCTATTTTGTCAAAGTACTATCTAAATGGGTTGTGCTCAAAGTGAAATATCTCCTCAAAATGAGACTCCGAGGAAAGGCTGTACCGACGTCCTGTGGCTCATTATTTACATAATATTTTGGATTTTAATGGCAAGTTGTAATAATATTTTTAGAATATTCTCCAAAATATTAAATAAAGTATAGGTCAAACTGGGGCTAACGGTCATCTATGTAATTTGAAACTTAATGAAAATATAACGCTACATAAATCTTTCGGGATCCGGGGGAGTATTGGTGGCGAAGACATGAACGTGACCTCAGGTGTCAGTGCCACTGACCTTTATCCCAGTGGCCATTGATTTTGACCTCGTAGTCATAGACATTAAGGCAATTGATCAAGGGTCATTGACCTTGACTTCAGGGTCATTGGCATTGACCTCAGTGATCTCCAAAATCCCTCTGATTGGTTCTGTAACAGTTATGAACCTAATCAATCACAAATCACTGATAGATTGGACTGCAGAAAATTTTCACCATCTAAAACAACATCCCTGGAATAGCTGTGCCAGCGACCCAAGGCTGCATGCCATTATGTAAAGGAGTTGGGAAGACTTTCTTGTAGCACATTTACATTTTACAGACACATGGTCTTTACTTTTATAAAATTAGGTCATATATTAATAGAATAATAGAAATTAACAATAATAACAAGGTAAAAAGTGGCACCTGTGCACGAGTATGACCCATGTGCCAGCCATTGCTCTCCTCAACCATTACTGAAGGAAAAGAGAGACCCACCATATGATGCCTCCACAAGCAGAACCTTTTTCATGACCATGACAGCTCCAGTTGCCTACACAGATGAACTTGACTAGATCAGGTATTGAAGCTTTCCCATTCCAATGGGAAAATGGGAAAGCTTCTGTCCATTTGTTCATACGGTCAATCATAGAAAGCAGGTACCGGTGCCCATCTGGAGATATTGGAAGTGGGCCAACCACAAATTATGGCCCTACAATGTCAATATACAAATATAAGTATGTAATTATGTATTGTAACATCATTCAGTGTTATTGCTCAAAGTGATCTCTTTCAGGCAAATAAAGCATCTTCATCACCCACAACCCTTGGTTCAATTACGACCGAGATATATGAACATTGTTGGTCCCATACAAACCTACTTTTATAATATACCAACTTCCAAACAAGGAGGAGGTTCTTAATTTGGCTGTATTTTTCTATGTTTGTTACCTCAAATCTCCGTCATTTAAGTATAAACCATAACCTTGTCAAAACCGCGGGGAACCGCTGGATGCAAGAGGCGAGTAGCCGATCCAAGTGGCGTTCTATGGGGGAGGCCTATGTTCAGCAGTGGACATCTTCCGGCTGCTGATGATGTTGATGAAGTATAAACCAAATTAGAAAATTCTTCTTTTATTTGAAAGGATATACTTTCAGATTGGTCCCATAGAAATTTCTTTAGAAATCGGTTCTGTAGTTGGTCACTGACGTCGGTTCGACTAAATATCAGCGATATGACCGATAGTCACCGATTTACAAAAAGTCGTATTTTTGAATCTCAGCGGGTGACTAAAATTATCATACCAATGATATCGTTTACGAATGGGTACCCCCACTCGTAAACGATAAATAGATACGAATATTTAGTGCCAATTTTGACTTGAACACAATTTCCAACTTAAAAAATAAAAATAAATAGAATACAATCATAAGTTTATCTGTGATCAAAGCTGAGAAATAGTTGCATGATTGGTATACAGGGTATGACTTTCAAAAATACGACTTTTGCAAATTAGTAATTTCAAAGTCATCGCTGAGAATTTTGTCATCGGTGATTTCGAAATCATTCGTGACATTCAAAAATAGGTCCCCTGTTCTGTAATTAACTAGCCTACGCGTTACCCTATAGGAACTGGATTTTTTGCGATCTAAAGTTTGCTTTCGTGGTTATAGAACTTAATGCAAATATCATTCAAATCATTCAGCTACTTCAAGGGAATTGGTGACAACAATTATATTACAGCACTGCAATCAGACGGTTCATTATTAGTTCATTTCTGTATTGCATCTTTCATTCAAAGTCACATTTTCACACTTTTCTACTGGCTACTTTTTACCATAAGGTTGGCGGTTTCACCCGCGCGGAGATATTGGATTTCATGGTTTTTATTTTTCAGCGCGGAACCCTAATTCTTTTTCTAAAATAAAAGTAGCCTAAGTTACTCCTTGTAACATCAGCTATCTGCCAGTGAATGTTCCGTCAAAATCGGCCCAGCCGTTTCGATGATTAACCGGAACAAACAGACAGACAGACAAAAATTTTATAAATGGTTGTTTTGTTATAGGTACCGTATATACTTTCATATGCATTTGGTAAAAAGCTGTTATTTTGATATTACAAACAGACACTTCAATTTTATTTGTTAGTGGGAGGACTAACTCTTCTGCGAGTGTCCGTCTGGGTTGTTACCACCGCTTTGTTCGTGAAGTCTGCCGCCAAGCAGTAGTGTGCAAGCAGTACTGTGTTCCGGTTTGATGAGCAGAGTATCCAGTGAAATTACTGGGCTTATGAGACTTAATACCTAATGTCTCAGGGTAACGAGCGCACTGCAGTGCCGCGCAGGCCTTTGTGTTTCAAAGTTCTGGGTGGCACTGCAATCGTTATGGGCCGGCGTTTATGCTTACCATCAGGCAAACGACCAGCTCGTCTCGTTACCTAATAACATAATAAAAATAAATAAAAATAATATTTATTTGTATAGTCTAATCAGTTCAATTTTATTTATTTGTGTAGTAGTAGTAGTAGTAGTATGAATGAGATGCAAGCTATCTAGTCGTCTATTACCTTCTCTGTCTAGGACGGACAGGATGGATATCAACCTTACACGGGTGACGCAGTACCGTACCTATAGTGAACTAGTAAATAGTTATTACTGCATGTTAATTACCCTGATACATTGTTTGTTTCTAGATAATAGTTGCAGCTATATCTTTCGTCTACGGGAATCCACAAAGACTTATCAATGGATTTGACTCATTTGGAAACACCTGTGGTGTGAAGAGCAACCAGAAACTCATTAATTTCCCACTGGCTGGCATCAGTACAATTGACAAGAAATACCTCTTCTTTATGGACATAAAAGAACTGCAGAGATCGCTTAAAATATGTGTTAAAGAATGCCCCAACAAAAAAATGGAATCATTGGCGGATTTGCAAAATTTCTACAGAGAAACAGGATCAAATCTATGTCGTTATGACATTAATGTGACCAATGTATCTAATTCGCCAAAACTGCATGATTATGTTGGCCCCTGCCCTACTTTGCCCGTGTATGATTCATTTCCACTTCTTAATAGATGTTTCCCTAAGAAAGCACAAGATATTGCTAAGAAGGTGTTCACAGATTTCTATGATTTACTGAATAGCTGGGACACTATTGAGCAGATGCTTTCAGACCTTTATTCATCTTGGAAGGAGATGATAATATGTGTTATTATAGCATTCAGTAAGTACTTTATGATACATTGATCAAAATATCAATCAGCTTATTTTAAACTAGCTTCTGCCCGCGGCGGGTACAGTAAATGCACGCGTGGAAATTCTTCGCGTGCCTTTATTACACGCGCGTGCAATTCCATCGTGGAATGAAGATATAATATACCTATGGCACCTATGGTAGTAACTGTGTAAAAGAATGTTTAGAATCAGATTAGTAGTTCCAGAGACTAACAGTAACAAACAATATAGAAACAAACTTAAAACAAACCTCAGTCTCCAAGGTGAAGTAAAATCTCATGTAAATCTAGATGATCTCATTTTGTCTCAATTACTGAGAAACTGACTTCCCTCATACTCATAGGCTATTTATATTATGGTCTGTGTGGGTCAATCAACTTTTTTACCGACAATTTGGAAGAGTTGCAACAAATTAAATGGTAATATTTAATAAACAAAATATAATATGTTATATATTATACCTAAAATCATATTTTCTTAATAAAATTAATAAGTAATATTCATTTAAGGTTAAATGTTTACCATACAAACTTTGCATGACCTTTTTACGTGCCCTGCTGTTATTTTGAACTCACAATGACTTAACATAGCCCTAATTTAAGCTTATATAGCCGCAAAATCAGTAATATTATGATTTAATAGCCTGGAAGTACATTTTTTTAGCCTAATATTTCGAAATATTTTACGATTGTAGTGGTACAATATTATATAGCACGCGCTCGTAGTGTGAGTTACATTGTCATGATGTGCGTGCAACGTGCGTTGTCAGATTGTGCGTGCAAGCGAGAATACATTACTTTGCGAGAGCAGAGCCGCGCTATATCGCAACGTGCGACGTTGCCGCTCCGTGTGACATAAAATCAAAACCACAAAAAACAACAATTCAAATAAGCGAGAGTTATACAACTCAGTGCTGCCAGACCTTGCGAGTGTAACATTTTGAGTAACTTATGACATCGCGTAACTCTCCTGCTATATGAATGTTTTATTTAGGACCGTTTCATAGAGATTACCATTAATTTGTATTATAGACACGTTTGCTTAAAAAAAATAGGGGGTTACAAGTTTATCAACAAAGAACACGTTCAGGGTGATGATGGGGATAATAAGTAATTAATTATTATCAAAGAAAATTTCCTAGCAAGCTTTATCGGGAAACACAGCTATGAGCTCAAGTGACTTAAATAACAATAGTATTTTTTATTTTACTGTAACAATACTCAGTACGCGAACCTAATCAATCAAGACACTACTTTTGGCCGCAGTAGACTGGCCAAATTGAATGTAACGTACTCTTATATACTCTTTGGTACTGGCAACACAAAATACAAGTTGTGTTCTCAGTTCGCAGTTTTTAGGTTAGGTTAGTGTTTGTATTTTACAGCATAATGTTTGTATTCATCATCCAGCTGTTATAACAGCAAAATTAATAGACCTAATAGATCAAAACCGTGTTATAAAACTCATTCTGTCCTAAAAGTAAACCGAAAATAGGTTCGTGGTCAGCTCAAGCGTTTCCATGGCGACGAAGTTTCGTAAGTATTGAACCTATGTAAACAAACATGGAACAAATTTTTTGAATTCTGAGATACTAAACAGGTACTTATTTCATTTTTACAGACGGGAAGACGCATGGCGAAAAACATCTTAGCTAAGCTCAGCTTAGATTTTTTTGTCAAACCCAGCAAGTTCTGATGTGTTACCTTTGACAATAAAAAATGCTAGAAAATCAAGACGGATCCGTGTTGAGGTTGACTATAACACAAAATAGACCAGTAACACAGCAAACCATGCCTGAAAGCGTCCAAGAAGTAATTGTCAACGGATATGGTGTCCGGTCAGCAAAATGAATCTAAAATGAACTAGTTTTGCTGAAAATTTTCAAAAGCAGTTCGTCCTTCTGGATTCTATATCAACGAGGGATATGGGTTTCTAGGAGCAAGCCCAGATGGCGTGATTACAAATGAAGAAGCGATTTTAGAATGAAAGTGCTTTCCTTCGTTGATGGTTGATCGAAGATATCGAAAGCGCTGCCAAGGAAAATAAAATCCACTTGTATTCAAAGAGGGAAGATAAAAAAAATCACACTTTATTATTACCAGGTACAGAGCCAGCTAAGAGTCAAAATGAAGAGATTTTATTTGGAGTGCTTTATCTCATCAGCCCAACCCACAAGAGTAGTAGAAATTGAGAGAGATGAAGAGTTTATCCTGGCGGTGGTTGTCTCACTTATTCTTAAATCTATGTAATAAACTAAATAACAATAAACAACATTTATAATAGCAAAAATAGGCGACATGCTTCATCTCCAAAGTGGACACACGCATTAAATTTTTTTAAACGTTACCTAGTCTTTCATTTTACTTTTCAATCTAGCACAAAAACTAGGTAATTGCACAGATTTGTAATATAGTAGTAATTGTTATTATTACTAAGTGCAATAGATATCCAAAATGTCTAAAAAATATTCTTCAGCACAAAATGAGACTATAGCATTCCAGATTCGAACTCTGGTTCTTCAAATCGCAAGTCTGCCGCTGTGACAACTGCGCTAATTCGGCCAATTTTAGTACATATACCGATAATACTGTTTTCCCATTTGCATGTGTGTGTGTCGTTCATTTACATATACAGGAGTGCGGTTTTAATTAACATTTTCTCAAAAGTGTAGTTATAAATGGGTTCAACTATGTTTGATATGTGCTAAGAACAAATTGATAATACGGCAAAATCACCTAAAATGAGTTTATTTCTCGCTATTTAGAGTAAAATAAATAAAAACATGTTTTTGGAGAAACAGCGCCATCTCGTGGGATAAGTTGCTTAGCGACACGAGATGTTTACCCTTAAGAAACAAAAGCAATTGAAAAAACTACCTATTACGTAACGGCTGTGAACATGAATCAGAGCGCATGACGTCATGAACTATGAACCACTGCGCTAAACAACTTACTGGTAAATGATCTTTGCCGAAAATCGAACATTTGCGTCGCGTCGCGATGCTTCGGCTGACAGATCGCAGCATGAAAATTGAAAGTGTAGAAAGACAAAATGTCAAGTTACATATACAAACATCGAACGCGACGTTCGATTCGACGATGAAGTCGTCGGACACGAAATACTTTCATTGGTAGGAAAACTGCGATCCGACAGCCGAAAATTCGACGTTCGATTTTCGGAGTGTTCGTGGTTCATACGGTTTCATAACGTAATCAGTCACGTGACAATTTCGGGCGTTTTAGCGGGAATATCGAATCTTATCTAATTTATCACATTTTCTTAAAAATAAATCATCTTTATTATTAAAATATTTTCTTCGCGTTTATAAAGTTTATCTATAAAATAAAAGCAGTTATGAAAATTGGTCATCATCCCTATTTTTACGCCAAAATTAGTCGCCGTTTCCTCGTGGTCATACTAGTTTTTAAGACCAGTATGACCACGAGGATATACACTGTTCTCGTGGTCATACTCTCATTCCTGCACATCCTGTGAGGAAAAATGCTAGTTTACACATTTGAAGCACAGCGAAAGTGTCAGGACGTAAAATGCATCAATTAATCACTTAAAAAAGTGACATTGATTAAAAAATCAATGTCACTTATTTTAGTGAATCAAGATCTTTCTTTACTTACATTAAAAGGACTCGTAAGTCATAAGTAATTGAAGTGGGTGGGAATGACATAGAAAGGCTACAAACACACCAATGATGTCACTCGCATGCTAACTCCTCATAACAAAAGAGCTGGTGTATTGAAAAAAAGCGCAAAAATAAACTCTAAACACATGGGAATAGGGTTCCAATAACAAAATGTATTGTTTTGATGTATGTATTGTTGTTTTGTGTTGTGGAGCAAAGCTATTTATGTAGATTAACAGGACAGATTGTAATAGCGGAAGTAATTACTAAATTGCTTTTGTAACCTAAATAATATGTATACTTAATAAATTAAATTAAATCCCTACTTTAATGTATTCTGTGAGAATATTAATCCTATATAGAGTATATGTATACCTGTATAGACATAATTATATCAAGAGGTAAAGTATGTTTGTTTGTACTGGACCTGGAAACACTGATCCGATTCAAAAATTCATTCACTAATAGCGAGTTACCACGGGCTTACGAATTATGAAGCTACAATCTCTGAGTTCCTATTTTAATCTTGATGTGCGACTTGCGTGCGAGGCTGCGAGCGGAAGCTAGTTTTAATACTGATTAATAGTTCCTTTCTCCCTAGCTAGTGGAATGCAACTAACTGAACATTGATGTTTAAACATTTTATTTTCAGTATGCTCCCTCATAATGGTGTCAATTCTTCACTTATTGGCATCACTAGTATCTTGGATATTCATGATCATAGTTTCGATTGTAAGTGTCGCTGGGTCAGGTCTATTATGGTACACTTACTATGAGCTACGGACTCAACAGAGAAGCTTTGCTGACACTGCATTCTTAGCTGTAAGTTGATCTCTGATGTCTATATTATGTATTGATTTTGAATTATGATTTAAACTAACTTTTGTTTTTCAGGAATCATTCAAGAATGAGAAGGCTTTTCTGTGGTACTCTATTATTGCTACTGTTATTACCGTAAGTTTCTGAATCTGTACTGATGTCATCTTTGATGACATAATGTAGCTAGTATGAAGTTATTAATAGACATATCTACAATGACAAACTGGAGTCTAGGGTACTGGGGTATAATAAATACGAAAGTGTGTTTGTTGGTATGTTGGTTAGGTGTTCTTTTACGCAGCAACGTAAAGACGTTACTTTTTGCATACATATAGTTTATTAGTATCCCTGAAAAGACACGGTTGCTGGTAAGGATATTCAAGCGGGTGAAACCGCGGGTAGAAGCTAATAATTAATACGGTTGAAATTGGTTATGGTATTTTTTCAAATGGACCTTGTTTTGTTTTTCCCATGTAAGGAAGCAATTTTTATCGCGGATTTAGCTTTTTGCTAGTGTTGCAAGTGACTTGCACACTACCACAGTATAGATAATAGTACAAACACTACCGTTGTGGTATGCGATCACCAGTTTCTGACTCCATATATGAGGTAGGTACAACTCATGTGTGAACTCAAAGTGGTTATCACTTATATAAATTGTATCTACCATACTATGGTGGAAAGAGTAGTCCCTAAAAATTTGATATAATATAAATAAATGGCAATCCAAAACTCTTAGGGCATACCTCTACTTTCTCTCGTTCACGAAAACTATGAATCGGTTACTTATTGGTAATTGAGACGGACGTATCAAGTTATCAAATTTATTTCTGGAAAGTCTTATTTTGCAAGGTGCTGATACTGCTGATGCTGCTGGAGTCGTGTTATGAACTCTTCCAACTTATAATGTACAACTTGTACTATTATGTATTCTGCGACAACACGCAAAATGGGAACTTATTTACAAGTTTCAGGCAGTTCAATTTACGTCGTAAACTGACTAGGAATAAGAGTTAATAAAGCTGCTGTATCTGTTTAAATTAAATCAAACCCCTCAATGAAATTTGTTTGAAACACTTTTTCGTCGTCACAGCTTATCCTTCTGCTCCTGGTGTGGGTGATGCGTTCCCGGGTTTCGTTCTTGGCTGCGCTGTTCAAGGAGACTGCGCACTGCCTCGGCTCCATTCCAGCATTGTTCCTGCAGCCGATTATCACGTTCTTCTTCCTCGTGTTGTTCTTTGCGTTTTGGTCGCTCGTGGTGGTAAGTACGACTTCTCTATAGTATATGTTATATAAGCACAGAATCATAAAATAAAGTCGGCATTTCGAAAAAAAAAAACAATATTCCGTGATTTACTAGGAATAATCCTACACTGTTGGCCTCATCAGTAAGCTCAAAGTTGCACAACGAGCTATGGAGAGGGCTATGCTCGGGGTTTCCCTGCGTGATAAGATCCGAAACGAGGAGATCCGCAGGAGAACGAAAGTTACCGACATAGCTCTCAAAGTTAGCAAGTTGAAATGGCAATGGGCTGGCCACATCGCTCGCAGAACCGATAACCGATGGGGAAGAAAGGTTCTCGAGTGGCGACCACGAACCGGAAGACGTAGTGTAGGACGTCCCCCCACTAGGTGGACTGATGACCTTGTCAAAACCGCGGGGAACCGTTGGATGCAAGAGGCGAGTAGTCGATCCAAGTGGCGTTCTATGGGGGAGGCCTATGTTCAGCAGTGGACGTCTTCCGGCTGATGATGAATCCTACACTTCTATAGAGTTCTAAATTGTTCGCCTGGTTAGAACCTACCACTCTCATCTCAAGTCACCCTTTATCTTTTATTCTTCCTATCCTTTATTTAGATCCGTAACTCACTATCGATGTGTTTTGGTAGTCCATATTACCTTAGTGGGCTGTCACCATTGGCCGGAACGTCATCCTCTGCCAAGGTATGAGTAGGTCAAACGCTCACCTCCTATACTAGAAAAATAAAAAAGGTGTACTTACTAAATTAAGTGGCACAGAGCGTAGCTATCGTCACGTGAAACCTATTTGTGCAGTACCGTAGGTAATATAATTAACCAATGAGTAAATACTAAAAAAACTACGTCATAAAGTATTTTACTTTCGGAACTTTAGTACCTAATGGTTCTACTTTTAAATACCTACCTTTGATAAAATTCTTATAAATGAGTTTCTAGATCTTAAAACTAAGGTATGAAGGTTACATAATTTTATAAAACGAAACAAATCAAAAATGTAACTTTTGCGAATAAACGCGTTTTCTTATTTTCCTCGATTTTCGTACTGTCTTTCTTTTAGTCTAAAATGACAATTTTTTTTAACCGACTTCCAAGAAAGGAGGAGATTATCAATTCGTCAGGTATTTTTTTTTTATGTTTTGTTACCACAGATCTCGGTCATTTATAAACCGATTTGGAACAATCTTTTTTTATTTGGAAGGGTATACTTTCAGATTGGTCCCATAGAAATTTCATCAAAATCGGTTCTGTACTTTGTCACTGAAGTCGGTTCGTTGCTTTGAGATTTTGAGATTTTGTAATTAGCAAATAAAAATTGCAAATAATGCTTACTAGGTACATCGATACTGGCATCACCTATGCATTTACGTAATTTAGTTTAGTTTATACATTGCATTCAGTTTAATTAGTTACTCATTATAAACCCTGAGTTTTACCAGCGCCCCAAGGCGCTCCGTTACATAAAGGAGTTGGGCTGGCTAGGGTAAACGCTGGCAGGGGGAAATGCACAATACACCCCAAGCGGGACGTCAGTGCAGGCCTTATCGCCCCCACCTAGAATAAGAATAAGAAACCCTTGAGTTTAAATTGATATATTATCCTGAAAGGGGGTCAATGTACTGGAGGTCAAACACATTTGATCTACGAGGTTTTGAAATTCGGAAGTTTTCATTGAAAAAAGTCATTTAAAGTTTACGTCAAAATTCTACTACAAAACTTCCGAGGAGCCCTAGATCAGCTGACTTACTTGAACCATGTTGAACATTGATAAATAATAATATTGATTAGAATAGAATAAGAGACTCAAAAAAATCCAGAAAATGTCGCACACTTCCCGTTTGAAGCTTTTTTCTTTCTTTTTTGGTGGTTTTGAATGACATTTTTCCAATGGGTGTTTTCAAAACTTGTGGAGAACCACCATGGTGCTAATCACCCTCTTCTGGGATAACATACCAATTAAACTCACCCTGTATACTTGTAGTCTTGTATAGATGCCTAAGGCTGAGATTCAGAGACGAATCTAAGCGTGGACTCACGCTTCCATACGTCAAAATTCCATACAGTTTTGACATATGGAAGCCAAAGTCTACGCTTAGAATCGTCTCTGAATCTTAGCCTAAAACTCTTAAGCAGTTTTTAAATAAAAACGAAATTACTTTGTCAACAAAAATTTGAACGTAGGTTTTTTTGAACGTAGATTCTATATCGATACTTCTGAAGGGTATTAATTCTCTTGATTGATTTTCACCCAGTAGGAGTAGGTACCTAGCTATTATATATATACTTATTACTTAGTAGCTTAACCTACCCACGCTTATAACCGGGTCACTCAAATCGGGTCACAATTGTTAAATACATATATTAGAGGCTATAATAAAACAATAACACAATCACATTTGTACATTATTTATTACAATCAGGTATCTAGCACTCATGTTACAGATCAAGTCACCTCTGGCAATCATATTCAATAGTTATTTTTGATTGAGCTAAGCTATGGATAGCAGTTTGTACTATTATTCAACACACAAAATAACAAAGTACAAAAGATTCACGTTAAACCAAACTACAACAATTCTTAATAAATTTAATAACTGCGTTACTTAACTGTCCAGATTAATCTTTCTCCCCACTGGGAAAACCTTCCTTTATCCCTTTTTAATTACAATTACTATTATTTACTCCACTTTTGTTTATTTTAGTCTTTTCTGATACTAGCTAATCCCGCCATAAAAACAGTCTGTACCGACCGTTTTTTCCTCTTGACAGCTACCGCCTACAGGTTGTTTTTCAATCTGTTTTATAAGTCTGTACTAGAAAATTGCCAGTCGCATAATATTTTAAATAATTTTGACCAAAGTACTAGTAATGATTAGATTATTCAAGTAATTGTAAAAAATTAATTTATATAATACTAATTGCTATAGAAAATAATTCTGATATGACACTAATTATAACAGTTCGTCCATCCTGACAAAATTTGATACCACGCAAATTGAAAATCAGCTAATTTGAATCAGATACTATAGTAATTTTTAATCTAATTAATATTGGTGAGAATAATTTACATACATTTTCTTAGAATCATCTATTAGGTTGATTGAAGCAATCTTCTGGTCCATGGTAAATTTTGATTCTGTGTGACTCGCTTGATTCCAATGCTTAGTCTTGTTTAATATTTTCTTAAAATCATCTATTAGGTTGATTGAAGCAATCTTCTGGTCCATGGTAAATTTTGATTCTGTGTGACTCTCTTGATTCCAATGCTTAGTCTTGTTTAATATTTTCTTAAAATCATCTATTAGGTTGATTGAAGCAATCTTCTGATCCATGGTAAATTTTGATTCTGTGTGACTCTTGATTCCAATGCTTAAGTCTTGTTTAATATTTTCTTAAAATCATCTATTAGGTTGATTGAAGCAATCTTCTGGTCCATGGTAAATTTTGATTCTGTGTGACTCTCTTGATTCCAATGCTTAGTCTTGTTTAATCTGTGAAATAAAATTTAGTATTTATCTTAGGTTATCTGTGGTTACCCAAACCATATTGTTTTTGTTACTGTCTCAAATTCAAAGTCCAAATCAAAATGCTTTATTCAAATAGGCCCCAAACTGCACTTATAAAAGTTAAAATAAATGACTCTAACAGCGGGGCCTCTGCAACATTTGTCTACCCAAATCACAGACTAAAACTAATGCTGTCTTTATCAGAACATAATAAAAGACAACAGATATCAGATTAAACACCTAAGTTATAGCAAGTGTACCAAGTTGTTGCAATCGTGCTGTTTTCATTGTTTTAGTTGTTGTTAAACATTAAAGTTTACCTAACAACATTACATGACTAACTTTTAATGAGAAACTTAACATTGTGTTTGTTTCAACAAAATCATTAGTAGTTAGTCTTCTGTGTTTATTTCACATTAATCATGAATTAAAATAAATTGTTGCAACATGTAAGTTTCATTTCCTATACTGTGCTCATCATTACCACAATGTTGGTGGTGACTTTTGTCTATTTCATCGCCCATTAGGCGGCCTTCATCATTACGATTCCCTAGATGACCCTCGTTTATTTCATCGCCCCTCAGGCGGCCTTATCACCACGATTTCCGTGGTGACCCTTTGTTTATTTCATCGCCCCTCAGGCGGCCCTCATCACCAGGATTTCCGTGGTGGCCCTTGTTTATTTCATCGCCCATTAGGCGGCCTTCATCATTACGATTCCCTAGATGACCCTCGTTTATTTCATCGCCCCTCAGGCGGCCTTATCACCACGATTTCCGTGGTGGCCCTTGTTTATTTCATCGCCCATTTAGGCGGCCCTCATCACCATGTTTGTTATGGTGGCCCTTCGTTTATTTCATCGCCCGTCAGGCGGCCCATTTTTACTACAATTTCTAAAGCGATCCTGCTTTGTACCATAATGATGTGCATGACTTTATTTACCTCTTACCTCTTATCCTTCTAGTAGATCTATTAGTTCTTCTGTACTGTCAACTTGTGATTCCTCGTCACTTGTACTCATTTCGTTATTATGATCAATCAATTTTCTTAACGAATCAGATGAAACCGTGGCCTTATATTTTTTATACCCCTTAGTCCCTTTTATGGAAGAAATAATGTATCTATCATTGTCGAGAACTTTTGTAACCTTGTAAGGGCCACTGTATTTTTCTTTAAGTTTACGAACAGTATCCTTCGTTTTACTTTGTGCCCCTTTCCACAGAATAAGATCTCCTACTTTGTAAATCGTGGGTTTCCGTCTTTTATTATCAAACCTATTCTTCATTGTTTGAGACGTTCTAGCAATATTCTGAGATGCTTTTTCTTGGTTGACTGAGGCCATTTCTTCAGTGTCATATTTATTTGAGGACATTCCTTGCAATAGAGAACGAGTGCCTTTGAACATAAGCCTGTAAGCTGTAAATCCGGTAGTGGCATTGACAGTGTTATTAATGCCCCAAACAACCCTATTGATGCATTTATCCCAATCCCGTTCATTAGTCGTGCTCTTGTTAATAGCTTCTAATAGCGTTCTATTAAAGCGCTCCACTTGCCCGTTAGATCTAGGTGAGGCCACTGAATTAACTACATGCTTCACTTGATTAGCCAGACAGAATTCTTTGAATCGTTTACTGGTGAAAGCAGTACCACTGTCGGAAATGATTCTCTTTGAATAACCAAATGAACTAAAGATCTCTTCTAGTTTCTGTTCTACTTCGATAGATTTTGTAGTCTTGGTCGGTTTGGCCCAAATAAATTTCGTGTAGGAATCTACCACTACAAAAAGGTATGACATGCCATTTCCACTTTTACAAAAAGGTCCAAGATGGTCAATATGTAATGTATGTAGCGGTTCAGCTAGCTTCTCAATAGGGTGCAGTTCTCCTTCCATTTTACCATATTGTCCGCGTTTGTAAAGGCAGTCAATACAGGCGTTTACGTACTTTCTGATAAATCTTGTCATGCGTGGAAACCAGCAGTTCTCCTTAATCAGCGTTTCACATCTTTTAAGACCTGGGTGCCCAATATCGTCATGGTACTTGCGCATAATGCTCCATCTTGCTGCTTTGGGAACCACAATTCTTAGGTCACCACTTCCCAGTTTCTTATAAACTTTGTTGTCTTGTAAAGCGTAATTACTCTGGATATCAACATCATTTACCTTATTTTCCAATTTTTGCTTGATTATGCAAATTGTATGATCCTGACTTTGCAAGACATGTACCCAATCTAACAAATCTAGAACAAGTACTTGTTTCACTTCTGTCGGTGTCCTACTAAGTGCATCTACGTGTTTATGACATACTCCTGGTTTGTGTACAATATCCATGTCATATTCTTGAATGCTGAGCCACCATCTCGCAACTCGAGGCAATAAATCTTTCTTTTCAAAGGTTTGTCTAACAGCGACACAATCGGTGACAACAGTAAATTTTATTCCGGCTAAGTAGACTCTGAACCTTTTAAGGGTTTCTACCACAGCCAATGTTTCAAGCTCAAACGAATGGTACAGAGCTTCTTCTTTAGTTGTCTTTCTGCTGAAGAAAGCTATAGGTTTTAATGAACCTGCTTGCTTTTGAAATAGGATACCGGCTATCCCTTTACTTGATGCATCTGTATGAACTTCTGTGTCAGCTTTTGGATCATGAACGGCTAACACAGGCCGCTCTGTTAGAATTTGTTTTAAATTGTCGAATGCGGTTTGCTGAGCGTCGTCCCAATTCCAGGAGGTATCCTTTTTTAGTAGTTTATATAGGTCGTGAGTTATTAAAGCGTAGTTTTTGACAAACTTTCTAAAGTAACTTGTAAGTCCTAAGAACATGCGAAGTTCGTGAACATTCGTTGGTTCTCTGTATTTGGTAACTGCTTCAATCTTTCTTTGTGCCGGTCTTATGCCGTCTCCACTTATATCATACCCCAGGTATTCGACTTGTTTTTGTAAAAATGTACACTTTTCTATGTTGAGAGTTAATTTCGATTCTCTTAGGATCTGCAGCACCTGCCTCAGTATCTCTAACCCTTCTTCTTCTGTAGTACTTGGTATCAACAGATCATCTATGTACGGTAGTACTTTATTAAACCTTAGAGGGCCCAGTATTTTGTCCATTAAGCGTTGAAAAACGCACGGCGAATTGGCCAAACCAAACGGGACCCGAAGAAATTCATAATGTCCCTCCGGGGTTACAAACCCGGTCTTCGGAATTGAGTCCTTATCCATGGGAATTTGATAAAACCCTTGGGATAAATCAAGACTAGTGAAATATCGCTTTCCTGTTAGCTTCTCTATCTGATCCTCGATGATTGGAAGCGGATATTTGTCCTTGATGGTCGCGCTGTTCAACTTTCTGTAGTCGACACATAACCTATAATCTCCTGTTTTCTTTTTCACTAGTATGATGGGGCTTGAAAATTCTGAGCTCGATTCTTGTATTATTTTATTACGAATAAGATCATCAATTTTGTTACGGACTATTTCCTTTTCCGTCAAGGAAAGCCTATACGGTCGATAACATACAGGTTTTTCCGTGTTCAGGTCTATTTTCATTGAAATTCTGTCCGTACAGCCAAGCTCTGCTGTGTTCATCGAGAAACAATCACTATATTCTGCAAGAGTATTCAAAAGCTTTTCCTTAGTGTCAGGGTCCGCTGTGCCACAGTTTACTTTACTGAAATCCACGGTCATTACTGCGCTGAGCGCTGTGGATGCTATTTGACTGTCAGGTTCTTCTGTTTTAGTTTCGAGGCATCTCAAGCCTCTTACTATCGTCTCCCCTTTGATTAAATGTAAAGGCACGTTAGACCTATTATGTACCTCAAGTACACTGTCAACTCCATCGATGACGCATGCTGGTATAGAATATTCCTTATCTACATAACTTCTCTTACATGACTCGATGTAAATAGACTCTTTTGGCTGACAGTCTGATGTTACATTTATCAACATAAAATGATTGGGAGGTACTATTAGGTCATTTTTACAGTGTATCTTTACTTTAATAGTCTCTTCAGGAGTAGCATCAATTTTAAAAATGTCACAGTCAGGCTGCTCCTTCCTTTGTATTGTAAATTCAGTTCCGGAAATAGTGAAGATGTAGTCACTGTGATTCATTAACGGTTGTCCAAGAATAATATCCATTTTGCCCATTGGGCAGTCGGTTACGAGAAACTTTGTTTCAAAAACGTTGTCACCTACTCTGACAGATGTTTTTAGTGCACCTTTAGCAATGATTGGGCTACCCCCAAATCCCCCAATCATTGTATCACAGTCATCCATTATTAAATCAAGTTTTCGAAAAAAACTTAGATTCATTATGTTTACCCTTGCTCCCGAATCAAAATAGGCTAAACCAGGGACGTCATTTATATTGATAGGTTTAAAATAAATATCGTTTACCTCTGTTATCATGTTGACTTCTTCCTTGGCTGATGCCATAGGCACTACAGACGAGCTCGGTTTGAAGTAGCATTTTTCTGTTAAGTGACCACTTTTCCCACAATGAGCACAAGGAGGTCTGTTATTGTGAGCGTTTTTTGGACAACGTCTAGCAGTGTGACCTGGTTCATGGCACAGGAAACATGTAAAACTTTTACGTTGTTCTGATGTTTTCATATTTATTTGCTTAACATTGTCGTCATTTGTTTTCGGATATGAAACTTGTTTTGGTCTAAAATTATCGGTCATTACGGACAAAAATTTTGAAAACAATTCACTTGTTGTTGTGTAATTTCCTGCCCTTGCTGGTGCCTTCAAATGGGGTGGCAACCCGTCAATAATACACGCTACTGCCTTTTCACCAAAAATTTCAAGTCTGTTTAACATCGCAAGTTTATTGTAAAAATATTGAGTCATATTCTCTGTCAGGGACTTTCTTTTATTTAGCATATCTCGCAATAGCTCGACAAAGTCAGTCTTCTGTGGAAAAGCTTCTACTAGTCGCTCTTTCCATTGTGCCCACGTCATATCGTAGTCCACCAGCGAAGAGTGCCAAACTTTTGCCATGCCTGACAGTCTCGACTGCATGAAGTAAGATTTTTTTCGATTGCACCAGTGATGAATTTCACCAAGTTGCTCGATTTTGTTGAGCCACTGTTTCGATTCGATGTCATTTTTCTCAGGATCAAATATAGGTATTATATCAGCTTTAGCAGTGTCATTATTTATGAAATATGGAACGGGCTCACCGATATAATCCCTTTTGTGATGCACATAAGGCTCCTCGTCTGTTTCCACATACTCCTCTTCAGACGTTTCTCGAGGTCTCCAAGGTCTCCATCGCTTTCCAGCGCACGGTGAATCTGGACTCTCAGATCGGTCTCGTCGGCCCTGAGCCACTTCCCTCTGACGTTTGGGCATGGTTATCCCACTTCTGAAACTGTTAAATACATATATTAGAGGCTATAATAAAACAATAACACAATCACATTTGTACATTATTTATTACAATCAGGTATCTAGCACTCATGTTACAGATCAAGTCACCTCTGGCAATCATATTCAATAGTTATTTTTGATTGAGCTAAGCTATGGATAGCAGTTTGTACTATTATTCAACACACAAAATAACAAAGTACAAAAGATTCACGTTAAACCAAACTACAACAATTCTTAATAAATTTAATAACTGCGTTACTTAACTGTCCAGATTAATCTTTCTCCCCACTGGGAAAACCTTCCTTTATCCCTTTTTAATTACAATTACTATTATTTACTCCACTTTTGTTTATTTTAGTCTTTTCTGATACTAGCTAATCCCGCCATAAAAACAGTCTGTACCGACCGTTTTTTCCTCTTGACAGCTACCGCCTACAGGTTGTTTTTCAATCTGTTTTATAAGTCTGTACTAGAAAATTGCCAGTCGCATAATATTTTAAATAATTTTGACCAAAGTACTAGTAATGATTAGATTATTCAAGTAATTGTAAAAAATTAATTTATATAATACTAATTGCTATAGAAAATAATTCTGATATGACACTAATTATAACACAATCTGATAGTAGAAAATGGGTACGCCATCCGCTATTTGGACGATTTTTATCATGTTTATGTACAAACAAATGCGATCTTATAATTTGAGACAGTACATTATGAATATTAACAATAAGTTTATAAGTTTAATTAGTGATCTAACAATACATTATGAGTATTTGATCAGAGTACAAAATTAGTTAGGTAAGTTGGCCCATTATCAGTTAGCCCATTAAGTTTGATAAAAATAAATTAAACCAAAGCTGAATGATAACATACCTAAGCTGGAGCATCATAGTGCATATTGACTCCGTTGCATCCTGATAAGAACGTGCAAACAAGAAATGTATTTAATCTCTAAACTGCTCATCAAATAATGATTGTTTTGTCAACTGTACCATTTCAAGTCCCTCTGAAAGTTGGTAATAAAATGCTAGTAATAAAATCTATTTACATAACAACACCTTAAGTATATAATTTTATAAACAAGTTAACGAATTACGGAGGTTGTATGTACCTATTTACTTTGAATGCGATTGTCATTTCACATCAAAGATACAAGTAATGCAATGTTATAATGCAAGCATTATAACATGCCAGGCCAGGTACCTCTACAAAAGAACTTATGGGTACCATCCTTTTCTTTTTCCTTCACTATTTGTTTCTGGTATGGTCAATCTTTAAGGTGCAGAACCCGGCGCGCCGCTATCTCGCTCGCGCATCCTAACATTTTTGAAGATAAATAATCACTTAATATAATTATGAAAAATCGCATTCGGTGAAATTGCTGGCAATGACATTGCAAAGGTACGGCAAAAGTATCATTTTGATCCGATCAAGATTTCATACATGAAAATGGGCAAAACATAAAATCCCATTTTTAGATTTGAAAACTTGAATGGATCAAAATGAAAATTTTGTATAACCTTTGTAATGTTATTGTCAGCAATTTCACCGAATGCGATTTTTCATAATTATAGTAAGTGATTGTTTATCTTCAAAAATGTTGAGATGCGCGAGCGAGATAGCGGAGCGCCGAATTCTGCCCCTTAAAACTCTACAACGTAGGCGTAAGCTGTTACTTTGGATCCACTAACGCATGCGGATGGACCACCACCAGCAAGTGGATAATCCTTCTGGGCTGAGCAGATTATCCTACTTTGTGCCGCAGAATTATGTCCGTGCAGGAGCCCAATTCTCGCGCAAATGACATCATGTCGGCGGCACGAGTACGGATCTTTTCGATAAATAAAATTCGATAAAATTGACAGTTAAATCGATAAAGTGGGTTTTATTCGATAAAATTGACAGTTAAAAATCGATAAAGTGAGTTTTATCGATTTTGACTGTCAATTTTATTGAATTTTATTTATCGAAAAGATCCGTACTCGCGCTGCCGACATGATGTCATTTGCGCGAGAATTGGGCTCCTGGTCAGCGACGCCGACGCGACGTCACCATCAATTACCTACTGGCGCTCCCACCCAAACTGCGCACACTATATATATAATTATGTATATAATATACGCGTATAAAGCACCTACGGCAAGGGCTATCGCTCTCATCAACAGTCTTCTGAACGAGGTCCAGGATGCTGACATACATACCCTATTAGCCTTATTTCTTTGTATCTGTTGTTTTGTGTTTCATTTTATTAGTGTCTATGTCTATCTTCTGATCTATTTTGTGTGACAATTGTGATCGCTTTGGGGCTACCTTTTAGTTTGCAATTGTATTGTGTATTAAATAAATAAATTACTGTTTAAATTTGATGAGCAGATTAGCCATTGAAATTACTGGGCTTATGAAACTTAATACCTATAATGTCTCATTGAAGGGTAACGAGCGCACTGCAGTGCCACGCAGGCCTTTGTGTTTCAAAGTTCTGAGTGGCACTGCAATTGTTATGGGCCGGCGTTATGCTTACCATCAGGCGAAAGACCAGCATGTCAAATAAAATAGAAATAATAATATTTATGTACTGCTAACTTTTTCAGGTTTGTTTAGCAACGGCAAACTATCCAGGGATTCCGTACAAAACTAATTTCTTCATCAATGGCACTTTAGATATCGACAAATCTTCTATAGAGGTTCAGAAGATGAATCAAAATGCCAGCTCTAAAAGTAAGTTTTTGTTGCATAACATGGCTCGTATGGACCTAATCGAAAGTAGTTCTTTGTAGTAAAATAGGTACTTTTTAGAATTTCTCGACACCTCTTATACTACAAAAAACAAAATCATTCCATTCTATGTTGAGAGAAGACATCATGTTTCCGTCATGTCCATCCATTTTGTAACAGTTTTCTGAATTTAATAGGTACTTACCGTAATTTTTAACCCCCGATGCAAACAGTGGAGTGTTATGTTTATCTTACTACCTATCTCACCATTCTGTGGCATCGTCGTAGCTCTCAAACGGATGAAACGATTTTGTTTTTTTTTATTTGAAAGCTGACCTATAAGTCTTATAGTATGTACTGCTTTTAAGATATCTTCGCCATTTACTGGGCCGACTCGAACCAAGGTATAGTTGTGCTGTTTAAATTGGGTCAAGACTCAAAATCACAGGTACGATAGGCTCCGAAGCAGTTCTAATTTAGGTTTAGCATATCCACAATCTTCGACCACGTCATCGCTAGAGATATCTAAGTTCCAACACAAATCTTTGATCAGGCGCTGACAACAGTGAAATAGGGCAATTAGGCTTGACTTTACCTTTCTTAGCAAAATCTATTTAGTTTGTGGCTGTTATCACCTAAACAGTCATTATACAGTTTTAAGAAGATACATATGTGATATGATTAACACAATACAAATGAAATTCACAAAAAATATATAATTTCCACAAAGATAATTGCATCTAAAAGTTTCCCAAATTCAATTTTTTTTTATAAGCCATTAGTAATTTAAATGATGGGCACCATCAGATTCTTTACATTTTAATGTATTAAAAATTTAAGACAGCTATGTACTTAAACGCAGTATTTTACGGCCAAATCAACAAAATACATGTTTTTAGTAACAGCTTTACGGCCCGCGTTGAACAAGTGACGTCAGATGTTCTGTCCAGTTTGTATGGGGCGTTTTAGCGCGCAGTGCGATACGCCCGACTTTGACTCTCATTTTTGACGTTTCTAACATTCGATTTCCAATTTTTTCCATTTAGATATTTGATTCTAATGCGAAGACTCATTGATTGCCATCATAAAAAAATGGAGTCAAAATCCCTATTGCATTCATTTTTTTTATACGGTTCCGCACGACCGTCTTTTTTGTGATCAAAATCGCGGTCGATCATTATTGTTCAATGTTTTAGCATTTACAGCGGACCCGGTAGAGTTCAACCCGATGTGGGTCAAGAGCATGTGGTGGATGTGCCTCATCTGCCTCATTTGGGGCAGCGAGTTCATCCTCGGGTGCCAGCAGATGACCATCGCGGGCGCAGTGTCGCATTGGTATTTCAGGTACTTAAAGCCGTTTTTGAATCAAATTCAAAATATTTTATTCAAATGTCTCCAGGAGAGCGCTCATGAAATTTAAACGGTGGTAACTGTTCTACTTATACAACCACGAAGGGCAATATATAATTCATCGGCATTCGTTTTTTTTTTAAGTACCGTGCTGTTGTCTATCGACCTTTACAGCGTCACCGAAGGGCTTCGGCATTCGTTTTTTAAATTAATTGTTTATATAGCACGCTGTCCCACTCGCACATTATTATTTTTAGAAAACAGCGTTCTCTTACTTTAATTTAGGATGAAAAACAAGGAAGATGGAATTACTCTCTCATAACCCAGGACAGTAATTTTATTTCATATAATTAATTATAACTCAATAATATGCACTAGATTTTGTCAATTGCTTTTGCAATGAGCTTTTTAATCACGGATTCCATAGTGCCCCAGTGTGAGTATTCAAAATAACACGAGATCTTATGTATTATTTATAAAAGTTGTTTCTATTATACTTTATTTACAGAGGTCCTAACGCGAACCCGTCACCAGTTCTCTATTCCATCGGCAAGCTGCTGAAGTACCACTTGGGCTCGGTAGCTAAAGGGTCTTTCCTCATCACGCTGTTCAAGATACCTCGACTGATCCTTATGTACTTGCATGCTAAGTAAGTAAACTAAAAATGTATAGATCATATCCAGGGCCGGATTAACTATGTCGGGGCCCCTAGGCAATGCACGTCTCGGGCCCCCTTTTCTAACCATAATAATGTTATGCTATAATAATTTGAAATGCGTTCTGGAATGTACTGAAATTATTTGTTTAGGTAAAATATTGCAAGCTAAATTTGACCCATTTCCCGGTGTTCGATTGAGCCGAAATTTTACATACATATGTAAATCGGATGACAATACAATATAATGATGACATAGAGCTGGTCTGATGATGGAGCCGGAAGGCGGCCACAGGAACTCTGTAACGAAACGACGTAACCCTATTCGAGTTTGGGCTCGTTTGATTTGTCTTTACAAGTACTCTGATCCCTAGATGATGTCCAGAGTCCTGATGATAGAGCCGGTGGTGGCCAAAAGTTTACAGTACTAATTACGTATTTTATTAAAGCTTGTCTGAAAAAACATATATTTATAAAAAAATCTTATTCAGTAAAATCATACGATATCGGCAGTTTTTGAAATTCTGTTCAGTGTTGTTTTTAGTTTTAAAGATGTTTACAAATTAATTCACCTATTTTAGGCTGTCAGCGCGAGCGGACAAAGGTTCGGAATGCGCGAAGTGCGGTTTAAAATGTGGCATCTGCTGCTTCTACTGCCTCGAGAAGTTCATCCGCTATTTGAACCACAACGCGTACACCATTATCACTATTGAGCGGTGTCATTTCTGCAAAGCTGCTGGCAGGGTAGGTACTATATGTATATGCTACTGGCACTGAAACTACGTCTTATACTTACGTTGAAATACATTATTAAGTAATTCATGTCTTAATAATCGAGTTTACCTAACAAAGGTATGCCAGCCCCATCGTACCCTAAACTGTGAATCCACTTACAATATTAATTTAATTCACAGTTAGATTCAATTAAGCATAAACATCTCGTAAAGAGAAATTGCAGCATCAGTTGTAGGATTTGCTAAAATATGACTAGAGCAGTCGTGTTTTTTATGTAACTATGTTTACTATGTTTTCAATTAATTCCAGGCTTTCAGCACGATAGTAAACAACGCATTACAAGTGGCGACTATAAACAGCGTCGGCGACTTTATCCTCTTCCTCGGCAAATGTATCGTAACAGCCATCACCGGTATCATCGGCTTGCTGTTGTTGAAACGGAATATGGATCTGCACTTCTTTGCTGTCCCTACGCTCGTGATATGTATCTTCTCATTTTTCATCGCGCATTGCATTCTGTCTCTTTATGAGGTACGTATTACTTAAAATTACTAACATGTCTTCAGCTTATTGTGTTCCTACTGTTAAGATGTAGACGACAAAAAGAGAGTAGGTAAGGCATAGGGTCGACCAGGTTTTTGTCGCTTTATTGGTGGGTTGGATCGACGCATGTGGTCAAATGTTTTTCAACCACCATCTTGTTTTTTATACTATTGCGACCAGCAATTTATCTGATGGTACGCATAACGCCAGCAGGACTTTTAAATACAAAAGCTTGCTCGGCCGTGCATTGCGCTCGTTACCCTGACACAATGGTGTCGATAATGTCGTTTCATACCTAATCCTAATTTTAGTTTCGCTCTCTGTCTTTCCAATGCATAACAAGAGAGAGATGGAAGATGTTTGACAGATCTAAATTTAGTTTTAGGGCTGTCAAATATCGTCCTTCCTTGATAAATTAGACTCCACTAAATTCATTGCCGGTTTTACACTAGACATAAGCAAGTAGATTAATTTGACAGATATACAACATATTCCATCTCTTTCTCATTTAGGAAGAGAGATTGAAACTAAAATTAGGTTTAGGTACGAGATGACAGAATCGACACCATTATAGGTATTAAATATCATAAGTCATTTGACAACTTTGCTCATCAAACCGGAACACAGTAATGGTTAAAGATTACAGCTTGGCGGCGGACTACACGAGCAAAGCGAAGGTACCCACCCAGACGGACACTCGCAGAAGAGTTAGTTCTACCACGCACCGTGGTGTATAGGTAATACAATCATGACACCTTCAATGTGTTCACAGATGGTGGTAGACTCCCTTTTCCTGTGCGTGTGTGAAGACCGCAACATGAACGGTGTGGACGGCAAGTGGAAGAGTTCCCGCCTGGCAGAGCTCGGCGGACACAAGCGGGAGCGGGACGACGGCGCCGAGCTGCAGGACTTGAACGAAAAGTACTGAGCGCAGTGAGTCTGTTAAATGCATCGAGACACTAACCCCTGAACTTAAGGGGCTACATAAAAAATAAACGGCTCCTTCGAATTACCATAACTCATTCCATTAGAAAGCTAACTCTCTGATTTTTATGAATGCATTTATTTAGATGATGTATTTTTTAATTTAATCAGACGAAAACACGATTGATTAAAATTTTCTCGATAGAATAAATTCACAAAGTTGGCTCGGCTCCATTTACTCAATTTCTTGGTCACATCTGCAAAACCCAACCATTTATTTCATTGTTTGTTTTTTTTCTTAATTATATTCTGTATGTCCTGAAATCTTGTCAGATTGAAATTTATTAATTACATTCATTAAATTTTTTTTAGAAATTAGTTCTGAGATGGCTCTTACGACGTTTAAAATAAGAAAGGTCCGCTCAGTTGCTAACTCACTTTTTCACGTTCGGAAGTGATTCACGCTATCTCATTCGCACCTTGGTCTCAGTGCTTGAATGACTACTGTCATGAGAGCCAGAGATGAAATACTGTACTATCCGATCTCACAACAATGTATTAATTTTACTACAATTTATATCAGCGCACGGGGTATCGGCGTATATTGGCTTAGCCAATCAGAGCGCATTATGTCTAGGCAAAAATGGTGGAATTTGTTTCGTGCAAACCAAACGTCATTGCACCTCTAGGGGTTAGTTCCTCGATGGTTAATTGGCATGTGCTTTTTATCCTTGTGGTTTGCTGGTGTATTATACATGTAATGGTATAAACGCGCTACATCGTCGACCGCATCGTCGCTTACCATCAGGTGAGAAACACAGTAAAAAACACTGTGGAACCGCAGGACGCAAGTAGTCTTGTTATAAATAATATAATTAATGTGAACTCAAAGTACTGGACCGATTTACATGAAATTGGTATGGAGATAGACCTTACTTTGAAATAACAGGCGGTCATTTATGCACAGCCGCAAAGTGCGAGTGCAGTAGTAGTGGGGTGTAAGATTTTACTGTGAAATAAAGACATTCGAACAGCTGCAAACATTCTTAGAACTGGTGATGCTACTTATATAAAATAGACGTTGCACTACACCATACCTACTTATTTCTATAACCACGCATATACATACCAACTCTTTGGTATAGGTATACCAACAGTATCTTCATTTCAGTCAGTGGATATTCATATATATCAGTGGATATACTATGATGGTAGGTCTAGAGCCGTCCTATATATGTTCGTTATGTAGCATGATAGCTTGAATGATATACTTAGCTGTTATATTATTGATGTTGCATGAGTGTATTGTGAATGATGTTTGTGATGTTTTTTCTCCATTTCCTGTGTAAAATCTCATTAGCTTGGATTGAGATGATTTTTTATTATTTATTCGCAATCCTATACACATCTAATATATTATACATTTTTTTATATTACTTGATAACGAGAAGAGCGGGTCGTTGGCGTGATGGTAAGCATAACGCATTATTAGTAAAGGAATCAGCAATGCAGTGAACGTGCAAGGCGTATACATTTTATATTCCAATAATGCTTGATGTGGTTGTAGTACCTATCAAACATAGTTTAACTAAATCACCGATTAACACTGTTTATTGATACGAGACTAAAGTTGATGGTACATCTTATTTATACACCAGTAGGTGTGATTTCGGTGCCATTTCAAACTAAACAAACACACTAAGGCTAAGATTCAGAGACAAATCTAACCGTGAACTTTTGCTTCTATACGTCAAAACTGTATAGAATTTTGACATATGGAAGCATGAGTCCACGCTTAGATCCGTCTCTGAATCTTAGCCTTAGTATCCCATTCTCTCTAACTACTAATACTGCTTCCCATATTTTAGTTTGATTTATATAAATAAATATTATAAAGTGGAACGCTAGAATGGCATACATTATTGTCTCAATTCAAATGTCTCATCACATACTGTATGGACTTGTTTTTTTCAGTAAACTGTAATTATTTTCTTGCAGATAAAGTGATCACTGACTGAATCGAACATGAAGCTTTTTTTAGCGCAGGAATAGTAATCTAATTAATATAACGCTTAATGATAATTTATTTTCATGCTGATAAAATAGCAGCTTTTATTTTTGACTCACTTTTTACACGTTCAATCACGGTATCTAAAGATGGTGGAATTTTAATCGTAGTTTTTAAGACATATTTTCTGTATTTTTAAATATATTTATAATACCTACTTTATCATGTTAATGTGACTGGAGTTTATAGATGTTTTACACGGTTTTGAGAAATGTTTTAAGCACAAAATAATTTATCAAAGTTTTGTGGAATCTCTTATTCGAGCCATTTTAACAAGCATAAGCTTATAATATAGTACCTATGTTTTAAATGACGAATGGATTGATGTTAAATAAAATCATTATATGGCCTACAGAGCAGATTAAGGATTTATAGTCTTTGGCCTACACGAATGGCGTAGCGTAATAGTGACGTTATTTTTATATTATAAGTTCATTGTACCTAATCAATTAAATGAAGTTGGTTGTACCTATGAGAGTATGTTTTTACATTATTATTAATTTTAACTAAATAGGTATGTAACAGTAAGAGCAAAAGTTTCAATGCATAATCATTTTATTAAATCAATTTTTTTAACAGGTACCTACATCTAACCTTGCTACAAAAACAGATAAGTACCTAATGTACGAGTTGGCAACATAATTGTCTTTTTGCATTATTGTTAAGTTTAAGCTAAGTAGTAACAGTAAGCAAAATAGTTATAATGCAGCAGGCATGGTTTTTTTTATTTTGAATCAGCAATTTTTTCTTTTTAATCAACAATCGTTTTAATGAAATCGACTTATTATTGATATGCATTTGTTTTTTCATTATTTATTCCTTAAATTATGCACCTATACTCATAGGTACAACAAAATTATAGCAGCATAAAGCGCGGGTCACACGGCACCCCGGATGCGTGTGCGTTGCAGCGCCGCGCTGTGAAGCGCATAGTTTAGTTGACGCTATAGCGTTGTGCAACTATGCACACCAAACGCTGTATACAGCGTCATTTCCCTTAAAATTCCATCTATACATTACGTCATAGCTGCGCTGCAACCAACGCAGACGCATCCGATGTGACCCGCGCGTTATTATTCATGTTTTTATTATGTATTTTTAAAAGTACAATGATGATTGAAGCATTTTTTTTTTTGCTTTTACTTTAATTTTTAAGTTTATAATTACACTAACAACAGACATTTGAATGTATTATAAAGATACTCAATTTTTAATGTAAGGGGATCAAATATTTTTACAATATATTTTTGCTTACTCTTTTTACATTTTGATTCTTAAGCTTCTTGATGCTTGATTTGCTAAATCAGTAATCAATAACATGTAAATCTCGATTGGTTTAAACATTCAGGTTATTTTAGGTACTGAATCTTAAAATTTTTAGAAATCTCGATATTGTGTTCAAGTGTTGGACATTTTTTCCAAGCAAATTTTAAAGTATTTTAGGTACATATTTATTGAATCTTAAAATATTTAGAAATCTCAATGTGTTGTATATTTTTTACCAAACATTTTTTTTTAATATTAAATCCCTATACTGTTTTTGTTAATATTGCACAATTTTTGAGTGAGGTAAATGCAATATCCGTCCATTTCTGTATTATTTGGAAATCTGTATAGCTAACTTTTGAGCAAAAAGCATTTACTGCTAGATAAAAATTAATAATTAAAATTGTCCAGTGTTTAAAATGTTTTACATGATAATATCCAAGCTGTATTTTTCTTGTCCATACTAAGATTGTACACCTGAGTAACCTCAAATAACGAAAATGATCTTCCGTTTTATGGTTTTCATATCTATTTTAACTTGAATAAAAGTACATTTGTGTCGAAAAACCGTTATTTTATTTATTATGTATAGAACAGTCACGCTTTTCCAGGTTTCTTCTTTTTGAACTGTCTTCTTTTTTTGATTTGATCAGAAATCATCTTGCTCTTGGCCTTTAGCTGTTTACGTCTGATAGCCATGTCTGGTAGGCTTTTAGACTTTTTCTTCATAATAACTGGTTTCCTGGCTTCATTTTCTTTTTCGCCTTCTTCAGATTCACCTTCTTCTTTAGGTTCCTCTGAAAATCACAACAATAGAAATAAATTTTAGGCGCGCTGCAGAGCTATTTTAATTCACTCTGAATGATATCCATGTTGGAAGAGACCACCTCGATATTTTATATTCCGGAATCACATCCCTTCAGCAAAATTTCCGGTTTAGGTTAGACAACTCAGCTGCATAGATGAATCCGACATATAAACGATCAAACAAAGTCACTTCCTACACGGAATCATTCCAAGTGAATTAAAGTCACCCTACTGGAGTCTTATTCAAAATAGAATAAGGAATAATAAAATTTATAAAAAATCATACATATATCTATCCCGGTTTTAAATAATTGTATACAATAGTCTATCTTCTTACTGCCTCTGGTGTCAACCTTTCACTTAAATAAACAAAAGGACCCAATAAGGCAGCCTGTCCACTGAAACTGTACCAGAATAGGGATGTTATCGAAAAACTGATAATTTAACACTAGATACATCAAAAATGAGAGTCAAGGTCGGACATATCTACTATATAACTTTACAGTTATACTAAAAACAACAAAAACAAAACATTTTTTGTTTTTAGCCATGAAAAACTGACTACATATTTTTATTCATTGAAATGTAAATAATCTGATAGTATCATTTAAATTACTATTGGATGATAAAAAAATTGTTGAATTCAGGAAACTTTTATATGCTTTTTGGAAATCATATTTTTTATTGTGTTAATGTGATGTTCTTAAACCTAAATAACAACAGTGATTATGTATTTTATGTTTTGTGCAACATCCCTATTACAAAATTAAAATCACTGAACAGTCAAGATTCACTCTTATTCTTATTATATTAGTGAGACCTAGAACTAAAACAGGTGTTGCAGCTACAGAGGCCTCCATCCACTTGAATCCCCTGGGGGATTAACATTTTATTTTACCTTTGATAATAAATTCCTGAGCCTTTTCCCTAGCATCTCCCTTAAAGAAATCTCCACCGTCTATATCAGGATATCCTGTTTCTGGTTTAGTTGCTTCATATAAAGCTTTCTTTTCAATCCTCCTCTCATATTTGCTGCCTGCTTTCTTTGTGAATGCCTGTCTTAATTTTGCTGGGCTGACATATTTAGCGTTCTCCCACATTGTTGTTCCACCAAATGAACCTGTGAATATTTTTACCTGAAATGGTTTAAATTTTATTAATTTACTCATACATTGTAGAAAATTTAGAACTTTGCAGTTGCTTTTACTATAATATATGTTTAAAGGCCAGTATAATACGGCATCAATTGCAGTTTTGGTGTTTTTTTATACTATATTTTTTATACTCACAGGGTTCAAAACAAATCTAGGCCCAATTTCAGCCAGAGCACCATCTTCAGAGAGAATTTGATAGTTTCTGAACCAAATCCTATTATCCAAAATCATGAAAGTATATACATGGTCAAAGAATGGTTGACTTTTCGGGTGGTGATTTGGAACACCAAATGTCTGAATAAGGAGCTCCTTCAGTAAGCTGTAGTGAGGGTCTTTTGTAAATTGTGGATCAAAGGAAAGGAGAGGCCTTGACCCTCTTAGGCAGTTACCAGTCATTTTGAGTTCTCCCATTGTGTAAACTGAAAAATAAATAGAATGGGTTATAAAAAAGCATTTAACTTAGAAATCTGTTATGTATGTTTATTTGGTCCTAGCTCTTAGATTCGGGACTCATTTCAGTGTGATGATTATACTACTTAATTATCAGAGAACATAATAACATACTTAATTTGAATTATAATGAATCTACAGAAACCAGTATAGTAATTAATTAGCATAAAACATAATAACATACTTAATTTGAATTACAATCAATCTAGGGAAACTAGTCAATATTATAAAAAAAAATGTTATAAGTCATTACTCATTACCATTCTCAACCAGGAATTTAGCGCTAGGTCCGTTAGGCACATTAGCCATCCATAAAAACAAATCTCTCATTTTTCTTCCTTCAAATAAAATGCATTTGTTGCAATTCTTCATTTCACTGATTTCATTTACAACATATAAGTTTTTGCTTCTCTCCATCTTTGACTCTGTTTTGTGATGGGGCATCAGCTTTTTTATATCTTCCATTAGGTGCCGATGTCGGTGGTTGATGCCTCGTGCAGCAAAAACAAGGACTCTTTGTCTGTTGATCCATTTAACCTACAAGATACAAGTAAATATTAACATTGAAGTAGGTACTTTGTAAGTCCAATTGTAATATTTGTAAAATGTTCTTTAGCCTTATTATGAAGGTGAAGCACAAATAATATCATAGCATCAGTATTTCTAAATAGAACACATATTTACCGGTAAGTTAGAAACCTACCATACCTTTTTTGGCATAGGATCATCAGACATTCGGATCGGTGGCAATATAACTACGTTTTCATCCTGCTTCTTTGGTGTGATAATTTCTTTCTTTTTCTTAATAGTTTTAGGTTTCACTTTCACCATTTTTAATGTAAATTATATTTTAGATTTTCACAATCCACGTGCAAATACATGCGTACGAAAACGGAAAGCAGGCGGGGTCGGGGGCAGCACAAATTCAGTATCTAGTCCACAGACTACTGAGAGGATCTAGTCTGTGGTTACTAGGCTACGTTCACTGCCTACACGCTGGATGCAACCGAACGCCATACAAAAGTACTCTGTGCCGAACGCTCTAGGTAAACAATGTTAATCAGTGGTTTAGTTAAACTATGTTTTGTCTTAGTTGTTCTTGGACAATTTTAAACTGAATCAAAAGAGACAACACATAGTTTAACTATGCAATCGTTTAGCTCTGTTTATTATTATTAAGAGCGTTAGAACGTATGGTGGCACTCGGTGTGTAGGCAGTGAACGCAGCCCTGATAATGATAAACAGCCACAGACTACTGTAAACAGCAGTCATGAGTCACTCACACTCTCAAAGAATATACTACATAATTAATAATATATAATAATATGATATATGTACATATTACATTGTTTCACACACACTTCTCAACAATCTGAGAACTACTTTACTGAGAACTCTTTTACTCTCTTTGCTCTTTAGTACTCTGTGAGTTGTGACCTAGCTACATATATAGTAATCTGTGGTTGTGACGATCGCAACACAGAACATTATCATTTACTTCTATGTAGCACAGACTTTAAAGTCTGTGGTATATTACTATATATATTATATTATGTGATAAGACGTTTGTAACATTTGTGTTCTTGGTTATTGATCTGTGATTTGTGTGACATTGTTTGTCTCAAGTAGCAGTGTTTGTGTCCTTGTTTTGGTTTTGTTCGCCGGCGCTAAGATGTGGAAGTCTGTAACGTTTATCACGAAAATAAATAAAAACAATGTTTGGGAACAAATTAGATTTGCGTCGCAAGTACTACCACAGCTATCTTCGGTAAGAATAATTTAAATAAGTATTTACTAATTTTATTTATTGCTATCACACATACCGAGCTCGAGATTCGGGGTGCTGTGAACTGCTGTGTCGTGTCTAGAGATGGGAAGTGGGTAAATAAATACCCGAAAGGTAAATAGGGTAAATACCCATATATACCCGGTATTTATTCAATTATGTGGGTAAATAAATTCGAAAAAAAAATAGTTTTTTTAAAAATGCCCAATTGGTCCATTACTTTGATATAACATCATGCATAATAATAGTTAGTAGATCTAATATTTCACATTTTTGTCTGTCTGTCTGGATGTTCCGGGTAATCTCCGAACGACTGGACCGATTTTGACGAGACTTTCACTGGCAGATAGCTGATGTTATAAGGAGTAACATAGGCTTACTTATATACCTACTTTTATTTTAGAAAAATAATTAGGGATCCGCGCAAAAAATAAATACCATTAAATCCAATACCTTCGCGCGGGTGAAACCGCGGGCAGCAGCTAGTATAATTATAGTATATTTTGTGAGTAAAGGTTTAATATAATCATTGAACTAACTAGGCTTATATTCTTATAATATACATATTCTTATAACTTTAAACAAGCAATTTTGTTTAATAAATATATCTGGGCCACAGCGCAATGAGATCAGAAGGCCAATTTCCTGGGTAATCTCTTTGCCTCTAACTCGTCTTTCGACAATGCAATGGTGGCGCCAAACCACCTGTTATTGCGCCGTGTGGGAGCTCTATGCCAGAAGTATGCTTGTCATAGAAAGCGTTACGGAGAGAACTCACGTGCCTTGATATGCGCAAGTCGAGTGAGCCGGATAGAATTCCGGCTGTTGTTCTAAAAGCATGTGCTCCGGTGTGATTAGCAACCAGCACCTTGGTTACTTAGAGGATCACCAGCTGATTAGTGACCTTCAATACGGTTTCCGTCATGGCTGGTGATCTTCTAGTTTACCTTACATACCTCACGCTTTCAGCCGCGCCGAATAGTGCAGCGCACAGTGTTGCCAACTTTATTTTAACGAACCCACTAACTGTGGTGTCGTTACCCACCAGAAAACCACTAAATTTGGCGATCCCTCAAACCACCAGAAAACCACTAACATATTATGCCAGGCAGACATGCTTCAAAATATTATTTGGAAATAAAACATCAATTACCGGCTGTAATTTATACTATAAAATTATAGTTTATTTTTTTTTAACAAAAAATAAATCCTTATTGACATTAGTCACATCTTCGGAAGAAGTGGGAAGACTAACTCTTCTGCGAGTGTCCGTCTGGGTTGTTACCACCGCTTTGCTCGTGAAGTCTGCCGCCAAGCAGTAGTGTGCAAGCATTACTGTGTTCCGGTTTGATGAGCAGAGTATGCAGTGAAATTACTGGGCTTATGAGACTTAATACCTAACGTCTCAGGGTAACGAGCGCATTGCAGTGCCGCGCAGGCCTTTATGTTTCAAAGTTTTGGGTGGCACTGCAATTGTTATGGGCCGGCGTTATGCTTACCATCAGGCAAACGACCAGCTCGTCTCGTTACCTAATAACATTAAAAAAAAAAGAATAGGCTTCTTCTACAATTTTTTGAAGATAAATTTCTTTAAGTATTCCCATATTTTTGTACATACTACGATATTTGGTAATAATATGTAGCTATTGCAGCATCTTTCCTCGCGTTTTAAACTAGTACGGACTGTGAGAATTGAAGATAGCAGATATAACTTCATTCGGTTTCTGATAAATAATCGCTAATGCATAGGAAATAATCACAAACACATCTTTTCAATTCAAACCAAACTTGACGCACGGCAGTATTCATATGAATAAAGTCCACAATCAAAATTATTCAAGAAATTGACAAACTGTTTTCGGGGAATCCCTGAATACCATCACCTCAGTTCTGTGTTGCCTATACATAAAAAAATATACACTTGTACTGTAATGTGAACGTTCAAGTACTTTCCTATATTTAATTCGTGCTAGTGGTTAAATGAGGTACCTTACCACTAACTGAAACAACCTAAGCCACTAAAAAAATCCACTAGCCACTAAAACCAAAATTTGCCCACTAAAAGGTAAGCCAAAACCACCAGATCTAGTGGAAAATCCACTGAGTTGGCAACACTGGCAGCGCATGCGCCGCACTCAACTGTTGTGTTGTGTACGGGGCACGCCATAGCCCCCTCCATCGCTCTGGCGCGATCGGAAACCAGCATATGTCGCGACAAGAAAAAGTGCCCCGACACAACCCAACACACTGTTGTGAACCTGACCATACTAAATGTATGAATTCGATGTGATTATTTCGCCCCCCGACACAGTAATCTGAAGAGCAATGTGCTCCTTGGGCGAGTATAATACCTCTCAAACCTACGTCTATAAAATAAATAAAATTGAAGTGCCTGTTTGTAATATCAAAAAAACAGCTTTTTATTAAATGCATATGAAAGTATATACGGTACCCATAACAAAACAACCATTTTTAAAATTTTCATCTGTCTGTCTGTCCGTCTGTTTGTTCCGGGTAATCTCCGAAACGGCTGGACCTATTTTGACGGGACTTTCACTTGCAGATAGCTGATGTTACAAGGAGTAACTTAGGCTACTTTAATTTTAGAATAAGAATTAGGGTTCCGCGCAAAAAAATAAAAACCATGTAATCCAAAATCACCACGTGGGTGAAACCGCGGGGCAGCAGCTAGTATGTAATACGAAATGTATCATTTTCATGTCTTTTGGGGGGTAAATACAGGTTTTTA
Organism: Crocallis elinguaria; assembly: GCA_907269065.1. Classification (NCBI taxonomy): domain Eukaryota; kingdom Metazoa; phylum Arthropoda; class Insecta; order Lepidoptera; family Geometridae; genus Crocallis; species Crocallis elinguaria. The sequence goes on along the minus strand of OU026079.1, from coordinate 7,051,174 downwards.
TTTATCTTATTTTTAGGAGAAGTACAACATACAAAGAAAGCCTTTTGGTTCCCTACAAAATACCGACGTGAATTATTTCAAATCCATACTAAGTGAAGACAGAGTTTTAACAGAGGAAAGCGATGTTCTACCTTTTAATATTGACTGGATAAAGAACTGCAGAGGTAAATTGAATGTACTCTATTACTATACATAACGCCTTGAAGGTAGGTAGTTGATCCATGGTTTCAATATTGCTGTAGGTAGTATCACAATTTTTGACTAAATTGCGAAAACATGTGGTTCAATTCCTAAACATTTCACGCCATTTGTAACTGTCTATAAAGGGTCTATCTAGTATCAAGTCTGACTAGGTCGTCGGTCCATCTTGTGGGGGCCCGGCCTACACAATACCATTGCCATTGCCATAGAACTGTATAGTAAATTTATATTACTATACAGAGTTCCAGAGTTTCGTCTGAGAGTTTTTGAGTCCTTTTTCGGCATTTGGTCTTAACTCGTCAACTGCGTCGCATTCAGCTAGGCATTGAAAGCGATTATGGAGTTCGAGCTGAAAGCCTTCGGGGTTTTGGATTTGGACGGAGCGTAGACTTCACCAGACGTGACCTTTCAAGCTTGTCATTGATATTCAATGTGCCTCATACAATACGATGACCAGTGATCACTACCGGTTTTCACTCTACTGATCAGAGAGACACATCTCATTTGTAGTGAAACCGTCAAATTGATTAATCAGCAAAATGGAGTCTGCGATACCTATGAGCGAGACATGTACCAAGTTTCAACGAATATTTTCCCGTTGCCCGTAATTATTTTTTTTATCATAATACCTATCAGAAGAAAGAGTAACTATAGTCCGGACGTATCGTCGAGGATATAGTTAAAGTACGTGAACGAAACACCTATAAAAAGACATAAATTAAAAAAAGTTACCCTAATACCAGCACACATTTAATTTTTTACCCATTGCGTACGGTCTACTACATTACTAAATTCACCAATTACGCTGTCATCGAGATGGGCTTGACTCCGTCTGTCGGATCCTTTTCTATATTTTCCTTCAAAATGTTTTGCCACCACATTAGTTACTATATTTCCTTTACATATCTAGTTCGTTACTCGTTCACAAAAATATTAACGTTACTTTTAGGCCAGTCAAAAGTGGTCTTGAAGCCAAGGAGCACGGAAGAGGTTTCTAAGGTCTTACAGTACTGCAATGAGAGGCGACTGGCGGTGTGTCCTCAAGGGGGTAATACAGGCCTTGTTGGAGGATCAGTGCCAGTTTTTGATGAAATCGTACTTAATTTGGCGTTGATGAATCAAATTATCGCCTTGGATGAGTTATCAGGTATAATATGCTTTTACCTTACGTTTCCAACACCTTAATAATTAATGGACATGTATATTTAGCTACTGTTTGTAAACCCCCCTTACTTCCAAACTCACAATAAAATTAAAGACCCAGAAAACTTGTTATTGCATGTTGCTTCATCTTTTTCTTTATAATATTCAGCCCGTGACCATAGTAAAAATTAAAACGGACAACGCCGGCCCTACTAGCCTTGTAGGTACCTACCTGCCTATCAGGGTAGAGCGACATTGCCCTTTGATTTGATCGACACTTTCAGATTAATTATTTACATTATTAATTATTACATTTCAGTTTTTAGTAAATTTAATAAGTCAATACCTATTAATTAGTAGGAAGTTATTAAGTACTAATTAATATATAAAACCGAATTTTACAAAATTACGTTTTTCTCGTATCTAAATCCGAAGGTAAATTGCTCGACTTGTAATAAGAAAACAGGACAGGAAGGGTAAAGGGAAAGGGTACATACTCGTATGTTGCTACTCAATGATTTTGTAATACATACTGTCATTTCAAATATTTTGTAGGAGCGTTAGTTTGCGAAGCGGGATGCATACTCGAAAACCTTGATAACTACGTGCGGGATCGTAATCTTATCATGCCTCTGGATCTCGGCGCTAAGGGAACTTGCCATATCGGAGGGAACGCCAGTACCAACGCTGGAGGGCTGAGGTTGCTGCGTTATGGGAACCTACACGGGTCCATCCTTGGAATTGAAGCTGTAAGTTTATTATAACTAACCCGACGTTTCACAAGGCCGTAAGAATTGAGTGGCATGTATACCTACCTCGTGGTATAGGATACCTATTTAATAGTATTTAAAGTAGGTAGGTACCCATATTATACCTATATAGGGACCTAGACTGATACGATGTCAGTTGTGGTCCAATGGCCATGGGACACCGGAGGTTTATAATATTAGGTAGGTACTTTACCTATCCAGAAGGCCGAGTAAGACCTAGTAATTCATACTCTACCTAATAAGTTGGTAACTAATAACTTGAAATTTTCACCTGCCAAATTTTTGCCAGGTAAAAGCTGATGGCACTGTAATAGACTGCCTCAAAGTGATGAAGAAGGACAACACTGGTTACCATTTGAAGCACCTTTTCATTGGTTCGGAGGGCACGCTGGGGGTGGTAACTAAAGTCGCCATACATTGTCCGGTATTACCTAAAGCGGTCACAGTCGGGTTCTTTGGTAAGCTGTCAAATCTTATTTTACAATAAACATTACCTTACATAGTTGGGATTTTTATAACAAGACTTTCGTCTGCCCGCGGGTTTCACCGGCGTTCCCACAGGACGTGCGTTATCTGGGTTAAAAAGTAGCCAATGTTAATCTCCAGTCTATAAACTATATCTAGGTATGCCAAAAACCACCTCGATACCATGTTTCGTTGCTGCGTGAAAGAAGGACAAACCAACAAACAGACAAACACACTTTCGCATTTTTTTTTTACTGGCTAAATGCCTTTATTAACTAGCTAATACATAAATAAACACTACATCTAACCTAGCTAGCTACAAAAACAGTTGGATAATCTACAAGTCCTAGTAGGCCTATAGATAATCCAAATGTTCTAGCCCACTACCAGTAGGAAGCGTACCCAGCATGCTGGCGGCATTGCTTCGTTGAACCGCAATGCTGATCCGTTGAGCCAAATAGTTACCAGCATTTTGGTTACGCGTCGCATCAATCAAACGCTCTGACAAAATTTTGGAAATATTATGAGCTCCCGGCCCCCACGGACCCAATGTTTCAACACCAAACGGCTCAAATATGTAACCGCTCCCGAGGTTAGCATATTTGCGCCGCTTGAGTCGCTCAGCCGAAGAAGCCGCGGCGCCAGCCCTAATTTTGAATATTAGTAGAATATCTCATGTCTGAGAATTTGAAAAATATATATTTACCACCACATTGTTATGAGTATGACCTATAGACCGAGGACTGTTCTTTGATTTATATCTTGAGTTGAGGATTGCTAAGCCGTGCGTGTATCTCCTAAAAAAACTTTATACCACAATATGCACAGTTCATAACTTCAACTGAGACTGCACTCAAGATCATGAGTAAATTAAAGAATGTTTTAACAGTATAAATTACAAGTAAAAAAATTTTGTATTACAGGAGTAAAGAGTTTTGAAAATATTCTTCAGCTATACAAAAGTGCGAAGTCATCTCTGGGAGAGATTTTATCAGCATTCGAAATGGCCGATTTCCATTCTATCGACTCTACAGTTAAAAATCTAAAACTACCGTAAGTAGGCCAGCCCCATGTGATATTACTGAAAAGGTATCCTACACGTCTTACTTTATTGGTGGGTAGTTAGTCAAAAGTTGTAATCTTGTAGGTATTATTATTTATTCTGTGGTCAAACTAAGATAGAACACCGTTTAATGTTTATTATAATTTACTAATATATGTTCAAACTTTACCTCCAGAAATCCAATATCTGAATTTCCGTTCTACGTGTTAGTGGAAACTCACGGAAGCGATGAGGATCACGACGCGGAGAAACTGAACAGATTCCTGACGAAGGAAATGGAGAGTGGACTCATCTTGGATGGAACCGTGACCTCGGAACCGGCGAAAATGCAGGTGAGATTATCACTCACTCGCTGCTGCGGTTTCACCCGCGTGGAGATTATGGATTTCGTGTTACTTTTTTGCGCGGAACTCTAATTAATTTTCTAAAATTATAGTAGCCTAAGTTACACCTTGTAACATCAGCTATCTGCTGTGAAAGTTATTTCAAAATTGGTCCAGCCGTTTTGGAGATTACCCAAAACAAACAGACAGTGAGACGTGAAATCTGCCGCCAAGCAGTAATGTGCAAGCATTACTGTGTTCCGGTTTGATGAGCAGAGTAGCCAGTGAAATTACTGGGCTTATGAGACTTAGTACCTAATGTCTCAGGGTAACGAGCGCACTGCAGTGCCGCGCAGGTCTTTGTGTTTCAAAGTTCTGAGTGCATGGCACTGCAATTCTTATGGGTCTGCGTTATGCTTACCATCAGGCAAACCACCAGCTCGCTTGGTTACAAAATAGCACAAAAAAAGGTAGAAGATACGACGTGCCTGATCTCTGAAAATCTGATCTGAAAATCAGTAGGTACATAGATTATCAATGGTTTTAGTAATTAACTCTCCCTCGACCAACTTTCGTGATCATGCCTTGTATTATTAACTTATTTTTCAACAGACCATCTGGAACCTCCGCGAGAGCATAGCTGGAGCAGGATTAGTCCTAGGCTACGTCTTCAAATACGACGTTTCACTTCCGCTAAAGAATTATTACGACCTAGTGCCAGTGTTGCGCGAGAAACTCGGGAAACAAGCGCTGATTGTATGCGGGTATGGGCATGTCGGTGAGTATTACCATGAGACGTGTAGTAAGTACGAAGGTTTACATGGTGCTTGAGATGAAAATCCGTTCCTACCTAAGAATGGATGGCTTCATCAAAGCACTTAGGAACACCAATATTTGTTCAAAGATTATGCCAACAATAATAGCAGCACATAAGGTCGAAGTACCTCCATTTTCTCCTTATGCAAAATAAACCTATGGAGAAATCTTGGATAAAGGTATTGGACGAGTGGAATGGGCATTTGTCGAATAGATCAAAATGTATTAGGACAGAAATTGGACGAAGATAAGTGGAATACCACCCTAAGAGAAAGTGCGGCCGAGCGGAAATTTGTGCGACTTTCAATCCGTGGTTCAAGGCTTGGCCCCGCACCAATGACGTAGGGGCAGCTTAGACGCTTATGCAAACGTACGTTTGCATAAGCGTCTAAGCTGCCCCTTATATAAGTTATATGCGGATTTATCACACTCGGTTTAAAACGGCGAAGAAAAACATGTTGAGGAAACCGTCTTGTTCAAGAACCACAAATTCTATGACAATATGTGACTTGTACCTACTTTCTCTGAGAGAAGGCCTGTATCCCAGCAGTGGGAGTTTATGATAAGGCTGATGACGATGAATACACCTACACAAACTACTAGTGCCTCTCACCATCTTCGTCCACAATTCAGATGAGAAAAAGGTAGTAGTGTACACACGCTAAGCTTCCGACAAGAGCCAATTCCCGTTCTAAGCATAGCGGTTTTTACCACTTTCGATCATACCGTTACTGATCGGGTGAAATAGAACTGTAATAAAATTCAAACCTATCAAAATATAAAATACTAGCTTCTGCCCGCGGTTTTCACCCGCGTTCCCAAAGGAACCGTGCATTTTTCCGGGATAAAAAGTAGCCTATGTTACTCTCTGGTCCATAAACTGCCAAAAATCACGTCGCTCCGTTGCTGCGTGAAAGAATGACAAACCAACAAACAGACACACACATTTTCGCATTTATAATAGGTATTAGTAGTATTTAGTAATTTTGAATCGATTAGTTAAACAAACAGATAATTCTAATGTAGGTACTTATTATTTACAGGCGACGGAAACATCCATATTAACGTAACAGTTCCGGAGTACAGCAAAGAAATAAGCTCACAACTGGAACCTTTCATTTTTGAGGAAGTGCACAAGCTCAAAGGATCTATTAGCGCGGAACATGGCGTCGGCTTTAGAAAACCACAATTCATTCATTACAGCAAAGATGAGAGCGCATTAGAAATGATGCGCGATTTGAAACAGCTGATGGACCCAAATGGCATACTCAACCCCTATAAAGTGCTACCTAGCAAGTGAATTTGAGACTGATATTATGTACATACTGTATATATTATTAGTTTATTATATTGTGTAATTAAAGTATGGTACTCGCTAAACTTGAACGCAACTTTTCTTCTTTTTTTTATTATTATTTCATTTGGTAGAGACGAGCTGGTCGTTTGCCCGATGGAACGCATAACGGCGGCCCATAACAATTGCAGTGCCACTCAGAACTTTGAAACACAAAGTCCTGTGCGGCACTGCAGTGCGGCCGCTACCCTGCGACGTTAGGTATTAAGTCTCATAAGCCCAGTAATTTCACTGGCTTCTCTGCTCAACAAACCGGAACACAGTAATTTTATTTTATTTATTGAGGAAAACTTACAGCTAGGTAAACACAATATAAATTATATTACGCATGCGGAAGGCTACTTAAAATAATGCTTAATGCTCGCACATTACTGCTTGGCGGCTGACTTCGCGAGCAAAGCGGTGGTACCAACCCAGATGGACACTCGCAGAAGAGTTAGTCCTTGAGTAATGTTGATGTTGCGAAATCGGGCTTTTTTCTATATTGCCGTGGATATTTGGAGGTAGGAAGTTAAATTACTAACGTTAACGCACGAGCGATATTGTCAATACTATCTACTCTTTCGCTGTTCGAATTCGTATTCTGAATGGATACGAGCTTCAGAGGACCATTTTAGTTTAGCGCTTACTATAACATCATCATACAATACATACATACAATATAATAATTAATCATTTGAATAATATCACATTATGTGTATATTGTATATAATTATGTATATTAGAAATGTTTCTTTTTCGAGAATCTGTCCTTGTAACAATACTGTGGACATTTTGTTACCAAGCTAAATATTATTGTGTAAATTTGTACAGGTGTAATTATGTTATTATCGTAGTCAGCGCACACGAAATATACACATTTTATCTAGAAAATTGTTTTTATAACTGCCAAAGATAAAGCTACTTGTTTTGGTTTCTGTTATCAGAACATATACTATAGATAGGTAAAGAAAAACCAATTTATTTAAATGACTTTTATTAAAATATCCATTTATTCTTATAACATTCATAATATCACTGCAACAAAAATACAATGGAATATTATAAACATTTTCCTAATTGCATCATCAAATAAATAAATCCGGTAGTCATAAATATATTCGAAAAATTATATTTTATAGCAAGTTCATTATTATGGTACGCGGCAGGTAGTTTATTGCTTTATGTTATTTTGTAGGTCCACATTATTACTAGGAAAGTAACAATTGGCAATAAGGTCATGACTAATATTCTAAAAACTGTTCACACACTAAGGAAACTCTTACACTCATATCAAATAGACAAATTGAATCACTTATCAAGTGTAACAAAATACGAATGAGAATTTGGCCAAATAGATTATTTTATTCATATAAAACAAAGTCTTTGTTCAGGAAGTATTCGAAAATATATTTCAAAAAAAATTTTCGATTTATTTCTTACTCCGTTGCATTAAATGTAAATTTGTGCAGAAATGAAAGTGGCATGCAATTTGGATAATGCTCGTATGCTTGTGATATTATATGCTGCGATGTGGCTACCAGGACGCAGATCCTGATAAAATTAAATTCGTCAAGACATTAAAAAACAAGTAAAAGTCAAATCATAAACCATTGTAAACATAACAATTAGGTAATTGTCAACCTTCTGACAAACCCATTATTATGTTTCCAGCAAATGAAATGATGCAGATTTACATTCCTGTAACAAAGTTACCATAAGTTTAGTAATTCCATAAAAGTCATTAAATACAAAACTTATGAATAACGTACACCAATGTGATTTAAACGCGTTTTGTAAAAAAAAATGAAAAATAAATGGAGAAATTATGAGATCACTAAATATAAGACCGCAGACGAAATGTAAACAAGTAACAAATGGTCCACAATATATGGCTTTCGAATTTAGAGGTGGGAAACATTAACATCAAAATATAAAAATTAAAAGTGCGTACATTTCACTTCACCAATTTCTCATGAATGCTTGTTTACACTTAGTCTCTTGGATTTTTATTATTTAACTGTTGTGTTTACGTATAGATAACTAAAAGAATCAGAATGTACTGCGCATTTCGATTACATAGCCATCAACAATCATAATTGCATATTATATGTACTTTTCCCACAATGCTTACACGTAAACACCCTCCCGGAACTACAGACCAAAACATTTAACATAATGAACGTAAAATGGGTAAAATATAAGTAACCTGTTTGGCTCAATACAAAAAAAAGCATCAAATTTAAAAATTAACAAGCTTTTGCGGGTTGATATTTAAATGCTTAATCTATAAGAGCACCTATAGTAAGGTAATTAATGCTATTATGTGACGCGTGTCCGATGTTAGTACTGGCATCCGGTCAGTGTATTGTTCTCGTATGACAGGCGACACTGAAATGTATTAGTCACAACTTTCTGTCAAAATGCTAGGCTGCGTACTCGGAGCAAGGGGACAGCGGCGGTGAGTTGGGGACATTCAGATACCACGTGGCGATATGAAACCATCGTCCCACTCTATGGAACCAACCGGAACCACGCCGTGCAATCCCAAGCTTACATTACACAAAAAAAATTAATCTACCAGAAAAGGACGTATCGGCTTTGTTACTCGGTTCCATGCTTTTATCCAACTTTGCACTCGATGCTACCCGCCGCGTCGTCGCCGACTTAGCGGCACCAGAGCATAAGTTTGTTCATTTCCCTATAAATATTTTTGTATTTTCTAAAGTTTTTTTTATTTTTTTTAGTTATCGAACTTAGTCGTAAAGTAGACGCAGTTTGGTCTGTCTCCGCGAGGTAGAGAATGCGCCGGCGCGGTTATCGCTTGATCTGGTTGGACATTTTGAGGAACTCCAGGAAGCCGGCTTGCATCTCCGCATCCATACCGGTCTCCCACGCCTCGTTCTCCAGTTCTTCGCTGTAATAGATAAGTGGTTCTAAGACTTGTGAGAGAGCGTGGGGAGCTTCGCTTCTGGTTTTTGGCTGCAAAGTAGTGGTTTGCGTTACTATCATCGTAACTTTGGAAATACTGTTTCTCCAAGCGTTTATATGAAATGAGGTGACAATCTTAGTATTTTTTTTACTTCAAGTTATCAATGTGCTAAATAGCATTTATATTATTCATGATCAAAAGCATAATATATCAATAAAATATAGACAACGAAAAAAATTAATGATCTTTTTATATTACTCTCTAGGGAATGTTAACACTGAGAGTTTAAAGCAGTTTTCTTTTTAAAATAAGCCAGAGAAGCATCCCCCTCAGGTTTCTTTTTACAGTTTTTACTTCACGTTTGGTGGGAACTGAGTTAATTGGTATGATGATGATTGCATGATGCCGATGGTATACTCACAGTATGTCCTCATCGAGGGCGATATTCTTGCCTTGCGGCAAGTTATTTTGCAGAAAGGCGCGCTCTTCCGCCGTCAAAGCGTGCCCGTCTGCCAAATATCCCTCCGCTGTCTCCGATTCACCGTTCACTGTACGACAAAGAGTTTTGTTTACGACAAAAATTTAATCGGAAATTATTACACTAGTAGTAACTGTAGTGACAGTATTGTTTTATATATTTCCATGATGCGGTAAAAACAAGCTTTTCTCTATCTACGGTAACATAGAGAAGATCAAGTGTTTATGCAGCTGAGTTGTCGAATCTAAACGGAGAATTTCTCTGTCGGGATGCGTTTTCGAGATATAAACGATCAAGAAAGTCGCTTCCGACACGGATAACATTCCGAGTGAATTAAAACAACCATACTGATAACTGAAACGGATAATGTGGATCCGAACGGAAACCTGCCGAATTGAGTTGTAAATATGCCTGCTGAACGCGACTTTATATAGTTTGGTAGTTAGCACTCACGGTGGTTGGTCTCTGTCATCCTGAATGTAGATGAATGAAACGGATAATGTGGATCCGAACGGAAACCTGCCGAATTGAGTTGTGAATATGACAGCTGAACGCGTTTATATAGTTTGGTAGTGAGCACTCACGGTGGTTGTACCGGCGGCGCGAGTCCTGCGGCGGCGGCGGCGCGGGCGCGGGCGCAGGCGCAGGCGCGGGCGCGGACTCGGCGAGCCCCCAGCGCGCCGCCCGCAGCGCCACCACGTTGGCCACCCACGGCAGCTGCGAGCGACGCTTCAGCCGCTCGAACGCCGCGTGCATGCCGGCCGGGCAGTCCGCGTCCAGCGCTATCCCTGACAGCTGCCGCATACACAACGAAGCGTAAGCACAGAATAATAAGTAACCGTCGTTAATACCGACTCAGAACAATCGTCTTCGTATTTAACCCCTGACGCAATAAAGGAGATGTGTTAAGGTGCCGCTTCATGACCCGCCTAATGCAAAAATGGCCTAAAGGCTTTTTTGTTCATCGAAGAAAAACAGGCATTACGGAAAAAGAAAGACAACGCCAGAGCCTTCGGTTGGCATTCTGAAAATTTTGAAATAATTTTCCAAAGAAAATTTCCGAAGACAATTAGTGCGTGGTAATTTCCTAAAATAGAAATACGCGTTTTTAAAATGCCTTACAAGTTTGTGAACAAATTGTTTGTTATTAAGAATCTCCATTACATGTCCAAGGACCGCATGCATGTGTTTTGTTTACTTTTAAATTTATGAGAATATCCAAAGTCAAGGTAATTTTTTTTTAAAAAGGCTGTTTTTTTAAGTCTTTTACTGAATTGGATTGTCAAAATTTTAAATTTTTGTTTCCTTAAAATCCTAGATATATTGCACGAGATACATATTTGTTCAAAAAACCCAAAGAAAAAATATTTATACAGCACTTTAATCACGTAAAGCGTTTGTATGGAAAGTATGGCGAGTTGAGGCCTCTTAAGGGAACAAGTTGTTCCAAAACTATGCATGCATGCACGCAAACATGCAACTAGCGAAAACTAGACAATTCCTTCCAGTCGATAGATTAACGACCGCTGGTTATCATGTTGAACGTCGAAAACGATTTTATTAGCCGGTAAAGCGGCGTGTTGGGAAACCGTCGGCGGAGTACATTACTGAGTCTCCATAGCGAAGCTTCCCGGCTGTTCTGCAGCAAACTTCCAAACTTTGTGGTGATACTAAAATTTGTTCTCAGGTCTTGGATGTTTGTGTTGTTGTATTTGTGTGTGCCATATGCAACACAGGGAATCCTAGTGCAGGGGTATGAATGTGTACTGTGTAAGCGTTTGTTTGTTTGTTATTGGCTAACAGTTTATTGCTTACATATGCTGCTGCACATTCCCTAGTTATTACCCCTGCCGGCTCTTACGGAACCCACGGGAAGAGATGGGGTTACCACCCCATTATTCTTAGCCCGACAGTCAAATTAATTTTTTTTGGATCTTTATAAATAGGTAGTAAATAATAATAGTAAGTAATGTTAAAAAAGCACTTACTTATACTTTTTTTTAGAAAATTTGCACGCGTATATGGCAAAAAACATATATTTGCACAATAACATTTTACTGTAAACAAATATAATTACATATTTCTATTCTACCATGTTTTACGCAAATAAATGATTTGAATTCCAATGTAATGTTGTTTATTGTGTTCAATATGTATATTATTTTATGTAATTCGTTTTTTTTAAGTTTTTAATATCTATTTTATGTTTTAATTATATTTGATGTTCACTGTTTTAAACCAAACCGAGTTCACATAAGTTTGGGTTGCAGAATCGCCCAAATTTCTAAGTCATGATTTTATCTAAATATTTTTTCTGTAGTCTGTAGTGTGCACCTAATAACCTAAATGTAATGTGCACCTAAATAAATAATGATGATGAGGATCAATGACGGCTCGGTGGTAAGGTTGATCGCTGACCTATAGGTATGTAGGTCGTGAGGTTGAACGATACAGTTGAGCGTGTACTTTCTCTGAGCTAAGACTGAGCAGTCTTATAAGTTCGCTCTATAATTCAGGTTTTTAAAACTTTAAAAAATACATTTTATAGACTTTCCCCAGATGTCAAGTTGTTTAAAATAGATTATAACGAGGTCTTTAAAGTGATATTTAAGAACTGTCCTCACGTACATTCTGTCAACAAGAACTCTGAAACCCGATAGAGTAAACTCCCTCGTAATGAGCATTGGATAAGCGCCAAAACGGGTTGACATATAGAAAAACGTAAAATTACTTAAAAAACAATTAAAACGAGTCCAACTATTAAATTATTACAATAGACCATAGAGGTGAATGAATCCAATCAATAGCAAATGACACCGAGCGATTGATTGACTGTGTAGTACAGATAAATGGGCTTTTATGTCTACGACTGTTATTCACAATCGCATGTTCAATCGTTCGCTAACACCAAAATAATGCATAGATTACGTGACAAAATAAGGACCGGCAAAGCGAACGTGACAGTTTTGTCGTTTTCTTTATTATGTATTGATACTGACAAATGTATGTTCTGTGTATAAGGGGGTCAACTGAGCCCAACAGCCCATTCGGCCCGCGGCACAGTGGGACAAGATGTATATAGTTAGGTGGACTTAGGAACCAACTTCCTTTTTCCAATTTTTTTCTTTATGCCAATCGATAGACCTCTTTAATCCTAACAATACATGCTCAATGTCATTTCCCCCTAAATCTTATGGTTTGGACAGAAAAAAAACAATTCCTGTTTTTGTTGTATGGGACGGATCATAAAGTACTGAATTCCGACTAAGTTGTGATCGATCCGCATTTGAAACCTATTTTTTGTTAATCCTTGGCTACTTGACTATAGTCATGCTCTATTAGTGCGTGCATAAATTTGCAACTCTGCGAGATAAATTGATTGGAAAAATGTCAACAACAAATATCTTTTTTTATTGAACCCAAAAAAATATGAATGTATAGGTGATCTGGCTTAGTTCATTGCCCTAACAAAAGATAAAGTGTACAATTGATAAAAAATAAGGATTATTATTAACGTTAGGTACAAGATAAAATACACTGTATAATAATTATTAAATTCAGTTGTTCAAGCAATTATCACACTCACCTTTAAGAGCTGGCACACAGCTTTGATGTTGCTTTCCTTGTCAGTGTCCAAAAGGTGCAAATACACTTTGCAAAGACTTTCACCAAGAGACCTCAGCCTTCCTCCCTAAAGAAACATGTTTATTTTTATATTCTCTAGGAATCTTATGACCAGAGAAAATAGGTAAACATTAAACCCTATAAAGAGTGCTTATGCCTATCGACTTTTCATACAAAATTTCAAGTCCCAAATCTCCGAAGTTAATGAATCGATTTTAATTAAACTTTTTACACATAAGCAACAAATCTAATTACTTAGTAGAGAACATTGAAATATCTAATTTATAATTGTAATTTTCAGTTTGCATAGAAAACTTAAACTCACTCTTATTTAGCTACTCTTTTTCGATGCTAATCTATGACAAGATTTTAGACTTGAAAGTTTATATGAAAAGCAAAATGCGTAAACGGTCTTAACATGCACAATTATTATGAACATATTTTGGTTATTTATTTATCCTGTTTATAAAATTATTCTATTGAATTCTGACAAACGGGATGGAGTCAACGGTATGATTGTTTGTTGACCTATAAATCATCAACAAGTAAATCTGTGAGGGATATTGGTGCAGATTTTTTTATTATTTTATTTTGTAAAGTATTTAATTTTATTTTCTGTGGTGGCTGTTGATATATCCACAGATATACAGAATGGACTGAGTGCTCCCTATCCAGCTTTGAAAAGAATATTAGGGGCAGAAAAGTGTGAGGGAGATAAAGCAATCATGCAGTCATTACTTAGTTGTCATTTTCTATAATTTCGAATGGTTCACATCACAGGCTCCCATGAATAAATGACAATAAAAGGAGACAGGTGTTGGGCTAACAATAAGAAAGGTTAATTTTGTGAGGGTACTACTCAGTCCATTCTCTATGGATATTTCAATATAAGTACAAGGGCTCTTATTATAATGAACAGTGTTAAAAGACTGTATAGTTAAACTATGTTTTGTCTCTTTCGATTCAATCTATACAAATAAATAAAATTGAAGTGTCTGTTTGTAATATCAAAGTAACAGCTTCTTACTAAATGCATATGAAAGTATATATGGTACAAAAAAAACATTCGTTAAATGTTTGTTTGTGTCCGAAACGGCTGGACCGATTTTGATGGGACTTTTACAGACTTGAGCTGATGTTACAAGGAGTAACTTAGGCTACGTGGACGAAGCCGCGGGGCACAGCTAGTTTAAAAATAATTGTCAAAGACAAAACATTGTGTAACTAAACCACGGTTTAACACTGTTTATTAATTCTTATTAATAAACAGTGTTTAACCTAGGTCATAAGAGAGCTGAGTAGTGATGCTGGATAGTCAAGGAAAGTGTAGTAAAAATTTGTGTAGGTTTTCATTTATTACAAAATTTATTACATAATTATAATTAAAATATATGCACTAGGCTGAGAAATTATTACCTAACAAGCAATTCGGAATGTGGAGTTCTATTAAGATATTTGTAAACTTCTATGATTATACTAAGTTGTTTTTAAGGATAAGACTCTATTTAAATAATGGTTTAACCAACACACCTGATTGTCTTCAAGTTGGGTGTAAATTTCGGCTAGGAACATGGCAAAACCGCGCATGTTCTCATCCGAAGTCTCAACGCCACTGATTATCTTGTTCTCTTCCACGGAGCATCGCTCCAGAAGGCAGGCACGGAATGTGGACTCCTCAGGTGGAGCCACAGAGTCGTACATAGAGCACAGACGTGCACCATTGTAACGGAAGTTAGCTTCGCCTATCGACTGTTGAACATTTAAAAGTAAAATAAAATATGTCCTTTTATCATTTGAAATGCATGAAAATAAGCTAGGTGCGAATCTAAACAAATACACGGTTTTGAGATGTTAATATTTACATAAATATCCTGTAAGTGTAGGTTAACACTTTAAAAATCTACTACTTAACAAATGCAAGTCTTGCAATGTGTTTGGGGTCAATTCCTGTTTCGTGACAATATGTTTCCTTTCCAAGAATTTTATACTTAACATGTTAATTAATATTATACTTTAGTGAAGGTAAATAGTTTGGAAATGGTGCTTATGCCAAGGTTACGTTTGAATAGTTTAGCATTTATTAATAATTAGAATTACAAATATTAGATACCTATATGACTAAATCAAATGAAGCCAAACAAAGCTATTAAAAGGTATTGACATTCTTTGGCAGAAATGAGTTGTTGTTGCATATCCAAAGGTTTGCCAGTGTTTTCTATCACGACAAGATAAAATTAAATTATTGTTTGAAATAGGAACTAACTGGTAACAGAGTATGATTGATTCAATCAATGCTATTAAGTAAATAAAACATGCCTTAATGTCCCTTTGTGCTTTTTGTAATTAACATTTAGTTATAGCTAATACTGTGTTATGTTTTGGAACTTTAATACTTACATGTTTTACTTGTTTTGAATATAATCAAAAGTACAGCTATGTACTTAACTAGTTTATTATATTTTTCAATAATAATCATGTACTCATTTCTGTCATGTTAAAACATTTTTGGTTTTACCACAAAACAATTAAACACACTTTAAACCTGTTTTAAACACTGTTTAACTCCTGAACATACCTTAGTCCCGTGTTTAAATAGGATTAACCACAAATCCTGATTTAAGTAGTGTCTAACCATTCCCTAACACAATTCTGTAGTAACATTTCTTAATTTTTTGAAGTTTATTTTTAGACACTGTCTAGCTAAACAGGTGTCTAAAAGTGGTGTTTTGTGGTACAACAGTAAAAAGATAGATGAAAGTTGTACAACCTGTCTTTTTATGGTTACTCTGTAAAATTCTGGATAGGCCAACAGTAAAAAATAACAAAGTCAATTAACATGTTTTACCTGATTCACAATGGCTTCAACCAGAGGCCTAGTGTGGTTGACATCATGCAGGATGGAGGCAAATGAGTCCACCAATGGGCCGCAGAGGGTGTCAAACTTACCCGGGTCGAATGTTATCTCACACATTACAGTTATCAGGTTACCAATGTTTTCCTGTGGAAAATAACACACTTTCATTAAATGAAACTCATTTGAAACTGAACATAAACAGGGAAGTCAGCTTACTATAACATATTATACATTGTGTACTGGATTGGTACTCACTCTCAAATCCATATTTTCAGCTTCTTCAAGTGAGAATGACATCTCGTTTAAGCTGTAGGGATTCTGGTCTTGAGCTTGACGTAGTCGGTCTTGCACAGAGAAGCGGTGAGGCCTGTACGGAGCAGGCTCAGGATTGTACGCAGGCACAGCTTGAGGCGTGTAGTTGGGTGGATACCACTCCTTGGCATCCGCAGACAGGTTAGACTTAGGAGGCTCCACTACGAAAATGAACATTAAAAAATTAGTTGCCAACAATTTAGTAAAAAGCAACTCGATAGACTGGTTTTTCTCAACTGACTGACCCAAAAAATATTGCATGGCAATAAATTCATATCATGGACGAGTGAGTTTGTCAAACCACAGCGACGTCATAAGAAATGGAAATCCTTACTTTCACCTGAGCTATTGTAATTATGAAGAACGCAGTTAGCTGGCAAGGTATGACGACGTCACACCGCGATGCGCTGAATTCGGCCCGAGAAAGTGTAATTCTGACTCAACGCATCGAATTATGCGATTTTACCTTTCGAATCCTCCGTGGCGATCCGCGGTCGGCGCAGCTCCCGCGGCTGATTCTCAGGCTGCTGCCAACCACGGCCTCGGCCTCTGGGACCTCCAATTTCTCCGTTATTCATTTCGACAGTTTCCCCACAAAAATACGTCTATCGATGTGTTATAGATATAAAATTCCATATACTTTAAAAAACTTAACTCCTTAAACGCTTGTGTTGGATCGCTCGACGAATTCGACACGTAAACAAAGAAAAATAGTCTTCGCAACTAATTTCACAGCACATCCTCCATCTTACTAGAGAGAGCGAGATAACGCTCGATGTGTACAAGAGACGACAGATTTTACCATTCAAAAAGTTGGGTTTGCCAGCCGAAAAAAAGCAATATTTTTATTATTTCCGCTTTAACACTCAGCCTTCATCGAAAAGTAAAAAAAAAATCTTATAATTAATGTTCTTTCGTTTTGACTTCCGGTTCTCTTCTCTCGCTCATGCAAAGAGTTATGCATAGACAAGAAACTTATACCCAATCATAAGTTCCTTGCGAATAGATGATTAAATGAACGGTCCATAGTTCATTTCACGGAGATTTCTTGGTTCATTGATCATTCCTATTATTTATTTCATACTTCATAGGTGAAACCATTCTGATGACAAAAAAATGCTCTAACTCTAACAATACATACCGTAATAGTTATTATATCAAAAAATATTTTGCATGTTTGCAAGGACAGCATTTTTCACATAGATACATCATAGATTTTTAGGACACCATAGAAATGTGTGTACCATACTAAATCTGCTTGATACATTCCGATGACACACCTAAGCTCTTCAACATTTTTTGTCTCTGTTGTTCTTTGACAATTTTAAATTGAATCGAAAGAGACAAAAGATACTTTAACAGGTTGCTTATAAGCTCTTAAACAGTGCTAAACGGTTGAATCGTGAAACTATGTGTTGTCTCTTTCGATGCTATATTCAGACTGTCTTTAGTCTTTACTGAGACTGTCTTTCCCCTATATTTATTATATTCTTTGGACTGTCTGTTAAATTGTGTAGTGTGTACGAAGAGTTAGCCTGTTATTCGGATATAGTAAAAAAAAGTAGCATGTAAGACAGTTCTGAAAAATGAAGGATGTAATAAGAAGAACATTCAATAAAAATTACTTGAATACCATAATTTGTTGTTCATAGGTCTAATAAACAAACACTGATAAAGCTCAAATAGCAATGAGCAATAATTTATTAATTGAAATAACAAAATATGATCTAACTACCCAAATATAATCTACTATTTTACATATAAGGAATAGCTACGCAACTACATTTGTTTAAATAAACATTTTGCATTGATCTTTTTTTAAATGGTGAACTTCAGACCTTTTGCTTTTAAAGCATAAACTTTTAAAATTGCAATTTAAATTCACTAAGACTAGGTTTTCCTAAAAATTCCATTTTTATATACTAAAAGATTCACCACAACCACATGTTCCTTTTATGTTTGGATTGTTGAATACAAATTCTGCTGAAAGTTTGTCTTCTACAAAGTCCATTTCAGTACCTGGAAAATCGCAAAAAAAATATAATGTAAATAAAGTAATTCATGTTACATTTTATTCCATAATTATATCTAACTCAACAATATGTGTAGCCAACAGGGTTTGCATATCTGCCTGCCTACCACAACCCATCGATTGTCTGTCTGTTTTGTTCTTTAGTTGTTTATAGCAGAGATATGTAGCTACATACATACTAACTAGATAATTAGTAAAGACATGAAGATTTGACTTTATTTTAGGGTTCTTAAACCAACTACTAAAAACTATTAGGGCTCAAACATGAATTTGACAAAAACTCGCAAGTTGCATACCTTTTGTATGACATGATAATTATTATGTACATACAAAAGCATAATGCATCTGTAAACGCTTTTACGAACGTCAGAGATGGAAGTGGTGAGATTGAAATATCATAAAACCAATAAATAATATTCTATAGAACTCAATTATATACACCTTTGCGTCTCATTGACAAAGTGGTATTGAATTAGAGATTGCATTCAAATTTTTACAGAAAGACTGCTCTGGTACCCTATATGACAGCTTTTATTTTGTATTTTCCTTGCATTATAATTGTATAATGTTGTAGTATGGAGCTATAGTACAAACTCCTGTTTGCAAAGTGAGTTTATCGGGAATATACAAAAGCTGAGCCGTTAGTTAATTTCTCAATTATCATCAATAGAATCAACTTTATTTAGTCAGTATTAGAAAATTAAACAGAGGACAACCAATTTATATACCAATGAACAAATTTATTACAAGAACCCATACCTAATAATGTTAACTGAGCTTTTCTGTCAATGATTATGGTAACTCCATCTTGTTTGACTTCTTCGTCCAGTTTGTCCTTGGCTTTAGCGTAGTCCAGAGTGTACGACAAGCCATTGCAGCCTCTCTGGCGGACACCGACTTTCAATCCTATGAAACCTTTTGCTTCTTCCTTTCTCATTAATTCTTTGACTTTTTGTACTGCAGAGGAGGTCAGCACGAGGGCTGCCCTAGAAGGCAACACTCGCTTTTTAACAGCCCTGACGGTAGCACTTGCTATAGTTTTGGCAGACATCTGAAAATAGGAATGTTTTTACGCAACTGCTGAAAAACTGCGACTGATTGTAAATGTTACAAATATTTTAACGCCATATGTACCAGGTCGATGAATTTATTGAAAATTTACGTTTCTAATGTTTCGCATTTATTAGTCAGTATTTCATAACACTTGTTTTATTTCTTCGTCACTCGCCAATTTATTTATATTATTTTTGATTTTGATTTTTGGCAGAAACACAGAATTTTGATTATAGTACTACTCTATGGGCACCACGTACGTCAGATCAGGGCTGCGTTCACTACCTATACAAGCGGTGCAAGTACGGATCTAGTCGGGTCGATAAAATTCGATAATATTCGATAAAATTGACAGCTCAAATCGATAAGGTGGGATTTGTCGAGCCTCGAAACAATCGACAAAAGTTATCTAAAAGAATCCAAAGAGAATATAGAGCTACTACAATACTTTACGATCAGACTTCGGTACTCGCAACATTCGATAAATTTGTCGAGTTTTTCGGTTCGACAAATTTATCGAACCGACTTCCGTACTCGCGCCGAAGTTGTATACAATATACATACAAGACTACAAGTACACACCGGGTGCAATCACTACAACCGTACACCTAGTACCTCTAAGTAGTCTGTGGTACGCTCTAACGCTCTTTAATATAAACAGAGTTAAACGGTTGATTAGTTAAATTATTTATTCGTTCTTTCGATTAGCGGCGCGAGTACGGATCTTTTCGATAAATAAAATTCGATAAAATTGACAGTTAAAATCGATAAAACCCACTTTATCGATTTTAACTGTCAATTTTTCGAATAAAACCCACTTTATCGATTTTAACTGTCAATTTTATCGAATTTTATTTATCGAAAAGATCCGTACTCGCGCCGCAGTTTAAAATGGTCCAAGACCAACAAAGACAAAACATAGTTTAACTAACCACCGATTAACATTGTTTACCTAAGTTCAGAGGACAAAAAAAGAAAAAGAAAAGGATAAAGGCCTGACTAAATGACACTCGTTACTTGGAAATTGGGGTGGCGGGTGGCCCCTAGTGTGGGACGCTACTTGTGTCGACACTTTGGCACCGTCTCATATTTCTAAGCCACAAATTAGGGCTGGTGCCACGGCTTCTTCGGCTGAGCGACTCAAGTGGCGCAAATACTGTTTTTAGCTAGGTTATATGTAGTGTTTATGTCTTAGCTACTTAATAAAGGCTTTTATTTAGCATGTGAAAAAAGTACAGAGGATCAGTTAGAGCCAGAGGGTGGTAGCTTAGAAAAACCACCTGTGGGAAAAACGCGGAATATATAACAAAAGACATGTAGAAAAATAAACTTTAACAAAACAAAAAGATCGATATCTAAAAATATAAAGACTTTTTATTCGAACATGACTGTTGAAGTTAAATTCTTATATCATAGGCTAAAAATTACACTCAATATAATATATTTTTATAGACAGTTTCTGAACATCTGAACGCGCCCCTACAACCCTGACGCTGTCACGCAGCAAGCTGTCAAATGAAATGACAATTGACACGTCTTCTAGATTCTACAAATTTGAAATTGCACAGTGTGTAGCGTGTAATGATTTTCTAAGTCCAATGAATTAAAAATTAACAATGGGTGGACAAAAATTCGAATACGATGAAAGTGGCTCCACATTTTTCTACTTCGTTCTCTCTTTTCTAGCACTAATACTTGTACCTGCTACATTTTACTATTGGCCGAGAAAAAGAAAAGAAGGTAAGAGATATTCATGTTTTACTTATCCAGACGAAACTTTAAGAAAAAGGCAAGGTTTTGTAAATATTTATAAAATATTTTTTCGGGTTTTCATCATATTATTGCGCTACTTTCGCTATTTCTATAACTAATAATGTACCGTTAAGTCAATCGTTGACGATGGTGTGGTGTTACGCCGTACATTTAAATGACCGACTCATTTCCTTCCCATTTTTCTTATAATGTAAGGAAACATGTAAATTTTACTTATAAATAGGTAGTCAAAAACCTTTATGTGTGTCTCAATTACAAATTTTTTGTAAAACTGATTTTAGATCCAGCAAAAATAGCAGAAAGATGTCAGTGTCCAAGTTGTGTAAACAAACAGTTAATTATAGAACAATCTCAACCCTACAAGAGTGTGAAGAATTTCTTTATAAAGCTAGCAATCATAGGAGGATGGGTGTTGCTTGGATTCTTAGCGTACAAAGTGTCACAATTTGATTATGAAATGTCAAACTTCGATCCCTATGAGATACTGGGCCTTCCTCCGGGGTCCACTCAAACAGAGATCAAAAAGTCATATCGTAAACAGTCTTTAATCCTTCATCCTGACAAAGAAACTGGAGATGAAAAAGCCTTCATGAAACTCACTAAAGCCTACCAGGTAACAAGACTTATAATTCTATTTTATATTAAGAAAAATATCCAAGTCACTTTTTCATTTTCAAGTTTGTTATCAGCTATTATCTATTAATTACAAAAATTGCTTATTATGATTACCAGATTATTATAGTCTTCTTGTATTATAGGCTCTTACAGACGATGAGGCTCGGCGTAACTGGGAGAAGTATGGTAACCCAGATGGCCCTGGAGCTATGAGCTTTGGTATTGCCTTACCAAGTTGGATTGTTGAGAAAGAGAACAGTGTTTGGGTCCTCGGATTGTATGCTCTTGTGTTCATGGTTGCTTTACCAACAGCTGTAAGTTATTCTGAAATGTACCTATATAAATTAGTTATTACTTTCTATGTAAACATAAAACGTTATTAACTTTTATTACCATATTAACTTGGTAAAATTGTTATGCCTGCCTGCTAAATTAATTTATCATGATGTTATCACTGTAATAAGTTTTAGGTACCTATAATGACTTATAGGCATCTAAAACGGTTTAAACTGATAGCATTGTGATACATTTACAAAATCATCTGAACAGATTTTATTTTTAAATTAGAGTGTGAAACCAAGCAACCCAATTTTTATTTCCTTACTAACAGGCTGAGTTTATGAGTTCAACTTTGTACATTTTGTATTATTGGATATTTGTATGTAGACCAGTGGAGAAGTGTGAGAATAAGCCCATTGGATTCCCTTTTGGTGTCCATCACCGTTTATATACCTAGTAGGTACATACATACTTGTTTCTACATTGATTAAAACTAAAAAATGTGTCTTAACCTTTCAATTAAAAATAGCAAACATAGTCATTCTTGCTATTGCGATTGCAAAGAAAGTTTGCCAATTATACTTAATAGACTCCAGAATAACTTGATTCTGCCCCGGCTTTATCAACACCACAGCTTGGGGCATAGATACCATGTCATTCCAATGTGGACCACATGTTGTGATGTCTTTTCCTTTTCACACCTCTGGAGAAATGTCGCGTTTTTTCATTTTCCATAAGCTGCCGCATGTTTGACTGCATTTGACGAAGCGAACTTCTGATCATAACCAATTAGACTACATTAAAATACATCCTGTCAATTTGAATTCAAATTAAGAGCAATAGTTGGCAAATATTTTGTTTCGTTTTTATTGCAAGATTTTTTAAATGGCTGATCTCTTGTGTTTTTTTTGTGTACTTTGGATTTTTTCCAGCTTTTTTTGGTGAGATTTTTTAGACCACCTTCCCTTTATAAATTGTACAGCCTATTTTATATTTATTATACAGCCTTCGTCACTGATATGGACTTATACTTAACAAAGTAGTGCAATTAATCCCTGTTTTTTAACTGTTACCTATAGTACCGTTCGCGCGTTCTTACTATACTAATTTTGATAAATTTTTTAGTTCATATTCAATGGTTATCAAATCAATAAAATAAAATCAAATCAAAAAATGAAAATGTTTTTATTTCTGTAACCGTTTTTGGTTACAGAAATAAAAACATTAAATAGGTTTTTTTTTTTTTATGTTATTTGGTAACTAGACGAGCTGGTCGTTTGCCTGATGGTAAGCATAACGCCGGCCCATAACAATTGCAGTGCCACCCAGAACTTTGAAACACAAAGGCCTGCGCGGCACTGCAATGCGCTCGTTACCCTGAGACGTTAGGTATTAAGTCTCATAAGCCCAGTAATTTCACTGGATACTCTGCTCATCAAACCGGAACACAGTAATGCGTGCACACTACTGCTTGGCGGCAGACTTCACGAGCATATTTGAAAAGGAATGTCCTGCATGTTCCTAATTTGTTTAGTATAGCAGCCTTACTAATAACACATGTATAATGGTTGAATAGTTACTCAATGTTTCATCTCTTTCGATTCAGTTTAAAATTGTTAAAGAACAACAAAGACAAAACATTGTGTAATGATACCACCTTTATACAGTGTTTTAGTAAGGCTGTTAAAGTACACTTAACTATTTTCAGGTTGGCACTTGGTGGTATAGATCTATTAAGTTCTCAGGAGAACAAGTCCTGTTAGATACAACACAAATGTACTTTTATTTCTGTCACAAAACCCCATCAATGCCTTTGAAAAGGGCACTAATGATTCTGGCTGCATCTTGCGAATTTGACAAGAGACACAATTCGGAAATTGTTGAAAGGGTCACAGATAATGAACAAGTGCCTATGGTAAGTTTTAAGTTTTGGAATGACATGCAATACAGTCATAATATGACACATTATGATGACCAGTCATTGAAGAAAAAGAGTAACAGTAACTTTATATTTTCCAGCTTCTACGAGAATTACCAAATCTAGGTGAAAAGAACAAAGAGCAACCGCTATGTCGACCGTATAGTATCAAAGCTCGGGCGTTACTCCACGCCCATCTCTCACGGATGCGATTGCCGCCTGACACATTGGAGTGTGATCGTCGCTATATTGTGTCACGGTGTCCTGACTTAATTGTTGAGATGGTTAACTGCGTTAATCAACTTATAGCGCTTGCCTATGCTAGACGAAGTAAGTGTATTTATTTAGTGCAATGGATATGTTACAGTTAGGGTAATTAATTGAAAACAATTAAAATTACCACTATTCAACTTTGTAATGAAATAACTATAAAGTTAGTTTTTTAGAAAATGATAACCTACTTTTCATGCTGATACTGATTAGCAGTATGTAATTATGTTTAATTACGTACAGTAAAGCTAATATATTTTTCTAATAAAAAATAATGGTTTATTTGCACACTAGCATGATATTATGATACATTTATTTCCATCACTAATTCCCGCTTCTTACATGCATTATTTATATTTAAATCTAAAAGTTCTAGACCTTATAAAACTAAGGCTAAGGCTAAGATTCAGAGACGATTCTAAGCGTAGACTTTGGCTTCCATATGTCAAAACTGTATAGAATTTTGACGTATGGAAGCGTGAGTCCACGCTTAGATTCGTCTCTGAATCTCAGCCTAAGATTCAGAGACGATTCTAAGCGTAGACTTTGGCTTCCATATGTTAAAACTGTATAGAAATTTGACGTATGGAAGCGTGAGTCCACGCTTAGATTCGTCTCTGAATCTCAGCCTAAGTGTACAGCTTGAGTGTCCGCTCAAATCGAGCGTCCAGCGGGGCGAAGCTTGCGCGGCGTTCGTATCAAACACATGCATATGCGTGATGGTGTCCCGAGACCGAAAAACTCGAAAACTATATGACTTTTACTAAACACAATTTTTAATTTTCTGTGCAGCCATGATATCCCCCACCCGCAGGTGAAGGATTAACCACTCTACGCCACACCGTATATAAAAAAAAGAATAGTAAAACGCTTCAAATTGTTTTTTGTTTTCGCTTAGCAATGTCACTTGGAGATTGTCTTGAGTCATAATATTTTTCCCAAAAAATTTTCTTCTAAATACGTGTCAATAATATCGTACGACGCAGGTGCCATGATAAAAATCACTCGCCCCGCTGATCGCTCTGCCTATAGCGTTTTCACCCAGGCCGTACACCAAGATATTTTAATGCTTTTGTATAACAAGTAATTGAATATGATTTTTCAGTTCCCCGTTTACCCACAATTGAAACAATTGAGAATTGCATGAAAATGTCCCCGATGATCGTCCAAGGCCTGTGGGAGTACAAATCACCCCTTCTCCAACTGCCATACATCACTGAAGACCACCTGAAATACTTCGCAAATAGAAAGAAACACATCAAATCACTGCTGCAACTTGCACAGTTAACGGGTGAAGAGAGGCGGCAAATCCTCAGGTTTCTAAATGATAAGCAGTATGAAGATTTAGTCAAAGTTTTGGGCAATATGCCATATATACATTTTCAAGTTAATACTGAAGGTAAATATTGAACATCCTATTGTATTTACAAAGTCACAATTCAATTTAGCGTTTGTCAAAAATCTACAAGATCGCTAGAAGTAGAACGGCGTAATACTGACGCATACTACCATGGTCTCTCTGTGTGTGTAAACACTGACCATTAGCACGAATCATTTTGATACTTTTATTTTTAGGATAACCTTTTTTTGGTTTCATTTTGTGATGGGATGGTATTAGTTCAAAAAATGAAAACAAAGGCGAAGTATAATGTATTTTATTTTAACATGTATACATCTCTGATTGGCATTGACCGACTTTTCTAAAATCAATCATCTCGAGCAAGACATTTTTCCTAAAAAAATTCAATAATTTTGATTGCATTTTTGTCGTCCAAAACACGCCATCTCTTATAATTTTAGTGGTCATCAAAGGAAATTCTTGTACTGATTAGGCAAGAGGAAAGGGCAACAGGAATAAAAAAGATAAAAGAGGCGGCACCCATAAAAAATATATTATTTACTAGATGGTAGGCCACTCGTTTGCAAGAGGCCATCTTGGTAGGTACCAAGGTTTGCCAGTTATTCTGCCGCCGAGCAGTAGTTGAAGGGCTTGTAGCCAGCTAAATTACTGGGCATTATGAGACTAAATAACTATTATTGTCTCAGGGTGACGAACGCAGTGCAGTACCGCACAAGACTGCATAAAAAGTTTTTAGTGACGATACAGGCTGTTTAATAAATATTAAAAAGAACGCTTAAAATAAAATATTATGATACATAATAATGGTTGTATTTGACCTGAAAGATAATTCTGACGTATCTTTTCGTAAAACGCTATAGGGGTTGGCTTCGCTTCACATAATCGGCATTAAAAATTATACTTTTATCAAAACTTCATCTTTCTAAAACCGTGATTTCCTTTATACAATCTGCTTACATCGTTGCGATATCTCCCTAGAAAAAAACCTTAAAACATGAAGTTTTAGACGCGAGTCGATTACACGCTCTTAACTTTGACGGCTCCGTAGCTAAGTTGGTAATAACCCTGCCTGCAAAGCGAGGGGTCCCGGGTTCGATTCCCGGCCGGGGTAGATTTTGTGTCAGGATAAAGTTTGTTCTCGGGTCTTGGATGTTTGTGATGTGTATCTGTGTGTGTCCATGCCACCTGCGACACAGGGAATCCTAGTGCGGGGGCATGAGTGTAAGCGTTTATTTATTTATTTATTTAACTCCTGTAAAGAGTGTGTAATCGACTATTTACTACATAAGATATTTACGACGTACATTGTTTTATTGAGTTTAGCCATGATCAGGGTGCTTGCAAGTTGCAACAGTGCTGAAATATAGAAAATTCATTAAAACAATGTACATGGTAAATTGGTAAATATCCCAGTAATAGTGACTTTGTTCGTAGTGTTGATGACTATGACAGTTAAAAAACCTATCTAACTATTATATAATTATTTTTTGTAGTACAAATTTACTTAGTAATTTATTAGGTTATTGCGATTACTACACATTGAATCATACAGCTTTTTATAGCATGTATCTCGTATGTACTTATTCTACTTACTTACATACTTCAACAGTATTTTAATTTCGGTAGTTTCGAACTCTGCAGTGAAAACCGAAAACTAAACGACTTCTACAACTACTCATAGGGAACATTACAATTATTAAAATCATATGATAAATTTAAATAATTTTATAACTTTTTGTCTTTTGTCAATCGTTGTCTAGTTTGCCCGCGACCACGAAAAGTTGTTTATAAAAGTTTTACAAACAAATTCCGCAAATTTTTAAAACCAATAGGTACAAAGAAGCTAATAGTCATGCCTTTATTTTCTTTGCAAAGTTTTACAATGGCTATATCTAGTAGTAAATAATAATACACTAGAGACTATTGTTTGTAAAACCTGTTTTGCGTAGACTGGTGCCTGAAGTGAGCATAAAATCCACAGGTAATGAAAGGTTATGATTATTAAATTAATAAGTTTCGATTATAATTCTAAATGTTTTAATAGTTTCAAATATTTAATTTAAAATTGAAGAGCAAATCTATAATATATATGTAATTTATAATATATAATTTATATAAAAGAGGAAAGAATAGAATAAATAAATAATAATAAATAATAAATTCTATAATATAGAATTTTTAAAGAACTTTCAGGGCGTCTGGTCGAAGCCACACGTGACCAAAATGCTGGCCTCTACTTTGGTCAAAGATTAAGCATTGCCATTCAACGTGGCAATGCGGCCAGCATTTTGGGAACGTTGCCTACTGGTAGCGGATTATTAGATTAAGATTGTAAATAAATTAGTGTGTATTTTATTTAGTTATTTTAGTTTATGTTGTTTACTTTTTCTGTTATTAAAAGAGGAGGTCTCTTTTATATAAATTATATATTATATTATATATTATAAATTACATATATATTATAGATTTTCTTTAATAGAAATTAGCTTATATTTATATTATGCTTTACATAACGTATGTAATCATGATGTCAACTAATCATATGTTTGTAAAAATATTACATCATTAGTTATTTTTGACCTTCAACAACAAAACAAAAGACGGTGTTAATATGGCGTAATGTAACCATTCTATACTTAAGTTTATATTATAACAAGTATGCAGTCTGTACAATGAATGTTTGAATAAACTTAACTGGTCTAGGAAGTTTCAAATAGTGAAACATAATCATTTAAAAAAAAATAATTAAGTAATGATTTGTTTTTAACTTCACAAACAAATCAAAGATAGAAAGGACCCTACAGTATTGTTTATCAGTCTGTTGAACTTCTATTGCAGTTGAGTCCTCCAGTTAACCCATTTTTATTATATTGACTAGCTAGATTTATTATCTATTTATTATTTCATCTTTATTATCGCATTAGCCCTTTTTTAAACTCCTAGGCTCACCACCGTTCAATGTCATCGAGCCTTATACAAGCATCAGCTTTCGTATATATCGTGTGTTTTGGAACCATGGTCCTCGTAGTTTCTTGTTTCATAGTTAACGGTCTATGTATGTTATCATTGGGTGTTATTTTTATTTACAAAAAGATATAAAATAAAAGGCAATCTAAGTTTCTATCTAACCTGACTTTAAAAACTAACAAGTCTCTAAACTAATGTACCAAAATAATGTAAATAATAATTTACACTTGAATTTTGGATTGAATTTTAATTGAAAAAATGAAATTAAAAGTTAAGTTTATTTGGTATGTTTACAGTGATAGACGATGAGAACTCAACGGTGGTAACTGCCGGCGCTATCGTGACTGTCACGGTGTTCCTGCGGCGGACCAACATGAAGGAGCTCTTTGGCGATACCACCATTAAAGAAAAAGCGATCAAGTAAGTTTGGAATCAATTGTCTAATACAACAAAAATCATAATTGCTATTATAAAGAGTGTGTGACCAAATTGATTAATTTCAAAGTAAATTAAACATTACTGACATCCTTTCAATTAATACGAAAATGTACAGGTCTAAACGAGCGTGTCTCGCGAATCTAGCAATACACATTTCGGCCTCACACTAGGTGGACCGATGACCTTGTCAAAACCGCGGGGAACCGTTGGATGCAAGAGGCGTTCTACATATAGGGGAGGCCTATGTTCAGCAGTGGACGTCCTCCGGCTGTTGATGATGATGACTTGTTCTTATTTCTTACTGCTATAAAAAGGCTTTTTGAATTAATGTATGGAATTAAAGAATTTCGGGTGGTTGTTAGTGAGCGTCTGGATCTAAATATGAGATTGTAGAATGTTCTGTAATACCTACATTTATTCCTACCATTTTCTACAGAGACGAAAACGGTGAAGAAAACGGGGAGAACATAGAAAAGGCGGATGGAGATAAGAACGACAAAAAGGAAACGTACAAAAGGCCGGTGTGGATGAAGCAGCAAACTAAAAAGCAGCATCCCGGCAAGAAGGCGAAGAAACCAATCGCAAGTAAACAAGTGAAGCCCGCGCCCGCCGCTACACCGCCGCCCACTAATGAGGCAGAGAAACCAGAGAAGCTTAAGAAACCTAAGGAACCAAAGAAGAAGGATGAAGAAGGTAAGTTACCAACTCATACACGGGATTCAGACATGATACAGAATAATATTTGTCAGTTGGTTTAGTTGCAAATTTTGAACGCTGTCTGACATGACGCGGTCGACGATTACTACTATTATTCTTATTCAGCATCTTAGTTGTGGGGCCATTATCGTCGTAGCCTCCAATTACCTAGTCTACATAAATGTGGGATTATAATCCTACTAATATTATAAACGCAAGCTAACCAAGCTAGTATATGGTAATTTTAAATTTCATCAAAATCGGTTCAGTATTTACGGAGATACGTGGTAACAAACATTCACACACATACAAACATTCGCATATATAATATCATAATATAGTAGGAATAGGATAGGATACTATTATTGTAATTGGTTCCTCATTACCACCATTATACAGCATTAGACAGCATTAGTTTTAGTCTGTGATTCGGGTAGACGAATGTTGCAGAGGCCCGCTGTTAGAGTCTTTTTAACTTTCATAAGTGCTCATTTGGGGCCTATTTGAATAAAGACTTTTGAATTTGAATACCATTACCATACTATTACCACCATACCATTATGGTATCATTAGTACCATATACCATTTTTATTGTGATAAATAAATAAAATAATATTTTATTTCCTCTCCGAAAACAGGTGAAGAATCAGAAAACGAAGCCAGTTCAGAAGAGTTAGCATCACACGACTCCGCGTCTGAAGACGAGTCACGGGACAACGCGTCGGCGCAAGAGGACGACGACGACCAATGGGACAAGTTCCAGAAGAGATTGCAAAAAAGAGAGCGATTGGAGGGACGCTCGAAGAGCTCGCATCCTGTACACTGTCCTTACTTCCCTCTGGTGAGTACTTTTTAACCGACTTAAAAAAAAGGAGGAGGTTCTCAATTCGGTTGACTTAATACCTGTCTCTGGGTAACGAGCGCATTGCAGTGCCGCGCAGGCCTTTGTGTTTCAAAGTTCTGAGTGGCACTGCAATTGTTATGGGCGTTTTGCTTACCATCAGGCAAACGACCAGCTCGTCTCATTACCAAATAGCACAAAAAATAAACTTCTACTTGACGGCTTTCATCTTCGAGTGCAGTAAAGAACTGTCAAATTCAAGGTAGATCGCGACCTACTTCGTTTGTCTTCTAGCCGCACTCAAATCAGTAATAATTAATAGCCTAAAAAAAGTTTAAAAAGAGGCCAGAATCGATAACATTGGTGTTGATTCTGTCATCTCGTGCCTAACCCTAATTTTAGTTACAATCTCTCTTTCTAAATTAGAACATGAGAAAGAGATGGAATATTATAAATTGTTAAAAAAACCGGCTATAACTCACGTCATTTGTCGATATTGTCGACCTAGGTTTTGACCTTGTTTTTTTAACAATTTATAATGTGTGATACTCACGAAAATTTTAATAGTGAGATGGAATATATTTTAGACCTGTCAAATTAATCCACTTGCTTGTGTCTAGTGTAATGGCAATGAATTCAGTGGCATCTAATTTATCCCGATTGAAAGATATTTGACAGCTCTAGAACTAAATTTAGATCTGTCAGACATCTTCCGTCTCTTTCCTTTCCTTTTGATATTTATTGCAACGAGACATGATATGAGTTTATTGTACTGTGATTATAATTTAATTAATTTTGTTATGTATTGCATTCAATTAAAATTAACATATTATTATTATATCCATTTTTATATGCTGCAAAGCAAACCTAGTTGTACGTCCGTTGTTGGACAAACTGTCATGAACAAATTTTAATTTATGAATAAGATCTTTTTATGTACACGGTTTTAACAACAATAAATATTTAATTTCATTATTTCATTTAATTTCATTATTTCATTTCATTTCTCATGTTATGTATTGGAAAGAGAGAGAACGAAACTAAAATTAGTTTAGGTATGAAACGATAGAAATTGACACTATTGTCTCGTCTCGTCTCGTCTCGTCGACGCTGACGCCCGCCCGTGTCCTTAGGAGAAGCAAGAGTTCTGGTGGTGCTACATCTGCGACCGCAAGTCGCACACGCTGCTGACGGCGCCGGCGCACGTGACGGCGCTGGTGGACGCGCACGAGCTGCAGCTGCGGTTCACGGCGCCGCGCTGGCCCGGCGTCTACACGCTGGCCTGCTGCCTACGCTCAGGTAAAGGCTTGTTGGTTTTTTTTTCGTGCTGGTCGTAACGAGACGAGCTGGTCGTTTGCCTGATGGTAAGCATAACGCCGGAACAAAGTAATGCTTGTACAATACTGTTTGGCGGCAGACTTCACGAGCAAACCGGTGGTACCAATTTAGACGGACACTCTCAGAAGAGCTAGTCCTACCATCAACAAACATGCTCGTAACCTGGCTTATTTTCACTAGGTGGTACGACTAACTCTTCTGCGAGGGTCCGTCTGGGTTGTTACCACCGCTTTGCTTGTGAAGTCTGCCAAACAGTATTGCGCAAAATTTATGAAATGGATCATAATACGATCATATTATGATGGAGGCGTATGTTCAGCAGTGGACGTCTTCCGGCTGATGATGATGATTCGGCAAAGCGATCTTTTTAGCTGGTCTATCTATTTTGTGGTTGAGCGCAGTGTTTTGTCGTAGATTCTTACATCGGCATGGACCAGCAACAGGATATGAAGCTGGACGTGAAGGAGGCGGCGGCGGTGCCCGCCGAGCATCCCCAGTGGGACCTCAGCGACTCGGAGTCCGATCGAAACGACCAGGTAACATACCTATTTGAAAATATCAAAACTTTTTAGGAACACTATGTTTGGTATGTCCATGAATTTAATGGGGAGCCACACTGTATACTTATCCCGCTAGGTGGCGCATTATCGCTGGTGCTGTTTCACTATGAAACTTCATTATAAAATTTTAGTAAGTAAACAAAATATTGTCTTTGCAGTAAAGTGCCTTATATGAGACTTAATACCTAATGTCTCAGGGTACCGAGCGCACTGTAGTGCCGCGCAGGCCTTTGTGTTTCAAAGTTCTGAGTGGCACTATATTTGTTATGGGCCGGCGCTATGCTTACCATCAGGCAAACGACCGGATCGTCTCTTTACCAAAAAAGTGCAATTCAGTGTAAAAATAAAGGTAACACACGTTTCCCTTCTGACGAGAAAAAACGGAAATTGTAATTCAAAGCATTGCTCATCAAAAATTTTTGGAAACCAATTATTCTTCTAGGTTATGTAGTGACCTTTGCAAATCTAATGATTTTTAAGACGCGAGCATGTTTACTGGTTAAAGTTTAATTCATTACACCTCAAAGTAAACATCCATGACAAGCACCAGCGATGGTGGTGCCATCTGAGCTTAGCTTTGCCTGTGCCTCTCCATTGGGGATATCAGTGGGTCATAAGAATTCGTTAAGTTAATATGGTTACACGTCATCTTAACTAATTCTTATGTCAATTGCATAAATTTTTAACTTTTCTGCAATATAACACACATACAAAAAAATGTAAACGATTGAAGAAAGTCATGTTGTCTAGATCTTAAACCCCCTAGACGTGATGAAAAGCAAGCACAACGTCAATAGTTTTTAAATAATATTTTCTAGATTAAATTTGCACTAGGAAGACGTCGGGGTACACAACATGTCGTCGCTTTTATATTACAACACCACCCACTAATAATGTTTCGATTTTCACTTGTGAATTTCAGTATCAAAAATATTTAATGTTTTTATCTTTTTAATTATTCGTTCAATAACTAATAAATTAATTATATCATAAAATAAAACTTATTCATTATTAATTATAAGAAACAAGAATATTTTCTCTCCTTTAAAGTTGTGAAAAATCATACTTCTTATATTTTAAGCGGTGTTATAATATAGGCGATGATATTATAGTAAACAAACGTTAGACTCGTAAGGTGGCGCTACAGTCCTCAACTCTTCAGCCATACTGAATTCTTTCTTTTTTTTTATTGTTATTTGGTAACGAGACGACCTGGTCGTTTGCCTGATGGTAAGTATAACGCCGGCCCATAACAATTGCAGTGCCACACAGAACTTTGAAACACACAGTGCGCTCGTTACCCTGAGACATTAGATATTAAGTCTCATAAGCCCAGTAATTTCACTGGATACTTTTGATCATCAAACCGGAACACAGTAATGCTTGCACACTACTGCTTGGCGGCAGACTTCACGAGCAAAGCGGTGGTAACAACGCTAACAACCCAGACGGACACTCGTAGAAGAGTTAGTCCTCCCACTAACATTCGATTCTATATTTACAATATTGCACTCTTATATTCTCTAATGATGGGCCATGGTGGTCACGGGTGTTAAAAACAATAAATTTCATAATCTGATTTTTACCCCATATTTCATTCAAATATATTATGTGGGGTTTTAAATTCGAACATGTAAAATAAATCTAAGTCCAACTAATTATTTCGATCGTTCACGTTTATAGAATTAATTGCTAATCGTTAAGTCTCATTAACCATAACTCTTAATTAACCTAATTGACTTATTTACTGTGATATAAATAGGTAGCAAGTACAACAACAATGTTTGTCCACAGGGAGGCAACGAGTCCGAGTTCACAACAGACGACGAGGTGGAGGAAGAGTAGTTGAATATTATCTAAATTATTTTTATAGAGTTTATTATATGAGGCGCACGCAGAGTAGCGCTTGTATGTATGGTGCGAGAGCGATCGAATATAATGTTTATATTCTAACATTTCGTTTTATTTATTTTCCCTTGTCCCTTCGAGAGAGCGCATTATTTATGATGATGTTCAAAATTGTAAGGCAGCCCTCACACCTAATTCATGATTGATGGATAAGCATCAATCATGGACCACGAGAAAGCCATGGAAAAACCACGATCCCTGCTTGACGCATATAGTATCGTCTGTTGTGGTTGTGGCTGGGGCTTGATGGAAATCTAGTCCGAGCACGGCACCCGCTTCTATACATATACTACTACGACCCTATTAAAAAAAAATATTTCACAACCACTGCTTGCTCAGTGCAGACGCCGCGGTAAATAAGCGATAGTGCTCAAGTGTATGTAGAGTAAAGCGGAGCAGTGGCAGGGCTTCGAGGCAGCACTATTTGCCGTTCTTTTCTATTTCGTGGTTTTTTGATGGTTTTGCATCAAGCCGCGCTTGCGCGTGTCTCGTCTCGTAATCCGGCTTGATGCAAAGGCATGGTTATTTTGACAGCAAAACGCATACTTCACAAGCGTCTACGGTCTGCATAAGTCGTGAGCGGGTCGGACTAGGCTCGTTATTGTCCGCGAGTGTCAGGCTGCACAAAGGGTGGCGAGGGTATCGTCCTCGGCTCCTCGCAGGCAGCGCGGGGCGGGCGAGCGCTCACTCAGTACTCGGTACTACTCTATGGCTCACTCGCGCGCCGCTCCTCGCCGCAGACTCACGACCGAACGACCGACGCCCGCGCCCGGTGTCGTATTACCGCTCTATAAATACCACGCGAGCGCGATCGCCAATTTGGAAACGGTCGCGCGCCTTGTTTTGAACCAGTGATTGACAGTGCTAAGTGAAGAGACCCAACCCGTGCGCTCCCGGCCCCAGACGTAAGTAAAAAATTGTGAGCCCTGAAGTTGCCCTTATTACCTGGCGGTTTTAAAATAAACAGCTGTTCTTAGAATTGATAGCGCGGGTTACGCGCTAAATTGGGACTCAATGCTTCGGTTTTAAGAAATATGATATGAAAACTATTCGATTCTTACCTATTTAATATTCGCAATTTTAGCAGCCGTGACGGCTATGAACCAGAATTTTAGCCCGATCTAGACCTTTTATTTGCTGTTCCATTCTTTAGGTGACAAAAATGACTATGATACCATTAATATAAAATAAGGGTACCTAAATCGAAAATTCTAAAAAAGTGGTTAATATAGCAAACAACAGACACGGAAAATGTACGCATTCATTTAATATAAATATCCTCATATTGATAATAAGTATTGTTAAATGAAAATGTAAAGCAGCTGCGCTAACAATCAATATCGAAACTGATGTCACCTTTAAGGACATTGGTAATAAACTACGAAGTGGATTAGGAGCAGTATCAAACTGAACCCCGTGCTGGAACATAATCAACTGCTTGCGCCAACTAACACGGTTTTCGCATCTGACTCAGCTTTTGTTTTGCAAAATGTCTATAAAATCCTGAGTACCTACCTATGCACTAACTGACAATAGCTGGCAGCTGCTATGAACTTCTTGGCAACAACAAGCGACGGCAGACGGAGAAATGAAAGCCCTTGAATGAAATATTCAACATTATTTACCAAAAGGGTTGGCACATTTTAGCTGTTAAATAATCTTTGATATCGTTAACTGAAGGCTGAGGCTCAATAACCGTAGATGACATCAAATATTTACCTTTAATGTGATTGATTACTCATTGACCAACAGTCGTGCTACAGACGTTTGCTAAGATCTTCGCGTGATAAGGAAAATAACATCGAGGAAAATACCGGTTAAGCAACCGATTGACCAACATCTTTTGATGATGGATTCATTACTCACAAGCCAGCTTAGTGGTTCCGTCGATTAGCGTCTACAAACAAACATTCATGCGGTTCCGTGCCCGATGTTAGTAACGACATGGCACAAATAGACCAAAATGTGGGTGCGAAATGCTTTCCGCCATCACTCGTCTACGAGCGGCAGGTGGTGGAAATTGGTTTTTAGTTGAAAAGTAAACATTTAAAAAAGTATAAATCCATCTTTAATATATCTGTGTAGTTATTACGGCTGCGGCTTATGCGTCAGTCTGAACTCTGAATATTTTTATTTTATCGCATGCATGTATTATGTGGGCGGGTGACGGGTCGGCAGTTACAAGCACAGCGCACAGCCATGAAATATTATGTCTTCGTAAAAGTCTCCGCGTGCGGTGTTTTCTCAATTTTCCTGTTATAGTTTTAACGAGTTTAGTGTAGGTAGTCAGTTATAGGTCGGTGGTGCCTAGCCGGTGACTTCGGGTTTGAATATGGCCTGCAGTTACGATTGGTGATAGCCCCATGGGGCTCGGACGGCGCGCGATGAATCGAACCGCAGACTGATAGCGGGCCGGTTAGACGAGTCCTACGCTCCGAGAGTGCAACGGCCCAAACCAAAGGGAATTTTAAGACGTTATACTTGCGAGCCCTTTGATTTTATAATGTAAGCGAAAACACTCCAGCCTGTTTTTGCTCATCGGTTACATTGCGGTTACCTGATTTAATACTGCCAAAACGTTGCAGACGTCTTGTATCAACAATGATGCGGGCCTTAATTCGCATTTTTTGCAATATGTAAACTGATATGTGTTATCAAGGAATACTCGAGTTCTTTACTGAACAAAGGATGAGGAAAACGAATATGCAAATGAAAGAGAAATTAAAGATAATATTCTCTTCAATGTTGTGCGAGATACGGCATAAAGCGTAACTTCCTCCTTTTAGAATAATTATTGTAGGTATATATTTTGGTGTATATTTGAGTTTGTACATATTTTCAATATCGGGGTGCCAAAACACACTTAGAAAATATAAAATAGATAAAATGAATACCTTACAAACATAATATAGTCATATGTCAGGACTGTTGGTCAGAGCTTATATTCCACACAAAGGTAAGCCCCTGTTTCCTGCCTGAATAATTCCACTAGAGCAATCATTTTGTCCCATAAAATCTATGTATCGCTGTCGTTGTCCTTTGTTTATTTTTTTATAAATATCACTTATATGGACCTTTAAAACCCCAAAAAATTAACAAGTTGTACCTACCGTCGTGATCAGACGTCCAGCAAACCAATTTGACGCATTCATATAAAAGAAACTGAGAGGACCACAGCGAAAGCCTTTCTATAAT
The DNA here is from genome assembly GCA_907269065.1 of Crocallis elinguaria. Classification (NCBI taxonomy): domain Eukaryota; kingdom Metazoa; phylum Arthropoda; class Insecta; order Lepidoptera; family Geometridae; genus Crocallis; species Crocallis elinguaria. The sequence goes on along the minus strand of OU026079.1, from coordinate 7,013,617 downwards.
TCACGAAAAAAATAATAAAATCGGTCGATTTTTAGAGGTGGAAACAGGGGAATATGAACCGTTGATTTTGACTTTTCATATAGGTATAATCGGTCCGAACTGCTATTGTCCCAACCGCGTTACTATATGGGAACAGCGCGACGTCAACTTTCATTATCCTTTCTATTTCTATGGACGGCAATATATATTCTCCAGCTAGGATGTTTCCTGAATTATTCATTAGTACTATCAAGTCCATAGCTAAATATTTCTGACAAGCATCGCATCCATGAGGCTATGATATTTTTTATTTTCTTTGTGCCATTACAATTATAGTGTAGGTACCTATCACCTGCTTCACTATTACCACATCAATTTACACGCAATCGTTAGTGTTACGAGCTATAGGGTAACGTTTGATAGAAAGAAGCCGTTAAACAAACAGTTACTTTATTGAATTCAAAAGGAATCACTTGCAACACTATTCACTACAAAAATCACTAGTATTTCACTTTGTAACAGATATCACAATCACTAGTATTTCACTTAGTCACAGATATCACAATCACTACTAGTCGCTTTGAACTCACTCCGATGTATATCGCTTGGTATCTCAATTGAAACTGAAACTGGCCGCGTCCCGATCCGCTTATATATGCGCCGCAAATTGTGCTACCAAGTTCCCGAATGATCTAGTTCAAGGTCAAATATGGACATCTCTCTCTTACGCATACAACCGTCCCTTGTACACACATCGAGGACTTTCCAGATGGTAGTAGATTATGTCCATCTCGTTCTATCATGCGTGTAGCTATCTCTCTCTCGCATTATTCTAGAACATTCGGTTAGGTAATAGGTACAATTGTTCTTCTCTTTTGCGCATATAGCCATCCTGCTCACACTTTCTTCTGGAAGTTTTGAGAGACATGATCGAGGCTAATCGTCTCTCTCTTTCACACGATAGGCTGTCCCTCTCACACACCTTCGAGAATGTTCCGCGGACCGGAGGGGTGTAACTTGGCCTGAAACGGCCTGAAAATGGGTTTTCAGGAAATGGTGCCATGTGATTACTCGTGTCCTGAAACGGACTGAAAACATGTTTCAGTCTGCTGAAAACGCCTGTAAGTGGCAGAAAATTAAAAAAATGTTTCTGCGAGTTGTCTTTTACCCCGTCTCCGTAACACTGCCCCCTCCTTAGACATGCTCGTCCCGAGCATCATTAGATCCATTGTAACGTGCCAATCGATTCACATGTACAATCTTAGGCTGGTTTCTGGCACTACCCATCTTCTTTATGCGATATGTTACGTCATTGATCTTCGTAATCACTGTGTAAGGACCATCCCAATCAGCTTGAAGTTTGGGAGATTTTCCTTTTCGTCTTACTGGATTATGAAGCCAGACTAGTGAACCTTCTTCAAAGTCTACATGGTGCATCTTCCTGTCATATCGAGTTTTCGTTCTTTCACTCATTTTATTTTCAGATAATCTAACATGTTCGTGGATCTCATGTAATTTTTCCCGTAATTCTGCGGCATATTCTGTTATACTCACTGGTGGATCTGGGGGCCGACCAGTGATGATATCTGCAGGCAAACGAAGCTGCCTACCGAACATGGCAAGGGCAGGTGTTACATTCGAGCTCTCGTGAACCGCAGATCGATATGACAGTAGAAATAATGGGATATACTTGTCCCAGTCCTTTTGATGACTATCCACTAATTTAGCCAGGTGTCTTTCCAAAGTTTGATTAAACCGTTCAACCATTCCATCTGACTGTGGGTGGTAAGGCGTAGTTCTAGTTTTGTGGGTTCCCATTATTTGACACATTTCTTGAAATAGTTGGGATTCAAAATTTCTTCCTTGATCACTATGTATCTCTAGGGGCACCCCAACTCTACAAAATACCTCGTTCACTAGTACTTCGGCTACCGTAATTGCTTCCTGATTAGGAATGGCGAATACTTCAGGCCACTTTGTGAAATAGTCCATCACCACCATTATGTACTTATTTCCTTTTTCCGTTAATGGAAAAGGTCCAGCTATATCAACTGCAATTCTTTCCCACGGAGCTCCGACGTTATATTGCTTCATTCCAGCTCTACTTCTGGTCTGCGGTCCTTTCACAGCTGCACAAGCTGTACATTTCCGGCACCAGTCTTCTACATCCTCGCGGCAGTGTATCCAGTAAAATCTTTCTTTGATTTTCATTAGGGTTCTTTTTACCCCTAAATGTCCACCCGATGAACCATCGTGAAACATTTCCAATACATCACGGATCTTGGATCTTGGTACAACTAGCTGTAAATGGGATACGTCACCTCGCGCATTTTCCCATTTTCGACATAACACGTCATTGTGCAGAACTAAACTATCCCATTGAGCCCAATAACTCTTGGTTGTGGTGCTTGTGGAAGCGATTTCACTCCACCGTGGCTTAGAATCAGAAGATTTCATCCAATCCAAAATGGGCTTGATGTCGCTATCTTGTTGTTGTGCTTCTTGAATCGCTTTCCCACACCAATCTGGACTAATGGTGTCTGTCCTAAGTAGCCTCACGTGAGCGAGCTCTTTTCCCTCCTGCCTCGTGCAATATTTGCATTCGTCATGACAAGGCCTTCTGGATAAAGCGTCTGCGTTTCCATGGGATCTGCCCTTGCGATGTTCAATTGTAAAGTCGTACTCTTGCAGTTGTTCAATCCATCGAGCCACTTGTCCTTCCGGGTTCTTGAACTGAAGTAGCCACTTCAGTGCAGCGTGATCTGTTCTTAGACGGAACTTGCGTCCAAGCAGGTATTTGCTAAAGTGTTGTAGCGTCTTTACAACAGCCAGCAGTTCTCTTCGAGTGACACAGTAGTTACGTTCCGGTTTTGACAATGACTTACTGAAGTAGGCTATTACTTCCTCACGTTCGCCTTTAATTTGGGATAGTACTCCTCCAATGCCAGTTCCACTGGCATCTGTATCAACTATGAACTCGCACTCTTGGTCAGGGTAACCAAGTATCGGAGTTTCACATAGGCGGTTCTTAAGGTCTTTAAATGCAGCTTCACACTCTTCGTCCCATATGAACTGCCTTTTCTCTTCGGTAAGTCTGTGCAAAGGTTTCGCAATATCAGCGAAGTTTTTCACAAACCTTCGGTAATAGGAGCATAATCCTAAGAAGGCGCGTACTTGGCTTTTATCTTTAGGTACTGGCCAATCTTTAACAGCAACTATCTTCTCCGGATCAGTTCGAACTCCATTTTCCGATATAAGATGGCCTAAGTAATTAACTTCCTTCTTGAAGAACGAACACTTCTTTGGACTTAGTTTGAGATTAGCAGTACGCAATCTAGTAAGCACCCGTTGCAGATTCCGGATATGATCATCAAAATCCCTTCCAATAATGACCACGTCGTCCAAATACACTAGACAGGCTTCTCCAATTAGTCCTGACAGCACTCTTTCCATTAACCTTTCGAAAGTGGCAGGCGCATTACAAAGTCCAAATGGCATAACTTTAAACTGCCAAAGTCCTTTACCTGTGGAAAATGCCGTCTTCTCTTTGTGGCTAGGATCTATTTCCACCTGCCAGTAACCACTTTTTAAATCTAACGTGGTAAACCATTTTGCTCCACTTAGTGTATCCAAAGTATCGTCGATCCTTGGCAGTGGGTAGCTGTCCTTTTTTGTAACGTCGTTTAGACGGCGGTAGTCAACACAAAACCTCAGACTGCCATCCTTTTTCTTTACTAAAACAACAGGAGAGCACCAAGGGCTGGATGACGGTTCAATGACATTGTTTCTTTCCATTTCCGAGACCATTTTCTCTATTTCACCTTCGTACGCAACAGGAACTCTGCGTGGTCGCAGGCGTATCGGCGTTTCTGTACCAGTCTCAATTTTATGCTTAACTATGCCAGTCCTTCCTAGGTCTTCATCATTTGTGGCGAAGATGTTTGAAAATTGTCGTAACAATTTCTTTGCCTTTGACAACTCTTCTGTTGATAAGGTTTCTTTACATCCTTCGAGTACTGCTTGGGTTAAAATCCAAGGTTTGGAGTTGTCCACTTTCTCTACCACTTGCTCTTTGCTACTGTCTTGTGTCTGTGAGCTTCCTGAAACAACACTTCTGTGGAAATTGTAAACACTTCTGGGCAAACTACCTTTAAGAAAGACTTCCTCTACGCCACATATGAAGATGCCGCTTTCTAAATCAATTTTGCAGTTATGGTTCTTCATGAAGTCCAAACCGATGATGCAGTCATCTACTATATCTGCAATAACAACTTTATGCCGATAGGAACTTTCACCAACTTTGAACTCGACGACACCCTCTCCCCGGACGGTTATGTGCTGGCCAGTAGCTGTCAGGAGCTGAATATGGCCACGTGAGGGTGAATATCTCTCATCAAAATCCTTCAGAAGCTGGTACCTGATTACCGTGCGCGAAGCTCCAGTGTCCAAAGTTAACTCACATTTAGTCCCATTGACTTCCCCGTCAATGACTAAGGTATTCCCGTCTTGAGTCTGAGAGATCATGACTTTTGGGGCCTTCCTCACATTACCGGCCAGCACCCGCCCCGCGGTCCTGGCGTTTACTCGTTTCCCTGCCGCTGTTCTGCGGCAGCGCCCGTTACAACATCTGTTGCTTCCGATACTCGGCGCCGAATCTCCACATTACTCTTTGAATCTCGCTTAGGGCATGAAAACCTCATATGCCCTATTTCACCACACGCGTAACATGTGGGTCCGCCTCTAGATTTTACTTTGTCTGTCACCGCTCGGACGCGGTAAGACCGAGGATCTCTGCGAACTGCCTCCACTTCTAACGCGTGGGCTAGAGCATCCTTTAGGATCTTGTGATGACCGAGGCTAACGGTTGTCTTGACTTCCCGATCTCTAATCCCATCTATAAATGCTTGCACTAACATGCTGTCAACCAGAGATGGTGAAGATAAGTAAGCCTTTCTAACCAGTTTTTCAATTTCTAGGCACCACTGTTGCAGGCTCTCACTAGCTAGCTGCACTCTGTCCTTTAACTGTGCCCTGTAAACGTGTTCCAGGTGTGAGTCGCCATAACGAGACTCCAGGGCATTCTTCAGTTGTTCTAGAGTAACCTCTCCCGTCATGGTGTCCAATACAGTCAAGGCTTGATCCCGTAGCCCTAACATAAGGGCAGTTACTGCCTGTTCATTGGTCCAACCGTTCGCCTTTGATACGGTCTCAAACTGAAGTTTATAAGCTCCCCAAGAAGAAGTACCGTCGAATGGAGGTGCTTTTAGTTTACCTGCTGGAGCACTAGATGTCACTACTCCATTAATTTTCAAAGATTTTACCTCCTTTTCTATTCCAAGTATTTGCTTGTCGTGCTTGGAAAGCCTGTCATCGTGATCCTCCACTTCTAATTTCAACTTCTCTAGTTTTTCCTTGAACTGCACGCCTATCACCTCCAAACGTTCCTCGATACGGCACGTCTGCTCCTCTTGACGGCGAGCCTGCTCCTCTTGACGGCGAGCCTGCTCCTCTTGACGGCGAGCCTGTTCCTCCAACAGACTACGAGCTTGTTCGTCCAACAGACCACGCGTCTGCTCCTCTTGACGGCGAGCCTGTTCTTCCAACAAACTACGAGTCTGTTCCTCTTGGCGGCGAGCCTGCTCCTCTTGACGGCGAGCCTGCTCCTCTTGACGGCGAGCCTGCTCCTCTTGACGGCGGGCTTGCTCCTCCATCATGCGTTGCAAAGTCAGCAATAGGTTGGAAGAATCCTGATTTTCACTCATGGTGCGGTTGGCATCAAAACTTTGACGACGAGCTGCGTCACGAGCTGCTTGTGCACGCGTCTGTATCCCTGGTGTTTCTCCTCCAGACTCCTCTTGATCGTCCCTCGGTGTTATAGGCATCTTTCTATCCCGCTTCTGACACCAAAATGTTACGAGCTATAGGGTAACGTTTGATAGAAAGAAGCCGTTAAACAAACAGTTACTTTATTGAATTCAAAAGGAATCACTTGCAACACTATTCACTACAAAAATCACTAGTATTTCACTTTGTAACAGATATCACAATCACTAGTATTTCACTTAGTCACAGATATCACAATCACTACTAGTCGCTTTGAACTCACTCCGATGTATATCGCTTGGTATCTCAATTGAAACTGAAACTGGCCGCGTCCCGATCCGCTTATATATGCGCCGCAAATTGTGCTACCAAGTTCCCGAATGATCTAGTTCAAGGTCAAATATGGACATCTCTCTCTTACGCATACAACCGTCCCTTGTACACACATCGAGGACTTTCCAGATGGTAGTAGATTATGTCCATCTCGTTCTATCATGCGTGTAGCTATCTCTCTCTCGCATTATTCTAGAACATTCGGTTAGGTAATAGGTACAATTGTTCTTCTCTTTTGCGCATATAGCCATCCTGCTCACACTTTCTTCTGGAAGTTTTGAGAGACATGATCGAGGCTAATCGTCTCTCTCTTTCACACGATAGGCTGTCCCTCTCACACACCTTCGAGAATGTTCCGCGGACCGGAGGGGTGTAACTTGGCCTGAAACGGCCTGAAAATGGGTTTTCAGGAAATGGTGCCATGTGATTACTCGTGTCCTGAAACGGACTGAAAACATGTTTCAGTCTGCTGAAAACGCCTGTAAGTGGCAGAAAATTAAAAAAATGTTTCTGCGAGTTGTCTTTTACCCCGTCTCCGTAACATTAGATTCGTAAGGTTTGCTCTATCGATAAGATTTGTTTTTATTGTTTTGGTAAATAAGTTAGTATTTTTGACTAGGTTGTATTGAGGCCGTCGTTATAGTCTTATACTGTATCACAACAAACAAGTCATCCACGTAAACGATGTAAGGTTTTTCTTTTTATAATACCCATAATTATAAAAAAAGTAAAAAAGTAGTATAGGTAGGTAATTGCTGCTAATAATTCTATTTCCTCGGTATGTTCCTCTTCTGCGAGTGTCCGTCTGGGTTGTTACCACCGCTTTGCTCGTGAAGTCTGCCGCCAAGCAGTAGTGTGCAAGCATTACTGTGTTCCGGTTTGATGAGCAGACTTTCCAGTGAAATTACTGGGCTTATGAGACTTAATACCTAATGTCTCAGGGTAACGAGCGCACTGCAGTGCCGCGCAGGCCTTTGTGCTTCAAAGTTCTGGGTGGCACTGCAGTTGTTATGGGCCGGCGTTATGCTTACCATCAGGCAAACGACCAGCTCGTCTCGTTACCAAATAACATAAAAAAAAAAAAAAAAAAATGTTCGGCTTCCTCGGTGATTCATATATTTCCACAGCCGGGATATTGATCTGATAGGTACCTAAATAAATACCACTTAACAGTAACGCTCTAGTACAGCGTTTCCCGAAAGGTGGTTCGCGGAACCATGGGTTCCGTGGAAGGGTGAAAGGCAAAGACTATAAATCCTGTTGACTAATCATACAACTTCCCCTCAAGCGAAAACGACATATTTAAATGCACTACTCGCCACTGCGAGTACGAGTGCAGACTTATAACTTATCGATATTCAATGTATACTTTACAATTAATATATATACTATTATTAATTATTTTGGAAAAATAATAACCTTTCGTTTGGATTTGTTAACCGACTTCGAAAAAAGAGGAGGAGGTTAAATGTTCGACTGTATGTATTTTTTTAAGTATTTTAACTGATTTCTCCGTCAATTGTGGACCGATTTTGAAAATTATTTTTGTTTTTTGAAAGTGTATCATCTCAAGGTGGTCCCATATACATTTTATGGAAGAACATCTAAAGATGAAAAAATGGTACTTGAATTTTCATATATCGCGATATTTTCATCGAAGTAGGTTCCCGGTTTTTTTAAAGTATTTCTGCTTTTTGTTGTTAGATTTCCAGACATCCCAGAAATAAAGGAAAAGTGGATAGAAGCGACTCAAAAAGAGAATTGGTTCCATACATCGAAAGTCATGGAATCCATTCAGTAGCTTCGACGTGATGCGTGGCCAAAATACAGACAGACAGACAAAAATAAAAATACAGTTTTGGCTTCAGTATAGATAGGAGTGCCATCCAAAAAAAATGTGACCTGGAGTTTTATTATAAGTAGTATTATAGATTAATTTATAAAGTAAGTATGTATTGTCTAGGTTTTCCATATAATAATTTATTAAATTTAAATTAAATACTTAAATTTGATCGATTCTCCATTGTTACTGGCGCAGGTCAAGCTGTGCGCTCCGACGAGGCCGATCTGTCGCAGAAACTACCTTAAACTGTATACTCCTCCCTGTCTCTCGAACTACCGACAAAATTCTTTCTTTATACGTACTGTCAATCTGTATAACTCAGAGTTCTCTGAAAATGTAGACCTATTTACGATGAAGCAGAATAAATTTAAAGCTATGTATAATGATCAGTTCTTTACCAATTAAAATTTTACTTATAATATTATCCATTTCTTTACTCTAGCATCTATATATCTTGGTTTTATGTGGCATTTGATTTGTTTTGTTTACCTTTTGTTTATCTTTTACTTTTTATACTCGTTGTACCTAGTACTATCTGTTGTATAATTATAATAACGATAGTTTTATAGTTTAGTAGCATGTTACAGCAGGATTCACATTTATACATACATATTGTTTCATAAGCTGAAACTATTTAGGCTTTTAAGTATCCATTACCTTGTAACTATTGTATTTATTGACAGCTGTTTGTTTTCCATGAAGAATAAAATAAAAATAAAAATAAAATTATTAATCGTATATGTCAGGGAATCAAGAATGCGATGCTAACTACCTATTCAATTTTATCGATATTATTCTGTTCAGTAGTAGTCGTACCACATCACTAAATTACGTCATCCAAATAATCGGCCAATTGCAAGCATAGAATATTACCTCGCCCCCTGCCCGCGCCGGTGAGATATGTTTGTATGAGGAATAGTGTTCATGAGCTATCAACAGGCTAAATAATCTCTGGTGAAAGGGGATTCGAATTCCAAGAATTCAAATTCTAAAACGCCTTTCGAGAGGAAAAGTTTTATCCAGGTAATATTTGAATTGCACAACGAGCTCGCCGAACAACCCATTTCTGCATACGTTAGTAACTACGCGTGTTAAACTATTGCTTGATGAAATTGGCTTCTTCGGCCGATATATTCGATAAACTCAACGTAATCTGCAAGTCCGGGGAAGATAGGTAAGAACCACAAGTCACAACCATGCTTACAGTAGGTAATAGATAAAATATCTTCACTGACTATCGAATGTGTTGAATAAAAAATTCACGAAAGTTTTGAATGGCTTTCTGGAAGAAAATGATGTGGCAAAAATCATAGGTACACGAACATTTGATTAGACTTAAAAATCCTTGCACAGCGGCGAATCCAGCCTTCAAAAAAGGTTGTGGTCATCGCTAATGTGAAATCAAATGGGGATCCGCCAGAAACAAGTGGACAAAAAAACTCGGCGGTAATAATTTTCATTCTGTTATTTATCATCCTAAAATTAACAAAATTTGAGCTATTTGTTCATACTGTTTACTTTTGAGTTTCGGATGTGACCCAACCGCAAGCATGCCATCATTTATGAAAATACTTTACCTTCTAGGTAGTTTTGTTCTCGGAATGAAATTGTTGATGTTTTTAAAATTTACTTCGTTATTATCAACAAAATTGTTTGGGTGTTTATCTGTAGTAGGTATGTACAAGTACATAGGTACTTAATTTTTTTAACGTTCCTTTAAGCTATTTGTTCATTTACTAAAAATAATTTTACTATTATGTAATAAAGATAATTGACCTGTTGGTCAAATAGGGAGCAGCTATTTGGGCAAAAATCTATTAAATGAAAATTGGAGTTTATTACGTTCCTAAAAAAATTGTATTAAGTAGGTATATGATTTTGATACATATTTAGTTACCTAAAAAGCCAAGCATATGCGTAGGGATGAATTTAAAGATAATATATTTTCAATTCATTGATTGATGGTATACCTACACACAGTTACCTATACCTACGGTACAGCCTCTACACCACACATAATATTGCCATTTATTAGCAAATCATTTTGTATACCTACTGCTTATCTATAACTACGCGCTTTAACGTATGTACCTTACATACCTACTTATGTTTAGTTTGCTGTAAGTAGTGTATTTCTAATTATGACCTATAAAGTGATGGATGAGTCACTCTGTGGGGTCGGTAGTCCAACTGAGCCGCTATTTAGTGAATTACTCATACACACTGCTTGGTTTTATACTCGATTTATTTTATACCCCAGCCTTTGTTTTGTACCTACCTGAATGTTGAATCTTCGGAAGGCTGCCTTCCGTCCCATATTTGGGATTCTTTAAATAGGTACTTATACTAACGTTAATTTTATAGCCTTTTTAATTGGTACAATAAATAAACCATATAAACTTATATACTATTATAATGACGTACCATTATTGCTTAACCTAACTGATTCACCTGGGTTATACTAAAATATAGGTAATATACATGACTGTTTAGGTACAAATTACAACAGACCGTTTCAAAAGTATAGGTATAGACTTACATAGGCATATGTGTGTGTGTTATAATTATCTATGTAGGTATCTTCATGTTTTAACTTTTTCGTCTTTATATGTTAAGTTCTATTGTTATCATTGAAAACTATTGTCAAATAAATAATATCCATGCTAACATATTTTGTATTCCAACCTAAAGAGCCTCAATCTCAATAACAGTTTGTAGAGTTAGCGAGCTGGATCACGGATGATTTTATTGTAGTCTGAACTCAGTGTGTCATTCATAAAGATGCCAATAAGGCACTGAGATCATCCGTTTTGATCATCAATTGAAGCAGCTAACTTGAACTTCAACATCAATCAATGTTCTTTTTATTTATTCAAATTATTCATGCGGTTCAAGCACTTGATATGTGGACACACGCCACGTTACGCTAATCTACCGTAATTTCTAGGAACGACCGCAAGTACGTGGTTATACATTGGTAAAGAAATACTCAGTGTAATGGATATCTCGGTTCAACCGGCTGTAGAGCAGCACTATCAGTTACTGTATCACGCTTAATTTACTTGACTACTCAACTGAAATTGTTAGCACTGTTTACATTATTGTCGTAGGTACCTATATAGAATTTAGTATAGAGAATTCCAGGCTTTGCAGATATATTAAACCTACAACCGTAGCCCGTAGCCGTAGGTCCAGATGCAAGGACCGTGACCTATTTCTTGAATCTAACGAATACAGGCATAAATTTTATTTCTCGACTTCTAAATTTGTTGGAATCTTGGATAGTGATAGACTGATAACTATTTGAGGTTGTGCCAAATTTTCGGGATATGTAGGTAGGTAAACATACGAAGATGATTCTATTCATACACGATGCGGTAGAAATGCTAGAGAATTTCTCTGGTTTTACGAGAGGGTAGGCGTGTGAAGGCTGTTTTCAATGACATTTGAAATAAACTGCCGCCGCGCGCCGTTCCGTGTGTAACATATTTTAAGCATAACATTGAACTTGACGTTGCGTTGTTATCAATGAAGTTATTTTTACTTGAAGCATAATGTTAAATGCCAGCTTATTAATGTAATGCATGAATGAAGCACACATTAGAATACTATTTCGTATGAGATAAATTTGATCGCGGATTTTTTTTATTATATCCAATTATTTTTAATAATTAATAACTGTTATGCCAATCTTGTTCAGTTTAATCCTTCAACCTAGCCTGTCTTTTTTCTAGGTGTCTTTTCTCCGCTAAGCGGACTCAGTTTCCTCTGACTTCCACGTTCCGAAATGTATCTTTGCTAATCATCGACCACCTTGATCTTCTAGGTGTTACTTTTATAACACCCGGTCTCAATTTTGGCACTTTCATAGAGTTCAAGGCCAAAGGAGCTGCGAAAAAGCCGCAAGCACAAATCCGGGCGAGTATGGAGTAGGTACTGTTCTCACTTGTAGGCATAGATTAATGTTTTACTGGTTGTGGAATGATTCTGCCAAGTATCAGCTGGAAGCATTGGAGTCTACAGAAAGACGAGCGAAAAAGCTAATAGGGGTTCCGGGTAGACATCAGAGTCTCGAGTATCGTCGTAAAGTAGCCTGCAGCTTGTCGGTATTTTACAGAATACATTTCGGTGACTGTGCGATGGAATTACGTATATAGCCCTTTCTACCATCGGACGACCAGACGCTCAGCAATGCGCCATCATCTTTTATGGTTAATATCCCTCCTATACGCACTAAGCGTTCTGCTTCGTCCTTTATAATACCACAGTTTTACAAAAGGATTGGAAATGGACAATCAATTTGTAAAACTATGATAATACGCTGAACTGCTAAGGAGTGGAAGTCGTTGCAAGCTTCTGTGTTACCTATTGATGGGGGTAGTATCTTGATGGTGTTTCCCGATAAATATTATCTGGGAGTCTTCAAAACGAGAGTGAACAGGGACCTTCTAGTCTAGGCAAGCGTGCTACACCTTCGACCGCATCGTCGTCGCTTACCATCAAATGAGATTGTAGTCAGACGTGGGCCAATCGAATATAAAAAAATACTTACCTAGTTCAGATTTAAAAAGCCACGTAGTGAAAATGTAGGTACTTAGGTATATACGTACACATTACATCTAGAAATCATCGCCACCTGATTCTAACATCGCAAAGGATATGCCATAGATTCCGCGCAACGAATACGAAATGGAGGATGTTTTCAACAATTGCCTTATGTAAATATTGCAAATCAATGTTTAGAATTCAGAGCTGGTTTCCTTGATGTTATCTATTGTTTATTTAAATAAGTAGATAATATATTTTACAGACTATTGTGACTTAAGAAATATTAGTGTGTAACTAATATGTCAACATAGCTAAATAATACAATACCTACCTATTTACTTATAATTCCTATAATGGCTTAAGTTTTTTTGCTAGCTAGGAGAAATGATATTGTTTACAAAAGAGCTAATGCATTACGAATATGTTCACAATAGCACCTTATAAATAATCAAATAATATTTCTATAACTCTCCATTATACTAAAACCTCTCAAGTGTTTTAAAAATCCTAGTAAAATAAATATCATCGTATCATTTGAAATGATAACACTGAACTATGGATATTAAAATGTTATAGCTATGTTATTCAGTGAGGCGTACGTCCATCGCCACGTCTCTCTCTATGGCCAGTCGCCAAATCTTTCGCAATAGCTCTATATTTACCCACCAAGGTTCCACGTTGCAGTTTGGGGGTTATTGACTTTAATACTGGGTTATACAACGCGTTACCTAACGTTCGCTGTTCATATAAAATCCTGGAACGTCGTGGAAGCGCGCTGACAGCCGTGCGCGAAGTGCCAAGTTTACGCCAGAGCATGCGACGGCGTCCGACACTGTGAGGATACAGAAATAACGCGAGGTTACATAAATACAGTGTATTTTCAGCCAAACACTTCATGGGCGATATTTTTTACGTGTGAAATGTTATAATATTTGTTCAAGTTCGAAATAGTTCCGTATTTCAACAGTTAATTTAATAATCAATATTTGATTGCCGCAGGGAGCTATTTTATGTCCATTATTATACCATGTAGCATGTTTTAGGTATAGTAATATCAGATTTATACAGTAGTGTGTATCCCATTTGCTAAGAAAAGCAGACACCTAATCGATTTGGGTTAGCGACCTTTCCATCTGTAAATAAAACTTATCGATCAATATTTGCAAAGAACCTTTAAAATATGTGTATTTTAAAGGAAATGTAGGCTGCTTACTTAGCATATGAAAAAAGGTTGTGTGCATTTGACTCCGGTGGCTTTTATTTGTATAGCTGCATACATGCAATTCTTGACAGCACACGCAATAACGGAAAATAAAAATGGAAAACAATACATATAACGTCACTTTATTAACGCACAAACCAACAATACCTAGGCCACTGTTTTCTTTGTTATACCCTACGTAGGTGGTCATCATCGTTTTATACAAATCGGCAAGTAGGTAGGTACGTATACAGATACCTATGTAAAAATAGCAACTAGGTATAAGGTATGTAATACTTAGTTACGAATCAGTAACTGATCAGTTGTTATTCAAATTCTAGAAACCGGTACAGAAAGGCAAAAATATGTAAGTACATATTTTAGCCAACAAAGCCAAAGGCCAAGTCGTTGGCCAATGCTTTTAAAAATAAGTTCGATAACTCGATAAGCTCCTCGAGTTAATCTAACACAAGCAGAGCTTATGATTGGAAGGCGCCACGGCGTCGTGTCAGCTGGTTCAAATAGCTGAGAACAACAGACGCTGGCTGTTGCGACACCTCGAGTCTGCCGGACTGCTCTGGCATGCAATATGCGTTTTACACTTATGTATCGACTCGTAACGTATGCAAGATAACCTTCTCTCGATTATTGCATAAATGGAAAATTCAAACACGTGAGCAGGCTTGCTAAACTGCCGTTCGTGCAAATTATCTAAAACAGTATATAATTATGTCTTGACGGGGCGTCCTACATTTCTTCTGAAATCCCGGAAATATTTTTGGAACCTGAAATTAGTGATTGAGTATGAGTATATCTACCTATTTGTTACCGCTAAAAAGTTACAGCTGCAACAATACTACAATGCTGCTACCATTTGTAAAACTATTATTATCAATTTATACTTTAAAGAAAAACGACGAACCGACTCAACATTTTTGTAAGATTTCTGCAGAGAAAATAAATTAGAAGAAAGGAAGTTTTTATACTGGAAAGGAAGGACAGATGGTCGATTCACTCAAGGCAAACTTACAGAAATGCGCACATAATAACAATGCAACTTCAAAATGTTATCTGCGTAACCTTACCTTGTGGTAATAAACGTATCGATTTTTGAGGTGCTTCGACGACATGACACTCCGACCCCACAAGGCCGCAGCTGGGCAAACGTTGTTGTGTGTAGTGTAATTACAACAGCAATGACATCACTGTTTCACTTTTGAGATAAAATTGATATTTTCGAAGTGTTAACTTGCTTATGGTGTGACGTGGTGGGTCGCCTCAAACTCAAACAATACATCGAGGTAGACGATTAACTTTTACCTAAATAAGTTTCAGATTTTTTCAACTTTTATTAATTAGGTTCTATAATTCTATTTACATAAATACTACTGACTAAAAAAAAGTTGAATAATCTAGTATGTAATATAGTGAATAAGCTATAAGTGTAGACCTATAGATTATTTATAGATGTTCTACCAGTTGGCAGCGTATGTAGGTAGTATAGTATTGGTAGACAAACTTGGTAGGTACCAGTAGCTGGTGCCTTTGCCTACTTAGTTGTATTTTAATTTCTCTCATACATATTCTAACCATATTACCTACGATGTCTTGATCTGTGTGTTTTGTGGTACATTTCTCAACAATAAAGTCAATCGCCAAATCTCGTTCTATCAAGCTTCCGTACGTATCTACTTCAACATCGATAATAAAATAATATTGAACGTACCGCGTTTATAACCATGTGGGTATTATAACAGTTAAGTATATAGTATCGGTCGAAAAGGCACCGTATTATAATAATTACATTATATTAATTGCCTTGACAGATAGATGCACAACAAAGTGATCCTAAGAGGGTTTCGTTTTTCATTTCATGAGGTAGGTACCCTAAAAATTATGATATTTTCTAACCCTTACTTTGATGGAGAAGATAAACAATAACAGGACAAAGGATGTGATAAAAGATGAAACAGTAGCAACGCGCCATCCACATTCCCATACAGTTCCAAGTATCTGATCTACGTGGAATTATTTCTGTTCATCTTATAAATCTAGTATAACCGTAACTCATTGTCTGGAGGTGCTCCCACGCACCCCGGATTGCCGCTATGCAAGACTGCGCAGGCGCAGGTGTCTGCTCATATTTAATTTCCCACCTTCCCGTTAATTTCTTCTGCTACCGGGTTAATTGTTTGCCAATTTTTCAATATAGGCATGTATGTAATGTAATTTTTGCAGTGCACTACCTTCCTTCAATATCCATTCTATCCCTCTCTCCATCTGGTTGTCTGGAAGAAATCACTTTAAGCAATAAGACCGCCCTTTGTACTACTAGACAGTTAAAATAAGTTTATTTTTACTTATTTATCTATCTACTCTACTCTTGTATCTTGTAATCTTGTATTGATCTACTCTTGTAAATGTATTTAATTTTACCTAAATTCCGAGGTCTCATCGGTTTTATGACCGATAGCCTCTCGACACGACAACGGCAAGCGCAGGCTCTTGCGCTTATTCATCTTATGACGTCACTTATTAACGCATGATGACTAACAATCCAATGAAAAAATCAATGCGTATGTGAACGTACTCGCAAGCAAATACGACTAAATAAATGACGTGTCAGCGATGGATCTCTTGGGCGTTTCTGGGAACTTTCGCTATACGAAATCGTATGAGTGACCCTCTACGATTCGTTCGTCGAAACGCGATTGTCCAGCTGATTGTAAAATGCGATAGCCGATCGGGGCAGAGGGCCTGCCAGTCATCGTGTTTACCTTACCTTTACTTTCGCCAGATTTATGACGAGGTCAGTTCCATTTCAAAACTGGTATGTAGTTGGGTTTTTCGGATTTCTGTCAGTGTGTTAACAAAATGCCAATACCGATTTAAGTGAATCTCACTATGTATGGTGAGCCGTGAGAATAACAAACGCTTGTACATACCTTACAAAGATATTATGTAAAGCAAAATACTTATAAACAGTAAGATTCTTTATTGAGAAGTGTTATGTACGTTTTTTGAATTTTGTTAACGTGCAATTTGTTTAACAAAATAACAATACCTATTTATGTGAATCTTACGATACTTGTGAGATTATAAATGAATTACTACAGTTTTAGCCAAATATAAAGATTAGACAAACACACCATACACTTAACAAAGATATGCAAATATCGTCAGCTATATATAAACAATGACAATACCGAGCCGTTCTAATTACCTAGTCTTTCGATGGTTGGTCTGACGGCTGCAACGAAAATCACGGACTGGAGGATAACCTCAGGAAAACTCGAAACAATAATAATGAGAGACACGAACGAACTCTGTCGCTAAACTTCAACCTGCCTACCGATTTATATAAACAAGGTGTTAATTCATGTATAAATTTACCCTACCAGCGACCAAGTTCTCCTGCCAAATATTATCGGACACTCCCGCACATCACTGTGTAAACCAACAAATACTTGAACGTAAAAACACATTAGGACGGCTGCAGTCGTAAAGAAGCTTTAAATAATTATCACACATCGCATTCCTCAGATAAGACGGACCCATGTAAGTAAACTGCGTTCAATCACGAACAAAGACTTCGAGATGACAATGTGGACACAGTTAACAGCGATGACAAAACACGCGAGAATCAATAGAAAACATTCACAAAGCGATTTGAATTTATAATGCTATTTTATTGTTTAGGATTATATTTTTATTACATTATTTACATGCAAATCCAGCTGGTTTGTCTAGAATCCCCGATCTCGACTAGGTAGAACTTGCATTATTTATGCTCATCTTTGTATATACATTGTATGATTACATGAGTAGGTAGTCTCTCGATGATATATAATTGTAGATACCTACTAATCTGGAATTATCTGCATATGCATTTTACTTGAGACAGTTTTAACAAATCTTAAATCCCTTTTTGTAAATCAATTGACTGCAGTCCAGAATCACTCAACAAATGGGCGCTCGTTCAAAGTAAAATAAAGACATCGTTGAGCTCGGTATTTGCGTATTTTTATTGTGAACTGAAGTGAATTGATGAAGACGTACTCATAAGTGTCGGTCGGGAGAGCCACGACCTCTTGATTGCCGATGTGTCGATGCGGCCACCAGCTTTGCAATGTCACGGAGAGCTGACTGAAAATTTAGAGTATAGGTACACACACTTATGAGTAGGTACATTTTCAGACAGGCTCATTATAAATTGTGTCTTGTTGTTGCCACAAACTAGTGAGACCTAATAATCTATGACCTATCGGAGGATAAAAATTTGGATGTTTTGGGCATGTAGTGTCATAAATTGATTTTACAATCGCGGTTTCCTACCAGTTACCATACATTTATTTGAAATTGAACGGCATCATTCCCAACCTATCAATTCTTTAAAATCCTCGACCCTTTATTAATTAGCCAAAATTATCTTTTATCCATAATTGGATAGATGGCATAGCTTATGTTACAAACAAAAATTCTAATTTTCATATGTGAACTTCGAAACGATTAACCTACATAAAGAGCATAAATATGTTATTTTTAACCGCTGAAGCTCAAAGATGAGTATTTTAGTTTCTAGAGTTTTGCCTGTCTGTCGCATCGTAGTTTCAATTTCCAGAATGATGAACCGATTTTAACGCAGTTTATGTAGGTTGGTTGCTAGTCTTGTCAAAATATATAGGTTCTCCAAGCGTACTATACGAACTTAAAAGCGAACTAGAATATTCTCACGAATGGCTAAGATAGAAGCCACGTCTAGCCTAGCTTCACGTCATCGAGATTCCCTAAAAATATTTTTACTCAGTATATTATGTGTAAGATTCACAAGCATAATTTTTAAATAATGTTTAGTCTCGATACTTTCTATTTGGCTTCGTCATCGCGTATCTGCGTCCCAAATGTTTATTTAATTAACCGTTAATAGATTTTATACAAAAAAGAAACTGACGTCATGTTTGGTGTTTCTTTCTTGGGCCACGTGTAGTGTGTCGTGTGCTGCTCATACATCAGTTAGTCAGCTTCCGAAAACATTAGATATCCGAGACATCTAGTTTTCCTGGGCACGTGGTACATATCTGCTGTGAATAGTTGATGTCTATTTATTGGCGACGATATTAAATCACAAATAGTCAACATAATTTTAGTTACGATGGATAATGTGAGTTATGCGACCTAATGAGATCTGATCACACATCATCGAGTAGGGGACTATGTTCCTTAGACATAATAATAATACTAAAGTTAAAAATAATCGGGAATAAAATAATATCTTCTATGTTTAGACCAGAATAACCTATTGGAGGTAGTACCTACAGACTTTTTTACATTGCTTGAGGAACTTCATCTTAAACCATTACAAACAAGATTAGTAGGTACTGCAACGTTACTGTGAGAACTGTATGTTTATGAAATGCGAGACTAAAATTACAAATTCGCGATGGTATCAGCAAATTCTTTAATCAAATTATAAATATCAAAAGAGAAATCTAAGCCAACAAAAAAACGATAAATGATTTGATTATTATTGTTTATTCCTTGTATAAATAAACGAGTCTACTGTCAGCCTCCTTTCACTGATGTCTTTCGGATGGCAGAGATGTTGGTCGGAGATAAATTAGATCTCAAGATGTCTGCATAGTAGGCATAGAGCCGCAGTGCGGTCAGCAAGCTCACCCGAGAGAAAATAAATCATCAATTAGGTCAATCAAATGCCAACATTTGTACCTAACTGTGGGCGGAATGCCTGGCTACTTCTTGACTTTGAACTTATTTTTACATTTTTTTTATACTGTTTGGTAACGTGACGAGCTGGTCTTTTGCCTGATGGTAAGCATAATATTTACTTTCCAATAACGTTCAGAACGAATGAGATTGAAACTGTAATGTCAAAATAGAAACCACTCTCATTCATTGCCAAGAAGACAATAGACAACTAGTAAAAATAGCGATTTTGTCTACATGGGGCCTTTGCCAACATCATTACACTTTGTAGGAGATAAGTCAGCGGAATACGTTTCTAGAAGCGTAGCAATATTAGCAATATCATCAAAAAGATCAGGGTCATTGGTCTTATAAAGAAGAATCTAAAAATTTGATTCAAAGCTTTCTCTAAATCCATCATCATTTAATTAGTTGTTCTTTTGACAGATGGCACAGTTGATATCTGTGCGGCTCAACAAGTCCAGTCAAGAGCCGTTGGGCTTCCGGCTGCAAGGCGGCAAGGACTTCGGCACTCCCCTCGTCGTGCAAAAGGTAAAACCCAAGACTGTTATGTCACTGTGTCCGTACTAACTTGAGAGAATTTCACAACGTGTATTGCTGAAATCAGCACACGGATCATGGATGTGATTGCTTTTATTGCATGCGTGACGGAAATTCGTCTCGCGGGTTACGGACTAAATCCTAAAATAAACGAGTTTGTTTTACTACTTTTATAGTATTTCCAAAAGAGAATGCTGAATTATTTAGGCTTGCTTGTTATCATTAGTCGATAGTCGTGGCCTATCAGCTGATGCGATAGTGGCCTTTTCTTTTTGTGTAAATAAAGTAACAAATAGAAGGTAGTAGAGGCTATATAATACTGAAACAGCTCTTGTCTACTATCCATCTACTCGTCTACGATTATTATTCTCCTATAATTATAATCCAATTGATGTACGTAACTGTACAATGATATTTTATAGCAATGAGATGATGTGGCGTGGATTCAATTACATTTGCAAATAGATAAAGCTCACCCACCCACATGTGTCGAATATAGAGTAGACTATCGACCGACAAATTTGTAACGCAAACTTTACACCAGATATATTTATATGCCTACAACGCGATTCAAGCCCGCTTAAAAATCTTAAAACTTAGTAGATGTATATATTTGACGTTTTCTAAGCATATAGATAAGTAACTGTAAATAGACTGAAGCATGCAAAAGAAGGCGTGAAGAGTATAGTCATAATATATGTCTAGTGTTACCACTTAATGTAACGAAGTGAAGTACACTTGGTACTCCTTAATATTCATGCAATTAGTTATCCGTATAAGCTTTTACCGATTCACTAACTGTTACACGGCCTGGTTATAATGGCTTTGACATTCGTTACTATCCCAAACAAATGCCCACTTAGGTAGTACTAAAAGTAATAGAAAATTATTTTGCTATTTGCTCGCGAAGATTGGCAAGAGGAATATTCAATCAGCCTAATTTGCATGTTTTAGAAATTAATATTGAACTTTTTAGCATATATTTAAATAACAGCATGTTATAATATGACGTCTTAATAAATCAACGAGTCGTTAAAGTAAAGTCTCATTAACTTTCTTTATTAGACTATAGTAGCTTGGTATAGTTTTCAAAGCCTGCTGTAAATAAATACATGTTTCAAAAATAATTAACCTTCTGTTAAAGAGACCTCATAATCGAATCTAGCGACCTAGACATTGATGGTGGGACATGAAACTTGAATATTTGCAACAACGCTGAACAATACCGGATGCGTGATGCGGACACAGTGATTCAATAGATTAAAGAACAGATAAAAATTAGCCTAACCCAATAGGATAATAAAAAAATGAACCCGCAAGTGTTACACATTGCGAACAATGTTCAGAATTTAAGGTATTTTTTGCGGCGCACGAGCGAACCGATCGACCGCGAACGTACAGAGTATGCCGTTTAACAAAGTCAATAGCTAGATAGCAAACCATAATGATTATGGCCTCCCCAATAGAAACAACGGTACTTTGCTTGAATTATTACCGATGGGTCGCTGGGAGTAACTAGGTAGGATAAAACGTGACCGTACCTACTCTATCGGTGCAACATTTTTGCCAAACAAATATTTATTGGTTAACTGCTGTGAGGTATTTACTTTTGAATAAATACTATTTGATTTACTAATCGAAAGTAATACTTTCAAAACCTTTATTTTCATAAGTGGTTTTGAAAGAAGACCTTTTTCGCTTTCGAGAAGTACTTTGTTAAAGCATGATTTTTATTTTTATTTTTTTACAAGGTTTTTACGACTTCAAACTGCAAATTATAGTTTTACACGTGAACAGTGAAAGATACTTAACTTCCAAGTGTGGCGCAGTTACTTCAATAAGTACATACATAACAGTTTATGTCGTGTTAAAAAAAGATTTGACCTCCATCCTTGCACACAGGTCAAGAGCTAGTTTTTTATGAACATTCAATTTTTTTACCGATAATGTTTTTGAACAAGATGCACCGTTCTTATTGTGTTTCTAAATAAGCATTTCTTGTTGTTAATTTTGTAAATTTGGTAGACCTGTTGTGTGTTGTGGTTTGCAAAGTATCGAGAAGAAAGCGTGTGTGTCGCATCTTCGCGGGTACTTTAGACGATGCCGATTTTCTAATGGCGAACTGGTTTTGACTCCCAGCTGCATTCCTGAGGGCACTGCGTCACCGCTTTATTCCCCTTTGTGTTTCGATCGTTAGCTAAAATAATTTTAATATTCAGTAGAATAAATAGATCATGATCATAAAGCCCGAGTGCGGCTTGGGAAATGATACGCCGATGGGAAAAGTAGATTTCCCGTGTTTATGCCAGTGCTATTTCTGGATTGCTTTTTTGCCGCTAGCCGCCTGCAGTGTTTATAATACTCCCGCACGTACCAGTTTCACTCTTATTAACCGGAATGGCTTGAAGCTGACTGGCCACAGCCGTTGTTATGCAACAGTTCGGGTTCTGTCGTTTATGGAACACAATCTGAGTCACGTACCGGCAGGGATTTGTTTTGAAATTAGAACGCAAAGCAGCGACAACAACGCCTTTTGCAGAATAACGCCATTTGTGTAGTCTAATTAAGTGCCGGCTTGCATACCGCTATTGTGCATAAGCTGATAAAACGATACGGGTGCTTCAGTGGTTGATACACATCCGACAAAACAACCTATGTAGGGTAGACGGCCCGGTTTTGGCCACTTTTAAATATTTTTTCCACTAATAAATCCCTACGAACTGAAATATAGTCAGAAACATTTTTTTACAGATTCCCTATTATAGAAAATTTAATTCTACTTTATTGGAAATGTAGAGAAGAAGTATGTGAAACTAAATATAATTATAAATAAAAATAAAAAAAAACTTGAAATATGCTGCTCAAATTGCCAGTTTTGGCCACATTTCACGGGACAGTGGCCAAAACCGGGGCATCTACCCTACCTACGTATTGGAAAAGATAACACGATCGCATTGCTTTATATATTGAGACTATTAGGTATATCCCGAGTTTGTTAGCTTGCCTACTGAGAACATTCCAAATTTCCCTCGGCATTGTCTTATGACTACGACATTATTGTCGTAGTTACTTTCGTTATGTAATATAAGTAAACATTTCCCTTTGCAATTTGTATAAGTATGACAGTTATAGGCAACCCAAATTGTCCGTTCGGAAGCTATACTGATTTTGATAATCTTTGCCTACGACGATGTGAAATCTGTTAATTTAATGTGCTCTACATTTAGCAGTATCGGTAGAGCCACAGAATTTATGGTAGAGCAGCATTTCAACCGAATTACCTTCCTTATTTGGAATGACGGATACTTTTGGTTAGTCCATACTATACATATTTTAAATACCCTCTAAATAGGTACAGTTGTGTGTGTGATCTTAAGGTCAATTCAACCGTAATTAATTAGTTGCTGTAAGATAACGGTCTATCTTTTTTGGCTTTGAAGATAGGCAATTTATTGCCCTAAGAAAGTTTAGACAGACCTACCTACTGCTCTCAACGAAAAAACGAAAAAACAGTAGAAGTGCAGAGCGCAGTGCTAGTAAATAATAAAGAAAACATAAGACGGCGCGACCTCGGCCGTCGTCTGGGCAAAGTTTAATTTCTCGTTGTTGTATTTCCACAGCCGTATAAGGTATGCACGTGCGGCGCCGGTCCTCGGACATGTTTGTAGCCTACAACGCAACCATTTCCGATACAGCAAAAAGTAGTTTTAATCCCGATGTTAATTTAATTACTTAAGTTCAACCGCATCTAGAATGCAAATACTTCAAGTTATGCAGATGAATTCCATTAATTTAGTCGTTGCGCTTCTCTGAAATGAAAGTAGGTATCGGGGTAGACATTTTCTTTGCATGTTAAATTTCTGACACACATTACCGCAGCGGTCATGTCTGTGTTATCGCTTCTTATCAGACCTATCCTAAATAACTCTCCGCGAAACTAACACGATCGTCAACTGACCAAAACCGGAAGGAAGTTGTTAGGTTACGTATACATAGGTAGTCTAAGGTATTCGTGATCATCGAGAATTTCGCTCGACAGCTGACAGGGCAGGAAATATGCCGAGGGGACAACACATGGTCGATTTTATAAAATAGCAAGAATAGCATTTTGTCAGGCAACAATAATTATAACGAGGTGAATGTCAACGGAGCTAATGTCAGCAGCTGACTTTAGAACGCAACAATTAGTGTAGTACCTACCTATTTATAAATCACCTTTCAGATGACCATTGCCTCTCAGTTTCGTCAACAGATACAGCATGTTATAAGTGTTTTAAGCGATTGGCTATTAAAAAATCGTTCTTATAGTGTTAAAGAAATTTTTAGATTTTAAAATGTAATAGTATTGTTAAATCTTAAATATTTGCCACGTCTGCTTGCAGGCTGAATACACAAACCCTATATTTTAACTATGACCATGACGTACAGTATTCTAGCAAATAAATTATATGATTAAAAAATTCTACTTAGTTAAAAAAAAAATGAATAGTAAAACTTACGCCATGTATGAATTTTAACATGGAAATATGGAGGCTGTAAAACCACTTCTTAATTATTGGTAATTATATGTCAGATTACTATCAGTTTTTTGTAGCTCTATAAGATGTTTGCAAAGATCGTGTCCAGACGGCTGTGCGAGAGGCGAGATGATCTCATGCTTACGTCACTGCAGCTTCCTTCCGCTCCCTCTTCCCCACTTCTACCCCACCGAACATTAATATTGATGAATCTGTCTGGAGGAAAATAGTAAAAATCTAGGTTGCATTTGCATATTAGGTAGATAAATAAAAACTCTATCATAATAAATGTGAAAGTGTTTGGAAGTGATACAATCGCGGCAAACTAGTCAAATAAATCTGCCTTAGGATTTTTAGAATCAATTTGGTGGCATTAAGTAGGTTTATTTTATGATAGATATGTAATAGAATCTTTGCTATTAATTAAATCGTATTTTTTTAAATACTTGGTCAGCAAGAAAAATCAGCTAAATATGATTTTGACAGCTTACTACCTTCATAATTTGCATTGGATTGGAACGACACCTTTTCACTTGAGACGATAGCTAATTAGGTACACTCATCATTCTCCTTTGTATACAAAGTCGGTTTGTTTTGATGTAAAAGAGAAGGAAGACCGCGCGGGCCACTAAAATAGAGTAAAAATCCAAAAAAGCGTAATTACATCAAAATTAGATGCCTAATCGAAAATGTACCACAACCAAGTTTTTGTTTTTATATAATACGTAATTCTTGTTAATTCTATCAATATAAATTTAGAAATAACAGACATATCGCACTCTTAATTAAATACTGACCTAATCCAAAATCACTAACTTTTGGCAATTGAAGTTTAAACTTTTTAGTGTAACTAGCATTTTTTTTAAATTGCTGTAGAATTACAACTAAACATCGTAAGAAAAAACTAAAAACACGCACAATATCTTAAGAATATTAGTTTTCAGATGGAGCAAAAAATTTAAAGATTTTCTTGTTGATTAATTAAAAAAAGGAATGTTAATTAAACCCAACACAGTTGAGTCATTATTTTACAAACAAGAGATAGGAAATTGTTGACCTAACTGAAATTAGGTCTATGTTTTATTCAATACTTCTAATAAAACTCTGACCATTTTTAAATTAAGTCGCTATTCTTTTAAGTGAGTATAAAATAATGTGACTTATAAAGAAATAAGTCACTTTTCGATAAAATATCTAACTATTTTGTGTGACTCATCTAATAAAAAGCGTAACATAAAATAAATTGCTCCATAGGCAAATTAAGAGAATGGAATTAAATGAATGGATTTAAAGAAAACCAACATAATAAACAAAATCGATAAGTAATCAAATGACTTTGATCCGCAAATTGTAACGCAACAGGGTATATTTAAACCTTAGCAAGCGAATAATAAAAATATCAAAAACTAGCAAATTTTTTCTATGTTTGTAAGTATAAACATTCAAAATCACATCTTTATTTAAAGTTTAAACATAATGAGTAAGTAATAGCATACAATTAGACAGAAATAAACTCTTTATAAATAACAATAAAATTATTATACTAGAATTAACCTTAACAATGCCTAATTAGCCTATTAATCAAATAATCAGTACATAAAAAAAGTGACTGGTCTTACCGATAGAATGGAAGTAAATTCTTATATAAAAATAGCTAAATACTTTAGTAAAATAACTACCTAGGTAATTTCTATACTTACTAATATAATTTGGCACAACAATAAAATATCTGTCGGGGATAGCCGGATTTTGGTAGTATGTGCTAGCGTTTGGTTGTCGATCGATTTAGTGAAATGTCGAACTGTCATGTTGGCAAGCTGTCAGGGGTTGTCTATGAAATGGTGACACGCTGACGTTTGACAATCTAACTGTCATGTTGGTAAGCGGTGGGAGGTTATCGGAGTAACGAGGTGGTAGGTAGCGATAAAGTGTCTGGGGCAGTGAACGCTCGGCTCTCGAGCCGAAAGGACCTCTCCTATTATAACTGGGGGTAGTCGTTAGCGTGATATTGGCTTGGGGAGTTGACTCTCGGCTCTCTAGTCGAACGGATGTCTCCTGCTTCCACCTGCTGTGTCGGCCGCTATGCTGCGCGGTTGGTCCTCCGTGATGGATTGCTCTGCTGGTGGTTGTGGAAGAGACGAGGCGACGAGGGCGTCGCTGCTGAGTGTAACCTTTCATTAACTTTCAGCTGTTGAGCAAGCCCATTATGCGAGGCTTGCGGAGGTTCGAGCAGGCAGATGAAGATGATATGATGAGCGAGTACGAATGAGTGATTGAGTAAACGAACGAAGCTAAGAGTACTAATGAAAGTACACTTTGGTTGTAACCGACATCTCCCATGGTAATGCCCAAGTGGAATTGCTAGTTCATGTCTGATGATAATGGGTAAAATGAATCTACCCACTTCTTCTTGTTAATTATTGTTTTATGCAGGTTTGAGGTACCCCCGCTGACGTGTGTGTGTGTGTGCTTATGTCCGAAATATTATCTATAAAAATGAGATATACTCTATACAAAGATACTAAACCCCATTATATTTGTAATTTTTTTATATCTACGAAATCTTCTATTCTAAATCTTGTTAGTGGGAGGACTAACTCTTCTGCGAGTGTCCGTCTGGGTTGTTACCACCGCTTTGCTCGTGAAGTCTGCCGCCAAGCAGTAGTGTGCCAGCATTACCTACTGTGTTTCAGTTTGATGAGCAGAGTATCCAGTGAAATTACTGGGCTTATGAGACTTAATACCTAATGTCTCAGGGTAACGACCGCACTGCAGTGCCGCGCAGGCCTTTGTGTTTCAAAGTTCTGGGTGGCACTACAATTGTTATGGGCCGGCGTTGTGCTTACCATCAGGCAAACGACCAGCTCGTCTCGTAACCAAATAACATAAAAAAAACATCAAATGTTAAACTAAGATTTTTTTCGGTTTTCTTGGCACTCTTGATGGTAGAACTCTTGGTCTGGAGAATATTTATATTGGGCCTGCTTTTAAATATTTCTTAATTACATTTTCAATTATAAACTCTATATTGTGGCAATTTATTAACAAACCGTTTATTAACTACCTTTTAAGATATTCAAAACGCAAGTTGCAATTCCAACTAAAGTTTCTTGACCATTAGTCTCGCCATAAGACCAAGTATCAGGATCACGCTTTCATTTTCTGTGACCTTATTATCGGCTAATAAAATTGTCTTCGATTCCAATCCGATTAAAATTAGCGGTCACTTTTCTTCTGCCGGAAGGAATTCTTTAGAGTTCTCGTTAGTTTTAGTTCTAGAACGAATAATACTAAGGGAACAAGTTGTTCCAAAAGGAAAACTACCAAGAAGTCTAGGTAATTCCTTCCAGACGAAGACTAGCTAGCGACCACTGGTTTTAATCGGGCTTGAGTCGAAAACCAAGTCGATTTTATTAGCCTATCTGTTTACATTGGGCCGTATTTTTTTCATATTCTTGGACAGGTGATGCGAGTTTTGTTGTGTATATTATCACAAGAAAAATTACGGAGGTGCCATTATATTACTCTGCATACTATAATACACAAAAGCGTAAAATTACCTGAAAGAATAACCAAATAAGTTCCTTTCCAAACACTTGCCAATACTACATCTCCGATACCTGAACAAGACTCAAGAATGTTCTAAGCAATTATTATTACGAGTATACGTTGTTCTAAGCATTATTATTATACGTTGGCTTAGATTTTAGCGGCAGATAGGTAAGACATTACTCTTACCTATCTGTATCGGATATAACAGAGAATTCTCTAAATAAAAACTTCTTTTTTAAGGAACGTGCGGTTGTAGTATATTAATTACTAGCTTCTGCCCGCAGTTTTCACTCGCGTTCCCTCAGGAACCATGCATTTTCCGGTATAAAAAGTAGCCTATGTTACTCTCCGTTCCATAAACTGTATCTATGCCAAAAATCACGTCGATTCGTTGCTCCGTTACGGCGTGAAAGAAGGACAAACCAACAAACACACTTTCACATTTATAATATTAGTAGGATAGTAGGATTACTAGCTTCTGCCCGCGGTTTTCACCTGCGTTCCTACAAGAACCGTGAATTTTCTGGGATAGAAAGTATCCTATGTTACTCTCCGGTCCATAAACCTATATCAATGCCAAAAATCACGTCGATCCGTAGCAACGGAGTACCGTTGCTGCGTGAAAGAAGGACAAACTAACAAACCACCAAACAGACAAACACACTTTCACATTTATAATATTAGTATAAGTAGACTAGTGGATAATGGATAATAATGTAGGATAAGTGGATTACTCATAAAAGCTGCAACAATTTTCACAGTTGAATTGTATAGATCCGTGTCAAAAACTAGCATACAGCAAACTCTTTTTAATTCCCGAATTGTTTGTCAGTGTCTGAAATTGCTTTACTTTCTGTAACAAACTTTTCATTTAAATTAAGGTTTTTAATATCTACTTCATACGCTGTTTCTTCATGATGTAAAGCGAGATCTAGAATAGAAAATAAAATTAAATAGTTTTATCTTAATGGTAATTAAATATTTTATTTTGACTTAATCCAAAAAATATATTAAAATTTACATGATACAAAGACTTATTTTTAGATACAACGCCGTTCTACCTATCGTTTTTTACATAACAAAGACTTAACTATAAATGCGCCAAAGGAATAATTTTATTTTTTAAACAACAGAGACCTATTTTGATATCGGACAAATTAAATATACGATTTTCAAAACTACATAGACACAACTTTAAATCGGTCAATTAACCTGTTCTAAGTTTTAAAAAAATACTGACTCAATACAAAATGAGTCAACCAGGCTACTTGGATACTTTGTCGAACAAAGACCTATCACAAAATCGGTTGTTATTGTAGAAAAAGTTTATAATGAACTTACCTTAATTTTTATCGAAATAACGACGCAGCTCAAAATCGGTCACCGTTCAATAAACTCACCACATACACCCGCCGGCGTAAGACTAATTCGGCCACTATTCGACAGATGTAGCATAAGCACGGGGAAAGGAAAACATAGACTCTTCTAATTTTCTACCTTATTACAAACAAAATTAGGGTTGTTTTTATTAGACTAGGTTATCGGACTTGCTTTTGTAGGTCACTATTTCACCTTAACTCATTTTGGCCAAATTTTGAGTTAGGTCGGTGTTTAATTAAGAGTGCGATATTTCATTTCAAACTTATTTTTAGAGGTCACTTTGTCATTTTCTTGATCTAGTAAACTTAGTAAAAACGTGTTTTGATCACAACAAGATTATCGGTAATACGACGAATATATTTTTTCCGGTGCCATAAGCTCATCTGATTTTGCTATAAAACCTTTTTTAGTGAAGCTATTTGGCTGCTATATATGCCTTAAGTTTTTATACAGCTTTCATGTGCTTACTGACCTTTAATTAAGTAATCTGACCAGGCTGCAATACCTTTAAACCTGTTAGACAGGTTTTCCCAAGATGTAGAATAAATTCTTCAACTACCTATGCATTTTTCTATAAGTAACCTACTATGAAGATGGGGGCCTGTTTTATATAAGCGAAGGTGTTTTGAAAGCGAAATTTTCATGTGAAATATTGACTGTTTGTTTAGATAAAATAAACTTAATTATTAATTAGCAATAAGGAAGATGCTAGTTGAGTTACGTGATTTTTTATGCCCATGCTTGACTAGTAAATTATATATAGGTACAAATTGAGACGCAATAACTGAGATGTTTGGCTATTAAGAAAAATAATTCAGTAATCTATTTAGGTCGGTATGTTAGACGTTTTTATGTCTGTATGTTATGTAAGTAGGTAGGTATCTTTTGGGGCGTGCTTCACGATTTTTAAACAAAGCATTTTTAACGTGGGATCTTATTTAAACAAACCATTTCCTGTTTCGTGGTTCCTTAATAACGTGCTGATATTAATGTTCATGTAATGTTCACTGTACACATGCTCAGATTGCTCCCTCCAGCACATAGAAGGTGATTTCTTACTTCAACAACAAGACTACCAATAAAAAATTTGAAATTGATTTCTCAACATTGTTGACACCATATTTATATTGATCCTCCCGCGTTCTCGTGCACCTTGTTCAGCCCGTTCCTGGTCTGCGATTATTGGATCCAGTCTCTTCAAATCGCTGGAGCACTCTTTGAACGGTTGATAGCGACAAACCAACTGTTCTCATAGGTAGTCTTTATTTTTTATTTATGGTGTTTAATGCAATTACCAAAAAGAAATCAAAAGGTTTTATCCTATGTAAAAGTTTTTATTAGGTTAAGGTCTTCTTCCTATATTTGTAACGAAATAAAATTTAATTTAGTGTCTATTTTAAAAGGATTGCTCAAATATTTTAATAGTTATCGCAATTTTTAAAACCGTCCCGCTTTCTTTGCGGCCCAGTGTATTATTATGTATATGAAAAACAGTCTCATTAAATTCTAATGCAACTAAGGTTTGTATTAAATATTCTATCACCTTTTTATTATCAGGTCAATGGCGGCAGCGCAGCGGAACGCGCGGGCCTGCAAGCTGGAGATGCGTTGATCCGCGTCAATGCCACGGACGTTTACACGCTACGTCACCAAGAGGCGCAAGACACCATCCGCGCAGCAGGCGCTGCGCTCGAGCTCACCATTCAACGGTAACTTCTATATCCTTGGAATATCTAGCCTAGCAACCTAGGAATATACATCCTACTAGCAACGTAAGCATATCCGGCCTGGCAACCTAGGAATATTATACAACCTACTAGAGTACTAGCGACCTAAGAATATCCAGCCTAGCAACCTAGGAATATCTAGTCTATTATATAGCAACAAGGAATATCCATCATTTATGTGTTCTCAACGCTTTGGGGATTAGTCACATAGTGCAGAAGTTCTGGATGCCATAGGCAAGATGATGTGACTGATTAGAAAACCACGAAACGAGAATTCCGCCTACAATTTCATAAAAAAAGTTTCAAATCTAAGGCTTATATTTTAAAGCGATTATAAAATATATATCTATAATTCTATATATTAGGTAGGTATATAGCTTAGATTTTTGCATCGCATCTTGGAATTAGCATTAAACGAACGCATTGTTCCTCCCACTATGAGCGAGTGATCAAAGTCTAATAAACGGGATAGGTTGGGTACCTACATGATGCATTGTTTAGTCGCGACAGGATGACATCACCCGGCATATTCCAGGGTGTGCATTTTAAGAAACACCTCATGCATTGTGTGAGTGACAATTTACTTACGAAGGTCAAACCTCTATACATATAAAACATTAGATAAAACAAGCGACTTAGACAAATGGACTGGCTAGTTTAGATAAGGTAATGGAAGAACATATTGTATTGTCTCCAAACGTATGGTAGGTATAGAATAGGTATGAAATTTTATATACTTTAGGTACTTATAGTTACCTAGGACAAAAAATGTTTCACCAACCTTTACTCCTAAAGGTTGGTGCAACATTTCTAACGGTTTATATTAGTTAGGACTTTGCTTAAATTAGAAGTTAATTAATTAGCCGTCATCGCGTCAAACGGCTTGTTCGTCGTTGGTGAAAACGGACATATAAATGCTCCAATTAAAACAGCTGACTAAGCCAGTCTCCTACAGCGTTAGTTAGCACTTACTGGTCATACCTAGTATGCATGCATAGCATTTTTGTACCTATACTCCGGGCAAAGTACCTAGCTAGTGAAATTGGGTGACGACACATGAGATTGAGAGCTGATGTCTGAAGCTGAGATATCATCACTGCAACTGTTATGAGCAGGGCGTGAGGCATATCTGAACGATCGGCTCCTCTCGTCTAAAAGGCAGTACCTAATTATAGAACATATTAACTAAGTAAAGATAAAGATGCGCAATTCTGGCCTCAAATTTGACAATTAAAATATTTTAAATTTATTTTTTGACGGCAGTGGTGGCGGTACTTGGAAGCCTACAGTGACCCCGACAGGCAGCCTTCCCCGGCCCGGCTCGCGAGGTCTGGGTGGTACCCCGACCCCTGTGACCAACACGTCGTTAAAGGCAACACCACAGGCATCGCGAGCATTCGGCTCCGGACACAACAACATCGCAAAACCTTTTGGTTACGTGAGTATAACTTTACCACTTACAACGCGACTGGGCTTGGCTGACAAGTGACAGCTGTCAGTTCCTCAAGATCAACTACAGTGCAGAAAAGATAGCTTGATCTCTGCGACAGCTGACAGTAAAATCACGCCTATGAAGTCCTGAATTTCTCAACAGTACAGACAGTACCTGTCAATGTCATACTTTATGGGCATGCTGACCTAATTAGTGATGTGCGATGAATCATCGTAACTACAAACTATAAACTATCGATATTTTAAATAAATCTTATTTTAAAATAATTTATCATTTAATTTTATTGTATATTTTAATATCATAACATTATTTACATGTGTACATAATTGATCTAAAATAATAGTAGGTAAATAAAATCCAATTTCTCACCTACTCGTGTAACATTTGGCTCAAAGGCCTTGTTACCAGGCCATAAACTCAAAAAATAAGATACGCCGCCATCTTGTTTGATATGAACCTCCATTCTCCTCAGTACGAGTACCGACGCCTTGTATACGTTATATAATATACGTGGTCGACAATGTATCTGCAGAAAACTGGAAGGAGGTGGTAACCAAATGCAGAAAAATAATGGAAGAAGATTGGGAGCGGGATGTCAGATTTGATAATATTTGCGAAAAAGAGTTCATAATAAATTTACAAGATTGTTCTAGCGATTCAGAAACTGATTCAGATATTGTGGATTTGGGGTGTACTCCTATAAGAGAATAAATGTATTTTATATTAAAATATTCGTTTAATTTAGTAACGTTTGTAAATAAATGAAACCCAATTATATGTTACATTAGCATCGATAATAGGAAAAACGTCGATAAATACTATCGACATTTTTTATATCCTGACAACCCTAGCAATGTCAGTTTGACATATGTCGCAGAGATCAAGCTATCTTTTATGCACTATAGCTATTAAA
Source organism: Crocallis elinguaria (assembly GCA_907269065.1). Lineage (NCBI taxonomy): Eukaryota > Metazoa > Arthropoda > Insecta > Lepidoptera > Geometridae > Crocallis > Crocallis elinguaria. Next base: position 6,980,084 of record OU026079.1, on the reverse strand, counting down.
TGAACCTACTGTATGTCTGTGAATGAACCATCATAATTGTTAATGTAGTTTTGTTACTGTTTATATAAATAAAAAAATTGTTGAGACTGGAAAATGCGCGAATTCATTGCTGCGTAACTCTACCCATTATCTAATGAAGATGCGGCAAAAAACTGCGTTAAGAATATTATGGCTGCTTTTAAATAATCACTAATACCTACGTTTTTTTCTAAATTATTTGATACCTACCTATAGGTATGTACAATAATTGTCGTCTTTGCAATTTTGTTCATAGTAAAGTGTGTTTGACGTAGATACTTAGGTACTGAAATAATATTTTGAATTGAAAGAGCCAATTTATGTCGCAGTACGTGTCACAAGGCATAATATTATGATGATTGCGTTCGTTTATTAGTATTATCGGTGCATGTAGAAGTATATATGAAGCAAATTATCACAAGTCTCAGACGATTAACATTTCTGTCACCAGATGAACGGCAATGACTCAATGAAGGGCGTCGTCAACAAGCAGTACAACACGCCCGTCAACATGTACAGCGACAAGACCATCGCCGAGACCCTGTCGGCGCAGACGGAGGTGCTCGCCACCGGCGCCTTGGGGTCAGTGGTTCCTAGCTGCTTAGACCAATAACACAAGTAGCTACCTAGCACATATATTACGTAGCTATACCTATATCAGACCTTTCCAGAGCCAATACTCTCAGCGTGTCTTTAGACTTTAGAGAAAGTAGTTTTATATACCTACCTGTCACTCTCATCTCAAGTCTACTATTTAACTCATTATTTTATTTCATTAATAATTAATTATTTTTAAATATTTCATCTAGGTAATTAAATAGGCATAAGTGCATGACCCTGTAACCTGTAGATACCTATCTCATCGATATTTATTAACAAGATACTTGTTTATCTAACAGTGTGAACTTTAAGAAAAATGAGAAGACATACGATGCGGAGAAGAGTGCAGTGTTCAAGGTTCTGCAGGAAGAGCAGAGCGACCCTGAACCAGGTATGTTTGGTGGATGATCCTCACCTTGGTTTGTTGATGTTGTCTTCTCTTTATCATTCTTTGATAAAGTTCAGTATTTCATGTTATGCTGATGTCTATATATATACCAGCATAATCTAATATTTTATATTCTCCTTTGTCTTCCAATTCATTTATGACTCACCGTTCCTCATCATCTGTATCATCACATTTCAGACATGATTAGGTATGTTAAATTATATTATAATTAGGTAGTTGTTTGACTTGAATTTTTAATGATATGTTGTTAATTAATATTTGATCGATACTCATTGACCCGAAATGTAAGTATAAAATTTAATTGACGTAGGTATTAACCGAGCTTATGAATAAATGAGTATTTACATTTCAATAATCACGAATATGTAGTAAAGTATAACTTCTTGCCATTAGAAACAAATATTGAGTAAATTAGCGTTAGGTACCTAACTAGTGAAATAGATCGATATCACAAAATCACAATGCTGCTTCAAATAACATTTCTCTGAATTTTCTTAATTAAAACACATTTCATAATGCCATATAGTGGCACATGAGGTGAGCAGCGGGCACGGGCCGGCGCCTGCTGCGCCCGTGAGCGGGCTCCGCAGCGTGCAGGCGCCCATCACGAGGCCCGACGCCCCTCTCAACAACACCGGCGGCCTGCCCGTCGGGCAGAACATTTGTGAGGAGTGCGAGCGACTCATCACGTAAGTCGCGCGGCACTCGGGCCGACACGGTGGCAAAACTGGCACTATAGTATTCCGAGGCTCGTGACGCGCGGCATTCCAAATAGAGTAGGTCGTATAGGTTCTCGACGTTCACCAGCAAAATCCCGCCTGCAGCCCAGATCTCATTTGTTGTATTGCAACCCCTGACCCGACACGTGTTAAGAACGACACAACATCCCCCGTAAACAATTTGAAATAACCGTTTGTTGCGGGCCAGCAGTGCCTTCTCACTTTTACTCACGAGCGAGCGTGGCGCGCGCGGGCACGCCGTGCAGCCTGCACCGCTCGCGCTCGCGCACGCCGCGCGTCGCCACGCCGGCGCCGCAGCCGCCGCGCGCGAGCACCGGCACGCAGACGCCCGTGCCGGCGCAGCTGGCGCCGGAGCCGCCGCACCGGCCCAGCATCCCGGTGGGCTGCCACCAGGTGCTGCCGGACGGCCGCGTGGCGCTGGGCGCGCCGGCGCACCCGCAGCCGCAAGGCTCGCTGCCGGTCGTCAACGACACCCCGTATTGCTCGGACTGTAACCGCTACATTATGTAAGAGGCGCCTCCCGGAATGCCTAGACGTGTTTGCGACCGTGTCGACCTGTGCCTGGTTCTATCTTGTAGTAGATAAAGTTTGTGTCGATGTTCTTTTCGTTGCGGTCCCTGCCGTGATCGGCTTGTAAATATTGACGCCTGACGGTAGGAGCCGCGACTGCCAGCGCAGGTATCGCTGTGTGAACGGTACTAATATTACTTTGAACTTGTGCCGGTGCACACGAGCGATGGCTGTGCTAAATTCACCGCAGTTCATTTCTCATTTATTAACATCGTATTCATCTTTCTTCATCGTAGATGTGCGGAATGACCATGTAATTCATTATTAGATCGATGTAGATGTAGGTACTGTATTATTTTCACTGACGCATGACTTCGCTGTTCATTAGATGAGCACAGTAACCGTATGCCTGGCGGAACTGGTGACTATGCACGAACATAGGTAAGCATGTTGTTCTTTACATGTTCAATATTATAATACACATTACACATACAATGATTTTAAATTTTAAGAGCTGCCAACTCCAACACTGATACACCTGTATAATACGGGGGTTCCCAGTGCCACATTCGACGTCTAACAACCGGTGTATGTGTTCACAATAGCGGCGTGTTCGTGCGCATCAAGGACAAGAACCTCCACGTGGAGTGCTTCAAGTGCTCGACGTGCGGCTCGTCGCTCAAGAACCAGGGCTACTACAACCTGAACGGCAAGCTGTACTGCGACATCCACGCCAAGCTGGTCGCGCGGCAGAACCCGCCCGCGCCCAACCTCGAGCCTGTCACCGTGCCACCGTAAGACATCTACACAAAATATTTCAAGTTTCTTGGCCTTCTTCTTGATCTGTCTATACCTAGTTGGAACGTGCACTTAGTCTCTTTTACTTCAATTTGACATGAGTGCTCTTTGGGGCCCATGTGAATAAAGAATTTTAATTAAATAAGTCCGCACGCCATAAATAAAAAAAGCAAAAAATATAGTCCCATACTTCTTATATGACGCCCTAGATACTCGAATTATTACTAGTGACCTGCATGTTTCAAAACCTATACCAAGCTGTGGTATTTAAAGGCAGTGAATAATTACACCTCTTTGTTCTTGTTACCCGCATACTATTAAACCTACAGACCCCGCTTAGTGGGGCACCGCTGCTACTAGCTTAAGCTAATGTTTAACCGTAACGAACGGCGTTAAACAGAGATAATTCACTGCTTAACGCCGCCCAGCCGAGCCAATCACAACATGCCATCTTCACTCGTCTGATGTATGAGTTTTAAACTGACCCACCACAACACTCCGTCTTCCCTTGCCCCCCGCCAACATTTCACGATTGTGTTCTCTAATTCTCTTGCAAAACTTGGATTATGCGGCGTCTAGGTTTACTAATGGTCTGTGTTATTACCACACTGGTTGAACTCAAGACATTAAAAAGAACCTGAACATTAAAAACTTTGTGGACCGATTCAATATCTTCTCGTGATCATCTTGCTCCAAACATATAGGTGTGGGACATCATGTGTCATCATAATATGTCCTTTGCCAATCCGGTCGTCATGTGTCTCAGGGTTTGGTTTAGATAAATTGAAATGGTGCCTCACATAATTGTTTGTCGCAGGGGTGCCAGAATTCCGACCAACACCTACTCTACTCCACTGCCGCCACTTGCCACAAACAACTACTCCAACGGCTCCTCCTCACTCTTCAGCGTAAGTACCTACTTATTAAAATATGTCGCAGATTTCATTTACATGTACATATTAGGCTGTGATGGTACACAGGTACAGTCACAAAACTAAGTTTTGATCCCAACCTTTTGATAGTGGTAAGACTAAATCTTCTGCGAGTGTCTGGGTTGTTACCACCGCTTTGCTCGTGAAATCCGCCGCCAAGCCGTAATGTGCAAGCATTACCGTGTTCCGGTTTGATGAGCGCAGAGTAGCCAGTGAAATTACTGGGCTTATGAGACTTAATACCTAATGTCTCAGGGTAACGAGCGCACTGCAGTGCCGCGCAGGCCTTTGTGTTTCAAAGTTCTGAGTGGTACTGCAATTGTTATGGGCCGGCGTTATGTTTACCATTGCAAACGACCAGCCCTGTGTTTCAAAGTTCTGAGTGGTACTGCAATTGTTATGGGCCGGCGTTATGCTTACCATTGCAAACGACCAGCCCATCTAGTTACCAAATAGCATAAAAAAAAAATGTTTTCTGTAGCCCAATAGCAACTTGTCCGGACCGAAGCCGTTCGGCTCTTCCATCGGGTCCGCGTATTCGCCGTCTCTGTCTCCACGCTCGGCGCCCATGTCGCCGGCGCGGCCCGTCACCGCGCCCGCGCCTGCGCCTGCGTCCTACGGCGCCCCGGCACCCGCTTCTTATTCCACGCCCGCACCGGCTTCGTACGCGGCGCCCGCGCCTACGTCCTATGCCGCGCCGGCACCAGCGCCCGCTGCTCCATTTGCACCGAGTAAGCGAGTTACCTTTGCCATCTAGTCAGACTTAAGGATGACTCAAGCTAGACTGTGTCGGGTCCGAGCCGAGTGTCGGTCGTAGCACGGTCAATTATAATATTACATATATTGGTCGGCCATCAGTCGGTTGCCGCTAGGAATAGCGTGTGTCCATACAAAATATATGTAACATTATTATAGACCGTGCTACGGCCGACACTCGGCTCGGACCCAACACGGTCTAGCGTGAGTCATCCTTTACGCGTACAGAGCATTTATAAATGCCTTCTTTATATTTCAACATTATAGCCGTGATATTTTACACGTTTTATAGTAATAGTCTATGAATCCGCAAACTAACGCCTGATTCCATCAAAAAGAGTCTGTGGTATAATTTGAGGCATTTAAAATGTGAGAGTATACAAAAATCATTAATGATATTAGAATAAGTTATGTGAATGATTAAGTCAGAACTCTGAACTGCCATTGAACTTGCGCATACAGCCATTGGCCTACAAAGGACCAAAAAGAAATTGCCATCAGGAGACAGAATTGTATTGAGTTTGGAATCATGAATTGGTATTGATATTATGTTTATTTTCAACAGAGACCCCCGTTTCCATTTTTAAAGGTAATTTATAAAAAGGTGTTCTAAATTAGCTCAGCTCGGCTTGTTGTAGCTATTTATTTACAGATTACTATGTACATAATATTACAATATAGTGTATGCGCTACGCGGCAGCCAATGTCAATCGCAACATTAAAATAACCCACGTCCTGGCACCGAATATCTGCCGAACAACGCGTCACACCAACGCGACAGAACCTGCCATCGGTGACTCGTTTCTGTCAGATGTTTAACATTCTCGCTTCATTAAAATACATCTTTATTTACTAGGGCTCTTATTAATAAACAGTGTTAAATAATGAATAGTTAAACTATGTTTTGTCTCTTTTGATTCAGTTTAAAATTGTCAAAGAACAACAAAGGCAAAACACAGTTTAACTAAACTACCGATTAACACTTTATTAATAACAGTCTAGTTATTTAGCAACATCAAATTGCACTTGAAGGCTTTTTCAAAATAACTAATCTTTACTTTCATCTCTTTTTCTACCATCTACTCGTAACCTGCCGATTGATATAACTCACTAACAGCACAAAACGTTAAAAGCATTGTGTGGCCCCCACCGAATCCTCTTGAAGATGAAACACTAAAACGCGAACTCAGCCCGATGCCGACTATTTCGGTACCGCAAATAGTAAACAATATGAATAACGGTTCGACCGTACAAACTGCCAGCATGCAACAGTCCCAAAAGAAGACGACAATCTCCCAACAACAAAAAGAGTTTTCTACAAATATTTCTACTACGTCTAGTGCGTTATCATCCATGGCAAGCACATCATCTAAATCTGAGTCCATTATGCAAAATCGTCAATCCCAATTGGTACAAGAAACGAGCAGCTGCACAATGCAGTCGTTTTCCCAGGAATCTTCTACAGAGAGTCAAAGTATGACGGTATATCAGTCCGAATCAGGTCCCTACGTTCAACAATCATCTGATAAACCCATAAAAGTTGAACAAGCTTTGAAAGCGGAAGCCTTACAAACCAAAGAATTTAAACAGCCACAAACAACAGAGAAACAGGTTGTTAGTGGAGCTGAAAATAAAGATGCCGAAATTCAATCTAGTAATCCTGGACTGGATAGCCAAGCAATTACGCAGCATAAAGTTAATGCTACGTTATCTGCTGGTAACAAAAATAATATCGTACAAGAAGCAAAGCATATCATTGAGGAAACTGTGCAAGATGCTGAAACAATAGATACAGCCTTAAGCGTGATTTCTGAGAATACAAATCAAGTTTCTGCTAACAACACTAAATGTGCGATAAGAGAAAATATTATTGAAGAGCATCATATCAATACTTCCTCAACATTAAAAGGCGATGTTACTAATTTGAGCGACTTTAGAGAAACTTCTTTGGTTGACGCATTAACTACAGCACCAGATAGACCATATTCTCCTTTGCCAGCTCCACAGCAGCCGATAAATATACTTCAACATAATGTTGCCAGGGATGAAAATTCACAAAATCTACAACATCCATCAGCACCTGCACAGGCACAGGCACCGGCACCGGCAACCGGACCGGCACAGGTACCTGCAACAGCTCCGGCACAACAAACCCTAGTGTTTACGCAACAACCTAAGCGTGGGATTTCACCAATCCCCCCAATCAAGCAATATAATCCTCCTGAAAAACCTGATGCACCAGTGCCAATGCCACCAGAAACTGCGCCATATATACCACAGGACTTCAAAATAAATATAGAACCAAAAGAATGCGATCCACGCCAGATAACAAAGTCTCCAATGATTGATGCGTTGACTACAGCACCTGATCGACCATTCACACCTACAGCTATGTTTTCAACACCTATTGAGATTGAACGAGGATCTATGAAAGATGCACTCACCATAGCTCCAGATAGACCTTACAGTCCCTTGCCATTAAATACTCCATATCAAGCAAGCCATTATACTTCCACCACTACAAGTTCATCTACTTCAACAGTACAATTGCAAACCAGTTCTTCTAGAGAGATAGTTAGACCTATCGCCACTCAAACGAATCAAGTATCTAATCCAAACCTTTCTGAGTTTTCTTCTATGCAAAATATGTTTCAATCATCTACCGAGACTTCAGCATTTAAACCTGTTGCAAAACAAGTGTTTCCTCCCCCTCAGCCTGCAGAATTTTGTAAGCTTACTAATTTTCCCCCCTTATCCAATGAGTTAAAGACTAGTTTTGCAAAACAAACAACATCAAAACAAGATACATCTGTGTCTGAATCTTTAACACTGCATTCTGGTATGTCATCAAGCAGTATGAATAAACAGGGATATTCAGCTGTAAAAACGGCTCAAAACTATTTTGAGCAGTTGGATCAAAAGGAAAGCTTATCTTCAACATCTGTAAGATCAAAATCAGGTTTACATAGACCAGATAGTATTCCCACTTATCAGAAAAACTTTGATCTATTGCCATCTCAAAGAGGTATTACTCCAGAAATCTGTAACGCCCCTGCAGTATTACAACGTCCTGTTACTCCAACAACCAATCCTCCAACTAAACTAAGAGGTAAATCACAGGAGCCAAAACCAACATATGCGGCACCAGTTGCATCTTATAAAATTCCACAAATTAAAACTCCTGTTCAACAAATGCCATATCAACAGCCTGTACTTCAACAAGATCCAAAAGATACGCCTATTTCTATGACCTTCCAACCTGTGACCGACGAAGCCTTTTTGAGGGCTTCACCCATTCGTAGTAGGCCTTCTACTCCCAGTATGATAAACAAACCCGCTCCCATAATTCCTCACTATCAAATGAATTTGATGACTGTTGAACACATGGCACCCGAAAGTCACTTATTTGAACCATCGAGCCCTGAGATTAGTAGATCCCCTACGCCGAAACCACGATCGCGCTCTCCAGCGCATGGACCACCACCAAATCCTCTGAAAGCCCAAGCCCCTCGAATCAAAGAAAGCACTCCTCAAAGACAACCACAACAAACTTTACTGTCTCAAGCAACATCAAATTTGCGAAGAGAGCACGAAATGGCTCAATTCGATTATGCAACAAACGCAGAAGTTTACAACGCATCAGGTGTCAAAAGTTGGGTGCAAGATCAACCCTCCGTAATAAAAGAACAGCAATATTCAAATAAGGGCTTCAAGAGCGAAAATTACAGAGCAGATAATATGCAGGTTAAGGAAGATTGTTTGAACCAACAGAATTATGCACAAAGACAAATGCAATCACAGAATGTATCTGAGTTCGGTAATACTAAAATACAAACCACCAGAAAAACCTTCGAAGAATTCGAAAGAACTCAATCTGCAAAAGTTATAGAAATTCGAAGAGGGGATTCATCTACTGCTAATTCATATCAACAACTGGATTCTAACATAGGGCCTTCCAACATTAACGCTAAACAAGTTTTTCCGCCTCCTGTCATGAGTTTGTCGACTTCCCAGGGTTCATCAGTTAACCTTACTAATGCAAATGTTGCAACCACCAGTAGAAAATTAGAAGATTATCCACCAAAGCCTTCGATTTCTGGTGCTAACCATGGTCCAGCGTGTGATCCTACCCCATCGACAGGTTCGAGTGTAGGGGCTGCCGCTCGCGGCAAAACATTTGGTGTGTCGTCGGCTCCGAAGCGAGGACGGGGAGTTCTCAACAAAGCTGCAGTGCCCGGCTCCCGCGTTCCCCTTTGTGGTTCCTGCAATGGGAACATTAGGTGACTACAAGATGTGACGCAAATCGATGTTGTTTTGTTTGTGTTGCATGGCAATAAGAGTGGTACAAAAAAACCTAAAATAATGCGTGATTCTTGTAAATTAGGCAGGATTTGACGTGTGACCGAAATAACAAATTTAGATAATATTATAGTAGTATAATATTCACACTAATATAGTATTAGTTTAACCTGATTGTGTTTTTGTGTTTTTGATCTAACAGCTAACGAAATGTTGACTACGAGCAGTCCACACAAACCAGAATTCAAGAGTCAAGCTGAAGAAAGATTAATAAGAAAAATGGCTAAGATGGCATTAAATGGGTACGAAATTGGTATTCAAAGAAAAATTAAACCAGCTGATCACATACAAATAATGGCCGACAAAATACAAGATACTGTAGTAACCAAACATCCATTAAATTCTGATAATTTGTCGTCTGAGGAAAACAGTCGCGAAAATACTCTAAGACGAGCCCCAAATACACATATTGATCGAATTTACAAAGCTCCAGATCCTTCTATTATTAGTATAGGAGATAAAATCAAAGAAACTATTATGATAAACCATCCTGCTAACACTAATACAAATGTTCCAATGCCACCCCCTATACCTAGTTCTCCAATCCCAATATTCAATGTTCATAGCACACCGATTGGACAGTCTCTTAATACAAGCATTCCAAAAAAGCCATCTGATTACATTCCAAAAAATCTAAGCAATAATTTTATGTCTTTAAATAATGGTGACAAATCTCATAGCGGAAGCGGTTATTCTAGCAGTGAAGATTCTAATAAAGACAAATCTGAGGGTTATTATTCCGACACCCTAAGAAAAAAGGCAGGATTTGAAAAAGTTTCATTTCTAAATGGCATGAACTCGATTTGCGATACTAAGCAAACCGAGCCCAAATTCGATAACAACCTTTCTAACACATTAAATAAAAGAAAAATCTTTGAGAGAGATACGTCAAATGGTTCCGTTAACAATTCAGAAAATGGAACCAAATTAGGGGATAAAAGTAACAGTAGTATATCGGATGGCAATACTTGGAATAAGACTAGTATTTTTGAAAAATCACTTGTTAACGATGAAGTAAAAAATAATTATTCGCAAAATGAAGAGCAGTCAAAAAAAAAGGAACTACCAAACAATTTGCACGACAATACTTTGTATACTTATAAATCGGCTAAACCTGAACATAATGGTGCCAGTTTTACTAATGTAAACATTGATAATTTGGAAAATAAAGGAACAAAAGATTTTAGTCAAGAAAGTGAAGATAATGGAGAATCAGAAATAGTCGTGAGAAGACAAAAGAAATGTACAAGAAATGATGATGGAAGAAGAGACTCTCATATCATAGCTCGGCCACTGAGCACAATGACATCAGGCACAGCAGCAGATGTGGCAGATGGACTTTATCCACCAATATGTCACAAATGTGACAAGGTAATTACAAGGTAACGTAACATCAAAAATTATTATAGACATCAACAATGTTAGGCGACAATTTTCTTAAATCTTCCAAGTAAGTCTCGTTGTGAATGCTCGTGATACTTGACTAAACTAAAAGCACGCGTGTTCATCTAAAGGTTAACGTTCAATTTATACATAAATAATAATTCTTATTGCCATTCATAATTGAGTTTGTATATTTGCTTTATACAGAGGTCCCTTCATTACCGCCCTGGGCCGAATCTGGTGCCCAGAGCATTTCATCTGCGTCAACGCAACGTGTAGAAGACCACTGCAGGACATCGGTTTCGTCGAAGAGAATGGTCAGCTCTATTGCGAATATTGTTTCGAACAGTACATTGCGCCCGCTTGCGACAAGTGCCACGCCAAAATTAAGGGCGTAAGTATTTGAAGCTCTTTCTCCTCTAAAAATTTTTTGAAAGGACGATGCTTTACGTTTTATTTTATCGCAACTATTTTTTATTTTCAGGATTGCTTGAACGCTATCGGCAAGCACTTCCATCCTGAGTGTTTCAGCTGTGTGTACTGCGGAAAGCTGTTCGGAAACAACCCATTCTTCCTTGAAGATGGTTTGCCGTATTGTGAAGCAGGTAATTGTGGAAGAAGACCTCGTTAGAATTTAGAAGGTAAAAGGTTAAAATTAAGTTGATTAATGTGACTTGTCGTGCTATAATGTTTTTCAGACTGGAACGAGCTGTTCACAACGAAATGTTTCGCCTGCGGTTTCCCCGTAGAGGCCGGCGACAGGTGGGTGGAGGCGCTCAACAATAACTACCACAGTCAGTGCTTCAACTGCACGGTGCGTATGATGAGACCCTACTAAATTATACACTTAAACACGATAATGTTCAAATTGAACTCGTGTTTGGTTACTAAATATAAACATAAAATAGTCAAAACGCCAGACTTTTGAGTTGGCAGTTGGTAAATTAATAAACAAACATTCTAACTAAATAATTTTTACCTGAAACTGCCATTGCGATCCTTGTTCAGATTCACCAATTGATGATGCCGTTTGTTATGTTTTCCTTATAACAAATAAAAAATATCGCACATGTTTTGCAAGCCATCAAGCCGACACACTATTACCCTATCTTTTTTACATATTTGTAAATATAAAGAGAAAACTTTCACATTCTTCATTACATATTTGTATTTCCTTCCCAAGTGTGAATTTTGGTAAAACATTTTTAGTTTCATTAAATCAGTGCTTGCGAATCTTAAAGTTACGCCTTCATGTGATCGATCGTCGTTGTTATAGAATTGTTCATAGAAGACCATATTTTCTTTTCGATAACGAAAGTAGCGAGTCGTTATTGAAGTGTAGTTGTAAAATGTGCCTATACATGATAATGTAGATACCTAATATATTACCTACTCAGTGCAAAATCTATAACTTACGTCAGAGAAGATAAAACTTACGTCAGAACGCGTTAGTACGTTGCTCGTCATACGCTGCCACACTACTGTGATAATTTTTATCCCCAATAACACCGTGTGTGATTTCCCCAAAGTGTGTCCCATACTTTAATATACATTGATTATTAACAAATAAGTTATGTACCTACATTTTATATATCTTACATGTATATTTTATATCATATCAGACTTCCCAACAATCAGGAAGTTATTTAGTAAATATGCGTGCATCGAATAGTTTTCTTTTCAAAATTATTTTGCTTGTAGATATTGCTTTAACACTTTTCGTTTATTGGTTCAAAGTTTGAGTAGTTTTGGCTATTTTATGTATTTTATTGTATTTTATATTACTACTTAGATTATAATATATTTGATGTTTTATTGTGCTGTATGTGTGTTATTATTAGAATATAATTTACTGAAATGGTTGGACATAATTTTGCCCATAGAATTTACCAACCATACATACCCATTGGCATAATTTTAATTAAAAAAATAGAGTCTATTTATCAAATACAAGTTCAGAAAAATGTTGTCATTACATACGGCTGTTTCCTGATGCCTGACTCAAGATGAAAAGAGCAAGAAAGTTTCAGTAAAGAATTTCCTCAACATAATTACTATTATATTAGTAAAGATTTACATTTTCTCACTTACGTAGCGTTGGGTGAATTTATGTATCTCTATTTTCATTTTGATCATTTCAGGTGTGCAAAAAGAACCTCGAAGGACAGAGTTTCTTTGCAAAAGGAGGACGGCCTTTCTGTAAGACTCACGCCCGCTAAAAGCCCACAACGGATAATATACAACTCCGACACTGTTTACTCGACTACTACTTTCCGCCCTGTCTCTCCTTCCCCTATCACTCCGCCAGCGCTCCAGACGCCCTCGCCACAGAGAACAAGAAAGTTGGAAACGCCCCTCCACTTTGAGGGAGGGTTGTTTTCCGACATATGGAGCACAGACGGTAAGCTACTCAGTAAAGTTACTGTCGACCGGGTGCATAGGTCAACTCATCATGACGTGACTGACTCTCCAAGCGCTGTTCACATGCAAGATGATAACAACTATGTGGATGACATCGTCAAAACGGAGACTATAACGAATCAGGACGTGATCACGGTGAAGTTTACACCAGTATTTTCCGAGTTCGACTGTCCGCGTCTTCTCACACCTTCCCAATTCAGATCAACTCCGTCTAAAACTAGCCCTGTCATGCAAGATAGTAAAAAATATTTGGAAGACATTAAGGCGGAGACTATAACGAATCAGGATATGATCACAGTGAACTTACCTCTGGTACCACCCGAACGTCTTCTTGCGTCTTCTCCGCGTCTTCTTACGCCTACCCAGTTCAGGTCTACTCCATCTAAAACGAGCCCTGTCCTCATGCATGATAATATGAGCTATATTATAGACAATATCGTCAAGACAGAGACTAATCAAGAAGTGACAACAGTGAACTTCACTCCGGTGCCACCCGAGCTCGACTGTCCACGTCTTCTCACACCGTCTCAATTCAGATCGACTCCTGTCGAATTTATCAAAAATGACTTCGAAGACTTGCAGAGTTACAAAATAGTAAATTCGTTATGTAAGGAAAAGCTCTTTGACTCTGATAGTGCACTTAGAGAGATATATCAAAAAAACGATAAGTCCGTAAACTTTGAGGTTTTGCATAGAGATACTACAGATGGTTTAGTAGACGATCTTCGCTCAGATTATAAAAATGAATTGTTTGAAAGATTGGACATAGTTCAGCCAGTTTTTAGAGGGTCAAGTGAGGGTTTGAATAACGATGATTCGCTTTTTAGATGTCACAGCCCACTGGCCAATATTTTAGTTTCCGAGCAACTGTCGAAAATTGATATGCACTTGCAGGAGAGTCTCGATGTATGTTTGGGACGCAAAACACCATCACCAGCAGTCCTAAAAGAGGTAGGAGAGATCACACAGGAAGCGAAGTCTGTCAGCCAGATGTACAAAGAGAAGTCATATCACTTCGAAACCAGTACTCACACGGCTGACAGTAGCGTAGTGACGCAAAGTATTAGTTGCCACAAAGATGAACCAATGCTAAGTAAAACGGAAAGAGTAAACTATGAACCGACCCCTTTTGAAAATACACAAGAAAAGAAAGGAAAAAGATCAAAACTAAACAGTGTCAATAAAACAAAACCGGGAGTACTGAGTGCTATCTACAATATGCCAATACATTATCATGCTGCAATTCTCTGTTTATTATTGATTATATATAATCTTGTTTATCAATATATTAAGCAAAATTGTCTAGGCAATAAAAAATAATTACAATAAAAAATATATTGAAAATGTTTGCATAATTGCGTAGTGAACTAGTCATTGAGTAATTGTTCTGGGATTATGATTAGTTTCAGTTGTACAATGTATTTGATACATTTATGTAATGCTTTTAAAAATTAAACCTGATGTAAATAGTCTGATAACCCCTGTCTAATAGCAATATGTTTACATTAACTATTTGGTGCTTTTTCTACAAATCTGCTGGCAATATTGTGATACTTTTCATTTTTCTCTAATTTAAAAAGTAAGAGCTTTGTACACAGCTTTCGGAATGTTGCAGTGAACTAACATTAACAGTAAACATTACGTTAAATATATAATTGAACAATACGCAAGTTATCAAATATGTCTAAGAGAGGATATTATTATCGTTATACTCTAGTTTGGTGCACCAACATGTTAGTTACTGGGAAAAGTTATAGAACTATGTAATCATTACCTTATCATTCATATAACTATTTATACCTATTATTTTATAAAAATAATCATTTAAGGATTATTTTCGTTTTTACTAAATTTTTTACATTATTGTATTACCATGTAGACTAAGTAATTGATGAATTTCTAAATTTTTATATTTACTGTTGACAATAATCTTAATTTTAAGAAATATTTATTTAGACTTACTTTATCCCAATTAGCGTTACACATAAGAATATGTGAGCTTAATAAAGTATTTTATTTTATAATATTTGTTTTATTTTAACTTCAAAGTACCTACTGCATGGACTTCCAGAAGTTCTGTAAATATTTAATTACCATCAACATATCTAGTAAAACTATGAAATATATCCTTTTCCCAGTGTATATTATGATCTCTATTTTTTACACTATCGAGTAACAAGACGAGTTTGTCATTTGCCCGGACAGACGAATATCTCTTTAAAAAAAGCAATTATCCACTTACCCCAACCTATCTTCTGATTAGCTTATACTCTTCGAAGTGGATCATCAGATCTTGATCAAATCCTTATAGGGTCCATACTTTTATATTTCTTACCATTTAACAAAATTGTAAAAGATGAGAGTAGAAGAAGTGCGCTGAGGCTGCCAAAATATAGGCTGAGATTGCTATACTATTACTAGGAAGTAATTTATATAGTTTTGATAATGATATCAAAACTTTTTAAACCAGTTTTTTTATGGCAACAAATACAATAATGATTTTGATATACGACGGACCACCTCTGCTGCTGTATTTAAGTACTATTGTACTCCTTTTACTCCTTTTTTAGGAGGATTTTCGCAATATATTTTTCTAATAGCAAAATTAATAGTTCCTACTGTTTCAAGTTTTTAGTTGTTTGTACTGTACACTAATTCGTGGAAACTTTCTGTTTTCCTAGAACCTAGACAAATAAATTTTTACGTATTATAAATGCGCAAGTTTCCAAGGATGATGTTTGTTACTCTTTCACGAAAAACTACTAAACGGATTTTGATGAAACTTTACAGTATTATAGCTTCAGAGCGGTATTCCACTTATAAAATATCTTTATCGAATGTACATTAGATCAAAGACTATGACAATAATAACAGCAGCACATAAAGTTGAAGTTCGTCATTTTCTTAAACTTTATTTTTAATGATATTTGGTAACGAGACGAGCTGGTTGTTTGCCTGATGGTAAGTATAACGCCGGCCCATAACGTTTGCAGTGCCACTCAGAACTATGAAACACAAAGGTCTGCGCGGCACTGCAGTGCGCTCGTTACCCTGAGACATTAGGTATTAAGTCTCATAAGCCCAGTAATTTCACTGGATACTCTGCTCATCAAACCGGAACACAGTAATGCTTGCACATTACTGCTTGGCGGCAGACTTCATGAGCAAAGCGGTGGTACCAATGGACACTCGTAGAAGAGTTAGTCCTACCACCTATTATATGTATTATCTTCATAAATTGTAGTCTATGTGTTATTAAATAATAAATAATAATGTTATTAGAATGACCTGTAACAAAATGTTATGAATAAATGAATTTGAATAATATGAACTTTGTGTTTAAGTATAGTAAAAAAATGCATTTTCATTAAAAAAAATTTAACATATTTATTTTATGAAACATATACAATAAAAATTATAGCTACATTTAAAATAGACTTATTTAGTACCTGCTTCTTTCTCTCAATTGGTTTCAATCAAATCCCAATCTGATTCAGACTCATTTTTATTTTCTTCTCCGAATATCCATGTTCCAATACTAAAACATAAACATATAACATTAAAACTACTTTCATTATACATATAATACATACTGAAATTATAGAATACTAGTAAAATCTTATTGGGCCTTTATTTATACCGAGAGTTACTGAACTAACTCAATGTTATTACAAGTTTCAATATGTAAAGGATCTTTCTTGTTGAGGTGCTCTTTGTACCTTATACTACTATGGTACTATGGTCTTTGTTTCTTAAATTAATACTAATTTTTACATACTAAACATGTTGGAACACAGTTACATCAGGGTATTTCTTGGTCTACTTAGGTACCATTGAGTTTTCAGGTACCCAATGTATGACATGACTTTGCAAAATTAATACACCTTAGATAGAAATAAGCTTTTGGTGGAAAATATATATATATATATATTTAGTTTTGTTTGTTTGTTGTTGTTTTGTTTTTAGTGTTGTTCTGTTAGTGGGAGGACTAACTCTTCAGCGAGTGTCCGTCTGGGTTGTTACCACCGCTTTGCTCGTGAAGTCTGCCGCCAAGCAGTAGTGTGCAAGCATTACTGTGTTCCGGTTTGATGAGCAGAGTATCCAGTGAAATTACTGGGCTTATGAGACTTAATACCTAATGTCTCGGGGTAACGAGCGCACTGCAGTGCCGCGCAGGCCTTTGTGTTTTAAACTTCTGGGTGGCACTGCAGTTGTTATGGGCCGGCGTTATGCTTACCATCAGGCAAACGACCAGCTCGTCTCGTTACCAAATAAAATAAAAATTAAAAAAATTAAATTAAAATTTAATTTTGTATCGAGACAAGCTGGTCTTTTGCCTGATGGTAAGCATAAAGCTGGCCCACGACAATTGCAGTGCCACTCGGAACTTTGAAAGACAAAGACCTGCGTGGCACTGCAGTGCGCTCGTTACCCTGAGATGTTAGGTATTAAGTCTCATAAGCCCTGTAATTTCACTGGATACTCTGCTCATCAAACCGGAACACAGTAATGCTCGGTGGCAGACTTCACGAGCAAAGCGGTGGTAACAACCCAGACGGACACTCGCAGAAGAGTTAGTCCTACCACTAACTTCTTCTATACAAGCTTTTTTTATATAATATGTAATTGGTACTGTAATCTTGTGGCCACCTTCCGGCTCCATTTTCAGGACCCTGGACATCATCTAGGATCAGAGTACTTGTAAAGGCAAATCAAGCAAGCCCAAACTCGATGGGGTTATGTTGTTTCATCACAGAGTTCCTGTAGCTGCCTTCCATCTCCATCAACAGAGTAGCTCTGCGACATAATTATATTCTATTGTCATCCAATTTACATAAGTATGTAGAATTTCGGCTCACTCGAACACCAGGCAGTGGGTAAAATGTAGCCTGCTAGATTTGACTTAAACAAACTAACACACAAACATTGCATGATGTGTACTGATAGAGGCACTGCTAACGCATATTCAATCTTTCTTGAATGCACTTTTTTGCTGGACTTGGTCTTAAAAGTCTGGAAATACAAGGAACTATAACTCTGTAGCAGAATAGTATGGCACAGAAAATTATTTCATTGTATCATGTGGTTATCCAATAAATAATTATTATATTCCAGTATGGAATAGTATGGATATAAATAACGCACTAAAAACCAGCAACACCACTTCACATTTGCACTTTCTAAGCTTGTACATCTATAATTAAAAACAAACATTTCTCAGTAAATAAGATATTGTGTCTGTTTTTAACCGAGCCCACTAATGTTTTAACTTTTATGTGCTAAATGTAAAACATTACTTACCGTTGCCAATTAAGGCACATTCCTAAAAACGTAAAGGTGAGAAAACCGTGCCATAGTGTAGTTACTCCAGGTATTGGCTGCCTTTTATGGCCAAAATTTTTATATGATCTACGACTTATCATCGAAATCGTTTTTAATTGATGAAACATGGTTTTAATAACATAAATCAAGTTCCAGAATCTTAGATCTTTTTTGTAAACAAAGAAATGTCACGAAAAATCTCTGTCAAAGTGACATGCCAGTTGGCTAAAACATTTTTCACTTTTGAAAAATATTTTTATTCGCCCCGTTTTGTTTTGATGTTTTCCCCCGGCTTTGCTCTCGCGTAGCACAATTATAACAAGTTAAATAAAATCTTTTATGAAAACAAATATGATTGCCGTACCGTAATGAATTGAATTATTATCTTAGATGCCAATTGTATAGATAGATAATGGTGTCAATTCTATCATTTCATACCTAAATTAATTTTAGTTTCATTCTCTCTCTTTCCAATACATAACATGAGAAAGAGATGGAATATATTTTAGACCTGTCAAATTAATCCACTTGCTTGTGTCTAGTGTAAATTTAATGGCAATGAATTCAGTGGCATCTAATTTATCAAGATCGAAAGATATTTGACAGCTCTAAAACAAAATTTAGATATGTCAGACATCTTCCGTCAGTTTCTCATGTTATGCATTGGAAAAAGAGAGAGCGAAACTAAAATTAGTTTAGGTATGTAATGATAGAATTGACACCAATATGTCATATAATTCTATAGAACACTCCTTTTTTTGGAGAGACATGTTAATTGTGGTCTATCTTGTTATTTTATTTCGTCTTTAAGAGTTACAACATTACTGATTAACAAACATACATTCAAACTTTTGCATACATAGTATTAGTACCTATATGAAGTAGGATTTTTCAATTCCAAAATTCTAAAACTAAGATAGTATTAGGAAGATAGTAACAATAACCAACAAGTCTAACAACAAAGCACAAACACAGAGAAAAGCATAGTTGAGTTCGAGAAAACAAAACAGAATGAAAGGGGCAATGACGGCGGCAGAAATGTTTGGACCAGCAAGATACACACTAGTTCGGAGATTGGAACAAATCAACAAACAGTAAAAGAAAATGGCGGAAATTGCACAAAATGTTTCAAATCTCTGCTGTGTTCCCAGTCTAAGAAAAACAACTGCACGAAAAAAAAACCTTTTATTATACATAGTTTTGTTTAAAATAATAATTCAAGTTTGTCATGTTATAATTTAAAATCAATTAATAATAATGTCTATCATCAAATTATGGATTGCACAGTTTTCTATCAATTTGTTTCGAACTGTCAACACCTTTATTTACATAAAAGATCTAAGATTCTGGAACACGGTTATAAGTTCGAATTCGAAGCAAGATAGTAAAAATTTAAAATATGTAATTAACATTCTTCTTCTTCAGATTATGAAGTACCTACCTACTTCTGCGGCGCGAGTACGGATCTTTTCGATAAAGATTTGATCTAAATATACATACAAACATTGTAAGTATATGTAACAAAAAAAAAACAAAGTGTAAAAACCTATGATGATTTTGGATCCTTATTATTTTATCAGCCGAATACGATGCAATACGCTTTTGCCACACAACCAGGGGCGTATTTACCCTAGGGCCAAAAGGGCCATGGCCCGGGGCGGCAGGCTGCTAGGGGCGGTGCAAGCAGAAGAAATTTAAAAAAAGACTACATAACTAAGGCTCTTATTAATGAACAGTGTTAAATTGTGTTTTGTCTCTTTCGATTCAGTTTAAAATTGTAAAACAAAAAGGGCGGCGGGGCCTGCAGGCCCAGGGCGCTGAATCCTAAAATACGCCACTGCACACAACATATAATAATACCAAAGTTTTACAATCGATAACAGCGTCAAATTATACAGATGTCGGAAAATAAAAAAAGTCAAAAATTCTTAAGTAGCAATTATTTATTTTAAGACTGACTTGCCTAGCTCCAAAAAATTGTTATCGATACATTCAATTTAAACTTTTTATACTATAAATTCTTAAAACTAATTTATTTACATCCAAACTTAATAAACATATTATGTTATACCTAATATACACAGGGGGATCATGTTTTCATTTATATCAAATGAACAAGTCATGAAATTTTAATATAGAGTACATTTAGTACCTTGAAGGAAAAAATATATAGTTCATTCAAAATTGAAACATCAAAAGTATGGTCAGCAAATCAATAATTATTCTGGACTGTCGATAAATAAGACAACTATGCTAATACACAACACTCAAATAGATATTTTAAAATCATTATCGACTATGTATTTAACAAGTCAATGTAGTAATATGTTTTTAACTTTAGTCTTACGCTAAAAACAATAATCTTAAGATTAATAGACAAGACTGTATAAAAATATGATGTAGAATGTAAATGATTACATTGTACTATATACTGTTATTGAGGAATGAAGCATGAGCCAACTATATATCAGTATCACAAGAACATAATTATTTATTCTGTGAACAACTATGTATAATAAATTACTAGTCTTTAAACCTGCTGGTATAATCTGCATCTAGTGACACTAAACCCTAAGGTTGGAGTTCACCAACCATTTTGAACCAAAATTCAAGTACTATTCAGTTAGGTTTAACGGATTTCAGTGTTTTCCACACAATACCAGGTTTATATAGCTGAAACGCCGGATCACACTAGTCTAAACTAGGTTTCGTAATTGAACTGCCGATCATGTAAGCATCATTTTGGTGAATTTCGACCTAAGTGTATTTAGAAATGTTGACTATTATCTATTATAACTTTAACTATATAAACTTGAACTCATTTCACTCAAAAGTTTAAAATATTCAATCCTCAAACTTGATGGAATGAACGCCGGTATCGATGGCGCCGCCGCGATAGGAGCCACGCTTCTTCTTCGTTTTCTCATGCTTGAATGACTTGCCGCGTGTGTGCTTCAAGTCTTGGTTGGCGCGTTCACCCCAAGAACCTCGCGCTCCAAACTACAACAAATATAAAAGGTTAAGTTACACATTTTGCATTTTTTTTATGCTGTTTGTTAACGAGACGAGCTGGTCGTTTGCCTGATGGTAAGCATAACGCCGGCCCATAAAAATGGCAGTGCCACTCAGAACTTTGAAGCACAAAGGCCTGCACGGCACTGCAGTGTGGTGTGGTCGTTGCCCTGAGACATTAGGTGTTAAGTTTCTGCTGCTTGCACATTACGGCTTGGCGACAGACTTCACGAGCAAAGCGGTGGTAACTACACAGACGGAAACTAGCAGAACAGTTAGTCCTACCACTAACAAAACTACCATTAAAAATATATGCACTTATAAGTGTGAAAGCCGGCGGGATTAGGACCTCAAAAATAAGAGTTCATAATCAAAATTACTATGACTTGATAATCAAGATTTATTTAGTTAATAATAATTATTTATTCTGAGCCCACTTTGGGAACTGACAACTGTAATGAAAATTGATTCAAATTAGTTTATACTAGTGATATCCTTTGACATATAATTAATTTTTTAGCTATATGCAATTTTAACATGCAACAAATCACAATCAAACAACAAAACAAACAAATGTTTGTTACTTTTTTTCTTTTTTTTTTAGTAATGTCAAAGTAACAGCTATTTACT
Source organism: Crocallis elinguaria (assembly GCA_907269065.1). Classification (NCBI taxonomy): domain Eukaryota; kingdom Metazoa; phylum Arthropoda; class Insecta; order Lepidoptera; family Geometridae; genus Crocallis; species Crocallis elinguaria. The sequence goes on along the minus strand of OU026079.1, from coordinate 6,958,194 downwards.
AAATGTATATGAAAGTATATACGATACATATAACATAAAAACACTTTTTAAGATTTTTGTGTCTGTTCGTTCTGGCTGATCTCCAAATCAGCTGGGGGCCTTACTCTGAAAATCGAACGTCAAAGATCCGGCTGACGGATCGGCATTTTACTACTATGAAAAAACAAAATATCAATTAAAAACATCGACTTGGACATTGGATCCTAAACACTTTCATAGTAGGAAAACTGTGATCCGTCAGCCGAAGCTTAGACGTTCGATTTTGACTGGCCCCTGGACCGATTTTGATTGGACTTTCACTGGCAGATAGCTGATGTTATAAGAAGTAACTTAGGATACTACTATAACGTGAGCGAAGCCGCAGAGCACATCTAGTTGCATAATACGATCGGTAAAATGTACTTTACTTTTTAGGGATAATATTAAAGTGAATTAACAAAAATGCTTACCAAATTAATCAAAAGTTATTTTCTTGTTTTGAGAATCTCCTCCACCAAAACTGTTTCTGTCATTGAACCCTCCCTTGTTGAACCCCCCTCTATCTCCTCCCCACGAGTGGCGGTCACCGCGGCCTCCCCGGTCACCTCCACGGCCGCCTCGATCAAATCCACGTCCGCCCCTGCGGTCTCCACGACCCCGGTCGAACCCGCCGCGGCCTCCTCTCCCACCCCTGTCATTGAACCCACCCCGGCCTCCAAAGCCACCACGGCCTCCCCTGTCGAAACCACCGCGCCCTCCCCTATCGAAACCACCACGACCTCCCCTATCAAAGCCACCGCGTCCCCTGAAGCCCCCACGTCCCCTATCGTTGAAACCCCTACCCCGGCCGCCACGGCCGCGGTCGACCCAGCCACCGGATCTGTTGCCTTCTTCGTTCTCATCCTTTTCCTCATCCTCGTTTTCGCCCTCCTGATGGAGAGAGTTACTTATATTATAAACACCAAGACAACACTATGTAAGGACCTCTAACAGCAAAAAGTAAATGCCCGAAATTGTGAGCCGCAAAATGACATCATCTAGCCAAGCTAGTTCCATTATTGGTGATACATGGAGTTGCCTTGGCTTCGCATTTTTTTGGGCATTTACCTTGGCGTCGAATGAATTGTCCTTAAGTCTAGGGTCCACTTCCACCTTTTCGTCTACCACGCGACGGAAAGGAACAGGTTTGTTGTCAGTCTTATCATTGGGTGTTGAAACAGTATTTGTGCCCTAAAAATGAGTGTAAGAAAAAATAAAAATTTATACTTGGAACAAAAACAATACAGGAAAATAATATAGGCGCACATGAATTAATAAATGTATCTTTAAATTTGCAATGTCAAAGGGTAGGGTATATTTATAGGAAATAATAAAAATCATTAAGGTTGGAGTTCACCTAATGAAATGAACATGTTCACAATTTTGTCAGTTCAATTCCCAATTCAGAGCTAGCTTTGATAGCAGAAGTCAAACTGCTCTTTAAAAATCAAATAATATATGAACTTTATTATGCTATAAGAACTTGTGTATAAATATATATATATTTATGAATTTGGGTCATGAGTTTAACTTTGGTTCAAAATGTTTGGTGAACTCAAACCTAAGACATCATAATGTGTTCTAAAATGCACAGTAAAGGCCAAAGTCATAACCAATGACTTATACCAAGTTATGTGTGGATTTACCACCATCAATCTAAAAGAGTAATGGAAAATATTCTGAGGAACCCTTCTCTCTCGGAGAGAAGGCCTGTATCGCAGCAGTATTTAATATATTAAACAACATGTATAAAGTATAAAATACCTTTACAAAATTGCTGTAAGGTTTTTTGGCTTGACCTCCATCATCACCGGAAGCTTTCCTTTTCCTTCCACCTTGAAAACCATTTTCATTGGACTGGAAAAAATCATAACATAAATTTTGTGTTGAGACCTTCAGCGAGTATGACCGAGTGGATATCACTTCTTTGCTCATGTAGTCTGCTGCCAAGAGGTAATGTGCAAGTATTACTATTAGGAGTCAGTGAAATTACAGGTAAAATAAACATCTTGCTTGATCTTAATATGTTTGAATTATTTATTTAAAGCATCTATCAAAAATAACTCTGCTTGTGAATCTATATGTACTTATAATGAAACTGTAACAGGTCCAATTCTGTAAATTGAAGATATTTTGAAAATTCTTTTTGGAGGGCATTCTACTATAATCAATACTGAAGCTAAAACAGTGTTTTTTTTACATTTTTGTCTGTCTGTCTCTCTGTATATTGGCTGTACATCATGCCACCGAAATTACTGAATGAATTCAAATGAAACTTGGCATGATTTGAGTTCATACTATGAGTTAGGACATAGGATACTTTTTATCCTGAAATTAGGCACGATTCTCTAGGGAGAGATGAGCGTGAGCGAGTGTGTGTGTGTGTGTGTGTATGTTTGGTACAACATATATCTGTAGCACACCTATTTTGATGAAATTTGGAATGTAGTAGTTACCACATATCTTTGTAACAACTGCACCGATTTTGATGAAATTTGGAACATAGATAGTTTAGGTTCTAGTATAACATGTAGGCTATAAAGATATATACCAGGCAAGCGCAGGTTGGAGCTAATAGAAAATAAGTTTATGGTACCTGATCAAAAGATTCTTCTTCATTATCAGTTTTCTTTGCAATTTTGGCTGGTGGAGAATCATCATTATCACTGGAATCATCATCATCTGATGATGCTGCCTTCTTTGCAGGAGTTGCTTTTGCTGAAGCTTTAGGCTTAGGTTTTTCATCTTCGCTACTGTCATCATCGCTGTCTTCAGATGATGAAACCTTTTTAGCTGCCTTAGACATCACTGGTTTAACTGGAGTGGCTTGAGGTTTTTGTAAGGCTTTGGGTGGCGGTTTCTTATCATCATCGCTGCTGTCATCACTGTCTTCTGAAGACTCCTGCTTCTTGGCTGGTGCAGCTTTAGCTGGTTTTGCCACAGGCTTTGGCTTAGAGTTCTCATCTTCACTGCTGTCATCAGACGAAGACTCTTGCTTTTTTGCTGGAGTGGCTTTTAGTACTGGTTTCACTGGGGTTTTTTGAGGTTTAGCTGAAGGTTCATCTTCGCTACTGTCGCTTTCTGAAGATGAATCTTTCTTTTTAGCAGGCTGTGCCTTGGCTGCTAGCTTTGGAGTAGTTTTTTGTGGTACCTTTTTAGGTTCATCATCACTGTCATCTTCTGAAGAAGAATCTTGTTTCTTTGCAGGTGTAGCTTTAGCAGCAGGCTTGGCAGGTGTCGCTTTAGCAGTAGGCTTGGCAGGTGTGGCTTTAGCAACCGGCTTGGCAGGAGCTTTTTTGTCATCACTGTCACTGTCCTCAGATGAAGATTCTTGCTTTTTAGCCAGTGTTGGTTTAGCAACTGGTTTTGGTGCAGGTTTTTTGGCTTTTTCATCGTCACTGGAATCATCACTGTCTGAGGATTCAGCTTTCTTTGCAGGTGTTTGTTTTGGAGCAGGCTTCTTAGGTGCCTCATCCTCACTGCTGTCCTCGGATGAAGACTCCTGTTTCTTTACTACTGGTTTTGGCGTAACAACTGGTGCTTTCTTAGGTTGTGAAGTGGCATTATCACTACTGTCACTATCATCTGAGGACTGTTGCTTCTTGGCCTGAGCTGCTTTTTTAGCCTGAAATTTAGTTCTAAGATTTATATTTGGTCACATAATAACTACAAATGTTACTGAACAAAATGGTCAGAGGTAGTGACGAATGAGATTTGTAAAATCATAGTTTGCTCATTATAAACATTTACATCATTTGAAATTAAAAAAATTTAAAAAAGAAATAACAAAATTAATTACTTGTGGTACAGGCTTAGGTGTATTTTGAGCTGGTTTTTTAGCCTGAAACAAAATGCTATTATTAAAACATGTTTTGTTTATATAACATTCAAAAGTTGTTTGAAAATGTTCAGAGGTAGTGACGAATACTATGATAAGTAGAATCATAAGTTTGATCATTGATGGTTATAACATCATTAGGTGCTGTAATAAAACTGGTAAAATAAATATACTAATTGGTAATTGTTATATATAATTAATTTTATCAGCTGATATAAAATATAGACTATTTTTTTTAGTTTTTCATTAAAAGTGTTTTCCTAACCTTTCAAAATATACCCATCCCATTCTTGCTTTGTTGGAGAGATGGATGGACAAATTAAAAATACTTATATCATTGTTTCTAGACAATTCAGGATATTGAATAGAACCAAAAACAATAAAAAATATAGCCTGTCTACACTCAGTGGAACAGTGGTGGATTGCAATAAAACCAAACAAAGAATTAATGTGAGTGGTTTGATAGTAGGTGTAAGAAATCAAAGCTCCAATTCTACTAAACAAATGTTTCACATGATCACTTTAGGTACTTTATACCCCAATCGTTTTTTTTGTGGTTCAATGGTAGTCATCCAATAAACTATTGGTAATTTTTGTATGCTCGTCATCATTGTCATTTTTAAACAATTTGCTTAGTGGAATAGTGGAGTGCCACTAAAGGCAAAAGTGCAATCATTTTGTGCATTTAACTCTTTCCTATCTTAGCATTATTGCAAAGTTGGAGTTCAGAAAATAAACTGCCCAGAATGTAGCTTAGATGTCAATCCAAAAGAACTTGTCTGCGACAATAATGCTTCCCGCCTACCACACACATTGAATGACATGAAAACTGCACACCTAGCAGCCTGGGAAGAAATCTCTCAAAGAGATACTTAAAACATCATCCAAAGCATGAGATAATGGTCACAGGCAGTGATAAGATCTAGGAGAGGAAATGTGCACTTGTACTTTTTTTGAACTTTTATTTAACATAATATGTGAAAGTATATTATACTTTCACATTGAATGACCTGAAAACTGCACTCCTAGCAGCCTGGGAAGAAATCCCTGACATACTTAAAACAGCATCCAAAGCATGAATGGTCCCTAGAGCTAGGAGAGGGAATGTGCACATAAACTTTTTTTGATCTTATATTTAGCATGTCTTTCAAGTTTCAGTCTATTTCTCAATATCACTGTTTTTTATATCCTACAGATAAGTGTATAATTTATGTGTGAAAATTGTGAAATGTGTGGATTTTGAATTAAAATTATATCTTCATAGACCAAAAACATTTTTTTTATACTATTGGTTAACAAGACAAGCGAGATACACATTAAAAATAAACTCTTAACAATTTCACTTGTGAAATAAATAATTTTGGTTTGATTACATAGTTTTAAGATTTTATTTTATTTGAAACTACTGTCGAGTCATTTCCCATGTTACATGAGTGTACAAACTTACCTGTGGTTTTTCTTCTTCTGAACTATCAGAGTCAGAGTCCTGTGTTTTATTAGCTGCTGGGGCTTTGCCATTCACTTGAGCTGCTTTTTTGGGTTGCTCTTTTTCATCACTGGAACTTATGAAGGACAACAGTTTAGCTGAATCAATGATAGCTAACATTGTGAGGTGGCCTATCAATCAGTTTATAAGATTACTCAGGGGCATATTTACTCTAGGGCCATGGCCCGGCCAATTGCAAAATTAGCGTCCAATGTGGAATGACACACATGTTTTAATTATTATAAGCTCACCTGTCTGAGTCCTGCTGTGCAGCTTTCTGAGGCTTGGCACTTTTGTAAAAATCAATAAGTGAACGTGCATTCTTTGCGAGAGGTTCCTGAAATAAAAATAGAAATTCTAATCTCTAAAAATAACACATGGGGTTTAGATTGCAAATCTGATGAAAATTGATTATTCTAAACGACGATCTCGATTGTTTCAGTAGGTACTTGTAGAAACTGCCGTTTACGGTTTGTGGCCATTTACTACTTCCATGTTTGTGTGCCCATGTAACCACATTTTTCTAACATTTCGATCGAAGTTGGACTTTGAATGTTATAATATATTGTGAGTACACATTAGACACGAAAATGAAGTTAATTATCGCGAAATATCGTAACTAACACAATAAATATAAGAGCGGCTACTGGAATCTGAACACGTGTGTGAGGTCGCCACACGTGGTTCTTAACATAAAAAGTCTTACCGCTTTAGTCTTCTGTAAAAACTGTTGCGCTATTGATTTATCAACACGTAATATATAGCCGTGCACTAGAGAATTGAGTTCTGCAAGGATTTCCGAAGGAACCCCCATTTTTATAAAAACTGAAAATGCACTTGCACGGCAAATGTCCGCTCAATACACGCCGCTCCGCTTGTCAATTCAATGGGGATCCACGCGCAAAGCTCAGAGCAGATGGCGCCAGCGGCGCGATGGCCACTGTCAAATCATTTTCGCTTTGTTTACATGTAGATTTTTTATATTTTTTTGTGTTCAAACCGGTCGAATCATCATAATAGTTAATGTGTATGGTACCTGGAAGCTTAAAGAATTGAAAGATGTACTGAAAAAACTAGGAGGAAAGATAACTGGAAGGAAAGCAGATCTTATTGAGAGGTAGACGTTTTTATAATAAAATATTTTTAACAGTGTTAAGTTACACAATTTACAGCTTTTCTTTAATGTAACACGTTAACACTTACTTGATTCATGCTAGGAAAATTTACGAAAAATCACAGACCATTAATTATAATAATATGTGGTTTTATTATTTTTAGGTTAGAAGCTTATGACTGAAATATTAGTTTCGGCCATCAAAGTCCTAACAGCGTCTGAAAGCCGAGCAGTCGACGTTTCCGCTGTACAACTTTACCAAGACGTCAATAGTTCCACCATATTGCCGAAGATTATCAAGCAATAAATGCAATGTAAGTAGTTTCTATACAATTGACAGGTAGTTTCTATCTATACAATGTTAAAGGTAAATGAAATCATGTTTAATACCCCTATCCGGATCTTATTTTAACATGATGGCTCTTGTTTTAGATTGTTCTTGCAACGCGGCGAATCACGGAGAGAGGCTTGACCAAGATTGGACTCCAGAAAATGTTCACCACCTACAACTTTACTGGAACAGCTGTGCCAGCAACCCAAAGCCGCGCTCCGTTATGTAAAGGAGTTGGGATGGCTTGGGTAAATACTGGCAGGGGGAAATGCACAATAAAACTCAAGCGGGACATCAGTGCAGGCCTTATCGCCCCGACTTGAATAAGAATAAGAAAGAATAATTATACTGTATAATAAAACAATAAAAAGTAACAAAAACTTTTATTTCACTGTATTCTCTCTAAAATTACAAACCATAGCACAACCAAATAAAATCCTAGATGCTAGGGGGACATAATATGGGCTTAGTTCATTTTTTTAAATCTTGTACCGATGTCTTAACTAGACCAATAATATGTTCTATATGAACATGTTTGCTCACTAATTTCCGGTCCAGTATTATTCTAACACTTGGTATTTGTCTTTCCTTTCAAAAATGTTCTGTACATTAAAGCCTCTGTCTGCCATGATAGAATCACCACTGGCACAAAGATTTTCCAGTTTGGATCTTCCTATAATCTGTCTATCACTGACTGAATCTCCATAACATTCTGAGACAAGATGTAAGACTACCAGTCATAGCCCAATCATTGCCTTCACAGTATTTTTGTGTTTGTAGCTGCTAAATGTTACTTGCTGTGCTACAGGATTCACCGGCTTTGTTATGGGTATTTTTGTAGTTGATCACCAACACAAACATTAATAATTTGACTTCCCTTGTAATTTAAGTTATTACACATGTGTCTATCACCAGCATGAATTTATCATAGATTTCTAGGCCCGTATAAAAATGAATAGCTTCTTGCTTCTTTCTAAATACCGAAGGCTTCTTGATGTAGGTGTTGTTGAAACTCAAGTGCACCAAGGGAATACGCTTGGTACAGTCTCTTTTTGAGATATCTGCATATTTGAGGATCTCCTGAAAAACAATAAAAAGTTTCAAACAAACTCTTACAAGCTACTTATTAATAATAACCACAGATATTAAGATAAGACGATCTGTGACACTTGATGACCGAAATAAACACATAATAATTCACCTGTATAAGCTGATTCTTCTACATAATCAGATTCATGGAAATGACTCCGGCATAACCTTGTATGCTGTATAGTACAAAGTTTTTCCGACGTATAGCTTCTTTTTAATTATTGGATCCTTGGGAAATAAATGTACACCGGGGTTCAAACATCCTGGTACAGCACACAGTGGCATATAATTAAATAAAATTAAGATTTACTGAGTTATAGGTTATAAAATGTATGAAACTGACAGTTTTCAATGGCCATGGCGACGATGCGCCACCTATCGTGATAAATTGGCAGTCAACATCCCCATTCAAAGGGCCAGACCAGAGATAAGAATTAACATTAACACTACAGAGTACAGAACTACAGACTAGAGGACGCGCCACGACTGAAGTCCCGCGGAATAAAGAGGAACTAAAGTTGCCCACTTCGCCTTCATTCATAATTAAATCTTGAGATTACTTTTCTAACACTTGATACTAGCTAATTATACAAAAATTTTCTACTTTTGAATAAATACGTGGAAGAGAAAATCGTAAATATCGTTGGCCTCATATTTCTGAGCTACTACAGCGCCCCGTCTACGGGACTTCTTTCGTGGCCCGGACTCTAGTATTCGACTATTCGTATCTATGATTCCCATAAACGTAGAGTTCTTGTAGTCACCAGTCACCACAGGTTATAAAAGGAACGACAGCCGAACGGACACGGTTTCAATTTTCAAGCAGATTTGCTGCCTCTTGCCAGTGTCATGTCAGTTTACCGAAGAGAATTACAGCCCGGAAGACTGGGACAGTAAGCACTAGCACCGTGTGGGTCGGCCATTATCCGCCGGTGCCGTGAAGCCCATCAAATATTTTGACAGCTCGTCTGTATAGTACAGACAGATTACAGAAAAATCATTGCAGTAATGGCTATTTCAATGTTTGAACTTTGTGTGCTACAGCTATTTTTTCTTGTAAAATACAAACAATACGTGCTGTGAATTACGATACGTTCAAATAAACTTTAATTAATAATTTCAAATTTTGTTTGTGTTGCCAAAGGTTGCATGTAAAATTACTCCACAAAGACGTAACTTGTTTTCGTTTCAATCAGATGCTTTGTCGATAACCGATGCGATTATGAATTTGTAAATAAAATGTTAGGTGTGGATGTGGTGTGTTGAGACTCGTGTGCAGTGTAGGGGAGCACAATGCCCGTGCAGCAAATAAATGTTAAAAACTCTTCTGATATCGAGACATGGGAATGGGGCGGTGGATGTGGCAGAGAAGTGGTCCGCACGGGCTCGGCGAGCAGCCGCACATCCTGCAGCAACTCTAGCGGGGACATCTGCCGCATTTGTCACTGCGAAAGTGAAGCGCACAATCCCTTATTGGCACCCTGTTATTGCTCAGGTAAAAATACTATTTGTACAACAAAGAAAGTACCCGAAAAAAAAAATTTGCTTAAAAATAGCATGAGTCCCTAAATCTCTCATTCTGAATTCCAAATATATTCAAGAGCAAGACTCATGTTGGAAGGACTAAAAAGATTTGTTTATCATGGTACATCATGTAAACATTGAGCATGGAACCTGGAATTTGCTCCTTATTTAAGGCTTTCTGTCATTTAAATGTTTTGTTTATAGTTCTTTTTGCATAATTTATCTTCATTTTATTTAATATTCTTCTACCTGTGGTTTCACCTGCATTCCCACGGGAACCATATATTTTCCGGGTTAAAAATGTAGCCTATGTTTCTCTCCGGTCCATAAACTATGTCTATATCAAAAGTCATGTCAATCTGTTGCTCTGTTGCTGCATGAAAGAAGGACAAACCAACAAACAGACAAACACACTTTCGCATTTATAATATTAGTAGGAAGTAGGATTTCTTTCCCATATGGAATGTGTTTGAATAGCCTATGTGTGTGCACCTATTTAAAATCAAAATAGAATAGTCAGAGTTTAATGCTGCTAGAAGTCTGAACTTTAAAGAGATCTGTTTTATAACATTAGGTATTGGCTCATATAAACTCTTTTTTCCCCTTTTTATTTATCATTTTAGTGGCATTGGTTGTTATCAAGGAAAACCTAATTCTAATGTAACTGCCATGACCCTACCATTTTTACTTTTGTTTGCATAATTTTGTTTAAATTAGTTTACCTTCTTCTGGATAATAAAAGCAGAAATGGAGCAGCTTCTACCCGCAGCTTCGTCTGCATGGTATATATCATTATTGTGTAATTGCAGGACCTAAACTATGTTTCATTCTAAATTTTATCAAAATTTGATTTAGTACTTATGGAGATAATATGTGGTAACAAACATACACACAAAGTTTTGCATTTATAATATTAGTAGGATTAAAAGGAAACTTGTTTCATAAGGTATTATTATATTGAGAGTTGAGAGATTTGATAATTCACCTTAAATGGTAAATGTCACAAATCTTTATAGTAATTGCAGTGCCAAGTGCCTACTTTAATTTGTAAAATACTGCAGGAATAAAAATAAGTATTTGGTTCATGTTTGTGTGATATGGGATTGTGTGTTGACAAGCTTGTCCTCTTAGACCCCAATTCACTTGATACTGACAGGTATTATGTATATTAAAAAGTAACCAAGATTTGCCCTATAAAAATGTAAACAAACAAGTTACAAAAAATCCTTATGAGATGTGATCACACAGGTTTTTAAATTTTATATTTACTCATTGTATAACATAACCATTAGCACACTCATATCTCTGCACTATGATTTCCTATGTCATGAACTGCAGGTGGGATATGCACACAAATAAAAAACACTAACATCCAAGATCCGAGAACCAACTTATGCTTACTAATTAATGTGATTACAATAAAAATAGGACTAGCCATAGAGTATTTTGCCAGTGTTTTTCTTGTTGATTGTACAAGATATCTATAGATGGTTATTTGTATTGACTATAAATTGTATGCTATTATGACATTTACAATGATAAATTAAAAAATGATTTACTTAAATCCTGCTGTGACGTCACAACATTGCACTATACCACTGGTCTTATTCTCATTCCATGTATAAATAATACATGCAGTACCAATATTGTTAGACAGCTTTTATTCCAGTCACTCATTAACAGATTTGTGTTTGCTTTCTCTTTCAAACAAATAATTTTTCTTGTTAATTCTGTATTTATTTGTTGCAGGGAGCCTGAAATTTGTCCACCAAAGTTGTTTACAACAGTGGCTGACTGCATCGGAAACAAGATCATGTGAACTTTGCAAGTTTAATTTCATTATGCACACAAAAATAAAGCCATTCAACGAGGTATGTTTTTTATACTTACTATGTATTTCTATTTTTGGAAGTAGGTATGTGAATCCAATGCATCTACGAATATGTAAACACAAATCCTGCAGACTTTGTCAGACAATTCGCGTTTCCGCGGATTTTGTTAAGAGTGAGACAGACAAAAAAAACTTGGGCAGGGAAAAATAATCGATCAGGGCAGCAATGAGTACATTTCTGTATGACGCGCGTAAATAGCAGTGAGTAAATATCTGTATCACTTAATCCCTGTCCCTGTAGCAAACAAACGGGTTAAAGGCTGGTTGTGTCAAGTGTGTACTGTAGATAGATTAGTTACAAATATGCCTGTTAGATACACTGTAGTTTTTGGAGGAATTTTTCTTTTAGATAGATAAAACGAATGCTGGTTGGGGGAAGACTGCATTCAATCAGATGATTATGATATTCAAGTTCATTCAACAAAAACCAAAGGTGTGGTTTTCATGTGATCCACGCTAAATATCAGATGATGGTTTTTAGGTGTTAAAATGTGTAGTTTAAATTGGTTGAGGATTCTTCAAATACGTCAAAATCCATAGGTAATTTTTTTAAAACCTTAGGCTTAGTTGGTAGCCATTTCTAAGAATGGCTAAAAACTTCAGCTGCCGAACACATCTGGGTAGCTATCGTAGGTAAGCAGCTATCATAGCTAGGCAGGCCAGCACAGTAATATGTCTAACCACCGTGCAGCATATACATTAATTGGAATTTAAGTCAATTCTCTTATTAACTTAATTGTGTGGTTCGTAAAACAAATTATCTAGGTCTAGGCAAGCGTGTTACATCGTCGATCGCATCAGGAGAGATCGCGGTCAAACGTAAGCCAATTTCAAATTAAAAAAAAGTGGCGTTTATATTCATTATATTTATTGTATATTTTCAGTCTGAAACTCATAACGAAACATTAATTATTATTATGTTTAGGGATTTCATTTAAGACATGTTACATAGGTACATATTCATTCGAGCAGTAATTGATGAAGCTCTAGTCGTTAATATGTCTAATTAATGAAACAATTAACTGAATAAATACGGCAATTTCAATTAGTAACACAATTACTGATAAACGTGTGACTAAGATACATCTTGCAGACGCGACGTGTAGCCGGATACATAACTTTGCTAAGGTCACGAATTCAAAACCTTATTTTATTTGTATGCTTGCAAAATTGAGTTTCTAGGTATACCTATAGAAAATAAATAGGTGTACTTCAACGTGGTTCAACTTCAAGGTGGGCATCTGTATTTGCTGAATACTAACGATTTGGGAGTCTTCAAGCCAAGAGTGAACAGGTATCTTCTAGGCAAGCGTGCTACATCGTATCACCGCATCGTCACTTACCATCGGGTGAGATTGCGGTCAAACGCAAGCCTATCTAGTATAAAAAAATACAAAAATTAAATATAGCTCTAAAAAAATTTAATGCGAATCAAGATTGTATGGATGGCGTAAGACGATAAAAATATTTAAATTGGTTTCCACTCTTACCACGTGACTTTGACCAAATAAACGCAATTTGAAAATACAGTAGGTAATGTCCAACAAAATGGTTCTTAGAAATTAGGGCCTGGTGGCTTCTAATATTAGTTACTCAATAGCATGGAGTTGTTGTAGCTTCCCAATAGGCTTGGGCTTAATCGTTCACTGAGTGGAGCGCTCCGTACTAGTACAATCGGTCAAATGTACTAGTTCAGTGACATAGGTGGCATGATTTTTTATAGGCTTTTAAATTCTTTTTAAAGTGAAGGCGGTATATAGTGCCGGTATTTTTTATATAATAGCACACATCACATCAAGATTCTATATGTGCATTAGTCACCTCCAGAATTAAATAAAACACGAACGATTGAAATATAGTGCATTGATTCCACTAGCCAGGTGCGCACTAGACGACACCCTATCTCCATTCGAACGATTAAAAAATAGTGCATTGATTCGACTACCCAGGCGCGCACTAGACGCCCTATCCCTGTTCGAGCGATTCAAAGACAGTACATTGATTCCACTAGCCAGGCCCATCATATTAGACAACGCCCTATCCCCATTCGAACGATTCAAAAATAGTGCATTGATACGACTACCCAGGCGCGCACTAGACGCCCTATCCCTGTTCGAGCGATTCAAAGACAGTACATTGATTCCACTAGCCAGGCCCATCATATTAGACAACGCCCTATCCCCATTCGAACGATTCAAAAATAGTGCATTGATACGACTACCCAGGCGCGCACTAGACAACGTCCTATCCACATTCGAACGATTCGAAAATAGTGCATTGATTCGACTACCCAGGCGCGCACTAGACAACGCTCTATCCCTATTCGAACGATTCGAAAATAGTGTATTGATACGACTACCCAGGCGCGCACTAGACAACGTCCTATCCACATTCGAACGATTTGAAAATAGTGCATTGATTCGACTACCCAGGCGCGCACTAGACAACGCCCTACCCCCATTCGAACGATTCAAAAATAGTGCATTGATTCCAGTGGCGTCTCCTGGAGATGTCTGGCGTGGAGCGGCGGCGGCTGTGCTGCGCTGTGCTGTTCCACTGCGTCGCAGCTCTCTGCGTGATGTGGTCGCTCTTCGTGCTCATCGAGCGAGCTGTCGAGGAGGTCAACAGAGGACTTATAGGTATGCAGTCTTAGGGTAACGAGCGTATAGCAGTGCCGCAGGCCTTTGCGTTTTTGAAAGTTTTCGAGTGCAATGAGCTCACATTAGGTTTACCATCAGGCAAACATGGCTGCCCGTAACAATTTACGTACATACTCGTCTCCTTGAAGTATAAAAAAAGGCATTGCTATCCTTCGAAATGAAGCGGAAAAAGCTACGTAGATTTCTTTTTATTCAATCTCCTTTCCATAGACTTGTCTTCCGTGCTGTTTATTGCTTTCTTTATTTTTTTACGAAGTTCACAAATGCTTACTCTTCTTTTTAAAGGCACAACTATTTATTAATCGTGGTAAACGAATCCGCACCCTTCACGTATTACAGAAGTTAATCCCGGCAACTTATCAACAGAGGCTGTCCAAACTCTAAACTATGATTAGTTAGATTGATATATGTCTGTAAGAGATTGGTTATAGCGATAAGACCGCCGTTTGTTTTACCGTAATTTGTTCTTTTTTTTCTTTTTATCTTTTTATGTTTCATTTGGTATGCAATAAAGAGTTTTTGTATTGTATTGTATGTTTTTGTTGGAACACCGATACTATACTTTGTAAAACGTTTTGCTATTGAAAGGGCCCGAAAGTCTAATAGGTATGAGCGTAGGCGGCTACTTTAGTCACTACATTCTAATAAATAACTGAATTATTAATAGGTAATGTACCGTGACTCATCCATTTTCACGGCAAGCGTACAGTAACAGACTACTTAATTTTCATATTAATTGTATATTGTATAATATATTATGTGCCTAGACGTTTTATGTTTTACAAAATGTTTAGTAAGGTTATATATAGTTTATGAAACGAAAATAGACAAATATACTAATGTTTACTTAGTGAGATTAATGCTATACATTTGAATTTGTAATACATAATATGTGGATGTCTATTTATAAATAGACTGTGCTATTTAGAAATAGGGCAACTCTGTAGACCAAGCTTGGTTATTTATTTAAATTTTTTCCGAAGATATAAATTAATGACTTATTCTTCTGCAAGAGTTTATCTAGGAGGGTATGGATTAGCGTCACGCTTACCATCAGGTAAACGACTAGCTTTTCCACAAGACCCGAGAGCAAACTTTATGTTCACCACACAAAATTTGTCCCAGCACGGATCAAACCCTCTGCGGGCAGGATTAACACCAACTTAGCCAAGCAAACAAACAAAGCTGTCAAAAATAATAAAACCCGGAACACATCGGTTTTTAAACCCCTTTAGACTTAAAAGTCAGTCCTCCAAATCGTCAAAATCGATTTTGTAAAAAAAAATATTAATCTTGGTTTTTTTTACAAAAACAAAAAAAGAGATACAAATCAGACTCATACTATCCTACTAATATTATAAATGTGAAAGTGTGTTTGTTGGTTTGTCCTTTCACGCAGTAACGGAGCAACGGATCGACGTGATTTTTGGCATAGATATAGTTTATGGACCGGAGAGTAACATATAGGCTACTTTTTATCCCGGAAAATTCACGGTTCCTGTGGGAACGCGGGTGAAAACCGCGGGCAGAAGTTAGTAGGCCATAAACACAAATACCACGCGGGCGAAGCCGCGGGCGTAAGGTTATATAAACTTGTATATAAATATAAAGTTTAAAAGCTACATTCTGGAAAGTCAACATACAGGAATAAGGCGAAGCTAGAAACAGTATTCCACAGGTCATGAGATCAAGTTCCGTTTAACAAGTGTATTATTCCTTTCCAAAAATTATACTAAATTATACAAACTATTATAATATATTATAACGGTATCGCCTAGCAAACGCTAATGTATAATATACTAGAGTTTGCCCGCGGCTTTCCTGCGTGGAATCAGATTAAAATGTAGGCCATTTTATAGCACTCAAAGATAATGTTCGCAGAAAAATAAAAACTATGAAATATACGGGCAGCAGCTAGTTCTCATTGTATACTAGCTGCTGCCCGCGGTTTTACCCGCACGGAGATATTGGATTTCATGGGTTTATTTTTTTGCGCGGAACCCTAATTCTTTTTCTAAAATAAACGTAGCCTAAGTTACTCCTTAAAACATCAGCTATCTGCCAGTGAAATTCCCGTCAATATCGGTATAGCCATTTCGGAGTTAACCCGAAACAAACAGACAGACAAAAATTTAAAAATTGTGTTTTGGTTATAGGTACCGTATACACTTTCATAATATGCAGTTAGTAAAAAGCTGTTAGTTTGATATTAAAAACAGACACTTCAATTTTATTTATTTATATAAAACACATGTTTTATACAGATGGCAGATATATAGGTAATTAATAATTATATACCAGAGAACATTTATAAATACATTTAATAATACTTGTCTTTGTCTCTGTACCTATATATGTGGTCTATCGCCTAGAAGCAGAACGATTAAAATTGCAATAACTTTAGCATGTACTGCATTTAAAAAGGGGACGTAAATAGATAATGACCCGATTCTATTGCTCGGTTTGCTCATAAACTAAATTGTGGCTCTTTCCAATAAATATTAAGAAAACTTAACTTTTACCAACTGGATATGAGGAAGACTATACGTTTGCGTAAAGAAAATCATGACATTTTCAATTTAAATAGGCATTTTGTATAATTTAACATATCGTCACTGCGACATTTTGTATTTTGATACTAATATAATAAAAAAAAATTCATACAATATTACTCACTTAATTTCTTACAATATAATTAGACATACATCACATACACACACAAAATCACACATTCACGGATACACACATGCATGTTTTTATTTTTCTTTGATGTCTCTTTCAATATGTTCAACAAAAATAACACTATTATCGAGACCTATAATATTGGCTGTATTTCGAAACTTTATGTACTTTATCTGTATTTATCATTTACGCTGTTGGTCTTTTAATAAATAAATTAATATATTTATTAGTAAATTTACATCGACTGAGGATATTTTGTACCTGTCAAAATAAATAAAGTAGCTATTGCCAAGTTGTTAGCATATTATAATATTGAAACCTCCAAAAAGGTAGCTTGACATACGACAATCTTGTTGTTAGTACTGTTACTAATGAAATTAGGATTATTTACATCAAGGTTCATATTAATTTGAATTTGAAAAGGATGGAATGTAATTAATTTCGTCTAAAATATATTTTATATCTTTGAATTCACGAAATTCATGGTTGTTATGCACTGGTTACAAGTAAGTAGAATTATTTGACAGGTCTAAGATATCGTCCTTTCTTTTCTCATGTTCTTATTTTGAAAGAAACAGGAAACTTAACACTATCAGCAGGGTTATTTTAATTTCGGAATCGGTCTGCCAGCACCGGTTTCAGCTTTATATAAATGAATATAAGGCACCTCATGAGTAAGCTTGCTCAAGCTTAAACTGTAGGTATCTTGGCTTTAAATCAGGCGAGATGTTCTCAAACGCGAGCCCATTTCATATAAAAAACTGATTCGAGCTAGAAATTTCAAGTATTATTAGCAATATCATACCATACCGGTTTCTAGGTAGGTATATAATCTTTCTTAAAATCTACAGTCTAGACTCTAGACCCATAAAAAAGAGTCGTGGTACAGGTTTAGTCTTTTTTTTTGTATAAACAGTAGGTAAGATTATATATTACATCTCAAAAATGAGAGCTTTAACAAGTTTGACTTAAAGTTTGAAATATTTTCTTAGAATCGATATGCAAAGAAGGATATATACATTTCGAGCAAATACATACTTACATTATTATTTTATTTTATTGTAGTTGCTGCGTGATCTTTGTGAATCCTCAACACGTAGTAATCCAAATTCTAGACATCCAGATTTTTTTTATATAATACAGCGATGTAACCTTGTTAAAAGTTTTTAACATAGATAGGTAGGTACAAGTTATTGGATAGGATAGCTGTTGTTAACCACAAAATATGGCTGTAAGTTGTAACCAAACTGCAGCTTTATACGTACCAATTTTATAAACTATTTTTGACCTTATTTGGTTCGCTAAAGAACCTCCACCCACGCGTATTTGTTCTAAGGTGATGTAAAAAAAGTTGATACATTAGTAGAATGACAAATAAGCCATAAATCGAGTTCTTTACGGGTTATCAGGCCATTGCCATTTTCATTTACATGCCTCGATAGTTACTCGATAACATACAAAAATAGAAACTGAAACTAGACGCCACTCGTCTGACGAGTTTGCAACAATAAGTAAATAAACATATCGAATGTGATAAATCGAGGAGTTGTTTACGTAATTAGCGTGAGTCACGTACCTACCAGTAAATAAGGTTCCATATTGCATGACCAATATGTGACGATCACAATTCACACGGTATTGAACCTGAAAATCTTTAATGTTTTTTTTTTAATTTTTGTTACTTTAATTTATAATGAGACTAGTATGTACTTACTTATTGCGATAAAATATTTAGTGGTTGAGGTACGAATAGACTTCATCGTAGATATATAAGGGTCACATTAAGTTATGATATTATGAAGACTGTTTTGTACTACGAAGCAGTTTGCCTGCCAATAATAATTGCAGTGCCACCCAAAACTTTGAAACTCAAAAACTTGCGTGGCAGTGCAAATTGTATTTTGTTCATTACAAATTATATTTTAATCGTGCTTTTCTGTCTCGCGAGTTGTATAGCAAGGCTGGCAGAGCCTTGAGCATCAATGTAGAATTGCTAGCTTTTCGGTTCTTTATTGGATACATTTCGGCCACAGGTCACAGCATCTATTCGGCAAATGTTTTTCGAATAGTCTTTTCTTTTCCCAGCATTGGACAAGCAGAATAACGATAGAGCACCAATACACATAATGGATATCTTACCTTTTACTTGTACTATTATCTATTCTGTGCCTTTACGCATGAACTGTTACAGCGTAGCGTTATATTCTCTTTGGCTTCTACAAGTTCTACATCCATTATGCGTACGATCGCTAAAACCAAGCCATTTTTAAATCTCGAATGTATAGGTATCTTCTAAGCAACCCCGCATGGTTGCTTAGAAGATACCTATACATACCGATAAGATAGTGGTCAATCCTAAAGTTGTTTAAAAACGAATTTTCAATTTCTGATGGTGCGCATTCCGTAGGTATGCGAACATCTGGTTACGCTGACGACCATCGAACGCTTAAATTTTCCGGGAACCTGAAGAAATAAACAGTATGAGTCAGTCAATTATTAGTTTCGCACTTCCTTTGGGCTCTCCCAGATTTATTTCTGGTCTAATTTTGTACAATGCCGGCGTTTTCAGCACTTATCTACGTAATTCAGATGCTAAGTACTCCTACGAATAAATATACTTATTATTTATTCGAAGAAGTACCCTCAGAATATTTATAGTGAAATCACTACGCTCTTGACAGAGCGGTCGTGGTCTTCATATAGTAATGGCGGTGGCAGATGTAATGTGCCTCACAATGTCTCGCCATCTCTTTCTGTTAGAGGTCATACGGGTGCACTCACGGGAACGCCCACAGCAGATTTGATCTGATCAGTCCAACGCATGGGTGACCACTGACCACCCACGCACGATCTAGCGCCTTCCACTTTTCCGTGGACGACGATACGCTCTCTATGGACTGGTTGCTTCGTCTTGAAAATTGGCCAAAAAAAGCCAGTATGCGGGACTGCACTACGGAAGACAGACGCCGCTTGATGCCGAGTTCTCGAAGTATTGTGACATTTGTGCGAAACTTGGTCCACGATGCCCCAAGCATACTTCTCCAGCACCACTCCAGAGCGTCTATCTTTTTCTTTTCAACCTCTCGCAGTGTCCTCGTTTCTACACCGTATAGAGTAATATAGGTAAAATAAGAGATCGCACAAGCCTGGTCCTTGTGGCTTTTTGGTGATGTTTCTGTTCCTCCATATTTTATTCATTTGGTCCATTGCAATTCTAGTGATCGCCAGAGAAATCATTATTTGTATACAAAATTGCATTTTAATAGCTTCGGTTAGGTATAATAATAGTGTAAGTTTTATGTGTCGTTAGGTATTCCTACTTGACTGCCCTTCTTTGAACATGAGTCACTTAAACTGAAACTAGAACAATGTTTAATATTCATTAGGGAAATTTTTTAATCTACATTCACGTTTAATAGCATTGCAGCTCATTTAATTTGACCTTTGACGTTTAATTTACGTGTTATACTTTGTTGACTGTGTCTGTTGTCGTTTAACCGCTGCACTGTTCCAATTTATAAGAAATAATTCGTTTGAAGATCAAAATCGCTGTCGTGGCGTACAGTTATATCACATAATGTAGGTAGACGAGACAAACTGTAGCACGCCTTATTGTCGACTGGTGTCGTTCGATTGGATTTGAGTTTGCGTAGGTGGCGACTTTTGTTGGCGTCTTCGCTCTCTTTTTAGTCTGGCGCTTCTTGTTTATCAATTTTGTGGCTAAACTACAGAATAGATAAAAGTACAGGTGCTAAACCTTGTAGGCAAGTCGAGGCCGACTACAGTGAAACTAAGCCTGGCATCCAAGTGTATCATTTAACCATAGGGTCAAGGTTGCCATGGGCTGTCAAAGGAAGTGAATAGCGTGGGCAGTATTTTAAATCCAAACAAGTGTTTATGAGACTTATAGGTACCTGATGTCTGAAGGTAATAAGCTCAATGCTGTGTCGCGCAGGTCTTTGTGTTTCAAAGTTCTGAATGGCACTGCAATTATTATCAATCAATCAAGGTTATCAATCAATAAACCGCTGCTGCGAGATAATGATCATTATGATCATTTCACATGATAGTGTCATTTATCCTAATCTAACATGAGGTAATGTTTACTAATGCAGTGGTATTATAGTTTTGCGACGCAACGATAATGGTCCTATGAAACATGCTAAATAATAGTTTCAACTTTCAATGTGACTACACATTATGCAACCATCTCTTGCCATGTTACATGACTTATCCTATCCTACTTAATATTATAAACGAGAAAGTTTGCGACGATGGATGGATGTTTGTTACTCTTTCACGCAACAACTACTGAACGGGTTTTGATGAAACCTTATAGTAATATAGCTTATACATCAAAATAACACATAGACTACAATTTATAAACATAGTTTTTAATATAAGGATGTGTTCTAAGTATGGCATCTGAAAAAGTCAAATGAATGAATGATATTCATAGTATTTCAGGTCTATAAAACTATTTAATATTATAAACAAACGAAATTTTAACAAAAAGCATTTGGGTCAACATCAACAAAAAAATATTAGTTTCACAAAATTCTCTTTTGACTCTTCTATCTCTTAGTGAATGAACTGAACAGCAATTATTCCTACAATCGTTCAAGGTTCACTGTTATAAAAAAAAGAGCCATAACCTTCTACACAGCTAACGAAGCGCCCCTTTGCCACCGCTAAACAGACGTTTTAGAACCTAAAGTTTGCATATAAGTAGGCCCCCTTGGCGACATATAGCTGTTGCAATAATTATGTCTGCTTAGCAGTATGTAGCTCTAATAGCAAATAGAACATTTAGTTACAACCGGATTAGCTCCAAAACCTAAGTAGCAAGTTTGTGCTAGTTAATGGGTAATTAACAAAATTATACTCGGAACGTATTTGTTATTGCAATAATTAGAATCGCTACAATTAATAACAAGCGATGCAAGTAGGTGACACTAATTCACTGTGATCTACGTTCTAACTTCTAAAATATTATCACAGGAAAACCGCATCGCTGTGATTATTTTAACTACCTATTGATAGTGTAACTTCACAGAATATTTATTTGTTTTTTTTTTAGTTTGATACCAACTTTCAAGAAGGAAAACGTTCTCTATTTCTTTTTTTTATTATCTGCGGTAGAGCAGCCCATTGCGCAGGTTTAACGGTGGCATGGATACACCGCCAGACGACATCCACCCTCTCCCTGATCTGGTCTAAGTACGACCTTCTCTGTCCTTGTCTTAATCCTTCCTTCTATTATGGTCTTCATGAACTAGAGTTGCGTATGAGTTGGCCAAACATATTTACTCTTATTTTTTAAAGATATTTAGTAAGATTTTTAATTTAATTTTTTTTTAATTTTAATTTTATTTGATAACGGGACGAGCTCGTCGTTTGCCTGATGGTAAGCATAACGCCGGCCCATGACAATTGCAGTGCCACCCAGAACTTTGAAACACAAAGGCCTGCGCGGCACTGCAGTGCGCTCGTTACCCTGAGACATTAGGTATTAAGTCTCATAAGCCCAGTAATTTCACTGGATACTCTGCTCATCAAACCGGAACACAGTAATGCTTGCACACTACTGCTTGGCAGCAGACTTCACTAGCAAAGCGGTGGTAACAACCCAGACGGACACTAGCAGAAGAGTTAGTCCTCCCACTAACATTTTCGTGATTAACTAAGATTTTCGTGGGTATTGAGTAAACAGTGAGACTTATGCTTTAACCTAGCCATTTCTTTTCAGCCTGGCCATTTTGGACGAAACTAGTAGTAGTGGCGGTGGGATTTACCGGCGGTGCCGTATTTATGTACATACAATGCAGACAGTACCTCCATCTGTGCAACCGCTGGAGAGCTCATAACAGGTACTTCACATTACTTTAAATTAATTAATTTATAACTAGCTGTGCCTCTTCGTCTACGTAGCCTAAGTTACTCCTTATAACATCAGCTATCTGTCAGTGGAAGTCCCATCAAAATCGGTATAGCCGTTTCGGAGATTAGCCGGATCAAACACACAGAGATAGGTATCTTCTAGGCAAGCATGCTACATCGCCGACCGCATCGTCGCTTACCATCAGGGGAGATAGCGGTCAAACGCAAGTCTACTCAGTATAAAAAATTGGGGAAGCCTATATTCAAGAGTGGACGTCTTCTAGCGGACGATGGTACAATAGTTGTGAACTCATAGCCAACTACCAATAACATACTTAATTGTAATTATAATAAAGGCCGTAAAAATCGAATTGTTCCTAATAAAACGATGGCGTCAGAAGTTGCAGTCATGCTAATAAATAAGGAAAACGTTCGTATACTTAATTGTATTGTAAGAGTTATTGTCGTCTAGTCCTTTGTTGCCTTATTAACACCTATTGTAAAGATTTCCTGGCCGTACAGCTGTATTCGTCATGCCATCGTTTCACATGAAGTATTGAAAGCTGGTTGTTTATATCAAGCATATATTTTTACATTAGACCGTAACTAAATAGCACAGCATAATTTAGCACTTAATATAACTGTTAGAATTACAATAGTAGATAGATAGTAGCAATTTATCAAATAAATTATATTCATTATTATTGATTACTAGCTTCAGTCCGCGGTTTTCACCCGCGTTCCCACAGGAATCGTGAATTTTTCCGATTTGAAATGTAGCCTATGTTACTCTCCGGTCCCTAAACTATCTCAATGTAAAAAATCATTGCACCGTGGCGGCGTGAAAGAAGGACAAACCAACTAATAAACCAACCAACAAACCAACCAACAAACCAAAACTCCAACAAACACACTTTCGCATTTATAATAGTAAGGTTAAACACTTGGCAGGCGTCTTAGTGATCGAAGAAGATTATGATATTGACCGAGGAGAATGCTGAGGCCTATTCCCCGGATATTCCCTTAGCCGTCTCGCAGTTGCCGCCACGGGAAGATATGGGGTGGTTACACGGTAGAAATTGTATATTATGTAATTCTTCTTCTTTCGCCCGTCATATCCAACCACTGCTGAGTATACTAGGTCCCTTCTTATTTATTAATTCCCCAGGATACTTCTAATACAAAACGCGCCGGAAAAGATACCTATGGGCCACGCGTCGCCGCCGGTGCGTGTGAAGCGGCGCGAGCGCAGCCTGCGCGGGCAGGTGGTAGCAAACATCGAGCCGCCGCCGCCACCCGCTGCGTACCACGAGGAGGTATCTATGTTCAAATTCAACTTTAAATCTTTTTATTTCAGACTAAATTACTCTTTATAACATCAGCTATCTATCTGCCAGTGAAAGTCCTGCCAAAATCGGTCCAGCCGTTTCGGAATTAGCCGGAACAAACAGACACACAAAAATGTTTAAAATTGTTTTTTTTTATTTGTTAGTACCTTATATACATTAACCCCCTTATTCGTAAACGTTCAGTACCCCAATATTACTAGAAAGTGTTTTGTCTCGTTTTAACGCGCAACACCTTTCGTCAACGAGAAGTAGACCGAGCAGTTTATAGCATTGATTATCGAGCATTTATGAATAAGGGGGTTAGTAAAAACCTGTTATTTTGACATTACAATTTAATTAATAATTCAATTACACTTCGATTTCATTTATTTGTATAGATCCATAGTGTTAGCAAAATTAATAACATTAAAATTATTAGTAAATTACTTGGAATTTTGAATTAATTTAGTTCATAATAAATTAAATCAAATAACACATTAAAAGAAATAAATTTAGACTAAAAAGAAAGAAACACTTCGAGCATATGACGACGGTAAGATAAACATATCTCAGAAGAATTTTGTTGCTTCCACAAGGGACAAGTCACATGTTATTTATTTATAAGGAAGATCAACAGCTTTAAACACATTTTGTAGGAAAAAGTAATACAAAACAGTGAGCCAATTAACGACCCTCAAAAATAAAATAAAATAATATGAACATACTATGAAGTTCATAGTCTGTTCATATATTTATATGAACACACATTTAGGGTAGGTACATCTCAACGCTCAAAAATTTAACAAAAAAGGATAATTAGTCAAAAAAGTCTCTGCTCAATACAGATGTCCAGCAGATGCAATACTGGTATAGAATATGTCGATATCTAAGTGCTTGTAAATTTTACTCGCTCTTCGTATATATGAATTTTATCTATAATTGGTAATTTGTAAAGGTAGATTACATTAATTTGGGGATTAGATATCAATGGTTTAAAAGGGGTATTTAATTTAATTTTACAAAAGGGGGCCAGGGCAATCAATTAATTTCGATGCAATCTTAAGTATACATAGGCTTTTATTAGCTTCACTTGTACCTATTCAATCTAATCTTGGAAATCTAGAATAACTTCATTTTTGAAAAAAAATTTAGACGCGCCCTTCTATGTTATGTAAGTTCCTAGTGTGGATTCGGTCATCTCATACCTAATCCTGATTTTAGTTTCAATCTCTCCTTTTTAATGGGAATATGAGAAAGACAGAATATGTTTTAGACCTGTCAAATTAATCCACTTGCTTGTGTCTAGTGAAAATTTAAAAGCGATGAATTTAGTGGCGTCTGATTTATCAAGAATGGAAGATGTTTGACAGCTCTAAAACTAAATTTAGATCTGTCCTTTTCTCATGTTGGAAAGAGAGAGCGAAACTAAAACTAGGTTTAAGTATGAAACGACAGAATCGACATTCCAATTTAGTTTATATTTTGCTTCTCATCTTTAAATTTACTACTCGTACATCAGTTTTTAGTATCCGAAGTTAAATTTATGTTGTTGTTAGAGAGATCATTAATTATAATGTATGCTGTGTTCACATCATCATCAGGTTATTTTTGTTAATATTATTTTGTTTAAATAAGCAAGGTGACACAGGCAGTTTTGTGAATCTAGAAATGAATTACATAAATTAAATTAAAATTTGTTTATTGTGACAAAAACGATAACCAATTACATTTATCACATTAGGAAATAGTAGTTAATATACAGTTACAGATTACAATAATGAAATAAACACTTACCTTGTTTTCGTACAAAAGCACTTGAATACGTACCGTCTTTTATTATACATAACCTGGAAGTCTTCGAGCTAACACGTAACACATTTACATCTATGAACATATTTATATAAGGAAAAAAAGTTAGATTAAATTCTTCAACGCTGACCGCAAATTGTTCTATATTCCACGAATTGATTACCGTCGGTTTTGCTCACAATGTAATTAATATATTAATGTACATAATTGCTCCTCATTGAACCCTAATGTGTAATGACTGTTAAATACTGAAAGTGACGACTCGATTTTAAGTATAATGTTTTATGCACAAGGATTATTTTGACTCAATGGTACAATTTCGAAGAGGTTCTTATGAAAAGTTGATTAATCTTTTTATTCTGTTTTTACAAAAATTAAGAAAGTAGGAAACAGACGTCCGTGTCGATTCTGTCATTTCATACCTAAACCTAATTTTGATTTCGGTTTCTCTCTCTTTCCAAACATAAGAAAGAGTTGGAAAATGTTAAACGGATTTAAATATAGCTTTAGAACTGTCAAATATCTTCCATTCTTGATAAATTAGACGCCACTAAATTCATTGCCGTTAAATGAACACTAGACAGGAGCAAGTGGATTAATTTGATAGGTCGTCAAATAATAATCCATCTCTTTCTACATGAGAACATGAGAATATTTAAATAGAAAGAGAGATTGAAACTAAGATAGGGTTTAGGTATGAGATGGCATAATCGACATCAATGTCGTTTCGAATTGGAATGAACTACGTTTTGAAGAAAATAGACATTTTGACCATTTGGTTTTTCGGCTTGGTGTGGCCCGGGCTGTCGTATGATGGAGGTTGGCTATCAGTGTGTTGGGGCGCTCCTATGTACTACCGAGGCCGACCAAGGGGAGTTTTAGTGGCTAAAAATGCCAGATAACCCAGCTGCTCCCCATGGCAAAGAAGTTGTGACAGCGCGTCACTAGTTACGACGCGCATCACTACTATAGGAATTTCCTCGATACTTGTCAATTTGTAAACAAAACTGTCTCTAGGTCTGTACAGGGCAGCTGTAACGGTAATTTTTTCTAAGAAGACGCCAGATATGGTGTTTCCTGACCGCAGGTTAGATGGTAATGCATAGATAGTTTTGCAAATAATATAATGGTATAGGTTTTGTTTTTTTAAATAAATTGTTTTAAATAATTAAAAAATGTGTTATGCAGGACGAGAGTGGTGGGTTTGAGTCGTACCGCGGCAACCCGCACCGACGGCTGTCCGCGCCGCGCACGCCGGCCGCCGAGCACGCAGACACGCGCCGCTACTCCGACACGCGCCTCGCCACGCACGCGGAGCCGCCCGCGCCGCCCGCGCCGCAGGCCGCGGTCAGTACACACTACTACATACAACACGGGCCTCACCACGCACGTTTAATGTGATCTTCGTATAACGACAGAAACTATGTGGTTTGAGTGTCATGCAACATTTCAATTATTATGAGACCAATCATTCGTATCCGTAGACAGTATTTAACCGAATCGTTTTCCAACCCGCAGTCGCTCAGCGAGCAGAGCGGCGTGTACCACATCTCCGTGGACCCGCTGGAGGCCAACATCCGCTCGCTGCTGGCGCTGGACGCGCGGCGCGCGGGGGCGGGGCCGGGGGCGGGGGCGGGGGGCGCGCGCTCGCTGCCCAACCTGCGCGCCTCGCGGGAGAGCCTGCTGGCCGCGCACGCCTCCTGAGGCGCCGCCCCGCTGCTGCTGCTGTACCCGGACGACACTGTTTACTAGCGTTTGCCCCCGTTCCGTCACGGGAACGTAGTCTACTTCGACGACTACGTGTGACGGGGCGGTGTCGCCGGGCCGGCAGCGCGCCGCGCCGGATTCTGTCTGTGGTCGGTTCCGACCGGGGGGTGCCTCGGTGTAACGGACTCGTGTGTGGTGCGAGCGAGAGGGGAATGTTTCGTTTGGTTTCGTGCGCTCGTCGCCCTCGCCGGGCGGCTCTCGTGTCTCGGCGAGGTCGGTTCGATTGATCTCCGTATCCCGATATACTCGATGTGCTGTGCGTTGTGAGATTTTCTTATTTGTAAATAGTCGTCTCTGTAAATAAATATAGTTATCAAAGTAATACATTGACTTCAGAGGAAGCTAGTTTACGCCTCGCCTCCTGTGTAAAATGAAACAGTGGCGGAAGTTGAATTGTATAATTACAGAATCTGATGCTGTTTTTTTTATACAGGTCGCAAGCAATTTGGTGATGCCATGAATACATCAATTATAAGTTAATTTAGTTTTTGGAGACGATTTAAAGAAACTTAATCTTTTTGTCCTACGAATAATGACAGTCTAGAAATCTAAATAACAATGTCCCAATTATTTACAGTAATAATATTTGATACTTCCATAGTTTTACAAACTTCCCTTATCTTTAATGTATCTCTCAATATTAATGTTTTACGTTAATGTGTGTTGTTACCTGTTGCTGTTTTATATTGTAGAATCTCTTTGTGCTCTCTCATGTTTTATACTTCGCGACAGCATTTGATTATAAACATTAAAATAGTAATGAGTTTTTTTTATGAAAAGTTGTAGGAAGTGGCTGATAATGGTTCCGATTTCGCATAAACTTACCTAATTTTAATATCATGTCTCTTTCTAATTAAAACTTTAGAAAAAGATAAAGCATATTTTAAACTTGTCCAATATCTTCCTTGTTTCTCAAACGGGAAAATAGACGCCACAAAATTCATGTCCGTTAAATTTATATTGACTATAACAAATTGGATTTATTTGACAGGTCTAAAATATATTCCATCCTTTTCTCGTGTCCTTAATTGGAAAGGGACTGAGACGTAGAGAGTGGAGTTCCAGCGTGCTATTTTATATCTAAAATTAAGACAATGCTATTCCTTTCACACATGCTCACATAATCTTAGTTTTAGTTTAAAATGTCACCCCATAATAGCATCCAGTGTTACTAAAATTTAGATAAGTTTGTGAGGAGAATTGAGGCCATTTTCTTATGATACGGTACTTTGTTTAAAACATACATTTTAACAATTATATCAGAGTTCAGTGTTTCTCTAATATTACCTATTCTCTTATCAATTTTTTATCTAAGTACTTGGTATATTACTTATATCAATGAAGCATTCAATAGAAATGGAAGAGTTTGACATTCATTCATTTAGGTTGTCCAACATACTTAAGATATAGCCAATATATTCTTTCCTTGCACCGAAACTTAGTTACTTATTTGATAAAAATCTGAACGAGCATTTCTCCGCTTTGCTGATACGTCGTTCCACTATGCCGCCTTTAAACGTGATTTATTATTAACACTTGTCAATTTGTGAGTAAAATAATGAATACATCTAACTTTTACATAATATTTGTGAGTCAATCAGTGCAATATAACTCTTAGTTTCTCCTTTTTAGGGATTATTATAGTTCACCAGATCTGATGCTATTGATTAAGTCGAATTATGACCGTTACTGCCCTAAGTTTAGAATCGATAGTACTGTCACCGGCAAAATAAAATATGTATACATACTATCAGATTTTATAAAATGTTAACTCGGTCCACTTATTTTTGCTAAATCTTTTAGTTACATATGTTTTAAAATCTGAAAGTAAATTCATATTATTGCAGACGACTGTACCTCAGTCCCAACCGTGGGAGCGTGGAAAGCATCGTGATACAACCTTAGCGTGTTTGTTGAACATTTTATATAGAGTCCGCGTCACCACTGAAGTCCGATAGGCTTGGCGCTGTAGTAGCTTATAAATATGTGGCCAACGACTATTTCCGATTGTCCCTACCACGTATTTATTTAAAAGCAGAGAGCTTTTATGTATTTAGCTAGAGTCTAGAAGAAGTAATTTCAAGACATGAATAAATGTGAAGACAGGGCGATTTTAGTTCCTGTTCATTCCACGGGACTTCAGTCGTGGCGCGAACTCTAGGTCTCAAGGTTAAAATCTGTCTCCAAGCACCTATAATCACAGTGCTGTCATGCATTGGGGACCAACTTCTTCCTAGCGTGTTCCCATCTTTGATTACATCGTCGCTGATCAAGCGAGAAAGCAGTCTATAACCTATCGAGTATATAAAAACAAGCAAGTACAGTATGCTGAGTGTGAGTTTCGCAGTTTTCGCGACGACCGCTTTTGTTGAGTAAACGCCATATTAAAAGCATGCGCGATGATAGTTCATAAATGCGACGCTAGGGGCGCTGTACATTTTTTCATACAAAATCTGCGTAATCGCGGTCACTGTAGCACGCGTTAGCTTGTTGCAAAACACGCACTAGGCCCTTAGAACTACAGAGTAGGTAAATATTGGCATTCGCCTTTTACTTCTAACGATACCCCATACATGCAAACATACATACATGAACCCTAAAACATTAGGTACTCTCCTTTTTGTGCAGTCGTGTAACAACAAGTCGTCTTTAAAGTTTAATTCAATTTGTAATAATTTCAAAATCTTAAGATTTCCACAATAATATTCTTTGCATTACCTATCCGTTTAGCTTAGATTTGGTATATATAGTAACAAGTTAGACAACGAATTTGAGATCATTCTTTTTAATAACCTCTGCTATTTAGTATACTGTGTATGTTTCTCTGAATGTTGTACTTTTAAAACTTTCACGAATTGAATTCGTGATGTTAAAACGATGAGTCTATTCGAGCGCAAATCAAAATCTTATTATTTTAACCAACATAGACGCTTAGATCAAGTCGCATGATCGTAGTCACGAGAAAACGTCACATCTCTGATCTCTGAAAACGTAGTCTGGTGTTTGTTATATTTCTTACTTTACGATCCTAACAGTCATCGTATATTTTATATCGGTGATCAAATTATTAAAAATCAGTAAAACATGTGATAAGGCCTGTTTTTAGTGTGTTGTTAACTGATATTAGGTAGAATAAGCTAGTTATAGTTCCCTCGATTTATGGAAACGTCACGACCGAATCTATGAAACACCACGTTACTAATACTGCCATTAATATAATAAATGTAAGGGTGTAGTATAATAAACATAGTTATTATTTCGTATTCGCAAGTTTGGAATATAGTTCTAAATATCATTCTCCATGTCCACTATAAGCATAAAAGCTAGGTGTATCAAACACGCTTTTCTTTCTAACCGCGCATCGTGCTATTCAAAACTGATTAAGGTAGATAGATTTTAATGAAAAGGTGGGAATTTTTGGTGCTAAATAATATCAGTCCAAAATTAGAATATTATAGCGTTTTGTTCCATTTCGGTCCGAATTTTATCTGATTTATTATTTTCAATATGCTTTTTGTTCTGTAATGCAATAAAACAATTACGTTCACGGGATCTATAACCAATGCTTTACTTTTATTTTACCGTTATTTAAACCATTGTATTTAATTTAATGAATGTGTTGAGAAAACTATACAATTTTACTGACCGATGACAACATGCCAAAAAATCAATTCATATTTTATCGGATCACATTTTAGTAACTTATAATCAATTCATTTTAATCTTCCATGTTAATTATAACGTCAATATACTTAACTAGTCTGTGTAATGTATGTAGGTATTTTCGCAGAAAATATATAAGATTTTGTTTACATATATCATTAGGAATATAATTTTGTTAATATTTGGATTGAGTATAACAATTACAATCTTAGTAATCAATTAATATGAACATTAAAGCAGTGGCGGCCCAATTCTACACACTTTAATCCCTTGTTCCCATGTAGATTATACATTAGTGTTAGTGAGAAGGATCGGGCTGCTTCTACGTAATGCCCTTACTGGTTGGTATTTTATACTACGCCCCAAGGTTGTATAATATTATTGTATATATTAAGTATGATGTCGATCAGTCCTGAAAGGTATACCTTTAAAATCGTAAGTTGCAGTAATGTAAGGGTGCTTGGAGATGTTTTCAATAGTTACACGCATTTTTAAACTTAGTCTCGTGTACTTATTTTCTTATTAACATATCACAATAATATCCAATGTCAAATTTTAACGAATAGTTCCGCTGTAAATATTGAATATAGCTTTTGTGATCGGTGTTTTACACTAGTACTTGTAACAATTCATGCATCTCCATGAGTCTCATGTGCTAAGAATATCGTATTCATAACAATAGAAAAATTTATGAAGTAGTGCCTTATTTGATTTCAAAATGCTTAGCCAATTTGTACCTTAAATGTTGACAGATAAGCTACTTATAATTGTGACTGTGAATGAAGTGTATGCACGCTTAACTCCCAACGTTAACTGTGAAAGAGACACATATATAAGCGACAGTGTCATCGAGATACTAACCCCGAGAGATGAAATACTGTACTATCCGGTCTCGCAACAATGTATTGATTTTGCTATACTAATATCAGCGTATCAGTTCACGGGGTGTCGGCGCGAGGCGGTGGCTTAGCCAATCAGAGCGCATTATATCTAAACAAAAATGGTAGAATTTATTTCGTGTAAACCAAACGTCACTGCATCTCTTTAAAGTTAGTATCTCGATGGCGATAGTAGATATACCTATCTCCATCGTTCACTTACAGTTGAGTAAAACAAACTTTTCTTTTTAATTTATTTAGATTAACAGCAATTGTGTGCAAGTTTAGACAGCCATTAGCGATATACTCCACTGTTTGTTATAAGCCTATCATCCACCGAAGACTAAAGATAAACACAGATAAGTGCAGGAGACTAAAGACAAGTAAGAATAAGTATAAGTTCGTAACGTGAAAAACTATTGCCCGTTTTCAACTGTTACTTATCTGTGGTCATTAGTCTTCTTTCCGCCTCGATTCGGTGAAAGATCGAATGGACTTTGGAGCCAGTGTTGCATTATACAAATACAATTAATTCTTACCGTGGTTACTGACATGTACGTAGTCTTCAGCGCACGAGACATCACCCAAGTCTGTATAATATTGTATATTGTGATATAAGTTATCAAGTACGTTTTCTTTTTTATTTTTTGCTCAAAATTATTTTAATTTTTTTTGTTCTATGTACTTATTGTTCATGAAATTTGTAAGACTGTATTTTAATTTTGTTGTGTAAACATCGTTAGTTAGTTAACTTCGGGTTATAAATATAGTTATTTTGAAATTCATGATTCTCTTATTTTGTTCACGTATCGATGTGATGTCTAGCAAATAAAACACGAGACTAAATAAAAATAATTTATTAAGGGTGATCGAATTCACGGATACGACCGGAGCTCTGGTCAGCAATGACTAGACTGTACACTCAACATCTCAATTGTATACATAATAAACAATACAATTCCTGTACAAACAGAAAATCAACACTTAGTAATAAACGTTACATTTCTACTTATGGTAAATATAAATTATATCACTAATACTCGAGTATTAGAACGATTAAATCCACCGAAAAATAATATTACACACCGCCAGGAGCATTACAATAAATAGCATCCTAAAATTAATGTTTGTTAGTCTTATCCGTTAACCAACAAGTCAGTTATGTCTAATTGCCATCGACTAACCGCCACGAAACTGGTCAAGATCAGTCGTATATTATGGCCTCGCATGTCATCATTCACACAATTTTTGCGTTATGTGACATGTGCGATACATTAGATGGTTATAATCTAGGTGTTACAAACAGTTTGCCATAAATAGGAACTACCCGCTACGACGGTTCTGTCGCGCTAACACAGGGTTAGAACTCTGTGTCGCCGAGCACGTGGTACATGAGACGTTTGAATGAATTCGATTGCTGGATGTGCTCTTCGTGTAAGGAATTTACCTGAAAAAAAGAGATATGACGTTATTTATGTAGAAAGTAAACAGAAAAAACGCTGACTTCTTTCAACCCCAGGGGGTACTTTTTAAAACGATAACTATAATCGCCGTCACGATTCGAAATTGCTTCGAATATATCGAAATAACTACCACAAGCTACAACATAACTAATGTTCCTACGACAAGCCTTTTTCAATTGTCAAACTGATATCGTTCGTCCGGTTGCCGATAAATAGTATCGTAATCGAAATTGAAACTTAGAGAGTACGAAAAATGCAACGATATATCGTTCATCGATTTTGCAAGTAGACCCCAGCTGCCATACCGGTTGGCTCTGTGGGCTTGTGTGGTGTGGTGAGAGAAAGAGATAATACCATGAGAATTGTAACCTTCCGTATAACCGTATAATAATATATAAAATAATACATCTCAATTAAATACTAAAATAATTTGAGTTACAAACAAACAATCTTATTTTATACGGAACCTCTCACAAATATGTCCATTCAAACCGTTCTCTAAATACATCGCAAAAAGCTTGGGCAACGGTGAGTGAACGCGGTTTGTATTCTACTGTTGCCTAATTTGTGACGTTCGGGCCCCACGTTGGGCGCCACTTGTGACGGGAAGCTGGCACAATACGCAGTCAGAACTGACATTAACGAACTGGTTGCGGATTCGATTGATTTCGTCGATCAATTTATTCATTGTACAGTCAATCAAGATTCACAATTGTTAACTACATAACCGTTACGATTGAATAAACATTAGATTTAAAAAAATATTAAAAGAAATCAAATGCATCTGAAAATAAATTATATTCTATCTCTACATCTTACGTTTCGACATCATTACTTACCAATTGTTCGACAAAGTGAATGACTGTCAAGTCTGCGCTACAAATGAGAGACTAACAATGATTCGAATCTCTAGGAATCTACATGAATATATTTATCAAGACAAAACAGAATAATATTTGTTCTATTGTGGGAATCAGGATATTACGAGGTTTAACGTCTGTGGTTTGCCTCTCTTGAAAGTAATTTGAATCATCGCCAAATCTCTTACTGGACCTGCCACAACGTGGTCGACTTTTCCGTATGGAGGCTATTTTCATATCCAACGGATATCACAGAATACATAATAGTGCAAGACGTATAGTAAGCAAATGACAAAGCAACACTTACGAAGGTCGTTTGTTTTCCTTTCGGTTTCGCATCGGGCTGCTTCGGTTTCGGAGTAGGCGCTGGTCTCTGTAAATAACGCATTTCAACAAATTTAGAAATTATTTATAACACTAACAATAATACGTAGAGTTGACAGCTAACAGTATCAAAACTAATTCGTTTTATAATACTATTGATGTAGATCTCGCTGTGTAGGTACTATAGTATACACACTCATCAAACCTAACATCTAAATAATATTGAAGTAAGTAATAAGGCCAATTCTTCATTACATTCCAAGCTCTTGAGTGCCTAATTGCGTAACGCAACTTTTACCGCATCGTCACTTAAGGTTAGCTGCCTTACCGGCTAACAATCTCGTGTTCGTTTTCGATTCCAAACCGATTAAAACCAGCGGTCACTAGTCTTCTTGTGGAGGATGTTGTCTAGAGTTTTCGCTTCTTCTCGTTTTGCAAGAACTTGTTTCCATAATAACGTTCGTTCTAAAATGATAACCAGCGAAAATTCTACACTATTCCTTCCAGCCGAGGATCTAGCGACCGCTGCTTCTTAATCGGGTTGGAGTCGAAAACGAATACGCGATTGTTAGCCGGTAAGGCCCCAGGTGGTGGTGCTTACCGCTAACGCTTGCCTATACCCTATACAAAGTTAAAAGAAACGTCAGGAATCGTGTGTCTGTTCGGTACTAAGTATAATGACTACTATTTTAGGACATATTGTACAGATGTGATAGCTCACCTTGTTGGCAGGCGCCGTGAAGACTTTCGTCTGCGCGGGCACCGGCACCTCGTGCGCCACGCCGCCCAGCCCCTCGTCCTGCAGCGCGCGGAATGTCTCCGACTTGGCGGGGTCGTACGGCACGGCCGGCTTGTGGCTGCGGCGGGACGGCGCGGGGGGCGCGGTAGGGGCGGGTCGTTAGTTTTTAGTCGGTTAGCGGGCGCAACACAATAGAGAGAAAAACACATTAGACTCGACACGGTAGGAACGTTAAGGGGACGCGGAAGCGGTTAGTGCACGACGTACAATTTAGTTGTTTGTGTTTCAGGAAGGATAGGTCGATAAAAATACTAACATTAATCATGTAGAATAAGTTCTATAACTTAATTATATTTAAATAGATTAAACTTAGAGCTACTGTGTGAGTGTAAAATTCAGTCACGCGATGTTGTCGCGTGATCGGGCGCTGAAGTCATGAATGTTCGTTTTCGTTGATAGTAACCAACATGTCGACGTCGGTACCATGCTTGACGAAGAGCGTGGCGTGAAACAGATACAGGTCGCATAGAAACGAGAAAATATAGCAAAATAAAAATATAAAAAGCATTAATGCGTCATGAGGATGGGCGTCGACTGTTGTATTGCGGTGTTTCTAGTAAAACACTTGCCTCTTGACAACGTGCGGCCGCCCGTAATGGCCGTTAGCGCTAAGTAAGCAGACAAACACTTCATTATTGCATTATGCGATATAAAGTTGTAGCACATTAGACGCAGTCTCCTGCAGTGATGCAGTTTCCCAGCCTCCACTCGATTTATAAGTTTTAACAGAATTTTCTTATCTGTTATATTTACGCCAAAGCGAAGGAATTTTTCATTTCAATTATGCAAATTATACAATTTATTTACAAAAATGTGCCCCGTGTCAGTCTGTTTTTTGGTAAAACGTTATGTCTGGCATCGCGCCATATTGCCCAACCTCGCTGCCAAGATATGCAGGGTCGAGAGTGACTGACATTGGTTGTTCAAACTATCTGCCATTGGGGTCGAATTTAATTCAAACTTATTCAAACTGATACTTTGACTATTATGTAGTAACTATAATTTTTGATGTGTGTATTCTGAATTGTATATTTCCAAACGGCAAATTTATTTCTGAACCAATTTCTTAATGAATTTAAGTTGTACCAAATATAATATTGGTCCCAAAATTATGCTACAAATTTACAACCTAAGTATTTGATACTTACGGCAAGGGCGACGTTTGTTGCCTAATAGAGTTAGCAATGTTCTGGTCCGAGTATAGGCCAATTGGTGAGTTGAATTGCTTGTGCACCATCTGTTAAAAAAAATCCATTAGACAAACATAATAAAACACTTCGTACATGTAGACGACACCTCAGCCACAAATTCCCAAGCAAAAATGCACTCTTCAGCAAATATATTTATAATGCAGAAATGCCTGGAAAACGTTGCTGACCTTCCTCCAACCCTTTGATTTACGATACACCGATGCAAAACGAAAGCTCAAACGATGACATATGGACAGATGGATGTTATGAATGGTGGCATATTGCAAATACTCGGATCCCACAAAAACTGCCAAAAGACCTAGAAATTAAAGTGAAATGATAGGTCAAAAGCGCTCACTTGTAATGAGATGGCGATTGAGAAAAGTGCTAGTATAAGTATCTACTTGTTTCGATGGACGTGTCACCTCGAATTCATAAGGAGAACAAGTTGATGTAACAAAAGTTACACAAAAAAAACACGACTGCCCTAGCCAGTGTCAACCGGCAAGATGTAAGGTTTCTAACGATATCCCATACATCCAAATCTGTTCAGACATTTAAAAGTTATGATGGAATAAAGAAACTCACATACATGAACCCTAAAATCATTTTTATGCAGTCGTCTAAAAAGCACTAGACACACACACTCTTTCACATGCTAGCTAGGTAACATACCGGCATAAAGTGGAACTAAAGCTTAATTTCAAAATGGATCTCTGATTGTACAACATCTATACAAATAAATAAAATTGAAGTGTCTGTTAGTAATATCAAAATAACAGCGTTTTTACCAAATGCATATGAAATTATATATACGGTACCTATAACAAAACAACCATTTTTTAAATTTTTGTCTGTCTGTCTGTTTGTTCCAAGGAATCTCCGAAACGGCTGGGCCGATTTTGACGGGACTTCCACTGGCAGATAGCTGATATTATAAGGATTAACTTAGGCTACTTTTATTTTAGAAAAAGAATTAGGGTTCCGCGCAAAAAAAAATAACCGTGAATTCCAATATCTCCGCGCGGGTGAAGCCGCGGGCAGCAGCTAGCTTGAAATACAATGTCCATGTTTAGTAACACAGTCATGACGGTCCGAGAGTTGCAATAGACCACCTGTAGAAAATCGATAGGCTTCGTAATAGAAGTTTGTCGCGCATGCGTGAAGCTGTTTGGCACGATCTCACACATTTAACCACCTTAGGTACTCCATCGTCGCCGACCACTCGCTGCAACACCGATTCGGCCACCTGAGTTGCCATCAAAAATACTAATGTACACTTCGATCTCGTGCTTACACAGATGATTTATCGTGTTTAAGAATGACCGTTACGAATAAGATAAAAATATTTCAGTCCTTGTTTCACTGTCCAAAGAAAGTTACTTAAAGATCTTGGTATAGGTTCTTTTCTTGATATGAACTTGTACCCAAAAGCAGACATCGAAAAATCCGGAAACGATTACAATATTTCTATGCATCAGTTTATATGTACTATGCTTCGATCATTTACAATGTAAATTTTATATCATACAAAATTATTCAAAAATGTACAGATCAATTTTCCGATTGGTTAAATAATGATGATTCCGTTTAGTAAAATTAATACCTAATCTATATAGTTCTTATTTGTAACGGTCAAGTCATAAAGGTCTATAAAACAATTTTTTACAATCTAATTCTAATATAATACACTCTGGCAAACCAGTTCGATTGACCGGAATCTTAGAGGTTTTGTTTAAAAAATAATATTAGCAGCGTGTTTTTGAAAATTTCAAAATATGTTTGCATCATGTTTCAAAACGTTTGAAAAAATGTTTGCAGCATGTTTCAGAACGTTTGAAAAAATGTTTGCAGCGTGTTTCTGAATACTGAAAAAAATATTTGCAGCGTGTTTCAGAACATTTATAAAAATGTTTGCAGCGTGTTTCTGAACATAGAAAAAAATATTTGCAGCGTGTTTCAGAACATTTAAAAAATGTTTGCAGCGTGTTTCAGAATATTTAAAAAATGTTTTCAGCGTATTTCAGAACATTTAAAAAAATGTTTGCAGCGTGTTTCTGAACGTTTATAAAAATATTTGCAGCGTGTTTCTGAACATCATCGTTTATATCTGTGCCAGCCATTCAAAGCTCTATCTAGCACCTATGTACAGTGTTAAGGACACTAGAAAGATTATGTGTGCATGTGGTGTGTGTGTGCGTATCGTGCATAATACTTGGACAGAGACTACACAAACAACAAGATGCTCTATACATATCGAGGCAAAGAAGTGCTAGATGTTTAATTATCTACATGAATGGTTTATATAGTGCTCAACTATCATGATTGTTTACATGAAATATAAAAAAACTGTAAGTTGACAGTTACCTTTTGAGTTCTGTCTGATATTTGGTTTATTCTTCGATCATAGAAGAGTCAGTTGTGCGAATCTCTACATAGCATGTCGTCACTGCTATTTTAGTAGTCTATAAAACTCTAATACTGTTGTCTGAGCTCTCTGTCAAGGTAGAAAGCTCATAAAAGGGATATCGATAAAGAAACAACAAACAGTACAAAATATACTCTTTTTATTTGG
This sequence comes from Crocallis elinguaria, assembly GCA_907269065.1. Classification (NCBI taxonomy): domain Eukaryota; kingdom Metazoa; phylum Arthropoda; class Insecta; order Lepidoptera; family Geometridae; genus Crocallis; species Crocallis elinguaria. The sequence continues at coordinate 6,919,025 of OU026079.1, read as the reverse complement.
CGACAATTTGTAAATTTTATAATAATATAGAATAAATGAACCTAAAAGTTGTTAATTTATCGATATTGCTTTCGATAATGTATAAAGCTTAAAATAATACTCTTAAATTAATACTGATTAGCTATCACCTAATGAAAGCCATGGTCTACTAAGAACAAATTAAGACATTCTGATTCACATCACTGATTCCCAATATACTCTATTCAATGACTTCATCAGTGGGTACACAAGCCAAAACATAGTTCAATCATTACCTTTTTTTTCGTAGCAATTGATATACCTTCTCTTTGAAAGAGAGAGGTTAAGCGAGAAACAATAGCATCTTCTATCTTAATACCAAGTGGCTAGTGACGAAGAAGGCTGATGATTTATTATATCTTTTCTATATCATACTGAATCGTAGTTATTTCAGTATTTAAAAATCCGAAACAAATCGTCGATAACAGGAAAAACAATAATTAATCTAAAAAGTCGAAACTTAGTTCAAATCTTATTGCGAGTTGTAATATTTATTTAGTTAAGTACAAGTTACAACCAAAGTTAGTTTAGTTAGTTTATCGATTTTCTGTAACACTAGAATACAGAAACTAAAATACTACTTCCAGCATTAATCGCTCAAAGTAGACCATTGCGTTGTCATTAGAGTTCTAAGCCTCCGAATCGATCAGAAGCGTGACCGTCCTGGCGTAAGGCTTGTACCAGCATACCTTCTGCCTCATAAGCGTGTCGCGGTAATCGTGGTGCGGCGCCGCCCGCATGGACGGGTTGGGGTGGTGGCGCAGGTAGCTCTCAGTGGGCCCCGGCTCGCGGCGGACTTTAGCGCCGGGGAGGACCAAGGGTGTCGTGCGGTAAGGCTGAAAATAATTCAATCACATTCGAATTATCTAACTATTTTTCCTTACTTCTACCCTGTTCTGTAATCGCAGTGCAACTTAGAATCCAATTTTAAACCTACAAATTTAGAATTTTGTATTTGTATTTTGTTTGTATTAATACTTTGATTATTAATAGTTCTATGGCTAGTGAGAATTGAACACATTGAGATTTCTCAGGATATAAAATTAAATTATCGAAACTAAATCAATTTAGAATTTTACAAATTGTATTATTATTCTCAGATATGTTAATTGAATTTCTATTTATTTTAAATACCAATGATGTATCATCGGCATTCAAACTGTAGATACTTTCGTACATGATATCGAATTCACACATTTAGTCTATTCAGATTCACACTAATGTGTTCTGTTCTGTCGGGGCGCCTTGTTTTTTTCCTTTGTATGAATTCGATATCCTTCTGTCGCTTCAACACACCCCTACACAGTAATAATGTTTTCACTATTTACTTGGATGCTAACGGTTTGACAGATGAAAGTAGGTAGTAGGTACCTAAAGCACCTCATGACTCCATAGTAGGGTAAACGTCCCATTACTCGTCAGTTTCTGAATTTAGCTGTCTTTGCAGCTTTGCCTCGTCTCTGTTTGTTAACTTAGAAATATCAAATTTTTTGACGTGATTACTTATTTATAACTCTTTTCGGTAAATATATTTTTAGTACGATAAAAAAAAACATAAGTTATTAAAATAACTGAAAAACTGAAAAATAAGTGAATTGTACCAGTATCCGTCAGATTTGTCCTAATTTTCGTCAAATTGTCCCAGATCTCGTCAATTTTTATCACTATTTTGAACTCTGTAACCTTGGTATTAAGGTTCATTATTAATTTTTTTTTTTGGCGATATAACCCTCAAATTAAAAATATAGGGCAAAAATATACCCAGAATAACCAAACGTGTCGAATGCCTAGGACAAAAAAAGATTAAAGAATCTTATTTATTGCACCAAATGAAACCAATTGAATCAAGCTGTTTTTTGTATTAACAACTTTTTTTGTGAAAAAATATAAATAAATATTCAAATATATTTTTCCAGAAAAGCTTTTTGTAAAATACGTAATGGGTTCTGTAGTCTCGTAACCACCTTCCGGCTCCATCATTGGCATCCTAAATATCGCCTAAGGTTCGTTTGATTCTTGTAAATACTCAATGGGGTTATGTCATTACGTTACAACGTTACTATACTATACGTTACTACCTTCCGGCTCTGTTATCAGTCCAACTCGGTGATATAATTATATTGCATTGTTATCCAATTTACATACACACGTCAAATAAAGTTTGAGATCACTAGCAAAAGATGTTTCTTTTTTAATTTTACTTTTTTAAAAGAATGTTGCTTACGTAACATCTTTTTATAAAAAAATGCACTTGTTGAAATAAAAAAATTAAATTATTTTTTATTAACTGAAATTGAATTTAAAAGTCCTAGTGCAATTTTGACTAATAAATAATTGAAAGAAATAGAGGATTTAACTAAATATTATCAACATTTATTATTAATTTTTTTTTATTTAGTATAAGATAACTCCTCCCCTGGCTCGAACACATGCGGCAATCCTTCTTGGCATGCTGAGAATTAAGTTATTCAGCATTTCTTGCGGTAACCTGTCCCATTCTTGAATAACGGCTTCCCTGATCTCTGGCACTGTCTGGGGAGGTGGCTGACGGTTCCAAACAGCTCGCTTGACAGCATACCACGCGTGTTCTATCGGGTTTAAGTCAGGCGAGCCGGCAGGCCAGTCTAACCTGGTAATGTCGTATTCACGCAGAGCAGCGTTGATTCGTTGAGCTCGATGTGCTGGGTGCATTATCGTCAACCAATACGAATCGAGGACCATGGTTTATTCTAAATGACCTGACAACTCCATCAATAGCAATGGTTTGGTACAAAGCTGCAGTCATCCAGCCACGATACGGGATCAATGTCGTTCTAGCACCAATCATTATACCGCCCCAAAAGGATACCGATTTCCCGCCTTGTTGAACGGTTCCGGTGGCAGTTCTTTGTCTTTTGACAATTCTGCCAAATGTTTTCAGCGCAAAAGCTTAGGTCTTCCCTCCTGTTCTCGTACACGTCCACCTCATGATTTATGGACGCTTTAATGTGGCCGATGTGGTCAGCGACTTCGGCTTTTTCGTACTCGACTGTCATTGCGTGTAGACGGTCAACACACCCACAAAGTAGAGAGTAGTCTCACTTTGTGGGTGTGTTGACCGTACGTGGTTCGGCCTCTCCGAGTTTTGAGAGATTTGAGTTAGAGTGAATTTTGAGAGATACCTGAGCAAAAGGAGTCTTCTCACCCCATTCGAATAGTGCGATCGTCGTTTCTTGACCGAATTAATCGATATTGGTGGTCTGCTATTTCCGTCACAGGTAGCGCGTTATACGTTTTACGTTTCATGCTCGTTCGGGTGGTGCTTCCGTTCAGCAGCGAGGCTAAGCTTGGCGATATTGCAACATGTTTCCGTGCTCCCGCATTGCAGAAGCTTATGCCGAGTCTCTCGGCGCAGTCGTCCATGATATTGAATATTATATGTATTACTTAAATAACCTAAAAATAAATATGGAAAACAGTAATTTTCATCATTAGCTATGAAGTAATTTGATATATATAATATTTTATAAAATAATTTGATATTACTCATTACTATACTTTAAATATTAGTTTACTTAATAAAATACTAATGATGGGTCAGGGAAGTACATGTAAATTTTAGTGGTCGATCTAAGTGTCCTATATTTGGGCTCAGTCTACTGGGTAGGGAAAATCATACGCACGAAGTTACGTCATATATTGCTTTAACTACGCCATACAAAAACATACGAATAAGAGCTGCCGTACGGGCACGCGGTTGCAAGGTGGTGGTACGACTAGCGCTAAATTGCGCGTATTGTCTCGTTCGCAAAATATCAACCTGCAACGCATGCCCCTACAAAATATACAAAAAAGAAAAACCGAAAACTTTTTATTGTATGTACTTATTATAACTATAATTTTATATAAAAAAATAGAGGCGGTCTTATCGGTAACCGTAATTTCATACTTGATTATAGAGGTAATTATCTTTAAATAAAATAATAGTTTTGCGAACTTTCAATTAATATACTCAAATAAAAATCTGACCGCCACCGCCCCCCCCTATAATAAAACCGTAAACCGTATCACTGCACAATAAGGTTCAAAATATACTCAATGACGATATTACGCGCATTTTGTTAATCATGTCCCAGTTACCGTCAAAATAATATAAATACTGACGGGTATTGGGTCAGATAGGGTATTTTAAGTACGAATACCTGTCATACGCATAAATAAGAAGCTAATAATAAAAATAGCACAATTTTATAGGTTATATCGTTAGAAAATTAACTTGAGCGTTTCACTAAAATATCACACTTACCAAAACGGCATCCTGGTCCTGTGAAACTTGAAAACAAAAGTGGTGCGGAGGACTACACTTTCAGTTACTAAACTTCCCAAAAAACACAAATTTCAAAATCGCTAACTTTGATAGCTCATTTCTCCGGAACCATTATAGATATAACTAAATGGTGCCATTTTAATTATGAAGTTTATTATTTTAAATATATTGCTATAAAAATCTTTTATTAAGTTCTCGTTTGAAATAAGTAACTGGCCTTTTTTTACAATCTGACGAGTATTGGGACATTGACGACATTACCAGCGTTTACCCTATATACCATGGTTTTTACGTAGGAAAATAAAGATCTCTGTTTCTGCTTGTATGAATGTAACGACTCTAGTTTCAGCCATGATCTAGAATAGTTGGCAATCATCAAACAGTCTAAATATACCCTTTGTTGTCTTACACGACGGCATCGTAAAATAAACACTGGACGTGAAGCTCAGATAAGTACGTTTTAATTTACGATCTTTGTATCCAGTCTTCAATGGGATTCTTGGAAAGACAAAATTCTGTTTTATATCAGCTCGGAATACTTTACATTTCCATAAATGCCCATGCATTTAAATTGAATTTAAATTTTGAAACCAGTGTGGTTGGTACGGCCCATATAGTTCTGCCAATGGGGCAGCTTAGACGCTAATGAAAACGTACGTTTGCATGAGCGTCAACGCTGCCCCTATGTCCTTCTGTCTGAGACAAGGTTTGGCTCCTAGTATTTCGAGTTCTGTAAAAGTTAGTATGATTAATGATTATCAATTGTAACCAAAACTAAGCGACATATTATTTACGTGTAGCGCGTAAGAGTTTTATGGGATTGAATCTCGAAACGCACTTTGTGCGCTAAAAAAGCGAGTGTTGTTTCCCTGTCTGGGTGTGGTAAGACCATAATTGTCGTATAAGTTTCTAAATGCCTAGATACAAGAAATCCTAATTAGGATTTCTTGTATCTACAGTCCTGACGGACTAAAGTGTAAGTAATTGTTGGTCTGTTGGACATAATAGAAACATTTGTCTAAAAGATGTTCAATTGTTCATAGTAACTACAGTTTTTTTTTATACTTATGGCCATAACGAGGCTAGTGGGTCAGCCCGCAACAATTTCAGTGCCACTCAGAACTTTAAAGCACGAGGCCTGCGCGGTACTGCATTGCGCTCGTTACCCATGCGATATTATGTACCTATTAATAAGTATCAAAAGCCCAACAGTAATTTCACTGACTATACTTCGCTCACCAAACAGGAAAACATTTCTGCTTGGCGGCAGACTAAACGAACAAAGCGGTGGTACCCACCAAGATCTCAGAAGAGTTCTACCACCTGGTAAACATGCTTTTTTGTTCAATTATAAAACAACAATACATTCAAATAATTAGAAGACATTTTCTCTCTCAAAATTTGCTGTAGGTATGCATATTTTCATCGCTTAGTAGATATCCGATGTTCAATAACACGCTCATTTTTCTAAAAATTTAACACAAATAAATTGAAATTCACATTTAATATAAAATCCAGCGGTTATTCAAGCAAGTCGACGCGCGGCGTTTCTAAATTTAAACACAAGGCTGTTACATGTTGTTGTGTTATGATTCCTAGCAATTTTATACTGCTCTATGAATAATTCTATGTAGGTCGCAAACTTGCTTTAAAGTTTTGAGAAATAAATTTAAGTGATATAATCCATCAGCTTCATTTATATCTGCGTATTTCTAATACATTTATGTGGCGTTGAATGTTTTTCCATTTGCAAGAATTTTGGGTCAAGTCTCTCAATATTATTGGATCGATCAAATTGCGCTAAAAATACAGAATGTACAGTATGTGTTGCGATCGTAACCTATTTTATTTATGATTATTTTGCGTAAAAAGTTAAAAGCCCCTGTCGGTATTTAGTATGTCATTTGTTTTTATGCGAACCGGAAATAATAAACCTTCACAAACATAGTTTATCACCATTATCTATGATTTAGGAACTAGAGGAGAATGAGGGTTATCCTTATGTGAAATGCTATTTATGTCGTTAGGAAATCCAACTCGAAACTTTAACAATTAGCTAGATAAGTTTGGTCCATTCATTTAATCCAATCAATTACCACTTGAGTAAGTATTGTCAATAATGATTTTAATGAATACATTATGCATTGCTTGAAGAATGCGTTGTAGACACTGTTATACTTTCCAACCGTCTTTTTTTAACATCTATTCCCAAAGACATTAGTTTAAAAAACACAGCATCGTGATTAGGTACCACATAAAACTACCGTGCAGTTAACTCCATTTTAGACGTTTATATTGTTTTCTCCAGCATTAGCTAGGACTCAAGCAGTATCGTAAATGTGCCAATGAGCAAATAAGCTTCGTTTATTTGCGTCCGGCGTGTTTACAAGAGCTTTCGCTTCTGACGTAACGTTTCAACCCGTCCTATAAAATCCAATACTCGGCTAATAGTAGTGATGATTACCTACAGTAATATATACTAAAACTCTTTCTAATGCATGTTTGTGATGTGATGTTCTTGTAAACAATCGAAGGATATACAAAGGTATTGGAATTGTTGCCATGTTATGTTCGAAGTCAAAAAGCAAATGATGAAAGTAATAACTGGTTCGATGAAAATCTACGGTAGAACCCATCTTGGGAAAGATAATTTGGAAAAATTGGAAATTTAGCTACGCGATTGGTTGTTCAATAAGCAGCTCTTCCAACCGCCCAATTATGCGCGATTACATTATCAAATTCAAATTCAAAATGCTTTATTCAAATACTCAAAAGGAGCACTTATGAAAGTTAAAATAAATGACTCTAACAGCGGGAGAGGAACATTCGTACCAATCTATGCTCGCTATCCAAATATTGTAAATCAGTTACCGGACTAGATCCCTAATTTTTTGATAAATCTAAGATCGTTTTGTACCTACCGTTTTTTTGCATACACTTAATGTGGTCTAATTTTGAAAAAAAAAAAAAGTTTCTTCGGCAAACTAATTTACAATGCAGTAACGTTTTCCTGAGACACTAAGCTGGTAGCGAAGGTAAATGTGAACTCATCGTCCCAAAAGAAATAACCGCGGTCATTCATCATAACTGATGATAGATGAATTGCTCCACATTTAGCCATGAATTATATTTCTTGGCGATAGTTATCATTAGCTTATATCGCGTTACATATAGGTATACGTTAGTACTGAAAGTTCAAGTGGGTGTAAAAATTTGCGATGTGACATTGGTGCGAAAATAGTCTAACAGCTGGCGATTTCATATCCAGATGACGCGAATTGAATGATATATTGAAAGGCGATGGTTTAAATATGTCTTAAAATATTTTATGAAGTTCAAACGCTTGGTTTTCAAAGCAAAAGTACGTGAAAATTATCGAAATAAATTCTACCCCTTTACCACCTTTGACACCAACGGTGATAAGAAACATAGTATAATGGTGCACAAACGTAAATCTGTTTTTTCTGTTTCTAACTTTCAAAAAGGTTGAATTCTCATTTGTAAGATTCTCACTTTTATCATATGTATTTAATGTGTTTTAATTCAAACCTCTCGGCTCTAACAGACCAATTTGAAGATATATATTTAACTGAAATGGCAATTCCTGAGTCGTCGCAACTCAGCCAAGTTTAGGGGTTTACCGATTCTTTTTTAAGATTTATTACGACGTGTTCTTTCTCGTTACACTAATATATTTGATGAAGATAGAGAAGATTCTGCGTGAATATAGTCTGTTAAACAAATTACCTCAATTCTAGATTGCTTTTTTAAATCGTAATGTATTGCCAGGTTTCACATTAAAGTGATTTAGTTAATGTGAGGTGTGAGCGCCGCTGCGGTCACAGAATTCAAATAAACAGAAACACTGAAAGTAAATATATTTTGCATGAGTGTAAGCGACGTCTAACATAATTTAACTGTTGCATCTAAAGGGGATCTGTTTACATTATACACCTGTATAGTTGCATCCAAACGCAAAGCTTTGCTCTCCCAATTAAATCAAAACGGCTGCTTTTTAAAAACATTCTCGTGTGAAGGTAGTTTTATTTTTCTCGGCAACGAAACTTTCCTATAGCAAAATCACTCACACATTTTCCGGAAAACTACGTCGTTAAACCGACGAGGGTTATTACATCACAAATTTTGTAACACTACGCGAAACTCGAGTGCTCCAAAATTAGATTGGGCTTCAACATCCGAAGTAACGGTCCGAAAAATACCACCGTGCGGGCAACTGGAACTTCTCGAAGTATCACATGTAACCTATCGCTTACGGATGTCATAATTACATAAGTTAAGTTTGTAATGTTGCACGCACCCAATTTGTGACCACTTCGTCCTCGGGATGCATGGGGTCTTGGTAACCGTTGGGGAAGAAATTGGGGTTGACCGCCATTCTGGTAGAACTTGTATCACGGACGTGTGTCGCTCAACGTGTGATCGCGGACTGCCGAGAGTCGCTCCAGGCGCTCCCTCACGAGTAAACAACGCGATTTCAATGCATTCTATTTTGGAAATATGGCGGGAAAATAGGCGTGGGAGTTAGCGTCCCGCGCGCCGTAGAGCCTTGTGCCATAAACCGTCCATTATTTATGACATATAAATGCCGTTACAGAAAAATATATGGAACGGATTTGCAAAACCGCAGACTTGGGATCAGTTGTTGAGCTGATGTAAACAACTTTTAATTGAAATATTAAAAACACCGGATGTTAAATTCGCTATTATTATACATTGAATTAAATTTTTTTATCACACAGTTTTGGAGTCGTCCATTAATTACGTGAGGTGTTTTGGTCAAGCCGAATCTCACCAAATCTCACGTGGGGGAGAGAGGTGGGTCTCAGCAAATATAAACAATTTTTTCAGTGTAAAACTGCAAGAAAAGTGTTTTAAATTAAGTAGAATATGTTTCTCCACTAAAATACTCGACGAATGCTGCGGCTTACGACCAGGAATCGGAGATTAACGTATTTGCACTAAAACACGTATTTTGGGAATCTCACGTGATATTAGGGGGGAGGGGGTCGAGCCAAATCTCACGACATCTGACCAAGGGGGAGGTCCAAAAATTGCCAAAATCACCTCACGTAATTAATTGACGCCCCCTTACCTGTGATAACGAAAACTGCGGAAGGTTGAGAAGTCGGTAGGTAATTGAAATAATGTAAAATAACTGCGATGAAAACCATTAAAAGTGGTGTTAAATTCATTTTGGAATGGAAATCCTAGGTAGTTTTTGGATTTCTCAAAAGCTTATCCAGTTCTCTAATTTCAGCAAATACTAGGATCGGCCATTGAGTTCGGAGTGGGCCGTTTATGCATACCTACCTACTGCATGGGCTGATCTTACGAATACATTAATATTTTGTACAGTGTTTGTAATATCAAAATAACAGCTTTTTACTAAATGCATATGAAAGTATATACGGTACCTATAACAAACAACCATCAACAACCACCAACAAACCAACTTTTGTCTGTCTGTTTGTTCCGGGTAATTTTCGAAACGGCTGGACAGATTTTGACGGGACTTTCACTGGCAGATAGCTGATGTTACAAGGAGTAACTTAGGCTACGTGTGCGAAGCCGCGGAGCACAGCTAGTTGTAAATATAACCTATTGGTTATATTTACAACTAGCTGTGCTCCGCGGCTCAAAGGATCTGTACTAAACTTTGGAGAAACTAGACTGGAAAGTAGTCTTTTAATCTTCGACTGTTATGGTCTTGGTCGTAGACCAACATAATTGTATATAGGTACTTAGGTATATTACTGCTTCTTGAACTCATAGTAGGTAAGAGATAGGTGGATTAATAGCTGTTGCTCATTTCATTACGCGCTCATACGCCAAACGGCATCAGAAAACCGCCGGTCTATTATTGCGTTCCATGAATCAGAAAACGGATTTAGATTCGTTCTGGAATGTTCTCAGACTCCGATGAATTATGGCTACATTGCTAGATTCCTGGTTTTGCCTTTCCCACACCACAGAGTGGGATATCGCTACTGTCGAAGTATCAGCAAGTAGCAGGCTGGTTTAATTAATAAAATTAAAATTCAACATCATTAGCAAAGTGCGCTTTGGCTCGACTCCAGGAATCGTCAGCTATCGGCTTAGCGCGGTCCAGTTAACCTATTTTGCCGAAATCGTCAAGGACAAAATATATGCTAGTTTTACATGGTTGATACAAAGTTGAGTTGAGTTGAAACGCTCTTGTAAAGCTGAATAGATTTTCTTAGAAGCTTACTAAACTATTTCACTACTATAGTAAGTTTAAGGTATGTCATATTTGACGTTTATATAAAGCCTATCAATTTCCGTATTTCTTGACGATGAAGTGTAAGAACACGAACCATTGTCACACTTATTATTTATTTATAGCAAGGGAAAATTAATGATGTCTTCACCTTCTTTGTAAGGAGCTATTAATACTAGAGGTTATAGAAAACTATCGATACCAGCTGCCTAACTGGCTAAAAAAGAGGGTTCGTTTTCGATTCCAAACCGATTAAAACCACCGTTCATTAGTCTTCGGCTGGAAGGAATTGTCTAGAGTTTTCGCTAGTTTTCGTTTTGTAACAAATTGTTTCCTTAATAATGTTCGTTCTAAAGTGAAAACCAGCGAAAATTCTCGACAATTCCTTCCAGCCGAAGACCTAGCGACCGCTGGTCTTAAACTGGTTGAAGTCGAAAACGAACACGATTTTGTTAGCCGGTAAGGCCCCTGGTTAATAAATATTAGTTTTTTCGCCTGGATAATCGGAAATAATCGATTTGAAATATTTTGTTTTTACTTACATGAAACAATTTTTTTATTAAATCCTTACAAGTTGTGACTATTTATGACTATTTGTCTTGAGTATTGTTAGCAGGCTGAGTACATGTGTAACCCCCAATATTAATCCACAGAAAGGAGTCCAAATCCCGGAAATAGAATTTCTTGTCCGGATTTCGACACACTCTGATAATGTTAAATATTGTGTACATACTTTATATCTTTTAATCTTATTTGTTTTTTTGTACATACTGAAATTTGGAGTGACTTATTTCCAAGGGACTTATTCTCACAGCTTGTGGACAACCATGGTCCTAATCACCCCCTTCCGGGATAACATTCCAATTCAATATCATCCTGTCCATATAGGTGCTATGATTGCAAATACAATACTTTCCTTCCTTCTTCCTATGCTTTCTTTCACCCAAGCGCAAACTCATTTTAAGATTCGAATCCTTGATCAACGGATTGGCGGGCGCCATCACTACCACCGAGCCATCATCATTTCGAAAGACAAGATTGAAGTGTTTGGGCACGCTACCGGCCGCCCTGCGTCCGGGTTTTTCGCCCAGTTATTTTCGATGGTAATGGTAAAAGGTTTAATTTGGATGCGGAGAAATAAATACACAGCGCAACGTTTGATAGTCAAGATCATAGAGTCCATAGACATCTGACATTGACATTTATTATACCTCAAAATTATCTATGGCTAGAGGCCAAACCCTAACAGAAGAAATTGATAACAGTATAAACGTATACTAAACGCAACAGCATTATCCGGTTGTTCATTTACGGTAATTTAGTCATTAGGACATTTTACATTTGGCAACACATCAAAAACGTTTCGATTGTTCCGAATTTCCTTACGGCTTACTGTCAAATGAAAGATTCCCGTGGTACCGACTAGCACATGTCACAGTAATAAAATTGTGTGACCCTCGGATAAAATTAGTTTTACTGCATCCCACGCAGTTCATGCTTTGGATTAGTCTAAGTACCTATGATTCAGTGAAAAGTACTGTCGCGCTTTCTGGCGCGATCTATTTCTATTGCAGTTCCACGTCGACGCGATGATAGCTCAGCGGCGTTTGGTGAAGGTAAACGTGTGAAGCAATCATAGCGCTTTTCTTAAGGGGCAGAATACGACGCGCCGTTATCTCGCTCGCGTATCTTAACATTTTTTAAGATAAATAAACATTTGATATAATTATGAAAAATCGCATTCGGTGAAGTTGCTGGCAATAACATTACAAAAGTACGGGAAAAGTATCATTTTGATCCGATCAAGTTTTCATGCATGAAAATGGGCAAAACATAAAATCTACCTATTATAATAATAAATAATATAAATAAATAATAAATATACCTATTTTTAGGTTTCAAAACCTGACTGGAATGTGTCAGCAATTTCACCGAATGCGATTTTTCATAATTATATTAAGTGATTGTTTATCATCAAAAATGTTGAGATCCGTTTTTTTCCGAATTCCCAAACATTGTCTACTCAATGATGTAGGTTAACTGAAGCCACAGCCAGAATTCGTAGCTGCATGCTAATTTTTAACCCGCATGACCGTGATCCGAAATGTGTCGAGGTCACTCAAGATTTTAGTTTAGTATACTGATTAATTCAAACTAACAAATTCAGCTTTATGTGCATCCCAAGGCGATGTTGGCAACTTTAGATGTTTAATTTGACTGTGTTTACTATTTACTTGTTTCGAATTACATTACTCTACCAATGAGTACAAAAATACAGCGACAGGTAAACAACCTCTACCGTTTCAGCAGAACACAAGACAACTATACGTAAACAACAGGTATGATGTAGGGCATCGTACTTTTTAATTAAAAAACGTATGTCAGTCTGTCAAGGCCTCTTTAGCTCAAGGATGGATTTATTTTGTGAGAATGGCCTGAGGTGAATTTGCAAATTAATCATACATAATGACTAATGTGGTCCTTTGGTATGAACCTTGTGCTGTCCAAAAGTAAACTAAATAATATGAATTTGACGCCAAGCTGCAATTTACTGTGTTTTGATTTGAAGGGCACATTATTCAGTTAAATTACAGGACGTATGAGATATGAGTGCTGACGTTTCAATGTGACGAGCGCTGCGCAGTGCCAGGAAAATTTTTTCATCTAATTACATAGGCAACAAAACATTAAAAATTATAATAGGGTAAACTTAAATATATTAGTGGGTATTAGTTATACACATAAAATCAAACACGCATAGTCAATCTTGTTGACTCGATACTGATCATCGAGATACTGACCCCGAGGGGTGAAATACTGTACTATCCGATCTCACAGCAATGTATTGATTTTGGTATAACTAATATCAGTGCTCAGCGTATCAGCGCACGGGAAATCGGCGCCAGGCGGTGGTTTACCCAATCAGAGCGCATTATACCTAGGCAAAAATGATGGAATTTATTTCATGCAAACCAAACGTCACTGCATCTCTAGGCGTTAGTTCCTCGATGATACTGATGGTCACCCCGCACACGCTCATCGTTAATTCAAAGTCATCGTTTTTGCAAGATTGTTATTTGAAACAAAACTATAATGAAACGAAGTTTTACTCGTGCAGTTATTTTTCTTAGAGTGGGAACACAGCAGATATTTGAAACATTTTGTGCAATCGCCGCCATTTTCTTATTCTGTCTGTTGATATGGTTCAATCTCCGAACAAAACAAGTTTTTGGTTCTTGTTATTTGTTTCTTGTTACGTTATAATTGTGCCGCGCGAGAGCATCGGGGGAAATAGACACTAAAATATTTTTCACGACTGATGTGTTGAAATGTTTTGGGCAACTGGCATGTCACTTTGACAGTGACTTTTCATGACATTTCTGTGTTTACAAAAAATATCTAAGATTTTGGAACGTGGTATAGTGTGTCGTCACTCACCTGGCTGCCTATGGACTCGTCGACAGAGTCGTCAGTGCGGGTGGAGTTGGGCGACAGTAGCAGCGTGCGGTACTCGCTCTCGTACTGGTGCGGGTACAGCGCGTACTGCGGAGAGTATTGCGGAGGCACGGGCGTGCTGCGTGGCAGCGACTCGGGGCCCTTCCAGGCATGTGCCGGCAGCGGGCTCTGGGTTCTGTCGAAAACAACGCATTATAAGAACAAGGTTTTGTCATAACATTCGTAGCGTAAGCAGTGGAGTCTGCATTAGCTTATGTTAGTTGTAAGTTGTTACACAAGCTTATATATAGTTTATTAAAAAAATAAAATAAAGTAAATTGAATTAGTAAACTCTTACGTTAATTTACCTCCTTTGAAGTACAATACATTTTTTTTTGTCTTACATGCCCGTATAAAGAAAACAGACTAGAAACTCTTCTGCAATTTCATTACTTAGCTATACTACGAGTATGAACACAGTCTTATAATTTACTAGGATATAATTATAGGAGTAAGTACTGCAAGAGATATCAACTCATTGTCTCTGGTCTGTCAACTTTTTATAATAGCATCTTGGTCACTTTTATTTCCTCAATTCACTTTTTATCTATACTAAAATTATAAAGCAGTAAGGTTTTTGAGTTTGTTTGTTTGTTATCGCTAATCTCTGTAACCGCTGGCCCGATTCTAAAAATTCTTTCACTATATATGAAGCCACATTATACCTGAGGCTGTATAGGCTACATTATATTCTGATTTCATGCGTGCGAAGCCGCGAGCAGACGCTAGTTCTATCTATTGTTTATTAGGTATCTTATCTAAATTCAATGGCTATTCGATATAAATGAAGAAAAAACTATTGAAATGAAAACAAACACAAATGAGCTCACAATTACTTATATGACTATTTTTACATTTCAATAATGTTTGTGTATATAGATGGCCTTTCAACTGTTTGCTCTATTTTGTAATGTAGTGTAAAGTTGGGCGGCACTATTGGAGTAAATGTAAGGAAATGCATTGCAAGCCCAGAAGCTGGGCTCTTTTTTCATCTGTAAAACACTCACTATTTCTTTAAAAAAGCAAATTACTTCTCTTGGACCGGTGGTATTTTTGGTACTCTCCCGACAATACCGCCGGATGTATTAACACTTCGTATTCGCCTACGCTTATGCTGACGATTATTAGTTTATAGTTTAACCCCGTTTCAACTTGTTCAACTTTTGCCATACATATCGTCCCACGTCCACATTATCCATGTAAACTCATTTTAATTTTCTCTACTCTACCTCGTGAATGTAAAAATCATGTTGTTAAGTAACCATTGGTCGCTGCGGTCTGGCACTAACGTAAACTTCATGAAAAAAAAACATAGGATATGCAACAGAACAAAAAGCAACAACGCTACTTAGTTTTCATAACAACGTATTTTTACGAGAGAGTTAATAATTTCCAGATGGCCTCAAGAACCAATGTAATGAAAATGATTACCTATAGGGCGCTGCGGCTCCGTGTTGTATGGGCGATCGAGGCGCCATCGGAGTCCCACTCCTTGCTCCTTCCCGCTCCACATCCCTAAACGCATGAATGAATATGAGATATGGAAATATGGACTTTACGACGAAATGATAAGATCTTAATACTTGCTTTACATAAGTATAAATTGGCAAAGTTGAAATTACTAGATTAATAGTATTTCTAATACATTTTCAGAAGGTTTCTTTTTTACTTTTTAGGCATAGATTACGCGATAAACACAAAATGGTTTTCTTTAGACTCTCAAACCAAGATCTTCATCGTTTCGTTAATATAACAGACATATAAGAGGCATACAACATAGAAATGCAGGAACAGGCAAATAAAACAATAGAAAGGTGGCTTATGCTATTTCTCTATACAACATTTAGGTAGGCATGTATACTAGCATGTTTCCTTTTAATAACAGTTGGAATACCAGGGGCTGGTACGTAATATCTCATGCAAACATGAACATGTATGTCGACAAAGTTGATCTTTGTTGATTTAATTGGTATCTATTCATATTTATTTCTTTGACCAACTGTTACAATATGCTCAGTGGGTTAAGTTGACATTGTCTTGTTTTTGAAACATTTGTGAAATATTTCTTACAGGTTTCTGGTTTTAGAACAAATATATTTAGGAACATGCCTAAAAATTGTAAAATACAACATCGATTGTGGCAGAAAGTAGATAGAACAGGCCATTAAATATTTTCGTGAACTTCGCCGAATTAATAAACATAAATATATTTATTGTGGTACTGAATCTCTTTCATAATGGGGCCCCTTTAAACAAAGTATGAATTTCGAAAATTGATGGTTTCTTAATAATAAAGAAATATTAATTAATTAGTGTTTCGGCATGACATTCTTCAATTAGAGACGAAACGAAAAACTTAACCAGTTTGATGACTGTTTCTTCTTTTTTATGCCAGACTCAGTTTCTCTTCTAATTCCGGCACTCTTCTTATCTCGCACTGATTTAAAGTTGACAGGCGCATTCCTGGGCCAAGGAATCTAATTTCATTCAAGGACGTTTAAATCTACAAGCTTTGAATTGTCTAGCAAAAAGCGTTCTTGTTCTTAATTCTGTTTAAGAGATTCCGGTGCAAACTGTTATAGTTGAGGGTCTATTGTTGTACAATATCATAAGAGAGAGACACTTGGAATCAAATTAATTAAGTATGTGACGATGAAGAGGGCTTTTCAAAAACATGATTTTCTATCTTCTAATTTAATACTTTATGAAATCCATAGGAAGAAGCTTGCTAACAGTAAATTGACAAGGACTATGGAAAATATTGTTGACCAATCGGTCGAAAATTTCGTACATACAATATCTCTATAGATTTGATTGATGTTTTAAAATATTCATGTTTTAATAAAAAATTAACGTCATTCCACCAATTAAAAATCATCCTGTATACATCTGTGTTTGAAACAACAAAGCACGTACTTTTCATTGAAACCTATAATAGCGTCTTTAATTTTAAGATTCAGTACCACAAGTAGTAGGTAGTAGTTATTAGCACCTAGGCATAGGATAATGCACGACACCTAAATACAGTCTTACTCGGCATATTCGTGATAGAAGGTGGGTGTTGGAACGCGTCCTACAAAACTGCCCGAAGCTCGGGGCACCGAGTATAGATGAGAACTTGATCCGCCCCTGTAGTTACATTGTACCTTTACAATTGACTCTTCTCTGGGTCGTTACTCATCCAGCATTAAATACGCAGAAAATAATAATGATGAATAAAATAATGTAAATTTCACCTAAAAAACGTAGCTAATTGTGAAACAGGAGGTTTCCAATATGTAAGTTATCTCCGGCATTTATGGACTGATATAAAAAACTGAAAATAAGCAAAGAGGAATCCGAGGGTAGCCCTATTCAAATGTGATTAAAATTTAAATCTGACGATGGACTGCAAAGATAAAGCTATGAAAATCAAAACTTGACATTTTTAAAAAGAAATTATTTTGATAGTTGATAATAAAAGATTTATCTACTTGCTGTGTTTTAACAAGACGGAGTCTTGTTTTAGTTTTTTTTTTACTGAAATTGTAATACTTATGTGTAAACGAAAACTGATGTTTGTAAGGAAGAAATTGAAAATTATGCTACATTTAACATTATATTTTATATATTCGCATATAGAAACGTTTCTGAACAAGTTAAGGGCTCCGACATAGGGCCCTATTAAATATTCCTTCCTCTTTATTATAATCCATAGAAATCTAATACAGCTTTAACTTCCAACAAGACCAAAATCGTTACCTCTGCACAACCAGTTTGATCTGGTTAGAAGCGTTCTTGAAAAGGTTCTGTGCGTCTTCATGACGCAGGTCGCGCGCGTCGTAGTCGTCGACCTTCGCGATAATGTCGCCGCGGATGAGCTCCTTGCCCGCCGGGGTGCCCGGTGTTACCTGGAAACGTACCAGTTGCCATGAGAAAATGTTGACAACCTTGTTAAGTACTCGATTTTTAGTTTTAACTTATGGATATTTATAAAAATAGTGCAACGTTTCTATACATTTGAATGACATCCCAATTATAAATGAAGATGTCGCTGTAATGCATTTTAACTAAACTTCAAGGCCACGCTGAAAAGAAAACATAAATTTAAATGATGTTATTCGCTCCCATAGTGCATTTAAAAGAGCGTCTGACCCGGAGAGCAGATACGTTTGAATCGAAAATTTGTTGGCAACAAAATTTTTGGACTACTGTTCAAAATGGACAAAAGACTTTGAATAGGTAGGTATGCATCCAAAATATATTGATATTTGCAACCGAGTAAAATTTCAAAAACTCTACGATTCCCATATCGACCGAAAACGAGAGCTTTCAGAAATATGTTAAAATCAGATATTATGGCTTTTACCCCAAGTCAATGAAATGAAATGAAAAGTCAATGAAACTGAATGATAAATGTATCATTCAGTCCTCTTTGCATACACTGTCGGTTTGCGTTGGTGTAAAAGGGAAGCAAGACCGCGCGGGCCACTACAATTTAGAAAATATTTAGTCTTGCTGCTACAATAAAAAAAAACTTTTACAAAATATATAACTAACTCATTTGAATACACTACCAATGAGACGAATATGCATGCTGTATCGTAAACATAGAACAAATGTGCTGTGTGACAGGAAACAACATAGGTATATTTTATGGCACAGAAGGTAACCACAAAGTTCAAAGAGGCCGGTACTGGGAAATCAATATTTATTCAAAATGGAGAAGTATTGCAGCACAAAGCTTACTTCAAAGACTTTGAACGCTATTCGAAGACAGATTTAAAATTTCCTTAGAAGCAAACACGACGAGGGCATGGCTAAACAAAAACACCACCGAAACATATAAATAGGCTATAAGCCCTTCGATTTTTTGCTAACCGACAGCAAGAACATTATTTCTAAACCACCTATCGGGACGAAGTCTTTGCCCTGTGTGTACTAGGAGCGTGCTAAGCAATCACACGCACGCGGACGGAAATCAGCATGACAGGTAAAGGGCACTTACAGCTATAACAAATTATAGATTATAAAAAAAATCGTGTAGGTTATAGTCACAAAGAACCGAATATTTGTTTCACTTAAAATGACGAGGTATTACAGATAATTTGAAAAATATATTCTCCATGTTGCAAGTTAGCAGAGCAGACCATGACATAATTACTGCGGGATTTGGGACTTCCATATATCCAATAGGCCTACCTAATCAAACTTTCCTATAGCGATTATTTTGAAATAATATTAGATAGGGGTATATAATATGTCAGGTATCAATGTCCCCAACTGCAGGTACTCGTATGCTGTCAAAGAAACAGTAACGCTTGGTTGAACATTGTAGAGACCACCTTTTATCTCTTGGAGAGTTTGAACCTTTCGAAACCATGATTATTTTATACAATACTCGTATTATAAAAATATTGTTGACATCAGACAGCTATTAGCAATTATAGGGTAGCCTAGACAGTGCATCAGTCTAGGACGACCTTGTAGCCAGGCCGAGGGGGGCGAGCGGGACGCATGCATCGCCTTGGCTTGCAGCCAGGCTAAATCTATCCACCGACGACGCCGCGCCAACATGACATTTTTTATCGAAAACAACTGACGGATCGAACGGAGGCCGCATCGACTCTGCGCAAATCCATCACGACTTCCTCGAGTCAATGGCGAGGACATGATGCTATATTTACTCTTATCTATCAGCGCGGTGAAATTCTCAGTGACAAGTCACTCGCTGTTTTTGTATTTTTCGTTAGTTACTTCTGGCAGTCGGCTATCTGCATTACATACGCAAGTGACGCGTAGCGCTTACGTCAGTGAAGTGCTTACTCAACCACACGCGTAAGCTAGCACGTAAATAGCTAAAGATATTTTTAGGGTAAGAAGGTTGCACCATATGATCTAATTAATATTGAAAACGAAACAGGAGATGGTATAGTGGAATTTAATAATTTGAGGTTGGTCCGTCGATTCTCATTACAATACGTTCATTCACATCACGTAGCATATTATTCTGCAATGGCGTGCCATGGACGTCACGCTGCCGGCGTCAACCTCGGAACGAAATCATTAATCCTGTGACGTAAACTTGTCTAAACATTAGTAGTCAATAGGTATATCTAATTCTAGTGTGTGCCAATACCTTTAAATGTCGGGTCTATAGATATCGAAACTAATTTGAAACGTTATTTACAAGCATCGCGAAGATACTTCTAATCAATGTTTACAAGAGATAAAATTAGATCATTTTTCATATTATGGTGAATTTTCATATTACCTATGTTTCGAGTTTAATTATTACAAACATTCATGATTCAACAAGCACTTCATTTTATCTTGATATTCTAGGTTCATTTTATCTTGATATCATAAAGTTATTATTACCTTAAGACGAGCGAAAACATTTTTTATAAAAAAATTGAAAAAATAATAACATTATAACATTGTCAACCCATTTTTCAAATTGAGAAAGTGATATTCCCACATACTCACGTTAAAAATCGCATTAATCAGCGATTTTAAACCGCTGCCAAAACGTGACGAGAGTTATGAAGTAACTAATTGCTCAAATGTTGGAAGCGAACGACACTTTTTCATAACAATTTAAACGTCATTACTCATTTTCTATGATCCACCCAGCAACCCAATATTATACGTATTCCCGTTATTCCCGTGAATACTCTGCATTTATTGGGAGCAAAAGTAATTGCAAGTTTGTAGTTTGTTTGTTTACTCAATCATGGCCAATATAGCTGAACAAATTTCGCTCAAATTGGTATAGACACAGATATTTGGATAAACAAATATGGTAACACATACCAATATATTATGTCACAATTCCCACGCACAATATATAGGTAGGTATACAGAGTGCATTTTTTAGACGGGGCAAAGAGGGTGCCCTAACCATTGTGGCTACGGGAAAACGATCTTAGAACATAACTTTTGAAGACATTATGATTTACATTCAGATTTGGAAAAAAAATCGTAGTCAGTAAGAAAAGGGGCCGTTCACACAAAAACTTTATTGATTCCAAATTATCCTGTTTGTTTTAGGGATCAAAATTAGCTATTGTAAAAACTCCGATTTGAACACTATAAACATCGGAAATCGCAAAACTGTCTCATATATTTCGTAGGAAATCATCAGTACCTACACTAGCAAGAAAACATTTTTAGGAGACTATTTTTTATTTTTCCCTGTGTTCACAGATTTTGAAAAAAATGTACAGTTAGGAAGATAATAGATAGTTTACCTACATCATATATATGTTTTTTATGCCAAACTCTACGGGAGTCGGGACCAATTGACGTTAGAGGACTAAAAACGTCAAAATCTGTGAATGCAGATCAAAGTCTTCAAAAGTAAGGGTCGATCACATCTAAGAACGTTTTACTGTAGCTACAACCGTTACGGTCACCCTGACTGCTACGTCTATAAAATACAACCTGTATATAGAACTGCAGAGCGTAATTAATAGTTATTTCTATACTAGAATAACAGCGTGCTAGAAACACAGCGTGATTGAGTAACGAAAATTGATCTAAATAATATTAGCAGGATAAAAGGATATTGAGTCATACCTACGCCATATGGAAAGGAAGCAATGAAATCATTTTTAATGGCAACGTAAAAGAAAATGGTATCAAGGCCGTGGTTCGATCGAGAGATTGATGGCAGCCAAGGTTAGGAGAGATAGATGGTTAAGTGCATTATTCGCTCACTGGCTGAAGGGAAACAGATGGATACATCAAAGGAACATTTTTGCAAGATATCTTTGCAAGGTTGCGTGAGTTTTTATAGTTTCAGCTAAAATAAATTCAGGCTAAACTTATTTAGATCTAATCGTAACCAGGTCAAAATCATCAGTAATAATTAATTAACGTAATTAAATAACTAATTTTTACATATTTTAGCACAACAAAAAGAGCTTCTTGGTATGTAGTTTTCCCGAAAAGTTAAAAAGAACTGATCACATCATCACATAAGTATAGAGCATCGCGCAACCCGGCACAATTCCCATACCTACCTAGCACAATATTACGTGACCTTTATAAGTACTCCCCCGCGATTTCGTACACGTAATTATTTGTCCGTTTTATTGTTTCTTTCTTTATTTCTTTCTTATTATTATATTATGTAAAAATGTTTTTTGTAAGTTGTTTTAAGTTGCTTAAGCTTTGTGCATCTAGTTCTGAAATAAATAATTTCTTTCTTTCTTAATAAAAGTAACCTAACTTACAAGGAGTAAGTTACTTAGGCTAGAGTAAGGCTACTTTACATCAGGTATCTAACAGTGAAGCTCCCGTCAAAATAGGTCCAGCCGTTTCAGAGATTACCCGGAACAAACTGACAGACAGACAAAAAATTTAAAAAGTGTCTTTTTTGTTATAAGTACCTTATATACATGCATATCATAATACGTTACGGTGAAAACAGCCAAGAGGCGGTAAATAAATAAAGTAAATTACAGTGCGTGTCCTGAAACTAATTACATATTTATGAATCTCACGGCCTTCAACGGATAAATGCACCGTATTTCTCACAATTTACTGGGAGAGAATTATATAGTCACGTGAAGAATCTCGTTTCACGGTAGACTGTTTAACATTTTACAGTTTAGTTTACACCATTATTTGAGAGCTTTAGTGGTAAAAACCAGTGCTAACGTGTGGGTTCGTGACCTACCAACCACGAAAGACAGACCGCACTAAAATTATAAAGCTTTCGTTAAAAATACATTTTATATCAACGCGTGCGCTTGCGCTTCAGCCATATGCGACGGAGTCGGATAACTCGGAGATGACTCATGCAGTCTAGAAAATATAACTAGCAGAAGAAATTACACTGAAATATTATACATACTGTAAAATTAAAAGCCCTGAGTAAGATTTGTAACGCTATTTAGCAGATAATAAAGTGAACTGATAATGTCGTAACAACTTCAATTTGGGTTTATAATTAACATGGGAGGGAAATATTATATCACTAAAATATTACACATTTTAATATGAATGTTGCGGTTTGAAATGATTTTATTCAGATTTCGATTACAAGTGTTATATGGGTCTAATAATGTAACACGATTTCGAAATTTTTAATTTTCCGATGTTTGATTGAGATAAAATGCATGCATGACGTAAACAATATTATGAGAACACTAGAGTGGTCACAATAAATTAATGGGGACGTACAAGTACGTTGGACACTTGGATTGATGAAGAAGAAAGAAACTGGTTACGGCATCTTCGCTGATGAATGTAAAGTTTGGCTTCTATCGAGTAGTATCCATGAGTACGCGATTATAAGGCGTAGGAACACCGTATCGGTAAATTCCTAACATATCGTGTTTGCAAATTTTTATATTGACGTTAACATTGAAGTGTTGGATTTAATTCACGTATAGGGATGGTGGCGATTTTCTTAGTTGTCCAATAACGTAAACAAATTTAGGTCACCAACCTATGACATAGATAGAAATTCAAATTCGAATCATGTGATTGGTTAGCGATCAGATCAATATTGCTATCATTGGTTGGCATCCGCCGGGTTTATTCACATTATTAGACAAGTATAGTAAACAAGACCATAGCTACATACTAGTACATACATTCGAGTCACGTCTTGTCATACTCAAAATCTTTAAACTCCAGTTTGACTTATTGTTGACATATTTTTTAAGCGATACCAATTAGTGTTGTATCACACATTAGTATATTTGTCAAGACATTCTACCACAACAGCAACCCTCGTGGTTGTGTTGATGGATTCAACCTACACTCCTACAGTTTCTGATTCTATGGCAAAAGAAATGACACCTAACTAAACCCTAGTTAGGTGCCATGGACTCCTGTAATCTATGCATGTTGTATACATGTGATATTTTATACACAAGTAATCATTGCAACTATACAACATGTCTGTATAGGAGAGTATGCTGGCCTAGTTATATAGATAGATAGATAGATAGAAAATTCTTTATTGCACAATCATAGTTGAAGGTACATAGGCGAACTTAATGCTATAAAGCATTATCTTCCAGTTAACCTCGGTGTAATGTGGTGATTTTACAAGGTAGTGCAGATCATAGTTATTGGATAAGTAAAATTTGTATGGAGAAATAACATATGTGTACATACAAAAATACAAATATAAGAAAACACGAACCAATCTAATAGCATAAATACATATATACATACATAATCAAATAAAATATAGGTACCCTAGGTAAAGTAATCTAGTGATTTGCTCAGTTTGTGGTCTTGTTTTGGAGAGCAAGATAGTGGTTATACACTTTGGACTTGAAAGCACCAATCGATAATGCCTGGCGGATATCCGGCGGAAGATCGTTCCAGAGACGTATTGCGGTGACAGTGAAGGAATCTGAGTATAATGACGTTCTATGTTGTGGAACCATTAGTTGAAAAACTTGAGATGTGCGCTGTGGTCGGCCAAGAGAAGAGAGAAATATGAATCGGTCCTTAAGATAGTTTGGAGAGTGGGAATTAAAAATTAAAGGAAAAAAAAATTATATATAAGCTATATCTCCTTCTGTTTTTAAATATGTGGCCTAAAAACCTTTAGAGCCAGTCCTTGTTCTATATCTTTGTGTGTTTCTACTCTGGAACATAACATCACTTAACAACTGTTAAACGTCTACGTTTTATCTGGTGGTAGGACTAACTTTTCTGCGTGTGTTCACCTGGATGGGTACCACCGCTTTGCTCGTGAAGTCTGCCGCTAAGCAGTAATGTGCAAGCATTACTGTGTTCCGGTTTGATGAGCAAAGTAGTCAATGAAATTACTGAGTGTTCACCTGGATGGGTACCACCGCTTTGCTCGTGAAGTCTGCCGCTAAGCAGTAATGTGCAAGCATTACTGTGTTCCGGTTTGATGAGCAAAGTAGTCAATGAAATTACTGAGTATATGAGACTTAATGTCAGGATGTGTCAGAGTAACGAGCGCAATGCAGTGCCGCGCCGGCCTTTGTGTTTCAAAGTTCTGGGTGGTAGGTACTGCAAGGGCTGGCGTTATACTTACCCTTAGATAAATGACACGCTCGTCTCGTTATCCAGTAGGTAGTATAAAAAAGATGTGTAGACGATAAAAATGCACTACATTTTTATCATGAACTGTCTTGGAGTCAGAGAGAGTTTGAAAAACTGACATCAAACACACAGGTTTGCGGTCAAGTTGATAAAATAAGTTGCTAGTTATTTCAACATGCCGTAAGTATAAGTACGTAATACAACAGATTATTAAAAATAGTTGTTTTCATAGCTTTCATAGCAGAGCGGATTTCATAGCTCAAGACCGGTGTGAAAGTAAACAGTGGTTACGTAATATTTATCAACTTATTTTTCATAATATTTTTGTGTTTGAGACAAATAAAAAGGATTCAAAAATTATTCTTAGATAATTTTACCTTTTGGTTACACTTTGACTCGTATACTTATATAAGTAATATAAATTTCCAGAGCACAAAAATTTGCACACATTTGAAATCAATATTGACAGTTATTGATTAGGCATCTTATTAATAAAAGAAATTTAAAAATTAAACAGTGGTTTACACCATCGTTTAAGGAAATTTGTATTAATAAACGCTATTTAGCACTATTCAATGGATAAAATTGGATGTGTATCAACTGTCAAGTTAGACTACCTCGACAACTCGCTAAGCAGTGGACAAGGGTTACCATAGATTAATATTTTCCTAGGCAATGCTGCCAACTCGGTATTAGGGGTTGGAGCTACATCCAGTATAAAATTAGGGCTATATCTGCCCAAACATGGTAAATAAGTTCTAGACCTGCTCAAAAATCGTCAAAATGGGCTTTATTACTAATTAAATAACGAGAGCTGTTAATTTTCTATGAGACTATCGGTAGTAACAAACAAACAAACTGTACCTTCTTAAAATATCAGTACAGATTCATTTAAGGCTCACGTCTTATAAAATTTCTTTGCTTGGTGTAAAGGCAACACAGTTGTTATGTTCCAGGTAACATTAATTGCTTTTAAGATAAAACATTTTACTTTTCAAATGGAAGATTTTTTTCACGAATCTGTTGCATTATTTATTTTCTAGATTTTGTTGATTACTCCTAAATGTGCCAAAACCAGCCACGTTTTAGAAATCGTTAACATAATAATCTTATAATTCATAAGAATCAAATTAGCCTAAATGGCACAAATCTGCCACAAATGGTCACACTGGAAGGAAAGAAAAAGAATTACGTTCAAAAGATTCAGTCACTCGGTCTTTGTCTCTGGTTATTTTACGGTTTTTATTAGATAATAGGGAATCACTAAACAGTGACTTAACATCTTATACAGTGCATAGCTAAACCGTTGTTTAACCAACCGTTTAGGCAGTTTTTATTAATGAGAGCCTAGTCAGTGTACATGTTCAGCGCAAAATTAATAGAGATCATGTAAACATTAATAACAAAAACGTCTGGATTAATGAGTGTCGCCAAACACTATAGGACATTGTGATAATGAGGCCGAGCCGGATCTACGCAGCTGTCGAACGACATGCGACCGATACAAATCCAAGAATACATCGGTTATAAAGAGACATCGTCGACGGTCTAGTTAATTTGATGTTGTTCTAGATAAATCTCTCGAGAATTGTCCCATTTGCCCAATATTTTAAAACAGCTACATGCTTAACAAAAATAACTGAACTGATACGAAAAGTTGGCTTTTGTTCTCTTCAGTATCACTGAAAATTGTAATAAACTTCTCTCAAGTGATGATATTACGCTTGCCAAGAGCCAAGGATTATCTTCAAACACCGAGGTGCTAGTATTTTTAACGTATTTCCAAGCTCTCAAAAACGAAACCAATGTTATAAGAGCACTAATCAACTTTGGGCTTAGAGGCAACGCACTGGCACGTGTACGACTCCAGCGTTTGTTTACACCGGCACGGAGCGTTCATTGTTGTTATGGCGGCGAGTCGTCCTAGAGCGTATCGAGAGATGGATACCCTTGTGACGATGAGTGGGGTGGCCAGGTCGGAGCCGCCCACCAGCCGCAGGCCCCAGTTGATGTCGCGGCAATCCCGCCGCAGCGTCACCACGAATGTATGCAGCCGCCCCATGGCGTGGAACAGGGGTGAGTTGCACTGCGCGACGCACGCGCTCGAAACACGGACTTGCGTACACGGCGGCAAAACGCGACGTAGTGCGCACAAAATTAGCCACACCGCAAATCTCCCCTCCCCCCTCTATTGAGTCCCCTACCGCATGTAACCCTGCCTTCGCAATCGACCCAATTCGATTTACGGAAACCGCTAAACAAAATGATCGGTTAGCACCAGCCCCAGAATCGCTTACCTCTTGTTTATTTACCCAAATTCCCAACATATTAAAACATGACCTACATAATTTTCGCTAAGTGACGCGCTCGAGCTCTAGAGGCTACAATAAATCAATCCTTTGAAATCATATTTTAATTGGACTGACTAATTTCGATGCCAGTTTCGAGTTTTTTTTATCCTTAGTGAGTTATCGTTTGGCTACCATTTTACAAGTGCGATATGGCCTAGATTGCCCTAGATAGTATACTGATAACATTTAGTATAATATAATATATGAAAACTTAACAGGTGGTAATAACGCTAAACCTAGAATGGGGAAAAAGCTCTCAAGCCGGCTACTGGGGCATACAGATATTATTATGGGCTCCGCGATAAATTTTAAAGTTGAGGATGGCAGACGAATCCGGGAAGATTCACCCTTAATATGGAAATAATATAATAATTACGTAGGTCATCTTTCATCACAATCGACACCTGAAGCACTAAATCGTAAATCAAGAGCAGTAATTACCAAAACATACAGGGACTTGGCAAGCTGCGTGCAATTCGAAAGCTCTACTTACTCATACTGCCCTACATTGTCTACCGTCCTAGCTGTTATAAAGCGTAGATTTATATAATGCGCATTTGATTACATATAATTATATTATGTACTGTATTATGTAACCACAATGTAGTTGTTAACTTAAATAGTTTTCTTATTATGAACCAATATTTTGTAGTCTCTAACGAAGAACTTGGAACGTTTAGGATTTATTGTTCCTAAAGAATTCAAGATATCTAGTTTGAATTTGATCCACAAACTCACTTATGATTACATTTTCTGCCAATAAAAATATGAAAGCTTACCCTGTGTCTCTGTCCGAAGTCCCGCACAGGCTCATCCTCAGGGTCGCGTCTCTGATGCGGCACTCGCCAGAACGGAGGCCTCTGGTACATCGGCATTTCTGAAGATTCTCACGGGTTCGATTCACAAGCTAAAAAACAAAAACCAATTAGCCGTATCATAGTTGCGTTCGGCTAAAAGCATTCCGTTACATAGCAACCCGTCACGTAGGTGTTAGCGTGATTCCGGATAAATCACCTGTCTGGACAAGGACGGGTATACGCGGAAAAAATATAGACGCCACGTGGAACTGAATGGAGGGGGGCTCTGCAGGGCTCGCGGACTCACCAGGGGGCGCTCCGCGTGGTCACTAACGCAGCGTCGCTCGTCCAATGGCGTTTTCTATTATCTAGAATTATTCCCAGCCACGATTAAACTATGTCTATTTTTCGCGTCGGGGAATAGCGGGCGAGACGTTCCGTTCGACGGGTCGTGGTTCGAGTGATTTACAAGACGGGAGCTGCGAGCGCTGTTTCTGGGCCAATATTTGTGAATTCGCGGCGACCCGTCCCGTCAGACATACGTAGGCACATTCAGTTCATTGCACCCGAAGTTTTGGCTGTTTTCAGTTAAATTCGCCTTAATTTGTGGAATTTATACGGGGAACGAAAATGAATACTGAATATAAATAAAAATATATAATTAATTTCTATGACGGTTATATTATTATAGTGTAAAGTAATATACTTAACTTTTAATGCAGTCTTTGTTATTCCTAGGAGGAATTACAGGATATAAAAAAAACTAAAAAGTTTGAATTAAAATCTAAATTAATACAGAATTTTAACAATTTATTTAAAAATAACATAGATAGTAAATTTATGATCTGTACACACATCAAGAAACAAAAGCTCTAGGACTGACATCCATCAAAGCGGATTGAGTGTAAACTATCAGTAGCAATTTATTTTTAAAAATATTAACAATGAGATAAGTTTGAACTAGGAAGCTTAGAATGAGAAAGGGTTCAAACTATTTCTCACTATAAAATCCTAATATTCCTATCTTCATCTTGCCTTTATTAAAGTGCTGATTAAGCCTGCAATTTTGATTTATGAAAAATGCTGAGTGCGCTTAGATATAGTTTTTACAAATTCTTAAGACAGTTATTATTATAGAGTAAGGTACAAAAGATACTTTACATTTATTAATTATCACGATTTTTAAAAAAATAACAATAATAAGGTTAAGTATTAATAAAAGTTTAAATTAAATATTTGTGAATCAAACATTAGTAAAAATATTATGCTGTTAACCTCCTTAACGTATACAATTAAAACAAAAACCAAAAAATAAATAAAACAAACCTAATATCATAGTACCAAAAGTGCATATAAAAGCGTAATTAAAACGGTGCTGCAATAAATGCTCGAGGAGAATTGGATCTTTTACTATAATGTTCAGTTACATCAAATCGTTACAAAGATTCTTAGTATAATTTTAATGTGTACTGTACGCGCAATGGATCTTGGCCACCATGAAACAAAGACAGATAACGTCTTTCTCTGTCACTCATAAACATTTTTCTCTTTCCGATGGCGCGTTTAGGTCGGTCACCGAATGCATCGGTTGCATTCGGTTTAACCGAATAGGCTTGCTTACATTAGGTCCGTGACCGAATGCTCACATCCGCATTCGGTATCGATTTCGGCTCCCCGACCGACAGCAAGTAGGTATCCACAAGTTGGTCATGTTATGACCGAATACGGGCAACGGATACCACTTTGATACTCGGTCACCAAACTCACCGCAGACAGGCTCCGACCGAATACGGCCAACCGAATAACCTTATACCGTACGGTCGGTGACCGATACGGCCACACCGACCTAATGTAAACGCGCCATAATGCTTAAAAGGCCTGTAGAAGATTATTTTAAAGGTCTGCTTTACTATGAAAAGTACATATTGTTTGAAAGCTGTAACCGTAAGCTTTTTAGCAATCATTAGAATTATGGTTAAATAATAAACTATAAACAACGATGTATTATTAGAAGTATCATAAAAATACAGATAAATGTAGATAACATTCCGATTAAAATATCAATAACTAGATTCTAGTGGCTTTAGACTTATAGCTTACAATATAATTAAAGGTGGGGCATGTCTCGTAATATTGTGAACCTTGCCCCATCAACCTCGCGGGCCACGTGATGAGATGTATGTATATGTTTATATTTTCAGTCATGTTTACGTAATGTTTAATTTATTTAGATCATAGTAGACGCAAGAATAAAGAACTTAAATATAATAGTTTAAAAATTACGTTATCTACTTATTTATTATTTTTGAACCGTGAACGATTACCATAATAAAAATGAATTATACTTTAAAATTTACAATGCCTCTTTTTCCTTTTCTTTCTAATTCCTTTCTGCGTAACTTAAATCAACATATTTTTAATTCACGATAAGTCAGCCAGTTTGGCTACTATCTCACCTGATATTCAAATATGGTCGAAAGTAAAACTTGAATGGCAGATTTTTGAGGGTGTTAGCTAGCCAGGCGACCACAAGAAAATGTCCTGTTCACATTCAATAGACGCTATTAAAGAATTGGCTAACTACAGACCGTGCAACGAATCTAGACTGACAGGAATACACGCTTTCCAAGCATTTGAATAAAAAAGAGAACGCAAATATGCTGATGTGTGAGCGAAGGAAGCTGCCTCCAATCACGGCAACCTAAATTTTTTGCACTTTCTGTAGTCAATAAAAAAACTTACATAAAAAAATAAAATTATTAACCCTCAGCGATGTATAGGACAATATTTAAGTGACGCTAACCAGATACTTTGGCTAAGTTAAGTCTATTTTATAAAACCATAATTATTGAAACTTACACTAGAAGCTCTCCGGGCCGCAATTTTGCTTAAAACTATCTAACTCATCGAGTTATACTTTGTACGACTAGTATCTTCATTTCACTAGCTAATAAAATTACAGAAATATAAATTTCATGACAACAGATTTATTAATTTAAAATAAAATATTTCATACGTATTATGGCAAGGCTTTAATCAGTTCCCATAACCACTTAGCTAGTGAAACTACTTAGTATAGTTATAATTGATACATTACTTCGATAAGACTCAATTGTGGCCAGGGGCCTTACTCCGTAAATTAAACGTCGAAGCTTCGGCTGACGGATCGCAGTTTTCCTACTATGAAAGTGTTTCGGATCCAACGTTCGATTCGATTTTTGCACTTGACATTTTGTCTTTCATAGTAGGAAAATGCCGATCCGTCAGCCGAAGCTTCGACGTTCGATTTACGGAGTAAGGCCCCAGTGCCGCGTACTTTGTCATGCAAGGTTCAGGGACTTCAGAGTGGCACTGTATTAATCGTATGAGCAGGCGTGGCGCTTACCATCAAGCGAACGACACGCTTATCTCATCACTGAACCCTTTAGCACTATTACGGGTGGACTTACAGCTTATTAGGGTCATGAGTGTAGCTAAATGCGTACAACTAATTATTTTCACGGTTGCAATTATTTGATCCGATCTCTTAAATTAATCTCTATCTATTTATTTGGCAGTAACGCAGACATTGACATTTATTTTATCATTATGTGATGCAACGGCACTAATATAAAACGTTACAGTATGGGCTATTATCAGGCTGATCATTTATAAACATCATTTTGATGACTGCAGTGTTGCCACAAGTCAAATGAGAAAAAAATCGAAACCAAATTTGAAAGTTACATAAAAATCAATCTATCCTATATTTATAAAATCTTCTCTGAATGAAGGCTGAAAGCCAAAAAAATTTGTAATCGGACAAAATATCCACAGCTGCAACATTGGCTGTCAAGAATTAGAAACTATTTGTTTTATCGAATTACGATTTATAGAATTATTCTATAGTTTACAAAGGGAAAAATTAAATCAACGACCTTCTCTTTGCCTTAGTGTGGTTACCGCTTCAACTTCTAAGCTATCGGAGCCACTGCCTCGCGTTCTGAATTGATCTTGCATTCTCTTAAACGTATCTCAACAAATAGATGTAACAAAAGTTACAAAAAAAACACGACTGCCCTAGCCAGTGTAATGTAAGGATTCTATTCATAGCCCATACATCCAAATCTGCTGCCTTATCAGCTAACAATCTCGTGCGAAAACTATTGACAACTCTTTCCACACGAAGACTAGTGACCGCTGGTTTTCATCAGTTTGGTATTGAAAACGAACACGAGATTGTTAGCTGATAAGGCAGCTGTTCAGGTATTCAAAAGTTATGATGGAACAAAGAAACTCACATACATACATACATGAACCCTAAATACATTACACTCAGTTTTTGTGCAGTCATGTAAAAAGTTACGATTAAAGTTGTAGATACATAAAAGTTCCTATTTTAATCGATTTGTAAGAATCGCATATAAAATCGAGAGATTCAAGAAGAGGACGTTTTATCCTCTTAAAAGTCTAATATAGCCGGTTTTGTGTCTCTAGCGCATTTGATGAGCGAGTACATGAGCTTGACGAAACCAGTGTCCTTGGGTTTCTCTAGACCGCGAAGCAGTCTGTTCTTCATTACAGCTACGAATTCGCGGTTGCTTAACTGTCCGTCCACTGTGAAACAGAAATAATTTTATTCAAAAAAATGATTACCAAAAACCGTTGATTGATACTATGTTATTGAGAAGGAATTGATCCTAATGATTTACCCTTTCGATCGGTATGATATAAATACAGGGATGTTTCATTTTTGCACCTTTCGCGATTTCTTAATTTTGAAAAAAGTGTTACTTCCTTTAAAAATAAATGAAAGTCTTGATTAAGTAAAACTTCCTTGCTTCAATATTTAAAGTACTTGTCCTCTAGACACCATGGGCCATGGCCACAGTTTTACAAAATTGTAAAAATTGTTTATTGTTGCCATGGCTGTGGGACACATTGTAATTAGTATAATGGATAGATTGTAAAACTGTGCACTGATTGGTTACTAGTGCATGTTCGTTCACAATCCGACAGCAATACTGAATGAATGTATTCGATATTATAATCTATCGAATTTTGAAGCATTGTATTGTAAACAAAATGGTTCACAATAACTCGACAGTTTATAGAAAATACACGCCATTATGCCGCGTTATGTGTGATCTCAACGCATTTCTTAGTACCTATCCGGATTGTGAAATTTTTTGTGATATGTGGCCTACTGTCTCAAACTTATTATTGACGTTTTGTGAGTGTTGTGAGACCATATATCAAATATTAATCTTAAAATTTGACATAGCTACTGTAACCTAGACTTAAAATTATGTGGTAATGACATGATGAATTTTTCTTT
This sequence comes from Crocallis elinguaria, assembly GCA_907269065.1. Lineage (NCBI taxonomy): Eukaryota > Metazoa > Arthropoda > Insecta > Lepidoptera > Geometridae > Crocallis > Crocallis elinguaria. The sequence goes on along the minus strand of OU026079.1, from coordinate 6,885,457 downwards.
TTAATTAGTTTTTTGTTAGTTTGGTAATATCTTAGTAAAACATCGACCGAACTCAAAATTTGACCAAAATGAGTTATATAGTGAAATAGCGACCTAAAAAAGCAAATCCGATAACCTAGTTTAATAAAAAACAACCCTAATTTGAAAATAAGGTGTTTTATTTTATTATTATAAGGATATTTAGTTGTAATTTCTACAGCAATTTAAAAAAAAAATGCTAGTTACACTTCAATTGCCAAAAGTTAGTGATTTTGAATTAGGTCAGTATTTTATTAAGAGTGCGTATAATTGCAATTGCGTTCATATTATTATAAATGAATAGTATAAAGGCAGTATACTCACTGTTCTCGTCGAATATAGTAAAGACGACGTTAATGACATGCGGGTCCAAGTCGATGTGCGCCACGGTGCGCGCCACGTGCCGCAGCGTGGGCTGGTCGATGGACGCGCCCGCGATGTGGTAGAACGTCAGAGCGGTGTCCACGTCGTTGATGTTGTTCAGAAGGTGGAAGAACTGCAGGTAATCCTCTTTTGTGATGCCGACGCCGTGGTCGCGGAAGCTGCACGGAAACCGACGCTTGAGAATACAAATTCAAATACATATAGGCCTAGGAGAGCGCTCCTGAAAGGTAAATTACTCTAGGAGCCCGTTCCACTTATACAACTGTGAAGAGCAAGGACCTCGTTTAATGCATTCGGCTAATTCGGCAACATTTGCGTGGGGAGCAGTTGGCGGCTAGGTAAATGTTGCCAGACCAATAAATATACTGGGGCGTTTGGGTAATTATCGGAATATCCCGCTTTTCGGAACTAACCACATATAGGTACATTATATTATTATTCTGTGATAACACTTAATTTTGCAATTACCAAATTACGTCCACTTTTTGTGAGTCGCTCACAGGCTTTTCGTTGTAATCCTTGTTTGAAGAAATTAAATATTCAACCACAGAATTGCAATTATTAAATAATACTTTAATTAATAATATTCAAACTTTACGTTTTCTTTACTCGCTTCAGCATTCTCGCCTTCTTCTTAGCGGGGTATCCAGCGTACGCCAGCAAAAGTTCAGCAAAGTCAGCCTCAGTGATGTGGCCATTCTCATCTAGAATGACAATAAATAGTTTTTTTTAAGAGTCACCTAGGCTATGTGATTATTAATAAAAAGTTAAAGCATCAAATTGTCGACCGCATCGTCACTTACAATCAGGTGAAATAGAGGTCAAACGGAAGTCTTAAAAATAAAAAAGTTGTTGCAGCCAAATACTACTTCTAGCGACTGCGGGTTGTAATTGAAAACGAAGACGATTTAGCCGGTAACTTACGGTAAGATAGTACGAGCAGTCACCGTAGTTATTAAATCGGCTTGGTCAGTGAAATCACTGGGCTTATGAGACTTAATACCTAATGTATCAGGGTAACGAGCGCACTGCAATGCAGCGCAGGCCTACGTGTTTCAATTGTTATGGACCGGCGTCATGACATGACATCAGACAAACGACCAGCTCGTCTCGGTACCGAAAAGTATAAAAAAACCTCATCTCGTTGCCGAAAGTAAAAAAGAAACATATCGGCTATATTACTGCGGTGCATAAACTGCGGTTTTAAAGGAAACATGGACCGTACCTGGTTGTTTTCTCTGGAATTCTAAGGACAAAATCTCCTTCTGGAGTTGATGTTGGAAATCCAAGAATTTCTCAATCGTTAGTTTTTCGTTTAGTTTCGGGCCAAAGAAGTAGGTTGTCAACGCAGAGTTGATGCCCTGTAAAGAAATAAATAATTTAATTTAAGCCGTACAGCGTACATATTTTAAAAACATCCTTAAATCCATAAAACTCTCATATATATCTTTGAGTAGAAATTGTTGTTTTTTTTAGCCTAAAGGCATGTGAATTGACATCTAGCCCCCAGAATTATTACGCCACCATCAAAAGAATATTCATCAAAGAGCGACTAGTCTAACTTGAAAATGTTGGCAGTAAAACTAGTATAACTTGAATATGTTGCCAGTAAAACTAGTGGAACTTAAAAATGTTGCCAGTAAAACTAGTGGGACTTAAAAATGTTGCCAGTAAAACTAGTCTACCTTGAAGGTGTTGCCAGTAAAACTAGTGTACCTTGAAGGTGTTCCCAGTGTTCGCGTGGTCCCGGTGCCGCGAGCCGATGCTGCTCTGCTGGCGGATGAGCGCCGCCACCTTCTCGAACTCCTCGCAGTCCACGTCGCCGTCGCCGTTCAGGTCGAACATACGAAACGCGATCTCGAAGTGGCGCCGGGACGCTGGAAGTCGTCAGAGGATAAAAGAAATTTAAAATTGAAAGTTAACATTGACAGACTCAAACTTTTTTTATGTTATTTGGTAACGAGACGAGCTGGTCGTTTGCCTGATGGTAAGCATAACTCCGGCCCATAACAATTGCAGTGCCACTCAGAACTTTGAAACACAAAAGCCTGCGCGCCACTGCATCAGTGTGCCCGCTACGCTGAGACATTAGGTATTAAGTATCATAAGCCCAGTAATTTCACTGGCTACTCCGCTCATCAGACCGGAACACAGTAATGCTCGTACATTACTGCTTGGCAGCTGACTTCACGAGTAAAGCGGTGGTACAAACCCAGACGGACACTCGCAGAAGAATTAGTCCTACCACCTAGTGAACTTCAACTTATCACCTTACTTACCAGGTCATAAAGTTGTGCGTGTTACCGCGTGGTAGGACTAACTCTTCTGTGAGTGTCCTCCTGGGTGGTTACCTACTACTGCTTTGCTCGTGTAGTCTGCTGCCAAGTAGTACTGTTGAAGCCTGTGGTTGTAGAATTACTGTTTCGATTTGATGTGTAAAGTAGCCAGTGAAATTACTGGGCTTATGAGACTTAGGACCAATCTTTCAATAGTCAGATAACGTCCTTTTAGATGATTCCCTGAATCATCTAAAGTCTGTGATGAAGGCAGATTTTATGTAATTCTAAAGAAATAAACTTTAGTTAGCTAACGGTCCCGTTAATTTCGCCCTGAAAGATCCGAAAAACACACTAAAAATACGAAAATGTATTGATTATATAGCCTAGGTAGTTTGTTTTATCCTTTCGGTTTTTTTTAACATTTACTATATATTTAAACCTAGCTACGTTTTTTATCCATGAATGCATACAAACTTCATACCAATGTTGTATCATAGACGAAATACTTCGCAGCACTCAAGGAGATGAATCCCGAAATGGCGGGAATAGAAAATCATTAATTCCGCTCATGCTCCGTACGTCACCCCATCCCCTTGCTCCAGCATCCATTCACAAAGAATCTATGCTAAAGACCGACACTTCTTTTGAATCATGTTCATGTGATATTACTCCGAAACGATAAAATATAAACATTAATTTTCCTTTTTAACTTTCTAAACTATTCAACTCTCCTATACCACATGACGCGACAAAATGATAAGTTCAGCGAGACGAATCAAATCGCGAGTGAAAATAAATGCCTACTACTATTTGAGATGCGGTGCAAAAATCTTAACTTTTCTCTTCTGGGCAGCCCTATACATGGTTGTGATGAAACTGACAATATTCAAGAGCAATGTAAGCACACCGCCGAAGGACTGGGCGGCAGTACCTGACAATTACACTAAGTGGCTGGTACGTAAGTAATAAAGTGTGATCTAATAAATACGTGAACTGACTCTTTGAAAATTCAATGTTTTTTATAGTTTCAGGGGCCAGTTTTAGGAGACGACACGGAGCCAGATAATCAACAACTTGAATGGGCAGAGCCCGACAATGCGACAATAGCCGAATTGGAGAATCGAGCGTACAACGTTCAGAAAGTTTGTCGCGATCTAGCACTCCCCACTCAGCCTCTAAATAACAAGGAGTTCTTCGTGGATCATGATCACAATCTCGTGTGGTGCAACATTTTCAAGGCTGCCAGTTCTTCTTGGCTGTATAAGTTTAACGTCTTGGGTAAATATGATTGATATTCTAGAAGTTTGTGTTAAAAACTTTATCTTCCGATATTAATTTGAATATATTTCCAGGAGGATATGAAAACAAGTTTTTGGCAAAAACTAAGCAGATACCACTGATGCTGGCTCGAAAGAAATTTCCTAGGCCAAGTAAGGAAGAACTACTAGATGCTGTCAATACACCAGGAGTGGTATCACTTCTGGTAGTGAGGGAACCATTCGTCCGACTACTATCAGCCTACAGGGACAAGCTGGAGAAGATAACACCACCCTTTTACAGAAAACTGGCTAAAGCAATGGTGGCACAAAATAGGGAGAAAGCCAATAAAATCTTAGGAGCAGTCAAAAGTTTCGGACCAACTTTTTACGAATTCGTATCCTACTTGATACAAAAACATAGAGATAAATACTTCACTTTTGACGAGCATTGGGCACCATATTATCAGTTTTGTTCGCCTTGTGCAGTCAATTTCAGTGTGATCGCTAAAGTGGAAACGTTGTCAAGAGATTCAGCGTATGTGATACATCAACTGGGTCTTGGACACGTGTTGAGTCGTAAGGTAGGAGACCGGAGGACGCGGCTACGCACGGTCATGAATAAGTCCAAGGATGGAAGGAACACGACGGCCTTATTAAAATTTTACTTTAGCCAGCTTGATCAGAACATGCTGGATGGTTTGTTGGAAATATACGGTGTAGATTTTGAAATGTTTGGATATGATGCGAATGTTTATAGAAAGTATGTTAGAAAATAAAAAGCTTATTCAAAAGCAATGTTTTTCATTTACATTGAAGAATGGTTTGAGTTACTTACTTGATAACACAGTCAGCAAGAAAATGTAGTCACTGAATGTGATGAGACCGGATGAGCCAAGTTTGTAGAAAATTGAATCTTCATCCAAATCAAGGTTGAGGCGTTGGCTGATACTCTGTACAAATATTTAATAAAGTCTTAGCGAATGTAATATTACTTAGTACGGGTAAGCAGCATTAGACTATGCACCTAAAGATAAAACTAATGACCTACAGTGTAAACTAATGGCATAGTGATTGGTTTCTAAATTCTTTACTTGAATTGAATTATCTGTTTAATGATAGGAATTGGATTATTCATCCAAGATGATATACCTCTGTGTTATATACCAGGTTATCAGTACTCGTCGCCATTGTCACCTCTACAGAGTGAAATCAAGTTATAATGGTATGGCATGGGGACATAAATTTTGCTCAGTATTAGAATTAACAGTAAGGAGCAAATATCAAAATCAGTTCATAGTATTACAAAAAGGTAGCATAAGCAAAAAAAGTAATTTAAAACCAGACCCCCTTCTACAGTTTTATGATATGTAACAAAAGATTATCATTGTTAAAATGTGCTATGCTAGAATTAAACAAATCAAATGACTAATAAGTATGAGATATAAAAAGGGGTGAGCAAAATAAACTGTTCTAAACTAACTGTCGTACTACCTAGATAAGCTGGAGGGTGTTCGAAAATGAATAGTGTAAATAAAGGTATATTATACAGAGGAGTTTGAATTGGCATGTTATCCCCACATTGACTCGCGGTGATAGTGCTCACAAGATGTGAGAATCTCTCTTGGAAATAAGTCGTTGCAAATTTCAATACAAAAATGTTAAATTCACTTCAAAGTGAAGCGCGCGGCATTTTCTGATATTGTTTCTAAGTCTCTTCTAAACAACACCATCATTAAACAAAATGTTCAACATAGGTAGTTCAAGTGAATCAGCTGATCTAGAGCTGCCCGGAAATTCTGTAGTAGAATGCCATTTGTTCAATGAAAAATTCTGAATTTCAAAAACTAGTAAAACAAATATTGTTGATCTCCAGATTGACTCCCAATCGAGATAACATACCAATTCAAACTCAGGCATTAGAGTAAAATTATAAAAAAATAGCTATTAAAGAATGAGCACAGGTTCTACTATAGCAAACATTTCGATGTTGATCTAATGTTGTCCAAACTTAATGTGTTTTGTTAATCTAGGAATTTGGGCAAATATTAGCCAAAAGTGGAGGCATGAGAGCAAATGGGCAATAAATAAAATTCATCGAAAAAAATTAAATAGGAGAGCAGAAGAAAGGGAGCAGAAAAGACAGTACCTCACCGATGTTCTGAAAAGACAAGAAAGTGGTGTGAGTGGTTGAAACGGTGCTGGATGTGCACTAAGGGCATCTAGAGGTCTTGTAGTGAAGTTTGAAGAACAAACTGTTAATATTGTCAGCTCATACTGTCCTGATGGGGTAAAGCATGCTGTGGCTATTGAAAGATGTAAATCAAACTTTTATTATGTTACATTTGTTTTAAAAACCGATGAATTAATATTTGCTTTTAAGTTTAGTTGATAAATGAAGCGATTTTAATTGTGTGTTTGTGCAATATGTTACAGTTTTAGTTAAATAATTAAGAAGACATTAAGCAGGACAGATAGATATTTATAATTTGACAACAAACAAGAAGTTATGTTGAAAAGGCGAATTGATTAAAAGGTATAAATATAATACAAAAGTTCGTACTTTTGCTGTAAATGTGCATTTCTTTTTTCACAGCAGCAAAAACAAAACAATTACAATTTTACTTAATATTTCATAAATATTACCTATTAAAGTAAACATTTTCTATATCTACAATCTCACACTAAAATTCCTTCCAGACTGATTGATATCATAATAAAAAGCCTTAGGTTATTCATACTTCTATTTTATTGCTTAACAAATTTTTAAATTGTAATAGAAACTCACCTTCGGGTCATATCTTCTGTACTGGTCCAATCCCAAACCTATATAAATAACAAGTATTAATTTCCATTAAAATATGTCTAAGCAGAAGATGTTCATTTTCTACCAGTAAAATATTTTTACTAAATATCTAAACTAAAAAAAACAGTTGAACTATCTACATTCTATAGACCATTATAAAAGCCTATGCCAAGCATGCAAAAATGGGCATGCAGCAATCAAGTATGCAAATAACCAGCATTTGGCAATGTGTTGTCTTACCACAAAACTGTTACAGTATGTCTCTATAGTGGATACTTTTGCATTTCAAGCCAACTTCAAAAAAAGGAGGAGGTTCTCAATTCAGTTGTTTTTTTATGTTTGTAAGACCTCAGACCTCCATGATTTATAAACCGGTTTGGAAAATTCTACCTCTATTTAAAAGGATATATGACTTTCAGATTGTTCCCATACAAATTTAATCAAAATCAGTCACTGAAGTTGCTACCCTCTTTTTTAAAAGAAATTTTACTTGCATATCATGATTCTTTTTACATACTCAAATGAACAAAGCACGCCCAATACATACAATACTAAAGCCAAGATTATAAGATTTTTCTAGTCTAATACATTTATGGTATGTATAAATAAGAACAAAAGAACCAGCTTAAGTACAATTTTAATATAATACAGTTCATAGTAAGCAGAAAATCATTAATAAGTTATCATTTCATATTGCACTAAATTTTTTTACCATCTGGTTGCTTAACACCAGGTGTCATAGAGCGCAGAAAGTCATCAGGTGTCATGAACACATCATGCTGATCATGATGCTGAGCCTGGAGGGTGGCAAAGTAACGGAATACCTTATCTGGAGTTGAGTAGTGACGCATGCGGTTCTCATACTCAATTATCTATTGCAGCGTCCAGGAAGAAAAGGTAGGTTTTTAGATATAATGCTAGTTAGTTTATGTTAAGTGGAAAAACATTTCAGTCATGTAGTTAGATGACAAACATAAATAGTGAATAAGAATCAACCTTACTGAGTGGATATTTAAATATGTTATTCAAGTTTAATAATCAAACATCATAATAATTAATAATATCATTAATATCTCTTTAGTTTTCTCACAGAAGATTATTCTATATGTCTGTAATAATGAAAAATGGCAGAAACTGCGAGTAAAAAAAAAATAAAAAATGCAATAATACCATCAGGTTGTTTCATGCCAGGTGTGATTGCACGTAAAAAATCATCTGGAGTCATAAACACCTCTGTGTTCTCTCCAATTGTTAATTTGACTGTTGCAAAATATCTGAATATTTTATCAGGTGTTGAATAAGATCTCATGCGGTTCTCATATTCAATGATCTGTTACAAAAATAAAAACAACAAAATTAAATAAAAAGTGTGTATAATATGATATGGCTTTTATGTTTTGTTAGGTTTACCTTTCTATCTCTGAAACCAATTTTCTCTTTTCTATAACGTTTCTTCTTTGTATCCACTTCACTATCAGAATCAGATTCAGCTATTTCTTCAGCAGCAATTATCATAGGAATCATCTCATACTTCAACCTATGCAATACATGAAACAAATACTTTTATTAGAAAATTAGGAAATAAATATTATATGCACATAGAGCCTTCTCATTTCAAATGTATTTTTTTAATGATTTTATTGTAGCATACCATTATTGTATTATTAAACTACCTACATCAGACTGAGAATAATTAGATCTAAGATACTGCAGCATCTCGGTTCTTGGCGAAATACACTGAACGAAAGTTTACCATAATTTGAAAGAGGTGATAGCGACAGCACCGAACAGAAGAGTATAACCCAAATATTGTAACGAACCGCGGCGCCAATTGTCATTGTAAGATTTGGCGTCGGTATTGTAGGTTCGACAAAGGCTGTAGTTTTCATTTGAGAGAACTCTTGATGTTGCAAAGTTAGTAATACGATTTAGCTTCCGAACTGCTGCTACTTCTATAGCTATTTTAAAAACGCGAGCATATGCGGAATACATGGCTTTTTGTGAAAGAATCTTCTTTTAAAAGTGAGAAATTGGTTAAATTTCTTTACGAATTACTTATGGATAGTTATTATACTCTTTGCGAATTACAATGAATTCCGAATTCGAACTATTTTTAATTTTCGTATTTTTCACAATCTCTATTTAAGGCATTAGGGACGGCCGATGGCGATCTGAGAATTAATCGATGAATCGATTTTGACATAAATTCACAATCATTAATCGATCGTCATTTCTTTTATAGACTAACATGAAATTATTATTATTATGTATTTGTAGACTATACTTTTGTAAACATGTATTATTATATTAGGTTTGGTTTTTAAGTTTACATATTATATAGTTGTACTCAATTTCTTGTAAAAACACAATATGTATTACACAAAAACGAAGTTTTTGCAAAACACCGACCACCCAGATATTGATATTAAAATATAAACGGATGAAATAACCGGTACGCCGCGGTGGCGGCTTTTGTCAAAGGTGGTATTAGCCTTTCAGCGTATGTCAAAGGCGGCCAAAACGTGAGCCGTATCTTCAGTTCAGTCCGATACTGATGATGCTGATGATCGAGTATTGGCATAACTGGTTATTAAATAAGATTTAGAATACAACCCTAACATAGACAGAAGAGCTAAGAGTTACGGGACAGAAAGAAAGGCTACTTCTAGGTGAATATAACTGTAGGGTATTAGCGCTGTGCTACCTGAATTGCACTTTATTGTGTCGTAGCGACAGTCGCTATTTATGTAAATGATTTTGCAGAGTGAGTCTTCTGTACTTGTATTATTATCTGTTCTGTGATGTGGTTAAAATTATCGTTGAAAGATCGTTTCTTTAAAAGCTCAAAAGAAAAGAAAAAATGGTGTTTTGGCGGGAATGCGAAAATGTGCTGTTGTTAATTTTGTGTTATTTACTAAAACCTATGTTTTATCGAGTGTTAATTTGTAATAATAGTGGATTATCAAACCTTAATGTTTAATAATCCACCATTATTACAAATTCGTTCGTGAGTCTTTAGACTTCTATTTAAGTCGATTCAAAAATCGATCTTTTTTACGAACAATCGCATCCCTAAATGCAACCAAACACAACAATAACAAAAAAGTTGCGAGACTGACAGTTAGTTTTTTTTTAATTGTAAATTTGCTCACGTGATTTGCGTAGTTAGTCAGTGTCTAGTAACGGGTTGTATTCCACTCATCAAATATCTAAATCCAATTTCGATGTCCGACATTTGATCAAATTATGTCCATTCCACTCGTCCAATATCTTGTGCAAGAGACACAGGGTGGCTTTGCCTATTACGCCGTTAGAATAAGGTTAAAGTTGCTAAATCTGACTTACACCAAAAGATGTAGACACGTAGATGTACATCGTTTAATTCATTATTATTCTAATAAAATCAATACTATCGACTAATGTTGATTGGAAAGGACGGTGCTCGCGTAAACCGCACAATCTATGATAACACTGCACGTGTTATTATGTAAAACTCACCAAAGTGAGAAACTATACGTACTTTTGGACATGTATTAATTTGTGTTTAAATTAATAAATTCATCACTAATTGCAAAATAGGCACATGTCCATAATTTTTTTTTTTTAAGTATACCTATATAATTTTTTTACGGGCTAAATGCCTTTATTAATTAGCTAATACATAAATAAACACTACATCTAACCTAGCTAGCTACAAAAACAGTTGGATAATCTACAAGCCCAGTAGGCCTATAGATAATCCAAATGTTCTAGCCCACTACCAGTAGGAAGCGTACCCAGCATGGTGGCGGCATTGCCACGTTGAACCGCAATGTCCATACATACAAATCAGGAGAATCTGTAAACTGTTTTTTGTTTTGAATAATAAAATAATGTAATAAGCAATTATCTATTTCTTGCATAGAGACATTCTTATTGACATTTGGAATAGAAATGTGTATAAAACTGTTTCAGAATAAATTCAGTTTTGTAGAAATTCGTGAAAAAAAAACATGAACATGTTCCCTTATTTTCCACACAAAGTTTAATAATAAAAAAAAAATACTAAGAAATCTTGTTAAATTTATGGCTGTTCTTGTCTATTTTGTGTATTTTTGATGGTTATGCATCAAGCCACGCTTGCGCGCGTATTATCTCGTAATCCGAGCTTGTTGCAAAAGCGTGGTTATTTTGACATAAAACGCATACTTGCTATGTCTATGATCGGCATAAGAGCTGCGGTGCAAGTACGGATCTTTTCGATAAATAAAATTCGATAAAATTTCGATAAAGATAAAAAAGGTAAAACCCACTTTATCGATTTTAACTGTCAATTTTATTGAATAAAACCCACATTGTCAATTTTATCCAATTTTGTTTATCGAAAAGATCCGTACTTGCGCCGCGCCGCTGATACCGACCAAATACGCAAATCATACTGAGTCAAACAAACTAAAAAAGTCTTGTATGTATGTCATCTATAATTTGTGTATGTCATTATGATTTGACATTGACAGTGACATTTACGTGACCAACCGAAGTACCAACGAAAAGCATGAATTTTCTTTGAATAAATTTAATTTCTATCAAAATTTACGGAGCTTGCCAGATTACATTCGTATAGTGTCAGAGGTAATTATCGTAGATGATTAAAAAGTAATAGTAGGTGTTGTAAAATAGTGTTTTTAATACTATGTTTTACGTAGGTATCGTTATAGTTTCGTGTCACTAAAACATCCAATACGCTAGAAAGGAGTGAGTTATATAACCTTGAATCACGGGACTTCCTTTAGTATTGATTAGTTATTTTCTTGCTGCATATTTTGTGGGAACTTAAGGCTACCAGGTATGTCTTCCTATAAATTAATATGTGCAAGATGTTACATAGTCTTTTCCACAAATGGGAGGTTACTCGCTAAACTTATATGGTATGGTTCTATGCTAATCGATATCTGTAATGTCCATGTATTATGATCCTATTTAAATAAAGACTCAATTTTCCTGTACTAGACATTTTAAATAAATGTGCTGACAACATGAATATCTGAGATCAACCTTGAAGGCCTATGACACCAAACTGTCACAATGTGATTCACCTTTCTAAAACTCTTCTGATCAAAAAGTTGGCACCCTGGTGTGTCATGATGATACTATATCACAAGCCATAAGCTCCCATTGTTAATATGTTTTTAAAGTAAATTGTTATATGCAGCTATTTATATCAAAAGTTATTGCAGAAGAATAATAATCAGAAGATAACTTAGTACTGCTAGAGTGCACCTTAATATTCATGTAGGGTACTTCATTCTTCTTATTATTTAACTTAACCATGAACATGAACTACATAAATATATTTAAAAATAACAACATTTTTAAAATAGATATGGTGAAGAGAATATATTGTTAGGGTGCCAACTTTCTATTGCATGCCTAGTTAGACAATATTGTTCTATTGTATAAAGGCACTTTTTTATAATAATTGTGATGTTTAGTGTGGTTTTTTCAGTCTTTAAAGCTTTCCACTGCCACTGCTGTGCCATCATCGAGATATTATTTTGTTGCACAGGTTTTTTAATTCTGTGTCATTAAGATATTCATTGAAATTAAAATATGGTATTAAGTAAGGGTAATTTTGGTCTAAATAAAATATTTGAGATGACTAAGATATTTATTTGGATAAATACTAGTCGGTAAAAACATTTTTCCCAAATAAAGCATTCTCTTAGACCAATTTAGAAAATCATAAAAATGGTTATTGTGAGTCAACATTAAAATATAGACACAGAGTATTGCAGACTTTATTAGAACTTTTAAGAGGAACTATTCCACCATACATTGTTTTCGTGTAATTTTAACTATTTATGCAGCATACATCATGGAACCTCTCAGGTGGGATGCTTTATCTGACTTAATTCACAATTATCATCAAACCAGTAGCTTATTTATATTCGCTAAATGTTCACAAATTATAGCCTTCTCAGATAATCCCCCTTTCTGTTGGTGAAACCTGTATGAAAATCCATATTGTAGATTTTCTAAGACTACCTTAAATAAACATGCACTCAGTATGGCAAATGAGTTTAATTCATAATATGTAGTGATATAGATAAAAGACAAAGATGCAATACTGCTATTCCGCAGCTTAACTATATTAATACCATGTTCTTATTGTGCAAATTACAAAGTAAATTTTATTTATCAGACCTGACACACTAGGGGGCCGGGTGTACAGAAGATACAATCATGCATAGAGCCAGGCTAGTGTTTCAAGCCACAAACAAATTCGGACACTCCGAGAGATTTGCATCATGGCTCCTGAACAAACCACAGGTAAGGTGAACAATTTAGATGTTTATACCTTATCTTATATAATATACTAATAAATATCTAAATTGTGTGATGAGTAGTTATTCTTTCTTTCTGGAATCTCTAGAATCTGGTGAACAACCTTGATATAATCATGTATACAGGGTGAGTTTGAATTGATATCTAACGTTAATTTGATAAATCACTCATAAATTATAAATTATCATAGTCTTTATTTTGGTTTTATGCATAGTTCTTAGAAGACTGATGTGATATTGTCCCTATGGACAATTAGGGTTGTAAATGCTATCGCCTCAGTTACATAACAAAGCTGAAAGAAACCAAGTTAAAAATAGGATATTACTACATTGGTAAAGTAACAAAGCCATTTTGGAGATCTTAAAGCAGGTAATTCCAAAATCAAGGCTGGCTACTAGTTCTTATATGGAGGAAGGAAGAAAAGATTCGAAAGTTTTAAATTAAAAGTGTTTGATACTAACTGGTTACATACATTATTTTTGATGAAGTGCTGGGACAGAGTGGCAATAGCAAATAGTTACCTTAAGCTTAAGTTTCTTTTTTTAATTTGATACAGTTGTTAATTTAAAACTAACATTCGTTCAAGGATTTCTTATTTATTTGTATATACTGGAAGATTTACAATAGGCTGTGCCAACCTTGCCCTTGTTGCCTATTGAGTGTTTACAACAAGTAAGAAGGGCACTGGAAGCTGATAAATTATTGGGATTAAATTAGACCGAACATAAAATAGCTCACTATCAGAAGCGCTAAGTAGCAAAATGTTGATGTGAAAAGTCTAATAGTAGTATGCAGTGCTGTAAATAGGGTGTTGCAAGCGGTGCCCAGGCACAGAGTGCAGACCAGACCCAGATTAGATTAAAATGCTAGGGTTCAATTGTAGAAACATGCACCGGGGTGTTATGGACTGGCGTTATGCTTACCATAAGGCAAACAACTCACTTGTCTTGTTATCCAAAAGTGTGAAAAAAACCACCATAAAATATGCCCTTTAATTAGAAGTTGTGAAGTTTTATAAGTTGCGAGTTCTGTCATTGAAATGTTTGTAGATTGTAAATTATTATTGATCTAGCCGATAAGAATCATAAAATGTCATCTAACTGATAAGTTACTATCTAGAGATCCAACTTACTATCTAGAGATAGTAAGTTGTGACTAGATCATCAGTTTGATGCCTTATCACGGTGAAGTTGCAGTATGAACTGGTGATATTTCATTTGAGGCAGTCCATTGAAATTGAAACTGAGCTGATTTGGAGCTGACATTCTTTTTTATCTTTGAAAGGTTAGCATTTAACCACTATTTCACCTGATCTTTCAGGATGTACGTATCCACATTGTATTTTCATTTACACGTGGGAAAATCCCCACATGCTTAACGATAGGTACGCCAGTATCATGACGAGACGAGTCGAGCCCCTCCGTTTTACCTACTCGATAAACTTTGCTCCGAATCGTTATCTTATTTACTCGTTGTATGGTATTTTTTCTGCTTCACCGATTATACCTAAACAGTTTTACGTAGTTTATTCATTTTTATGTACCTACATGTTTTGATGACGATCGATCTTATTTATATTAGATTTCCGATAGCTGTCGACCATTTCTAACGCTGCGCTATTGAATACTTCAAAATCTGTCTATCTGTGTTATTGATCTTGAGAGATGACAGGACTAAGTTATTTCTGTGAATGATGATATAAATTTTGGAGCTGTTTGAGAATATGACAAAATTTTATTTTTTAAAAACCCCAGACTATAATCCCCAGACTAAAAGACCCAATATTCAAACAGCTGAACAGATTTTTATAATCACAGCTCTAAGAACAGTCTCGATAAGTCACCGATCAACCAAAAAAAAAAAAATGAAGTCAGTGGGTTAAAAATGTATTGGTGACGTAGATTTAACAGTAACAAATAATATCGGTCTTACCACTAAAAAATTAAACACATTCTAAAGACTTGCTAAAATGCGCCGGTGCGCCTAACCCTAAAACATCCCTTAGTCGCTTGTTTAAATATTAACAACCGCAAACCTTGATCTAAGTAATGCAACGGTTGTCTAACTCCATTCTGATGTGATATTTCTAATAATTTTAGCCGTTTATCTTTAGACACTGTCTAGCTAACCAGGCGTCTAAAAGTTGTTTTTTGTGGTAAGACTGAATGTTATTTGTAATTTTTTTCGTGTCGACGTTGAAACCAAAAAGCTCTTCGTAGGTAATAATTGAACATTTGTACGATTTTGGATGGGCGTTTATTCGCTGGTACCGTGTTGTTACCTACATAGTTAGACCTCACTATTACATGGACACAAAGCTGTTACGTTCTTGTCTACTATTAATAAAACCGATTGCTATGCTAATGATTTTATTTCTCTACGCAGAACGCCGTTGTGACCGTACAAGCTCACAGGCTGAAGAGTTCAACAGCGGCCGAACCCTTCCTCAATGGCTCCAGTTCAGCCTATGTCGAGACCATGTACAACTCATGGCTCAGTGACCCCAACTCCGTACATGCTGTGAGTACATTATCATATTATACCTTAACATAGTGGAATAAAGTGCACATTGGAATAATGTGACAATAGTTTGTACCAACGTAAAATAAGTTACAAAGTAATAAGGCAAGTTAACTGTGTCACAGCATAGAACAGACTTCTAGAACTGATTACGTGTTATTATAATGGGCATAAGTCCAAAGTCTCGTTATTTGAAATAGGTCCATCAGCATGGAATTGGCCCTATAGTTTGGTAGAACTGCCATATCAAAGTCAAGGTTGCTTAAGGCTTTTAAAACCTTACCTCTTTGGAATAAAGTCCAAATTGGCCAACCATATTATTTTTCTAGAGTTCACTTTTACAAAGTAAAGTTACATGGCTGATAAACAGACACTTGGTCGACTGCCAATTAGGGATAATTTTAACGTTTGTGTGTAGAAATGTTGTATCAAGTGCTTGCTACAACGTAAAGGCACTGTTGTAAAATATCCGGTCAATATAAAAAAAATATATTTATTTATTAGATAGTAAAATGAAATGAAAAAAAAAAATGAAAATGAAAAATATTTTATTGCTACATAAACATCCTAGATGAATCAACATTTTGTCAACATATTATCAACAGTTGCATCAACAATGTGAACATTGTTCAATGGTCAAAGTAGTTCGAATTCTTCAACTCTAGTGTCTAAATCTCTTCAAGTGTCTAAAGATAAACGTCAAACATGATTAGAAATGTCAGAACAGAGTTGTGCTAGACAACGGTTAGACACTACATAAATCAGGATTTGTGGTTGCTCATATTTAAACAAGTGACTATGGCATGTGTAGGAGTTAAACAGTGTTTAACACAGGTTTCAAGTGTCTTTAATGTTTTTTGTGCTAAGAGTATGATAGTGGTGTCAATTCTGTCATTTTATATCTAAACCTAATTTTAGTTTCGCTCTCTCTTTCTAATACATAACATGAGAAAGAGATGGCACATGTTTCACAGATCTAAATTTAGTTTTAAGGCAGTCAAATATGTTCCATCCTTTATAAATTAGACGCCACTATATTCGTTGCCGGTAAATTTACACTAGACACAAGCAAGTGGATTAATTTGACAGGTCTAAAATATATTCCATTTCATTCTCATATTCTCATTTAGAAAGAGAGATTGAAACAAAAATTGGAGTAGAGTACGGGATGAGACAATCGACAGCAATGTATAGATGTTAATTTTAAGTCAAATTAAATACTAATGAACTAAATTTGCAAACCTTGCGTTAAATAAAAGCGTGACAACTTTCTGATTCAGAATATAAAAGTAATAAATGTATCGATACGAATTTAAGTCTGTGTAATGAAAATTATCAGCAATCGCGAGATTATTTAGTAGATGCATATAAAAATATTTAAGACCTGTTGCAATCAGTCGTGACTTTATTGTTACAGTAAGTGCCTTGACACAGAAACAGCTGAATGGTTGCCGTTAAAAAATAGTTCGTTTAGTTAGTCTTGTTAGTTATAAAAATATTTTATCATGGATAAAAAAATCCTAAGTATATCATTCATTTGTTTCCTGTGTTATGAATGCACGCTATGAAGAAGAAAACAGCACGCTCCCAAATAAAAAGTTTAGGACTAGGCCATTTCGTCAAAATTTCTGTCATTCATTTGTTTCCTGTGTTATGACTGTATTCTACAAACCACTGATACACTATGAAGAAGAAAACTGAATGCTCCAAAATCAAAAGATAAGGGATATGCCATTTTTTCGTTTTGTATGCTTGCTGGCGGATAGAATACTAAAAAGATGACCTCAGAAAAGCTATTTATTATCTAGGTTTTGTCAAGTTGACTAACCTGCAATAGCCTTACTAGATGGAGGCGAAGTTATATTAAGGTTTTCCTTATTCAGGTATTCATATTCTTGGAACTGAATGGACTCGTACCCTGCTTAGATGGCGATAATAAGAATATCATATGGTTATATTCCATTTCCGCGGCGTCCTTAATTTCCATTAACGACAGAAATGAGTCAACTAAAGTGATTCTGTAATTCCATTTCATAGACCGGAATCATAAAATGGACATTGTGAGCTCTATTCAAAGCAACAGTAGCTAACTCTTCCGAATATAAATCTTAGAAACACGATTACGAATGAGCCATTGATTATTCACGTGCACATCTCTAATTAGTAATTACACTGATCGATTGTTGTGTCTAGAACTGTAGACTCACAGCAGACGCCGTATCAGATAACGTAGGAATTCTAAATTATAATACTAGGTACTAGAAGAAACGTACGGCTTATTCATATACACTAGCACATACGATGCCAATTTTATACCGATACTAGCTGCTGCCCGCGTTTTAACCCGCGCGGAGTTTTTGAAATTCATGGTTTTTATTTTTTTGCGTGGAACCCTAATTCTTCGGAGATTACCCGGAACAAACAGACCGACAACATTTTTATTAATGGTTGTTTTGTTATAGGTACCGTATATACTTTCATAATCATTTGGTAATAAGCTGTTATTTTGATATTATCTACAAACAGACACTTCAATTTTATTTATGTGTATAGATTATTTATCGGTTCTATACGGTCCGCACGATAAAGCTTGCCTAGTCTGAACATCAAATACATACCATGTGTATTGTGATCAATTGCTAGGCTCATTAACTTTAATACAGATTTCTTTCTGTAAAACTTTGTGTTAAATGAAACATTGTACTTATTATTATATTAGAACTTCCGAAAATTTTTCCGTGATCAAGCGCCGATATATCAGAAAGTTCCATCAATTGATACACTTATATGGTGTCAGTTTAAAAACCTATATTGTACTTATTGAGGCAAATAAACACTTGAATATTTATCTTCCTTTGCTATTTTATATTAGGGGTTAAGTACTTATCTACAGCTCCATATTTATGGGTCAATTTTTGTCATAAAGTTATCTGTGTTTGTCTGGTGACGCTGATGGGTTGTCGTGTCTAAAATTAGCCGAGGAAACTCCGATAGTGCAGACATTTAAACGCAAAAGGGATGTCATTGGCCACTTATATGATACTTACTGCTATTATTTTTATAACTAATATAAGTGTTATTAATTATTTGAACAGTTAATGGTTTTTTCTGGATGGGTGTTCGAGCGGTATCAGGTACTGCTAATCTACAAATGAATTGGTGCGGCTAAAGAAAAAAAAATTGCCGAAAAATACCTCTGCAATGAGTTATTTAGTATTTAATTTTCAAATTCAATTCCCTCGCAACGAGTAATATAATAATTATCTGTGCGCACAGAAACCAAAAGCGTTGAAGTATTGGTTCATGTTTTGGTGTGGTGGTTGGGAAAATAGTTCTGTGGTTTCCTGATTTCCCTAAGACAGTGAGTCCTAGTTAAAGGATCTATGTATGTATATTTATTTATTTACATAAGAGTATACCTATCTGAAGCGTCAAAGTCAAGTTTAATCTTATTTGTGAAGTGAAATGACCTAACACGTGTTACACAAATGCCGGCTGAAGTCACGACTACGTTGTGTCATTTCGTGATTGGCTTATTCACGAGAGATCTCTAACTCGATCCGGTGGCAACCAGATTGAGAATCATATCTTGACCGTATGATTTCTGAAGGATATAGTTAGTTGACCTTAAAATTCTCTTAATGGTAATTTAAATGTCGCTCGACCATATCTTTTCGAAACTAACAATTTCACTAACAAGGTTTCACAGGTTTGGAGGAATAGAGAATTTCATAAGAATACATCATTTGTTTTTGTCCTCACTTTATTGAACGGCGTGTGATTACTAATCGTGATAAGGCATTACACGGTAAACGCTGCGTATTATTAAATCTTATGCAATACATACGGAAAATGTAGAAGTTACTGGCACCCACAGGTTTTCAATATTTGAATATACTATATTCAAGTATAAGATACTACTATAGAGAACTTTGAAAATGATCACTAGAAACGGCATATTTACCATGTATTTGATTTGATTAGTAATAATTTTCAAAGTGTTGATGACCATGACAGTTTAAAAACCTATATTACTATAGAGAACTATTGCACATATCACATCTTTTCTACAATATGTTGTAGGTACCAGGTATCCAGTGATGACTAGTGCGTTTTAAACTGTAAGGAAGTTATGAGCGTGAGCGTGAACCTCTTTATTGCCATAATGAATGCCAGCACCAGTCCGTAGATTCAGAAAAGGCTTCAAAAATTCAAAAATTCAAAATTCAAAAGTCTTTATTCAAATAGGCCCCAAAGGAGCACTTATGAAAGTTAAAATGATTCTAACAGCCGGCCTCTGCAACATTCATCTACCCGAATCACAGACTAAAACTAATGCTGTCTTTATCAGAACATAATAAATGACAAAGACACCAACAGACCCAATCCGTGCTCAAAGTCAACGAATCTTCCAGAAACCCACCGTGCCCGTTCCAAATTGGTATAGGCCGAGCAAGAAGAAGGGCAAGAAACTCGTCACGGCATTCTTTTTAAAAAAAGTAGTTTTTTACAATGATTCTAATGCTAACAACTAACAATTTAAAGTTTAGTAGTCGCCAGGAGGCTCCTGAGCTGTTTGCCTCCATGCATCCTTGTCATCTACATAATCCTTAATTTTATAATACGCTTTTTTAATTAATACACTCTTGACTATACGTTTAAACTTTCCTTGTGGTAATTCAGTTAATACTTTAGGAATTTTGTTGTAGAATCTGACACCATTTGCCAGGAACGATTTGTTAGTTTTACTTAATCTGAACCCGGGTACAACAATTTTATGTTTACTTCTAGTATTTAACTCATGTACATCACTTTTTAAGTTAAATTTAGTAATATTCTTCCGTACATACATTATATTTTCCAAAATGTATAGCGAAGGCAGGGTTAGAATACCTATTTCTTTAAAAAAGTCTCTTAGAGATTCGCGTGGACCCATGTCATAGATGGCGCGTACTGCTCTCTTTTGTAATATGAAAATGGTATCTATATCGGCAGCAGATCCCCAAAGTAGGACGCCATAAGACATCAAACTATGAAAATATGCAAAATATACCAACCTTGCCGTCGCCACATCAGTCAGCTGCCTAATTTTACGTACTGCAAATGCAGCGGAACTCAAACGACCCGATAGGGCATTGATGTGAGGACCCCACTGCATTTTGGAGTCAATAGTTAATCCTAAGAATACAGTGTTATTCACCAGGTCAAGTTTGCTGCCTTCCAATTCCACTTTAGATTCCACGTGTGGTACGTTGGGAAGTGAAAATTTAATACATTTAGTTTTACTAGCGTTAAGTAGTAGATTATTAGCAGCAAACCATTCTGAGATTTTGTCAAGGTTATCATTTAATTCCTTTAGTTCACTGTCTTTCCTATCAGTTTTAAAAATGAGTGAAGTATCATCAGCAAACAAAACTATGTCCAATGCTATATGGTCTGTCATAAAGGGTAAGTCATTTATATATACTAGAAAGAGAAAGGGGCCCAGTATTGATCCCTGCGGCACGCCTATCTTCACTGAAGAACCACAAGATGTTACTCTATCGATGCCAACCTTCTGCTGTCTACCCGTCAAGTAAGAATTTACAAGATCAAGAGCTGTCCCACGCACGCCGTAATGATGCATTTTTTTAATAAGCGTTCTGTGGTCCACACAATCAAATGCTTTGGAGAGGTCACAGAATACTCCAATAGCATCCTGTGAACTCTCCCAAGCTTCAAAGATGTGGGACATCAGTTTAGCTCCGGCATCGACTGTTGATCTGCCTTTCGTGAAACCAAACTGGTGACCGTGCAATATTCTATACTCGTTGAAATGTGAAAGTAACTGTTCTAATATAATTTTTTCAAAGATTTTGCTAAGAGCTGGAAGTACAGAAACTGGTCTATAGTTAGAGGGGGTGTCCTTACAACCAGATTTAAAAATAGGGGTGACTTTACTGTGTTTCATTAGATCAGGAAAGACACCCTGATCTATAGAAAGATTAAAAATAATAACTAGATAGGGCGCAATTGTATCAATTAAGGATCCTATTACTTTTACCGATATACCCCACAAGTCTTCGGTGTTTTTCATATTGATAGATTTAAACGCTTTTTTGATACTAGTGGTTGTTATGTAACGAAAACTAAAATCCGGAATTAATTTAGAAAAGCTGTTTTGCAAAAGCATTTCTGCTTTTGCTGGAGAAGAGTCTAGTGATTTAGTAGCCTCCAATGGTATGTTTGTAAAAAACTTATTAAACTCATTGGCTATATCGAGTTGATCAGTAACTACTTTATCGTTAATTTTTAGTTTAAATTCACAATCTCTGTTTTTATTTTTACCAGTTTCTGTGTTAATAATTTTCCTTGGTTGGTTTGCTTGGTTAAAACTGGTGTAGGTCAGCTTTGAAATTTGCATTTTGTGGCTATCTATAGATAATACGAAAGCTATTGATCTGGGCTATATATTTTAAGTCTAGCAAGTGGATGTAAATTATTCTAGGCTACGAATGTATTCCATATTTTTGTATTGTATTTATTTTTGAGTGGCGTCGACGTCAGCAGACCCCGTCAATCAACTGCATCGTGAGTCGTGACGTCATGCAAAACATGGCACGGCTGTTTCGTATGATTGTATTTGTCATCGTTATGCTATATACAATACTTATTATAAAAGCTATTCACAAAAGTACATTTATTAAATGACACAATTAGACGCTTGTTTACTTCGAGTAATAATGGATGTGATCATATGCGAAGGTAAAAACAGTCCGTCCTGCGTCGATGATAACGATACCTATATTTACGTGGAGTACTCTTGATTGTTTCGAGGTAAAATTGATTATTTTAGCGACGAGTTTCGATAGTAATAATTGCTGATGATTGCACCCCGACAATGTTAGTCGATAAGGATTTGAAGCACTATAGCAAGCGCCTATCGCTTTAGTCCGGTAGCTGATTTCACGGTTTAAATTTTTTTACTCCCTTTGACTACATCCACTTCCGACACCTTAAATCAGCAGGGTATTAGCTCGGAATGAGTTCTGGGAATAGTAGGAGTTATTCTTTGTAGGAAGCCACTGTTTTGATCGTTTATATTTCGCAGTCGCATCCCGACAGAGAAATATTGTCGGGATTATATCTGTGTTTATACAGCTGAGTTGTCGAATCTGAACGGGAAATTTCTCTGACGGAATGGGATTCTGAAATATAAACGATGAGAAACAGTCGCTTCCGACACGGAATCATTCCGCATGAATTAAAATTACCCTGCAGGTCTTGCACCACCGCGCCCTTGAGATAGTAGTGCAAGGATTTTGGTATTCTCAAGTATAAAAAGACGTTTTACTGATATAACTATAAATAACTGGGGGCGTAGACAAAGTTACTTTCTACAATCGCTATTCGATACTCAGTAGAAAAATTGAAAATAAACGTGCGAAACGATTTCTTCGACACGAAGGTGACGTCATCTGCAGATATTGACGACGCGACGGTGGAATAAAACTGTAATTTGAGTCTCTGATATGTTTTCAGCACGTTTATCGCAGATTCATAAACTGTACTAACACTACAATAGGTTTGTTATTCTTGTGGCCATAAGTAACTAAAAGTATTAGCCATAAAGGCTGCGGTATAAGTGACCGTACCATATGATAGGTACATCTACAAGGACTTGAAACATCTGTGGCCATAGTTGGTATAAGACTAACAAGAACAACAGAGTACGCTTTATACTCAGTTTCTCTCTCATGTTTAATGCCTAGCGAGCAGCGAGTTCTTGACTCTTACCTTGGCCTTGTTACCACAAAGAAAAACAATTTCAGACCCCTGCGTAGGTAGACATTGTTTAAAAATAAACGTCTAAGATGACTAGAAATGTCACAACAGAATTGAGTAAGACATCGGTTAGACACTACTTAAATCAGGATTCGTGGTTGCTCATATTTAAACACGCAACTATGGCATGTTTAGGAGTTGAACACTGCTTTAAAACAGGGGCTTTAAAGTGTTTTTAATTTTATTGTGGTAAGATCGTTACCGTTTAGCTCAAATCATTAAAGCTGACTATCTTTTCAGTCGTGGGACGCATTCTTCCGCAATGCGACAGCCGGCGCCCAGCCTGGCTCTGCATACACATCGCCGCCAAACTTGGCTCCTTACAACAGGAATGAGGTCCCACTCTCGTCTCTTGTGCCATCATCCGGTGGGATGCCATCCATATCTGCTGGTAAGGATTACAACGAAGCGTGTAACAGAACTATGTTCACTTTAGTAAGACTTGAACTTATAGGTTTATCATTGTTACTATATAGCATATCTAACTATGAATAGGTACTTGACGCAATTAAATTGGTGCTCAACGTTGGACTGAACGTAACGCCGCTACAGAATAGGAAGAAAAGGGTATAAGGATTTTGTTCACATTTTGATATAATATTTGGTGCAGAGCCATAAAAGTATGCGTCACGCTGCTTACCATGTGAACACTTGGCAAGGGCAGGAGAAAGTAAACCGAAAAAAAGCAATCGAATAGTATGAAAATAACCATTGAAATTTTTATTCCTATTTAGGGAAACGACGACGATAGGAATAGAAGTACTTAATTTAGAGAACGACAAACCATTAATTTAAATAATAATTATAGCTACGATCAGATTTCTTACATGTTTCATAATTTTCACAGGATCCCCCATAAATGAGAAAATCATCGATGACCATCTCGCTGTTCAGGCCATCATCAGGAGCTATCAGGTGAAATGCGTCCCATGCTAACTCCTGCACTATTCGTTATGGTTTGCACATTTTTGACCCGTACACTACAGCCCTTGCTAATGTGTTGCTATTTGTTTTACCCCATGTAGGTTACACATTAATTGTGTTGTTATACACAATAATGACAAATACATCTCAACTACTCGGATAAGTTGAGATAACAGTTATTATCAAGTTCGACGAAGCGGTTGGCATGGATTGCGCCAGTTTGTAAACGCAAAACAATCAATTCATTGAAAAGAATCAACTGTCATTGTTTTACTCGCGTATCCAGTAGTCACGTTACAACATATAGTTTCAATAATTAAACAAAACAACATGCATTTAACGAAAGGAATATGCGGTTAGCTATCAAATAAGAGAACTAAGCTTGTTTCTCTCTGTCATCGTTACTGCGTGTGAAAGAGTTGGCATTGCAGTTCGAAGACTTTATACATGTCCAAATTGTTCGGCACGATCTAGCGATGAGCCTGTTTATTTGTGATTTGTTTTGGTATATTTTGGGCAACGTTATTTTGGTTGCCCCTGTTTGGGCGCCAAATTGATGTTGCAGTAATTAAGCGTACATGATCTCTCATACGCTCGTCGTCGTAAGTCGTGTTGTTGGTTTTTTTTAAGTATCGTGTATCTTCGCTTAAGATCGTGTTGATGGCTATTATCTGCGTTGTGTAAATGGTAAAACGATTGAAGCGCGAGTCGCCGGGTCGTGTGACACTTAATTTGGACTAAACGATGTCGTGGTGGCGGGGACGTGGCAGGCTCGCGGGCACCTGGCGGCGGACGTGGACCCGCTGGGCATCACGACGGCCAACCTTCCTGATCTGGGCATGCGTGCGCCCAACTCCGAGCTCATCATGAGGAAATATTTCAATTTCGGTACGCAGGACGGACGTGACGTTGTCGACAGATTTGGAAGCAATCACTCGTATTCAACATTGCATTGCGTGTCACCGATTTGTTTCATCGGCGGCGGTATTATGACACACTTGCATATATTATATACGTTGCCACGAGTTAATGTGGCCACTGCAACTGTTTCAGACCTATATTTTTATATATTTAACCGGATTCACTTACGTGGTTCAGCCGAGCTTCGCGACGATTGCCCGACCGGCTCAGGCGCAGCATCCAGTCGGAGCAGCTCCATTGATGAAGAGGTACCAAATACCTCGAAACCGGTCGGGCAATCGTCGCGAAGCTCGGCTGAACCACGTAAGTGAATCCGGTTAAATATATATAAATATGAGTAATACTTACGAATGTTTCAGACCTCTTTCACTAATATCCTCCATTTTATCGAATCATTAATGTTAATAATGTATTGCCACTTGAACAGTGATTGTTTTCAATTTCATTACAATTTCATGGAGATATCATTGCACCGACCGCCTTGGATTGCAAATATTGAGTGCGATTTATTCACGTGTGAAACCATCTGGATCATATATATTTGAATCGCAATCATGTATGCATTTTGATCACATTTGCATCTCGATCATAAAAATTGCATCTTGACCATACACTATTTTAGTATCTCTTGAATAATACCTATGCACGTGTGTTATAATATTTGCCCTTCGATATCTTGTTGATAAATTTTGTTGCAGTAGAGTTTCATTTTAATGTTGTTGTAGAGTCCGAAATCAACCCTAACATGTAACAAAATCATATAATGCATCGTTAATTCGTTTTCTATTCAGATTTTCTAAAATTAATCGTACATACGTTATATAAAACTATTACTAACGTTCAAATTAGACCGACCTTGAAATCGCTAGTCTCAAAATAGAATTAGTCCATAGATCTAGTGCATAGTTTTGGAAACAACGTGCCAAGCATATATTTTACTATTTTGCGCTTATATTCCTATTATGTATGAGTTTATCTAAAGAAACTTTATGTGTGTAAGTTATTTTTTATTTGGTTAACATTTCCTTTTTCAATAATAACAAACGGTTTTTTGAAAAAGTACGCCTTATAAAACTCGGAGCCGAAGTATCGGACACGCGTATCTGGATGGCTTTCAACAGTATTGCTTGGCTGGGATTCTTGGGATGGTGTTATACAAGTTGAAGTATTAAGTTTTTCGATTGTTGGATGTAGTCGAGGGGTCACCTGGTCGCGCAACTCGACCCTTTGGGCATCACTACAGGGGACCCGATATCGAGTGGCGACTGGCACGGCGGCTTGAGAGCATTTGCTAACGAAGCCGTCATTAGAGAGCACGTGCGATTCGGTATGATGACTTTCAGCAACACGTATTGCGATTGTTAATTAGCGGGATTTTAACTGGTGATTTAAATTGAGGGTATTCTTTATTCGTTACTTTTAACAAAAATGGTCGTTTAGTTTGATTTGGGTACTACAGTTTTTTTGTCATGAAAATAAAAATATATTTACGTCAGTGGCTTCGGAAATTCATCATTGAAATGTATTATTGTGAATTCTTTTATTACAATCATTTATTGGAATTAAATTATTTGATCCATAAATTTCTGTAAATAAACTCTTTATTTTTAACATTTACTTAAAAATCTCAATGTCGATCCAGTTCATATCCTTTTAATATTCAATTTGCAAATACGTTTTTAACTCCAAATTCGGTTAGGGTTCTTTAACGCTTCGTCGCACTGGAATTATAAGCACTTTGCCTAAAATATATGATTCTTCCTGACAAGGATTCTTTATAATATTTCTTTTGTTTATGTATGCGTATATAGTTATTTTTATTAGTTGATTTTGCTTATATTCTTGGTGAACGTCCAGTAGACTTTTGCATTGTAGTTGCAAAAGGTTTAATTGGTGCTTGGGCAATTTATATCTGCGAAATAAAGATAAAAAGATTCGTAACGCTATCTATATACGTAAAATTATTATCTTATAATAATTTAATAATATGTAACATACAATGTACAATAATATATATATTCAAGTTAATTATGTATAATATTGAGTAATATTGACTAGATTCTCACGTGTCCGGATATACACGAAATAAGTTGAGAGACTAGCTTTTTGAAATATTCGGTCAGTACTTACATTTACTAAAACTCTAATTTACATGTCACATTCAACATATTTGTGATGGATTTTTTACTACCAACTATATTTTAACAAAATAATACATTCATATATAATATTTAAAATAATTTATTTACTAAAAATCATTTTTTTAACTTTAGGTGAGTTTTTATAGTTTGTAAGTAATCATATTCCTTTACTAGACCATAGAAAGAATGTTACTGTAAATGTTTGAGATATTTTTAATAACAGCACAAATACTACAAAAACAAAACAAACACTCGCATAACGACATAAGGATTGAGAATAGTATATAATATTAGTTAATTATATCTTAAGAAAGTCTAAGGTTAACTCCCCCTGAAATATCATGTCCTGTAAAATCACGTTGTTTACGAAATTAGCCACATAGAACGTTATTCTAAATGTTCATAAATTATAAAACTGATAGCTTTTAATAAGTAATACTATATTAACTAAGCATTATCATCGTATGTTGAAGTAGGCACCTACTCGTATTCCCCTATCACAAAATTAATATGCGGTTATGTTAGCAAATACTAACTAGTATACGATAAAACAGTGCGCTCGTGCAGTAAAATAACAACTATAATTTCCATACGAAAAGGGGGAACATATGTAAAACACGTTCCTAGCGAGTACTTACCTTACTAAAAGACATCTTGCAACATATTTTTCATCGTTATCAACTGAAGTTACAATGCTCCAAAACGCTGCAAACAACATAATTATGTAGGTAGTGATTTTAAAAAGTATTTTGTGTTAGGTTGGTGACCTAGCAAAGGTAAGATTGTATCTAATGTGCACTGAATAACCAGTGCTTTGCAGCTTGAAAAACGTCTGCTTGTTTCTAACCAAGCACGATTAAAGGTAATCGTACTTTAACAGCAACGTAATACAACACAAACGCAACACAACGTCTCCTGTGATAACATACAGTTTTGATTAATCATTATGTTACTGCAACCGTTAACAACAGCGTGAATAACACAGGAAACTACTTTATATATACAAGATTTGTCTCTTATCTTATTATTTAAGCCCAATTAATTTACGCTTTTTAATTATTTTTCTATATATTTTGTGCAACGACTAACGACAGACTGCAGTTGCATTTTCACATACTAAACTAGTCCGTTGTGAACCAAAAAACAGATCCGAGGACATCATATTGCGAATCTCGACCCATTGGAGATATCCAACAAACATTTGGGCGGTAAAAACCCGCGGGAAGTGATTCACAACAGCTACAGGTTTGGTAAGGAGGAACATGGACCTGAAACTATCTGAACATAGCACCCTGGCCGCTCGATGTGTACCTATCATGTAGTTATGGCGGCGCGATATGATACAATGATATCTTGCCCCCAATTCTACAATTGCAAACATTACAATCCGAGTGCGTCTTTTCGAAATTAGGTTGATCTAACATTTTGCCTCTGAAATGTAGACCACCTGTACAAGACAGAAAACAAATGCTATTGCCAATTTAACTTTTTGGTTAACTCGTTTATATACGTCGCACGTACACTATGATCTTCACAAAAAGATTTGTACAAATTGCAATTGCGAATTGGGTCTATATTTTATGAACAGAATATGTGCGAAAGTCAACTGCAGAGTTCTACAGTAGGCTCAGTTCTTTTGTTTTGCATTTACGTTTTGTTTGAACTTGAAGATCTGTTCGTAAACTATTTTTGACGCCATAACTACGACATGTGGATGTAACGCACAAGGTCCTCGGCACGCACGCACGTTTTCTTGTATAATTAAATATCTACATGCGTCTAGTTATATAATGGGGTCGTTTAATAACCGCAGGCATATTTCTGAAATGTCAATTTTTGATTTGTAGCTCACAAAAATGACAAATTCATCATGATAGCCTATTTTAGTCTACAGGTTATTTTACGTCCGCGTGTCGATTGCTTGAAAGATATAAGTTGAACGAGCTTTACTACTCTAGCCCGGCCAATGTTTATATCAATTAGCCCGGTGGTTTTTAAACAACTCCAAGTTTTCTTGCACGTTAGGAAATACCTTTCACATATTTGTATTTGATCTTTTTATTGCATGGTATGTGATACGTGTTCGGTTTACGTTTTGTTACGTGCATGGGGCGTGACGTGATATTTTATTTATCTAACTGGTATCTATTGTTACAATAATTATTGTAAGTATTATTGAGAGAAAAACCAAAAGCTGTTTTATTGTTTGACATTGAGTCCGTTGAAGAACGTTAGGCATCTAACTATAGTCTACCTCGTTTTGGATCTCGGCCAGTGGATCGTCGCTACATCTCGCTAGAGAGTAGTTATCTCACCCGTACCTTGAACTAGATCAATAAAAATGCTTCTATAATAATTACAATAGGATGATCACATGAAGAATTAAATAGGACAGACGACCCTTTAACTTCAGCACATTGTTATCTTCTCTTACATGCAAGCAAGGGTTTAGTCATAAAAACATTATTCACTTCATACGAAATGCTAGTAAAGGGATATGACATCAATATGCTTTCTATCTGCTTCTTCTCTTTGCTTACTGCTATAATGGTCATTATGGAGATACTTTATTACTCGTGTTTTTCATCTTTCACTTTTAATGTATTGGGTTGGTAGAGTTTGAAACTTTAAAGAACGAGCGTTCTCTCATGGGCATGTTATGTTTTAGATGAAGCTGATATGGACAGGGTATTTAAATTGCCCTCGACTACGTTTATCGGAGAAAAGGAGAAGGCGTTACCGTTGAGGTAAGACATTATCATTATAGAATAGTAAGGATACAAACTGTGGCATAAACAACACTTATGTGGTAACGAAATAATATCCTAATTTATATGAAAGATCATTTTGTCTACTTTTCATCAGACGTCAGTGAATGCTTTAAAATTCCCTGATTTGTAATTTAGATTCCCTGTACTAAACAAATGCGGGCACTTTGTCGGTTATTTTAACTTTCATGAGTGCTCCTTGATACCCATGTGAATAAGGAATTTTGAATCGTTGACTTTGAGCACGGATTGGGTCT
Organism: Crocallis elinguaria; assembly: GCA_907269065.1. NCBI lineage: Eukaryota > Metazoa > Arthropoda > Insecta > Lepidoptera > Geometridae > Crocallis > Crocallis elinguaria. The sequence continues at coordinate 6,855,035 of OU026079.1, read as the reverse complement.
GTTGGTGTCTTTGTCATTTATTATGTTCTGATAAAGACAGCATTAGTTTTAGTCTGTGATTCGGGTAGATGAATGTTGCAGAGGCCGGCTGTTAGAGTCATTTTAACTTTCATAAGTGCTCCTTTGGGGCCTATTTGAATAAAGACTTTTGAATTTGTATTTGAATTTGAATACCTGCGCTTTTTTAGTGAACACATATTGGTCCTGTTGCGAGAATTAGAATAGAACGTGTACATTATATGTTATAAAAGTTTAGTCCTATAACGATTTATTAACTGTACTACGGGGGCCTGGCACTGCATTAGTCATAGGTGTAGTTTGCCACTCTTTAAAAGGGGAATGAATTAGGGCTGGCTCGCTCTCACATTCACGTAACTGATCTTATGTCTTGCTTCCGCACTGTTGCGGCACTGCCACAGAAAAACGAACCGATCAGTACGATTAGTAAGCAAGTATCGTTGCTTAAGACTACGGTCTGGGATTCTATACTTGTCCAATAATGTAAACAAACTCAGCGGATGCCAACCAATGGCATCAATACTGATCCGATCGCCAACCAATGACATGATTTTAATTTGATTATCTATCTTCTCCTTGGTTGGTGAGCCACAGAGTTTGTTTACATTATTGCACAACTAAGAAATATTCATGATAATTTGATGACTCATTGATAGTGACGTTGACCACCAATCTTTAACCTAAGCTGAATAAAAAAAAATATGAATATTTATTTCTGTACATGAACATTTCCGCCAACGAGATAAGATAGATAAAATAAGACGCTAGCTAGTCTTGTTTACAAAATTGAATCATCAGATTATCACTACGTGGTTTATCGACCACATTAAACGGTGCATTCTTATCGGAGAACTTGACATTCACCTTGTTTATTAAATGACTTGAGGACTCGTGTCGTCGTTAAATATTAGCTTTATATAGGTATTTTACCTGTAGGAGGTAGTATTATTATTTATTCTGTGCCATAGGAACGTGCATGAACTGTTAGATTAATGATGTAAATCGACTTATCAATAAAATGCAATTATCCAAGTATGTACAAGTGTGAGTATTACTGCAAATAAAAACAAACATGCGATATGTAACGTAACGAAGAGAATTAACATTCCTCACGACCATGTGTGTGCGTAGAGCTAGCTTGTGATTTCGGAGACTCAAATTAAGTAACAGTAGGTACATAATGCTGATAAGGCAAGTTAAATATTACAAATTTAGATAAAAAAAATGGTTGCTTTAATGAGAGCAGAATCGCTACGTACATGCAGTAACGATCGTCTGTCTATTACAACCGACGGGCCAGATGACCTTGACATCCAGGATTCGGTCTGGATACATTCCTACGTACACCTAATTGTTACTTTGTCTGGTGCTGCTATGCTATAATAGACATCAGCAACCATCGTCTAATTCGACCGGCTCCAATTTGTTTGGGTTGTGGGTGCGATTACCTCAACGGAACAGTTGCTTTAAGCACTATAAATAAAAAGAAGTACAAGTATTTGTTCCGTATGCTTGAGTATTATAGGATTTCATTGTGGCTGTTACTGATTAGGTACTTGATTTGGTGATTCAGGGAATCTTAAATAGGGAGTCCTAGTTGGGGGAGAAAGAGGGGGGGGGGGGGGGTTAGGTTAGTTGGATGTATTAATTATTTGAATGCAGCAATGAGTACTACAATGATTATTTAAGACAAATTTAATCTTGAATCTTTAATCTTATATATAGTTATTTTATTAAATGAATTACTTTTTTCACAACAAAACTGAATACTTTTTTTTCGTTAGGGAGATCCTGAACCGTCTCGAGCAAGCTTACTGCAACAACATCGGTATTGAGTTCATGTTTATCAACTCGCTCGAGCAATGCAACTGGATCAGGCAACGCATGGAACCGCCCAATGTTACCAAGATGAGCCCCGACCAGAAAAGGCTGATCCTCGCTCGTCTCACGAGATCTGCTGGGTAAGTGTCTAAATGTACTGGTCATAGAAATTAGGGTTGTCACTACTGCTACTTGGATAATGCTAAATGTGAGGCTAAGATCGGAGAGGATTAATAATTTTACATCATGGAATTGCATTAATTTTATATAACAATCTTTTCGTTATAATTTCCTAGTAATGAGTTAGTTATAATTCGGTTCAAAATAATATTATGATAGGATCTGTTCATAAGTGTTTGATGCTTTCATTAGCTTCACTTGTAATTTGTAACTAACCATGTAACCACTTCTGATTGTCGTATCGAAATTTAATTTTGTATGTGGGTGTGTGTAGTTTGGATGAAAATACAATAATTTGGTATCATTTTTGGAGCTCATCTGATGATATAGTGGAAGTCTTCAGTGGCTACAGCAGTAAGGACTCAACCCCAACCCCACCAAGTTTGGACTCATATGATTCGTTTTGATGAGTCCAATAGATTGCATTTGCTGGCGAGGGTCTGACGATGGAGCCAGGAGGAAGCGTGTTTTTTAAACTACATAGTATAATATTAATTCTAGATTTGGTTAGCAATAGACCACTATGTCCACGTCAATATGTACATCTCAAACTTTTGTCTGCCAATAGGATTCAAACCTGCGGTTTCTGATTATCTATACCAGACGCCTTAACCAACTAGGCTATGGGAGCTATAGACGTTGACTCCGGAATTCTTGAGATGATGACCTCTTTCGACTTACAAGCCGTGACCACTATGTCACCGGATTTTATAACTTGTGTGTAGTAAACATGTTAACACTAGGATGGGAACTGGCAACATTCTTTTCAAATGTAGACAATATAGTAGATAAGATAAACTGTATCTCTGGTATCAAATCCTCGAAATGTCTACAAAGTAAAATAACGTATTTTTCCTGTTTGTCAATCACCGATTTCAAAAATATCCATATCGGACTGTATGCAAATCGTATGTTTTTAACGTATAATCAAAAGTATCTATATATAAGAACGTGAGATCGTCATACTAAATAATCATTTAAAAAATACAGTAGCTGCCAAAAACGGTACATTGTTTCACAAATTGACCAAGTATACAATTCATAAGTTGCTGAAAATGTGAATCTTCATAATACTTTTCAACTAATGAATTACAAAGCCGTTTCAACTTAGTTAAAGATTTTCAAAGAACCTGCACAAAGGCTTTGAGTATATCCATACATCTCAACAGTAGTATTTTATCAATTGATTTTCAAAGTAACCTTTATTTTAAATGTTCAGATACTCTTGATTGCACCGTGGAAGTGTTTTTTTTTGGTAAAATGTATGTTAAGATTGATAGCCAAGGAGAGGATTGTTTCAGAATTAATGTCTAATCTAGGTTGATTGTATTAATTATCATCGACCACACCATTGTTCAAGACCAGGCTAGATAGTGGTTAGATGCAAAGCTGTCAGAAATAAAAAGTAAAAGATGAGATATTTTAAAATCCAGATTCGAAAACTTCCTCGCCAAGAAATGGTCATCGGAGAAACGTTTCGGTCTCGAGGGCTGCGAGATCCTGATTCCGGCCATGAAGCAAGTCATCGACGTCTCCACCCGTCTCGGCGTCGAGTCCATCATAATGGGCATGCCTCACAGAGGTAGGTTTGTTAACATTAAAAAAAATATGCATAAGAAACATTTACCGCTGTATATACAAAAAATAACGAGCAACGATCGCCCTGACCTCTAACTACGATCAGAGGATCTTTATACTTAAATAAGCATTCAGAAAGTACGAGGACTATAATTAAATTCAACACGGAGCAAACCGTCTATCAAGGATTTCATATATTTAGGGAAACTACGAGAGCCATGCATGGTCTCACAACATCCAAATTCAAAGGAAACTTTATAATAGTGAAAGACAATCCTAAAACTTACTAATTATCAGTACCTATCATTTATACATTTTCTAATAAATTAACGCTATTGACTGAAATGAAATCTTATTCACAAATATGTAGATTGAAATGTAAAATCAAACGAATATTGTTCTTGAGACATGTTTTTCTCCATGATTATTAGTTCAAGGTTATAAATGTTCATGATCGCGAAATGTAAAGCTGGTTTCTAATGAACAATTCCGCCGCTTCATTCCTCAAAGTGAAAATGCTCTACCACTACGCCACGGTATGTTTGCAACACGATGTTTTCCGTGACCGTAAGGGGTCTTCCATAAATCACGTGAGGTTTTTAGGCCACTTTTTTACGCCTCACCCTCCCACCTGGTGATACGCGGTTGGGATCTAAGCTAACCCACCTATCGAATATTAGGTGTATTTTTTAGTCAAAAAAACTTGGCAGATCAATTTTGACAGTGGCAAAGGAATACGATTTTACAAGATTGACCACCTCAATTGCAATGCATTCTCGGGCATTATTGCACGAAAATATACACGCGATATGTAACAAAAATCATCGCCCCCTTTCCCCCCCATTGGGATCAATAGTGATATTATCCGAAGTCTCTCGGTGACCTCCTTTCCTCATTAAATTAATGGACGACCCCTAACCTCAAACTCATTGTGGGATTCAAACCGTCGCCCTACACATCAGCGGCCGATGGCTCTACCACTAATCCTCCTTATCCTTTATCTTTCCAGGGCGTCTCAATGTGCTGGCTAACGTTTGCCGCAAGCCTTTGCACCAGCTGTTCACTCAGTTCGCCGGTCTTGAAGCCGAAGATGACGTAAGTCTATGAATTTATGGTAGTTTTTTATGCGCTTCTGCTAGTATTGTGTTGGGTTAATAGAGGTCATTAGTAAGGTTAAAGGGCCACTGAGCTTTGTTTTTTAGACTGTAGCATCCACGACAAGGCGTTACTAATAAACTTTGCATTTACCCAGTGGAATAGTCACTCTTTTGTCGTTTCGTAAAGAGTGCATTTTTCAATGTTTATCAAATGATTGTGAGTCATCGCTGACGTTTATTTGAGGATGGATTGAAAGATCTTATAAGAGTTCTTGCTTTTACTAAGACGCCTTTAAAAGGCAAAAACACTACTGAAGAAACAGCCGCTCTTGAGAGTCAAGTCGGACTCTTAGTTAAACTTATTTACCGCCTTCGACCACATCAATTAAGGTCAGGTGAGATTCGGCCTTAAGGTCAGACAGGAGCCATACACTAAACAACATACATAAACCAGCAGGGTGATTTTAATTCACTCGGAATGATATCCGTCTCGGAAGCAACTTTCTTGATCGCTTATATTTCGAAATCGCATCCCGTCAGAGCAATTTCCCGTTTAGATTCGACATCTCAGCTACATAAACACGGGTATAATCCCGACAAATATTTCTCTGTCGTGATGCGCTTCCGAAATATAAGTGATCAAAACAGTCGCTTCCGACACGGATATCATTCCGAGTGAATTAAAATAGCCCTGCAGTAGTCCCAATCCTCATTTTAGGTTTAGCATGTTTCGATCGCACTGTTAACATTAGGTGAAATAATCAAACATTAGGGTTTAAGAGAAAAAAAACAACTAAAAACTAATATACTTAATCCAGGGTTCCGGTGATGTGAAATATCATTTGGGAACATACATTGAGCGCCTCAACCGCGTCACAAACAAGAATATTCGCCTGGCGGTGTGCGCCAACCCCTCTCATTTGGAGGCGGTAGACCCCGTGGTGCAGGGCAAGACAAGGGCGGAGCAGTTCTACCGTGGTGATAATGAGGGCAAGAAGGTATTTACACAATATAGAATTGAGAAAAAAGATAGAGAAGTTATAAGCCAATAAATGGACTTACACAGTAAGCAATTTGCTTACTGTGTGATAAAAACAAATGCAAGCCTATATATACAAATAAATAAAATTGAAGTGTCTGTTTGTAACATCAAAATAACAGCTTTTATACCCAATGCATATGAAAGTATATACGGTACCTATAACAAAACAACCATTTTTTAAATTTTTTATTTCTGTCTGTCTGTTTGTTCCGGGTAATCTCCGAAACGGCTGGGCTGATTTTGACGGGACTTTCACTGGCAGATAACTGATGTTATAAGGAGTAACTCAAGGCCTACTTTTATTTTAGAAAAAGAATTGGCGTTATCATTAGTAATCCTACTATAATATTATAAATGCGAAAGTGTGTTTGTCCTTGTTTCGCGCAGTAACAGAGCAACGGATCGACACATAGGAGAGTAACATAGGCTACTTTTTATCCTGAAAAAGTGCACGGTTCCTGTGGGAACGCGGGTGAAATCGCGAGCAGAAGCCAGTTACTTATATTTCACCAAGTTTTCTGCATTAGGTGATGTCAATTCTTCTTCACGGCGACGCCGCATTCGCTGGCCAGGGCGTTGTGTTTGAGACAATGCACTTGTCAGACTTGCCCGCTTACACCACCCACGGAACGATCCACATCGTGGCTAACAACCAGATCGGTTTCACCACTGACCCCAGGCATTCGAGATCTTCTGCTTATTGTACTGGTAAGTACATAAAGTTTAATGAAAAATAATGCCAGTGAAATTACTGGGCTTATGAGGCTTCATTCCTAATGTCTCAGGATAGCGAGCGCACTGCAAACACAAAGTTTCAAAGTTCTGAGTGGCACTGCAATTGTGATGGGCCGGCGTTATGCTTACCATCAGGCAAACGACCAGCTCGTCTCGTTATCAAATCTCTACAAATAAATAAAATTGAAGTGTCTGTTTGTAATATCAAAATAACAGGTTTTTACTAAATGCATATGAAAGTATATACGGAACCTATAACAAAACGACCATTTTTAAAATTGTTGTCTGTGTGTCTGTCTGTTTGTTTCGGGTAATCTCAGAAACGGCTGGACCAATTTTGACGGGACTTTCACTGGCAGTTGCTGATGTTACAACGAATAACTTAGAAAGAAAGAAAGAAAACATATTTAGGCTACGTGAGCGAAGCCGCGAGGCACAGCTCGTAGCGAATAAAAAAACCGATAATATTACTGATCTATATATGTTAACCCACAGACGTGGCTCGCGTAGTAAACGCGCCGATCTTCCACGTGAATGGAGACAACCCAGAGGCAGTTATGCACGTTTGTAACGTTGCTGCCGAGTGGCGTTCGACCTTCCATAAAGACGTTGTCATCGACATTGTGAGCTACCGCCGCAACGGGCACAACGAAGTCGACGAGCCGATGTTCACTCAGCCTCTTATGTACCAGAAGATCAGAAAGACTAAGCCTGGTGAGTAGACTAAAGATTAGAGTAAGTTCCGTGTTTTTATACTTGTCCAATAATGTAAACAAACTCGGCGGATGCCAGCCAATGACATCAATAGTGACCATATCGCGAACCAATGACATAGGTCGGATTCGCAACCTAATCGTTACCCGAACCTAGTCGCTAGCCGAAGACTAGTGACCGCTGGTTTTAATCGGTTTGGAGTCGAAAACGAAGACGATTGTCGTTAGACGGTAATGTAGCGAATCTTGTGAATTTGTTTACATTAATCGATAAGTATAGAAATATGAACTGTAATGGAAATCGATAGAGTATAAACTATACTTGAACAGGCCGGAGCGAAACAAGCGTGTCAATACAGGAAGTGGAGTCACGCGCCGCCTCAAAAATTTTGCAGAAAATTCAGCTATTCGGCCAGAAAGCCTGAAAGAATTATTAAGGGATCGAACAATAAGTACTTAGATTTGAAACGAAAAATATATCCATACGTCTTATTCATAGGCGATACGCCGAATACCGGATCGCGTATCGCCTATGAATTTTCCTACAACTCTATTTTAGTCATTATTTATGGCTATAGATACTAAACGCTGTTGCATCGTTACCACGCTAGTTTCGCGATAGCTGCAAGCGTTGTAATAAATTCAAGTATTTAGATAAAACCTTCATTATCTTTCAGTGCTGGAGAAATACGCGGACCAGCTGATATCTGAAGGCGTGGTCAGTGCCGAAGAAGTGAAAGATGTTAAGGACAAATATGAAAAGATCTGCGAAGATGCTTACAACCAAGCCAAACAGGAGACGCACATTAAGTACAAGGACTGGCTGGACTCGCCCTGGTCCGGGTTCTTCGAGGGCAAAGACCCGCTGAAGGTAGGAACTTGTCTTAATGTAGGAAAAATTTGACTTCTGCGATTCTGTGGTTGGCACTATAAAAGCAATCACTTAAGATAGTAACTGACACTTTTCACACAGATGTCAACCACCGGCGTAGTGGAAGAGACTCTTGTACACATCGGCAAGCGTTTCTCTCAGCCGCCGCCCAACGCGGCCGAGTTTGAGATCCACAAGGGTCTGCTGCGTATCCTCAAGGCTCGTATGGAGATGGTGGAGAACCGCACCGTGGACTGGGCCCTCGCTGAGGCCATGGCTTTCGGATCGCTACTGAAGGAAGGCATCCATGTCCGACTGTCCGGAGAAGACGTGGAGAGAGGAACTTTCTCGCATAGGTGAGCTTCTAAACAAATTTTCACAATTATTTTTTTAATGTGATACCATCAGGCAAAAGGCCAGCTCGTAAGCGTAACGCCGGCCCATAAATAACAATTGCAGTGCCACTCAAAACTTTGAACCAGTGCAGTGCGCCCGCTACCCTGAGACATTAGGTATCACTGGCTAAGATTTGTTATCGTTTGTGGCGTTATCATGTGCAGCTGTCAAAGAAAACCCAGGATAGGCACTGTCGGCTGCATGAATCTGTATACATTTTCATGATTTCATATTGATTACGATTTTGCAAAAATAAGTGACCGAGTTACGTTTTCGCATTACGGAATACGTAATCAATTGTAGATTTTTGTAAAATTGTTACATATACATTTGATAATCTGAAAGTTTATACATATTATTGCAGCCGGCTTTACGTAAGGGTTTTAATTTTAGGGGTGGTAGATATTAGGTTGCGCAAATAGGCCCTCGGAAGCGTGCTTGGCTGCGCAGTACGCATAATGTAGGTGTCCAGGGGGTTGCGGATGGGTTCGGGTGGGTGTCCGATGGCACCGTGCCACAAACACATGCGCAAAAGTTATCATGATTGTATTAATCATCTGTACTGTCGTGCGCGATTTGCTACTCGGTGCTACGTTCAGAGGGCTCCAAAAGATTTGCGCGAACTATTATAGCCAGGCGAGTATCAGATATTGCCCTACATTACAAGGTTTGTATGTATATTATTCTATTGTTATCTTGACAATCGATTCAAATTGTGATTGGGATCGTGTTCCTGTAGTTTGGTACCCTTGAATACGACACTAGCGCACGATTGGAACCGAATTCAGTGTTTTTATTTTGGAACTACAACACTATTCTTCTATTTTTGATGCGATTTTGAAATTGGCGTATAATGAAACTGAATTCAAGTGTTTGAATGTTTTCTTTTAAGTACTATTATCTCACCTGATGCTATAATTCCAGGCATCACGTACTGCATCACCAGAAAGTGGACAAAGCGACATACTGCGCGTTGGCTCACCTGTACCCCGACCAGGCGCCTTATACAGTCTGCAACAGCTCGCTCTCGGAATACGGTAATAAGGCTGTTTTGTTTTGGTAGGTTAACGTGTGGCCACTAACCCGCCTGATCATAAGCAACGCGGTGGACAAAAAGCGAAAGCGAATACGCTAGTCCTAGATTAGTACTGGCTCTGAAGTTAGCTGCATGAACAGTGAACACACTGATAGGTACCCAAGCGGTACATATTTTCAACTTGAGGGTTGTAGTGACCGAGACAGACACTACGTAGAGGGGGGGGGGGGGGGGGGGATTTACATCTTGACGGTGATAGCTAGCCAGACGGACACGTAGAAGTTAGTGTCTTACCACCGTGCTATGGTTTAGTAACGATATTTTCTTTCCCCAAAAGCTCAAGCTCATTGTAAGATTCGAACCTACAGATTAGCGGCCGAAGTCATTACCACCGAGCCATCATCGCTTAAAACTACTACTACTGTTTTATCACTTGCTCTAAAATTTGGAGTCACATTGCTTATTTATCCCGCTAGGTGGCGCTTTATCGCTGGTTTTATTTCTCTGTCAAACTTCACTATACAATTTTAGTAAGTAAACAAAAAGATCGTCTCTGTACTAAAATATGCTGCGCACGTTTCCTTTCTGACGAGAAAATACGGAAGCTGTGGGTCAAAGCATCGTGCATCAAAAATAATTGGAAACCAAAGTATTCTTTTAGTGTATGTACTGACCATTTCAAATCTAATGATTTTTAAGACGCAAGCAAGTTTACTGGTTAGTTTAATTAACTAACTCACAAAGTAAACATCAATGACAAGCACCAGCGATGATGGCGCCATCTGAGATTAGTTTTGCCTGTGGTTTCCCATTGCTTTATTTTAGCCTCGGTAGTAATGTACTATTCTATCCCCCAGGCGTGCTCGGCTTCGAAGTGGGCTACTCAGTAACGAACCCCAACGCTCTGGTGCTGTGGGAAGCACAATTCGGAGACTTCAACAACGTTGCTCAGTGCATTATTGATCAGTTCATCTCTAGTGGACAGGCCAAATGGGTGCGCCAGTCCGGACTGGTGCTTCTGCAACCACACGGGATGGAGGGCATGGTGAGTTGGCCGAACGGCTACAATAATATGTATACACTAAGAAATTTTTTTTATTGATGGGTTACGAGACGATCCATTCGCTTGCCTGATGGTAAGCATAACGCCGGCCCATAGCAATTGCAGTGCCACTCAGAAGTTTGAAATACAAAGGCATGCGCGGCACTGCAATGCTCTCGTTATTGACATTGGGTATTAAATCACATAAACCCAGTAATTTCACTGGCTACTTTGCTCATCAAACCGGAATACAGTAATGCGTGAAAATGTATACGACTTAATGATTTCGCAAAAATAAGTGTTACGTTATACAATTAATTACGTCTTATGCTGGTGAGTGCTCCCTTGGAGTCCCATGTAATGAGTTTTGTATTAGAATTTATTTTTGCAATATAATTTAGTTACACACATTCGAAAATCTGAAAGTATGCACATATTATTGTAGCCGACTGACCATGCATTGTTGGGTTCTAGTTTGATGATGATTAGATCAAAGTGGTCAGTGAAATTACTGGGCAAGATACTGAATACGATACGATACGATATTTATTTATTTATTAAACAATACTTAATATCTGATATCTCTATAGTCTTTTTCAAATAGGAAGGCACCTGACACCTGTCACCTGACATCTGTGACAGGTACATAGAACGTAAAATACTACGTAAACATTTCCTGTGACGTCACACCAATGGCCGAAATATTTTCTATTTAGCAGTGAAAACATTAAGCAAACTTACAAGAAAAACTACTAAAATAAACGGCAAAAGACACAATAAATAGAATAAAGGTTATTAACTTGCGTATAAATGTTCGCGTTCACTTTTCAATATAATCAATATTAAATTCGTTATAACTTGTAATGTTACGTACTACTGCCAATCTTGACGGCATGGCAGTAGGGGTGGGAAATCGATTATTGTTTGAATTGAAAAATATCGAAAACAAAACATATTAATCGACTTGATTTATGAAAGGGCCGTCGTTAATCTGTACCCAAACATAATAAACAATAGGAAAATTTGTAATGAACTTACTTTTCAAAGAGGCGCTGTTCCATTTTGCTATCGAATACGTATGTACTACTACGTATTTTATATATAGGCAGTCAGGCATGGAAAATAACATGGTCCACGCCGACCGAAAAAACAACACACACGGATGTAGATACATTTGACGTAGACGCAACGTAGAATTAAATCTTATTCATAATGTTATCCTTCATATAATATTCTCTTTTTCTTTTGGAAGAGTAGGGATAACAATAATTATTCAACAAACTTAGAAGACACATAATGACGATGATCAATAATGATTATTACTGTTTAATTCACATGCTATGTTCAAATCAAATTTGTATTATTAGTGTGATTTAAAGATTAATAGGAGTGATAAAAATCTTGTGTAAAACAAAATGATAAATTTCTTTTCTTTCAAAAGATTTATTTTACGCATCCGCATTTTGCTACCTATCACTGTTTCTTTTTAAATTTCTTTAGGATTCCTCTGAAACTCATTAGTAGGACTTATAGATAGATAGTTGTTCACAAAACACTTAGAAATAGATACAAAAATTGTTCGATAAGTACCTAAACTCGATGATAATCGGTAGTTAAAAAATCGAATATACCTAGGTGCGGCACATCCTTAAAATTGACAATGCATGTTTGACAGCTGACATTTCGAATGGGTGTCAGGTGCCTTCCTATTTGAAAAAGACTATAGGTAACGAGTGCAGGGCATTGCCGCGCAGGCTTTTGCGCTTAAAAATTCTATCTGGTATCTAGGACGCTCGTTTCACAGCCCAATCTTCTGCCATTTTTTTGGAGATGGCTAAGCATGCGAATTCTTGACTTTGACTTTTTATCTCGCCGATGATGTTAAGAATCCAACATTGTCACCTACTAATATTTATGATTATAAACAGGGTCCCGAGCACTCTTCGGCCCGCCTCGAGAGGTTCCTGCAAATGAGTTCTGACGATCCCGACTACATGCCACCGGAAAGCCCTGACTACGAAGGTAACGATTTTTTTCAGTTGAAATTTTGATTATCTATTTGATTACACTTCAAATGAAATTGGGTACGATTTGGAAGGCCAAATAAAAAAAGGAAGAATACATTTTAGGACATTTTAATTTATTTATTTATTGTGTAACAAACAGCTACAATATTCTTGTTAGTAGAAACGGTTGAAATGATAATATCATACATTTTAACAATAACGTAGCCCACAACGTTACTATGATTATATTATATTAATAACTAGCTGCTGCCTGCGGTTTTACCCGCGCTGAGATATTGTATTTCATGGGTTTTTTTTTGCGTGTAACCCTAATTCTTTTTCTAAAATAAAAGTACTCAGTAAAAGAGCAAAGCAGTGGTACCAACCCAGACGGACACTTGCTGAAGAGTTAGTCCTACCACTAATAAACGCTTTCAAATTTTTCAACTTTATTTTTTTAACTTCACAGTCCGCCAACTGCACGACGCCAATTGGATCGTGGCGAACTGCTCTTCCCCCGCTTCATACTTCCACATCCTGCGGCGTCAGATCACGCTGCCGTTCCGCAAGCCTCTTATCCTGATGACGCCCAAATCTTTGCTGCGACACCCTGAAGCCAAGTCCTCATTCGACGACATGAACGAGGGCACTACCTTTAGGAGGTAATTATTTATTGATTCAATAGCAATCAGTTCGTTAACGTGCAATTGAAAGATCGGCCCTAACTAGCATTTTTTTTTTAAACATAAACGCTTACACACTCATACCCCCACACTAGGATTCCCTGTGTCGCAGGTGGCATGGACATACACAGATACACATCACAAACATCCAAGACCCGAGAACAAACTTTATGCTTACACAAAATCTGCCCCGGCCGGGAATCGAACCCGGGACCCCTCGCCTTGCAGGCAGGGTTACTACCAACTTAGCAATGGAGCCGTCATTTTCACACATGTTTTTACATAAAAAAACTACTTATTACATTTCGTAAGGAACAAGTTAAATAACGTGTCTCATTTGTGACAGACTGATCCCAGAGGAGGGCCCGGCGGCGCAGAATACGAGCGGAGTTCGCAAACTGGCGTTCTGCTCAGGACGAGTCTATTACGACCTGATCAAACAACGGCGCGAGCGCGGACTAGAGAAGGACATCGCTATTGCCAGGTAAAATAATAATTTATTATGCCACCATGAGCCCTACCACCATCGAAAATTGTAGTACGAATTTTCAATGTAAAGTAATTCTGCTCCTTAGAGCAGTCTGCCGCCAAGCAGTAATGTACAAGAATTACCGTTTGGTGAGCAAGTTAGTCAGTGAAAATACTGGGCTTGAGACTGCTGTTCCCTTGCGGCTTCGCCCACGTAGCCTGAGTTACTCCTTGTAACGTCAGCTATCTGCCAGTGAAAGTCGCGTCGAAATCGGTCCACCCGTTTCGGAGATTACCCGGAACAAACACACAGCGCTAGGCTCAACGCTTAATATTTCTTTCTTGTTTATCTTCTGTTATCATTGTGCTTAATGCTGCAGTAAAACACTTGAATTTTGAATTATTCCACAGACTGGAACAGATCTCGCCGTTCCCCTACGATTTGATCAAAGCGGAGGTAGCTAAGTACCCGAACGCTCAGCTCGTTTGGAGTCAGGAGGAGCATAAGAATATGGGTTCTTGGAGCTATATCGAACCCCGATTCCGCACATTGCTGCAGAACCAGAAATGTATAAGGTATGTAACACTTTAGAATTACTCGCAACACGCTTTGTGGCTGGTTTGAGTATGCACCTCTGAGTATACTCTCGTTCACCTCTAGACCTACAATAAGCTATTGCGCAGGACACATACCGAACTTCACACCGGCCAAAAAGTTTGGCGTTACCTGTTACAGTGATATTGTAGTGCCGCGCAGGATTCAGTCATTCAAAGCTACAAAGTAGCACTGCAATTATTAATTATAAAAATACGGCCAGCTCCTATTATAATACAGGTATTATACTCCGCCCAAAATATAGTTGCAACTCGCAATAGGAGTTTGATTTGGCGGTTACCTCAGGCTTATATAAATATACAGGTCATCTACTACTAGTGTAAGTGTATGTGTAAGTAAATATACACTTACATGAGTAGCACCAATATATATAGATCGAACTTAAGTCTTTGCTCACTCTCATTATAGAGGTTGAATGTTAGGTTTAATGACGACTCCGTAGCTGAGTTGGTAGTAGCCCTGCCTGAAAAGCGGGCTTCGGGTTCGACTCCCAGCCGGGGCAGATTTTGTGTGGTGAACATTAAGTTTGTTCTCTGGTCTTGGATGTTTGTGTTGTGGATCTGTGTGTGTCCGTGCCATACATGGAATTCTAGTGCAGGAGTATGACAGTGTAAGTGTATGTCTGTGTGTTTTTATAATGGTCTGTTTAAAGACACACTGATACTTTGCAGCTTGAACTTCTTATTATTAAACATTGTCTATGTACCTAAATTAAAATTGTGCATGAAGAGAGATTTCTGTGATTTGGACACATTTAACCTGTTTGATTTTGCTTATTGGGTTCTAACTTGCATCAAGATTCTTATATTCTCGTTGGTCCATAAAGTATGCAATTTTGTTGCTACATATAAGTCTGCAATAAAAGAACCGTATTTTAAGTTGCCCTCTCAATTTTTTTATCATTTGCAAAAAGCTACTGATAAATTGCGCCTTTGCCCGCATTTAACGCCTGTGCCCTAACATGACTTGGTTGCAGGGCAAAGTCCCAATCGGGTGGTGGTTGGTTAAGCCAGCTTTTTGGCGGCGACCAGAAACCAGACCCACAAAATATTGAGACTGAAACTGTGCCGCGCACCATTAGGTGAGCATTTAGAATCCCTAATATATGCTCGAGTTTTAACCATGCAATGCCTTGTCTTAACTTTTCTGTTGTAAGATATCCCTTAGTAGCTCATCTACTAAAGATGTAGATGTGAAAATTTTATGTGCTTTGTGTCCACGGATAGCCTGTATTCCAAATCATGCCTTTATGTTTTTTTTAATTATTTTATTTGATAGACGAGCTGGTGGTGGCTGGTTATTCGTAGAAATATACCTTATTGCTCGGTTATAAGGATGTTTCAGACTTTCACAGAAGTAGTTTGGAGTTTCACCTACACCCAGTTTGTGTAACTACTCTTTCGTTGTAACTTTTTGTCTTTGCATCCTTTCAGTTGCTTGCTTTTATTTTCCGTTCCCTATCCACTATCTTCACAATTTTGGTGCTGCGATAAGCTTTTTATGTCACATGTTCATGGTGTGTTGTCATGAGTTTTTTGGGTCTATCACATTTTGAAGTTGTTATTCATATTAGAAGTAAAATATTTGCAGAACTTAATCATAAGTTCTTTTTCGAATATAAAAGAGAAGGAATTCAAGCTGCAAGCATTTGTGTATGTGGTACTTGTAATGCTTTTATATATACGAGTATATACGATTTTTATATTGTCTACGGCGACATACAAAAAAAAATTAAACTTAATTCGCTTTAACTTCAACAGTTATAACGGCCGTGCTACCGCCGCATCGCCAGCCACTGGATCCAAGGCCGCCCACAACAAGGAGTTGAAGAATCTGCTCGACGAATTCTGCGTGCTATAAACGAAATTCTCTTAGCCTAGACACACCATGAGTATGTCACACGCTACTCAATAATTGAACAAAAAACAAATAGTACAAAACGTACAATAACAACGTATCTTACAACTACGTATCGTACAACTACGTATCGTACAACTACGTATCGTACAACTACGTGTCGTACAACTACGTATCGTACAACTACGTGTCGTACAACTACGTATCGTACAACTACGTGTCGTACAACTACGTATCGTGTAACTACGTATCGTATAACTACGTATCGTAAATAAACGTACCGTATAAAGACGTATATAGAATCCAAATATCTGTGCGTGTGATAAAAAACTACTCATGGTTCCCAGATCATAATTTATTTCAACTAGATACAACACATTGTTTGCCATACAATTAGTTTACTTTAGGATCTTAATAATCTCGAAACGAAATTTATCTTTGACTATTCTATCTCTTCGTCGATCGACTAAAGCTTTTTTTTTATATTTTAAATTACTTATTCAGTATTTTGTTGTAATTCTCTTCGCGATTATGTAGGTTAGTTAGAGAAATTCTTATTTATTTATTTAAACATTAGTTACGTGACAGTAGACTCGAAAAGTTATTTATTATTATGATTATAAAGCAATTTAGTATCACGTAGTCTCCACTTTTACGTGTTTCTTCTTATTGTAATTATTTCTTTGTAACTAACACTATGATTGGTACATTGTTATTGTAACTTTAGCGTCAATGCGCTGGTTGTATTGATTTTGTGTACATAAAAGAAGGTACATTATATTTTTTTAATTTGATTTTACACGATTTTTTTTATCGTTAACGGGTTTTTAGTTCATACGTTTATTTTACTAGTCTGTGACGTAACTATTTGCGTAATTCAATTATTTCATTCGCATTATGTGAGAGCACTTAGCGGTACGGTTCACGTGACCATTAGCAAGCTTCTCGCGCGAAACCTTAGCGTTGTAACTCGTGTAACGATATTACGTATGAGATATTAGTATTTAGCGTATAACTAAAACACTTCTGAACTAAACGGTAGTATTGTTTGCGATCTACAGGCCCTAGGTTTAGTTCTCTTATAGTTACCGTCGTTGTAAACGACTCAATGTAAGGAGTAACACCAACCTTCGCTTTGTATAAATCTACGCGCATTATCTGTAGTAAATTTCGAGTGTACGTCGTTACCTTATACTTAGAGTTAAAATTAATTATGTATCTCAGTCTCTGGCCGGGCTAGCCCACTCCTTGGTTGTATAAAACTAAGTTTTATACAGTGGGTACTAGTAAATAGGACAGTGTAACTTTCTTTGTTAACTTTATCTTTGTAACACTATTCGCATGTATTAGATGCACTGTTTTATTGTTTATTTAAAATTTGGATGTTCACGTATTTTGGAATGTAGCTCAAGTCGGCTGGGTTTGTATAAGATGATTGAATGCCAGGATTGTGCAAGGTAACTTGAGCCAATTTATTGCTATGTTAGTTTGAAATAGTTAATTTACAATAAATTTAATGATTTCAACTGTTTGTTTTAATTTATACCTCAATATTTATTGCAATTTGCATTACCTAGCCCGTGGTTGTACCCAAAGTTTACCCTTTTCTCCGCGGGTCTGTGCATTTTTGTTATAACAACATGTCGGTACCACCAAAATCGCCTTTTTGAAAGTGATCAAAGGAAGGTGTACCGAAATTGGGAGGGAACCGACCAACGTGTGAGCGACGGACAAATGCCGGATACTAACGCCATGATTAATTTCTGGCGTGGTATCTGGTCGGTGCCCGTCGAGCATACGGAGGGCGATTGGATGCGTACTGTAGAACAGTCGTGTGAGTCCATCGAGACCATGGGATCTGTTACCATAGATCCCATAGACGTAAGTTATGCAATTCGTACGGCTCAGAACTGGAAAAGTCCTGGTCCGGACGGATTGCACAACTTTTGGATAAAGTGGATTCGATGCTCACACGAATGTTTGGCAGTGCAATTCCAAGAAGCCCTCGAGCTTGGTTCTCTTCCATGTTTCCTGACAACGGGTGTCACCTCCCTGCTCCATAAGTCCGGTAGTACCACGGAAGCTAAAAACTATAGACCCATCACGTGCTTGCCTACGCTGTACAAGCTCCTTACATCCATTCTGAGAGCAAAAATTAATTCGCACGTTGTTGCAAACAATATCTTGGCTCCCGCTCAGAATGGTTGTAGGGTTGGGTCCCGTGGTACTAAGGAGCTCCTTCTCATTGATACGGCCATTTGCCAACAAGTTCGACGGAACAGAGGGGCTCTTTCGACTGCCTGGATTGACTACAAGAAGGCCTATGATTCAGTGCCTCATTCATGGTTGGAGAGGATTTTAGAGTTGTATAAAATTGATACAACTCTGAGATCCTTTTTAAGCACGTGCATGAGACAGTGGACCACAGTCCTTCGTCAACCAGGCAGTGGAAATAGCCCTTCCGGTCCGGAGAACTTTATAAAAATAGAGCGAGGCATCTTCCAGGGTGACA
The DNA here is from genome assembly GCA_907269065.1 of Crocallis elinguaria. Lineage (NCBI taxonomy): Eukaryota > Metazoa > Arthropoda > Insecta > Lepidoptera > Geometridae > Crocallis > Crocallis elinguaria. The sequence continues at coordinate 6,836,364 of OU026079.1, read as the reverse complement.
GTCTGAGTCCTTTGTGGTTTTGTCTAGCTTTGAATCCTCTGAGCACTTTGCTAAGAGATTCAAGGTTAGGCTGCAAGCTTCGTAGAGAGGGTGAGATCATTTCTCACCTGCTGTATATGGATGATCTTAAGCTTTTGGCACCGAAACGTCCAGACTTGATGAAGCTGTTAAAAATTACTGAGATTTTTAGCAGCGCCATCAAGATGGAGTTTGGTGTTGATAAGTGTGCGGTCATGCATGTACAGCGGGGGAAAGTTGTAAATTCTGATAATTTGCAACTTTCAGAGACAATGACTCTCAGATCTCTCTCTGAAGCTGAAACCTACAGATACCTTGGTATGTCACAGTCGTTGGGTATTGCGGTAGGGGACATTAAGCAGTCGGTGAAGGAGCGTTTCTTTTGTCGCTTGACAAAAGTACTTAACAGTCTTCTGTCAGGTGGTAATAAGGCGCGCGCCTTCAACGGTTGGGTAATGCCTCTACTAATATACTCCTTTGGCATACTAAAGTGGACGCAGACTGAGCTGGACTCCCTGGATAGGAGAGTCCGTCAACTGCTCACCTATCATCGTATGTTACACCCACGTTCGTCTGTTATGAGACTGTACATTCCGCGGAAATGGGGAGGTCGTGGCTTTTTGAATGCCAAGACGCTTCATAACCGCGAAGTGTGCAGCCTCAGGGAATATTTCCTTAACAACGAGTGTGGGATGCATCGCGATGTGGTGGCAGTTGACAGAAACCTCACGCCTCTCTCGTTGGCAAACGAGAATTGGCGCAAACCAGTGGTGATGACCACTGAGGACCGCAAGGACGTATGGAAGGGCAAGGAGCTGCACGGGCGGTTCTATCGGGCCTTAACAGGGTCCGATGTGGACCTGCTCGCGTCGGTGAACTGGTTACGTTTCGGTGACCTCTTTGCGGAGACCGAGGGTTTTGTCTGTGCAATTATGGATGAAGTTATCAAGACGAATAACTACCGGAAATATATTATGAAAGACGGTACGGTCGACATCTGTCGGGCATGCCGCCGTCCGGGAGAGTCTCTCCGTCATATTATTTCCGGTTGTTCTCATCTTGCTAACGGCGAGTATTTACACAGGCATAACCTTGTAGCCAGGATCATCCATCAGCAAATTGCCCTTCAATACGGCCTTGTCGAGTCTGAGGTGCCGTACTATAAGTACGCACCGGCGCCAGTTCTCGAAAATGGTCGTGCATTGCTCTATTGGGACCGCTCTATCATTACGGACAGGACTATTGTTGCCAATAAGCCTGATATCGTACTGGTAGATCGGTCCCAACGCCGGGCAGTGCTCGTTGACATCACCGTTCCCCATGACGAGAACCTCGTGAAAGCCGAGAAGGACAAGCTCAGCAAGTACCTTGACTTGGCTCACGAGGTAACCGCCATGTGGAATGTTGATTCAACGATCATTGTACCGATAGTTGTTTCGGCGAACGGCCTTGTAGCGAAGAGCCTCGACCAACATCTCAAGAGGCTCTCGCTAGACGGTTGGATCAAGGGTCGTATGCAGAAGGCAGTGCTCCTTGACACGGCACGTATTGTCAGGAGGTTCCTCACTCTACAGCCCTAACCACCGGTAGCTTAGGCCCTGCCCCGCTGCCGGCGGCACTCTAGGTTTAGGTTTTTTGTAATATTTTGTTTTTTTTATAGAAATATTGTAAAAAACTTAGACTTAAGATTGTAAATAAATACAGTGAATAATAATAATAATAATAATTCTTTATTACAGACACACGATCCATAGTATTACACTCACTTATTACTACTAGGTACACAAAATAAAATAAATTAAAACATGAAGATAGGAAAATCTATATCTAAGATGACTAGTTTTGAAACTTTAGTAATATATTTCTAGAAAAGCCTGCTTTTCACTAGTAAACGTTGAAATAAGAAACGATTCTCAAGTTTACAACACATTCTGTACAACACAGTAGCGGGCTGCAGGGATTTATAAGACAGCAAAAGCAGAGAGCGTAGCATTGCGCCTGACGCAAACCAGTCTACCCGAGAATAAACGCGTGCTTCCATTCCCGAAAGATTTAATTAATATAAATCTTTCGGGAACGGAAGCACGCAAGTTACTCAACAATGACGCCAGAAAGGAATATATACGCAAGTCTAGGTTGTCTTGTAATGAAAAGCGCAATAGATCACGTCTGCCTCGAGCGGACCGCGCTTGCCGCAACGTCACTTGGAGCACTTTCAAGATTCTTATCTTTTCTAGTCTCATTTCGGCTCACAAAGCGATGAGGCTCCCTATTTATAAACCGTTGGCTCGCGTCGTCGTCCACACGAAAAGGTGCGAAGATTAAAGATCATATCAGTAAGGAGTGCGTTTTGCACGCTACGCGAGCAGCGTTTCAAAGACGCTCGGATAAGGGCTGCGTATTGTGTACCATTCAAATTCAAATTCAAATTCAAAAGTCTTTATTCAAATAGGCCCCAAAGGAGCACTTATGAAAGTTAAAATGACTCTAACAGCCGGCCTCTGCAACATTCATCTACCCGAATCACAGACTAAAACTAATGCTGTCTTTATCAGAACATAATAAATGACAAAGACACCAACAGACCCAATCCGTGCTCAAAGTCAACGAATCTTCCAGAAACCCACCGTGCCCGTTCCAAATTGGTATAGGCCGAGCAAGAAGAAGGGCAAGAAACTCGTCACGGCATTCTTTTTAAAAAAAGTAGTTTTTTACAATGATTCTAATGCTAACAACTAACAATTTAAAGTTTAGTAGTCGCCAGGAGGCTCCTGAGCTGTTTGCCTCCATGCATCCTTGTCATCTACATAATCCTTAATTTTATAATACGCTTTTTTAATTAATACACTCTTGACTATACGTTTAAACTTTCCTTGTGGTAATTCAGTGAATACTTTAGGAATTTTGTTGTAGAATCTGACACCATTTGCCAGGAACGATTTGTTAGTTTTACTTAATCTGAACCCGGGTACAACAATTTTATGTTTACTTCTAGTATTTAACTCATGTACATCACTTTTTAAGTTAAATTTAGTAATATTCTTCCGTACATACATTATATTTTCCAAAATGTATAGCGAAGGCAGGGTTAGAATACCTATTTCTTTAAAAAAGTCTCTTAGAGATTCGCGTGGACCCATGTCATAGATGGCGCGTACTGCTCTCTTTTGTAATATGAAAATGGTATCTATATCGGCAGCAGATCCCCAAAGTAGGACGCCATAAGACATCAAACTATGAAAATATGCAAAATATACCAACCTTGCCGTCGCCACATCAGTCAGCTGCCTAATTTTACGTACTGCAAATGCAGCGGAACTCAAACGACCCGATAGGGCATTGATGTGAGGACCCCACTGCATTTTGGAGTCAATAGTTAATCCTAAGAATACAGTGTTATTCACCAGGTCAAGTTTGCTGCCTTCCAATTCCACTTTAGATTCCACGTGTGGTACGTTGGGAAGTGAAAATTTAATACATTTAGTTTTACTAGCGTTAAGTAGTAGATTATTAGCAGCAAACCATTCTGAGATTTTGTCAAGGTTATCATTTAATTCCTTTAGTTCACTGTCTTTCCTATCAGTTTTAAAAATGAGTGAAGTATCATCAGCAAACAAAACTATGTCCAATGCTATATGGTCTGTCATAAAGGGTAAGTCATTTATATATACTAGAAAGAGAAAGGGGCCCAGTATTGATCCCTGCGGCACGCCTATCTTCACTGAAGAACCACAAGATGTTACTCTATCGATGCCAACCTTCTGCTGTCTACCCGTCAAGTAAGAATTTACAAGATCAAGAGCTGTCCCACGCACGCCGTAATGATGCATTTTTTTAATAAGCGTTCTGTGGTCCACACAATCAAATGCTTTGGAGAGGTCACAGAATACTCCAATAGCATCCTGTGAACTCTCCCAAGCTTCAAAGATGTGGGACATCAGTTTAGCTCCGGCATCGACTGTTGATCTGCCTTTCGTGAAACCAAACTGGTGACCGTGCAATATTCTATACTCGTTGAAATGTGAAAGTAACTGTTCTAATATAATTTTTTCAAAGATTTTGCTAAGAGCTGGAAGTACAGAAACTGGTCTATAGTTAGAGGGGGTGTCCTTACAACCAGATTTAAAAATAGGGATGACTTTACTGTGTTTCATTAGATCAGGAAAGACACCCTGATCTATAGAAAGATTAAAAATAATAACTAGATAGGGCGCAATTGTATCAATTAAGGATCCTATTACTTTTACCGATATACCCCACAAGTCTTCGGTGTTTTTCATATTGATAGATTTAAACGCTTTTTTGATACTAGTGGTTGTTATGTAACGAAAACTAAAATCCGGAATTAATTTAGAAAAGCTGTTTTGCAAAAGCATTTCTGCTTTTGCTGGAGAAGAGTCTAGTGATTTAGTAGCCTCCAATGGTATGTTTGTAAAAAACTTATTAAACTCATTGGCTATATCGAGTTGATCAGTAACTACTTTATCGTTAATTTTTAGTTTAAATTCACAATCTCTGTTTTTATTTTTACCAGTTTCTGTGTTAATAATTTTCCAAACAGTTTTGATTTTATTATTAGATTTTGTTACTTTATCCCTAATGTAGTTGGATTTAGCTTGCATACATACGCGTTTAAAAATCTTTGAATATTGACTGACATATTCGTGAAATTTTTTGTTATTAGTGAGTGATTTTTTATAGTATAATTCGTACATAACATCTCTACTTTTTCTAATACCCTTAGTGGCCCAGTCACTAAATTGAAATCTGTTCTTTACTGTTACTGTTTTCTTGGGGCACACTTTGCCAAATTCATTACAAATAATTGAAGACAACATTGCATAGATATCATTTGGGTCTTCAAGTGGAAAATGTGCGAGGGCTAGTCTTGAATCTATGTTTTCATTTAGTATTTCTAATTTATTATCTGTAAGGGCTCGTATTTCAATCTTAGCGTCTATAGATTTAGTTTTATTTTCTAAGCCTATTTTCTGTCCCATGTGGTCGGATCTAACACCAGTTAATAGACTTTTTTGTTTAACACTAAAATTAACAACGATGTTGTCAATGCAGGTAGCAGAGGAATGACATACCCTAGTAGGTTCTGTAAACAGAAATTTCAAATCAAATGACTCAAATAGGGACACAAAAGTTCTTTTTTTAATGCGAGCGCTGATAGTATCTCCGTTCTTTACATGCGGGTTACTGAGGTGATGTAACGGGCTAATGTTTATACTACGACGGGATATTTATGTAGCATAATAAGGACATGGAATAGGTACCTATCAAAACGAAATCCGTTAGTAGCTTTTTTACTATTTGATAACGATGCGAGCTTGTCGTTTGTGTAATGGTAAGCATAACGCTGGCCCATAATAATTGCAGTGCCACTCAGAACTTTGAAACACAAAGGCCTGCGTGGCACTGCAGTGCGCTCGTTACCCTGAGACATTAGGTAGAAGTATCATAAGCCCAGTAATTTGACTGACTTCCTACTTTGGTCATCAAACCGGAACACAGTAATACTTGCATTTAACTGCTTGGCGGCAGACTACACGAGCAAAGCGGTCGGTGGTACCATCCCAGACAGACTTGCAGAAGAGTTATAGTCCTACCACTTGGTACACTAATACCTAACTTACATATTGGTAGGTATCTATTTAAAGCGATGAGGTTAAATCGCTCTAACATTGTGGTAGCATGCCTAGCGGACCGGGACTTCATATTAATCATGACTGCACAATGAATACAAAACAAATATTTTGCAGGTTGTATCCGCTCAACCTTTTGTACCTATAACCTAGTGCCTATCAATTTTTCGTCATAGCTCCACATACAAATGGAAGCCAATGATTTTCGACCCTTTTCTTTATTTGCTTTATAAGACGTGCCAAATTACAAGAATGTAGGTCAATGAAAAGCATCGAATCTCTTTCTTGCGTTGTAAACTTCAATTTGGTAGAACACTAGCTGTATTACATACCACAAAAATATATTTTAGGTGCCTGTTTAGCTAGACTGTGTCTAATGATAAATGTCTAAAATGATTAGAAATGTTACATGGAGTTAGGCAACTATTAGATACTACTTAAATCAAGATTTGTGGTTGTTCACTTGTTCATATTTAAACACGCGACTAAGGCATGTTTACAGGTTAGACGCTGTTTAACACAAGTTTTAATTTTTTGTGGTAAATATAGTAGTAGGTAAGGTAAGGTAAGTATAGTAGTAGGTACCTACCTCGTACGATCTATAGCGGTACACTGTGGCGGCAAATAAATTAAGCTCATGCCAAATTTTAGCAGACAAATGTCAAGCCTATTGTTTTTTGTTTTTTGGGTTCCATACTTAAAAACGAAACCCTTATAGGATAGTTCGTTGTCCGGCTGTCTGTCTGTCAAGAAGCTGTTTCTCAGGAAAGCGTGGAGGTTTAGGTAACAAGATCAAATACTCAGGTCTGCAATACCTACATACACTAATTAAGTTTGTACGGAATCCTGCGCGAGTCCAGCTCGATCTTGGCCTTTTTTAATTCGAGGTAAGCTATCCTAAAAATTACTGGAAACATATTATTTATCTGGAGATTCTTAGAACGGTCGAAAGATATAGCTTGTATCATTGTAACCCCATGTTTTATACATGGGGTCACAAAGATACATAATATTCAGTTGACAGAAATTACACAAGTAAACGAACACATTTAGCCAGCAGCGTCCTCGTGTTTCGGATAAGTACAGCTCTTATCCGCGGGGTAAACTAAACGTACCGCAAAGAGATTCCCTCTAAACTAAAATGTCATCCGTGAAGCCAACAATCCGCAGAAGTATCACAGCACTTTGTTGTACCTCCCGGGGCTTAGTCCTTTGTTTTCTAAAACCTCCCGAGCTCTTTAATACTTTGTAATGGCGAGACAAATTCTCTGTCTTGCTGCGAGTCCCGACTCTCGACGAGCCCTCGTCTAGAGCATACGTGCCCGCAACACTTATGTCGCACTTCAAAGTGAGACTCCTCACATTTAAATAATGTTTGTTTAACGAGCTTGTTAATTATAAAAGCTTTCTAGCTTTGCGGGTGGTTAATTAAATGACGTAGGTTCTGTGGCTCATTAATGAGTAAATACTTGCTAAGGGTTGCTTAGTTACTCTAGTCAATTACCTTGAGATAATATTTGAATAAATACAAGAAGAATATTTGTGTTAGGGGTGTCAAAGATATCAAAACACGTCCTCCTTTGATTTAATTTTTCATGAATGCTATTAAAGTTGTGAACGAATTCTGAGCTGATAACTTATATGTTTTCTCATTTTCAGAAGTACCTATAGGTATTTTTTATACATATACATTATATTTTTACTAAATCAATATGATTGAGACTGTAACAGGTCCAATTCTGTACATTGAAGACAGTTTTGAAAATTCTTTTTAGAGGACATTCTATAATCGATACTGAAGCCGAAGCTGTAATTTTTTCATATTTGTCTCTCTGTCTGTATCTTGGCCGCGCACCACGCCGCGCCGAAACCACTGAATGAATTCAAACGAAACTTGGGTATGATTTGAGTCCATATACGAGGTAGGACTTGGGATACTTTATATTTATAGTTTTCAATCATACTTTTTTTATTCGAAAGGGAGGTACTTTAAAGATTGTCCCGTAAATATTTCAAGGTCATCGGTTTTGTACATACTTTAGAATCTCCGTAATTACTAAACCGATTTTGATGAAATTTGAAATGCTTCTGCCTCAAACACACACAAATTGGGTATAGTAAGTACCTACCTATATAGTAAATTATCTATCTTCACTAAATAAAATATATTGCAAGTAAATGGAGAAAAGGCAAACATGAGTTTTCTCAACGACCTTTCTCATGAAATCTGGTATAAAGGTATCCAAATTCTTCTTGTAATTACTTAAGAACCCTGGAGGCGACACAACAAAAAGCCTAAGGAGTATTAATAACACAGAGCTAGAGACGGTTTTTGCAAAGCACGTAGATATAAGTACCATATGCCTACCTACTTGTTCCTAAGTGTTCGTACTAAACCTTACTGAGCTCGGTCGTCTGGGAGACTAGATCTTTGTGTTTGTAAACACAAAAGTGTTTGAAGACGCGTGCCTGCGTGCGAGGTTGGTCCCTTTGTGCGATACCATCTTTAATTTCAGCATTCCGACTCTAAGCGTTTACGTTTATCGTTATTGCTCCCTGTGAAATGTTTGAACTGGTTGAGTTGAAAGGATAAAATACTGTACTGGGGTGTATAGGTATAATTTGCGCTAATCGTATTATAGGGTTTTTGTCAGCGAGATTAAAGCCTGAACCATAATATGTAACCTCTAAAAAGTTGGACAGTCTTCGAATGCATACCTATTGGTTGGCCCATCAATATTTTACGTCCCCAAAGAACTCAGTAGATCACGTATGTAAATCCTGATATCTGACAACAGCCAGTCACGGAACAAATACTTGTCCTTTTTTTCCAGTGTACTTGTACTACTTGTTGTACTTGAGTACCTACTCAAATCCATTTTGCCCCACCAAGCTGTACAACTGGTGAGGCAGAGTGGAATGTTGAAACATATCAATGCCAGGGCTGGCAATAAATACGTCGTCGTTGAGGGGATAGAATCTGTAACTAACCCTGCTTGTGCGCCAGGGCCCTACAGCCACAAAACGTCGTCACCGAATTGCAGACTGCAGTTTTCATACATTTTGTGCATATGAGCTCGCCGTACACGGTGACGCCTGTGTGGTCGCTTCACGCCACAAAACCCACTCGCCGCACACGGTGACGCCTGTTAACTTGACTTCACAAAGACGGTATCAGTGATTGTAACGTCATAGATAAACGCTTACACACTCATACCCCCGCACTAGGATTCCCTGTGTCGCAGGTGGCATGGACACACACAGATACACATCACAAACATCCAAGACCCGAGAACAAACTTTATGCATACACAAAATCTGCCTCGGCCGGGAATCGAACCCGGGACCCCTTGCTTTGCAGGCAGGGTTACTACCAACTTAGCTACGGAGCCGGAGATAATTACCGTTATAAGTTGAAACACACTTAATTGTAATCCAGTAAAGTCGTTTTTGCCGTAAATAGACAAAGATGTACTAGTACTTGTACTACTATATTCTGTTCTGTGCTATAGAGCCGTTTTACACGGCGATTTTTTTCGAAGATATGTTTCTATATTATTTCACTGTTCCTAGTCCAATGAAAATTACTATTTTCCGGCTTTAGCATGTATATAGCCAATACGCTATAATATCCAATAGCATTTTATGTACAATATCTACTGAAGACGAAAGTTTACGTAGCTCTTTTAATACCACTTACTTTTATAATAGAAAATACTTAGGGTCATATTGACCGTGATTTAATAAGCTTAAGTTGCGGTTTGGATAATGCCAGACAATATAGCTTAACGGTAAGCTCTAAGCTTGTGAATGAAATAAAGATGAAAATTATAGAGCCTCTTCAATTTTAAAGAACTCGGTTATTTCAACCAATTATATCTGATATCTAATTTAATCTTCGCCTAGATTAAATCAATGGCCATTGCATTATTCCATAGAAGCCGATTCATGAGAAAAGCGGGCTTTTGTGATTAACCAAATAATCTGAATCCTTTCCAGTAGGTAAGTTTATCTTGCTATATCTTGGCCATATTTTAAACTAGCTTCCGCCCGCGGTTTCACTCGCGTGGCGATTCCCACAGGAACGTGAGTGTATTTTTCCGGATTTAAAAGTAGCCTATTATTGCTCTCTGGCTCACAAACCATCTTATTGCAACAAATCACTTCGATCCGTTATTCCGTTGCTGCGTGAAAGAAGGACAATCAATCAATTAACAAATACACTTTCATATAATATATGATTCTGATGGTGGTAGGGCATTTTTTAGGCCTATTCCATTATGATCACCTGGCTGATGATCACCTAGGACATCATAGGCGACACTTTAGTGTCCTTTGATTACTTGTGAATATAATCACCTAGGTAATCTTAGACTAGTCGACTCAATTCAAATTATTATTTCTGTATACCTAAAGCAACGTTTCCATCGTTCAAGTATAGCCTGCATGCAAGTTACAAGTTGCATTCAACTTGAGTAGTGGAAACCTGCATGCAAATTGCAGGTTCCATACAAGCCGATTTTAACTTACACGCAAATGTGACGTCAAACTTGCATAATGGAAACGCGGCTTTGTAAACATAGTTCACCCTCAAGTTGAAATCTGTCGTCAAACACTTATCGGCATGTTCCGGCAGGTGCATTTGAGAGCTAATCCTAATTTAGGTTTACAGTGGTGTCAATTCTGTCGTTTCACACCTAAACCTAATTTAGTTTCGCTCTCTCTCTGTAATACATAATACGAGAAAGAGATGGAAGATGTTTGACAGATATAAATTTAGTTTTAGGTCGGTCAACTATCTTCTTCCATTCTTGATACAATAGACGCCACTAAATTGATTGCTGTTAAATTTACACTAGACACAAGCAAGTGGATTAATTTGACAGAACTAAAATATATTCCATCTCTTTCTAATGTTCTCATTTAGAAAGAGACATTGAAACTAAAAATTAGGTTTAGGTATGAGATGACAGAATCGACAGCATCATCTTTGACCACATCGTCGATCAAAATAAAGCAAGATTGCGGTCCAATGCTAAGCTATCGAGTACCTATAACAAGATAAAATTAAAAAAATTAAAACCCCCGTCTAAAAGAGCCGATTATCTTCAAGCGGCTGAACAGATTTTGTTTAATCATACTAACAACCATAGAAGTCACATTCCAAACAAAAGAAACTAAATCAAAATCTGTCCATCCGTTTATGAGCTACGATGTTACAGACACACAATACACTCTTATCGTACAGTATATCTGTCAAAAAAGGACGGATGATACATATATAATCCCTCCTTTTTTGCGTCGGGGTTTAAAAAACCTAGATATCAAACACTTTACCAAAGGAATCATCTATCCATACATATTATAATGTGAATAATTATTCTAGCAAAGGATCGTTATTTATAGTAGCTATCTAGTAGCTATCGTATGAAAAAGAAAAAAGATTACCTCAGCTCAGGCATGCAACTCTCCTGTTTTGTTTTGTTAAGCCACTCTATTTTTCAAGCTCGCAATACACGGTTGCACGGTCACAATGCAATAGGCACCTACCCACTGTTCCGGCTATGAAAGCTTAATAAAAAGACTAGTCAACTCCGGCCTTTGTGCAAGCATCGACCCGTGCGTATTAATCGCTTGTAGTATATAGAGAAATAATAGTCACTACTGGTACATAATAAAATACAGGCCTCGTATAAAAACAACACTAGCGCTTTATGTTCATGGGATGTTCATTAGATTTTCCTTCCGTCGCGTATGAAAAGCAGTGTTCTAAATAATGGTGTGAAATGTTCTCGGTAGGTAGTTTCGTACTCAATTTTGGTCGTAAATCTCAAGAAGCTTAAGGAAAGTCATACGTAGAAGGAAAATGTGGAGGAAATATGGGAGTTTTTGACTTAGCTGCCTGTTTTGCAGGTGTTTTGTTGCGGTGAGTTGATTCATTTTACAGAAGTAGCTAAGTATGACGTATCTATTAGTCTCATTATGAAGGTGTAGTGAGGGTTTCAAGCATATCAGATGCGCTTCCATTAGGGATATCTACATTTTACGTAGAGTCTTTGAACAGAATTAATTGACCAATAGGTGATATTAAGAACTTGAATTATCACTCTGTGATATGTCCCTACAGGTAATCTGTTGAGTGTCGTATATGACATGAATCTGCAAGCTCATACTCAATTTTATTTAATTTTTTCATTACACTCTACGGACACGTGGTCCATACTCTTAAGATTACATCATATATTAATAGAAAGTAACGACAAAAACATGACAAAAAACATCAACACGGGAACTATGGTCTTAAAGTAAATAAAAATAAACGTCAGAATTAAATTACAAGACGATGAAAGGATTACAACTGGAGTTGACCAGACACCACAAGCGGCACCCATTCACGAGTGTGATCCGCGTGTCAGCCATGGCTCTCCTCAATCATTACTGAGGGAAGAGGGCTACCCGCCAGGCCGCCACACGATGCCACCGCGAGCAGAACCTTTTTCGTGAGCATGCTTCATACTCAATTTAACAACGTTGTTGACGTTTGCATCACAAAATAAAATTCAAATAAATTAAGAATTCACGGAAAAATATGTATTTTATAAAAGCGCAAAAAATTTCAATTTTCATTTTGCAGGCTCCTGTTCGTTTCATAAATGATAGCTTTTTGGTGTGTCACATATGTGAGTACGGGCCTGCCGGGGGTGAAGGCATGTCGGTGACATTTATCCGTATAGTTTGCAACAAAGGAGTCAGATTCGTCGCGTTATAATGTCGCTGAAAGGGCCCACCTTTGTTTTAGTACACGATGATACATGTGAGGGCAGGTTTTTAAAACATATTCGCTTTGTTCAAATTTTGAATAGGTTTCACTAATCATCTGCTGGAATGTCTTCCAGCAGATGATTAGTGAAACCTATTCAACGTGAGGTTTACGCTTCTTGTGTTTCAATTGTTTGCAGATGACATTTGTTTTAGTTTCGGAGCTTTGTAAAATTTATTCAGATACATCCCTGCTTTTACATATCTACTTTTTATACCGGAAAAAATTATTAGTTCTGTTTCTTACAAAATAAATTTGGCACAAATATCTCGTTAGCTCCCAACAACTCGTAATTATCTTTTATACCTAAGTGAACATCAACTCAGCTAAGTACGTAGCAGATAGAAGTTAGAGTTAGAACATACCCAACTGAGAAAAACTCTTATAAAAGTCGAGATCGGCCCACCAACGCAAAGTGTCTGGCTACGGCCTAAGTTTCACTCTGCTACAGTTATAAATGGCTTTAATAAGATGCCAAGGGAGCCGAGATAAAAGTTGTGGTTTCAATACTTTTATCAAAAGCCCCAACCGCTCCAGTCCTGGAACTCGCCTTCTGGCTACGGTTTGTTACCTATCGTAATTTAGGATTCGATAATTTCGGATGATTTACGATTGTTGAATTAAAGTTCATATAAAAGCGTCTTCAGCAGACAACGTTGTAAATTTTATTTATTGCTAACTCGTTGAATTTCAAGATTGTTATTGTTCTGGTAACGGCCGTTTCTCGGAGATAGCTCTTTATGCGAACGTTTCGGATGATAGGAATATTTTTAGGGTTTTTTAAAATCATTAGATATTACGCATCACTTTCGAACTGATCCAGATCTTATAGGATGTTTTTTAGGATGCATGTAATTTTGGCACCTCTTCCCATTTTGCTATTAAATCAACGTAATTGAGTGAAGAATAGACAAAAAGTCCAAATTTTTATTTTTATAATAGTACCTAGTATGATGGCGCCAGGAACGTAATATATATAAGATAATCGAGGGAAATTATTATTATAATTTTTTTTAACGGGCAAAATGCCTTTCTTACCTAGTTAATGCATAAATAAACACTAATATATTAGGATTTTTCCACTGCTGTTATTGTCGATGACTATATTACAGACTAGCTGTGCCCCGCGGCTTCACCCACGTAGCCTCAGTTACTCCTTAGGGGCAGCGTAGACGCTTATGCAAACGTACGTTTGCTTGTCAGAATAACAACGCTTTTGCGTCAAGCGCGGATTTCATGATACTCGAAATGCGCGCTTTACGCAAAAGCGTTGTTATTCTGACAAGCAAACGTGCGTTTGCATAAGCTTCTACGCTGCCCTTTATAACATCAACTATCTGACAGAGAAAGTGCCGGAACAAACAGACAGACAGACAACAATTTTAAAAATTGTGTTTTAGGTACCGTATATACTTTCATATGCATTTAGTGAAAAGCTGTTATTTTGATATTACAAACAGACACTGTAATTCTATTTATTTATTTATATATAATATATATATAGGATAAGATAAGATAGATTTACTGTAAAATACCAGCGGAAAGCCGTACTTATATGTACACAATGTATCGAGAGATCGGTAGGTATTCATTAAAATGCTCCGATTTTTTGTCAACTCCGACGTTATTTAATCGAATTTCATCTTGAAAATACCGATGGGTTGCGGAAAGCAGACTTAACGAGATGTTAAAAACGAGTCAAAGGCAAAAAGAGGACGTTTCGTTCGTGGAGCAATATTGAACGAGTCTCCGACCGTGGTATTGCAAGACCGACGGCGTTGGTTGATTGTAACTTCGAGATGTTGTGGAAAAAATTCTCGTAAATGAAATAATGAAACATTGATCCGGTGGAAAATACTTAAGCATTTTGCCGGCAGATCTAATTTTATTTTTTATCCTTGCGGGCTGAAATGGTATAATAAGTGAATTTGGGCCACCGCGCCGGTCAAAACGAGTCTTTATGAGGCTTTTGCTTCGCTGAGCCTTAAGGCTCCTATCAGTTTTCCGAAATTTAAATCACTCTTTCTTAAATGTTCACTGGACACCTGGACGTTTCAATGAAATTGCATTGGTCAGCTCGAGGACTGAGGACTGGAGAAGTGGTGGACTTCTGCGAGTGTCCGTCTGGGTAGGTACCACCGCTTTGCCTGTGTAATCTGCTGCCAAGGAGTAATATGCAAGCATTACTGTGTTCCGGTTTGATGAGCAAACTAGTCAGTGAAATTACTGATGGGCTTATGATATCTAATTTTGTCAGGGTATCGAGCGCAATGCAGTGCCACGCAAGCTTTTGTGTTTCAAAGTTCTGAGTGGCACTGCAATTGTTGGCGCTGTAGCAATGGGCTGGCGTTGTGCTTACAATCAGCCAAACAACCGACTCCTCTCGTTATTCAATAGTATAAAACTAAAAAATGATACCACGATCCTTTAATTCCGTTATTTAGTGAAGTGACATTGTCATTTAATATTCAATGCAGCCGATCATATTAGCATAAATAATTCTCTTTGGGGATATTGTGTCCTGAATTGCCGAAGATACTCATCGATAATTCAAGATTTGAATAATTCAGCAGTCGTTTTTAGGATCATTCTCAAATTTAAGGTTCCACGGTTACGCGTTGGATTTAATGAAATAAGTAGCTCTTCTATAAAGCTTGATCTCTCTGATCAGCTTCAGTGTTTTCTCGTAGAAAAGTAATGAACCTTGTTTCTAAAAAAAAGCAGTAAAAGCGACGGATAATCCGTCCGTGAAAAATTAGGTTTACTAATAATCTGCTGGAAGACATTACGTGAGGTTTATGCTTCTTCTGTTTCAATTGTTTGCAGACGGTTTTTTTTTGGTTTTGGAGCCTAATAAATCTGTATAATAGGTTCAGATAAATCCCTACATTTATAACATAAATGTGAACGTATGGTTCTTGGTATGTTCTTCTTTTACGCAGCAACGGAGAACCCGATCAACATGTTTTTTGGTATATATAGTTTATGAAAGTAACTTTAGGCTACTTTTTATCCCGGAAAATGAACTGTTCCTGTGAGAATCTCCACGCAGGTGAAATTGTGGGCAGGAGCTAGTTAAATACTATACTGCTTCTGCCCACAATGTCATCAGCGAATTCTTACTGAATCATCTCCTGAATCTCCTAATTCAGTAGATTTTTAATTGGAAACTAAGTTGTAGGTAATCTTCTTCTTTGTTCCTCTATTTGATTTTGTTTGGATTGGCAGTTCTACGAACTGGATAAAGACTCCTCATTCCATACAAAACTTTTTCATTCATCTAGTTTTCTTTTCCTCATGTTTAACCAATGTAATAAGATAATGGTTATATTATGTAGTTTCAGCACAGGTTAACTATAATTATGTCATGTACAGCACGAGTGACGAGACTCGTAGGTATATATAGAATTTTCCTCAACATAACATCAAGGTGTGTACTGTGTATAAACTTTAGCTTCATTTCAATAACTCGGTGACTTGTGAAAGATATCGTTTTTCTGCGTCTGAAGGTCTAGACCGTAAACTGTAAACGTATAAATACTTTTATAAATATATTTACAATGGAGCCCAGGGCATATATAAACATAGGGCAGATGTAATCACAAACATACCTATGGTGGGTACCATAGGTATGTTTGCTTTCTTTGAAAATACTTCTACTCATCAACTACCAGGCCTTTTAGGGCCATTCGCTATATTATACGCTTTAATTTGGATTATCCGTTTAGACTCATCTTTCTCAACTTGAGTGGTTTATTTATTTCAGAAAAGGTTTATATTTTACGAATGTATTTTCTGTCTCTAATGTAGACGATCGAACGTTTTCTCAAAATATGCTTGACTTCAACACAAGTCAAAGCTGCCAATTTGTAATCGCTAATTGTACCTATCCCTCAACGCTGACGAGCGTTAATTAGAAGGTATTGACAGGATTGTGTCCCCAAGGGTCAGGAAAAATGACTACAAAGGTTGAATTCAAGAGCGATTTCATAAAAGTATAAAATTTCAGTCACTTTTTATCTTTCCCTTTCGATCTTGATTTAACGTTCTTTGAGGTCATTACTGAGGCTCACCGGAATGGCTTCGCTTAATGAAGTCGTGAAAGAAAATTGAGTTTAGTTAAAGGGGCGAATTTAATTCGATTTCAAACTTTTTGAATGAATGTCGCAGTTTAAGAACGGCGGCATCATGAACCTTGCAAAATAAGATGGAAGCGAAAAATGGAACTCTGTCTTTCGTGGTTAATTAAAATAAATTATTCAGTGGCCTCTTAAATAGATTGGCGGGCGTCTCCATTACAAATCGTTTCAAGTTAATTGTGATTCTCGAGCGGACACCTAATGGGAAAGATTAAATAATGGCTTTGTTAGGTTTGTTTTGAGCTTGAATTTCCTTTAGACACCCAAGTGGATTTTCACAATGAACAAGTCATTTAGGAGAGCGCTTTCAGCGGCGAGTAGGTATAGAGGTGAAGTTGCCACTATCACGCGAACTTCCGACGTTTTAACTAGCACAAAGCCGTTAAGCCTGCATTGATTTTATAACAGGCGAGCGCGTGCTCGAAACATAGGCGCCTTCAACTTAACCCGACGACTCACCTTCAAGAACAAAAGTTAGATAGAGTAACGAAAGTAGTTCGTAACAGCCACTTTCATGTGGAGCGTAACTGCGAACTGAGTACCAACACACGGGTAGTAACAACGTTTACGTAACTTGTGACTTCTCACGGCTTCTCTAATCGTATTTACATTTGACAGGCTAAGCTTTAAATACAAGTCATTATGACATTTCCATTCTAAGATTTAATACACAGTAGTAACCTAAGATTTGAACAGACTTAATTTTTCCAGGATTTATCAACCTAATTCCATAGAATTAAAATCTATGCCTAATTCGATATTTTCTAATTTTGCAGAAATTTCTATGTAGTTGTATCGGGTACTCTATGTCGTTCTTTATCTCACCTAAGAATCACACTGCGGAATGCAACTAAAGAATATTATTATTATTATGTTCTTTTAATGGTTTCAAGTCTTTTTATTTTCCATTTATTGACGACTAGCTTCTGCCCGCGGGTTTCATCCGCGTTCCCACAGGAACCGTCAAACCTTCTGTCAAATAAAATCAACTTGTCATCATTATAAAACTTTATTGACAGCTGTCAATGTCAATTTTATGTCACACTAACTTCTGCTCGCGGTTTTCATCCGCTTTCCCACAGGAACCGCGCATTTTTCGAGGATAAAAAGTAGCCTATGTTACTCTACGGTCCATAAACTATATCTATGCCATAAATCACGTCGATCCGTTGCTTCGTTACTGCGTGAAAGAAGTACAAAAAAACAAACACACTTTCGCATTTATAATATTAGCATGGATTTTAGTACACTTTTTATATAAAAGAGTGCAACACTAGGATGAATTCTTGTAAAGGTTAAAATCTTAAGATACATTCTGAAGGTGAAACAAGAAAACATTTATTTTCTTACACAACTCTAAAGACGTTAAATCTGGCAAACGAATATATTACTTTTAAATATTCGATAAGTCGACTATTTGCCTGGATTGAGCCTTTTACTGGTACGTACTTTACATGTTAAAAATACATTGAAAGGCTTAAAGTGGGTTTCAACGTCAACATGAAAGCTTTTTTATAATTTAGAACGATTTAATTTATATCCAGAGCATCTACTATGTGTGCTGTTCTTTTGCTACCCACCACAACGTCGAGCAGTGTTGTTACTGTCCTTGCTTTATGTACGTGAATGTAGGTATATGCTGTATAAGGTAGGTTGATTTGATCTAAAAGTTAAGTACATTTAACATAACGCCACTAGTTGATTACACATAAGAGATTTATTAATAATACCAACATGCGCAGGTTAATATTACTTTGAAATAATAGTTACTCTAACTTATTACAACATGTTGTGTTGACTCTACACTACACATTTGCTTAGATTACTGATTAACGTAGGTACTACCAACCATAGTTACAGGTTGAAACAACCGATATTTTGTATGGTAAAAACAACCTTGTTTTAGTAGTAGGTGCTATATTAACATTCACAAAAAAGTTAAATATACAATCTTATAGATATGTTGAAACAATCAAAGTAAATTTTGTTAAACTTACCGACAATGAATAACAATTTTCTTTTTGTTCATTTAACAAATCATGTCGGTAGGTGCTATATTAACCCTAAAAATAGGTTGAAAAAAGGTTAAATCAACCTTTTTGGTTTTTCAGTGTAAACAGAGCAGGTATACACAGTGCAGTGTATAATATTTTTTTAAATCAGCATCGTGTAGTCACGGACATTCTATGCGCCATTACTTCATTCTTTCTTCACGAAGAACTTGTAGGTACATTTCTGTTTAAAGCCTTTAACAAATTTGATTAATCTATACAAATAAATAAAATTGAAGTGTCTGTTTGTAATGTCAAAATAACAGCTTTTTACTAAATGCATATGAAAGTATATACGGCACCTATAACAAAACACCCATTTATTAAATTTTTGTATGTCTGTCTGTCTGTTTGTTCGAACGAGAGCGATGCGGTGCCGCGCAGGCCTTTGGGTTTTAAAGTTCTGAGTGGCACTGCAATTGCTATGGCGTTGTGCCGTCAGGCCAACGATCAGCTCGTCTCGTTATCAAATGGTATAAAAATTTGATTCTTCATTACAGTTTACAATGTGTTGAGAGTGGGAAATAAAATATGTTTTTCTGTCTTTTTATAGGTACATAGTATTTATTTGTTAATTTAATTTCTGGTTCAGAAACTTGTGGAAGACAGTTAGTGGCGAAACAGGTGGCGATGGTATTCTCGCGAGCCATAAACAGTCTCCAATGCCAGTTTGAATCTGCAATGGACACATTTTACTCTCTTTATCGTCTGATAAAGTCCAGTCCTTTGTTCTGTTCTTTAAATTTTAAAAGCAGTCCTTGTTGTAAATTCCCTTTCAAAGCCGCCCGCTTGCCGCCACCAATGAATATATTATGCTTACACACTCTGGCCAGGTAGAAAAACGACTACGAATCAAAGTTCAAGTGTGAAACTATTTGCTGGGCTTTTATCCGCAAAAAAAGTTTAGGCTTTTCTCTTTCGGTGAAATTGTAGGGAAATTACTTTTGCATATTTTATTTCACTTTCGGAGAGTTGATTTTTTCCTTGCATTGTTTGAATTTCGTGCGTAAAAGTTTTCGGATGGACTTCCTTTCGTAAGTTGGAAGAAGAAGGATGATTTAATAAAAACCCAGTGGTTTAAGTAACTTTAGTAATTTATCCAACGAGTCGGTGGAGCGATTTGTTAACTTTACCGTAGGCATAAACACTAAATACCGCAAATTATTCACGCATCATGAACTCTTTTTGCTAAGTGAGTCCCTTCAGAAACCTTTAGGTCACGGTCGAAGAGCCTCCAAAGGAGGGATGATAAGTACACTCCTCTGCGGCGAGTCTAAACCGATAATACCGCATTTACCTGCGAACATCTTTATTTCTTCACTCGGAAGAATATTTCCTTGGACTGGTTTCGGAGCGAGCCGATATTAGATCGATTGGGACGTAAATAACGGCTAGATAGATTTCGTGCGAAAGCTATATTTTTGTTGTCGAAGTTGCTAACACGTTTCGTGGTTTACAAAATATATTTTGCGTTCAAAGACGTTACTAAATCATTATAACAAAATAAAAATAATTAAAAAAAAAATTAAAAATATACAACTCTCCTAGCCAGAGTCACTCGGGATGATGTAAGGATTCTAATTTTATCCCCAAGGGTATCTAGTCAGTAGATACCCCATACATTTAAAAGTTATGGTGGAATCAAGAAAGTCGCATATATACATGAACCCTAAAAATATTACAGTGCTTTTTTGGGCAGTCTTGTACTACAAACAATGTAAAACACTGATACTACCACTGTAATCAATTTGTAAGGTTTCAGAATACAAAAGCTTTTTACTCTGATTTTCGGCAGATTTCTGTACCTTTTTTAAACCAACAACAACACTTTGTCTCCATAAACGTCCGTTGACGCGCTAACTCTAAAGCTTACTTACAAACGAGACGGAGTAGCTCGCTTAAAATTTTCAATCTAAACAAGTAGGGGCAGGTGTAGCAAAGCAGTAAATAACGAGTAAACTACCTACTCCGTTCTAAGTCATAATTTCTCGGGCGTCCTCAATAACGCTCATGATGGGTGGCCGAAGCAAGCATGTCTCGTGCTATATAATAAAGATGGCGTTAAACTGCACCCGTGCAGCTGCCGTGACTGTCTATGAAGGGGAATATAAGCTGTGGAGGAAGGAAACGCGGTTGGGGAAATCAGTGTGAGCTGCCGTACATAACTTTGATATATTTTGTTATTTGTACCAACCTTACCTTTGTTTGTTTACATTTTAGGTACCTACAAGTGAACACAAACAATACACTTGTATATATACTAGCTGCAGCCCGCGGTTTCACCCGCGCGGAGATATTGGATTTTATGGTTTTTATTTTTTTGCATGCAACCCTAATAATATTTCTAAAATAAAAGTAGTTTACGTTACTCCTTGTAACATCAGCTATCTGCGAGTGAATGTCCCGTCAAAATCGGTCAAGCCGTTTTGGAGATTCCCCAGAACCAACAGACAGACAGACAGACAGACAGACAGACAAAAAAAAAAATGGTTGTTTTGTTTTAGGCCCCGTATATACTTTCATATATGCATTTTGTAAAAAGCTGTTATTTTGTTATCACAAACAGACACTTCAATTTTATTTATTTGTATAGATAAGATATATTATATACCTATAGACATACGACTGTACGTATTAGGTACAAATGATTGATACAAGATTTGTATCAAGTCTGGTATTTAACGCAAAAAACTATAGGCCTATTTTGTACCAGTGGTCTGTAGATTATTCTACTGTTTTTGTATATAAGTCAGATGTAATTGTTGCAAGAAAGATTTCTTTTCTTTCCAGAAGAAGATTTCTAGTTATTTTTTCTAATAAACATAACCCGTTATCTGGAATCACAGACCGAAAGATACCGAGCGATGTGAAAAACTAGGAAAAAACCTTTGGTCCAACCTTTTAAATTAGATGGGTGTATTAGAAGGGTGCTAGGCCCGACTGTACCAATCTTTTAAATCGAACCATGGTTTATTTATAACCCTCCTTACGTATTTATAACATTTTCCGGGATAGGTACATGGAGGTCATCGATACGAATAAATAATGTGGGTGTCTTTTAGCTTCTGACCCTAGGTCCATTAAGTATAATGGAGGACTAGGGGTATCTATCGAGATAGGTCCACTGACCTGAATTAGTAGACGCAGATATCGATCCAAACACGATTTGAACAAATATTTTCTACAGATAAAGACAATAGATGCAACTTAGAACGTAAATTCGTTCTAAGTCTGGTAGAGAGGCAATTTAGTTTCAGTATAAAGTGGTTTTGCGGTCAAATTACTGATGGCTGGCTATTTTAAAAGACGGTCAACGATAAAGAAATCTAAATGGACGCATTTAATTTTAGAACTTTAAAAAAGAATTCGTAGTTTTTTCAAAAACGCCACTCATATCATTTATTTTACAATTTAAATAATAATATCCAGTCTAAAGAAATAGAATACTTTTTACTCAAATAGTATGGTACAAAGAACAAACAAGCAATAAGTAACAATGTCAACGTCTCAGTTTACAAATGATACCAATAATTTGCAACCAGAGTTCAATAACTCAAGGCTTTGGTTCTTCTGTCTATCGGAAAGCTCTCAAGTTTCGACGTCATTAGACAAAAAGTCGTCATGTATTAGTCTGCCTCGGAGCCGGGTGCATGATCCGGAAGTCGACTGCAGTGCAGTGTGCCTTGCCCAGATTTATGGCCTGCCCTGGTGGCCGGGGACACAGAGTGATCGCGTCGACTGCCTCGATCCCTAATAAATAACTGCAGCCAAGTTTCACAATGTATGCACCGACACACGACCAGTTTTTCAGCAAGCAACGCCAACAATTGAAATAGCAACAGTATTTCCCATGTCGGGCGTACTGTCCGTCCTAATAGAAATTGTTTTTTGTTCATGCAGCGAAGTTACGAGTTCTATATTTAGTCGGGTTTTTTAACTTTTCGTTGCACTGTTTATTGTGTATGGCTTTCCAAATAGACTGCAAACTTATAGTCATTTGAAGTAGTAGTTGTAGCCACATTTGATTGCGACTAGTAGCAGTAGGCAAAAAGACGGTTTTCAAGTTTTCAGTCTCCGCGCATTTTGATTCCTCCCAAAAAGATCTTTCCTCACGCCGCGTTTTTACTGCTGGGGTATCGTGAATGAACTTGATGGTGGCGGTTTATAAAACTGTAGTAATGTTTTATTTTCGATGGACTACCAATATTTTTTCAGAAGTGATGGTGTGGTAAGAATAGTTGATATAAGGATTCGCTCTCAAGTGCAAAATCCGGAACACACCGATAAATGTGTTTGAAGACAGATTATTCTATTTTCGTACTAATACTGCACCAATGCAATAAACTTGTATGAGTCTATGTTTAAACCCCAAAGACAAGAAACTGCAATGATAAAAACATAATCCGAAGTGTTTTATAGCAAGTTTAAGTGGACCGAGGAACGACAGCGACAATATAATCTTGTCGCCTTCAAAATCCTCCGGATCCGCGGTTAGTTTTTAAACTGTTAGAAGTTTCTTTGTCATTTAAAACTAATTAGACTGTTGTCTTTAAATTCCGTCGCCGCCGCTTAAACAAAACGGTTTACGGCAAAGCTAGACACACCAATTATCCACGGGGAAGTTTTAGTGAGCACGAAGTAATGGTCATCGATTTTGTTTTTTTTTTCAAAACTTTTGTTTTTATTGTTATTGTGTAGATAATGTTGGTGGATAATACGACTTATCATTTGGTACTTTTTGATATATAATTAAGTGTAGGAAAATAAAACAACATTTAGTAACATCATGTTCGTGTTTTCGTAAAGTTTTTGTATAAGCCTTATAAAAATGTATGACACCTGGTTTTAGGCCGATGGTCCTAATATTTAATTTTTTCGATGCATTTTGACTTTTATATTATGTTATTACATACTTGACACAGACTAAATGCAAAAAGACAAACTATAAATAGCACTATTCTTTCACGTATAAATTAAGAGCTCTTTATTCTTAACGAAGAGCTCAGTGTAGCTGTAACTCTGTTTGTTTTATTCTACCGGACGTGAAAAACAAATGTAAGTACTTTAGAACATTTTAAAAGAGATTTTAAATAGGTGCTGCCTTTGTAAAGGACAGCGTGTAGTGTACGTAGGAAGTCAGAAAATGTAGTAAAGTAATCTAATTATTTTCTTTGCATTTGTAGAACGCAACGCATTTTATGCAGTAAGTTGTTTTTGCCTTGTCCTCCAATATCTTATGTAGAATAGACAATTAAAATGGCTTTAACAAATGCGGGAACCAATTTCCAACCCCATTTTTTACATTTAGGGGTGGTATTTTTTATGTATATTGCATCTTTCAAACAAAAAAATAATTTTCAAAATCGGCTTACAATAGACGGAGAAATCTGTGAAAATACATTAAAGACAGTTTTTAATGGAAAAAGATATTTTTCCAGACAAGCTTTTATACAATAAGTAGTTGGTTCTGTAACCTTGTGGCCGGCTCCATCATCAGGAACCTGGACATCATGTAGGATTAGAGTACTTGTAAAGAGAAATCAAACGAGCCCAAACTCAGTTGGGTTACGTCGTTTCGTTACTTAGTTCCTATGGCCGCCTTCCGGCTCCATCATCAGGCGAGCTCTGTGACATCATTATATTGCATTGTCATCCGATTTACATATGTACGTAAAATTTCGGCCCAATCAAACACCGGGAAGTGGGCAAATTTAGTTTGCAAGATTTTACCTAAACTAGCAAACATACATACATAATATACCTACATACACACAACATACATACAATACACGCATACATTTTTACATACAAGCATAAATTAAGTTGAATAAACGCTTGTAAAAAATACATACAGTCGAATACAGAACCTTCTCCTTTATAAAAAGACCCGACTATACTCTATTTTTTTAACCGACTTCAGTAGTCGGTTAAAAAAAAAGAAAAACATTTATTCAGCACAAACAATGAAAACATAGAAGTAGGTACGGTACACACATAGAAAAACTTACTTGAGAAGAACATAAACATTATGTTACGTACTGAGGTTTTCCATTGTTTCTTTTTCCCCTCTCTGGGGTACTTAGCAGTGACAAGTTGCATACTAAACACACCACACGGTAACGTATACGGCATTACGTCTTTATATTGAGTAGTTTCATATCCCTTGTGATGTAGGTACAAATATAAAACTAGAGTTCTTGCTCGGCGTGTGGGGCGCTACTTTTGATAGCTACTTTTATTTGAGCTCGAATAAATAGTTGTTTTTAAAAAAAATATATATACATCGTGCTATGAATGTAGAAAACGATTGTTTTAATGTATGCAAGGACATGATTGTGTACTTGATTTATAAGGCTCGTATTGAATTTGTAATATTGCCGACTATTTACATTTTATAGTCCTGTTAGTCTAAGATTTTAATTTTAAAATATCTATTAGATACTAAAAACACTTTATATAGTAATCATGATTTGTTCTCGGAGTCTAGGATGTTTGTATTGTGTATATGGTGTGTCCACGCCACAGGTACACGATGTGCAAGTCATACCTGTTATTTATAGGATCGAAATATAAACAAAACTGGCCAGAGCACATCCGGATATGAGTGCAGCGCGTATACGTAGACCCACGCGTCATGCACGCCTCCTCCCGCCGCACCAGACCCGCACCCTGACCCACCAGGTTACGCACACGTCTACGTTTACGCTAACACTTATTATGTGCTACGCACGTAACGCAACCGTCCGTCGTAGCATAAAATAGTTGCCGTTGCGCTCTACGCGCCTGTTTGTCTCTTGGGAGCTGCAATGCGTAACTTCACGCATTGCGTCTACGTGAATGCAACGTACATGCAAGCGGTGTGCCTTGTCTCATACAGTTCCATGCATTACAATGCAGTGGTGCGTGCGACGTGTACGTCTACGTATACGCATCCGGTGTGCTCAGGGTCATTGTTACTTTGTGCAAATAGATCTGATATATTCAACCAAACATGGACCTTCCATTAATTCAATTACAGCCGTTTCAAACGAAGAATCCCATCACAAGCCTCAAAGTAAGCCTATAAATAGAAACTCCATATTTCCAGAATTACCTTTCAACAGATAACTAAATCATCTGCCAAAAGTTACTTTCGGCGGCTGTCGTTTCACTTTAATTACAAATTACCGAGTCGTAAACAAAGTCTTGGCTTCCAATCTTCTCATCAAATCTTCGGGCGTGTCCGTTCATTAATTTTAATAAGTCTTCAGCTGGGAATGTCTCTCTTATAGAAACTAACATCTAGCTATAAGTTGCCTTCTACACTTCTACAAGAAGACTTCTGGGTGGATACTATTCCTTTCTTTTATTACTAGTATAAAAAGGGACTGAAGATTAGTATGCAACCATTATTGTATTATAGTTCGAGGAGCAAATTAGTGAAATTACCTGACATAATAATATGCGAATAAAGACACGTACACACTGATACATTTTTTTATGAAAAGTTCTGAGGACTAATGTAGTTAAACGTGATTATAAAATCAAATGACGAGAATCGTATGACCAGTACAAAAAATAACAAGTACTCCTATAATGTAGATGACGCACTACAATAATTAACTAGATTTTCTTTTCTTTTTATTGTTAAAGTTTTTAATTTTAACACCTAATTCGCCAGACGGAAAGTTCTCACTTTCCGTCTGGCGAATGTTCTCACATGGCTGAATTTCTAGAGATTTTTTAGGGTAAGGACTCTACTTGGAACTGAAGTTCACTTTGATGTCAAAACTAATGTGGATGGTATTAGCTTTTAAAGCGCGAGTAACACCGCATGCGTGTCTGTTTCAGTGCAGAGCGTTGCAGCGCAGCTATGCATGACCTTGTAATGTATGGAATATTATTGAACAATGACACACCAAACGCTCGATGCTGTAGTTCCGCAGCGCTGTACAGTATCATGCGTTTGGTGCGTCATTTTCTATAACACTAACTATATAAAAAATTTAACGCACACGCATCTGGTGTCACATTAAGTGTTACTAACAGTAAAGATAGCGGTACCATTAAAAAAAACAAAACTAGATCTCTACATAATGTGCCAAAAATAACTCTTCTAGGGAGAGACTGCGTTAGGCATGCAAGAGACGCTTAGCTCGGAATTAAATTTGAATTGAAACTATCTGATGTAGTAGCAAGTAATTTAAAAGTCCGCCTTTTTAAAGCTATTAAAATTGATGTTCCCTGAATTGACTTTCCGTACAAAAGTTGCTAACTAGGTTGGTTAACGAAAGTTAGGTTCGCTTAATTGCCACGATTTTCTTACATTTTTACGGAACTTGGAACTTGCCGAGGTTTTGTTATTTTTTAATTAGCATGATTTTATTTAATTGACATGTCGTTTTAGTACTTCCTTTCTTATTTATTATTGTCATCATCTTTCCTATTATTGATATTATAAATGCGAAAGTTTGTGTTAGTGTTACCAGTTACCACGTGTCTCCTTAACTACTAAACCAATTTTGATGAAATATCGGATGTATAGATAGTTTAGGTTCTGGAATAACACATAGGCTATAAGATAAATATATATCATGAGGGCGAAGCAGCGGGCGGAAACTAGTTATGCATAATTGTAAGTACTGTAACTTTGAAAAATAGTGCTTGTTTTGTACTGAACTAATATTAATTTTTTTATGATATCAATCAATTGGTTTTCTCATGACAATCAAATGTTTATATCGAAAAAAACTGGAAATCCAACGGTGGACAGTTCAAAAATGAGAGACAAAGTCGGGCGTATCTACTAAGCGCAACGCCCCATACATATTGGACAGAACATCTGACGTCACTCGTCCCACGCGGGCCGTGAAGCTGTACTGAAAACTTGCATTTTGTTGATTTGGCCGTATAAAAAGCGCTTATATACATAGTACATAATATGCATTTTCATTATATTACTATATATTATACATTTTTGGATTCATTGAAATGAAAAGAATCAGATGCTACTCGTATCATTTAAAATACAATTGGATGATAAAAAAAATCGTTGAATTCGGAAAACTTTTAAATGCAGTGGAATAAATAAAATACAGTATCTTTGTGGAAATTACATTTCTTTTGTGAAATTAATTTTTATTGTTTTAATGTGATGTTCTTAAACCTGTACGACAACAGATATTATTGTCGTTATGCAGGAAAACAACACAAAATACATAAATACATAATTATGTATTTTGTGTTTCAATTCCGCAACTAAAAGTTAATTATAAAACTTTACAATAACCAACAAAAAAATAGTTTGAATATCTTTTACACGGCGTAAAAGATTTTAAGGTACGAAATTGTAAAACACGCCCTATAGAGTTTTTTTTTTCTAAGAATAAACTTCAACACTCAGACAGAGGGCCATGTGGTTTCTTGAGCTTATTTACATAACTTAACCAAATGCAAATACATCCCTATGTAAATGGGTAGTCTCAGGTGCAGCTAGAGAAGGCGCTGTGAAGGGTTAGCCTAAAGGGAATCTGATTAATTAGCCCCCAGATTCAACCCTCTGAATTATTCGTACCCTGTTAATATTAAACCTCTTAAAATTGTGTTTCATGGTGTCAAGATTGCCGTAGGTATGATTACAAAATAAGTAATGACAAATTAATCTTAAAATTAGGCGTGAAAATATACATTCCATTCCCTTATTTTCGAATGTTTTATTCGTATTTTAAGATATTTCTACTTTAAACATAACATTATTTATAAATACGTAAGCACGTAAATACGTTTTATTAGAAGTTAGTCAAGTTAAATATTATGTTAGGTAGGTACTTCTACTGTTTATGATTTTCACGTTGTTTTTGACCCTGTTCCCTTATGTCACAAACTGTCACTCGAGCAGCGAGCTGTCATATTTGTTTGACCCTTCCCGTTACCTTCTCTGTCTACGACCCTTTCTAAGCGTCCGTAACAATGAGGTTTTGGTCCGTAAGTACAGTGTAGTCCAAAAATATGTTGACAAAGTATTTTTTGGCTTTGACACAAAGTAGCAAACGTTTGTTAAAATTTTCAACGTTTTTCTGCACTTCTTCCGAAGCTATTTTGGCCCATTCCTTTTCTTCAGCGTTTCAACTCTTCTATGCCTAGCGACACAGGCCTTTGCCTCTAATATAGGCCACACACTGTAATCCATTGGGTTTAAATCGGACGAGTATGATGGCCACTGCTTAGAGTTTATGAAACCATCATCAGGAAAACTGCCTTTGCACCCCTTTTGAACATTCAAAGCCCTGTGAGATGGAGCAGAATCTTACTGGAATATCCATGGTTGGTTTCTAAAGTGCTGCTGACTCGGTTTACGGTATATTGGTTCATTTTGACCCATATTGTCTACTAAAACAAGACGTTTTGCCTGTGGAGCAAATACCACATCGCAAACCATGACTGATTCCGACTTTTGATGATGAGGGATCACTGCAACAGCTCCAGGGCGATCAGAAAAGTAAATTCTGTCATTTTGATGATTATTGCGCTTACTCTATGAAAACATTTTTTCATCAGTGAAAAGTACATTCCTCCAATTTTCAGTAGTGGAGCGCTACCTCATCACACGACATCTTTCGAGATTCATTTTTAATCTTTATCCTCAAGTAATTGAGCTTTTAACAGCTTAAAAATAAGGTCATATAAAATGAAAAAGAAAAAGAAGGGAAAAAAAAAAGAAATTAATTTAAAAAAAATTATTATAATTCCGGTTTCTCCCCTGCAGACAAAGGGTTCTTGAGGTCTTTTGGGTTTATTTTGGCAAGATAAGTAGCTGCTGATTTGTTCTCCAGAACGCTTGAGAAGCACTTTTAATCGTCTAGGCATTAAATGCCCAAACTATCGTTTGGGTAATTTTCCCAAACGATAGTTTGATAAAGGGTACATTACTTTCTTGACAAGATATTTTGTCTTGTCTGCCATCATTTTAAGTAAAATACTAAAAGTATCTGTTGGATTCATTACCAACATTAAAATCAGTCTTATGAACTGGCAATAATTGTAAGGTAATTTTAGTGCGTGCGTATGACAACTCTGTATATTTTTTCTCTCTCTTGCTTTTGCTGCGTGTGTGACAATACAAGATCAAACGAAGGCCTCGAGTTTTTATTTATTTCTCCGCTCACCATCAACCGCCAGCCCTGACAATAGGAATCTCCAGGCCCTGCCTCGCATACTGCAATGCATTTCTGGCGCTATTCCAAAATAAGAATTATACCTAACTGTGTAATTATTTAACGTACAAAATCATTCAACGATTCAATGAAAAATTTAATTTGGCGCAACCCTGATAACTTTTCCACGGAACCATTGGTTTCCACGACAAGACCACCTTTAGGAATCGCTGCTCTAAACAGCTGCTTACTTTGCTTATTGTTTAATCCGCCACAGTCAGAAAAGACTTACTAATTTGTAGCAACATTATAAAGCCTTTACGAGCTTCAAAGTGTACGTGGTTACTTTACAGTCACGTGCAATACAGGAAAACGGTGCCGAGGCGAGCTTTGTTTCTTACGGGGAATTGCTGTATCTGAGTCTCACGTTTCATAAATTCATTAAGGTATAAATCTCATTAAACATCGTAATTTAATAATGCACGATTTGCAAAGTACGTCCTGCATGTTATTGTTTTAGTTGGAAATCTTAAGAGTTGTCGAATTGTAGCAGAAGGTAGTTAGATATAAATAAACGTACGTACGTACCTATAAAGTAAAACACAAATGAATAGAGACAACCATACGCAGGTGCAGACCTGCATATGGGTGGTAGCCCTGTACATCTCCGAATGAGTTGTAAAATGAAAATTGAATAAAAGAAACGAACTAAATAGTTTTTAAGAGATGAAGAACTGCCTTATATTCTCTATAGATCATTATCAAAGTAAAAAGAATAGCCAAATGGAAAAAAAATAACTAGATGCTGGAAAAATACTACATACTTTTGCGTATATTTAGTGGTAATTTACGCATTGAAAATAAAAACTTAATCCACCTTTTATGAAGTCAATTTGAAAAGGTAGCTTTTTTGTTTTTTTTTCTATTAAATCATTAAAATGAACTCTAATTGTAACTTCAAAAATACTAGCTTAGAGATATGATGCCGAAATTGGTCGAATGCATTAAATACACGTAGACAAATCAACGTAGAATGTCCATCAATCATCCATCAGACTTCAGTTTGCTACAAGAGTAAATAATTTACTTAAAAAAAACATTATTAAAAATGTGCCGGCGTTTTTACGTACATCAATGTTGCCTTTGACTTCATTTTCGAGCTAGTCGAAAAGCGAAGTTAAATGAAGTCTGTTGATTCGTATAATTTAAAAGCAAGGCATCAATGTCCGTATAAAAAAGGTTAGTTCATTATCGACAGTGGGATTCTCTCCATTCCATTCGTTAGACATAGGACGTAGCAAAAAAGGCGACAGTAAGATGACTCCCAATCCAAGACGACTTTCGAAAGTCGAGTCTGAGCTTTACGACTACTATCCCAAGAGCTTATCCGACTCTGCCCTATTTGTGGGGCATAATAGTTCTGGTTTAATTTCATTAGCTACGTAATTTATAAATCTAACTGAGTAGGTTCTTATCAAAAATTGAATTTTTCTGTTTTTATATAAATTGGGAAAGTATAAGAAACAGATAATGGAAAATAAACTTCTTTTGATAACAGGCACTTGTCCTTATATTTGGGTGGATCGGTCATGATTTGCAAAATTTCTATTACAGCCACGTATCAATGTTACCAGTCAAATAAAAAACCTATTCTGTTTAAAGTAGAATAGTTTAATTTTTAAGGGAACTTAAAACCCGATGGCGGTTTCAACGTATTATTTATTATAAGTTGTTGTGTAAGTAATTCAGTAGCGCTCGCACGTTAGCAACGCCTTTATAATAACACTAGCTTCTCGCCGCGGTTTTCACCTGCGTTCCCACAGGAACCGTGCATTTTTCCGGGATAAAAAGTAGCCTATGTTACTCTCTTGTCCATAAACTATATCTATGCCAAAAATCACGTCGATCCGTTGCTACGTTACTGCGTAAAAGAAGGACAAACCAACAAACACACTTTAGCATTTATAATATTAGTAGGGATTACATACTTCTCTGGTTTCCCTATGACACAAGGCTCATGAATAATGTACCGCCAATAATGGAACTCCGCGAAATACCCACCTGCATGTTTTAATGCCGCGAATTTCTTCTTTTGAAACTTCCTCCAATTGAGATCGATTTGAATATTTTAAAGTTACCGATACTCGACTGTGTAACTGCGTATTCTTTTAAAGCTCCTTTGTAGACGTCGGATTACTTATACATTCTTGGAAATAATTTAACCGAAACATGGTACATTAAATCTAATCATGCTAAGAGTTTATCATTATAATACTTTCTTTTCATTATTTGTACCCATATATTGAATTCTGCAAACGAAATATTACTATTTATCAGATTCTGTATGTCATTGTGTTTATCGTATAAGTAGTATTTTTGTACTTACACAATACATTTGAGAACTATTTATGAAATAACAAAATATGAACAGAATCCTTTTACCATGGGTATAAATATTAAAGTTTAGTCAGATAGTTGGCAAGAGATTGTCAACAACAGGGATGAGGGTAGACAATTAACTAAGGCATTTAATAAATTTTAACATGGGAAAGATTGAGAGCAATGATGGCCCAGTGGTAATGAGACGAACGCCGATTCACCAGTCGATGGAAAATCATACAATGACCTAGATAGAGCATTCAGTAAAAGGAAACATCATGATGGAACCATAGCGTGGTGGTAAAACATTTTCTACTGCTCATCGGGTAGTCACCACATTTAAATTGAAAATCTGTCG
Organism: Crocallis elinguaria; assembly: GCA_907269065.1. Lineage (NCBI taxonomy): Eukaryota > Metazoa > Arthropoda > Insecta > Lepidoptera > Geometridae > Crocallis > Crocallis elinguaria. The sequence continues at coordinate 6,803,816 of OU026079.1, read as the reverse complement.
TCAAGCCCTACATGAGTGTTCTTGTAGCTAAGTGAGAGATCCAGTTCCATTCTACGTATTTCTATAAATAGGTACCATCTGCCACCACATCGTTGCTTAAGATCACGAGAGATGAACGGTCAAACATTTACCAAACAACATTAAAAAAAATTGAGACATACGCCGCTTGTAGATAACCCGAATTCTTAAAATTACCTCGAGGCACTTTCGAGATCTCTTTGTAATGAAGTGGCAGGGTGTGTGTTAATATGAAAGATAACATACGGACACAAAGCAAAGGTCGGGCTTTTGTATCGCGCCATCCCTAGGGAGGTCACAAGTCGTTTATTTCAATAAGATAGTCTTACCTGTCACTTCGGGCAACCCCTTTCCCTTGCCGGGAGATTATTAGCTTTATTTGTATTAATTAACGAATGAAAGCGTAAGTACTTTGGAAGTCGGTTTTAATTAGATATAATCGAAATGTTTTTCCATTAGACCTTTATGGGAAAAAGACAATGATGTTGTTTTTAATGGATCCGCAGCGCAAGTGCGGAACTGTTCGATCGATAAAATTGACAGTTCAAATCGATAAAGTGGGTTTTATCGATTATTTATATAACTTATCGAGCCTTGATACAAACGACAAACGTTATCGAATAGCCAGGTCGAATCCAATATAAAGCTACTACAATACTTTACGATCAGACTTCGGTATTCGCAGCATTCGATAAATTTATCAGGTTTTTCGATAACGACAAATTTATCGTTTGGATTTCCGTACTTGCGCCGCAGGTTAGGAGTTACGTGCTTACTTCTTGGTTCTAACAATAAAACAACAATAATGCGTACCAACATAATCATAAGTATGTTTAATCATACTCATACTATACTCATGTTTTTTTTATTTTTTTATGTTATTTGGTAACGAGATGAGCTGGTCGTTTGCCTGATGGTAAGCATAACGCCGGCCCATAACAATTGCAGTGCCACCCAGAACTTTGAAACACAACGGCCTGCGCGGCACTGCAGTGCGCTCGTTACCCTGAGACATTAGGTATTAAGTCTCATAAGCCCAGTAATTTCACTGGATACTCTGCTCATCAAACCGGAACACAGTAATGCTTGCACACTACTGCTTGGCGGCAGACTGTGCGAGCAAAGCGGTGGTAACAACCCAGACGGACACTCGCAGAAGAGTTAGTCCTCCCACTAACAAATGATTATACAAATAAAATAAACGTAACCTTATTTTACTGATAGAGACATTAAACCGAACCATATTTAAAAAAAAAGAACACATTGATATTATGCTAGTTACTGGGGCCTGTTTCATAAAAAATATTAGTCTAATATTATGAGCTTTTTTTTTCATATAAAATATGATTCAAATACTCATAATATTAGACTAATAATTTTTATTAAACAGGCCCCTGGACAATTGTACCACAGATATAAAGTATTAGGTGGTCCAACGAAAATGACAGTCGCAAAGTTCACTAGCCACTATGTTATAACCATAATATTTTCCTCCGTCAATAGATCAAGTTCATTGTAGAGTACGAAACCTCGACTTAGGAAATGGGCAATCACTGCTACCACTGAACTGACAATGCTTGAGCTTGAAAGAGTAACTGTATAGACAGGTACAATATATACGTACATACCTACCTACCTATACACACCAACTAAGAGAACAAATATAATCTATCTATTATCTAATTTGTACAGATATTCAATTCATATATATTTATTTATTGGTGTCTTAGTGTTATTTTCCCGCGCCAAAACCGTATATAGGTACAAAGTTTTTACTAGTTTCCTAACTAACGTAAAACATGGTTGGAGCGGATTCCTGTAGCCAGCAGGAATGTTTTAAACAGCATGTTCATTAAGCTTGATTCATCACGTGTAGGTACGCCGCACACTTTAAATATTGCTTGCTTTAACTTTACAATCAAGTCATTACGAAGTAGGAAGGTAAACGCAAGCCCCAATAAAGGTTCGTTGACACATTAAAACGGGGTCAACCTGTTGTTTTTAAAGCAATTTCGCTATCAAACTCCTCACCTCTATAAAAGGCGGCGCAAACATTCGACCCATAATCGATTTAATGAAAGGGCAATCGAAGGGTCCCGTAGGTTTGCGTTTCTAAATTTACGACTACCTATAGCGTTTAATTGGAACTTCGTGCAGCAATAAAAACGGCCTGATGACGTAGAAATTAAAATGGGTCCTCTTTAAAATGTAACCGAACGCTAAATGGGCCTTAGTACGAGATCTCACGTTTATAAATGACGCTTTTACGTAAGAAACTCGTTCGGAGGTTATTTGAATAAAAAGCAAATAACTGGGATGTTTATTTGATATTATGTTGGCAAATCGATGAAAATGTGTAAAAAATATCGTTGGATTAGAAAAAAATAAAAAGTACCAAGGCAAAACTGACTACTTATTACGTTTGGATAGGTACATAATATACAGCACAGGGATTCCGTGTGTCGCAAGTGGCATAGAAACATACAGATACACAACAGAAACATCCAAGACTAAACCGTATGTTCACCACATAAAATCTGCCTGGGTCGGGAATGGAACCCGGGACCCGGTTTTGCAGGCAGGGTTAACTTAAATGTCTAAAGAATATATAAAAGAGTGAAGTATGAAAAAACGTAAAATAATGGTATAGGTCGCCATTCGTCATTTTCGCTATTTCATTGCTTTCCCATATTGGTCATATTCCACCACCACCAAGCAGTAAAGTGCAAGTTGTATTACTGTGTTCCGGTTTGATGAGCAGAGTAGCCAATGATTAAGTTACTAGGCTTATATAAGACTTATGTATCAGTGTAACGAGCGCACAGCAGTGCCGCACAGTTCTTTGTGTTTCAACGTTCTGAGTAGCACTGCAATTGTTATGGGCCAGCGTTATGCTTACCATCAGGCAAACGACAAGCTCGTCTCGTTATCAAATAGTAGGTATATAAAAAAGTCACTTTGTACATTTAGTCAGATTCCTTATTTCGTTTCTTGGTGTTGCGACTCTTTCCCAACTCATCCGACGAACGTGTATAGTTTAAGCACAAAAGAAACATTTTCAGAACATCCAATTTTTTTATAAGTATGTAATTCGAATTCGTACGTGCTACTCGCCCGTAAAACGCGTCATCTGGAGAGCTCTAAAGTACAACGTTAATTGTAAATACTTAGTAACGTTTTTTACTGAGCTGCCTCTCATTACGTCATACCAAGTTAATAAGTCCTCTACGTTACAGATTATTAATTCCATGTTGAAGAAGTTGAGGTTGAAGAGAATGTTCCGGACTTCCGCGGCACTTGCTTACAACCGCGTTACCTAACGTTTCTAATTTTAAAGAAATGAAATGAGCATTCACCACAAAAGAGCGGATAATAAAATAAAGGTTTTTCCTGCTCTCGTAAATCTTTCCGACCAGCGAATAGAATAGGGAACGAAAATGGTACAATCTTTAACTTTCTGACAGTTTAATAAGATAATAAAAATATAACCGCGGTATAAAGTTCTTTACGATAAATTCACACTGAAATCTTCGCGGCCATTTTACTTATCAAACCGAGATATAGAATAGGGAATAGGTAATAAGGAGAGTTTAAAAATAATAATGAAGGTGTTTTATGACGACGCCTTTTTAGCGGTATTTATAGCACGTTAAAGCTGAAGGTTCCGTGAAAGTTTGTCAGAAAAGATTCTATTTCCGTAAATCTATTTGAAGAGAATCAAATGTGAATGAATTATAACATATATATAAATATTGATGTGATCAAAACAAGTTATTACCAAATTTACTTGATCAAAAAAATTTACAAAGTTACCTCTAAAATAAGTTTGTAATGAAATATATCTGTTATTTATAAATATATATTGATAAAATTAACAAGACTTACGTATTATCTAATGACAAATACTTGGTTGCAGTACATTTTCGATTAGGCATATAATTTTGAAGTAACTACGCTTTTTTTGGATTTTTACTCAATCTTAGTGGCCCGCGCGGTCTTCCTTCTCTTTCACATCAACGCAAACCATGACAGTGCGTGCAAAGAGGATAGAATGATGAATGTCATTCCAATTCAATAATATGCATTATGTCAGCTGACCCCGCGGGTTCGGTCCAAGTGGGATCAGTTGACGTAATAGCTATTTTTTTTAGATATTGTTTATGGACCATAGAGTAACATAGATTAGGCTACTTCTATCACAGAAAATTCATGGAACCTGTCATGATAATCACCACGCGGGCCTAACCGTACAGAAGCTAGTCAATTCATGCGACGTGATCCTAAATTCAGCTATCTAGTTCGCGAACCAACCGGGCTAATGCGAGTAATAAAATGTTAATCTACGTTATGATTGGCACTCGGAACTGTAGTGAAATTTTCACAGAGCTTCCGCCGCCCGGACTCGGGCAGGCGCGATAGGTCAGTTAATCGGATTCTTTATTCATGAGACCACTGCACCAGCCTGTATTCGAAATTACCATATCTCACTTATTAACTGCAACATAATAATTGAAGTGACTTAAGAGATTACTAGTCCAGTCAATTAAGATAGGTTAACAAAGGTTATGAATAGTATTTTTAGGGTAGGTAATGTTGAGAGATTGTGCCAAAATTATCACTAGGTGTATATACATATGTGGAATTGTGGATATACATCATTGTGGGTCTAGAAAAGGTCATAATCGTTATCGTTAGTAGAAAAGGGTAGGTAATAGTTGTCATTGACACAGTGAATCGATAAGTTAAGTATGTTGTGTATACTACTGGTTAAGAAAGTCTTGTACGCGGATGAAGCGTTCCTAGTTGATGTATACTTTTTACAAATTGTAATGTTGAATTATTGTATTTATTGAATTTACGATTGTATTTATTGAATTGTGTGTGTCATTGCCGTAAATTCTTAACTTTTCTCATACATTAAATATTTAGGTGATATAATATAGGTAGGCGGTTTAAAAATATTGCTGTTCAAAAAAGAGCATTATGTAAACCACCTTGTTTTTATAGTTTATTACAAAATTAAGTTGTCGATTGAATCTAATTATTGAACATATTAATATTTATAATTTTTTTAATAAGTTTCATAAATATTGTACTTTATGATTATGATTCGAAGGAGATATTAAAATAAATAAATATCGCATTAAATGACACGAAAATAAAATAATGTTCCGTCTCAATATACAATATTTTAAGTGACTATTATCATACTTTTTGATACTAACAAAAAGGAAACTTAGTCATCTAAAGAAATATGTACATAAACTGGTACGTATTAAACTGGTGTCTCCTTTCTAGAATCTAAACGAAGCGCGAGTTTACATTCGCCGAGCAATCGTCGCTTTTAGTCTTGAAACTTTAACCGATCAGTTAGATCCGTCTAAAATACGTACCTACCGTATCCCAAAGGTCGTCTATACGTAAGTATAGTCATAAACACCTACGTTGAACCGGCTGGCAGTTCCCCTCTAAAGCTGGAAATAATTGGACCAATGAAACTTTAGAGGTTCGGACGGGGCTGTTTCGTCTCAGCGCACAGGAAGTCATTATTTGTGTCTGGTTTGTCTATCATTAAACTTCGAGTGTTTGGTTTGTGTTTTCAATGAATGCGGAAGGTAATTTGATTTTAAGGGGCTGTAATCTTTAGATATAATCCTTTTGTAAAGAAATAAGGTTGAAAATGGCGATGCGTTTTCTTTTAGTTGAACGTTATTTCGTAGTTTTTATTTAATTAAAAAACAGAGACAACATTAATTTTAAATATTTTTAGATATGTTTTTAGATGATTAAATTTCCTTTCTTTTGGTTACAAAAAAAATATGGTCATAATAGTGAGCATTTCAAGACAAAAATTTTAAATCTGTTTTCGTTGATTTTAATTCTGATTGTTGGCATTTTTTTTTTAAATTAGCGGCTGCTCATTTCTTCCGATTTGTTTTTGGCGACAGATTTTTAATTTGATTAGCCAGAAGAGCACTACAAAAGTTTATAAAATACAGTACACCACCAGGTTTGCTTCATCAATGCAAATATTGTAGGATGCAGTAGTGGTATAGCCTCACTATTATTGAGACACCATCGCTTCCAAATTTTCTTAGTCAAACTACAACAAACTAAACTTTAAAGAATCGTTGTGATATTTTTGTAATACTACAGAATAGTACAAGTAGTGGTGATACTTATAAATCTTTCACCGAAATTCTAAACGGGCGTTTCGATGTTCCACCTAATAGGCGCCTTATTATGTAAGTAGTCGAAGACGAAGTGGCGCCATAGTTCAAGCGCGATTTACTTCAATTTGCGTCCATATCGAGTCGCGACGCGGTCGAATCTGAAAATTTAATGCCCTGTTCCCCTCGTTACTCTGTGTCAACGTTTGCCAGCTCCATACCCATAACTATGTATACACATGTTACGATACTTTGGCTGACTCGGGCTTAGGCCCCCGGGTGCCGAGAAACATGGGACAAATTAATAGCCTATTTGCACAACCTTTATGTCATAATAATCCTTGTAGATTCCCCATTTCAGATATAAGCTGACGTCGTATGTATGTTCGGTATCGCCTTCCCGTAACGTGGTGTGAGATCTTTGCCAGAATAACTGTTGCGAATGCTAACAGCTAGGAATTACTATTTTGCAGCGCAAAATATGTAGCTTTTTTATGCTATTTGGTAACGAGACGAGCTGGTCGTTTGCCTGATGGTAAGCATAACGCCGGCCATAACAATTGCAGTGCCACCCCGAACTTTGAAACACAAAGGCCTGCGTGGCACTGCAATGCCTTCGTTACCCTGAGACGTTAGGTTTGTCTCATAAACCCAGTAATTTCACTGGCTACTCTGCTCATCAAACCGGAACACAGTAATGCTTGCACACTAGGTACTGCTTGGCAGCAGACTTCACGAGCAAAGCGGTGGTAACAACCCAGACGTACACTCGCAGAAGAGTTAGTCCTACGGCACTAACAAGCTGTTCTATTATTGCTAGACTAGGAAACGCGCGTTATTATTAATGACATTGACAGTGTAAATAGGTACGGCGCTGTTGTGGTTTCGCAGTTATATGATGAAATCTATCCGTATCAAAGAATTTTTAAAAGTTCGTAAGTTTAACGGCTTCTTCGAATGCCAGCGAATACTTACGTGAATATCTTCATTTTTGCTGTTTTCAATAAAAGGTCGGCTGTTCATTTGAAATCTTAAGGCAATTTTGATTTTTACTCTACTACTATGCACTCTTCAACATTTTTATTGAACAGAGTTTGAGTTGTCTGTAATAATAAATAATTAATTAAGGATATAAAATACTCTACTGGTCTCATGGCTCGTCAAGTAAACATTTGCTTGATAAAATTATGGGGGAGCAGTTTAATTTTATTGTATTGTGGCAGCGGCGCGACTACGGATCTTTTCGATAAATAAAATTCGATAAAATTGACAGTTAAAATCGATAAAACCCACTTATCGATTTTAACTGTCAATTTTATCGAATAAAACCCACTTTATTGATTTTAACTGTCAATTTTATCGAATTTTATTTATCGAAAAGATCCGTACTCGCGCCGCAGTTGTGTCTTACATGGGCGTTAATAATACCATTTTACCTAATATCTTTTATTTCTCTGAAACTGTTATGGTATAAATATTTTAGGTAGCGAATGTCTTCGGAACAATAAGGAATGTCGCAGGTGGGCTCTTATATAATATCCATGTGCTATTAGTCGAGGGGTAGTCGTAGTCTTTTAATTAATCACCTATGTGTACACAAGCAATATTTGACTACGTACGGGTTTAAGCAGGCTCTTAGCTTTCTTGAGATTACATGGGTAGGAACTAAAAAGCATTTCCCAGTGGTCCCTGGTTGCGAGGTGAAATTCTGTCGCCATAGTATGATCCGCATTTTTGACGGCTTAAAACCTGAGGTTCAAAAATTAAGGAGGTACATAGATATATTGATGCTGTAATTATTAGACGAACATCATGTTTTGCCTAATAAGTAGGCGTAGGTACAATTTGAGAGCTGGAGCTACTTATCTGGGAATAGCCATCATTGCTACCAAATTTTGATATAAAAGATATTTGTTTATGTATGATCTGCAAACTCACTTCGCCTGCACGCCGTCGAGTTTCTTCCCCTTCTTCTCGATGGTGTAGGCTTTGGACAGAGGCAACTAGAGTCACTACAACTTCCGCGAATGCCCTCCTCGGACCAGCGATAAGTAGCTTATGCCAGATTAGGGCACACTCATTTGTGCGCCGTGCTCTGCTGGTATCCCGTATCACATCACAGCGACCGCCCAAGCCGAGGTTCGTATTGCGTGGTTCGATCCCACGCGGTGCCCTTGAGTTAGTCGTCGTTACTTTTTTGCACACCACTTTTTTAGGTCTGAGTGCCTTCTATGCGCTCTCACACCGTTCGGTGGCGCTATATAGGAAGACAAAAACAGCACGGGCCTTCAGAAAAAAAATTGGACTTCTAAAACCGTTTCAGAAAGCGATATGTGTATCAACCCCTACAAATCTACTCAGAGCGGCATCTTGATTAAGTCCCGGTTAGCAGTTAGTGCAGTCGTAATTAGTTCCTGAAATTGTATTGTGCTCGCTTCTGCATACGTATGAAGGTAAATCTACCTTCAAATATGTGGTAAACTCTGGTGTAAATGTTTTGGTGGGAACACAAAAAACCCGATGTAAATTATTGACTACTAGCTTCTACCCGCGGTTTTCACCCGCGTTCCCACAGGAACCGTGCATTTATCCGGATAAAAGTAGCCTATGTTACTCTCCACTCCATAAACTATATATATCTATGCCAAAAAACACGTCGATCTGTTGCTCCGTTACTGCGCGAAGGAGGACAAACCAACAAACCAACAAACACACTTTCGCATTTATAATATTAGTAGGGACTAGTAGGGATTAAGTGTTCGTGAGCGTGCATGAGTTTAAAGCAAAAAGTATAGTAAGTAAGTAAAAGACGAAAAACGTGTGTTGTCGTATAATCTCTAAAACTTCACATGTTTTCAGTAAAGTATCCACCGGCGAATTGGAGCATGACCTGGACTCGACTTTGACTAGACTAAACTTGGGCGTGATTTTGACGATTTTATTACTATTCTATTACCTATATTGTAATTTAAACTTGACAGTGGCTAAATAAGGTAATTGGATACTAAATAAACCAAAACAGAAAACAAATTCTTATTATTCGAAAATATATATTATTCGATAAACTTACGTTCAATGTTGCTTTGATTCATAATAGTGTTAGTTTTCTTGGTAATATTGTTGCTACGTATAGGTAGTTCTGATTCCCAGAAATAGAATGGATTCAGGTGTAGGTAGTTTGTAGGCTTGGGTAGACGTTGGCAGGGAGAAATGCACAATACACCCCAAGTGAGACGTCAGAGCAGGCCTTACCACCCCCCCATAGAGTAGCACTATAATAAAAGGTACACCCCCACATAGAATAAGCACTTTGACTGAACCTAATCGCGATCAAATGCGTTCATGGTATGGCTGTATTTGACACAGAGGTTTCCTGAGGTCTATTGCGATTTGCGAGTTACAGGGTATAGCTAAACCTGTATATTATAACGTTTAATGTAAAGCATGAAACCGCCGTAGCTTTGTTCTATTTTTCTATACGATTGGGTAAAGAGACGAGCGTATCGCTTACCTACGATTGCCTGTTGGTAAACATAACGCCAGCCCATAACAATTGCAGTGCTACTCAGAAATTTCAAATACATTTTGTTAGTGGTAGGACTAACTCTTCTGCGAGTGTCCGTCTGGGTTGTTACCACCGCTTTGCTCGTGAAGTCTGCCGCCAAGCAGTAATGTGCAAGCATTACTGTGTTCCGGTTTGATGAGCAGAGTATCCAGTTAAATTACTGGGCTTATGAGACTTAATACTGTCTCAGGGTAACGAGCGCACTGCAGTGCCGCACAGGCCTTTGTGTTTTAAAGTTCTGAGTGGCACTGCAATTGTTATGGGCATTGTTATGCTTACCATCAGGCAAACGACCAGCTCGTCTCGTTACCAAATAAAAAAAATACAAGGTCTTCGCGACACTGCAGCGCGCTCGTTACCATGGCTAAATCACTGAATAAAATGGTAGAAACTCGTTCTGATATCTTTTTCATCTTGGCTCCAACGCTATATCTTTAGCATACTATGTTTTGTTTTGAAAAATATTAAAATTTAGACCGTACTATATAACTTATTTAATTAAGTAAACGACTTTGGCGGATTTTGTCACGTAAGTTTATTTTACATGAACACTGTATATAGGATTCGAAAATAAAACGCGGTAAAAACCGTTAGTTTTTTAAACTCAAAAACGTATTTAAAGATGAACTAATTATAGGTTTGAAATTAATAATTATATTTTCTATTCAAATATAACAACCCAAACTGCTGTAAACAACCGTTGGGTTGCCTAGATATACGTGATATGTATCCAATCCCGCCTTTTGTAACACATGACTAAATATTATACCTATCTATTCATACGGTTTACGCTAAGCCAAAACTCCCTTTTCTACTTATCTACCTTTTCCGCTCCATAAAATAGAAATTATAGTTCCACTAAAAGAATGATAGTATCAAAGAAGGCAGTACTTTATAAAGGGGTTCGTGTAAATAAGGTGTGCGTGCAACCCTACCCGTCCGCCCTTTGTCCCCGCGCCACTCACTTTGCGAGCTAATTGCATCTCTTTCATACTGTTGCGAACAAGAAAACGCTGTTAAGATTTCCTTGCATTGTGCCTTAATTGAACTTGTTCTGGTGCAGGGCGGCCAGGGCGCCGCCGCCGCCGCGCCACTCAACATCCTGTATAGCGCTCCCGCGGAAGCATTCAATACCAACCAGGCTAATTAAAATATAAATAGTTTGCATTTCCATTTAGCACCTTCATCCAACACTTAATTGGCCAGTTAGAAGTCTACCCTGCCAAGCTATCTGTCGGCTTCCTTTTTGAACTTAAAAGCTTCAACAGCTCCTGACTTAGTTATTGCATTTTGAAGCGGCGGAGATAATAAATGGGTTCGGCCTTAATTTTCTGCAACTATTCCAAACATTTTTCGGCAATTTCACATAACGATCGAGGGTTAAGTAGCGAAGTTAATTAAAATTATAGAAACAATGCTATTGTATTTAAGGCTTAATTAATTTCACACTAACTCGCGAAACTCATTAAAACCTAAGCAAAGGGGCGCCAGCCGTGTTCGTTCCAACTTTCAAAGACGTTGAATCATGACATAGCTCAATATAAACAATAGGTTCGGCTATAAAGATAACAAGGGGTGAGGTGGGGCACATTAGTCTTCCGCGGTGGGGCGTTGTTCCTCTGACAACGTTCATTAGGACACAAAGGCGATGTCTATCAGATGGCTTCTACCTTAACAAATTGTTGGAGTAATGTGGAAGCGGCCGGACAAAGGTGGCTTCCCCACCCGGAACTATTCTACCTACTATTTACTTAGTGGTGACTGGTGAGGCAACTCTATTAAATACTCGCAACAATAGCCTCTATTTGTTAACATCCACCCGAAGCTCTGTTCATTTAAAGCAATAAGTACAACGCAGTAACGCGATAATTGGCAGAGACAATACGTGCCCTAATCTTCCTTATGTAGGTACGTATGACTACTTCTATACAAAAAAACGGGCCATGTGTGAGTCGGACTCGCACATCAAGGGGTCCGAACAACTTGGAGGTATGTAAATAGTTCGGCCATCAAGGGAATAAACATTCACCAAAATATATAATTAAAAAAATATATTGATTTTTTGTGATGTGTGACTCTTGATATTTGTATTCATAAAGAAAAACTATTGGTTTTATATAACGCACCTAATGTTACTTTAGGAACGTTATAAGATACTTGGGTAACTTTTGAGTAATTTGCAATTCGACTCATTTTTTTATAGTTTTATAATTTGGTAGCTTGAAAACTATAACCTTGAGGGCATTAATGTATAAATTAATATTACCTCAAGGAATATATTTTTAAACCGCTTGTTGAGTCGACTCTTGTGCGCGACCACAACATTGCGTGCATAAATAAAATTGAGTAATTAGTGTAATAAACAAAACAAATGTAGTTTAAATATGGGTTTATGATAAGAGTTACAGATTAATAAACGAACATGCTATAATCAAATCAAAGCGCTTTTAATAGGTATGATAGATCGATAGATAACTCTTTATTGTACACCAACATTATACAAAAGTAAACATAACTAAATATGGTATATTAAGTACAATAGGCGGTCTTATCGCTAAATAGCGATCTCTTCCAGACAACCTATGATCATTAGCTATAGTAAGTAAATAGCAAAATAATTTATTTTCTTCTCTAAAAGACCTAAACGCTACTAATACCATCGGTTTATGAATAAACTAACTTGCTTATTGTTTGTTTTAATTTTTAAATTTTTTTTTATTTACATAGACCCAGACGAGCGATCAGATATCGTTATTGGTGTATAGGTACCTACACCGATTTCAAAATATTCCCGAATTCCAATACAACATAGAGCGATCCGAATTATCGACGACGCCGAACTCACGGACCTCTTCGAGCCGCTTAATTTTCGCCTAGACGTTGGTTCGCACTGTATATTCTACCGAATACAACGGGGATTGCTCGGAACAGCTTTTTCATCTCATCACATCGTCGCAGTTCTATCACCGAACATCTCACCACCGGAATAAAGCTCAACCACACATAATCGAGTCCTGGAAGTCTCATACCACTCGATTCATGCGATCCTTTCTCCCGCATACTTGCAAGATGTGGAACGAGCTCCCTCCACAAGTTTTTCCGCAGTGCTTCAACATGCAGTCCTTCAAGATGGGTGTCAAAGAGTTCTCAAGTGTCGGCAGCGCATTCGCGGCGTCCCCAGTGTTGCAAATGTCCATAGGCGACGGTGACCGCTTACCATCAGGCGGACCGTTTTCTTGTTTGCCACTCGTTTACACAAAAAAAAAGCAGAATTATTATGAACTTAATCCGTGCTTCAGAAACATTTTATAGCGTGATACTAATAAAAATATTAAGACACCAAAACATAATTAGCTTTTTGTTTAAAATGTCTTTTTCACTAAAACAACTAATAAGTAGATAGATATATGTGCTGTACTACCTACATTGTGGTAGGTACCTACCGGTGATTAGGTCTTTGTTATTTATCTACACCACATGCTGGACAACGGCCAATAGATTTTTCCACTGCTATACAGAGGTCTCGCCTATTAGCGTCATCTTTGCTTATCTTACCTATAATTTGATTCTATACTCATATAATATTATCTCATATAGTACTTGATTTTGATGTGCTCTTGAATTGGTATTAGGTTTTGTAGACGCATTTTTATACTATTGGATAATGCGACGAGCTGGTCGTTTGCCTGATGGTATGCCATAACAACACTTTCGCTTTTATAATATCCAATAACATATAGAAGGAAGTAGGATGTTAGATTTTACGAAAACTTAGAACAGGTTGGCCGTGTGGTCCAAGCTAGGACCACCTCCATCTCTTCACGTGAGTGCTGTAGGAGCCGGCTACTGGAGTAACCAGGGAATGGGCAGCATCATTTTCCTCAGGCACAGTGTGTGTCTTTGTTAGTTGTAGGACTAACTCTTCTGCGAGAGTCCGTCTGGGTTGTTACCACCGCTTTGCTCGTGAAGTCTGTCGCCAAGCAGTAGTGTGCAAGCATTACTGTGTTCCGGTTTGATGAGCAGATTAGCCAGTGAAATTACTGGGCTTATGAGACTTAATACCTAATGTCTCAGAGTAACGAGCGCACTGCAGTGCCGCGCAGGCCTTTGTGTTTCAAAGTTCTGAGTGGCAATGCAATTGTTATGGGCCAGCGTTATGCTTACCATCAGGCAAACGACCAGCTCGTCTCGTTTCCAAATAACAAAAAAAAGTCTTATCAAGACGCCTGCCAAGCTTGGTATAGTATGGCAACATAACCCCCTTCATGGGGGATACCAATGTTCAGCAGTGGGCTTTTTCGGGTTGATGATTATGTATAATAAGGTACCTATTCTCTAAAATGAAACGAAGTTGTTGTTTGGATTTCGTTTATTTAATAGAAATCGATAGGAGTCTTCATTTTGGTCCTTATAATTTATTATTACGCGTTTGGAGCTATCGTATAATCCTGAAATTGAAAATTCATATATTAGATAAACAATAATTTTACAAATTATGAATTGAAAATAAAAAAACAAGAAAAAGGCTCAACAGAGTAAAGCTTTAAATATTTATTTACAGGCCGGGTGTTCGTTCCCAATAATATTGGGTATGTTTTGAGAGAAAGTTCTTGAAGAGCAGGATTTAAATATGAAAATTAAAAAAATATGTTTCTTTTTTTTATAATGCTTGGAACACTTTTGTTATCAACTTACTAAATCTATAGGCTACTTTAATAACCCACAAAATTACTAATGTATTTCAATTAAAAGAAACGTTTGTACAAAATTTGAAAAACAAAAAGATAATTAAGTTTTTTTTGAATATGTTAAACACAAGCAAACTCGAATTATCAGTGTAACAACTGTTAAGAGTTAGGATGGGGTTTTTATTTAATTATGCCAAAATTATACTACATTGGAGTTAGGAGTTTATAATTATTTATTATCAAAAGCACACAATGGTGTCGATTCTGACCTATCTAAACTAAAACCTAAGTATAATTTTAATTTCGCTCTTTCCAATAAAAACATGAGAAAGGATTGGAATCTTCCAATCCTTTTGACAAACATCTGATTGTCATTTCTAAATTTAGGTTTTAAATTTACCATTAAATTCATGGCCTAAAAATGTACAAAGCAAGTGGTTTAATTTGGCAGGTCTTAAATATATTCCATCCCTTTCGCATGTTCTTACTTAAAAAGAGAGAGTGTGAAATTAAAATTAGGTTTGGAACGTCAGAATCGACACCTATACTCCACTGTTTCATTAATAAACGGACAGGCTAAAATATACCGTGTTACCACAAAAAAACAACTTTCAGATGCCTGTTTAGCTAGACAGTGTCTAAAGGTAAACATCTAAAATGATTAGAAATGTCACAACAGAATGGAGTTAGACATGCAACGGTTAGACACTAGTTAGATTAGTAATAGTTTGGTTAGACACGTGACTAAGGCATGTTTAAGAGTTAGACACTGTTTAAAACGTGTTTAGTGTGTGTTTAAATTTTGTTGTGGTAAGACCGATATACTTCACCAAAGTTTTTTAATATCATGCACTTTATTTATACACGTTTCATAACCTGTAGAAGTTAATAATAAGCAAAAGCAATGTCTAAAGCACATAGGTAACTAGTAGTTTCCATTTAAGTATATAAAAGTTACATTATAAGTAAAAGAGATATGAATATACACTGAATATATATGTTAGTTGTAGGTATATCTGTCAGGGTCCTTACAAATAAACTTTTTATCCCTAAGCACAAGTCCGCCCGATTTAGAAGTTGTTTCAAATACAGTGCGTCAAAAAATTGGAACAATATTCCTTCACTAATGAGAAAAACTATTAGTTTAGCTTATTTAAAGTTAAAATATATAAAAGGTTACTCTTTGATCGTTGCAAAAAGATATTTGAAGCAATGACAGAATTTGTTAGTTGTTTTGCTTATAGGTACCAACCAACACAGGCACATTGTTTTGCACTGTCAGAAAGTTGTTAAATACCTCACGAGAGCAACTACGAGTACTCCTAAACATCAGTCAACTTTCGTTAGCCGATGTCAGTCTTGCTCTTTGGATTTTGGCTTTCTCGGTATTCACGTAATTAGGGACCTATTACACGATGCGTTTTGCTGCCAGTTTTACCATAGCTTTGCAACAATCACGGCATTACATGCTTTTTCATGCTTAACGCAAAACCATCATAACAAGAACAGCAATAGGGCTAGGTATGTCTCTTTCACAGCCTTCGAAGCTCTACAAATGCTCCACTTTACCCTACATAGGTACATCATTTGCGCACCACCGCATATTCACCGTGGCTTCTGCGGTGAACACGCAGTAGATATGTGATTATTTTTTGAGTAGAGGTCGTTGAAGCAAAGCATTACGCAGCAAACGTTAAGAGTAAAAACTATTGTTGTTATAACGGTTAGTGAAGCGAAAACACAATGATTACGAAACTATTTTTTTATTTAGAATTTCCAACCATCATGTAACCAATCAGGCGGTGAACTATGCGTCAAGCACATGGTTCATGCTTGATGAATTTCTATCAAGTACAAACGAGCATGTGTATTACATTTGCGTTGGGACATCCGCTACTGTGGACGCTGTGCCGAGTAATGTTATGTGGAATTTAATATTATGGTTATAATATTTTGAATGACGTTCGCATGCCATGCAATCATTCAACTTGAACCAAAATTAATAAACAAGAATATTAGTAAATGCAATATTGTTATTGTTACAAAATATATAATGTTACCCTGCATTATTTTTGAGGCGTGTTTAGTGTCAGTAAAAAAACTGCATTGTTTCACTTTTAAAATTTGAATTATTTCTCTGTTTTAACGATGGGTTTGTTTAGAAAGAAATAAGGTTGTTTTCTTAACAATACTGAACAGCCTGTTATTTTGAGTGCTAATCACCAATTATTATGAATATTCATGCATAGGTATATCATACAATATAAGTACCTATGATTGGTACACGCCACTAAATATAGTATTTTTTCCTTCTGCGAGGTGAAACACGAAAGGATGATCAGCGTTGAAATAGTGGCTTTGCGGAATGAAAGCACTCAGATATGATATACCGTATTCTGAAAAGTGTAAAAGTCATTATGAAATTGAGCACCTTGTTAGAAAAGAAATATCAAGTTATGAAATAAGAAAGAGATTTCAAGTTTCGAAATAAATGAACACAATAGCTTGATGAATAGTTTAATGTGTCGTTCTTTAAAAATCTGGAAAGACGAGAATGAGCTCCCCTTGTTAGAAATTAAATATCAAGTGTTGCAGTAACAAAGAAACTTTAAGTTTCGATGTAAATAAACACAATAGCTTAATGATAGTTTAATGTGTTGTTTAAAAATCTGGAAAGAGATGGTTAGGATGTAATGTCAATTATTTTCTTAAGGGGCAGAATCCGGCGCGCCGCCATCTCCCTCGCGCATCTCAACATTTTTGAAGATAAACAATCACTTAATATAATTATGAAAAATCGCATTCGGTGAAATTGCTGACAATGACATTACAAAGGTTACACAAAAATTTCATTTTGTTCCATTCAGGTTTTCAAACCTAAAAATGGGATTTTATGTTTTGCCCATTTTCATGTATGAAAACTTGATCGGATCAAAATGATACTTTTGCCGTACTTTTGTAATGTTAATGCCACCAATTTCACCGAGTGCGATTTTTCATAATTATATTAAGTGATTATTTATCTTCAAAAATGCTAAGATGCGCGAGCGAGATAGCGGCGCACCGGATTCTGTCCCTTAAACATGACTTCTAAGTAACGTTACCGTGACAAAGAAAACATGGTTCAATGAAAAAAAATAGATTTTACCTATTTTAAAATCAAGATATTAAAACTGAATAAGATTTTACATCTTAAAATTTTGCATTCAAAGAAACAGATCGAATCTACAAATATTTTTGAAAATTTTGTAGTGTCACATAGAGAATATATGGACAAAAAGAATCTGCCAAAACTAAAATTTAGCTTTTTTGTCGTAGCTAATAAAATGAGTAGAAAATGTAGTGTGACATTTTAGAAGCTATGCGAGAATTCTCTGAAGCAAAAAAGGAAATTATGTTTCGTGGTCACCCGGATCACCCGGATATGATATACGCAAAGCTGCTTGAAATTAAGCGTACTTGTACATGCTTTATGTGAATAAAAATACGCTCTACGCGGGATAACTGTAACGCTTACCTAAGAAGCGTAAACGCCATTAAAAAGCGTTACTTCTTGGTACTTCAATTGGTAAACAAACGGATGATCGGCAGTGAATCTGGTTTCAGGCCAAAAACGTTTGAAGGATCTTGTTGATAAAAATATAGCTGCCATAAATTAAACAAAGTTATTTTAGTATGACGGATTAAAATATGTTTACATGACTATATATTAATAAACATGTTTTTGTTACAGCCAACGTTTGTTTGGATCGCTGAGTCGCATCGGTAGAACACACAAAATAATTATTAAGAATTTACAAATAATAATGTTTTACCAAATAGCAAGTGTAGATTACTCTTCTTACTTTCTTATTAAAGAAACTGTACTTTGTAGATGGTTGCATAAAAATCTAGGAATTAGTACACAAATTATTCTTGGTACTATAGAAATGATAAGAAACCGGACGGTCGGCAAACCAATCAGTGAACCCAAGCTTTTTCGTCAGACTTCATTAAATGATAAATTTTGGTATCGCAACGATGAGTACTATTTTAGGTATTATTAGGGGGCAAGCAGCTACCAGATTTAATTTGTTACGGATGAGAGAGGTGCAAAGCTTTTAAAAATTTTGTTCATGCTGCGATTACACTTGTAGGTAAAATTACCTAGGAACTGTACACGCCGTCAAATAGCGTCATTTCTTGATACTTGAGTCGGAAATAAAACGGGTGATCGACGATAAATTTACGGGCATTCCAATTTACTCTGGCAGATCTCGTTGCGAAAAATGCTGATGATAAAAAATTCAGAAATGTGAATAAGATGCGATGGTACAAATATATTACTTTAAATTGGAGAGATTCTCTTTGGATTTTTAAGTTAATAGAATAAGTAAAAAGGATCTATTCAGATTTCAGACTATTTTTTTGCTTATAAAAATGTAGATAATCATTGGTTTCTCAACATCGATTATAATATAATAATAATTGGACTGGCTGAAAATAAAATTATTTATAACTAGCGACCCGGCCCCGGCTTCGCACGGTTAATAGTTTTGAAACTTTCATATAAATTTACGGTATAAGCATAATTTAGACCCCCTTAATTAAGCTCTGTCGCAAAATCCATATTTAGCTTAGCTGACGTCTCTTATAATACCTACCTATATCTCTACCTACCTGCCAAGTAGTTTTCGAGATTTCGTGTTTAGTCAGCGATTTTATATTATTTTTTATTTTATTTTATATTTTTTAATTTAATTTTATATGTTATTTTCGATTTTATATATATTTAGATAAGTTTATTAAAAAATCAAACGAACCTGTTAACTACCGTAACTGCATTCTAAATTTTAAATTCCTGATAGCTGCTATAATTGATACCGATCATGAACAAAGTTAGGGGTAAAGTTTTAGGGGAGTTTTATAACATAAAGTTATAGGGGAGGCCTACGTTCAGCAGTGGACGTCTTCCAGCTGATGATGATGATGATGAATAAAGTATAACAAATTGTACGAAGTCTCCTTCAGTATAAAAATGTCGTCCTTTCGTGTGACGTTTAGTTGAAGAGAGATGTCAATATACGTTTCACAAAAAATAAATGAAAGAATCACACAAACCCATAAAAAATAATCGCAAGGAAAACAGATCACTATGAAAGTCATAATATTATACTAACTAGTAACGTGTAGTAGTACCGTTGATTTGGCACCCTGGTTGTAATAAATACTAAGCACATAAAGTTACACAAAAATTACAGTTATTTCACTCCCACAAAAATGATGGTAAAAAGTTGTATAAATCAAATAGCAAATATCTAGTTACATATTTGTTCCAGCATATGAAGGATCTACCCGAACCAAAGTTAATATTGTTACATTTGTTAAATTAATTCATGAAATAGTTTTTTTCTAATATTCACAATGTTCTGATGAAATCTAATATCTCTACTTAGGTCAAAGATTAAGCATTGCCATTCAACGTGGCAATGCTTCCAGCAGTTTGGGAACGTTGCCTACTGGTAGCGGATTATTAGATTAAGATTGTAAATAAATTAGTGTGTATTTTATTTAGTTATTTTAGTTTATGTTGTTTACTTTTTCTGTTATTATAATAAACGTTGTATGTCTGTGATATGGTCACAACAATAATCTAATCTAAATCTATTTACATAATAATCTACAATATTTTTTTTCATCTATTTAAACTGAGGTTTGTGTATTGTATGAACCTCCTTCGAATATGATATTAGTGTATTTTATTTGAAAGTAAAATGGTCTGTTAGCTTCGGAATCAATTTGGTAACGTGGCGAGTGTCTAATCTTATCTACCATAAATGCTGAAACAACAAACATAATTATAAATTGTTAAAAAACCGGCTATAACTCACGTCATTTGTCGATATTGTCGACCTAGGTTTCGAGCGTGTCCGACGCTCTTCCTCAGTGAGTGCACGCGGCGAGATATAATGTGTGTTAATCACGAAAATGTTAATAGTAAAATAACAAACATAATATTAATTTCTTTAGATTAGTTGGAATTTTTAGATAATAGCTGCAGCACATATTATAACAATACAAAACAATAATGAAAATAGAATTGAATACATTATAATTAGGTGTAATCATTTAAATGATTTTTGGAGGTAGATTTTTTATGTATAACGTATGTATGTATCTGAAACTTTTTGTGTGAAATTATTTTGATCAAAGGTGGTGACACGGTAATAACGTATTAGATAGATAGATATTATATGTTCTATATTTAAGTATTCTTGACGTACGATAAGTTTTTATAGAGATGCGCCAAACTCACGCGCTCTTTAACGTAAGTGCATATTACTACGCATACATACGTCCTCGTAATATTACACTAAGTAGGTACACCTTTTATATTTCTATTATAAATAATTAGATCATTACGCCTTGATAACAGTAAACAAAATTCGTGTAAAGAGTTGTTGGTTATATATAACTATAAAAACCACACAAATTTAAAATAATAAAAAATCAATGCAATAGTTAGTCTTACAATCGGCGATTCCTACGATATTACGTATAGTGAGTAATTATTAGTAGGAAAGTGCCATAACATAAAGCAGATATTGAAATTAAAACAAACAAATGAATATCAAGCTTAAAATTTAGTCACCTCTTCAGACTAGTTCAAATGTAGAACTCCTTCAAATAAGATTATATCAGTATCTTTGATTTGAAAGTAAAATGGCCTATCGACATTAAATAATTTAGGGGTTTCTTTTATAAAAGACATCCCTAAGCCAGTAAATTCTGAAACAAAAAATATGAAACATAGTACCTACTTACCACGCTTCGTTTATTTATTTAGCCAAATAAAAAACAGAATACAGCCAATAAGAGCACAGTAAAATAGATTTTACAGTTACGAGCCATAGATAATATTATATTCCCAAACATGTGTATACGACCATTACATAGTGCAGATGATCTTTTTTATTATACACTAGCTGCTGCCCGTGGTTTCACCCGCGCGGTGATATTGGATTTCATGGTTTTTATTTTTTGCGCGGAACGCTAATTCTTTTTCTAAAATAAAAGTAGCTTAACTTACTCCTTATAACATCAGCTATCTGCCAGTCGCGTCAAAATCGGCTTAGCTGTTTCGGAGATTACCCGTAACAAACAAACAGACAGATAGACAGACAGACAAACATTTTTAAATTGGTTGTTTTGTTATAGGTACCGTATATACTTTCATATGCATTTGGTAAAAAGCTATTATTTTGACATTACAAACAGACCCTTCAATTTTGTTTATTTGTAAAGATTTTACAATTACATACTAGAAATATACTTAAATTTATTTTGGAATTAGGAACCAAGTATGGATTTCTTGATATAATAATCAGTAACACTAACGTGAAATACATATAAGCCAGTAAATAGCTTATGGTTTTTAAAACTGAGCTCATAGTAAAACGGATGATCAGCTTTAAATGTCATAAGAGGATTTGTAAACGTAGCTGACTTGGAATATGTTAATGCTGAAAATAAATTAAATAGACATGATTAGGTGGTCATAATTATATACGACTAGCTTCTGCCCGCGATTTCAACCGCGTTCCCACAGGAACCGTGCATTTTTCCGGGATAAAAAGTAGCCTATGTTACTCCGGTCCATAAACTATATCTATGCCAAAAACCACATCGATCCGTTGCTCCGTTGCTGCGTGAATGAAGGACAAGCCATCAGACAGACAACACACTTTCGCATTTATAATATTAGTAGGACGTATTATAGTATATAGTTATAGTATGATTACTCTGAAAAAGAACTTAATATATTATATATACTTGCTTAATATTCCTTCAAAGTAACATTATTTATTTCATTTTTCATGCAACTTTTACTATTGGCAAATACAGTTTTGGTCGTAAATTTGTAGATGTATGAACAATAATGAGAATAAACTCGGCGGATACCTACCAATGACATCAATAGTGAACCGATCTCCAATGACATTATTTGAATTTCTATCTATGTCATTGGTTGCTGAGCAGTTAAGTTTGTTAACATTGGACAACTAAGAAAATCTCTACCATAGATAGATAATGAATTCCAAATACATACTCATCTAATTAATTGTCGAAGCCATTAAAAAAATTCGTGTTAAAATATTACTTGTAACACTACCACCAAATTGAATTGCTAATTGCTATTCCTGATCTCTTTAACCTACAGTATGTTTTTATATATTATTTTTTCGAAAATAATAAATCTATATCTCACCATTGGCAGCAGCAGCTTCTGCACCCTCTTCATTTACTTCCATATAGGCCTTTTGAATAGCATGACTTACGAACAAATTCGATTCTTTGTTCAATAAATTATCCAATCTAGCTTCATCAGGGTTGAATAGCTTGTTTACTTGCAACTGAATGAAACAAATGATAAAGATTTTTTAACTTGACTACAGTGAAGACATATAAAGGAAGAAAAAATAATACACTTCACGTAAATTACATCCGATTCACTAACAGATCTGTATATTTTGCCACGGAAAAAATGTTTGCAATAAACAGTAAATGTTGACCTCGTTGGTGTATATTATACAGCAGGTTATATAATATTTCATTAAATTTAGTTCAACACAATTGTATCAAAACCATACTATACAACGGATAAGATTCCAACTTTTTATATCTCTAGGGAATTCTTATTAGTAGGTTGTATTGTAAATTCAATTCAATTCAAAAGTCTTTATTCAAATAGGCCCCAAAGGAGCACTTATGAAAGTTAAAATGACTCTAACAGCCGGCCTCTGCAACATTCATCTACCCGAATCACAGACTAAAACTAATGCTGTCTTTATCAGAACATAATAAATGACAAAGACACCAACAGACCCAATCCGTGCTCAAAGTCAACGAACCTTCCAGAAACCCACCGTGCCCGTTCCAAATTGGTATTGCTTACCTTTACCAGGATTTCCTTCAAATCGGTTGTAGTCTCAATTTTGAATTTAGGAAGGGAAACAACGACTTGTGCGGAGTCCATGTTTTCACATTCTTTATTGAGAAGCGCGGAATCCCTCAATTTTTCTTGCAAATCATTTATTCCATCTATTTTATTTGGCAGTATAATGAAGAAAGAAGATTCTCCACCTTCATAAGGTAATTCTAAAATCTGAAATAAAAAAATGTGCAACTAAATACAAAAACAAGCAATGAATAAATAAATAAATAAAGCAATAAATAAAAATAGTAATGAATAACTTCAGACAGAGGAAACTTAAACTTTTCAGAAGCAAAATGGAGTGAAAATGCCGATGATAAATGAACTATTTAATTCTGTATCATGCTTTATAATGTTACAATTGTGTAGTGTAGTTTTAAAAGTCAGATAACAAATAGGTGACTAAAATAAAGTTGGCAAGATACAGGATCTGTCCAAGTGAAGACAGTGATGATGATGTAGTGTGGCTTTTTACAAAAATCAAATACCCTTTGATTCTTGGATTTACAAAATATTATTCTGCATTTATCAGATATAGCACTTACTTATAACTTACAGGAATATTTTCTTTTAAAAATAGTAAACTTTAATCTTCTTTTACCTTAGAATCAAGCGCAGCACTCTCTTTATACCTATAAGTATCAGTGTTATGCATAGTAGGTACTTGCACAGTTTTGTCCTTAGTCACGTGGAAATCACTATCTCTTGTTGCGGCTTTATCAAAAGGAGTACTCCATGTACCCTGTAATTAATCAATAGTTTGGTTTACGTTCATTATAAAAATTACTTCATAACTTGAACTGGCCGATTAAACAGAAACAATCAATACAAGTTTTTTTTTGTATTTCCATCTGTTTACATCATTATAAGTACTGTATAATTATACTTACTTTGAAGTAAATAGCATTGACGAGTAACGCACGTGTTGTACCGTCCAGGGAGTCAGGGTTAACTAAATCTTTGATTTTATTGTTAGTTTGCTCTTCAACCTGGAAACATAACATGAAAAAATAAATCCTCAATAGTTAAATGTACACGAGAATTAAAATTATTGCCAAATTTATTTTCCAGTTTGTGATAACCTATACTTATCATTGTTTGTTTTCATAATCGTGTTAGTAATGAAATGTTTAATAAGCAGTATAAATAATGACTTATCTAATTTTTGTGCAGGTTCTACCATTATTAAATGAATAAGTTAATCATTTATTATTATTAGCCTCTTAAGCTCCCACTGCTGGGATACCGGCCTTCTCTCAGAGAGAGAGAGAGGTATAGACCATAATCCACCACGCGGGCCCAGTGCGGCTTGGTGGATGTCACATGCCCTCGAATTTTGTGGTTCTTGAACATGCGGGTTTCCTCACGATGTTTTCTTTCACCGTTTTAGAGCGAGTGTGAATAATCCGCACATAACTTGATGTAAGTCATTGTTGCGGGCCGAGTCGAGATAAGAACTATGGTGCGTCGGATTGAAAGTAGCACAAGTTCCTACTCAGCCACACTCGCACTAAGTTAATACAGTGTAAGTATTTGTTTCTAGTATGACTATTGTGGGACTATTGTTTCTCTTCAATTGTTTTATGTTTGATACAAGTACAACGAGTCTTACCCACGCATTGACTTCATTAGCAGTATCTACATTCTTTGCGAAATCGACGTTTTTGACATCAGAATTAAACACGTTTCGTGATAATGTTGCAAAATTCTGGTTCAATTCAGCATCCTTTGCGATGTATATTCTGTTTGCGGTCCTAAGATCCACACCCTTAATCGCACGCATTCTAGCGTTCACGGTTTCAAAAACTTCTTTGGTCTGAAAAATATAAATTGAAGTGTCACATTATTTTTGTAGGTACATACAAAAAGTGTTAATTTTAGAAAAAAAAATTACATGTAAATATTCCACTAAATTTCTTAACTTACATCTATTTATTATTAACTTATTGATATATTTCTTAACTAATTGATTGTATTAAAATAGAAGAAGAAGTATCATCAAGGTATCAAATAATTAAGAATTATAATATAATATTTTCTAACGTCTTTTGTGACACTTACCGCATTGTCATTGGGTAGTGCTATAGCTCTTAAGATCTCATCATGAGATTCCCCAACTGATCCTAGAGCTAGCTGGGCAAGAGGCGAAAGCACGGAGAAAGCTGACAGAATCACGCTTTGACCTGGTTTACTCTTTACAACTTCCTGGAATCAAGAAGACCAAGATTATTGTGGATCAGATTTTGCTCCCGGCTTCGCACGGGTGTAATTAGAATGAATTGTAACATATAGCACTCAGAGATAATCAAGCTTCTGATTGAAGAAAGTCCTATGAGTGAAATAATTTTTAGATTCTAGAGATTAGCGACAAGAAACAAACAAACTTTACCTCTTTATAATATTACTAGTATATAGTTTATCTTTTAGTATCTATTATTTTTAGTATTGTCTTTTTTTGTGCATCTGTAAATAATAATGTGAGAAGATCGTAGATATATTCATTAATTTCTTGTGTTTATTATAATTTAATAAAAGTGAGTGATTTTTATATCTTATTTGCAATCTGTCATTTGAATACATTTATTTATTTATTTATTTCTTGCATACATACATTTAATACAATGGAGTAGGTACCTACTTTTGTATATATCTATTATTTTTTCTCCTCATGAAATTGATGCAATTCTGGTTTCTAGCATAATGATTATGAAATAGAACATAATGAGGTTTTCTTGTTTCTTTTACAGAAAATCAATATTTATATTGAATGTTACTCTAGATCACTGTATGCCATAGAGTAGTACTATAATAAAAGGAATAGAGTGCGCTCTCTCGTCAATTCCACGATGTATCGCGATCAGCGCCACCTACAAAAGGGCGGTGAAACTACTTTACTATATTATATGTGTGCGTTCTGTATTTTACACACACATTCTTACTTTACTATCTATGTGTGAGTTATGTGTTTTATACACCCACTCATACTTGTTTATCTATGTGTGCATTCTATATTTCACACACACATTCACACTAATCTATGGATCCTGCTTAGTTCCTGTGAAAGTAAATGTATCTACTTATATGTGACTTATATGGAAAATAGCAGCCTTTCCCATGTTTGTGCCTAGGAGTAGGAACACAATATACAGTACCAAACGTAATATTTAGATGTAGAACAGCAAAAAGGAAATAACAAAAGCAAACACGTACATAATAATTGAAACTCTTTATATTTAAAACATCAAGAAAAACAATGCATAATTAGACTGAAAACACTAAAACTGAGCACTTAAACGTAACAAATACATTACTAGAACACAACAATTACTTAAACCACTAATTTATATCACTTAAACCGCAAAAAATATCTAGAAATCACAATAGTATTTTTCGAAACGGAAAATATTTTATTTTATTTGTTATCGGTTTCCATGGTAACCATTTTAACTTTGACATTTTGAAGTAACGTCAAAATAGTGCCACGCCCTTTAACAGATGGCGTTAGTTCCTGTGTCTCGGGGCTCGACTATGGAACTGTCACAAAGTGTGCACCCCCTGCTGTATGCTCTAGATCATTGAATTTTGTACGTCAGTGCTCTAGATACCTTGACGTATAGATGACATTGTTTTATAAGTGAAAAAAGTATGCAAGAATAAAGTTGCGTTCCCTCCTCTCTGCTTACCTCAAAAGAAGATAGAAGGATCAGAGAAGATACGTAATACTGTGGTAATCGGTAATGACTAACACATATTAAAAAAAATAACTTACGTCAAAAAATTTGGCTGTGAATTGGCTATTGCTCTGCTGTAGCAGGCTGTTCGCGTCAGCCGAAGCCATGGCTATCAAGCCAACAACTGTAAAGAAGAACAAAACAGTTTGATATAAAATATCTACTATAAAAATACTAAATGAAATATATTTTATAGTGTTAACCGACACTAGCGGATGTTCACACAAATATATACATCACAAAAATTTCGCTTCCAACAACTTTGGTTAAGGCGTCTAGCCCGGATAGCCAGAAGATGCAGGTTCGAATCCTGTTGGAAGCAAAATTTTAGTGATGTATATATTTGTGTGAAAAATACTAAAATTGTTAAGTGAATAATAAAGTTCAAAAAAAGAGCTTAAAACCCCAGCAGTAGAATAATGTTAAATTAATAAGTGGTGACGATGTCTTTTTGAACACTTATAATACGAGATTCCGAGCTAGGTAATTTTATTTTATATTCCCGGTTTATGTATCTTAATGAGAAAGCCAACTGTTGCTAGAAACATTTATGATAAGGTACAAAAACAAGCAAACATGTGTGTGGATAAGTTCTTATGGAATCATATCTATGTTTGAATTCCATTTCGAGGTTTACATACTGTAGCGTTCTTGCGAAAAGATAAGGTTTTGTCCTTGGAAATTCCATAACTGCTACGAGTACTAAATTGTTCTAGTTGTTAGGTCCTCTTCAAATACATAATATTATGCTCGTAAATAGTTGTTAGCCATGATTGACAAAATAACAATAACATGTTAGATTAAAATTATTGATCATTGTCAATTTCATGTTCGTTGTCATTAGCATAAAATATCTTCATTGACTACACTATTTATATAAAATCTCACAATTACGTGACATAAATTAGTGTCTATTGAATCGACTTTTCGACCAACAAAATAAAACCAATGATTTGACATAAAACTGTAAATTATCTATTTATACTAAAGGACTGAACATTTGGATAACTGAGTTTCCGTTACAGATAGAAAAATAGGATGAAAGGCGTGAGTATAACTAGTGTTAAGTTGTGCTAACTAGTTTGTTAAATTGATGATAAGTAAGAATTTTTTTTGTATAAAATAATTTAATTACCAAACAAGGGTGCGAGCCCTGGAGCTTGCTGAGCACAATAGGTTTTAAAAAAAAGGTTAACTAGTGTGAAAAACCAAACTGGCAACTATTATTTTTATTACATTTACACAATTATAATGCAATTAATTTGGGATGAAGAACTAAAATTAAAATTCGTGATAATACTTACTTACTTATATAATAAATGCGAAGGTGTGTTTGTATCTCTTTGTTGGTTTGTCCTTCTTTCATGCAGCAACGGAGCAACGGATCGACGTAATTTAGCATACATATTTTAGTTAATGGACCGGAGGGAAACATAGGCTACTTTTTATCTCGGAAAAATGCACGGTTCTTATGGCAACGCGGGTATAACCGCGGGCAGAAACTAGTTCAAATATATTGTCATTAATAATGAAAGCTAATCTCAACGTGCTTATTAATTGGAGTTGTAAAGTACCATATATAATTGTTTGAAAATGTAGAATGAATTGATTCGACACTAAGAAGAATTGATGATAATTAAAAATGTTTGCCATAACTTTATGAACGTGAGAAACGTTCAGTAAGATTATAAACTCTTATCGCTTGCCAATGAAATTAACGCAGGTAGGCTATAATCAATTAGTTTCGCCAAGGATTTGACGGTGAAAAGGAAATAGCAATAGCTTGAATTAAATTTATAACCAGCTACCAACCGTGGTTTTACCGGCATTGAGATTACCAAAGACACCATGATGTTTTCCAAATAAAAAGAGCCTTTGTTACTCTCCGGCCCATAAATCTATCTATCCACAAAATCACATGGACCACATTGCTGTGTTACGGCGTGAAAGAAAACCAATAAAGAAACTTTCGCATTTATAATATTAAGTAGTATTGAAAGTCAACTATGGCTTTTATCAGCATTGCGGTTCAACGTGGCAATGCCGCCAGCATGCTGGGTACGCTTCCTACTGGTAGTGGGTTAGAACATTTGGATTATCTATAGGCCTACTAGGGCTTGTAGATTATCCAACTGTTTTTGTAGCTAGCTAGGTTAGATGTAGTGTTTATTTATGTATTAGCTAGTTAATAAAGGCATTTAGCCAGTAAAAAAAAAAAAAAAAAAACTATGGCTTTAAAGCATAGTTTATTTCTCATAAGTGATTTTTTCTAATATTAAGAGAAATGAGTATAATCTAAATTATAAATGTAAATGTAAATCTTAATTATTGTCTATTAGCGACGTATTCTTGTGTTGTAGTTTTATTCAGACTGCATAATAATAATAGTGTGATGTAATGAAAAATGATCGAAATATTTTAATGTCGCGTATCTTCAAAACTTTCAAGCGTTTTATTTTTGGTTTGGTAACTAAGTCCGTACTTCAACGTCAACTATCTACGTAGACCGTTCTACGTAGATAGTTGACTGTTTTTATACATATTTGAAAATATTTTTGAAAACCTAGCGTTTATTTATATGAACCTCAATTATATTAAAAAAAACTTGCAAAGCTTATAAATGTTTGTTCCTAGGTCATGTCTCAATAAATACTGTTTTACAGTCAGCATTTAACCATATAAGTCTGACTAGTATTTCTATTCATTAAAAAACAGTTTGGATGGATCTTGGTATAAATAAAGAGGATAGAAAACGTATAGGTACGTATTGTTTTTTCCATGTTATCTTAACATATGAAACGTGAAAAAAAAATCTTATTCATCAAAGTTTAAAATTTTATATGCGAGTTGGTATGCCATCGCTGTACAACATAGAAACAGCCGTGAGGATAAATACAATTGTCTGCAGAAAACCGGTTTGGTATATCAATAGCCAGTCCGCCACGGATTCCCGAATGCTATGGTCACGTATATGTATAGTAGGTATAATTATGCATTGTGTACTTAAAGAGCATTGCGTCATGTTTGATTATTTAATTTGAAACTTTGATAAAACTGTATGTTTTGGTAATTGTAATATTACAACACTTTACAAAAAGTAGGATAGCAGAAAATTATATGAAAGTAACACAACACACATTAAAACACTATAATATACACACAATAAATATGTGATCCGAATTTTAATATAAACTTATATTATTTTTAACATTCAAACACAAAATAAGTATGGCGGACGTGAGCTGGAACTTGAGAACCCTACGCTGAGTTTAAAGACCTTAGAGACTTTTTTTTCCAATCAAACATGAGGTCTTTTTAAAAACATTAGATAACATTGACCTCTACTCACTCTCACGGTTTGATAATTAAGGAACATTCAAAACAATGTGATTCAAAGTTAAATATAAACACTCACAGATAATTAGCTTCATATTGCGCTTGTGCGTGTATCACTGATGCCGGACTAGCACTGACCGGTCTGACTTCTCGTTCTTATATAAATGAATGTCAATGTTGACCGAGAGCAGTTTCATTACCAATACCAACTGACAATTGTTGTCGTATTTCTTTGGAAGACTTGAAATCTACGAGGAAAAGACGCCTCCATGTTTGTGTAGTATAAAAATGCGTATTCAATGACATATGAGCAATTATTTTATTGATTTCCAAACAGGCATCTTCGTGGATAAGTATAGATTGCAGTGTAAATTATGAATATTAAAAGTAATAAATTAAAAGTTAAATTACACTAATAATTGATGTAGTCAAATACATAGATGTATTGAAAAGAAGATAAATTCTGGATTTTATTCTATGATTTACTGATAACCAGTGATTAATATTCCTAGAGACCTTCAAAAGGTTCATGCTGTAATACACGTTCCATAAAACCTAGCAGGTTATTGTTTTTTTTTCTATTTCAATAATTATTAGAAATTTATATAATGCTTAATCGTATGGCGTATGACAGGATAAGAAGACCTTATAGTACTAAGAGAATATATGGTAACGAAAAGGAGTCATAAGCCAAATATTTTTGGGTTAGGTAAATAATAATTATGTGAGTAAAAAGTTCAGTTTTGGTCAAAGCTAGTGAGTCTTAGCCTAAGATTCAGAGACGATTCTAAGCGTAGACTTTGGCTTCCATATGTCAAAACTGTATAGAATTTTGACGTATGGAAGCGTGAGTCCACGCTTAGATTCGTCTCTGAATCTCAGCCTTAGAGAGGCTATGTACACTACATACCTACTAGTTACAGTTCTTTAGAATCAAGAAACAATTTTATGGATCGTCGTCTATGTAATCGATGATTTATGATCACATACATACCTACTTTCTGATCTTTAACTAGGATTTCGTATGTCTAGTATCTAGTCAGGAATTGCGGGAACCGTGGTTATGAAATGTGTTTTGTAGTCAAATAACGGACGTTTCTTTACGCGTTTCTTTTTTGTTTTTGTTGCAGAATTGCCGAAGCTAATTCTATTGATCTATCTACGGGGGATATCACACCACTTATGCTGCTGGCTTTATTAATTGGAATGATTAACATGGAAAACGGATGATGTGTTTGACCTTGCTAATAACAATGTTTTTTTTAAATAGGTGATTCAATTTTCTCAGCTGATCGTGAGCTGAGTGGTATGGTCACATGTGATAAGCAATACACCTAAATGGAGGCCGGCTCTCAAGTGCTGCTGTTGAAACACGCTGTAAAGGTGATTGAAGACATACTTCTTAAGAGCGTGTACGCTTTTTGGCTTTCCATACAAAATTTCAAGCCCAAAATCTTCTAGAATTATTGCATGAGCTGCATTCGCAGGATAGGTCCTGCATAGTAGAGACCATTTTAAAAATAATTCAGAGCGATTTTAAGAACCTGTACATAGAGAGTTATCTTTATAAAATATGTAATTTTTTCTTTGTATAGGACTTTTAAAATGTCGTAATATGATTATTAAAATTTTTTAAAAGTCTAAATTAAAAAAGTTTTAATTTAGATATTTTAAAAATATTCCCTAGTACCTACTAACTATTTAGATATGTGTATGTCTCATGCTTATGTGTATGAAGTTCCGTAAAAATTGAAATGTATATGTCGGAGATCTGCAACTTGAAATTTTCTGTGAAAAGATAAAATGCGCTCACTCTAGACTTAAAAGGCTACCCCACTGCCAATTTAGATGGTGTCTGTAGATAAATCGTAAAGGATTATGAAAATCCCTGGAAGAAGCATGACGAAATTAAGACTCAATAGTCTCCAAAGACCATCCTTTGATTTCCTAGGTAATCTTCGTTCAATGAAATTTATTATTTACCAGTTTTTACGCGACTACACAAAAAAGGAGTAAAATTTTTTAGGGTTCATGTATGTTTGTATTTATGTACGTGAGTTTCTTTATTCTACCATAATTTTTAAATGCCTGAACAGTAAAAAGTTAGTAAAAAGCTGTTATTTTGATTATACAAACAGACACTTCAATTTTATTTTTGTATATGTATACTTTTAGATTGGTCCCAAGAAATTTAATCAAAATTGGTTCAGTAGTTTGTCACTGAAGTCAGTTCATCGCTTTTTTAGATGATTTATTTGATAGTAGCGTCAGAATAAAATGTCTTCCATTCGTAGCCTTCGTCGTCTCGAGCCAAAAATAGCTGTCTCTACAAGACCTTGCTGTTTCAAAATACTTTATTCATATAGGCCCCAACAGAGCACTGTTTTCTGACTATATATAAAATCTTGCTATTCTTTTGTTTTAGTAGGTAAACAGAGTTAATCCTACTAATTCTACCAATCCTACTAATATTATAAATGTGAAAGTGTGTTTGTTGATTTGTTGGTTTGTTCTTCTTTCACGCAGTAACGGAACAAAGGATCGACGTGATTTTTGGCATAGATATAGTTTATGGACCGGAAAGTAAAATAGGCTACTTTTTATCCCGGAAAAATGCATGGTTCCTGTGGGAACGCGGGTGAAAACCGCGGGCAGAAGCTAGTACGTCATACAATTACCAAAACTCACGTAACTATGTGCTATTGAAAGGTAGTGGTAACTGTGTGACTAATTTACTGAAACCGATAGCATTAGCTACCTTAGCACACTTGTTTATCAGCTAATGCATGAGATTGAAAAACATGTTCATAGAATCATAAAATTCTTGTACTTATACGCTGGGAATGTACACAATGTAAGTATTTTTCCTTAAAATGGCGAAAAATCTGAGAAATAGACTACGTGATCTTTTAATCAGAGTTGTTGTTGAATTGTGTGATGTTTTTTACTTAAATTAATTCAATATCTACTATACTTTGACCGTAATGATTTCCTACTTTACTTTCCTTACTTCCATGGTAACTAACACAGAAATTGTTATTAACGTTCGTATATATATATTTTTTTTTATTTAATCTATTTTCCTCTCAAGCTCCAGGGACCCTTTGTTTGCTAATTCAAATTGTAAATACAGAATTTTTTTTTTTAACTTAACAAAATCATCGTTGGTATATTTATAGCGTACATTTTTATACTTGCGTTTGATCTTCTTTGATATCCTATCTTACTTCCATGGTCACTAATATTATTAATGTTAGCGTATATTCGTATATTTAAAAAAATATTGATAAAGACAGCATTAGTTTTAGTCTGTGATTCGGGTAGACGAACGATACAGCTAGACTCGCTGTTAGAGTCACTTATTTTAACCTTAATGAGTGCTCCTTTATATGAATAAAGCATTTTGAATTTGAATTTATACCTAACGTACATTTTTATACTGGCGTTTGATCTTGATGTGGTGTCGAAGACACTTTAAGATTGGGTCTCAACATCAACTGCCGGATCTCAGTCATAATAGCACCCAAGCACTGGATAAGAAAACACCCAACCATAATTTACTCTGACGAGTGGTTTGCATTTCTCGATGGTGTAGGCTTTTGAACGTGGCAAATAGAGTCACTACGTCTTCCGTAAGAAGTAGCTTTAGCGAGTCACTACAACTTCTATGTAAGAAGTAGCTTTAGCTAGATTTGGGAATGGACACATTTGTCCGCCAGGGCTATTTTGTTCTGACCCCCATATCCCAGTGATGACAAAGACTACGGCTTCAGACGAAGTTCGTACTGCGTGGTTCAACTCACGCGGTGCCCTTGAGTTGGCCACACACCATTTTTTAGAGCGGAGCGCCATCTGCGCTTCCCACTGTTCGGTGACACTGTAAAGGTCGCTATACAAACAACATGTTCCTTTTCGTATTTACACATTAGGGTTTCAATCTGGTTTTGAAACTGTAGGTATACTATCTGAATATCCTGATGTATTTTATTAAAATTAACTGTTTTGTGAAATTAAATAAAAAATGTGACTTCGAGCTTATAGTGGAGTGTTAAGTCACATCGCTTCTTTTGTTTGAAGACTCGATATTTCAGTTAGACTGCAAGCGACATATTCACGAGTAAACCCCGAGAACTGTATTCGAGATCTATTATTAATGCAAACAAAATAGGGGGTTCTGTGATAGGAGGAAAATATTACGAACGATGACTTAAATGATTAGTGATCACATTGCCAAAAAACATTACAATTTTTATTGTTTTCTTCTTTTTAGTATCGAGCAGCAATTCCATTTTCTTTTGGGGCTGATAGTTGAAATTAGATAATTAAAAAAAAAAAAAAAAAAAAAAAATTAGCGTAACTAGAAAACACATGGAAAAGTTTGAATATGCTCCAGATACCAGGTAACAATAACAATAACGTGTAAACAATCATCGTTAAATACATAACAAATAAAAGAAGCAATAGATAACCTTTTAATTAACCTTTATAATTTATAAAAAGTTTATCTTTATGGAAACAAACTATTTCAAAATAAATAACGAGCCACTTTAATTAAGTGGTTGGGGTTGAGACACTTGGACCGTGTGGACCTGGAGCTCATAGAATTTTTAAATAACTTTCAGGGCGTCTGGTCGAAGCCACACGTGACCAAAATGCTGGCCTCTACTTAGGTCAAAGATTAAGCATTGCCATTCAACGTGGCAATGCTGCCAGCATTTTGGGAACGTTGCGTACTGGTAGCGGATTATTAGATTAAGATTGTAAATAAATTAGTGTGTATTTTATTTACTTATTTTAGTTTATGTTGTTTACTTTTTCTGTTACTATAATAAAAACTACTTTTATAGAAGCTTAAGTGGTTGGTTCTTTGTTTTGAAATACTAGACATATATTTTTAATAATCCTTTCTTACTGTTTCTACGACAATACTCAAAAATACTACAGGACATTTTACTACAAAGTACTGTGTGTGTGTAGCGGCTGAGACAGTACGTAACTTTTTCTACCTACTCTTATCGTCTGTAACAAGTAAACTATAAAGTAGGTCGTTATGACGTAGTATTATATTTATTTTATCAACTAATCGGGTACACTTTAGTGGATTCTTTTTTTTTCTATCTTTTATGTTTGGTAGGTTATCGTTTGACCATTAGGTATCTCACGTGATCATAAGGCGTATATAGCAGCTAAATACCTTTACTTAAGGCGTGTATATAGCAGCTAAAAAGGTTTTT
Source organism: Crocallis elinguaria (assembly GCA_907269065.1). Taxonomy (NCBI): domain Eukaryota; kingdom Metazoa; phylum Arthropoda; class Insecta; order Lepidoptera; family Geometridae; genus Crocallis; species Crocallis elinguaria. The sequence goes on along the minus strand of OU026079.1, from coordinate 6,768,100 downwards.
TTTTAGCAAAATCAGATGAGAGAGCTGAGCTATCATCTTTGAAAATGTACGAAAAGTAGACGCTATTTATACCGCTGAGCTATCATCTTTGAAAATGTACGAAAAGTAGATGCTATTTATACCGCTGAACTATCATCTTTGAAAAGGTGCGAAAAGTAGATGCTATTTATACCGCTGAGCTATCATCTTTGAAAATGTACGAAAAGTAGATGCTATTTATACCGCTGAGCTATCATCTTTGAAAATGTACGAAAAGTAGACGCTATTTATACCGCTGAGCTATCATCTTTGAAAATGTACGAAAAGTAGATGCTATTTATACCGCTGAGCTATCATCTTTGAAAATGTACGAAAAGTAGACGCTATTTATACCGCTGAGCTATCATCTTTGAAAATGTACGAAAAGTAGATGCTATTTATACCGCTGAGCTATCATCTTTGAAAATGTACGAAAAGTAGACGCTATTTATACCGCTGAGCTATCATCTTTGAAAATGTACGAAAAGTAGATGCTATTTATACCGCTGAGCTATCATCTTTGAAAAGGTACGAAAAGTAGATGCTATTTATACCGCTGAGCTATCATCTTTGAAAATGTACGAAAAGTAGATGCTATTTATACCGCTGAGCTATCATCTTTGAAAAGGTACGAAAAGTAGATGCTATTTATACCACTGAGCTATCATCTTTGAAAAGGTACGAAAAGTAGATGCTATTTATACCGCTGAGCTATCTATCATCTTTGAAAATGTACGAAAAGTAGATGATATATTTATACCGCTGAGCTATCATCTTTGAAAAGGTACGAAAAGTGGACGCTATGTCTAATTGATTTGTTCTAGCTGTCTTAAATACTTTTACATGACATACTTTCGTTATAATAAAGTATGAAGTTGTTTTGTTTTTTTATGTAAAGTGGGCCTATACCCGACGTGAACTAAGTGACTACTATGTAATGGGTACAAATACTAGTAAGTATTAGAAAAGTTATCAAAAATAATGAGCTATTTACTATTTAAGCTATTTGTTTTTAATCTACAATAATTTTTCGTTGTTAGCGATCTGCAGGGTGATTTAATTCACTCGGAATGATATACGTCTTGGAAGCGACTGTCTTGATCGTTTATATTTCGGAATTGCATCGCGTCAGAGAAATTTTCCGTTTAGATTCAACAACTTAGCTACATAAACACGGATATATCCCGATAATATTTTTCTGTCGGGACGCGTTTCCGAAATCAGGCGGAATATATACGGCACTCACGTGGAGGTGGTGTTGTAGTACGGTGGGAAGGCACACGGCCAACCTTTTCTAAGTTTTTGTCAAACCTAACATCCTACTTCATACTATAAAAGCGACAGTGTGTTGGTTTGTCCTTATTTCACGCAGCAACGGAGCAATGGGTCGACCTGTTTTTTGGCATAGATATATATTTTATGAACCAGAGAGTAATATAGTCTACTTTTTGTCCCGAAAAAATGCACGGTTCCGGTGGGAACGTGGGTGAAACCGCGTGCAGAAGCTAGCACATAATAATATATGCAACAGAATGATATTAAATAATCATTTTAATTACCACACTATTACCTATGCTATTACATGTTAAATTAGTTTTTAAAAAAGCGATAACAAAAAATACAATATGTACAGACACATTTTTTGTGCTTCCTGACAAGTTTGATCCGCTGGACTTCCACCCTCCTCAAAAAATCCGATTCATTAGCACTTGTTTGTTCTGTTGGAGGAATCCACAACAGTAACATGCTCTAGGAGCTGAATCTATACTAACAAGTTCCTAACCACCACCACCATGGGGACTGTCATCCTTTACTATAGACAATACAATTTGCTATCTCTAAAATAGTACCAAGTGCTTAGGTTGGTACGTATAATTTTAAATAGGGGGGCATTTGGTATTCGCGTGTTAAAATCAAATAAACACGTAATAGGTATCATTTGTCTATCTTGATCTTTACCAGCACCTTGCGTACTGTAATTTAACCTACACTTGAATGTATATATCTATACCAACTTGCTGCAAGTTATGCCTTCCGATGGAAGTTCTGTCTGTGGTATACCTAGGGGATTTTGTTCTATTCTTTCTCTCATACAAACAACCTTTTCTAAAAACAAGATTATGATATGAAGGCTCAGTGAAATAAAGAAGCTATTGATTTCCATCGAGAGGTTGAGAAGGTAGCGCTCAGACAGTTCCTTGGCTAAGTTGGTAGTGACCCTGCGTGCAAAGCCAGGAGCCCCGGTGGGTACGATTACCGGCCGGGGCTGATTTTGTGGTGTGAACTAAGGTTTGTTCTCAGGTCTTGGATGTTTGAGTTGTGTATCTATATGTTTATATGCCTCTTCGACACATAGAATCCTAATGCAAGGATATGAGTGTGTAATATGTAACTTATGTTTAGTAAAGTTTGACTGATCAACAATGGCTAGACTCTCAAACTATCCAAATATTTATTAAAAAACTTCATTAACGTCAACGCAAAGTTCACAAAATAAAAACAGTACTTACAAAAACAGTCTAAATTAGAGCTTAGGCACTCATGCGTCTTGCTTTTATGATTAAGGTAGGCGTACATCATCAGCCCTTTTACGCTCCCACTGCTGGGATACCGGCCTTCTCTCATAATCCCCAACCACAACTCAATAGATGATACGATATGCGTCAAGCCAGGATCTTGGTTTTATCAGGGTTTTCACGTGGTCCTTAATTGATGCTTATTCATCAATCATGAATTAGGTGTGAGGGTTGCCATATAAGTAGAGCCAGAGGTATCTAGGCCACAATCCACCACGCGTGCCGGGTGCGGCTTGATGGATGTCACATGTCCTCAAATATTTTGGTTCTTGAACATGCGGGTTTCCTCACGATGTTTTCCTTCACCATTTTAGAGCGAGTGTGATAAATCCGCACATAACGTGCTATATAGTCATTGGTGGGGCCGAGCCGAGATTCGTACTATGGAGCGTTGGATTGAAAGTCGCACAAGTCCCGCTCGGACACACTAACTGTGGTTTAGAAATCTATCTTTTACTAATGATAAATATAAATTCAAATATTTAGATCCATACTTATATAATATATATGCGAAAGTGTGTTTGTACGTTTGTTAGTGTGTCCTTCTTTGACGCAGCAACGGATCGACGTGATTTTTGGCATATATATAGTTTACGAAACGGAGAGTAACATAGGCAAATTTTTATCCCGGAAAATGCATGGTACCTGTGGGAACGCGGGTGAAACAGCGGGCAGAAGCTAGTTGGTATATAATTGTGTCGTCAAAATATACAAACTTTACCTTTAAAAAAGTATAATAATTATAAAAAAAAAACATGACTGCCCAGCCAGTCACTTGGTGATGTAAGGATTCTAACGATAACCCATATATTCAAATCTGTTTAAAAGTTATGGTGGGATAAATACTCCCATTCATACATGAAACCTGTGAAAACATTAGGTCCTACTTTTTGGGCAGTCATGTAAAATATTGGCTTTTACCTGGAATTTAATATGCTATCACAAATAGGTTATATGTTTATTTTTAGACTGATCATGTGCACATATCATCTATAATATGCCTGTAAAAATGCAAGAGTCCAAAAAACCTCTTCGTATAAGTCCTTGTGATTTTTTAATAAAGTTCCATCATTTTACTGTAGCACAAAATAACTCCCCTTTTATTTAATAAGGGCCCAGTTAAATTAGCTAAGTGCCGTTCATGAATCATGCTGCCCTCAAAACGTTACTGCACCAACTAGATTTGCTGTAGTAAAACCTCGATTTTCTCATGTTATACATAATTATATACTACACCTAACACCAGCGGCATTAAAAAACCATGCTGAGCCAAACCTTACAAAAAAAAGAACCGTAACCACTAATTAACTTTCAGTAGCTTACGTAAAAAGTGACGTTAAGTACATTATTATAAGGAAAAAATGTTATCTTATTTTCGTTGCGGAAAATACCAAAATGCACGCTTGAAGATTACAAGACGAGATTAAAACAAAGAAAAAAAATAATGAGGTGACATTTTAACGGTAGTGACGTTCGATTGCTTTCGGTGAAGAAAACGTCGTGATCACAGTTACAAATCTGTGGTCGTGATCTTTTATTATAATTAATACTCTATGGTCGTGATACATTCACAGCCATGGATTTAATAATTTAGCCCGTGTCCACAGCACCGTGGTTTGATATTTATTGGATTGCTTGGATAACAAGTTAACAAGTGACTTTTAAAAAAGCGAGAACCACAGACCTAAAATTACTCTACGCTATATGGCGGGAAAAGATTTCGCCGAAAATATCGCGGTATTCCTGATTTTTCCACCCAGGGTGGTATTCTGTACTAGGTGGTCGGACTAACTCTTCTGCGAGTATCCATCTGGGTTGGTATCACCGCTTTGCTCGTGAAGTATGCCGCCAAGCAGTAATGTGCAAGCGTGTGTGTTCCGTTCGAAGAGAAAAGTAGTCAATGAAATTACTGCAGGGCTTATGAGACTTATTATCTAATGTCTCAGGTAACGAGCGCACTGCAGTACCACGTAGGCCTTTGTGTTTCAAAGTTCTGAGTGGCACTGCAATTGTTATGGGCCGGTGCCATCAGGCAAACGGCCAACTCGTCTCGTTATCATAAAGTACATATAAAAAATATAAAATTAATAAAATTTATAAAAGGACTGCTATACCATTGAGATAATACTATACCTTACCTACTTATTAAAAAAAGGATCATTTAAATGCAAGTAATAATCATTTAAGAGCAGTGCAAAGGATGTTGCAAGTATCAAATGGCGACGGTGACCCTTTGCCACCGGATTCAGGTCTGCCGTGAATAGTGTTTGTCACTCTATAAAGCTTCGCTGCATTCAACTTTGTATCAGAACTAATGACTTTAATAAAATCTCATATACTTAGCATAAAATAAAGCAGTGAAAAGATTCAATACCTTTTAGCAGCAGTTTCTTCTTGAAGGACTGGAAATATTTATTTTAAATATTAAAGATGTTATATTTAAGTCAATTATGATTTGTGAGCACCTATAGAATTTACCAAGTTGCTAAAAGCATAACGGATATTTCTCCTGCTTTCAATATAGCTTCGTAACATCTGGTTGGCACAAAGAGCATTCAGTCCGTGTTCTCATTAAAACGTCAACAGGCAAACGGCAGCCTCCATGCATAGAGATGCAGCCGTATGCGAAGTCATTAGCCAGTAATCACCTCACGAACAGGCGGCAGCTTCGTTTGAGTAAAAAACTATGTTGTCAACTAATGACGATATGTTTTTAGAGTTCCTGGCCTAAAAAGGAGAAATGGAATATATTATAGTTAGTGGGAGGACTAACTCTTCTGCGAGTGTCCGTCTGGGTTGTTACCACAGCTTTGCTCGTGAAGTCTGCCGCCAAGCAGTAGTGTGCAATCATTACTGTGTTCCGGTTTGATGAGCAGAGTATCCAGTGAAATTACTGGGCTTATGAGACGTAATACCTAATGTCTCAGGGTAACGAGCGATCTGCAGTGCCGCGCAGGCCTTTGTGTGTCAAAGTTCTGGGTGGCACTGCAATTGTTATGGGCCGGCGTTATGCTTACCATCAGGAAAACGACCAGCTCGTCTCGTTACAAAATAACATTAAAATAAAAAATTATAGACTCGCTTCGTTGTCTGTCCGCCTGTCCGTCGGTCTGTCAAGACCTTTTTCTCAGGACGTATCAAGTTGAAATTAATATCAAATACTCAAGGCTGCAATCTCTTGGGGTTGTGAAAAAATCAAACTTCTAAGTCAACGCAATTAAAAGGTACGGCCGTTTATGCCGCATATTTCGATTCTCGCAAGGGAACCAAAACCTACGGGGTGTTTACTGTTGACCTAGAATCATGATATTTGGCAAGAAGCAGTGTATAGTACATCAGGAAAGGAAAAAATCCGAAAAACGCAAAATTGTAGTACCTACAAAAAAAAATATTTTGGTGAATACTCAGAGCTGTACAACCTAACCTGACCTGTAGCTGACCTAACGATTCCCGTTCGAACAATTTACATACATACCTACAAGATTGTAAGGAACCCTCGCTGCGCGAGTCAGATTTATACTTGGCCGGTTTTTTATATTGTGAATAAGGCTTTGAGACTCTATGAACTTGTATTATACAGCTCTACTGTACTATAGTTGGATATGATGACGTAATCGAACCTGCGCCGAGGATCATGCTGAAATATAAGTAGGTATACGAGCAGTAACAATAAGTGCTTTGCATCAGAGTCCGGAGACACTAAAATATGTGCAGGTATAAACTACTATTATTCATTTTTAAGGCTCTTTAAGGTTCCATACCTTGACATGAAAAACGGAGTAGGTACAGACTGACGATCGATAAAATGAACAAGCAAGGATTTATCTTAAAACGGTTTGAGGTATACCTAAGGTTGAAATTAATATTGCAATTTAAAATATGAAGTCCACGGCTGCATAGTGGTGTACAAAACAAGCCAAATATACGGCTTTACAACTTTCGTATAGTCCAATCGAGAATTTTGTCAGTAATGAAGGAGTAGCACAAGTAAAGAACAATTAATCAGCCCTTATTTTCCTACCCTTAGGTGAACACCCTGTATAATATACTTTAGAAAAAAACAACAGTTTTTTCTAATGTCTATCGAGGAAGCCACCATTAAAAAACAATCGTCAAAATTAATTTTAGCCTGTAAAAAGATATGCTTGGTATGACCACGTAACATAAAAAAATCGTCGATTTGAGAACCTTCTTCTTCTTTTCGTCGGTTAAAAATCCGTACCTACTCTGACCTATACGGATCAGCAGATAGGCTTCGTGGGAAATTTTACACGAAATTATTACACGCGTAATGATATTACTTTCAGTCCAAGGCATTACGGGCGAGGTATTATGTGAAACTCAGTTAATTGATAGCCTTGCTTTAATTACAAATAATTTAACAATCCTAGGCGTAATACTAAGAAAGCTACGTAATTGTATTTACTCAGGATATATTCTTGAACTTAGGTTCAATACTAGAAATGGTAAGGGATTAACCACGCGGCTTAAACGGTTCGGTAAACTATCTGGATACCTACATTTAATTTTATTCAGTACTAGCTTCTACCCGTGACAGATTGCAGATAGCCCGGCGAGCTGGGCTCTCCACGTACCCCTCTGATGCAGGTTAGCAGAGGGCTCAGTAGATGAGGCACAGGTACTGAGCCGGGCCCGAAATCGAGCTGGCACGCGTGTGTTCTCGCATGCCTCTCTATGGGGCAGCTTAGACGCTCAAGCAAACGTACGTTTGAGTTGCCCCTATGAGATGGATACGGCAATTGCATACGTGGAGTACGTTGTTGCCGGAAGGTGGCATCGTACAACTAAGACCAGCGCGTCGCCGATGCCACGGTTGGCTATAAAAATGGGCCCGCAGCCCGGCATTACGGTGCAGAGGAGGAACACAGGTCGGTTTTTTAGTCGGTAGGTTGGCCTCATTAGCCGGAGTCCAACATAACCACCGTGCTGCCCCTACCGGCTGGTGGTATCAATGTGGATTTTCAGCGACGTTAAAAAAAAGAGTAACGAGCGTCATGCAGCACCGCACATACTTTTATGTTTCAAAGTTCTGAGAGGCACTGCTATTGGTATGCACGGGCCATTACTATAGCAGGCAAACGACCCGCTATTCTCGTTGTCCCGCTAATCTTGATACAACTAGGGAACTAATATCACTATAGATATCTATAACGCGAGTTTACGCGAGTAAGACTATATTACGATAAGTATCTAAATATACCATACCTACTTGTCTGATATCCACTCCTAGTTAATTTCACCGACTCCGCAGATCCCCCGAGAATAAGTGCGGATCACATGATCATTAAGATATCTAAGCTCCGTTCTCAGGGCATTGCCTACTCGGCGAGTCTTTGTGATCTCCCTTAATTAATAGGCTTAATATTTCATACACTTGCCGAGGATTTTCTCTAATTTCCCCTCAAAATATCTACGCGAGCCTTTACGTAAGTTACACTGTAAGCTTTTGCACCATCACTCAAGATAAGAAAGTAATGAGTCGTCTTAAAATGTGGACTTATCTTACTTTTTTATAATTCCATGTTTTGGTCGTTTTAGTGTGTTGGGCGCAACTGCTCATGGCAGAGGAAACGGAGAACAATATTTTCCTTGTAATTTGGCCGATTAAATTATAAGGTAAGCCTATTTATAGACACTATACGGAACGTGACTATTTAATTGCTGGAACGTATTTTTATTTCTTAATAAATAAAAATTAATATTATATCAACCAGGAAGATGGTACAAAGAGAGTTTTACTTAAAAAACCTGTTCATCAATTACTTTTTTATACGAGATACGTTATTTCGATATTTTATATAGCAGTCGTCTTTCATGGTCGTATATATATATATGACAATGGCGGTCATCAATAAACCATTTATAATTTTCGTAAGCTCTTCATCAAGATGATCATTTTGGGACGAAAGCGTTGTCATTTTAGAGTTCCGTATCTCAAAATGAAAAAGGAATCCTTCACTCGGAATCAAAACCTATAGGGTACTTCACGTCGTCCTAGAATCTTGAAATTGGGCAAGAAGCAATGGCTTATAGTACAAGTAAAGGGAAAAATCCGTAAACCGTAAATTTTTAGAAAAACCACAAAAAAAAATTTACGTTTTGGGGACTGATTTTGGAGGGAAACTTAAAACGTACCTACTCGGAAAATGGGGGAAAGTTTTTCGAGACTCGATTCCCATGATAAATGAACTAAGTACATATTTACAAGTTTCGGTACCGTCAGTGAGCGAATCCGACTCGCACTTGGCTGGTAGTTTGATTAGTAAGAATTGGGACCCTGATCGTAAGCAACGAATCAGTGATCACACTAAACCTAGAATAGGATTGACTCTGAAATAGTTGCACATACACTAATAGATTCTTGGTGCGACAGATTTTGAACTTACAAAAATGTTTTTTCGCTTATAAAGATTTTGAGAGGACAGGAGTAGAAAATATTCAACCGCTATGTTGCGGTTCACGATGCTTTCCTTTATCGAAAACTTAAATTCATTTGTTGGATTCAAAGCATCAATCCACATATCGACAGGTTACCTACGGATCGGTAGGTACCTAGTTACCACATCATCGCTTCAAACTTCACTTTGCCAGAAGGTAGCTTACCTTCAGGAACATAAAGACCTAACTACATTCCCTACGTTCGAGCGCCTTACGTTTTCCATGCATAATACAGGCTCACGCGGTCACGTATTTTTCAAGTAGCCTCAGACCGCTTTTTCCCTGTGAATAAATGAAGAAAAAACGTCTGGCAGTCGCATGACAGAGTTCACGAAAGATTTTTACTGGGCGTTGTAAATAAAATTTTGCTTTAGTTATGCTATAAAACACGGTTTTTATACCGAAAGACTAGAATAGCTTGATAGGAAACTGTAATGTATTTTAGTAGTTTTACTAAGCTATAGTAAAGACCGATATTATGGGCATTGTATTTATAATGCTCTTTTAGCGTGCGCGATATTACATGATGTTCGTTATGATATGAAATACAATTTTTACGAGCCAGCTATTTACCCTACTTCAAGTGCCGTGTTAAAAAATAGAAAGCACGAAACTTTAAAACCGTCTAAAAATTAAACTATTTATTTACACTACCTATACGAAGCTCAATAAGAACAAGCGTCTATCAAATAAGAACATTGAGCCAGCAAACTCGGCCAACAGACGTGAAATGTCTTTCTACCGTGTAATAGTTAGTCACGATATTTTAAGATTCAAACCTTCGATTCACTAAGCGATAATTGCTTCAAATATTTCTGTTCAATTTATTATAACTATAAAACAAATGAATGCAGTTCAAATAAAACTGAAAAGGAATCAGTAGCTTCCGTAGTTACTAGGTAATAACAATCGGAAGCGGGCATCCAGTTGAGTTAGTGGGGCGGGCGCGGCTCTATTGCCTCCAGGCAAACAGGGATGCAATAAACCCCGAGACGGCTGTTACGTTCTATTGTCTTAATAGAGCTTTTATCCGAGACCGAGTTACACATGTCGCTTTGTGAGCATCTTAGAACGTGCCCTGATGCATTTTATAAAGTACTCTAGTGTCCTGACGACTCGACAACCATTTTATAAGTTATCTATGGATTGTAGGTGTATAAGACGTTTTGCAGGTCAAATTCAAAATTCTAAAAAAAACGCTTCCTACTGGTAGTGGGCTAGAACATTTGGATTATCTATAGGCCTACTAGGGCTTGTAGATTATCCAACTGTTTTTGTAGCTAGCTAGGTTAGATGTAGTGTTTATTTATGTATTAGCTAGTTAATAAAGGCATTTAATTCAAAATTGTTTATGCATACGGGCCCTGAGAAATCACTCATGACAGTTAAAATAAATGACTAAGTTCTTGTTTCAGGTATAGACTGATCGAGAAGAAGAGCATGAAACTCGTCTGTATAATAACAGGTCAGGACAGGAAAACGCAGTCGTCAGATAAGGGAATATCAAAGGAATGAGAAGCAGCATTATCTTCGGTCAATATTAAAATCTCCAAGACGCCTGCCAAGCGTGGTGTATACACCACGCGTGATCACAATATTAATACTTACTTTAATATCTGTGCCAAATTTAAACCAAATATACCATAAGAGTTATCGAATATGGAATATTGAAATGACTGTATATAATGTACCTACAAATACTCAATGAATTTACTGGGGTTATGAGACTTACCTAATTTCTCAGGGTAAGGAGCGCATTGCAGTGCTACGCAAGCTTTTATATTTTAAAGTTCTAGGTGGCACTGCAATTGTCATGGGCTGACGTTATCCTTACATCAGCCAAACGACCCGCTCGTCTCGTTATCTTAAAAATCTCGAAAATAAGTGAAAGTAATATGTCCGATTAAAAGGGAAAAATCAAGTAAGAACTATAATAAATCTCTGACCAGACTGTGAAATAAGGCGAGCTTTAACTAAAACACTTTTATCATTATCCCACTACACTGTGCCAACACGGAACACGGAAGGGCGTTCGGTACCGGAAAATTTACTCTCCTTTGCCTCCAATTCTTATTTGCTTTTGAATCTGTTCCCGCTCTGTTCTTGATAGAAAGAAACTTCTAAAGTTTTTCTACAAGCACATTACGTGAGTCGCGGAAGACTACCTTTTAACTTGAAACATTTTTGTTTATCTCAAGACCAATTTATTTATGTGTTGAAACAGTTTTTCTATAGGTACTATTCGATAACGAGACTATATAGCGGGTCGTTTACCTGGTGGCAAGTACAACGCCATTCCATAACAATTATAGCGCCACTCAGAACTTTGTAAAACACTAAAGCCTTGTGGCACCGCACTACGCTCGTTACCCTGTGATGTTAGGTATTAAGTCTTATAATCCCAGCAATTTCATTAACTACTTTGCTCTTCAAACCGGAACATAGTTGCACATTACAGCTTGGCGGCAGACTACATGAGCAAAGCGGTGGTACTTATCAAGACGGATATACAATCGCAGAAGAGTTAGTCCTACCACTGGGTAAAAGATCTATTCATTTATGTTTTAAAAGTAACAGTTCATTACCTCATACAAATTAGCTAATAGATCATCTTATATCAATGCCAGTTTCATACTCAGTGTCGATAAAAAGTGTACATATGTTTTTAATGTGAGATTGCTAAAGAAAATACTACAATGTTAGTCTAAACAACACACAACTCACAACACACCACACAACACTCACTCACACATTTAGGTATTTTACAAATAGTTTTTAATTTCATAATTTCAATTTTGTTTTCTATGTTCATTTAATTAATTAACTTAATATAATCCTCTGCCACTTAATGTTTGGAAATATTTCAAAATGCAAAATATGTGCAACCTAGCGCAGCAACATTTTTGGAAACCGCTGGAACTTGGGCATCCAAGATACAGGCTATGCCTAGTTTGGGGCCCGTTGTAAATTTTGAGCACCTTGTAATTGTTTTTGAGAAATAAACTATATTATTATTATTGTTATTATTAAATAAAACTGCACACAAACAGTGAGTTGTCACATTAAAACTTATGTGATTATATTTCACCAACAAATAAATTACTAGCGTCCGCCTCCGTCCTCGGCAAAACAACACATTTTCTTGTTGTATATTTTCTTGTTGTTTTATGTTTGTCGAGATTGTAGCTTCATTAAGCTACAATCTCGGGTGTGTCTAAAATGTCTAAATAATTTACGACCATAGCAGGTGTCGTCTGAAGACGAATTTACATACCAAGTGGAGCACAGACTCGAGGTAATTTATCAGTTCGCGTATTTTGTTGACTCGAAAAGCTGTGAATTGTCGATAATAAGCCCGAACTTTGTTCCGTTGTTATAGAAAATTTATGCCGCAAATTACGTAATCGCCTTTGTATGAAGTTATTGTCGACCTCGTAATGCTTTTTCCATACAAAATGTTTACAATTGAATGATTATTGAATTGGATAGCGATCAGTTAACGTTTAATGAGCAAATAATATATTATGGTTGGTTCAAACATACTTCTATTTTTTAAAATTATTAATTACGAAATTTGCTCATGGCAATACATAAATTGGCCTCTGTTTGTTTTTATTCACATTATGAGCGAGTTTGGTCGATCGAAAACTTGTGCGACGTTCAATCTGACGCATCAAGAGTTCGAATTCCCCAAGCCGCCATGGGGCCGCGTGGTGGATCATATATATTCTCAGAATTCTCGAGGTGGATTGGTGCCAGGTAAGAAGCCAGTTGTAAAAAAAATTGCTAGAACCTTAAAGCTATAGGATATACTTTAATGATTAAACGAACTTACCAGTAAGTGAAGTTCTATCATAATTATGTGAAGTAGTGAGTTTGAAGAGATTTTATATATACACTTGTAGTAGCTCGCACAATGTCGCCTTGTCTATGCACTAAGTTCAGAGAGAGAAAAAAAAAATGTAGGTAGACCGATCCACCTCGAGAATTCTCGAGGTGGATTGGTGCCAGGTAAGAAGCAAGTTGTAAAAAAAATTGCTAGAACCTAAAAGCTATAGTATATACTTATGTTTGTAATACGCACTTTGCCGACCTCTTGTAAAATGAGACAAGGGCAGGAAGGAGGAGTATACTATATGATGTATGTGCACTATTAATTTGTTGGAACTCAGGTTTTTAAGCCAGTTACTTTTATATCTATTGTATATACATTTTCTATTTTGTTTGTTACCTCTAATCTCTGGAACCGCTGGCTGGTCCGATTCTAAAAATTCTTTCTCTAATAATGAGCTATATTATTATCTCTGAATACTATAGGCTACATTTTATTTTGACCTCACGCGTGCTAAGACGCGGGCAGACACTACCTAGTTTGTTTAAAAAAATGGTCTTCTACACTGGAACTTTCACTCAATACTTACTGGTTCGTGAACATAGCAAGTATAAGCATTGATGAAATAATTGGCACTTTTATTACCAACGATTGGTGCTAAAAACACAAATAGATCTAACGCTAGTTTGATATTTTTATATGTATTTGTATTTTTATGTGTATTTTTATATGTATCTTTATATATTATATTTTATATCGATTTAACAACACATCTACTTATTCGGAAGACGGCTTCACTCATAGAACGCCACGATTTGATTCTATATCAATATTATTACTACATTAAGTACGTATTAATCACGCTTCAATTAACATGAAGTGAACTAAGTTAAACTTCATGACGGCATACAAGTGATATCGCAACTGTAGGTAAGTATAAATAAAGTGGAACTTGTTAATAGTTCTGCGTACAGTTTGTGTAAAGTTAACGAACACAAATATTGTGAGGGAACGTTTTGAAATGAATAAGCAAATAATCTTAATTATAAATAAACTTGCTTGTTGAAGTAATTGATTTGTAGGTACTAAGTATTAATAACTGGTTATCTCGTGGGATTACCTTTTTTTTGTGAGTGGCCGTCTGAGCACGTACCACTGCTCGTGTAGTGTGTCGCCAAACGTTAGTCTATGTATAGAATTACTGGGGTTATCTATCTATGATACGTAAATGCCTGAAGTCGCACGACGAGCGCACTGTAGTGCCGCGCGTGCTTTTTGTGTTTCAAAGTTCTGAGTGGCACTGTAATTATGCTTACCATCAAGCGAACGACCAGCTCGTCTCGTTTTCATATAGTATAAAAAACACCGATGAGTGCTTCGCCGCAGATATTTAACTTGAAAGTGACCAGACGAGCAAAAAACACCACCTCCGTGCATTGTTTGCATCACGAAATTTTCCTTCACCGAAAATTCAAGCTCGTTTTCATTACCACTGAGCCATTGCATAGCTTATTTATATTCAAGTGAAACAATGAACGTCTGATTTTAGCGTAATTTGCCTGACTGGAATAATATTAGCGTCTATTAGCCGTACATGTAGCTTTTAGCCAGTGGCTGGCCTAAATTTTGCAGTGGCGGTTGCACTTCGTATGTTATGGACGGATGCGGTTGTATCAAGCTATATTAAGGTAGTTGTATCAAACTGGGATGTTCAGCACCTATTCATCGATATAGTAAACACATATCGCTTATCTAGGTACAAATAGGACACAAAGGATTGTATATAGATAGACACGTTAGGAACGAGTTGGGCGGAGTGGGAATTTGTGCGGTTTTAAACTTTGAATCAGACGCACCAAGGTTTTCTCATCCTAGTTAATATATGTGCGATACGGTGAAGAAAAACATCGCTAGGAAACCAAGTAGAAAGTGTGTGTAAAAAGTAGTATATCTGTAAAGACGTATACTGGGCTGACCCTGATGTTAACAAGGGGCAAGGCCAGAAAAGAGGAAAATAAATCTATTTATTTTTAACTAATTCATCAGTAAGTATTAAATAACTTTATTCAATGTTAGTGGTCCGATGACCACTAACCTTAAATAAATCTCTAAATCATAATCTCTAAATATCTAAATCATAGTCTATTCCATTATGATTACCTGGGTGATATCACCAATGAGATTATAGGCGACAGTCTACGAACAAATGACTTATTATTTATTCGTAGGCGACAGTTTAGTGTCCTTTGATCACCAGTGAATATACCTAATCACCGATAAGCGATCCTCGACTCCATTCTAAATTGAGTATGAGGTAGGTCTGTACATTAGCAAAAAATGACCTTTACACAAACAATTGAAACCGAAAACGCGACGACTCACAATAAACGCCGATGACCAAAATAGAAAAAGAGCCCATTTGGCCGATCCGAAGTACCAAGTCCGAACTCATTAGTTCAATGGAATAATTTTTAAGTCGCCCAGATTGTGCACTCTGAACGCACCCGACCGTGCGTCGAGAAACTCTGAAGCACTCTGAAGGATCTCTTATTTTGACAAGAGACATACCCAAGTACCATTTTGTTGGGGCTTAAGAGGGTCCGCAGTGTTTTCACACAATATTTTTCAGTTTATGCTTTATAAAGTAAGTCTTGAGACTTTGGTCCTTGAATTGCTCCTTTTTTCAGTATTGGATTTTGACAAAATGTTTTGTGATATTATTTTCAGATTTCGATAATTTATGGGCTAAATGTAGATTTCTTAAAAGCTTAATGTATTAAAAGGTTTATGTATTATATGTCACTAAGAAAAGTTTTAATAGTTTTTTCTGACGTGCGGAAGCTTAAAGGTGTTTTATATAAACGGGCTAGTTTGGACTGCATTTTCGATTCATGACTCCAAATTATATACGCATAATATTTTTATGGGCCTCTAAAGTTTATGCTGAACACTTTTTCATTCATCAAATCACACGGGACACAAACGAGAAAAGGTTGTGAAAGCCAGTGAAAGGGCTATCTCGCTAAGGGCTATTCGTTAGTTGATTCGTTTGTAATGGTCACTTTGATCAAAGGACTGTACATGTCTTAGTTCACTAAGCGTTTATGCCTTATGGCTTTTCAAACTTTCAAGTACTTAATCTCCGAAATGAATGAATTGATTTTAATTAAACTTTATAAGCAAACAAATAGTCTTAATAGTTAATAGAGAACGTTATTAAAATGTGTAATTAAAAAAAAGATTTGTAGTTTTCTGTTGGTACGGGAAACTTGAAATTGTTTTAATTTGTTTTAATAACTTTACTATACCTAGTGGTCTAGTTATAATAATAAGCACGAAACGAAATATTCACCCTTCTGAACACACATACTAGATTTAATGACACAATAGCGTATCGTTGTAATGCGACCTTAATTTGACTTCAGTATTATAGGTATCTAAAAATCATGACCACAAAATAGGCACGAGAAAGACTAATGTCTCAGGGCAACTAAGCGTTATGAGATGCCACGCAGACTTTGGTGTTCCAAAGTTCTGAGTGGCACTACGACAAATATCATTCGCCGGCGTTACGCTTACTATCAGGCAACAGACCATCTCATCTCGTTATCCAATGGTACAAAAAAAAAGGTATCTTTTTCTTATGTAATATTTTCTAAACAATACAATAAACACCTAAAATTAAATTAATTAAAACTATTTATACTAACCTCACATATAACAAAATTAAAATTATTATGTATTGATGGAGACTATAAATATGTCATTTCAAAGTAACGCAATCCTGTAGCTTGAAAGTGAGTAAACCTTATTTAATTACTCAGTAACATACTGAAAATCTCGATATAACTAACGCAAACACGCAGCTCCAATGAGTAATTAAATCTGACAATGTGTCCTTGTCTAACTTAACAGCCATTCTTAATTAAAATCCGAATCTGCGTGTATAAAGGAACACACGAGATCGCGATTGCAAACAACCGTAAATCTCTTGTATTGGCCTGGTAATGGGTTTTCTTATGTCAACATCCAGTACGCGTTTATTCCATGTTCTGGTCTGAAAGAGGGTATGGTAATTTCTCTTAGTAATATTGTAAAATATTTCAAATCGAATTCTCTACATTTATCGAATATCATCATCATAATATCATCCTATTGAATATGTAATAATATAATCATCGTCAGCATTTTACACTCCTACTGCTGGGATACCGGCCATCTATCAGTGAGAGAGAGAGGTAGAGTATGGGCCATAACCCACCACGCGGGCCAATGCCGCTTGATATATGTCACATGTCTTCGAATTTTGTGGTTCTTGAACATGTGAGTTTCTTCACGATGTTTTTCTTTTACCTTTTTAGAGCGATTGTGATAAATACGCACATAACTTGATATAAGTCATTGGTGCGAACTGAGCCGAGATTCGAACCATGGTGCATCGGATTGAAAGTAGTAAGTAGCATAAGTTCCCGCTGGGCCACACTCGCTCAATAATCTATACAAATAAATAAAATTGAAGAGTCTGTTTGCAATATCAAAATAACAGCTTTTTACCAAATGAATATGAAAGTATATAAGGTACATATAACCAAAATTTTTGTCTGTCTGTCTGTTTGTCTGTTTGTTCCGGGTAATCTCCGAAACGGCTTGGTCTATTTTGACAGGACTTTCACTGACAGATAGCTGATGTTACAAGGAGTAACTTAGGCTACTTTTTTTTTTAAAAAAGAATTAGGGTTCCGCGCAAAAAAACAAAAACCATGAAATCTAATATGTCCGCGCGGGTAAAACCGCGGGCAGCAGCTAGTATAATGATAAATCGCAATGTCGTAGGTAAGAATTGTGTATCGATGCGATGATGATAAGTTACCAAATATAAAGTTTTTCAAGTTAAGGCTACCGAATTTTGTTTGCAAAATTATTGATTAAAAACTCATTTGCACAAAAATCAATTCTTTACAGTTAGATGAATTGATCCAAAGCTGGATAACAAAGCCAGTATAAAATGAAATGGCAAATTCGTTAGCAATTCAATTAATATTTGTTTGAAAACTAACAAAATAGTTATCCTTGCTTCCATCCGACATAATCCTCGTTCCATTTTAATCATGTCCATACCCTTGTTAGCCCCTTTCAATTATTGAAATTGTACTAATCCCGCACACAGAGAAAATAGGGTGTTGACACCATTTTTTTATGATATCAATCAATTCGGGTTCTAATGACATAGCACGTTAGATACGTAAAAAATGAGAGGCAAAGTCGGGCGTATCTACTGAGCGCTAAAACGCCCCATACAAATTGGAGAGAACATCTGACGTCACTTGTTCTACGCGGGCCGTAAATCTGTACTAAAAATATGCATTTTGTTTTAGCTTTAAAAACTGCGTTTAAGTACCTACACTGTCTTACATTTTTTTATTCATTAAAATGGAAAGAATCTGATTGTATCATTTGAATTACCTACTAATGGATGATAAAAGAAAATGATGAATTTGGCAAACTATTAGATACAGTATCATTGTGGAAATTAGGTATATTTATTATACATATGTGAATTTCATTTTTATTGTGTTAATGTGATCTTCTTAACACTGTATAGATACAGGAATGATGTATTCTCTGTTTCATGCAACATCCAAATTAATCTAACGGACATCGAAATTATTACGTTTTATTATCATTGTACTGTTACAATTTTTGCAGAATTGAATTTATGGTACTTAGTAGAGTCTTCTTGTGATCATGATCAATGCAATTTAATCAAAACGTTTAGGCAATATCGGTTGCCAATTGCAGCAGCAAAAGGCCCAGTTTACGGTTGCCGACATTTTAATTCTACTTTCGAAATCCATATTTATCAGTCAGTTCAACGATATGTAGAACAAGAATGACGCGGTACTGCAAGGGACAGCGAGTGAAGTTACTCTACGCCTTGCGGTTGTTGGTTGCGGAAACCAGCTTCTTTACACAGCTGGCACAAATTTGTCAGTTGCTAGTTGCGGCAATTTTGGATTGATTTTGTCCCCGATTGCAGTAATCGAAAATTGTTCCAATCACCGAAACGCGCAACTAGAGTTGCTATGCACTTTTCAAAATTAAAATTATGAAAATCTTAAAACTGATAGTTGCAAGTTACCGGTTGCCACTACTCGGAGCTCAAAGTTGCTACGTATGCTAAACGCTTTAAAGTACTTACGCAAATAGATCTTATCATTGTACCATATTAGATGAATAATATTACCAAATATCATATTACACCAGAAAAAGGTCGATATCTAAAGGAAAAGGAAGATATCTAGAACATAAAGAAAATAAAAAAATCTGGAAAAAAATAGGAATTACGAAAGAGTAATATAATTTAACAAACTATTCTTAACTGATGTCATCGTAGTGGACGTTAAAATGTAGAGCACAACATCTTAATCTATAATCAAAAGTTCTACACATAGCTACTTGATACGTCTACGTCTTCACTTATTATTTCAGTGGTCACTGGTTTCACGGTCGAGGTCTGTAAGCCACATTATTATGTAGGTTCTATTACTACATAAAAATATTATCCGCACGTTTTATGACTTACAATAGAACAATTTTGTTTGCTTTGCGCTTTACTGTACCCTAATAAATCGAACGCGGTCGCATGTTACAATAATATAAAATGTAACACCTACCAAGACATTTATTTTCGTTAGTGATACGTCTAGGGATGTTCATAAAATTATGATTTTATCGACAAGAAATATCGATCTATAGTATACTTTATGAAAGTAGCAATGGGAGAAACTGTTCTCTAATTTCTTACGATAACATTACTTCCTTAACAATATTATGTTATTACTTTAAATGTTTATATGTAGTTTCATCGTTTCATTTGTAATAATAATATAGATAGAATATAGGTAAGAATGGAAAAAAATACCAAGTACTATGTCGATAAATTGAATTATAAAATATTATTATTTCTTTATTAATCTCTTTTCTTTATTGGCCTTTATTATTTTTATAGGTTAATTTCGAAATCGTTAAATCAAGCTTATCTCAGCTTATAAAAGTGCCTAAAAACCATAAGTCTATCATTTAGCCTTTTCAGAGTGGCGATAAACCTGAACTTTTTTAAGTGAATCATCAAATATTGGTCAATGGATAACATATTTGTATAATCGGGAAATGCTTGTCATAAGTCAATTCCAATGAAACCATCTTCTCGCATACTCAAAGAATCTGTTTCAATCGGTCCATCTGTTCTAAATTACGATTTTATAGCAAACTGCAAGAACTTGGAATTTTGACACCTATTTTTTTGTGTCGGTCAAAAAATATCAGTTATTTTTATATCCATGTAAAAATAATTATCGACATTTTTTTCGAAGTTGCACGGTGCACCCCTAAACAGAAGTTCTTATTAGTTTAGATAGAGGGCAGTCACGCCACGCAATAAAACGCTAATAGAGAAATAGGTATTTCTTCATTAATAAACTAAACTTTGCTTTATTACATTAAGTAATTTCTGCTAATCACGCTTTGTTGAGGCGTGGGTGGGTAAATTTACTATTTGTGTCTTACTTTGCTTTAATATTTATTTTGGATAATCGAATTCCTAGTGATGCTTTACGTTTTTGTGGTTATTTTTTTGTCGTCTTGATATAATGTCGCTTATTTTAGTATTAATAGAAACGTAGCCAAAAATAAAAGGCTGAAGGTATTTGATGTTGAAAATAAATTACGCATACTAATTAATTAAATGTTTTTCAAAGTTCTTTTTTATTAATATCTTTGTGACTAAACAAAGTAAACAGCACCTGCAATTATTCCGCTAATACGAAATTAAATTATATCGCTCATAAGAGGAGAGTTACAGGTCGTTGTTCTGATAAGAAGTGGTAAGACCTGCTCTTAAAAATTACAGCATCACTCAAGATTCGGAGTTGAGTCTAAGAACAACTAAATTCCGTGTCACCACAAAAAACAACTTTTAGACGTCTGTTTAGCTAGCCAGTGTCTAAAACTTAATTGTCTAAAATGAGGCGCTATTGCCGCGCTTTATGCTTTTTATCACTTCCACCCTGGAGCTCAGGGTCTTAGCTTTGCGGTCTCAACCCTCGGACAGCCAGTTAAGGCAAGCCGAGGGGGTCAGGGGTTTCATTTAGCCCTAGGGAGTCAGGATATACGGTGTCGCTACTCACCGACAGCTCGCTACAAAGCCCCCCTGTATTTATTATTATCAATATTTAAACACGCGACTAAGGCACCTTTAAGGGTTAGGCGTTGTCTAAGACGCGTGTAGAGCGTTTTAATTTTTTTGTAGTAAAACTATACAGCTTCCACATGTGTCAAAATTCTATTTTGACATTTTGCTATTGACGGGTTTATTTCTATACATAAATATATATCCCTATATGACGAATACAAAGCCTGCGTGTTAAGAGCCTACTTAACATATCACAAATACTTTTAAAACAATTCATGCTGCGATAACTTTACAGTATACCTAATGCCCCCGTTCATTTTAACGTGATAAGCTTCATTTACGGAATCAACGACGAAACTCCACCGTACATTATCGGTAAGAGTACATGCAACCACACTTAATTACTGATGCATATCGTGCTATTACGGTGTACTGTTGACTATAATATGTGGTCAACATTACCTACCCTATTCTTGTTTGCATGGAGCGTGTACATTTGGTGAAGGAGTGGGTTTCTTTGATTTTGTATGCCTCGTCTAGTCTAATAACGAACTTGCACGGCTCCGTAGCTAAGTTGGTAGTAACCCTGCCTGCAAGGCGAGGGGTCCCGGGTTCGATTCCCGGCCGGGGCAGATTTTGTGTAAGCATAAAGTTTGTTCTCGGGTCTTGGATGTTTGTGATGTGTATCTGTGTATGTCCATGCCACCTGCGACACAGGGAATCCTAGTGCGGGGGTATGAGTGTGTAAGCGTTTATGTTTATGTTATGCAGTCGTGCGTCACGAGGATTTGACTTCAGCTATATAGCGAACTTCAGCAGCCATTTGACATTCCGGACATTCCGGACATTTGACAGACGTTCCGGATATGGCTTACGTTTCGATATATTCGTAAGAGAATTGACACTGACATCTATTGTCCAAGCTAGCTCTTGAACAGTGAATTGCTGATTGGGGTTTTTTGGCGGCAATGCGAAAATGTGCTGTTGTTGATTTTGTGTTATTTACTAAAACCTTTGTTTTGTCGAGTGTTAATGTGTAATAATGGTGGATTATTAACCGTTAAGTGTTCGTAAACGTGCATGAGTGAAAGGTTAATAGTACAAAGACGAAAAGCGTCTATTTTCGTATTCTATCCAAAACTCCATAGAAGCATTCAGTAAAGTATCCACAGCTTTACTGAAGCGTCACTTTGACTTGACCAAACCTAGACTAAACTTTGTGACGACTTTCATGGACCAAAACTAGAGATTTATTATAACTTGACACTGGCTAAAGGCGCTAATCGCGTAGAGCCAAAAAAAAAATTGCCGATCACATGAACGTCATTCATTTCAAACTTCAAAGGCGACCTCCGCTCTAAGTGTGTCACCCAGTGTTACCAACTTGGATTACAAACCTTACTTTAGTAAATAAAGCGATCAATAGTTAGTCGCCAATTGTGAAAAGCCACTATCTAGGGCCTACGCACGTATCTCCACCATGCTCATATTTATTTTCATATTTTGATATTTTTTTTATTTAACACTATTACCACAGATTAGGTAATAGTTGCTCAACCTGATGTTTAGTGACAATGTGGTCAGAGATTGTGAACATGCTAAACCAAAAATAGAACTGGCCTCCAGGCGCAGTTGTCGCAACATATAAAAAAATACTTATCGACATAAGTATATCTAATTTGTTATCGAGGGTGGTAGCTACCCAGAAAAGTACTAGAAACCTACTCAAAGGCTTTTGACATATATACATTTTAACGACTGTTCTCTTGCTACAACACTTTTAATCGACGGCTTAACGTTCCCCCTGAAGGCAAGTATGCTCCCGTACAAGTTGTCGCTTAGCATTCAAAGTCGATTATTTAATGATTAAACGAACTTACCTGTAAGTTAAGTTCTATCATAATTATGTGAAGTAGTGAGTTTGAAGAGATTTTATATATACACTTGTAGTAGCACGCATAATGTCGCCTTGTCTATGCACTAAGTTCAGAGAGAGAAAAAAAAAATATGTAGGTAGACCGCACATTTTTATTATTTCGTGCGGTCGGCTGGTTCTTCATTTAGTTCAGAGCTTATCAGTTCAAGTAGATATTTCACTATTCGGGACCTATGAAATAGGTAATCTGGGTGGGCGGGATGCTATCTCTTCAAACTCACTACTTCACATAATTATGATAGAACTTAACTTACAGGTAAGTTCGTTTAATCATTAAATTATGTTACAGTATTGAGTTTGAAGAGATTTTATATATACACTTGTAGATGTTGAGAGAAGTTGTGAAATATCTATTTCAGTTGAAAGTATTACAGAAGTAAATATATTTAATATTTCTTCAATAAATGACATAATAAATGTACTTAATCACTCAATTAAAAGGTAATGTTTCTTAAATAAACTATTAACATAATAGCTACAGTAAATTTTAGCATAAATCAATCAATTTTACTTCTAGCAAAACAATGATTTGATTCTGTATATGCTGTCTGTTATATGCCTGTTATAAAACTTGGCAAATATTGTAGAGCCGCCGGACCAACCGGCAGTCTTCCTGATAACATCCAAATTCACACCGAGCTTATGAGCTTTTGAGGTTTCTAGTACTATGTGCAGAGTACTGTGTGATATCTATTCCACAGACCCACAACGTATACTCTTTATCCATCTGCTAAGTGTTTGGGGAGAAACTTTATTATATGGTTTTTTATAGAAATAAAAATAGAGGTGTGATGATCACGTAATGCCGCTACATTACTTTTAGATAATCCGTTAATAATTAAGCCGGACCTATGTCAGGTCTGTCTCGAAAAATTGGCAGCATCAGCGTTGGCTGAGTTGCGTTTACACTTGACGTTTTTATTAAGTCAGGGATCCTAATGGAAATATCATTCCGCCAATTTTGAAAATTTCGGATATCTATTTTTGAAATAGTTTGTACTCTATGCGCTGTTACCAGCGCCAGCAGGGTAACTAGCTTCTTTAGTGATTTTTTCTAAAGAATGAGATTAATTAGGAATCCAAGTGGCTAGAGTTTCAATTACTAATGTAGTATCCCAGTGGATTCATACTTGGGTAAGGGAGGGCGAAGCCTAAATATACCCTTAAAACACAGTCGTCTGTGCTTATCTGACTTCCTAATACTAAGGAAGGTGTAGATCTAAACCCATTTAGAGTGCCGTATAGCGCTCCCGATTGAAATAACTCTGTTAAAACATGAATAATAACTGGAATGTGTAAGTATCATATTACTTAATTTAATTATCTGACAGAGACGCTATTAATGTGTCTAAAGACCCGGGAGGGAGTTTTCTTATTAGAGACTCCCGCACAATACTCCGGCATCCAGGGTAATCTGCCGCTGGATCTGGCAGAAACTGAAATGAGAGATTATTAGGTCCTCAGAAGTTTGAAAAAACCAGTGGTTTAATTTGTAAAAAACTGGTTAAATAGGGGATACCAAGGTTCAGCTGGCCATGTTGGCCCGACCAGTATGCACTTAGCTTTGTCGCTAATAATTTTTATCAATGTTTTTTTTTAAAATTATTGAGAAGGAAGGGAACCCGTAAAAACGGGTTCCTGGTTCATGGTATTTTTATACAATTTTGACCAATTCACAGAGAAAGCGTCAAGCATCAGGGTCTTTGTGCCATGATATGTATACAGGACATTTTTTATTTATTCAACTAGCAATCATGTCAATCTCTGGTAGCCCGAATTTGTTAATGATTTGCTGAAAGGCAAGATCAGATAGTTCCCATTCAATATCCGGGTGAATACACCTTGATTTAGTATCTGCTATAGTATTTTCTGTAGATGGAATGTATAGCGCTGTTATAAATAGAATTCGCGCTTCACACCATTGTCGTATATCTTTGGTCAGTTTGTGAGATGGGGGAATTGGATTCCTCCCATACGATTAATGTAAAAAATCGCAGTTGTATTATCTATTCGCAAGATAATATGACAATTGGATAAATCCTCTAGACAAATTTGTAATCTTATGAATGTGAAGTTTTCTTTCTTCCCGACTTCAGCTACCGCTTGCCGTTTTTCCCGCACAGGCTATCCCCCAACCCCCCATAGTCGAAGCATCTGAATTGGTCAAATTTAATTTGATTTTTTTTTGGATTTTCGATAGATTTAATCCACCAATCGAAATCTGACTGTAAACTTACAGGCAAATTCATGTACTTTTCATTTTTGTAATGTTATCCATACATTCGCTATAGCTATGTGATATTAGACAGGTATCGTTAAGATATATTGTCGATAATAATCAGCACAGCGTGGCATTCTGACCACCGTTTTCATTATTTTTGTGAAGACAAAAGGTGCCGTATTGACACCAAACGGTAGGGCATTAAATTCATACAAGTTACCGTTCAAACTAAATCTTGAATATTTTTAGAGTTATCATGAACTTTCACTTAATAATATGCGTCTTTGAGATCAATAGTTGACTTGAGACAACATCTTGAGATTAGTTTGATCATTATTCTAAAATCTTCTAATTCAAATGAACATGTTGAATGAACTCGTTTAGCTTTTTTCAAATTTAGGATAAAGCGTGCTTTTCCGTTCGGTTTGGGTAAAAAGATATTGGATATCCTCACAGGGCTCACAGTGAGGTATAGCACCTATAGAAATTAAATTATGTATAGCTTGATCAAATTCAAGTTTTTCTGAGTGTGCATAATTTCGGGGTTGAGGTATACAATGCTGATATGGAGTTTCAGTGAACGGAATTTCATAACCACGTATCCACGATAAAATTATTTTTTCTGCGGTTATTTGTGACCATTGGTTGTAAAAAACAGATAGTCTACCGGCGTAATTTACCGTATTGTCTAGCGGCGGCCGCGACTGAAGTTCAGTCGCGATGTCCTCGATGATGGCGAGTGCTGTTGCCTCTGAGGTGCAGACTCCTTCATCTTTGAGGGCGCCGATGGCTGCTGTCTGTGGTTTTGAACCGGAGCCTTCCCGTTTCAATTTCTGTTAACGACTTGATGCTTTGGTTTTGTAGCAGTAGTCTTGTTAGAGGTGGAAGCTTTGAGATCCACACCTGTTTTATTGATCGCTTTTGCGGTCTTTAAAGTTTCGGCTAGTTCTTGGCTACAAGAAAACTATCTATTATCGTGAGCAGCATCTGATCTTTCAAGTCCTTCTTTAGTACAGCCAATATGAAATTGCGCCTCGTTATTGACTCACTGAGAGTTGTGTGTCACAGATGATGCGCCCAGCATCAATCAGCAGCTTTAGAACAGTTGGATCTTTATTATCCTTACTAAGAAGAGTCTTATAGGCTCGTCAAGACAAGCATTACCGCTGCTAATTTTGCCTTAGCTTGGTTCTGTTCGTGGAACATCCTCACTGCTGGAAGCACCTTTAATCACTGGTGGTGGAGATACATCCTCCAGTATTGTCACGTTGGCTATATCCAGCGAACGATCGGAACTCGCGTGTAACGCGCTAGTCGACGGTCTTGGTTCGCGTAGCTCTTGATTTTCGTTTTCAACATTAACAGCAAATTGCAAATTTGTGTCTAATATACGTAATTATACGTATACCTTCATATTATTATCATAGGATAACCTCAACAAGTTGCTATATGCATGGCGTATTAGGTACGCATAGGGATACAGCGAGTAAGATGAACTCGTGGCGTTGCATCGTGAACTCGAGTAAAAAATAGGTTAAGTAACAACTCGAATCGTTGGAACGTGAAACCTCTTATACATTATTATCGGTAAGTGGCAACTCGAATTGTTGAAACGTGAACATTAGAACTTAACTTATATAGTTAAAATGTTACCTTCCGGTTCGTTTCATATTATTATGATAGGACAACCTCAACAGGTTGCTACATGCATGGCGTATTAGGTACGCATAGGTATACAGCGAGTAAGATGAACTCGAGTAAAAAATAGGTTAAGTAACAACTTGAACCGTTGGAACGTTAAACATCGTATGTATTTAAGTGACAACTCAAACGTGAACCGAAGAAATTGCAAATTACTTAAATAGTTAAAATGTTACCTTTCGGGTCGTTTCATCTTTTTATTATTATAGATAACCTCAACAGGTTGCTATATGAATGGCGTATTAGGTACGCATAGTTATACAGCGAGTAAAATGAACTCGAGTAAGAAGTAGGTTAAGTAACAACTTGAATCGTTGGAACGTTAAACCTCGTATGCATTATTATCGTTAAGTGACAACTCCATTCGTTGAAACGTGAACATTAGAACTTAACTTAAATAGTTAAAATGTTACCTTTCGGGTCGTTTCATATTATTATTATAGAATAACCTCAACAGGTTGCTATATGCATGGCGTATTAGGTACGCATAGGTATACAGCGAGTAAGATGAACTCGAGTAAAAAGTAGGTTAAGTAACAACTCGAATCGTTGGAACGTTAAACCTCGTATGCATTATTATCAGTAAGTGACAACTCAAACGTGGACCGAACAAATTGCAAATTACTTAATTAGTTAAAATGTTACCTTTCGGGTCGTTTCATATTATTATTATAGGATAACCTCAACAGGTTGCTATATGGATGGCGTATTAAGTACGCATAGGTATACAGCGAGTAAGATGAACTCGTGGCGTTGCATCGTGAACTCGAGTAAAAAAATGGGTTAAGTAAGAACTCGAATCGTTGGAACGTGAAACCTCATATGCAATCGATAGTTATCGGTAATTGTGCAAATTACTTACAAATATTCCCACTCGTCGTTATGTTTCCTCTTCGGCATCTTGATTTTGACGAAAAAACTTGTTAACACGGAGAAACTTAGAAAAACCAACTTTGTAGTGCGACGCGGCGGAGCACTGCAACGTGAATGAAGAACCAGCCGACCGCACGAAATAATAAAAATGTGCGGTCTACCTACATATTTTTTTTTTCTCTCTCTGAACTTAGTGCATAGACAAGGCGACATTATGCGTGCTACTACAAGTGTATATATAAAATCTCTTCAAACTCAATACTGTAACATAATAATTATTATAAACGGTGAATCGACCTACAGGACTTACATTATATGAGACGTTGTTATGTAGAGATATGTAAAACATTAGTTATGTAACGTATGTAGCATATGCCTAGATATTTTCGTGAGAGACTGTACTTGTATTCCGCCTAAATTCCAATTATGGCGGTATTCTCCTCGAGAGAAATGGATGTCTGATTGTTAGCCGGCCAGATCAATAGATCCATGATTCCATGTCGAATAGCGTAGGTGGTACTCGTACTGTTGCTATAGTAATTGGTGATACAATGAATTAATTGGTACAGCTTTGAATGAATATACTGGAATATCTTTTTGATTCTTTTGGATGCCTATATGTGCGTTAAATTTAATTTCAAAATCCAGCCATAAATCAATTGTTATACCTATGTGGTTTTATATCAAACCAACAACCACTAAAACTTTCACATTAAGTACATAAGTTTTTTTTAACTTAATTTTGCTTCCGCTTGACAATGATTTCACTTGATGGTCTCTACTCAATATTTAGACTGTGCATCCTAATTTATACATATGAAGTTTCGTTAAAATATCCATACTTAATTTTGGAGATTTTGGAAAGAAAAAAGCGAGTAAGAAAAAGTGTTTATTCGCAGCAAAAGTAGCTAAAAACTACAAAATTATACAGACTGATTTTGAAAAGGTATTTTATCCCGAAAGGGAGTCAACCTACTCTTGGAGGTTAACAACATTTGTTTTACGACTTTGTGGAATTCATTCGACATTGAATTTTTCATTGAAGAAATGGAATTTAAAGTTTAAAATTCTAGTAAAGAATTTTCAGGCAGCCCTAGATCAGCTGATTAACTTGAACTATGTTGAACTTTGTTAAATGATAATGTTGATTAGAAGAGACTTAGAAACAATTCTAGAAAATGCCACACACTTCACGCTTGGAGTTGAATTTTTTTTGGTATGGAAATTTGGAATGAAATATTTCTAAGGTTCTCAAAACATGTGGACAACCATGGTTCTAATCACCCCATTCCGGGATAACATACAAATTTATACTCACCCTGTATAATAAAAAAATCTACGGAGCTATATTTGGACTTGAAAGTTGGCAGCAAAGGCGTAAATGCTCTGAAAGTTATAATCATATTTTGAAAGTGTGAGTGTATGAGAGTATACTATTTTGACCATTTTGAACTCACTGATAGAACAACAAATGCCAACAAAAACTTTCTTGTCAATAGCAAACTGAATGAATTGCAAA
Source organism: Crocallis elinguaria (assembly GCA_907269065.1). Classification (NCBI taxonomy): domain Eukaryota; kingdom Metazoa; phylum Arthropoda; class Insecta; order Lepidoptera; family Geometridae; genus Crocallis; species Crocallis elinguaria. The sequence goes on along the minus strand of OU026079.1, from coordinate 6,738,774 downwards.
TAAATAAACGGAATCGAAAAACAACCATCTATTTCAATAGAACCGGAACTTTTTATTTATTCGTGTGTGTATAGGACAGTTGGGTATAAAAACGTAACGCATATCGGTTGTTTGTACATTTTGAGGATAAATCATCGGAACAGAAGGCAAATTTCAAAAGTTTGTGATTTATCATAATCCGGATTTCCATTTGGCGAACGGGCAGTCCATTATTGTATGTCACGGGCAAGGGTGCGTGCTTAGTGAAAAAAGGCATTACGCAGGAAGCAATCTATAAACAACGCATGATTAGGTACCGATTCGGCGCTGACGTAGAAAGGGGCGAAATCTAAACTGAGAGGAAGGAACTCGCTGTTTCGGAAATAAAACAGGAGTAGCCTTTGTTTGCAATAATCCTGTTAACAGCGCAATGTGGAGAGCTTTGCAGATTTGTAGAAAGTTTCCAAAAATAGCAAACTAGTGTCATTGTTATGTTTTTTTTTACTAGCTAGTCCCATATTGTGGTCAAACGCCAACGCAGCTATGTTAAATTTTTACCTCTTATACACCTTTGATCACGTGACCACTATTTCGTGATGATATGATCAAAGATGGAAAATACAGTAAATCTAGATTAGAACTGGCTTCCACGTCTAGCAACCAGATCACACCTATAGGTGCTTGGCGGCAATTGAGGGTGGTATCTATACCCAGACGAGTCCTAGAAAATGCTACCTGCTATGATTACCTACATCAAAGCTCAAGTTCATTCTAGGTTTCGAACCATCAAGCTACAGGTCGTCAGCCGCCATCACCACCACTGATCCATCATCGCTCCAAATCATCGCGCTTCAACGTATCTGTACAGGGAATAAAGAAAGAAGAAGAACGTATCTGTAATTTTTTAATTATTTATAATTCTACCGAATCAGTGTCTAACCGTTATCTAACTCCATTCTCTTGTGACATTTCTAATCATTCGAGACGTTTGTCTTTAGACACTGTCTGGCTAAACAAGCTTCTTAAAGTGTTTTTTTGCGGTAACACGGCCAATGCTTAATTAATGTTGTATGAAATACTATTTTTACTAGGATGATTGTTTTTTTTTTATTTATTTATTATAATAAGAACGGTTGAAATACCAATTACACTGATTACATGATGATAATTTAATTTCTTATTTCGTGACCATACCTACTGTTTGATGGTGATTTAACTAAATTATTTTTTATTGGTTTATTATGGTATTATTTTAATTTGGCACTTGTCTGTTACTGTGACATTTTAATGTCTGTTATCAATCAAATGGTTATTCATATTAATGTGACTTTGACTGCCAGTATTCGTTATCGACAAATTATTTACTACGGCGCACACCGGCCATTACTTAGCGTGTCGTGTTCTTTATCTTATTACAAAATAAAAATAACCCCAGGTACGGTTCCCAGAACCATAATAAAGCATCGTATACGCATTCCTCACGTGAATGTCATAATAAAAGAGCAGCCACTTAAATTACAAAGCATATAAAATATGCGTTACCTTCGGGAAATCTTCTCTGACGGGTGTAGTCGCCTCGCAAGCCAGTAGGTAACGAAGGCCCTTGGAGGAAACTGGTTCTGTTTTATATACGTCTAAAAGGACATTTACATACAATACTAGGGCCATGTTGAATGTGCGGGGAATATTCAGTTTTTATTTTTGATAGAGATGTAAGTATATGTTTTTGTTAGTGAGAGGACTAACTCTTCTGCGTCTCTTCTGTCCGTCTGGGTTGTTACCATCGCTTTGCTCGTGAAGTCTGTCGCCAAGCAGTAGTGTGCAAGAATTACTGTGTTCCGGTTTGATGAGCAGAGTATCCAGTGAAATTACTGGGCTTATGAGACTTAATACCTAATAATGTCTCAGGGTAACGAGCGCACTGCAGTGCCGCGCAGGCCTTTGTGTTTCAAAGTTCTGGGTGGCACTGCAATTGTTATGGACCGTCGTTATGCTTACCATCAGGCAAACGACCAGCTCGTCTCGTTACCAAATAACATAAAAAAAAAGTATAAGTATGTATAATGTATACATAGATGTAGCCATCTCAGTTATTATTGGATGTGGTTAGAGTGGTTTTTACGCTACATTCAGAATCAGAACTGGCTTGTAAGTGCATCGGCTGGAACACAGTGATACATGTTTGGAGTAAAATTTTAAATTTTAGGGCATTTGTTAGTTAGACGAGAATATTAGAGATTCTTTCTCTTCCTGTGTGTGGACTAGGAAGAGAGTGTTAGGGAGGCCTAACACTCTCTTCCTAGTCCACACGGGTATTTGCGAACCTGTAAACCGCTTAAGCTTCAGAGAGAGAAGTTTGGGCACTGATGAATAGATGGCCGGAGTACACCTCATCTATCATGGCATCACACAACATTGAGGTTTTAGTATACATACTTGTCTGTCTCTTATTTTTATTTTATTTTTGTATATGTAAAAACTGTAATGTTGTGTAATGTATTTTCTTTCTTTCTTCTTTTCTATATCCATATATCTGAAGCTCTCTAGAGCTTCCCTAATAATGAACGCCGTAATGGGCTATCAAAGTTATCGCTACGTACAATGGCAGATGAAATACGATATCTAATTAAGACAGGCTGCGGCCAGGTGTGTTACAATGGCTGCAAGTGAATGCGCTTCCGATGGTTCTCAGCTCTATTTCCGGCGCCACAAATGGCAGGAAATGAATTCAAAACACCCTGTAGCAGGATCCGATCTCGTCGACGATCGAGGCGGTGGAATTGAGTAATAGAACGAAATGAACGGAAAAAAAAGAATATTGTTTTCTTAGCATTTCATTTACAGCTGTTCCAGTTACTCTTGCAAATGCAAATATTTTGACTGTGTTGAATTTTGGACTGATGGCAAAACTACACACACGCTTGTTTTTATTACGTTATGATTATATCTCAAGCATGCTTATATATACTCCCAACTGGCAGTGGACTAGAATATTTGGATTAGCTACTCTTACAAAACCCTGAAGACAGTCAAACATAATATATCTGGTTCGAAGATGCAAACACACAAAACTCAGATTGGTAACTGGGTATCAAGTGCGGCCACAGGAAAACTAGTTTATTCAATGTACTACAGTATTCATGTAAATATGATGCATGCAACAGCGTCGAAATATCAGGAGCTCACCACCTAATAATAAGTAGTGGAACACTACAGTTTAAAAGATATTTGACTTGAGGAATATCCTGACTAGTTACCAGATTAGCTAGACGATCACCAAAAAATGGTATCACGATATGGGAGCATCACGACGTCATCATTCATTAAGGATCTTGTAAGATTCAAAGCCTTGACTTGCGGATCATCGGGAACAACAATAGTTGGAAGCAAAATGTAGAATGAACCGCAATAACTTCAGCAAGTCATACACTATAACAGAAATAACAGAATTTACTACAGGAAATGTCCACAACATTTCATGCACTTATGTATAAATGAAGGGTTTCTCCTGAAACACGAACGAAACTGCACAAAAAAGCAATAACTAAATTCTACGAGCACAATTTTTGCATGCAAAAATTTTTCGTCGGTCTTGCAACTTTTACAACTCAAATTATACAATTTATAGCTTGTGCCAAGCTGGCTGTGAGACAGCTTTTCAGCTTAAATATCTTTTAGATTACATAAAATAATTTTGAAATATCTTGATCAAGAACGGACACCTATAGTCATTTGTTTATTTTACTTTCACAAGAGTTCTGTTGGGGCCCATGGGAATAGGGAATTTTGAATTTGGTTAGTGGAAGGAGCTTAAGGTAGGTATAGGACGTATTTTTGCAGTCGCGCTAAAGCGTGTTACCATCAAAAAAACATCGTCGCTAAATAACAGCCAAGATGATTGTTAATTCTAACGCCTTTATACCTAATAATTATAGTAAATAGTAACAAGTCGATGTATCTAACAAAAGTTATCTAAATAACACGACTGCCCTAGCTAGTGTCACTCGGGATGATGTAAGGATTCTAATTAAATAATACCCCATACATCCAAATACGTTCAGGCATTTAAAAGTTATGGTAGAATAAAGAAACTCACATACAAACACACATTCATGAACCGTAAAAAACATTACACTTGTTTTTTGGGCAGTCGTGTAAAAAGCAAACAATGAGATCTAAGTATAGAAGAAACTATTTTTAATTGACAAATGAATACGTATAAAACAATATTACTTCGAACACAGTATAGTGACACCGGTAAAGTTAACAAAAAAACTTCTTCGCCTCAATTTACACTAAGATTATCTATCGTCAACCACTCGATTTTGGAAACTCCCCAAGTCTTTGGCGATATTAACTTTCCGCCGGGACAAAGCCCTTGCTAATCTGAGCTTTGCTGACGAAACTTCGGTTTTCTATTAACACGATTCGATCTCTTTGTCTTCTGCATTTGAGATAAATAAACAATTGTCTTACGTAAATAATAGATGATCGTTGTGGTTGTTGAGATCATGGATTATGGATAAGGTATTATTTGAGAATTAAAATTCTCATCCTCTATCAAAATTAATAAATACGGTGATCAATTTAAGGTTTGTTTTCAATCCACTAAAAAGGAGCATAATATTTTCAAAATTTTGTCTGAGCGTTTGATAGATGCGATGCGTAACCAAAATGCTGGTACTTATTTGGCACAACGAATCAGCATTGCGGTTCAACGAGGCAATGCCGCCAGCATGCTGGGTACGCTTCCAACTGGTAGTGGGCTAGAACATTTTGGATTATCTATAGGCCTACTTTGGCTTCTAGATTATCCAACTGTTTTTGTAGCTAGGTTAGATGTAGTGTTTATTTATATATTAAAGCATTTAGTCCGTTGAAAAACTAAATTCACTAACTAAAATCATATGTACGTTGAAGGTAATCAATTACTTTGATACTTGGGAGCGGTGGGCCTAATTGTAGCTTCCTAATTTTAGAATTGTTTTACTAGTAATAAGTACCTCAACTATTGTAGGACAAATTATATTGTTCCTTAACTTAGTTTATTTTGTTCCATATCTGACCACTCGAATTCAGTTATAATCAAGTGTGCGAGACGAGCGAAGAAAAAAAATTGGTAGCACTTCTGATTCCCCGTTCAAACATCTAAGCTGGGTAGGTACGGCTCAGAAAGGTTAGACTTAGGCTAAAATTCAGAGACGAGTCTAAGCGTGGACTTTTGCTTCCGTATGTCAAATCTCTATAGAATTTTGACATATGAAAGTACGAGTCCACGCTTAGAATCGTCTCTGAATCTTAGTTTTAAAGCGGGAGCTTAGCAAAGCGGAGCTCTTAGTCAGTATTTATTGGTTAATTAGGTGGTTCTTAAACTTTATCATTGACTATCCGCAACACGTGTACAAGTTTTAATAAACATCAACCTTTATTACTAACAAGTTTTTTAATCCAACATGGATTTACGAATAATACGCGTATTAATTAATATTTTACAAAACTATGTAACAACATCATTATGAGTTGCCAAGTATGCTTAGGCTGTCTAGGTATATAAGTTGAAATTTTCTGTAGCAACGTATGATTTAAAGGCCACGTGTAACATTTTATGTAAACTAAATTTCAATAGTGGGAGTATTTTCTTAGATTCGTATAATTCTCGAGACTCCCCGACGACTTTGTAAAGCCTGAACAGAAAAGCTTAAATTTCAAAATAAAAATAAATAAAGTTAGAAATAAAAACCACAGCTACAAAAACGTGCCTAACACGTTTACGTGAAAAATATTTTTTTTACCATGATCTTTGTCATTAAAGTTTTTATTACTGCGTGGTAGCGTTGAGTGTGTAATCCGTGCAATTTGTTTTACTGTTCGGAGGATAGAATGTGTCCTTAATAGTACGTGATGCTGTTATCTCAGATTACGTGGGCTGCCGCCGTTGGTGTCTTCGAGATATTTTTAATCGTCTTTAGTTTTTCTTGGCGAAGCCTTGAGGATTTTAGTTATTTTGAGATCGTTTCTTGTAATTGAATTGATTGCGTTTTGTATTCCCGCATTGTATCTTGTTGCGGATTTATACAAGCTATATCATGCATATGGTATTGATCTACTGTACTGCGGCTAAGTATTATTTAAGAGTAGTTTAGGATTGAAAGACAAGATGCTCTAAAAAGGCTATTTTCGGTAGGTACTTGATCAAACGATCGAGTACTTTATTTTACTTTTAATAGGCAAGAGATTTACCTCTATCTCACCAGATCATTAGTGACGATGTGGTTAAAGCTAGTGAGCACGTTAACCTAGAATAGAACAGTTCAGCTATAGAAATATATTATATCGGTTTGTTAGCAGCAATCGAGGTGGTTGGTGACAATTTTCATCTTGGTTATGGTAAGTTCACACATCGACGAATCGTTATTATTTCTGGACCGTGATTTAAAACGATTCGTATTTATTTTTCCAATGGAATTATTTTTCCGATAGCCATATTCGCAAGCTCGCGAATCGTGAAAAGCGTAGCGTCTTGTAGCTGTGTGAAAGGTTATTCGTTGTTTGACTAGTTGAATTTCATTTTTGGATATAATATTCCCAAGTCTTAACGTCCCCACTAACCACTCACAAGTAGGGAAATAGGAAATTTAAATTCCTAACGGGCCCACCGTTTTTTAAATTTTCCACTAACGTTGGGAACATTTGTGCCAAATCACGATTCGGTTCATAAATATGAGCATCTATACGACTTTGTCGAATCGTTATTTATCACGAAACTTTTGTTGAATCTTTTTGCGAATAGTATTAAATCACGATACAAGTTAGAAATACAGTGAACATTTATTCGTTTTTAACGAATCGTTATTTATATCGAAAGTCAGTGATAGATGTATGGGTGGATGAGCCGTTATTTCGCCAGCTCGGTGGCGGGCACTAGAGAATACAATGCAACCCCGTTTCAACAAGACGTTGACAATTCATAGTAAAGTAATGAAGTTTAGATATCATGTTATTATAATCAAAGTAACTATGACTTAGCAGTATCGGCAGTGAGATGGGCCGTCAATGACGCACTGAAAGCACATTTTTTAGGATTAAGTCATCATACACCTTAATGCGAAAAAATGATAATGATGACAGAAATCTCATTACTTTTATTATTCTACTGGATAATGAGACAAGCTCATTTCATGTCAGTTCATTTGCCTAACCATCACGATGGTTAGCTTAGCGCTAGCCCATAAGAATCGCAGTGCCACCCAGAACTTTTAAACAAAGTCCGGCGTGGCACTGCAGTGAGCTCGCTATCCTGAATATATTAAGTCACATAAGCCCAATAATTTCATTTACATTTATGAGTTTCTCAAGCTTCACTCAAGTTAGGAGTTAGACAACGTATTTAATTCACGGGCTTAAGCCAAGACAGCGAGTTCAATAACACAAATTAATGGGGTGGCAGCTAACTCAATGTATCCGAGATTACTGTTGACAGATATGTCTTCATGCTAATGCGTAGGCGTACTATGTGGGAGACCAGCGCTTTCCGTACCGCTACTACGAGTTTTGATAGTTTACGAAACGTTTATACGTTTCATTTTCTTTCCAAACATTTCGGAGCAGCGCTCCTAGCGGAAACTTGGATGAACTTTAATCGATTAACGATAAACTATTGAGTTTACGTTACTTGCAAACTCATACTATAGAGGTACAGTGCAATTCTGTTTTAGTAATAGGCTATTTTCTTTCGAAGTCCTGTAGGTAATGGATAACTAATACCGGAAAAGATTTTTTTTACATTGGGTGGTCTTATCACTTAGCGATTTCTTCCATATAAGACGGAGAGGTTGATTAAATGAAAATATACGAAATAGAACCCGCGGAATACGGAGTTCGAGTCCGATATTTCACAAAATATACCACTACGAATACAAACTCTTTAATATATATTATGTTCAAGATGTTTTTTGCTTGCTTCTTAATCTCTCATTCTTCAAACAAATATAATTTTATTTAAAAAGCTCGAATTCACATTTCAAAATATAAATCACGTTCTTTTATCTCTGTACAAAAAGTCAAAGTTAATAAAACACTAAAAATCGTACGCGTACACAAGTAAGAAACTTATACACGAAAGGTATACCGCAGCAAGCAACCCCAAAACGTATATTTGCTATCGACAAATCTAACTATCGGTTTACCTCCTATCGTTGTTTTCTCGATGAAATTTATTCTTAGGAATCACACATTATTCTGGAATATCGTCGACGACAACGGTCGCAGAGTACGTGAGGGTAATGTAAACACTTCGAGCGCCACGAGACATGTTTCGTCACTTTAGCTGAAAAAGCTAAACATTCAAGGCGCGACGCAAAATTCAACATCGCACTGTACGAGCGACATTTCGTCATGAAATTGCTCGGCTCACCTCGCCCATTCACACGCGTAAACTGTTTGCTGAGAGACAGGATTGAAGTTCTTCGAAGATTGCACTGTATGATTCCTGCGGAATATCCGTGTTTGTATTTTAGAGTGGAATTTTGTACATTTACATATATTATGGAAGACAATGAGGAACGCTTCAAGCCTATCTTGCGAGTTACTGCGATGATAAAAAGAAAACATTGAAGATTAATCTCATGTATCTTATACTGCTATTGTGATGACATTTGAGTTTTTGGTTGGAAAGTATATAGTGTATAGCTAAGTGCATAAGAATGTGTGTTATACACGGCAATGAATTGCAATGCTTGTATTGCAGATGGAACCATCGCAATGCTTATTCCACATCTTCCTACGGCTCTGACGCGCATTTTACAACTTATTTGACCCCTTACAGATTGGTCAAGAATTGTATAGTAACGTTTCATCAGGCATTGTGAGAGAGCGTTGAAGCTTTCGTTCACCGCTACTCACGTCTAGCATAATGAAATTTTCATGAGTAGAAAAAGAGGATTTTACTAACAATTTTATTTAGCCCGCCAGGTTTGCGAAACAAGAAGAAGGTTGAGGCCAAAAGATGTAAATTTTATTCATATAGAGGCCCGTCCCAACCTATTCCATATTTGCTAATGAATATTACAGAGAAGATTCCGTAACAATTTACTGGAATACGAAACATTGTGAAGTTAAAATGTTCATGTTAAGTCTGCACACAACGCGCTCTTTGAACAAGGATTAAATTCTTAATATTGGAATGTGACTTGGGTAAAGACAGAAATAGTAATGTTTAAAATTATACTTGTAAATGTTTATTGTGACGGTGACCTTTAGTGTACATTTGGTGAATTAACACTAGCAGATCCGTGCTTTTCAATGATGATTCTCATGTGTTTTTTTCCTTTCAAATATCTATCTAAACTAAGATTATATATAGTGAATAATTTATAGTTTCAATTCCGCGATAAACTGAAACTATAAATTACTCACTTTATATAATCTTATTTAAATGGATTTCCGCAAAGTAACGCCTGATTCCATCAAATATCTATCTAAATTCTCTAATTGTTAAATCTAATTGGTAAGTGCATCACTTGAAAACGGCTGGGTCGATATGGCTATACGAGTATATAAATTATAACTGCCTGAAAAATTTGAGAAAAACTGAATTTCTAATTCATACATACTATCTCAAGACTATAAACTCACGATTCGTATATACGATGGATAATATGCGTGAATTCTTTTTTGTTTTGTGTGGACAGGACAACGTCCGCTGGGTCCACTTTTATAGTAACATCACATACTAGTTCCTATATACGGTAACTGGTTTTATTCATCTAGTTTTCAATGTCGAAATTAGATGTAAGTCCAGTTTTTTATAATAGCTACTTTGAAATAGTTCCGAACAAAAAGATTTTATTAAATAACTCCTACATAAATATTACAGCTAAATCCAACTACGGCTACGTGACTCTAGTATAGGTGATAGTAGTGAGTCCGCTAAGCTCGTTTGTGGTACGCCAGCGGTAAGGAAAGCTTTGTAGGTGGATTCGAAGATCCTGGAAAGCCTTCAGTAAAAAAAAAAACAAAACACAAGCACAGCAAGACGGTTTTTGTTCACTTAACGGTTAAGCACGTTAGGATTCAAATCACTTATCTACACTACCACTACCTACTGCCTACTAATGCTGAGCCATCATAGCTTTTAAAGAACAAAAACACTGATATAAAATTCAATTGTTACAATTTACTGGAATGTTATCAGATACTTCCGATCCATTTACAAAAGACAGAAATAACATTTAAAAACGGCAACAATGTAGTTAAAAAAAAAATTAACGTTAAATATTCCGAATATCACTTTTGTCAACGCCATAACGTGTTCCATTGACAAAACAGAACACTACTCAGAATAAAATTGATTCCTCTTTATTATATGTTGAAAAGATCCTTTATTTTTTTTCCGCCAACATAAAGGAGGTCGTAAAAATGGTGCAAAGATAAATTGGCAGTAAAATATCGTGTTGATTCAGCTCTCTCGGATAATACCAACAGGAAGCATTCCAAATCCCGGATATGAATTCATACGAGAATTTCATAAAGGATCCAACGAAGTTTACTTATCAAGAGCTTTTGTTGGTTCTGTGAAGCCTAATTACACAGGTTTTAAAACTGCTTCTGGATCTATTATAACTTGGTGAACTTTACATTAACCACTGGAGCTGGAAAACTAAGTTATCCTTGGAAACTATCTACATTTCTTGGGTTCCTTAATGTAGATGAAAATAGTGGGAATTGTATTAATTTCGCTAAGCTTTATTTCTTCGCTTTTAGCTTTCACAACTAGTGACCAACAAAAGATTCCACCAGCACGGGAAAATCATGCTTGCGCAACAAATAATATGCGTATTCTAACACCAGACGAATTAAAATTTTAAGTCCGTCGATCGGATCAAGCGACTGTTAAATGTGCAGAAGGGTATCTCTGCCATTTCCGACTCCTGATTTCTTTCTCCATACCTCACTCACGTCATAGTTTATGCTTGCCACGCGTTCCAAAGGCATTGCTGGACTGTAGCCTTTTCAATAATAATAATAATTCATTTATTGATCCAAAAATGCATCTTAATGTTACTTTAACAACAAAATAATTCATAAGTGAAATAATTATGTCACAATATGACAATGTAAATAATAATAACCAAATCTTAACTAAAGATTAAAGTAACAGATTTGAAAAACCCTAGCTCTCACGGTAGGATACCCTGAGTTTGCAAGAGCTAGTTCTCTTCCAGGATGCTAGACTTTTAGTGTTATGTATGCGAGTACGTGAATGTGAGTATGTGTAGGTATGTGAGTTTTGGGTGTGTGTGTTTGTATTAATTTACATTTACATATATACTTTTACAAATAATATATTAGTAATGTATTATTCTAAATATTGATCCTTAACAATTCTTCTGTTTTTTTGTGACTTAAATTTTGTAATACTGTACCAAACTATCCCATAAAATATAAACCAAAGGACACCCACTCTCAAAATTAGTATTCTTCACTCGTTGCAACACTGATTAGTACTAGTATTAGTGCCTTGTATTTGGTATTCAACGTCAGGAGACAGCCCTACCGATTGGCGACCGGTTCGGTGGATTAATTTGCATTCACGACCGAAACGGATCGTGAGGCTATTTCGTCGGTATCTCTCCCATTTCCGGCCTATATACAGCCTATACACAGTGTGGACGGTTAAAATGGACCGATCTATCCACCCATACAAGGTGATTTCATCCAATGAGCGCTCGAAACTACTCTAATTAATAAAGATAGACACTACAGAATCTAAATTTCTTGTTTTGTGGAATCTGGTTTGATGCTCAACTTTTGACGAACAGAATGTTTTGGTACGAATAATTTGAAGATGAAGCCAAGATAGTCCAAAGCTTACCTAAAAAGGTCATGAAGCCTTTCGTGTGGACTTTGCTCGTGCTATCTGCCAAGCAGTAGAATTCATGTATTATTATGTTCCAGTTTGATAACCAATATAATCAGAAGTTAGTGGACTTGTGACAAAAAATCCTAAGCGTCTAATATGCGCACTATATGTGCCGCGCAAGCTGTTGTGTTTGTTCCGAGTGGCACTGCAATAGTTATGTTAACCAACAGGCAAAGACTTGCACGTCTTGTTTCCTTGTTGTAGTATAAAAAAACATGCACTCAAATCATAATAAAATGAAGAGCACGTAATTCGTGAATAGATCGGTTTATGTTGATGATGCGAAAGAATATGCAAAGACAAAGAGAAGTGCCCAATGCTATACTTACCTAAATGAGATTTAGCATGATGATATAATCTCCAAAAAAAAAACTAAAAAATAACACTATTTTATAGGCGCAAACTTTTTACAAAAAATATTAGTTTGCAGTACCTTCTCTTTTTTTTCTTAATTCGGCATCTATTTATTTCTTTCATGCGTGACATTTCATATTTTTGTTGTTTTACAGCCAATTGGGTCGACTCCTCCTGTATAAGGTTTTGTTACCTAAATCTATCTATACGTAAGTTTGTTTGTGAGAGATCTACAATATACCTATACATTGTTAAGATAGAGTCTACGGAGATCGAGTTTCCCCTCCGTGAACTATTGACCGACACTAGTAAGGTTGTTTGAACGATATTTGGTTCAGAAAAGTGCTTTGGACCGTTAAAAATCAAATAGTCTGTGATAATGTTAAAATAGTTAATGAGAAAATTCGTGTCAATCTGAATTTAACCACATCATTAGTTAATTCATCAATCTGTCTACAAACGACATGAGCTCCACGCTTTCCTTCCAAAGAATACTAAAAAGTTTCCGGGTAAATAGGGAACTTTTTAAGCCCTGTAATATGCCAATCTTTAGGTATAATTAGGCTGTACGAAATGCTAAACGACGATATATTTTTAGTGCCATTAATGATAGCAAACCAAATGATATTTGGAAAATTCTTCGCGAACTAGGTTTTGGGAAGAGTAAAACTATTGTGACCCCTACAGTCGATATAAATGCCTTGAACTGTCATTTTACATCAGTGCCATGTCGTGTCAGTTCGAGCGTCAAGGCTAATATTATTGGTCAACTTAATATGACCCCGTGTGTAAGCGCACAGAGTCTCTGCTTTAAACTGGTAGATGAAAGTGAAGTGCTAGTTATAATTAAAAATATTTCTAGCAAAGCGGTGGGTAACGATGGTATAGGCCGTGAATTGATAACTCCTATCCTACACATTATTTTACCTTTTATCACTCACGTTATCAACTTCTCCATTACCTCTAATTGTTTCCCTAACGCATGGAAGTATGCTCACATAATCCCAATCCCTAAAAAGTCCATCGTCTCTGATTTTAAGGACTACCGTCCTATCTCGATCCTCCCTTTTCTCTCTAAGGTGTTGGAACGGGTTGTGCATCGTCAGCTTTCTCTCTACCTCCAATCTAATAATCTTTTAAGTCCATTTCAGTCAGGATTCCGCTCAGCTCATAGTACCTGCACAGCTCTTACAAAGATAACTGATGATATTAGATTCAACATAGATGAACGTAAACTCACTTTACTCACACTTCTAGATTTTAGCAACGCCTTTAACTGTGTTGACCACGAAATTCTTTTGGCTATATTGCGCTCTCAAAATTTATCACAATCTGCTTCTGACTGGTTTCTTACGTATCTCTGTGGGCGTCAGCAACGTATACAGATTGACGATGCTTTCTCGGATTGGAATGATTTAGATGCTGGCGTACCACAGGGAGGTGTACTATCTCCTCTTCTCTTCTCTATCTTTATCAACACTTTAGTTTCCCAATTTCGTTTCTCATCCTATCATTTTTATGCTGACGATGTTCAACTTTATCTTTCCTTCAGTCCTGATGACATCACTACCGCTGTTAACCAGTTAACCGAAGATCTAGATGCTGTGTTTGCTTGGACACAAACATTTGGGCTTCTTATTAATACAAATAAAACACAGGTCATGATTGCTGGATCTAGAGGTCTTTTAGCTAAAATAGATTTTCAGACAATACCAGCAGTCAAGTATAATGGCATATCACTTGAATACTGTAAAGTAGTAAAAAATCTTGGTCTTTACATTAGTAATAATCTTTCCTGGGACAACCATATCACTGAGACCAGTAAAAGGATTTATGGCTCTTTGCACAGCATGAAGCGACTTAAAAATTTTCTACCTCAACACGCTAGAGTAACCCTTGTCACTTCTTTATTATTACCTATGCTTGACTACGCAGATGTATGCTACCCAGACGCCACTGAAGAGCAACTAAATAAACTGGAACGCCTTCTCAACTTGTGCATTCGCTATATTTATGGCCTGCGCAAGTACGATCATGTGTCTCAGTTCCGCTTCCAATTAAAATGGCTAAACATCCGTTTTCGGCGGAATGCACACACTGTCTGTCTCCTTTATAATATCCTTTTTAATTCCCACTCTCCAAACTATCTTAAGGACCGATTCATATTTCTCTCTTCTCTTGGCCGACCACAGCGCACATCTCAAGTTTTTCAACTAATGGTTCCACAACATAGAACGGCATTATACTCAGATTCCTTCACTGTCACCGCAATACGTCTCTGGAACGATCTTCCGCCGGATATCCGCCAGGCATTATCGATTGGTGCTTTCAAGTCCAAAGTGTATAACCACTATCTTGCTCTCCAAAACAAAACCACAAACTGAGCAAATCACTAGATTACTTTACCTAGGGTACCTATATTTTATTTGATTATGTATGTATTGTATATATGTATTTATGCTATTAGATTGGTTCGTGTTTTCTTATATTTGTATTTTTGTATGTACACATATGTTATTTCTCCATACAAATTTTACTTATCCAATAACTATGATCTGCACTACCTTGTAAAATCACCACATTACACCGAGGTTAACTGGAAGATAATGCTTTATAGCATTAAGTTCGCCTATGTACCTTCAACTATGATTGTGCAATAAAGAATTTTCTATCTATCTATCTATAATCATTTTGTAGAGAAATGAGGTTGAAAATGGTGATGAACGTGCGTGTTAAACGTTATTTCGTATTTTCTTTATTTAACTAAGAAAAAGAGATACAATAAGTTTAAATATTTTTACTTATCTCTCTAGACCAGTAATTAAACAATATAGAGCATTTTGCGTCAAAAAAGTTTTTTGTAGCCTTTTTGTGATTTTTTTTTCCAACATGTGGTTCATTTTTATAGAATATATTTTTTAAATACTTGACATATAGAAAGTACCTACTATATTTTTTTGTTATTTGAGAACGATTATTTGTGCTATGAAAAACAGGACGTTTTGCATTATCCAGCGCCTTATTGGTGTCGATTTTGGCGTCTCAAACCTAAACCTAATTTGGATTTCACTGTCTCTTTCTAAATAAGAACATGACAAAAGGGGTGGAATATATTTTAGACCTATTAAATGAATTCATTTGCTTGTACGTAGTGTACATTTAACTGCCATGAATTTAGTGGCGTACAATTTATCAAGGGTGGAAGATATTTGGCAGCTCTAAAACTATATTACGCCTGTCAAACATCTTCTATCCCTTTCTCAAGTTTGGAAATAGAGAGTGAAACTAACATTGCGTTTAGGTTTGTAGTTCTAGAATTGACACCATGCTACTTCCTTCTAATCCCACTAATATCCTACTTCCTACTAATATTATAAATGGGAGAGTGTGTTTGTTGGATGTTGGTTTGTCTTTCTTTCACGCATGTAACGCAGCAACGGATCGACGTGATTTTTGCCATAGATATAATTTATGGACCGGAGAGTAACATAGTCTTTTTATCCCGGAAAAATGCACGGTACCTTTGGGAACGCGGGTGAAAACCGCGGGCAGAAGCTAGTTATTATATAGTTATTGGAGTATTCTTCATCTTCAAATGCAAACCTATCAAGGATTATAAAACAGAGAAGGGAATTTCGGAGAACAGTTCATCTATTAGATCGCAAAAGAACACATTGCTACTAGCTTTCCCACATTGAAACATTTGCATGACATTAAAACTGTGTACATAATAAAATGAGATAATTACCACCGGGCGCGGTTCTGTTACGCAAGCTAACAGCTAGTGATAAACTAGAATTTATTATGCTGATGAACACTATGAATTCCGTTCCCGTTAACAGTTGGGACTGTAATAGAGTTATTACTCAAAGGTTTGGAATAGGCTCACGCACAACATGTTATTCAAATTGTAGGCACGTCACCACGTAAGCTAATATCGAATCGAGTCTGCTTCGCATATTATTTATTAGTCGCTGGACTTAATGATATTCCAATAACGATCGAATAACGCTAACGATTCAAAACTTAATGGAAATTGAGTTAGGTTGTCGTGGCTGTAAAAATGAGACGTTCTAAGCCAGCGGTTCTTAATATTTTTTTGGTGACGGAACCCTTTTGGAAAGCGAAATACTTGACGGAAACCTACAATAAAACAATAGTTTTTTTTAAAGTGTTTTCTTTATTAAAATGCATAATAAAAGAACCATGTTTTTTTATAAATTTTTCCGGAACCCCTACAGGGGTATCGCGGAACCCTAGGGGTCCGCGGCACACACTTAGAGTATGGATGTTCTAAGCAATAGAGTGCCAAAGTCTGCAAACAACTTTTTTGGATGGTCATTGCATCATCCGTGCAGATAACCACGCACGTGATCCGCCCAATATTTTCTGCGGCACGACCCATCGCCATACCTACCCAGTGTAAATTGGAAACAAATCAAATATGCATCGTTCGTCCAACCGTGAGATGGAATACTCGCATTAGCGATATATTCGAATATCAGATCTATTCCAAATCCGCTGGCAGACAGAATCGACAAGTTATACCACTTTTTCTGTGGAATTTGATTTTCCTTCGGAATTGCTGTGACAGCCTTTTTTGCATGTAAGTTTAGCTTCAAAAAATGGTTTCGTATTTTTCGAATTCGCGTGGGAGTTTTGACTGATTCATGTAGATACGAATACATGATATTATTGTATGCGAATCCGTTTAAATTTTGTTCAAACATAACATGTATTCTGAGAAAATAAAATATCAAAACGTGTTTAAAATCTGTACATGTTTCTTTTGGAACAAACATTTAGTATGAGATACACTAAAGCACCCGCAATCTCGTGGAAAGGTATTCACCTTCCCCTTTTCTAAGCCTGGACAAAGAAACGTTACGATGTTCGAGCAAATTTAAAGAGAGGCAGCCGCTAAAATAACCGAATGCGCTTCTCCAGGAGTGCACTCAGTATGATTGTATTCCAACCAGTGCTTCTTATTGTGACCTGCAAACTCTGCAGCCTTCAAAACGATGCACTTTCACATCTTCCCATCAGAAAATATATTTTAGTAGACAAACCGGAAATAAAACGCTCGTACGTACAATACATATTCTGAAATTGATGTCTCGTACATTTACGTAACGTCTATCGCGATTGTCGTTTCAAAAGGCTTTCACGGATTTGAAAGAAGTTTGTCAAATTCAAGCTAAACAGTGAATTAAATATTAATACTTAAAGTTTCTTCATGAGTATATCTGTCAAGAAAGGTAAGCCTGTACAAAACTTTGAGCAGCTTACAAAACTTAATTATGCCTATTATTCTTGTTGTTGAGTAATTTACTGGGACTCCGGCGGCTGTTTCAAGAGATAAATTGAATTTAACGTTAAACTTGTCAGAGCCAGATGTCAAACGCATAAAGTTCAAGCAACATTTAAGATACTCAACTTTAACATTGCACTGTATTGTTCCTTGAAGTGGAAAATCAAAGCTAAGAGTTTGACCGATTCTATAAGTTTTCAGTCGTCGAGAGCGAAACATGTTGTGTCTTGAAATAAATGTATGTATTTTCTTTCTTCTTTCTTTCTAAAATGTTTCTATGTTTGTTTATTGGTTTAATTTAAAAACAGCAAATCTGTAAATGTATTTAACCCGTTGGAAGACGTGAGTGGATCCCAAAGTTGAAGATTGTTTATAATATTGCAATGCTACAAAATATGCGGTCTAATAAAGTCAAGGTGTCAATTAAAGGCATTTCTACTTTCTTATGATGTTTTTACGTTGTGCAGCTTATAAAATATAACTTATAGGAAACCAGGAAGAATGAAAGAAATTCCTATTCATGTTAAAGGATCCACTTGTCTACTAGTTTGTTGCATCACTTTGTCCAAGTAAAAACATATTGATGAAATGTCAAAAAGTATATGGATGTTATCCATCTTCTAGGTCCTGTTATGGCGGGGGATGTAAGTTGTGTTATTTCTCTTTGGATTGCAGTACTCGTTAAAAACGGTACGACATTCACGTGTATTATGCAAAACTTTTCCTAACCAGGCACAATTTATATACACACTATAGTCTGTTGACAGTTCGTACATATTAATGATGTATAATTGTAATTCTGAAAATAACAAAGCACTGATTATTGGCAGCTGAACTGACCCGCCATTTGACAAGCTTCATGAGTTCAATTACCATGACAATCGCATTTCAAAGCTCCATTCACAAGAATGGCAAATGTCTGGCATTTACAAACAATCAGTTCGCTTTTACAATAGCAATGCTGATTAATGAACGAGTTTTAGTTAAGCCAGTGTGCGTGTGGTGAAATTGTTGGAAAGCAAATGGTGCGGCAGTGGGATAGACAGGCCGATTTCGGGCTGACTGGTCGAATGCGCTAATTTGCAATGCGACTACGGCACTTTTCATCGTCCCCTGTCGAACGCAACAGTTAAATGGACAGTACCTTTATTTCCACGGTTTGGTTTTAATAAAACAAATGAATTTAATTTCCGAAATTTATGTTCCAGACAAGGTTATTTTTTAGTCCATTAAAATTACTAGCGCTTGGTCGGATTCGCAAATAGTTGGATACTCATTTCGCCTGATTAATATTGATTTAGGAATCCATAACGTCATGACGAAGAGGTAGCGACGCGATGTCACAATTCGACTATTTTTTGGGCATTGTGGTATTGGATGTTAGTGATGTCTTTCCATATAAACATAAACATAACATAAACGCTTACACACTCATACCCCGCACTAGGATTCCCTGTGTCGCAGGTGGCATGGACATACACAGATACACATCACAAACATCCAAGACCCGAGAACAAACTTTATGCTTACACGAAATCTGTCCCGGCCGGGAATCGAACCCGAGACCCCTCGCTTTGCAGGCAGGGTTACTACCAACTTAGCTATGGAACTATGTGTATTTTCATGTCAGAGTGCGTGAGCAGAATACACTTGCTGTGCAAAGTTCTGCAGCTGTGTCACGCCGCGCCTGTCCGTGCACTGTGCAGCTGCTTTCGACAGCTAAAGCGGGAAAATTTTCGCTCGTTTGTTTATTGTGAATGCGCTTTGTTGTCGCTCTCGCGGTGACTTTGTGAACAGGCCACGCTCCGGGCCATTGTGCGAACGAAAAACGGCTTGGTGTATGGAAATTAATAATTATTTTGTGTTTTTTGTCATATTAATACATTGTATGAAAATATAATACTAGATGTGGAAATCTGCAACAGTCATAAATAAAGATAAGTAATTGAAGAATAGAAATAGCATGAAATGATTTCGTTGGATTGCACAAATGCAAAATGCTGTCATGTGTATGACTAATATCGTTTGATGTTTTGTTTATGATACGATACACGTTTCCTCAAAGCATAAGAATATTATCTACATATGTCTGAGCTTATATACTTAATTCTGTACTATTAAATTTTCCATAAAAAGATTGATTATCATCGTCTAATCATATTATTACAGCAAAGATTATAACCGTGTCTGTGTCATAATAACAAAATATAGGTTTGTCGCCTATTCCCATTTGGAGTATTCATTTCGTTAATTGAAGCGTCGGGGTTGGTCACGCGACGGACCGATTACCGCAGAATCACAGATTAGGCAATAGTCATTAAGCTTCGTGTTTCACGTCCAGAATACAGAGTCTAATCACGAATACTTAATAATAGACGATGACAATGCTCAGACGAGGGAGTGGAACGAAGCCAATAAATATGTCTCACTAACGACACTACTAACGAACGATGGCTGAAGCTCCATTAATTCCGAGGTTCTACCATGATTGTGTTTCACTTGAAAAAATCACAGATCCCCGAGTGAATCTCAATACAAAAGAGCTCATCGAATTCACAAATTCAAATCATTGTTAGAAATAAATTAAATTACCTAAATCAAGTCTTTGGATTGGACGCGGCGCGGGCTTAGCCCGAATAATTCACAACATCGGTACCGAGCCAGATTAGCGATTTCTAAACGCGGCACACGAACTCCTCATGAATAAAACACCTGCCTCCACTCTTCATTCAATTTGGGAAAATCACACTTAGCTTAGCCCCAAATCTACTTCGGGGTATCAAAGTATCGCGATATATATTATCCAAATCGGGGTGCGGTACGTAAGCAGATTAACATGAGGATATTCGTGCTGGACGAGTTCCAGCGACTTACACGTATCGTAACAGAAAACGACCCCTTTAATCACTGTTTCACCTCCTTCTCTGCCGTGATATGTGAGAATGGGATAGGCGATAATCCATCGTCGGTTAGAAGCGTGGTAGGCCATCGGCGGGCGTGCGGCACCGGCTCAACGGACCGCAAATTTGTCGGAACTACCAATGAAATCGGATTACTATAGAGGCTGCGGCGAGGGAGCGCTAACGAGCGAGAACACCATTACGCGACGTCACTACCGAGACGTCTGAAGACCTGAATTAAATTTGCCGTCGAACCTTGCAATATTGCTCGTTGCCTTTGATCAATATTGACAACAGGTGAACCCGCCTACCAAATTGAAAGCCTTTGTATCAAATGATGCCTATATTTTTCTTTATCGTTATTGTAAAATAAGGAACCAATGTTGTATTAGGCTGGATCGGATATTGCTGCGAATTTTCATTTGATAAAGAAAACGTTTCATCTATCTTCCAAGTAGGACGCTATACAAATTATTTTTGGTTTTGTATGACGTATGGTACTAGATATACCTACTCTGTTGGTCGAATAATTATAGTAAACATTTATCAACTTCATACTGTTTCGTGTCAGTGTTTGGATCATTTATCAAAGGCGATGCGGATAATGAGGGGTCTCGGTTCGCATCATTCCGACGAGTGTCTGGAATTGTTTTAATGAGTCGTGAGAAAGCGGTAGTCGAGGTTCTGATATTAAATATTTTTCGTATCAAAAATACCATGGTAACGTAACGTTTTGCGTAAGAGTGGACAGAAAGCTTCTAACATAAAATTAAACTGGCGATATAAGAAATAGAAAGCAAGAAATAAACCTTTTTCATCTCAATAACTAAGCTCCTAAACGAATGTTTGTAACTAATTATCAGGTGGTAGGAATAACTCTTCTGTGAGTGTACGTCTGGGTTGGTACTACCGATTTGCTCATCTAGTTTGCTGCCAAGCGATAATATGCAACCATTATACTGTGTTAGTGAAATTACTGGGCTTATGAAAATACCTGGGCTTATGTGTAATAATGTCTCAGCGAAATATGTATGCATTGCTGCGGCGCAGGCCTTTGTGTTTCAAAGTTTTAAGTGACACTGCAGTGATTACGGGCCGGCGTTATGCTTACCATCAGGCAAACGGCCCGCTCGTCTCGTTATGTAATAGTATAAAAAAAATCGGCGCCTCATTTTAAACTTTTCGTTACCACTTTACCTAAGCCCGTTGACTCTTCTCAAATCAGACCATCGAGAGCAAAAAAGTCTGCTCACAGTTTCGCTTTAGAATAACATCGTGGTTATTAGACAATTTTTTTAGCGTACTAACTGCTTCCTCTTACTGGCTGCTGCATGTACACTACTGCTCACTACACCTAACATAGCACCAAAACCAGTTGGGTAATAATTTAATAGTTTTTAGTGAAATAATGCTTAATTAATAATAATAAACATTAACACAATAAAAATGAAATTAACATAAAATATAAAATAAATAATTTAATAGTTTTTAGTGAAATAAAGCTTAATTAATAAACATTAACACAATAAAAATGAAATTAACATAAAATATAAGATATCCGTATTTATTTATTTAAGTTGGATATGAAATGTTCTGGGTCTTCAATAAAACAATTCGTTGGAGAAGCTATTTATGTGCATTTATTTCTTTAATTTTTTTTTATGTGTTCACCTAGCCCAAAGCTCAAATATGAACCACGCCCACTGTCTCTGTTACTCAATACATTGCCGTCTGTACAATCGCCAACGCATCATACCATATGTCAACGTTACAGCTACTGACTCAGGTCATTTAAACATCTGTACTTACTTAAAGTTGCGTTCATTTTGTAACCGGGAAATTATTAATACCGTACACTGGCCTCACTTTGACACTGGCAGAAAAACGTCAAGCAACGTTTAAAAGCCATAATCTGAAGAAGAAGAAGAAAGTTGCGTTCAGAAATATAGATACTACAGGATATACTTTATTGACAAATATTGTAAGTATACCTAATGGAAATGTGATCGGTTAATTATTTTAATGGCCAGATAATTAAATTTTTATAATAATCGACATTTTTATTCTAGCATTTTTTATTCACACCACTAAAAGTTCTCATTGAAACATTTGACGATTACGTTTACAGTACTCAGTCTCCTCGTTCCAGAAAGCATTGTATTTCTGACTGAAAATAGGTTTACAGTGGCAGAAGTACATTTCATATTGTTTATTGTTCACTAGAATTACGAGGCTCCGGCTCGTTAACTTATGCCGTAGAGAATGGCTTCAAAATACAGTCAAGTCGACCTGGGTGACTACCAGTGGCTAAAAACATCTATTATCGAGACATCTCTATTGGTTCTTAAAATTAACCGTATTTATTTGATACAAAGACACATTTTTAATTGACGTCGAAAATCGACTGTATGCATGTTCACATTTCTCCGTAAATTGTGACCCGATTTAGAAAATTCTTTTTTTGTTTGAAAATGTATACTCTCGAGGTGGTCCCATATAATTTTTACTGGTGTAGGTTTTGAAACGAGGCAACTAGAGTCGACAACTTCCACGAGCGGCCACCTCAGATATAGTTTAAATTTTACTAGAGCCCACTTCAATCGGAAGCATTCGTGGGCCGGGACTATTCTCTCCCGACCCTCTTATGCCGGCGACCGACGACCCAAACCTCGAGGTTAGAGGTTCGTAATGCGTATGGTTCTCCATGTGGTCTCTCGAGCTGGTCGCCACAAACCAAATTTGGAGGCTGAGCGCCATCCACGCTCGCGCAAAGATTGGTGACGCTGGTTAAGAGACGAACGCACGGTCATTAAAAAAAATGTCATACACTTTTGCTAAGACGATTCCAAAATTGAATTAAACTAAATCGCTACATGAGACGTTGGTAGGCCCCAAAGTGTTTCTAGATTTTATTATTATGCACTTACATTCACTGGTATACTTGTGAGTACATAAGCCCCCTGTACGTATGTTATGTACCTACTCTATTTAAGATCTGTACGTGTAACGTAGTATTATGTGATTCGTATTTAAGGGCTAGGTCCCCCGACGTATGTTAGATAACTTTTCTTTTAAGGCGTATATAGCAGCAACATAAGATGACCTTCTGGCACGGGAAAAAATATATGTCATTATTCATCATATTCCTGATAACCTTGATCTGATCAAAACAAGTTTTTACCAAATTTACTCGATCAAAAAAAATACAAAGTCAACTCTTAAAATAATTTTGCAATGAAATATGTCTGTTAATGTATGTTGATAAAATTAAGAAGACTTACGTATTACATGACAAAAAACTTGGTTGTGGTCCATTTTCTATTAGGCATCTAATTTTAAATTCATCATACTTTATTGGAATTTTACTCAATTTTTACGAGCGCGCGTTCTTCTTTCTCTTTTAAATGAATGCAAACCGACAGTTTGTGCAAAGAGGATAGAATGAAGAATGTCATTGGCTCGGGGTAAAGCCTATTTGTGACGTCTCTTTATTCCCAAAGGTTACCACCGAAACAGAACACTCAAGCTATTTGGTGTTCCAGCGTGTCAGGCAGTAGCGTGTTCTAATCTTCATCTTCAAATCACCAATACCACGAATCCTGACTGTGCTCAAAACGCTTCAGAACATTAATCTTGATTGTGATGTGTTTGTAGAACTGAAAGGAGATGTTATCGGAACGGAATACTATGTTCGGAGCAAGGTACTGCAAGATGAACACCAGGTAGAACGCCATCTTTGTCAGATTTATTAACTTATTTACCAAAATTATACTATAATATAGTAATTTTCGGTTTTAATTTGGCTTAATCTTTTTAATGTAATTAAAAAAAAAATTCTTCCCATAATTGTGTTATTGACATAATTGTACTGAAATGTTGATATTTTGTGAATCAATATTAAGTAAGCGCTAACTCACTCGTAGGTAAGTCTTAGCTCAGTTGGTAGAGCAGAAGACGCAGGTTCGAATCCCATTGACGACGAAATTTTTGAAATGTTTTTGTTTTATATTTACGTAACAATATTTAACTTCGTGTGATCAGTATGTAATTGGTATTCCTTTTAATAAATAAATAATTGGGGTGTAGAATACATCGCTTTTTCACGATGGTCAAGGTTACTAACTTCTTGTCCAGCAAATCTTCGTAGTAATTCGAATATCACTGTTACTGTGGACCCATTTTGTTATCTCGTGACAGTATACCTACTGAAACGGTTGGCTGTTACGTACTTACATATCCTATTTTAGAACTCAAAGCGTTATAACAAGCTGGGTTTATTGGGCCCTCTGTGGCTCTCCCTTGTCTGTTGTTAGGGTAAATCTGTAAGATATGCTAAGCTTATAAAAGACTTTTAGTTTAATAATATTACCTACTAGCTGCTGCCCGCGGTTTCACCCGCGCGGAGATATTGGATTTCATTGTTTTTATTTTTTGCACGGAACCCTATTTTTTATTCCAAAATAAAAGTAGCCTAAGTTACTCCTTATAGCATCAGCTATCTGCCAGTGAAAATCCCATCAAAATCGGTCCAGCCGTTTCGGAGATTACCAGGAACAAACAGGCAGACAGACAAAAATTTTAAAAATTGTGTGTTTGTTGTAGGTACCGTATATACTTTCATATGCATTTAGTAAAAAGCTGTTATTTTGATATTACAAACAGACACTTCAATTTATTTTATTTGTGTATAGATCACTGCACATTTTTAAATTATCTGAAAATAACATAAAAAACCTTTTACGGTTTCCTAGGATAACGAAAACACGAATTCGGTTATGCTCCCATCAGCCACTAGCAGCGGATAAAATCACCCTTTCAACAACAAAGGCAAAAGTCCTTAACCTATGAGAAAGTCGCCTCTTAATTATACAATTCCATATTATTAGGTACTGATAGAGTTCAGTTTATCTTTCACTGGTCACCAGCTACTAAACGTTAACGTCAAAGCGCTGAATGAACCCAGACGTTGAAATATCAAATTAATGTTGTTTGATTAGGATCGCCAGGTGACCCCTACCCCCAATGAAGGCTCTTTGTGTTAAACCTGTCAGTTAAACCAGCGTTTAGTATTCAAATTGTCATTTCATTTGGTATTTAAATGTTTAGCTTTGTTATGCATTCTGTGAACGGGTGTATTAAAGGAATGCTCAACCTGTTCTTTTTATAACGTTTAATTATACAAACGTTAAATCTATTATCAATTTTCATAAATGACGCTAGTGTTTTTCTTATATCTCATCTGATAGTCAGTAACTTAACTTTGGTTTAGTTACTGGAACACACGAGTGCTTAACCACCATATGTAGAAAAGTTATTACTATAAATCGTCGTAGGTACTGTCATACTAACCTGATGAGTTTTTTTTATGACATCATTGTAGGCTAAAACCTCATGCCTCAATACCTCCTATGGAAATCTCACTACTGATTTTTACCAGGAACTGTTTCTTTAGTAATGAAATATTTCAGTTTTATGATGATGAACACAGTGCAATATCACGTAGTTATTTCGGTATATTTCTGGGTAGTACTTTACTTTTAATATCCATGAAAAAGGATATAAACATTGCTGTCCATTACTCGTGAACTTGTACAGTATGCGTGTAATCAGTACGAAAGTGTATTTGAGGAGTAGGCGAACAAAACGTCACTTTTTTACAGCGCCCCCTGGCGAGTTTATACTATAACATGTATCTAAGAATCATTGCTGATGAATCACAAACCCTATGCAGAAACCCGTATCTGAATCGGTCAAACCGTTCTAGAGATAAACAGGAACATTCATGGAAACGAAAAATATTACCTATTCACAGCGCCCCCTGGTGAGTTTATACCATAACATGTATCTAAGAACCATCGCCGATGAATCACAAACCCTTTGTAGAAAACCATATCTAAATCGGTCAAACCGTTCTGAAGATAAACGGGAACATTCATATTAACTAAAACATTATTTACAGCGCCACCTGGCGAGTTTATGCCATAACATGTATCTAAGAACCATCGCCGAGGTGTCACAAACCCTACGCAGAAAACCGTATCTAAATCGGTATTTTGTGGTGTGTTGGCTTGTTCTTTTTTCACGCAGCAACGGAGCAATGGCACTACGTGATTTTTTTTGCATAGAGATAGATTACAGGCCGGAGAGTAACATAGCTGTTGATTCTATCGTTACTTACCTAAACCTAATTTTAGTTTCGTTCTCTGTTTTTCTAATACATAACATGAGAAAAAGATGGAAGATATTTAACACGTCTAAATTTAGTTTTAGGGCGGTCAAATATATTTCATCCTTGATAAATTAGACGCCACTAAATTCTTTGCCGTTAAATTTACACTAGACATAAGCAAGTGAATTAATTTGACCGGTCTAAAATATATTCCTTCTCTTTGTTATGTTTTCATTTAGAAAGAGAGATTCTAAAATTAGGTTTAGACATGAGATGACAGAATCGACACCATAGGCTACTTTTTATCCCGGAAAAATGCACGGTTCCCTTTGGAATCTCCACGAAGGTGAATCCGCAGGCAGAAGCAAGTATGTTTATATTTTCTTTAAAATGATCCCTATATTTCGATGATAGCTACAATTATTATCAAAAGCCGTTTAATTTACATTCGTGAATTTCTAACGAACCTGTAATTAACAAGATTTGGGGGGGTCTTTGTCAGTTGCTAGTTGAACTCAACAAGACTAGTTTAAAATTTGTTACGATCGCCCACCCAAGTTCTATTAATAAATTTTCGTTATGATATTAGAAAATTAGGGTTCTTATCTTTGATAAATCGAAAACGGAAGATACGTTACTTTCTAAAATTGAGCTTATAATACAGCTACTACGTTACTGAATTTATAAAATTACTGGATTGATTGAATGCACAAGATATCACTCAACTGGGGTAATGAGACTGAATATTTGAATGCTACACAGCAATATTCAGTAACATATCTGTATTATTTTATCACAGGTTACTAACTACAAGGGCTTTTCCCGCAGCCAAATAATTACGGTCACGATTTATGTTACCATTTTAGTGAAGGGACGCGAAAACAATTTGTTATGAGAAAGTGTATGATATTAATTGAATGGTTGGATTGGGTGGAGCAAATTGGATATGAACTAGTGGTACCTGTGGTCTGGCGCAAGAAAGAAACGACGTGATGAACACGAAACTACTTATTAAGAGAGTTGGAGGAGACAAACAAAACACTAACAAGCTATTACATAACAAGTTATTAACACAAACTCATGTATTACTGCAGTCTGGTGAAGAGAGAGACAAAGACTTCTAGCTTTACCCCTAGTCCAATAGTCAGAATTTATAGTGAGATACGCCGGAGGGCAATGGATGAGGCTTTTGTACAGGAGCGGACTCACTCACCCGACTACACTCATTATGTTGTATGTATTAAAGGTAAATTCACTACAGTGTCATAAAATAAAACTTTGTTTAAGTTCGAGCTTAAGAAAAAAAAAACAACCCAGAACTGTCAAAGAATATAATAGTTGTTTGTATAGCTACTGTTACGCCTGCAACCTTAACGAGCAACGATAAATAAATTATGTATACGCAATAGGTGAGGCGTTCTGTCATTGTGCTGTCGTGTTGGTAATATCAATGTGGTGGGTAATTGTAGCTTTCTGTCCTTTGAGTTTCGTTTATTACGCCGTAGTTTCTGGATCTAGGAACTGGAATGCCAGTGCTACGACATCAAAATAGTCGGGGTTAGACTAACCAGCAGCGACCAATCAGTTTTATTATACACGATTCTTACGTTGGAGTGTTTATAGTTTATAACTTCGATGTTCGGCCAGACAAACTTATTATTTGTTCACTGACACACTGAACAACAAATTTGGCCCGCACCAATGATTAAATCAAGTTATGTGCGGATTATTCACACTCGCTCTAAAACGGTGAAAGAAAACATCGTGAGGAAACCCTCATGTTCAAGAACCACAAAATTCGAGGACATGTGAACCACCAACCCGCACTGGGCCCGCGTGGTGGATTATGGCCCACTGCACCTCTCTCTCTGAGAGAAGGCCGGTATCCATGCAGTGGGAGCGTAAGAGGCTGATAATGTAACATTTATTCTTATATAAGTAAAATCCTTCCTAAAGCAGTTAGGAATACGAGGTACCGTTTTGATAGGAACCAGGGCGCGACAAGATGTTAAAATGTTGAGATTTTATACTGATAAGACAGCCGATTGTTTTACCGTAATTTGTTAACTATTCCTTTCCTCATTGTTTTATGTTTCATTTACAGATACATATGCAATAAAAAGTTTTGTTTTGTGTTGTATCGTAAAACACACACTTTACTAGATTATATACATAACGCTAACTGGAGCAGTGTGAAAGCTCCCTTCTGCGGGAGTAGGAAACCATTGCAGTGTTTACCTGCTGCCG
The DNA here is from genome assembly GCA_907269065.1 of Crocallis elinguaria. NCBI lineage: Eukaryota > Metazoa > Arthropoda > Insecta > Lepidoptera > Geometridae > Crocallis > Crocallis elinguaria. The sequence continues at coordinate 6,709,894 of OU026079.1, read as the reverse complement.
TGGATGCAGTAATTTATGTGTCACGTGGACATGGATGTGTATGCACGCGACTAATTTGCGACCCGTTGAAAATATACCAAAATACCTTTTCGCAAAGATAAAAAAGGAATATTTAACGTTGATAAAAAGCGGCACGAACGTTTCAACGGTTAAGTTAAAAAGAGCTAAGAAAAAATGTATAATTGAACGCCGCTTAAGTTGTTATATACTTACTTGTTTTGGCCCGAATGATGGATATGCATGTGTCTTAGTGCTGTACTGGAATGTAATGTTGAAACCTCTACAAGCAATTGCTGGTACATATCATGCAAATTTTAATCTAGTAAACCTTATGAAATCCTATGTAGATTATGTGGAAAAGACATTGCAATTCTGTATAGCACAGAACCGCTAAAAGTTTATTTGTGTATGTAAAGATAAATACACATTTTGAGCGTCATTAACCTGAATTAAATGAGATCCATTGTACTTTAATTTTAGATCTGTTACTGTGGTTAATACAATAAAGAATTTTGATTTGATTTTATCCTTTAGGCTTTATAATATATCTAAAATCTATACTATTCTAGAGTTAAGGTAGTATTCTAGCCTTTTGGTATTCTAGAGTTATAGTGTAACCTTCGATCATTTCATCAATATCAGGTGAGATGTATAAAATACTAACTTCCCTATCAAAAGTAAAAAAAAACAAACAATAAACAGTAGCTCAGGTCTTTGTAACACGTGAAGTCGTAATCGAGTGTAGATTGATGTGATTTGCGACAACAATGTGGCAAAAAGTCGTCATAAAAGTCACAAAATTCTACAATCAGCCTTCAAAATTTGGTTTTCATGACATATATTCACGGTTACGATGCAATGTTACACCTACACTACGAACTAGATTCTAATCACAGTTTCAGTGGTATCAGAATAAAACGTAGCCTATAGGTATTATAATATTGTTGCTTCCTATTTGTAAAAGAATTTCTAGAATCGGACCAATGGTTCCAGAGGTTACCGGTAACCTAAGAACGGTAAACAAAAAAACACACTTAGAAAAAACTTTACCTCTTTATAATATTAGTCTTACAAATGTGTAAGAGTCTTAGGAATTTATAGAGACGTGAATAGAGCTACGAAATTGAATCACTAGTTAACAAGTTCCAATCTTCCGTATATCGTATTAAACAAGTTCGGAATTCTTGGCCTCCAACCACCGGCAAATATCTTCGCTATCGGAAAACTTCCAACTCGTGGTATGCCTACATCGGTTAACTAGCCGTGTTCAGGAATTTACCTGTATTACCTGTATACTTTTATAAATAATCTTAAGTTTTGGGTAGTTTTTGAGCTGTAGTGGAAAATAATTGAAAATGTCTTGTTTTTTGAAAGCTCAGTAGATATTAGTGACGTCACAAGCCGATTCGTAGCGCCCGATTGTCATATTAGGAAGTAAATAATATAATTGATATTTATAATTTTAATCATTATACTCTTCACACATAAAAAACGATGATTCATCAGCTGTAGAACGCCTAACTATTGTACAGAATAGGCTACCAGTTTGACTACTAGCACACCTGCTGGTAAGAGACGAAGTGGTCGACGATGGAGCTTGCTTGCTTATAAGATACGTAACCGTCCCTTGAAGCAGCTCGGGTTATATCTAACGGGAAAATACTCAGGTAAAGAGCACCACTTTTTAGTGATGCGCATAAATTTTGTTAAAACACTTCGTGCGTACGGTGGAATATCCACAATGTAACGATAGCGCTTACCTGAAAGTCTGCTCGTCCTGTCACCTACCATTAATTTAAAAAACTCCATGCAGGTGCTAAAGTTTTAAAACCCATAGTTAAGCACTAGATTTACACTAGAATCAAGTAGGGGTGGTATGATTATGGCATTTATCAAGCATGTCGGAACAATGCACACTCCACCACCAGAGCACGTAGGTAACGACGAGTAAATTACTACTTTTAAAATTTTTGCTTCAATTTTATGTGTTTGGGACTGGTTTATCCCAGCTTTTATTTATTTTGAAACAACAACAATATGACAAAACATAAGAGATAGAGTTAAAAAAAGGATACAAATTTTTTTTAAAATAATACTAAAATAAACTATATAGATGACAAGAATCGTCAATTTGCATTGGAAACCTGCTACTTTCAAGTAGTACGTATTTCAATGTCAACAAAAAATATTTTATTATTCTACTTTGTTGCGTTTTTTTAAATAAATAATTTAATGCAATACCTTGCTTTATAGCCGACTCTGCTGTACTGTTGGGTTAATTTATTACGATGTCTGTACAACTTTTAAGGAAAATAAAAAACAGTTCCACCAAGTTTAACTTTTTTAAAGCGCTGTAGTGTGTACGTAGCCTAAGTGATAGATATAAGCAACTAGTTAATAAACCAACGTCAAAGGGAGCACACGTCTTTCAATTTCGCCCAATCCCCGGCAACCTGCTGCCTCTACATGGCGACCTTGCCATGCCGGACGTCGGCGTGGGCGACATCGGGCACGTCGGCACCCGGGATCGGCTATAATTTTGAAGAATTGAAGAAATATTAGGAAACTTGTGAAAGCAACTCGTAACAGTGGACATCGTGAACTTTGAACGTATCGAATATCGAGGCCGAGCAAAAAGTGCACGCTTGCGCATTCCTGCGTGCTCAGTGCTTTATTATAACGTGAATATAATATTTGTGGTAATGACTTGAGTGTGATACGAAAAATGTGCCAATCTAAGATAGAAGAGGAAGAGCTGTATTTATGCTATTGTATTTTCCCATTAAAAATACAAGCATGTTAATTGGATAATCGACCAGATGTCACGAGGAACACTTCAACGTCTCCGAGACTCCCTAAGAAGGAGAACCCCCTCAAATGAATAAATAAAAGGCAGACAAAAAGTAAAGTAAAGGTAGCAGGTTGCTGGGAGAAGTTCGTGTCGTGTGATGAGTAATAAAATAAGCAGGCAGCCGGGAGATGTTCGTGTCGTGTGGATGAGTAATAAAATAAGCAGGCAGCCGGGAGATGTTCGTGTCGTGTGGATGAGTAATAAAATAAGCAGGCAGCCGGGAGATGTTCGTGTCGTGAAGGATGAGTAATAAAATAAGCAGGCAGCCGGGAGATGTTCGAGTCAAGAGGGATGAGTGATTTTCAGGCAGCCGGGAGATTAGTTCGAGTCCAGTAAAAGAAGTTGAGAAAAATTAATCAGTGCGTACAAAATTAAAACTAGTATAACTGCAAACAAATTAAACGTATGGAAGCGATTATAGAACTTTACCAATCCTTGAAGGAAGAAAGTGAGTATATTAGAAAATTAGGCAGGCTAAGAAGACAAGAAGATTTAGGACAGAGAAAATTGTTAAAGGTAAATGAACTATATAATAATTATAAGTTAATTTTGAGAAATCTAGCTTCTTCTAGCGCAAAAGCTAATTTAGACACTTGTGAACAGATAGAAAGTTTATATAATAAAATATTAGGATATTATAATCAGGAAAGCGAAGTAGAAATAACCATGGAAAATTTTGATCTAAAAACGGCTAGTACCCTAATTCCAATAATGGATGGGAAAGAAGAAACTACCGAAAGAATTATAGAGGGCATTGAAATGTTAAATGATTTTCTAAAGAGCGACGGAAACAAAAAATTGCTGATATCCTTTGTACTAAAAACAAGACTATCAAAAGCAGCGAAATTAAAATTACAATCTGAGTATAGAACAGTCGAAAGCCTAATAACCGACATAAAACTATTTCTTTTAACAAGAAAATCAGCTAATTCTTTGTTATCTCAACTCAACAATCTCACGCAGAATAATCTCACTATATCTAAGTATGGCGAAAAGTTAGAGGACTTATTTATTGGCCTCACTATCGCTCAGACCGAAGGGAATCCGAAGGCCACGGCGATACTGAGACCTATAAACGAAAAGTTAGCAGTAAAAAGATTCGCAGATGGGCTTCGTAACAGGCGCCTAAGTACAATTATAGCAGCGCGCAGTTTCACCACGCTAAAGGATGCAGTGCGTGCGGCTGAAGATGAAGAATTGTCTACCCCCGCGTCTTCAGGCCAGGGTGCAGTGTACATGTATTCCCGAAATGTAAGTAGAAGCCACTATCCAAGGTACAATCGAGGTCGAAACTTTTATAGAGGTAATCAGCGAGCTCAATATCAAAATCAAGGACAGCGAGGTCATCATCAGCATCAAAGTCAAGGTAATTATCGTACTCAGAGCATGAGATATTCTAATAATAATAATAATAGAGCCAGGTACCAACGTGGGTACACGAAATCAAACAGAGGAAATAATCGAGGAAACTCTTACTATAATTACGATAACCGTCAAGGTAATTGTTACGTGACAGCGCATGACGAAAACGAGCAGAAGGAGGAAGAAGAACATGTAAATTTGGCGCAGTTTTTTCGAGTCTAACTACGTTCTCCTATGCGAAGGTTTGGATTACATCTATTTATATTTTGATAATAAGAAATTTAAATTTTTACTTGATACCGGCGCTACAGTATCAATAATTCGAAGTAATATTATAAAACCAAATAACGTAAAAACATACAATGATAATACGCTCATAAGTGGAATAGGTGGAAAAGTACAAGCAAAATGCTTCGTTCACATTCCTCTTCAAACGGACGACGGTGTAGAGTTTCGCCACAAGTTTTATCTATTCGATACCATACCGTGCGAGGCGGATGGCATTATCGGGTTAGACTTTCTTAGAACTTACAATGCAAACATCAACTTACCTACCAATCAAGTCACATTGCAGTTACATGATATAAGTTGTGTAATCAAAATATATAAACGTTATAATGGAATGTTTGAAACGGAAAGCTACGTTAGTATACCAGCTCGTACCGAGAGTATACATTTTATAGATATAAATAGAAACGTTTACAAGGATTGCATATTATACCCTAAACAGTTAGCAGAAAATGTTTTTATGGCAGGAAGTATTGTTACGCCGAAAAGAGGTAGAATACCGATCAAGATATTAAACACAAGCGAGACATCAGTAAAGATACGAAAATCAGATTTATTTCAACAAAATGAGTTAGATTACTTAGAAAACTATAATATTTGTTTATTTGGAGAATCAGTTCATGACGTTAAGCGAGCCGAAAAACTTTTACCAGAATTAAAGCTATCACATTTAAATCCCGAGGACAGAAAAGAAATACTAATTATATGCGCAAAATACTCAGACATATTTTTCTTAGAAGGCGATAAGCTAGGTACATCGAATGTCGTCGAACAGTCTATCACCGTGAAACCTAATACGAAACCTGTGTACACGAAACCGTTTAGACTACCCGAGTCATCGAAATCGGAAATCAACAGACAAGTTCAGCGAATGTTGGATGACGATGTTATAGAACCATGCAACAGCGAATGGAATAGTCCAGTACTTTTAGTACCTAAAAAGTCAGACGGAGATAAAAAATGGCGTTTAGTAGTAGATTACAGAAAAGTAAACGATTCAATACAAGATGATAAATTCCCACTACCGAATATAACCGACATACTAGATTCTTTATCCGGATGTGTATATTTTAGTCACTTAGATTTACACCAAGGATTTTATCAATGCAGCACAAAACCAGAGTGTAGAAACATCACTAGTTTTGCCACCAGTACGGGACAATATCAAATGAAGCGCCTACCAATGGGTTTAAAAATAAGCCCAAGCGCTTTTAGCAGAGTAATGTCAATAGCAATGTCTGGATTAAATTATGAGAAATGCTTGATTTATTGTGACGACCTTGTCGTTTTTGGAAGAAATAGGCAAATCCATAATAAAAACTTAATAGATGTTTTTGAACGACTCAGAAAAATGAACCTTAAACTCAACCCCACTAAGTGCGATTTCATGAAAACACAGTTGCTATACTTAGGACACGTTGTTTCAGCTGAAGGCGTGTTACCTGATCCTGAAAAAATTAGAGTTTTGCAAAACTACCCAGTACCAAAAAACGCTGACGAAGTTAGGAGATTTGTTGCTTTTTGTAATTATTATAGGAAATTTATACCATATTTTTCAGAAATAACCATACCACTAAATAAATTATGTAGAAAAAACGTACCATTCACGTGGACTAGTGAGTGTCAAAAATGTTTTGAAACTCTTAAAAATAAGTTAACTTCACCACCAGTTTTACAATATCCCGATTTTTCGAAAGAAAACACATTTATTGTCCAAACAGACGCAAGTAATACTGCAATAGGAAGTATTTTATGTAATCAAAATTTACGACCGGTAGCCTACGCTAGTAGACCATTGAACAAAGCAGAGTTAAATTACCCAACGATACAAAAGGAGCTTTTAGCAATCGTTTGGAGTATAAAATATTTTAGACCATATTTATACGGGAGAAAGTTCGTTATCAGAACAGATCATAAGCCACTAATTTATCTATTTGGCATGAAAGATCCGTCAACTAGATTATTAAAATTTAGATTACAATTAGAAGAATACGATTATACAGTTGAATATACGAAAGGTCGTGATAACACGGCAGACGCCTTGAGTAGGGTGACCATAACTTCGGAAGATTTAAAATCAATGAATGAAAAATTACTCAACTTGATAATGACTAGAAAACAAACAGCAAAAATGCTAAGTGAAAACGAGAAAGGTAATGATGACACAGTAGTTCCTTGTATATCCGCCGAACCGAGGTCTGGCCAACCAAGGGTCGCAGAGATACTAAGGAAACCAAGTGATTACGTAGAGTTAAAATTTATTCAAGAAAATAAATTAAGAAAAAAAGACATTACTTATAGTCAAGAGTGCTTTGCATACGAAGAATCAACTAATACTTTATATATTAACCTCAAATACATGTCGTACTTTACGCGAGTCGAATTTACGAATATATTGAGTAGTTATTGTAAGAAATTAAATATTAAAGAGTTGTGTATAATTAAAAATGATGAAAATAAAGAATTTATTAAGATTCTAATAGCAGAAATAAAAAGTAGAGAAAAGTGGTCCGGACCACGAATAAATGTATTGAGAGGAATCAAAAAAGTCTCAAATGATAAAGAGAAAACATACATACTACACGACTATCATTTACTACCTACGAGTGGTCATGCGGGCGTACGACGTATGATAAACAATATCAAAGGTAAGTACTTTTGGACAGGATTAGAGAATGACGTAAGGCAATACGTTAGCAGGTGTTTGAAATGTCAAACGAGTAAGTATTCGAGAAATACTAAAGAACCTATGAGTGTGACGTCAACAGCATCAGGAGCAATGCAGAAAATTTTCTTAGATATAATGGGACCCATAGGATATAAGGATTTAGAAGGTAATGATTATATATTAACTTTACAATGCGAGTTAAGTAAGTACGTGGAAGCATATCCAATGCAGCGAAAAGATACGGTAAGCGTTGCAAGAACATTTGTAAACAATTTTATATTAAGATACGGAGTACCAGACGCCATCGCCACCGACCGCGGAACAGAGTTCATGTCAGAGACCATGAAGGAAGTCTGTAAGTTACTGCATATTCAAAAACTTAATTCAACAGCTTATCACCACCAGTCAATAGGTGCACTAGAAAACACACATAAGCATCTAACAGCTTTCTTAAGAAGTCTGTGCGATGAACATCCCGAAACATGGAGCCATTGGCTACCTTTTTGGTGTTTTTCGTTCAATACCACAGTACACACAGAAACCCAATATACACCTTACGAACTCGTATTTGGCAAGAAATGTAACTTGCCTAGTAATCTTAAAAATAATGTTGTAGATCCTTTATATAATCAAGATAATTATAGTTTAGAGCTTAAATATAGGTTACAGATGGCAAATAAGGAAGCATATAAAAATTTAGTCTTAAGTAAAATGAAGAGAAAAGAGATTTGGGATAAGAATTGTAACCCAATTAAGTACGAAAAAGGAGACTTAATACTGATAAAAAATGAGACAGGTAAAAAATTAGATAAATTGTTTAACGGACCATATGTTGTAGTAAGCGAAAATGAACCGAATGTAACGATTAAAATAGGAAAGAAATTTGAAACAGTCCATAAAAATAGAACGAAACCATATGTAACTTAATGCCTAATGTTTATCTTTAGATTGTAGTGTAGCAAGTACATGTTATGCATTATGCTTATTGTAGTCTATTACTTCAAATAAACTTACGTACTAGTAGGTTAAGAGCTAAATAAAACAACATTTGATTGCTTTATTTTAAGGTAGATTTAATCAAATAAAATTTAAGACTGCTATATTTACGTTTAGGTAAAAATAAATTTAAGAGGTAGAATTGTAAAAAAAAAAAAATATTTTCATATATTTTTTTTTCTTCAAAAACAACCCCTATGATGTAGTGTGTACGTAGCCTAAGTGATAGATATAAGCAACTAGTTAATAAACCAACGTCAAAGGGAGCACACGTCTTTCAATTTCGCCCAATCCCCGGCAACCTGCTGCCTCTACAGCGCAATCACTTTAAACGCCAGAAGTAGGACGCCATTCTTCGATTGTAGAATCGTGAGTGAATTGCATTTCCCGAAAGTTAAGCCCCGCAGCAAAGATTTAGACGTTATAGAACCCTAAGCCTTGCTCCCCGCAAGGTGGCGCTTTTAAACAACTTTCTCAAAATTCTACTGCAAGCGGTGAATAAACCTTCAACTTTCGTATTACTCACACGCACAATTGTTTGTGCTTACATAACAACTATGAGTAAGGAGGCACATTGAACAAGCTGCATAAACTCTGCTGTGAGATGAATCTTATGAACTTTGGACACCTTTTTCAATTTTAATATAATACAAGTGTCTAAAGTAAAACATTATTTATCCATCGAAATGGACAGTGCTCACTGGGAGGATTTGGCTCGCGAACGCGCATTTTGCTCGCGTAGCCAATATATTACATACAAGCGTCTGACTGCGGCTTCGTTCGCGTGGAATCAGAATAAAATGTTACCCGTAGCACTCAAAGATAATGTAGCTTCCTATTAGTGAAATAATTTTTTAGAATCGGACCAGGACAAAAATATTAAAAATGGTTGTTTTTTGGTTATAGGTACCGTATATACTTCATATGCATTTGATAAAAAGCTGTTATTTTGATATTACAAACAGACACTTCAATTTTATTTATTTGTATAGATTAGTACAGAGGGTTCGCGAACCAAACAGTTCGCGCGGTGACTGACGTAGCGAACTTTTTGCTCACTTTATGCTTTACTTTTGCAATTTAGTGTTCTAGTCAACAATCAGTCAGTCATTAATCACTGCTCTACTTAGTGATTTACACTAACTTTCCCTCGCTGAAGTGAGCATCTGAACCACGACGATTTAGCGAGTGTCCGAATATGTTTTCATTTCTCGGAAGAACATTTCAGATGTAACTTTTCAAATAAATCAGTAGGCATTGCAGTGAGTTTCCGAGACGACAAGGCTCGCCTGCGGCAGCAGTTATTCTTTGTTGTCACAAAGAGTTTTATACTTTTTTTATCAGAAGCAAGGAGAAAGTTCGAGCAAGCTTTTTAAATTTTCACGTGCTCTATGAACTGTCGAGGAAAAGAATAGTTATTTTAGAATTAGTAAATGTATATTATGGTTTAGATTCGAAAAGCCTTTTCTGATGAAACATTTACATACTTTTTTATCAGAAGCTTATTAGATAATAATTATTATAAGGGATTGAAAAGATTTTGGTAGGCTTAACTCAATTATAGAACAACATTAAACCGCAATAAATAAAAGTGCGTGGGTAACTGAGATAAGAAAGTTAAATTAAAGCTATAAAAAGTGTTTTCCTTTCTTCTTTAATCTCGAAGTCAGAAGCATCAATTATATTTTATTAGTTTATTTTTATTAATGATGATGTTAAAAACATCATTAATTTCTTTTTAATTTGTATTATAGGAAACTGAAGTTCTGCGAGTATCCTTATGGTTGAGTACCACCTAGACCCAGATCTAATACCTACACAAAACAGAGCTCTTTGTTTTGTACCTAATACCTGAAGTCTCTGGATTTAATGTAGTGCCACTGAGGTATTTATATAAGTGTCTTAAAATCCTAAGTGGCAATGCAGTTGTTATAACGTTATAGTAATAGTATAGTATAGTATAGTAGTATAGTTATAGCAATTGTAAATTGGCATAATGCTTTTCATCAAGTAAACCACATGTTATTGCGATGTTACTACCATATTAAAATATTCTTAAATACGCTCAAAGACAAAAACTTTTATCAAGATTGAAGCATCTGTTTTGTTCTATGTAATTGGCTTTTATTTTTGCAATAACCACGCTCAGAGACAAAACCTTTTTACAACGATTGAAGCTTCTGATTATTTTTATGTAAGAATTGTGTAATCTATGTATATTGGATTTTATTTTTGTAAATCGTGACTATTGAAAATGTCACAAAGCGATTTATTGCATACAATTAATTCAATTTGTTTCTTGATCATTGACGTCAAAGCGAGTTTGAAATCCAATTGAATCAAAAGCGTTCTATCACAGATCCTCTGCAAAGCTTTTATTGAATAAATTAACTTTTATTAAAATCCTGTTTGTGACCCGAGGCCCGCGCTCCGACTTACCGTCTTGTTTGCAAAATCTGTAGGCGTCACACTGTTTCAGATTTATAATTGTAAATTGGCAGATGATATATTTTTAGAATATTTATCATGAATTATGAAAGTTATAGCTATTTTTGTATTTTTAGTGGCCTGGACAATTGAAAATCTGTTACTAAGTACATTAATGTGTGTTCTGTGTTCTGCGTTCTGCACTTGCGAGCTAATTGCCTTTACCTCACACTTTGTATTATCAAAACGCTAACTGACCAGACGAAGCCAAGCGTGTACTTATGCTTTCATAAGAGTAAACTGTACCACGTTTACTGCAATAAATGAATTTGAATAACTCTTTATTTATTTATTTAAGACTTGTCTCTGAATCTTAGCCTTAGATCCAGGTGTAGGTTTAGACTGGTCACCACTTTCAACCATAATAATTTAATTTATTTTCCCATACTTATCTTACTTATTATACTTATCCATACTTTCTTAGATACAAGTGAAACATCTTGCAAATTAAATAGTAAGCCTAGTATTATGGTAGACTCATAAGCACCAAGCACTCCATTTGTACTCTTGGACTATGGCATCAGTATAAGTAGGTATATAATATGTGAACGGATCAAATACTACATATTAGTAATGTAAAAAAAGATTATTGCATAACTATAGCTCTAGTCTAGCAAATATCAGCTAAATTAGATCACTGCAATTCATAGAAATAGTTATTTGAGGGTAAAATAACACTTTGTTTGTCTTGCTCAAAACAAACAAACCTTACATGGTTCTTTTTTTTGTACACATTATCTGTGCGAATGAAGAAAACATTCCAATCTACGTTATCTACGTCGATGCATTCGACTCCCGACCGGCGACACGCGCATACGCATAAGAGTGATCAAATACTGTCATTCAGGAAACACGCGCTTCCTTGTTTCCTCTCCCGCGCCGCGCCCCGCATTTTTTGGATTGTTTTGTGCCTTCTTATATGTGTTACACGAAATATAATCAAGCCCGCGAGTGCGAGTTGCAATCTGGTGCACTGGGACTTTTGGATGCCTGCAGGACGTCTGGATTGGTATGTACTTTATTTAATCAGATTTTTGTGTATAAATTGAGACCATCCATCCGTCAGGCCTGTTGGGAACCTCCGCACCTACCTCTGCCCCCGCTCAAAAACACGTCAAAAATTTGAACTTGAGGCCAGCCCGCATCCGCGCGGTGGAAACCTTATTTTTATATTTTAGGCCAGTTCTGGTCTTCCGCAAAGTTTTTCCGCCATCTAATGGTCCTTCTTGAACCGGATCTCGGTTCAAATTTGTGTTTTTTCTAATATCGCACGGCCATATTACCGTCCGTCATTTTAGTGACCTACCGTTGCAGCTCGTAATTACAACATACTAGAAACTTATTTTCTTAATAACCGCTTATTGTAATATATGCCTACTTTAATTATTGTATCCAATCGTCAAATTATTTAGTATTCGCATTTAGTTTGATATAACTCGCATTTAACCGCATTCCAGTATATCTACCTGCGCATCTTTTTCATTCACAATGACTACCGCCAACGAACAAAAATTAAAACTTCTAGAAAGCCAACGCGAGCTATTTTTCGAACGCATTCAAATTATATATAACAACTCATGCTCTGATTTAAATGACCCAGTTGAATTAGACAATTTTTTGTGTTCAGTTGAAACATTAGACGAGGTTAGAAACAGTTTTCAACAGTCAGTTAAAGATATTAACGCAATTTTGTTAAAAATAGACAAAGACGCAGAGCCTGATTTTAAAACATGGCTTGCTTTTGAAGAAATATACTGTCGCATTAAAAGAAAACTTACGCAATACAAACCGCGCCAAGATGTTAAATCAGAAGGGCAGCCTTCAGCTTGCCAAACCCAAAATGGGGTCAAATTAGCCCGCCTAGAAATTTTGGAATTCAATGGAAATCCAAAAGAGTGGCCTTTGTTTTACGCCACATTTCATAACGCTGTTCATTTAAACGCATCATTAACTGACACCGAACGAATTTATTATTTAATAGGTAAGTTAACTGGAAAGGCAAGATCTGTTTGTACAGGGATAGTGCCCTGCGCTGAAAATTACTCCGCAATTTATACCGCACTTATAAATAAATATGAAGACAAACGTAGTCTCGCCGTCTCATATTTAGACGAAATATTCGCATTAAAATCTATCACTTCGGCAACCGCAAATAACCTAGAATCTTTTATAGATCAATTCGCTAACGCATATCTCGCATTAAAAAACTTAAAGTTAACTAATTTATGTGATTTTGTTTTGTCTTACACCGCGCTGCAAAGATTAGATAAGGAAACAGCTCGTTTGTTCGAAATGGAGAACAGAGGTAACGAAATCCCTACGCTGGATAGCTTGATTTCTTTTGTACGCGACCGCATCAAAATACTTAATCGCACCGGTGATAGCTCATCTGGTTCTAATGCTTCGTTCGCGAAGCCTAAAACGCAAAATTATAACGCACAAAAGAACAATGTTCGTTCTTTTGTAGTTAACAATAACAGCCGCGAAACCTGTTCGTTATGTAATAAATCTGATCACGATCACTTCTATTTATGCCCACAATTTCAAACGTTATCTCCCCATGAGCGTTATAAGTACATAAAAGAGTTAAATGCATGTATTAATTGCTTAAGTAAAAGGCACACCGCACACACATGTAAATCTTTGACCTTATGTAAACATTGTCAACGTAAACATCATAGTATGCTGCATTTTACGGACACGAATAAGAAAGAAACGGGATCTTCTTATCAGCCGCTCGCCCCGCACCGCGCGTTTACATCAGGTAGTCGTGACGTCGCGAATAATAACGACCGCATGCCGCCCGCTTCTACTTCTCACAATCAAGGAGACAATGTTGTTTCGCTTTGTAGCATGACCGTGAATTCTAACCGCCCGCGAAAATCCCAAAGTGTTTTACTGGGTACCGCTCTAGCCGATGTTAAGTGCCGTGATGGTTCAGTAGCTCAAGTTAGAATTTTAATTGATAACGGATCGCAAAACCACTTCATAACGCGACCCGCCTGTAAAAGGTTAGGTCTTCGCATTTTTAATGATTGTTCTGAAAAATCAGTGATGGGTATAGGTAACAATACTCAGGCTATTTCTGGTATTTGTGACGTAACCTTATTTTCGCGCCATGATTCAAACTTCTGCTTGCATATACAACCGCTCGTTCTGAAGACTATTTCAAGTGACCTGCCCAGCTGTGCGCTTGATATTTCCGCCGTCACTTATTTATGTGACATACCGCTCGCCGACCCGCACTTTAATGTACCCGGACCAATCGATATTTTGTTAGGTTCCGAAGTATTTATTGAAATCTTACGACCTGGAAAAATTCTAGGGCCGCCTGGAAACCCAGACGTCTTAGAGACCGCATTCGGTAATGTAGTTATGGGGTCAGTAACCTCGCTGCCTTATCGCGATAATGATGTTGCACCGCGAGACGTTCGCAACCGCGCCTTTTTCTCATCGAGTGATGAATCGATTGAAGCGTTAGTCGCTAAGTTTTGGCAGCTCGAGTCAGTACCGACTAAGAAGCATATTTCTAGGGCTGACCAACAATGTGAGAACTTCTACGTGTCTCATACGCACCGAGATATTGAAACGGGACGCTATGTCACCGCTTTACCTTTTTCGCAACCTTCGTCTAAGCTAGGCAACTCATTAGCAACCGCAACGCGCCGCTTTTCTTTTCTTGAACGTAGGTTCCAGTTAAATAACGCATTAAAAAACGAATATGATAACGTAATGAGAGATTATCTTAAAAATAATATTATTTCACCCGCGCCCGCTTTAAATACTGATCATGACTATTATGTCATTTCGCACCACGGAGTCTGCCGACCAGACAAACCAGTTCGCATTGTTTTGAACGCGAATGAAAAGTCGAGTGATACAAACACTTCATTAAATGATTGTTTACACTCCGGGCCAAATTTACAGGCCGATTTAACCGCGATCATTTTAAAATTTCGACTTTTTCCTGTAGCTTTGACTGCTGACATTAAACAAATGTTTTTGCATGTCGAAATTAGAGAAGAAGACCGCCGCTTTTTAAACATTTTATATAAATTTGATGAAGACGATTCAGTTAAATTGTATCGATTCAACCGCGTATGTTTTGGTCTACGCTGTTCGCCTTATCTCGCGATGCGAACAGTGAAACAGCTCGCTCAAGATGAACATGATTTTCCGCTCGCGTCTGAGGTAGCTTCTAATGACCTTTACATGGATGACCTAGGCTCCTCGGTAGCCACAGTTTCTGATGGGATTCAGCTAGCCCGCGATTTAATTGATTTATTTAAACGCGGAGATTTTGACTTAGTGAAATTTATGAGTAATTCAGCTGATGTCTTAAACGCAATTCCGCAAGAAAACCGCTTATCATCAAATGTGGAATTTGACAAGGATGATAACTTGAAGCTTTTAGGCTTATTTTGGTCACCATGTGAAGATGAATTCTCGATCGCGCTTAAATTCAATCCGCAAACGAAATGCACTAAACGATTAATGTTGTCTACAGTAGCAAAATTATGGGACATTAATGGTTTTTGTGCGCCCGTAATATTATACGCGAAACTTCTAATCAAAGCTCTTTGGATAGCCAAAATAGGTTGGGATGATCAACCGCCACATGACATTTGTGTGGCCTGGAACCGGTTTCTAAGTGAACTTCCCGCGCTAGAACACTTTAAAATACCGCGCTTTTTAGGTATTGTTCCCGACTCACGCGTCATTTTGCTAGGTTTCGCTGATGCAAGTGAACGCGCGATGGGTGCTGTCGTATACATATGTATACAAACCGCGAATAAACCAAATGAGGTTAATTTGATTTGCGCCAAAAGTAAAGTCGCACCACTTAAAGTTGTGTCTTTAGCCCGCTTGGAGCTCTGTGCTCTGCTGCTATTATCGAAGCTTCTTCGATTTATTATTGAAACTATTTCGCCCCGCTGTCGCATAGACGATATTTTCGCGCTCACCGATTCAACGGTGGCCCTACACTGGGTTCATTCCGCACCGCATCGCTTCGATACTTTCGTTGCAAACCGCATCGTTCAAATACAGGAAAATCTCGATCCTAAATGTTTCTTTTATGTAGAAGGAATACATAACGGAAGCGCAGATTGTATAAGTAGAGGACTCTTTCCTTCTCAACTATTGAATCACCCGCAATGGCTACATGGTCCATCATGGGCTCGCGAAGATGTGAGTACTTGGCCAATACGCAGATTTAACTTTGATTTACCATGCAATGAGAATGGTTTAGAAATTAAAAGAAATACAAACGCTTTTCTGAGTACCGATGAACCGCAACAATTTCTTTGCTTACTAGCAAAAAATATATCTTCTTGGTCCAAGCTTCTCCGCGTAGTAGTCTACATATACCGCTTCTTAGGAAAAATTCCGCGTTCCGATCAAATGGAACTATCGCATTTACAATACGCCGAAACTGCTATAATAAAGGCTCTTCAACTGCAATATTTTCGCACCGATATAAGTGCTCTTTCCAAAAATAACAAAATATCAAAATCACTTATACCGCTTTCTCCATTTTTGGAAAGTGATTTACTCCGCGTTGGTGGTCGATTAGGAAAATCGTCACTTGATTTTGATGGAAAGCATCCGATATTGCTTCCCAAAAAAGATCATATTGTTGATCTTATAATTGATTTTTATCATCGCAAATATTTACACGCTGGTCCGCAATTGTTATTGTCATTAATAAGACAAAAGTTTTGGATAATATCCGCCCGCAGTACGGTAAAACGATGTTTTCGGCTTTGTAACAAGTGTTTCAAAGTTAGCCCGCGCGCTGAGGCGCCTTTTATGGCCGACCTCCCCGCACCCCGCGTCAATGAAGCCAAACCGTTCCTCAATACGGGCGTGGACTACGCTGGTCCATTGAATATACTGATAAGCAGATACCGCGGCGCTCGTAAGGAAAAGGCTTACATTTGTTTATTCACTTGTTTTGTAACGCGCGCCGTCCACTTGGAGCTGGCAGTAGATTTAAGTACTGATTCGTTTCTCCGCGCATTTCGACGTTTCATATCCCGACGTGGAAATTGTACTGCGTTATTTTCGGATAACGGTACTAATTTTACAGGGTCGAAGTCTCATCTCGATGACTTAAACGCATTTCTTAAATCGAAAGCCTTTTGTGATTCCTTCGCTGAGGAAACCCTAGCTCAAGGTGTATCGTGGCATTTAAACCCGCCCAGCGCTCCCCATTTTGGAGGCGTATGGGAAACGAACGTTCGCAACGTTAAAAACTTATTGAAACGCACCATAGGTGAAGTCTTGCTCACGTATGAAGAGCTACTTACCGTTCTCACACAAGTTGAGTCTGTACTCAACTCGCGACCTTTGACTGTGTTAAGCTCGGATCCAGCAGAGCCGTCAGCTTTAACACCCGCACATTTTTTGACTTTTGGTCCGTTAGGCTCCTTTCAGTCAGATTCGCATTTTAAACCTATGCCGGTAGATTTAGTACGCAATAAACATTTAATTGATCAAATCGTTCAGAGATATTGGAACCGTTGGAGGCGAGAGTATCTAAATACCTTACAAACCCGCACTAAATGGAATACTAAATCTAACCCGGTGACGAAAGGAACCGTGGTTCTTATTAAAACGGAAAATTGTCCGCCGTTGCAATGGCCTCTGGGCATTATAGAAGATGTACACGCTTCTTCAGATGGTGTTGTAAGAGTTGCAACGGTACGCACTAAAACTGGCACTTATGTCAGACCTGTAGTAAAACTATGTGTTTTACCTACTCAATAAATAATCGCACATTTATTGTCTCGCACACCTACATGGTGTATCCTTAGTTTAGGTATTAGTTTAGTTCTTAACCTTAGAGGACATCTATGCATTTCGCTAGATGGACTATTCCCGCATCCGCATTTTATTTTGAATAGTTTTTTGTTCATCCATGTGTTATACAGGATGCGCTACCGCACCGCTTACTTATTAGGAACATTTAGTTTCCCTTTACTCTCTTTTTAGTTCAGGAGACCTCTTTATCTCCTGAAGGCCGGGGGGATGGTTCTTTTTTTTGTACACATTATCTGTGCGAATGAAGAAAACATTCCAATCTACGTTATCTACGTCGATGCATTCGACTCCCGACCGGCGACACGCGCATACGCATAAGAGTGATCAAATACTGTCATTCAGGAAACACGCGCTTCCTTGTTTCCTCTCCCGCGCCGCGCCCCGCATTTTTTGGATTGTTTTGTGCCTTCTTATATGTGTTACACGAAATATAATCAAGCCCGCGAGTGCGAGTTGCAATCTGGTGCACTGGGACTTTTGGATGCCTGCAGGACGTCTGGATTGGTATGTACTTTATTTAATCAGATTTTTGTGTATAAATTGAGACCATCCATCCGTCAGGCCTGTTGGGAACCTCCGCACCTACCTCTGCCCCCGCTCAAAAACACGTCAAAAATTTGAACTTGAGGCCAGCCCGCATCCGCGCGGTGGAAACCTTATTTTTATATTTTAGGCCAGTTCTGGTCTTCCGCAAAGTTTTTCCGCCATTACATATCCGCTCTACCAGCTATTAAATGTGTATTTTTTCTTGACAAATATTCCTTATTCCTTTGTGACATATTCATTTCCTGAGGCCTGGCTTCGAAATTATTCTATGTTTGATCATAGATGATTGTAACATTTTTCTGCAACTTTGTGATGATAAATGTGGAATTTGTTTGCACTTATAAGTACCAATTTTATTCATTGCTAGAGCGGTCCAATCTAAAAAACTTACGTGGCACTGCCCTGCGTTCGTTACATGATACTCAAGTCGTCTCATACGATTAGTAGTTTCAAAACGTACTTGATCCGGCAATACGAACAAATAATTACTTGTCGGCAGGTTTTATGAGCAAAGCAATTATCAACATAATATATTTTTAACAAATATTCAGTATTTATATATCTACGTCAAACGTGAGCACACACACACCTGCACAAGTGCACATACATACACAACACACATAAGCACGCAACCGGAAGAACGCGTGTGCTTCATGCGTACTGAAAAACTTTAAAACAAATATATAAAATGAAATGGTAGATTATACATCCATCATGTTTGTATTTTTTTTAAACTGATTTTGGCAAACAAGCGAACGGCCTGCCTGATGGTACGCTGTCACCGTCCCTTATGGACATTTGCAACACTGCAGGGGCGTTGCCAATGCGTTACCGACCCTTGAGAACTCCTTTGACACCTATCTTGAAGGACTGCATTTTGTAGCACACAAAATAAATGGTTGTATTGAATTGTATAATAAATAATGAATGAATTGTTGACGGCTCCGTAGCTAAGTTGGTAGTAACCCTGCCTGCAAGGCGAGGGGTCCCGGGTTCGATTCCCGGCCGGGGCAGATTTTGTGTAAGCATAAAGTTTGTTCTCGGGTCTTGGATGTTTGTGATGTGTATCTGTGTATGTCCATGCCACCTGCGACACAGGGAATCCTAGTGCGGGGGTATGAGTGTGTAAGCGTTTATGTTTATGTTATGTTTATAAAGATAGGCTCGTACCGACACATCTCCAGCCCAAAAACGAAAGAGAAATTCTTTCCAGTCACGGAACAAAACTTATATTGAAATTACCTACACACAAGAACAGCACAAGACAAGTGAAATATAAAGCTTCAATTACCCTCCTTTATTTCGCACAGGAGTTTACACAACAGTGTCGTAAAACCTCCCTGCCATATCTATATATCAACATGAAAATAGGAGCAAGCTTTCTTGAAATGGAAAAATTGAAAGTGATGTTGACGGGGTTAGGTTGCAAGCGCAGTTGCATATGGAAGGCAGGAGCAGATAAAATTTAATTGAACATGTGCTTTGGTTCCCAGTTTCCCACCCACTGCTCGCCAGTGCCGGTGCAAACCGGTTCAGGAGGGCTACTGTCGTTTGTCGATAATGTACGATTGTTAGTAACCTTTTTAATTGACTTCAAAAATGGAGGAGATTCTCAAATCAAATGACTCATTCCTCTCTTTGAGAGAACGCCGGTATCCAAGCAGTGGTAGCGTAAGAGGCTGATAATGATACTATATAACATACATTTCTGTTTCCACTATGCATTTACATTTGCTTGCACACGCAGTTTTTTCTTAATTACAGTAGCTTGTAAAATATTCTATCGGTGCCTGTCAGTGAATTATCATCGTATAACCATAGTAGAGTCCCAGATTAGAAGTGCGATTGCAACCCCGGCTTCACCTCGTTACTTTGCGAATGAATTGTTAATGAACTTGTCAAAGTGCGATGGAAAACTTAGAACCTCTTGTGGACCGGTAGCTAAGAAAATAATTATGATAGTTAGGTATGTAAATGCACACTGCAAGCTCCAAGTGCTGCAAGCATAAAGGTGAATATACACGAGATTAAGACTATTTTAAAATTTGGTGATTCAAACATATTGCTTATAATAAAAGCACTTGAGAGCCAATTCTATTCTAGGTTTTTTGTTAGTGGGAGGACTAACTCTTCTGCGAGTGTCCGTCTGGGTTGTTACCACCGCTTTGCTCGTGAAGTCTGCCGCCAAGCAGTGATGTGCAAGCATTACTGTGTTACGGTTTGATGAGCAGAGTATCCAGTGAAATTACTGGGCTTATGAGACTTAATACCTAATGTCTCAGGGTAACGAGCGCATTGCAGTGCCGCGCAGGCCTTTGTGTTTCAAAGTTCTGGGTGGCACTGCAAATGTTATGGGCCGGCGTTATGCTTGCCATCAGGCAAACGACCAGCTGGTCTCGTGATCAAATAACATAAAAACAAAAGGTTTTGCGTGTTTCGAACCTGTGGGCAACTCTACGCGTTTGAAACCATGGGCCGCATATTGTGTTATAAAAAAGGATTCTTGAGCAAGAGAGTTTACGATCTTAATTTTTTTTAAATTAATTGCTTTTCTCGGAAATAGTTATAGAAGCAGTTAATTAACTAGTTGCTGTTATAATTGTTTTCATTATATACGGTTTGTAATTTTAACACATTATTATGTTTCGTTAGTATGACTTTAAAATTTTTGATGCTTATTTTTTGTCGGAAAGTGGGTAAATTGAAAATGTTGTTTAGCTTGTGGGGCGGGGGCTTATGACCTGTAGGATTCTTGCTATCAATAAATGGCAAAATCGTGATGTGATATCGTGTAAATCCGCCTTTATATGAGAACGCGCGGCGAATATTACCTATCTAGTAGTACATACTGTAGCGAGTAGGTACACGAGATAAATTTTAACTCGTGAATTTATGTACTTCACACGGTATACGTTCCAGCAACTAACTACTGGAAATACTGAAACTATACCGAGCCATATTAAAATTTCGCCAAAATTCGCCGAAAACATGACCAGTTTTTAACTATGCGGGTATAACACTCTGATAAATGTGAAGCGAATTGTTTAACTATAGCTGGTTAATTATTTTATAACACGTATAAATTTATTTAAAGTACGTGCGCTTAAATTCATAATCAGTGTGTTTCAGTAGCAATATTAAAATTAATGAAATATTTCTTGATTATAATGTTTTTATACGAACTATTTATATTGAATATTTTTGCTGTAAATGAGTGTTAAAATTTTTAATTAGGTACGCGATGTTATGGTTTAAACTGAGCTGCGATGAAATTACCTGCTAAATGTAGCGGTAGGAAATTGATTGCTTAACAAACAATAAACACAAATCTATCAAAACGACAAAGGTTAATGGAACTGTCTGTCACTACCTTCTTCAAATGTAGAAACTTGATACCAGCCGTAACACGTAGGTTACGGGTTGTCTCGCAAACCAACACGAGAGCAACTACTCTCCCGAAGAATGTCCTCTACACAAAGTTTCACTTGATGTGGATTCCGAACGAATGTCGCCAGAGAGTCGTTTGAATAAAGTTAGCTCACTGATTTATGTGAAAACTTTTAGTAGTGCCCGCCCTGAATGTGTGGCCCGGTGTATTGTGTACTTATCTTTCGGCGTTTATTCTCTAGTTCTGTTATTGCTAAATTCCCAACGGCGAGTCCGTTGTCGTCGCCTGTATTGTAAATAATGTGGCCAAGTTTCGAACAAGGAGAACGAGTGGCAATATATAAACAGTATGAGATCTAAGTCGAAGTGAAAGTCGTTGATCAATCTCATACAATTTTCAATGTATCACTCAATTCTGTTATTTGCTACGCTACTGATCGATTATCCTATCTCTAAAGTGATTGTGCTATTATTGAATTGTTTACAAAACGCGTGCTTTTAATACGCCTTGTTTTTTGTTATATACGTCAATTTCAATGCCAACAAAGTAAACCCGTAATTGGTTGCTATACAGTTGCATTTTTGGGAAATGACTCTCAAGTGCGGCTTCCGGACCACACTAGTAATTATCGGCGCTTGGTGGACTAATTTTCAATGGATGGCGGTCAACAAGACGAGCACTAGAAAATTTCCTATTTCGATGCTAGGTTTGCATCAAAATATTTATTTCGCCGAGACCTTAAGTTCTGTGTAGCAAAATCTTGAGCAGCTGCTTACCTACCACGTGCCATTCTGCCAACAGCGCTACAAAAAAATTATATACTAACATTACTAATTGTGTTAATTATAGTTTTGTTTGGAAAGCCCTTACTGTAAATGTGTTATCATGTGACCGAGCTTTGTTATTCGGCAACATTTTCTGCTTACATAATATTTTTTGTTATCTTATTCTGTGCAGCGGAATACATTCGAGGGTTTATTTCTGTTGCTGGATAAGCAGCATTTATGAGCCGCTTTTACATTTTTTTTAGAAGAATAGGTGGTGTTGTTTATTTCACTGGAACTGTAATGCTATGACAATGATGTTGTTTGATGCGTCGTCGCTCTGACATGAATGTTAGTTATATAAATTGCTATAGCTACCGCCCGCGTGGTATATTATTTCTTACTTAGTTTAATATCTTTGTACATTGTACTCTATGTGTTGTATTACTCTGAGGCATAAGCTATATTACTGTAAAGTTTCATCAAAATCCGTTCAGTAGTTTTTGTATGGAAGAGTAACAAACATCCATTCATCCATTCTTACAAACTTTCGCGTAAAAAACTAACAATTTTCATTACGTGTATTTTTCAAATAAATAAAGAAATACTAAATGTAATGAAAGAAAAATGTCTAGAAAATCCCGATTTCAATTTGAATCACACGGTTAATCTGTAATACGATATCTCATATATCTACCTATATAAATATGAAATACAAAACTGGTATCAAAAATGTACACCATATAAAATAAACATACCTACCTATCACAATAATTATATTCTTTGTATATCACTATAGATCATGTGAATTAATACGTTTGTCCATTTGTGTCCAAATGTATTCACATAAAGATCTGTATCAATAACGCTTCCAAAAACCACACATCGAAACACGGAGAGAAAAATACAAACAATCGGAACGAATCAATCACTTTGTATCCTCAAATGATTTCCCATTAAAATGGGGGCACCAAGGCGGCTCACCCGCAATAAGCAGTGCACTCACGTTGAAACCCACAAAGCGATCGGGCGGGCGGTCCAAATCGAAATATACAGGCATCATCGAATATCCATTCCGGTAACGTGTTATTTATCGTAGCAGTACATTACCTTGTGCGTTTTCTGTACGCCTGAGAAGTACAAAATATCAGAAGTTCTAGAACTATATTCGTGCAACTACAAATTATGTAAGAAGATACATTTATGTAAATATTGTTTTCCAACGCATCGACGGCAACCAGGTACGTTTTGAAGGAATATTAATTTGATAAATTTTTTTTACAAAATTCATTATTTTGTCGTTGACGCTTAAGTGTTTTGCATTATAATCTGCAATTATTATTGTGTCCATAGTTTATGAACGGTGTTTGTGATGTGCCTTGCAGTATGCGAGTGTTAGTAAAACGCAAAGAGATCTCAATTTATGCTTTTTTCTCTTACTACAAAGCTTTTACCGCACGCGATCATAAAACAAATTAGACGAACTATGTAATAGTATTTTGATGTGCTACCCGTATTATAAAATCACAGCGTAGAAACTGACACCAATGAAACAGCATAGCTAACACAGCTAGAGACAGCAAAAACGCGAGCGAGTGTGAGTGAGAGAAATCACTTCCTTTGCGCACAGCTTAACACAGATACTGTAACACCGTCCGTTACGTTTGATTTATCCTGCGAACGGGATCAACTTGAGGTGTAATTTATTGCAGGCCAGCAAAGGCCGCGCTGCCCGTTAATTCTCCTGGATAGATAACGTCCTTGGCACCTTTGTTTAGGAACATACGAGACGCTGGGAGCACTGATCAAGATTGTATGGGGAAATTTGAAGGCAGACATCAGCAGCAATTTTGTACAAAGCGCTTTCTGCATGAAAAGTTCGTCTATCGCAATGCAAAGGTGGTGATAATGTATAAGTTTAACATCATGATATTCATGTTGAAGATATCGACAAATGTATTAGGAACACGATTTCGCACTTAAGAGCTAATCCAATTGTGTGTTTAGTATGTTAACTAGCTTTAACCACACCTTTAGAAAATATCCGAGGAGCTAGTCAAATAGAAAAATAGAATACTCAAAGAAACCAGAACTAAAAAACATAATTTAATTTACTAATGGTCTTTCTTCCTATGCTCGAGTAACGTAGCGTAACAATATTGACTTGGTTCATTTCTAGCAATTGGCTGGTCTTATTTATAGATTCAAATATGTGATGGTAACATGTTTCGAGTTTAGTTTTGAAATAGCTTTACCTGGGAGCGTTATGCAACAGCTTAACTATGCAATGCACTTTGAAAAACATATTAGATTTAAGCTTGGTTGAAAAACGTAGTATTAAGTCCAGAAATGAGACACTCGGTTTAAATAATTGACACGTGTATTAACGCTCGTAGTTCAATGAGGACTGCTGACCTTCCCCACGTCTTCCCCTTGCGTAGCGCTGGAACGACTACGCCGTAGCACTTGCTGACGTCATAGCGTAGCACCACAGCACCACACCATGTTCTACTTTTATTCTTACAGTCTGTAGGTATAGACCACATCGGCTTTAATTTGATTTATATATCCACTTAGAACAAAAAATAAAACAAGTCGCTGTAATTGAAGGTTTCAAGAGCTTATAGCTTGATGCACATAAAATATAAGTATGTACAATGTAGGTATAATGACAAATATTATTTTCATGATAATATTATTACTAGCCGACCATTTTTGTTGAAACAATCGATAATTATCTTTCAAAATAAACATGAAATAAAAACTACACGAAAGAATAACGAATCGATACACTGTAAACATTATATGTGCGTAGTTTTTGTCAGCATACGTTGCAGCTTTGATTAAAGCTATAAATCGAGCTCAGGGTTATCAGCCAGCGATGCATGGCCGTACCCAGGTTATCGCTTACAGTGGGCTAAGTCACACATATGCCCTGTACCCACTGCGCCCCGCTCTCTAATAATGTAACCTAAGGGTCATCTAAGAAAGGTATATTTCTTGAAAATTATTTATATGTTGGGTTTATATGAAAATGACTTTGTCGAATTTTAGTAGGTGATTAGTGGGTAAATGTTCTGAGAGTATTTTGATTTGTAGCGTATAAAAATACAAGTGTCAATCAAACTTGAAGTGTTTCATCGGTCTCGAAATTTATTCGTAGGTATGGCTGAAATAAATACAAAAATGAATTAGATTTTTATTTGTTTTGTTAAAAATTTTTTTGAATTGTTTTATAATATTTTTTTATAATGATTTGTATCAACTTGAGGCCATGTACAATAAATATTTGAACTTATAAATAATAAATATACTGATACAGTTACAACTGCAAAAAATGTTATTGAGATAATATGTACCCGAGCGATTCAGCAAAGGTACTCTTCGACTTGCTGTCACTTCGTCGAACGTTGTGCGTAATTTTAGATATGCGGCAGGTAGTATCCGCTAGAAGAATGGTCCCTTCTGTACCGCACTAAGCGTTTCTTCAATTTGTAATAGCATATCATAAGAAATTCGAAAGCGTAGAATTCCTTACAGTCTTCTGAATGATAAAAAATAGTTTATTGACTTGAACATACGTATTGAAAATAAAACGCTGAGGTAAGGTGGGGCAATTGCCCCAACATTTCCGGCCTCAGCTACGCCCACAAACGGTGGAATTAAGCGGCGACAACGGGCGGGATTCTCTCGTAAATTGTGGAGGGACCCTTCCACAGTCTCGAGTGTGCCGTGGCCGGCTAATTATCTTATGGAGGAGTTAGTCTCATATATAATAGAATTATCCACTTGGAGTTTACTTAAGCTAATTTCAGTTAAAGTAAATCTGGGCGTTTGTATTCCACTGTATCCGCTACTTTTGTAAGGAACCACTCGGCAGATTTTAATGAATTTTTCTCTTATCCCTCATTCTTTATCATTGAATCTGATGGTATTTTGTAAGTGTAGTGATAAAAGGTAAATTTAAGATATTTGATGGAATCAGGCGTTACTTTGCAGAAATCCATTTTAGTTAAGATTATATTAAGTGAGTAATTTATAGCTTTATCGCGGAATTGAAACTATAAATTACTCACTTTATATAATCTTAGGTAAATTTAATTAAATAGTAGTGCTTACAGAATTATTAAATTATTAAAGATTCTAGTTCGAAATAAAACTGTATCATAGTAAAGTTAAAGTTGCGCATCATTAGTGCGTCAACGGTGGTCGGCGCCAGCAAGCTCTTCATTCGTGTTTTATTTAAATTACAGGCAACGGCATCATTTGAATCGAGATACAAATGCTACGATAACTACTTACATGCCGATATTAATCTGGTATAAAAATGAAAATTCAATACATTTTCTTTAAAAAAGAGATGGTAACTGATAGTAGTAGGTTGTCTCCGGGACCTACATACATTTTCAGATTTTCGTCCATAAACGCCTCAGACGAAAAAACGTGCTAAAATTGGATGTGGACCATACATTTAAAAAAATTCTTATTATTCTTTTATAGCTTATGTTTTTTTTTGACATAACCTAAACCAAATTACTGGGCTTAATGAGACTTAATACATGGTCTCAGGGTAACGAGCGCATATGCAGTGCCGCGCAGGCCTTTGTGTTTCAAAGTTTTGAATGGCACTGAAATTATTATGGACCGGCGTTGTGCTTACCATCAGGCAAACGACCAGCTCGCCTCGTTATCCATAAGCATAAAAAAAAACCAACGCATGACCATTATTTTATTACTTTTGCATAGATTTAGGTCAAATATTGTACTTTTAAGTAAGAAATAAGTTGTTTCCGTCACCGGCGGAAATTCACCCTAATTTATTCGGGTGTCCTGGGTGAAAAAGTTTTCATTGAAAATGTGCCATCGTTCATTAGCGTGTATTCACGCCATCAGCGGCGCGGCCAAATGTCGCCAGCAATCCGTTTTACATTTGACCCAAATTTCACTATAGGTCACATAACTATGAGGTGACAAGTGAATAATGAAAACTGAATAAGGAAGTGGGTTGCGTCGACACGATTTGATTTTATTTGGGTGGTTTCGAGTCATTATTGTTTAACTTCTTCGAACGATCTTTCACTCAGTGTAATATAAATCAATTTTTTTTTCTCAATGTTTATCCTCTGGCGGAATTTTGTAAAACTATTTATGTTAATCTGTGAATAGTGTTGTGGGCTGCACTATTGTCAGTTTATTTCGTGTATTTCACAAATTATTATATATAGTGTAGTTGTTTGCTGTTCCTAATAAAATAAAATAAAATAAAAATAAAACTTAGTTGACGACTTGTGATTTTCTTTTTAATATCCTGATGTGAAGTTTCCACACTCTGCACCATATTGTGTTCAAAAGTAGTTAGCACGCACTATGTCAGGACACACCGGCAGCTGCTTGGTGACAAATTTTCAACTTGAGGCTTGTTTTTGGATAGTTGAATGTACAAAATTGGTTTATTTTTCAACTCTCTTCTCTGGTAACCCAATTACAATGTAAATCTTATACTAAAGTACCACTATTTCTTAGCTCTGTAAAAGTTTATAACTCAATGCAACAAAAGAGCTCCAGACCCTAATCTTGAAATCAGTAGGAAACAACAGCCAGTGCATCAGTGGCGACCAACCGGAGAGCGCGCGTGTAGCTCCCACCTTGATGAAGAGGACCGAATATTTTGGAACCGGTCGAGCAATATAAATATAAATTAAAGAATCAATCCCAAATTAATTGATTTCCATTCTATTGCACGTGTAGTAAACATATACCTACCTAGTCTGTACAGTTAGAGATCTTGAGCTCTCTTAGGTAGTTACGTGATTAAGACGAAAGATTATTTTTCTAAAATTAAAGTAGCCTATGTTACTCCTTGTAACATCAGCTATCTGCCAGTGAAAGTCCCGTCAAAATCGGTCCAGCCGTTTCGGAGATTACCCGGAACAAACAGACAGACAGACAAAAATTTTAAAAATGGTTGTTTTGTTATAGGTACCGTATATACTTTCATATGCATTTAGTACATAAAAAGCTGTTATTTGATATTACAAACAGACACTTCAATTTTATTTATCTGTATAGATGGATGTAGCTGTTAATTGTTCAAAAATAGGTACCTACCATACTCGTTCTCGTTAATACCTGGAAGAGCGACTTTTTGCACGTGCCGGATTTATTTATATTATACAACGCACCAACATACCACAAGTCGCGACCTACTTTGACATCGGCTCAATATTTTTTCATCTCCTCCGGATTAAATAATGTATGTGCGAACTTACCATAAAACCAAGCTTCACATAAATTCTTCTCTTTAGCCGAAGCTATCAAAATAATTTTCGGAACCAACTTTGATCTTAAAATCTTTGTGATAAGGCATGAATTTGACAGCGGTGGATTGTCAGTTCTCAGTTCATCTGCATATGAACCTAGCGCGATTTATAATTACGTATTTAAATACAGTTGTTAAACCGCAAAGGTACATACATCAAAGAAAACACAGAACGCACTTTTGCTTTCTTCATTTATTCATGGGACTCTGAGACACGAAGCCAAAGCCTGGAAGTATACACAGAAAGACTCAGACAGAGCACAAGTTTATAGCAAAAAACATCTACACTTTTAGTTCATTTGATACATTCGTTGATAATGTTTTTCTAATCAAAACACAAAAAAATATTATATATAATTTTTCATTTTTTTTATTAAATATTGAATTGCAGTGAAAAATTTCAGTATGATTGGATATTGGTGCATACACCAATATCCAATCATACTTAAATTTTCAGCACTATGTCTTCTCATAACAAGACATAGTGCTAACCACTGAATGCCTTATTTTCACTGTATAATAATGTACTTTATGTGTTACCTATGACAATAAATTATTCTATTCTATTCTATTCTATTCTATCGAGCACTGGTCGAAAAAGCAATGTCCGGGTTTCTTCGAAAGTTATCATTAAATACACTATCTAAATATTAAATGGTTTCCCGAAGCTTGCTAGAATTTGTATTCACAAACCCTTTGTCGCATATCATACAACAATAGAGAGAAGCGTGTATCATTATAGAAATCTGCAGAAGTATTGTTACTGTCTATCTAGTTAACTGTTATAAAGTAAACACGAGGAGCACTACTCACCGTATATGTATTTAGTGCGTTTTAAAGAAAAGGAATTATTCATACGATGTTTGTTTGAAGTATGAGCACGATCCTAAAGGGGCAATCTCAAAAAAATTCTTCAACTTTTTAGGAAACAAATTTAACCCTACCACCCGTGGGGGACTGGTAGTGTCTATGACGCGTTTTTGTTACTAAACAGTTTTGCATATGATATTGCTTTATTTCATGACGTTCAGTTACTTTTGTGCAGAAAAATAACATTTTAAACTTTTTTTTATGTTATTTGGTGACGAGACGAGGTGGTCGCTTGCCTGATGGTAAGCATAACGCCGGCCCATAACAATTGCAGTGCCACTCAGAACTTTGAAACACAAAGGCCTGCGCGGCACTGTGCGCTCGTTACCCTTTTTTTTTTTTTTTTTGGTTTCCCGGGGAAATGCCTTCACGCACATCTCCGCACCCGGGGGGCTGCGGAGATAGTGTGGGACTCGCCGCTTGCCCACTGCACAGCGTCCTACCCACTAAAACCACCGGGTGTTTCCTGTCGGCTCAGCATTCGGACGGAGTCACGGGCCCGTAAACACACTCCTCGCGACCCCGTCAGCCGTCGTCCGTCCTCTAGGACGGACCCGCCTCGCGGGGAGAGGAAACTCCCCCGCACGGCTCAGGCGATGCGCCGGAACACGAACGCATCGCCTCCACCTCGGGATGGCCCTACCTAAACAGGTGCGGGACGCCGGATGCCCCCGCATCCGGCACCCCGGGCCCTCCCAGTGGAGACGGGGAGCGTAGAGTACCACGCCCCCGTCTCCATGCTCTTCAGAGCATTCTCCTAACCCCCATCCACCACGGGTACAGCTAAACCGCTTATAGGATGGGGGTCCCTCTCGTCCGTAGTTGACGCGCTGCCAGCGGGAGCAGGGGTGCTCCTTTACCCCTGGTCCCACGCTGGAAGACAGCGTGCCCCACCTCTTTAACCCCGATCCCAGACGACGGCCAGGGCGCGCCGGTCAGGACGGGGTTCTCTCCACCTGGTCACGTCCATTTTTTTTCCCCTGGTGCGCTGCCAGCGGGAGCAGGGGAGGATCCCTCCCCCTGGTCCCACGCTGGAAGACAGCGCGCCCCACCTCTTCATCACCCTACCCGTCCCTGCGGCCTTCGAGCCCCGCACAGCCCTTGCGCCCCGTCCGCTGAGCCCTCTGCTGACCCATTCAGAGGGGCACGCGGAGGGGCCCACCTCGCCGGGTTATTAGCTACCTGTCAGCAACCTCTCCGGGACTGAAATCAGTCAACCAGGAGAGGTTGCTGACAGGTACCCAGGATGCACCGCGTGGAGGTTACCCGGCATAGCACCCCGTGCGCTCGTTACCCTGAGACATTAGGTATTAAGTCTCACAAGCCCAGTAATTTCACTGGATACTCTGCTCATCAAACCGGAACACAGTAATGCTTGCAAATTACTGTTTGGTGGCAGACTTCACCAGGAAGGCGGTAGTAACAACCCAGACGGAAACTCGCAGAAGAGTTAGTCCTACCACTAACCTTCCCTACTACAAAGTTAACTTTGTTTTATTTCGTGGTGGATAAATAATTCAAGGATTCCAGAGAGTTTTACGGTTTACTTTTTTATTGTAACCCTTTACAGTGAAATAGTAAGGATAATAAAATCAGAAAGGTTCTTGAACTCACCGCAAAACGATTTGTAGTGCATTTATAGGGCCTGAAATAAACACTGTCTCATATATTCTCACAATATCATCGCAAATATTATAAGCCTATTGAGTCCTAACGCCCTTGGAAGTATAAAATAACTCGTAACCACATAAAACTTTTTGGCACGAAACGAACCTGTTGCGTCATACTTTCACTATTTCTCATCTCTATTTAGAGACTTTACCCTATTACAGAGACTATTTTCTACTGTCATTCTGTCCGTCATCAATTTATCGACGTCTACAACAATAAAAGAAACTTTCTATTTACTCGTAGATCCGTCTTGATCCTTTCAATACGTGATACGTGATCCAATCATGAAAGGGTCTATTGAATGTAGTTAATTAGGCAAATACAAAGTTTTGGAGCTCTTTACTTCCTCAAATTTATTTGTTCCTGGAATTTGAATACCTTTATTCAATTCCGGCATCAATCAAAAATAAAGGTAGCTATCAATAAAAGACAAGTATGCCGATCTGAAATACTTTTTACACTACTTAATTTTACACTTTTAGGTTGTGAAGTTTGGTTGGTTGAATCAACTAGTTCTTTGAAGTGATTATGTCTCAATGATAGTGACTTCCACCTTCGATCTACAGGTGTCGAATCGTAGCAACGTTACCGCTGTCAGGCACTTATTACTGTGGTTCAGTCATATTTTAGGTTTCGCCTGGTGGCCATCTTTAACAAGTAGTCAGTAAAATTACTGGGCTTATGATTATTACTTAATGTTTCAGGGTATAATAACAAGCGCGCTGCTGCACTTGCGCGTAAGCCTTTATGCTTCAATGTTCTGGGTGGAACTGCAGTTGTTATGGACCGACGTTATGCTTACCATCAGGCAAAAGACCAATATCCAACTGCAAAAAAAACCTTTATCTGTGTTCAGGTGTGTTGAAACGCTAATTTACATTCTCTATTTATACGTTTATAAAAAAATATTTCTAACCCTATTAAAAGGTACATTTAAAGTGTATGATACATCTTACTCAATAATGACAATCTAACGAAAGATATTTGATATTAATTGTACGATGTCAATGAGTTATCACATGTTTGACAAGAGGCTTACTGTGGTACATGGTTACGTAATGGCTTACATTGAAGTGACTACCTACGTCGGTCTTCAGTTAATATTCAAGGCACATTTCCCTCAAAATTCATAATAGCATCCACCTTTCCGACACCTAAACAAGTAACAGACTCGGGTGTGTTGTAAATATTCCATGGTGCAAGTATGAGTATATACAAGATCTCGTTTTGTCATTAGTTCCCTTTACGTGACGAAAATTCAAACAAGTATATGTTTTTGTTATAGTAATATCGAGAAATGTTTGCCAAGGCTATATTTATATAATACCATATCTGAAAGGGGCTTAAGTCACGTGAGGGGTAAAATACGAATGCGCTTCTTTTTGATCGGTTGTGTACTTGGAACGGACACCCAGAGTCATTTAGCTTTCATGAAATTTGTATTTAAACTGTAATACTTTTATACTATAAGTTTCACTTTCGATGAGGGTTTTTATTATCCTGGCCAAAAAAGGAGTGTAGGTGTGTAGTGTCTAATGTTTTCAGGATTCATTTATGTATTTGAGTTTCTTTATCCATAACTTTTAAATGACCAAATAGATTTGAATGTATGGAGTTAGAATCCTTATATCATCCCGAGTGACACTGGCTAGGGCAATCAGCTTTTATATTTTTTTAAAACTAAGAGACCGTGGTCTCGCTACTCCCAGATATGGAACGGATTCTTGCGTTATTTACAAATAATGTGGCCCGTTATGGATATCGAACCTGACGCGCTGTCTTTTGCTTTATCTTTATCCGTAATCTACTCTGTGCCATTACTCATAAGTAATGGCACAGAGAAGAGAGATGGCAGAGAGTAGTACGTGGTATGCCAAAATTAACAAACATGTGTTATAATTTAGGAAGCACCTCTTCAAATGTTACCTTAAATACAATACCTAAAAACTGTTTTGTACTGTTTACTTCTAAGAACGGGACGGATAAATATTTACGAGTATAGTTAGTCTTTTCTATAAACACTTGGCTATTAAATACTGTATTTTTTTCTTGTGTGTAATATCTATGAAACCAGAGATTTGTGCGACGAAAAGCAGGACTTTTTCGGACGTTTTGTTTTAGCCGCCCCTTGAATCCCATTCTTAAAATTAAATAATGTTTCATGAAACTTTAAAAGTTACCATTTTGTACGTAATAGTTTGTATTAAGCACAAAAGTAAAGTTAATGGTTAAGGCTATATTTGAAGAAAATATTCGTAGTTAATATTATTTATATTATAAGAAATTCGTATTAGTAGGTAAATAGATTTATCAAAATAAAAAAACAAGATAACAAAAACACTTCAGAAAATTTGTAATATGACTGTGATGAAAAATAGATTTTGCCATTTTGGCGAACCCATAACAAAGGAAAATAGCGCGAACGCTCGCATAAAATAGAGAGAGATTTGCCCCTTTCATCACTAATGTTCTGCATTTCTCTGTCGCATGCAAAAATAAACGTAGCAAACAGGTCGTTTATTACCCTCTGGAGCTGTGCGATGTAATGCTCGTAAACTAGGTGTTTTTGCACGTCTACTAACAAAGACAACTGTATAATGTTTCTTTATTTGCAGTTGTGTATGAGATAAGGTAACAAATCACTAGTGATTCGATGAAATAACTTCGGCGCGTTCAAAATATTGCCAGCTCAAACTCTTTGTTGTTACATCCTACAGACGCATCCTATTCCTTTGATGATTAGAGACCAACAAAAGAAATAGAATTTCTTTTAGCTAAATGTTATGGATAAGTGAATGAGTTTATTGCTACTGACAAACTTAAGATCACCTTTGATGATATTATTAATTTAGTCTATGCTTGACCAACAATTTTATGGGCACCATTCACGATCGTTCCAAATTAATCACCCCGCATGCCGTAGACTGAGTATAGAACGATGGTCCAATTTCAAGCTTACATCAGGCGGTCACTCCATTGCAGGTGCGCCATAGCTCCATTTTTCAGTCATTCTGCGTCTGGAGTATTGGCAATTGAGTGCGAAATGGATCGTTGTATCGGGCCACATCCGATGAGTTGGTACGTTGGATTTGGAACGTTTGGATATCCAATACTCCTATCACTCTATGTAATCCATATGAGATTCCTCACACATGGGCGGTTTTTGGCGTGGAATTTAGAGGATTGGAGTGCTCGTGTATGGGACTCTTAGATATGTAAACGAAATCTTTACTAATAATATTTTAAGCATTCAACTAGCTTTTAAAGTTGATAACAAAACATATAAAATAAACAGGTTTTTTTCTATGAAAACTTGAGAAAACAGTACGCCTCTTTTGCTACGAACACCTGATTTGTTTGGAAACGATTATACGTATAGGTAGATAGATGGATAAAAAGCTTGTAACTTTTTGTAAGGTTTAAAATACTTTTTGCTTATATTACTGTTGTAAGGATTAAAAACTCTTTGGTTAATAATGTAATTTACTCTATTTGCTACAAACACACGTAACTTTAGTCTATTGAGACAAGCATCACGTAAGCAGCCACATCCTGGATTAAAACAGGCCTGTGTCGCGAGCTTTGCAAAAACCTCGCTCCTTTGTTGTTCAAAGAAGAACCGAGAAAAGAAACCGAGCGAATGCTGCTCGAATTCTTTAATGGAAATTAATAAAAAATAAAATGATTTTAGTAAATAGCTATTTTGATCGAATGTTGTTTATTGTAATATAACTGTTAGAACGTCAACGCTTTTTACAAAATCATTTACTATAAAGTGTATGTAAAGTAAAAAACCATGTAAAGAAATTACATAAAAAAACAACAAAACGCGTTAAACTGTAAAAAAAACTTTCTGGATATTGAATAAAATAGCCGTTGGGAACAATTCGTAAAAAATATATTGAATAAATTAAAGAAGATTATTGAAAGTGGATCGATATCTGCTCTCCTTTTTTATCAATTATTCAGGTATCAAATCATTTGTACTGTCTATATTTTCTTACACCAGAAAACTTGAATCAATTGAACAACCTTCGAAAAACAAATGATAAACACTCTAGAAAAGAATCACAGCATCGAGCCCATGAATAGCTATTGTGCCACTCAAACCTCCCGAGACGTTCTTACCCGCACTTATTATAACTGAAGCGAGTTATGCCGCAATCTCAATGCAATAAACATTCAAGCCGACAGCACGTGCCGACGACGACTCGGGTGCCATACCCACTGTATAAACAGTATGAACCATACATAAAATGAATGGAACCGACTCATCTATACTAGCCTGTGATACTAGCATACACAGCGGCGCGTCATCTCCTCCAACTGGCTATATGCAAAGGTCTGTTTTCCCAACTCCCGTCAACAACTTTAAAAAGTCCCATAATTTCAGTAGCAAAAATTAGCTACAAAAATTCGGCCCCCAGAAATGGTAAATTATATTTTTTACTGCTTTTTCTGTTAATATATTTACCTATATTGGGCGAATCCATAGCAGTTATATAGTACTTGTTGTAAAAAATGAGTTCGTCGACTTAACTATTTTACCTAGGGAGCTGTTACACACTAGATCCACGATTACAGGCGTTTGAATACTGGTATATTTTTGTTAGTGGGAGGAATAACTCTTCTGCGAGTGTCCGTCTGGGTTGTTACCACCGCTTTGCTCGTGAAGTCTGCCGCCAAGCAGTAGTGTGCAAGCATTACTGTGTTCCGGTTTGATGAGCAGAGTATCCAGTGAAATTACTGGGCTTATGAGACTTAATACCTTATGTCTCAGGGTAACGAGCGCACTGCAGTGCCGCGCAGGCCTTTGTGTTACAAAGTTCTGAGTGGCACTGCAATTGTTATGGGCCGGCGTTGTGCTTACAATCAGGCAAACGACCAGCTCGTCTCGTTACCAAATACAATAAAAAAAAAAAAAATATACGTTATTTAAAATATATGGACGATTTTCTGAAGGTATTTACAGTCTTTACTGGACACTAACTATACTGTGGTTTGGTTTCTAGTGCGGTCGCGGAATAAGAGCAAATAAAAGTGGCTCTAATTGGGTAAACTCGAGCACATTACACACACTCGCGGCTAGTGCGGCGCGGGGCCGTAATAATTATACTGCGGCGATCAAAATGTGGTTATCACAGACATTTGGTTCTAGTGAAAAGTTGAAAACGAAACTTTGACGGTGCCTGCCAAGTGGCTTCAATAGTTTTGTTTCTTTTCGGTGACAAAAACGTGGGCTAACGCTATGAATGCTCATAAAATATCCCTGGTGTTAATTTTATGCTGGTTCAACCGCTGTCAATCCGATCCGAACGTTATATGTTTGAAGGATGGTATGTTTTATTTCAAACTGAGAGAGTTCAAAATCCAGGGCACCTTTGTGAACGCCGCGGCACCCACAGCGTCAACCGGGGTCCGCTAGTATAGAAATATTCCCGTCTCGTTGGTGTAATGAAATTTAAACTTTGATACGTTTAGATGTGCCTTGCTTCATTGAAACGTGGTTTCTCGCAACCTCAATGTACTGAACACTTCAACTACACGCGCTCGCAGGACTCGTGTTTTTTGCACTCGAAAATAAAATACGAATACTTTTCAAACGCAACATGTGACGTGAAAATGTGACACGAAAGAAAAAAGTAATGATCAAAGCGAGGTATTAACTGACAAGTTACATCGTAGTATACGTGTAATATATATATGTATTACGGTTTTTATTAACTTTTACTAACGAATCGAGTTTTTTGTTCACTATATAATAGCTCGGCAAGAATTAAGCTGTTTTGTCACAGAAATGCAGAAATGGTTTCAGTAAATAAAGGTGTATTAAAAATCGATATAAAGGTGCTTGCACTGCCTTAAAACGTGAAACACTGAAATGATGTACTAGGGAGCGATGCCTACGTAGTACTTCTGAACGTGGAACTTATTTTACTAAATCTCCAAGATTTTGTTAAATTGTTATTTTGCTAGATTGTGTTAAATTTTTAGTATAGAAATGATGAATAGAAAAAAAAGATCTGTAGCTTTAATCGTTGTATATTAGGGCAATGTTTATGAATTTATTAATGGTTTATACAGGTTATTTTGAATTGATAACATGAGTTTTAATACTTTGATATTATATTTATCTAAGCTCGAATACTTAGGTGTTAGTCGCGTACGCGTAAATAGTATAATGTGCCAATTATTCTATAATCACTTATCTCCATAATACCTACTAACAATCTGACATATGGCAAATGCAGGCCATTTCTAGACAATCATTATACTGAAATATATTATGGGCTTCCGTTCCACGTGCAAGACTTAGCTACGCGACGAGACGTGAGCTATTATGTAGGGGTGCCACTCCACACAATATTATACAACAAATGTGCAATACACATACATCAAAATCGCAATACACGTGCACAAATGTGTGACATTTTCCTCACGCTGTCGTGGCACTGAGATTGGATCTTGGATCACTTTAGTACCTATTTCAATGGCGTATGTGTGAGTTAGGATCGTTTGTTTCAAATTCAATTCAACTTCTTTTTTCACTTCGGGCCTAGAAGAGTACTTATGAAAGTTAAGTGACACTATGTGACCGTTCCAAGTATACAACCGATGGAGAAGAAGTGCAAGAAACTCGTTGGCATTCTTTTTTCCAATGATCTTACTAATATTGCCAATTATGTTTGAAAATTATATAACACGATTTGCGATGTTTCTTCCTTTTGTAATATGGATGGAGAGAGAAAAGTTCTTTATCCCTTTCTGTCCCAAATCGCATAAGCGATAGCAATATAGGCTTAAACGATTGAACTACATATTATTTGTCTACTTGTCAACCCAGTAACTGTAACTGCTGTAATGTATAAAACATAGTATCTATATGATAAGTATTTAATATTTATTTTTATTACGTGTATATTTAGTAGTTTATGCGTTATATCTTTATATATGTATTGGAATTTGATACATATATATTTAAGTATAAAATTTGAATTGCATTAACATATATCTTTTATTGTACACCGCCGTCTACTCCTTTTTAGTTCGATACTGTCCATCCAAAGGTTGTCTGGAAGTAATCGCTTTAAGCGATAAGACCGCCCATTGTATTACCATGTTTAAGGACTAATTATTTAGTATGCAATGTATTGCAAAATATGTATTTTGTGGTATGCAATAAAGAATTTTGTATTGTATTGTATTGTATTATTCGGTTTCTAAAAACTTTACTTATTGGGAACTTTGCATCTGAGCCCACTTTTTAAATATTTATCAAAAGAATTCTTAAGGAGGTGAAGCACACTGGGCAACACACTTTAAATTCGAATTTGGATACAAATAAATAATGTGTGAAGCAAGAATACTATTCTAGTACTTCGAGGTCAGGCTTAGCAGGTTTGTTCGGAAAAGAATAACCTATTTCCAGACGTGAGAAATCTCTCTGCTTCTCGTGACCAGTTTAATAGGGCGTATCGTTTGTTACTTCGGTTTCACGATAGTTTTATTTTATTCCTGGAGTTCTATGAAAACTATATTGATTTAGGGCATTTTCTGTGTTATGCGGGTGCGGATTCTGCCCGCATGCAGTTGGTCCGCAACCCTTTTTTCTTTAGTAATTTTTTTTTGTCGGGAGTGGCGTCTGGATAATGAATGCCTGTCGATGCAGCTCCGCAAGCAGAACCTTAGCATTCCGGATGCACGCACGAATGCGTTGTTAATCTATGGAACTGACTAAGACATGGAACACTTTCCTGTACGTTGCATGCACGTAGACATATGCGTGAAGTTACGCATTGCAGCTGCCAAGCGACAAACAGGCTGCGTACCCTACACAGAGCGGAACAGCAAATGGTTGTTTCGCGCGCAGCACATAATATGTGTAAGCATAAGACGCGTAACGACACGCATAAGAAGCGTGGAATTATGCGTAACTCGTTGTATCAGGGGAGCACGAGCGTGTGCCGTGCGTGTTTACGTATAGGTATGAGCTGCACACGCATCCTGTGTGCTCTGGCCAATGTGTACCCGCAGCCGTATCCGAAAGATAGAAAACGCCCATAATGTGCTAAAGGACTCTCTAGTTAATAAAGTTTTTGACAGTGCTACTACGAATTTATTAAATACTAGATGTGCCCCGCGGCTTTGCCCGCACGTAGCTTAAATTACTCATTATAACATCGGCCAGTGAAAGTCCCATTAAAATCGGTCCAGCCGTTTCGGAGATTAGCTAGAACAAACAGATAGACAGACATGCAGACAAAAAATTTAAAATAGGTACCATATATACCTACTTTCATACTATTATGCATTTAGTAAAAAGCTATTATTTTGAACAAATATAACAAGAACACACATAATTTCAATTTTATTTAGTTGTATAGATGAATCTTAAATACTTTTTTATTTAATTATTTAATTGAATATTATAATTGTTCAATTTTACTGTTCTTCAAATTAGTTGCCTTTACAATTTACTCAAGTATCTTTTAGGCCGCGTAATTATGCTTCGCTCTTGATCGGAACGCACAACGCCCAACGCTGCGGTATGCGATGTCGAGAGCGGCATTTGAAAAACGTCCTTTATTCAGGGGCTCCTTTGACCCCGTACGTAACACAGGATATCGCAAACATCGTGGGCGTAATTAAGTAAACAGCTGGTACTAGAAAGGATTAAAACTTTACAGTTTCCAAGTAAAGTTCTATATTAAAAGGCTTAAAATGTTATTCCACAGGCACTGAAGGCCAAGTAGCTAGCTTTATATTTACTAGAATAATTATTGTTCTCTCAAGTAGTCTTGATAATTGTTTAACATCCGATTTCCAATAAATATTCTGAGTAGGCTTAACTGCCTTCTATGTTCTAACAATAGGACCACCCCAAAGGTGGAAAGATGGGATATTTTCGCCAAAGTCGGTTCCCGCTTTTAAAAGTATTTTTTTTGTTATCCTATCCTACGATATCCCTACTAATATTTTAAATGCGAAAGTGTGTTTGTTGGTTTGTCCTTCTTTCACGCAGCAACAGAACAACGGATCCACGTGATTTTTGGCATAGATATAGTTTATGAACCGGAGGGTTACATAGGCTACTTTTTATCCCGGAAAATGCACGGCTCCTGTGGGAACGCGGGTGAAAACCACGGGCAGAAGTTAATTATATTATAAATGCGAAAGTGTGTTTGTTGATTTGTTTGTTTGTTGGTTTTCCCTTCTTTTATGCAATAACGGTGCAATGGATCAACTGATTTCTTGCATAGA
This sequence comes from Crocallis elinguaria, assembly GCA_907269065.1. NCBI lineage: Eukaryota > Metazoa > Arthropoda > Insecta > Lepidoptera > Geometridae > Crocallis > Crocallis elinguaria. The sequence continues at coordinate 6,669,598 of OU026079.1, read as the reverse complement.
TATAATTTATGGAACATAGGCTACTTTTTATCCCGGAAAAATACACGGTTCCTGTAGGAACGCGGGCGAAAACCGTGGACAGAAGCTAGTCTCTTTATATATTGAAGTGTACACATTTAGCAATTAATTTAAATTTGATGCCTTAAGGCTTAACGTTGAAATATAATATAAAATATACGAAAATATATAGAATAGTTATATAGGCAAAAAGTTTTATTCGGAATAATGCTAATTTACAACGTAGCGCCTTCGTAAAGCCACGCCACCGTAGCACCACCTAATTGCCGTAGTATTGTGCTGCGTGAAAACTACGAAATAATTGAACAATCTAACAGGCTGTCATCGTTTTTTATACCGTTGTTTTATGTGAGTTTAACATAAAAGGCATTGAAAGTTTTTGGAACCGAACTGACATCTTGTTTTCTTTTTCAAAATGGTGTCTCATTATAAAACTTTTATATTGGGGATTACTATAGGATTGGGGATTTAAAGACAAAAAATGTTATGAACATCTAAAGTATCACATTAGAAAAATAATTCACCTTAAAGATTGCAAACTGACCGAAGTTGTCACCGATTATTGCTCAGGCGGACTGAATACAATTTCAAGTTATATGTATTGGCACATGCTGTTTGCTGACGTAACGAAGCAGCAGAAGATAATCGAGCGTGGGGTAAGCTACTTAATATACAATTCAATTAGTATATAAAAAGAGTGATAAATTCAAAAAGCTTTTAAAATCGTTTTTTCGTATTAGGTGGAAACAACGGGTTACTAAAACGCAGGATATAAGATCAATATTCGTCCCAGGCAGACATGTAAAGGTTTTTGGAAATCGTATCTCAATAGTCTATGATTTTAATTAAAAAGAAGGGAAGGAATAGCATTACAGAAAGAACACTTAGTTAATAGACTTAATGAAAACATGTAGCTAAAACAGGTTAATTATTGACAGGTTGCTCCAAATAGTAAAACGTATTTATAGTTTGGGTATAGATAATTTCTGTAATGCACCTACATGCTTGGATAAATGGGGCTTCATAGACCTATCTCTTGAGCACTGCTGCTGTGTATAGCCCTGATGCAAACAATAGCCCAATTACTTTCATGGTCCACGTGTCTAGCAACCCGTACGTTAGAGGATCTCACGACTGCCTCAGATTTTGATAACGCCGCGTCTCTAGCCACACATCTAGCCAGGGTTTTACGAGTTGAAAAGAAGAAAAGTTACATTAAATGTATATATTTCCATAACCACCTTCTATCTTGACTACGAACCATTTTCTTCAGTTCCCATTTCTTAAGCTGCCATAATTTTTGAGCAGTCCGATCACGTATCAAAAGCCGTGTCTCGCGCAGTCACAGACGGATGAAACGGATTTTACATCTTTGAAGAATTTTTACCTCTCTCTTAAATTAAATAATGAAAATTTACGCCTTAAGAATTATAAGGATTATTTTTCACAATTTGTTTGACTCGGACATGTCGTATCTGCGAATCGCCGATGCGATATTGAATTGTTTGTGAGTGAGAAAAAGTTCTAAGGATGGTAATTTTGTGAAAAAAAAAATGTTTATAAATATTTCAATTCCAAGGGCACACACGGTGGTTTTTTGTGGCGACTTACGACGACTACGCGATTTTTGTGAACGCGTGACTGAAGTCATGTTTGCAAAGCGATGCTAGTGATTTTAATAGCGACTGCATCAATACAAACGAATGACTGGGAAATGGAGGGGAGGTGGGACGTTCACCTTTTTTTCATGATGTGTACCGAAACTGCTTCGCAACATTATCGCACTGTGACATTAGCAATACAGAAACAAGAATGACAAGGTCCGTCACAGGTACATAAACGTCCAGCGATGGCATCGTAACTGCATCACTACTCTACGAACTTCAAAGTTCTATGGCTACATTTTTGAGACTAACACCCCAAGACTTCGTGAGAGCTGACTCTAAGAATTTCGGGAAATATTATAGCGTTATCATCAAAGAAATAGACAAATTTATATACTTAGGCGTTTGTGGGCGGGTGTGCGTGCGCGTGTGCATGCGTGTGTGTGTGCGTGCGTGCGTGTGTGTGTGTATGAATGTTTGTTACCTCGTATCTCCGTAACAGCTAAACCGATTTTGATGCAATTTGTAAAGAAGATACGTTAAGTTAAATTAAATTAAGTTAAGTTAAGTTAAATACTATAAGTTCTGGAATAACACATCATAGGCTATAAAGACATAAGTATAGACTACGCTGGCGAAGCCGCGGTTAGAAGCTACTTTGATCATTTAATGATCAATGATCATTCAATGATCATTTATTAAGTGTGACCTTTTTGAATCCAGTTATTCTATGCTGAACTGCTAATGTTATTGCAGGTAAATGGATAGGTAGGTAGATAGAAAAGCCTTACCAAAACCAACATTATAAAAAATTGCGGAAAAGTAAATAGATAAGTATAAAAAGTACAATGGGCGCTCTTTTTGCTTAATAGCGATCTCTGCCAGACCAACTTTGGATAGAGAAGAATTAAGAAACGGTAAACGACGGTCGAGTGATGACTAAAATGTTACATTATGGCACTTGACCGTGCACTTGTTACGCGGGAACTGTACCATCAAATCTAATTTGACAACGGTATGCGATGTGATAACTCTAAAAGGGTAAAAGTCAAAGTTTCTACTCATTACAAGTTAACAAGCTCGCAACACCTTAACGATTTCCCGTTTCACAAACTTGGGGAGTTCGCACGTTAAGGGCTGCACATATCGGAGTTGTAACAGCTTTGAATAATAAGTGGTGTCGTATGCGGAATAGGCCTCCAAGGATACGCTAGAAAACAGTGATTAAGCTTTTAGTACACGGCCAATTTAAACTACCACTCACCAAGTTACGCCTTACCAATATGATCAAGGCGAATAGGTATTATCTTGTTTTAAAATCATTCTATAAGTATAAAAATTTATTGCGATAAACTGTTGCTTATCGAATGTCGGCTATTGGCGTGTACTTAGTAATAACAAGCGGTTTTGAATGGTATAATTTTAATACCTAAAGACGAGTACTGTAATTAATACCTAAAGGTGAGTCCAATGGAGTTCAGTGATAGTTAAACATAAACATAAACGCTTACACACTCATACCCCCGCACTAGGATTCCCTGTGTCGCAGGTGGTATGAACATACACAGATACACATCACAAACCTCCAAGACTCGATAACAAACTTTATGCTTACACAAAATCTGCCCCGGCTGGGAATCGAACCAGGGACCCCTTGCTTTGCTGGCAGGGTTACTACCAACTTAGCTACGAAGCCGTCAATTTATCACGAAGCTTATCGACTGGTGAATATCAATACATTGCCGTGGTGTCGTATACAAAATAATCCTCTAAGGAGATCGGAATTATGCGACAATACGCCAACTGTTAAAGCGTTTTACGACCGAAATGACGTGTTGAATCGGATTTGGATCACGTCCTCGAAGCGAAGACAGTTTGACGTGTGGCCGTTGACTTGCATAAATTTGCAAGATTAAGTAGCAAACGTGACACCTTGCTCCAGTCTAGGCGCGGTCTCTACCTATTTACATAAACGTATTCCCTTTCTGCCCCTTGACGTAGAACTGCTAATATTTACAAGTGTACAAAATGCAAATTCATTCGCCCAATCTGCCTACATGAGTGCTCGGCTAAAGTGGTAGGTATATAATTGCCACAAAGCTTTTACAATGCAACGCTTTTGTTAAACAAGGACGCTAAAAGCTCGTAAATCGAAATTGAAATCTGAAACAATGTTAAAGTCTTGTTAAGCTTTTCATTGTAATTGCTTGTTATCGAAATTATATTGAAAAACTATTTAGAACTTTCAGGGCGTCTGGTCGAAGCCACACGTGACCAAAATGCTGGCCTCTACTTAGGTCAAAGATTAAGCATTGCCATTCAACGTGGCAATGCTGCCAGCATTTTGGGAACGTTGCCTACTGGTAGCGGATTATTAGATTAAGATCGTAAATAAATTAGTGTTTATTGAAAATAACCTGTGTTTCATGTCAAATGTTAATTACGATCCTAACTGTTTAAATAAATAGCTGACTTTTTAAATTAAAGACCGTCTTTAGAAATTAAAGAAAAATATCATTAAAAGGGCTTTGTCATTTGGTTTTTCCAAGCTGCCATTCACAGTTTCCCCTAATTATCTAGTATATCTTCTTAGAGAAATGTACTCTAGAATTTCTCGAGAAATGTATAAGCATTTTCGAAGGTCCGATACACTGAGATATTTTAACGCTGCCCAGAATTGCTGACCGTGCGGATTGAATGTGCATATTTCATTGCGGCGGGTTTGAGCACAATCCAAACTCGGATTTTACGAGTTTCCAAAAAGGTAGAGGTCTTACAAATATGTCTACACATACGAATCCTTTTTACCTATACTGGAAGTAGATATATGTACATGAAAACTATACATATCTATTATATTCTTCTAAAATTTTCTGCCAAGCATACAAGTCACATATTCGATAAGTATATTTATTCATTTTTTTACTACCTGTACCCCCACGTAACCTAAGTTACTCCTTATAACATCAGCTATCTGCCAGTAAAAGTCCTGTCAAAATGGATCCAGCCGTTTTGGAGATTAGCAGGAACAAACAAATAGATAGACAACCAAAAATAAAAAAATAAAAATTTTGTTATAGGTACAGGTACCGTATATTAATAGTATGCACTTAGTAAAAATTAAATTATTTTGAATAAAAATTAAAATAAAGTGAAATCTCTCGCCATTTGATTGATACTGTAACATATCAAAATGGAGTAGGCATTCGCTGCAAAGCGAGAGATCTGTTAGATGGAGCTACGGCTTGTAAGACGAAAGAAGTCATCATCTCAAAAATTTCGGAGTCAACATCGATCGCTCCCATAGCCTAGTTGTATAAGGTGTCTGGTCTAGATAACTAGAAGATGCAGGTTCGAATCCTGTTAGCAGCGAAATTTTTGAGATGTATTATGATAAATCAGGTAAGTCGGTCAGTGGTACATACAAGTTATCTACGTTACAAATTTAATGCTAGAAAATTACGTATTTTTATGTATCAACAAAATAAAGTGACGGTCAAAAGCCCCAGTCATATATAAATGTTTATTTAAAACACGAACAACTTTTATTTAAAACAAGAACGACTATCGAGTTAGAGGAAACAAATACATTTGCGCACGCAATCGGAAATAATCTCGGTTCTTTTTTCAGGCTGCTGAACATAGCGGAATTTGTGAATGTCCGATCGTTGGTACCACTTGTTGAACTGGTTTTATTACAATATTTTATAGCTTATTAACTGTAATGGAAATCCTTCGTTGTGTAGTTGATAAGTTGAAGGACTTTACTTCTGTTGAGCGGAAGGGTTCGATTCGGTCGGGGTAATTAATTGTGCATCAAAAATGCGTGTAAGTACTGGGTTTTGTGGTATCATTAATGTGGTACATTAAATTGAGACTATAATCAGATACTGTAAACTTTGGTGTACGTTATCAATTTAATTTGGTAGCAGGAACTATTATTGAAATAAACGGCCTTGAAATACAGACTGACACGGGTAAGGAATTGGGAATCACTCTGCAGTAAAAGAAAGATTTTAAGAGTTCCGCTTTTGAGGAATCCTTTAAAAGTAACAAGAATTTAGTAAATAAGCTCGGCAACTTCATCCGGTCTATTTGTTTCAGAAAAAAAATCCACCAAAAAACTCTTTTGACCCAAATATACATCGATGAAGTATGGCAAATTCGAATTGAAAAACTTGGCGATTATGTTTTTCCGCATCGTCGGGTAACTTTGTTACACTTGAGTCCTTTATAAATCCGCGTATGTGTTCACGGTCCGCTCTCCAAAACTTTTCCTAAACCCAAAGTAATCTAAAACAAATAAAGATGAGTGGGAACCCTTATACGTTTCGCGCATATAGAATTCTCCATCGCTTTCATATTATGAATAATAACAAATTTGTATTCAGCGTTTTGTTTGATACTCCACTAAGAAGTTTTCCGTGAACGTATTGCTTTCACGTCTGTCACGAAAAGCGATTTCGAATCAAATAGAATGCAAATAAAACATAACGGAAAATATTGAGATCTTTTCCAATCGTTTAGATAGGAGAAAACGTCTGACTGAAAAAGAGAGATAAGCGAAGAAGTAGAACGTGCGAAACGACCAAAAATAAAATTCGGACTTTTGCTTACAACAACAAAAAATGCCGTAAAGGGGGAAACAAAAAATGCTGAAATATCCAGTAGTACCGACCGCCCGTAGGAACCGGTCCGTGAAGTTATAATGAAGTTTTTAAATGAACCTACCCGCCTTCATAAAGTGGAGCGAGGATTTCCAATGGTCTTCTTTTAATTTATAACGCTGGCGAACATTTAGAAAAGTTAAGCTAAGAGAGGAAAGGTGGGCAGACACGATGCACATGCAAAGTGTTCCAAACTTCATGTTTAACTCCCCAAAGTTTGTAGGTATAACTTATTCTAAAGTAAGATTGTTTTCGAGAAGTAAGAATGGTTTCATGATTTACATAAGAGCAGTGAAAACACCCATCTTGTACAAATACATTGTATTTTACATCTTCTTCTATACAAATAAATAAAATTGAAGTTTCACTGGCAGATAGCTGATGTTACAAGGAGTAACTTAGGCTACGTGCGCGAAGCCGCGAGGCACAGCTAGTATACTTTAAAAATGGCTATTCGTTACAATCTATGACCAAATAATATAGTACTTATATTCTCTCTCTCTCTCTCTCTCAGGAAGACCTGTAGCCCTGTAGTAGGAGTGTAAGGCAGCCCTCATACCTAATTCATGATTAATGGATGGATAAGCGTCAAACGCGGACCACGAGAAAAACCATGGAAAACCCACGAACCGTTTGAAGCATATCGTATCGTCTATTGTGGTTGTGGTTGGGGATTGATGGTCTCGGAAAATCTAGTCCGAGCACGGCACCCGCTTCTACCTATGATTCTACGACCTCTATTCAATAAAATTATTTCACAACCACTGCGTGCTCAGTCAAGACGCCGCGGCAAATAAGCGGTGGTGCGCAAGTGATGTTTGTAGCGCAAAGCGGAGCAGTCGTCGCTTTGAGCCCAGGTACTACGAGACAGCACTAACTGGCCGTATTGCCGTTATTGTCTATTTCGTGGTTTTTTGATGGTTTTGCATCAAGCCGCGCGTGTATTATCTCGTAATACGCGCTTGAATTATCATGGTTGTTTTGAAGCGTCTACCGTCTGCATATTAGACTGATGATGATGAATGTAAATATTATGACAGACCAATACGCTGGACTAAACTATTAACTGGCTATCATTCGTATCAGCCAATTCAAACGAGTATTCAGTCATCTGAGATATAATATTATGATTATCTTAGCATAATATTGAATGTACTATGAATATTATCACTAGAAACGGGATATTTACTATGAATATTATTTGACTCTTCATGACATAAAAAAATTAACATTTAACTTGCACAGTTCTAGAAGCACGTGTCTGGTTTATCTTATTGAAAGGTACAGACTTTTCAAATCGCTGGTTACTTACATCTTACGCAGACTCATTTGAACGTGATATAATGAAATACCTGATTCACGCCCGTTAAAGCCCTGTCTTCATAAAACTGTTTGTTTAATATAAAGGTAGATTTAATTAAAATAGTATTCATTTTTCATAAATGTTTCTATTAATTAAAAATTTACAGGTCTCTAATGTATACAATAACAATCTTTAGTTTATGTTCAACTATGTTTAGGTTTTGTTTAATTTTGTTTTTAATTGAAAAAATCTTAGTTTTTTTATTATCTTCTTCTGTATGTTATACTTTTGTTTCAATTTTTATTCTGTATACAACTGTATGTATTTATGTACATTCTCAGATTTTTCCGTCAATTGTGGACCGATTTTAAAATTCTTTTTTTTTTTTGAAAGCGTATGTCCTCTTGTGTTGTCATCTCTATGTGAGGTGTAATACATAATGTTGATGAAATTTTGTATTTCGCGATAGTTTGATATAAGTTGGTTCCCGCGTGTTTAGTACCTCTCTATTTGCTGGTTTTTATTATGATTAAAGCTAGATATTGAACGCAAACGGGAAGTGATTGCAATAACTTTGGGGATCAGAGCCACCGTTGAAATTAATGCAGTTACCAGACCTAGAAATGGGAGGAGGAGACCGCTGCAAATCGTTACTAACAGGGATGAGCGTATAAAATCGAATAAAACGCAAGATTTATTCATACGGGTCGGGAAAAATAGTAACGTAATCCCTGTACTAAAGTGTAGGAACATTCTACTAACCCGGATCGTTGTACGGCTTTGCGCAAGTCCCATTCGCAGCGGCGGTCTTTAAGTTTTTATGTTCTGTAAATTGGAGCGAGTAGTGGCCTTACAAACTCATTTGCTGCGCACTTAATTCTGAGATTTACAAGGTTTAGGAGGTACTTGTTGATTTAAGACGGAGATAGGCTGTGAGGCAGATAAAAACGGAATCTGAGGCAGAATTTCGTTCGTAGTAGAGCAAAAAGTATATTTTGTAAAACCTTACGGGTTTTATTGTTAGTCTGTTTTAAATCCACTCTGGATTTTAAAACGAGTTATATTGGTTTTTATCATTGCCACTCGAAAAAGGGCGTTTGATTCATCGATAATAGTGAATAAACTCATTTTTACTCACAAGAGAATAAAAACATTTATTTAGAACACCTCTAAAATGTTCATGTAATTGTATATATATCGCGTAGGTATATTGTATATATATCGCATATATCGCGTATTTTCATCGACGTCTGTTCCCTTGTTTTGGGTTGTTGAACTGTTTGTTTCACTTGAACAGCTTTTTTCTTTTTATGGTATTAAATTGCCTATCTTCAATAAACCTTTCAACAGTACAGCTATCTATGCATTCTTGTTTTTCTTCTCAAGCGTTCGACTTTCAATGTGGTGTGCGGAGTGTTTTCATTTAATTTCCCAGTGAAATGGTATACCCTCTTCAACATAATTATCAACCGGCAAACTGAACTCAAGCCCCGGATATATTATTTTTGTAAGTATGGTAACTACATATAAATTATCTGGTTTTAACTGGTATACTAATGAAATAATGATGCATAATGATAAAATCTGCGTTTTGAGACCATCACTAATGTTACGACTGTATTTAAGCTCGAAAAGAATATTACTTATACCTACCTATAATTTTTTCACAATGGCACCACCGAGAGACTGATTCCTACTTTTTATATTAGATACCTGTGAGTAGATAAATAGTAGATAAAGTACCTAGTATTTTTAACTGACTTTATACTACTTTATACATTGTAACGGGATATTTACCGTGATTATTATAAGCTGGTGAGCTCCCGATATTTCGACGCTGTTGCAAGCATCATGTTCACGGGAATACTGGCGAAACTGCGGGTGGATTGTAGACGAAATTATGAGCAGAATTTTTAACTGACTTCAGAAAAGGAGGAATTTCTCAATTCGTCTGTATTTTATTTTGGCGATGTGTCTCTACTTTAATTTACGTTAAAGTTTGTGAGTTGACAGTTGGCGGGACAATCGTAATCCTTACTTACGGGCTACGATTACCAAGTCTTATAAAATTCCCAATGCGCCCACTCCAAGTCCTTAAAAACTAGACACACGTGTTATAAAAAAACAATAAAATGAATAATTAGCTTAATTTAACAAAACACTTCAGCAAACTTCATAGCTGCACTATGAAATTCATTTGTCAAAATTATTCATTTGTTTCGTTAAAAAAATCCAAATGCTGGCCTTAGTGCAAAAGGGCGTTGCGCAGTCGCAACGCCCGAGGAAGCGGCGACTGGCTTCTCAACATAGTTCTTGAACAAGGCACCGCAAATAAATTGTGACGTCTAGCCCGTCTTGTACTTGTCTGGAACTACCAAGGGTATAAGCTCTAGTAAGGATGAGTTGGACCTGCGACCCACCACCAAATCCACGCTGTACCTATTGATGTAGATGGGTGGTCCTATTTACACATCAGGACCACACGTCTGCAACTGTACTAAACACCACGGACGTAAACATAATACGTCAATCCTATTTGTGCCATGTTTTCTTACTTACATTACCTAACGTCCATACTGGTTTTCAATATATTTTTACGTCGCCATCGCTTCATCATCGTCTAATCTTTACAATGAGTATTTTTGCATTTTAAAAAGGATCATTCAATTTTTTGTTGGGGCTTCTGCGGTTATAATTGAAAATTGGATCGGGGATTAAGCTTTTTATGGTGATTAGGTTTTGAGTTTGTGAGAATAAGATTTCATTTCGCTCACAATTAGGGTTTCACTAGTCGAACCAGGCGATGAAGACATTTTTAGTTACGCGTTTACAATATAAAAAATTGGTTTTAAAAAAGCGGGAACTAATTTCAACGAAAATATCGCGGTATATGAAATTAATACTCCTCAGGGGTGGTATAATACAATTTATTAAAGGAAAAAACATGAAACAATCAAATGAAAAAACTCATGAAAAAATGAATAATTTAAACCGGTTAACAAATGGCGAGTACGACATGAGTAACAACATAAGTAACAAGGACACAAAAAACAAACGAATTGAGAACCTCCTCTTTTTCTTGAAGTCAAATAGAATTGTATAAAATGTAGAATAGATAATATGATATATAATTTAAATCGTTTAAATTAGAACAACACCTAAAGAAAAATAGTAAAACAATCTTTATAAGGCTGATTCGACGAGGACGAAGGTAGCATATAAGTAGCTACCTATAAACACTTTAAAGCACCATATAAAATGATGAATAATTGCCATAACCCGATTTTTATTCGTCTATATTAGATTTTACAAATGATTTGTTACGCTGATAAATATCCATCTACGAATGGCATGTTGACCATACAAAAAGCTGCGTTTCATGATTGATGCCGCCATTAACTGTGGCCCTCCGTATTTATACTCTAAATGTTAGTAATAAATTTCAATCTCCACGTGTGAATATTACGACAATGTATGGATTATTTGGAAAGGCACGCGCTGTAAAGTGTGACGTCAGATTGGGCCTTGGTGGGGGGAATAAAACGAAGTCAATTCTGGTATAAGTGGAGCACATGTTTCTCTCCCAAGGGATCTATCGGCGTATCGACAGGGGAATCGAAGGCGTACGACGCTCAGTCAAGTTTATTGGCAGAATTTCAATGCTTTGTCGTCTGCGATGTCATAGCAATTTATAACGGGACGATTCGCGCGATTTGACGCGAGTCTTGCGAACGACGCGATCAACATTTCAATAGCTAATCAACTTGGATAATGTTTCTTGTGACATCGAATTCTTTACTGAAATTTCTCCTGCGAGATAGACGAAAAAGATAATGTTATACCTAACTAAGTTCTTTGTGAATTAAGCTGCCTTTAGAGCTGCGTCTCAAAGATAGATTCTTTGCAGATTTAAAGATAATTTGATGTTCTTTCTCCTAAAGCCAAGTCTGATGTCAAAAAGTCGTTAACTACTATAGAAACAACTGGAAATGACAGATTGTGCTCAGTAAACGCCAATAAGATCCAGTTTGTTAGTAGGAGGACTAACTCTTCTGCGAGTATAGGTTTTTAAACTGTCGTGGTCATCAACACTTTGAAAATTATCACTAGAAACTATAATTCTTCTGCGAGTGTCCGTCTGGGTTAGTACCACCGCTTTGCTCGTGAAGTCTGTCGCCAAGCAGAAATGTGCAAGCATTACTGCGTTCCGGTTTAAGTAGCCAGTGAAATTAGATGGGCTCATGAGACTTAATACCTAATCTCTCAGGGTTACGAGCGCACTGCAGTGCCGCGCAGGCCTTTGTGCTTCAAAGTTCTGAGTGGCACTGCAATTCTTATGGGCCGGCGTTATTCTTACCATCAGGCAAACGACCAGCTCGTCTCATTATCAATAACATAAAAAAAGTCAAGTTTAGGCTATAAGTTCTAACGTTGCTTAAAACCTAGCAAACTACTGATTAGATTGCCTACATACCTACGGATCTTTTAATGCACTTTGAAACGATAATATAATAAAAAGGAAACGTAAGCAAGATACATTTACCTATAGATAATACCTACGATAAAACTAAAAATCCATTTTCACGAAAACGCTTCCGTTTTCATATGACAATGTAACCGACATTCCGTGTCCTTCCCATTTCAAACAAGTCATAACGTTATGTCGGGGAGTCGAAGAACTTCGGCTTACGGCTTCAATCTTTAGCTCCCATCGAGCCAAAGTGAGGTCAATTTATAAATGAGTACGGCACATCAGTCACGAGAGACGTGACCGTGGTCTCGATAGCTTGATATATTGGCCGAGTTTCACCTCCTTGACGTTTTTTTGAAAACCCTATTTCGGTAATGGATAGTCGCGGATTCAAAGCAATTTGACGCGAGCACCAGAAAGTTTGTCGATGATTGGCTTTTAACGGTTTTCAATTTAACTTTCAGATTCGAACGAAGTTTGGTAAGTTAATTTGAAGTAAGTATTTATATGCGTTGTAAGGTATTAATGGAATTATTAATTTTAGACTGTTGTGATGTTGACTATTAAATACATTAACTATACCTTTCAACTAAACGATGTTATCCGTACAGCGGCGCAAGTACGGAAGTCGGTTCGATAAATTTGTCGAATCGAAAAACTCGATAAATTTATCGAGTGTTGCGAGTACCGAAGTCCAAGTAAAGTATTGTAGTAGGTCTATATTCTCTTTGGACTCCACCTAGCTTTTCGATAACTTTTGTCGATTGTATCGAGGCTCGATAAATTATATAAAAAGTCGATAAAACCCACTTTATCGATTGAGAAGATCCGTACTTGCACCGCTGTATCCGTACCGTATTAAAGCAGTGTTTATAAACTATTTTCTTCATTTTGTATTTTTCTATAATCTTAAACATAAATTTGATATATTTTTTTGTAATAATAACATTTTAGTAATATCTATTGCATCGTCACACACTTACTGCATTATAATTATTTATCGAACAATTTACCTTGGATTGTAATAAACAATATTTGGAAGGATAGAATGGGAATTTAGATGTTGTCAAAGGAATGTAGTCATTAATCAGTCTACCAACCAAATGACGAAGTGCCATTGATACAATGGTGGACTTATTTATGCACTAAGCTTTATATTTCTACATTTTTGTAATGCGTGCTGCTAAGGAACTGGATGCAATGTTTGCGCGAGTCTAAATTTCCGATTGATATATCAATATAGGTAAACTTCAATACGTTGCTTAACATCAGGCGGGATGTACCAAACACCTGCATAACAAGTACCAAATAAAATCAATGGCGTAAATACTCATTTTTTTAAATAGATTAGTGATTCTCGATAATCTATAATTTGGTCGAAACTGATGATTTAGTTGAAGTTAATAACGGGACTAAGCCTAGAAAGGGCTTTCAATGTAAGTCGGAGTACATCAATGGTAGGTTACTACTAAAAATCGAAGCACTCTTTCCAATTTATCAGACTTTAACATTCACAGGTTATAAATATTTACTGCCTACCTAAATACTAAATGAGAACTAAACAATCACACAGCTTAAATACCACTACACAATTACATTCAATTTACAAGTAGACAAGGTTAAAACTGTAATTGTTTGTTGATTTAGAGTGTTAGTAAAATACAAGTCTAGACGTAACCAAAATAATAATACTACCTACTTCTAAGTCCGTTTATGACCTTGTGACCACCCTAGAAACGTATCGAGTGGACTTACACACCTACGCTAATAGAGGTATTCGATATTTTTCCCTAACGCCTCTATTATCGTAAGTACCTACTTTGGTAACACAGCACCTCTTAGTGCGGATTAAAAGCATAATCACCGCTTCGCCGGTACACCCTCGCTTTCTTATCGAATAACCACCCTGGTCAAAGAGCACAATTTCGTAGCTACGTACCGGAGTCACGCGATCGGGTGATTAAACCACTCTTTGTTCTTAAACATGGGTTTTATAATTATTCGCTTACCGCCCGCACTACTTAAGCTTGCTATGTTGGGAAAAAATGCTAAGCGAGTTGGAGGTGACAGCGGCCAATTTTTCATTGTTTCTGGTGAAAATATGGAATGCCAAGACGCGTTAAATAAAAATGTAAGCTTAAAATACGAGCTTAGTAGAAAATTCTAAGGAACATTTCAGTGTTGAGTGCTGAATGGACTCGACTTTACAGGCTGGAAATATTAAATGGAACAATAAAGGCAACTTTATAAGACCGTTTCTATTTTTTTTTACTATATTTCATAACAGCAAACAATGAAGTCAATATAGGAAAATATTTTTTAACAAATCTTACGCGTGAAAATTCCACCGCCAGTGGCGTAACACTACAGTCATGTTTGTTAATTTAATTTCTATTTTATTTATTCTCATAGTTTTAGTCTGTTTTGAAATGAAGTTGTATTAAACTAAATTCCTAACTTTATTTATTTTATTCTATTGCCTTTGATTATCTGATTACCAAAGTCCATTGCCAATGAACTTGATCAAGCAATAACAAAACACTTCAGAGGAGATATACTAAAATATTTTTAGCTCAAAAGCCGAACCTTTCGCTGACATATCGCCTTCGCAACTACTGTAGTCGAAAACTGATTGTTTGTTTTGTAACGTCAAGTATAAAAGCCGATAGCAAAATTCTCGATATTTGATATCTACTTCGGCATCCATTTCTGTATGACAAGGGATAATAAGTGTGTAAATCTGTAACATACAAAATTATATCGATAGATTTGTCATTTCGGAAAAAATATATACATTATTATCTTGCTTGAAAGAGGTGATTTAAATATTAGGAGAAATACATAACTCAAATATCTATATTTATAATACAAATGAATAATACAACAAAATTGCAGTAACACCTCACATTTTTCTTAGTCGTCTTTTTTAGAAACCATATCGTGAGTTAAACCTTTTTAATGAAAGTTCTTAATACGGTTTTGAAAAGCCTTTTCAGCTAACAAAATGTTAATTCACATGTCAGTAGAAACAATCGATTCCTATCGATAGTACAATTTTTTTACCTTCATATACTCGTAATATAGAATACTCTTTTGTTTCTGTACGTACTTTATACGATTATTAGCACTGTAATAGTTACTTTGTCTTGTAGGCAAAAACAACGACTAGTTTCTGGAACAAAAGAGGTTCTAACGCTATGTGATTGCTATTCTAAGGTTCCTTCACGTTGTAGGCTGTGATATATAGTCTTTCCTAAAATAATGTTTATAGAGTGGGTAAAATTTTATGAAGGCCCCCACAAAATTCTCAAAGGTTAATTATCACTACAATAATTACTCAACCCCTTACTGATTTAAGACAAACATCATTATCACAACGGTTCTGTATTATTTGATAATTATTACAACGAAATTGGGCAATTAATTAATTTTAAATAAACCATTTGGGCAGTAATAGCCCTGTATTAGTTATGGTATTTTCAAAACACTGAAAATAGGTAAAATTTTGTACTGGATTTGTTTAAACCAGTATAAAATTTTTCATAAAAATTAATGACTGATTATAATATCAATTAAAAACGCAAGTGATTTTATAAGAAGCTAGTTTTATTTTATTACATAACTAGCTGCTGCCCGCGGTTTCACCAGCGCGGAGATCTTGGTTTTCATGGTTTTTATTTTTATGCGCGGAACCCTAATTCTTTTTCTAAAATAAAAGTAGCCTAAGTTATTATTCCTTGTAACATCAGCTATCTGCCAGTGAAAGTCCCGTCAAAATCGGTCCAACCGTTTCGGAGATTACCCAGAACAAACAGACAGACAGACAGACAAAATTTTTAAAAATGGTTGTTTTGTTATAGTTTCCGTATATACTTTCATATGAATTAAGTAAAAAGCTGTTGTTTTGATATTACAAAGAGACACTTCTATTTTATTTATCTGTATGGAATAAGTACAGTTGAAGTCCTGATGGGACTTGACTCCTATTTTATTTCAATATCTTTTCATACAAATCCATAGAAAAAAATGACATTATGTGTTATACTTCACGTATCTAGAATTTATAGCTATGAGGATACCAAAGACATGGTCAAAATAAACTTTGATTGCCAAAATAATTATAGCTAAAAATGTAACAAAAAAAAAAATGGTTTTTACCCTTCTACCACCACACGAAAACCAAACTTCATAAAACATTTCGTTTGGCAAACACATTTATTACAAGTTGGCCATTCGTAAAGGTTGTTATGGGGAGGAAATGACTGAATAAATTCGATTGACTCTGCCACTCCAGCACGGCCTATTGGCGGTTGATCGACAATTCGCGTGACGCAGGTCTTGTACCTTGGGAAAATGAAGGCATATTTTTTTTATTAATATCAGCAAATTGGCACACGACCTACATCAAGTAAATGTGGAAAATAAGTGAGTAATTTTACTAGAATACTGTTGATGTTTGAATTGCAATTTAGTTTACTTGTTACCAGGTGATCGGAATTATAACTCTTCTGCGAGTATCCGTTTAGATAGGTACCACCACTTTGCTCGTGTAGTATGCCACCAAGCAGTTATGCGCAAGCATTAGATAGGTACTATGTTCTGGTTTCGTTACTAGTGAGCATATAAGAATACTAATGTTCAGGATGAAGAGCGCACTATAGTGCCACGCAACTTTGTGCTTCAAAGTTAAGAGTGGCTCTTCAATTGTTATGGTCTAGCTTTATACTTACCACCAGGCAAACAAATTGCTCGAATCCTTTGCCAATAGCGTATAAAAAAACCGGCTAAGTGCGAGTCGGACTCGCACACCGAGGGTTTCGTACAAACTTGTATGTATGTAAATAGTATGTCCATCACGGGGATCGTAAATAATAATCGTAAGTAATTGTACAGCTTAACATTCACCAATATAATTAATGTAAAAAAAAATACATTTTTTTTTTATTTATTTTCTTATGTTATTTGGTAACGAGACGAGCCGGTCGTTTGCCTGGTGGTAAGCATAACGCCGGCCCATAACAATTGCAGTGCCACCCAGAACTTTAAAAGACAAAGGCCTGCGCGGCACTGCAGTGCGCTCGTTACCCTGAGACATTAGGTATTAAGTCTCATGTAACTACAAATTTAGGGCTTTCGGGTTTTCCTTTACTTGTGCTATAAAACATTTGCAGGAAAGCGTAGACGCTTTCCTGACACAGACGGACGGACAACGAAGTGATGCCATAAGGTTTCCTGTTTACCTTTTGATGTACGGAACCCTAAAAATACAATATAAATATTACATAATATATGTATATAAAAACATGGTCTACATTATCTGTTTTAAAATTATAATGAAACGGAAAGAAGATTTAAATTATCGAACCTCTTTGATCGGGTTCAGTCACCTTCACGGCTAAAATAGGCAAAGAATTGAATTAATATAATGAATAAATAATTTGTCATACTATGTAAATATAAAAAAGAAAACTCAAACACAGGAAACTCGTACTTCGGCTATTTAGCAGTGTTTGATCTAACGTGGTATTAAACAGAGTGTCATGCGTGCTCACTCTTCAAAATATTTGTTGCAGCAGAAAATATATAAACAGTCTAATTTGGGACGCTTCTCGTAAGCAGCTTACAAGTGAATTTTTTTTCGTACGTCGTGAAACTCTAAAGTGTCAAGGTGAAAATAGAAAATTATCGGAATTGCTCTCCGTCCTCTTATTTTATTATTTCTAAAAATTTTATTGAAATTGGTTAAGCGGCGTAGGCGTGAAAGATAACAAACTTATAAAAAGGTCTACTTTCTTTGACTTTGTAAATGATTCTTAAAATACGGTAAGGTAAAGGTATTCCGTGGGCAATCGGCGAATGATCATAAAACAGGTATGCCAGCATACAGGGAAGTTGCTTTCTCTGTTATCAATTTACGATGTGATGATAGTAGGTTAAAACAATTCTGGAATACGGATCTTTTTTATACTATTTGGTAACGAGACGAGGTGTTTGTTTGCATGCCAGCCCATAATAGTGCAGTGCCACTAAGAACTCTGAAACACAAAAGGCCTACGCGGCACAGCAGTGCGCTCGTCACTCTGAGCCATTAGGTAGGTCCCATAGGTCCAGTAATTTCATTACTTTGGCCATCAAACTGGAACACAGTTATGCTTGCACGTTACTGCTTGACGCCAGACTCCACGAGCAAAGCGGTGGTACCAACTCAAATGGATACTCGCAGAAAGGTAGTCCTACCACCTAGTGAATCTTGAATATAATCTAATATTGAAGCAATGTGATAGTGGCTCAGTGATATTGTTAGTGGGAGGACTAACTCTTCTGCGAGTGTCCGTCTGGGTTGTTACCACCGCTATGCTCGTGAAGTCTGCCGCCAAGCAGTAGTGTGGAAGCATTACTGTGTTCCGGTTTGATGAGTAGAGTAGCCGGTGAAATTACTGGGCTTATGAGACTTAATACCTAATGTCTCAGGGTAACGAGCGCACTGCAGTGCCGCGCAGGCCTTTGTGTTTCAAACATTCTGGGTTGCACTGCAATTGTTATGGGCCGGCGTTATACTTACCATCAGGCAAACGACCAGCGAAACAAAAAAACTATGTTACCACATTATCATATCCCGTGTAGGTACAGCGAAGATGCTAGGAACAGCGTCGAAGTAACGGCTCAGCAACTGATAATAACAGGGTTTTCCGTGGCATGGTAAATATCACGTAATAATGTATCATTATCAGTCTTTTACGCTCCCACTGCTGGGATACCGGCCTTCTCTCAGAGAGAGACGTATGGGCCCATAATCCACCACGCGGGCCCAGTGCGGCTTGGTGGATGTCACATGTCCTCGAATTTTGTGATTTTTGAACATGCCGGTTTCCTCACGATGTTTTCCTTCACCGTTTTTAGAGCGAGTGTGAATAATCCGCTTGATTGACTTCACGAGCAAAGCGGTGGTAACAACCCAGACGGACACTCGCAGAAGAGTTAGTCCTCCCACTAACTAAGGTTAAAATTGATTTCTAAGATTTACTGTTTTTTCTAAGATTTACTCTATTAACTAATAGTTATAAGTGAAATTATTAACAATGTGTTAAAATTATCTACTATTGTAAGAAGTCCTCATATTAGTACTTTCTCGGATGTGAAAAAGGATTATTTTCTTAGTCCGACCTACTTGCTAAACTTACCTTTAATATTACTCAGCCTTGGTACTCTTGGTCCTTTACATAAAGTCTGGCTTCTCTGGGGACAGTATTAAGTTAGAAACGTCTGAAAGTTTACTTTACTTGAGAATTTAGGTAAAATAACTCCGCGAATTTAACTTTAACTAGGGAGCCGGTAAGCCACTTAGGAATACGATTTGCGTACAGGTAGGTACTAGGTAAATTGTTATATACATTATACAATCCAAAATTGAGTTCTGTATGAATTTACCTACTTTTTATTCGACCTCGGTAAAGCCAAACGGAAGGGTTCTTTTTTATCAGTCTACGTATGTTTGTATTCATGGTGGAACATACATCCAACGTAGCGCCTAAAGTACTCAACTGACTATAAAATTGAGTTTTTTTGTGGTCTGTTTCTCTATTGACATTTACAGCGTGACCGAATGGTGGGACAAGGCAGAAGGCGCTCAGCCCAAAAAGGGTGATGAGTGACGACTGGCTCAAGGACACCGCGTGGTGTGAACCACGCGGTACAGACCTCGGCTTAGACCGTCGTTCGCTAAGATACGGGGATCAGGAGAGAACAGCCCCGGCACACGAGTGCACCTGTTTGAAGAAGCCCTGGCACACGAGTGCATCAGTTTGAAGTGCTACTTTAGGTTCCTGCACCAGCATCCATACTGGTGCTACAATTTGACTAATCGGTCAAACCCATTCCAGCACGGCCGATACAACGGCTGCAGTGGGATCGTCCGGATCAAACAAGATGTGACGAGAGCGGCGACGATGGAGAGAAGATGAGTTAGGTGTCAATCGATTCGTTTTTATGCTACGGGCTCCGGGTGACATATGACATGGAGATATGTTCGACTGTATGCATTTTTTATTATTAATTACCGATTTTTGGTTAATTGTGGACTGATTTTAATTTTTTTTAAAGAAAGAAAGAGATGTCCTTTTATTTACCTACTTAAGTCAGAGCTCAACAACCCTTTTGATCCGAAATTAAACGTTGAAATATGTTTAACTCATGAAACGAGGTTTATATTTTGACATCTGCTGTCAGAACTGGGAATTAAACTGACGATTTTGTGAACGTTGTTCATTTCATATTTGCTGAACTCCGACCTAATACATTACTTCACACTGTATAAATGAAAAAAAAACTATCACTAGAATGTATGTAATGTAAATTAAGTTATTTTTTCATTTAGGCATAGGTCGGGGTTGTTTGATGTACGTGTTAGTTTCAATTAAAAAAAATCATTTTTTTTAAAGTATTTACAAATTATTACTTCAGATAAATCACCGGAAAGGCTAGAAGTGGATACTATAAAGGCTTTTTCTTAAATAAATATCACAGCCTAATCTTTCCTTTTTTACTTTTTCATCACATCGGTACACAATTGTGCTAGTTTTCTTCCATTCTTTGATTTAAGTTTAGTTTATTAAGAATACAAAAAAGTTCTTTCGGCATTTAGTGTTTTTCTTTTGTTCTATTAATTTGATTTCAAATTTTATCTTAATATTTGATTTACAAAGGTCAAAAACTAGATCTAACTGCTAAAAAGTTAGTTATTAATATTTTTTGAAGTCAACTTTATCATGTTACTGATAAAAGTCATGAATATTTAAGCATGAGTATTCGATGCCGAAAAATATTCAATGAAATAATTTCCAGCGTAGCTTTATATTCTCTTTGAAATAACAATTATTACAAAAACGGTCACGATTTTTTTATATATTAGGTCTTTGTGCTTAAAAGTAACTATAATAACAATATAAGAAGCATCAATAGAGGTCTAACTCTGACTCTTCTGCGTATGTCCGTCTGGGTTGGTACCAGAGCTTTGCTCGTGAAGTCTGCCGCCAAGCAGTAATGTGCAAGCATTCCTGTGTTCCGGTTGATGAGTAAAGTAGCCAGTGAAATTACTGGGCTTATGAGACTTAATACATTATGTCTCAGGGTAACGAGCGCCACCATGCCTCGCAGGCCTTTGTGTTTCCAAGTTCTGAATGGCACTGCAATTGTTATGGGCCGGTGTTACGTTTACCATCTGGCAAACGCCAGATGACCGCTGGTTGTTTAACTAGCTCGACTCGTTACCAAATAGTATTAAAAAAGTTAGGTTAATATCCATTTATTATTGACAGCTACTGTATCTAGTAGCTAATAGGTACGGGTAACAGCAGTCGTCAATAATAAACGGGTATTCACTTAACGTAGCCACTAACCGATATAATTATCGAGGATGGCGCTCCTGAATACCTTTATACCTCACAGTGTTAACAGATTCAATAATAAGGGGATATATTTAGAGGATCAGAATACCGTAACTCTATTAATCCCTTCGTAGTATTAGAGCATCAAATGTAATGCCAATCTAGAGATACGCTCGTGCTATTCGCTTTAACTGGTATAAACGGTGAGTTGTAGTTGACGTACGAGTTTGTGTGTGAAACTCGTTGATCGATTGCGTATTATCTATAGGTACAGATAAATAAAATTGAAGTGTCTGTTTGTGATGTCAAAATAACAGCTTTTTACTGAATGCGTATAAAAGTATATAGGTACGGTATGTGTGACATACATAAAACAATTTTTTTTTGTCTGTCTGTCTGTCTGTTTGTTCCGGCTAATATCTGGAACGGCTTGACCGATTTTGACGGGACTTTCACTGGCAGATAGCTGATGTTATAAAGGGTAACTGAGGCTACGTGGGTGAAGCAGCAGGGCAAATCTAATATTAAGACATATATACAAGTAACAATCCATATAACGTACGAAACTCAGTGTGTTTATTTAGGCTCTGTACTACTCGTATCAAATAAAATGTGAAAATTGAATTGTATTGTGACATAATATTGCTAAATACCTTGCACTAGTTCATTGAACTTTGAACATAACTAGCTCCCAAAATAGTAGCAAGTCAGCACTTAAATATACCACTCAGAGACTGCAATCTCTCGAATAGTGCGAGGGCACAGAATATAAACCACGACGCGACGCGAACCCAAGCCTTGGTGTGGATTGATGGATGTCACGTGCCTGTAAATTTAATGGCTCTTTGCCGTAACAATTTCCTCTCGGCCGGTGTTTACCTTCTTGCTCCTTCTTAAATTGTGTCAGAAGGTATAAACTAGTTACGTGCAAAATTAATCTTTTGTTGACCCTCTGAGATACCTATTAGGATTAAAGTTATACAAAGCATTAAAGTATTTATTTGTAGAATAATTTTCAAATGAACGATCTAAATCCTACCTTGATCTTTGATGATACCTTTGATTCTTGACATCCGATGATAAATCACTACTTAGGCTATAATTTTCCTCTCGATTGAAGCTGGCAGCTGCTTAGTATTTTATAATTCATAATATCTACGACCAAGAAAAATGCTAACGTCGAGAAAAATAATGTAAAGTAAACTCGATAAAAACCATTAAAAGTTCACGTAAATATGTACATTCAAAAATTTCACTGCCAACAGGATTCGAATCAGCTTCTAGTTATCTAGATCAGACGCCTTAACCAACTAGGCTGTGGAAGCGATCGATGTTGACTCGGAAATTCGTGAGATGACGACTTCTTTCGGCTTACAAGCCGTAGCCCCATCTAGTAGACCTCGTCTTGTAGCGATTGCCTACCCCATTGTGATACGTTACAACTTACAGTATATCAATGGCGAGAGATTTCGCTTTATAGTAGTAGAGATACTTTAATAAATATATCTTTAAGGTGTTTACCTATATTGGCGAATATTTCACGTAAATAATACATCTTGCACATATAACGTACCTATCACAATGGAGAACATTCGCTAGTTTCGGAAAACACTTTAAATTTTTTTTCATATGTTAAAAATTTTTCATACAATATTTTTGACGACATAAAAGGCACAACCGCAGTGTGATCCCATGTAAATTAGGTCAAGATCTGAAGATGAACTCCAAAGATAAGATGAAGAACGACAATTTTTCTCTTGTTTCAAAAAAGAATTATTGTAATTTTTTCTAATACAATAATCAGACAAAATGTATTTTGGAAGAGAAGAACATTAAAATATACCTATCATTAACCAAACAATACTTCGATCTAACTCGGAAAAAATACAGCTTACTTTTTAACAAACCCCTAGTATGATATATGAAGGAAACAAACTGTATTGTTGTCAATTAGCGTTGCAGAAAATGTAATAAATTGCCGAATATTGGACTCTTTTATCACGGAACAAAATCTCTACCCGACTATAAAGATGAGAAATAGCTGCGTATATTATTTTGTACAAAAAACGAGGCACCGAGAGAAGGGACGTAGTATTTTGTATTTATTGAAGCCATAGGTTCCCAAGAGAGCTTAGCCCGGTATCTGTAAGGTAAGTCTGAGCTTCAAATAATGTTGGTGTAAATAAAATCCAAATATTTTCTCGATGTATTATGGTATGCGCAGTTTAGGATTTCGTAGAGTTGTCTAGAATTGACAGGGCTTTTATTTAACTAAATATTTTTATCCTTCATTGTGGTTTGACCAAAGTCTCACTGGGTTTAAGTGGAAAAGTGGTTGAAGGATGGCATTACTCCTACTTGCTCATGAGGCATCCAAACACACCGATACTTGAACGGTGCTGAATACAAATTTTTAACTTGAAGTTAAGAGCTAGCCTGGTAAACACTAGATAGTGCTACATAAATGATCCATTCACCAGAAGCTGAAGGTCATTGTAGCATACTTACTCTTGATTTAGAGATCTCAGAATAACCTCGTTTATACTTACTTATATATTTTTTTGCATGAATGAGAAGTCATTAGGGGCCAGTTACTACTGGCTCCTAACTGACTACTGGCTGACTAACGTACTCGTTATCATGGTCCATATGACGCTAGGCTGAAAAAGATAGAAAAATGACCGTAGTAAACCTTAGTACCTATTAGGTATCAATTAATTATTTTTAATTATCTATTACTACTTCCGGTACTGCACTTGAGAGTCAGTTCTAATCTAGGCTTAGTTCAACATCTTCGAACACATCGTCGCTTAAGCTGATCTAAGATCAGGCAAGATAGTGGTGGCAAATGCTACTTAAAAAACTTTCTTGTTTCTCAACGAACTCCTTTATATTAGTATAGTCCTATATATTACTTTACATAAAAAGCATTACCTATTGTTAAAAAACAAAACAATTTTAATAGGAAAGCAGTTTCTAACTAATTTTTTTGTGTTGAGACTGAATCTGAATTGAAACTTTACAATTTATCGTAAAAGGTTACACAAGGTAAGCATTTCAAAGCCGTTGCTTTATGATTGCGGAAACAAAGTCCAATTAATATACCCAAATAAATATTGTATTGATATACGGGTTCTGTACCTGCCTTTTAAATTTATTTTACTTTGATTTAAATAATTGTTTGTCAACCGCCAACAACCAACTCACAGTTTATTGGAAATAGTTAAAAATATACTGGAATACGAATTGATAGAAATATGATGCGAACTGTATACATATCATTATTTTGTACTTAGAACCAATATTCTCCAGAAAAGTCCTACAGAAAGTGATTCGGAAAAATATAAACTTCAATCTACAAATTACACGAGCTGTTCCTTTCCAGCACATATTTTAGTAGAAACCAAAAACTGGTATTCAATTTATGATTACTCAAAATTTTGAAAAAAAAAACCGCGTAACTAATAAAGAAAGCATAAACGATGAACACTACGAATCAGGTTTCTAGTGATAAGTGTTTAACATTCGTAAAATATTTACAATTTTCTAAAAAGTTTCAAAAGACAAAATCGTATTATCCTACTTCCTACTCATATTATAAATAGAAAAGTTTGTGTGTGTGTATGTGAATATTTTGTACGTGTAATTTGGAATGTAGATAGGCTACTATCTTCTGCCCTCGTTTTCACCCGCACTCGTGTTCCCACAGGAACCGTGCATTTTTCCGGAATAAAAAGTAATGTAGGTACTGTTACTCTCCGGTCCATAAACTATATTAATACCAAAAATCATGTCGATCCGTTGTTCCGTTACTGCGTGAAAGAAGGACAGACCAACAAACCAACAAACACACTTTAGCATTTATATTATTAGTAGGATAGTAGGATAAAGATATATGCGGACGAAGTTGCGGGCGGAAGCTTTTTGTATGAACACATAAAAAACAACTTTGAAAAAATAAAAAGGAAAATAACACATGAATGAAACAAAGGAGATAACAAACAATTACCAAAAATAGTTTCTGTTCGTTCGGCATAAAAGTAAACCTGTAAAATAAACAATGATTGATAGGAAAAGCTCAAGCGTGATATAAATATTCATCGAGCCTATTTAAAACACACGCGAAGTTGAAATGATACAAAGTTAATGTTATTTGGACAAATTGGACAGTGATTGATTAGCGCGAGGGACGCTGACACCGGCGCGTCGCTGTTGGTAGTTGGACGACTTATGGACTCGCTTTTAACATTGATTGTCTTTTGTGATTGGCACTCTTTTTTGGGAAGATACGAGCTGGTCGTTTGCACAAGCATAACGCCAGCCCATAACAATTGCAGTGTCACCCAGAACATTACTTTTTGTTTTTTTTATTTGCTATAGGCTTGCGTTTGACCACTATCTCACCTGATGGTAAGTGACGACGCGGTCGAAGATGGAGCACGCTTACCTAGAAGATACCTATTTACTCGTGACTTGAAGACACCCAGGCTATAGCGATCAAGGAACACAGACTCAGGCAAGGCATTCCACTCTTTAGCGGTACGCCAAATGAATGTAGAAGCAAAACGCTTCGTGTGTAAAGGAGGAATATCAACAAGGTATAGATGTCGTCTTGCCGTTTGTCTGGTCGACTGATGATGGAAGGGGGAAGGAGGAACTTTGAGACACAAAGGCTTGCGGGGCACTGCGTTTGTGCTCATCACCCTGATACATTAGGTATTAAGTCTCATAAGCCATGTAATTTCACTGCCTACTTTGCTCATCACCGGAACACAGTAATGGTTGCACATTACTGCTTGGTGGAGCAATGAGGTGGTACCCCCTCAAACGGACACTCGCTGAAGAGTTAGTCCTACTACCTAGTATAGAATAGCTGCAGTGATTCAGTTTAACTGTAGGATGTGCATCCTACAGTTAAACTGAATCACTGCAGGATGATAGTATGATAGTGCTATCATCCTTTGCATTCATGCATTTTCAATGACTACCGTATAGGAAAACATGACCCATCACACTATCTGGTGAACGGCCTCAGACCATCGCTTCTACTGAAAATATTTTTTCAGTAAGCAATATTGGCATACTTTCCGACTCGAGCACGGGACCTCTAAAAATATCGGTAGTAGAATTCTCGGCAGCATAATCAGAAGTTAAAAACTTTGCACTATGAACCGAGCGAAAGTTTCAAGTGGCTGCTTTTATAGTAGGCATTGCAATAAAACTATAAGGCTGGCACTATGAGCTTGGTTATTTATGTCGCAATGTGAAATTAAATTTAACTTTTTAACATTTCATTCGTGTGTGGCGTGGTTTTCATCTCTGGGATAGCTTGATTGACTACCAGCTTGATATAACCTGGGAACTTCTTAAAGTAACAATTAAATAGGTATCTATTCAAATGTTTTATTGTCAATCGTATGGTCGCATACCAATACGTTTAATGTAAATTGTACATAAGTAAAATATTTAAGGTTAAAATATGATTATACTGATTCTTATAACTTTTAGTGCGCTATTTTTGTCTTACTTGGATGGTTATATTGTATTAACGAGTGGGACAAAAATAAATTCTACGTTAACAGATAAGCGACTCGTAAAAGACGATATCTTCGACCGCTGGTATAACTTACCCCTACGTGAGGAATCCCTCTGAGTGCTTTGGGTAGGACTGCAATTGTTATAGACAGGCTTGATGGTTAACAACACAACTGCTCGGTACTTTATTAAAATTAATTAAATAACTAATCGTATAAAAATGACATTACAAGTTGCCACGTCCCAAAGCTTACACCATCGAGAAGAAGGGCAAGAAACTCAGCGGCGATGGAGTGAAGCTTAGTCTCCAATGATTAAATTTATCTTGCCAGGAATGGACCTCGTTGGCAAGGTCGTCTTGCTTCTTATTTGGTATGTGATAACGCAACCTAAAACGGAAAGTCTTCATCCACCATTTGGACTGGTTCTAGGATTTGACTTATCGGGCTAAACCATCGTCCGGCCCCCAACATCTGCTGAGGGAGATAACAACAGAGAGTGAAAATAATCACAGAAAATAATTAGCCTTTAATAGTTCATCACAGAAAGGAATTTCCAGACACAAAATCTGTTATATTTACGCAATGTAGCCTCACAAAGGATTTTAGCACAACATTATGTTTCCGCTCGTTTAAAATAAAACAATTGCGTGCAATTTACAGTATACATTAATTAAAATTTTAATAAGAATCTTGGTAGCCTGTTCAGGAACAAAGGAGGCGGCCTTCAAATTATACGATGAAATAAGTCAAACAATAATTTTGGCCGTAAATGCGGTTTGATGCTTTTGTTTTAATAAAATTTAATTAAAGTGTAATTATCTTTAGCCTTTTGATAATAATTAGCCAAGGTATATACAACGATGGTAAAAATGTACCTTTGTTTTTTCAACGCATTTGAAACTTTTGGTTTAATAGTTTCTGAAGATAAATGTCAGAAATAAAAGCAAGTTTGATGAAAAAGCAGAGATGAGACTTTCATCTTGATTACTAAACCGTAATTAGCAGAGCCCTTATAACTAAATTGATAATGAATGCGAGAACAATGCATTCATTAGGTAATTAATCATGAAGCCAGCTGTTAACAATGAAGCATACTGACACATCGCATGCTACTAGATTAATAGTCCTCTCTATGGACATATTATAATATATACCACAGGTGCATAACTAAATATACATTAATAATAATTATTAACACAATTTTACCACATTTTTTTGCATGAAACAAAAGCTAAATGACGTGGCGTAGAAAGGTTGTCCACCTGTGAAAAGAGAAAAACGTGCTGGATTATCAAGGTGGACTTTTGTCTTTTAAAATCAAATGTAGAATTAGAATCACTTACCTTTTACCAGGTGGTAGGACTAACTCTTCTGCGAGTGTCGATCTAGCTGAGTACCGCCGCTTTGTTGGTATAGTCAGCCGCCGAGCAGTAATGTGCAAGCATTACTGTTTTCCGGTTTGATGAGCAAATAAGTCAGTGATATTAAAAGGGCTTAATATGAGACTTAATACCTAATGTTTCAGGGTAACGAGTGCAATGCAGTGCCACGCAGGCCTTTGTATTACATAGTTCTGTGTCATACTGAAATTATTACTGGCTTACAATTAGGAAAACGACTCGTCTTGATATCCTGGAAGAGATGGATTGAGCACGCAGTGGTTGTGAAACAGTTTTATTGAACAGAGGTCGTAGAAGCATAGGTAGAAGCGGGTGCCGTGCTCGGACTAGATTTCCATCAAGTCCCAAACCACAACCACAATAGACGACAGGATATGCGTCAAGCGGGGATCGTGGTTTCTCCATGGTTCGCGATTGTGAGGGCTGCCATAAGCGACATAACCAAAGGTAAAAAACACCCTTCACGGACCAGATAGGTACTAATTACAATAGTAATTACGTAGGTAGCAATTGCTACCTACGAAAAGCTTTATATCTCTTGATAAAACTGTGTCACCTTTATACTTCTTCGTTTCTAATACTCATCTCAGAGACCTCAATGAGTCGACAATTCCAACCACTCAGTACATTCATAAAGAAGCGTTTAGTGGTTATATCTAGACGTCATTAATCTCTCCGTAATGGGCTGGGTATCTCTAATGGACAGCGACAAAAATACGCCCCCGTAATTAATGAATGGGGACCCTTGAAAAAACCTTAGGAAAAGATCTTGTATGGACTTGATTTGAACGTTGGATTAGCACTGAGAAAGACAGCTCGAAAAGCTCGGTTCTTAATTTTGGTCATGCTTTTTGACGTTAGAAATACATCATGTAGTCTCCAGGCAATATATGTATAACTCCTTGATGTCACGGATAAAGAAATAAGATTAACAAAAACAATAAAGTTTTCTTTGGTGCTGCGTTGTGATTCATATAAAAAATAACTAGCTTCTACCCATGGTATCACCCGCGTTCCCATAGAAACCGTGCATTTCTTCGGGATAAAAAGTAGCTCTCCGGTCCATAACCTATATCTATGCCAAAAATCACGTCGATCCGTCGCTCCATTGCTGCGTGAAAGGACAAACCAATAAAACAAACAAACAAACACACTTTCGCATTTTTTATAGTACTGATGTATTTTTTATATCAACTCCTAATTTTATTTCGATTGTCAATCGATATATTATGTCATGTTCAACTGAACTTGAGAGATGGACTTTATTTAACGTGCTATCGACTTAGATACATAATTTTATAGCGGCAAGTGGGTAGCGGTATAACTCGACATAAGTAATTGAGGTATGTTTCTCTTACACACTATTTAAATTTTTTTGACGATTCTAGCTAAAATTGCAAGATCATACAATATTATGTAAAATAAATATATTACATTTTAATGTTATGCTAGTCTTTTCGTTAGTCCCGGTTTATGCAATAATGGAATACTTTAACCAAATAACGTGTTCGGGCCGTTTGTTATTTTAGAGAATTCCATAGCTCTACGTTGTAAATGACTTGTAGGTTAAATTTAACCTTTATTTTTCCCATTTCAGCAATTGAAGAAAAATAAATCACGGCGCCTCGTTATTCTGGAAATCTCGAAACCATTCCATAGCTTCAGTTTTTATAAGCACTACTATCGAATTTATTGGTTTGTTTGCATTCCCATACAGCACTCAATTATTGAATGGCTTCCAAAAAAAGGAAAAGAAAGAGACAACTGCATTGAAAGAATACGAGGAAAAGGGACAGGTACATCGTGGGTGCTCGAGAGCATATCTCGTTAGCCATCCAATTAGTCGCGCCGATCGATACCTGAATATTTTATAAATCAATGTTTAACGACAAAAATTGGTTTAAATATTTATTTACTGGTTTGTTTAGGACTGAGCTAGTAGAAGAATTTTTATGAAGAGCCCGAGGGGTTGTAATAAAATATGCCGGCGAATGTGTGTGTGTAAAATTGTAAAGTAAGCGAACACAATTTTATATCGATTGAACTGCGTTTCTAAGACTGAATCGAAGAATATGTTTTTGATCGTTACAATAACCTACAACCACTTCAGATAGTCTAAGGCCCACTAGCGCCAAAAGTTAGATCAACTAATGCGGATTAAGACTAAATGACCTAAGACAAAATTATAATTTATTCCCGTTTTAGCAACTAACTCGAGTTAAATAAGATAACTGGATCGGACTGGCGCAAGCGGGGCTAAAGGTACGCAATTGATAAAGAACACAAATTACTGTAATTATATAATGCTAAACTATCATACTAAGTATATTGGTCACTGATCCCTAACTAGGGTTACTATGGAATACAATAGCCCACAACACCTAAATATGGAAATACTTGCACTTTTTTAACTGCACAATTATTATTTGTTATTTTGCCATCAAATAGTTTGTATAGTAAACGTAAACGTAACATAGTACTTCAGTAAAATAGAACCGTCAAAGTAATTCTCAAATCAAAGCATTTTCTGGAAATCGACGTTTGAATGGTGAACTTTACTCTCCAAAAAGTGTTTGGAACTGTAACGTGCAAGCAGAAGTCTTCAAATTACCTGATTGCCTCTACTCTCATTACCATTAAACAATGGTTACACTTTTCAAAAATAAGTATAGTACTGTAAATCCTTATGACTGTTTTTATTCGACGTACGAATATACTGCCTGGTTACCACTTGGGGTTACGTCCATAAATCTAACGTTTCTCTCGGCTTCCACCCATTTGCAATTGAAAGCGTTCATTACAACGCAATCTATCTGGTCATACTTTCACAAATGACATCTAAGCGGTGTGATTTGGTTTATTTACATCATTCCATTTTGCAGGCTTGTTTTTAAAATGTATAATATATGTAATAGGTGACCGCTATGTGGTGTTTACAAATGGGAGTTAAAAAAAAAGATATGTAATGGCTGACTGCTATGTGGTAGTTACAAATGGGAGCTACAAAAAGGAGATCTAATGGATGATCGCTATGTGGTATTTACAAATGGGAGTTAAAAAAAAAGATATGTAATGGCTGACTGCTATGTGGTAGTTACAAATGGGAGCTACAAAAAGGAGATCTAATGGATGATCGCTATGTGGTATTTACAAATGGGAGTTAAAAAAAAAGATATGTAATGGCTGACTGCTATGTGGTAGTTACAAATGGGAGCTACAAAAAGGAGATGTAATGGATGATCGCTATGTGGTATTTACAAATGGGAGTTAAAAAAAAAGATATGTAATGGCTGACTGCTATGTGGTAGTTACAAATGGGAGCTACAAAAAGGAGATGTAATGGATGATCGCTATGTGGTATTTACAAATGGGAGTTAAAAAAAAAGATATGTAATGGCTGACTGCTATGTGGTAGTTACAAATGGGAGCTACAAAAAGGAGATCTAATGGATGATCGCTATGTGGTATTTACAAATGGGAGTTAAAAAAAAAGATATGTAATGGCTGACTGCTATGTGGTAGTTACAAATGGGAGCTACAAAAAGGAGATGTAATGGATGATCGCTATGTGGTATTTACAAATGAGATCTACAAAAAAAGATACTCTATCTTTAGTCTGTAGCGTTACATTTCTATCTCTGCCTTCATGGTGAAAGATCGGTCTCATAGTTCTCACGTACTATAATAAATGCGAAAGTGTGTTTGTATGTTTGTTGATTTGTCGTTTTGTCACGCAGCAACGGAGCAACGGATCGACGTGATTTTTGTCATTGATATAGTTTATGGACCGGAGACAAACATATGCTTTTTACATGGAAAAATGCACGGTTCCCGTGGGAATGCGGGTGAAATCGCTGGCAGAAGCTAGTTTTCTATAAATCTAAATTTAAAAAATATGTTTAGATTTATCTCGCGACTCGTCTTATTGTAAGGTTGCGCCGGAAAACTACGAGGCAATCGGCAGATAAAAATCTCTTCCCTTCCGTATCGATTTTCCAAATGAAAGTGAAGTTCGTTGTTCTATTTTCTATCTTTTGATGTTAGGAGGTTAGTCTTGTTCTGTTTGAAAGAAGATAACTATTTTCAACTTATCTAGCGTTGCAATGTAACAGAAGTTTTTTTGAGTTTCGATGGTAATGACTTTCGACCGCTATGTGGTCGAAGATGATCAATATATGCTTAACCTAGATTAGAACAAGATCTCAATGCAGCTGCCAGACAACGTGCTTAGCGATATATTTTCAACTTGAACGTGGTAGCTAGCCAGAGAACACTAGAAAATGCCCTAACACAATGAAGTTATAAATTACCGTGAAAGTTTAAAACAGGGTGTAACTGTTTCAATGTTTTATTGTAATGAATAACGAGACGAGTGGGTTGGCCTGATGGTAATTGGCTTTTATAATTTATTATCGATGTGTAAGAAAAGATGTTAGTCGATTAATCGAAAAGTGTATAAGTATATACAGGATGAGTTTGAATTGGTATGTTATCCTGAACATATCCTTGTTAAGTGATTAGGACCATTGTTGCCGACAAGTTCTGAAAACCATTTTTACAGTTCTAAGAAATTGTAGAGTACCTATTTGATATTAATTTCAACTTGACACCTCCACGCGTTCCTGAGCTCTTGACAGAGAGACCGACAGACAGACAGACAACGAAGTGATCCTATTAGGGTTCCTTTTTTCCTTGAGGTACAGAATCCTAAAATTATGATTTATACTTCATCCCGATTCGCTCTAACACTTTATTGATCCATCATATTATTTTGCTCTAAGCGATAAGACCGCGAATTGTAACACTTATTGTTAAATTGTTTTAATTTTTAAGGTATCTGTATTGTAGTGTTTCAATAAAGAGTTAATCTATCTATCTATCTATATATAGTTACATCCGTCAGGTAGGAATCATACCTATTTTCGTGCAGTACCTACAGCGCAGCAATTTTGTAGCACAGCAATCGTGTATTTGCTAAAATCGCATTAAACAAACCCGGTTCTATCCCCGAACATTAGGACATTATCTCTATGACCAATCGTGTAAAGTGCCATAAATAAAAGGCTTTTGCAAGCCGAAGCGGATTAGATTCGCATTGAATGGCTGTGCGGTGCGAAGGCAAATATCAATTTCGATTCGAATGCATCGCGGGGTCGGCCTTCACTAATTGATTGGTAAGCCAGCAGAAAACCCGCTAAGAGACCCTTCAATCAATTACTAGTATAGTTTCATTTAAGGGGGTTTCACTATTCGGCTTATTATTACTGACGGTTTGAGAAATGGACGAAATGAAAACTGAATTATTTATGAGTTTGGAATATTTATTACTTTACTAACTGCTGTCCGCAGTTTTACCGGCGCATCTGTTCCTACAAGAACTATGCATTTATCAGTATAAGAAATATAATTAAAAAAATTAAAAACACGACAGCCTTAGCCAGTGTCACTCGGGTTTGTTTTTTATACTATTTGATAACGAGACGAGCTGGTCGTTTGTCTGATGGTAATCATAAAAATTGCAGTGCCACCAGTGCCGTATTTTAGGATTCAGCGCCCTGGGCCTGCAAGCCCCGCCGCCCTGCCGTACACCCACGACCACCTTACTAGATTTAGGCTGTTATTAATAAACAGTGTTAAATGGTGGTTTAGTTAAACTATGTTTTGTCTTTATTGGTATTTGACAATTTTAAACTGAATCGAAAGAGACAAAACACATTTTAACTAAGTACATATTCAACCGTTTAACACTGTTTATTGATAAGAGCCCTACTGTTTATTAATAAGAGCCTTAAGAGTTAGGTAGGGTTTTATAATTTCTTCTGCTTGCGCCGCCCCTCGCAGCCTGCCACCCCGGGCCATGGCCCTTTTGGCTCTAGGGTAAATACGCCCCTGAGTGCCACTCAGAACTTTGAAAAACAAAGGCCTGCGCGGCACTACAGTGTAGTCGTTACCCAGAGACATTAGGTATTAAACTCACATACAAACATGAACTCGGCAAGCATTACACTCCTTTTTTGGGCAGTCGTATAGTAAAAAGAAGCCATCCGTTGCTCTGTTGCTGCGTGAAAGAAGACGAACTGACAAACCAACAAATCCACGCATTAATAATAGTAGTAGGTACAGATTATTTCAATAAAGGAATGCAAGTAACTAAGTCTTAATATAGTCGTTGATTATAATTTGTAGCGTCGAAATGTTTGAATATAATACTTTGTTTGAACAGCGCGTCACTCACTACCGTAAAAGGTAAAGCGTACCGTGGTACCGTGAAAGGCAGTCATATTGTATTCATAGATATCAAATTACAGTAAATTCCGATTAAGTTTCTGATACCACTATTAAAAATTACCTAATGAAATATAAATTTATTGAACACGTCTAACGCTTCGCTCGTGAAGTCTGCCGCCAAGCAGTAATATACCTATAAGCCTTACTGTGTTCCGGTTTGATTAGCAAAGTATTATATACAGTGAAATTACTGCGCTTATGGGACTTAATACCTGATGTCCTAGGCAGCCCATAAACCATATGCGTGATTGAAGGATAAGCATCAATCACGGACCAAGCGAAAACCATGGAAAGAACACGATCACCGCTTGACGCAAATCGTACCGTCTATGGAGCTTGGTAGATCTACAAGAACAGTAATACAGCCAGATAGTGCTGTCTCTTTCCCTCCCTGCCTGGGCTCAAAGTGACGACTGCTCCGCTTTACGCTACATGCATCATTTGCGAACCACCCCGTATTTGCCGCGGCTTTTGCACTTGTGAAACTATTTTTTTGAGCAGAGATCGCAGTAGCAGCTGCGGTTCGACTTTAACTATGTCTAATCATGGTACGGTTAGCACTCGGACTAGATTTCTACCAAGCTCTATAAACAGTACGATATGACGTATCGGTGATCGTGATTTTTGCATGTTTTTCGCGTGGTCCATGATTGATGCTTATCCATCGGTTATGTGTACGGGCCGCCTAATGAGAGCAATGCAAAGCCGCGCTTCTCTATTTTTGTTTCAAACTTGTGGGTGGTACAGCAATTAATGTTATATGGACTGGCGTTATGCTTACCATCAGATAAACGACACGCTCGCGTTATCCATTAGATAGTATACAAAAGCATTCATAGAATAATGTAAATGAGAAGAATCAAACGCATAGTACCTAATCCGTAATCCGTCAGCTAAGCCTGCACTCAGAGAGCTAATACCGTTTTATTGTCAAATTACTGGTTTAGACAATTGCGAATTCTCATAAAGCGCTTCGACCTGTACTATGATTCCCATTGTCCTGAGCGTTTATACCTCCTACATGTACACGGTAACTGATTGTCTATAAATGGATAGTCTTGTTTCATACTGGCACAATACACGGAACAGATACAAGTTCTATCGGTTTGTGTAGAACACTATCTAAAGGAGGCAGGAAGGTTTTCGATCAATAGGGCTATCGATGTAGTTTTATTCATATCTAGTATACAGTCTGAGTTTCATTTCGTATGTTATCCCGAAAAGAGTTTAATCTACTCTTGGAGGTTAGCAGCATTTGTTGTACGACTTTTTGAAATTCGGAATTGTTCATTGAAGAAATGGAATTTAAAGTTTACCTCAAAATTCTACTAGATAATTTCCGGGCAGCCCTAGATCAGCTGATACACTTGAAATGTGTTGAACTTGATTAAATGATGATATTGATTATAAGAGATTTAGAAATAATTCCAGAAAATGCCGCTCTATTCAGTTCGTTGGAAGTGTTTTTTTTGCGTATGGAAATTTGGAATGACGTTTTGCCAAGAGAGGTTCTCACAATCTGTGGACAACCATGCCCCTAATAACCACTTCAGGGATAACATACCAATTCAATCTCACCTGTATCACCAGTATCGAAATACTGCCCGTGACGGGTACGTACCAACATGAACGAAAATAGATAAATAGAGAACTCTTTATTGTGTACAGCAACATAATACAAAAGTTAAAACAACTGCATATTATTACGTAGGTATAATAAGTACAATTGGCGTGGTCTATTACTGTAGTTATATGTAGAGATAGGTATCGAGACGTGGCTATCATGATTTGATATGATGCCTGTTATAGATACGACTCAAAAGTATCAAGACTTGTTTTGAATATACGTGCCAAATATCATCTCCAAAAACACATTCCTAAAGAGCTTAAAATGAAAGTATCTCCTTACTCAGTAAACCCGATTTCATCCCATTTCACTATCGATTAAGGATGTCCAAATAGCTAGGTACACTTTTAAACCTTTTATCGTGCTCCGGCAGTGAGAGAAGTGAAATATACGATTTGTGCATTGAAGCGAACCGTACTCCGATATTTAACTTTATTTTTCCTACACTCGGATCGATGTCTCAGAGTATCCTGTTTATACCTTTTGAAATTTTGTTGGGATACGAAATAGGATGTTTCCGCATATTGCATCTTGGAAATGCATTTTGTCACTTGGAAACAAAAGCTTTATTTTGGCGTAAAGCGCCTGTGGTTCACATAGAATGAAATGAAGATTCTTATCGTTCATGACAATTTGTTTTAAGATATCTAGGGCAGCAAACAACTAACGCGTTTGAAACTTCCGAGATTGACGCAGTTATGGGCGTAGACGCAGAATTTTATTGCGACTGAATAATTTTAAGTAGCCTAATTCTACACGTAGTTACAGCAATCATCAAATGTACAAAGAAGCTATAATCTTTGAATTGGGTTACCTACAAAATAAATTATCACAAACAAACGTGTATTTTTATGCATAAGTTTCGTGTAGAGTTGAAGTTAGTCGACTTCAAACGCTTAATGTGCTCGTATTTTCCAAATAACACGCATTCTATGCAGATATTATTAGCACATAAGCAAGAAAAAAAATTACAATTGGGACAAAAACCTAGTTAACACGGAAAGTTTTCAAAGCGATGAATTTTAATGAGCAGCGACCACAGGACTGCACACCGTCGCTTTGAGCTTCACAGCCTTCGTGGAAATATTAGAAATTAAGAAAATTAGCAAATTGATTCACAAGTCTTTGTATTTACAAATTTTACAAATTTAATATTTGTCAGCCATTTGGCTGACAAAGATTAAATTGAAAATTGTATTTTACAAAGTACACAATGTTTCTAGTACATTTTTATCGCTTAGGTATAGAATAAAGCGCTAGAAGGCCTTCTTCTAAGTAAGTAAGTTTTTAAACTTTGAAGCAAGGCTTTATCGAGTTAAGTATCTGTACTCTATAGAAACATAAACATATTTGATGGAATCAGGCGTTACTTTGCGGAAATCCATTTTAAATAAGATTATATAAAGTGAGTAATTTATAGTTTCAATTCCGCGATAAAGAATGTCTAATGGCCTAAGTTCGATCTATACTGAATGATGGCTTTGCCAACCCTTACTGGTTATACCCAGTTACTGATGGCTATGCCATATACTGGTTAGTCCCAGTTACTGATGGCTTTGCCAACCCTTACTCATATAACCAGTAAGGGTTGGCAAAGCCATCATTCAGTATAGATCGAACTTAGGCCATTATACATTCTTTATCGCGGAATTGAAACTATAAATTACTCACTTTATATAATCTTATTTAAACATAAACATGTAAATAACACTGTTGAAACACCTCGATATTATTCGATGATTGTGCGTGACTATATGACTTGAGGGTACAGGAAAGTTAGGGTGCGCGGCATGGGCTGGGTGGTGGCATTGGAAGGCGAGGCAAGGGCGGGGTGGCTCTATCTATCCTGAACTACAGAAGTCATCCGATTATAGATGATCAGAGCTACCCGTGCGAAGTCGGGACGGGTCGCTAGTAATTACTAAGAACGATTAGATAATTTGCTATGAGAGCTGCCACAATTACGCAATTGGCTACCATAACTTGAAAATTCGCAAGTTACCAGCAGTTTGTATACAAAAAACAACAAAGCTTCTATTTCTCAGTTTATACCAACTAATAACGCAAAATAATATTTCCAGTACAGATGAAACCACAAAGAAAAAACTTGTAAACTGGTCCCTATAGGAATTCCAAAAGAAAATAGGCAAATAAAAGTTGGAATTGAATTTAGCGCATCGACTTGAATTACATTAGAAAGGTCAGCCGGGTCAGCTTGTTATCGAGAGAAACACAATCCGGCGCCGCTTGCTCTAATACCGTACCTCAAAGTGGAAAGAAATGACGGAATAACGTTGTTTATTACATTTAGGTTCGCCTTTAGTTTATTAAATAAGCCTTGGCCAGACGAAATTTTGAAGTAGAACAGTTTAATTAAGGCGATTCGCACACGACTTCATTCAGTCACGTTCTCCTTACATCTTGTTTAAATAGAGTACAATACTGGTTCAACGAGAGTGTGTACCTACCCACATACACATAATGCACAAAAGACATTAAAACCAGGCAGAGCTGCATTGTAGTTATAATAATAATTAATTAGATGGCTAGTTGGTAGGAGTTTAATGCGTGTGTCTGTCCGGTACCACCGCTTTGCTCGTATAGTCTGCCACCAAGCAGTATAAGCATTACTGTGTTTGATGAGTAAAGTAGTCAATGAAATTACGGGGCTTATAAGACGTCTTAATATGAGCTAATATATCAGGGTAACGAGCGCACTATAGTGCCACGCAGGTCTTTGTTCTCAACTTGGCTCACTGCACCAATGACTTCGGTCAAGTTATCTGCGGATTCACACTCGCTCTAAAACGATGAAGGAAAAACATCGCGTGACCCACATGTTCAAGAACCACGAAATTCGAGGACATGTGACATCCACCAAGCCGCACTGGGACCGCGTGGTGGATGATGGCCCATACCTCTCTCTCTCTCTCTCTGAGAGAAGGCTGGTATCCCAGCAGTGGGAGCGTAAGAGGCTGATAATGTAATGTAATGTAAGCGCTTGAGCGGCCCCTTCAGTTCTCTTTATTTTGACTTTTGAGGCTACCAGTGGCTGCGACGGACGCCGCATTAAAATAAAAATATGCCGCATAAAAAGTATGCTGTTAAATATATTAACTGGCTTTAGTAATCGTTTAACTTCTGATAACATTTACTAGTTCTCATTCTAAGCGTGTAGCACGTCAAGTCCTTCGACTACTTCGTCACTAAAGATCAAGTCAGATAAATGTCAAAAAACACACATCAGGTAAGCATACAATATTATTAATTTACAATACCAACAGCAATAGAGCCTACTTTAAATTTAAATGCTAATAAGATCAGTAATAAATACTGACGAGGCGACTTCACACAATTCCATCTCCGACCATCATGATGCGAGGTTTCTGGGGCCGACCGTGGATCACAGTACAAAATAGAAACCAGCTATGTTATTTCAGATACCTATTGGTATAATTCATTCTAGTTTATCTAGATAGATAAACTATACATCACGCGCACACAACCGCTCCGCTCGGCAGTCGGAATAGGACTGACTCATTCAACGTGACTCGAGTCGACCATAGCATAAAGTTGGATAAGATCGGATAAAGTGTGTTTATTGTGTTATAATATACTTTAGAATATAATGTAGGTAATGTAGTACTTATAATTATGGTTGTTCCTCAATCATCTGAAAAATCACTCTTCATGGAGAAAACGTTAACTGCCGATGAAAACTAGTCATGTATTTGATTGCTCTCTGATAATACACACATACATGGGCTTTTAAGAGACTTGAACTTGTTTGATTACGGTTAATTTCAAAGTCTTTATGTTCCCCTACTACTTTAAAAACCTTACGAGAAGGTCGTTATAAGGTCGAATAAAATCTGAAGCATTATTTTTCAAATTATAGTTATGTTTTTTTTACTATTTTCACAATACTTCCAATGTTGTGGTTGGTACCTATTTGAGAACTGTAACTGCTGTCTTCATGTTGTAATTGGTTGAACCTTACACTCTGTCTTTCACTACAGCGTCTGTGACACTGACTGAACACTCAGGACCGCAAACTCCGATAATATAATTGGGAGTCGGGAGCGTTGCAGATATTGCTTTTTGATGTTAAATTTTCTCGCCTTTCTGGTATTTAGACATTGGATACATATTAATAAGTATGTCACAACCGTTTGTATGTTTATTTGAAGTTAGTTTGCCGTCAAGTATTAGTAATATGCAAGCGTTGCTGTGTTTCGGCATGTTGATCAAACTAGTTAGTTAAATTACTGGGCATATGAGACTTACTTGTAATACCTAATGTCTCAGGGTAACGAGCGCACTGCAGTTTCGCGCAGGCCTTTGTGTTTCAAAGTTCTGAATGGCACTTTAATTGTTATGGCGCAGCGTTATACTTACCATCAGGCGAACGACCAGCTCGTATCGTTATCAAATAGTATAAAAAATTATATAAAATTAAGTTCATAAAATATAGTTCATATTTGGCCAAACTATGTAGTATATACCTATATCCGTGCTTGGGACACACATTGTTTAAGAGTTTTCTGAAAAAGGCATAGTTACTCATGGTCCAGACATAACTTCTAATTACGGCACACATGCTCCTCACATCCCCTCATTTATTAACATCTCAGAGGGAATATTAAGAAGTCACTCCTGTAGATTAAAGCGAATAAAACATTAGCGAGGGCCTTCCAACCCGGCACGTTCCTGGACGTTCGGTAGTCATACTTGAGACTCTGTGCGTTCTGTCTTGAATATATTATTGTAGCTACCCCCTTCTCTACTCTGTACTAGTAATTTTCGAGTCATTGGCGTATCTTACAACTTAATATTCTATGTTACAAGAAACTCAAGCTTCTTTATTACGGCTAAGGACTAAAATAAAGCTCTAACTGCTAACCTAACTCTTTCATAAATATAATACCGCATCTGAATACAACTAACTAAATTTGGCTTTAAAAAGGTCAAGCGTCTTTGTCTCCAGTAAAAACAATGCTAATTTAGATATGGGTGACATTAATATTCTTCCTGTTTAAATCTAATTTTGCTTATTTTCGTTAATTTCGTATGTTAAAGTTTATGAGTTCATAATTTACTTCATTCGTTTAGTACTTTTTATACGTAGAAACTTTATCTCACCCTGTTAGGTAACCATCAAAGATGGCGAAAAGCTAAGGTACTATTGTATGCAAAGTGTCTATCAAAGCTGTAACGATACAAAATTCAACCATTAACTAAACGAAATAAAGTAAATATGTCTAAAAATAAGGAAAACCACAAATACCACGTCACTGTCGTCGCAAGTCACAAACTCATAAAGGATACTCATAAAAAGTATCATTACCCTGTCATCAAACGTGCCGTAGGTTATGGCAGACAGGAAACTTGGACAGGCTTGCAATTGCCCAACTCGGTAAAGAAACTTGTACCAACTGAACTTTGCCGTGAAAACCTGAAAAGTTGTAAAGGCGGTAAAAACTCGTTACGCCAAATCGGCCACTAAAACTCGCGAAGCGAAAATTCTATCCAACTTCAATTTACTTTTATTGTTCTTACTCTTCCCATCTACGAAAGGAAAGTTTTTTTCCTACGTTTTAGAGACCATCTAAATACATTTTTGTACTAATTCAAACGAACACAACGTCAAAATTTCACGTTTGAGTTTTCCTTGTTGCTATATCAAAGGTAGCGAGAGAATCTCCCCGCCACTGTAATGGAAAGGTAATTTTTTGCTTCAATATATACTTAAGTATTTTAATTTTTATATTATCTTTACGCCATTCTTTTCCTCTTTGGGACATGCAATTCTTGAGGCTTTTATGTTACGCGGTTGCTAAGGAAAATAGAAGTAAATACATAGTAGTTAAAAATACTTTAATAAAATTTTACCTTAATTCTTGATGGTCGCCACACTACGTGTGCACATAAAACAATCTTGGAAATAATGACGTGTAAGCGCAAGGAAAAAATTGTGTCATGAAAGTTTAAATGGAGTATTGTGATTGACAAGCAGATAACATTATGAACTTAAGCTTACAGTAAAGGAATACATCCTGATACAAGCATTTCTGTGCATGCTCGTTAACTATTATCTTCAAGTTGAAAATCTAGCCCCAAGCACTGCTATGGCTGCTCCAGCTACTCTACATGACAAGTCCTAATTTATCCTAATAGTCAGTGAAATTACTATAATGTCTCAGCGCACTGCAGTTCTGCGCAGGTCTTTGTGTCTCAAAGTTCTGAGTGGCACTGCAATTGTTATTAGTTGGCATTATTAAGCTTACCTTCAGGCAAATGACCCGCTCGTACCGTTACTCAATTGTATAAAAAATATCTAGGCATCATCATCAGAACGCTTTGGACCGCACTATCACTTTATTTCATGAGAGGTAGTGGTCAAACGCTAGCGTAGGTATGTACAAAGTGAAAAATATAAGTTGTCAGTATTGGTAGGTACATTTTTAATATTCACTCACTTGTAAAATTGCTCTCTTGTCCTAAACAATAAAAGCTGTCATATCAAATTAGATAGTCTAACGTCCGAAATTATTTCTTTTCTGCCTTTTATTGTTTCCGAAACATTAATTATCGCTGGTATTTCCTGCCCTTTGTACACATCCAATTTTAGGCCGGCAACCGAATGAGATATTGCTCGGTTTGCACACAAATTCACGGTTCTGTCTAATCAATCAACTGTAGACGCGACATAAATAAGCTCGGAAACAAACTATTCCAAATAAACACGAAATAAATGTTCAGTACATTCTTTGATGGGATTCGTCTTGGCAATATTGATAGTTTGCTTGTCTGTTAAAGGAACGCAAAAGTTTATTCTTGTTTTATTGGGATTAGATTTATTCGAGTCAGATTCTAACGTTTCGTTTATAAACTTAGAACTATGATTACCTACTCAAAGTAAGTGTTCTTAAACTTAAGGTTAAGAGGTAAACGACTTAGTTTTTTTTTAGTAAAATAACATTGTTTTCTCACAAAGAATGGAACTTCTAAATATTTTTTTACGAATGGAATGAAGAAATTTTTCGATCCGGTTTTCGTAATGCCTATCTATGTGTTATTTAATCAAGTCAAGTTTTAGGGCCGTGTTATAAAAATTAGAAAATTTCCATCTTTTTAAAAAGCAATTATATTTACATCCTTTTTTTCTTCTTTATCTTACAC
The DNA here is from genome assembly GCA_907269065.1 of Crocallis elinguaria. NCBI lineage: Eukaryota > Metazoa > Arthropoda > Insecta > Lepidoptera > Geometridae > Crocallis > Crocallis elinguaria. The sequence goes on along the minus strand of OU026079.1, from coordinate 6,626,118 downwards.
TTAGAAAAATGATCACTGCTTTATAAAAAAAACCATAGCTTTTTATAGTTTAACTTTTGTTTTACTGAAAATGAACCAATCAACTTTTAGTAATCCAGAATTGAACCTATCGCAGATCGAATCTCCGCAAACCAGCCTTTGTAAAAAGTAAATAAATAAACTCTTACGCATTCGGTTACTTACCATACAATCACTATTTACATTCTTAGGTACCAGTTCGAATCCAGCTTTTGCTTCATTTGCCTATTTTGCATTCCTTTTCAACAGCAACATGCACTCAATTCATCGTCCAACCAACCATCGTCACTACTGTGAACCAGTGATTTAATTTACCCCCTTCGATTGTCTTTCTCACGCACACAGACACACGCTTTAACTCTAGCTTTACTGGTAATGCTTATATAGGTATACGGCTTAAGTTTGGATAATTATGTTAACTTTAGTTATTTTTTTCTTCTATAAAGGAGCGATAAAAATGCTTACCAGGCGACCAAATGATTCGGTTGACTCTTGCGAGTGTCCGTGATGGGTACCACCACTTTGCACGAGTAGTCTGCTGCCAAGCAAAATAGAAATGCTTGCATACGCATTATTGTGTTCCGGATTAATGATCAACGTTGTCAGTGAAATTATTGGACATCTGAAACTTAATACCTGATGTCTCATGGTAACAGCGCACTGCAGTACCACGTAAGTCTTTCTGTTTCAAAGTTACGGGTGGCACTGCATTGGGCAGATGTTATGCTTACCATCAGGCCGACGACCTGACCGTCTCGTCACCTAGTAGTTAAAGAAATTCAACTAATCAAGAGATCTTCTTCACTGTCATTATCAGTGTGATGTGGTGTGACATTAATCACTGCTTATCGATCGAGTTCTATCTGTCGAGAACGCCGATCAAGCAAGCATTTAATGAGCGACAAATCGTTTCCTCGCGTGTGAGCTGAAGCAAACTATTTGCTTATGTTCTAACATATCTTGTTACTATATAATACCAGTTACAAACCTATTATAGTGTATGTTTTGCAGGTGCGATCATGATCCTCGTTATTTATGATACCTTAATTACACGACATTGTCCTTGCCTGCGCTTGTGGTCAAGTGTGCGCGGCGATGCGCAAACCGGATCCACAAACGTGACCACCGCATCAGCTTGTGTCACGGTCGCGGCTACTCAAACGCGCAGTGTGCTCCCATGCCATATAAAAATATGAAAAATCTTCTCCGCAGATTGTGGTCGCGAGTAGGCGCGTTTAGTGGCCTACTGTGCGGCTGCGCTAAATCACTAGGTACTAGCTTTATACGTCGAACCCTAAACAACGATAGAAAACGGTACGAAAATTAAAATATTTAATAACAAAGGCTCAGTAAAGGGATTATCGCAGCTTAGGTTCGCTCTGATAAAGGCTATTAGATAAGCTAGTAGATATCAGACGTATTGTTAGCAAGTCTTTACGACTATGATAATTATCCCATTGTATTTTCACTTTTGGGATGGTGGTGGGGCTTCAGTGTGAGAGTTCTTCTGAATAAGTGTCTTTGATTTACCAATCAATTTAGCCTTGGCATACGATCATGGACCATTCGGCTTTCACCTTAGCTTCGAAGACCATCATTGGACCTTGACAAACTTTAGAAGTAAGAAAATAGCAAGACGTTATATGAATACCGAAGATATATTTGTATCCGTACTAAATGAAGCTACTGAAGTGGGGTAGACGTGGGGTTAGTGGGGAATATACCTACATAATATACCTAATCAGGAATATATTATATATAATAGGTTAGATGTAGTGTTTATTTATGTATTAGCTAGTTAATAAAGGCATATAGCCCGTTTAAAAAAAAAAACAAAATCAGGAATAAATCTAAATAAATAAAGATAAAGCACATCTTTTTACACAACTGCTGAAGGAAAGGAAGGTAATGTTTTTTGCGCACATAGGTATTTCTTTGGCTCGCTCTGTAACCTTACAAAGCTAGGCTTATTACCATTTATGGTTTGACGTATTTTACCATATTTGGGGTGTCATTACAATCGTTTTAGTTGTTATGTATAGGAGTGACATAGGGTAAATACAAGGTAGGGAAGATTTTTGGGGGTCCAAACCCATCCATCTATTTTTTATTTTATACATACTTACTAAAATATTTTAGACACTTTCAAATTTTTTAATTAATATTTAATAAAAAATGGCAATGCTGCCAGTATTTTGGGAACGTTGCCTACTGGTAGCGGATTATTAGATTAAGACTGTAAATAAATAAATGTGTATTTTATTTAGTTATTTTAGTTTATTTTGTAAAAGTGTTAAATAAGTTGACGTGAATATAGTATTTGTTATGTAGTTATATAAATAATAATATTTAATGAGTACTAATTAACTGCATATTGCTCTTTTTAGAGGTGGTGTAACCCTACTGTAAACATCTTGCGCAAGTCTGCTCTCAGCATTAAATTAAAATTATAAATAATTGAGATAGAGTTCTGGGAGTCAGGACTTCGTTACTGAAAATTTCCTAGTTATATTTAACTAACTAACTATAACGTCATTAAACTGTACCCTTATTGTCTCTGGTCCAGAGCTCGAACAACCCCCCCACCCCTCTGTTATGTGAATTAGACAGCTGAAAAAGGTTTTGTATAGCCGTAAATAAACACATTTTATATAGAACCTGTTAATTTTCTATTGATCATGTTCTGTTTATTATCTTCTTAAATGTGTTTTATGTAATTAATGTATGTCTCCTGTTTCTTTGAGTTTCGATAAGTAAATAATTTACAACTTCTAAAATCCAACCCAAAGAACATAATATAAAACACCGAGGAACAGTTCCTTATTCACACTCCAGAGTCTCCGGCACTTGACTTTGCATAATAATGTAAACTATATTCAAGACTCCCAGATTTATGGTGAAATGGGGTGTTAGGGGACGAGTGTACGTCTAACATACTTCCGCTTATTTTATTTGCTTCTTTTATTCTAGTACAAGAGTACAAAGTAGATTCGATGAACTTTTGTATTTTGCATAGCACTGTTGGTGAAGGCGGTCACCAAGCACCACCAGGACGCGAGAAAAACAGAGTTAACTTTACTTAAAAACTACGGAATCCTAAAATTGAAAATAAAAGCGGGATTACCAGAAACAGCATTTATTAGTGTCTTATAAAAGCATTTAATCATAGCCCGAAAATTGTTAATCTTGGAAAGAGATTTGACGCTGTGTGACGAGAATCTATACGTCATTGTAGGCCTACAGATAATCCAAATGTTCCCACTACCATTTTGCAGCGTACGCTGGCGGTATTGCCTTGTTGGAAATGCTAATCCGTTGAGCCAGATTAATATCTCAGAAGTATGAGGCAGTACCTACCACAGTGTCGACACAAGCAGCATTCCATACTAGAGACCAGCACAATTTCCAGAAAATAAGCGTCATTCTGTCAGGTATTTTACCATCGACACGCATAAGACCATTCGGTTCTAGAATGGCTGCTGCATTGGCGCTGGTAAATGCCGGATGACGTCTGGCTGGCGGGAAATTCGACCAGCACTTCTAGAACAAAAGAAACCGTGGTGAGCGAGCTGATATTAAAACGTATAGGTACTATAGGAACGTTTATGTAAATTATTTTTGTAATATTTCTTCTGAGTTAACAACGGGTTTTACGATATTATGGTAAATAAACCCTACTTGATTTAAAATTTCTCAGAATATTATTAAAAGCTTTCTCATTTCCGAAGTCAAAAGATTGAGGTTCTGAAATGTAATAAAGATTAGATCATCTGACGTTCGTTCCCAAATTATTAAACCACGCAATAAGCGGTCGTCAGTTCCCGACGAATGTTTTATAATTACTTCTGTCTCAAAGAAAATACAAGATTATTGCGCGTCAGTTTAATCACGCTGAAATCAGAAAACAGGAATTCATAAAGCGTAATATCCAGCGGTTTTCTTAATAAATGAGTTCTTATAATACAAACAAAATGGAGAAGTCGGAACGCAAGCAAATTGAGGGCGAAGCAATTTGTATCTCTTGTCATACTTTTTAATTTCATCCCGGGGAAACAAATTAGTTTCGCTCGAACACTTAGCATATTTACAAATCTTGAGCGATGAGAGAGGGTTCGCTTTCGCTTTGTTGTGTTTTTAAATATTTTCCTTTTTTATTGCGATGGGTACGCATAAAGAGGGATTGTCTTTACGTTGGAATAGCTTTGAGAGAAATGGAATTGATTTTGTTTTTTATTTTATTACTGGCTTTTTGCTTTGTGAAGCCGCAGGCTATCTTCCTGCCTTATCCTAACCAAGCTTAACGTACAAAGTAAAACGAAAAGGCGCTATTTTTTAAATTAATAAAAAACATATTGGACATTGGTCCTTAATACTTTGTAATCCAAATTACGTACTCCATCTTCAAAAATAAATACCCGTTAGATGCACCAGCTTAATTTTATTCAGGTTTTTCCGTACCTATACAAATATTTTTTTGCTTTTTACAATGTTTATAATACAGAGCATTGTTGTTAAATATATAGTAACATAAATGATTAGATAATGGCTAAAAAGTAAGTTTTAAGTTAAGAATAACTTGTTATCGTACACAATCGATATTTTCAAAAATTGTTTCGGTAATAGGTACATTAAGTAATTTAAATAATTGATCACTTTCGATAAAGTTTGAAATCCCTACTAATTTAACTAATATTATAAGGTAAAGTTTGTTTGTTGTTTGTTTTATAATCACAAACAAGTGTTTAATTAAACAAATCCACGTAATTTTTTTCCAGAGAGACAGTTTATGGCTTGGAGAGTAACAGGCCAGTTTTTCTCCAGAAAAAAAAATGCATGGTTCCTGAAGGACCGCGGGTAGGTAGTAGGATATAATACCCACAGAGTCTAAAATTGAGTGTTCCTGCAGTGCATTAGTGTTTGAATGGCAGGTCATTCATCACACGTTATTGGCACCGTGACATATCACTTTAATGGCCAAGTCGAAGAACCTCTCTTTATAATAAGTATAAGATTAAATTGTATTATTGCATTAGTGTCAGCACCGGTGGCCAAAAGTGGCATTGACATATGTGAATAATTTGTGTCAAACAATAAGTAAGTAACAGCACAAGAAAACGAGAAGGAATATTTCTAAAGGAATAAAATTATTGGTACAGATTTTACCAAACTTATCAATGATGCAATTTACCTTTTTAAATAAGTAATCTTATACTAAACTAGCTGCTGCCCGCGGATTCACCCGCACGGAGATATTGCATTTCATTTTTTTTATATTTTTGCGCTGAACCCTATTTCTTTTTCTAAAATAAAAGTAGCCTTAGTTACTCCTTGTCACATCAGCTATCTGCCAGTGAAAGTACCGTCAAAATCAGCTCAGCCGTTTCTGAGATTACCCGGAAAAAACAGACAGACAGACAAAAAAGATTAAATTGGTTATTTAGTTATAGGTACCGTATATACTTACATATGCATTTGGTAAAAGCTGTTATTTTGATATTACAATCAGGCACTTTAATTTTATTTATTTGTATAGATGGATAGATGAAACTAACTACACTCATGATGAACCGAATTTGTGGGAATAGCAGCATTCCCTTCATAGATTTTATTAGCTATAGCTGTTTAGTTATTGTTTATATATTATAGTTGTTTTTTATACCTATCACATGGAGAGAAGCTATACCCTGACCTTTTCCCGTGCGGAATATTTGAATGCTGAAATAAAATGCTTCACAAGATTATTTTATTACAACCGTTCTCTCAGCTTTCTATACAAAATTTCAAGCCCGAAATCCCCTAAATGAATGAAGCAATTTTAATGAAACTTTTACCCAAAATATAAATATATAGATAATTATATTATATAATAATAGATAGTACGGAATTTGTGAAATTTGTGTTTTGTGTGGAAAAAAAAAGATAAGTACCTATATGTAATTTTTTGTTTCTTTGGAAAACTTAAAATCGCTCTTATATACTTCATTTGGTACTTTTTTTTGAAAATGTTCTCGTTTTTCAACGCGATGCCTTTAGCTACTACATAGACACTATATCTGGCCATTGATTTCAAAGAGTTTAGTCTTGAAATTTTGTATGAAAAGGTGTGAGTTTTTCACAATGACAAAAGTAGCAGTAGGTATTTATATAAATTTACAATATCGTTACTCCTACAAATACAATACAATATCGTAACTAGTAGCGTGTAGTCAAAAAGTTTCGTTTATTATTTTAACTTTTACACGAAGTTGGTGTTACTCGAAACATTTTTTGTAAACAAACTTTCGTAAACAAACGTTTTTCTTAATTAACTCGATCAACAATGAAGGGAAATCTAAGATCAGTGTTTTTATAAGACTTCAGTCGATTGTCTTAGCTATTGTTTGGATTCTTAGCTTTAATTACACAATTTATTATATCCTTGGTGCTTAATTTGTACGATATCAGGTTGCTACAAATGAACTTTTGTTCTATAAATACACCGTACCTACACTTACCCTCTTTTCATAAATGCGCAAAAAGGTAATCTTGTGAAGATTTAACACTTATCTTCACAAGATTTGGACTATCTATACAAATAAATAAAATATAATAACAGCTTTTTACTAAATGCATATGAAAGTATATAAGTACGGCAACTATAACAAAACAACCATTTTTAAAATTTTGGCTGTCTGTCTGTCTGTCTGTTTATTCCGGGTAATCTCCGAAACGGCTGGACCGATTGCGACGGGAGTTTCACTGGCAGATAGCTGATTTTACAAGGAGTAACTTAGGCTACTTTAATTTTTAAAAAAGAAATTGGGTTCCGCGCAAAGAAACCCCATGATATCCAAAATCTCCAATCTCCAAAACCGCGGGCAGCAGCTAGTAGTATCTATAATACAAATATTATTAGACTGCTGAAATATTCCAAGATTTAGTATTATATACTTTGTTTTGCATATTACCTTTGTATAAAAGCTCATCAACTGCATTAAAATGAGCTGGATTACCTAATAACCTAGTAGAATTAGTACTTTACGCCATAATTTTAAACTGTTGTTTTCGCGTACATTTTTGAGTTAAGTATTTTAATATATTTTTTTTGAACATTTTGCAGTATTTGTCGTCAGTTTCTTTGTCGTTTCAATACTGAAGAAAGCACAAGAAAACAGAATACCTGTCTAACCTACCATAGCACTGCGCCAATAAGCTCGTTGGAAAACTAAGTCACGCAGGCATTTTTACACTAATTTACCTACTCAGGGCAGAATTTACCAACCACGTTGAACAGTCCAACTATGAACTAGGTTTAACTCAAGAATTGAGGTTCACTTCGACAAGATAATTTTGACATCAGCTGTCAAATCTAGCTCTTGAACTACCGATCGTTCATTTCACATTTGATGAACTCCGACCATGGTATATTATTCTTGTCTATATTGAGACAAGTATATTATTATAGGTTATATGTTATCTTATTCTAGGTTACATAATTGCGATACAACATCCACCAATTATTTTTTGACATATCGCATACAAAGTTGGTTCTGATCGATCATCATTACGAAATACCATTTATTAACTGAATATTTTCGAACTGATTTATCAGCTTTTGTCGACAAAACACTGTTAACCAATAACCATTCATATTCAAATTTTGAAAAGTGAACTTTAGAAGTGATGAGAAGAGTAGCCAGTGAAATTACTGGGCTTATGATACTTAATACCTAATGTCTCAGGGTAACAAGCGCAATGCAGTGCCGCGCATCAGGCCTTTGTGTTTCAAAGTTCTGAGTGGCACTGCGATAATTGTTATGGGCCGGCGTTATGCTTACCATCAGGCAAACAACCGGCTCTGGATATCAAATAGAATAAAAAAACATATATCTAGATAATCATGCAACGCGAACATTACGTGAACCATTCACAAAAGACGCTATAGGTATAAGAAAGCCAGCATCAATAAGTAACAAAACCAATAACATAATTTATCAAGGTACAAGTATCTTTATCTCAGATAACCCCATCACATCGCAAGTAATAAAGGAATCGCATAATCCGCCCTAGCATTGGAGAAGAAAATGAGAGCCTTCTAAAGATGTTCCGCGTAAATGAAGTCAAATATCCTCGTTACGAGCGGCAACACTCGGTTTCCATCTCCGGGGGCCTATTCAGGACGACTCGAGATTTGCGATCTCCCAAATTATTTGTTTGCCTTTTCTGTGTGGGTGCGTAATTTTTACGTTGATATCCGTTTGGGGTGATAGGTGAGTCGTTATGGTATATCAAAGTGGTCGTTTATGAGCTTTTTATTAGTCACAATGTACTAAGGTCTTAAAAAGACTTTAATTATGATTTAGGTATACTTATTATGATGTTTCATATTGTTACTTATTTATGTTTTAGTTTCTAAGGCAGCGTGGCAACTGACTAAAATAAATCCTCGAGCTAAACACTATCTTCCCTATCTATATACTACATAGATATATTTAACATTGTTGAAGGTTGTTAGGTCTCTATATAATCCATGATGTACTAACTAGCTCATCGAGGTAGTAGCGTGCCCTGAATGCTGGTTCTGCTCTGTTGAATTACAATTCTGATTAGTTGAGCCAAATAAGGATCAATATTTTTACGACTAAGTTTTTGGCAATTTTTTTTCGTTCGGTAAATTATATAGAGAACAATATGTAAAGTTAATAGAAGGCTGGAACAATAAACTTTAAGTTGGTCTTTAAAATTAATGTAATGTATGTAATTACTGTAATAGTTTACTGCATTGCTATAAGATATAGCAATTGAAAAGATAAAAAAAGAACCCAGTGAAATAATTCATTCGATAATACTTAATAACCAACGATTCCATTCCATTCCAGGTAATTATTTCTACCCAAAAGTAAATAAACAAAAAATAAAGTAAATAAACTTTGTAAAATTTGGCTTATTGCGTTCTTATTTCAGTAACCTTTTGTAATAGAGTCACTTTGTAAACAAAACAGGGCTAATTCAAAATGACCTTATCACTGACAAAATACTTTTCTCAAGAATTCAAAACATGTCAAGTATGACAAACAAGTTCAGTCATATAGCGAGACGGTCTGCATGTAAAACAGGGAGCATCGGATTAGAAACACTTTTGCGCGTCCCCAAGGAAATACAATAGCAACCGTCATTACAACACTCTTTCAAGAATATAGAATTACTCCAGTGTACCTCGCAATATACAGAAATGCAATCCCCTTGCAAGTGCTCGTGTTAACTTTGTATAAAAATTGGTGGCGCACAAAGAATTTGTACTGATTCAAATATTGTAGGAAAATGTTAAGTCAAACGTGTGCTTAATTAAGTAAAAAAAATAAATGTGTGGGGGGACTTTACTTTTGTAACGAAATTTAGTGCACCTAGGCTTGTTTAGTTTTATAAGCCATTTTTCGATTTTGCTCACGGACGATATACCTACTTAGATTTTGCAGTTAGTAAAATGAGACTTCGAAACGCAAAATACTGAAAAAAAAAACCGCGTCTTCCCCTTCCGTAGCGCTGGGACGACTACGGCGTAGCACTGAATTGCTGACGTTACAGCGTAGCACCACAACACCACCCCATGTTCTACCTTTATTCTTACAGTATGTTCTTGTATAATTATAATGGCAAAAGGTATTAAACCTAACAAGCAATGTCAAAATTCGTTGACATTTTCCCATGCCGTATTCAATTATTGTAGTCCACATATAGACAAGGTCAGGGGTCAAAGAACCTATAAGAACCTACAATGAATATGTCTGGCCCATGGCAACTTAAGGATAAGAAGGACTGAATGATTTATAACATCAATTACTGTTAATCAGTAAGCTATCAATATCTCATTAGTTCAACAACTCTCTTACAGAGGTCTTAGTAACGCAATATTACTAGGCATACCTATTAGACAAATTTCAAAGAAAATCCAACAGAGAAAGTCGCTTAATAGCCAATTTTCATTAAAGAAAACCTTCAAGGGTGTTTCAGTTAATTTATAAAATAACCTCTCATTATTGATCGCACTGTCTACTCAATTAAAAGAAGTTATAAAATTAATTAATCCTTTTGTAAAATAAATTAGATAAGGCATTGTTAAAAGTTGTTGGCTGATCCTTGGGCCTTTATAACGAGTTCCAATATTGATAACAAGAGTGTTTGACCTTTGATTTAATAGATTTGCTCAAACTTTGCCATACTTATAAAATAGAAAACAAAGTTATTTCTGGTCCACAATAAATGGAAGCGAATCTCTGCTTTTACTTTTATGTTTTTACTGTCCTATTTTTACTACTGATTATTTTCATAATTTAGGATTATAACTGTTAAATGCTTGTGTATTATGTCTACCTAGTGTAAGAATAAAAGTAGAACATGGTGTAGTGCTACGCTATGACGTCAGCAAGTCAGTGCTACGCCGTAATCGTCCTAGCGCTACACAAGGACTGCTGTCCTTCCACGCGTCTTCCAAGGGGAAGACGCGTGGAAGGACAGCAGTCCTCATTGAACGACGAGCGATAATGCACGTGTCAATTATTTGCGACAAGGCAGTTTTCAGTGCACATCATCATCATCAGCCTTATTATATGGTCATACTAATGGGATACCGGCCTTCACTGAGAGAGTGATTGTGAGCCGTAATTCGCAAGGCGGGCTCACTGCGGCTTGATGGATATTCACATGTCATCGAATATTTGTGGGTGAAATCGACTCCAATCGCTGCTAGTTACATCCGCAAAATTTCATTATTGTCCACTCCAAGTGCTGCTAGTTACATCCACTGAATTTCATTATTATCCACTCCAATCGTTGCTAGTTACATTTACATAATTTCATTATTATCTAACGCTATATAAATTTGTAACTGCACAGTTATAAGTCTATAAAACGTCGCCGTTCAGAGCAAATACGTTCCAATCAAAATGTAAAGCATCATGAAATACTCAGTGTCATTAGATCGGAGCAAATGAAGAGCTATGTCATAAACGCGACACGGTGGTGACACACGCCCACTCGTGCTAATAACTTCAAATACACATCCCGCAAATTGTCCGCCTGTCCCGCACATATCATCCACAATGAATCTATTGCATTGAGTGAGATGCAAGTAGGCAGCTGTCTCACCCGGTCGCAGCTGGCAATAACGTGCCCGTCACTTGCATATGACAATGCATTCTTTACAACTAATTGTATTACTGTACATCTGATTCAACTAATTTGTTTAATGATAAAAAAAATAGTTTAATCAATAACGAAAGGTTTGTTTTGTAATACGTTATATTATAACGTAACTTTTGCCTGACGGTAGGATACTTCTAATGTTCACCTGGCTAGCAACCACTCTTAGATAGAAAATCTGTCGTCAACCTACCGGTGTAGGTATTTTGTCAGCTGTATTTGAACGCCTGTCTAGTTTAGATCTAATGTATTCGCCATCTTCGACCACATCGTTGCTTAAGAGGCACATTAGACGCTAATGCATGTTTGCGTTTTGCTGTCAAAATAACCATGGTTTTGCAACAAGTGCGGATTACGAGGTACCTATTAAACGTTCACGCGCGGCTTGAAGTAAAATCAAGAAACAGGCAAGAACAGCAATAACAGCGATAGTGGTTTCTCTTTCACTCCCACGAAGCCCTGCCTGCGGTCAAAGTGATGACTGCTGCGCTACATACATCCCTTGCGCATCACCGCGTATTTACCGCAGTGGTTGTGAAATTATTTTTTGACTGGAGGTTGTAGAAGCAACGTTGATCGTGGTTTTTCGATAGATTTCGCGTGATCTGTGATTGATGCGTTACCATAAATCATGCATTAGCGTTTAATGTGCCCCTATGATCAGGCGAGATAGTAATTACACACTAACTTGTCAAGAATACTTATAAAAATAGTCGTCTAATATTTTTGGGTACGTTAATCGTGTTTACAATTAATAGCCGTATATTATAGATTATTTTACTTGACATATTATCTTGCTGTCAATCAATTGATGTTAATTATAAATATATCAATTTATCCCACAGTTGGATATGCTACCTCTTTTTGCCCAGAAAATCTGTATACCTATGTCACATTGCTTTTTCCTTTAATTCACAGCTTTTTTAATCGACGTCGAATTTGGATTCCGGTGTGTCACATACGGAAGTCAACTAAACGAGCATTTGTGGACTCGTTCGAGCTCAAATCGATATTTAATTGTTGCTGAATTTAGACCCAGTACGAAGTTCAAACACAACCGACCCACGGGCGTTTTATTTATACTCGTCCTGTGCCTGGGGGACACACAACTTCAATTATGCATGCATGCGCTTTTGTTTACCTATATATAAACGAAGTGATAATGTAGATTTATTAGCGTTGTCAACATCTCAGTTATCTATGTTTGCAATAGTAGATGTCGTGGTGTAGATATGATGGTCTATAGACGATAAAAAACATACCCGAAAGAAGCACTTTTAACCGACTCTGAAAGAGGAGGATTTTTTTTAATGTTATTTATTTTTATTGTTATTACAAAGGCCTGCGCGGCACTGCAATGCGCTCGTTACCATGAGACATTACGTATTAAGTCTCATAAGCCCAGTAATTTCACTGGATACTCTGCTCATCAAACCGGAACACAGTAATGCTTCCACACTACTGCTTGGTGGCAGACTTCACGAGCAAAGCGGTGGTAACAACCCAGACGGACACTCGCAGAAGAGTTAGTCCTCCCACTAACAAAATTAAAAGTAGTCTCGCGAATTGAGTTCTCAATTCATCTGTGTTTAGGGTTTCGTACCTCGAAAGGAAAATTTGATCCCTTATCCATCTGTCCGTTGTCTGTTTTCTATCGGAAAGTTGGAAGGATGGGGGATGAAAGAGGGGGCGTTATGCTCACCATCAGGCAAACAACCCGCTCTTTTTTGTTATTAGTAATTAGTATAAGAAATGTACCTACATGCACGGTATGTTTTTCGTGACCGTATTTTTTATTTCCAAAATTCAACGTCCACGTTAAAATTTCAGGCAAAAATGGTTCCCATTTTACTATTAACACACTAAACCAACCTTTCAAAAATAAAACAACACACATTTTTGAATTTTCCTCCGTGGAAAGGGTTTATAATGTATGGATGCTACTCCCGACCCGACCTTACCGGATAAGCTTATAAAACGTTGAATATGAAAATTCCCCCACTTTCCAAATAAAACGTTAGAGCTCATAAGCGATTATGTCATAACGCTTGAAAAATGACTCCTGAAATCCGAACAGTATAGCTACCGCGCCACAGTCATGATGAATTGTAAAAAAATTGACGCCAAGAAAAAGGATCTCCATACTTTTATTGTTGACTTTTTGATTGCTTAGCTTCTTTATCTGACTGGCGTTTCAATAATATTTTAGGTACTATGGTTATAATCTTCCATAGCTTTGTGTGTATAATTATGCTTTTAAATAAGATTATATAAAGTGAGTAATTTATAGTTTCAATTCCGCGATAAAGAATGTCTAAAATGGCCTAAGTTCGATCTATACTGAATGATGGCTTTGCCAACTCTTACTGGTTATTCCCAGTTTTTGATGGCTATAAATTACTCACTTTATATAATCTTATTTAAAATGGATTTCCGCAAAGTAACGCCTGATTCCATCAAATTATGCTTTTATTATTTACCAGTTCAAATGGTACTATTTTACCGTCAAGATATTAATATATTGCTCCTGGTTTTGAAATCGGTTAAAACGATAGACGTTATTAGAATTGTAGTTTGTAATTTTAGGAATGAATCTTTCATTTCAGAGACTACATTTATACATTTCAGAAAATTTTTGCTGACAGTACCTTCAGCAAAATGGAGACAATTTACACATATTTTTAATCCTTGTGGGAAGTTTACTTTCAATGTACGGAATATACAAAAGTGTGTCGAATTTTATTTGTGGCGAGTTAACAATAACCCAAATTAATGTCGTGCATGGCATGCGGTTGTCGTCGACGGAAAATTAAATTAGTTTTCATACAATTCCATACATTTTCCTTTCTTATTGTATCGTGAAGTAAAATTGTGCCGTGTGGTGTTGTTTGACGGTAATTTATAAAAGCGAGTTTTTATTAGAGTTAGGTATTAGAAAAATAATCACATTATGATGATAGTCCTTAGTATGGTGTTCTTTCAAGTACATAAGCTATTTGTGTAACAAGTCATTTTATAGCAGAGTTCGATCTAACCAAAGATAGATCAACATGCAGCTCATCTCAGGTTTAAGATCAACATACCAGGAATATTGCCAGTTTTAGAGCATCGATAAACTTTGGCTTCATATCGTATATTGTATTGCGGTCGTTAGAACTAACATGAGAGGAATAGCGTAGCACAAAGCAACCAGAAATATTGTATCTAGCCTAGTATGTCGACAGTAACTTACAATAACTAGCCTGGAAGGATGGATGCTTAAAGTGGGCAGCCAAAATAAATCTTCTCGGTTTATGCACATACTGCAAGTGACATGTTTAATTATACAAGGTATATACGTAAACGATATTAATTTTTATGGATCTATACGACACGAATCAATAGTTTGGGTTAGAATAGTAGTTTTTTTTTACGTTTATTATCAGCAAAATGTCCTTAATTATTACAAAGCAGAGTCACCATGTAATCCGCAAGCTTGAAGCGCAGGTGCGAGCTGCGCGGGAGGCATAGACAGCTGGATCGCGTGTCATTGACCGACTAGAGTCCATATTCTCTCGAAAGTACTTTGCAAAGGCTAATGACATTTTAGTAGATGTTTTCTATTGATACGAATTTATAATTAGTTCCTATATTTTTTAAGAACCCAATACGACATTGTGTTCGAATATTGAGCCCGTTTACTCATATATCCTGTATAATGAATTAAATTATGTATATTATATTTACAGGCATAGATTGTGCGCATATTTTAAAAATAAATCCTACCAAAATCTACGCGGGTGAAATTTCGGTCAGCAGCCAGTATAATGCAAACGTTTCGTATGACAATTTCTTTGTCTGCTAAATACCTATACATACTCGCCGTTAAGTTACGAGTTACAGTGTTGAGTTACAACCACACTAGTTGCCGTTAACTCGGCCACAAATCATCAATATACTGCACGCATTTGTCATCCCATAATGACGCAATACAAGCAGTAAAAACTACAACTGTTATCTGTACTATATATCCTACTAATATCATAAATGCGAAAGTGTGTTTGTTGATTTGTTGGTTTTTCCTTCTTTTACGCAGTAACGGAGCAACGGATTGACGTGATTTTTGGCATAGATATAGTTTATGGACCGGAGAGTAACATAGGTTACTTTTTATCCCGGAAAAATGAACGGTTCCTGTGGGAACGCGAGTTAAAACAGCGGGCAGAAGCTAGTTTTTCTTAAAAATTACATTACGAAAATTACATTTTCGCATCCAAATTGATATCATACATTCAAACCGAGACACGTTGCATTTATTGCTACCCCTTTACATATTTTATGACCCCAAATCTTCTGACGATAAAAACCAAACATCGAAGCGTCGAGTGAAAACAAATAGCTTTAAGATGTAAAATTTATATTTCAGTTTCGTCTCGTATGTAGTGAAAATCGTTGTAGCCTTTGATTTATTTTAAAGATACGTTACTCACTTTGGCCACGTGGTATTTTAATATTGAATCAAATATACTGAGTGGCAATATTATACTTTTTAGGTATTGCACTGAGTGACTTGACAGTGACGTGTTGTTCGCCATATTTTGTACTCGCAGGTGCATGCCACATCTACTTTTTTAATTTATCAAAGGCTGGTGCATATTTTTATTCCTTTCGCTGGCTCCGACAACGCCAGCGTTGCTTTCTACGTGCTCTAAATATAAAACTGTTATGATTAGTGGTTCGAAAGTAACTGAAAAATTTGAGAAGTATGGACAATAACGCAGATATATTATTTAATTCATATCTGTGCGCCGTGGCTTCGTCCACGTAGTCTATAAGTAACTCCTTATAACATCAGCTATCTGCCAGTGAAAGTCCCGACAAAATCCATGGTCCAGTCGTTTCGGAGATTAGCCGGAACAAACAGAGAGGGAGAAAAAAATTAAAAAAAATTGTTTTTTTTTATATATACAAGGTGAGTTTGATATGTTATCCCAGAAGAGGTGATTGGGACCGTGGTTGTGTTGTTGTGAGAACCTTCTTTGGAAATACGTCATTACAGATTTCCAGACAAAAAAAAAAGAATTAATGTTCATTGCGCCGTTTTTTTTGCCTCGACTGTAGGTTTATAGAGCCCATACTGTAATTGTGGTAACAGACAATACACAGCTCTAATAATAAGTACCGAAGAATGTAATAATACGATCACTAATATTCTCTGTACGATAAATATAACAAATAAATATTTTTTCAACGTTGTATTTATGGCATTTAGATCGATATATTACGAAACGGTTATTAAGAAAGAAGGGCGTTACGCAAACAACGTTACAATCACAATAAGTCAGCAGTTCTCCGAACATGTCTTAATAAACATAGATCTTCTTATTATTTCTACTACAAAGTAAAGATTTTCCACGTTCCATGTGTTTCACCAACTTCGAAAAAGAAGGAGACGGTATTTATTATGTTCGACTGTGTCTATTTTTTGTATGTTCACCGATTTCTCGGTAATTGTGGACCGATTTAGACATTTTCTTTCTGGTTTTTTAAAAGAACACTTAAAAGTGAAAAAATGAGATTTGAATTGTCATGTATCGCAGTGTTTTCCTCGAAGTTGGTTTCCGCTTTTTTAAAAGAAATTCTACTTGTATCTTTAATGTACTAACATAAACCTACTTTAAGAAATACAAAACTTGGGATAATTTTCCGATTAACATTTCAAAATTACCAATCCATGGTCCCATTAAAAAAAACTTATTTTAAAGTTGTTTCAAGGCGTGTTGAACATTCGAATTAGAGAAAAAAAAATTACAATGGAGATGAAAAGCAATTTATAAAGTTTTGTATCAAAATTTGGTCTTTTTAGCCTGAATTTGGGGGCAGGGGCTAGGGTGGAGTTTTCTAATTTTATCACGCGCAATGACTACCTATAGATAAATGATATATATGCTTTAGTACATCGTCAAAGCTCTCTGGTGAATTTTAGCATAAATGTGTCTTTAAGATTCGTTTCTATACCTACTCTAGAGTATGAGATTGCTACACGTACATAAAATGAAAGGTTTTCAGTGTTTTTTTTTCACAGTATCAAAAATGTTTTTATAAATGAGCTGACAAATGTACTAGAAAGTCCACAAAGCCACTATAGTATCCAGTTGTGGCTCGAAAAGTTTACTCAACCGTGTAGCGCGTTAAGGTGTTTAAAACAGCCAATGACCTTGGAGAATCGGGCGGATCCAATGCTTAGATCCTGCACCACACGCACAAAAACATCACGCATGAACCGCGTCAGCGAATATAGAGGATATAGAGGATTGATTGGAATATAGAGGAAAAATGTACAATGTATATTACGTGATTAGATTTATTCACTTCAAAATTGGGCCACTGAACGTAGCCTTTGGACGCGGCCACCAGTGGCTGAGTGCCTCAAGCCACAGTCATTGGTACCCACAAAATAGTGAGAACAGAAGGAGTGCTCGAGCGCTTAGAATCTGTCTAAGCGCTCAAACGCCCCTTCTGTTCTCTCTATTTTGTGCGAGCGGTGAGAAGCCGGTCACAAATACGGTCACCACCTCAGCTTGTGGCTCAGCCGCCGCCACTCATACGCTCAGTGTGCGCCGATGTATAGATATAAAATGCATGGAAAATCTTGTCTGCAGGTTGTGGCCGCGTTAGTGGCCACGTTCGGTGGCCCAACGCGTGGCCCAAAATGTGGCAGCACTTAAAACCTCTTATTAAATTGGACGACGATAATTTATATATCAAACACTTATGACTGTGCATGGACACATTAACGTGTGTCAAAGCTCGACCTTAAAGCTAGTGTGTATCGGCTATTTGACAAGAGTGAGTTTTATACTTTTATTGTAGACGCCAGTCTTGTAGATTAAACGTACTTATAAAACTTATTAGCATTAATAACGCTTAAATTAGCATCAGTGAAGCAAATACGTAGTGGATTTATAACGGGCAAGACAAAGCGGCACATTAATAAAGTTCTTAAGCGATAAGGCTGGCGTTAAGGAAGCGAATGGAAGAAGCAATTATGCGAAATGAACTTACCTCTTAGTTATTTATCGTTATATTTTTATCTGTGGTTTAATCTATTAAAATATTATAGGTTTAACGAAGAGGGGATAAGAGGAGAGTATTTGTCGACGTAGCCCAATAAAATGAGTGTTTTGTCACATGTATAAACAGTATAAAGAACAGTATTAGTTTTTGTTTTAATTTTGCAACACTTTAAAGCAAAGATTTTTTTACTTTTTCTAACCCAATATGGTTCAGTAGGTGTCTAATAATTTTAGAGATATTTACATATTAGTAATTTCCCATAATATGCATGTACCTATCACGATAAAAATTGAGTTACTCCGCCGTGTAATACATAGGTACACTGATAGACATTTTATTTGTACACTAAAATAACAAAAAGCAATACAATAGATATACTATAGAAGTACAAACGGTAGTCTTGTCATTGAAAACAATTTTTTCTAGATAACCATACGGTACGGCAACCGACAAAGATTTTAATAATAATCCATTTTAACTATTTTTTATACTACTGTATATCAAGATGAGTCTAATACCGAATAGCCTAATGCTAAGCATACCAGCCCATAACAATTGCAGTGCTACTCAGAACTTTGAAACACAAAGGCCTGTGCTGCACTGCCACGCGCTGGTTACCTTGAGACATTTGGTTTTATGTCTCACTAGCTGTGCTGGCTCCTGTAATAAAGAATAAGTAAGTGAATAATATTTCAGTACCTCCACTTCCCTTTCTTCTAGAAATCAGATGGAGATGTTTAGTTCTTTAGTCTTTACTCTGTTTTACGGGTTTTAGGGGATGAAATATAGTCATAAACTTTTTAAGTGTTTTTGTGAAGCAAGTTATTTATTCTGTAAATAAATTAAATTGGTGTCTCTTTTTAGAACTACAGTTGAGTTTTTTAATTTAGTAAAAGTAAACCGAGTAAACACAAAGAAAATCTAATTTGAATGAATTAAGCTCGCTATTAAAATAGGCTTATTTAAAAAATAAATAAAGGCGAGGCTAAGACCATTAAGAATTCATTATTAAATATAAATTATTATGACGAACCTAAATAATGTAAGTAAGATTAAAACTAAGTACAAATACATTAAAGAACCTTTTGTATTAGGCTCATTAAGTTGCCGAAACGCACAACATTTATTATAAGTTACTAAGTAAGTTGGTATATTTCGTAAGAAATTGGGATTTATGTCTGGACATTGAGGTAAAATATTTCCAAAAGGTTTTATAATTTACTACTGAAATACACCAGACATAAAAAAGCGCCAACATTGTTTGCAGAAAAATAAGTGGCCAAGTTCAACATGACATGTAGATATTTTCCAGTCCACAAATGCACTTCCCTCTGCTAAACGTTATTATCCTGATTGGTGGTGTTATTGTGTGTGGGAAATATTTTTACAACGCTTTACCTCTGGCCGTGGGGTACCGGCTTAAGAATAGTATCTCCCCCTCTCTTCCCGTGGGTGCCGTAAAAATCGGCTAAGGGAATATCCAGGAAATGGGCAGCAGCATTCTCCTCGGTTGACATCAAAATCTACTGCGATCACCAAGACGCCTGCCAAGCGTGGTGTATTATGGCAAATCCCCCCCATATGACTATTACAACACAAATACGGCCCCCAGTCCCCGGCAGCTCCGCTATCCATGGTCATGGTAGCGGCCACTGTAACGGCGGAGCAGGGGGTGCGAAGAATCTCCGGCAGAGATCCGGCTACCAATCTCACCAACGACCCCTGGCCCTGGCAACTTATAATACACGGACGCTCAGGACCGACGAAAAGATGGTCGAATTGGAGGAAGAGATGGACAAGTTACGCTGGGATGTTATGGGATTATCAGAAGTCCGAAGACAGGGACAGGACACGGTAATCCTAAATTCCGGAAACTTGTTCTTCTACCGGGAGGGAGATAAACAATCCCAAGGTGGTGTTGGGTTTCTCGTCCGCAAGTCTCTTGTTAACAACGTCGTAAAAGTCGATAGTGTGTCGGCTAGGGTAGCGTACCTTATACTCAGAATAACCAAACGGTATTCGCTGAAGGTCATACAGGTATACGCACCGACCTCGACACACACAGACGAAGAAGTAGAAGCTATGTATGAGGATATATCCGAGGCCATGCATACTTCCAAAACCTACTTCACCGTTGTAATGGGAGACTTCAATGCAAAGCTGGGCACGAGGAAAGGCGATGAGCTGAGAGTGGGGCCATTTGGATATGGGCAGCGGAACCCTAGGGGACAACGGCTGGCCGACTTCATGGAGAAGGAAGGACTCTTTATGATGAACTCCTTCTACGAGAAGCGGCCATCCAGGAAGTGGACGTGGATAAGCCCCGACGGTTCCACTACAAATGAGATAGACTTCATCATGACGACCAAGAAGCATATATTCGATGATGTCTCTGTGATCAGTAGGGTGAAAACCGGTAGTGATCACCGTATTGTACGAGGCACATTGAATATCAATGCCAAGCTTGAAAGGTCACGTCTTGTGAAGTCTACGCTCCGTCCAAGTCCTGCCCAAATCCAAAACCCCGAAGGCTTTCAGCTCGAACTCCATAATCGCTTCCAGTGCCTAGCTGAATGCGACACAGTTGACGAGTTAAATAACGGGTTGGTGGAAACCGTCCAAGCTGTTGGGTCCAAATTCTGTAAGACCCAACGCCGAAGGAAGACTCAAAAACTCTCAGAACAAACTCTGGAACTAATGGCAGAACGGAGCGAAATGAGGCTGCAGTCTTCAGTTGATATGTCGGCCTACGGTAAACTCAATAGACGAATCTGGAAGTCCATGCGACACGACTTGCGTGCCTTTAATACATCACGTGTTAAGGCCGCAATTGAGCGGAACCAAGGCTCTAAAGTGTTTGCAAAAGATTCGTCTATTGGGCAAAGCCAAATGACGAAACTAAAGACCGAAAATGGCAGTATCATTTCTTCCAAGCCTGAGATTTTGAGAGAGATTGAGCACTTCTATGGACAGTTATACACCTCGACATGTAAACCCGTTCCTAAAACAGCTCAGGATACCAGAGCTAAGTTAGTCCGACACTATACCGAAGACATCCCGGACATCAGCCTGTACGAGATTAGAATGGCCCTCAAACAGCTCAAAAATAACAAGGCACCAGGTGAGGACGGAATTACGACCGAACTTCTGAGAGCGGGTGGTAGACCGGTACTTGTAGTCCTCCAGAAGTTATTTAATTCCGTCATCCTTGAAGGTACAACGCCAGAAGCGTGGTACAAGAGCGTGGTGGTGCTTTTCTTCAAAAAAGGTGATAAAACCTTATTGAAGAATTATAGGCCCATCTCGCTCTTGAGCCACGTGTACAAGCTGTTCTCGAGGGTCATTACGAACCGTCTCGCACGCAGGTTCGATGACTTCCAGCCTCCCGAACAAGCCGGTTTCCGAAAAGGCTTTAGCACTGTAGACCACATCCATACGCTACGCCAGATTATACAGAAGACCGAAGAGTATAATCGGCCGCTATGTTTAGCGTTTGTGGACTACGAGAAAGCCTTCGATTCCATCGAGACTTGGGCGGTACTGCAGTCCTTCCAGCGATGCCAAATTGACTATAGGTATATCGAAGTGTTGAAGTGTCTGTACAGCAACGCCACTATGTCAGTTTAACTACAGGACCAGAGCACGAAGCAAATACCATTGCAGAGAGGTGTGAGACAGGGAGACGTTATTTCTCCGAAACTGTTCACGAACGCATTGGAAGATGTTTTTAAGCTCTTGGACTGGAAAGGATCTGGCATCAACATAAATGGCGAGTACATCACTAACCTTCGTTTTGCCGATGATATAGTCATAATGGCGGAGTCGCTCGAGGACCTCGATACAATGCTCAACGACCTCAGTAGAGTTTCCCAACAGGTAGGTCTTAAGATGAATATGGATAAGACTAAAATCATGTCCAATGTCCATGTTCCACCTATACCGGTAATTGTTGGGAACGATACTCTCGAAGTTGTTGACGAGTATGTTTACCTAGGACAGACTGTCCAATTAGGTAGGTCCAACTTCGACAAAGAGGTCGCACGAAGAATCCAACTCGGCTGGGCAGCGTTCGGGAAGCTTCGACCTATCTTTTCGTCCACAATACCGCAGAGCTTGAAAACCAAGGTTTTCAACCAGTGTGTGTTGCCAGTGATGACTTATGGCACTGAGACGTGGTCTCTTACTATTGGCCTCATGAGTAAGCTCAGAGTCGCGCAACGTGCTATGGAGAGGGCTATGCTCGGGGTTTCTCTGCGTGATAAAATCCGAAATGAGGAGATCCGCAGGAGAACAAAAGTCACCGACATAGCTCTCAAAGTTAGCAAGTTGAAATGGCAATGGGCAGGCCACATCGCTCGCAGAACCGATAACCGATGGGGAAGAAAGGTTCTCGAGTGGCGACCACGAACCGGAAGACGTAGTGTAGGACGACCCCCCACTAGGTGGACCGATGACCTTGTCAAAACCGCGGGGAACCGTTGGACGCAAGAGGCGAGTAGCCGATCCAAGTGGCGTTCTATTGGGGAGGCCTATGTTCAGCAGTGGACGTCTTCCGGCTGATGATGATGATGACCTCTGTGTATGTGCAGTGAATTTTACTGTAAATCTGTAAGCTGATTTTAATTCACTCGGAATGATTCCGTGTAGGAAGCGGCTGTTTTGAATGTTCATATCTTGGAGTCGCATCCCGACAGAGAAATATTGTCGGGATTATATCCATGTTTATGCAGCTGAGTTGTCGAATTTACACGGGAAATTTCTCTGACAGGGTGCAATTTCGAAATATAAACTATCAAGACAGTCGCTTCCGACTCGGATATCATTCCGAGTGAATTAAATTAGGCTGCTAGACGTCCGTGCACTCAGAGGTCAACTAACCGCGCGATTGACCTAAGTTGGGTATTTGTATAGCGGAAAGCGGATGCTTTATATGCAATGATACGTCCGGCTCCGTCTAGCTCCGTTACCATTATAATATGAGACACGAAATGATCTAACTAATTATTGCTTATTAGTCACTATAGTCAATGACCTCTGAGTTGGAAAGTCTAAGTAATCATATATTCTACTAATAATTATAAAATATGTTTTTTTTATTTTTATTAAATCTATTTTCCTCTGCAAGCTCCAGGGCTCGCACCCTTTGTTTGATAATTCAAATTTTATATACAGAAATTATTTTTTTTACTTTATCATCAACTTATTATTATAAAATATGTTAGAAAGTACGACATTTTTAGTGCACATTCAGCTAGTTATCACCCTCAGTTTAAAAAGCAGCTCAAATTATTGTAATGTCATCCAAACTACATATATACAAAGTTTGATTTCGATACGAAAATAAGAAGTACGTACAGTGTACCTACAGTCATACAGGTTAAAATATACTCCCAAGATTTAATTACAGCGTCAGTTACAAGTGAAGCTAATAAGCATGTTAAAAATTGAATATAAATAATAATATCAAGTGTTATTCTTACATTTTACATTCAATTTAATGGGACAGTTTGAAAATGTAATATAAATAAAACGGAACGAGACTGAAAACCAAGTAAAAGCAACAAACTTGCTTTGTGTAATTAAAATGCTCAGTAAAAGCAACCAAGTGCTCTCGCACTTGTGCGTTGAAAACTTGAATAGAGGTGACTTAAGAGAAATGAATGTTTACATTAAATTTTGAAATTGAATATTCTTTTGTTTCAGTCGTAACCGTGTTTACACCAAGCTATAAGACATATATATGACAGTTTTCTATACTTGTCCAATAATGTAATCAAACTTGACCGTTCACCCAACAATGATATAGATAAAAATTCAAATTCGAATCATATCATTGGTTGGCGATCGGATTACTATTGCTGTCTTTGGTTGGCATCCCCAAAGTTTGATTACATTATTGGAAAAGTATAGAAAATTGTCGTATAAGTATTCTACACTTGTATATACTTCGCTGAGTTATATCTACTGATTTTATTTACGGTATTGTTCATACCTAAAACAAGCTGCGAGAATATTTCAAGTACCTAACAAAAATTGCAGACAACTTGTCAAAAATGAATTCTTCTTTGAAACATGTATTTTGTGAAACAATGTCTATACTACTTTATGATCAATACCTGTATACGACAAGTTTTATATAAGTACCAGTTTTGTTGTGGTATCAAACTTGCTCTGTCGGTATAAACAAGGGATCATTACAACATTGCATTATGTAGACAAGTCTTATACATTGTTGAATACTTGTATCAAACTTGTGAGTCAGTGTAAACGAGCCCTAAGAATAGTTCTAATTTTAAAACACACTTAGGGTATAGACAATTGGGGTTTGTTTCGAAGCGATTTTAATTTTACAATAATTATCGCACGAAGTTTAAAAGTGAGATAAGCTAACCACTTTCCACATACTGTCGATAGAAGAAAAGTCAAAAATGTATGTAATTGACTCACGTCACCATGGTTTCCATGGTAAATAAACGAATCCTTATCTTAATTTTATACAGTTTTCGATAATGACTGTGTAGAAGTAGAATCGATTCGAAGCGAATGTCATTTGTCTACGCAGGGCTTCATGCATCTTGGTTCATTATTTTACGGTTTTTATCTTAATATTATATTTATTAGCGAATGCTGCAAATTGCGAATTTAATCAACTAAAACTAATACAAGTAGTAGCAGTAAAACAAATACAAGATATAATGCAATTAGGCAATATTGCTCGCCGCACAGTAACATTTACTTAATCTGTGACCTTTCAAGTTCAGAGCGAGCAGAGCCGACCACGTGACAGGGTAATGAGCTCACGCGAGCTGTCTGCCGCAGCCGTCGCTCGCGTCGAGCCAACAATTTCCGCAGACGCCTGATGAACGCGTTTCCAATTTCAAACCTCGGTAAGCACTTTCCATCTCTTGTTTTTTCGATTCTTTGCGTCGGAATCCCATCAAAATTGTACGTAGTGTAATGAGAACCGATCGTCTGTCAGTGATTAGCTTTCGATTGCAGTGTCTTGTTTTTTTTTCTTTTTAATGAAGTACCTTTTGAGGATGGAATCGAGCTATCGTCTTCGTGTTCAATTTCTGTTTCTGTAGGTAGGTGATTTCATTTAGTAATTATTAGTTTTAATGATATTTACGACGTCCGTTACACGTTTTTGAAGGTGCCAGTCGTTTAATAGTGAATTAAAATGAGCTAGCTAATAAATAATTAATGTAAGAATGATGTCGACTAAACACATTCTGTCTGATTGACATCAGTCGTAAGTCAATGTTTTACTATGAAATTCCATAATAAATTATTAAACTTAGAAAATGTTAATTCGAATATTTGAATAAAACCTGTATCTACTTGTCATTTTTTGATTGCGGTTTCTTTTCTATCTCAATAGGTTTTCTTTTCGGATTTTGAGTTGAGATGTTGATCTTGAGAAAATGAGACGATGTGGATGAGAAAATCTTAAGATGCTTTGCGACAGACGCATCACTATTTGTACTGATGGCAGATAATTAACAGAATGCCATTACACAGTCATACATGGTCACTCAAATTTCTTGACTGATTGCTGAAATCGAAATATCACTCAATTTCGTTAGTAAATCGTCACATTACACGATAGATTGATTGCTAGTTTGTGGTAATAACCCATTCAATTCAATAGTAGCTAATTTATTTGCACTATTGGATAATGAGACGATCGGTTATTTTGCCTGATGGTGCGCTCGTTACCTGAGACATTGGGTATATCAATGTCTCAGAATAACAAGTGCACTGCGAAAAATTGAAGTCTCATAAGCACCGTAATTTAACGGATTACTTGGCTCAACAAACCGGAAAATAGTAATGCGTGCACATTACTACTTGTAATCTACAAGAGGAAAGTGGTGGTACACGCTGGTGGCGGTAAACGGACACTCGCAGAAGAGCTAGTCCTACCGCCTGGTAACGACAACTAAATATTTGACCCATGGTCCCAACCAATCATTTCATCTATATAAGTAACCTGTAATCAAATATTCCGTCTACTCTATGTTTGGGTTCGCTTAATTTCAGCATTTATATTTAAGCTAGGGGTCATTAAAACGGTATTAAATTTTGAGCATCATTAGGTCTAACAAAAAAGAATAATAATGTTTTTTAATTGAAGGACACTAGACTAGACTAATTTACCTACTGTAGAAGTTGTTTAAATAGTAAATTGTACAATCAAACAGCTATTAAAACTGCTGCTCTCACAATTATCTCCTAATTGCTATGAATGTCGTCATTCATCTACCACGGTCGGACAAACTTAGTAATTAAGTGACAAATGGATCGTTTCGATATGGGCTTCTAACTTTTTTCTTATTATTTTTTAAGGTTATTTAAGGGTCTAATAACTATCTAATACATAATTATTTATGTATTAGAACACTACATATTGTAACCTAGCTACATAAACAGTTGGCTAATCTACAAGCCATACCTAGTAGGCCAGCCTATATACAGACCGTAGACGCTTATGCAAACATGCGTTTGCTTGTCAGAATAACAACGCTTTTGCATCAAGCGTCGATTACGAGATACTCGAAATCCACGCTTGATGCAAAAGCGTTGTTATTTTGACAAGCAAAAGTACGTTTGCATAAGCGTCTACGGTCTGCAGTAGACTAATAATCCAAATGTTCTAGCCCACTTACCAATTGGAAGCGTACCTACTCAGCATGCTGGTGGCATTGCTAGCCCAATCAAACAAGCCCAAATCCGATGATGTTGCGTTGTTTAGCTATAGTTCCTGTGGCCACCTTCTGGCATCAGACCATCTCTGTGGCATCATTATGTTACATTCTCATCTTATTTCTAGTATGTAAAAATTCGGCTCAATCGAGCACCGGAAAGTGGGCCAATTTAGCGTGCATGACTTGACTCATACTAATAATGAATACTTTAATAAGTCATTGTTAAATAGAAGCCTATAACAAGCAAATAAACACTCATAACCTACACTAGGATAAATGTGCAATGGACACGCAGACCACAAACATCCAAGACGCAAGAATAAGCCTTATCCGCCGCAAACTTAGCTTAGTACTACAACGTTTGCCCGTCCGGGGATAGAGCACGGAGCCCACACTTTGCTATCAATACCTAATCTAACGTAGCTACGGAGTGTCACCTCTCTTATAATTTTATTGGTATCGGAGTCACTACAGAATGAAGTAGCCAGTCACTAAACCTAAAAAGTAAACTCAACAAAATTACAAACAATGAACTACCTTTATAATTGTTAATTATTTAATATCATTGTAAGATCTTAAATTGCCTGTTGCCGTGACTCTGAACTGTCAAACTTATATAAAAGTCCAATTAATTTTCATAAGGACAAGTTCTGATGAAGACAAACGATATTTCTGTTAATTCTGTTTACCAAGAAACACGCCACAAAATGTTCCATAACATATAATTAGGGGTAAAAGCATTTACCACCAAAGTTACGGGAGTAATTATTGCAGATAACGACACTTAACACGTAGAGAACAAGGCCTATACCGACAATAATTATTTATTCACTTGTCTTTCTGTAGGATTTGAACTGTTCACTGTTAATTATTTGTCTCAAATCCTATTCAAATGGAAGTTATTTATATACTTAGTAGAACAAGTAATTAGCGTTGAAATATTGGTTTTGACGGATATATACCGTTATATTCAGTGGTATTGATTGATACCTTGTTAACCAGTTGAAAATCGGACTTATCGAGAGAAAGTGTCTCATTTGGACAAGCTCTACTGCGGAGATAAGGGAATGGCGAGGCGAGATTTACAATAGGCTTGCGTTTGATTATTAGGGATCTCACCTGAAGTAAAACAAAAAAAAAAACAAACGCTTACTCAGTCATACTTCTACAATAGGATACCTTGTGTTGCAGGTGGCATGGATAGACAGATAGATAACACAGACATCCAAGACCCGAGAACAAACTTTATGCTAACCACTTGAAGTTTGATCGAATCCAGGGGCCTTACTTCGAAGATCGAACATCGAAGCTTTGACGGATGGATCGCCATGAACCATGAAAGACAAAATGTCAAGTTACGAATATCGAATCGGACGTGAGATCCGAAATACTTTCATGAGCTTTAATTATATTAAATTATAATTTAAAAATTAAATGAGCAATCTCTTAGTAGTTGACGGGGGCTATGACAGGCTTTCTTAAAATTTCAATAAATCAGCCTGATATACCCAGTCTGCTAATTGAAATACCTTCATACACAACATATGTTTCCGACACACACGGTTATAGGTACACCACCGGCATATCTCGTGCTATCGTCATTCAAAATCGTCACTTTGCATCAATTAATGAGGTCAAAAATTGGCATTTGTTTAACAGGTTGTGCAAAAGTTCTTTATTTGAATAAAGAACTTTTGCACAACCAAAATGAAGCCCTTGTAACATTTTTTCTTACGGTTAGCGCAGTGCCTCTTTACAAACATACTGATTTTTAGGCTTTGGTAATTATTTTACAATCAAAAGAAACAAAAATAAAGCAATGATAAACAAAAACCTCTCGTTGGTAGGCATTTTAAACAACCACACATAGTATATTTTAGATACGAACAAACATGTTTTCTCAAACAAAATTCCACTCATTACACATTTCTAATTTTAGTTCCACTTAGTCAAGCTTTACCAATACCACATTCATACTGGAGTTTTAATTAAGTTTATTTCAAACAGCGTACTAATAAATGAAGTGGTACCTACGTAACGAAGAGGCAGGGCTGGCATTTTTACGTTTGTAATCTAAATGGAGGTGTCAGAGGCTAGGTAAGGCATGAGCTGGCGAGTGTTGCGTGCCAACCCTGCGTGACCGCCGCCCATTGATCACTGGTCTTAAGAAATACGACACGAAGGACATTTTTTTACACGATATTGCTCGATGTGTACCGGATTATGTTTATGGTTTTGTATTTTAATAAATTTAGTTTAAATATCGTGATTTTTAATGTAGAGGTTTTGTGTTTCAATATTAGGTGGCATGGGGATTCCTCCCCTTTGTGGATAGATTTTAGATGCGTAAAAGGCAAGGAACCGCAATGCATGCGGGAAACGCCATTTTAACTGGATTCCTCTCGCTGCTATCTTCCATATTCAGTAAGAGTATCTATCGTAAACAAAGTTTATAGCTTTTTTGAGGGCATAGTGTGGAGTTTATTTAATTATGTTTAAGTATTACAGTATTTTATTGGACTCCATGATATACGTTTGTGAACATGTGGAGCCGAGCTATGAATCCTAGTGGAGGGTAATTAACTCCTTACGAATTGTAATCAATTAATAAATAATAGACAGATTTTTTATTACTATTTGATGACGAGACGAGCTGGTCGTTTGCCTGATGGTAAACATAACGCCGCGCCCATAACAATTGCAACGCCACTCAGAACTTTGAAACACAAAGGCCTGCGCGGCACTGCAATGCGCTCGTTACCCTAAGACAATAGGTATTATTAAGTCACATAAGCCCAGTAATTTCACTGGCTACTCTGCTCATCAAATCGGAATACAATAATGCTTGCACATTCCTGGTTGGCGGCAGACTTCACGAGCAAAGCGGTGGTACTAACCCAGACGGACACTCGCAGCAGAGTTAGTCGTACCACCTAGTCCAATAAAATAAACAGGTTTGGAGATCTTTGATTAGTTTATTACTAAACAGCAGATCACATCTAGACAATGCCTTAGGACTATGCCATCAGCGCTTTAAAAAGTTATAGTTCTATTATTTTCTTTTAAATTTTATTTTTCTTCGATGGCACTTCAAGTCTAGAAGGTATTACTTCTGACTTACTTTAGAAAACATTTGTTTTATAAATATAAGATGAAGTCCTTATAAAAAGCAATTTTGTCGGTTCTTTTCGATGTAGGTTATTATACGTATTCACTTCTTTGGAGAACGTCAGCTGTTCCAAATTACTTTCATTGTGGGCAGCCTGTCCAAAATATTGTATACCAAGCACTGAACGAAACTGCTTCAAAAATATTTAAGGATTTTTGCCTTTATTGAAAGGAACGTAGGTATTATAATCTCCAAGCACATAAAGCTAAATTTAACTAAACATGTGTTCGTTACAATAGCCTTTAAGTAGGTATAAATATTTTAATCCTCTCGTCTATATTTTAAATTCTTATTTTATTTTATTTATTTCGATAATCCAACAGCGTTAATTAAAATTTATTTATATTTTAACAACATAGACAACAATAAGGCCAAGAAAGGATTACACAACTAGAATACATGTACATTTACGAACTGTGAATGCATATTAAGCAGCACAAGAATATAACAGCAAAACCAATAGTTTAGTAATACATTACTTACTTATAGATAATAGTTATAATAAAAAACCACAAATAAGAAATAAAATAGTCATAACCAAACAAAAGTATTACAAAGTAAGTATAAGTAGTTTTCTTATAAATATAAGATTTATATAGAATTAAATGAAATGAACTGAATTGAGTTATTAATTATTGGTTTATTAAATTCATAATTTACTCAATCATGTCGAAACCATTCAAAGGATTTGGCTGAAATTAGGTTAACTAACATTTACAAAAAACACCAAAAATAATATGTTAAAAAGTTACATAAATAAATAAAAAACTTGAGCCCTAGGCTCCTAGCCAGTCACTCAGGATGATATAATAATTCTAACGATACCCCATCCTATATCACATTCAAATCTGTTCAGGTATTTCTAAGTTATGGTGGAATAACGAAACTCACATACATACACACATACATGGACCCTAAAAACATTACACTCCTTTTTGTGAAGTCGTGTAAAAAGTGACTAGTTATAAAATAGCAAGCAACTTGTAACTGAATATAATACAATCATATTTTGTTAGTGGTAGGACCAACTCTTCTGAGAGTGTCCGTCTGGATTGTTACCACCGCTTTGCTCGTGAAGTCTGCCGCCAAGCAGTACTGTGCAAGCATTACTGTGTTCCGGTTTGATGAGCAAAGTAGCCAGTGAAATTACTGGGCTTATGAAACATAATACCTAATGTCAAAGGGTAACGAGCGCACTGCAGTGCCGCGCAGGCCTTTGTGTTTCCAAGTTCTGGGTGGCACTGCAATTGTTATGGGCCGGCGTTATGCTTAGCATCAGGAAAACGACCAGCTCGTCTCGTTACCAAATATAAAGAAAAAAAATGTATCCAAAAGTAATACGCTAATAATAGTAGCGCTCACGTAGCGCTATATACCTGAGTAAAACAGTAGATACGATACGCCTCACAATAACTTTAGCCACGAAGTATCTCGTTAAAACTTATCTACAGTCACCATTGCGTGACAAAACACGACTTCTTCGATCAGATTATCTGACCATTCGGCCGCCTGCTATCTTTCCTGAAGCAACTATATGGGTAGTGACATTTTATATCCAGTAGGGGATCTCCATAGTTGCGGCAATATTTGATTCAACCACATCAACCCTAAAGCTACTAAACTGTAAAGCTATTGAATTTCGCGTACCTAACTGATAATTTTACACATTATTTATTTTATACAAAATTGTGTGGTGATTCTACTCTTCTATTCCCTATACTTCGCGTATTCATGGGACAAAATAAAAGTTTACACACACGGTTTCACCCACGTTCCCACAGAAACTATGTATTGTTCCGGGATAAAAAGTAGTCTATGTAACTCTCCGATCCATAATCTATATGTGCACCAAAAATCAGGTTGATCCGTCGCTGCGTTGCTGCATAAAAGAAGGACAAACAAAACAAAATCCCTTACTGTTGACATAATTCACATACTATGATAGTGGTTGAACTGTAGTACGCGTACGGTATTAAACTACTCTGCTATCAGCCTTTACACTCTGTCGGTTCCCTCGTGTCAATTTGAATAAAGTACGAATAAAAAAGTTTAGTGTAAGGACACCCTAATCGGTTCCCGATTTTATCAAGAGTCCGTGCCAAGCGTGTAGGCACTTTTTACGCACCAACAAACCGGAAGAAGAGCCAAGTTTGAATAAAATTGTGAAAGAAATAACACGGGTCGTCCCGTTAGAAATATTGAACACATGGCTACAGTATTGGCAACGTTGCCATTCATATCGTGCTTCTTAAAAAAAAACACTTTATTACCTATAAATCTCCTCCTCTGCTATTTTTGTTGTTAGCAATTAATTACCTTGTTTGTTACCATTGATAATATTATAATTAGATATAGATTATTACTATTTCATTGTATAGAAGTAAATATAGAAATGTAATAGTTTTAAAGAACTCTTTGTAAACGGCTCATTGAAAAATGTGTTTATTCCCTAGATAAGCTATTACAGACACAACATACCGATAATAGTGATAATTGACTTAATTTATATTGGAAATTTATTTATACATGATTTTGTAAGACCTAACTTGTTTGATTATGACGGCTCCGTAGCTAAGTCGGTAGTAACCCTGCCTGCAAGGCGAGGGGTCCCGGGTTCGATTCCCGGCCGGGGCAGATTTTGTGTAAGCATAAAGTTTGTTCTCGGGTCTTGGATGTTTGTGATGCGTATCTGTGTATGTCCATGCCACCTGCGACACAGGGAATCCTAGTGCGGGGGTATGAGTGTGTAAGCGTTTATGTTATGTTTATGTTTTTTATTATATTATATTTGACATTTTATCAATGCAATGCAAAAGCAAGTGAGAAAATCTTCCCCACCATATATATCTAAAGCATATTATTACTAAATTTAAATGGATTTTTATGACGTAATAATTTCATGAACCGATACTTATCAAATATTTTTCATTTTAAAACCTGCCACTTATAAAACCCGTAAATCAAAAGCCTATTGAATAAAGTTTCACAACTTTAACATTTCGAGGAAAACAACTTGAGTGACAATCTGTTGACGACACTGTCCGTGTCGCGAACGTTTATCAACAAACTTTTTATTCATTTTCCGTGTAAATGGATCGCCGCGCGCCGCTTCGCCGGATACTTTCTTTGATGAGCGAGTTTGTCGTAGACATCGTATTAGTGGTATGGGCGTTCATGTAGCACCCTAATTATCTACACTCTATATTCACATCCTTACACTTACACCTGGGATATTTATTTAAACGTGTTATTCACTATAAATGATCGTCCTTCCTTTATTCTGAAACAGTGAAAATTTTCTAGGCTCCCTGAAAGCCACCAACATGTAACTAAGGTTGTTTGTGGAAAAAAACTGACACTTTCCGTGTTACCACAAAAAATACTTTTAGGCATCTGTTTATTAAGGCAGTGTCTAAAGATAAACGTGTAAAATGATTACAAATGTCACAATGTGATTTTATACATCGTTCTTGGTAATGAGGTTGAGGAACTATCGTTCACTTGCAGAGCACTATAATGTTATAAGAGAGAGCATTATAAGGTGGATATACATATAAAAAAAAAACATTTGCAAAATGATTTAGATGATTGGTTGAGGATAAACTACATGTTTTAACACTTTGCTAAACGTACATACTGTTAAAAAAGTCTTAATGGGCTCAATGCCAGTCGACTAGTAAGAGTGGTCACCAATTCGAGCACTTTAAACGATACTTTAAAACAGCCAATTACGCTACAAGGGCTTCAGCGTCCTTACTGTTCATACCTTATGTCACAAGAGACGTCTCAGTGACTGTGACGTTTTCATTAAAGTGTTGTCTTTCATTTGGCTGACGGGAAATCATAAGCTATTGTTGTATTAATACCATCCAGACGGTCTTGACGATACTGAAAGGATGAAAGCCTTTCTTTGACGTTAAATCGTCAGTCAGTTTTGAAAACCCTTTGATATGAAACAGTTATTGTTCGTGTAGCGTAAGATAATGCTTGGCTAATTGTGAAAATGTGGCGAGTATTGTTCGTACATTAATATCGGCAATGAGAATGAAACCGCGTTTGTAGTTATAGGTATACATACATGTCGCTTTGTGCTATGTATTAGGATGATTTATTTTAGTGTATATATTATATAACCTTCATTGAACACTTTTTATAATCTGAAGTAACGAATCAGTAAAGATTCACGACTTAGTCGTACAAAGGTACGCATTACAACCAGATTTTTTAACTACATTGAGTGCTCTTCGTATAAATTCGATTGCAAACACATGTTTATTGGTACTGATGATGCATCGGTTTACTTAAATCGTTGGAATTCAAGTCAAGGTACATTTCAATAAACAAATGCTTACAAACTCATGCCTTTGCACTAGGATTCCCTGTGTCGCAGGTGACATATTGGAGACACACCGATATACAACACAAAAAACTGTATGTTTGCCCAGGGCGGAGTTGGAATCCGGGACCCTTAACCAGTTTGCAGGCAAATTTACTACCAACTTGCCATGAAGCCGGCAACATAATAGCGTTTCAACTAATAATGATTACCTTAATGGAAAAGTATTTGCTAAAATTTTATTTTTATTTCGTCATACTGACATAATCGTCATTGTTGTGCAAGAAGAAATAAAATTCACGTAAGTGTATCACTTACTGTTCTTTCAATCGGTATATTATTGAAAGTATTATGTCAGCAAAAATTTTAAAAGGAGAACACAAACAATGCTCCACTCGCTGTTAGGTATATCTTTCACAGTAATACAATCTCGTACTGATATATAGTCATTGTTTGAAAGGTTCAATTTCTGAACAAAATATAAAGGGAGAGAGTGGATTGCTGACAAAAGAGCCAAAGAGATGCGGGTCGAGCGATTTGTTCGAGATGGTCAGGATAAAGATGCGCTTTAGAGATCTCCAAGAGGGATTTACTCTTTTAAGTCAACGAGTTCTCCCACTAGTTATATCTATACTTGTGAAATTTGGCTTTCCTATTACTGACGAAAATTGAAGCTGCTAAATGAGAACTTGCTACATGTGAAATGTTCCAACGTTCTGGCCATTTCAAACTCGTTTGTTTGGAAGAAGGTGGATTAATGGTACCTTACTCTATCTAAGTGGTAATTTTTTTTTATGTTATTTGGTAAT
This sequence comes from Crocallis elinguaria, assembly GCA_907269065.1. NCBI lineage: Eukaryota > Metazoa > Arthropoda > Insecta > Lepidoptera > Geometridae > Crocallis > Crocallis elinguaria. The sequence continues at coordinate 6,590,844 of OU026079.1, read as the reverse complement.
GAGACGAGCTCGTCGTTTGCCTGATGGTAAGCATAACGCCGGCCCATAACAATTGCAGTGCCACCCAGAACTTTGAAACACAAAGGCCTGCGCGGCACTGCAGTGCGCTCGTTACCCTAAAACATTGGGTATTAAGTCTCATAAGACCAGTAATTTCACTGGCTTCTCTGCTCATCAAACCGGAACCGGAACCGGAACAGTAATGCTCGCACACTACTGCTTGGCGGAAGACTACTAACAAATTTCCACTAACAAATTGTTAGTGGTAGGACTAACACTTCTGCGAGTGTCCATCTGGGTTGTTACCACCGCCTTGCTCGTGAAGTCTGCCGCCAAGCAGTATAAGCAGTAATGATGGGTTTATGAGACTTAATAACTAATGTTTCAGGGTAGCGGGCGCAATGCAGTGCCACGCAGGACTTTGTGTTTCAAAGTTCTGAGCGGCACTGCAATTGTTATGGGCCGTTATGATTACCAGCAGGCAAACGACCGGCTCGTCTCGCTATCAAATAACATAAAACAATATATAGATTGGTCAAAAACTTTCGTTCCAAGTAGGTACCTATTAAAAATACTTTCATCCCAAACGATTCTGTAAGCTAAGTACTTAAAAAGCAGGGCTTAAAAAGTACATTAATGGCTAAATCAAATTAGGATCATAAAACGATAAGATATCTTGTTAATTTATTGTTCACCTGTCAAATAGAAGTTATTAATAGCCTCGAAAATAATGCCTTATCAATTTCAATCTAACACAAAGACTTATGACTGATATTTGTGTTAAGAAACATTTATTTTTTGTTGCAAATGGAACACAAACAGTTTTAGTATCGGAAGCGAAGCAAGCTCACGCAATTCTCTCATTCATTTCATAATTGCTTTAGCGTTCGTTGATTTTTCTGTAAGAACTTATCTTCGTTATTAAGCTTTTTTTAACTTACCTTGTTTGTTCACGCAGTGACTGTCTGCTACTCTCTCATCAAGGATGCATAAAATCATACGCCAAATATGAGACGTCGTTGTTCACTCTGCATTATTTATTTATTCTAAGGCTAAGATACAGAGACGATTCTAAGCGTAGACTTTGGCTTCCATATGTCAAAACTGTATAGAATTTTGACGTATGGAAGCGTGAGTCTACGCTTAGATACGTCTCTGAATCTCAGCCTTAGGCTAAGATTCAGAGACGATTCTAAGCGTAGACTTTGGCTTCCATATGTCAAAACTGTATAGAATTTTGACGTATGGAAGCGTGAGTCCACGCTTAGATTCGTCTCTGAATCTCAGCCTTAGTGTCTTACTGATAAACAGTGGTACAGTTACACAATGTTTTGTCTTTGTTTTTATTGGACAATTTTAAACTGAGTAGAAAGAGACGAAACGTTCTGTAAGTAACTATTAAACCGTTCTACAGAGTTTATTAGTAGGTAAGGCTGTTAGTAATTAGCCGAACTTTTACTTTAGTTACTATTTCCTATAGTAGTAGTCAAAGATGGTGAAAAACTAAATTGTATGTTACTGGCTCTCTTACTATGTCTCTAATTATATTTTGTACCTATATTTATAATATATTTTGAAATAACAAATATAATCAAATAAGAAAGATGAAGATTAAACGGCTGAAAGCCTGTTACTAGTGGCAGTAATTATACGAGTACCTTTTCGTTTACTGTTTTGTTCCGCAATTTTTAATTTCATGCCAGAATTTTGTGAGTGTGTTTGCTGTTACAAAACGAATCAGAAAAGAACACCACACCACAAGGTGTGGTTTAGCTGAAACTGTGTATACAAATTGTACCTACACAAACACTTTGTTACTTTTTCTTTTTTTATCAGATATAGAGGTGAAAATGAAGCTGAAATAATCCAATAATATCCTATATAATAATATCCAATAATCAAATAATCCTAAAATATAATCCAATTAGACCTCAAGAAACGTTCGTTAACAAGTGCTGGATTTATTGTGTATGTGTATTGTCCAGTTTATCGCTATCAATATACTCAACTTATCCAACAACACTTATTTATTACACAACTGCACAAAAAAGGAGTGTAATGTGTTTAGGGTTCACGTATGTATGTTTGTGTGTATGTGAGTTTCTTTGTTCCACCATAACTTTTGAATGCCTGAATATATTTGGATGTATGAGGTATCGTTAGAATCCTTACATCATCCCAATTGATACTGGCTAGGGCAATGGTGTTTTGTATGTAACTCTTTTGATAATCTATAATAGATAAGGAAGTCTTAAAACTGCGAAGCTTCAGATTGTCAAACCATGCATTGTGATAGATTACGTATACGTGAAATTGAAATCCTTTGACCCACATGTACATTACATCGACCAAATAAATCGACGAAACAATGTGTTTTCAGTATTAAATCTTTCGACGTAAAATCTTTTCTCACTAATTTTACATTGAACAAATATGGCTTCGTAACTATCAACTATATACTATATTCGAACTATCGTACTTATACGTAACTTTAATTTTTTTAATTTACGGTTCTTCTGATGGGGAATTTGGCGTATGTAGTCTTCGGCCCATAAACTAGCTCTAAACAAAAGAAATCACGTCGATCTGTTGTTCTACTGCTGCGTGAAAGGAGAACAAACTAACAAACATACTCTCATATTTAGTTTATGAGTATAGCAGGAACTACGTACAAATATGTAAGAATTAATTGATAAGCACCCAGATAATATCTTCTAGATAATACTATGGTAGGTAAATGAAATACCATTTGTAACAAATTCATCTTTTAATTGAACCAAGTTTTGCCATTTAAAATAGTTATGTTACATTTAAAATTACAACAAAAGCGAACGTGTTTCTAAGTTGATATGTACAATGACAAATTGTGATAAGCAATTAGGATATGCGGTAGGTAAACAAAGTCTTACGAGTAATATTTAAAGTTTCCCCATTGGTATAAACTTTACAAATTGTTGATTATTTAATCTGCCAAGTGTTTAGTTTGCTTTAGGGGTTAATTAATTAGGAAATAAATAGTTTTTGCCTGCAATTAAGCAATTCAATATCAATAATAAACGTGTTATCCATACTGATATTGTAAATCTGAAATTAACAATATCAGGTTCTTCTCGGTATTTCCGTTAGGTACATGTTATATTGTCAATTGAATTTAAAGCCCAATATGTAGTTTAGATACCAAGGAAGGAACTAAAATAAATAGTAATAGCTCTAGTAGTTATACGAAAAACAAAAGTATATATTATATAATACAAAATATATTTACAAAAGATCTTTTAAACATTTTACTTGTTTAATACATTATATCATTAATTATGACCACAAAATAAACTAAAGTAAGTAAGTAAATATTATACACACATATCTATTTAGAAAATATTGTGTTTCAAGGACTCATTGATTCATTTTCGTTATATGGGTTATTTTCTATGGTTCGAATCTCTCTATGTGGCTACATAATTGTGTTATACAGAATGACTTACCTATATATTATAGTAGTCGAGAATTGAAAACTTGGCTGTTTGTTATAATCATAATACGACATAACGGAGATGTGTTATTTAACAATACTTACGTAACTCGATCCACTTAAGTTGAATTTTTTTTTCAAGACGCTGAAATAATAAGAATCCTTACCGCATACTTTTTCTAACATAATTTACTAATAGTTTAAAAATATATTCTAAGTCAGTTCTTTATAACCAGGAAAATTAACAAATAAAAACCTAATACAGTTTTGTACATAACGTTAACATTTCCAATGCGTAGATACAGTAGTAGTAATAAAAAAAAATCTTACTGGTCTATATATACATCAGTAAAGTACCTAAGAAGGCGTTCCTAAACGATTTATTTACAGATCAATTTCATGCTAATGATATGAGTTCATACAACTATTAATAATAATTAATAACCGAAGGAAAGTTTACCTTAAATACATCAAATGTCACAATGAAAACACAATGAAGTCTTTTATTTAAGATGTCAATAGGTACATACACAAAATATTATTCTAATTTTTAAAACATACACACAGAACAATTCATTCAATTTTTCGTAGCTTTAGAGAATTAAATGACACCTCAGTATTAAAAACAAATATTTGTAGAAAACAAAACAGATTAATTTTTTTGTCTTTCATTTGTTTTCGACGGTAACAAGTGAATGTGGATATGACATTTCTCTTGAATTTAAATAATATAATAATAATGGAATGAATGGAGTCCACTCCTATAAACTTACTTTAGCAATTATCCAATAATTTACTCAACTACACTCGTTTGTACATCAACAATACTTCGACTATCATGCATAGTCCATGACAAAAAAACTTGCGTAATCTAATTCCAAAAATTGTTAAAACGTAACAATCTGAATTAAACACAGCTGTATTCTTGCCAGCGTCTAACTGCTGGATCCAATGAACAATTATCAGATAGAAAGAGATGAAATAAAACGCGACCATTGGTAGGGTCACTTTTTATTTATTGTCCGCGAGTTTACTGTCACTATCAAACAGGAAAGCAAACTGTATGAAAACGTTTTTACAGCCAATTGACCTATCAGCTAGGCCACAGCACTGCGATGCGGCCACGCACCGTAAAAATCTTCGACGTTGCACAAAGTGCCGTGGACATTTCCAACGCGGTGCCGCACGGATTTGTCTGAGTTTTTGCCGTATTAATTATGATGAAGTTTTCACGTTTTGTCATTGCACCATATCGTGGTGCGGAATCATTTTTACGATGCGTCCTCGCTTCGCACGTTGTGGCCTCGCTCGAGGTAGGTATATAACTAGTGTGTTTTAGTTTCCTAGGTAAACAAGTTTCGCTAATAAAAGTAAGCAGATAATTTATCACGTTTCAGTTTGCTTCAGGGAGCCGAGGAGCATTGCGAGGGAAAGTGCTAATAGCGTTACACTTATCGTAGACGCTTCTGCTGAACTCCTCACTGGAACAAACAAGGTTTGTTAGGAAAACGAGTGACGAGGAATAACTTAAATCTAGGGATGCCCATATACTTCTCTCGCAAAGTAAACAACATATCAGTGGAGTATCCAGGGCCACGAAAATGTAGAAAGACTTTTTTATATTCGGGCTTACGTTTGGCCTCAATCTCGCCTCATGGTAAGCGACTATGGGGCTGATACTGCAGTACGCTTGCTTAACAGGTACTTGTTCACTCTCATTTTGAAGACTCCCAGATTATACTCGTATTTATCGGGAAACAGAGACGATGGCAACGAATTCCACTCCTTAGCCGTGTATAGGAGGGATATCAACCATAAAAGGGTGGCACATTGCTGAGCGTCTGGTCGTCTAATGATAGAATCGAGTGACTACGAACATCGAAACTGACGTTCGCATCCAAAACACTTTCATGGTAAGCAAACTGCGATCCCACAGCCAAAGCTTCGGCGTTTGATTTTCAGAGTAAGGCTCCAGTATTAATGATGATTCTCGCGTGGCAAAGCTTTCTCCCAGATCATGCTTCTATTACAGGTGATTCGCGAATGAACTAGATGGAATTATAGCTCATAATTATATACTTTATACTGTTCTCCAGATATATTTATAAGTAATTTAATTACAGAACTTGTCAGCGACCGTTTTTGATAATAAGCAGTTAGCTACTCGGTTGAACTTCACACGGTGTTATTATAACGAGGTAAATGAGAGCCATCAAAGTATTTATAATTTAGTCTCTTGTTTTATTAATTACTTAACGCCAATTAATTGTATTGAGTACACAGTTTTTGAACAAAGCACTCATGATACTAGGTTACTAAGTACTGTATTTTTTAGAAATTGTCGTAGTGCTAAAATTATATCGTATTTCTACACCGCCACTAAATATTATTATTAAATTATATCCAGCAGATGGGGAATGATGAAGCGTAGGAATTCTACGTCATCAAGTAAAATAGCTTTTAAAAAAGCAGGGACGGATTCGGTGAAAATATGGGGATATATGAAATTTCATCCCCTATTTTTCCACTCTTAGGGTTAGTATTCTTTCATAAAATGTATGAGGAACCACCTCCAACCATTCAAACAAAATAATAGTTTTCTTAACCGGTCCACAACCGACGAAGAAATCGGTGAATATACATGAAAAAATACACACAGTCGAACATAGAACCTCCTCCCTGTTTGAAGTTGGTTAAAATATCAAGGCGAGTATAGTTACAGTATCGATAACATAAGTGGCACAACTGAACTTTCACAGCTCAGCTGTAAAACAGAAAGGTTTTTCACGACCAAATAACGTTATAACGACCGTTATTTACTGGCAGAGTAAATTATAAAGTATTGATTAATCTGCGTAGGGAAATAGCCAACCAATAAAAGAAAAAATACTACTGAGACCTCAAATATTGAATAGTAATAGAATCCATTGTTTCTATTATAATATTCAGTATTGTAAGTATGTATAGTACAATAAAGGGTTAGAAGTGTCTTTATGATGAAATGCTAAAGTTCAAATTCGCTTTTAGTAGAAAACGTAATAATGAAAGCAAAGAATTGTTAAATGAAAAACATTCCATTCTGATACTGTATTCATTTTACAATACGTTCCGAATCACAAGTGATTGAAGAAGCAATTCTTGTGTTTATCTTCATATTTTTATGCAATCATTTTTACGAGCACAAATTTAACGATTTCAATAAAAACAGCGAGTTTTAGAGGTCAGAAACTGGTATCTGTAAAGAAGCTTCGTCTATAAAATGTTAAATTTTCCATAGATTCTTCTATATTCAAATTTAATGACAGTTTAATAAAACGGTTATAATTTTCTAAGTTAAATATTCACACCTATAACTGGTAGCCATTTAATACACCGATTTACGACTGAAGCATCGAGGTTCGCGGTTTTATAGAATTAGCGCGGCTGTGACGTAAGGTGGTTAAAATGCTTGGTCAAATTGCTTGAATATAAATTGCATGATTAGAGCAGTAGTAGCTGTTAATCGCGCTATCGTTACTGAAGCTAAGCTAATTGATTGCTCATGTTTCTAAACTTTTCTCCCACTTGCTCGGAAAATGTTAAAACCTGTTACCAGCCAGACAAACATGTGCACCACGACAAAATTTTGTCTACTCTTTTGTCTCGCTCTTTCTCGTGCGAATACGAAACAAATGTACGATATAAGCATTGACAACATTTTGTCACGGTGAGCATGCTAGCACGGCAGGTGGTACTCTCGGACTCTTCTCTTCGGTGAGTGTCCGCCTAGATGGGTCCTACCGATTTGTAGTTTGCCACCAAGCAGTAATGTTTACTGTGTTCCGGTTTTATGAGCAACGTAGTCAGTAGAATTACTGGGCTTATGGATACCTAATACCGGGTTCATTAAATCTCAGGATAACCAGCGTAAATGTAGTCCAGCGCAGGACTTAGTGTTTCAAAGTTCTGGACAGCACTACAACTACAAGTTATGGGCTGTCGTTATGCTTACCACCAGGCAAACGAGCTGCGCATCTCGTTATCCAATAGTATAAAAAAGAATATAACAATTGTTTTCGGTACGCACCGAATTAACACGCCAGAAATTTCCAATATAGGACAATAATTTAATGAGAAATTGCGGGACAGTATTTTATTAATTATATTCTTGGAGTGCAGGGGAGGATTTTTAAGTTACATTAGGTAAGTACAAAATATTTATTAATTTAGAGGCTGACTGCGCATTCCATTCAAAAGTTTAACAAAAGAACAAAAGCGCGTGCGCTCGAATTGGCATGAATGAAAATTTTGATATCGTATTGTGGATGTTGTGTTGAATTAATTTGATTATTATTTCCTCGCAAGTAGGAGAAAAGTACGATCCAAATCTTTTCAATATTATCATAAATAACAATTGCCGAAATAGCAATTAACGATTAGTTTAAGGACTAGGCTATAACTTCGGAAGTATACCTATCGTATAAATCCAACGTATGGCTACTCAAATTATAATACAATAAACCTATTTTCAACGGTGAGTTTCGAGAACATTCTGCAGATACAAGTTTTACGATGTACCAATGTATTTACGAGCTGGCATTCATCCAAGTTACATTAAGCGATGAACAAGAAGACCCGGGGTGAAGTTACAGTAGGTATATAAAACAACCCTTCTTGCAAAATCAATCTAGGTATTCAAAAAAAAACTAAAAAATACACTTCCGCCTCCTGGATCCATCATCAGTCTATACCAAGTACAATCTATTGGAATCGTTAAAACGAATCTTATATATGAGCCCAAACTCGGAGGGTTTACTTGTAGGCACTTAAGAGCTCCACTATACACCTCCTGGCTCTCTCATTAGATCAGCTCCATGATACCAAATTAAAGTTTTATTATCCGAACTACATATAAGTACAAAGTTTCCTTTCGATACGATAATTAGAAGTAGATCATAACTGATTTCTAACGTTTTTGTAGCCACTGAAGAGTTCTACTATCCACCTCCTGGCCCCATCATCAAATCAGCCCCATTATACTTACCTAATTATAGTTATGTCATCCGATCTACAAAAACATATAATCATTTCGATACGACAATAATTTATTAGAAGTAGGTTAAAATTGACTTCTAGCCGTGTTACCACAAAAAGCACTTTAAAATGCCAGTAGATATTGTCGATTCTTTCGTTTCATACCTAAACTTAATTTAGTATCGCACTCTCTCTTTCCAATACATAGTATGAGAAAAAGATGGAACATGTTTAACAGATCTAAATTTAGTTTTAGAGCTGTCAAATATCTTCCATCTTTGATAAATTAGATGCCACTAAATTCATTGCCGTTAAATTTACATTAGACACATGCAAGGGAATTAATTTGACTGGTCTAAAATATATTCCATCTCTTTCTAATGTTTTCATTTACAAAGAGAGATTGAAATTAAAATTAGGTTTAGGCATGATATGACGGAATCGACAATAGTGTCTAAAGATAAACGTCTTTTCGTTTCTTGGTCTACCTAATCTACTTTAAGCATGGGACCACAGTATAAAGTTCACAGTATAAAGGGATTCCTGTATAAAATTTCCACAGTCCTCTCAACCTACGTGACATTTCAACATGTCAGGAGTTAAAGGATATGTTCATGGCTACGAATTTAACACCAAGTTAAAATAACGTTGACGTTGAAATTTAAGTAGTATCAAAAAAGGCAAGGCACGTTTTGTGGCTGACTTACCAAGCAGCATAGCTTCTTTGCTATCAGCTAGGTGACTGTTTCCAACCACAGCTTCGCTTCCTTCCCGCCACGCTGGAGCTACTCTCGCCACGCACCGGACCTGCATTGTTCTCCCAAACGGGACGCGGAGCCCTAGGGCTGCGGACAGCAACCCGTGAGCGTGCTGCGTTGGAGGATACTCTACTAGGAGCATGGAGTCTGTCACCTGCGACAAAAATTATCATAAGTAATGATGACTATTTAATATTTTATCATTAATGATCTTTTTTTAAGTTATTAATAAACGACTTTCTCATTAGGTACTTTGATTCTGTTTAGTTATTATACAGTATATTATATATATTAGTATATTAGTTATCTGTATAGTTATTAAACTAGCTGCTGCCCGCGGTTTCACCCGTGCGGAGATAACGGATTTCATGGTTTTTTGTTTTTTACGCGGAACCCAAATTACTTTTCTAAAATGAAAGTAGCCTAAGTTACTCCTTGTAAAATCAGCTATCTGCCAGTGAAATTCCCGTCAAAATCGGCCCAGCCGTTTCGGAGATTACCCGGAACAAACAGACAGACAGACAAACATTTAAAAAATTGTTGTTTTGTTATATGTACCGTATGTAATTTCATATGCATTTGGTAGAAAGCTGTTATTTTGATATTACAAATCGAAACTCAATTTTATTTATTTTAAGTAATATGTAATATAAGATCACAGGTGAACCAACATAGTAATTATTTTTAGGAATACAACATAGTATAATATTCATAGGAAAACAACATAGTATTTATTTTTTATAACAGCAAGATAAAAAGGAAATTAACAAAGTTAATTTAAAAAAATTATTACGTTTTATGATGTGGGATAGCGTTTAAGTACATTTAAAACTTCACCAAAGTTCAAAAGTCGGGGAATTTTAAAATGCCAAGTACAGTCCCGCACATACATGAATACTGAATAGCATTAACATACAAACGCAGAATAAACTCGCACCCTGGACGTTTCTGTAATGACATTCGTGTGTACCCACGTCAAACATTTAATAAAATTGTTCATGATGTTAAAATCTGAGGAGAAACTTTTATTAATGCTATGCTGGTAATAAAATTAACAAATGGACATTATTCGGAGCTTTTTGTCATCACTACATATTGAGTTATATAACTTTTAAAAGGTTTAACGGTGCTCAAAGAGCTGGCGCATACATCGATCAACAATTTTTTTTATAATTCTTGACATTTCTAGTACCCTAACCTCAAGCCAATTGAGTATTTTTTAAATCTTTATAAGAAACAGGATTGATGGGCATCAAAAATAGTTTACTTAAACCACCCATTTTCTTGCTGACTCTATTTTTCCAAAATCAATGAGTAATTACAGATCAAAATGCCTTCAAAAATTGAGTATGGTCTTCTAAGTACATTTTTCTATAGTTTCGAAAAAAAAAAAAACTGTTGCTAAAATAACACCTGTTAACTTTAACTGTTAACTTTACTTCTTTTGTATTTAATTTTGAAGAGAATTACTAACTTGACCATGCAGGTAATTAAATTGAATTACGAACTATAATTAAGGCCATATTTTAATTAAATGTGCAATAAAGATGAATAATTTTCATCTTTCAATTCTCATTGCGGCCATTGCAGGCAATTTACTGTACAATTTTTCATTCGTAATTTAATAGGAGTTGAAGATAATGTTCTCATTCATACTAAAATAAAGCATTAATTTTAATGGTTAATTGTTTATTTAACCACCTTTTCAGCCGTTTTCATTTGGTATAAAATATGAAAGAGCGTATAATAGAATTTTATAGTCATGTAATTACAACACCTAGCGATTTACACAATAAGTATATTGCTGTCATCATAATATGAAAATACTTATTTGTATACCAAAACAGAATGGTAAATAATTGGTGAAATATAAACATATCTAAGTACCTTTAGTCCTTTATGTATTAATGCAAAAAAAATGATAAAACGCACGAATAATCGAATATCCCTTCCGAGGCCGAGGGCAACACAATACGTGGTAATAGCGCTGGACCTATCAAGAAAGGGCTGCAATTAACGATCCCCTTTATGTTATAGACATATTGCAAGCTGTAGGTACTTACGCAAAGAATGACAACCAATTGTGAAGAGTACCATCAAAGTTTCTACGGTAGACCACGACTATTCACCTAGGAGTGTAGCCATAAAGAAGATGCGTACCATATGTTACTTAAGTATTTAGAGTAAATAGAAAAGTATGAGTTTAGATTTGTTTCCTACCTTTTCTCCATCTATAAACCAAGTGAGAACAGCAGCAGGGTACGACCTCCCTGACGTACAGTTGAGGAATAAGGAATCCCCTCTTCTATTCTCCTGCTCGTTTCCCGTTATTCTTGGTCCTTCTCTTGGTAAATCTGTGAACAACCAATGTAATGAATAAATAACGCCCAAGGTAACAGACTGATATATATTGGTTAGAGTTAGACACATCTTAAAGGTAGGTAGATAGGTAAAAAGATAATAAAGCCGAGTCGAAGACAAAGTTAGTGATGATGAGTAAGTTCTCTGTATTTATTTTACTATGATTATTTCATTCAAACTTTGATGCTAAGGTAAGTAGAACTATGACGCTAAGACATGACAAGAATTTTTAACTGTATCTCAAAAACGAGATAGCTTTTAATTTGATTAGTTTCTTCTTCTTTAAAAAATATCGCTACAATTACGGCACAATTATTTTTTCTACTTTTGTAATTATAAAAGACAGTGTTACTAGAGCAGGGTTGATATAGTTAAAGCTCACTGTTCCAAAGGCTGTGATTTCTGGATGGTCAAATTTAATTCTAGCTGAGATTTGATCAAGTACAACACTGTGTTTTCACAGTGAGTAAGTGACGATGTGGTCACGTAATTGTAGTGATGTGTTTTTTACTTTAACTAATTTAATCATTTATTTAATTTAAGACAGGTACTTAAAATTGTGTTCCAACATGTATATGTGGGCGATCAAAAAAAATATAAGCAGCTCAATTTAAAAAACAAATATTTTCTCTTTAGTTAACAACATCATAACAAACAAAAACTTCTTCTTTAATGCTTGGAAAAAATATTAAAGAGATTTTCTTGTTCCTTTTTGATTAAACAGTTAATTAAGTAACCAATTATCTCAACTTCGAAATAAAATTGAAAACAAAAATTAATTATTTTGTTAAGAGCGTTATTATTGAGTGAAGTGTTTATTTTGTTGAACAAGAAGGCTTACAAGGCACCTACTCATAATTTGGAGGTGTACAATATGGTTTAAAAACTAAAGAATTAAAACTACATCTTCACCGCTTTAGAGGTGATTTAATAAAGGATCTAAAAAGAGGCAGCTCGTAGCCATCGAAGCAGAGACGGCTGCGTATGCATAAAAGTGCGAAGATTGGAATGCAAACAAAACTTATTCTACTTAATATATTGTTAGGTCCAGAAATGAGACAACTCGGTTTGAATTATCGACACACGTGTATTTTCGCTCGTAGTTCAATGAGGACTGCTGTCCTTTCCGCGTCTTCCCCTTGCGTAGCGCTGGGATGACTATGGCGTAGCACTGACTTCATGACGTCATAGCGTAGCACCCAACACCATGCTCTACCTTTATTCTTACAATATGTAATACAGCGGGTACTGAGAGGTGAGGGGTACTCATAACTACATTAATTAAAATGTAAACAAAATATTTTAGTGTTTCTTAAATCGGTAAGTAATATTACAGGCTGAAGTTAGTCATTGGCATTCTGACTCCCATTAGTGTCATGCAATTTGGCATATTTTATTGGTTTGAGTAAGTCAAGAAATGGGTATCCAAAGAAATAGTGTGTAAAGTATTAAAATCTCGTGTCATGAGCGTATTGTATGTGAATAATAAAGATTAATACTTACATATAACATCCATTCTCCCTTCATCAGCTGCAGATGCGAAGCTGGGCGCTTCGGCTGACACCTCGCACCGGTATAGACCAGTAGACTTCAATGTCACCGTATGTAGGATGACCTTGCGGTCATCTGACTTTTGTAGCTATATGAACAACAAAGTTAAATTAATAAATATGATTGTAGAATCGACGCGTGGCCAAAATGCTGGCTTTTATCTCGCTCAAAGGATCAGCCTTGCCATCCAGGGGGGCAACGTGGCCAGCATTTTGGGAACTCTGCCTGACATTAAAGCTCGTTTGAACTATATTTAGACCATTTTGTTGTCTGATAGTTCAAACGATTTTTAATTATATTCTTAATTTTCTATTGATAGAGTTCTGTTTTAGTTTTTAATTTTTATTCTGTATGTATTAAATAAATAAATATAATTAGAAAGCTTCAGACGCAGGCAGATATCTTTTGCTAATACTTATTTAAAAAGATGTAAAAGTCCTGAGGTTATACGGCCTGAGTTTGAATTGATATATTGTCCCGAAAGGTCAATCTACTCCTGTCAACAACATTTGTTGTACGAGTTTTTGAAATTCTGAATGATTCATTGAAGAAGTACATTTAAAGTGTACGTCAAAATTCTACTACAGAACTTCCTAGATCAGCTGATTCACTTGAACTATGTTGAACTTTGTTAAATGATAATGTTGATTATAAGAGACAGAAACAATACCAGAAAATTCCGCTTTTGAATTAGAATTTATTTTTTTGTATGGACATTTGAATGACGTATTTCCAAGGGAGGTTCTCACAACTTGTGGACAACCACGGTCCTAATCACCCCCTTCTGGGATAACATACCAATTCAAACTCATCCTGTATATGAACAAATTTTAATTTTGAGTTATTAATACATAAATTGAAATTTGTTCATGTTCAGTTTTTATTTTGTTTCAATCCTTTTATTGTTTCAATTCTTTGTTTTTATCAATAATTATATTATAATAGTCTCCAGGGATAGATTGACACGCACATTGATATTCTTCTTTATTTATTTCCTGGCTTCTGTGGGATGTTAGCCACAATTTCGCCAATGTCAAGTAGGTCACATTGATATTGTAATGCTAACAAAAGAGACAGTAACAATTGAATTTTAACGACATTAGGGTATCCATTCTGAATATTGTGCAGATCTTGATGTGCAGACGACCGGTCAGTTCAGTTAGCTAATAGTAAAAAAAACTTCGTAATTGAACAAGAGGACATCGTCGTAAAAGCTGATTCTGATGCTGCTGTACTGTTTTCACAAAAATAAGTTACACCGAACCTTTTCATTCAAAATAGATATCAAACTATATTGCTTTAAAATTGGGTCATCAATTCTAAAAGTTATAATAGCACAAGACAGGAAAATACTACATTAAATTCGGCCGATGCACGATGGTTAAAAAACGGAACTCTACCTATCTACGACCTTCATGGATAGCTTTATTGATTTTCATACGATTCATAGATAGCTTGGTAGCCTAAAAGATGAAAGTAGGTGAAGACCGAAGCTAGGTCATACCTATAAGTACCTACCGCATGATTTTAACTACTAGTAGGTACTTGTGTTTTTTATATACTGGTTCATTACTCTGGCCCTCAAGCCACATGCTTCTTTTTCACTCACGTTAACGCCAATAACATAGACTTTAAGGTTCATAAGCCCAGTAATACTTGCACATTACTGCTTGGCGACAGACGTCAAGTGCAAAGCACGTACTTTTAAGACTAAAATAGGTTTCTTTAGACACATGAAACGAATACGAGAGAAGCCTCGTTTCTCATTTATAAGAGCAGTTATAAGGCCGCCATAGCCGAAATCGGCAAGGATATAATATTGTACCTATAGCTGGCTTAGATCACAACTACAATCATTTTATAATACCAGTAATAAGAACAGCCAGTGCATTAAATTATTTTATAATGTTCTCTTAAATGCATAGAATGTACGGAGTTATGTTCGTCGAATATTCTAGTACAAGTTTACTCCATAATGTAAAAGCTTTAACATTTTACTTTAGGTACTTGCATAGCAGATTAAATATTTGTCTATTTTCCAATAAAATCTAGAGAATTCAGAAATACTTGATCAAAACATATTTGTTGACGATTGTGACTAAAGCTTTATGCTTACCATCAGGCAACGACCAGCTCGTTTTCTGCCGCCAAGCAGTTAAGTAGTCTGCAAGCATTACTGTGTTCCGGTTTGATGAGCAGAGTATCCAGTGAAATTACTGGGCTTATGAGACTTAATACCTAATGTCTCAGGGTAACGAGCGCATTGCAGTGCCGCGCAGGCCTTTGTGTTTCAAAGTTATGGGTAGCACTGCAATTGTTATGGGCTGGCGTTATGCTTACCATCAGGCAACGACCAGCTCGTCTCGTTACCAAATAAAATAAAATAAAAAATCCAACGGCTTAATCGTTTTATAATACTCGTGGCATAAGTTATTATAAATAAACGTTACGGTAGGTACACGTACTAATTAATCGTTTCACTTTCTAATTAGCAAACTTTTTTGTGTTCATGTTTCGGTTTCTAGGCGTTTGTGGTTTGGTTTCGGTTATAACATCGGTCGGTTATGTTTTGCTGTGTTTTGTTTGGATTGTTAAAAGAACCCGCTTTAGGTTTGTAAAAAGTTTGCTTTTTTATTACGATAATCGGTACCTAGTTTCGATAATCCATTCAGATAAATAAAATTGAAGTGTCTGTTTGTAATATCAAAATAACAACTTTTTACTAAATGCATATGAAAGTATATACGGTACATATAACAAAACAACCATTTTTAAAATTTTTGTCTGTCTGTGTGTTTGTTCCGGGTAATCTCCGAAACGGCTGGTCCGATTTTGACGGGACTTTCACTGGTAGATAGCTGATGTTACAAGGAGTAACATAGGATACTTTAATTTTAGAAAAAGAATTAGGGTTCCGCCCAAAAAAATAAAAACCATGTAATCCAAAATCTCCACGCGGGTGAAACCGCGGGGCAGCAGCTAGTAAGAAATAAATGTTGACAAAGAACGAAGATGTTGTGTTGAACATGCAATTTGAGAAGATATAGCGCGGAAGAGTAAATTATTAATGATTAAATTTTGCGTAGACCTTTTGTCTCAAAATAATACAATGTAGCTAAAAGAGATACTATTCGTTATTCATTTACTAACATTCTTAAATCTATATATATACTATATCAATAAGGGTTCAAACAGGTGGTTAGGGTTGTGGAGTGAGGAAACTATACTGACAATACAAGGCTTGTCCAAGAAGTTATTGTCTTTTGCATCTGAACCTTTAGTGACCTCTTGAGATGTATAATTATCGTCATTACTATTATTCTTATGACAAGTACTTTAATAGCTACAGCTACAGATAGCTTTCTAAACAACACGTTTTTGTTGTTATAAATGTTTTAGTTCTGACAATTTACTCCCGAAGTCTCAACTTTAAGTACGTATAATCTACGCCACAATACAATGGGGCTCACAGGCGAACACTAACAATAGACCCTTGATAGAAATGAGCCGAAATGCTTCGAAATCCACACGAGCCGAACACGAGAGCTATCAAAGTTACGAGTAGCTACTAGATGGGTGATTTATATGTCTGGTTATAGGGTTTTTTGTGGTTATTTAATGTGATGAATTCGTGGTAGTTATTTGTATTGATATTTTTAAACGACTCATCCGTCCGTACTCCTTCCGTACCTACTATAGTAAATGCGAAAATGTATTTGTACGTTTGTCGGTTTGTCCTTCTTTCACGCAGCAATGGAGCAATGGATCGACGTGATTTTTTTTGCATATATATAGTTTATGGACCGGTGAGTAACATAAGCTACTTTTTATCCCTGAAAAATGGCTCTATCATCAGACCCCCGACAACAAGTGCACTCAATAGGGCTCGTCAAAACGAATCATATGCGCCCAAATTCAAGGGGTTTACTTGTAGTCCCTAAGAAATTTATGTTATATTTATATATACCTAATATTTAGTTTAAATAAAAAAAGATATTTCTGCTCGTAAGTTTGTGTTTCAAAAGATTCACAACATTGAAGCTTAACCCACAAAATCTTCGCTGCGATTGTTATCGACAAAGCGAAACGTGCTCAACAAATAGTTCATGAGAGATCCATATCTGAAATAGCCCTCTCGCTTCAGCTGTAAATACCCAGTATGTAGGGATGGACTCCATAGCCATTCTATCTTACTCCTACTAATATAATGTTATAAATGCGAAAGTTTGAAGTTTTGTTATTTTATTTGTTTATTCAATTAAGCTGAAACTCCTGAACGGATTTTGCTGAAAAGTTCCGATGTATCCAGACAAATAATAATTTGAATTAATGCGTATAGAATACTTCTCATTTCAGGTCAATGAACTGTTTTGAGTAAAAATGGGTAAAGTACTGAGGTAGAATGGTCCAACTAAAATATTTTAACACTGTAGGTAATGTTTTTTTACTCATAATCGCACCTCGGGATTTTTTTTGTGAAAACTGGTACCATATTAATTAGACCCCTTATGGTAGTCATTGCATAGCCCCGTTTCTTTAGTAAAAGATTAAAGTATAACAATAAAAAAATACTAGCACCTACATTATTGTTAACACAAAATAATCCTATCTTAAAACTGGAAATGTTTTACTAGGTACGTGCATACATATTAAAATGTTATTTCTTGGCAAGTAATTGGTTTCTTGAATATAGGTATTATGCAAACGATTTCAAAGAAAATTCAGATGAAAAATTAGATTAGATTCAGAATCCTACAGATTTCTGGAACAAAATTATGTTCGTAAGATAATAACTTAATCGAAGCATAAATCTTAAGAGGAACGGAGCGTACTATTAATTTTGAAAGAAGAAACCAATTCACTTCCAACTCCTTGATAAATAAATGTAACTCATAGGTAACATAGGCTTCATCAAGGAGTTCCACTCCTTAACATACGCATATATATACGATAAAGGCGGAAGCGAAACGCTTTGGCAAACCTCTGTGGATTTCCAGTGGCTGAGAGTACTCTACTCACATCAACTTTGATCCCCTCGAGTTTGTAGGCGTGCTTCGGCTGCTCGTACTTGGGCATGTATCTGTAGAACTCCTCATTGTCTCGGTACCATTTCACAGAGTAGAGTGTGTCGGCTCCTAATTCGAAGTCGCACTCGAGTTGCGCCGGTTGCCCCCTCACTCTGTACGTAGGCACTGAGACGCGTATAATTTTCAGTAGTAACGATTCTGGAACAAAGAAGTGGATATTGAGGATAGGTTTGCTTTTGAGTTAGTATTAGAGGTATGATATATTTTTTAGGTTTTTTTTAATAGTTTTTGATAACAAGACCAGCGGGTCGTTTTCCTGATGGTAAGTATAACGCCAGGCCTTAACAACTGCAGTACCACTCGCAAGTTTGAAACACTAAGGTCTGTGGCACTTCTATATAAATTACAATGGGCTCGTTACCCTGAGACATTAGGTAATAACATTTATAAGTCCAATAATTTCTCTACTTTTCTCATCAAAACGGAACACATTTCTCATTACTGCTAGGTGTTTTATAATGAAATATATTTTTGTAGCCATGATAGATTAGTAGCAGCCTCCGATCTGAAGGATCGGATTAGCAATAAGCATTCGATTAAGGAAAAGATGCTTTTAAAAATGGGGGAAACGACTTTGACTATAATGTCATGATATAATACGATTTTCCACCCTTAGTATTTCTTATACCCTGGTATTCTTTCATAAAATTTGGACCAACCTAGAGATATAAAAAATGAAATAAAAACAATTCAAATGGGTTGACAATAGGCGGAGATATCGAGTAAAATCGAGACAAAAAAGATCCAGACGTATTGAAAACCTCCACATTTTTTAAAAGTCGGTTTAAACATCAAAAACATGATGTTAAGATATTTTCTAGTGATCAAAGTGCTACCGCCTTCTATATTTAAGACTAAGAGTGAATAGAAACTACGTGCTACTACACCTTTTCGATCACATTGTCAGTACTTTTACGGCCAAAGTTCGCAAACCGCATGACCTCTACCAATTCCAACTATTTGTATTAGTTAGTACGCGTATTTAGCTACTGAATTGATGTAGTAGCTAAACTAAATAAAGACATTCTAATAATTTAAATTCAGCTCTTACACCATTCACGACCTTAGATTCGCTTAGAAAGTTTCACTGGGCAAAAAGTCAACAGTAAGTACTTATTCACAAATGAAACGAAATGAAATTCAGGAAAGCAAACGCCCAAGGGCTACGAAATTGTTATAATTTTAGCAGACGAAAAGCAAAGTCCCTGCGAACATTTACATCTCTTTATTTCCCCTGTGGCTTTCGCTGGACTTACAAATCCTACAACAATCTTTCGAGAGTTACAACCATGAAACCTTGTTAAACATTAGCTCAACTTGTATATACTGTTTAAGCTTCAGAGCTCTCGACTGTATTTAACGCTTAGAACTGACAGGTTTATATTGTGACCTAAGATTCATTAAGGGTTTCATTATGTACTCAAATTATATCAATTCGCATCAAGCGTTTGCTTCAACGTTCATTGAGCGGAAGCTAAAGAATGGAATTCTTTGACGGTATCTTTATTTGCACAATCAAGATAAGGATAACCAGGTATATTAAAACTGCACATGATTTGGGTATAATATAAATCTAGTGTTGTGTTTTTTATGCCTGTAGTTGAAGCACAGTAATTTAGTACAGCCGCTCATTGGGTCACCACATGTGGGCAACTTTTCACAGTGTTGGACAGGTCAATATAATTGTTTCATACACGATAGGTACCTAATTAAGTATTTCTTTACTCTGTGACTGCATAGTAAAAGATACAGCGCTTTAACTCTAAAATATTATTTATATCGCTAGATGTTGTCCGTCGTCATATTTAAATACGTTAAGAAATTTCGAATCAGTAGTTTATTCGTTCAATCTTAGTTCTGAACTAGAGATTCCCGCCGGTGATACGGTGGTAGTATGTAACCCCTGAACTTTATACTTAGCACATAACTGTACCTACTTTTCTATATCTAGATCGATCTAGTTAGATCTAGACTAGATAGATCTAGACTTTTCTAGAAGCCAATGACTACAACTTGTATATTTCAGGTTAGCTTAATTTATAACAATATTTCTTAAAGCAAGAACAAATGATATATAAATGTTGAAATGACGGCTCCGTAGCTAAGTTGGTAGTAACCCTGCCTGCAAGGCGAGGGGTCCCGGGTTCGATTCCCGGCCGGGGCAGATTTTGTGTAAGCATAAAGTTTGTTCTCGGGTCTTGGATGTTTGTGATGTGTATCTGTGTATGTCCATGCCACCTGCGACACAGGGAATCCTAGTGCGGGGGTATGAGTGTGTAAGCGTTTATGTTATGTTCAATATTTATTGAGTCTCATATTATTTGTGTGTAGGCAGGTAAGTATTTGTAAGAACAAAAATGAAGAATTATTTTTCCATCCTTGATTATGTTAAACACGTATTTATTTAGTTCAGCAACCATTTCAGTTTGGTTCGAATTTAGAGCAACCTCCAGTTTTGAGGTTGTATCGCACTCTCGTGATATGCTTACTATTGTGCGAAGTCCATTCCTAGGTTTGTTTTTCACAACTTTCGTGGTGGACACCAGCGTCAGAAAAAGGCAATATTATTTTTCCCCATTAGTTTGGGTTCCCCAAAAGTTTTTCACCCAAAATGGGGACTCTGTGCGGAGGGCGATCGCCTGCGACTGAGCAGACCAGAATGAACGGTCGGTTTTAGTTACTTGCCACATGCGACCTGTTGCCGTACTTGGGAATTTGTGATGTTAACCACCTGCGGCCTAGCCGAATTGCGATTTAAACAGTCGATTTTCGAAAATCTTGTGGCTATAGTCACCGGTGTAAAGCCCGCATTAGGACATACCTTACCGAGTCCCCACAACGACGTCTTCAGTTACTTATTGAAGTAAGTCATAATGAAATACCAAATTGGCGACGACAAATGAGTTAGCTACAATACATTTCATTATGAATTGTTTGGACACGTAGCGGGCGATGTCGCCGTGGCGACCCAGTGAGGTAGGGCCCTTACTTGCAATTTGTATAGATTGCCACAATCTTCCACCGCCTATGCTGCAGTACGTCCGTATATTATGGATTTTCAAATTCAAATTCTTATTAATTTCTTTCTACGAGGGGTGAGTGGTCACCATGATGCTGAAGATGGTGACGTCAGCGGTGATGACGTCATCGTTTTTAAAAGACACCTGGGCCTGCCGCCCCCGTCCTTTAATCTTAATCTTAATCTTAATATATATAAATTACGCGTCACGTTGTTTATCCGCGATGTACTCCTAAACTACTTAACCGATTTTAATCAAATTTGCACACCGTGTGCAGTTTGATCTAACTTGAAAGATAGGATAGCTTACATCCCAATTTTTTTATATATACTTAACCCGAGCGAAGCTGGGGTGTGCAGCTATTATATAATATAAATGATGACCTTTACGACTCAAACACTTTCTATGTTACGCTATAGTAAAAACACAATGAAAATTGTTTTCTATAAAGGAGAAAATACACTATACACACTTGGCGTAGCCCCTCATGCACCAGTTTTTGCCAGAAGAGCTTAATTCCCTTTATACCTACCTACCAACAAACAATGTGGATATATTCGTGCCAAGCATTAGCATTTACAATCAAGCTTGGTCACGTATAAGTCAGTGATTAAAGTTATTCGTGTACCTCCAATTAACTTAAGGGAGCGTCGCACTAGACCGGGGAAATTGGGATGAATCCGCCGATAATTTTTATCACATATTTTTTTGGAGTTACTTGGAGAAACTTAACATTTGTTAATTTATTTATAACTAGCTACTGCCCGCGGTTTCACCCGCGTGGAGATTTTGGATTACATGGTTTTTATTTTTTTGCGCGGAACTCTAATTATTTTTCTAAAATTAAAGTAGCCTATGTTACTTCTTGTAACATCAGATATCTGCCAGTGAAAGTCCCGTCAAAATCGGTCCAGCCGTTTCGGAGATTACCCGGAACAAACAGACAGACAGACAGACAAAAATTTTTAAAAATGGTTGTTTTGTTATAGGTACCGTATATACTTTCATATGCATTTAGTAAAAAGCTGTTATTTTGATATTACAAACAGACACTTCAATTTTATTTATCTGTATGGATGTATGGATATTGCTTTTAGTAGCATATTATGTTCATTTGTATTGCATTTTTACTCTCGACCTTGGTTACTGGACGAGACTGGAAATGTTTTCAATAAGTATGGGTGTCGGAACACCCAGTTTGATAAACGTCAAAGTGTCAATTTCAATTTCCAGAATGCAGACAAACTTAGGTACTGCCCATATTAATTACTCAACGCTTCTGTTGCGTGGGAAGGCCCTAAAACCCATTACATATTTGAGTTAGAGAACGTACCCTATAGGAATCAAAATTACTTCGCTGAATGGTCCGTCCGCACTCACAATAAATGTAATAGACATTCCATTGTACCCTACGTGTTTGCTTGTTAAAATGTACTTGTTTTGTAATCTACTTTTTAACATGGTTCCAATAACTTTGTTGGCACGGAGAGATTGGTTTAGTTTTTATACAATTTTGTAAAGAGATAAGCAGGTCGTTTATCTGATGGTAAAAGTAACGCAGTGCCATCCAGCACTTTGAATAGCAAAATCATTTTGAATGATTTTTTATTGAAAGTTCTGGATGTAGTGGAGACATTAGTTTTTAGGCTTCTCAGCAATTTCCTTGAGTAATCTGCTTTTGAAACTGAAACATTGCAGTAATACTTGGGTAAATCCTGCTTGGTGGCAAAATATATGAATAAAGTGTTGGTGGCATAGGAACTTTATTATCATTTTGTACCTATGTCATATCAAACACGAAAATTAAATAACTTCAGTGCAAAAAAAAGAACACGTTTCCATTCTGACGAGAAAAAACGGAAGCTGTAGATCAAAGCATAGCGCATCAAAAATTTTTAGAAACCAAGTTATGATTGGTTATGTAGTAACTGTTTACAATACATAATACAATCCATAATAATAGTGCTATTATGTTTTTTTTAATCCCATTTAGTAGAAATGAGTTCTGCAGCCGTTATATAAAAAGTTGTTAGGAAAAATAAGTTTTGTTTGTACTTTAATGTCGTGTTAGGACATCGCTGAAAATATAACGTCTTGTCATTACTAGTAGGTAGTGGTATTTAATTCACCTTGAAAAGTCAAACATCGGTATTTTTGTGTGGTAAGTGTTTGGTTTAATTACTTAACTATGAAATGTTCAAGGAATTACTTAATAATTTTTGAACTACATAGGGTTTATTATTTGACTACTATACTCTGTGCGGTGTAATGGTGCGGATGATATTAGGTGACAGCTGTCAGCATCATTTGACTAGGGAAATGAATGACATTGTGCAATTCAATTTTATCGATATCGATTCTCACGGCAAAAACCTCGTTTTCATTATTATTTTTATTCTAAAATTTATTTTAATATAAACTATTTAATATAAAATATATATTCAATATAAACATTTAAAAAAGGAAAAAAAAATAAAAATGCATCTAAAGTACAACCGATGTTTAGAAAGAAATGGATATTTTCATGGCAACATTTTTGCGTTGCCGTGCGTTGCGGCGCAGGCCATTTTCTGTGGAGATGTAGTATAATAGAGTAACAAAAAAATTAAAAATACGTACAGTAAACTCATTTGTCTATATAAAATCCCATCACTAAACAAGTCTATGGCGATAGGGGCAGCGTAGACGCATATGCAATTGTACGTTTGCTTGTCAGAATAACAACGGTTTTGCGTAAAGCGCGGATTTCGTGATACTCGAAATGCGCGCTTGACGCAAAAGCGTTGTTATTCTGACAAGCAAACGTACGTTTGCAAAAGCGTCTACGCTGCCCCTTACGTTACACGCATAGCACTTTGCTTCATTTTTCTATCAATTTGATTTTACGTGTAGTTATTAATATTTTGGCACGGTAAATATAATTAATTTACTACAGTTATTACTGATTCCATTATTTACGATTGTGATATTTATGGTGCAACTGAAATATTAAATCATGATTTTGAATCGCGGAAATGATCAAGAGTGAATAGGAACGGTTCATCTAATGTCACTCGCATCATATTACAAAGCACAACAAAGAGCGCGCGGACCTTTGTGTTTCAAAGTTCTGGGTGGCACTGCTATTGTTACGGGCTAAGCTTACCATAAGGCAAACGAACGCAAGTCTTGCTATCCAATAGTCACTGACTGGATACCATGCCAATATAGGATACTGTATAACAAAATAGTCTATAATATTAATAAAATAATGAACTGCTAACATGAAACTGCCTTATAGTTATGAGTCTCGTTCAACATCTCCAGAGGCTCTCGCTAGACGGTTGGATCAAGGGTCAAATACAGAAGGCAGTATACGCCTTGTATGCTTTCATAAACGGCGCGTATTGTTGGGAGGTTCTTCACTATGTACCGGTAACTTGGGCTCTACCTCGCTGCTGGCGGCACAATAGGTTTTCAGGTTTATTAAAATATTTTGTCTTTTTAAAGGAACGCTGTTTAAAATCTATTTAGATTTTTAAGAACACAAATAAATAAGGTAAACAAATTCTCAATCTTTTATCGTGAAAAGTTCGAAATAACTTCTAATTTTAATGATGATGTGGTCGAAGGTGATGAACACGAAACCCTACAATTGAGATTAACTCTCAAGTGTGGCTGCCACAAAATGCTCGGTGGCCGATAAAGAAGAGGACCAGCAGAAATAAATACGGATTTTTGCAATAGAAAGCCGTACAGTTAGGACAGGCGTATTCAAAAATCTTCTCATGAATGGCGTACTAATAACAGAGAGTAAATTCTTTATCTACCATAAATAATAATGGTTATGAAGAAGTTATATTTTTTTAATATGTCTATCTATACCTTAGAGTGCAACAAAAAGTTGTTGTACGTAGACTTGATATTGACAGATTAATTTGTAGAAAACAAAAATTCCGAGTCCGTGTTGTTCATCGCAAAAGAAAGAGCCATTTTCTATCAAACAAAATAAATCTACAAGAATAGCTTGTCTAAAAAAATGGGATAGGATACGAAGTAAATTCTTGTCAAACAATACGCACTCACACAAAACGTTAAGAAATACTATTGAATGGTCCGCAAAAAAAAACCGTAATCAATCCGGAGTATTTCTGGTATTTTTCGACAAAAAATATATAAAAGGTCACGCTGAAACCTTTGAATCCGTAAAAAGATACTTTAAAAGGTGCCCTCAATTGAGTGCGCGGTAAATGGGCTAAAGTGCGTTACGTCCAGTTAAGCCTGAATAATTAAGTAACATCTCCTACTTTGAAAGCCAAGACGGAGCGGAAGCCAGTCAAAACTCCAGTTTGTTTATAGGAACGAAACTTTACTCTGAATTTTGTACCAAACTGGTTTCAGAACACTGCCGCAGCATATTTAACTATCTCAGAATGTAAACTGAAAACTTTGAAATAACGAAGTTTCTTCTGAACGGTTTAAAACAATTGCATGGTGCTGCTTCAGTTTTCATATCCTCGCGCATTGCTTCTGTACAATTTTCGAGACATGCTCAAAGTTTATTCTGCAACGAAGTGGGAACTGTGTGCTATATTTCCGATAGTTCAAGTTTGCAATCGAAATATTGAAAAGATTCTTCTAAGCAACGATTATACATATAATTACGACTTGTTACTATTTCGCACGTAAATCAAAGATGTGGTCGACGATCCGATGGAACGCTTGTCTAGAAAATACCTACTTAATCAGATTAATAAGATAATAAAGTTGACTCAAGAAACCTCTTTCAAATTAAAATTTCCTTTCTCGCATGGCCCCAGGAGAGCGTTCGTGAAAGTTAAATTAATATTGGTGCCTGTTACAATTATACAACCGATCTAGAAGAATGACAATGCGTCGGCATTTTTTTTTTTTCATAAAATATATTTACTATGTTTCTAGTGCTTGCAAATTAAGTTAAGGTAGTCGCCCGGAGGATCCAGATTTGTTCAGTTTGCCTTCATGCATCTTTGTCTTAATAAATCATGGCCTTAATAATACAAATAAAAACGTTTACGAAACTGTAATTCTAAGAGTGTACCTATTTGTTGTTAAGCTGTAAAAGCCCAAAGTTACCCCAAACACTTGTAATAATCGAGCGTACCTCCCTAATTTCAAATTCATTCAAAACATGTTTTGCAATTGGCAGAAAACTCTGTAAAATTATCTTTCTGTACATTTAAATATCTAATTTGATAGGAGTGCAGCGCCTTGCCGCATATTAATGTAGAACATTCCTTTCATTAAGCTTCAACGAGAGCTCGAATAACGAGCGAAGTTTTATTCACCCTTATCTAAAAAGCATTTCATTTCTCTTTATGGAAACAAAAGAATGCGGGCTTTTATTGTTTTACTCTCCAGGAGGAGAATTAGCATTTTGACGGTATTAAATTACCCATTCGGAACACAATCCGATTTATTTGAGGCCCATTAAATAACTTTAGGTTATTACTTCCTGTTGGCTGCGTCTTCTGCGCCAGACAACGTTGATTTAAGAATACAAAGTGTCTACTTTTGGATTGTGGATTTATTCATTTTATACAATATGTAGGTATTTTATTTTATAGTTTGACCACTATGTCGTCTTATCTTAAGAAATTGCCCAGCTTGTGGTAACTTGTATTTATATTACACCAGACCTAGTTTGAAGTTTTAAAAGTTGTGGACTGTGTGCCTTATTATCGTAAACTCATAAATAAACAAAAAACTTAGGTCTAAAACCCATTTATGATGTTTATAACACTTTTCCTTTTAATAAATATACGAACCAATTTGTGAAATCTGCGTTTCTCAGAATTTTGAATCATTAAAATGACATTACTGGCGCCCAACGTGGAGTGGCGTCATAATTTATTTCGCTGGAAATGCAGTTTATTTCTAAGTCGGCTTTCAAAGCCAATTTGTAAATTGAGTATCGACAGTAATAATCGAGTATAATAGCCGAGTTGCAGTCACTGCTAGAGAAACTTCCAGCTCTTTAATTCATTAAATGCACTGCACACTGTCCTTGCACTCCATCCATACAACTCCCAACGGAAAAAATCGAATATTTACCTTTTATTAGCAAACTAAAAACAACCAATGTGATATACATCCTCAACAGCTTTCAGTTTAGCAGTTTCATCACATATCAATCACTATTATATTTTTGCACAGGTTTCACTTTCCAAAATCACACGGAGTTTTTATTGCCATATCAATGGAAGCTCGATAGCGTCCGTAGTGTAGTACAGTTTTGCGGTAACGCTGTGCCTACGACCGGTCGTGACGGCAGCTGACACACAACTGAACAAGTTTACTTCATTCGGCTGTGTTCGCGTGTGCTCGAACGCTAGCCCGCGCCCATCTGGGGTCACCGCTTACAATTTTCGTGACCTTAAGGGGCCAGTCGATAATTGCTTGCTTTTACCAGTAAATATGACTAAAAGATTTAGTAATTCCATTAGGGGTATCATTGTCAGATGACGGAGTATTATTTCTATCAACACAATAGATTTCTTTTTTATAGGTTTATAATTTAGCTCAACACAAAAGCGTTGGTTTCGGCGAGGCCATTTACTAAATTTTTAATCAGCATTTACTACACATAATTATGCATAGGTATGTAACGTCAATAATAATAACATGTTAAACATTTAAGGTGTTTTATGTTTTCAATTTAAATCTTGAAAGCCTAATTAAATTTTCAACAGTGACATTTCCATGATGTCTAAACACAAAATGAACAATATTTATGCCAGAGAAAGGGTCGTCAAATCTGAAAGGTAAAAAATAAGCGCTTCATATGCGGCACAGGCGCTCGTTTCCTAATATTAAGGTAAGACATCGCCCTCACATAGTCTTGTTATTAAGGTGAAATATCATTAGCTTCCTATATCCTTTATAAGCGAGACGTGTCGACGTTTTTCCTACGCATTGAATAGGTCGTAACACTTTATCGTTATTGTACGATGTCATATTTGAGAATAAAAGCGTCGTAAAATCATAAACACCTTCAGTTCTTGCGATATTTCTTACACTTTATGGATTGTTTGAAGAAATGTTTTGTTACTATCTCTAACTAAATAATCTAATATGATTATTCTTATCTCACTACATATATGCCGGTGCCACTTAATTATGTATGTTTGGGTCATTAAAAAATCTTCAAGCTAATCTTTATGGTTGAAATTAATATTGAAATATTAATAAATAATTCTGACTCAGAGTTTTATGTGCTCACCGAAAGAAACCAGACGCTCAGCAACGCGCTACCCTTTTATGTTTGGTATCCCTCCTATACGCACTAAGCGTTTTGCTCCTTTAAACTACGCACTACTAAGGAGTGGAAGTCATTGCCAGCGTCTGTGTATCCCGACAAATATAATCTGGGAGTCTTTGAAACGAGAGTGAACAGGTACCTTCAAGGCAAACGTGATACACCTTCAACCGCATCATCGCTTACCATCAGGCGAGATTGCGGTCAAAGTGAGCCTATCGAATATAAAAAAAACCTAAAAAAATATATGCGCAGCTCGTAGTATAAAACAGCTGTTGGTAGTGATGAATACGTTTTTAGGGAATCCCTTACGCGTTCAGCACGCGAAGCAACGTGATTTTCAGAAGCTATTAACTTTTTATAAATTTTCATTAACGGTTGCCAATTTCGTTATCGATTGTAGCTACTGAAAACGGTTTAGATCACTGAAACTCGCAACTAAAGTTGCTACTTGTGCGCAGTTGCTCAAAATTCTTAAAAACATTTTGTGCGAGTACCCCGTTGCTGGAAATTCAAAGATATTACGTGTGCTTAGCGCCTTAATGTGTAAGCATTATTAAAATGTTTGTGAATTTGAAATGTAGAATAAATTCGATGGACGACCAGTCGATAATTGACTAGGGCAGGGATGGCGAACCAATGACACGCGTGCCAGTGCTGGCAAGTGACAAAATAATTCGGGCACGCCAATAATAATTAACGAATCTTACATAGATTGATTTTGATAAAAAAAAAAACATATTTTGTTTTTCAGATGGCTGTAGTTCAGCTTACATTCTTCAATGAAACCAAGTATGAGCCTAATTAAATGTATGTATGCAAGAAATAAATAAATAAATAATTTAAGATATTCAGCATCTAATTTGCAATAGCAGAAATAATACTAACTGTTATATAAATAAAAATAAAACAGTGAATAACATTAAGATTGATGTTCAAATTTTGAGGTTGCAAATAAAGATTCTGTCTAATAATTTCAGCATCTAGATTTTACTACTTTTATTTTTTGTTCATTAAATTATCAAGTCAAGATTATTTGACCGCACGTCACAGCCACATCATTGCTTTTTAGTAAAAAAAAATGGAACGTTCCCCAATAAAGGTACGCCATCCCTGGACTAGGGGCAGAGCGGGCCACGTCTCTTCTTAGATAGGTATTACGAAGTGACAACCGGGCACAAGCGGCGTTCTCAACACTTTATCACTTAATTTGAATCGTGTCCTGAATTTAGAACACTGTCCATCCTCAGAATTCGAAAATTGTTAATCTGCTCTCAGTCAAATTCGAATCTAAGACGCAATAAACGATGTCTTGCTTCAGCAAATAAAAATACTCGATCCTACTTCACAGTTCGAATAAATTTCTCAGTGAAATTTAAGACGGTAAATTCTAAATATGAAGCAGATTTAATCGGAGAAGTACATATTTTAAATTCCGGGCGAGACTTGGTCGACTTAATTTTCTGTAGATCGATTTTTTACGTATCGAGAGTTTGAGAGAACTGATTTTTTAAATAATGTTCACAAACGCTAACAAGTTCTTGTTTAACATTACGTGTATCTAGATAATAAGAACTATGTGGGCATTATACCACAACATGTTTGTGGAGGACAACAAAGACAATATTCTCTTCGTAATCTACGAATCAGACCGTCAAATTATTCTACGGCAACTACTAGTAGTATTTACTATGACTACCGTTTATGTATACCACTTAGCAGTAACACACCAACAATATTGTGTTTAGATTTGAAGTTAATTTGATGCAATCATTACACGATGTCCTGCGTGGTAAAAATCCGAAATGAGAAAATTTGCAGGAGAACGAAACCTCTCAAAGTTAGTATGTTTAAATGGCAGGCCACATCACTCGCAGAACCGATTACCAATGGGGAAGGAAGGTTCTCGAGTGGCGACCAACCGGCAGACGTAGTGTAAGCTCCCCACTAGGTGGATCGATGTCCTTATTAAAACCACGTGGAACCGTAGGATGCAAGAGGCGAGTAGCCGATCCAAGTGTTGTTCAAAGGGGGAAGCTTATGTTCAGCAGTAGACGTCTTCCTGGTGATGATTAGATGATGTTTGAGCATCACTCGGGGGGAGTGATGCTCAAACATCATGAGCACTCTCAAACTTGAGCATATAATCAAACACCTACCGCAAAAGGGAGCCGTTTCTGTTACAAGCAAGTTCTATAATAAGTATAGCTCGTACTGTATAATATTATAAACTGCATCGTCACCAAAAATATAATGAATTTATGTTGAAACTGTGACCGCTAGAGAACAAAACATAGAAGTTCAAAAACCATACCACATTGTTATTAAACTAAATATTATTTTTAGGAATGGAACTTAGGTACCTATGTGTCCGTCCGAATATTAATAGGAGTTGCTAGGGGTAGAGTATTCATAAAGTTCAAGAGGTCTCATTCCCCGGAATGCTCGGATATTATTTATGTAAATGATTGAAACGTTATGTAAATTTTCAAATCAAGTTTGATGGAACACACCAGAATTGTAAAACTAATATCTATACCGACGAAAACCCGACCTTTGGATTTGTTCAAAATTTTGTTGACAAATTTTAATATTGACCTCTAAATTCTGCGGGATAGAAAACTCTGAGCTACATTAATTTTAGTTAACTAACCTAACCCTGAATTATCTCGAAGCTCATGCTACTGTTGAAAGAAAGATCTTCCGCAAGCAACTTTACTTTAGACTCTAATAATTATTTGTCATCATCAGCTTTATTACTCTCTCACTGCTGGGATACCAACCTCTCAGAAAGAGAGTAAATGGGCCATAATCCTCCACGCAAGCCCAGGGCGGCTTTGTGGATGTCACATGTCCCCGAATTTTGTGGTTCTTGAACATGCGAACTCTAATATTATTATTACAAATGAATTCGTTATTTTTAGGTGTGGTTTTGCCCAATATCAAAAACTCTGTTGATATCTTCGTAAATGTTGCAGCCTTTCTCGAACCATAGGGTTGTGGTGACACTGGAAAAGGACCTGATAGAATAATGCTTATTTTCTAAAAGTTATAGTGTAGCCTTTAGTATGGGATGCTGCTTGTATCGCCACTTTTGGCACCATCTATTTTTTGGCAACGGCTATTTAAGCAGTGTGGCTTAAGCGGCGCAAGTACTAACCTCGAAGGTTACAGTCATATAGTGTTAAGACAAATCGTTTCCGGAGGTGCGGGATAAAATTATAAGTTTTTAAGTTACGTTTCACTTAATCTTAAGTTATGATATGGTCAAAGGTAAAGCGCTAAACTTGGAATGAAGACCGGCTCTCAAGCGTAGCTGCTGGAACATACCGATAAGTATGACAGAATCAGAATAAATAGCCACCTTTATAGCTCGTTATTCCCTATAGTATATCATAACGTTTATAAAATCGGGTGCTCTTTCAAATACGAGTAGAAAATATAATGCGATACTCGTACTTTGTAAAAAAAGTGTCTCGAAGTACCCACTTTCAAAAATAATATTCACGAAAGTAAGAGCTCCATATTTTTAGTGGGAACGTTGGTGAAATGACAACCCTCACCTTGTACTATACTTTAAAGTCAGAATACTAGCTCTAGTTAAACGACTAGATTTTAATCTTACACATTTTTACACTTGGTTATCCTTCGTAACTATAGGAGGCTATATTATTATTATCGTAAGAAAATTAAAGATTTATTGTAAGAATTTAAAAAAAAATTAATTAAATTAAAAAAAAAATATATTTAATTAAAAAAATAGAATATATACTTTGGGGCTGTTTACCATGTTCCTGTGTAGTAATTTAATTAATGATGTGTATAAGAATTTAGTGGCACAACCATTGTTGTTTACATTTTTAATTAGCAGACATTACATTTTACAACAACCAAACAAACTGTCCATTTGAGTATAAATCGTGACATGTTTCAACTTTTTTTACACGTCATGTTATCAGGCATGGCATCTCATTTTTGTTATATATAAGATACTGACTTCATCATTATTCTATGGCCCATACTAAATCAAACATGCATAAATCTAGGCCTCTCCCTTTACGCTATTACGTCAACCGAAGCGATTTATGATCACATCTAAAAGATTTCCACGTGGGAGAAATATCGCGAGGTACTACTTCTCACACGCAGATATTGATGTTATCACATGATCAACACTTTTCTTTTCATCAACACTTCTGATTAACTCTTTTGGCTCCTTGCTGTGACATTTTTAAAGGTCGACTGCGTCAATGGGGTGTTTTTTTTTTTATGTTATTATGTAACGAGACGAGCTGGTCGTTTGCTTGATGGTAAGCATAACGCCGGCCCATAACGATTGCAGTGCCACCCAGAACTTTGAAACACAAAGGCCTGCGCGGCACTGCAGTGCGCTCGTTACCCTGAGACATTAGGTATTAAGTCTCATAAGCCCAGTAATTTCACTGGATACTCTGCCCATCAAACCGGAACACAGTAATGCTTGCACACTACTGCTTGGCGGCAGACTTCACGAACAAAGCGGTGGTAACAACCCAGACGGACACTCGCAGAAGAGTTAGTCCTCCCACTAACAAAACATATGACATATAAACTTGGGTTATTACTATGGGTTGACATATAAACGCTTACACACTTATACCTCTGCACTGGGTTATCTCTGTTTCAGGTGGCATGGACACACACACAACTACGCAACACAAACATCTAAGACCTGAGAACAAAATGCTCACCACAAAAACTTTACTCCGACCGGGGATCGAACCGGGGACCCCTTGCTTTGTAGGCAGGGTTAATATCAACAAAGCTACAGAACCATCTAAAGCCATTTAACAAACTCGAATCATAACAGACAAAGAACCCGACTATAAGTAAGGTCTACTTTTCTGCGAAAGTATGTTTCTATCTAACACCAATTTTTGTTTCACTCTCTTTTTATAAATAAGAATATCAGAAAGGAATGGAATATAAATATTAGACCTGTCAAACTAATCCACTTCATTGTGATTAGTGTAAATTTGACGACCATGAATTTAGTGGCGTCTAATTTGCCTAAGATGTAAAATATTTGACATTTCTAAGCTTAAATTTGAATCTATCAGACATCTTCCATTCCTCTCTCACATTGTTTTTGGAAAGAGAGAATGAAACTAAAATAGGATTTAGATTTGTGACGCCAGAATAGACAATTCGATTCCACACCCTAAGCATGACATGTGTTGAACTCATGCCTTAGTCGCGTGTTTAAATATGAACAATCACAAATCTTGATTTACGAAATGTACTATTGTCTAGATCAATTCTGTTGTGACAGTTCTAATCATTTTAGACGTTTATTTTTAGAGTGACGTTTACCTTAATATGGGTTTAAAAGTTGTTTTTGTGGTAACTTGCATGTAATCGCCTAGAGTATGAAAATCCAGTGATCTGAAAATCAGGTAAAACGATTTTGTGCCGTGTCTCTAGAATATTCTGCATTCATTTTCCATATTTTTGCGTCTAAAAAATAGGCAAATGTAGGTCATCGCTCACAAAGTTAACGTTTCCTCACTCAATTAAATTATAGAGTTGGCTAGCGAGCGCCTGACAAAGCAACATACCGGTTTCACGATATAAGTGACGACAGTAAGTCAATTGCTTACAATCAACTCAATTAAAAAATATGTTATTAATAATATTAAAATACCTTTAACCGGTTTTTAACCGACTTCAAGATAGGTGGAGGCTCTCAATTCGTTTGGATTTTTTATTATAGAAAGCCTTGAACTTAAATCACAAATCTAGTCGCACCATCGTTCAAGATTAACTAAGATATACGTATAAACGCTTACACCCCTAGTACCCCTGCAATAGGATTCCCTGTGTTGCAGGTGGCATGGAAATACACAGATACACAACACAAAAACCCAAGACCCGAGAACAAAGTTCATACTCAGCACACAAAATTAGCCTCGGCGGGGAATCAAACCTGTGGCTTCCTGCCTACTGTCCAGAAAAATATTGCCCCCAGTACATAATAAGGTTATGGCACTATGCAAATATTATAATTGTTGAATATGAGATACTGTTACTTTTTGTACGTGTAAGAACCTATTTAGAATGAACGATTACATAACTTTATTTTTCAACTCAGTCCATTTTCAGTGCTAGAATTAGTCGATTATTATTTCACCGTTTCTATCTATTTCTGTTTTAATAATGTTTCATATACAATAGATATATTGGAACAAACTACTAAATGATTTTCGTTTATTGTAAACAGTATCACAATCATTAATAACGCATAGTGTGTTATGCAAAACCGTTAATAGTTGTTTAATTTAATATGTATTTGGAAACAATTATTTGTAAAACTTTGGTTTGAAAATGGTTAAATAATAATTAGGTAGAGGTGTTGTAAAACAAACAGCGTTACTCCTATTTTTTGTCTGTGACACACCAAGACGAGTATTATGTTTTTTAGTACTTATGTGTTAGTTTATATGGTATGAACACATAAAGTCAAACACGCAAAACGTCAAGAGACTGTAGGACTTCGCAAAATATCAAAGACGCAAAAAGGAATAAACGCAAAATGTCATAATCATAACGATCTAGGTATAGACTTGCAACCAGAGATCTCCAGAAATTTAAGCCCAAAGTCATAAAAAACTGGACGTCCCTAATACGCGTACTACATCCGCGTTTCCCCGGATCCGTCCTAGTTTGGGTGCTTCCGGGAAAAATTGGAAATCCAGGGTTTTAGCTAAATGTAGTTACCTATACGGATCTCGATAGGTGTCACTGTTATTATATAGACAACTAAAGATTTGTAACACCAAACTAATTACCTTATTAAAGTTAATGTAATAAGTTATGTAAGTGCACGTAATGAAAAACATGAAGCTAATTATTGCATTGGTAACAAAAAATATAAAAGGGTTAATAAAACATCATCAGGTGGCACATGGGGTTGCTGGTAATTAAGGTTCTACCTTTCATTATCAACACACCCGTTAATGAGCTTTCTCTTTTGCTGATCTGTTACTTACGAACATGCTGGGGTTTGGTTTGGGTATTGATTGAACTGTTTGCGCGGAAATTATGCTGAAAGACCGTAAATTGTTAATTTACTTTTTACTGTAATACTTTTATACACAAATTCTGCGTAATGCAGGACTTTCTGCTTGGTTCTGCTAGTAGCTTTGAAGGGATGATGAAGATGATTGCTCGCTACCTTGCGATAGGCTTTCATCTTGTTGGTAGATAGCCAGGTAAGCGTTAGAAAATGCTACACCATGCAAATCTATACTTTGTTGCAGCATTGGTTCATAGAAGCCGAGAGATCATATATGTAAAAAAAAATATCGGAGTAACTCCGAGTAATCGACGCGTTACCTGTAACTGGGATGTACGTACAGTCGTACTACAGTCATGTTTTTTTTATTTTTATTTTTTATGTTATTTGGTAATGAGACGAGCTGGTTGTTTGCCTGATGGTAAGCATAACGCCGGCCCATAACAATTGCAGTGCCACCCAGAACTTTGAAACACAAAGGCCTGCGCGGCACTGCAATGCGCTCGTTACCCTGAGACATTAGGTATTAAGTCTCATAAGCCCAGTAATTTCACTGGATACTCTGCTCATCAAACCGGAACACAGTAATGCTTGCACACTACTGCTTGGCGGCAGACTTCACGAGCAAAGCGGTGGTAACAACCCAGACGGACACTCGCAGAAGAGTTAGTCCTCCCACTAACAATACCTTCGTCAGTTTTCAAATCATTTCCTTTATCACGCAAGTATACTTAGCCTTAGTACCTTTTGATCTTACGCCAGTTAGCAGAATACTTTATAGAATAGTAATATTTAATTCAGTGATAACAAAGGTTAAAATAGCATTCACCATTGACCAATATCTAGTTTACACAACATAAAACATTCTTAATGACCCGGCTATTTAGAAAAATAAATCTAATTTGTTTTATTTAATGTCAAAGTCAATCGCCATTCATTTTCCGGTTTTTTTTTTTTTTGGCTCTACGTGATTTGCGTATTTAGCCAGTGTCTAGTTATATAAATAATAATATATAATAAGTATCTAGTTTTGGTGCATGAAAGTCGTCAAAGTCACGTTAAAGTTTAGTCTAGGCACGGTCGAGTCGAAGTGACGCTTCAGTAAAGCGGTGGATACTTTACTGAAGCTTCTATGGAGTTTTGGATAGAATACGAAAAGACACGTTTTTCGTCTTTGTACTATTTGCCTTTCACTTTACACGTTTACGAACACTTAATGGGTTAATAATCCACCATTATTACACATTAAAACTCGATAAAACATAGGTTTTATTAAATAACACAAAATCAACAACAGCACATTTCCGCATTCCCGCCAAAACTCAATTTTCTTTGTTCATAAATCTTATTAGATATAACAGAATTGTTGTCACGGTAACGCAATACTGGTATAGATTAGACAAATAGGTTTAAGTAACGAGTCACACTCGTGAACGGGTGCTGCTAGTGGGATCTCGTCCACTCCGATTGTGCACTTCATTAACTACTCTTGATAAACTACCAATAACTTACACTAGTAATATTTATATAAATGTAATAATATGTATGTATATGTGACACTTTAGTTAGGCCTTCGGAGTAGGTATACTTTTGTTAAGTAATAATATATTAAGAAAATATAATGTAAAAATAATTTATATAGCAAAAAAAGGGTGCAAGCCCTGGAGCTTGCAGAGTATAATAACTAAATAAAAAAAAAAAGTAATGAGTCTTAACAAAAAACAACTACTATATTAAAATGACGTTTTCATAGATTACTCAGATGTATTTTACTGTATTACCATTCAGTTAGCAATCACACAAATGCACACTTATAAAATGAACCTATACAAAAGTTGCATGATTCTATGTGTTCAATGTTTAAAAGTTGCTAAACCCATTCATTATAAAAACCAGTAAGTACATTTTACTGCCAACGCATTTTCCACCACCTTATTACGATTCATATTGTCAGTGAAAATGACTTCATAATATCCACCAGTGGGTGGGTATTGAGGCATATTTTAGCTGAAACTGATTTATTCTGCGATATTACGCACCCAGCCCGGCTTGAATGGCATTACGTTGACAGCTTATGAGGTCCTTTATTTATGTATGATTTATGTAGTGAGCGGAGATAGAACTAGCGAGCTTGGCTTTGCAGGTTGGTGTCTTTTATTTGATTGATTATTTGGGGAAAAGTGACGTAATGTTTTTATTACATTTACTTTCTAAACAAATAATGCGCAATGATCAAAATATAGACCTTGATAGATCTTGAGCAAGGATTCTCTGTATTCTGATATACGATGGGAATCAGGAACTGTGAGGAACGTTGTCTCACAATGAGGAGGATCTCACTACCTTTATTTTTAACTAGCTGCTGCCCGCGGTTTAACCCACGTGGAGTTATTTGATTTCATGTTTTTTTTTGTGCGGAATCCTAATTCTTTTTCTGAAATAAAAGTAGCCTAAGCTACACCCTGTAATATCGGCTATCAGCTAGTGAAAGTCCCGTCAAAATCGGCCCAGTCGCTTCGGGAGATTACCTGGAACAAACAGACAGACAGACAAAAATTAAAAAAAAATGGTTGTTTTCTTATAGGTACCGTATATACTTTCATATGCATTTGGTAAAAAGCTGTTATTTTGACATTACAAACAGACACTTAAATTTTATTTAGTTGTATAGATTATTTGGTATCGTAATGTTTGGTATCTATAGCTATAGATCATTTGATGTGCGGTAAGCATTGATTTATACGGTAAGCCCGAACTTTTGCGTCAATTGGGCGAGGGCTCCTACATTTATTTATATCAAATGGTCCCCAGTGAGTGGGAACAATAATATTATGATCTGTTAATGGTATATTATGTATACCACAATTTAATATACTTCTGCTGGCCTCTACTTAGGTCAAAGATTAAGCATTGCCATTCAACGTGGCAATGCTGCCAGCATTTTGGGAACGTTGCCTACTGGTAGCGGATTATTAGATTAAGATTGTAAATAAATTAGTGTGTATTTTATTTATTTTAGTTTATGTTGTTTACTTTTTCTGTTATTATAATAAAGAGACATATACTTCTGCAATAATGTAACTCGGTGGGACCAATAACAGCAATAGTGATTGGATCGTTAACCAATGACATGATTCCAATTTGAATTGTTATCAATATTCTTGGTTGGTGGTTTTTTTACATTATTGGACAAGTAATAAGTAATTTATATTATATTCTAAATACCTAGACTAAAAAATAAAGTTTATCATCATTTTAATAAAATAAAAAGATACTTTTAAAATATTATACCAATTTCGGTATAAAGTACCGCTATGTTTACAAAAATAATTGCATTATTAAAGCAAAGTTATCATCACATCGTCTCATAAATAATTCAGGAGATGTAAATGCTTTACGGCCATTCCTAATTCTCATAACTTAACGATAGCTCTCTAAGACAAACCCTATTAATCTACTTTTGTTTAATATTTGATGTCTAGTTTGGATTACATCGCCCTTGTCTGCCATTGAAATTCAGAGACCTTATAAGAACTAGTTGGGTAACCCCGCTCGCACACGAGCCTTGCGCTACAGCCAGCACCGAGCTGCAGACTGTAGTGTCTGCAGATTTCATACATTATGTATGAACTCGCTGCACATGATGACGACTGTGGTCGCTTTATGCCACAATACGCCGCTTCTCGCTTCGTGTAGGCGCGACGAGGCCACAAAACGTCCTCACAAGATTTATATGGCGGCATCTTGCGGCTTTAGCGCGAAGCTCGTGTGCGAGCAGGGTCAGTCTTACTTACAGGTACCCGATACTCGATTTGTCGAACTTTCTCTAATATAAAATAGTTGACATTTGATATTCGTGATTCAAGTATTCGTGGAATAAAGAATTATTGAAATTATCCCGAAAAGCTTGACTTTGGTCTTTTGGGACTTTTTTCGTAAGTGTTTGACCTCTTTCGTACCTGATGTTGACGATCTGGTAACACGCTAAGCTGAAAATAGGAATTTGCCAAAATAGGGTGTTTATCACCACCACCACAAACATTGCATCCTAGTATTTAGTAAACAATAAGTAGCTAAGGCTTTGTGTCTTTTTTCAACGCACGTTCAGTGTTCACTGCTCACCCTAGTTTTTTTTTGTTTTAAGTCAGGTCTTGCCTGCCTCTATCATGATCAAAGCTAACAGAAGCGGCAGAGTTGCGGCGCAATTAGCAACAGAACAATGCTACATAATATATGAAAAGTCACATCCGTAACGTTCCGCATTCTCATACTGTGTTTTACTTTTCGCCAAACGTAATCGATGTTTTAATACGGAAATGTTGACCAGCTGTGGCCATGATGGCTGTGACTTAACAAACTCTAAGTATCAAATGTTAACTAGCTTAGACCATCCGTGATAAAAATATTCCATGCTTGTGTAATACGTGTACCTGTACCTACATATTCGGGTCCAGTCGCAGTTTACAGACTCGTTTTTCAGTGAAATCTGCATTTTCCGGTATGAAAATTGCCTAATATGTGTTGGCTTCTTACTTTACTACGTGAGTCCGGTATAGTGGGTCCTGTATAGTAAGACCACTACCTGTATACTTATCTATTATCATTTGGAACATTATGCAATTGTTGCACTTCGTCAGGCGAAATATTTAAAGATGCAAAAAACGCAGTTGAAAATAATTAAATACCAAAAAAATATCCAAACTTTCGCATTTATATTGTAAGTCGTTAGATAACTTTTACGATAATCGTCCTACAAGCGACCATGCTATATTCAAATCAGACTACCCACTACCAGGTTGTTCGAAGGCACATTTTTATCGATTTCCCGTGTTGCGTTAAAAGGTCTCATTTGGTTTTATTGTATGAAATGGATGGAAGTATAATTTGCATTGAGCCGTGGTCACGCACGCCTCGAGCGTTTCCTTTTTTACTGCTGGTCTTAAGGTTTTCGTACCTTAAATGTATAGACTGGGAGCGACGACGTTTATTACGTTAAGCCATGAATTCAATCCTACTTTTAACAAATTTGTATGGTGATGAGCATTTTTGAAAGTTTACTGGATAAGAAAACAAAACTCATGTTAAGCGCTGTGGACAACCAGTCATTATCATAAGCATAAAAACATTAGCAAGACTTTATATGAAGTTACGATAAAACAAGATAAAATATTTTTATGGATAACTTTGTAACTATAGTAGATTGGTTGTAGTTTTTGTGTGTCTAATAGATAAATAGCTCCACATCCCGGAAATAGAAGGAAAACGGCCTCGCTGATAAAAGAGTAGTTATGTATACCTACTTTTGACACAAGGTATTTTGGTAATTACAATTTTTATTTTAGTCCTTCAGATGACGTGCAACGGATTTAAGCCGAGATGAAGCAGCAAGCATCTTCTATCTCTGTCAGCATGTTCAGATGTCGCTATCTCGTTGAGCTTGTTTCGGGCAGCGTAACTACATTGGCGCTTATACTATCTTTTTTTATAATTCGTTCTAAGCTGATTTTCCGTGAATCTTTAATCTTTAGGCTTCAATTTATTCTAGAAGCTATAATAAAATTGTGTTTACCTATATAAATTAATAACTTCTGCCCATGGTTTCACCCGCCTTCTCACAGGAACCGTGCATTTTTCCGGGATAATAAGTAGCTTATGTTACTCTCCAGTCTATAAACTATACACGTATCTCTGCCAAAAATCACGCTGTGCCGTTGCTGCGTTGCTGCGTGAAAAAAAAGACAAACCAACAAATGTACAAACATACTTTCGCATTTATTATATAGTATGGATTTTATTTCAGGTAAACATGTATGTGTCAGCTTTAAAAAAATAACCTATAATAATTATTCTACGTTTTCGTTTTATTTCTAGAATTATAACCTATACCTATATCAAATTCTTTCGAGAGGCGGCTGTGATCTGTGCGATGTGGGATCGTGCGTGTGGGAGAGAAGCGCGACTGTTCGCTTCTCTCCATATCAATACAACAATATTAAGGTACTATTATATTGCCTACGCGCTGTTCCCTCCATGTATCTAAAACGACCTAGACGGAGTATAAAATTAATGATCAGTAAGACCAATAATAAAGAAAAAAGACCTCATATTTTCTATACAAGAAATACGAAAATATTGGCCTTCACTCTATTATACCAAATAAATTACTAAGAGAAAATCTCTATACGATCAAAAGTCTGAAATCTGTAATCTGGCGTGTATCCAATAGCCAATAATAGATAATATCTCGCATTAGCTACTTATTACCCGGGAACGTGTGGACATCACAAATCGGAAGGAAAAAAATCACGAGGACGGGAGGTCTCATTAGAACGAGTATAAGGAAAAAATATAGAGAAAAGAGCAGAAATTACGTATTATTCGATCTACCTTTGTATAGAGGGCGGATTTGATTGGGCGTGAATTATAGAAAATATAAAATGAAATATAGTAATAGTAGTGTATAGATCGCCTTCAGCGGATCTAAACATTTTTATTTCTAATCTTGAAAATTGTTTAGAAAAAGTAACTCGGAACAACAATAAAGCCATTGTCTTATGTGGAGACTTTAACATAAATTTTTCTATTGCCAATGATGGAAAACATGCTATTTCAGATATTCTGGACAGTTTTTTGCTTAAACAACAAATTTTTGAATATACTAGAATTACTCCTGGTTGTAAATCATGTCTTGATAATATTTTTACTGATACGTGTAATACTAAAAACGCTCGAGTCTTACCTGGCATTAAGTCAGACCATCTTTCTCAAATTGTTGATATAAAATCTAACGTAGATTATGTACAAACGAGAAAAATAAAGGTTAGGAAACTTACGGATGCGAGACTTAGCAATCTAAAAGTCGCTTTACAAACGGATTTGGATAATACTGAACTCTGTAAAGATTTTAGAACCTATTTCGATGGTTTCATTGGTCATGTGAATTTCAACATTCCTGTAGTAGAATCTGAGTGCAATAATTCTGTAAAATTTTGTGATTGGGCTACGAAAGGAATTCTTATCTCCAGAAAAACACTGTTCAATTTGTATGCACTAAGAAATGAAACCGGTGACCCTGCTTTAAAATTGAAGGTGACCAGTTACAGTAAAATATTTAAGAAGGTTTGTACCGCAGCTAAACAGTTACACCTTGCGCGGAAAATAGAAAACTCAAACAACAAGATTAAATGTGTTTGGCAAATAATTAAAGAAGAAACTGGTAAAAAAAGCAACTGTGATTCAACCTGTGATACAATCTTGACGAATGATGATAAATTAATTAATAATAAAACTGACATTTCCAATTATTTTAATGAATATTTTGTAAATATTGCTCATACGCTCACAAAACAACTCCAGTGCTCTGAGTCTAAATCACTGGAATATCTTGAAAAATACATACCCTACAAGACTGACATACACTTTACTTTAGAGCCTATAAATAGAACGCAAATCGTAAGGATTTTTAAGAACATCAAACCTAAAAAGTCAGGTGACTTGTGGTACATCACCCCGTACTTACTTAAACAGCTTGAATCCGAACTTGTGACCCCACTATTAAACATCATTAATGAGTGTATCAGGAATGGTTCCTTTCCAGACGAAATGAAAACTGCTAAAGTCGTGCCAATCTATAAAAAAGGTGACACCTTGTCTTGTAATAATTACCGTCCAGTATCAGTGTTACCTAGCTTCAGTAAAATTTTTGAAAAATATTTAACCGATGAATTAATTAGTTTTATGACAACAAATGATTTATTTAATTGTAGACAATTTGGTTTTCAGAGAGGTAAATCTACCAAACACGCGATCATGAGATTGATTCAAGACATTTTTTCTGGTCTGGAGAGATCACAAAAGACAGTGGGAGTGTTTTGTGATCTTTCCAAGGCTTTCGATTGCGTGTGTCATAAAATATTAATCAAAAAGCTGGAACATTATGGTGTAAGAAATAATGAGCTAAATATTTTAAAATCTTACCTCAGTAACAGATCGCAAATAACTGAAGTTAATAGTCATAGATCTAGCCAACACAGTATTTCTTTGGGTGTTCCACAAGGGTCAATCCTGGGACCCCTATTATTTTTGATTTATATTAATGACATTTCTACTGTATTTGACCATAATAATTGTGACATAGTCTTATTTGCTGACGATACAAGTCTAGTTATTAAGGACAAAACCAGCAGTGGTATTAGTGTTAAATTAAATGAAATTATTCCTAAGCTAGAAGAATGGTTCTCTATCAATAACTTACTTTTGAATGTAGACAAGACGAATGCAATACAATTCGCATTAGGGTCACGCTCGAACAAATGTCAATCAGAATGTATCCAAAATACACTTGAGGACTTGTCTCTGTCCTGCACTGGACACCTAAAGTTTCTGGGTGTCTGGATTGACAGTAAACTTACATGGGCAACCCACATAAATGAGTTGTGCAAAAAGCTAGGTTCCGCAACCTATGCCATAAAAAAAATCAAAGAGCTGGGAGGAATGGCAGCTGCTAGGGATACCTACTTCGCATACTTTCACTCTTTGATGACTTATGGCATTATATTTTGGGGGGTAGCAGCCAATGCAAGAAGAGTTTTTATTCTGCAAAAACGCGCAGTGAGATACATTCTCGGTTTAAAATATAGGGATTCTTGCAGGGAAAGGTTCAAGGAACTGAATATAATGACTATGATATGTGAATTTATCTATCAAAATATTTTATATGTGAGAGAAAATATACACGACATGACTCTTAATAAAGACATACACAGTTTAAATACAAGAAATAAACATAGGTTAACTTTTCCAAAAACAAGATTAGCAAAAATCGCAAAAAGCTACTTGTTTATCTCAATTAAGTTATATAATAAGATTCCTTTTGACATTAAAAACAAAACTGACATTAAATTTATGAACTGTATAAAGAAAATTCTTCTAGCTAAGAGTTATTATAATCTTGACGAAGCGCTTGCTGATAATGACATATTTATTATCAATTGATATACCTATCTACATGTGTATTATTTGTCTTTGTTTAAATTTTATTATCTATTATTTATGCTAATTTTATTTGACGATGCTTTTGCAGATACATATATGCTTATTTCAATTATTTATGTACTTAATTTTATTATTATTGGTTTTTTTTCTCTATTTTATGAAATTATTGATTAGACATCGGAAGTATGACTAATGATGTACGCTTCACGTAATTTAACATGCATTAACCTGTTTGTTTTGACCGGTCTAAGTACATATTATATGTCAAAAGATTTGAATAAATGAATATGAATATGAATTATAGTGAGCTAGTCTATAATGAGGTGAAAACTAGCTAAAATTTTCAACATTTTTTTTAATATTTTGTTACATTTACACTAACAC
Source organism: Crocallis elinguaria (assembly GCA_907269065.1). NCBI lineage: Eukaryota > Metazoa > Arthropoda > Insecta > Lepidoptera > Geometridae > Crocallis > Crocallis elinguaria. The sequence continues at coordinate 6,545,877 of OU026079.1, read as the reverse complement.
ATGCAAGTGGATTAATTTGACAGTTCTAAAATATATTCCATCTCTTTGTCATGTTCTAATTTAGAAAGAGAGATTACAACTAAAATTAGGTTTAGATATGAGATTACAGAATCGACACCAATTGTATATAAGCGACATGCGATGAATAGCAAATCATTTTAATGTAACTGCATAATTAAACTCTTACTTTATTTTTGTGTACGAATTATAATTCGTACACAAAAATAAAGTAAGTAGTAAATGATTTGCTATTCATCGCATGTCGCTGAACGGAAATGACGTGTTATTAAATACGTCCCTACATGGTTTATTGAAGTAAACTACTACGGCGTTTTTGCATTTTATAGTTTGCCTCACGGCATCTCTAATGATTGAGGTGGCGTTGCGACGCCTTTTCCTATGTAATTTCTCAAAAATAAAGTTTCAATGCGCTTTCAAGTAGGTAAGTGCTCCCCGCACTTTATGCGGATTGAAAGTTGAAAGTGACCGGCGTTAAATGGCTTTCATTTTATGATTTCATTACAAGAAATGTCTATAGAACCAGTGTAAATTGCGGGAACAGTTAAATTGGAATGGAATTAGTGGAGAATAAAAGTGGCGAAGGAATTTTTTACTGCAAGTTATATGTTTATAGGAATATAAACCAAAAAATTATAGATATTATGATTATAACTTTTCATAGTTAGAGGACGAGAAGACCAAGTCATCTGTCTACTGTTCAAAGTGACGGCAAACCCATAAAATTGTAGAACAATTCCTGCGTGGTACCGTTCCGTGATCGTCACTCTGAGACATCATCTTTTATCACGACTTCCTAAAAATAGGGAGGTTTTTAATTCAACTGTTTTTTTGCGATTTTCCTCGCTTTGTTCTTCAGTTCTCAGCCGTTTCTTTGTCTGATATATGCTTCCGTTTGACTACATTCTCACGTGCCGTTAAGCGACGATGCGGTCGACGATGTAGCATCACGTTTGCCTAAAAGAAACCTATTCACTCTCGTATTTAAATAATATTTTTTTTGTGAGTACGGTATGCTCAATGGTGTCTCACTTAGTACTCTTCAAACAGTTAGTCTGAGTGGGGTCTCACTCAGACTGACTGTTTGAAAAGTATGCCATACCTTATACATCAGTAGCAATTACAAACCTATCTATCCCATAAGAAGTAAATATTCATTTAGCTTTAAAAAGCATCTATATAATAAATAAATAAAATTGAAGTGTAGGTTTGTAAAGTCAAATAACAGGTTTTTACTAAATGAAAATGAAAGTATACCTATACTTACGGTACCTGAAAACGGTATCTGTTTGTTCCGGGTAATCTCCGAGACGGCTGGACCGATTTTGACGGGACTTTCACTGGCAGATAGCTGATGTTAGAAGGAGTAACTTAGGCTAATTTATAAACATATATTGTAAGTTGTAGAGGAGCTTGACGAACCTCGCGTCCTCTAAATAGTTATTAATAAATTTTTGGAAATATCTGTATTAAACTTTCACGGTTATTTACTAATTAATACATTGTGACGGGATATGTTCCGTGATTATTATCGTTCAATAATTGAACGATATATATATTGAACGATAATAATCACGGTAAATATCCCGTTACAATGTATGAATTGGAAATATCAATAGTAAAAAAACGAGTAATGGATATTTGAAGGAATCAGGCGTTACTTTGCGGAAATCCATTTTAAATAAGATTATATAAAGTGAGTAATTTATAGTTTTAATTCCGCGATAAAGAATGTCTAATGACCTAAGTTCGATCTATACTGAATTTACTTACTGATGGCTTTGCCATATACTCTTACTGGTTAGTCCCAGTTACTGATGGCTTTGCCATATATCATCATCACGGAATTGAAACTATAAATTACTCACTTTAGATAATCTTATTTTAACGAGTAATGGCTGAAAATATATTGAACAGGATAGTTCGCAAATCGAAATTTATTAACACTTCTCGCTACATACAAATAATTCACAAACAAATTATCTCTTCGCCATTAAAACATCATTCGATAAATACGGCATTATCGAACAATGCGATTGCGGCCTATAGCGGGGTGGAATGGCTAGTAGCCAGGAACGGTTATTTGAGCATAACTATTCCAATTATTGTGTGCCATTGAGCGTTAACCGTAAGCACACGAGGCGACACAATACTGTTTGCTTACCTTGATAAGTTTCGCGTGCTTGTTTGTTGATTGGCGTGAATTTGAACGATGATTCTGTGATTGTTATCACCTGTCGATCCATAAGTTGATGGTTTGAATCTTAGAAGGAGCTTGAGGTTTTGATTAAATATAAATATGTAGTTTACACATTTCAACATCTTAGCTCCATCATCAAAACCTCGAAACCTTTGAAATCTATAGCACTCGTCAAAATGAATCATAATATATGAGCCCTAACTCGAACAATACTTCCAGCAAAATTTATTTGAACTATGCCTTGAAAAATTATGCCCGATTTCAGGAGCTCCTTCAGTATTCTTCTTCCTTCGTGCAATAATCTTATTCTTTAGTCATCCCCTCACAGTTGTTACACTATATTTGGGGATCAGCAAATATCCGGCCGGCGTCGTTTATGACAGGCGCCGTTTTCCGGCTATTGCAAGGGGATCCGTACATTTATAGTCCGATTGTTATAAAGATTTAGAGGCAGTACAGTACAGCTTGTCAATAGATATCACTTTTTTAAGGCTTTGAATTTGGCTTAACTTATAAGATAGATTTGTATCTAATATAATCTACCTACTCGTATATACGAATTTTTTTGCGAAGAAACTAGAGATTTTACGAATGTCTTTTAAAAAAGCAGGAAGCGACTCCGACGTCAAGATATCTGAAATCTCATTGCCATTTTGCCATTGTTACTCGTGATAAAATGACCACCCTTGAGATTAAAACATAATCATTTAAATCAGTTGAAAATTGACTCAGAAATCGAGTAACATCGCCAAAAAATGGACGAATTGAGAACCTCCTGTTTTTTTTAAAGACGGTTAAAAAGAAGAGGCTCTTGATTCTATTTGTTTAAATCTTAATATCAAATTGCATCGAGTTGTTTTTAATACTTGGTAAGTTGGCTCGCCTGATCTTAAGAGGACATCCTAGCTGGTTTATGTATATTTTTTATTTATGTGTTTTGATTAACATCCTTATCCGTCTGTCATCACCCGCAGTGTTTACCTGAAAATCAGCGTCGAGTGTTTTAAGCACATGGCCTTTATGCTGAGACGAATCAATTTCGGCGCCACATCATTGTAGATCTGTAAATCTACATTTTCTTTAGAATTTTGTATCGTGTAATTTTTGTATATTATGCAGTTTGATGACCAAAGTAGGCAGTGAATTTATTGGCCTTATCAGACTTAATATAGTACCTATAATGTCTCAGGGTAACGAGCGCAATGCAGTGTCGCGCAGGCCTTTGTGTTTCAAAGTTCTGAGTGGCACTGCAATTGTTATGGGCCGGTGTTATACTCACCATCAGACAAACGACCCGTTCGTTTCGCTATCCAACAGTATAGCCCAAAAAGCCCAATGCAAGCTCAGCCATAAGAAAAAGTTACAAAAAGATCGATTAAAATATATTTTCCTAGTTTGATCGTGTTACTGAATATAAAAAATAACTATAGCATCTATCTGTCTAAATGCGCTTTAAATGGCCCTAGAAAATAACATTAGAACGTGCAACACTCTCGTAATTGTAATTACCCGGTGTGAGCGTAATGGTGTTTCCACGTTGCTTTTAAAGCACTTAAGGAATATGCTAACAGTTTACTGAAGAAGGGAAACTTTGTTGTTTTTGAGAACGATTAAGTTTCAAGCGATTCCGATGGTATAATTGTATTTATGATTACTTGAGCCATATCAATTATTACACGACTGCACAAACAAGGATTGTCATTAATCTTGTTTTAGGGTTCATGTACGTATGAGAATTTTTTATTACACCATAACTTTTAAATGCCTGAACAGATTTTGGATGCATACGGGGTCTTAAATCAGCTCCTTAAAAATTGATACCATATACACCTTGTATAATTATTATCAGAATAATTCTCCTAGAAAGAGTTAAACGAAAAAGTTCAAGTCAACACACATTTGGTTTGGCACCTATAAATAAATAGATTTCGATTTTAAAGCGATGACTCAGTGCCGGTGAGATCGGCCGCGAATCCTTCGGGCGTGGATTCAAATCCTACGATGAATTCTTGAGCTTTCCGTGAAGGAAAACTTTATGATGCAACCATAGCTTAATGGTAGAGCATTTTAAAGTACCTGTCTGGCTGGCGATCGCCCTGTGGTCAACTTGCCAAGCCTCTACCGTTGTGTGATTCATCAGCCGCACTTGATAGTAATCTCTCAAGTTGAGAGTTTCATGAGCCAGTTGTATTCTAGATTTAACTTGCTTAATATCTTCGCCACTTACGATCAAGTAAGATAAAAAAAAATTGAACAAATAAAAATTAAAAAATAAAACGTTTAGCCTTGAGCCAAAATGTCTTTTCCACGCAACCAGCTACACGCTGCCTACAACAAGCTTATGCCGGCCGAAATGTACGTTATGTCAGAACACGATTTTAAATGTATCTTTGTTAGTAGCAATTACGCATTGTGACATGTTTTATGTTTTAACGTAATATGTATATACTTTTGTATGTTGTTAAAGATCATTCAAAAGTGTAGGATGAAGAAACATTTGGAGAATCACAAAACAAAACAAATGTAAACAAACTCGTACCCGGTTACCCTTAGTCTGAAAATCAAACGTCGAAGCTTCGGCTGACGGATAACAGTGTTCCTACCGCGAAATTGTAGAAAGACAAAATATCAAGTAATCAAATATGAAACAAAACACACACCGAAACACTCTCATGGTAGAAAAACTGCAATCCGACGCCAAAGCTTCAAAGTTCGATTTTGGAGTGTGTAGGGTCTTGTGCTAGACTCCTACATAAACTTGATTATTTGATTGAGTACCAACGGGACCGGGCAGGTGCGGAAATGATACGTGCTTTCCGGTCGAATGCTTTATTGATACTAAAACTTAAATAATATGATGTTACGGGTGAGCCCGTACAGAGTGCACATTACACTAGGATAACCTGTATCGCAGGTGGCATGGATATAAACAGATATACACAAAACAACATCCAAGAACGATCTGAGATCGAACCCGCTTTGTATAAAGGCATGATTTATACCACCCACACAAAGGTCAATTTTAATTTTAATATTTAGCTAAATGATCATTCTGAATAAAATTCAATGAGTGAATTCTGATCAAGCGGTAATATGCAGTACAAGCGTTAGGTACTCTGTTCCAGTGAAATTACTAATCTCTTAGTATAACGAGTGCACTGCAGTACCCCGCGGGCCTTTGTGTTTCAAATAAATGGCACTGCAGTTGTTATGGGCTAACGTTATGCTCATCATCATGCAAACCACCTGCTCGACTCAGTGCCAAAGAGAATTAAAATAACAGAAAAAAGGTTAGGCGGAGGACGTTCATTTCGGAGAAATATCAAATTGAATCCCACCTTGTATAATTTTAACTGACTCAACGATGCGTGATCCATTTCTTGACGTTCGATCTATAATAGGTTAATTTCCCTTGAGGTTACCTACTCCCCAATCTATTTTTATTGCGCCCAATATTGTAGTCAACTTCTAAAGTGCTCTTTGACGTTATTACGACGACACTTTGAAAGGAAAATAATTTAGTTCTTAAACGATAAATTAAGTGATTTTTCAGTTTAAGTACTACTATTATAGAAGTTCGGCTGAGTCATATCACCAAAGTAAGTTATGTAACTTTTTTTGCGGCAAAAAAATTAAGGCTTAGCAAAATTTACAGTTTTTTTATCTTCTAAAATGTTTCGATGACTGGTAGTAAATATTTTGTACTTTTCTTAGTGAAATAAAGTATTAATAAGATGACTTATCAAAACGAAATCTTTCAAATATGTGGTACACTGGTATGTGAGGATGTTTCGTAAATATAGGCTCTCATTCAACAAATACCAATATATTTTTGATTATAATAACCTAACATAAATCAAGTCTATTCCTCTATGAATTATTTATTATAGCAAGTTTATTTCAACCAATAACATAAGATTAGCCAAAATTTTCCATAGAGTCATATTTATTCCATTTCTTCAAAGAAATGTCAGAACTACTTTACCTAATGGGAAATTCTATTACATTCTTTCCCTTTTCGATTTATTTAGAAAGCTGGCAGCGCGACAAGTCGGGACCCATGTTTTTGGGGACAATTAGCTTTTATTATGCATGTTTACTTATTTTGTAAAAAGTCCGGCAACGTAAACGTTACCTTTGCTAATTTCCACATTTTATAGAAATAAAAGTTAAAAACCTTGTAAAACGAATAGCCACATAAAGAAATATTTTATTCTTATGAAATCTTGAATAATCTACATTTTCAGCAAATTCCGATCACTTCCTGTACAAAAAATGTCAGGTCGCCTGCCGTCAGATACTTTGAATTATGTTTACTGATTGTGATCTCGTTAAGTTTGTGAAACGAAAATAAAGATAATGATTTTCCACGGGTTGCCGACTGGTCACGCATAGCTTCAGATATTTTATTGCTAAAAAAATTCAGCTCCTTTTATGTGAGCCCTTTCTCGTGCCACATGCTAGTGAACCTCAGAATACAACGATTTATGTTCAGTAATGTAGGCAAGAATAGATTTCACATCGTAACTTACCGCTACTAAAAATGATTACGGGTTATGAGTTATGAAGAATAACAATCGGAAGTGAAATGCGTGCTTGCGGTCGAGTTTGAGAAATAATTTGTGAGTAGGTATTTTTGCTTAGACGTTGTCGGCCTTGTGTCATTGTTGGTTTCACTATATAAAGGGGATCATCCGTGAAGTGGCGCGAAATTAGACAAACAATGTACTTTTTGTGTTTTTAACTCCGTTGGGATAAGATGTTTATGAATCTTATGTAATTCGCGTAAATAAATAAGCTAATTTTAATGTCTTAGTTTGGCTTTGACACTAAACCAGATTTTGATTGATTACCTAATTGCCTAACTCTTTGATATTCACGCGAATTACAAAATATCCTCAAAAAGTTAAAATCCCAAAAAAAATTGTTTTTTTTTTTTTCAAATTTCCCGCCATTTCACGGACCAGCCATTAGAGACGAGTATAAGAGTGGAAAACTGAAATAGGTTGATTTAACCTTTTTTTAACCTATTTTTAGGGTTAACATAGCACCTACCAGACATTTGTTGGATCCACAGATTTGTAATGGTTGGATCAAATGAAAGAAAATTGTTATTTACTATAGGTAAATTTGACACTAAAATTTACTTGATTTTGTTGAAGTCTGTGTCGTTTTTATGGTAGAAACAACATTTATTTGAAATTAAGAATTTTTATATTGCTGAATCAAAAGACATGCTATACTAGTATTAACATAATTTAATGTTTACTCAACTATAATAGAACTAACATTCAAAAATTCTACTATTGAGTTTTTCTGTGTAGAACGAAGAACATTTTCCACTTATTGACTCAGTTACGCGTAGGTAGTAGGTAATGAATCTTGTTCCACGTAATTTATCCAATATATTCCTTTTAACTTACATGAAAGCTTGTACAATTTCAATTTAATTATTTCACTGACCTTACACCAAAATCACAAATGTCGTTGGTGATAAAGGTTATATTTGTTTGCGAGTCGTGCTCGCCATTAGGACTGGCAAGCACGCAATAAAAACTTTAGAAAGTACCCCCTGAAGTATCAGGCCTCCCGCAGGGGCTAATGTTTATTTCATATGATTCTGCGCAGATAAATATATAAATGTTTTTTACCTATTTTGTTTCTCCTTTTTTGACCTTGAAGACAAAAAGGTTGCTAACTTGAATTGGTACATATAAGAATATATTTTTTGTGGAAATTTAATATTCAACTAGCTGCTGCCCGCGGTTTCACCCGCGCGGAGATATTGGATTTTATGGTTTTTATTGTTTTGCTCGGAACCCTAATTCTCTTTCTAAAATAAAAGTAGCCCTTAGGCTACTTTTATAAGGAGTAACTTATTACTCCTTATAACATCATCAGCTATCTGCCAGTGAACGTTCCGTCAAAATCGGTCCAGCCGTTTCAACGTTTCAACGTTCAGCCGTTTTAAGGTTAAAGTTATAGCTGCCGTTACAAGGAGTAACTTAGGCTACTTTAATTTTGGAAAAAGAATTAGGGTTCCGCGCAAAAAAATAAAACAAATGAAATCCAATATCTCCACGCGGGTGAAACCGTGGGCAGCAGCTAGTATTATATAATTTACTGTATGTATGCGTGATTGAATTTTTATAGAAAAAAAAATTCAATATTATTCCTCATTTTTGTATTCATAGATTGTTGTCCTAGGTTATCAGCTAAGGGGTATTTCCTCTGAGACTAAGAACCGTCGCAGGATGCAGATCACTAACACTTGCCGTGGGCGGAGCGCGTGCTACACGTATTGTGCGTTGACAGCTACATCATTCGTGCATTACCGAGTCCGAGCGGTATCCTGCTGATTAATCTGCGACGAGGGGACAGTATACCGAGGATTCAGGTAGTAGATAAGCTTCGATCAAACATAGACATTTATTGATAAAAACACCATTTACAAGTAATTATAGTGTACAAAAGTATAACATCGGTAGGTACATAAAATAAAAATATTTTTAAAATTATAATTTCATAGAAAATAATATTTCAGAACATTACGTATATGTAAGTATATTATTTTATTAATATACTACGTTCTTAAGATTATTTTCTGTTACACAGCACAAAATATGCCATTTATTTATATCTACTGGTTTGTACTAGGATTGTAATAAGGTAGTGTATTACTGAAATGTGTGTATATCCAGTAATCTTACTTTTTAAACTAAAATAACAATTAAAAATTTCCATACACACATTTAGCACTTTCAGGAATGGAGCTGGAAATATTATTAAAAAATAAGGCAACTTAATTTGCACAGATATAAATAAGATGGCAATGTAAAAATTCGAAAACAGCAGGTCAAAATCCATAACAAAATCAATTTAAAAATTTGTTTGAAAACTATCCTGGTATGCACAAACAACTTTCTGAAAACCCTCGTCAAAGCACCACGACTGTATTGGAAACCGAGCACTCTTTACATCTGTCTAGTTAGTACTTCGTCAGGGTTACTGAAACCCGACCAACCCCCTAATCCATTTATAAAATAGCTTCCAGCGAGATCCAATTCCATTTCAATGGCATTCTCTCGTAAAAACCGTATTTTCAATTGACGTTTTTAAAAACCTTTCACATTTGAACAATTTTGTACCACATATTGATTATTAATTAATAATTCATTGTAAGGGAATTACCCTAGCTGGAATCCTGGAGAGGGAAATTTATTTATTTATTGCTTACTTACCAAATATTAATGAATAAAGTTTCCAATTAAAGTCACGCAGACCCGTAATGAACATTATCTTAATCAACTATGAGTACCAATGACACATTACATCCACATTCATCATGCGTACTGCATAAGAAGTTGAACTCCCTGCCTGAAGCTCCCGTCAGATTACTATGTCGGGATGTGTCATGGCGCGACAGAACGATATAGAATTCATACAACGAAAAAAGAAAAGACACAACACGCCTCGACACAACACAACACAACACATTAGTAGGAATTTTCCCATACTAAATGTAGTAAATTAGAATTTGTTTCCCGATCTCTACAATCTATGTCTCTTCAAGTCACGAGCGAATAGGTATCTTCTATTAGGTAAGCGTGCTGAGATAGCGGTCAAACGCAATGCAATATAAAAAAATAAGATATATGTGCGATGTTGGATCACTGGTACTGGAGATGGCCGCATATCCGTTGGTCAACAGTACATCATCATCATCAACCAGAAGACGTCCACTGCTGAACATAAGTCGGCGATAGACGCTAATGCATGTTTGCGTTTCGCTGACATAATAACCATGGTTTTGCAACAAGCGCGGTTTACGAGGTTTTACACGCGCACGCGCCATAAAAGGCAAGAACAACAATACGGCCTGATAGTGTTGTCACGTTCACACCCTGCCTGGGTTCAAAGCGACTACTGCTCCGCTTTACGCTACATACATCACTTGCGTACCACTGCGTATTTACTGCGGCTTCTGAATTGAACACGCAGTGGTTGTGAAACTATATTATTGAGTAGAGATCGTCACCGGACTTTCGTTCTCCAGCGCATTTCCTCGTTACGGAAACAGCTCTCAAAGTAAAAAGCTCATAGAACCAATAACGGATGGGGAAGACAGTTTCTAGAGTGGCGACCACGAACTGGAAGACGTAGTGTAGGCCGGGCTCCAAGAGACGAGTAACCGATCCAAGTGCCGTTCTATGGGGCAGGCCTGTGTTCAGCAGTGGACGTCTTCCGGATCATGATGGTGATGATATCCATGAATTATAAATGTAAAGCTGTTACTACCTAATTTTTATATTAGGTCCACAACTAAATAATCATTATCTGTTTGCCTTTATCTCATCATTTGGGGTCGGCACAGTACCTCTTTTCCATCGACGTTAAACGTGTGGCCATAACTAAATATTAGTATTAATTTAAGGCTAAGTTAAAAATAACACTTCTTACAACAACCCGAATTTGAGAAGCTAAATCACATGAGCAAACATTTACTGAAGCGGGCAACTAATCTCAACCAACGGATCCCTCCTAAACACATACCGCTCAGTTTGGGCAAGATTCAACTAATACAATAACATCTCCTTTTACAGTTGAACGAATGGATGATCTTACAGTGATTCCAACAGAGAAGTTTCGGAGTAAACGCTTTCGAGTCATTGGTTCAGAAATCTGTTTTCCGTTGCAGGACCAGCCTTGTTTACTTGAAGGTGATGGTGGCGCTTTGACTTGAATAGTGAAGTACGTATATACAACCTCGATAGTCTCATGTTTTAGTGTACTACTAGCTGTGCCCAGCGGGTTCGCCCACGTAGCCTAAGTTACTCCGCTACTAGCTACCTGTCAGTGAAAGTCCTTTCAAAATCCGTCTAGCCGTTTCGGAGGTTAGCTTGAACAAACAGAGACAACATTTTTAAAATTTAGTTTTATATTATAGGTACATGCCGTATAATTATACTTTCATATGCATTTAGTAAAAATCTGTTGTTTTGATATTACAAACAGACACTTCAATTTTATTTATTTGTATAGATTTATTAAACAACTCAGTATAAAAGTAAAACTCTTTTTAAAATTAGAACAAGATTAGATATAAAAAAGTTTGATCGGAAAATGTTTTCCTCCTTAGCCGCTGATTACTTCTCAACCCAACTAGCTATAAAAAGAGGCGCAAGTTTGCAAAAGTACACTTCCAACTTTTACTGTGTAATACTCGAGCAACTCGCATTTAGCGCTAAGGCAGAGCCGTAGGTGATCTTTCAACAACATTTCGCTTTGCGCGAAAAAACTAGTAAATATAAACACACGTATAAAATCGGTAGTCAGATTATAACCAAGCAAATAACAATCTTTACCCTTCATATAATATATGTAGTTGAAACTACTCACAAAATTTTAAACTGTAATATACTTCTACTAAGTATAAAAGTGTTTTTTTAATATTTGAAATTCAAAAATATGCTGGCATTGCCGTCGATATTAGGCGGTTTTTATTTTATTGGATTTGGCCGTCAGTCCTCTCTGATCCGAATCGATCCGAATAATTCATGATGTAGAGCTCTTATGTTTGAAACTATCTCAACTTGAATCACAACAAACAATGTACCTCAAAAAACATTATTTCAGGACGACATATCCAAAGAACCCCGGGGGATTGTGAAAAACTGATTCAGGTTACTCCTGCAAGTAGGTCACCACTGTAACAGGGTAACGAATGGGTACCATCAAATAAATTGATACGAACACAATATACAACGCTCATTCATCAGTATGTTGATGGGCATAGTTATTTCAATGGGTATTGGAAGGTCTACTTTATAGTTGAATACAGAAAAAGTTATGGTTTTTATTTCGTAACAATTGAAATAAAACTGTGGAAAAATATGGACTACATTAACGATTTCTTAGCTTACTTCGCTTTATGAAATATATTTTATAGTTTTAACCGACACTAGCACATACACACAAACACATGTACACACAAATATATACATCACAAAAATTCGCTTCCAACAGGATTACTTCGCTTTGGTTACATTTTTATATCTCGACAAGTCATTGATTCAGACAAGACATTCGTCTTTTTCAATGATAATTTTTTAGCGTAGCTAACACATCACCATCACCCGGAAGACTTTCACTGCAGAACGTAAAGACTTCCGCCATAATGAGGAGCGGGTTGCCATACCGCGCTTGGCGGGCATCTTGGTGATTGCAGTAGATTTTGATGTTGACCGAGCGGGATGCTGCTGCACATTCTTTTTTATATTATAGGATAATGAGATGAGCTGGCCATTTGCCCGATGATAAGCATCACACCGGTCCATAATATTGGCAGTGCTACTTAGATCTGAAACACGGCACTATATCACGCTCGTTATATACCGTGAGACATTGGGCGACATACCCATAGCCCAGTAATTTCACTGACTATTTTGCTATTCCCTGGATATTTCCTCAGCCAGCTCTTATGGCATCCACGGGAAGATATGGAGTGGTCCTATTCACACGTCGTGACCACACGGCCAAAGAAACAGAGTCACTTTATAATAGTCTGGAACGCTAAGGTTTCATTCTGAGTACACAACATAGTACGCAATGAAAAATTAGATTCAGCAGTTTGTTTATTTTTCACAATGCTTCCTGTCGTATAAAGCATCATTACCTATCTAAGTACATAAAGTAGGCAATAAATTGTAATGTATTTTCACAAAAAAATATTTATCCAAGTTTTTGGATAAATTCTGAGTAAAAATGGGTAAAAACTAATAAAGATCTTTATTTATTATGAATGTTCCTTTAGAACATTTATTCAGTGCTCTAATCCTGCGGGTTTCCTTTACCAGACGATTATTGTGAATCATCAAGTTATAACAGTCCTTTGACCTTCATATCCTCTAAATACGTTACGAAACTATGATTTTTGATTAAATTAAGCCTGCACCTAAAATTACGCATATTTTGGTCGTAAATTTTAATTTGCAAGAAAAATAAAAAGTTCCCGGCGGCCGTGCGAGAGAAGTTCAGTATTTATGAAACGGCTTGTGGCAGTTAGTACTTTAGGAGGTCATTATGGGTACCATTAAATGTATGATTACAGGGGTCCTGTTTCGGGCACGCATTTGTTTAAGCACATCAAGTTTTGCAAACGAGCGGCGTCCAAGTTATAGTGTAAGACAGTTATTTATGTCACTTGGATCTGGTGACTTGAGTTACACACACTGATGCACTTATATTTATGCTGTCAGTTTACGGTAGCAATGGGGCAGATAATTTGGAGATTTTCTTGATAACACGAGAGCTTTTTTGTTACAAAAATTACAAGTACAATTATTGTTATCCTTTTGATTTTAAAACTCATGTCTTTATTTTCATTCTTGGACATTGACACATACTATAACAGCGAAACAACTAAAAAAATACTTGTTAATAAGAAGACGTGCATAAACCAAGTAATCATAATTTTTTTTCAATTTTTTTACAATTTTGGACGGCTCCGTAGCTAAGTTGGTAGTAACCCTGCCTGCAGAGCGATGGGTCCCGGATTCAATTCCCGGCAGGGGCAGATTTTGTGTAAGGATAAAGTTTGTTCTCGGGTCTGGTATGTTTATGATGTGTATCTGTGTGTGTCTATGCCACCTGCGACACAGGGAATCCTAGTGTGGGGGTATGAGTGTAAGCGTTTATTAAAATTATTATTGCTGTATTATATGGAAAAGATGTCTCATCGTAGATTATATTCCGCTCGCGCACCGTATGTTTGTCCATGGTAGGATAACGCACAAACTTATGAACTGGTTCTACAAAAATATACTACGCCTAAAGTATTTTAATTCATTACGCCCTCGCCTTCATTCCAGTGTACCCACTTTGGTCGACGCCCGCGCCCTCTATTCCAAACCGCGCCGTTGGTATTTTATTACTTCATAAAGTCTGTAATGGCGGCTGTTTTATTGCGAATTTTAACCGTATTGTTAACCTGTCTTGATTAACCGTCCGAAAACATGAAACTGCATATTAAAATTAGCTTAGCGACTATTTAATCTCGTGATTAACAGGTTATTAAAGGTTTTTGTTTTAACACAACGCCATTGAAGTTGTGATAAGCATTTATATTATTTTAACATGAAGGGATAATCGTTGATGTCGAAGAATTATTCAACAGACCGGTTTTGAGACATCAACAATTTTTAATTGTAATATACCGGACATTTTATTAATATAATATTAAAAAAAAAACAAATCCATACTTCTATAATCAAAACTCAACAAAAAGATCCTCTTATTTTTGGCTTCAGTTCATCTTAAATAAAAGCATATCAATGGAACGAAAAGAAGCCTTGACAACGAAATTGACTTTGCGACAGTAGCTATCTGTACTTATATCTTTTTCTACTGTACTGTATTTCGCGTTTATATAATATTTAGGGTAGGATAGGATAGGAAGTATCCTATCCTATTCTACTAATATTATAAACGACATAGTTTGTGTGTGTGAATGTTTGTAACCACGTATCTCCGTAACTACTAAACCGATTTTGATGAAATTTAGTGTAAATATAGTTTAGGTTCTGAAATAACACCTAGGATATGAAGATAAATACCACGCGGGCGAGGCCGCGAGCGGAAGCTAGTTTTTTTTAAGGTACACATTTTAGAGCCGCTATAATATGTTAAATCTCTTTATTATATTCTACTGTAGGAAACAAAACGTCCAAATGTCCAACATTAAAGTATTAAATATGACGATAATTAATGTACCCATAGTTATTGTTTTTTATATTAAAATTTTATATAATAATTTTTATATATTAAAGCTAATTTGATTTTTGTTTCCTCCATGAATAAAATAAACAAGAAAGCAATTATTTCTTTTAGAAGTCTTAATCTCTTAATAATAACAAAAGGCATTATACGATTAAATTCTCGCTACGTTTGAATTTAACTATAACTTTATAAGTATCAAAGAGTAAAGCTTATTTTTCTACATTTGCGAACAACCACCATACCTAAATAAACGTAGCTTTTTCATTGGAAATACTTATGTTTTGCTTTGATAAAATGTAGTTGTTTGTGAGCAAACATACAAACCACACGTAAATGAAAATATCAGAATAGGTAATTTTTTTTAATACAATTCAATTTACATGTAACGTACCACTGATGATACAACATTACTGGACCTGATAAAGTCTTATCTACAAGTATATTATGAAGTTGAGTATATTATATTTTCACTTCATTTGCATGGAGTGTCCTAATGCGGTTGGATTGGGTAGGATCGTGTTCATCTGGATCTCTAGACCAAGCCCATTAAGCATTCTCGGTTTCTACGACACAAAATAGAAAATTAATAAAATAAGACAGTACCTATATAATTTACCAATTTAATAACCTATGAATATTTATCTATACTCTATACAAATAAATAAAATTGAAGTGTCTGTTTTTAATATCAAAATAACAGCTTTTTATATAACAAAACAACGATTTTTCAAAATTTTTATCGTCTGTCTGTTTGTTCCAGGTTATCTTCGAAACGGCTGGACAGATTTTGACGGCACATTCACTGGCAGATAGCTGACGTTACAAGGAATAACTTAGGCTACTTTAATTTTAGAAAAATATTTAGGCTTCCGCACAAAAAAATAAAACCCATGAAATCCAATATGTCGACGCGGGTGAAACCGCAGGCAGCAGCTAGTCACTAGATAATATTGTCAATATCTTATGAGATCAAACATAGTTCGTTTACAACAACCACGACAACAACATCCAACTATCTGGTAGATCAATTTTCTAACATTAGTACCTATCTGTTTCCAATGTGTTTAATTATTTAGGTAGGTATTTATCTGAAGGTATAGGTTATTGTAAAACAACAAATTAAACATATTAAAAATGTTCTCCACTATTTAGATTATTTTAGATCTATGTGTTTGCTTATGCGTAAATCGATTTAGTCATTTCAGAGATTTTGGAATTGAAAATTGGTATGAGGCGTAAAGTTTCTTAAAAATGGACTGTACTTAATTGAAAAAGAAACACTAAGTTACCGCAAATGTGCATATTTATTTTTGTAAACGCCTTTGGTCTTAGTTAAAATAATAATGTGCTTGGTTTTAAATATTCTGCCGCTAATGCAATCCCTCAAAGCCGACCTCTAGTGTAGAGGTAGCTAACGATTGCAAACAAATTACTCTGATTCGTTTCAAAGAGAAAGTGCAAACGCAACTAAATGAGTCGGAATGGTAGCATGGTGCCGATAATTCAACTGAGCGTCCCGCTGACTCGACAGAATCCATTTTCTCGGCACAATCTGATTTAGGTCATATCGTCTGTCCATTATTAAATAAAATTTTCAAGATATTTTCGATCGAACTTGAAAAAGGAAGCTGCGTATCTGAACCGTTTTAAGATTTGGAATCTTTAGCTGAGACTGTCAGAGTGATTGTAGGATTTATTTGAGTTCTTCTAAAGACGTTTCACGTAAATTTTATTACAGACTTTTGATGTGGTCTGGAAAGGAATGCAATAAAAGAACGAATGTCATGGATTTTCATTCTGGCAAGAAAACTATTATGTATGAAGGAGCACAGCTATACAATAAATTACCGAAAACTATAAAAGAAACAAAATCACAAAACAAATTTAAAAAACTACTTAAAGACCACATTCTAAGTGACCTTTCATTACTTCTGTGAACTTCATACTCTTTGACTAGTTTGTGCGTAACTTGTTTATTTTTTTGTTTTTTTTTTACCTACCTACAATATACATACCTACTCCTTTTTTATTTGTGATAAAATTCGCCTGCATGCTCAAAGGCAAACATTTATCTTAGTTAATAAGTTAATTCTCTTATAAGTGAACTATGTATGTTCTTTAGAGAAATAAATAATCTTAAACCAGAATACTACCTATATACTAGGTAGTAGGATTAACTTTTCAGCGAGTGTGCGTCTGGATTGGAACCACCGCTTTGCTCGTGAAGTCTGCCGGCAAGCAGTAATGTGCAAGCATTATTGTGTTACGATTTGATGAGCATGGTAGCTAGTGAAATTACTGGGCTTATGATACGTAATACCTAATGTCTCAGGGTAAAGAGCGCACTGCAGTGCCACGCAGGCCTTTGTGCTTCAAAGATCTGAGAGGCACTGGATTTGTCATGGGCTGGCGTTATGCTTACCATCAGGCAAACGACCAGCTCGTCTTGTTATCAAATAGTATAAAAAAACCATATCCGTACTATGTACCTATAATAAATGCGCCAGTCTGTTTATACGTTTGTTGGTTTGTCCTTCTTTTACGCAGCGACGGAATAACAGATCGACATAATTTTTGGCCTGTTTATATTATATCTGTATATAGTTTATAAATTGAAATTAAATTAAGTTAATTAATTAAATTAAATTTAAGTTTTTAAATTCATACAATCTATATCTCTATCTATATTTTGACGGGACCTTCACTGGCAGATAGCTGATGTTACAAGGAGTAACTTAGGCTACGTTGGCGAAGCCTCGGGGCAAAGGTAGAATAGAATAAATTATATTGGTCCAGATCTTATAATGCCCTCCGAAACCACCAAAATCGATAAATGAACAAACTTCTTATATAAATAATTTTATTGTAGAATAACAACAAGTTGATAACCAGCATTCACATATATCTAAACGTCAAAAATAATATCGTTCATAAGATATCTGATGGGTTTCCATAACGTGCAAGAAGTAAAAGTATCACTCAAGAGCCATTTACCTCGAAAGATGATATCCATACATAAAGAAACGACATTGAAGGCAACGCGAGGGTAATAGAAGATCGAATAACATAAGAATGGGGAAAAACATGATGCTGAAAATGGTATTATTTTTGTGTGGTTAAGTGGATATTGTTTTTGATCAATTTTATTCATATGTAGAAATATTTTTTTACACGGAATTAGTATATAATTTTGTGTTACGTTTCTAATTTTATCGACACGATTGTGCCGTAACTTGTTTTTTTATAGGTTCGTCACAATAGGGATGTTGACTCCATTTTTTATGATGTCATCAATTCGTTTTCTCATGAGAATCAAATGTCTATATCGAAAAAACTGGAAATAGAATGCTAGAAAGGTCAAAATAGAGAGTTGAAGTCGGGCGTATCTACTGAGCGCTAAAACGCCCCATACAAATTGGACAGAACATCTGACGTCACTTGTTCTACGCGAGCCGTAAAGCTGTACTATAAACATGCGTTTTGATGATTTAGCCACATTGTGCCATTGTTGCCATTTGGCAAAATTTATCCGTGGATGGATATGACCTCTAATAAAAGTCATAGCTATAGGTCAAAACTATTATTTATAAAAATAATTATTTTATGGCTGACTTCACCAACTATTTCAGCAATATACCTATCAATTTTTCCGCGGTCTTTCCGATAGAAATATGGCGAAAAATATTAGTTTTAGATACGTGTCAGTTGTTCAGAAAATGGTTTTGCGGTCGCTGGCCGTGATTGATATGCCTCCCACATGTCTACCGCCTGCGCCTGTCGATTTATCCACAGGAAAATTTAACACGAAACTGGTAGGATGCGCTGTACTGTAAGGAATAAATGTTATGACCGATTCACGTCATTATCAGTTGCTGTTTGGCGATCAGCACACGTAGCAACTTGAGTCTATCAAATATTTACAAGGTTTCAATAACGGGTGCCAATTATAGCAACTAAAGGCCCAGTTTACGGTTGCCGCGATTTTAAATAAACTTTCAAAAGCCATGATCATCAGTCAGTTCAACGATACGTAGAATAGGAATGATGTTGCGATGTGGGGGACGGTGAGAGGGAAAAGTCGCTCTACGCCTTGCGGTTGCCGATTGACGAAACCAGCAACTTGACGCAACTGCTACAAATTTGTTAGCTGCTATTTGCGGCAATTTGCAAAATTATTTTGTTACCGATTGCAGCAACGGAAAACTGTTGCAATCACCGAAACTCACAACTAGAGTTGCTACGTTTGCTCAGTTTCTAAACATTATATGAAAATCCTAAAAATAGCCTACCTTTCTGCGAGGTTCCGGTTGCCGTGAATGGGATCTCAAAGTTGCTACGTGTGCTGAGCGCCGAAAGTTCGTGTTGATGTATCATGTACCTAGTGCTAGGTATTACGTTTTACTTGGGATAGCCCAGTTTGGGTAGATGTCACGTCATAGTCTCGTTTTTTAATAAAGATATTCCACACATTTATAAAATACCGATACTGCCGTTTCATCCAGAGCTACAGTACTATAACAAATTTAAAATTAATTGCACAAAAAGTCCGGATATACGAAAAAGCATGTACCTTATCATGATTAAAATCCATAAGGTACCATCCCACTGACCCAGAATTTTTTAATTTGGCACAAGGGTACTTCACATAGCAGGAGAGGAATAATAAATGAAAAGAAAATCGGCCATTAATTTAAAATGAATTCTATACATAATTATTATATATATTAGGTGATAAAAATTACGCAAGTACTATATATGAGGGTTGCTATTTATGTATCCGGAACTGGCCACTTACAGAAACAATATTAAAATGTAACAATTACATTTGAAAATGGAACTCATTGGGTGTAGAATACAGTTTGTTTCAAAGCACACTTTGAAGAAAATGGTCGCCTGTTTTAAAATGGCGCCAAAATGTGAAAAGTCAATTGACAGTAATTGTGAAACAAACTGTATTCTACAGTCAATGAGTTCCATTTTCAAATGTAATTGCTACTTTATAATATTGTTTATGTATGTGGCCAGTTCCGGATACATAAATAGCAACCCTCGTATTTCTACTTTTAATACTTACTTACTATCACAACCTACTATACATTTAGTTGAAGCGATACAATGGTTCAGTGGACACCAGCTTATTCGTCGATGTTAAATCCTTGAGCTTTTGGTAAAGGAAAACATCGATTCTGGCGTCTCATGCCTAAACCTGATTTTAGTTTCGCTCTCTCTCTTTCGTGTTATAAGGTATGCCGAATCGTTAGTTCTCACTTCGATCACTTGTTGCCTTAGAACGTGCACTTAGAGTCATTTAACTTTCAATAGCGCTCTCTTGAGCCAATATTAATAAAGAAATTTTAATTTCAAGACATTTTGTTGTTTTAAATACCCAAAGCTGCTAAATACTACGGAGAAGAAGGGAGAGACAACCATTGAAATATTTCCCATCGAGTAAAATTTATGTTTCCACATTGCTTTGTTCCCCTGATACTTTCACTAAAGGGAGTAATAATATTATACTTTTGTTTATTTTTGCTTGTTACTGTTCGTTGGGCATTTAACTCCATAAACTTGTCTTGCGTTATAATGAGAGAAAAACATATCAATAGCTTTTGCTTACTTTATGTTGTAATGCATAATATGATCATAGAAAAAACCTAAAATAAAGCGACGTGCCTGCATTGAACTTGCAGGTGAAGGTACTACAGTATGCCGCTTGAAAATAGTAGCTTAGGCTACGCACACACACATTAAATTCATAAAATAGTCTGGCCGTTTAAGTAATGTAACTACTGTGAAATTACTGGGCTTATGAGACTTCTCAGGAAATGAGCGCACAGCAATGCCGCGAAGGCCTTTGTGTTGCAAAGTTCTGATTGGCATTGCAATTGTTTTGGCTCGGCGTTGTGCTTTCCATCAGGCAAACGACCGGTGCAACTCGGTACCAAAAAGTACAAAAAAAACTAAATTTTAGACACATTTATTTATTCACTAAACTAGTGACGCCGTAGACGCCGGATGCAACTATGGTTATTCTGCATGTTCCTAATTATGGTTTTTTTAACGACCACTTTGCTCCTTTTTCTTACATCTTAGACTAAAATTTATGTAATAAGGTAGCGAGGCAGTCAGTCTCAATTCTAAACATAGCACTATTCTTTACCATATGGTAAGGTCGCTGACCTATTAACAAAAGTTTCCTCGATGTTGTTTTTCACAAATTCTTACACTCCAACACGGCCATTCTGACATGGCAAACGTCTTCGTGTGCGTTACCTGAAAAACAGAAACAACACAATTCAAATAACATACCTCCATCTCAGCCAGTCCTGACTGCAATAATTAAACAGCAATATGTCCCTTTCATGTCCCTTATAAGCGTAATATCCATCAACGTAACCCCAATCTTATGTAACCTAGCTACCGACGCAAACATACCGGTAACAGTTGTATTAATATTCGAACTAAGATTTTACTGAGCATAAAACTTCGAAGGAGCAATAAAAGATTTTTTCATCGTAAAAAACGAAAGGCAAGTAGCGTCATTAATACAAACTTTGTATTTTCATGATTTGTACCTTGCTTTGTTGTATTGTAATTTTTATGGGGGATGGCTGCGCTCGCGTGGCTACACTGCGTAATCGTATTTTATATCAACAATGGCCCTTATCTCTAAAAACGTATTTGAAATTCATGGGCCTGCCTTGTTGAAAAATTGTCTTCAGTATTTTTTTATTCCAACCTCTTACGGTTATGATAAAAACTCAGCATTACCTACCCATTCAGACGCAAAGAAGTTGACTTAAAAATGTTTCTACGAACAAATTTATGATGCTCTTTTGTTACGGATACGTAAATCTTTTAAAAAGTAAATACTTTTGAAATTTTTTCGCCGAATCTGAACAGGTACTTGTTGCAAAGAACTTACAAGGGGCGGGCGAACTTTTAAACGTTTTCTTTCTTGAGTCTTTTACGATATTGGTTTGGAGTGAAATATCGGCCTCTTTTACTTATTTATCTCTGGCAGCTAGGCTTCCGACGTGCGCGCAATGCAAAGAGTTCCTGAAATATCCTTTGAATGTAAAATGGGGTAATTTAGGGAATTTCCTCTTAGCGTATGCGATGATCCGTTGTGTAAGTACGTACTGGAAGTAAACGTGCTATTTCGCCGTCCTCATATCGATTCCAAGAGGTCGCCTATGAAAATAGAAGTAATATATAAAATCTCGTTTGCTGCGGTCCATTACGTCTCGTGCTAATGTGATCGCGAGTTTCACGTGGGGGAATATTTTTTGTACCTATTCTTAGGTCGAGAGTGCTTAATCCGTAGGTTTTTATAGGTAAGTTAGGAATAAAACAACGACTTCGAAAGAATCAGACTTCTATACATCTATACCTACAAATAAATAAAATTGAAGTGTCTGTTTGTAATATCAAAATAACAGCTTTTTAATAAATGCACATGAAAGTATATACGGTATATATAAAACAACTATTTTTAAAAACTTTGTCTGTCTGTCTGTTTGTTTCGGGTAATCTCCAAAACGGCTGGACCGATTTCGACGGGACTTTCACTGGCAGATAGCTGATGTTACAAGGAGTAACTTAGGCTACTTTAATATTAGAAAAAGAATTAGGGTTCCGTGAAAAAAAAATACATGAAATCCAAAATCTCCACGCGGGTGAAACCGCGGTGCAGCAGCTAGTGAGAACTAAAAAAATCAAATGAAATCAATTAAACTAGTGTGTTTAAAACTCAGCAAGAGTATTATAAATTTCAGCGACTGAGTTACGAGCAAAACGTACGTGACTAGGTACATAAGAATAATAATAGGTCGGGGAAAAAGTTTCTTCGCATTTTTTAAGAAAATTCAAAACATTTTTTAATATAGTTTATTTACATTTAACTAAAGTATGTAGGTACCATTTTGTTCGATAACTTTTTGCCATCTTGTAGGTAGGGACATGATCCCATTGCTATATAAATTTTGGGACTTCTGATCAAAATACCGCGACAAGTGGTTTTGGCAGTCCTCTCGTGATGTTAACCTGACACTGCCTAAAGAATTCTGAAGATACCGAAACAGGTGGAAATCTGAAGGTGTAAGGTCAGGACTATTCGGCGGATGCATTAACACCTCCCAGCCAAACTCTCTTAATTTTTTCTGAGTGGCTAAAGATGTGTGAGGTCTAGCGTTATCATGAAAAACCATGAAAATGAAAACCACACCCCTTCTGTTGATTAATTCCGGCCGCTTTCTCTCAACTTCTTGCTTTAATCTCATCAGTTGTTCGCAGTAGAGTTCAGAATCGATGGTCCTGCCTGGTGGTAACAGCTCATAATGAATAATGGCCTTCCAATCCCACCACACACACAGCATCACCTTGTTACGAGTTAACCCGGGTTTCGCCACAGTCTGTGAAGCCTGACCGGTCTTTGACCACGACCTTTTTCGCACGTTCTTGTCGTACGTGATTCACTTTTCATCACCAGTTATCAGCTTCTTCAAAAATGGTTCGGTTTCATTACGTTGTAGTAAAGAATCACAAATGAGTACACGGTTCATTAGGTTTCTTTCAGTGAGCTCGTGAGGTACCCAAATATCGAGCTTTTTTGTGTACCCAGTTTTTTTCAAATGCGCCAAAACTGCTTTGTGGTCAATTCCCAGTTCTTCAGCTACGTCGTAACTACTGATATGCCGATCTTGTTCCACTTTTTCAAAAATGGCATCCATTTTATCCGTAATAGGGCGACCAGAGCGACGTGCATCTTTGAGATCAAAATTTCCGGATTGAAAACGCTTAAACCAAATTTGTGCTACTCTCACAGACACTGCACTAGGTCCATAAACATCGCAAATTTTTTTCGCGGCTTGCGTTGCATTTTTACCTTTTTTGTAGTAAAATTTTAAAATGTATCGAATTTCTTCATTAGATTCACTCATTTTGACAGTACGAAAAACAAATGAAAATCACACATTTTCCTAATTTGAATTTGGAATTATGTTCTTTAAAATTTAAACTTTCATATGATACCAAAAACAGCCAGATACAAATAGTATAGCCAAAGAGATTTTATTACAAGTTCATACATACTATAATGCGAAAAGACTTTTTCCCCGATATGTTACGAAATTTACTGGTAGCACTTTGTATAACTGGTAGCATGTTGTGTAAGCTTCGTATGTGAAATTAGCCTTTTTCTTCGAGTACAATGTTAAAGGTTACGTAATAAAGTGCTTCAGTGTTTATGCTGAACTGAATCCAAAACAGGAGGCACAGAGGGTTTTGAAAGAAACCAGTTTCAAGATAAGTAAAAAAAAAGTGGGAACCGACTCCGATAAAATGAACAAAACAAACGCTTACACACTCAGACCCCCCGCACTAGGATTCCCTGTGTCGCAGGTGGCATGTACACACACAGATACATATCACAAATATCCAAGACCCGAGAACAAACTTTATGCTTACACAAAATCTGCCCTGGCCGGGAATCGAACCCGGGACCCCTCGCTTTGCAGGCAGGGTTACTACCAACTTAGCCAGAGAGCCGTCATATATCGTGATATTTATGAAATTTCGTATCCCATTTTTCACAATTAGGGGTGGTATTCTTTTATAAAGTTTATATAGGTCAACCTCAAGAGCACGATACCCTTTAAAAAAATGGCTTTTAAAATATCTGATTGCATCATTATTCGTGCTGCAACTGATCGATAATAGGGTAGTTGCACGAAACACGAAATGTATAATTACTATGGTTATACACGTTTAAGAAAATCTTATTAATACCATAAAAATAAAATTCTCAAAAAAATACACAATTTCCATAAACATACTGAATCTAAATTTTTCCTGAATTAAACGATTTTCTTTATCATCCATAAGTAATTTAAAGATAAATGTTAAATGAACTTAAAAAAACGCAGCTTTTAACGGCCATTGGGCACAATGCATTATTATGCACAACCACCGCGTGTTCAATGCAGACGGTGCGCTAAATACGCAGTGGTGCGCAAGTGATGTATATTGTGGAGCAATCGTTGCTTTGATTATGCATGATTATTTTTACCCACGATGGAACGGAGACGGTATATGCGTTTAGGGTGAGAGGTTGATTGTTTGTTAGTGTGTGCACACATGAATGTTCCCATTTATTGATAAGCTTGTCGACTTATATTTGTATTTGTGTATTGTTTGTTGACTTATATTTTCAATCATGTATTGCGTACATGTTCTTTCCCTTTAAAAAAAATACACGTAAAATTATTTATATTTTCTGATTTTTTTGCAAAATATATCTTGTTATTAATTGGCCTAGCTTTTCACTGCTCATAAACTGCCATAAAACTATACAAAACGCCGTTTCAATATTTCAGCAATCAAAACTGACGTAATTAAACCGAGGTTTTTATTCCACATGTTTGTACACGAATACTGTAAAAAACATTGAAAATAACAGCAAAATATTTTTAATCAGTCGATGGGTAACTTTATCAGGCAAATGGATCCTGTCGGGTGTATGATTGACATGGAGTTTGCGATACAACAATTGCGCGGTGTTCTGTCAATATTCATAGTCGTTTTCAGCATAAAAGACCGAATAAACTGAATTCTTCAATATACCTATTTGTGTTTGTTTGTATATAACAACATTTTTGTATGTTAGCCTTTACAAATAAGCCGCAATTCCTAATTAAGGTATAGGATTCATGGGTATGACTTATTATTATTACAATAATAATTGATGGAAATATAATTTTCATAAGTAGGTATTTTTTTACGTATAAGAGTATAATTGATCAAGTTTTGGTGCTTCATCATGTTAACGTTTCTACGTACTATCAACTATTAAATTGGTAAAATTTGTGGGTGCTAATTGTTTTAAAATAAATTTAATTCAAACTAAAAATGACACATCAATTTAAAGCTGCACAAAGAGATTTTGATAATCTGAAACCAAATTGATAGTCAGGTTTCTCTTTGAACATCAAATTAGTTGTAATATCTAGCTCTACAATTTAGTTATCAACTCACATCACTGACTTTAGGTACCTACTTAAAATTTCAGATTTATTTTGAAACTGTTTGTAATATGTTTCTCGTAACTGGAGTGGAGTATATGAGCGCAGCATGAAACATTGGCGTTGTTTCAAAGCTTTTACGCACATTATTTATTCAGACTAAGAATAGCAAATACTTCCATATTCTACTACAGTACACTTGCACACTTCACATAAATCATGCAAATGTAATATGATTTAACTTTCAAATGGAAAAGGCTTAGAAATCGGTCTGCTTTTTACCCGACGAAAAAACGGAAGAGGTTTACAAGTGGACCCGTAATTTTTTTATTTATAACCATGCATCACTTTTTACAGAACAGTCTGACTTTGAAGATTCTTCATTCGATAGGGTATACCTCTAAATTGGAATCAATTTGAAAGAAAAATAGGTTGGCGATTATATTTTTTAAAATTTTTAGAAATATTTTTCATCAATTTGGATAAGATCTCACGATGCATTCCGATGATAAGGCTCTGAAAGTAGTTTCTTTTACTTTTTACAGACTTCTAAAAACCAGACTTCCTCTATTCATTTCGCTTTTCAGGGTTCTTTATCAATATAAAGAATCCCTATAAGATTGTCCAGTCCATCCCTGTGTGCGTCCGTCTTTCCCAGTGTGCTACATAAGCAGCATGCTCGACTAAGTCACTCATAACCCTCTAAGTAATTTCTAACCGTTCGAACTAAAAAAATTGCAGTCAATTTTGTGAGTGAAAACTCTTAATAACAATTTTTTAGATATCTACAAAAATTAACGCATTATAGAGAGAAAACTACAGAACTAGTGCAGGCA
Organism: Crocallis elinguaria; assembly: GCA_907269065.1. Taxonomy (NCBI): domain Eukaryota; kingdom Metazoa; phylum Arthropoda; class Insecta; order Lepidoptera; family Geometridae; genus Crocallis; species Crocallis elinguaria. The sequence continues at coordinate 6,519,025 of OU026079.1, read as the reverse complement.
CACAAATATAATAATTATGACCCATTTTAGACGCTACGGACAGACCTGCCAAACGAAACTTATTTAAGATATCTTCCATTTATTGCTTTCTTGCTAATTTTGCTTAGTTATCTATGACTACGCAATAATTTATGTAGAATAAATCAAATTAAAAAAGAACAGAAACTGAAATATTTGACGCATCTACAAATCAAACATATACTGCGTAACGAGTTCTAACGGATCCTCGGCGAAAGATAATAATTTCCGTGCCCCTGTTTGCCTAAGCGCAACCGACTCGTTTTATAAAATCTGCTTTCTTACCTTATATACTTATAGATAATCTTAAATCAAATCAATACCTTTGCTACTGGAGTTGAAATAACAGTTAAACAGCAACGGCGATATGCGAGGAAAAGTGCTGACATTGTATGTTACATTTTAGAAAGAATGTGTAGATGTTATTCACTAGATGGTTGGACTAACTCTTCTGCGAGGGTCCGTCTGGGTTGGTACTACCACTTTACTCGTGAAGTCTGCCACCAAGGAGTAGTGTGCAAGCATTACTGTGTTCCGGTTTGATGAGCAAAGTAGCCAGTGAAATTACTGGGCTTATGAGACTTAATACCTAATGTCTCAGAGTAACGAGCGCACTGCTGCAGTGCCACGCAGGCCTTTGTGTTTCAAAGTTCTGAGTGGCAATGCAATCGTTGTGGACCGGTGTTATGCTTACCATTAGGCAAACGACCAGCTGAGAGATGAGAGATTAAAAAAAAGACGTCACTCATCACGTTTTTACTCGATCTCAGAGAAATAACAAGAATTCAATTCAATTTGTACCTGATTCTTTACCTGCCAGCATCCTCTCAAACTGTATCAGTATAATACATGAACGAATTTGATGGACTGTAGAGGTACCTTAGTCCGTCGATTTACGCCCTCATTCATAAAAGCTCAATAAGATAATCTATGCTTTAAACTGCTCCGCCAACTTCTCGTTGTCGTAAGCTGTTACGCGTGAAAACGAGACAAAACCCTTTCTAGTAATTAAGTAAGTTACGGAACGTTTATGAATAAGGGCTTTAGTGTTTGTTTTCTTCTTAAATTAAGCAATTCCTTTAATCACACACCATTCACCCAACTAATTGCATTAGTTAACCAACGAATATTTATTAAAGTCGGACGTAAGCGCTTAGTAAAACTAGCGTCCAATAAATCCACTAGAGAAGACACATTAAGATGTACGTGAGCTTCGGCGTCGGAATTTAAACCTGGAAATGAGAGACTAAAAAGCGTATAACTATGTTCAAATTAGACCATCCTTTCTTAGGACGGGCGCTTAATGAAAATTTGAACTTTTTTCTCTTTTGTCACATTTTTTAGATTGTAGTTTTTTCTTTTGTAGGTAGAACGAGACGTCCTTTGCAACCGGACGCTGTCTTATTTAATCGCCCGCTACAATTCAGACATAATAGAATTTAATTGTCTCTGATTCTGCTACGAGATATTATCATTACAAAGCTAGGGTTATTTATGCTTGCCTATGATGAATACTGTTATTCTAATCAATTTACGAATATTATCATTTATACATATGGCCATTGATTTATCTCGACGATAGTGCATTGTCGGTGGTAGTTAACAGCGCTGGAAAATTTCCCATCACTATGACAGTCATCTTCTGTGTTTAAAATGAAAACAGATACATACGTATACATAAATAAATAAATAAAACAGTATACGTAATATAATATAATATACTAGCTGCTGCTCGCGGTATCACCCGCGCGGAGATATTGTATTTCACGGGTTTTAATTGTTCTGCGTGGGACCCTAATGTTTTTAAAATAAAAGTAGCCTAAGTTACTCCTTATAAAATCAGCCATCTGCCAGTCAAAGTCCCATCAAAAACGATCCAGCCGTTTTGGAAACCAGCCGGAACAAACAGACAAAAAAATTAAAAATTATTTTTTTAGTAATTAGTGCTGTAGGTATATATACTCGTACTTTCAAATTTTATTTATTTGTATGTATAGATACGTAAAATATACATGAAACCTATATGTAAAAAGATAACATACCTACAACTCGCAGTTATAGAAGTTCCCCAGATCATTACTACAGAAGTAGGAACATATAGCACACGAGTTTTCAATCTGGAACGCGGCCTACACTGTCACGTCACATGCATGTAATGAATGCAGCTTCATTAAATGAATAGAAATGAGAACTGTTTTTCTCCCATTATTTATGGAGGGTTTACATTTTATACCAGCGTTGCGGTCAACTTTCCACAAAAAACTTGTTAACTATAATCATCATTATTATCATTATCAGCCTCTTACGCTCCCACTGCTGGGATACATGCCTTCTCTCAAAGAGAGAGAGGTATACCCCACGCGGGCCCAGTGCGGCTTGGATGTCACATGTCCTCGAATTTTTTGGTTCTTGAACATGCCGGTTTCCTCACGATGTTTTCCTTCACCGTTTTAGAGCGAGTGTGATTAATCCGCACATAACTTGATATAAGTTATTGGTGCGGTAACCTTATGTTAGGTAAAGTAAAATTGTGACTATACCTATAGATAGAACCGAACAAGAAATAGCGAGTGGCATATAGGGCCTGGGGCTGACAACCTATAAAGATCTCATTAGGGAAAAGTTACGTAATCGAAATAGTGTGCGTATTATTATAGTATACACTCATTATATTCTGGTGTGGACTGAATAATAAAATTAAAATGATTTATTATTATTTCTTTTACAAGGTTCATTGCCTTGTAAATATAATATAACGATATATCGTTTTGTTACAGCTCTGTGACATTATTATATTGCATTATTATCCGATTTACACATGTATGTAAAATTTCAGCTTAATCGAATACTGGGAAGTGGGTCAAATTTAGCTTGCAAGATTTTGCCTAAACAAACAAACATAGACACATACAAACATTGCAATTTAAATAAGAGCTTGTCATAATAAAAATCCATGCAAGAATATAAAACATAGGTCATTATATATGTCCAGATGATGTGAGGTGTTGTGTGTTTAAGATCCCCCATACACGAGCACTCCAATCCACAACATTCCAATCCAACGTTCCAAAAACCACCCGCGCGTGTGGAATTTTAGATGGATATCTCATTAGTTTTAGTCTGTGATTCGGGTAGACAAACGTTACAGAGACCCGCTATTAGAGTCATTTATTTTAACCTTCATAAGTGCTTCGTTGGGGCCTATATGAATTAAGCATTTTGAATTTTAATTTGATTACGTGGAGTGATAGGAATATTGAATATCCAAACGTTCCAAATCCAATGTTCAAACTCGTCGTGTGTGGCCGATACGACGATCCATTTCGCGCTCAGTTGGCAGTACTCGAGATGCAGCATGACCGAAAAATGGAGTGATGGCGCGCTCGGAATGGAGTGACCGCTTGTGTGCTCGAAAGTGGACCATCGATCCACTCAATCCACGACGCATGTAACGATGGATTTGGAACGCTCGTATATGGGGGCCTAACGTTAGTACCCCGTTCGAGCACAATAAACACCCTTGCACCGTGCAAAAAACAGCATCAAACAGAAGTGTTACAAAGCTATGTACCTAATTGGTACTACCAAAGACAAACTAACAAGCAGTCTCAGATTAATCAGTGCAGGTGTAACATTCGTCTAAGCCACATTTGGCTGAGACCGGTGCTGCCATTACACTATGGATAACAGTCGCTCGGCAAATGGTCCGTGACGAGGCCGTCCGCATTTCGGTGGCCGTTAGAGCGCGATTAATGACGTCATCATGTCTGCTTTCGGAGCAATCACTACCGCTGTAGGTGGAGTTTGTACTACCTACTGGCTTGGTAATAAATATTGTGATGCAATAACTTCTTAGCAAGTTACTGAGAGGTGTTTCTGCTATTTTAGTTTGAAATGTAATAACAAGTGCCACGATTTCTTAATCAGTCATTCATTAGCTTTTATTTCTGGCTTGGTATTAAATATACTATTGTGATGCAAAAACTTCTTATCAAGTAACTGCGCTGTACTAGTACTTTAGTTTGAAACGTAACAAGCGTCACGATTCTTCTTTTTCGCAGGCAAGTTTTCTCGTAGTTTCAGACATCGCGTTAACTTCTGTGCAACTAAGTTCATAAAAAACCATTTCAATTACAACAAGAAAAATTGGTGCACTTAAAAAGTGCAAGTTTTATTTCGTGTCTGGGTGTTGTGGGAATAAAACTTCGACTACACAATCTTGTCAAAAGAATGAGACCAATATTTTATGCATCATTTATATGCTTAACAAGTTTTTTGTGGAAAAATATATTTTTACAGACAAGCTTTTATAAAATACGTAATTGATGCTGTAATCTCGTGGCCACTTTCCAGCTCTATCATCAGGACCCTGGTCATCATCAGATCAGATCAGAGGACACGAAAAGACGAATCAAACGAGCTCAAACTTTATGGGGTTATGTCGTTTCGTTACAGAGATCCTATGACCACCTACCGGCTCCCTCATCAGATGTTGTGACATCATTATATTGCATTGTCATCCGATTTACATATGTATGTAAAATGTCGTAATCGCACACCGCGAAGTGGGTCAAATTTAGCTTGCAAGATTTGACCTAAACAAACACACAAACATATGTACATACAAACATTGCAAGTTAAATAAAAGCATGTAATAATAAAAATACCCTAGATATAGCCTCGTGAAGCAGTAGTGTGCAAACATTACTGTGTTACGGTTAGCCAGTGAAATTACTGGGCTTATGACACTTAATACGTAATGTCTCAGGGTAACGAGCGCACTGCATGCCACGCAGGCCTTTGTGTTTCAAAGTTCTGGGTGGCACTGCAATTGTTATGGGTCGGCGGTACGCTTACCATCAGGTAAACGACCAGCTCGTCTCGTTAACAAATAACATAAAAAAATCTTAGTTAGTAATAAGTATAATATATACGAGTATATGATCGTTCGGCGCCATTTATGCGCTAATTTTGACATCAATAGCGATAAAATACCAAACAACTGCAAAATTCACTGCACATTTTTTACTGAACTAGAAGTATGATGCACGAGTACTTCACCTACGTTCTGAAGCCACTAAGGGCCGCGGCTGTCCGCACTCTCATCTCAGATGATTGATAGGCCGCGCACACGCGAGCCTCTGCTTTATATTCTATTTGTCTTCGGAACTTCACTAACAACTCCAACGCATCGATATAAAGATACTAGAATAGTCACAAAGTACTCTTAAAACATTTTTAAGGTACTATTAATTATGAAATATTTGTAGTTAGTTATGGCATAAAATACTTAGTAAGAGCAAAATGTTCGCTTAAATCGTTGATGACTATATTTGCTTGCCATGGCACGGCTGGAGTGGCAGGATTGGCAGTCCCGATTTTTGTACAACAAAGAGAAGCCTTGGTGAATTCTGTGTCGATGGTACTATTACTTATTCTGTGCCTGAGCTCAGTATAGATTCGTGACGCATGCTGTACCTATTTATTTTATTCTGTGTTTGTCTTTTGTTTTTTTTTTATTTTTTCATAAAGTATTTTAGCACTATGTTCATAACAAAGGCTTATTTTTTTAATATAATTAAAAACCTTAGTTTACCCCCGAAAAACAAATAGACAGACATGCCATTCTAACGTAAAAAAAATATATAGCATTATAATTATATTTTTATGTTTTATAATGCGTTGACACGCAAAAGGGCATGTTACGTATCGTGCCGTAGTGTAAAGTTATTTTTAAAACCGTTAATGTTTTTAGGTTACAAGAGATTTATTTTTAACCATTTTTAAGGTTCTGTATTCTAAAAGTAAAATGAAACTTGTGGCTTCTGCGCTAAATTGAAATTTAGCACTTTTGTACAACTTATGCAATGGTCCCTCTATATGATTCAAATATGTTTTACTTGAATTAAATGAAACCGTAGTATAGGGGTGGAAAAAATGAAAGTATTTTTATTATTATTTATTTTAAAGGCCAAGTAAACTCGGTCGGAATAAAACAGCCTCGGCGCACGGTCGATCTCGCCGGTGAGGTCGATGACTACTGCTTCTAATTTGGTGTCCGATACCGCAACCGAAAACTGAACGCCTTCCTGCACCAGCCATCGGACTGGCGCTAGGATTTGACTGATCGGGCTAAACCAGCGCCAATATAACAGCCGCGATGGGATCGTCAGGTGATCCTATCATATGATCCTTGGGTGCTACCCAAGATATACCTAGGACGGTGACGAGGGAGAGCTAAAAACAATCTTAATACACACAGAACTATTTACATGGCTACTCATACCTATAACGAATTATAGAGCTTCGAGCATGGAACCCATGGTTCATGAAGCTCGCACAAGGCAGTCTTGTTACTTCAATAAAGTCATATATCCTTGATATTCAATATTCGAACAATGTGAGGGTCTGGGCATTGTTGGATGTTTACTTCGTAGGTACATCGCTACTGTTTATACGTCCAGCCCTTCCAAATCCGAATGAGTAGGTTATTGATTGGAACAAAACACTGGCAGAACCTACTATACACTGGGTAAACTACTTATGTACATACAGAGTACTTTCAGACTTGGGAAAACTACATACACAATTCTATTTTTTTTAAGTTAACGAGGTATAACAACTTCGTGGTATAATTGATAGGTCGGTCGACCTTGCGCTAGGATTTCCTGCGATGCAGCTGGTATGAAGTCACATAGATATACAGTAGTACAAACAACACCTACTTTTTATTTTTCCGGAAAGTTGGTGTGGATACAGTTTTCTGTAGTAGTATAAGATAACCTCGCGTTTTTTAACACGGCTAAACCCTATTTAGTGGTAGGGCTAACTCTTCTGCGAGTGTCCGTCTGGGTTGTTACCACCGCTTTGCTCGTGAAGCCGCCAAGCCGTAATGTGCAAGCATTACTGTGTTCCGGTTTGATGAGCAGAATAGCCAGTGAAATTGCTGGACAGATATAGACTTAATACCTAATGTTTCAGGGTAACGAGCGCACTGCAGTGCCGTGCAGGCAAAGGCCTGCAAAAGCCTGCAAAACAAAGGTTTTTCAAAGTTCTGAGTGGCACTGCAATTGTTATGGGCCGGCGTTATGCTTACCATCAAGCAAACGACCAGCTCGTCTCGTTACCAACTAGCATAAAAACATATATATATACCCCATATGACGACTAAAGCTCAGGGTAAACTTGTTTCATGTACCTAACCATTTATTATCATCTTTTTCGCAAAAAATCACGAATGCAAAGCCGCAGGTTAAATAACCTAGTTGAGTATAAAAATGCCTTGTTAAAGATTTCGTGTCATTCAGGTGGTGGATTCACCAAAACACAATTTACGGGGGAAATAAGCTATCAGAGTACAATTATTTTTCATATCAAGTATATATCGGTTAGTATTAAAATATAAAAACTTTATATGGGAATAGGTACTTCCATAACTGATGAAATATTACAAAATATGCTTAGTTTAATTAACATAATCTAGTAATTAGCAATCATCTCTAATAAGAGTATATCAAACGGTTGAAAAGTTAGCTTATATATTTTCTTCTCTTTTGATTCTTTTTAATATTGTCAAACTAACTACTAGACTGATTCAAGGAAGGATGAAGGCTATGATTCAGAGATGAAAACTGTATAGAATTTTGACATAAATATGGAAGTACGCGTCCCCGCTTTGAGTGGTCTCTGAATCTGAGCCTTACTCTTTTGCGAGTGTCCGTCTGGGTTGGTACCACCGCTTTGCTCGTGAAGTCTGCTGCCAATCATTGCAGTAATGTGCAAGAATAACTATGTTCCGGTTTGATGAGCAAAGTAGCCAGTGAAATTACTGGGCTTATGAGACTTAATACCTAATATCGACCTCGCCGGTGAGGTCGCTTGCTGGCTAAATAATTTTAGTTATTATAGGGACTGAACTTCACTTGGTCGTCGAGTTTCCCTTCTTCTTGATGGCTTTGAAATAAGATGTCTAATTGTCTATATTCACCACAACTTCCACAAGCACCAACCTCGGACATAGAAACGTAGCTTTTGCCTACTTCTCTCGGCCCGAGGTGGATTATGCATTCAAAAAAGGAATAGGTATTTTTTCACGACTTTAACCTGTACAGTGTACAATCACCTAGACGCGTCTGGGATGATTCGGTGACATATAGATGTTAAAGTCCTTAAAAAATATATTTATACATGCAATGTTTTATATTTTCGTAAATGCTGTTTACGATCCTAGTATCCTACTGTATAGCAAGTCGAGATGTTTAAAATACATTTTCCGTAGCTGTTTCTAGCATTTACATAATTGCAAAAGTTAACTGGCTTTTAGTTTCCGCGTTACGAAGGCGCAAACTAAATTGCAAAATTAAACCTTTTGCTGTTAGGGAAAATTTTGTTCGCGGCTTCACACAAGTGAAATCAGGATTAGACGTAGTATCGTGACGATGACTAATTACGTAACCAAACTTAAAAAAAAAAATTCGTTGAATCATTACAGAGTTGAGTGGTACCAAAAATAACGCAAGCGTAGCCACGAACAGAAGCTATTATCATAATAATCTATAACCCATGTCACTCAAGGATAGTGTGTGTGGCTTTCTATCAGTGAAAGAATTTTCAGAATCAGATAAGTGTTTTCCGAGAATTTCACCTCTACACTCAGTATATTCTGCGTAGGACGGTTGCTCACTTGACTGCGGCTCACTACTATTAGGTGATGGAGGTAGATACGTACCGCGGCTCGCTATGGCTATGTAGCCCAGTGTTCTGATGAAATAGCACACCATCGACCACAGTTGCTCTTTTTTTTAATATTCTTTGATAGATAATGATACGAGCCGATCATTTGCCTTATGGTAAGCATAATGCCGGCCCATAACAATTGCAGTACTACTCAAAACTATGAAACACAATGGCCTGCGTGGCACTGCAGTGCGCTCTTTACCCTGAGACATTAGGCATAAAGTCTTATAAGCTCAGTAATTTCATTGGCTAATAATCTTAATAAGAAATGAGATTGTCAAAAGGCTGACTACCTATATGCATCACTATCATATACACTTCTCACTTTTTTACAATACGATTCTTCAGATTTCGCTCTTTCAAATAATAGCCCGGTCGTTCCGCTCTTTCCACTACTATAAAATACTTACCAGTAAGATTCTTTCTCATTCGCTCATCCCTTACGAAATTTTCAAAACTTTAAAGTTTCTACCAAATTTAATTTCACTATGAATACATAATATGTTCTCTTACATATGTTGTTCTTTCTTTTTCTATTATCGTTGTAGACGTGTTTTATTTTATATACTCTTTCTTGGACTCTATAGTCTATACTTATGTAAAATTTAAGCCCAATCGGTTCAGAACATCCAACAGTCATTGTTATTGTCAGATTTATAACATTAGCATGAATACAATGTAACTAATAACGTGGTTTAGTGTTTGCATAATATTATATACAGTAGACGTTTTTATGTACGCTGATTATTGGGATCATTACTGTGGAATAATTTGTAAATACACTCGGATGGCTAGGTCGGTAAACATTTTGATGAGTAATTTATATTCAATGAATGTGTACACAAACAAATAAAAGCAGAAGTATAACATAATTATTCATTTCTAAAACATGAAAGTAATATTGTTGACAAAAAGACTGTGACCTCATTGCTAACTGAGGTTCCATGAGGAAATAGGAACTACGAGAACCGAGGTTCCAAAAAACTAGGTATAGCTACGAAACAAATACTTGTACTTTTTTGGGTGCTTAGATATTTTTTATGCTGTTTGATAACGAGACGAGCTGGTCGTTTGCCTGATGGTAAGCATAATGCCGGCCCATAACAATTGCAGTGCCACTCAGAACTTTGAAACACAAAGGCCTGCGCGGCACTCCAGTGCGCTCGTTACCCTGAGACATTAGGCATTAAGTCTCATAAGCCCAGTAATTTCACTGGCTACTCTGCTCATCAAACCGGAACACAGTAATGCTTGCACAATACTGCTTGGCGGCAGACTTCATGAGCAAAGTGATGGTACCAACTCAGAGGGATGCAAAACAAGTACCTATTCTGGTAAAAATATATAATTGATACCAATATTTTTGTGGTTAGGAAAACAAGCGAGCTTAGGAACTGTTATTTTCAGAATAATTTTCGCGATAGTGTTTACTAGGGTCTTTGGTAGGCATTCATAGTCTCTTTTTAGTGTTTGTAAGTGTTTAATAACCAGCCTCCATTCACTAAACGGGCCCCACAACATAATAAATTTTACAAGCATTTTTAAAGGCAAATTTGTTAGGATGCATGTCACTACTTATCGATGGGTTGCCATGCAGACACTCATTATTAAATTATTATTGTAAGACTATAATATGCACCGCGGCTTTGTCCACGTCTACTTGTTACTCCTTGTAACATCAGCCAGTGAAAGTCCCGTCAAAATCGGTCCAGTCGTTTCGGAGATTACCCGTAACAAACAGACAGACAAAAAATTTACAAATGGTTGTTTTGTTATAGGTCCTTATATAATTTCATATGCATTTAGTAACAATCTGTTATTTTGATATTACAAACAGACACTTCAATTTTATTTATTTGTATAGATAATAGATGATACTACTACCACGATCGTATCCATGCTCCACCAATAGTTGAAGACCTTCCTGCAGTTGTCAAAAACATTAGTCGCAGTGAGTTTACCTCACTCCAATTTATAGATAGCGTAGCTGCAGCGACTGAGTGATATCAACGTTGGCCTCAACACATTTTCGTGGCGGCAGCATCAGACTAGATTTGATTGAGATGGGCTGTATGCCAGAACACACGTAATAAAACACTGTGATATCTGTGCATTTATGTTTACTTGTATGAATTCAATCGTGCGACTAAATTAACGTGTTATTATATAAAAAATAGTTGTATGGAACTATTAATGCAAGTGAGAAGTTGCATGTGAGACAGGCTACCATGCCAAAGTGCCATGTGAAGAGCTGTGGCTCGACATTTGACGCCATTTTTGTTTCTGTTTCGGCGCGCAATACGTACCTTTAGTTCATATCCTCTACTTTTCTTTAATCATTGGGTTTTGTGCAACCTAGAGCCTTTATTCTTTTCTAATTATATATCTCAGGCGTGTACATCGCCGCTGGACTACAAGATAGCGGTCGATTCCAAAATGTTACCTCTGGCGGCGAACGTGGGAGTCTGGATCGTGTATGACTATATTTTAATATCATATATTTTAATGCAATTTCTGCTAGTGACACAACCTGGTATCACTCTGTCAGTGTCAGTGATGAATTTCCATTTCACAGGAAACAGCGTGTGAGTGATATCATTGCCGGCTTCAACCATTTTCATCGCGGCTGCATCCGACGAGATCGGATTGAAGTGGCTGCGTGCCAGGACACACAATACATTATGGCTGTGTGATAATATCTGTAAACGTAACCTGTTTAGTAGTAATTAAAGTAAAAAGGTGAAGGTTATTTTGTGCGTGTGTGTATGTGTGAAGTGTTTGTGACATTTTTAAATAATGTTATTGACGATGTGACCAAAGTAACAGTTATTTAAAAATAAAAAACATCAAACAACGTTACATATTCTTAGACCTCTTATTGAGTATTTTAGGTAATCAGAAACAAATACTGACGCATTTTATTTTCAACTAGCTGTGCCCCGTGGCTTCGCAGACTAGACGTAATAAAAGTCTAAAATCATATGTTACTCCTTATAACATCAGCTATATGCCAGTGAAAGTCCTGTCAAAATCGGTCCAGCTGTTTCGGAGATAGCCGGAACAAACAGACAGACCGACAAAAATTTTAAAAATTGTGTTTTTGTATATGTACCGTAAATACTTTCATATGTACAGTAAAAAGGTGTTATTTTGGCATTCTATGGTGTATACAATTTACGTATAAAATATTTAGATAATAAAAGTTCGAATTTTGTAACGAAAATACGCGATTTAAAGAGTTCAGTCGTCTCAAGTAACCACACCACGTAGGCTGTCGAGTCTAATACTATAAAGCCATTCAAGTTAATTAATAAGGTTTAACACCTTCTAATGAGATTTATTCTACAAAGTGGTTTACTTGATATGACGTTTTCCAGTAACTCTACATACTTAGCAAATTTTCATTAACAGAGATGTGTTCGACAAGATTGAATTAGTGTCAAAACATTTACAGTACGTAGGTATTTGTAATAATAATCACATTTTTATTTGTTGCCTTTGTTCAGGGTTTCATAAATCAGCCACTATTTGATATGAAAAAGAAAATAGCCACAGACATATAAATATAAATATTATACTAAATATAATGTGGATATCCAATAGACCGATCAGTCCCACAATAAAAAGACATAAATATTTACGAATAGTTTTATGCTGAAAAGTTGGAAAAAGAAGAGAAAACATTGAACAATCTTTGAAATGTTGTTTTGTCTACTGGGAGCAAAAAGATCAACTCGGCGAGCAAAGCCACGAGAGAAAATGTTAGTTGTGAATAAATCGTAAGCTGCGCTCTGACCATGATATATGCCGGTACAAATTGGATTTATTCCCCGCTTTCCCTTCGTATTGGTACAACAGAAACTGTTATTGCACGTATGAGCGATGAGGTGTCATGAATAAAATATATTTCTTGGTGTGCGTGACGCACTCAAAGCCTTCGATCGCGATTCTGACATGACAGTCGTGGACAGTTTGGAAAGTACAGTCCTACCACTTCATCTCTATTTTAGTTGTAGAGTTAAGATGTAAGTTAAATATTTTCGAAACATGAACTACGAAAATAAAGCGCAAATCGAACATAACATATGTGAGGGCTCAAACCTCTTGCTTCACAGACATCCCTCTTTCATACACTTATATTCAACTTATATTCGGGAAAACACGAATAAATTTTCAAATTTCAGTGACTTTTCTTTAGACAATACGCAAAAGTCATGGTTGGGTGCTGGAAAGCAAGAAGTATTATCTTTATATAATATCTATGTCATTTCCTAGTACTGTTACAGCACTGACAACATCACTCAAGACCATGGCGACAATTTTGTCACAATTAAAATTAATGTTGGATTTTGTTGCTTAAATCACCACAGCCTATATAAAACGGTCGGCCAGTACGAAAAATGATTTACGCGTGGTAATGTTTGCTGTGTGAAAATTGAATACCTTCGCCTGTCGAGCCCTTATCATCCCCCCTCTTTAAAAAAGTTTCGTTCGCAATACTAATATTCGTCTGAAATCTTTTTTTAACTTATTTGTTCAGCTCACGCTACGCCTAGACGAACAAAGATCTACATAGAAAGTTAATAAACTTGTCATCTAATTGTCTTTATTGAAATTGAGCACGAAGGAGTCGCAGACTATTCTAAGATGGTTTTGGAAGAGACGTGCTTACGATGCAGTTTTAACAGAATTAACATATATTTTGTAGTAGATTTGCGCTACTGTCTACAACTTTTAACAGATGCTGTCCATCCATGCAAAGGTTGTCTGGAAGGAAACTCTTTAAGCAAATACATAACACTCCCTCTTTGTCATATTTTCAACTTGTCGCTCGAAAGCGGTGTTTTTCCAAGCCAATGGAAGCTGTCTAGGGTAACTCCTATCCCAAAGTCCGGTAATAAAACTGCAGTGGAGGAATACCGTCCCATTGCGATATTGTGTTCTCCGGCCAAGGTCTTTGAATATATCCTTCATAAGGAAATATATAGGCAGGTCAAGGGTTTCTTGGGTGATGAGCAGCATGGATTTCGACACGGACGATCTGTAAACACTAATCTTCTTAGTCTGGTAGATTATGTCTCTGCTAGCATGGACCGTGGCCAGCAAGTCGACGTGTTATATTTCAATTTTAGGAAAGCTTTTGACAAAATCGATAATGACATCTTACTTCAAAAGCTCAGTAACATCGGTTTCACTCCCCGCCTTGTCAAGTTTTTTGTTGACTATATGCGTGACCGCCGTCAGTTTGTGAAGTACGGTACATTTGTCTCTAAGCCCTACTTCACCCCCTCAGGGGTCAGTCAGGGATCGGTTTTGGGACCTTTGCTCTTCCTCATTATGGTCAACGACTTGGTTAAAGAAATAAGTGCCTCTCAGTGCTTATTGTATGCTGATGATTTAAAACTCGCGCTTGAAGTCCAGTCGTGTGCTGACTGTAGTAAGTTGCAAAGAGACATTGATGCCATTTATCGATGGAGTGTTGTGAACAAAATGTTATTCAATCCTGAAAAGTGCTACGTTATGTCTTTTGGGCGTAAGCGTGATCCCATTCTGCACACGTACTTTATTAATAATGACGCCATCAAGCGAGTGTCCACTATTAAAGATCTCGGTGTGACTTTTGACCAGGGTCTCACGTTCAATGATCACGTCGAAATTACTGCGAAGGAATCCTACCGTCGTCTCGGCTTTGTGCTGCGCAATGCGAAGGACTTCCGTGATCCCCAGGTCCTGCGACTGCTGTTTACTACCCTGGTCAGGAGTAAACTCGAGTCGAGCGCCTGCGTCTGGAACCCGCATTGCGACACTTACATCTTGTCCCTTGAGAAGGTCCAAAAAGCCTTCTTGAGAAATCTTTACAAGAAAATTTATGGGTATTATCCTTTTCTGTACCCTACAGATTTTCTTCTCGGCCAATTAGGTTTCAATTCGTTGAAAACTAGGAGGTTGCTTGACCAGCTTAAGACCGGCTGTGGGCTATTGAGAGGTTCCATAGATTCTCCTGCCCTACACAATCGTATATGTGCTTTATTCGTGCCTGATAAATATACACGCCATAGACCTGATCATAGACACAAGTTGTTCCACGTAGGCTCTAGCCGTACTGGGCACAGGAAATATACGCCATTATGCCGCGTCATGTGTGATCTCAACGCATTCCTTAGTACCTATCCAGATTGTGACATTTTTTGTGATAAGTGGCCTACTGTTTCAAACTTATTGTTGACGTTTTGTGAGTCCTATGACCATAAATCAAATATTAATCTTAAAATTTGACATAGCTACTGTAACCTAGACTTAAAATTATTTGGTAATGACATGATGAATTTTTCTTTTAATATGTTTTTGTTAGTTCGGTAATATGTATAATTGCAATTGCGTTCATATTATTATAAATAAATAAATAAATAAATAAATATGACTATTATAGACCACAAAGAATTATTATCTATATCTATCTATCTATACAAATAAATAAAATTGAAGTGTCTGTTTGTAATATCAAAATAACAGATTTTTACTAAATACATATGAAAGTATATACGGAACCTACAGCAAAAACACATATTAATTTTTTGTCTGTCTGTCTGTTTTTTCAGGTAATCTCCGAAATGGCTGGACCGATTTTTCCGGGACTTCCACTGGCAGATAGCCGATATTATAAGGAGTAACATAGGCTACTTTTCTTTTAGAAAAAGTATTAGGGTTCCGTGCAAAAAAATAAAAACCATATAAAATCCAATATCTCCGCGCGGAGGAAACCGCGGGCAGCAGCTAGTTTATTTATTTATTTATTTATTTAATTTAAATACTCAAAAACTTACAGTTAAAACCAAAACGCTTTTGAGGCAGGTCACAGCGCTAAAAACAGCTGGTAAAAACCCAATGACTAAAGGCCACGAGTTGGATCAAAACAGACCTTAATCCAGCATTAAACAAAAAATTATTATAATCGAAGACATATCATAACCTAAGCAAAACATAATTTTATCGTAGCCTGATATTTTAAATCTAAAGGAACATAATGCTAAACCAAATAATGCTTCGATGAATACGTAGTCAATACATGCAAATACCATTTGTTCGATTTATGCCTCAATGTGAAACGACTCATTCCTATTTTGCTCTGTCTCTTATTTGAATATTACCGTAATACCCATTTTTGTTGTTTTTGCACTGTTGATAATATCGTCCACACAAATCTAAGCCGTTTTACTACTTTATAGAGCTTAATCTCCTTTGCGATGAATCACCACAGCGGAGCATTGTCTTTTGGGACATATATTTCAATAACTCCAGTGTGGTATTGCGTATAAATCGTTCTTTTAGACGTCGGACAATAATTCACGTAGATAATTTGCAATCGAACGAAATATTTGCTTTCATTAACCTATGGATTGTATAGTAAAATTTGATTTATTCGGTAGTGAAGTTGGTGATTATTGCGATGATATTTAAGTTAGCATCGTTTTTGCGAAGAAGGACTAAATTTTTAACGGTAGGAGCCATCTCGTTTTACACAACCACCCATCCCGGTAGACACAACCAGCCATCTCGGTAGACACAACCAGCCATCTCGGTAGACACAATCAGCCATCTCGGTAGACACAACCAGCCATCTCGGTAGACACAACCAGCCATCTCGGTAGACACAACCAGCCATCTCGGTAGACACAACTAGTCATCTCGGTAGATACAACTAGCCATCTCGGTAGACACAACCAGTCATCTCGGTAGACATAGCCGCTTTATTTGTGTAGTTTTTTATACTATTGGGTAACGAGACGAACGAGTCGTTTGCCTTCTGGTAAGTATAACACCTGCCCATAACAACTGCAGTGACACGCAGTTACGCAAACACAAAGGCCTGCTACTATAGTGCGCTCGTTACCCTCAGTCATTAGGTATTAAGAATCATAAGATCAGTCAGTAATTACTAATTACAAATTTCAGTTTGTCGCTAAGCAGTATTGTACAAGTATATGCATTGAGGTTTGATGAAAAAAGTAACATTACTGTGTTTATAAGACTCAATACATGATGTCTTAGGGAACGATCGTACTGCAGTGCCGTGCAGACCTTAATATGTTTTAAAGTTCTGGTTGGCACTGCAATTGTTACGGACAGGCACTATGCTTACCATCAAGCAAACCTCCTGCTCATCTCGTTACCTTCTACAATAAAAAGTCCTGCATTTTTAACTAGAGGTTAGATTTTTAACCAGTGACCGTACTCTGACCAATCGTGAATAATTGATGGTGGTAGCCGCGCGAAAAATGGCACTTTTTACCAATTTATAAATTAACCTATTTTTGTGGAAGAATTGACGTGACGTAGGTGACCTGTTGGTGACGTGCGTACATTATTTAGATGCCTAAAAACAGCAGCGGGCTATATTTTACGTGAATAATGAAATGGAGGTAAAGGATAGCACTAATCGTGGATAAAATAAAAATCCACAGTTTGTACATTTTTATTTATTAACGATTTCTTTTGACTACTGTCTTTTGATTAACCTTTATTAGTACTAATTCATAAATGAATCATTACATCAGGAACTCACTAATAAGTACTTGCCACAGATTTCTATGATGAGCACTTAAAATGGCCTAAGTACCTACATACCACCATCTTCACAGAACATTCATAACAAAATTTTGCAAAATTTAGTTTACGACAAAAAAATAAGATCAAGATCGACACTAAAAAGTACATTAAAAAATTCTGTTATTTTCGAAATAGGTAGAATTAATGCCTTTAATAAATAGTTTTGAAGCGAATGGTCGCTCCATACTGTATTGACATCTCACCGATCCTCAGATCTATTGTTTGATTCCAGCAATGAGATGTAGCGACTGTTGAGAGCCGATTCTGTTCTAAGTTTAGCGTGTTTATCACCAGCGTTACTTAAGATCAGGTAATCTATCGAGACTAAAAAAAACTACATTTAAATTTAAACACACCTCTATTCAAATATATTACTTGCATCGTATATTTCAAAGTCGTAATTCATTTGTCTAATTTAAAAAGGAAAGTTTCAACATTTAGAATGAACCGCTATAATAACGTTCCATTTTATTGCCGGTGGAATGGTTTCCTGTGAATACCTACAAGTTATCAGTTTAATGAACCACGAACGTTCAGGTAATGAACTAATTAATCGCTGACGACTAAGTGGCTGACAAGGGACGTAACTGATCTAGTACAGTGTTTCTAAACTAAGTTTACCCCCCCCAAAAGAAGACTTAAATTTAGTTTACGTGATTTATTTCATCATCAGCCTAATGTGCTATCATTGCTGGGTTACAGGACTTCTCTCAGAGAGAATGTAAGTCATAATCCACCACGCAGACCTAGCTGTGTAGGTACGCCTCGGTGAGCTGAGGCTCATTAGGTTCATTGCGTCGACGAAGGGAAAGGTTGCTTATATTGGTAGCGGTTTGTTAGATTAGGTTTATAAAGTAGTTTTTAATTTTTATTATTATTTTTGTTTATTGGTAGGTAATTTATTTAATTTTTAAAACACACTTTGTATTTGTTTACTACTGAAATAAATCATACTACCACATTGTTGTAATATGGCACCACAAGGTTGTCTGGAAGAGATCGCTGTTTAGCGATAAGACCGCCCATTGTACTCTGAATTTTTTAAGTTTGATATGTTACATTTATATATCCTTTTGGTGTGCAATAAAGAGTTATTGTATTGCCACAAACCACACCATACTACCACAAAATTCGAGGACATGTGACACCCACCAAGCCGCACTGGGCCCGCGTGGTGAATAATGACCCATGCCTCTCTCTCTCTGAGAGAAGGCCGGTATCCCAGCAGTGGAAGCTGAAATGAAATCATACTATTCATAAAAATCTAAAAAATTACGTCAATAACTTCAGTAAGTAATTTGTTTGATCATTTTCGAAAAAGATTGAGAACCACTGTTTCGTAATGTTTAATCAACGAAACTGGAGTGTCAGGTTTTGATATATAATTAAATTATGAGAACGCTATTCTTGAACATCTGGAAAGTGAAAATAACCTTCGTCGATTTGAGAGAGAAATATTTATTGTTTATATATCCATATATTCGCTGTTTTTTTATATTCTATACTCCATTCTACACGTAAAGTTGGAAGAGATCCCTCGGACATAAATCGGAGATAGGATCAAAGCGTTATATTGTAAACAAAATGGTCTGTTCAAATAATTCAGTTTAAATATCATAATACTATTTATAATTTTAGGCATTTTAATGTTACTCTTTACCGTTTTTATAATATTCTGGTGACATAGGTAGGTAATTATGATCTATTGATTCTAATTTTTTTTTCCATTGTGCAGACTTCTTATTCAAATGATACTCGTTTTATATTCAACTAGCTGCTGCCCCGCGGTTTCACCCGCGTGGAGATTTTGGATTACATGGTTTTTATTTTTTTGCGCGGACACTAATTATTTTTCTAAAATTAAAGTAGCTTATGTTACTCCTTGTAACATCAACAAACAGACCGACAGACAGACAAAAATTTTAAAAATGGTTGTTTTGTTATAGGTCCCGTATATACTTTCATATGCATTTAGTAAAAAGCTGTTAGGTATTTTGATATTACAAACAGACACTTCAATTTTATTTATCTGTATGGATATGTAAATGACATATCAGTATTATCTGGTGTCTAAAATATAGGTATGTACAACGATTTGAATAATATTGCTGTGGCATCACTATGACAAGTAGGTACAGAAAACCCTTGTCACGTCACGTCCTAAGATCCTCTCTTAAACCAGGTCACTAAACCAAACAATCCCTTATTATAAAGAAAATAAGGACAATCTAATATACACGGTAACAAGACGAGCAGGTCGTTTGCATGATGGTAAGCATAACGCCTGCCTATAGTAATTGCAGTGCCATCCGGGCACAGCACAAATACCTACGCGGCAATGCGCTCATTACCCTGCAGGTATTAACTCTTATATGCCCAGTAATATGACGGCTTTACTTAGCAACCCAGAGGGAGGTTGTGTCAGGGTAGTGAAATTTTAGAAAAATATTTTGCCATAAAGAGGACTGGTCAATCAAATAAAGACTCTTTAATAATATAGTTCTATTTCAAACACTAGCAGACATATCGGTAAGAATTTTGAAATGTGGTTTTTCCATTTCGCCCTATACGTATCGAAATGAAAAAAGACCATGTATCCTCATTTTATTAACGTCGTTGGTCCGTAA
The DNA here is from genome assembly GCA_907269065.1 of Crocallis elinguaria. Taxonomy (NCBI): domain Eukaryota; kingdom Metazoa; phylum Arthropoda; class Insecta; order Lepidoptera; family Geometridae; genus Crocallis; species Crocallis elinguaria. The sequence continues at coordinate 6,499,037 of OU026079.1, read as the reverse complement.
AAGCCCATTATGTCAAAAATGCCTTTCATTAGAAGGAACAGTTTTCAAGTAGACCGACTATGTGTGATGGAATTCACGAGAAGTCAACAAGCAACAGATTCGTGCGGCATTTTCTGTGAAGGTCTATATTCAAAAGCGGGTGCTTCTCAGATTATGATAAAAAGATTTAATAAAGGCATACACATGTGCACATATATACAAAGGTACACACATATTATATAAGGCGAAAATTTTATGACTAACATTATTTATAATTTTCAGTACTCCGCGTTCACGGGAGTACCAAATGGTATCCTTCCGGATACCATTTTGTGGAACAATTCCTCACTAGAACAAAATATGTTGCAACAAATCAACTTACTATTGCAGATTTATCAGTAGTTGCTTCTCTGACGTATCTGCAACAACTTATATCGTTAAATTCAGAAAAGTAAGTAAAAGAAATAGATATTTTGTCCATAACTATTATGATACATATAACTCATCTAATTAAGTTTTAAGTATAGCTCAGATATAATGAAGACAAAAAAAATTGCTTTAAAAAAGCTACGAACCGACTTCAGTGACAAACTACTGAACCGATTTTGATGAAATTTCTATGGGACCAATCTGAAAGTAAATCCTTTCAAATAAAAAAAGAATTTTTCAAATCGGTTTATAAATGACAGACACCTGAGGTAACAAACATAAAAAAAAATACCCACCGAATTGATAACCTCCTCCTTTTTTGGAAGTCGGATAAAAATAAACTTGACTTAGACTTAGTATATTATGTAGGTTCACATAAATGTATACACAACCACCCACACCTAAAACGAACTAGCAATGCTTTAATTAAATAAAAGCTGATTTATGTTTTAGCAATTGTTTATAGATAAATCATAGAAACTTTAAACTTTTACTAGTATTATTAGGTAATTAAATGTACAACCGAAAAAGATAAAGCAGTTTAATATTTAGAACTTATAAGTCTTCGCATACATCTACGCTTACGTAACTTCCGTCTCTTTTAGTCCATGTACCAAAAGATCTTAAACAAAACTTAGGCAAGCAACAAGAAAGCCGGCAACGGTTAAATTATGTACAATTGTCATTCATGCGTAGGTATACTCCTCCGAGCCTTAGGGAACCTCTCCGTACCTCACTAACCCCAAATATGAATATATGGAGCAATAGTGAGAGGCACTGCTGTATAACAACGGTAAGGGTTGTTTTGAAACGATCACGCCTCAAAACACCCTGGTCCGAACAACAGGCTTGAGCTTTCAGTGTTGGTAGGGCATTTTCTAATGCTCGCTTGGCTAGCTACCGCCCTCAAGTTGAAATTCTGCCCAGAAGCACTTATCAGTTTGTTGCAGAAGCTGCATCTTGAGTTCTCCCGTGATCATGGCGTTTGCAACAGCGCCGAAATAGCGAAAACTCAAATCAAATAATATTATACATGGTAAATATCCCGTTTCTAGTGATAATTTTCAAAGTGCATCGTCGACCGCATCGTCACTTACCACCAGGTGAGATAGTGGTCAAACGCAAGCCTATATATATAAAAAAAAAAAAAAACGTACAATTTCTCCAATAATGATGACAGCTACTGAACTGCTGCTGTAATATACATTTGAAGGTTTGCATACCTAAGATACAAGAATTAATTCTTAGTGTTAGGTTATGCTCGCCATGAATGAGCGTAACACAAACTTATAGCTTAATTATTTTTACATCTTTTGTGTGATTATTTTAGTACTTTTGTAAACTTGTTTTTGTATGAAATAAATAAATTATTAAAGTAAATTATAATTATTAATCTAAGTTCAGAATAATTCGCAATCATCAATTCCATCATGGCTTATGATTAGGCACGAAATAAAAAGATAACAAAAAGGGTAACTAGGCATTATCGATTATAGACAAGTTAGTATGGATGAAAACGTCTCATTTTGGTTTTCCTTGTCAGTTTGTTATTGTCAAGTAACCACGGGTTACCTCAATTTTTGTTGTAGTCGAACTCGCTCCAACTCTTCTGTTTATATAATATTTCCTCAACGCGATAGGTACACCAGTTTGAAAGATATGGGTAGGGACATTATGGTGTCCATTCTGTCGCTTCATTCCTAAACCTACTTTTAGTTTTGCTGTCTCTCCTACCAATATATAACATGAGAAAGAAATGCAAGATGTTTGAGAGATTTAAGTTTTCGAGCTCTTGCCTTAATCCTATTTTATATGGGATCGGTGGAGTAGGTAAATCTTAACAGACACTGCTTTTGAATGTGAACGAGTTGAATCCCAGCATGAGGACTCCGATAAGACAACTGGTCCCTTGTCCATAGGACACTGAAGGAAGGATCAGATCTCTCCAATTCTTCAGTGGAGTCCCTACTGTGTAACATCTACAGAACTCTACTCTCACGGGGGAAGCTTGCGAGTCTCACAACGAAGTTCGCTCATAAATCCACGCCTTACATGATGCTTGTTTGCATAATACAAGACTTAGTCGGCTTTGTTCCTTGAGTTTGATACTTAGGCCGCAACATGCACGCGATAAAGCTATTGAAGCGAATTCAAACATATAAATATTAAATGATCTTTTTGTACAGGTCATCCTTCAAAGTTCTCTCTTATTTATAGTAGCTTAGTCCGTCATTGTGCGCATTTCTTCTCTTGCCTTTCATTATGGTTATATCCAGTTATATCGACAAATTTTGCACTATTCACATTCTGCTAACTAAGTATACCGAACTCTATTATTTCGTGGACGCGCTAGGTTTTCGAGAAAATAAATAATAAGTCGAATGCCTCTAGTTCAATATTAACTGTCTAATTGTAGTTACGTAGGTATTCATAAGATTTTTCATCCGATAATTATTTAGCTTTCTAGATCCCTTTTTTGAAAATTAAATATAGGTAATATTGTTATTTGCTCGTGACGAACCAAATTCCGAATAACATGGTTTACTGTTAATAGATGTAGGGTAACAGTTGTCTATGTAGTATTTAAAACATAGTCATGTCCAATTGAACCCACATACTAGAATAGATAAACGAAATAACTGACGTTAATTTTGAAGCATTCGTCTCTCTTGCGGCCAATCCATGTGAAGGATGTCTGTAGGTCGTCTGATAACCATTATAGTGATGTAACTCAGCTCTCAAATAAAACTTTTCAAAAGTTCCCACACGTTGCTCTCAGGTATACATTAAATTGCTTACGAAAACTTCACTAATTTGATTTATATCAGCTTTCTGAAGCAATAAATCGCTATTTTCAACATAATACTATTTATGAAAATACGCTCAGATAATTTGGATTGATTAAATTTCATTTTCATATCATTGTTTTAAAGATAATTATAATTTATTACTAATAACGGTTTTAGTTTCGACTGTTTTAAAAGACAAAGTACCTACTACCGAAATTCTATAATAAATATAAGAAGACCTACAAATCACTAATGAGTAGAGTACTTATAAGTTTATAACTTGGTTTTACGGTAAATTACTTGGTAATTACTTGGTTAAGGTTTATACTGCTTGGCGGCAGACTTTACGAGCAAAGCGGTGGTAACAACCCAGACGGACACTCGCAGAAGAGTTAGTCCTCCCACTAACATAAAACATGCTCGAAAATCATCAATGTATCGACAAAATGTAAGTGAACAAAGATCAGTAGGTACTTATACACAATACAGTAGTTAATATTGGATTTATTAATTGTTGTAATATTTACTGTCAATAAATATCTTTTTAAATAATTTAACACGATACAAAGTTACTTTAGAAACGTAGATTTTTACCAAAAATATTTTATTACGACACTATTATTCATTTTTAGGTCACTACTATCACATTAACTGTAACGCAAACAAAACTGGACAACCAATTTAACTTGTAGTTTATTTCACGAAGGTCTCACTGTACCACATTTACTTCGCAGACGCAGACGATGTGTATCTGGTAGATATCTCTAAAATATATTATACCATTTCCTTGCGAGCGAGACGCTAGGTTATCGCAGCCTATATATTTTTAACAAAATAAATGGTAGTGCAACGTGAAGTCATTGCCCTGTTACAGATACCGTCTTTTATTTAGTACTTAATTTTAAACTTACATTTGTTGGTAACTTTTTCATTGGGCTGGATATTAACTACCTACAACAACTAACTATATCAAAATTAGATACTTTTAAAAACAGTTTTGGAATCTCCAAGCCATTGTATAATTATATTATATAATGTTCTAGCCAACTACCAGTTGTAAGTTTCAATATGTGTGTTAATTTTTTTAGTTCTTTCATATAAATAGTAATATTTCGAGTACACTAAGTAATAGGTAGGTACTATTTAATGAATTGATGACACAGAGCCTTTGAGCACCTAAGCGGTTGATAAAATTAAATACAAATACTAGACCCAGCTGGCATAAAAATAAGAGAGCAACAGTTACTAATAGATAAACTTAAAAGATAAAAACTTGTTTAAATAAAACGCGTTTTTTTTTCAAATAGCGCGAATAATTAATTCATATTCAAATTATCGCGAAAAGCTAAAAATTTTTAAACAGGCATTAGTTTGGTTGTTAGCTAACACAAAAGTACTCAGCAAATAAGATAGCATTACCAAAACGCTTCTATCGTTAGACAGGAGATTTGCATATAATTTTCTCTCCCTTTTATGTTATACGAGTCTACAAAATACAACATAAAACACTTTTTGCCGCAGTAATGACTCAAAGTTGAAAGGTCAAGGAATAAGCTTTCCGTCGGGTGTCAAAGGAGGGCCTTCGTCATGTCAAATGCAGATCGCAAATGGTTTTTGGACAAAGTCAAACTGTGTCATCACAAGATATTGTTAGGGGAGATTTTATAAAACATGAAAAAAAAATTTTTTTCTGATAAAATCTGACAACGAAAGAGAAGTGTTGTTCACAGAAAATCAATACATAAAATCTGGAGATATCAAATAACGAACGGACAAATCAAATCAAGTTTAAAAATTACAAAATACAATCTACCTATTGGGTTAAACAGTTCGCAGTATGACTAAGATTTGTAGTAAGTTCAGTTTTATTTGGTAATATAAACAGTACAACAGTATAAATTGAAGCAGAAGCACTATATTCAGTAGTTATTGGTGGACGCTAAGACTTCGCACATAATAATTCATATACAATGTAGACTAAGTAAAAGTTTGAATTACATTGGCTGCAAGGGTAAGCTGGCGCATTTTTAATCGACTTCCCAAAAAGGAGAAGGTTATCAATTCGGTGGGTATTTTATTTTATTTTTTTATGTTTGTTACCTCAGATCTCTGTCATTTATAAACCGATCTGTAAAATTCTTTTTTTAAAGGATATACTTTCAGATTGGTCCCATAGAAATTTCATCAAAATCCGTTCAGTAGTTTGTCACTGAAGTCAGTTCGTCGCTTTTTTGCGGTGTCAACTGGCATGCAACTCCGTTAAGTTACAAAAATAAATCGAATAATCATTCCAAATGTTAAAAGTCGCTTTCGAACATACGCTGTAAATTAAGACCCTACAAATAAACACATGGTTGAATAGTTATACAATTATTTATTTATTTATTTTCAAAATATATTTCACTAACAACTGATACTACTACTAGCTTGGTTATTAATGTTTTTCATACTAGAACAATTTTGAAAACTGTAATAAACTTTTCTTTGTCTTATATACCCAAAACAAAGCCCTCAATCTCCCAGACAGTAAAACATTTTCTCTTTGTAAAAAAGCTTGATGTTACAATGCCTAGATTTTCATTTGTACATGTTATATTATATTCAAAGCTTGCGTAAGTATTGGAAAGCAATTAAATAGATACCTAATATTTAAGAATAAACAACTCAGCTTAGAACTTAGTTACTAGCACAGAGTAAAGTTCTCCTAACTATCGAACTAGCTATCAAACCTCATAATTTGTATTTACCTTACGCCATTCCAAAACAAATATAAACGTCAACACATAATTGGTCGTCCGTGAGGTTGTAGAGCCTGTCAGGCGAAAACTTTCGTAATAATAAAAGTAGCGAGATACTCTACAAACTTTTTCCCTGTTTCTGAGACTGGCAACATTTCGGATAACATTCAATTAGCCTTTTTGAAGGAAAAGTTTCGAACGGTTTGAAGGAGTTTTCTGATTTGATGCTTCGTGGTTCCCTTGTATCACAGATAAAGGCGTACAAATAAAATACATTTGCGAAAACTCAAATCAATGTTGCTCATTATTTTTATTGGAAACTTAAGTACACGGCTTTTCTTGTTTTTTTAAACGTGAAACAATATGAGATAGGGAACCTTACCTTACCTTTTTCTTCCATAATCTCTATAATCCAAAACTAATTTAACATGCCCACTTTATATCAATAAAATAAAGAAATAGAAAGCGAATCAGATTTTCTTGTTCCACTTTATAGAGTATCATACTGATTATTCCAATATAAAATGCATGCTTTTATTTTGGTCCACTTCATTTTAGCACTTATCTAGACATGGTATGATATTTTTTTAACTGAACAAGTCTATTCGTAAGTGAAGATTTAAATCATTACAAGATTACCTATCACTGATTACAGAAATGAAAACGTTAACTGAATTTATTAATGACATAAGCGAACCGCTCTAAGCTTCTTCTTGAAACTTTAAGCCAGTTGAGATTATCAGGCACAAAGAACATGTCGTCAAAATGAAGCAATTTGTTAATCCATTAAATCATACTAAAACCCCCTGAGTTGGTTCAAGTCCTCTTGGCGAAATCGTCGTAATTGTGTATTAACTTAAACGGTAACTGTTGGCTTTAAAGTAAGAAAGTTCTGTAAATTCGACTGAGGTGTTGGTAGCTGTCAATGAATAATTGATTTATATCGAATTAAATAACGCCTCCCCCACACGATTTTCAGACGTTTTATGCTCAAAAACAATCGATCTGAAACAATGTGGTTTCAGAGATAGGTTGTTGTTTTGACTTCTTGAATAAGCTATAGCGGACGTAGCTTCTTAATTATTAACTCATTTTCCCACACGCTATTGAGCACCATAAATATGTACCTAGTCCAGTGGCCCTTATTAACATAAGGGAGTAGATAAGATGTTATTAACTAACATCTTATTTACTCTTTTAAAATTAAGGCGCGACTGAAGCGAGACGTCCGAAAAATCCTGTTTTTCGTCGAACAAATCCCCGTTTTTTTTTTAGATATTACAAGCAAAAAAAACAGTAGTATAGTATATATAAAACAGTAGTATATAGTAGTATAGTAAGTGTGTAAAGAAAAGACTTATCTATAAAATAATATAGAAATATGGCCCAGAATTTTTAAAAATATCGCAAAAAGTCCCTGAAAAATTTATTTTGTCTCGAAATGCTCAATATTTTGGGCGACAACTATCATGTTTTTGCTAACTAATAAAGAAAATTTTATCTTCTAAAGACATAGGTATGTAAGAATATTTAAACATAATGGTGTAACTTTTTCTTAATTAAATGGAAACTACGAAATAAACTTCAACTTTATTTATTACGCCATTTGCAACCTTATTTCAATACAAAAGAATTATACCTAAAGGAACGGCTTAAGGCGCTTAGAACACGAAAACGACTTATCGTTAGTAACTTATCGTTCATGACGACTGGACTACCGCTGTATATTACACGTTGCGTGTCACCAGCTCCTATCGCGACTACATGTAACACTAACATGCTTAGCGAAAGTAAAAAAAACTAATAAGACAATAGCTAAGTACTAAACAGAACTTCGTGAATCACAAGTCGTTTTTTTTTTCGAAGGGCCTAATACCAAGCAGCTATTTGTGTAGGTACTCTTTAAAACCTACGCTTTCCTAGAACCTTCCCACACTCTTCCTTAAAACTACATTATCGACTATACGGCCGTCTAAATAAATCACAAAAAAGCCCAAGTAGGGGGCGTACATAAACCCGTGTGGATTGTGTCACGCCGTCCCTCTAGTCTACAACATCAAATCGTTTGCAGGAGGCGTGACAGGTCGACACAGCTGGTCGCCGACAGCGGTCGTCGGGATGACACTGTAATCTATTACATCCGCCTCTCAGATAGCAGTGAATATCTCACTACGTTGTTGTTTAATCAACGTATGAGAGTTGTGATTGCCTTCATTGTTTAGATCTTCGTGCTACGTTAAGAAAAACGCAAAAAACGCTGTGTAATCAGATTGCTATTTTCTTTTTACATCTTGGTAACAAAGGCGACCAAGTATTAGAAAATCAACTCACTTTCATCTTAAATGGACAGTCCCAATGCTTTTGACGCTATAAACACTCAAATCATCGTAATAAGGTATTGATGACCACTATTATCATAGTCGACCATAACAAAACGATTGGGCTTTAAAATACCTTTGCAACAAAACCATTGTGATTATTAAACTATGGGTCTTACTAATAAACAGTGTATAACGGCTGTATAGGTACACAATGTTTTGTTTCTTTAGATTCAGTTTAAAATTGTCAAAGAATAACAAAAGCAAAACATTTTGTAACATATACAACCGGTATACATTGTTTTATTGAGGCCCAGACTAGACAAACGTGAAACATCGTTCCACCACATCGTCGCTTAGGATCAGGTGAGAATTGAGATTATGTTCAAACGCAAACTTGAGGCCTTAATAACAACCATCTTCGTTTTGGACTCCAAACCGATGAAAACCGTCGGTCGCTTGTCTTCGGCTGAAAGGAATGGTTTACAGTTCTCGCTAGTTTTCGTTCTGGAAGAGAACAAGTTGTCTCAAAACTAGGGGTCGCTTGTCTTCGGCTGGAAATTATTGTCTAGAGTTCTCGCTAGTTTTCGTTTCTGGAAGAGGACAAGTTGTTTCAAAACAGCGGTCGCTTGTCTGTGGCTGGAAAGAATTGTCTAGTAGTACTAATTAGGTACCTACTTTATTAAAACTTGTCTGAAAAAGTATATTTTTCCACAAAACTTATTGCAGTCCGTTTTATGGCCGTTTATTTTTATTTTTTATGTGTATTCAGTTTGTGGCCGAGTGCGGGACTGCGACTAGTTGTAGTTGGCAGCAGCAACTAGTTGTATTTAAAATCAAAAGTTTCGATGTTTGTTCGACACAATCATGCTAAAACTACCAAATTGTTGAAGTTTGATACATAAACAAATAAAAGTTGGGATAACAAATAAAAGGCCATTTATATCAAGCAAAATAAGCTGTTTCCGAGGAAAGACGGGTAAAATTCGGGTGATACTACTGGAATTAGTGGTGTATAAATATTATTTTTATTACTTCACAAAACTATTTCAGCTTGGACGTTTTTCCATAGCCTTAAAACTTTCGCACAACAAAATATGATAAAACTTTTAGCACTAATATTATTTTTACAATTTTATAGAATAAGTATATACTTACTATCTTAATGAATCTCTATATCACTAAAATAGCTTTCCAAGCTTGAAGTTTAATCAAAATGTAATTTATGAAGATTAGTGCGAGTAGCTTGCGCACAAAAGGAGAACGAGAACAATACGACCGATATCGAGGTCTTACCAAGAGTCACTTGTCTAGAAGTGCCTGTGTAATAATAAATTATGTTTGCATTGTGTACTATTACCATTATAGTTATGCTCCAGCAAACAAGGATCAACATTGCGTATCTAATATGCGATTGTGCTTGTTTTTTGTGGGCTTTCTTTAACTTTTTTTTAATATTGTTTGTTTTGAAATAGTGATAAAGCTCGCCGATCACATTTTCGCGACACTTTTTTGTTGGATTTATCAGCCGGGTTATGTGAGATTTTTAACCATTCAAACAGAAAGACAGGCTGATTACGTATTTGACAGCAGTAACAACAACTGTAGCAAAGCGGTCACAAAACAAAGCTCGATTGCTGTCTGTCTGATTTGTAATACAGTATTACAGAAATTATGTTTGAAATCAGAGATCACGAGATTTTTGCCTGTCGCTGTCGCGTTGCTACTTCTAGCCGCTAGTACGTAATCAGCCTGCGGGTCTGCCTCAGTACTACATTAGAAGGCCTTGTGCTTCCAAAAGACCACCGTAACTCTCCAGCACTGTGCCCTTACGCATCAACCTCCATCCTACGAAACCCCGGACCACATCGAGGTGCCATATTATTATTTTATCCTGAGCCCTTGCTTGCGAAGTACTAGTAATTTATACACAAATGTTTGCCATATTTGTTAAATCTATGTCCATGTCCCTATTCTTGAATAGGCAACGCACGGTTACGAGCTCGTCGCTAGCAAGAAGTAAATGGTACCATGCCGCTAACGGAACGGCCTCACAAAAATCAATCACTTAAAGTAGCTGGTACTGATTGAACGGAGTAACGAGGTCTTTGATTGAACTCATATACGTACATACTAACATTATTATTAGGCTGTACTGGTCCTCATATTATGTAAGGTAGATTACGGGAGCTCGGAAAATGTATTAATATTGTTCTGTACACGTTAAAAACATAATTATAAAATAAAAACGTATTAAAAAAATATGATTGTACTACTGTATAAAATATCACTATTCTATTACCTATGTAAATATAACAATCAAGTTACTGTATAAAATATTACTATTATTATTTTAAATTATTATAATTTATTTAATATTACAATATTTGTCATTTATATATTTTTAAATAACCTAATTGAGGTTTGTGAGATTTAGCTATTTTACTTAACTGTGGTTATCTTTATTAGGGATGTTGCCGTTTTGTTAAATTGGGTCTCTAATTCTTGCTCCTTAAATCCCCGGGGAGAACGACTGTAATCTTTTACCCTAAAGCGCATCATCCACTACAGCTGAGACTGACAGTTTTTTATTTACCTACAGACAAAAGAATTTTATAAGTAATTATAATATATATACATAATATATAAATATTATGTAATATACTATATATACTATATTACAGGTCAAATAATTATAAATATATAATTATTATATTCTATGTAAATATTTTTTCTGTAATTAATATGTAATTTGTATGTACTGGTGTCGATTCTGGCGTCTCATTCCTAAACCTAATTTTAGTTTCGCTCTCTTTTTCTAATAACTAACACGAGATAGTGATGGAAAATCTTTGGCGGGTCTGATTTTTTTTAGTTTTACAGTTTTGCTAAAGCCATTCAAAGTAGGTAAAGATTTCATACCATAACCATTTCAAAACAACCATTTTTAAAAATTTTGTCTGTCTGTCTGTTTGTTCCGGGTAATCTCCGAAACGGCTGAACCAATTTTGACGGGACTTTCACTGGCAGATAGCTGATGTTACAAGGAGTAACATAGGCTACTTTAATTTTAGAAAAATAATTAGGGTTCCGCGCAAAAAAATAAAAATCATGTAACCCAAAATCTCCACGCGGGTGGAACCGCGGGGCAGCAGCTAGTTCTTAAATAAATATTAAATTTACAGCGATGCAGTACATACTGGAGTACTGGAGTACCTATTGTAAACGTTTGCGATAAAACACACTTAAACAAGCTCAAACAGTTTTTAAAAACAATTTTACTCTCGAAAGTTCCCATCGAATATAAATTTCCAGTTAACTCTTCCAAGAAAAAAGTAGTCTCCAAGAATGGAGAGCACGAACATAAAAGCTATCTCCTCCGCCATTTGTTCGAGATAGTTTTACGTTTTAATCATAAATTCTGTGAAGTACACGGTGATGTATGTTGTGAAATTGAATAGAGATAGTACAGAGTAGGTAAGACATTTAAATAGTTCTGCCGTTAAGGCCGTTCCGCAAACGGTAGACGTGCTCGTTCGTTCAGTTCTCATGTAAATTGAGCATAGAATTTACGGGCATAATTTGTGCCCATCCACTATCCTTATCGTATGCTGATTCTCAAATGAAAACTTAAACGGAAAGCTACTGCTGTGCATTTGCAGTTTTCGATTTACGAATAACAGCTTTTAGTTTTATGTGCTTGTTCGAATTCGATTCAAGAAACGCCAAACAGCTTGTTGCTATCTTGTTGAACAATTTTGAGTTGTTGGTGAACTACCATCGGTTTCCTAGAGAAATCTATGCGAAAGTGTGTTCGTACGTTTGTTGGTTTGTCCATCTTTCACGCAGCAACGGGGCAACGGACGACGTGATTTTTGGTATAGCTATAGTTGACAGACCGGAGAGTAACATAGAGTTATCCCGGAAAAATACACGGTGCATGTAGGAACGCGGGTGAAATCATGGGCAGAAGCTAGTAAAAGCTATATAGATTCCAATTAGTGATGACAAATTTGTCTACGTGAGTATAGTGCTTCTAACAGTTAACAACTACAAACAAACGATGTCGGCCCGTAAATTTAAATTTTATGCGTACTTAATGCTTTTGTTTTAGTACCATGTCTTACTTAATTTTTCATTTTTCGTTTTGTCTGTGTGTATAACGTAGGATTAACTTTTCTGTGTGACAATTCAAAGCCATCAATGAAAACATACCTATCAGCATACATCTCGAACGAAAAGATTGAAAATGAAAATGATATTGAAATAGAAAGGTGAAGGGATGTTCAAGAACCACAAAATTTTAGGACATGCGACATCCACCAAGCCACACCGGGCGCGCGTGGTTAATACATCATAATTGACGAGAGGAGGCTTATACGTCAGCAGTGGAAGCTGGCTGATGAAGATAAACTTTTCAAGAGTATCCAGTAATCTTAACATTTGTTCATAATGTTCAAAATAATCTCGACGCAAATAATGTCGAAATAAGTACTAGTAGGAGTAGTTAGTTTAGTTTAGCATACATTATGTTAAATACAAAATAAATTCTTTCCCAACAGCTCTCTAATGAAGTAGAGGTACCGCTTCAACAGCAATTCATCAAAGCCCGGCACTATCGATCACGCCACAACGCTAATGCACCGACAAATTAATGATTCCTTCAAAACACTGCCGCTATATTATTACCATAATGAAATTCCCCTATCGAACTCAATTATCACGCGCTAGCCACGCGATTGTTGCAAATTACAAAATAGCAATATTTGTTTGAACTTTCCTTTTTTATTTCTACCGTTTTTTATGTTACCTATGTTCGATGTATTGCTAAGGGGTATTTCATTTTTTAAGCTTTTATTTGTACAATCTAATCTATTAGCAACAAAAACTGTTTGATAATCTACAAGCCAATAATTCCATTCATGTTTTAGCCCACTACCAGTTGGAAGCGTACCCAGCATGCTGGCGGCATTGTCTCGTTGAACCGCAATGCTGATCTGTTGAGCTAGATAAGTACCAGCATTTTGGTTACGCATCGCATCAAACAAACGCTCTGTCAAAATTTTGAAAATATGAGCTCCCAGCCCCTACGGATCCAAGTAAGTAGTTGTTATATTAGTGTTTGATGACTATTTCAAATGGATCTTAAGCGACGATGTGCTCGAAGTTTACTAATACTCTAGACTTGGATTAGGGATGTCTCTCAAGCTCCCGACACTACACCAATAGGTGCTTGGTGACTGATTTTAAAGTTTAAGGTTGATCGCGAGCACTAAAAGTGTTTTATCAATTGTTTTTTTTATTGCATCACAATTTTTTCCTTCTCTGACCAAGTCAGGGACAGGCTGCAGACTGCAACTGCAACCACAAACAGCAAGTAACACTACTGGTTTATATATGAACTAGCTTCTGCACGTGGTTTCATCCACGTTTCCACAAGAACTGTGCGTTTTTCCGGGATAAGAAGTAGCCAATGTTACTCTCCGGTCCATAAGCTATATCTATGCCGAAAATTACGGCGATCCGTTGGTCCGTTGCTGCGTGAAAGAAGGACAACCAACAAATGTACAAACACGCTTACGCATTTAATTTCTATGAAATTTATTCCGAGCGTGGCGAAATGTAACACTTTCTGTTTGCAATTTCAGTTTGCGGTCTGCAGCCCGTCTCTGACTCGTACCTTACAGACTTAATTTCAAATTCAAAATTAAAACATGGCTAGATTTTTTTACAAAATCCCCATCAAATGTTCCCAACCGGTGGAGATTTCGTTGCACTTAAATTTTTGCTGTGCTTAACATCTCAGATGCCACTAAAACATGTCGTTACAATTTTTCTTTTTATCTTCCGCACTTTCGACGTACCTAATACAATTTGTCAAATAATTTAGTTAAAATAGTTTTTTTGTGAGAAACAAGCTTCCGTGATACAATAGGGTAAATCTGAGTAGTTAGGGAGCTGATTCAAAAAGCGCGTGAGTGGATCTGATACCACCGGCATGAATCAAAGGGGCGGTATTATAACGTATAAACATGCTGCTTTCATTAGCTTACATTAATGGCGTACAACATAATTTTACTTTCCATCAAGCCAAAGACGGAAATTGAGAGGGTAAAAATAGAGTTAAACAATTGTAATAATGAAGATTTGTAGTAAGAATAAAATGTACACTTCAATTTTTTTATTCAGACAGGCTTCAGGCAAGCGCGGTAATTGAGCTTAGCCTTTGGGCATCTTTGTTTTATACGTCATGACTTTTGTGTCCATGAATTAAATCAATTTGATGACATGTGTAGCTATCTTCTGGGCAGGCAAGCGTGTTTTATCTCCGACCGCATTATCATCACCTAATATCAGGTGAGATGACGGTCACTAGCTTTATTGTTATTAAAAAAGCCGAAATCAAAAATAGCTAGTGGAACCGCAAAACGCAACGTTAGTTTCTTTAGTACAGCAATAAAATTAATGATTTTAACGATTGAAATAAGCGTTTTCCTGTTGAAACCTAATAAAAGTGACGAACCTATAAAAAGTATTGCTGTCTACAACGCTTGTGCTAACAGCACTACCGACTCAATATGTGGAACATAGTATGTCTAATTATTTTAGTGAATATTCTAAATGTATCAGCAAGAGGTAATGAATAGTAACATATAAAAATAAAATTTGTTTATTATTTTTATTTCAAAAAAATTGTGTCATTCATAAATGTGTAATAATTGTAGTGTATACAATTAATTATATGTATTAAAATTTCACATTTTACAGCTCCTAAGGTGACAACAACGAAAGCATCTCCCACAGTTGGTACGTTTGTATTAATCATGTCATATTTTTACTTACTATATTTTTTTAATAAATAACATACTTATTAATCCGAGTAATTGTGTCGCCTTTTAAAAAAGGGCGTTTCCCAATTTTGTACAGATTTTAGAGCATGTATAATTGTATATACTAAGAATGAAAAGCTTATTTTTTAGTTCTAAGTTTTCCTTAATTTTCCAACAAATGTTTAGTTTCACTGTATTCTTTTTTAGATCTTAATTGACATAGTAAAAATTATAGAGAATACAATATATATATAAACAACCTAGGCTGCCGCTGGCAGCAAGGCAGAGCGCTCAAACTACTGGTTTTCAACTAATGGTTAGAGCTGCATAGAGAGGAATCTTAAACCACTTGTCAAAGAGTTTTAATTTTTGTAATTTTTAACCGACTTCCAAAAAAGGAGGAGGTTATCCAAGGATAGGACGAGGTTCGACTACGTTTAGTCGGGATAGTCAAATTCAGTATTGTGAGCATTTGTCATCATATATTTGGGTCATGCAAGGGTCTCGTCCCACAATAAAATATAGACATATTTTTGATAAGATTAAATTGTTTATAGATTCCTGTAGAGGAGATGAAAATGCTACTATCGGATGCGATACTAAATGCAAAAAGCGGTGCGAGCCTTTAAAAAAAAAAGGCAGTTGCAAATGTCCAGCAAACAGCTGTAAATGCAAAGACAAATACTTGTATGATGCAACCACGTATAGCTGCGTGCTCCCTGAAGATTGCAATAACAGTAAAAAAAATATACTTTTACTCGATAGTAAAAATATATTTATAACGTATTTATAACATGAGTGATTTTATGATGTATTAAATTTCAGATAGTTTAGCTGAATCAACTACATCATCATTTGATACAAAGACGGAAAAGTCAGATAATACATCAGAACCATCTTTGGATTCAACAACTTTAAAAGAGTCGATTACAACTATACCATCTGATATGGCTTATAATTGTGATAACTATATCACAGGTGGTGAGTGTTCCTTTAAGTCTTCCTTGGTTTCAACAACAACACAAGCCTCTTTGAACACGACTGTTAAGTTTGTGAATTGTGTTGATTATTATAATGGCATTGGTAATGAATGTCACAACACAAAAACAGATACTACATCAAAACCGTATTTGAGTTCAACTACTTTTAAGGAGTCGATTACAACTATAGCAACCAACGTGGCTTATAGTTGTGATAATTACTACACTGACAGTAAATGTTATTTTGAATCTGATTCAGTTTCTACTACAACAGAAGCATCTCCGAACACAACTGATATGCTTGTGGACTGTAAAGATTATTACAATGGCATTGGTAATGAATGTCATAACACAAAAACAGATACTACATCAAAACCGTCTTTGAGTTCAACTACTTTTAAGGAGTCGATTACAACTATAGCAACCGATGCGGCTTATAATTGTGATAATTACTACACTGACAGTAAATGTTATTTTGAATCTGATTCAGTTTCTACTACAACACAAGCCTCTTCAATCACAACTGCTATGCTTGTGGATTGTAAAGATTATTATAATGACATTGGTAATGAATGCCATAACAGAAAAATAGATAATACATCAGAATCGTCTATGGGTTCAACTACAACAGAAGCATCTCCAAACACAACTGATATGCTAGAGGACTGTATAGATTATTACAATGGTATTGGTAATGAATGTCACAACACAAAAACAGATACTACATCAAAACCGTTTTTGAGTTCAACTACTTTAAAGGAGTCGATTACAACTATAGCAACCGACGTGACTTATAATTGTGATAATTACTACACTGACAGTAAATGTTATTTTGAATCGGATTCAGTTTCTACTACAACACAAGCCTCTTCAATCACAACTGCTATGCTTGTGGATTGTAAAAATTATTATAATGACATTGGTAATCAATGCCATAACACAAAAATAGATAATACATCAGAATCGTCTTTGGGTTCAACTACAACAGAAACATCTCCAAACACAACTGATATGATTGTAGACTGTAAAGATTATTATAATGATATTGGAATTGGAAATGAATGTCGTAACATAAAAACTGATACTACATCAGAATCGTCTTTGGTTTCAACTACTTTAAAGGAGTTGAGTACAACTATAACATCCAATGTAGCTTATAATTGTGATAACTACAACACCGATAGTGAATGTTCCTCTAATCCGTCTTCAGTTTCTACTACAACACAAGGCTCTTCAAGCACAACTGAGACGCTTTTGGACTGTGAAGATTATTATAAAGGCATTGAAAAAGAATGTCATAAAACAAAATTGTCTTTGGATTCAACTACGACACAAGCCTCTTCAAACACAAGTGAAATGCTTGTGGATTGTGTTGATTATTATAATAGTATTGGTGAAGCATGTCATGACACAACTGCAAGCACGTCGCAAGAAACCACATCTATAACAGATATAACAACAAGTCCAGTAGAAAAAATTACATCTACATCTGAAGTGACAATTGAATGTTCCGCTAGTGAATGGTGTCACACTACTAAAGATACATCGCAAAAAGTTACAGAAGCGACAAAGGATTGTGATTGTTGCAATTGTGATGAGAATTGCTATAGTAATTACTGTATTGGCGAAACTATAACTGAAATGTCAGCCACTGTTACAGAAAAGACGACAAGTACAAATGAAGAAATTATGACGACTACAACTGAAGAACCAGATAAATGTACAAGTGGGTTATTAGGTAAAATTCAACAGTCCATGAAAGAATATTCAGTCGAATTGTTAAATGCTATTATATTAATTTTTCCTGGTAGAATGTTAATTTAGACTTAGATGAATTTAGGATCGATCTTGAACTTATGACCTGTGAAAAAATATTATATTACCACCCGCCAAAATAGTTTACAATATTATTATGTCGTTGTACATGTACATTTTAAACTGCTTACACTAGAAACATGGAATATACCTAATATGTTAATATTCTATAAACCCTACTTATTAGAAAACGAATTAAATACTTTAAACGCTACTAAGTAATAATGTCGTAATAAATATAGTCAGTAAAAATAATGCGTTTTTTATTTACCATAATCATTTATCATAATTGCTTAAATTTATCGACATAATATTCAACTGTCTAATGGTTACAACTGTCTATACTATCTTCTATACTAATATTGTAAAGCAGTCAATTTGTTTTCTTTGTTTCTTATGGCTAATCTCTGGATCCGCTAATCCGATTCTAAAATTTGGCTAATCTCTGGAACCGCTAGTCCGATTCTAAAATTTCTATCACTAATAGGAATCTACATTATCCCTAAGTGCTATAAATACACATTTTATTCTGACTCCACGCGTGCAAAGCCATGGGCTGACGCTAGTTATTGATAGATTAGAAAGTTAGCAATATAAACAAATAAAACAAACTCGTTGTTGAATAAGCATCGAGTTAATTCTCACAGTTTTGTCATAATATATTTACTAGCTCATAATTATAACCTTAATGGCATTGGTGAGTTGGAAAGGTTCTGTTATCCATCAAGGAATCCTTATAGACAAGATATTTATTCGACCCATTGAGCTCAGGTAGGGTGGTAGGACTCACTCTTTTGCGAGTGTCCGTCTGGGTTAGTACAACCCACGCTCTGCACGTGAAGTCTGCCGCTAAGCAGTAATGTGCAAGCATTACTGTGTTCCGGTTTGATGAACAAAGCAGCCAGTGTAATTACTGGGTTTATGAGACTTAGTACCTAATGTCTCAGGGTAACAAGCACACTGCAGTGTCACGCAGGCCTGTGTGTTTCAAAGTTCTCAGTGGCACAGCAATTGTTATGGGCCGGTTACGCTTACCATCATGCAAACGACCAGCTCATCTCGTTAGCAAAGAGCATAAAAAAGAGTAGTAAAGAGCTTTTACCAACTCTATTAGAGCATTTTGGTGGAAATCCCTGCAACTTCTATGGGGATATTGTAATTCAAACTTTTAAATTTATTGAGAATAAACTGCATGACTACAGAGGTCAAGTTTTACTTCTTTAGCCGTATTATATAGTGACTTCATTTATTAATTTACTGAGCAAACTTCTAGGTTTCCAAGTAACATTTGAGTCCAAAAATATACTAATTAGTACTTAATTATGTTATCCAATGCAGGTTTGTGTTATTTATCTCTATTTTTTAATGTATTCATAATTGAGTTGACTACCATTGGACTTGTGTTTTCATTGTTTCAGAAGTTTGCATTTCTTGGAATAAACCTGATACTCGTCCTAGTTTCTATACTATTAACAAAATTCAAGTTTTACATATTTATATGTAGAGAAAGTGAGAATGGTGAGTTTGTATGTTAATTTTATTCATTACTAAAGCAATTGATTGGTAAAAATGCTGCACTGTCTATTTAATTAATTTAATGTAAGTATAAAAGAGTTTTTACCCATTAAAATACTAGACTTGTAGTTCAGTCTTTATGATGTGGAAGTTTATAGTTTTAGGACTTCTATTAAATATTTTATTTGTGTCAGGTAAGAACTTTTGACTTTAATTAGTTAAATTGTTTGGTCCAAATAGAAAGAAAGAAAGCGTGGGATAAAGCCCTGGTAATTTTGAGTTGTATATTTTATTACCCGCGACGGAACGGAGACGGTATATGCGTTTAGGGTGAGAGGTTGTTTGTTTGTTTGTTTGTTAGTGTGTGCACACATGGATGTTCCCATTTATCTCCAGAACGGTTTGACCGATTTAGATACGGTTTTCTGCATAGGGTTTGTGACACATCAGCAATTTATATTTAAAAGAGACTCATTTAGTCACAAACTCATAAACAGCAAAATTCCAGTTAATTTCAGGGCAGGCAACTGCAGCCCCGGAGGATTTTCTTGGGTTTAACTTATCTTTCGTTACTTTCCCTTTTAGTCGGGGGTTTTTCAAGAAAATTATTTAATTCTTTTTCAATTACAATGTTTACATCCGTCGTGGGATTTTTAAAATTTTTAATTTTGTTTTTTTATTTGAATAATGGCCTGTGAGCGCTCGCAGGTTGATATTTTACTCCTATTTACTTACATTTAATAATATTTATTTGAATTTAGAGTCCCACAGCAGCAAGTATTTCATGTCAAAATAGAAGTAAAAGACAAAAGGCAAATACCTAATATTTTAGAATTATTGCAGCTTATCATAAATGCTCTAACAGGGATGATTGCGGTGACATAAAAGAAAATAGTGACGAAGAGAGTAGTTCAGGTGAATCTGACAGTAAGTGTACTCATATTTGATCAATTGGGTCAAATATAGCTTCGGATACGAATTTATTAGAAGCATAATTTTTTTACAATAATTTTTAAAACGTATATTATTGTTCAGGGCGTTTTTTTACAGTTTGTCATGATTTTGCAGGTCAAGAATGTAACGGTAGTATTGAAGATGGCGATGACGAAGATGATGATGACGATGATAATGACTCTGGTGATGATCATAATGATGAAATAGAATGCAGTTCATTGGACTCTGATGGTAAGGCTGACACCTTTTTTAATAAAGAAGAAGTAATGAAGAATCAAGCCCAAAGTAAATCTGCAACACCTTTATGAATTTAGTCACGATTTCGAATGAATAATTTAGTGTACAGGGATCTGAAACTTCAGAATTTTTGTAAAAGTATAAAGACAGCAGCTGTCATCTTGTCTTCCATGACCACGAACAAAGAGATCGAAACGCCAGGATTAAAACAACGTAAAAAGTACGCGATTAAAACTACTATAAGAACTACTATAAGTTGATCATAAAAATGTAATTATAATTATGTGATTTGAAGTTAGAGTTTTTGTTTTTGCATGTACATCACATTTTAAATTGCAGGTGATAAATGTGATTGCGTCACAACTGATACGCCAGACATACAACGAGAACATATATGTTGTAACCGGTTTACCGATGTTACGGCGCAAAGACCAACCAGTGATGACAATGATGATGATAAAACATTGGAAAATACTTCGACAAGTGATAATTATAATTGTGAAGATATAACATCCACTTATGATACGACAGCAACGACTGATGATTCAACTTCTGAAGCTGAAACAGGTATAAAAACCAAATGAAAAATTGAAAATGTATATTGAAAGAAAAAAATGGTTTGTCTTGGCAGGCTCTTCATAGGGTTATCGCGTGTCGTACGGGATGTAGGGACACCCAATACTTACACACCGCGGTGTATAGAATAACTATTCCAACTGCTGCTGAGCCGCGATAGATTTGATTTAGCTTGCGCTAATTAAAATAATAATTAAGGACCAACATTGTTATTTTAGTATGATGGCTTCCAGGCTTAGAGACTAGGTTCTTTTCTACATTGTCGTGTTATTCATTGCTGAAAGCCAGCCCGGTCTGGAAGGTCTTGATGAAGCTGACCAGCTGTTTCTAATCCGCCTGGTCTTCGGCTTTTCTGAGAAGTCGGATAACTGCAGCAGTAAAATGGAGTCATGTAATCTGTATCACAATAAAAATAAATTGTTTAATTTGTGCAGACAATCTTAAAGTTTTATAATACTTATAATATCTAGTACCGAATCTACCTAATAATTAGGGTATTTGAAATGTTATTTTTGACAAAAGGATAATAATTGTAGTAACAGGAACGTGTGCTACATATCAAGTGAATATTAAGATTTATTATTCATTACAAAAAGACAACCCTATAACGTTCTGAGTCAAAGAGTAATGCGATAGAAAGAGAGGTCCCTTGTTATAGGTGAATATAATACTAGATTTTTTTTATAATAATTTAGTTTGATTTAATAGTGTTTCAATTTCATATTTCTAAAATCTATAAGAAATTAAAACTTTATCTTTAGAGACGTCAACTGCAACTGAGAAGGTGGCAACTACAATTGAAGATGTGACTACTTCAATTGAAGAGACGAACACTTCAACTGAAGAGACGACAACTTCAATTGAAGAGACGACAACTTCAACTGAAGAGAAACCTACTTCAACTGAAAAAATAACAACCACTACCGAAGTTCCACAATGTATTGATACAATATCTGCAATAAAGCGAGCAACTGTTGAATTAACACAAAAATTGTTATATGTAAGTTAAGCGTGATTGATATAAATTTTGTTTGTTTAGGATTGTTAGTCACCTGTACTGTCACATTAAGAAAATTTTGTCGTGTTGTGAGCTATTCTTGTTTAAAAATTTTTCTTTCTGCCCTTTTTTTAGAAATACTGTACTTGTAACGTACTTGTATTTTATAACAAAAGGGCTGGCCTAATTTTGATGAAATTATAATTATAATTTGATCATAATTTAATTCATAATTCATCACGTTTTCTTTCATCGAAATATTGCCACATCACAAATTTGTAATGAGTATACTCCACGAATGCTATCGAATGCTTATTATTTGGTTACTGCTAGGACATCAACTTATATTTTATTATGTCTAAATAATGATTCTATAAAATTGAAAATTTATAATTTTACAGGAAATCGTGAAAACCAATCAAAAACAGACGATAATAGTATCACCCATATCGTTGAAAGATCTGTTCATAGCCGTAATATTATATTCGGAGGGAAAAACAAGATCAGTAGTGTCTAAGGCTTTGAACGTGAATGGTGATGATATTGACAAGGTATAGTATACAAATATCAAGTCTCACTGACTCACTAACTAACCACAAAATCTCGAAAACTACTTGCCACCTATGAAACTGAAATTTGGCACGTAGAAAGTTTATAGGTAGGAGAGGTCGGCTACGAACGGATTTTGCGACAGGCCCGAATTAAGGGCTATTAAATTCAAATTCGCTTCAGGTCGCTTATTATTTATAAAATCTAATGTTGCATAAAATAACTTATTTTCTTTTACTGTATATGTACACGTTTGTCACTATCTCACTTGATGGTAAGCAACGATGTGGTCTTAACTGTCCTTTGTTTAGATTATTGCTAAAGCAAAAAATAGTTTTTGAGTGTCCAATTACCCAAATAAAGGCAATTGATCAATAAATTAACACGCTGAGTTTCATCAGTTCCAAGTACCCGTAAACCTGTTTATTTAATTTTTGTTATATTTTTCTTACCTTTTAAACACCAACATTGTTTTGCTTTGTAGATTTAATATTTCTTCCTTGACTAGATTGTTTAAATATTTCAGATCAGATGCTCAATTGTACCAACCAAGAAATATATAGAAAATTTATCGCCAGACGCGGGACAATTTCTATATGGCTTTGTTATTGCTGCAAATAACCAATTCAATTTTAGCAAGCTATTTTTGAAAGATATCAAAGATGTTTTTGGATACCATGCTCTTAATCTTAATTTCGAAAATCAAGAAGAGTCTGTTAATATATTAAATGAAGCAGTAAGTAAAAAACTAGAACATATTTATATAATGAACAGTAAACACTTGGGGTCTTACCACAAAAAAATTAAACACACGTTAAACCTACGCCTAAACATGCCTTAGTCGCGCGATTAAATATGAGCAACTACAAATCCTGATTTAAGTAAAGTCTAACCGTTGTCTAACACAATTCGGTTGTGACATTTCTAATCATTTTTGACGTTTATCTTTACACGCTGTCTAGCTAAACAGGCAACTATGAACGTTTTAGTGTGGTAACACTATTAAGCTCTTATTAATAAACAGAGTTAAACTGTGGTTTAGTTAAACTATGTTTTGTTTTTGTTAATTTAAACTGAATGGATATAACTCAAAACATAGTAAATCTAGTCAACCATTTAACACCGTTTATTAATAAGGCATTGTTCCGTTTTCTAATTTCTTTTATTTTTTACAGGTAGCATCTGCGACTAATAACTCTATCAGTCATGTAATACCGTCGGCAAATATTCTGAATAGTAACATAGAGCTTGCTTACATCGGCTATACATTTTTTAAGGTAATAACTTTATTGACGTGTTCGCACCTTAAAAAGAAAGTTATCAATTCTACACTTATGTATCTATGCAATATTATTGGATCTGCAATATATTGACGTAATATGATAATATATTCAGGCTTCCAAACAAATATACAAAATTTTATAGATATATATTCATACGTACGTCTGTGTGTGTTTGTATTTATGTATTATTTTGTCCACGCATTTCCCGGAAAGTACGAAGCGAATAAATTAGTTTTAAGTTTGAATTTTGAAATTGGATTGTGACCTTTCTTTTTTTATTGGCTTACTTCTACTTAGGGAACAGTATAAGCTTTTTAAAAATCGATTCAGTAGTTTTCAAGATATGGACAAATTTATGTATGTTCACCAATTTCACCGTCAATTATGAACCGGTTTGGATAATTATTTTTATTTTTTAAAGGTCCCTTATATATTTTATGAAAGAATACCACACCTAAAGGTGAAAAATAGGGATATTTCATATATTTTCATTAAAGTCGGTTCCCGCTTTTTTGAAACCAATTTTACTTGTAGATGTATATTATTACTATCCAATACATTCATAAAAGCGTTGAATTTTAGGGTTGGTTGTGGATGGAAAAATCCATATTTTTATAAAGCGAAAAATGTTAAACGATTACGTGAGTTCAATTCCGTAGAGAACTTAAAGTGCTTTCTGGCTGTTTCTTAGTTTTGCCAGAAAGCAGAATTCAAACCCCCTGATTGTGGAAAGTTGCCCATATGGGCATTATAATATTATAATGCCCTAAATTTATATAAAAGCGGAATACCACTCACAAATCTAGAAATCTATTCTCACTAATAAGACTTACGACATTTCTAAAATACCGGGTGCTCGTTAAGAAAGGGTTTCAAGCAAGTATAAATTAATGAAGTAAAAGGGAGGTCAAGCCGGGGTGGGTCGCTAGTCAAAAAGTTGATAGTGTTGCTGATGAGGATCAAATATGTGATATACAGTTACAAAATAAAATATAATACCATTATAATATTTTGTAATTTTAACTGCATTTTTTAATTACAAAAAAATACATTAAAACTTGTACACAGAAATCGAAAAATAACGCCTTATTTTTTCAGACCCCTGGGGTTACTAAGTCTAAGATATTTCAGCTGTCATAATTATACATAACATTGTTTGATATAATTTAATGATTAAACGAACTTACCTGTAAGTTAAGTTCTATCATAATTATGTGAAGTAGTGAGTTTGAAGAGATTTTATATATACACTTGTAGTAGCACGCATAATGTCGCCTTGTCTATGCACTAAGTTCAGAGAGAGAAAAAAAAAATATGTAGGTAGACCGCACAATTTCATTATTTCGTGCGGTCGGCTGGTTCTTCATTTAGTTCAGAGCTTATCAGTTCAAGTAGATATTTCACTATTCGGGACCTATGAAATAGGTAATCTGGGTGGGCGGGATGCTATATCTCTTCAAACTCACTACTTCACATAATTATGATAGAACTTAACTTACAGGTAAGTTCGTTTAATCATTAAATTATGTTACAGTATTGAGTTTGAAGAGATTTTATATATACACTTGTAGATGTTGAGAGAAGTTGTGAAATATCTATTTCAGTTGAAAGTATTACAGAAGTAAATATATTTAATATTTCTTCAATAATTGACATAATAAATGTACTTAATCACTCAATTAAAAGGTAATGTTTCTTAAATAAACTATTAACATAATAGCTACAGTAAATTTTAGCATAAATCAATCAATTTTACTTCTAGCAAAACAATGATTTGATTCTGTATATGCTGTCTGTTATATGCCTGTTATAAAACTTGGCAAATATTGTAGAGCCGCCGGACCAACCGGCAGTCTCCCTGATAACATCCAAATTCACACCGAGCTTATGAGCTTTTGAGGTGTCTAGTACTATGTGCAGAGTACTGTGTGATATCTATTCCACAGACCCACAACGTATACTCTTTATCCATCTGCTAAGTGTTTGGTGAGAAACTTTATTATATGGTTTTTTATAGAAATAAAAATAGAGGTGTGATGATCACGTAATGCCGCTACATTACTTTTAAATAATCCGTTAATAATTAAGCCGGACCTATGTCAGGTCTGTCTCGAAAAATTGGCAGCATCAGCGTTGGCTGAGTTGCGTTTACACTTGACGTTTTTATTAAGTCAGGGATCCTAATGGAAATATCATTCCGCCAATTTTGAAAATTTCGGATATCTATTTTTGAAATAGTTTGTACTCTATGCGCTGTTACCAGCGCCAGCAGGGTAACTAGCTTCTTTAGTCATTATTTCTAAAGAATGAGATTAATTAGGAATCCAAGTGGCTAGAGTTTCAATTACTAATGTAGTATCCCAGTGGATTCATACTTAGGTAAGGGAGGGCGAAGCCTAAATATACCCTTAAAACACAGTCGTCTGTGCTTATCTGACTTCCTAATACTAAGGAAGGTGTAGATCTAAACCCATTTAGAGTGCCGTATAGCGCTCCCGATTGAAATAACTCTGTTAAAACATGAATAATAACTGGAATGTGTAAGTATCATATTACTTAATTTAATTATCTGACAGAGACGCTATTAATGTGTCTAAAGACCCGGGAGGGAGTTTTCTTATTAGAGACTCCCGCACAATACTCCGGCATCCAGGGTAATCTGCCGCTGGATCTGGCAGAAACTGGAATGAGAGATTATTAGGTCCTCAGAAGTTTGAAAAAAAAAACCAGTGGTTTAGTTTGTAAAAAACTGGTTAAATAGGGGATACCAAGGTTCAGCTGGCCATGTTGGCCCGACCAGTATGCACTTAGCTTTGTCGCTAATAATTTTTATCAATGTTTTTTTTTTTTTTTTTTAAATTATTGAGAAGGAAGGGAACCCGTAAAAACGGGTTCCTGGTTCATGGTATTTTTATACAATTTTGACCAATTCACAGAGAAAGCGTCAAGCATCAGGGTCTTTGTGCCATGATATGTATACAGGACATTTTTTATTTATTCAACTAGCAATCATGTCAATCTCTGGTAGCCCGAAATTGTTAATGATTTGCTGAAAGGCAAGATCAGATAGTTCCCATTCAATATCCGGGTGAATACACCTTGATTCAGTATCTGCTATAGTATTTTCTGTAGATGGAATGTATAGCGCTGTTATAAATAGAATTCGCGCTTCACACCATTGTCGTATATCTTTGGTCAGTTTGTGAGATGGGGGAATTGGATTCCTCCCATACGAGTAATGTAAAAAATCGCAGTTGTATTATCTATTCGCAAGATAATATGACAATTGGATAAATCCTCTAGACAAATTTTTAATCTTATGAATGTGAAGTTTTCTTTCTTCCCGACTTCAGCTACCGCTTGCCGTTTTTCCCGCACAGGCTATCCCCCAACCCCCCATAGTCGAAGCATCTGAATTCGTCAAATTTAATTTGATTTTTTGGATTTTCGATAGATTTAATCCACCAATCGAAATCTGACTGTAAATTTACAGGCAAATTCATGTACTTTTCATTTTTGTAATGTTATCCATACATTCGCTATAGCTGTGATATTAGACAGGTATCGTTAAGATATATTGCCAATAAATAATCAGCACAGCGTGGCATTCTGACCACCGTTTTCATTATTTTTGTGAAGACAAAAGGTGCCGTATTGACACCAAACGGTAGGGCATTAAATTCATACAAGTTACCGTTCAAACTAAATCTTGAATATTTTTTAGAGTTATCATGAACTTTCACTTAATAATATGCGTCTTTGAGATCAATAGTTGACCTGAGACAACATCTTGAGATTAGTTTGATCATTATTCTAAAATCTTCTAATTCAAATGAACATGTTGAATGAACTCGTTTAGCTTTTTCAAATTTAGGATAAAGCGTGCTTTTCCGTTCGGTTTGGGTAAAAAGATATTGGATATCCTCACAGGGCTCACAGTGAGGTATAGCACCTATAGAAATTAAATTATGTATAGCTTGATCAAATTCAAGTTTGTCTGAGTGTGCATAATTTCGGGGTTGAGGTATACAATGCTGATATGGAGTTTCAGTGAACGGAATTTCATAACCACGTATCCACGATAAAATTATTTTATCTGCGGTTATTTGTGACCATTGGTTGTAAAAAACAGATAGTCTACCGGCGTAATTTACCGTATTGTCTAGCGGCGGCCGCGACTGAAGTTCGGTCGCGATGTCCTCGATGATGGCGAGTGCTGTTGCCTCTGAGGTGCAGACTCCTTCATCTTTGAGGGCGCCGATGGCTGCTGTCTGTGGTTTTGAACCGGAGCCTTCCCGTTTCAATTTCTGTTAACGACTTGATGCTTTGGTTTTGTAGCAATAGTCTTGTTAGAGGTGGAAGCTTTGAGATCCACACCTGTTTTATTGATCGCTTTTGCGGTCTTTAAAGTTTCGGCTAGTTCTTGGCTACAAGAAAACTATCTATTATCGTGAGCAGCATCTGATCTTTCAAGTCCTTCTTTAGTACAGCCAATATGAAATTTCGCCTCGTTATTGACTCACTGAGTTGTGTGTCACAGATGATGCGCCCAGCATCAATCAGCAGCTTTAGAACAGTTGGATCTTTATTATCCTTACTAAGAAGAGTCTTATAGGCTCGTCAAGACAAGCAATACCGCTGCTAATTTTGCCTTAGCTTGGTTCTGTTCGTGGAACATCCTCACTGCTGGAAGCACCTTTAATCACTGGTGGTGGAGATACATCCTCCAGTATTGTCACGTTGGCTATATCCAGCGAACGATCGGAACTCGCGTGTAACGCGCTAGTCGACGGTCTTGGTTCGCGTAGCTCTTGATTTTCGTTTTCAACATTAACAGCAAATTGCAAATTTGTGTCTAATATACGTAATTATACGTATACCTTCATATTATTATCATAGGATAACCTCAACAAGTTGCTATATGCATGGCGTATTAGGTACGCATAGGTATACAGCGAGTAAGATGAACTCGTGGCGTTGCATCGTGAACTCGAGTAAAAAATAGGTTAAGTAACAACTCGAATCGTTGGAACGTGAAACCTCGTATACATTATTATCGGTAAGTGGCAACTCGAATTGTTGAAACGTGAACATTAGAACTTAACTTATATAGTTAAAATGTTACCTTCCGGTTCGTTTCATATTATTATTATAGGACAACCTCAACAGGTTGCTACATGCATGGCGTATTAGGTACGCATAGGTATACAGCGAGTAAGATGAACTCGAGTAAAAAATAGGTTAAGTAACAACTTGAACCGTTGGAACGTTAAACATCGTATGTATTTAAGTGACAACTCAAACGTGAACCGAAGAAATTGCAAATTACTTAAATAGTTAAAATGTTACCTTTCGGGTCGTTTCATCTTTTTATTATTATAGATAACCTCAACAGGTTGCTATATGAATGGCGTATTAGGTACGCATAGTTATACAGCGAGTAAAATGAACTCGAGTAAGAAGTAGGTTAAGTAACAACTTGAATCGTTGGAACTTTAAACCTCGTATGCATTATTATCGATAAGTGACAACTCCAATCGTTGAAACGTGAACATTAGAACTTAACTTAAATAGTTAAAATGTTACCTTTCGGGTCGTTTCATATTATTATTATAGAATAACCTCAACAGGTTGCTATATGCTTGGCGTATTAGGTACGCATAGGTATACAGCGAGTAAGATGAACTCGAGTAAAAAGTAGGTTAAGTAACAACTCGAATCGTTGGAACGTTAAACCTCGTATGCATTATTATCAGTAAGTGACAACTCAAACGTGGACCGAACAAATTGCAAATTACTTAATTAGTTAGAATGTTACCTTTCGGGTCGTTTCATATTATTATTATAGGATAACCTCAACAGGTTGCTATATGGATGGCGTATTAAGTACGCATAGGTATTCAGCGAGTAAGATGAACTCGTGGCGTTGCATCGTGAACTCGAGTAAAAAAGTAGGTTAAGTAAGAACTCGAATCGTTGGAACGTGAAACCTCATATGCAATCGATAGTTATCGGTAAATGTGCAAATTACTTACAAATATTCCCACTCGTCGTTATGTTTCCTCTTCGGTATCTTGATTTTGACGAAAAAACTTGTTAACACGGAGAAACTTAGAAAAACCAACTTTGTAGTGCGACGCGGCGGAGCACTGCAACGTGAATGGAGAACCAGCCGACCGCACGAAATAATGAAATTGTGCGGTCTACCTACATATTTTTTTTTTCTCTCTCTGAACTTAGTGCATAGACAAGGCGACATTATGCGTGCTACTACAAGTGTATATATAAAATCTCTTCAAACTCAATACTGTAACATAATAATTACTAATATCTTTTCCAGACATCATGGCGTTATACTCACGATCCAAAGACGGAACGAGTAGAAGATTTTCTCGCGGGACCATTCAATATTAAAAGATTACTCTACGGTACTTTAACACTTTTGTTAGAATACACTTATAGTCCAAAACTAAGAGCAAAGGTAAAATGGCAAATATGTTTACTTCTAACTATACCTATAATAAGATTTTATTGACTGTTTTAATCTATAAAATGACTAAATTATTTCTACTAGATATTCCTAATTCCTTTGAAAGACGCAAATGAATCACTCCATATAATTTACCCGGATTCACCGTTGGGAGCTGAAAAGCTGTTGAAGACTTTGCAGAACACTGACCTATACTATTCAGCAATAGCAAGTTTAAAAGAGGTCAACGCTGAATTGAGATTACCAGTTATAAATAACATAACGTCACAGGTTGACATCAGGGATGTATTGGAAAAGGTAATTTTACTATAATGAGTTTAAAAGAGCTAATACATAAATAAACACTTCATCTAACCTAGCTAGCTACAAAAACAGTTGGATAATCTACAAGCCCAAGTAGGCCTATAGATAATCCAAATGTTCTAGCCCACTACCAGTTAAAGTACATTTCAACTTCACCGCTTAAACGCACTTAGTAAATTTGTGCTAAATTTACTACGAAAATAGAATACGAAATTTCATAAGCCCAACTTAATAATGTTTTTATAATAATATACTTAAAAGACGACTCTTAGCGTAGGTTCATTCTCCCATGTGTCAAAATTCTATAGAATTCTACATCTGGAAAAAAGAATGTATGCTTCGACTCATCTTTAAATCTTAGCATAGACCGTTTGTCCACCGCCGCCACAGATTATTTAGCCTGACCGCCGCCGTCACCGAGCCCTCTCCGAGAACTATATTATTTTGGGCGTTCATTACTTCGGCGGCCGGAATGAGGGCGCTTGTATGAGGGACGTGCGGTGGACACGCGGCCATATCAAATGTATGGTATCGCTATACTTCGGCACTATAATCTAAAATCTCGTTCTCAGCGATGTTCCGGGGCTGCGGTGGTGTACAAACGCAGTTCCTATCATAGGCTTAATACATGCTAACATTAACACTTAGACATTGACAATGATTTATCACTGTTGATCATGTAATCATTTTAAACTTCAGGTTTTCAATTGAAATTGCTTGAAGTTTTATTAGGTGGTAGGACTAAATCTTCTGTGAGTGTCCGTCTGGGTTGTTAAGACCGTGCACCGCTTTGCTCGTGAAGTCTGCCGCCAAGCAGTAATGTGCAAGCATTACTGTGTTCCGGTTTGATGAGCAAAGTAGCCAGTGAAATTACTAAGCTTATGAGACTTAATATACTTAATGTCTCAGGGTATCGAGCGCAGGCCGCGCAGGCCTTTGTGTTTCAAAGTTTTGAGTGACACTGCAATTGTTATGGGCCGGCGTTATGCTTACCATCAGGCAAACTGGTAGTTTGCGTCTCGTTACGAAATAGTATAAAAAACTATATAACGGAATTTTTTGTTAATTTTATTGCTTTTATTTACCTACTTTATGTTCTTTTAGTTAAAGTTCGGGCCTGAATTATTTGATTCTAAAACCACTCAGTTCAAAAATTTAGTGGATCAAGATGTACCTGTGTCAATATCTGTCGCTAGTGAGAAGACTATCGCAATATTTACTAAGGATGGAGCTCAACAACAAAATTACAGTATGTACTTAGGTTCTTTTGTACTCGAATATATGATACCGTGATGATGTCTTGTCATCTTAGCTTTGAAATGAACTACCATCATCTTTTAGAACAGTATTACTTTAACCTTAGTGACAATTCGTACTACAATTTTCAACGTAAGGTGAAAGTAGTAATGTTCTAAGAGATAGTGGTAGGCCCCCAGATCCCGAACAAATTCATAATAGAACAATAAAAAGGACCTACCCTGTAAAAATGCGTTTGCATAAATATATTATTAAACATAGACATAAAAAAACGGTCTAAAGTAATCTTACACAACATAAACATGACCGATAATATGGTTATGTACTACAAAAAGCCTTAAATTGAAATCGAAACATTTAAAAAAATCGGCCAAGTGCAAGTCTGACTCACGCACCGAAGGTTCTGTAAAAACTTTTTAGGTCTGTAGAAATAGTTCGTCCATCACGAGAATCGTTAGGTAATTAGCTACATTCAACAAAATAATTAATTTAAAAAAAAATTGATGTACCTACCTAAAAATGTACAGTTTTCGAATTGTTCCCTTTACTAGTGCTTCTTGCGAAATTCCATGATTTGAGGTCAACGGAATTAGTAACCTATAGGTTTTGATTCCCTTGTGAGTGTCAAAATATACGGTTTATACAGCTTATCTTTTGATAGCGTTTACTTGGAAGTTTGATTTTTCTGCTCAGAGACAGACAGCTCCAAGGAATTGCAGAATTGAGTATTTGATATTAATTTCAACTTGACACCTCCACGCGTAGGTACTTAACAATAAGGTTCTTGACAGATAGACATCCAGATAAATGAACAACTAAGTGATTCTTTTATAAGGGTTCGTTTTTCCTTTAAGGGTACGGAACCTAAAAATAGAAACTAATATATTTTTACACGACTGCACAAAAAGGAGTGTAATGTGTTTAGGGTTAATATATGTATGTATGTGAGTTTCTTTATTCCACCATAACTTTTAAATGTCAGAACGAGTTTCGTTAGAATCCTTACATCATCCCGGGTGTCAAAGGTCAGGGCAGTCGTATTAGTTATGTACGTTTTTATATAACTAATATTTGTAGTTACTATTTTTTTTTTGTTTTCAGTACCCAAACCATTCGAGAAGAAAATCAACATACAAGTCAGACATCCTTTTGTTTTCTTCGTTGTAGCTAAAGGTTACGTCCGTTTTGGAGGAGTATTTAGAGGCAGCACTTAACATTGATACATTGTCATATATTTGCTTACTACTATTAAAAAACTGTACCCACGCTGTTATTTTTTTGCTATTAAACAATCCTACTAATCATACTAACCTACTTCTTACTAATATTATAAATGCGAAAGTGTGTTTGTTGGTTTGTTGATTTGTTGGTTTGTCCTTCTTTCACGCAATATCGGAGCAACGGATTGACGTGATTTTTGGCATAATGTTTATAATGTTAATAAACTTCCTAATGAATAGTAGTTTCAACCATTGTGTTTCCCTTTAGTGATTTAAAAGTGAATATTGCACGGATGTTGATACAGCAGAGGCTAATGTGAGGTATTATAAAGTCTTTAAGTAATTATGTACTTAAGAGTGTACTTAACCTTAAAACCTTTTTAAAGAAATACTTGGGCCGATATAATAATAATTGTGATGTCATCTAAACGGTCTCAACGGAAATCCAGCGTTGGTCGAATAACCAACGTAATGCTGAATTGGGGCCGATTTGTGATAACTAGCATTGTTATAATAATACAAGACAGAATAAAATTACGTGTCTACAAATATCATTTTTGTTTAATTATACCTATCTATACCTACAAATAAATAAAATTGAAGTGTCTGTTTATAATATCAAAATAACAGCTTTTTACTAAAAGCATATGAAAGTGTCTACGGTACCTATACTAAAACAATCAATTTTTTAAATTTTTGTCTGTCTGTCTGTTTGTTCCGGGTAATCTCCAAAACGACGGGACCGATACTGACGGGACTTTCACTGGCAGATAGCTGATGTCACAATGAGTAACTTAGGCTACGCGGGTGAAGCCACGGGGCACAGCTAGTTTTTAATGAAACACGTGCGTCTCAGTTCGCGCTCCTCCACCTGAGGTTGAAGAGAGCAGAGCCAGACTTGTGCCTGAAGTTGAGGACTCTCTATCGAGTCTCAGAATGGGGTCGTGAGAATTTAGTCCTGTTTAACCCTAAGAAGATGCAAGTCTGTGCTTTCACCTAAAAAAGGACCCTTTTTTTATAACACCGCTATTTCAGAGCGTGCCCCCTGAATCCAGCGAGAGCATTGGAATTCTTGGCGTCGACATTTCGAAAGATGTTCAGTTCCGTCATCACATTGCGAGTAAGGTTGGAGTTGTATTCAAAAACCTTGGTGTCCTGAACAAAGCAAAGCGATATTTCACGCTGAGGCAACGTCTGTTGCTATACAAGGCACAAGTTCATCCTCAGATGAAATACTGCTCACACTTTTGGATCGGTGCGCAGAAGAAAGATCAACTTCAGTCACTCGAC
Organism: Crocallis elinguaria; assembly: GCA_907269065.1. Taxonomy (NCBI): domain Eukaryota; kingdom Metazoa; phylum Arthropoda; class Insecta; order Lepidoptera; family Geometridae; genus Crocallis; species Crocallis elinguaria. The sequence continues at coordinate 6,464,488 of OU026079.1, read as the reverse complement.
GCAATACAAAGTAGAGCGATCCGAATTGTCGACGATCCCGAACTCACGGACCTCCTAGAGGCGCTTAACTGGGATGTTGACTGTATTCAAATAAAAATATAATTTTGCCGCGAAACGGTAGTTTTTGTGACAGAAATCCTATAAAACACAATACTTTTGTTTATTTGTAATGAATATAATTTTAATTTAATAATCGAAATGTAATCACATCACTCCGAAGTCACGTGACATAAAACGCGCGTGACGTCACTTTCTCAATCGGAATGAGTATATTGATCTTTCTGCCTAGTATTTTAGAGTGATTTCTGTGCATATAGTTATCTGTGCCAGGAATCGTGACGTCACATCGACCACGTGTCCAGTATTGGCGTTTTGGAGCGAAATTTAAAACGGCATTTAAAATACATGATAATTAGTGGTTTTAAAAAGTAAATTTAAATATTTTGGGTTATATTAGGCCCATACGCATCGTTTTAAACACTTTCCCAAAATCAGTCAACATCCCAATTGCCGCAGAGACGTTGGCTCCCTCTATATATTTTACCGAATACACAACGGGAATGCTCGGTAGAGCTTTTTCATCGCATCCCACCGTCGCAATTCTATCACCGAACCACGCCACCAGAACAAAGCATCCACACATTCAAGCATATACACATAATCGAGTCTAGGAAGTCTCATACTACTCGATTTATGCGATCTTTTCTCCCGCTTACTTGCAAAATGTGGAACGAGCTCCCTCCAACAGGTTTTTCCGCAGTGCTACAAAATCCAGTCCTTCAAGATGCGTGTTAAACGAGTTCTCAATGGTCGGCAACGCATTGGCAACACCCCCGGTGTTGCAAATGTTCACAGGCAACGGTGACCGCTTACCATCAGGCGGGCCGTTTGCTAGTTTGCCACTAATTTATACCTATATAACAAAAAGTGCGAATTGACGATCACTCCCAAGAACAAACGTATCATTGTATTATTTAACTTTACTTTAGTTGGTAGAAAAATTTGTAGCCTATTGTGAAATACCGCTTCGAAAAACTGGTTTCGTAGTCGGTCATGTCGTTGCGATAGAAATAAAACTTAATTCAAAATTAAAACATAAGACATGCGAACGAAAATGTTATTGACGAATAAAAGAACAACATATTATATTAACTGCGTATAGTAGGTAATTTTGCGCTGAAAATAATTGTACTATTGAACGTCTTGTTCATTTTATATGATGGAAAAAGGTGCTCTTGGCCCTTAACTTATGAAAAATAATAAATTATGTTGCCCTAAGCGTAGACTTAGATGCGTGAGATGCCTTCTCGTGCATAGCCACGCGAACGCATCTCACGAACAGAGCTCTGACGCTATTATGACTTTTTTCCTTTAGTACCTATATCAACAAAGTTTAATTTGGTCTGCTTAGAAGAACCCCCAATGCAATCAATGATTTGGGCCCAATCGCTCCTACTTGATCTGCCACTAGTTGGTCAAGAACTGTCACCGAAATACCATCACCAAGAAGAGCGTATGTGTTTACACTGTCTGTAAGGATCCGGTTATATAACCCGTATGAGATCCGTATGACATCCGAATGGGGTCCGGATGAGAGCTGGAAAAGGACAAGATTTTTTTTGCGTAAGAATACTAAACAATAAATATAATTATATACAAAACAAAAATGAGATGAGAGATGATAATAATGATGATTAAATTATTAATAATAATTAACATCTCAAGAGGCTCTCGCTGGACGGTTAGATCAAGGGTCGGATGCAGAAGGCAGTGCTCCTTGACACGGCACGTATTGCCAAGTCCATACTCTGCAGTCTTAACCACTGGTAGCTTGGGCCCTGCCCCGCTGCCGGCGGCACTCTATATTTAGGTTTTGTATAATATTTGGTATTTTTAAAGGAATGTTGTAAAAAACTTAGGTCTAAGAACTCAAATAAATAAAGTGAATAATTATATTAATTAATATTCATCAGAAGTTTATTAAAGTTCGATCCATAATTACTAATTTGGGTGTTTCAGTGATCATATGACTAACAACTAGCTTTATCGAGATGGCTCCCAAGATGATATGATCTACAAGGATTTTGAGAAGGCCATTTGACCGCGTAGATCTCATCATACTCCTGCAAAAGCGATAGGAACTCGGTATCCGCAGTAACTTGCTGAGATAGATAGAACGGAATTAATGGAATTAATGCAGCTTTCCAAATTGTCATAGCAGCAGTTCTTGTTTCATAGAATGAAATAAATATTCGTTTTACGTCACTATTTTTATTCAACTGAATATTTTGAATTGAACTTTACAGTTAACGCAATGTTAATTAGCTACATTTATAGAAATACTTTAATTATGTTCGATAGCACATACTATATACGATAATTAGCAATTATACGCATGCAAATTATAAAGATTATTTTCAGGTATTAAGACATCTAGGACTATAAAAAGAGTCGCTATGAAATAGAAAAATGTGTCAATAAGTTTCATTTGAATCGGAAACATGAAAACGTCTTTAATTTTAGCTATTTTAGCTAATATTTTAGTGTTGGTGGTTTGTAATGGTAAAATATTTTTTATTTTCTATATGTTTTTTGTATTTTATTGTAATATTGCTTCGTATTCCTTACTATTCTAAATTTATATATTTATTAACACAATAGCCTTTCTTGCTTTTCTTGATGCAAGATTAACAATCTCGCATCTTGCAAATTGAATTAAAAAAACCATGGCTTTAGGGATAAACCCGATTTATTCGGCAGTTCGGCCGTTCATGTTGTGAGGAGTATTAAATTTTACGGTGCAAACTAATAAACTTTTTAGCGTAGCTTAATATTCTCTTTAAATTCTCGACTTTCAAAAATGTAGGACAATGACTGCAAAATCAACGTGGCAATGCCGCCAGCATGCTGGGTACGCTTCCTACTGGTAGTGGGCTAGAACATTTGGATTATCTATAGGCCTACTAGGGCTTGTAGATTATCCAACTGTTTTTGTAGCTAGCTAGGTTAGATGTAGTGTTTATTTATGTATTAGCTAATTAATAAAGGCATATAGCCAATAAAAAAAAAAAAAAAACAAATTAAAACAAATGTCAAATTATTTAGCCAATTTGTCTATGGTTCCATCAAGCAAACTGACGAAAACGAAATTTTTCATGCTAATGCCAACTTTAGTCTTCCTTAGGGGACTTTAGTTATCGGAACGTTATCGGACGATTAATAATTTTGAAATACGTTCGATTGCGTTATGAGACGTTTTAACTAGTGTACACTATAAATCTTCATAAGCCTTTTTATGAATAAGACAGGGAATTTTCAATTGAAAATCAATTATAAAAATAATATATCATTCAAATAATAATAATATTTCATTTAAAAAGAAATTCACGAAAACATCAAAAATTTTCCCAAACTCAACAATTTTTTTATCATCCATTAGTAATTTAAATTTTTCCATCAGATTCTTTACATTTAAAAAGAATTAAAAAATGTATAACAAGTATGTACTTAAACGCAATTTTTCACGGCCAAATCAACAAAGTGAATGTTTTCAGTACTTACAGCTTTACGGCCCGCGTAGAACAAGTGACGTCAGATGTTCTGTCCAATTCGTATGGGGTGTTTTAGGGCTCAGTACATATGTCCGACTTTGACTCTCATTTTTGACGTTTCTAGCTTTTTCGTTTGGTTTCTAGTTTTTTTCGATATAGCGATTTGATTCTTATGAGAAAAAGAATTGATTGACATCATAAAAAAACGGAGACTACATCCCTATTATAGCTATTGGAAAACCTAGAGGCCGGCGAAGAATTTCGACTCCTTAGCCGTCCGTATAATGAATGTTGAAGCAAAACGCTTACTTACAATTACACATCAGATTCTTTTATCGCTCTTAGGCTTTGTATATTTTCTAGATATTCATAATAAGATTATAATATTTATGGTTACTTCATAATTTAAGCTGAGATTGTTTTGTATAACAGAAAAATCGCTAACAACTGAAGATGAATCGACGGAACAAACGAGAGAGTCGTCGGCGGCAGTTTGTTCTTTCAGTGAAAATTTAAATCGAGTTGTGGATGCTTTGTATAGTTATACATCCAAATTTGCATGTGTAAGTATATATCGCTTATTTTTTCAATGGTTTAAAAATTACTACTAAAATAATAATCGCTTAAACAATCAAATGGCAATCTTAACGAATTTCCATAACCACCAGAGCGAGATCAGTTCTCAACAACTAATAAGTAATAATAATAATTAACACACTATTATTATAATCATATTTATATATCTAATATAAATATTTATGATATATATATATCATACAAAAATATATGATTGTATTATAGTGTGTTCATTATTATTATTTATTGCTTATTGAGAATTGCTCACACTCTTGTGGGTTTTAGAAATTCGTTGCACGCCCACATTCTTCTTCCCTTATACAGCGTGTGAATGACTGGCAGAAATTACTAACAGTATTAAGTCCTCCTGTCGTACATTTCTTTTGTTCAATAAAGAGTTACATAAATAAATTTATTTTTTGATGTAGTTCGTTTATGAATGGTACGAATTATTTAAGCGTACAAATCATTATGCAGGCGTAGGTACATAGAAGAGCCGAGCTTTGATCATTTAAACTCACTTTTCCCAAAAAATTAATGAAGATGTGAGTTTATAGCAATCATGGTTCGATGATAGTGACATCAATTTCAATAAGCTTTAGTTTAGATAACAGAAAACATTGCTTTCCAATCTTAGTATGGTAACAGGAATTTTCTAGAGCTCATCTTGTAATGAACTGAATAATTTTGACCTATACCTATTTTTTTTTGCAACGATGGCGCATGTTTCTTTGAAGGTATTAATTGATCTGTGCTAGAAAATTGGGTATTCGATGAATGAAAGTACTACTATAATGATAAATGTTTTTGCCAGCAACTTCATTGGATGCGATTTTTCATAATTATATTAAGTGATTGTTTAAGACTTAAGAATTTGTTTAATATTTGATGGGATCAGGCGTTACTTTGCGGATGGCTATTTTAAATAAGATTATATAATGTGGGTAATTTATAGTTTTAATTAAACTATATATTATAATCTTATTTTAATGATTGTTTTCTTCTAAAATGTTGAGATGCGCGAACGTGATAGCGGTGCATGATAGTCTATCACTGAATGACGCAGCAAATTAAGAAATTTGTGTTATTTTATTGCAGGATTTATATTATGCTTGTCCTCGGAAAAGTTTTGTTGGTTCCCCATTGGGGAGTTTCTATACATTAGCAGTGATGGGCGACAACTCATATGATACCACGTTGCACGAGATACTCGGTGCATTAAATTTGGAAAAGAAAGACCAGGTGAATTATCATTATTATCTTATCATCACATAAGCTCGTATTGGTCAACTATTGGGCATGGGCCTCTTTTAATGAATGCTACTGAATACCACTTTAATAGTAATAATATATAAATAAGATGACTACAAATTTTAAACACATTGAGCGCAAAATTATTAGCTATCCATAACTGCTATGCTTACAAATTGTTTTTTATTTACAGATTGTGTCATCGTTTCTAGAATTGAATAAATATTTATTGTACAATACAGACGGCCTTACATTTACTTTAAAGGGAATTAATACTATTGGAAATATTCAATACACTTTTACTGACTCTTATAATCGTGATATGGAAAACCTCGGTATCGGTAAAGCGGTTAACATAGATTTAAGCAAACCGGCTAAAGCAGGTGCTAAAATAGATAAGCTGGTAAGTTCTTTAAGATATTATTTGTTTTACTAGGTGGTAGTACTAAATCTTCTGCGAGTGTCTGTTTTGGGTTGGTACCACCGCTTTGCTCTTGAAGTCTGCCGTCAAACAGGAATGTGCAAGCATTGCTGTGTTCCAGTTTGATGAACCGAGTAGCCACTGAAATTACTGGGCTTATGACACTCTAATGTCTCAGGATAACGAGCGCACTGCATTGCCGCGCAGGCTTTTGTATTTGGAAATTCTGAGTGGCAATTGTTATGGGCTGGCGTTATGCTTACCATCAGGCAAGCGACCTGCTCGTCTCGTTACCAATAGTATTATCATTTAGCCCATAATCCGAGGGACTCTGGGTTTAATCTCCGACTGTGGCAGACTTGAGCGTATAGTTTGTACTCGGGTCTTGGATGTTTGCGTTGTGTATCTGTATTCTGTCCAGGCCACCTGTGTATCAGAGAACAAATTTTGTGAGTATGTATGGTTCTGACTACAACTAATGTTAATAATTCTTAAAAATGTAGGAACTTTCATCACTCTAGCTGGAAGGGAAAATTTCCACTCCAAACAAACTTTAACATACTATTTCACCCCTTCAGGGGATGAATTTCTAAAAACGGTGAACATTTTCTTTAATAAACAGGATCCATAAAAAAGAGTTATTCAAACTCGACAAAATATTCATATTGTTCACCTGTAGACTGTTTATTTGAGAAATACTGGGTCCAAATTTGATCCTTATTATAAACGATGTAGTCTGGGCGATGAAAAGTGTTTTTTTTATATATATTTAAATATAGCTGAACAATTAGCTAATCATTCCCGTGATAGACGAACTATTCACATACTTACAAATTTGTACGGAACCCTCAGTGCGCGGGTCCAACTCGCACGTTTCTGATTTTTTTACAAAACTCGGCCTTTTGAGTACGACTACTATTACGACGAGACCGATAGTTGAATTTCGTACTTATATACCTACAACACCATGTGATTCTGGCTAATATAGAACCCGATTTTGAATTGGTATGTTATCCCGGGAGAGCGTCAATCTACTCTTGGAGGTCAACAACATTTGTTTTAGTTTTTTAAATGGGATTTTTTTATTTAAGAAGAGGCATTTAAAGTTCACGTCAAATTCTGCTACAGAGCTTCCGGGCAGCCCTAGATCAGCTGATTCACTTGAAATATGTTGAACTTTGTTAAATGATGATGTTGATTAGAGTCTTAGAAAAAAATACAGAAAATACCACGCACTTCATGTTTGAAGTTTCTTTTATTTTATTTTTGCTAATTTTCAATGACATTTGTCCACAAGTTGTGAGAACCTCCCTTGGGTCTTACAACTTGTGGACAACCATGGTCCTAATCACCCCCTTCCGGAATAACATACCTATTCAAACTCATAATATTTATTCACGACAATACCTTCAGCTTAACAGACAAAGGACCTCTTCAGCCCAACAGAAAGACAAGCAGACATCAATATGATCCTATAACTTCCTTTTTTTTATTTTATAGTACATATTTATAGAGACTAAAACTAACAAATGGTGGCTTTTATATCTTTTTATAGATTTTAATAGATTTAGTTTCTTGAATAATTTTAGCATAGCTGATATTAATATTGTGTACAAAAATTATTATTAATTTACACTTTTTTATTATCATTTCCAGTTCAGAAGTGAGACCAGCAACAAAGTAGGACTTACGTTTAATCCTAAGGATTATTTCAGCCGCAACACAGATATTGGATTTGGTTCCGCGTTGTTTTTCAGTGTAAAGTATTTTCATTATTTATAATTTAGTATGAAGAACATATTATTACATTTTCTTAAATTTTATTTTAGTTTTATGTCCAAATGATGTCATACGCGTTTGACAAAATTGAAATTGAAATTTTGTTACAAATTAGATGAGACATCAATTATAATATCTTATATTTTTGTGTTTCATTATTAATAATAATTTATTGTCGTGAAATTTGTTACAAAAATATGTTACAAAACGTAAGGTTTGGAAGCGGTTTGTTTTTGAGATTATAAAATAATTATAGAAATAATTAACTTGTTTTTATTGCAGGCGGAATTTGAACAACGATTTGACCGAAAAAACACTATAAATAAGTATTTCTATACTAGACCGGACAAAAAAGTGAAAGTGAAATTTTACTACCAAAATGCAGTTCACAAATACGTTCGTAGTAAAGAAGTCGGGGCCGATGTAAGTATCAATATATTTTTTATTTCGTCGAGATATAAATTTATACTTACATAATAAACCATTTGTACAAATTTTTGTAGTAGTTTGTGCTAAATAGTAGGGTCTATTTTTATTTAAGCGGGTTTATAATCAAAACGAACATCAAATGAATCTGATTACATAACTACGTACCTACCTACACGATACCGGCGGCATTGCACAACAGCCAGAATCGACTTTGACGAAAATTTCGTGATAATTGACATTTCACCCCTTATTTTTCCACCCTCGGTTTTTTATTAAATTTTCCAAAAGGATCACCCTTAAGTTATATCCTACTCACTAAAAAATAATTATTTAAATCGGTTGAAAATTAACGGAGAAGTCCAGTAACATATCGCCTCTCCTTTTTTGGAAATCAGTTAAAAATAAAGATGAATTCCGAACCTCCTCTTTTTCTGTAATTCGGTTACAAAAATGTTTTATGGTGAATGTAGCTGTAGGGAATAGTATTTAGGTGATTTGTGCAAGGGTATATTGATGAAAGTAAGTAGGTAACGATTTCCCTCTACTTTCATCATCATAAATCATCATCAGCCGGGAGACGTTCACTGCTTAAGTACATAATGCATATAATAATTATTAATATCTATATATATAATACTTTTTGGTGCAAGGCACAAGCTAATAGGAGTACCTATTAATTTTGGCAAGTCTAGTTTAAAATGTCTAAAGATTATTCAAGTCGATGACATGGTACCTATTTTAAATGTGCCAAAGTACTGTTTTAAACAACATGGTTTTTGTTACAGATAATGTTCTTAAACTTGAAAGCAAAGCTCTACACAGCAATAGTAATAAAACCCCACCTAACGACTGATATAAAATCTGTCATCCAAAATCTAGGAAACCGTACACTAGTAGAATCCGTTATGGAACAAGCAGAAGAGAGATTGGTCTTTTTTAGTTTCCCAGCTTCTGATAGCGTTACTACAACAATAGATGGAAGAAAAATTGCGCAGAAGGTTTGTAGTGCTTATTTTTGGTAAAATAAATAAAATTGCAACACAGGTAGCAAGCAGCTTGCACTTGCTTGCTTGTTATAGCATTTGTGATTCAGAACAGAACTATGAAACACAAAAGCCTGCGCGGCACTGCATTGCCCTCGTTATACCCTAAGACATTAGGTATTCATTGCTCATCAAACCGTGACACAGTAATGCATGCACACTATTGCTTGGCGGCAGACTACACGAGCCAAGGTGTGGTGGTACTCACTCAGGCATACACTCGCAGACGAGTTAGCCCTACCAAACTACTACTACTAAAAGGTGTTACCTTTTCACACCAGATGATAGTTAACGAACTAGAGTAGTTAAAAAGGAATACAGGTAAAATTACTGAACAAATGCATTTGTATTTCAGAATCTTAACATTTCTTCAATATTCGATTCCAAAACAGCACAGTTCAAGAATATTATAGAGGATGATAAAAAGGTCTCTGTGGACTTTGGTTTGCAAACAACTGTTTTCGAAAGCAACTTCGAAGGAGGACTAATACGAGGTTAGTTTTTCTATAGTTAACTGTTTTTTACGACTGCACAAACAAGAAGTATAATTTTTTAGGGTTCTTGTATGCATGTTTGTATGTATCTGAGTTTATTACGCCATAACTTTTAAATGCTTGAATAGATTTGGATGTGTGGGATATCGTGAGAATCCTTACTTCATCCCGAGTGACACTGTCTAGGCTAGTCGTGTTTTTTTGTGTATGTTTTGATACATTGACTTGATTAATGAATTTACTTATTTAGTTGAACAATCCAAAAGAAACGAACTTTTCAAATTAAAGGTTTCAAATTCTTAACGTGATTTAGCGTTACCGTCATGATGGCTGGTTGTCTATGGCGTTTTTCTGTGAGAGTTTAAAGTATTGCTACCTATTTGCCATTACTTGCTAGAGTTTTTTAAAGTGTGTAGTACATATAATTGCTACCTATTTGCTACCTTACACATATTCGAAAAGGAAATATAGATTTAAAATGAAAAATAACATCAATTATGATCCTCTTTTATCATTATTATCTGAGTGTTTTATTTAGAATAATATAAAATTTTCTGCACATTATCACTTTTAAAGTCATACTTCTCCAAGCAGCTTACCTGGCAGAGATTGCTGACTAGGCCACCGACTATGTTAGTTTGTAAATTGTGTAATAAATTATCTATCTACATAGCACTCATCAAAAGCTCAAGTTCATTGAACGATTTAAACCATCAATCGATGGATCGTCTGGCTCCGTCAATAACACTGAGCTTCCTCATCACTCTCATATATTTGTTGTATTTTTCATTACAGACATACCTAAAGGTATACCAGAAGTTACATTTACCTGCGACCGTCCCTATTTATATGGAATTTTGAATTGTGGAGTTCCTTTAGTGATTGGATATAGAACCGTTAGTGATTCTAGTCCTTGTACAGCCGATTAAATAAAAGAGGTACTGTATTTCTATAAAATTTCACAAAAAAATTACTAATCCTATCCTACTATATATAATATTATAAATGTGAAAGTGTGTTTGTTGGTTTGTTGGTTTGTCCTTCTTTCACGCAGTAACGGAGCAATGGATCGACGTGATTTTCGGCCTATATATAGTTTATGAACCGGAAAATAGCATAGGCTACTTTTTATCCCGGAAAAATGCACGGTTCCTGTGGGAACGCGGATGAAAACCGCGGGCAGAAGCTAGTACTTAATAAAAGTGAATTTTTGGTCAAACAAAAATTAAAAGTAAAGCTGGGTATTACGAGTACTAAGCTTTACGTTTATGTTCTTAAACGGTGACGTTGAATAATGGTTATACAAATTTATTTAATCCACTTTACATGTTAATATTAAATTAAGATAATTGTCTAAATTTATCTAATCCCTACTAATATTACAAATGCGAAAGTGTGTTTGTTGGTTTGTCCTTCTTTCACGCAACAACGAAACAATGGATCAACGTGATTTTTGGCGTAGATATAGTTTAGGGACCGGAGAGTATTATAGGCTATACTTTTTACGACTTTACTTATGGAAACGCGGGTGAAAACCACGGGCAGAAGCTAGTCATTTTATAAATCTGATTTGTTTTAGTTTGTTCATGTCATTATTTAAGACGCATTCAAAACACCCCGGTTGACGGTGCATCTCTTATAGTGTCAGGCAGTCTAATATTAGGTATCTAGACAGAAGAACCAGTTACTGTTATACATCTTATACAAATAAATAAAATTGAAGTTTCTAATATCTAAATAACAGCTTTTTACCAAATGCATATGAAAGTATACACGGCAGTACTCATAACAAATACAATTTTAAATTTTTTTATCTGTCTTTTTGTTCCGGCTAATCTCCGAAACGGCCGGACCGATTTAGACGGGGCTTTCACTGGCAGATATCTGATGTTATAAGTCACTACTTAGGCTACGTGGACGAAGTCGTCGATCACAGCTAGTTATATAATAAAGACATACATTTTCCTAGCTTTATTGGAGTGTTATTCGCTCCCTACTGAGAATTCGCTATTGATAGTAGATACATCACAAAGCTATATTTCACAAAAAGTTTATCATAGGATTTAATATACTATCGTAACTTAAATCTGCGGTAAAAAAAACAAACCTACTAACCTTTAAATATCTACTAAATTTACTAAAAGAATTGACACCTAATTATTCATAAATTTCTTTACAGATATCTTGTGGTTTGCGACGGCTGTCACCTGGAAACACTGATGACATTAATATATTGCACTGTAAAAATCTTCTCATTTATTAAAATAAATGTTAATGCACGAATATTTGTTTTATTTTCAAGTTCAATGTAAACAATTTCTATTATTCACGGATTTAGGCTATAATATACCTTTAGTAAATAGGATTTTAGGGATATCTTGGAAAAGTATTATAGGTACTTTATATTTTTTTATACTATTTGATAGCGAGATGACATTTTCGTTTGCCTAATGGTAAGCATAACGCCCGCCCATAACAAGTGTAGTGATATAAAACATTTGAAACACAAAGGCCTGCGCGGCACTGCATTGCGCTCATTATCCTGAAACATTAGGTACTAAGTCTCATACAAGTCAAAAGCCTATGCTTTTGACGTGGCTATCCACGAGAACGCATCTCACGAACAGAGCTCTGACGCTATTATGTCAACAAAGTTTACTTCAGTCTGCTTTGACAAACCCCCAATGTAATCTATGACTTGAGCCCAATCGCCCCAACTTGATCTGCCACTAGGTGTTCAAGAACTGTCACCGAAATACCATACCAAGAAGAGCGTATGTGTTTACACTATACCTATAATAGGGGTCCGGTTATATAATTCGTATGAGGTCCGGAATGGACATGGATGAGAGCAGGAATGGACAGGAATTATTTTTACGTAATAATTCCAAACAATAAATATAATAATATGTTATCATGCTGGTACTTGTCTGGCTCAACGGATCAGCATTGCGATTCAATGAGGCAATGTCACCAGCATGCTTATCTGATGATCGACGTGAATTTTGGCATATATATAGTTTATGGACCGGAGAGTAACATAGGCTTCTTTTTATCCCGGAAAAATGCACGGTTCTTGTGGGGACGCGGGTGAAAACCATGGGCAAAAGCTAGTTAAGTATATTTTCATATCTACTCCATTACTACATAACAGCAGAAGTTTATTAAAGTTCGATCCATAACTACTAATTTGGGAGTTTCAGTGATCATATAACAACTTGCTTTATCGATATGGCACCCAAGATGATAATATGATCTACAAGGATATTGAGAAGGCATTTGACCGCGTAGATCTCATCATAATCCTGCAAAATCGATAGGAACTCGGTATACGGAGAAACTGTCTGAGATAGGTAGAACGGAATTGATGAAATAAATGCAGCTTTCCAAATTGTCATACCAGCAGTTCATGTTTTTTTTATTATTATTATTTGGTAACGAGACGAGCTGGTCGTTTGCCTGATAGTAATCATAACGCCGGCCCATAACAATTGCAGTGCCACCCAGAACTTTGAAACACAAAGTCCTGCGCGGCACTGCAGTGCGCTCGTTACCCTGAGACATTAGGTATTAAGTCTCATAAGCTCAGTAATTTCACTGGCTACTCTGCTCATCAAACCGGAACACAGTAATGCTTGCACATTACTGCTTGGCGGCAGACTTTACGAGCAAAGCGGTGGTAACAACCCAGACGGACACTACCAGAAGAGTCAGTCCTACCTGCACTAATCGAATAAAATAAATATTCGTTTTATGTCACTATTTTTATTCAACTGAATATTTTGAATTGAACTTTACATTTAGCACAATCTTAATTACCTACATTTGAAGAAATACTTTAACTATGTTTGATAGCACATACTATATACGATAATTAGCAATTATCCGCATGCAAATTATGAAGATTATTTTCAGGTATTAAGACATCTAGGACTATATAAAGAGTCGCTATGAAAAAGAAAAAGGTGTCAATAAGTTCCTTTGAATCGGAAACATGAAAACGTCTTTAATTTTAGCTATTTTAGCTAATATTTTAGTGTTGGTGGTTTGTAATGGTAAAATATTTTTTATTTTCTATATGTTTTTGTATTTTATTTTAATATTGCTTCGTATTCCTTACTATTCTAAATTTATATATATAATATATAATTTATTAACACAATATCCTTTCTTGCTTTTCTTGATCATGCTAATTGAAAAAAAAATACATGGCTTTAGGGGTAAACCCGATTTATTCGGCATCTCGGCCGTTCATGTTGTGAGAAGTTATTAAATTTTACGGTGCAAACTAATAAACCTTTCAGCGTAGCTTTATATTCTCTTTGAATTCTCGACTTTCGAAAATGTATGACAATGACTGCAAAATCAAATTATTTTGCCAATTTGTTTATGGTTCCATCAAGCAAGCTGACGAAAACGCAATCTTCCTTAGGGGACTTTAGTTATCGGAACGTTATCGGACGATTAATAATTTTGAAATACGTTCGATTGCGTTATGAGACGTTTTAACTAGTGTACGTACACTATACATTTTCGATAAGCCTTTTTATGATTAAGACAGGGAATTTTCAAATGAATAATAATTATATGGTTAAATTGAAAAACGACATGTATTCTTTGAAATATGTATCATCCTTCAAGAAGTTTAAATTTATCAGTGAAGAGTTTTGAAGTGAACAAAACTTCAAGAAAACAAATATACGAAATATAGTCAGCACTAACAGCAAATAATTGTGAGTACATGTAGTTTACTTGAATTAAATAGCTTTTAACTGTTTTTATCGCGTATATTACATTATTATATTTTATAATAATAATAATAATAATATTTATTTATCTGACAACATGGTCCATGTGTTAGTAACAGAAAAGCAATCTTAAAACTATGTTAGTATTCAGACGTACGCACAAGTGGTAAACATTTATTTAAAAACATTATCTCATAAGGACTTTAAGGAAAGCCCTATTGAGCGCTGAGTCATAATCATGTGATATGACCTGTAGTGTATTTAAATTAACAACTACGAAAACTGCAAAGAGTTCGAAACGTCGGGAATTAAAATAGTGTAATATACGTGATTTAAACAAATAAAAGTAAAAGCAATGCTAAAGACATGAAGGGGCTTTAGTGTTGGTGTTATTGTAGATATGTAGAGGCTACCGTAATACTATTGAGCCACTGAAAAAATATATGTTATATATTATATGGATATAGAAGTTTCAGTGGTATAAACCCAGGTTTCGTTGTCCAGCGTCGCGCGTTACGTTAAATTCAGTATAGATCGAAATTAGGCCATTAGACATTCTTTATCGCGGAATTAAAACTATAAATTACCCACATTAGATAATCTCACATAAAAGTGGTTTAATTCAATTTGAAATAAACGTGAAAACTTAAGAAAATACCAAAAGTTACCTTTTTGCTTTTTGTGTTATTTTGACCCCCTGCCATGTTTTTTTAATAATCTTACCTTTGACCGCTATCTCACCGGTGCGCTCGACGAAGTAACACGTGCGTAAAATCGACTTCTAGGCAAGCGTAAGCTATTCACTCTCGTCTTGAAAACTCGCAAATTGGGATGTTGCATGAAACACAAAATACATAATTTCTGTCGTTATACAGGTTTAAAAAGATCACATTAACAAGGTAAAAATGAAATTCACAAAAAAAATTATAATTTCCACAAAGATACTGCATCTCAGATATTCCCAAATTCAACCATTTTTTTTTATCCTTCATTAGTAATTTAAATTTATCCATCAGAATCTTTACATTTTAATGAATTAACAAATGAATGACAAGTATGCACTTAAACGTAATTTTTCACGGCCATATCAAAAAATGAATGTTTTATGTACAGCTTCACGACCCGCGTAGAAGAAGTGACGTCAGAATTTCTGTCCAATTCGTATGGGGTGTTTTAGGGCTCAGTACATATGTCCAACTTTGACTCTCATTTTTTGACTTTTCTAGCGTTCAGTTTCCAGTTTTTTATATATTATAGAGATTTGATTCTCATGAGAAATAGAATTGATTGACATCTAAAAAAAATGGAGTCAACATCCTTATTATAGCCATTGGAAAACATAGAGGCCGGCGAAGAATTCCACCTCTTAGCCGTCCGCATAATGAAGGTTGAAGCGTCGTTTACTTACAATTATATAACAGATTCTTTTATCGCTCGTAGGCTTTGTACATTTTCTAGATATTCAAAATAAGATTATAATATTTATGGTTACTTTATAATTTAATTTGAGATTGTTTTGTATAACAGAAAAATCGCTAACAACTGAAGATGAATCCACGGAACAAACGAGAGAGTCGTCGGCGGCAGTTTGTTCTTTTAGTGAAAATTTAAATCGAGTTGTGGATGCTTTGTATAGATATACATCCGTATTTGTACGTGTAAGTATATAACGCTTATTTTTTCAATGTGTTAAACATTACTACTAAAATTATGAACAATCAACCACCAGAGCGAGATCAGTTCTCAACAACCAATAAATATATATATATCGGAGCAATGACGTCACAGGCGAGCTTCATGGACGGTGTAAAATGACAACAATCAAAACATGTTAACTTTGGTTTACTAATAAGCGTTTAGAACCATAAATTACTCATTGGATTGTTAATAATTTCACTTAAACTTTGATTAACTAATTAATGTTTGTGAACCATTAATTACTCATTGAATTGTTAAAACTAGACAAATGATTGTTAAACTGAACAAATTCACTGTAAACACAATATTTTAAAAGATTGCCGACAAGTTTCTTGCCCGTTCTTCTTGTACGGCCTCTTATTTGGAATGGGCACCTAGAGTCATTTATTTTAACTATCATGAGTGCTCTCCTGGGCCCCATGTTAATAAAAAGTAATGAATTTCAATTGAAGATTAAAATCTAAAGTAGAATGACAAGATCTAACAAGTTTTATAAAGATTCTTTGTCACAATCTGTTTTGCTATAAATACGAGCTACCGAGTGTTGGAAAGATCTAGTATTACGCCTACCGTCGGACCGGTCGGATCTCCCATATAACCTTGCCGCAATAAATGGTTGAGATAAATGGAGCTACTTCGTGTTTTCTTTCTACGAGGGGTGGGCGGTCACCATGATGCTGAAGATGTTGACGTCACCGGTGGTGACGTCACCGTTTTTAAAAAGACCCCTGGACTCGCCGCCCCGTCATCAGAAGTGGGATTGGAACGGAACAACCTAGCTTTCCAATCCTAGCCTTCTCACCCGCTTGTCACCTGAAGGACCAGCACAAATGGGCAATGCAGCCGAGCCCAGTCGCAGCAGAGGTCCCCACATCAGACACCAGCTCTGAAGATTATGCTGACACACCACCGTACTGGCGAGAGATGACCCATCACTACCAGCTCCTGAAGATTATGCTGACACACCACCGTATTGGCGAGAGATGACCCATAACTACCAACTCCTGAAGATTATGCTGACACACCAGCCGCGTCCGTGGTATCTACACGAACGGGCCAACACGTGCAACCAAACCAACAAAAAGGCGACATGATGGACACATGACAACAGAATACAGGTGAATCGTAACTTTTTCTACCATATTTTAACTTTAGACTTGCATGCGCATAAACGCAACTTACAACTTACAAATAATCCAAGAGATTACTTCTAATTTCACGAGATTTCTTAGTTTCTTGCGTTTTATTTTTAAAAGTTTTTCACGAGGTACCCACAAATATCAAAAATCTACGAGTTATCTGTGTGCTACCCACTATTTATCACGAGTTATCCGCGAGGTACCTGGTCTACCTACGATCTTCTAAGCAAAGTCGCTTCTTTTAATTGATTTTGATTATTGTGTTTGAAATTATTGCTCAAAGGTCTTCTGAATTTGTGAAAGTGAGTTGTAAGTGACAACAAGCATTCTAATTTAATTTAAACTTATTTTGACGAACTAAATAAAAGGGCCGTCAAATCATTTCAAGTATGGCAGTCTCTTTAATCGACATCACAACTCTTAATTCGGGTTAAGCTTTGTGTGGTGAGCGTGAAGTTTGATTTGTTTGGTTTAAGTTGAACTTCGATGTTTGTGTTGGGAAACTATTACCGTTTTTCCTGTGAATCTGTGTGTATGCTAGTTAATTCTAAAACGCGTCTGCCACTAGCGTTAGCGTTCATAATGTTACTTCTATTCCGGTATACGTAAATGCGCGATGTGGTAGTTACAAAAATTCACTGAATATACTGAGCTTTCATTGTTTGATTGTTTCATAAATTCGCGGCGTTAGCAACAGCGCGATGTGTTCATTTAGTACTGTGTGAGTCGGGAATTGATAAGTAAACTACGCCTACTAATCATTTTTATTATGGTTTCATGTGACTGCTGCATCTATCATCTGATGCCTAAGCAACAGCGCAAGGAGTGCGGTAAAAGGCTGGCGCTTTACATGTGATGGTGACACATGGCTTCTTCGGTCATCAAGAAAGTGGGCTCATCCACTAGTCATCAGCAAGTGAACCTGTGCTCCAAAACTGCGCGAGGAACGTTACAGATAAGTGATATTCGGTTAATGATTCGGGATCCGAATTGTTAAACCTGATAATTTTAAATCGTCTTTAAGACTGTACAAATCATTTTATTCCTTATATCCCCTCCATTTTTGTCATTTTCAGAGCCTCTGTGGACCACGGTCATTTAAAGGCCTAGACCACAGCATCGTCCTTTCCCATTTCCTTTAGAGCCCCTGTGGACCACGGCGTAGAAGATCGCCCAGACCACAGCATCGATTACTTGTGAGCTATTTATAATTACTATCGTAACAACGTGTTTGTTGTTCGTTATTGTTGTATTATTTCAGAGCCTCTGTGGACCACGGTCATAATTTAAAGGCCTAGACCACAGCATCGTCCTTTCCCATTTCCTTTAGAGCCCCTGTGGACCACGGCGTACAAGACCGCCCAGACCACAGCATCAATTACCTGTGAGCTATTTATAATTACTATAACGTGTTTGTTGTTCGTTTTTCTTTTATTACTTTTTTCAGAGCCTCTGCGGACCACGGTCATAACAATAAGGCCCAGACCGCAGCATCAACCTGTATCCCATTTCCTTTAGAGCCTCTGTGGACCACGGCGTACAAGACCGCCCAGACCACAGCAACAATTCCTACATTTCAGAGCCTCTGTGGACCACGGCCATTTAAAGGCCTAGACCACAGCATCGTCCTTTCCCATTTCCCTTAGAGCCTCTGTGGACCACGGCGTACAAGACCGCCCAGACCACAGCAACATCCCTGTCTACGAGAATTTAAAAATAATGCAATGATGCGTGGAGCATTTGCATTGAACCTATAATAAATCTATTCATGCAATGATGCGTGGAGCATTTGCATTGAACCAATAATAAATCAAAGCCATAATGCGTGGAGCATTGGCAAACTACTACTACTCACATTCCCTTGTACAGCAAATTTATTTAAGTTTAACTATGAATGTTTGCATGTGAACTGTTATTGTTTACAGAATATTATTAAGAAAGTACCTACTAAAAGTTGGCTGATAATTTTGTTACGTGAATATTGTTTCACTGTAACATAAAATTAAATCTTCGCAATTTGAAAAATAAGCAATGCAGCTTAATTTATGCAGTGATGAGAAACAAAGTTAACAGCTAGTGTACCGGTGTACGGGTACCTACCTCAAAACAAAATTTCTAGTTTTAAGAAACACCGTGCCTGGTGCAGGGCGCGCACCACCTGTCAGAATGGCCGAGTCGGCGCAAAGCGAGCTACGTCTACGGTGTTGAGCAGGGCAATAGGAAACAACATGTTTACCTACTTTGATTAACTAAATGTTTACCTACTTTGGTTAGCTAAATAGTTTGCTTATTAGATTGTCGAAACTAGATAACTTCACTGTAAAGATAATTGATCAAAGAAAAGAAAGCAAAAAGAAAAAGAAAAGAAAAAGAACAAAAAAAAAAAAAAAAAATTTTTCGTTTCTCTTAAGAAACTATTACTCTTGCAAACTTAACTGCGAGCAACGGTGGTTGCTTACAGATACCAAACTCAGAAGGAAACGTCTCATTGTTTCAGAACATAACTGGACTGGTGCAGAGCACGCACCATCTATCAGAATGGCCGTATCGGAGCAATGACGTCACAGGCGAGCTTCATGGACGGTGTAAAATGACAACAATCAAAACATGTTAACTTTGGTTTACTAATAAGCGTTTAGAACCATAAATTACTCATTGGATTGTTAATAATTTCACTTAAACTTTGATTAACTAATTAATGTTTGTGAACCATTAATTACTCATTGAATTGTTAAAACTAGACAAATGATTGTTAAACTGAACAAATTCACTGTAAACACAATATTTTAAAAGATTGCCGACAAGTTTCTTGCCCGTTCTTCTTGTACGGCCTCTTATTTGGAATGGGCACCTAGAGTCATTTATTTTAACTATCATGAGTGCTCTCCTGGGCCCCATGTTAATAAAAAGTAATGAATTTCAATTGAAGATTAAAATCTAAAGTAGAATGACAAGATCTAACAAGTTTTATAAAGATTCTTTGTCACAATCTGTTTTGCTATAAATACGAGCTACCGAGTGTTGGAAAGATCTAGTATTACGCCTACCGTCGGACCGGTCGGATCTCCCATATAACCTTGCCGCAATAAATGGTTGAGATAAATGGAGCTACTTCGTGTTTTCTTTCTACGAGGGGTGGGCGGTCACCATGATGCTGAAGATGTTGACGTCACCGGTGGTGACGTCACCGTTTTTAAAAAGACCCCTGGACTCGCCGCCCCGTCATATATTATATATATATATATCCTACGTACATAAATATAAGATTGTATTATATTGTGTTCATTATTATTATTTATTGTGGTTGTTGAGAATTGCTCTCACTCTTGTGGGTTTTAGAAATTCGTTGCACGCCCACATTCTTCTTCCCTTATACTGCGTGTGAATGACTGACAGAAATTACTAATAGTATTAAGTCCTCCTTTCGTACATTTCTTTTGTGTAATAAAGAGTTAATTTATTTTAATGTAGTTCATGAATGGTACGAATTATTTAAGCGTACAAATCATTACGCAGGCGTAGGTACATAGAAGAGCCGAGCATTGATCATTTGAACTCACTTTTCCTAAAAAAATAATGAACAATCATGGCTCGAAGGTAGTGACATCAATTGAGATGCGCGATCGTGATAGCGGTGCACGATAGTCTATCACTGAATGACGCAGCAAATTAAGAAATTTGTGTTATTTTATTGCAGGATTTATTGTATGCTTGTCCTGGGAAAAGTTTTGCTTGTTCTCCATTGGCGAGTTTCTATACATTACCAGTGCTGGGCAAGAACTCGTATAAAACCACGTTATACCAGATACTCCGTGCATTAAATTTGGAAAAGAAAAGCCAGGTGAATTATCATTATTATCTTATCATCACATAAGCTCGTATTGGTCAACTACTGGGCATGGGCCTCTTCTAATGAACGCTACTGAATCTGGTGTTCATTTCAGTACCACTTAAATAGTAATAATATATAAAAAAGATGACTACAAACACATAGAGCGCATTGTGTCGAACACAAAAAATATTAAAATTATTAGCTATCCATAAAGATTTTTTGCTTACATATTGTTTTTATTTACAGATTGAGCCATCGTTTCTAGAATTGAATAAATATTTAAAGTACAATACAGATGGCCTTACACTTTCTTTAAACGGAAGTAATTGGTTTGGAAATATTCAATTTCCAGTCACTGATTCTTTTAAGCGTGACATGAAAAACATAGCTCTCGGTACAGCGCTTAACTTAGATTTCAGCAAACCAGTTAAAGCAGGTGCTAAAATAGACAGGCTGGTAAGTTAATCAAGATATTGTTTATTGTACTAGGTGGTAGGACTAACTCTTCTGCGAGTGTCTGTTTGTGTTGGTACCAGCGCTTTGCTCGTGTAGTCTGCCGCCAAGCAGGAATGTGTAAGCAATACTGTGTTCCGGTTTGATGAACCGAATAGCCAGTTAAATTACTGGGCTTATGAGACTTAATACCTAATATCTCAGGATAACGAGCGCACTATGCATTGCCGCGTAGGCTTTTGTGTTTTGAAATTCTGAGTGGCACTGCAATTGTTATGGTCTGGCGTCATACTTACCATCAGGCAAACGACCAGCTCGTCTCCTTACTAAATGGCTGATTCACTTGAAATAATTATGTTGAACTGTGTTAAATGATAATGTTGATTAGAGACTTAGAAAAAAATACAGAAAATACCACGCACTTCACGTTTGAAGTTTCTATCATTTTATATTGCAAATTTTCAATGACGTTTGTCCACAAGTTGTGAGAACCTGCCTTGGTTCTCACAACTTGTGGACTACCATGGTCCTAATCCCCCCTTCAGGGATTACATACCAATTCAAACTCATAATATTGATATACGACAATGCCTTCAGGTTAACAGACAAAGGACCTCTTCAGCCCAACAGAAAGACAAGGAGACATCAATGTGATCTTATAACTTCCGTTTCATTATTTTATAGTACAATACGTACGGAAACTAACAAATGGTGGCTTTTATATTTTTTTATAGATATAGTTTGTTGATAATTTTAGCATAGCTAATACTAATATTATGTACATGAAGTATGATTAATTTACACTTTTTTATTATCATTTCCAGTACAGAAATCAGACCAGCAACAAAATAGGACTTACATTTAATCCTAAAGATTATTTCAGCCGCAAAACAGATTTTGGATTTGGTACCGTGGTGTTTTTCAGTGTAAAGTATTTTCATTATATTTTGTAATTTGGTATGAAGAACACATTATTTCTTAAAATTTATTTTACTTTTATGTCTAAATGATGTCATACGCGTTTGACACAATTTGAATTGCAATTTTGTTACAAATTAGATCAGACATAAATTATAATATCTTTTTTTTTTTTGTGTAATAATGATTTACTGTCGTGAAATTTGTTACAAAACGTAAGGTTTGGAAGCGGTTTGTTTTTGATACAGTTGAGATTATAATTATATAAATAATTAACTTGTGTTTTATTGCAGGCGGAATTTGAACAACGATTTGACCGAAAAAACACTATAAATAAGTATTTCTATACTAGACCGAACAAAAAAGTGAAAGTGCAATTTTACTACCAAAAGGCAGTTCACAAATACGTTCGTAGTGAAGAAGTCGGGGCAGATGTAAGTATCAATATATTTTTATTTCGTTGAGATATAATTTTATACTTACATAATAAACCATTTGTACAAATTGTTGTAGTAGTTGGTCCTAAATAGTAGGGTTTATTTTTATTTAAGCGGGTTTATAATCAAAATGAACATCAAATTAATCCGATGACATAACTACGTACCTGTAGTTATGTTACCGGCGGCATTGCACAACAAGTGACTTTTAAAAACGCCGGAATCGACTTTGTCGAAAATATCGCGATAATTTACATTTCACCCCTTATTTTTCCACCCTCAGATATGGTTTTCTTTAGTAAATTTTACAAAAGGACCATATTAGAATACACCCTACTCATTAATAAAAGAATCATTTAAATCGGTTGAGAATTAACGGAGAAATCGAGTAACATATCGCAACAAAAATAACCTCCTTTTTTGAAGACGGTTAAAATACAGACGAATTCAGAACCTCCTCTTTTTCTCGAATTCAGTTACAAAGATGTTGGATGGTGAATGTTGCTGAAGTGAATTAGTATTTAGGTATTTTATGCAAGGATACAAGGGTATAGAGTGAAGTAGGTAACGATTTCCCTTTACTTTCATCATCATAAATAATCATCAGCTGGAAGACGTTCACTGCAATGTGTATAATAATTAATATCTTAATATATATAAATTACGCGTCACGTTGTTTGTCCGCGATGGACTCCTAAACTACTTAACCTATTTTAATCAAATTTGCACACCGTGTGCTGTTTGATCTAACTTAAAAGATAGGATAGCTTACATCTCAATTTATAGCCGCAACAGCAACGCGTGACCGAGTCTGCTAGTTATCTATATATATAATCTACCAAGGCTGACTTACACCTAATCTCTTAATTGTATTTAACTTATATTTAAACATAAATTATTATATAAATTTCTAAACTGTCTTGCACCATATTTGTAGATAAATGTATTTAAAGAACTGTCAAAGTTAACTGCTGGTTCTTTGGACGTTTAACGCGGGCTAAAATGTATTTAGCGCCACCAAGCAGCCCCATACATGTTTTAGATCTGGCTTTCAAATTACAACAAATATCAGTGAATCGAATCCATTCTGTTTCACCCATACTCCTTTCATCGAAAATCTACAGTTTCGGTCAAAAATCGCTAGCTAACCCAATTTATCAACGCAGTAATCACGTTTAACTCAACTCCTTCGTTAAGAACTTGGTGCAAGATGTTGCTAAATAAATTTAAGCTCTTAAATATGTTTAGCTAAACATATTTAGCTTATTTTTAAATTCTTTTTGGTGCAAGTTAGGACTAGTATCTAGGTGTACCTATTAATTTTGGCAAGTCTAGTTTAAAATGTCTAAAGATTATTCAAGACGATGACATGGTACCTATTTTAAATGTGCAAAAGTACTATTTTAAACAATATGGTTTTTGTTACAGATATTGTTCTTAAACTTGAAAGCAAAGCTCTACACAACAATAGTAATAAAACCCCACCTAACGGCTGATATAAAATGTGTCATCCAAAATCTAGGAAACCGTACACTAATAGAATCCGTTATGGAACAAGCAGAAGAGAGATTGGTCTTCTTTAGTTTCCCTGCTTATGATAACGTTACTACATCAATAGATACAAGAAAATTAGCGCGGAAGGTTTGTAGTGCTTAATTTTGGTAAAATAAAATAAAATAAACTCATGTAGCTGCTTGCACTTGCTTGCTTGTCATAGTTTTTGTGATTCAGAACAGAACTATGGAACACAAAAGCCTGAGCGGCACTGCATTGCCCTCATTATACCCTAAGGCAGACCCCAGACACGTGTGCAAACGTACGTTTGCTTGACGAAATAACAACGCTTGCGGCCCATGGAAAAACCATGGAAAAACCACGATCCCCGCTTGACGCATATCCTATCGTCTGGTATCGTTGTAGTTTTGGCTGGATGGAAATCTAGTCGGCGACGGTTGCTTCGCACGGCACCCGTTTGTACGACCTCCATTCAAAACAATTGTTTCACAACCACTGCGTGCTCAGTGCAGACGCCACGGTAAATAAGCGGTGGCGTGCAAGTGATGTATGTAGCGTAAATAGGAGCAGTCGTCGCTTTGAGCCAAGGCAGGTCTTCGACAATATTGCCGTCCTTGTATATTTCGTCGTGCGGCTCGTGGTTTTTTGATGGTTTTGCGTATGCAAAACCATCAAAAAACCACGAGCCGCGCTTACAAGTGTAGTATCTCGTAATCCGCGCTGGATGAAAAAGCATGGATATTCTGACAAGCAAACGTACGTTTGCATACAAGTCTGGGGTCTCCCTAAGACATTAGGTATTCATTGCTCATCGAACCGTGACACAGTAATGAATGCAAACTACTGCTTGGCGGCAGACTACATGAGCCAAGGTGTGGTGGTACTCACTCAGGCATACACTCGCAGACGAGTTAGCCCTACCGCCTGCAGAGTTATTTTAATTCACTCGGAATAATATCCGTGATGGAAGCGACTTACCAGATCGTTTATATATCGGAAACGCATCCCGACCGACCAATATTGTCGGGATTATATCCATGTTTCTGCAGCTGAGTTGTCGAATATAAACAGGAAATTTCTCTGACATGCGTTTCCGATACATAAACGATCAAGAAAGTCGCTTCCGACACGGATATCATTCCGAGTGAATTAAAATCATCCTGCTGGTGTGAAAAGGTAATACCTTTTCACACCAGGTAGAGTAGTTAAATAGGGATACAGGTAAAATTACTGAACAAATGCATTTGTATTTCAGAATCTTAACATTCCTTCAATATACGATTCCAAAACAGCACAGTTCAAGAACATTATAAAGAACGATATAAAGGTCTCTCTGGACTTTGGTTTGCAAACAACTGTTGTCGAAAGCAACTTCAAAGGAGGACCAATACGACGTTAGTTTTTCTATAATTGTTTTTTACACGACTGCACAAATAAGGAGTGTAATGTTTTTAGGGTTCATGTATGTCTTTTTGAATGTATATGAGTTTATTACGCCATAACTTTTTAATGCCTGAACAGATTTGGATGTGGGAGATATGGTTAGAATCCTTACTTCATCCCGAGTGACACTGTCTAGGCTAGTCGTGTTTTTTTATGTAACTTATGTTACATCGACTTGATTAATGAATTTACTTATTTAGTTGAACAATCCAAAACAAACGAACTTTTCAAATTAAAGGTTTCAAATTCTTAACGTAATTTAGCGATACCGTCAGGATAGCGGTTGTCTATGGCGTTGTTCTGTGAGAATTTATTCAAGAATTGTTACCTATTTGCCACTACTTGCTAGAGTTTCTTAAAGTGAGTAGGTAATACATATAATTGCTACCTATTTGCTACCTTACACACATTCGATAAGGAAATATAGCTTTAAAATGAAAAAAAAAATCAATTATGATCCTCTTTTATTATTATTATCTGAGTGTTTTATTTATAATAATACAAAATTTTCTGCACATTATCACTTTTAAAGTCATACTTCTCCAAGCAGCTTACCTGGAAGAGATTGCTGACTAGGCCACCGACTATGTTAGTTTGTAAATTGTGTAATAAATTACCTATCTACATAGCACTCATCAAAAGCTCAAGTTCATTGAACGATTTAAACCATCAATCGATGGATCGTCTGACTACGTCAATAACACTGAGCTTCCTCATCACTTTCATATATTTGTTATATTTTTCATTACAGACATACCTAACGGTATACCAGAAGTTACATTTACCTGCGACCGTCCCTATTTATATGGAATTTTGAATTGTGGAGTTCCTGTAGTGGTTGGATATTGTACCGTTGGTGATTCTACTTGTACAGCCGATTAAATAAAAGAGGTACTGTATTTCTGTAAAATTCCACAAAAAAATTACAAATACTTAATAAAAGTGAATTTTTGGTTAAACCAAAATTATTATAAGCTAGGTATTCGCGTTAGTTGTATATTCTTAAACAGTAGGTGACGTTGAATAACGGTTATACAAATTTATTTAATCCACTTTACATGTTATTATTAAATTAGGATAATTGCCTAAATTTATCTAATCATTTCATAATTCTGATTTGTTTTAGTTTGTTCATTTGGTTGAAGGTGCATCTCGTACAGTGTCAGGCAGTCTAATATTAAGTATATAGACAGAAGAACCAGTTAAATCTTACAAATAAATAAAATTGAAGTGTGTGTTTCTAATAAATAAAATTGATGTTTCTGTTTGTAATGTCAAAATAATAGCTTTTTTACTAAATGCATATTTATTTATATGAAAGTATACATGGTACTCAGAACAAAAAAGCAATTTAATTTTTTTTATCTGGACCGATTTCGACGTGACTTTCACTGGCAGATAGCTGCTGATATTATAAGTTACTACTTAGGCTACGTGGACGAAGCCGCGTATCTCAGCTATTTATATAATATAGACTTAAATTTTCCCAGCTTTATTGGAGTGTTATTCGCTGCCTACTTAGAATTCGCCATAGGATGTGATATATTATCGTAACTTAAATCTGCGGTAGTATAGATCCTACTAACCTTTAAATATCTACTAAATTTACTAAAAGAATAGACACTTAATTATCACTAATTTTTTTTACAGATATCCTGTGGTTTGCGACGGCTGTCACCTGGAAACACTGATATCATTCATATATTGCACTTTAAAAATCTTCTCATTTATTAAAATAAATGTTAATGCACGAATGTTTGTTTTATTTTCAAGTTCAATATAAACAATTTCTATTATTCATGGATTTAGGCTATAATATACCTTTAATAAATAGTATTTTAGGGGTATCTTAGAAAAGTATTATAGGTATTTTATATTTTTTTATACTATTTGATAGCGAGATGACCTCTTCGTTTGCCTGATGGTAAGCATAACGCCCGCTCATAACAAGTGTAGTGATATAAAACACTTGAAACACAAAGGCCTGCGTGGTACTGCATTGCGCTCATTACCCTGAAACATTAGGTACTAAGTCTCATACAATTCAAAAGCCTACGCTTTTGACGTGGCTGTCCACGAGAACGCATCTCAAGAATTACAGAGCTCTGACGCTATTATGACCATTTAACTTTATGTCAACAAAGTTTACTTCTGTCTGCTTTGACAAACCCCCAATGCAATCAATGACTCGAACCCAATCGCCCCAACTTGATCTGCCACTAGGTGGTCAAGAACTGTCACCGAAATACCATCACCAAGAAGAGCGTATGTGTTAACACTGCCTGTTAAGGTGTCCGGTTATATAATCCGTATGAGGTCCGGAATGGACATGGATGAGAGCTGGAATGGACGCTCTCATCCATGTCCATTCCGGACCTCGTATACGGATTATATAACGGACCCCTAAAGGCAGTGTAAACACATTTTTTATTGGATTTTTTTTACGTAATAATTCCAAACAATAAATATAATAATATGTTATAATACTGGTACTTATCTGGCTCAACGGATCAGCATTGCGATTCAATGAGGCAATGCCACTAGCATGCTGGGCACGCTGCCAACTGGTAGTAGGCTAGAACATTTAGATTATCTATAGGCTATACATTGGCTTATAGATTATCCAAATGATTTTGTAGCTACGCTAATAATTGTAGTGTTTATGTATTAGCTAGTTAATAAACATAAAAGCCAGGTGAAAAATATTTTATAATAAAAAACATTTTTGTGGCTGGAACTTATTGCTGTCACAGACATTAAAATTACTTAGCGTACTTCATAAGCTTTGATATTTCTAGAGAATAAGGGACAAAGTGATGAAAAAACGTAATAATAATAATTAAATACATAACAAAAATGAGATGAGAGATGATAATAATGGGGATTAAATTATTAATATTAATTAATTATTACATCTCAAGAGGCTCTCGCCCGACCGTTTAGATAAAGGTTTGGATGCAGAAAGCAGTGCTCCTTGATACGGCGCGTATTGCCAAGTCCTTACTCTGCAGTCCTAATCACCGGTAGCTTGGGCCCTGCCCCGCTACCGGCGGCATGTTTAGGTTTTGTGTAATATTTTGTATTTTTAAAGGAATATTGTAAAAAACTTAGTTTTAAGAAATCGAATAAATAAAGTGAATAATTATATTAATTAATATTATAGTATTTTATTGATAATATTTATTATACTTTTGTATAAGAACAACGAAAGAAATATGCATAAAAAAAGAAAATTTAAAATAATATTAAGTCACTATTTGGTTGTCTATAGATAGATAAAACAATTTTTAATTATTTTCTTACTTTTTTGTTGACAGGACTTAATTATATTTTAATTTTAGTTTGTAATTTTTATTTTTTATACATATTAATTTTAATTTGGAGTTATTACTGTCACATTTCTATGGCCAATATGCTCTAAAATAAAATAAATAGGTATTAGGTATTAAGTATAACTAATTTAAACGTACTTTATAATTATTATTTAAATTACACCCACATATCATATTATGTGTTTTTATATTATGTTGCTTCAAAATAGTTACGAAATGGAAGCCTAAACAACAATTTAGTCTGGAAAAAAATGTTTTTCCCATAGAAAGAACCAAGTTTGTGATATTCTGTAGCTATTGCAATGTTTTTTAAAGAATGGTTAATAATTTTAATTTAATAAAAACATTCCATCTTGTATTTTTTTTATTGTACTCCATTTTGTAACTGGGAAAATTTCTGTTAAATTGCCCTCATCGTCATCATAATCATCAGCCGGAAGACGTCCACTGCTGTACATAGGCCTCCCCCATAGAACGCCACTTGGATCGGTTACTAGCCTCTTGCATCCAACGGTTCCCCGCGGTTTTGACAAGGTCATCGGTCCACCTAGTGGGGGGCCAGCCTACACTTCGTCTTCCAGTTCACAAGGTGGTCACCAATCGAGAGCCTTTCTTCTCCATCAGTTATCGGTTCTGCGAGCGATGTGGCCTGCCTATTGCCACTTCAACCTGCTAACTTTGAGAGCCATGTCGGTGACTTTCGCTCTCCTGAACGGATCGACGTGATTTTTGGCATAGATATAGTTTATGGACCGGAGAGTAACAAAGGCTTCTTTTTATCCCGGAAAAATGCACGGTTCCTGTGTGAACGCGGGTGAAAACCGTGGGCAAAAGCTAGTAATTTCATATCTACTCCATTACTGCACAACAGCAGAAGTTTACTAAACTTCGATCCATAACTACTAATTTGGGTGTTTCAGTGATCATATAACAACTAGCTTTATTGAGATGGCTCCCAAGATGATATGATCTACAAAGATTTTGAGAAGGCATTTGACGGCGTAGATCTCATCATACTCCTTCAAAAGCGATAGGAACTGGGTATCCGCAGAAACTTGCTGAGATAAATAGAATGGAATGAATGCAGCTTTCCAAATTGTCATAGCAGCAGTTCATGTCTTTTTTATTTTTATTTTTTTTATGTTTTTTGGTATCGAGACTAGCGGGTCGTTTGCCTGATGGTAAGCATAACGCCGGCCCATAACAATTGCAGTGCCACCCAGAACTTTGAAGCACAAAGTCCCGCGCGGCACTGCAGTGCACTCGTTACCCTGAGACATTAGGTGTTATGTCTCATAAGCTGAGTAATTTCACTGGCTACTCTGCTCATCAAACTGGAACACAGTAATACTGGCACATTACTGCTTGGTGGCAGACTTCACGAGCAAAGCGGTGGTAACAACCCAGACGGACACTCGCAGAAGAGTCAGTCCTACCTGCACTAATCGAATAAAATAAATATTCTTTTTATGTCACTATTTTTATTCAACTGAATATTTTGAATTGAACTTAACATTTAGCACAATCTTAATTACCTACATTTGAAGAAATACTTTAACTATGTTTGATAGCACATACTATATACGATGATTAGCAGTTATCCGCATGCAAATTATGAAGATTATTTTCAGGTATTAAGATATCTAGGACTATATAAAGAGTCGCTATGAAATAGAAAAAGGTGTCAATAAGTTTCATTTGAATCGGAAACATGAAAACGTCTTTAATTTTAGCTATTTTAGCTAATATTTTAGTGTTGGTGGTTTGTAATGGTAAAATATTTTTTATTTTCTATATCTTTTTTGTATTTTATTTTAATATTGCTTCGTATTCCTTACTATTCTAAATTTATGTATATATAATATATTTATTGACACAATATCCTTTCTTGCTTTTTTTGATGCAAGATTAACAATCTCGCATCATGCAAATTGAAAAAAAATACAAGGCTTTAGGGATGAACCCGATTTATTCGGCATCTCGGCCGTTCGTATTGTGAGGTGTTATTAAATTTTACGTTGCAAAGTAATTATAAACCTTTTAGCGTACCTTAACATTCTCTTTGCATTCTCGACTTTCAAAAATGTATGACAGTGACTGCAAAATCAAATTATAACAAATGTCAAATTATGTAGCCAATTTGTCTATGGGTCCATCAAGCAAGCTGACGAAAACGAAATTTTTCATGCTAGTGCCAACTTAGTCTTCCTTAGCGGCACTTTAGTTATCGGAACGTTATGGAAAATTATAATTTTGAAATACGTTCGATTGCGTTATGAGACGTTTTAACTAGTGTACATTATAAACCTATTTATGAATATGACAGGGAATTTTCAATTGAAAATCATTAAGATAATAATTAAATAATCTTTGATGGAATCAGGCGTTACTTTGCGGAAATCCATTTTAAATAAGATTACATAAAGTGAGTAATTTATAGTTTCAATTCCGCGATAAAGAATGTCTAATGGCCTAAGTTCGATCTATACTGAATGATGGCTTTGCCAACCCTTACTGGTTATTCCCAGGTACTGATGGCTTTGCCAACCCTTACTGGTTATTCCCAGTTACTGATGGCTTTGCCAACACTTACTAGTTATTCCCAGTTACTGATGGATTTGCCAACCCTTACTGGTTATTTCCAGTTACTGATGGCTTTGCCAACCCTTACTGGTTATTCCCAGTTACTGATGGCTTTGCCAACTCTTACTGGTTATTCCCAGTTACTGATGGCTTTGCCAACTCTTACTGGTTATTCCCAGTTACTGATGGCTTTGCCATATACTGTACAAAATGTTACTTACTCGTGACGCTGAACTACGTACTTTGTTTATGTATATTCACATTAAAAAAAAATCCCAGGTAAATCCCCGCTTTTTGTGTTATTTTGACCACTGCCATGTTTTTTTAATAAAATTACCATTGACTACTGTCTCACCTGATGTTAAGCGACGATGCGAAACAAACATGGCAGGGGTCAAAATAACACAAAAAGCATGTGCTACATCGTCTTCTAGGTAAGCTTACGCTGCCTAGAAGTAACCTATTTAGGGTTACTTCATATTTTAAGCTGATATTGTTTTGTATAGCAGAAAAATCGCAAACAACTGAAGATGAATCGACGGAACAAACGAGAGAGTCGTCGGCGGCGGTTTGTTCTTTTAGTGAAAATTTAAATCGAGTTGTGGATGCTTTGTATAGATATACATCCGTATTTGCATGTGTAAGTATATCGCTTATTTTTTCAAAGTGTTAAAAATTACTACTTTATAAAATTATAAATCGCTTACACAATCAAATGACAATCTTAACGAATTTCTATAACCACCAGAGCGAGATCAGTTCTCAACAACCAATAAGTAATAATAATAATGAACACACTATTATTATAATCAAATTTATATATCTAATATAAATATAATATCATACATACATAAATATGTAACGTAAGGCGTGATTGCAAAGACGTACTTTTTCACAATGGCGTTTATTCTTTTTTTTTTGTCACACATCTATAACTTGACACTGACGTTTTGCATAAATATTAAAAATTATTGCTTACATGCCCTTTGAAATTTACAAAATGAAATAACTGAAAGGAATTTCCTTTTTAAATTTCACTACTTACATGTCCAAAAGAAAAAAAAATTGAAACTGAATCTACGTTATAAACTTTACGAGGCTTTATACTTCTTTTATTATACTATTTTTACAAACAAAAATATTTTATGATCTAGCGTTATACAAGTTACTTTTAACATATTATGTATACTCAAAAACTTTTTACTTTACAATATCAAAGAAAATTTTAGGGCATTCTAGTCAATTTTATACAATTTTACTTTGTGAATCTAATTTTATACAATACAATAAACCTTTTTCTAAACTGAACATTGTTTTATTACTTTACATTACATATCTTATAAACTTAGGTAGGTATGTAGGTATATACCTTTAAACATTACAAATAGGTATTAACATTACCATATTA
This sequence comes from Crocallis elinguaria, assembly GCA_907269065.1. Classification (NCBI taxonomy): domain Eukaryota; kingdom Metazoa; phylum Arthropoda; class Insecta; order Lepidoptera; family Geometridae; genus Crocallis; species Crocallis elinguaria. The sequence continues at coordinate 6,431,438 of OU026079.1, read as the reverse complement.
GGTACTGGAAATATTTAAATTTAGGTAGCTAGGTATCTTAAACTTATGAACTAACATACTAACTTTGTAGGTTACATTTTACTTAATATAATCTTATAATTTATTCAAGCTTCTTACATGTACTAGGTATTTTTAGATAACCATAACTATATTTTTTTTATAACTTTACAATTGATGTAGAAGTCTATGTAAGTACTTATACATTACTAAACTATTTATGGAACTCTAAACATATTACTTGTTGAAAATATTCAAAACTATTCTTTATACATATGTATTTTTAAACAAAAATATAACTTGTAGCTTCTTATACAAACTAAAACTTATCTTAAACTTTAACACAAAAGAAATTTTTAGGTACTCTTTCCTATAAACAAACTGAAATATTCTTCTATTTTTTTAAATACAAACTTAGGTATATTTTTTCAAAACTAAAAGGTTACAAAACTATATGCACTAATACTCAAATATTATACTTAATAATACATGGTAGGTATAATTTGAAACTTATTAATTACAACTATTAACTTTATTCTAACTAACTTATATATTTTTTTATTATGTATGTAACTATTAGACTTAAAATCTTGAAATCTAGATTTAAATACTTATTTAGATATATTTAATCTTAGAAAAATTTACTATAATTCTTAGGTAACTTTATAGTACGGCCGCCTCTTGTTGTGAAATACCTGAAATCATCGTCAGAGGGGTGGTGGTCATCTCCTTGGTTAAATTGGTTGTGGTTGTCAAATTCTGGGTTAAATTGGTCATCCCCTGGGGTACATGGGTCATCTTCTCCGTTTATACAATGGTTGTCATTTTCAATAGTATCTGAAATTGCTGAAAAGGAATCTAAATCATGAGGTGAGTTCAACTTTTTTAAGAACTGTACATGAACTATTTTCTTCTTTGTTGGTTTATTTATATCTTGGATCTCATAGCATACTGAGCCAATTTTTCTTGTAATTTTGAATGGTCCTTTGTATCGTGGGGTCAATTTTGAGTCTGAAGGCTTATGCCATTCATATAGAACATAATCATTAATCTCAAAACTGTCTTGTAGTCTTCTGAGATCAAATCTTGCCTTGTTATGCAAATGAACTTGGTTAATGTTTTTTAATGCTTGTTTTCTTGCTTCAAATAAGTAATCTAACTGATGATTTCTCTCCATGTCTTGAAATATTGTACCAAATTGAATCTCATTAGGAGGTATTCTTGGTTCAAAACCGTGCATTAGGTAAAACGGTGAACATTTTGTGGTTTTCTGTCTTGAAGTGTTAATTGCTAATACTACTTTTGGTAACAATTTGTCCCATTCTTCTGTGTATTCTAATGCAAATTTGGTAAGGGTTGACATAATTGTTGCATTTGCCCTTTCACATAATCCATTGCTCATTGGTGTATATGGTGTAGTCGTTATACTTTCTATTCCATACTTTGAGAAAAACTTTTGTGTTTCTTGACTTGTAAAACATGGTGCTCCATCTGATATGTATGTTAATGGTGGTCCATATTGATAAATGATGTCGTTTTCTATTGTTTCTATTACTTCTTTTGCAGATAGTGAACATGTTGGTTTTGCTATTATATACCTTGTGGCATGATCTATATGTACCATAATGTATATGTTTCCTGAACTTGTCTTCGGTAATGCAATGATATGGTCTGCTGAAATAATTTGCATCGGAGTCTCTGGTATTGGTCTCTGTCCCATTTGTCCATATGCTAATGTAGTACGTCTATTCACTTTTGCACAAGTCATACATGATTTTGTGTATGCTTTCACATCTTGTCTCATTGTTTTCCACCAATATTTACTTTTGATTTTACACATGGTTGTGTCAAAATCTAAATGTCCATTATCGTTGTGTGCTATTTTCAAGATACTTGATCTTAAACTTTGCGGAACCACTATTTTTTCTTGGTTATACATGTCTTCTTGGTTTATATGAATTAAAATATTATCTTGTAGTTGAAATGAGTCACTTATTTGCTTCAAATGTTGTGTTTTGGGTTCTTGTTGTAATTTTTTACATATTTGTTGTATAAATGGATCTTTATTTTGGGCTAACTTCAATTTTTCTGTGTTGCTAGTTACTACCATGAGACATACCTCATTTAATGGGTATCTTGATAAATGATCTGCTATTTTATTTTGACTTCCTGGTCTGTGAATCGGTGTGAACTCAAATGGTGCCATATCTATTACGTATCTTGCAAATTTTCTGTTAAATTTAGCTTTATTTATTATATATGCTGTTGAATAGCTGTCTGTTATCAATGTGAATTCTTTTCCTAGTAAATATATCCTGAACTTGTTTACAATTGCCCAATGTACTGCTGTGACTTCTAATTCATTTATATGATATCTTGTTTCCGCATCTTTTAAACATCTACTTGCATATTCTATGACTCTTTTCTCTCCGTTTTGTATTTGTATTAAGCAAGCTCCAATTCCTTGATAGCTACTGTCTGTTTCTACTATTGTTTTAGCATCTTGTTGAAAATTTGACAAAATTGGTGCTGAAGTGATTAATCTTTTTAGCATGTTGAATGATTCTAATTGCTCTGCATTGAGTTCTATTATCTTTTTCTTACTGTTTTCACGTGTATTTTTAGTTAAATTGGACTTATCTTTCTTTAAAATGTCTTGTAAAGGTTTTGCAATTGCAGCATAATTTTTAATGTATTTTCTGAAAGTTCCTGAAAAACCTAAAAATGAACGTACTTCAGTGAGCGTCTTTAAAGTTTTGTACTGTTCTACAGCCTTAGTACGATTTGGATCTGTGCGTTCTTGTTGATATCCAACTATTCTTCCAAACAATGGGATTTCTGTGTCAATGAAATTACATTTTTCCTTGTTTAGTTTTAAATTTTTCTCTCTGGTAACATCGAAAACTTTTTTCAATAATATCAGTAACTGATCTATAGTATTTGCGCCTCCGGATATGTCATCGAAATAGGCTCTTACACCTTCATAATATAGCGAACCATACGTTGTATTCACAACTTTTGACATTATTGCCGGTCCTCCTACTAATCCAAACATTACTCTCATAAATTCCACATGATAATCTTGTGTTACAACTGCTGTCTTGAAAATATCTTCTTCTTTTATACAAATGTTATGGTATGCGTGGTAAATGTCTAGTTTGAATTTAAAAACAAATTGTGAAATTGTTTTAATTATATCGTCCATTCTTTCTATGGGTTGCACATCTAACACCGTTATTGGATTAATCGTTTTAGAATAATCTACAATTGGTCTGTATGGGGTAGTGTCATGAAATGGTTGCTGTACAACAAACATTGGTGCTGCGTACGGTGAGCTTGATAATCTACATACATTCTGTTTTAGCCATTTTTCTATAGTTTCTTTTAAAAAATGTCTTTCTGGTTCTGGCAATCTGTATGGTTTGCAACTTATGGGTTTATCGTGCTTTAAATTAATTTCTAGCTCAAAATCTGGAAACTTTCCTATATCATTCTCATCATTTTTGAAAATATCTTGATATTCCTCAACTAACTTTTGTACTTTTTGTATATCATTTTCATTTATTATTGGCTTAGTGATGTTTTCATTCATACAACAGGCTACTAACGTTGAAGTCTTCATTGTGCTTGGGAAATATTCTGTGTGTGTAGGTGTGATAATACAAATCTTACCATCGGGCTCATGGATTATGCGAGCATAAACTGCTAGTTGCCAATCTTTTCCTATTATCATTGGTACTGGTAAGTTATCACATATAGCAACTTGTGGCATGATGTAATCTATTTTTCCTACTTGTATACGTGCTGAAATCCATCCTATTGGAGTTAAATCATTGCCTGCTACTTTATATGAGCCTTTCTGCCACGGATACACTTGAGTATCGCTGGGTAATAAGTTTTTATCAATAATTGTTATTACAGAACCTGAGTCTGGTAATCCTTGTAGTTCTATTGAATTGTTAAATTTTACTGGTATCATTGTTACATTTGGAATGTCTTGTTGTATGCAGCTTACTTGATTTTTCGTGTACTTTTCTTTGTTTTCAAAACTTGTAGATGGTTTACTGTATGTATTTTTATTTTCTGAACTTACTTCCTGTTCTTTTCGTGTATTTCTTGGTATACTTAAAGATTGTGACTTACAATTATAGGATACATGACCTTTTTCTTTACATCGGTAACATGTTTGATCTTGTTCCTTATGCAATTCTGGATTAAACCTTGGAATGTATTTACTGGTTGACTGTTGTTTTTCTGGACTTGAGTTACTGTTAATAGTGTTGTTGTTTTTATATGTATTTTGATTCTGATTTTGACTTACTTGTGACTTGTTGTTGTCTCCATTGAATGCGACTTTTCTGATGTGATCTAATGCTGATGCTCTAGTTAGAAGCTGTTCCACGTTCTGGCAACAATGAGTAGCTAAGGGGACTGCCCATCGTTGGTCTGTAATGCCTTCTAAAATAAGAGAAACTTTATCTTGTTCTGGGATGAAGGTTGGTGACTTTTCAAAAAGTGCATTTTTGTTATAAATATACTCCATTAATGTTTCTGTGTGTTTAAGTACTCGTTTATGTTGATAAGTTATAAATTCTGCAAATGACATTTTCATACTAAATCTTTCTATTAATTTTTCTTTCCATTCAGGCCATGAAAATATGTTTTTACCAAGTGCTTTGTGCCAATCTCTTGCCTGTCCTCGTAGACGCATAGAGGCGTTGACTAGACTTAAGTTATCGGACCAATTAGCTAAAGTTGCGATTCTGTCTACTTGTTTTGTCCATTCAAGAGCATTTTCATATTTTAAGCCACTAAATAAGGATATCGCTTGACTTGTGTCGGCAGTGCTGAACACTTTTATCGTCGGTTGCATGTTACTTGTAGATAATTTTTGTAATAATTGATTCTGAGTATCTAACATTTTGATAATTATGTCTGGTGGGAAGGTAGACGTACCTGTACCGTCCATTGATGCACGTGGCGACTGAAATTTTTCTTGTTGAAGCTGTTCTAGTTGTTTCTTCATCGATTCAATTTCAAATTGTTGTGACATTCTTTTCTGTTTCTCCGCTTTAAAATCTTCCATCACGTTTTGTTCTTGCTTGGATTGATTATCATTAACAATACGTTGTATTAATTCCGACTTCGTACCTGAAACACTAAGAAACCTAAATCGTAGTTCTTCACGTAATTGTAATACCGTAAACTGGTTGTATTCTTCAATATTTGTCGATTCCATGTTCTCCATGTGTTCCATTTTCTTTTTTGCACAGCGCCATGTAACGTAAGGCGTGATTGCAAAGACGTACTTTTTCACAATGGCGTTTATTCTTTTTTTTTTGTCACACATCTATAACTTGACACTGACGTTTTGCATAAATATTAAAAATTATTGCTTACAAATATATGATTGTATTATAGTGTGTTCATTATTATTATTTATTGGTTGTTGAGAATTATTGCTCACATGCTCTTGTGGGTTTTAGAAATTCGTTGCACGCCCACATTCTTCTTCCCTTATACTGCGTTTGAATGACTGGCAGAAATTACTAATAGTATTAAGTCCTCCTTTCGTACATTTCTTTTGTGCAATAAAGAGTTATATAAATAAATTTATTTTTTGATGTAGTTCATTTATGAAAAGTACGAATTATTTAAGCGTACAAATCATTATGCAGGCATAGGTACATAGAAGAGCCGAGCATTGATCATTTGAACTCACTTTTCCTAAAAAAATAATGAAGATGTTAGTTTACAGCAATCATGGCTCAATGGTAGTGACATCAATTTCAATAAGCTCTAGTTTAGAAGATAACAGAAAACGTTGCTGTCCAATCTTAGTAGGTATGGTAATAGGAATTTTCTAGAGCTCATCTTGTAATGAACTTAATAATTTGTACCTATTTTTTTGCAATAGATATTTCTTTGAAGGTATTAATTGATCTGTGCTAGAATGTTGATATGTGCTAGAATGGGTATTCAATGACTGAAAATACTACTATAATGATAAATGTTTTTGCTAGCAACTTCACCGGATGCGATTTTTCATTATTAAGTAATTGGTGAAAAATTAAGAGTTTGTTTAATATTTGATGGAATCAGGCGTTACTTTGCGGAAGGCCATTTTAAATAAGATTATATAATGTGGGTAATTCCGCGATTTTATCGCAGAATTAAAACTACAATTTATAATCTTATTTTAGTGATCTTTTATCTTCAACAATGTTGAGATGCGCGAGCGTGATAGCGGCGCGCCATATTTTTTAACTGAATGACGCATCAAATTAAGAAATTTATGTTATTTTATTGCAGAATTTATTGCTTGCTTGTCCTGGGAAAAGTTTTGCTGGTACTCCATTGGCGAGTTTCTATCCATTAGCAGTGCTGGGCAATAACTCATATAATACCACGTTGCACGAGATACTCCGTGCATTAAATTTGGAAAAGAAAAGCCAGGTGAATTATCATTATTATCTTATCATCACATAAGCTCGTATTGGTCAACTACTGGGCATGGGCCTCTTTTAATGAATGCTACTGAATAGCACTTTAATAGTAATAATATATAAATAAGATGACTACAAATTTTAAACACATTGAGCGCATTTTGTCGAACAATGCAATTATTAAAATTATTAGCTATCCAAAACTCCTATGCTTAAAACTGGTTTTTTTATTTACAGATTGTGCCATCGATTCTAGAATTGAATAAATATTTATTGTACAATACAGACGGCCTTACATTTTCTTTAAAGGGAATTAATACTATTGGAAATATTCAATACACTTTCACTGACTCTTATAAACGTGATATGAAAAACGTCGGTATCGGTAGAGCGGTTAATATAGATTTAAGCAAACCGGTTAAAGCAGGTGCTAAAATAGATAAGCTGGTAAGTTCTTTAAGATATTATTTGTTTTACTAGGTGGTAGGACTAACTCTTCTGCGAGTGTTTTTTGGGTTGGTACCACCGCTTTGCTCTTGAAGTCTGCCGCCAAACAGGAATGTGCAAGCATTGCTGTGTTCCAGTTTGATGACCCGAGTAGCCACTGAAATTACTGGGCTTATGACACTCTAATGCCTCAGGATAACGAGCGCACTGCATTGCCACGCAGGCTTTTGTATTTGGAAATTCTGAGTGGCAATTGTTATGGGCTGGCGTTATGCTTACCATCACGCAAACGACCCTCTCGTCTCGTTACCAATAGTATTATCATTTAGCCCGCAATCCGAGGTACTCTGGGTTTAATCTCCGACTGGGGCAGACTTGAGCGTATAGTTTGTACTCGGGTCTTGGATGTTTGCGTTGTGTGTCTGTATTCTGTCCAGGCCACCTATGTATCAGAGAACAAATTTTGTGAGTATGTATGGTTCCGACTACAACTAATGTTAATAATTCTTAAAAATGTAGGAAATTTCATCACTCTAGCTTGAAGGGAAAATTTCCACTCCGTACAAACATTAACATACTATTTCACCCCTTTAGGGATTGAATTTCTAAAAACGGTGAACATTTTCTTTTTAAAAACAGGATCCATAGAAAAGAGTTATTCAAACTCGACAAAATGTTCTTCAATTCAAAAGGTCAACAACATTTGTTTTACGAGTTTTTGAAACTGGAGTTTTTTATTGATGAAAACGCATTTAATGTTTACGTCTAAATTCTGCTACAGAGTTTCCGGATAGCCCTGGATCAGCTGATTCACTTGAAATATGTTGAACTTTGTTAAATGATAATGTTGATTAGAGTCTTAGAAAAAAATACAAAAAATACCACGCACTTCATGTTTGAAGTTTAGTTTTTGCAAATTTTCAAGGGCGTTTGTTGTTTACAACCATGGTCCTAATCACCCCCTTCCGGTATAACTTACCTATTCAAACTTATAATATTTATACACGACAATGCATTCAGCTTCAGACAAAGGACCTCTTCAGCCCAACAGAAAGACAAGCAGACATCAATGGATCCTATAACTTCCGTTTTTTTTATTTTATAGTACATACGTACGGAAACTAACAAATGGTGGCTTTTATATCTATTTATAGATTTCAATAGATTTAGTTTATTGAATAATTTTAGCATAGCTGGTATTAATATTGTGTACAAAAATTATGATTAATTTACACTTTTTTATTATCATTTCCAGTTCAGAAGTCAGACCAGCAACAAAGTAGGACTTACGTTTAATCCTAAAGATTATTTCAGCCGCAACACAGATATTGGATTTGGTTCCGCGTTGTTTTTCAGTGTAAAGTATTTTCATTATTTATAATTTAGTATGAAGAACACATTATTACATTTTCTTAAATTTTATTTTTGTTTTATGTCCAAATGATGTCATACGCGTCTGACACAATTTAAATTGCAATTTTGTTACAAATTAGATGAGACATCAATTATAATATTTTATATTTTTGTGTTTCATTATTAATAATAATTTATTGTCGTGAAATTTGTTACAAAACGTAAGGTTTGAAAGCGGTTTGTTTTTGAGATTATAAAATAATTATTGAAATAATTAACTTGTTTTTTATTGCAGGCGGAATTTGAACAACGATTTGACCGAAAAAACACTATAAATAAGTATTTCTATACTAGACCGGACAAAAAAGTGAAAGTGAAATTTTACTACCAAAATGCAGTTCACAAATACGTTCGTAGTAAAGAAGTCGGGGCCGATGTAAGTATCAATATATTTTTTATTTCGTTGAGATGTAAATTTATACTTACATAATAAACAATTTGTACAAATTGTTGTAGTAGTTGGTGCTAAATAGTAGGGTTTATTTTTATTTAAGCGGGTTTATAATCAAAACGAACATCAAATAAATCCGATTACATAACTACGTACCTATATGTTACCGGCGGCATTGCACAACAAGTGACTTTTAAAAAACCCGGACCGACTTTGACGAAAATATCGCGATAATTTACATTTCACCCCTTATTTTTCCACCCTCAGTGGGTGGTTTTCTTTAGTAAATTTTACAAAAGGACCACCCTTAATATACACCCTACTCATTAAAGAAAGTAACATTTAAATTGGTTTAGAATTCACGGAGAAATCGAGTAACATATCGCAACAAAAAATAACCTCCTTTTTTGAAGACGGTTAAAAATACAGACGAATTCAGTATCACCTCTTTTTCTGGAATTCGGTTACATGTTGAATGTTGCTGAAGTGAATTAGTATTTAGGTATTTTATGCAAGGTTACAAGGGTATAGAGTGAAGCAGGGAAATCTACTTTCATCATCAGCTGGAAGACGTCACTGCAATGCGTATAATAATGAATATTATCTATATATATAATCTACCAAGGCTGACGTGCACCTAATCTCTTAATTGTATTTAACTTATATTTAAATATATATACTTATACAAATTTCTAAACTGTCTTGCACCATTTTTGTAGATAAATGTATTTAAAGAACTGTCAAAGTTAAATGCTGGTTCTTTGGCCGTTTAACGCGGGCTAAAATGTATTTAGCGCCACTAAGGAGCCCCATACTTGTTTTACAGCTGATTTGTCTTTCTAATTAATATGACAAATGTCAGTGAATCGAATACATTCTGTTTCACCCATACTCCTTTCATCGAAAATCTATATTTTCGGTAAAAAAGCGCTAAGCTGATTTATCGACGGAGTAATCAAGTTTAACTCAATTCCTTTGTTAAGTACCTGCATACTTGGTGCAAGATGTTGCTAATTAAATGTAAGCTCTTAAATATGTTTAGCTAAACATATTTAGCTTATTTTTAAATACTTTCCGGTGTAAATCCCAAGTTAGTAGGTGTACCTATTAATTTTGGCAAGTCTAATTTAAAATGTGTAAAGATTATTCAAGTCGATGACATGGTACCTATTTTAAATGTGCTATGTGTGTGTGTGTGTGTGTGTGTATGTGTTAGTACTAATAACAACATGGTTTTTGTTACAGATATTGTTCTTAAACTTGAGAGCAAAGCTCTACACAGCAATAGTAATAAAACCCCACCTAACGACTGATATAAAATGTGTCATCCAAAATCTAGGAAACCGTACACTAATAGAATCCGCTATGGAACAAGCAGAAGAAAGATTGGTCTTCTTTAGTTTCCCTGCTTCTGCTTCTGATAGCGTTACTACATCAATAGATACAAGAAAATTAGCGCGGAAGGTTTGTAGTGCTTATTTTTGGTAAAATAAAATAAAATACAACTCATGTAGCTGCTTGTACTTGCTTGCTTGTTTACCATTTGTGATTCAGAACAGAACTATGGAACACAAAAGCCTGCGCGGCACTGCATTGCCCTCGTTATACCCTAAGACATTAGGCATTCATTGCTCATCAAACCGTGATACAGTAATGCATGCACAATATTACTGCTTGGCGGCAGACTACATGACCCAAGGTGTGGTGGTACTCACCCAGACATACACTCGCAGAAGCGCTAGCCCTGGTAGTTAACAAGTTAGTGGGAGCACTAACTCTTCTGCGAGTGTCCGTCTGGGTTGTTACCACCGCTTTGCTCGTGAAGTCTGCCGCCAAGCAATAGTGTGCAAGCATCATTACTGTGTTCCGGTTTGATGAGCAGAGTATCCAGTGAAATTACTGGGCTTATGAGACTTAATACCTAATGTCTCAGGGTAAGAAGCGCACTGCAGTGCCGCACAGGCCTTTGTGTTTCAAAGTTCTGGGTGGCACTGCAATTGTTATGGGCCGGCGTTATGCTAACCATCAGGCAAACGACCAGCTCGCCTCGTTACCAAATTAACATAAAATAAAGTTAGTAAGGAATACATGTAAAATTACTGAACAAATACATTTGTATTTCAGAATCTTAACATTCCTTCAATATACGATTCCAAAACAGCACAGTTCAAGAACATTATAAAGAAAGATAAAAAGGTCTCTGTGGACTTTGGTTTGCAAACAACTGTTTTCGAAAGCAACTTCAAAGGAGGACCAATACGAGGTTAGTTTTTCTATAATTTTCTGTTTTTTCCACAATTGCACGAATAAGGAGTGTAATGTTTTTAGGGTTCATGTATGTATGTTTGTCTGTATGTGAGTTTATTACGCCATAAATGTTAAATGCCTGAACAGAATTGGATGTGTGGGATGTCGTTAGAATCCTTACATCATCCCGAGTGACACTGGCTAGGCTAGTCGTGTTTTTTATGTAACTTTTGTTATATCGACTTGTTTTATGAATTTACTTATTGGTTGAACAAACCAAAACAAACGAACTTTTCAAATTCAAGGTTTCAAATTCTTAACGGAATTTAGGCTTAAAATGTTACCGTGAGGATGGCTGGCTGGTTGTCCATGGCATTTTACTGTGAGGGTTTATTCAAGAATTGCTACCTATTTGCCACTACTTGCTACCTATCACAAATAATTGCTACCTGTGATATATTCTCGGGAATCTGTATTTCTTTTTTTTTACCAGCCGTCTTGACTTTAGGATGGATAGTCGACACCCTGTACAGGAAAAAGCAGGCAGAGTTTTTTAAAGCGTATTGTACATATAATAGGGATGTTGACTCCATTTTTTTTATGCTGTCAATCAATTCGTTTTCTCGTGACAATCAAACGTCTATTCGAAAAAACTGGAAATCCAATGCTAGAAACGACAAAAATGGGAGTCAAAGTCGGGAGTATCTACTGAGCGCTAAAACGCCCCATACAACTTTGGACTGAACATCTGACATCACTTGTTCTACGCGGGCCGTAAATCTCTACTAAAAACATGCATTTTGTTCATTTGGAAATTTGTTGAGTTGAAAAACTGCATTTAAATACATAGTTGTCATATATTTTTATTCGCTTAAATGTAAAGAATCCGACAGTATCATTTAAATTACTAATGGATGATAAAAAATAATGTTGTATTTGGGAAACTTTTAGATGTCAGTATCTTTGAGGAAATTATATATTTTTTGTGAATTTCATTTTTATTGTGTTAATGTGATCTTCACAAAACTACAAAAAAAAAATTGTTTCATGCAACATCCCAATTGCTACCTTACACACATTTAGTAAGGAAATATAGTTCCTATTTTATTATGATTATCTGAGTGTTTTATGTATAATAATGTAATATTTTCTGCACATTATCACTTTTAAAGTCATACTTCTCTAAGCAGCACCTGGAAGAGATTGCTGACTAGGCCACCGACTATACTAGTTTGTAAATTGTGTAATAAAATATCTATCTACATAACACTCATCAAAAGCTCAAGTACATTGAAAGATTTAAACTATCAATCGATGGATCGTCTGGCTACGTCAATAACACTGAGCTTCCTCATCACTCTCATATATTTGTTGTATTTTTCATTACAGACATACCTAAAGGTATACCAGAAGTTACATTTACCTGCGACCGTCCCTATTTATATGGCATTTTGAATTGTGGAGTTCCTGTAGTGATTGGATATAGAACCGTTGGTGATTCTACTTCTTGTACAGCCGATTAAATAAAAGAGGTAAGTACAGTATTTCTGTAAAATTTCACAAAAAAATTACTAATACTTAATAAAAGTGAACTTTGGTTAAATCAAAATTATTAAAAGCTGGGTATTACTTCGCTTTAGTTTTATATTCTTAAACAGCAAGTGACGTCGAATAACGGTTATACAAAACTGTTTAATCTACTTTACATGTTATTATTAAATTAGGATTATTGTCTAAATTTATGTAATCATTTCATAATTCTGATTTGTTTTAGTTTATTCATGACATTTTTAAGACGCATTCAAAACACCCCGGTTGAAGGTGCATCTCGTATAGTGTCAGGCAGTCTCATATTAGGTATATAGACGAAAGGACCAGTTACATCTTACAAATAAATAAAATTGAAGTGTCTATTTGTAATAAATAAAATTGAAATTTCTGTTGATAGTACATACGGTACTAATAAAAAAAAGATCTGTCTGTCTGTTTGTTCCGGCTAATCTCCGAAACGGCTGGACCTATTTCAACGGGACTTTCATTGGAGTGTTATTCGCTGCCTACTGAGAATTCGCTATTGATAGTAGGTACATCACAAAGCTATATTTAACAAAAAGTTCGGCACAGGATTTGATGTACTATCGTAACTTAAATCTGCGGTTAAAAAAACCTACAAACCTTTAAATATCTACTAAAGTTACTAAAACAATTGACGCTTAATTATTCATAAATTTCTTTACAGATATCTTGTGGTATGCGACGGCTTTCACCTGGAAACACTGATGTCATTAATATATTGCACTGTAAAAATCTTCACATTTATTAAAATAAATGTTAATGCAAGAATATTTGTTTTATTTTTAAGTTCTATTATTTACGGATTTAGGCTATAATATACATTTAATAAATATGATTTTAGGGATATCTTAGAAAAGTATTACATATAGGTACTTTATTTTTTTTATACTATTTGATAGCGAGATGATCTTGTCGTTTTCCTGATGGTAATCATAACGCCCGCTCATAACAAGTGTAGTGATGCAAAACCTTTGAAACACAAAGGCCTGCGCGGCACTGCATTGCGCTCATTACCCTGAAACATTTGGTACTAAGTCTCATAAGCCCCGCAATTTCACTGACTACTTTGCTCATCAAACCGGGACACAGTAATGCTTTGTACACTACTGCTTGGCGGCAGACTTCACGAGCAAAGCGGTGGTATCAACCCAGACGGACACTCGCAGAAGAGTTAGTCCTCCCACTAACGAAATGTGTATGTGGAAATATGTATGTACAGTGCCAACCTCGTGTAAAAATGGGATAACGGCAAGAACGAGAAAGAGGAGGTCTATACTAAAATCTCAAGTTTATTATAGAATTCGAATAGCTAATAGCTAATAACTATGATCATAATTATTATAATATTCCGTTATAGGTAGTATAACGTAGAAATTTTTAGTAATTTATCGACGACAGAGAAGCATCAAATGAAAAGTAGGTAATGAATTAATTATATATCACCAAAATATAAATCACCTCTCAGGCAAAATTATAGATATCGAGTTATTGACCGATGAATACTATCTAGACATTTTATGCTTCTTCGAAACATGGCTGATGACAAATACAATGCAATTGCATGTAAACAACTACGAGTATGTAGTCGCCAATATGTACAACATGGCGTTTGCTGAAGGTGGGTCACTAATCGTAATGAGAATTAGAAACTGCGTTTAAGAGACATTACATCTGGAAAATGACCGGCTCGTCACGTTATCACATAGTATAAAAATTAAAAGAAATATTCATTTTAGTGTTATTAAACAGTCCAATTTAAACCAAATTAAACCGCTTAAAATTGTGACCGCATCCAGTATTTAATGTATCTAAACAAAGTTTTTTGTAACCACGTAAACTTATAATTAAAAGGATAATTATAATATGTAGTTCGTGAATAACATTGGAGTCACTTTTAAGTAATCATTATAGCAAACTACTCGTAGGTACCTAACTGTTATTCATTAATAATAATTATAAATGTATCTACACACCTCATTATATAAACACTCATAATATCTTTATTTTATAATAACAAAAGTGTAATTTATGATTGTTATGAGTAATTAAATGTTCTTAGTGTTATTCTGCGATACATTTATTTTTCCGTTGATATTTTTCAGTACCTATTCATATCTTACAACAGATTACTTATTAACCTTTGTGTGGAATGCACAAATCACATATTCGCAGTGATCATTGCTGTCTACATTGGACAATTGAATTGGAGTTGAACATTTGTGTTATTTATCAATAGTGTAAGGGCTTGTAGATTATTCAAGTTTTATTTTGTGGCCGATTTAGATTACAGAATAGATAATAGTTGATTAGACGTAGTTACACCTGCAGTAGTGCTTATGTCGTAGTTAGGTTAATAAAGACAATAACGCGTAATTTTTTTTTATAAAATATGTTGTTTGTTACTGGTAAACTCTACTATATTAACATTATTATTTTAAAAAAAAACAAGTAGCAGTTACATAGAGCCTTTTGCGGCTGAGACGGTTGCAAAGTGGTCAAAGCTATAATTGACCAAAATCCCGGCCTCTAAGTACTTGGTACAAAAATTAAGCATTGGCGGTCAACGTAGCAATTCTGTCAGTAGTTTGGAAAAGTTGACAGCGTACTAAATAGATACCTGTGTTGGATGCATAAATAGTCTAGTTTATTTTTACGTTTTTACAAGCTTTTATATTTAACTTGAAATGTTTGTATGTATGTTTCTTTGTTTGTCTAGGTCAAATCTTACATGCTAAATTTAACCCACTTGTCGGTGTTGGATTGAGCCAAAATTTTACAAACAGCCATCTAATTAAATGTAAATCGGATGACAATACAATATAATGATTTCACGAGCTGGGCTGATGATGGAGCCGGAAGGTGGCCAAAGGAACTCTGTAACGAAACGACATAACCCCATCGAGTTTGGGCTCGTTTGTTTCGTCTTTACAAGTTCACTGATCCTAGATGATGCTCAGGATCCTGATGATGGAGACGGAAGGTGGCCACGAGATTACTACTTCCTACCATCCGTCCATACACCTTCCGTCTCCATCGTAAAATACGTAAATACGTAATCATAAAATACGTACTTAATTGGTACTCCAATTAAGTACGTATTTTATAAAAGCTTGTCTGGAAAAATTATTTTTCGAAAAAAACTTGTTTATACTACTGGATAACGAGACGAGCAGGTCATTTGCCTGATGGCCAGCATAACGCAAGCTTATAATAATAATTGCAGTAACACACAGCACAGAATCTTGCGCGGCACCGCATTGCTCTCGTTACCCTGAGACCTGAGGTAGGTAAGTTTCAAAGCCCAGGAATTTATTTCAGTGGCTGTTCATCAAACTTGATTTCCGGATCTCTATTTTACCAACGGGTGGATAGAGGCACGGCACAGCTTCACCCGTATATTGTTGATATCCCTCCTGTCCGTACCAAGCGTTTTGGCTTCAACCTTTATTTTACACGGACTGCTAAGGAATGGAATTCATTTGAAATTGGCTTACGTTTGACCGCGATCTCGCGACGATGCTATCGACGATGTAACACGGTTGTGAAGATCATTGACGTCAATAGATTAGTGGCTAGGAATTAATTTAGGCTGTCCATCTCTCGTCTCTATATATACTTAACCTGGCCATTAGTTTCTTGAGCTCGGAATGCTTGAACGGAACGGAATTTCGTAAAAACATATCTATTTTATGTATTTTTATTTAAAAGCGAAAAGAACATTATTAATACAGATACCTTAGGTAGGCTAATATGGTAAGCTAACATGTTGTGGTGTACTTAGTTCAGCTCACTTAAGAACCGAAACGCATCTCCTCAAAATTAAGTGATTTCTTTCAATATTTTTTTTTAATATTTGTAAGCGGTAGTGTAACATTAAATTTATATATTATGTACCTAACCTAACAGAGTTCCTAATCAGGGAGAAACAAGGAAAACTAATAAGTGAGCGAGGAGAGCGCGAATAATTCAATAGTTTTTTACATAAGTCTATAGATAATAAAGCCCTTATTCACATTGAAACAACCGACATAAAAGCCATTTATAGTAATTCTCGTAACAAAAAATAATACACGCACGACGCATTTCACAAGCAGTGAGTCTGTGAATGAATTTGATCCCAACCAAAATAGGGCGGGCGCGAAGATCGCATGGGTCGCGCTGGCAACAAGTGACGTCATCGTATAAAGCCACGAAGGAGGGGAAACTTTAATATCTTCGTAATTTCTTGATGGATATTAATTATTTAAAAAATCTATACCTCAGATATTTATAGCGCATACGCCAAAATAATAAAAAAAACAAATATCTTAAATTATTATGTGATGATATATGATGTGATCTTCATTGTTTTGTTTGTTTATGACTGTCACATTATACGTATTTGACATGGCCATACTTGCGTCTTCCAATCATTATGATACAATTGGAACATCATTAGCCAAAAATATATAGTAAACATTAAATATTACTTATAGTAAATAATTTAATGATTAAACGAACTTACCTGTAAGTTAAGTTCTATCATAATTATGTGAAGTAGTGAGTTTGAAGAGATTTTATATATACACTTGTAGTAGCACGCATAATGTCGCCTTGTCTATGCACTAAGTTCAGAGAGAGAAAAAAAAAATGTAGGTAGACCGCACAATTTCATTATTTCGTGCGGTCGGCTGGTTCTTCATTTAGTTCAGAGCTTATCAGTTCAAGTAGATATTTCACTATTCGGGACCTATGAAATAGGTAATCTGGGTGGGCGGGATGCTATATCTCTTCAAACTCACTACTTCACATAATTATGATAGAACTTAACTTACAGGTAAGTTCGTTTAATCATTAAATTATGTTACAGTATTGAGTTTGAAGAGATTTTATATATACACTTGTAGATGTTGAGAGAAGTTGTGAAATATCTATTTCAGTTGAAAGTATTACAGAAGTAAATATATTTAATATTTCTTCAATAATTGACATAATAAATGTACTTAATCACTCAATTAAAAGGTAATGTTTCTTAAATAAACTATTAACATAATAGCTACAGTAAATTTTAGCATAAATCAATCAATTTTACTTCTAGCAAAACAATGATTTGATTCTGTATATGCTGTCTGTTATATGCCTGTTATAAAACTTGGCAAATATTGTAGAGCCGCCGGACCAACCGGCAGTCTTCCTGATAACATCCAAATTCACACCGAGCTTATGAGCTTTTGAGGTGTCTAGTACTATGTGCAGAGTACTGTGTGATATCTATTCCACAGACCCACAACGTATACTCTTTATCCATCTGCTAAGTGTTTGGGGAGAAACTTTATTATATGGTTTTTTATAGAAATAAAAATAGAGGTGTGATGATCACGTAATGCCGCTACATTACTTTTAAATAATCCGTTAATAATTAAGCCGGACCTATGTCAGGTCTGTCTCGAAAAATTGGCAGCATCAGCGTTGGCTGAGTTGCGTTTACACTTGACGTTTTTATTAAGTCAGGGATCCTAATGGAAATATCATTCCGCCAATTTTGAAAATTTCGGATATCTATTTTTGAAATAGTTTGTACTCTATGCGCTGTTACCAGCGCCAGCAGGGTAACTAGCTTCTTTAGTCATTATTTCTAAAGAATGAGATTAATTAGGAATCCAAGTGGCTAGAGTTTCAATTACTAATGTAGTATCCCAGTGGATTCATACTTAGGTAAGGGAGGGCGAAGCCTAAATATACCCTTAAAACACAGTCGTCTGTGCTTATCTGACTTCCTAATACTAAGGAAGGTGTAGATCTAAACCCATTTAGAGTGCCGTATAGCGCTCCCGATTGAAATAACTCTGTTAAAACATGAATAATAACTGGAATGTGTAAGTATCATATTACTTAATTTAATTATCTGACAGAGACGCTATTAATGTGTCTAAAGACCCGGGAGGGAGTTTTCTTATTAGAGACTCCCGCACAATACTCCGGCATCCAGGGTAATCTGCCGCTGGATCTGGCAGAAACTGGAATGAGAGATTATTAGGTCCTCAGAAGTTTGAAAAAAAAAAAACCAGTGGTTTAGTTTGTAAAAAACTGGTTAAATAGGGGATACCAAGGTTCAGCTGGCCATGTTGGCCCGACCAGTATGCACTTAGCTTTGTCGCTAATAATTTTTATCAATGTTTTTTTTTTAAATTATTGAGAAGGAAGGGAACCCGTAAAAACGGGTTCCTGGTTCATGGTATTTTTATACAATTTTGACCAATTCACAGAGAAAGCGTCAAGCATCAGGGTCTTTGTGCCATGATATGTATACAGGACATTTTATATTTATTCAACTAGCAATCATGTCAATCTCTGGTAGCCCGAAATTGTTAATGATTTGCTGAAAGGCAAGATCAGATAGTTCCCATTCAATATCCGGGTGAATACACCTTGATTCAGTATCTGCTATAGTATTTTCTGTAGATGGAATGTATAGCGCTGTTATAAATAGAATTCGCGCTTCACACCATTGTCGTATATCTTTGGTCAGTTTGTGAGATGGGGGAATTGGATTCCTCCCATACGATTAATGTAAAAAATCGCAGTTGTATTATCTATTCGCAAGATAATATGACAATTGGATAAATCCTCTAGACAAATTTTTAATCTTATGAATGTGAAGTTTTCTTTCTTCCCGACTTCAGCTACCGCTTGCCGTTTTTCCCGCACAGGCTATCCCCCAACCCCCCATAGTCGAAGCATCTGAATTCGTCAAATTTAATTTGATTTTTTGGATTTTCGATAGATTTAATCCACCAATCGAAATCTGATTGTAAACTTACAGGCAAATTAATGTATGTACTTTTCATTTTTGTAATGTTATCCATACATTCGCTATAGCTATGTGATATTAGACAGGTATCGTTAAGATATATTGTCGATAAATAATCAGCACAGCGTGGCATTCTGACCACCGTTTTCATTATTTTTGTGAAGACAAAAGGTGTCGCATTGACACCAAACGGTAGGGCATTAAATTCATACAAGTTACCGTTCAAACTAAATCTTGAATATTTTTTAGAGTTATCATGAACTTTCACTTAATAATATGCGTCTTTGAGATCAATAGTTGACTTGAGACAACATCTTGAGATTAGTTTGATCATTATTTTAAAATCTTCTAATTCAAATGAACATGTTGAATGAACTCGTTTAGCTTTTTCAAATTTAGGATAAAGCGTGCTTTTCCGTTCGGTTTGGGTAAAAAGATATTGGATATCCTCACAGGGCTCACAGTGAGGTATAGCACCTATAGAAATTAAATTATGTATAGCTTGATCAAACTCAAGTTTTTCTGAGTGTGCATAATTTCGGGGTTGAGGTATACAATGCTGATATGGAGTTTCAGTGAACGGAATTTCATAACCACGTATCCACGATAAAACTATTTTATCTGCGGTTATTTGTGACCATTGGTTGTAAAAAACAAATAGTCTACCGGCGTAATTTACCGTATTGTCTAGCGGCGGCCGCGACTGAAGTTCAGTCGCGATGTCCTCGATGATGGCGAGTGCTGTTGCCTCTGAGGTGCAGACTCCTTCATCTTTGAGGGCGCCGATGGCTGCTGTCTGTGGTTTTGAACCGGAGCCTTCCCGTTTCAATTTCTGTTAACGACTTGATGCTTTGGTTTTGTAGCAGTAGTCTTGTTAGAGGTGGAAGCTTTGAGATCCACACCTGTTTTATTGATCGCTTTTGCGGTCTTTAAAATGTCGGCTAGTTCTTGGCTACAAGAAAACTATCTATTATCGTGAGCAGCATCTGATCTTTCAAGTCCTTCTTTAGTACAGCCAATATGAAATTTCGCCTCGTTATTGACTCACTGAGTTGTGTGTCACAGATGATGCGCCCAGCATCAATCAGCAGCTTTAGAACAGTTGGATCTTTATTATCCTTACTAAGAAGAGTCTTATAGGCTCGTCAAGACAAGCAATACCGCTGCTAATTTTGCCTTAGCTTGGTTCTGTTCGTGGAACATCCTCACTGCTGGAAGCACCTTTAATCACTGGTGGTGGAGATACATCCTCCAGTATTGTCACGTTGGCTATATCCAGCGAACGATCGGAACTCGCGTGTAACGCGCTAGTCGACGGTCTTGGTTCGCGTAGCTCTTGATTTACGTTTTCAACATTAACAGCAAATTGCAAATTTGTGTCTAATATACGTAATTATACGTATACCTTCATATTATTATCATAGGATAACCTCAACAAGTTGCTATATGCATGGCGTATTAGGTACGCATAGGTATACAGCGAGTAAGATGAACTCGTGGCGTTGCATCGTGAACTCGAGTAAAAAATAGGTTAAGTAACAACTCGAATCGTTGGAACGTGAAACCTCGTATACATTATTATCGGTAAGTGGCAACTCGAATTGTTGAAACGTGAACATTAGAACTTAACTTATATAGTTAAAATGTTACCTTCCGGTTCGTTTCATATTATTATTATAGGACAACCTCAACAGGTTGCTACATGCATGGCGTATTAGGTACGCATAGGTATACAGCGAGTAAGATGAACTCGAGTAAAAAAATAGGTTAAGTAACAACTTGAACCGTTGGAACGTTAAAGATCGTATGTATTTAAGTGACAACTCAAACGTGAACCGAAGAAATTGCAAATTACTTAAATAGTTAAAATGTTACCTTTCGGGTCGTTTCATCTTTTTATTATTATAGATAACCTCAACAGGTTGCTATATGAATGGCGTATTAGGTACGCATAGTTATACACCGAGTAAAAATGAACTCGAGTAAGAAGTAGGTTAAGTAACAACTTGAATCGTTGGAACTTTAAACCTCGTATGCATTATTATCGTTAAGTGACAACTCCAATCGTTGAAACGTGAACATTAGAACTTAACTTAAATAGTTAAAATGTTACCTTTCGGGTCGTTTCATATTATTATTATAGAATAACCTCAACAGGTTGCTATATGCATGGCGTATTAGGTACGCATAGGTATACAGCGAGTAAGATGAACTAGAGTAAAAAGTAGGTTAAGTAACAACTCGAATCGTTGGAACGTTAAACCTCGTATGCATTATTATCAGTAAGTGACAACTCAAACGTGGACCGAACAAATTGCAAATTACTTAATTAGTTAGAATGTTACCTTTCGGGTCGTTTCATATTATTATTATAGGATAACCTCAACAGGTTGCTATATGGATGGCGTATTAAGTACGCATAGGTATACAGCGAGTAAGATGAACTCGTGGCGTTGCATCGTGAACTCGAGTAAAAAAGTAGGTTAAGTAAGAACTCGAATCGTTGGAACGTGAAACCTCATATGCAATCGATAGTTATCGGTAAATGTGCAAATTACTTACAAATATTCCCACTCGTCGTTATGTTTCCTCTTCGGTATCTTGATTTTGACGAAAAAACTTGTTAACACGGAGAAACTTAGAAAAACCAACTTTGTAGTGCGACGCGGCGGAGCACTGCAACGTGAATGAAGAACCAGCCGACCGCACGAAATAATGAAATTGTGCGGTCTACCTACATTTTTTTTTTCTCTCTCTGAACTTAGTGCATAGACAAGGCGACATTATGCGTGCTACTACAAGTGTATATATAAAATCTCTTCAAACTCAATACTGTAACATAATTATAATTTTCTTTGTTGCATCTTGTGGTGTTGATCCCAATGCAGAGTCAGGTTGTGGTACAAATTGCTATAGACTGTGCTCAAACTGTTATAAGAAGAATATTATATCGTGCGTGCAAGGTTATCATCTATAACAGATATGAATTCTAAAAAAGATACGTTCTTTACGAGAACGCGAAATAGTGTATTTTACCATCCCAATGCATTAAGTGCCTATTATTCTATTTATAGACGTGACTTCAACTACCTTTATCATAATTGTATGAACAATTGAAATTGACGCTGTTTTATGTAAATTTTAATTACAAATTCTTAAAAAATGCTAGTTACCTTATCTTAATTGGCCTTCCACTCTAGCATTTAAGCTTCAGTTCATTGCTCTCTGTCCTTTCTAATATATTTTTGATATTTTTTTTATATTAAATATTTCCTCACGATGACGATAAGTTGTTGTCTTTAAACGACTACAACATATTGCTGACAAATCCTTGTTAATAACAATTTATTACGCTCTTTGTCACTCGGTCCTGGCATACTGCATTATAGCATGGGGTGGGAGGAACGTTCAAAACATTCCTGTTACGTGTAGAAAGATCCCAACGGGCGGTGCTGAAAGTGATGCTTTTGAAACCGTTTAGGTATCCCACCATGCAACTGTACGCAGATACAAAAATACTTACTGTTAGACAAATATTCAATTTTAGAACTGTTTTAAAGACTCATTTGAATACCACATTCGACCCAGTAAGCTATAGGGCCAATAGACGAAAAGATAAGCATGTCCAACCGATTTGCTTCGGCATATGCCCAGAGAAATTAATGTTTTCTGGGACCATTCCTATATAAAAACTTGTAAACACATCGATTACCTTTGCACAAGTGTAGAACAGCTTTAAAAATAGTTTTATTTACATTAAGGTGTGAAGTGATTAATTTAAGTTGCGTGTCACTTCACTGGAGGTAGACATTGGCCGCTGTAACACAGGTACGACCTAGTGCGGCTGTTAATGACGCTATTCGTGCAATTTAGTTTTAGTTATAACCAATTACAACAAATTCTAAATATTCGAAAGTGAAACCTATTTATACATAGAACAATACAATATTGTTGTATTAGGTAGATCATTCCTTCGATGTATCAAGGTTTATCGTTAGTTCAAAATAAACTATTAAACTTTTAGCTACTATTTATGTAAATTACAATGAAAAGAGTGTAGAAAAAAATTGATTGTTTGTCAGCCATTATTATTACATATATACAAATATTAACGTATCCTACTAATATCTTAATTATACTCGTACAGACCGGGGCCTTCATTTAGTACTACCGTGCCGCCCCGATCCCCAACGATCTTAGCCCACACCTGGCGTTTGGCTTCGTATAAAAGAGGTAAATAGACTAGATGGTTACCTAAACCTTCATTGTACCAGCGACGATGGTGAAGACTTTGCTGCTGTTAGCCTTTACGGCTAGTGTTCTCATAATGGCTTCATCCGCACGTTAGTATACAAAAATTACTTTTTTCGGGATTGAGTTGATTATATTGATACCTACTACTTTAATTTGTTTTCACTATTATTGCGTAAGGCTCTTTACTTATTTGAGTTCATTTATCTTAATCTCAACAGGAAAATTTAAAATTGTCTGTAAATGCTCAACTTAATGATGTTACGTAAAACCTAAATTTCTTTTTTGTAGTTTAAAATACTAGTTGACAGGTAAGTACTAATTTCATGTATAATATGATTAAAATATACTTTTTTATGCTGTTATGTAACGCTATGATCCGATCGTTTGCCTGATGGTAAACATAACGCCGGCCTATAACAAATGGAGTGCCATTCAGAACTTTGAAGGAAAAGGGACTGCGCCTGGCACTGCAGTGCGCTCGTTACCCTTAGACATTAGTCTTTTAAGCCCAGTAATTTCACTGGCTAGTCTGCTCATGAAACCGGAACACAATAATACTTGCACATTACTGTTTGGCAGTAGCGTTAATAATAACCCAGACGGACAATCGCAGAAGAGTTAGTCCTACCACCAAATTGTGCGTTTGTAACGTAATCAAGACGAATATCAAACTGTTTGGAAACTGTGACACTGGGTAATCAATAAACTTGGTTTTGTGTATTCAAGCATATAGTAATGTAATTCAAGATATATCACAGTCTACCATACAAATCACAAAACTGCGAGATGAAGGTTAAAAAGTGTTGATTTAATATTATATTATTATCTACAGAGCTTAACTGCACCAGACCAAACGAGGTCTACATGTGCGGTAGTCCTTGCGACACCGAATGCGCTAGTTTGGGTCAAACCTGTCCTATAGTCGAAATTCGGTGCGTCGACAGGTGCTACTGCGACACAGGGTTCGCTAGAAATGCAAATGGAACTTGTATACCAATCGATTGTTGTCCAGGTAAACGAAATTTAAATAAAGAAATTGGTTTAGATAATAAGGTATGTCTTTTTTTATAATAAATAGGCTTGCTTGACCGCCATCTAACCTGATGTTAAGTGACGATGCGGTCGACGATGTAACACGCGTGCCCATAAGATACCTGTTCACTCGTGTTTTGAAGACTCACAGATATATATATGACGATAAATAGATGACGAATTGCAGTAGAACCGGTCGTCTGATGGTAGAATGCAACGGGGTTACCAAAATATGCAGTCCTAGTGCACACTCTCCAAAATATATCCTGTAGAAAACAGAACTGGCAATCTTGTAATAATAACATGTTATATTGGTATTGGCTGCAGGCAAACGAAAGTGACCGACATAGCTCTCAAAGTTAGCAGGTTGAAATGGCAATGGGCAGGTCATATTTCTCGCAGAACCGATAACCCACGGGGAAAAAAGGAGTGGCGACCACGAACCGGAAGACGTAGTGTAGGCCGGCCCTCCACTAGGTGGACCGATGACCTTGTCAAAACCGCGGGGAACCGTTGGATGCAAGAGGCGAGTAACCGATCCAAGTGGCGTTCTATAGGGGAGGCCTATGTTCAACACTAGACGTCTTCTGGCTGATGATGATGATGATATTGGTATATAGGTAATATTTTCAGTATCTATAGGTACTTCTGTACTAATATTAGACAGTAAAATTGAATACAATGAAGGACACAAGTGAGACTTGAACAAAAGACTGTGCTAGTAAGAAAAAAAGTAAGACAAGTAGAAATGTATATGAGTATAAAAAAAGTGGGAACCAACATCGGTGAAAATACTGTGATATGTGTAAAAATTCATCTCCCATGGTTTCACCTTTAGGTGTTTGTTCACTTTCGAGAGTATAAAGTAAATTAATTAAATTTGTAATTTTCGAAAATGGTCCACATTTTTTTTAGTTATACTATTTAATGGATAATGAGACGAGCCGCTGGAATGCCTGTAAGCGTAACTCCGGCCCATAATAATTGCAATGCCACTCAGAACTTTGAAACACAAAGGCCTGTGTGACACTCATTGCCCTAAGACATTAGGTTAGGTCTCATAAGCCCAGTAATTTCACTGGCTACTTGGCTCATCGAACTGGAATATACAGTAATGCTTACACATTACTACTGAGCGGCAGACAACACGAGCGAATTGGTGATACATACAGCACAGATGGATACTCGCAGAAGGGTTAGTCCTACCACCTAGTAAGTAGCTAATTGACGGATAAATCGGTGAACATACATAAAAAATACATGCAGTCGAACATATAACCTCCTCCTCCTTTTTCAAAGTCGTTTAAACAGACAAAAAATTATCTAAGTTGTCTGACTCAAAGAAAATGATAAATATCTGTAGCTTAAGCTGAAATGGACCACTCTAATTTTTGCATACCTACCGCCAATGTGTGATCATAATAATAGTATCCAAATGCAGTGTGGATGACCATGATGACATGTGATGATGTGCCATAGCACAGAGTTAATATTGTCACTGTAAATGAGACATTGAACTATTTCAAATTGCTGCGTGTCATAAATCATTCGAAATAATATACCTACAATAAAAGTTTGTTTTGAATGAAATTAATTTATCCTTACAAGCAGTACTATTTAAACTACTAGTAAAATTGAAAAAAAAAATTATGTCCGTTTAAAGTATTTTTTAAATGTACACTTTTTATAATATATTTTTCCTTACAGATTCCACGTGATTTACGACGGCCACTCCACGTTAACTCCACGGAAAATTACATAAATTACATAACTAAATAACACAAAAAATATGATTGAAAAAATGTTTCAATTAAAAAATTAAAATGAAAAATAAACGTTCTTCTTCTTCAGATTATGGCTTTTAATCGAAAATCAAAACATCAGAATCATTTTACTATTGATTTTGAGATTGTCAAGCAAGAACTCAAAACACTGTCCAGATAAACTTTAAAATCCTGCTATAATATTATAAATGCAAAAGTTTGTGTTTGAGTGTGTGTGAACGTTTTTTGTCTCCGTAACAACAACTCCGATTTTGATGAAATTTGAAATGTAGATAAATTAGGTTCTGGAATAGGTAACACATAGGCTATAAAGACGTTCACCACGCAGGCAAAGCCGCGGGCAGAAGCTAGTTACGAATAAGAATACGAGTGTAACGCATCTCCCCAAAATTAAGTGACTTATTTCAATGATTTTTTTTAATTTTTGTAAGCAGTAGTGAACCATTAAATTTAGATACGCACCTTACAGAGTTCCTAATCAGACAGAAACAAGCAAAACTAAAAAGTGAGTGGGGAGAGCACCAATAATTCAATACTTTTTGTACATAAGTCTATAGATAATAAAGCCCTTATTCATATTGAAACAACCGACATAAAGGTTATTTCTAGTATTTCTCGTAACAAAAAATAATACAAGCACGACACATTTCACAAGCAGTGAGTCTGTGAATGAATTTGATCCAAACCAAAATAGGGCGGGCGCGAAGATCGCATGGGTGGCGCTGGCAACAAATGACGTCGTTGTATAAAGCTACGAAGGAGTGCGCGTTTCAAATTAGCCGTTAAGAAAACTTTAATAACTTCGTCATTTCTTCATGGATAATAATTTAAAAAAAATCTAATCCTCATAAATTTATAGCGGATACGCCAAAATAATTCGAAAAGAAATATCTTATATTATTATGTGATTGATCTTCATTGTTTTGTTTGTTTATGACTGTCACATTATACGTATTTGACATGGCAGTAATCATTATGATACAATTGGAACACTATTAGCAAAAAATATACTAAACATTAAATATGACTTAGAGTAAATATTTACAATTTTATTTGTTGCATCTTGTGGTGTTGAACCCTATGCGGAGTCAGGTTGTGGTACAAATTGCTATAGACTGTGCTCAATCTGTTATAAGCAGAATGTACATCGTGTGTGCGAGATTATCATAACACTTATGAATCCAAAAAAAGATACGTTCTTTACAAGAACACGAAATAGTGTGTTTTACCATGCGCGTGTGTGCAGTAAGTGCATAATATTGTATTTTTACAGACGTGACTTAAATTACCTTTATCATAATTGTATGCCAGTGAACAATTACAATTGACGCTGTTTTATGTAATTTTAAATGACTAATTCTTAAAAAATGCCAATTACTTTATCTTAATTGGCCTTCCGCTCTTGCATTTAAGCTTCTGTTCATTACTCTCTGTCCTTTCTAATATTTTTATCGTATTCTTTCTTTAATTTAAATTAGGTACTCAGGATAATGATAAGAATATTATAAAGTTCGCTGTAAGAGATTGCATATAATGAAAGGGAAAAAAATAGTAATAAATATTATAAGGAAAAAAATAAATAAATATGAATAAATATTATAAGGTCGCCGATCGTTTTACCGTATATTTGTTAATTATTCCTATTTTTCATCATACATCATACACTGGTATGCAATAAAGAGTTTTTGTACTATAGTTAGTGTGTTGTATTTAAGAACGATTAAAAAACCTACAATGTTTGTAGTGTCATAAATATTTTTGTCAAATATCATAAAAGACAATTTAGGGAAAAAATTCACAGTGTTCTGACATTCAATATTTTTCTGGAGTGACCACTCACAAACACCCACAATCTCCAAATGTAAAAAAATTGTAAAGTAAACAGGGTTTTAAAAAAAACACATTCAACATTTTATGTATGTATCTTAAATAACTAATTGATATTAGCGTGTCTCAACAACCTATTTGCACCTAAATAATATTTTTCAAAAACAACTACACAGCAATTTCTGTACTGTCGTTGATAATTGCTGGCATATGTCATTACTCATTACGTACTGAAAAGACTCCATTTCTACACGACTGCACAAAAAAGTAGCGTAATGTTTTTAGGGTTCATGTTTGTATGTGACTTTCTTTATTCTACCATAACTTTTAAATGCCTGAACAGATTTGGATGTGTGGGGTATCGTTAGATTCTTTACATCATCCCGAGTGACATCGGGTCGGGCATGGTCATGTCTTTTTTATGTAACTTTTGCTATTTTAACATTGAAGCAAACTTCTATCCTGAAGCCAAAGTGATAGGTAGGTATAGGAACTGTTCCATTTCTTCATTGTATTTTTACGTTCTACTAATTTGAGGTGTGGTGAATGCACTTTCTTATGTATTCACTTTCCCACTTTTAGCTAGTTTATGTACATTACAATCAAAAAAGCGTAGATAACAAAATGATTTTTTGTCAGCCATTATTGTTACGTATATACAAATTTTAAAATATCCTACAAACTTCTTAATTATACTCGTACAGACCGGGGCCTCCGTTTAGTACTACCGTGCCGCCCCGATCCCCAACGATCTTAGCCCACACCTGGTGTTTGGCTTCGTATAAAAGAGGTAAATGTACTTGATGGTTACCTAAACCCTCATTGTACCAGCGACGATGGTGAAGACTTTGCTGCTGTTGGTCTTTACGGCTAGTGTTCTCATATTGGCTTCATCCGCACGTTAGTATACAAAAACTACTTTTTTCGGTATTGAGTTTATTATATTGATACCTACTGCTTTAATTTATTTGAGTTCATCTATCTTAATCTCAACGGGATAATTGGCTGTAAATGCTCAACTTTACGATGTTACGTATAACCTAAATTTTCTTTTTTGTAGTTTTAAAAACTAGCTGACGGGTAAGTACCTACTAATTTCATGTATAATTTGATTAAAAAATTCTTTTTTATACTATTTTGTAACGCGATGATCCGATCGTTTGCCTGATGGTAAACATAACACCGGCCTATAACAATAGCAGTGCTTTTCAGAATTTTGAAACATAAAGGACTGTGCGTGGCACTGCAGTGCGCTCGTTACCATGAGACATTAGGTATTAAGTCTCATAAGTCCAGTAATGGCACTGGCTACTCTGCTCATCAAACTGGAACACAGTAATGCTTGCACATTACTGCTTGGCGGCAGACTTCACGAGCAGAGCGCTGGTAACAACCCCGACGGACACTCGCAGAAGGGTTTACTTAATATTAAATTATTATCTACAGAGCTTCACTGCACCAGACCAAACGAGATCTACATGTGCGGTAGTCCCTGCGACACCGTATGCGCTCGTTTGGGTCAACCCTGTCCCATAGTCTCAACTATCTGCATCAACAGGTGCTACTGCAAAAGAGGGTTCGCTAGAGATGCAAATGGAACTTGCATACCAATCGATAGATGTCCAGGTAAACGAAATTTAAATTAAGAAATTGGTTTAGATAATAAGGTATGTCTTTTTTTAATAAATAGGCTTGCTTGACCGCCATTTCACCTGATGTTAAGTGACGATGCGGTCGACGATGTAGAACGCGTACCCATAATATACCTGTTCACTCGTGTCTTGAAGACTCACAGATTGCAGTGTTCGGGAAAAACATATGCAGTGTTCCATTCTTTAGGCGTTCGTATGAAGAAAGTGGAAGCAAACCGCTTAGTGGGGATATGAGGAATGTCAACCATAAATGGATGACGAATTGCAGTCCAACGGGTCGTCTGATGGTAGAATGGGGCTTGGTTACCAAATCAGACTCAGTGCACACTCTTCAAAATATATCCTGTAGAAAACAGACCTGGCAATCTTGCAATAATAACCTGTTATATTGGTATAGGTAATATTTTCAGTGTCTATACTTCTGTAGTACTAATATTATGAAGAGGTAAAGTTTTTTGTATATTTGTAACATGACACCAGCCCGATTCTAAAAAAATATTCTTCTGCTAGGACGATATGTTATCGCTGAGTGCTAACAGTATTATCCTGATGCCACGCATGCTAATGCAAAAGTCATTTTTTTTATAAAACTAGCTGCTGCCCGCGGTTTCACCCGCGCGGTGATATTGGATTTCGTGGTTTTTATTTTTATGCGCGGAACCCTAATTCTTTTTCTAAACTAAAAGTGGCCTAAGTTACTCCTTATAACATCAGCTATCTGCCAGTGAAAGTCCCGTCATAATCGGTCCAGCCCTATCGGAGATTACCCGGAACAAACAGACAGACAGACACAAATTTATAAAATGGTTGATTTGGTTTAGGTACCGTATATACTTTCATATGCATTTAGTAAAAAGCTGTTATTTTTATATTACAAACAGACACTTCAATTTGATTTATTTGTATATAGATGACTTTAATTTAATCTTTGCACACCGGAAACGGCAAAAAGAATGTTGAATCACCTATTTACTGTATAACGTTTTTTACCAATTAAAAGGTAACAGTATTTAATACCATGAAGGACACAAGTAAAACTTGCACAAAAGACTGAGCTAGAAGTAAGACAAGTAGAATTGCATATAAAAAAGCGGGAACCAACTTCTGTGAAAATGTATGCGCTGTGTAAAAATTCATCTCCCATGGTTTCACCTTCAGGTGTTCGTTCACCTTCGAGAGTATAATTTATAAAGTAATTTAATTAAATTTGTAATTATGGAAGTCGGTCCAAATTTTTTTCATTATTCTATCTAATGGATAACGAGATGAGCCGGTGGTTTGCCTAATGCTAAGCATAACGCCGGCCCATAACAATTGCAGTGCCACCCAGTACTTTTAAACACAAAGCCCTGCGCGGCACTGCAGTGCGTTCGTTACCCTGAGACATTAGGTATTAAGTCTCATAAGCCCAGTAATTTCACTGGCTACTCTGCTCATCAAACCGGAACACAGTAATGCTTGCACATTACTGCTTGGCGGCAGACTTCACGAGCAGAGCGGTGGTAACAACCCAGACGGACACTCGCAGAAGTGTTAGTCCTCCCACCAAATTGTGCGTTTGTAACGTAATCAAGACGAATATCAAACTTTTTGGAAACTGTGACACTGGGTAATCAATAAACTTGGTTCTGTGTATTCAAGCATAGTAATGTAATTCAAGATATAGGTATCACAGTCTACCATACAAATCACAAAACTGCGAGATGAAGGTTAAAAAGTGTTGATTTAATATTATATTATTATCTACAGAGCTTAACTGCACCAGACCAAACGAGATCTACATGTGCGGTAGTCCCTGCGACACCGTATGCGCTCGTTTGGGTCAACCCTGTCCCATAGTCTCAACTATCTGCATCAACAGGTGCTACTGCAAAAGAGAGTTCGCTAGAGATGCAAATGGAACTTGCATACCAATCGATAGTTGTCCAGGTAAACGAAATTTAAAAAAGGAAATTGGTTTAGATAATAAGGTATGTCTTTTTTATAATAAATAGGCTTGCATGACCGCCATCTCACCTGATGTAAAGTGACGATGCGGTCGACGATGTAGAACGCGTGCCCATAATATACCTGTTCACTCGTGTCTTGAAGACTCACAGATTGCAGTGTTCGGGAAAAACATATGCAAAGTGTTCCATTCTTTAGGCGTTCGTATGATGAAAGTGGAAGCAAACCGCTTAGTGGGGATATGAGGAATGTCAACCATAAATAGATGACGAATTGCAGTCCAACGGGTCGTCTGATGGTAGAATGGGGCGGGGTTACCAAATCATGCAGTCCCAGTGCACGCTCTTCAAAATATATCCTGTAGAAAACAGAACTGGCAATCTTGCAATAATAACAACATGTTATATTGGTATAGGTAATATTTTCAGTGTCTATACTTCTGTAGTACTAATATTATGAAGAGGTAAAGTTTTTTGTATATTTGTAACATGACACCAGCCCGATTCTAAAAAAATATTCTTCTGCTAGGACGATATGTTATCGCTGAGTGCTAACAGTATTATCCTGATGCCACGCATGCTAATGCAAAAGTCATTTTTTTTATAAAACTAGCTGCTGCCCGCGGTTTCACCCGCGCGGTGATATTGGATTTCGTGGTTTTTATTTTTATGCGCGGAACCCTAATTCTTTTTCTAAACTAAAAGTGGCCTAAGTTACTCCTTATAACATCAGCTATCTGCCAGTGAAAGTCCCGTCAACATCGGTCCAGCCCTTTCGGAGATTACCCGGAACAAACAGACAGACAGACACAAATTTATAAAATGGTTGATTTGGTTTAGGTACCGTATATACTTTCATATGCATTTAGTAAAAAGCTGTTATTTTTATATTACAAACAGACACTTCAATTTTATTTATTTGTATATAGATGACTTTAATTTAATCTTTGCACACCGGAAACGGCAAAAAGAATGTTGAATCAC
Source organism: Crocallis elinguaria (assembly GCA_907269065.1). Taxonomy (NCBI): domain Eukaryota; kingdom Metazoa; phylum Arthropoda; class Insecta; order Lepidoptera; family Geometridae; genus Crocallis; species Crocallis elinguaria. The sequence continues at coordinate 6,398,653 of OU026079.1, read as the reverse complement.
CTATTTACTGTAGAACATTTTTTACCAATTAAAAGGTAACAATATTTAATACAATGAAGGACACAAGTAAAACTTGCACAAAAGACTGAGCTAGAAGTAAGACAAGTAGAATTGCATATAAAAAAGCGGGAACCAACTTCTGTGAAAATGTATGCGCTGTGTAAAAATTCATATCCCATGGTTTCACCTTCAGGTGTTCGTTCACCTTCGAGAGTATAAACTATAAAGTAATTTAAATAAATTTGTAATTATGGAAGTCGGTCCAAATTTTTTTCATTATAATATCTAATGGATAACGAGATGAGCCGGTGGTTTGCCTAATGCTAAGCATAACGCCGGCCCATAACAATTGCAGTGCCACCCAGTACTTTTAAACACAAAGCCCTGCGCGGCACTGCAGTGCGTTCGTTACCCTGAGACATTAGGTATTAAGTCTCATAAGCCCAGTAATTTTACTGGCTACTCTGCTCATCAAACCGGAACACAGTAATGCTTGCACACTTCTGCTTGGCGGCAGACTTCACGAGCAGAGCGGTGGTAACAACCCAGACGGACACTCGCAGAAGTGTTAGTCCTCCCACCAAATTGTGCGTTTGTAACGTAATCAAGACGAATATCAAACTTTTTGGAAACTGTGACACTGGGTAATCAATAAACTTGGTTCTGTGTATTCAAGCATAGTAATGTAATTCAAGATATATCACAGTCTACCATACAAATCACAAAACTGCGAGATGAAGGTTAAAAAGTGTTGATTTAATATTATATTATTATCTACAGAGCTTAACTGCACCAGACCAAACGAGATCTACATGTGCGGTAGTCCCTGCGACACCGTATGCGCTCGTTTGGGTCAACCCTGTCCCATAGTCTCAACTATCTGCATCAACAGGTGCTACTGCAAAAGAGGGTTCGCTAGAGATGCAAATGGAACTTGTATACCAATCGATAGATGTCCAGGTAAACGAAATTTAAATAAGGAAATTGGTTTAGATAATAAGGTATGTCTTTTCTATAATAAATAGGCTTGCTTGACCGCCATCTCACCTGATGTTAATTGACGATGCGGTCGACGATGTAGCACGCGTGCCCATAATATACCTGTTCACTCGTGTCTTGAAGACTCACTGATTGCAGTGTTCGGGAAAAACATATGCAAAGAGTTCCATTCTTTAGGCATTCGTATGATGAAAGTGTAAGCAAACCGCTTAGTGCGGATAGGAGGAATGTCAACCATAAATGGATGACTAATTGCAATACAACCGGTCGTCTGATGGTAGAATGGGGCGGGGTTACCAAATCATGTAGTCCCAGTGCACACTCTTCAAAATATATCCTGTAGAAAACAGAACTGGCAATCTTGCAATAATAACATGTTATATTGGTATAGGTAATATTTTCAGTGTCTATACTTCTGTAGTACTAATAAAGAGGTTTGTAGGTATATTTGATACCAGCCGATTCTAAAAAAATATTCCTCTACTAGGACGATATGTTATCGCTGAGTGCTAACAGTATTATCCTGATACCACGCATGCTAATGCAAAAGCCAGATTTTATTGTAAAACTAGCTGCTGCCCGCGGTGTCACCCGTGCAGTGATATTGGATTTCATGGTTTTAATTTTTTTGAGGAGAACTCTAATACAAAAATAAAAGTAGCTTAACTTACTCCTTATAACATCAGCTATCTGACAGTGAAAGTCCCGTCAAAATCGGTCCAGCCGTTTCGGAGATTACCCGGAACAAACAGACAGACAGACAAAAATTTTAAAAATGGTTGATTTGGTTTTGGTACCGTATATACTTTCATATGCATTTAGTAAAAAGCTGTTATTTTTATATTACAAACAGACACTTCAATTTTATTTATTTGTATGGATGACTTTAATTTAATATTTGCACACCGGAAACGGCAAAAAGAATGTTTTAATCACCTATTTACTGTAGAACATTTTTTACCAATTAAAAGGGAACAGTATTTAATACAATGAAGGACACAAGTGAGACTTGCAAAAAAGACTGTGCTAGTAAGAAAAGAAGTAAGACAAGTAGAATTGCATATAAAAAAGTGGGAACCAACTTCGGTGAAAATGTATGCGACTATAGAGTAATTTAATTAAATCTGTAATTTTCGAAATCGGTCTAATTTTTTTTATTATAATATCTAATGGATAACGAGATGAGCCGGTGGTTTTCCTAATGGTAAGCATAACACCGGCCCATAATAATATTAGTGCCCATAATAGTATACAGTACCACTCAGAAATTTTAAACACAAAGGCCTGCATGACACTCGTTACCCTGAGACATTAGGTTAGTTCTCATAAGCCCAGTAATTTTACTGGCTACTTTGCTCATCAAACTGGAATACACAGTAATGCTTGCACATTACTGCTGGGTGGCAGACAACACGAGTGACGCGGTGGTTCATACATTCATTGAAACAATTTTATATCTGTCAAAGTATTTTCTTTAAGCACACTTTTTATAAAATATTTTTCCTTACAGATTCCACGTGATTTACGACGGCCTACTCCACGGAAAATGACATTAATTACATAACTGAATACGAAAAAAAATATGTTTGAAAAAATGTTTCACATCAAAAAATTAAAATGAAAAATAAACGTTCTTCTTATTATTCTTCATATTATGGCTTATAATCGAAAATTAAAACATCATTAAAAAATCATTATCTACTATTGACATTGATTTTGAGATTGTCAAGGTAGGGCAGGAACTCAAAACGCTGTCCAAATAAACTTTAAAATCCTATTAATATTACAAATGCAAAAGTTTTTTTTGAGTGTGTGTGTGTGTGTGAATGTTTGTTGTCTCCGTAACAACTAATCCGATTTTGATAAAATTTGGAATGTAGATAGTTTAGGTTCTGGTATAATACATAGGCTATAAAGATGTACACCACGCAAGCGAAGCCGTGGGCAGAAGCTAATTACTAATAAGAATATGAGTGTAAGACTCGTGCTCTTTGGATCAGACGAAGATTGTGTACAATAATAATATTTGTATAGCTGTCCTACTTACTTTCCTCGAATGGTTTTCTTTATTTTCGGACGTCTTTATTGCAAGAGCTAGAGAACTTCTGCTGCATATGTCGACAGACTCAGAGCTAGAATTTATTGATATAAACAATTTAGAACATAGTCATATTATGTAGTGATAACGAATTATATTTTGTAGTAAATTAACTTTTATCCATTTTATAAAAATGTATTGAATCATAAAAAAGGTTCACTTTGCATTTGACCGTTGTTAAGCATACCTTCATTGTATACATTTTCGTTAATATTTCACGTACTATACATAAGTTATATACGATATACAAGCTAATTATATAAATTATATATAATTATATGAGTTATTATATATGTATACTTATATATGTGTCAACTTTGCTAAAAAATAACTTAGAAAGAGTTTTATATACTTAATCAGTTTTTTATCATTTTTCCAATCCATTTATCTCGCAGAGTTGCAATTTTATGCACGCACTCATAGTGCATGAAGATAGTCGAGTAGCCAAGGATTAAGAAACAAAGGTTTCAAATGGGGATCTATCATGACTTAGTAGGAATTCAGTTCTTTATGATCCGTCCGATACAACAAAAACATGCAGGAAAAAAAACATCTGCCCACACCATAAGATTTAGAGGCTTAAATTATATTTGATGGAATCAGGCGTTACTTTGCGGAAGTCCATTTTAAATAAGATTATATAATGTGGGTAATTTATAGTTTTAATTCCGCGATAAAGAATGTCTAATGGCCTAACTTCGATCTATACTGAATTTAACCAAACGTAACGCGCGACGCTGGACAACGAAACCTGGGTTAGTTTGTTATAAAAATAAAAATAAAAAACTTCCTTGAGCTCGCAACGATGGACTTTAAAACCAGCAATTAGTATTTTTAGTTAGTTAAAAAAATCCTTGTTTGGAATATGAATTAAAACTATAAATTACCCACATTATATAATCTTATTTAGGCTTAAATTAGATTGAGGTTTAAATGACATAGATCATGTAATGTTTGGGTTAATGAGGTCTATCGATTGGCATAAAGAAAAAGGTGAAAAAAGATAGTTGGTTCCTAAGTCAGCCAAATTATGGTTGTCCCATTGTGCGATGTCACACTGTTACTTCTTAATGCTACTGATCTGCATGAGTCTTTCATATTTTTTAGTATTTTTTAATAGGTACTTACCTAACAAAAAACATGTTTTATGGTTTTAAGAGACACGATGCTGTATAATGAAGTCATATAAAATATTATTCCTACTGTAAGTAATACTAGTAAAACATTACAGTTCTTGTAATAATGTTCACGTATATACTGCTTTTACTCTCTACGGCTAATATATTTTTGGCGGCTTCAGGTTTGAAAAGTTTTATAATTTAATGTTTTGGCTTGCAGAGGCCTAGTCAGTGGTCATAACCAGTACTGGAAGTCTCAGCTGACGATGATGTTTTAGAATAGCATATCTTCCAACATTTATTTTGTGTGCTCTTCATTTTAATCAAGTACTTAAGTATTGATTAAGAGCTGTTTAAATATAAAAATTGCTTTAAAAAAGCAACGAACCGACTTCAGTGACAAACTACTAAACCGATTTTGATGAAATTTCTATGGGACCAATCTGAAAGTATATCCTTTCAAATAAAAAAAGAATTTTCCAAATCGGTTTATAAATTACCGAGATCTGAGGTAATAAACATAAAAAAATACTCGACGAATTGATAACCTCCTCCTTTTTTGGAAGTCGGTTAAAAATTGTGAAAATTAACAACGTTGTGACAATTAGGCTTTGATTTTAGTATTGGAGTACAAAACTCTGTTAAGATTTTAGATCTGATACTATTCTAAATTAGTAGGTATAGGTATTGTATTACTAACACACTTCAAGGGCGTTGTTGTGATGTACCTACATTGAAACGAATATAAATTATTACAAGGATAAATTTATCTAAACACTGTCCATACATATTACAATATTATTATTCATATTGCTGTTTTTCGATATATACTTATATCAAAACTTTTATTTTCCTTTGTTGATTTTTGAAATATTATAGCAATTGATTCTACCGACATCGCTTTGCCGCCATGGGGAACTGACAATGTAGGTACTGTATATTTCACTTATTTCTGTTGTATATGCTTTTATTTTCCTATTTATAAGCTACTGACAAGCATGTTTATAAGCATGCTTAAAACTAGCATGCTCTGCAGCTATTCACATTTGCTAGTAATAAGCATACTAGTTTGATAATAGCATGCTCTGCGAACCTCGCGCACCACCCGCGACTTGTATCGTGCTGGAAAATCAAACGTCTGATGATTTTTGAGCATTAAATCACTATGCTCATTACTAGCAATGTTACGTTACACATTAGCAAATGCTTAATTGACAGGCTTTTGTGCTAGTAATGCGCATGTAAGGCAACGACCAGGACAGTTCTAGGTCAAGGACAGGTTTGCCTGGATAAGCTTATCGCAAACCAATAAAAATTGTAGTGTCATCCAGAATATTTGAACTCAAAAATTTTTGTGACACTTAATTAAGCTCGTTATCCTTAAGCATTAGGTATAATCTGAGTGAGTGGAGTGTTGAAACATTAGGCCCGTGGGGGCTGGGAGCTTATAATATTTACTAAATTTTGTCAGAGCGTTTGATTGATGCAAAGCGTAACCAAAATGCTGGTACTTTTCTGGATCAATAGATCAGCACTGCGGTTTAACGAGGCAATACTGCCAGCATGCCGACACTTCCAACTGGTAGTGGGCTAGAAACATTTGAATTATCTGTAGAACTACATTGGCTTGTAGATTATCCAACTGTTTTTGTAGCTAGGTTAAATGTAAGTAGTGGTTATTTATGTATTAGCTAGTTTAAAAAGTCTACTAGCCCGTTGGAAAATAGGTAAGTCTCATATACCCGGTAATTTCACTGACTACTTTTCTTAAATCGGAATAAAGCAATGCACACTATGGCTTGGCGGTTTGACTACACAAGCAAAGCATTCGCAGATGAAGGCCAATAACATCTTTTGTTTTTTTTTCAATATTTGCCTACTTTTTTGTGATTGTCAAATGAATTACTTTCCTATTTTAGAATTCGTAATTTCCTATTTTTAGGCTGCGGGTGTGAAAACTATACAACATCTATAATACCAAGTTTCGCTGACTACAAAAATAAATTCTCTCGTATATTGAAATTACTACATAGTTATGTGACGGAACTAGAAGGTCGTTTGAGGAATGGTAAGTGAAACGGAAAACGAGTCAGATACCTGATGACGTAGTCTTACCAAGCATTTCACTTTGCTCGTTATCCTAAAATATCCGTGGAGTACCACACCTACGAGTTTGTTCTACTTCCTGAGATATTACACTCACAGAATGAAGAATATTTGTAAGGAATTAACAAGACTTTATCTTTATGTCTAAGCAGAGTGAAAAATTTATAAAAAGCCTGTTCTGAATTTTCACTATTAATCTCATTCTATGATAATCGTTTCTGCACTTGTTTACATTACACGATACAATTTATGATCAATTTTAATGAAAATATGACATTTACGTTTAGAAAGATAAAATAAAATTAACTGGATTTGGTTTCTATATAATGACATTGGGCACATCAGAGCTGGGAATGAAGTAGTCTTATGATTTCTGAGAGTAAATCACCGCTGTGCTCGTGAAGTCTGCCGCCAAGCAGTAATGTGCAAGCATTACTGTGTTCCGGTTTGATGAGCAGAGTAGCCAGTGAAATTACTGGGCTTATGAGACTTAATACCTAATGTCTCAGGGTAACAAGCGCACTGCAGTGCCGCGCAGGCCTTTGTGTTTCAAAGTTCTGGGTGGCACTGCAATTGTTATGGGCCGGCGTTATGCTTACCATCAGGCAAACGACCAGCTCGTCTCGTTACAAAATGACATAAATTTTTTTTTTAAACTATGCAGAAGATAGCATAATTATAAGCTATTATATAAAATTGAATAATTTTTAAATGATTAATTGTAATGGTAAATAAAGTTATAAAATTGCATAGTTATGTTACAGAACAGGTAATGAAGTGATCAAATAAAATTTATGAACAAAAGACATCCTCTTCTCTTCTAGTTGTTGTGCTCTACAGGGTCTTTAATGAACTGTTGTAATACTCGATTAGGTTAACCTAGCAAAAATCCAAAAAACAAAACTAAAATAATTAAAAGTAGTATAAAGAAACTAAAAAACACACCACCTTCTGGCTCCCATCAGAACCTCGACACTAATTTCAATCTATTGGACTCAACAAAACAAATTATTATTAGAGAAGTAGGTATAGAAAACCAGACCATTATTGCGCAATTGTTAACAATACTTATAATGACTAGATACTGTATACACAATAAAGTTTAAATAGTTAGGTACCTATACTGCAACAGCATTGTGTAATGTCCTCGTTAACTAAATTACTTGGTCCATAATAAATATTTTGTATCAATTCCTTTTGTAATATTTTAGAATCTTGCGGTGGTGACCCACATGCAATGCCAGGTTGTGGTACAAACTGTGGCAAAAATTGCCTAAAAACGAACATATGCCCGCTTATTTGCAAAGTTGACGGATGTGATTGCAAAGATGGTTACCTTTTTGACAGCAAGCAGAATAAATGCGTGCGTCCTAAAAACTGCAGTATGTATGAGTGATTTAAATTTCTTTTGCAATTTCTTGGATTTATAACTAAATTTATTAACTGTTCCGTAGCAAATCAATGTGGTCCTAACGAAGTATTATCTGACTGCGCCAACGGAGGATGTACAGCAAAGAAGTGTTCTGAAATAGGCCAGTCTATTCCTTGTGTAAAACCAAAAATCTGTACAAAAGGATGTTTATGCAAAAATGGATATTTGCAAGACGATAACGGAAACTGTGTATCAATGCAAACATGCTTACTAGGTCAGTAATTTTAAATTTCGTGAGTTCATTATGTCTACTCTGCTTGCAATACAGCAAAAACGAAAGAAGTGCCCAATGAAAGATAATCAACAGTTAAAAAAATCCCTTAATGCAATCAAAATGTTCTCTAAAAGATGATACGTTTAAAATGTGGTTAAAAGTATGTTTTATATTTGATAGAGCAATGCCCAAAGCCAAATGAAGTTTTCGATGCCAACTTTACAACATGCGCGCCGCAGACCTGTGAAAACATTGGAAAGACGTTCCATTGCCCCCTAATGCCAGTTGGCGGATCCAAAACCGCTACATGTAGATGCATAAATGGTTACTTCAGGAATAAAATCGGAGAATGTATATCCGAAGCGGACTGTAGTAAGTAACTACCTATTTTTTTTTTTTATGTTTTTTGGTAACGCAACGAGTTGGTCGTTTGCCTGATGGTAAGCATAACGCCAGCCCATAACATTTGCAGTGCCACCCAGAACTTTGAAACACAAAGGCCTGCGCGGCACTGCAGTGCACTCGTTACCCTGAGACATTAGGTATTAAGTCTCATAAGCCCAGTAATTTCACTGGATGGTATTTATAAGTAAGTCATTATTCTGACGCATTTGTGACATAGATTCGGGTTGTGTCATAAACTAATAACCGTCAATGAACTACAATATTTGAAAAGTCCTATCTTTGTCTCGTAATAGTCACAGTTACGGTATGATAGCCGACAAAATGTTAAGCATGAAGATGAGTTTTATATGAGGACCTCATGACACATAATCATGACACTCGTAGAAAAGTCACTATACCTATGGTAAAACCTCAAGACGAAGGTTAAAAAAATGTGGACCGCAGAGAATGCTGCTGCCATTACGACACCCACGAGGAGAGATAGGGTGCTACAATGCTTTGTGTGTAAGTGTCTTTATTATATCTACAGTGAAATGCACCGGACCAAACGAGTACTTCAGCTGCGGTGGGGCTTGCGACAATGTTTGCGCTACTTTGAGTCAGCAAAACCAAACTAATTGTCCCATAGTCAACGTTAAGTGTAACGAGATGTGCTATTGCGAAACTGGGTTCGCTAGAGATGGTAACGGAACTTGCGTATCAATAGATATGTGTCCAGGTAAATGAAATTCAAATAATAGACATGGACTTAGATAAGTGTCTTCTAATTGTTACTGATTTTCGTTTGTTTACTAATCTCTATACTAGTTATTACTATAACAAGGTAAAGTTTGTTGTATGTGTGTTACCAGTAAATCCAGTAATCTCTGGAACTACTAGGCTGATTCTAAAAATTCTTTCGTTAATAGGAAGCTTCATTTTCTACGAGTGTTATAATCCCGATATCACGCATGTGCTGAAGGCAATTTGCCATACTTATTGTATCTAAATTTTTTTTTATGTTATTTGGTAACGAGACGAGCTGGTCGTTTGCCTGATGGTAATCATAACGCCGGCCCATAACGATTGCAGTGCCACCCAGTACTTTGAAACACAAAGGCCTGCGCGGCACTGCAGTGCGCTCGTTACCCTGAGACATAAGGTATTAAGTCTCATAAGCCCAGTAATTTCACTGGATACTCTGCTCATCAAACCGGAACACAGTAATGCTTGCACACTACTGCTTGGCGGCAGACTTCACGAGCAAAGCGGTGGTAACAACCCAGACGGACACTCGCAGAAGAGTTAGTCCTCCCACTAACGCAAATTTTATTAAATATTTTTAAAAGTTTTAATATTTTAGAATCTTGCGGTGGTGACCCAAATGCAATGCCAGGTTGTGGTATAAACTGTGGCAAAACTTGCCTCAAAACGAAGATATGCCCGCGTATTTGCAAAGTTGACGGATGTGATTGCAAAGATGGTTACCTTTTTGACAGCAAGCAGAATAAATGCCTGCGTCCTAAAGACTGCAGTATGTATGAGTGATTTAAATTTCTTATGCAATTTCTTGGAATCATAACTAAATTTATTAACGGTTCCGTAGCAATATAGCGTATGTGTCCAGGTAAATGAAATTGTAATGTTGTGGATCTTCAATAAAACAATTCTTTGGGGAAACTATTGGTGTACTTTTATTTCTTTAAACTTATTTTTATGTGTTTACCTAGTCCAAGCCTCAGATAAGAATAACGTCCACTGTCTCTGTTACTCAATACATTGCCGTCTGTACAATCGCCAACGCATCATCCATATTATTTAAATATTACAGCTACTTACTCAAGTCATTTAAACATCTGTACTTAAAGTTGCGTTCAGAAATATATACTACATCTTCCCCCTTTACAAACAAAAAAAAAATTAAAGTTAAATAAAACCAAATTATTTGCTTGTCTTTTCCCTTTTACCAAATGTTCAAAATTTATGATTTAGTAGGTTGCAACAATTACTGTTCTGTTAACTAAGTTATTAATTTTATAAATTAAATTTATATAAAACAAAGTAATTTACTTTTCTTTTCTCCCCTTAGTACATTTAGTTTAGTTAGTGGGAGGACTAATTCTTCTGCGAGTGTCCGTCTGGGTTGTTACCACCGCTTTGCTCGTGAAGTCTGCCGCCAAGCAGTAGTGTGCAGGCATTACTGTGTTCCGGTTTGATGAGCAGAGTATCCAGTGAAATTACTGGGCTTATGAGACTTAATACCTAATGTCTCAGTGTAACGAGCGCACTGCAGTGCCGCGCAGGCCTTTGTATTTCAAAGTTCTGGGTGGCACTGCAGTTGTTATGGGCCGGCGTTATGCTTACTATCAGGCAAACGACCAGCTCGTCTCGTTACCAAATAACATAAAAAATAAGCTTCTATTAAGTTATTAATTTCTAAGTCTTAATTACACATAACATAATACAGGTATACTTTGCTTTGTAAAGCAATTTACCCATTGCAGCGGCACACAACCGTTTGATTGAAGGCCACTTACAGCTATCACCAAATTATTATAATTGAGATCTTATATGATAAGAAGTTCTAATATACAAACATTGGCCACTAAAATATCATAAGATCTAAATCTATGGTTCTTTACAATTTTTCCTTTTAACCATATGTTACTACTACTCTTAGTATCTTTTTTAAACCATATATTTTGCCCAATCCAAAATTTTTTTCTAGGTCTCGCTCTTATTTTATAATTCTTTATATTTCTATTAACCGTCTTGTCAAATTCACTCTTAACGTTACCATTTATTGTTGGTTCTAAATATTTTTTAGTAACTGGTAACTTTTTTCTCAAGTTTCAATAGTTGTGATGGTATGATACAGATGAAGATCTATACTGAAATAAAGCAATTCTATAATCAGACTAAAAAAATTGGTCAACGATAACTTATTATTTTTCTTTATGAAATTATTTTCATTGCTTTAATTATTCAATAATAAGCACTCATGTACTTATTATCGATAAGTGTTACTTGTTTACATTCATTGGTTCTGTTAAGCTTGAATACATAATTCATTTGTAATAAACACTTCAAACAAAATTCAAAACAAATAATAGGTACATAGTTGTAAGGAACCTATTATTATTTGCACAAAGAAAAGGTCTTTCAGAAACGCTGTTGTCTAGCACAAGGGCTTGTTTTATAGCCTACAAATCCTACAATTAAGGTCTACCGGACCAAAGTCCATTTTAATTAACTCCTTTCTTCGAGATAATATCCAGATATAGTATGCCAGTATATCAATTTTATCTTAAGTTTCTAGATATAACTCTCGCTTCGACAGCAAAACGTGACATCACGAACTTGGGTCACAGCGACTAGTTAACTTACGTATAGGCCTTCTTGCACGATGACGATTGAACGCCATAACACAGTTTACCGTTATGCCGTTTACTTCTTACTTTGGAAAGGTCCGTTGGCATTTAAACACTGTCTGGCCTGATGTTAAAAGACAATGCAATTGAAGAAAATTGGTACGCTAGCCGTAAAAGAACTTTAGTCAAATAATTGTGATGTGTGACCAACTATTGTCATGTGCGAAGCACCAAAAGCACTAGTGCAATGTTGAAACTTGAATGATTTGAATGGCCGACTTATATCGTTTAGTGCGGCCGCATATTGGGTCACCGACCACCAGCGTAATCACAAGCTGCGGACAGGACTTTTCATGCATTTTATATTATAGCATCATCGGCGCAAGCTAAGCGTTCGAGTGGCCGCGACTGGAACAAAAGCTGGTGCACAGTATTGACGCAAGTAACTTCCCACACTAGGGGCCGCCCCAATTTCCTTGGAACGAGGGTCACTCCGTCAGGCCTTTTACCATCGTCACGCAGACGGCCATTCGGTTCGAGAATGGCTGCTATACATTGGCGCTGGTAAAAGCCCGGCGGATGATGTCATTAAAGCTGGTGTGACGGGAAATTCGACCAGCAATTCTGGGACAAGAGATGCCGTGATGTCCGAGCTGTGTGTATAGCCACTGTGAGTGGCCTCGCACATTTGACTACAAACGCTGGCTTCTTCCCGCCCGCACAAAATAGAGAACAGAAGTGGCGCTCGGACTGTCAAAAAAGCTCGAGCGTCCCTTATGTTTCCGTGTCATTTTGTGGCTAACAGTAGCTGCGACTAGAACCCGCACCCAACCACTAGAGGCTAAGACTAGTGGCAGCGTCTAGTGGCCACGTTCGGCTGCCCAATGTGGCAGCTGCACTTTTTTGTTTTTATGTTACATTAATTATTAAGTAAACATAATATTTAAATACAAACAGAGCGCAGTTTTCGTCTTTCTTCAACTGAGAGTCTTACAAGGAACCCTATTAGCAAATACTCATAGTTATGATCTACAGATCATAAGTATGAGTTTTATACCTACAGTAAAACAACAGTACAACCTACAGTACAACATAGATGAGGTTTGTACTGTAGGTAAAAGATACTGAAGTTATCTTTAAATTGATAGACAAATGTAACAATGTATTATATTTATTTCAACCATAATTTGACTTATAATAAACACATAGAGGCATTTTTGTGAAAAATAAATATAAGTCAGTCACCGCTTAAAAAGCGATGCATTCAGATGCAGAAAGACCAGAAAGAAAGGATTATTGCATTGAAGTTATTATGTATCTAGATTTATTATAATCCCTATTAGTTATTTTTCACTGCAGATTGTCCTAAGTAAATTGTGTTAAAATTAAAGCAAGTAGGTAGGTACATAATCGATCGAATATGTCTCACTAGACATGATAAACAAAACGTGTTAAACATAAAAAACAAGTGATTAAATTAAAAAGATTAAAAAGTAAGCCACAAAAAAAAGATGAACATTAAAGAATTTTATACTTTCTAAGTGGCAGTTACACACGCACGAATCGCAATAAATAATATTTATCACATAATTTCTCTATCACGCGGACATGACTTATTAATGAAAATAAATAAAACATTAAATTCCTTTTATTGATAAAATGATTTTTTTGTGCGTTATGATATAATATGAGAATTATAATATTACCTGCAAATACAATAATATGAGAAAATTTATACAACTACATTCAAGGTTCATAATTTGTTGTTAATTTACTTGCGCACATTATTCAACAAACATCAGTACAGCTATGCTAACTGAAACGTTACAATGGAATTTGTATTATATTTACTATGTATGACATTATGAGTAAACAATATTTATAAAAAAGTGAGAGAATTTTTTTTTATTATCTTCATAATATTATAAGTATTCAGACATGGCATTATTATTTATATGTTTTGTATTGAAACAAGTGGAGCAACGTTATGTGCTTAGCTTGGTATAAAAGAGGTAAATAGCCTTGATAGTAAGCTAAGCCACCATTTTAGCAGTGGCGATGGTGAAGCCTTTGCTGCTATTAGCCTTTACGGCTAATGTTTTTATTTTGGCTTCATCCACGGGTTAGTATACAAAAAAAAATCAACTTTCTACTCGGTTGGTTTTTTAACGTTTCATTTTTAAAAGATTTATATCAAGATAAATCATAGATCACGTTATTTTTCAATTTTCTAGGAAGTAGCCACAGTGCTGTGTTTAGTTCTTCAAAGAGTAGTTCGCAATCGAGCAGTATCGAGCGTAAGTTCTTTTGATTGAATATCTTATTTTGAGCCCCAGTTAACAATCAAATTAAATATTTAAACTTACTTCATACATTTAAATATGTAACTGGATTAACTGATAAATAGAATAAAACATTTTAATTTGTTTCATTTATTTTAGAATATGTATCGAGCTCTTCGGTAGCGTCTTCATCTTATTCCTCTGCTTCGTCATCAAGCTTATCAAATGATGATTTTATTTCGTCTTCCGATGAGTCAGATTGCAGCTCTTGCCGTAAGTTAATTTTTATGGTTTTCGCTTTTTTTTATTTTACATTTGTTTAATGACTAAGAGCCCTCATACACGAGTGTTTCAAATCCATCGCTCCGCGCGTCTTGGATTGGATACGAAGTGAAGTGGAACGTTGTTTCAATTTCGAGCACACAGACAGTCACTCCATTCTGAGCGTGATCACTACATTTTTCGGTCATTCTGCGTCTCGAGTACTGCCAACTGAGCGAAATGGATCGTCGTATCGGCCACTAAATATGTGTTGGAATTTTGGATTTGGAACGTTTAGATTTTTTAATATATCTAGCACTCCACGTAATCCATTTGAGATTGCCTACACACGGGCGTTACTTGGAACGTTGGATTGGAATGTTGTGGATTGGTATTCTTGTGTATGTGGACTCTTATTCTTGATTGAAATGTGTAATAAACTGGCTTGTTTCATAAGTTGATTGTATAATAACAGTGCAAAACATCAGAAAATAATATTATTTTTCTAGGTGAAAACGAGATATGGGTTCCCTGTCCGGACACAGTATGTGTACCGAAGACTTGTGATGACGTTGGATTCCCAGTACCATGCATAGACTTACCACCTGATGGCAAGTGTCCTAGCGAACCTGGGTATATTTGTAAAGAAGGATTTGTGAGAAATAAAGTGGGAACTTGCGTGCCGATGAGACATTGCCGTAAGTGCAAGAACGAATTATCTAACTAACTACCTAGTATCTAACTAAAAAATTGCCTAAGCTACTACTTGTAACATAACAAAAATTTAAAAAATTGTTGTTTTGTTATAGGTACCATATATAATTTCATATGCATTTAGTAAAAAGCTGTTATTTTGATATTACAAACAGACACTTCAATTTTGTTTATTTATATATAATAAAAAATATATAAATATAATAAAAAAAATTATACATACATAATTAAGTAATTTCATAGTTAATTTGTTGTATCAACAATGCAATAGTTTTGTTTGTATGTAAAATAAAGGGTCACAATAAGTAAAAGGCTGTCATGTTATATACATGTATGTGTAATGTTATATAGCCAAGCTTCCGTCTTCTACCCATTATGATACAATGATAAGCGCGTTTGCATTCGTAGATTCGCCATTTTTTCATGAACATTTTTTTTATGTTAATTGGCAAAGAGACGAGCTGGTCGTTTGCCTGATGGTAAGCATAACGCTGGCCCATAACAATTGCAGTGACACCCAGAACTTTGAAGCACAAAGGCCTGCGCGGCACTGCAGTGCGTTACCCTGAGACATTAGGTATTAAATCTAATAAGCCCAGTAGTTTCACTGGCGACTCTGCTTAATTGCTTGGTAATGCTTGCACACTCCTTCTTGGCGGCAGACTTCACGAGACTTGAAGATGAACAACGTTAGCTAAAAAGGTACGAAGCATTTAAATTACCCTTTATAAAACATGTACAATTTTTTTTGCAGCATCTTGTGGTGGTGATCCCAATGCAGAGTCAGGTTGTGGTACAAATTGCAATAGACTGTGCTCAAACTATTTTAAGCAGAATGTATCGTGCGCGCAAGGCTGTTTTTATAACTCTTGTGAATGTAAGAAGGGATACGTTTTCGATGAGATCATAAGAAAGTGTGTTTTACCATCACAATGCAGTAAGTACTACTTTTATGTATAGACGAAGTTTCAGTTCAATGGCCTCTATACCACGATTGTATAATATGCCAATAAACATTATCATTGGCGTTGTTTTATGTTAATGTTAGTCTACCAAATTCTTGTGAAAAAAGAACAAGAGAAAAAAAAGTACATTTTGTTTACCTTAATTGACATTAATAATTTATTTATGAAATTATAATTTGTTTATTAAATCTCCTCTCAGCTCCTCCACTAAAATGCAAATTGAACGAGGTCTATGATCGGTGCCCAGCTCCTTGCCCGTCACGGACTTGCGGCATCAACGACGCTGCTGTATCTTGCATGCGACCATTGCCAGATGGGCATCCCGACTGTGCACCACCTAAATGCAGATGCAAGGATGGATTCTATAGGAACGATGTAGGCGATTGTGTTCTTTGGGAACATTGTCGTAAGTGACATTTTTATTACGCATAAACATTATCAGCCTCTTACGCTCCCATTGCTATAATACCGACCTTCTCTAAGAGAGAGACGTATGGGCCATAATCCACCACGCGGGCCCAGTGCGGCTTGGTGGATGTCACACGTCCTCGAATTTCGTACTTGAACATGCCGGTTTCCTCACAATGTTTTCATTCACCGTTTTAGAGCGAATGTAAATAATCCACACGTAAGTTGAGTCATTGGTGCGGGCCAAGTCGAGATTCGAACTATGGTGCGCCGGATTGAAAGTCGCACAAGTTCCCGCTCGGCCACATTCGCTCTAATGCATAATACGTTTGTGTTTATCTCACAAAATCAAGCCATACGTACGAAACAATTGGTACGTATGATGAATGTATAGAAGCAAAACAGATTGCAGTTATGGGTGGAATAAACTGTTTAAAACTTTTTTTATAACTCCTATAATGAATAACAAGACGCGTGGCTCATTTGCCTGATGGTAAGCGTAACGCCAGCCCATAGGCCCATAACTTAACAATTAAGGTATTAAGTCTCGTGCCCAGTAACTTCGCTGGACTTTAACGATTATTTACTATTTCAAGCATGTAATCAGTAATTACCATGTTTATTATACTGAGCGGTTAGCATCTGATATTTCCATTTCAGTTATTGCAGTAAATATCGCGTTACCATAGGTATTCGTTATAAGTCTAATATTCTACCATTATAATAGCAGTTTTGTGCAATACAATTTTACCTAAAAACAATATGTCAGAGGTCACCATCCCACTGCTTAAGCTTACCTGTAGAAATGTATTAATCTGGATTTTAACATTGGAGTTGTCCAAAAATCTCTGAAAATGCAAATTCAAATTCAAAATGTTTTATTCATATAGGCCCCAACGGAGCACTTATGAAAAACAACGAAACTCTTATTTTTGTTACAATCAATTAAGCAATTGTATCGCTACATATACAATAAATAATTATAAGTAAATCGAACACATTTTTCAGCTAAATGCGGCAAAAATGAAATCTATGATCCGTGTCCAGCTCCTTGTCCCCCGCAAAATTGTGATGTCAACGAGGCCCTTATACTTTGCGCGGTACCTCCACAACTTGGTGATCCTTCTTGTGCACCTGGGTGTCGATGTATTGACGGATATGTCAGGAATAAAACCGGAGTCTGTATACCTAAAGACCAGTGCCGTAAGTGATTTATATAAGTACTAGCTTCTGCCCATGTTATCACCCGCGTGGTTTCCGCGGTTTCCCACAGACCAACAAACATACAAACACACTTTCGCATTTATTATAGTATGGAAGTACGGGGTATATTTTATCATCTCCTGAGATTATGACTATGGCTACAGGATAGGGTGTGTACACCACATTATATGTGGTGAACACACTTAAAGTGCTGGGTTGGAAGGCGCTGGAGAAACTTCAAAGATTCCTGCTTCGTGATTTGTTGAACAAAACACTTCTTCTTGATGATTGTTGGCGTTATTTTCTTGTTCTGTAGAGAGGCCGGGTACTGCACGATACTAATTACGCATGGAAAATGTTATTGTAAAATAGCGTAACACCAAAAAGGCGACGGAATATAACTGGTCACCAAATTCTTAGCAATTTTTTCAAGTGGCGCTTTAAAATATTTATTATTATATTGTTTACAGCAAAATGTCCCAGGCCGAACGAAGTGTTCGATCCATGTATAGCACCCTGCCCTCCAAGACGCTGTGATGTAGATCTTCGACTAATCAAATGCGCGGCACCACCAAAGGTTGGCGACCCCTTATGCGAAGCTGGGTGTCGCTGCGCTGATGACTATCTGAGAAACGACGAAGGCGTATGCATTCCGAAAGATGAATGCCGTATGTAATCATACTGATAACTCATCTGATTTTCTCTCTCTGTGGCATTCTCTCTGTATAATACTTTCAGTTT
Source organism: Crocallis elinguaria (assembly GCA_907269065.1). Taxonomy (NCBI): domain Eukaryota; kingdom Metazoa; phylum Arthropoda; class Insecta; order Lepidoptera; family Geometridae; genus Crocallis; species Crocallis elinguaria. The sequence continues at coordinate 6,380,357 of OU026079.1, read as the reverse complement.
GGAGCTTAGTTGTTAGTAAAATAATCAAGAAGAATTAAAGACAGACTTTCAAAAATTAACTCACATAATATGACCAATATCATTATTGCCTATTTGTACCTAAATTTACATATGATTTGAGATGTGGTCAACTTTGGAATCACCTTAATCTTTTACATCAGTTGGACAGCATAGTAAAGGTGAACCCTCATCATCATTTTAAACATTTCTTTAGATTATCGTACTTGGGGCATTACTATTAGGATGGGAGGCCTCGGTATCCGCAAAATTTCGAGTGTATGTTTGTCAGCCTTATTGTCTTCGGTTAAAGCAGAATTTAGTTCCACACAATTTTGTCTTCAAAATTAAGACCAGTTGACAATGCTATCTTAACCGAAGCATTGAACGCTTGGAAACTAGCCTCCCCAAAAACCTATCCTCTCAGAGACAATAGGACGGGTCGTTCTCAGAGCTGGATCGGAATAATTTGTTAAAGACGTCCAACTGCACCGATTATCCATATCACTGCGCATCGGTGCACCATGCGTAGTTCCCTGTCGATGCACATGTGGTGAAAAGGTTGCCTAGTTCGCCATAGTGCACTTAATGATGTCATTCTTCGGGCCTTTGAAAGTGCCAACATCGCAGCAATTTTGGAGAATAATGGCTTAACGCGTGACGATGAAAAAAGACCTGACGGTATGTCTCTCATTCCCTGGAAGTTGGGCCAGCCCTTGATGTGGGATGATACATGCGTTGACACATTAGCACCTTCCTATCTTTCTGAAACCGCACACGTGGCGAGCGGTGCTGTTACAGCGGCAGAATCCCTGAAATGGAGCAAACGTTCCAACCATGATCTTTGTGCCATTTGGTGTGCCTTATGGTTTATCTTCAAAAAAGTTGAGATGAGAAGGCAAGATAGCGGCGCGTCATTGCATATTCTTCGTCTTATTAAGCAGCATAAATTCAATCAGCGAAAGTTAAATAAGTGCTCCATTTTAGGTTAACTTTAATATGCCAGAATTGCAGATTGATCTCTTTTATAAACTCAAATAATAAAAATATATATTAATAATTAAAATATTACTTTCAGCACAAAAACGTTGTAGAAAGGATGAAAGATATGAAGTTTGTCCGCCGTTTCTTTGCCAACCACTGAATTGTTCCCAAATTGGGTTTCCTGTTCCCTGCCCATCAGTGTCTGGACCAGGTTGTCCTGGAGAACCAGCTTGTATTTGCAAAGAAAACAACTATGTAAAGGACGAGAACGGAATTTGCATACCTAGAAAGCAATGTCGTGAGTAACGATAATAATAATTAATGTTTTATGTTTTTTCACTTTCATTGAATATAGTCGTGATTGTGCTTCAGATCGGGATATAAGGTGTATATCGATTCCACGACATCACATAATCCAAATTCATTTTTTAGCTGAACACAAATCTAGAAAAACTTTGTTTCATTCAGATATGAGAAACATTCCCATGCCCATTTGAAAAACAAAAAGTGGTCACTGGTCATCTAGCACAAGTAAAGGAACAAATCCGAATAATATTAGATTACATTTATTATGTGGAGTTATAACGTATTTTAAATTTTCAGTCTATCATGAGAGCTGTCCTTGTTAGGTACGCGCTTTCGACATGAGCTCAACCAAAACTGATCCAATTACATAGTTTCAACATAATTCAAAGCACGGTACTTTGTGTCTGACGAGACGAGCTGCAGGCCACAAACTGCAACGGCAAAGTGCAAGCGACACTATGTACTGGTTTCTATGATTTTTTTTATGAAATGGTAGCATGTGTACCCCTATCGCGCTCGGAATCAATTTCATAGAAATTCATAGAAACCAGTAGTTCGCCACGGACTAGACCTTAATATAGCCTGGCTGAGCGAGTTTCCGCCAATTCAATTGTTTTTCTGCTCAATTTGACTTAGCCAGTTAATTGCCAATGTTTTTTTCTTATTTTATCAGAACTGAACTTTTTTGCAGCGTCCTGTGGTGGTGATCCTAATGCTAGAGCTGGTTGTGGAGTATATTGCAACCAACGCTGCAGGGATATTGGAAACGCGCCTGGCGCCTGCATTGATGTTTGCTATGACAATGCTTGTGACTGCCAGGATGGTTACTATTTAGACGAAAATACTGGATTTTGCGTTCTTCCTAAAGACTGCTGTAAGTTCTTAATTAAATCTCCTTTCTCTCCGCACTGTAAATTTACTACAATAATTGATTTTAAAACCATAAGTTACTAAAGTTTAGCTAAAGTATTGACTTCTGTGTATATATCTATCTATATACAAATAAATGAAATTGAAGTGTCTGTTTGTAATATCAAAATAACAGCGTTATGAAAGTGTATGCGGTACCCATTATTAAAATTTTTGTCTGTCTGTCTGTCTGTCCGTCTGTATGTTTGTTGCGGGTAATCTCCGAAACGGCTGGACCGATTTTGACGGGACTTTCACTGGCAGATAGCTGATGTTACAAGGAGTAACTTAGGCTACGTGAGCGAAGCCACGGGGCACAGCTAGTTATGACATAAAATGTATACACACGTTTACTGAACAAGCGTGGTATACCTTCGACTACTTCATCATCCTTTTAGGTTGGGATTGTGGTCAAAGACTATTCTAATCCGAAGAAAAAAAATGTTGTGCATAGTAGTTACACTAGGTATTGTATCCCGGCAACAATAACCTTGTCACCATTATAACATGTTTGTGTAAACATGTTTATACGTTTGCTTGACTCAGTATTCAAGTTTGTAAGTTACCTACAAATGACTCACTTATTTGTTATTTTATTTACATGTTGCTAAGTGGAATTTTTTGTAATATAATTGATAATAATTACTTTTAAATTTGTACCTATATGTATGTTTTGCAGCCGTACTTGAGAGCCAATCCTAATGTAGGTTTTTAAACTGTCATGGTCATCAACACTTTGAAAATTATTACTAGAACGGGTTCTTTACCATGTGTATTATTTGATTTGAGTTCGGTTATGTAAACATCGACATAATACAGTTCCGAGTATGTGGGCTGACACAGTCAGTATTGTGTGCCGTAATCGAGTACGAGATAGTGTGGACAATAGTAGTGGAGCTCGTAATAAACGAGTGAGGAAGAGGGTAGATCGCTACGTTTGCCCATATGAACACCATCTACCCGCAGTACTTCAGTTCTCCCGTGACCATGGCGTCTGCAACAGCGCCGAAATATCAGAAACTCAAATCAAATAATATTTATGGTAAATATCAAGGTTCTAGTTATAATTTTCAAAATCCTAATTAAGATTTAACATATTCGCTTTTCAACCACATAGGATTAAGCGAGAAAATGGCCAAACCCTAACTCGAGTACAAAAAAATAAGTTGTTAACTTTTCCTACTTTATATTTACAGCCCCACAATGCCCCGAAAATGAATGGTATAGCGAATGTAAGCAAGGTAACTGCGGGCCTCAAACTTGTTCACAACTCGGTCAGCCATTATCGTGTCCACGAATAGATCCTAAGTACTGTAAAAAAGGATGTCTTTGTCGACAAGGATACGTAAGGAATGATAAAGGAGACTGCATACCTTCGACGGAGTGCCGTAAGTGGATGTTGTAACCGTATTATGATCGTGTTGATATTTTGTCCTAACGGTCTCATTAATAATAGCATTGTTTCCTGTCTTGGAGCGCATACAAATATAAATGCGTCATGCATATGCATGTACTGATAATTAATATAAGTAAAACATTACCTATTTCTAGTCTTTAGTCATAATAGACTCATCTTAAGCAGCGGTGCCTCTTACTTATAACAGCAATATGAAAAGCATTGGTTGGATTCTATAAAGACTTCTACTGTTTACTATCCGTACTTCCGTACTAATAAATGTACGAAAGTATGTTTGTTGGTTTTGCCTTCTCTCACGCAGCAACGGATCAACTTGCTTTTGTGCTTTGAAATAGTGTATGTGGCAGAAACTAACAAATATTCATTATTATAACCATTTTGACTATTAGCATCCTGCGGTGGTGATCCAAATGCTCAAGCTGGTTGCGGTGGATACTGCAACAGACGTTGTTCCGATATTGGCAAAGAACCCCGCCCTTGTATCCTTCTCTGTGAAATAAATGGTTGTGACTGCAAAGAGGGTTATTATTACGATGAAAATAAAAGAAAATGCGTTAAGCCTGAACATTGCAGTGAGTCTTAATACTTTTATATTGTTAAACAATTTCAAGCATAGATAACGTTAGTAAAATAAACTTATAATATTTTAGCACCAACTTGTGGCATAAATGAAGAATATAATGAATGCACAAACGCCAACTGTGGTCCAAACACTTGCAAAGACGTTGGATTCCCAATATCTTGTGCACAAGTCGTCCCAGAGCACTGTATCAAAGGATGTCAGTGTAAATCTGGATATGTAAGAAACTATAATGGAACATGTATATTGGCTTCAGAATGCCGTAAGTTATCTTGAGTTATATTATCCATACCCGTGCTAGTATAGCTACATCTGAAAATAGCAATGCCTATTTGCCTGTTACTACTTCACAGCTAAACTATTGAACTGATTTAGTTCAGTAGTTTAATACGTAGTAGACTAGTAAATGGTAGAGGAACTAATAAGCCAAAGAATGCCACTAGGAGGAATAAACAGGTCATTAACCGATAATTGAACTCGAAATCAGGTAGGATAGAATTTTTATTCCAAAGGATGTAGTGAAAACAGGAACACCACGTAGCAATAACTGCGTAAATGTTCAAAATTATATTTAAAAAAAGATTATGTACATATATTTTTTCTTTTGACAGCTACCTGTGGAGGTGATGCTAACGCAATAGCTGGTTGTGGTGTATACTGCAACCAACGCTGCAGGGACATTGGAAAGGAGCCTGGTGGTTGCATTTTAATTTGCAACGACAACGCTTGTGATTGCCGGAAAGGTTACTATTTAGATGAAAATACTGGAAAATGTGTTCTTCCCAAACAATGCAGTAAGTCTTAATGTTTAATATACTCCTTTAGCTTGTTAAGTTTCCCCAAAGAATTATAAGCACGAAATTAATGCGAGATAGAAGGCTACAATAAAATTGTCACATTATAATATTACGAAAATAGAAAAAAGAATTAAAATAAACTTCATACAGGCATATCAATTTATCAGGTAATAGTAAAGATAGTAGTCAAAGGTTAGCTTATTGAGTATTAAGTAGTAGATGAGTCTATTAATTTTCTACGTTGAAATACATAATTTTAATTAGTAAGTTGCCGCGTGGTCTCAGCGTATGAATAAAACCACTCGATTTATTTTCTTGTGTAACAGAAGAGCCAGCGAAGGGAGTATCCAGGAAATGAGAAGAAATATTCTCCTCAGTGATCGAAATTGTACCAACTGCTCATAATGCGTCATAATCTACTGCCATCATCAAGACGCTTGCCTAGCGTGGTGTCTTATAGCTATACCCAATATGAAAAAGGGAGGCCTAAGTTCAGCAGTGAACGTCTACCGACTGATGATAATGATGAGTTAGAAAGTTATTTTAGTTCACATCCTTCACTAACAATATTTTAACGTTAATTACGATCTACTATTTTCTACAAATCCGCCTAAACCTAAAGAATAAGAATTCGAGAGTGTACCGGTTGATACTGTGATGATTTAAATTGATAATAACATTGATTATGTTATTATAAATTAATTTGTATAATTCTATCTTATGTTTACAGCTCTGCAATGCCCTGCTAATGAGTGGTATAGCGAGTGTATCCAAGGTAATTGCAAACCTCAGTACTGTTCCCAACTCGACGGCCCGATATCTTGCCCACGAATTGATCCTAGTCATTGCAAAAAAGGATGTCTTTGCAAAGAGGGCTATTTGAGAGCAGACAACGGGAAGTGTGTACCGGAAAATGAATGTCCTGGTGAGTTCCATACTTTTTTAAGATATAGATTGAAAATCAACCGTTGTAAGAGCAAAAAGATTTCTGGTTTTGTGGTACGTTTAACATGTGAAATAATAGACAGCGAAAATATAATTTATTTCAGTAAGATAATAATTCTAACTCTAGGACACACTGTAATAGATAGTTTTGGACTTTGTAGCTCTTCCTATTACCAAACCACTGGCTATCAATAGATAGATAGATATAATTAGATTCCAGTTAAATAAGTTCAAATTATGAAGGCCTTTATCATCTATAACCGATGATTAAAACAGAAACATTTTGTATAATTTTAATTTTTGTTATGACTATTGTAGGTAAAAGCCAATAAGCGAAGTAGACTCGGTCACAAAATGTGCAGAAGTCTTAGTAACATCATGCCATGTATTCTTAAATACTATTGCAAGCATTTTAAACAATCACTTTATTTTAGTTTCATGTGATGGAGATCCTAATGCGGTACCTGGATGTGGCAGTAACTGCGGTAGACGTTGTTCCGATATTGGCAAAGGACCAGTAGCTTGCACCCGTGAATGCAGAGTAGGCGGTTGTGAATGTAAAAAAGGATACTACTATGATAACAATATTAAGAGATGTGTTAAACCGGAAGATTGCTGTGAGTTTTTACAATAATGTTTTACCTAATTTTTAGTGAAAAATGTTTGGGATGCCCCAATATTTATCTCGCTCTGAGCAATAATATAGAAAGTCTTTTAATAATGCATAAACATCTAGACATTATTATAAATTATACTTTTTAATGATAGCACAATTTTAATAACCCTTCTACTAATTTTATTATTGAAAAACCCGCAGCTCCAGTTTGCCGCGACCAAAACAATGAAGTGTACTCTGATTGCATTAACGGCGGGTGTCAGGCAAAGAACTGTTCACAGTACGGAAAACCGATTCCGTGTGTGTTACCCAAACGTTGCATCAAGGGATGTCTTTGTAAAAAGGGATATTTGAGAGCAAGTAATGGCAAATGTATACCGCAGAAGGATTGTCCAGGTAACTAAAGATCTTTTGCATCACCGGCTAGCTTCATTATTAAAAAAAAGCATTCGGCCCGTTTCGGTATACAACGAAATAACATGCCAGGAATTTTAAACACGACAATAATAAGAAATATCCGGACAGATTTTTTAAGTATTTTTTAGCATAACGATGGCCCGTAACAGTTGCAGTGCCACTCAGAACTTTGAAACACAAAGGCCTATGCGCCATTGGAGTGCGCTCGTTACCCTGAGACATTAGGTATTAAGTCTCATATATAGGCCCAGTAATTTTACTGGCTATATTGCTCATCAAACCGGAACACAGTAATGCTTGCACATTACTACTTGGCAGCATACTTTACGAGCAAAGTGGTGAGACCAACTCAGATGGATACTCGCAGAAGAGTTTGTCCTACCATCTAGTAAAGTCTTGCAGTGCATACGACGTTATTTTAGTACTTTCAGTCCTATATTCAGACGGCTCCGTAGCTAAGTTGGTAGTAACACTGCCTGCAAAGCGAGGGGTCCCGGGTTCGATTCCCGGCCGGGGCAGATTTTGTGTAAGCATAAAGTTTGTTCTCGGGTCTTGGATGTTTGTGATGTGTATCTGTGTGTGTCCATGCCACCTGCGACACAGGGAATCCTAGTGCGGGGGTATGAGTGTGTAAGCGTTTATATGCTAGTGTCATGACTGAATGCGGATTCCTTTTCAAAAGTTTAAAAAAAGAACATTGTTGTCGTGTTAGAAATTGCCGGCCTGATACTTAATTGCGAACCAAAAAGAGCCGATAGCCGTATTCTTTTTTAAATAATGAAACATTTAAAAGTGGAAGAAAAATATGTATGTACCTACTATAATATATAATATAATGACAGCACAACAATCTTACTATTATTATAAATGCGAAAATTTGTGTGAATGTTTATTACCACGTGTCTCCGTAAGAACTAACTCGATTTTGATGACATATGGAATGTAGGTAGTTTCAAGTTCTGGAATAACACATAGGCTAGATATATAATACGTAGGCGAAGCCGTGGGCAGAAGCTAGTTATTACTAATACGACAAACTAATCTAAAGGTATACTAAAAAGTCATGTCTTTACTGCAAGTAGGTCAAACTTAAACACGTGTAGATACATTTTATTATATTATCTACTAGCTGCTGCCCCGCGGTTTCACCCGCGTGGAAATTTTGGATTTCATGGTTTTTTTTTTTGCGCAGAACCCTAATTATTTTTCTAAAATTAAAGTAGCCTATGTTAATCCTTGTAACTGGTTGTGGCAGATAGCTGATGAGCTATCTGCCAGTGAAAGTCCCGTCAAAATCGGTCCAGCCGTTTCGGAAATTACCCGGAACAAAAACAAACAGACAGACAGACAAAAATTTCAAAAATGGTTGTTTTGTTATAGGTACCGTATGTACTTTCATATGCATTTAGTAAAAGGCTGTTATTTTCATATTACAAACAGTCACTTCAATTTTATTTATCTGATGTATGGATTACAAAATCTAAATCAATTTAAAACCGATTCAGGCATAGTTATACTTACGGTACAATAAAAAAATTCTGATTTTAAGCTAGGTGCTTATGTGTCCTGTCTAAAGCGGTTTATTATCAAATATTTGAAAAAAATTACATCATTAAACGATTTCCCAAAAAAGGAGTGTATTTTTTTAGTGTTTATGTATGTATGTGAGTTTCTTTATTTCACCATAACTTTTAAAAGCTGGCATGCAGTGGTTGTGAAACTATTTTTTAGTAGAAGTCGTAGAACGGGTGGTGATTGTGGTTATTCCGTGATGTGCACGTTAACCATCAATCACGTATTGGCGTCTAATGTGCCCCTTACAAGTCACTTTATGTGTACTTTCAGAGGCATGTAAAGGACGACATGAAGAATACGACGATTGTGCTTGGGATTGTCCACCACAGACCTGTGAAAGCTTAGATAGGATTTACGACTGTCCGATACAGGATGGAGACGATTGCAAACCAATGTGTAGATGCAAAACTGGATATTTCAGAAATTTGATCGGTCAGTGTATCACTGAGGCACAATGCAGTAAGTTCTGTTTTCTTTAAAATTATATTCAAAATTTTATAAAATATTTATGAATTTCTAGGGCTCCTTAGTAGTAGTAGTAATAATATAAGAAACCAATTTCATCGCTCAATCTCTCCATCAATCTGTACGTATTTTAGGTGGTTTGTTTCAATCTGTCACTGGCTTTATAGCCCTGAACCAAAATTACGAGAAAAATGCTAATAAGTTTTCAGTTAGATATCCCCATGCGAAAATGTTGATCTTGGTATTATGGACATAGTAAATACATGGGTATATATTAAATCTGGGTATAGATTACTCCATAACAGTTAAATATATACATTTAAATAAAAACAAGCTAATTATATGTGTTAGGTTAGGTTAGTAAGTTTCTGAAGTTGAATGGGAAAGTTCATTCCCCTAAAATGTCAAACTTTTATTGTAAGCCTTTTAGAGGTCCATGGTAGAACCTCTCAATAAAAATAAATGTTTTAAAATGAAAATAAATCCATTGATGAATGATGAAAAAATACGGAACTCTCTAATTGTTTTTAATAGTTTGGCACATCGTCCTTTTATAATAACTTCGGATTTACTTGGCAGTCAATTCCTTTATTTCAGGCCTAAATAGTGTTATTATTCATTGTTCGACTATTTAAACTTACTATCCACTAAACAAATGATAAAGGGAAAATCTATTATAGGAAAGTGCCTGGGTCCACATGAGTTCTACTCGTGCGGTAGTGCGTGCGACAATGTTTGTGAGACTCTTCATAAACAAAACCAGACCAGCTGCCCCATCAAGAACATTAAATGTAACAATATGTGCTACTGTGAAAGAGGCTACGCTCGTGCTAAAAACAACACATGTATCCCAATCAGTGCTTGTAACGGTAAGTGTTCATTTTTTAATAATTAATTGCTAACTCACATGTTCCACATGCTATGACGACTGATTGCGCTTTTTTAACTGAAAAGTCAATTTGTGGGTTTATTAATTAGCTAGTAAGTACTAAATTTTACACTAACAAGAATAGTGCATAGGTTTTTACACCTTTCTACTACCAGACACTACAAATTCCTACTACTACCAAAAAATTTAATTGTTCAAAATTAATCACAACATCTTCAACCAGATCGCAATTTTTTATAGATAAAGGTAAAACCATAATAATATAGAAACAAAATCAAAAACAAAAAGACGCTTACAAACTCATGCGCCTGCAGTACGATTCCATGTGCCTGAAATGGCATGGACGCAACCCAAATATGCAAGACCCAAAAATAAACTATTGATATGGAAACATACTAGTTACACTGATTATAAAATTATACATATTACCTTCTTTTTCAGAACGTCAATGTCCGGTAAACGAAAGGTACGAAGAATGTCCTGCGGCATTATGTGAACCACAACATTGTTCCCAACTTGGTTTCCCTATAGATTGCCCGGAACTAGACGCGGATGAGCCGTGTCCGGGCAAACCTGGATGCGTTTGCGTTGATGGATACGTGAGAAATGCTAAAGGAAAATGTATACCTAAAACAGAATGCCGTAAGTAGAATAACGTAGTAGAAGTTGAACTAAAATTTGGTGATGAGGTATTTTAGAGCTTCAGCAGATACTATTGTGACCAGTAAATATTATAATAATAATTTTATGGAAAAAGGACGATTTTTACTGTTTGGAAATAAGAACACATTTTTTTTGGCAGCTTCATGTGGAGGTGATTCTAACGCCGTAGCTGGTTGTGGTGTATACTGCAACCAACGTTGCAGAGACGTTGGAAAGAAACCTGGTGCTTGCATTGAAATTTGCTATGAAAACGCTTGTGACTGCCGGGATGGTTACTATTTGAACGAAAATATCGGAAAATGTGTGCTCCCTAAACAATGCAGTAAGTATAAAAGGTTTATCATATTACTTAGGTAGCTATTGAAAAAATACGCTTGAAGTATTATTATCACAGCAATAAATAATTCCAATTTCCACATTAATGTGTAACTTATCCTCATAATTAAAAAGTAGGTGAAGTAGTAAATATTGATGCCAATAGTAGTATAAAAAATATTTCTACATCAATGCAAGTACAATGCAAGTTCCTATTTGAATTCGTATTCCAGTTTGTTGCTTTATTGGGTTGTTGGTTTGCCCTTCTTTCACGCAGCAATGGAGCAACGGATTGACGTGATTTTTGACATAAAGATAATTCAATGTTCATGTTCAACTGAACGTGACGAATCATTTCAATAACTGATCTATTTGACAGTGTTCTACGAAAATTCGTAAAATAGTTCAAAAAATAGGAATTGATTAAGCGTCAAATATAGCAAAATCATAAACAAGTTACTCGTGATTCGGTATGTGAATCACATTATTACGGCGACCATTACAAGATTTATGAAATGGATCATAATATAATGATTTCATCTTCTGTTTACAGCTTCACACTGCCCTGCAAATGAATGGTATAGTCACTGTATCCAAAGCCATTGCAATCCTCAAAAATGTTCCCAACTCGGTTTCCCAATACCTTGCCCAGAAGTAGATCCTTCTCAATGCAAGAAAGGATGTCTTTGTGATGAAGGATACGTGAGAAACCACAAAGGAATCTGCGTACCTCCAAAGGAATGCCGTAAGTGAATCGTTTACTTACTCTTATTGCCATACTTTTGATTACCAGATTTGATACAGTGACGTCTCTTACTGATAATACTAGTTTTTTACCAACGACGGAAAGGAGAAGGTATATGCGTTGAGGGTGAGAGGTTGTTTGTTTGTTAGTTAAAAAAGCATTGTGAAGGTTTTTGATTTACAATGCATATACTATCTTAAATCCTACTATATATAATTTATTGTTATAAATCTGAAAACGTGTTTGTACGTTACTTGTTTAGTCCTTCTTTCACGCAGCAATAAAGCAACGGATCGGCGTGATTTTTGGCACAGATATAGATTATAGACCGGAGAGAAACATAGACTAGTTTTTATCCCGGAAAATGCATAGTTTCTGTAGGAACGCGAGTCAAAACCGCGGGCAGAAGCTAGTATTTTTATATAACATATTTAAACATAAATGTACTATGAAGTAATTATACTGACTTTCAGCATCCTGTGGTGGCGACCCTAATGCAGAAGCAGGTTGTGGTATAAACTGCAATAGGCATTGTTCCGATATTGGCAAAAAACCCGGCGCTTGCCCTGCTATATGTATATACAATGGTTGCGATTGTAAAAATGGATACTTCTATGATGATAACACTAAAAAATGTGTTAAACCGGAAAATTGCAGTAAGTGTTATTATAAACTTTGATAATTATAATCGATAGGTTTAGATATGACAACTGTATAGTGGGCCATTAAGGGGATGCTCCATTTATTTCAGGGGTTTTCCACCAAGATGCTGGGTCAACCACATACGTGATCAACTTGAAACTAACATGTATGTTTTATGAGACCTTTATCTCTCTATGATTGAAGACAAAAACACGATTGATACATTTTCATTCGATACATTTTCTTATCAAAAATTATGCTTTTTTCAGTGTAAAATACACTTTTTTACTCAACGGCTTAAATTTTATTTTCAAAATAATTACTCACACCAAGAAAATATATTTTACTATCTACTGACGAAGACAAAATTTACCTAGAAAAATTATTAACCTGTTAATAAAATAAATTAGATTTGAGACTTACGTCATTTAGTTCTGAGTTAAAGTGTGTTCAAACAGTGCACACTAAATTCGACCTTATTACGCTGGCACCTCGCGTTATAATAGTTATCCGAAGCGAGCAGTCCTCAGTATAGCGCCGTGCGCCGATGCGGGTGGACCTGTGATTGTTTTTGTCACAAGCGAGCATTGCATTATTATTGAAATTAAAAAATAATATATACTATAATAATAAAGTATTCAAGGGTAAGGAAACTCTATTATGAAATCTACGTTCCAGCGCGCAACCGAGAACGGCTCACGCTATAACGGCTCGGGCCGCGGCGATCTAGCAGTGGTCTATCGCCGCGTAATATTAGCGGGGTGTGAGCTGCAGCGCGGCAGTGCTTGTTGCGCGTTGCGGGGTGTGGAGGCGGAGCAAACGTGGGAAAATTATATTGAGAGCCTCGTCTTAAGCCTCTTAATATGAAAATGTTCTGACTCTGAAATGGAGCTGTTCATTTGAGGTGTTCTGTGTGTCTATAGCTGCCGGTATATCGTTATACCTATACGGGCAGTTACAGACAAATGGCAACAATTTTTTAACTTAGGAGTTGTAGGTACTTAGCCTCATTTGCTGTTAGAGTCATTTAATTTAACTTTCATAAGTGCTCCTTTGAGGCCCATTTGAATACAGCATTTTGAATTTGAATTTGAAAATATTCATGCCGCATATAGAGTTAAATTCTGCTTGCAACTCTGGAACCGAGCACTAAAAGCCCTTTTATAAAAAAATATTGTACCTACTTATTAATTTTACAGCTCCAACATGTCTTGCCGTGAACAACGAAGTTTACTCTGATTGTATAAACGGTGGGTGTCAAGCGAAAAATTGCTCACAATATGGTAAACCAGTACCATGCGTAAAAATTGACCCCAAATATTGCATAAAAGGATGCCTTTGTAAGGAGGGATATTTGAGAAACAATAATGGCAAGTGTGTGCCGGAAAAAGACTGCCCTAGTAAGTTCGACAGCTGTTTTGTATTATATAATCTAATATATTTATTTTTAAATATTCACAATTTAAAAAGGTCGTAAATTTATTTTTAAAACGAGGCTTAATCGCTCTATAAATATATGTTTTACTTATCTACCTCACCATTTAGATGAAGTTGCATTGACCGTGTTCACGCGACGACCAGCTCGTGTTGTCGAGTAGAGCGAATAGGTCCCATTTAAAAAAAAATAACACTGTCGATTTATTTGTGATATAATTGTAGACCCAATTAAATCTAAAGATTTTCACAAGGAATCCTATTAAGATCATGCTAAAAACTGAAAACATTCGATGAAAATTATTTTGTTTCATTACTAAAAAGGAATCGCCGTTGAATTTAAAATTGTATATTTTCAGAGGTATGTAAGGGACGAAATGAAGAATATGTCGAATGTGCTTGGGATTGCCCACCAGACACCTGTGAAAGCTTAGATAGAGCTTACGCATGCCCAATGCTGGATGGATACGATTGCAAACCAATGTGTAGATGCAAACCTGGATACCACAGAAATTTGATCGGACAGTGTATTACAGAGGCACAATGCAGTAAGTACTGTTTTCCAAATTGCATAGCAAATATTAGGTAGTAAGAAAAGAAATGTATGGTTTCTTGTTCTGAATTCATTAAGTCTATTCGGCTGTTGTTCCGGCTATTTGTCCCAATCATCGACAAACTCACAGGATTTACAGCTATGAATCAAAATGTATAAATACCGGCATGATGAATACGTTGAATGTTATGGAAATTTATGCACAGAAAAATTACAACATAAATTTGTGCTTATCTTATTATGTAGATTGGCATACGTATAAACATTTGGAAGGTTTATAGGGCATGGTTGAAAACGTCTTATACCCTGAAATGATAATAATGAATAATATAAATGAATAATAATAATGATGGTATTATATACTTTGTCGATTTAACACATTTTTCAGCAAAACTTTTTATGATCAGAGCCTTTAAAATAATTATTATTTGCATGATTAATTATACATAAACAAAATATATTTTAGGAAAATGCAAGGGTCCCCATGAATTCTACTCGTGCGGTAGTGCGTGCGACAATGTTTGTGAGACTCTTCATAAACAAAACCAGACCAACTGCCCTATCAAGAACATTAAATGTAACAATATGTGCTACTGTGAAAGAGGCTACGCTCGTGCTAAAAACAACACATGTATACCTATCAGCGCTTGCAACGGTAAGCGCTAGTTTTTATTTCTAATTAGTTGCCACTCATTTTTTATTTTTTATTAGTTTCCTCATTCTCATACGTAGATTGGGCGTGTTTTCGAGATGACAATTGTGGTTTGTTTCTTTATTAAGCAGCTATAATTAAATAACGTGTACAAATAGATTTCAATCCTTTGTGTTTCAAAGTTCCAAGTGGCACTGCAAGTGTTATGGGCCAGTGTTGTGCTTACCATCAGTTACGTGACCAACTTATCTCACTATCAAGTAGTATAAACAAATCTATTGGTTTTACTGTCAAGCATAGTTATATCTAAGACCATGTCATCACTTGTCAGCTGAGATAATAGTCAAACAGCAACTTATCGAAAGCAAAAAAGTAATAATATTAGAAACTCATTTAATTATTAAAAGCTCTTATTTTCAGAACCCCAATGTCCAATAAACGAGAGATACGAAAAGTGTCCTGCGGCATTATGTGAACCACAACATTGTTCCCAACTAGGATACCCAATCGATTGCCCACAACCACCTGCCGATGGATCATGTCCGGGCAAACCTGGATGCGTTTGCGTTGATGGATACGTAAGGAACGCTAAAGGAATATGTATACCTAAATACAAATGTCGTAAGTAGCAAAATGAAACGTATTTATAATTATTGCATTTAGGATATCTTATAGTATAGGTACTAGTAGAATATTATATGCAATACAAACGAAATCAAATCATACATTTATTTGCAAGAATACACAATGTTCAGATGTTACAATAAAAATAGTCATAATAGGTATTCAACTTGCAAGCAGGCGTGCAAATATTAAAAAGTCATATTCATGTTATGTCTCCCAGTTTAAATATTTAGCTATGCTATAGAAACAATTTTGTAATAGCCATTTGTAATGGCTTATATGATGAAAAAAAAACAAGCATTCTAGGTAAAAAAATGCGAAATTTTTTGATTAGTCGTTAGTCAGTAAGAACATTTCTTTGGCAGCTTCATGTAGAGGTGATGCTAATGCAGTAGCTGGTTGTGGTGTATACTGCAACCAACGCTGCAGGGACATTGGAAATGAACCTGGTCCCTGCATTTATATTTGCTACGAAAACGCTTGTGACTGCCGGGAAGGTTACTATTTACAAGAAAATACTGGAAAATGTGTGCTTCCTAAACAATGCAGTAAGTATTAATCTATACAAATAAATAAAATTAAAGTGTCTGTTTGTAATATCAAAATAACAGCTTTTTACTAAATGCATATGAAAGTATATACGGAACATATAACAAAATTTTATTTAATATTTTTAAAAATAAATTAAACTGGGTTGGTGCTATTAGAGAAGATACTTGATAAAAAAGAAGAGAGATGATACTTATGATAATTTTAGTTGATAATTCTACCTTACATAATATAATAATTCTATTTTCTGTTTACAGCCCCGCAGTGCCCTGCAAATGAATTGTATAGCGAGTGTATCCAAAGCAATTGTAATCCCCAAACATGTTCCCAACTCGGTTTTCCAATAGCTTGTCCAGCAATAGATCCTAGTTATTGCAAAAAGGGATGTCTCTGTAAGGAAGGATACGTCAGAAATAATAAAGGAATCTGCGTACTTTCAACGGAATGCCGTAAGTAGATATTTTACTAAACCTTATTGCCAGGATACAACATTGGTCGTCAGAGATAAAATACTTAGTATCACCTCTTATTAATAGACATATAAAAAGGTATACTAATGGATTTTCTATTGCTATGCAACTATTTAAAATAAATGTACCTATCATAATTATTTATGATAATTCAAACCTGTATTATGGACCTTACTAAGAAGTATAGGTATTAATAAGTATGTTACTAATTATACTGAATTCCAGCATCCTGCGGTGGCGATCCAAATGCCCAAGCAGGTTGTGGTATAAACTGCAATAGACATTGTTCTGATATTGGCAAAAAACCCGGCGCTTGCCCTGCTGTGTGCCTATACAACAGCTGTGATTGTAAAGATGGATACTTCTATGATGATAACACTAAAAAGTGTGTTAAACCAGAAAGATGCAGTAAGTTTTATTATGTATTGTTTTTTGTACGTGATATATTTACGTTTGACGATTGACTCATCTCTAATAAAACAGAGTTCGCATATTGTGATTGAACATGTGATCGTTAGTTCGTCCATAAACTATATATTCTATGCCATAAATCACGTCGATCCGTTGCTTGGTTACTGTGTGAAATAAGGACAAACCAACAAACACACTTTCGCATTTATAATATTACTCGTAGTATGGATTAATATATGAATTATTCTACAGTAGATGTAAATATTACCGTACAACTATTTTTACAGCTCCAACATGTCTTGCCGTGAACAAAGAAGTTTACTCAGACTGCATCAACGGTGGGTGTCAAGCGAAAAATTGCTCACAATATGGTAAACCAGTACCTTGCGTAAAAATAGACCCCAAAAATTGCATAAAAGGATGCCTTTGTAAGGAGGGATATTTAAGAGCAGACAATGGCAAGTGTATACCGGAAAACGAATGCCCTAGTAAGTTCAATTACTACTTTTCCAAATAAGATAAAATTCCGACATTTATCAAAAGATTTTAATCCTTTTGAGGTTATGTAGTAAAACAAGTAAACAATTTAACCAAACATTAATATGTTAGCTTCATATGGTTAGTGCTTACACCACGTTTTAATTTAGTTTCATGTGGTGGAGATCCTAATGCAGTACCTGGATGTGGCAGTAACTGCGGCAGACGTTGTTCCGATATTGGCAGAGGACCAGTAGCTTGCACCCTTGAATGCAGAGTAGGCGGTTGTGAATGTAAAAAAGGATACTACTATGATGACAATATTAAGAGATGTGTTAAACCGGAAGATTGCTGTGAGTTTTCACATCATAAATATTATAAGAGAGATTTCACTTTTTAATTTAATCACATTAACTAATTAGATACTGTTTTATTGTGCTGTTCAGAATCGAATCTCCCTTGCTTTATTTATTATATTGTATTTCACATTTAATAATAATTGATCTTTAGGTGGAAAAAAATTTGATTAAATTATTTAAAATTTTGATGAAAAATGGCAAAGATTGGCTGCTTGCAAAGTGTTGAGCAGCGGGTTGGATCCCTGAACTGGGCAAATTTTTTATTTGTTAGATAATATGTTTTGTTTTCTGGCCTTTGACGTGTGTGCTGTATATTAGTGTGTGGCCATGGCATATACAGGAAATCCTAATGTAGGAATATGAGTGTGTAAGCGTTTGTTTGCTTATCATAACATACAAAATGTAAATAATAACACGAATAAAATGATATGCTAAATATTAATCAAACCCGCAGCTCCAGTTTGCCGCGACCGAAACAACGAAGTGTTCTCTGATTGCATCAACGGCGGGTGTCAGGCAAAGAACTGTTCACAGTACGGAAAACCGATTCCGTGTGTACGACCCAAACGTTGCATCAAGGGATGTCTTTGTAAAAAGGGATATTTGAGAGCAGCTAATGGCAAATGTATACCAGAAAAGCAATGCCCAGGTAATTATCTGAAGTTTGTTACCACTTATGTCCTTAACAACTAAACCCATTTTGATGAAATTTGGAATGCGGATAGTTTAATTTCTGGATAACACACAGGCTAGATATATACCACGCGGGAGACGTCGCGTGTGAAAACTAGTTTAGTATAATTATGTCAACCATAATTTTTTAAATTGCTATTATGATGGATATACTTAGACATCCGTACTAAAAAAAAAGCCCTTATAATCATTTTTTTATTACTATTTGTAACGAGACTAACCGGAATGGCACTATAACTGCCATCGCAATTTCAATTGTTTAGCGTGCTTGGCCCCCTGTTCACTCGAGCCAAGTTGTTAGGGCATACTGAAAACTTTGAATATGTAGTTAACTTTGAAACCGAACTAATATAACTACTATATTTTCAGAGGCATGTAATGGAAGACATGAAGAATACGACGATTGTGCTTGGGATTGCCCACCACAGACCTGTGAAAGCTTAGATAGGATTTACGACTGTCCGATACAGGATGAAAACGATTGCAAACCAATGTGTAGATGCAAATCTGGGTATCTCAGAAATTTGATTGGTCAGTGCATCACTGAGGCACAATGCAGTAAGTACTAACTAAGTATAGCATTATATTATATTGTACAGATTAATGAGTTTTTAGAGTTCCAACACGAATAAGTAGGCCTTTTGTATAATAAATAAATAATGCCCAACTATCACACATAGATCCTGAATGCAATCAGGATGTCCTGTGTCAAGGAAATAAAAAACTGCTTGATCGTTGGTCAGATTTAAATTGAACTGAGTAGTTGATGTGGACTGAACACTTGTGCTTGTTTAGGTGTCGACATTTGTCGTTATGTCATGTTTTCAGTTTTTATTGTTTCATTATGTTTAGATCACTGAATTAACTTTTTTTTTTCAAAACGTGAACTTCAACTTCTACTCTTATTTGAACTTCTATTGTTCAACTTTTGTTTTCGTTGCTAACCATACATTTATCAACAATTCTCTTGCTTTTTATGATTATCTTAAAACTTTTATTTTAGGAAAATGCAAGGGTCCACATGAGTTCTACTCGTGCGGCGGCGCGTGCGACAATGTTTGTGAGACTCTCCATAAACAAAACCAGACCAACTGCCCCATCAAGAACATTAAATGTAACAATATGTGCTACTGTGAAAGAGGCTACGCTCGTGCTAAAAACAACACATGTATCCCAATTAGTGCTTGTAAAGGTTAGTGTTTTTTAATAGTTACCAATAGTAGTAGTAGTAGAAAGATGTTTTGTCTGTTAATGAAACACGTATATTGAATCGGATATCTCGGATAACCTTAGTAGACTAGATGAAGTAAGCCCTAAACGTGGAAGTATTTCAACCGATGAAATTGCGGTTCTTACACGAATAAAAAGTTAACTGTTCTTCACGACTTCAGCCCCGGCTTCCCGGAAATTGCACATTTTTTTAATACGAGTAGTTGATAGGTTAGGTTAGCTGATAGGTTAGCTCGCTTGATCTTAAGCGACGATGTGGTCGAAAATGGTGAATAAGCTAGACCTAGATTAGGACCGGCTCTCAAGTACAGCTGCCGAAACACACCGATAGGTGATTACGCGAAAGATTTTTAACTTAGGTAGGGTAGCAGCTAGCAAGTTAAGCACTAGAAGGGCCCTACTATGGACATATTATGATATTTGCCTTTACGCGGAAATCTAGAGCTCATTGTAGTTTTCTTTGTATATACCTATGGCAAACAAACAAACGGCACCGTCGCCTATGGACATTTGCAACACTGGGGGCGTTGCCAATGTGTTGCCGACCCTAGAGTACTCGTTTGACACCCATACAATTTAGACTATTGACCTACAGAACATGCAAAAGTACAATTTGTACCTTTATTAGCAGCTACTACTACAAACTAACCTACAATATAAATTACCAGGGTTACCGCTCATTATAATATTTACATATAAAGTGATGACTCTTGTTTACAGAACCTCAATGTCCAATAAATGAAAGATACGAAGATTGTCCTGCGACATTATGTGAACCACAACATTGTTCCCAACTAGGATATCCTATCGATTGCCCACAACCACCTGCCGATGGATCATGTCCGGGCAAACCTGGATGCGTTTGCGTTGATGGATACGTAAGGAACGCTAAAGGAATATGTATACGCAAAAAAGACTGTCGTGAGTATTAAATGAGCGCTTTTAAATTTTTTTTGTTGAATAGGGAAGTCGCATGAACAAAATATATATTTACACATATAATTACTAAGACTATACAGACTTAAGAACATCACACTAACACAATAAAAATTAAACTCATAAAAAGTATGTAATTCCCACATATATAGATAACTGCGTCTAAAATTTTCTCGAATTCAGCTATTGATTTTCTATCATCTAATAGTCATTTAAATGATACTACCAGATATTATACATTTGAATCGTTAAATAAATATGTGATGACAATCTCATGGCCAAAATCATCGAAATGCATGTTTTTAGGTTTTTAGCATTATGGCCCGCAAAGGACATAATTATCTGACGATGCATGTTCTACGCAATTTATATTGCGCACTGAGTAGTTACGCCCTATTTTTAGTCTCATTTTGTGACGTTTTTAAAGGCCGACTTCCTATTTCTTTTGTTAAATACATTTGATTCCCATGAGAAAACGAAGTGATTGGCATCACAAAGAAATGGAGTCAAATTCCTTATTTGTTTAATTAAACACTGAAAATTGTTAAACGCATTTCTTTTTTCGTTTTTTTTTATTCAAATGTTTTTTTCTCTTCTAGCTTCATGTGGTGGTGATGATAATGCGCAATCTGGTTGTGGAGTTAACTGTGGCAAAAAATGCCGTGATATTGGCAAAGATGACGTTGCTTGCATCAAGATATGCTATCCCAATGCTTGTGATTGTAGAGATGGTTACTATTACGATTCTTATCAGAAGAAATGTGTCCTTCCGGGACAATGCAGTGAGTTTTATCGATCAATCAATTCTCTTTGCAATAAAATAGTGTACACGTAAGATTTACTAGCTACAATATAATTTATAAAAGAGCAACAATATAATCATCTTTATTCTGAGTACCATCTCAAAGCAAAATAAAATTCAACTGAACAAAAAACTACTCTTTATAGTAGAAAAGACTTTTGTCGTAGGACATAGTGACGTCAATATGTTACTACGTAGGTACTACGCTACGTCAACAGCTAATGAAAAAAATGCGAGTTTTAATTATTAGCAAGGTCCCAGTTCATCTGTTTTTACAATTTCATACTAAACACATATTTAATGAAGAAAATTATTTAGTTGTGCTTTTATAATTTTACCAAATATTTTTTCATATTTTTTTAATTTCAGATTACGATGCGTATTTTCCTGTTTGGTCCATAAACTAATTATACTTTAAAATTACAGCTCCACAATGCGGTAAAAATGAATTTTATAGCGAGTGTATCCAAGGGAACTGCAGTCCTCAGAATTGTACCCAACTAGGTTTCCCAATACCTTGTCTACGTATTGATCCTAAATACTGCACAAAAGGATGTCTTTGTGAAGAAGGATACGTAAGAAATAAGAAAGGAGTTTGCATACCTTCAACGGAGTGCCGTAAGTAAATATTATGAAACTTTAAATTATCGTCACAAAATTAATCATGTACAACAACGCAAACGACATGACCTTACAACATCACCTATGTGCCCAGTGAAAGTCCCGTCAAAATAGGTCCAGCCGTTTCGGAGATTACCCGGAACAAACAGACAGACAGACAAAAAATTTAAAAATCGTGTTTCGCTTATAGGTACCATATATACTTTCATATGCATTTAGCAAAAAGCTGTTACTATATTACAAATTTGTAATTTAACACTCCAATTTTATTTGTATAGATGTAGATGAAGATGAACTATGTTTGAAGGAAGTTAAACGCTGAGCATGGAATAAGATGTTTTATAGTCAAGTCGTCAAGAAGTATGAAAAGTCTTTATCATAATATGCAAAAGCCCTAGACTTGACCGCACCATTGATAGCACTGGCAAACTTAACAAATTGCAAAAAAAACTACATCCACTTTGTGTTAATAATTCCAGCCACAATGAGCCGTACCTTCACAGGTTGAAATAAAGTTCAATTTGAAATAGCAAATAATATAATAATTATACTGATTTTCAGCATCCTGCGGTGGCGATCCAAATGCTCAAGCAGGTTGTGGTGTAAACTGCAACAGTCGTTGTTCCGATATTGGCAAAGAACCCCACGCTTGTATCCTTCTTTGTGAAATTAATGGTTGCGACTGCAAAAATGGTTACTATTTGAATGAAAATACTGGAAAATGTGTTTTACCTAAGCAATGCCGTAAGTTATTACTTTTTATTTGTTCTCTTCTCTTAATACCAAAGAACTCTTCAAATTTGTTTTCATCCTTATTAGCGTTCGATCCTATTTTCATCTGATCTTACTACATAGTAGGACTAACTCTATTGCGAGTGTCCGTTTCGTTGGGTACCACCGCTGTTCTCGTGTAGTATTCCGCTAAGCAGTAATGTGCAAGCATTATTGTGCTCCAGCTTTATGAGCAAAGTAGTCAGTGAAATTAATGGGCTTATGAGACTTATTACCAAATGCTTCAAGGTAACGAGCGAACTGAAGTGCCAACCAGATCTTTGTATTTCAAAGTTCTGAATGGCATTGTAATTGTTATGGGCTGGTGTAATACTTACCATCAGGCAAATGACCGGCTCGTATCAAACAGTATAAACTTCTGAATGGCACGGCCATAGATTATGCTAATGTTATGTTTTACTTTAGTAAATTATTTTCCATTATATTTACAGCCCCACAATGCCCTGCAAATGAATGGTACAGTGAATGTATCCAAGGCAACTGTAATCCTCAAACTTGCTCCCAACTCGGTATTCCATTACCTTGTCCACTTATAGACGCTGAGAGTTGCATAAAAGGATGTCTTTGTGTAGAAGGATACGTGAGAAATCATAAAGGAGTCTGCATACCTTCCACCGAATGTCGTAAGTGTTTATTGTTTGTCGCTACGATATAATTGTTTAACAATAACCCAGAATAAAATTATATTTATTACTTGATTTTGACCTTATGGCTTCCTTGGTGCTCTAAAGTACATATCTGCAGAATTTAAATTCGATTAGTTAATTAGTTTAGCCGTAAAGAGATATAGAGGAAATATTTCAGATTCGTATCGTGATTCAATGCAATTAGAAACAAAAGTAAACAACAGTCTGAGTTTTTTATTCTTTGCACTTCACATTCTACCCCCCCTTATTCATAAACGTTCCGTAACTTACTCAATTACTAGAAAGTGTTTTGTCTCGTTTTTACGCATAACAGCTTCCGTCAACGAGAAGTTGACAGAGCAGTTTAAAGCATAGATTATCTTATTGAGCTCTTATAAATAAGGGAGTATCCAAGTAATGATTAGAACCGAAATATTAAAAAGAAAACAATTTACATTTGTTACCTCAGAGCCTCATGTTTATTGTAAGAATCTATTCACTGATATAAATTTATTATGCTGTTGATGTGGATAACCTGATCCTTTCTTCTGTCTACAGCTCCACAATGCCCTGCAAATGAATGGTATAGCCACTGTATCCAAAGACATTGTAATCCCCAAAAATGTTCCCAACTCGGTTTCCCTATACCTTGCCCAAAAATAGATTCTAATCAATGCAAGGAAGGATGTCTTTGTAATCAAGGATATGTGAGGAATGATGAAGGAATCTGCGTACCTCCAAAGGAATGCCGTAAGTGGATTTTTACTATGTTATACCTTAGACAACCATAATAGAGTTTTGATATTACTTAAATATATAAAAGGTAGGATAATAAGTTTATAGCGCAATTAAAACTATAAATTACCCACATTTATATAATATCTTATATAAAATGGACTTCCACAAAGTAACGCCTGATTCCATCAAATATATATAAAAGGGTTTATAAATTAGGTTCCACTCGTCATCATGCACTAATCTTAATATTATAATTTTATGTATTGTATTGTATAAAGTAATTTTATGTAGTTAAAAAAAACCTGAAAAACACACTTCCACCTCCTGTCACCATCATCAGAACCTTGACACCAAATGCAGTATATTTGATTTGTCATAACGAATCATAACAGCCCAAACTCGAACGGTTTACTTGTAGCCTTGAAGAGTTCAACTTTCCACCTCCTGGCTCCATCATCGGATCAGTACCATAATAACAAATTGTTGCATTGTCATCCATACAAATCTAAAGTTTCATTTCGATAAGACAATTTCGAAGTAGGTTAAAATTAACTTAAAAGTGACCATAGTTACAAGTGAAGCTAATAAGTGTGTTACTTATCATATAGTTTAAAAAAATATAGACACGTAAATTTCAGCAATTAAATGTAGGTACTGATTTCAGCATCCTGTGGTGGCGATCCAAATGCACAACCTGGTTGTGGTATGAACTGCAATAGACATTGTTCTGATATTGGCAAAGAACCCGGCGCTTGCCCTCCTGGGTGCCTATACAACAGCTGCGATTGTAAAGATGGATACTTCTATGATGATAACATTAAAAGATGTGTCAAGCCGAAACAGTGTGGTAAAAGTAAGTTTATGAAGTCATATTTTCTATACTATCAAGTGTAACATCCAATCCAAGCAATAAAAAATTTAGAACCTTTTTTCCGTCGTGGTTCTCTGTATTGTTGAGAATCTGGAACAGTGTCAGTATAAATATTATTTTAGTCCACTTCTTTTATTTTACGTAAATCGTCACATATACAAACATTTTGAGTAAAATGTATACGTTGTGTGCTATATAATGTGTAGTTTAATCTCAAATTATATTGTCTGACCTACAGTTGGGCAAAAATCTCACCTGGACTTTTTTACTATTTTTTTATGCAAATTGACGGCTGTTGTCAATTTTTATTACTATAAATAAATAAATACATAAAAACAAGCTACTGTAGAACAAACGGCGGTCTTATTAATCTAGCAATCTCTTACGGACACCAAGATGTCGTCAGTAACAATAAATTGGATTCGCATTTTTTTAGATCTAATACTCGTACTGCAAATACTATCCACATCTAAACAAAACTTTTATTAATTTTATAGCTCCAGTGTGTCTTGATGTGAACAACGAAGTTTACTCAGACTGCATCAACG
The DNA here is from genome assembly GCA_907269065.1 of Crocallis elinguaria. Classification (NCBI taxonomy): domain Eukaryota; kingdom Metazoa; phylum Arthropoda; class Insecta; order Lepidoptera; family Geometridae; genus Crocallis; species Crocallis elinguaria. The sequence goes on along the minus strand of OU026079.1, from coordinate 6,354,709 downwards.
GTGGGTGTCAAGCGAAAAATTGCTCACAATATGGTAAACCGGTACCATGCGTAAAAATTGATCCCAAATATTGTATAAAAGGATGCCTTTGTAAGGAGGGATATTTGAGAGCGGACAATGGCCAGTGCATACCGGAAAATGACTGTCCAGGTAAATAGGAAAAAAAAATATTATTTATAGTAAAAAAAATTGTTTTTTTATTTTTATTAAGAAACATATTACCAACATATTTTTTTTAATGATAGGTATTCAATAAATCAAAACAAAACTCAAACTGAACAAACAACCTGCGGTTATATTAATACTACATATTAATTAATGATGATTTGTATTAAAATAAATAAATAAATAAAGGCTTACACTCATACCCCCCACTAGGATTCCCTGTGTCGCAGGTGGCATGGACATACACAGATACACATCACAAACATCCAAGACCCGAGAACAAATTTTATGTTTACACAAAATCTGCCCCGGCCGGGAATCGAACCCGGGACCCCTCGCTTTGCAGGCAGGGTTACTACCAACTTAGCTACGGAGCCGTCAAAAAATAATGATAACTTATATTTCTAGAAGCCTGTAACGGAGCATTCGAAGAATACAATGAGTGTTCTTCGAATTGTCCTCCACAAACCTGTGAAAGCTTAGATAGGGCATACGTCTGTCCAATAAGGGAAGGAGACATCTGCAAACCAATGTGTAGATGCATACCTGGATATTATAGAAATAAACTTGGAGAGTGTATCACTGAAGAACAATGCAGTAAGTTTTTCTTAAAACCAAGAAAGTTATATTTCGTACTTGTTCTTGATGTCAGTCCAGATCCAGATACAAGCTTTACTGTTTCCCACCAAATGGAGTCAATTTCTCCTTACTTACTTTCCGGGAAGTAGCCGTACCGAGATAACTAACCATCTTGAGCTTCTTGGCGTCACTTTGTCATCAAGTCTCAACTTCGGCTCCTATATTGAATATATGGCTGCATCATCACTTACCGCCACTAAACACAAAAATGTATTTTAGCAAAATGACAATACACGAGAATAGAAGAGGATTGCATGAAAAAGCAAAATTCAGGTCGTAGTGCGTTAATGAAAAGTATACCGATTTAAAATCATAAAGAATAATAATACAAGTCGGTTTATTTCCTCGCAAGTGTGTTGAAAAACGTCGTGTGACACGCCCGTGCTATGTTAGTTTTTTTTATGGTCTTTGGTAACGAGACGAGCTGGTCGTTTGCCTGATGGTAAGCATAACGCCGGCCCATAACAGTTGCAGTGGTATTCAGAACTTTGAAACACGAAGGCCTGCGCAGCACTGCAGTGCGCTCGTTACCCTGAGACTTTAGGTATTAAGTCTCATAAGCCCAGTAATTTCACTGGCTACTCTGCTCATCAAACCGGAACACAGTAATGCTTGCACACTACTGCTTGGCGGCAGACTTCACGAGCAAAGCGGTGGTAACAACCCAGACGGACACTCGCAGAAGAATTTGTCCTACCACTAACGAAAGTCACTACACTCGACTCACATAACGCGCTCCCTTCGTGTCGCGCGACTAATGACACCTCGTGTGTAATGTGCAACTTAGCACACTTGTATCCTTGTACTATTTTAGTTCAGTGTTAAATTTGTTTATTACAATTTCAGGACGATGCATGGGCCCACACGAGTTCTTCTCATGCGGCGGTGCTTGCGATAACGTCTGCGCGACTCTTAATAAACAAAACCAGACTAACTGCCCGATTATCAATATTAAATGTAATGAAAAGTGCTATTGTGAAGAGGGTTATGCTCGTGATGAAAACGATATTTGCATCCCTATCAGTTCTTGTAAAGGTGAGTGCGTTATCATTCCTACGCAAAGATCAAATCACAGGGCTACAAAAATACATTATAATGAATTCTAAAACTTTTTTTTTGGACACAAAGTTACGGTAGAAAAATAAGTAAAACACAAATTTCAACTTTAAGACTTCACTAAACAAAAACTAAACCCGCGGCACAAAACAAATCAAATCAAATCAAATCATACATTTATTTGCAAGAATACATAATATTACATATTTCAGATGTTCCAAAAAAAAGTCCCATTATTCAGCCTGCAAGCAGGCGTGCAAATATTAAAATAGTCATATTAATGTTATGTCACTTAAAGTTTAAATATTCAGCTATGCTATAGAAACAGTTTTGGAATAGCCACTTGCACAGTTTTGTGTTAAATTGATTGCCATTTAATCTTTTGATATCTTCCGGTAATTTATTATATACTTTATGACACATATTGTACACATTTCTTTTGTAAATATCTTTATGACAAGGAGGCTGATACAAAAGGTTTTGGAATCTGGCTCTTTTCTGTCGTGTTATAATTTTATTACGCGTTTTGAAATATATGGTATGCGATTTCACAAACACACACACAGGAAGTTAACATTTGATGCAAGTTTATCCAACAATACTATCCACGAAACAGACTGAAAAAAATCCTTAATTTGTGTTCAGGATACCGAATAGTAAATGCGTCGATTTTTTAAAATTACAAAATGTCCAAATACTCGAAAACCACGCGACTTTTACCAAACACAATTTTTAATTTTCGGGGCAGTCTTATTGTCCCCCACCCACTGGTTAAGGATTATACACTCTTGACGCCACACCCTATATATATATTTCATGGCAACAGCTATGATTACCTGCAGTTGGGTAAATAAGATTGTAACGATACATTTTTCACTGTTCTAAGTTTCATGTGGTGGTGATCCCAATGCGCAACCTGGATGTGGAATCAACTGTGGCAAACGTTGTCCCAACAACTATATAAACCCAAAGCTGTGTCCAAGGATACAATGTTTGCCAACAAAATGCGATTGCAAGGACGGGTACTACTATGACATTAATATAAAGAAGTGTGTAAAACTTGAAGATTGCTGTGAGTAAATAATGTTTTGTGTAAAATATCTACTCGTACAAAAAATAAAACCTATCTAATGTAATATTATCAAATAAGTATCACAGTAAAATGAACTGACCACCTTTCTTCCACTGTGATGCTGTATAAAGATTATTTTGAACAACATGCAGTGCAAGTACCGATCTTTTCGATAAATAAATTTGACAGTTCGAATCGATAAAAATTTATATTAAAGGTATTATAAGTACTTCTTGATTTTTTCGAAAATGAAACGAAGCCGAATCTACTTTCTTCGATATGAAGTGAATATTGCCATCTCACAATTCGAAGACTGGTTTATGGAACGAAGACTATCTATACAACTAAATAAAATTGATGTGTCTGTTTGTAATATCAAAATAACAGCTTTTTACTAAATGCATATGAAAGTATATACGGGACATACACCAAAACACCCCTTTTTAAAATTTTTGTCTGTCTGTCTGTCTGTTTGTTCCGGGTGTAATCTCCGAAACGGCTGGGCCGATTTTGACCGGACTTTCACTGGCAGATAGCTGATGTTACAAGAAGTAACATGGGCTACTTTTATTTTCGAAAAAGAATTAAGGTTCCGCGCAAAAAAATAAAAATCATGAAATCCAATATCTCCACGCGGGTGAAACCGCGGGGCATCAGCTAGTCTTAACATAAATCTATAAATGGTTTTATCATCGTTCGCCACGGTTTTCCCACGAAAATCACTTCGCGAAATTAGTTATACTGTCAACGCAATGAAAATTGAACGTCATTGTGTAGGAAATGCAATCGATAACGATTACAAGTAAAACTTGTCGTCGTCGCAAAACTAGTTTTGAAGATTATTTTCGTTCTCGGGAGAATGGTTAATGTTTCGTTTTCGACAAAAATCAACTACGTGCTACCTATTTATAAGAGCTGTGGATTTTGTTGAATAAATAAAATAAAAAAAAAATTATAATGTTATCTTATCGAACTGTCAATTTATCGATCGATATGGATCGAAAATGTCAGTACTTGTGCCAATGGTCCTTTAAAAGAAAATAAGTGACGAGTGTTTGAATGGCGTCGTCTGCTAGGCCTTAATTAGAAAATACGCCTGCTAGGACCTATTAATTATGGTAAGTAGTTGGTTGGAAAGAATGTCACCAGGCAATATATTCAAATATAGAAAATCCTACTAATGTGTCTAACCAAGTAGTAATGTACAAGCATTGCTGTGTTCCGATTTGATGAGCACAGTATAGTCAGTGAAATTACGGGGCTTATGATACTTAAGGCGCATCCCTGAATGAATGACCTTCAGCATCTGATTCACCGGTTGAGAGACGGCTGCCCGACCTCTGCGCAGTCGCACCCCTCGGCTGAAAACTCGCATCGATGTGCCGAGGGCGGCGACGACGGGGAAGGTACTGCAATTGTTATGGGCTGGGGTTATTAGGCAAACGACCCGCTATTCTCGTTATCCAGTAGCAAGTATTAAAAAATCGTCAAATATTTATGTCCCAACTCTTCGTTATAAATTATTTTAGGTTTGTAAATATAATATCAGCTATGTTTTTAATAACTTAAATTTACACGTTTCTCGTCAACAGCTCCAAAATGTGGTGATGATGAAATATATACTCCTTGCGTTAACGGCGGGTGTGAAAAGCAAAATTGCTCTCAGCTGGGTGAATTTATACTTTGTATAGATCCTATCAAATGTTTAGGAGGATGCATATGTAAAGAAGGTTACTTACGACTCAAGAATGGCACCTGTGTTCCATATGATCAGTGCCCAGGTGAGTGACATTATACTAACGGTAACTTCAAATAGTACATATAGATATGAGAAATATAATCATAAGAGCGAGTGTAGCCGAGCGGGAACTTGTGCGACTTTCAATCCGACACACCTAGGTATAGTTCGAATCTCGACTCAAGCCGCACCAATGACTTGTATCAAGTGTGCGGATTATTCACACTCGCTCTAAAACGGTGAAGGAAAGCATCGTGAGGAAACCGGCAGGTTCAAGAACAACAAAATTCGAGGACATGTGTCATCTACCAAGCCGCAATGGGCCCGCGTGATGGATTATAGCCCATGCCTCTCTCTCTCTCTCTCTCTCTCTCTCTCTCTCTCTCTGAGAGAAGGCCGGTATCGTGGCAGCGTAAGAGGCTGATAATGACATAGATACGCATTGTATAGCAAAACTTGTAAAAAAAGCTTTTGACGACCACTGAAATATACGTAGATTTCATATTATTATCATTATTTTACTAGCATATACATTTTACAGTTCTATGTTTTATTCGAATAACAAGAGTAACATACCCTTTTAGCTCCTAAATGCAAAAAAAATGAAAGATACGAACTTTGCCCCGCCAAGCTATGCCAACCACAAAGTTGTTGGGACCTCGGATTTCCTATCGACTGTCCTGCACCAGAAGACAAATGTCCAGGGTATCCAGATTGTGTATGCGATTACGGATATGTGAGAAATGATGAGGGAATTTGCCGTCCAAAGATCGAATGTCGTAAGTATTATTATTTGAATTAATGTGATTTAAGATTTTCCTAAAATCTTGAAAATATTACATCAACAGATTCCAAAATACGAAGCGGTCCAGGCTATATTATATTTTAAAGCATTATCAAAATGTATATTTTTTACAAGTGTTGATTAGAATAGATATATGTCTTCTAAAAGTCTTGGTTCTATTTCTCTGTATTTTTTTTAATAAATGGACATGTATTTGAACTCTATCTCACCTGCGGCGCGAGTACGGATCTTTTCGATAAATAAAATCGATAAAATTGACAGTTAAAATCTATAAAACCCATTTTATCGATTATACTGTCAATTTTATCGAATAAAACCCACTTTACGATTTTAACTGTCAATTTTATCGAATTTTATTTATCGAAAAGATCCGTACTCGCGCCGCTGATGTTTAACGTAGATGCGATACGGTGTAACACGTTAGCTCAGATCATACGTGGACCAGAACCATCCGTGTGCCGAGTGTGAGTTTCGTAATTAAAATCCGTTTACGCGAACGACCACGTTTGTCGAATAAATACCGTACAAAACAAATGCGCGATGATAGTTCATAAATGCTGCGCTAGGTTCGCTGTACAAAAAAATACAATTCTTCATACAAAAAAAACGTTTACGCGTACGTGGTAGAATGCTTTAACCTGTCACAAATCTCACACTAGGCATACCGTGGTCAGAACCATGTCATGGTTATGAGAATAGAAAGTGCTTCGTTTGATGTGTTAGGAAAATTTAGAGGAAAGTAATAATTCGAATGTCTTTATCATTTAGCATCGTGTGGGGGCGATCCCAATGCGCAGTCGGGATGTGGTATCAATTGTGGCAAGCGTTGTCCCAACAATAAACTGAAGATTTGTCCAAGGATATGTTTGCCCAATGCATGCGACTGCAAGGATGGATTCTTGTACGACATTAATGTTAAGAAGTGCGTGAATCCTAAGCAGTGCTGTAAGTTATCAACCTTTTATTTTGATAAAATAAAATAAAATTTTGTATAAAGGTTTTAAATTCCAATTTATTTAAGAAAATGTTCAAAACATTATAAGTTCAGACATGTTATTGCAATGTCAATAATTAGTTCATCAAGGACAAATTTGATTTAATAATTTATAATTTTGAAATTTTCTTCTGTGAAGACTTACTTACACATTATAGTAACTGATTTACCGTTACTCATTTTATATGCGTTAAACTAATGTGGAGCTTCCACATTATTTTTAACATTGACTATGGTTTATTTTATTATAATTACGTGGTTTTTGATTGACATTAAGTGTTATCTAATGATTGCCTTGTACAGTAACCTTAAAAAAGGTTGTAACTTAAACGTATAAATATTAACTTTGATCTTGAAGTAATAAGCAAAAAAAAACAAAATCATAATACCTAATTCTGATACCTAATTGCTGCAGTCAAAAAGCGTAGGTAAGGCTACGAAAGCTGCAAAAAGTCTGAATTATAATTTTAATATAAACTTATACTTTAAGCTCCTCGCTGTGATGATCTCAATGATGAGGTCTATGATTCCTGCGTCAATGGCGGGTGTGGGTGGAGGAACTGCTCGCAAGTGGGAGGTCCTATTATCTGCATCGATCCTATCAAATGTTATCAAGGATGTAAATGTAAAGAGGGATACTATAGACTACCAAACGGTACCTGCGTTCCAGAAGATAAGTGTCCATGTAAGTAAAACTTGTAACATGTAAATATAAATTAATACTGTGTTGCCTCATTTACATAGATTACAAATCTAAAATACTGAATTGTTATAAATATCATTACTGACTCAAATAATTTTATTTACGACCGGATGAAAAAAAAAACTTAATATAGAGTATTGAAAACTTACCACAAAAATTAACTTAACATACATTTTTTTAAATTTACAGTCAATGTATTTCATTTCATTTTAATAAAAATCCTAGATATAACAATCCCGGACAATAAAAAAAAAGATTTGAAAAACAGTTCATTGGTTATCATCTTCTTGTAATATTTTATTGTAAACAGGCTTTCGTTTCGCAACGATTTTATCTAATATTATATTTTTTTTAATAAAAAATAATTATGTTTAGTAAACTGCTGGAAGCCCCACGAAGTTTATGACCCCTGTCCCCAAAACTGCCCACCGCAGACATGTGAGAGTATTGGAAGGAAATATTTCTGCCCAAAACAAAATGCTACTGACTGCAAAGGACAATGTAGATGCGAGCGAAACCATTACAGGAACAAAATTGGCGAGTGTATTCACGAAAAAGACTGTTGTAAGTTTTTGACTATTTATTCGGACACCACCATCTATATATACATACATTGTTATTTTTTTTCAACTTGTTTCTGCATAATATCCTCAGAATATTCTACGACTGAGAAGTTTATCCGTACTTCCGTACAATAAATGCGAAAGTGTGTTTGTCCGGTTTGTCCTTCCTTCACGCAGCAATGGAGCAACGGATCGACGTGATTTTTGGTATACAATATATAGTTTATGGACCGGAAAGTAACATAGGCTTGAGAGTACCTTTCTATCCCGCAAAAATGCACGGTTCTTGTGGGAACGCGGTTGAAATCAGAAACTAGTAATATTATATCGTTTCAACACAATTTCTGTCACATGTTTAAATTAAGTAGTAAATATAGGTTATACTTTTTTTTAAAATGTGTTTTTAGTTGTTGTTACACTTAAATCCTACAATAAGCTTGATGTTTCGGTGGAGGAAATAATCGTGATACAACCATCGCATGGTGGTGGGGCAATTTCTTTTCTGGATAGCTACCACCCTCAAGTTGAAAATATGTCATCAAGCTCCTCAAGTTGAAAATATATCATCAAGCTTCTCAAGTTGAAAATATATCATCAAGCTCCTCAAGTTGAAAATATGTCATCAAGCTCCTCAAGTTGAAAATATATCATCAAGCTCCTCAAGTTGAAAATATGTCATCAAGCTCCTCAAGTTGAAAATATATCATCAAGCTCCTCAAGTTGAAAATATATCATTAAGCTCCTATCGTTAGCTGTACTTTTTTATGTTATTTGGTAACGAAACGAGCTGGTCGTTTACCTGATGGTAAGCATAACGCCGGCCCATAACAATTGCAATGCCACCCAGAACTTTGAAACACAAAGGCCTGCGCGGCAATGCACTGCGCTCGTTACCCTGAGACATTAGGTATTAAGTCTCATAAGACCAGTAATTTCACTGGATACTCTGCTCATCAAACCGGAACACAGTAATGCTTGCACAGTACTGCTTGGCGGCAGACTTCACGAGCAAACCCAGACGGACACTCGCAGAAGAGTTAGTCCTCCCACTAACAAAACTTGGGAGCAAGTCCTAATCTATATTTAGTGTAACCACCATGTTCGGCTACATCATCACTTAAGATCAGTCGAGGTCAAATGCCAAATAAAGTTTATCAATATTCATTAAAACTACAAATATTTGCTCTTACAGTGAAATGCACTGGACCAAATGAGTATTTCTCCTGCGGGCCTGCTTGTGACAACGTATGCGGAAAACTTGAAACGGAAAGTAAAAAGAACTGTCCGATAAAGAACATAAAATGTGTTCCAAGATGTTACTGTGAAGATGGTTATGCTCGAAATAAAAAAGGAATCTGTATCCCTATTTGCGAGTGTCCTGGTAATTATATTTATGCTACAATATTAAGATTTGGTCGACTTCTATAACAACTATTGGTCTAAGCTGGAAAACTTCTTCATTAGCATTATGGCATACTTCATCAACATTCACCAGTCTCTTCGTCGGCTTTCACTAATTACGAAATTATAACACAAAAAAGTTTTTTTTTAAAGTAATCGTTTTAATTTAGTCGTAGCTTTTTTGCAATATCTCATTAAATTCTACATTTATACGATATTTTGCACAAAATAAAATATAAATCGAATCGTAATCCTGCAAATAATGTTTCATTCTTCCAAGTTACGGCGCGTTCACACATTCATCCGTCATATATGATTCGTTTATTAATAACGATTCGTTAGAAAAGATTAGACATTCTCACTTAAAAACCGAATCGTGATTTATTACTATTAGATACAAAACAATTCGTGATAAATATCCGATACAGTGGTATGATGTTCACATTTATGAACCGAATCGTGATTTCGCACAAAAAGTTTAGTCCTAAATTTACCATCCAGCAAGATACTAGTGCGTAAATAGGACACGTGCGGACTGGCGAGCTTCCTCTTCTTCCATTACGAAAATCGATACATGCCCAAAAGACGAATCACAGAAAAAAACGATCCTTGAAATGGTCAAAAAACGAATAACCTTTCACACGGCTACAAAACGCGCGGTTCGGCGCGATGATTCATCAATGACGGATATTATTTAAGTATTCGTTAAGGCGTCTAGCCTAGAGAACCAGAAGATGTGAATATCGCTGGTGTCAGTTAGCATTTTAAAATATATTTAACTCGCCGTATACTGGTAACATATCTCAATGGAGTAGGTAGTCAATTTCTGCAAAACGAGTCTGCTAGACGCAGCTACGTCTTGTAAGCCGAAATAAGTTATTAAATAATCTCAACAATTTTGGCGTCTGGTCTAGAGAACCAGAAGATGTGAACATCGCTGGTGTCAGTTAGCATTTTAAAATATATTTAACTCACCGTATACTGGTAACATATCTCAATGGAGTAGACAATTTCTGCAAAGCGAGTCTGTTAGACGCAGCTACGTCTTGTAAGTCGAAATAAGTTATAATCTCAAGAATTTTGGAATCAACATCGATCGCTCCCATAGCCTAGTTGGTTAAGGTGTCTGGTCTAGATAACCAGAAGACGCAGGTTTGAATCCTGTTGGCAGCGAAGTTTTTGAGATGTATATATTTACGTGAATCGTATTAAATCACGATCCAAAAATAATAACGATACCTACGTCGATATGTGAACGCACTGTAATAGTAATACACACAACGTGAATAATAACTACATTGCATGATGATCGCAAAAGGTCCATCTGATAAGCTCTAAATGATTAACTTATGTTTTTTGTTATTGTTAGAACATGCAACTACAACAACTTGTAAACCAACTACAAAACCTGGTCCTTCAGTTAACGCTACTATAGCTCTGGACAACTTTAATAGAGGAAATCGGGCTTTAGCTGGAGAGTTCATATATGTAAGTTTATTTGATAGATCACCTTGTCAACAGAAACTTGCCTGACCACTAGCTAACTAGTAATCGTACGATCTGCGTATGCTCGCGCGCGATTTTTGTGTTATTTACGTAAGTGATACCTATAGTAATCTTCATCATGTTTGTATAAAACTCGTGTTAAGCTAGAATGAGAACTTATATTGTCTAGACAAACCTAACATAGGTTTTAAGACAATAAGAACCAAATTTGTATATTTCTTTGTATTAATAATAAATAAATAAATAAAAATAAAAAAATTTGTTTACCCTTGTGGTAATTTTTTGTATCTTCTTTACATACTTTTATTTTCATATCTTCATTTTCAGCAATTACTTCTAACTCGACCTGGAGAAAATTTTATGATATCAGGTTTATCAGTACTTATGGCGTTGGCACCACTGGTTAAGGGAGCTAAAGGAAAGGTTTATGATCAACTAATAGATGTGATGAATTTAAGTAATAAAGATGACGTAAGTGTTTAAAAAGTCTTACTTTACAGTTCAATTATGAATTTTGTGGTTTAACGGTCGCAGAAGAATAGTAATATTTAATGCTTTTTTTTTTCAGGTAGAAACAGTATTCCCAATTTTGTTAGCAGACTTCAAAGCACAAAAAGATGTAATATTTGAAGTGGCTAACAAAATATACAGCAATATCGACTATCCATTCTCTCCTGAATTCATTTATGAAACCAACGTTACTTTCGGTTCCGAAGCGCAAAGCTTAGACTTTAGTAATAAAGTAGGGTCAGCCGATGTTATTAATGAATGGGTATGTTTCCTTAACACACCACTAATTTACCTTAATTATTTATGTATAGTACTGAAAAATACACTCAAAAATAAAAAATATAAAACGTGATATTTAAAGTTACAGAAGATAAATCTACATTTTTCATGTTTTAGGTGGAAGGTCGTACAAACGGACTTATAAAAGATATTGTAAATCCTGATATGCTTAGTGAAGATATCAGATGTATCATAGTCAACGCCTTATATTTCTTGGTAAGTACAAGCAAAGGTCATCATTTTTTTACATTTTCCGATACCCGTCTTGTATCCACTTCTGAATTACTTGAATTAGTAATTGCTTATTATCAGTATCTACTGCGTAGACTAAGTCTAAGCAGCGGCTGGTTTTCAACATATCCCTCCGCTCCAACTCAGGTGTTAGTCGAGTGATATAAATAGTTAATAGGTGGGTCAAAACAAAAACAAAATATAGGCACCGCAAAATAAAAACGTTAAAACAGCAACCACGAATACTCGCGTAAAAAAGAAAACCAAACTAAGAAACTAATTTTATGTACTTTGACTACACGCTAGTAGTGTGCGTGCGTGGGTGATGCGCGTTTGTTTGTGTGAGTGCGTGTCGTGTCTCTGTATGTGATGAGGTATAAGCACCGGAAAGAGTGTGTAGCATGTGCTATGTAGTTATGGTTTTGAAAGTTGCTTCAAATACTTTTTTATATAGAATATTCAGTAGTTGTCAATATTTCAGTTTAAAAGTGCTAAAGCTGGTGTTTTCCTCATTGGACGTGGAATTTTGCTCCAAATTTTGGACGCGCTGTATTTGAAACAACCCTGTCTTTAATTGGGGATGTACAGCCTTTGCAAGGGCCCTGACCGAGTATTTACCCGATGGGTTTCCTTAACTCATGTCAGCTTTTCAAAAAGATACTGGAGTTTTTTGCTTCATATAACTTTTTGAGTCGTCCGGAGCAAACAGATAGACAAACCACAATTTAAAAAATGGTTGTTTTGTTATATACCTACTTTCATATGCATTTAGTAAAAAGCTGTTATTTTGATATTAAAAACAGACACTTCAATTTTATTTATGTGTACCTATAGATAAAATATCAATGAAATGTTTTGAACTGCGTAAGTACTTGTTGATACAAACTTAACCATTTTATTATTTTAAGGGTAACTGGGACAAACAATTTAATAAAAACAACACAAAACCTCGTGACTTTTACATAGACAAAGACAAAACTGTATCTATAGATACTATGTATCAGCAAGGAAGACACCAGTACGCTGAAAGCGATGATCTGGACTGTAAGGTAAAATAATTGAATACTTTTTAAACCTACATGATTAGAATCATTCAACAAACATACATTATAATTTTTATCTATAATTATTTTGTATTTTAGATTCTACGATTAAACTACAAAGGATCGAAATTTTCACTTGTGATTTTCTTGCCAAATGATATAACTGGCTTACTGGATTTGGTGGAAAACCTTCGAAATCCTGACAACTACTTAAAGGCGGTGCAAGCAATGACTGAAAAAACAGTCAATGTTTATTTACCACCTTTTGATTTTGAAACGAATATTTCGGACTTGCCATATTTATTGGAGAAGGTAAGTTGATTACGTATTATTGTTAACAGAACAAATAAACCCAACTAACAGCCAACTAATCTAATATACGAGTATACAAAATTGAGTATATAAGTAAGTCTGGTTATGACTGATTGAGTGATACAACTAAGAGCAAAACCGCCAGCTCTAGAAAAGAAAATTTGGATCGATCAATCAAACATTTTTTTTTATGTTATTTGGTAACGAGACGAGCTGGTCGTTTGCCTCATGGTAAGCATAACGTCGGCCCATAACAATTGCAGTGCCACTCAGAACTTTGAAACACAAAGGCCTGCGTGGCACTGCAGTCCGCTCGTTACCCTGAGACATTAGGTATTAAGTCTCATAAGCCCAGTAATTTCACTGGATACTCTGCTCATCAAACCGGAACACAGTAATGCTTGCACATTACTGCTTGGCAGCAGACTTCACGAGCAAAGCGGTGGTAACAACCCAGACGGACACTCGCAGAAGAGTTAGTCCTCCCACTAACACATTTTGGAGGATAAGTTATTTGGGTGATGTAGACTACGAAAGTAGTTGATAATCAAAAATATTTTTTAGTTTGAATTGGTTTTTAGTAACTATCAATTATGTTAACAATAAAAGACTCTTATTAATAAAAGAAATTTAAAAGTTAATCAGTGGTTTAAACCGTCGTTTTTTGTTCGGTAATTATAAAATAAATAATAATAATAAACGCTTACACTCATACCCCTGCACTAGGATTCCCTGTGTCGCAGGTGGCATGGACACACACAGATACACATCACAAACATCCAAGACCCGAGAACAAATTTTATGCTTACACAAAATCTGCCCCGGCCGGGAATCGAACCCGGGACCCCTCGCTTTGTAGGCAGGGTTACTACCGACTTAGCTACGGAGCCGTCAATTCTTATCCGCCGATTCTTATTAATAAACGCTATTTAGCGCTATGGAATGGATAAAATCGAATGTTTAACAACTGTCAAGTTAAACTACCTCGACTAGACTATCGAGGTGTTCGATGATAACACAGTTCTTACGACAAACAGATTTTTTTTAATATGTTTTTTTTTATGTTTTTTAAAAGGCATGTTTGTTTATATCATTAAAAAATCTTATTGCGTGATTATTCCTAGAAATTTGGTCCAATGTGGGTAAATGATTGAGACCTTATTGCATGTTACATATAAACATATTTCCAAATCTAGTAAGATTTTAGTAAAAAATTGTTTGTTAATTTAATTTTGCTTACAGGTTAATGTTACTGAACTTTTCAAACCAAATTCAGATGGTTTTGACGGTATACTACTAAAATATGAACCCCTTTTCGTATCTGATGCTCTACAAAAGACTAGAATAAAGGTAGATGAGACTGGAACTGAAGCAGCTGCGGCAACTGGTAAGTTAATCGGTTTAAACCAAATTCCATACAAATAAAAGCGGTCTGATTACATACTACATACACGCTGAAAACACATATAGTATATATTTTTTTCAACATTCAATATAGGGTGTATTACAAATCACTTACTAATAAACAACGGAATTGGTAGACAAAATTGTAAAAAATACTTTTTCTTTTACAGTTATTTTGATGACAAGAACTGTGGCTCAACTTCCATCAGAAATATTAGATTTCAATGCAAATCATCCATTTGCATTTTTCATAACGTTTGATAATTCTATAATTTTCGAAGGATGTATTGTACACTAAATTGTTGTATTTTGTGCTTGAATAAATGCATTTGGCAAATTATAAAGATATTTACTTGATCATGTAGATTGAACATTTTGGTTTTAGCTTTCCTTAAAAATACCTACCAAAAATACACTCGCTACAATATGTATTCTACTTTTTAACAGACTTCTAAGAAGGAGGTGGTTGTCAACTCGGTTGTATAGGTTTTTTTTTATGTTTGTTAACTCAGAACTCTGTCATTTATAGATTTTAACAGGGCTTACATTTTTTTTAATTTTTTTTTCTCTTTTCTCGTCCCTCGATCCTTCTTATATATTTGGGTTGGAAATCTTGTTACTGATTGAAATTGTAACTACTTATACATAGTATACATATGGGAGAGTGAGATGGAGGGAGTCCAAATACCTCAGGGTTGTAGAATAAAACGGCGTTTACAGTTAAAAAAAGGTCTAATCGAGCTTTACATCACCATATGAATATATGATATAAAAGAATTACAATGGGTTCCATGTCCAGAATTCATGGAATTCACATTAGTACATGTGTAGATAGGCCTTCGCGGCGGTGCGAGAGTGACTTGCGCGTGTGGTCTCTTTGCGATTGTAACTGTTTGTGCAGACATATTTGAACGTGATTAAGATAAGGTGATTGAGACAACAGGATTTTTTGTTGTTTGCCTAATAATAAGGGGTGTTATGAAACTCATGGTGAAGAAGGTTGTCAAAGGCATAATATTTTGACTCCGTTGTTAAAAAAAACTTGCTCCGTTTCGAAGATCGGACCCGCGGCTTGTAGATTTGTAGAAGTTAGTTCCATTGGAATATTAACTACAAGCCTATTATTTGAAAGCCTTCAAATATTTTAAGGTTTTATTTATAGAAAATAACTCAAGCATTATAATAATGTGAGCGTAATGATAGTCCTATACAATTTTCTTGTGCTAAGCTTATTTATATGCATTTTCTTTATAACAGGAAAGAGCAACGTTTTGAGATTTGTCTGTTTAATTCATAAATATTTTATGGCTTTGATTAGGATATTTTCTACGTTATTATGACTGTTGTAGGTATATAATATTATTATGTTAAAGTTATAACTTATTAATAATTAGACAGTAGTAATATTTTAACGCAACTTTTCCAGTAATATCCGTTAGCACGACTTCAATACAGGAAATATATACTTTCGATTGTAACCATCCAATGGCATTCTTTTTACAATTTGAAGACCTTCCCGTGTTCTATGGAGTTTTTGCAGGACCGTAATAAGGTGAATGAAGAAACGGCAACTCCATAAATAATTGGTTTAAAAACCTCGGTGAAAGATATTTTTTGTTTGGAACTGGTATCTATTAACTGTCATCTCATTCCTAAACCACTCGCATCAACAGATTACTAATCCATGGAATTAGTGAAAAATGTCACTGCACAAGTACCTCGACTGCACCAACATCTTTTAATATATGAGAAGGTTCATGAAGAGACAATAGTATAAATTTAGAAGTAATCTTAAACTCCTTAATTTTATAGCCATAGTTTTTATACACGAAATTGTTTTCCTGCTTTTCTAGTCATTGGAGTAGGAGGTACGACGTCAGTTCGTGATCTCCCTGAAATATTTGACTTCATAGCAGACCACCCCTTTCTATTCCACCTAGTAATTAATGAGATCAATCCCATATTCACTGGTGTGTTTGCAGCAGCACATTAAGGTAACCGCAATCATTAGAAATAATGCTTTCATGCTTATCTTATTTGTTCAACCCCGCGTCAAAAATTCTTTTGTTAAGATACACTACAGAGCTAGTACTATTTGTCTTAAGTTTAGCATACTTTCCATCTTCAATCACATCATTACTTACGATCATATGATAGAGTGGTCCAGTGCTTATCTGTCGTGATTGGAGAAGGTCAAAAGATTTTACACATATAACATTTTTAAGAAAATTAATATTTTAAAATGTAACGTACACCTGCGGCGCGAGTACGGAAGTCGGTTCGATAATAAAATTCGATAAAAATGACAGTTCAAATCGATAACGTGGGATTTATCGAGCGTCGAAACAATCGACAAAAGTTATCGAAACGCTAGGTCGAATCCAAAGAGAATATAGAGCTACTACAATACTTTACGATCAGACTTCGGTACTCGCAAAATTCGATAAATTTGTCGAGTTTTTCGGTTCGACAAATTTATCGAACCAACTTCCGTACTCACGCCGCTGTTCCTACAAATCAGCAGCTACGTCTTCCACAAATGTTATTATTTGTTGTCTGCGTTAAATTATATTCTAAAAGTCGCTGCTACATTTCTCAAATTTACTGTTGATCATTTTTGCGCATTCTGAATGTGGTTCACACTCCCAGAATTAGTTTTTTTTAAATACATCAATAATATCTAATTATATGTGTAAATCTGATTATTTCTTTCACTAATTGGTTTTAAAATCCAAAAAGAAAATTATGGTAACAGATTACATTTTAATCTTCTGTATATAATTTTTGCTAACATTTGTGAGAAATGCATAAAATAATAGTAAGGTGTTGGTTTTTATACTTTCTATAATTTATTTTACTCATCGCTATGTTTTTCTTTCAGCATAATTGAGGGGCGTCGTTACTTCATTTATCATTTGGATTTCACATTTGGATATGTTTCGAAATAAATTGTATCAAAATTACATCTTTTATTATTTATATCTCTACCTTTAGCGATAGTTACTTAAGGGCTATGGTTATCTCTTTAAATAAACTATTCGATAGTTGCAGTCGACGCATCAAATGATCCAGATGACTTCTGTACACTAGTCTCGAAGAATAGACCAGATACTTACTTACTCAGGGGGGTGGGGGGGTTTACCACAATCCACCACGCTTGGCAGGCGTTTAGGTTAACAGTAGGTTATGGTGCTGACCGACGAGAATGCTGATGCATTCTTCTTGTTAGCATTAGAGTCATAATAAAACAATTTTTTTTAGAATGCCGATTTGAGATTCTTGCCCTTCTTCTTGCTCGGCCCAAGTATACTAATTTGGCATGGGCACGGTGGGATTCTGTAAATTTCATTAACTTTGAGCACGGGATTGGTTCTGTTGACGTCTTTGTCATTTATTATGTTCTAGATAAGGACAGCATTGCTTTTAGTCTGTGATTGGGGTACAAGGTTACAGAAGCCCGCCGTTAGAGTCAATTATTTTAACTTTCATGAGTGCTCTCTTTGGGTCTATATGAATAAAGCATTTTGAATTTGAATTTGAATATATAATGATGAAACTAAATACTGTGTGAAACCAGAAAATTGCAGTTAAATTTAAGAAAATAAAACGAACTGTGGAAATGAATGGTTTTATTTATAATTGAATAGTCATTTTAGAATGGTTCCTAAGTTCAATGTTTATAATGTGGAAAAATAACTATTGTTCCGAGCTGGTGAAATGCACGTCAGGTGGCAATAAATTAACGAGACAACGACTTTGATTTTGGCGGCATCCAAAGAACTTAATAAATGTATCTTCAGGGTTGCTCTCCGAAAACTTGTTACATTTCTTTACTGTTTCCAGCTCATTACACTCTTTAGGGAATACCGCTTCGATTTTCTTCTCATAAGGCAGTCCTGTCTTTTTATCAGCATATCCAGATTCGACAAATAAGCAGAAAATGTCACGCTTAAATTCATTACTGTTTGAGCATTTCCCGTCTGCAATGAACTTGAAGAAGCAAGGCACTTTGTGATAATCTTCAACGCATTTATACGCGGCGACAACGATGGCATCCGTTACTTTTTTTGAAAATGTTATAGTTTTCTGGAAAAAAAAAAACAAAACAAAAGTGTTGAAAACAAATTAGAAATCAAAAACAGCCCTGATTCTGTTGTTTCCCATTGGAGAAATATTTACACGTAGTTAAAGAAACTAAAAAACAAACTTCCACCTTGTGGCTTCATCATCAGAACCTCGATATTAAGTGCAATCTATTGGACTCGTCAAAACGAATCATATGAGCCCAAACTAGAAGGGTTTCCTTGTAGCCACTGAAGAGTTCCACTATCCACCTCCTGGCTCCATCATCAGATCAGTTAAAATTAACTTCCAATATTACATTACACAGTCAGTTAGTTACAACACGGAGAGATTTAAGATATTATTCATATGTAATTTTTATCTTTCACATACATTCTCATATTTTGCAAAGATACATCTAAAAGTTGTTTTTTGTGATAACACGGAGGATTTTGAGCATTGAATTGGCAACCTTATATAAGGTTCCTGATCACCGCCGCTCATGATCAAGATTTTTTTACTTAAATAAGTACCGAATAATAATTGATTCAAATTCAATTTATTTATTTGTTTGAAACACGGTTACACCAAAAAATTGGTATTTTTAGCAAGTAGCTCAGCGTGTTTCTCCTTTGATGCCATATAAATATTGTAAAATAAATTAATAATTATTAAAAAAAGTAGTAAATGTCCAAGTTGATGTGTCATATGAAACAACAGATCAAAAACAAAATGTTACCTGCTCATTAGGTTCAATAGCTGCAGAATAATGTACCCAGACAAAAACATTAAAAATAACAATGATTTTGAAAAACATTTTCGTTCCGAACGCTTGCCAAAAATATCGAAAAAGACCTAGTGTGATTCAGCACACACTTACAACACAAAAGTTACACTGACTAAGCTCAGTAAAATACACCTTTTATAGTAAGATGTGCTAATTAACATCCGACACTTAACGAAAAATACTCGTTATAATGTTATAGTCCCAGTTATTTTATGTACCTAGTTTTTCTAATAAACCGAAAATAGACACTTAGGTGTAGCAGTTAAAATTGCCTCAACAAAATAGATAAATTAGTTAATCCACGTGATCCAATGCTCAGAACGTGTAAGTCGTCCACTGAAGCCTGAACCTAATAATAATTTTGACCGTCTATAATTCGATATCGCGAGCGAGAGCGGCCGAGGGAGAACTTTTGCGACGCACCATAGTTGTATCTCGGCTTGGCCCCACACCAATGACTTTTATCAAGCTATGTGCGGATTTATCTCACTCGCTCTAAAACCGTGAAGAAAAACATCGTAACGTTTAGTTAGTGGGAGGACTAACACTTCTGCAAGTGTCCGTCTGGGTTGTTACCACCGCTTTGTTCGTGAAGTCTGCCGCCAAGCAGTAGTGTGCAAGCATTACTGTGTTCCGGTTTGATGAGCAGAGTATCCAGTGAAATTACTGGGCTCATGAGACTTAATACCTAATGTCTCAGGGTAACGAGCGCACTGCAGTGCCGCGCAGGCCTTTGTGTTTCAAAGTTCTGGGTGGCACTGCAAATGTTATGTGCCGGTGTTATGCTTACCATCAGGCAAACGACCAGCTCGTCTCGTTACCAAATAACATTAATAAAGAAAAAAACAACCAAATCACATGTTCTAGAACCACAAAATTCAAGGACATGTGACATCCAACTAGCTGCACTGGGCCCGCTTGATGGATTATGGCCCCCTCTCTAGCTCTCTAAGAGAAGGCTGGTATCCCAGCTGCAGTGGGAGCGTTATATGCTGATGATGAATTCGATATCAAATAGTTAAATACATCATAACGTTTTCAATCGATAACAAGTCCCGGAGAGACAGTTTCCAATTAACAGGTATTAACGATACTCTCTGTATGAGATGGGGATATTGACAGCGTGGATCAAATGAAATTACAAGTTAGATAGTGCTTTCCCGAGAAATCCATGATAATCTGGCACGAGAAACGTTGTAACAGTGTGTTATGTTACTAGCTTGAGTGTAATAGTTTGTTGTTTTACAGCATATTGTCTTAGACGCCCCGTACACCTAATACATCATTGATGGATAAGCATCAATAATAGACCACGCGAAAACCATGGAAAACTAAAGATAACCACTTGACGCATATCGTACCGTCTATGGAGCTTGGTAGATATCTAGTCCGAGCGCTAATCGTACCACGGTGAGAGGTAGTGAAAGAGACGCACCGCAGCCGCTTCTACGAACTCTACTCAAAAAAATAGTTTCACAACCACTTCGTAATCAGTGCAGAAGCCGCGGTAAATACGCGGTGGTGCGCAAGTGATGTATGTAGCGTAAGGGGAGCAGTCGTCGTTTTGAGCCCAGGCAGGACTTCGAGAAAGCACTATATATTATGGCCGTATTGCTGTTCTTGTCTGTTGTCTGTTTCGTGGATTTTTTGGTGGTTTTATCTCAAGCCGCGCTTGCGTGTGTTCGTAATCGAATGCTCGTAATCCGCACTTGTTGCAAAAGCATGGTTCTTTTGTCAGCAAAACGCATACATTCATAAGCGTCTATGGCCGGCCTTACGGACTCAAAGAACAATGGTTGCTATGCTAGTCAATATTCAGCTGTTTGCTTTAAAAAAGAAAATGCAACCAAAAACACAGATAAAATTTTTGGGCATAAATTATTCTACTTTTTTATATAGGTACTATTTTTTACTCGTACCTTGTTTTGTATTGAGAATTCGATAATCAAGCAATCTGTGACAAAAACTCCCAAAAAAACCCATTGAAGAGTTATATTGATACCGAAGAATATTATTCCTTTGGGATTATCCTAAAACGAGTAATACATCACGACCCGACCTCAGTTCTCTTGAGAATTCTTTATTGATGATTTAATTAAGCAGTTCCTCTCAGATTTACCTACGTAAAGTCGTCATCAGAATAGGCTCTAACTTTCAACCTTAAAGTCATCGTGATAAAGCTTACTTCTTGATATTTTTGAGTCGTTATACGCACCTATTGGGAACCCGTCTTGAAGATCATACGGGAAGCTGGTCCGCTACGGAATTTGTAATTAAGAAACAACTTCTCGTAAATCTGTTTACGAAGTCTGCCAAAGTATTTTATCTCGTATGCTTGTGGTGCCACGCTAACAGCCTAGCGAGTGCTTACATGTGGGAACGCGAAATAGTTTGCAAGCTTGTGGTTTTTCCACGGGCAAACACTTTTGAAATCAGATTTCTTTGACGCACTAGAAAGGTAACGAAGAATACGATCTTTCCCTTCTTAACTGGTCTACTCATGTCAAATTGGTTAATCTAGCAATTTTCACAGTTTTACTGTCATCGAGCGGGAACTTGTGCGACTTTGTGCACCATAGTTCGAATCTCGACTGAGCCGGCACCCTCACTCTAAAACGGTGAAAGAAAACATCGTGAGGAAACCCGCATGTTCAAGTAGGTACAACAAAATTCGAGGATATGTGAAATCCACCAAGCTGTACTGGGCCCGCGTGGTGGATTATGGTCCATACCTCTATCTCTGAGATAATGTTAGTATCCCAGCAGTGGGAGCGTAAGAGGCTGATAATGGTACTGCCGTCGAGATCTAAGTGGCATTATAAAATACTAGCTGCTTCCCGCAGTTTCGCCCATGTTCTAACAGCAACCAGATACTCAAACTGGTTACAAAATTTGGACACCAGTAATAACTGTCTTCAGCCGGTAAGTTTAATTTCGTAGAGTTTTTAACGAATCTCTATTAAGGCTTCAGGGTCGACCGGTAAACATATTGAATTTCATGCTTCGCCTACTTTCTATAGGCAAAACGAAACGAGTTCAGTACCTAAGCTCAGGCAAATTATCATTTGTTAGTGGGAGGACTAACTCTTCTGCGAGTGTCCGTCTGGGTTGTTACCACCGCTTTGCTCGTGAAGTCTGCCGCCAAGCAGTAGTGTGCAAGCATTACTGTGTTCCGGTTTGATGAGCAGAGTATCCAGTGAAATTACAGGGCTTATGAGACTTAATACCTAACGTCTCAGGGTAACGAGCGCATTGCAGTGCCGCGCAGGCCCTTATGTTTCAAAGTTCTGGGTGGCACTGCAATTGTTATGGGCTGGCGTTATGCTTACGATCAGGCAAACGACCAGCTCGTCTCGTTACCTAATAACATTAAAAAAAAAAAAAAAAAAATTAAAAGAATAGCATGGCTTACTATACGAACCTGAAAACATGAATATAGTTCATCAAAATAAGACAAATAAGTTACTAATGTATATAGATCTATACATCTATATCTTTTATACAAATAAATAAAATTGAAGTGTCTGTTTGTATTATCAAAATAACAGCTTTTTACTAAATGCATATGAAAGTATATTATATACGGTACCTATAATAAAACTATCATTTTTTAAATTTTTGTCTGCCTGTCTGTTTGTCGGTTTGTTCCGGGTAATCTCCGAAACAGCTAGACCGATTTTGACGGGACTTTCACTGGCAGATAACTGATGTTACAAGGAGTAACTCAGGCTACGTGAGCGAAGCCGCGGGACACAGCTAGTTTAAAATAAGTAAAATGAGTTTACTTATTAAGTTAAAATAAGCGTACTTAATGACACAATGTAGGTAGTTGACATGATGTCGTTAAGTACAGTAAAAGCAATGTTTGGTTACCAATACTAATATCAAAATAATTGTGAAACCAAATTAAGTATTTTGGTTTTCAGGCCAGTGACTGTTATATTAATTTATGTACAAAAAACTTTTTAAATAATAGTAGACAACATGTGACCTTCACCAAACCGGACTGAGCCCGCACGTGGTGAATTCTGGTCCATACTCTCTCTCTCTCTGAGAGAAGGCCGATATCCCAGCAGTGACAGCGTAAAAGACTGACCCTGATGATACCGAATATCGGAAAGTGATCGAAAAATGGGTCACTTTGTATCCCTGACAAGCAAAAATTGAAGTTAGATAAAAACTTGTAAAAAGCGGTATTTCTATTTACAATAATAATTATAAGGACGTGTTCTGACCGGACCAGACCACTTCACAAGAAGTAATTTTCATTGCCTACATACTCAACGAGCAAGATGACTATAGGTATCTCATAATATGCTTATACTTAGCTCAAAGCATGAAAAGAGGGTTTTTCGGCAGCCGAAAATTGCAGCTGAATATTTCAGGCGTCGGGTAACATCAACAAAAGCGAGCTTGAACAAGAACTTTGCTACGTTTTCCTGATACATTTTCGTCTGAGAAAACTTAAATATAGATACTTGAGTGACTTTACGTAAATTTACTTGGGTCAATTAATACCTAAGTAACTATTTGGCTCAACGGATCAGCATTGCGGTTCAACGAGGCAATGTAGCCAGCATGCTGGGTACGCTTCCTACTGGTAGTGGGCTAGAACATTTGGATTATACGAGTATATAGGCCTACTAGGGCTTGTAGATTATCCAACTGTTTTTGTAGCTAGCTAGGTTAGATGTAGTGTTTATTTATCTATTAGCTAGTTAATAAAGGTATTTAGCCCGTTAAAAAAGATACCTAATTAAAAAGTAGGTAAGTAAGGCTATGAAATAAAAGTAGTAACTTTCATCTTCTGCAAAAGTGTTCATGTGACAACTATAAATAAATAAGTCAACCCTTGCTCGAAATAGTTATGAAATAATATTTGTGAAAACTTTTAATAAACTTTTTTCTTGTCCTTCTATTTTCTTATGTTCTTAGAGGCGAGTAGTTGATCCAAGTGGTGTTCTTTCTACCAGGGAGGCCTATGTTGAGCAGTGGACGTCTTTCGCATAAAAATAAATAAGGTTTCAGTGATAATGCCTAATTTTTTTAGATATTCTTTTATAAAATACGTAATTGATGCTATAATGTTGTGTCCATCTTCCTGCTCGGACCCTGGACATCATCTAGGATCAGAGAACCTACGTGTAATTACAAATCAAACGAGTCCAAACTCGATGGGGTTACATAGTTTTGTTACAGAGTCCCTATGGCCGCCTTCAAGCTTCATCAGATCAGATCAGCTCTATGAAATCATTATACTGTATGGTCATTATACTGGATAATCATTATCTGATTTACATATATAATCTATACACAAATACTTAAATAAAAAAATTTGTGTGTAATATCAAAATAACAGCTTTTTACCAAATGCATATGAAAGTATATACGGTAACAATAACAAAACAACCATTTCTAAAATTTTTGTCTGTCTGTCTATCTGTCTGTCTGTCTGTCTATTCCGGGTAATCTCCGAAATGGCTGGGCCGATTTTGACGGGATTTTCACTGGCAGATAGCTGATGTTACAGGGAGTAACTTAGGCTACTTTTATTTTAGAAAAAGATTAGGGTTCCATGCAAAAAAAATAAAAACCATGATATCTAATATCTCCGTGCGGGTGAAACCGCGGGCAGCAGCTAGTATGTATTTAAAATTTAGACTCAATCGAACACCGGAAAGTACGTCAAATTTAGATTGCATACTAACAAGGCAAGTAAAACAAAATCTTGTAAAAATAGCAAATACACAATTTAAAGCACTATACGTATAGCGAAATTGCAGCACAAATCCAAACTGCAAATATCATTCTAAGTTCGCAACTTTAAATAGAACAAGTTGAAATTACAACTGAAAGACGCGAAACCGCAGCGTTCGTGACGATATCACGACGTTCAGGACAGAATCAGAACCAGACAGAAGTCACGTACCACTTGTATAATATCTGAGAATTCAGGGGGACCGACCAAATTGGTAGGAGCTGGATAATAAACGTACCGGATACGGAAGACAGGGGATTTATGGGTCTAGACTTTAGAGTTGGACGCGTGATACGTGTTAATATGGTTGAACATTTTGAAGACGGACTATTTTTTGACATTTTCGTTAGTGGTAGGACTAACTCTTCTGTGAGTGTCCGTCTGGGTTGTTACCACCGCTTTGCACGTGAAGTCTGCCGCCAAGCAGTAATGTGCAAGTATTACTGTGTCCCGGTTCGATGAGCAGAGTAGCCAGTGAAATTACTGGGCTTATGAGACTTAAATACCTAATGTCTCAGGGTAACGAGCACAATGCAGTGCCGCGCAGGTTTAGTGTTTCAAAGTTCTGAGTGGCACTGCAATTGTTATGGGCCGGCGTTATGCTTACCATCAGGCAAACGACCAGCTCGTGTCGTTACAAATAGCATTGCGAAGTATTGCGCTCGTTACCTTGAAATTTTTTCACTGATAACAGATACATTAGAGACCTAGATATATATAGATAGAGAGATTAGAGACCTGTTTTCTACTTGATGAGATCTTTACCTGTTTCATCTAAATAAGCTCGGTCCATCCAAAGTTTGGCTGGTGAAAATCGCTTCCAGCGATAAGCCCACCCAAAGCAGTTTTTTTGTACATATTTTTTTATACTTGCTGATGCTAGCGGGAGCGATGGTAGTCTATGGGTGAGGCCTATGGTCAGCAGTAAACCTCTTCCGGATGATAATGACGATGATTTTGATTTTTGGTGTTCAAAATGTTATTGTGTTGTAAAATTGTCTTACATGTTGTTTCTTGCCAAGGACAAAAATAACTAATAAACATAAAACGCATTCCTTCCTGATAGAGATTTTGGCTATGGAGATTTAACACAACTACGTAATATAATAGTAAACTAATAAACATAGATAACATTATAATTGGGTATTATAATATTACGCAAGTTATATTATGTTACTTAGTTCAATTAGCTCGTTCATGTCCACGGAACCCTTAAATTATGAATCAACAGTTTAGTATCCTTGGGAGTTGAAACTATCTGTACTTACTTGTTGGCCGAGGACACTTTGATACCATTAATCATAAGTTGCAAAGTTCTGATGTATAAACTTCGCATCTTAGGGCCGTATTACCGTAGCGTTTACTCTGGGTACACTTAAGTTTGGATTTCAACATCTTGATCTATTATTAACGGTCACAGTGCATTATTATACACATGTCACAAGAAGATGATTCAGGTGTGAGTTCACTGTGAGTTAAATGTGTCTATATCTGGTTAAATAAATAACCAAAGGTAGAATAGCAACTTGTTAAAGCATCCACATCCGCATAATATATCCGTACATTCTTACAATAATAAATGCAATTAATATGTTTGTTGGAATATTGGTTTGTTGATTTGTCCTTCTTTCACGCAACTACTGTAACAGATCAACGTGATCTTTTGCATATAAATAGTTTATGGACAGAATAGTAACATAGGCTACATTTCATCCCGGAAAAATGCACTGATCCTGAGACAATCGCCACGCGGGTAAAATCGTGGGCAGAAGTTGGAAACTATAATAAATGTAAAAGTATATTTGTTGCAGTGTTGGTC
The DNA here is from genome assembly GCA_907269065.1 of Crocallis elinguaria. NCBI lineage: Eukaryota > Metazoa > Arthropoda > Insecta > Lepidoptera > Geometridae > Crocallis > Crocallis elinguaria. The sequence goes on along the minus strand of OU026079.1, from coordinate 6,327,862 downwards.
TGTTGATTTGTCCTTCTTTTGACGCAGTAACGAAGCTGCAGCAGGTCAACATGTTTTTTTCATAATTATATATAACTAGCTGCTGCCCCGCGGTTTCACCCGCGTGGCGATTTTGGATTACATGGTTTTTATTTTTTTGCGCGGAACCCTAATTATTTTTCTAAATTAAAGTAGCCTATGTTACTCCTTGTAACATCAGCTATCTGCCAGTGAAAGTCCCGTCAAAATCGGTCCAGCCGTTTCGGAGATTATCCGGAACAAACAGACAGACAGACAGACAGACAGACAGACAAAAATTTTAAAAATGGTTGTTTTGTTATTGGTACCGTATATACTTTCAAATGCATTTAGTAAAAAGCTGTTATTTTTATATTACAAACAGACACTTCAATTTTATTTATCTGTATGGATTTATGTACCAGGCTACTTTTATCCAGAAAAAATGTACGGGAGAATCTTCACGCGGGTGAAACCGCGGTCAGCAGCCAGAACAAAGTATTAACAATGTAGAGATAGAAGATATATTTTTGACCGTGGATACATTAGTATAGTACTCGTATAATTACTTTCTCACTACTCCGAGCCAATGTCATTCGCCATTCTGTCCTCTTTGCACACGCTGTCAGTTTGCGTTGATGTACCTAAAAGAGAAAGGAGTTGGGTCGCGCGTAAGTATTGATTAAACATCCAAGAAAAAGCATGATTACTTCAAAATGAGATGCCTTATCGAAAATTTACCACAAATAAGTTTTTTGTGATTGTATAATATGGAAGTCTTATTAATTTTACCAATATACTTATAAATAACAGAGATTACATTACAAACTTATTTTTAGAGGTAACTTTGTAATTTTTTTTGATCGTGTAAACTTAGCACAAACTTGTTTTGATCATATCAAGATTATCAGTGATATATTAATGGCATAATTACATTATTTCCAGTGCCAGTAGCACATCTGATTATGATAAAAAAACCTTTTAAGTGAGCTGCTATATACACCTTAAGTAACGACGTTATCGAAGGTGCTAATGAACATGCTGACCTAGAAGAGAACTAACTGGCTTTCAATTGCTGCATCCAGACCATGCTGATAGGCGCTAACGACCGATTTTCAACTTGTGGGCACCCACCCATCTAGCACTATAAAACAGCTAGCCAGCTAATACATCATGAAGAATATTATTATTAATAATAACTAATTAATTATTAGCCCTACCATCATACAAAACACTTTCAAGACCGTAATGTTTTAATTAGTATGAGACTCCCTCGCATCTTATATAATTCTGAGCGAGCTCAAGACGTCTCTTGAGTTGCGAATACAAATACGGCCCTCAAGGCAGAGGACGATATTAATGCTGTAGTGCTCTTAGCCAAGTTACCTGGCAGTCATAAATATATTAGCACGCTCAGTCACAACTTTGATGAAACTGTGTCACGTGTTGTAGACGCATGGCAATTTTGCACAGCTGCCGCCAATCCAAATTTTAGCAGAAAACCTTACAAGTTTTTGCGTTAAGAGCTATTTTGGAATGAAATTTTCTGTCATTAATTGGAGTTAACTACCTAGTCCAGTTGAAAAGGCTACGTTCAAATTAACCAGAATTGTTATAGATATTTACTATTAATTAGTTGTTATTGTTATTGATTTGATTATACATATATTCTATTATTCATGTCTGCTCTAAAGTATCAATATTTCCATTTTTATACTATTAGACGCACTGGTGGCGTAACAGGGGGGCGGCAGGGGCAATCCGCCCCAGGTACCAAGCACAGGGGGGTGCCAAAATCACGCTTTTAATTTCATAATTTTATAACCTTCTCAGATAATACCTACCTGTTTCTATAGGTAAAAACTAAAGATCTGTGGTGAAAACCGTATGAAAATCCGTAGTTTCAGATATTAGCCCGAATAAACACGAACGCACCTATTCATTTTAGAAGTGGTATGTTTTCTATGTCTTTGTGTGTTTGCTAAAAACTAATTTCAATGCGGCGTAGCACTAACTTCATGACGTCATAGCGTAGCACCACATCACCACACCATGCTCTACCTTTATTCTTACACTACATACTTATTTTTAAAAACTTTAACAGTTTTCTATTGTGAAATATCCATCTATATTATATTATAGTTTAACTTTGTTGAAAAATGTCAGGAGAGCAATTTATGGCTTGACTATTTTTTTTCTTGTTTCACTCGCCCCAAATATTCAAATAGGTATGTAGCCAAAGAGCATTAGCGTGCCGCTAACCTATAAAACCCTATAATTAATAACCTCAGTGCCAGTCGTTTACGTTAATAAAAGCTATTTTTCTTTACGCTAAGCGCTTGAGTGTGAGTTCAATGTTCTTGAAACCCTACTTTGCAATTTCAGTAGCCCTGAGATTGTATCTCTATCAATTATGGCCCATAAAACGTAATGACTTCATCGTAAATCTTAGCTTACACGACACAATTTTACTCGGTGTTGAATAAATGAGACCAAATTGCTCTGAGGTGAGCATTAACGCAGTACTGAAGCTGTTCAAAATCCGTTTCAATATAAATGCGTTCCGATGTACCTGTGCAGTACGTAATTGCATACTTATAGTATTTCTATATTTTTACATCATTGTATTTCCAAATCTGGTCCGTTATAATTTTTGTAATGAGTCAATGCAATATGTATGCGATCACGATTTTAACGTAAAAGATTTTAACGCGAAACGTTTTTAATATAATTAGCCGACGCTAGCGGGATGTTAAAGTAAATATAATAGATCTCAAAAATTTCGCTGCCAACGGCATTCGAACCCACATCTTCTTGGGTTATCTAGACCAAATGCTTAAACCAACTAAGCTGAGCGAGCGGGTTCTGAGTGCGAAAACGGCACCGCGACTCCGTCCCAGGCTGAGCTGTAAAACGTCCCAGTGGTTTTTTTAGTGTGTAGGACGCTGCGCAGTGGGTGGGCGGGAGTCCCACACTATCTCTGTCGCTCCCCCCCGGGGCGTGGAGGGGTAAGCTCGCAAATGAGATTTTCCATGGGTGACAAAAAAACAGGTGGTGAGTAAAATCCACAACATAATATGTACTTCTTCACAAAGGTCCCACTATTTATTCACTATGGCATTAATGACCTTTGTCCTCCAGTTGTGTGGGAAAAGTTCCACCCTTCCATAATTTAGCGTGGCTTTAGTAAAGGGCCTTTAGAAACCCTTAACTTGGATTCTAGTAAACTTGTCTGTTTGAAGAAAACATAAACAATTTCAAGCAGTTTGTTAATACATAATTATGGTCGACATAGAAGCCATACGATTTGATTGTGTTGTTTCAAACTTTAAGGTAGGTTATAAATATCTTAAGCTGCTGGCGGTTGTGATGCGGTGTGATAACTATATATGCGGGAAAGAATAGTATTTCGGCTACATCAATGAATTACTATGCTGGTCTCCTGACCCATCCTTATTGTAACAAACGGTCAACTCCACGTTTGTCTCGCCCAATGTGTCCACTGCTGCTTTTGCAGGATTGGTGGAACAAGTACAAGAGAACAAGATTCATTCGGTTAATAAGATCTCACCAGAAAAATAAATTACACAGCTTATTTCCTTCAACTCTATTCTATCATCGGACGATCAGATGCTCAGCAATGCGCCACTTTTTTATGGTTGATATCCCTCCTATACGCACTAAGCCATTTGCTTCATCCTATAAAATGCGCACTGCTATGGTGTGGAATTATCTACCAGCATCTGTGTTTCCCTAAAAATATAATCTGGGTGTTCTCAAAACGAGATGTAACATTGTCAACCGCATCGTCGCTTAGAAGGATGTACAAATATCCATCATTCTTCCTAACACTCTGTTTCCGGTTAACACCCAGGAAGAAAAGGAATGCCTGACTAGGAAGGGATAAGGAAGTGCTGAAGGGTGGCGCATGACGAAGCTCAGGGACTTACTTATACGAGTCGGTTATAGTCCTTCAAACAAGATCTAAAAGGTTGCAGCTTCACTATGGCGTTCCACACGCAGTAGTAGCAGTGTCGCGACACACTGTCAGCTGTGTTTACTACGCCGATGACAGCGATGACATGATAGGCAGATTCGTGAAGCGAGCAATGACAGCGACAAGGCAAAATATCGTGAACTTTAACCTCAGAAAAAACTCTGCAACGAAGAAGTTGTTCAGGCGCTTATGAGCTGCTGGTACATGGATCATACTCGTGAACGGGTGCCACTTGTGCTGTCTGGTAAACTAGAGTTGTAATCCTTTTGTCTACTTGTAATTTAGTTCTAGCGTTTATTTATTTAGTTAAGACCACAGTTCCCGTCTTGACTTTTTATCCATAGTTAATTTCTATTAATATATAACCTTCTTATAAGAGTACGTATCCGCAGATTTTAACATCCTATGATAAAAACATAGGTACATGGCAATATATTAATTTCATCAAAGAAGGTAGATGCAAAACGCACGTGGCAAGTAAAGAATGCAAATGCATGGCATTGATCGTACAGCTATGGCGACTTAAGCACGTTTTGACTTCCACCTCCGCCACTTTTCTATATAGCCACTTAAAATGTCACCGAGATGAATGACTCAACTACAAAGTTCACGCAAACTTTTGTCAGTTGAAAAACTCTAGAATTTTTATCTAGGAAGCTAATGGAAGTGTCCGTTAAAAGTGTAACTGGAGAGCTTTTCAACTTTTAATTCGCTTCTAACTCAAATTTTCACTATCTATTTGAAAATGATGAAGTAGTGAAGTAATTAACAATATCGTAATAGAGACAGCTTTTCAATTACAAGTATAAACCTTAACCATAAAAATATAAGACCAGATATGTTCCGTACTTTTTTTTTCTTACCTTCAAGAAAGCGACCAGCTCGTCTCGTTATCAAATAGTACAAAAAAATTTGGGATAGCTAAATGTCCAAATACCAGGACTATCATAAAACTATTAAAGGCCCAAATCGTGATATGATATAGAAGAAATGTGGATTAATAATATGCAAAAGGAGTAGTTAACCAAAACTACAGATTTAATTGTATGTCTTAAGTCAGATTAAGTGAATAGGTATTATTATGATATTTATCGACAATACTTTTTTTAACGGGCTAAATGCCTTTATTAACTAGCTAATACATAAATAAACACTACATCTAACCTAGCTAGCTACAAAAACAGTTGGATAATCTACAAGCCCTAGTAGGCCTATAGATAATCCAAATGTTCTAGCCCACTACCAGTAGGAAGCGTACCCAGCGTATCGACAATACTGGTTTATTCGTTGGTCATTCGGCAGGAAATAGATGGGCTTCATTGATGGCGAGGCCCTGGGCACTTTCCCAAAGCGGTCAAAGGAAAAGAAGGCCCTGAAAACTAGAAGAACATTGACCTCAATTTGATTAAACTTTAATTCATGTCAGCATTGTTTTGTCTAATGAAAAAGTTCAAATCAACAGCAACCCCAAATTTAACTAGTCATGTTTTCCTATCCCAAAAGTTTTAAACTATCGAAACCTAAACAATCAATGCGAGGGCAACTTTTAATGTCCACATTCAATTGGCCAGCTAGTTGATAAAGTTCTAGTACACAATAAAATAGTACCTACTATTTTCATGGTAATGAGACACTTAAAAAGAATATAGCGCGCCGCTATCTAGATCACGCATCTCAACATTTTTGAACATAAAAACAACCACGCATTATAATTAAGAAATTAAGAAGTGAAGTCGCAAACTTCATTAAATTCAGTCCTTAAATTTTTGTTAAAACCTTTGTAAAATTATTATATTACAAACGTTAAACAAAAATTCCATTTTGATCCATCCAAATTTTCAAACCTAAATAGTGGCATGTTTTGCCCATTTTCGTGTATGAAAACATGATCGGATCAAAATGATAATTTTGCCGTACCTTTGTAATGTTATTGACAACAACTTCACCGAATGCCATTTTTCATAATTATCTCCAAAAATGTTGAGATGCGCGAGCGAGATAGCTGCGCACCATATTCTGCCCCTAATGAGTTAGTCGGCAGATCAATGGGTGTAACCAACATTTCAGTTATAAACTATAATTCCCTGTGCCCAAACCATGTGAGGCCTGAATGACTTATTTTTATGACAAATATCTTTGTCTTTACAATGATATTTTTGTTCTTGCTCTGCGCGCAAAAGAGAGAATGACGGACTCAGAGACGATATCAGATGGTTTCAAAAGGAGAGTCGGACTTCTAAAACCGTCTGATATTTCGTGCGAGTGACGCATGACCAGCAGGGTGATTTTAATTCACTCGGAATGATTCCGTGTAGGAAGCGACTGTTTGTGATCGTTTATATTATTTCGGAACCGCATCCCGACAGAGAAATATTGTCGGAATTATATCCATGTTTATGCAGCTCAGTTGTCGAATCTAAACGGGAAATTTCTCTGACAGGATGCGATTTCGAAATATAAAATATCAAGACAGTCGTTTCCGACACGGATATCATTCCGAGTAAATTAAAATAGCCCTGCAGGTGACCATATAGCACGTCAAGTATTATTAAACAGCCCTTCTGCTCTTACTAATTGCCCTGAAAACGGGTATTATTGTTAAGTAAATTTAGTTGTTGAGTATATGTGGTTACAAGAAACAGTTTATTTATCTGTCTATTACTATTTTAATTCCTTTTTGTATAGCAATAAAGTGTTATCTATTCCTGTACTTGAATTTACACAAATAGGCACGTAAACTTTTACTGTAGCAGGTTAGTACCTGCTAAATAGTTTTAGTTAAAATTGTTGAACTGTGCGATCTTTAGACGCTGAATTTTTTTATACTCGGGTTATATCTAGGTGATTACTCGATCATGTATCTCGACTGATGGAAATAGCAAGTACCAAACATTTATCTATTTTGAAACGCAACATTAGAACTGGTTATCATGTACAGCTACTGGAACACACTGATAGACTTGACAACATATTTTCAACTTGATACCTACATAGATAGACTTGGTAACTAGCCAGGAGAGAACTATAACATGCCTTACTAATGTACTTCACCTGATAAAGTTTTTTTTTAATTAAATGGCAAACAAAAGCACTGCGTTTTGTAGCACTGCGGAAAAACCTGTGGAGAGAGCCACATTTTGCAAGTATATAGGTACGAGAGAAAAAATCGCATAAATCGAGTGGTATGAGACTTCCAGGAATCGATTATGACGTGTGGATGAGCTTTGTTCCGGTGGCGTGATGTTCGGTGATAGAACTGCGACAGTGAGATGAGATGAAGAATCTCTTCCGAGCATTCCCCGTTGTATTTTCGGCAAAATATACAGAGGAGCGAACGTCTCTGCGAAAATTATTCGGCTCTAGGAGGTCCGTGAGTTTGGTGTCGTCGACAATTCAGATCGCTCTACGTTGTATTGCATCGAGTGACTGGATTTTATATATAGGCGCACCGGTCCAAAGTGAGCAGTATTCCATGTGAGATCAAACTTGTGCCTTGTATAGCAACAGTCGTTGCCTCGGCGTGAAATACCGCTTTCCTTTGTTCAGCACACCAAGCTTTTTGGATGCAACTCCAGCCTACTCGCAATGTGATGACGGAACTGAACATCTTTTGAAATTTCGACGCCGAGAATTCCAATGCTCTCGGCGGTTTCAAGGAGAACGCTCTGAAATCGCGGTGCCAAGAAAACGGGCCTTTTTGGCGGAGAACGCACAGACTTGCGTCTTCTTGGAGTTAAACAGGACTAAATTGTCACGACCCCACGATTAAAGGGGTCAAAGACAATAAGCTTTGCATGTCAGTAACTACACCGGAATCTCGCTCCACACGGTGTTATGATATCCAATGTCATAATAGGATCAGTCCTCTGTCTTGTGTAACCTGTTGCTCTATGCGACAATGCTTTAGTATTCGAAGCCTAAGCTTAAGTAGTTACACACCTAAACACAGGTGTTCGGGTCCGAGCAATTTAGTTACAAGCCAGATTGAATTAATTAGAACTTGCCTTTATCTAAGTTAAGCCGAGTTCAGCGGCAAAGTTAATAATTGATGACTACAGCTATCTGGTACATAAACTTAGTGTAAAAGATTTTGTTTCTTAGGTAATATCATGCATTAGATCAGTGATAAGTGATCGTATGTCTTAAATATTTGTCACACAAACATAAAGAGTGTTTCCGACGAGTTTCTTGCCGTTTCTTCTTGGGCCGTCTATAACGGGCACTTTTAACTTTCATGAGTGCTCCATTGGGGCCCATGTGAACAAAAACAAATTTGAAATTGACTTTGTAATGGTGGACTGGCTAAAAAACAAAAGGACGATGCCAAAAAAAAAATTTGCGGCTGGAGCGGATTAGTGTTATTTTTAAGCATTATTGTATTACCAAACCAGGGCGCCATAATCGCTTCAGTGACAAAGCTCATTTTCTGATTAAAAAAGTACTTAGATATCTGTAACTCAAGCCTATAAGAGTCAATAAAAATGCATTAGTTCACAATCACTATAAGTCTATAAAGTGCTTGTCTTCTACTGAATAAAGAGGTATCAGTATTTGACTCAGAACCTTATCGGTTTATACGAATTACAATGTATGTAGAGGATGCAGTTTAGAGGATGTACTACAAAAGCCATTAAAGATAATCGTAAAAGCAGTAACTATACCTAAGTGTTTCTTTTAAAACCTAATTAAAAACAAAACCTAGGATATCATACATAGGTACCCTTACCAAACATACGACAGCATTTTCTTGTAACACAAAACTTTTTAGTCCAAGTTTGTTTAGGTTGTTTGTATCCATACAAATATGTCAACTTGGGAAAATTGAATAACCAATGTAAGAGCATATTCCCGAAAACTTTTCTGTATATAGAGTTCAGTAATGACAGTAATGGTTTGCTGCAAAAGTTAGTTGTTGTATTTTTAGTACTACCTATCGTGGGCATAATCAGCAAATATTGAAAGTGTTTACTCAGCGGTAAGACTTCATATTTTGTGACTCTGGATGAGGATGTTTTTCTCGGCTTTTCCTATGTTTTTTTTTTTTATGTTATTTGGTAACGAGACGAGCTGGTCGTTTGCCTGATGTTAAGCATAACGCCGGCCCATAACAATTGCAGTGCCACCCAGAACTTTGAAACACAAAGGCCTGCGCGGCACTGCAGTGCGCTCGTTGCCCTGAGACTTTAGGTATTAAGTCTCATAAGCCCAGTACTTTCACTGGCTACTCTGCTCATCAAACCGGAACACAGTAATGCTTGCACACTACTGCTTGGCGGCAGACTTCACGAGCAAAGCGGTGGTAACAACCCAGACGGACACTCGCAGAAGAGTTAGTCCTCCCACTAATGTCTTTGAGCGAAGCAATGTTTTTTTATTTAATAAAATGAATTCTTCAACTAACTACAAGGTCGTAGTCCCTTCGACGAACGTAGCAAACTTTTGCTTTTATAATATATTCCACATTCTTTAACTTACTATACTATCGCAGTCTCTTCAAATGTCGTAGTAAACTTTAGTTCCTAAATATTCATCGGGTAGGTGAGCGAGAACGGATCAAAATATTCAATATCGACGAGGATCACAAAGAAAGACACTCTAAAAGAAAATTGAAAGGAACTCTGAATATTCCTCGGCAATTTCTAAAAAAAATATGTTAATTTATTCGATTTAGAGACGGCGACTATTTTCATAAATTGATTGCTTTGAGCCAATATCTAAAGAATTATAACAAGGAATTATAAAGTTAATATAAGGAAAAAATAAGAAATAGACAAGATAAGCCGTTTTATTATATTTAGATATTCCATTATCTCAGAGGGAGGATTAAGTACCAAAGAGTATTAATGAAAAATTTTGAATTTACTTATCCTATGATCATACATTTACAAAGTTGTAACTTATAATTACAAAGTTGTAACTTAATTTTTTGACAAAAAATAAAACAAGTATATAGCTGCAACTATTTCAACCTATATTATAAATAGATAATATAGTGTTTTTTGTTGTTTGTTTGTTAACTCTATTTCTGTATCTCAAATGTACCTATGTCTATCTCAATCTCTGGAACAACTAGCCCAATTCTAAAATATTTCACTGATATCAAGTTACATTATCCCGCAGTGTATAAATTATGTATCCTTATTCCAATCATTACAATAGTCTTTCAGCTTGGTTGACAATACGCAAAGAAAACGTTTTTATACGCAACAAAGTACAAAAACGTTTCTCGTATGTCATTTCCTGCTTCCTGTGGACATCGAAACGAGTTCATAAAATTGTTTCTCTTCCCGCGTTTATACTGTAAGCTTATTTAATAAAAAGTAGGTGAATACCTATATAGACAATCAATGAAATTAAAAATGGAAAAATAAGATCTATCCTATTATGATTTTCGGCTATCATTTTTTTTTGGTTATAATTTTACTTACAGCATTCAATTTTTTTTCTACCACAGCAAGCAAAAAGACCTCAAAATGGTTTATTATCTTTTTATATGACCCATCTATTTACGGATCGCTTCAAAAATGACTTAAAAGAAGATATCATAAATATTTTGAAAGGTGAAAGAAATGAAAATCTAAATTTGGAATTAATTAGTGTGTATTTTATTTAGTTATTTTAGTTTATGTTGTTTATTTTTTCTGTTATTATAATAAAGACCAGTGAACATTTAAAAAAAAAAAAAATTTGGAATAATAATATTTGTAATTTTATTTTTCAGAACCTTCATCGTTTAGTAACTACAAAACTTTTCTTTATGTCACATTCCAGAGAGATTACTTAAGAACCGGAAAATTTGCCCAATTTACTCTTGGCTAACCTTTGATATTTTGATTCAAAAGATATTTACAGTTCCCAATGTTGGCACAAAGCTGATTTCTTTTGCTCGCGTACAATTGTATCTACTAAAAATATTGTGTTTGGGAAAGATTTTGGGATTTTGTTTTGACAAGGAAAACCCGGGCAAAGACATCATGCAAGTAAAGCATGAAAAAACATAAAATATATCAGATTGCTGAAAAAAGAATCACTAAATGTTTCTTTTTCATCATGTACTTATATGACCCACCATCTAACATTATTCACATTAAAAAAGTTTTTAAAAACATTTGAAACGATAATCGCGTGTTTTTTTTATGTTGTTTGGTAACGAGACGAGCTGGTCGTTTGCCTGATGGTAAGCGCAACGCCGGCCCATACATAACATTTGCAGTGCCACCCAGAACTTTGAAACACAAAGGCCTGCGCGGCACTGCAGTGCGCTCGTTACCCTGAGACATTAGGTATTAAGTCTCATAAGCCCAGTAATTTCATTGGATACTCTGCTCGTCAAATGTGATAATCGTCATCTTTAAAATAATTCTCTGAATTCAATTTTCAAATCAAGACGCAACCATAAGTTCATATATGGCATAATATCCCGTCTAAGGGTACCAAACGCATCGTCGAAATCCTTCGGGGTTGCCTCTGACTTTGTCATGTAAATCAGCCACTTTACCCCGGAGAGGTGGTTCGCACTGAAATAATATTTCACTTGTGCATAGCAATGACTACTTTGAAGTATGTAATTTTATCGGTTTAAGCTACCACGCTGGCTGAGTTTATTCTACGGCTAGAACATTATAATTAATTAGCCCCTGCGCACGGATTCATTCGCGTGGACATTACCGCAGAAACTGTGCAATTTCCGGGATAAAAAGTACGTAAGTAGTAAGCAAGTACTTTACTGGCCTTTGTTACTCTCCGATCCAAAAATCTCTAAAAAAAACGCGTCGATCTGTTATTGCTCCGTTGCTGCTTCAAAGAAAGACAAACCAACAGACATTCTTTAGCATTACTCATAGTTCGGATTAATATCTGAATACTAGGTCCGGATTATTGTCATTTCATAATGGAAAATCATGAACAAGGTTTTAATATACATTAAATTTAATATTCAAAAACTAAAACATAACAATTTCACATAAAGGCACCAAAATTACACGCAGCATTGAAATTGGTTATGGCATCGCTAGGGACGAACGAGAGAAATGAAAACCGCAAATACTGTTTGTATTTTCTATTGTGCAGCTGGTTGATATTGGTTAGCTGGTGGATGGCTATTAGATAATACAATTTTTTTATTTGTTTAATTAATAGTTCAAATTTGTATATATGGAGCTGTGGTTAGGAAAAGTAAGTATGAAGTTACTTATTGCTAAATTAACCTTCCACGTCATACCCAAATCGTCATTTACATAAATATTGACTTCTAATATCATTAAAATATCGCATAACGACGTTTGCAGTCGCATCTTTCAGCCAAAATACTAAAGTAAATCTTATGTACTTATTCTGTGTTATGGAAAAACTTCTGTTCAGCAGTGCACGTCTTCCAGTTTATTATGAGATGAAATTTTAGTGTTTTATTTTATTCTATTGGATTAACGAGACAAGTGGGTTCTTTGCCTGATAAGCAATACACAACGCCTGCCAAAGGCCTGCGCGGTACTGCAGTGCAGCACTCATTGCCTTGAGACATTAAGTATTAAGTCTCGTAAGCCCAGAAATATCTATATGTAGATGAACAAAGATTAAAGAATCGAAACACGTTTATAAATAAACGCCTGCTTTTGTTTGTAGTCTATATTGATATCCAAACAAACCACAGTGTATATAAAGTTTTGCGTTAAATATCATGTGGGAAGGAATATGGCATTTACAAAACGAGCGAGACCAGCTGCTGACCGCATATTATGCTATTGTTATTTAGCTGGTTTAACAGACTAATCAGAATAGCAAAATTCGGTCAGCAGAACATTTTAATGCAAGTTTCGGTTTACAATAGTACTTACATAATACATAACAACACACAACGTAAAACTTACACAATTGCTTAAATTTATTTGGTATTTTGTACTGGGCATCCCGGTGGCTAATTATAATATGAATAAATGCGAAAGTGTGTTTGTTGGTTTGTCCTTCCGTCACGCAGTAACGGAGCAAATAATTGAGATGATTTTCTTTCATTCAGGTAGTTTATGGATCAGCGTGAAATATAGGCTAGGTATGCTTTTTATCCGACACACGCATTTTGCTGCCCTTAAGGTCAGGATACGGCACCCAGCTTTCTCGCTCGCGCATCTCAACATTTTGGAAGATAATCAATATTTCGATATTATTATGAAAAATCGCATTCAGTGAAGTTGCTGGCAATAACATTACAAAGGTAGGTACGGCAAAAGTACCATTTTGATCCGATCAGGTTTTCATACAAGACAATGGGCAAAACATAAAATCCTATTTTTAGGTTTGAAAACTTAAGTGGATCTATATGAAATTTTTGTCAAACTTTTGAAAAACTCTTTGTAAATTGACTCCCAGGATTTTTGTGGCCACTGAAGAGATCCACTATCCACCTACTGGCTCCATCATCAGATCTGCTCCATGATACTAAACTATAGTTTTGTCATCCGAACTACTTAATTATACCATACAAATGTTCATTTCGATACAACAATAAATTAGAAGTAGGTTAAAATATACTTCTAAGATTTTTTTTACATTGTTTGTTAGTTAGTTAGTTACAAGTGAAGCTAGTTAAAGTGTTAAAAAAAGCAAATATTAGACTGGTAATATTTTATTGATCATTCACGATACTTTTTCTTGCACCCATTATAGCGGATTTACATGGATGGCCTGCTTTTTCTTCTCGTATTAACCATTGCATAACTACTTCAGTAAATACTTTTTAACTATTTTTAGGGTCCCGTACCTAAAAAATTAAAAAGGAACCCTTAAGTATGTCTGCCTGTCAAGACCCATTTCTCAGGAACGCGTGGTGGAGGTATCAAGTTGTAATTAATATCAAATACTCAGGTCTGCAATTCCTTGGAGCTGTGAAAAAATCAAACCTTAAACCTCAAATTTCTTCAAACTTCAAATAGAGTACTTCCCTTTGACCTAAAATCATGAAGAAGCATTGTCTTATAGCACAAGTAAAGGGAAAAATCCGTAAATCAACATAATAAAATAACCTAGCGATTCCCGTAATAGACGAACTATTTATATACCTACAAGTTTGTACGGAACCCTTGGTATGTGAGTCCGACTTGCACTTGGTCAGTTTTTTAATATTTTGATAATTATCACTAGAAACGGGATATTTACCATGTATATTATATATGTATATTATTTTTTTATATTCTTCCAGATCACTACCAGTCCATTCGGCTGTGTAGCCAACATAATGCTGGCATTGCTCGTTGAATTGAAACGCTGATTTGTTAAGCCAAATAAGTATCAAAGGAATTAATAATGGAACTCGAAATAGAATGAATTAATAAAATAACTAAATCTGCTTACAATAGTCAGAAGTAAAGCTTTGTATTGTGTACGTAAGCTTTATAAACAATCTGATACATTTTATTACAATTCTGTAAAGTCTAAATGGGCTACGTTTCTTTTATTTATTAAACATTTTGCTTGCATTTTGCTTTCTATGAGAATATCAATTCAGCAGCGACAGATTTATCTTTGAGATGGAAATCGACCTCTTAAGGATTCATAGCTCAAATGGGATGGACTGGAATGTTTTATTTATGGGTACGAGTATGTTTGTATTAGTTCTGGAATATCATCTGCCCTCAATTAAGCTATCTACATTTTTCCACTATTAACTTATCCAATAACCTTCAGTAGAAGGAAAAGTCTTTTTTATTGTCCTCATAGCAGGTATATAGAATATGGAATGGATTTGCGTGCCCCATGACTGAAGATCTTTTTTCTCTGTCGAACAGAAGAGATGTCCAAACTATGGCGTGGAAAGTAAATTTCACAAAGCTACCTACAAAAAAGGTAACTGATAATGGAGCGTCCACGATTTAAAAAAATTGCAGTTAAGCTCAATAAATGCCTTTTTCGATCGTTCAAGGACGTTCATTTAATGGCAAGAAGTAGATACACCATGAGACGAGGCTATTTAATTTGCAAGCATTTATTATTTATTTTGCTTTTGCACCAATGTACTCGCGGTCACATGTTTTTATAGGTACTGAGGATAAAAACTGTAGACTGAAATGTAGTTTGTATCGCATGTATGTACTTATCGTCTGCAGGAAGACATCCACTCAACTGGTATAAGTAAGCTACTCTCATAATGGGCTCTCCCATTATAAAGTTTACTGTAATACACCAAGGCGTCGTAGTAGCAGAGGGAGACATCAGGGGAGTCTAGTCCACGTAGCCGTAGATTTCAATGCAGACCGAGGCGAATGCTTCTGTCTGGATATTCCCTTAGTTGGCTCTCACGGCACCCACTGGAAGAGATGAAGAGATCCTATTCATATACTGAACCCAACGCAAAATCGTTTCACTATCGCATGTATCTTATATCAATTTAATTTCGATTCCTAATTCTCGTTTTGCCATATAACCTGCTACAAAGTTAAAACAAAATACTATCGCGATGTGTAAAATGCTGGAGTCATTTCAAAAATGTGCAAGAATTTGAAACAAAAGCTGTATAAGCGTTTTGTCTGTACTCCATTTTGAAGCTTAGAACTAGGTATTGGGAAGCTATTCGAACGTTGAATATCGTATGCAAAATCCACTCTGGAGCTATAAATGTATATAGGGTATTGTGTTCATTCGTTTTGAAAATGGGTCGTTTCTACATCCAGCTATTGAGACAAATAGGAGTTAGCAAACCCGGTACAACAATATCTTTGGAGTAGTGAAACATTTCCTTTCTCTACTGAGTACTTAATTCAATTGGCAATGTTTTGAGAAACATCATAAGATTACTAAGATACTGAGATTAGTAAAAAAAATTGTTTTTGTACTAGAAACGTCATCCAGAACAATTTTCTATCAAATCAACGTAAGCTCCACCAATACCTCAAATAGGTTAAATTACTTATTCCGCAACACAGCATCCGAAAAATAGTAGGTAGGTATCGGTTTTATTATAACCCTCACTAGTCGCGCTTAGTCCAGCTTTTCCGATCATAAAAGGTACGAAACAAGAATAATCGTTCTTCGCCCCAACCTTCCAACTTCATAATAAAATTTAAGCTGACGCAACACAAGGGCGTTTTTTGAAATGGTGTAAGTAATAGAAGGTCCGTCAAATAGCTCGGCTTACGAACAAGCGTTCATTAAACACTTCTAAGCAATTACGTGGAACGGTGCGGCGCTGAAAACAACGTTCGTTTTGTTTTACGCTGCCTCCGTGCAAACAGAACCTCGGCTGTCCAAAGGCGAACGGGTCGAAAGGATTTTCGGATACAGGTCATGTATTTAAATTGTCGGCATGCCAACGCAGGAAAATGTGACGACGCCAATGGAAAAAAATATGAATGAATTTATAAAGAGAATTATGATTTCGGAGATTATTAATGCAATATTGAAGAGCTTTGTAGAACTCGTCATATATAATTAATTATATTGTGTTATAACACTACCCATGTTTATAATGTCAGTTCAAAAAAATTGTGATATTTGATTTACTAATATTTTGGACAGTCGATGAGAAAATCATAACTCACTATAGTACTGGTATTAGGCTGGACAGTAATCAACACACGTCATTACCACATTTTATTAAAGCCTGCAGTAAAGCTTTTTTTTATTTAATTGTCTTACAAAAAATATTATGAAATCGCTGAAAATTGATATGATTTTTTTTAAATCCATTTGGATATTTGTAGTAGGTACAACTACTTTTCGACGCGGGATCCCTCGTCCGTGAATATTTGAAATTGGTGTATGGATTCCAGAAATTCCGAGAAACGCTTTTTAAAATCCAGCAAAAGCGTTCTAAATTTAGTCTACCGCACTGATACTGGTCTCGATGTATTTCACTAGGCAAAAGGGCCATTGTATTTCAGTCCAGGCGACCCGGCAGCAAAGAGACCGACCGGTCAATTTCTGAGTATTTCAGCTTCCCTAAATCCATGCGATATGTACACGAGTAGACTGAATTATCCACGGGGGGCGTATTAAGAGCTGCAACATGGGGCAGAACTATCATATTGCTATAGTTGGAATAGTGCTACATTTGATTTGACATTCCGGGCGTTTATTTTTCGATCATTCTGCATCTCGAGTACTGCCAACTGAGCGATATAGATCGTTGTATCGGCCATACACGATGAGTCAGACTGTTGTTGAAAAGTTTGATATGGAATGTTTTGAAAATCGAATATTTCAAGCATTCAACGTAATCCATCTGAGATTTCCCACACGCGGACGGTTTTTGGAACGTTTGCGTGGGATGTCGAGGCACTCCACTGAGTGTTCGTGAATGGTGAGTTTTATAGTCCTTTCGGCATTATTATTAGTGCTTAGTGTCGGTACATAATTAGTTTATAAAAACGAAGGCACCACAACGAACCAGCTATGCCCTTAAGTACGTCTGTGTTCCCAAGCAGTCTGTATATGCAGCGCACCACAGGCGGTCAATATATATTATTCATTCATAAGGAGGACTGCGATATTTACTCTCCCATTACTGTGGCCAGGAGTCGCGTTTCTTGCATTAAAAATTGAAAACAAGACCGTCTCAGCGCACCTACGTATAAAAATGTTTAAGGAATGAACTTTAAATTAAATAATAAACCTAGTATAGGTGAGTCACGAAGTGAGCTCTCAATGAAAGCTTGACATTCTATTAAAATCTGTACTGTCGTCTCATATCCTTTCATTTAATAGGTAATGAGCTTCACAGGTATGAAAGGAGTAGGTACCTGTTTTCTAATCGTTGAGATCCAGATTATAAAAAGTTTCTGAGTGGTATTAGAAAACGCTTTCAATCATAAACCGTACTTACGAATACAGTATACTAATAAAAGCAACGTAAACACCCTTTTGAAATGCCCGTGCTTGTTAGTACGTGAAGGGTGGTGTCACGTGTTACGCTTACATCTCATAACTTATACAAAAACGGCTGCATCAAATATTAATCAAATATAATACCGTAAATAAAAGAAAACATTTAAAAAAACAAATCTCTGTACAATTTTACAGTCAGTTCGTTTAAAAAATGGAAACAATTAGCGCCAGCACACAAATGCGCCGGCGGCCGACCGGCAAAAACTACCCGCCATAGATAATTTACTTTCAATCGGTACAGGAACCAACGCGCAAAATATTGCATGTGCTCTGCTCGGGAAAATATCAGGGAAATGCACCATTTTCGAATAGTCGCTGAGTTTTTGCTATTCCCTGCAAAAATGTGACGACTGTGCTACTCTTTTCATAGACATGGTTACTCTTTTAGCGACCTTATTCAACTGCGGTGTAGTTGCAGTTAGTAAAAGTTCGATATTTAATAAAGTTAGACAAACTTAATAATAATATAATAAATAAAATTGTATATAATGGTACTGCCTTTTCTGCCTTTGTTAATGGTTATAGATTCGATTAGGATATTTTTTCTTTCATATATTCTGTTCCACTGGGCAAAGGCAAAGGCCTTCCTTATTTTGCGCCACGTCAAACCAGCTCTCTTGGTGTGCATCCAAGTCCAGTTTTCTTTACATATTTCTTCAATCGTTTCTTACAAAACAGTCACCACCACTTCCAGGCTTTTGAATCAACAACTTTAATTTAAAGAAATCAATAGAAATCACAAATCACATGACGCTATATATTATAAGAATAGTCTTATGATATAGATAAGGGATGCCTTGTTGGTTCCACATTTAGGGAACCAAAAACTCTTTTCATGTACCTAACTATTTACATAATTGAGTGCACAAAAGCATGTCGTGATGAAGGACTGTGAGGAAAACTGGACTGTCTTTTTAGAACTTTCTCCGACATATTAGGCAGACAATTTTAATCTACAGGTACAAATAGCTTTTGGGTTTTGAATGGTCGTGTAATATAAATAACAGAAAAAGAATACAATCAAGAACAGAAAGTTGCCATTTCGAATAATTATACTGGTTACTCCTTTTTAAATAATGGCCTTGAAATATATCATCTCCAGATATAGTGTAACCAATTGTATTGCAATTTTGTTTGAATGTACATAATATACTTATAATAATGACCAAACCTTCGAAGCACTGAATATTTAAATTCAACCAACTACAATTCCACTTCGCCAAAGTCCGTCGACTGCTGAACTGTTCTCGATCGCAACTCATATGTAAAGCTGCAATAAATGACACTCGATTTGCTATAGAAACGAGTTGGAGACAGCGTATTGCCATCGATAGATAACTTATCATACTGTACACAAGTTAACAATCCTATCTTAACGTCACGAGCGGATAAATTGCTGCAATCTCGTCGATGTTGGGCGAGGATCCAACTCAAGGATTCCTTTCACTCCGCTGATTTAACGAAACCCCAAGCTTTTGCTTCGTACGCCTATTGTGAATCGTTATTAGAGCTTTGCGGGTCAACTGTTTTGTAGCAAGGAAAGATGTCGAGGATCGCAAGAATTGCAATCTACATTTAGAAAGTAGTTTGCTATAATCCGCTCCATTTTTATACGACTGCGCGAAACGGAGAGTTATCGTAGTTCTACCTCTATAGATACGAGCGCAGGGAATTAAATCTGAGTGTATTGTATTCTTCGTTGTTTTTTTTCGTCTTTCATTGTCGTTTTATGATTAAATGTCGTTGTCCTGTAGCTCTATTGACCTACAGGACAGGCAAGCTATTGCTTGCAGTAAGATGAAGAAAACCCGAGTATCCGTCCGGGAGAACACCACTGCTTTGCTCGTGTAGTCTGACACGAAGCAGTAACGTCCAAGCATTACTATATTCCAGTTTAATAGCCAAGTAGTCAATGAAATTCCTGGGCTTAGAAAACTTAAAACATGTAATGCCTCAGGGTAACGGGCGCAGGAGTGAAGGCAAAACGGAAGGGCAAGGGAAGGGCAAAGTTCTGAATGGCACTGCTTATGGCCCATACCTCTCTCTCTGAGAGAAGGTCGGTATCCCAGCGTGGGAGCGTAAGGCGCTGATAATTACATGATCGCTTTAAAGGAGCATTTGTTATAAATCTTAAAAAACGACAGGCATGAACACCATTAAAAGTAACACACATATCTAAAAAGTATCGCTAGGAATGGCGAGTAAGTTATAACGTTTCCTATTGAGTTTCCAATATATCACATACCTTTTAGAAAGAATCCGTATAAGAATGCGGATCAATCGGCTTCGGGACATTTCAGTGATATTTCGAATGAGGGTCAAACTTTTCACCGTGCAATCTTGTAGAGATGGATCTTTTGTATTTTCAACCGATTTTCAAAAGAGAAGGAGAGTTCTTAATTTGGCTATGTAGGTATTGTAGTTGTTCTAAAATATAATTATATTATCTATAGTATAATATTTTCTTACCTTTCAGTATGATGCTGCACTTGAGATCTAGCATTACATAAATGCGAAAGTGTGTTTTTACTTTCGTTTGTTTGTCCCTCTTGCACACAGCAACGGAACAACGGATCGATGTGATTCTTTGCATAGATATAGTTTATGGACCGAAGAGTAACATGTAATTGTATAGGGATCTTTTATCCCCAAAAAATTCACGGTTCCTGTGGGAACGCGGGTGAAAACCGCGGGCAGAAGCTAGTATAAAATAAATAAAAAGATCTGATGATAGAGTTCGCAAGTTAGCAGTAATCTAATTTTCACACTTATTTAACTTATTTAGTGTAAGTTGAACAAAATGGTATAGTTAATATTGTTCACAAGGTATTTATACTATCTGGTTCTATCACAGATCTTTAGGTTCTATGTGCGGTCTGAGAACAGTTGACAACCAGGGGTTTGCGTTTAGTTTTACCAATTTCAATTATCGGCTCTTTCTATAGGGGAGGTCTATGTTCAGCAGTGGACGCCTTTCGGCTGATGATGGTGATGATACTTACTATACTGTTACCTACTGAATTCTGATTCTGCAACCAACATCATTGCAAAGAAAAACAAGGTCATCTGCACTGTAGCACACAAACCCGCCAACATACCCACCTCTGGTCACAAAATCAGTTCAGCGAGTATTTATACGCGGCTAAGTAACACATATAATGCGGGCCACTACTGCCCGGCAGGTCTAATGGGTTCCATTACGTTGCTTGCCACCTGCGCTAATGGTTCAGAAATATTTAATTGATGAAAGCGGTACAGATTTTCCGATACACGTTTTTCATTCGCGGCCTCTGTCTCGTTATAATTCAGATGTTGTCTGAAGGTGCTTGATGCAATTGTTGGTTTGGAATTCAAATTCAAATTCAAATTCATTTATTGCAGTAAACGTGGTACAATTTTAGGTCTTAAAAATATTTAGAATAAGTCTCGTCACATTTAGCTTTTAATAAGCATGCAAAATTAGATAATAATTAAAATAATGTCGAAGTCATGTACTCTCATTACATACAAATAATTGTTTATTAATTAGGATAACAAATCTCTCATTGCACAGCTATTTAGTCAAAGCTATTTACTATAAATTATTTTAATAATTCATTTACAGAATAAAAATTTTTAGATCGTAACCATTTTAACAATTCTTTTTTAAATAACCTTAAGTTTAGTGTTTTTATATATGTGGGTAGAGCATTGAAAATTTGAATACACATAGCGTGAGATTGATTAAGATAACATTTAGTTCTGGGATGTGTATCAATGACCAGTCTGCCCGGATTACGCGTATTTTTTGGAAATAATTCACATGCAGTCTTAAAAAACTGAGTGTTCACTTTTGCGAACAAAGCAAGTTCATATATGTACATACAGGGAAGAGGTAAGATGTTCAACGTTTTAAATAGAGGCTTGCACGACTCAAATGGTGGTACACCACACATAGCTCTTATACATTTTTTTTGGGCTACGAACACCTTATTGATGTCAGTAGAGTTACCCCACACTAACAAACCATACTTCAGCACAGAGGACACGTAACCGTGATATGCGGCAAGCATGGTGCTATGAGCCGAAGTTAATCTTAGCCTTGAAAGTACATAAACATATCTATTTAATTTACCACATAAATACTGTATATGACACTTCCAATTCAAATTTTTATCAATAAAGATACCCAAAAATTTGGTTTCTCGGTTAACAAAAACGATTAACAAAAAAGGTTTAAGATTTAAAAGACCTCTCTAAATCTGCGTTAACCACCTAAGCTAAGGGGTCAGAAGACGGGGGTTAGCAGCAACATTTATAAATGTATTTATTTCCGTAAAAAAATATCCCGTTAATAGTGTGCTCGTTAGTGTGTGTAAACACTTTAAATATTTACCTTACAATTATTAAAATGCTTAAACTTTAATCTCACAATAACGACGATTCATAAAAATAGTATTTGCACGCTGGCAGGGCATTTTCTACAGCTCAAACTCAAATTGAAAATTTATTGCCAAATCTACTGATATATATCGGCACCTGGACTTGAGAATCAGTCCCATCCCATTCCATTTATCGTCTTCATCATCTTTGATTAAATCATCACTTAAGATCAGGTGAGAAAGTTAGCAAAGATTAACGAGTAGTTAATAAAAATTTAAAAAACCTTATAACTTACCCTTAATTGTATAAAGAACTTCATCATCTTCAAGTTAACCTAATAATGCCAACACAAACAAATTCAACCTAAAGCTACCTCCCCAAGCTCTTGCTACATTTTCCAAGTTGTATAACTATTTCCATTTTCTTTGCAACACGTATAAAATTTGCAAAACATCTCATGTGATAAGAAAGCTTCCAAGCCCACGTCTTGCATATCCCGCCCCAAAGAAAACTTCCCTGTTACCTACTCATTTAAAACTTCTCAACTCGGTAGAAGTATCACATGAATGCAAAATTACTGCTTTTGAGACATAAGTAGCGTACATCTGATTTACATTAATATCCCGGAGCAAGACTTGAACTAGAAATTAGAGCATGTCGACGTTTTCTCGGCTCCTTTTAGTGAGTTAAAATGAATGCTCGCTCTAAGAATTTGGTAAAATGGTACATCGTGGTACATAATGGTAGTTAGTGGGAGGACTAACTCTTCTGCGAGTGTCTGTCTGGGTTGTTACCACCGCTTTGCTCGTGAAGTCTGCCGCCAAGCAGTAGTTTGCAAGCATTGCTGCGTTCCTGTTTGATGAGCAGAGTAGCCAGTGAAATTACTGGGTTTATGAGACTTAATACCTAATGTCTCAGGGTAACGAGCGCACTGCAGTGCCGCGCAAGCCTTTGTGTTTCAAAGTTCTGGGTGGCATTGCAATTGTTATGGGCCAGCGTTATGCTTACCATCATGCAAACGACCAGCTCGTCGCGTTACCAAATAATATAAAAAAAATCTAGAAATTAGAGCCTGTCGACGTTGTCTCGGCTCGCTTTAGTGAGTTAAAATGAGTGCTCGCTCTAAGAATTTGGTAAAATGGTACATCAAGCACGGTGCGCATAATATAATTTCATTTGCGTATTTTCGTATTTCATTTTGAGCGCATCCTTTGTGGCTTTGTATGCGAAGTCGTACATTTTAGAACGCAAAGTGAGCATTGTAAGCACTGATTTTGATAGCGTTATTAGAACAGGTATATTCTGTAAAGCAAAAAAGGTATAATATTTGATGCCGAATACAATTTCGTTTTCATTTATTCAACTGATCACAATATACGTAAAGTACGATATTTATATATTTATGCTCTAAATTTTCGATTATAAAGAAGACAAAATAAACACTCTTAATCTCGGATGTTCATTTAGGTACAACTGACACTCTTAATAACAACATTGATTTATCACAATATAAGTGTACCTACTTATTTAACTATACATTGGTTCCGATAAATTCTTGCTAACTACAATACTTATTTAATCGACTTTAAAAATGAGGAGGTTCTAATTCGTCTTTATTTAGTTTTTTTATAGTACTAATGGATAAAGAGACGGGCCGGTCGTTTGCCTGATGGTAAGCATAACACCAGCCCATAACAATTGCAGTGCCACTCACAACTTATGTTTCTATACTTTTCTAAATGATTCATTTTTAGTGAGGAGGGCTTATATCAAGGGTGGTCCTTTTATAAATTTTATTAAAGAAGGGTGGAAAAATTGGGATGATATTATATGTCGCAATATTTTCGTCGAAGTCAATTCCCGTTTTTTTAAAAGTCACTTGTTACTTGAAACTATCAGAAGTACTCAGACACGCTCATGATACTGTAATAACGGTAAAATTAATACAAATCCCAGCAATTTTAACTCGTAAGTCGACTTCGCAACATTTGGCTCTGAGAGAAAGCTTAACACGAAATTTCAGATGGCTTTATTATTTTAAGCCATCTCCCTCGCATTACAGTGCCTTTTCTTCATGATATTCTGCGTTGTCTGTAGACATTTAGGAAGATGCTTACTTGATGTTTTAGTATCTTTTAGAACAGAAATTATGTCCGTACTACCTATAAAGAGAGGTCGTGAATAGCGTCTTAGCAGCTCATACCAAAACTGTTTGCTGTGTGACGACTTGTGCTATTGTTTGGTAATATCAGATATTTTTTAATTTTTTGGGTACATTATCACGCTACGCTTTCGGCCATTATCATTATCAAGGACCATGTGATTGAACATTATATAAGCTATAATAGGATGTGTGTCTTGTCGTCGTTACGTGCGCGGCAACGCAGTGCGTTTTTTAACTCTGGGACATAAGTTATTAAGTATCATAAGCTCAGTAGTTTCATTATCAGAACATTTGATCTCGTCTCAGAAATAAAAGCATGTAGGGTTTTCCAGCGCTTCCAAGTTTGGGAAATAAATCTGTCTCAACAATCTGCCGGCACTATTTTAAACTTTAGCAGATCAAACTAAGGGTTTTTTTCTTTAGATAGGTGCCTTGCTTGATGTGGGTTTATTTCCGCTTCGACTATTTTACTATGGTGAGATACGAAAGATTGCATAATACCAATCTGATAAGTTTTCAGTAAACTTTATTATACACCGGTCATAGTCGTAAGCGTGGTTACTACCATCGATCTTCGAAACTTATTATCAGTGAGATAGAGGTCAAATATTAACTATCGAGGATAAAAAATAACTATTGACAATTTTTTTAGTATTTGAAAACACAAAAAAAGTACTGTTGAAATTTTCGTGTGTAACAAGCGTCCTATCACCATGTAGCAGGAAATACGTTGAATTCTGAACTGCTATAAAACCTCAGATCATGTACCATGACTTATCGTTATTCCTGCTGATCCTTCAAATTTGTTCACAATTTGCAGTGAATATAGACGAGGCAGAGAAAACACAATAACCAGAAGACGCAGGTTCGAATCCTATGGAAGCGAAGTTTTTGGGATGTACAATTGTACATATTTGCGTGAACATACGCTAGTGTCGGTAAACACTTTAAAAATCTATTTAATAACACAATAACTTCGTAGTAACTATCCCGTAGTTTGCTACCTATCTAAAACTAAAAAGAATGTAAATTTAATCTTATCTTCAGTGAACTGAACCATTCTTGTGTCAAACAGCCACGCTTCGTTTCAGCGGATTACTTTATTCTACGGTTTTATCCAAATTGTTACCGTCAATTTGAAACAGAGCTGAAGCACCGAGCACCGACGCCATATTATGCACTGATATCTCGGTTATGCAAGCTACATACGTGGCGAGCATTACTTGAGGAGTTTAAGTTGCTAGAGAACGTGGATAACACTCGTCTCAGAGTTTCGGGTTTAACTTTATATCTTGGTATATAATATATGATACGGTGAAATACACTTTCAGTGTTCGATTTTAGACCGTTAAAGTTCATAGCACTGTGAAAAATTATTATTTGTTGACTTATGTACTCTATCTGTTATTTGACTTATAATTTTAGTTTTCGCTTAACATTTACTTTTTTCTTGATTTTAGTTATAAATATAATAATAATTCTGTTTTTATATCTTTAATAATAAGTGTAATTGGTAACTCAACCGTTCTTATTATAATAAATAAATAAAAAAAATAGCACGTAGATTTTTCTATTGCAGTGAATTGAGGGCTTTGATAAATGGCACTCATGCCATTCATGCTATGCTTAATCGGGTCGATAAAATTCGATAAAATTGACAGTTCTCATCAATAAAGTGGATTTTATCGATTTGAACTGTCAATTTTATCGAATTTTATCGACCGAAAAGATCCGTACTTGCGCCGCAGGTTAAGTTATTATTTTTCAAAGCATATTTTCAGGCTTTTTACATGAGAATGTGGTTAGGTTACACCAAAAGTTTGCTGGATGGCCTATGCTTCAATGATAAAACAAGAACCTATGATGGTTCACACCATCATGGCCAAAATACTTAACTTTTAAGACATTTATTTTTTATTTTTCTTTCTTTTATCTTATAATCGACAAGTCTACAGATGAAAGATCATCAACGGAATGTATGAAACAGCCTCAAAAATCTCACACAGGTTGACAAAAAGGCAGACGAGTGAAAACTATGAGGGCACTAATGGAATGAACAAAGAGAACAGTGAATTTTTAACACGTGACATACCAACACAGCCCTCTAGGCATCTGCAAACAAATGGAATGAATCAAAGTGTTCCGTACAGACACGAGCGAACTATCGTACCAGTGCTTATGTCCACATTTAGCTTTGTACTCGTGTTTATTCGTACTACAACTTTTTGATTGTAACGTGTGTGTTGTGGAGTGTTCGGTATATCCATTGTGGCATTTGTGTGTACTGCAGTCAAGTCGACGTTCTCTTAACACACAAGTAGTTATCGAGTGCAAGGCGTTTTTTACTGCCCTGCAATCACTTCTCCTTTTGACGCTTACTTCGGCCACACTATGCAGTTCCACACTTTGTGCACAGGCACACTCTTAACAATGCGAATCAATTGTCTACATTTTAGCTTTCTTTTATAATTTGAGCTGTTAGTTTCATTTATGTTCGCTGTTGGTTTTCATTCACTGTAATACTTTTTGAATGTTCGCAAATTCGAATAAGGATAAATCGTTGCACTCGGGGCTAGTAAGAACATTCCTGATAGTGTTATTAATTTTTTTCAAATCCGGACCAGTGGTTACAGATGTAACAAACAAATGAACAAACTCTACCTCTTATATTTAGTATAAATTAGCATAATGTGTTGATTCCCTAGTACATTTCTATAATTATAAAGATTATTTTAGAGCAGAACTTATTTTTAAAGTCTCGAGTTTTTCTGTTACCATGATTATAATGCGACTTGAGTAGTGTATTATTGGGCATTCTACCCCACCTTCGTTCGCTTTCGCTCACCTCCGTTCGCTGCGCTCACTACGGGTGGGATAGAATACCCAATAATGTAAAGTCTGTTCATCCGTTGCTAATTCCAACTAACATAGGTGATTATACTGTTAATAAGTTAGCGACTGATTAGCGTAATGACTACACGACACATCGACGTTACCAAATTCCATACCTATCCCGTTGATAAGTTTGTGCACACGTTTCAGTTCAATGCAAATAAATAAAAAGGACATACCGTTTTTACGTTTTGAGTTGAGCGACTCGTGCTTAGTTCTCTCAAAATACATAAATAAAACCATAAAACATATTTGTATAATATAATTGTTAACTTTAACTGCGGTCAGGGAGACTCAAAAAACATATACAGCTTAGTTCAATACGTTTTAGACTCAAATGTTTCATAGATCATTTAAGACGGAAAATATGTATTAGTTATAACTGTAGACCGTGACCAGTTTGAATCGAAAAACCCATAGAAATTCATTCTATACCATACGTATGGCTCAGGTCTTTTTTACAAAGGTCTTCGAAAGCTATAATTTTACACTTTCATTTCTCTAGACTAGATTAGCGCAAAGATACCTGAATTACGAGTTTTAATTCAGACCAGGTTGGTTCGTATCCTCCTGGAGATACAAAAGTGTATTTAATACATAGTTAACTATTGACTGTGACCAGTTTGGCTCGAAAACCCATAGATAATATTCTATGCAATTGGGCTCAGGTCTTCCACAATCGCTAGTTATTATGCTTTACTAGAGACTAGGTTCCCTCATCGAGAGATACAGTCATCATAAAATATAATTTATGACCTTGATCGATATGGTGGTCCACGGGTCTAAAGCTATAATTATTTATCTTCACAACTTTACACTATCATTTCTCTAGACTAGATTAGCACAAGGATACCTGAATTATGAGTTTTAATTCAGACCAGGTTGGCTCGTATCCTCCTGGAGATACAAAAGTGTATTTATTTCATCACAATCGCAAGTTATTATGCTTTACTAGAGACTAGGTTCCCTCATCGAGGGGCAAAGTCATCATACAATTTATCTCATAACCTTGATCGATATGATACAAAAGTACTATGTATTGAAATAAATGTATGTTTTCTAAGTACGTACCTTGACGCAAAAATTCACAAGTAATACTTTCTCAAATTGTTTTAATGGATTATGTATATACTTTTTCTGGATCTGTTAACAAGTAATTAACAATGATTTAATAAATGTAGATAATAATATAGATTTAAATGAAAAGGTCCTTCCTTGTTTTACATTCATAGACCAGATTCGTGCCTATAAAAGTAAAATCCATAATTGTGGATATACTTTAAATAATTATTAATGGCTTTTAGATGTTTTCATATATGAATTAATATCTACAGGTTCATTCATATAAAACTTATTTAGGATCTTTTTTATATCTTTTTATATTTAAGATCTTTTGGTTCAAAAACTAAAAATAAACATACAAATGTTATATTATATGATAGGTAATAATATATTGTAAGTGAGAACGTTTTAATGCTTGTTAGAATTTATACTTTCTATTCAAATTTAAATTCAAATTCCTTGATTCATATGAGCTCCAGAAGGGTGCTCGTGAAAGTTAAATGGCTATTGTTTCCTTCGTTTAGTGTCCCTTTTATATAAGAATTATAGGTTGTGTTAGTACACACACCACATAATTTCATCGTTTTAATGTACCTACGCTTTACCTAGTTTGCAGTAATTTAAATGCAAATAATTTCGTTTGAACAAAGTACGAGAAAAGTTCAGACCTCAGACGTACCTATATATTATAACAGTTACGTAATGTATTATTTTAGCAAAGATAAAAACTCACCATATTTCGTAAAAAAACACATTGTTTTAGCACAAACACACACCATGTTCACTTAAACTGACCAGAACTAGCAAACTAAACTTTCTCACGGTAAGCAACGTAACTCGATCCGAAACTGCTTAGGTTGCACGTCGTTTAATGCTAACTACTCACACCTGCAAAATATGTTAGCTTGCAGTAACGTGGGTAATCAATTGCATTAACATTTTAATGGCTTCTATAGCACAGTGGTTATGGTTACCTAGTATTTTTTAATTTATAAATTCTTATTAACTCGTTCTAATTACTTAAATGAATCTAGAGCTAAGTTCATTATATTGCTTACTTTTTAAAAACAAGTCCTATGTTTGACTTCTTCTTTTGAACAATTATGTAAAGTTATGTAAAACTTGAGCGTCTATATTATAATACATTTAATTTTTCTTGTTATCTAACAATCATAGGTGAAGTAAGAAGACAAACATTTGCAGTTGCGTCTGACTGTACCTATCTACACACTGGTGTCGATTCTGCCATCTCATTCCTAAACCTAATTTTAGTTTCAATCTCTCTTTCTAAAATCTTCTCGGAATATATTTTAGACCTATCAAATTAATCCACTTTGCATGTGTCTAATGTAAATTTAATTACAATGAATTTAGTGGCGTCTAATTTATCACTGATAGAAGAATTTTGACATCTCTAAAACTAAATTTAGATCTGTTTAAACATCTTCCAACTCTTTCTGTTTTATGTATTGGAAACAACGAGCGTGAAACTAAAATTAGGTTCTGGAATGAAACGACAGAATTGACACCACACGCTCACTACAGTATTATGCAGTAATGCTTACAAATCAAATTGACACTCGAGGACACATTCCTAGTAATTGGAATGTGCAAAATTATGGTGCTTATGTGTACCAGTGAAGACAAGTTAAATGTTGTAGTAAAATATAAATTAAGACATAACTACATACATACTAAAAATGTAACACTATGGAAATATAATTAGCTAAATATCATTGCTCTTTTTTGCTACTCACTGATCGTTAAAACAATAATAAAAAGATAAAAGATATGTAAATTAAAGTAACGATGAGTGTATGGATGTAGGTATACGTTACCTAATGTAAGTTAGTAATTAACTTCACTCACTTAATAAAGTAGTTCATATGGAGTACCTACCTCTACCTTGTTAAAAGTCGGTTATCACAATGGGTATGTATTTTTTGAAATAAATTTATTACACCATACAAAACATGTATCGACTAGAATTTTTAGTTTTAACTTTGACTGCGACATAGGGGAGACCGAGATAAAATGAACCATCATGAGAGAATACAAAAATTATAACAAAATTAAATCATCTCTATTAGTAAATAGTTAGATTAGTAAACGGATAGATTTAATTATTTAACCAACTTATTTATATTACATGTATTTAAATACAGAATTCCAAATTGTTTCACGTAGCAGAACGCACCTCATAATGATTTCCACATCACATAATGAAACTTATATATTTTGTTTGTGAACTATAGAACATCAACAAATGTTTTAAATAAGTGACGTATTGCAAATGAGTCTAAATATTTTGCAAAACATCTACGAATTATTTTATTAGTTGACAATACTGATGTGATAGACTGTCATAAGTATATTTGTACCTATACCCTATACCGTAAGTGGGTACTTGAATAACCTTATTTATTTTTAGAATCAGAAATTGTTTGAAATGTAGATATGAGTATTTTTTGTGTTAAATAAAAAATGGGAACAGTTTGCCTCAGTTTCCTTTTATCAAAGTGCCGCATACACTCAAATACGGAACGTAATATGTACATCGTTTATGCGGTAATGTATTCGATCTTAAGTCGATAAATGTAACGTTGATTTGTTAGAATTTTAAATATGCTGACACTATAATTTTTGATTATATAAAAACGCGGGTTTCCTTCATAATGCCATATATTTTAATATATTACATAAGGTGACAAGTGCTCCTAGTTCCTGATTGAAAATGTTAGTAAGTGGATTTTATTTATTTATTTTTCACCATTTTTTAATAAAATATAATTATTAAATTGTTTAATAATTTATTGAAAATTATTGCTCTATAACTTAGTACCTACCTAACTTTGTTCTTTACACAACTTGTATTATTGTTGTATCGTAAAAATATTGCAATAACTGTGTTAACGCCTACGTTTTATCGTAGAGCAACGCATCCTCTGTATTTTTAGTATAGTTATTTGTCAAGTATTTTTTAATCTTCCCATCTTAACTTCACATTCGATTCTAAAAAGTGCAGTGTTTAAACGCCTGAAATCAATATCGGGGTTTTCATTTATGCCATTGAGAATAAACAATATGTTATATCTTATTTTACAGGTCTGACTCTGAATACGACAACTCACCGGTGCGTGTTGAAACGCCTAAGCCGAAGAAGAAAACTAACAGAAGGAAGCCCGCCGGCGACAGCCTGAGCGCTGTTAGCGTCACCCCTGCTACCTCTGTTGACTCGCCTCAGTAAGTACCTATATCATACAAATATTCGAATCATTTAGGGTGCTGCCTCAAAATACAGATTATTTTAGCAATTCTTTTGGTATCTCTTGTACAATTTTATTCGTTGTATCATGTAGTAGAGATCACATTCATACATCTTAAAGTTTTTATTTCGATAACGATATCGTGATAGTCAGTACTCGGCTAATTGTCTAGTATAGTGCACAGTTTTAACTCGTAAGTCGTAACTGATTTTAAAGTTAACGATTGTGTGAAATAAAAGCCCTCAAAGCTCAAATAGCTAAAGTTCAAATTCTAATATATGTTTTTGTGTTTTTATTACAGATTTAAAAAGCGAAAAGTAAATCTCTTCGCCATCATAAAAGAAGAGGAGGAGAAACTTGGCTGCTCAAAACAACGAGCCACAGCAAACACTTCTGCCTCCAGCTTCACCACTCGCGTTTCTTCTGGCCAAGTGAGGCGTGCAGCCAATCTAACCGGTAATTTTTATATAGACTTGAAAGTCTATAAAACAGAAGACTGGTTGGCGTATAAGCCAGAAGAACGGTATAAGAAGGCGTTAACATATATAAAACTACAAACTGAGCCCGAAACATCCGAATGGGACGCTATACAGCGTTTTATAGGATTGGCTCATACGCGCTTCCAAGACAGCGAGTCTGTGTTTTATAAAGAAGCAAACAAATAAATGTAATAATTTAAGTTTTTCATATTGATTTTGGTTTTTTAAAAATAATTTAAATTTTAACTCATAAATATATTGTTTGTTTTAAATAACTTTTAATGAAATTTAAGTGGATTTTTTGGTGAGTTGTCGTATTCAGAGTCAGACCTGTAAAATAAGATATAACATTTTATGCTATTTTTTATTTATAAGGTTTTGTTTTATTTTATTTTTAATTGAAAATTATTAGTTTTTTTTAATTATCCATCTTTTATTTTGTAGTTTAGTTTATGTTGTGAATAAATGATTATTAAGTGGTAGATAGATTCTCATTCTTATGTTCTAAAGAAGATTTATTGAAGATTACTAATTATGTAGATAAGTACCATTCTTACGTCAAAGTCAAAGTCAAAGTTCTTTATTTGTTATAGTTATAGTTCGTCATAGTTTTCAAAATGCCGTATTGCACATTATGTAGATTATCTGTTAAGAGTACATCGTGGATAGGACACCTACGGTCTAATTTACACAAATGTAATGACAACAATGTGATACATTCCGATGGTGTTGATGTTGTGACGTCGGCATTCCGCTCTCGTGTGGCTACTTATAGAATAAGAGCGCATGAGGATAGCGAACAAAGCTCTTTAGAAATGTTTTTCAACTCTATTAGTCAAAAAATAAAGTCGCTTATAACTGAATCACTGTTAAAGCATACTTGTTTGAAAGTTAACTTCGAACTTTACTCAATGTTTTTGATGTTGAAGAATAACAATCAAGAAATCAAATCATTTGGAACCAAAAACATTATTTTGTACAACAATTACGATTTTGATTCAATTTTTTCTAACACAATAGGTGTTTTAAATAAAAAAATACAAGAGTTCATGGGACAGGACAGTGGGTGGACTTTTTTGAATAACTCTCATTTGGAAATAAACATCAATAAATATGAACCAATGGGCGGCTCAAACTTTATTGCATTGCCTAAAAAAATAAAAAATAAAAAAGCATGTCTAAATATACACAATAGCGATAACTATTGTTTCATGTGGTGCGTCACAGCAGCTCTTTATCCAGCACAGAAACATCCTGAGAGAGTTTCTTCCTATCCTGATTTTCGAACTGTTTTGAATATAGACGGAATGCAATTTCCTGTTACTACTTCTGATATTCAACGGTTTGAAAAGAATAACCCAAAAATTAAATTTATAATCTACGGTTTGAAAAATAAATGCTCTATAGCGGGTCCTCTGTATAAATCTAGTCATATAACGGCCGATGATAAAACTATTCATTTGTTATTTTTAGAAAATGATACTTCTTCACACTATTGTCTAATCAAAGATTTGTCAAGACTTGTTAGAAGCCAAATAACAAGTCATCATGGAAAGTTATATTTTTGCGATACTTGTTTAGTTTTTTTCAATACTACCGCGGAGCTTAAGAAACATTCATGCGGAGGTGTTGTTACAATTTTACCAGAGAAAGGTTCTGTATTAAAATTTAAAAACTACGACCACAAACAAGATATTCCTTTTGTTATTTATGCTGATTTCGAATCTTTGTTAGAAAAAAATAATAATCAACAAGAACAATCTAATTTCACAAATACATCTACTTTACAACGTCACGTACCTGCGGCTTTTGGGTATCATATTGTATGTTCTGTTGACGATAGCTATAATCGCTATGTTTCTTATCGGGGACCTGACTGTGACACCAAATTTATTGAGTCAATTTATCGTGACATCTCGGAAATTCATAAAATATTAAGTACAAGTGTTCCGATAGTTTTCACTGAAGAAGATGCAAAACATTTTGAAAAGGCCACTCATTGTCATATATGTGGTCACTTTTTATATTCAGATAAAGTCAGAGATCACTGTCATGTAATATCGGGAGAATATCGTGGCGCGGCACACAGCTACTGTAATTTACATTATCAGGTGCCCAAATTTGTGCCAATTTTTTTCCATAATTTGTCAGGATATGATTGTCATTTATTTATAAAAAAATTGGGAGAAGCTCCTGGGCCCATCAAAATTATCCCTAAAACTAAAGAAAACTATATATGTTTCACAAAATTCATTCCAGTTTCGAAAGACGAGTTTGTTCAACTTCGTTTCGTAGACTCTTTCAAATTTTTAGGCGCGAGTTTAGAAAAATTAGCTTGTACTATAAACGAAAATGAATTTAAACACATGGCTAGTTATTTTTCGAATAAAGATGAATTAATGTTAGTCATGCGTAAAGGGGTTTACCCATATGAGTATATGGATAAATGGGAACGTTATGATGAGGAATATCTGCCGCCTAAGGAACTGTTTTATAGTTCACTTACCAATGAAAATATATCTGAAAAAGATTTCACACATGCGCAAGTAGTATGGTCAACATTTGACATACAAAATTTAGGTGAATACACCGATTTATACTTAAAGACTGATGTACTTTTACTATCAGATATTTTTGAAAATTTTAGAAAAACTTGTAAAGCGCACTATCAGTTAGACCCTGCTTTTTATGTCACAGCACCAAGTCTCTCTTTTGACGCAATGCTTTTGAAAACTGATGTGGAGTTAGAGCTTATTGATAATTTAGACATCCTGAGAATGATTCAAAGCGGTATCCGAGGTGGTGTTTGCATGTGTTCTCACAGACATGCTAAAGCCAACAACCAATACCTAGATGATTATGATCAGCAACAACCAGATACTTTCATTGCTTACATTGATTGTAACAATTTGTATGGATTTAGCATGTGTCAGCCATTGCCTATATCTGATTTTAGATTCTTAGAACAATCTGAAATAGATGTATTGAATGTAAAAAACATCCCAAATGAAGCTGAGTATGGTTTCATACTTGAAGTTGACTTGAGCTATCCTGCACATTTGCATCACAAACATAACGATTTCCCATTCTGTCCTGAAAAATGCATTCCTCCAGGAGGAAAGTACAATAAGCTTGTACCCAACTTATACGACAAATACTTTTATGTCATACATTATGTTCATCTGAAAACTTGTATGAATAATGGGCTTGTCTTGAAAAAAATACACCGCGTGATTATTTTTAGACAAAGGCCCTTTTTGAAAAAATACATCGATTTTAACACGGCTTTGCGACAAAAAGCCAATTCAACGTTTGAACAAGACTTCTTTAAACTACTCAATAATAGTATTTTCGGCAAAACGTTAGAAAATAATGAAAAACGCGTAAATGTAAAGTTAGTAAGTGAGTGGAATGATCTTCAGAACATAACGAAGAAAAAAATGAGTGCCAACAGGCTAATTGCAAATCCTAATTTCCACAGTGCATCTGTATTCACTGAGGATTTAGTTGCAATACAGTTAAAACCTGATCGTGTTATTCTAGATAAACCAATATATATAGGATTTACTGTTCTAGAATTATCTAAAAGCCACATGTATGACTTTCACTATTCAGTGATGCAACCTCGCTATCAAAACCGCTTACATATGTGTTACACTGATACGGACAGTTTCATATACCATATAGAAACTAAAGATTTTTATAAAGATGTTAAAGACTCATTCTTAGAGTATTTCGACACGAGTAATTTTAGCTCTAAAAATAAATTTGATCTGCCCCTTATAAATAAAAAAGTGCCAGGATTATTCAAAGACGAGATGGGAGGAAAAATAGTAACTGAATTTATAGGTCTGCGCGCGAAACTGTACTGTGTCAAAACTATGGACTGTACTATAAAAAAAGCTAAAGGCGTAAAAGGTTGC
The DNA here is from genome assembly GCA_907269065.1 of Crocallis elinguaria. NCBI lineage: Eukaryota > Metazoa > Arthropoda > Insecta > Lepidoptera > Geometridae > Crocallis > Crocallis elinguaria. The sequence continues at coordinate 6,291,848 of OU026079.1, read as the reverse complement.
GTAGTGCGTGATTTAGACAAATCAGACTATGAGAACACTTTATATACAGGCGATATTGTTCGAAAAGTAAATGTTTTATTCAAATCTATAAAACATGAGGTATATACAAGAAGTGTAAATAAAGTTGCGCTTTCTAGTAATGACGATAAGCGTTTGATTGCTAAAGATAAAGTAGGTACACTTGCTTGGGGACATACCTCAATACTTAATCTATAAAACTTTACTATAACAATCATAAGAATGTGAATATATCTACCTACATTAGTTAGTTATGTTTCCAATTGTTTTGTGTGCTATTTAAGTTTGTTATATTTACAATTATTTTGTGTACTAATTACTTATAATTAATTTGAATTAAATATCTTAATGTGAAGATCAATGCAAGTTTTTATTTAAAATTTCCTTTTAGTACCTATACCATTTCAACACGTTTATTCTTGTCTCTGTGCAGGTGTCAGTTTATATTTCACAATCACCTAATAAAAACAAGTATGGCGTCATATTATTAACAAGTTGATTCCTGTTTAAATCTTGGTATGTTAACACATCAGAAATTCATGTGAAACACAATACTATCACCGCCGCCATGTACTTGTCTGTATTCTTAGGATTTTACAAAATCAATTCATTTACACGCTTGCAGTTCTAGAGCACACTTGTTACAAGAGTTAAAAGTATTATTATACTTTTTATTTTCCACACATAAATCTTCGGCGAGCATCTATATAGTGTAAGTATGTTTTCTTTTGTTTCTATTGTATTGACTAAATTATTAAATTTGACTTAAATTATTAATGGCTTTTTTCTTTTTCAGAATTATGACTTCAGAACTTGATCCGATGTGGTTACCCCATGCTCAAGATCCTTTGGCTGGTTGGGACGAGTTCTTTGAAAGAGGCAAAAGAAACGAGCAACGCATCACCACTGAATCAGTTGGAAGCGGGAAAAAGGCAGTAAAAATCACCAAACGTAAAAATAAAGACTCTCTCTCATACGTAATTAGCAAAGCGCCAAAAAGAGGATATCGTCAAATAAAAATTCAAATTTTCGATTATAATGAAAGGTTAGATACTAATTGTGAAACTATACGTGTTCAATATTCGGTTGTGGAACCTATAGACGAAATAATGAACCTTACTGAAAATGTAGTAACTAAAATATCTAAGAAATTGGCAGAAGAATTGTATAATTGATAAATAAGTAAGATGTTTAATAAAGAATATTATATTTTTAAGTAAGATAGAAAATAAATATGATTTGTACTGTAAATATGTTATTATTAATTAAGATCGAAAAATAAACATGTTTTGTAAATAGCTTATTATATCATTTATTTTGTGTAGTTATAAGAGAAACAAGTAATTAAATATTTTAATGAACTAATATTAATTATGTCAAAGCATAACAATGACAAATTAAGTTAATTAAAAATTTAATGTTTTGTAAATAGTATATTATTTAAAAAGGGAAAATAAATACCTATGTTAAAACTATCTCTCTGTTTTATTTTATGTAGGTTAGGGAATAGTACACATACAAATCAAAAACAGTTTAAAAAAAATTACATTTATTAAATTCAAAATAATCATTACACAACTAAAAATAAAAACATATTAATATTAACGACAATACCTACGTACCTACAACTAAATATTACATAATTAAATCTTATACATTCTAACAACAACATCTTTCAACCCAATCATAATCTTTATCGCTAGAATTGTCATTACTGCTAGAACTGACATCGTCTTTATTTTTTATAGCTATGTCCTGGTCATCACCATCAAATAATTTAAAAATACTCATATTATTATCAATAAACCATGTCTTTATTAAAACAACATTTCTTAAAGCACACTGCTTTTTATGAAATACACAGTTATACGTACTCTTGTCATCACTATAAAGTTTGTTTAAACGCAAAAAATTAGGACAGCCTTTTTCTCCAATATCAACAACATTGCAGTTATTCAGACTTATGTTGTACATCCACTTGACTTTTTCTGCTCCTTTAACTAGAATATTTTTCCCTGACAAAACCGGTCTTATAATATCTAAAAACGTTTTGTGTTTCATATAACCTTCACTCCAAAATATACCCCGTTGCTTTTCAATCCAGTAAACGTGTTTCTTTTCTACATCTGTCAAATGAGAGTATGGATAGGGTGGTTTCACTAAAAACACTTGGGTGTGATCCCGCGTAGCCAGTGCAAACTCTTTCATGATGAAATTATTTTGGGAATCTTTAAATCCCTGTAAATCAACAATCATGCATCCAGGATTCATGATATCTTCTTAACAGTATTACTTAAAGGCTTGTATTCAACAATACAATCGTTTAGTATAAGACAAAATGCTGTTGTGTTATCTGGAAATTCCGTAATAGCTTCAAGGTCAATGCGTACATCAATCGGTCCTGTCTTCAGAGTTTCGTTTTGTCGCGAACAATCGATCACGAATAGAGGAGCCTTGGTTTTAAATTCTTCGTAACTCAATAAAGGCTCCGGACGGCGACCGTAATACGACTGTTGAAATCTAACGTAGCGCTCATATATTAAAGAGTAGTTATCGTCATTAAACTTGATATTTAGATTTTCATAAGGAAAGTAACATGAGTTCAAGAACACTCTAAGGTTTTGCAATTGACAATGATCAAACTGTGACATGTCTTTATCAGCTTGTCTAATACGGTTTGTTTGTAAACCTACAATCACGTATCGTGGTTTTTCTATTTGAGAAGTTGTTTTGATTGCCCAAGTATGTTTTGTAGTTTTTGGCAGAGCAGGGTATTCATATAGATCCCAATTTCTAAATACAATGTTGATAGAGCGATCTTTTTCTAAATATTTGAGCAAATTAATCCGCTCACGATCAGATACTTTTACATGTGGAACGCGCCAATTAATGTGTTTAATGTCAATTCCATTAACTATTTCTCCAGCTTCTAATTTCAGAGAATTAAGATTTGTGCTACTCCTAAGTAATATTAATTCATGTTTGCAGTTCATAATGATCTTGTTATAGTCTTCAGCGAACCCAAGTATTTTATTTAGAGGAATAGACACCGAAAAGTTTCCTGCCCAGTTATTTATGGTTCCGTTAATGTCCCACCCCCATGACTTTGACATCTTTGATTCGTTATCACTCATTGAAATTAAAGATTTCATGGTAGAAGTAATCCCCGCATTTTTTATTCTATCTATTTCTATTCCATTTAGCTCATATCGAATATCTTGAAAGAAAAATAATGCAGGATTGTTAGTAAAATGCACTTTGCTTACTGGCGTTTTTGTATCGCGTTTAACAACACTCACGACTCCTTCAATATATAGTGTACTTGCTGAAGGTAATACATATAGATCTTGCTGATTAATAGGTATTCGTATCTCATCATTTTCACGAAAACTATTGACGTATGGTTTATATGAATGATATTCTATACTCTCGATGGTATTATCAAGGCGAGGAAAATCTGCTATATTCAGAATGCTCATTTTAATAATCCAATTAATTTTAGAAACTCCTTATTTTCTTTTGTTAGCTTTACTTTAGGTCTTCTTTTGTTGATGTTGCGTTTTGAAATGGAGTGATTTACCATTGATGATGTGCTTTTATTAAAGTCAATCATTTTCTTCTAATATGAAAATACAACTGTATGTCTTCACCTCGTAAATTTACTAAATTATTACTAGCATCTAATATTTTGATAGTAATTGAGCTAATGCTAGTTTGATTAATAGGAAAATAAATAATATTTTTTGGTATTTCGATAATTCTATAACCAGGAGGCACGTTTGGAGGAAATTCGTGGATTATATGGCTGGGTTTACCATCGGTATACGACCCACTTATGATATCACATTCGATCCGTAGCACAGTTGTTGATAGAATGCTGACAGGATGCGAAGATTCGTTTATTATATTTGCTTTGAGTATCTTCCTGTCAAATCCAAATACTTTTGCAAGCAACGGACTCTTTTCAAAATGTATGTCTTTAGAACACACGATGGAAGTTTTTAACGTATTATTATTACAACTCATTTTGAAAGAACAATCTTTCATATTCAACTGTAAATAATCGCTTATATCGCTTAATTCATAGGATCCTTCTGGTATTTCAATGATTTCATTTTCACCATAATATAATTTGTTATTAGCACTATCTATATTAGGTATGGAATTATACGTTGAAAAGTATAATAAACCACATTCGTATTCACCATTTAATTCTAAAGCTGGTGAATAGTTGGTTAATGAAATTGCAGTGGAACTAGATATAGATAGCGTAAAAGACATCGTGTTACTGATACTTAATAAGTAATGCTTTACTTTAAATGCGATTTCCAAAAGCTTTTTAAATATTTGATACAGAGATGACCACAATTCACCGTATCATAACTTTGATATTTACAATAATTATAAAATACGTCACGATTATTTAAGTACTTAAGTAATTCTAACGGTGGTTTCAGATCACCGAAGCTGTCAAAATACTCACAGTAATCATTATTTTTTACGTAGGCTACCCAGTGAGTTCCTGGATTTTGATGATCATCTAGATTAATAATACCACATTCTGTACGTTTAGGTTTCTTTGGTAATCTATCTCTCATATAAACACCTCTGAAATATGGTATATTACTAGCATGTTCTAAAATATCTATATCGGTTAAAGCGCGGTTGGGTAGCCTCGTAATCAGTTTTTTGGAGCTTTAAGATATAAACCACTACCCTTTTTGTATGGTTTTAAATAACATCCTTTTCCTAGTGCTATCGCTTCCATAGCCTGATTGTGTCGTTCAGATTCATGAAGACTTTGTTTGGCTGATTTATAGTCGTTCACGGCTTTAGCAACACCTGCAGCACCACCAGTCAAAGCACCCAATGCCGATAATCCAGCAAATATGGGTATCAATGGTAATATTCCACCGGTCTTAGGAATAGGTATCACACGAGGCATACGAACTTTAGTTTTAGAAAATAATTTCTTTGCGACTGAATACGCAATTTTAATAGCTGATTCATTATTTTTAGGATTTATTTTTTTTAGTTCACTACGTATTTTAGAAATTATTGATTTAAAAGGCTTCACACCTGCTCCTATTTTTAATTTGGTTTTCATAGCGTTTTTTACTACCCATGAAGCAGCTTTTTCTCTTAAACTAGCATCTTTTGATTTTATTCGTCTTTTAGCCATGTTATATAATTCCAAGTCAGCTTTATGTCGATCTTCTATATTAGATTTATTTGAATATGTAATGTCGTGCTGTTTACAAGCTTCATCCAATTCATTCACTCCACGGTCACCTCGCAATAATCGTTCACTTAACCTAGTACCAGGTCCACAATAATTGTATCCTGGTAAATGTAATTCAAAAGGTAAATTGTTTATAATTTTATTAATGAGTCCGCCTCCTTCCATTGGTTAAACAATAATGATTATATTTTTATTACATAAGCTTTTTATACATTTAGGTAATTGCATTTTTGTTTATCCATGAGCTTTCATTTTCAGAAAATCCTAACCATTTAACAAACAATTTATCACCTTTTCGTTTCAAAACTTTTTCTATTAAGTATATACCAGGATGTTTGGTTTTTTGAAGTTCTTGCTCGTAAAACGTACCCAGTATAATTTGTTTGTGTTGATCTTCTATATGATATGTAACAGGGTTAGTAGTATTTATTTTTACAATAGTAAACAGTTCAGTTGACCAATTTGGCGTATATCCTTTTTTAAAATGTTCTTTGTACTTGCTGATACGAACTTGATCTCCAATTTGAAATTTCCCTTTCTTCATTGAGTTCTTATTTTGTGATTTTAGGATATTAAATAATACCATATTTCTATTTGAAGAGCTAACATCTTTAGGTTTAAATCTTATAGTGTGATGCACAGTATTATTATATTTATCAGTTATTTGTTGCAAAGGTTTTCCATTCCATTTATAATTTCCAACTAAATTAAAATACTTATATAATTTGTTTTTTATTGTTCTTATGAACCTTTCTACAATTGAAGCTTTTTTAACAGAGAAAGTAGAATAGTGATTAATATTATATTTTTTCATTAAGGTTTTGAATACATCATTATAAAATTCTTTTCCCAAATCTGTTTGCAAATGAACTGGTATTCGACCTTTGTTAAACACTTTTTCTAAAGCTTGAGCTATTTCACACTTTGTTTTGGTTTTCACAGGTACGGTCCACCCAAATTTAGAGAAAGCATCAATTACAACTAGAATATATTTATAACCTGAATTAAAGTTACTTAGGTTTTGTATATCTATTAGATCAGCTTGCCATGTTTCATCAATATTTTTTATCACCACGCAGCGACGAGTAAAGTTTTTGCGTGCTTGCCTGTGAATTTCATTGACGACCGCTTGTTTGCTCATTTGATTACTGGCTTAATAATATGTTTTGTCTGATATTCAGTATGATTTTCTTTCAAATGTTGACTTATTAGTACTTTAATTTGGCTCTTGATTAGTTCAAGTTTTGCATCTATTTCTTGCTTGGTATAAAAACTTTTTTTAATCATTTGTTCATCAAATGCTACCGCAGATTTATTGAATAGGTCTTCAGATAAACGCAAACGTTTATGCACGTGATTGCCAAACTTATCTATATTCATAACAGTAGAGGTATTGATTGATAGGCAGTTAAAATAAAACTGATTATTTTTTTATAGTACTTTTCTTTTATTCAGTTGATGGTACCGTTTTCACGTAGTTCTTCGATAATTGATATTATTTCATTATCTAGACCAGTGTTTCCAGCGTCACGAGAAGCTAACAATAATTTTAATCTTTCGACCAATTCATTAGGATCATCCCAATAAATGTAGTCCACTTTCGGATTAACTTTTTTCATGACTGGTAATCCTGATCCTTTGACAAGACTTTCGGTACTTGTTGTATAATCTTTTGTCAGCTTAAAAAATGGTTTTATGATGTTAAGGTATTTTATACCTTTGTTGCTTTTGATTGGTTTTTTCGGATCATAATCACGGCGGTGTGCATTGGTATCTATTAACATTTGTTTATAGTTCTGTTTGTCGTCCTCTGTTAATTTAGTTAAATCAGGAGTTTTTTTAAATAGTAATTCATATATCCCACGGGTTTTTTTATAGCGCCGTCCTCCTAAACTTATTTCTTCTCCAGTCACATTTAAATATAAAGTTCCCATTTTTAGTTTGCCACGTTCTAATCGAGCACCAAAAGGAACATCTTTAAACACTTCTTCCGATAAAGACCATGACATATCGTCCGGTTCTAAAGATTTAAACGATGAAGCACTTATATTTGAGGAATCTTTTTCATCACTTTCAGAACTATATTCACTTGACTCAGCGTTTGAATTGTACGTAACAGTTTGATCAGACTTTCTATTATTGGCAATACATGAATTTTTTTTATTAAGTTCATCTTCAACATCAGACTCATTATGTTGCACGTATTTCATTTTTTTGCGCTTAATGTACGGCTCCGTAAACATACCATTACTAGACGAGATACGTGCTGACACCAACTTGTTGAGAGGATCTGTTAATGGTTTTAATGCAGATTCGATAGCCATCTCATTGTCTGATTTTAAATTTTGCATAAGTTTTACCTTTCTTTTAACAGCATCTGCAGATTTTACAATTTGTTCTTTCAATTTTTTTTCTGTAATCGTCATAGCTATATGTTAATGAGCCCTATTTCAGGCAAGGATGGAAAAGTAAATGAATATAAATTAATTTTTATCATCTTATATATGAAAAGCACCAGTTAATCTAGCATAACAAACGTGTCAAAGTTTTTTCTGTAACCTCCTTTATTTTTTTCGCAATCTTTGTTTATTACTAAATAATTAAAAGGAACGCTCCAGACTTTAGTACACATTTCACGGAACTGATTCCATGTCATATCCGTATTCACATGTTCATCGTATACATGTTTGAGGTTTATGTCATCTTGCTTAAAAAGAACAATAACGTTAGCATTGTCTCTAATAAGTTGTTTTGGAATCTTGCTATATGTTTGGTTTAAGTAAAAACAATCAATTTGTTTGTGTCTTCCAGTAGCAAAGTAGTCACGTATGTTATTCTGTTTTTCACATGCAACGTCATCAAATATGATCACTGAATTTGGCTTTGCTTTCTGCGGACTTAATACGCTGTCGTTTTCTTTAAATTTATAGAAATTAATTTCAGGTACTAAGTTTAAGACATTTTCTAAGAAAACATATTTGGGTTGAAATAAAGTTTTAGAGAAAATATAAACATTCAAGAAGTTTATCCCGTGTTCATGTAATAGAAGACCAATTAATAAATTGGTTTTCCCACAGTTTGATGGACCACAAATGATGCATCGAATAGTGCTAGGCAGAAGCTTGCCATGTCTATGTGTATTTTCAGTAGTAGATCCGCAAATTGGGTTTATATGTAAAGAATAAGGTTGTTTAATAAATAACATGTTCGAACCACTATAAAGTTGGAAGAGAAATGAGTAATTTGCATTATACCTTGATATTTAATAAGAAACTAAACAACCAAAGCTTCTCGACACAACAGACGGATATCAATGTCGGAACCACCTTTTAGTAACGGATGAACAGACTTTACATTATTGGGTATTCTATCCCACCCGTAGTGAGCGCAGCGAACGGAGGTGAGCGAAAGCGAACGAAGGTGGGGTAGAATGCCCAATAATACACTACTGACTTGATCTAAACGTCAATAAAGTCATAATTTGTTACTTATTTATTTATAATCGATAAACTCTTCTTGGACTTTTAAGACAGTACTGAGGGAGTGATTCGAACAAAACAAACCATATTTACGCTCTACCACTGAGGTGCGTCTGAAGCTTTACTCACCAGAAGGCGCTTAGCTGCTTTTCTCATAAATTCGCCTCCTATCACTCTAACGAAAAAAGGTACAAAGCCAGGAACTACGAATAATTTTGCATAAAAAACAATTACTAACATAAAACTAAACGCTTCTATAACTTACAACAGATTTATTACTTCTTACGACCTTCACGAATGAGCAATAATCCCATGATTTAGTTCCTCCATGAAATCCAACTTCAACATAATCGTTTTATATAACCCTATGACATTTCAGCAGGAATTACGAGTACTCAGTGCCGCAATGCGGTACATTCGGCGGAAGAAATAATCTCCTCGGTGACACCGCATCCGTTCTTATTATGAGCTTATTGCGTACCCACAGTGTCAACAGTGGGTTAAGTGCTCACGACACGCCAACAGTTCAAAAGGAAAATACAATTGAAAAATGAACAATCGATGAATTAATTTTGTTCTAATACCCATGATACCTTGCTGTACGTGTAATAAAGATGAGGATTTATTTATTCAGTAATTCCCCTATTCTATCTAGTAATTCTAATTTACTTTTACAACATTTTATTAATTTTATTTTTATATATTAATAATATTTCTAAAACTCCTTGAATGGAATAGTTTTGGGGCTCCCACCTTCATTTGAACATCCGTATGAGGGATTTACCGATAGTATGATGCACAAGTTCTTACGATACTAATCAATAAATAAAAGTTAGTAATATGTAGTAAAATAGTTGAAGGAAACTTTATTTAATGTTCAAAATCTGTACAAATTTCCCGAAAGCGCTAGTTATTATAATAAATTAATATCATGTCATTAATCCTTACCTTACAATACAATAGGCTTAAAATCAATATAAAAATACGCTACCCCCAAGACGTTCGCACTTTTTTAAGCTAGTTATTTTGACTTACCTAATTATATAAAGCAAAAGCGACCTATTGGCACTACAAAGCATAAACAAAAATGTAATTAATTTTGGCGTTTGTTTTGCAAGTCAAAATAAAGTTTCTGCCAGGAAAGTACCCACTCAGTTTGTATGTACTCTGGCACAGCTAAGTGCAAGATTCAACCAGCGCCTGAACGAAATGTAATCACGGTACAGAACTAGCAAACAGTTATTTATGTCATGAAATATTTAGCGTGAAATCATAGCACATTAAAGATTTACTTTGTTATGTTGAGGTATATAAATCTATTTTTAGATTAGGTTATTTTTATTTTAACAGTAATTTGTAGGAGTGCATTCTGTGAATAAAAAACAAATTTTATAAGAACAAATTGTGAAAGTTTTAGAAGACTGTAATACAAGGCTTTCTCTTGATATCCGGGTTGTATCCAAGCATAAATTAACCAAATAATTAAAAAAGTGGTTTGATTTGAGAATTCTTCTTTTTCGAAATCGATTTCAAACAAAAATATTTCTTTAATATAAATTTCTGTAGGTATTTCAAAAGTTCTTTTCAATGTTTATTGATACCAAATCCAATTTCCATTTACCGAAGTGTATCGCTCCACCAATCTTACTTATCTAAGGAAATATTACCCTCTTGCGGATTTTCTGGATAACAGATCGTGTTAGAAATCTCACTATAACGATGGATTGTCAAGATTCGTAATTTATAAGTATTAAAAATAATGCAAGACAAATCCCATTGCAAAGAGGCGTGAGACAGGGAGACGTTATTTCTCCGAAACTATTCACGAACGCATTGGAGGATGTATTTAAGCTCTTGGACTGGAAAAGATCGGGCAACATTACTGATGGTGTACTCACCAATACATCACTAACCTTCGTTTTACCGATGATATAGGCATAATGGCGGAATCGCTCGAGGATCTCGGTACCATGATCAACGACCTCAGTAGAGTTTCCCAACGTGTTGGTCCTAAGATGAACATACCTACATGGACACGACGAAAATCATGGCCATGTTCCTATGCCATAATTGTTGGGGACGATACTCTCCGATTTGTTGATGAGTATGTCTACCTAGGACAGACTGTCCTATTAGGAAAATCCAATTTCGACAAAGACTTCGCACGAAGACGGCTGGGAAGCGTTTGGGAAGTTTTGACTTATCTTTTCGTCCACAATACCGCAGAGTCTGAAAGCAAAGAGTGTTTCCTAGTGGTCACTACAGATTGGTGGTAAGACTAGTCTGCCCAACGGGAATTAAATTCCCAGTGGTCAGATCCACTCAATATCGACTATAGTAGTTTTATACAAAAAGGTCAGTCAAATAGTTTGCTTTTGGTTGTCAAAAAAATATAAAAATAATTTCTTAAATATTTTCAAAGGCAGTAGCTAGAAAAGTCTGGTTTTAAGCAACAATGGTCTGTTTTTCTGTTTTTGGACAGAGGCACTGCAAAGGTGCACCGCAGAGGCAACTTAAAATTGTACAGAAAGTTAGCATAAAAAACTTAACAAACTTACTTAACATAAAAAATAATAAGAAAAGGAGCCGGGATACTCACCTTACTGCGAATTTTAAAGAAAAATAATGTTGCTAAAATAGCAAATAAACGAACAAAGGAAAATGTAATGAGAGACGAATTCTACTGAATTCTCAAATGATGTTAACCGATGGAGAAATTAATGTAGGCAATTTTTAGAGATAAAATTACAAAAGAGTAGGTAATAAAATGCAGAGCTATTTTGTTGTCATTGTACTTTTTTGTATGAAATCTTGACAAAACAACGGGAACAAAAAATCCCATTGGTCAGACTAATCTAACCAATCTGACCACTGGGATACTCCAAAAACAAAGGTTTTCAACCAGTATTGAAAACTTGTTGCTATAGCTATGGGAGCAATCCATGGGAGCCCGAAATTATTTTGTTACTGACTTTCTTTGGGGTTACAAGATATAACAGTTATTTCTATCTAGGAGACATTGGATCGATTGCCAACTCCATAATATTGTTTTTACATGATTCTTTGTTCAGAAGACGATTCTTCACCAAATTCAAAATATCTACTACTTTATTGGGTTCGCTATAACATAATTTTTTTCTTCACACTTTTCAGGCCGATCACGGAGTCTCGTCTCTGGGAAAGCCACAAAATATTCAAATAGAATACACCCAGACAGTATTCAGTAGAACCCAAGGCGAATAATAAAAACCACAACCGCACGCCTCATTTAGGCTGTCTCGAAATCTACCTTAGGTATTTACTAATATTCGCTCAAGATATGTTAACCATATGCGTAACGATTACGTTAGCTTATTTGAGTTCCTAGATTTGGAAAGTAGATTTATTATTCGTTAAAAGTTTTTGTGAGAATTATGGTACCTATAAGCTAAACAATTAAACTCTAATAGAACTAATTGTTTTAAGTATCATATTTAGGAGTTACAATTTTGCATTCCGATGAAGTTATGGCAATAAGCAATGATAGTAGAGTGGTAGAGCAACAGGCTACGATTCGGTGTTACTGGCGCTTTTACAACGTGTATATATTTCCTTACGATATAAATGAAATTATTGCTGTAGGTCACAACGAAAATAGGATGTGATTAAACGTATGAAGCTGTATGAACTGTTGTTATGTACAGCTAACGACATTCTCTTGGCATTCACTGATGCAAACAGTGCAACGTTGATACGTTGCTTCTTACATTACCAATAGGTAAAGGTCAGCGTGTTGGGTGACTGGTGCATGACGACAAATATTTTTAATTCAAATTCAAATTCATTTATTGCAGTAAACGTGGTACAATTTTAGGTCTTAAAAATATTTAGAATAAGTCTCGTCACATTTAGCTTTTAATAAGCATGCAAAATTAGATAATAATTATTATATGTATGTATGTATAATGAGGCATAACAAATAATAGGGACAATTAACAGAATAGTTTGATTTTCCTTATTTAAAGATTACATAATACATTTTCCAATAGTTTATAAAACATACAAATTTAACACAAACAACATAATCTACATCACATTTATTCTACTGATGTAAGCATCAATTTGCAATAAAACCAAATAGTTAATTTGAAAAATTATGATTTATACGCGATGAAGCACAAATTTGGTAAACATCCCGGTCCATTAACTTTAACGATCGCCGAATGAACGTCCTATTTCTTTGATAAAATTATAATAAAATGGTTTAAAAATAGGATAAGGTACCATCTTATAATGGTTTCAGAAATTCCCGATATATACGTAGCAGTTTATTAAAACCTCTTGAAGTTTTCTAATATTTTTTTTTGTACTATTTCATGACGAGACGAGCTGGGCGTTTGCCTCATTGTAAGCATAATGCCGGCCGATAACAATTGCAGTGCCACTCAGAACTTTGACACACAAAAACCTGTGTGACACGTGCGCTCGTTACACTGAGACATTAAGTATTAAGTCTCCATAAGTCCAGTAATTTCACTTACTACTTTGCCCGTCAAACCGACACACAGTAATGCTTGCACATTATTGCTACCAACTCAGACGGAAACTAGCTGAAGTGTTAGTCCTACCATCTATAAAATAATATCGCTTACGTTCAGTTATTATCATATTAATGTATTAAGTTCATAATAAACAACTTGCGACTTCCTCTTCTGATATAAGATTTTCCATCTAATTTAATTAAATCAAGTTTCTATTTGAGATGGAGCGGTGAAGCTTTAATAAGCTAATTGGTTAATTTCCCATGAACAAACGATAGGTACGCTTCGACTCAGAGTTCTAGTCAAATATTTCCGGACAAAATAGAGTGACACTGGCAAATTAGCCCCTGTGGTGGTAAATGGCTTACTGTCGAGTTGGCTTTCCTTCGATCTCTCTTTCTTTACGATGCCATATCTTGGGGGCTTTTATAGAAAATGTACTTACTTTTTTTAGCTAGGTCCTCGTTTGATTTTGTTTGGGTAAAGAAAAACTGACGTGGACAAATAAGCTGCAATAAGGTGCAGTCTACAAGAAGACAATTTAATTTGACGTATTGATAGAGCATTTCTATGTACTCGAGGTTCTAGCTTGATGTCTTTTAAAATATCATAAGTACATAATATAGCATGGTACACATACACATTTATTCACCAACTTCCCTTCCTTACCTATACTAGAACAAGAAAAACCTTAGTGGAGATGATCCAGCCAAACTTAAGGGCGTTTCATTCAGTACGCTACTAATGCCCTTACGGTAGGACATAAACCAGATACGGCACGATCTGCACTAAAGGAACACTTGAGGTCTCTACCAGGGTTGATGTGCATGCTCTGTTTTCTTTTCAATTTCCTTCTTTGATACAAATAAAAGTCTTTGAGAGTAGTGTTCTTTTTTCTACGCTTTTCTATGAGGATACAGCTATGTCTCAGGATAGTGCACAAAACAAAGACGTTTGTCTTAGTCAAAGTATATTTTTACAGTATGTATAAACACTGAGTTCCTGAGATTACTAAGTTTGGAAATTTAGTAAACGTACCTAATTTACTTACTTAACGATATGGTTTGTACAGTATTAGGTAATCTTTTGTTTTAAAATAGTTTACTATAGTATTTCGAAATAACAGTCTGAAATATCTGCAAGTTTTTAGCCATCGGGTAGATAAAAATATTTAGCCAATTTCTTTTAAGCCTTGCAAGCGACATCGGCAAGCGTAGGTACCTAGACTTAATCCGATGCTAAGGGAGTATTCACACGTAGCTACACGATATCGCTCGGTAAATATGAAATTTAGTGTTGTTTTTACTTCTAAGAGAGGTACATCATTCCCACATCTATTTGTTGAAAAGATTTTTATTTCAACAAGTTGAATTTTATTGTTATAAGCCTTTATCAACCTTGCGATGTATGTTAGCTTATTTAGGTCTGTGCAATATTGAGTAAAATACGGTTTTATAACTTTTGAAAGAGTTTTATTTCACACACGATTCCGATCACCTTAAAGCACAGCTACTATAAAACTAGACGAGAGCGAGTACAGACTATAAACACATCTTAATACTATTTGCCACAGATATTACATTGTAACTGGATTCTAACAAGGTCAAATCTTTTTAGCTAAATTTGACCCACTTCCCGGTGTTCGATTGAAGGGAAACTTTACATGCGTATATAAATCGGATGACAATGCAATGATGTTACAGAGCGTCTGATGATGGAGCCGGAACGTGACCACAGGAATTTTTTACCCAAGCAACGTAACCTTATCTACTTTCGACTCGTGTGACATGTACGCGAATTTTAAAAGAATCGATAGATACTTAGCTCAAAAAACTAACGTAAGGATGGCTTCTTAGTAATTTTGCGTGGACCCTCGTGTTCGATCCCGGCCAGAGCAAATTTTGTGTGGTAAGCACAAAGGTCTTCGATGTTTGTGTGCGTCCATGCCATCTGCAACACAGCGAATCATAGCACCGGGGATATGAAACATAGTACATAACATATTAATACCTATACTGTCCGAATTATATTATTATGAGACTAGGTGGTAGGAATAACTCTTCGTGAGTGTCCCTCTGGGTTGCTCGTGAAATCTGTCGTCAACCAGTAAAGTGCAAGCATTACTGTGTTCCGGTTTGATGATCAAAGTAGTCAGTGGAATTACTGGGCTTATGAGACTTGTATAATACCTAATGTCTCTGGGTAACTACGCACTGCAGTGCCGCAGCAGCGCAGACCTTTGTGCTTCAAATTTCTGAGTGACACTGCAATTGTTAGGTTATGGGCCTATGGGCTGGTGTTACGCTTACCATCAGGCAAACGACCCACTCGTGTTTCAAAGTTCTGAATGGCTCTGCAATTGTTATGGGCCGGCGTTATGGTTACTATCAGGCAAACGACCAGCAGCAGGGATATTTTAATTCACTTGGAATGATTCCGTGTAGGAAGCGTCTTTTTCTGATCGTTTATATTTCGGAAACGGGACGGAATACCGAAAAATATTCTCGGGATTATATCCATTTATAAGCAACTGTGAGTTATCGAATCTATACACGGGAAATTTCTCTAACAAGATGCGATTCCGAAATATAAACTATCAAGACAGTCGCTTCCGAAACGGATACATCATTCCGAGCGAATTATAATGACCTGCAGGACTCGATAAAGAAACTAAATTTTTCGATGTAAACATACAATTGCAAGATTCACAAGGAGTAAATTTAACGCTAAAATGCGAGTCGTACAATAATATAATCGTAAACTATAAGTGCTACCTAATAAATAGACAAGAAAGTAGATTAGATACCACTGGGACGCCGTCGTGGTCCGTTCGTGTACTCTACAAATTAAAACTTACCTTGACACTCTATTTTGTGAAAGTTTTATTTAAGAGAAAACATTTCAGTTTAGTTTGTAATTCGCAGCGCGAAAGTTTGGTGAGATTTCAATTGTAGAGGAAAATAGTAGGGATGGGGTACACCATAAATTTTAAATTAATGGTTTTAGTAATATTTTACGCTTATTGATTTGTATGATTCACCAACGATGGATGTTAGAGTAGTTCAATTCGTTTCTTTAGGTAATGTTGAAAGCATTTTTTTCGGAAGGCAGGCCTCGGTGTTTCAAAGTTCTGAGTGGCACTGCAATTGTTATGGGCCAGCGTTATGTTTACCATCAGGCAAACAACTAGCACGTCTCGCTATCAAATAGAAATTTAACAAAAAATATTGCTTGCTAGCCTAGCAATCACTTGTCGAGTCAACTCCATACTAAAAACATGCGCGATGATAGTTCATACACGCGGCGCTAGGGGTGCTGTACTTACATTGTTTCATACAAAATCTTCGTAAACGCATTCACTGTAGAACGCATTAACTTGTTGCAAAACTCACACTAGGCCCTCAGCCGAGATACTGGTCATAATATGCTACATACGCGAGTAAGTATGTACTTATGAGAAAAATGATTAAATACGTTACATTCGTTATATCCTTTTTCCAACAAAACAGCGAGTAAGTATGTACTTATGAGAAAAATGATTAAATACGTTACATTCGTTATATCCTTTTTCCAACAAAAGCGTTAAATTACATCGATTACATCATCCATCCTCATCACTCTATTACACAAATGAGAGAGAACACGAGCCGTAACAGTTCAGTTCTCTGCTCAATGCAAATGAGCACGTGAATTGTGAAACAGCATCGTCATCATGAAAGATTAGACAGAAAGACAAATGGAGGCAGATATCTACGAGCATTACACACATTGTACTGGTCGTATTGTTCTCAAAGAGACGGCTGTTCTTTTTTCTTGCTTTCCTTTTTTTATTGCTCCATTTGTACCAAGCCTGGCTTGTGTCTGCGTTCCTCTGTCGCATTATATAAGCTTACGTAGTACGTAAGGTCCTGAGATTTTAATGGACGATGATAATGATGTTGCCGGTTGGGTAAGTTAGGTAACAAAACAGAATTATTTAAGCAGTGAAAGCTTTTTTATTGAAGTGTCCCCGTGGTCCCACTGGTTGGTCCATGGGTAATTATGTTTCTCTGTTGTCCCGACGCACTAGATTGACACTGCTTTGACCCATTGCAGCACCTTGTGGGTCTACGGGTAATATTTTTTCTCCATAGTCCCACTGTTTCACATCCCAAACAGAGATGCGAGACTGTGTGAAATATATTTACGTAAAATACTAATATTAGCTGGTATCACAAGAACCAACCTAATTCAATACCTTTTTTATGTCCTACTTATTGAATAACAACGCGAGTTTGCCTGATGGTAAGCATAATGCCAGTCCATAACTGCAATTGCAGTGTCACCAAGAATTTTGAAACGCAATGCTTGCAGATTACTGCTTGGCGGCAGACTGCACGAGCAAAGAGCTCCTTTTCCACTAGTTGAAGAGTTTATTTTACCACCTGGAGGCCCTACCACAATCTCTTATTACGTCTCGTATTACTTTAACCGTACATTCAAAATTGTAGTACAAATTTACTATATAAGGTTAAAGTAATACTGCTCTAAGAGATTGTGGTAGGCCTGCTGGTCAAAAATTATTTAAAACAATGTTGTCTTGTTTTAGTTTTCTGACGTTTGTTTTATAGCATATTTTTCATAATATCACGTTAACAGAGGAGCAACAAAAAAGATCAGTAAATCCATTTCATTAATTATTTTTTATGGCATCGTGGAGGAACTTATAAACGCCACATTTATCATTTTAAAATTAGTCATTTTATTTTTCAAAACATGTTGTGTAATGTACCTATAATGTATTCGAAACGTATAACATCTCTACTAAACAACAAACTACGCTGAACTCATATTGTCCGAAAAATCTAAAATATATCAGCACGACCAAATCATGGTAGTAATCTGGTTTAAAGCTTCATCACTGACGCACACTGTTGCTCTCTATGTTTTCTGTGCTTCATGGGGCCTTAATTAGGGTAGACCACGCATTTAATTGAATAAAAACATTGCATAATTAACCAGAGGCACAAAAGCTAGTAAAAGGATGTCGGCTGTCTTTTTTTTTTTTTTTTTTTTTTTTTATTTAATTATTATACTCTGCAAGCTCCAGGGCTCGCACCCTTTTTTTGCTGTATAAGTTATTTTTACATTATAATTTCTTAATATATTATTACTTAACAAAAGTATACCTACTCTGAAGGCCTAACTAAAGTGTCACATATTATACATACATATTATTAAATTAACATACTATTATTATTATTACATTATACATACTACATACTATTATTACATTTATATAAATATTACTAGTGTAAGTTATTGCTAGTTTATCAAGAGTAGTTAATGAAGTGCACAATCGGAGCGGACGAGATCCCACTAGCAGCACCCGTTCACGAGTGTGACGCATGTGCCAGCCATCGCTCTCCTCAACCATTTTCGAGGGAAGAGGGCGACCCGCCACACGACGCCGCTGCAGCAGGGTCATTCCAGTGGCCATGGCCACTCCGGTTGTTCACTTAATTCACTTTTCCTATGTCAACTCTCCGTCTCCGCCCCTTCGTTCGAACTCTACGATGGCCTCCGCCACCACATTGTTCCCATCTCTGATGGCCATTTTGAGGTTGTAGTCCACGATCCTTTTGGTGGAAGCTGCCTTCACCCTCATCACGAAGCGGCCTATCGCATCGTCGCTATCATCGGTATAGTATGTACAGCTACTCCGATGACGCGACAATGCCACCACCGCATGTGGGACGCTGTCGTGCAGCTTAAGCTTTTGGCCTTTAGTTTGCATGACGATCACCGACTCGTACGTCAGTCCCTGAGCTTCATGAATGGTCAAGATGCGCGACCCAGTGCCTCCCCCGTATCCCTTGGTGATCAGGGATTCTTTCTCTTCCTGTGTGTGTACTAGGAAGAGAGTGTCGGGAAGGGTAACGGGTATTTGCGCACCTGTAAACCGCTTCAGCTTCAGAGAATGAACTTTGGATGCCGATGAGTAGATGCCGGAGTACACCTCCCGAAGGGCGTAGGCGACATCCATAGGGTTCCGATGCGTACACAACAGTTCCTGAGTGATTGTTGTCACCAGGTTTGGACGACAGTACCTTAGGACAAAGAGGTTCTCTCTGTCAATGAAAGGTAACTGGTTGACGTCTCCGATGAGAAAAAGTTCGTTAGCACCACACAGCCGACTTACCATGATTATGGCCCCAAAATGGTTCAAAAGTGCCTCATCAACCAAAAGACGGTTGTACTTATGGGTTGCTTTAAAACCATTCACTAAGACAGAGGCCATAGTGCGCACCCTGGTTTTGACCAGGTCACCTATTCGTTGCGCTAGTTTTTCTCGCAAGTCTTTGGCTGCTTCCGTCGTTGTGGTGATGATAACGTCCTCCTCCCCATTGAAGTTGCCAACAATCCACGTTGTTTTTCCGCATCCTGGAACCCCATTTACCCATTCGATCCTAGGCATCACCCAGTCGTCCCAAGATGCTTCGCCTTCAGAGATACCCGAGATGGATTTCGCCGTCTCAAGTATCCTGTCGTCTAGCATCGTCCGAGTTCGCCGAGCAACGACCAAGATCGGATCGTCATGCGGGGCAGAGAATTTGATTAGACCAGTACGCCCCGTCCCCTCCTTTGCTAGAGCCACAAAGCCACTTGTTGCATTAAAAGCTGCCATATAACTTCCCACCATCCGACCCCGAAGGACTAGGCCGTCATTGTTGTTGTATATGGCAGCTTCTTCCTCCTCGAGGTACGCCTTCAAGAGATTATCGTTGATGGCGCCACCCAGCTGATAGCACTGCAGGATCTTCTTGCAGATCATAGTGTCGACCACTATGCTTGCTTTATGTCGGCTGTCTTTGTACGTTTGCCTCGAAAAGGTTTCCCGGAAGTTTAAATAGGGCCTGTATCGTTTTTCACGACTGCGCAAGAAGGAGACATGCGATGTTTTGAAAAAGGCCTTGAACACTGACAAATATTTTATGCTATCTATTTAATAGAATAGTAAATATTCATAACCTAAATTTTAGGCTGTGTGTGCTTCTATACATCACTTCAACCATGTATTTGATGAAACTATTATTTTCCACTGAAGATAGAAATCTGAGAAATAATTCTTCTTTCGTAATGTGGACACATATTAAGAAAGGAATTTTTGATAGGTATTGAACCCCTAAAGGTGTTAAAGTTTCTGTAGATAACACTGTGGTAGAGAACGATTTTTTTGTATTTCAAGTTTCATTAACTTATAAATTAGACTAAACGAACAAAAACATAAGTAGACAGGTGTTACATCGTTTTTGATAATCAATCCTTAAGATGGTTAATAAATTTTAAAGTACTACGTGGACGAAGTTTCAAGCGACAAAGTAGTAGTTAAGAATAGTAAAGAATAAGAACGAAAGAGAAAATTTGTTCCTTTGCAGCTAAAAATACTACACGCGTTAGAGTCTAGACCTACGCTCTCACGCATTACTCAATACCTAAGTATATTCTGACAGTTACAGGTTTTGTGCATTACGCTCAGATACATATACACGCAGTTGCGTGTAGCTCCATTGATGAAGAGGTACCAAATACCTCGAAACCGGTCGAGCAATCGTCGCGAAGCTCGGCTAAACCACGTAAGTGAATCCGGTTAAATAGATATAAATATTAGTTGGATTGTCGCCACCGGTGTCGCAATGACAGTTTGACATCTGAAACTTCAAACAAATAAATGCGGTATTAAAGTGCCACACCTAACGTATGCTTCAAAAGAACCGTAACTATGCGATCTGCCTTAGTAAACATGTTAGTTTTAAAATAGTTTAAATACAAAAAGTTCTTAGTTGGAAAGTGTTTTGCTTCCCGTCCGCTGATTACTTCGCAACTGCCGATTGCATAGGAGGAACTCTGAAAATACTTACATTTAGGGTTACCACATCCGTTTTCATTTATTTAGCTATAAATAATTATAGCCACTACTTTTACTAGATGGTATGACTAACTCTTCTGCGTTTTACAATTGTTTAAAACTTAAGATTAGTTCTAAGATTAGTTCTAAGCTACCATTGTTACGTTTTGTGTGCGACTCAAATAAAGTTTTCCTTTTCCTTTACTTCCTTCCCACCTTTCCCTCTGTACTTTTATTACATATGTATTTATATATTCTTCTTAAACTCTATCTTCTTATGGGGGGATGGCAATAGAAATTGCTTCATACCCCCCATAACAACCATTTAAACCCATTTTTATCACTTTCATTTTCAGCAAGGATGGGAATTACGTGTATACCGTTAGCCGTTTTCCCATCCTGCCCCAATCACTTTCTCAACTAAAAAAAAAAGACTTCTGCGAGTGTCCGTCCCGGGTTGGTACCACCGTTTTCTTCGTGAAGTCTGCCACCAAGCTGTAATGTGCCAGCGCTACTGTGTTCCAGTTTGATGATCAAAAAGCCAGTAAAATTACTAGGCTTACGAGACTTAATACCTAATGTGTCAGGGTAACGAGCGCACTGCAGTACCACCCAGGCCTTTCTGTTTGAAAGTTCTGAGTGGCACTGCAATTGTTATTAGCCGGCGTTATGCTTAATATCTGAAATTCATCATCATCATCAACCGGAAGACGTCCACTGCTGAACATAGACCTCCCCCATAGAACTCCACTTGGATCGGCTACTCGCCTCTTGCATCCAAGGGTTCCCCGCGGTTTTGACAAGGTCATCGTTCCACCTAGTGGGGGGTCGTCCTACACTACGTCTTCCGGTTCGATAAGAAATTATTAACTATGTAATTACTAGCTTCTGTCCGCGGTTTGACCACGGGAATGTGGTATTCTCCACACTGTTTTGGAGAATATGTTTTTTATCTGAGTTTTTTTATTTATTTATGTTTATTTTTGTGTAATATTTGTTTAACTAAGTACTTATAACATTATGATGACCCTACTCCCTCCAGCTTAGTGCTACCACGACCGTGTAAAGAGCAGTTTTGAAACTTTCGACCCGCGGCTTAACGCCGCTTGGAAAGTGGAACTGGCCGACGCGGTTTTCTTTAAAGTTTTTCAAGTCAACAGCACTTTTTCTTTCATTGCACTATTTTCTGCCTATAGCCTCATATACTTATTAGGTAATAAGATTACGATTGGAAGCCGAGTATGATTAGACATAATTTTCTAGGTGTGAACAATTGCTAAATCTTAAAAGTAGTAAGTCTGCAAAGACGTAGGTACTGTGACCTCATGTAAATGAAGGAGAAGAACAGGAACTAGGTATGATCCAAAGTCTCATCCGTATGAAGATTCAAATAGGTATTTTGGGATATACGCCAAATGCATCTATGTAAAATTAGGGATTAAACAATTTTTAATGTATTTTAATGCATTTTTTTACATTATTTCAATTTCACCCTTTGCAGTTTTCGTAGTCACATGTAAACTAGATGAAGGTTAACAAGATATTTTTATAATTTTCCTACATTTTTAATTTAAATAGGCGCTCGAAATGTCTAGAAATTTTGTAATATTGCGCTGGGCTTGCACTAATTGTTAGACAAAATCCCAACCTACATACCAAACTCCAAACAAACCTCTCGAGATAAGGGCGTTTTTGGATGTCAATACTAGTATAGCTTGTAACCTTTTACGTACATTGTTGGACAAAAACAATAAATATTGATATACTTCAATTGTTTCTTGTAAACTATAGATTTCTTGATCAACATTTGCCTTTAATTTAATCATTGCACACTAGGTTACCTTTGTTTGAGGTCACGCAGAACTAACTGGCTCTAGGGAAATTAACTTTCGATGGATAAAGGTCGTGCAGGTAAGAATTATATATTGAGTTTACTACCCACTTTCCCTGAAGGAAATGTGGCTTTATTAAAAAGTAAAGTCTATACAACTTACCTCAGAGGTTAGGTACATAGAGAATTTTTGATAAATTGGTCTTGTTCATAATCCGTATTCGTTGACGATATTCATTAGGAAGAAGCGAGGCCTTGGTTTTGTAAGTTAGCTTTGACTTAGAATTGTACAAACGGCATGCGTTAGGTATGAGGCCACCATATATTTATCACTATTTTGACCCGCGTTCCCACAGGAACCATGCATTTTTCCGGGATAAAAAGTAGCCAATGTTATTCTCCGATCCATAAACTATATATATCTATGCCAAAAATCGCGTCGATCCGTTGTTCCGTTACTGCGTTAAAGAAGGACAAACCAACAAACAAACAAACAAACAAACACACTTTCGCATTTATAATATTAGTAGAGTAGGATAGTAGGATTTCAACCCGTAAACACGAACCTATTTTAGATAAAAATTACTACATTTTAGATATATTAATAGTTTATGTTATGTTTCTTTCACATGTTCCCATTTAGAAAGAGTGTGAAACTAAAATTAGGTTTAGGTGTGAGATGACAGAATCGACACCAATGTTAAATCAATACTTAATGCGAAAGTGTGTTTGTTGGTTTGTCGTTTTACGCAGCTAATGTAGTCATGTTGTTGATGGGAGAGAAGAGTATAGGTCGGAGACTCGGAGAATGCCATGTACATTTTTTTAATACTATTGGATTATCTAAGAGACTAACGACAGTTAGATTATCTAAAAGCCAATGTTGGGATATTGATAATCGAAATGGTCTAGCCCACTACCAGTTGTTAGCCTACCCACTATGCTGGAGGCATTGCTTCGTTGGTTCGCAATGATGATCAGTGTTAACTAAGAAACTCATTCTTTTAAATATCCAACATAGTCTACGTTCACGTATCACTTTACTCCAAGATTAGTGTAACAGGAAGAGTTTAATATTAGAATACAACATACTTAATAATGATTATTATTACCACGAAAATTGTCCAAAACAAACCGTTACCATCTCGGCCGCACAATTACAATTAGGCTCTCGTCGTGAGTCGTGACGGGTGGTTGTATAAGGAATATTTATTTGTCAGCAAATTGTCCTCCGCCATTAGCACTCGGGGAATCGTAAGTACGCCGTAAAAAGTTTGGGGAATTCTATGAGAGGTTTAAGTGTTAATGTTCGTTCGTAACAACTTCAAGTCAGAACATGGGTCGTATTATCTGTGAGATTATAAGCTGGTTCTTTGGTTTTTCTACTTTTTACTGCCAAGCTTAAATGAAATCATTTGAGCTTGTACGGGTATGTTATTAGGAGTGTTGAAACGCCCAAGAAAATATGTATGGATTATGTAAAGGTTGTAAACAAATGAATTGGATTATGGATGAATTGGAAGTGCATAAAACGCCGATACTTTCGTCTTGTTCGGTTTTTCGCTTACGCTGATGTTTCCGTGAGCCGCAAAAGGTTTAAATCCAAAGTGGTCATATAATATACATTAGTCAAGAGCTGAAATCCCTTCTTTATTGTGTAACTGAAGTTATTTTTTTTTTCATCTTTCATTTATCAAATAACTACCTACTTATTGTTATAATTAAATTGAATAATATTCAATTTAACTTCAAATTGTATGTTCTCTGAACTCTAATTCTGTTAACAGTTTACCCACTCATCTCCACTAAGTTCAGCAATGCTAATTAATAACAGCATTACCTAACAATTCCCCCAACGGTACTAACTACAAAAGTATTGCCACTTCGGTAATACGTATAACATTACATTGATTCGCCTCGTAAAAATAATTTCCTTGGAAAAGTTGGAATCTCGCCGAATTGTGGAGAATCAATTTGAACAACCCTTGTTTGTCGATAACACTGCTTTTATTTCATGGGGGTAATAGATTCCCTCATAAAGTTTGCGTTTATGGCCTTTTATGTGAACGATAAAATGTTGACTGGAATAAGTGCATACGTGGAATACTTTTACTATCATCGGATACCAAACCAATGAATAAGTGACAATCTGTTTCTCATTCATAGGGTGGTAATATGCGACTGTAACTTTTTTATGGTGAGAACAAAATCCTGAATCGAACATTGTATAGAGAACCAATCGAATAGTATAGAGTAGTTGACAGTAGTGAGAAAATCCTGTGATATTCTTAAAAAAAGCTATTTGTCTTATACTAGGTGGTAGGACTAGATTTTCTACGTCTGGGTTGGTACCACCGCTTTGCTCGCGAAGTCTGCCGCCAAGCAGTAATCTGCAAGTATTTGCACATTACTGTGCTGTGTTCCGGTTTGATGAGCAAAGTAGCAAATGAAATTACTGATGCTTATGAGACTTAACAGGTACCTATTGTATCAGGGTAACAAGCGCACTGCAGTGCCACGCAGGCCTTTGTGTTTCGTGGTACTGCTATTGTTATGGGCCAGCGTTATGCTTACCATCAGAAAAATGACCAGCTCGTTTCGTTATCTTATAGTATAAACCTAGTAGTCAAAATCAGCACGGAATTGATATTTGTATCAGATCTGTCAGATTTTGTACTTAAAAATATGTCTCTTTCTCACAGTTATGAAGTCCGTTTGCAAATTTAGTTCAATAAATGCATCATCATCGTCATCAGCATTTTACGCTCTTACTTATAAGAGCTGGTGGGCTGGTATACCGTCCTTCTCTCAGAGAGGGAATATGGACCATAACGCAGTCAGTACAGTATGGTGGATGTCACATGTCTTCGAATTTTGTGGTTCTTGAACATGTGGGTTCTCACGATGTTTTTCTTCAACGTTTTAGATATAAGTCATTGGTGTGCAGCTGAGACGTGATTCGATACATGGTGCCCTCGGCCCTACTCGCTCCAAACGTGTTATGTTAATCCGTCATTCGACTGACTGAAATATATCAATTAATTTTCTTTCTGAACGATACAACTATTTGGTTGGTTCAATAGGAGTTTCTAAATTTCTTTCACTCCGACCAACTAAACGGACCATCTAATTTTCTTTCTCCATGATTCGAAAGTTATAGATAATACAAATTATGTTTCTTATTGAGTACATTTTTGTTTTCTATGATGGTATTATAAATTTGAAATTGACGAATTATTTCTGTCTGATAGGTATGTCTTTTAGAATAATCTCCTGAAACTTGCAAAACTTATCTATTACTTATCAGAATATTTTAAAATAACAGTCACTGGTGAAGGTTATCCATACGCATTGAATGTCCCCAATTTTTTTTCGTCCAATTGCCACGTCGTCCACTGTCTTCCATTCCATGTTGATTCTGTTTCTTTCTTGACTTGCTTCATACGGATAACATAATATTTAGTTAGACATTAATCATCATCATGTCACACTGTAGTACTCTACAGTGTGACCTCAAGACCTCTTCTTCTGTTCCTTTCAGCGGCTCTTCTCTTTTCTGTGTTAAGTATGGACCAACCAGGCATTTAAGTAGGAGACTAGTTGCTCCCGCTATCTACGTCTGCATTTGCCACGTTGTCATGATAGATTGGAATCGCTCTGCATTGTTTCTTGTCCGATTTTCGACAGACGTGGTCAGCCCACTCCCATTTCAGCTAGACATATAACTACAAAAATGTCATAACATTCTGACTACCCAACACTAAAATAAAATACGTTACCTGAACTTTGCAGGGAATAAAGTTTGGGATTTTATCGATTTCCGTATTGCGTTAAAAGCTCTCATTTGGTTTTATTGTACGAAATGTATGAAAGCATTTTGCATTGAGCCGTGGTCACGCACACTGGGCGTTACGCCTTTACTACCTAACCCGAGTCTTGCCTTTCGTAGGTACGGTAAATGAAGGGTGGCACCACCCTTCTGTATAGAGGCGGAAAGTACTTAAAACCTGTCAACCTTACTCATTTAGGGGACATAATGGGCAATCATTTTTAATTTCTCAATTAGGGGGAAAGACAAAGATTTGTTAAGATTACAAAGTTTATATATACCTACATTAATTTATGAAATAACAAAGCAACAGTCACTCCAAGTTGTAAAATAATCCGAACAAGATTTTGCAAATGTGACAGCCTAGTGATGCATACATCTATACAAATAAATAAAATTGAAGTGTCTGTCTGTAATATCAAAATAAGAGCTTTTTACTATATGCAAATGAAAGTATATACGGGACCTACACCAAAACAGCCATTTTTAAAATTTTTGTCTATCTGTTTGTTCCGGGTAATATCCGAAACGGCTGGACCGATTTTGACGGGAGTTTCACTGGCAGATAACTGATGTTACAAGGAGTAACTAAGGCTACTTTAATTTTAGAAAAATAATTAGGGTTCCGCGCAAAAAAATAAAAACCATGAAATCCAAAATCTCCACGCGGGTGAAACCGCGGGCAGTAGCCAGTTGAATATAATAATTTTATACCATTAACTATGTGTGTCATATATGTATAATTTCCAAAAATCGTTATCAAAATCCTATGAGACCTGGCTCTCTGTATCTTTCACATTTTCTAGCACCCGACGACACAAATAAATAAGTGCGTTGTTCCACATCTCTCCGAAGGGGTAATACCTACATATTCAGGATAATAAAGGGCCGTCCCCCGAGTACGCCGGGCCACCGTCCGATCATAACCCAATTACAGCTCAACCACGTTTTTATGGACCCCACGCCACGAAAAAAAGATATTATACCTGTTTGCGGAAAAGTCGAGGTCATTATTTTTTGTGTCCGCAGTTACGTATGTTGCCGTTAGCTATAATGTGAAGCTCGAAATATTATTCTTATATATAAATCATTTTAGGCGTATATTGCTATATATAAATAGCGTCACTTTTTTTATGCTATTTGGTAACGAGATGAGCTGGTCGTTTGCCTGATGATAAGCATAACGATGGTCCATAACAATTGCAGTGCCACTCAGAACTTTGAAACACAAAGGCCTGCGCGGCACTGCAGTGCGCTCGTTATCCTGAGACATTAGGTATTAAGTCTCATAAGCCCAGTAATATCACTGGCTACTCTGCTCATCAAACCGGAACACAGTAATGCTTGCACATTACTGCTTGGCGGCAGACTTCACGAGCAAAGCGGTGGTAACAACCCAGACGGACACTCGCAGAAGAGTTAGTCCTACCACTAACAAAATTCATTATCTAATAGTATTAAAACCAAACAAAAGTAACGAGCACTATATAAATATCTAAGAACTAAAGCGATTGTTTTGTATTTTTAAATAGTTGTTATTCCTTGTGATAAAATATGTTCAATCCTTTTGCATTTGAGAAAGTAAAACAGTGAGCTAGTGTGAAAACATTTCGCTACGTTTGTAAGCCGATTTCGGTTGGTTTAGTGACTAGATCGCTTTGTAGAATAGGTTTAGAATTTGATTTGTGCGTTTTTTAAAATCACTTTCAATGCTTTACAGAACATTAAGGCAAACCTATAATTGCCAATAAAAATAAAGGCCATTCGCTCAACTCGAAAAGACATCTACTCATTTGTTATTCCATAAAAATAATGACAAAGTATGTTGTGTCTATGCACATTTTCAACATAAATTGTACAGACAAAGTTTTAATACGTGTTGAAATATAATAAAAGAAGTTTTCAGTGGATGTTTGTAAAAACCGAGCCATCAGTTTTATTCCAGGTTCGCCGGGCTTACCACCTTCGGCCAAATTGTTGAGATAGTGGTCATATTATTTATAGGAAAAAAAAACAAATTACTTAGTTGTATATAAAATTTAAAATATTATTTTATATGCACTTGATTGGTTAACATTTGACGAGTAACTCCTCTGATGTGAAAATATGATTTGGTTGAAATAACCCGAATAACTAGGAACGAGAATTATTTCTAGTTTAGTGTCGGCTCAATGTGAGCCAAGCCGAGCACATCTACAAGTAAAATGGCTTTTGAAAAACTTGAAGAAAATATCGCGATATATAAAATTTCGTCCCCCATTTTTCATCTTTAGGGGAAGTGTTCTTTTATTAAATTTATATGGGATCACCTCGAGAGTGTATGATTTCAAACAAAAAATGAATTTTTAAAATCTGTCCACAATTGACGGAGAAATCGGTGAACATACATAAAAATACATACCGTCGAACCGAGGACTTCCTCCTTTTTTAAAGTTGGTTAAAAAGTGGAACTACTCGTTTCTGTTTCTAACTTGCCAAAGCCAAATCTGCATCAACGGTCACGTCATAGACAATCATCAATCATCCATAAAATCTTTTGACGGAAGAATTTAATTTAGAGGAAGTAGAAACTCTTTTCCAATTTGAATAATCTCACAAAATCTGATCGGTCTCTGTCTGCAAGAGACTGCTTTTGGACGTGATCAGCATGCTCTCCAATTATGAAAGCTAAAGGAGTGACGCGAATTTGTTAAAAGGTGGTGTATGGTATGAGATGATAGCGGATAATATGCAGCATGTATTTTTGATACCGGAGAGAAGGGTAAGGTATCGCTGTAACTACATGAAAACGTTCTTATAAGACTGTCCTTAATTTTTTCCGAAATCACTCATCTGGATTTATCTAGATCCACAGATATAAACGGTTGGACCGATTATGACGGGTCTTTCACTGGCAGATACTGATGTTATAAGGAGTAACTTAGGCTACACGGGCGAAGCCGCGTGTCACAGCTAAGTTTAACTATAATATGTATAGGTAACTATTTTTAAACTTGGTGACTTTCTAGACGATTTGTAGAGATGTATGATTGTTCAAACATATAACTAGGTGCTTGGATGCCGTTAATTAGCCCGGAAAATATTATTAAATGCGTGACAGGTTCGTTTCACATGCGATAGTATGGAAACAGTCTTGACTTCACTTAGCCTTAAACTACTGGTTACTTTATTATTTTTTACTCTTTATAGGTTGGCTTATCGTCTATCACCTATAAAATAACCATGTGAAGGCGTGACACAGGACACAGGACAAAGAAAGCGACACGCTAACGCGTAGGATACGTACTCCACTACCAGTTAGCCATGTACCCGTGTGCTGGCTGCATTGCACACTTTAAAAGAAAAAACAAATTAATGATGTTAAAATTATTTGGCTTATGACTTGAGTCAATCTTAAAGTATGAAAATGTATTCAGGTCGCCTGAGTAACAATCGGTGACAGCTGCATAAAGCGACGGAATACGGCAATTTATCGGTTATATTCAAACAGTATTGCATTGCAAATCCATTCGAGACACGTAAGCGTGTTTATAAAGTCTGAATTGGAAAGCAGACTCAAATTTCATACTGGGATTAGATTTATTCAGAGACTTAACTAACTTTTGTAGAACAGCTACGATGTCTGCTACGCATTTAAGCTACGATTGTCTACGTTCGCCTAGCACCACCAGAAATGATCTATTTTAGTTTGTATTAACTCAATAAAATATGCATGATTCGTCGGAATTTCATAGAACTATGGCTTCGCACGTGATAAACTATAAAAATGACGTTACGACAGGACCTCGCCTACATGAATAGTACCGACAAAGACGGTAAATTTGTAGTCCTGGCGTTAACAAAATGAAATGAGCACTAGGCAAAAGAATCATCAAAGATTTATGTTTCGTGAAAGGCGACCTCCCTCACGTTTTAGTCTTGATTTTCGTCACGTACTAAGCAGGAAGTAGACAAAGCTTCTGGCCTGTCAGCTCCATCTGCAATACGAAATATATTTTATTAATTAAGTTTTAATAGTATATTGTTAGTTTGGCCCATTATAATCCCGCTGCTGGGAATCTTCTTTTTCTTCCTCAGAGAGAGAGAGAGAGAGATGGGGAGTGTATATGGGCCATAGCTATCTACGCTGATTTAGGTTATGGATTGGGACTCCACAAATATATAAAACAAACATACTCGTTCCCAAAAAAAGCTAGTAATTTTGAATTATTTATAGATTTTAAAATCTGTGTTTTTTGTTTTCAATTGTTTTATAGATTCAAACACAACTACAAAAAAATTTGGTACAAATTTTTCTAGAACACATACTAACATTGGTATTGATTGGTTTAATTGAAACGTCGGTTAACATTCACCTTTTCTTCTTGATATTAATTACCGCCAAATTTGTGTCGTAAAAGCAACATTAATTAATTTCGTAAAAGTGTATGAAAGATCTAAATTCAATATGTTGACCGCAGAATGAAAATTTTACAAAGTTGGTAGCTAGCCAGGTTAGCCAGGCAGCACTAGAAAATGGCCTATCACTATCACTATGCTAAAGTTTCACAACGATGTTTTCCTTCACCAAAAGAAGGTATGCCATGGTAGGAATCATTTGTAGATCGAATCATCGACCTATCGGCGATGGACTTCACTAACACGTCATCTACTCACTGACTCATCATCTAAATAGAAATTTCAAAAATTTAGATCAGTATTATTCACAACATATTTACTCTGCGTAAGTCACGAAGAAATTCCTATTTAAATAAAACCAACTAAGAGGCTCAAGTCCTTGAATGGCGATAAAGTAAAGCCTCATAAATAAGAAGACAAGCAACGCAACAGGTGTGAATTTATATCAAACTTTCAGTAGTACTTCAAGCTACTTCACAATTTTAAACCAGTTCAAAACTTCGTAATAAGTAAACAGCGAAAATTAGTCTATCGTTAATGTATATTCAACTAAGCGCATTGTTTGCATACAAAATTACTAGATAGACCGACAACTTGGACAACAAAGAGCGGCAAATAGCTGTTTAAGATGGAGCTATATAGGGGAGGTCTTTCTTCAGTTGTGGACATCTGACAATAAATTAAGTATCACTGAATGTTCTTGCCAATATTATCAAAATTGCCCGCTAAATAGTGTTAAAATTTGTGCAAAACCAGTGTTTACAGAAGACGTTGATTTCCGGCCTCTAAGTGCGCCATGCATAAATCAAGAACGAAAACTGCATCGCAAGTTTTCTTTGATGGCGTTTTCCATTATTATTTTAACAACATTGTTTTATTTATTTTTATGAAAAAAATAATCTATTTTAAAGCATTTTATTTCTATATGTATTAAAACTACGATACTTTGGATTACTAAAGAACATTATCAGCCGGAAGACGTCCACTGCAGAAGATAGAACATTCGGAATTCATAAAGAAAGAGGATAGCCATAATACATCACTTTTGACAGGCATCTCGGCGATCGCAGTATATATTGATGTACCAGGTTTAAAAATACACTACAACAATCTGTTTTAGATCGATATTGGCGTAACAGCCCATCAATATGGCACGTTCGTAAACAAACGCGTCAAGAGCGTTATCTATTCAGCAGAATTAACAACCATGGCCTTCGCTGGCCTGCAATAAATTACACCTCAAGTTGATCCCGCTCGCAGGATAAATCAAACGAGAGGGACGGAAGGGGATCCGATGATGGCTGTTTATTTCGATTTGGACTGGGCCATTAGAGCCCAATCACTTTGAATTTCGACGATCCTTATTATGGGCCAGTGGGTACTGACAGATCCCATTTTGTAATTGAAATTTGAGATAGTGTTGAGACGGAATGTTTAGTTACGGTGAAACTGCATTTTATTAAAACTTTGGCAGGTGATGATACCTTTTCTAGTTATGAATTGTCTGCAATTTATAAGCTAATAGAATTTTGAAAATCTGTCAAATTATAAAATTGGCAAGAACCTTTCGCTGTGTTCCTTTAGCAGCAGTTGAGAGCTATTCTAAGTTTCGCGTGTTCGCCGACTTCGATTTTATCATCACTTCATTTTTCTTCTTCTTCTTTCTTCTACTTCTTCTGAATTTGATCATCAGATGATGATCAAATTCTAATCTACCACGTTTAACAAAACATTATTCTACTATCACCAAAGAAAGTTACGGTTTTATGATGTCTTTAAATTTGTAATAATTTTGGAGTCCAATTAACTTCGAAGAAAAGTATCTTTAAAAACACACAACATAATGCTAAGACACAGAAATCCATTTCCATACTACTTGCGACACAGGGAAACCTAGTCACAGTTTTATAAATACGTGACCTAGTGCAAGGTTGTGAGAGTGTACAACGCTCATTAATTTATATAACTTTTTTTAATACTACGCTTGCTAAGTTTAAGTTTAGCCAGTTAATTTTTAACAACCTTATATATAGTAATATGCTGAAGTACAGACAAGTCCACAATACTTACAATGTACACGCATTCAGCTCGAGGTGAAACAGAAAGTTTCTACATAAATCAGTGGACAAACTTTATTAAACGACTCACTGGCGACATTCGTTTGGAATTCGCCTCGAGTTTAACTTAAAGGGTATCTTCTTTGTAAGTGCTCCGAGATTGTTGTATGAACACTTACTGGAGTCAAGTTGGACGTTGTCTTGAAGTTGTTACAGCCAGAGAATAAGTGATGTAGCAAGCGCAGGAGACGTGGGTCGTTGAGAAAGGTTAGTAGACTACTACTCATAATAGGGTACGTATTCGATCCGCAAAACCGGACAAATGTTAATATGTATATATAGCTATAGAACCGTAGAGTAACATAGCCTACTATTTGTCCCGGAAAAATGCACGGTTCCTGTGGGCTAGTCTTAATATATATAAATTACACGTCACGTTGTTTGTCCGCGATGGACTCCTAAACTACTTAACCGATTTTAATCAAATTTGCACACCGTGTGCAGTTTGATCTAACTTAAAAGATAGGATAGCTTACATCTCAATTTATAGCCGCAACAGCAACGCGTGGCCGAGTCCGCTAGTAGTATATAATTAAAAGCTGTAATTATTCTTTCAACAGATAGTA
Organism: Crocallis elinguaria; assembly: GCA_907269065.1. Taxonomy (NCBI): domain Eukaryota; kingdom Metazoa; phylum Arthropoda; class Insecta; order Lepidoptera; family Geometridae; genus Crocallis; species Crocallis elinguaria. The sequence continues at coordinate 6,257,960 of OU026079.1, read as the reverse complement.
TATATTTACTAAATAACTTTGCAAATGATAGGTTTCTACAGCTGACTTATATATCCATACTTATATGACTTATACAGACTTATTATACATACTTATATGTACATCGCTTAAAATTAGCTATTGCCACGTCATTTCTGTTAAAATATTTCTTAATTGTGATAACACAATTATACCTATCAAGGTATAATTAGCATTTATGTTCCTATTGCAATAAATAAATTTGGATTTTAGATTCAGGTGAGGTAATAGTTAAACGATGACTTACAGATTAAAAAAGCTCAACTTCCAGAAAGTTTCAAAGTTACACGCAGCTTAGTTTCAATTCCCGACATTAGGCTAAATGTGTTCCAGTGTCGGAGTCATCACCGCTGGTATCTGGTGGCGAGCAGCCAAATGTTAACCCAACGGCTTTCATTTAGATCTCATGTTTAACTCGGAATAGCAAGTCGTATAATAAAACTCACTGTATAGTACACTTTACTGTAATATCACAGGACGCAAGAAAGTGCATATTGTTAGCTAAATAAGGGTATAAATAAATGTTTAAAACCGTATTCAAAGTGCATCGTGAGCTAAATCCCTACTTCCATGTTTTGCATTGTAAATGCGAAAGTTTGTTAGTTTGTCCTTATTTCCCGGAGCAATGGATCAAAGTAATAGTTTATGATTTTATTTAGAATACATGTTTTACTTCTTTGTACTTACCACTTTGTATTTACCACGCATGCCCGCCCAGTCATGAAAAGTTAGTGGAAGTTTTATAAGTGCTCCTTTGGGTCCTATTTGAATAAAGCATATTGAATTTGAATTTGAAGTCCAATCCAGCATTATTAAAAAACCGATTGATTTTGGTTTACCAAATAGTTACGCATACTATTACCTATAGAAGGAATTTTGGCGCAACAACAAAGATGTGTTCCTGTGATTTTTCGCTGAACATGTTTTTTATGGTAAAAAATATTTTTCCAGACAATATAATACCATTTATTTTAAATACGTAATTGGTACCTATGGCTACTATCCGGCTTCATCATCAGACCACTTCTGTGACATCTTTATACTGCAGTGTCATCCGATTAATATAATTAGGTATATATCTTACAACCACGAGAGGCAAGCCACGGGTAAAGCTAACTGTACTAGATATTGATTTCGACCTGATAATGCCAGCTATTTTTAAAATAAAAGGCATTTTTTAAATAAAAGGACATACATACAGATGGACAACAAAGCGATCCTATTAGAGTTCCTATTTTATTTCGAGGTATGGAACCTTAAAAATGTCTTTGTTCGCATTATTTCCATTGATCAATATAGCTTTGTTTGGACCCAGCCAGTTTTTATTTACCAAAGCGTAATCAGATTTTCCAAATAAGTCGGTAAGTCGGGGCGCGGGCCCCGGGTCACAAACAGGGTTTTAATAAAAGTTAATTTATTCAATAAAAGCCTCGAAGATTCTGTGAGGCTGTACACTCTGAGTGAAATTGAGATTTCGATCGTTTTAGATCTATCAATGGCTTTGGGAAATATGAAATATTGTCAAGTTAGCGATAATAGCTTGGCAAGTTGTTATTTTATCCATTTTTATTACTCAGGCTTGACTGAATTCTCTAATTTCTATAGTTTATCATTAGATAAGCTACTTCTAATATGAAATACATATCTTTGTGGTTGGATGTTAGAAGGTATATTGTTTAAACAGTAAGCCCTCTAGACGTACATACACTGATATGAAGTATCAAATAAGTATACAGTATTTTTAAAAGATTTTTGACGTAAACGCATTATCAGCAAATTCACCGAATGCGATTTTTCATAATTATATGAAATGATTGTTTATCTTCAAAAATGTTGAGATGCGCGAGCGAGAAAGCTGCGCGGAGTATCCTGCCCTTAATATTATGTCTTGTTATAGACCTTGTTTCCATAAATCTTTCAAGAATTATTCAGTCATGTTTTATTTTAAAAAGCGACCCTTTTTAAAATTGTTAAGGACGTAACTACAGCCTTTTAGAACTAAAGGCATGCTTCAACGCCCTTCTTCAAGCCTGTGACAAGTATCTAGGGTCAAACCTGAAGAGTATAATAACTACTCTTCACAATGTTTAAGAATAAGTAAGAAATGTTTTTGGATTTTATCTTTATTTCATAATAACAGATTACAAAAATGAATTTAAAGCATTTACTTGGTACAATTTGGCTCAACTCAACACCAGGAAGTAGATCAAATTTATCTTGCAACATTAAACCTAAACAAACAAACATACATACATACAAACATTGCAAGTTAAATCAAAGCTGGTAGATCTTTAAGTAAGGCCAAATTCTTTCGTAAAAATATAATTACCAGGGCATCGGACTAGGCGAGGGTCCGTCTGGGTGGGTACCAACTATCAGCCGTCATGTAAGTGGTCTGCCGCTAAGCAGTGCAAGTTTGATGAGCAAAGAACTCTGTGAAATTACTGGACCTAGAGAATTAATACCTAAGTCTCAAAGTAACAAGCGCAAGTGTTCCAAAGTTCTGAGTGGCACTGCAATTCTTATGTGCTAGTGTTATGTTTACCATGCTAGCTCGTATAAAGTTAAAGTTAAGTTGAGTTATAAAGTTACGCCATAAAAAACAATTGAGTAAATGATTGTTCGTTTCGTTATCCTATAGTATAAAAGTTATTTATTGCAATGGAAAATATAACTCAATAAGGTAACATCTTTGAATTTCCTCACCCTATTCGCTTATCTCTCGAGGAGGCAGTATAAAACAACTTTCCTGCTGAGTTACTTTACTAAAGTTCGAACCAACAAAGTTTCACGACTGTCCAAATATGGTTTCACCTTTTGTTTGGAGTACTTTCCAAATAAATCAGTAGGTATTGCAACGAGATCTCGAGGTGCTCTCCACTCTTTGTTACAAAAGTTGGGTGAGTTACTTTCAGTAAGTTATTTGATTAACATTCTTAAAATACATACTTATAAACACAGTGAACAATTATAATAGACCTAGAGAGAATAGACAAAAGTAAATTTGAATGAAATCGAGTGTACTTGTTACTTTTTAGAGTTATACCGAGTACTTCTCGAGAAAAAATATAACTAATTTTAGACTGCATTTATTACAAATGGTTTTAAATGTATTAGTGCATATTAGGCACCGTGTTTTTATTTACCTAAAACTTTTCTATACGTACACCAAAACTTTATTGTTTTTTTTTAAATTAAACTCTACAAGCCCCAGCGCTCGAAATCTTTTTTGGCAATTATATTTCTTGTAACAATTTCTTATGACATTTAATTTGTTTAAATCTAAAATGTCCGTTTTTGGCGAGATTGGTACAAACCATTCAAACTTGCTTTTCAACGTGTTATTTGGAAAATATTAAGGGTTTTTTTCTCTTATAAACCAATGAGTCAATTAAAGTTACAATTGGTCAAGGTCAATAAATTGCGTATTTCACGAGATCAAAGCCAAAAGCATAATTAGATCAAACACTGAATATTCAAACAGACGGATTTTCAGGCTGAATGGATCGGATTACTCAAGGAAGCCACGTAGGCAGTAACTGTTATCTGATCTGTGCCACGAGTACGTATCTAAACAACCTTACAGTATTTGGTTGCAAATATCGAGAGTGGCAGAAACTGGGTAACCTTCAGTAACTGCGATTATAGCTTTGATAAAATTAACTCTTATTTCGAGGCCAAGATCTTCTCCTGTGTTTTTGCAGATATTTTTTGTCAAAACACACACATTTGGTGTCTAAAGTTTTTTTTTTTTTTTCATTAAAAGTATTATTTAGTGCAAGTGAACTTGGGGAAAAAGGGAACTTGTGCGACTAACAATCCAACGCACCATAGTTAGAATCTCGACTCGGCCCGCACCACTGACCTATATCAAGTTATGTGCGGATTATTCACACTCGCTCTAAAACGGTGAGGGAAAACATCGTGAGGAAACCCGCATGTTCAAGAACCATAAAATTCGGGGACATGTGACATCCACCAAGCAGCACTAGGCCCACGTGGTGAATTATGGTCCATACCTCAGAGAGCTCTCTCAAAGACAGAGCTCTCTGAGAGAAGGCCGGTATCCCAGCAGTGGGTGCGTAAGAGGTTAATAATGATATAAGTACAAAAACCTTCTCTCCTAAATTTCCATGCCTATTCTAACTATCGACAGTAACGTAGACAAAATTCCGTGTTAATAAACATCTTTATACTACTTGCTGCCCGCGGTTTCACCCACAGGAACCGTGCATTTTCCTGGATAAAAAGCCTATGTTACTCTCCAGCCCATAAACTATCTTCATGCAAAAAAGTTGGATTGATGCTGCGTGACAGAAGGATAAACCAACACACCAAAAAACACACTTTCTCATTTATAATAGTATGGATAAATTTGACTAGGTACAATATACGAGTTGAACGTACGTCGAAAGGCACACATCTAAGAAAGAGAGTCCACGAAAACTACAGTTATTAAAAATACGTTACATAAGTCTACCTATAAATATGGTATAAGTCAATGACTATCGAATTTTCAGTACATCGCAGGATTTCAGCCTGGAGGAGAGGATTCAACCGGGCCAAAAAGCTTGGTTATCTCGCGAGAAGTAGGCAAAACCACGGGGCACAACTATATACAACTAAAATCAACACGGCAATAACTAGGCTGTTAATTCTGTTAAACCACGCCTAGCCGAGAGCTAATGATTTCATTTGGCTATGTACATTTCACGGCGGTTACACTATTTGGACGAAATTTGCCATTCTCCAGGTGAAGCGAACCGTGCTAACGAGCCTGCACCACGTTTGAAACTTTCAACTGTCACTTAGAATAACAGATGGCGTTGACATTTATTACGAACTAGCTGCTGCCCGCGGTTTCACCCGCGCGGAGATATTGGATTTCATGGTTTTTATTTTTGCGCGGAACCCTAATTCTTTTTCTAAAATAAAAGTAACTTAAGTTATTTCTTGTAACATCAGCTATCTATCAGTGAAAGTCCCGTCAAAATCAGTCCAGCCGTTTCGGAGATTACCCGGAACAAACAGACAGACAGACAAAAATTTTAAAAATGGTTGTTTTGTCTTCATATGCATTTAGTATAAAGCTGTTATTTTGATATTACAAACATACACTTCTATTTTATTTATTTGTATAGATGGACTGCCATAAGATAAATTAAAACAAGTAAAAAAATCACCAGTGTAAGGTGACACTTCTGTGTGGCAAGGGGGCTGAAAGCTGTCAGTCCCAAAAATATATATTATTTTAACTAATTATTGACGGTATAATTTCATTTAAATCTAAGCCTCAGGCAATAAAATATTAAATCTTTTTGTAGTCATCACAATACACATCGCTGGGTAATTTATGTTGGTTTAACACATTAAGCTCACAGTTACCCAGCGAGCTGTTTTATTAAAATCGTTTAAATAACAAAACAATATTTCGTCTGTTTTCCAGGGAAGCCTTCAGGCAATCGTTGTATACTGATCACGAATACAGCTTTATATTTGTGATTTTATTTCATATGACCTGCAATTGAAAGCAGAACACGGAACACGTGGAAATTTTGTTATATGTATATTTACATATTAGGTTGGGGAAAAAGTCTTTTCGCATTATAGTATGTATGAACTTGTAATAAAATCTCTTTGGCTATACTATTTGTATCTGGCTGGTTTTGGTATCATATGAAAGTTTAAATTTTAAAGAACATAATTCCAAATTCAAATTAGGAAAATGTGTGATTTTCATTTGTTTTTCGTACTGTCAAAATGAGTGAATCTAATGAAGAAATTCGATACATTTTAAAATTTTACTACAAAAAAGGTAAAAATGCAACGCAAGCCGCGAAAAAAATTTGCGATGTTTATGGACCTAGTGCAGTGTCTGTGAGAGTAGCACAAATTTGGTTTAAGCGTTTTCAATCCGGAAATTTTGATTTCAAAGATGCACGTCGCTCTGGTCGCCCTATTACGGATAAAATGGATGCCATTTTTGAAAAAGTGGAACTAGATCGGTATATCAGTAGTTACGACGTAGCTGAAGAACTGGGAATTGACCACAAAACAGTTTTGGCGCATTTGAAAAAAACTGGGTACACAAAAAAGCTCGATATTTGGGTACCTCACGAGCTCGCTGAAAGAAACCTAATGAACCGTGTACTCATTTGTGATTCTTTACTACAACGTAATGAAACCGAACCATTTTTGAAGAAGCTGATAACTGGTGATGAAAAGTGAATCACGTACGACAAAAACGTGCGAAAAAGGTCGTGGTCAAAGACCGGTCAGGCTTCACAGGCTGTGGCGAAACCCGGGTTAACTCGCAACAAGGTGATGCTGTGTGTGTGGTGGGATTGGAAGGCCATTATTCATTATGAGCTGTTACCACCAGGCAAAACCATCGATTCTGAACTCTACTGCGAACAACTGATGAGATTAAAGCAAGAAGTTGAGAGAAAGCGGCCGGAATTAATCAACAGAAGGGGTGTGGTTTTCATTTTCATGGTTTTTCATGATAACGCTAGACCTCACACATCTTTAGCCACTCAGAAAAAATTAAGAGAGTTTGGCTGGGAGGTGTTAATGCATCCGCCGTATAGTCCTGACCTTGCATCTTCAGATTTCCACCTGTTTCGTCTCTTCAGAATTCTTTAGGCAGTGTCAGGTTAACATCACGAGAGGACTGCCAAAACCACTTGTCGCGGTATTTTGATCAGAAGTCCCAAAATTTATATAGCAATGGGATCATGTCCCTACCTACAAGATGGCAAAAAGTTATCGAACAAAATGGTACCTAGATACTTTAGTTAAATGTAAATAAACTATATTAAAAAATGTTTTGAATTTTCTTAAAAAATGCGAAGAAACTTTTTCCCCGACCTATTATTATCTATATACTATCTGCAATATAACGGTGTGAAATTATGCATAGCACTGAATAAAAAAAATACATAAGCAGCTGCTGTACCAAGACGGCAAATGGCGAGAACCCTTTTTGTAGGTCGGCTACACTAACCGGTTATTGAAAAAACAAGGTATGTTGAGGAAAAATGGATATAGACTGAAACAATAACCAACACAAACAAAAAACAGAAATTAAACATTTCAATAATAGGTCTCTAAGTTAAAAGTTTCACTAGTAAATCTCTATGTCAATTAACCTTTGCAAACCTTGAATAGGTAGAGCCCAACCAGGTACTTCATTACTTACAAAGGAATTGTTTGTAATTGTATAATTATATGTACCTATATAAAAATGATAAATTTATTTCCGTTAAAGGGAGCAGCATCAGGTTTCGCGGGCCAGGACTGCACTTGGACAATTAAATGAAAAACCCAACAAAAAGGTAGATAGAAAAAATTGTATGAGGGCGATCGAAAATCTTTCTAAGAAATCAAAATATGTATAGTAGCTGTTACTTAGTCCGATACGAGCATCACACAGAATCTCTGATAGTTTCCTAATTATGAATACATTGAAACATCCGCACTTTACAAAGCAACAATTTGGTAAACCTTTTTCGTTGACGAATATTTCCCAGTCAAAGTCCATAAAAACACCTGCCCACTATAGAAACATGCAATCAGATCCCAAGAAAACAGTTCACGGTTGTGAAAGGGGAAAGCGAACCGAGCAATTTCGAGGTGAAATGTCGCTGGCCAGGTCCTTAGTAAGGAGTGATTTTGTGGTAATAGGGCCTCGTTGGCCCCGTGACTCCGGCTAAGAATAATGCCAAGTCGTCTCTTTTCTGGGTGCCGTAATAGCAAGGAGGATATCCAGGATATCCGCTACCCGGCATTCTCCTCGGTTAACATGATAATTTATTGCGATCACCAAGACGCCTGCCAATTATCATTATCAGCCTCTTACACTCCCACTGCTGGGGTACTGGCCTTCTCTCAGAGAGAGATGTAGGGGCCATAATCCACCACGCGGGCCCAGTGCGGCTTGGTGGATGTCACATGCCCTCGAATTTTGTGGTTCTTGAACGTGCCGGTTTCCTCATGATGTTTTCCTTCACCGTTTTAGAGCGAGTGTGAATAATCCGCACATAACTTGATATAATAGTCATTGGTGCGGACTGATTCGAGATTCGAACTATGGTGCGTCTGATTGAAAGTCACACAAGTTCCCGCTCGGCCACACTCGCTCATCATCATCACATTCATGGTGTACTATGGCTAAATTCCTTCTACTTAGTGGAGGCCGATGTACAGCAGTGGGCATTTTCCGCCTGATCATGGGGACCTCGTCACTTTGTAGACGAACTTGAAGAACATCGACTGTATCAAGCTTTGCACTTATTAGGTGAGCGCATTACTACTATCACGCTTGACCTTGACGGTCCTGTGGGGTAGTGGACCATATGTCACTTAAAATAAGATCGCTGAAAAGCTTTTATTGAAATTGGTCTCAAGCCTGTTTAGTCACTCTTCTTTGCAATCCCCCCGTCTCCCCCTTAAACATAGTTCTTGAATACGTACCAGTCACTCGCACCGCGCAATGTGGAATTTGCGTCGCCATGAATGTTTAGCTTTTTCAGGCAAAGTGACGAAACATGTCTAGCAACGTTGAATATGTTTACGTTACCCTTGGCTTTGTAAACAGTCGCTGTACTAAAAAAGTAATGCGAAGACTTTACGAACTATACTTTTGGTTGAGGAAAGATTGAAAAGTTAATTGATTTGAACGTATTGATTGTACATGTGAGATATTTGATTACCTTGAAATTAAACCTTTTATATTTTGTAGGATGTCTTGTTACCTCGATTATACAAGGCTTTCTAACTGAAACGTTGCATAAATTATAATTATCAAGTTGAAAAACAATACCGTAAATATACTGAGGTTTAGGGCTGAGCATCTTCTGAGTTCTTCCATCGTCCAGTGACTCTGTAAAGGACTCTAAATTAACAGCACGATCCTTAAAAATTACCTACCTAGCACTCTAGGTTTAGTTTTTTTGACGCTGGCAACGAGACAGGGCCCAAGCGACTGGTGGTTAGGGTTACAGAGTGAAACAAAACCACTTTACTTATATTTTGAAGTAATGTGACGTGTATTATACTTTTGTGAGCTATTTTTTTTTGTCTCGTGCTTTTATGTTTTTGTATGTTTAATTTATTGTACTAGGATTCCCTGTGTCGCAGGTCCCTGTGTGTCAAGGCTACACACAGATACACAACACAAACATCCAAAACCCGCGAACAAACTTTATGCCACATAAAGTTTGCCTCGCCGGGATCAAACTGGAACCCCTGGTTTTGCAGGCCATGGTATTAACCACGGGGCCGTCAAACAAATTACAGCCACTACAACAAGTAATAAATCAACGATAGTCAATTATTTTGACAGATTACCAATAGTCTCAATTTCAACGTTAAATACTGTATTAAAATTTAAGAATAAATGCATATTTTAAAGGCGAAAATTAAAATCAATTTTGATGGCATCAATATTCCATTTTCCGTTCGTTACGTTGGCAGGCCAACAAAGAGATTTTATTGAATAAATTACCTTTTATTAATACATTATTGAAGTGAAATATTAAAAAAATCAGAGTGGCAACCGTTGGTAGATACTTATTCTCATGATTCAGGACAAGGAAATTCCTAGGGCAATTATTGTATAAATAAAAATAAACTAAAAAAGCTTTATCATAATTTGTATAATTTGAAAGTGTTAGGCCAAGTAGGAGAGGAACGAACGAGGTTAGAAGAGAAGATATAAGATCTCATACGTCACAATGAGTTCATGAAGACCATCATAGAAATAAAGGTAAAGGCGAGACGAGGTCAAGGGAGACTGAGAAGATTGTACCATGCCCGGATCAGGGAGAGGGTTGATGTCATGTACGAAGAGGTGAAGCGCCTGGCGGAGGATAGAGGCAGGTGGAAAGCACTCCACTGACAAAATCAAGGCTCTGTAAAGGACTCTAAATTAACAGCAAGTTTGATTGAAATGAATATGAAAAATTAAAATGGATAAAGTTATAATACAATATAAACACAGTTGTTACTAGTTCGGGAGCCTATGGATTCATTACTTGTTGTAATATTTATTTATGTCAATAAATAACTTTTTACTTTTTTTTAATACCATTACTTTAAACATTACGCCATCATCATGATCAGGTAGTATAGTGGTCAAAAAGCTAACTTAACATGAATAATAAACTAAATTAAATACAAAAAATAATTAAAATACGACTATATGAGCAACAAATATACAGTATTTTACTACAAAAAAAATTGCAATAAAAATATAACTAACCAGTAAAAACAAAATATTCTCAAGCACTGATCAGTAAAAAATAACATCGTAAGCGTTAAAATCCCGGCACCCAAGTAATCCTAAGTTAACGACGTCACGTAATATTAAGGACTCAAGCCCTATCCACAGAACAGTAAAACAAATTGCACGGATTACGCACTCGCCGCCCGGCAAAGTAATAAAAACTTTAATGTCATAAGGCTTGTGATAAAAATGTTTTTCCGCGTCAACTTGGCAAGGGCCTCGTTTTGACACTGTTTTTTATTTGTCGGGTATTAGGTTGATGTGCGACACTCTTTTCTGGACGCTGTGATATACAAAATGCGCATTTGGGGGTACGTTTTGCGCCGTTCTTCTTTTTTTACACTTGATAGGTTACATCACTAACTCACCTGATCTGCGATTATTTGTTCGGATAAGGCGAATACGTCAGATCTAGATTTTTGTAATGTTTTTTGGTAACGAGACGAGCTGGTCGTTTACCTGATGGTAAGCATAGTGCCGGTCCATAACAATTGCAGTGCCACCCAGAACTTTGAAACACAAAGGCCTACGCGGCACTGCAGTGCGCTCGTTACCCTGAGACTTTAGGTATTAAGTCTCCTAAGCCCAGTAATTTCACTGGCTACATTGCTCATCAAACCGGATTAGTTAGTAATGCTCGCACATTACTGCTTGGCGGCAGACTTCACGAGCAAAGCGGTGGTAACAACCCAGACGGACACTCGCAGAAGAGTTAGTCCTACCACTAACGAAAGCTAATTAATTAATTAAAGCTGGCTCTCAAGTACAGCTACCAGAACACACCGAAAGATGCTAGTGACAGATTTTCAACTTGACGGTGGTAATTGACAAGGCAAACCCTGGAAATACTCTACCACCAAGTTACGGAAGCATCACGATGTTTCCTATCATCGAAAGCTCAAGCTCATTTTAGGACTCGAACCATGGACCTATACAAATCATTGGCCGACATTACTACTACTTTTTTTTAGAAGTCAAGAAAGAGGACACAGCTGAAAAACTGCGCTACTTCGGTGGCGATTTTATGCTGAGCTATGTCCGTTTTGGAGTTAACTACCTAACACACCTTCTTTTTTGTTAAAGTTTTATTTTTTATTGTAATGTTAGCTCTACGTTGTGTATGTAACTCTAGCTAAATGTTGGCTACAAACACATGTACTTTCTTTCTTTATTTTTATCACGCATAAAACATCCTTAAAGCTTGCGAGCACCATATTCCGCAGGTTTTGTCTTATTTTTGATTCGAGTGAGTGACAGAGAGACCCCCCAAACAAGGTTATCGTAACGCAAATTTCTAAATAAGTACCGAATATTGCGAGAACTTTCGAGCTTCACGTCCGTTTCTTGTCAAATTACGTCTATTTCTGCTCTAGTCGAAGAAGAGGAATCGCGAATTTGTACTTGTTTCTGCAGACTTGAGCTTTATATTCTCGTATGATTAAAAGGGACTGTGTGGCATTGTGGATAGCGCATTTTGTCAAGTAACTGCAGCTGTACCTAGGTACTATACTAGACTGACTGTACCATTAACACGTTAGCTGCGGCACCAATTTTTGCAAACTTTCCGTTCCTGCGGCACGAGGTATTATCGGCCCGCACCGTGACCAGACGTTAGGGCGACACGCGGTCTATTAGACCCCACCTCCTTTAACAGACTAAAATCCATTTTCTGGCGCGAAATCAAAGATAAATGAAAATTTTGGTCCTTATCGATATAGACAGTGAATTGATGAACCCTAATGTACCGTCGCCCCGGGATCTGATAGCTAGTTTATTAATTATTGGCAAAACAAAATATGGGATCTTATACACCTCGTAACGCACTGAAATAGGGTAAATTTTCGCTAAGATTAGTGATGAGAAAAATAATATCGACGCAACGACGTTTATCTATTTTTGTGTGAAAGTCTTAATGCGGTTCACAGAATAGAAAAAAAGAAAACCAGAAGTAGAAAAGAAACTATCCTATTTATTCTGCCTCGGGCTTAATACTTACTAACACATAATTTCTGTACTTTTACCATCGTACAATAATATACCTACTCCGCCTGGTGCTCTCTTCCGACCACGTGACTGACACATGCTTACGTCATCATATATCGTGTAAAATTTACATAAGTCGAATCTAACACACTCAACAAACTTGGTGATTAAAAATAACCCTGTACATATTTTGTTGTTTTTAACGTTTTAGTATTGTTGTTATAGCGGCAACAGAAGTACCTACTTAATTTGAGAAAACTTCAACTATCTAGTTATCGCGATTCTTGAGATATCTGGTGACAGACAAACGGACAGACAGCGAAGTCTTAGTAATAGAGGGTCCTGTTTTTATCTTTCGATACGGAACCCTAAAAACCGTTAGGCAATCTTTATTTACTTTCAAAACCTAGACAAAGAACTACTGAATTATTAATTAATTACTTACCTGTTTTGTCAACGGCTGCTTTGCGTTTTTGTGGAGTTTTTCACTACCTACAAAAATATCAATTAAAAAACTTACCTGTTTTGGTTCTGTTTCTGGGTTTTTTAAAATTAACTTCTTCCGACACCGTTTAGACATGTTCGGCGATGTAAAAGGACGTGCTCTCCAATCGACGTGATGCACAACACTAGTCGCGGGAAGCTCGCGTTGGGTGCGGTACGAGGTCCGAGAGGATATGGGACGTTTTAGCCTCGTTCCGCACTGCATTAAAATTATATTAATTCAGTGCGGTACGAGGCCTAAAACATCCGGTACCAAGGTAGGTATACCACCGAGTCCGGGACCATTAGCGCATCTCAAATATACATTTATCTCTTTTCTATACTGGACCAAACCAAAGCTATGCCCTTCGCACGACAGAGATGTTCACGTTTTTCCTTGCCGCACCACAAGGAAGTTGCATGAGGGGTGATTTAGGCCTCGTTTCGCACTTAACGTGTTAAAAGCTTTTGACAGTACTTACACCTTAGACGACGACGACGACTTCCAAATAGTATTTAAAAATAAGGATGCCAGTCTTTTCTCTGAAGGAGGACTAATTGATAGATTAACGTATGACCTTATTGAATTTAAACGTATGTGGCAATGTGATTTATGTGGCAAACGAGATAGACATTACGAACCTAAAATGGGAATTGACTCTCAACTACAGCTGACAGAATACGTCACTACACATCTAATTTAGAAGTAATCACGCTTTTTTAGATTTTTAATATTTTTTTACGCGCGCGCAATCTTTTTTCTCTTTCTTCCACCAACCTTCAATTGACAACTGTGAACATGCAAACGAGAAAGTTGGGGCCAGGAGTCCAATTATAGTACAAGTGTTCTTCGCAACCACAACAAATATATCACACTCTCACTGCTGGAATACAGGCCTTCTCTCAGAAATCATGCAGGGCCCTAATCGACCACTCGAGCTCAGTACGGCTCGGTACGGTAATATGCGGGTTTCCTCACGATCTCTTCCTTCACCTTTTTAGAGCGAGTATGGGCCAATCAGGGATTTGAACTCTGGTGCGTATGGTACGATTGAAAGTCGCATAAGTTCCCGCACAACAACAAATACCATAGATGTTTTGTTTTTCACTTTTGTTGTAAGCTCTCAGGCTTGTTTTGCTCAAATTCGAAATCATTCCAAGATCTTGCAAGTCCCTTGTTGAAAACTCGCAACTTTTTGGTAACCCCCTAAACACGAAACAACCTTTATTAGAGCCGGTAATTATAAAAGGTACGGTCGTTAAAACAAACTCTGAAAACGTAATGAATAATATCACCATCTGTTTATTGCACGAATTTATAGTCCAACTTTGTGCCTCAAAAACTCTTAACTGAAAGCATAAACAAGGTTTTAGCGGAATTAAAATAAATTTTGCACTTGAGCTTTCCGTTAGTTTGAAAATCGATAACGTTGTGCTCATGAAAAAGTATCTTGTTCTGTATATATAGCGATAAAGTCTACGCTGTTGTCCCGCTTCGGCTATATTATGCATTTCTCCCTATCAGTATCAGTGTTATGTGAAGTATACTTCACATAACAGAGCACGACCTCGTGTCGCTATCATGTACAATGTACATATTTATATATAGCATAGTTTAAAATATCACAACAAATGGTTTAAAAATTACTACACTTTTGTCGAAAAATTATCACTTTGATGAAGAGCATACGAAAATTAACGTGCCTAAAGTAATGAAATAGCGACGAAATTAAACTATATATTTAGTAGAGTTGGGGCCCAGGTATATTGTATAATTTTACCATATAAACATCCAATTTCATATACCAATGGAATAGAAATCTCAGCAGAAACATTAATTGTCTGAAACAACCAAGTACCTACAGAAGAAACATCGCGACAGCTCCTAAATCTAACGGCTCCCATGTGTGTACTCTCGTCCACCCTTAATTAAAAACCTGAATTTACGTAAAGGAAAATTCAACAGAGTCCTCACTTCATACTAACTCGAACCTCACCTATGACAGGTTTCATAGAAACTTCCACATCATCTGCAGCTTGTCTCTTGGTAACTATAATTTCATCTGCCGCAGGTTCTATAGTAACTGCTATTATATCTGTGTCTTTTTCTATAGTAACTGAAATTTATTCTGTGTCGTCTGAAGCAAACAGATGTAAATCTTCAGCACCGCTTTCGTAATGGGTTTTCTTATGTCAACACATCGAGAATTGCTACATGGAAGAAATAAAGTCCAATTTTCGGGATAATTAATAAAGCGTACAGATTTCGCTGATAAGGGTTATTTTCAGAAGGATATGTTTCAATATAAGTATAAGTACAGTGCTTTTAGAACTAATAATTCTTATACAGTATTCAGCTACGTGACGGTATACTCACTTATATATGAATGTGAAACAATGATAGTTCATTATTGGTTAGAGGTTATTAATTGAAATGCTTCAATAAAGTTATAACAGTGAGCAAAGTGCTAGTTGAGTGGCTTCTTCTTTTCGTGTTCGTTAGATTGTTCAAACTATAGGAAACATTTTTGTTCATTTTTGTCATTTTTGTCACGGTTGTCTGTGCATTTTTCTGGGATAAAAAGTAGCCTATGTTACTGTCCGGTCCCTAAATTATATCTATGCCAAAAATCACGTCGATCCGTTGTTCCGTTGCTGCGTGAAAGAAGGACAAAACCAAAAACCAACAAACACACTTTCACATTTATAATATTATATAGTAGGATTATAGTAGGATAGGATTAATGTTTTTGCACACGGCTTGACTCGTGTTATTTCAGGATATAAAATCTATAAGCATTTATGGATAAAGAAGCTTCTTGTAGGTGTAAGAATTTTTAGAATCAGGCTTGTGGTTCCAGAGATTTGCTAACAAACATACAACAAACTTTACCTCTTTATAATTTTAATATAGATACTTATAGATTTTACAATAATGAAAATAACATAGCATATTTTGTAACAAAATCGAACCTTTTGTCTCATAACCTTACACATCGTTGGGATAAATAACCTTGTAATACTAAATACAAATTATATTCCCTAAGGTAAACCCTAAATTGAAGGACCTATATATCATAACGCTCATTATCTCAATACCCAATTCTACAAGCTCCAATACAATGTAATGCCTCCAATTTGAATTTGATTAGCTTAATCGCTTTTAACAGAAATTAAATGCTTTGCTAAAATTTCAAAAATCATGAATCGCCGTGTTTTCACATTCTGCACTCGTCTTCGATTAATTCGCTTTTCATAAAACGTATTACTAAAGGGCCACGTGATCCCAGTGCAAAACATACGAAATTTACACTGATGAACATCTTATTAGGAGTCCTTGTATCATCATTAGACGGAAAATGTCCATATCTGGGACCTTACTCCGAAAATCGAACGTCGAAACTTCGGCTGACGGATTGCAGTTTTCGTACTATGAAAGTGTTACGGATCCAATGTTCGATTCGATGTTCGTGCTTGACATTTTGCCTTTCGTGGCAGAAAATAGCGGATCCGTCAGCCGAAGCTTTGACGTTCAATTTTCAGAGTAAGGCCCCTGAAATTAGGCATCCCCATAGATTACTCGCCTCTTGCATCCAATGGAAGATTTAATGCTCTGGTATTGCAGATGTTCAACGGCAGCGGTGACTTTACATCAGATCGCAGCATACTTATTTATCGCCTAAAACTGTAAAAAAGATACTACAAAAACACTTGAGGAATTTAGTTGTTGAGATGTTATCGTCGTAACTCCCGTGTGTTAAGCTTAATTAATCCAACTAATATTATAAACGCGAAAGTGTGTTTGTACGTTTTTTGGTTTGTCCTTCTTTCACGCAGTAGCGGAGCAAAGGATCAACGTGATTTTTGGCATAGATATAGTTTATGGACCGGAGAGTAACATAGGTTATCTTTTATCCCGGAAAAATGCACGGTTCCTGTGTGAACGCAGGTGAATACCGCGGGCAGAGGCTAGTATTATATCAGTGTTTATATGACATTAACACTACTAACTACCACAAACCGCGATACTTAGAATCAAATAAAAATAATATGGTAACGATTGTATGTGACAAGTGAATTAAACGTAATGACCCTTTCTCGCGGCATTGCGACAGTACCGTAATAAATACAGAATTTACTGTTAGCGTCCTTGTTTTCCGATAATTGAGACTTCAGAAAGCTTCTATGGTGATAACAAGTCTGGTGTAAAGAAGGTTGCAAGTTAAGTTCTAGCTTTAAGACGGAGGGATAATAGTTGTTACATTTGAAGCGATGATCATCAGCTCATCGATGATGAAACTGAATAGTACACAATGAGCATAAGCTGGTTTGTTAATGGTAGGACTAACTCTTCTGCGAGTGTCCATCTGGGTTGTTACCACCGCTTTTCTCGTGGAGTCTGCCGCCAAGCAGTAGTGTGCAAGCATTACTGTGTTCCAGTTTGATGAGCAGAGTAGCTAGTGGTAATTACTGGGCATATGAGACTTAATACCTAATGTCTCAGGGTAACGAGCATACTGCAGTGCCACGCAGGTCTTTGTGTTTCAAAGTTCTGAGTGGCACTGCAATTGTTATGGGCCGGCGTTATGCTTACCATCAGGCAAACGACCAGCTCGTCTCGTTACGTAACAGAATGAAAAATAAAAAAGCTTTCAGTGAAGAAAACTATCGTGATGCAACCATAGAATGGTGGTTGGCGTTTTCTATCAGCCCCATTGACATGAGTAAAGGACGCATTAGGTACCTAAGTAAACAAAGAACCAATGTTATTATATATAAAGGAATTAAACCACAAAATAAAAAGGAATTAATTTTATACATTTCAGTTAATTTTCAACAAAAAATATCACTATTTTCTGAAATTATATACTATTTAGAAAACACGACAGTAGTTTTCACTCCGAAAAAAGAGATAGTATTATTATAGGTGTACTATCTATATTCGCCGAGAGAAAATATGTAATTTACAGGTAAAAACGACGAGCGCAACAGTTAAAAATATTTCCCTTATATTAAATTGAAACAGAGAGCGCTAATCAATCACTTTGGCGTTTGTAACTTGAAAAACTGAAGTGATGGATGATGTTTAAACTAGTAAGCGTTAAAGTAAGACTAAACTAGAGCTGGTATTTTAAATTACCAAGTGCAGCTGCAGAACTTGCAACTCACCAAATTGATTCACTTTAGTTGAAAAGTGCAAAAATGCAAGCAAATGTGAACAATGACATTGAATGATTCACTTTTTACATGGTTCTATTTGGTTGCTTCAACCAAACTAAAAGACAGAATTGGACCGTGTAATATCACCATAACCGTGTGATGCTATTATGAGAATAAAAATCCTAACATGTTACAGTATAGCACGATTTTTTTTAAGACGTTTTGTTACTTGGATTATATGCATTGGAGAAGGGTCGGTGCTAAGGTATACTCCTTCCCTTCTCCACATTTAGTTAGGTGGGGGGTTGGGGTTGGTTAGATTAATTGGGAACCTGGGGGTACTATAGCACGATTAGGAGTGACTTGTTCAACCGAGTAGTCCCAGGTGTAGTATCCCCTGCCTGTCGTAAAAGATGACTAAAAGGGGACCTTGGGCTTATAGGTGATTAGATGGGAGCTCTAACTACCCATCCGAACAAGCCCTGGTAGCTCAGTGTGGCCCGAGCTTTCATCGGATGGAGATAAGTAAGGGAAGGGAGCAGTGCTGGGGAGCACTGGTGTAGTCCTTAAGGGGTACCTTAGACGCTCAAGCAAACGTACGTTTGCTTAAGCGTCTAAGGTGCGCTTAGAGAGCCTGGGGCGCCCTCCTATTTATCATCCAAACAAAAATGAATATTGTTATAAAAAACCCTAGTATAAAAGCAGAGTTGCTGCTATAAACGCAGTAAAATCCATCCTAAAAACGCTTTCTGTTCCAAATGTCCCAAAACACTACACACTAGAAAAGTAAACAAATCCGGAGCAAATAAAATCGAGTGGGAGAACGTAAGGAGTAAATGTTTCACTATTGGCCTTTGTTCCCGGACGCAGTGTAGCGTGATAACGATAAAGGAAATGCGATGAAACATTAAGATATCACATCTTATCCGTATGCTTTTTTCCTCTACGAATTGAGAATATACACAAACACTTTATTTAAGGTTTAGCTCCGTACGGCATCTGAATTTTGCAAGGATTATGTCTTACTAGTTTCCACCGGAACATAGGCAAGTGCAGCTGTGACATTAAAAACAGATACTTTAATTTTATTTATTTGTATAGGTACTTAGATCATCAGTTAGTCAACTCTCATATATCAATCATTCTCTTTTCATTTGACATTGTAGGTAAGTAGCTATTTTGAATAATGATATAATTTGATATTAGAAATTAAACAAAATCGATCTTTTCCACAATCAAACCCAATTTACTGACGCTTGTTTCTGACAACTATTTCTTATGTAATATTGAGAATCATTTAGCTTTGTAAAGTATACTGTATATATTTCAAATTAAATCGTGGTAAATTTAAACTTAACATCTCAGCTAGGCCTAAAAAACTGTCTCCAACAGACAGAAAATTAAGCCAAAAGACAGCCAGGCATAATAATAATCTTGTAAATATTGTTCATTGCAATTTCTATACTGAAGAACAAAATCCTAAAGGCTACAACAGTTACATTGATCCCAAATAAAATGCATCGGAGCACGTTCTAAGACGTTCACAAAGCGACATGTGTAGCTCAGTTCAGAATAAAAGTGGTATTAAGACAGTAGGACGTAACGGCCGTCTCGGTCGGGTTTATTGCATCTCTGTTTGTCTGGAGGCAATAGAGACGCGCCCGCCCCACTAACTCAACTGGGTGCCCGCTTCCGATTGATATTATCTAGCTAGTAGGGAATAAGGATGATCGACATGGAAAAATGTCCTCAATACGAGGGGATTTTCAAGATTCAGTAAACAGAAAGCGGGTTCCATCTGATAAGTTGTTACCAGACATAGCTCGTACAAAGGCAAGGATGCAAAGTTAACTCTGTGTTATTATATGGGTTATGCCAGGTAATCCGGCCTGTTGTTTTCTAGTATTGGCATGTATTCCCTACTTAATATTATACTTATTATACTTAATATTAACTTATATTATACTTAATATTATAAATGCGACAGTGTGTTTGTTGCTTTGGTTTGTTCTTCTTTCACGCAGTAATGGAGCAACGGATCGACGTGATTTTTGGCATAGATATAGTTTATGGACCGGAGAGTAACATAGGCTACATTTTATCCCGGAAAAATGCACGGTACCTGTGGGAACGCGGGTGAAAACCACTGGCAGAAGCTAGTGTATAATATAATAACTCGTGCGAGAATTCGTTAAGTAATATTTTAAAGGCGCTACGTACTCCTTTACGACACTACGGTGACTTACCAAGATACTATTGCTGATTTTGGAAATACGATTCTCAACTATTGTTGTTACATATTTCTATAGTGAATGTGTGTATGGATGTAACAAATAATTCATGAGTATGAATATTAAAATATACATATAGACAAGCTGCCGTGACACAAAACAATTCGTTAAAATGAGACTAGCGTCTAAGGTATTATGAAGTGACCAACACTGCTGCAACAAAGCTGCATATTAATGAAAGAATTATAAATCGGACCGATCGCTTTAGATATTAACGGTAACAAATAAATTTTACCTCTATAATATTAGTAGGTACAGAAATATGTAAGTAAATAAAGGGTCAAATCGAGAGCTCATTATTTTTGAACAGAGTAAAATTACGATTTTTAAAACATTGAATAACTATTTTAAAAGTTTCAACATTTAAGTCTAGCGTAGCTTGGTGGGCAGTAATATGTCACCATTAATTCTTAGTATCTTATCAAGTCCAGTGACATCGCGGCTAGATGTCCACCGCTTGCGTGTGACATCGGTATATGGGGGTGACATTTGTTTTTGGAGCGCTTTTTCTAGATAGAAGATGGCTAAGTCTAGATTATTTTACGAGTTGGGTTAGGCATTTTCAGTGGAGATGGTTATATAGTAACTTAATGACATTAGAGTGACCTTAATTAATTCATCAAAACGACTTTAACGATTTTACCACGAGTGTTTTGACTAACTTGTTAGTGGGAGGACTAACTCTTCTGCGAGTGTCCGTCTGGGTTGTTACCACCGCTTTGTGAGTGAAGTCTGCCGCCAAGCAGTAGTGTGCAAGCATTACTGTGTTCCGGTTTGATGAGCAGAGTATCCAGTGAAATTACTGGGCTTATGAGACTCAATACCTAATGTCTCAGGGTAACGAGCGCACTGCAGTGCTGCGCAGGCCTTTGTGTTTCAAAGTTCTGGGTGGCACTGCAATTGTTATGGGCCGGCGTTATGCTTACCATCAGGCAAACGACCGGCTCGTCTCGTTACCAAATAACATAAAAAAAATATGTGATAATGGCTCAATGGTAGTGACATCAGGCATTGGTCTATAGGTTGATAGTTCGAACCCTACAATGAGTTCGAGCTTTTGGTGAAGGAAAACATCGTTGCAACCACAGCTTGGTGGTAGGGCATTTTAGAGCTCGCCTTGCTACCTGCCACCCTCATATTGAAAATCCGTCACCAAGCACTTACGATGTGTTCCGGTAGCAGCACTCGAGAGCCGGTTCTAATCTAAGCAGCATAATTCGCCATTCTCGACCACATTCGTCGCTTCAGAGAAGATCAGGGGAGAGAGTAATCAAACGCTAACCTGTCAAGAATAAAAAATAAAAAAATTGCCACCGTTTCCGTTTTTATTATGTGAAGATTAGACGACTCTATACAGTACATAATTATACTAATACGCTAAGGCTGTACTGTCGAAAGTACGATAATAACACAGACATGACTACAGAAAAAAGGTAGTTAATAATATTATATATTATTATATATAATATTATACATAATATTATATATTATTATATTAATTAAATTGTCATGATGACACTAGAAATACATGAAAAAAAGCGAATTACTTATATCCACAAAACAAGTCGATGTAACTAAAGTTACATAAAAAACACGACTGTCTTAGGCAATGTCACTCGGGATGATGTAAGAATTCTAAAGATACCCCATATATGCAAATCTGTCATATAATAGTTACGGTGGAATAAAGAAACATACAAACATACATACATGAACTCTAAAAATATTACACTCCTCTTTTGTCCAGTCGTGTAATAATCAGCACTTCGTAGTCGGCTGATCCCTTTCTGACATCGCGTCCGAAAGCCTAGACATATTTATTAGAGTTTAGGCGTACTAATCAGTAAAGGTAGCTCGTGTTGCGTGTCTGCCCTGCGTGACCAGCGCCTATTGATCATAGAGCATGAGAAATACGACATCAAGGACATTTTTTTACAAGAAATAGCTTTGGTGATAACTGAAGTAGAGCCTAGCTTTAATATCTTCATGTAACGAACACGCCTTGGAAATGGAATATTAAGCATTTCCTCCACCTTTGATTTTTTTAAGTTAGAATCGTGCTACCGCTTTGCGTATGATTTTATTAACGTTTAGATAAATGGTATCGATTTTGGTTACAAGTCTAAGCCTAATGCTAGTTTCGCTTTCTATTTCCAATAATTAACTTGTGAAAGGGATGGAAGATATTTGATACGTCAAAATCTTGTTTTAGAGCTGTCCTTATATCTTTCATCCTTGACAATATATAGACGTCACAAAATTCATGGCCGTTAAATTTACAGTAAATACAAGAGTGGATTAATTTGACTGGTCTAAAACATATTCCATCCTAAAAATAGAGAGTGAAAATAAAATTTTGTTTTCATTTGAGAGGTTAGAATCAACAGCAGTAACTAGAGTTGTATCAAATATCATCGATAGAATCAGAATATGATTCACTATAAACCTGTGATAAGCAAGATGTTAAATATGAAACAGTTCAATGAAACACTTCAAGAGCGTGCTCAGGAGTTACCAATTTCATTCTTACTTCGCCTTTCTATCATCGAACCAGCAAAAACATAATAGTACCTATTTATATTTTTCGCTCAAAGCGTTTTACTTCAACGTTAACAATAACGTAACAGTAAACGTTAACAACGTTACCTATGCGAAATAGTGCAACTTCTTTCCAGCGTTCCCATTCAATATATTCTGGAAGTTTAGAATGACTATAGGCTAGTTTGATAATCGTCACTTGCCATCAGATCAGATATAGATCAAATGCAAGTCAATTCATGTAAAAAATATGCTAAAATTACTTTCAGGAATAATGATCGTTTATAAAATGAAGTCATAACGCGTGACGCGATAACTGCGCTTAAAGCAGTTCCTAAAATTATGATGGTTGCTATTAAATAAGTATGTCTAATTCAAACTTAATAACGTTCCTCTTGTGTTCACATAAGTGTCACGTGGAGGGTGAGATCAGTGTGAATGGCCTACCATGTTGACTGATGATCACGTATACCATGATCTGTAACTACTTTTCCTGCGTGCCGTTTAGGAAACGGCCCACTCCCACCAAATCCTATTAACATACGCGTATCGTGAACAATTAAAATAAAATAGTAAACGAAAAATTCATGTTATTGTATGATTTGGTAATACATCAAATAAGGTACTTACAACTTAAGATAGCATCTGTAAAATTGTGCACAAAACTTGTATAAACCTATCTTTATATGATAATCATATGAAATTATTCTACATAGCGGTAAGGCATGCTCGCCTGACTCAAGTTTCAAATCTCTGACCTCGGAAATCTGAAATCGGTGTGTTCCGGCAACGCACCGACGACGTCGTCACTAAAGATAAGATAAGATAGTGAAATGTTAACCTATCTAGTGTAAAGACAAGGAATAATAACTACATAAATAAACACTACATCTAACGGATAATCTAATCGGATAATCTATAAGTCAAAGTAAGCCTACAGATAATCCAAATGTTCTAGCCCACTACCAGCTGGAAGCGAAAGAAAGAATGTAAAGATTGTATGTGACACAAAAATCAAGTAGTATATAGCGTGACACGACACCACTTCTATCGCCAACCAAATCACCTGACCGTTCCCTATCTTTATAAACGCTAGTAGCTTATCAACCAAACCCCCTCACAATTCAGTTCGATATCTTTTTAGACGCTATTAAGTACTAAAGTCCTTCGATATCGCCTTCACGGCGTCGGATTCGGTCGGCTCACGGCTCCCTCGTGTCAATTTGAATAACGTCCGACTAAAACTTTACTTAGTAGGTATAAAACACCCTAATAGGTTTCCAATTTTATCAAGAGGGCGAGCGAGGCGTGTAAGCATTTTTCACGCATCAAAAAACTAAAAGGAACACTGAGGTGGGAATGATAACGTTAGGGATAAATGTAAAAATAAATGCTATCTAAAAAACAATAATTATCGTAAGTAGATCGTCATTTATTTTTATCATCCTTTAGTACATTTGTTTACAAAATACACGTATGATAATTTAATTTCTAACAGAAGGCGATTTAAACTTTATATTTACAATTATTTAGTATAGTTTACAGTGCCTTAGATTCGAAAGTTCAGGGTTTTCTTTCATAACTACTTAAAAAAAGCCTGCTTGGAAAATGAACTTTAAGAATTTTACAATTATTTAACTCTAATATTATATAAAAGCAAGGCTCCACTAGATGAACAGTTTTGTCTGAAAGTTTGACATTGACTATAAGCTGACTGCGTGCAGAGCAGAGTTTCGTGAGTGATCGTCTATTTTCTATCAGAATGAATGCGCGTAACTTTTGTTTTAAACCCCAACTTAAATGAGTCGATCGAATGGAGTTGGCAAGCTAACTTACCTACTTCTAGCTTTTTAAATGTTAGCACAATATGAACGGCTTATTTGGCGCTTATTCACAGCTGTTGGTCTAATGGAGCCATGACCTTAAAGCTACCTCCTTCAGAATTAGCACATAAGTACCAAAATTGTGAAAATTCACTGCAAAATTTTCGCTGAGTAAAATATAATAGCAATATAATAGCTGAATTTCTTACAGATCATATTTGAGCTTTTTTATCTCAAATATCTATTTATCTCTCTTAATTATCTTCAGCTCAGTTCTCTTAAATAAATAATTAGCCATTACTTTATCTTAAAATCGTGTGGTTTTTTTTTTAAATCAAATCAAACCCAATTTAATATTGCGTTGACACTAGTTGATTACAGATCAGAAGCATTTGCGAATAACCAAATATGGATATATTGTTAGGTATTTGGATGTACCCAATACTTAGCAAAATATACGTATAACTGACTAAATCGAACCTCATACTTAGTTGTCTTACGAAATAATTATAACCCAAGTAAAAATAATGATAAATACTAATTGGTTGTAATTCAATACCCGCAAAAATATGTCCCAAGTCACGAGCCTATATAGTGACCCCACTATAATTAATCTTTGCTATTATTCTATAACAAATCATTCGCGCAGAGACTTAACTCGATAGAGTGTTCAACTGTTCAATAGAGTTTATGCCCATTCATTTTTCAATAAACGTGCGAAATCGGAACAAGCCAACCGACCAATGAGAACAGCGCAACCACCTCCCGCGCCGAATGTGTGATTACTAGCACCACATCGCGTCACGTGGCGCGAGTTAGTACTAATTATTTTCATACTTCCACGTTACCACCAGTGGTGGTATTCTGGTGTCATTTGCAATAATAATAAATCGTTTTATGATTGCGTGATGGTAGGGCCCGAAAAAGTGACTTTTGTAAATAATTAGCTACTATACTGGTAGAACAATATCATAAAGGTCTAATGGACTTTATAGAGAAGGAACTCTAAAAGACGAGCTCTAGCGAGTTTGGTCTCTCATGTTTGCTAATGAAAGTAAATGAATAATTTATCACGTCTGTGATTTCTTTAGAGTTCCGAGAAACAATGCGAGGGAAAGAGCTAACAACGTTGCACTCAAAGTAGATCCACTTGCTGAACTCCTCACTGGAACAAAGAAATAAATTAGAGCATAAGTTGAGCTATTATAAAAGTCACCAATAGGTAGGTATGTAGTATATACTTTTTGCTAAACAGTAGTCTCTTCCACGTTTTCGAATTAAAATAATTCAGCTGGGTGTTGTCACAAACCTAAGTCAATTTGAAAATCACTAATGTTCGTCTGCACTAACATCTACTAAGATAAAACTTATACAGAGTGATCATTTGAGTTATATTTAGTGGCATTTATTTTGTCAGTGGAGAAAAATGTAGGAAGATAATATTTGCCAGCTCTAAAACATATTTTACACTTATTGAACATTTTCCATCCATTTCTCATTTTATTTGTTGGAAAAAGAAAAGTGTTACTTTAGGTAACTTTGTGAGCTGAAAATCGGGGCCAATGTTATACAATTGTATCCGCAATGCGCATGAGTTTTATTCTTGACATGAATTAATCAAAATGGATAATATTGAATGAAAACACAAACTATTACTTATTAAATATTTCGAGGCTACGATTAAAGGATGAGATCACATAGTTGCTGTTCAATTCAATGTGTTTCTGGTACTCTAAAATGTTCAGCCTTTGGCCCGCAAAGCTGTTCTTTATGGCAGCCAAAAGCTATACAATGAGGTGTCATCTTTGACGAGATACCTATAGTAAAGAATGTCATTGATGTTGAATATTATGTAAAAAAAAACAATTTCATAGGTTTTATTATTTTTTGGTAGGTTTGGTAAACGCTTACATAGGTTCTTACTTGTTTATGCCAGTAAACATTATATCTCATTATATTCAAGTTTTAGAATATTTTTTGTACCCAGAGTGGGTATATTTCGAATGAAAAAAGATTCGTCAAAAGTAAAAAAGTATGCGTGGCCATAAAAATAAAAATTAAAAGTAAACACGGATCGACTTGACCAAAGAGTATATAAAAGACTTGACAGTTACCTTGACCTCTATCCGTTTTATTGTCGTTTAAAAATATACTAACCCAAAAGCATGGCTTCTTTGCTATCAGTGATAAGACTGTTCCCCACCACAGCCTCGCTTCCTTCCCGCCATGCCGGAGCCACCCTTGCAATACACCGGACCTGCATGGTCTTCCCTATCGGTACTCGAAGACCAAGGGCTGATGACACCAGCCCATGGGAATATTGCATTGGTGGATATTCTACTAGAAGCTCCGGATCAGTGACCTGAGGGAAAATATTTTTATTAAATACTTATTTTACTGAACGACAAGCATGTATACACTTGCAACTATACATACATAGACCTCCTCCATAGAATGTGTACTATGGATTAGTCCTATGTTTCAGCTGACGATGAAGCTACAAAATTGACGGATATAATCATAATACACTCCAGAAAGATAACTATAACAAACATTATAAAAAAAAGTTTATCTACATTCGTGTAATGAAGATCCAATCCCTTTACTCAAAATAAAAGCTTTTATCTATCACTCTATATAAAATTTCTCATAATTTCGTAAGAAATTGCTCCGAGCTTGAACATATTCATGTCAATTCGTAGTCAGACTCAGCTAAAAAGTAAAATAAAAATATTATGAATATATGAATATCATTTTCATGAAAAAAGCTTAATAGCCTCTCAACGTTATTCTGTAATGGTATTCGTCTGCACTGGCCTCAACATTCATGATAATCTTGATAAGTATGAAAAATTAAACTCGTCTAGTGCTTGTTGAATACATGTTTTACTTATATCTTGCTTATCTACTTCAATTCGTTGTGTTTCACTCTGCCGTAAGTAGTTTGTTTATACATCCAATAAAACGATATTGTTCATCCCCTTCTTTTTATATTAAGTACTAATTATAAATGATTACTCTGAGGGATAAGACGTAAGTACCCAATTTTACAATTAGAGGCGTTTAAAAAAGTAGAGAGTTAATCTTACATAGAGTTAATTTTATCATGTATGTAATAAAGTGTGTTTGACCACTACTATCATTATGATAATGATGATAATGAGGTAGTTTGTTTATACATCCAGTAAAACGAGTTTATTCATCCCTTTCTTTTTATATTGTGTTATAGTACTAATTATAAATGATCACTCTGAGGGATAAGACATACCCAATTTTACAATTAGAGGCACTTAAAAAAGTAGAGAGTTAATCTTACATAGAGTTAATTTTATCATGTATGTAAATAAGTGTGTTTGACCACTACTATCATTATCATGATGATGAAAAAAGTAAAGGGTTAATCTTAATTTTAATCTTAATCTTAATTTTATCAAATGTGAGAAAACTGTGTTTTACCACTACTGTGTGTTTTACAAACTACTTCATCATCATTATCATCATGATGATGATGATGAAGTAGTTTGTTTATACATCCAATAAAACTATTTTGGATATCCCCTTCTTTTTATATTGTGTACTAACTATAAAAGATCACTCTGAGAGATACATTTTACAATTCGTTTGTTTAACTTAGGCGTTTAAAAAAGTAAAGAGTTAATCTTTCATAGAGTTAATTTTATCAAATGTAAGAAAAGTGTTGAGTTGAGTGGTTTGTCCCATTAGTCTCATGATAGGTGAAAAAATAATTGACATCAAATTCGTTTTGGCCAAGAAATGAAATAAAGGAAAACAAATTGAAAAATATCTTAGCTTTTCTTTTGACTGTATTACACTAATATGGTAGTACTTTAAAGATTCATTTTCAGCGAACTTCGTACAAAAGTTTCCAAATTGATATTCGATGCCAATATCAATTACTCAGAAAATAAGATATAATAGACGCAGAGCTGACTTCGAAGTCTTTTAAATGTTTTCCATTGTTCTTCTTTCTATTTTACTTGTTTGCTCAAAAGATTTCGAAAACATTTTATAACAGCTTTAGTTAGTTTTATCAAAAAATAAACTTTGTTAAACCAAAAGAATAATCAATTAACTAAGTTGGTAACTAGATTGCCGTAAGTTTATTTAATTATAAAAATGGTGTAACCACACCTGAGAGAAAACAGCCAAATACTATTTGAATTCTCCTCGACCCAACGAATAAAATAATAAGTAGATTAAAACAGCGTTGAAATGTTTTTAATACTTGAAATTAGGCGGCCGCGGCCAATTAAAACTATTTTTGAACGTAATGAGATTTTTGTGTTTCATTAAAACTAAAAGCTTTCCTAGAAGGTCAGCCAAGTTTAATGTTTTGTAGGTAATGCCTTTAATATATCTCGTTGAGTTTTGTTTTTAAGAGACGGCTACTTTATTATAAGCTATATCCTATTATAAGCTTTTGAGATTTAAATGACATTCACAAGACGTATAGTTAGTAGGATCCGTCAACTACCTACGTCCACTGTATTTTATTAGATTGATTATATGTATTTTGTTTAGTCCAAAAATTCTTTAACTACAAAATTTAAAATTATTTATTCGCTTGATGGGCGTCAAGATAGCACTCATGAAAGTTAAAAAAATTACTAAGTGCCTATTCCAAGTAGATAATATCGATTAAGAAAAAGGGCAAGCCTGCAATTTGTATGTCTTCAAAACGAAAGTGAATAAGGGGCCACAAGGGGAAAAAGTCAAAGTCTGAAGTAGTATCAGAAGTATAAAAGATAAAAATGTATGGAATAGTCCTAAAGATCCATTAAGTTATGTGACAAATGGTGGGTTTCTGGAAAGTCCATTCACTTTGAGCACAGATTAGGTCTATTGACGATTTTGTCATTTAATGTTTCAGGACACTGCAATGCCACGCATGCCTTTGTGGTTCAAAGTTCTGAGTTGCACTGTAATGTGGATGGACTGGCGTAAGCTTACCATTAGGCCAGCGAACTGATCTTCTCTTTAACCAATAGTAAAATCTGTAGAAGGTGACTGGGCCACGCGTTCTAGGCAGAAGCGATACATTATCAACCACTTCGTCACATTATAAAGCTATCGTATACAGCCTGAATTTAAATTGGTATGTTATCCCGAATGGAGGTAAATCTACTCCTGGAGGTCAACAACATTTGTTTAACGAGTTTTTGAAATTCGGAATTTTTCATTGAAAAAAAAGGCATTTAAATTTCACGTCAAAATTGTATTACAGAAATTTCGGGCAGCCCTAGATCAGCTGATTCACTTGAACTATGTTGAACTTTGTTAAAATATGATGATGTTGATTAGAAGAGATTTAGAAACAATTCTAGAAAATGCCGAGTGCTTCTCTTTGTATGACGTACCAAGGGAGATGTATATATTAAGAAAAATACTAAGTAACCAGCTTGAACTAACCTTTTCGCCATCAATGTCCCAACTAAGAGTTGCAGCTGGGTACGATCGTCCCGACGTACAATTGAGAAATAAGGAGTCTCCTTTTCTATTTTCCTGCTCGTTTCCAGTTATTCGAGGAGGTTCTCGAGGTAAATCTGAAAAAACGGACACTCGGTTGTAAAATAGAAACTAATTATACAGGCCGCTTGAATATTTATTTCATTGCATCTCAAGAGTAAGAACTTCTCATAAGAACATTTTAAGCCCCGACGTAACGCACCTATAAAAGTTCTCCTTTTTTTTCAAGTCAATTGTTAAAGATTTTGCTGGGTAGATCTGTGGCCAGAGCCACCATAATATTATCTGAGGCAAGTAGAGCATGAGAGTAAATGAGCCAATATTTGTTTCAGGATTCAACAGTAGCTAAAATTTTACTTACGTGTAGTTCGTTTGTAGTGTCGTTAGTGTAGGTTAAGAATTTAAAATATATTAACATTACAATTACAGCTAAATCAAGCTTATCCTAGTAATCATTTGATTGGTACTGAAAAGTATCGCTAATGGAGTAGGCAATCGCTGCAAACCACGGCTTGTAAGCCTAATTATTTCAAGAATTTTAGGGCTTTATACTGTCATGGTCATCAACACTTTGAAAATTATCACTAGAAACGGGATATTTACCATGTATATTATTTGATTTGAGTTTCCGATATTTCGGCGCTGTTGCAAACGCCATGATCACGGGAGAACTGAAGTTCTGCGGGTGGATGGTGTTTATGGTCAGACGTCTGCCCATACTGTCTTCATGTCTGTACTTCAGTTCTCCCGTGATCATGGCGTTTGCAACAGGGCCGAAATATCGGAAACTCAAATCAAATAATATACATGGTAAATATCCAGTTTCTAGTGATAATTTTCAAAATTTTAGGGCTAATATCAATCGCTCTCACTGTTTAGATGGTTAAAGAATTTAACCAGAAGATGCGGGTTCAAATCCTATTGGCAGTAAAATCTTTGAGATGCCTATATTGGTGTGAACATCCCGCTAAGTAGTGCGGGTTAACACTTTAAAATACTAACGTGATATTATGGCAATAAAAACGAAAGCCTTACAAATAACTTCCATTCTTCCTTCTCCCGCCGCTGACGCGAAGCTAGGCGCTTCCGCTGACACCTCGCACCGGTACAAGCCGGTGGACTTCAGTGTCACCTGATGCAGAATGACCTTCCTGTCATCCGACTTTTGCAACTGTATGGAAAAATATACGCTATTCATTTCAACTAAGGACAGATGCAAACGACCAGTGTGATTCCACAGCGGAAATGAACGCTCAACTGGAGCGAATGCTGTCGGTTGTTTTATTTGTATATTTGCACATACTCAGTTTTTATAGTCTCAATATATTTAGAACAACATAATATTAAAACGTCCACAAATGAAGTGCAATTAAAATTCGCTCTAACACTTAAAATTAAAAAAGGTAATAGGTAAATAATACTCACATCAACTTTGATCCCCTCGAGTTTGTAGGCGTGCTTAGGCGGCTCGTACTTGGGCATGTATCTGTAGAACTCCTCATTGTCTCGGTACCATTTCACAGAGTAGAGTGTGTCGGCTCCTAATTCGTAGTCGCACTCGAGTTGCGCCGGTTGCCCCCTCACTCGGTATTTAGGCACGGTTACTTGAAGAATTCTTAGTGGCAAGGCCTCTGTAGCAAAGGAAAATAATACTCAAAACATTTTGTTCCAAATGGTAGTGCGGCTGGTAGTATCGTTACCAATAAACGAAATATTTCGGTGACGGTGAGTTTGTTTTAATTAAATGTATGGGTCAATTCATTGTAACACTAAATCGAAGCGTCAATCTTAAAATTTGCATGACATATTGACCCCTACCCCCACAAGCCCACAACGTAAAGCAATATAAACGCAACAAAAAAAATGACGCGCGCTCTTGCGCGAATGCGCTCGTTTGCGAGCGTCGCGCATTAGTAACTTTAAGGTTAGAACACACCGGATCCGTACACGTAGACGTGTCCGTAGACGTGCACATAGACGTGTACGTAGACGTGCACAAAGACGTGTTCGTAGACGTGGTTTAGTGGGGGTAAGGGTCAATATGCCAAGCAAATTTCGGATACGTACACGAAGACGTAGATGTGCGGTGTGCTCAGCTGCTCAGGCCTTTATTGTGAGTGATTCGACGCTTTTGCTTTCGAGTCTACGATAGTATGAATTGACCCTATGAGTTTAATAAAGATAGGTATAATTTATTTTAACTAAATATCCCATTTATTATATGATTAATGTTAATAATGTTGATGACTAATGTTGATTGCCGGAACATATACCAATAGGTACTTGAAACAGAATTTCAACTTGTAAAGACAAGTTGAAATTGTAAATAATTGTAAAGCAGCCAGCGGCGCAAGTACGGATCTTTTTGATCGATAAAATTCGATAAAATTGACAGTTCAAATCGATAAAGTGGGTGTTATCGACTTTTATCGAACCTCGATACTTTCGACAAAAGTAATCGAATAGATCTAATCCAAAGAGAATATAGAGCTGCTACAATACTTTACGATAAGACTTCGGTACTCGCAACATTCGATAAATTTATCGAGTTTTTCGGTTCGACAAATTTATCGAACCGACTCCGTACTTGCGCCGCAGGTGGACTAGAAAACCTCCAATTACCAAGCTGTGATTGCATCACGAATTCCTACACCGTAAACACAAACTCGTTCTTGACCTACCGAAAGTGCGGTATCGTGCGTATCCATACTTACTATCACTGTGTCACAGGAGCTCATGTCTACATTTAGTTTCAGAATACAAGTCGAATATTTTCGGATATTTTCGCTAGTAACCATGTTCGGAAGCAACAACATAGTTTACTAAGACCTTGTGTAAATGAGGCGTTTTATGCTCAAAACTACTCAGGTGTATCAAATCGCCTGTGGGTGAGGCACAAAGCAGCTACCTAGACGTTCACAGATGATACCAATATGTATTAGATACCTACACTATAAAAATATATAGGTAGACAAAATGTAATGCTGACAATGACGGTCATATTTCACCTTTGAATTTCGACGGCTAACATTCTCATGTAATGACCCGCTCGTCTCATTCTCCAATAGTATAATTAATATATGTATGTAGTACTAGCTGTGCCCCGCGGCTTCGCCCACGTCATAAAAGTCCAGTCAAACTCGGTCCAGCCGTTTCGGTGACTAGCCGGAACAAACAGACATATATATTTTTTTAATTGTATTGTTTTTATAAGTACCGTATATGTATAATATACTTTCATATGCGTTTAGTAATAAGCTGTTATTTTAACATTACATATAGGTAGATATCTCAGTTTTACTTATTTGTATAGTTATATATCTACATAAAAAAAAACTAAAACACACGCTGCCTCCTAGCACCATCATTAGACCCTCAAACCATGTGCAATCTAGCTCAAACTCAGCTCAAACTCGGGGGGTTTAGTTATAACTACTGAATAGTGCCACTATCCACCTACTGACTGCATCATGAGATCAGCTCCATGATACCAAATTATTGTAGTCTCATCCAAACTGCAAATACGCTCAAATACGCAAAAAGTTTTATTTCGATATGACAATTACGAGTATAGTGGAGATTTCTTAGTAGTTCAGTAATGTAAATAAACTTGACAGCTCACCCATTAATGACATAGATAGAAATTCAAATTCGAATCCTGTCATTGGTTAGTGATCGGATCACTATTGCTGTCATTGGTTGGCATCCGGTTACATTAATTATTGAACAACTAATAAAATATCGACTATGGAAGTCAGTAGGTTAAAATTGACTTTCAAAGATTTGATTACATAGTTAGTCAGTTATAAGTGAAGCTAATGAAATTTATGGAACTAAATCTCCGCCGCCCGGAGAAACCATGACCACTAACAGAAAAAGGGAAATTTCTCAAAATATTCCCTTCTTCCTGCCGATCATATTTCACAGGCGTGCCGAGTTTACGAATTACTAACAACTGTTCAAATGCAAAATTCTTTATTCATATAGGACCCAAGGGAGCACTCATGAAGGTTAAAACAAATTACTAACTTCGGGTCTGTGTAACGTTCGTCTACCCTAATCACAGACTAAAACTAATTCTGCCGTTATCAGAACATAATTAATGACAAAGACATCAACAGAACCAATTCGTGATGAAAGTCAGCGAACCCTCCAGAAACACTTAAATTCTTAAAACCTAAATAAAGCCATTTATTTGATTAAATAAAAGGTAGAGAGTTTATAGTTATAAGTCATTATTGGATTATATAGGTTTAGCGCACTGGGAACCAACCAATGTAGAAACAATACATTACCTACATTTGGCGCCCAACACGGGATACTGTATAAGAAATAAAAAACAGTGTTAAGAGAACATATCAGTTCTGAACAGATCAGCTGAGTTAAATAACGTTCAGAACAGTCATTTACTAGATGGGTAACCGTTGCAACTGCAATGACAAATGAGCGCTTTAACAAACAAGGAAATATTTCTTCACTTTCGAAACCGAATAATATCACAATTTTATTAAAATAATTCATGCAGTTGCAAAGAACATACATGAATTTAGCTAGTACAGATTGCTAGTAATAGTAAATTAACTAGTATAACTTTTTTATAAAAATATTCAATTGTTTTGCTTGTACACTGCGTGTCAATTCAAAATATATCATATTTATTTAATTGTCATTTTAGGAATACGGCGTTTATCATAAAGGTCTCTCGAGTAAGTATTGATAGATAATGTAGCTACGTAATTTGTTAATCATGTATTGTAACGTGTCTCATTAAATAGTGTTAATTAGTTCACACTATTTGCCGCGACATGTTCTAATCTATTTTATAAACCAAAACACATAAAACAGCTATATAGAGTATCCAACAAACAGAATGACTAAAAAAAGAAAATTACCTTTCACCAACAAACTGAGGACCACCAAAAGGACATGCATCCTCAATGTTTAATCCAATTACACCACATATTACAGAATAACAAAAGCACAGACCAAATAATTCACTCGCGATTAAATTGGCTCTCGAAGACGTATTGTTTTATTTTAAGCTTTTTTTCACAAACGCGCGGGCGACCGTCTACTGCGGTGGCTTGCACACAACTGAGCCTAACACACGATAGTCGCTATTTTTGGCCCGTTTAGTTTGATAGATCAACCTGCACTCTTCGGATTCATCCCTTACATATTTTGTGATCTCTTGGGACGTTCGCCGATTTTACTACTGAACATAAAAAAGTCGTGAATAAAATATAGCAGCAAAGTTCCTTCAAAACGCTTTGGGGTTTACTTGTAAGTCAACTTAAAATTAAATTTAAAAAAAAAATTACCAATTGAGTTTGCAAGTCATTCAGATGAAGTGGTTTTGTAATTTTCGGTAAGCTCAGAAGTAAACACAGAATTCCAAACCTTATAGCGGCGCGCAATACAAAGGTCGAAGTAAAACGCTTATAGTGCGAATAGGAAGGATATCAACAAGCTACGTAAACAACCTTCGATTAAAAATCATAGAAATCTTATTCACACTCAAATGCGATCGAATAGTTTACTAAACTGCAATTTGCTACCAGCTACAGCTACGAGTATATTTGCTAGACCGCAAACATCCAACCAAATGACAAAAACCATAATCCAGTTATTTTGGAAAAATTACAGAGCATCTAGTTGGTGACGTTACTGGGCTAACGATGCTTACGCGGGCCTTTGCGTTTTAACGTGGAATGCATGTCACTGCAATTGTTATTGCGTTATGCTTACTATCCGGCTTGCCAGGTGGTTGCCAGCGCGTCTCGGTATCCAATAGTATAAAAAACTTGTAGGATGTAGGTGTTAAGAACCTTATTTATTTTTAACCGCATTTTTTTACTCTCCTAATGGATTAGCGTTTGACCACTACGTCACTAGATCGTAAGTGATGTAGAAGTCAAGGTGATAACTACGCTAAAAATTGGATGTGAGCTGGTTCTCTAGATCAGTTGCCAGAACATGGTAGTGCTTGCCAGCAGAATGGGAAAAGTAGATTGTAATTCACACAGCTCACGCACACAGCGAAAACAAAATAGGTTCGTTATAACGTGAATGTTCTGTTTGAAACAGCTATCTATCTTCATATATTCTAAGGTGATACCTAAAACTCATTCGAATATCGTAACAACATAGCGATATAAAATGCGACTTGATAGAAACTTATGCTCCAATTTAGGGAAAGGCCTCGCCACCATAGCCGTCATATTAAGGTAAAATATCATTAACACGGCCCTATCCTTTTCTTTTCCTTTCACAAAAGGGACTTGTTCAATGTTTTCCTTCACTTTGTATAGGTCGTAACACTTTATCGTTATTGTAACATGTCATATTTGAGAATGAGACCATGTCGTAAAATAAACACCCCTGTTTGTATTATTCCTTAAACTTTGACGAGGGATGTGCTAACGAAAATTTGTTGTCATGAAATTCTAAATTGCGGAAGCTTTTTTGTTTTAGTCTAAATAATTTGTCTATAAAAGCTTTTCCATTATTTTAATCGGCTGTGCTCGTGTAGTCATATTCTGAAAAGGTGTTCTACAAACAGTAGTCTTTCAGCTAGAAAGTTGACACGTTGACAATAAATCAATACTAATATTTTAAATACGAAAGTGTTTTTGTTGTTTTCTTTTTCTTTCACGCAGTAACGGATCGATGTGATTTTAGCATAGAGATAGTTTACAGTCTACCAATAAGACTTACGCTACTTTTTATCCCAGTAAATTATACGGTTCTTGAATCTGCACGCGGGTGAAACCGTGGGCAGCCGTCAGCGTTTCATGCATTTTCAAATAAGCCATATTATCAAACTTATTGGAACCCGTTACTATAGATTGACACTATAGAAATGTAATTTCTTTCACATCCTAATTACTTTAGGTAAATAATAATATGGGTAAACTCTTGGGGATCAAAAACTCCTCAATGGGGATGGGGGAATTTGCTTAGCCGAAGAGAAAGAGCTTCCATTTCAAGAATTTCATCACATGCATTGCGTCTAATGGGCAACTTAGAAAAGCGTCTGCTCCGGAGATCAGAAGACGCGAGTTTGATTCTTGTTGGCCATGACATTTTTGTGACGCTTTTATTTAGAAATATTCCAAAAATTCCCTGGATAAAACGCTTTAATCAATTTACTGTGTCACCATGTCACAGTGAAAATTCTTCATCATCATATTTATTACCACCCAATGAAAGTGAAACAAGTGTAAACACGATATAATCCTAAAGTCTCAAGCTTTTAAGCATAAGGCGAAGGTACACAAAAGGCAAAGTAAGGTACCTATTAGGAACTATACCTGCCTTCCCACGAACTCCCTATTCTAATCAAACATTATAACGAAGCAATTTAACCATTCCTTTGTGTGTTTAGGTCTCGGTACCATCTATAATTGCCATTTCATTTGGAAGGCAAATTTTTCTTCAGTAAGTTGGTTAGGTTCAAACGGGGTAAAAGGACAGTGTAAAGCAGTGAATATTATGAAGTTAAATATTAGCTACTGACAAAAACAATTGCTTAAAAAAAGCGGGAACCGACTTAGACAATAATATTGCGATTTATTAAATTTAATCTCCCATTTTTCCAACCTCAGGGGTGGTATTCTTTCATAAAATATATTAAAAGACCATCCCTCAGATAGCCATATTGAGTCATGAAAAAACAAACATTTAAGTCAATTGGCGGAGAAAACAACTAAATTGTCACAAAAAAAAATAGAGACGAATTTCCCTCCTCCTTTTTTGAACTCGGTTAAATATATAACGCTAACTCTGGGTTCAATTTTTATAATAATTGAGTAAATTCTCTCCCTTTCATAGATTTCAAAAGTGTAGTAAGGAGTTTACACTCTTATTTTATCTAGAGTTGTATCTCAAGGCGAAGACCTAAGTAGACCTTTAAACTACGTAGGTATTGAAAGCTTGACTGGCCACGTACTGACTCAGTAACATATACCTTAAAATGGACAGCTATTTTACTTTAAAATCAGCAACTTGAGCGTATTAACCTCGATTCACTTGGGTCCCAGAAGGGCCTTGATGAATGCCATAATTATATGACTAGCAATCTTGAATCTATACCAGTTACTCGATAGATTGGCGGCACACACGAGCAATTAGCAATAACTTTAAGTTCACCATTCACGAACGCTCCACTCCACAATATTCCACGCAAACGTTCTAAAAACCATCCGTGTGTAGGAAATTGCGTGAGTGATAGAAATATTTGATTTCCAAACGTTCCAAATCCGACGTAATGGTAACGCCTGATGGTAAGCATAACGCCGGTCAATAACAATTGCAGTGCCACCCAGAACTTTGAAACACAAAGGCCTGCGCGGCACTGCAATGCGCTCGTTACCCTGAGACATTAGGTATTAAGTCTCATAAGCCCAGTAATTTCACTGGGTACTCTGCTCATCAAACCGGAACACAGTAATGCTTGCACACTACTGCTTGGCGGCAGACTTCACGAGCACGGTGGTAACAACCCAGACGGACACTCGCAGAAGAGTTAGTCCTCCCACTAACAAAATTGGACTATAATTCCACCACGCGTGGAGCAATAGAATTGGAGTGATCGTGAATGAGGAATTTTAAAGCATACATATAACAAACATCGTTTCGCTCGTATAGTCAGACACAGAACAGTAATGACCAATCATTACTTTGTTCCGGTTTGATGAGCAATGTAATCAGTAAAACTATTGGGCCTAATACTAAGGGTCTTACCACAAAAAAAATAAACACACGTTAAACCTGTTTTAAACACTGTTCAACGCCTAAACATGCCCTAGTTGACCGATTAAATATGAGCAACCACAAATCCTGATTGAAGTAGTGTCTAACCGTTGTCTAACACAATTCTGGTGTCACGTTTCTAATCATTTTTGAAGTTTCTCTTTAGACACTGTCTAGCTAAACAGGCGACTAAAAATGTTTTTTGTGGTAACACTGCTAATGTCTCTGACTACTACGATGTCACTGAATAATTTGCTCATCAAACACCTCAACAATACTTGCAGTTTGCGTCAGACTACACAAGCAAAGCTGTGATACACAGTCAAACGAACACTCGCAGAAGAGTTAGTCCTACCACTTGCTATGCAAAATGATATGAATTAAAGTACTGGCTAGTACAGTATACAGCAATAATGGAGCTAAAGTGTCGTTGCGTCGCTTCCTGGTTATTGCCAAGTGACAACCGGGCACAGGCGGCGCTCTCAGCACGCTTTATCACTTAATTTGAATCGTGCCCTGAATTTTGAACACTGGCTCACTTAGAATTCTAAAATGGTTAATACAATCTGTTCAGATGCAACATTTCGGTCTTCATGAGCTAAATTTTGTAGAAATCGATAAGAAAGTTCGTTTTACACACAGTGTACCAGGATTTGCACTATGTATCGTCCTTACGTTCGATGATGTCGTAGGTTCCGACTGAAAATCAGTGACTAGGATCATTGATACTAGTTGTGTGCTGAGTTGGGACCTATTCGAGACAGTAGTTGTACTTGTTGTTGTTTCTTCTTGGTTTGTATTTGTTATATTGAGCGTGTGATTGTTCTATTTTAATGTAAAGTTGTCTTATATGTTCGGAATAAATATTATAACTTTTTAGTTTCTGTATTAAGTCTATACTGTGAAGGACTATTGATTTTTGCCATCGATCCACAGATCCTCGATCGACGTCAATATCGCTCATCGAGGAACTAACCTCTAGAGATGCAGTGACGTTTGGTTTACACGAATAAATTTCACCATTTTGTCCTAGATCACCGCCTCGCGCCGATACTCTGAGCGCTGAAGTTTTAATGACCGATCACGACATTGTTGTGTAATCGGATAGTTCAGTATTTCATCTCTCGGGATTAGTGCCTCGATGCTACTACTAAATCATCATAAGAATAGCATACATAACAAGATAAAATGGAAAAACACATCACTTTATTACTACTATTCTGTTGACATCCTCAATCCAACACGTTCCCGCTATCCAAGCATTCCGTAGGAAGATGATCGGAATAGCACATTGATGTATCCTCGGGTTCCGTAAGCAAACCCTGTATTTACATGCGATATTCCCCTTGTGAAAATCTGGAGAGCATAAATCGCTTTGGTTGACATAATAGCGGGGGAGAGTGGATTTATGAGTGTTTGATTTAGAAGGTGCGTCTAAAGGCCTACTCTGTTCTTGTGAACGTTTTAAAGAGTGAACACTTGAACAGTAATATTTTTCTAGAGAACTATCAGTCGTGTTATTTTACAATTAGCGCGCGGTATATGAGCGGTAAAGGGTGAGAGTTTTAATCTTGGTTTTAAAATTAAGTGCACTGGACGCAGGAAATGGACTCTCAGTAAAAATCATATTGGGTAGGTATTCTTCCGCTTCGATGGACTTACCGCCTATCGACGACACTGAAATCATTATCTATCCGTCATCGCCGCCCTCTGCACATCACACGTCACATCTTGGGTGATCCGGACGAACCCATCGTGGACGTTGTACGTACCCACAGATCAGTAATATGTAGCGTTGTATAGCCGCGCTGTGTCAAATCGATCTGTCAAATCCAGCACCGCTGCGCTGGTGCAGGAAAGCGTTCAGTTTTCAGTTACGGTATCAGATACCAAATTAGACGCAAGAGATATCGACTGGCGAGGTCAAAAAAATAAAAATCATTTGAAACACGGGAGCTCAACTTTGAAATACCATAGAGAAAGAATATTTGTCAAAATTGTTGTCACTGTTCACTTAGGTACACTATAACTCGTCACCACAGGCTCAAAACAAACCACCGTACAGTAACTGTTGATGGGAAATAAAACGCTATAAAATAAGTTCACTTCGACGCTTAACCAAAATACTGATACTCGGATTCCAATCTGATCCAACGACGCACTGCCGCCAGCACCCTACTTAGTACGCTGCCAACTGGTCGTGGACAAGAACTTATAAACATAAATTCTTACCTACACACTCATACCCCGCACTAGGATTCCCTGAACGTTGATTAGACCTTGATGATGGCGAAGAGATTTAGGGCGGAAGTGAAACGAAGACGTTCACGTGCTCAGCACTTCAAGACAGTAGATGCCAAAATTCTCTCTAAAATAATTCGAAGTGAATCTTATTCATGAGAGCATGAATTTTAGTTCAAAATGGTTGGTGTACTCTGCCCTTAGAGAAATAACATCAAAATAAAAAATGTTGTTGGCGAGCTAAAAATTCCATAGCAAATTATTGGTGAAGGTTATATAGTGCCAAAAATTCACATGGCAGCTAAAAAATAAACGATTTCGTCTATCACCAATCCAATCCTCGCTGCGTACCAATTACGTTTAATCCCAAATAATGCCAATGATAAAGGGGTTTTAATCACGGGGCTAATAAACCAGCAGCCTGCTAATACCACCTGGGGTAGCGGCTTAATGTAATTAATGTTGCGCCTTTTTATCAACACTACGGTAATGAGCTATCCACCGCCATTTTGCTTTCGTGATTTTCACTACTGAAATAGGGGTTAGTTTTGTTACACTTTAAATATTGTTGTATGTACATTGTACATACTTTCTGTATAAAAATGTGTTTGAATTAAAAAAAAGAGTCAGAGATTTTACTGCGCTTTCTTGGGGTAACGAGGATGCACTGCAGTGACGAGCAGGAATTTGTTTTCTGGACTTCTACGAGTGGCACCGCATGTTTACTAATATTCTGACGAATAAACACTGTATAACGGTTGAATACTCGTAGTTACACCACGTTTCGTCTCTTTCGATTCAGTTTAAAATTGTCGATGAACAACAGAGACAAAACATTGTGTACTATACCACCCTTATACACTGTTTATTAGTAAGACCCCTATAGTATTTGTAGCGTTACGCTTACCATCAGAAAAAATGACGACACATGTTTTTTTAGAATGTACTGAGTTTAAAAACTCATTTCCAGACCTATCAAATCTAGAGTCACAACAAAAGCTAAATTCTACCAAAAACACAATAATGTGATGTTATAAAGCAGACGAGGTAAATTGCTAGTTCATAAATAAAACGACAAAAGTAAATTTAGGGTACACAGAAAACAAATCGCGTTACTTGTTACGCTGTGTCATGCAAATGGAGGGTCGCGACATCCGAACAAAAGTCCTATTGTTGTAAAAATAATTGTAGTCGTCCTCTGAAGCCATTACTCTTGTCCAAATATCGTGATCCCAAAATCTGGGTTATTAGCTGGCTTACAAGGACATAAGCCTCTCAGAATTCGCATTTAATTTATTTGATATCCTTCTAAAATTAAATTTGGACGGCGAAGCTTTGGCCCATGATGAACATTAAATTATGGAAAGGTTGTCTTACCACAAGAGAGAGCGAGTTTGGCCGAGTGGAAACTTGTGCGACTTTCAATCCGACACACTATAGTTCGAATCTCGACTCGGCCCGCACCAATGACTTATGTCGAGTTATGTGCGGATTATTCACACTCGCTCTAAAACTGTCAATGAAAATATCGTGAGGACGGCATGATCAAGAACCACAAAAATTCAAGGACATTTGTGACATCCACCAAGCCGCACTGAGCCCGCGTGGTAGATTATGGCCCATGCCTCTCTCTCTGAGAGAAGGCCAGTATCCCAGCGTGGGAGCGTAAGAGGCTGGCAATGAATGTCTTACCAAGTAGTAAGGACTAACTCTTCTGCACATGTTCGTCCAGATGGGCATCACTGCTTTGCTCGTATAGTCTGCCGCCAAGTAGGACGGTGGTGTGCATTCATTACTGTCTTGCGGTTTGATGGTAACAAGCGCACTTCAGTTCCGCGCAGGTTTTTGTATCTATTTCAAAGTCCTGGGTGCCACTGCAATAGGGACGTTGACTCCATTTTTTTGTGATGTCAATCAGTTCGTTTTCTCATGAGAATCAAATGTCTATATTGAAAATACTGAAAATCGAGCTCTAGAAACGTTAAAAATGAGAGCCAAAGTCAGGCGTATCTACTGAGCGCTAACGCTCCATACAAATTGGGCAGAACGCGTGACATCACATTTTCTACGAGGCCGTAATGTTGTACTAGAAACATGCATTTTAATGATTTTGGGTTCTATATTACTATGTGATGATCAAAAAATCGTTGAATTTCATTAAACTTCATTAAATTGTGATGTTCTTAAATCTGTATAAAAACAGTAATTATGTATTTTGTGGTTCGTGAAGCAATCCCTATTGGTAGGGGCAGACCTT
The DNA here is from genome assembly GCA_907269065.1 of Crocallis elinguaria. Taxonomy (NCBI): domain Eukaryota; kingdom Metazoa; phylum Arthropoda; class Insecta; order Lepidoptera; family Geometridae; genus Crocallis; species Crocallis elinguaria. The sequence goes on along the minus strand of OU026079.1, from coordinate 6,214,637 downwards.
ATTCTTACTATCAGGTGAACGACTTCCTCGTTTCATCATCAGCTGGAAGACGTCCACTGCTGAACATAGGCATCCCCCATACAATTCCCCACCTATTTCTACGACTGATAAGTTTATTTCCACTTTTTATTGACATTGCATAGGATAAGCTCTAGTGCTAGCTTAAAAACCTGTGGCCTAAAAAGTTGGTGTTATTTTAAAGAACACTTGACTCCGTTTCGAGTTAAACGTAAGTAAAGTATAATAGGTAAAAAATGCTTATAAAATGTTATATTGGAATTAACATAAACACAATTCATACAATAACATTTCCCGTGCGGTAAAATCAGAAAAGATTTGCACAACAATCAATTTTGTATCAGAATGAGTGTTACTCGCATAAAACGATTTATCGGACCCGGGGGACTGGAGTTCAGCCGAGCGTTCCGTATCTGATTATTATTTACAGCTTCTAACCTTATTATTATACCCACAAAAGGGTCATATTATAAACAGAAGTTAAACAATCGAATCTGAAACACGGAAACCGAATTGGGCCAAGCCTAACAAAAATAGGTTCACGTTTGACCACAATCTCACCTGATAGCAGGCGCTGATGAAATCGTCGGTGGTGCACGGTTACCTAGAAGCTTTCGCATTAGTCACCACTCTCGTTTTGGAGATTCCCAGATATTACATAGCAATCGGGAAACACAAATGCTTGCAAAGAATTACACTCATTAGCAATGCTCATTATAAATGTGCAGATTAAAAGGATATCCATGAATAGGTGATACAATGCTGGAAGATAATAAAATTGAGATAAGGGTTTATTTTCCGCTATAAGGGATATACAAAGATAGATAAGTATAATTAGATAGATAAGATAGAGTTATTTACGTTATAACAAACTTGTGAAATATCGATGAATTACCAACTTTGCGATAATTCTCACATACCAAGGCCGCCCAATGATACTCTATTATTTTTATTTCTTTTATTGTTTTAGTCTTACTGATGAAAAACTAGCGATTTCATAATACTCTACTAGTTTCTACTACGAACGGTGGAAGAGCGCAGTTGGCACAAATCCCACCGCGTGGGGAGAACCACGCAGTAAGTACGAACTGGTTTTGGCTGTCGCCGGTATACGGCGGACCGAAAGAGAATAGCCCCGGTTCACGAAAGCATCCGGTTGAAGTAGGCCTTAATGTAGCTAAAGTTACTTCTCGCGGGCCCGAGATAAGCGAAAGTTGTAGTGACTCTGGTTGCCTCATTCATCGAGAAGAAGGGCAAGAAACTCGACGGCGAAGTAAAGATTTCTAATTATAACCAACGAGCTTTAGACAAGGCATTATTAATATAGTAAGCAAGTGTTTACGAACCGTACCCTAACCAGTTGCGGAATGTAATTCAGCCATTACACACCCTAATAACAGTTACTGTTACTGGCTGCCACGTAGTTTGTTACACGCCATTGTAATTGTTACACGATAACTTCATATTGTTCCCTTACTGATACTTTGTCAGCTGTCTTCTGTGTGTCAAGCTAGTGTGTTTACTAAGCTGTGTCATTATGTGTTTGTTGACGAATGTTATTATTAGTTTACGACGAATTGCTTTCTATTTGACATAGACTTTGATAACATTGTATTGTGTAATACGAGTACAAGAAGACACCTAAGCATGCTTTAAGAAGACTATAAAATTATGTGATCTTTTTAAGAGTTCTAAAATGAAACTCAGTATATAAGAAAAGGCTTTAGGAGATCTAGGGAGTCATCATGCTCTTTTTTTAGTGTTTTTTTTTACATTTTTATATTTTTTGGTAACGAGACGAGCTGGTCGTTTGCCTGGTGGTAAGCATAACGCCAACCCATAAAAACTGCAGTGCCACTCAGAACTTTGAAACACTAAGGCCTGCGCGGCACTGCAGTGCGCTCGTTACCCTGAGACATTAGGTATTAAGTCTCATAAGCCCAGTAATTTCACTGGATACTCTGCTCATCAAACCGGAACACAGTAATGCTTGCACACTACTGCTTAGCGGCAGACTTCACGAGCAAAGCGGTGGTAACAACCCAGACGGACACTCGCAGAAGAGTTAGTCCTCCCACTAACAAGTCGATATAACAAAAGTTAGATAAATAAAAAACACGACTGCCCAAGACAGTGTCACTCGGGATGATGCAAGGATTCTAACGATACCCCATACATCTAAATCTGTTCAGGCAAGTAAAAGTTAAGGTCGAATAAATAAACTCACATACAAATAAACCATAAAAACATTACACTCCTTTTTTGTGCAGTCGTGTAAAAATACGCAGATTCTACTACCGTACATTTTGTTTTCTTATTTATTTTGGCTCTTCACCATATATAAGCGTACCTATAGTGTTGTGTCAAATAAATTAAATAAGTATTTCTTCTTTCTCCCCGCAAAATAAAAAACAATAATGACTAACACCCAACCCAAACTCCAACAGTACTAAATTAGAAGATATCCTTTGAAATAAAACCCCTCGCATACTGAATTGCTTTCTTTTTACGTGAGTATAAAAGCTGAAGTCTGCCCAGTACTTACTCGACTGAAATTTAAAAGGTTTTAATTTAAAGGCTTTTTTTATTTCTCCATCACTAATTACAGGACTGGGGGCGTCGCATAACGCCACCTTAACCATTACAGATGCCGTGAGCTAAGCTATAAAACAGGTAAAATGCTTTATGCAAATTTATTTTAACCGTAGTTTTGTTACAAATATGTCGGTATTATGAGTAAAAGGGAGTGTTTTGATAAATCATTAACGCGATCAGACATACTTGTAGTTATTAGTGATGAAACATTGTGGTCTTTATAATTATTATTTTTACCGAAAATATGTCGTTATAACTTATAGTGCGTGCAATCTTCGACCCTCAAAGCATGCAGTGGGTTCATTCATTTCGGAGATTTTGGACTTGAAAATTTGTATGAAAAACTGTAAGGCGTAAACGCTCTTTCGTATTTTTAAACGGAAACCCCATCATAACTCCACTTAATGTCCGGTTTTACCAACCCTAGAAGACGCCTAAATTGGATGCCTAAATAGTTAGAAGTTGCTTAGGGCAAAAAAACGTATTGCCAGCCTTTAAAAGTGTTCTAACAGTTTATACTTAGGTAGGACTTTGCTTACATTAAGAGTTAGGCGTCGCCTTATTCATCGTTGGTGAAAATGGACATTTGTGTGCTCCTCGAGTGGAAGGGGTTTTACTTTCCAGCCTACGCAGGCTACCTCTATCACCAATTTTGCATGTTTTGTTTGTTCTAAGATCAACAAAGGCAGATGAAAGTTGATCAAAATACCTGAACCCATTGACTCGACTAGCACTGATTCGAGTTAGGTTGGAGTGCATTTAAAGATACGAAGGTAAATGAAATTTGTACTGTAGAAAGGCTGTGAGTGCTATGATTCGTTCCGGAGTAGTTCGCGGGTCACGAGTGCGAGTCAGATTAATGGTCCCAAAGGTGCTGTGACGCATTTTGACCTTGTTTAACTTGAAAGCTGTTGAACTACAGCTGTCGAGTTCTACGAGTACCTAATAACACAGCTGTAAAGGCCCTTTTGGGACAGAGGCGTGATTTTACAACATGCTTACTTACTTTGTACGTGCCGTGAACACCTTTTTTTTAACTATTAGGTAACGAGTCGTTTGCCTGATGGTAATCATAACGCCAGCCATAGCAATTGCAGTGCCACCCAGAACTTTGAAACACAAAGGCCTGCGCAGCACTACATATGTGCTCGTTACCCTGAGACTAAGTCTCAAAGGCTCTGCTCATCAAACCGGAACACAGTAATGCTTGCACACTACTGCTTGGCGGCAGACTTCACGAGCAAAGTATTGGTATCAACCCACACTCCCTCCACTGTACAGTCGCAGAAGAGTTAGTTCTACCACCTATAATAGTGAACAATAAAATCTTTTTTGTTGCATTAAATTGGCCAGATCAGAAAAATAACTGAGGTAGAGTAAAATGCTAGTTAGCTACAAGGAAAATATTTTCGCGAAAGTATTTCCGTAAATTCTACTCAGTCGGGCGTTTGAATATTGGCTGCTCAGTAATTATGATCCTCATTATTTTTTCTGTTCGCGGGTCAGATTTCAGTGTTAAGCTTGTAATTTAAAGGTCAGTGGGCAGTAATCGGCTTAACGTGGCTTTGCTTCGACGAATATTCCTTGGGGGCTCGTAGAAAAATTCAGAGAACTGGTGATTTGCAAGATTTTTCATTAAATATAATTTTTGAATGAAAATATATTTTAGATAGGTAGAAAGAAATAAAATACATTTATTTTGATAGGAACATATATTTAATTACCTTTTTTCAACCTCCTTTTACTACAACGCCTTTTACTTTTTATAGATATGAATAGGCTTGCGTTTGACCGTAATATCGCCTGATGTTAAACGAAGTGATATTATCACCAGAAACAATATAAAAAAATATATTTGATTTGAGTTTCCGATAATTACACCGATTTTTTTTGCGATGATTTACATGTCTCGTAAATATCTCATTTCTAGTGAATTCGTAGTATATTGATGACCACACCAGTAGTTTATAAACCTAACTTGCAGTGCTACCCAGAACTTCAAAACACAATGCCTGCGCAACACCAGCGTACTCGCTACCCGGACACATTAGGTCTTCTGTGCTGTACGTAATTTCATTGACTATATATACTATGCTCATCGAGCTGGAATACAGTAATGCATGTACACTATACGAGCAAAGCTGTGGTACCCACTCTGAGGGCGTAGTGTGAGTTTTGCAACTAGTTAACGCGTTTACGAAGATTTTGAATGATAAAAATATACAGCACCCCTAGCGCCGCGCTAATAAACTATCACCGCGCTTGCTTTTAGTATGGTGTTTACTCGACAAACTAGGTCGTTCGCGTAAACGGATTTTAACTGAAAAACTCACATTCAGCACATAGACTAACTCTGAAAAGAGCTAGTCTGGTAGGTGGTAACCTATGAGGCTAGAAATTCGTTTCCAAACAAAATTTCTGTTTGTTTAGGCCCTCAGGTATCTAGGTATAGATATCTTGCGGAAAAAAGCAGAATATAGAAAGAAGCATGTAAAGTAACGGTATTACTAACAAAGCCGTGTTTGATGTTTTACTCTAACCCGATTAAGACCAGTGCTCGCTAGGTCTTCTGCTGGAAGGAATTGTCTAGAATGTATGCTGGTTTTCATTTAAGAACGAACGATATTAAGGAAACAAGTTGTTACAAAACTCTATGCAATTCTTTCCAGCCGAAGACTAATGACCGCTGGTTTAAATCGGTTTCGAATAGAAAAAAAAGACGATTGTAGTTAGCTGGTAAGGCATTGAACAGACTCATTGTACAGACTAAGCACAAACACTACACACTGTACACACTAAGTAAAATGAGTAGTTGCAAACGCTATCCGATTGAGTGTAAAATTTATTAAATTATCAGGAACCCTGAATAACCATTCATGATCGCTGCTCACTCACTTTTATGAAAAATAGGTTAGCAGGTTTAAACGCGGGCAACCATAAAGGGCTAATTAGCCTTTACGTGTTCATAATTTACTTAGATAAATACTCCGCTAAAAGCATTCATATTTTACCTCGCTGGACCTTACATTTCACTAGAAAAAAATTAATGTAGCTTATTCGGTAAGCTAAAGACGTGACGTGGTGAGAGAAGCCGTCTGCAATAATTGTAAAATTGATAAATTTGAATATAATTTTTTTTTTTAATAGGTTTTTTTTATGGCTAAATGCCTTTATTAACTAGCTAATACATAAATAAACACTACATCTAACCTAGCTAGCTACAAAAACAGTTGGATAATCTACAAGCCCTAGTAAAATTAATTAATTCATAATCTGCAATAGTTTTATAATCCTGGAATGATAACTAGAAAAACCTGTGTCACAAATAAAATAGTTTTTGATCGCTGCATTGGAGTTTTAAACAACCAAAACGAACACACAGTCCACGAGCTCACAACAGTATTGTACGTTGGTTTGTTAATTTTTTTGTCCTTCGCGCAACAACGGAGAAACGGAACGACGCGAATTTTGGCATAGATATAGTTTATGGTCCGGAGAGTAACTTTTTATACCAGAAAAATACCTACATGGTTTCTGTGGGAACGCGGGTGAAACCGCGAGCAAAAACTAGTTATTTAAATAAATCCTAAATAGTACATAATTGCTTTTAGCATTTCATTTGATTACAAAGCCCTTGACACATTCATTAACTACGTGGACCGATGACCTTGTCAAAACCGCGGGGAACCGTTGGATGCAAGAGGCGAGTAGTAGATCCAAGTGGCGTTCAATGGGGGACGACTATGTTTAGCACTGGACGTCTTCCGGCTGATGATGATGATGATGATGATGATGATGGCGTCAGTCTAAAACTGCACACTTATGCGCAATAGTGTAGTGTGTATTGCACCCATTTTATTTAATAAAATTCCTAATAGCTACAAAGAGTTAGGTACCAATTTATTTAAAAAAAGATTTAAAAAGCTCTTAATTGACAAATGTTATTATAGTAATAATGACTTCCTTAAGGATAATTTTTAGAAATTACTTTAGTTATTATTGTATGTAGTATTTTTATTAATATTTTGACATCTTTGTTTTGACATTAAAATTTTTCTTTTTTGACATTTTTATATTTGTAAAAAAAGGTGAAATAATTAATTAAAAAATTTTCTTTTTTTATTATTGTATTTGAAATTACATATTGAAGTTTGTTTGAATTTTAATACTGATTTTGTAAATTGATAATGACAGTCCACCTCTCAATTTGTACGCCTACAGATTAGGCAAAACATGATGTTCCTCTAATCATTATAACATCAATGTACCTACTTATATAATTTTAAGTTGGCATAATACTCATGTTTTATACTAATAAAATTTATCTTATCTTACAAAATATATTCGATCTGTTCGGCCGACTTTACATGTATTAAAAATAATTATTGCACAATATATGTACATGAAATTACTTAACGTGGTGTAAGCGAACGTTGATTCACGTCAGATTTCACAAATGCTTTGCCAGTTATGAAATTTTCTCTCGTAATTATATAAACTCTTTGTATAACTCTTTGTAAGACAAATAGTTATGGATATTTTCAGGTCCTAAAAGTACGATGTTATAGCCAAATAGCGCGGAAAACGTATATACGCTATTTATAGCGTATATACGGTTTCCGCGCTGTTTGGCTGATATACCAAATAAAATAATTTAAATAACAAACCATACAAATATTCGAACTGTTCGGCCGACTTTACATGTATTAAAAATAATTATTGCACAATATATACGTACATGAAATTATTTAACGTGGTGCAAGCGAACGTTGATTCACGTCCGGGCAAGTCTAAGCTTGTGTAATACATACTTTCACCCACACAGAATCAGGTGTAGTGTGCGTAGATTTGGTGCATATTCTCTCGCTGGCCGTGAATAACCATTTTGATCCTTTCGAGCACAGAATAGATAGTACAAGTCTCATAGCAAATGTTTGTTATGAATATGAACATAAAGGGATGATAAAAATATGAGTATGTAATAAAATATTCAGAATTAAAAAAAAAAGGTTTTTACAACACCATCTTGTTTAGGCGATGTATTCTAGTTAAATAGTGTTCTTAATAATTTAGTCTCACTAGTTTGGAGTAAATAAAATGTAGGTACTATTTCATTCATCTTTCTTATTCAAAATTCAAATTTTGTTAATTTTTAATTTCGCCATTAATCTCCGAGTACAATTTAGACACGACGCAAACTGATGGGTGACATTAAAATCCCTACGTAATTAACCTAGGTATATTACCGCAGTATTATGGATTGTAAACCTGTGGTATTACCATGGATCTCACTCTAATACCCGCAACAAAATTGATGAAACTCCTTTTATGGCTTTTTGATAGATTGATAGTGTTATTGTTTATCTATACACCAAAGGTGTTAGTGGGAGGACTAACTCTTCTGCGAGTATCCGTCTGGGTTGTTACCACCGCTTTGCTCGTGAAGTCTTTCGCCAAGCAGTAGTGTGCAAGCATTACGGTGTTCCGGTTTGATGAGCAGAGTATCCAGTGAAAGACGAGCGCACTGCAGTGCCTTTGTGTTTTAAAGTTCTGGGTATCACTGCAATTGTTTTGGCCGGCGTTATGTTAACCATCAGGCAAACGACCAGCTCGTCTCGTTACCAAATTAACATAAAAAAAACATCACTGTTTTCCTTCGATAAGATATGCCCCCGTGTTAAATGAAATCGATCTCGAAAGATAAAATAGTGTTTTTTACATAAATAGGCATTATTGGATATATTTAGCTCATACTTGACTTGACAATCGCGACGCTCCGGACGCAGTTGTACCTCTCAGTACCTGGTCTGTTGCAGTATTTTCTGATTGTAGTGAAGCTGCTTACGTGTTAACACTACCTGAATATTAAAGGTAAGTTCTTTACAATCAAATACTGTCTTATCTTACCGTATGTTTCGGTTTCTATATACTAAATTAATTTGGAAAATATGTAGAGAAGTGCGTATTACAATAAAATAAAAACATTAAGAATGTCCTAACGAACTGAGTACTTATTTGTACCAACCAAGAAATTTTATGAAGTATATTTTAAAGTTTTTTTTAAGCCGAAGTAATTTATCACCTCAAGAATTTCGGAGTCAACGTCGATCGCTCCCGCCTAGTTGGTTATGGCGTCTGGTCTAGATAACTAGAAGATGCAGGTTCGAATCCTGTTGGCACCAACATTTTTGAGATTTATATATTATTGTATATATTAATGTATAATTATGTTATTTACGTGAACCAAGAAATTGTAGCAAAAGGCTAATAAATAAATTTGAAAAATTATGAGCATATTTTGTTGGTGCATAGGTTTAATAATTACAATGAAATTAACGCATTTTAATTTATTTAGGATTACGATTATAAAGGCGTTGATATCTGATTATTGAATTTGACACAATATTGTGCATTATGTAAACAGAATTGACGAATATCGTATAAAATAATACTAATTATCTAATGTATATAATGTAAGCCACATTGTGACATACTAGCTACATTCTGCCATTTGGTCCGCTTATTAATATGGGTCATTCTACTGTAAGGTCATTGGAAAGATTCATATCCATCGAAAATTTCTTGTAAATCGCTCCAGTAATTGTGGCGTGATAAGACGTAACACCCATCCAAACTTTTGCGTTAATTTGCTACCTATCTTTGTTATTATTTCAGATGTCTGTAAAATTATACAAAATGGATCTGAGCCCCCCAGCCCGTGCAGCAATGATGGGGTGTGAGGTATTCAACGTACCTGTAGAAATGATTGACATTGATCTTATAAACTCAGACCATCTCACGGAGGATTATTTAAAGGTAAATTAAAAAAAAAAACGAAATAATGATGGCAGGCTTGTGAAAAAAGAAATGAATATGTGCCGTTTGTGTTGATTACATATGTGGAAATTTATGTTATATTTTTCATTGTGCATCATTTAGAAAGATGGGAATAGAAATTACTTTTCATTTCTTTAATAATTGTATATAAATGTGTATTTTTGGAAAAGGACACAGTGTAGCTACAGTACCGACCTTGTGTATAGAGTAGTAATTTGTGGTGTAGTGAAATAATATGGTTCAAGAAACTCTTAAATTCAATGTCAATGTCATAGGCACAAAGCGCTCTCTATTTTGTGCTATTGATGAATGTTACTCTTTATAATATGTGGTTTCACCTGTAGGGATGTTGTCAAATAGAAAAGCATCGTAAAGATCGGTATCTTTTTCTTATGTTGTTTAATGTGCGTAAAGGCTACCAAGTATTAAGTAATAGTAGATAATATTTATTTTTATATATATGTTAGCTAGAATGAAAGATTGTGACCAGGAAACAGTCCCACCTAACAGATTCATTTTGAACTAGCTAGAAAAATAGTTTATAAGATCGCAGTGGAACTGCATTTGTTATGGGCCGGTGTTATGTTTACCATCAGGAACACGACCCGCTCGTATAATTATTTATTAAAATAAAAAAGATTGAAAATGTATAGGAGTCTGCCATCCTTCTTTTTGCACATGATTTTGGTCACTTTCGTGATGTTAAGTGATGTCAGATGGTTCAATTTACGCCAAACTTTTTAGCCGGTGTAATTGGTACGAGTCCTGCAAAATTGATATTAGTAGGTCCGCCGGTACAAATGGAATGAGAGAGCGTTCTCATACTCAAACTGATGATAAAATTTGGCGTATTGTGTATTGTTACAATACACTTTGCGATAGTGATAAAAACTGACTCTCAGTTTCAGCAGCTTGGAGCACTTCGAAAGTAGCTTGTACTGTCTTTTACTGGGGTATTATAAAGCCAATAAAGAGCTTATGTGATTACAAAACATCAATGCTAGGTCTTTATTTATAAAAAATCTGTATCGTCGTGACAAACAACTTTAAAACTGAACAATGATTTATTTGTTATTGCAGAAAAATCCACTTCACTCAGTCCCAGTTCTGGAAGACGGTGACCTCATTATCCATGACAGGTATAATACATTTCTGATATAGGTTCTCTAATGCAGACTGTAGACGCTTATGCAAGTATGCGTTTTGCTGTCAAAATAACAATGCTTTTGCGTCAAGCGCGGATTACGAGACAATACACGTGGAAGCGCGGCTTGATGCAAGACCATCAAAAAACCACAAAATAGACAAGAACGGCAATACGGCCAGATAGTGCTGTCTCGAAGCTGCCTGGGCTCAAAACGACGACTGCTTCGCTGTAACATCACTTGCGCACCGCACCACCTTTTATTTACCGCGGCGCCGGCGCGGTCTGCACTGAGCGTGCAATGGTTGTGTAACATTTTTTTTAATAAAGGTCGTAGAAGCATGTGTTGAAGCTGGAGACGTGCTCGGACTAGATTTCCATCAAGCCCCAACCACAACCACAATAGACGATACGATATGCGTCAAGCGGGGATCTTGGTTTTACCATGTTTTTCTCGTTGTCTGCGATTGATGCTTATCTATTCATCATAAATTAGGTGTGAGGGCTGCCTAACATATAATCTCATTAAGGGGCTACTCCAGATATTTCAGGGTTTTTCCACCAAGATGCTGGGTCAACCACATACGTGATCAACTTGAAACTAACATGTATGTTTTATGAGACCTTTATCTCTCTATGATTGAAGACAAAAACACGATTGATACATTTTCATTCGATACATTTTCTTATCAAAAATTATGCTTTTTTCAGTGTAAAATACACTTTTTTACTCAACGGCTTAAATTTTATTTTCAAAATAATTACTCACACCAAGAAAATATATTGTACTATCTACTGACGAAGACAAAATTTACCTAGAAAAATTATTAACCTGTTAATAAAATAAATTAGATTTGAGACTTACGTCATTTAGTTCTGAGTTAAAGTGTGTTCAAACAGTGCACACTAAATTCGACCTTATTACGCTGGCACCTCGCGTTATAATAGTTATCCGAAGCGAGCAGTCCTCAGTATAGCGCCGTGCGCCGATGCGGGTGGACCTGTGATTGTTTTTGTCACAAGCGAGCATGCAACTTTCGATATTACAATAGGGAACAAGGACAATAAGAAATTATATGTTCGCAAAAGAGAGAACCGTTTGGTAGATTGTGCAAGAAAAATGAGAGAAGCAAAGATGTAATTACTCGGAGTTATGGTCTGATTATTTTTCTTGGCATATATACATATTACCCAGTCATATTCCTGGCAATTTTTATCCGACTTCAAAAAAGGATGAGGTTCACAATTCGTCCGTTTTTCGTATTTGTTTTTTGATGATACTCGATTTCTGTCCTAAAAATTGTCAAACGATAGAGATTCTTTTACTCATGGTAAAATATTTACCCGACTTCAAAAAAGGAGGAGATTGACAATTCGTCCTTTTTCCTATTTTTTTTATGTTACTCGATCTCTCTCGTAATAAAATAGTCAACCGATGGAGATTCTTTTTCTCATGAGTACAATTTTAACCGACTTCAAAAAAGGAGGAGGTTGTCAATTCGTCCTTTTTTCCTATTTTTATGATGTTACTCGATTTCTCCCCTGATAAAATTCTCAATCGATAGAGATTATTTTTCTCATGAGTACAATTTTTACCCGACTGCAAAAAAGGAGGAGGTTCTCAATTCATAGTTTTTCGTATTTTTTTGATGTTTCTCGATTTCTCTCCTAATAAAATAGTCAACCGATAGAGATTCTTTTTCTCATGAGTACAATTTTAACCGACTTCAAAAAAGGAGGAGGTTGTCAATTCGTCCTTTTTTCTATTTTTTTTGATGTTACTCGATTTCTCCCCTGATAAAATTGTCAATCGATAGAGATTATTTTTCTCATGAGTACAATTTTTACCCGACTGCAAAAAAGGAGGAGGTTCTCAATACATCGTTTTTCGTATTTTTTTGTTGTTACTCGATTTCTCTCCTAATAAAATTGTCAATCGATAGAGATTCTTTTTCTCATGAGTACAATTTTTACCTGACTGCAAAAAGGAGGAGGTTCTCATTTCATAGTTTTTCGTATTTGTTTGATGTTTCTCGATTTCTCTCGTAATAAAATAGTCAACCGATAGAGATTATCCTCGCTGCTTCGTCCTCGAGATTACCAATAACTATTAATACACATGTAGTTACACCGTACGGTGACGCCAGTTTGCACTGATAGTTGAGAATATTACAATTATTATTATTTTTACTCCAACTAGATAAAACTTCATTCACAGTGCAGTGCTCCGCCAGTTAGTACATTTTTCAGCATTAGTCAGTTTTCCAGGTAAAAAATGGGTAAACGGAAACACTCGAAAGACGATAATTACGAGTACATTGCAAAAAAGTTAAAAAAAAACTGGAAAGAAAACTTAAACGTAGCCGTAAGAAGCGGCATGTCTCCTCGTCTTCTACAAGTTCTGGACCTAATGTCGACGACACAATGTTGGCAGACAAAGAAGGTTAGTTCTCCATGATTTGATACAAAGAATGTCCCTTCAGACAGTTACATGATAAGTCAGTGATATGATTAGACGATCCTCGTAGGATTATCATTTCGCTGACAATACGGTAACAAGGTCAATCGAGGAAGGGTGGCCTACACTTTACTGGAATAAAATTAGTATTAGTAGGCAGTTACATGATAAGCCAGTGTTATTGTGTTATCACTTCACATCATTGGCAATACGGTAACAGAATTTAATTATGTATGTATACAGTTAGGTGATATAATCACGTTAACTAATAGCATACCAAATTATCGGCGTAACAGCCTAAGCTCGCACCGCGCATCCAGCGCGTAGGCGCTGCACCGTCCTGGCGGCGGCAATGTAGCTAGTTATTTTTTAACTTTAAAAATACAGCTACTTACAGTATCATAGGTTATCTACCTATCTTTTTATCCAATTCTAAGAACAGATTGCTTGAGATCGGCTCCATATTTATCTATGGCTTTAGGTGTCATAGAAATAATTTTGTATACCTTTATGGCTTATAATTCGATATCTACCTACATATAATACACATTGCAGCGGTTATTTCCTATAACTCAAAATTTCAGACGACTCCACGGTCGAAATTGATCCTCTTGTGAATGAAGAAGTGGAAATTTTCGAGTCTGCGCCTACAGTGATAAATACTGACCCCGTCCCTTCAACAAGTGCCGAGCCCACGCCGTCTACGAGCGCTTGTGTGCCGGCTGTGCCGGCCCCGTTTATCGAACCGGAAGAGGAATTGGCTGTAGAACCAGACGCTGACAATGGTATTTTCGAGTTACTAGGTGATGACCCGTCTATAACTACGTCGTATGGTAAAGAAATTAATCCCGATCTCGCAGTACGGCTTCAACACTTTGTGACGACAGGCCTATCAAAAGAACTTCGCAAAGACCTGCAGGGTAAATACTTACCGCCCAGCAACTGTACTCTTATTGATGCTCCGCTTCTCAACCCGGAGATTAAAACAGCTGTATCGGATATTGTACTTAAAAGGGCTTACACCAAAAGTTTTGAAAGATGTAAATTTTAAATCTATTAAATGACCCAGACAATTACTACAGATATATGTATTTACCAACCACACTGCAACCCGATTTTGACTGGTTCTCTCGGGCTTTAGATAAACCTGTTAATAGCATTAAATATGATGAATACTCGTTGGAAATTTTCAGTGATGCTTCAACTACTGGGTGGGGCGCCGCGTGTGGTAGGGAAACTGCAAGCGGTGCTTGGACTGAGTTAGAACGTGCAAAACATATTAATTATTTAGAAATACGAGCAGCATTCCTTGCTCTTAAAGTCTTTGCCAAGGACTTATCTGATTGTCAAATTTTGCTTCGGATTGACAATACTACCGCCATTTCGTACATAAACCGTATGGGTGGCGTACAATTTCCACATCTTACGCAAGTTACACGAGACTTATGGCAGTGGTGTGAATTAAGGCGCATAATAGTTTTCGCTTATTACATAAGTTTGGCAGAGAATTCGATTGCAGATGCAGAGTCTAGACGAATTCACCCAGATGTTGATGAGTGGGAACTTGCTAGCTTTGCTTTTAATAAAATTGTCAATGAACTTGGAACACCTAAAATTGATATATTTGCTACTAGACTTAATAAAAAGTGCAGCAAATACATCTCATGGAATAGGGATCCCGACGCGTTCGCTACAAATGCTTTTACTGTATCTTGGTCGCAATTTTTTTTTATGCTTTCCCACCTTTCACGATGATACTTAAAAGTCTACGTAAAATTAAGAAAGAAAAAGCTGTTGGTATTGTTGTAGTTCCTTGGTGGCCTACGTAGCCGTGGTTCCCTTTATATAAGAAATTTCTAGTTTCAAAATTAATTTATTTTCACCCTAGTGTTAGTCTTATATTGTCTCATTCCAGCAATCGTCAAGTGCACCACCGGCTTACACTGGTTGCCGGAGTCTTATCAGGGCGTCCATTCTAAGGAGACAAATTCCTCAATCGTCTGTGCACGTAATAATAGCGTCTCTATCTGATAACTCAATCAGACAGTATGACACGTGCTTAAAAAAGTGGTTTGACTTTTGTAAAGTTAATAATTACGACATTCTTGATACGTCTATTTCTAATGTGATAGCCTTTCTTACGCAACTTTTTGATTCAGGAGCTCAATACGGTACACTGAATACTTGTAGATCAGCATTATCATTAATTCTTGGCCCTCAAATTGGCTCTGATGATAGCATCAAACGGTTCTTTAAAGGAGTATTTCGATTACGAACCCCCTTAGCAAAATATAATTTAACATGGGATACATCATTAGTACTGAATCATATGATTAACTGGTATCCCAACGAATCAATAAGTCTAGAAAATCTTTCTAAAAAATTAATAACCCTTTTTGCTCTGGTCACAGCACATCGAATGCAGACGTTCTCTAAAATTGATATTAATAATATGGAACGTTTCTCTGATCACATAATAATTAAAATGCCTGATCTCATTAAGACATCCCGTATTGGCTCATCACAACCTATTTTATCGTTACCTCTTTTTCGCGAGAAACCCGAAATATGTCCAGTCGAAACTTTGCAAGCATACCTTAATGCGACTGAGTCCTTACGAAAAAATCATAGTAGCCTCTTCGTGAGTCTAAAACGACCACACCATAAAGTAACCTCGCAAACTTTGAGTAGGTGGGTTAAAAAAACCCTTGATGAATGTGGTATAGATGTGTCAACTTTTACAGCACATTCTTAAAGACATGCAGTTACATCTAAGGCTAAAAAATTAGGTATTAATCTTGATTTGATTAGGAAGACCGCTGGCTGGAGCGGTAGTTCCAATACATTTGGAAAATTCTATAATAAGACTATTGTGTCTGAAGGTGATATGTCTTTTGCAAGAACAATTATATCAGAAGTATTACAAGAACACTAGTTCAATATTATGATTTTGGCATATATATTTTAAGTTTCATCATTATTAATAATTACTATTAGCAGGTAGTCTCTACCAATAACATAATTATTTGGGGTAAATCTCAACAAATGTTATAATAATTGATCTATTGTGTCAATAAAACCAGATTTTTCACAAAGTAAACGGATCTTATATATTTCTCTCAAAATCTACATTTGTATTAATAGTTATTGGTAATCTCGAGGACGAAACAGCGAGGATAATTAATGATTAAACGAACTTACCTGTAAGTGAAGTTCTATCGTAATTATCCGAGCTGTTTCGTCTGAAGAGATTACCAACCCTCCCAACCCTAATAACCCAGTGTCAAAAATCTCAAAACTCTGAACTAAATGACGTTTTATCTAGTTGGTGTAAGGACAAAAATAAAGCACCCACATAAAAAAAAAATTATTCTCAACTATCAGTGCAAACTGGCGTCACCGTACGGTGTAACTACATGTGTATTAATAGTTATTGGTAATCTCTTCGGACGAAACAGCTCGAATAATTACGATAGAACTTCACTTACAGGTAAGTTCGTTTAATCATTAATTCTTTTTCTCATGAGTACAATTTTAACCGACTTCAAAAAAGGAGGAGGTTGTCAATTCGTCCTTTTTGATATTACAAACAGACACTTCAATTTTATTTATTTGTATAGAGTACCATCAGTAAGTGTGGGAAAATGGGGGATGTTTCATATATCACGATATTTTCGTCGAAGTCGGTTCCCGCTTTTCAATTTTTATTGATTTGATTTACCTAATTATTTTCTCCATCATTTAAAACGGTGGAATATATGCGTTAGCGTAAACCATCAAACATTGCATTATTATTGAAATTAAAAAATAATATATACTATAATAATAAAGTATTCAAGGGTAAGGAAACTCTATTATGACATCTACGTTCCAGCGCGCAACCGAGAACGGCTCACGCTATAACGGCTCGGGCCGCGGCGATCTAGCAGTGGTCTATCGCCGCGTAATATTAGCGGGGTGTGAGCTCCGGCGCGGCAGTGCTTGTTGCGCGTTGCGGGGTGTGGAGGCGGAGCAAACGTGGGAAAATTATATTGAGAGCCTCGTCTTAAGAATACGCCTTGAGTAATTCGTTGATTTCAATTTCTGTTACAGTCACGCAATACTTACGTACTTGGCTGATGCATACGGAAAAGATGACTCTCTTTACCCTAAGGATTTGAAAAAAAGGACGGAGGTTAACCAGAAGCTGTTCTTTGATACAGCAATACTATTGCCGAGATTACGGGTCGTCACAGTAAGTTCAAATTACTAAGAACTTTATTAATAATATTTCATAATCATGGTAGCGTCTTATTCTTAAGCCATTTTACGTGCTCAAAACGAGGTGGTTCCCTAAGGTGTCTTAAATAAATTATTATTCGTAAAACTGGCACAATTATCTAACATGTATGTAATTATTATTATCCAATAATATAAAAAAAATGTGTTTGACTTCAACCGTAGCATCATTTTAAAATTTCCCAAATAAAGTACTGTACCCAAGTACTGAATTCAAAATACCTACTGCATTTACTAGAGGTAAATGTTATACGAGTACCTATATTAACAAAGTCTAATTTTGGAAAGCACATAACTAGCTGTGGATTGCGACAGACTAGATGTAAAATATTTCAAATATTATCCAATGATAATTTCTATATTATTATGAACTAGCTTCTGGTCGTGGTTTCACCCACGTATGGTGATTGCCACAGGAACAGTGCATCCCGGGATAAACGATAGATAATTTCCCGGATAGTGAACGCATACTGTAAACAATACTTCTATACTATTATACAGTACGTCTTGCTTTTTGGAAACTAGGCTTTATACAGAAATTGGGGATTAAAGGAGACAAAAATAAAGCCATTAATTAACTATAATCTTAGCAGCTTTTGTAGCAATACCGTTTCATATTTTCAGTACTATGTCATCTTTGAAGGCCTCAAAGGCCCTTCAGAAAAGCAGCTAAAGGACATAGAACAAGCGTATGGTTTTCTGGAGGAATTTCTTTCCCGGACGAAGTACATTGCTGGCGACCAAATCACTATTGCTGATATTGCAGCTATTGCAGACATCACATCTCTAGTTCATTTATTGCCATTGAATGTTGACAAGTGAGTGCTACCACCTATTCGAAAGCTTTATTTAAATTTCGTGTCTTGATCTTGATCTCTCGTATGTTTTCGAAGACGAAACCTTGCCAGATTGATTGACCCAACCCTTTTTACCCGCTACTGCCGAAAGAAAGGAGGGAAATACGTTTTTCGAGTGTATGTATGTATTTTACTTGTTTCTTTGGCATGCTCTGTAGCCCACAGTATACCTATTCATTGCCTGCTAATTACTAAGCCATAATTTTTTTACTTGTTTCAGATACCCTAAAATTCAGGCTTGGATTGAGGACATGGAAAAACAACCATACTGCCGAAAACAAAACACGAAAGGAGCGGCAGAATTGGGAAAAATATATAGAGCTAAAACCGGGCTATAAAGTGACTGAATGAGTGGCCAAATTTGTATTGAATATTATTGTAATAATCATAATCATTTATTGATAAAATATATTTACAAGTCAATTTGAATATTGTTATTGTTTCTATGTTTAATTTTTTTTATACTAATAACTAAAGTGACGGGCCGGTGGTTTGCCTGATGGTAAGCATAACGCCAAACAATTGCAGTTCCACTCAAAATATTGAAACACAAGGCCGTCGTTAGCACTGCATTGTGCTTGTTTTATCTTGAAACATTAGGTGTTAGTTATAAAGTTTTTAAACGTTATTTTTTTTGTAACTTTCTACTCAAATTCATAAGTAAAACCAAATTTTCCTACAAAATAATAAAGTAAACAGTTGCCGTTGACGCTATCTATAAAACAAGTAAGATCGGGCCACGCCGTCACTACTCGGCATGCAAATATCGTTTTGTAGATTTATTCTGATGTGAAATGGCTCATTCCTATTTGGTTTGCGTTTTATTTGGACATTACGGTAATGGATATCTTCTTGAAAGTCGATTTTGGTTATACTAAGAATATTCTGTATTTTCTTTATTCTGAATATGTTATGCCATGATGTCTGAAGTGTCTGTGAAATTACTGGGCTTATGAGACTTAACACCTAAAATTTAGCAATTTGAAGCCTTTAGGTTGTAACGTTACACTTTCGTGTAACGCACAAGTTAAAAGAAGGAAGCCTTCACCTACCTACGGTCCTAAGGGTGAAGGAAAAGAACAGGTTAAAGGATACAAATTTATTTATAACTAATTTAAAAAAAAAAATGAAAGAGACGAAAATAATATAAATACTTAAAGAGTAAATTTTAAAAAGGGAGAAGGAGTCCAAATGTCGGATGATCCAGTCCAAGTGATAATTTCCGAATGATAATTTCCAGTTATGATAATTTCCAGTTATGATAATTTCTAGTTATGATAATTTCCAGGACTATGCTGGAACGATGATAGGCTCGTCTAGCACCTCTTGCCAAGTTATAGGTCCGACTCGCCAATTTATAGAGTCCAGGTAATATGGCGGAGCTATGCGGTGACAGTGATATGGAGTTGAGGAAGGTTACTGACCTTGAGATTCCTCCAGTTTCTATTATTTAAGATTATTAGTTCAAGATAGACCCTCAGGAGTTCCTTTTTATTTCTCTCTGTCGTTTTTCAGTTGCCCATCTTTTTTCCAAGTTGTCATCTCTTCCTTCTCCTTCGTTTTTTTTGTTAAAAGTCAAATTTAGTATAGTTTGGATCACAAATCAATGCAACCTCAAGAATTTCACAGAAAAAGAATATAAAAGCACTGACATTGTGGCGTTTGTCAAATGGTGACAGCTGTTTGTTTACAATATGAAAATATATAAAAATGGATAAAAAGCAAGTTTTACAAAGAATACAAATGATTTAACGGGATAAAAAGGCCAAACACACAAATATAACCAGCGCAATAAAACACAAAAAGGTAAAAAATTGACAGCAAGTATATACAAAATAAAAGTAATATTACAAGGTACCTATATACTTAAGTAGAAATAGATACACTTTTTGTACAGGAACTGGTATTTTCCTTTGCCTCTCTCGTCGAAAATGTGTCTGACTTTACGTATTGATCATGCAAATGGCTAATTTACTAGAGATTTCAAAATCTACCTGCGTTATCCGATAATTTTGTCATCGTCGTATATGTATCTATATATGTATATAAAAATAAATAAAATTAAAGTGTCTGTGTGTAATATTAAAATAACTGCTTTTTACTAAACGCATATAAAAGTGTATTACGGTACATATAACAAAACAACCATTTTTTAAAAATTTGTCTCTTTGTCTGTTTGTTCCGGGTAATCTCCGAAATGGCGGGACCGATTTTGGCAGGACTTTCACTGGCAGATATCTGATGTTACAAGGAGTAACTTAGGCTACGTGGGCGAAGTCGCGGGGCACAGCTAGTGTTATTATATTAAAACATAATTATTTAGGGTTTTCTTTGTCGAAACACGGTTAAATAAAATTTGCATTATAATAATTTTATAAGAGTATTAAGGCAAACGACTTGCTCATCTCGTTATCGCATAAAAAGACTAGTAAATCTTTGACAAGATAATTAAATATTCAACCATCTATCATATTTATTAAAAAAGATAATGAATATTTTACAATTAATTCCTTGGGGGCTCGTAGAAAAATTTAGAGAACTGGTGATTTGCATGATTTTTCATTAAATATAATTTTTGAATGAAAATATATCTTAGATAGGTAGAAAGAATAAAATACATTTATTTTGATAGGAACGTTTATTTAATTACCTTTTTTTCAACCTCCTTTTACTACACCGCCCTTTACTTTTTATAGATATGAATAGGCTTGCGTTCGACCGTAATATCGCCTGATGTTAAGCGAAGTGATATTATCACCAGATACAATATAAAAAAATATATTTGATTTGAGTTTCCGATATTTTACACCGATTCTATGTACGTTGATATCTCGTCTCGTAAATATCTCGTTTCTAGTGAATTCGTAGTATATTGATGACCACACCAGTAGTTTATAAACATAACTTGCAGTGCTACCCAGTGGTTGCGCCAAATAGCTATAGTTTAAATTAGTCAAAAATGAGCAAAATGGTACATTCATTTTCCCTCTCCCTCACACCTACACGCATCACCGCTGTAGCTGGCGCCACCTGCCGGCTAGAACGTTACAATTCGTCTCGAGTGTCGGTCATGGCCGCTTGTTGAATTACGGACCCGCACCGCGTAAAACTAGAAAATATTCGCATCAAATCGCAATCCCGCGCAGAGCCTTGTGTTTTGTGTTTTTTGCTATATATTCGCTCCTATCGCGAGTGCAATCGTTAAAGGGAGTTTTGGAAGAAGTTCAGCATCAGGATTGTGTCCACGTACGTGGCGGGCCCGCCCGGCTAGCTGAAGAAAGGAAACAGAGCAGGACCCACGCTCTGTACGAGGTATGTGATGCATCCTGTCTTTCCCATTTTCCTCCTCTAATTTTCGGTTGTACCACATAAAAATATACAGTCCACTTCTCATTGTTTAAGATCGCTCATTAGCACATTTTGGCACATCCATTTGTTTTGGTCCTATTCGAACCGGATAATTCAAATTCAAATTCAAAAATTCAAAAGTCTTTATTCAAATATTTTCGCTCGCTACGTTTTAAATTACCTACCTCCAGTTTCGTTCGTGTCCCTCGAAGCGCAGGGAAGTTATAATATTCCGTAATTCATTCGCTTATATTCGCTTATATACTGTTTATTAATATTACCTGACTAACTTATAGTTATTTCGCTCATCCCGCATCAGGTATTTAGGTAAACAGTAACAATTATCGCGTTAATCTAACCATCGATTCTTCCTACCCGCTTGTTATTTCTACTCGTTTGTTCGCTGTCGATTCGCATACATACATAATTTAATATTTTCGATAAACTAGTTCTCGTTCATCCCGCTTAGGTAATTGTTATATACATCCGTATTCGTTCTCCACCGCTTATTTAAACTTTATTGTTCGATTCGTAACATTCGATTATATACTTCATTAAAATGACTTCAACTTCGTCTAGCGATGACATTAGTAGTATGCAGTTGAAGGTGTTATATGCTAAAAGAGATAGAATATATGCTCGCATGCAAAGTATTTGTAATCGCGTAAGCAATCTAGATTCGGAGTCAGCTAGGGAATCATTTCTTTGTGATGTTGAAACCGTAGACTCATTGCGTGAGAGTTTTGAAAGTGTGCTGGACAAAATAGTCGAAATAGAATTAAAAATTAACCCCAAATATGTCATTAGCTATCAGGCACTTTCATCATTCGAAGATTTATGGGGCTGCATCAAACGCGCCGCGAAGTCGCAGCAATTACACACTGAGCCTATTGTCAAGCCAGCAAGTCAGTACAGGGCGCCTAGACTTCCACCGATTGAGATACCTGAGTTCAACGGGGATATAAAAAATTGGCCGCTCTTTTTCGCTAGTTTCAAAAATGCCGTACACGATAATACGTCACTAACCGAATCGGAAAAATTGTACTATTTAATCGGTAAATTGTCCGGCAAGGCTCGATCGGTATGCGCAGGCGTGACACCATGCGCCGAAAATTACACTTTAATTTTCGATTTGCTTAAAAATAAATACGAGGATAAACGGCTAGTGGCCACCACGTACTTAGACCAAATCTTCGATTTTAAACCTATTTCGTCCGCAACTCCGTCGAATCTAGAACAATTTCTAGATAATTTCGCTTCCTCGGTCGCCGCTTTGAATAATCTAAAGGTCAATGATCTTTCTGATTACATATTTTTTGGATCCAGAAACCGCTCGTTCATTTGAGTCATTTAAGCGTACTTGTGAAATGCCAACCTTCGATGATTTATCATCATTTGTCCGCGATCACATAAAAATATTGCAACGTACTTCGTCCGTAAAACAAGAAGTTACGAAAAAATACGTCGATCGTAAAATGGACACGGCATCTAAGTTCAATAAGCCGACTACTACGCATGCCTATGTAAATGCCGCATCCAGTTCACAGCAATCTTCGTGCTCCTTATGTAATAGTCAACATGACCATTTATACAAATGTTCGGTGTTTCACAGCTACAAACCAAATGAACGCTTTAAATTCGTAAAAGCAAATAATTTGTGCATTAACTGCTTGAGTGCAAGACATCGTGTCTCTGACTGTCGATCCAATTCCTTGTGCAAAAGATGCAATTCTAAACATCATAGTTTATTGTGTTTCCGCGATGCAGCCGTAGATAATAAGAACTCGTTCGTTTCGTGCGCGCACGCCGCCGCCGCCCCCTCTGTGCCGATGCCGCCAGGGGGAGCGGGGTCCAGCGCGGGCGCCGCGTCCTCCGCATTCGATCGCTCAGCCCGCACTGATGACGTAACTCTTTGTGCGTTATCAGATAACAAAACTAGACTTGTGCCTCGAGGCCCTACTACGATATTGCTCGCAACCGCTCGTATTATCGTGGTAGATTCTCATGGTAAGGAACATTGCGTACGCGCAATGTTAGACAGCGCATCTCAAAGCAATTTCATTAGTCGTGATTGCTGTCAACGCTTAGGATTAAATATAAATCGGAACCCAGCTTGTTCCGTAGTAAAGGGAATAGGTGGTTCGACTAAACCTGTTCAAGGGTCAGTAAACATTAAGTTTTTCTCTCGCTTTGATCGTAACTATAATTACGAAATGGAATCGCTTGTTGTAGATAAAATAACAGAACGTTTGCCGACAGTCGCGGTCGATGTTTCACGTTTGTCGAACTTTAGAAACTTACCGTTGGCGGACGATACGTACTCCGTATCTGGTCCGATCGAAGTATTGGTTGGAGCTTCGATTTTCCCGCATCTACTCTTGTCTCACAAGGTTCAAGGGCAATCTTCGCATCACTCCCCGCTCGCTTTAGAAACTGTCCTTGGATATGTGATTATTGGTGAAGCTCCAGTCAGCCTTGGTAGTAACGAGACCACTTCTTATTGTTGTGTCGATGATTCGATTAACTCTGCCGTTCGTAAGTTCTGGGAACTGGAAGAGGTAAATGTTCCGCCTATACTCAGCCCAGACGATAGACTCTGCGAAGAAATATATAGCAGCACGACTTCTCGCGACGATAACGGCCGCTACGTAGTGGCGCTTCCCTTCAAGGGAAATACTCATTCTCTGGGCGACTCTCGACAAGCAAGCGAACGTCGCTTTTACTGCTTGGAGAAGAAATTGCTAGCTTCTCCTAAATTGAAGTCCGCTTATGACAGTGTGATCAATGAATATTTAGATAAAGGTTATATCTCGCCTGTATCTCCAGAAACGCTTACGGAAACCCAGTCTTATGTTATACCGCATCACGGGGTTATAAGAGAGGACAAAGTCACATCTAAATTACGTATTGTTCTGGATGGAAGTTGTAAGACTAGCACGAATGTCTCGTTGAATGATCTACTGTATAATGGTCAAAATCTCCAAGGTAATTTGTTTGACATAATCGTTAATTTTCGCTTATTTTCAATCGCGCTTTCAGCCGACATACGTCAAATGTTTCTCAGCATCGGTGTTCGTGAATGTGACCGCCGCTTTCAACGCATTCTATATCGCTTTTCCCCGCATGAAACGTTGAAGGTGTATGAGTTTAATCGAGTCGTTTTTGGACTCAAGTCAAGTCCATTTCATGCATTGCGTACTATTAAACAGCTCGCGACTGATGAGGGTGACTCTTTCCCTAGGGCTAAAGATATAATAGACACGGGTCTATATATGGATGACTTTGTCTATTCTGTCCAAAACGAGGAAGAGGGCATATCTACAGCCTCTGAAATGATAGGTCTTATGAAGTCAGGTCAGTTCGAACTTGTAAAATGGACTAGTAATTCGCCATCGGTTGTAGATTCGATACCGCTATCGCATCGCCTTTCATCGGTCAAAGAATTCGATGCATCTGAACTACATAAAATACTTGGTTTATGTTGGTCACCCGCTACAGACTTTTTTAGTCTTAAAATCAGTACACCCGCTCAGACTTGCACCAAGCGCACCATATTATCATGTGTCGCGAAAATATGGGACGTAATGGGATTTGTCGCACCTGTCGTCTTGTATGCAAAACTGATAATAAAACAGCTTTGGTTGTGCGAGTGTGATTGGGATGACACACCTCCTGGCGATATTGTTCGTGTATGGTCCCGCTTTAGAGAAGAGCTTTCTTTGCTCTCGCAGATAAAAATTCCACGCTACGTTGGAATCACCGCTGATAGTGTCGTAACAATTCTTGGATTTGCCGATGCTAGTGAAAGGGCGTACGGGGGAGTTGTCTACTTCCATGTTCAAAATGATGATGGAATTACTTTAAGCCTCATCAGCGCAAAGTCTAGGGTTTCCCCTCGTAAGGTCGTTTCACTTGCTCGCCTGGAACTTTGCGCTATACTCGTTCTCGCTCAGCTTATGAAAGGCATAATCGACGCTTGTAAAAATCGCTTCAACATTCGAAATGTTTTCGCATTTTCAGACTCGACTGTTGCTCTTTGTTGGGCCCACTCGTCTCCTCATCGATGGGACACGTTCGTGGCCAACAGAGTGACGACAGTACAAAATGATTTGTCACCAAAACATTTGTATCACGTATCCGGTACAGATAATCCCGCGGATTGTCTATCCCGTGGACTTACGCCTTCTCAAATAATCGACCATCCGCTTTGGTTTGATGGCCCTTCTTGGGCTCGCACAGATATCTCGCAGTGGCCCATCGTTGCCTTTGACCCTGCCACGGTGACAGAAGTATTTGAAGAAAAGAAGCATGCATTGGTAACCTCCGCTCCGCCCGACGCAGAATCTCTTATAATATTGTTGGCTAATCGCTTATCGTCGTGGTCAAAATTGTTGCGTTGTGTAGTTTACATTTGTAGATTCACAAAACTTCTCCCGATGCGTGAGCGTATTATATCTTCTGATCTAGACTACGCAGAAATACTTGTCCTCCGTGAAATCCAGCGCTTGCATTTTGCTGTCGAAATTTCTAAACTAAAGGCAGGTCAAGCTTGTAGCCGCTCTTTTCAACATCTCAAGCCGTTTCTTGAGAATGATCTCATTAAGGTCGGTGGTCGTTTGAAAAACTCAAACTTGAGTTACCAACAAAAACACCCCATCGTGCTTCCGCGAAAACATCATGTTCTGGATTTGCTTGTTGACTACCATCACAAATTAAATTGTCACGCTGGTCCAGACTTATTAATGTCGCTTTTACGTCAGAAGTATTGGATACTTTCTGCTCGTAGCTTAATTAGAAATAGGGTACATAAGTGTCTCCCTTGCTTTCGTCTTCGTCCCAAGCCGTCTTTCCCCGAGATGGCGGACCACCGCTCATGTCGTGTAGTGCAATCCGCAAAACCTTTCATGCATACTGGCACTGACTACGCAGGCCCGTTCAAGGTGACCATAAGTCGTGGTCGTGGTATTCGGTCAACAAAGGCATACGTGTGCCTCTTCGTATGTATGACAACTCGCGCAGTACACATCGAACTAGCTAGCGACTTGAGCACCGCGAGCTTTATGGCAGCCTTTAAAAGGTTTTTATCGCGCCGCGGTCCTGTAGGTAGAGTTTATTCGGATAATGGTAGTAATTATATCGGTGCCAAGCGCTTTCTTTCGGAACTCCACGAATTTTTGAGTTCAAAATATCATAAGACTGAGTTCGGTAATGTATTAGCAGAAAATCGCATAGAATGGTCGCTTAACGCCCCAGCTGCTAGTCACTTTGGCGGGAACTGGGAAGCAAATATAAAGAGTTTGAAAAATCATTTATATCGCGTGATAGGAGTGCAAATCTTATCATTTGAAGAGCTAACTACCGTGCTTACCCAAATCGAATCAGTCATGAATACACGACCGCTTTGTAGGACGCTCTCTAATGATCCGTCGGAACCTCTCGCTTTGTCTCCAGCACATTTTCTAAACCTAACGCCATTGAAATGCTTGCCTGCTGCAGAAATTGACGATAAAATGCACACTCTTTCGCGTCATGAACTGCTCGATAGATTAGTTCAATCGTTTTGGAAGCGCTGGAGAACGGACTACCTTCATACTCTACAATCTCGGCGCAAATGGAATACTCCAGTTAACCCAATCACGGTCGGGACTGTTGTTGTTTTGCTTACGGATAGTTCTCCACCTCTTCACTGGCCTTTGGGCATTGTAGAGGAAGTATTTCCCGGTTCTAACGGAGTTACACGGATAGTACGCGTCAAGACAGCGACTGGATCATATATACGTCCGGTTGTTCGTCTCTGCCCCTTACCTAATCAATAATTTGGATAGGTTCGCGTTTAGGTTAGGGAATTAGAATAGTTTTCATTAGCAATTTTAGCAACATAATTATAGTATAGTTTTGCATATCGATTTTGAAGGCATCCCTTCAAGTCCGGGGGGAATGGTTGCGCCAAATAGCTATAGTTTAAATTAGTCAAAAATGAGCAAAATGGTACATTCATTTTCCCTCTCCCTCACACCTACACGCATCACCGCTGTAGCTGGCGCCACCTGCCGGCTAGAACGTTACAATTCGTCTCGAGTGTCGGTCATGGCCGCTTGTTGAATTACGGACCCGCACCGCGTAAAACTAGAAAATATTCGCATCAAATCGCAATCCCGCGCAGAGCCTTGTGTTTTGTGTTTTTTGCTATATATTCGCTCCTATCGCGAGTGCAATCGTTAAAGGGAGTTTTGGAAGAAGTTCAGCATCAGGATTGTGTCCACGTACGTGGCGGGCCCGCCCGGCTAGCTGAAGAAAGGAAACAGAGCAGGACCCACGCTCTGTACGAGGTATGTGATGCATCCTGTCTTTCCCATTTTCCTCCTCTAATTTTCGGTTGTACCACATAAAAATATACAGTCCACTTCTCATTGTTTAAGATCGCTCATTAGCACATTTTGGCACATCCACCCAGAACTTCAAAACACAATGCCTGCGCAACACCGGCGTACTCGCTACCCGGAGACATTAGGTCTTCTGTGCAGTGGGTATACAATAATGCATGCACACTATACGAGCAAAGCACCCACTGTCAGGGCATAGTGTGAGTTATGCAACAAGTTTTTTAACGCGTTTACGAAGATTTTGAATGACAAAAATTAACAGCACCCCTAGCGCCGCGTAATAAACTATCACCGCGCATGCTTTTATATTTTTACTCGACAAACGAGGTCGTTCACGTAAACGGATTTTAACTGGAAAACTCACACTCAGCACATAGACTAACTCGGAAAAGAGTTAGTCGTACCAACTAAGTGGCTCTAGATATTCGCTTCAAAACAAAATTTCTGTTTGTTTAGGCCTTCAGGTATCTAGATAGGTAGGTAGGTTTGTCAATTTGTTTGTCATTCACGCAACAACGCAGCAACGGAACGACGCGAATCTTGGCATAGATATAGTTTATGGTCCGGAGAGTAACATAATCTACTTTTTATCCCAGAAAAATACCTACATGGTTTTTGTGGGAACGCGGGTGAAACCGCGAGCAAAAACTAGTTATTTAAATAAATCCTAAATAGTAATTAAAACTTCTTTTTAATATTTTTTTAATTAGAAAGGAATGCTGTCGTTTATATTCCCGTGAACGGATTGACATGCTTGCAACAGCATTGAAATATCTGGAATAGCAACATATAACAGTTGAATTATAATAGTAGTTACACAATATTTTGTCGCTTTCGATTTAGTTTAAAATTATCAAAGAATAATAAAGACAGAACATTGTGTGACTATCCCACAGTCACAGAGTTTGTTAGCAAGGCCCATTAATGACCTTGTTATTATAATGTATAAAGTTTAATATTTTTTTGTACAACTATTGATTATAAAAAAAACGTCCCTACTAGTAAAAGTTTTGTAACGCCGTTGAGAATAAATTTTACGGACAAAGCCTTTTTTTAATACAGGATACTCAAAACTTGAAATTGCTTTTAGCATTTCATTTGATTATAACGCCCTTGACACGTTCATTAACTACTCTCTATTAGGTCTAATAATGTGTATCAATATTGGATAAAGTTCTGCCCTTTTCTTTCTACTCGTCATTGTCTTCTATAAGTTTTATCTATCCGAATCGAAAGTATCATTTTCGGAAGGCTGTCCTAAACAAAGCGGTCAATAATTAATTGCTCAGAAGTTATGGACGCGAGTTCACTGTTTGCAACCCGAACTGGCCTTCCTGTTACTTGCTCCATTTAAAATATCGTAGCTCTTTCTCGTCGTCAGCGGAAATTCGACTCGATTTTTCGATTCTCTCGATTAATGCTTTTTATATTAGAAAAATCTAAGCTCAACTATCGGGCTTGAAACGAGGACTAAGACGAAATAAAACCTATATAATGTTAGACGTTTCAGCAATAAAAAATGTTTGCCAAATACATTTTGAACTACCTAATCTTTTGGAAAATTGGCTACTTTGTCTAACAGCTGAAATTTAAGATATGTAGGTATCATTGATGTATTTGAGTTACAAAATCATCTAAAAGCCAGACAGCGTAAAGGCAAACGGTCGAAATAATATCCAAAGTTAACAGGGTCCGTGCCGTAGGGCATATCTACTAAGATACCACTAGCAATCCTTTGTCCTCATATTGTTAAGGGCACTTAGGGTTATCAAAATAATGTAATAAATAGCTATAGGTAATGAATAAGCGGCCTTTTTAGCGCAGAAAAATATATATTAGAAATGGAAAATTCTTCCAACATAATTAAACAAAATGGTTGGATAAAACATCGAAGAATATTGCAGATAAAACATGAACCAAAAACATAATAAAGATTTCGATTCTGTTTGCATACATAAACCTAATTTTATTTAAATTTTTGCTCTCTCTCTTTCCAATACTTATGTATAATCAGAGAAAGGGACACGAGAAAGAGATTCACATTTAGTTTTAGAGCTGTCAAATATCTTTCATCCTTGATAAATTAGACGCCACTGAATTCATTGCGGTTAAATTTACACTAGACACAAGCAAGTGGATTAATTTGACATGTCTAAAATATATTCCATCGCTTTCTCATGTTCTTATTTAGAAAGAGAGATTGAAACTAAAATTAGGTTTCGGTATGAGATGACAGAACCGACACCATTACCTATGTGTCTACATGTTTGTGACTTGTGTTACACTAATTTCGATAGGAAAGCACGTGATGGTTTGTGTGCGGGCTCTTTTCCGCAACTAAGCCGTTTATCAGCCTTTTAATTTCATTTCAATTCGTTCATACTCATGGTGGCACATCAATAATGTGACGCATGACCTTCTGAGATATAGAGTGATTTTTACTATACTTTTATATTCTTTTTTGTTATATATTTTTTTACATCTAATATCATTATTAATCTAGAAAAATGCCTGCAATAGCTTGTATAGGTTATCCATTATTTTTGTAGATATGCTTCTGTTAGTTAGCTAAACAAAAAGGATTTAGCCTGAAAAAAAAATAGTAATAATTAATATTGCGTGCTTTAGGCTTACACCTTTTTCCTACACCTTTTTTACACCTTGAGCTATATGTTGTAATATCAATGTAATACCTTTTCACTAAATACATATATGAAAGTGTATACCTGTACGGTACCTTTAACAGTTTGTTCTGGGTAATCTCCGAAATAGCTACACTGATTTTGACGTGACTTTCACTGAGACATTGTAACGGGATATTTACCGTGATTATTATTGAACGATGAGCACCCGATATTTCGACGCTGTTGCAAGCATCATGTTCACGGGAATACTGGCGAGACTGCGGGTGGTTTGTAGACGAAAATTACGAGCAGACAAATCTGTCTACCCACTTTCTCAGTCGTTTATTACGCGCGTAATAATAATCACGGTAAATATCCCGTTACAATGTCTCAATTAGTAAATAACCGTGAAAGTTTAAAACAGTGACTTTCACTGCCAGATAGCTGATGTTATAAGGAGTAACTTAGGCTACGTGGGTTAAACCGCGGAGCACAGCTAGTAGGAAGTCAAAAAATCCTCAGTTTATACAAATTAAAGACATGTCACAGGGCTCCCCGCTCGTTTAGGAATATCAGTATCGATAAGTGCAGGGTCGATCGATACCATCGGTTCTCACTCGAAAAGGTCTCGGATGTTTGCATAGGACGGTCCGCTACATATCAGGGGAGACGTCAAATATTTGAAACAGTAGGTGGAGAAACGTAGTTAGATCACATTTCGTGGTAGACAATTTGAGTGGCAACATGGTAGCTAATATCATGTTCGCAATTAAAGCAATTCCTCTATTTGTTCGTTTTATGCTACAGTAGTACTGAACCCAGTAAATTATTAAAACTTTTTTCCATCAAGACGTATAATTGGGCCCGCCTGATGGATTATGGCCTTGATGGACTCTTATAATTCCAAAATCAGTATGTTTGCACAAACGTACCGCGCCAACCGCATGTTAAATGGGACAAAGACAGGAAGGAGAGAGAGAGTTAAAGACACAAGGAAATGCAAGTTCTTAGGCCATTTGTGCAGGGTGCGTGAACACTCTCAGCTATCTATTTAGAGTTTTAGGATGTTCCAAGTCACCATATGTTTCCCGAGAGATAGAAAATCGCATTATGCTGTGCTGCAGCATCACCGTAATCCATAGCCAAATCTATCTATAGTATAAATCTATAGTCATAGCCAAAATTATCTACATTAAACCTAAGTATCGCCTCGCAACACAGCGGCCGCTGTTTTACAGAAGAAGATATTGAAACCTAATTTCCATTAGGTACCTATTTATCATCTATTAAAATAGTTGTCTAACGGTTTGTAAAGTAGAATAGGCACTCTACTTTGCAAATATACACAGCAAAACATAAAAATTTGTTTCATTCAGATGTATTTGTTTCCATATACAAAATAAACAAAAAGTTATACTAAGTATAAAGTATTTAGAATAGTACCGAACGATGCAAACAACACCAGCTGTTCCCGCTAAAGTGACTGATTTGCATTACAAAGCTACGAGTGATTTTGGTTATGTATCCCGTACTTAGGTATATCTACCATTCCTAGCTTTGCAATATTGATGTATTCACAAAGACCTTGCAGGTGTGCATTCAGTAATAATAAATGAATAAAATTGTAAAATACCAGCACAAAGTGACACAAGACTTGGTGGTTTTGAGTGTTTACTCCAAAATACGTCAACTCAGTGCTACTAAAATCTATCTTCAAAATTTGGTATTTTTAATTACTATAGTGAGTGCTACTCGAGTAGTCTAGCGTTAAGCTACAATAGGTTCATCAAGTCTGTAAAATTTATATGATGACAAACAACTATTCTGTTGTCGCCTCAGTTAAGGTCAGCAGCTGAGACAAGCGCCAGAGGATGGCGTTACAAAATGCCAAAACTTACATACGAGGTCGAGCTGAGTTGAAGTAGTTTTGAGATAATGTTTAAAGATATGAAGGTAATGGATTTGTCATTGGCCTTGTGGACAATTTTTACCATGTCTCTTGATGCTCGCGCTCTTGATGCCAAGTAAAATGGATACCTGGACAAACGAGTGAAGCGAGCCAATTGAATCTCATTGCGCTAACCATTGCATGTTGTGAGTTGTCACTATGGTCGGAGAGCGTCAGAGTAAAATGATCTATAATAACCTACCTCATACTTATCTTAACATTAATAACGTCCTAACTAATTATACTTAATTTTTTCGTAATGATGAGAATACAATAATACAACAATGATATTCAAAAAGTTTTATCAATCTGAAAATAATTTTAATTCAAATAGATAAAAATGAAATAGTAAAACAGGGATTAAGATAAATATTGAACGTTCTAAGCAGCACCACCGGTATAACCAAAATGGTTGATTTGCATTACAAAGCTGCATTCGTACCTAGTAGATACCTACAATTAGATGTAGTACCGTTGCTAGCTGGGTGATACATTAGTACATTACGATATTAGTGCGTAAAGATGTTATAACCAATACGCACGTATATCGTACGACGTTTTTTAACACACTTGCGAGTAAACAGGAAAAAAAAAACATTTAAATAAACTCAATCTGTGAATGCACACTGTAACTTTCCCGCCATTTTACCAGCGCGCTTGAATAGCAACAGCGCGCTGCTCACTAGCTGGAGTGGTGCGGCGGCGATCAGTTCCATATTTGAAATGGCAAATAATACTGTTATGGAATTTGTATGGACTATAACTTAACTATTTGCTTTGATAACACACGCGTTTTTTATGACCCGCTTTACATATTTAAAACCGGTGGAATTATATCAGCTTTACGAGAGAGGGTGTTAAAAAAATACTTATGTAGTAACAGTCGTGCGAAATGACGACAGAAAGAATAAATCAATGTCAAACAACCCTAAACTACCTGTAATTTAGACAAAATATAATTTTATACCGCTTTCAATTTACACGAGTAATAGCGCAGCGTAGTGGGTGCACTGCAGTGCCACACAGGACTTTGTGTTTCAAAGCTCTGAATGGCACTGCAATTTTTTGTGCCAGCGTTATGCTTACCATCAGGCAAACGACCAGCTCGTCTCGCTATCAAATAACATAAAAAAATCTGTAATCATAAAATCCAATGTAATTAATTTATTAATGAAATCTAATTGTTACATCCTACCTCTTCAAGCTCAGATTGTTATTCAAAACAAACATTTGCAAACAATTAAAACGACACAATTAAATGCGGTAAACCACCCTTGTCTTATAGAAACCCAAACCCGGCCACATTTCGTTCAGCCCACATAGTTGACGTCGTGCCAAAAGGAAAATCCTGCGAAAATCCTGTGAAATCCAACACAATTATCTGGTTCTGTTTTCGTTTGTGCGGAGTAAATCTTCTCTATGGTTGAAAATCTACTAAATTCAGAAATCTGATGCGTTAATCAAAGCGTATTGTTAAGCTCGTACTCCATTAAAAGAGAAAGCCTTTATTAATCTCTAGCTGTGCCCCGTGGCTTTGCCCGTAATAAAAGTAGCCTAAGTTACTTCTTAGGATATCAGCTATCTGCTTGTGAATGTCCCGTCAAAATCGGTCCAGCCGTTTCGGAAATTAGCTGGAACAGACAGACAGGCAGACAGATAAAAAAAATCAAAATTGTTTTTGTTTCAGTGCAAAAATTGTTTTATTTGTATTTATAATCTATAAAAATAGTTTGGATTATCTACAGACTATAAAATTCCAGAATTCAGTTTACCAACACTACACTACGCGCACACAACCGCTCCGCTCGGTGTACGGAATAAGACTGCTCGATGCAACTCGACTCACTCAACAACTTAAGTCGCCGTCGGGCCATTGTAGGCCTATTATAGATAATCCAAACATTCTAGCCCACTAGACACTTACTAGCTATAACCAGCGTACTTATTCTGCAGCATGCTGGTGGCATTTCCCACGATATACCTATAGCAATTCTGATTACCTATCATTATTTGGATTAGATGCATCACATGGCTCAAATTTAAATGCCGAGGTTAGTATATTTGCAGATGCGAATGCGGGTGAGTTTGTTTGTTGTTTTTTCGGTATTGGTAATTTATTTATCAAAAATAAATAAGGTCGTGTACTTTAAAACGGGTGCGCAAAAGTATGCACGTCTATCAATTGAGATTTCCACATCTCCGCTACGGAGATATGTGAGCATGCATCAGCTCTGAACTAAATCGGTTCAGGGCAGTGTTTATCAAACAGCAACTCCAACACCAGGCTAATTCTCTAGTACGTCGGAATTCACTCTGTTGCCAACTATTGGATACATGTTCTCGAGATTGCGGCCCTGTCCAACTTTGCGCATATCAAGCCTGCGTACGAACTGACAAAGTTATCAAACTTTACAGTGTCGAACCCAATGCTGTTTGCAATAGAGGCGAATATGTGTTAAACTGAGACAAAGTTATATTGACAACAATTCCACACGCTCAGCTAAAAAGTTTGATGAGGATTTGAGACAGCGCGCAGCGTCCAGCTAAGTGGTTGACTGATGCGCGCACGCATGTGTTTACATGAATGCAGAATGTAGATCTATATCACCGCAATCTCAAGTTTATTGAAGGATTCGAGCCATCGACTACGGATTGGCAGTCGACTCCACTAAGTACCATAGAGCCATCCTTACATCAAATAATAATTAACAGACCAAAGGCAAGAATAGACTGCCATTACATCCTGCATCCATAGATAAGTATATACACGCTCATTCATGCCTGATGGAAATCCATTCGACCATGCGCCGGCCGTCATGGAAATACCATAATCACCGATTGACACGTAAAAACACAGGTTTATATTTCCCTCGACGTTTCGATCAAGTTGCATTGATCGTGGTCACGAGAAGATTGGAGAATGCGGGTGAATGTGAGTGTTGTCACCGACTATCCACATTTGGCGTTATAAAAGTCTAGGCTTGTCACGGCATACCACACTAACTGTATTCACTGGCTTTTCCTTGATAGAACCGCGACGCGAACATTTGTCAATCACTGGATTCCATGACGCCGGCAATCTGAATCCATCTTCCCGGTTGAAATTGCTGTACTTCTTAATTTCAACCGTTTCACGTACAATGCTGGAGTAGTAATGTCGTTCAGTGGAGAGGATTTTTGGTGCATGGAGCTCAACGTCGAGGTAAATATAAACCTATGTTTTAATCGCGATTAAGTCCCGTTCTTAAAAGTAAACAATGTTTTCGAATCGCGAAAGTTTAAAAGTTACGATTGACATGTAATCTACCGTCTACGGTGGTGAACGACGTTTGCATGATGGAAAGTTCACAAAGATTTTATCCTAAAAATATGGTTTTTTTTTAAGTTTCCCGCCGCTAAAAGTCACATTATTCGTAGAAATAAATTATTGATTTTGTATTTTAAATCTGTGATATTCCCGTGGGTATCCGTGGGTGGGTAAAAGAGACAGCACTATCTAGCCAAGCCCTCTTTCTATTTTTGTTGAATCGTCAATCACTAATTCACCACCAGTTTATCAAGTAGCGAATTAAGAGTGTAATCTCGCTGAAATGTCACCACGCATTCGTCATTCATGCAATCAATGATGATTTGCTATCATTCATAAATGAGCTCGTAATGCTTTGTAATGCCGTGACTGTAGCAAAACTACGGCAAAATTGACAGCAAAACGCGTCGTGTAACTTTACGATCCAAAGTATATTTAACAAGCTTCAGCCCCCGGTTTGACATAAATAATCAAATAAAAATAAACGCTTACACTCATACCCCGCACTAGGATTCCCTGTGTCGCAGGTGGTATGGACACACACAGATACACATCACAAACATCCAAGACCCGAGAACAAACTTTATGCTTACACAAAATCTGCCCCGGCCGGGAATCGAACCCGGGACCCCTCGCTTGGCAGGCAGGGTTACTACCAACTTAGCTACGGAGTCGTTACATGAGTGGAATTAGGATAAAAAGTAACCTATAGCACCCAGGGATATACAGTTTGAATTGCTATGTTATTCCGAAGGAGGGTCAATCTACTCCTGGAGGTCAACACGTTTGTTTTACGAATTTTCGAAATTAGAATCATTGAAGAAATGGCATTTAAGGTTTACGTCAAAATTCTACTACACAATTTCCGGGAAATCCTAGATCAGCTGATTCACTTGAACTATTTTGAACATAATAAAACACACACACACACACACGCACACACCTGCTCTTAATATTCGTTTCTATATAAAGTAAATCCGTAATTGGGTGTTAGTTTTATAAGCTGTGTTTAATTAAGTTCTTTTTCTTTAAGATCTGTGGATTTTGTTAAATTAAATAAATAAATAAGCTGTAAATGTAGCTCACAAATTATTATGAAAAAAATAAATAGGAACTGTGGTTCCAGAGATAAGCGATAAAAAATCAACAAACTTTACTTCTTTATAGTACATATTTAACATTTAAAAAAAACAGATAATAAGGATGACTTGCTTATTAAACGATGACCAAGCCACAACAGACTCAAGGTCCTTTTTCACGTAATGTTTTTTATACCAATTTAGTAGGTAAATATATCCAATTAGACATTACATCATCGCATTAAATATACCTATGGATTCTATTGTGTCTATTTTCCTTGTTGAAGAGATACAGCAAAAATTTTCGAAATAATTTAGTCTCACTAGTTTGGTGTGAATTAAATGTAGTGAAAGTACTGTTTTATTCTTTTTTTTTTTTCAAAATTTATATTTTGTTAATTTTTAATTTCGCCTTTAATCTCCGAGTACAATTAAGGCCCGATGCAAACTGATGGGTGACATTAAAATACCTACGTAATTAACCTAGGTATATTACCACAGTATTATGGATTGTAAACCTGTGGTATTACCATGGAGCTCACTCTAATACCCGTAACGAAATTGACGAAAGTTGGTTTATCGTTTTTTGTTAGATTGATAGTGTTATTGTTTATCTATAAGTACGCCAAACAAAACATCACTGTTTTCGTCGATAAGATATTCCCCTGTGTTGAATGAAATCGAACTCAAAGATTATCATTATTTTCTTGTACATACATAGGTAGTAAATATACGCATGATTGGCTATATTTAGCTCATAACGACTTGACAATCGCGACGCTCCGGACGCAGTTGTATCTCTTAGCACCTAGTCTGTGGCCGTCTGTTCTGATTGTAGTGAAGCTGCTTACGTGTTAACACTACCTGAATATTAAAGGTAAGTGAGAACGCACCTTTACTTGTTGCCTGGCCGTTTGGTCTTTTGTGTTGAGGTTAATTAATGGAATAGTTTTTAAAATATACCCACTTTTGTTATGTGTTGATGCTCGTTGTGAAGACTATTATAATGTTTGTATACTTAGTCATACCTAAGTCATAAGTTTATTTCTCGTAAGTGATTTTATAATCTTAAGAGAAAAGAAATAAAGATCTTAAACCATAAGTTCTTTACAATTAAACACTGTCTTATCTTAGCATATGTTTCGGTTTCTATACACTAAATTAATTTGGAAAATCTGTAGAGAACATGTTTTACAATAAAATAAGAATGTCCTAACGCACTGAGTATTTGTACCAATCT
Source organism: Crocallis elinguaria (assembly GCA_907269065.1). Taxonomy (NCBI): domain Eukaryota; kingdom Metazoa; phylum Arthropoda; class Insecta; order Lepidoptera; family Geometridae; genus Crocallis; species Crocallis elinguaria. The sequence continues at coordinate 6,176,521 of OU026079.1, read as the reverse complement.
AGAAATTTTATTAAATATATTTTAAAGTGTTCTGTAAGCCGAAAAAATTTATCACCTCCTAAATTTCGGAGTCAACGTCGATCGCTTCAGCCTAGTTGGTTAAGGCGTCTGGTCTAGATAACGAGGCGGTGCAAGTACGAATCCTGTTGGCAGTGAAATTTTTGAGATTTATAGTGTATTATTTAAGTGAACCGTGAAACTTTCGCGTAGGATAATTTGCTACCTTTGTTATTATTTCAGATGTCTATAAAATTGTACAAAATCGATCTGAGCCCCCCAGCCCGTGCAGCAATGATGGGGTGTGAGGTCTTCAATGTACCTGTAGAAATGATTGATCTTGATCTTATGAACTCAGCCCATCTCACAGAGGATTATTTAAAGGTATTTTTTTTTTCTTTTTTGGTGTTATTTGGTAACGAGACGAGCTGGTCGTTTGCCTGATGGTAAGCATAACGCCGGCCCATTACAATTGCAGTGCCACCCAGAACTTTGAAACACAAAGGCCTGCGCGGCACTGCAGTGCGCTCGTTACCCTGAGACATTAGGTATTAAGTCTCATAAGCCCAGTAAATTCACTGGATACTCTGCTCATCAAACCGGAACACAGTAATGCTTGCACACTACTGCTTGGAGGCAGACTTCACGAGCAAAGCGGTGGTAACAACCCAGATGGACACTCGCAGAAGAGTTAGTCCTCCCACTAACAAAATAAAAAATAATACGAATTAAGGATGCCAGGATTGTGAAAAAGAAATGATAATATGCCGATCGTGTTGCTTACATATATGTGAAAATTTTTGTTATATTTTTCATTACGCATCATTTAGAAAGATGGGTATCAAAATTACATTTCATTTATTTAATCATTGTAGATAAATGTGTATTTTCCGAACATTGTACCTTGTGTAGTTTAGTACAGTAGTTATCTGTGGTGTAGTCAAATAATATGGTTCAAGAAACTCTTAAATTCAATGTCATATGCACAAAACGTTCTCTATTTTGTGCTATATTTGATCAATGATACCTACTCTTTATAATATTATGTGGTTTCAGCTGTAGAGTCAAATAGAAAAGCATCGTAACGATAGATAGTTATTTTGTTATTTAATGTACGTAAAGGCTACCAAGTATTAAATAATAGTAGATATTTATTTTTAATTTTTAGCTAGAATGAAAAGTTGTTTCATTTTGAACTAGCTAGAAAAATAGTTTATAAGTTCTCAGTGGTACTGGATTTGTTATGGGCCGGTGTTATGCTTACTATCAGAAAAAGGACTCGCTCGTCTCGTTATTTAATAACATAAAAAAGACTGAAAATGTATAGGAGTCTACCATCCTTCTTTTTGCACTGGATTTTGGCCACTTTTGTGATGTTAAGTGATGACAGAGGGTTCAATTTACGCCGAACTTTTTAGCCGGTGTAATTGGTACGAGTCCTGCAAAATTGACATTAGTAGGTCCGTCGGTACAAAAGGAATGAGAGAGCGTGCTCATACTCAAACTGGTGATAAAATATGGCGTATTGTGTATTGTTACAATACACTTTGCGATAGTGATAAAAACTGACTCTCAGTTTCAGCAGCTTGGAGCACTTCGAAAGTAGCTTATACTGTCTTTTACTGGGGTATTATAAAGCCAATAAAGAGCTTATGTGATTACAAAACATCAATGCTAGGTCTATATTTATAAAAAATCTGTATCGTCGTGACAAACAACTTTAAAACTGAACAATGATTTATATGTTATTACAGAAAAATCCACTTCACTCAGTCCCAGTTCTGGTAGATGGTGACTTCATTATCCATGACAGGTATAGTATATTTCTGATATAGTGTCTCTAATGCAGATCGTAGACGATTATGCAAGTATGCGTTTTGCTGTCAAACTAACCATGCTTTTGCATCAATTGCGGATTACGAGATAATACACGCGCAAGCGCGGCTTGATGCAAGACCATCAAAAAAACGCGAAATAGACAAGAACGGCAGTACGGCCAGATAGTGCTGTCACAGAGATGCCTAGGCTCAAAGCGATGACTGATGCTTCGCTTTACGCTACATACATCACTTGCGCACCACCATTTATTTACCGCGGCGTCTGCACTGAGCATGCAATTGTTGTGAAACAATTTTTTTTAATAGAGGTCCTAGAAAAATATTTATGAGCTGGTGCCGTGCTCGGACTATATTTCCATCAAGCCCCAACCACAACCACAATAGACGATACGATATGCGTCAAGCGGGGTTCTTTTCTTTTCTTTATATTTTTCTCGTGGTCCGTGATTGATGTTTATCCATCAATCATGAATTAGGTGTGAGGGCTGCCTAACAGATATATCTACATAAAATCTCATGAAGAAAAACTTCGCCTTGGGTAATCGTTTATTTAAATTTTTTACAGTCACGCAATACTAATGTACTTGGCTGACGCATACGGAAAAGATGATTCTCTTTACCCCAAGGATTTGAAAAAAAGGACAGAGGTTAACCAGAAGCTGTTCTTTGATACAGGAATTCTATTTCCGAGATTACGGACCGTCACAGTAAGTTAAGTTAAGATTAATAATGTTTCATAATCATGCCATTTTACGGATCTTCCTCAAACTAGGTGGTTCGCTCAGGTGCCTTTAATCAATTATTATTATTTGTAAAACTGTCACAATTCTTTGTTGTTGTTTTTAACTTTCGACGGTAGCTTTATTTTAAAATTGTCCAACGTATATAAGTAAGTACTGAATTAAAAATATGCATTTAACTTATTGTATACTGCCGAAGTATAATTTCGGCAAGCATATATTACTAGCTGTGAAAATCATGTCTATCCATTGCTGCGTGAAAGAAGGTCTTTTTGGGTGAAAAAACATTAAATGTATAAAAATAATTTTGTAATGGTGATCATTATAATTAAAATTACAAATTTATTATTTTGTTTATATCATAAACAAAACTAAAGACAATAGAGGACTAAATACAAATTCACAAAATAGGGAGTCCCTAGAATTAAAAGATACAAAATAAATCTACATTATACTTTATGCACAACCATTTTACTTAAGTAACTAAAATCTTAGCAGTTTTTATAGCAATACCCTTTCTATTTTCAGTACCATGTCATATTTGAAGGCGTCAAAGGCCCTACAGAAAAGCAGCTAAAAGACATAGAAGAAGCGTATGGTTTTCTGGAAGAATTTCTTTCCAGGACCAAGTACATTGCTGGCGACCAAATCACTATTGCTGATATTTCAGCTATTGCAGACATCACATCTCTAGTTCATTTATTGCCATTGAATGTTGCCAAGTAAGTGCTAAGTTGTTATAAGTTATAAAAACACCTATTCGAAAGCTTTAAGTCAATTTCGTATCTTAATCTTCGTATGTTTTCGAAGACGAATCCTTGCCAGATTTGTTGACTCAACCCTTTTTACCCGCTATTGCCGAAAGAAAGGACGGAAATATGTTTTTCGAGTGTATGCACATATGTATTTATATTTTTTATTTCTTCGGCATGCTCTGTAGCCCGCAGATAACTACTATATACCTATTCATTGCCTGATAATTACTAAGCCCTCATTTTTTAATTGTTTCAGATACCCTAAAATTCAGGCTTGGATTGAGGACATGGAAAAACAACCATTCTGCCGAAAACGAAACGCGGAAGGAGCGGCGGGCTTGGGAAGATTATATAGATCTAAAACGAAGCAATAAAGTGACTGAATGAATGACCAAATTTGTATTGAATATTATTGTTACTGTTTCTATATGTTTAATTTTTTTAAACTAATGAGTAAAGTGACGGGCCTGTCGTTTGCCTGATGGTAAGCATAACGCCGGCCCATAACATTGCAATGCCACTCAAAATTTTGAAACACAAGGCCGTTGTACCACTGCATTGTGATATCCTGAGATATTAGGTGTTAGTTATAAGGTGTTTAAACTTTTTTTTTTATTTTTCTACGTAAATTCACATGAAAAACCAAATTTTTCTACAAAATAATAAAGTAAACAGTTGCCGTTGACGCTATCAATAAAAAAGTCAGATCGGGCCACGCCGTCACTACTCGGCATGCAAATATCGTTTTGTAGATTTATTCAGATGTGATATGGCTCATTCCTATTTGGTTTGTGTTTTATTTGGACATTACGGTAATGGATATCTTCTTGAAAGTCGATTTTGGTTATACTAAAAATATTCTGTATTTTCTTTATTCTGAATATTATTATGTTATGTCATGATGTCTGAAGTGTCAGTGAAATTACTGGACATAAGTATGAGACTTAATACCTAAAATTTAGCAATTTGATGGATGTAGGTACCTATACTCGTATTACATAAGTAGAAATAGATCATCTATGCACTTTTTGTACTAGAACTGACCCTTTGCCGCTCTCGTCGAAAATGTGTCTGACTTTACGTATTGATCATGCAAATGGATAATTTACTAGAGATGTCGAAATCTACCTGCGTTATCCGCTACTTTTTTGTCATCGTCGTATATCTAGGTACCTATACAAATAAATAAAATGGATGTGTCTGTATGTAATATCAAAATAACAGCTTTTTACTAAATGCATATGAAAGTATATACGGTACCTATAACAATACAACAATTTTTATATGGCTGTCTGTTTGTTCCGGGAAAATTCCGAAACGGCTGGACCGACTTTGGCAGGGCTTTCACTGGCAAATAGCTGATGCTACAAAGAGTAACTTAGGCTACGTGGGCAAAGCCACGGGACTCGGCTAGTGTTATTATATCAAAACATAATTTATAGTAGGTACGCTCAACAGCTTAATTAATAAATTGGGTAATAGCTCTCTAGTGGCACTTAACCAATTTCTGTAAGCACTCTGTGTATAAGTATCGTAATTAACGGTTGTTTTTCGAAGCGAACTTATTAATGAAGGGGTTACTTACTCTATTTCGGTTTTTTAGTCTACATAAAATAGATTTTAGTCCGATGGGGACGTGGGGCGTAGTCGGGCATTGTTCGTGGGCGTCTATATAACTTTTTGATTATGGACAGACAAAAATGTTCAAAAACGGTTGTTTTGTTATAGTTGTACCGTATACTATACTTTCATATGCATTTAATAAAAAGCTGTTATTTTGATATTAGAAACAGACACTTCAATTTTATTTATTTGCATGCTGTATGTTTATTTATTTGCATGCTGTATGTATGTATTCAATGACGTGATTTTTTATCCCAAAGAAATGCACGGTTTTCAAGTGAGTTCAAATCCCGCTTCATGTCATGTTTTAAGCCACCTTATTCTCGCCTAGCATTTCAAACAAAAATGACCCGTGATAAAACCACACAACACCTTTAGTTTTAACATTATATTAATATCCAAAGTTCCGATACCATCAAAGTTATAGTATACTTAAGTATAGGTACCTACTCTATCAACAGTAAATTTCATTGAGTCAGTGAAGGATCTCGCCTTTAAACCATGGCTTAAGCTACTCCATCGATTCATTGACTTTGATACTATAACTAAGCTGCGGCGGGTACTAGGAAATTGCTCATATCAAGTTAGTTATTGATGTTTAAAGCTTGTTGAACAACTAAATATGGTCATTATTATCTTTAGCTTACCCCGCACATAACGATATGGAATCATATTATTATGGTGTTATTAAGACATCCCTGTTGAATTTAACAACCCTGTTTAAAGCCCCATTGAACTTTTAAAAAAGGATTAAAGTTGTATTTTTTTTAAGAATTGACAGAATTATGGAGAATACGCAATAGTACTGCATAACTTCATTCCTCTATCTCCATCTCATCATCGGACGACCAAACTTACGGCTAGTCGTTATCCATTTATTGTTGACATTCCTACACTGTTCACACTAAGCGTTTTGTTTCGACTGTCATCATACGGACAGCTAAAGAGTGGATCTCTTTTCTTAACACTACTATTTAGGAGTTTTCAAAACGCGAGCGAACAACAGGTATCTTCTAAACCCCGTGAAACTTCGTGTCGACAGGCTCGTGCACCTAATTCCCAAATTAACCTATCCTATCATACTGCTTCGACTAGAGATCTGTGGCTTGCACAGTAAGCTTCTGCTTCATTCTTTTCGTGAAAGTCACAAGCTTCTGAGTATTGTGTTAAGAAAATTTTCTTGTGATGGTTATTTGCATCATTAATTTGTGGCTATTCGGTACAGAATTTAATAAATGGGTCATCGTAAATGTACCATATTATAAGTGTATATGCCGAGGCCTGTGGAAAATTCGCACGAGATACCACTCGGTCAATAACACTCTACCTTTACACTGTGCATACGTGTGTAATAAAAGGCCTCCGAAAAATATAGTGTTTTTTTTACTCTCAACTGTTATGTCAGCTTTAGGCCGAGTATTAAGGCGCCGCTTCATGACCCGTCTAACGCAAAAATCCTAGAACGCAAAAATGGCCTAAAGGTTTTTTTGTTCATCGAAGAAAAACATGCATTACGGAAAAAGAAAGACAACGCCAGAGCCTTCAGTTGGCATTCTGAAAATTTGGAAATAAATTTCCAAAGAAAATTTCCGAAGACAATTAGTGCGTGGTACTTTCCTAAAACTGTGTGGTGTTCCAGGAAATACGTGTTTTTGAAAATGCCTTACAAGTTTGTGAAAAAAATATTTGTTATTTAGGATCTCCATTACATTTTCAAGGATTATATGGAAGTGTTTTGTTGAATTTTACATTTATGAGATCACTGTGAACGGCCAAAGTCAAGGTAAAATTTGTCCAAAAAAGCTGATATTTGTAGGCTTGTACTGAGTTGGAATCTCAAAATTTTACATTTTTGCTCCCACAGAATCCTAGATATAGAGCACATGATACCTATTTGCTCAAAACATCTAAAGAAAAATTTACTAGGACACTCTAATCACTTACGAGCGTTTGGTATGCGTTGGAGCGTAAGTATGGCATGTAGCAGCCTCTTAAAAAAAACATACTCTGAAAGCGCAAGTATTTTATGCAGGCTGAGGGTTTATATGCAAATAAAAGGGAATTTTGGGTCCTCAGAATAGTAATAAGTAATCACAGAGTCGTCTCAAGTATGAATATTCAAAAGTTGCAGAAACTTTTGATAGCGATGCAAACATGGCTCGACCTAAAAACTTTTAACAAACTCGTTCAAATTTAAACGTAACAGTTTCTTAGTAAACTTTGGATGTAACAAGTTGAAATTATGGTAGGAATACGGAAGTCCACGAACGACGCTAGTTTGAGAGCTGGCTACTATTGAGTTACCATGAGTAGAAACGATCTATGATTGATTTTGTCGACATTTTCCTTAAAATCAAGGAATTGTTAACTGATTTGTGATAGTTATTAATTAAATATATATATTGTACTGCCAACCAGTGACGTGCAAGCAATAGACTAATATTGCTTGAACGCTTGCTATATATTTTGCACCGGCCTTAGACGCATGTATGCATAATTCATGTATGCGTTTTGCTGTCAAAATAACCGTGGTTTTGCAACAAACGCGGATTACGAGGTATTAGGTACATGCGCACACGCGGCTTGAGGTAAAACTATCAAAGATACACAAAACAGACAAGAACAGCAATATAGCCAGATAATCCTGTCTCTTTCACTTAGCTAGGCTCAAAGCGACGACTGCTCAGATTAACGCTTCATACAAAGTCACTTGCGCAGCACCGCGTATTTACCACGGCTTCTGCACCGAACACGTAGTGCTTGTGAAACTAGTTTTTGAGTATTATATAGATCGTAGAAGCGGTTGCCGTCGGTCTCTTTCACTCCCTCTAACCGTGGTATGGTTAGCGATTGGAAGAGATTTTCACCAAGCACCACCTTAGAAAGTACGATACGCGTCAAGCAGTGATCATGGTTTTTCAATGGTTTGCACGTGGTCCATGATTGATGCTTATCTGTCAATCATGCATTCCATCTGATAGGCCCTAAATAATTATTGTCTTCAAATTCTCAGCAACTATTACGTATCTTGCCTTATTCGTCAGTCACCTCACATCTTATGCATAGTGTTCCTGGGAATACCTCAGTTTTATGTGAGCGTATCCTAATTTTGGAGCACAAGACAATTAAATACAATTTTTTTTTAAAAACAAAGTCATACAAAATATGTCACAGACAGATTTTAAATTGATAGTATAACGTATATATGAAAATATATTAACTGCTTAAAATTAACGTCCAATAATTAAAGAAACAAAATTAATGAATATACACGTGAGCCGTGTATGTAGACTAGTAGATTGTAATGTTTTAAAATCCTTCAGTCCTACTTCCTACCAAGTTTGTGAGATGGATGTGTGAATGTTTGTTCTTTCACACAAACACTACCGAACGGATTGTTACGAAACTTTACAGTAATACAGCTTATACATCAGAATAACACAGACTACAATTTACAAAGATATATACCACACGGGCGAAACCGCAGGTAGAAGCTAGTAATATAATAAGCCAAAAATTTTATACGAAATTTTAACTAACGCACAAAATTACTAGCTCTCCATCTACAAGAAAAGAGGTCTTCAAGTTTAAAGTCACGTACTACTTGTATAATATCGGGGAAGTCTCTGGGATCATCTAAATTGGCAGGAGAAGATAAATTAATGGACTGGATATTGCTGCGATTTGTAATTTAAAGTTGGCGGTGTTATAAAGCCTGCAGGTAAAAATGACACAGAAAATAAAATAAAAGAATAATATTTTTTTATAATAATTAGACGAGCAGGTCGTCTGGCTGATAGTAAGCATAATGCGAGCCCAGAACAGTGCCACTCAGAAGTTTGAAACACAAAGGCAGAGCGGCACTCCATTGCGATCGATAGGCTAAGAGATATAAGCTAAGTCTCTTATGCCCAGTAATTTCACTTACTACTTTTAAGGTGATTTTCGGCATAGATACCTATATAATAGTGTATGGACCGGAGAGTAACATTGGCTCCTTTTTCTCTCGGAAAAATGCACGGTTCCTGTGGGAACGCGGGTGAAACCGCGGGTAGGAGCTATATAGTAATAAATAAACGAAACGAATGGAAAACCAACTGCTTTGTTTGCCGAGTAAATCTACCCTTTTTTATTTATGGACCAATAATAGCCTATGATTTTCATAGTAGTAGTGTATTTCGCCTAAAATCATGTCAAAATAACACATAATAATAAATAAGTACAAACAAAGTTACCTCATAACATTTCATTCCATGATATAAAGATATCATTTACAAGGGTAAAGAGGGCAATCTTGGTTAGGTCTTGTCGTAAAATAATCCTTTAGGGAACATTCAGACGTCTCGATTCTTTGTGTACTCAGTATTTCCCTCGACACGTTTTTGTTACATACATTATAATGATAAAAAATCATAGGCTACGATTTGAAAGTTATGCAGACCGTAGACGCTTATACAAGTATGCGTTTTGCTGTCAAAATAACCATGCTTTTGCATCAAGCGCGGATTACGAGATAATACACGCGCAAGCGCGGCTTGATACAAAACCATCAAAAAACCACGAAATAAACAAGAACGGCACTACGGTCAGATAGTGCTGTCTCGAAGCCCTGCCTCGGCTCAAAGCGACGACTGCTCCGCATTACGCTATACATAGGTACATCACTTGCGCACCACCGCTTATTTGCCGCGGCGACTGCACGCAGTGGTTGTGAAACATTTTTTTTTAAATAGAGGTCGTAGTAGCACAGGTAGAAGTGTAGCCGGACTACATTTCCATCAAGCTCCAACCACAACCACAATAGAGGATACGATATGCGTCAAGCGAGGATCGGTTTTTCCATGGTTTTCTTGTGGTCCGCGATTGATCCATCAATCATGAATTAGGTGTGAGGGTTGCCTATAGGCAACATCTTAACTCGATCGTTCGACCACATTGCGGTGTTTAATTCCCCCCTTAAACTCTAGTCGTAAAACAATCTGTAAGCGACTCATATAACTTATCCAATCTGCGAGAGAGCTCACACGATATTTATGAACAGCTAACAAGCTAATGAGTTTGTAAGCGTTTAATGTATGTGAGAGATGTATGGATGTAGTAGATCTAATGGATGGTAAAGCTTTTACGTAAACACGGTCACTAAATTTCTATATTTAATGTAGGTAAAATAAATGTCAACGTGGTGAAGCGTTGATGGAGTTTTCATGTATGACAACATATTCACATGAGTGGATGTCAGGGGAAGCGACTGTGTCGATTGTGTATATTTCGGAATCGCATCCCGGCAAAGAAATTTCCCGTTTAGATTCGACAATTCAGCTGCATAAACACGGATATAATCGCGACAATATTTCTCTGTCGGGATGCGTTTCCGAAATATAAGCGATCAGAAACAGTCGTCTCCTACACGGAATCATTCAGAGTGAATTAAAATCACCGTGCTGATCACCATCGTAAGTCCACTTATATGGGAATCAAGAAAGGCTGCCAGATCCACTAAACCAGAGGAGGGTTCTTGATGGTAGAACATACATACCTAGTTATCATAGTGTATTAACCACGCGAATATATTGTGTTTGATTGAATAAATGAATCGAGTATGAGTCAAATACTCGTCTGATTCAAAAGGTTTATTACGAATTCAAAGAGAACTCCGAAAAAGACAGTAAATTACGAATGGAAGTAAAAACGTAGATTTTTGCAATGGCCTTTTCTACTTCTCGTCAATTTATCATTAGATTTACGTCAAAGAGGACGAATTAACATGATTGTGGAGGTGGAGTCGTTTGACTTTTTTCTATTAGCAACATTTTTTTTCAAGTCCGAAGAATTGTACTTCAAAAATATAGGGCTTGAAAAATTCGTTTAGGTCTGAAGCGTACGCTTTTGAAACATTTTAGAGTTCTTTACCCCAAAATGAAAAACAACATCCTTTGTCTACCAATGTTCTTCATGTCAAAAATGGTTTAAGGTATCAAGTTGAATTTTTTTCAACGGGGTAATAGCCTTTATTAACTATAGCTACCTACTACATGAACACTATTCTAACTAACTATCTATTCTAGCTACAAAAACAGTTGGATAATCTACAAGCCAATGTAGACCCATAGGCTTTCCAAATGTTCTAGCCCAACATCCGCCTTATGAGTAATAATGCTCTGTGCCATTACCAGTTGGCAGCGTACCCAACATGCCGGTGGCATTGCCTCGTTGAATAGCAATGCTGATCCATTGAGCCAGGTGAAATTAAATCTTGATTAAATATTTACTACATTTTTATCGGAATCCTAGTTAGAAGACAGACGTTAGTTACTTAGTAAGATTAAAGAAAATAATGCTAGATTATGTGTATGAATATAAAACCAGATAGGTAGTAAGACTAACTCTTCACACGAGAGCTCGTCTGGGTGGGTACCACCGCTTTGCTCGTTTATTCTACTGACTGCCAAGTAGTGATGTGCAGACATTACAGTGATGAGCAAAGTAGTCAGTGAAATTACTGGGCTTATGAGACTTAATAGCTATTGTCTCCGGGTAAAGAGAACATCTGCAGTTTCGCACAGGCCGCACACTTGCAGTGTATTTCAAAGCTCTGAGTGAGCATACACAGATCAGTAATAATATGTAGCTACAAAACATGTAGCCTAGTGCTGTAACATGTAATAAAGAGTACTGCATGCTTGTTTAAGTTCAAACATACTAAAAAGTTTGGTAGCGACCAAACTTTTTTACAGTGACAGATTTGAGTATGTGCACAAATACTTGTAGCTATTGCTCTAAACTCCAATGATTAAAGTTACAAAAAACTCGCAGGAATGCGTATTCGTGCGCTACCTTCGGGCACCTTGAGGTAGTTACCACACACAACTTTTAGAGCTAAGCGCCAGCTGAGCTCTCCCACCGCTCGGTGACGCTGTTAAGGTCATTAGACCAACATCACGGTCCTAAAAAACTGTTTTGACAAAAGCAGCAGCGCAGTACAAAAACACAGTTACTCAGAAGTTTCACTTAAAAGTTCGCGTGTCGCCTGCCCATAACACTTCCTTATTAATAACGGGCCGTCAGACTTTTATGTTAATAACAGTTTAATATAATGCTATGTAAAACGTGTGCTTGAGTTCACCGCGCTCGAATTTCTAATTTGCAATTTGATTAGTCCTTAGATGGTATCGGTATCAATTATGGGCTATAAGTTTAATAACTTCATTAAGTTGGTGCTATGTTTTCTTTGGAGAATCATGAAAACAATGTGGGTTGGTTGACATGGGTGTCAATTCTGTCGTTTCATACCTAATAGACCTAGAATATAAAATTAAGCCTCCCTTCCTGGGTTTACTAATAACTTCTAGAGGAGGCAGGTTGCTATCTCCGTAGCAGGTGTGTCCAATGACAAACCTAAATTAATCAAAACTTGAGGGCCAACACTTTCATTATAACATAAAGTCCGCATCTAAATCTACACAAATAAATAAAATTGAAGTGTCTGTTTGTAATATCAAAATAACGCCTTTTTACTAAATGCATATGAAAGTATATGAGGTACCTGTAACAAAACAACCATTTTCAACATTTTTCTGTCTGTCTGTTTGTTCCGGGTAATCTCCGAAATAGCTGGACTGATTTTGACGGGACTTACACTGGTAGATAGCTGATGTTACAAGGAGAAACTTAGGCTACGTGGGCGAAGCTACGGGGCACAGCTAGTCATAAATTTCAAAGGAAAATCGAATTCAAGAGAAACCCACAGCCAGTTTTTACTGTCTATCCAAAGGTTGTCTAGGAGAAATCGCTTTGAACGAAAAGAGTGACAGATAAGGATTATTATAGCTTTTGCCCGCTAATTCACTCATGGTGTCAGGATAAAATTTAGAGTATAGGACACCAGTCATATAAAATAAAAATCACATTCTTTTTTTATTCATATTTTTGAGTAAACAGTGTAAGAGAAGAGCCAGTTACACATTCTTACGGAAATTTTGCGCACGAACATGAGGGTGAAAAAAATCGCGCAAACGCTTTCTAAAATTTGTCGCCCCTCAAACCTGTCGCTAGGGCCGTAAATGGCACCGCAAAGTTTCCTTTTTAGGGCAAATAAACAAAAATCGCCGATGATAAAGAAATCTACAAAATTGTAGAACCTGAATACCAAGTTTATCAAGATTACCTAATTGAAAAATACGACCTGTACGCGAGTACGTACATCCACCACCTGACACATGAAAGGAAAATTGGTCACTTATTGCAAAGACTTACATTCGCTTCGCCCTCGAGGGTTAGGGAATTTAATTACACTCGAATTGTTATAAATAAACACAGGTACCTAAATTAATGTGTACATGCTGCTGCCGTTAATTTGTAATTAGTCAATAGTACATCTAACACTATTATTTAGTTATTTTCAAAAAATATCTTGATACTCTCCGCCAACGCGAGGGCGCCTGGTGCGTTAAACTTTTCCGCGTAGGGCTGCTTCTCCAAATGCCTAACCCAAGTATCAGTTAAGGGATACCTGAAAGGAAACGACAACAATGTAAGAATTTGTATTAATTATTAATTTTTTCTGTAGTATACTAAATTACTACCGCACTAATATATTCTAACACGCACATATTCTATGTTCGAGTATACTAACTCACACATATTCTATATGCAAGTATACAATTCACACATATTCTACGTGCGAGTACAACTGGGCTTAAGTGCAACTGCCGGAATGCACCGATAAGATGCTTGGCGACATATTTGAAACTAGCTAGAGAATAAAAAATAAAATGTATAAAATTCAAAAGTATAAAACGTATAAAAGTCAGGTATGACTTACTTTTTGGGGTCAATAGGGATCAAGTAAGCAGTAGAGGTGACGTATGTGAACGCAGAGAGATCGGCGATGGTGACACGATCTCCAGCCAAGAACTTGCTCCTCGACAAATACTCTTCAAGAAAACCGTACGCTTCCAGCACGTCACTTCGTTGCTTCTCCGTGATTGATTTCTGGCCCTCGTAGAAAGCTCCTTTCTGGAAAGTAATATCTAGTTTTTCATATGCCAATAACTGTTTTGTTAGTGGGAGGACTAACTCTTCTGCGAGTGTCCGTCTGGGTTGTTACCACCGCTTTGCTCGTTAAGTCTGCCGCCAAGCAGTAGTGTGCAAGTATTACTGTGTTCCGGTTTGATGAGCAGAGTATCCAGTGAAATTACTGGGCTTATGAGACGTAATACCTAATGTCTCAGGGTAACGAGCGATCTGCAGTGCCGCGCAGGCCTTTCTGTTTCAAAGTTCTGGGTGGCACTGCAATTGTTATGGGCCGGCGTTATGCTTACCATCAGGCAAACGACCAGCTCGTCTCGTTACCAAATAACATAAAAAAAACTAAAGGAATAAGATGGAGTTGGTATGGAATTTGCTTGTAATTGGTAAGCATGACGCCTGTGTCCAGCAAGGTTATGTTAATTCACTCGAAATGATATCCGAGCCGGAAGCGACAGTCTTGATAGTTTCTATTTTGGAATCGCATCCCGTCAGAGGCATTTCTCGTTTAGATTCGACAACTCAGCTGCGTAAACACGGATATAATCCCGACAATATTTCTGTCTCGGGATGCGTTTCCGAGATATAAACGATAAAGAAAGTCGCTTCCGACACGGACATCATTCCGAGTGAATTAAAATCACGCTGCTTAACGACTGCAGAGTGCAGAGCCATCCAGGACTTTGACAAACGAAGACCTGTGTGGATATGCATTACACTCGTTACTTTGAGTCATGACGTAATTTGGTCTCATATGCGCAACGATTTCACTGACTACTTTACTCATACAACCGGAACACTGCACACTACTACTTGGCGGAAAAGCGAGAAGTCTTCATGAATAAAGTGGTGGTACCTATGTAGACACACATAAAGATCACTAATAGTGTAAAGTGGCTACATCTGTTCCGACAAATGCGAAAGCTCACTCAGACCTCAGAATCTTCTATATCTAAATCGAGCTCTCGCAGAAATCGGCTTACTGGCCAAGAGAACTAAGATTAGGTTGCAATGGAAAGTTACAATATGGTATATGATTTTCTATGACTTATGCTTGAGACTTGCATATTATTATCGTAAACTGGTAGTGGATTAGAACATTTAGATTATCTATAGGCATTACATTGGCTTGTAGATCATCCAATTGCTTTGCTAGGTTAGATGTAAAGTGTTTATTGATGTAATAGCTAGTTAATAAAGGTTATATTATCACGTTTAAAAACAAAAATAAAAACTCACGATCATTGGGACCCTTTAGGGTATTTTGTATGAAATTAATATTTGGGGTTAGACCTCAATATCTGATGGATACGCAAAAATATGTCTTTTACAGTACTATGTGAGCAGTATCAGCTACAAAGTAAAAAATATGATTAAGTAATTATCCATAAAGAATTTTGTCTCTGATATTAGATTCCCTTAAAGGATGAAATTCCAAGGGTCACATACTTATCCGAAGAAATTATTCCGTTATAACATTCTTTGTAAAATCTGTCCTGTTTTAGATCCATTTATTTACTTGGTTTCTAATAAAGATGTAAATAAAATCGATAAGAAAATAACAAAATTATATCGTTACTTACAGCGATAACCTTCAATCTGAAGTACACAAAGCAGGTGTCGAAGAATAGTTTTTGATTAACCAGCGCTCTCTTGACAATGTCTTTTGGATATAGTACGTCGTCCTTCGCATACTTGTCCACTAGGTACATAAGCATAGCGTGACTGCAAGGAAAACAAATCACTAATAATTTCTAAAAAAACCTTCTAAAATCTAAGTTAAAAAGCTTGTTTAAAAAAGCGTTTTGTTGAGGCGACTTAGATAATAAAGTCACATAACTATATTAAACTGTTAATCTCAGGACGTGTAATTAATTATAAGAGGATTATTCCTGATTTGACGGCTCTGTAGCTAAGTTAGACATGCAGGGTTATTTTAATTCATTCGGAATGATTCCGAATAAGAAGCGACTGTTTCGGTACATTTATATTTCGCAATCGCAACCCAACAGAGAAATATTGTGTTTATGCAGCTGAGATGTCCAATATAAACTGGAAATTACACTGACGGGATGTGATTCCGAAATATTTCCTATCAGAATAACTCGCTTCCTACACTGAATCATTCCGAGAATAAAATTAACCTTCAGATTAGAAGAGGGACCATGGATTCAATTCCCAACCGGGGCGAACTTTGTGTAAGCATAAAGTTGTTCTCTGACCTTAGATGTTTGTGCTAACTGTCACCCTTAATAGACTCTTACCTGTCTTGTAATATAAGATCACCATCTTCTAGTAATGGAATTGTGTGTACAGGATTTTTCTGAAACATAATTTTTTTGTATGATCACTTCCACAAAGATTCCAGAAAACTATATATATACATTTTTTAACATTTTTGTCTAGAAGCTTCAAGAATTCACATACGGTGCCATGTTTAAACTTGTCACATGTAAATACTAAAAATAAATTTAAAAAAATGTATCTTATAATAAACTAGCTTCTGCCCGCGGTTTCATCCGCGTTCCCACAGGAACCGTTCATTTTTCAAGGATAAAAAGTAGCCTGTGTTACTCGGTCCATAAACTATAAATAGCTATGCCTAAAATCACATCCGTTACTCCGTTGCTGCGTGAAAGAAGCTGACCAACAAACTTTCAAACACAGTTTCGTATTTATTGAGCTGCTATCTTCTATAGGTAAGCATGCTACATCGTCGACCGCATCGTCACCTACCACCAGGTGAGATAGTGGTCAAACGCAAGCCTTTATATTGTACAAAAAAACTATTCTAAAGAACTTGAATCCATATAGAAGCTACACCACACATACCCAGTGAAGTCTATTGTAAACTTCGAGTGCACATACCTTAAGGAATTCGGGCGTTAAATGCTCTTGATTTCTAAGATTTACTTCAACCGCTTCATACGGTAACTTTAATATATCCAACAGCATCATGACAGCTCGAGCTGGTGGGCTGAAGTCGGCTTTATAGAGTTTTAGCGGCATCTAAATAACGGAATGATTTTGTATTTACGTAAGTATCTCTTTACCAGCTAATTTAATTTTTCATTAGTTATATCAACTATACACATATTGGGCATTTTTAAATCGTTCAGGCAATAATGTTATCACTTGGCCCATCATTACAATAATATAATAAAAAAAACTGGATAAAAATTGCCGACAGTAGAAAAATAATTGTTCAAACACACGTCGTCAAAAACCCAAGTCGTGGATAGTGATTTTTCAGTATTTGTGTACAAACATGTGTGTGAGATTCGCCTAAACAAAAAAATAACATTCAAGAAAATATAAAGTACCTAATATAAGTTTAAACTTTTCGAAGTATAACACATTATTTTATTTAAATGAAATGACATAGATATGTTTTACAGTCGAGTCTCTTACTAGGTATATCTGTAAGCGTGGCATAAGGGTAAAAAGTAACCTACAATATACCATTCAGGTCTGGGAAAATGCAGCTTCTTCCCAATCATTTTTTGTTTGACTTGTTAATGTGCATTTACAAAACAAACAAAATAAAACAAACTACCTCTTAATAATATTAGCATAGATTGAGCTTCAACAAAATTGGTTATTATTTTGATAATGATGATTAGTATTTTTAAGATGGTCATGATGACAAAAATTCATTATACCTTAATGAAGAAAAGAGCAATTCAATAAACACAAAACAATGATCAAGCAAACTATTACACAACACAGTCGACTGTGAAATTTTAGGTACAAGTACTGGTAATATGTACTCGTTCCATGTTTTTATATTGTCATGCTGTTTTACTGTTTTTATAAAGATAACGTCGCATAAGTAAATAACAAGCGGAATATCATAAAAAAGTTTTAATAATGATTAGTAGTTTTTGTGTATGTATAGAACAGAGATAACTTATTTTACTTCATCACTCAAACATTAAAATAGGTATAATTTAAAATACCTACCAACATACTTATTATGATTAATATAATATATTAATTTAACAGGTCTAAAATAGTTATATTGCATTCCTTTCTCATGTTCTTATTTAAAAAGAAAGAGTGAAACTGTTTCAACTGCCATTTATTGAAAAGCAATGAGTTGCAAAATTTTGATTACAATATTACCTACTGATTAGGCATGAGCTGTGTTGTATTATTATCATTTCATTAATATTTACTTACTGATAATGGTACATAATGTAAATAAACATGCGAAAGTTTGTATATTTTTTGGTTTGTTGGTTTGTCCATCATGCCGTGACGAGTTTCTTGCCCTTCTTCTTGCTCGGCCTATACCAATTTGGAACGGGCACGGTGGGTTTCTGGAAGGTTCGTTGACTTTGAGCACGGATTGGGTCTGTTGGTGTCTTTGTCATTTATTATGTTCTGATAAAGACAGCATTAGTTTTAGTCTGTGATTCGGGTAGATGAATGTTGCAGAGGCCCGCTGTTAGAGTCATTTTAACTTTCATAAGTGCTCCTTTGGGGCCTATTTGAATAAAGACTTTTGAATTTGAATTTGAATTTGAATTTCATGCAGTAACGGCGGAATGGATCAACGAGATTTTTTGCACAGATGTAGTTTATGGACCGCAGAGTAATATAGGCTACTTTTTATCACGGAAAAATGCACTACGTTTCTGTGACAATCGCCACGCGGGTGAAACCGCGGGCAGAGGCTAGTTAGAAATATAATTACTACTACTACCAACTACAAAAATGTATGGTTTGATGATATTAGACCCATGTTTATAACTAATACAGCGCTGTCTATTTTGACAACTCCGTGTCTAAGTTGGTACTAGCAATACCTCCAAAACAAAAAACCCTAAGGTCAATCCCTGGCCGGGGTAAACTTTGTGTGGGGAAAGTTTGTTATATTCTCTGTTCTTATGTTTCTGTAAACACCTGCGACACAGTGCATCCTATTGGATGAGTATGAGGTTGTTGTTTATTTATTGCAGTTTCTTCCACCCCATCCCCATTTCAAAACTTGTCTGAAAGAGATCACCTTTTTAGGAATAATATCGGTTATTATACTATAAGTGACATAATTGTCAAAAATAGGTCTATCATGTAAAAATTAAAATAAAAAATGCGGAAAAACTAGTCAGTTGATAACCAATAGTTTAGGTAGTTTTTCTACTTCAGATTTTGAGTATTTAGAGGAAAATATATCAAAGAATTTCCCACAAAAAAATATTTGTAAAAAATTCTGTAAAATATTTTTTCAGGGAGTTAGCCGAGAGCGCGTCCTATTCGTATTTTGTTGAGGAGGCACACTCCTTATTATATCCCGCTAGGTTGCGCATTACAACGCTGTCAAACTTCACTATATAATTTTAGTAACTAAACAAAAAAAATCGTCTCTGCAATAAAGTATGCCTCCGTGTAGTGCATTTCAGTGTAAAAATAAAGGTACACGCACGTTTCCCTTCTGACGAGAAAAAAACGGAAGCTGTAGATCAAAACATTGCGCATCAAAAATTATTGGAAACCAAATTATTCCTCTATGTTATGTATAGTTTCGAAATATCGGGTGCTCATCGCTCAATAATAATCACGGTAAATATCCCGTTATAATGTGTGAATTAGTTAATAACCGTGAAAGTCTAAAACAGTGTTTATGTATAGTTTGTTCTTTAGAGGAATTATCCATGAACACCTAATCTCGTAAATCCTTTGCTTTGCATAGTCTAGTAAATTCCAGTCAACAAACCATAACGTAAGTTCAGCACACTCCACTTACCTATTGAGAGTTGCAACCGTGCTCACATGATACGGCTTTCCTTTTAACTTTGCTTGCGTCAGAGCCAAACAGGAAATCGAAAGTAAATTTTGAGATTGGAAACGCGTTCGTCAGACTCGGTGGGAAATGGTAGGCTCGAGTAGAAGGGGAGACATACAGGCAGCCTGATGTAATTACCATGTCTGCAATAATTGCTTTGAGTAATAAATAGCCGACATTGTAGAAGTTAATATTAGGGCTCTTTTTTATGATTGGGTAACGTCACGACAGGGTCGTTTGCCTGATGGTAAGCATACCGGCCGGTACTGGCCCATAACAGTGCCACCCAGAACTTTGAAACACAAAGGCCTGCGCGGCACTAGTGCGCTCGTTACTATGAGACATTAGGTATGAAGTATTCTAAGTCCAGTAATTTCTCTCACTACTTAATGCTCATCAAACGGGCACACAGCAATGACTGCAGATTACTGCTTGGCGGCAGACTTCACGAGGAAAGCGGGATACTCATCCAGAAGAGTACTACCTACCTTCTGGCCGTTTTCGCTTGACTGAGCTTGAAATGAGTTGACGCTTAACTACAAAAGTCAATGATTGTGGTCATAACTCAATTAAACGCTGAAAAACTTTTTCATGGACTATTATTACCACAGAGATTTATATTTATTACGTACTACGTATATTTAAGACTATCCTTATCTATCCGTAGGTGTAAAGTCACTTTTTCCCGTAACGCTAAAATGATTGTAAAAAGGTAATAACAGTATTGCTATACAAATAAGTGCAGGATTGACATGACTATATACCAAAAGATAAAGATTGATATCAATAAGCTTCAAGTAATAATAGATAGCTAACCCACACGGCACACACACAATAATACTAAGTAACGATACATTTTGATCCTAGCAATGCAATATTGGTTTATTTTCATTATTTTTCCCTTGCATCTACGAGATTTGCGATGCTCGGTACGTGAATAAGATACTGATCATTCAATGATTTGTGTTCCTTTCTAAGGCTAGGTACGTGCTTCAACAAGCCACAGGGAATACACAAAGGAATTATGGATTGTATTTATTGATATTCTTCGTACGACCTTTGAAAATGAGTATTCTTTCTAGGATGGGAAAACGGCTTGATTTGTGTGGAGTGGGTAGATCACTTTTTTTATGAAAGAATTCATCGAGAAACGTGGTTACGTTTATTTTGGAGCTTCGTTTGATGTAGTTTACTTAGATTCTAAGTCTATTGAATATTGCTCTACCTTTTATAGGTTTTATAAAGCCCTAGCTAATACTGGGAGAGCCTTTCTGCTTGAAGTAAAACCTTCAAAAACCACGAAACAGACCAGCGGCGCAAGTACGGATCTTTTAGGTCGATAAAATTCGATAAAATTGACAGTTCAAATCGATAAAGTGGGTTTTATTGATTTGAACTGTCAATTTTATCGAATTTTATCGACCGAAAAGATCCGTACTTGCGCCGCAGAACAGCAATACAGCCAGATAGTGTTGTCTCTTTCTGGAAGATGGCCACAAGATTACAGTATACCAATTAGGTAATGTACAAAAGCTTGCCTGAAATAATATATTTTTCCAAAAAAAAACTTAAACTTCAAAAGTAGGTAGTGCTCTGTGTCAGAACGATGAGTTATAAGTATTTATTTTGCGTGAATTTTTGATCAAAGAGACAATAATTTAATCTTGAAACTCAGCAGTTCAGCTTATTTCAAAACATGAAAAACAAAGAATGCTCAGTATACGATTAAATTATATTATTTAGTCGAAATTTTTCTGACATTTACTTAACGAAATTCATCTAACACAACACATTCAAACAAAATTAGCTTTCAAATTCAAAGCAAAGAGATTCCGTTTCCTTTGATACAGTCGAAAGAAAACTCAAGCATGAAAATTTGATGTTCTTTGCTTAGATGCGTATAAAAAAATACATTGGAGCTTTACAGATGGAAAGCTCGAAACGTACGTAGTGGATTATGATCTGGTGTTCGGAACTGCTTTGCTGTTAAGAACTGGACTTTAATTATTTGGTGAGCCTTTGCACGAAAATAATCTTAGGATTCCAAATACTGACATATACCCCCTGCTAAATTTAGCTCAGCCATGTATTTTGTTTTCAGCGCTCCTATACTTAGTAGTCTATCATTTTGATGCCCTCGATTTTGAACTTTACACACGAAGTGTTTTGCTCCAGATTTTATTATGCGTAGGTACTGCTACAACCTGTACGTGTAGTCTGAATATGGAAAAATATAATCGGGTGTGCCATAAAACGAAAACCAATTAATATAGTCAGGGCATAAGTACCCCTATTAGTACTTATTATTATTTATTATTATTAGTAGTATACAGAAGTACTAATAGGGGTACTTATGCCCTACTTCAGTAGAAGATCTACAAATCTACTGGCGATCATGAAACCCCTTAATTGCTTACGAAATTGTAGGAACAGGACATATAGCCACCAATCCCATCTCGGCTACCGGTTGCCTTGCCGGTGACTGAACACGACCGCAAACTCCGATAATTGGAAGCCTAAAGCTTGAATATTGCTTTTTGATATTAAGTAGGTTGGTATGCTGATGTACGTGGTTATTTTAATTTGAACATGAGAAGTACCAATTGCAATAAACTTGACTTCGATTTTGGAGAAAATTTGGGTAAGACCAGTAGGGCTAACATGCGCACCGTGACAAAATTTTCTCGATGCTTATGTCGTGCATTTGTCTCATGTTCGTGAGAGAAAGAGCGAGACAAAACAGTCGACAGAATTTTGTCGTGGCGCGCATGTTAGCCCTGCAGGCATTTCATCTGTGAGAAAATGGAAATATTCATCCCGCTTCCAGGGAAATGAAAGGAAAGAGATGTTAGTGGGACTTACTTTCCTTCTAGAGGCTCTCTGAGTAGATACTTACTGGTTTCATAACATATACAGACATATAAGAAACTTTACAATACAATCAAAATATTTGTAGAAAACATTTAAGCTCGTAAAACCTGCAACCAAACCCTCACTTGTACCCTAAAGTAGAGGACAGTTTCTGACATAAAGATCGCTTTCAATTGCAAATGGGGTCGGAGCCAAAAGAAACTCAGAATTTATGGCCCAAAGGCAACGCCAAACGGCCAGTTATTTGAGATAGATGAACGAAAAAAAGGATATAAAGGAATTGGGCCATTCATTTTTCATAGTTTTATTTATGTTTCAGTAGGAGTTACGATTCTATAAAATGTTGTGAGCAGTTCTCGCCGCAAATTGGTCACTTGTGGATTTTTAGAGGAATATAAATGTGTTACTATTTTGGTCTGATAAATTGGCAGTGGCTACTATAAAACCCCAGACGACGTCCACTCCCTTTCCTTTGATATGGTTAAAAGAAGTGATAGCTGGTACACAAGTCATAGCTACTCGTGAACGGCAGTTTCTTGTGGTTTTGTGGAATTTTTGATTAGAACCCCGAAGACTGTCCTCATTTTGGATCTCATCGCCACTTAACATTATTATATGTTCTGTGACTTAACATCAAGTAAGGTGGTCAAATGTTGAGTGAAGTGTCAAGAATGGCATGATAAATACTCGCTAGCTTGGTATGTTGTCTTCAAATTACCACAATCTCAAGATAACCTCAAAACTGAACGTCTTTTAGACACCGCGAGGAGCTAATGCGTGCATTAGTTTCAGTTAAAATTTTAGACGGTACATTTAAATATTTAATTTCACAACTTTTCTACAGGAAACTACTGTCATCTTGTCTACCTGCGAGCACGAAACACAGCAAAGGCTTTTCGAAACGTCAGATGTTAAAATCATCATATAAATACGCAACAAAAGCTATCAAAAGTGATTTAAATCACTGCTGTTGTATGATTTTAAACCAAAACACTGCTTAGTAATTGAATTTACGACCAAGCGAGTTATAACTCGCTCATAAAAACCTAACTAAGAGCATCCTAACATCGGTAAACTAACACGCGTCGAAACCTGTAACTTATAATTTCACTAACAATTTCCATGAACATCGAAAAAGTGAAAATGAAACTTAAGTCAAAGTTCATTGAACTCGGACCATAAATTTCTAGGAGCGTATAAAGCTACGGTATCATGAACGTAAATTTTCAATTTGTTCCTCGCATTTTTGACCATACAAAGCGCCAGTTTATGATTGATGGCTCCATTAACTGCGTAGTCCTCTGTGTTTAGCCTGGGAACGTCAGTCGTAAATTTCAATCCGGCGATTTTATAAACCACAGTAGGTAAGTATCGACTGCTATTGAGGTCACGTTGACGTATAATTTTTATAGGGTTACATTTTTAGACGCAATGCAGCACATATAACACAGCACAACATACAAGACACATTGTCGCCTTTTCTCGTCTGTTCTCATTTCTCAGACTAGATAATATTATGTTCATACTTGGTACGTCGTGTATTCCGCTGCCAAGCAGTAATGTGCAAGCATTACAGTCTTCAATTAAAGAACACAAGTGTTGCATAATTAAACAAGATCGATGACCGTTACGTTTCATTCCCGCTACAAACCTCCAAATTGGTACCTTTTTCATAATGAAACCATGACACACGACTATAATTATGCTTAGTGCATACGGCGTTATCAAACACGATGGACATTATTTCACCAAGATCGGTACAACCCCATCTAGCGGCAACAGCTAATACCTACCACTCGCCAGCCAATCAAACAAAATATCTGTTATTTATCTCGTTTTAGGGCTCCTTATTAAAACGAAGAAATTAAATATAGGGGCCTCTCTGGTGATTCCCAATCTGTCAAAGCATAACTTTGACAGTTATGAATCCGAATTTCCACAACATCCCCCGTGAATATGTGGTTAATGGTTCGATGAACTTAGATTCGGAGGTGCGTGAAAATTATTCGAGTATAAATATTTGTTTCATGTCTGGATGTTGTGGGACTGTGCTCCTTCTTTGTAGTTCCTGATGCCCTAAATACAAGGAATCCTAGTTAGGGGGTCAGAATCTACCCAGGTATGTGGTAAGAACCTTATGAAGCACCATTGGACAATTTTGTTCGGAACGGCCGCTCTTTACCGTACCATAAATTCCATTATGAGACTCAATCGTCATTGACAGTCACCATATCGGTTCTTTACGTTCATATTGATTATGAAATTTAAAAAAAGAACGAAACAATTGAAGTGACAAGAATACGCCCACAGCTATAAAGATTTACAGCCAGTCATAAAATCAGTCACACAGCGTACCTAAGTACCTATACGGCTAACTACACTCATGCAACCACTAGCGGCAGCTCTAATGGGTTCCATTACGTCGCTGGCCACCTGCGCTAATGGCCCTGAAATATTTCATTGATGAGAGCTCTGTAGGTAGGTACTTTTTTTACCATACATTTGGCTTTTGCAAACTGGCAATATTTTTGTTGTGTCATTATGGGACAAAGTGCACTAGTGAATGTTGAATATTGTAATGAAATAGGCCAACCAACTTTTCATATAGCAAATGCATATTTGCAAAATATTTTTTATATATACCAATATACAACTAAATAAAATTGAAGTGTCTGTTTGTAATATCAAAATAACAGCTTTTTACTAAATGCATATGAAAGTACACAAACACCAAAACAGCCATTTTTAAAATTTTTGTCTCTCTGTCTGTTTGTTCCGGGTAATCTCCAAAACGGCTGGGCCGATTTTGACCGGACTTTCACTGGCAGATAGCTGATGTTACAAGGAGTAACATAGGCTACTTTTATTTTGGAATAAGAATTAGGGTTCCGCGCAAAAAATTAAAAACAATGAAATCCAATATCTCCGCACGGGTGAAACCGCGAAGCAGCAGGTAGTTAATCATAATTTGCACAGTGTACGGTGGTAACACATTTTTTAATTATAACCTGGCTACCCTCCGCCTTACCTACCTGGTCTTGACAGTATTTTGATCACGATAAGTTGATTGAAAAAACTGAAATGGGGCTCTTTCACTGTCTCTTCAGTGGGCTCGTTATAGAGATAAAAACAAAACATCGGAAATTAAAGAATTCGGAAAAAAATACTGACACCACAAGAAAAAGTTTCATTACTTATACCTATCGGAACTTTTTCTCATTTTCAGCGATAAAAGTCTTGAAGTTTATCGGAAAAGTTCAACTTAGGTCATAGAGTAGTACTATAATAAAAAGAATAGAGTGCGCTCTCTTGTCTAATTCACGATGTATCGCGATCAACGCCACCTACAAATGGGCGGTGAAACTACTTTACTATCTATGTGTGCGTTCTGTATTTTACACACACATTCATACTTTACTATCTATGTGTGAGTTATGTGTTTTATACACCCACTCATACTTGTCTATCTATGTGTGCATTCTATATTTCACACACGCATTCATACTATTTCTATGGTACCTGCGCAAGTAAGTATATCTACTTAGATGGAAAATTGCAGCCTTTCCCATGTTTGTACCTAGGAGTAGGAACACAATATACAGTACCAAACGTAATATGTAGATGTAGAGCAGCAAAAAGGAAATAACAAAAGCGAACACATAATACTTGAATCTCTTTATATTTAAAACAACAAGAAAATGCATAATTAGACGGAAACACTAAAACTGAGTACTTAAAAGTAACAAATACATAACTAGAACACAACAATTACTTAAACCACTAATTTATATCACTTAAACCGCAAAAAATATCTAGAAATCACAATAGTATTTTTCGAAACGGAAAATATTTTATTTTATTTGTTATCGGTTTCCATGGTAACCATTTTAACTTTGACATTTTGAAGTAACGTCAAAATAGTGCCACGCCCTTTAACAGATGGCGTTAGTTCCTGTGTCTCGGGGCTCGACTATGGAACTGTCACAAAGTGTACCCCCCCTGACTTAGGTCATGCCCTGCATAGTGCTTAATATGGTTTGTAGGTAGGTAGAGTATTATTTCCTCTGTGGGTAGGTATAGAACGACACTAGAAAATATTGCGAGTATTGCGATTTGCGACCCTTTTATAAGCTTTGCTTTTACGAAAAAGCAATAAAAGACATCAAACAAAATAAATAATATCTAGAGTCTTGAATCGTTTTATTAAGTTCTAAGTGACATGTAACATGCCTTTTCAGTTTTCACAATGTACCGTACATTTATGTTACTTACGTTTAATAGATGTAAGTAGATACCGTACCTACCTAATACCGTGTTGGTGTAAATTAAACAGCTTTCCAAAACTGTGGCGCAAGTACGGATCTTTTCGCTATATAAAATTCGATAAAATTGACAGTTAAAATCGATAAAGTGGGTTTTATCGATAATAACTGTCAATTTTATCGATTTTTTTTATCGAAAAGATCCGTTCTTGCGCCGCGCCGGATAACGATTTAAAGGTACCTACTCAAACCTGGCTGTAGCTCGAAGAATTGACCGGAATACCAAAGACCTAAACACTGGCCCTCACCCAACCCAAATCTGAGCCCCCTGAGTCCACAAAACTATATGAAAGCAACAATAATAATAATAGCTTGATAAACAATGGTTGTAGGTATACTTATTTATCCACAAAATCAATAAGTTTATGGAATTTGAAATATCACCACAACTGCTGAGAAAAACCTACATGCCTCTGATGTACTCTGTGTAATGCATTTCAATGTAAAAATACAGGTAGCCCGTGAAACTGGGCTTCTGAGACTTAGGTAATATCTAATGTCTCAGGGTACTAACGAGCGCACTGCAGTGCTGGGCAGGCCTTTGTGTTTCAAAGTTCTGAGTGGCACTGCCATTATTATGGGCCGGCGTTATGCTTACCATTAGGCAAACGACTAGCTTGTCTCGTTATAATATGTGTATATCAATCTATAATAATTTACCTAATGACATTAAGATCTTGGTCGGTAACAAATTTAAAAAATCATTGACTGAATGCCAATATTTATAAAACATTTGCACTTCTGCTTGCAGACCAAATACATTGTACCAACAATTAATTTTAAGATCTTAATTTTCATGTATTTTGGCAAATAAATTATTTGATTTGATTTGATTTGATATAAAATAGTATAAAAATACGCAAGCCACGTGGAGTTAAACTTATAAACAAAAGCTTTTGATAGTGACATTAATTTTTGAATTGTCATTGACAGACATTATCTGTCATGTGTCTACTGTCAGTTGTTGTGATTGATATTGATGTCATTTCATTTTGTCAATTGTCATTTCCAATTTTTCACAGAATTTGCAAGATTGGAACTCGGAAATTAGGATCGGAAAGTGTAATTTTGTGAATTATCTATTTGCTTGTAACATAAATTGAATGTTAAAGTTATCTTTATCAGAGGAACATTGTAATCTTGTTTGTATAATTTATTATTTGTAAAAATAAGTTACTATTATGTCGCACCAAACTGGTATTCAAGGTACGTGTTAAAAATACAGTTATAATCTAATTCAGATAATCTGTAACTGCATTGTTTTCATGTTAACGCCCTGTAAATAACAAGCATAATTTCAGCAATTAAGCGTTCTGCCGTAAAGTATGTAAATTAAGAGTTTGTTTTGAAAGTTATTTTGGGTTATTGAACAACATCATCACCATAATATTCTGGCATAGCATCAATGATTCATAACTCCCACTGATTCTCATATTATAGGTATCTCTTTCCTTATTAGTACATACGTGTGGTTATACTTTTTGTTGTTTTACCATATACATAAAACATTTATTCTCATGCACATTACCTACGTAACTATATCCATCCCTAGAGCACTTCAGCTTAAATTCAGCTAATTTTTTATGATCCAGTTGGGAAGTAACTCTGCCTACAAAGCAAGCACATCCTGGTTTTCAGGCAGAGTTACTTACCAAATCAATCAACTTCGATCCTTGGTATGTTATGGGTGTGACATTCACTGCTGATCTGTAGCTTGATGGGTAGAATCCTACAATGAGTTTAAGCTTTAAGTGAATATGATGCAACCATAGCTTGGTGATAACTGGTAGGGCATTTTATAGTGCTTCTCAAGGTAGTTACCGCTGTCAAGTTAAAAAAAAATGTCAAGCCCCTGTCAGTATGTGGATACTGTAAAAGCCAGCAATGGTAATAGATAGCAGCAATTTCCCCGGTCTCCATTAAAATCTATTGCCATCACCAAAAGGCAAAACAACAGCCAATATTATTAAATAGTTCACTTGTCTATCTTTAAAGTAAACTTGTAAAACCATATGTTTCCAGCCATCAAATTAATGTTGCTAATAAGTTGTCTGTACTAGAATCACTTGTATAGACATTACTTACACCATAGATATTAATTATGACTTACACTCACTAACATTACAGCAAATCATACTAAGTACTTCTTTTGTGTCATTCATTATTGTTTTCTTAATGTTACCAGCTATGTATACATAATTTAATGCAAATTAATAAAAATGTTCAAGCACTAAATATAAAATTATAATAATGTACAATTTGTGAACATTTAATTATGTTAAATCTTTTGATCAGAAAATAAATGAAGGTAATTATTATTTGATTCATTACTATTTACTATCTTTTTCAGCCAATGCTGAACTAAAGAAATACTTCAGCAAATGTCGAGATGGAAAAATCCGAGTGCTTAAAGTCAGCATAGAAAATGGTAGCTATTTAGATTTTTTTGTTAAGCATAACTAAAAAAATTGCTGTTTCTACAATTTCTTCACTAATTATTGAAATGAGGTCTGGCTGTTTTAGTGTAAGAACTATTGTTAGAAACAAACAAATAGATATAGTTCAAACAATCTTTAACTAATTTCTTAGTTTTTTATTGATAGAAGTTGTAGTTCTGTTTTCTAATTTTTATTCTTTATGTATTAAATAAATAACTGTATCCAATATAAAAAAAAATATAAAAAATAGATTATAAATATTATTGTGTAAAGAATATTTTAAATCATACATTTTTAAGTCTGATCTAAATCAATTAATACAGAAAATATCTGACTTGCAATCTGTTTGTTTGCAGAACAACTGGCTTTAGCCAAGGATTATCCTCCGAAGAAAACGTGGGAACAAGATTTTGACAAATATGTACCTTCGTTGATTGTTGATGATCTACCTTGTTATATTTTATACAGGTAAAAAACAAATTTGTGTGATAAATTAATGGCAACTAATACTTGCTTTTAATATAATTTCAAAATATATGTTCTTATGAATAGATAAAAATTTCCTAAAATTTATATTAATTAAATTTATATTAAACAATATATTTTTATTTATTCCAGATTTGATTCAACAAATACCCTAGGACACGAATGGCTGCTGCTCAGCTGGTCTCCAGATTGTGCTGCAGTCAGACACAAGATGTTGTATGCTTCAACGAAAGCAACACTCAAGCAAGAGTTCGGTTCTGCGCATATTAAGGATGAAATGCATGCTACTGTTAAGGTATGTTTCTTTTTATACTGGACAGTTTAACGTTTGACCAATATCTCGCCTGATCTTAAATTTGGTTGATGATGGTATGCTAAGCCTAGATTAGGCCCAATTTTCAACTTGAGGGTTGTTAGCCAAGCATGTAGTCCGGTGTTTAAGATACCATGAAATTTTCCTTTACTTTCTACTATTTGTTTATACAGAGTGAGTTGAGTTTGAAATGGTATGTTCCCGAAAGGGGGTGATTAGGACCATGGTTGCCGACAAGTTGTGAGAACCTCCCTCAAAAACGTCATTCAAAATTTCCAAAAACAAAAAGAGAAAAAAGGACTACAAACAAAATGCGTAGCATTTTCTGGATTTTTTTAAAGTGTCATCCAATCAACTTTATTCTTTGACAAAGTTCATTATAGTTCAAGTGAATCAGCTGAACTTGAATTTTGAAGTAAACTTTAATTGCCTTTTCTTCAATAAAAATCTGAATTTCAAAAACTCGTAAAACATATGTTATTGACCTCCAGGAGTACATTTACCTTTCGAAATAACATACCAATTTAAACTCAGCTTGTATAATATTTTTTGCGACTTTCCTTTTTATTGTTTAAATGTGATCTTATACCTGTATAACAACAGTAATCATGTATTTTGTGCTTCATGCAACATCCCTATTACTGTCCAAATGTCAGGTGTCTATCTTCAGCCGTTTAGGCTGTGTATTGGATCTATCAGTCAGATAGACAGTCGGTAGTTCCAACAGGGGTGTACAAAAGTGAGAGAGGTGGAGTGTGAGCCTGGTCACAAAAATGGACACTATACCTATAGGTACATACATTTTAAGCTCTATATGTCTAATTTCAGGATGAAGTGAGTTTGAAAGGCTATAGGGCGCACTTAACTGGGGTCAGCGCTCCAGCGCCATTAACAAACAGAGAGGAAGCTTTGAAAGAGCTGCAAGAGAGCGAGCCAACTACAAACTACGGGACTGATTCAAGGTAGTTTAACCTTTACTACTAACTGTAGAAATGTAAATTTCAATATAGTAATCGAACCTTCGATTCAGTTCACTCTATGAACTGAACCAAAACGGTCTTACCACAAAAATATTATACACACGCTAAACCGGTGTTAAGCAGGTAACTCCTAAACATGCCTTAGTCGCGTGTTTAAATATGAGCAATCACAAATCTTGATTTAAGTAGTGACTAACCATTGTCTAACTCCATTCTGTTGAGACATTTCTGATAATTTTAGTATCTTCAGACACTAAAATTAGTTAGCTAGTTAAAAAGGCGTCTAAAAGTTGTTATTTGTGGTAACACGGTAAACTCTTCTCGAAATATGTGCAAAAATTTAAATTGAAAACATTCGTTTCCAACAGTTGCTACCATAGCTCTGTTGAAAGAGCGTCTGGGTTAAAGAGCAGAAAATGGGAGTTCCAATCCGGTTGGTAGCATAAATACAGGGTTATTGGATTTTTATTTTACAGGAAATAAAAATTGTAGGTATTAAAATCTTAAAACAAATATTGATGGCTACGATGTACAAAGTTGCTCTTATAAGGTTGCTGGTATTTTTCCCATGATTATCCCGAAATGTGCATCAATACATTCAAAAGATTACCTATCTGTTATTACGTAACAGAGACGCAGATCTATTATTACGTAGAGCGAGTGTGGCCGAGCGGGAACTTGTGCGACTTTCAATCCGACGCACCATAGTTCGAATCTCGACTCGGCCCGCACCAATGACTTATATCAAGTTATGTGCGGATTATTCACTGAAACGGTGAAGGAAAACATCGTGAGGAAACCCGCATGTTCAAGAACCACAAAATTCGAGGACTTGTGACATCCACCAAGCCGCACTGGGTCCGACGCCCGTAATAACTTTTATATAATATTGTTTTTAAAATATATGTATAATTATATGTATATATAGTCACATATATAAACTATAGTGAAAAACAGCCTCAACAATAACCACATGATTCTAACAATACCTATTATAGCAATCAGTTAAGGACAATATGAGGAAAAAGAAAGTCCAAAATAAATTTAACATCTAATCTTTTAATTTTCAAATACAAAAATCCAATTTTTGCCAATAAAGAAAAGAAATAGATAAATTAAAATTATATATTTAAAACAAAGTGAATACTTAACTTCAACACAATCCAGTAACAATTCGACAGTTAAATCGATTTGTTGGGCGATAACATAAATTTTCCACAATCTGATTTTGTCCACGTGGTCCGTCGTTGTAACTTTAAATAATTTAGCAGAGCTCCGCTCAGGTCGACGGTCGAGCAAGAAGTGAGTCGTGTCGTCATAATACAATTCCTTTTATAGTAAATCGGCCAGACCACGTGTTTCTTTGTTTCCTTTAGATGGCTATTTTAAATCTAATTTATTGAAAATATTCATAGTAATTTCTAAAATTAATTAATTTGTACACTTTGTATAATATTGTTACATTATTAAATAAATAAACAACAAACATCGTTATTCTCAAATGGTTAATTAAATCTAAAATCGGCTGATTACTAATAAGATCGGAAACCAATTAAATAATATAAAAATAATGTAAATAAGTTCTAATTAACTAATTAAACAAATTAACTAGTCAAATAAATTAACTAATTAAATAAATAATTTATCTGATTTTTATGAAAATATACCCAATTTGCTCATTAATTTGGCAATAATCTATCACGGCCATACTGACCTGTACTTCGCTCTCGAAGTACAGTATTTTTTTTTCTTTCTTTTTAGCCTCTGGCCTTGACATATTACTCCTTTCACCTGCTGCACGTGAAATCTAGAATAACATCAGGACAGTGACCGACCAGCAGAACTTATTACAATAGCCTCTGGCCTTGACATACTATACCTATCACCTGCTGCACATGACTTCCAGTATAGTATCAGGGCAGTGACCGACCAGCAGTATGTATAACATTAGCCCCTAGCCTTGACATATTAGTCCTACCACCCGCTGCCAGTGATATTACGGGACTAATATCAGGGTAGAGACCGACCAGCGGTTTTAGACCTTTATCATTTTTTTTTTTTTTTTTTTTTTAATATTTCCTGTGATAGGTTGTGTCAAATAAAAGAACTAACATAGGCATAAACGAATATATTTAATTTTTTTTTTTTTTTTTTTTAAATTATTACATCAATTTTTATTCATAAATCATAATTTACACACTTGATTCACATTTATATAAATTCTACATTTGATTCATAATATTCGAATCACCATTTATTTTCCTTTTTTTTTTTCTTCTAAACATTTCTTATTCATAATAATTTAAATTTACAAATAAATTGATACCACATTTTTTTTTTAATAATCTATCACGGTCAACTAACATTTTTTTTTTTTTATCTTCCTTACAAACAAATGGTATTTATAAGGTTTAGGTATTTATTTACAATGATTCTTCAAAAGAAGCGTTTTGCTCTATCCATTCACCTGGCCAACTACGTAATTTTTCTTTGGCAATAGTAATGTTTCTTAAGTTATTTTGACCTTTTAAAGAATATCTATCATTTGGCAAAATTTCAATAATTTCGTATGGGCCTTTGTATTTTGGACTGAGTTTATCATGACGTCTATGATCTTGACTAATAAAAACTATATCTCCTATATTGTAAGTTTTATTGGTTCGTCTGGCAGTATCAAAACGCTTCTTAAATCTTTCTGCAACGTCTTTAAGACGTTGTTGTGCTATTGCACGATCAGCTTGTACATCAATAGTTGGTTGTATTGATTCATCTACAACATCAGCCAGCCGAGCCTGTACAGAAGGTATATTTCCCTCTCTTCCTATTAACAATCTGAGTGGGGAAAACCCCGTTGTCCGTTGAATAGTTGTGTTAAGGGATTGTTGTACTTTCCAAAGCACGTTTGGCCATTCTGACGAATCATTGACTGTGGTAGTTAACATATTTATTACTGTGCCAACGTACCTTTCTACTTGACCATTACTACGAGGGGTACCAGTTGAAATCATATGATGTTCAATGTGCATTTCTTGAAACAACGACTGAACTTGGTTAGATGTGAAATTTGTGCCCCTATCTGTAATCACAAGTGTTGGGGTCCCGAATAATGTAATTGTTTCACGTATGACAGGTAGCAATTCTTGACAATTCAAACTCTTAAGCGGCTTTAAAATACAGAATTTCGTAAAGCCATCGATGATTATCAGGACATGTTTGAAACCCTCATTAGATTGCCTGAAAGGCCCCGTGCAATCCAAATGCAATGTATGAAAAGGGATAGATTTCTCTATAGGGTGCAGTAAACCTTGTTTGGGTCCAGAGTGATTCTTTCGTGATGTGCATATAAGGCAATGATCTATGTATTTTCTAGTAAATGCAGCAATACCAGGAAACCAAAAATGTTCTCTGATTTTGCTCAGTGTCTTATCATATCCCACATGGCAATTGTCATCGTGTAAAAGTCGCAACAAACTAAGTCTGTAACCCCGGGGTATGTATAACTTTGGCGTAGCATCAGAGTCATTTTTATAATGGAGTAAATTATTTATGACTATGTATTGATTTGCATCAATTTCACCAACTTGGACCTTGCTTATTAAATTTTGTGTTTCATTATCATTTCGCTGAGCCACCTCCAACCATGATGGTGGATTATTGAAGTCTTCATTAATTATGTTAACAACCGAAGGGGTCTCTGTTATCATGAGTTTGGCCGGGTTGCGACTAAGGTAGTCAACATGTCCTACAAACTTTCCTTTTTTGTAAAGGATTTCAAATTGAAAATCTTGCATGAAGGTCCACCATCTGGCAACGCGAGGAGATAGATCTCTTTTGTTCATGGTAGGTTTGATGGCATTACAGTCTGTGACTATGGTGAAATCGATGCCTAATAAATACACTCTAAAATGTTTTAAAGCGTTATAAATGGCCAAAGTTTCTAAGTCATAAGAACAGTATCTTGATTCGGCTGGAGAGGTACGTTTACTAAAATATGCTACGACTCTATTCTGATTGTCAACTTTTTGCATTAGGATTGCGCCATATCCTATTGAACTAGCGTCAGTATGTAACTCAGTTGTCAAATTAGGGTCAAATATCGTTAATAGGGGTTTCGAGACCAAATGTTTTATCACATAGTCTCTAGCGTCATTCTGTTCCTGACCCCATTCCCATTTTTGGTTATTCTTTGTGAGCTTAGTTATACAAGCTGTACGTGAAGCGAATTCGGGGATAAATTTTCGAAAGTAACTAGCAAGTCCCATGAATTGCCGAACTTCTCTAATAGAGCTGGGGACAGGGGAGTTGGTGAGGGCTGACACTTTACTATCGCTTGGCCTTATGCCATCTTCGGAAATTTGTTTTCCTAGGTATTCAATTTCTTTCACAAAAAATTTGCATTTCTTCAAATTAACAGTAAATCCAGCAGTACTAAGAGCTTCGAGAGTCTGTTCCAAATACTTTAATCCCTCATCTTCAGTTTTGAACGGAATTAACAAGTCATCTATATACACTAATAGAAACTTCAAGTGATGTACAGCTTTGGTGATAGACCTCTGAAAAACTGATGGTCCATTACAAATTCCGAATGGCATTTTTAAAAACTCATAATGTCCATCTGGGGTTACAAAGGCTGTATATTTAACTGAGTCTTGTGCAACCGGGATTTGATGAAAGCCATTTTTCATGTCTATTGAAATGAAGAATTTACACTTCCCTAATTTATCAATTTGATCTTCGATGAGAGGGAGAGGATATCTTTCTTTTTCAATTATTTTGTTTAACGCTCTAAAGTCTACACACATCCTGTCACTACCATCTTTTTTTTTTACTAGCAGGACAGGACTAGCGAAAGACGAGTCACTTTCTTGAATAATATTTTTTTGTAATAAATCTTTAACCATTTCATTCACTTTCTCCCTCTCAACCGGAGCCAACCGATAAGGTCTGTAGTTAATGATTTCGTCTTTTTTCAGTTTTAAACTCATTTCACCGGTTTTAACTGTACCAATATTGTTATTGGTTGGTAAAACGGATGAAAATTTTTGAAAAATACTTTTTATCTTTGTTTGTAATTCTGAATCTAGATGACCTATTACTTCAGTTAATTGTTCAATTTCACAATTGACAAGGCAAGTTGTAGTATGATTAACCACACCAGTTTGTTCAGGCAAGCGGGTACGTGTTAATCTACAACCAGAAGAGTCTAGTACCACAGCAATATCAGGATACTGAACTGCATTTCTACCAATTAAGCAATCGTAGTAAAAATCTTTATCTCTGGCCACATTAAATTCAATTTCTAGGCAAATATCATCGAATTTTACAGGGACAGTTATTTTGGCAAATATGTGTAATTTTCCATTTCCTATTCCTTCAAGGGTTGATGAACACGGGTCAAGATTGCAGCCTAACTTCCTCGCTATAGAGTCTTTTATTACGCTACAACTAGCCCCCGTGTCGATTAGAGCCTGAACTGTCACGTCCTTGATAAAAACTTTGGTTAATTTCAAATTTTCTTTCGTAAAACAATTAACATCATTATTTTTTGTTGCCGGATTATTAGTGACGATGCGTTGTTTAAAGAAGCAGACAGATTCCTTGTGACCGAATTTTTTACAATAGGTACATTGGACAATGTTAACAGAGGGTCTGGAAACATCAGACGACGTAGGTGTAGCAACGTTATAGTTAGCATGATTGTTTTGCTGTAAATTTCTGTTTCGGAAACATTGGTTCTTATAATGACCTAGTTTGTTACAAGTAAAACAACGTTTGTCTTGAATGTTCTTGTCGTCATCAGTTTTCAGTCGTTTGTTAGAATTACCACTTGATGTGTTGTCGTGTCTGTCAGTAAATCTACCAGAATCGAAAGGTCGCTTTCTCGAATTTTTTACATATGTCGTAAATAAAGAGATCAGTTCTGCTGTTGTTTTTACGCGACTATTATGAGAAGCCATTCTTACATTTATGTCGTTTATACCTCCGCACACAAGCTCGACTAACTGTTCTTCAGTAAAAGCTACTTTAGTATGTTTTAGTAACCTGAGTTTCTCTCTAGCATATTCACAATATGAATCTGCTGAATCAGATGTTAATAGCACAGCTTTAGATAGTTTATCGGACAAGTTCCGTTTTTCTGGATACAAATCTCTAATGGTCATTTTGAAATTTTCCCATGTTCTTCCCTCGTCCGGCTCCCAAGTCTCGTACCATAATAAAGCAGAGCCTTTCAAGGCCTTACCTGCCTTTGCTACAGTCGTAACGCTGCTCCATCCAAGGTCCACTGCAATGGAATCAATGGTGCTACACCAGCTCTCAGCGCCATTGTCATTCCGGTCGGGGTCAAATGGGGGCAGCACCACATCGTCTCCTCGATGTGTACCGGAAACAGCATCGCGAATAGCCTTTAATAGGCTTTCCACGACTGTTGGATCCATCAGAACCCACGTCCACACGTCCTGCAAAAAAATAAATATTAGTAAAAGTGGTCAGGCTCTATCCCACTTCTGATAATAACTTTTATATAATATTGTTTTTAAAATATATGTATAATTATATGTATATATAGTCACATATATAAACTATAGTGAAAAACAGCCTCAACAATAACCACATGATTCTAACAATACCTATTATAGCAATCAGTTAAGGACAATATGAGGAAAAAGAAAGTCCAAAATAAATTTAACATCTAATCTTTTAATTTTCAAATACAAAAATCCAATTTTTGCCAATAAAGAAAAGAAATAGATAAATTAAAATTATATATTTAAAACAAAGTGAATACTTAACTTCAACACAATCCAGTAACAATTCGACAGTTAAATCGATTTGTTGGGCGATAACATAAATTTTCCACAATCTGATTTTGTCCACGTGGTCCGTCGTTGTAACTTTAAATAATTTAGCAGAGCTCCGCTCAGGTCGACGGTCGAGCAAGAAGTGAGTCGTGTCGTCATAATACAATTCCTTTTATAGTAAATCGGCCAGACCACGTGTTTCTTTGTTTCCTTTAGATGGCTATTTTAAATCTAATTTATTGAAAATATTCATAGTAATTTCTAAAATTA
The DNA here is from genome assembly GCA_907269065.1 of Crocallis elinguaria. Taxonomy (NCBI): domain Eukaryota; kingdom Metazoa; phylum Arthropoda; class Insecta; order Lepidoptera; family Geometridae; genus Crocallis; species Crocallis elinguaria. The sequence continues at coordinate 6,138,273 of OU026079.1, read as the reverse complement.
ATTAATTTGTACACTTTGTATAATATTGTTACATTATTAAATAAATAAACAACAAACATCGTTATTCTCAAATGGTTAATTAAATCTAAAATCGGCTGATTACTAATAAGATCGGAAACCAATTAAATAATATAAAAATAATGTAAATAAGTTCTAATTAACTAATTAAACAAATTAACTAGTCAAATAAATTAACTAATTAAATAAATAATTTATCTGATTTTTATGAAAATATACCCAATTTGCTCATTAATTTGGCAATAATCTATCACCCGCGTGGTGGATTATGGCCCATACCTCTCTCTCTGAGAGAAGGCCGGTATCCCAGCAGTGTGAGCGTAAGAGGCTGATAATTGCGTAACAAAAAAAATGCATTGTTAAAGTACCAATGTATTAACACAAATGCATATCGTTTGGAAGTCGCGTGTTTTGATTCAATTAATTCGCAGGAACAAAAGGGTATTAATTAATAGTACATACCTAATTTCACTTTTTTATTGCATAATTAGATTTATTAGCATATTTTTTTTCAGGCAGTCTACGATGGGTGGCGTCGCTTTCCCTATCACGGAAACTGCTAAACAGGGCATCAATGATCTCAAGAAGGGTTCCTATAATTATTTACAGTTTAAAATAGGTAAGCAACCTTTTTTGGTAGCAATGAAGAGCACATCTGACACTCATGACAGTAAACTCAATACACTTTTGCGCGAAAATATTGGCGCGCAAAAGTGTATTGATTTTACTCTCTAAGGACCGATCTTTCAAGAACTGATTGCTATTGAATATATAATAATTTAATTGAATAGATAAATTTAACTGATCCATTAGCACGAAAGAAAACTTCCTTTTATCATAGTTTTGTTTAAAATAACAATCGCAAAAATGATCCATTCACGATTTTTCAATAATTCAAGTTTATCATGTTATAATTTAAAATCAATTAATAATAATATTAAATATTAATAATTAAAATAATAGTAATAATTAAATAATAATAAATAATGTCTATCACTAAATTATGTATTGCACAGTTTTCTATCAATTTTTCGTTCTGTTTACATAAAATATCTAAGATTTTAGAACAGGCTATAAATCAGGATTTGTTGTTGCTCATATTTAAACACGCGGCTAAGGCAGTTTATGAGTTAAACTGTTTAACACAGGGTTTAAATGTGTTTAATTTTTTTGTGGTAAGACCGTATGTCTTTATATTACAGATTTGGAAGAAGAAAAGATTCATCTGTCGAAAGCGGCTAAGATATCGTTAATAGAGTTACCGCGACAGGTGCCCAGCGACCAAGCGCGGTACCACCTTTACATTTTCGACCACACACACGAAGGCGACCATATGGAGAGCATAGGTGAGTTATGTTACTGTTTAAACCGACTTTTCTATGCTATTTGGTAATGGGACGAGCTGGCCGTTTGCCTGATGGTAAGCACAACGCCGGCCCATAACAATTGCAGTGCCACTCAGAACTTTGAAACACAAAGGCCTGCGCGGCACTGCAGTGCGCTCGTTACCCTGAGACATTAGGTACTAAGTCTCATAAGCCCAGTAATTTCACTGGCTACTGTGCTCATCAAACCGGAACACATTAATGCTCGCACATTACTGCTTGGCGGCAGACTTCACGAGCAAAGCGGTGGTAACAACCTAGACGGACACTCGCAGAATACGCGTTATGCGTTATGCTTATCATCAGGCAAACGACCAGCTCGTCTCGTTACCAATAAGCATAAAAAAAATCTGTACCTACTGCGGACCTTTTTAGTAGGATAGAAAACAAAGCTGGAACAATAGCTTCGTACGCGCAAGCAAATGAAAGGGGGTAATCAAAAATCTACAAAAAGCATTAATTTATTTCAGTGTTCATATACTCAATGCCCGGGTACAACTGCAGCATCAAAGAGAGGATGATGTATTCCAGCTGCAAAGGACAGTTCCTAGAGATTATTGAGAAGATGGGCGTCGAAATTGCTAAGCGGGTAAAATTTGAATACTTTTCTTTAAAGATCCTTTGGGGCAAAACTTTTTCTATTCAGAGCATTATTAGACTCTGTAATGGTGTCGATTCTAATGTTTCATACCTAAACCTAACTTTAATAAAACTTAATGTTACTAATGTTAGTACTCCCTTTTTTTAAGAACATGGTAAAAAGATGAAGATGTCAAATTAATCCACTTGTAAATAAGTTATAAATTCCAAAATCAAGTCTATAAATTTAATAATAAAGTAGATATGTAAGTTATTAATTGTTCAAAAATCCACTTGTTAGTGTAAATTTAACTTAATTTCATTTGTCAAAGATGGAAGATATTTGACAGCTCTAAACCTAAATTTACATCTGTCAAATGACTTTTATCCTTTTGTCATGGTTTTTTATTGGAAAGAGAGCGAAACTAAAATTGGGTTTAGGTTTGAAGTGTCAGAATCGACACCAATATTTTACTTGAATTGTGCTCATACACTAGGCCAATATCTGGATTTGTTTTACTGCACTTATAGTATGTTGCACAGAGCAGCAATGAATTTAGTTATGAGCGTTTACGCCTACCGGGTTTCCACGCAAACATTCAAGTTCAAAATCTCAGTTATGAATGAACTGATTTACTATAAATTTATGTACAGTTTTTTTTAATTAAACCATTTTACCGTTTTATTTTCAGTTGGAAATCGACGATGGCAAGGAGTTGTCAGAAGAGTTCCTATATGACGAGATCCATCCCAAGAGAAATCTTCATCGGCCAGCGTTCGCCAAACCTAAAGGCCCTCCCAACAGAGGTGCTAAGCGCATCACCAAGTCACAGGCCACGCAGTGATATAATATACTCCTGTACATATAACGTCTTGGAGCGTTTTTTATTGGCCAACACGAGAACGATATATCATCGAGAATACAGACTCATCGATATCAGAATAGATAGCTCCAAATATAATCGTCGCCAGGTACCGCGGGGTCCGGCGAGGGGGGGATCAGTTAGCCTTTATTCACAGTGATGATAAGGTTCAACATAGCTTTAATAATAATGTCTCATAAAGTTAAAGCTATGTTGAACCTTATCACCACTGAATAAGGACTAACTGTTTTTTTTTTCGCCGGGCCTACGTGGTTCTGGGCGACATTTGAAGAATGTGGGTGACACAGGCAAAACTAATCTCAGATGGCGCCACCATCGCCGGTGCTTATTATTTAAGTTTACTGTGGTGGTTAATGAATTAAACTATTATCCAATAAATTTGCTCGCGTTATAAAAATAATTAGATTTGAAAATATCACTACAGAACCTAGAAGAAGAATTTAGTTTTCAATCATTTTTGATGTGAAATGCTTTGATCCACAGCTGTCGTTTTTTCTCGTCAGAAGGGCAACGTGTGTACCTTAATTTTTAAACGGAAATGCACTACACAAAACCATACTTTATCGCAGATGATTTTTTGACATCACCTGTCACCTGAAACTAATTTTAGTCTCTATCTCTCTTGTACTCTTTTTCTCAAGATTAGAAAAAGATGGAATATATTTTAGACCTGTCAAATTAATACACTTGCTTCTGTTTAGTGTAAATATAACGGCAATGAGTTTATTGGCGTCTAATTTATCAAGGATGGAAGATATTTGACAGCTAACTAAATTTAGATCTGTCAAACATCTTCAATCTCTTTTTTATGTTATGTATTGGAAAGAGAGAGGGAAACTAAAATTAAGTAGGTTTAGGCATGAAAGGACAGAATCGACACCATCACCTCGCTAATCCGTGTATAGGCTCAAAATTTTTTCCATTTTTGAACAGAACTACTTTAGTTATCGTGTCGTTGACTTAAAAAAGTTTCCAGATAATACTACACATTATTACCGTTATAGTGTCGGCCAATGAAAAATGCTCTTACAAAACTATCGATAATATAAATTATCATCTTCCTGCAACTTCGCTAGCAGGTGTTCATAAAATCCAGGCTGTGTATAGTGGGATTTTTTTTAGTTGTCCAATTATGTAAACAAACTCGGCGTCTCACCAACCAATGACATAAATTCAAATTCTAATCATGTCATTGGTTGGTATCCGCCAAGTTTGTCTACATTATTGGACAAGAATCAAACCATAGTGCAGTTTTTTTATTCAGATTCCATAGACTTACATATAATCTTCTGTATAAACCACAGGTAACAGACACAAATTGATGGGATAATATAACATGGAAGCAATTCGATTGCTTTTTAGTTTATAAAATTGATACTGCAAGGTCATTAAATGTGAAGCAAGCTTACTATGATACTGGATGCAAATCTGTTTTGAAATGTTTATATACTACATAAACACTATTTTACACTACAAAGTACAATTTCAACTTATCGCGAAATGATTTGAAGCCCGTTTTTCTTGTACTAAAAACAATGTTTGTTCCATCTAATTAATATTTTGTGCTGATATTTGACAGTGGGGCGCGAGTTGAATTAGTAACAAGCTACAGCTAAGGGGCACCTTAGATGCTCAAGCAAACGTACGTTTGCTTGTCAGAATAAGAACGCTTTCGCGTCAAGCGCGGATTTCGTGGTACTCGAAATGCTCGCTTGACGCAAGAGCAAACGTACGTTTGCTTGAGCCTCTAAGGTGCCCCTAAGTCAGGGCATGATGGATAGCTTGCTTTATCCATTCCTTCTACGGGATAGATTGAGTCAGTTTGATCAGCATTGCCTCAAGTATATTGCTCATCGTTGGACAACTTTTTGAGAATTCCCATCTTCGGTAAAGCAAAATATTATTATCTAAGAGCTTTTATTTTAACATAATATGTACAATGTACATACCTATCAGACAAATATTGAGTACACTTTAGTCCTAGATTAGATACCTATGTTCATAAATAATTATAAAATGAATATTTTCTTACGTAAAGCATCCATCGAAATTGTAATTGAAAGTAATAATCGATGTATTATATAAAAAAACGATGTATTCTGTATTGAAAAGTATTATTAAAGTCATTTTAAATGTACAGTAGAACTTTTATATAATAAGAATGTAGTATATTACGTAAGTCATCTACTGTAAGAACGTAAATAATGAAATCAGTGCAGTAATCAACTGTTTTTAAAACTTGTACATTTTTTGGGGGTTTTTAAAGTTTCATGTTTTACGCCCTAGCACTTGAAGTTTTCTTGCCATTTGTATATCTACAAAATATAAGATATGTAATTAGTAATTTTGTCTCAAGTTTATGTATTTTATAGATGTCTCATTTTGTAAGTTGATTTTTAAGTTTAATGAAAATATTATAAAATCAAAGCACACGAATATTTAAAATGTTTATAAATATTGTCATTCTATTTTTGTATCGTGCTCTAATAATGTTAAATGTGCAATGTATAGTATGTGTCAATATAACGCTTTATCATATACTTCTAAGTTTTATTTAAAAAACACCTATTTTTATGTAAGCTTATAGTTACAAATTGTTATACATGTTGTTGTACCACTAGACCAGTGGTCGTTGCGATCTCGCCGCGTGCACTCCCTGAGGAAGAGCGTCGGACACGCTCGAAACCTAGGTCGACTATATCGACAAATGACGTGAGTTATAGCCGGTTTTTAACAATTTATAATGTGTGATACTCACGAAAATTTTAATAGTAAAAAAAGCTTATAGTTGCTAGGACTAACTGCTGCGTCGTGTATCCGCCAAGCAGTACTGCGCAAGCATTATATTGTGTTCCGATTTGATGACTTAGTCAGTGTAAGACTGGATTTGTGACGTCTTCCTATCTAATGTCTCAGGGTAACGAGCGTACTGCAGTGCCACGCCGGCCTTTGTGTTTCAAATTTCTGAGTTAATTATTATTTTTTTGTAGCAAATGGGCTTGTTTGATCGCTATCTAACCTGATGTTAAGCGACGTTGCGGTCGAAGATGTAGCACGCTTGCCCAGAAGAAACACGTTCACTCGTGACTTGAAAACTCCACAGATTATAGTGTTCAAGAAAAACAGATGCCAGCAATGAGTTCCACTCTAGCTGTCCACATGATGAAGGTCGAATCAAAAGCTTAGTATGGATACCAGCGTATTGTTGCTAATAATGAGGCTTTTGGCGCGTCTTTCAATGCGAGCGTGATCCATATAGGCACACACACACACACTCATATGCATGGTACTAGGCGAGCATACACATAGCATAGGTAGTGTAAGAGGACATCGTGGATTCTTTCTTTTATTCTAAATAGACTGGTACTCTTGGTAAATTTGTTAGAATTTTGATATATACTCTCAGTGAGTCAACTATTATCCCAATATACGTACATCCAGCAATAAAATAGCGAAAAAACTATAACAAGTAGTTTTATTTACAATCTTTACATATAAATTAACAAATCGTTGCATTCTAAGTGTAGGTACACTCCCTACACACTTCTATAAAAACTATGAAATATCTCGTATCGTCTGTTCTCCCTTTTCTTTAACCATACTGTCGTGGTGTATAGCCAGTGGGTCGTTTTTCATTTCTGACGTCTTCTCAACAGCTTGGTTATATTGCTCGACCCTGTAAAATCATATTAAATTTAAGAAACAGGAATAATATGTCAATAAGGTACTCAACAAGCCATAGGGTAGGCAGAAAGAAGGCAATGTCACTTTGTTTTCACACTTATTTCTCTTACGATACCAGTTTTTTTTTGAACAGGCTTAATAGATAGGTACAGTGCGAAGTAACTGCGAAGCTAAAGCCGAGGAAGACTAAGACCAGTGGCGTATTTTAGGATTCAGCGCTCTGGGCCTGCAGGCCCCGCCGCCCCTTTTTTTTGACAATTTTAAACTGAATCGTAAGAGACAAAACACAGTTTAACCCTGATCATTAATAAGAGCCTTAGTTAGGTAGTATTTTTTAAATTTCTTCTGCTTGTACCGCCCCTAGCAGCCTGCCGCCCCGGGCCATGGCCCTTTTGGCCCTAGGGTAAATACGCCCCTGACTAAGACCACTTAAATATGAAGACCAAAGACCCAACTAAAATATCTCGTGGAGGAGAATGTTAAATTTAGGTTTTGGATTAAATTAGTGCAAGCACTGCAAAATAGCTAATTGGGATGTTGCATGAAACACAAAATACATAATTTCTGTCGTTATACAGTTTTAAGAAGATCACATTAACATAATAAAATGAAATTTTTGTTAGTGGTAGGACTAACTCTTCTGCGATCGTCCGTCTGGGTTGTTACCACCGCTTTGCTCATAGAATCTGCCGCAAAGCAGTAATGTGCAAGCATTACTGTGTTCCGGTTTGATGAGCAGAGTAGCAGAGTGTAATTACTGGGTTTATGAGACTTAAGAGGCTGCTACATGCCATACTTTCGATACGAACGCTCGTACGCGATTATGGTATCCTAATAAATTTTTCTTTAGATGTTTTGAGCAAATAGGTATCATGTGCTCTATATTTAGGATTCCGTGGGAGCAAAAATGTAAAATTTTGAGATTCCAACTCAGTACAAGCCTTCAAAAATCAGCGTTTTTGGACAAATATTACCTTGACTTTGGCCGTTTACAGTGTTCTCATAAATGTAAAATTTAAGAAAACACTTCCATATAATCCTTGGACATGTAATGGAGATTCTAAATAACAAACATTTTTTTCACAAACTTGTAAGGCATTTTCAAAAACACGTATTTCCTGGAACACGTTTTAGGAAAGTACCACGCACTAATTGTCTTCGGAAATTTTCATTGGAAATTTATTTCCAAATTTTCAGAATGCCAACTGAAGGCTCTGGCGTTGTCTTTCTTTTTCCGTAATGCCTGTTTTTTTTTTCGATGAACAAAAAAGCCTTTAGGCCATTTTTGCGTTAGGCGGGTCATGAAGCGGCGCCTTAATACCTAATGTCTCAGGGTAACGAGCGCCCATAACCATATATAAGGGCCCATAACAATTGTTATGGGCCGGCGTTATGCTTACCATCAGGCAAACGACCAGCTCGTCTCGTTACTAAATATAATTAAAAAAGAATTGGCAAATATCGCTTTGCAGTGATTGCCTCCTATAGTGTGGGTATACTATAGAGTAGTGTTAGTGATACCTTTCAGTACCAATAACTGGCGAGAGATTTCGCTTTATTTAACTTTTACTGCAAAGTTAATATAATATTTTAAAGTGTTTAACCCACACTGGCTGGATATTCATGTAAATATAAATATCTCAACTACCAACAGGATTCTAATCCGCGACTTCTGGGTTATCTAGACTTAGACGCTTTAACCAACTCGGCTTTGGTAACGATTGACGCTCCGAAATTTCATTCAATTAATAGCAATATGTTTCATACGAAAGTATCATTACCTTCCTTCTTTAAATTTATGTAATGCTTTTCTAACGTCATCCATTGTTATGCCAGTTGACTTCAATATGAGAACAATGGCAGCTCCAAACACCAACCCCAGTGTTGCTCCTAAAACAAAAATAATTATAAACTAGGTTCTCCCCGCGTAACCATGCATGTATGCAGGAACCGTGTATTTTTCCGGGATAAAAAGTAGTTACTCTACGGTCCATAAACTATATCTAGGCCAAAAATCGCGTCGATCCGTTGTTCCGTTGCTGCGTGAAAGGGCAAACTAACTGACCAACAAACATACAAACACACTTTCGCTTTTTTATATGGATGGATGGATGGCGTGTATGTTAATAACTTAAACCTTAACTTGTTTAACCTTACAAATGGAATCAGCCGGTAGGTTCAAGTTTAAACTTAGGTTACAAAATAAGTGCTAAATTTAAATCTCTTTGGTAACTAGCACAAAGGCAGCTGCTGAAACACAGCATCAATTGGTGCTTTGCGACTGATCTTCATCTTGTGGTTGGTAGCTATCGAGGCAAGCCCTAATATACACTCTATCACCGTACCATGCTATATTTGCATCACAATGTTTTCCTTTATGAAAAGCTCAAGTTTGTATCGATACGAACACCCGACCTATAAGATCAGCTCACTACCAATAAGCTGTCATCGCTAAATATCTCATTATACACTCCAAAAAATATAAATTACATAAACTGAACATAACCTACCTAAGCCAGCCCCCACAATGGTGCCGGCCAAACCCATGTTCAATTTGTACAGGGCTCCAGTTAGCGCCCCTGCTGTCACATATTCTATCAGCGATGTATCTCCTCGGTAAACTGCTATTGTTGTTGTTAGTATACTGTAATGGAAATAGAATAGAGAAACATTTATTCAGCACACACAGTGAAGCATTGTATTGCATAATCTACTGAAAAACTTAGTAATTAACTAACTAATTTCCAATACCTACTTACTGAATAAAAAGAAAGTTCAAGGGAAAAGCCATGGCTTAGCATTTAGTTAGTGGTAGAACAAACTATTCTGCGAGTGTTTGGGTTGTTACCACCGCTTTGCTCGTGAAGTCTGCCGCCAAGCAGTAGTGTGCAAGCATTACTGTGTTCCAGTTTGATGAGCAGAGTAGCCAGTGACATTACTGAGCTTATGAGACTTAATGTCTCAGGGTAATGAGCGCACTGCAGTGCCGCGCAGGCACTTTGTGTTTCAAAGTTCTGAGTGGCACTGCAATTATGGGCCGGCGTCATACTTACCATCAGGCAAACGATCAGCTCGTCTCATCAACAAATAGCAAAAAAAAAAGTTAAATGAAAATACATAAAAAATATTGTTATTGATGCCAAACTACAACAATTCCTACGATGTCTACAGCCCACACAGTGTAGTTGATAGGTTAATGGAGTTGTAGCATGTAAGGATTCCATTCTCAAAAGACAGTAAATATTTGAACTTATAAAACCAACCAAAATATTAAATTAAATACCTAAACATTCCTGAGAATGCTCCAAGTCGCCACCCCCAACGGACTGCTCCTTTTGCAAATGCAACAGTAACATAATCTTGCAGTTTTTTCTAAAATCAACAAATTCGTATCTATGAATGATATTTTAATATAATAATTCTAGCATTTTCTTCACACTATAAAGGAAAGGAATGGGTAAACACCAGTAAAGGTACCCCAAACAGAGAATCAGTCCAAAAGAAAGTTTGTATCTGATTAGCTCACTCTCATGCAGGGCACATGTCAATTGATAGCCTAGCCGTTAGGATTTCAGTTGTTATGGAACATTTCTCGAGGGCAGACCATGTATTATGCCTGTATGAATTTTACAAAACTAGTGATGAGACAACTAGTGCAGAGAAAGTTCTGCAATTACAAGGTTTGCACACAAAGGATGCAAGCCAAACCAAGCAATCAGCTGTTCAGAAAATGAGTAGATAATAACTCATAGACAAGTAAAATTTTGCCTGCTGTTATTATAAAATAACCAATGGCAGCTCAGTGGCTGAGTGATTAAGCATTTGTGTTGTTTACTGTGAAGTTTACTGTTACCTTAGCTTCCATAGTAGACTTAAAAATAGTAGCTTGATTATTTTCCATGAAGTACAGGTAAGCATTCCTCGACTGGACAAATCCTCCAATACAAGCCCCCACGAAAGTGCCTGTCATAGCAGACTGTGTAACATGGTGCAGTTCTAGTGATATTTCTTCATTTTCGCTGAAATTGAGACGTCATAAATTATGCATAGAATTTTGGTGAGTTTTTTCTCGGATCTTGGATGTAGGTGCGCCTGCAGTACCAAAAATCCTAATGCAGAGGTTAGTATGTAAGCATTATTTGATTATTTTTAGAAGCATTGTAACATAACTTGGTGAAGCCCAGGTCATAGCAAAACAGAAGTCCCATATTTTAACAGTAGGTACACATAATTACATGTTATGTACTAGCTGTGCTCAATAGATTTAAAAACAAAATAAACCATGAAATTACCTCCACCTGTAATTGTACTCTTTGGTGGCACTTGCAAATGCGAGTGCCACCAAAGAGTTTGTATTTATACATTGGTGTTGAGTACTTACTGGAACAGTTAAAATTAACTGTTCCAGTAAGTACAAAACACCGATGACTGTGTCACCACAATAAACAACTTTTAGATTCCTGGTTTACGGTTTTGATGCTGTAAGACAGTGAGTTAAAGAAGAGTGTGTTAAACTCTTTTATGGTAAGACTGCCAGTTTTCTGACTCAATTTACAATTATTAGCATCATACAGGTATCTTATTTTCACAAGATGCTCATAAATTATAGCCTTTTATAGCCTTTTCAGATAATCCATCTTTCTATTGGTGAAAACTGAATGAAAATCTGTATGGTAGTTTCTGCGATTACCCTGAACAAACTTAGCACAGTGTGGCATAGAACTTTATTATATAGTTTATCACTACTTGTGGCACTTGCATTTCGATTTTTCCAAGTGTTCCGAGATCCATATCCGTGAGCGGTGTCTATTGTGCGTTTTTCTAGAATTTTAACTTGATTTGTTTTTTTAAGTCGAATATTAAAAAATTGTTGATAAGAATTAATTGAATAATCACTTATTTTTGAAAATGAAGCTATACCGATATTTGGAGAATTGAAAATAAAAAAAAAGGTTTAAAGGCTCATTTTATGTTAAATGGTGATGAACTAAACTATGTTTTGTGTTTGTTCTTCTTTAGTTTGAAATTGAATCGAAAGAGACAAAACGTAGTGTAAATATTCAATCGTTTCACTGTTTATTAGTTTAGCAGTAAGTCTTTGAGGTTAGGTATTCGTTTAGGTACTTAATTTATGTGAATTTACTACTTACTCTCTAGAGTACATTTTCTTAACTCTCTCCCAACCTGTTTTAGGTACATTCGGCAACTTTTCGTTAAAAATATCCACATCATATTCATTTTTACGGCTAAATAAATTTAAACTAACTAAAGGAGAGAATCTTCTGAACGTCCGTAACATAATGAGAGTAATTTTACAGTCAAGACACGAAAATATATTTACATTTCCATTTAAAATGTTAGAGAAAAATCCCAAAACCACATAATTTCAGATTTTCTTTTCTAATTCAAAACAAAAAACCACAGATCAAGTGATATGCTGACACTCTGACAGCTGATATGTGTAGTATTGTCTTGGGTACACACTACACAGCACGTGTGGTAGCACATTTGTATATTCTACTCACTTCCACACAAAGAGTCACTCCCTCGTATCATTTCAATGTGCTACCACAGCACACTCCACAGCTACCACACCACAATTAGACCACAGATTCAAAGAACACCACACATCAGTGTGCTGAGTGGTGAATGAGTATCTGAGTAGTTGATTTGAAATTTGAATGAATGAAATCGAAAAGGTGAGTGAAAGCCACGGCCCGCTGGGCGTTTGCGATACGTGCTGGGAGTAGTTATCTAACTAAATATGAAAACTTCAATAGTATCTAAAAAAATCATTAAATTTTCGAAAAGAATGACAAGGGTTTAAAAAATATCGCAAAATTTTTATTATAACATTTATATAATTTTAAATTATAATGATGCGAGTTAAGTTCTAAGTGTCTTTTACTACGTTTGATTTCATCCGATCCGACACACAACACACATACACGTCTAGCAGGCGTGTGGCGATGTGGTGGTGAGTCACGTGTGTACGTGCGCCTCGATCGGCTCCTACTCAGCTCACCTCACTGTGGTAGCACGATTGAGGCGAGGCGTCAGACGACGTGTCACCTCGCCTCAATCGTGCTACCACAGCATGCTACCACAATTTTAAAAAAGAGTGGCCCGCACGAAACTCGTTAATGTGTGTGCTACCCACAGATCAATAACCAAGAGTGCTACCCATGTTTAAATGTGGAATTCCCCTATGTTTATTATACTCCTTGGATATGTGCAAAAACACAGAACTGTCAGAATTAACATGACATTGACAAGAGTCAAGTGTCAAGAAGAGTCAAGAGTGGGCGAGAGCCGAAGCTGCTATATTTTATCAATTCATTATAGGTACGTTACATTATATTTTTCTAAATGCTGTTTTAAACTGCGTTAATTATTATTATTTGTTAATATATGTGTAATATTATATTGTAATTTTTACATGCTGTTAGTTGTCGATCGTGTTCATTTTTCATCGTGTTCAAAAATCATTTCATTGTAAAATGTAATAGCGATTATAATTTAAAACAGTTGGATGTTATAATATCACAGACTAATTAGGTACATAATTACTTAGCAAAGCGTTCTACTGCTGCATGTTAAAAAATAATTAGTTACATTGAAAAAAACTATTTCTATTTCTATGCCCTTCCTAACTTTTTACAGACTTAGGTTAGGACTGTCTGATAGCACCTATATTAACTAACCTGTAGGTAGTTTCACTTAGTGTTACTAGGTATCACAATAAATATTCATTTTGTTAGTGGGAGGACTAACTCTTCTGCGAGTGTCCGTCTGGGTTGTTACCACCGCTTTGCTCGTGAAGTCTGCCGCCAAGCAGTAGTGTGCAAGCATTACTGTGTTCCGGTTTGATGAGCAGAGTATCCAGTGAAATTACTGGGCTTATGAGACTTAATACCTAATGTCTCAGGGTAACGAGCGCACTGCAGTGCCGCGCAGGCCTTTGTGTTTCAAAGTTCTGGGTGGCACTGCAATCGTTATGGGCCGGCGTTATGCTTACCATCAGGCAAACGACCAGCTCGTCTCGTTACCTAATAACATAAAAAAAAAAAAAAATCCAATTCAGACTTGCCAAAATTTTCGTACAGTACTATGCGTTTATTTTGCTTTATGAGAAGCTTTAAATTCGTATTGGTATTTTTATATAACAAGGTATTCTTGCAATAATTGCACACTGCTTTTTATCGGCTATACTTTGTACAGAAAAATAGTTCCAAACGGCAGCGCTACGTGAGCGTGACATTATCTACACAAATATTTTAACCTACAGATAAAAATATATACATACAATGAAATCTATTTTAATTCACACTAATTACTTACCGACTTCACTATCATTAACTTAGCGAAAAACTAAAAAACATCAAAGTAGGTCAGTTCGAAAATGATTAAGTTAATTATTATTATTTAAGTTCGCAATCAAAAAAACAATAGTCTAACAGTAATCGGCATAATAATAATGATAAAAAATTATAACATCCTCCCAATCTTACAATAAATGAACACTGATGTAAAATATAGTTTCATAAAAGGCAGATAAAAAAGTCCTTATAATTATAGCGTGAGAGAGCGTTGTTATAACGCCCAACCTTATCATGAAAAGGTATTTCAGATTTAATCTGTATTTTGTCAACTGTCACTGTCAAAAAGCAAAATCTTACATGCTCTTTGGTAAAATCTAGCACCATTCCACAGAAGCCAGGGAATAAAGAAAGAAGAAGAAAATCTAGCACATTTTTTTGTTTTAAATTAGTTCTTGACCTGGATAGCATAAAATCCATCAGTGCTGCCAGTTTATAAACCTTACTGACTTACAGGGTGCAAGCAAAAGGAGCTACCCACATAAAGGACCTAACTTGAGTTTAATAGCGCCCGGCGTACCCTGGACAGTCGACGACTAACTGACTAATTCTTTAATCACCTCAATGGCTAAACCCAAAAAAAACACCACATAAGCAAATCAAATAAACTCGTCAGTTTATAATAATAATTGTCATTAATTGTTTTCGATACTCTGACGAACTAAACTGACCAACTAAAACAGATGAACTAATTTTAATTGTCATTCATTGCCAATGATCAGACGAGCAGCCTTCAACAAAGACTCGAATTGAACCGCTCAGCAAGTCTGATATCCTGACACATAATAAGCCAGCGGATATTTTAGGTATATCATGCCAGACCCTATTATATGCCTTCGAAATATCCAGAGAAATGGCTCTACTAAATACTTCTCCGTTCCCTTCGATGGCCTCACTCCACTCGTGAGTGGCATACACTGAGCTATAATTTGATGAATATAAATACTATACTATATAGGTACCTACTATTTAATTTTATTTTCTCGCAGTCAATGATATAAAGTAGAGTAGGTATATAACTCGCGAAATAAACACCTCGGTCCTTATCCTTGTCCTTGGCTCCGCTAAATCCGCTAGAATCTTGAATCCAAGAATCTACTCTAGAATCTTTCGCTGCTCTCGGCATCCAACTCGCATTGAATTCCCTTTTTTCACTTGTTGTATCACAATCACTTATTTTACCTTGATGGCTTATATAAAGGGAAGCGTGATGTGGTTAGGTTACGAAATAAAATTAACAATTTTCAACTATATTTTATTATAAAATCACAAAGAATAAATCTAGAGTTCATTAAGGTTTCACTTAGTTGTTAAGTTGTTTTAAATATTGTAATATTTATATTTTATTTAAATTGGAATTATGTAATAACATGCGTCCGGTTTTCCCAAGTATGGACCGTTAGCGCAATAAAAAACAAATTTACAGTCATCAAAATATAATAATTTTGCTATTGAAAGTGAGCTTGATATAGCTATTTAATTTGTAAGTAATACTTGATTGGGAGGTATAGATAAGTTTAAAGGAAACAATATCATTAGATCCCTGTTATTTTCCCAAACGATTGGTCTTTGGCATAACTTATTAAGACTAATATATAATATTGACATATTAGAATAATTGTTTCAGCAAATTCACTAACACAGCTAACAAAAGTGGATGTGCTCCGGAAACAAGAATGAGATATTTTTTTTCGTTTCGTGAACGATTATTTTTTACGTCTATAACTATTTAACTTTACACACAACCCTTCAATTTGCACACCATTAAATTTATTTCTTTATGAAACAATTAAAACAATACTAAATTGTGAGGGACAAAATAAAGTTAGTTATATTAAGTTATCTCCCTAGAAAGTTTCCGATAAGTAGGTATGATCTAGATTCGACTACTGAAATTAAGATAGGATTACGAGTAAATCTTAAAATTAATGATTATACTTAATCTTTTACTAAGTATAGACCCTATAAATTTAATTTATTAATTTTATAGTAGTATATATACGTGTTTAATATTTACATCCACAGATAAATTTATATAACATGACTGTAACTGCCATTTAGTAAGTCTTCATTTATATATACCTCTAAACTAGTCATTTTTAATTTTCTTAACGTATGATACTTACCTACATGATATTATGCCGCAAGAAATTCAAGTGTAGTGTAATAGTGTTGATTATTATTACTATTGAATGAAGGTAAAAGAGGTTACTTTTCAATGATCACTCAATAACTGACAGTTACAGAATAATATTTTTCCGTTAAATTCAACGTTTCTATAACGGAATGTTTCAGTTCTTTTACGCAGAAGGAATAAGGGACGTGGCACGGATACGTTAACCGCCACGGACCATCAAATGCCACGGGCAGCGATAAATTTTAATTTCACATTATATACCCTGTGCGAAGTATTTTCCACTTGATAATATCATTAAAAACAATTATCATTGGCAATATTTTTGTGTCCCTTACTCCCTTCACAATTAACAAAACAACGTTATGGTTCGCCCAACATTCACGCGAAACACGAAATCTGAAACGAACCTTTGCAAGAAATATTTTTATTCACAAGATTTACAAGTGTCTAAATGTATTATGAAGCGTCATAGATACAGTTATAATATAGAGGACTGTAGATATCCACGTCAAGGTAGCAGTTTAGAACTATATGTACGCATAGATTATACCTAGAAAATACCAATTGTGTACTAATGTACATATTTCATTATATTGATCCCTTTTAACGTTTTATTTACAAAGTATTCATCAAAGTTCTTAGGGTATTTTGTAACAAATTTAAGTGTTCAAAATTTTACGGTACTAGATGGAAAATAAGATGTGGGGATTTTTGGATTTACGTAAATAGTTCCCCATATCGATCTATTGTACTGTAGACAATTGGTATACCTAATAATTGTTAAAACATAAATGGGAAAGGAAGAAATGGGAAGGTTCGAAAATAAAGAACAAAAAGGATCATGATAATAATAGTTTAATTATAAGAAATTAAAAATAAGAATGAAATTAAACACACAAAAGGCTTAAAATTAAAAATAAGAAGTAGAAAACGACACCGTAACTTACAACAAAATGATATGGGAGCCGTTATTAGTAGGTAAGACAAAGAAACAAAGTGAAAGACAAAGGAGACGAACCTTAGCCAAAATCTATTAATTGATATGTTGGCCTTTACTCATTTAGTTACGATACACTAAATATAAAGTATTACAGCTAATACAATACAATACAAGATAAATATCATAAAGCGCAGTAAAATGATATTCGCATAGAGTGATATGCGGAGATATGTACGTAGGTAAACTGATGAAATGAATGCACCTTAAGAGGAAAGAAGGAACGTGGAAAAAAAGCATAGCATCGACGATAGATTGCAAATGCCACTCAGTAACAGACTTCAATGAGTTAATGAAACAACTTTCATTTTTTTTAACGCATAACTTTAACTAACAGATTGAAACAATGTTCACTTACAATGAATAAAATTGCATATAATTGCGCTTAATAAAACTCTCAAATATAATTTAACTGTAACATTTTCATTAACTTTTCAATAAACGTTAAGATTACTTCAATTACCATTTACCTAAAATAACGTGTAAGTATTGACTTTAAATTTGGCATCTCTTCCCTAAACACTGATCTATTTAATTATTCTTTTAATAATATTAGGTATTATAACTATCTAAATATTCATTTAAAATACTTTTCTAAACACATAAATCCCTATAATTAATTATCTATAAGTCAATACCAATGTTTTTTTAAGAAAAGTTTAGGCCAGAACACGCTACACACAACGTGTCGAGCTCTACGTCTTGAGCAGAAGCGGTTATTGTATGGAAATCTACGCAGCGAAATAATAATTGATGAAGGCACGCTTTATGTGTGTAGCGTCCACTCTGCGATAAAGTAGATATGTAATCTCTTCTTTGTGAAATTGTTATTAATTAAAATACGTAATATATATTTAAATTACAAATGCTTTACCGCCTATCTCGACCTTGTCAGACCAACACCGTATTTTACACATCATTCCCAAAACGCAGCGCAGAATTCTGCGCCTCATAGTAAAACATTTTCAAAAACGTGCAAAATATCACCACACCCTGGTCTCCCTAATATTATCTAAATCAAATTAACTACTTCACATTCTTACCGTACGTAGAATAATACAGGTTGATTAAATTTTTCTATTAAACCTTACATCGTAATGACCTTCTATTTTTTTTCCATCTTACTAAGCTCTATGTTTATTCTTATTTCCGTAGTGATGTATAATGTTATACATTTTATAATAGTGTAAATATTTGTGACTATAACGAGTTCACATATTTTTTTCTAAAATTAGATTTTTTTATACTGTTTTATGTTTTTTGTGACATGAGATAACTATCTTTCAAATAATGGAATCTATAGGAATAGCTGATGTGGCGATTTCGTGCAGTACAACTTTAGTTTCCGACGCCCGGAGGCCCTTTTATATATGCCACTCGATACTATCAGTGATTCGATTTATCAAATATCGAACGAACCGTTGTGCCAACCGTAATTCTACAAATACCGTTCCGTTTTTAACCTAACTGAATACCGTTAGTGGCATATTCGCGATATGTAATTCTTTGCTTCGAGTGCCAAAGCACGACGCAGTCAAACGATAATAGCAGAGGTTCCCTAACTTGTCATTCAGGTATCTGTTACACTCATGCTTTGCCTAATCACATAAACTGGACGAGTAACTGAACACTTAAAACTGGTCCTAACAGTAAGACCGCAGGAAAGACTACGACCGAATCGATTAAATCCTTTTTACAAAAGCGTCTCTTACCAGAATTCATATTATTCGAGACATTTTAGTAAATCACTCAAATCGCACAAAACACAAACTCTTTCGCATTGGACTAGACGCATTTTTTTTTTTAATTAATAAGAAGGCAAAGTTGTGTGAGGACCAATCGAGAGCTTTGCAAAGTCCGAGAGTGTTAGAAACCCAGGTAAGCGGAGCGTGGCTATATACAAAATGGGAAATCGAGAGGAAAGTTAAACTAAAATACTGTGGAACGAAGTTATTGTGACCTAGTGAAAATACTGATGTGAAGAGTGCTAGAGCAAAAATCAGATCTCGCTAATACTTAGACCGTCGCCGTGACGTCATCAGCGGCAGTGTGGCAATATCATAGCAATATTATAATGAAAATTATTCTAAAAAATACATCATCGCGACACTGGCCACACTGTGCGATAACAACGCGCCCCGATCAGAGACAAAATAAATAATAATCTAAAATTAACGTGAAACGTATGCACGAGCATTTATATTTTGTAGCTACCATTAATATAAATTAACATCGAAATAAATGCATCATGTCACTATTATGTCACTGAACATAACGTTTTTAAAATAGTGATATAAAACTAGATGCTTAGCGATAAGAATTGTGATTATACTAACTAATCGTCAATAACTATCAAAGTAATAGAACAGATTACTCCTAAAGTATGAAACAAGTATAGTATGGAAGCATCGAAGGTAAAGTTTACATCTACACACTATACAAACTCTATCGATTTACAATACGCTTAAATATACACGCTCTAGAGTTACCATTGACGAGCTCAAAACTCCTGAGAAAATACTCACAACTAGGAAAGAACTGAGCGCGAGAAAAATATCCTCCAATAGCATCGCTTAATTTTTCGACGTTGGGAAAATGAGACGCTCCTATTGGTCGATTTTTAGAAACCGTTAGAGTGCGTTGCTCAATTAAGCCTACATCAATAACGTTGTATCAATACAGTTTGTATGTTGTGGTAATAGGCACCGCGCCTGTAACGCCGGCGTCAGAAGACTGTTACAATCTAAAATAATTATATTTTATTTAGAATTACATCTATAACTAATATTGCACACACATACACATTTCTTAACGTAACATTCCAGTATTCAAATAAAGAACAATGTGTATGCGTACAAAAATAATAATAATAATCATACTTAAACAGAAATGCAATAATAGTAAATTGTGCATATTAATATAGATAATAAAATATATGTATAAAATACAATTTAAGTGTAATAACTTCAAAATTAAACGCGACCGTGAAAAAATATTTTTAATAACATTATGTGTATGTTAGAATATAAAACTTAAGTTGTGTTTAACAAGCTTGAATAATCCTATAAAAGCAAGGCAATGTTTAACATTGCAGCCGATACCGTTGCCTTTAAATAGCTGAAAACTATCAAATGATCAACGTTACAATAAGCAAACTGCAACCATAAGAAAGAATATCGTTAATGCGCGGCCATTTTTATTTCATCTAACCAGAAACCTATACTACCGTCAAAGTGGACCTTCTTTATTTCCATCCAAGCTCTTTCTTCTTCGTTTTACATCAAAATCTCTCATCTGCCCTTTGATTCTAACGGTTATTTTCCCGTCAAGGATTCAACGGTTTTCTCTCTTATGTTGGTAGTACACTTTCCGTTACCAAATTTCATTCGATTGATTCAGTTTGCAACGGAGCTATGAACGAATCTATCGCAATCTAATTGCAAATAAACTGGTCTGACATCATAATATCAATGCACTGGAAATACGATTTTAATATATTATAAAAAATAAAATAATTTATATTGTGACATTATAATTTGAATGGAATGAATATCACACTAAGCAGAAATCCTCTCTATTGCGATTACAATTTCTAAACACGCTACGTCCCGAGAGTAAAATACGTTAAGCAGCTGTATATACAGGGTGGAATCATTACCTCGATTGGCAATGAAGTTACATGTTCAGTATTGAAAAATGAACAGCGTTCTGCAAATTTAATTTTAAAATTTTCAAAGAATATCTTTATAAGTAAAATCAATTGTTTGATCTCAAAGAAGATTATTCCAAAATTTTTGAATATGCATTCGTACGTTCACTTGTAAAGAGAAAATAGAACAGAAGAAAGAAAACAGTATTGACTTATAAGCTACTGAGGACATATATTCCAATGCCGCGGTTATATTTCCACCCGATAGTGACGATCTTAGATTAAGATGTATAGTTAACAGTAAACGTATGTAATTATTAAGAAAATAGAATAGCACTTAATGTCTAGACTGTTCCGAGTAAGCGTAATACAGACATTTTTTTTTTAATTTCAGTCGAGTAAAGTTCTCGATTTGAGAGGTTCCAGTCGCGACATACAAGTTTAAGAAGATAAGTGATATTTGTCGACAAGTTTTGAGGTTATGGGACGCGACTGTTAAGTGTGTGATATTCCGACTCTTCCGAATTTATCGGGTTGTTACGTTTAGATGCTGGACTTTGAGAAAGACACTCTGAGGTGGTTGGATTCTGATAACTGGTAGTTGTGCATTTTGATGAGAGCCGCGACCGCGTCGTCGATTGTTGGCAGTTGTACCAACGCCATCTTGCGGTCCTTCCTGTAATGCAAAATACAAAAATTGCATATAACTATTTATAACAAACATTTAATATAATTATTGACAAATTACAGTTTTAAGGTTTTAACTACCCTGTATATCCTATAGGAATATACTTTGCAAAGATGCTGATGGCATTGCCACGATGAAAGGCAATTATTAATTTAAAAAAAGACAATCTGTTTGTTTATCGTTTCAATTTGTTTAGGGGGTGGGACTAACTCTTCTGCGAGTGTCCCTCTGGGTTGGTACCACTGCTTTGCTCGTGGAATCTGTCGCCAAGCAGTAGTCTACAAGTATTACTGTTCTGGTTTGATGAGCAGAGTAGCCAGTGAAATTACTGGGCTTATATAAGACTTAATACCTAATGTCTCAGGATAACGAGCGCACTGCAGTGCCGCACAGGCCTGTGTTTTAAAGTTCTGATTGGTACTGCAATTGTTATGGGCCGGCGTTATGCTTACCATCAGGCAAACGACCAGCTCGTCTCGTTATCAAATAGCATAAAAAAAATTAAATAGGACTAAGTACCCTGATAAAAATAAATGAATCGGTTCATAGACTTACGGGAAGAACTTGAACGCTTTGATCGAGAAGCTGCGCTTGGTGAACGCCTCCTTGATATCTTCCTCCGAGACGGTGGCTCTGAAAAAGTACATTCATATCGATAGAACAATCATTTAATAATATTATCAATCTTTCTTCCATGTTGCATGTGGCACAATTAAGACACTATAACTTTGAAAGCGTGTGAAGTTTGTACAACTAGAACGTTTTAGTGGTCAGATCTATAGTTATCCATTAGGTTACATCAAATAGGACAGGCTGGACAGCGAATTGTAGTTGTAAGAAATAGGTACTGTCATTCGAAATACAGCTGTGTTCTTGAACTCAAGTAAAATCATTTATTACCTCCTCCTGTAGGATCATTACAGAATTAATTAAATTTTACTGGCTAGTTTTCCCTATAGCACAGTAATCTACTGCCCAGCGGGTTCACCGTCCTTAAAGAGAAGGTGGAGTGAAAAGGTACAGGTGTGAAGTTATTCAGCAAGATACTCACGGAATGTTGGACAGATGTAGAGTGGCGCTCGGCGGGTAGATGTTCTGGTAGTTTTTGCTGCCCGGCTTCTTGAATCTATGGAGCGGGCTCTGGGAGTAATCCCTGGAAGAACACGAATTAAATTATTGTCAGGTATAACTTTGATATACATAAAAAATCTTTATAAAACTTATTATGGTAAGATATGGTATAAGCTAAAAATTATGAATAATCCTCTATTCATCATTTTAGCTTGTTTTCACCAAGATCATTCTCTCCTGCTAAAAAAGGCAAAATATATATGTATATAAAGTACGTCATGGTTAAATTTAAAGACTACAAAAATCGTTTTGGTTGGAGTTTTTGAAATGACTTCATTGCTCATTAGCTTCAGCTGGAAGACGCACACTCCACTTTGAACGGCTACACGCATCGCCATGACTTTCATTGGTCGTCCACGCTACCTTACTTCTCCCGGTTAGAGCTCATCAATATTATAAATAATATGTATGTAAGTATGTATAATAATAATAATAAAAGTTTATTTCTCTCTATAAGACTAAAGTAACATTGACAAAGTATATATTATTATATATGTAAGTATGTATGTAAGTATGTCTGTATGTATTTTCTTAGGGAATGTGTAGCAGCATTGTTCTCGGTCAACATTATAATCTACTGTGATCACCAAGAAACCTGAGGCGTGGTGTATTATGAAATATTCCCCCCTTCATGGGGGAGGCGGATGTTCCACAGTGGCCAATTCCGGGCTGATGATGATGATGATAGTGACGATGATGATGATGTTGTCAGTTACCTGGTCAGGCCTGCGTCCGGTTGTCCCTCCTTGGGCAGCTGAACTGTCTGGTGTTTGCTCAGCATAACGCGCATCGCTTTCCCGAACACGCGCAGTTTGTCCATGTGCGTCATAGCTGGACATTACATAACATTGTTAGGTTATTTTAGACGTCGCTGGACTTTGAGTGCTTTTGATCACTGGTAGGGTGTTAGGACGCATGAGTAAATTAATAATTTTAGACTAAATAAATTACTCTACGCTTTACTAACTTTACTAAGTTCTATAAATATTTTCTTGCTTGAGATCGCCTTTATCGATAAGGCCGAGCTTAAAGAGTTAGGCGACTAAAGTCAAAAATGATAATTGACTAGGTATATTAATGTCAAATGTCGAAGTTTATAAATGTTTCTACTATTAATTCAAAACTTGTGTGATGTCTAACAGGATGACAGAGCGTGCTCGCAAGCTTCTCTACCTGTGAGATTTGGAGGACTATAGGGATACGCAAAATTTCGAGTGTTGCTCTACCGGCGTTCTTCTCTTCCGTCCATAGTACGTATAAGCAAATAGAAAAAAATATTTGCGCCATCATTAGATTCTTTAGATCATTTTGAACTCACTTCACGGATGCCAAGAAGGCTTGGAGGATGGCTTGCCCGAATACCAATTTCTCTATGGTTTTGTCACAGTTATCATAGTTCCAAAACACAATTATGAAATTCAATAAGCCCACACTACTTATGGAACAGCCATAACATCCCGTTTATTATCTAATAATGAATCATTAATAGAGGTTATTTATTGACAGTAGTGAGTTTAATAAATGAATCATTTTGGGTCACTAAATAATAATTCTAGTTAGAAAGTTAAACATTAATTCACTAGACTGTGAAAATCCTAAAGGCGTCTCCGGCTTTTCAGTTATTTGTTAAATCACAAAAAACAGTAAACAATTTAAAATGGCCTGGAAAAGTATTGGGAATTGGATTGCCTCTTATATACGTTATTACTTAGTGAATGATAAGTAAAATCTAAGTCAAGAGCAAGTTAGTCAAAAAGCGAATTCATTATAATATTTGTATCGCAATTATTTGTAAATGAACCCCGTAGGCGGATCAGATATCTCAGAAGCCCACTGAATAAACAATGACACTTCATATTAAAGGGAGGGCAAACTACAATAAGAGGAGAACTACAAGTATTTACACTGGCCGTCCTAAACAAATATGCCAAAAAAGGTTTTTGTAGATCTTATGACTATTGTAGTAAGGTCGGTTATACTCACCCAGATGTGCTTGGTGAGGCTCGGCCATCTGAATCAGTGCTGAATCCTTCTTGTTGTAAAGGATCTTCACCCGTTGCACGTCTCCATACACGCCTACATTCAAAAGTATATCTTATAATGGAGCAGTGTATCCTTACATTTGTCATGTTATCTGGATAAGTTTGTTTGTCCCAATTGTGTACCGTTATGTATATATAAAGATTTCTATATTAGTTTACCATACATTGTTATGTTTTGTGCGATGTGTTATAATAAGTGTCGTTTTATATGTGAGGACACAATTGGAACTATGCTCAATGTTGTCTAAAGAAAAGAAACCTAAAACAGTTAAACTGAAGGTTACTACACTGAAACAGAAGTTCACATCGACATATACACAGTATGTTTTAGTAAAAACGGCTTTTAAATATATAATGTCGTGAAACGGGACAGTCGGAAAATGATACAAGAAGAAAACGATTCCAAGCTCTAAATTGGTCACGTTAAGCTTTCAATTTATGTTTTAGCGGCTGGCAGCTAGAACCATAGTGTTGACTGGCCGATCAAGCGAAATACTGCAAATAATTTCATTTCTACTATAAAATTTGACGTCTGTTATTCCGCATCTCGTATAAAAAAAGCTATCTAAAACAAAACAGAGTGGTAACCACTAAACGCTTCAGTGTTTGTGGTAGGGTAGGTATAGGACTCACAGCATGATACAAAATACAACATCACCAGAGATGCGGTTCCGTCATGTCGGGTAAACAGCCCTTGGTCAAAACAAAATAAGACAACACTGGGTAAACAATGGACACTCTAACTTAGCTACATCTAAGGTGTCTGAAACACAAATTGTCACACAAGTTAATAAGCGTTTAGATTCGATAGTGTTATCAAGCGAAGCTTCGACAAAGGTGTCGGATGCGGTTATCAGTATAGAAGTCGAGAATGTTAGCTGACAATTTGTCTTCCAGGCGACAGGGCTCAGGAGCAATATTAATGTTTTAATATAAAATACGGAATGTATGTGCACACGTACCGAAAAGGGTAAAGAGAGCATCAGGCGTGACCATCTAAAACAATAGGAAAGAGAAAAGAGACAGTTATAAATAGTCGTAAAAGATATTTGACATCATATCTATAAATAAATTAGCAACTTATTTTTAAGGAGTTTAATAGAATATATATGTGCAACAGCCTGTAACGTCGATATTAGTCTACGTATTAGTTAATTGTAAATGTTTGATAACGTGTACCCATCGCACAATGGAGTAGCAAACAGACGTTACTGGCCATTGTGTTAGCGTAATGAATAAATTTGCCAATAAACATTGAACTACGACGAAAATTTTGCCTAAAGTTTCCAAACACGGAAAAACAATGTCTATAATAAGCATTGGGATAGCCAATCGTTTCTATAAGTTTTTGTTTGTTGCGAAACAAAGATTAACTTTGCGTAATTATTGGTTTGGATGTTGTAATTCTTGTGATGTTTCTGGGATTTACGGAAGGTTTTGAATGATGGAATGAATGTTGTGTGTGTGATACAAACCTCTTCGTTTAGGTTCGAGACGAGGAGAACGGTGGCCAGGGGCAGCGGGGGTGCGGCGAGGGCGCGGAGGGCGGGGGACGCCGGTGTAAGGGTCAGGGCTCCGAAGGCCGGCAGGCTCACTCCGCCAACACCGACTCCATAGGGTGAAGCCAGCCCTGATCCAAGGCCAAGGAATTGCGGTCCCAATACTCCTCCACCTGATGATATTCACCGTTAAATTTTCAAATCCGACGCAAGAATGTATTCTGACCGTATTATAAAATATTACAATTATTTCAAAGAAAATAATCCATATCCAAAAGATATGACTTTCATTTTACATTTGTAATTTTACATTGAACAATATCTGAGATATTAAGCCATTATATACACAGAAAAAGAAATATTTCAGGAGGAAAAATGTAGGTATAATAAACAAAATCGGACAGAAAGAGCCATATATAACGCAAAAGGCGTAGTCAAAAATCTTTCATTGAAACGAGATTCCGAGGCCTTATTTTCTTAGAATTGCTGAGAGAATAACAACCATTACAAAGCAGCACAGAAGGCAGAAAATATTGCAATGCTACAAATGATCCTCACATATTACAATCCTCTACAGTGCAGTACAAATTTATGATGTATCATTAGTCACAGCGGGAAATTCAGCATTGAAATATGTATAATAAACAAGAAAAGAGCTAAAACGGAATGGCAAATGTTCTTTTGGAGCAGCAATTCTGACTTGACTAGCTTTGGTACTTTATCTAATCACGCTAAAGTCTACGCAAGAAAAGCAAGGTAAACATATACGAACTGAAGCAGTACATACAACAACAAATAATAAAATTAAGAGTAACAAAAGACGTCACAAAATACAACTAAAAGGAGAACTAAATACTCAAAACAGCAGCACAGAGAGATCAAGAGTTACATACAAACTCCAGAAGACGTTGCCTAACTGGAATCAACATGTAGACAAGATCAACAGTACAACGTGCAAACCTCATGCTGGGGAATAGCATAGTCGTGACGACGGAGGTACTAGTTTAATAGAGTTGTGATAAAAACGATATAAAGGTTGCCAGGTGCTTCCAGAAGCTTCGAGGTGCTCGAATGAAGGTCTCGGAGTATACAAGGACTAACTCATCCTGTTCGCGAGGGCCAGAGCTAGGCGGGCCCGGAGTGGCATCAACTCACTGGTCAACAGCTGGTGGGCGTCGCCGTCGCCAGACGGCAGCGTGGGGTTGGTGTAGTCACGGGACTTGTCGTTGTTATATTTCACATTCAGGCAAGTCATCTTTGAGTAATCGATGCGCAGTGTGCAGCAACCGTTATATATGTTCTGGCCGTCAAGAGCCTGTTGACAAAAAAAAACATAAAATATAACACTTCGTTAGGTAGCATTCAACAGATCCACCATATTGCCCCCGCGAATGGTTGCGTCCATGAGGATTTTTGTGGACGAAAAAAAAAGGTAGCATATTTTATCAGGAACAAATTTATTTGAAATCTATAACGCATTACACGATCCAATCAACGATAAAGCAAATAAATTGTTTAAAAATGTACTTATGGCTAAATTAGCAAATAATTCTACATCGTTAATAAGTTGTTGAATACAACTTCACACCACGACGACACAAAATGACTATGACTATATTATTATACTTTGTGTTATGTACAGAATTGCTTAATTAATAACGTAGGAATACGCAACGTTAGTCAACTTGTAGAATATTTTGAAAAACCAAACATCATATTTCAATATTAAAATGTTGTACAGGAGGCCTACCACCATCTCTTAGAGCAGTATTTGTAGTAGACAGTTGTAAATTCGTACTACAATTTTCAATGTAAGGTTAAAGTATAATACTGATCTAAGAGATGGTGGAAGGCTGATCTTCTGTCCGCCATGAAGCATAAACTAATCGACAAGGTAAAATTAATCCAAGCTCAAAAAATATATAACATCGAAAGTGGCCCGGTACCGAGGCAAAAAAATAAGGAAAATGCGCTTCGTGACCGTGTCAAAACCGTTACGTCCCGGGAGCACCTATTTGTTTGTCCGCGACGCCTGTGGGCGGCCGATAACGCCGCATCGCGATAGAAAAGGGAATTAATTAAAATGCAACAGCACTCAGAGCATTCCCGGCTGCTTTATGCTGCTGGCTAAAAACAACGTAGCTCTTTTTTAGAGCAAAGGTGATGCTTTTCACTTTCGGATATTTTGGCTGAGTGCGAAAAATGTACGCGTATGTTGCTAAGTCAAAAATATTGTCTTTTAGTAGTTAAGCTATATAGTATTTAAAAGTTCATATTCAGTGAATTTAAAAAAAAAAACCTAGATATTATTGATCTTGGTACCTATAGGTTGACTACGAAGCGGGTGCGATTACTGTTAAAGACATTTTTTTAACTTTAATATTATTTAATTCCTCGTTTTCAACACTTTGTGGAGTATGACGTATATTCGCAATTAAAAGAAGCTTTACGCAAAGTATCCAGTGAAATTACTGGGCTTATGAGACGTAATACCTAATGTCTCAGGGTAACGAGCGATCTGCAGTGCCGCGCAGGCCTTTGTGCTTCAAAGTTCTGGGTGGCACTGCAATTGTTATGGGCCGGCGTTATGCTTACCATCAGGCAAACGACCAGCTCGTCACGTTATCAAATAACATAAAAAAATATATTGTAATGAATAAGATGAATGTTGCACAGATCTAAAATTATTTTTTGGATCGCGTTATTTATTACCATCTTCTTTCTTCACTCAGTGTAATACATTATTTTGATTCTAACTCTCGTAGCTTATGACTCTCTATTAGACGACGACGCGACTGTTAATAAGGAGTCATGATACAATTCAACATTAAAATATCATATTATGTAGGTCTTAACAAAGGTTTTGTTTAAGAGTATCACATAAAACCACCCAATACGATCGTATTCGACGTATTGTTAATCTATTGTCTCGAAAAGCGAGCCGGGGTGCAAAGTATCGTCGGTGTCAAATAAATTTTCCTCGCCTTTCTATTAAATTATTTCCCGAACCTTTTTCGGCAAACCGTTTCATTAGAAGCTTTATTTTCATCCCTTGCACAGCCAATTCGAAATCAAATTTATTAATTCAAACAATTAACAGTTTTCTGCGACAATGAAATTGTTTCTTAGCGATCTGTCGATTTTGATTAGGTGCCTAACTCGTTTATAGCAATATTTAAAACAAATTTATATTATTTTGATGTTTAGCTCAATAAAAGTTTTAGTAAAAGTAAAAGCATAATAATATTTAATAA
This sequence comes from Crocallis elinguaria, assembly GCA_907269065.1. NCBI lineage: Eukaryota > Metazoa > Arthropoda > Insecta > Lepidoptera > Geometridae > Crocallis > Crocallis elinguaria. The sequence goes on along the minus strand of OU026079.1, from coordinate 6,108,947 downwards.
ATATGAGGAAGTTAAATATAAATTCCTTCTCGTATATGAAGTGGTCATACCCGGTAACAGATCTATTACAGACTAGCTGCTGCCCCGCGGTTTCACCCGCGTGGAGATTTTGGATTTCATGGTTTTTATTTTTTTGCGCGGAACCCTAATTATTTTTCTAAAATTAAAATAGCCTATGTTACTCCTTGTAACATTAGCTATCTGCCAGTGAAAGTCCCGTCAAAATCGGTCCAGCCGTTTCGGAGATTACCCGGAACAAACAGACAGACAGACAGACAAAAATTTAAAAAATGGATGTTTTGTTATAGGTACCGTGTATACTTTCATATGTATTTAGTAAAAAGCTGTTATTTTGATATTACAAACAGACACTTCAATTTTATTTATCTGTATGGATTTCAAAATATACAACTGAGACCAACCGTTCGAACCACGGAATCGCGCCCAATGGTAAATGTCAATTCAATGTCAATTCAAATATCCATTCAATTAATAATCGGTCCGAGCACTGTTACTTGATTCCGCTACCATTATGCAACCACTGATATTGTAGAAAGTAGTTTTCTATTATACCCCTATCCCTATTATCCCTATACGTACAGATATATATGTACAATTGTACAGTATTTATATTTATAAGTAGAGCCGCTGACGGCTGAAGGCATAAAACGCCACTACCTACATAATACTTTACCACTAAGTAATTATTAAACTGCATCTTGCAAAAACAAATACACAACGACAACAAAGAAAAAAAAAGCTATAGTCAATGTAAGATACTGACGTCTACAAAGACAAACTTTTAAACAGAGGATAAAAATTAAAAGCCCGAATAATTTAATTCCGGAAGTAAATTAGAGTTTCTTTTTGTAAACCGTCATCTGTCAAATGAATTATGACATCTTTACGACGGAGTCCATTAGCTGAATAAAAATTTCTTTGGATTTTTAATGCCTAGAAATAAAAAAAAACGACAAGCAAAGTAATAGACGATTAATTTTTCGGACGAAAAAGAGGGTTTTAAAAATTAAGAGGTGTCCCCGAAAGTCGGTGCGTTGCGTTCGGGAAACTGTAAAGAGCAAGCCGTTTCATAATATTTTAAAACGTTTTGATTTCTTTATAAGCGTTTTTGAAATAATTATCCAGGTAGAAGTAATTTAAAACTAACACGATTTCATTGTGATGGTAATATAATTTTGCGCAAAATTTGATGGTCAAGCATATGTACTAAAATATGATATGATATGAAGGCATCGCTAATATTGGAAGACCACAATTTGAAGTCGACATGTATGGAAAAAAACAAAAGAATATCATAAACGTATTGCAAGGAAACATAAATAAAGTTCTATTTCAATTTTCGAACGAAATTTGTCGCTTGTTATTAGGTATAACCACAGATTATCACGTACTCATAGCCATGCTAAGCTTAGACAAATTAAAATGCAATATATGTGACAATATAGCTTCTCAAACAAAACAAATAAAACTAAGCGACTAAAAGGTGATACGTAATACAGTGTTAACATTAGACAAGGACTTCAAATACCTTAAGAATCAGAACTTAAGAGCGCTTCAGTGGGCAAACAACAACACGAACACGGATTACTTTATAACACCTTTTTAGAGCAATAAAAATATCAGAGTGAGCAGAGAACCAAAAGTTCGATGTCGGAACGTTGGATATTGGCAGTAGATTTAATAAATTTCTGTTCTATATGCAAATGCGACCCCCTGATGTGTAGACGTGAATAGATTGGTTCGTTTAAACGCTCAACTTATATGGAAATGCGAAAGGCACGCAAGAAAGCGTGGAAGAGGATCTCTTTCGATACGTAATTAGTTTTGTTGCCTTCGCGGTGCCGAATTCGATTTTCAATACATCGAATTCGCGGTAAATGTGCCGAAAAGCGAGAATGATACATAATTGATTTAAATTTGTGATTTATCCCTTATTTATAATGAGACCATTTACAATTATAACGCCGTTTCAATATTTCATAATTATATTATTATACTTATACTTACAATTACAAATTGGTAGAATAAATAAGATATCTCTCTTATTACTTCTAAGAATGAAGTCTCATCAGACTGAAAGTATATTTGTTCCTGAGCGTTTGTCGTGGATTTACCGAAGAAAAGAATAAGAAAAAGTATGAGGGGCCAAGGATTTTGAATTGCAGATTAATTTCTTACTTTTTATAAGCTTTTCCGAGGCACTTTTGAATTTAAGTCGGTCGTTATTTTAAGAGGCTGGTTTTTAATCTAACACTCGATATTTGTAGGTACTGATTATAAAAACGTGAAATAAAAATCACAAGTTTTTTTGTGCTATTTGGTAACGAGAGGAGCTGGTCGTTTGCCTGATGGTGAGCTTAATGCCGGCCCATAATAATTGTAGTGCCACCCAGAATATTGAAACACAAAGCCCTGCGCGGCACTGCAGTGCGCTCGTTACCATGAGATATTAGATATTAAGTCTCACAAGCCCAGTAATTTCACTGGCTACTCTGCTCATCAAACCGGAACACAGTAATGCTTGCACAGTACTGCTTGGCAGCAGGCTTCACGAGCAAAGCGGTGGTAACAACCCAGACGGACACTCGCAGAAGAGTTAGTCCTACCACTAACGAAACGAACAAGTTTTAGAAGATGTTAAAGCAAGCCTTTACTTTTAAAAGCAATTCCTTGTTACGTATTGTGTTCTACAATATACTTGTTAACGCCATCCAGATTTTCATTTAATCTCATTTCACGCTATTTCTTAAGTAACTTACTCAATGCAATCTTGTCTGCAGGTTCAACTACCCAAGAGATTTCACCTACTTCATCTCAACATTTCGTTACTACATTTACTAGCATATTCTCAAGTTAGTTAACTTTTATTTTACTGGAACTTTAAAAAATATATGCATTCCGTTTTGGTACTTCCTTATTCAATATACCTGCTCTCTTTCTTCCCCTAAGTATCGATATCCGCGGGAATTTCATTTTAATCTTCTCAAATGGTTATTTGCACTCGCGGAGGGACTCGTAATTGAGGCGAAGAAAAATATAAGGAGGAGTGACAAGGTGATAAAACGACAAACGTCACACCCGATTTGATATTGGGCTCTTTTACAGAGTATAATAGGGAAAACGAATCGATGACGCCCAGAAATCCTTACAGATAACTTATTGGATTTTATAAATTTTATGGAGTCGACTTTATTAGAAATTTAAACGGTAACGACAGAGTTTATGGAGCCTTATTAATAAAAGCACCTGAATGTTCCACTTTTTACAGTAACGGACACCTAGTGGAGTGACAAAGGTGAGAGAAGAGCAACTTTATTAAAGTTCCAACCGGGAAAGTTAGCAAAAATTATTTTTTATCAGCGGCGTTATGATTAATAAAATTTCGAAATCAGTGTAGACAGCGCTGTTATAACGGCACCGGCGGTGATCCCGCCGCCTCTACGTAAGACGTAACAAGTGTCGCCGTATCTCTTAATCACGTCGACGGTAATTGTTTTATCTTTAGCTCGTTAGAACTCGTTTAAGCAAAGCCTTCTTAGTGAAGGATTAAATGCGGTCCGCTTTAATCCACCCCCCGTCCCCACTGCTAATTCTGGCGGTTTTTCCATGGAGAACAGATAAATGTTTTTGTCGGAGGACCCGCGGTTGCTCCGTTTAATATTTATAAGAGCCCTACACAGCCCGGAGCGGTTGTTCGCGGTGCAAGGCCGTAATCGTCCAGTAGCGAGATGCATTCGGTTTTTGTCCGCAGATGACGGAAGAGATATTGTAATGAAAACGTTTCGGACATGCACCGCACACCGCTTTTACTTTCAGCAGATATGTTTTTCTTCGTCGAGCTGTAAGATTTTGTCTTTAAAAATATACGATGCATAAATAAAACCTACTCGTGTAATGGTCAGTTGCGTCAATTAATTAAATGAGACTTGTGGGTGGATGTTCAAAGTGAACCGGAAACAGGAATCAACAAACAAATCTGCCGACACTCCGACTGAGAATAGTCTAATTGATTGGCTGAACAATGTGTTGGACGAGTAAACATTCGGTCGATTGCTCACGAATAAAAGATCAGCTGTCGAGCGAACCGTTCCGGCCGCTAAAAACAAACACCACCAAGAGTGCTTTTAGCTATTAATAAAAAATAAAAAGCGACAAGCAAAACACCTATTTTATTGCTCATTTTAATCACTCCGCTTTTTGATCGCAATATCGGGAAAGCATTTAAAAATTTATATCATGAAGGAAAACGAGTTTTGCATTTTGCACCGTGACAGATTGCACTTTGAGTGATTCCTTTTTGTTCGGCTTAATACGGTCATTTTTTAATGAACATTTTATCAGAAATCATGTTTTATATTGGGGCCGGTAGATTACAGTAAAACTTTATACTGATTTAATTAACCGGTACGGCTATAGTTTAATTTAGATATTGGCCAAAATTGGGTGATACTCAACGGCAAGCTTCGCCAGCTCCATTAGACAATGTAATTAAAACCGGTTAATGGAGGTTTCCCCTAATTACAGCGACAGAATAGTGACAGACGAATCGAGCGACGATGGCTGGTTACCGCACCCACCGCATCGTTTTGGTTCTAAACAAAACTAAATGGTGTTAAATGTAGTGATACAATAAGGCTCAGTTAGAGCGCCTAAATGTGACATGGTCGGGTTGAACATGGACAATGTTCTTGTTCTGTAACATAATAGCTTTGTTTCAGGTTGCGTAAACGAGGGGCGTGTATTGTATAAGCTGAGCTTCGTGCTACGTTGTTCAGGTGTAACAAATAAAGGCTGTTAGAACTTAGCCTATACACACATTACTCATTTTATTTTACCCAGTGCTCTTGGGATTTAATATAAATAAAAGGGGTAAGTGGACATCATATGGTGCAATGAGTGTTCTTGCTTGTAGATACATACATTTTTAACTCATTTGAAATTTTAAGTCGTTAATTCTCGGATTGTATTGATGTAAAAGAGAAAAAAGCTCGCACGCGCGTAGAAATTGAGTAATAATCCAAAAAAAAGCGTGATTACTTCAAAATTTGATGCCTAATCGAAAATTTACCACTACTAAGATTTTTGTCATTATATTATTATATTATAAATGATAAAAAAAACTATAATAAAATAAAATTACATAGCAAAATATGTATGTATTTTGATTATTAAAACATATCGTCCTATAGTCCTTATTTAATAATAAGATCTAAAAATAAAGAATTTTATTGAATTTTTGTATCACATTTCTTCACTACGACTTAAATAAAAAGAAAAAGCTGAAAATTACTGCATTTATCATAAAAAGCATTACATGTAAGGAAACAATAATGGTTGTGCTCCTGTTGAACATCAAGACAAACAATTTAATACTTTCACACTCACAGATTGCTAGTTAAATCTAAAAGAGCATAATAAATTCTGTTGAATGTAGTGACACAATAAAGACCGTGTAAATGTGGCATGGCCGAGTTTACATGAATAATATGTAAACAATGTTGTTGTTCGCGACATAATGGCATTGTTCCAGGTTGCCTACATCATGCGAGTGTTAGCTGAGCTTCCCGATTTATAGACTCAAACTGTACAGCTTAACGACGAATAAGCATTTTAGCTCCTCAATTAAAAAAAAAACAATATAACCTATATTTATTATTATATAAAATCAAGGTCAAAATTTCGAAAACTATAACTCGACTTATGAAAATGAAATTTGGCAAGTAGGTAGTTCACGTCGTAGGTAGACGTAGGGAGTTTACAGCTAGGAGACGTCAGCTAAGAACGGATTTTTAGAAAGGGCCGAATTAATAGGTCTGAGGGCTATCATAAGTTTATAACTATTTATTACCCGTGCGATGCCAAGGCGGATCGCTAGTCCTACATCCTACTTCCTATTAATATTATAAATGCGATAGTGTGTTTGTTGGTTTGTCCTTCTTTTATGCAGTAACGAAGCAACGGATCGACGTGATTTTTGGCATAGATATAGTTTATGGACCGGAGAGTAACATAAGCTTTTTATCTCGGAAAAATGCACGGTTCCTGTGGAACGCGAGGGAAAACCGCTAGAACGCGGGTGAAAACCACCAGCAGAAGCTAGTACATTATAAAGTAGCCGAGGGGGTCGTTGGAGGAATTTGTTACGGCGTGGACTTCTGGATGCGAGAGAACATCAGATAGACCGGAGAGTGTGGTACCTTCTGGAACCGGGACAGAGAAAACGTAGTTGTTACCTTACGCTAGTGACCTCCTTTTAACACGAACTGTGGATGCAGAGGGATTGATGCCAGGCGTTGTCGACATGGTTGCAGTTTTCAGATCGGGGTGGAATATTATAAAAGGAAAAGTTCAACAGACAGTGAAATTACTGGACTTATGAAACTTAATAGCTAATGTCTCAGGGTAACGAGCGCAATGCAGTGCTGCGCAGGCCTTTGTGTGTCTAAGTTTTGAATGACACTGCAATTGTTATAGTCCGGCGTTATGCTTACAATCAGAGAAACGACCCGCTTATCTAGTTATCCAATTATATTAAAAAAAAGACGATGACCTAACTAATAATACTAGCTCTATTTTACATTTACGCTATAAACATGTTTAAAGCTCACATTTTGTCCTAACATTTAATACAATAGGTAATCTCAATAGTCCAGTAATTTAGAAAGCAAATCATTTGCAACCCGTGAACTGTGATAATGAAAAACAACAGAACACAGCTAAACAATGTTTAACGCGTAACTAGGGATGCAGAGTGGCGAAGCGGTGTTGACACGGTTGCAGCAACCAACAGGGGCAGGCGATGGGACGTGCAATTTTAAACGGACTTTGCAGGTCCCTGTTTGCTGGCCGACGTGAAATTTCGATGAACTTTCCGTCAGGGCCGCAACAGAGGAGACACTAGGTACATAGGAAACTCACAGCATTGTTGAGAACGTGTTTCCTGCCGAGCGAGATGGATTTGTTTCTAATACATTTTGTTGAAATTCAAAAGTATCTTATATGAAACGTTGATATTATAAGCTTACTGTTCACGCAAATATATACATCACAAAAATTTCGCTTCCAACTGGATTCGAACCTGCATCTTCTGGTTATCTAGACCAGACGCCTTAACCAACTAGGCTATGGGATCAATCGATGTTGACTGCGAAATTCTTGAGATGATGTTTTCTTTCCGGCTTACAAGCCTGAATACGCAGGTTCGAATCCTGTTGGAAGCGAAATTTTTGTGATGTATATATTTGCGTGAACACCCGCTAGTGTCGGTAAACACTATAAAATATATTTCATTAGGTGCTGTTGCAGTCAAATCTTCTCAGACACAAGTTTTGTTATCGCCATCAGCACCGTTATCGCTGGAAGTAACTGCGAAATCCTTTGCACATCGAAAATGTATCTAGAAAATTCTTTTCCACGAAATCGTCGACAGCACGTTTGATATTTTTACATGTTACTTCTACGTATCTGCATTAGAAGAGCCAGTTTTCGTTTCACGTCGATATCTTGGCGGGTCTCAACTCCGACGGTATATCATTTTTGACGGTTACATTGTTTGAGCACGTCCCTGTGTTGACACAAAGACAACGGTTAGACCCGGCCGCAGTGCAAAGTGCAATTTTAAAATGTAAACAAAGCCCGCACCTTGAGTCCATAAACGCTATCTAGGATTTCGCCTTATTGAACCAAGAAGACGCTGTGTAATCTTGCCGTGTTTACTTCGTTTATATGAAAAAATATGAACGCTTGGTACTGACACATATTAGTTTTTGCATCATCCAGTTCTTTGGAGATATGCAAAGTAGGGTATGGAGCTGTGGAGGTCCATGAGATGAACAAACGGTATGATAATGACTGACAGACAGTCGCATAACTTTAAAATTTCATAATCTTAATGTCTACTTTCTTTAGTCTCTACGATTATTAAAACGAATGGTTAAAAGTATGTAAAAATAAAACAGAAATTTAGAATCAATAAAATTCAATAACCCCGTCCAGTCTACAAATTACTTAGAGGCGCACTGTTAATACGTATTGTCATTGACAAAGCCAGGTTATGGATGAGGACGCAGTGAGGCCCTCACTTCGCGAGAATCACATCAATCATAACTTGTTGAAGGAGTGACCGGGTACCCAGCTCGTGTGCCTAGCACTAATGATACCTAGATTTTATGAAGGGCTAAATGCCTTTATTAACTAGCTAATACATAAATAAACACTACATCTAACCTAGCTAGCTACAAAAACAGTTGGATAATCTACAAGCCCTAGTAGGCCTATAGATAATCCAAATGTTCTAGCCCACTGCCAGTTGGAAGCGTACCCAGCATGCATGAATAGAGATAAATAAAAATAAAGCTGATTTCTTTAAAACAAGTTTCATTTTAAAGACATTAGTTTAACTTAACTTTTACGAAATTTACGTTTTCAACAAAATAACGAGTGACAAACGAATAATTTGCGTTACAGTGCAATAATTGAAATTGTTACATTTTGGATGCCTCATTATTATCGGCCGATAGTGCAGCACTCGTCATCTGGAAAAGTTCACGAACCTCTCGTCAAGTCCGGCAAGACCTCTCATTACATTATAAGTTATATATTGCAGGATCGACTTGCACTCGAGTCGTGTAAAAACTAATAATTACAACTTTACATATTTGAATTTGTTATTTCATAAAAATCTGCAATATTTTTAACGTATATAGGCATGCATTCATTAACATCATTGAAAACGTTATTTAAAAAAAAACGGTCTTGTGAAATATAATACACTAAAGTAAACTAGGTCTAGATAGTGAACCTAAATAGGCGCTAACAAGCCGATCTAATTGGATCCAATTAATTGTCCTACTTCTATATAAATTAGGTCCAATATTTGAATTTCATATTTGTTCTAGGTAACGAGAAAACTTGTATCAATCTTTATAGAGGTGATTGAATACCAGATAATTGGAGCAGTCAATTTTAGAAAAGCTATTTGTGTATCACGTATTTTGACACGACCGAATTCTGATTTTAGCTGTTCCTTTTAAATTATACCGTATTAAAGTGCATACGGTGCACTTATCTTTTGACTTCACTTTCAATTTCACTCTTGGTCGTAAACGGTACCAAAGTGTTAGTAGTTACTGCATACGCAAAAGTTACTTGAGATGCTGTCCCATTAGTTTAAAGATTTAGGACATGGAATGAAATAGCTTCTAGAGGAAGATTAAAATACGTCACAAGTACGCATGACAATTTTACAGTTACCATAAAAATCAAAGCTTTGAGATGGTAAAATTAGTGATCGCAGGACTGATAACCGATAGGGAAGAAAGGTTCCCGAGTGGCGACCACGAACCGGAAAACGTGTAGGCCAGTCCACCACGAGGTGGACCGACGACCTTGTCAAAACTGCGGGGAACCGTTGGATGCAAGAGGCGAGTAGCCGACTCAAGTAGCGTTCTATGGGGAGGTCTATGTTTAGCAGTGGACGTCTGCCGGCAGATGATGATATGATCACCCATCTGGTGTGTTCCAGCAACTGTACCTCTATGAGAGCCCTATTCTAGGTTTAGCGATAAAAAATACGCGATTGAATAGATCACTCAGCTATCACATATTTCTGAAGTCTCTAATATTCCCAAACACTTGATACCTAAACTTAAGGTACGGTGAGAGAAAAGGCGCTTGGTCACTTACGGCCGTACCTGTACCCAGACTCGGACGCATTAAGAGCGTGGTATCTAAGAGCCGCCGTCTGAAAAGATTTGATGTTAGAGATTTATGTCAAGGATCATACAGGCACCGGGATCGGGGGATTTCAGAGCTCCTGCCCTTTGTGGCTGAGCACTATACTTGTACTTTGTGTGGTGTACTTGCGCGTACTTAACGCGCGGGACGTTTTAATTCCATTCTGGGAGTCACAAATTCCGCGGAAACATTTGAGGTGTAACTTTTAACTTGGAGCTTGTCTTGAGTATTTTTAGACGTTTAAGATATTGTTTTCTTTTGTTTGAATTTCCCGGTTCTATTCTTCTCAGGTTGTACTTTTTTTACTTTCGACTAGCGAGACGATCTTATCGATTGTTTTATGGTATTAAGCATAATGCCAGCCCATAACAATTGCAATATATTTTTCAATCGAGCTTTTCATTCATTTTATTTTATACTATAAACAGAAATCAAGTCTAAGAAATAAACTAGACAAGGCAGCCGCTTGTTAGGCGGCATCGGAGTTACGACGTCATTTAATAAGGACCAGTCGGCTTATTACCTGCCGTAATAGTACCGCTAATGCTTTGTTATTACTTTAGGTATTGATACTTGGGATTGCACATGATGTTTTATTACTGAACATATAATAATCTAATATAGGTAAATAGAAGGTGAAGTTTATGGCGTATTTAAAGTAGACATCATTTTCAGTAGCAGGAGTTATTGAAAAGTGTTATTTTTAACCAACTTCGAAAAAAGAGGAGGTTCTCTATTCGTCGGTAGATATTTTTTTGTTTGTAAGTTACCTACTCAATTTTTCTGCAGATTTTTATGTTTTAGGAGTAGAATATATCTCCAGTGTGGTGGATGGGGGATGCGATTTCATATATCGCGATACCTTCGTCGTAGTCAATTCCCCCTTTTTAAATAATTTTCATGGTACAAAAAAGATCTGTCAAATTACAACTAGTATAACACAGGCATAGGAATTAAGATGCAGTATTTATGTTTTATAAAATTAAAGATTGCTCTAGCGAAAAAATGAAACAAGTAGTAAAAAAATGCTCATGTTCGATGGATCATGCAGGCAAAAATCTCGGAGCTATTATTACAAATACCTAACTCTCGGCGAAAGCTGAGCAATGTTATGCTGCTATCTCGCAAAACTAAATTACTCGCCGAGCGAAATATTTCAAATTTTTTCCTCGAACATTTGTTACAACGAGCGAAATGCATGGATAGATATCGGTGTTCAAAAACAAGAACGCAAACCATCAAAGGTATTTGGTTGCATGTTCAATTAAAACAATAGACGTTTTCTGTTGCAGTACGAACTAATTGGTATGCTTTTACCAATCTGAGCATTCGCGAAATCGGTACGCGTTGTGTAATGAAATGTATAAACATTCACGTATAAAATACTTTACTGCTAGCGCATAAACATTTTTATAAACGCGCGGGAAATGTAGCAAAATTATTGGAGCGACATTGTTGTAGCTATACGGTGCACTGTACTGAAATAAAGGGAAACGGTCTAAAAATAAAATCACATTTGAAGTAGTTTCAATGCTTGTTGGCGCGGAGAGTTGCGTCCTATTACGTCCGACTCGAATCAGCCGCCGAGCTGATGGGACTTAGCGTTTCTAAGTTTTCACCGACCACTCCGCTTTGCCGGTGATATCTCAATTTCACGAGAGGTTTCCGCGCTCCAGTATATTAATTTGTCTGTCAAGCTACGAGTCGAGCGCGAGCGAGATTTTATAAAAGATAATCCGCTATGTTTTGACAGTGGTTCAGAATTAGTGGTGTAGTTCGCCGAAAGTCCATAGCTTGTACCGACCGCGTTAAGCTTACGGGAATTGAGCGTAAAGAGCGACTAATTAGGACGGATAGTCGACTTGCTATTGTAGAATTCATTAGCAAATTGTACCTACGCCACGAGTTGTAGACAATTCTGAAAATGAACGCGTTCAACTCATGTTTGTGATAGGGACGAGACTTAGTTAAACCCTTTATGAAACAAATTCATAGAAAAGATTTGAAGCTATGCACAAATTATAATTCAAATTTTAAATTCTTTATTCACATGGGCCCCAGGAGAGCGCTCATGAAAGTTAATTGATTCTAAATGCCTGTTTCACGTCTACAGCCGATGATGAGCAAACAACTCGTGATCTATAGAGTAAAATATACACAGAAGCTTGGACTTTCGGTGATGTAAAATATCGTGATTCAACCTTTTAAATTATAGTATAATAGGTATTGCATTTGATAATGTTAGCCTGGCTGAGCCGTGAAGTTAAAAATGTGTCGCCTACGTTCCACCTGTGTGTACATAACAAGATGTTGCACAACCCAGTTTTCATTCTTAGTTAGTAAGCTGCCTTTAATAACATCATAATTTAAGGTTGGATGATATACTGATCTAACGATATAGTTAACTAAGTATACCTATAGAATCAGCAGGCCTATAAGCATAAAAACATAAAAAAGATTATATACAAAATTGTAACGTTTTTAAAATTGTATTAAATATTAACACTGAAAAAGATCTGGTATCAATGAAAAACTAAGTTGAGTTTATTAGTGCGATACAAATCCGCAAAGCGATACGGCAAAGAATAACAAAAACTCGGTAATTATAGTCGTAGAGAGTTTGCGAAAGCCGCAAAACGAAATTTAATTTGCCCTGAACGCTGCATCAGAAATAAAGTTAAAACAGTCGCTGCAGTAGGCGGCAGTACGCCCAACTTCTAACGCAAATGAATAGCGAATGGGAAAAGTTAGGTCGAGAAAAATGATGTCCCTGTAGCGTCGGGCGGGACTATTGTCGTCAGCTTGCCGGGGCTATGTTGTTTCCCGATATTATTGTTATTAAATGCACACAAACGCGGCGCTGTTAAACATTTTGTTGAGGGCTAGCTTTGCAACTTCCACTAAAGCACACATTTTACGACGCGCTCTAATTAAGCGGAGGTAATCACGATTGTAAAAGTTAGTCTATGATTTCGTAGTGCATTTATCATCACAATGAAGTGTTTGCAGTTCACACAGATAAACTATTAGAAAACAAAGAACTAATTATTTTTCAACTATCAATGAAACTTTAGGTACGCAGTTGAACTCGAGCAGATAAACGACTGAGTCACTTCATTCCGAGATACGAGTAGTTCGAGAGCGAGTCATTAAACTGAATGAAACGTGCGGCAATAGTAACTTTGTTTTTATGTCTTTACTTTACAAACTGTTAAATAAAAACAAAAGAAGTCTTTTGTACTCACCGTTTTCGCCGTTTGCGCCGATACTGTGTCTGGGTACTGAATGAGTGCTTGGAATGAATCTGAAAACAAAATACGCTTTAGAATTGCTGTTCTCTAATCAAGTCTTAATTGTGTGTTTACGAGCAAACGAATTGTTAACTTGTTCTTACAAATTGAATAGATTTCAAAAGAACAACAGGTCCATTCACGCTAGAATATAAACTCTCGAAGAATGTATAACTTCACTACTTTGTTTATAAGAACGTACATGATAAAATTGGCGCCCAACGTGGGGCTTGGCAAGATCCTCAAAAGTCTCACAACTCCTCAAGAGTAAGTCGCTGAGCGTCTCAGGTGCGGCACACCTATATCATGTACTACACTCAAGCGAATATTGGAGTAAGCAAGTTTGATGCCTATTTAGTTATAAACTCGAAGAGCACGAATTTATTGCTTATGTCGTCGTATGGCTCACTCTCGACGCTGTGGTTGGAACTTTGACGTAAACTTCTTGTGACTGAGTTTGTTGAGGATCGTTACAAGTAACTTAAAAAAAGTGCAGTTACTGTTCGAGTTAGTCTTTCAAGTCATACTTTCGGTCTATTTTGTTGTAAAAAATACTTTTACCTATCTGTTTAATGAGGTATACCTATTTTATTTAAAAAAAAGGGTTGAGGTATGTAAAGCAATAAAATTCCCTGGAGTGGTCTGCCCATGAATAACAAATGTCTACCACTTCCGACTACGATAAAGACGGGAGTAAAAATAAGCACATTAAGCAGAAAAACAACTATAAACAATGTGGGGGCCGAAATGTTCTCACATTGAAACGGGAATGGACCCGCAAGTAATATAGTTCGTCGTGGAGTCTATTTACTGCCAGAGGATAAGCGTTAAAACCCCTAATTTAAGGCATGAGCCGGCGATCATTGCCGTCCGTCGGTCGAGAACATAAATTCACATTTTTAGGCAACAGAGCTCGGGTAACATGGCAACACCTGCGTTGGCCACATAACGTACCATTAGGTGTCGCTTCCACTTTGAAAGTGTTAAGGCGATGGCTTCCAAAGTGGTAAAGTGGCTTCTTTGCCAGGTCCGCCTACTTTTTATAAATTTACGTTCTCGATTGTAATAACTATTTTAAAAAAAATATCCTTTTTAAGCTCTGAAGTAAAAGTTCTCTTTCTCATTTTAGTACTCTCATAGTACCTAATACACATGATTACTTTTTGATAGTCAATTTAAAAGAGGGTTCTTTCTGGTTCAGAATAATTCGCATGCTCTTTGAAACATTTTAGCATTCCATCAAGTAAAAAAAGTAAACGTCAATTTTGTTTGAATTCCATTTTTGTAAAATATTTAAGGAAACAACACCATCAACGGCTTACGAGGATTACGTTGGATCGAAAAAACAATCGCGAGAGAAAAAACAAGTTATTTTATTTACTCCCAACTCTCCCTTAACATTCCACCAACACCTATAAAATATAGAAAGTAGGACCACTCAAGGCAAGAAACGTCGGCGTAAATTAAAAGTAACGCGATGTCTCCTTCATACATAGTTAAATGCTCTTTAAGGCCCCATATTTTCCCTGTGCGAACCATTTGGGAACGTTAAAATGGAATGCATAAAAGGCTTACCGCAAATTGGAGTTTTTATGTAATTACGTAGTGAATAAGCAAAAAGACTTTTATGGACCACAAATGAAGATGCATACTTTCTTTTGTATGTAGTTGTGGCTGAGAGGGTTATCAATATGTGCGGACAAAGCTATTAATTAGGGTGAATTCGGGTGTTATGGATGAATATTAAATGTTAGTAAGAAATACACTTTTTATTAGAGTAGACTTATTTGCAATCTCCGTCGCCCGAAAGCAATGACGCCGTCAACAGCGTTTGTTTATTGGAACAGTCGATTAGCGCTGGAATTTATGAATCGTTTGTTTCTAGTCAAAGTAGCCAACTTTGTATTGACATAAAAAGTTGTATGCAGTCACAAGTAAATTAGAGTCGTTCCAAAATACGTCGCAGTTAGCAGTCACCCCTTTGTCCCGGTTTATTTACTTTGAAATATTCGAGTGCTAACTCAATAAGCTCGCTCCGATTGTGCGCAAGAAATTCAAATCTCAATCAATCCGCGGCGTGCGCGCTTCATTATCTTCCATTAAAAATTCAAGTGGAATACGCAATTAGCTTATGGAATATTTAAACGTCAATGTCTACGTACACAGAAGATGGAAGTTGTGGTAAAATTAAAATTTCGTAATCCGCGTTCCACCGTGTAGAAAATGCTCGGTTTCGCTATGTTAATATTAAGCGGTGGGGCCGTCTGTCGGACGGCCGATTACTGTATAATTTGATATCTTAAATCTCGTCGTCTCGTCCGGAACGAGAGCTCTGTCAGGCCTGAATGCGCCGTCGTTCGCAATTTACGCGCCCTTTCAACCGACTTCAGACACTACTCGCAAATTGAAGAAAGGCTGCGCTGCGCCCACGATCACTGCATTTACATGGCGGAGTTAACTATGATTTCTAATTGTAGTTAGCTCAGCGCGTAACAAGCAAATATTGGAGCTGCCGGGCGTGTCACGACGCCCGAATAGGTAAACCGTATAATGGTAACTAAGACGCCGCAAAGATGATCCGTCGCCGAATCAAATCCTTAATTAAGGGAATCTAACGACGATATAGACACGATACCTACCGCAAACAGGGGACGCATAATAATTGTAGCGGTCTGCTACACCTTAATAAAGCCAATCGGGGTGGCTGAGGAGGTGAGGGGTCAGAGACGGGGAGGGAGGGTAGGAAGGATTAGGGGGACTCCGCGCTCTTCATTGAGATTTGTTTCGGGATTAGGAGCCGGTTTGATGGTAACCTTCCCGTCAGCTCGCGGCCGCTGCTAACAGACCACAACTGCGCTAGAAACATTTCCTCTACCCGCATTCATTATTAACGCCATAAGTATAACCTGATAGAATATTTATGGCACTAACTTCTGACGTTATGAAATAATTATGAACCCGAATAAAGGTAATATATTCTAAACAGAATTTACGACTAGTTGGTTAAATGAGCCGGTTTATAGGTAACTTCTACTTACTTAACGCTATAAAGCTTGAAATTGAGTCGAAGTTTTCGGTCAAGAATGTACACAATCATACGTACACACAATAATTAATTCAGTGTAAGTGTTTCCGGTACTCGAACAAAGTTAAAACAAACATGTACATTACAGTTCAAACATACGATTGGCGTATCGAATGTGAAAATAGGAGCGTGGTTCGGTTTATTTACTTCTCGCAAAAGATAGCTGAAGTAAGATTGTATATTTTTGGGGTAAAGATGTTCTTCGGGGGCCTGTTTAGATTAAAATGTAACACGAACGTAATTTTGCCCGAATAATGACATGACACCATTCTCTTTCTTACCTTCGTTCGGACGAGGTGCTAACTTTGTTCGGCAAATACATTCACATGGACATCTATCTATACAAATGAATAAAATTGAAGTGTCTGTTTGTAATATCAAAATAACAGCTTTTTACTAAATGCATATGAAAGTATATATACTTTATACGAAAGTATATAAACGATACCCATAGTAAAACAACAATTTTTGACATTTTTGTCTGTCTGTTTGTTCCGCGTAATCTCCGAATCGTCTGAATCGATTTTGACGGGACGTTCACTGGCTGATAGCTGATGTTACAAGGAGTAACTTAGGCTGCGTGGGCGAAGCCGCGGAGCACAGCTAGTTTTATAATAATTATAAGTAGTTTGATCTGTGACATATTATTGTATTCATAATTGACATACGATTTTATTAACATTTTATTAGATATTTAGTGAAATATTTCGTTTTCATCAATCATTTTCATCAATTTTTTACGTAAGTATTGATATAAGTAATTTTTTCTTTTCGCTATTGCTGGTAGCGCGCATGAAGCATATATATTTTTTCTTAACATACCTACGGCCGTATCTTACAGCTCTATAACGACCACATATTTAACGACCAAATACTCAATTACACGACCAAACTAGCCAAACGTAATTCCCAGACGAACGCAAAACGTATCGCATTACGAAACTTTTCTGGGACGCTCGAATGATGAACGGCAGCGCTTCTGTTTAGTTAAATGTTTCGAGTTAGACGCCCGTATGAATATTCAGAGGCTGCGGGACAAAAGCTTTTTACAATTGGACAATGATGGATGTTGTTAAAAAGCATACCGTAGTGTTTGGAAATTGGAAAAGGTGCATTAGGGAGCTGAGTGCCTACCGTGGTGTAGGTGAAATGCTGCTCAGATTTACCTACGTACCTATAGAATTCTGTTTTTAATTTAATTTGTTGTTTTTTTATATCCAATACTAGCTGCTGCCCGCGGTTTCACCCGCGGGGAGATATTGGATTTCATGGGTTTTATTTTTTTGCGCGGAACTCTAATTCTTTTCCTAAAATAAAAGTTGCCTCAGTTATTCCTTATAACATCAGCTATCTGCCAGTGAAATTTTCGTCAAAATCGGTCCAGCCGTTTCTGAGATTACCCGGAACAAACAGACAGACAGACAAAAAATTTAAAAATTGTGTTTTTGTTATAGGTGGTACCGTATATACTTTCATATGCATTTGGTAAAAAGCTGTTATTTTGACATTACAAACAGACATTTCAATTTTATTTATTTGTATGGAATATTGCGAATTTATTTCACTAGATAGTTAGATTCTGAAACTGTTATTACAAACTAGGTATACACATTTAATACCAATGATACAAATGAATCATGAATCTGTTAAACATAAAAATATGTTTTATAGACCTTGATTTAAAAAGTTGCGTGTATGTACAGCATGTGCGTAAATGTTGGAAGCATGCAAGGTTTTAGCCATTATACAATTGGACAGTGACTGATGTTGTTTAAAAGCAGACCGTTGTTCTGTGACTGTTCGGAAATAGGAAATGATGAATTAATATCTAAAGTTCATCAGACACAGTAGGAAAAAAACTGGTAAACAAAGTAAAGAACTGCGGTAAATCATTACCACAGTTTTTTTCCAAATACTAGTGAGATTGAATCCAAGCAGTATAGCAATGGCGAGGTTACAGCTGGGATATCTTCAGCTGTGATATTGCTAAGTATTTAGCTCGCTAACTCTGTTTTAATCATATTTTATGCTAAAGGATTTCTATTGTATTATATCGTAAAAGATCTACGACTACTGAGATGTCACAGGTATAGTTGGATGACTATTAGCGGGAAGACGAACACAGACTTCACCGACCACAGACCAAAAAAATTGACATTGGAGTGCCGCCCGGATCTTTGAACCCTCGCGCGGCACGGCAAAGTTTTCTCTGTTTCATTCTGTAAAGTAAAACTCTTAGGGCATAAGAATTTTCCTCGTTATTTTATCACAGACCATGCCACCTAATAAACAATGAGTAAGAAAGACATGCAAGCACTGCCACCGGGATCGTGTTTCCGCAAATTTCCCCATCAAGCTTCCCTCGAGGGCAAAGGTCGACATTTTTAAAAGTTGATTTGAGGTTCCCTACTAGGTAGGTGTATAATTAGCTGGGAGAGAGCAGCGACGCGAGCTTTCCACACTGCCCGCAGGCGGCACGGGCTTATCAAATATGTACCTGCCTGGCTCCTGTATGCCGGATTTATTTAGGATATGCATGAGGGTACGATTTAAATTTTAAACGGATTGCGCCCTTGGATTTAGGCTGTGCGTTGTTTGGTAGATCTATCACTATAACGCTCTGGAAATTAATTTTAAAGCCCCCGCGATTCGATTTATTAATAGTTGTATTAGCCGGTGTAATCCCGCGGGATGCTGCGGACGCGAAGCGGTTGTGATAAAAGGCTTTATCGAATAATGTTTTACTAATTAATTAATACAGTTTTAAACTTTTATTTCAAAGTTAGTGGTACTTACTACTAATTTATATTTTAGTATTTATTGAGAAACAGAAGGTATATTTTAATGTTGGAGCGGAATTGTTCAGTGGATTATTATTTTTTTCTAAATCGACAGTAGAGTTACGACGCGCTTACACAATACGAGTATCACAGCAAACTTAAAAGCGCACAGTTCATACGTTTACCATGAGGCAAGTAACAGATTGTCACGTTATTATAACAGTCTATTCAACATAATACTTACTGTTTTTAGTAAATGTAACGATCTTGAGCACCTTCCCGTACCGCTGGAAGATGGAGTAGAGCACGTCCAGCACTATGGGGTACAGCATGTGTTCAATGATTACGCGCAGAACGGTGTTCGGGCCTCCCTGGGAACATAAAAACTAGTAAGAGTCAGCTCCGTAGTTCATCTAGTTCTTGAAGCAATTAGGTCACTAATCGAGCATACTACCTATTCGTCTTCTAAGCTTCACGCCTGTCCATGACAACTAAGTAACTATTGCAATGCCACGATAAAATTCGACGCGGCACTGAGCTCCCAAAAGCATCAGCTACCCTGTTCCCACAATATTTCCCCTATAAAACAAGATTATTCAGTTTTATTTTTCTTATTCGCATACTGTTATAAGCAATACAATCTTGATTCCTTTGAAAAAATATTATTATAATATAATAGATTCTGTACATGTTCATTCTTCCTAAACAAGTCCATGTAAGTAACAAATCTCATCATTAGAAGCTAGTTAATATTCTAAGCAATTCCAAGATCACAATAAGTTTACCCGAACAACGTCAAAGCCAAAGTCTTAGCAAGAAAATATCTTAGACAATTAGACTCCCAGCAGACGGTAAGTTGGAGCTACGATGTCTACGATACAAGTGTGCGATACGACGAACTTAGCTATTGCGGTAGGGGCGTAATGCAAGCGGTACACGTTGTGACCTGGGAGCTGGGGACCTAAGAATGCATAGACTCTGAAGAAAGAAGACGTGTGACGTCTTGAATGACGCTATCTTCAAACAAACTTTGGAGTTAATATTAATTATATCGCTTTGATCATGTTATTTATTTTATTTTTACTGTATTTTATTTGACAACTATGATTAAGTTTGAAAAAATTTTAATACATCCAGCTTAGTATTTTTGCTCTGTAAATCGACTAAGTTATGCAAATATAGATGTTTTTTCCTAGGGTTTGCTTGTTAAATTCCCACGTTATAGAACTTATTTGGAGACCAAAAAAATGCATTAGATTCGCGTGTTGACCGAGACCATGGTTCTGATTGTTCTAAATTAACTAAACACAGAAAATCCCTATTACCAATAACGAACAATTTAAGCACGAGAGAATGTTACTTTTTTTATTTTTGTTAAGTTTATATTAATTTTCCGCAGTGGTTTTATTCTCCTACCCGCCCATTATCAATATCGCATCTGCGTTGTAGCCTCGAGGCGACAATCTGGCGATCCGTCTTGCAGCAGACGCTCCCTGCATACAAAACTACCCCTCGTACTACAGAATACTCAGGTATCTTAGGGGAATACTCGAACCAGATTTGTTAACAGTGAATGTCTTAATTAAAGTAAATAAAGGAATATTCTGAAAGTCAATTTTATTGCACAATGCAATACTAGTTCCATCTCAGTTTTGGCTATCGGTCTTTTCAGATAAGTCAGCAATAAAATTTTAATCAATTACTACGAAGTAAATATTTCCAGTTAATCAAAAACTTACAGCTGAATCCAAGTTGATTTCGAGTTAATACACAATCGTAGTTTTGGGGTAAACTTGCGTTAATACGATCAGTTCTATATAAGAAACTATTACAAATACCTATTGCACCGTAGGCTACCTGCATAGATAAACCATGCCTTCTCTCAAGTCCCCTTAGAGAATACTCGAATCAGATTCGAGAGAGAGGTCCTACATTATTAAGGGAGGCCTTTGTAATCGACCCTGTTTAAAGGTTTAAATACAGGAGGGAGCTTCGTGAAAGTAAAAAGCAGTGAGTGTTAGCATGTTTAATGGGGTAATGTAATGGGCATTATTCACATTGTTATAGAATGAAAAATTCATGACAAGTAGGCTTTTTGTACAGTTTCTCGAAAACGATTAAACAATTCTGGTAAAGCAGGATCAAACGGTCTCATTATCGCAAATTAATCTTTTTATATATTATTGGATAATGAGACGAGCTGGTCGTGTGGTTGATGGTAAGCATAACGCCGGCA
This sequence comes from Crocallis elinguaria, assembly GCA_907269065.1. Lineage (NCBI taxonomy): Eukaryota > Metazoa > Arthropoda > Insecta > Lepidoptera > Geometridae > Crocallis > Crocallis elinguaria. The sequence continues at coordinate 6,087,800 of OU026079.1, read as the reverse complement.
CATAACAACTACAGTACTACTCAAAACTTTGAAACTCAAAAATCTGCGCGGCATTGCATTTGGCTCGTTACTCTGATACATTAAAAATTAAACTAATTTCATGTAGTTCTTTCGGATAATTTTAATGCTCAATTAGATTTTCTATGACATTAAGTTTAGCAGTCTTGTTCTTTAACTAATTGTCTTGTAGTACTAATCTAATAGAGATGAGCCACAAAGTCAATGTTTAGACCCGATGTGCTGTGGAGATGGTGACGATCACGTTGGTACCACAAACGTAACAAATACCGGTGTCTGTTAGAAGAACACTTCGCTTGTGAAGCTAACACTGCTGCCCGCGGTTTCACGCACAGGGAATCCAATAGGATTTCATGGGTTTTATTTTTTGCACGGAACCCTACTTCTTTTTCTAAAATAAAAATAGCCTAAGTTATTCCTTATAACATCAGCTATCTGCCAGTGAAAGTCCCGTCAAAATCAGTCCAGCCGTTTCGGAAATTACCCGGAACAAACACACAGACAGACAGACAAAAAATTAAAAATTGTGTATATGTTATAGGTTCAGTATATACTTTCATATGCATTTGGTATAAAGCTATTATTTTGACATTACAAACAGACGCTTCAATTTTATTTATTTGTAATATAATATAGATAATATAATGGGCCTTACTTGGATCTCCGTTCCACCATTGGCAGGCTGAAGAGCGGCGCCCGCCCCAGCTACAAGAGCCGCCCCGGCACTGTTTGATATCGCCTGGGCGGCCTGAAGCGCCGCTTGCGCCGACGCTGACTGGAACAACAATTTTAATTTAACATAAAAAATAATAGGTACTAGAATTGGTTCAATACATTGTAATTCAGTGTCCTAGAAATACATAGACAAGAAAAGAAAGACAAAAAGATACTGTATACATGGGATACATCCCACAGGTTTTTATTAATATAATTTCAAAAACACATTGATACCTTTTTTATACTACTTGTTTGCCTGATGGTAAGCATAAAGCCAGTCCATACCAATTGCAGTGCCACTCAGAACTTTATAAAGGCCTACTGCAGTGCGCTCGTTACTAAGTCTCATAAGCCCAGTAATTTCACTGACTACTTTGCTCATCAAACCGGAAGACAGTAATGCTTGCACATTATTGCATGGCGGTAGACTTCACGAACACAGCGGACAAGACACGTGATAAAAGAAAAAAATGTAAGGTTTGAAACTAAAGATACCTAAGATATATTTACTAGATTTTGAGATAAAACAAATGAAGAAAATTCTGGTTTTGAAACTAAATCTAAACTAGAGAATAATATATAATAATAATAATCGTGTTCTCTTGTTTTACTTTTAAAATTTACTTTGTTAGTACTCGACTTGTCGCCATTGCTACGAAGTGCTACGCTGGATGCTACGAAATGAACAGTGTGATATAATACGTAAGTACAATAATAATTATTATATGGTCGACTTCTTACGTCGAAACTATCTCAAATCGCACAATAGAACTCAAGCGTTAATCGCTCGTAATCGCCAATGTCCTTCTCCCCATAACTCATCGTTAACAAAGTAGCGGAATTGTTCCCTCACGATACAAAATAAGTTTATGGCGCCCCTTTGTTTGACGTGGTCACAGTGGAGATAGTATACCAACTTTGTTCTAGCTGCGGGATTGGGTTGACACCGATGTAGTCGCTAGAGTGGATAAACAACCCGACTATGCAACATCTAGCTCACAGGAGTTGTGATGCTGTAATCAGATCAAAACTCTAATCTGGATCGCGTCAGCTATGCTTTGAGTGCTTAAATCTAGCTTAAGCATTTTCCCAGTAAAATGTACAGTTTTGGATTTAAACTATATGGAATCAAAGCTCATAAAAGTATCACACAAATACATTCACAAAAATTTCGCTTCCAACAGGATTCGAACCTGCGTCTTCTGGCTATCCGGGCCAGACGCCTTAACCAACTAGGCTATGGGAGGAATCGATGTTGACTGCGAAATTCTATATAAATATTTGTGTGAACGTCCGCTAGTGTCGGTTAACACCATAAAATATATCTCATAAAAGTATGCTTTTATAAGCAGTTGATAACTCTTATACTCGTATTGCGGGCGTGACGTAGGTTTTTATTAATCTAGTATTTCGCCATACTTTTGCCTGTGTCTATACAGAGTTATGACTATTAAAATAATTTGAGCCTCCCTAAAATGGAAAATAAAAAAAAAACGTCTTGACCGATGCTTGTTGGGCATCTGTACATACAAAATTGTTGCAAGTTGCCATACTGTGCCAGTTATTATTTTGTGACGTGGTCACCGTTATCTACTAGTCTTGCACTCGAGTCTCGTGGTAGATAACTCGCCCCTGCCGTATTACGTTTCATTGTTCCGGAAATTATGAGAGCTCGAATGGACATGTTTACTTTTTGTGCGTGACAATAAATGTGTTTTTATTTGCGATATAATATTTTTGTGTGTTTGTGGGCAATGTTTGTGGTTAGATATCGGAATTGCAATTTCAGGATATTCAACTTTGGGACGGAAATAACTCTTTTGGCCTTTGAAGCGTGCCAGAAAAGGATGTTAAAATTTACTCAATTTGCGAATGATTCAGGAAGTGTACCTAAAATTATAAAGTGTTGATAAAACGGCAGATATAGGCAGAAAAATAAACATTCAACTTTAATCGGTTCCGTGAAACAGTATCACAGCACTTAAAACTTTGAACCCGTATCAAATGCTGAACTTGTCACCTGTGGTCGCCTTTGACACGAGCGCGGCACGTTTACGAATATATTAACAAATCGCATGATTAACACCGTAAAAGGCCTTTTTCACGCGTAACGAGTTTTGTTTATGAATAAAAAATGTAATGAAATGACAGAGAGTGAAATACGTTGTGTTTACACGTAACGTTTGCGTGCAGGGGGTGGGCGAACACTTTGATCCTATATTTTCACATGGCTTTGTGCGCGACGACACGGGCTGACAAGCGGCCCGGCCAGACACAAAAATAAGGCTTTAACCGTGTCATGGTAAGCCTGCCGCCGACGGCAAAGGCTCCGCTACAAATTCACGTTGACTTGCTCCCCTTCACTCCTTTTTCTCTTGCACGTATTGCTTGAAAGGTCTTTATCGACAGTATCCAAAAATATCACATTTTTCACGGGCGTACAACGATGAAACCGGGAACGGGAATTACTTTCCATTTATAAAGGGAATATTTAAAACTGTTCACCCGACATTTAAAATTAAAACTGACAAGTAATTAGCAGCAATTTACGGCCAAGCGAAGCTTAGAAACGTAGCAAGTTAATAATAAAATAAGACAAAGCCATTAGGTCACGGCTTTAACAGTTATTAGACACGTAAGTTTAGGAGAAAACTACAAAGAACATGTGGAAATAAGATTCCATCTTAAATATTTTCTATGGTATTCCAACCTTTAGGAATTACTTAAAAATCCTGACGACGCAATCTTTTACCCGGGCCACTATTGGCAGACGTTCTCGCGACTTCGCGACAAAATAACTTCGCCCTCCATTGAAGAGTCCTATTCAACCACCACAAAACCTTTTGCATCGCATGATTGATCAAAGCTTTGCGTTCAGTGCACGTTCTTTAAAATGCACCCGGTAGGTTGCTCAATACCGAATATTTCCTCATAAATTTCACGGAAAAGATTCGAATTAAACCCAGAAATATTTTGTCACGTTGGAACGTGACGTAATAATGCGTAAAAGCATCTCTTTTCATGTGAATCGCAATAACAATGCCTAGTTCTGTGTTAGCAACTCCCTCGTTATAAGTTTTAATAGTGCGCGATACAAAGACTCCCGAATTGTGACGTTGGGGTAGTAAATCCACATGGAATAAATACATCTCAATTTTGCTAAATAAGATATATAATATATAAATTTATTTTCATTAAATAATAAAAATATGATGAAGTCTATGGCGTCAATTAGGAATAGAGGTGTACAAATTAATTAGGTAGTAGGATTAACTGTTCTGTTAGTGTCCGTCTGGGTGTTTACCACCGCTTTGCTTGTGTAGTCTGCTGCCAAGCAGTACAGTGCAAGCATTACTGTGTTCCGGTTTGATGAGCAAAGTAGTTAGAGAAATTACTGGACTTCATCAGACTTAGGATACCTCATGTCTCAGGGTAACGAGCGCAATGAAGTGCCGCTCAGGTTTTTGTGTTTCAAAGTTCTGAGTGGCACTGCAATTGTTGTGGGCTGACGCTATATTTAGGTCAACGACCCGCTCGCCTCGTTATCCAAAGATATCAAAAATAATTAAGAACTCAAAGTGACTTTTCTTTGCCGTTCTAGATTATATTTAATAAATATTTAATAGAATAGTATTTTAGTATTATCTGGTATAAAGAACGATTACACCAGAAATCGTGGTAATAGTAAATTTGTTTAAACAATTCTCATCATTCTAAATCTTTTTGGGACAGAGAAATGAAATAGTATTTATAGACATCTATTACAGAATAGTCTTCGTATAACGAGTCTTTATAGGGAGGACGGCAAGTCATGTCATTACGGAGTTCGGGAAATGAGAAAGATAGACGAACGTCAAATGCGCCGTTTTCTTTGATTTCTATTGCATTTAGAATTTTATGATGGGATCTATCCTCTCAAATGGCTTTCGCTTTGAAATAAGATATGATATTCTTACGTAAATATCATGAATTCTGTTCTCTCTAATTTGTGGGTACCAGTGGTTGTTACTGTATGCCGCACCCAGCGCCTGGCAGCCACGTCTAGTGGCAGCGTTCGCTGACCAATGTGCACTTAATAGCAGCTAAACATCTTCACTCAAAATGTTTACTTAACAAAATCAGGCGAGCTTCTGGCTCTGGGAGAAATATGTCATTATTGATAATATTGATGTGATAAAAACACGTTTTTACTAATTTTACTCGACCAAAAAAAAGAGACAAAGTTCGAAATATTTTGAAGTAATGTATTTTTGGAATTTTACTCAATTCAGTGGCGCGCGCGGTCTTCCTTCACACCGACAGTGGGTGCAAAGAGGACGGAATGATGAATGTCAAAAGATAGTGAATATATTTTGATGCAATTACTAAAATTTACAGTACCCGAGAAAACGAATCCCTAAAAAGATGTAAGACAATCTAATTTGACATAACCCAGTGCTACAACCACGTTTACAATACGATATTAAATCGATTAACAAAGGCCTCACAGGTGAGGGGTTACAATCTGCCATCGGATGTAAATCGACAGCGATTACGGATAACGGGAACAATATAATGACCATTAGCCGCAATACAAAGCCTTTCAGGGGCAAACAATAACGGGAAACTGAGACTGTAGACCGAAATGTATTTTTGAAATGTTGGATTTAACAAGGGATTAATTTGGTAATTTATTTATAGGCTCAATGAATGTATCAAAAGAAAGGTCATCTTGATTTTGACATAATTGAATACATAAATGTATGATTCTACTCGTATAAAAAAAAACAGAAAACGAACTTCGTCTAATCGTTGGAATGTATGCTTCCTGAAATTTTTGAAACGACGATAACTCAGTAAAATTACCCGCTTTGATAAAGTGGCCTGAAAGCCTACTCATTAAGAGACCAGACGAACACCTTGTTCTCAAACCTTGTGACGTATGCGCTCAGTACACGTGTTTCCAGTTGCGGCAATCGGCAACACGCAAAGTTAGCTATTTTTATACGATTTTCTACATATAATTTTGAGCAACTGCGCACATGAAGCAACTCTAGTTGCGAGTTTCGGCAATTGGCAACCGTTGATGAAAACTTGTAAAAACAGCTAATTGCGAGTTGGCGTAACTGGAAACACGTGTGCTGAGTGCCTTAAAACGAAAAATAAACATGATTGCTCTGGAAAATACTGCTGTGATCATCTTCTTTTCTAAACTGAACCTAAACTGAGGTAAAGTTTGTTGTAAATTTGTTACCGCTAATCACTAGTCCGATTTTAAAAATACTTTCATTACTAAGAAGCTACATTCTCCCTGAGTCCTATGGCTACATTTTGCCTTGATTCCAAGCATGCAAAGCCGCGGGCAAAAACTAGTTCAAGATATTTTTTATATCAGACAAAACTAACCAATACTTTATCAAAATCCAACAATAAATATGTTCAACCATGTTGAAAAACTTACAGCTTTTTGATAAATCATTCGTCTTACAGCTTTATCTTATATTTGAACACCAAAACGATCTTCAACTCTCTTGCAAAGCTTCCCACTGAAATTACAGAGCTAAAGTAACTTACCCAAGATACCTATTTACCGGCAAATATTTACCACAAACGCCTCAGTTAGAAACTTAAGTAAACAGATAATCACCTATTTGTACGTATCCGTTTTGCGTTTAATCATCACATTAATTAGGGTACTATTGACATAAACGCTGTTTGTAGTACCGACAATTAGATCAAACAATATGTTAGTATTTAATAAACAGATGATGCGTTATAAGATAATTAGTAATCGAGTGCTTGGACAGGCTTATATACATTAGTTGATTGGATCTTGTGTGGCTTTTGTGTATAGCCATTTTGAGCCTTGGTTATAAGTTTTGTAATTTATAGAGATAAATGCAAAAGAAGAGAAATTAGCCAATTTTTGTTTGGACTCGTGTTTTTCAATTTCTCAATCAAAACGACATAACATTTTGAATATATAACACACTAGCTTCTGCCCGCGGTTTTCACCCGCGTTCCCACGGAAACCATGCATTTTTCCGGGATAAAAAGTAGCCTATGTTACTCTACGGTCCATAAACTATAACTATTCTAAAAATCACATCGATCTGTTGCTCCGTTGCTGCGTGAACAAAAGGAGAAACCAAAAAACCAATAAATCCACAAACCAACAAACAGACAAACGCACATTCGCATTTATAATATTAATAGGACTAAATAACATCAATAGATTTTTTTCATCTCACAATCACAAGGCTTCGAACAAACCCGAAACCAATGGAGATTTCTTGTTTGCACAAAAATATATTCCAATGGGAGAATCGAACCAGGCAGCCCTTACATGGGCTTATATAACCTGAGTTTAAATTGGTATGTTATACCAAAAGGGGGTCAATGTACTCCTGAAGGTCAACAACATTTGTTTTACGACTTTTTTAATTTCAGAATTTTTTAAATGTGTACATCGTGTTTATCTGTACACCACAGGGTATATTGTTATACTATACATAACCGTATTTGTTACTCAATAATTAAAACAAAATATTAAAAAAATATATTTATGATTTTCACATTATATTGCATAATGAGAATACGATAAATCCTATTAATCCTACTATAATGCGAAAGTGTGTTTGTTGGTTTGTCCTTCTTTCACGCAGCAAATGAGCAACGGTTAGACGTGATTTTTGGCATAGTTATAGTTATGGACCGGATAGGCTAATATGTATCCCAAAAAAATACACGGTTCCTGTGGGAATGCCCGTGAAAACCGTGGCCAGAAGCTAGTAACGTAATATGTTAACATTTATACTATTTCAGCCTCTTCAAGTGTCGTTCAACAGGACCGAAACTCAGTTGTATGATCGACACATTCTAACTAACATGTACGCAAACTAACTAGTGAAGTTAAATAAAAGCTTGTAAAAAATACCACCAATTATAAAAACTCAACAATTACTGAAAGTAATAGGTACAATTAAGAATATTTACTAAGACAAAGGCCATTCTACAATGATATTTTGCTAAGTGTTACCTTCGATGGAGTTTTAATTGGTGCTTGAGGAAATAGACACTTGTATAATAAATGATACTTATCATTGTCTGGTAATCTTCTTTCTTTTTATCAGAGAACAAAAAGATTCGACTTATTTTTTTTATGTATCTTTTACATTTTTAAAATGAACTCTTTTCGGATTCAACGTTTTGATAAATTCAACGTTGTGAGGATACAGTATTTAAGGAATTCAACTTTCTGGGCCTGGAGGCTCTTGTTTAAGCTGTCATTGAAAAAAGAGATTACTCAGTTATAAAACGTTATATTTTACTTATGAGTGAGTAAAATGTACCTACAACTGACTAAATCTATACATCTATACAAATAAATAAAATTGAAGTGTCTGTTTGTAATATGAAAATAACAGCTTTTTACTAAATGCATATGGAAGTATATACGTTACCTATCACAAAACAACCATTTTTAAAATTTTTGTCTGTCTGTTTTTCTGTTTGTTCCGGGTAATCTCCAAAACGGCTAGACCGATTTTGACGGGACATTCACTGGCAGATAGCTGATGTTATAAGGATTAATTTAGGCTACTTTTATTTTAGAAAAATAATTAGGGTTTTGCGCAAAAAAATAAAACCCATGAAATCCAATATCTCCACATGGGTCAAACCGCGAGCAGCAGCTAGTATCAGATAAAATAAAGACTTCGGAAACACCTTGATCATAGTACTTACATAATGGAAAGTAAATGGTATTTCAGTACTATTGACAAAATTATCATCATCATTAACCGAGAGTTTGTTATTTTATTAAAAAGTATGCAGAAGCTCATCAACATAGACTTCATCATCATGTGAACGTCGAAGCAATCCAGCTTCTCGACCACACGGAAATACTGAGAAGAGTAAAACAAAACCGTTCGAGCTAGTGTAGTGTATAGTATTAAAGTGTTAGTGTTAAGTAGTACAATTGCTATATATATGTTAAGAACACATGAACAAAGTGTCTTCCCCTTAATAGAGACAATAGGAAAAGTGTTAATGGACACTTTCTTAGACAGTTGATTTAGAAGTTTAAGTTAAATTTAAATTACTTAATAGCACAATTTGTGGCTAGATTGTATTATAAGTAGGTTACGTTACAAAACGAAACCTAGGCAAGGAAAAAAAAATCATTAACCGAAAAGGGGAGCTGCTGAACATCGACCTCTTCCATGAAGGGGGTTTTGCCAAAATACACCACGCTTGGCAGGCAACTTGGTGATCGCAGTAGATTGTGATGTTCACCGATTAGAATGCTGCTGACCATTCCGTGTATAATTACTTACGGCACCCATGGGAAGAGATGGGGTGTCGTACTAGTCTTAGCCGGGACCAACGACATCACCACTTGAAATCAAACGCTTCGTGCGTAAAGGAAGAACATCTATGCAATGTGCATATCTCCTCGTCTATATCTCCAGTACACTTCGTACCCACTCGCAAAGCTCTCACTCTCCCCGCATTACCACAGATTAGTATTGTACCTACGGTCCGCGCTACTACAGTAAGAGTAGCCCAATTGAATTTGACAGACTACAGTATAATAATCTCCTTTGATTACACGAGCCATAGACCAAAGTCATCCCAAGCTCCGTAATATCCCAAATTAGAGACTACCGGTTATAAGGTAAGAACAATATCTCGATATTATCTGGGATGGTTTTGTTTTTGATAGGTTTCATGGATAAACGAAACTAATTAAGCGTTTTAATTAATCCTCCCATTGGGTGTTTTGTTACCGAAAATATTGATTTCTCTTCTCATAGCCGCAGCGCCTGGAGCGAGCGTTCATTCACAAACGTTCTACTTTTATGTTGAATTTGCCTATTACGTAATATCTTAATTTATTAAAGAGTTACTCTGCTTACTTTGCCTCAGGTTTATACAGTTTAACAATTCAAATGTACTTAGGTATGAGTTGGCAAAGGTTTTGAATCTTGTAGATTTATGTATGTTTGGGCCAAGTTAAATTATGTTTTTGTTTAGTCTGGTTTAAGATGACACTGATGTTTAAGTGACTATCATTTCTTTTGTTCATCGAACCGCAACACAGTAATGCTTGCACATTATTTTATGGTGGCAGATTTCACGAGCAAAGCGGTGGTTCTAACCCAGACGGACTCTCGCAGAAGAGTTAGTCCTACCAACCTGTGAAAGTTTTGCTTTAGACAGAGCACTAAGCACTGATAGGAATCCGCGGGGTTACGCAAAATCATCTGCCTAGGATGCGTACGCGATTCAATCATTTACGAGCATTCACCTCCATAAAACAAACTTTGAAATCGACGATTCGCGTCACGCGCGATCCCGTATCACGGCCAAAATGTTACAGACAGGCAACAGTAATAGTTCAGTAACTCAATCAAATCGGAACAACTGAGGACGTCCCGAGTCCCGACGCGGCATGCGGGTTTATTGAATACTGTTATCTAAATTGTGGGTTCTTGATGTCTCTAACAAAGATTAAATTAACAGGTCGAGTGCAGGCCACGAGCCCCAGGGATTGTATTTCCCGATTGGCAGCGTTCGGTTTGGGTTTAATACTCTAATCCTCTTGTAGTTGTAATAGGGATAATTGAACTGTTGTTACGTTATTACGCGGTGAGGTATGCGCGTTTTGAGGATACGCTAATACCGTATTAATGTGTAAGGCGTTTGTTACTGCGGGAGGTATTAGTGGAATTGTTTTGTATAGCTCACTGTTGTCTCAATGGATCTTGGAACAATTAGGTACAATCACAATAAGAAAATGTTCGTAATCTTAAGGTCTATTTTTTTTTGCGCAGTACCTACTTAGATGTTTTGTGTTCAGCGTCCTTGCTTAAATGTATTTGTCTAGTCTATGTCAGTATTGCGTTACCGTGACAACGATTCTGTTATAATAAGATTTATGAACAAAGACAATTAATGAGGAGATGCAAGTGATATTGTCAGACTTTGACAGTTTAAACCAATTTAATTAATTTTTCTAAATAGCCAGGCCATTAAGAAGGTTTTATCAAAGGTGAATGCTATTTTAACCTTTGTTATCACTGTATTAAACAGTAGTATTCTATACAGTAGTCTGCTAACTGCCGTAAGATCAAAGGGTACCTACTAAATGTACATAAGTGATTAAGGAAAGAATTTGAAAACTGACGAAGGTATTCTTACCGTGACTGTACAGTCTTTTGCATAGAATTACGAGATCGGTTTCTAAATTTTTTTCTGAACTATTTTGGAAATTAAACTATTAAATAAATAACATGTCTTCTCAACAAAAACTTAAAAAAGTAACGTTTATATCTCAGGGTTGATACTTACAGCGTTGCTATGTGTCTGGTCGGTTTTGAGTTCCTTGTGGTTGGAAAACTGGACGTAGACAGCCCTGCCACGGAGCTGCGCGACGCATCCTCCGAAGTATGCGACCATTGCCACTGCCGATATTTCTTCCGCCATTTCCAGGAATGCCTACAAAAAACAATTCAATATTTAATAGATTATACTTACTATAACATTAAAAGTAAAAACTAGGTGTAAATTAGGACCGAATACTTATGGCATCATCATTTATTCCTTAGTAGTTTAGCAATGTAGGTATGTAGCAATTTGTATGATCTACTATCACTAGTATAGGTTTAATATTTATTGAATCCAAGGCATTTTATTTTACATTTGAGGAAGACTTAATTTTTAAGGAATACTACCGACTTAATAATTGCTGCACAAATCATCAGATAAAAAACAATAGCCACAAAAGTCTCCACTGAACGAAACAAAATGAATTAAAAAAAGTCATTATAGCATAAATAAAAGTAATTCTGCCAAAAAACTTGCAGCATATTATCATCACTATTTTATTGCGGGTCAATACCCAAGCTAGGAGATAAAAAAAACCTTTGCTATTAAGCCGCTAAGATAAGTTGAGCGAATGAAACCTTCAACCTAATTTCTCAGAGTGACGAATGTAGTGTCCTGTCATATATTAATTTGTTAATTGAAGTTCTGGACTACATTGTAATTATTATTAGCAGGCTTGAAAGTTACCAGGTATGAGCAATAAATTAGTGTGAAAAGAAACTGATATCTCTTACAAAAGATATAGAATAAACCCAAACTGCGATTTTAATTATAAACCCAGTCACTCAACAACAAATAAAAGGATTATAAACTATTCCATATATATTCAATAATGGATCCAAACCGGGCTTTGAGCCGGACATCAATAGCATAGGAAGTTCCAAGAACGGACCAAATCCAGGTGTATTCAATTTCTAGTCCGCTTTTCCATCTATCCAGTGGCTAAATAAAGCGTTAGTTAACAACAGCGGTGGTGTAATGTGGTGTGCCCAAACAACGTTCGGGTTTGCGGGGCCTATAGAGTCCAATTAATCGGCTTCGATCCGCCCCGGCCGTCCACATAAACCAAGCAATGAAACAACAGACTCATCCCTGGCACCGCAATAGAAATACAAGACAGTCGTTGAGCTTCATACTGTATCTATACGTTGATTAGTGCCTGCACCTACCAGTCTTGGATTGTCGAGTTAACGTCGTATCATGTACAATATATATATACAAATAAATAAAATTGAAGTGTCTGTTTGTAATATCAAAATAACAGATTTTTACCAAATTCATATGAAAGTATAAATACGGTACCTACAAAAAACAACCATTTTTAAACTTTTTGTCTGTCTGTCTGTTTGTTCCGGGTCATCTCCGAAACGGCTGGGCCGATTTTGACGGGACTTTCACTGGCAGATAACTGATGTTACAAGGAGTAACTAAGGCTACTTTTATTTTAGAAAAAGAATAAGGGTTCCGCGCAAAAAAATAAAAACCCTGAGATCCAATATCTCCGCGCGGGTGAAACCGCGGGGCAGCCGCTAGTTAAAAAATAATTGGTCCAATTAATCAGTTCAGTATTGAACATAACTGTTCCATCAGCACTTAGTACGATAATACCATTTCTATTTCATATCCATTATAAGCTGAAACTTCAGTGTAGACGTAACTAAACCGATCAGATTTTAGGATAGGCTGGTCTTTCTACACTCTACACCAAAGATTTTTACCGAGCGTAGCTGCAGAGATAGTACAAATAAATATCAACGATAATGCAAGCAGTATTATAGAGATTCAAAGAAGCTTATCATCCGATCTCCAGAAATTGCACAAGCTAAGGTGCGGTTTAGATGAATATGCTCACAGTTCTCATTCTCTGCGCCTCGAAATTTCTAAACGCGGTATTACTTCAAAGGCCTTTTCCACGGCATTATTCAGTTTACCTTTCAGGTACAACCGTAAGTTTCTGCTTTTGGCACGCAATAAATACGAGTAGTAACCGGGCAATGCTATGATAGCGCACAGCGAGCCGCAAATGAAATAGAAATGCCCGGGGCTAATTAAAATATGAATGTTGTGATGAAAAGCGAGCGTTGCCGACGGAAAATCCAAATAAACGTGTTTGATGGTCTGGGGCTGTAATATTTATTTTGTACTTATATTGCAGTGTAAATAACACGTACCACCTGGGTGTATTTTCGTTTATGCTTTTAGCTCGGTTTTTGGTATCAATCGTTTTATTTGGTCACATGCAATTTACATCTTGTACTTGTATTCGTATAAAATAAGTGGCAAATAGTACATACCTAATTTATTAATGTAATAATAACAATAAACTAAGTTTTGTCTATGAAATATATTTTATAGTGTTAACCGACACTAGCGGATGTTCACACAAATATATACATCACAAAAATTTTGTGTCTGCTGGTAGCGAAATTTTTGTGATGTATATATTTGTGTAAGTTTAGTCTATACCTAATTTACTAATTCCTTTTTTGTCAGTGATAATGTAGGAAAATAAACTAAAGAGACTAAGGGACTGGCTTGCAAGGGCGACTGCCCATTGGTAAATATAGCTTGGACGCTACCCAGACGAGCATTGAAAATGTTCAAACACTACCTAAGATTTCATCCCGACGTTTTCTTTCAGCACTCTCATTGTAGGATAAACAATCGACTTACAAATCGGTGGGTTATCTCACTAATTATATAGGCTCTTATTAATTAATAAACTGTGTTAAACGATAATTTAGTCAAACTTTGTTTTAGCTTTGTTGTTCTTTGACAAAAATTGTCAAAGAACATCGACATCAAATTGAATCGACATAGACAAAACGCAGTTTAACTATTCAACGGTTTAACACTGTTTATTAGCAAGAGCCGAAGTAATATACTACTCTGTTAAATAGCGATGTCGTAAACCTATTACCATAGTTACCGAGTAATATAGACTATGACTGTTACCAAATGACCCAATAACTCCAACCATGACACCACGATCACAAAACAAAAACCGATCGATGCGGGCCAAATTAATATACGTGGACAGGGACAGTTACTGCCAGTGTCCCCGTCGTAAAATAGTGTCAACGCCTCTTTGAGTTTAATCACCGAGAGTGTGGCGATTGTACCTCTCAGTCCCGGTGTTTGCCCTCTCCTTTGTTCCGAACCTCGGCAAGCGATATTTTCATCATCTACTCTACGGGTGGTCAAAGACTGTGCACACTGTTTCGCATTGATTACCTCGTGTTAGTAATAATTTGGTAAACAACGTGGCCTCTGCGGGTTAAAGTGCATCTAGGCTGTCATCATGTACGGTCTACGATTATTTTAAATATTTAGAAAAATAGCTAATTGCGTAACTTGAATACTGTCAGTTATTTAAAAACGTGTAGCTTCCACTGCTTTTCCTAGCATCAGCAATATTTGTAACGGTAGGTTCCAATAATAAGTGTACATAATTAAAGTACGAAGTCTAACAAAGTAATCCCTTTAGGTCCTCAAAGAAAACTTGACTAATGAATTTCCTTCCTCTGTGCATGTCGAAACAAAGCCAGAAAAAAAATCCTAAAACATGTCATAAGAGGCAAAGAGATCGTTCATAAAAAGGGATGCGTCTTGTTTCTCTTGGTGGAAGAGAGATTGTTTTTCTTCCGCCGTGTACCTACGGTCCTCCTTATGCCGTACCCCGGTTTTGTACGTCTACGCGGCCGTTGTCATACGGGCTATTTATTAGGCGGGATAACATTGTCGTCGACGGCCTCTCCGCACGTAATAGGATTTTTTTTATTATTTTATTTCTAGGTTGTAAACTAACTCATTTTTAATTTGTCAGGGGGAAATCGTAAATTTTGCTTGCACGTGGCTCGTGGCGGGTGTTTCGACGTAAAACAGGCAGTAAACCCGTCTGGATGTCGGTTCACACACAACCTGCTTGGACGTACTCCCACCGTGTGGTGTGCTGACATTTTTTTGATGGATTGCTAACTGTACCTTGGGTATTTTGTGAATATTGCATGTTGAATTTGTGTTTTACGCTGAAAGTGTCGTATATGTTTCGATGTTACGGCTAATACGCGATCTAATTGGAAAATACACTCGTGTTCTACGTTATCCGGCTACTTACCGAGTTACCACAAAAACAACTTTTAGACGCCAGGAAGTTATTATAGTAATGTCACAAAAGAATGGAGTTAGACAACGGTTAGACACTACTTAAATAAAAAATTGTGGTTGTTCATATTTAAACACGCGACCAAGGCTTGTTTAGGGTTAGATACTGTTTAACAAGTGTTTATAGTGTATTTAGTTTTTTGTGGTAAGACCGTAAATGTCTTAACAAAAGTCGTTGGATGTCTGACCGCACGAATAAGAGTTTTGATGGGATCCCGATATTAAAATTTATTAATCCCATTTCAAATATAGCTGTATTGAATCGGACCTTTAGCACGGCTGTATTGAATCGGACCTTTAGCATTCTCGTTAGTTTTATCACTTGCATGCAAGATTAAGTATTAGTTTTCTAAGATCAATGAGTTTTTTTGAGGTAGGAACTCTAAAAACAAAAGGTAAGGGTAAAGGTAAAGGTAAGCAACTACTTTCAATAAAACGTCCTACTCACATTTTAGTAATTAATGTACAAGTAGGTTCATCATATAAACATAATTATTATTATAATATATATATTTTAGCATATGTCCGGATAATGCGCATAGTAACCGGATAATGCGCGTATTAGATACTGTTTAGGAACTATCATCTGATACGTCTGTGTAGTAAAAGTCTTAAGCTAACATAATTATGGAGCTATCTTGGTTTTGATTGGCCCGTATCAGGAAACTTTGCTATTGGTCGCGGGGACCGTTTCCAACTGGCCAATGAAATGGAGTGCTAGTAAACACATATTCAAATTATATTGTAGATATTTCGCTTTACCTTAACGAGTGAAAGCAGCGACAAGCTATTCAATTTCAGCAACAACTCACACCCATATTTCAACTTCCCAGTAAAAGATACCCATCTCTATGTTAACACTCATTCATGGGCCCTTCCCGTTTCCAAATTGAAATTTACTTTGGACGTCATCGCGCCCTTAATTTCCGCTAAATATAATTTCAGATGCAATCTCACTTTGGGTTCAATTCGCAAGTTATGTCGGGAAAAATAGGGGACGACGACGAACCTTCAACGAATTAAAAATGTTCGCAATTCAGGGTCCATTTTGACCCCGTAATAGATAAATGTCGCTCGTTTGACAGGGGTAAGTGCGGGCTGTCGATCATATCGTGGCTTGTCAGCTTTCACGGCGTACTTAGAATGTATTTTTCATTGTTCGACATCCCTTATTCATGGGCCTGCGGAAAGTGGAGTATGAACAAAATTGTTTAACATTAATGCTTTCTTTGCGAAGGGAATAATACTTTTTGACTGAAGATTAAATTGAGACTTAGTTTTTTTGTTACATATTTTTTTAACTCAATTCGTATGGATTTTGTTATCTCTACCAAGATAAAGAAAATCAATAGCTATCTCTTGCGAGTTGTCGTTCGAGCTTACAAGCCAACTTAGCAATGTTCACTTTTATCCAATCGCGTGAAAAACGCATTGTCCTACTAAATAGAGAAAATTAAAGTTAGAGACATGTCGAGGCCGATGGAGCAATGGTCGTGGCCTATTTGCGGCTAGCGGCCGAGTCGCCCACTTGTTGTGCTTCCGGATTCGCTGGCTTGTTACTCGGCCGAGCTAATTTGCTGACTAGGAGTAGTCATTGGTTTGTGGCGAAGTTAGCTTAGAAATGAGTAGTTGTAAAGCTTTGCTTATCAGGGGGCCCTGTAAAGCTAATCAGCAGCTTTTATGGCGCTGGATTTGATAGGGATCGTATCTTGCAAAAAATGACAAGTGAATCTGTATGTTTTACCTGATTTTTTCCTTTAAGCACGAGCACATTGGTGACTCTTCCGAAAGGCAATCCCAACTGTATGATCTCAGCCTCCGTCGTTTCATTGGGTATGTTCCGTATGTGGATAACCCGAGACGGTTTGCCGACATTGTGTTCCAGTTTCACCTGAGGACAAAATAAAGTGTTTTGAAGAAAAGCAAAAAGTTTCTAAATTAGTTTACAAGCGGTTTACTACCTATATATTTTTTTATAGTATTTGATAACGACGCGAGCTGGTTCTTAGCCCGATGGTAAGCATAACGCCGGCCCATAACTATTGCATTGCCACTCGGAACTTTGAAACACAAGGCCCTCGTGGCACTGCAGTGGCTCTTTACCCTGAGATATTAGGTATTAAGTAAGTGTCATAAACCCAGCAATTTCACTTACTATACTTTATTCATCAAACCGGAACGCAGTAATGTTCACACATTACTGCTTGGCGACAGACTACACGAGCATAGCGGTGATACTAACCCAGACGGACACTCGCAGAAGGGTTATATAGTTATTTAGTTAGTCTTTATTATCCGTATTATTTTAGCTCGCTTCAAGCAAAACTAACCAACGGTGTCCTTTTTCAACTCCTTTTTGAACCTTATACGGCATTAAGGTTCAAAAAGGAGTGTTCTATCATAAAATGGTTAAGAAATTAGTATAATTATTATGTTCTACTTAACTGTGTATAGCCAATTATTATTTGTTTACTACCACACGCACTTCCTTACCATGGAACATTTATTTCGTGAGGTGTTTATATCTTGTCATCGTTCACTGCGGATAGGTTGCTATGATATTATATGTTATAGAACTTTATTACGAGATAATTTCAATATTCTAAAAAATTGCAGGAGCAAAACTAATAAATATTTAGTAGTGGTTGAGATATAATATATCGAACAACAAACATATAAAATACTACCATCGCAACCAGACTTAAAATACTACTTCCCATCCCCAAGAATATCAGTTAACAAGAGAACTAGACTATGAATTAAAGAAACAAAGAGCAATTACATAGAGAGGGCAGCTTCCCTTTGTTCGTGAAAGGATACAAATAAATTGTATAAATCCGTACGACAACGCTAATGGAGAGCGTTCGGCGAATGTACTACAAATGAGTGGCTAAAAGGCTGGGCTTATGAAATGACCGTTCTAATATACATAAATAAAGGTGGCATTGTTAGCTAGGAGGAGCCGGTTGGATAATTGAAAAGTCGATGTAGTATAATTGTCGGGGCTTATCGGGAGCGGGCCGATGTGGGCGCTATTGTTCCCGCGAGAGCCTTTTGATTACGGCGGGCCCGAACCGAGCCCCGAATATATTGTAGCTTTGTATGACACTTCACTTTCCATTGAGGTGAAAAGAGCAACCTGTACGTAGCGGCGCATTTTTATTTTGTTTCATTACATTGGGAGTTCATAAACTGTAAATCATTTCGGGTCCGTGAGAGAGAATTTATGTCACGATAAAACGTGTGTATGGCACTTTGAGCACTTTGTCCTTAATTCTTAAGGGATATTTATTAGTTTTAGAGGGGTTAGCACTTAGCTGGAGAAACGTTAAATTTCAATACAGATTTTAGATCAGTAACATATAGTTATTTAGTATATCATTCATATCAAATTATAGACTCTGTGTGTCATTAAATCTTTTCTCTTTGGCAGGAAGATTTGGGGAGTTACGGACTATCTATTCCCCATTATACGTTCTTTGGCGGGCGGCGGAGCGTGGAGGTGTAACAAATGAGACTAATGCCTATTAGTTCGACCTTGTTAAGTTCAGACAAAGTGAGCAACTGCTCTGATAAAAGTGCAGGAAAAGTCGAAAACAGTTCTCAAACTGTTCACTGTGGTTTCGCTTTGAGAGTTTACTCGTAACCGTATTGTGAGTTCTTGAAATACGGATTTAGGGCCGGGCTTTGCAATTATAAGGTACTTTGTGGATAATACAGAAATTGTTCATTTCAAAAGCTTCTTTGTGCCTCAAGTCCAAGTCAGATAACATAATAAATTCCTTATTTATTTTTCCGAATTACTAACTAGAGATGGGAAAAAAATGTTCACCGATATAGATAATGTTCATTTTCAAACAATTCCAATTCTCTTACAAACGACATCAAAAGACCCGAATATCCGGAAATAAATAAAAAAATATTTTTCCAAAGTGACTTGCAAAAAGGTAAGGTATAAATCGTGGAGCACGCTCGCCCACCTCGAGGGTACATTTCGGTATTTTCTCTTCTCACGAAAGAAAACAACTGGTACGTAAAACGTAAAGAAGGACATTACTTTCGCTGGGTCAGAAAATCTGCGAGGAACGATTTCCACATCAGGCACTTTAAATCATCCGCTCCGTCTCACATTTCATCCATAAATATTAAATTTTGGCTTGGTTGCCGGGATAGAAAAAAGACGATATCGTATGACATTCCCGTGCGAGGATTTCCCGGAATCGGTCAATTTTCCCGATGATCGCACGGGCTGTGTTTATTGAAACACTATTTCTCAGTTGGCCGCGTTCCGAAGTGCGCTGTCATTAACTATGTCACACCTCTGCCTCTACTGTCGGTGTGGTCGTTACATCAGATTTTCTATCAACCTTACTATAGAAATCTATAGTCAAGTTGATAGAACAAATATAACTAATTGTTGAGATTTACACAGCAAGTGGATCAGCCCTTATATGAAATATCCGTGAAGATTGTATACTATTGCCGGCCTTACACGCTTATGCATGTTTTGCTGTCAAAATAACATGGTTTGGCAACAAGCGAAAATTATGAGGTAATTACATGCGCACGCGCGGCATGAAGTAAAACAATCAAAATCCACGAAACAGACCAAAACAGCAATACAGGCTGATAGCGCTGTCTCTTTCAGTACCTGCTTGGGCTCAACATGACGACTGCTCCGCTTTACGCTACATACATTACTTGCTATTTTTTGAGTAGAGATCGTAGAAGCGGCTGCGGTGCGTCTCTTTCCCCTTTTCCCTCTATCCGTGGTACAGTTAGCGCTCGGACTAGATTTCCTCCACCAAGCACCACTTTAAACGGTACGACAGACGTCAAGCGGTTATCGTGGTTTTTCCATGGTTTGCGCGTGGTCCGTGATTGATTCTTATCTATCAATCATGCATTACTTCTAACGGGCCGTTATGTTAGCAACCAAAAACCACTGACCACTGTAAAGTTTTTAATATTATGACTAATGTAGAACATAATGATTCCTCTGTAATTATTTGTTTCTTTTAAAACACGCTATTTTATACTGTATTACACTGTCTTCAGAACCAAGAGTCTGTTCAAAGTTTCAACATGAGTGTTTCAACGAGAAGTGGACGCAAAACCGATCGAGTGTACCTTACACACATCATGTCAAAGCTAGTTAAAAAAAGCTAGTACAACACGAAGCGATTTCTTTTTCATCGTAGAAACTTCCTGTAAAACTTTATGTTAGACGGCTTCCTAGCTTAGTTACTAGTAACCCTGCTTGCAAAGCGAAGGACTTCGGATTTGATTCCCGGCCGTGGCAGATTTTGGGTGACGGCCATAAAGTATGTTCTCGGGTCTTGGATATTTGTTTTGCGTATCCGTATCTGTCCATGCCACCAACGACAGAGAATCCTAGTGCCCCCTGGGTGAATATTATGTTTTATGTTTATATTGATCACGTTCTCACTTAACTTCTAGCGCTGTTCACAAAAATATATTATCATGTTGTTTCAGACAATTTCTTCTTCCGCCTTTCCACAAGGCTTTTTATCTCGTCAACAGTTGACCTAAATCTTATCTCCCCATCATTTTCTATAACCACGGCGGAGGCGGTGCCTGCATCACGGAATCGATTACCTGCCGAGCCCTCTTCCGCTCAGTCATTGTCCATTTACTGGTGACGACGTACGCAACGAAAATGAACGATGGTATTGTATTAATATTTTATTTAGAAGTAATGAGGTTGGGGATACCCCTGTAGTTGGAGTATCTTAGAAGGTTTTACTTTATCTTCCTTGTTTTCGGAATATTACATCATGAGGTCTGATCGTGGTATGACGTAAACAATAGATAAGATTTTTCTCGGTACAATGTATTAACACAAACCCTGTTTCTATAGGCATAAAAAAAAAGGAAAGCTGCGTTTTGTAGTTTCAGATTAAATAATATACTAGCGAACAAATTCAAATTCAAAATTCTTTATTCAAATAGGCCCCAAATGAGCACTTATGAAAGTTAAAATAAATGATTCTAACAGCGGGCCTCTGCAACATTCGTCTACCCGAATCACAGACCAAAACTAATGCTGACTTTATCAGAACATAATAAATGACAAAGACACCAACAGACCCAATCCGTGCTCAAAGTCAACGAACAACCAACATCCGAATTTTTCGCATTTATATAATTTATAGGATGTGATAATAGAAAATTAGTAAGAATATTGGTGAGATGGTAAGATTACATTCAAAATTATTCGACTATTTAATCTAAATTTAATATCTCCATATTAATGTAGTTTATGTAAAAAGTTAAAAACACAATTCTATGTCTTGCCTCCATCATCAGACCCGCGACACCAAGTGCAATTGATTGGACTTGTCAAAACTAATCATATGAACCCAAACTTGAACTACATATAAAGTTTCATTTCGATACGACAGACAGAGGTAGGTTAAAATTTATTTCCAAGACTCCATTACATAGCTACAAGTGAAGCTAATAAAAGTGAGTTAGAAGGCACATCTAATACAATTAAATTTAAGAAACGTCCATTTATTCTCCCGATTGCATTTATTCCCGATGACGCATCACAGCGCACAACCACTTCGCTTCATAAATCTTCCTCGTCTGTTAGTACCTGCAGGTTGCGAATGGCGATATCTTACAAAATTCAGAACCGTACGTAGCGGTTGCTAGTAATCAGCTTGCGGCACAGGTCAGGACTGAGCCCTCTGGAGATCGGCTTAGTGCATCGTTGCTGTATTAAAACACGTTTACAGATTAGGCTGAGGTTTTCGTATTGGGTCGCTTTTGTTTTTATTATATTAGTTTTGGAAAGAGGTTGAGGTTAGACTGTGATAAGTTCAGATTGAGTTTAGTGGTAAGTCCACGTTTGATGTGCCCGTAAGATTTAATTTTACGTACCCAGTGAAATATCAGTGAAAAATTTACTGGGCTTATTTATTTTATTTATTTATTTATTTAGGCTTCCCATCGACAATTACACTATAACATACAATATATAATCGAACCTTAGATTATTTTGCTTAATGCACCATCTATTAAAGGGAAACACAGCATGCAATAAAACTTAACAATGTTTATAAAAAAAAGTTAACAATAACCGAGAAGGTATATAGATATTCGAACATGGAACAATAATCGGCAGAAGGCCAATAACAGTTATATTCTAATTGTATAAAAAATACTACCCTTAAAAAAATAAAATATAAGTATAAAAAATACTTTTCATTTTACAATGGCAATCAATATAGCTTATTAATCTATAATCGTTTACCATTGCTAAATGACATATTTTTTCACAAGAAATATTCATGCAAAATAATTAAAACAAAGAAAAACAAAAAGCTAATGAGACTTAATACCTAATGACTCAGGGTAAAGAGGGTGGGCGGGTGGACGTTTATCCAATTAGTGGTTGCTTCGGCCCAGCTCGCAGTCTCGCGCTGCTTGTTTTTGGATAGACGTTCACCTTCCTCACTCATCCCTCGGTGAGTGAGGAGGCTTTGGTCTTGGGGGAGAGCGCAACAGTCGTGTAGATCCCCAAGGCAAGTTCGGCGTTATCCTTCTCGTGGTTGCTGCCTGTTATTGGTCTATTTCCTTCAGAAATAGACGTAACTGAAACGCCGGGCGCCGCGTATCCTTCTTATTATGTATATGTATGTTTATGTATTTATCCTATCTGTATTTATTTATTATGTATTTATAGCATCTATTTATTATTCGTATTTATATATTTATCTCTGCGGTGGTGCCGTTTCTGGTGGCGGTCCGTTGGTGCCCTGTCTCTCTCTCATTCGTGAGAGAAAGACATGGGCGCTGCGGCTGTCGCCGGGAATGGCAGGTCAACGGGGGGAGTCGCCGCTCCAAGTACCTCTCTGCTCTCAGAGAGGACAGTGGATGCGGCAAGCACGGCAGGCCAGTGGGGTGCTGTGAGACGGACCATGCATCGCCGCAAAGATGCATCGAGAGGGGGAGCCTCGCGGTGGCAGTACGCGTACGCTCGCTTCGTTCTCTCACTTTCGTGAGAGAGGGACGCGGGCTGCGCTTGCTGGTACTGGCGAGTGCTCCAAATTTGTGTGTTTATTTTGTCTTTGTGTTTTCTTTTGGTTCTGTGTATTGTATTTTTGATTCTGTGTTCTGTTTTATTTGTTGTGTTTTGTTTTGTGTGTTGTGTCTGTGTTCTGCCACAGACGAGTCGGTTCGGTCGAAAGACCGATGGTCGTAGACAGGGTCCCGGTCGGCGCCCCGGCGGTAAGCTGGGTAGCGGTGACGCGGGTCGGGGGCGGCGGGTTCGGCCGGCTGTGTTAACGCACAGTCGGTCGGACAGGCATTATGCCAACCGTCGGCCAACTCGCCGCGCTGGTGAGGGGCTTGCCTTAATTGGCTGGCCCGCGTGGAGTCAACCACTATAAAAAATCACTCAAAGGTCCCGCGCGTCGACCTACCGCGCGGGGCGCCTCCGAGGGGGTGGCTGGGGAGTGAGCATCAGCCTGCTAGAGGTCACCTGCGGATACAGCCCGACCTCCGCAGTATGTAGGGTTGCCCGGGTACAGGGGGCACTGCCCGGGTCGACGGAGTATTTCCCCCATACTCGTGGGAACTGTATGGAAGAATTTTTAAAAAACAACAAAAGAGTGACGAGGAGTTCGGCGAAAGCTGGAACGGTGGAGGAGGAGAGTCCCCGCATCAAAGCGGAGAGACCGTCAACTGGCGACGAGGCCCAGAGGGCTGAAGTCGAGAGGAGAAGGGAGCTGAGCCGGTCGGATTCCGACCAGTCCGGTATGGAGGTTGAGTCGGCGGGGTCTACCTCGCGACACTCGACTCCGGGACGGTGGAAGAAACGCCGGCTCAGTGTAGAAAGAGAGGGGGCCACTTCGGACGACGACTGCGCCAAGTCGTCTAGGAAGGAGGCCGCAGCAAGGCCACGCCGCGGACGCCCGCCCACAACGGGGCAGTACGTAGGCCTGGCCAAAGCTCAGGACGAGCTCAATAGAGCGAAACGCGAAGAGCTCAAGCTCCAGGCGGAGCAAGAGCTCATGGCTGAGATGGCCCAGAGGCGGGACGAGCGAGTGGCGTGCCTCGCGAAAGTCCCGAGAGTCTCTGAAGGGGTCAACGTGGCGGACGCCGATTTGGGGGCGGTGGCGAAGCTGGTCGAGAGTTCTCTCTCGACCATAATCTCCGTCGCCACCAAATCGAAGAATTTGAAAGGGAACCTCATTCGGGACGTTAAGGAGGCTGTGGGCGCTGTGCAGCTAGCGTTTGAAGCTGTACAGTCGCGCACAGTCTCTGAGGAGGTGAGGCTGTTGGCAGAGGCCAACAAGACCCTCACGGCGCAGCTCACTGAGCTGCGCCGTGAGATGGCAGAGATGCGCGCGGCGCAGGTGCAGGTGGCTCCTGTCGCCCCCGTCTCATCCGAGGAGCTGACGAGACAGGTGATGATCCAGGTGGGCACAATGCTCAATGCCCGCCTGGAGGGCCTCCAAGACCGCCTGCTCCCGGAGAGGCGCCTAAGGCCCCCGCTAGCCGCGGACCGACGACGAGAGTCGGCAGCAGAAGCTGGTGCCCCGGCGCCTATGGAGGTTACCCCTTCGCCTCCCCCCCCTCCACCACGCGCCTCGGTAACGAAGGAGGCGCCCAAGGAGGGCGGGAAAGGCAAGGGAAAGGGTAAGGGGAAGGGGAAGAGCACCCCTGCCCCTGCCCCGGTGCCGGTCGCCACCCCAGTGCCGGCCCCCCGTCCACAAGCTCCCGCGGCGGAGAAGTGGACGGAGGTGGTCCGCAAGGGGGCGCGAAAACCCACCAGGGCAGTGGCGCCTGAGAAGGCGGCACCGAAGCGCCCGGGGAAGAAGGCAGCGTCTCGCCCTGCGAGATCGCAGGCCCCAAAGCCCACGCCGGCACCGAGGCAGATGCCGCCCTCCACAAAGGAGAAGGCGGCAAAACTGCGCCCCCCCCGTACTGCAGCCGTGGTGATCACGCTGCAACCGGGGGCGGCAGAGAGAGGCCTAACGTACGCGGACATCCTGACGCGTGCTAAAAACATGATAAACCTCCAGGATATCGGTGTCCCTCCTCACCTCCGCATGAGGGCGGCGGCGACGGGGGCCCGGATCCTGGAGGTCCCCGGTGTGGAGCGTTCGGAGAAGGCGGATGTCCTCGCGCAGAAGTTGCGCGAGGTATTCGAGGGGGAAGAGGAAGTCCACATCTCCAGACCGGTCACTACCGCAGACTTGCGTGTGACCGGTTTGGACGACTCGGTCACCCCCGAGGAGTTGGCGGCGGCCCTTTCTGCACAGGGAGACTGCCCTGCGTCGGCGGTTAAGGCCGGCGCAATCAGAAAGGGCCCGGCCGGAATGGGCACCGCGTTCGTGCGGTGCCCTATGACGGCCGCGAAGAAGATTGCCGCAAGCGGCCGTCTTCTCGTCGGGTGGGTGGCGGCGCAGGTGCGGATTCTCGATCCGCGGCCGCGCCGCTGCTACCGCTGCCTCGTGCTGGGCCACGTCAGGGCCCAGTGCGAGTCGGAGGTCGACCGCAGCGATGAATGTTATCGCTGCGGTCGCAACGGCCATAAGGCCAACGGGTGCTCCGCCCTCCCGCGCTGCAGCGTGTGCGCAGCTGCGGGACTGGCAGCGGACCACCTTTCCGGGGGCAAGACTTGCGTCAAGCCCCCGCAGAAAAAGGGCAGGAAGAGCAAGCCGGCTGCTGCTGAGGCCACGGCCCAGTCGCAGCCGGCCGGCCCCTCCACAGGGCAGACGGTCACCATGGAGGTGGGTTAATTATGGCCCTTTCCTTCCTCCAGGCGAATGCCAACCACTCCGCTGGGGCGCAGGATCTTCTCCTGCAGTCCCTGGCGGAGTGGTTGGCAAACGTAGCTGTGATAGCCGAGCCGTACGCGGTCCCGTCCAGAACCGACTGGGCGGGGGACCGCGACGGCTTGGTGGCGATCACAACGCAATCGCCGGCGCGCTCCCCACCTATCGACGTGGTGCACAGGGGGGGCGGCTTTGTAGTGGCTCGAGTCGGCAAGGTGGTTGTTGTGGGAGTATATTTCTCCCCCAACAGGCCCCTCGCCGAATTCGAGGACTACTTGGACGAGGTGGGAGTCTGGGTCGCGCGGAGCCGTCCTCGACCCGTGGTCGTCCTCGGGGACCTAAATGCGAAAGCGTCCGCCTGGGGGTCCCCGGTGACGGACGCGAGGGGCACTGCCTTAGAGCAATGGTTGGTCGGCATAGGGCTTTGTGTCTGCAACCGGGGGTCGGAGTTAACCTGCGTGCGGCGAGGGGGGGGGGTCGGTGGTCGATGTGACCTTGGCCACCCCCGAGCTCGCGCGCAGAGTGCATGGCTGGAGGGTGCTGGTGGACGAGGAAACACTGTCCGACCACCGGTACATCCGGTTCGGTGTTTCCTCGTCCGCGAGTGCCCTGGATGTGCGGGCCCCCCCGGTGAGGGAAAGGCGCTGGGCGCTGAAGCGCCTGGACTATGACCTGCTGAAAGAGGCGGCCATAGTCCAGGCGTGGAACTGCCAGTCCTCGGTGCCGGGGACTGTTGAGGAGGAGGCCGACGCCGTGTGTAAGGCGATGGCCCGCGTTTGCGACGCCGCGATGCCTCGGGTGCGAGCTCCTCCGACCAGGAGACAAATGTACTGGTGGTCGGAGGAGATCGCGGCCCTCCGCCGTCGGTGCAGAGCACGGCGGCGGCGGTACCAGCGGTACCGGAGGCGGCGGCGGCGCGAGACGCCGGTTTCCGACGCCCTCTATGCGCGATATAGAGAGGCGTCGAAGGCGCTACGCGGGGCCATAAAAAGGGCGAAGGCGGATGCGTGGAGGGACCTGCTCGGAACCCTGGAGCAGGATCCCTGGGGGAGGCCGTACAGGCTGGTGCGGCGCAA
This sequence comes from Crocallis elinguaria, assembly GCA_907269065.1. NCBI lineage: Eukaryota > Metazoa > Arthropoda > Insecta > Lepidoptera > Geometridae > Crocallis > Crocallis elinguaria. Next base: position 6,060,640 of record OU026079.1, on the reverse strand, counting down.
GCTGCGCCCCTGGGCCCCCCCCACTACGAGTACGCTCGAGCCGGAGGTGCTGGCTAGGGTCGTGGAGGGCCTGTTCCCCGGTGACCCGGGGACCGAGTTCAGCCCCCCAATGACGGTGCCAGCACCCATGGACGAGGAGGGAGAAGAGGACAGCCCTGTGCCCGAAGTCTCGGAGGTAGAGCTGGGCAGGGCTGTCCTTAAAATGAGGGCAAAGAACACGGCGCCGGGCCCGGATGGGATCCCCGGTCGCGCGTGGGCCCTCGCGCAGGAGGCACTAGGTCCGCCGCTGAAAGACCTTTTCAGCCGCTGCCTACGCGAGGGTCATTTCCCACGGAGGTGGAAAGGGGGGAAGCTCGTCCTTCTCAGAAAGGACGGGCGCCCGGCGGATCAACCCGCCGGGTATCGCCCCATTGTTTTGTTGGACGAGGCGGGCAAGCTGCTGGAGAGAATAGTAGCTGCCCGCCTCGTCGAACATCTAGATTGTGTCGGCCCGAATTTGGCCGACACACAATTTGGTTTCCGGAGAGGTCGTTCGACCGTGGATGCCATAGCGCGTGTCCGCGACCTCTCCGAGGAAGCGTGTTCCGCGAGCGGGGGTGTATTGGCGGTGTCTTTAGACATCGCCAATGCGTTTAACTCCCTCCCGTGGACCACGATCAGGGGGGCGCTGGGGTACCACAGGGTACCCCAGTACTTGCAGCGCCTCGTGGGGGACTACCTCTCCTATAGAGAGGTAGTCTTCCCGACGTCGGCGGGGGAGGGAAGGTGCCCGGTCGTGCGTGGCGTTCCGCAGGGGTCCTGCTTGGGGCCCCTGCTGTGGAACGTCGGATACGACTGGGTCCTTCGGGGCGCTAACCTGCGTGGCGTCGGCGTCATTTGTTACGCCGACGACACGCTCGTTACCGCCCGGGGGGAGACGTATCGCGATGCGTCGATCCTCGCCACGGCCGGCGTCGCTGCGGTCGTGGCCAGGATCAGGAGGTTGGGCCTGGAGGTGGCGCTCGGGAAATCCGAGGCCATCTTTTTCCATGGTCCTCGGAGGGCGCCACCTGCAGGCGCCACGATAGTGGTGGGCGGGGTCACCATCGCGGTCGGGTCGACGCTGAGATATCTCGGCGTCGTCCTCGACCGACGATGGAAATTCGGTGCCCACCTACGGCAGCTCGCCCCCAAGCTCACAGGGACAGCTGCCGCGCTGAGCCGGCTTCTCCCCAACCTCGGGGGAGGAGACGGGAGCTGCCGCCGCCTTTATACAGCGGTGGTACGCTCGATGGCCCTCTACGCGGCCCCGATCTGGGCGGCGTCTCTACAGCCTGTAGAGACCGCCGTCCTTCATGGGGCGCAGAGGGTCATGGCGGTGAGAGTGTGCCGCGGGTACCGGACACTCTCCCACGAGGTCGCCTGCGCGCTGTCCGGGTCCCTTCCATGGGACCTAGAGGCCGAGGTTTTGTCCTCGGTCTTTTGGCAGCGAGCGCAGGCGCGTGAGCGGGGTCAGCCTCCCGCACCACAGGAGGTGGTGCGGTGGAGGCAGGACGCCAGGACAGCGGCCCTGGCGTCCTGGAGGGGGAGGCTCCTCGCGGGGCCTGCACGGAGGGGGGACGGCGCCATCCGGCTTTTGGAGGCGATCCGTCCCGTACTCGAACGGTGGGCCCAGCGAGGGCACGGGAGCCTCACCTTCCGCCTCACGCAGGTCCTCTCGGGACATGGTTGTTTCGGGAGGTACCTGCACCTTGTGGCGAGAAGGGAGGCAACCCCGGCATGCCACCAGTGCGGCTGCGCGGAGGATACTTCGCGCCACGCACTGGAGGCATGTCCGGGGGGCGATGGACCGCGACGAGCTCTAGTCGCGGTCGTGGGCCCGGACCTCTCGTTGGAGGCCGTCTTGCGAAAGATGGTCGACAGCGAGCAGGCCTGGGACGCCATGGTCTCCTTTTGCGAGACTATTGTCGAGCAAAGGGAGACCGATGAGCGGGAGAGGGAGATTGACCCCCTCTCTCTTCCGCTCAGGAGAGCACGGAGGCGGGGACGAGGTACCCATCGTTCCCCGCCTCCTCCGGGAGGGCCTGGGGCGTCGGATGTGGGGACATCCGGCGTCCCGCACCTTTCATAGGTAGGGCCCTCCCGAGGCGGGGGCGGCGCGTCTAGCGTGGGCGCGCCGCCCGAGCCGAGCGGGGGAGCAGAGCTCCCCGCGAGGCGGGTCCGCCCAGAGGGGCGGACGACGGCTGACGGGGTTCCGCGTGTAGTGCGCAAGTGGCACCGCGACCCCGTCCAAAGGCCAAAGCCGTACAACGTCCGGTGTGGTTTTTGGTGGGTAGTCCGCTGCGCAGTGGGCGAGCGGGAAGCCCACACTCCCCCCGTGTCTTCCCCGGCACGGGGGGGCTGGCTCATAAAGGAGTTTTCCCACCGGTTACCAAAAAAAAAAAAAAAAAAAAAAAAAAAAAAAAAAAAAAAAAAAAAAAAAAAAAAAAAAAAGGGTAAAGAGGGTGATGATGCGCGCGGGCCTTTGTGTTTCAAAGTTCTAGGGCATTGTAATTGTTATGGTCAGGCGTTATGCTCACCGTCAAGCAAACAACCACGTCACGTTACCCAGTACCTAGCAAAAGTTGGTTTAGATATTTGCTAAAAATAAAGTACAATTGTCGATTTAGTTTAGAATATATCGTCGCCTAAAGGCTGTGACTTCCTACTATGGAGATTTGATGGCGACATAAAAAAGGGAAAAACCACAAAAATAATTGTGTTTCCCGAATAAAATCCTATTCTCGTGTTATTTATACAAAAATACAAATACAAAATACAAAATTTATTTATTGTATATAAAAAAGTTTACAAGAAAATAGTTGAAGTTGAACTAAAAGATATCTATCTCCATGTCAGCCCACTAAAGTTGTTCATAGAGGATTGTGCAACTAGAACAAAGGTGGATCTATTAGGATGACTAGACATTCAAAGTCAACCTCAAAATCCTTCAACTAATAACAATTGCGATTTAGTGGAGCGCAGCAACTTTGTCGACAGTTTGACGAAAGTGCCAGGTACAGGGCACAAGTTACAAGATATTTGCAATTTTTTAAATACTTCAATGTAGCAAATCAGAAAGTAGTAACTCAAATGTACGTAGAGGTAAAAATTGAGCTGAATGCTAGATGCCTCTATTATAGATGTCTAGGTGAAGGACTGTATTGAATTTTGATAATAATTATTGTAAAACATTATAAACAGCTGATGTTTAAGTAAGCATCAGTATAGTTAGTGCTAGTACTACTGGCCTTTACTAAGGACTAAGACACAAAAAGGTGTTAATTTTCCGTTCTTTTTGTAGCGAAATCTTTTTCATAAGCCTCAATGGGCATAGTGAGTTAGGGCCATACTCTGATCTAGGCCCAGTAATTTCACTGACTACTTTGCTCATTCACTAGTACAAGAGAAACAGAAAATGAATTCAGACTCTATTGACTCGCACCAAACAGCAAGAGTTGCAACTTGCTTCCACCGTTAAAATTTCAAGAGCATTATTACACTAGAAATCGCTGAAGCCCAATCCGCTGGAACTTTTAATTGGCAGTCCAGTGAAATACTGTTATTGTATTGCATTCAGCGATCATTGATACTGTTAGAAATATATTGAGAACTAGTTCAACTATTGGTTTCGATGAGCTTATCCGATGTTGTTTTGATTTGCTTTTGAAATGTTTTCCGAGTTCAAGGAATTGACTGTATGAAGCAATATTTTTTTATTTTAGCTTTTTATTACTGCATATCTTTGCTTGTTGTCGTGATTCTCGGAAACTGATTTCTTTTTGAGTATTTATCACTAACTTGAATCTAAAGTAAAGATAAACAATGAAGACAATGGTAATTATTTACCAAAATGGTAACGGGTTTTAAAAAATGCTAGCCGTAGCATGGTAGTAGGGCATTTTAAAATATTGCCTGAATGCAATAGACTGAAGAAGGTTATGACAAACAAACTAAAGAGCCTTCCCCATTGCATAAACTTTGCGTATTTACCACCTCTGACAATAACACCAAGTATCATTAGGTGAGGTAGAAGTCAACATCTAATCTATACACGTAATCGAGACAAAAAAACATACACTGCTTTCACATACTGTGTCCATTTCCAAATTTGAATTTTTTTCTAATTGTCCTTGGTCTATAATTCGATCTTACGCTATCTTTCCAAATGTGTCATAAAATTTACGTTTGCAGTTATTTTTATCGTCGTAGCTCGCTCGCATGTAAGAAAACTTTTAATAAAGCCTTCTCGTCGATCTCGCTAAACGTTATTACCACGAACATCATAGCGCCTTATCCCTGTTACCACAACACGACTATAAACTGTGCTACAGTAAACAATCTTTAAAGCAACGACACGACGTGATGCGATGCCTTTCTCACATGAAACACTCTGCATGATGCAAAACTAAAAGCAAATTATGTAAAATAAGAGGTTGTGGTAAAAGTTTAGTATGAGAAATTACTTTTCCCTGAGGCATTTGAAGATAGGGCACTGCTCTGTTTTCTTTGTACTATGTTATCACCTCGTACCCTATTAAGGTTTATACACTAGGTTTTACCCTTATTATTCTGGTGTTATGATGTAAGTCTCTTAGGTTAGTAACATCGTGTCTCACAAGTTGTTCTAGAATTCTAAACTAAAAATAAAAGACGAAAAATGCTCAATAACGGTTTCCTGCTCTAAGCAATATAATATTTTTCTGTAATAGATTTATTTAATGGTATAACTAAGTAATTAACAATCTTCCCCTTTTCCCTTAATTATTTGGGGTCGGCTATCTCTTCCGTAAACGTAATTAGAGGTAAGTTGTGTAAATATTTACAGGTAAGTCCGAAGGCTTATAAGCTGAAGTATCAATATTTTCCCTGATTTAGAAGCCATACCGAAATTACTGTTAATGGCGTCCCACGGAATAAAACTCAAGAAATGCTTAAACGTTTTAGTTTTTTTTCACAAATAATAAATTGATCATTAAATAATAATTTATGTGCTAAGTTTCAAGAGAATCCGTTCACAGACAAATTCAGTGAGTGAACAAATCAATCATCCTATGTAAAAATTATGCGTGGTCATACATAAAAAAATTTAATACACAATATACAGTTCGCCTTGAGAACCTTCTCTGTATCTTCATCGGTTAGTAAAAAATAGTTTTTACTATTAACCGTTTACGCAACGAATTTTCCATCCTATAATCCATACTAATATTATAAATGCGAAAGTGTGTTTGTTGGTTTGTCCTTCTTTCACGCAGTAACGAAGCAACGGATCGACGTGATTTTTGGCATAGATATAGTTTATGGACCGGAGAGTAACATAGGCTACTTTTTATCCTGGAAAAATGCACGGTTCCTGTGGGAGCGCGGGTGAAAACTGCGAGCTGAAGTTAGTGTGACATAAAATTGACATTGACAGATGTCAATATAAAGTTTTATAATGTTGACAAGTTGATTTAATTTGACAGATCGGTTTGACGGTTCCTGTGGGAACGCTGGTGAAAACCGCGGGCAGAAGCTAGTTATCTATAAAACTTTAAACAATCGTGAATAATTATTATAGCTGCAGCACCTTTGCCTGCTGCTAATTCATTCATGCATAAGAATGGACTAACTTTGTCACGATAAACTTTTAATAGAGGCTCTCGTTCGGATCGCTCTGCAACTTCCAGCCACTTTAGTTAAAAAAACCCTCTTAGTAATACTACGACAAACATGTTTATGTTTCTCGTGGTTTGTTTCAGTAATTTTAATCCCAAGCTTATATTATATATCTTTTGGCTTTTGAGCTATTTTAGTTAGAAACCTCCTTAGAAATGCTGTAAAAACCTTTTGTATTTCTAGTAGTTTAAGTAATTTTAATCACTTGCTTAATAAAAGGTTTAAATTTGGACTATTGAGTCATTTTTTTAAAGCTAAGAGATCCTGGAATAATCGTATTATTGTTTGTTTCAGGATACTAGGATATGTAGAGAATAGACCCGGTTTACGACTGCGTCCGTTTGAAATGAGTATAGTTTAGCCTAGTAGTAACTTTAGCTAAGCTAAGAAGTCGACCTGGAGAAGTCGACGGGAGTCCTACAATCTCCGCGAATGGCTACCTGGCCATTCTCGCGTTGCCACGTTCCAAAGCCCACACCATCGATAAGAAGGGCAAGAAACTCGCCGGAGGAGTGGGAAACTCGATGGTGGAGTCTGAAACTTGACAGCAGAGTGATAAAATCTCTTTAAAACATTTAGGCTTTTGGGCGTAACAAGAACATGCTACTAAGCCAGACACAAAAGTAGGAAAGAAGCCCTTTTAGCAAATACGAAGTAAGTAAAACTGCAGCATTTTTATGTATGCAAAGAAAATAGCTACTAAAATGTAATCCTCGCCGAAACTCAACTGAAACTGTAATATAAATCACACGATTCATAAACTTCTCCTTTTTGTAAAGATGTTTCGCGTTCTCGTTGTAGGAAATCGTAAAATAAGATAGCTAAATGGTTTTAGTATCCCCTAAAACTAGCAGTAAAACTGTAAGTGCCTAGCAATGAATATCTTTATGAGAGAGTTTGATTGATTACCGAATTTACCGGGAGCGCTACTGATACATTATGTGTAGTGTTTGGCTTGTTATGTTACTGTGGATGTGGTATTATCTCATTGTTTAGTATATTCTTCATATATTTGGAGTTGAATCGTAACTAAACCGAGCATTACTGTGTTCCGGTTTCATGAGCAGAGTAGCCAGTGAAATTACTGGGTTTGTGAGACTTAATACCTAATATCTCAAGGTAACGAGCGCACTGCAGTGCTGCACATGCACAGGCTGTGTTTCAAAGCTCTGAGTGCCACTGCAACTGTTACGGGCCGGCGTTATGCTAACCATCAGGCAAAAGACCAGCTCGTCTCGCTATCAAATAGTAAAATAAAGCTGACTTATGACTTCATACGTCGTCGCAACAACAAGATATTCAATTTCTTTCTTTCTCGAAAAAATCGTCAGGAAAGTGGCGTGGCCAATTACCACTTAAAAAGCTAATATGATAACACCCGGATTGGGCAACGTAGATGGCATTTATACCTATGTTATATGTGACTGGATCTGTGACGCAACCAAAGAGGCGTAAGTATTCTATTGCGTAAGTATATCTTATAAAATTATAAAAAAGGATTCTTTAAAAAAAGATTCTCATTCTTTATTAGTTTCTACTTTCTTTATCGAATTAGTAATCAAAGCACCTTCTTAAGAATTCAAGGCTAACGCATTTGTATCTTTACGCCAAAGTGATTAGAACGACTTAACAGGATTGTTTTACGCAAGATACATTACCGAATCAGGATAAGTAAATAGAGCAAGCAACTAAAGGGAAAAGGGAATCTGAGGCGAATTCGCTCTCCAAATAAGATCAAACATTCAACCTGTGCAGTGGAAGTCGTAACTCCGTAAGACAAGCTCGTAAATGCTTAAGTAGAGGTAAACGCAGTCCCTCTTAGGCGTCCTCTGATTTGATTGATCTTCAAGCGCAAGCTTCTCTACGTTTTTACAGGACGACGTCAGGAAAATGAGGGAAAAAACGGGAAACATAATTAATTACTTTATTTGGACATTAATGACCCGGTCAAAGACGAGGGTTGATTAGTGAGCTCTCTCCAGACGCGCCCTGTCTGCTATTGTAACAGAATTTCTTTATAATAACATGTTAATAAGCCATTCTAAACTCTTACTTTGTTAAAGTCTTAAGGTAAACTTTCAGCTTTTTAATACAGAAACTTTATTGCGTTCGAGATTTAAGGCCGGTGTCGTAAAACAATTTAAATTAAAAAATGAAAACAGATGCTCCGAATTTTTTTTCTTGAATATTTTCAGCATGAAGTGTTTGCAGTGCGATACAAAGGGAAGAACATAAAAAAATACTTTTAAAAACGACTCGCCATTCCGCCGATAGGGCCAAATGAATATTCAGGACGAAAAAGGAGAAGGGGTGTCGCAAAAAAGGCACCGCCTAAATATTTACCGTGCAAAAAGCGACATTGCAAAACCATAAAATAGAAAATAAATAAGCAGAAAGAGCAGAGACACGTCCCTATTTAATTATGAATTAAGGCCAAGCAGTAACGAGATCACAATGTAATTAAGATTACTGCGGCTTGTTTTTTTCACGGCGCCCCTAACAAGTGAGAGTAAATGGTCGGCAAAATAAGGCGAAACTAAAATGGTTACCTTGTTTTGCTTTCCCAGATAGGAAGAGCTCTTTAATACGCTTTTTGTGCGGCTGCTAGTATATGTACGAAATTGGAATTTTGGCGTACTTTGCTAATGGTAAGAGAGGATGTTGTAAATGCTTTTCAGATATACTTACCTGCTAGATAAAATTTTAACACAATCCTAAAAACATTATTATACAATGAAACGTGAATTAACGTAGTATAGATGTAGTCTTCTATGTTTTTAATTTACTCTCGATAAGTTAAGGCGATGTGTTTCAAGGTAATTTGACCAAAGAATTATATTTTCCCTATTTTATTTAAAGCATTATCAAACGTATTTGGGTTCTGAAATATAAGTTGTTACCGACTTATGTGTATAAAATGTTGTTGTCGGTTTCGTGGATTTTTGATGGTTTTACTTTAAGGCGCGCGTGCGCTTGTAACATCTTGTAATCCGCGCTTGTTGAAAAACCATGTGTATATTGACACACGTATTAGCGTCTAAGACCGGCTTTACGTTTCAGCCTTTGTCAGATTTCCTTGTTTTCATGACGATGGACACGGTTCATTAGTATAACCATCACAACCCGTTTTAATGGATGATGCAATCCATTTGGTGGCGTTAGTGAAGCGCGCGCCCGCGCCCGCGGTCTCCACAAACAAAGAACTGTTTGTTCCACACCAAACAAAGTGTACATGCAAAACTCGGCCCGTATTTATGTAAATACACTATGAAACAACTGTGCAACAGGGAAAAGACCCGAAAATTCTGCGACCTTGTTTATTTTTATAACAGTTCCTTTCTACGTTGATTGTTTTCTACTCTTTACCCTGTGTGCGTTGCGTACACCGTGAAAGCAACATGAGCAAATACACTTTCGTTCTCTCAATTAAAATGGGATATTTTCGTATACGTAGTGAATGCGTAAAATACTAGGTATAAAAATTATAACTGAAGTGGAACTAGCTTTAGATTTTCTGTTCTATGTAGTGTAAGAATAAAGGTAGAACATGGTGTGGTGCTGAGTGCTACGCTATGACGTCAGCAAGTCAGTGCTACGCCGTAGTCGTCCTAGCGCTACGCAAGGGGAAGACGCGGGGAAGGTTAGCAATCCTCATTGAACTACGCGTGAAAATACACGAGTGTCGATTATTCAAACCGAGTTGTCTCATTACTGGACCTAACAGTAGTTTCAGTTTATGTTTTTAGTTAGAAATAGTCGAGAATCGAGTATTTGTTTTCCTTACGAACACGTAAAAATAAATCTTTATGAACCATCCAAGCTCGCTATAACATATTCAATAAGAGCATACAAAACACGAAAATTTAAACAAAGTTACTCATATTTATTGGCAGTAATATAAAAGACGTTATACACTTATCATCGTTCGATAGAACATCGTATCTCGTCTCGTTACAAATGTAATTTACTCGCGAAGGAGTGAGAGTAGAAAATACTCGAGGAAACAAGATAATGGAAGTTCCTTTGTTGATTCACCTTGTTTTATGGAAATTGTACGAAGAACTTTACTTTTAAAGAGCACTCATATTCACCTCCGGTTTATTCCGGGATTAACATTTACGAGAGAATAAAAGTGTCGTAACTCAAAATTAGTTTAAATAATTGATCACTGTTTCAATAAAGAAATGTGGAAACGTAAAAAAGTCTTAAACAAGAATAAGCAGCATTACCAGGCCACAAAGTGAAATAACTCTCCAATTACACAGAGGCCAACAGAACAAACATAAAACCCCAGGTTAACAAGAGAATAAAACCACGGAATCGGGTCACGATCCAGAGATCATTTGTAAGATTAATTTACCAAAAATCATCAAATTCAATTCCTTTTCAATATGTAAAAATTCGGTATCGGCAAGTAAGGGGGTGGAGATTAATAAAAATTTGGCTCTCGAAGCCGCTAGGGAAGCCTTTATGGCACGGTGGCTTTTTATGAGGGGCCCTTTATTTTAATACTTATTACGGTTTCGCGATTCCGTCGTTTTATCGTTTTATCTCGATTAATCGTTTTCCGGTTAATTACACAATTCATGAAGATGGGTATGATTTTGGTCACGGGATATTTGGGAAAAAAGCTTGACTTGTTTTTTCAATTAATTCAGTATAATCTGTCCAGAAAGTTGTACAGATCGTTCTCATTTGAAACTTTGTTACGGTGTTTGTTCAGTTTTTGTGAGGGACTAAAAGCGTGTGAATTGTTAACAATATCACAATTGGTATAAAACTCCAACGTGACAGTTACGACTCGCTGATAAAATACGCGGTCATGAATAAACTTTTGTCGCGTCACACACAAAGTTTTAACAGTTCTACCTTTTTCCGACCAGCCAGGACTGACAGTCGCTATGAGACGAGCGGAAGGCGATGTCCAAATGACCTGACACCTTCTTGGTACGGATAAAGTATGATCCGTGAGGGAAGCGTATATGACAGGTCATTTTTTTTAAATATGGTCCATTTTTTGTTACGAGTAATATATATGAGTATGCAACATGCAAATTTACCTTTTTCGCAGCCGAGTCCTGATTGTTATTGTCTGCGTGATGCGGAGCGGCGGGCGCCATGACGGTGACGCCACTCTGCGAAAGAAGCTCGTCTGAGCCTCTCTGGAACAAAAGAATGAGAATATTAAAATTTGTTTTATGAAATTGACCATCTGTTATGGAGAACATATATTATTTGTCTATCGTATCTTCATATATATATTACATATATATATATATATATATCATGTCTTCAGATTATGATAACTTGTGCAAGTATGCAGTAACGCACTATGGCTGGCCTAAAGCAATCATTTTTCTAACATTACAGAATTGTAAATCGAAACTTAGTTACCTACTCGTCATATCTAGCTGCATCGTTTTGTAATTAATTTAAAAAATCCTTAAAATTTTAATTCATAAGTTACCTTCCTTAAATTTTTTATGAAATATTGACTGAAAATAGGAGCGCAAAACCCTCTGTTATACTCCAAAAAATGAGTTCCTTTTCTGTAATTCGCTTTCAAATGATGAGGCAAAGTCGATTGCTCTGTGTAGTTACTTCCCCTTGGAGCTGTCAGGAACAAGGAAGACATCGCTTTGTGCAATAGCCAAAGGTAACAGATCGTACTGAATAGAACTTGACAGGCCGCGCCATCGACTGCTGTTCGCAGCAGAACTCTGGCTTTAAACCTACCTACATAGAGAAATATTATTATCTACTTTATCAACGTAAATTACTTGTATTTGAGAGAATATTTAGCTGTAGTACACAATATTTCGATATCGTAGCTAGGTTATAAAAGACAAAAGTAAAAATAACACTAGTCCAACAGGAACCGCTATTGGTAAGCAATAGGGCTGCAGTATTTTTTAAACTTTACACCCAGATGTGTAGCTATTACCTAATCTGCGGTACAAGTAAAATAGGAACAGAAAAATCTACGCACAAATCCAAACAAAAACAAAGAAAAAGTTTCAAGGGTAAAGAAACAACCACCAAAACATCACTAACTACACCACACGCAATAACGCGTAAAATAAGGTCACGTCACGCGTCAAATGGTGTTCCGAAATACTCTGCATATACAGACATCCCAAAAAGGAGGCGTAGAATAAAACAAAAACACAATTTTGCCGTACACGTCACGCCACCCTTTGTCGGGATCAATCTCAATTTAAGACGGCGAAATGACAGACCTCAGCAGTTAAACGCACCGGGCCGAGGTATAAATCACATGCTGTAATAAAGCAAATATACAAATGATACGCGATTCTGTACTGAGTAGGTACAGTGTAGTGAAGGTTTGGGATCAAATTAAGCCGAATGTGCTGAGTGACGGTGAGTACAATTTTGAGGTAGAAAATAGCTTATCTTTGTAGGATATAGAAAGTGACAACAAAACAGAGAACGAAGGTACAAATTATAAATTCTTCGTATCTACTGTTGTAGTTATACTCGTAGATCTTCTGTGAAGTCATCGAAGCGCCCCTAACGGAAGTCCAGCGTCCAGCTGGTCGAATGGCTGTCATACGAGTTAGGAATGATCTGTAGTATTTTTTATATCACAGTGAGTGGTGATACCATACAGAGTATACCTTTTGTTTTGCTTACACTCGTACATCTCTTTGTTTGTGTTGGTGTATAGAATATGCATTTTAGAAATTGATTAATAACTTAATAAGGCCAATACGGGAAATATTAGTAAAAAGGTAAAACGTCGTCTATTTGTTTTGCCACCCCGTTAAAACTCTAGACCTATTCCGATGAAAAATCCACGTAGACGTTTACCATAGATCAAAAGAGGGTAGTTTTTATTCAAGGAAAATGTCAAATTCCCGCTGGGAAATGAAAATATTGCGGGTAGAGCCGCAGGGCGCCACTATAGTTTAATATTATAGGTTCTTGTGGTTATTTCTAACAGCCATTTTTCTGTTCTTTTGGGATGCGGATTAATAATTCAATAGTAAAACATACGTTTGGAATTAAACTGTAATTTCTAAGAAAAATACGAATTGCCGTTTATTTAAGAACTTTCCGAACTAAGTTACTTTTGAGGATTTCTCAACTAAAATCTTATACTGTCCCGAGTTATAAAAACACTGATTTACAATTGAGTCAAAAACTAGGTCTCTGTAAATAGAAAACCGTTCGAACCGAAACCCGTGTTCGTCCGTTCGATCGAAAACCGTGTCGAGAGCTGAGTATGTTTAAAAACTAATGTTAAGACGACTACAATAAATGTTCTAAAGATTGTTCGAAAGAAATTGTTTGTAGCTATAAGAGTCATTGTATCCATTTTTGCTGTTCCTCTTTTATTCTGTTTCTTTGTATTCATAAAGAGTTTCTATTAGATTTTAAAGGGCCGTGGAACGGTGTTAAAAACTAAAGAATTATATAAATCGTATGCCATAACACTATGCCATTAAGTATAAAGTTCTACAAGCATAAATACTTGTCCAATCCAAGCCGTCAAAAGACAGAAATATACTCCTTTGATCAAAATGACTTGTTTTTGATCAAGTAAAGTGGCAAAAAGCAAGTATCCCGCGAAGTTGGCCTGTCTCTGTCAGTAGGATAAAGCTCCCTTGCTTCCCCCATCACTATAGCATTGTGTCGCACCTGCCACCTGCCGCGAAGATATCAATCATGAGACACTTAATAAAGCCAGACACATCATTCTTAGAGAAAAATGACAGTTCTCTCTTTTGGCTATGTTTTGTATACAGGCTATGTAGTTAATTACATAGGAAGACGTTTTTTGTATCACTTGTGATAAACGAGACGTAAAGGTAACGTGAAAAATGGTATAGATTCATCTCAATGTATCTGCCTAGAAATCCCACTAGCATTGTTTTAGAGAAGAATTACTTTGAAATGTATCATCTGGAGCGATAATGAAAGCTCATTTTTCCAAGTTTTCCTGAAGACTAGACTCAGTCAGACAGATTTCTATTCCTCATCTCACCACACAAACATACACGCCACTCACATACACGACTCAATAAAATATAACACACACATACGCACACCTATAACATGCCCACAATTATATATAAAATTGTAATTCATTCATTCATGTATGACATAAGACTAGCTGTTTGATAATAGAAGCCACTGACTCCTGAAACACAGTGTACACTAGTTCGGGAGGCTATGGATTCAACATAACTATGTGTCTAAATAAATGATTTGTATTTGTTTGTATTTGTCATAAAACTCCTGGTGCTTACTTTTCATTAAAATTTGCTTGTTTAAAAGTTCTAAATGTGTTTATAGTTGAAGTTATATTACTTTATGCAATAGTTTTTGAAAGCTTTTAGAAGAGGGGATTAGAGTTTCCTTATCCAGAATAATTGTTGAAAAAAAATATCCAAATAAAAAACCGGCCGTTGTCACCCTTTATTTCGTTTTCATTTAATAAAACACCAGCAGGTATCTCATTTTCGGCATAAAGCTTACCAAGAAAAGGAAGATTTTCCTGGTTCTAAGAAACAAAACATTCGCGAACTGGTATTCCTTGGAGTAATTTCGTAGAGCGAGAGTAATAATTGCCCGAAATTAAATAACATTTTTCACAACAAACAAAAATGGAGACGAAAATGTGGAAGAACGTAAAATTGTTAAGTTAAGAGGGTAATCATCATCTTGTTTGTATTTATCTAGAGTCTAGACAATTCAAATTAATCTAATTCTAAGAATATCCATTTAAGCTACTCACGATTGTGAGGAATTAATAATTTAGGCTAACAGAAGCTAGTAATACTCATTGAAAACTTCGTTCATGTGGCTTATTACAATGGTTTAGAATTTGCCAGTCAGCCGATATTGTAAAACTGAATTCTGTAATATACTGCAAGTAGGTAATTAAACATACTTGCTATCCCTATTTTATTTGTTGATTTATCGGTCTATTGGTTTCTCCTTCTTTCACGCAGAAACTGAGCAACCTATTAACGTGACTTTTGCATCGAGATAATTAATGTAACGTGCTAATGGACCGGAGAGTAAAATAGGCTACTTTTATCTAAAGTGCATGGTTTCTGTGGGAATACCCACGCGGGTAAAACCGCGGGCAGCACCTAATGTAGTACATATCATTATTCTTTATTTTAACACTTATGGTCTCGACTTTGGTAAGAAATATAGGTAAACATAGAACGAATGGATTACATCATTACACACATCGTTGCTGTTGGGTTGAGGCCGAGTCTCCATTTCTTCTATTTCTTATGTTCTCAGCACTGGTGTCTGCCGCAGTGAATGGCGAGGTTATACGCATGCTGGATCTACCATTTCCGACTTATCAACTAAGCGGAGTTTCTCAAGCTATCCAACAGTTAAACAACCGATATAATGCATTAAAATCGAATCATATTCTCAAATAAAACGCACATAGTAACGACTCAATATAAAGTTACTCGAACGAGGCGAGCACGCCGCGAAATCAATTCCTTATATTGGCTCTTCACAAGATGGTATTTGGTTTTGCTCTCGAAAGAAAACTGTAGATCTTTTCCCGATCAGAAACACACAGAAACGTTCCTCCAATATGTCATTTGAATGAACTCGATACGAGTCGAGCCCCATATCAAAATATCGGCAAAATAAAATATACATGAAAGGTTTACATGTAACAGACGAGAATCGGGCCCTTTCGGGGATAGTAAGGAGCCGGAATGATATGTTCAGATGGTCAAAGAGAAGTATCCGGTACTATTGTTGGAATCAATAAGGATAATGTATTAGTGATATTAAAATGTTGAAAGATAGTTCACGGAACGGTTTCGTTGAATAGCGCGTGTTTACAAAGTGACCTATTTTATTAGACATGAATATATTTTACTCATTATATTACTATTGGAATGTTTACTGGTTTTTCAAGCGCTTTTATTCCTGCTACTGTTTTTTAAATACCTACCTACCTAGGGTCGTCACACATTGTAAGTTGTTACGATCGGTTACGTCAGTCAGCAAATAACACAAAAATACACAAACGCAAATATACTTGCCGTTCACATGCTAGCTTATAATATATTTGGTCACGAACGTTGTTGTTAATACTACAACGCATTAAAATATAATTATAAAAATAACACATTTTTAAACAATGAATAAACATAACAATCTCATAAGTAACAATATAAAAAGAAACGTAAATGCAGCCATTCGTCCTGGCGTGGGTCCTTCGATTTTTATGGTGGTTATAAACGCGACCGACAGCCACTATCGGTGTCGTGTGAAATATTTATGTGCCACTAACACCATTCAAACATCATTAATCGATACATACGAGCGCATTCCACTCGAATATTCGTATCGATAAATCTTTCCATATCGATATTGCGGAAGCTGCTCCAAGTTATGTCGAATTATGATAATATCAAGATGTTCTATCTGTATTAACATTTTAGAGTAACATTTATTTTCTACTACAATTTGTAACTAAGTTTAATTTTTTTACACATTGAAATAAATAGCTATGAGCTTCAGGATATTAAAATAATAATTACGCACACCTATATGCAAACACTAGCTTCTGCCCGCGGCAGAAGTGCTGCTATCAGAGGATACCTAAGGCATTCAGATTCCTATCAGAGAAAGGATACAAGTGGTTCAGATTTTAGAGGTAACAAACAAACTTACAACAATTTTTAACTCTTTGTAACATTAGTATAGAGATGTACTATAGTGTTGTTTTTTCCGGAGAAATTAATATAGTTTCTTTGATTTTCTCACAGCGCTCCATAAAACAAGAGTTCTCTCACACTCATAGCAAAGCCAAAACGTGTATAATAATTTTTATTGCGATTTCACGAGCTTACAGGCTGATTTAACTTGGCGTGTGTAAATTATGATTTAATTTAATAACGCAAGCTGAAACGGGCGTAAAATGTTTTTATGTGAGATAATATACTTTTCATTGAGAGTCATGTGTTTCTCTCTGAGTTTGTTCTAATATTCAAGTTTTATGATCGAACAAAAACATTAATACCACAGAGTTCTTAACGGCTCAAATTAATTGGATAGTTAAGATCACAACCCAATGGTGAAGCCAAAATAGTTTGTATTTGGTTAAGTACTAGCCGCTGCCCATGGTTTCACCCGCGTGGATATTCCAACAGGAACTGTGCAATTTTCCGGGGATATATCGATCCACTACTCCGTTGCTTCGTGAAAGAAGGATAAACCAACATATAACCCATTTATTATGAATATTAGTAGGATATCCCATCTCTTATATCTTCTATGCATATAAATAAATAAAATCGAAGAGTCTGTTTTTAATGTCAAAATCAAGCATTTTAATGCTTTTTAGTAGATGCATAATAAAGAATAATACAATTTTTTTAAATTTTGTCTATCAATTTATTCCGGCTAATTTGCGAAAAGCTGTTCCAATTTTGACGGGACTCTCACTGGCAGATAGCTGATGTTATAAGGAGTAACTAAGGTAAACCTTTTTTAACATACATCAAAGTATACAGACACTGAAGTCAACAAGTTTAACGTTTATTTATAGATATTTGATAAAAAAATATCGGTCGTGGGAACTTTGTTGAATTTTTTTTATACGCATTATAGAACATATAGAGTTTGATACATCTCTGATATTACCCAGTTTATTGTACAAAATTGATTTAAGATAATTGTAAAAAAAATTTTTAGTTGTAAATCGTTTTACCGCCGAGTTCTAATAAATTAATTGAAAAGGAAACGCCAGTTACTGCACTCAAAGGCAACATTATTGAACGCGATTGGATTAATTGCAAAAACTATTACAAAGCGAGTGAAAAAGAAACTTTGAAAGAAATTTTATTGAACATCCTTTTAGAAAGGGCTTTAGTTTGGAACTACGTTGCTAAAGATTTACCTATGATTAGAACAGTAAATAAAAATAACTTACATAAATAATCGCCGAAATATGGTAACATTCTTCTCCGGATACATTCGTATGGATAGAGCTCTTTGCTCGTTTAATCTTTCAGTAATAAGTACCGTACTGCAAGCGCTATTGAGGTTCGCTTTGAAGGGCAAAGTTGTAAGTCATAAGTTATCTTATAAGACTCTCAAGGTGCGCAGGACTTTGCCAATCAAAGCTCTGAGAACAATGCAGTTTTAATGTAGCTTACGCTTTAAATCAAGCTAACGACCGCTTGTCTCTCCACCTATTTTTACACGACTGCCCAAAAAAGGATTGGGTTCCACATGGACTTTTATACGTCTGAATAAATTTTGATGTATGCAATGGGATATCGTTAGAATCCTCACATCATCTCGAGTGATACTGGCTAGGGCAGTCATGTTAATTGTTTTTCATTTTCATTTTTTACTAACACGACACATAAAACGTTGTCAATAATGAACATGTCTTGTTCAAAACTCATCGATCTATCTCTAAATCAACAAATTTTGTATAAAATATCTTTTATACAAAATTTGCTGTAAAATAATCGTAGCACACTACATAGAAGATTCTGATACACTTTATTGTTGCTTTTCTTACATTTATATGGTTCATTTTAACGGGCTGAAAGCCTTTATTAACTAGCTACTACATCAAAAACAGTTGAATAATCGACAAGCCAATGTAGGCCTAAATGTTTATATGGTTATACCATAACGATGTGGGAATATTGCTAGTGACTTTTAATTACAAAGGTGTAAACTAACTAGAGATGTCCCTTAATGTATATTTAATCGTTCACGTAATACGGTGCCATCACCGAACAGTCGCGCCGCGTGCAACTAGCGCCTGACTGATAACTAATATCGCCTCACCCTAGCCTCCACTGAGATGTCGAAATTAACGATCTTGATAATATTTGTCGGCTCAGCGCAACCACCTCCACTCGATAATTAATTGCTGCAATTTGTTCAACGCTTATAACGGACATTTGTCAAGACCCCGTCCGCGCTCGATGATTTTCGCACTAACTTCATAATCGATATTCGGAATAATCGATTCTCGAGGAAACGCTTAGCCAAAACTCGGATATTAAGACCTTCCGCAGTCATTAATTACCCGAAACGATATTTTCCTTCATTTCGACGTTTGAATTATTGTTGCAAGAGGTGTTCAAAGTTCGGATGATCTATTGAAAAATTCAAACCGTCGTCGTGGCCGCGATAAATTAAACAGACACGAGACGGTGTAAAAGTTAACAATTCTCATCACAACTAGGAGGCAAACCTCTTAGCCCCAGAACAATATAAGGAGACATTACTCGCTGTCACAACTCTACTTTATAGGGAAAGTAGCACCAGAGAGTTTGTGCGAACAAAGTAGCGAGGGGCTGGTTACTTTAGTAATGAATAGAGACGTCAGAACCTAACCACCACTCGAGCGCAGCGTGCATACCATTCTAACTTGTAACTTTAACTATGCTGACCTAACACTGGAATCGATGCGGTAAACTCCACTTGGTTAATACGCAACACGCTTACAAAGTCGAAGTTCAGCATCGCACATTATCCGGTTTAAAATTGTACCTGAAGTTGTAAGATAGATCGGATAATTAAGCTCGCTAACTTGAGCGTAATAGTCGCTCAATTTACGATATTGTTAGAGCAAAACTAATCTGGTTCTAACTGAAGTTGCGCGATAAAAGTGAACAGAGATAGGAGAAACAAAAGGCGCCCTTTAGATGCGACGCTCATTTGCATTGCATGCGAGACGATGAGAGTTATAAAATATGGGCTGCAATGGGCGCAGTCGTAGTGTTTTATAACTGTCATTTTACATAAGTACCGAACATTAATTTACAATGCCTTTTGTTTGTGAACGTCTCTTTGGCTAAGCTAAATAGTTCTAATGTCACATGCGGATATGAGAGCGGCATTCTTGGATGCAAAGACCGTGCAATACAAGATAACAACGGCAAAATCTCCATATAGGTACGAAATTAAAACAAACGAAAAAAAAGTGCTTTAAAAAAGTGACGAACCGACTTCAGTGATAAACTACTGAACCAATCTGAAAGTACCTACTTCCTTTCAAATAAAAAAGAATTTTCCAAATCGTTTCATAAATGACAGAGATCTGAGGTAACAAACATAAAAAAACCCACGGAATTGATAACCTCTCCTTTTTTGGAAGTCGGTTAAAAATGAAAAAGAAACTCGACTAGATTTCTGAAAAGTGTGGCGTCAAATTTTTGACAGCCTCTCAGCATTTTTGGATCGCAATTCGGGTACCTTTCGAGAAAGTATATCTGGGAAACACGTGATAATTTTCTAATCAATGTGAAGTTGTTTCGGGAGGGTCGGGTATTCGGGTCAGGATTAGGCTGCATTCCATCACCGACCACTACATAAATCGCCATCGTAAACATAACACACTACGCTCTCGTCTTATGAGATTGAGTTACTTCCCGGGATCCAATAAAGGCTAATGTCACAATAAGAAACGTGTTAATGGCCGCCATTTGTTGTGAAGGACCGGTGAGCGAGGGAATAATAGCAGACCTGATCGCTTTACATAGGGGAAGGCAGTGTTTAATCTTTTTAAAAAAATATCGTAGAAATTAAAATTACACATAATATCCTACTATCATACTAATATTATAAGTGTGTTTGTTGATTTGTTGGTTTGTCCTTCTTTCACGCAGTAACGGAACAACGGATCGACGTGATTTTTGGCATAGATATAGTTTGAGGAACGGAGAGTAACATAGGCTACTTTTTATCCCGGAAAAATGCAAGGTTCCTATTTGAACGCGGGTGAAAACCGCGGGAAGAAGCTTGTTTGAATATATTTTAAAATGTTAACTGACACTAACATACACATAATTGATTGTATATGAAAATATTGAAGATTTTTGATGAAACGAAAGGAGGAAGAGTGAAGTGGAGTACCTCTCTCTCAGCCTACCTGAAAGAGACGTTGATAATAGAAGTACTTAGGAAGAAACGAGACGTGGGTAGCTAAAAAGCCTCTTGTCTAAAATACGCCTAAAACATAGAGGGATTAATCGGCAATACACGAGTTCTAGTGACTGCAGCAAGCTACATAATCTTTCAGATTAATTCCTGAGACTTAAAGTGTTGTTATACAACGCTTAGGTACTGTTTCTGATAAATATACAGTAACCTCACCCGTGAACGGGATGAACAGGCCTTTGAAACGGCGAAGTAAACATCACTTTGATAAATCTTTTCAGGATACAATACTTCTAATCTCTTTTCGATTTCTAGTGTACCTAAATCATACTAGGTGCCTCATAAAATTGCATAAACATCTGAAATCTGAAGGTTTTTTGTTAAAAATGTTTCTGCTTTATTCTTACTTTTTTTTTCATGTGAACAATTCAGGCCTCACCATCAGGTGAGTTAGAAACTGGTCAAACACTAACCGACATAAAAATGTTTTTGGTTTATGTAAACGTATATTTCTTAATCATTCAGACGACCAAATTACAGGCGATACGATGGAAGCTTTGCGTGTGCAATAGTATGTATAGGGTCAAATATAAATTGTAATTTAATCTAACTTTCAAACCCTCATTATGTGAATGTAGTTCAACGACTAAATATCAGAAAACAACGCAGTGTCGTTACTTCGAAAATGTAAACGTTTCCAATCTCTCTACATAATCAATCAACCCATTAGACATAAGACCCTGTTCCTAATTTGCGACACCACCCTGGTTGCATTAGCAATTGCTTACAAAGGAGTCTCAAAGCAAATCGGCTTTGTGACGAGCTCTTGCGACCTCTAATGAGAAACTATCAAACTCGTACGTTACATAATATGTCTTATTAATGCTAATATTCTATTCAAAAGCAAGTAAGCTCTGTGGACGAGTATCGGTAAAAGCGAAGTTGTGGATACTTGGGAAGCCATCAATGGAAACCATTAATGGAAGTTCGTTTGATGAAATAGAACATCGCATCTATTTCAAGAGTCTTAATACTCGGGACTAGGTAGTAAAGCTGTAGGCGACATTAACATGCCTTTTTGATTTTAAAAATAGCTAGCTTAGGAGGTAGAAAACAGGTTTAGAACATCAGTAATATGTAGTGAGATAACACGCCAAAGTTTATAAATTTCTTATTAGAACCATTTTAGGATTCATAATTTAATGATTAAACGAACTTACCTGTAAGTTAAGTTCTATCATAATTATGTGAAGTAGTGAGTTTGAAGAGATTTTATGTATACACTTGTAGTAGCACGCACAATGTCGCCTTGTCTATGCACTAAGTTCAGAGAGAGAAAAAAAAATATGTAGGTAGACCACACAATTTCATTATGTCGTGCGGTCGGCTGGTTCTTCATTTAGTTCAGAGCTTATCAGTTCAAGTAGATATTTCACTATTCGGGACCTATGAAATAGGTAATCTGGGTGGGCGGGATGCTATCTCTTCAAACTCACTACTTCACATAATTATGATAGAACTTAACTTACAGGTAAGTTCGTTTAATCATTAAATTATGTTACAGTATTGAGTTTGAAGAGATTTTATGTATACACTTGTAGATGTTGAGAGAAGTTGTGAAATATCTATTTCAGTTGAAAGTATTACAGAAGTAAATATATTTAATATTTCTTCAATAATTGACGTAATAAATGTACTTAATCACTCAATTAAAAGGTAATGTTTCTTAAATAAACTATTAACATAATAGCTACAGTAATTTTTTGCATAAATCAATCAATTTTACTTCTAGCAAAACAATGATTTGATTCTGTATATGCTGTCTGTTATATATGCCTGTTATAAAACTTGGCAAATATTGTAGAGCCGCCGGACCAACCGGCAGTCTTCCTGATAACATCCAAATTCACACCGAGCTTATGAGCTTTTGAGGTGTCTAGTACTATGTGCAGAGTACTGTGTGATATCTATTCCACAGACCCACAACGTATACTCTTTATCCATCTGCTAAGTGTTTGGGGAGGAACTTTATTATATGGTTTTTTATAGAAATAAAAATAGAGGTGTGATGATCACGTAATGCCGCTACATTACTTTTAGATAATCCGTTAATAATTAAGCCGGACCTATGTCAGGTCTGTCTCGAAAAATTGGCAGCATCAGCGTTGGCTGAGTTGCGTTTACACTTGACGTTTTTATTAAGTCAGGGATCCTAATGGAAATATCATTCCGCCAATTTTGAAAATTTTGGATATCTATTTTTGAAATAGTTTGTACTCTATGCGCTGTTACCAGCGCCAGCAGGGTAACTAGCTTCTTTAGTGATTTTTTCTAAAGAATGAGATTAATTAGGAATCCAAGTGGCTAGAGTTTCAATTACTAATGTAGTATCCCAGTGGATTCATACTTGGGTAAGGGAGGGCGAAGCCTAAATATACCCTTAAAACACAGTCGTCTGTGCTTATCTGACTTCCTAATACTAAGGAAGGTGTAGATCTAAACCCATTTAGAGTGCCGTATAGCGCTCCCGATTGAAATAACTCTGTTAAAACATGAATAATAACTGGAATGTGTAAGTATCATATTACTTAATTTAATTATCTGACAGAGACGCTATTAATGTGTCTAAAGACCCGGGAGGGAGTTTTCTTATTAGAGACTCCCGCACAATACTCCGGCATCCAGGGTAATCTGCCGCTGGATCTGGCAGAAACTGGAATGAGAGATTATTAGGTCCTCAGAAGTTTTAAAAAACCAGTGGTTTAGTTTGTAAAAAACTGGTTAAATAGGGGATACCAAGGTTCAGCTGGCCATGTTGGCCCGACCAGTATGCACTTAGCTTTGTCGCTAATAATTTTCATTATTGAGAAGGAAGGGAACCCGTTTTTACGGGTTCCTGGTTCATGGTATTTTTATACAATTTTGACCAATTCACAGAGAAAGCGTCAAGCATCAGGGTCTTTGTGCCATGATATGTATACAGGACATTTTTTATTTATTCAACTAGCAATCATGTCAATCTCTGGTAGCCCGAAATTGTTAATTATTTGCTGAAAGGCAAGATCAGATAGTTCCCGTTCAATATCCGGGTGAATACACCTTGATTCAGTATCTGCTATAGTATTTTCTGTAGATGGAATGTATAGCGCTGTTATAAATAGAATTCGCGCTTCACACCATTGTCGTATTTCTTTGGTCAGTTTGTGAGATGGGGGAATTGCATTCCTCCCATACGATTAATGTAAAAAATCGCAGTTGTATTATCTATTCGCAAGATAATATGACAATTGGATAAATCCTCTAGACAAATTTTTAATCTTATGAATGTGAAGTTTTCTTTCTTCCCGACTTCAGCTACCGCTTGCCGTTTTTCCCGCACAGGCTATCCCCCAACCCCCCATAGTCGAAGCATCTGAATTCGTCAAATTTAATTTGATTTTTTGGATTTTCGATAGATTTAATCCACAAATCGAAATCTGACTGTAAACTTACAGGCAAATTCATGTACTTTTCATTTTTGTAATGTTATCCATACATTCGCTATAGCTATGTAATATTAGACAGGTATCGTTAAGATATATTGTCGATAATAATCAGCACAGCGTGGCATTCTGACCACCGTTTTCATTATTTTTGTGAAGACAAAAGGTGCCGTATTGACACCAAACGGTAGGGCATTAAATTCATACAAGTTACCGTTCAAACTAAATCTTGAATGCCTAACTCATAACCTCAACAAGTTGCTATATGCATGGCGTATTAGGTACGCATAGGTATACAGCGAGTAAGATGAACTCGTGGCGTTGCATCGTGAACTCGAGTAAAAAATAGGTTAAGTAACAACTCGAATCGTTGGAACGTGAAACCTCTTATACATTATTATATTATATATTATAGAGTTATCATGAACTTTCACTTAATAATATGCGTCTTTGAGATCAATAGTTGACTTGAGACAACATCTTGAGATTAGTTTGATCATTATTCTAAAATCTTCTAATTCAAATGAACATGTTGAATGAACTCGTTTAGCTTTTTCAAATTTAGGATAAAGCGTGCTTTTCCGTTCGGTTTGGGTAAAAAGATATTGGATATCCTCACAGGGCTCACAGTGAGGTATAGCACTTATAGAAATTAAATTATGTATAGCTTGATCAAATTCAAGTTTTTCTGAGTGTGCATAATTTCGGGGTTGAGGTATACAATGCTGATATGGAGTTTCAGTGAACGGAATTTCATAACCACGTATCCACGATAAAATTATTTTATCTGCGGTTATTTGTGACCATTGGTTGTAAAAAACAAATAGTCTACCGGCGTAATTTACCGTATTGTCTAGCGGCGGCCGCGACTGAAGTTCAGTCGCGATGTCCTCGATGATGGCGAGTGCTGTTGCCTCTGAGGTGCAGACTCCTTCATCTTTGAGGGCGCCGATGGCTGCTGTCTGTGGTTTTGAACCGGAGCCTTCCCGTTTCAATTTCTGTTAACGACTTGATGCTTTGGTTTTGTAGCAGTAGTCTTGTAAGAGGTGGAAGCTTTGAGATCCACACCTGTTTTATTGGTCGCTTTTGCGGTCTTTAAAGTTTCGGCTAGTTCTTGGCTACAAGAAAACTATCTATTATCGTGAGCAGCATCTGATCTTTCAAGTCCTTCTTTAGTACAGCCAATATGAAATTTCGCCTCGTTATTGACTCACTGAGTTGTGTGTCACAGATGATGCGCCCAGCATCAATCAGCAGCTTTAGAACAGTTGGATCTTTATTATCCTTACTAAGAAGAGTCTTATAGGCTCGTCAAGACAAGCAATACCGCTGCTAATTTTGCCTTAGCTTGGTTCTGTTCGTGGAACATCCTCACTGCTGGAAGCACCTTTAATCACTGGTGGTGGAGATACATCCTCCAGTATTATCACGTTGGCTATATCCAGCGAACGATCGGAACTCGCGTGTAACGCGCTAGTCGACGGTCTTGGTTCGCGCAGCTCTTGATTTTCGTTTTCAACATTAACAGCAAATTGCAAATTTTTGTCTAATATACGTAATTATACGTATACCTTCATATTATTATCATAGGATAACCTCAACAAGTTGCTATATGCATGGCGTATTAGGTACGCATAGGTATACAGCGAGTAAGATGAACTCGTGGCGTTGCATCGTGAACTCGAGTAAACAATAGGTTAAGTAACAACTCGAATCGTTGGAACGTGAAACCTCTTATACATTATTATCGGTAAGTGGCAACTCGAATTGTTGAAACATGAACATTAGAACTTAACTTATATAGTTAAAATGTTACCTTCCGGTTCGTTTCATATTATTATTATAGGACAACCTCAACAGGTTGCTACATGCATGGCGTATTAGGTACGCATAGGTATACAGCGAGTAAGATGAACTCGAGTAAAAAATAGGTTAAGTAACAACTTGAACCGTTGGAACGTTAAACATCGTATGTATTTAAGTGACAACTCAAACGTGAACCGAAGAAATTGCAAATTACTTAAATAGTTAAAATGTTACCTTTCGGGTCGTTTCATCTTTTTATTATTATAGATAACCTCAACAGGTTGCTATATGAATGGCGTATTAGGTACGCATAGTTATACAGCGAGTAAAATGAACTCGAGTAAGAAGTAGGTTAAGTAACAACTTGAATCGTTGGAACGTTAAACCTCGTATGCATTATTATCGTTAAGTGACAACTCCAATCGTTGAAACGTGAACATTAGAACTTAACTTAAATAGTTAAAATGTTACGTTTCGGGTCGTTTCATATTATTATTATAGAATAACCTAAACAGGTTGCTATATACATGGCGTATTAGGTACGCATAGGTATACAGCGAGTAAGATGAACTCGAGTAAAAAGTAGATTAAGTAACAACTCGAATCGTTGGAACGTTAAACCTCGTATGCATTATTATCAGTAAGTGACAACTCAAACGTGGACCGAACAAATTGCAAATTACTAAATTAGTTAGAATGTTACCTTTCGGGTCGTTTCATTTTATTATTATAGGATAACCTCAACAGGTTGCTATATGGATGGCGTATTAAGTACGCATAGGTATACAGCGAGTAAGATGAACTCGTGGCGTTACATCGTGAACTCGAGTAAAAAAGTAGGTTAAGTAAGAACTCGAATCGTTGGAACGTGAAACCTCATATGCAATCGATAGTTATCGGTAAATGTGCAATTTACTTACAAATATTCCCACTCCTCGTTATGTTTCCTCTTCGGCATCTTGATTTTGACGAAAAAACTTGTTAACACGGAGAAACTTAGAAAAACCAACTTTGTAGTGCGACGCGGCGGAGCACTGCAACGTGAATGAAGAACCAGCCGACCGCACGACATAATGAAATTGTGTGGTCTACCTACATATTTTTTTTTCTCTCTCTGAACTTAGTGCATAGACAAGGCGACATTGTGCGTGCTACTACAAGTGTATACATAAAATCTCTTCAAACTCAATACTGTAACATAATCATACATTTTTGCTCTATTTATATTTCATCCTCCTTTAGGTTCTTGTGATAATTTGATAAAGACTAACTAGACTTGTCTATACGGAAATATGTACCTATATTTGCTTTTTTAATAATAGTTTTGGTTGACTACTCTAATATGAGACATCTAAATTTACAGTTAAATAAATGTGCAATTATGGTAAAACAATAACAAAAATAAATTTAAGATTTATGTTATTTTTGTTACCGTTTTTATTAGATACTCGGCGAAATGCTTGAAACGAATGTTATTTTGTAATATGTCAGATCACGCAGTGTTCCGTCCAGAGCATCATAAAACTATAGTAATTTATACAACAATAAATGCACCACATTATATATTTAAAAAGTGTGTTGTGATCTATTTGCCTGATTGTGTAATTCTGGTTTTGGGTGAATAAATTCATTCCGCGACAAAGTAATACTTGCTTATGTTACTAAAGGTAATATTTTGCGTATTTGTATTGTACAAAACAATCACTTCACTGTGTGAAAAAACAAATAGATTCTTCAAGGCAATGTAAGGTAACAATTCACCCCTCAATGGGCCGTACGGAATCTAAAGCGATCGTAATTTCGTCGGGCAATATTCTGCCTTTTCATATTTTCCTTTTGCCTCCCAAATGTTATATCGTGCCCAATACAAGACAGCGATTTCGTTTGTTATTTCAAGCCCTCTCATGCCTCTCCGATTTAGTATATCGACACGTGAAGCATCAGTTAAACAAATATATGGAATCACTCGACTCACTCCAGTATGAGTGAATCTTATTTGCTTAAGTTAGGAGAGCAATGCATAGACAGCACGTTTTAAGTTTCCATTCAGTTGAAACGGATATTTGAACTACAAATAACGGTGCACAAACTTTTGAAAGCTAACTAAATGCAGGTTCAATATTCGCATCGTACCATTTTAGTCTTCGAAGTCTAGATTTCACGGACAGCAAAAGAAGTGTATCTTCGCTTACGTATTTTTGTTAGCAACAATCGTAGAGCATCTACAATACCATAAAAGAATGCAAAAGGTGACACCCTTTTCGTCTGGTAAGGCGACGTCAAAGAGAGCTTGTTCACGGCTTATGCTGATACGGAGTCTTTGAAGAAACGCATACTGCGCTAGATTATGTATGCCGCCTTTTAAACTACACCAAGGAATATGTTTTGCTGAACCACTGAAGCGGCGAGTAACAAATGTGTTTGGAAATTGTGACTGTTACGACACTCGTGTTCATTATTGATTTATGGCACGGTTCTTTGCTGAGCTGTCAGTTTACTATTTATAGACCCACGTTTCACTTAGTGCCTCAAGGGATCGTGGCACCGGAACACTGACGCGAGTGGTTACTAAACTGATTGATGTCTCGTTGGACGAATTCGTCGGGCACAAATACTTGTTGAACGAAAAAGTTCTGAGTTAATCGTTGGTTCAACGTAGACATGTATAGATGGAGTGGTTCAAAGGCATTGCTGTGTTTACATTTGTCTCTGGGAGTGCGCCGGGAAGCCGCGGATATTTAACCGCCAACGGCGCTCCCGCAAAGATAAATACGAAAGACTGAGAATTAAATACTTTTTCGTTTCTATTCTTCACTTTTCCTCTTTGAGGGTCCTTTGATATATTTTTTTCTTTGCGGAATGTATTCGGTAATTTAATGATTAAAGGTTGCTTAACTACGCATACATTTTGATTATTCATAGACTGGTATGTTTAATTAAGCTTATTGCGTAGTTTGTACAAATAGGAGAAGGACGGTTACATTTAGGTATCGGTTGTATCCTCGGGCTAGTAACCCGGACACCGGCTTGTTTCTGTGTACAATATTGTCGGATGCAGTGGGAGCATTGGGTTTCCCAATGTGGGATGTGATGCCTATGGTTAACCTACAACGTTAGGATTGTGTGGTCTAGTTGGACGCATCTCTAACTATTAATTGGTGAACCGGATTAGCCGGATCAGTTCAGACTCTCTGCAATTTATCTATGACTAAGAGAGTTGATTTGTAGGTACATTTTTGAATAGGTAGACAATAATTTTAATTTCATAGCCATTTTTTTAGCATTACGAAAATCAAGCCTCGATTTTTAACCAAAAAATATCTAAAAAGCCACAGAACTTACAATCATAGAAAGTATAACATACAGGTGTTTTAAGCAACCAAAATGCGCGTAAGCATTTTAAACAAAACCATATTCAAATATTTTTTTCACAAACATCAGTTAACATTGTTTAATTTGTAAGCAGAAATAACTGCCACCACGCAAAATCTCAGCTTCTACAAAGCCTGAACGTCTATATTCAAGGCAGAGACAGGGGACCGATAACAGATTACCCGCAAACACGTTTTAAATTCATTTCCCGACCCGACCGTCGATCGCGGCCCGATAAAATGTGGGGACGGCCCAGGGA
Organism: Crocallis elinguaria; assembly: GCA_907269065.1. Lineage (NCBI taxonomy): Eukaryota > Metazoa > Arthropoda > Insecta > Lepidoptera > Geometridae > Crocallis > Crocallis elinguaria. The sequence continues at coordinate 6,031,120 of OU026079.1, read as the reverse complement.
AAGGGGACATATTTACTTTGTCTCCCCACGGCCACTTCCCGGTCAGGTAACGTCCCGAAGTGGCAAAATATTTGTCCTGGCTCGTTACCCGTCTGTTACGATTTAAGGACATTAGCCAACCGCAAATCTGGAGCTCTTATGTGACTGCCATGTGAAGCGACACTAAAGCTGGAAACGTTTGACTGATATTACTTCTTTGAAAGCTTGTCGTAGAAGTTAGAGCACAGATTTTGATTACACTATTGTATGGCTGTTTTTGATATTGAGTTTAGTATTTTCTTAGGTTTCCACTGTTATGACACATTGAATTACATAATTCATAAAAGTGTATATCTGAGTTTATTTTATACTTTATAAGTTAGTATTTAACCACTACCTCGCCTGATCTTAAGCAATGAAGATGGTGAATATGCTAAAAATTAGGACTCCCTCTCAAGTGCATCACTTGTTAAACATAATTAAGAGCGCGCACTTCCCAACTCATTATTTAAGGAAAGCTTATTTTTGATCTGTAGTTTTAAAATGCGGATAATTAGCGGTAGTAGGGAGACCGTTGCATGCCAAAGTTTCTCGTAGTTCCTAGTCGAGTTGAGAAATTGTTACAGAAGATTTAAATTGGATGAAACAATTTAGAGACTAAAAATATTTGCTTTTGAGAGTGGCTTAAACTTAACTTAAAACCCTAACATAGATGTTGTAAGCTAAAGCTTCTGACCAACTTGTTCTGAATCACTAAGTCCATTAACACATCGGGAGCTTCATTTTGACACTTCAAGCCCTTGCCGCCAGCGGGAAAATACTTTGACAGCCTTTGTAAGCAAATTCCTTGTTTTTATTAAATTGCTCCTGTTTGTGAGCGCGTTTCAACAAAGTTTCTAGCATACACTCACTAACGTTAAGTTTTAAAACTTCATGAAAAAATAACATAAACTTTGTTAACTCGTTACGCAGGTCATACTAAGTCGGAGTCTCGTGATAGTAATGACAAAGTATACGTTTCTACCTAAAAAACAAAACACAATAAAAAGGTTAGAGACGTAAATTGTTAGATAGAAGCAGAGTCTAATACGAGCAACACTGGGTTAATTATTTCGTCACAAGAGCCCTCGTAAGCTACTGTAACAACGCTTCATCTGAGCTCGGGGACCATAAACCTACATAATACGCGGCGACGTAAAATTCTTCTTATTTTAGTATCTGCGAAACGGTCGCGGAAAACATCTCGTAAAATAAAACCTGTCGCGCAAGATGCAAGCCTTTCCATCGATAGCGCACCTCCGTTCAGCCAACATGCGCTCCCTAAATCCACGAGGATTCTGTGCGGACATCGGTTAGGATACAACACAGCCGGCTAGGTGGATTTCTATGGAAAATACAGACTTTATGGTAGCCGGGGGATAAGTTCCCATTTTAAATTGAAGAGAAACACTGAAATGTTTCCTTGTCTCCCGGCGGGCAGCGCTCAAGCCCGAATAAAAATTCACGTCAGGTAACTGCGCGGAAATATTTACACAAACTAAGGAACTCCGATGTTGCAAATGGTTATATAAATAAATGCTCGACCTTATGGGCTACGCTCAGATATCGATCGGTTTGACGTTGCGAATAGAACGCCAAAGACACGTGTTGAGAAAAGATAACGAAACATATTTATGCCCAAAGAACATCTAGGTGAAATTCACAAGGGATGAAATTATTCAACTTCTTTTTTTGGCGAAAATGCGACTTAGTCCCGGATACGCCCATTTACATAGTCGATGTCGGCGCGATGGTGCGTGGCGACTTCAAATGGGAATTATAATACCAAATTGAATACAAAACTTTCCTTTCAGTGCCGAGTAATGGAGGACTCCATGCACCGGAACAATCGAAAAGACAAATAGAATGAGAGACGAGACACTTTCTCTGTTGAAATAATAAGTGCCTGACGTCTTTTTGGACGTTCGTGCCGCACTTTTTTTGTAACGATAAATTTTTACGCTTTGATCTTTCCAATTCAAATAGGCTTTTTTCTCTTAGAATCAGAAGTTATAGGAATATTTCAAAAGCTTTAAGTGAGGCGACGAAGCGGATTTTCCCTTCCACCGGCTATATCGTTCTGATTGAAATGCAAATGAAACGGTGTCCGTTCAAAACGTATTTATTTTATCTTACCTTCTAGGTTAATCTTTCGAATTAGGGAGATAATCATGCATAAACTTATTTACAGCTCCAACTTGATAAAGATTAATTACAGTTATTCAGCTTACAGCTTACAGTTAAACAGCTAATGATTGTTTTAAGTCAACGAAGAAATGCTTCAAATCTGTCTCAACTCGACAAATGTATGCACAACAAGAAAATATCTTAAAAATGTAATTGAAACGTTTCAACACGAGTAGTAAAAATTTATGAAATTTTAATCTTCTCTCTGCAGTCGCGCAATGACAGGGATTGTTTGCTTAAGAATCTGAAGCGGTTCATTATTCCGTTCCGAGTTATTTGGCGCCCAACTAGGGACTTCGTTCGCGACGCAGAACATCTGACGAATCACTCGTAGCTCCATTCCGTTCGGTATGATTCATTTTTGTGCCGCTGCTCACGTATGTACATTTTCAATTGTGTAATACAATAGTTGTAACTCCGAATCCGCACAAGTTATACGAAACAAGTTGCAACAAAAACATTTGCCTATGCCGATGTTAGTGAATTGTTCTCGCTCGTGACTGGGTAATTTCCATACATTTCAAGTTCTATCGCCTGCGGGATGTTCGTTCTTTTGTTGATAAATGTTTGACGGGAACTCCGGGGACGCCATTAAAAGTTTTTTCGTGAATAATTCCAGTTTACATACGCAAATGTTTACTCGTGAGTTTACGCCCGCTCACCTATTCGGTGATTTCTTTCCATAGAGGCGTTTGTTCGAGGAGCGGTGGTTTTCTTCGGAAACGACTCGTTGAATAAGTAATTGGAAAAGTTTTTATGTTTTTCTTTGTCATAACCCTTAAGAAGCGTAAATTACTTTTTTTATCATGCATCTGTTTTACTTTAGCACACATATACATTTATAACCTTAAATCAAAAGGCCTTGTCAATGAAAATCAAAGAATGTTTGAAATAACAGTCATCGACGCGCGACTTCAAGTTAGTAAGAAGTTTTTGCTCGAACTGAGTGAACGATAAAGACACATAGACCTTAAAGCTGCCGGTAGTTGGTTGAAGTGTTAAGTTCCTCGAGCTATAACTCACTGCGGCCGAAGTTGCCCGATCAGATTGGAGAGACAAAAAGGTGGTGTGACCTCACGAAGGCTAGATATAGATAGATATAGCGTGGATAAGCGAGCGTGCTCTCGACACCGCAGGTTAAGCTTAGGGGTGTTTCACCCGATTACCTGAGCGCCTTATTGAGTTGTTGACCAATTTCTTAGGAAGCAATGCGATTATTCAATTTGATCATCGAGCAATAAAATTTACTAAAATAACAAACTAAAATCTAAGTGGAAACTAAAGTTACAAAACTTTATAGAAGTAAACTACAATTATATATCTTAGTACCTTTTAGCACATTGAACCATTTGATAGCATGGCATTGCTTAATCTTTGTGTCAATTTAAGAAACAATTCTGGTTACGTGACGTCTTTGGTCTGACCAAACGTCGTTAAATAGTCGAAATAGAAAATTTAAAAATAAAAAGAACTAAATTTTAATAAACTTTGTAGTTCAACAATGTAATGCTAAAAGTGCAAAACAAATAAAAGTTAGTACCAAGATCAAAAGTGAGCAAGCATAAGCCGGTTCTTTTCTAAATGAAAGAGTTTCTCGAAGACACCGGGAAGTAGACTGAGCTTTATTTAAACCTTTAAACAGATGTTACAGTAGAGTAAGCGCGGGTCTGATTACGTTCCGCGATAAAAGACGACGATGCAGTTCAAAACGGTATTCTGAATGAGTGTTGTGGTCACAGCGTCATTTCAGGCATCGTTTTAGAAACTTAGAACATGCACCGGTTATTAAACTAATAGACATCTTAGATGTGATTATTCCGCTTTTGTCATTTGATTTATATTTTTACATCATTTATGATTATTAATCTAAATAACATAACGTTTTAGTTTTACGCTATACTAGCTGCTGCCCGCGGTTTCACCCGCGTGGAGATTTTGGATTTCATGGTTTTTATTTTTTTGCGTGGAACCCTAATTGTTTTTCTAAAATAAAAGTACCCTAAGTTACTCCTTGTAACATCAGCTATCTGCCAGTGAAAATCCCGTCAAAATCGGCCCAGCCGTTTTGAAGATTACCCGGAACAAACAGACAGACAGACAGACAAAAATTTTAAAAATGGGCGTATACTTTCATATGCATTTGTTAAAAAGCTGTTATTTTGATATTACAAACAGACACTGCAATTTTATTTTGCAAAAGGTTTACTTACCCAGTACGTAACGTATGTACATTATGTTAAAATATAGACGGTTTAAATTTTTGTCCACGTCGATTTTTGAACAATTCAGCAATTCCTCTTTTTAACCAAAACTAGGATCCAGGTGAGGCGTTAAACACAATCAATCATCTCTGTCACAACCCTGACTGCTTACCTATAGCTCGTGTTTCTACAAAAATTAGGAAAACCCACACGAACAGAATAATCCATCGCGACAACAAATGACGCCCCGTATCCGAAATTGAATGTTAATATTATAAAAATAACACACGTTTTTCTTCAGACGCATTGTTTATGTTTACGCACACATACATAATTTCCTATTACGGCATGGGGCGGTGAACGTAAATAATTTTAAGGATCAGTAGAGGCAGCCACCGTGATTATTTCTCGCTAACGAAATTAATAAGGTAAATTTCAGCGGTGTGAGAGAGGCTTTATTGCGTTACGTCGGGACGCTTGTTTGATACGAAACCGGCGGAAAAGCACCGATTTTCACAAGAACACAATGTTGTTTGTAGCAACTTATACGAGAGTTTTATTTACGGAAATGCAATAATTTATTATGTTTTGGGATGTGCTGCGGCTTTAAGATGCTCGTACGTGGTTAACGATGAACGAACACAGCATGTAAAGTGAAAGCTTAGGAGTTCGAGACAATGTAGAACCTAGCTAAGTTACTGAGTCTACATACACTACACTTTAAGCTGTCTGCTCCTTTGTAGTTAACCACTCGTGTGTACATCAGTAGGGCAAACATAGTAGTAGCGTTAATACTTTCTGAGACAGCTGTGTAAAAGCTGAAAAGGAATATGAAGCCGCGGAAAAAACAATTGAAAAAATAGTGATATAGGGAAAGCTAAGTGCGTAGTAAGATTCATGCAAGTTAATAGATATGAAACCTTTTACGGCCCATAACGTCACCTCGGAAAGTGAAATAAAATGTTATAACTTTTTTATGCAGTAAGTAAGAAAAATATGAGCCACAGTAATGCCGGTTAACTTTACGTGCGCTGATGTAAATAAGTACCTAATTGATTTATTCAAATTTTATAGAGACATCGTTAAGGAATCACGAGTTATACAGCACATTTTTATTAGTAAAGAGGATTGATGTTTATTTTAAGCAAAACAGGCCTGTTTTTACGAACAACCTTAATTTTCCCGAATGTTATTTTTTTAAGAAGGAAAAAAAGACAATGATAGCCGAACAATGCCTTTGCGATCCCGAGAAGCCAGCCAAATACGTGAGCAATTTTATCATGATACAGCCAGCCTTTGTTTCATAGAATATAAAAAATATATTTAACAAGTAACGCAATAAACGTCATGTATGATACTGTAACCGTGTCATGAAAGAATCGAGTGCCCACATGTAACACACACAAGTACGACGCGACAAATTATGTTCTCCTGAACTGATAGCGATACCGTCTCGCCAAGAAACACTTTTCCCTTGTTTCCCCCGAAAATGTTCCAGAGACAGTCGGGAAGACAGCTTGATCCGAGAGCAGCAACAAGTCTACCCTTTACTCAAGAGAATACTAACTTTGTTCTCTAACCCAAAGAGTTTAATTTACTTTGAGTGAATTCGAAAGAATTCATAGGTATATAAAGAAGATCTCTCGTATGTAAGTGATGGAGTGCGCAGATATTCGGTGTAAGAAACAATGATAATATATCGAAGGAATGGATACTTCAGAACAATAAATTCGGTTTAGTGGTTTGATATGGAAATAACACGAAGTAAGACTTCAATATCGAATAAAGTTATACTATATTTACGTCGTGATTTACACTGAAATGGTTAGTTTAGATATTCACCTTATTGAATCATGCCTGTATGAATGCTAAAGAAAGTTTTTGAAAACTCATACATATACATTTACGCTTCACATAACCATATAGGTAAACGTATAAGTCTGTATCTCACATGTTTTTTATATTTTTAGGTTCAAGTATCAGGATTTGTGGTATTATTCATATTGTATCATTACGCAATACTCTAAGAAGGATCTCTAAATAGAGGTATAATTAAAAATAACATATACAGGCTACATAACATACATACCCTTTAAACAAACATTAAAAACGTGGACTAGAAATAGGAAAGCTGCTGAAACCTTCACGCTTTTCCTTACATGGCATAAACATTGCAATTGCTTCGGGTAGACGTCAAGTAAACATTACTGCTCGTATCATCACCTAACTTCAAAAACGGCAGGAAGGAGAAATCGTGGAATGTTATTTTATTCTACCTGTATATTATATTTCTGCATGCGTAGTCTGCAAAGAAAACTTAGTTGTTCTTCGAAAATAATTTTATGCTGTCAGATAACTACATGTATTGACATTAAAAGCCGTAGCAATGTCAAAAGAAAAAATCCCAAAGAAATGTTGTACTCGTAAAACGAAAAGAAAAACGGGAAAAACCAATTGTGCATTCCCGCCTTATTGTGAAGACTCCAAAAGAAGCCCGATATAAACGAAGGACGGAGGCGACTCGTTAAAAGAGATACTTATGAAAAGACAAGATTCGTGAAAAAATCGAAAAGTTGGTAGTAAACAATAGGAAAGCGGTTGGCGGTTTTAGGTGCGCCGGTACAAGTTTCCAACTAACAGGAACAAAGCTTGGAGCAGCGTGATTCGCAAACTGGATAGTGGCCAGAGTCCCAGTGCCCAAAGGTAGCGTTGCAGGAGCAATGAACTGCGCTGTACGTAGGTGTTTAGAGACACTGCACTCGCAAGGAGTTTCATCATTCGGAACGGCCGGCCAGGGTTAATGGAGCGTGGACTGGCCCCACTGCACTTGTTGCAATTTCTCTCTACTCTACAACTTAACTGTGCAGATTGTGCCTTTATAGACGAACGGCGTTAATTTCCCTCGGAAAGGTTACCGTCCATTACTTTAATTGCGAGCCGCATTTCATCTAACCATCTCTCGCAACTTCAGCCCGCCGGCGGAGACTTCGCGAACAAACTCTAGAAAATTCACAGAAACCAACCATCAAAGAGTATGGAAGTAAACGAGGACACTTCACTAATATTACTAATTAAGCTTTTAATGTAATTGAATGAACGGAGACACGTCGTGCGCAAGTTGAAAGCGTGAGCGGCGGCGCAACCCTTCGCGGCCAAAAATACTCTCAGATAAATTACTTGGAGAGAGTTCGGCGCGCATACAAATCGGCTAGAGATTCGCCATATTTCACTTCGCCGAACACCCGGTCGATTTACACACACCTCGAGCTTGACGATGGACGGGCGCCGGTGCACGGCTCGGGTGAAAATTAAGCCATTTCCGTTACAAGCAGAGTTTATTACTAATCGGGTCACGTCACGAAAAGAATTTCCGATATACAATTAAAGGTGAAACGGGTGTCGAGGATCCGTTGTGGAAGGTGGGGCGACATTGTTGTCGTCTGTCGCGAGGAGGCAAATAGCCGGCGGGCCGGGGCACCTGTTCACGATAATGCGACGCCCCGTCTGGCCGAAAGGGCGAGGAATCAATTAGGACCAAGCCGAATTGCGTAACGGCTCTAGTTACGAGCGTTACGAGTGGGTCCGCAGCTGCTTTTTGCTCGTCCAACCTCTTGTTATTGCGCAATCGACATTCGACGCCTCAGATTAAGATATTACGTATTCATCGGACCTTTTTACTATAGTTTTATTGTGGTAGTACAGGGGTAAAGAGTGCGGACGACTTTTATTTTCGTCAATTTTCTGGATCGTTTTCTGGTATTGTTTTGGTGGCGCTGGCTGCATGCTAATAAGTTGGGTAAACAAAACTGCGACATCGAAAAAAGAAAAAAGAGAAACATTAGGTTAGGTAAAAATAAATGGAGTATAACTCATCTATTTACAATTAATAAAGGGAATCAGAGCCTGACGGCGGCAGGTAGGATTAATGGATTACCTTAAACGCACTGTATCACCACTGTGACCGCAACGAGAGGGATTCCAATTTAAAAATATAGAGGTATTTAATCGGATCGCGAGGTACGGTTTCACCTCGTTGATTTGCTGAACACGCAGCGTGATTAAGTTTGACGAATAGGTTTATGTGTTGTTTGCAGTTCTGAAACTTTCACACGGATGCGCTACACAATTAAAGTTAATTTTGTTATTTAATCTACGTTTCTAGTAATTAAACGTAGCTCTTCATCGAAGTTTAACGATTGGAAATGAATCCAAAGAATTTTACTGCCTTTGATTTTCCTCATAAAACTCGTCGATAACAAGCCAAAAAAAATTCTAAGTGGACAAAAATTGAGCGCGAAAATTAATCAACGTCCATTTAATTCCGATAATGGCCTATCGGTATCGACACGTCGGGGTATTAAAACGAATCCAAATTAATTACGCCGTGTAGAGTCGTCAAGCAGAATCGTAACTTTTAGGCATGACAAACGAACCTGGCGGTTTTTTTTCATGCAATAAGGAAACAGAGGAAGACGATGTCTTCGGAGGGTTTACAAAGCATCACGTCTGCTAGATACCTATTTGTTGTTTTTACATCATTATCGTAAATCAGAATGAGAAAAAGGTTTGACGCCGGTATTCACTTATTTTTAAATTACTTCTCATAGTCACGATAAAGAGCTGAAGCTGTATGAAGACTTACAGATTCTGGTCTTCTGACTTTTAAGTATAGATTTTTTCTTTTTTGGTTACAAAAAATATGATAGTTGTCGCTCAAAATATTGACCATTTTGAGACAAACCGTTTTTTCATAGTCTTTTTTGCGATTTTTTTTTCAAGATTCTGGACCGTTTTTTATTTATTTCTTTTCTTTAAATCTTGACTATAATACTGTATTTTGTTGCTGACAATATGTAGAGAAACGGTTATAATTATGTGCGACTAAAAACGTGACATTTTGCTTTAGCGTGGCTGAGTGTTAATGAACCTTGGTCCTTTGATTTCCTGATTTCCTTAAACGCCTACTCTTAGAGAACCAGGGTCTGTATGTGTTCGTTGGGCGTTATTTATCTTTTAGCACCCACGAACCAACATCTATACGGCAATATGTATGTGATCACTGAGCATTATTTAGGGGTGGTCGCCGGAGTTTGCCGCAATTAATGAAGTGTTCCAAGTCGTTTGTCAATGTGGCGGTAGAATGGTCGGTCCGCGGTCGACAGACCCTCACCTTCGCCGATCTGTTGGAAAATGTGCCTACTATTAAAAGTAACTTGATTTATTTGTGACACCCGAAACACTCGCGAACCTTGATAATTATAACCTGCCTACCAACAAGATTTTATAATAGGACTGGTTTTTTAAGTATGCCATTCGACGTAACGATATATCTTGGGGATGGTTGAAATAGTAATTTTGTCAAGAAATGATAGATGATGCATTTAAAAAAAATACTATAAGTACAAAAAATTAAGTATAACAGTTTTGGCACATATCATATTTTGAGATTTATCGGTTGAACAACCTTTTTTTAAATTACAAGGTATCGAGACTCTATATTATAATGCTTGACGGCAGATCATACAAGCGAAGCGGTGGCACCTACCCACATGGACACTCACGGTGGAGCTAATTCTACCACCTGATAAATATTTTTCGAGAACGATGGATTTTGGAGGTGTCTTAGCCAAAACTTGTTTCTTTAGGTATTATCAGCCTCTTACACTCCCACTGCTGGGATACCGGCCTTCTCTCAGACAGAGAGGTATGAGCCATAATTCACAATGCGGGCGCAGTGTGGCTTGGTGGATGGCACATGTCCTCGAAATTTGATGTGGTTCTTGAACATGCCGGTTTCCTCCACGATGTTTTCTTTCACCGTTTTAGAGCGAGTGTGAATAATCCGCACATAACTCGATATAAGTCATTGGTGGGGGCCGAGTCGAGATTCGAACTATGGTGCGTCGGATTGAAAGTCGCACAAGTTCCCGCTCGGTCACATTCTCTTCTTAGGTATAATTCCTAACAAATTGATTATAAATTTCTTTTTGTTTCAAAATACCCAAATTCATCTAAGACGTTCTCATTGTAGTACAATTTATTGTTTATATTTCCAACGTGAAAATCACGCAGCTTTCATGAAAGAAAAACAATGTTAACGACATACACCCACCCGCACACAAGTCGCAGGGACAACAAGACACCGGCCAATTTAAAAGCGTCATTTTGGGTTAGGTAACTCGTTTATTTCCGTTAACCGAATACATTAACACTTTCCTGCGGTTCTCTTAATGTCGTCGACCCGTCTTTATAGAGGTAAACCTACAATTATTTTGTTATTCAGATTACATCGTATTATCTCGCAGCTATTGAACATAATCTTCCTAATAACTATTCAATGGTCCGTCGGTTCTAAAAGGTGATTATAAATCTAGTGAAGAGGTCGGAAGCGAGCGAGTTCGCCGTTAATTTTAATGCTAAAATTTATTCGGTCCCGATTACGAGGAGTTTGATCAAATTCCGTGCCTGTGAAATTGTCTGAAAGTAAGGTAACAAACAGCTAGGTTTCACTACGCACATAGACATACCTGCATTGTTACAGCCTAAAGTCAATCATAACTTTTCACCAAACATAAATAATGTAGAAGGTCATAAGAGACGTGTGTGACACAAGTGCCATGGGCTATGGTAATAGAAAATTATTGATAGACTGATAAGACTTTTCAGAACTGAATTGTTAGTCATAACGTGCGTGACGCAGGTCTCTGGAGTTGATTGTAAGCACTCCGTTCCTACTTAGAGCCCTTACTGATATTACCGTAGCCTGGCAATGATATTAGGGAACGACGCGCGAGGCACGGACCCTGTCGCCGCTGGTGTAATCGGTCCGCTTAAATATAATTGCAATAAGTTAATAAAATCCCACAGCGCTTTTAATTAATTTGTGGCGGCACAGGCGACCAATCAAATGGGGATTTCGAAAATTTCATAAAGCGCCGTTGTGCGGTAAACGCTATTTTTGTAGGCACTTTGTTTTTGTGCGGTTTGTTTGTGAATGCACGGCTCGTCAATTTCGAGTGCAAAGTAAACACTGTAATGGCTTCATTTAGTGATTGGCCATCTGAGTGCACTCGAATATAATCAATGGGAACGAGCATCGAGAACTGCGCTGTAAAATCCGGAATTCCATTAATCAAATAATTATTTCCGTTTGCGTAATACGAAGGGATGTAAGTATGACTTAATGAAATCTATAAGGACTTATGGAGCACAAAATGTCGAAATTCATATGAGGCGAGCGGGTTAATCGGGCGGGAGAAGGAGCGGGTTGGTTGGTCGAAATGTGGCGTCTCAATTCGGCGAATTATTGTAAATATGCATTAGAGCGAATAACGCGCTTCTTCGGTCCTCATTACGCGATGCGCCATCAAAGACGGTTATCCAGAGCGTGAAGTGTCCCGGTTACCGGATACTAGGAAGCTCAATTATGTTAATGGATTTGCAGCATCACGACCGACGACAGGACTGCTCCGCCTGATTGATATGCACTCTCCACTACGTTACGACCACGTACGCTTACGACGATCACAAAGCTAACACAATGTTACATAACAACACCCAATATTTGTACTAGAACAAATTACCGCGATGGCCTGCCTCGTATCGCGTAGATAGCCGCCAGTAATTTTACCGAAAATCAATAGCTAAGCACCCCAATAAAACAAATACATTTTATTTCTCGACGTGTCTAGGAACAGGGGAATGATTGATAGTGCTGTGAGCACACACAACGTTATTGAACGGCCGGGGACCCACCGAAATAATAACAATATTTATCGAAACCACGCCGGCCTGTTATCAATAATGCATTAGGCTTTCACTAAAAATGGTAATTAAAAGGAAAGTTTGAAAAGTAGAATTGATGGAAAACAATTTAGGTTATAGGGCGTCTCGCTCGCTCTGAAGGTCGTTATAGCTTTTTGGAATGAAAAAGGTGTTAGGAATTTAAAAGTTGTCGTACAGGGTGACTTTCAAAAGGCACTATCCCATGTCACGGGTTAAGCTGATGAAGGCGATGCGTGATTTTACACAACATTTGTGCCGGGAGTCGCAGACGGGCGACTGGCGTATAAGATTGCGTACAAAGCGCCGAGTCACGCGGCCGGTGTGCGCTTACCTAAATTACGCGTAAAACCGAACACAAAGGCTATGCGTATTCAAATTCCATTAATCTCCCGCCCGGGGGAAGGTGGGGTAAAATGAACCGGCGCGGACAAAAACAATGCCGCCGGCAAATAACCGGCTCAGCATTGTTCCGGCAATTAGAAAGCTTTCCCATGTACCGGTCGTGTATAAAAACAGTGTAACATCAGCACGAATCGCTGCCTATTGCTCGTTACCGTTGATGTTTATTACGGTTATTAGGACTAAGCCGCGGTTCTATAACGTTTTCGCTGGAGTTGAGATTTAAATTAATCATGTAATAACATGGGGCGTTTGATCCTTTTCGATTTCTCTTATGAATTTTGTCACAACAACGATAAAATCAACGAAAAGCATACAATACACATTTGAATCGACGGTAATTGGTGAGAAATCCGGATCAAAGGTGGATAAAGCAGAATTAAAACCGGCTGACCGATTATGAACGCGACAAAATTGACACAGCGTTTACGTCTCGTGTCGATATAATCCCGCATCATTATTCAATGGCAAAAATTAGTTTCACGTGCGAAAACAACTAACATATTGGTCCAACATACGATATTGACATTTTGTCGTACATATACCCACTGAAATTTGTTAAATATTTTGTAAATTCCCTCTTTTGTCTTAATTAATGCCTCTTGCATTTCGTTCTTTCTTAATAATTAGTCTACCCCTCATGTAACTTACTATACAACTCAGCTTTTAAGGATGCACTGCAGCTTACCTGTAAAGAAAAGAAGACATTTATTAGCACACTTCCCAATAAATTACAATAAGGCTGCAGCTCGACACAAGCCGAGCAATGTAACGGGAACAATGCGACGCAATCATAAGGAGGCTCGCGGTCTCGCTATTGTTTTTACCTGCACCACAGTGCGTGCGAGACGGTACTTAAACTAACGCAGTTTTGAAAGTGACCTTGAACGGTATGTTAAAAAGACAAGAATAAGACCTATGTATTTAAAAAAAACATCCTGTAATTTCCTGTTTATAGAAATTTTAATTAATTTTAATCTAAGGTTTAATATGTTTGGCATCAAATCTTGCTAGTATAGGTACATTTTCACATTAATTTGGACATTTTGTTAATTGTTTAAGTCAAATCAATGAGAATCAATATTTGTAAGTCAAGTCAATCTCATTGTACAACTACTAGTAGGTACAAGTAGAGTCAATAAAATGTGTTTAATAGAAAATCAAAAATGTAGTGAAATTAAAAAACGACATTATCGGTCTTACAAAAAAAAAATTAAACACACTTTAAACCTGTGTTAAACTATGTTTAACTCCTAAACATGCCTTAGTCGCGCGTTTAAACATGAGCAACCACAAATCCTGATCTAAGCAGTGTCTAACCGTTGTTTATAACACAATTCTGTCGTGACATTTCTAATCATTTTGACGTTTATCCTTAGACGCTGTCTAGCTAAACGGGCATCTAAAAGTGTTTTTGTGGTGACACAGTAAAAGTTTAGTGATTTAATCCCGGACTAATTTTTAGATTAAAGCATCGAATAGCGTGAGATTGAGCACTGGCCAGGATATTACATCGTGGTTGCGGTCCCACTATTGTTTTTACCTCTGTACGTCTGTTATTGCAAAGTGCGGAGTAGCAATAAGCGACTCTTGTTAGCTTAGGGCTACTATTGTACCAGGTTATTAGGACAACGGAGGGTTTGAGCCTTTCTTGCTGACGTTTTAAAGCTTGGGAAATGTTGGCGTACGGAGTTAAGTAAATGACCAGCTAAGTGATATGAGATTGGGTGAGTTCTGTATACTTGATATGGATATACACGAAGTTTTTAAAATATAAATTGTACATTTTTGAGTTGGATTATGATTAATATCCAGAAAGGATTTAAGGTACATAATTATCATTGCTTTTAGTTTTGCTAAGCAATTACCAGGTATTAGATACTGTAAAAATAGAGAGGCGGAACAAATAGTGATGCAGTAAAATCCAGCTTTAACCATTACTTAAATTAAGGACAATTACGGTCTCACTACAAAAAAATTAACACACTATAAACCTGTGTTAAACAGTGTCTAACTCCTAAACAGGCCTTAGTCGCGTGTTCAAATATGAGCAACCACAAATCCTGATTTAAGTAGTGTCTAAGCGTTGTCTTACTCATTTCTGTTGTGACATTTCTAATCATTTTAGGCGTTTATCTGTAGACACTGTCTAGCTAAACAGGCGTCTAAAATTTTTTTTGTGGTAACATGGTTAAATCTGCAATCTGCAATCCGAAAACCGGATCGAACGTTTCTATACCATTTTTATAGTTTTATTCTATACTGAAATCACTAATAGACCATTAACACCCACGAACACGATGCTACTGGAACAGTCAGGACCTTGGGCATTACTCCAACTCCACTTCAGACAAAATGTAAAGTGATGAACATCAAATCGAACGTTGGATGGAAAACTGCGATCCGTCGGCCGTAGCTTCAACGTTCGATTTTCGGAGTATCCTCCTCAGAATCCTCCGCAAAAGAACCCCCGTAACCTTGGTTACGTATAAGAAAGTGTCAAAGCTTAAGAGCAATGGGCATCCCGAACAAGATGACGTACTTCTGGTACACGAAAGAGGACACTAGAATTAGACGAATATCCGACCCAGTTAACCCAATCCACGTTCTCTCGAGAAACCTAGATAACGTGTTGTTTGCTTAGGACTACCATGTACCAAACTATTAAGCGCACGTTGGATGTAGTGGCAAGTTTAGGTAAGGATCAGCTCAGGCCGGCTCCTTCGTACTGTCGACGTTTTAAATCCATCTGTCATGGACTGGTGCCGTTCCTAGAAGACAGTGATTAGTTTATAGATGGTTAAGTCGCGAAACATCTGTAGATAATAGATATGCACGCAGGGTGAAAATTTTTGAGTTCGAAGTATGATTTGGAAGGCACAGCACAGTTCGATTAACAGTTACTGTAGTTTTGGCTGGATTACCCACCTCTCATCGGGCGACTGTGCGTATCGTGCGTTCAGCGCGATTTTGAATATGAATCGATTTAGTTTTTGGTGGACGTATAGCCACAAAATGTCTCTGGTCTATTATATAGTTACCGTTGCTCCGTCACTGCACCCATAATTAATTTAATTGCAAATGCGAAAGTGTGTTTTTCTGTTTGTTGGTTTGTCCTTCTTACACGCAGCAACGGAGCAACGGGTCGACGTGATTTTTGGCATAGATATAGTTTATGGACCGGAGAGTAATATAGGCTACTTTTTATCTCCGAAAAATGCACGGTTCCTATGGGAACGCTGCTGAAACCGCGGGTAGAAGCATGGTTATATACCTTGTCCTTCTAGACTTAAGTGGCAGTAGTTATTTATTATTTCAAAAATGCCCCATTATGACTTTGACGAGTACCTAGTTGAAAAATAAACTGTCTTAAATTTAGGCACTGTTTTACATTGCAGGTGAGGAGGGTTAAAACCTTTTACCCGGGGAACCTGAGGTTATGACGTATCAAGGATTACTGAGATTTCGCAAATAAATAAGGTAAACAGTGGGGAAATAATTACGTTGTGGCTTTAATTCAGAAGGTCCTCCTGACAGCTTTATTTTTGGATAGATAAAGAATATGGTTTGTCAAAAGACGAGGAAATAGGAAGAAAGGGCATCAGGCCTCATTTTTCAGCAATACATATTAAATATGAGCAATTCCTCGCCAAAACGTTTCCATCCGCACAATTGTTCCCGTTATAAAACTAAACGAATCAAAGTTGTTGGTTGCGGCAACACAGGCGTTTAAGTGTAATGGCAGCTAATTCACAGTTCAAATAATAGATGGCAACACCGGATATGGCAAACAAACAGTTGCGGGTAAACATATATGATACAACGCGGTTGACACTAAAACCCACACACGTGTAGGGCAGTAGATAGGTGTATGTCGGAGGGATGCGTGTGGCGCACCGTTTAGCGGTTGCCCGCCGAACAACCTACCACCGCTATTTCCGATACTAATTTTTCCATTATGAGAATGTTTATTGTTTTGGTAAAATATGAAAGGAGTAATTTGTGTGTTTACGTTCCTTTAATTGGCGGCTTTGTTTACGACGCCAACTGCCAGAAAGCCTGATAAAAATGGATGGTGTTTTGTTAAAGCACGTTAAAAAACTCTTATCCTAAATGACATATAGAACTACTTGCTGTATCCATGTAAGGACTATTTCGTACAGTACAGCACAATTGTCTCCCAAAATAAATAAAAAATTATGCACTCTAAAAGCAGCAAAATTAACCGACTGCCAATTTGTCAGCTTCATAAAAAATATTTGCTAATGTTGAAAACTGAACTGTAAGAAAGCCCAGCAGTTCATTACGTGTTCAAAAGCATTAACCGTGACAGCTGTTATCTTGTAAAACATTTAGCCACTCTGTAAACTAGGGATAAAAGGCTCTACGACAGGGACGCAGTGGGAACTCCACAGGTTCCGTAAAAACATTCTCACGTTTTCGGACAAGGAAGGTTCGTCTTTTCATGCGAAAACTCGGCTCATTTATCAAATCAGCGTTGTCTACATTACAGCTTCGGGAGCGTATTGTGAGCAGGCTAAAAAGCCCATTTGTACAAAACGGCAGCGCGACGTTCCACGTAATAATTACACTCGAAAATGAGCCTTAATCTACACTTACTAAGTAAAAAAATTAAATGCCAACGAAGGACGGCCCCCGATCAGAGAAGTGATCCAATGCGTAAATTAAACGAGTGAAATTAAACAAATAAAATTAATTAAAGTGAAAAATTGCTGCGATTTTCCAAACAAATGCAATGCTACGTTTGCTACGTTTGGGTGATTGTAGAATTACTTTCATGTTAATTATGATTATTCGTTATCAGTCTTTTCCGCTCCCACTGCTGGGATACCGGCCTTCTCTCAGACAGAGAGGTATGGGCCATAATCCACCACGCGGGCCCAGTGCGACTTGGTGGATGTCACATGTCCTCGAATTTTGTGGTTCTTGAATATGCCAGTTTCCTCGCGATGTCTTCCTTCACCGTTTTAGAGCGAGTGTGATTAATCCGCATATAACCTGATATAAGTCATTGGTGCGGGCCGAGTCGGGATTCGAACTATGGTACGTTGGATTGAAAGTCGAACAAGTTCCCGCTCGGCCACACTCGCTCTACATGATGATTATTATTAGCGTGGTATTTCTGATTCATTATTGTAAAACACAAGAGGCAAAATATGCAAAAGGTACCAATCAGGTAAAGACCGATTTTATAAAAAATATCTGCATAATTTAAAAAAGTACTTACTAGCCAGAATCACTCGCATCTAAAAACCCTTGTCCGCATGTCATATTTATTTGAGCTTCCTATTTGACTGATCCGATGCCGTCTCGCTACGGTAGCCGCTAACGCTCCCTTTATATAACCCATCAATACTCGGCCGCCCAAATCTGATACCCATGATAAAAACCCGTCATACAGCCATGCATTAAATTTTCACCGCCTTTTAGCAAAGCGGATTGCCGTGAGGCAAAAACGACGAACGAAAGCTCTTTCATTTGTTTAGGAGTGGCTTTACCTCCTTTAAGTGCTCCGGCATACAGGGAACGCCGCTGAATAACCGTGAGTGTTGCAGCGAGAAAGGCTTACTTAAAAATTGCCCGAGTAATTTCTATGACGAGCACGTACGCGGGTGCATTCGAGCTCGGATTGGGCGCGACACAGCCTAGCGTCGCCGCACGGCGCACATACTCTCCGAGAGCGGATTGCTTAAGCCAATTTCGTCTTAGAGCTCACCTCATTATCTGCTCGAGTACATGGACACTCGCTTCGGGGACGTCATTAACACTAAGTGAAATTTATTTTATCGAACCCCATCCCGACCATAATGGAACATTTATTTTCCTCGCACATAAAGAAATACCGTCCAGGTCAAAGTGTTCCTCGGTATCGACGAACGAGGTTTTAGAGAAAAAGCCGAATGAAAAAATACCAAAATGGAAAGATAATCCGCTTTCCCCTTTCTATTATTATTAAATATAAACACGCACTTAAGCAATTCTTAAGCTGGGAATGGAAAAAAATATTTGTGCCGCGGAGTTTTCACGTCGGAAACTCATATAAAAGACATTTCGCCGGAGCTCGTTGCCTATCGGAGGTATTATTCAAATTAATTTAGCGCGGTGAGGCAAAAAGTGCGCGCGTCGGGAGCTCCCCCATATTCATAGAGTTGCCCTAAATTAGCATCACAATGAAGTGTTAGAGGCGCGGGCGGCAAGTGCTTAATGCGAGCTGCGTCTTCTCACACGGTTATGTTACAACCTAATGAATTAAGTATATAACTTCCCTGCCGCAAATTTGTTTGGGCTTCTATGAAATTCGTTAAGACGCTAATAATTACGAGTGTATTATGGTTGAAAGATCCAGTTTCGAGCGAAAGGACGGCGCGGCGCAGCGGCTTCGGGGTAAAGTTTGTGAACGAATATGGTATGAAACTTTATTCATAGAGGCATATTATGTTAAGTGTCCCTACAAGCGCCAGCTGAGCGGCCCAGTATATTGTTTTTGGACCACCCTTTTACGCTTTCACGCCTATAAATAAATCAAAATATTCAGGAAGGGCTCGACTTTAAGGCGGCTTAGCGGAATCGTAAAATTCAACAACGTTCGCACCGCTAGGGGTTTATCTTTCGCCTGCGTTTGCCGTGTTTTTGCTTGAATCGTAAAAGAGTATCACAGTGTACCTATATGAATAGAAAGCAACCTACCCTTTTACCGAGGACGTATGGAACGGGGCACTTTACAAGTTTAATGCTGAAAGCAGATTATCTGTCCGTATATGAAATATTATGAGAGTGTTTGTAATACTCGTGTTGGGTAAATGCGCGCCGTGTTTCGGTTATAAACATTTTACAGCTTCTAATTAGCTCTAAGTTTTAAAGGACCTATTCGACAGAACGCTAAAACTTCATGTTTCGAGACTATCATTTTCGTTTGTTGACATTGTAGCCGCAAAATAAACTACAAAAACACTTAAAAATTATCTCTGTTTGCTTACCTGTTGTTAAATCCGTAAGCAGCTCAATCTCGCATCTATTTATAATTTATATGGACCTTTTGGGGGTCCAACATTTATCCGTGAAACACAAGCCTCCATTATAATTCGCAAGTAGGGAGCGTTTCGGTCATTAATAACAATTTATTTAGCACAATGCCGTAATTTTGGACCACAAATAACCTCTGAGTAAAACGTGGATTTGATATTAAACGGGGCGTCGTTCTGCAAATTGATTAGATAGTTTTTGATAAATTGCGCAAGTTTTGTTCGTGTCGTTTGTTTACATTAAAACTTTAACCTTTTCAAGGGAGGGAAATGGGTCCCCGCGGAAGTTCGTAAGGTTACACGCGTGTTTAATGTTATCTTAGATTTGGTAAATTAGGCCTCCATTTATTTACAGCTCCGTTACATTTTATTAAACAGAAGTTAAGTTAAATTAAACAACTTTAACTGCTTTTACTTCATTTATTTCATATAAACATAATCTACTATAATGAATCCAATGTTTCATATATTTTGTAGTGGTCATGGTGGTAGAATTATTTTTTATTATTATTAAAGACAGTTGGTTATTAGTAACAATGTAATCCGATAAATATAATACGTTTACACCCATCTTTATTAAAATAAACACTTTGAAAAAATCTTAAAGTAAAAAAGAACAACTACAAGACACGTTTTAAGACAAATTTGGATGTATTCCCGTACTAATTTGAAAGTTGGAGATGGCCGTATTGTTAGCAGGCCTGCACTCTTCCGAGTTCCCTTGCTGTGAAAACAACAGATTTTACGAAGTGATAAAAAGACTTATGAGACTCCCAAAATTCTTATTAGTTAGTTAAAATATGCCCCCATAGACTTCTTATCAGAACACAAGCAAGCGGGCCTTTTTGTAAAATACTTTCGGTTCTGAGCACGCAAGGCGAAGTTTACTCGGATAAAGTTGAGGTTTCCAAAGTTTGGCATTCAGCAACCCGGCCATTGTGGCTAATTCAAGGATGTAATTAAATTTGTTTACATAATATTCTGTTAGGAGACGAAAACTTGCTAGTAATACACCCGCGGGAACAAAATTATTTAAGGAAATAGATTGGTGAAGAATTTTAGATCAACTTAATTGAAAAGGGCTTCAAAATGAATATCACTTTAAATGTGCTTTCAAATTTTGTATTTCTATAGGTTTTGGTCTTTTAGAAAGCTCGAACACGTAACCCCAAAGCGAAAAAAAATACTCGTTCTGAAATTGTTTTACAGAAAACTGAATTTCAAACGACATAAATCAACATTAAGATTGTACAAGAGTTTCGTTTGTGAAAGCATTTTTTTCGGAGAAGAAAAAATAATGAAATTACCCTTGGAACTAAAGTGACCCGCCCGAGGCAAAACAACAATATTCTCGACCCTCATTACAAAGAGGCCAGCATTTGTATTATCATTCCATTAAACAAAAGTCACCGGAGTTTCAAATGAAAACACAGAACTCATTATTCCCGGGCAGAGAAATGATTTCAAATGTTAACAAGATTCCCCATAATAGAGTTGTTCACAGAGAGATTTAAGAAAAACAAGCATGAGGTTGAATGCTCGTCTTTCCTTGTGTTGTGATTCTAAAGAATTGCTTTACTCAATACTAATGGCTCCGCAGGAACCCGTGCAATCTATCTATCATACTGAGGCAAATGTGGATTTTTGTTTATAATATTTCATAATCGTAATATTTCATAATCAGACTTTCTATTTGTGTTACTCGTCTACGCAATTATCTTATATAGGTTTCCGAGAAAATCGTAGAAGAATTCCCTAAAACGGGTGCTTCCAGGTAAAATCCGAGAAATCCTGAATGGTCTGGCTTTCGAAATTCTTGCCTAAAGAGCCAGGAAAGCCAATTAGTTTTCGATGTTTTGACCATATAATTATATGGATGTTTATTTGTTGAACACTCATTTGTGCTATCAAATTTAAATTATGCTACTACTCTTCTACAGACAATAAATTTAGAGATAATTAACCTTTGTCTTACATAACTTATAAGTAATTTATTTTCAGACCTTTTGACCAAAATGCGCCTAATTACCATCCATAATGTGAAAATGTTTCGCCAAGCACCTATCAGTGTGTTGTGGCGACCACCTTTGGAATGAATCTCTATTCTAGGTTTACTTCTTTCGATCACATCAACAGATAAGGTGAGGTGAAATATTGCTCAAAGGTTAACCGATAAAAAGTTACATCAATGTAAGTATTACTTAAAAAAATATTTGAAATCTATATATATACATTTATTGCCATTATGTTAACAAGTATAATAATTAAAAACTGTTATTAAACATCATAGAGTATACGTAATTATCTAAACATATCAATAAACACCTAAAATTAAATTAATTAAAACTATCCATTCTAACCTCACATATATCACAAACTTAAAACCTTATAGATCAAAAACGGCATTAAGGTCGCCTTAAAAAATTAATCACAAGAAATAAACATTTGAAAGCTACCTTCCAACCGCATAGAACTTTAATAACGTTTCTA
Source organism: Crocallis elinguaria (assembly GCA_907269065.1). NCBI lineage: Eukaryota > Metazoa > Arthropoda > Insecta > Lepidoptera > Geometridae > Crocallis > Crocallis elinguaria. The sequence continues at coordinate 6,008,997 of OU026079.1, read as the reverse complement.
TATTACTTTCGCGGACGATAAATATTTGAGGTGAGGAAGCTACTCCGAGTTATTTCCTCCAGACGCAAGGTTACGAAGCCCAGTACATTTTCGCGAATCCCCGGAGGTCCTACATTACACATAATATATAATACATTGGGGAGGATCATTGTGAGGGAACCGCCGGATATATCAGGGTATACTCGTTTGTCAAATGCACAGTCATTTATACAATGATAGGACTTACGTTCGCGTAACTGGATGGTTTGCGGCTGCGGTTTGTTTGGCGTGTATTATTATATTAAGCATTAAGATTTTCAAGTACCTAATTCTGAAGTGTTATTTAAATAAAATTACTTTAAAAAATCGGGAACGGACTTTGACGTAAATATTGCGATATGTGAAATTTAGACTCTTGGAGGTGTTCTTCTTTCATAAAATTTATTAAAGGACCACTCTGTGACCACCTTTTTCTGGTAACCCGGGGAAAAGCCTTTATGCACATCTCCGCACCCGGAGGTGTGCGGAGATAGTGTTGGGACTCGCCGCCTGCCCGCTGCACAGCGTCCCACCCACTGAAACCACCTGGTTTTTTCCTGTCGGCTCAGCTACGGACTAGGTTACGGGCCCGTAAGCACACTCCTCGCACTTCTCTGAGACCACCTAAGACTTCCCAACTCATGAAAAAATATAAATAATTTGGTTGATAAATAGAGTAGATATAGAGTAACATTACCTCATAAAAATACAGCCGATTTGAGAAACTCCTCCTTTTTTTGATGTCAGTTAGAGAAGGCAGATAGCTGAAGTTAAATAAATGTACCTATCGCATTTCTAACTTAATTTAAAAAAAACGAATTACTAAATTGACAGAGCTCGTCTTTTGGAAATAAATGTAAATCCCAGCCAGCCGTATTGGACAGAACCAAACGGGCAAAAATTTGTAAGTGTATCCGAGTTATTCAACAGAAGATTGTTTTTCAATGCATTGTAACAGCAATAGTAACGGTAATATATATATAATTACCAAGAAAGAATGTGCGACGGAGCTCACAGAAACTCCTTCCCAAGCCCAAACGAAGACATCCAAACACTGTAACGCAATCAGCTAACCATAAGCTCTAAATATAGCATCCGACAAAACACTAACCCGCACGTCCAATCAAACGTGAAATTCCGTGCGCATCCAATACTGATTTAATGTAATACATGTAGTACGGTACTGAAACTGATCTCATAACTAGTACTAACTAGTGTTGGCCTTTATCTCTCTATTCATTGCATGATGCCATTCATTTGACGACACAATATGTCGAGCTACCACTGTGCGATGTGATATTATAATGCGGCGAGGTATGAGCGTACCTATATACCGACGTTTTCAAAGGCTTTTGAAGTCGGGATTACGATATTCGATATTGCATCGTATTTTATGCATTCATAAATTCTTACAATTAAATATTCTATTTATACATTGAGTAAAATAAGCAAAGCTGAAAGTTTGGATTCGTTTTATGTGGATTTGAAACTATTGAAAAACACAACCGAAATATTTGTATAATTTAAAATCGGTGTTAAAATAAAATATGTACCTCATTCAAAGCTTTATAATAACTTGAAGAAAAATTATAAGTACGGTGAAGTAAGGTGAAGTTATTTCTAGGTAACTCGGCAACACTAGTAGCTATAGGACTGAATGTCTGCAGGCAAAACGTTCAAATCCGTGAGGACGCAATGTCACTACATTTTTCTGTTATCTACTTTATGTACTAGATATCAAAGAAGAATACAATTGAGGATCAAATCTATGTTTATACTAAAAATACAAAAAGCTTCATAATCACCACAAGACGGAAAACGTACATGTACGTTTTCCGTCTTGTGGTTGCAGAACATCGGCCTCCTCCATGAAGGGAGGACTTTGCTATAACAGACCAATGACCATGCTTGGCAGGCGTTTTGGTGATCGCAGTAGATCGAGGAGAATACTACTGCCTATTTCCTGGATATTCCCTTAGCCGGCTCTTATAGCATTCATGAGAATAGATGAGGTGGTGCTATTCTAACGTGGTCCTGCCACACGGACCTAATTAGTAAAGACATATTTACTAACCAAGAACGCTTTTTTGACTGCTAGATTTTATTTTTCGCGTTCCGTTCGCCAACTGGGAGCGCGAGAAATGAAATCCCGCGGGCAGAACCTTACTTTCACATACTCGTGCCAGTTTCGCCAATCGCTAAACAAAAGCCTTTGTATTTCAGGTATGCTTTGACTACAATCTATTCAACACAACAAATGAAATGAACAGGAAATACAGGACCCGTGAAATTCACTTGTATTTACCGATTCAAATTACTCGTTCGTTAAATGGCGATTCGTTGGATGCTCATAAATATTTGCTCATCGGATGACGCTTATTAGCGTGATGGAGCGCCGAAAGCAATTAACCATTTGACGGATACTGAGGAGAATTAAGGTACGAGATACTAATGCTTGATGAAAATGATTTGAGGTAACACAAGCCGCGCCAATAAAGCCTACTGTGGGACGTAATTTTCAGTGGTAGCCTTGGTTTGGTAGCCGTGGATGCCCACTTCCAACGCCTTAAGGCGTAAAGGGTTCGTAACGTCGGAAATCAAAAGAGTCCCAACTTATTGCGAAATGCCAAAGTCAGTTTGTCCTTCTTTGTTGTAAAAATGGGGAAGCCTGGGTGGTTGGTCCGATGGAGCAACTGATCGGCGATTTATGCATGTGAAATGGCCAGAGAGTAACACATGTAGGCGACTTTTTAGACAAGGAAAATACACGGTTCACGAGGATGAAAGAAACCGCGTCCTGCAGCTAGTGAAAAATATACGCAAAAACCGTTAAAGGATATTTAATTCAATATTGCATGGTTTTGTTTACCTAGTTTGGTTGGTTTTGTTACCAGAAAATTGTAATCAGACCTCTTATTCGAGAGGTGTCCATGAAATAGGGCCTTAATTCAATAAATTTTGAAGGTGCCAGTTCGGCGGCAGCCACAACGATGCGGTGCGATTGTAAAAAGTTCCCGGCGATCGTAAACCGCCGCGCTGTAAACTGAAACCTTCTTATTTATTTCTGTTATTCGTTAAAGGCCTCGTAAAGTTAATAAAGGGTTTTTTGTAACAAGCAGCCACCACGTTTAAGATAAGCCCCAGTGTTGGGGGTACGAATCTTTTAAAACGTCGTTAAAACCGACCCCCGTTCGCAACAAAGGCCTAATTGTTGACGAAAAATATTCTCGATGCAAATTCGCACTCTTTACAGCCCATTCGGAATTTGTACTGGACCCAAAAGAAGTTAAGGTAATTAGCCCGCGCTTTGGGGAGTTCCCCAGATTTTGTTGTGTAGTGAGTGCCCTGATTTAATCGCGGTAAAGTTTACTTTTAACTTAAATTAATTGTGTGATGTGTCTGATAAATTTTGGTTCTTATTATGGGTGCGTGGACTTTATTTTGGGTAAATGTAAGGGATTGTACGTTAAATAACGCCAGCTAAGTGACACTTTGTAAGACTGGATAGAAATAAGCTTTTGATAAAAATTTGTTTAGTAATAGTCGTCTTCCAACTGTTGATAGTATAACATGACATTACACAAAAAAAAAACTTAAAAGCAAATGGTTTACATAACTTACCATCAATACAAATTACACAGAAACTGTGTCTACTAACTGTCTCTATACTAGTAAACTACGAGTATAAGGCGCATTATCCAGCATTTCATAATGACGACTTCATCACTTATCAGGTGAGATAGTGATCAAGTGCTTAGGTTTTGTTTAATTTTGTTTTTAATTGATAAATTCTTAGTTTTTTATTGAAATGTAAATAAAAAAAAAGTTGGCTTCCTATATTATAAAAAAAAATTATCACAATCTGAGTAAAGTTACAGTTGTAATAGGATTAAAACGGAGCAGCGCTATTTATTGTAATGCCCGCTATTGTATTCTCTTCAATAATTGTGGTAAAACTTGCACCAATAAACAGTGCTTACCTGTATAAAAAGTAGATAATAAAATAATCATATCAATAAATTAAATGTTTTAGAAAGTTTTTCATCTCCAGCAAAAAACGATAGAAAATTATTAAAGAGCTAAACATAGTGCAGAGTTATTTATTAATTTTGATTGCGTATTACTCGTATACCTAAGTAAAAGCCAGAAACAAAAGTAACGTTAGCTTGAGCTGGATATCAGTAAAGAAAAGGTTTAAATTTTTTTAATCGAATTCCAAAAAAGGTTCTCATTTAGTCTGTATTTGTTTTTTTTGGTGCGATTTCTCCGTCAATTCTCAACTGATTTAAATTATTATTTGTAATGAGTTGAGTATATCTTAAGGGTAGTCCTATAGATTTTATTAAGGTTAAGTTTGGACAAAATGGGGGATGAAAATTCAAATATCGCGATCTTTTTGTCGGAAGTCGGTTCCCGCTTTTTTACAAGCACTTTTTTAGATTATGTTTTAGGCCTACAAACCTACTTAGTAGTTTGGCAGAATTTAGATTAAGTTTTGGCTATGTATGTTTGAAGATAAATAAATTAAAAAAAAAGGTAGATTTCGTAATATTGCTATGTTTTAAAATAGACGATAAGTAGTCCTTTTATTTTTTTTATCGAAATAACGAGAATAATGATTAAGAGAAATAATAATTTTGTGCAGGGTTTTAGAGGCAAATACGTCTTAATGACACATACCTCGCGTTTCGAACCTAATTGATAGGACTTGTGCCTAAGATGCCTAATAGATCGCTTAGGCGGTCTTGTAACTAAGATGCACTCAGTAATTGTAGTGAGTGTCCCCTAACCTGGCTCAGAGGGTATTCATTACGTTCCATTACACAGGAATCCAAATTAAAGGACCTGACGACAACGCCGCCTTCGCTAGTGCGGAAGAATTTAATAAAACACTAATATGAAACAGGAATAAGTTACTTTTATTAGTTACTTTTGCGCTCATACTGATAGTATAATGAAAATTTTTGTTCATTTCTTAATATTTACTTTTCAAGGAAACTCTTTGTTCAGTGCACAAAAAGGAATCGCTACATAGATTTAACATTCTTCTCAATAACTATGAAAGCAAATATTTCATACAACATCTACGGAGATATATGAAATACCCGGAATATTTCTAAGGTTCCGTCTTTGAACACTGAGACGATCACATGAAAGGATGTAAGATGTAAACCATCCGAACCGCAATAAATTTTTCAATCATCTCTGAGCAACTGGATGATCGCAAGTCCTACCTGTATTAGGCTGTACGAGGTATTTCTTTACGATGTTTTTTACATCTTTCTGTTGAAACGGTACTGCTCTTGACACGCGATTCGGAGTTCTCGCTACGAAATATTCAGTCATAAGATAGACATCCGTTTATGCAATCGAACGGTTCTCGATTTCTACATAGATTTTCTGCAGTAAAACATTGGAGTGGAAGACTAAGATACTTTTATTAATTGGTGCCTACGATACCCCGAGAGCTCATTGGGCACACTTCTCCCCGAAGACAAAGGTTCCTTGAGTCCTTGCAATCTGACCCGCCGTCGCCGCCCTCTCGGTAATTTTCTCGTTAACGGAATGAATAAAACATTTCATTCCTTACCTTTCTTTTGTAATTGTTAATGGTTGATGGGTTTTGGAAATTTATGTTCAGTTCTTTCAGAAACCCTACTTCTTGCCGTCATTTGTTATTCGATATCCTCATTCAGGGTTTTCGGTGACACCCCTAATTCGACGAGGGCAATTGATAATACGAATCGTCTGTCCCTCAATAGACGTGATGCGATTATTATTTCAAGTGTCGGTTAGCGTTTTTTAACAGCCAAATCTGAGACATTACTCCGGCCGGCTTATACGACGGCTCGAAATAATAAAAAGGGTTTCGCCGGCGTGATAGTCAATTTGCAAAAGGAAATATATCACGATAAAAAATGTAGCTCTAACGAGAACCTCAAAATGGCTCGTAAGCAATGAAACAGCGCAATTTCATGAGAAAGGCGGCCCGCAAATAAACCAAAGCGGCGCACATTCCCGCCTCCATAAAACGCAGACTGAAATAAACGTAACAGACTCGGGGTTCTTTAAAAAATCCACCCAACGAGAACCGCAAAGCTCAGCAAAAATCTCTAGTGTGAGTGGGAATTCCAGTGTCGGAATTTTCATAACTGGCGTACGGCTTCGGCGGCCGCTGAAGCGTACCAGGTGAAAGATACCGAATTTATATCCCGAGGCGCGCAGCCAGCGATCGCGATCCGGTGCGCCGTCTCGCGCCTTCCGCATTGCGCGGGAATCCAAGACCTGTACTTTATTAGCTCCCGAACACCGCCTGGCGGCTCGCACGAAATATATCTGCGGCCCTCCGATGACAATAAACACCCCCGTGCGAACGCTGCCCACGTGAAAGGCTTTATATAGCCAGGTGTCATGTTCATGTATCCGCATAAAACATAAACGCGTCTACACCATCGCGCTACATCAAAATAGATCGTGTCCGGATTTTATAGCGTGTCTCTTCTCTCAAAACTATTCCAGAGCTCCACAGGCGACTTGAAATAAAATTTAAAGAGGAAAATAATTTGATCCTCTTTCGCGTTTTATGCACATAAATAATGTTCGTTGTTAAAATAACAATTGAATGTAGTACTTAGCTTAACAGGAGCAAGGTTCGAGGCGAGCTCAGGATATTGTGGGCCATACCCGACGGAGATTACGTGAGTTTTTCATATAAAGCCATTCAGCCAATTTCCTCATATCCTGCACAGGAGCATAATAAGGGAAGCTTTTGTGAACGAAAGAGGTTCGTGCAGCTACAATGCGTGGCGCTTGTTGGAAGGGATGCGCAATATTTGGCACTCGCCGAGATCGGGATCGTCTCGATATATTCACGGCGTTGAAGGAACAAATTGCTTCTCCAGTATGTCACGTTAACTAGATGGGGTTCGGTTCCCTATCCAATTTTCAATGCATCGTGCGAGTCGACGGAAATTACTTTATGATGGAGCCCATACACACGATAGGTGAGGAAGAGCTCAAATTTATTGAGTGACAAGTTACTTACAATAAAAGGAAAATTCTACAAAAATCAGCGTAATGCTTACCTGTAACAAAACAAATAAAATGATTAAAATACATCTTGAAGTGGAAGCTTTTAGTAGAAAAAGTCAAACCTCAATAAATTTCACCACCTTTCAGTCTAAAACTTCCAAAGTTTTAAAGTTTCGCCTCAGTTCTATGAAAAAATAAAACTGTGAAAACGGGAAGTCGCAGTCGATTGTTGTTTGTTGGAATTCTTCGTTACTTAAAGAAAACTTATGACCAGATTCTGACTTTTAGAAACTTAACTCTGACGCTTGAAACTTTTATTTAAATAAGACTGCATGACTATTTATAGAGTTTGCTGAAATATATTCAAAAGATTAATTAAAAAGTAGGTAATTGGGCCATCGACAGCGCTAAATTTATATGTTTTACTAGGTGTTAAGGACTAACTCTTCTGAGAGTGTCCGTCCGTCTGGTTTGGTACCACCACTTCTTGTGTAGTCTGCCACGAAGCAGTAATGTACACGCGTTACTGTATTCTGGTTTGAGCAAAGAAGCGAGGGATATTACTGGGCTTATGAGACTTCATACCTAGTGTCATAGTGTAACGAGCAGAACCTTTATATTTTAAAGTTATGAGTGGTAATGCAATTGGCCGGCAGTGGCGTTTTGCTTACCATCAGCAAAGCGTTATACATTAGTATAAAAGAAAACATTTAGTGGCATAAGACAATAACAATGATTTCCTTTTTCTTCACATCGGGAACGATATTAAATTTACAACTATATCAAAGCACCGAAGCTGTAACCTATATCTAGGTAAAGAACGAAGCCGGGTCGGAAACAGCTGATGTTGACAGCGGCGAGTGCGGTCGCACGGCGAGCTCCATTACCAATGACTACACCGTGATCGGGTATAAAGTTTATTATTTACATTTAGTTTGGAAGGTACAAGAGATCCGAAATTCAGATTATTTTAGAAAATGAACATTTCATTATAAACCGCCGGCCGTATTACGGGACTCAGTCCGGAACAGTATACAAATTTCCCACCTACAATTGTAACAGATCTAAACGTCGAGTTTTTATTCTAACTTTCAAAATGTTTCTGTTTTTGTATTACTTGAAAAGTTATTCCTTATTTAAAGCGTTTATGAGAATACTTCTCGAATGTAATGAAAACAAAAACAATTTCTTTCCGCAGCAATCGATCACCCCAAAATGGACAAAACGCTCCATTATGACGTAAGAGCAAACCCCTTGCGTCCGTCGAAACTTATATTTATTTAGGCCGAGAACATAAACCGCAGAAATAAAGTCCGTAATACAGCAATATACCCAATCGACTATCTAATAAAATATCCGAACATATTTCAATACATGTCTCTAAGAGAGCGGGCCGGCCGAAATTTATTTGTGTAGTAACACCCCTGTGGCCGGCGGACTACGAAAACGCCATAGCCATTGTTATAAATCGTTACAGACGTGCCTCCACAACGGTAACACTGTTACTACATCGCCGCACTTTAATTGTGCACGCAGTACCTAAGGTCACGCATCAATACTTCGCACCTGGAAAGACATATAGTGTTACCACAAAAAAAATCATTTTTAGTCGCCTGTTTAGCTAGACAGCGTCTAAAGATAAACGTCAAAAATGATTAGAAAAGTCACAACAGAATTGTGTTAGACAACGGTTAGACACTACATAAATCAGGATTTGTGGTTGATTATATTTAATCGCGCGATTAAGGCATGTTTAGGCGTCTTACAGTGATTAACACAGGTTTAACGTGTGTTTAATGTTTTTGTGGTAAGACCCATTAGGTTTATAGGTTAGGTGTTGTTAAATTTAAATAGAAGTGAAAAGCTAAAAGAGTGTCTTTCCTATGATAAATCTAATATTCTAAATTCTCGTTTATCCATAGTGGAATGAAATTTTAATGAAAATGAAAATTGAAATTAAAGAAAAATTGTGTACAACTAAGAAGTATTTCAGTAGGTGTATCGCCATCATAAAGATTTCGTGCAAAGTATACCTTTTTTTTTTTTTTTTTTTTTTTTTTTTCGTCGACAAAAATCCTCATGGACGCCACCATCCGCGGGGGCAGCATAATCTTAAAACATTATCAGCGGAGCATGTAACAATTTGTATTGAAAACTGAGCACATCTTATTTTACATTAGAATCATTATTATTATTAAGCAGAATTATAACAAGATAATAATTACATAAGAGATAGGAATTATATTAAGAGATAAGATTTAAATAATAACATCCTTTCATTTTTAACCGACTTCCAAAAAAGGAGAAGGTTATCAATTCGGTGGGTATCTTTTTTTTTATGTTTGTTACCTCATATCTCTGTCATTTATAAACCGATTTGAAAAATTCTTTTTTTATTTGAAAGTATATACTTTCAGAATGTTCCCATAGAAATTTCATCGAAATCGGTTCAATAGTTTCTCACTGAAGTCGGTTCGTAGCTTTTTTAAAGCAATTTTTTATAAATAAAGTTGTTTACGAGTATCTCAATGTCATGTTATATTTTTAGATGTGTTAGTGTGTGTTAGTCAAGACCAATTTGCATAAAGCTGAATAACTGCTCTCATTTACATTGTGACGTATTCATTTTTACTGACGATAGTTTCGTGTGTTAATCCACGAATAAAAATGTTAAGGCCGGAACGAGGGGCGGCATTTAAGGGTTAAACGTGAAACTAAAGTGAGACATCAATTCTTTGCACAACTGTTTTAATTTACGAACTTGCAGTTTATGATACCGTGAAGATTGTTTGTAGTTACGTAATAGGTACCAACAATGCTGTATTACGAGTATCCTACTAATATTATAAATGCGAAAGTGTGTTTGTTGGTTTTGTCCTTCTTTCACGCAGTAACGGAGCAACGGATCGACGTGATTTTTGGTATAGATATAGTTTATGGACCGGAGAGTAACATAGGCTACTTTTTATCCCAAAAAATGCACGGTTGCTGTGGGAACGCGGGTGAAAACCGCAGGCAGAAGCTAGCTATATATAAATTCGGTACTAGGTGTTTATTTATGGTCGATTTTGCACTACTTGAATACCTATATTAACCAATTAATGCAAATGTAAAAGCTACTCAGTGAGTTTAATGCATGTTTTGATATTAGGTATTAATCAATGCGAGTGCTTTCATGTAGCATTTAGCTTTAGATAACATTTCGGGAAAGCTGTTCATTCACTGGTAATGAGTTCGAGCATTTCTACTAATACACGTATCAATAGGTGCAATGTATAACATTCATATTGATACATTTAGTATTCACTTTTGCTCATAATTTGCGTCTCAATTTAGTAGTGAGGTTTTCGATGTCTTATAGAAACGTGTTTTTGTTTTAATTAAACAACTCAACTCAATTTCAATACCTACCAAAGCCATTAAAATAGAATATTGAAACTATTAAAAGGTGGTAGGACAAACTCTTCTGCGGGATTTCGTCTGGGTTGGTACCACCGCTTTGCTCGTGAAGTCTACCGCGAAGCAGTAATGTCCAAGCATTACTCTGTTACGGTTTGATGAGCAGAGTAGCCAGTGAAATTACTAGGCTTTAATAATTGTATTAATAATCAAAGTTAGGTACTGGGCTTATGAGAATTAATACCTAATGTCTCAGGGTATAACGAGCGCACTGCAGTGCCGCACAGACCTTTGTGTTTCAAAGTTTTGAGTGGTTACAGGCCGGTTAGGCTTACCATCAGGCAAACGACCAGCTCGTCTCGTTAACAAATAGTATTAAAAAATACCATATTTGTTATTTTTAATACTATAATGTATTAATATATTACTTTAAATTCAGTGAGAAAATAAAATAACAAAACTTAAATTTACAGGCTTCTCAGTTTGTTGTCACGTATTTTTAAAACTTAACGAACTGAAGTATTAATCAGTTCTTTTCAATTTTTACTACCTGGTCTAAAGCACCTATTGTGAATAGTTTTCCTCTATGGCATCAAACTTTTATCCAATACAATGACACTTCCAGTTTACTGACGGCGTAAAACACGACCACCGCACTTTTACGAGTCTCGCTTAACATATACTGCTATAAAAGTAGGTAAGTACCGAAGTACCGAAAACTACGCGCACGTAAACATAGCAAGCACACTTGGGAGTTCGTTAGCTAATTGGATACTGATGTGGGTTTATAGTGGTGTATCAAATTATTGACAGTTACTGTAGTTAAGAAATATGTCGGTCAGATCAGCCGTATTTACGCAGTGTTTTTGGTATAAAGTTTTTATTATCTCGACCTCTGAAAACACGTATTGCATTTCTATTTTCAGTCACTTCCAGAATCCGCAAAAAAATCAAAAGCTCGTCTCAAGAACTGTACAGTAATAAAATGACCATAACCCGATTTTAGTTAGTTCAGAGTAAAACTTCATAAATAAGTCAATATTTTTTTAGACTTGGCCTGGCTGACTTGGCGCTTTAGAAAGTTACATTGGCAGTAGACCTGTATTTTCAACTTCCCTAATGATTTTTTCCGCAATAAAAAGTAAGTTATGCATGTATTCATGTCTTGTTAGTGTATTTGAAGCATTGAACCATTCTTTCAACGGACCTTTCACAATTATCACGTTAAATACAGTTAAATTTTAACAGAAAAGTTTAACAAAATATTTAAATATGAAAGCACAGAAATACAATTCTACATGAAAGTAAAAAAACTATATGTACGTACAAGCAGATTATTGTAAAGATGGTCCGTTTTACTCTAAACGCTCTGTTCAACAAACACTGAACTCAAATTACGGTCTTTTTGATGCTCATTCGCGGGTTATTTTTATTTAATTCTAGACAGGTGCTCGGGGCTCGTATTTCAGCCAATATTTTTGCACGATTACCATGCTGATGAAAAGCCAACATCAGACCACGTGTCAGTTTCAACATACGAACCGAACTTTAGTTTTAATTCGGTGTTAAACGACTTCTTTGACAGGTATCCGTGTTTAACGCAGTGTTCATCAGCCTTTTAATAAAGATGTTATGGGATAAAAAAATAACGATTATGGAAATGAATTCTTTTTTAACCGCCTGGCAGCATGTTTGGTCAATTGCAACGATATTATGTCAATTGAAAAGAAACAATTTCCGTACCTTTACCATAGAAATGAGGCGTTTCTTAAAAAATAAAAACCCTTGTACTAAAAGAACTCAATAGATGGCGTTAAATTATTTGAATTGTTCTGTCACTTTCAAGATGTTCAGATGTTCAAACTGGTCCCACGTGCGTAACGTCGGGTAATGATATCTGGACTCTTGATTTTATATAATAAAACTATGCAATAGGTCTCTATTCTCTATTCCTCTATTCCTTCCCGTGACATAATCACATGCCTCCCACGCAATGTCGACCTGCGATGTCCAGATCGGCACGGGAAGGTGGCGGTGATGTTCATACGCTATCCCACGCGTGTGACAAAAACACGCCACAACATTTTATAATATTACCTACTAAATTGTATCTCTCATGAATTTTAGACGCCAAAATAATATGCCTTATGTACCTACTTTTAATTTTCTTTTGTATAAATACTAGACGTTCAGAAGATTAAAGCTTCTCGGAAATCAATACAGCGATCCTTATCTCGGGAGTTTCAATAAACATATCGAGATGAAACCAAGATAAACATCGGGACCAGCTTTTTAAAATATGCAGTCTTCCGCGCGCTTTTCGTACAGTTTTTATTAAGACAGTATATTAGTTCAATAGGCATGTTGACTCGATTTTTTTATGGTGTGAATCAATTTGTTTGCTCGTGAGAATCAAATGTCTGTATCGAAAAAAGTGGAAATTGAACGCTAGAAACATAAAATAGAGTCAAAGTCGGGCTTATCTACAGTGGGCTAAAACGGCCAATACGAATTGGGTACAACGTCTGACGTCACATGTTCTACGCATGTGTTACTTGAACCAGAACCAGAACCAGAACCAGTGTACTGATTTCTTCCCTGTATATTCTGAAACATAACTTTGCAGTTGATATAACTCACACACGTATTATACTTTCTGCACTTTAAGAAAGTAATAAAACGAAAGCAAGTCTGTTGCTATCGAATTAGGACTTCCTAAAAGCACAAGCGCTGCTTTACATTGCTCTTCTATGCTCCGTGAAATGTGTAAACAGATCTGGGGCCGATCGCGGATGAATCTTCGGTTATTGTGCTTATATAGGTATGCCGAAGGGTATAGGTTGAAGTATGGTTTATACTTGAACTCTAAGAAAGTGAAGAGGACAAGCGACCAAGTCGCAAGGGCTCGCGTGGCAGATTATAGTCCATAATCTCCCCCTCTCTCTCTCTCTCTCTCTCTGAGAGAAGGCCATGGGAATGTAGTTGGCCGATGATATTGATAATGAAGGGGATATCTATGTCTAACCGGTATCAGTGAAATTTATTTCAGTACATGTCCTCATATGACCTAGAATATGATAACTCCAAATCATGCGATTGCGAAGTGAACTGATGATGTAAGGAAGATAGCGCAAAGCGCTTTAAAGCGATTTAAATAAACACCCGAAGGTTTATTGCTCATCGGGCTATAATTAAATGTAATGTACTAATGCTGCTGTAGTAACACTTCAGCAGCCTTATAACAATCGTCTTCCGAAAATCTGAACGAAAACTAGTGAGAATTCTAAACAATTCCTTGCAGCCGAAGACAAGCGACCGCTGTTTTCATCGGGTTGGGAGTCGAAAACGATTAGCCGGTAAGGCCGCAGAAGTCGTATTAGAAGCTAATATAAACAAAACCTGGTTAAATACAAGCGTGTTCTATATTTACCCTACCTTTCAAACGTAGCGCATTATTGCTATCCCTACTTTTCGCACCAAGAAACATCTATTTCTTCCATCTTCTTAGGTAAATCGAAGTCATTGAACTTCCAATTTAACATTTTTCAGCACAGATTAATTAAAAATAAATTCCTCGCTAGACACTGGCAAATGCGATTGCTACGTAATAGCGAGTTACTGAAGGATATGTAAATAAACTGAATACAACTCGAAAGTACTAGTCTGTAAATTAAAAAAAAACTGAAGTTTCCAGGCTTGTTTATGAGTAGTAAATACGTACGTATCGGTAACAGGTAAAAATACTTTTACTGTGAATTCCCCGCTCTTTGCTCGTGAAATACTATTTGAATAGTTTATTTTTACTCTTGTGCGAAAAAACATTAAACTGGGTCGGTAGGTTTTAATTTTGTGGAATAATCTGCATTTGTAACACACTTTTTTATTAACTTCACTTTTAACTAACTAACAAACAATGTGATAAAATGTTAGAAGTCCATTTTAACCTACTACTTCAAACTGTCGTATGGAAATGAAACTTTGTATGCATATGTAGTACGGATGACAAAGCTATAATTTAGTTTCATGAAGCTGATCTGATGATGAAGCCAGGGAGGTGGATAGTGGAACACGTCAGTGGCTTCAAAAATCTTAGAAGTCAATTTTACTTTTAATTTTAATAAAAACCCACACGGCACTCGCAGAAGAGTTAGTCCTACCACCTATAAAAATTGACAAATGTTAACCTATCAAGAAAAAAATATTTAGCTAAGTTCACAATAAAACAATTTTTGACCATAAATAGCTATCATAACAAAATGGTTTACGTTTGTTTCAAAACAAATATACAATGCTCAAAGCGTTTCCCAAAAATTACACACTAAGTTGTAGTTAGCCGGGAATGCTTTAATTTTTCATTTTTAATTTCACGGTTCCATTACACCCCTTTCAATTCAATAACGTATAATATTATCTCTAACTCATATAACCTTTGCCTACATGATTTAGGTTCAGCCAGTACTGTCAGACGCAAAATTAATGGCAACAGCCGTGCTAACTTTGAGTCAGTTATTGAACTTCAAACTGAAAATTCATAGTTCTACAAACGCATACAAGTAAACGCTACATCGTCGTATGTTAGTGGGAGGACTAACTCTTCTGCGAGTGTCCGTCTGGGTTGTTACCACCGCTTTGCTCGTGAAGTCTGCCGCCAAGCAGTAGTGTGCAAGCATTATTGTGTTCCGGTTCGATGAGCAGAGTATCCAGTGAAATTACTGTGGGCTTATGAGACTTAATACCTAATGTCTCAGGGTAACGAGCGCACTGCAGTGCCGCGCAGGCCTTTGTGTTTCAAAGTTCTGGGTGGCACTGCAATTGTTATGGGCCGGCGTTATGCTTACCATCAGGCAAACGACCAGCTCGTCTCGTTACCAAATAAAATAAAATAAAAAGAAAAATTGCCAAAGCGCTAAACTTAAAAGTACTGAAAAGTTCGCGAATTAGAAACATAATCTAGTAATTGTTATAAATGTGGGTGGTGTTTCTTAATTGACTATGAGTTGCAAAAAAGTTTCACAGCTAAAACTTCGTTGTCCATATCATATTAGGTAATAAATAATTGCTACGACAATGCATGCTTTGTTTTTAGATGTTTTGCAAACCGTCTACTAGCAACCCTAGCGCCACGATCGTAGATTCTCAGCAACTATGGCAAGAGTTTCGGTACTACCTTAATAATAGTACTGCGGTCTTACAAACTTTGACAAGGCCGAGCACAGGTGGTCATGACCAACTGACATAATGTTCTCGCAAAATATTCATGGGGTTTTAATGACGGTCAGGACATGGGCGTCTAAATAATATAACAAATGAGATTTAATATAAAGTATGTGTGCTTTTAACCTTGTTGTATTCTTATAAGAACATGATTAGATTGCATAAAAAAACATTTTTATAGTTATGCTGAGAGCCCGAAAAACGTAAGGGTTAAAGTTGCGCAAATCTTTTTGAGCACTCTGAACATAGGCCCAAGCTTGAAACCGCGCATTGTACGGTTTATTGGTCAACTGTCGCACATCTATTTGTACTATACTAACATAACGCAGTTGCAAGTGCCGCGCTGCGATTATAAGGCGCTTCGAGAAGCGATCGGGTGTGTGCCGTGCGTAGTGTAATTAGTCAGTACCCTCCTCGGCCCCTTTTTGCTTCTTACGAAACTTACAATATGCATATTGGCGCTTACTTCCGAGAGCTCAAGAACAATTGCGCGATCTATAAGTTTCTGAAATAACACAAAACATCACAAAGCATCACAAAAGTTACATACTTATATAAACGTATACGTACATGCATTCGATAGCCAACATAAGCCAATAGGCAAATTAAACTAGGTAGATAGATCGGTAGTTTAACGGCCAGTGTGAAAAATAAAAAATATGTCGTACGAACTTTCATATTCATATGCAAATAAAACGCATCCGGTTGAAGTTAAACGGCGACTATAAAAAGTTGTTCAAATATGTTCATTTGGGCGGATAGAAATTATTATCAACGTGAGCCTAGACGTGATCTGATTCATAATAATTCAACTTTTACTACAAATAGAAGCACTGCCTTAGAAATACCCAACATTAAACTTGTTTTGCTTTGCGACTCAATTTTATTATGATCGTACACGTTTGACCACGGTCTCCTGAAGATGTGATTTACGGTGGTGAACACGTTAAACCTATACGACAATTTTCTATACTTGTCCAACAATGTAAACAAACTTGACGGCTCACCAACCAATGCCGTAGATAGAAATACAAATTCGAATCATGTCATTGGTTAGCGATCGGATCACTGTGCTGTCATTGGGTGGCATCCGCCGAGTTTGTTGATATTATTGGACAAGTATATATAGAAAATATCGTATAGAAGGAACTTGCTTTAGCTCAGCTGCCGGAGTACATAATTTTCCTTGATGACACATATATGACAGCTTGAATATGACACTAAAAAAATGCCCATCTATTATGCCATACACGAATGAGATGCATCACGATATTGGCTTACACTAAAAGTATCAGACTACATAAACAAGCTAGTATTTGAGGACATACCATATAAAAGATTTTTCTTTTTACCAAAATTACGCTAATTCCAACCCACATCACATTCATACATAATATAGACACACTTCAGGGAGCTTCAGGTAACCATTTAAAAAAAAAGCGCCAAATTGCACGTTTTAAAATTAAAAACATAGCACAAGGGTGCATCGAAGCGGCCCGACCGGAAGTCAACCCAGCAAGTAATATATTTTTAATTGATGCACACGGCAACCGATGTGTCGCACAAACATTTCCACGTTATTCAGACGGTGACAGGACCTTTGTTGGTCGCATTTTAACTCAAAAACATTAATTGGTGGAAAAGTGTGCATGCAATTCGCATGTTTAAACTTTCAGTCTGTGTAAATATTAACTCTGTAATTATGAAGGCGTTGATTGTGAACTCGTCAGTGGTTTATTTAGGGTTTTTGTTCTTTACTTTTGTTCTTTACACTGGGGTTGAGTTGGTGAATTAGCAGGAGACTTTACATCTTGCGTAGTCTGTACTCGTAATTATTGACGGCTCCGTAGCTAAGTTGGTAGTAACCCTGCCTGCAAGGCGAGGGGTCCCGGGTTCGATTCCCGGCCGGGGCAGATTTTGAGTAAGCATAAAGTTTGTTCTCGGGTCTTGGATGTTTGTGATGTGTATCTGTGTATGTCCATGCCACCTGCGACACAGGGAATCCTAGTGCGGGTGTGAGTGTGTAAGCGTTTATGTTTATGTTTTATGTATTATTTACTTGTTTTTACTTGCGGCTTCACACTATACTTCTATATTTGTAGGTACTAATATTATAAAGAGGTTTTGTTTGATTGTTACAGCTAATCTCTGAAAACGGTACGCTGGTCTGTTCTTAAAAAATACTAATTGGAAAGCTATATATATTGTTCCTGAGTGCTATATAGGCTACTAGCTGCTGCCCGCGGTTTCACCCGCGCGGAATTATTGGAATTCATGGTTTTTATTTTTTTCCGCGGAACCCTAATTATTTTTCTAAAATAAAAGTAGCCTAAGTTACTCCTTATAACATCAGCTATCTGCCAGTTAAAGTCACGTCAAAATCGGCCCAGCTGTTTTGGAGATTACCCGGAACAAACAGACAGACAGAGAGACAGACAAAAATTTTAAAAATGGTTGTTTTGTGATAGGTACCGTATATACTTTCATATGCATTAAGTAAAAAGCTATTATTTTGATATTACAAACAGACACTTCAATTTTATTTAGTTGTATAGATATTGTGCCCTGATTCCACGCGTGCGAAGCCGTGGATATAAGCTAGTCAGTCTAGTCTATACTGGTCACAGCTAGATATTTCGTCCTTAGAAAGTCTCACCGTATCTGATGTAGACCAACACTTACGAAGTTAAGGAGCCAGATAACCTAAACAGAAAATAGGTTTTAATTAATTAGTTTTGTTTATGCTTGATTTGAAATATATTTTCTCTCCCAGACTTTTAGTTCTCTGTGTTGAAAATAAAGTTAGAATTTATTTGATCTCTGAATAACGAAATAGTATTTTGTAATTAAATTGAGAGTGTTATGCTACAATGTAGTTTTGTATGTATTAGTTTGGCCGTGTAAAAGCCCAACGTAAGTACTTATCTGATGTCTATTATTTTGAATAACAGAAATAGATGAAAATACAACACCTAAGCTTTTTTTATACTATAACGATAACGAGACCAGCTGGTTGTTTGCGGTTTATGGTAAGCATAACGTCGGCTTAGAGCAATTGCAGTGCCACTCAGAACTTTGCAAAACAAAGGCTTGCGTGGCACTGCATTACAATCATTACCCTGCGACACAGTAATTTCACTGGCTACTTACTTTGCTCAATGAACCGGAACACAGTAATGCTTGCACATTACTGCTTGGCGGTAGACTTTCAAAATTCGGCCGCAATCCTGTCAAGAGGCCCAAAATCCTGTAATATCCGGACAAATCCTGAGATATGGTAACCCTACCCAGGTAACTACTATACTCGTAACAAAGCTTATAAAAGTCCATACACAATGGAACACGAAAAGTCACTAAAAACGTTTCACAACGGCCAAAGTAAACCATATAGGTGACCGGAGCAACCGTAGGGCGTGTATATACGGGGCAGTACAATCATTTTTAATTTCCGCAGTAGCGGCGCGCGGCACTGAATACCAATTACTGTGCGCCATAACTACTGAACGGAATGCAAAGTTAGCTCTCAGATTTAGCTGTATCGTGCAACAATATCAAAAATCAGTTGCAGTATCTGTAATTATGGTAACATTTATGATTTTATACTCTGTAAGCTCCAGGGCTTGCACGCTTTTTTTAATTTGTTACTTAGCAATTTCTTACTTAAGACATCGACTAACAAAAGTATACTCCGAAGGCCTAACTTATCATCATCATTACTATCATATATATTATATTATATAGTGATGGTTTAAAAACATTGTAATCCAAACAAATCTTATTAAAACGACATGTAGTACGAAATTTTAGTAAACAAATTATTTAAATTTTAACCGGATTATTAGAAGAAGGAATTTGTTTTTAAGACCCCTCTCTCTCTCTCTCCTCCATTCAGGGACGCTTTTTTTTATTTAAAATATTCCATGAATAATCCAAGTCAAGTTTCCAAACCAAATTCAGGTTTTTAGATATATTACAAGTACCTATTTTGTCAGAGCAGACTCAGTCAATCAGCGAATTAGTATAATGGAAGATCTTTTTTAGACCTCAATCAAAGCTACTTTTATGAAATTTGGTATTCTGCGTAAGGTATTGCTAAATGCTTATATTACACAAAACGAGCGTGTACCAAGTAGGATATACTTATTTATTAAAATAAGTACATAGATAGGTAAATATTTGAGAGCTGGCGTGCGGTTAAATAGAAAGCCAGTATTAAAAATACTTGAAGGATTCCGAATACCAATTACTACTGTAGTAACTACTGTACAATCTTAACATATGGAATGCGAAGCTTAGGGTCTCGAGCTGTTCAGCCATGTGTTAGGAATCAATCGGAGTAGGTATGCGTAACAGAGACTAGCAATTATGATTAACGGATTAGGAAGTGAATTGGACGAACGTTACGGATAAAGGGTTGGCCTGCCTAGTCAACGAGGAAAGCTTCAATAAATAGGGTAAGCAATAGTGCAAGAGGAGTGTGACCGAGCGGAAACATGTGCGACTTTCAATCCGACGCACCATAGTTCGAATCTTGACTCGGCTCGTATCAGTTATGTGCGGATTATTCACACTAGCTCTAAAACGGTGAAGGGAACATCGTGAGGAAACCGGCATGTTCAAGAGCCACAAAATTCGAGGACATGTGACATCCACCAAGCCGCACTGGGCCCGCGTGGTGAATTATGGTCCATACCTCTCTCTCTGAGAGAAGGCCGGTATCCCAGCAGTGGACCGTAGGAGGCTGATAATATAATAGTCCAAGACTAGAGAAACTTATAAAATTATCATATGTAGATTAAAGAAAATAAAAAACACACTTCCACGTCCTGGCTCAGTCATCAGAACCTCGACATCAAGTATGTAATCTATTGGACTCATCAAAACGAATCATTTGAGTCCAAACTAGAAGGGTTTATTTGTGGCCACTGAAGAGTTCCACTATCCAACTCCTGGCTCCATCTTCAGATTAGCTCCATGATACCAAATTACAGTTTTGTCATCCGAACTTCATATTCGTACAAAGTTTCATTTCGATACGACCATTAGAAGTAGATTAAAATTGACTTCTAATTTGACTTGACTTCTTATTACATTGCTTGTTAATTTATTAGCTAATAAAAGTAAGTTAAAAACATCGTAAGTTGCGCTTCAAAAGGTATTTGAGTTTTTCATTTATTGTATTGCCTCTTCAGATGTGCGGTGAATCACTAGATATTTTCCAGTCTTGAATTGTAACAAATAGTCTTTGCACGGGTCAGTGATTCCGTGAGTCCCTCGAAGTTTTACAGTAACAATTTTTAGTAAAATAAGTATTTATTCTTCTCCTTTGTTTCTAATATGGGAATTTGGCCGGCCGTGGTGTCAGAATGCTTAAGCCAACCGAAGGCTTCTGGTGTGACGACTGTTAAGCCTAAATAAGCTCAAAGACTTAGCTGTTATCTTGCGGCAACGCCTAAGACCGACTGCTTGACGTGCGCTCCGAAGCACAAGTATTAATAAAAGATAAAGAAATACCAATGTTAACTGACGATATTGTTGCTAACAAACAGTTTTGCATTAAAATTAAGGTAAATTAAATTTATTATAATTCGTTGTTTTAGCTTTTTACTTCATTATATTGTTTAGATTTACGCCACTTATTAAAACACCAACAAGGTACGTATTAAAATTCACGGTGATTAATAATACCGGTGAAAATACACCGCTAGCCCACAGACAGGTTCATGCAAAACAGAGTCATCAATCTACCCGTCGAGTTAAGCCATCAACATCGGGTGTCGGGGTACTTCTTGCGTTATTGAAATTTACTTTTTAAAATAATGTTAAAGTGCAAGGCAACCATATTTATAGTGAAGCAGTATGGAAATAATGTTAATAACGACTGGCTTCATCGAATGAATCGCCAAATAGAATATGAACTGACTAAATATGGAAGGCTAAGCTAGCTTGCTATATTAAAAAAAATTAAATGTCTTTGCGTAATCGACTCATTTTCATAGATAAGCGAAGTAAAGCAGCTAGCGAGGACTCACGCAGCTTAATCAAACGGTGACTGTATCTCATTTCGTCGCGTTGTAATTGGTGAAAAAAAACCATTCGTTCGAGTCTCGATCGAGCGCTCGATGCGTTTGGCTGCGTGTCAGCTGTCTGGTTTAGCGGTGATTGTTTGTCATGTTGTTGTAATTAACAACAATAGCTCAACATGACGGAATCTCAAGTGATTATTATTGACGAATTTTTGACATTTGTGCAAAACAAAATTGATGTGTTAGACGAATTGAGCATTGTGCAAATATGTGTGAGCAATTTTTCGGACAGTGAGATTGAAACAGGGAAATCGACGTTGGTAAAATCCTTGCCAGAACAGGGGAACAGAAATATTATCAGAAAAGGCGAAGACAAAAGCAAGAAGAATATTAAGGACGTAATTAAGCTTTTAAAAGAAAGTGAGCCGACAAAGCAACCTATTTTTGTTGCTAGAAACCTGAATCGACTACCTCCGGTCAGTTTCGACCATGTTGATGTGTCAAGACTTCTAAAAGACATTGCCGGTATGAAGACAGAGCTCCAGAATATTCGCAGCGATACAGCTACAAAGTCGGAGATGCAGAGTATTGAGACAAAAATCAGCTCAGATATTAATGGTTTGCGAGCTTGTATAAATAAAATTGACCGTAATATTAGCAGAAAATCACTACAACACACGGAAAATAATGACACGAACATAATATTTACGACACCAGTTAGACAGCTGACACAAGAATGCACTGATAAGCGGCTATCGAGTGCACCCGTACCTGTGACGGCGCGCTCACGGTCAAAGTCCAACGATATTATCCACACACCATCATACCGAGATATTGTTGTGCCTACTGGCCGGTTGCCGGTGCCGCGTTCAATAACGGTCTCTAAAGCAGACGTACATCAAGTTGAGGATGAATTTACATTAGTAAACAACAAGAAACGTAAACAAAAAACGAATTTGTATGGAACTGCAATAGGACCAAGTAAGATTCAGGTTGCCGAATTATCGTCTGCTGTTTACATATCGAGACTTTCAAAAACTACTACTATAGTTGACGTAAAAACACATATTCAGGAAATGGGTGAGACATGTAAGGATGTGATTTTACTAGCACAACAAAGAGAAACGGATTTTAATTCATATAAAGTGATAATACCGAGGAGTAAACTGAGTACCTATCTACGTAATGACTTTTGGCCTGCAGGTGTACGGTATCGGCTTTTTCGTGAGTTTTTACCTAAAGTTAACTCCCGTGCAACCAAACATTAATATGGATATAGGTTCTACTAATTTTAACATAATTACTTTTAATTGCAAGTCAATTAAAAGATCAATAGACGATGTACGTAAACTGTGCAGTTTGGCCGATATCGTATGCCTCCAGGAAACGTGGCTCTTAGGGCACGATCTGGATTATGTTTATGGAATAGATAGTGACTTCGACTGTACAGCAAAAACATCTGTTGATTTGGGCGCTGCCGTCCTTCGTGGCCGACCCTACGGTGGTATTTGTCTGCTCTGGAGAAAATCGAAGTTTAGTAACGTTTCCGTAATTGAAACTAATAGTGATAGAATAGGAGCTATACAAATATCTACTGGAATGCGATCTTTTCTTGTTTTCAGTGTTTACATGCCTATCGATGTTAAAGATAACCTTGCAGAGTTTATTAGCTGTTTAGGTAGGATAAATGCTATCGTAGAGGAGAGCCAGGTGCAAGTGGCATATATTGCAGGAGATTTTAACGCTCATCCTAATGCTGTGTTCGGTACAGAACTGTTATCTTTTTGTTTGGAACAAAACTGGGACTGTGTCGACATAACAAAATTAGGTATTGGTTCAACCACATGCACATTTATTGACCAAGCACACGGTGGCTGTAGGTGGTTAGACCACTGCGTAGTAACCGAGGCTGCGATAAGTACGGTACAATCTGTTGAAGTTATAGCTGACGTATTGTGGTCTGACCACTTTCCGCTACTTGTTAAGTGCAATATTGACGCCGTGTGTAAAAGCCAAACACTTCCTTTAAGTAGTGCATATAGTAATTTATGCGGCATAAGATGGGGCCAAAGAAATGTTAAACAAATTAATTTATATGGTGAATATTGCTTTAAAGAGTTAGAAAATGTAAGTGACGTTTTAATTTGCTCGGACTGTGGTCATGAAACCCCGTGTACGCGGTTGTACGAACATTATACATTTATTGACATTTTATATAATAATATTATTAATATACTGCAAAAGGCTGCCATCTTTAGCAGTGATTCGCACTCTGGTGGTACAAAAAGAAACTCACAGAATAGGATTGTCGGGTGGAACCATCACGTCAAAGAGCTTCATCAAGCTGCTAGAATAGATTTTTCTTGCTGGTTGCTCGCCGGCAAACCATCATCTGGTCAGATTTACAATCAAATGCGACTTAGTAGGAGTAAGTTTAAAAACCGGATAAAGTGGTGTCAAAAGAATGAAGAAATGATTAAAATGAATATTTTGGCGGAACACAGACAAAACAAAAATTTTATTAAATTTTGGAACGCTACAAAAAGTTTAAATCATAGAAAAGCCTTACCAGTGGTGGTTGGCGGCGAGCGGGAGCCAAGCAGAATCGCTGAAATGTTTGCTAAACGTTTTAAAATTGAACCTGAAAAGCTGGATGTGCTGGATGCTCGGACTCGTGACGCTGGTGACGCGGATTCTAAAAACCGCCTTTATACGCCGAATGATGTCATACGAGCAGTTAAGGACATGAAAAGGGGCAAGTCGCCGGGTCACGATGGCCTGAGCATCGAACACATCCAGTGGGCTAGTCATTTGATTTACAGTAAACTAAGTAATTTATTTAATCTGTGCTCTAAATTTTCCTATTTGCCCGACAATCTTATGAAGACTATAGTAGTCCCGATCATAAAAAACAAAACTGGAGACTTAGGCAATGCCGCGAACTATCGGCCCATCTCATTAGGAACAGTCATAGGTAAAATATTTGAGAGGCTATTGAGGCCTTCGCTGGTGAACAACTTCAGAATCGACGACGCTCAGTTTGGTTTTCGTGCCGGTCTCTCAACGGATTCCGCGATATTTAGCTTAAAACAAACGGCTCACTATTACACAAGTAAAGACACTTCTGTGTACGCCTGTTTTCTGGATCTGAGTCGGGCGTTTGATCTAGTGAATTATAAAATTCTTTGGAACAAACTGTCCGACTCCGAAGTACCCAAGAACACTGTGAATCTGTTGAGATATTGGTACGACAACCAAACTAATTCAGTAAGATGGTGTGACTTGACTTCCAGCGAATATAGGCTGGATTGCGGTGTACGCCAAGGGGGCTTGACCTCTCCGGACCTTTTCAACATCTATATAAATGGCCTGATAGAGGAGTTGAGAAGCACCAGAATAGGATGTCATGTGGGGGACGTATGCGTCAATAACCTAAGTTACGCTGATGATATGGTGCTTCTTAGCCCCTCTATCAACGGTCTAAGAAAACTGCTAGCCATATGTGAAAGATACGCTGCTGAGCACGGTCTCATATATAATGTTGCTAAAACAGAGATGATGGTTTTCAGGGCTGGTAGGGGACCGGAGAGGATACCGAATGTGTTTCTGAGAGGTTCACCGGTGAAGGTCGTTGGACAGTTCAAATATTTAGGCCACATTTTGACGGAGGATCTGAGTGATGACCTGGACATGGAACGTGAAAGAAGGAGCCTGTCCATCAGGTGTAACATGCTCGCGCGCCGATTCTCCAGCTGCAACACAGAAGTGAAAACAACTTTGTTTAAAGCCTACTGTCTGTGCTTATACACCTGTCAGCTATGGACGAATTATACGCGCAAAACGTATCATACCATAAGGGTGCAATACAATGATGCTTTTCGCATTCTCATGAGGAAACCACGTTATTGCAGTGCGTCGGGCATGTTCGCTGATGCACGGGTTCCGGATTTCTTTGGCGTCATCAGAGCCAGAGTGGCTTCCTACTGGGCTGGGTTGAGGAGGTCGAAGAACGGCATATTGCAATGTATGGGGGACTACCCTGCCCTCCTAAGCATAAACAGCGCAAGTGCATAACGGTAAGTTTCGAGAAAAACGCACTTAAAGTTTTTTTTGCGTATTTTCATTGTAACACAAAATATTATTGAAATATTATAAAAAAAATATTTTCTGCTATACCTATTGGTGCATAATATTCGTCAGTATTCATCGCATGTCCTTCGCAAGTAGTGAACCGTAGGCTACCATATGCTGTTAATCCTTAGGAAAAATATAAAAATATGTCACTTACGTTTTTTATGCTTAACATTACATATTTCCTTTTCTATCAAATAAATGAAAAAACGGGTAATTGATCCAAATAGATCTCATTACGTAGATTCCGAATATGTATATAACTCATTTTGGCCAAAACTGTCGATTGCGCTGTTTATGGTTAGGAGGGCAGTACCTTGGTAGCCCAATTTTTAAATCGTGGCTGAGAGTGCATCAGACTGCGAATCGAAAATGAAAGTGAAAGTGAACATGACTGTGATATTTTTATCACAAATTATTTTATTTTTATTTTATATTTAATTTACTTAATTAATTTTATTTTATAATGATATCGCCTATTTCTATTTCTAATTTCTAACTTCTAATTGTAAATTGATATGTGTAGGATTTTTAATTTTTTATGGGTTTCATGCCTGAAATAAAGACATTTTATTTTTTTTATTTTTTTTTTAACAATTTGCTCCGATTGCCCGGGTTATTATTTAGCCATAATTATCGCTGTAAAAGTTCAAAAAACGATTTCGATTTATTTTTGTGAAAAGCATACATATGTATACTCCAACTGGGCAGTTATACTAAGCAATGTATCTTACTGCTTTTATGATGTGGTGTTTACGCTGCACGCTGCAACCGGGTAGCGGTTACCGGGCAAAGTTTTTACGATAGCCCGTCCTAGGGTATATTGTTGGTGCATTAACGCTTAATGCCCTCCGCCGTTTCGTTAAAATTTAAAATTGGTTCGCAAAACGTTTCAGTGATTAGAGTGGATTGCGGTACTGAACTAAATTCGGATGCAATTTGTTTCTTCGTATTATTTTCTTTTTTCTGTGCCAGTAGTTTCTTTGTTTGCACCTTTGGGTACCTCCTAATGTAATTTTAACTAGATACATTAACCTAGTAAGAAATTCGGATCGATGTTATCACCCATTACAACTTAAAACAGTGTAAGTATCTACTATGCCGAGTACTGTAATCCTAATCCCCTCGCCTCGGCAGATTCAATCACTTATGTACATTAAGAGATTATCTAATTAGGCTTCATATTGTTACATTATTAATTAGTACAATTATATATTCTGTTGTAATTATTGTCGTAATTAGAAGGTAATTGTTAATCGACATTTATCTAATAGTAACACATTTTGTTCGGCTATTTTATAAATAAGAAAATAAATAAAATTTGATAATGGAGCAGTGGTGGCTCAGTGGTGTTACGCCAACTGCCGTTCTATGATTGAATCCTACAGTAAAATTTATCTTTTGATAAAGACAAACATAGTGTCGCAACCATAGCCTAGTGGCAAGGCATTTTCTAATATACTCGCTAGATAGTTTACCACCCTCAATTTGCCTAACACTTATTGATGGATTCTGGCAACTACACTTGAGAGCCAAGCTGATTAAATAGGATGAACTTTGACATACGTATGGATAAGCGATTTCACTACAACTGAGACAATACTAATATGCCTGTCTAATGTTATAAAACCTAAAAGAGGTAGGTCAGCTGTAGACAAAGAGTTTATTCGACTCTGCCTACACAAATATAGCTCTTGGAACTTATCATACGTGCATGACATTTAGCAAGTTTATGTTTGATGGGGACAATCGCCGGTCGTCAAAGCGGTATCAATTTCCGGCCATCCTGCGCTGCGTGATTTATGTTTGCAATGTTTTTTTTTTTCTAAACAAAATGACGGATATATATGCGAATCATTGGGATTTGTTGTGGACGGGTTTGGTGAAGTCTGGCCCGATAGAGGATGCCTATCATGTTTTTGACCCAAACGCAACCTGAAACTACAGTTATTTGGGCCGGTTAAATGTCTACATTTTTGTGCGATTGTGGATGACTATTGTGATCATTTGAAAACATATCGTGTCTTTATATAGAGAGTTGAGGCACAAAGTACCTAGATAGATACGTTAGTTATAGTGACGTTAGGTTTGACGATTCTTTAGCTAAGTTGGTAGTAACCCTACCTGCAAAGCAAGGGGTACCGGTTTATATTCATATATTTCATAACAGTAAATGTTACAGGTCAAAAAGCACACAATAAAGCACAATAATTAAAATGTCAAGTCAGTAAACATGATATAAAATCAGAAATTCCAAGAACAAATTCCAATAATTACAACACAAAGTATTATTCACAAAGTATTACTTGTTAGATTCCCGGCTGGGGCAGATTTTGTGTAGTGAGCAGAAAATTTGTTCTCGGGTCTTGGATGTTTGTCTATTGTATCTGTCTGTGTCCATGCCACCTGCGACACTGGAAATCCTAGTGCAGGCGTACGAGTGTGTAAGTGTTTATGTTATGTTTATGTTAAACTTATTAGTTTCTATACCAACATTTTAATCAGTTAGATATCCATTTTTCACGCAGGTAAAAAGGTAGGTTTAAGCTAAGTTTGACTGTAACGATAATTGCGACACAAATGTCTAACATTTTCTTTATTGCTCAACTAGCTGCTGGTTTTATGGTTTCTATTTTTTTGCGCGGAACCCTAATTTTTTACCTAAAATAAAAGTAGCCTAAGTTACTCCTTATAACATCAGGTATCTGCCAGTGAAAGTCCCGTCAAAATCGGTCCAGCCATTTCAGAGATTACCCGGAACAAACAGATAGACAGACAGAGAGACAGACAGACAGACAAAAATATTAAAAATGGTTGATTTGTTGTAATAATCATATGCATGTAGTAAAAAGCTGTTATGTTGATATTACAAACAGACACTTCAATTTTATTTATTTGTATGTACATTAAGATTTGATTATTCATAAAAATCATTTGATTTCAAATAAAAAATTACCTTCGTATAAATCGAATTACATTACATACCTTGCTAAACTAATAGGAACTTAATCTATCAATGTACCAAATAAATAACTAATCTACGACCCAAATGACAAACACACCAACCATGACTAGACATACGACATACACAAGGCAGGTCGCGGTTCCGTGTGTATTCGACAAAAGTGATACTTCCTAATATGGTTAGGAAACAGTATACCACTCAGGTGTTGGCGGCGGTATTCAGTGATTAATGCTTGCAACGTGACATGGCGAATGCACATGTGATATAAGACGTCTTCTAGGCAGTATCTGAGCTTGTACGATTTCTAACAACCGCTCATTTAGATAGAATCAAGAGACATTACCAGCTTGGTGTAGAATTGAGCTAGCGTAGAAACTCAGTAATGGGTATTTACTGCGCAATTTGCGCATAAACGCCTAGCGCTTTAAAATCAGTGGAAATATGCATGTGTGTTGAGTTTATGTGTGTGTGGGTGTCTCGTGCAGACACGGCATTTGCCATAGCTTAAACTGAGCGCAGATCGCGTGAGATATCTATACTTATCAATAGGACATGAGATGTGGTTTCCCAACACTGTACATTAATTTACAACATCTAAAAAACTTTTTTTTTTGTGTAAAACCGAAATATACCTGAAATGAATTATCTAGATGACCGAGTTTGGCTCGGTGTAAATACAAACGAATAAACGAGTGAAAGAACTTTTTTGTGTAAAATAACAATAAACATAAAAATAAAATAAGAAATATAGTAAACTTAAAAAGCAAAACCTTATCTATATACTAAATTTCATACAAATCGTTACAGCCGTTTCCAAGATAGCCGAAATAAATTTGTATATATTTATATACAAGAATAGCTCATTTAAAGTTATTAGATTGGACGGGATTCGTTATAGGTAGTTACTTAATTTATTTTTACACTTCAATTGAATTTTAATAGTACTGACTTATGGTCTATATACCATACGTTTTCTATAACGAGAGAATACGGGTAAGGCAAGGCTTGTCGGCTTAGGATTATATCGGATCCTACCTTGCCTACATGTGAATTGCATCTGTGAGGCATCGGTAATGATACTTAGGTTTAGATATACATACTTGCATATGTCTAGATGACATGTCTAAGTACGTCTCAGTTTATTTAAAAGTGTATGGGTCGCCTTTCTTGGAGCAGACGCACATTGGGCCAGCAAAACGCGGCCACTAACGCGATCAAAATCTGCGCATAAGATTTTTCATACATTTTGTATGGCCTCAGCGCAAACTGAGCGCTCGAGAAGCTGCGACTGAGCCATAAGCAGAGGTGGTGGTCGAGCTTGTGGCAAGTCTCCCACGGACACTCGACCAGAATCGCCGACTTCTCCAAGAGAGAACAGAAGGAGCGCTTGGACGCGTAAGAACGGCCTAAGCGCCCGACCGCCCATTCTGTTCTCTCTATTTGAGCTATCAGTGGTTGTGATTAGAGGCCGCACCCATCAGCCACTGGTGGCCGCTTCTAGTGGCTGGGTCACTTACGGACTTCACGTGAAACAATAAAACCAACGATGTAAATGTAAATTATTAAATAACCGGCCATAACTCACGTCATTTGTCGTTATTTTCAACCTAGGTTTCGAGCGTGTCCGACGCTCTTCCTCAAGGAGTGCACGCGGCGAGATCACAATTAATTTATAATTTAATTAAGAACTTAGGCACAATAAAATTTTGTAAATCATTTAATTCCCCCAAATCAACAGTTTCCACAATGTGTCATCTAGTCTACATTACACTACAAAAGTTGTCTAGTATTCTGTTCATAATTCGCATTTATGTTCATCGTTCTTCATCACTCACATTTATAAAGATACAGTATTAAGTATTTTTTGTTTTTCGAAATCCATGCACAAAAAAGCTTAGTTAATACCCAGTAATATAACACGAGTTTTCACTTCACAACGTGCCTAAAATCATGAACGTTATGAAATACCGAAAACACAATACATAGTTTGAAAATAAACCTATTCTCTTTCATCCATTGATTGATCGTTGCCATGGGCTTTTATTGTACGAGGAAATATTGTTTTGTTCGGCTATTTTATAACTTAGAAATGAAGAAAATATGCTGTCATGATTTAATGATAAATTGCTCAGGAATCCACGTAATATTCGCCTTTATTACTTTGAAATTTTGTTCATGTAATCGTCTTTGCCTATATTAAGTCCTTTGTAGTTTGCGAATTGTTGTAAAGATTAACTGTCTGGACGTTATCATATCGTAATATCAGCTAATAAGTTGTTTAGATAAAATAATGACAACCGCAGTTTCCGTCAAAACATTGCAGTATTTCTTGACTGACAAAACATAATTAATTATATTTTGATCTGTATTAAAATAATGTTACTATGTAATACTAAGTAAAATATGAAATGTCTCAGTTATTTACCTGATCATCTTCATGTTCACAGTTGCGTTCGTCATGAATATACCTCAGGCGTGATAGCATGTCACGTAGACTGAACACCATTTTGCACTTTCTTTCACTAAATAGCAAAAAGATATAAAAAGAAAACCAAGATAGAAACAAGAGAAATCAAATTAGTGTAGTAATTATGGAAAAAAGCATAATAGGTTGGACAAAGTCAAGATCGCGGCCGGAACGTCAACTACGTTGAGATTACGTTTAGATTAAGACTAACATATTGCGAGTTAAAGCGTCTACCCTCTATTTTTGTGACCACTTTTTTTATTTACTCGCGATGATCAGGTCATAGAGTAGTACTATATTAAAAGGAATAGAGTGCGCTCTTTTGTCTATTTTACGATGTATGGCGATCAGCGCCACCTACAAAAAGCGGCTGGCGGTCAAAATGAAACTATTTTATTATCTAAGTGTGCATTCTATATTTCACACACGCATTCACACTATTTCTATAGTTCCTGCGCAAATAAATGTACTTACTTATTTAAGTACGAGTATAGGTATATGGAAAATTGCAGTTTTTCCCGTGTTGGTGCCTAGGAACATAATATACAGTAACAATATGTACATGTACGTAAATAACAAAAGCGGACACATACTTACTAATTGAAACACTTTTTATTTATAACAACAATGAAAAACAATCCACAATAAATAACCAAACGTCAACACTAAAACTAAGCAATTAAAAGTAACAAATAGATAACTAGAATACACTTTGATATTTTTAAGTAACGTTGAAATAGTTCCACGATTAATAAACAGATGGCGTTAGTTTCTGTCTCGGGGTTCTGCTATAGAACTGGTATAAAGAGTGCCCTCGAGTTTTTGGCGGGAATGCGAAAATGTGCTGTTGTTGATTTTGTGTTATTTACTAAAACCTGTGTTTTATCGAGTGTTAATGTGTAATAATGGTGGATTATTAACCATTAAGTGTTCGTAAACGTGCATGAGTGAAAGGCAAATGGTACAAAGACGAAAAACGTGTATTTTCGTATTCTATCCAAAACTCCATAGAAGCTTTAGTAAAGTATCCACCGCTTTACTGAAGCATCACTTTGACTTGACCGCGCTTAGACTAAACTTTAACGTGACTTTGACGACTTTCATGCACCAAAACTAGAGACTTATTACATATTATTATTATTTATATAACTTGACACTGGCTAAATACGCTAATCGCGTGGAGCCAAAAACAAAAAAAAAAAAAAAAAGAGTGCCCTCTGGACCAGGTTTAAATCAGTAGGCGATACTGCTTCATGCAAAATTAGTAGTTTTTACGACAACTTAGTTCACATAGCAGTTTTTAATGGCACATGCAATAGGGTAGTTGACAATTTTTGAAAATCTGTTTTATTTTGTGACTTATGGGCTATTTTAGCCAAAATATTAATATTTCAATTAAAAAACTAACATTAACAGTTTTATAAAGTTAAGTTTTAGTTGTTTTTAGTGTATTTAACAGTTTTATAAACATTTTGACAGTGCCTGACTAAAACGCGCCAAACCATCATGTCGTCTCGGATGACGTCACCGTTATAAAGAGGTTTGAGGTGCTACTATGCTTAGCACCTCAAAGTAAACGAACTGAAATAATTGTCTTGTATTGCAAACTTTGACGTCACGAGCTCTGATTGGCATTCAATGTCACGTTACTAATGACTGCAATTTCACAATTTTATTTCTCAAAAATATAAATAAATCCTTAATATTTAATCAATACAATAGATATTTTACATTTAACTAGCATAAAAACTAGACTAGCATAAAAAACCAAAATCTCTCAATATTTTTCTTATTGTCAACTACCCTATTGTGACATTTAGCTATTTATGAAAAAATAATTAACATTTATTTGATTATTTTTGTTCGATTTGTGAATTTTAATTTTATGAACACATTGTAATGTAAGCTTCAATATATAAATATTCGCGTGATTTGACACGACCTCCAACCGCTTAAACGTAATTTAGTTTACATTGAGATTTATTAGATCAAAACGTGATTGTGTTTACTCTTAAAGCCAGTTTCCACATGGCGGCATGTGTATTCGCATATAATCGCAGCGGAAACGCCGTCGCACGCGTTCAGCCCGGTGGAGCGGAGGTGTCAAACGACAAATTTCACGGCACGAACCTCTTCAGATCTCCTTTCGCTTTGCCACGCAAGCTACGTGCCGCTGACGTTTCACCCTTTAGGCAGAATACTTGTATTTTTATTTTAAAATCGAACAAGCAATGTTTCGAAACTTTTGTTAGAGAAATCTTGCAGGTATTGTTAGCGTATGATGGATCGATTTCAATGTGTTTATCTGTGATTATCTGAGGGGTGACTTGGTTTGGTTAAATCAGGTGTGAGATACAGACATTGACACGTTGCGTGATACGTGACAGGCGACAGAGCTTTTGAAATTGGAGCTTCGAGTTCAATTTAGTAACTAATCTATGGTGTGGGGTAATGGGGTTAAGTCAGGCTAAAGTTGTCAAACATTTGATTTGATGTGCCTCAGTGATTTTAACAACAATTTTAACGGTTTAATTGACATGGAATTTAAACCATAGATTATTTTTTGTTTAATAAATTCCTCCTTAGGTAAGCTAAATAGGCCAGCCTATACGAACTGGTTTCAATTTTGACAAGAAATAAAAATAAAAACAGAAAACTAGCTTACTGACGGCTCCGTGGCTAAGTTGGTAGTATCCCTACTTGCAAAGCGAGGAGCCGCAGGTTCAATCCTGGCCGGGGAAGTCTTTCTGTGGTGATCATAGACTTTGTTCTCGGATCTTAAATATAGAATGTTGTGTATCTGTGTGTGTCCTGGGAATCCTAGTCTAGGCTAGGGGTAAGCTTTTATGTTTACTAAGTGAAATCAAGTTCCCGCTTTGCCGTATCAGTTAGGTAATCATTTCCGACAATATAGCTACGTGGATTAAACTGAAGTTTCTCACTGGCACTGCAGGCCAAAGCCCTTAATTTTGTCTATTGATGCAGTTTAATTTCTTGTACTTTAAAACAATAATCACAATCAATTTGAAAGAGGAGTGCCCAGTGCCATACCGATGCAAATATCCGTAGTGGCCGTCAATTAGGCGAACCTGTAACGTTGTCGGAGCCGGGATTAGATTCCGATTGCTGGCGCATCTGTCCGGACGGCGGCATGTGCACGCGCCCTAACTGCAGTGACGGCTACGTGTCTATACAGCCTACGTCCTGGCAAAATTGGTGCTAGATATTGGCGCGAAAATTAAACGTAATCTTGAGATTATAATTTTAAAGTTTCTTCAAATTTGTTAGTGGGAGGACTAACTCTTCTGCGAGTGTCCGTCTGGGTTGTTACCACCGCTTTGCTCGTGAAGTCTGCCGCCAAGCAGTAGTGTGCAAGCATTACTGTGTTCCGGTTTGATGAGCAGAGTATCCAGTGAAATTACTGGGCTTATGAGACTTAATACCTAATGTCTCAGGGTAACGAGCGCATTGCAGTGCCGCGCAGGCCTTTGTGTATCAAAGTTCTGGGTGGCACTGCAATTGTTATGGGCCGGCGTTATGCTTACCATCAGGCAAACGACCAGCTCGTCTCGTTACCAAATAACATAAAAAAAAAAAAAAAATAACTTGCAACTGGCTAAATACAGTGCGTAGGTCTGGGCTGCTGCTGGACTTGAGATTTCGATGGAGGAAAACAACGTGATGTAACCATAGCATAATGATAGAGGATTTTCCAGTGGTCAGCTAGCTAGCTACCACTCTCGAGATGAAAACCTGTCCCCAAGCCCCTTTTGGAGCCACCGCTCGTGTGAATCAGTTCCCACTATAGGTTTAGCGTGTTTATCACCTGGTGGTTCAAGAAACTTAAAATCATGTGAGATAACGTAGCGGTCAAACGCTAACATATGAAAACTAAAAAGTATTGATGTGATTCCTTATCCTAATATTGTGATGATCCTCATAGTTTTTATCTCCCAGAGGAATACTATAGTTATTGGTTCGATCTTTGTTCGGCCAAATGCGATTTCGATATACCAGAAGTTTCCAATACCAATGTAACCCATTACATTCCTTTTTTATATTTATACCACGGCCTAGGCCATAACATTCAATACATGCCCTATAAAACGGCCATTCGCTGATCTATCAGAAAATACGTTTCGTATTCGCGTGTAGTACTTAGCTAGTCGAACTATTCCCAAATGTATAGAATAAATTTACGATTAGTGACCTCTTTGTAGATTAGGGTAGATACTGGCCGGTAACAACGAATTTATAAAACAAAAAACTTTTTTTCTTAGATTATTTTTGGCCAGTATCTTTTAAAATATAAATGAGAATAGAAAATAAGGTTTTAACAATTACAGAGTTCTTTGTCAGATTAAAGTAAAACCAAGCCGAGTACATACCGTCATAAAATATCAAGTAAAAAGGTTTGTTTTATTTTTGGCCAGTATTTTTCACTTTGTTTAGAGAGTGGCAAAGAAAAAGAGTTTTACTGCTGAAATAAAATGCCCACATAATAATTATGACCGAGATTTTTTTTAATGCATCGCATCTTTTCTAGTATTATCTATCGAGTAAAAAGTTATGCCTAATTAACTTTTTGCTTCACTGCTTCTAGTCCGTAACGCGCGTTTGTCGGGAACCATAATTTATGCTTCTTGATGTAACTTTGCCAGGAATTCAAGCATAACTCAATGCTTACATTACTCGCAATGGACTTTGGTAGAATTGAAAACCGGTCTTCCGAGTGAAGAAAACAGACACTGATAAGTGACGGAGATAGGTACCATCTAATTTATAGGGGGCCAAGAAGTACGGCAAGTAAAATTAGATAGATTGAGTAAAAACCTTATCATTGCAAATTGGTTTATTTATCAATCTTTGACGTGTATGAGAATTGAGACAGCTAAGCCACCAATTACGTGATTGCAATAGTTATATAGGTTATTAGTATAGTATAGTTATATAAGTTATTATTAGTTATAACCTAAACCTTGTACAAAGTATGTTTCCACGAATAAAACAGTGGTTAACGATTATCCGTGTTACCTCAAAGACAACATTTAGACGCCTATTTAGACAGTGTCTAAAGATAAACGTCTAAAATGATTAGAAATGTCACAACATAATGGGGTTAGACAACGGTTAGACACTACTTAAATCACGAGTTGTGGTTGCTCATATTTAAAAACGCAACAATCGCAGGTTTAGGAGTTAAATGCAGTTTAACACAGGTTAAGATGTGTTTAGTTTTTTGTAGTAAGACCGTACAATAAATAACACCAATTTTCCTTTTGTTGACTACAGTCAAATAGCAAAAAGCAACCAGAGTAATGCTCTCATATTTCAAACATAAATTTTGCACATGCGTCGAGAAACAACAAAGCAAGCGAAAGCTTCTTTAAATATTCCTTTCCTTCATAATCAAAGTGCTGCGTCGGTAAGATAAGAATTCTCCGAGCGTCAGAAAGGCACTGTATATGAGTGAATCGCTACAAGAGGAGGGAAATTATTTCACTCGGCTGTTTATCAAAATTCTTCGCGAAACGAGCGGCGGTATGAACAATTTTACAATTCGGTCTCCCCAACCCTTCGTGTGTTGATAATAATTTATGCACCTAAGTCGGTATTGTGCTTAAATCTTAAGCGTCTTGTGCACAATGTGGATTATTTCGTTCTCATTGCGCAGGTTTGAATTATATAAATTGATACGGTTTCTGTGACGTATAATAATACTTATTCTTCTTTCAATTGTTATTCATTCACTTCGGAGTACGGTTTCTCTTTTCCATATAATAATAATACTTTCGAGGCTAACAAGGAAAGTTTGACTACAGACTGTTTGCAAACTGTAAATAGGTTAACATTAGCTGTAGGTCCACTACCTTATTTAATATTGAAGTGATGACGTGGATCTCAAGTGGAGCCGCTGGAATACTCAGAAAGGCATTAGTTGAACGATTTGCAATTTAAGGATGGTAGCTAGCCATGCAAGTACTACCAAACCTCAAGCCCACTGTAAGATTCAAATCAGTGACCTGACAATCACTGAGCTCTCATTGCTTCGCACTACAACAAATAAGAAGTAATTTTTTTGCCACATTACAAACTATCAATAACATACAAAACTTTACGGCTCACATATTTTCATATATGTACGCCTTGCTGTTTTTCAGTTTATCCCTTTCCTCGGACTGTTCTTCGCCGAGATAAATAGAAATATGCGAGAAAAAAAAAATGTCATTACAGTTACTTCTAATTAATATAATGCCGTTCAGAGAAAACAGCCCCACGTGTTTACAAAACATATATATCTATACATCTATACAAAAAAATAAAATTGAAGTGTCTTTTTTTAATATCAAAATAACAGCTTTTTACCAAATGCATATGAAAGTATATACGGTACATATAAAAAACAACCATTTTTAAATTTTTGTCTGTCTGTCTGTTTGTTCCGGGTAATCTCCGAAACGGCTAGGCCGATTTTGACGAGACTTTCACTGGCAGATAGCTGATGTTACAAGGAGTAACATAGGCTACTTTTGTTTTAGAAAAAGAATTAGGGTTCCGCGCAAAAAAATAAAAACCAAGAAATCCAGTATCTCCGCGCGGGTGAAACCGCGAGCAGCAGCTAGTTTTTTATATAATACCACGACTTACACATACTAATTACAAATACACATTTTAGTAATGAAACAGATACGGGACAGGATATACAACCTTTGCTTAAATAAAGTACCGTCCTATATACTCGTAAGTGTGTCAGGATGTCATGACATCTTCATTTTTTTTTTTTAAATCTTTATTTATTTTAAAGGGGTTTTATCACAAATTGGAATGTGTACGTAACGAGGCCCGACGACGAGACTTGGGATTTGTTTTTAATAATAGTAATGTAGGCATAATCAATAGCCTGTTGGCTTCCCCACTATCTGAGGATGCCAGGAGGTTATTAAGAATGTATGTATGTGTATTGTAATTTTTAATTTTGTTTTTTTAATGTGTTAAGTTTTTTTAAGTTGGTTAAGAATTTAGTTACTAAAATAAGCTGATTAACTCACGGGGGTGACATTATCAATTTGTGATAAAACCCCTTTAAAATTAATAAAGATTAAAAAAAATAAAAAAATATCACAAATTGATAATGTCACCCCCGTGAGTTAATCAGCTTATTTTAGCAACTAAATTCTTAACCAACTTAGGACCAACACTTTAAAAAACAAAATTAAAAATTACAATACACATACATTCTTAATAACCTCCTGGCATCCTCAGATAGTGGAGAAGCCAACAGGCTATTGATTATGCCTACATTACTATTACTAAAAACAAATCCCAAGTCTCGTCGTCGGGCCTCGTTACGTACACATTCCATCAAAACGTGATGCACATCTTCTATTTTATCGCATTCTGGACAGTTAGGTGAGTCCGACACACCCATCAAATATTTGAACTTAGACACTGCTAGATCATCGAATCTAATGACAACCTCAAAGGCGAAGTAGAACATAACAAACATACTAAATCAAAAACCGAGATTCGCAAACAACCTCATACAAACTTCTCACGTGTGACTTAAAACTTGAACGCGTAAGAAAGTATTAGCAAAGTCGCGTAAAAAATAACGCTTCGAGGATTATTTAAAACGACTTGAGAGCGCGAAATTTCAATCCGAAAAATGTGCAGATTAAACGCGAAAAACTTTTTGTGTTTACTCAGCGCTTGCTTGATATAAGTGGATTGCGAAAGTTGTAAGGACGAGCATAAAAATGCTTAAGTTTAGGAAGGGAAGAAGTCTCTTCATCACTACGTACTACGCAGTATAAAACCAAGTCAGCGAAGAGCGTCAGTCTGTATTTTTGGATTCGTATTTGTACTAAAGGACTTATTACACTACGTGATATTCAGGCTACCTTTCTAAGACTGTCTGTTAAATTGTATAGTGTTATAACTTAGCCTGTTATTTTGTCATAGTAAAAAAGAGTAGACTGTCAGACAGTTTTTGTAAGACAGTGGTTGCAGTGGATTTTGAATCGGGTTCAATAATTAAATAGTCTGTTTGTTGTGGTCAGTTTTCTTTATGAATATTCATGACTGTGCAGCCAATGTACATTCCATGCACCACCTATAAAGGCAACCAAAGCCACAGACAGTAGGCAGGCTAGTAAGTATTAAAAGATTGTCGCAATAACCTAGAGAGTATTTTCGTTAAGCTAAGTTGTTCAGTAACTAGGTAAAGTCGAAATAACGTAAGACGTAGTGTTATAACGTTTTATGGGCAACGTTAACACACTCTAACGTTATTTCTTTTATATATATATGGCTATAATTTTATTCAAGTGTTACTTATTGTGTTTCTTACTATAGGTGTTATTCACAAGTCGATCTATGCTTGGAAATGTGATAGAATCAGACAGGAAATCCGCTAAAATAAAGTTTTATACAAACCCCCATATTATACTGCAACATAGAGTACAGACAACTCCCGGAACCATTTCTATTTTTAATGACAATGCATAAGAAAAATCGTGGATGTACCTAATCGTTTTAGAGCATGATTTTTTGATAATATTTTCCAGAAGGTATGTTTAAACATGTAACACACATTTATAGTTACCGTTCGATTAGATATGATGGAACTATTCTACCGTTCTCCATTGCTATATTCAATCTTTTAATAGGCGGTCATCTAAATAATTCACAGAGTAGGTAGAGAGGCAAGTAAAAACATTAGAAAGCTGAATTAGTAGCTATAATTCTTGTTCCTGGCCCTAATTAGACATGAA
This sequence comes from Crocallis elinguaria, assembly GCA_907269065.1. Taxonomy (NCBI): domain Eukaryota; kingdom Metazoa; phylum Arthropoda; class Insecta; order Lepidoptera; family Geometridae; genus Crocallis; species Crocallis elinguaria. The sequence continues at coordinate 5,968,971 of OU026079.1, read as the reverse complement.
AGCAGTCAAATAAAATATTTTTTCATTACGTAACTGTCCAATACAGAACGTAAGCAATAATTCCTTTTAAAGGAATGAGAATTTCTTCTATCTTACGCATACGTGTAAAAAGGAAACAAAATCACTTTCTCCCACTCACATAACACGAGTCTATTTCGATTAACCCGTGCTAATATGTTAAGATGGCGGAACCGATCGTTAATTTGCGATAAGGGTTGATAAGGTCCGACGAAGGAGATGGGATCGAAATTTGGGGAGACACGCACTCGTCTATATTTGAGTATTCTTTGAAGATTTTCACTTGGGCCCAGGGGCAATATTGTTGAGAGTTTGTTTGCTTAAACAAAACTTGCTGTTATATAGAATTATATGCCATTTATTATAGGTATTTTCATATACTGTTTATTTGGTATAACTTTTGACTTACTTTTGGCATTACTTTTGAGCACTATCGAGCCTGGCATTATGCGGCGATGTGTACAAAGATGATTAATACGCTAAATATAGATTTGGTATTATACTTTCTTGTGTATGGCTGCCAAACCGACCGATGAGCACTTGGCGATACATTTTCAACTGCAGGGTGATAGAAGACTTATTTGATATTTTACACCGACTAAACTAATTAGAATAATTTTACATCACGTACTAGGTATTGACATTTTTGTTCCCTATTTCTGACAAATGCTTGCTGTTTTTTGTCAGCCCGTAAGTCGTTGTAGTGGCTGATTGCTTTGGCGACAGGGAGATCTAGTTATGGGTGAGAATTATCATATGATCCTCGATGTATCTTTGATGACTTTCTTGGCGTTGACTTTCTTCTCAAATTGATTTGTTCCCTCTGCAGCTGTATTCTTCGGGGAAATTGAATGTTACATATTTTTAAATATAGCATTGAATTATAAACAACCAAATAAACTAAGATTCATTTTCAATACAAGCCTACGCAATATTATAAGTAAAATATCTGCCCACGCTTGATAACGGACTAAAAGACTGAAAGTTTTCTTATCCAAAAATCTCGATTTAACGACAAAATACGACCTAATATTATTTCGTTTTTTCCCTAAACATTTTCCGTTGAAAAAGTTGCCAATTCATGATAGGCCCACAGTTAGCTAGATGGATATTATCTATTCATCGGAAGGCCCTCGCCTCCTACAAAATAGGATCACTTGCGATGGGAAAATGTATTGAAATCACAATATAACCGGAGGTCTTTGTCCATTGAAAACGGTATTTTTTTCATGCACTTAAAAGTATCTTAGAAATGTTTACATAACAATAACGTTTAGGAGATATTACTTATTCACGGCGCGTTTGAATTTATTTTTCGAGGTCTTTTGTTGACGATTTCTTAGCGATGTTTTGTTTTATGAACAATCGTTTCTATGATGTAACTACACAAAAAAAGAGCTGAACGAATGTCACCCTTTGCAATAAGCTTGGAAATTCAATGTCCATATTGATTCTGAGATTTATACATCAATTTAATCGATACGACACGGAATAAAATAATGAACTGACGGTCGGCGCGTCCATAAAATCCGATTTTATCATACCGTAGGGAGGGACATGTTTTCGAATATCGTAATAAAAAAGTCACAGATGTCAAATTTATGACGTTGGACCATTGTAAAGAGATTAAAAGATTTACTACGGATGAGGGGCGTAGCTACGAGCGTAGTGCCGCTACGGAGATACGCGGCTCTACGGTGTAAGTTCTACGAATACAATTTTACAAGTTTAATAATGTTGTAATCCTTTTGTATTGGTTGGATCCACGTTTTAACTTCTTTCGTGGGACAACAAAGAACGCTTGATTAGTTTTGTTTCGTACTAAGCCTTGCCTTACATTAACTTTATCTACATATAAAATCATAATTAAGGTTAGTAAAATATAATCAATTTACCTTAAGGCTCCTTTATTCAACCATAAAACAGATATATTTATCACTTACTGGTAGATACAGGAAGCAACGGTGTAAAAGTTAATCCAACTTACCTGTAAACAAGAACACAAAACATTATAAAAATTGCATCTATATATATAGTGGTATGACTACAAAAAATTAAGCAAAGAAATAAAAAAGAGTTACAACTAAAACCACGAAAAACTACGAAGAAGCAATACTCAAAATATACCATTTATCAACAGAAGGACGCCGACAGGTATATATGAGTTGCCGATGACTTTCTTGCGTTTCTTTTCAATCGGTTGTTTACTTGGAACAGCTTGCACCTAGTCATTTAATTTTCACGTCCTTTGGCTCGTGTGAATAAAGATTTATTTATTTGAATTATCTGTCTATATTTGTTCACTGCTGGACGGATGCCAGTCCTAACGTACGCCATTGAGCTCGCTCTTTAGGTAAGATTTAGAGACGAGCCTAGGCTTAGACTTAACATTTGGAAGCATGAGTCTACGCTTAAACTCAACTCTGAATCTTAACCTTTGCATCCCGTTACTTCCACAAAGTTAATGCACCTTAATCAAAATTACCACCTTCTCTTACAATTAGCAACGCAACACCTGAAAACATTAATTGCACCGTCACAATATTGAAACGATTAAAACATTAATTTATTACTCCATATTCATTGTTCAATCCGTCAGTAAGAGCAGCGTTAATGCGAAACCGTCAAACTGTACGAATTATGAAAAAGATATTTCCCTTAGGGCGGGCGATGCCTTATAAACGTTCGTATTGATAGAGTGAGTACGTTAACTCCTGCGTTTATTGGAGATCAGCGGCGTCGTTTGGAACATTAAAGTACCAACGTTAACTCTTACGGCTATTAGAGATGTATAGCCATAACGTTGCTTGTAAGCAATCATGCATGTGAAACATGAAAAAATCTTAGAAACACCTAAAAGAAATATAAGAATTAGACATCCCTAAAATTCATAACCAACGCCCGTTGGCGTTTCTTTTCAAGACTGCATGATGTAGGTTACAAATTTTAACGTTATAAAACCATACATATACATTACCCTAATTTTTAGCTAGATTGTAATAATAATCACTAAAATCCCAAAAATATCTCCATGTTGGTGCTACTGAGATGAAATAACTAGAGTATTTTGTACTCAAAAATCACTCCAATGAAAACATGAGTTCAAATCAAACCACGCCGCACAAACCCCAATCACTGCACCCCACTGCTTTATAAACGTCCGTAACTGAAGGTATAAATCACGCTGAACGCTAACGCTGCCAAATAAATAATTTTCTTTATTCATCAAAATTAAAAGGAACAGTTGACAAAGCGGTAGCGTTAATTAAAATCCGCTTTTCTTAGGCGACTATTATGTTTGGAACGATCGACGGGAGGTTTATTTAGTTGGGTGAAAGACGCCCGTTTGGAGATGTTGGATTTTTGTTGAGCTTTCGCTTTGTAGGTTATTGACGCTCGCTTACCCGCTTTTAAGCCATTGTGTGATTTTGTTAAAGATAATAAACTCTATTTTTTTCATGTGCGATTGCTACTAATCGTATGGGGATCGTACAGATGTAGGGAATACGATATTATTTATATACAAAAGTAATAGAAGAATAAACTAATAATAGAAAGGAAAAAACTGTAAAACCATATTTTTAATTACGGCAGGTAAGCATTTGGCCACTATCACACCTTATATTAGTTTATTTTCTATCATTTTAACTATTATTTTACTTACCGAGTAACCTTATACAGTTTAATAAATGAAGAGAAACGCTAACTTAAAAAATAAACATTCTACTGTTCGGTGATGCTGTAAGGTCGGATGAACAGTACTTACCCATACAAAATAAGGGAATTTTTCGACACATCAAAATGTAGGTTGATTAAAAATCAAACATTAGAGCGAAAATAAGATAGTTGTTTTTTTCACTTATGTTTTATTTAGCTCTCGTTTCACTGGAAACATTATCACAACAAAAGTATACAATCAAACAAGTTCTGGCCAGTATATATATATTATATATACACTCTACGAAGGTCCACCAGCATCCTTGAGCACTAAATTCACCTAAGGTGCATTAGCCAGTGCTTTCGAACCAAGGAGATTACTTAATGGGTTAGCCCCAGACGCAGACTGCAAGCAAAAAGGAAAAGAACCCGGTAACGGTTTGTTTTGTGTTCAGAAATACTGAAATCCGAACAACAATGGCACTTGTGCCTTTTTAGAAAATAGTATGATTGCTTGGTTTGTATATTTTGGTTTACTTTTCCTCTAAAACTTGATCCATTAATATTGTAATTACCACAATTACAATGTTCTAAGAGAAATTGTTGCAAAAGTTGTTGAGTCGATTTGTTGGAGACAGTTATTTATATCTATTGAAAGACAGGGTGCGGTAGAGATGGGCTAACCAAGCGTTTAAGCACTACACAGTCCGCCGTTGCTACCATAACGGTTTGTACCACCACCAAGGCTTATACTAACTAATTAACTATATAAATAAATATTTATGCAAACGTGATAAAAGTGCTCATAAAATTAAAACACATTGGAACGTTCAGCCAGTGTAAAAAGCCAACACCAATAAATTCATTAAGCGTAGAACCCGTTCCAGTATTCAAAATAGTGCATAAATCTTAAGCTGCAAAAGATTTATTTGTAAACTGGTGTTCTGCACAAGTGCACATCAAGTTTTCAATTACGCTGATGGTCGCTGGTAGCGGGCGCACCGCGAAAAACGGCTACGCGGTCAACCAACCTGACCGATTGCACACCGCTCACCATAAACCAGCCCAGCCGGACGAAATCCAACTCAATCCGCAAACAAATAAAGCACCTTTTACAAACAATCCGATACATTCACCACGAAAGTCGAGACACAACTCGTTTTCGAAAGGTTGAAGGAAAACTCGATCGCTTTTCCAGTGGGAAGCTCTCAGTGGTTTATTGCGTTATTACCTGGACGTGTCCGCCGCGCCGGGACAGCCGCAATTTGGGGAGAAAAGAACGATATGTTGCGAGGAACGGGATTTTATAGAGCTCTCCGACGGCTCCGGAGAAAAGACCAAGCGCCTTCGCCTCGTCCACGCCTGGCGTAATTTTCTTTGATCGAAAACTCTGCAGGACACACCACTTCAGTTTTTATTTTCATCCAATTCAATATCGTTGAACGGTTTGTAAGATACGCTCCAGGAGTCCGCGTATTTTTCTACGTTTATTTATGTGTTTCCACTTGAATAATAGCGAGCGCTCAGATAATTTATAGTCTACCTTGAAAGTAGTTCTGTACGCGCTTTAACTCTGCGGTTAGTTCATAAAGTCGTCTCAAATTCGCATCATACGTCTTTTACGAGAATCACATAAGCCATCAACACCGAATCCTATTCAATAAAACGTTAGAGGCGGTCGAACATTTGCCCCAATAATCGGGCGACAAAAACTGTAACTTCGTCTTAGTGCCTATGAAATAAGAGTGGATGCCCCATAAAATGAAATAATAACCGACCAATAAAATCTTTCGGGTTCGCGGCAAATCTGTCAAATACGTCTGACTTGAGACGGGGAATAAAAGGTAGATATCAGGGGGCGGGTGGGGTGAGAAGTGGTCGAAATTTGATCTGAAGCAGGTCGTGATCTGAGTTGCCATCAATCGATTGGTAATTGGGAGTCATGTCGACGGGGAAAGCGATACGCCGATGTTTTAAGAGAAACGAACGAAAGTTTATTTCATTTTGAATTAACGAGGGGTCGATTACGTTCTGAACGTAACAAAAATAATATTAAATTGTTTCATTCATTCAATTTTACCATCTCGCATATTTTTATTTTCTCACAATGAGAGTTTTATGTTATTCAAAGTTTACTTTTAATGGGTTATAAACAAAGTTATGACCGTAAAAAGATTTTACTAAAATATTAACATCTAATTATACAGTTAAATGAATGGGAAATTTTAATCGTAAATTACAGGGTAACTTTCCAAACTGTAATAACTTGTAATTATTACCGGTCTTCATAATTTCCTCGGATATTATATCCAAAGGAGTGAGATGATAAATTAATTTGGGAGCAAGGTCGAGGCCGTCACTCATAATAATAATAAAATGGCAACTTGTTAATTTACAAAGACTTTAAAACTTTTTATCATGTTTACTTTTCTAATAATTAAGACACTGCTAGAATTACCGACTCTTTGCTATTTGTCGATTTTTACGAAATTGGCAGAGTGCCTCCTCTCTAGAGACTTCACATATTGGCGAATGGACAAAATTTTATTGTTTAATTTTTTTCTTGGGTTTTAGATTATCCAAATGTGGTTGTAGCTAGCTAAGTTAGATGTATTGTTTATTTAGCATATTAACGGCATTTAAATATCTCGTTAAAAAAATTGATTACTACTTCATAAGTATCCTTTTGCCAAATCATTTCAGAAGTTTCATTTGAAACTGTCTTTGCATTTAACGCAACTTTCTTGGCGGTTTACTTTTATACTGGAACAAAACATTTACGAAAAATGTGTTGGCAGTCTCACTTAGCACGTAATAGGCAACTAATGCAGAAAATATAATTTCATTGACGGTGCTGACATCAGCATGAAAAAACTCTAAAACTTTGCTAAAAATCGTCCAACAAGCGCGCAAGCACAAAAGGTCGCCACACACTCTCAACCTTAAGATGTTCAGTGCACTGCACACAAATGAAGGGCCATCTGCATAATGAGCCGAGGTTATTGGTATCGGACCGAGTCGGCAATTTCAAACCCCGATTGTTATGGTGAACGTCGGGAGTGCGCATTGATTCCTATTGTAGGGTATTTTTAGATTTCCTAGTTATTGGGCAACCGGTTTACATTTTCAGTGACTATGTGTAGATCTTTATGAGGATTGGAGCTTTTGTTGTGGGCTTACAAGACATAATCTCTACAACTAGAGCACGGATTTCATATCTTTTGTTGTCTAGGTCTAGGCTGTAAGAATAGCTTAAGTTTTGTTTTAGAAAAATATACAATAGAAACCTACTAAAACTACATGCTAAATTTTGGAAAATCGTAAATTGCCTTATACCTCTTTACTTTCGGAAGCATCATCAGAGCTTGGCAATTTATATGGCATCAGCATTCAGGAGTAGCTTTTCTGATAGAAAATAATATCAGCCAATAAATAACAGTAATTTATTTAAGTAATTTTTAATTTTCGATATAAAAATGAAATTAGTTAAATCGAACTTACTTAAATTATAAATCAGTTCAAAATACACATAATATATAATTTTGGTGAGCCGTCTTTTCTTCTTTATTTCAAAATACATCGATTCCGGTCTCATTACAATTATCCAAATAAAAACAAAAATCAAAAAGTTCATAAAAAAGGTTGAACACCATATGAATATAATATTCAAGCTGAAAAAGCAAACCGAAGTAATTCCAACGCGCAGATTTTTAAAACCCACAGTTTATATCAGTTATACGTAAAAGTTAACTATTACTTAGTTAACTATAGGTAAGCATAGGCACCGCCCTTTGGCCATCAACGCGGACGGTTCGCAGGAAATGACGCAGAAAATTGCTTCCCCTCTCTTTACGTGGATTAACATCCTAGGACGTCTCGCAATTATGCAGATTATGTCCCTTGCGATACGTTTATTGCTTGTATGTTATCAGGCAACGTGTTGCATTAGTTAGACCCCTTCGAGAATAACAGTACATCCTATATCTAAGAGTTATCTCAAGAGTGTACAATTATACTGGACTGTTTCTATAAAAATAAATAAAGTATATAATGTATTTATTAAACTCTCGCCAATTGAAACATTGTATTAAGACAAAAATGCGTAGATTCGCGCACAAGTTCATATCAAAATTTAATTTAGATTAACTTTAACGTTTGGATCAATTTTGTAAGTGTGATTGTATGTAACCTGAGTGTGCTTGGGACCCCTTTGAGAGGTGAGATTGAATAACTAAGGCTGATTCATTTATTCTTTCTATACGCAAGTAAGACCTGGATGCGGAATGCGCCATTAGATTGTAATAGATAAAATACGTACTTCAACGGTGATAATAGGAATGACTTATTGAACACACAATGACGTACATAATCGTAGATGTCTTAGTTACCTCTCAAAGAAAAATAAGATTATACTCTTTAATCCTCTATTGGTATATGAACCCACAAATAATTTCCAAACACACAAAAGTATATTTACACAGAAAATACAACAGATCTAAATATGTATGTTTAATTAAATACAAGGCGGGGATGTCTGTCACAACGTCGGCAGACAGGAATTTGTTTTGCGCCCTTTGATTACATTTCTGATGCCATTTAACTTGGGGTGAGGTTAGATAATAACTTATGAGGAATTATTGTCTGTCCTTGTTCTGTTTTTTTAATGGGTTAAGAAATAATAAAAGCTTTTGTATAACGCTAGTTTGAAAGGGGATTATAACAGCATTGTTTTTATTAAAAGTCTACTACGAAATAACAAAAACAAGACAACTTATCTGCAATCTTTTACAAAAATTGGCCAAAAATACTCATGGCACTGATCAAAATTACAACAACAATACAATTACAATCGATGTTAGGGAAAAGTCTAAGTTAAATATCTGAAAGAAAAAAATACGTAACAATATAATAATAATAATAATTATACTACTATTTTACTAGTTTCAAACTAAGTTAATAGATGGCGTGACCTATCACAGTAAGACGTAAACATTAGATAAGGTGAACTTTGCCACATAGAAAGACCACGGGTTTGTTCTTCTGAAAAATTTTACTACAACCAAATTATTTTATTGGTTTAACCAATTTTCGTTTGTTTACGTTTTCAGCCTAGCCTCACTTATTGTATTCTGTAATTATCCCACAATAGAATAGGCTACTTTTAACTAATTTAATATTTACTTGTACAAAACAAAACTTAGACCGTGAATTTTACCACATGTACAATTTTACCATTATACCACAATTCTCCATTATTTATGGCATAATGCATCAGCTACGCTACGGGAATATTTGTACCTAGGTTTGGATAGGCAGGACTGACCACGTTCAATTAGATGGGTCAGATGGTCAGAAACTTATTGCTTTGTCACTCTACGAAATTAAAAACAAGATGATACTTTAAATACTTAAAACTTGTGATTTATAAACTTTTCTTAACTTAAAATTTTTCTGATTTAAAAACTACAAAAGTAAAGCTAGTTGTGTTATTTTCAGCAAGTAGATTATCCGAGATAATGGCGGAGCAGTTAGCATCAGTGCATAGCGACCACGATTGCAATGTCATCGCCTCGCCCGTACGTGATCCCATCTCTGGGTAATCCTTGGACACCTGCTTTTCAAATCTTCATTCCCTCTGTGCCGTGTGGAATTTCAAATTTTGTTTTAGAGGTGGTAAAATTAAATTGTTATTTTAATACGATACGCTGCAATGTCACGGAAAAGAGGTGTTCTAAAGCGATAGTAAGATTTATGACGCGACAATTTCTGTTTTCCGTTTTTCTACGTGACTGTTTCTGTGGTGTAGTGATTTGGTAGATAGATTCAACTTCTTATAAGGCGCAACGGTGGCGGGCCCTAAGACAAATATTTGTGCGCCGGAAAAATGTTTAGTAGTAAAAGTACTCTACTCCTTAGCCACACGGGCCTTCCTACCTAGTTAGGTTCTTTCTATATATAAGTGTGTACGTTAGTATATTATTTAACTTTGTAATACTTTCAAGTAAAAATATTTTCACTTAAAATAGGAAATAAATCTAAAATTTAAGCGGCACATCTAACGAAATTCCGGTAACCCTTAACCATGCACTATCAAGATAACTTTTTTAATTCGCTCAAACTTATTTGAACCGAACTGTTTACCCTGGAACATTAACCGGATCCTCACAAAGTTTATCTTAATTAATCTCCTAAGCTATTTAGTCAAAGAGAAGTAAATTCCTTTGGCTGCCTTTATTGAATTCTAAGTCCGGAAAGTTGGCTTAAATAAGAAAGCATCGATACCCCGATGTCTGAGCTCGGTAGTCTTAAACGATTTCCCAACTTAATATAAAGTTACAGGATTGTCTAGTCGGTAACTTTAGAAGGATATTGAGATTTTCGAGCAAAAAATGCGGCGGCAGATCATGTCGCTGATATTATTTATAGTTGTGGGGAATCACGCGTGTTTGAAGCTTAAAAAGCGAAGCTTCTTGTAGCTTTTGGTTGAAAGGAAATATATGATACACAGTTTTAAGTATTTAGCTAACGATAATTCGAAATGTTTATCGACACAACTTGAAAAAAAATGCAATTTTTAGAGATTATAAACTGTGCATTTTTGATCCTTGAATTGTATCTTTGATCCCTATATCTAATCTGATTTAAGTGACAATGTGATTCTACGGCATTAGATGCATTAAATTACAATGAGGATTGGCTCTCAAATAGAGAGAAATGCCGACATAAAGAACTGTATTGTATGCAGTTACTTTGTCCTGGCTTCTGCGGCCTCTAAATTTCACCCGTATTGCAAACAAAGTTGGCAGACTACAAAAACCTTTAATAATTACTTATTTAACGTAACAACCACATTAACCGCGATCAACCAGACTTCACTCAGTCCTTTTCTCCGCAAAAAGAGCTATACGTCTGAAAAAGACCAGTAGATTACAGTCGCTTGTCAATTAGCATGTTTTATAGGCGTCTCTAGTTATAGTTGTGCACACGTAGCAAAAAATGTAAAAGAAGCGACGCAGTGGTCCGTTGAAATTATTTTTATAAGTAGGGGCTTTCATCGGATGAAAAAACGTTGTATATCACGTCAAGTCGCGTGCCGGCGCGGGATGAGCTAGGCGCCAATAGGGTTGCTTCTGTTTGTATAGGGCGTGGGTGAATGACACCTCCAAGGTAATTATAACTTTGGAGTCAGTAGCTAAGACTTTGAATAGGTAGTAAGTAATTGATATTACTTTGTTGCTCTAGTTTTTTTAATTTAATTTTGGCTAATATAATGTTTCTTTGAGAGTAGGTACATAATCAGTAGTTGAACCAATTGCTATAGGACAGATGCAAAATTGAGCAGTGGGGACTTAAAAAGAAATCGGAAACGGCCACTTAAGAAAAAGTTTAACGTTCATATACTGTAACCAAAAAAAGGACGCACATAGGGATATAAATGAGGTCCCCCTTATCGAAATCGCTTACAAAGTTTAGTCTACAGACACGAAACAGTGGCAACCCTAAAAGCAACGATCGTGACTACGCCGAGCGCGTTGGTATGAAATTTTGACGCAACTGTAAGTGGGTCTTGGTGCGCTTAAGTAGTACGTTGAACGCTAAGTTATGTTGTCAAGTTATGACAGTTATCTAAGTTACAGAGTTCAAGTTTTACTGTTTTCGTCTTTTTTGTCTACATAATTATAAATGTCTCCTGCGAATCGTAACGGCAAACGGCAACGACAAGGTAAAGTTGTCTGTCTATCTGCTTGTTCCGTGTAATCTCCGAAACGGCTGAACTGATTTTGACGGGACTTTCACTGGCAGATAGCTGATGCTACAAGGAGTAACTTAGGCTACTTTTATTTTAGAAAACGAATTTGGGTTCCGCGCAAAAAAATAAAACCCATGAAATCTAATATCTCCGCGCGGGTGAAACCGCGGGCAACAGCTATTTATTAAATATATTTTAAAGTGTTTACTGACACTAGCGGATGTTGACGTAAATATTTTATATACATCTCAAAAATTTCGTTGCCAACAGTATTCTGGTTATCTAGACCAGACGCCTTAACCAACTAGGCTATGGGAGCGATCGATGTTGACTTCGAAACTCTTGAGATGACAACTTCTTGCGGTTTACAAGCCGTAATTCCATCTAGCAGACCTCACTTGGTAGCAATTGCCTACTCCATTGTGATACGTTACAGTATCAATCAACTGGCAAGAGATTTCGGTTTATTTTAACTTTATTAAATATAGTTTAAAGTGTTTACCGACACAAGCAGATGTTCACGTATTCATGCCTCTTCAGCGGCGCAAGTACGAAAGTCGGTTAGATAAATTTGTCGAATCGAAAAACCCGATAGATTTATCGAATGTTGCGAGTACCGAAGTCTGATCGTAAAGTATTGTAGTAGCTTTATATTCTCTTTGGATTCGACCTAGCTATTCGATAACTTTTTTCGAATGTATCGAGGTTCGATAAATTATATAAAAAGGCGATAAAACCCACTTTACCGATTTGAACTTTCAATTTTATCGAATTTTATCGATCAAAAAGATCCGTACTTGCACCGCTGGTTAACCATCGCAAAACATGTAACCTATTAAATTAACACTAAATAATCAATGCAAAAACCCCGAAGGTAATTCGATACAACTACAAGTCGGCACAAATATAAAAAATCCAATGACTAGAGTCCGATTTGTTTAAATATGCACAGTAGAATATGCACCTAATAGAAATACAGAATTGCGAATGAAAATTTCAAATCCCAATGCAAAACGGACATTATTCATTCACGTGTACGAACGAATTAGCCGCGTAAATTACAATTGTAAATAGTCGTTGGAGGTAATAGCGAATATTGAATTATAGATGAAGTATTGGCGCGGGATGAGCGCGGATTTTTGGTAGATTTCGTTCGAGCACCATTTGTGTTTTCGGTATCACAAGACCTTAGCTCTTAAGCTTAGAGTAAATAAAGTAAGTTAGTTAGTAGTTTTGTTAGTGGGAGGGCTATCTCTTCTGCGAGTGTCCGTCTGGGTTGTTACCACCGCTTTGCTCGTGAAGTCTGCCGCCAAGCAGTAGTGTGCAAGCTCTCACAAGCGCACTGCAGTGCCACGCAGGCCTTTGGGTATCAAAGTTCTGAGTGGCACTGCAATTGTTATGGGCCAGCGTTATGCTTACCATCAGGCAAACGGCCAGCTCGTATAGCTATAAAAAGAATTTAAAAAAATGTAGTGATACTACAATGTGTCAAATTCGAATCTTGTCCAGTAAAGGTTCGCAAGCAGTTTTGCTTCTTGCAATTTAAGTAAGTCGGAAAGTATGAGCCAGCAGGCCGTAAAGCGAAGTCTACCTTACCGTCTACCGCCTGCCGTCAGTTTTTTCCCGTCGATAGCCCTGAGGGAAATTCCGGACAACGTTGCGGCTGCAAAGCCTTCAATTTATGCAGGGGCCGTATTGGCGTCTATCTGGATGACAATCTTGACATACAGGGTAGGGGTGGGCGGCAAGAACAATGCAGTTTTGAGCTCACGAGAAACACGTCACAATTTGCATTTTTACGACGCATTTCGGATTATGGGAAACGGATTAGACAAATCTGTATGAATACAAAAGTAAAAAAAAAAGTCGGTTAGCATAGCTGTCTCGTCTGAAATTTTGACGGGCTATGATTTTTGTGTGGGATCGCCCTATTTATAGCGTTTTGTTAGACGTGCAAATGAGTTCGTTTGGTTCGCTTGAAATATCTGATGGACCTGTAGCATTAAGAAAAAAAAACTGCATTTAATCACCAATAATATTTTGTAATTTATGACATATTATTATCTGAAACTCAGTTTCATCACTGTGGGAGCTACATATAAATTTATATACATTTATATATTATAATATTGAACTTTTAAAATTTTTTTTAACTGCTTAAATATGAAAACTTAAACAAATCTAAATATACTACTATTATATAGAAGTAAAGTTTATTTGTTACCGATCTCGATGTAATCTCTGAAAACACTGTTCTGATTCTAAAAATTATTTTTATCATGATTTGGCTACTTTTACAACCTATTGTTTTATTTCGCTACTTTTTATACCTATGTAAAAAATAACACAACAGTATATCTAAATAAATATAAATTAAGTTCCTTCAGCTTATAATCCAGAAAATGGACCACTGAATTTAATACTACTAAATATCGAAAAAACACCTCATTTTAATAATAGGCTGACGTACATACATTACCAAGTAAACGAGAACTATAAAAAAAAAGTTACCTTAAAAGGTAATATTAATATCAACCAAAACATACATTGAATAAAAAAGAAAACTTTTAATCACATTAAATATACATCAAAAACTAAAAAAAAACACCCACCTCAAAGAGTTCAATCTCCAGTTTCATATCCAAACGCACAAAAAAACACCAATAAAGAGCACTAACACTTGAACCCTCAAAAGGTTAAACAAATGGAATAGTCGTAAGCGTAAAACAGAACGTTGTTTGCGTTATAAACCCGTCCAATCACTGCGCAGGGCGCACAGTGTGCGACTACAGCAGTGTGCGGCCAAATGGCTACAAGCGAGCGGTAAAGAATGGCCCGCCGACATGCTTGCTAATAAAATAGTTCGACGCAACAGGTTGCCGGGGCCCGAGCACAATGCCGATAGTTCTATGCGTGGTATTGTCCCTGAGTACGGTTATTGGTGCACTTCTTCGTTTGTGTCTTCATTAGATATGACTAACTGTACATAACAATAAAAGAGAGGCCAAACTGGTAGTGCGCTAGAACATTTGGATTATCTATTATATTATCCAACTGTTTTTGTAGCTAGTTTAGACATAGTGTTTAGTGTAATACCTAGAGTTGCGTATTTTTTTTTTTAGCGAAATTATACTTGCTTTGTGTGAATAAGTTGTCAAGTAGAAAATGCATACTTTTCAGGGCAGCTATTTTTACGCATCTATTTTACTACGTTTTGCTCGCGACTTTGACCGTTTGGTTTTATAATCTAAAAACGATAAAACGTGTCAATTATTTTCATTGCTTCCAGTCTCATTCACAGACAGAAAAAAAAAGTTTTCCTTATAAACTTTAACGCCCTCTTTCGAACCCTTAGTTCGGGTTGCGTATCACAAATTCCGTTCTTAAATGGATTGAAGCGATGGTTCAATTTTCATTTGCGACTGAGACAAGTCAATCTTTCTTGTGAATTTTCAAATCGATCTCTAATCCATCTCTCTGAATATTTAAAAAAAAAATACACATCAGCAGAAGACTTTCATAACTTTAGTAATTAATACTTTTGTTCCAAAATATTTACTATTTTTTAAACAAAACATATATAAGTAAGTGTTGTTTATGATGGTGGTAGCATGGCTGAAAGTATATTTTGATAGGTATTCATTTTTAGGGCTAAAATTAAAGAACCAAACCCTAGTGTTTTTTTATTCAATAATATATACAGAGTAAAGTAAACACATCTCGAAAAAATTTTCAAGAGAATATTCTACAAATAGAACCAAGCAAACTACAGATGTTTCTTGAAAGTTTAAAAAGACAAATCAGTTTGTAAAGAACTTGTAAAAAAATAAAATCGCGATTTATTAGCATTAGCTCCACTTTCCTAATATATAATTTATTAGAATTCCCACTAAAATAAACCTGAAACTAAAAGAATTTTACATTCTTTTATTTTGGTTGAATGTATCCGAAATGCGAAAGTGTGTTTGTACGTTTGTTGGTTTGATGGTTTGTCCTTGTTTCACGGAACAACGGATCGACGTGATTTTTGGCATAGATATAGTTTATGGACCGGAGAGTAACATAGGCTGGGTTCCCGGAAAAATTCACTATTTATATTATCCGGTTTATATTGATTAAACTATGATGGTCACAAGGAATGATGATCCAGATTTTGTTAAATTAGCCTATTTTAAGTCAGTGCCTACACTGTCGTAATTTAAAAAAAATGCTATCAAATTTTTTCCTACTAGTGATGCGCATTTAAAAGAAAACTGCTACTAAAATATCGATAATCACTCGCCCGTGCCGAAGCCGGCCTCCGTACCCACTTAAACGGGAGTAGTGTTCGACACTGGAGCCTCTATTATGTTCCGATCGAGGGCTCTACACGTACAAACCTGCATTGTTTTGCCATCGGACGCACTCCAACGGCCTTTAAGGTACGTTATATATTGATTAAAGGCAATAAAAAGGCTCTGCTGCATCGGTAGAAATTGAATTTAAAGCCGTTTTACAACAGGCGGTAAAAATATCGATATGTAGGGAAAGAGCATGTGCGCGCTTCTCTGAAAAATTGTGGATTAATGTAACAATGTTTTTGAGTGCTTTTACTAATCTTGTTATAAGCAACACATATTAATGTAATGGAATAACTAAAGTCTCTGAATTAGTTTCTAAGTACAGAATGGATAGTTATAATGAATTCATATTCGTGAATATGGAAAGCAATGTGGGGCATATGAATATTATATTGTTTAGGTTTTCAATGCTTTTGATTATTTTTGGTCCTTTTTAATGGTTGTGATCAGGAAAAAATAAAAAAGCTCCTGGAATCCTTAACTGTGGAAATACCTACCTTTAAAGTTTATTAAAATACAATCGAATACATATAAATATTAAAAAAGAACATTCGATACAAAATGGTCGTATGCGCATGGAACTTCAGTCCACGCAAACCTTACCCGCGTGCAGGTAGAAAAACAAATCCGAAACATGTTATCCCTAGTTAAGTTGTCCCGTTAACTAACCACTATTTAGAGGACAGCAAGAAATCTCGGACTCTGAGCCCCCTAATTCTCCGTCGCGTGTACCTTGCGGTTGTCCCGGGATTTACAAGTTTTCTTCTATTGGGCCAAATGCTTATTTCTGTTCGGCTCGGAGGTAAGACTTATGTAACTTCGCCGGTCGTGTTTTCGCAAAGTTACCTCGCGGCCAACCCTTTGATATTTCGTCGATTTGCGGTTTTCCTTACGGCGACCGCAGTTACACTTGTTTAGTGACTTATCCCTAGTTTTGTGTTAGTTTCGAATACAAGTTAGCTCTCATGATTCGGTACCATGGCTTGTAAAATTTCGTTGGGTATAGCAAATCTATCAAGTTAGTCTACTTTTAAAACTACAAGAGCCCATTTGCGAGTACAACAAAAAACTGCTGATATAGACGTAGTCTTCTGCAGGAGTCTGTGCGTACCACCAGATCACCACTTTGTACTCATTTCATAATTGATACCAAGCAATTGACGCTTGCACGACGCGAGCATTGCTGGTTTTCGATTTGTTATGATGAGTTAAGGTAGTCAGTCAAATTACTGGGTATTTTTATATGAGCGGAGCAGTGCCACACTACGCTTTAGGTATTATTTAAAGCTCTTGGTTGCAACTGTTACCAGCAGGAGTGACGCTTTTTGTAAGAAGAACGAATTGCTTGTATTGTCGCCAACTAGTAAAAAATCAAAAACAATATTCACCATTATTTTACAAACATTGTGTGATGTGTTTAGCAAAACCAAATTTCGGCCATTTTCACAGAAGTCCAATTGTAGCGCCATTAGACATAAGGGTTAGCAGAATGGGGGACGCAGACGCTTTCGCAACCTTAACATTAATATGAAATGAACGTTTTATTGTGACGCCCTAAACTGGCGTCAAAACACAAATACATGCATTAAATAAGGCGATAACAAAGGCGTTAACGTTCAACCGCAGCCAAAGAACAATCTATTTAACAAAACCGTTCTGGCGGCGGGCGCTAAGTGAGGACTGACAAAACTTGAGTAGACAACTAATTAACAATACAAACATGAATCAGAGGCTATTAGATGTAATTGAATTGTCGCCGGCGGCGAAGTTGCCGCAGCGGCGAATTTAAATATCGCGCTTCACCAAGAGCTTTTAGTACTTTTGCCCGCTGAATTATTATTGCGTTACTTCTTGGCGCGACGCTAGTCGGAGTTTTGTTTGGTGAAACAAGAGGTAGGTATTGAATTATGGAATTGGAAGACAGTGCAATTGACATTTATATTTTGTTACGCTGCTTTTAGCAGCATAAGTTAGCAATGCAGTATCTTAGCAAATATTTTATATTACTTTATGAGTGACTAGCTTTTGCCCGAGACTTTGCACGCGTGGAATCAGAAAAAATGTTGCCTATAGCATTTAGGGAGCTATCTATCTGAAATATTTTCTCAGAATCGGATAAATGGTTCATGAGATTAATGGTAACAAATGAACATACCTACTTTACTTTTATAACATTAGTTTAGATTCTTATACACATGTATACGTCTACTATCGACTTTGATGTCAAAATCTAATAACGGCAAAATTTTAAAAACTCTGAAAAAAGAGGTAACGAATGAACATTATTGTTATTAATCTTCAAAAAGTAAGTTCTATAGTAGGAATACAAAAATAAATAAAACATATTCCCTGTACATGTCGTACTAAAGCTTGCCTTGGAAAGCTTGCTAAACAAGCTGTGATATCTCCAACACACGACCTACCATGCAAAGTGCAGACACGTACCGTTCCTGCACTCAATAATATATCCGATAGATACGAAACACAAGAGCTTGTGATAGGGACCCAATAAAAGCAGTAATTCCGCCAACGAAAACATGTCATTCAATTCGAACATTGCATTTCAATATGCTCATTGTTTTCTGATCTGCTAATAAATATTCATAGGAAACAAATGACGGTGTGCTACTGCAAAAATCGGTGGTGTTCAGAAAGACATTTTTCACTAGACATTTTTCAAACACTGTCGTTCCACCCGCTAAATTATCTCCCCCATTGACTAAAATTTTTCACGGCAAGTTTGACTTCAATCCATTACATTTTTCCCCACTTTTATCTCAAAACCGTCACGACAAAGTTGAATTGTGTTAATTGCGAGGTTGGATACTTTTTGCGGGAACATTTCGTGCGAAGTAGAAAGAGTTCTTTTTTGAAACGTGAAAAATTGTGGATGCTGTTTAGTTTGCGCTCGCTGATAATGTTTTGGAGCTTCATTTGTTTGAGTTATTTGCCCGAGTTTTTAATTAATGATTGGGTTAATAACCACAACTTTTGCTGAAGCTTAATATAAATAAAAGCTTCATTAAAAATTAAACGCTGTAACTGCAGCTATTTAAGTCGTTTGAAAGTGTAGACTATTCTCTTATAAGATTTATAAGTGATATAGTTTCAGGAAGTTTTTTGTTAGTGGGAGCACTAACTCTTCTGCGAGTGTCCGTCTAGGTTGTTACCACCGCTTTGCTAGTGAAGTCTGCCGCCAAGCAGTAGTGTGCAAGCATTATAACTGTGCTCCGGTGTGATGAGCAGAGTAGCCAGTGAAATTACTGGGCTTATGAGACTTAATACCTAATGTCTCAGGGTAACGAGCGCACTGCAGTGCCGCGCAGGCTTTTGTGTTTCAAAGTTCTGAGTGGCACTGCAATTGTTATGGGCCGGCGTTATGCTTACCATCAGTCAAACGACCAGCACGACTCGTTACCAGTAACATAAAGAAAAAAAACATTTCGAACAGTAAATAGGTAGTTACTTTTTTATTGGAGTAGTTCAAATCACACGCCTGTCGACATATTGATGTCGACAGGCAGTTACAAGGTGAATTATTAAATGTAACTAAAGCATAATCGCTTTGATGGAAGGTACTGATTAAAATTATGTCATAAATCCACCCTTAACCACAGCCGCTACTCCACACGAAGATATGATATACCAACAACACTCCGCTATAAATTAAAGTTCTCAAGACATAATATTATGCAATATAAACTAATTAGTTTCCCCTATCTACGGGAACTTGAACGTGGATGTCTGCTAATTGCCGCTCGTACGTCACGCGTGAGGCACGCATTCTTGACGTCACATGGTCGTAGAATCTCGGCATTTTATAGCTTACACATGTGGGTTCGGCCTGTTAAATCGTATATTGTTAGTGGTAGGACTAACTCTTCTGCGAGTGTCCGTCTGGGGTGTTACGACCGCTTTGCTCGTGAAGTCTGCCGCCAAGCAGTAATGTGCAAGCATTACTGTGTTCCGGTTTAATGACCAGAGTAGCCAGTGAAATTACTGGGCTTATGAGACTTAATACCTAATGTCTAAGTGTAACGAGCACAATGCAGTGCTGCGCAGGCATTTCTGTTTCAAAGTTCTCGATGGCACTGCAATTGTTATGGGCCGGAGTTATGCTTACTATCAGGCAAACGACCAGCTCGTCTCGTTTCCAAATAAAATTAAAAAAAATTGCTAAACGTTCAGCGTTGGTGTAAACCATGTTCCGAATTGTGTGCGAAAAATGGTTGCAGATATAGAGTATGCCTCAGTTTAGTAAATGGACGTAACCGTTGACGTCATTGGTATGTATCTAAATTTTCCTGTCCTAGATAGTGGATCGGTTTGACGAACAGATTACTAAGAGCAAAACTTCGCGTAAACTTTTTTTAACCTACTGGAACGAGACCTTTACCTGATGGTAAGCATAACGCCAGCCCATAACAATTGCAGTGCCACCCAGAACTTTAAAACACAAAGACCTGTGCTGCACCGCGTTGCGCTTGTTATACATAGTTGTCCTGGTTACTTTGCTCTTCCAACCGCAACACAGTTTGCTTGCACACTACTGCTTGGTGGCAAACTTCATGAGCAAAGCGGCGGTACCCACCCAGACGGAGACTCGCAGAAGAGTTAGTCTATATATGAGACTACAAACTCTATTATGTCTCACGGTGATAAGTGCTGTGCTTTACCAAAGTAAAGAAAAACCACCATTCTGGATATTACTACATGTGATGTGGAAATTCGTGATGTTATCTGCAAATCGTCACGTTTTAGCATAAAAAAGTTTTCTCGCCAGATCTGACTGTCTAGTAAAGGGCCCTATAAAATGATCTAATGAGTTTTAAAATCCGATTTCAGACCGACCGGTCTGTCCAAAAATCTGCTCAAAACGTTTCGTTGCAATGCTGCATTGTGAGATGAGATCATCGCAAGACAGCTTGATAACTAAATTACTAGATTTACCTACCCATAACTCCCTTGAATCAGCAAGAACACTTCCAAACATCAGATTGTCTCCAAATTTAAGCAACACCATAACGATAAGCTTTACAAAGCAAATTGTAAATTATAATTCCCTTTAATTAATTCCTGTTTCGATATATCAAACAATCTTCTAACTTTATAAGCACCTAATTACACAACGTTTATTCTAATACAAATTACATCACAGCAAACAGAAGGAAACTTTAATTAGGTTCATTTCTCAAAGTAAACAATTATTATTTTCCGGCCTAGTAATTAGAAAATTAACAATCCTTTGTAATTCTGTAAAACAAGCCCGAAATATAAAACCATAGTAGGTATTATGTTTCTGAGTTATGTAGAAGATAAAGCTGCTTTTCTAGGAGTAACAATTAATTAATCTCTTCAAAATGAGTTACTAACACTTAGTGAATATGATTCCTTTCACTTAGGCATTACTTATTCCTATTTTTCATCATACATTGTATGAAGTTTCATGTATTGGTATGCAATAAAGAGTTTTTGTATTGTATTGTATTGTACTTTACCTAGGTGATTCACGCACGTTTAAACTTGCATGTTTATATTTATAGCGCCGTACTCGTAGTTTTATATACCTGCTAACTTAATGCTAGGATAAAAATTTGTGCGAAGTGGATTATGAAAATAAATTATCTATCCAATGAACTCGTTAAATGAGTTAAAATTTGCGACAGCCGCATCGAGTAAGCTTGGCTTACAATAAGTTCGTATTTTTGTTCAATTGTGTAACACCTCTTGTGTATAGTTTAATATTAAAGTGGTTTATGTAATACGGCAAGAGGATTTAATCTAAAGGCTTTCAAAGTATCATCTGTAGTATCAAATCTTTAGTCAAATACTAAAGATTTGATACTACAGATGAATTTATTATTTAGAGATATTTAGTTGTACACGATTGACCTACCAATCGGAGTCACTGATTTCTGACAGAAATCGCATATGACAACTTATGTCTAATTCTCTGTTTAAATGTGTAGGAAGTATGTCATAATTTCAATACCATATTACGCTCTACGCCTAACGATGACATGCACACAAATTCAGACTCTTAACTTAAATTCCTTACTAGGCAAACAGGAACAAAGAGCACCATGCTGCACCCAGACAAGGAAAAAATGTGTACCCATTATTTTTTTATTTTCTTGCACTGTAAAAAACTGAAAACTTAATTGGTTGATACCCAACCACCTCTCCAAGGTAGATACGTTTATGTTAGTGATACAAGTACGTACTTTAGCTCGTTATTATTAGATAAAAACTCAACTCTTCTCGCATTGATTACAAAAGTACCAGGTAAGCAGAATCAAAGTGGCAGTTTGTATGGCAAGCCCTCGATGCCTCGACTCAGCTAAGACGGGATTAGGGTGGTTGTCGCACGCATCGAAGATCCCACCTTTTAGACACGGCGAGAGTTTATGGATTATTTATTTCATAGCGCCACTTTTCCTCGATCCCGATTCCGGAAACACTTCTCGTGATAATCGATTTTTCGTTCGATATTTTAATAGAAGAAAGCTCCAGGGCAAACTCTTAAACAAACTATAAGCAAACTTATAACAATTTACGTCAGTAAGGAAACCAGCAGATATTTCTGTTTTTTATGATACGACGAGCGGGTCGTTTGTCTGATGTTAAGCATAACGCCAGCCTATAACAATTGGCAGTGCCACTCAGAATTTTGAAGCACAAAGATCCGCGCGGCACTGCATTGCGCTCGTTACTTTGACACATTAGGTATTAACTTACTCTCATAAACCCAGTAATTTTACTGACTACTTTGCTCTTAAAACCGGAACACAGTAAGTCTTGCACGTTACGGCTTGGCGGCAGACTTCACGAGTCGAGTACCGAGAACGGTAGTACTAACCCAGACGGACACTCGCAGAAGAGTTAGTCCTTCCACCTAGTAATAGTCTTATCTAAAGGGATAATGTAGTAATGGTACCTAAACATGCTAAACCAAGAATGGAAGTTGGGTCTCGAGTGTGGCCTGGAACACATATGTATGCAAGTCGATGTAAACACGACTGCCCAAACCAGCGTCACTGGGGATGGCATAAGGCTTCTAACCATACCCCATACATAAAACCTAACAACTTTACACTCCTTTTTTGTGCAGTCATGTAAAAAGGTCCTTCCACGATGCTAGTATATTTCTGTACAGCTGTGGAGTGTGGATGTATGTAATATACAAATGTTAAGCGTAATGCAAATTGCAAACCCATTCAGCTCCGAAACTTCTAGTACTTCAAATACCTAAACTTTGCTTTGCAGTCCAAGCATATCAAATGGAAACTCATTTCAACTTTAAGAAAATCAGAACTATCTAAAGCAAACTAATTTACTAATACGAGTACTAGAGTCAAAGCCGAGCGTTATAAGACATACAAATAAGACTGGAAGCCTGAAAGTCTTGAGAGTAGGGTTGTCTGTTAATTTATTTTATACATTTTTTTTTAATTATTATATTCTATAAATTATCCGAGAAACTTATTTATCTGTAAAGTATGTATATAATATTGACATTGAAAATAATCAATAGATTAGAAATCTCCAATATTACTTCATAAAATGTATTGGAATTTTCCCAAAAACAGCCCAATATTTTTGTATGACGTTAAATTAATAATCTATACTCAATATTATTATCTATATCAATATAAGCAGTAAAGTTTGTAAGTTTTTGGTTTGTTTTTTACCGCAAATCCCTGGAACAGGTAGCCCGACTTTACAAATTATTTAATTAATAGGAAGCTATAGGCTTCTATTCTGATTCAAAGCGTCCGAAGCCACGGGCAGACGCTAGTATCTAGTAAAATCATGAATACATGTTTTTTTTTAAACAAACATCAATAGATATTGATTAGATTATAACTATAACGTGATGTGATTAATAAGCCTACACCTAAAAACACATCGAAGGCATAAAAATCTACACAATAAATATTATTCTGTAATTTCCGTGGTAACCCTAATCCAGTCGAAGCCGGACTTTATCAGATCCATCTGGTGGATTAATTAACTTAAATGCAACAAGTCCCAGTTTGCACTGTTCTCGAGACGGACTGTCGCGTCTTTTATTATAGAGCTACTGAATTAAGTAGGTACCTATACTTAAGTGGAGCGAAATTTTCGAGCTTTGATAGTGGGGCGGGGTTAAATTAAAATGTTTTAAAATAAGAGATTCCTGAGGCTGATTAATTTAACGTAACCTTGCCCCCTTTTTCTCCGCAAAAATAATTAAACCGGTTTATTCACATTTTTAAAGAACATTTATGTAAACAAAAATTACAGAATTAATAAAAAAAACAAAATAACAGTATAAACAGTAGTAAATATACATTATACGTTAATATTTTTCTAATAATTTTTATTAAATTAAAGCAAAAATTTGAACATTAAATTTTATTTCTTGGTTGCTCAACTGTACATAAACAGCTAAACGGATTTGGCTAAAATTTCGTTTCGAATTAGATGAAAAGGTAAAGTCTAGGTACACAAGGCGTGATTTGTAAGTCTATAAACGAAATGCGATGTTGTTAGTCTATCTGTTACTTTTCCAGGGACATTTGAAGGATATTCGATAGTCCGCTAAACACAATACATGGGCTTTATATCCGGAAACAATACAGATTTCTAGCGAATCACAAAGAGTCGATTCGGAGGACAAAGCTGAAGGCATAGCTAGTAAAATTAGTTTAATTAAGTATAATACGATGTGGTGCCGTGACCGGCAAAGTAGAATAGTCCCTATCTCTCTCATGCTGAGGTGTCATGCAAGCGACTCAAGTTATACTAAACAGTATACATGCTTGCGATAAACGTCTTACACCCGTCAAGCAATCTTAAAATCATGAATTACAAAGGAGGGTTGGTGTTAGGCAGGCCGGCTATAAAATAAATGCCAAAAAAAAAGAAGCTAAAAAATGCCAAATCCTATAGCTGTATGAGGAATGTTAATCAAGCGAAATAGAAGAGACATCCATTTCTATCTATCTATTCTACACATACTACAGCTCTCCAAATAAGACGGCACAGCTCATTATAACGGTAACTTATAACGATAGTAGTAGCATTTGTAATCAAAGTAACTTATTCTAAAACAGTATGTTATTATAAAAAATAAACGCTGTACTACATCTCTGAAAAATATGCGACTCCGAGATCTTTGCTCCTCTTTGCCCCAGACTAATTGACTTAAAACGTAACAGGAGTCCGTTTGCTTTGCTGTACAGTGGGACGGTATATTTTAATACCAAGTTGAATACATTTTCCATTCAAGTTTCTTTAATGTCTGTCACTGTTATTTGGTCTCATTAACGCGAGTAAAAAAATATCAAGCGATGAAGTGTGCTAAAATCATTTTTGAGACAAGGTTTCGATTCTACTTATTATTCCTGATGGGTATGCTTTTGATCACTGAATTACTCGATTTGATAAAAATTGGACGTCAAAAAGTATTTATTACCACATGTGGTCACTGAAAGAAATCGCTGTACAGCGATGTCTTATTGCATTTTCTTATGGCTGTAAATTATTACACAAATAAGTGACGTTGGGTTTGAAATTTTACAGGAATGAACAGAAAAGGCTAGCAATTAGACTAGCAATAGAAAATTTACCACGCTAAAACTGCAATAATACAATCTATTTTTTTTATTTTAACATAACTCTAGCATATGATGAGCAAGTCGTGGCTTTGTTCTCTTTGCAATTGTCTTGTCGTTTTTTATCAGTAGACGAAGGCTAAATGAAGCAATCAAAATCAATAACCTCGCACAGAATCTTTAACCAAAAGTACCGGCGATATTCATACCATTTTCAACCGCCATCATATAAAATCAACAATTTATGAGTCAAAAAATCTGTTTCGATTCGATTGAGAATCCTACTGCGTCCGTTATTGGGTCTTCGGGTTCCGTACTTCGATTTCTACTAACTTAAATATGTCGGTGTTGTACGAATTTAGACTTTGGGCTTTTGGGATAAGGTGGTATGTATAAGTATGAGTAAGGTTGTAGTGGTGTACGGAAGCGGCCTAATGACGACATGGAGTACAATAGCACGTGTGGGCCCTTGTTATTGGTATCTGACTTGACCGCTACGAGCGATTTGTCTAAATGAGATCCGGACCTCTTCGATGCTTTGTTGCTTTTTCGTTCGGGTCCGCGGCTCCAGTTACAATTATTATAAAAAGTTAGAATGTAGGAAAGATAACGAATTTTTATGTATTTTTGTCATACTTTCTAAAGTAATCATTAAGGTGTGTTATTATATATACGTATCTACGTGGCATGCATCGTTTCAACACATGTTGAAGCAGCAAATTCAGACCTAATAATATCTTAGAATGTTATAAATATAGATATATTTTTAATCTCCGGGTTTTCTTTTATTATTTTATACTTTTATAAGTAGGTATCTTTCTCCTCACTGCACCACCACCATTTTTCTTGAACGTCCAGGATGACTGGTAGAAAATGCTATCTAGCATTAAGTCCATCCTTGTACATATTTTATCTGTGTGCTAAAGAATAAATAAATAAATATCAAATCATGACAAATTGATTATCAGGAAAGGTAACTTAAATTAAATTTAAATTCCAAAGGTATTTTAAATGACAAAAAAAATCAGTTTCAAAAACGATTTCCCAACATAAAATTTATTAAAGCCCACCTAAGTCGGAATACCTGCATTAAACCATAATGAAATAACGCTGTTAAACACAGAAGTTTAAGGTACCAGAAGGCCTAGTTTCACCAACAACAATCGGGGAAACAGAGGACTTTGAGCTTTACGGCTTTAAAATTTAGGGTCGAAATGAGGGTAGTTGTTACCTGCGTCCGCAACTACCGTAATCCCGTATACCGGCGATTAATCTTCGTTTCGGCTCTCACGAGGTGGTTTGTTACGGGTAAATTTGTGGGGACGGCCACGATTTGCTGGCCATAGGCCTCCGGGGTCATGTACGTCATACATTAATCCGCTGTTTGCTTTAATAGACGCTTTTATCGATGCCAGATTACGGAGCGAACGGTCCTTATCTCTTATGAAGATTTAGCGTTTGGAACAACAGACCCGTGAATTTTAATAATGGGCGCGCGTTTAAATTTATTTGAATGGAAGTGGGAGCTCAGTCAATGATAAATGCTTTCGAGATAATTAATGCTGCCATAAAATGTATAATTCCGGGATTTGATATCAAATGTAAGAATCAATGTCGTTGATTAGTAGCAATATGTTTTTGTTGATTAGTTTTATGTAAGCGTAACCTTTAGTTCAACATCAAATCGAAATCTGACAGCCTTGCTTCAATTAAAAAGTCATTTAGATTGAAATACTATTTTGAACTTTATGAACCTACCTACTAAATATACACTTTGATTAGTACCTAAGCAAATGAGCATCGTGCGTGTACACAAATACAATAGTAGAGACTGAATATTTGATATATCTTGAGTAAAAACATACATTAACACGTTAATATTGTATTATTTCTCGGTAATTTTGTGTAGATTATAAGCAAAGCCCGTTAGGCCGGATCACGTGACATTTGGTACCATTAGGGGTGCCAATTCTAGAATTAGATTATGAGTTTATATAAAAACAGTGTATTTAGGATGTTTCTGAGGTTTGGACTATGCAGATCAAAGAGAGAGATCACATGCACAAAGCTTAAAAATTAGTGCACTTTGCCAAACATTCGCGCTGTTGCAATTTAAAAAGGTAGGGCATGCTTTTTTCGCCATTTAACATTCACTCGGATGCAGTTGAAAATGCTATGGTTATAATTAGTACACAGTATTTTTTCACGATTCCGGTATTAGATGAGCTGCGACTTAAGATATGAAAACAAAAGCATACGACCTTGCCCTAATTCTTTAAAGCGCGTTGGTAACCCTAACGCCCCCTGTCTAATGTTTCACTCGCGTTACAGTGACAACTTTTTACCTTTTACCAAATTGTATTTTCGTGTACGGTCGAGTTTTCCTTATAAATACTGTCATTATACGAAGACAGCGACACCGTGACAGGCGCTAATGCCTGCGTAGTATCGAAACCATTTGTGAGTTATGTAAACAATATATGTTATGACTTTTGCTGACAGCCTGTGACATTATTTGTCATATATTGTTACCTACTCCGAGAATGGGTGTTTTAAAGAAACAAGTTTATGTTTGGAGTGGAAATGGTAGTTGTTTGCTTACGAATTTCCAAGGAAAGCATTTTTTAGGATACCAATGAATAAGCATGAAGCTGTTAATAAAAATAAGACAAACAAGCTACATATAATTGAAAGCAAATACTATAATACCTATTTCACTTTTTTTTATCTCGATAAGTAAACAAATGTCCACTATCTCAATTGATAAGTTATAGTGCAAATGTGATCAACAAGTCGATGTAAAAAAGTTACATAAATATACACCGGCTTCATATAACATTCTGGTACATATCTTTTGAACTATTGCACCGATTTTTATGAAACTTTCATGTTCCCCAGGTTGAAATAAACGTAAGCCAATAAAAAGGATGGTCACAATCCAATTAATAATTTCTGGGAAAGTCGTGGTCAAATATAAATACACCTACTTATTAAATTTTGCGTATTTGTTTGGAAGTTTTAATAGATTATCATATGTGAATATATTACAGTTCCAATAATATTACATACATACATACGTTTCGAAATGATAATCTCCTTTTTTGAAGTTGGTTAAATAGTCGGGAAAATAGTGCGTACTGACTCCCGAGTGTGGCTGCTGGGACATGCCAAGTGGTGTGTTAAGGTTGGTAGCCAGGAGAACACAAGATGATGCCCCGCCGATCATCATGGTATTTTTTTATCATTAAAAGTATGTACGTCGTTAATTCCGCGCTATCGTAGTTTAGTTGGGTAGTGTCTGATATGGTTTTTTGACTAGATTGTCTATGCTCACTGCTTAAATTGTATGTTTCTAGACTTTCTTGTTACGTTCCAGAGAGCAGTCGCAATTTAAAAAAACGGACAGTATGAAACTGATGCTTCAAACAATAAAATACTACCAACAATTATTTGAAGAAAAATCATGATATATATATATTTTAGCTCTTATAGGAAGGAAGATTAATTATAGCCAAAAACAATAAACTAGTATTAATCATTCGTAATTCGGGAGTGAATAATATAGCCAAGCACATATGCCGAAGGTATTATAAGGGGATAAAGTATAAGTCCACGAATGATGTTAGATACGACTATAACGACAAGAACTTAGGCGAATAAATTTGTGAGAGGGGAACGTGGAGTAGGTCTGCTGTTATCTACAGCGTTACCAACTTTCCAACGAACCGATCTTTTGAGTACCTACCTAATTATTCGTATTCTCTAAAAATGTCGACGATAAAAAATTTACAATCTCAAAAAATTCTTTCTTTTTATACGTTACTGTATATTACGATCAAATGGGATGTTTTGAAAATAATAACTTTGTAAAAATGTAAATGTAGAGAAACGTACCTACTAGGCACGAAACTACATAAAAATACATGCGATATTTCCCTCTACCCATAGCGGTAGTGAATAACACTTAGGTCTGAACAGGACTTAAAGATGAATCAAAACTTAAAATGTGCCATTTTTACTGGTGAAGAACAAAGAAAACTTTGCGTCACTGCAATGTTTTGTCTACATTATCTCTAAAAAGAGACTTGCGAGGCTGTCGATATTTGAAGTTATCGCCGCATCTCTCAAGCTGTCTAGCACTGTCAAGCAGACAATGCCATCCGATACCGCGTCCGTAAATTTAGGCAGCAATACCAACTTTAAAATGGGTTCTAAAGGACGAGGGAAGGCACCCGTCTCGTCATTACGTTGCCCCACGTCATTTGTTTATTAAACATCCTCCGAGGTGGAACAGAATAATGGCAGCGTAGACTTTGTCACGGCCGCTTTCCCTTGAAATTAAATCGTAATGATGATGCGAACCTCACTCGCCGTTTTCGGCTTCCTCCCACCCCTAGTTATTAAGTCTCGTGTCGTCTTGAGGTCAGGTCAAAATGAATAGATTTCTTTAAAAGCTCGCTCAGTATGACAACTGTCATGGTTATGAAAGGAATCGCTTTGAGTGGTCTGGCGTGGTTACACAGAAATGTGTTTGAAAAAGTACAAGGTTTTTTAGACTTACGTTCTTCTCCACAGTAATTTACTAATAGGACCCACGATTTCTTGTAGCTGTAATTTGAAAGGAATAGGCAGATAACGTTCATGTGAGTTATTTTTATTTAACTTTATCAAATGGGAGTAGGACATCTGCGTCTAAGGATGCTTTGGGTTGAGTTAAATTAAATAGACCTTTACCAAGATCACATTTACAAGGGACCGAATTAACTACTTCAATGTAAATTGGAATACATACATCTTCATCATTACTCTACTTATTCATCTTATTCAGGGCTGGCCTAGAGGGCACAGTGCCTCGGTAGCGATGGTAGGGGTCAAAGTAGAAAGTATAGCAAATATTAGATGTCGCTTGCTTATTTGAATTTTTTTTAAATTCTCGTTAGGTTAGCGTTTGAACACTATCTTATCTTTTTCTATATTTGGTACCACCAACCACGCTAAACCTATAATATGACTAGCTGCGGGACCTATAGATATAAGATTTGTTGACTTGTAACAGGCAATTAGTAATTTAACTTTCATGAGTGCTCTCTAGGGCCCGTGTGAATAAACCTTCGATTAGAATATATACAAACGCTCAATAGAGGCTATTGTAGGTTTTGAACCCTTGATCGATAGATCATATGGCGACTCTTCTATCACAGTGTCACCATGCTTCGCTACAATAGCGGTTTTAATCCTCCATTTTAGTTAACATTCTACAGTGTCTCGCGTTTCTCTTTCTCACAGTTGATATTTTAACTTACCCCATAATATTTTTAAAGCCACATTGTAATGACAGCTCTCGCTATACACCCCAGCAAAAGGGGTGAAAGTGAATTCGTAAAGACACATGTGAAACGAGAGACAAATAGGGTTAAAACCGCAGGGTGGTGTGTCTCGAACTCGAGTGAGGGTATAGCCCTTTCATCTTACGTGATCGCGTGGAAGTCGATGCTGTTTGGTTGAAATTGCCTGAATGTGTAGCTTCAATTTATAAAATATAAGGTGTTAAATAACGTTAATTAGGTAATAATTTTTAATAAAAATAAAAGTAAGTGTTGATTTCTTTAAATTTGTTTTTTTAGCTCTAAAAATGTAAGTTAAACCATTTAAACATAAATAAGTCTAGAAAATATAGGTTAATAATACATTTTTTTTATTACACGCTCTTGTCTCTTAGTTTTTTTTAATATTTTTCTAATAAACCAATAGAAGATAATGTTGTTTCAGTACCTATTTACGACGGAAATACGATACTTATAATGCTCAAGGAAAAACAGAAATCATAACTGGATGACATAAAAATTGAGGAACTGAAAAAATGGGATGACATACACAGTGTTAAAAAATTGACTAAGGATTGCTAGACAAAATCCGATATTGGAATAGTACCTATAATTTCTTTGCCGGGTTCAGTGGCGTGCTTTGAGAGAGGCTTATGTCCAACAGTGGACTGATGTGGGGTGATTATGATGATGATGATGATGATTTCTTTTTCCGAGGACTTCGTCTACAATGACTAGTCAGAGCATTGCTCGAAATAACTACTTCCACATTAACACTCGAGCAGTGTGTGATAGAAACTGTTACGTACTTTATAGGAAATCCATAAATGTATCCTATTCTTACAAGGTGCGTCGGCGTTTGAATTTTATCACAATACAGCTTAAGATAAATATAAGTGAAGGTGGGATGCATTTGACAATGATTCAAAGAACTCAGGTTCTTCAGTTCAGTAATTCACACAGTGTGTGGGAGATGCTACTCATATCTTATAGGGCAGATTTATTGATAGACAAATTCTGAGAGCATTTCTTAGAATTTGAGTCTCTTTACAATATGTTTTGTAAAGACAATATTTGAGGGAGAAACCTGATAAGATTTCCGTTTTCTAGAGAACCTACTACTGGATTTAAAATTCTATAAGCTTTCTTCTTCTATAGTCAGAAAACAATGTATATTTTCATATTTTCGAAGGCATTATTTAGTCTACTCTGTTAACCTTGTCCTTCATCTTGTATGAGATTAAACGGACTGAAACAAGATGTCAAAATCAGACGCTGTTTATAATAAGTCGCATTCTGAAAGGTCCAGTCTCAGTAAGATGTAATATCTATTTTCCACAGCAAACTATTGCATAAATCATACTACGTGATCTATATGATTAGTCCAAGTTTGATCTGAAATACAATCTTTTCCGTTTTTCAATGGTCTAAAGAGACGGCGGGCGGGGACTGCACTCCCTCCGCGTCTTAGTCTTTTTATATTCACTCTAAGAGTAAAACAGACAAGACCATGTGGAATCGGGGTGGGCTGATTCGGTTCTGTGACCGTAATTAACCTAATCTATCTAATTCGAGGTTGGCAATGTTGGTTCTAAATGTCGTGAAATATTACGTGTATATTTTGTGAACACTTGTCTTTTAGCCTAAAATGGATTAGTTTCCGTTTTTTGCCAAAAAAGCGCAAGATGGCGTTAGTTTGTATGAAAATTAGAAACTTTAAAAAATATTTTCTCAAAATCTATTAATTGTCACTTTGTGATTTTGTAATTTGACTGCTTATATTCAAGGCTATCTGTGAAATAAAAATGAATGCGCAAGATTATCGGAAAAATACTAAAGCAGAGCCCCTAGTCTTTTTTTAGCCATTCTCGTAACTTCAACAGACGAATCTCACCTTTAAAACCAGGTCATGCATCAGTTTCAGTTCTTATGAAAAAAGAGCAACACTTCAAAATACTTTGTAATAGGAAATTGAAATTATCAGCCACCCGTAAAGATTTATTTCGGCTTCCGTAAAAGAATTTTAATTAAAACATTGTAAGAAGTATTCTCGAAAGAATATATAATCTGTTGTGAAATTAATTCATAATTGGTTATACTGTACTTACAAGGGACGGCATTTGTTACAATTAGCACTCCTTAAGATACGATAATTTTGTATATTGGGAGTTAAATAAAATTATGGATTGGATTGTCTTTCGGTATGATAAGTTTTGCTATTGAATTAACCATCTCCATTAACTCTTTTTGGTTAAGATCTAAACTAGCTGAAGTGGGAATACCCCGCGGGGAGATCACCACAAGCGTGCTTTTTTCCAAGAAAAGCTTAGACCACTCTCCGGTCCATAAGCTTTGCAAAAAATCACGTCGATCAGTTCCAGTCAACACACACGCTTCAACATTTACAAAATTAGTATTGACGCAATATCGAACGCTTGATATCAGGATCTATATATCACTCAGGGACAATGTAGCTACGTATTAGTAAAATAAGTTTTGAAATCGGATCAGTGCTTCCAGATATTAGCGGTAACAAGAAAACTTAACCTTTTTTATGTTATTTGGTAACGAGGCGAGCTGGTCGTTTGCCTGATGGTAAGCATAACGCCGGCCCATAATAATTGCAGTGCCACCCAGAACTTCGAAACACAAACGCTTGCGCGGCACTGCAGTGCGCTCGTTACCCTGAGACATTAGGTATTAAGTCTCACAAGCCCAGTAATTTCACTGGCTACTCTGCTCATCAAATCGGAACACAGTAATGCTTGCACACTACTGCTTGGCAGCAGACTTCACGAGCGAAGCGGTGGTAACAACCCAGACGGACACTCGCAGAAGAGTTAGTCCTACCACTAATAATATTAGCATCTGAGTATATTACCTCTTTATAATATTATCATATGAGTATAAATTTGAAAGAGATGTAATTTCGAGCCCAAGGAAATGCATAGCGTATATAACAGATGACAATAATAAGTATCAGTCCTAAAATCGAGATAAAAAGTCAACGTTTCTCAGCACAAAAGCGACGTAACGAATTAGGGCACTCAAAATAGAGTATCAAAATATACGAGGACCATTACAGGGCACGACCCTCCCTTTCAATTTCCCGTAGTGATTAAATTTTTACTCGACTTAAAAATACTTTTAAGTTACCTGCAACGGAAAATATACTAGGCAGAGTAGGTATCAACATTAAAATGTTAAAACCCCAGTTACTGCCAGGTTTAATGAGTTTATTTTAATGGAATAATTATGTCGGATATTACTTAGAACCATCGCACCTTTCATTTGCCCGAATGAAATAGCTGAGTAGCTATTTAAAGCATAAGGAGATACACTTTAATAATAATTAAGACATTAGACTTCGTAAGGCACAGTGATTTTAGAGATTATTTCAGTTTTTATTATATGTGAAAGGTATTTTTCAAATCGTTTGGTGTATAAAACAGATGCAGCGGTTTTTTTCTTAATTAATTAATCCTTACAATTTGTATGCCCTACTTTTTTTTTTTTCTTCACTTTGTTAAACAGTATTTCTTTCTGACGATCTCCGTATAAGTGAAGGTAGTTGTCGGTTGATTTTTGCAATGTTACCATCGATACATCTGATCCTATGCATCCCTTTTGTATGTTGCCACAGAGAAAAAACTTCTTCTGTTATCATTTTATTTAGGGTACTGCGAAAGTCCGGAAGGCCATTTCTTCCGTCTATCCTAGCATACATACATCTTTCGCTTCTAAAATCATCAATCCAGTTATGCTATACGTGCTATGTAAGTACGCTCTCTATATCGTCTTCGTGAAACTTTTCTTTGATTAATAGGGTTGCTTTTGACCATTATCTCACAAGATTTAAAGCGACTCGATCGCAGATGATGAACTCTAGGGCTGGGCCGTCCCTGTTTTCAAATAACACAGTATTTTTATTTTTCACACGAAAATCTCAGTTGTATAGGAAACATATTCTCGTAAATATCCCTCGGGCGTTCAACATTGACTGTATTTCACAACTAATTGTTACCAATTCGTGACCCGCGCAAACTCTCAAATCAGATTGTGTGCAGACGCCGACCTGCGTCAGCAAGTCGGGGCACACACATAAATCCTCGTCCGCACACACACACACACACACACACCTCGGGGAATAAGTGTGGAGTAATTTGCGAACACACGAGTTTGCCCCGCGTCTCTAACATTAACTATTAAATTCGTTGCATATTAAACTACAACCTTAGAGCGTTGTAATCCAGAATGCTTCGTAGTAATCGTATCTCAAGAGACTCTTCAATGGTTTTTAAGTATTAGTCAGTGAGATGTTGACAACCGCCTTGAGTACGTTGAACTCGTGAAGCACTGAGACTAAGAAACATCTAATATATGAATAGATTAGGTGAAATCTGGTTAGTTGAGATGCACTGATGAAACATAATATTACCTATTCAGTTTAAAGAATCTTTACATTGTATACATAAATATAACGTCATCATCCACATTATCAGGTGCGGTGTTGCCTAGCATCAAGATATTTTATAAATAAATTGATTGATAAATGATCGATTATTACAAGAAAGATGGTGATCTATTAGATTTATTAAGTGCCAAAGGTGTCACTTGACCGGCGAGGGTAAAGTGACGACCTGTGAATAACACTTTTTTATTCTCGCGTGCACTACCATTGTTAACATTGTGACCTATCATTATTCTAAGATAGCATCAAGACGTTTGACAGGCAGCTGGTAAGGTGAGAAGCGAAAAGCAAAATATCGAGTGAAATGGCCTCAATAGGAGATGATTATGTCCAACCTAGTGCCCGAGTATTGGCTGATGATGAAGTGTGTCACTCTTCGATCCCGATGAGCACTCAGAATATTTTAATGACACAAATTGAAACAAACGAACACGGCGTACCATCGAGTTCGAGTGTGCAAATCTCAGTCGATTCGGAAATTCCTAAAGAATGGGGGAGTTATGTCGAAAAATGCTCTCTTTGTTCGCGCCAGCCAACAGGCCCTCTCTGTCCTGGACGAGAGTACGGAACCCCACTTGACACGCTTCATTTTTTACCTTTTCTTTAAATTGAAACTGGAACGAGGGTGCGCTTTCTATGCGCCGTGTCTCAACCAACTTTCGTTATGAATTAACAAAACTTGTAGAAATTTGTACCACTTTTTATACTATACTTTAAATTAACCAATAACGTAAATTAAAAAGTAACAATAGGCGGCTTTATAGAGCAATCTCTTCTAGGCAACCACAGAATGGAAAAGCGCAACTTAAAATACACATTTTCAACATATACTTGCTAAATACAGTATCTAAAAATTGTAGGCTTAAAACTTTCGGTGCATATTATTTGAAAATAGGTTTTCAACGTTTCATTGAATTGGTTGAATATTATCTGGAACATAGCAAATATCAAATTGTGAGAAACGTATTAAAAACAGATTTTATTATTACCAGTTTTGCGAAATACGACGACACTATAATTAGAGCAGAAAATTAACTACAAATATTTTTTAGTTTCTCCGAAGTTCACTGTGACATAATAATACAATTTAATTTGCAGAAAATAACGTTAAGCTCGCTTCACCGTTGTAATTCCTATAACAAAAGAACAACTTCTATTGCAATATTTCCCATAAAATTTCCCATGATGGCGTACAGGTACTACGTACGAGCTCAACTTTTCCCATCGGGCGCGGCGCATCGTCCGTGGCAATGCACTTTCGCTGACCCCATGCCTCCTCCCACGGCACTTTTCTCGTTCTCCCCTGAGACTTTCTTCGGCTACTGTCTCTGTCTAGCGCGGGCTGCGCTTGCGCTTCCCGGGTACCAAGGTAATAACATTCTACGACTCGGTACACCGCCGGAGTGGAACGGGTTCTGTCGATGACTTCGACGATTATTCGTGTGAGAGACAATGCTCAAAGAGGATGCATTAAACAAACTGGTTTTAGATGCCGCGGAACGAGATACGACTCATATTGAGTTATCGATCTTTGTCCTTTGACGTCACGTCGTGATGATTTCCTGATAAACCAAAAGCGTGTAAATATGTCGAGGATGTCAACCTACGCACAGATACCAAGAAATCCTTTCGATCTGGTATTGGAACTCAGTGATTGGCACAAATAAATTATTTTAAGGATCACACATCGCCTTGCTTAGATAACAAACAAACTTAGTTTATTGTGTGATGCTCATTACATTTTCAATTATTTTTTTTTAAATTTGCTTAAGGCTTGCCCTAACCAACAAGCTCCCGGTAAAAGGATATCAAATGGTTCGAAATCTGACGGAAGATATCGACTTTTCATTCCATGATTTTAGTCGTGTTATATATGTTCAATTCACTATCAGATAAGTAAGAAACTCGAAGAGATTAAACGTCAAACAACGCTCCTAGAATAAAGCAGAAATTGAACTGTCTCGTAAAGTTCCGAACAACTGGCACAACTTACGAGTACGCCTTTGTTAACGCCCCATATAGTTAGGCTTATCTAGACGCATTCCAGGTGAATGATCTTCCCACACGATTCTTATGACTCAAGAGACTAGAAATGCATCCACGGTCTACATGGCCGGCTTTGTTATACGCTGTGTGCTCTATTTTTTATTTTCTAAATTATATCCCTAGGAAACTCGTACAGCATTGCGACCGTGAGTCAAGTTACGGATTAGCGGGAGTATGCTGGAATGATCCCATACACTCCCGAAGAGAGAAGTCAAGCGTGCGATCGAGCGTCGCAGACATTTCGACTCTATCTATCAAAAATTTAGGACGACATTCGTTAGCATCGCACTCGAGGGGACGCCGTTCTAGGCTTGCGAGCATATCGCGTGCCGTGATTCGAAAGGTAGAAAACGTGCCCGCGGAGCCGTTGTATTTTAGAACATAGCCCTAAGGATTTTGGTACAGATTCGATTGGCACATCGTAAGCTTGTATGTGGGCATGCGACCGGGAGCATTCCATCGCACAATGAGTAATTTAAAAATTCAAAAACTCGTCGAGGCTCGGCATGCGCGAGGTGAGGCGATCCGACGAGTGCCGCTCTGCAATTGAGACTGTTATCTGCCTGCACGCTGCTACACGGCGCTCGTACAACAGAAATAATCCACGTCGGTGAATAACACGGTTACATGGGTATAAGCCCGGCCAACAGTAAGTTAGATGGGGCAGGAGCGACCGCAATTGAAATTACAAACACGGGAAATCGTTAGAACGAATTTCATGTCAGAGAAGATTCAGACGAAGTAAAGATAGATTTCGTAAGAGTTGCTCGAATGTGAATCCAGTTGGAAGAGGAAATAAACATTCCTTGGAATGGTTTGGAAGATAAAAAGGCAAAATCAAATGGATCTTGGGTCGGCATCAGAACCAACTTGGCTAATTAGTAAACACGTAGCGGACGAGTTGCTAGCGATCTCACGCTTCCGTTCACTATCTCCACTATTTTTAAATGAAAATTCTTTTAACTCACATATCCCGAGCTACAATTACAGTCGAGATTAGGTTGGTTTTTGGAATCCCAAATAGGTGGTATTTGATTGCGATTTAATTATTCAGTCGTTATTCGATGCATCCAACATGTCTGTTTTGCGGCCTTCGTTGATGTTTTCGAATACCAAGTTCGTATTTTGCAATGCAATTATGGAATGTTAAATTGGAATTTACTGCTGCCATTTTTCCAGGAATGTCTTTCAGACGCGTTATCTTCATCTATGTACCATTAAACTGTGTAGTTGTCAAGTAACATTTTTATCCAGTCTCGTCATCGGCCCGTTACCGGTCTAAACGTCGTTAAAGCACAGTAGCATCCATTACAAACGCAATCTTTTTGTTACGAAAAATAATAGCAAGAAAAGTTTTCCACACTTTAAGCTATTTCATACGAATCCACTTTACCTATTAAATAATAAGCGAACTCGAAATTTTAAAAGTGGGAGAAAAATAATTACAGTTATTAGTAATTACAAACTCGAGGTCTACGAACGAATCTTGAAACCTAACCAGCTCGAAAATGGTTATCCGAAACGCATTCAAACTTCGTTTTAGACACAATGATCATAGGGTTGAAAATGCGCCGCCCGTAACGTTTTAATTTCCGCGGATCGAGAAGAGCAAACTTGAGCCTTATAAGAATACGATTAAGTATCAATTTAGCGGAAAGCGAGGGAACTGGAGGCGGCCGGTTGCAGACGATATTCGACGCTGAATCGATATGCGAGAGGGTTTAAAATTTATTCGAGTTTTATTAGAAGTTTTTCGCCGACGGATGCAGTGGAAACATGTTAGAGTGAGGTGGTAAAAACTGGGCCGTAATTAGTCTTTGGAGCTGAACCGTGAACAGATGCGGGGTTTCGAGTGGGCTCAGAGGGCCGGCCGATGCGTTCGACTCTTGGCACCGTACCTCTGGCCTCTGAATTAGGTACGTTCCTCGATGGCTGATGGGTAAATTTATTTGTTTTCAAACTCGCTCCGTTGCCGTAAACCGAAATGGGTAATTATATCTATGTTAGTATCTGTTTATTTATACTCTGTTCAGTATCCGTTTATTCTCTAAGTAGATAGTTAGTACGGTCCAATTAGCGAAGTTTCTTCAGCGTAAAATAGGTTAAGATTGTAAATATAGAGCATCATATCAAATTACGAAGATGGAAACAATTATTACTTTTGCTATATCTGGTTTGATTAATACGTAAAAGTTTTATAAACTTCAGAGATGTTTACCTGTGAAGGAAATATCCACGAAACTTCCAAATAAAATGAAAAAAAAAACGGGGATAACTTTAAGGTAAGTACGACTCTCGCTTTGATACTTCTCTGAGTATGAAAAGTCTTGTTGATTAGCTCTTGGACTTTTTATTTTTGACGTATCTTTTTCTTTTTTTGCTTATTAAGATTTTGAACTGCTCTCGTCTCGGTACTTAAAGTTTTCCTCAATAATATTTTATATTGCAAGAAACGTAGACGGAGATATGGTTAGCCGTAATTCGACGTAAAACTTGACTACTCTTTTGAAAGACGATATTCATTAAAGTAACAGAGGTCTGCCAAAATATGATTAAAAAGTATTTTTACAGTTTCAGTTTTATAGACTAGTCTAATACTGTACCTAAACAATTTGGCGGATGGCAACCAATGACATGATACGATTTGGAATTACATGCCATTGGTTGGTAATGCGCAATCTTTGTTTATATTATTAGACAAGTGCAAAACACGCTCTATAGGTATGTTTGCATTATTTTCAATACGTGAAAGAACAAGGACAAGTTTAACAAAATAATAAGAATAAAGAAACTAACGGTGAAGTCATTAAGCCAATAATATAAATAATATAATTATACCTATTCACGCCCTCGATCACTTTTTCTCATTTTTAGAAAATACAAAATACTAGTTGATACATTACAACTTGAGAAAACTAATGAGGATGATCAAATGACTTTTAGTAAGAATATTTTGATAGGTTGGACATGTTGGTTGATTGGCCGTTAACCATTGGCGTGACTTTCCCAATCTGCCCATGCCATTAGAATAGTTTACCAAAGTGTTTCTAACGCAGGCGGAAATACGGACAACGACACTTCGTATCATGTTTGCATAAATGTAATAATCAAATAATAGACCAGCGTTATGCTTACCACCAGGCAAACGACAAGCTCGTCTCGTTATCAAATCGTTTAAAAAATATAGTAAATTAGTATGTTTTTTTTTATTTCTGGCTGACACACATGATATACTTTTATTGAACCACACCAAAAACTCAGTGGCTGGCGTAGTCAATGTGCATTTTTTCGCCCTAGAAACGGAATATAGCTTCCAAGGTAGGTATAGAGTTTATTTCTTTTTCTTAAACTTTTTATTAGTAGTGCTCGAAGTAAACAGGGTGTTTAATTTTGAAATGGACTCACCGTATCGGACGCTGTGTAGCGCCCGTTGCTGCACTCAAGTAGTGAAGATTCACTCACCTGTAAGGAATGAAAGTCAATGTTAACTTTTATTAAACGATTTCTTCCTAAGAGAAAATGAGTCAAGATTTGTTTGCATTTAAAAAAGTAATTATTCCAAACGCTAACATAACTATTACTGTGTAGAACTATTATTAATTATGGTGACGTTAAAATATTCTGATATACTTTCAGATAGGTCCCACAGAAATGTCATCTAAAATCGGTTCTACAGTTTGTCACTGAAGTAGGTTCGTCGCTTTTTTAAAGCTTCTTTTTATACTCGACAGTCTGGCAAGAACGTGGTCAACCAGTCTTAATTGCTGGGCTTTAAGTCTACTAATCAAATGGTTTATAAATGATAATGGTCTCATCGCATAATGATCTCTTAATGATCACTTTAGGCTCCTTCGGTATTTTACAGCACGATCGTTTTTCTACGGTCGCCTATGACAATGGCGTCATCAATAAACCATTGTTAATTTTGGTATGCTTTTCATCAAAGTGATCATTTTGGACCAAACCATTGTCATTTTTAAACCATTACTTTGTAGACGATGTGGTCGCTGATTATGAATATGCTAGACCTTAATTAGAACTTTTACAATTTTAAACTGCATCGAAAGAGGCTAAACATAGTTTAATTATTTAACACTGTTTATTAAGAAGAGCCTATTGGCCTTACCACAAAAAAAACGTATATTGAATCGCTTAGGGTTAAACATGACTTAGTCGTGTGTTCAAATATGAACAACCACAAATTTCTGTTGTGATATTTGTAATCATTTTAGACTTTATATAATATCATGTATATCTTTAGACAGTGTCTAGCTAAACAGGCTTCTAAAGGTTGTTTTTTTTGTGGTAACATGGTTTAAGTAAATCAAAAGTTACTGAAATACTCAAAAAATTCTAAACCCGCTAAAAGTAAATAAATGCTTCTCAAATCAGCCAAGTTAGCGCCCCGTATTCATGCACATTGTCTAGCTTGCCCCGATTTGTGGGGGTTGAACGCGCAATCTCCGTAACTTCATTATGGGGGCGAATTGCTAAACGTTCCCATTGTTGACCACGGCCTCGGCCCGGCTTTGGGACGGTTAGTCATGCAAATAGACATCAACTGGAAACAAGGGCTCTTGGGAGAGAGGGGAATGCGTTCCGCTGTTTTGGCACCGAAGAAACTACGTTAGCTAAGGCGTAGCCTTGAGGGATTGCGTTTAGATTGAGGCGGTGTGGCGATGGAATTGAATTTAGGGTTTGTTGTAGATTGTCTTGTACTGTAGATCGTGTAGGCTTAAATTGTGTTTGTATTGTTGGTTTGCAGTCAATTTCGTAGAACATTGATGAATAAGATTAGCTTGCTTAAAGAAATAACTTTGCAGGACGACACAAGTAGTTCAAAAAATACTTAGATACACTGTCATAGCCAGTCCTCATTTAAATTTAGCACTTAATCGTCACTTAAGATCACGTGAGATAGTAGTCAAATGCTAACCAAAAATAAATAACAAAAGTTTTTTGTATAAAAATATATATTTTTCCAGAAAAGCTTTAATAAAATGCGTAATTAGTACTTGTGGCCACCTTTAGGATCCCTCATGAGGACCATCATGATGCCCAATCATCTAGGATCAGAATACTTGTAAAGACAAATCAAACGAGCCCCAACTCTATGGGATTACGTCGTTTCGTTACAGAGTTTTTGTGGCCGCCTTCCGGCTCCATCATCAGATAAGTTACCTAGCTCTGTGACATCATTCTATTGCATTGTCACCTTATTTACATATGTATGTAAAATTAAGGCCCATATATGACCTAATCTTATAAGAGTATGGACCACGTGTCCATAGAGTGTAATGAAACAAAATTAAAAAAAAAAAAATTAAGGCCCAATCGAACATTGTAAAATGTGTAAAAAATTAAGGGCCAATGTAAAATGTGTTAAATTTTACTTGCAAGATTTGACCCAATATTAACAAGATCAAAAAAGACCGTGCTGTTAGTCTAGCGGCCTTTACAGCGTCATCAAACAGTATCACATAGTGAAGAGAAAAGATAGGGAAAACTCACTACACCACCATGTGGGATATACAGCCAGGAAAGAGAGAAAAATAATTCAGTTGAAAACATTATAATAACTTAAACACTAACATGGCAATGCCGCCAGCATGCTGGGTACGCTTCCTACTGGTAGTGGGCTAGAACATTTGGATTATCTATAGGCCTACTAGGGCTTGTAGATTATCCAACTGTTTTTGGAGCTAGCTAGGTTAGATGTAGTGTTTATTTATGTATTAGCTAGTTCATAAAGGAATTTAGCCCGTAAAAAAAAATTATTTAAAAAAAAAAAAACACTAACATTAATAGACATACTGCTGATTTAAGCCGAGCTTCAACAAAGTAGAATTGACAATTCGTACGAGGATTTGTATTACAATTCAGGTATTTGTTCTTGTATAACCTAATCAAGTTGATGAAATCCAACCTAAGTATTCTACATGTAATACGAAACAATATTGCCTCAAGCATTTTAGGTAGTTAAGTATGTTCAACTGAGAATGGTTGGAAAACGGATTTTATTTTCTTTAGAAGCGAGACCTATATTACATTTTACATTATTTCTGAAGATAAATTGTTATTTCTGCGTGTTTCATTAATGTAAGAAAATATGTCGGAAAAATACCTTCTGTAATAGATTACAATGATAATATAACTACGTAAAGTAATAAAATAAGTATGCCTTGTCATCTA
Organism: Crocallis elinguaria; assembly: GCA_907269065.1. Taxonomy (NCBI): domain Eukaryota; kingdom Metazoa; phylum Arthropoda; class Insecta; order Lepidoptera; family Geometridae; genus Crocallis; species Crocallis elinguaria. The sequence continues at coordinate 5,925,574 of OU026079.1, read as the reverse complement.
AAGAATAGTCTAGATGATCAGTCACGACTATCAATAGCTGCAATTGCTATGTTAAGAAATTCATATAATTTTAAAAAGTTCTTCTCAATCATCGCTCGCCTCCATATCTTCGTACTCAGGAAACGTATATTCGACACTCTCATAACAAAGCATATAAAATATAATAAAAAACACAGTTCATAAAACTAACGACAGAATAGAGATAAAAATATAGGTACGAAATTCTAAACGAAATCTGCCTTGATGTGACGGCGAAAAGAATTTACCTCAACCTAAAAGCCGAGTGTACAATAACTTTTTTTTCTGTGTAACGCTAGTATGTTCATTTTTATGATATCTTCATTTTTCTGGCACCAACTAATTTTATTTTTTAAATGTAAAGAGATAAATTTTAAATTTTTCAGAGCGTCTGGTCGAAGCCACACGTGACCAAAATGCTGGCCTCTACTTAGGTCAAAGATTAAGCATTGCCATTCAACGTGGCAATGCGGCCAGCATTTTGGGAACGTTGCCTACTGGTAGCGGATTATTAGATTAAGATTGTAAATAAATTAGTGTGTATTTTATTTAGTTATTTTAGGATATGTTGTTTACTTTTTCTGTTATTATTTTGTGTGAAATTTTGTCTTTAGAAAATATTTTCATAGATTTAAAATCCAACCGATAATAATCAATATCTGTTGTTATCTAGTCCCCTTTTTTAAATTGGTACGACTTTGACTCATTTTATTACACAACATACAATCGGAAGGCCTGCCAGCGACCACTTAACAGAAAGTCTTGCAATATTGTGGCTATCCCTAACATGGTAATCATTCCAACAACTACACATTTTATGACGTTTCTGTTCACATGTACGAGAGCTTACAATAATAGCCTGCTGCAGCACGTTAACTATATGGTTATAATACTTGTTTATGTAAGTGTACCTGTTTTTCAGGTAAATCCTATGATGACAGGTATACGGATGTTCGTTAAAACACATACTTAGACTACTAGACTAGAGATACTTAAGAGTTATGAGAGTAACTATAGGTATAGTAGAAGACGTGGGTTCGACTGCCTTTGTCGGTATCGTTGAAATCGCAATTTTTGAGATGTCGGCTCCATGGCTATTTTGGTTGTTGCCCTGCTCGAACCCAGGCCGGACAAACTTTGTATGGCTAGACAAAGTCTGTTCTCAGGTCTTGGATGTTCCTGCTGTATACTTATCTATGTGTTTCCATGCCACCTGCGACACAGTGATACCTACTGCAGGCAACTTGTGTAAGCGTTTGTTTGTTGTTTGCTTTAGACAAAAACAGAAAATCAGACTTTACAGCAACTGTAATCATTTACGGTCTTATCGTTTATTATATATTTTTATATGAGTAGTAATGGCATATAATTGAGAGATAAAAAAAAAAGAAAAAATTATAAGTATCATCGACAAAAAATTCGCGATAGTGTGCAGTATAAATTTTAAATAAAATAAAAATGAATCACAAAATTCAAATTAATTAGCCTTATTAAAATTTTAAAAAATATTTTCATAATATAAACACTTTCTAACATGTACTCCTAATTCTAACGCCGTAAGTCAAGCTAAGTTTTCATACCTATACCATCAGAATAGACCCTGGCTTACTCCGGATATTGAAGCACGTAATCTGGCTACACTGTGTCTCCACAATTTATCGAACGATGAACGGGTGCCCATTATAACCCTTAACCTCCCCCCTTATTAATATCCACGTAATTTATTGTAAATTGCATTCAGAAGTGTGGTCGTGCGTGAGAAATGGTAGGACGTAGGGTTAAAAATGATATTGATTTGGGATTTGAGGATCGTAAACGGTTAGCACTTGGTAACGATAATGTGGGAAGGCCTTCAAGTAAGAATTTGTAATGAACTAATGACATCATAACTCCAGGATCCTTTTAGGGAACAAAGGACCGTAATTTTAACATGAAAAATCGTATTGGTATCAGCTGGTTGTCGTTAGCTAAGCAGACTTACTTGAAGCAAAACTTGACTCCGATAATCGAGTGAAACAACTTCAATTTATAATTTTTTAAACTTTCATGGTCACTAGCACAAGAATTAACTTTACTAACGGGATATTTACCATGTATTTTATTTGTTTCGAGCACTCGATATTTCGGCAGTGTTGCAAGCGCCATGTTCACGAGGAAACTCCCGAAATATCCCGTTACTAAAGTTAATTCTTGAACTTCAATGTATACCTTGAGGATGTATTAAGTGTTTCATTTCAAACTCCTATGGCAATACTTCGCAATTTTAATGTACGTCTCTAACACTGATGTAATTTGATTTTAAAGTATTTAAAAACTAGTGGAAACTGCCGACAAAATATCACCGATTACATCTTACGCAAATCCCCAGCTCCTCATTTATATCCTAAAGTACAATATAAACGTCATGGCGTACGTAGAAATTCATGTCTGGTATCTCTCACTCAGCAATAGCTATCGTACTAAATCACGGCACATGCGAGTACGTGGAAATTTATTTTTGAAAGCGACTATTTAAATACCTTTCTGAGGGCACGCGTTCGGAGCAGATAGTTTCGGCGGACAATCGAAGCGTATTTATGGATTTAATTTTTGACGACTACTTTATAAGAACGCCTGTTTGACAGCTATTGCGAGGCGGCAGCGAATATCTACAACTGTTGCAAACAGTTTGCGTGCAAACGGGATTTCCTTATGCATCGGCTTCTCAGTTTATTTACAGATCAGAGAGACTCATATGAACTACCGCGCGATATTTTATATATCTCAACCCTATATCGTATCCGGGCTTCTTTATCAGCTTATCCTTCATTCTCACTAATTTCAGTAATCCGCTCAATCGTATCAGCCAATCTTTAATTGGAGCACGATCCATAAAACGCTCCGTAGGACGAGCGTAGCGCTTTATCCAATGCGCAGCCTTACAGTTCACGGTAGGTGCGCATGCATGGGGTTTTATGGAGAGTACTTAGAATGATAATAAGTGAATGCATATTCATAAAGTGTCAGAGCTTTCTTTTAGAAGACGAATTTTAAGCAGCAACTTTATTTCTATTACGAGCGAACTGTTTGCAGTCATCTTTGGTTTTAAGCTCTATTCATGGTTTTAATGAGATTGTTGTTATTAAAATAATTTAAATGTACTGTTTGCCTACATTTTAAGATACTTAGACAGGTCCCACTTTTATAGGGTACCATCATTTTAAACTAATACTTAGAGAGATACATTTGAATATGAGTGTTCGTTGGTCTTTAGATAGCTCCCATTGACTTATAAAGGTCCTTCCAATCCAACCAAGAAGCCAATAGAACGATCTAGTTGAAGCACGCAGACAACGAATATTCAATCTAACCTTGAAGTTATTATACCATGCACACGCACAGTGCACACCTAGCATATTTTATGGCAATACAGACCAATATTTAAAAAATAAATATTTTCATAAAGAAAATGAAATTTCCCTTTGTCTTTTTCCGTGTTTTATGATAAAATCCATACCGGGAATTGAACCATCAAAATCGCGTAAAATATGAAACGATACCAGTAACTACTAAAAGTGATTAAACTAAGAGCACATAATCCTCCAAGGGCACGCTCATCAAGGCTGATCGACTGATATTGGAAACAGCTTTACTTATCTAAGGTAATTTCTTCACTTAGAAATACTTTTGACAATTATGATAATTAGTTACCTGTGGCCATGTAATTTCAAAATGATTTAGCCCAAACCAAATTTCATCTGCAACCCGATATGAGGTTTGGAATAGCCGTGTAGCCGTGCGTAGTCGCGGCGTCAGCGTTGTGTGAAATAATACTGATTATTTCATAATATTTAACCAATTTATTAACCTGTGCACATTTCCAGAGACATTTCCTAGTATAAAACAGTAAAGCCTTTAAAGGCACGTGAGGACATTTTCGTCGAGTTACGTAACCATATACCATACATGTTGAATTGTAATGCCAGTCGCGTCAGGTCTTGCATAATGCATCTAATGACGCGACCTGATGCCCTTCCGTTTCCTCTGCAGAATTAATTAGCTCATGTTATAATGCGACCAACGACTTTCACCATATTGATCATAAGTGATCAATCACGAACCTATCAAGTAAAAAGTAGCTTTTACGCAGAATTTTATGGATACCAAGGTATCCATACTAGATCGGGTAGGTACCATACCAGCGATATATTATTGTCACGGCCTAAAACACATTACATTGGATAGTATTTTAAGACTGTATGTAATACTGTCTTACAATAGTATGTTTTCTACATTTCTGATCAATATGATTGGTGTATTAAATACATCGTAGCAAAAAAAACAAATCAAATGCATAAAAAAATTGTAAAGTTTTATTTCCGATGTCAATCAATATGCTTGTTAATTTATTATTAGAATTAACGGTAAACATAAAGCAAGTACCTATTAATACAGAAACAATACGAACTCATCAAACTTGCCTGAACTCAAACAATAAATTCATCATTTAATCCTAAATCTCTTCTGGATCATTATACATTTTGAAATAAAACCAAAAGCCCTATAAAACAATTATTTGGCGTAGAAAATTACGTGGCCGCCTTCCTCTGTGTATCTAATAAAACAAACAAACGCGTACCTTTACATTTGGAAAAGGTATATTATATGTGTGATGAGCCCATTTGCGCTTTGCTCATACCTCTATACTTACATATACCTATATCCGCTTCCGTGTTAAATTAATTGGCTCGTAACCCCAACGCACGGAAGGATGTATGGCTGCCACTACTCATGTAGATGTGCTGGTGTCTCTTACCGAGAAGCCAACAAGCCAACATGATGGATATAGACAACTTATGCTCTCGCTTTTACCTCTGTGTGTAAGTAAACATGACTCACAATCTTTACCGACTACCCTATCTCCTGAACAATAAAAATCCAAACGCTTCACCCCACTTTTGATCCGACCGAACAATTTTCCCGAAAATCTGTTTTCCTATAACGTCTGCGAATTGTTGGATACTAATCTAATTAACCTTAGACACGAGTCCAAATGTGTTAACGGGAGTCTCCCTAAAGCCCGGATCGGTCGGTTAACCACGGCGAATAGGCGCTTATTGTGTAGGCAATAAAAGCTCGAGTCGCGAGAGCTTCGGCCTCATTAACATTCATCGCGCGATCGCGACCGCGCGCGCCCGAATAAACCATCTGTTAAATGTCTCGTGCTAGCTAAAACTTGGCCGTAATTATCTGTTAACATTCCCAAGTTTGACCTCGCGAAAATCTTCGGCTAAAGCGGGTAGTCTCAAACTCCTGGCCGACCCACCGAAGGCGTTTTACTCCCCTAATAATCGGGCTCATGGAGATTTTTAATGAAAAAGATTGTTCGCCGTTATTTATAAAGTTGCTAAAAGGGATCCAGTTGGAAGTTTGTTTTGATTTAGTGTTGCGCTTCCGAGGCTGATTGTGCTCTTCCCGGCGGTTTTGTATCGGATTAGAAGTAATTAAAAATTTGCCGGGGCAAGGTTGATTGCTGGCGTCAAGCAACTTTCAGTGACACCCCAACGTGCCGGGTTATTTGCCTTTCGGTTATGGATAAAAAGTCTTTGGCACCTGTTTGACCTAAATAAATAGCTCGAAGCGACGACGATTTAAGTATTTAGGATTACCTATTTCATTTTAGCTGCAAAAAGGATTTTTCGTCCAGCCAACCATCATAAAAATTATACATTATTCTTTATTAACGTACGGTGTCGATCGTGATTCGGTCAGTCTGATTCATTTGGGTCATTTATCGATTTGACCATTCAAATTGCCTGAAAATCAAGTCATATTTCCGATTCACGTCCGACCCTTTACATCGGCCTGTGAAAGACACCCATTCATTTCATCGATGATCCAAACCGTATCCATTCCCTCGCTAATGGTTTTCAAATAAACCAGTGCTATTAATGGCCCAGAATTTGTTTAAAAAGGGCGAAATGGAACTAATTGATACGTGTAGGCACGTTCCGAGTCATCGCTTGTTCTCGTATATCTCACTTATCGGTATACAGTTTTTGTTTACCAAATTGTTTTAAAGTTTTTGGGTCAAAATGATCGTCCTTCGTGTTTTCACTTGTATTTATGTTCTACAGATTTGTAACGCTTATAGCTGTTAAATAATAAAAAACGCCGGACGTTCGCATAAACCTACCTTCCTAGGAGCCTTATTAGGATTCTTTGTATGTGAATCAGGAACTACAAGGACCACATTTCAATGATACCAAACGTGGATCAAACACTTGCGCTTATTTTTAAGTGCAGACATATTCTTTTCCATTGCGGGGATCCAACCCGCACGCGCTACAAAATCGGATCAATCATCGGATCAATCAAAAAGTCCAGGGTGTTAAGCAATCTATAACTCTATGTATAGGTATCCTATATATCCTATGGGTATCTTTTATTAGCCACCTTTGTGAGCATACCCCCCCCCCCCCCTAGGTTTAGCATGTTGAATTTGATCACATCTTCAAGATGTAAATGTAGACAGAAAAAACAAACATGTATATCATGATAGTAGTTATTTTGTGACTTAATCATGATAATATTAATGAAAACTGTTTGGAAAATGACCTACAAATACCAACAATTAATCACCTTCTCAATTAAAAATGTTACTGATGCAATGAAAAGCTTTTTTTAATTCATCAACCCAAGTGACCTGTGATCGGCAAAGTCAAACACAACGTACTAATTTTACTTTGAGCCCGTAAACACTGAATTACCAACTCTGTGAAATTTAATTTACATAATATTTCGAGTAGTTCCAAAAACCGCCACGACCAACATAAAATTGTCATGTCATAAGTCCACATTAATCACCACTGACATTATAATTCCTGACGTTATCGTTTCAAAGCAAATCGAATCGTATTTTGATAGATTCGCAAAGGTATCCGAATATTGATTTTCAATTAATCTTTTGTCCCCCTTCGTGTTTAGACAGATTCATTTTTCTGCGTCGTTGTTGTCTATTATTAGACCATCAAAAAGGTAATGCAATTAGCGAAGGGTTTAAATTCGTAGTTCTAAACGCTCACAAACTTCAACATTTGGGCCCTGTTTAATAAACCTGACAATTCGACAAATATGTCAAAAAATGACATAATTGTAGAATTAAGCCTAAGAAAATTCGACAATTATGTCAGTTTTTGACATATTTGTCGAATTGTCAGATTTATTAAATAGGGCCTTCCTCGTTGTGTTTTGTTATCCACAACTAATAGCAGTAACTTTGGAATTGTTAAATAAAAACTACATTTATGAATCTTTTTTAAATTGTAATTTTTTAAGGATAATAAATCAGTACGTTATATTGAAAGCAGCACAAAACATGATCCACAGTTAACAACAACTTAATTGCCTAGCCGTTCATGGCAAGTTCTTCATACATGGCATAGCGTCTCTCGGTCTACCCATCTCATCGGCTTTTCATCCGTGTGTTTTTATTTATTTTCATTTTCCTTGGTGTTTGTACGACGGATACTGGCGAATCTCGCGTTCTTCGCTCCTGGCTCGGTATGCTAAACAAACAAACGAGTACAAATATTGAAATCGCATGTTATTCATTCCTGTCGATATAGGTTTTGTCGTATTTTTACATTTGCTGTTTCCTCAGCTAGTATTCCGGTGTTTGCATAAATTCTGTGATAAAATCTTATGCTTATGGTGACATAATATTTTTTACAATACGATTTTATAGATAGCTGCAAATATAATAAAGATAAAGATTTGTCATTTTTATGTATATTTTATAGATATGGTCGAAGGTGGTGCACTTATAAAACTATACACGTATGTATGTATGTATGAACGTCACTTTAGTTAGGCCTTGGAAGTAAGTATACTTTTGTTAATTGATGATATGTTAAGTATGGAATTGTTATGTATAAAATAATTGAAGTAAAAAAACAAAGGGTGCGAACTCTCTGGAGCTTGCAGAGCATAATAGAAATTAAAAAAAAGATGGTGCACTTAACAAACTTAGAATTTGGTAAAACTCCTGTATACATAATAAAATTATCATGTTTGCCGATGTTTTATTTTATTTTGTATATTATAAGTGTATTTAAAACTTGACAACAACTTTTTACTTTATTAAACCTTATAATAGTTTATGTAGAAAAACAGAAGAACTATATATTCAAAGTTTTATACTTACCTACTATTACTGTAACCAGTAAACAGATTATACATATTTTGAACTTAGTTTATTTTTTACATATAATTGTGAATAGAATTACCGTTCCGATATAAATTCATAAAAACAGTACCCATGAACCTTTCCTTTAGCGAACACCAAACATTTTCCCTCTACAAAAATATCACCGCTACCGCAGCAAAAAGTCCCAATGAATGGTCGTCTGCGCCGGAAAGTTGGAAAAAATCGACAGTGTTTCGCGCCTCCCCGTTTTATGGTCAATATGTTAATAAACACTGGACGTGCAATGAATGGATGAGATTACGGCACACGCGGAACATGCTGAAGGTCCGGAATAATAATGAAGACAGTAGTGCAGGTCACGCGACTTCTGGAATTGGAAACCACTGAATGTCCCGCAAAAGCCAATTTAGCGGGCACTAGTCGGGTTGGCCTCACTTTTTACTGACGTTACATAGCGATAGCTAGGAAAAAAAATCTATTGAAAGTGTAAATGCTAGCCACAATGCATACACAGGACAGTGATAACTAGTAAAAAAGTATAATTCAAAAAAATTAAGAATTCTAGTGGTAGATATTCACAAGGTGGTAGGACTAACTCTTCGGCGAGTGCCGTCTTAATGTTTCTAATTGCACTTGGATGTTACAAACATGCTGAGTTTAAAGAGTCTATTCTCTCAGATTGTATAACTGATTGTTGTTAGTGTGCGTGTCTCGCCGCTATGGATATCCATGGACATAAGTTACTGACTAAACAATACAGAAGCCGCATTCGGAACATGGCAAAGGCCGAATAGGATTAATAAAGATATATTTGTATGCGACTTTGCGAGATCGGTAATAAAGATAGTGAGCGCAATCGTTCAGTACTTTAATCAAAATTCTCACCGAAGTTCTAATACATGAAATAAATGCGCAATTTAACGGTTATTTGATAGATTACTTACTACTTACTATACTAGAATACCACAATGAAACTTTAAAAACAAATGTCACAATAGGGATGTTGACTCCCTTTGCTTTAGGATGTTTATCAATTCGTTTTCTCATGAGAATTAAATGTTTATATCGAAAAAATTTAACGAACGCTAGACACATCAAAAATGAGAGACAAAGTCGGGCGTATCTACTGAGCGCTAAAACGCCCCATACAAATTGACAGAATATCCGACGTCACTTGTTTATTTTTGTATCATTTAAATTACTATTGGATCATAAAAAAATCTTTGAATTCTGGAAACTTAGATGCAGTATCTTTATAGAAATGATATATTTTTTTGTGAATTTCGTTTTTATTGTGTTAATGTGATGTTCCAGATTTATTAACCTTTATGTTTTTATTAAATTATTTCTTGAGTGAAATATGTTTTAACTATTGACCAAATGTTTGGATGCAAGTGGCGCAAGACTGGTGAAAAAGGTAACGAAAGGTAAGCCTTTTAACTCAGCAGTGAGTAAATACGAGATGATGATGAAGATGATGTATAGAATAGCACTAAACTACAAGTTCACTTGAAAGATGTCGTATAAAAGAACTGTCAACAATCTATCCTTAGTATATTTTTAACCGACTTCCAAAAAAGAAGGTTCTCAATACAGTTGTATTTTTTACGTTGGTTACTACAGAACTTCATTTTAAGTAACCCGATTTGGAAAATTTGAAAGGATAGTTGGTCCCATAGAAATTTTCACCAAAATCGGTTCAGCACTTTGTCATTGAAGTCAGCTCCCACTTTTTTAAAAGCATTCTTTTTCTCTTTAGCTCGTTCTACGGGTATAGTACATAACAACTTCATTTTACTATTTACTAATTATAGAATAATTTTACTGTTTCCTAGTTTTCTATTTTTACTAGGCGGGACGTGTACATTGCATTGAACACGTGTTGAATTTACACTGAACCGAACACCCGGTAATTATTTACGTTCATTGCTCAGCTATTTTAGGATTCATTTCCTCAACAATTCGTATGCTTTACGGGAGTATGAAGCGAAAGGGTTTTGTTAAGAATAAACTTGTTGTTTGAATAAATTTGTCAGTGGGAGGACTAACTCTTCTGCGAGTGTCCGTCTGGGTGGGTTGTTACCACCGCTTTGCTCGTAGAGTCTGCCGCCAAGCAGTAGTGTTTTATTTTATTTTATTTTTATTTTATTTTTATTTTCTTCGGAAAACTAACAGCTAGGTGCTTAAAAATAGTAAATTAAGTAACTAATTAAGGCTAATTAAAAGTTTTCACATATAGAAGTGCAAGCACTACTGTATTCAGGTTTGATGAGCAGAGTATCCAGTGAAATTACTGGGCTTATGAGACTACCTAATGTCTCAGGGTAACGAGCGCACTGCAGTGCCGCGCAGGCCTTTGTGTTTCGAAGTTCTGGGTGGCACTGCAATTGTTATGGGCCGACGTTATGCTTTCGCATCAGGCAAACGACCAGCTCGTCTCGTTACCAAATAATAAAAAAAAAAATTACTGCCCGATAATGCGTTTTCTAATTATAATCTACTAGCGACACGCCCCGGCTTGGGCAATAGTTTAAAACTTTCATAATAGCTCTTAGACCCCCTTAATTCGACTTTGTCGCAAAATTCGTCCTTAGCCGACGTCTTTCACGTATAAACTACCTATCTTCCAAAATTTCAGTTTCATCTGTCAAGTAGCTTCCAGATTTCGTGTTTAGTCAGTGAGTGAGTGACCTTTCGCTTTTGTATACATAATAATATATTTGAAGATTTTTTTGTTTATTGTATAAAACACTAACAATTTAATACCCCACATCATGAAAAAATGGTAAAAAATCGTTTTATATTTTCTTTTAAATGTTTTTATTATTCGCTAAAATATGATATGTAACGGTAAGTGTCAAATATAAGACTTTTTTAATTTTTTTTACTAAGTACTATTTTTAGTACCTATATATTTGTTTTGTTCCAGTAAATTTTTTATATTTTTTTTTGTAATTATTAACAATACTACAAAAATTCTTAGTAATTTGTCAAACAAAAGTGCATCTAAAGTAAAGACAAAAGATGTGATCCTAACCATGCACAGTAAGATTATAAAAATCTTATAAAAAGAGACTTAACAAGATAATTCATAATAAAGTGTACATTATTTTTTATTAAATTCTCACCTGCCTACAAGGGCTCGTTTTATGGGCCAATTTAAAAATACTCGCCATAACATAGATGCAAAATAATACTCTGCTTTCTTCCTCAAAATTAAATAACGACAGCGGTACACAAGTTTACGAGTGAAATAGTGAACAGAAAAGTGGAGGCGCCTAGCGTGTAATTTGTTTAAAAGGTTCGTACCGTCAAAATACGACCCGAAACTTTATCGGTCCCTTACAACCCGGCAATCAAAATGTTTCCTAATTTACCGTACAAAATACTTTCATCGAAACAAAGAAAGCAGCGATCAAACAACTCGCACGAACAAAGGTAAGTTTCGTGAAAAATTGACGTCGGAAGTCTGCAAGTATACCGCGATCAAAGGTCCGATGGATCGGCGCCATCGCGTAGAGAGTTCTCAACAATCCACCAAATCTCTTTAATTCCAACATTTTATGTACCGCAAGAATGTCTTCTTTGAAGACGTAGAAACTAATCCGTAGTTAGTAATTTTGTGCCGGTGAAAAGTTTGTTTGTTCGCCCAATTTCTGAGATTTAATGAAATTGAAACCGTCTTTGTCGCAAACTATGTTGATGGATGTCCTTTTTGTTTTGATCTTCGAGGGATTCCGAAGTTGGCCAATTCGCGGTCGTCACATAGTCCCGCGTTTACCGGAGGCATGTTATTAAATAGACAAAATGTGTATCTTAATAGGGCACAACTTTGTCGGTTGTTTCACTCGGAGTTTCGAACTTCTGACAACGCATCTTCCAGGGTATTGTTTAAAGTTTATTAAGTTTGGAACATTGCATGACGTAAGTCGACGTCGAGTAGGTAATGAACCGAACATAAGTTGCTTCTGTAAACTAAGCCTTTTAATATTTCGATCATTAGTTATTCTCTTACAACAGTGTTTTCGCTGCTTTAATAATTTTGGAAGCTTTGTACGCAGATTGCGATTTTGAATAAATATTTAGATTTTCATTACGTACTCTTAAGAAATGAGTTTAATATTTTACAAAGAGGTTTCTTTAACGTTTGGCAAATTTAGTAAAAATTATATTTGGCAGCGTAAATCCCCTGTTTTGGAGCAGTGCAGTAAATACGTACCGCCTCACAGTCAAGAAGTATCTTATACTTATTAAAAATTCACAATACAGTTGCGTCTTTCAATCCGATGCATAGTTCGAATCTCGGCTTGGCCAATGCGTATTGCGGATTTATCACACTCGCTCTAATAACGGTGAAGGAAAACATCGTGAGGAAATCCACAGGTTCAAGAACCACAAAATTTGGGGACATGTATTGTGACATCCACCAAGCCGCACTGGGCACGCGTGGTGGGTTATGGCCCATACTCTCTCACCGAGAGAAGGCCGGTGTACCAGCCAGGCAGCGTAAAAATCTGATGATGATTTTCAAAGTAACCTTTCACAAAATTTACTACGCAGAAGAAATTTAAACTAAACAGTTAGGTCAACGAACTGTAACTTGCTCTAACCGCACAAACATCTATAAAGCAAACAGATCCGACTAATTAGCTAAGTTAGCACAAGGTTAAGTTCCGTTTAAGACACGACGACGTGAATTCAAGTTGCACATGAAGTTGTATTAACTTGTGATCTGCCCGCGGCGCCAAAGCAACTTTGCATACCTGAAGTTGTGAAAATCCCGCCTACCTCTAGTTTTAAAACATGACAGACAGAGAAATTTGCCAAGAACAGCGCATGTTTATTTAATTAAAATTTGTTTTGTTCACATTGTTATTCTGAAGTTTTACCACTCCGCACAGTCTATATGTTTGACTATGAAGTTCTTAACAAAGTTTACGTTGTCTACAGATTTTAGATCTTTTTAGCACACTTTTATTGTCTTCACTTGTAACTAACAAACAATTACATAATATAACAATACCTGATATAATATGATGCTTGCAACAACATAGAAATATCGGGAGCTGACCGACGGGATATTTATCGTGGTTATTAGTATATCCCGATATGATGGATAAATTAGTTTTGAAAGTGTTAAAAGGCATAAAAGCGACAGTTTTTTGCTCAAAAAGTAGCTACAACTTTCTATCTATACAAATAAATAAAATTGAAGTGTCTGTTTGTAATATCAAAATAACAGCTTTATACCAAATGCATATGCAAGTATGCGGTACCTATAACAAAACAAGCATTTTTACATTTTTTGTCTGTCTGTCTGTCTGTTTGTTTCGGGTAATCTCCGAAACGGCTGGGCTGATTTTGACGGGACTTTCACTGGCTGAAAGCTGATGCTACAAGGAGTAACTTAGGATACTTTTATTTTAGAAAAAGAATTGGGGTTCCGCGCAAAAAAATAAAAACCATGAATTCCAATAACTCCGCGAGGACGAAACCGCGGGCAACAGCTAATCAATAAACAGCGGTGTCAAAGCCGATACAGGTTGGTTGCTTGAACTTGTGTCGTGTGATCGGAGCTTAGGCCGCGCTTGATGTAGCGCGAAATGCGAGTCAGTTGCCGCCCGACGGCACGTATCAATGAATCTCGATTTTGTACGATAAAAATAAATAAGAAACTATTGAACGTAATATGTACTACATTAATTGACCATAAACTTATAGTGTCTCATCTATACATACAAATAAATAAAATTGAAGTGTCTGTTTGTAGTACCAAAATAACAGCTTTTTACCAAATGCATATGAAAGTATATACGGTACCTGTATCAAAACCATTTAAAAAAAATGGTTGTCTGTCTGTCTGTTTGTTCCGGGTAATCTCCGAAAAGGCTGGACCGATTTTGACGGGACTTCCACTGGTAGATAGCTGATGTTACAAGAAGTAACTTAGGCTACTTTAATTTTAGAATAAGAATTAGGGTTCCGCACAAAAAAATAAAACCCATGAAATCCAATATCTCCACGCGGGTGTAACCGCGGGCAGCAGGTAGTAATAAATAAAATAAATAGCACAAAACGCTCTAACTAGTGTACTTATCCTAGTTATTATCTCAATAAACTTCAATGAAACATTTCCTATACCAGGTGGTAGTAACTCTTCTACGAGTGTCTGTTTGGGTGGGTATGACCGCTTTGCTCGTGTAATCATCCGCCAAGCAGTAATGTGCAAGCATTACTGTTTTTCAGTTTGATGAGCAAGGTAGTGAAATTACTGGGCTTTTAAGACCTAATGTCTCAGGTTAACGAGAGCAATGCAGTGCCAGGTCTTTGTGTTTCAAAGTTCTGAGTGGCACTGCAATTTTTATGGGCCAGCGTTATGCTTACCGCCGGGCAAACGACCCGCTAGTCTCGTTGCCCAATAGTAAAAAAGAAAACAAAAAATATATCAGAGGTCTAAATCTGGATTCCTTTCAATTTTATAATCAAAATTAAAAGACGAAATTCACAATACCAAAAACAAACACGGTAGCAAAAATACGGCGAAACAAACCCATGTAAGACGGAATAAAAAATAATCAAAAAAATCATGTTTTCACGAAGCGAACATGATATTGGAAGCCTGAACAATAGCATAGACTGGATTGGAAAAGGTATGGTCTTTTGTGGATTAGCCTCACGCCGTTCATTCAAAAATTCTTGCTTAATTCCAAAACTGAATTGTGGAAATGAATCCAGTATGTAATACAAATATCTCTACATAGATAAATCGAATTTGAAATGCGATCTTTTTATCACGAAAACCGACGGTTCCATATTTTAGTTTACCTACTCAACAACTTTTTACGGAACAATTGATGATTTTGTTAAAACAATGTTGACACAATATATTAAATTAATCATACATAATATATGTGTTTGATGTTTGTTTGTTCCTCAATCGTGGTGCAAATGTTCAACGGATTAGGCTGTGGTTTAAAGACAGATAATAGTTTGAATAAAAACAACACAGCTCTCTAGCAAAATTGGTAAACCACTACTGAAAGCGCGAGAAGTAAATTAAAATTGTTTCACATAGAAATTGTTTATTTTTAAGGTCCGTGTTGTTTGTCTGTCGACCTTTATAGCGTCACCGGGCGGTGCCTGTCGACTGGCTCATGGGCATCGCGCAGTACGAACCTCGGGTTGGACCCTCGCAGTGATACGGGGGTCAGGTGAGAATAGACACGGCGGGCGGCGCACGAGTGCGTGCATTTGAAAAGCTACTTCTCGCGGGCCGAGGTTGGCGCTCGCGGAAGTTATAGTGACTCTGTATTGCCTAGTTCCGAAGCCTACACCATCGAGAAGAAGGGCAAGAAACTCGACGGCAGGGTATTCATATTATGATTTGATTGATGCTCTTGCGTTATATAGCATAAAATTGTGTGACACCATATTATTAGTAACGTTCCTTTTTATCTTTATAATCATTTATTTATCTAATGCTAGACACAGACTTCTCCCAAGTGACATTACTGAAACCGCGATTTTTCGCATCTAGTATCGACGAACTGCCTTTCGCATTACCCTTAGATAGTACACACATATTTGGTGCAATGATCAAAGCTTATATAAATGTAATTAGTTACCTTAGTGAAATATTAAAGGCTTGATGACATTGAGCGAATTTACGCGTCCCTATTTAGTGCGTTTATTCCCAGCAACCGATTAATCTCCAAAAACTAGGATATCCTGGAATAAACAACGTTCAGATGTAAACCGAAAGTAAAACAAATTACACAGTTGTTTCGTTAGGAAATATCTATAGAAGCCAGACGTCCTCCGCGAACAAACAAATCCTTGCGAGTTCAAACAAAACTGGTTGATAATTAACGTACCTACTTATCCGATTAAATAAACAGTGGATTCTAGCTAATTTGCTGGTATGAGAAAGAGTGAGACAGACGACAGTTTAAATGTTCAGTAGGTCTTGGGAGTGAATGAGAGCTTCCTGTTTCGTGATTCTTGTTTGACGAAAGATTGCGATGATGCTCATTTAGCCTTGAACATGAGGACGATTTCATCCGCTCTGTCACGGGGCAAATAGTCTGTCAACTTGGAATTGACTTGATTGTTTTCCAATGGCGGAGGACCCACAAATTTGTACTACAAGATGTTCTTGATACACTCCAAAGGTAAAGCGAAAGCAAGCGGTCCTTAGCATTTTTCTTAAACAAATTGGTTTTGTAAAGAGTAACAAAATTTAGCTATAATTTACCTATCCTTAATACATAAGTTTCATACCTTAGACAAACGTTTTCATATTTCAGAGAAAACTTAAAGGTGAAACCGTAAGGATTAAGGAACAAGTTAGACAAGCTTCCAAGACATTTCCCACCGAAGTCTAACTTTCCCGTCCAAATATTAGACGAATCGGATAACTCTATTTAACATTCGCTCCTCAACCTTCGAGTATAACAGATTAACGCCAATATTATCCTTCGGACGCGACCGGCCTGCAGAAAGCCGAACCAAACCTTAACATTTAATCCTCACTAAACACCATTACAAAGACCACGTAAATTTATTCAGCGTGGATCGCTAATAAACGGATAAACTTACTACCCGATTGGTAACGTCGTAACTATCTCCACACCTCCATTCAACTATCATCTCTATCGACAATACCTTAAGCGTTGTATTTGTTGATAACACCTCGGTGTTAGTGCGAAATGAAATAGGTACATTGATTGACAGAAGTCACACTGTTCATTGTATTAGAGGGATTGGCAGAAACTTAAACTGTCAGTCTCGTTACCAAGTTCAATGGGTCGAAGGCTTAGCGCCGATCGCAAACTGAGTCTTTGATCTTCATAACAGCTAATTAATTGGGTAAGGAAAGCTTAACCGAATGTATTGATGGCCTTAAGAAGTTAAGACTCTCTAACTTCGGGGACTGATATTGTTTGTTGATAAACAAAGGATCTAATCTCTGTGATTAATTGAGATGTTTAAATTGACCACTCGAAGTTTACATTTGAAATTAATGAAATGAAACGAAAAAATACACGATTGCGAGATTTATCGGTAACCTTGTTTTAATTTTGTCGTTAATTATATTTCTAAGTTATAAATGGGTTTTCCAAAATGGCAATTACTAACTACTATCTTTGAAAATCACTGACGGGTGAAACAGATCTAGAAATGATTGGTTTCTTTTTGCACTAATTGGTTTAAATATATTTTGATTCTAGCTATTTTCACACTTAAATAGGTATTCGAAGTAATGAATAGTAACTTTTTTAAAGAACTTTCAGGGCGTCTGGTCGAAGCCACACGTGACCAAAATGCTGGCGTCTACTTTGGTCAAAGATTAAGCATTGCCATTCAACGTGGCAATGCGGCCAGCATTTTGGGAACGTTGCCTACTGGTAGCGGATTATTAGATTAAGATTGTAAATAAATTAGTGTGTATTTTATTTAGTTATTTTAGTTTATGTTGTTTACTTTTTCTGTTATTAAAATAGTAACATAGCTGTTGATAAAAAAAAAAAAAAACTAATAAAAATTTGTAAAGTTTTAATAAGGACACGACGCGTCACTTTAGTCCACAACCTATCGCACAGCCGTTATGGACGAACTTTTTACAAACCTACAAACTTGTACGGAACCCTCAGTGCGTAAGTCCGACTCGTACTTGGCCGAGTTTTTTTTTGTTATTTTTACTGTTGTAAGTTGCTTTATCAATATAACATGTAGTTTGTTTATCCTTATCAGACTGTTTTTTACCTAGTTCTGAACAATATGAATTAATGACGACCAGTTCCATAAGAAATAATAACGAAGACAGAAATTTCAGCATGTTAATATAATGCTATGTTTGTCTTTTCTAAACATTTAATTAATATAATTTGGTTGCTCATTTTTTTTTAACGGGCTAAATGCCTTTATTAACTAGCTAATACATAAATAAACACTACATCTAACCTAGCTAGCTACAAAAACAGTTGGATAATCTACAAGCCCTAGTAGGCCTATAGATAATCCAAATGTTCTAGCCCACTACCAGTAGGAAGCGTAGGTACCCAGCATGCTGGCGGCATTGCCTCGTTGAACCGCAATGCTGATCCGTTGAGCCAAATAGTTACCAGCATTAAACTTAGTTGTTCATTAAACTTGTCTCTGGAAATATAAACTCGACTTACATAATAACCCCTAAATGGAAGTTCAATATCATAAAGACGACACATCACCTTAACGACTATTTCTCGTGTGGACATCCATTATACAATGTGCATGGAACAATTTATGTGTTCATAACGGTATAGTATTTCTTGTGTCTCTCAAAATCCGCCCCTTTAGTTAATAGGTGTTTTAGGTGCTGATTTATGTTTTTATCGTTGTTATGGTCCTTTTCCATCTATAATTATATCTTTTAAAGCGATAACAGAAATGTGTGATCGATTATCGATCCTTAGCTCAATGGTTTGAATCCTACAATAAGGTCATGTCACCAAGCAATGGTTGCTTCGCTTTTGCTTAAGATCAATAGTAACGGTGTTCAAATTGCTTTAAAACATTTGCACAGTTCGATCACAGAGAAGATCAAAATGGGAGCGGAACGAATTATGAGTAGAAGTGATCAAATATAACCTGTGAAGTGATAAGACGTAATAGAGCCGATCCGTAGAGAAAAGCACAGTGAAACGAATTATCACTAGAAGTGATCTAGTGTAACGTTTTTTTTATGTTATTTGGTAACGAGACGAGCTGGTCGTTTGCCTGATGGTAAGCATAACGCCAGCCCATAACAATTGCAGTGCCACCCAGAGCTTTGAAACACAAAGGCCTGCGCGGCACTGCAAATCGCTCGTTACCCTGAGACATTAGGTATTAAGTCTCATAAGCCCAGTAATTTCACTGGATACTCTGCTCATCAAACCGGAACACAGTAATGCTTGCACACTACTGCTTGGCGGCAGACTTCACGAGCACCTTTGAAGTAATAAGACGTAATAGAGCTGATTTGTACAGAAAAGCTCAGTGCCCAGTGCAACGAATTATGACTAGAAGTGATATAGTGTAACCTATGAAGTGATAAGACGTAATAGAGCCGGTCTGTATTGGAATTGTTAAAAGAAACTGCCTATTTTACAGGAACCTAGAGAAACTCTGTGTCCGGCAACCGCTCTTGAGAGTCAGTCTCACTCTGGGCTTATCATGTCGTGTATGTCATCAACTTCGACTACATCCTCCCTTAAGATCAAGACAATGATCTATGTGTAACGTATCAAGAATAATAAAACAGAAGCGTATAGCACCTTTACATCTCCAGGCCTAAATACTACTCGTACTTTTTTGAAAGAAGAACAAAGTAACTAACTCGAATACATTGAATAATATCACATATTTGGAATACACGTCTGCGAAACGGACGACATTACGGACAGGTGCTCGACGCGCTTTATGCTCGTAAAAACAACTACATACGGATTTATTATTTAAACTGCACACATACTGTGCTCACTTGTTTATATTGTGGCAGGTCCGCACAGTTTTATAGTTTTTCATGACAAACGGTTTAGCCATCGCATCGGTGAAGCTATCTAAAGTCGCTAGGCATATTAGAGTTGTGAAAAAATAAATATATACCTAATATGCACTTGCACATATATGGAAATCGATCTTGAAATCCCATTGAAAAAAGGATGTGTGTTTTCGTAATGGCCTTAATAGTAGAACAGTTACAAATTGAATTATAATGAAATCTACATATTAATAAACTGCACTAAATTTAAAATAACACGAATCTGTCAACTCTTGCCTAAAGGGAATACATAATTAAACAATTCGCAATCATTTGCGCGTAATCAGACGTAAAATTTAAAAAAATTGATTATATTCATCATTTGGGCGTGAAATTTAACAGGTAATAATGTGTAAATGACCTTTGGGCGTTTACGGTGATATTATTTTACCTAACCAAACACTTGGCGACTACTGATAAGTAAGCAGCTGACTTGCGTAAAACGTTTGATGGACTATAGTATGGAAGCAAAGAGTATCAAAATGGGAATATTGATGGCGATTTTAGTTTCATTCTCTCTTTCCAATAAGTAACATGAGAAAGGGATGGAAGATGTTTGACAGATCTAAATTTATTCTCAGATCTGTCAAATATCTTCTTTCGTTACATGCCACTTTTTACGATATATACAAGCAAGTAAATTAATTTAACTGGTTTACAATATATTCCATCTAGGGTTGCCAAATGGTCGGGATTCGTCGGGATCCTCCCAACATTTCGCTGCGCGCGGCCAACTGACCATCCATTTTTTTTGTAACTACTAATTTGAAAAAAAAAATTTCATGTATAACATAACAATATACATAATATTTATTTCTCCAGACAAACCACCTCAAAATTCCTACATTTGCTAATTTTTTCTAGATGTTTCGGTTATCCTATCTGGCAGCCCTAATTCCATCCCTTTCTCATGTTATTATTTAGAAAAAGATAAAGTGAAGCTATAATTAGGTTTATGTTTGCGTATCAAATCCCCGTTGTAAAATAGTATATTTATTTATAACTTAGCTGGCACTTCTGTACAGGGGAAAGTTACTATTTCAGTATTTAAAGTAACATTCAAACTTTACACATAAGATTTGAATAACACTGCAGTCGACCTTCGCGAGTTTACACAAATGTTACTTTAGGTAATTACTCTCGCTTTGTTACCTGTGTCCCATCTGTTTCTACCCTGTGTACATATTCTGTGGTCGCGCGGATTTAAGTTTCTGTTGGAGGAACGCTTACACGTGTGTTTGAACGTGGTTTAAACAGTGTTTAGTGTTTGTATCACTTGCCCTCGGAAGTTCCCAGTCGATTTACTTACCACCAACCTAATTCTGCTTAGGTGTTTGTTAGGTGATACTCGCGTTCTTGCTTGACGAACTTATAATTGATGTTAATTGTGGAGTTATGTTGGGACGAGTTTGTGTATTAATTTTCGGTACAAATCATGTACGAAATTATGGCGTTGGAAGAGTAATTTTATTCTTGTCAAATTGTAAAATTTTGCCTTTGAATATTAAAAATGTAACTTACTGGTATTACTTGAGATGTTTTTCTTTTTGAAATAGTCTTGATGTGTTGAACGTAAATAGAGTGCGGTTGGAGATAAGAGACTTGCTAAATAAAATGTATACGGGCTTATCACATAAAAATTAAACACGTGATAACCGTCTAACCCTTAAACATGCCTTAGTCGATCCTTTAAATATTAACAACCACAAAAGGTGATTTAATAAGTGTCTATCCGTTGTCTAACTCAATTCTGTTGTGACATTTATAATCATTTAAGATGTTTATTCGCGCTGTTTAAATATTAATAATCACTATTTAAGAAGTTTCTCTAACTCAATTCTATTGAGACATTTATAATCATTTTAAATGTTATCTTTTAGACACTGTTCAGCTAAACAGACGTCAAAAAGTTGTTTTTGTGGTAAGACTGTTGTTGGGTATTACTTAAAAAATCTACTGCCTAACTTGTTTCCGCAAGCTGATTTCATTCAGCACACTTCGAACCCAACCTTTCAACTCGCTCGTGTCTGTCACTTCTCTTATATTGCATGTACGTATCGTTAGAAAGCGTATAGTAGACCAGAGTTTTATTTAAACATCTCTTCAAAAAGGACTTAGTTACAAATAGTTACTCTCAAAGCCCCACATGTGTTTCTAAATTTAGATCCGGCTACGCTAAGTTATTTAAAACCTGTCTGTAACAATGTCTATACTATCCGATAAACATGCCCTTATCTCTAATCAGTAGCATGTAGGCAAAGCGAAGAGACAACGCGATAAGCGAAGGCGATAAACCGACCGCTAAACAGAGCCACTATTGATTTTACCGTCTGATGTACTACTCTTTGACAAAGCTTTTGTAGGTATGTCAAAGATTAGAATGACGCACGCAAATACCAAATTATCAGAAGTAATTTGTTTTTGGCTCAAAATAATTGAAACAATTTTATACTACAACAATTCCGTACATATAATATGAGAAATTTAAACTACGTATTTTTTAAACGTATCTGCCATTCAAAGCGTGATGCCGCTAGAAGGATAAGTATAGGGATTTGGACTAACTCTTCTGCAAGCGTCCGTTTGGGTTGATACTATCGCTTTGCTCGTGAAGTCTGCCACCAAGCAATATTGTGCAAGCATTACTGTGTTCCGGTTTGATGAGCAAAGTAGCCAGTGAAATTACTTGGTTTATGAGACTTAGCACCTTAAGTCTCAGGGTAACGAGTGCATTGCAGTGCCACGCAGGTCTTTGTGTTTTAAAGTTATTTTTTTTGCAAATTGGCTTGCGTTTGACCGCTGTCTCGTCTGATGTTAAGCGACGACGCGGTCGACGATGTAGCACGCTTGCCCAGAAGATACCTGTTCACTCGTCTCTTGAAGACTCCCAGATTGTAATTTCCAGGAAAACCAGTGAGTGGCACTGCAGTTGTTATAGGCCGGCGTTATTCATAACATCAGGCAAACAACCTACTCGTCTCGATATCAAATAGTACCTATATAAAAAGCTACGCTGCCAACTGGTAGTGGGTTCAAATATTATTTAATCTAAATATTTAAGGTCTGTAGATGATCCAGCTCTTTTTATAGATTAGTATTTATATAATAGATAGTTAATTTCCATATATCTTTAACTTAAGATAATTTAAAGTATATTGTAAGTATTTATTGAATATTGTTAAAATGAAGATATTTGTAGACAAAAGGGATTATATGGCCGTATAATAGTTACAAACCTGTTTGTTGCAGTTAATCCTAAAATTTCACAGGACCCAAAATGCACTCATGTCATTACTGTTTAGCTTCCATGAAAATGTGTATAATGCTAGAAAATTGCCAATACCCAGAATGTAAAATTTAAACAGCTTTAAACGGTGTGTTAAAATTTGAAACCCGGCTGTGTTAGATACAATGAGATTTTGTATGGGTAGTAAACGTGTTATTAGAAATTCGCTTGCATTGATAAGTCCTTAAATGTTTAGTATAGCATTAAAGTGGTTTAATATAGCACTTTACATTATCAATTGTTTAGCAGAACAGTGATTAAAATCGATCGGTCGACAGACTTAGCTTTTGTTATGCATTATGATTTTTGGTGAGGCATAAATAAGGATTATGATTTCGATTCCCGCAAATATTTCCGCACGTAAAAAATAGAAGTATTGTTTCACAAATATTAGTTTGGTGATCGTTGAGCAATCATTTGTTTGTTTTTTTTTTGTTAATAACTAGCTGCTGCCTCGCGGTTTCACCCGCGTGGAGATTTTGGAGTACATAGTTTTTATTTTTTTGCGCGGAACCCTAATTCTTTTTCTAAAATTAAAGTAGCCTAAGTTACATCCTGTAACATCAGCTATCTGCCAGTGAAAGTCTCGCCAAAATCGGTCCAGTCGTGTCAGAGATTACCCGGAACAAACAGACAGAGAGACAGACAACAATTTTTTTTAAATGGTTTTGTTACAGGTACCGTATATACTTTCATATGCATTTAGTAAACAGCTGTTATTTTGATATTACAAACAGACACTTCAATTATATTTATTTGTATTTGTATAGATTATAGATAACATGACGTTTTATTGTTACACCAGAAATATAATAAAACAATGTGCTTGAGTTTTCGGCAAGTAAACGTAATGCAAACATAATATGGCGGTGGGACATTTTCAGGTGTGTTACCTGGCTATCTACCATGCTCAAGTTGAAAATCCGCCACCAACCTATCGGTGTATTTCAGCAGCTGCATTTGAAAGTCAGTTCTAATTTAGGTCTACTTATTCTGCAAATTTCCACCACTTGGGTGGGTGCTACTGCTTGCACATTATCGCCAGGCAGTAATGTGCAAGCATTACTGTGTTGCGGTTTGATGAGCAACGTAGTCAGGGAAATCACTGAGCCTAGAAACTTAATATCTAGTGGCTCAGGGTAACGAGCGCACTGCAATGCCACGCAGGCCTTTGCAAACGACCAGCGCATCTCGTTATCAAATAGTATAAAAAAGCTACAAAACATTTTTTATTGAAGTTTGTGTAACTTTCGCATCCATAATATTAGCAGAGATTCAGTATTGTGGTATTTCAACAAATTCATTAATCTATTTCGTTAGTGTAGTTAATTGACATATGAAAATTCTGTAGCTAAATTTAAGAATCAGACTTCATCCTACTTTCAGCATGGAGTTCCACGAAATGAAATATTTTTCTCTCACATCTACTAAAAACTATAGCCGTATAAGAGTCAGGAAATGCCTAAGGGAGTAAATTACCAGCAACCAAACACCCGAATGTACGTACTCCCGTGCCGGGATCGGACGAGAGAAATAAATCAAGGGCGCCGTACGATTTACAGGCATCCGGTGATTTGTAAGAAAGCCCGCGGGAACGCCAATTTGATTACGAAGGAAAATAGGCTTGAAATTTTACAGTTGGTATGTTTGGTTTGGTGTGTGGGGACTGTGGTCAGATATATAAATTTTCAGAGGGCTGGCTTTGGTATTTTTTTCAAATATAAGCTTAGTTAATACAAATCTGTATATGCAAAAAAAATAGAGCTTTATGCAAAAACTTTCTAAGTTTGTTCAATTGTACATATACCATAATCATAAATTAGAATGTGAGGAACGTCGCTTTTATGGCATTTGATGGAATTCAAACATGTATATCCAAAACAAAAAACCACGACATTGATCTACTGTCATTTGTGATGAAGATTAACTAATCAACCACTAACTCTTTTCACAATTTATCTGGGTGGCACTGCAATTTTTATGGGCTAGTGGAATGCTAGCGACAACAAACTTGCGGCTAACGACCCACTCGTCGCTGGCAACGAGACTTGAACGCCTATCTTTCAGCTCTACGTGCCGGACACGTTCCCACCTGAGCTACGGTAGTCAATAAAGTCTAATTTCCCAAAGTCACACCCAAAATTTTGATACGTTAATATTTAAAAAGTTTTCTGATAGCTTTTGCCTGTAAATCCCGGAGTTTCATTCCATTTTTCGAGCCAACCGTAGAACGCCGCGTCGCAGGTAGAGTCTAAGTCTGCCCCACAACAATGTCATCATTTAAGCCGCACATTAGTGAAACTTGCGTCGTTTGCAGACACCTGGGTACGCACCCGCGCACTACTCGATATTTTACCACCGAAATAAACTGCCCGGCAAAATGTAAATTTCTCTACGGCTGGCTATATATCAACCCGTATTTGGAGTTTGACGAATTACGAGTAAATGAGAGTGGTTGTGTGTTTGCGTGGAGCTCGGTGTCTTTGGGGATGAATCTTTTGGTTTATAGCTTTTTGAAGTGTTATTTTTAAACTTTCGAAGTGAACGTGAGACGTGTTTACCATATATAATACTTGTTTATGTACAGTTACGGATCATTTCACTATATCGGACGTTGAACCGACTTTATCATCTTCTGTTACTTTTGAGACGGGTCCGCCAAGTACGAGCTCGAGGCTTTGGACTCAATAGAACGACGAGCTAAAAAGCTTATTAATAACGTCGGCTCCATAGTCTGTCGCACCGACGTGAAGTGGTCGACATATCGGTATTTTATAGGATACATAAGGGTGAGTGTGCTCAGGAACTGCACAACTTAATGCTTCCATCACCTTTCTATAACCGTACTAACAGACGGCGTTGCGCCACCCTGGTAGAAATACCACCAATTCGCACTAAGCGTTTTGCTTCTTCCTTCATTATAAAAATGTAGTGCCACTCAAAACTTTGAAACACATCGGCTTGCACGGCACTACAGTGCGCTCGTTACCCTGAGACATTAGGTATTAAGTCTCATAAGCCCAATAATTTCACAAACATAGTATTGGTGTAGGGCATTGCCTAGTACTCGTAGTTGTTTTCTAGTTATAAAAATCTGTCACCAAATATCTGTCAAGATCAGAGAGAGTGATCAAACATCATCCATCAGCCATCAAGAGTATCACAAAAATTGTTGTATTCATTAGTAAAATTCACTATCAAATTATCACAGTTGCAGTGAAAATGAGCAGGTGCCTAATGACTACCTGCGCTGTGTACGAGGAACTTTTTCACGTCAAAATACTTGAGACAAACTGCTATTTTTCAACGTCTCCAAAACAACGGGTAGCTGCGTTAGTTAAAGCGTTTCATTAATATTGTAGCATATCTAGTCTTAGTGTCAGTGAGTGTTGCATTTGAATAGGGCTCGGGGAACGAGTCGCGCAAACTAAGTTTCCAAATGTCAAATGAATACCATCTCAGAATACTACTGAAATATTTTGATTTAGGCCGTTCTTTTTTTGAATATTTTTGTTTTTTACCGCCATTAGATTTAAAGTACTTAAAAACGACCAGCAACATTATTTTTATCAAACCTCGAAGCGCCTGAAAAAAAAAGTTAAGCTTTTAAAATCTAAAATCCGCAGCTCCAATAAGTGTTTTTTGTTAAACTCCAATACAGGAAAAAAGTTCAAAATGTGTCGAAACACTCAACAAATGATTTTGAATACTTCTAAATCTGGCAACACGGTTGTACAAACAGAAGGCTTTAAGAAAGCCCTTTAGGTCTCAGGTAAGCGATCGATACCCACCGATTTGGATAACGCTCCGTGTCCCAATCGGCGACGAAATTTAAATTTTATATTCTTCCGATGTATGTATAGGATTCGTAGTACTCGTATTGAAACTCGAGTATCGATGCCAAATACTCGGCTGGTACCGAACTAGTACATACCGCTTGCTAAATCTAGAATGTATTAATAAAAGCATATGATATTATCTAAGTCTAATATAATATCGATGCAATCAGTTGATTGCAATAATTAATACATTATAATAATTAATAATATAATATATAATATATAATTATTTAAGAAATTAAAAAGGAAATTAAAAAAATATTCACCGACATTATTTCCTGCAAAGATTTTTATTTTTTTTTAATAAATCCATAGGCTTTCGAAAAAAGTATAACAATATGTTTCAACAGCCAGTTGTTCCTCCCATCAGAAGAGGCTATAATTGTTTATCGATAGAGTACATAATAGGTATCGCAAAGTATCACTACTTTTTATTAAGTATCGAGTACTCGGTATCAGGTACTACAGCTTAAAATATCAATACATACTCAGGATTGTTCGAACTCTACCGATGTATCCTTGGTTTGGAAAGCGGTGGGAGTCTACGAGTCTCTCGGAGTCTGCGGGACTGATCCACCCACGCGGAAGGCAAGCTTTGCTACTCATATTGTACGAGAGCTTTTGAGCTAAAATGTTACTGCATTTTGTCTTCGTTGGGTTTATTTCATGCACGGCGAAGTGATTTACTAGTAGTTTAAAAGCTGTGGTTTTGGTTTATTATACTGAAAACATAATTTCGCGATCGGGTTTGAAATTGAGACTTATATTAACTTTGCATGTTATTGGTGTCAGTCTGCCGCCAAGCAGTAATGTGCAAGCATTACTGTGTTCCGGTTTGACGAGCAGAGTAGCCAGTGAAATAACTGCAGGGCTTATGAGACTTAATATTTAATGTGGGTAATGAGCGCATTGCAGTGCCGCGCAAGCCGTTGTGTTTCAAAGTTCTAAGTGGCACTACAATTGTTATGGCCCGTCGTTATGCTTATCATCAGCGAAACGACCAGCTCGTCTCGTTATCAAATTGCATAAAAAGGTCTTCCTGCTGCCCTTGTCACATTTTCCTGGGGTCGGCACAGTACGTCTTTACAAGAGTACTACTTTTAGGTTTTGACGATTTTTTACAGCTGGCCGCCTGATACTGATCCTCGCAGGAATCAACATGAAAATGCATTAATCTTAAAATACTTGAGTGTTCATTTATTATTTCATTTGTTGTCAATAAAAGAAATAACGCTGATGCTTCTTTTTCATACACTTACTACAACGCATATCTCTATACTATCACCAACGTACCTGCAAAAAACAAAACAAATCATGAGCGCACAGAATAACCATACAAAAACTATTATAATGCCAGCAATCAGTGATACACCTAAAATAGTGTTAGCAAATGAAAATTTAATCAAAGTTAGCCGCTAAAACAACATTCCCAATTCGAACGTTCGGAAACAACCCGATACCTTTGCTGGCGAACCACGAGCGCGCAGTTAATCGCCGCCAACTAGTGGGTAATCCTTTCGAGTGGTGTGCATATAACGCATAGCTGCCATAACGCGTACAACTGCTATAACGCGTATAACTGCTATAACGACTGCATTCCGTGGCGCGCTCCGACGCACAGCCGGTGAAATTGCGGCACTCGCCGGCTCAAAGCGATGACGCGGCCGTATCATTGCATGATGTGCATCACTGGCGCACTACTGTGACTAGTGTTGAGGTGACGCATTTGGTTATGAACGGATAAACAGTAGGGACTATCCGTGGAAACCGGCTGGGAACGTTATTCGTTAGCACCCGATCATGACAGCAAAGTTACGACTTATACAAGAGATAATAGAAACATATACCGAGTTACGACTTACAAGAGATAATAGAAACATATACCGAGACGTTGTTTTAAAAACATAGGGGTTTTACCACAAAAAACTTAAACACACTTTAAACCTATGTTAAACACTGTTTAACGCCTAAATATGCCTTAGTCGCAAATATGAGCAACCACAAATCCTGATTTAAGTAGTGTCTAACCGTTGTCTAACGCAATTCTGTTGTGACATTTCTAATCATTTTTGACGTTTATCTTTAAACGCTTTCTAGCTAAACAGGCGACTAAAAATGGGTTTTTTGTGGTAACACTATAAGTTTCTGTTGGTGCTATTTATAATTTTCATATTGCGTTGCGTTTTCGTTTTAACACTATTCATATTGTTTAATTTAATTTTCAATGTTACTAATTAATGTTAACGCTCCTTGTTAACGGCTTCTAACTTAATTCATTATTTTGGCATTTTATATAAAGTCCATACTGACAATAATGTGTGTATGAAGAGAGTACGGGCATGTTTGTGAAAGTAGTTTTGCGAACCGAATGCGCTTTAGACGATATGGGATCTTTGTCAAATTATGCGAGGGACTAATCTCTTTGGGGTCGTGAAGCACCTATCGATTTTGAACACAGTGCTATTTTAAAAGAGTTTTGAACTATCTACACAGAGTACCTACGGGCTACGTGTTAAATTCAAATGCGTCTTAAGTACCAGGTGGTAGAACTAACCCTTATGCGAGAGCCTATCTGGGTGGATATCACCACTTTGCTTTTGTAGTCTGCCGCTAAGAACTAAGTGCAAGCATTGCTGTGTTCCGGTTTCATGAGTAAAGTAATCAAATAATTTACGCGGCTTATGATATTTAATACCACATGCCTCAGGAAAAAGGTGTTAAGGCGGTGAATGTACTGGTGATATACGAAAAGAATAAAAAGGAAAAAAATGTTTACTTATTGTCATAAAATATCCTTAATTATTACAAATCAGAGTCATCATGTCTGTCGTAGGCTTGACGCGGACGCGAGCTACGCGGGATGTATAGACACCTGGCTGTGTCGTGTCATTGACCGACTACCGTTAGGGTGTCCATATTATCTCGTAATTTTCTTGCAGTCTAATGACATTTTAGTAAATGTTTTTATTGATATGTATTTATAATTACTTCCTATATTTTTAAGAACTCAATACGACATTGTGTTCGAATCTTGAGCCTCTTTACTTAAACATCCTGTATACCGCGCGGACGCTGTTTTTGACATCATCAGCATATACACTCGTCCACCTTTAGTCGGCCCTGATAAACGCTAATCATTTCGATTTTCACTTTCTACAGTCAGATATTTCTTTTTGTCGCATTCAATCTTTTGCTAATCGTAGCGCATTACCACTTTTTATTTGTTTGCATAATCCTTTAAATAATGTCGAGAATTTGTTTCTCAACATTAAGATGGCATAAAATTGATAAAAGTTGCATTATGCATTATACAAATCTACTCTCTCTAGAGAGCTCTAACAAAAATACAGCCCATTAGAAAAGCTATAAAGAGATATGTAGGGTTTTAGCGGTGCCTATTAACAAAATATAGACATTCAATTTTACACCAAAATATAAATTCTGACCAGATCAGCATCAAACGAAAGCTAATAATCCGTAGAAAACTGCATTACCATATTTATCATTCGAAAACTCTGATAGTTTTTATTTGGCTTACAACACGCTTCTACGGAACTAATGCACACAGACCCGTCGCATCAAAACTATAAAAGCATTTCAAAAGCCGACTACAAATAGTAAGTACAGCATACAGCATCATGGCCTGAATGGACCACGGAGCTGCGCCGGCGGCGACGACGCGAGCATTGCCCTCGCACTCGCACCCCCTCGCTCCTCCGCCAGGCACAAACGTGACTGACTGCATTCCACCGCGCTTCCTGACCATGGCAAGTGCAGCGGCATTACGCTGCAAGTACGTACCTCTCTCCCCACCAGCCGTACAGGGCCTAGACCACCCGACACAAAGAAATTCCAATTCTATACTAATAACAAAGGATTCTGAGGTGAAGCTTGTACTTCGTGAAAAAACGTAGATCTTTTGAAATAGATTTGATTGCTTGTTTGCATCAATAATTTTTTTTAAGACTAGGTGTATATTCTGTGGCTCTAGTGGAAAGTTCGTAAAAATGTGGTGTGCGTAACATTTTGCCAATTGTTATGAGTCCAAAACAAGAATTTTGTGGACGAAGCCACCGGGATCTGAGATGTGCTCCTTCGCAATCACGTAATTCGATAAACTGATCAATGGCATCTTTTCATGTAAGAACCTTTCTTTAAAATAATCACAAAATCTAATATTATGAAGAAAAATAAAGGGATCCCACCCCGCCCGTTACTCGCCTTCTCGTAAGCTCTTTGTAATCTAATGCATTAAGATTATTAGGTTTCCTGACGTCGTCGACTTAAAATTTACCGGTTTTTTATAGGCTATAACAAAATTTCTTCGTATATTGAAGATCTACCTTATCTACGCGGTGTCGGTTAAATCTAGCGAGTTCACAAACTCAGAACCGTGTCGTAGAAAGCAGGATGAAGTGAAATGAGTGCAATTAAAGCTTGGAGTAAATAGAGATTTTGATCGCACTCAGAGCGGTACGTTACTCTTTCGATATAAGATATATCGTCGGGTGCAAAGCGAAAAGTATGGAAACACTGTAATAGCCGGCTGTTGAAAGCGCTTTCCGTGAGGCTTTTAAGCGCTTATCTTGGAAATGATAGCCGCGACCGGACGTTGAAAGGCTGTGACGGCAATTTACTTACATTAGGACATGCCCCGTTCCACCAGCGTACTAAGCGATGAAAGCTAAGAATTTTTGTGATGCATTTCATGCAGCGCCAAGTTTGTGGTGTATGAACGATAAATAAAAAGTTGAAAAGGTTTGGGGCATATTTTGTTGTAAACCTTTCATGAATTTTAATGCAAAGTGAATGCTGGTTATGTTTTAATTGCGTTAAAGAATTTGTACAAGCAATTTAAACTTGTTAATAAATAAAACATTGAATTAGAGAAACTAAAGCTTTTCAGTTTTCCCTAGTCTTTTAGACTTATTTTTTATCAATGGACTATGCAAACCGCTAGTAAATGCCAACATTTTTTTAGAACTTCCACCATCAGTCAACAAACGCGGTCGATTCGCAGCGCAGTGAGTTTTATGAACTCGTAACAGATTCAGCTACGGAAAATAAAACTACAGGTCAGTTCAATTGTTTTAAGGCACAATCAACGAACCGAAACTTCGAACAAAATGCGAATTTTTTTATCAAATATTACTGAATAATACTGCACAGTTTTGTGATCTTGGTAGTGTGTAAAACTGCTAACATATTGGATGCACAGTATATTAATGACAGCTTCATTCACTTTAATTAATTAATTGTTTTTTCTTGCATATAGTTTCATGTTACTTAACAGCAAGTGAGATAGCGGACGTAAACCTTTACAGTAAAAAGTAATAAAAAAATGTTGGAAAAAAGGTGTCCCTTAATCTGGATGTTGCTGGACATCCATCTTTTACTAGGTAGGATTAACTCTTCTGCGAGTATCCGTTTAGGTGAGTACCACAGCTTCGGTTGTGTAGTTTGCTGCCAAGCAGTAATGTGCAAGTATTACTGCGTTCCGGTTTGATGAGCGAAGTAGTCAGTGAAATTACGGCGCTTATGAAACTTTATACCTAATGCCCCTGGGTAACCAGCGCTATGCCGAGCGAGTGCCACGCAAGCCTTTATGTTTCAAAATTTTGGATGGCACTGCAATTGTTATGGGTCGGCGTTATGCTTACCATCAGGCAAACGACCAGCTCGTCTCATTATCCAATAAAAAGGTTTCTTTAGGACAAGAACGCTTCATATAATATAAGGTGATTTTATTGGGATTTATTTTATTCTCTAGAATACTAAGCGTTTGTACACTATCTCAGTTGATTTTAAGTGTCAATTTTACTGAATGTATAGTGGACGAGTTAAATCTAGAATAGGACTGACTTTTGACTGCAGCTACAACATATTTTTAAATAGAGGGTGGTAGCTAGGCGTTCGGTAAACATTTGACAACTATCCCAACCATTTTTTTGACGCCAGATTTCAATTTCCAATATTTCAAGTCACAAAAAATGTTCCAGTGCTGAGAACAAGATCTCTTCATCGTCAACCACAGCATGATAGAACATCAAAGAAAATGGCTGACAGTCACAAGCCTATATTGAATAATATAAAACGTAGAGGAAGACAGAAAACCGTCGATTTACAATATTTTTCCGTCTCAACCCGCTTGGAGCACAGTTTTGTTGTTTAACCTTCTCGCATGTAGCGATAACTCATGGAACAATGCCGTGTGAGGCCAGAAATAGCGGCGGATAACAAACGCACGGCTCGGACGCCGCACTCTTGTATATAGTAGCTTTTATAATCTCACAAATAAACGTTGAGATTATCTAAGCTGGGGCAATTAATTTGAGATTCGGGAGACTGAAAACATGAGCAGTATAGAATAGAATAGAAAAACGAACATAGAACATGTTAATTGGATTAATCAATACGATAAAATGTGGGATGCTATATATATGGTAAATAGCACCACGTATTACCGGTAAATATTTTTTTTATGTTATTTGGTAACGAGATAAGCTGGTCGTTTGACTGATAGTAAGCATAACGCCGGCTCATAAGAATTGCAGTGCCACCCAGAACTTTGAAACACAAAGGCTTGCGCGGCACTGCAGTGCGCTCGTTACCCTGACACATTAGGTATTAAGTCTCATAAGCCCAGCAATTTCACTGGAATAACACCATAAAAATTAGTAACAGGTAACATTAATACACAAATAAAGTAATATTAAATATCATTATTTACACAGCTACATAGTTATAATTACTTAGTGTAACATGTAGAGCCCCTTATAAAGAGAAATAACGAGAGATGGCACAACGCTGTTTATCGTAACAAAATGTCCTGCATGGACGTTTATTATTTTCTGTATTATAATATCCTGCCCAATATCTAACATGCTCTTTTATGTCCGACAACAGCAAACAGGAGAGTAAGAAAAAAGTAAATAACACACATGGCTTAATTATCGTCATAACATGTTATGGTTTTAATTCTCTCTTCACATGTTGCTAATTATGATGTATATCATATTATACTATGTGAAACAAAAAATTATATATATACGTTATGTATGTACCTATTTATCACAACGGATATTGTGTCGTGTCGAAAATCTCGACTTAAAAAGCTCACGTTCGTTATTTTCAGTTTACGCCAGATAATTTTTCTACGACAACACTAGCAATTCGTTTGTGGAGTGGTTTTCATCGGTCCATAACAACCTACTGAGGTTACACTGCTTAGGCTAAGATTCAGAGACGATTCTAAGCGTAGACTTTGGCTTCCATATGTCAAAACTGTATAGAATTTTGACGTATGGAAGCGTGAGTCCACGCTTAGATTCGTCTCTGAATCTCATCCTTAGTGTCCAGCGATACTAAGCAGTTTTATATGCCAATTTTTCAGCGGCGCTTCTATCAGCTCCTCACTCTTATACATAAGTTTCATAGTTTTTTATGTATACAGATTGGGAACGACGAACTAGAAGACGTTCGAAAGACGACTTGAGTGATACACGAACAATTTGCAATTAGGCCGCAAACATTGGAAGCACATGGAAGGTGCTCAGCAATGGAAAATAATAGGCTACAATAACTATAATCTGGTCGGAAATAATGTTTTCCAATTTAGCAATAAAAGCTACAAATCCAGTTACTCGAAACTAACCCTACTTCAAGCACTCGAACTCATCTCGATACAGACTCGCTCGCGGTTCCTTGCGATTCAATTGCGGACAATAGTTTCGATGTCCAGATCGTTATTGCGCGACGTGAACCAATATCGCCGTTAATGGCCCACCATTTGAATGTTTACAGATTTTTCTTTCATATCGGGTACGAGTTTTCAGATTTGTTAGAGGTAAGGCGGTGCAAGTCATTGCATTATTGAATTGGGATTTAGGGAGCGATGGCTGAGCGTGGAGGGAAGCTGCGAGGGTTTTTGTAACGTATGATAATAGCATGATATTTAGAAAGATATTTTTGAAGAGCAGTATTTTAAAACTGGCTATGCACAACGTAAGGTAACGATAATGGTATAAAACTGGGCATAAAATCACGGAAATAATTAAACAAATATTTAATAATATAGATTTGTAGATTTAAAAAGCGAGAAAAAAATTATGACAGTGGTCTTCCACGCTAAATTGATTATTATCAAGTGAATCACACTGAATCGGCAATAGATTTGGTTTAGATTTGGTACACACACAGATAATAAATAGTTCGGATTATCATATAAAACACGTTTCATTCAAGAAAAAAATACTGTTCTCAAGTAAAAATGCGTGTAAAACTGCTCTGCGCAACAAGCCTATAGTGCCCATATTAGTGTTTTAAAACTACATTTCACTAAGTGATCATAAACTTCAATATATCTTAAGACAAGAAATACATTTTAAAACATAAACAAACTTTGTTTTCTTCACTGACAGGTAAGTATTACTTACTAAAAGGTTTACTAAAGCCTAAAACTTCAAAACCCTGGGGGAGCAACAAAGTTGAAATAAAAATCATACACGCGCGGCCTTGGCAACCATTTATAAGAATAGTGGTTGGAATCCTTGTTAAAAGTCATGTGAGCCTATATGATAAGGTTTTTATAGATGGTGCCTGGACTTTTACTCCATATCATTGCATCTAATGTGAATGTGAACAGATTCAGACGATGTCTCATTTATTGTCATGTCCAATTCTTGTCCAACAGATGTTATCCTAAAGATTTGATGGGAGTAACGGTAAGGGCAATAGACCTCACCACTTACTGAGCCTAAAATATAGGCTTAACTAGCTGTGTCCCGCGGCTTCGCCCACGTAATAAAAGTAGCCTAAGTTACTTCTTTTAACATCACCTATCTGCCAGTAGTCTTGAAAGTTTTGAAAGTCTCTAAAGTCTCGTTAAAATCGGCCCAGCCGTTTCGGAGATTAGCCAGACCAAACAGACAGACAGAGAAAACTATTTAAAGAAGTGTGTTTTTGTTATATGTATCGTAATATGCTCATATGCATTTAGTAAATAGCTGCTATGCTGACATTACAATCAGACACTTCAATTTTCTGATGATGATGATTGATGATTCATGATAAAAAAGATCGTGAGTGCCTAGATGTTGCGCTATCTTAACATCTCCCTAAAACCGTTGCGCTGGTGTTCACCTACATGGATAATGTACACAATACACATCTCGAAAAAATCTCACTCAGCCAGCTAGGTGGTGACGAGATCAAAACTGCTTAATTTGTTAATAACATAAGGCATAAGCTGGAGTGAATAGCATTACAAGATTCGTAGTAGCACCCTTTATGTTTTAGTTCCGTCAACTATATCTAATAATTGCTATTTTGTTTATTAAATTAAAAAAATACCTGACATTTACTAAACATTATTACAAAGAAAAATTAAACAATATCTGGACAAAAGGCATACCTAAGGTTACTTTCTACTTTATTAAATTTACGGTAGATATTTCATTGTGTATTCTGGCAAGAAGCTCCAAGATTTTCCGTAAAGCCATGACAGTCTAAGCGAATAGCGAAATGTTCAGCATCATTATTATTAAACTAAAAATGAAGACACTACAAAGCCATCAGCAATATTTGGCATGAAATAAAAAGGTTTTAGTTAATAAGCGGTTGTAATATCGTACAATCTCTTTGATGGTGGTCATAAATAACCATTGCCTGCATTAAAAAGAGGTACTTTTTCACTATTTTTATATCAATGTAACATTGTGACGAAACTTTATTCTATAATAGCACAATGGTCTTTGGTTACTAGAAATAGACACTATTTAAAAAAAATAGTAATATTTTGTACAGGGAAAATTGAAAACCATTTTGTACGTCGGTAATAACTGTCGCATGGAAAATACTAGCTTTTAGCACAATGTAGGTTTCTAATACGATTTGTTATTTATTGTAGTCTTTCGCTTTGTGGTGGTAGGATATTTTTTCCTATTTGGAATTTAGAAATACGCAATTGCTAACGGCTTTAGCGGACAACATCTAATAACGGTAGATTAAAGAGATGTTATATGAAAAGTTACACAACTACATACTTTTAATACCTCTTTAATTATTTGAAATCTCGAGATGTGGAGACAAGAAAAAACATCATAATTTAACGTGACAGGAAAATAAAACAAAACAGTAAAGAATAACGGTTTGGTAGAAAAAATAATAACTCAGCATATCCTAGATTATTACGGGATTATGTTGGGCTGAACTTTCAATGTCAGGTTTTTATTCGTTAAATTGCTTTAAGCTTTAATGTAAAAGAATAACAATGGTTCAACAGATATTGCTATACCAAAAATAATGATTACTCGTTCATGCGAGCAAGCCCGAAAACTAAATCACACGACGATCTTAGAAGATCACTACATTTAACTGCCTTTATTTATAGTCAAAGTAGAAGGCCCAAACGTGCAAAATACTTTCAGTAAACAAATTAGCCGCTATATTTCAGGAACTTAGCCTGAAAGTAGGCGTCTCTTACCCATTTCCACAACATGGTGGCAGAAATGTTCTTATCTTCTAAGATTTAGATTTTAGTTTGACACCGATTCTGTCCCAAAAGACATTATGTATCCGCTAGGCGAGAGCAGAAGAATTCCTAGTCAGTATGTTGCCTCCAATTTTTACACTAGGCATTTACCTAACGACCGAAACTAATACGGGTAGAACGTAAGGTAGGCATAAGGTAAGGTTTTGACGTATTGCGATAATAACGCCGCCAGGTTCTTCCTTTGGCTGTGATAGAATATTACATTTTTTTATGCCTTTGGATAACGAGTCGAGAGGGTCTTATGACTGATGGTAAGTATAAGCCTGGCCCATAATAATTGCAGTGCCACTCAGAACTTTGAAAGACTAGGACTTGCGTGGCATTGCGCTCGTTACCCTGAGACTTTAGTTATTAAGTCTTACAAGCACTGTAATTTCATTACTTTGCTCATCAAAACGGAACACAGTAATGCTTGCACATTATTCATCATCATCAGCCGGAAGACGTCCACTGCTGAACATAGGTCTCCCTCATAGAACGCCACTTGGATCGGATACTCGCCTCTTGCATCCAACGGTTCCCCGCGGTTTTGACTAGGTCATCCGTCCACCTAGTGGGGGGCCGTCCTACATTACGTCTTCCGGTTCGTGATCGCCACTCGAGAACCTTTCTGCCCCATCGGTTGTCGGTTCTGCGAGCGATGTGGCCTGCCCATTGCCATTTCAACTTGCTAACTTTGAGAGCTATGTCGGTGACTTTCGTTCTCCTGCGGATCTCCTCGTTTCGGATTCTATCACGCAGGGAAACCCCGAGCATAGTCCTCTCCATAGCTCGTTATAGCACATTACTGCTTGCCGGCAAACTACACGAGCAAAGCGGTGGTACCATTCAGACACTCAAAGAAGAGTCAGTCCTACCACCTGGTATATATATTCCCATTTTTTGTATTGATGATGCTTTTTTCACTTTTTTTTTTCTCATAGCGGGTTAGCGTTTGACCCAATTATATCTAACCTGACCTTAAACCTGACGTCAAAATAGATCAAAAAGGGTAAGAGCTACCCAGATCAGCGCAACCAGGTATTATTAGTGTCATTCTAGTGGTAGTAACCATGCTATGGTTGCTTCACAATATTTTACTTTACGAACATCTCAAGCTCATGCTTTCCAACCAACGACCCACGAATTAGCGGAATTACAATAATCATTAACTTTTAAATATACGACATTCTGACGTCTAGTTCTAAGTAACATCTTCTAATGTTACAGTTTGTTCTATTGATCTCGGCCTAAGATTCTGATGACACCACCACGGTATCATATCCGACCGCCGCCGACAATCCGCAAATTCCCACACTATTTGCATCAACACACTTCCCTTTAAAACAACAAAACGTTAACCGATTCGCGCGGCTAAAGCAAACAAATTATAACTATTAACGCGAATGCCACCCGATATTAATATTTCCGTCGAGGGCTGAGCAGACAGTAGTTAAGGTTGTGAAGTTTCTGAATCTGATACACTTGGTATACCTATAGCGGGTAATACCAACGCATCTTCGCTTAGGACAACAGGATATATGTATAGGTACCTAATGATCAAATGGTAAGTCTATTCCGTTTAAAATAACTGAGAGAGAAGCGCAAAATTTCATGAACACTTGAGTAAATAAAATGAAGCTTATCATTATCAGTTCCCACTGCTGGGATACCGGCCTTCTCTCAGAGATAGAGGTATGGGCCACCACGTGGGCCCAGTGCGGCTTGGGGATGTCACATTTCCTCGAATTTTGTGGTTCTCGAACATGCCGGTTTCCTCACGATGTTTTCCTTCACCGTTTTAGAGCTAGTGTGAATAATCCGCACATAACTTGATATAAGTCATTGGTGCGCGCCGAGTCGAGATTCGATGGTGCGTCGGATTGAAAGTCGCACAAGTTCCTGCTCGGCCACACTCGCTCTAATGAAGCTTATATTGAAGTCTAATTCAAATTATTGTATTTACATGAGCACAAGGAGCGTCACATAGTTAGACTAACACTTCCACAATTACTTCTACGCGTGTAAAAAAATGTTGGACTTGTAAATTTGGAGACAAAAAATTTATTTACCACAAGTGCCGATCTTTATGTGTATGTTAATAATGGGCGTGAGCCGAAATCGTTTGTTCCAAACTGAAACACTGTCTTACACTTCCTGGTTATATTTAACGAAATTGCAGTTAGAAAGGCCCTATTAATGAACGTCCCGCTTCCCTTTGTCCGGTGCCGGGCATTTCCTGCACAATCGCCGTGACACCGAGTAATTAGGGAGAAAAATTTGTTACTTAGACGTCTACTGTATTTCTGGGTTGCGGTAGACCGCTTGGGATGTGGAGGACATTTCAAGATGTGAATATGTTTTTGTCGTGTCAGTGTCAGTTGTTCGACTAAAGCATGAATGATGGGGAGTCTTGATCTGGAAGCTCAAGCAAATTTATCTACTAAGTCAAACCTGCTTGCATGAACTATGAATAATTTTAATAATATATTTGTTCAATAA
Organism: Crocallis elinguaria; assembly: GCA_907269065.1. Taxonomy (NCBI): domain Eukaryota; kingdom Metazoa; phylum Arthropoda; class Insecta; order Lepidoptera; family Geometridae; genus Crocallis; species Crocallis elinguaria. The sequence continues at coordinate 5,885,647 of OU026079.1, read as the reverse complement.
AACCCAAACGACTGTTTTGTGACTGATGTTAAGAACATCTCGAAGCCAATCGAGTAATTATAATATTTTGTTGTTATTTGCATAAAAAGTTGGTTACAATTGTGATAGAAAATATAACATTTTGCGGTAAAATGTTTCTGGCTCCGTATTCGTCCCAACATTCGACTGTACTTAAGTTAACGCGTTTAAATAAGAGATTTTTTGTTAGTGGTAGGACTAACTCTTCTGCGAGTGTCCGTCTGGGTTGTTACCACCGCTTTGCTCGTGAAGTCTGCCGCCAAGCAGTACTGTGCAAGCATTACTGTGTTCCGGTTTGATGAGCAGAGTATCCAGTGAAATTACTGGGCTTATGAGACTTAATACCTAATGTCTCAGGGTAACGAGCGCACTGCAGTGCCGCGCAGGCCTTTGTGTTTCAAAGTTCTGGGTGGCACTGCAGTTGTTATGGGCCGGCGTTATGCTTACCATCATGCAAACGACCAGCTCGTCTAGTTACCAAATAACATTAAAAAAATTTAACCATTTCTGTGTCATGATCACTTAGCACGTATATTAAGGTCATGAAATTATTAAGGTATCTAAAACTACGTAATTAGACGAGATTAATTAGCTTGATGATATCATGCACGCCTGCCCATTGCTGAGCCAACCAGAATGGCGTGTTGTCCTAACCCTAAGGCACTTTTTGAAAGTCGCATATGCGAAGTAATTGCGCTGTCTTCAGCTCCATGTGTGACCTACGTACTACTTTATATGCACGTCAGAATGCTAAGGTCAATATAAGCAGATAAAAATATATAGTTTATTTAATACAATCAAGAAAGAGGTAGTCTCATTCCCCTCGTTTAGTATTTTTATCCATGTTATTTGTTATCTATTGTATTGAAGAACCAAATTGAAAAAATAAACATCTGAGAGAGTATAATCACAGCGCAGCGTGCTCTAATATGAAGTTAGGTAGGATATAGTGGTGTATTTCGAAAGAAAGACGATCGGTAATGTTAGAACAACATTTTAGAAATACTTGTAGTGTATTTCTCAGCCCACATTGTTACTGTTGTGTAAGGAGTTTCTCTCGCGCGCGTTGACCAAATATTTAATATCCATAATGTGTTCTTTGCTAACCAAAGGCTCTAACTACACTCAAAACGGTGTGCAAACAAGTGATTTATTAAATATGTCAACAAAAAACCGCCAGACGTACCCCATACAATGTTAGAATAAAAAAAAAGAACGTAAGCGTCAAAAACCTGTACACTTTGTGCAGTAAACTATATATAACCCTATGTTATCATGGTGCACGTTAGGCATAAAATTAGGTATGACACAGGCAGTATTTGAATGTATCTAGTTTAATTACTGTCGTTTTTGAATTTTCACTCCTTTTATGCGATTTTCTTTTTTGCCACCGTACGAATTAAGGTGTTTAGTAAAAATAGTAATTGATGTTATTTTCGCTATTAAACCACTGTTTTCTTCAACTAAATATGTTTTTCAGCAAATAAAGGCTAATAAAAGCCAACAACAATCATTTCAGTGTACAATTATACTCTTTTCGCCCATAAATGGAAAAATACGTTAGTTTAAAAATCGAGCCAACTTAAGTCCCTTTTTGCCATGATTCAAAGCATCACTCCTGCTTATAGTTGCCCCAATCATAATGCCAGATTGTCTCATACGCCCTTCACTGATAACTGTGCTTTCAAACTGGGATAAGCAACGCTTGCGCACTGCTTGGCGGTAAGTTCATGAATAATTAATTATGTTCCTTCATTTATTTGGACGGTTAAGTAACGACTTAACTTTAACTGTTGGTGTGTCTGGTTGGGTTGGAGACAACAATCACTAAACCATTTCTTAGACTTTGGGTGGCCTTAGGAAAAATCGCCAAAGCCACTTGTACAAGCGAACATGAAAGAAACGTGAAAGGAACTGATATGATCATGATACCCATATGGACCTATCGCAGTATTCGGATAGTTTTTTTTAGCTCATAATTACAGTGTCACTCAGAACTTTGAAACACAAAAGCCTGCGCGACACTGTATTGCGCGTAAGCCCAGTAATTTCACTGGCTACTTTGCTCATCAAACCGGAAGACAGTAATGCTTGTACATTACTGCTTGGCGGCAGTCTTCACGAGCAAAGCACTTGAGGGACTGGAGTTGCACTTGAGGGAGTGTCAGTATCCTCGTTCTAGACTTATCATGTTACCACCTTCGACTATATCGGGACCATGTAATGATCCAACAACAGCCATATTAACACATTGCATCATAAAAATTATTTCATGTGTGCAAGGCACGACGAACACACTTTTCTACGAGAGTACATTTGGTCCCGTTTTCCTCATACATTTTTCCGCGAACAGTAGTATGTAATCATTGATGTGTTCTGATTTAAAGGGCAATTATTGAGTATATGATGCTTGGGAGCTTTCGAGGTTTCAAGAGCAGGACAGCGCCGTGCAATTGTTTGATAGTCAAAGTCAACCTTTGCAATCTTTAAGAAAGAAAGGAAATACATATTTTTTCTTATTATGTGAATGTTTATAATGGTTTTTTATAAAATATTTTTTTTTAATTTATACTAATTTAAAAATATTTGTTTGACACATCCTCGTTGTCTGACATAGTAGACTAGGCTTTAGTCAAATGAGACTCTTATAAGATTCCCTACTGGAATTGGCTGTCTCTGAAGTGTGGAGGCTAGTTTTTTACCATCGACACTTGAATGTATGGCCGTTCCGGTTTGTAGCCGGCACGATGACCTTATATTATTTATGGGATGGTACAAAACAAGGTCGAAAGCGGGCCAGCAAACAACTAAAGTTTTTCTCCTATTTTTAACTGTGAAATGTTGATACAATTTTATTCGTCTCGCATTTTTTTAATTCTTTATAATGATTAAAGCCGGCTGAAATTTAAAGATTAAATAAATCAAAGAAATCAAAGATCAAAGGGTTTCAGAGTTATCCCACAAATTTGATCCTGATATGATAGAAATGATAGCGCTTTCAGAAGACTAGGTAATGTAAATGTTCGGTTTTATAAGCAACTTTTGAGCTGAACTTTTATAATATCTAGTAGCCATCGCTGAGTGTTTTTAAGTTTTGTTTCAGCTCTGATTCAGCTTTCATTTACTTAACATCACTGTTTAGGTAAAACATATCTCAAGAAAGTCAGTGGGAATCGCAGTTACGGTGTCAGGAGTCTGTGATATATTATAGCCATACAGATTACTGGTATGTTTGTGTGAGAAGTTTCGATGTGTGAAATTCGTGATGTATAGATTGACGTCTTTACGAAAGTTTATTTTGAGCACAATAGCTCGCAATTTGCAAGTTTTTGTCAAACTACCTATATGTGTTGATTGCATAATTGGCAGATTTATAAGCGTTGCTAAAAAAGTTGGTGTATCTGTCCATTATTTGTGTTCTCTTCCGTCTAGATATGCTAATTTTTTAATGTAAAGGATTTTATGTATTCGATTTTTGCCTACTTTTTTTATTTCATATTTTATTCATATAATATTTTGATCAACCCTTACTTTATGACTTAGATATTTTATAAAAGAGAAAAGACAATGTATAAATAAATTTCAAAAATTAATTTCTCGCTGTAGTGAAAATAGATACTTATCAGTACTTTTTAATATCATGAAATGAAAGATCTATCTATTAAAGAAACGGATAATTGTAGATATCGAAGATAGATATCGTCATAAAAAAGATGTGATATATTACAATTTAAAATTCACTTCAAACAAAAACGTTTATTGTTAGTAGTAAGGATGATTATTGCTAAAACCACTATCATTTTTGAACAAGAAAGATTCACCGAAGACTAATCGCTACCTCTCACGCCGGGTTCCGTATAATTATTACAATTTTCCCGACACTCGCGATGACGCAACCGGGCCCCACAGACGCAGATACGTGCCGTTTTTATTTACGTTCCCATAAAATGACCGCTGGTTACTCTCAGAGTAATTTTATATACGTTATAACTTGTTAATGGAAATGAGCTTTTAGTTGATGATACATGTAGTTGGCCCAGTATCCCAAGTACAAAAATATCATCAAATTTCAACAACTTTGATGTACTATGGTAAGTGCTTCTAAATGAATTTTATACTCGAAGAAAAAAACACTATAATAATCACAAGTAGTACTCAGTGTCTTGCTCTATTGTTTTCTTTGTTTTAATACATAACAGTTTTATAAAACAGGGTTTTGTCAACATAAATCTAAGAAAGCTTATTTTGGAATAATAAATATTATCAATTTAAAAAAATTGTCTGATATAGATAAACAACAAAATTCAGTAACTTTTCAGTGTTACAATTTTAATAAATTGCCAAAGCAGTTCAAATAACCAACACAATTTTGTAGTTAAACGAAGTTTGCGAATTAAATTTAAAAATTTGCATGACACTAAAGTTGCTTGAGAGCAGGAACTAGCTGGATCGTTTTAAAAATTGTTTGCAAAGGCTATAAGGTACGCGGCGGCACGCACGCTGTGAAGAGCCTCGTTCTTCTGTGTCGAATGTTTGACCGATGAATAATCGGGCTTGACTATTTAATTCCAGACCGATTTTTCTCATCACTAGCATGATTTAGTTAAACCCAGAATTAGCAGTCAAATGAATCAACATGGGATGCCGCCAGGATTTTGGGTATACAAATGCCGTCTATAATATTTAAGCTATTTCGTATAACAATACTGTATACTCGTAGTTTAGTTCAAAGGAAGATTTGTAAGTTTGACTTTATTATATTTTAGTTGTAAATGTTGTAAATGGACTATAACTATAATAATGTTGTAAAGTCTTATAGTTATTGTGGCAGTTTTGTGATCCTTCCAATTATTTGTCGGTCCACTGTTGAACGATTATTATCGTTCTCTTTTCAGTACAGTGGAAACAGGCTAGCGAAAAAAAAGAAGCAATTCCGCCCACGCAACTCCCGCCCACCCTAAAACGTAAATAGTAAAAGTACCTGTTTAATTTTATGAACGGAAAACCGCGGACGTCCCACTCATTTTAATGAAAAAAATACATTGCGAATTTTTAAATACTAATATTTGTGTAATTATGCGAAATTGATAGAATGCAAGGTAAGTATTGATAGATATTAAAAGGGGTTAAACTTTGATGTAAAAGTAGAGACAATAATTTATTTCTATGCTATTTGATAACGAGACGAGCTGGTCGTTTGCCTAATGGTAAGCATAACGCCGGCCCATAACAATTGCAGGGCCACTCAGAACTTTGAAATACAAAGACCTGCGCGGCACTGCAGTGCGCTCATTACACTGAGACATTATGTATTAGGTCTCATAAGCCCAGTAATTTCACTGGCTACTTACTCTGCTCATCAAACCGGAAGACAGTAATGCTTGCACATTACTGCTAGGCGGCAAGCTTCACGAGCAATAAGATTTCCCCAGTAAAAATACTTTAATTGCATTTGAGTGTTTTCTTCTGTTTTAAGTTCAGGTGATAAAATTTTTCTCATTAGGGAGGATACATATTCTAAGCCCGAACAACGTGCAAGCGTTTTTTACAAGACAAGATCACCGGAGTTCCTTATTTAGTTTGGTCATCTCGTCACTGAGTCACAAAATAAATAAATAAATAATAAATAAATAAACGCTTTTACACTCATACCCCCGCACTAGGATTCCCTGTGTCGCAGGTGGCATGGACACACACAGATACACATCACAAACATCCAAGACCCGAGAACAAACTTTATGCTTACACAAAATCTGCCCCGGCCGGGAATCGAACCCGGGACCCCTCGCTTTGCAAGCAGAGTTACTATCAACTTAGCTACGGAGCCGATTAAATAGTGTTGCTATCTGTTTATTAATACTGAATAGAGGAACCGTAAACATTATCCTTCGATACTAGCTACTCACAGACATGCGAACAAATTGACCAACCCAGAGAAAACGGGTGAAACTCTGCAGATGGCTAAAACAGCTATTTATCACATGACGTGACAGAATCCGATGTTTGCTGTAAATTGATTGTTGGATTGGAATTAATACAATTACGTGTATGTAATTAGGTGCATAGTTGTGCGGAATCGTCTCGCGCGGTCGCACTCGCTCGACTTTCCAGCGGTGAAACTGATACAAGTAACAGTTGCCCACGCGATGCTTCTTGTAACCGTGATATATTATTTTTTAAATAACGTATATCATGTTATGTTTGTAACGTAGTATTTTTATACTATGTAACGTGTTTTATATTTTTAATTGTATTTAGCGAGCGATTGTAACTAAGCGATTACATTTGTGGTGCGCATTTTTAGTTCGTCAGTCAGAACTTGTAGGGTCTTACCACAAAAAAACTACACACACGTTAAACCTGTGTTAATCACTGTTTAACGCCTAAACATGCCTTAGTCGCGCGATTAAATATGAGCAACCACAAATCCTGATTTAAGTAGTATCTATGTTTTGACATTTCTAGTAATTTTAGACGTTTATTTTTAGACACTGTCTAGCTAAATATGGCGTCTAAAATGGTTTTTTGTGGTAACACAGGTACTTTTTCGATAGTATTTTTAATTTAATTTTAACGTTTGTTAAGAAATATAATTAGTTTTCATTTGTTTGGTTAGAAGAACCTATGAACAGTTAAGGGGAACATCATCAATAGAAATGGTGTTTTGCAAAGTTTACTATTAAAATAATATATTTACTTATTATATAATAGTAATGGCATGTATAGTTCTTAAAATATTATAATTTTATTTTTACCTGTGTAATGAGAATATTTGCACGCCTACACTGGCAAAGTACGGTATCAAGGTTCTATGTATTTTGAACAACTTATGTCCTATTTTAAGTAAATAAAAATTTGGAATCTTGAAAAAAGTCGATGTACTTGTTTTCTGCAGTTGAGAACCCTATCGACAAAACGTTTGTTTTGTATGGCATAGTTGGTTAATTAGGCTTGAACTAAAGAAGGTATCCGTTAATGGTGAATACCGTTATTTAGGCCCAGACTTCCTTCTAAATATTTAACATGGTAATGGTTGGGTTCTTCGGAACCATTTCGCACCCGTTATGTAGCGACTGTGAATATTGACGCACGTGATGTAAATTATAACGATTTCATTAAAATCAGAATAGAGCCGCACCAAATGCTCCACCGATTTCGAACACCCTTGGAGATTATTATTTCCTTTGCCGAGTAATTAACATGCAACATTCGAAATTCAATAATTTTAATTTAATTTTAAACGAGTAGAGTTGCTCTACATTTCGGAAATTCCGGACCAGTTTGGTAGAGCTAAAGTTATATATAGCAGATTTAATAGAGACCGTAAAAGACGAGTAAAACGCAAACTATAGACAAGTTAAGGGTCGGCCGAGCTCGGTTCCGAGAGCGAATCAGATTTGCGAGCAAGTTATAAAATAACATAAACACACCTTTGACGGGTGGTCTTAATGAGAAAAGTTTGATACGACTTCCATTTAAGTCAAACTTCTGTCATCAACGTTTACTTTTACTTGGAGGGGTGTGGCTAGCCGGTGGATACCTCCAATAACGATCTCAATGTAAACAAAACTGATTATTTTTAACTGCAGTCGAGTAGCGACTGCTCGCTCGATTTCCGCCTTCGCTCGCCTCTGTTGGGATTGCATTTGAAATCGTGTTAAAAGTTTACATTGACGAACTTCGTTGGCGGCGCGAGTTGAAATATTGTTTTGGTTAAGGATAACAAACTCCGATCAGCTGAACCCGAGGGGAGATTTAAGAGATTCTAAGTTTCACCACTTTAAAGAAAAAAAAATTAAAACTACCGTTTACATTATACACGAGAAAGTTTCAGCGTTTCGTAGTCTCAAAGGCGTTCCGAAGTTGGTTTTGGCGAAGTTATTCCTAATAATTTTAATTTATTTATTTGAAACTTCGAGGAGCAGCTAGAGGCGGTGTAACTAGATCAATTAATTACAATATTCTCGCGAGATCAATATACCCGCCGAAGTTAAATTCACCGCGGAGACGTTAATACGCTTAACTTATGCGTGCGAACTTCATCCTCCATAGTTACGATCGCAGTTAACCAAGTGACGACACTTACTCTATCTCGGAAACTTTTGTAAGGCAATATTATATAATAATTAATGGTTATTTATGTGTAAGAGAAGTTCCAATCCGTGCGCGGTTCCCTGTATGGAGGGCGCGATCTTATCGCGATACATTAGTCGGCCGGAGAGAGTTATTATCAGATGGTTTGTTCGCAACTTTGCGGCCGTGCGCTGAAACTTATCGCGCGGCCGCTGGCGGTTGCGGCAAGGCACTCGACAGATAAGCACACTTACCATGTTAGAGAGCAGCAGTCTCTGGTGTTTAGCGAGCTGGGGGTCTAGGGCTTGGATCGGAAGGGCAAGGGGCAACGGGAGAGGCAGTTGCAGGAGCGGTTGGTGCACGGCCTGCTGCACGAGCAGCGGCGGGCAGCAGTTGCACGGCGGCACGTAGGACACGCACCCGAGCTGCGGCGGGAACAGCGTGGCGGCGGCCTCCGCGAGGCCGAGCACTCGTCTCTCACGACCGCATCCGCGGCCGACCTCCGATCTCTCGACGGCCACGCGCCGCCGACAATCTACCGCGACGACTCTGCACTCACCGGGAAATGCGCGGGAACTTTCAAAGTTCCGAGAAACTTATCGAGACCGATATATTTTAAACTTGGGAAAGTGAGACGGGAGAGGTGTGGGTAGGCTCGAGGGAGCGGGAAATTGAACGTTCGGGAGAAGCGAAAAACGTCGCACAGGGCTCGCGAGAGTGTGGAGAGAGTGGCGGCGTGCACGGAGCACAAGTCGCCAGGCCGGCGTGTGGCGGTGGACTGAGCGGCAGGCAGGTGCGCGGCGTGCGGGGGGGGTGCTGGAGGCGGGCCCACCTGACTCACCTGGGCGCCTGCGCCGTCCGAGCTCAGCCTCCGCGTCGCAGAATATGTGCCAGTAGTGAACCTACTGCCGTATCTCCACACAATACGCATACTACGTACGATACTCAAATCATTGGAACATGCGATGATGGCGAGTTTAATGGTACCTGTGTTACTATATTTAAATAAGATTTGGAAACTAGGTATTTTACTACTTATGAAAAGGTGTAAAGTATATAGAGAAACTATTGTTGATTAGATACAGATAATAATAACTTACTAGCCTCTATTTCTTAAGTAATTAATTCGAGTTGTTTCGAATTATTTTACTATAACAATGTTAATGTATATTTAAGAGAGAAATTACAAACAAATTCTAGAACAAATTTTAGAAATTCGCTACGAATTCTAAGAGTCATTTTAATTATTCAGGTTTTTGTGGTAAATATTTTCATGTTAAGTAATGTAATTAGTAGGCTTTCATGCAAGCACCAATTTGATGCTTTCAATGGTTGAATAATCGAAAACTATATACATTAGTGTTATTAGTGTTTAGTGCAATAAAAACAACAGACAAGTTTTGCTCACAGATCAAAAGCACCGAGCATTTATGAACAGACATAGAATAAATTTGGCGTCTCTGCGACTCTCAAATAAGTACAGCATTATATAGCGTAAATCTCGGGATGAACGGGAAAAATCGCATTGAAAGTCCGGCTTTAGTGAAGGGACATCGGACGCACGCGTTCTAAGCTCATTCTGTGAGCTTATGTAGGATTAGGCACCTTTTAACGCACTATTTACCTTACCTCTATGACGAAGATTACGCTATATGCTGAGGTAGGATAACCGTTTATATCACATTTTAACAGGACAGCGGCCATTTAATAATGGTATGCATAATTCGTCGAGTTATAATTAGCGTGGAAAAAGTACTTTTGCACGCAGGTTTCGAATGATAAACAAAATCTTTCCTCGCTGTGAGGTGTAAAATTGTATGTTTCGCTCGGCAGCAAAGTTATTTTGCGTCTTGCACGTTTGAAATCCTCGCTACGCTCAGGATTGAGCTGAAAATGACACGTACGGTAGTCTCGCGTGCCTAGCTACCACCTCAAGTTGAACATCTGTCTCCAAGCCCCTATCTGTGTGTTCGGGTAGTCGCACTTGAGAGCTAGATCTAATCTATATAAGACTAACTTCTGCCCGCGGTTTTCACCCGCGTTCCCACAGGAACCGTACATTTTTCCGGGATAAAAAGTAGCCTATGTTACTCTCCGTTCCATAAACTATATATGTGCCAAAAATCACGTTGATCTGTTGCTCCATTACTGCGTGAAAGAAGGACAAACCAACAAACACACTTTCGCATTTATAATATTAGTAGGATTATTATATTTAACTTCTTCGACTACATCACGTGAGACAGGGATCAAATGTTATACAGAGTAAAAAAAATAATGTAACAAGATCATTTTAAATATGTAAATACGATAAATCGTTCTTGCTACAAAATCATATAAGTAAATGTTATGATGGTAAATCCTACTCGTTAGTGGACAAAACAACAAAATAGGGATTATGTTTTTGACCTTTGAGTACAAGGATGAATGGAATAATCTCCATTCGATCAATGCCCAGGTAATGAGCATGAAGCGAGTATGTTCGCCAGATATTATCCCTCCTTAGCGAACTCGGTATTGTATCTGATAAGATATATACTGCAGATAACATATAATATACAAAATCCGTTGAACCATCTAAAAAAACCTAAAAAAAACTAGGTTTAAGACAATAATGTATTGTAACTTTGTCTTAATTAGGTACCTATATAATATTTAGAATATCCAAACATAAGTGTTTGATATTTTTGTGTTTTATTAGTGGTAGGACTAACTCTACTGCGAGTGTCCGTCTGGGTTGTTACCACCGCTTTGCTCGTGTCTGCCACCAAGCAGTAATGTGCAAGCGCATTACTCTGTTCCGGTTTGATGTGCAGAGTAGCCAGTGAAATTAATGGGCTTATATGAGACTTAATACCTAATGTCTCAGGATAACGAGCGCACTACAGTACCGCGCAGGCCTTTGTATTTCAAAGTTCTGGGTGGCACTGCAATTCTTATGAGCCGGCGTTATGCTTATCATCAGGCAAACGACCAGCTCGTCTCGTTACCAAATAACATAAAAAAAAAAACTGTGATTGAAATAGTTCTATAAATATGTTATAAAGATTTGTTTACCGGTATCAGTGTATCCGCCTGTTACTAATCGTTTTGTCTAATTCACAATGTAAGCAAAGGTCTCGTCAAGCGGCAAACGTGGCGCTGGCACGGATAATCAAAGGGTTAGGGAAACTACTCCGCTAATTAAACTTTAGTACGCAGTTTGATCACTTACTGTAATGGTATAAATAGCTATCTGGTTGCTGAGGGTTTGTTACTGTTTGCTTTAGTCAGTTTAACACGATTTCAACCGCGGTCCTGTTTATCCACCCTTTTTTATACTACTAGGTATGCTATGGTAAGCATAGCGCCTGCCCATAGTACTTACCACCAGAATTTGTAAAAACAAAAGCCTGCGGGCAGCCCAGCACTTCAGTGCGCTCATTACTCTGAGACATCAGGTATTAAGTCTCATTACCCAGTAATTCCTATGAATATATTGCTCATTAAACCAGAACGCAGTAATATATCCACACTAATGCTAGGAGAGCGAGTGTGGCCGAGCGGAACTTGTGCGTCTTTCAATCCGACGCACCATAGTTCGAATCTTGACTCGGCCCGCACCAAAGACTTATCAAGTTTTGTGCGGATAATTCACACTCGCTCTAAAACGGTGAAGGAAAACATCGCGAGGAAACCGGCATGTTCAAGAACCACGAAATTCGAGGACATGTGACGTCCACCAAGCCGCACTGGGCCCGCGTGGTGGATTGTGGCCCATACGTCTCTCTCTGAGAGAAGGCCGGTATCCGAGCAGTGGGAGCGTAAGAGGCTGATAATTAAAGCTAGGCGGCAGACTACAAAGAGCAAAGAGGTAGTTACTGACTTAGACAGACAGCACTCGCAGTTAAGTTAGTTCTACTACCTGGTTCTGGCACGTTTGTCGTCTGTCAATCGAGCTGTAGGCTAAACACACTAAAGGAACCCAAGCGTTATTAAACACTAGTCCGTCGGAGACGAACGTCAGGCGGAGATGGCGAGAGGAGCTCAACTCCTTTTAGACGGAAGTTCTTGAGCCGAGAGTTGTGGTTGAAGGGGGCATATCTATATGATACCTTGTTGTGGCTAATTAACAATAATAATTGCAGACTGATTTTATTTATTCTCTTGTTTTTTTCCAGTTTATCCGATACAAGAGTTAAAATTTTAAATCATTTGTTTTTCAGTCTGTTCGTCACCATCGTAGCTCTAGAGTGGATCCGCCGATTTCCATAGCGATGGTTCGTAGACGTGTTTGATGAAAATTGGTTCTGCGGTTTCAAGATTATCAGATTTGGAGCAGACGACGGAATTGAATATATAAATATAATATACATTCGACACATAAATATGAATTTTACACTCACAATTTTGTTCTAGGAGAATTTTACCGATACCAAAAAACGGATACATTTTAATATTTTCTAGTCTAAAAGTGAAATGATTTCCCATGGAAACTCTCACTAATTAGGAATTTCAATCTGAGTGTGCGAAATTGAACAAATCGAATTAAAATCATCTCACTGTGCACGAGTTTATGAATTTCGTATCCCTATGGGGTTTCGCAGGTGACATTAGTAGGTAGTCCATTGCCCCACTGGTTAAGCCGGCTTAATTGAATTCGTACCGTTCGTACCTTGGAGATGTATTTACCTAATTAGGTTTTACACGTTATATGTATTTGTATGTCTGTGTTAGATAAGTTTTTTGTATGTATTGGCATGAAAGCAGAAATAAGAAAAATTCCTGATATCATTGTCTACCATATCTTTACATATCTCTTTATATGAGATTAAAGGAGCTTGTTCGTTTTTGAATATTTATATTTTCCGTTATTTCAACGATTCCGAAATGTTATTAATGGACATTGATTACAATCAAAACAACATAGATTTTTGCTTTTTTTTGTTTACAAGATTTTATTAACCTTGCAATGGTAATTGTTTAGGTCAAATCTTACAAGTTAAATTTGACTCACTTCCCGGTGTTCGATTGAGCTGAAATTTTACGTGCATATTTGGATAATAACAAAGCAATACTATGATGTCATAGATCTGCTCTGATAATGGAGCCCGAAGGGGGTCACAGAAACTATGTAGCGAATCTCCATCGAGTTTAGTCTCGTTTGATTTGTCTTCACAACCACTGCTTTGTCCTAGATGATGTCCAGAATCTTCTGTGATGGTTTGTTTTTCATAAAACAAGGCTTTCATTCATTTAAAAATAATTGATTGACCAACAATCGATTTATGGTTTTTTGACCCAATCTCAGATCAGCTTTCAAAATCAATTACGTATTTTATAAGTTTATATGGAAAAAAGAATTTTTGCACAAAGAACTAGTACCTAAGTAGTTTTGTAAAATAAAAAATATATATATTGGTATTACCTAAATTTTTCAATTTAAATAAAAAATAAAAATGGGAAGCTGCCTCGAAAACCTAGGCTAGCTAAATAAAAGTTGACACCATTCCATTTTTTCAACTGTTGTATTATATATACAACATATTCAAAATAGAATATTAGAATTGTAAAACAAGCTCTACTTCTAAATCGGAAAACACACCTGTAACAATTAAATAAAAATATCTGTCATAATATAGCAGGTGTAGATACTACTTATTTGTTAAAAAACACATCTCGATTTTCATCTACCTAAACAACTATTAAGCAATCTGTGGAGATTGGTAGGGTTGTCATTTAGTAGTTTCCCCAGGCTGTTTTATTCAACACCAGCGTCTAGTCGCGGCTTCGCACGCCTGGATTCAGAATATAATGTATCCTCTAACACTCAGGGATATTGTAGCTTCCTATTAGTTTAAGAATTTTTAGAATCGGACCAGCATTTCCAGGTTTTAGCGGTAACAAACAAACTTATAAACTTTACTGCTTTCAACATACTATTTTAGTTTGTTCTATAAGTGTCAAATGCTTTTTCTTTCTTCTGAAAGTATGTAATGTAAGCTATTTTCATAAAAACAGCTAGTATGGCGGCTTACAAACATTTTTTTTAAACTACATATGAAACCAACAGCGTATTGTTAGATCAAGCAACGCAACAAACGCTAACCCTACGTGCTCGTACCGCGTTACGAGACCTCGCTTGTGTGAGTCAGAAACTAGTTTCTCTATTACGCGCGTGTGTGCGCGAATTCCACAGTTCAAAGTTAGGCTGTGCGCCCGCGCAGGCCCCGGTCAACGAACCCGCCGCCAAGCCGTCTGCGATATTATATAACGTGACCTTAGCCTTCACATTGCCAAAGTTGTGGGAAGTGCGACTGAGACACTTAAGCCACATATTTGGGTGGTACAATACCAGCAATAATAAGTATACATTCCATAATTCAAATTCAAAGTCTTTATTCAGATGAGGTGTGGGAGGGCGCTCATTAAACTTAAGGTATCAATTAGGTGCCAGTTCCAAGTATACAACCGATTGAGAAAAACAGCAGGAAACATGTCGGCGTTCTTATTTTCTATAAAGTTTTTAGATACTTAGTCTCTAATGCTAACAATTATGTTTAAATGTCTAAGTAATAGAGGAGTCGCCAGAAGGTTCTTTGCCTCCATGCAACTTTTTCATTTACATAATCTTCTGACTTATAAAAAATCTGTATGCATCTGATAAAAATACGTTGTTGTGATGTATCTGTATAAATAAAACATATCAGTATATATATGTAACTGTATATACATAAATATGTATTTATATACATAGAGTATGTTACAATATTGCTTACACTATTTTAGAGCTTTTTATACAACTCTATGAAAAATACTGAGAGAATTTAAAAAATATGCAATTTACATTTATTTTGTGCACGCACTGTATGAGTAACTCTATAAGCCTTTACACTGTGAGAAGATACTTACAATATTTGCTTTATTTTTAAACTCGATTTTGGTTTTATGTCTGCGCGATTCCTTGAGCTTTGAATTTTAACACCTACACGCCATAGAAAAAAAATAATAGTTGGTAGACAATTATTGGAAGTTTTTAGAAGCAGTTTATTATGCGATCTGTAATTACAACGTGGCAGGAATGGGTAAATACTTTAAACTTAGAACCGCACCGATAGATGCTTGATTTTGAGATCGGTAGTTTGTATCGAGCACTAGAAATTAACCTACCATTACCCAAATACGAACTCTCTAGTAAATACCATAAACATATATTAGTAAAACTTAAAAAGATGTTAATCCAAGAATAATCAAAGGGTCTAAACCTTTTACTTCATGTTTAAGCGCATTCGGTTCAGATTTGGCTGTGAGTAGTAGTTTTTAGAATTATGGTGTGCTTTTTATACCATAACCTCTACTAACTCTTTCTGCTAAGCCACATAGTAACGGAAAATCAATTGAACCAACAATATCAGAAGAAAATTTGGCAAAAATAAAAAACATCGTAAGGTAACAGAAAAAAGAAACGCCTTGGCAAACAACTTATGAAAAACTCATCTAAAATTGCTAACTAACTTATCGAGTAACTCGGAATTTTCACCTTCGTCAAGAATTTTAAGCAAAATGACTTTTTATTGTCGGTTGTAGCTCTTGTATAGCGTATTTGGAGATTGCCTTTAGGATTAAACCAAATCCTTCAATTTCAGACACTTATAAAAAACACGTAAATTATTGTTTTTTTTTATTATTGTGAGTTTTAATATATTATTATCAAACTTATTCCAAAAAACTAAAAGAAATCTGCATGTTTAAGAACCACACAATTCGAGAACATGTGAGATTCTATCTGCCATGCCACCTTCCTGCTCCGTCATCAGAACTCTGGACATCATCTAGAGCACATACTTATAAGGACAAATCAAACGAACCCAACTCGATGGGGTTACGTCGTTTCGTTACAGACTTCTTGTGGCTGCTTTCCAGTTCCGCAATAAGAACAGTCTTGTGACATCATTATAAGTATATTATCATCCGATTTCCATACGTAAGCATGTAAAATATCTGCTCAATTGAACACAGGGAAGTGGGTCAAATTTAGCTTGAAAGATTTAAACTAAACAAACCAACATAATATATAATACAAATACAAAAGCTTGTAGTGATAGGCAGTTGCCAGACAGCGGCGCAAGTACGGAAGTCGGTTCGATAAATTTGTCGAATGGAAAAACCCGATAAATTTATCGAATGTAGCGAGTACCGAAGTCTCATCGTAAAGTATTGCAGTAGCTCTATATTCTCTTTGGATTCGACCTGGCTATTCGCTAACTTTTGTCGATTGTATCAAGGTTCGATAAATTATATAAAAAGTCGATAAAACCCACTTTATCAATTTCAACTGTCAATTTTATCGAATTTTATCGATCATAAGATCGGTACTTGAGCCGCAGGTCGGTTTGTTTTGTGTCTGCGACACAATCAGATACTTGAGTCTTATAATTTCATCCCAATCATTCGAAACAACGAATTAAATTGCCTCAATACAGGAACCGTTCAGTAAATAAGCAATAATATTTACATAAACATACAATCAAAACAATCATAATTGTAAGGAGAGACGAAACGTCGACGTTGGACGGTGGCTACGCCGCATGTTTCGTTCGAAAAAATGCAAAATAACGGACGAGAAAAGAAAACACAAGGTAGATCGTAAGGCAAGTAAATCGTCCGTGGAATCCGAGAACAAAACCGAATAAATTGTTTTAATAAGGCATAAATTGAAGAAAAAATATTGCTGGCGAGCGCGTGCCGGACGGGCTTCGGACGGGTTCCGTAGACAATGGAATTTCAACGATGGATTTTTGTCTTATTCGGTAAATAGGTCAGTTGATACTTTTAATTTAGGTATAATTAAAATTTGAGCAATATTTTTGAAAATTAGTATTGTGTATAACTGTATATACAACAGTGGAAGTATAGAGTAAAAAATTTAGAACAATCGCATCCTTACTAATCTATACACATAAATAAAATGGACGTATCACGTATCTGTTTGTAATGTCAAAATAACAGAATTTTACTAAATGTATATGAAAGTATGGTAACTATAACAAAAAAACAATTCTTTAAATGTTTGTCTGTCTGTTGGGTCCGGATAATCTCAGAAACGGCTGGACAAATTTTGACGGGACTTTCACTGATAGAGAGCTGATGATATAAGGAATAACTTAGGCTGCGTGGGCGAAGCCGCGGAGCACAACTAGTAAGAAATATTATTAAATTAAGCAAAAGGCTACATAAGCCTTTTGCTTACTTTAATACCATTAACTAATTGCTAACTAACATTAGTTAGCATGTACTTTGTGATTTTGTTAATGTGTCAGACTATGAAGCATCTATAGTCAAGTTTGTACGCCTTAAGCCTGAATGTAAGTTTGTAACTTGTGAGTCTGTGAAAAGCTTTCTCGGCATCATACGAATATCCACACATACCACAGGCGCACAAACGAAGTTAGCTTGCTTTACCTGAGGCGAATAAGCCTTTGACTTTTTAAACAAAAGACTGCCTAGTTTTTTTATGTTATTCTTCTTCCTTCTTTTGTTAGTGGGAGGACTAACTCTTCTGCGAGTGTCCGTCTAGGTTGTTACCACCGCTTTGCTCGTGAAGTCTGCCGCCAAGCAGTAGTGTGCAAGCATTACTGTGTTCCGGTTTGATGAGCAGAGTATCCAGTGAAATTACTGGGCTTATGAGACTTAATACCTAATGTCTCAGGGTAACGAGCGATCTGCAGTGCCGCGCAGGCCTTTGTGTTTCAAAGTTCTGGTTGGCACTGCAATTGTTATGGGCCGGCGTTATGCTTACCATCAGGCAAACGACCAGCTCGTCTCGTTACCAAATAACATAAAAAAAAAGCACTCGGGCTAATGGAACTCTAAACCTCGATGCGATCACGCCGTTACGATGGGCGACCATGGCATTTACGCTTTGCTGGTCTCTATACAAGGCATGGTTTAAATGTGCCTTTTTTATTGATTCCAAGCTGGTTTTTGCATCGGGCGGCGTGCATGGTGCATGTGCATTGCAATTTGCTATTAGCACAGTTATGTGAGCGCAACGGGTTGGATGCGCCTTTGACCATGCGTGCGTAGCTATTGTTTTTGAATGACGTCACGATCAAATTTAGTGCTGGAAACATTGTTCTAGCGTATAGCTACAGTTAGTAGGAAATGTGCGATCTGTCAGAAGCTTCGACGTTCGAATTTCGGAGTAAGACTCCAGGCGTTAAGCCTTGGATAATCGTTAACCTAGAAAAAAGATAATAAAGAAAGTATTAATATATTTTTAACTTTTCTGAAGAACAATTTCAACTCACATTTTTTACTTTTTTTAGTAACCTAAATAGCGTTCATTAAAATAGAAGTTAAGCCTATTAGATCATTTTTTGCTATCAAAATACAAGCTAAATAACGCTTTCAATTTTTCTAAACGCTGTAAGCAATTAAAAGATCATTATTGCAATGAAACCTTCACCGAATATAACAGGCTAAAGGAGTAAGAATTATCAAACAATAAACGCAGAACAATTTAGCGTATTAGGATTTCAAATACTGTGCTGCGGATACCAGTTAAGCTAATAATAGTAGTGGTGTATATTTTGCTCTCAATATACTCACCTTTCAATATAATCGAACATTGTAACCAATTAGGAGCTCTTCACTGAAACCGAATCAGCTTTACTGAACCTAACAAGCTTACGAAATACTAAGAATAAGGTATCACTGTCCGCAAAGCAATTTATGAACGCTTATTATGGTTTCAAATGCTGAGATACGGATAGACTAGTAAAGGTATTACTTATCGTGAATTTTGATACCTTAATACCCCACGCAAATTGGAGAGAAATTCGAACGAGGCTTTACAAAATCATTACAATTAGTGAAAACAGCGTGCATGTTCTATATCTGTTATGTTTGACGAGCTCATTTCATTTGATTATGTAAAATAACATCGGTAAGCGAACATTACAGATTTAGTGAAATTTATATTGTACGGTTGCTTCTCATATCTTCTAATAAATCTATTTGGCACTAATAAAGGTGGTTCGATTTTCATACTAACGTATATTTCCATTTATGGGCGAAATCAGTATAATTTTACACTGAAATGATTGATGTTTGCTTTTACATTGGTCTACAACAATAATCACTTCAGCCTGAGCCCATAAATAGAAAAATACGTTAGTATGAAAATCGAATCACAATTGACTATCTAACAGAACAGCATCGCGATCCAACGAAGCAATACCACCAGCATTCTTTTCAGCGTATTAGTGGTCTCGAATATTTCGATTATTTAATGGCTTGTAGATTATCAAACTATTTTGAACTTTAGTTAAAATATGTCGTATTTATGTGGTTATAGCTCCTAGTCTATTCATAAAGATAAATAAATAAAGTTCAAAGATAATTATACAAATAATTCAGGAAGTAAAAACTATAGTCTTGTGACACCCAGACGGTAGGTAGTTGGTAAAAATACTTGCAGTATGTTAAGTGCATATTATTAACTTTGTCCTGTATCGGCAATCTGCCCGTGCCCAAGCTCGAAGCTTACTGACACGCGAACGACCTGATCGTCTCATAGAAAAATGTTAAATTTGTGACTCCTTATAAAATAAATTCGAAATCGAGATTAGTCTAAAATAAAAATTTGAATAGTTATTTAACGAAATAATGATAATTATCCTAATAATCGCAAAAGTTTAAAAATTACTATATTGTATGGTTTTCAAAACAAAAGGTCTGTGCAAAAGCTCAGAATTATTGGATATCGGGAAGCAGTCGGAAAATCGATCGCAAGATTTACCTATCTCTGACAAAAGACACACATTCATGTAACGGTTTGACAGAGAAGTTGCTGATGTTATAAAAGAGTGAAAAATAAAAATCTCATGGAAAAAATAAATGTTTGAATAGTTAGTTAATTATTTTAATATATTATGTGGAAGGGTAGATTCTTGACCCATAAGGTGTAGCACTCGTAAGTACTCCCTCTGCTTTGAATTCTTTGTGAAAACTCGAGAAAAGGGTTCTGCGGTTTCGTAGTGATGTTTGTTTATCGACAATTTGGTATATAATATTTTTCTTTATTACATTATTCCGATAATATATATGCGTGTAATTGGACTTCTATTTACCGAGTCCGGAAGCAGATCTTTTTCGACCTATATTTAAAACCATGCTTAAATACTATCACATAAGGCACATCTGCATTGATTACACGATTGCGTTATGGCTCAGCGTAACGAGCGCAATGCAGTGCCACGTATAGGATCTTGTACAGTTCTGAGTGGCACTGCAATTGTTATAGGCTGGTGTTCTGCTTACCATCAGGCAAACGACCTACTCGTCTCGTTAAACAACCTGTTAACGAAATAGAGGTAGCGCTTATAGTCAAAATTCGGCGGCTCGCCGTTCTTAACCGATATTTATGTTATAAGACTCCCAGGGCTGCCCACAAACAAACGAAAAAAAAAGGAACACAATTATCGACATCAAGCCGACAAACATCGACCGGTGTACCAAGGCCTATTTCCCTCTGCTCTTCACAGCTCCAGATCAAATTAAAAACAGAATTCATTAGAAGTATCATTAATTATTAAATGTAATACTCGTCCGTCGCCTGTGGGTTGGGCCGCGCTGACCGCACAACGTGTTTTTGCTGCTATTTCGCAGCCAAAATTGCAGGTACAAACAGAATAGGATATTTAGATTAACACTGCGAAGGGATGTAAGCATAGAAAGGGTAATTAGTTTTTAGCATAAAATAACGCGAGCGTGCAAATGACCGTTCCGGGCGATGTGGTTGCTTCACTTGGAAGTAAGTTCCTTTTTGTATTACATTACTTTAGGTGCAAGTAGAATTATAAATGATGTGCCTACCTTTTTCTTATTCATTATTTTTTAATTACTCTGGAAAGCAGGTAAACGCTTTGCTGGCTGAAGTAGAAAAACAATTGATTTTTTTTAATGGCTTAAAACATCTACGTCCGGATAATCCAATAAATAAATTGTTTTATTACGTAACTAGCTTTTACCTAGGGCTTCGCACGAGTAGAATCAAGATACAATTACATCTTTAGCACTTAGAAATAACATAGGTATTAGTGAAAGAATTTTAAGAATCGGACCAGGGCCAGGGTTTCCAATGATTAGTATAGATAGATTAAAAATAAAATAACAAAATATCTTAAACGATAACGCGTAAAATTATAGTATTTGTACTCGTGTACATTAATTCGTGTTTAGAAAAAGCAATACAGCTGTTCATTAAGTCTGTTAATGACCTGTTTAAAACTACAGCTTGTACACACATCTAATACGTACGCAATTGTGATGCTAATATGCGATTACGAATCAATATATCTTCTTTTATGTTAAGCTTATGATTAACTTGCAATGTTTGTTTGTTTGACGGCTCCGTAGCTAAGTTGGTAGTAACCCTGCCTGCAAAGCGAGGGGTCCCGGGTTCGATTCCCGGCCGGGGCAGATTTTGTGTAAGCATAAAGTTTGTTCTTGGGTCGGATGTTTGTGATGTGTATCTGTGTATGTCCATGCCACCTGCGACACAGGGAATCCTAGTGCGGGGGTATGAGTGTGTAAACGTTTATGTTTATGTTTAGGTCAAATTTTGCAAGATAAATTTGACCCAATTCCCGATGTTGGATTGAGCCGAAATTTTACAAACATGTAAATTTGATGACAATGCAATATAATGATGTTACAGAGCTGGTCTGACGATGGAGCCGGAAGGCGGCCATTGGAACTCTGTAACGAAACGACGTAACCCCATCGAGTTTGGGCTCGTTTGATTTATCTTTACAAGTACTCTGATCCTAGATGATGTCCAGGATCCTGATGATGGAGCCGAAAGGTGGCCACAACATTATAGTACCAATTACGTATTTTGTGAAAACTTGTCTGGAAAAATATATTTTTCCACAAAAACTTATTCTCTTTCTGTATTGGTTCTGTAATCCTACTTAATTTATTTATTTATTTATTTATCTCAGATTCACAGCTTTACTTAGTACTACTTAATATTAGTAGTACTTAATATTATAAATGCGAAAGTGCGTTTGTTGGTTTGTCCTTCTTTCACGCAGTAACGGAGCAACGGATCGACGTAATTTTTGGCATAGATATAGTTTATGGACCGAAGAGTAACATAGGCAACTTTTTATCCCGGAAAAATGCACGGTTCCTGTGGGAACGCAGGTGAAAACCGCGTGCAGAAGCTAGTGATGTTATAATTGTGTCTTAGTAAATAAATAATTGTTTCTCGAAAGCACGTTCAGATACCGCCTACATCCTATGATGTGCCTAAGTATATGCTCAGATAGCTTATATATTGGAAATACGATGAAAACAGCAGCGGTGATATATTGCCACTTCACCTATTTATAAGTCAAACTATCCAAAACATAACTGAATGTATAGATAGTAGCTCAAGAAACTCTGTACCGTTTCAAACTCAATAATTCAAACCTTGTTCATATTAATGTCAGATCTACTGAGAAGGCCGAGAAGTTCCAAGATGTTTCCTTTGTCCGTCCGTTTGTAATATTAGTATACTTTAAGCAACGACAAGGAATTAAATATGAATATTTGCTTTTTTTTTTTTTTTTTTTTTTTTTTTTTTTTTTTTTAATCTATTTTCCTCTGCAAGCTCCAGGGCTCGCACCCTTTGTTTGATAATTCAAATTGTATATACAGAATAATTTTTTTTTTTTAACTTATAATCAACTTAACAAAAGTAAACTTACTCCGAAAGCCTAACTAAAGTGTCGTTGACATACATACATACATGTTATATATACTTACATAATATAGTTTTATATAAATACAAATGTTAAAAATAGAATAGTTAATTGAGTACACAATCGGAGCGGACGAGATTCCACAAGCAGCACCCGTTCACGAGTGTGACGCATGTGCCAGCCATCGCTCTCCTCAACCATTTTAGAGGGAAGAGAGCGACCCGCCACACGACGCCGCTGCAAGCAAAATCATTCCAGTGGCCATGGCCACTCCGGTTGTTCACCCAATTTATTTAACCTATGTTACTTGATAACCTATATTAATTACTGCCACTTCCCGTCGCCGCCCCACTCCGTTCAAACTCTGCGATGGCCTCCGCCACCACATGGTTCCCGTCTCTGATGGCCATTTTAAGGTTGTAGTCAGTGATCCTTTTAGCAGAAACCGCTTTAACCCTCATCACGAAGCGGCCTATCGCATCGTCGCTATCATCGGTGTAGTATGTGCAGCTACTCCGATGACGCGACAGTGCCACCACCGCATGTGGGACGCTGTCGTGCAGCTTCAGCTTTTGACCTTTCGTTTGCATGACGATCACCGACTCGTACGTCAGACCCTGAGCTTCGTGAATGGTCAAGATGCGCGACCCAGTGCCTCCCCCGTATCCCTTGGTGATCAGGGATTCTTTCTCTTCCTGTGTGTGTACTAGAAAGAGAGTGTCGGGAAGGGTAACGGGTATTTGCGCACCTGTAAACCGCTTCAGCTTCAGAGAATGAACTTTGGATGCCGATGAGTAGATGCCGGAGTACACCTCCCGAAGGGCGTAGGCGACATCCATAGGGTTCCGATGCGTACATAACAGTTCCTGAGTGATTGTTGTCACCAAGTTTGGACGACAGTACCTTAGGACAAAGAGGTTCTCCCTGTCAATGAAAGGTAACTGGTTGACGTCTCCGATGAGAAGAAGTTCGTTAGCACCACACAGCCGACTTGCCATGACTATGGCCCCGAAATGGTTTAAAAGTGCCTCATCAACCAAAAGACGATTGCATTTGTGGGTTGCTTTTAAACCATTCACTAAGACAGAGGCCATAGTACGCACCCTGGTTTTGACCAGGTCACCTATTCGTTGCGCTAGTTTTTCTCGCAACTCTTTGGCTGCTTCCGTCGTTGTGGTGATGATAACGTCCTCCTCCCCATTGAAGTTGCCAACAATCCATGTTGTTTTTCCGCTTCCCGGAACCCCATTTACCCATTCGATCCTAGGCATCACCCAGTCGTCCCAATGAATATTTGCTTGGACAACAACGCTTTGAAGGGTCGAACCGCTAGTTCTTTACTTGGAGGCGGTTTTACTAAGGGACGGGAAAGGCTACCGTTAAGTCAATATCGATTTACGAAATTAAAAAGTAAAATTTACCCAGTACATTTCGAAATTGAAAAGCTAAAATTTTATTACATTTCAAGAATATAGCGTTTATTAGAAGTTTCATGTATTTAATTAAACAAACCAATTACTGCGATAGTTACCGTTGAATATTAATTCAATTGCACGCTTATTCTTAGCCTATTAAGGACCGGCAGATTATTAGTAGTAAAAAAATTACGGAGATATTTTGTATCAATAACAAACACGGTCCTTAACTATAAGCAAATGGTTGCGAAATTCGGCTGCCACCAATGCCAGAGCGAGACTCTGCTAAGGGAAGGAACAGCAAATTTTTATCGATAAATCGTTGCGTAACCATCGATAAATCTTACAGAGGCAATGTACGTCCCTATCTGGCCAAGGAACGTTTACTTAGGCCTTCCCCATGGTCTGTTTCGGACGGGCCTACTTTACAATGAATACGGAGTCTATTTGCTTTACGACTCGCAAATGCCCTTTGGCAGACTGACGAATTGTTAATAAATTACTTGAGAATGTGTACGGCAGAAAGCCACTCGTGCATGATACGACTAATTTATGTTAACTTTCCTAAATTGTGTCCTTGGATTGTTTTTATGTGTTTTGACTGTAATAGGTTTTTCTTTTATTTTTACATCATAACCATTTAACGGTGCCAGAGCAGGCGCTCAGCCCTAATCAAATTGTGTATCAGATAAAAAGATGTCAAATTAGGTAGAACTGAAAGCCTTATTTTCATATTAAAATTACACATTAATTTGTTATAGATAAGACAGTTTGTATATTAGTACATAAGTACAATCACAGCAGAACTATTGGACGAGCGTGGGCAAAATTTGGTACACTTAGGTACACAATACACATAGTAGTTTGGATTAAAACATAGGACAGAATGTAAATATATATAGTTATATACCTTAAAATAAAATTTAAATAATGTTCCATTTGATAATTAATTTATGTTTTAATTCACACAATTTTACAAATAATAAGAATCAATCATCTCGTATACGAGTATTACCTCGTATACGGAAAGGAGAAGATTTCACTTTTATATATAGAACAGGTTATCTATTCCTATGTTGAAATCAAACTGACACTCCTGTTTCCTTCGTTACCCGTCAAAGTACCCAAGAGTTGTAACAATTCAAAATTAAACAATGTTCATTATGAAATCTGAACTTGTAATCATAATTAAAATTGCCTTGTAATCATCGTAAATGGGTATACTCTTCAAGATTAAGCAGATCTTTTGAGCAAACTTGCGCGTGGCTAAATAGTTTGAAATTGCTTACATAAATTATAATTCTTTAGAATTTGTTAGGCAAGCTTGCTTAGAACACTGCCTGACCTCTACGCTCTCACCGAAATGTAATATAATATGGCAGTACCTAAGATCCAAGCTAATCGAATTCTTTTCAGTCAAGTTACATAACAACATGCTATTATGGACATGACAATGTGAATGTACCGGCTAGGCAAACTCCCAAACAATCCTTTTTTTGCTTTATCAAATTTTTAATTACTTTACGTAATCGTCGAAAATAGAAAAGATTACTTAATGCTGATGAAGCGAAATAAGTATGCAGTGTGAGGATTTTGCAGCGTAACAATTGTAGATGAAGAACAAACGTCAGCGACGAAATAGTTTCTAATAAGGCAAATGTTCAAAAAACATTTTTTATTATTCTATTTTCATTTTCACTTCCCTATAAGGTAATTTCAAAGTAAGTTCTGAAATGAGTCTGGTAACCAGAGTCTAAATTGAAGTCTTAAGACCGTCGAATTACACTAATTGCCTTGAAAAGTGGTGGTCTTATCGGGGTAGGATAAGTCTAAACCTTTATCACTGTTTTAGAGATACGTCGTCTTTACAGAACAGGTCTGAGCAAACACTTTGAAAGCTTTTATCATTGACTCATAAAACACATGGGACATTACTAACAGAACTTTAATCATAAATCCAAGGAGATGAGAGTATTATACGTTTGAGTTTAAGCACTGTTGTCTGAGTAAACATTTTTTTTTAAAGTGTCTTCTTGCACAGTTTTGGTTTTATTTTAGTTTTGTGCTTTTATACGCGTAGCTTCTTTAAAGTGTATTGTGTTGAGGTAAACCTAATTTTAGGTTAGCTCTCTTTTTCCAATAAAAATCACTTGAGGAAGGGATGGAAGATGTTTGACAGATCTTTATTGAGGTTGAGAGCTTCCGACTTTGACAAATTAGACGCCACTAAATTCGTGGCTGTTAGATTTAGGTAACTGTACATAATATGTACAATTGTACAGTGCCTACTCATTAAAAAAAATCCATTCCATTGAAAATGTCGTGATAGTTGTAATTTCATCCCCCAGTCTTTCCACACTTAAGAGTGGTATTATTTGAAAATTTTTAATAAAGTATTTATAAAAGGCCCACCCTTGAGATATCTCAAGGTTGCCGTTTTTTTAAAAGTCACTTGTGTAAAATATTTTTGGTATTCCTGATTTTTTACAACAGAATAAACAATTACAAGCATTTATTCTACAAATTGTATTTATTCTATATGAACGTGATAGCTGGTAACAGTGGATCGGAAACAGAAAACTGTTATATTTCTGCGTAAAATGGAATGGTGTTTAAGTGAAGCAAAAACGTTTCGCATTTCCATTAATATCGTGTTCGGTTTAATTTTTTTATACTCCTCTGTCTTAATGGTACGAGCAAATCATTTGCCTGATGGTAAGCGTAACGCCTGCCCATAACAATCGCCAGTGCCATCAACACCAAAGACTGCGGCACTGCAATCCGCTTATTACCCTGAGAGAATCACAAGGCCCAATAATTCCACTGATTGCTAATGTCAGTTCAATACATAACAATATAACATATACCTCTCAAACATACAATCTCCGTGTACGTATCAAATCTCAATTAGTGTAATTGCTTTCCTGTTTGCAGTAGATTTGTCAATTTCAATCTGCAGAGATTTTATCGGACTACCCCTGTTTCCGAGACCTGATACCAAAGTGTCATCCAATTTGCCTTATTGGACAAAGGGAGGAAAACCTAGTAAGAAGATATATAGGCACATTTTATTAAATCCCTGAATTATTTAACTTGCAAAAGTGCATAAATGTGTGTGTACAAGAAACAATAATATAATAATAACTAAATAAATAAAAAAAAATATAAACTACTGTTGCTGTACAACCTATAGGAAAAATAATTCCGACGCTTTACCGATATTTGAATTATATGTCGACCAAATTTAATATGGGACGAGCCTGGAGTTTATAGTAAACCTTAGAGCCTAGCACATACACGAGCACTCCAATCCACAACATTCCAATCAAACGTTCCAAAAACCGCCCGTGTGTGGATAAACTCAGATGGATTACGTGAACATGCTCGCAACTTCATCCGCGTGCTACTTTTTAATCTTTTACTTGTTTTTACCATCTTACGGGTTCATTTTTATAAAAAACATATCGTCTCCATGAATGAAAGCGATAAATCAGATTTCTTATTTCTAAACTTACATGTTATTTTTTCTCTTCGCAATGAACTCGACCAAAAAGTCGTTCTTACCTGAAAAAAAAAGTTAAAATAAATAATCTCTTTGATAAATAAATAGGCCGCTACTGTTAGTGCACAGCGCTGTAAAATGGTATTTGTTTTTTTTTTGTAAAGGCAACGAACTCGTCCATGTTATTTTTTCAAAAATGTTTCGTAACGGAAAATGATACGAGGGTATTATGGAATCTCTTTGCATCCTATCTAACATACATATACCGCAGTCGTTCAAACTATAATGTTTACTTCGCACTATGATATTAGGTACATCTATGAGCCCATACACAAGGGTTCCAAATCCATCGCTCAGCGCGTCGTGGTTTGAGTGGAACGAGGTTCCAATTTCAAGCACACATACGGTCGCGCCATCGCTCCATTTTTCGGTCATTCTACGTCTCGAGTACTGGCAACTGAGCGCTAAATGGATTGTCGTATCGGCCACACTGTCTTGGAACGTTTGGATATCCAATATTCCAATCAAACCACGTAATCCATCTGAGATTCCCCACAAACGGGCGGTTTTTGGATAGTTAGCGTTTGGAGCGCTCGTGCATGGGGGTCATAGTCCACAGTCTCGTGCATATCGCAATCGACGTTGCCAGATATAAAGCCTCTTTGCCATACACAAACAACCACCAAAAGTAAGTAAACAATATTTATGACAGATTTCTATATTGCATAAGTCCTATTCAATCTCCGCCCACCCATTGATTTTAATAAACATATTTATAAACAGCACAATCCAAAAGGTCGGCAAGACACACTAACCTGTGCCTAGATGGAGAGCATCTCTTGTTATAATATTCACTTTGGCCCATCCCCGCGGTCCCTTCCGAAAGCTCTTAATACCTGCTAGGGTTGTCATTACTTCTGTTTTCCCTGGACGGTTGGCACTACATTGATAACTAGCTTCTGCCTGCAGATTCACACGCGTAGAATCAGGATAAAATAACATTTATTCATATCGCTAATTAAAAAGAATAAGTTATTTTATAGCCTAGAATAATAAAGATGTCGCGGAAAGCATTAACATACATGATCATATCGTATAAAATAAGCATATATATTATTATATTTATTTTTGGTCAAAACATACACTTCACTTAAGTACTTAGTAAAGACATTAAATGCAATAAGACTTTTACTTTTAGAAATAATTTTTTTATGCTATTTGGTAACGAGACAAGCTGGTTGTTTGCCTGATGGTAAGCATAACGCCGGCCTATAATAAATGCAGTGCCACCCAGAACTTTGAAACACAAAGGTCTGCGCGGCACTGCAGTGCACTCGTTACCCTGAGACATTAGGTAGGTCTCATAAGCCCAGTAATTTCACTGGCTACTCTGCTCATCAAACCGGAACACAGTAATGCTTGCACACTACTGCTTGGCGGCAGACTTCACGAGCAAAGCGGTGGTAACAACCCAGACGGACACTCGCAGAAGAGTTAGTCCTCCCACTATCAACGGCAAATATCATCAGGCTGTTTTTGTTTGATATATCCAAAAAGTCTAGAATTTAACACTACCTCTCTTGATGTCCACTGATGTGATCGGACCTAGTATCACGATAAAACAAAATCTAGACCTACTTAATATATTTTTATACTATTAGATAACAAGACGAGCTGGTCATTTGTCTGATGGTAACGAAAAGCATACCTCCGTTCCATAACAATTGCAGTGCCACCCGGAACTTTAAAGTTCACCATTCGCGATCGCTCCAATTTCATCGCTCCGCGCGTCGTGGACTGAGTGGAACGATGCCGATGGTCCAATTTCCGAGCCCACAGACGGTAACTCCATTCCGAGCTCGCCAAGGCTCCATTTTTCGGTCATTCTGCGTTTCGAGTAAGCGCGAAATGGATCGTTGTGTCGGGCATCCACGATAAGATAATTTGTGCTCATGAAAGTTAATTGTAAGTTTTGAAATAAAAAAATATTTAAGTTTAGCCTAAATGTCCGTTCCATAAAACTGATCGAGAAGAAGGATAAGAACTCCTTACCATTCCGTTTTTTTTTCAAAACTGTTTTTGTAATATTTCGTATGTTTAAAATTTAAACGTAATAATAATAACCTTTAACTAACAATTATATTATTTTCCCACTATTCGAACACTTTTATTAGTAAGTCCCAGACATACGTAACTAGTGCTGGCAGCCCTCAGTCTGACCTTCTGGCAGCTCCATTAAGCCGTTTATATATTATGTATGAATTTGTTATGCCGTTTGATGTAAAGAAGCTTTAACTCAGGTAGTGCTAAGGTTTAAGGTCAATTTTCAGTAAATAATAATAACATCGACGTCAATCTGGTTATCAATTTGCGAGAGAGCAGAATTGATTTTCCTAATGTAAAGGAAAGGTAGGAGGGGTACGTAATATACATATGCTTAGGTTTCGCGTTATGTAATAACTTTAGTAAGCTTTAGTGTAATTTTTATGAAAGAAAAATGGCTTTTAAAAACGCGAGAACTTATATGTTAAGCAATAGACGTTTTCCGCCTAATGATGATGATGATGATGATGAAGACTAAATTGTAGCCAATTTCGTTAAGTGCACACATCGTAGAGAAACACACAAACACCGAAAATATAGTATTTAATAAAGCATTTATTTTAAGTAGGATAAATCTATTTTATCTTTTTAATAAAAATATAAAAACCGTTCAGTGAGGTGACCTAAGAAGGTAAGGCGTACTTTCAATTTCGAATTCCATATTTGGATCATTATTATGAATTCGCATAATACCCATTTGTTTCAGCTTCTAGACTTCGACGTGAAATAATAAAAGCGATTTCAGTCTCTTGAACATTTTAAGATTATGCTTGACAAAAAATCTTAAGTTATAAAGATGAGGTTCATTACTGCTTCTTTAATTTGTGGAAATATAAATGTAAAAATGTATATCACATTAGGTATATTGCATGGTGTCAAATGGAATAGACGTTGTCGAAGGGCACTTTTTATACTGAGAAACGAAACACTGTGCGAAATAATTTGGAAGTAGAAATCGAAGAGGCAAGGACTTGCCTGTATGTGAATATAATTTTAGTCAGTAAAATTACTGGGCTTGAGGTTTAATACCTAATGTCTCAGTGTAACGAGCACAATGCAGTGCCACGCAGACCTTTATGTTTCAAAGTTCCGTGTGACACTGCAATTGTTATGGGCTGACGTTACGCTTACCATCAGGCAATCGATCCGCTCGTCTCAGTAATGTCACATTTCAGACCAGTGATTTCACTGACTACTTTGCACTTACAAAATAAAATTATAAGACTATACAAGGACGGTATTAACCACAAGTAAAAAGCCAAAAATACTTCGTTTCAAATATTTCTCGCCGTAAAAAAAAACAAGGTTCGTAAACCAATAAATCCCACTAGCTTATTCTCTCGCACCATTTTTTGTAAATTTTCATCGTTCGAACGAACATGAAAAGAGTAAATGGAGAAGACTTCCGATACGTCTAATTTCAAGGCCTAACACATTTACGTACTAAATTATGTGTAATGGTGAAATAAAAAAGAAACTATATTGCGATGGTGTAAATAAAACATTACTTTTAAAGTTTAGTGTTATTTAAGAATACTCGATTCACCCGATTCGAAGTTTGGAATTCTTAAACACATTCAATTTATCAGTGATAATTAAGCCAAAACAGCAAAATCTTTGCAACTCTGCGATGTCCGCTTATCTGTCTGTCTTATGGTGAACTTATTTGTGTCGTCTAAAACTATAGGTATACATTGTATGGTAATTAATAGATAACACAAACACAATAGACAGAAAAGAGGATTCTTATCTAGTCTTAGTATTATTTTGATTAAAGTTGTAGCCTCTTGAATTGTGGGGTTTAAAGGTTGTAAAAAAATGCGGTGATCTGAGTGGTCAAAAACATGTTTTATGTATTTTTCAAGATGGTAAAGTATAATACATTTTTGTATTTTCAGCCTTTACAGCGTGACTGAATGGTGGGAGAGCGCAGATGAACCTCAGTCCTAAAAAACAGTCAAGGACACCATGTGGGATGAACTACGCAGAATCCCGGGTTGGGCCGACGCCGGAAAAAACGGGGTTCGGGAGAGAATCCCCTCGCATGAACGCGTCCGTTGAAGTGGGCCATAATCTAGCTAAAGCTACTTCTCGCGGGCCTGCACTGTGGGAAGCTCGCGGAAGTTGTATTATATGTTATTTTATATAGAAATCACTTCTCATTGTGGTACCTGGAGGCTTCATTTGAGAGCCAATACTATACTAGGTTTACCGTGTCACCAACTACAAACACTTCGTCGCTTTTGGATGAGGTAGAGGTCAATTATTGTAAAAGTATCAAGAATACAAACCTCTTATTATTTTTAGGAGAATGTCTCCTATAAATTTTATACCTATATTACTATTTAGAAGAAGGTATCTGAATACAAAAACTATACACTAAAAAAATACTTTGTAAAAAATAACCGCAGCACATCATGACGAAGGACGTAAAAACGGATCCAATTATAGAACTGGTGCTAAGAAAACTACAGCTCAGCTTTGCAAGATCAAAATAACTCCCTCATTATAATGTAAAAATACAAGTTGTAAATAAGGTTTACTCCGGGATCCGTAAAGAATCCTTCGACATGTCGTCTCGTATTCAATTTTACATGTTATTGGAAGCGAGACGACGAAAACGAGCTTCGTTACTTTAAAACTGGTGTTTATATAGTTAAATTGGAAAATCTTCTTGTGAATATTGGAAGGAATAGAGCCATCGACGCAAGACGCGAAGGAGAGATGTTGAGTTATTTTGGTTCCTTCAATCGGTAGTGTTTTTTGCTAATTCTAGGCGTTGAAGGCTCTTAGAAGACAAAAGACGATCGCTTCGAAGCGAAATTTGAGATATAAGTTACCATGCTAAACCATTGCGACATAAGCAATTTCCTAGATTTTTGACATTTGTACAATCAATAGCGAGCGTTAAAGGCTCTGAGAAGACAAAAGACGATCGCTTCGAAGCGAAAAGTACCTGCTAACCGTTGCAACATAATAAATTTCCTACATTTTTGACATTTGTTCGCGTCGTTTGTTCTTTGGTTCTAGTGAGGTTGAATCCCATAATGAGCTTGAGTTTTTGCTAATTAAAATCGTCATGATGCAGCATAATAAGTGATATAGATTTTTATTGCGCTCGCCTGACTAGAAACCCTTTAGTTAAAGATATGTCACCAAAAACCTATCTGTACTTCAAAGTCAGATTTAACTGTTCACCACGTTTGTTTTCCGTGCTACAATTACAATGTACTCTCGATATTTTTTTGGATTTTTTTATTTTTAGTGTAAATGTTTGAATAAAGTAATATCACGTCATATTGGCCAGTTTAAACAAAACTAAAAGTATTTCATTAAACATGCCGCTTTGCTCGCGTCATAGTCTGCCGCCAAGTAATGTGCAAGCATTACTGTGTTCCGGTTTGGTGAGCGAAGTGGACAGTGAAATTACTGGGCTTATGAGACAATGTCTCAGGGTACCGAGCGGCATTGAAGTGCCGCGCACTTGCGTTTCAATGTTCTGAGTGGCACTGCAATTGTTATGAGCCGGCGTTAAGCTTACCATCAGGCAAACGCCCGCCTAGTCTCCTAACCCAATATAGTATGTATATAAAAACATAGAGGCATTTTTGCAACGATGAAAACAGATTTAGTTCTGCGGTATAGTCTATAACTCTATAATATCCACAAAAAAAGTTTCTTCAGCTAATTCATAAATTAAATTTGCAGCCGTCATCCATACTAATATTACAAATGCGAAAGTGTGTTTGTTGGTTTTTCCTTCTTTCACGCAGTAACAGAGCAAAGGATCGACGTGATTTTTGGCATAGATATAGTTTATGGACCGGAGAGTAACATAGGCTACTGTTTATCCCGGAAAAATGCACGGTTCCTGTGGGAACGCGGGTGAAAACCGCGGGCAGAAGCTAGTTCTTAAATATATTTCAAACACTAGTAACAGACATTCGTAACAACTTCAGAATCTATTTATCAGAGATGTATTCCCTAAACTAGACATGTCCGCCCTAACGACCGCCGGAACTCTTTAGTTGCACGTGGAAATGTTTCGAGTTTAAGTAAATGGAGGAATAATCGCAATGCATCAGGTGCCTCGTCTTGCATCACAGCGCAACAACTTGAAACTGGATATTCTTTCATTTTTAAACTTTATAATTATGGAATTACGCAACTACGTTACTACAAATATTTTCTATTGTTTGTCTTCTTTTTCTTGAGAGAGTGTGGCCGAGCGGGAACTTCTGAGACTTTCAATCATGCGCATCAGAGTTCGGTTCGATTCCGCACCGCAACGAGATCTTACCACACTCGCTGTAAAAACGGTGAAGGAAAGCATGATGAAACCCACATCATGATTGATCAAGAACCACAAAAATATTTCAAAGACATTTGGTGACATCTACTAAGCCACATTGGGCCCGCCGCGTATTGGATTATGGACTATACTAGCAGAATTCCCAAGGGTGGTTGGAGTCAGGCAGGCTGCCGCTTGTTTGACCCTCCTGACTACTGTAAAAAAATGCGAAAAACCTAAAAATAGTACCTATGTCTTTAAAAACGTATTGCGCCGACCCCATGTAAAATGGGACAAAAGGGCAAGTCTGTCTCCTTTTTCTTAAATTGTATTCCCTTATCTGCTTTTGTTTGATAAGATTCTATGGTCAAGAAATCCTGACATTTGATTATAAGGAGTACACGAGAACTCCTTGCCTGAGTCTGTGATCCCCGTTCGCTATAACCTGGGTGCTTCAAGGCATGCGTGAATAGGCAATTTGATGGCGGTAGCTATATAGTCTAGCGATTACTAGAAAATACCTTACTACCCAAGAAAAATAATAAAAAGTTATCAACATCAATACTTTTTTTAAATGTGTATATCGGAGCAATGACGTCACAGGCGAGCTTCATGGACGGTGTAAAATGACAACAATCAAAACATGTTAACTTTGGTTTACTAATTAGCGTTTAGAACCATAAATTACTCATTGGATTGTTAATAATTTCACTTAAACTTTGATTAGCTAATTAATGTTTGTGAACCATTAATTACTCATTGAATTGTTAAAACTAGACAAATGATTGTTAAACTGAACAAATTCACTGTAAACACAATTTTTTAAAAGATTGCCGACAAGTTTCTTGCCCGTTCTTCTTGTACGGCCTATTACTTGGAACGGGCGCCTAGAGTCATTTATTTTAACTATCATAAGTGCTCTCCTGGGCCCCATGTTAATAAAAAGTAATGAATTTCAATTGAAGATTAAAATCTAAAGTAGAATGACAAGATCTAACAAGTTTTATAAAGATTCTTTGTCACAATCTGTTTTGCTATAAATACGAGCGACCGACTGTTGGAAAAAGCAGTTTTGCGCCTACCGTCGGACCGTTCAGATCTCCCATATAACCTTGCCGAAATAAATGGTTGAGATAAAATGGAGCTACTTCGTGTTTTCTTTCTACGAGGGGTGAGCGGTCACCATGATGCTGAAGATGTTGACGTCACCGGTGGTGACGTCACCGTTTTTAAAAAGACCCCTGGACTCGCCGCCCCGTCATCAGAAGTGGGATTGGAACGGAACAACCTAGCTTTCCAATCCTAGCCTTCTCACCCGCTTGACACCTGAAGTACCAGCACAGATGGAGTGGGATTGGAACGGAACAACTTAGCTTTCCAATCCTAGCCTTCTCACCCGCTTGTCACCTGAAGGACCAGCACAAATGGGCAATGCAGCCGAGCCCAGTCGCAGCAGAGGTCCCTACATCAGACACCAGCTCCTGAAGATTATGCTGACACACCACCGTATTGGCGAGAGATGACCCATCACTACCAGCTCCTGAAGATTATGCTGACACACCACCGTATTGGCGACAGATGACCCATCACTACCAGCTCCTGAAGATTATGCTGACACACCAGCCACGTCCGTGGTATCAACACGAACGGGCCAACACGTGCAACCAAACCAAGAAAAAGGCGGTGGAGACATGACATCAGAATACAGGTGAATCGTAACTTTTTCTACCATATTTTAACTTTAGACTTGCATGCGCATAAACGCAACTTACAACTTACAAATAATCCAAGAGATTACTTCTAATTTCACGAGATTTCTTAGTTTCTTGAGTTTTATTTTTAAAAGTTTTTCACGAGATACCCACAAATACCAAAAATCTACGAGTTATCCGTGTGCTGTCCGCGAGTTATCCCGAGGTATCCGCGAGTTATCCCGGGCAATCCACGAGTGATCCGTGAGTCAATCCAAGTGATAGCCGTGAGTTAATCCAAGAGGTAGCCGCGAGTTAATCCAAAGAGATAGCCGTGAGTTAATCCAAAGAGGTGGCCGCGAGTTAGTCCAAGAGATGGCCGCGAGTGATCCGTGAGATGTCCGACGAGATATCCGACGAGATATCCGGAGATATCCGATGAGATTGTCACGCGATTTCCACGAGATATCTACGAAAATCCATACCTAGTAATTCTAACCCAACTTAATAAAAAGGCCTCCAAATCTTTTCAAGTATGGCAGTGTCTTTAATCGACATCACAATTCTTAATTATTATTATCGCTGATTATTTGTCTTTGAGGTATTTTTGTGAATCTTGTGCAATTTATTCAAGGCGAAGTGCCTGTTTGTATGCTAGTTTAAAAACTTAGTGGCACTAGCGTTCATTAAGTTCTTTCTATTCCGGTACGCGTAAATACGCGATGTGGTAGTTATCAAAATTCATTGACTATACTGAGCTTTCATTGAACTAGATTCGCAGCGTTAGCAACAGCGCGGGGACTGTTACGGATAAGTGATATTCGGTTAACAATTCGGGATCCGAATTATAAAACGTAATAGTTTTGAATCGTCTGTAACACTGTACAAATTATTTCATTCCTTGTGTACCCTCTATATTCGTCATTTTAAATTATTTTATTCCTTGTGTACCCTCCATTCCCGTCATTTTCAGAGCCTCTGCGGACCACGGTCATAACAATAAGGCCCAGACCGCAGCATCGACCTGTATCCCATTTCCTTTAGAGCCTCTGTGGACCACGGCGTACAAGACCGCCCAGACCACAGCAACATCCCTGTCTCCCAGTCTCCATGTCTACGAGAATTTAAAAATCATGCAATGATGCGTGGAGCATTTGCATTGAACCTATAATAAATCTATTCATGCAATGATGCGTGGAGCATTTGCATTGAACCTATAATAAATCTATTCATGCCATGATGCGTGGAGCATTGGCAAAAACAAATACACACTCTGCTCATATTCCCTTGAGCATCAAATTTATTTACGTTTAACTACGAATGTTTGCATGTGAACTGTTATGTTTACAGAATATTATTAAGAAGGTACTAAAAGTTGGCTGATAATTTTGTTACATGAATATGGTTTCACTCTAACATAAAGTTAAATCTTGACAATATGGAAAATAAGCAATGTAGCTTAATTTATGCAGTGATGAGAAACAAAGTTAACAGCTAGTGTACCGGTGTACGGGTACCTACCTCAAAACCAAATTTCTAGTTTTCAGAAACACCGTGCCTGGTGCAGAGCGCGCACCACCTGTCAGAATGGCCGAGTCGGCGCGAAGCGGGCTACGTCTACAGTGTTGAGCAGGGCAATAGGAAACATAACATGTTTACCTACTTTGATTAACTAAATGTTTACCTACTTTGGTTAGCTAAATAGTTTGCTCATTAGATTGTCGAAACTAGATAACTTCACTGTAAAGATAATTGATCAAAGAAAAGAAAGCAAAAAGAAAAAGAGAAAGAAAAGAAAAAGAACAAAAAAAAAAAAAAAAATTTTTTCTTTTCTCTTAAGAATGCAAAGCATTACTCTTGCAAACTTAACTACAAGCAACTGTGGTTGCTTACAGATACCAAACTCAGAAGAAAACGTCTCATTGTTTCAGAACACAACTGGACTGGTGCAGAGCACGCACCATCTATCAGAATGGCCGTATCGGAGCAATGACGTCACAGGCGAGCTTCATGGACGGTGTAAAATGACAACAATCAAAACATGTTAACTTTGGTTTACTAATTAGCGTTTAGAACCATAAATTACTCATTGGATTGTTAATAATTTCACTTAAACTTTGATTAGCTAATTAATGTTTGTGAACCATTAATTACTCATTGAATTGTTAAAACTAGACAAATGATTGTTAAACTGAACAAATTCACTGTAAACACAATTTTTTAAAAGATTGCCGACAAGTTTCTTGCCCGTTCTTCTTGTACGGCCTATTACTTGGAACGGGCGCCTAGAGTCATTTATTTTAACTATCATAAGTGCTCTCCTGGGCCCCATGTTAATAAAAAGTAATGAATTTCAATTGAAGATTAAAATCTAAAGTAGAATGACAAGATCTAACAAGTTTTATAAAGATTCTTTGTCACAATCTGTTTTGCTATAAATACGAGCGACCGACTGTTGGAAAAAGCAGTTTTGCGCCTACCGTCGGACCGTTCAGATCTCCCATATAACCTTGCCGAAATAAATGGTTGAGATAAAATGGAGCTACTTCGTGTTTTCTTTCTACGAGGGGTGAGCGGTCACCATGATGCTGAAGATGTTGACGTCACCGGTGGTGACGTCACCGTTTTTAAAAAGACCCCTGGACTCGCCGCCCCGTCATGTATAATTAAACTAGACCAGGCAGCACGAATTCCCGCACTTGTTGGAATCCTTTTTTATTACAAACTAGCTGCTGCCCGCGGTTTCACCCGCGTGGAGATATTGGATTTCATGGTTTTTATTTTTCTGCGCGGAACCCTAATTCTTTTTCTAAAATAAAAGTAGCCTAAGTTACTCCTTGTAACATAATATATCTGAACAGACACTTCAATTTTATTTATTTGTATAGATATGTAACCAAATTATTGCATTTATAATGTAAACAGTATTCATATAGGTTCTATGTAATTTTTTTTTTTTTTTTTTTTCATAGGTTTTTTTTTACTGGCTAAATGCCTTTATTAACTAGCTAATACATAAATAAACACTACATCTAACCTAGCTAGCTACAAAAACAGTTGGATAATCTACAAGCCCTAGTAGGCCTATAGATAATCCAAATGTTCTAGCCCACTACCAGTAGGAAGCGTACCCAGCATGCTGGCGGCATTGCCACGTTTTCTATGTAAATTGTATCTCAATTTAAAGACTAGAACCACTGTAATATCTTATACTAGAAAACACATCTAGTACCATTAAGTTTCATGTTGCAGCAATCGCATTAGTAAGCTTGAAATTTGTTGAATATTTGAGACGTTTGCATAGCGCATTTATGAATCAATTTCAACGGTATGATCCTTTGATTAAGAGATACTGCTCCGGAACAAGCTGGGAATAGTCAATCTGGAAATGAAAATTCATATTACAAGCTTTGCGGTGACATAACTTTGACCGACAAATTAGTAATTTGCTGGATTTCTACTAGGTTTGATAAAGATAGATGCTTGTATGAAGATTTACTCGCGAATTCAGGAAACTAGTTAACAATTTTTAATTGCATGTAAGAGGAGATGCACCTTTGTACCTTTATCCTGCAGCGGGACATTACAAGCTCAATACTTACTTTAATAAATGCGAAAGTGTTTTGTAGGTTTGTTGGTCTGTCATTCTTTAACGCAGCAATGGCGCAACGGATCTACGTAATTTTTGGCATATATAGTTTATGGACCGGAAAAATGCACGGTTCCTGTGCGAACGCGGGTGAAACCACGGGCAGAAGCTATTAACTTATAAACCACCACTACAAAACTAAATATTGAAAAAAAAAACATAAGTTTTACAAAATTAATCAAAGATCAGTGACCTTTTTTACGTTGTGTTTCCGCCAGAAATCTCGTCACAGCAATTTTTATTTAAGTCAACAAAGAATTTTAAACACTAGAGAAATCTCTTCAACGACATTATCATATTTTTCAACGCCTTGAAGCCGAGATATGTGAGCCAGAGAATAGACGTCGTGTGTTGCATACCAAGATATAAGCAACAAGTAACACTCTATCCTTTATCTTGGAGTTTTTTGTGTCATCATCTTTTTTGTTGTTCAGAAAATAAAGGTTATATTCGTATACCACTTGTAATAGTTGTTAAGCCAAAGCATTAAGGACGTTGTTACGAATATATTTATTTATATGAGTATTTATTTTATCTCGTTGGGTCTCTGCGCCTTTGATAGGTATTAGTGGAGACGAAACGAAAACTAAGAGGTCTTTTTATGTTGATAAGGCAGATGTAAAACAGATTATTATAAGTTGCTTTTACAGTACATTTGGCTTTCAAGATTTATCAACTTTCCTGCTTTCAATATTTTAGATATAACTTACTTTCAACCAGTAAAACTACAAACATAAACGAGCATAACGAAGTTAACAACTCATTTTAAAAATCGAAAAGAGTTTAATTAAACTAACGTTGAACAATACGCGTACCGACCAGCTACGTCCAATCGGCTAAAGTGCGGAAAGAACAAAGGTTCCACCAATATTTATTTGGGATTCAAACATGCACTCGCTGAATGGAGCAGTCGAATGTTTGGAAAAAATGAAGGTATGATTGAATGAAAAGTCGGATCTAACCAATTCCGATCGATGGTAGGTACTACGGCAATAGGGCTGCTACCGTTTCAGGAATAAAAAATTATTGAATAGATAGATCCAAAATACGCTATAGATATAACAATAGATTCTGTTGTGTAATGCCAACCAAAAGGGACCTTCACAATAAAATTGAAGTGTCAGTTTGTAATATCAAAATAACATCTTTTTACCAAAGGCATACGAAAATATTTACGGGACCTACAACAAAACAACCATTTTTAATATTTTTCGCTCTCTGTCTGTTTGTTCCGGGTAATCTCCGAAACGGCTAGACCGATTTTGACGGGACTTTCACTAGCAGATTGCTGATGTTTCAAGGAGTAACTTAGGCTACTTTAATTTTAGAAAAATAATTAGGGTTCCGCGCAAAAAAATAAAACCCATGAAATCCCATATCTCCACGCGGTTGAAAGCAGCTAGTCTTGGCATAAAAGCCGAAACGCGAGTGAATTTTTAGGATAAAAATACACTATAACGCAGTAAAATAAGCAAGTATACACAGTTAACATATTAATATCAAAAACAGTGTTTAGGGTTCCGTACGTTCAAATGAAAAAAAACGTAACCTTTATAGGATTCCTTATGTGTCTCTCTGTCCGTCTGTCACAGCCAATTTGCTCCTAATCAATCTACTAGACCGATTCAGTTGAAATTTGGTACACATCTGAATTTCCTGACTCAAATACGGACGTGTAGCTTAAATAAATTAATTTTTAATATGGAGTCACTTTTGCGGGACAAAATAGAAATTAAAAAAATGTTTTGCAAACAATACCATGTAACACATCAAATGGCAAAATGCTTGTAGTCGGGACTTAATTGTTTTTTATAATTTTAAAATAATTTTTTTTTCAACTTGTATAAGAAAGTTGATGAAAATTGCCAATCAAGTTTAGTTAGCCATTTTAGGTTATTGTTCGAATACTAAATTGTGGTCAATAATGGCAAATACGATACATCTAGATTAGTACTAGCTCGTAACTAACTCCTCATTTTAAAACAAATATGATTTAGGTAAGTAATAGGTATCTATGACGACAACCCTACATGTTAATAAAATAGGTCGGACGGACGGTCGGATGAATTCTGCGTTGCTCACGATGTCATCTAGTTTTCAATGTATTTGTATTGAAATAGCATTTGATTTCTAAAAAGAATTCAGATATACAAAGATACGTATTTCTTAATTCTATAGATATATATGCAATTCTATAGAATTGCATATAGATTGTATATAAATGAAAAAGTGTGTTAGGACGTTTGTTGGTTTGTCCTTCTTTCACGCAGCAAGGAGCAACGGATTATTTTTGGCGGACCAGAAAGAGGTGACTACTTATCTCGAAAAAATGCACGGATGCGGTGGGAAAGCGGGTGATATTGCGGGCAGAAGCTAGTCAGTATATCCTACTATACTACTAATCCTACAAATATTATATATGCGAAAGTGTGTTTGTTGGTTTGTCCTTCTTTCATAATTTAGATGTAATAATTTGTTTTTCTTTCTCAAAATTATAATATTTTTTTCGGTTTAGAATACAGAGTAAAACAGAGTTTAGAATATATATTTCGACAAGGTACTAAAGTATTAAGAACTTAAAAGAACATTCGTTTAGAAATCTCTGCACAGTGTTCGCGTATCTATTATTATATAACGGTAAGCACACGGTACCGAGTGCGGTCGAAATGCATGTGATTGTGCATTTAGTACGTAATTAGGAATCACAATCTGTTTGGTTTTCCAGTTAACGAGGTATTATTTGAACTAAAAGTGAAGCGATGCAAGCAGCCCGACCGACGCTAAACTCAACCATTCGGTGATCATAGAAATTTAGATACGTGAACGTAAATACATACCTACATCTGAAAAAACACTCAATCGCTGCA
Source organism: Crocallis elinguaria (assembly GCA_907269065.1). Lineage (NCBI taxonomy): Eukaryota > Metazoa > Arthropoda > Insecta > Lepidoptera > Geometridae > Crocallis > Crocallis elinguaria. The sequence continues at coordinate 5,843,303 of OU026079.1, read as the reverse complement.
AAGCGATGTCTGCTAGATAGACCACGGCTTGTGAGCCGAAAGACGTTACCTCAAGAATTTAGCTAACATCGTTTGCTCCCATAGTTTAGATGGTCTAGTTTACATGCAGGGGCCTAACTCCGAAAATCGAACGTCGAAGCTTCGGCAAACGGATCGCAGTTTTCCTATCAAGAAAGTATTTCAAATCCAACGTCCTTTTCAATGTTCGTAACTTGACATTAGTGTCATAGTAGGAACACTGCAATCCGTCAGCCGAAGTATCGATGTTCGATATTCGGAGTAAGGTGCAGTTTCGAATACCGTTGGTAGCGAACTTTTTGAGATATATCTATTTACGTGAACATCCCACTAGTGTATAGTAACTTTTTAAAATAACTTCACAATTTGATACGTGTAGATAGTTCGAAGTTTATAAAGTATATTTGTACAAAATATCGAGTTGAATTGTTGCTCCGTTGCTGTGTGAACAAATACACTTTCGCATTTACGTAATATTGAGGATAGTTAAAGGATTAAAAAGTAGGCTAAAGACTCTAAGGCACTTCTAACTGTAAACACACCGCATCTCCTAGCTTTCACGATTCGAGACAAAATCTATGGAACGGAATAATGTTGATACAAATGAACTTACGGCCGGCCATTAGCGGCTTCAGGGCTGTTACGGTTAACAAGCTTTGAATTTTGCAACTAAATTGAAAGCAGAGTAATGTTCAAAATATATATACCTCTGGACTACTCTAGAGGTATCTGTATGAATATTGTATTTTCAGCCCGAATAAAATATCGGTTAGAAAGGGTATTTGCGATGAAGAGCGATAAGAGATATATAAGATATCTGGCTCTGGGGCGCCCACAAATCTGCAGGTTTTTTATACTATTTGATAACGAGACGAGCTGATCGTTTGCCTGATGGTAAGCTCAACGCCAGGCCCTAACTATTGCAGTTCCACTCAGAACTTTTAACACAAATGCCTGGCGGTACTGCATTGCGCTCGTTATCCTGAGACATTAGATATAAAAATATAAAGCCAGTAACTTTACTGACTACATTGCTGATCAGAACGGAACACAGTAATGCTTGCACATTACTGCTAGGCAGCAGACTACACGAGCAAAACGGTGGTACCCACCCAGATGGTCACTCTCAGAAGAGTTAGTCCAACAACAGTTACAACTTTTGCTAGGTGGTAACCTAGTAAAAGTTGTAGTCTTAAGAAGGAGAGCACCGTAAAAAACTCAACAGGCTTAGAGCTCTTTCTCAACCAAACAGCTTTCGTCAAAACAAATCCAAAACCCGTAGTTGATAGTTCTGATAATAACTGTGGTTAGAGGAACTACAGGTTTCAGTGAAGTAGTAGTCCATAACTACACCGGAAGAGAGAGGCTTTGAGGGTGGAGAGTTGTACCTTTGATTGCGGATGGCAAATGTTTGCACGGGCTCACCGGAGCCGCATCAATTATTCAAATAACTAGAGCTGACTGGGGGCAGGTAAGGATTTAGTCGGTGTGATGGGGGTTCTGTGTTTGACTTTAGCACAACAACGTATTGCCTATTTTTGGATTTCTGTATGTTTTCCTGTCTAGAGGTTTTTTGTATGTAAAAACGAGTACCTGGGTACTAAACTACTTTTAACGGTTTTCTCGTAAATTTATTGCCTTCATTATTGTGTGTGAGACTATTAAAATTGAAAAAAAAAACACCATGTTTTTAATGGCGAATCAGGTCGATATTATGCCTTTTTCCATTTCACTTCAATGTGTATGATTGCCGTGATATACATAACATACAAATTTAATTTCATATTTTAGTTTTGAGAGGCATGTTATTAGGAAACAGCAGCATTATTATTTTACATACGGCCGTATAACAAAAATATATTACTTAATTGTTTTCTTTATTATTTTTGGGTTAAAACAATACTGTGTCCATCCAAAGACTGGCTGCAATTGATTGACTGATTGGCCAACATTGAACAACATTATTGTTGTTTCATGTATTTTTTTCTCCTATAATATATCTTTATAATACATACATACATAATACCTCCTGTACTAATATTTTATTGGCCATCCAAAAAAAAGAATCTTGTGTTGTTAAGTGAAAAATCTAAACACATTTCTGACAAAAGATTGTTTCTCAAAAACTCCCCTAACACCTCCTAAGTTCTAACCTGTCCAGACCGGTAATTTCGCGAATATTACCCGTACAACGGACTCCGCACATAAGCAGCTTACAACTCAGCGGATAACTTGGGCACCTGAGAATAGCGCACAAGTAAGTCCCTACTACTTGGCTCTGACGTTCATAATCCTGTAAAATACCACTATCAAAACTCCACTGAGTATGTGTTACATTCAGAGACAGTAACTGTAGAAAAAAACATTTTCTTAAGATATTTCTATTCTTAAGGAAATTGTTCGCCGCGTAAGCAATGGATGAAAGCTTCTGGTATATGAATCCTTGGAGCACAAATTTACATAAGGTCGCAGAAATTAGAGCAATCAATATTTTGATTACTCTAATTTCTGCGCCGTAAAAGAACGTGCCAAACTAAACTGCGCTCCAAAACATGCATACTTGATATACGCTACCGGCTCATAAAATTTGCTAAATTGGGTAGTAAGAAGTCTGCCATGCTGAAATAAACACAACACCAATCCTTCACGAAAATAAATTTAGGTAATAAATAATAATAGTGATTTAAAATAAATTCAGGTACAACATGAAAATTTTGTTAACAAGCTCACAGGTACATTTTTTTTACTTTTTATCTGTAAACACGTTCAAAGAAACGCACGCCTAATGCCAACTGGTGAAGCATTCTATAGGCATACAGCTTCAACAGTAATGGATCCCCCATAGAAAGTACTGACTTATGAAAGTCTTCAGCATAAGATTCGCTTCATAGTATTTGAGTTTAAAAACATACATAATAAACCATTATTATTAAAAACGTAAATATACCGCACGAAAAACTCTATTTGAATAAAACGCCAGGTTGAATTTGGCTTTACCCAAAAGGGAAGAAGGATTAAAGAGGTCACGAAACTGACATAGTAGGATTAACCAGACGTTGTCGCGTCAGCGAATAAATGACAATTTTTGTGCGGATCAACGCGTTTCGTACTGGAAATGATTTTATTTAAAGGGTTGAAATGTAAGATCAGAGAAATACACCAGGAAGAATTTATTTGACAGTTTTGATGAATTGTGTACACGTTGTTGTAAATTGGTTCTGGGTGCGAGCCAAGTCAAGTACCAGCGTGATGAGTGCGGTGTAACGTTACTGTAATATAGCTTTGGAAATAAAGTTCCAATTGACATTGCAATTGCTATATGCAGTCATGAAGCATACTTTCAAATATACGAACTGGTATATAGTGCGAAAATTCACGCTTTGGTCCGTACGTTCTTAAATAAGTTTTTTGTGAAAATATATTTTTACAGATAAATACGTAATTGATACTGCAATCTTGTGGCCAACTTCCGGCTCCATCATAAGTACCCTAGACATCATCTAGGATCAGAGTACTTGTAAAGTCAAATCAAACAAGCCCAAACACGATGGAGTTACGTAGTTTCGTTACACGAGTTCCAGCGGCCGCCTTCCGCCACCATCATCAGACCAGCTCTGTGACATCATTACATTGTATTGTCGCCCGATTTACATAATATTATGTATGTACAATTTCGGCCCGATCGAACATCGGGAACGGGGTCAAATCGTTGACTATACTTTTCATATAATATGTATTTTAAAGGACTCTCCACACAGTGGTCACTACATCGCTAGTGGTACTCATGCATGCGTTTCAGGAGTTATCAACCTTAAAATAAAATGATCGAAAAAGTAAATTCCCAAAGCTCCTTTCTGTCGCCACTTCCAGAATCTCTGTATCAGCCAATCCCCGTGCAAAATAGGCTTAGTCGGCCGCGAACACGTCAATAAATCTGACACTTGTCAACCGCAAAAATGCTTACATTTTGCTCCGTCTTTTCATTTTAATGGCGGAAAAGGGAATATTTTAGCTGTTTCGCCACCCCTGGAAAATTGCATTTCTATATTATTAACTTCTGGTAAATATTATTAACTCCTCGGAACCAGTGAACTTTAAACCTTTAGGTCTATGCCTGACCGAAGCGTCAAGCAATACCGATATGAGTATAGGGAAATATCGAGCGTTAATATCGTTTTATGAAAGTTCGTGCTCAGTCGGCTTTCACTATACCGCAGGTGGTAGGGAATAACGGTTAGGTTCTACCCTGAAACACCACAATATATAAATTCTAAAACAAACAATGTAACTAAAAATATTGTATAACTGCAGCCTTAACTCATATAGTTCAAAGCTTCCAGACAATGGCGTCGATAGAGCGTTCTGAGTCAAAATGTTAAAAAATTGGAGCGATTATCGGTTTGGCTGATAGTAAGCATAACGCCGGCCCATAACAATTGCAGCATCACTCAGAAACACAAAGGCCTGCGCGGCATTGCACTGCTCCGGTTACCTTGATACATTAGATATTAAATCACATAAGCCCAGTAATTTCACTGGCACTTTCTGCAACAAGGCAACCAATTTATCAGTAAGTTTTTTCTAGTTTTTACTGTTTCTCTCCTTATATCTTCTTCACCAAGATCTTATCACATTCTCCACACAATTTGCAATAACTAGCCAAATTAAAACTGGAAAAGTTCATCCACGTCTCAGCGGTTTCCCGCCGGCAACCGCGGCTGAAACTCAGCGGGGCCTATAATTTCTCTATCGGTATTTTACTTAGAATCCTTAATTAATACCCTCAGCGTTCGTTTAATATTAGATCATTAAAACCGCAATGTTCTAAAACTTACCTGCTTTCCAAAGTTGTATAAACAAAGGGAAGTTTCAGCTTGAACTTAGAACCGTTACCTACCTATGTCAGGTTTACAAGTTATAACTTCCGATTCTAATTAAAAATTTAACTAAGAGGATAATGTTGTAAATCATTAGCAGCGTTGAGCTTGTACTGATAACTTATTTACCCTCATTTCGCTGTTTAAACAATAATACATGAAAGAGAGAATACACACAGAAGATTAAGTACAGAAACAATCTAAAACAACCTTTAAAGTAATTTCTTAGCACATGATCAACTTTCATGCAACCACCATCAAACGCGCACACACGTGTAGTCTAATATTTTCTCTAGAAACTCAGTCAAGGTAAAGCGTAATCCAATTTTTATGCAATTTTCTCCTCTATGTGATATCTAAAAGTGACTCAAAATCGAGTCTATTTTTAACATGTTTATTATGTATGTTTAACAACACAAATATACATAATCTTAAAGGTAAATTAAATAAAATAATTTAATGCTGAATTTAAAGCGTACGTTTTCTTATAAAAAGTTTTGTGACAAGACTTTGTCTCTCGGTTAATGTAACTCAGCGAAGTCACTTCGCGCCAGGATTTATTAAATTTACCTTTATTTTAAAAAGCTCGCAAGAATGCTGCATTTAACTATATATACTGAAGTTGTATTCTAGTCCTGCGGTAGTACAGAGAGAACAACCAGTTGGTGTTGTGGCGAGTTACCCTGAAGATGAAAATCTGTCGCTAAGCACCTATGTTCTGGCAGATGCACTTGAGGGCCAGCCGTAATCGAGGAGTTCCACTATCCACCTCCTGGCTCTATCATCAGATCAGCTCTGTTGTACCAAATTATTGTATTGTCATCCAAACTATATATCCATACAAAATTTAAGTTCGATATGACAATCAGAAGTAGGTTAAAATTTACTTCCAAGATTCCATTTCATAGTTACAAGTGAAGCTAGTAACACCTTTACTAACCACTCTGTTAAAAACCACTCTGTCCGTTACATCAAAAATGCCTTTTCAAAACGAACCTACTACATACGGCGAGTTTTTCTGTCGCCTCTGTAGAGGTAGAGCAGTCGTAGAGACAGAACACTCGGAGAGACAGAGAATCCAATTACGTTTCGTCATATTAAGTTATTATGCTAAATTGGTTCCAAGACTTTTTTGCGTCAAACAATGAGTTTGTAACAACGTTTTGTGATGTCGAGGTGAACTTTTGATATCTTTTCCTTCCTTTTGTTTGTTTTTTGTATATAGAGAGTTATGTAGAGATGGTAATTGAAAATTGGAGTTCTGTTTGAAGAGCTTTCTGAGGATCACACTTTGTTGTACCAAATGACTAGAATATAAAAGATTGATCGTAGACGGTATTTATTTTATTCCAGCTTTTATTTACTACGATAGGAAGTGAACTTTGTTAAATATTATTGAAAATTGGTTATTTACAAGTGTAATAGATAAATTTAGTTACTTGAATATTCAAATTTTTTTAAATTTTGATAGCTAGCGAGCCAATAAAATCGCCTATTTAATACTATTAAATAATGAGACAAGCAGGTCATTTGTCTCATGGTAAGCACATCGCAGGCCCATAACAATTGCGGTACCACTCAGAGTTTTGAAAGACAAAGGCCTGCACGGCAATGCATTGTGCTCGTTATCCTATAGGTGAAACCATGCTGTATTTTAGAGGGATGCTACTTTCCAGCTGAATAAATTAATAAGGCTACTCCAAAAACGTTCAAAATCACTTTGAGAGTACGGAATATAATCGCTCAGCGTTCCCGCAAAGCAATGGGGCATGCCATCAGAATGGCTCGTATCAATCCAGCAGGTCTTTCTTACGGCTCCTATACGTCTTTCTGCCTCGGCGATTTCACCAATACGTCACGGTCAAATAGCAGTATGGGCGATACGTGGAATTGGCTAGTTTTTGTTACGCACACTAAAAAGCAGCGAGACCAAATTTGAACGCACTGTAGAAAAATGCCTTCGCTTCACTTTTAGGTAAGATGTAGATTGTAGACATTGAAAAAAATAATATTTTGATAGTAATTTCTTACTATATTGAAATAGGTTTGAATAAATAAATAAATAAATAAACGCTTACACTCATACCCCCGCACTAGGATTCCCTGTATCGCAGGTGGCATGGACACACACAGATACAAATCACAAACATCCAAGACCCGAGAACAAACTTTATGCTTACACAAAATCTGCCCCGGCCGGGAATCGAACCCGGGACCCCTCGCTTTGCAGGCAGGGTAACTACCAACTTAGCTACGGAGACGTCGCATGCAATAGACTTACTGTTCTAGAAGTGTAATTTATATTTTTTTGAGTACAGTATATGTCCTTTCGTTTTATTAATATTTAGCTTTCTTATTAATTAGTTTTAAATTAGTTTTATTGGTTATTTTATCTGAACAATACTAATAAGCATGTCTAATTGCGCATCGAGTGAGTAAATTCTCATACTGTTATTATACTGTAAATACGTCTCCTTACGGTTAAATTAGGGATGAAACCAATGGAATAGGCTTGGAGCCGACAAATTACTCGCATGTCCTCTTATAGCTGAATTTAAATCCAGAGAAGAAATGTCGGAGGACTTTGTTCAGTTACACTTTGATTATTTTTGCTTAATTTTACTTTAGTTTCTGCTTAAACATATCGTGTGATTACTGGTAAAATTAGATGTAAAATATTAAAGACAGTGCCAAAAAAAATATTTGTTCACCACTGGGTTTCAAACAATTATTCTGTTATGTGGTTTTATACCAATCCTGAATAAAAAACTATTTTAAAGGAAAAAGAAAGAAATCCTTAGGGTATCTACATAATGGTAAGTTATAATCTTACAATTAGCTTTCAGTGTAAACAAATATGATAATGTCGTTATGTCTCAGTAGCAGAGCCAGTTCTTCTCTGACTAGTCTGAAGTAGCACTTAATAGGTCGTCAAAAACCACTATTGAGTGTGTTCCCGCAGCACTTCAATCCCAGTTCCTATTATGGGTTCAGTGTGATACCAATTTTGACTACGTCATCATTCGTCATCAAGTGAAAAAGCAGTGAAAATCTATTGAGTAAATAATTAGATTTAAAAAACATCGCAGCTAGCCATTGTCGCTCAGGATGATGTAATGATTCTAACGATACCCAATACATCCAAGTCTGTTCAGGCATTTAAAAGTTATGGTGGAATAAAGAAACAACATACCTACATGAACCCTGAAAACATTACACTCTTTTTTTGGGCAGTCGTATGAAAAAGCTTCAAATAGTTAATTATATCAAGCGTAATCGGAGAAACGAGCGTTCGTCTCTAAGACGGTTGATATAATTCGTGCCTAAAACTTCAATATGCTCTCAAAATTAGATCTTAGATTTTTTCATAAACCAGAATACATGCAAATGAAGCAGGTTAAATAATTGGATAGTGTTTTAATAAAAACAAAGACTAGCTAACTCCTAAAGGTAAATTAATTAAAGCTCGTTCGCTTTAGCCGGGCTCGGTGCATGCTATAGTGTAGCAAAAACGACACGATGCTGTCTTTCACTTAAACATTACAGAAGCAAAGTTGAATAGATTAAAATTTAATATTACTACTATGTTGGCAGACTAAGATTTGACTAAAAGCTTTACCGTATTACAAAAAACCACTCTTAGAGGCCTGTTTAGCTAGACAGAGTATAAAGATGAACGCCTAAAATGATTAGAAATGTCACAACAGGATAGAGTTAGACAACGGTTATCCACTTGTTAAATCAAGGTTTGTGGTTGCTCATATTTAAACACGTGACTAAGGCATGTGCGGTGGGGTACGGTAAGGTAACACGGTTTGTCAATATACGCCATCTAGTGATGAATTATGTACTCTGCACGCTACTCTAAAACATAATGCGATGGAACAATGTCAAGCCATCCTAATGCAACGTGTTAATCAGTTGAAGACAAGGTACCTGTCAGTAGAACGTCGTCGAGAGCGTGTCCGGGATCGTCTGCGTCTTTCAAGCGATAGGCGACGTTCTCGCGACCTAGTAAGTAACCTTTGGTACTTAACATTACTAATTTCACAAAAAGGACACTATTTTAGCGTTAGACGCTGTTTAAAACGTTTTTAGAGCGTGTTTAATTTTTTTGTGGTAAGACCACTAGTGTTCTCTTGTATTTCAAATAAAGTCTAATAAAGAAAAAGATAAGCAAACCAGGGATGACCCGCGTTTGCTTTCAAGTAGTATCTGTGGCTGAGGTGTTGACGCGTGGCTTAACTTCACCATATCTTTACTATATTAAATCTATATATAATCTCTATAGTATATTTGTACTATAATAAATGGGAAAGTTTGTTGTTTGTTTGTTCTTCTTTCACGCAAAAACAAGCAACAGTCTTGATTTTTTGCATATATATAGTTAATGGACCGGAGAGTAACATAGGCTACCCGGAAAAAATGCACTGTTCCTGTGGGAATCACCATACGGGTAAACCACGGGCAAAAGCTAGTTAAGGATAAAACTCCCATTTCAATGAAAAAAGCTATCATCTCAACAATTTCACCGCTAAAATAGATCGCTCCCATAGCTTAGTTGGTTTACAGCTTCTGGTCTAGATAACTAGAAGACGCAGGTTCGCATCCCGTTGGTGTCGAAGTAATAATTTTATTTTTATGGGAGGCTATGTTCAATCTAAGATCTCTTCCGGCTGATGATGATGACCATGATGATTTATCTATCCCTAGGATACATAAACAAATTAGGTGAAGTCAATGTAGGTAATAGTTAAGCGCTATTTAACCCCCAACGCAAAAGCGGAGTGGTATAAGTATTTGTCCAACCGGGATCAGCCGAATTTAATTTTTTTGTTGTTGCTATTATTTAAGAAAATCTGTTCAGTCGTTTGAAGATCCGCCCTTTTAAACAGGAGCTTTTGTATTTTTTAAATTTTATCTGATTTTTAATATATGTTTGCATATGACCACGAATAGGTTCCGAACAAACAAAGGGTTCGGATTATAGTCGGAAAATAATATAAAATATACGCGATAAACAAGAATATATGTGTTCATGTGTTGTACCTACCTGTCGGAGGTTTTAATCACTGCCTATAGGCAGTATTCGATGTTCGTTATTAATTATCTGTGATGGCAGTGAGCGGGATTGACCAAAAATGTTGGAATTTTGTGGAGAGAACACAGTGTTGCCAGACTATTGAGTTTTCAGCTCAAATTTTCGTATTATTTATTTATTTATTTATTGGTATCAAGTGAATATTAAAAAATATTTCATATTTAAATAAAAATTAAATGAAATGATTTGAAATGATTTATATTGTTTTTTAACAAACATCCATAACTTAGCATAAACTTAATATTCAACAGTACTTAGTCATAAAATTAGATTAAGCTAGTTAATAAATATGTAATGTTAATAAATAATGCATTACTATGGATGTTGCTGCATCTAAAATGTATTTCTTCATAATTCTTAATACCAGATCTTTCAAATTTAAAAAGAACGTTTAAATATAATGTCTTTTCGTATTCTTATGTCCTATTATGTCCTTGAGATATGGTGAAAAAAGCATAACATTCATGTATAATGTTTTTCTTTATTCTTTTATTCTCAATTTTACTTATTTTCACACTACAAGCACATAAATAAAAAATACACTTATTTGTACATAAAATATCAATAACAAAAAAACAACTTTTAAAAACACCCCTGGCAACACCAAAAGCCCGGCTACATCTCTTCACTCGCGCGAATGTATTTGATTACGCGGGAATTAATTAAGTAAATAGACGACTCGCCGCAGACTCGCCCGCATCGCGATGTCCAACAGCATACTTTACATTTCCACTGAGAGTTGATATGTACCAACAACAGGCATAAACGTTAAATAAAGAGACAAATAGTATATAACATTACTTTAAAAAAGGTTTAAGAGTTTTTGCACGAAAACGCAAGCCTAATTGCTTTTTAAAAAAAAAACTTTTTTTACGGCTGAGGAATTTCCCGCCTAATAATGTTCTTCAGTCACAAATTTACGAAATGCGCTCAGTTTTAATACTGTTGCCATCAACAATCATCGACAATCAAAATTATTTACTTATTTGGGACGTCGTAAATCATTTAATATGGTACGGACTAATACGAATTTATCACTACCAGTACAGAATCAAGAATTTTTCCGATTTTGTTAGCAGTTAGTTTACAAAATGTTTCAGTGTAATCTTTACACAGACAATGTAAAACTTTTTAACAAAAATTACACCGATATTTTAAAATTAACTTTCTTATACAGGGTGTTTTCCACAAGTTGTGTAAACCTCCATTTAAAATACGTCATTCCAAATTACAATACAAAATAATAAGTCCAACTTCTAACGTAAAGTAGGTACTCGGCAATTTTCTGGGAATTGTTTCAAATCAAATCAAATTATGCGCGATCATACATAAAATATAATATACAAAATATTATATACAGATCGACTGTAACTTTATTCAACTTTTAACAAAAACATAAAATTAATACTATTACATTTAATAACCTACTTCAAAAAAACTTACAGATAAAAAACCGCATAAAGGTCGCCTTCTTCTGGTAGGTTGCCCAAAAATCTGGCGACATAACCTCGCTGAATAGCTAAACTAATGCGATGAGCGAGGTATGCGCCAGCTCCTGATGAACCTCCTCCGTTTTTTCGACGATCAAAAATTGCAGAGGCGGTCAAGCATAAACATTCCTCAAATCAGATGCAATAGAGGCTGAATGGTAACTTATATGAATATAAAAGAGCTATTTAAAACATGTTTCCCTATAGTACAAACAGCTTCACCTAACCGAGACCAAAATCTCTTGACATTACGTCTGTGTCCGGGGATTATCTTCCACTGGAAAAAGGTGCTAAACTTGTAAATAAAGCGAAGGGTAGAGAGAGAAATGGGTATTAACTATCCATTAGTTCCATTAGCCCCAACATTTAAGTGAACCGGTATTAACTACGTGGGTTATAAAATATAAAGTAGCGGTGGAAGATATTAATAGGAATATATTATGTTTTAAATTGACCTTAAGACCCTTTTCTAAGTAAAAGGCAGTCGCTTTACAACAATGATCATCATCGTCAGCAACATCAAAAAGATACACAGCGGAACACCGGTCTCCCCGCAATGAAAGGGTATTTCACCATAACACTAGTGTGTTATGGTTATTGTTAGTGGGAGGACTAACTCTTCTGCGAGTGTCCGTCTGGGTTGTTACCACCGCTTTGCTCGTGAAGTCTGCCGCCAAGCTGTAGTGTGCAAGCATTACTGTGTTCCGGTTTGATGAGCAGAGTATCCAGTGAAATTACTGGGCTTATGAGACTTAATACCTAATGTCTCAGGTGACGAGCGCACTGCAGTGCCGCGTATGCCTTTGTGTTTCAAAGTTCTGGATGGCACTGCAATTGTTATGGGCCGGCGTTATGCTTACCATCAGGCAAACGACCAGCTCGTCTCGTTACCAAAAAACAAAAAATTGTAAAATGGCGAAGCGCCTACGCTTGGCAGGCGATGACAGTGGATAGATTATGATATTGACAGAGGAGAATGCTGCTCCCCCTCCCTAGCCGACTCTTACGTCACACACGAGAAGAGATAGGCTATTATTAGAGGGGCCACTCAACCATATAATAAGTAGGAAACTATGCACTACTTATGCGTTTTCTAATGCACAACTATCTAGCAAAGCCAACGTTAACCATTGGCTCCAGAGAACCGCTTTATTTATTTTACCACCTCATCTTAACCCCTGTTATTATTTCTAACAGGGTTGTAACTTGTACCAGACAAACCTACTGTTACTTACTTAAAATAATATTACTCGAATATTGATACTAGAAATACTAATTGAAATGCATCTGAGTCCTTGAGATAGCAGTTCCAATAGTAATTACTGAGTCTAGGAATAATACAGCGAATGAAGATGTTTTTTTACTTGCATATTTGTTTATAGTCTTAATTTGATATAAGCGTTGGTTAGTTGATTAAAAATAACTATTGTTCAGTTTGTATAGATATACGAGTATGCTTCGGCTTCCGACTTAGTACGAATATGTCACGAATGTCTAGCTATCCCGCGCCTCGTAAGTCAAACATTCATACTAATATAGTATTATATTATTATTCACCGACTTCCAAAAAGGAGGAGATTCTCAATTCATTTGCATTTTTTTATGGCGATGTTTCTCTATTCTTTATTTTCAACTGATTTATATAATTCTTTATGTCATGAGTAAGGTATAAAGGGTGAGCATGTCACGGGTGAGTAGGGCAAGGGTGGTCATTTTATAAATTTTTATGAAAGGATACCTAAGGGTAGAAAAATAGGGGATGGAATTTTATATACCGCGATATTTTCGCCAAAGTCGGTTCCCATTTTTTTAAAAGTATCTTTTGTTTCTCAGCTGGTTTGTGGCTGACGAGGCGTGGGATGGGCGGACATTGCACGGTGACGTATATTTATAAGGCGTGGGACGGTCAGACATTGCATAGTGACATATTTACGAGGCGTGGGATGGTCGGACATTGCATATATATTTCGTACTAATTCGGAAATTGCTGAACCGCATAACTTTATTCCTAGCTAGTGCTGTACAACTTTTCTATCGACATCTCATCTTCTTTTTTTCTTTCTTTTTCTTTTCATCCTCATCAACCAACTGCTAGCACATTGGTAACTCTAACCATATTTTAGTGATTTACTTGAATCTTATCTAAATAAAATATCACCACTTATGGGCATAGGTTTCCAATTCAAAGCCACTGGAATATTCAGTTCAAATTATCGTGTTATTAACAAAATAACGGTTGCAAGAGTTTAACTTGCATTTCAATTATTACTATTGATATTATATCCTACCAAATTGTCCTCTATATAATGCGGCGGCGGTCGCAAGCCTACCCTGTGCACAAACTTAATTTACAATATCCATAAAAATTCAATAAACTGGAAAACTATCGGAAATAATTGCTTTTAATTAAATATCATTCGTACATTCTCTGCTTCCGTTACTTTGTGAAAGCGTAAAAAATATGCCATGTAAAATAAAACACATTCATAAATGCTTTTCAGTTCGCTTGCTCTAAAAACAGGTTAATAAAGGTTTTGTGAGTTTCATAAAATATTTGTTCATTTCGTATAGAACAAAAGGTTTTCGGTTATCTTTGTAAAGGAGGTATTTTACACTTACATAGCTTTTCTATAGCATAAAACTGAATCCTGTTTGTGTATTTTGATGCAATGCGTTGTTACTAACGGGATCTTTGTGTTGAACCACTGCCGAGTTGCAAGGATATATTTATTTGTTTTTCACGTGCATGCGATTTATATAAATATTTTTTACATTCTCATATACAAATTAAAACATAACGAAAATTCCCAATTATTTGCTATTATAATTATAGTTGTTTGCTAAAAAAATGCGAAAGTTTGTGAGAATATTTGTTACCACGTATCTCCGATACTATATACTTAACCGATTTTGATGAAGTTTGGAAGGTATATATATATAGTTTATATTCTGAAATAACACATAGGCTATAAAGATAAATAACACGTGGGCGAAGCCGCGGTCGAAAGATAGTATAAAATAAACGTGAATACTTTATGGGTAGAATGAGAACACGAGATGAATTTAATGACATAATTATAATGACCTACTTACAGTTTTATAAAAGTCCACCTGTTCTATAAAGACCCCTAATGATGATGACTCATGGTTGAAATATCAGTTCGTTTCAAGACCTTTGTCTAGGAAATTCCTTCTCGTATGCAGCCAGGGCGAGAATACGAGACGCATTTGATAGCTTTTTTTATCAGGTATAAATTCGCCCATCTCGTGACTGAAAAAGTAAATATTATATGCTTTTTGACATAGCCATCATAACAGATTTTAGAAGTCAAATTCGTGTTTTTAAAGTTCAAGTAGGTACTATAAACTATCAAGGTACGTATAATTATTATCACACCATAGGAAGAAGCCAGGACGGCGTTCTACATACCTGCACCAGCTGCCTAAACAGAAAATTTCACGGATGGTTGACCACAGTTCAAAGAACAGAATCAGTCCAGTGTGGATAATGCCGTCCTCTATGTAAATTTTACTTTGTCGATGTAATATAGTTTCTTGTTGGAATGTTGTTTTTCTTATGGTCCGTCAAGTTCGTTCAAAACAGTGCTGTGGTTGTGCAGTGCAGTATAATTGTGCAGCTGTTGAGGGGGCAGGGTCCTAACGCAGCGACTGTCTGTTAAGACGGCTCCGTAGCTAAGTTGGTAGTAACCCTGCCTGCAAGGCGAGGGGTCCCGGGTTCGATTCCCGGCCGGGGCAGATTTTGTGTAAGCATAAAGTTTGTTCTCGGGTCTTGGATGTTTGTGATGTGTATCTGTGTATGTCCATGCCACCTGCGACACAGGGAATCCTAGTGCGGGGGTATGAGTGTGTAAGCGTTTATGTTTTATGTTTATGTTGTGTCGCAAACGAATTTGACGAGCTAAGCTCTAAATAAATTAAATAAAAATTTTCTTTTTATTCGCAGTAACAAGCAATTGGAACTGTTTCATAGACGAAAACCCCAACCGGCTTTTAAACTAATATATAAAAAAATAATCATTTTAACAAAATCTTATAAACAAGCTTTTAAGGCCACACGTCATTTGACTTTGGTATTCTACTCAACAAACCATTTCATTTAATATCCATGTTAAGGGGATGTTCCCGAAATAATAAATCCACATCTTGTTGTGTTAGATTTGAGTCATCTAATATCAAAAACGGCAAAATCCACTCATGGTCGAAATAAAAATAAAAATATCATTTTTAACTGACTTCCAAAAAAAGAGGAAGTTATCAATTCGTCGGGTATTTTTTTTTTATAATATATTTTTTACCTCAGATCTCGGTCATTCATAAACCGATTTGGAAAATTCTTTTTTTATTTGAAAGGGTATACTTTCAGATTGATCCCATATAAATTTCATCAAAATCGGTTCAGTAGTTTGTCACTGATGTCGGTTCGTCGCTTTTTTAAAGCAATTTTTTTATGAATCTGTGGACGTAGTTTGTATCGTGAAATTCATTGGACATCAGATGCGGCAATATCCCATACAAAAAACAAGAAGCTTGTAACTAATTTGTCATTTTCTACAAAATCTACCAGTGGATATTACCGACTATGATATTAGATGATCCATTTAGAATGACGTCACTAAACTATCGTGTATATTGTTAACAACTAGGGGTATTACCACAAAAAAATGAAACACACTTTAAACCTATGTTAAACAGTGTAAAATTCCTAAACATGCCTTAGTCGCGCGTTTAAATATATGAGCAACCAAATATCCTGATTTAAGTGATATCTAACTGTTGTCTAACTCAATTCCGTTGTGACATTTCTAATCATTTTAGACGTTTATCTTTAGACACTGTCTAGCTAAACAGGCATCTAAAAGTGTTTTTTGTGGTAACACGGTAAGCGATGCACTTTTGCGCTTTAAACTTTATTGCGTTCACTCCACTCTGTAGTATTCACCTTCAGTTTTCACATTGTACTTTTATTTACATAAGCTGGCTTTAAAAATATTTCTCTCTCACAGGTAAATATTATAACAAAGAACAACAGTTTTTTGCGGCAGCCTGCTTTATTAACACAAACCGCTGTTTAACAAAGCCGTTGTATCGTTTACACATATTTAGATTTAATTAACTTTCAAGAGCACATCTCCTTTGTGCCGGCAGCGACGGCTTCAAGAAAGGGAACGCTTGGAAAAGGCAATGGGACTATATGGCTGTACAAGATTTAGTATATTCCGGTATTCTGGCGAAAATACTTTTTTTTTTAAATAGATTACTGTTTGTTTATCTTAACACATTTTATTCGTTAGTCCGGAATTTTTTGATAAAAGGATTTATGACAGAAAAGTGTTGGAAAATCCATAGGAAAAGTAAAAAAACGGATTTTTTTATATGTAAAACAAAACTAAATCACATGAATGAGGCACTGCTGTCACTGTCAAAATAAGAAGGAATTTTATTCTTCTTCTTTCTTTATTTCCTGGCTTCTGTGGTATGTTTTATTACGTGAACTGAGGCACCGGTAGCTTTTTGACAGTGTCAGTATATACCTACATGCTGATGGTGGCACACTCAAAAAGCCGGAGGTGTCGCTAGTATTTTAATTGAATAATATGCAATTTTATTTATAAAGGGGTTCGGGAAATTTGTTCAGCTGTGACAACTGGTTAACATGTTAAGAAATATTTACAGTACTCAGAATATACGAGTACATAGGTAACCTTTTGTGACATTGAAATATGTTGTAAAAGAAGTTATATATTCCAGCCATGTAGTCAGTGAAATTACTGGGCTTTTGAGACTGTATCAGGATAATGAGCGCATTACAGTGTCGCGCAGGCCTTTTTGTTTCAAAGTTCTGAATGGCATTGCAATTATTACGGGCGTTATTCTTACAATCAAATAAAAGAAACGACCCGCTCGTCTCGTTACTAAATTGTATGTCAAAATGTCAACCGTATCCTGAACTAACAACTTGCCGATATGAGAAGGAAGGACTATAATTATGTTTTCGATGATTTGACTTATTTTTTTTTTTCGAGTATCCTACCGCGCACGCCAACTCACGAGCTGAGAGCGCAAGCAGGGGGATGAATGATCACACTATTCACACTCGGGCAAGAATAACCGCATAATAAAAATATACTGAAAGCTCTATTTAATACGGACCCCTACTAATTATGCTCATGAATGGTGCCGTTAATTAAATTTTATTAAATAGGTCTATTGAAGATGACTTGTATTTGAATGGAAACGCTCGTTAGTAAAACGGGTAATTTTAAACTTAAGGATGTTTTAATGACATACAAATGTTTAGTCTGGTTTCAATTTAGCTTCGTCTTTTTTTTTGGTTTCTACTTTACATTATTTATACTAACCACCTTACTGCTCATCAATTGGTATTTCTTTTTAACGGGCTAAATGCCTTTATTAACTAGCTAATACATAAATAAACACTACATGTAACCTAGCTAGCTACAAAAACAGTTGGATAATTTACAAGCCCAAGTAGGCCTATAGATAATCCAAATGTTCTAGCCCACTACCAGTTGGAAGCGTACCCAGCATACTGGCGGCATTGCCTCGTTGAACCGCCTATCCACCTTACTTGCTGTAAACTGATGATAGAGTAAAAGTTGATAAACAAATTAAATTTAGAATGGTGACTATTTTTCAAGCGCAACCATCAGATCACGTCAATAGCTAGCCAGAAAAGTACTAGGAAATTAAATTGGCATACCTATTATAATAATACCTGTCCTGCGATATAACAAGAAATTCAAAATATTCTCTCGTTCAGCGTTCGACCGAACACACTAAAATTTGATATGGTAATTTTATAAACAACAAACAGGTATTAGGTAATACATCAACGTAAAGTAAGCAAGTTGAGCGAGCTAAGTAAGCACTTGATTTGCAATGCATCTAAGCGAAATGTGAAACAAAACACTTTCGAATGAAATGAAAATCTTTGTTACATTTAATTCAAAATCTCACGCCAGACGTAAATAAACAAAACTGCGCCCAAAGCTACACAATTTACGTTATCGACGTCACGATAAGCGGGTCGAGCGAGCAAAATGAGCGAAACGAGCATAATGAGCATAATCACTAAGTAGAAACCGGGCCAAAGCTCTCGGACTACGAAAGACTCATTGAACACCAATTACCCTTGGGAGGCCTTTCGTAAGGTCTCTAATTAAATCCTTCTCCGATGACGTCATAATTATAGACTAAATTGGATTGAGACCCCCCCCCCCCCTTTGTTTTGTTAATTGTTAGTAGAAAATTTCTTGGCTAAAATCTGCTTTGTTCTAGTAAAAACTTGAGTGTCTATTAGTTTTCTTCTGCTTGAAATTAATAAAGGGTCTTTGTAAGTTTTCCTGGAATGCAATAATAATTTTCGTAGCGTTAAAATTGAGAACACAGAAGACCAGAACCTCTTTATTTAAAATTCTTAAGTCATCTAATTTGTATTCTGGTAGTTTATTATCTATAACATTTATAATGTAAGTAGTATTTCTGTATAAAATATTTGTTACTCAAATCTAATTTAAGAAATAATAGTAGTACCTACTTATAGTAGTTATAGTTTTTGATTTTAACATTACTAAGTACTTAGATTCTAGCTTGTCAATTGAATATCTTTTAGTTTAGTTTAAATAATTAGTCTCAGAAATAATGACATTTAAGAAGTCATATAGACAGACGGTGTCGAGTAAATAATGACATCTTGTATAAAAAACTTAATAACTACATAAAAAATAAAATTAAAATAATTGCATGAATGAAATACTGATTATTTCATTTATGTAATCAGATAAATAATGAAATCAATTAGTTACCGAGAACCATATAAACTAAACTCTACTAACTCTGTAACCGCACCTACGCATTTGATAGATCTACTTATAACAAAAAAAATGTGGTGCTTATGCAAAACACTGCATTCAGAAACAGCATTACAAATTAAATACCTAAGTAAGCAATACATAGTACCTACAGCACTCGACGGTGAGAAATTGTTACCAAATAAAAAAACTGCACTTTACTTACTACTTTACGGAAAATGACATTTAAAATGCAGAGACCTAAGCATTTTAAAAGCTAGTATAAAAAAACAGAATACAGCTTTCCACGACTTTGTTTCCACTAACAAAGAGACTTCAAAGAAAATTCAATTCTGAGATCTGAGGTACATTTTTCTCTAACATAAGTTTCATCGCTCTCGCTATTTTACTTATACAAGGTTGCATGAGATGTGACCTTGTTCGTACAATTGGATAAAGTTTTCTTTTTCCAACCGCCTTCCAAAAGAGAGAGACTTTTCGATATGACCCAATTTTTATCGATATTCTTATTTGTATGTGTTTAAGTACCAAGTGTTCCATAACAAAAAAGTTTAATTTATTATAATTATTGATTTCTTAGATTTTCGCCTTCACAACAATTTTGATGAACAGTACTCATACATTTTACTATTAAAATTTTCGTGAGTATCACACATTATAAATTGTTAAACAACCGGCTATAACTCACGTCATTTGTCGATATTGTCGACCTAGGTTTCGAGCGTGCACTCCCTGAGGAAGAGCGTCGGACACGCTCGAAACCTAGGTCGACAATATCGACAAATGACGTGAGTTATAGCCGGTTGTTTAACAATTTATAAAGTACTCATACATGTTTAATTTACATTTTTTAATTCCTGACGATTACAACAATGTTAATTTTTCGTATCCCAAGAATGAAAACCATGCAAAATATATGTTCAAAAACCTATAAAAATAGTATAATTAAATTATTACAATTATTGTTTTGTTAACAAACAAAATAAAAGTTTGCAATGTCCCACGGGAAGATCGAACACAATAGTGATTTCATTTATTTATTCTTTTCTTTTTAATGCTATTTGGTAACGAGACGAGTTAGTCGGTTGCCTGATGGTAACCATAACGCCAGCCCATAACAATTGCAGTGCCACTCAGAACTTTGAAACACAAAGGCCTGCGCGACACTGCAGTGCTCTCGTTACCCTGAGACATTAGTTATTTTTTTCTTTTCGATTCATTTTATTTTCATTCACCTGGAAATAACTTCTATTCCCACTGTAATAAAACACTTGTTTACAAACGTTTGAATTAATTAACTTAGCTCTCCGTCAGACGCAGATTTCAGCTTCATTTTGTAATGAAAGTACAACTTTGATTATTAATTATTTACTTGAAATTGATTTGATAGACACCCAATTCCGGTAAATGGACTGTATTTGATTTAGGTTTGATCTGGACTTATTGTGTTTTCGAATTATTTGAAGTGATAATTTTTGGTACTTTAGGCGAAACCGCCTTTTGGATTTTTAGAAAACAATGAAGTAAGTATATGCTGAATTGTTCAATATAGAGCGCCAATCGGTAGTAGGCTAGAATACAATACATTATAGGTCTATGGATAATCTAAATGTACCGATAATACCCGGTGATGGACAGGAAATTGTTTCTCAAAATTCGATTTCAAAATTAATTTTAGCCACTGAAAACGCAGCAGAAATCAGGTGACTCAAAGGGGCATTGATTTCAGGACTCTATTGCATTATGCTTAAAAACCACGAATAAGGTAAATATCAGAAAGTTTCAGGTAGGTACAGTCCACGCATATGGGTACGAATGATCACAACTCTACTGGTTTAGTAATTAAACAGAAATATGTTAACTTCCAGTATAACAGCGTCTCTCTCCCCTTGGTGGCTTTCATCGGTAGCTTTTCAAAGCTTTTTCACGGGGTTATTTAAAAAATCACGCTGCAACCAATAGAAAGTCGGAACGAAATGTAAAAGCCGAAACCCGAATTCCCCTGTTTCTGTGCCACAGGAAATGGATAGAAGTCTATTTTTAACCTGAAAAAACTGGAGAGCTTGCAGTAGTATTTTTGTTATTGAATCGATATCTTGATATAAAAAAATACCCCCTTCGTTATGGCAGCGGTGCCAGTGTGGCAGAGATGGGACTTTCAATTTGACGCACCATAGTTCGAATTCTTACTCGGCCCCGCACTAATGGTTTATATTATGTGCGGATTTACCACACTCACTCTAACAAGGCGAAGAAAGATATCGCGAGAAAACCTGCTCAAGAACTACAAAATTTGAGAATGTGTGACATTAACCAAGCCGCACTGAGCCCATGTGACGCCCATATTCTCTGTGTGAGAACACCTGTATCCTAGCAGTGGGAGCGTAATAAGCTGATGATGATTTAAGACGTTCTGGTAATGAAACTGCCGCGCCGTCGTGAACAATTTCTGTCACAATGATACAAATCAACTTTGAACTTCCGGTGATACAATTTTAGCTTGTTTGCTTGGGTTAGGGTGGAAAAGTCAGTTCGTTTTACTGTTCCATTTTTGGTTATTCTTTTTCAGAGTATTGTTACTCTTATTTAGTAGATCTAGTGAGCTAGTAAGTTCCATGGTCCCTCCTTATGTTTTACCTACCTTTTGCCACCAGCAGGGCTAACATGCGCGCCACGACAAAATTTTGTCTACTGTTTTGTCTCGCTCTTTCTCTCGCGAACATGAGACAAATGCACGACATAAGCATCGAGAAAATTTTGTCACGGTACGCATGTTAGCCCTACTGGTGTTTTACTTCAACATTTATACTGCGGACAGCGTAGGAATGGAATTCTTTGCTGGCATCTGTATTTCCTGAATCCTACAATTTGGGAATCTTCAAGACAGGTACCTTTTAGGCAAGCTCGCTACATTGTGTACCGCGTCGTCGCTTAACATCAGGTGAGGTAGCGGTTAAACGCAAAACTATTCAATATTAAAAAAAATACCTTATGATGTGGTTTGGAATCTTAAATCTAGGGCACGTCCTTTAGCATGTCACTACTACCGAATCGATCAACGAAATGGACAAAAATTCAGAAATCATGAAACATTTAACTTTTGAGAGCACTTGATAAAAGTTTCATAGTGCTGATGTACCTTTTTAACATTGTATAAAAACTTGTAACTTAGTTTTTGTTACGTGTTTCATCGCCGATTGTTTTAGCTCATTATAAAGTTTTGTCATACTCAGATATACTTACCTAAGCATATTGATAAAGGCCCGCTAACACCGCAATAACCTCCAAATATCCATTTAACCGGCCTCCACAATTTGCCACTCAAATGAGTTTTCTAAAAAGCCGATTAAGCGAAAACTAAAATTGGACAATTATTTATTGTGAATTAACCCGACTAGAAACATTGAATGGTAAGCAAAACATAGTGAATAACGGTGAAGCAGGCGTTCAGTTCATGGTTTAGACCTGCATAATATGCTGATCAAATTTAATATTGACATTATTGAAACGTTACCTTGTAGTATGCAATCAATCAGCTTACCTGTAACAAAGACAATATTTATTAGTTAGTTGGGTTACTCTGGTGAAACTTGGCTGGATTATTTAGCTTTACATTATAATTATGTTCATTTTAACCATTTATAATTAAATATTCATATGTACATTAGAAATACTGCAGGTAAGCTTCTTATTCTTCCTCTAACATGGTATATTAACTCCAAAAGGACATGTCGTGGTGACTATAGTAATTTCTAAAAGTAAAACTAGTAAAAAGAGGTCTTAAAAGATTTATAACTATAAAATAAATAATCTAAATCAAATTCGAAATTCTTTTACACAGACCCTAAGAAAACGTTCAAGAAAGTTAAAATACTCTGTATGCCCATTCTAATGTAACCAAACAGATTATGTGCCAAAATATATTTCAGGATGGCGGTCGCTTGACGAATGCAATGTAATATGTGGTTATTTAAATTAATAATCTAAAAACTTTTCAATGTGTCAGTAAACAAAGTTATAGCACACAAGGTCCATAGGTCGTAACTCAAAATGAGTCCAAATTCAAGCTCCAAAAATGTATGTGAATTTTGAATTGTATTTATTATAACCGGTCCCAAGACGCTCATATTCTGTTTCACGATTTTTTTTATTGCTCAACCATAGTAGAACGTTTCATTATGCTTTATGATGCAATGAAAGTTTCAGTTTGTGCCTTAATAATTTTGAACCTGTTCAAATTTAACTAATTAGATAATTTAGAAGTATAATCAGACCTAAAAATAACTAATCAGTCCGTTTAAGGTTCCTACATTAATTGCTAAAGAAAATTTATTGTTTTTGGGACTTTGATACGGCTACAGAATACTACAATTGGTTCATATTGCATATATATTACAAACGTGCACTGTATTCGGGTACAGCTTTAGATGTACTTACATTTAACAGCTGGTCAAAAGCCTGAATAAACGGATCCCTGGTACGTTGGTATTAATTCTGCCTGTAAAGCGAGGCACTCCGGTTTCGATTCCCGGCTAGACCAGATTTTGCGTGATAAGGTAAAGTTTGATCTCGAGTCTTGTATGTTTGTGTTTTGTTTCTATGTGTGTCCATGTCACCTGCGACACAGGGAATCTTTAGGGAGGGGTATGAAACTGTATGATTTTATATTTTATGTTTATAGAATGTCTCCACAATTCTACCAATTTTCTCACATTTGTCAATTGTCCCATAAGTGCCACAATTTACTTGATTTATCTGCAGTCAAAAGTACTGTTAGATTCACAGGCTTTGATACTATCTGTACGTCTATTTTGCGATCTCACCGTCCGTAATGGGCAGCTTAAGATGCAGCCCTTTCACGATAAGGCCAGATGTTGCCCTCCTAGTTGTAATTGCGTTCGCCTTTGTGCCATTCCTAATGAAAGGTTGACGAAACTGATATAGCTATCTTTAATCAACGCTAACTTGTGCCCGCATAAACCAGCCTTGTTTGACAGTTGATGTCGCAGTCAAAGTTCGCTTTTAGGCTGAACAGTACGTAGCTAAACTACGGGCAAAATGGTAGACGTCAGGTTGCGGAATGCGATGAGACCATCGAACATTCTAAAATTACAATGGGAATATGGCCTTTGTAATTCAATAGAATTCACTTGTAAATAGACTTTGATGTATGATATAAATACAAGCGGAATTTCATTGTACCTGATGTTAATATGCAGCCTTTTTGCCCGCCAAGCTTTAGCCTATGCACTGTGCTGGATTTTTTCTGGGAATTAAAGCTAAAGCTCAGAATACAGGTTCTGCTATGCAAGAAAGGGCAAGTCCACAACACTGCGGTACGACGTCGCATCGCAAAAACGACGCCGGACCGCAACGTGATGCGTTGACGCAAAGCAAAAATGTCATCGCATAATGCCAAATGCGACATCCTGAACGGTCGGCCGACAGGACGACCGCAAAATTCTACGTTGCGTTGGGCGTAACTTTTGCCCTTAAGGGGGATAGTCACTGAAATGGCGCAAAATTTAAAATAAATATACGTTCCTGTGATTTAAACCCCGTTAGGATAAAAAAAATTGAATACTTTACAATTCGCGTTAATACACCACACAGGTTAAACAATAAGGTTTACTTCTAATGCCTTAGTTTAGCTTTGAAATTAAACCAAATTTAAATTTTGGTTGTTTTACATTTAAGGTACCAATATTAAAATTTTGTTTAGTTTCAAGGCCATACTATGCTATTGAAAATATCCTTATTGTTATTTACGCGAATTACAAAATATTCTCAAAAAAAAATAAGGTGGTTAAAAAAAATATATTTTATCAAATGTCCCGCCACATCACGGACCATCCACCTTACAAAACAAAACAATTGAATCAAACCGAAAATTCGTTTTTCGCGCATTGCCAGCAACGGAGAAACGTAACGAAACTAATCTGTTTGAGACAATACTGAGGCAATATCTTTGGTTTACGACGGCCGGGCTACATCTACAAGTACTTGAACGCCGCCACCCATTGTCTAGGTCAAACTAATTTCGCGAACCTCCAAAGCTGTAATTTAATTTTGCATTTCGAATAACGCTTTAATACGAGCTATCAATTAAAACTTGTTTACGACATCTTTGATTGGTCATAAAATAAAGGTACACTTAGCAATATCTTGGATAACATTCAAACATTATCTAAATGCGTAAGATATGTTATCTCAACAGACAGGAATGTTCTTAGTAAAAAATTTAGAGATGCTCAAATAGATACCTACTATAAACTTTGATTTATCAATCTTCACCGTAAAAGCTCAACGTATGCTCAAATGTGATACGAGTAGGTACGTTTTCCTGATGGTAAGCATAACGCCGGCCCATAACAATTGCAGTGCCACTCAGAACTTTGAAACACAAAGATCTGCGCAGCACTGCATTGTTCGTTACCCTAAAATCATTCGAGACGCACCTGACGTAAATGTTCATATGTTCCGGAAGTCACTTAAAGGTTAATCCTGATTTGAATTTAGGCGTCTTACCAGCTTAGACCTCAACGTAAAATCAGAGGAGGTAGTGGTCAGACGCTCCGTCACACACATACCAATCCTGATCTTTTTTGGCACGTACCTATGTGTCGCACCAAAACAAACTCCATTGTAACAAACAATGATCTTATTATGCAACCAAAAGCAACTTGGTGGATTGCGCGTATGCCGCAGAAAATTATGGTAAGTACCCATAAACTGTGCTAGCTAAATCTTTTTTATTCCGCACGGCAAAGTTATTAAGCACCGTAATGTACCGCAGTACCTTCCACGCAGTGTATCTAATAACATAATAACAGTAAACTAACTAAGACTATTCCAGAAAGTCTTTCACGGTATCTACACGGATTAAGTACACGCGGCTTAGTTTAGATGAGTGCGAGTAAAATCGGGTGTATCGTCATTGCGCGAAAACACACGTTATGATTCAATGGAATAAATCAACTAACATTAAAACAGGCCTCCGTAGTTCAAGCATTCTTTATATAAATATAATTCAAAGGAAGTACGTAAGACAGAAAGGTATACCTTAAAAATAAACGCTTTTATTAAAACAGTAATATATCAGTATACAATTATATCTTGAATACCTCATAAAAAACTGTATATCTATAGTATAAATATACATACGCGTATCATGAATTATTCAAACTTAAATGAGAACACTGTGGCTGATCTTCAAAAAAACCGGCCACCAAAGGTTCCGTACAAACTTGTAGGTATGTAAATAGTTCGTCAGTCACAGGAATCGCTTTAGCTACATTCAACAGAATAATTACTTTTATAAATTATTTTTTTGTGATTTTCCTTCAAACTCTTTTCGGATTTACCTGTGCTATAAAGACATTGCTTCTTGCCAAATTTCATGATTCTAGGTCAAAGGGATGTAAGTATCCTAATACAGAGTTTGATTCCCGGCCTTAACAGACAGACGGACAACGAAGTGAGACTATAAGGATTCCTTTTGTCCTTTTGAAGTACGAAACCCTAAAAACCAGGCACAAAAACCAGGCTACTTCCTCTTTTTACCAGTAAAAATATAGCGCACATTTTGCGCTTCAATATGTTTTGCAGCTACGAAGTTCTCTTACTGATTAAAATTTATACCGTGTTTGCAAATGTTCCTTTGGATCTCGTGCGGTGAATTTATCCGAACATGACGTAGAAGAGCTTTGAGGCTAAGATTTCAACAGATTTCAACTAGTTGAATAGAATGTCTTGGATGAGATCTTTGAAGGAGACCGAATCTTGATAAACTAAGCTCTTCAAAGATAGCAGTTGCAACTGTGCGAACTCCCCTAAACTTCTAAGAGTAACAAGCCTTTGACCATCCAGACATCCAGCATTGGAATAGCTTAACAATTGTGCAGATATTTACCATTGTATTTGATGAGCGCAGCAATGGCAGTCTAAGTGTACAGATTCTAACCGCTTTGTAATTTTATATGATCTACAGAAACCTATCTATCTGTTGACCATTTTATATAGAAACTTAAGGTATGTGTGGACCAACTGTGCTATTTCAATCAGAGCTTGGAGCACTTAATTGCTTTTAAAAGTTATATTAGTAAAAAAAACAAGTTTAGTTAATACATTATAAACAAAGCCAAAAAGGCACGCAGGTACACCAGTTCCACAGTGAAAGTCAGTATTAAAAACTTAGATTAGAAATGGCTATCTATAGTGCGGCTGCCATAATATACCAATAATTGTATTATCGCTATCTCATATACTGTTGAATTTGTTTTGAATTATTTTTGGGCTCTACAAGATGATCTCGGTAAAAATAAGAACGGTGCGAGTTTCTGCTTCCTTGATAACAAGTTACATTTAATTCGTTGGAATATTATCGGTACTACAGTGATTATGTCATCCATATACTCTATTTATAGCACCAGGTTTTTTTAGAAATTTAACCAGCCAAATCTGAACATCTTCAAAATAGTAAAACATGAAGACAAAACACAGAAAATCTATAATAGCGCTGAAATTCAGCACAATTTGCGGGATGTAGCCAACACGCTCGAGCGCATAAGAGCTCATACATCACTTAGGAACCAAGGAACCAGGATGGAAGAGGAACGCATGCGTCGGCGAACTTAGGCCTAAGCTATACCCGGGGGCATTGACGGGTAATTTAGCAATGAAGGACTTTATCCATGGAGCTTTATCAGAGTGCGGGTCTATTAATCTGCAGGAAATATCTTATTAATCTGAATCAGGAGAAATCTTATAAAATTAGAAGAAATAGGTAGGACATTGTTGATTTTTTTCGGAAACGAAATACAACTTTTTTCGTGAACGAAAGCTAATCTCCGAAACTAGTTTGGGACAACGACAAGTGTTAGTGGTAATCTGTTAACGATTGCATTTCCTACAAAATGAAGTTAAATTTTCATTGCATTGACCGAATGACTAATTTCGCGAAGTGATTTTTGTGTGAAAGATCGGTACTTGCTCTGCTGAAGTGCAAGTACCGATCTTTCACACAAAAATCACTCGCAAATCGATCGCTATGGATCGCAGTAATTCCGTACCTGCGCCACTGGTAGGTTATAAATCTGTCACTGTTTTCTGGCAGTTGCACTTGAGAGCAATTTTTATTCTAGATATTATAGTGTGTTGTTTATTAGCAGTAATTACCGGTCGATTGAGGCTTTCAAATTGGAAAATAGTCTTTTTCGCTAGCACTCATCAGCAAAATAACTGGCAATATTGTTAATATTACTTTCTCGCGCAAGTGAGCAACCGTGGTATATTTCGAGTTCTTTTAATCACATTATTTTAGGTAGTATACATATTTTGTTATGGACGTTACTCGCCCCAAATGTTTTTTTTAGTAAAACCTCCTAAATTCACGACCAGTAAACAAACACGTTCATTAAATCAATTCCCTTCATCAACGGCATAGCACATGTGATTTTTCCGCCTTTATAATTCTATTAAAAACAGGATGCGCGTTGAAAATTGACGTCAAATATGTTTTGTTTATTTTTTCAAAAGCATTCAAACGCTTCTTCTCAATTTGAATTTTAAATAATGAAGCATATTTTATTAAATACTAGCTGCTGCCTCGCGGTTTCACCCGCGCGGAAATTTTGGATTACATGGTTTTTATTTTTTTGCGCGGAACCCTAACTATTTTTCTAAAATTAAAGTAGCCTATGTTACTCCTTGTAACATCAGCTATCTGCCAGTGAAAGTCACGTCAAAATAGGTCCAGCCGTTTCGGAGATTACCCGGAACAAACAAACAGACAGACAGACAGACAAAAATTTTAAAAATGGTTGTTTTGTAGTAGGTACCGTATCTACTTTCATATGCATTTAGTAAAAAGCTGTTATTTTGATATTACAAACAGACACTTCAATTTTATTTATCTGTATGGCTTAAAAAATGCTGTTGATCAATTAAAGCGAAGTTTATGGGTCGGTTTATACTTTATTTAGTTAGGTAATGAGTTAACTAGCACCCCTTAAGTCCTTAACATCTCCTGGACGCCTAATGTACCGATTAGGTGGCCAAAAAGAATCGTGTTCTATTTTTTTGGCGAGTTAAGTATGGTGTAGAATAACAGCTCCAAGTGCTCCAACTAAACTCGTAGTAAGAACATGTTTGGGCGGCCCTTACTACTTGCACGGTTAAACCTAACGGAAAAGAGTGCAAACGAGCCTTGACTTGATTATTTCCAATGTATGTGATTATTTCTTAAAATTCGAGTTAGTTTTTTAAATAGTGCTTTTTTACATTAAAATTCCCAATTGTTTTGTTAATCTTACAGAAAGAGGTTACAAAAAATATTCGCCAATAAAATTTTTTTGTAGAAGTACGTACGAATGGTTGCTAGCCAGATGACCTCTAGAAATTTTATACACATTGTAGGATGCGAATCTTCGACTTACAGACTGGCAGTCGACCTTACTACCACTCTCGCCGTTCTACGAGTATGCATCTGGTCGAGTACCATAGCTTTGCTCGTGTAGCCTGCCAGAAGCAGTAATGTACAAGAACTAGACTGTGTTTCGGTTCGATGAAGGAAGTATAGTCAGGGAATTTACTGGGCTTGTGAGACTTCTTATCTAATGTCTCAGGGTAACGAGCGCAATGCAGTGCCGCGCAGGCCTTTTTGTTTCAAAGTTTGGCACTGCATATGATTTGGACCGGCGTTATGCTTTTCTTGATTAAAACTTTCGTAAGTATGAGACATATTTACATATATTTAACCGGATTCACTTACGCAGCACAGCCGAGCTTCGCGTGTACACGCGCAGCAACCAGTCGGAGCGCCTGCGTTTAGCTCCATTGATGAAGAGATACCGAATACCTTGAAACCGGCCAGGCAATCGTCGCGTTACGCTTACTATCAGGCAAACATCCGGCTCGTCTCGTTACCCAATTTTAAGCTCTATCTGTTACTTTTCCTATTACTATTAGTAACAAATCAAACTGATTTCAATTCCAGGCACTGTATTTATCAACCCATCGTAACCCGATCAACCAACGAGCCACTAACTACTTGTATAAAATATTGCTGATTCAAATAAAAAAACCGATTGCTATCTCACTTTGATGTTGTCAGAGGAAATGAGATCCGCTTCCGATCCGAGAAAGGAAAATCTCTTCCCGTTTTGGGGTACCGCGGGTTCCGGTCGGAAACCTATTAATCTTACCACTATTTACCTGGCGGTTGCTCGTTGCTATCTGTTAACGGGTTGTAAATAAATACGGTAGAATTAAAAAAGTGTGCTTCTTACTACTTTATCGAGGCGGAATTTACCGCTACCAAAACCCTTCATTTTTGTATTCAATGGTTACAGACATACATTTAACCAGACGTGTCATGGCAATTATTCATATGTATTCTGTAAGTTTCTCCCGCAGACTGCAGACTTTCTATCTGGTGATAGTTTGGTCGCGTTGGGCTGCTAGTTTGCCGCAATCGGGAAACCCATCAAACTTGTTTATCGGCTGATAATGAATCGTTGTAATATGGGCAGTTGCATACATCTTCTACTGATTAAGAGCCCGACCAAACTATCGGCCGATAGAAATTCTGCAATCTGAAAGGGCTCTTACAGGTAAGTATTAAGTAATATTTTTGTATGCACAAGAAAAAACTCTTTTTTTGATACTTATCATAATCTGGTGACAGAAAGATAATAGGAGTGTCCATTGCTGCACTTATAAAACAGTGATTAATTGTTAAAGTGCTCAATGGCAATTTTTTGACCACTTGTTTACGGCTTTTGCGATCTATAGCTTAGGAATCTTTGATCTATACAATCTCAGGGATGATGAACTCCTGGCTCTAAACCATTTCAAAGTCACATTCAAAATTTAAAAATACCGCTGACGTCTCACAAGATTTAGAGTACGGAACACTTCCCTTACCGCGATTGCCTCATATTTTTAAACTCGTTGTAAAGCCCGTCCGCATATCATCTGAAGGACCCGGTGTCGACTTTTGACCGTGTCGACTCGAGAGCCGATCTAATTTGCCGAATCGTCGAAGCATACGGAATTTAATCGATTCGCCTGAGCGAAAATGGTTTAGGGGGTTAGTGGGTACGAGCTACGACTATAAATTGGACGACTCGACTAGAGAGGTTTTATGCGCTTTGGCAGATTTTAAGTTGGTGGTTGACCGTGCACTGTGTGTTTACTTCTTCGAGGTATAAAAAGGACTTTATCGTTAGATTTTGACATCTGCACTTGAGAATTGCCTATATTTTGAGCGAGCTTACCACTTTCCAATTCATCATCACTTACGACCAATTGAGATAATTGTCATACGGTAAACTATCTACAGTAATATAAAGATGTAAAGTTTGTTGCAAAAAATAAAAAAAAGTTGCGTCTCTCGATTCTGCCCAAGGTTAACCCGTGAGCATCGTTACTGGCAGAGAACAAATCAAATGATAAGAAAACAACAAAATAGTCAGACAATCTAGACTACCTAAATAGCTCCTGCAAAGGTACTGTATCAGTTACAAGTACAAATACCTCCCTAATTAAATCCAACACGTTTCTAGCATTACAGTCGTGACGTCACTAAGTCAAGCGAAGAAAAAAGCCGACGGATTCTGAAAATATAACTTTGCCCTAACAGAAGCTTTTCGTACGTTATATGACAGTGCATGGATAGCAGAAGGATATCTACCGAAAGCGGTCAATGGTCGGATTGACTTGTACCTACTGACGTATGCATTTGTGAGCTATGTCAACGACAAGCTAGCCTAGCTGCTTTCGTCGTCAACAATACATTTTTGTTATTGTTATTATTAATATCAATTTTCTTTTTTTTTAATCTTTATTTAAGGAGCTTTACCGGCCGTCAGGTATAAAGGACAGAGACATCTAATAAAATACATAACAATTAGGAGTCGAATTAAGAACCTTCGGTTAGTAATTTACATCATACTTTCAAACAAGTCTACCAAAAATAAAACATTGCAACACATTTTATATCTTACATCTTATCTACATATCTTTATTTTTAGTTAATTTATACAATAATTATTAAGAAGAATATTTACTATCCTCTTTTTTATAAAAACAAACCACTTTGTTTTTATATGCTTATATTTCTTTATGTCTTATGATTATGACAAAATACAAGATACAAAAGTTATCAAAATAGTTTTATTCTACTCCAAATTTAGGTAAAATTAACATAAACAGTTTTCAGAAAGCAGGTTAGATTTCTTACTAGTTTTTTTTATACTGTGACCAAACCTCCCACAGTCGCAGGTGAGATTTATCTTCGGATAATTGGATAAAGAACGCGTTCGCGAGATGTGATACGAGGCGGAAAAGTGGGGGGAGGGGCTCAGTAACGTATGATCTACTACTTTTGAATGTAAATCTTTTGTGTGCTATTAGAATTTTGCTGGAGGACATGATTTGAAAATAGGTACACTGTATGTATGTGCACAATGGCGTATTTTGCATAGCTACCACCCTGATGTTGAAAATCTGTCGCTACCTATCGCTGTTCCGGAGCATACTACCTCACATTGCTTAGCTTGATCCTATGTTGTATTAACATTACTGCATCATTCACTTTGAAATATATATATGGTAAAGTTCAGGATTTATTCTAATGAGTGTAAGATGCGAAAACACAATTTCATAAAATATAAATCATAAATTAATATTATAAATAAATTTAATAAAATAATCTCGATAGTAATAATCGCAAAGTTACCTCCAACGCGAACAATAAACCGCTAGTACTCAATAAATACTTTAAATTAGATTTTAAAACTGCGCATTTTATCTGAACTATGTATAAGGTAGAGTTTATATGAGTTACATTTCAAAAATAACCATTATAATCACTGTAAAAGGAAATTACCTAAATTATCACACGTTAGAACCATTTTCACTTAGATCTTCTCGGCCGCCCGGCCCCCGGCTCGAGGACAGAGGGGGCGTAGAGAGGCGAGGAGGCGGGTGCAAAACTCGGATTCGAGCTGATGTTATATTGGCTCTTAAGAGCATGTCCTATCAGCAGCTGGTATTTTTAGCGTGATAAGATAGTCGTCAAACGATATAGACTATATCAAAGATTCCTTGTAGATTAACTATACATGTTTAAGTTTTAGTTAGATATCAATTTGCCAGTGAAATTACTGGGCTTATGAGACTTAATACCTAATGTCTCAGGGTAACGAGCTCACTGCAGTGCTGCGCAGGCCTTTGTATTTCAAAGTTCTGGGTGGCACTACAATTGTTATGGGCCGGAGTTATGCTTACCATCAGGCAAACGACCACATCGTCTCGTTACCAAAAATATTATAAAAAAATCTCAAGGTTGTGCTTCCTCCATAAATTGTTTTACATATATATCATGAAATAATACTAACCCTAAAGGTGAAAAAATTAGGGATGAAATTTATATCGCGATATTTTGTCAAGTCGATTCCCGCTTTGTTTTGTGTGTGTTTCATATTATTTTCTATTAACAATACATGTGCTTGCAATATTTCAGATTAGGACACCTCACGCCACTCTGAATTTAATTTTGTGTACTCAATATTTACCTCGCTACAACATATTATTTGTACACCAAACACAAATTTGCCTCAATTTATGAACACACGTTAATTACAAATTTTAATAATCCCTTATGCTAATGAAACGGAATCCCAGATCATGGGAAACATAGTCGCAAAAAAGAAGCAGTGTGAAATTAAACTAAAATATTTTCAAATAGAAAAAAATATAAAACTTCATGACACACTTTATATATTATTGTTAAATAAATTATCCGGTCTACTGTACCATCAATAAAAGGTCTCTGAAATCTATACTACAAATAAGTAAAATTGAAGTGTCTGTTTGTCAAAATAACAGCTTTTTTACCAAATGCACATGAAAGTATATACGGCACCTATCAAAACAACTATTTTTTTAATTTTTGTCTTTCTGTTGGTTCCGGGAAATCTCCAAAACGGCTGGGCCGATTTTGACGGGACTTTCACTGGCAGGTAGGATGGGTAGGATGTTACAAGGAGTAACTTAGGCTACTTTTATTTTAGAAAAAAAATTAGGGTTCCAAGCAAAAAAATAAAAACCATGAAATCCAATATCGCCGCGCGGGTGAAACCGCGGAGCGGCAGCTAGTAAATAATAAGATTGCCCATTCATCATAATCCACCTACATCAGTCCATTCTAGATCACATATCTTCGGCTCTTGTTCTCCAGTCTCTGCCAGCAACCTTGCCTCGTATATCGTAGCCCTAAGTCGCAGGACGTCTCACACTACGTTTGTCAATTCACAGTCCCCACTCTGGAACCGATGGGATGTCTATCCCATCGGTTCTACAACAGATATGACCAACCGTTGCTCTAAATCAAATTTCACTTTTACAAAATCTTAACTTAAAGGACAACGGGCGGAATTACAGCTAAAGGCGATCTCTTCCAGTCAACTTCATAGTTAACTGCTTATTAGTTATTATCGTTTTATTTAAATATGTACATCTCAAAAATTTCGCTGCCAACAGGATGTGAACCTGCGTCTTATGTTTATCTAGTTTTAGTCAAATTAATGACTTGATCGAGAGAATGTGATTTGATCGAGAGTGTTACTAGCTATAATTAAAATAAAATCTGTTCAGCCGTTTGAAAATAATCGGCACTTTTAGTCGGGGTTGTTAAAAATTTAAATTTTATCTTGTGTTTACAAACCTTGTAGGTCTATAAAGGTATCAGTTCTATCTTTAGCAAAATGTTTATTCAGCTCGTATTATTATTACAGGACTTTTCAGCCGCATCGTTTGTGGGTCAGTCAGAGATACTGTAATTATTTGCTGACCACATTATTACACGTCAAACGCATGGCTGTATAAGAGAAAATGCACCAACCACACGCTGGTCATTCCCATGTACAATCTGATTTGTTAACAAATCATACTCATTATATAGTAAACATGAATAAATAGTGAATTAATGCAGCATTTCATTCGCAAATGTAATTGATGAAACAACCAATAACGTACGTTCTCAATATATTCCAAAGTTGGTATTAGGTAGATGCTTTAAAGTTTAAAGAAACATATTGATCTGGTACGAAAGGATATTTACATTTTTTAGATAAAGTATCACGAGGTGAATTAATTATTTAAACTTCCCTTACATAATAACTTATTATTTATAACACCAAACACAAAGTAGAAATGCAGAAACTATTTCTAAACTACCATTTTGTAAATTAAGTGCTCATATAGGTAAAATTCAGACAAGAAACACAAATATACAAAGCATAGTAATAGAAAAAACTTTGAAGAAACAATATGTGGCCAATGTTAAATAACTTGTCTACAAGAACACACAGAAAACAAAGTGTGGAGTGCAAGGAGGTAAGAATTAAACACGTTTAAAGGAAACACAAAAAGCACTAAGAAACACATTGAGACGACCAAATAAAATAACAGTTATGCCAAAGACATAAAGGCAAAAAACACTTATGCCAAAGACATAAAGGCAAAAAACACTTATGCCAAAGACATAAAGGTAATGCAGCTGTGACGTAAGTTAAACTGATAAAAAGCTTGATACAAGTAACCAAGTTGTGTTGCTCTACGAGCTTGTAAAGTACATTTAAAATCCTGACAAAGTAATCTTGCCAATATGCGAACCAATAGTGAAAGGACACTAAAGTGAGCTAAAGATTGTGAACTTGTACACGACACTCATTTCAACCGAGTTAATAAATTACTAATTCGACGCTTTTTATGCTACTAAGTAACTAGGTGAGCAGTTCGTTTGGTAAACATAATGTCTCATAACAATTGCAGTGCCACCCAGAGCTTTGAAACTTAAAGTCCTGCTTGTCACTGCATGTCACTTTTTACCGTGAAACGTAAGGTTACGTCTCACATGCTGTCATGTTCATTTCACGACTTTAATTGTCTGTCACCTGACTTATCCTTAATCATTGCATACAGTATAAGCTACTACTAGCATATTACTTGATGCCAGACTGCACGAGCAAACTCACCCAACCTGAAGAACACTCGCAGAAGAGTTAGTTCAACTGCCTAGTAACTAAGCGCTTTTTAAGATTCTATTAACCCCATCCACAACCAACAGTGCTTTATCTATGGAAATTCAAAGTAGTGGTTACAGTTACATTCATAAACATTTTACTAGCTAATACTACAGTACGTAAAAAGCTAAAAACGGAGCGAAAGTGCGTCAAACATTAAAATTCAAACACATATTCATATCTACGTTCACAAACCATATGTATATTTGATTTCATTCGGGTAGTGAGTGAGTGATTCAGAAATATATTTACAAAGTAAAGCCCCAAAAACACGGGAGGGTTAGCGATGGCGTAAATTCAGTGCGGTGAATAAATTCATATTCATTTTTATTACCTTGACCATTTCACGTATTGCGTCGAGACAGCACTACTGTACGAAGACGCCCACTCGTTACAGACACCAATTTACTAGGCACTTTATTACTAAGCTCACTATTTTAATTATTTTTTTAAGTCTCTTTTATAGTCTTCGTGCGCAGTTCAGGATAATAGCAGGTCCTGAAAATTAATTTGCAGCATTAATAAAATAAACTAATCAACTTTAATTGGGTACATAAAATTATAATGACACCTGAATGTCACAGGAGGTTGAGGGTTAATTTTCTTAAGTGTTTCTTTGGAGTGTTGTGAAAGTCGAAAGGGTTGAGGCAGCCATACTCAATGCACGGGTCGGGTGAAATTTCTTTGCGTACTGTGGTTTGAAACACATGTATCTTAGTGTTATAAAATAAAATGTATTCCTCGCGTCTGTATAATTTGATTAAACTGGGAGAGATGTTTAGTATGACCAGTGTAAAATTATGTATCTGAATTTTAAATAATTATGTGTCTAAAGAATCGTGTTATACTAGGACCACGGTGGAAACCCGGAAGTTCAAGAAACACAAAATTCCAGGACATGTGACCCACCAAGCCGCACTGGGCCCGCGTGGTGGATTCTGACCCATACTCTTTGGTACTCTTTGGTGGGAGCATAATATGACTGATTCACTAGCTTAAGGGGCAGCTAAAGCAAAACGTCCGAAAAAGCCCTGTTTTTCGTCGCACAAATCATAGATATTATTACAAGCAAGAAAAAATTAAATATTATAGCCAAATATTTATAGTAAAGAGTTATCTATAAAATATTATATAGAAATGGCACAAAATTTTGTAAAAAAAATCGTAAAAAGACTCCGAAAAATTTGTTTGTCTCGAATTGCTCAATATTTTGGGCGACAACTATCATATTTTTTGTAACCAAAAAAGGCAATTTAATCATCGAAAGACATAAAAATATCTAAACTTTACGGTGTCTCTTTTTCTTAATTAAATAAAAACTACGAAATAACATTCAACTAAAAGCAAAGGCATCGATACCATTATCAACCTTATTTCAATACAGATAGAATGATGCCTAAAGAAGCGTTTTAATCATTTTCGCTGACTGTATTTACATTTAAACAAAAGTGGTGCACGCGTTGCGGGCCTGCAAAAGCTACAAATTTATCACGCCACAAGTTGAGTATGGCTGGACAAGGTTATTACATAGTAAAGGCATATGAAGTGGTCGTGAGTGCACTTTCAGCGTTCGCAAAGCCGAGCTAGCCGTGGCACGTTAAATCGTCAGTGTAATCGCTAACCAATTTCGCCGGTCCCGATGTTGGATATTGGCAAACCAACTTTTCCTTTTTTAAGAGTTTCAAGTTTGCTTTCTGGAATTAGTTTACGCCGACGTTTGATCCGATATTCCTTTAAAGAAGTTAAGCGGCGGGAGCGAATAATTTGCACTGTACACAAACAAGATGCCGTCGAGTATTTTTAGATTGATCTGAACGGCTACTGATATTTTGAGTAGCGGCGATTCGATTAGAATTGTCAAGTTGTTGTTAAACAGAGCGATTTTTATTGGGCGGTAATGAAGTTTGAAGAAGTTGGAGTCAGTTTAGTGGTTCTGATTAAAAAATATTGTGTAGGTAGGTGGCAATAGTTGGAAAAGACTAGATCAGTTCTATACTAGGTTTAATGTGTCCATCATCTTTGATCACATCGTAATTTAAAACGGCAACCTATCGCATATAAAAATAAATATCATAGTTTTCCATGTCCGAAACTTTACATGGAGAAAGTGAGGAACTCGCTCACACATGCAATACTACTTGCCAACAATAACGTTTCCCTTAATAGTTCGCTCAACAGAATATATCTTACCTACAACTCTACAGATATTTCTTGTAATTTCAGTGTTACTATCAATCAAATAATATTAAAAATCATCAGCTATTTTTTTTTTTTTTTTTATCAACTTATTGTGTCCAAGTAAGCCGCTTACCTTCAAACGAACAACCTGCTCTATGATATACAAAAGAGCTGCCAAGATGCCGTTTTGTACCGGCGCGATAAATAGCTATAATTTATTACAACATTGACCGATCCCTTGTTTCTTTGATAAAAAAGCAAATAATACCCTCGTAAAATATTTGTATGTTTTATTTGAACGAATTTCATATTAATTTCGAATTTTAGGCAAACACTCCATGTAAAGGTACACAAAGGTATTTACGCGCTAAACAAAGTGTACTAAATTGAAATTGTTTTTCACTGTTTGTCAAATAAAACAAATTACGTTTCTCCATACATTTTCCTGGTATACTTCTTATCAGTGTTACCATGTTACCTCAGTGTTCTTTGGAATATATTTACACGCGATCTTAGAATTCTGAGAATATATTTAAACGTGTTCGTAGAATAATACCACTTTATGATTGTATTTATGCCATCTCTCTTAGTGACGTGCTTCTTGAAAAAATTATATTTATGTATTTTAATAGGTACTATAATGTGAAAATCGTAAAAACTTACATCTGTCTTTTATCAATACTACTTCCCACCATTTATCCTCCCCAGAACACAACTTTCTTGAAGTTAAGCGCCTAACTAGCACAGCTAAAAACACCCCAATTTAAGGTGAAACCGTTGTTCTAGCAACACTGTACATCACAAGGAAGGCTTCTTATCTTAGTTAAATTTTTACTGTCTACTTGTTTGAACTGAAAATTTAATAGGGAAAAGTCCTGAAGGAAAAACGTAAACGTTTGTTTGCTCCATACAATGTTAGGAGCTCGGAAGAAGGAAATTGTATTACGACTTTAGAGGTAAAAAGAGATAACGGCTTTACGACATTTTTTCGGTTTATAGGGCAGCACTTATTGCTGATTTGATGGAGTAAAGAAGATTGAGACAGTTCAATATACCTTTTACACTACATTAGCTTTTTTATACACTATACGTTAGCATTTCACAACTGTCTCGCCGACGAGTGGTCGAAGACAACGAATACGCCCTAGATTAGAGTACCGCTGCCGAAACACACCGATGTAAGTTTTCAAGATGGTAACTAGCCAGGTGACCACTTGAAAATTATCTATCACTATACTATAATATTGCTAGCTCCAGCATTTTTAATTTCGATAAAACAAATATGCAGCGGAACACAGATACGACCATACAACCTATCACGGCTGCTAATGAATCCAATAAGAAATATAAAAAAGTTACTATTTATTAACTTTAAGAACTACTTTTACCTCCTAGTAGAGACACATTAGTACACGATGTTCACACCAATCAACCTACAATGTCCTCTACGAAGTCAAGAAATAGACTTTGTTGTATGTAATTTCACTTGAAAGCTATGCTTGACTACTCTGCTTACGATTTATTTTAATTGTTCTCGTGATACATAACTTCACTCTTGCTTCTAACAATTGTTGCAGTGCCATCTGAAACAGACAATTTGAACGTCATTGCTGTGCGCTTGTCAGTTTGATCAGTTTATAGTTCCCTTTGCCCAGTTATTTTACTGACTCCAGTACAATAGTGTGCATTATGTACTGTAAGAATAAAGGTAGAACATGTTGTGATGCTGTGGTGCTACGCTATGACGTAGTCGTCCCAGCGCTACGCAAGGGGAAGACGCGGGGAAGGACAGCAGTCCTTGAACTACGAGCGAATTGAATATTGAATAATTGACACGTGTATTATACACGTGTCAATTATTCAAAACGTGTGTCTCATTTGTGGACTTAACACTACATTCATATTGCTGGTGCATTTCGTTTACTCAATAAAGCTTATCAAATTCTGCAGACACAATCAAGAACTATTAATTTTACATATATAAACATATACCGTACTGGATCGTACGTAGACGATAAAGAGTGAAGTTTGTACGGTATAGAAAGGAAACTATGCAATGCTCGGTCAAACACAGTGTCAATATTTAAGAGG
This sequence comes from Crocallis elinguaria, assembly GCA_907269065.1. NCBI lineage: Eukaryota > Metazoa > Arthropoda > Insecta > Lepidoptera > Geometridae > Crocallis > Crocallis elinguaria. The sequence continues at coordinate 5,802,605 of OU026079.1, read as the reverse complement.
TACAAACTACTATATGGGCACGTAGAATTGAGTGCAGTAAGGGAAGTTCACACGGCATTGTACATAACGTTTATATAGTATAATTGCATTAAAGACTATGACTGACAGTGACTTTAATGACAAACTACTAAACATATTCTGATGGGTTTCTTTATGCTATTTGATGACGAGACGAGCTGGCAGTTTGCCTGATGGCAAGGGTACCGAGCGCACTGCAGTACCGTACAGGCCTTTGTATTTCAAAGTTCTGAGTAGAACTGCAATTGTTATAAGCTGGCGTTATGCTTACCATTAGGCAAACGAACCACTAGTCTCCTTACCAATAGTTTAAAATGTGTACGAACACAATACATCTATCTACCTTTTCCAGCTACTCAAAGCAGTCTGATTCGTTTTCGATGTATCCTTACTGTTTGTTTATTCACCGTGACTGCATTCACCTGCAAGGTGCTATTTTAAATCGTTATCCAAGTCAAAATGTTTGGTTTTAGCACCGTCTCGGGACACAGAGCCAAGAATATGGAATAAATTTACTTTAAAACCCAACAACGCGACTTTTTAACGCTGCTCTGTTCCTTTAGTGGTAGTTTAGTGTCGTATAATGGAATTTTAGATGTGAGGTTTATTATGATGTTGACTTGTTTTTGTGTTTTGATTTTGATTCTACAGTTTATGGGTGTTTTAATAGTAGGTACGCTGTTTTTACTAACTTTAAAAAAGGAAGTGATTCTCAATTCGATCAGTATTATTACAGACTGCACAAAAAGAAGTGTGATGTTTTTGGAGTTCATGTATGAATGTATGTGAGTTTCTTTATTCTACCATAACTTTTAAATGTTATGGTCTCAAATAAATTTGAGGAAGAGGCTGAGGTTACGTTTATGTTAGTTTTTAATAGTTTTTTATTTCATTACGATGGAAAAGGCTTTCCGTCTTCACGAACACGAACCAACAAGTTAAACAGTAAAGTTCAACAATTCTATCACGAACAACTCTATTAACAAGTGTACGTAATCGCGACGGATTAGGTCGTCTTCACCGGAAATACGCCGGTTACGACCAAATCACCGGATCTCACCGCCCGGCCACTTCCACAATCCGCCCCGCTGTCGACCGCTTAAGTTTTCTTTTTAATTATTAACCTTTCAGAATTTCCGGGCAGCCCTAGAGCAGCTGATTCAGTTGACCTAAGTTGAACTTTGTCAAATAATTATGTTGATTAGGAAAAAATCCAGAAAATGCCACGCACTTCACGTTTCAAGTTGAATTGATTTTTTTGTATGGTAATTTGACTTATTTTCAAACTCATAACTTGTGGACAACCATGATCCTAATCACTCCCACCCGGGATAACACCAAATCAAACTCACCCTGTAATAACGGGTTACAGATCCAGTGACGTAAGTAGTACAGCCTTAACCTTTATACAATCCAATGACCTAATTTCACCCTAATGAGAACATTTCCCAAAACAGACAGTAAAACATTTTTTCCACTTGACGCGGCACAACGAACATTTTTAATTGGCCTCAACAATAATATACAATGTTTTGTTTTGTTTTGTTCCATTTCACAGAGCTGATATCTACCTACTTAACTTTAATGTATTCGTCTTTTTAATCAACTAAACACGGAGGAGGTTCTTATAAATAAATAAATAAATAATTAATAAATAAACACTTACACACTCATACCCCCGCACTAGGATCCCCTGTGTCGCAGGTGGCATGGACACACACAGATACACATCACGAACATCCAAGACCCGAGAACAAACTTTATGCTTACACAAAATCTGCCCCGGCCGGGAATCGAACCCGGGACCCCTCGCTTTGCAGGCAGGGTTACTACCAACTTAGCTACGGAGCCGTCAAATGTCAACCTGCATATTTATTTTATAATATTTTTTGTATTATGAGTATGATCAGGGATTAGTTTTTACGGAGTATAGTCCAATTTTAACAATTATTTTTTAATTGGGTATGGTTAACCTTAACCAATTAAAAATTATAATTCAGTACTTAGGTCCCATTTAAATTTGAAGAAAAAACCGTTTTTTTTTAATCAGCACGTTGAAGTAAAATTTGGGTATTGATTGTAAAAATCTTACTGTTTTCCGCTCCCCTTTTTGTCTGTATGTATAGGAATGTATACAGCACAGCATGTAAAGGTTAAAGAGTCATTATAAAAAAAAAACGTGTCAAAAAAGAGTAAGAATTTGTTCCTGGTTGTTGTAGAACCATGGTCGTGGTAGCTCTTGAGACTCACGTGAATGGAAATCATAGTTAGTAGGTAGACCGATTCTATGTAAGCGTCGTTACTTACATATAGTTCTAAAACCAGAAATTGTTAATTCTTTATACTTTAGTATCACATTGTTCTCTCATATTTTTAGTATATTATTGTGAAACAAGGTCGAGAGCTGATGGGCATGATGTATTTTTTTTCTAGTCAACTCTTAATATTTTTTGATGACGAAGTGGTACTATATAATATATATATAATAATGTTCTAGAACTGTATCCTATGTCACCTTGTATGTCGGGATTCTACACACAACAGGTTTTTAAATCTTATAAATGAAAAAAAAATATTAAGCAAGAGTCACGGGAAAATAATCTTTAGGCTAGCGAGTGAAAACATTCTAAAAAATCTCACTACTCCAAATGTACGAACGACAATATATAATTAAAATTTGTGCTACCAACCGTGCAACCGTTAAAAGCTCGCAGGCGATCTCCAATTGTCCATGAAATGAGAAGTGGTAGTAACACGCAAACCTCCAATTATGGGGTTCAGAGTGTTAAAAATTAATTAGGGAGGACACCCCTCACTTTTATCGTGGAATATCTCTATTTTTTCGTAGAAATGTTAAATTTTGTGGATCGATATAAATGTTTGACGAAGCGATTGTTGGCAATTTACTTCTTGCTAGCTGCTGCCCCCGGTTTCACTCGCGTGGAGATTCAGTCAGTTCAATTTTCCGGGATAAAAAGTAGCCTATGTTACTCTCCTGCTCATAAACTATATATATGCAAAAAATCACGTCGATCCATTGCTCCGTTGCTGCGTAAAAGAAGGCCAAACCAACAACAAATCGACAAACACACTTTCACCTTGATAATAGTACGGACGGGTAACAAATCGCAGCCATAGAAGCTTTAGAAAGACCTGGCCATTTAATTGGTTCAAAACATGGATGAATGGCGTAAAAGGTAGGACGTTTATATCCGTTGAAGACAAAGCGAGCTGCCTACGATGACGAAAGATCCAATCAAGTCCCTAATCCCATATAGTTTTCTAAGGGATACTTGATAACAAGGTGAAGTCGCATAATTTCTATTTCGATGGTAACAATCGGAAAGCCCGGACAAGGCCATTTCTCTATTATTCGCATTACAGACGTGGAAGCAATACGATTTGCAGGTTCGTTTAAAAATCCGATCTAACAAATTGGGACGATTCACGGGGCATTTGGCCCGAAAACGGTTCAATGGCAAATAGGCAACGAATTTAATAGACGATTTTTTTTCTGTAACCTTGAATTTAAGCAACGGTGAGTGGATAGCCCATTTATTTATTTTTAAAACAATATGTTTGCAATTTTATTTATATTTGTATTTTTTTTTCTAAACGCTAATATTTTTTCATTTAGGGGATGGTTCGTTTAGTGGCGCGAAATGTGAATATTGTGATTTTAGCCTGAATATGTTGTAATTCGTGTAAATAATACCTATACAATAAACTTACTTTTAATGTCTTAGTTTGGCTTTGAAACTAAAACAAATTTAAATATTGATACTTTTGTATAATATATGGCCGGTTTTACATTTAAGGTACCAATATTTAAATTTGGTTTAGTTTCAAAGCCAAACTAAGGCATTAAAAGTAGCATTATTGTTTGTTATAACTACGCAAATTACAAAATATTCTCGAACAAAAAAACTCGTGGTTAAAATCACCAAAAACTATATTTTTTCAAATTTTCCGCTACTTCGTGAACCATCCAACTTAAATGCCATTTTCGCTTGTATCATGGATTTACTAAGGTTTAATTTTGTATCTTTTAACACGAATGCACAAAAAAGGAGTGTAATGTGTTTTATAACGTGTACTCAAACGTAGTACCTTTTAATTTTATTAATCTAAACTAGCTTTTGCCCACTGGTTTCCACGCGTGGAATCAGGATGAAATGTAGTTTACCGTTGCAACTGCAACGGTAAACTACATTTCATCCTGATTTGAAGAACGGGTCTTAAACGCGATAAAAACAAAAGTTTTTATTTACCTCGACGTTTCTTAAAAGTAAACAATGTTTTCGAATCGCAAAAGTTTAAAAGTTGCCATAGGATAAAATGTAGCTTATAGCATCAGAGGTAATGCAGCTTCCTATACGGTGAAAATCTGAAAAATTTGACTCGACGCGACACAATGAGCAGCTAACGAGGCCGTATTTTATTATTTACTTTTAAGACCACAACAGCGAATAACTTTTGAAAGTTACTTTTTTACTTTACCTCTCAACTTTATTAATTGTCCGCAAAATGTCCTCAATAACGCCGTGATATTGCGTGGTATTCCTGTTAAGTGCTGTTAGGCTCGGGACAAACTTTGTCCAAGTCAGTTAAAAAGAGCTATAGCCATCAATTGTCACCTGTAGGCAATAAGAGCTAACAACGACAGAAACTTAGCTATTGGGAGAGCCCTTTATTAGAAAACTTTTATCCTTAAGGGTGTGGGTAAAATACAGGCTGGTACGTGGTACAAATAAGACATAACGAGTGGCAAACAAAGCATGGATTACTGTTAACGATAGGACGCGGTGATGCGATCGGAGTTTGCTTTAGTTATTTGTGATTCGGGGATCTGTTTCGATGTGGTAATACGTGGGAAAAGAATGCAGTGTTTTTTTTGTGATAAGACGACTGATCGTTTCAGGTAATAGGTCTGCATAGACAAGCTGCGCAGATCTTGAAATTGTACAACGCACGCACAGCTAACCAGATAACCAGGTGGCATAGTTGTAAAACGAATCAAACAACGTGAACATACGCAATCGCTCATGATAATGAAACAACAGTTAGTGAAGCATTCATATCAAAATTTCCCCGCATTCGTTATTAAACAATCCTAAAGCAAATGTTTCATTATTTTATGAAACTCTGGAACCAACGGTCGTGTTTACGTTTCGTTACGTGGTCGGGAATAAGCCGCGCTCCATGCGCCCCGGGCGATTTAAAAATAACGAAAAACGTATTACGGTATCTTGTTTCACTGCAATATGAAAATATAATAAAACAAGTTCACAGTCAGGTTTGTTTTGAATATTTTTTTAGAAAAAAAATTGCTTTAAAAAAGCTACGAACCGACTTCAGTGACAAACTACTGATCCGATTTTGATGAAATTTCTATGGGACCAATCTGAAAGTATATCCCTTCAAATAAAAGAAGAATTTTCCAAATCGGTTTATAAATGACCGAGATCTGAGGTAACAAACACAAAAAAAAATACCCGACGAATTGATAACCTCCTCCTTTTTTGGAAGTCAGTTAAAAATGTTTTAAATGTAAACGAGTCACTAGGTAGATACCGTGATTTTCCTTGAAATATATTGAAATTTTACTAACATTTACACATTTTTGTTTTACAAAAAAAAATTTAAACTCTGCATCAGAAAAATCTGTTTCAGTTACATTACATGAAAAATAGTACTATAGTTTAAGTAGTATAGCCACTTTCGCGAATAAAATACATAAATAAGAAAAAAGCGGGCCTATTTGAGCAAATAACTATTCTTGACGTTTCGAGTCGTGATCACGGGAAGACTCGCTTTTGTCTACAAATTCTCATGAGACTAAATTGCTTTTTTATTCCACACCAATCACTAGTTCATCTGTCATAATGTTACATCGTTCCTCAAAAGAACACAGCAATGAACAGCATTATTTATATAGCGATTTTAAAAAAGTATTGACTATTTATGAACTGTTAATTTATAACAACGCCACAGTAAATTGATAGTTTAAATATACAATACAACAGAGGAGATTATTTCATGTAACTTTTTTGTGCTCGTGTAAGCCTTATTAATATGAATGCGTGAAATGGACTACTCCAGCCGTTGTATAAATGGTAAGAGATTAAAATTTCATACAGAAGCTACTTGAGCTGGTTAATACGTTAATGGAAAATCTATTATTCACATATTGCCTTTTGTGTGCGGTATTAATTAATAACTAATTAGTAACTCTGTTGCTTTCAGCATATATCTTTTAAAATGAGAGGTACCCGTAATAAATTGATTTGGTTTTACCCGTATCCTTAGTTTGGTTATAACGAGGCCTGCATCTTTTATGAAAGAGATTTTAGTAAAGCCTTATTCGAAAACTAGACGGATTTAATAATCAGGTAACATCGCAGACCTACATGCTATTTATTCAGTATTTATTTTTATAATTATATGTGGTCTATTCAATTAATATTGTTCCTCTATTATGATTTTGATTGAAGGTCTTGAATTATTTTTACTAATATAAATCTTTCTGCATATACTTTTTAAGTTAATCGTCTCTAAATAGCTTACGGTTGCCTGGAAGAGATCGCTGTTTAGTGATAAGGATTGTAGTGATTTCTAAGACGTGTTGAAATTTTCTTTATTGTGCAAGATAGTGTTATCTATACATATATCTCACCTAATTCTAAAAGAATACTTTTAGGACTTTTTCTGGATATAGATATTATATTAGTTCGGTCTATTAGATATAATTAGACGTATGCGTTTTACAAAAAAATATTTATTGACACCAAATACAAAAATTCTAAAATAAGTGCATATAAAGTCCTTTTTTTGTAGTATAATCAATCCAACTACACTACTGTGTTGGAGTCTACGATATTTGTGACTTATATTATATTTGAGACACTATAAAAAAATGGACCTTACTGAACTTCACGTCGGCCTATATTAGTTGTACGACCTACCTGCGATTTTCCTCGCATATAAAGTTTTACGAAAAATCTAACTCTGCAAGTGTAAGTCAATATCCTTCGACTGCCTCAAAACTTTAAAGCCTCATATTTCGAAGAGTTCCGGGTAGCGCAAAACCGCTTCCTAACTGAAGCCCAAAGGCTGACACGGGCAGGACTAAAGTGTCACCCAATTAAAAGGAAACTTTGTGGTCCCAACATAAAATATACATAAACTGTTTCTTTAGATACTTTGGCTTGTTTGTGATTGAGACACCATCCAGTAATGGACCCTTTCAAAATTATTTACACTTTCTGTATATTTAAAAAAAGTGTAGGCTATTTTAATGCTTATTTCCATGCCATTTTTGGGCTACCTGAAAGGTTTTTGAAATAAGACCGTGCAATGTGACACATAGCTTCAAAATTAAGTTTTTAGTGTACCTACTCAATTAATTTGTCCATGTGATGTTTAATTAAAGAGTTACTAGAAAAGTATCGAGGATAGATAAAAATTAAATGAAAATTTTTCGACACGCAATAAAGTTTGGTCAAAACTAGATATCAAACAAATGATTGTTAAAAAAATACCAATTGTTAAAAACTCTATATCATTTTTGATTATATTACCGCGATCAGCCAAGCTTGACATTCGATGTAACACTAACGAGATTTCAAATGAAAAAACGTTAAATAACAAGCAACTCAAAACTAAAAATTTGTGAGATTCACATATTTTTTCTACTAAAACACCAGTAATACATCAAGGCATCCTAAGAGGAGCTTACAATATGTTCACGTCAAGTCTCAGTACCAGGTATGCACTGCTGACGGGTTTCTACATCGCTTCCACCATATGTGCTCATCAATTTCCTGCAATGTTCTGCTCTCCTGGTACTTTATTATGACGACGACAGTAGGTATAAAATGCAAGGATTTGCGCAAAACTACTGCATCTAGACAACATGGCTATTAGACAAGTTATTTTAAGATTTCTCAAAATGTTATTTACATGTATATAGCCTAGAATTTGATTACTTAATGTTATGTCTGCAAACTCTAATGGCATTAATTAGTATATCAAAGACGCTACAACTCCGCAGTATTCATTTGGCACGTACTTACTTAATGTACGTGTCAATGTAGTTCACCCTGTTGATTCAATTTTCGTAGGTGGGTGCCATATTTCAGTGGTCGCCGAGATTTCAATTCATACATATTTGAATAAATAAATATGCATGAAACCAATTTATAGAGGCCTGAGTCGGCCGCCGGCTGAGCGGTACAATATCAGCGCCCTCATTAGGTGTGTCCCGCTGCTACGACAGCTACGAGTTTTGCTACGGAAGCGCCACGTAGCCTCGTAGACCAGTTACGCCGTTATCGCCGCTCGTTATTGTTTCATATAGGTAGTTAGGAGAAATACACAAAGGTTCTATTTTATAATCCCCATTGTGATTTGACAGCTCTTGTAAAATGAGGTGCATACAATTTTGATTTCCCTTTTGTGAACTCTGATTTCATGTACTTCATAGAGATATTTATGTGAGTAATTCAGCCAGCTGTGATTGTGATTTGTGTTATTTTACAACACGTCAATCCCACAGAGAGTTTCATAGCTCGTCTGTTTTACAGGGCCTTTGTACGCCCTGTTTTCAGGTTGATGAATGACGTTCGAATTATGTGCACGTGTTGGTACCTACAGAGTGTTATGGAACCCACAATTAATGCAGGTGTTGTTTTTATTTGTTATTATAACTTTGTACGTAAAAATATATATTTTACCCTTTCATAGATCTTCAGCTATTTGTTTTATAAAAAACTGGCTGTACCCTGCGACTTCGCCTATGTAGCCAAAGTTACTCCCAATAACATCAGCTGTCTGCTAGCCAAAGTCCCGTCAAAATACGTCCAGCCGTTTCGGAGATTACCCGGAAACAGAAAGACAGACAGAGAAAAGTTAAAAAAATGGTGATTTCTTACGAGCAACTTTTGGATGAAAGGAATAATATCTAAGTGAGAATAAGACTATATGTGGCCATCAGGTGGTAGGACTAACTTCTCTGCGAGTGTCCGTTTGGATGGGGACCAGTACTTTGCTTGTGTAGTGTGCCGCCAAGCAGTAATGTGCAAACATTACTGTGTTCCGGTGTGATGAGCACAGTAGTTAGTGAAATTACTGGGCTTATGAGACTTAATACTTGTCTCAGGGTAAATGCAACGCAGTGCCGCGCAGGCCTTTGTTTCAAAGTTCTGAGTGGCACTGTAATTATTATGGGCTGGCGTTATGCTTACCATCAGGAAACTCATCTCGTCATCTAATAGTTAAAAAGTCAAATATTCTGACGTTAAAAAGTAATATGAGTCATAACGACGTCCCTCTTGATTTACAATGTATTCAATAAAGTTCACATATTGTATAGGAGTCCCAGTTTAATAGGTATTTGATGACTTTGCCGAGCGAAATTGAACGTAGTTAAATCGATAACTACTATAGACCACAAAGTTCAAGTAGAAAATATGGAATATCGCTGAACGTACAAACGATATAGCCTTTATAAGTTAAAAACACCTTGCATACATGTATATGTAACAACGGTATTCGGTATTACTGGAGTATTCCAGTAATACCAAATACCGTAGTTACGAACCTGCATAGCAAATATGAAAATGTTGATCGAATTTTAAATCTCCTCGTTTTAAATGTCGATAACAATGATTTCACATTGCAGTACCCTAGTTAAAGGATATTTTTTGTTAAAGCGGTTTTAATTCAAATTAAAAATCTTAATTTCAACTATTCGCCAGGTTCACGCAAGTAACACGAGTGACGTCAGAACTCGTACACGTACTCGTACGTTAAAATTACGCCACAGTATCACTTTTTTCATCGTATTGGTACTGCATATAAAATAATTATAAAGCAGCGCGCCTGGGGTTGCATGTTTCAATCTCGCGATGCGGTCTCTTTGATCCTTTACACCTGACCGACAGCTGTCAAACAACTATCCAAGAAACCCAGCCCTTATAAAAGCGAACTCTAATATCTCATCAATCAAAAGTAAATAATGAATTTTCTTTAGAATGCCTAACGGAAACAATTCCAGTGGAAAACTCGGCACATAATAAATGAGGGGAACATCTCAAAACTGGAAACTAATTAAAGAAGACGTCTGCAAATCAATACTTATAAATTAAGACTGCTTAAACTTGCAAAGGTAATTGGAGGAAAGTTCATTTCTAATATTGATACTTACTGGCGGCGTAGGCATCTCTATCCTGTGGTACTTGATAAGTCTGAGGTAGATAAAGACGCAGTTCAATAAGCCATATAACTGCGTCCTTTTGTAATACACAGTAAGATACGTGTGTTTTTATAGTGCGTAATTCTTAACTTACTGTTTTCAGCACTTGAGAGCTATTCTAAATTTCAAAATTCAAAATTTGTATAGGCCGAGCAAGAAGGGCAAGAAACTCGTCACGTATTTAGCGTGTATGTCACTATCCATCACTTAAGATCAGAGTGTATATACAAAGTCACTTTCCATAATCGCTTTCAATAGTTGAGAAGGCCTAGACAAATGCCTTAGCTTCGAAGTGATATTATTTGTAAAATTGTTATTAACAAAGTTAGTATGAGAATGAGATAAAAATACTATTTTGATCATGGTGACATAAGTCAGTTGTCTAAAATTTTGATTTTATTATCGATTATATAAATATGTGTAATCGCTTCGAAGTGAATCCTATTTGTATAGATCCTAACGATTTGTTACGTTACCGTGGTTAGCATGACCCCCAGATAATGGCCAAAACAAAAACCTATCGATAAAACACAAGTACAATTGCTTTTACAAAAGCTGGAACCAACTTCGATGAAGGTTCCGCGATATATGAAAATTTAACTTCTAATTTTTCACTTTTAGGTTTTTTATGTAAACGAGAGTGTCAAGTAAGCGGTCACTGTCGTCTATGGACATTTGCAACACTGGGAGCGTTGCTAACGCGTTGTCGACCCTTGTTTGACTCGTTTGACACCTATCTTGAAGGACTAGATGTTGTGCGGCAGAAAGCATCGCATAAATCGAGTGGTATGAGACATCCAGAACTAGATCATGTGTGGATGTGTTTGGTCTGGTGCGCGGTGGCGAGATCACCGAACGGTGATAGCACTGCGACGGTGGGATGAGATGAAAAAGTTTTTCCGAGCATTCCCCGTTGTATATTCGGTAGAATATACAGAGAGAACCAACGTCTCTATGAAAATTAACCGGCTCTAGGAAGCCCGTGACTTTGGGGTCGTCGACAATTCGGATCACTCTGCGTTGTATTGTGTAGAGTGACTGGGTGTTCTTTTATAAAACTTATATGGGACCAACAAGAGAGTTTCTTTTTCTCCCCATTAGTGGGACAAACCTAGTGGGGAGAAAAGGAACAGCCATTTCAAACAAAAAAAAATTCGGCCCACGATTGACGGAGAAATCGGTGAGCATACATAAAGTGAAAATACAACCTCGTCCTCCTTTTTCCATAAGTAAATATTTTTAATAAAATTATTATAGCAATGAAAATGTTTTTTATATATCCACATAATTAGTTAGTGGGAGGACTAACTCTTCTGCGAGTGTCCGTCTGGGTTGTTACCACCGCTTTGCTCGTGAAGTCTGCCGCCAAGCAGTAGTGTGCAAGCATTACTGTGTTCCGGTTTGATGAGCAGAGTATCCAGTGAAATTACTGGGCTTATGAGACTTAATACCTAATGTCTCAGGGTAACGAGCGCATTGCAGTGCCGCGCAGGCCTTTGTGTTTCAAAGTTCTGGGTGGCACTGCAATTGTTATGGGCCGGCGTTATGCTTACCATCAGGCAAATGACCAGCTCGTCTCGTTACCAAATAACATTAAAAAAAAAAATATACACAGAGATATAAACACGATGCATCATTTATCTGTTTTACACGCTATTTTCAGGTGTTCCTATAAGCAGCTTATATCCGGGTAGCCCTCAAAAACAACACTAATATATTTTGCCAGTGGGTATATTAATTCCCCTTATTTGCATAACCACAAGCTATTTTCTGGTTAATTCGAGTCGTTGTATTCAAAACTAATACGGATTTAACGTGTCCGAAATCTATGAATTATTTGGTGCAAATTGTTATCTGATTGTTGGTTTAATAGTTTTTTTAAATAGTATTTAGATTTTTCGATAATGACAAAAAGTAGTATGGTGTGGTATTGGTTTTTAAATTGATTGGTGATGTATGTATATTGTATGTGTTGTGATAATTTTGAGGATTCTTGAGGAGTAAATTCGAAAAAATAAGTACAATTACGACATAAAATAATAAACTACATATGGTCAGCTATAAAAAATAGGACTCGAAAAAAACTCAAACTCACTTTAGAAAACATTACGAAGACATTTTTCTTGTCTAATCAGATCAGATTTTATACTAATTTTAATTAGTGCTAATTGATTCCAGTTATAAATAAACATGCAAAACTCACCTTTATTCCAATGTGAATGGGGAAATCCGATGCTAATGTTGGCTGTGGATGCAGCGCCGGCAGCATCGGCAGTTGCAATGGACAGGACATCATAGTTACGCCAATCTGAAAGAACGGAAATAGTCATGATTAAGTACTACGAAAGAAGAGAAGCGCCTCTATGGAAAGAACCAAATACACAAAAGACGGCAATTGCCTATACGCAACCTCAAATTAAACGAGTCCAAAGGACCTAGACGAATGTCATTTTACGCCTGGAAAGGATTCTAATTCTTCAGTCATTATCACACGAAGTTAAGTTAACTTTGTAACCATGGTGACAGTAGAATACATACATTTTTTACCTTTGTACTATTGAAAGCGATTGTCTAGGTCTAGGCCCACAGACGAGAGTACGCCGCGGTCACTCATCAGTACACTTCAGGGTCGCCTATTTTACGCCTTATAGTGTAAAATTCCTAAGAACATGTACAGTATCTCGCTTATGAAAAATGAAGAAAGTTAAGGCCTTAGAGAACCTACAAGAACTAAACTGGGGCAGTAGGATGATCGCAACTCTAAAGGAATACTAAATTAAGACTAAGCTTGGGTTAAACCGTATGTTGCACTAGGCAACAGCAATAAACTCCTTTGTATTCAAGACTCGCCAGTACTGTTCCTTTGTGATGGTATAATCACAAGAACTTAAGTGTTTCGGTTTATATAATTAACGATGGCAAAGGTAAAGCTAACCAGAACATTCGAATGTTAGAATTCTGACATTCGAAGGTACATTTGACTGTTGACAGACAACAATTAAATATACCTTCTGAGTACTAAATCCATTACAAATTTTGAGGTAAACGCCCTTTTAATATCTGTAATAAATTCGGAAAACGAACGTAAGAAGGAGACGAGAGTACTCTTACATTTCTCATTCAGCTATATTACTGGAAAAAAGCAAATAAATGACAGTTTTAATGACGGCCACGAGAACCTCGACATCTGCTGGGATAATTTGGAAAGGGGCATCCTAATTTGGACGAAATGTACCCATTTATTTGAAAAAATAATTTAACGAGACTTTGTAGACCTTAATTTTCGCTTTATCTGTATTTTTGCGCTAAAGTAGTTGCAATAATTACATTTAGTAACGTTGAAAATCTCCAAAACAACGGTTTTTTATAAGACTCAGAATAAACATTTTAAAATACGTAATCGGGGTCAGTAAACGTTATCACACTTTACGTTTGATAAAAAAATGAATGATATATACATTTTAGCTATATCTTCAATATTTATGCCATTGTTGTGATGGACCTATTATATATGCGAAATACTGTTTGTTAGTTTGTTCTTCTTTAACGCAGAAATGGAGCAACGGATCGTGTTCATACTATGAATAACGTAAAGGTCCGATAATTAAACACCTTGTGATGTAGTTTTTTTGCAAAGAAATAGTTTATGGACCCGAAAGTAACATAGGCTACTTTTCCCGAAAAATGCACGGATCCTATAATGAATCTATCAAGCTTAAAAAGAATGAGACACAACCAAATAAGCACCTATAAGCTTTGACAGCGTACGCGAATCTATTCTATAAAAACGCGCTGAAACACCAAAAAGGACGCAAAATCCAACACAGAATTCAAGTTTATCATTGAGTTATTAACAGAAAGGGTTGACAGCAAAAATAAATAAACAGACACACACTGGGAAATAACCCAATGACACAAAGCGCATAACCGTACGCAAAGCCCGATGGAAAACGTCGAAAACAATTTAGTTAGCGATGAATTTGAAAGCGATGTCACAGCGGATTAACAGTACGCTATGTTAGAACAGTATTGAATTGATGCACGCACACTAACACATAGGATTATAATTACACTCACGGTTCGATCTCAGGAATTGGCAAAATTAGGCTACATTTGTGTCAGCTTCATTAACTGTATGCTAAACATAGATTAGTAAAAAATCGTTAGCTAAAAGAGTCCTAAAATACATTTTATATAAATGCCAGTTTAATCACAGATTTATGTATTATTATATCGAGTTAATTATTTAGTATTCCTGTGAACATGATACTTGCAACAGTCTCGAAATATCGGGTGCTTATCTAAATTAAATGAAAATCTCTCTGATTTCTTTGAAAATCGAACGGATTTATACTATTCTACGAATATCAAAGCTTTGTTTTTCAGTTCCCAATTCGGGCAACTGCGCCACCGAGCTCAAAATGTGAGTAATTGTTCCGAGAAAGCGAGCTTAAAGTTCATACTGTAGTCAGTTATACTGTCACCGCGGATAAACTCGGCAGAAACGCTCTAATATTCCGTGTGGGCCGATTCGCTCGCTGAAAACTTTATGAATAATATAGAACGTATGCAGGTTCGGTAGCGGGATCAAACTGCATTACCACTGGATGACAAATAAAATGACCATTTTTTTTAGTAATAACTGTAGATAACATGCACCAATTTAAATTTTAGTCACGATCGACGCTTTTGACTGGATTTTCTTTTTGCTTATGTTATATGTTTACTTTACATTTGTGATTTTCCCCCTAGAGATTTTCTTTTTATGCCATGAAAAATAATGCTAATCTCTGGAGCTACCGGTCAGATTCTAAAACACCTTTCTCTAATAGGAAGCTACATTATCCCTGAGTGCTATTTATCAAAGTTGGACAGCACCTAAGTCTATACTTATCTCTCTAAGAAGAGGTACTTAGGAATGCAAAACGTGTTGCTCCAATCTTAGGCGGTGTCTTAAATGCTTAAGATGATGATATCTTTATGTCACCGATTTTGCAAACACAAGCAGACACTTAACCAGTGACAGAATGAAACAAACTGTCAGGTCAGCTACTGAATATTTGCGCTTGCGCAATTTCGATTTTCAGTGTCAAACCCAAATAAATCACAGAATAATACTTATGAAACGTCAGTTATAGGAATATAATTATATGGGTGCAAAGGAAGCTGGTGTTTAAGTCATGACTTAGTTTAAGCGTTGCTTTCCTATATAAGTTTTAGTTAGTTGACTTTAGTGCAGACCGGGCATAAGTGTCAGAATAGACTCTCTTATCACTCGTAGCGATATCTACCAGGTAACCCAAAAGCAAAGTAACATAGCGAAAGCAACCATACCATCGTTAAGATAGTAGTTAAACAATCCACTATTAACCACCACAGTGTAAATACAGAATCGAACATATTCGGAAGGACGCAAACTTTTAATCGAAACGTCGAGAAGAGTTAAAGCTGTCCGGCGAGCGCACTCTTTACGTTAAATTAATTAAACTATACACTAATTGAACGAGGAAATTAATTTACCGGATCTGTTAGTGATAAGGTTGGTAGTGGATAAATGTTGCTCTTTTTGCTAGGAAATAGTTGGAAGTTGGTGGAGGAAAATGTAATGTTTATCGGATAATTAATTTGGAACTGACTTCAAAAAAGTAGGAAGTTCTATGTTCGACTATAAAATAGGTTTTTTTTAGATTTCCACCGATTTCTCCGTAAGCTGAGGACCGAATTTGAAAATTCTTTTTTGTTTCAAAAGGTTATACTCTCGAGTCTCGACTCAGACATAATTTTTATGGAAGAATACAACCTCTAAAGATGGAAAAATGGGGG
This sequence comes from Crocallis elinguaria, assembly GCA_907269065.1. NCBI lineage: Eukaryota > Metazoa > Arthropoda > Insecta > Lepidoptera > Geometridae > Crocallis > Crocallis elinguaria. Next base: position 5,786,509 of record OU026079.1, on the reverse strand, counting down.
ATGAAATTTCATTTATCGCGATTTTCATCGAAGTCGGTTCCTGCATTTTTAGCCCCTCTAGCGCTTGATTATTTAACTAAGCAATTTTACTTGTGATTCTTATATTATTTTCGTAATTCAAAGTAATTAGACGAGCAGGTTGTTTGCCTGATTGTAAGAGTAATGCCTGCCCATAAATTTATTGCAGTGCTACCCAGCAACTTAAAGAGGCTACGTATACAGCGTAGGGCCAACCTACGCGGCACTGCAGTGCGCTCATTACCTTATATAATATATTAACCTCCGTACCCTATATAACGCAAAATGCAGCCTACCTCGACTCAGTGCTAATCGAGTTTGTAGGTTATGATGTTTTTTTATCGACTTTGTAGTCTGCCTCTGTTTATTTTTAATCTTAGAGCAACCTAAACTTACAAACTGGCGGTAGAGGTAGCCTGCGTGAGCTCGAAAGTAGATAAACATAACCAAAACCCATCGACTGAGTCGAGGTAGGCTGGAGTTTGCTTTATACGGTACGGAGGTCTCATAAAATATGCCCAGTAAATTCATTGACTCTACTCTTCAAACTGGAACATAGTAATGCCTGCATTAATTGCTTGGGTACACAAGCAAAGCCATGGTATCTACCCAAACGGACTCTTGCTTTTTACCACCTGGAAAATGGGCTTAGGTATATACATAGCCTGTGACAACCAAAAAACATCTTAAGCGCTACACTGTCTGCTAGGATTGTATTACAACTTTTCCAATTACATAGTCTATGATAGTTATAATTGATAAAAAAATAATTTAACCAGAAATATATATGTATATGTTTTCAAGCGATTGTGAGACTTCTTCTAGCTGTCGTGTATTTAATCATTGTTTGTGCTACCGTTTACTTGACAATATTGAAAAGTCAACTAATCGCAATAGTACGCATCGTGCTGCGAAACCGTCTCGACTCGACTCGGCTCGACCTTATATGGGTTTTGGCATTCTGAATTACTAATATTAAAAGCACTCGGAGCTTGCCATAGCTACTCACCTCAACTGGTACACTGAACAATTTTGCGGGCTTGAACCTCTTTTAGCCTATCGGTAGACTACTCGAGTAATTAAAGATCCCTAATTTTGGGTATAAACTCGTATACAGTTGAGGTATTTTGGAGCTTCAAAGTTTCAAAATTACCAAGGCAAGTGACAATTTCTGTTGTTCTATCTAACTGAGAACAATATCCATAACATCACTAAAGCTTGTTTCCTGGAGAACCTCCAACTATGCACGACTACTTGTTATTATGACAGTTTACTTAACTCTATTAATTACGTTAATGTATGCATTAAAATAATTAATGGAGTTACTTAACTATGCCACCGCGGCTGAGGTAAATGCCGTTCTAGCGTTTTTATAGTAGGTATCTATGGTTTATCTTTTAAGGGTAGAACATTATCTTCATTGCACGCAGTAGTATAAAAAATTTGATGTTTCAAAGCAGCAGACGTTTGTTTTGTATATGTTAGTGAAATAAACAGGTATGATTCTGAATTTAAAATGTGACGACACTACTTTATAGCTCCTAGATAAATAAAAAGGTACAAAGGCGTAGCTGTACATTTTTTTAAATTATTCATTACAGGTCACTACAAGCACTCTATTCAACATTGGGCGATACAGAGGCAGAATTAATTGAAGAAGAGAGTTGTCGTTGTTATTTTTATGCACAGCCGGTGCCGGTGTCGCAATGAGGCCTTGCCTTAAACATTGAAAAAGTTTGTAAGTAAGAAATTTGGAAATAAGATCTTAAAAATTAGTCTTGGATGTTAGAAATAAACAAAAAAATTTGATAAGCAATTTTTATCTTATTTCTTTTCTTTTGTCTGTGTACGGTGGCCATCTTCCATCTCCAGTATCTCTGCAGTGCTTACATTTTTGACTTTTCTATTATCGATAGCTTAAATATACATCTCGAAAATTCCACTGCCAATGGGATCCAGACCTGCACCTTCTGGTTATCTAGATCGTCTGGTCTGGCTTCTGCCTTAAACAGCATATCGATAGCAGTTGAAGAAATACTTTGTCTAATCTCCACTGCTATAGTAACCGATACCTATAGTTCAGTAGCTGGTTTAGGAAAAAATCATGACACTTTTGCAGGCGACTATATTTTTATTTGTTATGTTTTATCGCTTATATTTATTGAAACGTTCTTAGAATATATATTTGAGAAATAAATCGCATTCAATTGCACGATGTATTAAAACAACACATACACCTTAACTCATCTTCCCCTAATGAAATTAATTTTAATGAGCAAGCGTTCAAATAATCAATCCGCCAGAGAACCGATTGGCTTTCCATAATTTTGACGGGTCCAATTATTTTATCGCTCCTTCCCGAAGGCTTGCCCTCGAAATTAATTAATTAACTATTGCTTTAATTAAATCATCCATGCCTCGCGAAATTTATTCTTTCAAGTGCCGGACGAAGTTTCGCGATTAAATCGCTGTAGCTGGAGATTATGAAATCATTAGCTGGGTGTTTTATTTTTTGTAATTATTATTGGAATTTTGATTTAAAAGCCCGTAGTCCTTAATTATAGGATGGAAATTGTGGGATTACGGAAACGGGGAGCGGAGAAGCGAGGAAGCCTGTTCATATTTCAAGTAGCCAAGAAGCTAGCGAACCAGTTGTAGAAAGCAAGGTCAAATGTTAAAAATTATTTTTTTTTGTACTACACGGTAATGCGAGCGAGTAATAAAGAACAGTGGCCGAGGAACTTGTGCCACTTTCAATCCGATGCACCATGGTTCGTATCTCGGCTCAGTGCGCACTTATTTAGAAGAAGAAGAAAAAGTTTTTATTCGTAGCAAAAAAAACATAATTACATTTAAATATATATCAAACTAGCTGTGCCCCGCGGCTTCACTCACGTGTCCTAAGATACTCATTCATCAGCTATCTGTCACTGAAAGTCCCGTCAAAATCGGTCTAGCTATTACAGAGGTTACTCAGAACAAACAGAAAGAGAAGACGGACAGACAAAAAATTTAAAAATTGTGTTTGTGTTATAGGTACCGTATATACTTTGAATTGCATCTAGTAAAACGCTATTAGTTTGATGTTACAAACAGACACTTCATTTTATTTATTTAATATAGATTATATGCTGATTTATCACACTCGTTCTAAAACAATGAAGTAAAACGTCCTGACGAAACCCGCAGGTTCACAAGAACCACAAAATTCGAGGACTTAGGTACACCAAGCAGCACATGGGCCCGCGGGGTGGATTATGGCCCATAGTCTGTCTCTCTCTCTCTCTCTCTCTCTCTCTCTCTCTCTCTCTCTCTCTCTCTCTCTCTCTCTCTCTCTGAGAAGGACGGTATCCCAGCAGTGGGAAGACGAAGCAGTGAGAGTGAAATAAGGCTGCTGATGACTACATGGCAAAGAGACAATCATGTCATTTGTCTGTTGGTAAGCATAACACCTGCCCGACCCAAAGATTTCAAACAAAGGCCTGCGTGACATTAGGTCATCACATATTATGTCCCATCATATGCTCAGTAATTTTTTTTAACTGGCTAAATGCTAGCTAATACATAAATAAACACTACATCTAACCTAGCTAGCTACAAAAACAGTTGGATAATTTACAAGCCCTAGTAGGCCTATAGATAATCCAAATGTTCTAGCCCACTACCAGTTGGAAGCGTACCCAGCATGCTGGCGGCATTGCCTCGTTGAACCGCAATGCTGATCCGTTGAGCCAAATAGTTACCAGCATTTAAGTAATTGCAATATAAATATATTACCTAATAGTTTTATACATGATTTATTTATGGCAAACCTATGAACAAATGATGGACCTCATCTGTCTACTTAATTTCAATAATACATTATCATAAATAAAAGACGAAGTTTAGAATAGGGGATGATGTATGAGCCCTTAGAGAAAAATAACTATTAAGCTTCCGCGATGCTGTCAGAAGTTATTCCACTCTGTTTACTGAATAAATTCATAATAATTCCGGTCCATTTATGTACAGTCGGCTACAACAATAAGTGTACAGTTTCGGATTTTCAAATGTATATAATATGAATGATTTTGCGAAAACAAGTGTAACGAGTTGTTTTCATATTAGGGAATACTAACTCAGCGTTCTTTTTTTTTACCTGACTGTTGTATCAAATCACAAATTGCTATGCTTATATTCTTAGTTATTTGAATATACATGCAATGTTACTTTAGTTTTATAGAGAGAAATAAATTATTATTATTTATAAACCGATTTGGAAAATTTCTCCTTTATTTGAAAGGATACTTTCAGATTGGTTCCATATAAATTTCATGGAAATCGGTTCAGTAGTGTGTCCGCTTTTAACGGGACTTTCACTGGCAGATAGCTGAGGGTATAAGGAGTAACTTAGTCTACCTGAGCGAAGTCGCGGGAAACAGCTAGTAATATATAAATATAAACGCTTGTATTATCTACTTGCGTGGACATTTATGGAATGTGAGGGGATAAATTGCCAAAATATCATAGAAAAGTATGGATTTTATTTCTAAAGTCCACGGTTTCAAACATTACGAAATGACATTATTGTCATAAACCAAATAAAATACTATTGCTTTCTAGCGCTCAACTAATCAAAGCCTATGATTGAACACCGCTGAAAGCAATGCATACTCGCAATTACCTAGTTCGAACGCTCGCGTCAAAGCCTACGCATTAGATACCAATCCCAATTAATCCCACGCTTGATTAATAAGCAATAAGGCATTCAGCTTTGACTCAATCTGTTCCGGTTTCAACTATACATTTATAAAGGTATTATTTATAGGTATATCTATATGTACTAGCTATGTACTAAGCAAAGAACAAAAAGAGATAGACAGAAAGACAGAAAAAAAATTATTTTTCTTTGCTATAACCGTTTGTTATTTATGTACCGTTTACACTTACCTTCATGTTATGAATCTATACATACAACAAATAAATAAAATTGAAGTGTCTGTTTGTAATATCAAAATAACAGCTTTTTACCAAATGCATATAAAAGTATATACGGTACCTATAACAAAACAACCATTTTTTAAATTTTTGTCTGTCTGTCTGTTTGTTCCGGGTAATCTCCGAAACGGCTGGGCCGATTTTGACGGGACTTTCACTGGCAGATAGCTAATGTTACAAGGAGTAACTTAGGCTACTTTTATTTTAGAAAAAGAATTAGGATTCCGCGCAAAAAAATAAAAACCATGAAATCCAATTTCCCCGCGCGTGTGACACCGCGGGGCAGCAGCAAGTTTAGTAATAAGCTGTTATTTTGGCATTACAAACAGACACTTTATTTGCATAGATCTATATATAAATATTAGCAAAACACTTTATAAATGTAGAGACAGATAAAAATAATTGAATAGCAAATCTGCTACAGCCTATCGGTGCAACTTTCCTTAATCTAGCCACGTAAATTGCCTGATAAAGCAAATTGCTGCCGGCAACCGCAACTAATGGCAACAACAATACGCTTCTGCAACAATCGTACAATTCCATAAGAATTAAACTTGTTTCTAAGCTAAGTTGGCGATTAAGTTGCAATCACGGCGTGCAGTTGGTGCTAGCGTTGTATACTTGCTTAGAGTACGTAAGGTAGCGCGAAATTGAAGTTACGCTTATGAGGACAAAAATAAACAGGTCAAAAAATGTATTGTAACGTGGAAATTTACGTAACCATGCGGTAGAATTGAGCTAGGCGCGTACCAATATAGTGCATTGCTAGCAAGGTGACGCACTAGGATGAGACCAAACATAATATGTCATAATTATATTTTTATCCAGATCCGCTTTCTAAGGCAATCATATAAAACTTTTAATTGTTATACAAACGACCACCTCGTCTTGTTACCCAAAAGTATAAAAAAGATTTCAGAAAGGGTATTATAGCTAAAACAATGCAATTACAGCAATTACATAAATATTTTTTCATAACACGAATAAAAAAAATGCTAATGACTTGACGTTTGAGCCGGCTCTGGTATCGTAGTAATAACGATCCTTCACATAATAACCTAATTCACTAGCTCTACAGCATCTATACAAATACATAAAATTGAAGAGTCTGTTTGTAATATCAAAATAACAGCTTTTTCAACAAATGCATATGAAAGTATATCTATAACAAAACAACCATTTTTTAAATTTTTGTCTGTCTGTTTGTTTCGGGTAATCTCCGAAACGGCTGGACTGATTTTGACGGGACTGGCAGATACCTGATGTTACAAGGAGTAACTTAGGCTATTTTTATTTTAGAATTATAATTAGGGTTCCGCGTAAAAAAAGAAAAACAATGAAGTCCAATATCTCCGCGCGGGTGAAACCGCGGGCAGCAGCTAGTAATTATAATAAGAACCTCCTACATGTAAAAAACAGTACTTTATAGAAACCAGACACAATTTAACCAACCACCTACTAATACACATGTAAAAAGCAATAAGAGTACTTTACAGAAAATAGACACGATAAAACGAAATTAGCCGTGGCGTGGGTAAGTTATTAAACAACGTACCAGTTGTAACCCCTATTTTAAAAAATATAAAATATTAACTCTTACATGTATTTATATATTGGAAGTATGTAAGTTCGTAAGGCAGTATCCGCAGTTTTTTACAAAACAAATTGACCAACCTCGACGATATGCGACTAGGTATAAACAGAAACTAGTTCTACCGAGCTCAAAATTAAAAATGCATAGTCTAGGTCCTAATGTAATGTCGGTAAAAATATATAATAAAATTCCGGAAACAATACTAGCACAAGAAAAAGAAAAAACCTTTTTAAAAAAATTAAAGGACTTTTTAAATGACAAATGTTATTTTAGCTTGACGGATTTTTTTAATGACCCACAATTAAATAACAACTCATAAAGAAAATTTTGCTACTATGCTTGTAAAATGGACCGGCCCGCTCGTCACCTATGTTGCTATACCCTAACTAGGGTCATATGTAAGCTCACCTACTAATATAAGACCTTTCTGTAATGTACATATGATGCAATAAATGATTGAATATGAATATGAATATTGATTGAGTTTCTTTCATCACTGTTTTCCACTGTAACACTAAGTTACTACAAACTGTTGGCCGGCAAGTCTCATTGTGTGGCGTCGGAGTGAGCCAAGTTCCGTTTGTTGTTTGTGTAAGTTTCCTCAATTATGTTGCATGTTGCTCCCATTTGTGCAGAGTATGAGTGATGGCTTAGAAATTTAGAACGGATGATCTTAGAAAAAGTTAGCAAGGATTCACAAGGGCGTTAAAGAATGAGGCGCAACCACCATGGAGGCTTTACTGACGGCAAAAGAATTGATATTTTTTTATACTATTTGTAACGAGACGAACCGGTCGTTTGCCTGATGGTAAGCATAATAGCACAATTGCAGTGCCACTCAGAACATTGAAACACAAAGGCCTGCACGGCACTGCAGTGCGCTCTATACCCTGAGGTATTAGGTCTCATAAGCCCAGTAATTTCACTGGCTATTTTGCTCATCAACACACAATACAAATCATACACAGTAATGCTTGCACGCTACTGCTTGGCAGCAGACTTCACTAGCAAAGTGGTGGTACAAAACCAGATGGACACTCGCAGAAGTTATAATTAATTAGTTATAATTATACTGATACATCAAAACCCCCTAAAAATATATTGCGTAGAACTCAAGTGAATTAAAGTAGTTAATAAACAATTATATAGAATAATATACAGTGATTCTCCACTTTCATTTTAAGCAGTGTTTGGAGCATTTTTTGTTTTTAATGATACTATAAATTGTTTGTCAAATGATTAGTAATAAGTAAAGCTATGTAATTTTCTATATATGATTTTTCTAGGTAACAGTTTGTTACACGATTTCAGTAAAAATGACAATTTTGTTACTACGAGTATAAGCTCTTACAAATAATAGTCCTCCAAATGTCTAGACTCAGAAATAAATTGTAACAAATTCGCGTACCTACTGTTTTATTAAATAAGCTATCATACAACCCTTCAGCCTGAACCGTTTCAAGTGACGTAAAAACCGCCCATTTATAAACGAAATATATTTCTTAGTACACTAAAAGTTACGACTCAAAATATTAGCTTAAATTAGTTTCATAAATCTCCTTATTATATCCAGGGAAAATATTCGGTGCCGTAAAAGCGTGCTCGGTAACAAAATCTTTCCCGCCTATTTCGGCCTAATTAAAACAATTGAAATATTTCATAACGAAGTGAAGAACGCATTAAAAGTTTATCGGCGGACGGAGCCGAGGCGGCTACAAAACAATGCCACAGGATACAAAAATGTGTTAGTGAAACTTTTGAGTTTTCCTCTTTCCGGGATGAAATTGATGCACCTTTCGTAGGCTGGTTAGACTATGAAACACCGACACGGTGATATGATAATATTTTTAAACCTTTGATATTTTAAGTAGTTTATTCTCAGCGGGTACACTACGTGGATGGACAAGTATTTAGCCAAAGAGATGTTTTTCATATTTTTTCCCTGCATATATATCAAATCGAAAGATAATTTCAATGCTAAACTCTTTGCTAAAAATCACTGGCTAAAACACAAGATAAAATTAAAAATTTCAAAACTCCCGACTAAAAGAGCCGATTATCATAAAACGGCTGCACAGATATTTTTTAATCATAGCTAAGAACACTCTCGATTAAGTCATCTTTTAAACAAAAAATACTAAATCAAAATCGGTCCATCCGTTTAGGAACTACGATGCCACAGACAGATACATAGAAACATAGATATCTACACTTGTTTAACTTATAACACCTCTCCTTTTTTGTGTCGGTTGATAAAGAGTCCAAAAAATTAATTAATTGCGATTGTCAAAACAACCGGAAAGTAACTTTTTTATCTTCCGCCACCGCTCTTCGGAATTACATTTTTTTTATACTAGTATTTGATAACGAGACGAGCTGGTCGTTTGCCTAATAGTAAGCATAATGACGGCCCATAACAATTGCAGTGCCACCCAGACTTTGATACACAAAGGCCTGCGCGACACTGCAGTGCGCTCCTTACCCTGAGACATTTGTGAAAAAGAAAACAAGTACGCCAAAGCCTAAATTATTCAATACATGAATAAGTAAAGTAAAATCATAAAACCTTTTTAGAAGTCGCATAAAAACATTGATGTGGGTTCTTAGACGTCTGAAGTGATATTTAGAATATTATTAGTAACTTTTATTTTTTTATAATTTATGAAATAGGTACCTAGTACTTTATTTCTTTCCTAGGACTTCTATACTACCTTTCTACCATATTTAAGCTTACTACTAACCTATGGAAGGTTACTTCAAGATATAACAGATTTTTTTTCTGTTTGTATTCTATAGGTTAGCAATTAACCTCCATCTCGGCGAACCGCTGATGCGGTCGAATTTATCCAAATATTTTTGTTGATTTAGTTAGCCATAGTGTAAATATAACCTTATATCCCCAGTCACCGATCACCCTGCAATCCCCTAGTATATAGGTACCTATGTATATAAAACTATGTTCATCTATGTAAGCAACTGGAGTTGTCATGCTCACGAAAAGGATTCTGCTCGCGGCGGCATCGTGTGGCGGGTCGCCCTCTTCCCTCGGTAATGGTTGAGGAGAGCGATGGCTGGCACATGGGTCATACTCGTGAACGGGTGCCGCTTATGGTGTCTGGTCAACTCCAATTGTAATCCTTCTGTTGTCTTGTAATTTAGTTCTATTTTAATTTAGTTTAAGACCATAGTCCCAGTCTTGATGTTTTTTTTTCTTTATATCGTTAATTTCTATTAATATATGACCTAATCTTATAAGAGTATGGACCACGTGTCCATAGAGTGTAAAGTAACAAAATTAAAAAAAATATATATAACCTTATTATTATTATAAATCCAAACCATCCCAAATCGAAACTTAAACATAACTAAGACACATTGACATGATTAGGGCTGCCGCACGACAGACTTTAGCCGCAATCGGCTGGGCCCGGGCTTCGGATTAGAAAACACACCTTGGCACTTATAGGTAATAGATACTCGTGACATTAAATTCTAACTCTAAGTTAGAAAGGATGCGAGAAATCATCGAATGGGTCTACTTGACGTACTAGATTTGTTAACTACTTTTTAATGCCGTAAAATTCTGCAACGTGACGCTGCTTAAATTACCTACTTTTAATTGTATAAAATCGCTTGGAAATAGTTTTCGACTCGGCCAGCAGGTATCTAACTTCAGATCACCAACTTGGTTAAGACAAGTCAAACACTGAGCAGCGTAGCCCCGACTCGAAGACATCGGATCTCGGGCCACATTTGCCTTCGAGGCAAGTATGCTCCGCCAACTAGGTCTGCCTGCTAAAGTAAATGTAGGTTTAGGCAGGTATGATTCGATCTAATGTTATTGCTGTTTGGAAGATTTTGCACGAAATCCGACTTGATCTTGACCTGAAATGATGTTTGACTTACTTACCTTGACTTTTGACAATGTCTTTCAAAAGCTAAATGAAAAAATTGACAGATAAACGGATACTTAAATGATGTAAGGTGCCGTCTTTAAATCTTAGTATGAAGTAAATAGGTATCCTTAAAATTGTGAAATGGCTTAGTCTATATTTTATGTTAGAGCAGGTATGAGAGCGCAGTTGGTTAGAGCGCCTGACAGGGAGACCTGACCACTTATGCCCATTGGTAGCGAAAAAAGTTATTGTGAATAAACACTTTGAAAATTATACTCATCTGTAACGACGATAGTTGAAGGAAAATCGTTTGTCTTGGTATGGGCACGATGGATAAAACGCATATTACTAAGAGAGTAAGAAATGTGAATGTTGAGGGATGGAAGGATAGAGGAAGACCAAAGAAAATATGGATAGAAAGGCTTATGTAAAGGGGGATATGAATGAATTGGAAGTGCATGAAACGCTGAAGGCTGACAGGGGACAGTAAAAGAAAAAACTCATTGCACCGACACCAAATGAATTGGACAAGGAAATGATGATGAACGAAAACTAATAAATTAGTTAATTTATGAATTAAATATTGTACTAACTTTTATGTCAATAAAAGCTTTAGTGCCTAGATAATAAGGCTGATTTATATGACAGACGAGCTTTTAGATCAGTTTTTATGTCTATCTGCGCGATAGGTGCTTGAATCCCTATTAGCCATAAATTAGTTTTGAAGAGGTTTCAAACCAACATTGTGGTTTCCAACAATGTATTTCGCATCAAAATGCAACTTTCACACTTACTATGAGCTTCCTTCGCGAGTTTTGCACTTACCGAACTTACCGTCAAAATTGCAGATTTATCGTGAGGAGTGCAACGGTTACTTTATAGAAACATTTTACGGCACCATCTGCCAAATTACTTCGTCCAAATAGCATATATAACAAAGTACTGCTAGGAAAATACTAAATTTACTCGGATTTTCGTAACGACTGCACTTTTTGGTCATTTTGTCGATGCCAATAAATAATTGAAGGTTTAAGTGCAAACATTAAATACTGGTTAGTAAGTAAACAGACTTTACCTATATATAAGATTAGAATATTTTATATAGTGAGTATTCAATGAAACGTTGTCATTGGTAGGTAGCTCGCTAAAAAGTTAGGAATTACGCGTAAGAGCTCTATTCAATTTTTGACAACATAAACTAAAATAACTAAATAAAATACACACTAATTTATTTACAATCTTAATATAATAATCCGCTACCAGTAGGCAAAGTTCCCAAAATGCTGGCAGCATTGCCACGTTGAATGGCAATGCTTAATCTTTGACCTAAGTAGAGGCCAGCATTTTGGTCACGTGTGGCTTCGACCAGACGCCCTGAAATTTTTGACAATGCACGATATTTTATGTATTTTGGTAAGCTTATCATAAGTTTTAATTTGCAATTTCAATTCGATATAAAGAGCAAGTTACAATGATTAATTAGTAACTTGCACACCTATTTGCTATCTTATTAAAATTTACTTCATACGTAAGCAAAAAATAATTAAAATAGTTGTACATAGCCGACTGCATTTAATTTATATATTTTTTTACTCTACTTGCCAACTGGTTGCTCAAAGTTTGTTTATGAAGTTACCGCATTATTTTCTCAATGCAACAAATTTTATGGTGACATTTAATTCAGTTTATTTCTTTGGAAGTACGACATATAACAGGAAGGAACGGCGACGCAATTAAACAAAAAAAAAGTATACACATAATTTCAGGGACAATAGGCAATACCCTGATAATATTTCGAACACCTGAATGGATCATATAGCGGTCTTCAATGGACGCGCTCTATAATCCACTCGGCCAACGTTTGTGTCAAATTAATTGCAAAGGCATTCTCCACGAGGCTCCCAGGCACCGGCATGTCAATGAAAGCAATTACTTGCATATATAGCCACATATCACGCAGTATCAATAAGCGAATGGATTGTCTATATCGGGCCGGTGTATGTTGGGATCGTGAAACGGTGATTATAGCAATATGCGGCAATTTGAGGCCTTTGGATTTGACAAGCGTATCGTATCAGTACAAAAATTTGTGCACTTTCGTTCAAAATATTTTTGTTTATTGTTTAGAAGTTTTTTTTTTATGTTATTTGGTAACGAGATGAGCTGGTCGTTTGCCTGATGGTAAGCATAACGCCGGCCCATAACATTTGCAGTGCCACCCAGAACTTTGAAACAAAAAGGCCTGCGCGGCACTGCAGTGCGCTCGTTACCCTGAGACATTAGGTATTAAGTCTAATAAGCCCAGTAATTTCACTGGATACTCTGATCATCAAACCGGAACACAGTAATGCTTGCACACTACTGCTTGGCGGCAGACTTCACGAGCAAAGCGGTGGTAACAACCCAGACGGACACTCGCAGAAGAGTTAGTCCTCCCACTATCAAACCAGATCTTATGAGACACTGCAACTAAAGAAAAAATGAACTTAGAAACTATTGACATAATATCGATATAAATATATTTTCTCACTAGAATTCATCTTTAGAATTCCCTTCATCACCAAGTAACTCGAATTTTGAATGGCACATGTAATATCTTGAACAACGTCCATTAAACATACATACGCCATAGTCTATACGGCATCAATAATGATGGATCGAGTGGTCGGCGAAGCGGTTTCAAACCCAAAGTTTATAAACGCTTCACATCTCAGCTTTAAGGTCTGTATTCGAATAAACTTTTTGGTATTTATTTCTTTTACAAAGATGTAAACGCCAATCGATGTGTCAGTGGTGTGATAAGGAAACTTTTCATTTTCTCGAGCCTGCAGAAGGTTGTTGCCGGTTTGGAAAACAATTTTCTTGCTATTTGGGAGCTCATTTTTAACGTTATTGAGTGGGAACTCGAAGTTTGCAGTGCTGGTGATGGATTGTATTGTTATTATGGGGAGCGAAACTAGGTTAAGCTTCGTGCTTTAGTACGTCAAATTTTAAATGTTAAAAAGAGTTGAAACGTTGTGTTATAGAGGAAAATAGTATGAGAAACGAATTTTCTGATTTTTGTTTGGAATAAAGTTCGTGACGTATACAGTCTAATAATTACCGCCAGGTCTCACTAGTTCCATTGGCCAGTTCCATGATCGGACTACCTTGGGGTTGGCAAAAAAGAGAGACAGCACTATATGGCCGTATTACTATTCTTGTCTTTTTCTTGGTTTTACTACAAGCCGCCAGTGAGCGTGTTCTGGCAAATAAATGTTTTAATCTAGAGTTTTAATACTTTTCATACTTTACATCCCGTTACTAAAGTGAATTTAATTTATATGAAGAAAAAAACAATACTATTATAATTATTTAACGTAGTTACCTATATGTAATAAAGGTAAACACATCTAAAAACGGTCACCTTTGCAAATAAGTAATTTGAACAAATTTGTAATTTTCTTTTTCTTTATCTTAAAAGATCCTTTCAATTTTGAGTTTCATTTTCATACTAAATGAACAATATTGACCCGTTACCAATTAGGGACTTATTTTTAACAATGTTTCACAGAGAACCTTCTGGACAATATACTTCCTTAACCTAAAATGTTTCTTGGGAGTTATCCAAGAAATTATAATTTAAACATGACCGAAACCCACTTTTTATTTTGTAAATATCAATTGTTAAAAACCTCTAATTAGATTTCGGTAAACTTTTATACAATGTCTTAATAAATAAAATTGTTATTTTTTCCGTAAAACGAGGTATGTTTACAGATTTCTTTTGGTTAAAAGAAATAGGGTTAGGTAAAAAAATACTTTACTACTAAACGGAAAATTATACTAATTGCTCAGTCAAGTACTTGTACCTAGGCTTCACACAGTATTTATTTATAGATACTAGCTTCTGCTCGCGGTTTTTACGCGTGTTCCCTCAGGAACCATGCATTTTTCCGGGATATAAAGTAGCCTATGTTACTCTCCGGTCCATAAACTATATCTATGCCAAAAATCACGTCGATAAGTTGCCCCGTTACTGCGTGAAAGAAGGACAAACCAACAAACACACTTTCGCATTTATAATATTAGTAGGAAGTAGGAGTGTTCTCGATGTTAGAGTTATAATGTATGTAGCCAATGTCTAATATAGTCAATGTTTTTTAATAACTAAAGGTACAATGTGCGACTGGTATTGCAAATTTTAATTTAACACCTTATTTTATAATAATGCACAAGAATATCCAACCCAATTCATATTCTGTTCCCATTGCATGTAAGTTAAGCTTTTCATTGGAGCTGTGGTTGTTAAATTATTTACATTGAGAACATATATTTACGTTCCATAAATTTACCACCATTAAATTTAAGCGCAATTATTTAATCCGATTACAAATGAATATATTATTATGCATTATTATTATATTATAGACGAAGGTGGAGAATGGATAAATACAGGAAGGATTGGCCAATATAAGATTAACAGCAAACATGGGCTAGTAATAGTAATTCATTTTATTATTTTAAAGTACTAATATAATCTACTTATAAGTATACAGTATATTTATTATATTTTGTGATGGTTACGGATACAGAGGTATCAAATTATTGAAAATTAATTGTTGTACTTAGCTCTTTTCAATAACTTTAAAAAAAAGTCTCACTACTAATGCAAGAGCTCTACGAAATAACGCAAACAACACCTACGCAAACAAAAACAGCCAAACAATACATTCGCAAAAAACATATCGTTTGGCTTTGATCACCCCTTTTTCAATAACAGAGAGTATAGAGGTAGAGATCGACCCCTTTGCGTCCGGATTACGCCCTAGGCGCACACAGTAATGCCTCCATTTAATTTACAATACTAAAATTATAGCCTACACATGAAATGCAACTGTATTACGTTAGAAAGAGAGTGCAATATACGGTGGTGGGTTATGGAAAGAAATCAGAATGTAAGCTAATGAATTTCAAAGCTCTCTAATTGTTTATATAACTACCACATGTGCGATCATGATTCTGTTCTAAAGACGAAGAAATTTTCAGCGGCATAATATTTAGTAAAAAAGCTAAGAACCGACTTCAGTGACAAACTACTGAACCGATTTTGATGAAATTTCTATGGGACCAATCTGAAAGTATACCCTTTCAAATAAAAAAATAATTTTTCGAAATCGGTTTATAAATGACCGAGATCTGAGGTAACAAACATAAAAAAAAAAAATACCCGACGAATTGATAACCTCCTCCTTTTTTGGAAGTCGGTAAAAAATTGATCCTTCTTTGATTTTTTATCGAAATAGGCTCGTTAGATCGATGGGCAAGAAAGGTTCTAGATTGGCCACTACGAACTGGAAGACGCTCCTCCACTCCCGCTCACTAAGTGGACCGATGACTTGGTCACAACTACGGAGAGCCGTTGTACTTGTGAGTAGCCGAACCAATTGGGGTTCTATGAAGGAGGCATATCTATGTTCATCAGTGAAAGGCTTCTAGCTGATGATGATGAGGCTCATGTTGGACGCCAATCGTATCTGATAGCGACATTTTTTGACGGTATCTGTGCTTCCGATAACTATTAAAATTCAAAATTAGCTGCAACTGTAATAAGGGAGTTATCAAAACGAGACAACAGGTGCCTTCTAGGTAAACGTTACACCTTCGACAGCATCATAGTTTACCATCAGGCGGGTAAACCTGACCACTATACTTAATAAAAAAACGTTTTTGATGTGACGAGATTACAGTAATAGAAAAACACAAGTACCTAAATCGCGATATTTGAAATTTCATCCTCCCATTATTACACCCTTAAGGGTGGTATTCTTTGATAAAATTTATAAAAAGACCACTCTCGAAATATTCTACTTATTAAAAAATTAATCTTTTAAATCGGTTGAGAATAGACGGAAAAATCGAGTAACAAGCTAACATCACCTCAAAAATATACAGAGAAATTGAGAACCTGCTCCTTTTTTGGAAATCAGTTAATTAGATTTAGGTATGAGACTCTAGAATCACAAAACAGTTGTGCCAGAATCGACACCAATACCACAGAAATCTTACATAACTCAAATTCAAAATGCTTTATTCATATATAGGCCCCAAGGGACCACTCATGAAACTTAAAATAAATGACTCTAACGGCGGTTTTCTGTAACGTTTGTTTACGCTAATCACAGACTAAAATATTATATGTTATTTTAGTTAATATAACATAGATTCAGGGGAATTTGCGCTGACAATTTGTTGGTGATTTTAGTACCTAGAATTTAGTACATTCAACTGTTGCGTAATCGCAAGTCATGATTAGTTTATTTCAAAGAACTCTGCACTTGATTTTTACGTACGAAAAAATACAAAACGTACAAATCCTCGCTAACCAAAGCGCATGAATAAATTCCACGAAACTAAACCACAAAACATGTCCAAACCACAATTTAATCCGCACGTAAATATTTATCGGCTAAATAAAGCAACTATTTTCATTCACATACTCGATATTTTTACTCGCTATTTTATGTATGTTCTCCGATATTTCCAGAATTTATAGACTAATCTGTATTTCTTTTATCTGAAAGAATACATCCACTCACTATATTTATTTAATCAGTGCTAGACACTCTGGAGATAAAACGATGGAAAATAGCTATACGCTTTTTTAAGAGGTATTATTTTCGTGTTTGATTCGTTTAGTACAAAGTTGTAACTGTACGCAAACAGCGAGTGTCAGAATGGGTTTTGGAAGTTGTGTTGACTATATTTGCTTTATAGTTCCTGAACTATAAAGAAGCAAGAAAGAAGCGGGCCCAAGAAATACGATGGCGGAGTGAGTCAAGCACTAAAACTTGTGATACATTCCACAGAAGCCAGGAAATAAAGAAAGAAGAAGAAAACTTGTGATACTGGTGCAGTGAGAGTCTTATGTAGACTACAGACACAGCTATATACCTTTGTAAAATCGCTGATACCTACATGCAAATAACATCAAGCATGCGGACGCTCCAATCGATTGACCGATACAATGACGCAGTTGATATTTAAGAGCCTACGAGCCGAACCCTCCAACTCATCGGTGGGCGCGGCTAAAATGCATGCTATTTCGTCTAACATTCGTGGGACAAGGTAAGGCTCTGCAGCTATGAGTAGTACGAAGCTAATGCTCGCGCATACACAGTTACACACTCTCGTAAAGTCGCGACCTGCCGCTTCTACGCACACATGCGTGATCTTATGAATGGCGATTCTTCATTCAAAGAAATTTCGTGAATATTCGTGTGATGGCGCTCGCTTTTGTTACTTGTACTATTATCTATTCTGAGCTCTCGTTTGGTCATCGCGCCGCGCGCGCCATTTTTCATTGTTTGCTTCTTTGAGTATAAATTGTAAATTGTTTGGTTTGCCTACAGTCCGCTGCAAACATAGTAATAAGCTATATTATCTACTGTAAGTAAATAAAGTTTCATCAAAATCCACTCAGTAGATTTTGCGTGACAAACATCTATCCATATATCCATCCATCCATCCTCACAAACTTTCGCATTTATAATATTAGTAGGATAGGAAGTAGGAAGAGTAGGACAGGATTTATGTATATATATGTATGTATGTGTATAGATTCCAATGAAATTTGGTGTGAAAATAGCTAGAAGCGCGAGAAAACACACAGGGTACTTTTCAACAACATCATCACTTTTCATAATTGTCGATCTATAGAACGGAAGAAATTTGGTTTCGAGATAGCTTGAAGCCTGTGAAAGAACACAGGATACTTTTCATCATTGTCAATCATTTGAACGGATTTTATAGAAATTTGGTGTGGAAATAGTTTGAAGTCTGAGAAAGAAAGCAGTGTAATTTTCAACCTCATCATCACATAATAAAATAATCGTGCATTTGGACAGCGTAGAAATCTGCAGAAGTTATTTTCGGAAACAAATTTATCTAAGTATGCAAATAAATAAAGTGTCTGTTTGTATTATCAAAATAACAGCTTTTTACTAAATGCATATGAAAGTATATACGGTACATAAAACAAAACCATTTTAAAAAATTTAGTCTCTTTGTTCCGTGTAATCTCCGAAATGGCTGAACCTATTTTGACAGGACTTTCACTGGCAGATAGCTGACGTTACAAGGAGTAACTTAGGCTACGTGAGCGAAACCGCGGGGTATAGTAACTGTACTGTACAGGGGTAGTAATATCTAATAGTTCTTCATGTTTTATTCTCAACAATCAAACTTGTACACTATAGACAATAACAAGTTTGTATATTATAGGTAACAGACAGTACCCTACCTATGTGTTCGACGATAACTTCCGAATGAAAACTGCCAGCGCGGGAGTAGTTACCTACGTCAGGCGGTATATTTGTAAGGTAGGTAACTACCTACCTACCTAAGTACCTACATAACTTAATAATTTTAGGTGATTCCAACGAGTATTATAACAGTCCTCCAAGTCATTATAATATATAATGCGCGGGTCAGCGACCCCACACACATTGGTACCTACATCTCATCACTCATTTCTACACAAAAAATGTCTCACCCATACTCCTGCCAGGATGACCTTTCGTTTAGATAAGTAGGTATTTAATTACACGACTGCACAAAAAAGGAGTGTAATGAGTAATGAGTGTGATGAGTAATGTAATGAGTGTGATTGTATATACATACATACAAACATACGTGAACCCTAAAAACATAACACAAAAAACTGCACAAAAGTTTTGGTGGAATAAAGAAACTCACGTACATACGTGATTCGGTGAGATTTCGATGTATGGGGTATCGCTAGAATCCTTACATAATCCCGAGCGACACTAGCTAGGACTGTCGTGGTTTTTTTCATGATCGATGTAACTTTTGTTACATGGACTTGTTTACATAAAGGTACTTTTCAACATTTATAGTTCTAGTAAGTACGTTATATAGCCTACTTGGCTTCCGGCCGTGGCTTCGCCCACCTGGCTTAGGTACAAATACAATATCTTTATAAATTATAGTCTGTGTTATTCTGATGTATAACCTCTATATTACGTACTGTAGTTTCATCAAAATCCGTTCAGTAATTTTTGCGTGAAAGAGTAATGAACATCCATCCAAACATCCTCAAAAATTTTCGAGTTTATAATATTAGTAGGATAGAAACGTACTCAGTAGCTGGTATATATTTATTATCACGTACACTGTATTATGTAACTGACCATATTTTTTATACTATTGAATAACGAGACGAGCTGGTCATTTTCTTGATGGTATAACACATATAATTATATTACTCTGATAGAATAACGCCCGCCCATAACGATTGCAGTACCTACTCAAACTTCTAAGCACAAAGGCCGGCCCCACTAGGTGGACCGATGACCTTGTCAAAAGCGCGGGAAACCGTTGGATGCGCGAGGCGAGTAGCAGCTAGCCGGTCCAAGTGACGTCCTATGGGAGACCTCAGACATATGTATGCAAACGTACGTTTGCTTGTCAGAATATCCATGCTTTTTCATCAAGCGCGAATTACGAGATACTACACGTGTAAGCGCGGCTCGTGGTTTTTTGATGGTTTTGCATACGCAAAACCACGAAATATACAAGAACGGCAATATTGTCTCGAAGACCTGCCTTGGCTCAAAGCGACGACTGCTCCGCTTTACGCTACATACATCACTTGCACACCACCTCTTATTTACCGTGGCGTCTGCACTGAGCACGCAGTGGTTGTGTAACAATTGTTTTGAATGGAGGTCGTACAAGCGGGTGCCGTGCGAAGCAACCGTCGCCGACTAGAGTTCCATCCAGCCAAAACTACAACGACACCAGACGATACGATATGCGTCAAGCGGGGATCGTGGTTTTTCCATGGTTTTTGGTTTTCCATGGGCCGCAAGCGTTGTTATTTCGTCAAGCAAACGTACGTTTGCACACGTGTGCCTGGGGTCTGCCTATGGGAGAGGCCTATGTTTAGCAGTGGATGTCTTCTGGCTGATGATGATGATGATTATGACAAAACAGAGAGTAGTTTCATGCTTTTACACAGACGAGCTGGCGCAATAATTCAAACAAATCAACATTGACGGCTTCGTATTTTTTGCACGTACGTAATGAGCCGTGATTTTTCACCATTCGTGAGCGCGCACATGAATAGATACTATGCTGAATTCTTTGAATACGGATATATATAATTCTAGAAGAAAATGTGCCACTGAAAAAATAAATCCAGAAATAATAACGATTCGTCGGTGTGCGGATGAGCCGTTTAGTTCTACCACCTGGTAAAAAATCCGGTAAGAGGTAGGCGAGGGTTGTTGAGGGTTGTAGGTACCTAACATCAAAAAATATGGGTCCCGAACAACGAAACATGGCCGCCATACAAAAAGTAGAAGCGATTATCTCGTAAACGGTAGCAGTTAGGTGGGGGGTGTTTGAACCAACGTTGTAGAGGACCGCGAAACTTTCCAAAAAGTAAAAAAATAATTAAAAAGGCGATAAAAAATGTCGACCAATAAAAAATTCCCGCGTCGCCGCTTTATTTTCATTTCCCGATATCTCTGAAGATATTCATTCAAATCGAACGAGGTCAACGGCTATATTGGTCACGATGAAACATTCTCGATGATAAACGCATTTATTTAGATAAGGATGAATATCGTGTAGGTGGAAACACGGCTGCAAACGAAGCACCATTTTTTGCTAAATTTCAAAATCATAAAAACGCGAATTGCGAGCCAACCCGAAAAGATAGACATACTTATGCTATCTCGGACTTTTTTATAGATCTCTTCAACGGAAATATTTCTTCCATACATTGTTTTCGTATAGCTCTAACTATAATTATGGTCAGCTCACGTCTCAGAAACTGATGACAACAGAAATGATGGGGAGAATTTTTGACAAATATCATCACAACAGCCAGCGCGCCGCAGTACTAACTGTTACCTAATCGGGGCGCCGCCGCGATAGAATTATAATCAAAGCAAAGGTTAGGTAGCCGGGCCACCGCCGCCGCCGGCGCGCGGCGTTGCATGCCGGGTTACCGCCCGCCGGCGCGCGGCGTTGCATGCCAGGCGCGCGCCGGCGCGCGGCGTTGCCGGACTACCGCCGGCCGCGCGCCGAACCGGAGTCCGGGCGGTGCAGTGGCGCAAGTGTGGAAGTCGGTTCGATAAATTTGTCGAATCGTAACAACTGATAAATTTATCGAATGTTGCGAGTACCGAAGTATTATCGTAAAGTATTGTAGTAGCTTTATATTTCGTTTGGATTCGACCTAGCTATTCGATAACTTTTGTCGATTGTATCGAGGCTCGATAAATTATATAAAAAGTTGATTAAACCCAATTTATTGACAATTTTATCGATCGACAAGATCCGTACTTGCGCTGCGGGCCGGAGGTACCTATGTACTTATTATAATAGACCGTATACCTACACCCATCCAGACGAATTCTCGCAGAATATCTTCTAAGAAGAATATCTCAGTCGGTCATGCTTTTTATTTTACATTTTTGAAAAAGTTGACTGACTATGGCTGGTATTTTAGTATACGAGACATAGGTAGTGTACATACCTACATGCCACTGTACTGACCAATAAATGAGTAGTAAATATAGGTGATAAGGTATAACTATAATAAGTAGAATTCAGCGGGCCCAAGTACTAACTCTTACCTATTCTGTGGCGCCGCGCAGCCGGGCGCCGCCGTCGTCGCCGGAGGATTTCAAGTAAAGCGGAGGTAAAATAGGTACCTAGGTACTCATCCAAATGGACTCTCACAGAAAATGTTCTAGAAAGATCGGTGGGTAGCCTAAAGCCTTACCTACTTATGCTTTGCTTACCTATGCTTTCACCTTTGTGTTTTACTGATTGCTTACGTATTTTATCATACTCACCTACTTCTTATACCTAGCTATAGAAGACATAGGTTCATTCACCTACTGTAATTCAATTGCCAGAGCGACCGATAAATGAGTAATTAAATATAATAAAGGTACCTACCTAAACTCTTTTTTGAAACACCAAGTTAGATATTATAGGCATTTCTTCCATACATAATTTTCATACCTATAGCTATAAATATATGGCCAGCGCAAGCATCGGAAACTATACAACGGGACGATTTTTTCTGAATTATTATAGATTACCCCGAACAAACACAAAACATGAGCGCCAGACGGCTTTTAAAGCTAATTAAAAATTCTAGATTATAGCCTATCACATTCTCAGATGATCTCTCTTCCATTTCGTGAAAATGCTATGAAAATCATGCAGTAGTTTCCGAGAAAACAAACACAAAAACAAACACGAATTCAGCGCGCCGTAGTACTAACTGTTACCTATTCTGTTCTATCACGTGACGCAGCTAGTAAATTCAAATAATTTGCTGTATTGAATTTTAGTAGATACCTACTCGTATCGACCTACCTACAGAGTTATATTATTCATTTCATTCATTTTTATTATTCATCACCATCATCATCACAGGAAGGGCCGTGTGGCCGTGCGGGTAACACGGATAAGATCACCCTATCTCTTCAGAAAAAAAATTTGTTATATCAAAATAACAGCTTTTTACCAAATGCATATGAGAGTATATATATATATACCTATTATAACAAAACAACCATTTTTAAAATTTTTGTCTGTCTGTTTGTTCTGGGTAATCTCCGAAACGGTTGGCCCGATTTTGACGGGACTTTCACTGGCAGATATCTGATGTTATAAGGAGTAACTTAGGCTACTTTTATTTTAGAAAAATAATTGGGGTTCCGTGCAAAAAAATAAAAACCAAGAAAATCCAATATATCCACGCGGGTGAAACCGCGGGCAGCAGCTAGTTTATGAACTTTTATGAATATATAAAGCTTTTTTATATAACGTGTACAATAAAGTTATCTATCTACTCACGGCGAAATAACCGTAGTTTTTTTACGGCAAAAAAACGTACCTATATGTATATAAAATAAGTGGTCTAAAGGGCTATTAGACGCAATGAATTGACGCAAAGCATAATCACGGACCACGCGCAAACCAAGGAAAATTACCCACTATTATTATTGTTATTATTGTCAGCCTTTTACGTTCCCACTGCTGGGATACCGGCCTTCTCTCAGAGAAAGAGAAATAAATGTATTTTCTTTCTTTCTTTCTTTCTTTCTTTCTTTCTAGAGAGATGGGCCATAATCCACCACGCGGGCCCAGTTCGGCTTGGTGGATGTCGCATGTCCTCGAATTTTGTGGTTCTTGAACATGCCGGTTTCCTCACGATGTTTTCCTCACCGTTTTAGAGCGAGTGTCAATAATCCGCACATAACTTGATATAAGTTATTGGTGCGGGACGAGTAGAGATTAGAACTATGGTGCGTCGGATTGAAATTTTTGTATTTTTTTTGTATTTATTTATTCATGAACAATATACATTGTGTTTGAATTTTAATTTACATCTAGAACAATGCCAACTTATAATATACATAGAATGTTGATACCTAATACAATAACTGAATAACAATGAAAAAGATGTCACCCAGAAAAAAAACATAAGTAATCTCATGCCAAACTTATCTAAAGAAAATCAGTCAAATATCAATTAAAATTTAAAGAATAGACAATAATATTGCAATATCAAAATGTCATACAAGAGCTATTACTTATACAAAATCCTTTAGGCTATAAAAATTTTTGTCCAAAAGAAATGCCTTCACTTTGTTTTTAAATAAATTGTACTTGTAAACTGTATCTTTAATATCTATTGGTAATCTATTGAAAATATCTACAGCTTGGTACACAGTGCAATGCTTAGTTATATTTAGCTTGGGGTGAATTTTATGCTTAAGATCTTTCCTACGTGTACCAATTCTGTATTTTCTTTCATCTTCTGTCTCAAATTCACACATATTTTTAACTAAGTAATTTAGTAGGACCAATATGTAAAGGCTCGGAACCGTTAAAATTCCTAATTCTCTGAAATGATTTCTACATGAATCATACTGTGATATTCGAACCATCGTACGAATACTTCTTTTCTGCAAGATGAATGCTTTAGTACAATTATATTCGTAACTATTACCCCAGAATTGTATGCTGTATCTTAATTTTGATTCAACAAGTGCATAATAAACCATCTTCAGTTGACTTATATTTAGTTCATCTCTTAAACTTCTGAGCGCATAGCAAGACGAGCTTATTGAACTTTCGATAGCAGAAAGTTCATGTTTCCAAGTCAATAAGGAGTCGATGTGGACGCCTAAAAACTTGGTGGAATCCACCAAAACGATTTGTTCATTGTTAAAATGTATATTTAAACTATCCTGTTGTCGGGCAGTAGATTTAAACAGCATAATGTTAGTTTTTTTGGCATTAATAATTAATTTATTTGCTGCAAACCACGATCCACACAAAGTGAGAGCCGCATCAACTTTTCTGTTCAGTGATTCTGTATCTGTTGCACTTACAATAGCATTAGTGTCATCAGCATACAGTACCAACTTTGCATCTAACATTTTTGTATGAATGTAATTTATCAAATCATTAGTAAACATAATAAACAATATTGGTCCTAATATCGAACCCTGCGGAACGCCAGTAGTTATATTAGCGAAACTTGATTGGTGCTCTTTTAGGTGATTATTTTCTAAATGCTTAATTTCCACAAACATTTTTCTATTTTTCAAATAAGACGTGAGTAATTCTAGAGCCTTCCCTCTAACGCCATAGTGTTCTAGCTTGAGTAATAAGAGCTCATGGTCCACAGTATCAAACGCAGAACTCAAATCCAAAAATATTCCAGCTACTTTCATTTTACTATTTAATCGGCTAACCACGTCATTAACCAAAGAGCTGATAGCATCAGTAGTGCCAACACCTCTCCGGTAGCCAAACTGCTTTTTATTTATAACGCTATTTAGGTTTAAATGGCAGATCAAACGAACCTTTATCAGTTTCTCAAAAATCTTTGAAAGTGTAGGCAACAATGAAATAGGTCGATAATTTTTAGGATCCGTAATAGATCCCTTTTTATAAATAGGAACAACTTTCGCTATTTTTAGTTGGTCTGGGAAATAACCTTCTTCAAAACATTTATTAAAAAAAGTTGGCTAGGGGTGTTGCTAATAAATGTATGTTTTCTTTAATAACTGCTAAAGGCATCTCGTCATAGCCACATGACTTTTTGTTTCTCATAGAAAGCACAATTTTTGCTATCTCTAGTGCATCTGTCGGTCTTAAGGACATGTCTTCGTCTACTCTATCTACATTTTTTTGTAGAAATTGTAGTCCGTTTACTACGTCTGTTGAAAGTGCTTTTTTGGAGAATATAAAACATTTCAAAAAAGCTTCAACAATGTCTGTTGGCTCATCTGTCATTTTACCATTAATTTTTAAAATGCAATTTTTTGATTTATATTTTTTTGTCTTCTTCGTGTATCTGTTTACTATTTTCCACACATCTTTGCTTAAATTAGTAGAATTTTCTAACTGAGTCACTATCGCTAACCGTTTTGCATGCCTAATTACTTTCCGATACAATGCGACGTAAGTTTTTCTATATTCTAATACACTGACATGTAAGCCTTTTTTACCACTGGAAGAACACAAAATACGCTTCATCTTGCTACAGACCTTTACGCCTTTTGTAGCCCACTTCAAGCCATTTGACGAGCTTAATTTAATTTTACGTAATTTTTTTCGGTAACTACTTCGGAAGATTCTGTTTAACTTATATAAAAAATTATTTATTCCCATGTCTTCGCCAATTTGTTTCTTAATATTTTCTTTAAACATCAAGTTACATCTATTATTAAATATTCTCTGATTCATGAAAATTTCATGCTTGTTTTTGTGAGTCTCTACAAGTATATTACAGAAAAGTCCTCCATGACCATCTGCCAGGCCATTATGATCAACTTCACAAGATTCCACCGCATCTACAGGAAGATTTGTTAAAAAATTATCAATACAGGAAGATGCTCCATTGCGAACAAAAGTGGCAATAGAGAAGAGCGATCGAAAATTATAACATGATAAAAGATTTATAAATTCGTTCCGCTTGTGGTTGTCTACGAGCAAATTAATATTAAAGTCACCACAAAGAATGCACTTCTTTTTAAATAAATAATCAAGTACCTTTTCCAGCTTTGTCATAAATAAATCAAAGTTTTTATCATCCGGACATCTATATAAACAACATACAAAAACATTAGTTTCATTATCTCTTATACAACAGATTTCAAAGACACCCAGTTTATACAATTTATTTATCTGCTCTACTTCCTCTACTTCTCGATTTTTAAGACCTAAAATTAATGAACCTCCTCTTATTTTGTTCATTCTTGTATTACATGAGACTAAATCATAATCTGTGAAGCAAAACACTTTTGCTGCTTCCTGACTTAAAAAATGTTCCGTCAGACATACGAAATCTAAGTCCTTTCCTTCGATATACAATTCCAATTCATTTACCTTATTTCTAACTCCACACACGTTTTGATGAAACAATCGCAAAGTAGACAACAATGGATCATGATTAGCAACAGCTGTGGGGCTTTTAAAGTCTGTGCTAGGAACGAAAAAACATATTATTATCATTCTGCTTTACGACATCATCAGTTTGTGTCGATGAATCTAACTTCAGACTCTGCGAACCATTTGTTTGGGTGAGGTTTTCTCTTACAATATGACTATACCGCGAAACCTTTGGTGGCTGCGGTACACCAAGTTTTTCGCTAACATATCCATAGTAGTTCGTTTTGTAATTTATACGTAATATTTCTCTGTGGAGAAGTCGACATGCTTCCCTTTTATTGAATTCAAATGAAAAATCGAAAGTCGCACAAGTTACCGCTCTCGATTCACTCTCGCTTCTACGAAAGATAAAAATTATTTCACAACCACTGCGTACTCAGTACAGACGCTGCGGTAAATAAGCGGTGGTACGCAAGTGATGTATGTAGCGTAAAGCGGAGCAGTCGTCGCTTTGAAACCAGACCGTCTGGCCGTAGTGCCGGTCTCGTCCGTTTAGTGGATTTTAGAGGTTTTTTTAGATGTTTTTTTCTTCAAACTGCGATGCGCGTGTAAATACTTACCTCGTATATGTGTAATTGTTGCAAAACCATGGTTATTTTGGTTTTTTATTTATATTTCAACATAAGCCGTGTAACCACAAAAACTAACTTTTAGACGCCTGTTTAACTCGACAGTGCCTAAAGATAAACCTCTAAACTGATTAGAAAAGTCACAACAGAGTGGAGTTAGACAATAGTTAGACACTACTTAAATCTTGAGTTGTGGTTCATATTTAAACACGCGACTACGGCATGTTTAGGAGTTAAACTCTGTTTAACACACCGTAAACAAGTATTAAACAGCGTTTAACTCTTAAACATGCCTTAGTCGCGTGTTTAAATAAGTAATTAACCACAAACCTTGATTTAAGAAGTGTCTAACCATTATCTACCTCAATTCTGCGGCGCGAGTACGGAAGTCGGTTCGACAAATTTATCGAATGTTGCGAGTACCGAAGTCTGATCATAAAGTATTGTAGTAGCTGTATATTCTCTTTGGATTCGACCTAGCTTTTCGATAACTTTTGTCTATTGTTTCGAGGCTCGATAAATCCCACTTTATCGATTTGAACTGTCAATTTTATCGAATTTTATCGACCGAAAGGATCCGTACTTGCGCCGCTGATGTGACATTTCTAATCATTTTAGAAGATAACGGTGACCTTATCATAGAATAAATACTCATCGTACAAGCCGTTATGATTATTTCTAATCATTTTGCTCGTGAAAGTTGTGTAGCGTTGTTTAACTTTTAGACACTGTCTAGCTAGACAAAACCACCAAAAACTATTTTTAGACGCCTGTTTAGCTAAACAGCGTCTAAAAATAGTTTTTGTGGTAACGCGGTTTTAGTTCAAGTAGGTACGTATGTACTTACTAGGTAGGTTATAGACTTGTGCTATTATCTATTCTGTGGTTATAAGTAGGTACGTACCTACTCAGTTATCAGTAAGTACATAAGTACCTACCTAAGTACTTACAACATAACACCGTATATCGGTCTTAGTCTTACTAAAAACACACCCTAAACATGTGTTAAACAGCGTCTAACTCCCAATCATGGCTTACTCACGTGTTTAAATATGAGCAACCACAATCATTTTATATCATAACTAGCTGCTGCCCGCGGTTTCACCCGCGCGGACTTTTTGGGTTCATGGGTTTTTTTTGCGCGGAACCCTAGTTGTTTTTCCAAAATAAAGTAGGAGTACCTTATAACATCACCTATCTGCCAGTGAAAGTCCCGTCAAAACCGGTCCAGTCGTTTCGGATATTACCCGGAACAAACAAACAGACAGACAGACAAAAATATTAAAAATTGTGTTTTTGTTGGTAGGTACCGTGTATACTTTCAAATGCATTTAGTAAAAAAAGCTATATTTTTGATATTACAAACAGACACTTCAATTTTATTTATTTGTATAAGTAGATCATTTTATAGAAGTTTTTATTTAGACACTGTCTAGCTAAACATGAGTCTAAAAGTTGGTTTTGTGCTAACACAATATGTAATAATAACAAATCGAATAATAATAGGTAGGTTTCTACGTAAAAAGATAAGTATCTATTTACTTAAATTCTATTAATAGATTTCTATTTATTAGTATTTGAAAAAGATATAGGTAGGTAATATTATTACAAAAATACGATTTAGCCATTGTTGTACTGAAGTCAAAAATAAACACAGAACACTTCTCTAACGCAGCAAAGTCCAAATTTACAAGCATAGGTAAACATCCAATTTAGGCAAAGAAATCTGAATCCAATATAGCGGGCGATCACAGAACATAATTATAACAATACGCATATCGTAAATCGTTTTACGTCTTCGGTCAATCACCTTGACCTTTGCTTGTTCGTAATGCCGCCTACAAATTATATAGGATGCCGCCGCACGCACCGGCCGGTCGACCGCGTCTGGCGCGAGACAGTACTTTGTCACAAACATCGCGGTGTTTCGTGACTTTGAAATGGCACAGCAGCACACAGCGGGCACTGTAGTGTGCGTGAGACACTTCCCTCCTCTCCCCGCCAGGGTGGTAAAATTTCCGTGAGACGCGCGATGGTTCGACTCGAAAATCGGCGCGCAAGAATGTACGAATTGGCTTCTGGTACTTGGGGTGTTACGGCAAAACTACTAAATGTATTTAGTCAAACCAAAGTTATTTGAAATGTCGACAAACTAAAGCTTGTTACTATGTTCTTTATTTTTGAGTTTTCTTAGTTCTTTTGTAATTTATTTACGTCCAAACTTGCGTTAAAATATGTGCTAAAATACAGATGTTTGAAGGCTCATTACTTTTAAGCCACTTATTTTTTTTCTGTATAATTAGCAGATCAACCTAGATAATGAAGAGATAAATCGATATTATTCTTAATTTTGGACTTAAAACGTCAAGTAGTGGAGTAATAACCCAAATACAATTGTATGGAGAAATGAACGACTCGTTTTCCCTTAATATGTACACATTACATAATAAATTCTGTTCCATATTCACTTCCAACGACTGCATATCGTATCAAAAAGGAATAAATCGGGTTTTCGTACCAGAATATTTCGATATCGGAACGTATCGTTGCTATTTACTCTTTCTGAATGCAAATATTGTTAGAATCCAGTTACAATGTAATATCTGTGGCAAATAGTATTAAGATGTGTTTATAGTCTGTACTCGCTCTCGTCTAGTTATATAGTAGCTGTGCTTAAGGTGATCGGAATCGTGTGTGAAATAAAACTCTTTCTTAAACTTATAAAACCGTATTTTACTCAATATTGCACAGGTTATGGGCCCAGATATTGCCAAATTACTGCCAGATCTGCTGCAACTTTGAGCAATTGTCGGGAAGTAAAAAGCAAAGTCGACGGCAAAAACGTGGTGCAAGAGAGGTTAACTTGCCGGTTGCCGGAAGGAAAACTTGCTAGGTATAAAAGCAAGGAAGGTTCGCGAGTAGAAAGAGGAGCAAAACGACACCATGGATGGGAATACAAATTATGTCAGCGTCATGAAGCTGGAAGGTGCTAGAAACTGGAATATATGGAAGTTCCAAACGAAAGTCTTGTTACGTGGCCAGGGCTTGCTGGACGTGGTTGAACGAGCAGATAAATCGGCGCTATCGACGGAAGAATCCAAAATTATTGAGGCCAGAGATGCGAAGGCACAGACTCTGATAGTAACCAGAATGACTGAGGAGGTCATGATACACATTATTTCATGTAATACATCTGCAGAAATGTGGCACAAGCTTCTGAGTGTGTATGAGCAAAAATCAGAAACAAGTATTCATATTGTACAACAGCGTTTCTTCAAGTACAAGTATGAAGAGGGCACTGAGATGTCTGTGTTTTTGTCTAAGATACAGGAAATGCAAAACCAACTACGGCAAATGGGTGAAGAAATAACAGATAAATTCATCATAACAAAAGTCTTGATGTCCTTGCCTGACCAATACCAACATTTCATATCGGCCTGGGAATCAACAGCCGATGATAAACAAACATATGAAAATCTGGTTGCAAGACTGTTGGTAGAAGAAGAGCGGATGAAAGAGAAGAGTGGTGAAACTCAACAGGTCTCAGCATTCAATGCTATGAAAACTGATAAGAAAAAGATAAAGTGTTTCAAATGTAACAAAATTGGACATTATCAAAGTGATTGTAGAAGCAATGTGAACAATAAGAACAGCTCTCCAAACTCTTTCAACAATAAATCTAATCAAAAGTGCTTCTATTGTAACAAACTTGGGCATTATAAAAGTGAGTGTCGGTTCAGGAAAAACAAAGACAGTACAAATACTACTAATAGTACTAATGCCTTTGTAGTGTTGGGTAACAATGAGTCGGACGAACAATTTAGACAATCAAAGTGGTTAGTGGATACTGGAGCAAGTGAACATATGTGCTGCGATAGGGAATTATTTTCAACCTATTCAACACTATCGCAAAAATATGTGATTGTTGGAAACGGAACTGCAATTAGTGCGAAGGGTTGTGGACAGGTGGCAACACAGGTTTTTAATGGACATGAATGGATTGAAACAACCATAGACAATGTGTTGTTCGTTCCCGATTTGAAGACGAATTTATTTTCTGTCAACTGTGTGACAGATAGAGGTTATGTCATGAAGACTGACGAAAATTTGTGCAAATTTTTCAAGCAAAATAAATTATGTGCAATCGCTAAACGTTCCGGAAATATGTACTACATGGACATGCGTTATAAAAGTGGTATTGCAAACGTTTCTCAAAGCAAATCAAACCTAAGTGAGTGGCATGAAAAACTTGTGCATCAAAACTATCAACATGTTAAAAACGTGTTAGCGAACAATAACGTGGAGGTTGTTGACGACTCCTATAAACAATGCAGTGGATGTTTGGAAGGCAAAATACATCGCTTGCCTTTCAATACAAGCGAAACCGTGACGACTAGATCGTGTGAGCTGATCCATGCAGATACGTGTGGCCCGGTGGAGGTACAATCGATCGGAGGTGCCAGGTATTTCCTATTGCTTAAAGATGATTACTCTAACTACCGAACTGTTTATCTAGTGAAAGGGAAGCATGAGATAAAGTTGCATATTGAACAATTTATTAAGAAAGCAGAGAATGTGACAGGGAACAAGATTCTATATTTTAGAAGTGACAATGGGTTAGAGTTTGTAAACAAAGAGGTTCAACAACTATTTGCTAAGCATGGTATAGTACACCAGAATACAGTCCCATACACCCCAGAGCAAAATGGAAAAGCGGAGCGTGAGAATAGAACATTAGTAGAGGCAGCTCGGTCAATGCTGTGTTCAAAAAACCTACCTAAAAAGTTGTGGGCTGAAGCAATTAACACAGCTGCCTATGTACTCAACAGAACTGGAAAAAGCAAAGAAAATGGGAAAACACCCTATGAAGTGTGGTTTAGTAAAAGTTTTAATATACACTCATTGAGGATCTTTGGTTCACCAGTTGTTGCTCACATACCAAAAGAAAAACGGACTAAATGGGATTCAAAGGGAGAAAATGGTTTAATGGTTGGATATGGAGAAGAAGTTAAAGGATATAGAATCTACTTCCAGAAACGGAACACAGTCGAGCTCAAGAGAGATGTGGTGTTTGTTCAACAAAGTGAAAAGGAACCTGTAACAATTCTAGAAGTGGAAAACCCAGTAACAGATAAAGATATAATCCAGAAAATAAATGAAAGTGATATACATGATCAGTCAAATGCAAGTAGTCTCTACGAACCATGTGAAAGTGATGACGAGTCAAGCTCTGATGAAGCTGATATAACCTTGATACCAGGAAGAGAGGAGACATCCGAGAAAGGTACGCGTGTAAGGAAACAAACTTCCTTTTACAAATGTAATAACACCTATACAGAAGATAATGAACCAAATACCTATCATGAAGCTATAAAGGGACAGGATTCTTGCAAATGGAAAGAGGCTATGAGAAAAGAATTAGAGATATTAAACGATAATAATACATGGGAGTATTGTGAGCAACCAGTAAAGAGTAAGGTAATAAGTAGTAAATGGGTATTTAAAATAAAAAATGTCAATAATGTAAAACAATATAAAGCTAGATTAGTGGTTCGAGGATTTGAACAGGATGATGAGTTAAATTTATATGAAATTTATGCACCTGTAGCTAAATTATCAACATTTAGGTTGTTTATTTCTGTTGCCACCAAGTTAAACTTACCTGTATACCAAATGGACGTAACGGGAGCCTTTTTGTATGGAAATATTAATGAAACTGTTTATCTGCAATTACCAGAAGGGGCTTATGAGGGAAACATAAATATTGTAAAATTAAATAAATCTTTGTATGGTCTTAAAAAATCTCCAAAGTATTGGAATGATAAGTTTAACTCGGTAATTACACAGAATGGCTTTGTACGATCACAGAGTGATTCTTGTTTATATACAAAATGTAATGGTACTGATCAGATATATGTCTTACTGTATGTTGACGATATTTTAATGTTTGGTACAGATCAGAAACAAATTGGTCAATTAAAAGAAATGTTGAGTAATGAGTTTAGAATGAAAGATTTGGGATTAGTGTCAGATTTTATTGGAATTAATGTAAAACAAAATCTAGAAACAGGTGTAACTGAATTGAGTCAAAAACAGTATTTGGAAAATGTATTAACGAGATTTGGTATGGAGTGTTGTAAACCTATGTCAACACCCATGGATTATAACTTTGATGTAACAACTTTGGATTGTAATGAAACTGATAAAAGTACTGAACATGTTTGTAGACAAATTATAGGTAGCCTTATGTATGCTGCTTGTGGCACAAGGCCAGATTTATCGGTGGCTGTCTCTATGCTAAGTAGATACCAAAATAAAGCAAGTAATGTATTACTTACTGCCTTAAAAAGAGTGTTGAGATACGTTAAGTACTCTATCAATTATAAGTTGATTTATCAGTGTAATAATAGTATGCTTGTAGGTCATTGTGATGCAAGCTGGGGAAATAATTTAAAGAATAGAAAGTCTACAAGTGGTTATTGTTTTATGTTTTCTAATTGTTTGATTTCGTGGAGTTCTAAGAAACAAAGTTGTGTTAGTCTTTCTTCTTCGGAATCTGAATATGTTGCAATGAGTATGGCTGCAAGTGAAGCTTGTTGGCTAATAAATATATTAAATGACTTTAATGTGAAAAATACTTGTCCAGTAACAATATTTTGTGACAACCAAGCAGCCATAATGAGTGCAAACACAGACAGTTTAAAAAGGTTAAAACATGTTGAAATAAGGTATCATTTTGTTAAGGAACTAATTAAAAAAGGAAAATTAATTGTAAAATATGTAAAATCTGAAGACCAATTAGCTGATATGCTTACAAAACCTTTGAATAGGGATCTATTAATGAAGTTTTCAAAGAAATGTGGTCTAAACTCAATATAATCTTTTTATGATTATTTTATATAAGTTTCTTTTTGTAATATTACATTGAGGGGGGGTGTTAGAATCCAGTTACAATGTAATATCTGTGGCAAATAGTATTAAGATGTGTTTATAGTCTGTACTCGCTCTCGTCTAGTTATATAGTAGCTGTGCTTAAGGTGATCGGAATCGTGTGTGAAATAAAACTCTTTCTTAAACTTATAAAACCGTATTTTACTCAATATTGCACAAATATAAACAAAGATGTACGTGTTAATTGCAGATAATAAGTTTATTACTCGTTCATTAAGGAAAACTTTTACATGTATTATTTGGAAACATTGATCATTATAATACGTTCTGCTAGTTAAATGTTGCTGTGAAAGAGTTAAGATCTACTAATACTCTTGGTTAACGAGATAAGCTGGTCGTTTGCCTGATGGTAAGCATAACGCCGGCCCATAACAATTTCAGTGCCATCCAGAACTTTGAAACACAAAGGCCTGCGCGGCACTGCGTTGCGCTCGTTACCCTGAGACATTAGGTATTAAGTCTCATATGCCCAGTAATTTCACTGGCTACTCCGCTCATCAAACCGGAACACAGTAATGCTTGCACATTACTGCTTGGCGGCAGACTTCACGAGCAAAGCCGTGGTAGCAACCCAGGCGAACACTCGCAGAAGAGTTAGTCCTTCCACTAACAAAAACAATTTTGAAGCAATGAGGAGTATTAAGTTGTGTAAATCGTAAGCACGCTCGCCAAAATGACGATAAACATCAGAAGAACGTTGCTGCCTCTTGGATATGATAAGTACATGTTTCCGAAAGCCATATTCCCAAGAATATGCCCTAAAACCAGCTGACGATGATACCGTCAGAACTTAGCTTATATGCTATAGCATCCATGAGAAAAGCCTTCAATCTTTCATTACACGTCACTGAAATCGAATTAATGAACGCTTCCTTATTATAAACCACATAACCAAATAAACCCAACTTACAAAAGGGAGATTCTTCAATCGAAATTATGAATAATTTCTGAGATAACACATGATACAAAAGCGAATCCTTAAACCTTGAGTTTTGTGAAATTAATACGTTCAAATCTCCATATTATCTTTGAGCCGATCCATCAACCATTATACATATATGGTAGCATCCAGTGTTACCAGGTCGAAATATTTCTGATTAGTTTTATTCTAATTCTCATTATAGACTCATCATCAGCCGACTTTATAGACTATCATTTGAAATTATGTCGTCAATCGTCGTGGTCTTAGGTAGCAAGCGCACTGCACCTAAACTAGCTCTCAAGGGCAGTTAAAGAAACCCTACTATCAGGCGCTTGACGTTGGTTCTTAGACTTGACTGACCATCCTCTACTAAGTTAACCGGATGAAAACTAGAAAATTCCGTACCAACACGATATACTCTGTAGGTTAGCGTTTAATCACTATCTGTATGGTTGTTTAACGATGTCTACCTTACACTGGAAAGCCCAAGCTCTGTTTAGGAGTCAAACCTTCAATGGCATAAGACGTTTCTCAACTCGAGCTGCGTCCGACACAAGCAGCCTTCCATCCACATGTGATCAGGGCTTCTGCCATCGCCATGTTTGGCTCTAAAACGGCCGTAACCATTGCTGAAAACTAAACATATCTAGAAGTTTTTGTGATTGATTGTATTTGGTTCAAAACCGGTTTAAAACCTGTCTTTTGATTTTTTCTACAAAGAATGTTTTTATAAATAAAACCAAATAAATTAGTAATAATAATATAATAAACCTGTCATCAGGTCTTTAAAATTATTCAATTTAATTTTTGTTTGTTTTAATAATTTATTGTATAAAATTAGTAATATACAATAAATTATTAAAACAAACAAAAATTAAATTGAATAATTTTAAAGACCTGACAGGTATTTTGTACTCGAAAAACAACTTAGTTTTAGTGCAACAATATTATGGTGTGACAACAAGTATTTTACATTTTGAAAATCCGAGATACACATCTGGCAACACAGTACCGAATTAACAAAGGATTTTAATTCATTTACCTCACTCTTTGTTACCGCGTTATTCTTTATTCCGTCTTTCCCTTTTGATGGGGAGCTCATACAATTTACTTTTCACAAAAGATACCCTTATGTTTGTGAATAGTAAGTAGGTATGTCATTACATTAATAAGATACGAGATTTCAAATGGGGTTTACGTACGAGAAAAGTGTGGAGGGGTATGCTTCAAATAAATATGCCACTCTGATGTCTCTCATGTTTTGTACAGTATTCAACGCTGTAAGGCGCTGAACGCGAAACATACAATAACATTTTTCATGATTTGTGTTAAATTCTATGCAATTCCTTACAAAGTACGGAATCCTAAAAAATGCGCTCTGATGACGTCATTCGCATTCTAACGGCCAAATAATGCGAACGGTTGAATAGTATTTCGCTCGATGCGTATGTTAGGACAATATTGTCCTTCCAAATGAATAAATAAAGCATGGCTAGAAGAAGCATTTCATCCTACGTCCCTGACCGTTTTTAAAGTTTTTTTTATGCGATCACGTCCGCTAATGTTCATTGGCTAGGTCGTTTCATTCAACCATTTATCTAACTATACTATGCGATTATGAAAACTACTCAGTATTGAACACAGCGTTCCACCTTTCAGCGCATTCAACATACGAGTTCATCAACACATGAAGAAAGTGAAATTTCAAAACAAGTTTACAAATTATAATAAGTCCAGGGCCCTATTTAATAAAGCTGACAATCCGACAAGCCCGACAAATGTCAATAAGTGACAATTCGACAGTTTTTCTGTTTAATAAAACTTACAGGCGACAAAATTGTCATGGTGGAAAATTGACAAATTTGTCACGACAATTTTCTTATTGTCAGATTAAATTTGACTGTGGTTTTTTGACATATGTCGAGTTTTATTAAACGCGTTTTTAGATGAGCCTAAGCCTCAGGATAAACGAAATACTGTGCAGTTTTAACATTTGGAGCTAAATAATAAATAGCCCTCTTTTTAAATAGACGTCTGCGAGTTTAATACTCAAGGCAAATATCTCTACAATTTCTTGTCAAAAAATTCCTAAACTAAATGACAAAGTGTTATGAATGTTATGATAGTAGTAATTATATTTTGCTTTGAATAAACAAGCGCTTTTCAACAAGCTTTTAAATTTAAATTAAAGGCTTGCGTCTAAAATTCGGCAGTAGAAATACCGGAGTAAAAATATTAAGGCACTTTGGAACCTTGTCGCAATAATATTTTTGAAGACTCCTCAGCTATCCAAAGCTGATTTGAGCTCTTTTACAGCGACGAAGTACGAATGTTAAGTTTTTGCGGCCCACCATACAAAAGCAAAGACGATGCGAGCCGAGCGAGCCCAAGCACCCCACTGAGAAGATTTAATTAACTAGATATGAGTGTCTTTTAAACCAACTCTACCCACTTTTTGGTACATTGGAGATTAAAATTCAATGAGCCGACAAGATATTAAATAAAACCTCGAGACTATAGTTTTACTTACGCAAGCTTAATTAATATTTAATTATGTTTTATCTAATGTCTCAGTAATAAATAGGCCGTCGTTTTTGTTGGTCTTTTCGGAAGAACAAAGAGAAATGTCGCTACTCATCATGTAAATTAAGATCTTTGACTTGGCATGAACATTGAACATGGTTTTTTCAATACCGAACCTATACTAATTACTATACATACTTATCCTACTATCCTACTAATATTATAAAATGCGAAAGAGTGTTTGTTGATTTGTTGGTTTGTCCTTCTTTCACGCAGTAACGGAACAACGGATCGACGTGATTTTTGCCATAGATATAAAGTTTATGGACCGAAGAGTAACATAGGCTACTTTTTGTCCCGAAAAAATGCACGGTTCCAGTGGGAAAACGTGTGAAAACCGCGGGCGGAAGCTAGTATTGTGTGTTTGTTTTGTGACCGCCTTACTCGTATAGTTTGCACCGAGCTCTTCGCCACCCAAATACAAAGATAAGTTTGTTTCTGAGAAGGCCTCTATAAGAAAGTACTAGCGAAATCATCCAATATTTATCCGCAATACCTACATATGCGTCAAAAAGTACGACCCATCATAAAAAAAACTCACTACCAATCCTGCTGCCAATAAATTCCTCACCGTTTACCGGGAACCAGGGAACCCATTTTTAAACTTCGTAATTTGATTAAATTTTCTGATATAAAATTGTTTTCATTATCCATTTTGTTTGGTACATTGTTTCCTCTCGTGAATCTCGTAAATTATGAACATGGAAACATGAAACTGTATGTTTCCCTGCATGCCCTGAGGCGTATGTTGCTGTGTTAAAGCGTATTGAAAACAGGTAATCGAATGCGAGGAATGGGAGCTACGTCAATATTTTATATTTAAATATCCAACGGAAGTATGTAAGCGGTGCAATGATTGAATGAATTATCACAGTATGGTGTTGTGTACTTTCAACTTCATTTTATCGTTTTCTCGCTCTGGTTTCCAACACAATCTTTGTTACAGATGTTAGCTTCTAATTCCCCTTTTCAACTTTTTTCAACCAGTACTGTCTAAACCTACGAAAATGACTTAGACCTCGTACAAATGAGGCGATTTATGCGTGAGGCTAATGATCAGTCACAATAAAAGTCACATATAAAGACGCTTGTGTGCACGGTGTATAGTATCGTAGTCTAAAATAAGCAAAAAAAAAAGTAACGTAAGCCTATTTAAGATTAAAAAATAAAAGCTCTTTCATGTTGCCTTTTTATCATGGCCACATGCCTCAAGTTTGGAACGCACTACGTTTCTTTTACTGCTGTTACAACCATATTTATTTTACTCTCAATGTAACATTCATCTCTTGTCCCGATTTAAATATCCGATCCGTTTCAAAATAAAACAGTTTTGGTCATTGTGAATATAATAGTACCACACATTGGCATGCGTCTTAAATTTTAATGAGTTCGTTTTAGAACTGCCTATGTTTAATGACAATAAAAGGACGTTCTTAGTTTTACCTTCACTCAGTAAAAGTCTTCTTACTATTAGCACCTATTCTATAAGCTATAGCTATTTCCTTGTCTTTACAAATAAATGATCTGTATCTTTATCTTAGCACTATTACTTGTACTATTATTACTGATTAGATAAACGCGCAATGCCTTAACATGATCACTCTACTTTTGAACAGTTATAAAATCGACCAACAAACTTTCCATGGACGATAAAAGTGAAAATGTTCGACGTAAGAAAATTGAGTCCCCCGCTAATATTAAGTTTGTTGTACTTTGTACTTTACTGAAACATCTTTCGTGTCAACCGACGACGTTGCCCGACGAAATTAAAAAAAAGCACAACACCTGGGCGCAAGTTAATTAGAATTTTTCGAATGTTGTTCAACATTTTTCGTGCCATCGCCCTCGAGCTTGTTTCACAAAAATATGTTAACTATAACAGCGCGTTGTGATATAAAGGTTAAATTAACTTGAATTTCTGTAGTTTAAGAGATGGATCTGTGGTAAAAGTGTCAATTATGCCTATCAGATGGTAGGACTTACTCTTCTGCGAGTGTCCATCTGGGTACCACCACTTTGCTCGTGTAGTCTACCACCAAGTTATGCCAGCGTTACTGTGTTCCGGCTTGATGAACAAAATAGTGAAGTTACTTGGCTTATGAAATGTAATACCCAATTTCTCAGGGTAACGAGCTCACTGCAGTGCCACGCAGGCCTTTGTGTCTCAAAATTCTAAGTAGCAATGCAATTGTTATGGGCTGGCATTATACTTACCATCAGGCAAACGACGCGCTCCTCTCGCCAATCAATAGTATGAAAAAAAATTGTTTTTAAAAAGGCTACGAACCGACTTCAGTGACAAACTACTGAACCGATTTTGATGAAATTTCTATGGAACCAATCTGAAAATATATCCTTTCAAATAAAAAAATCGGTTTATAAATGACGGAGATATGAGGTACCAAACATAAAAAAAGTACCCACCGAATTGATAACCTCCTCCTTTTTTGGAAGTCGGTTAAAAATGTCGCACGTCGATCTATATTTGTACATGGAGGTTTCGAAGTCCACAGCAAGTGAGCAGCTACCGTAACTCACCGAGAGGTCGATTTTAAACTAGACTATGGTACCTAGCCAGCCCTAGAAAATATCCTACAACCTTGCTACGGTTGCATCATGCTGAATTCTTTAATCGAAAGGTCTAGTTCATCGTAGAACCTTGGTAGTTTTATTCATATCATTTAACATCAATTATGCTTTAAACTATCGGTTAATTCAACGATTGAATAAACAGTACAAATTCATACATTACCATAATTAGCTTCAGGCCTGTGTACGTTTGAAATGTTGCATTACCTGAAACGAATGTAAATATTTTACATTAATATTAATGTGAGCAAATCAGTATAGTTATATAGTAGAGATGTAGCGAATATTAGATTAGCCGGATGGCCGGTACAGACACAACCGACCACAGTGTTATTTTAAACAAAAATGACCATAATTAACATTCTACTATAAAATACTATAGCCAAAGTAATCTACAAAAAGAGTTGGCATTGTAGGCCAATTGATAATACAAATATCCACTACCATTAGCGGCAGCATAAAATTTATTTATTTATTTACTTAATTCACAGCTCTCTTAATAAAACTTAGAATATCTTATTGCATGCTTAACTTACAGTCAAAGAAGGATTATTACTATTTTATTGTTAGCTTGTTAATAAACATTTGTAATAAATTTCTGGTTACACACTTCTGTCTTCCCATTAGTAAAGCACAATACACAATTTGTGATTGAGGTATTTCTTTACTATTAGGCCGAATAGCAATAATCTGCCGGATACGATGCAATGACATGCCGGAATGCAACAAAATCTCTAACATACATAATTAGTTCATGAAAATAGTTATAAAATTAATAGTAAGTGTTTTACCATGCGCATTGAAAACATGTGCGTATTTTAGCATATTTTGCTAGCCTATATTGTGCAGTATTATTTTAGACCACGTTACAGTTTCCATCAATAAACATTCAATAACGCAGACCGTAACAAAATGTTTGTGTTTTGTTTCTATTTATTATTTTATATTGCAAGTGCATCTGAAGGAACCAAAAAGATTTAAATAGTCATTGTATTAAAACAAAAACGGGTCTTTTCGCGCACAAATAAAATCAAAATATAATTTTGACTAACCTCGACGTTTCGATCAAGTTGTATTGATCGTGGTCACGAGAAGACTGATCGAAACGTCGAGGTTAGTCAAAATTATATTTTGATTTTATTTGTGCACGAAAAGACCCGTTTTTGTCTTAATACAATGAATTCAATTCGCGAAAGTTTAAAAAGTTAAATAGTCATATTGTTATGGAATACTTATTGTGGAATTTAGAATCTATAGAAAATAAATAAAATAGAAGTTTCTGTTTATAATGTCAAAATAACAAGCTTTTACTAAATGCATACGAAAGTATAAACGGTACTTAAAACAAAAGAACTTTTTTTGAAACTTTCGACTGTCTGTTTGTTCCAGCTAATCTCTGAAACGTCTGGACCGATTTTGACGGGACTTTCACTGGCAGATAGCTGATTATACGGAGTAACTT
The DNA here is from genome assembly GCA_907269065.1 of Crocallis elinguaria. NCBI lineage: Eukaryota > Metazoa > Arthropoda > Insecta > Lepidoptera > Geometridae > Crocallis > Crocallis elinguaria. Next base: position 5,744,451 of record OU026079.1, on the reverse strand, counting down.
AGGCTACGTGGGCGAAGCCACGAGCACAGCTAGTATTTCATAAAGTATTGTCAAAGTATGGTATATTGAAGACAAAAATGTATTTATACATGGCAACTTAGGATGCTGTGTGGTTTGGATATTAATGGTGAAACTTATAATTGCTATGAAAGTGGAAACCCGTCTTCCTGTTCTTATATTTAGAGTTCGTCATTAGAATATAATCACTCTTACCTAAATAGGAGCAATCTGGAGTAGTACTACTCGTAGTTTTGTTTAACGGAAATCCAGTCCAAAAAATTAATATTTCAATTGAATTACGTAAAAAAAAATGAAAAACTAATAATAAATGACTTGAGAAACTTTTTATGGTATAAAAAAGTGAATGTTTTTCTAGAATAGTGTAGAATCAATAGTAAATATTGTTAACTATTAATAATACTTTTTAGCATACTAATATGTAGCTCAAAGATACCAAATTATTATATTGTCATCCAAACTACATATACAATGTACATACAAAGTTTGATTTCGATACGACAGTTAAAAGTAGGCTAAAATTGACTTCCAAGATTCTATTACTTAAAACTGAAGCTAATAAAAGTGTGCTAAAAAAACTTCAACAAACAGTCTTTCGCACATTGGCTACAAAATATACTATCAAAAGGAACTTTATACCATTTCTCGTCATTTACTTGCGTGGTAAATACTTTCTATATAAAACCGCCAGCTTAATATATTACATTAATATACAAATAGGTAGCCAAGTAAACATTTCGAAATCCATTCGGCAAAATATAAATTTAGTACCGGTAAGGGATAAGTCGTGTTTACTCTGGGGATGACCCCTTGTCAATATAAAGCTAGATAAAACAAAACACGGTTAACTTTCATTTATTACATTTCGGTTTCAAATCAACGTATAAATAATGAGTAATTCGTATTACCTTCAACTTTTTTTATTGGTGCCTAAGATTTGAGCTCTAAAAACGTGTACAATTGCATACAATAAACATATTCATTCAGTAAATTGTTGACAGTCCGAGATTCCATTGCACAACATTGTACTTCTTAAAATACTGGTTATAGTTCTTTTTTTTATGCTATTTGGTAACGAGACGAGCTGGTCATTTGCCTGATGGTAAGCATAACGCCGGCCCATAACAATTGCAGTGCCACTCAGAACTTTGAAATACAAAGGCCTGCGCGGCACTGCAGTGCGCTCGTTACCCTGAGACATTAAGTATTAAGTCTCATAAGCCCAGTAATTTCACTGGCTACTCTGCTCATCAAACCGGAACACAGTAATGCTTGCACATTACTGCTTGGCGGCGACTTCACGAGCAAAGCGGTGGTAACAACCCAGACGGACACTCGCAGATGAGTTAGTCCTACTACGAACAAACAAAGTGTATTAGAACACAGTGCTTGCAAATGTTATATAGGAAAAACTAATAAATTAATCTTTGTGTTGTATTAACTCATTTTTGGGTTTTGTATCGACACAAAATGAAGAGACACCAGAAAGTCAGTAAAAAAAATTTAGTTGGCGTTTTCAAGTTTTAAATATCAAGACCCACATATTCCCACACTACTTTCAACTCTGCCTCCAAATTCTCTATTCATTTACCTCGCCACATATGGCAGATAAGCCGGCTCATTGCGCTGCCACGAACGACCCTGGCTCTTCGCCAGGTCACCTGTTGACTTCACAGCGGCTATATAGAAAGTACTTTTACCACACTGCAATAAGTACAGTAGAAGTTTTGTAGAATTTGTAGAGAAAAATATTTGCAGCGCAAGGCATGATAAATTTTCATTATGATCCTAATTACGTTCCCACTCCGTGACTTACGACTATTCTATTAAAAGAGAGTGGCTTTAATCCAGTCTCAGTGTCATCTTTAATTTTAAAGGTCGTTTAGGATTTGCATGCCTTTAAGTTATTACAAAAAAGACAAAATCGACATACGAGCAACCTGATTATTTATATCTAGAAAAACAGGTATTATGAAGATCAATGCGAGTATCTAGACTAATATTTGATTGTTGTGTTTCTTTGCGTAAATATTGTCTACTTCTGTGGGTACGGAACCTGTTCCTGTGCCTGCATTTGTAAGAAAGCTGACCAAGTCTAACCATAACACGCACAAAACTCGATTACATCGAAAACGACTCTCACATACATGCGCGGCGACCAGTCAGAGCGCGCGCGTGTAGAAGCTCCGTGAAGAAGCGGTACCGTACATCTTGAAACCGGTTGGGCAGTCGTTGCGAAACTCGGCTGTACTAAGTGAATTCGGTTAAACGTAATTATATAAAGACGACTCTCTCAATCTGGATGTTTTACGGGTCCAGAAGTTACTCAATGGGTCCCTCGGAGACATTGAAAAAATAAGCTAAGCCCTAATATAAAAAGCCGCTTAAAGCCGCTTTGCTCGTGAAGTCTGCCGCCAAGCAGTAATGTGCAAGCATTACTGTGTTCCGGTTTGATGAGCAGAGTTTCCAGTGAAATTACTGGGCTTATGAGACTTAATACCTAATGTCTCAGGATAACGAGCGCATTGCAGTGCCGCGCAGGTCTTTGTGTTTCAAAGTTCTGGGTGGCACTGCAATTGTTATGGGCCGGCGTTATGCTTACCATCAGGCAAATGACCAGCTCGTCTCGTTACCAAATAACATAAAAAAATAAAAAATATATACTCTGCAATTAGTCATCATATCTTACCAGCTCAAATTGAAGTCGTCATAAACAGATGTCATTTACTTGCTATGCGAAAATTATACGAAACTCAGTCTAAACGATAGTGAATAACCTAGCTTGAATAATTCACCACTCCGCAAAGTGTGCGACAAATGAAGTCTTCGTTACGTCCAACATACCTTCAAGTCTCATAAGCCCAGGTTATCATTAATCACTTTTTATTCATTACTGTATCGGTGCAAATTGTTAGTAAATTGCTTTCATGAGAAATTCAGTACGACATTTTACATTGCTTGTCGCGCTTTAATGAAAGATTCTGATTTCCTTGTTCTCACGATCCACAAAGCCATTCAAATCAGTCGGCAGCAAGCTTCATCGACCGCTGCGAAATAATAGCAAAGCTGGACTAGCTAAGGCAAAAACTCATCTATCATCTCATTATCATAGATGGTTGCCCCGATTCCAGTGTGTGTGAGATACACTAGTGTGTATGTTCTAGCTATAAAGAATAAGAATACTAACACTTACCTTCATTTTAGTCACTGAGTGGCTTTAATTTTGTTGCTGTAAATTTAAACTGATTTAAAAGATTTTTTTTTATGTTGTAACAAGACGTGCTGGTCGTTTGCTTGATGGTAAGCATAACGCCGGCTCATAACAATTGCAGTGCCACTCAGAACTTTGAAATACAAAGACTGCGGCACTGCAGAGTGCACTTGTTACCCTAGACATTAGGTATTAAGTCTCATAACCCCAGTAATTTCACTGGCTGCTCTGCTCATCAAACCGGGCACAGTAATGCTTGGGCATTACTGCTTGGCGGCAGACTTCACGAGCAAAGCGATGGTAACAACCCAGACGGACACTCGCAGAAGAGTTAGTCCTACCACTAACAAAGTTTAAATAAATTTTGACATATGGAACCATGAGTGTACGCTTAGATTCATCGTCTCGGAATCATAGCCTCAGTGTTAAGTGACTGTTACCCTTTAATCGGAATATAGCAATGTTTTCAGATTACTGCTTTGCAGAAAATATGGTCAGGATACAGGTAAGACACATAAATAAGACTTATAAGACTGTGACGTTAATATAAGATACAGAAAAGAAATCAACATAAATTAACGTCGTCTGTAATAATAAACGCGAGATTGTGACTTAGGAAACGCCTTGCACAGAAAATAATAAATTCTTATAATAAAACAATTTTCTCGGCTTTTTTCCTCAAAGCATGCAACAGTTACAGGCTTAAGAACATGACAGTAACAACAGGTAGGCTGGCAGGCCGCCAGGCTACGCCGTAGCTTTATGCTACGAGCCTACGATAGTAGCCGCTCGCTACGATGCACTTATATGACTTTCACTTTGGACAGTTTTAAAAGTTGGGCTTTGTTTGAAGTCGTTGTTTGTTAAGAGCTGCCTTGTGAACCTGGTAGGGCTCATTTTGAACGGTTTCGAATAGATTTGAAACTACTTGCGTCCGTTTTAATATATTCTATGACTAACTTAGTCTAGGAAATTATTAAGTCGTCTTGTCCTGTTGTAACTTTGACTTCGTAGTTTATTTAAAACAAAAAACATTCGCCTCAAACATTCCAATATACAAAGTCATAATTCTTTTGACAACGTCCGTGACTGGTCCTTATTCATTCATTTTTAACTAGCCATTTATATCAGAAGATAAAACTCAATCCTAAAACTGAGCATAGAAACGTTTGAGAAACTCTAGGGTGTTCAATACAAGACAGACTTGAAAATACTGTACTCGTCAGACTTCAAAATGCCAAAATCTACGCAGATTACGTGGCCAACCATAGGTGACGTATCCTATCCTGCATTATATTTCTTCGCTGAGTCACGTTAAAGAAACCTAGTCTTTGCAAGTCAGACTTGAAAATTCCAACTGTTTTACTCAAGCTTAAAAATAATGTTTCATTTCTCGTCAGACTCGCGAATGCGACGTGTCTTCGTTGATTTTTCATGGCCAACCGTACGAGACGAATCGCCCTATTCTCATTATATTCCTTCGTTCAGTCGGGGTTAAGCGGCGTATCATGCGAACGTTTACAAATTTTATTAGCCGTCTCCCCTTTTTGCAGTCTCCCCCTTTTGTTCTTGTTCGGGTTTCAGCCGTACGTTGTCTGCGGTTCGCAGAGGGTGTTGCGAGCATGTAGCGGAATTGTATTAAGATTATGCTTGGTAAATTTGTATGCAATTTTTCACTTTTTTGAGACTCTTTTGAGAGTTCGCTTTATACTTACTTTCTGATATTCTGTGACCAAAAAATGCGTGTGAGTAATTTTCTTGACATTTGAAGTTATAAATGTTGCATCCTGGTATGTCTTCTTAAGTGCAGCGCCGCATAGAGTTCTAGAGTACACTGCCACACTTACGAGACTTTTATAAGCATTCAATCAACTGACATAAAACTAGAACACCCTGTACATTCCTCAATCCTCGCACATCCGTCGGATTAACGGAAATATAAACGTCGAAGATGTGTCGCCCGCCGAATGAATTATGAACAAGTCACACGTTTCCTTATTCCCAAGAACGGTACATTTGAAGATATGTACCTACTATAGTGTAATATGGTTAATTTTATTTCTAGTACGATACACTTAAGAGATCCGTACTATAGTGTGAAATGGTTAATTTTATTTCTTCAATATAATATGTTAGTATTTTAGTAGTGATCAAATGTCTTTTTCTGATAATTCTTGGCTTCTTAAAAAGTTAGAATTTGAAATTACAGTTAATACATTCCCATAGAATTGACAGCAGACCTTAGAAACCAGTATTTTAGTCCTTTTGCACCATACCATAATTTGGGGTGAGTCAGAATAGATTTCAACAAACAACCTGCGGTTGATTTCATCTTTTTCGTCACCTGGTGACTAATTTGTAGTTTGAGCAAAATCTTTTGAGGTAGTAATCTTAGATTACCAGTTGGAAAAACGGAAATATGTTTTATTCTGGAATAACTCGCTATTTATTCTCGGATAAAACCATAGTATTCCAATTTGGTCGAATCGGGCCTAAACACATTAAAAACTCATCGCGGCAGCAGAATAAAACTCCGAATCTACAAATGAAGTACAAATACGTAAGTACATCGCACAAAGTTGTGTTCCTCCAAGTGCTCCAACGTTTATCGAAGATCTTCGCGAAAGTTTTTACTGTTTGATTTGTTACAAGCCAGTAAGCGTAGGGTTTACTGGAAGAGCTGAGATGTAGGTATAGGTATATTATGTATTTGAAACACATTGTGTATTGGTGTATGTGGATAGCCGTATGACTACATACGTGCGTGAGGATTATTGTACATATAATATTGATTGGGGATGGATTTGCTGTACTTTGTAAGTACCCAAATGCTAACTTCTCAACAGGGCCCAAAAACTTCAAAAAAGCAATGCTACTCAAGAACGGCATTTCGTAGAAATATATTTTTTACACAATTTTCTTTTATCAGTCATCATCATCATCAGCAGAAAGACGTCCACTGCTGAACATGCAGAATAAACCACAAGTCAACTAAGCCCACAAATTAACTGATCTTTTCAATATAAATTAGATCTTTGTTCCGTTACGGCTTAACGCTTTGCAAGTCTATCGCTACGCTCCGTTAAAACTCCTTACTTATTTGAAAATGTTTAAAAACTTCTAGGATTGCCGAGTTTGACGCAATGAGTTCTTGTTTATGTTTGCGTAACACACATTTTACAAGTGAATAACAGTCGTATGAGGATAAAATGAACTTATTTTTCATATAAAAGTTATCTCTTACAATTATGAACCATGCAATTTATTATTACATATATTCAATTATGCACTTGAGAGTCGTTTATTTGTTTCTCAACCACGAAAAATTCTATAAAAAAAGCTTTCATACATGGAGAGGCCAAACTGAACGGGCAAAAGTGCGACAGTTCGGTCTTAACGGGTAGTTAGACACACACGATCCGGTCAGTTCACACGGTCAGGCGAATCTGATCGAATTCAGTACATCCAGTCGCCTTCGGTGCGTCAGCCTTCATGCCAAAATACCCAAACGCGATACGATATTGTATCCGATCAGGCGGAACTGAAGGTAGAATTGTTCGTGTATGGTTTACACTTTTAACATCACCAACATCAGCATGAGAAAGTTGGTAGTACAAACTGAATTAAGTTTATTTTATTCCTTCTTAAAATAATCGTCATAATTAAAACAATGTAACCCGAAAGACAGGCAGACATGAACCACAAAGTTAAACAAAGGTGATCTTATAACGATTTCGTCATTTCGTTTTGTGGTAGAAACCTTACGTGCCTTTACGTGCTTTCTTTACCTAAATAACTTTATTTTCCAAGAGTTTTCCTTACAAAATTACACAATACATTTATAAATAAAAAAATATGGAAACCGTGTTTAAAACAGAAATAATAAAAGATAAATACCGAGAAAGCTTTGTATTTTATCAGCGAATCAAGGATCCGTTTTTCCAATGAGAGAAAAGGGGTTTTTTCAACAAAGCGACTTTTTTAACGAGAAAACTCTTTTTAAATTACAAGATAAGTAATACTGAGTAATATTGAGGTTATCCGATCCGACAGAACGCAGTGCTTGTGCAAGCAGTAGGCAACCTTACACTTTTTTAGACTGTAGCGTGTTTACACCGTAACCCATTAACATTAGGTGTCAAATTCTTTGAGGAACCCGAAAACGATGCAGGTTGTGTAAAAAACATTTGTTTTTATTTGGTAAGAAGCTCCAAATACGGACCTACTATATATAATGTCCGTACAGTAACATCAATAATTAGGGAACGCATAATCCGCTAAAAACAAAGCTTGGATTAACACAAAAATCAGTCACTGTATTCCACTGTGGTCGGACTGTTGGGCTTGTAATGTCATTAGGGGCACAATGGCCCCGGGGCCGGGACGGGGCCGGAACGGGACGCGAAATGATCCGTGACGAAAACTCGCTGAAATCAATTTAAAACACTTACCCTTGTTAAGTGTTTTGATGAATGGCCGATATGATTTAGCGAAATTGCGCATAATATGCGAACTGATGAAAAATTTTAGATTTAAATTAGTGAGGTGGTTCTTGTGACTGAAAAAAGCGGTCAGCATCAGTAAGTTACTCCTTGATGATCATCAAAAGTTACAATTAAACTTTAAAAAGTCAATCCTTTCTATAAATAAATGTAGGTTTATACAATTACAGAATGATAATTATCATTTACGATATTTACTGAAGATCATTGTTGGTCCCAAACTGTAATTTAAACAATGTTACAATAAAATTGCACCCATTCAATTGTACTCAAATCAAAGTTGAAAAACCGTTGATACGATTAGAACCAAGTACCCAGCTGCAATTATAGAACCCCATGAGCCTTAATACTCCACGTTACCTATTGTTAACTGGTACATTCAGAGAAAATTTTAAATCGATTCCTGGCGCTTTCTTGGTGAAACCAATCCCAGGGTACAATAAGGGTGGTTACAATAGGAGATGCTATAGCACGATGACTCGGATTACGCAATTTACTTACCTACGAGTATGAGAGTCTGCAAGGCTTTATACTCTAAGGGAGAATTGTAGTTCTGGGAATCGATTTCAAAGCCGAGTTAATCGCTTATGATGTTTTGTTAGATGGTAAATACGCTTTCCTATAGTGTGATATTTAAATGAGAGATGGTGTTAATCGCTACGGTGTTTTAATAGATAATATAACGCTCTATAAGTGCGCTGAATGTTTGTGGCAGTACGTATTTAAGTCAGCTATACACTTCGCAGTTGAATAAAATTGACAAAGCCTAGTTCAAGGCATTGAAAGTCAGTCGTTTTTTGAGACTATTAAGTAACAAAACGAGCGACACAGTTAAATCTCACTAGCCCAGTAATTTCCAGACTGTTTTTCTCAACAAACTGAACAAAGCAATACTTGGACATTACTACTTGGCGGCAGACAAGCCGAGCCAATCGGAAGTACCCACCCACACGGACACTCGCAAAAGAGTTAGACCTATCACCAGTACCACCTGGTAGTCATTATTGTTACGAATGTCAGTATTCACCCGTCATTAAAGAAAAAATTGGACTCGGAAGTCGGAATCCTCAGTATGCAAATTTTGCACTGGAAAATCTTGTTTAAGAAATCAGTTAAAAACGAATAAGACATAATACTGAACAAACTCAAACCCAGATTTATAGCGCATTTTTCTCTCTCTGACACAAACCGTATTCTCCATTGTTACATATGTGTGACAATGACAAACAAAACTGAACAAAGAACGAGAAATGTGTCGGAGAATAGTAGACAAACTACATTAGATGACGCGACGCATTTTTGCATGAACACATCCGAAACTCCAGTGGTCTCTCTCCTCTTGTTTCTCCGACTTCCAAAAAGAGGTGGACATTCGATTCGCTTTTGTTTATTTGTCATTTGACATATATATCGACAACATTCTATGCATGTATTTCGTTTGACATACAAACGCACCGGTGTTTGGCGACAGATTCAACTTGAGGATGATAGCTAGCCAGGCGACCTAAAGAACCCTACCACCATCCTTATCTTTGGACGTAACTATAACTGAAACATCATGTCTTCAAAAATATGTCCATTTTTTAATAATCCAACAGCTTACCTACGCCACTTTATGTATATCTCCGCTTCACCTGGCCAAGGACGTTCCCAGATATTATATAATCTCCCCTCCTTCCCCATTGTCGCGGTACTCAAGAACGCATCTACCCCAGTGGTTATCCGTCCTGCGGCTGAGTGGGCATGGACATTGTGTATTGTATCAGAGTGATTGAAAAGCCGGAACTAGGAACCTGACTAATATGAAAAAGTTTCGGTTTTTACACGACTGCACAAAAAAAGAGTGTAATGTCTTTAGGGTGCATGTACATGTGAGTTTCTTTATTCCACCATAACTGTTCAATGCCTGAAGAGATTTGGATGTATGACTTTTATATGCTTGAACGATACCCGTTACAATCCTTTCATCATCTCGAATTATACTGGCTAGGGCAGTTGAGTTTTTTTATGTAACTTTTGTTACATCAACTTGTTATCAATTAATTTCAATATTGTGTTTGTCACTAATACATTTACTAGCTTCTGCACGCGGTTTCACTCGCGTTTCCGCAGGAGCCGAACCTATGTTACTCTCCTGTCCATAAACTATATCTACGCCAAAAATCAGGTCGATCCGTTGCTCTGTTATACTGCGTGAAAGAAGGACAAAACCAACAAACGTACAAACACACTTTCACGTTTATTATACAGAGTGTTTCGTGCCGAAACAGTATTTTTGTTTTTTTTTTTGTTTACTTTCCACAACCATTTCAATTGATTTTTGAACGTGACTACACTGAGATGACATTTGCCTTTTTTCTTAGTGTCGGTAGCGAATTCCTATTGGCCAGCGACTGTGGCCGCTGGCCAAAAGTTTGCAGGCCATATTTTCGTCCCAACACAAAGTATGGATGGATTGAGATGTTCAGTTATATTAAACATAAAAAAATTATAATTTTATAGTAATGAGGTCAGGTAGGTCGTTTTCCGGTCAGTGGTTCAAATACTACGGCGAGCTAAAGCTTTCCGCGATACAGGTTAGTGTTAGAGCATTTTTTGTCCGTGCTAGCTACCACCGTTAAGATGACAGTAAACAATAATAATAATGTATTGCCTTTATTATGCTATCCTCCATTGTTACTTGAACACACGAACAACGCCATGTTTAGATACTGCTCTAAATATTTACCGTGCATCTGGTAAGATAATGACAGACGCGACGCTAGCCAAACAGAATATCATAAACATAGGTATGTGTCATCAATAAATATCAATTGTTTAACCCGAGCAAATTCTATGTACGCTCTACAGAATCTAGCTTTCGCTTCACTCCCAGCTCATTATTGAAAACGTGTAGCATTAGGTAATTAGCAATCCAATCCATAGTACGTAGCCTAACCGCAGTTTACTATGTATGTACATTAAACCTGTTTAATTTGTGGAGAGCCACCATATCTAGATATGTAAATTGAAAGGTAATTCCCGACAAGATCATCTGCTTTGTCTGAGCTTTGTGCTCTCAGAGCTTAATATTAGTCTCAAGACGCGTCGATTACGAACGGATGTAGAGTTACTGGATTAATTTATCCTGAAAACGAAACATGCCTAGCGCAAGTTTCGTACTCGTTACCCTGAGACAATAGGTATTAAGTCTCATAACCCAGTAATTTCACTGGTTACTTTGCTCATCATACCGGAACACGGTAATGCTTGCACATAACTGCTTGGCGGCAGACTTCACGAGCAAAGCGGTGTACCAACCTAGACGGAGACTCGCACAAGAGTTAGTTCTACTACCAGAAAAGCGGTGGTACCTACCCATTTGGTATGAATCAGGTTTGACAACTTACGATTGACCGTCTTTGTAGTTCCATTTAGTATGTCACAAATCTAGTACTGAGGCTAAAAACTACAGTTCTATTCTTCAACGCCTCACTTGCAAGTAGAGTAGACGTTATTATGTTCAGGTTTGATAAATATAAAACAATGAAAAAGAAAAGGCTAAAATTGTATGTAACATAAACCAAATAACATTTCCAATAAATCCACAGGAAATTTTCCTTGCAGTTACAGAAACTATAATTATTGTAGTTTTTGTTTTGCTGATAGTACTGCAAATATTTTAAGTTCACAGTATCACAAATTCCAGCGATTATATCATTCGATTAAAGATCACTTCCAGTGAAAGCTGTTCATTGATAGCCTATTGCATATCGAATGTGCAAAGCCTTTGTAGTATAGACCATGTGATCGATACCACTAATATTATGTCGACGTTTGACCAGCTTGTTCGAGGATAGTAATTACAATAATTGGGAAATATAAACAGTGTCAAAACTGAAGGGTATTTGTTTTAGCTATCAACCGGAAAGATAATATTAATATAGCTGCTATGCACGTCAATTTCGTTCCCGATACGGTGAGTTGGGCTGTGGGAAATTCAATACGTATATGACATTTCTCCCGTGTCGCTTCCATTTTATTTCTCCCCGCATCGCGTAAAAGAGTAGAGGCCTTTTTCCAGCAGTGGGACATCGTGGGCTATAATCATAATAAATGCATGCCAGGCGTTTCACTTACATCCTAGAATTATCATTGATTACATCATTGATGCATTCTCAAATCTAATGTAGTAGATAGACCGTGAAAGTCTAAAACAGTTTTTAATTTAGTAGATACCTATCTGCGGCTACATTATGAAAGCCATGGTAAAGCACGGAGAGTAAAAAAACAATAGGTAAATAAGAATAATAACTCCTTTAAGGTATTAATTATTCCATATTGATACGTTAATTTGTAACGTCACTAACGCAATCAAATTTCCCTTGAAACAGCCTTGCCGTCACTTTGAGGACCTTTGAGAAGACATGATGGCACCCGAGGCTGCATCTAATCCATTAGAGCTCTGGAATCGAGATCTACAGACGGTAACTTTACATCTGATCTCAATGCTTTCAGGAAATGACACCTTTGATTTTGGAATACCGGTACACATATCAAATGAAGATATTTTTTTTAACGGGCTACATGCCTTTATTAACTAGCTAATACATAAATAAACACTACATCTAACCTAGCTAGCTACAAAAACAGTTGGATAATCTACAAGCCCTAGTAGGCCTATAGATAATCCAAATGTTCTAGCCCACTACCAGTTGGAAATTAAAAATACCAGATAAAAATTAGAATTTATCCCTACTGACAGAAAAGAAAAAGACAGGATAAGATCATATACTCATTAATCATTCTCTAAAACATTTTGACATTATATTGCGTCCAATTGAATGAACTGAATCATATATTTAACGACAGAACAGTCACTAGGAATTTTTTAAGTTTAATAAATATTTTTTTTAAAGATTGTACGTAATTATCTAAACAATATAATAAACACCTAAAATTAAATTAATTAAGGATAAGATGTAGATGACATAAGGCTTCTACCTATACTATGGATCTATGAATAAGATTTAATAAATACGTAAACGACAAACGTACAAGAATACCAAAATCACTTCCCTCCTCAATAAGGTTCTATTATATAATACCAGTATCTCAAGCACAAGCTGAATTTAAGGCAGAAAGTGTATAATAGCATATCCAAATAAAAGAAGGAAAACACTTCCAAAGCGCTATCGCCCTAAAGTAAACTAAAGAACAATTTGCATGGTCTCAGATCGGTCGGCGGCATACGTTACTGAGGCGAGGCAACAGGTCGCCGATTAGTCGCGGCCTGACGAGCCTGACTAATGGAAAAATGTGACATTAAGCCGACCTTTAAGCTGCGATTGGACGGGATGAACGGAAGTTCATCGTGAACTTTGATTTAACGTAATGATTGTGCGGAATGTCTATGCGCAGCACTGCAGTGCGCTCGTTACCCTGAGACATTAGGTATTAAGTCTCATAAGCCCAGTAATTTCAACGGTACTAAAACATTTCTCTGATTTTATAATAATAAAAAATACATATTTATAGCACTAAATATAGCAAACCAGAGGTATTGTATTAACTAGAAATACTTTTCCACAATTTTAAATATGCAAACAGCTTGTAACACTGACTGTGTAGTCAATCGGAAAATCTTTATTTCACTGTAGAAAACGAGGACTTAACTATCGCGTGAAAATGTACATTTTTTGAACGCTCTGTCTCCAGTTTGCTTGAAGGGAAACTTGGGTACCTACTTTACGAGGTACTTTGTTCCCACGGCATCTTTTTTACTGGCTTGGGTAGAAACAATTTTCACTCTTTTCTTCGGTCCTCTGTGATTCTTCTGAAAGTTATTTACTGCTTTTATTTTTGCCTGTTGCCTTTTGTCTTTTGTAGTGTGCCATGTAAAGTGCATTTTGAAATCGTTTTACATATTAATGCCATAGTTTTACCAGGTGATAGGAACAGTTCTTTTGCGTGTGTACCGAGACGGACCATATATGTGCAAACATTATTGTGTTCCGGTTTGATAAGCAAAGTAGTTAGTGAAATAACTGGGCTTATGAGACTTGATACCTAATAAGGGCCCATTAGACGCAATGAATGATTAATAGATAAGCATCAATCACGGAACACGCACAAACTATGGAAAAACCACGATCACCGCTTGACGCATACCGCACCGTCTAAGATGGTGCTTGGTAGAAATCTAGTCCGAGCGCTAACCGTGCCGCGGTTATACAGAGTGAAAGATACGCACCGCAGCCGCTTCTACAACCTCTACTCAAAAAAATAGTTTTATAACCACTGCGTGTTCAATGCAGAAGTTACGGTAAATACGCGTTAGTCCGCAAGTGATGTATGTAGCGTAAAGCGGAGCAGTAGTCGCTTTGACCCCAGAAAGGGAGTGAAAGAGGCAGCACTGTCTGTATTGGTCTGTTCTTATCTGTTTCGTGGTTTTTTGATGGCTTTACACACAGGTTTTACTTCAAGCTGCGCGTGCGCGTGTAAAACCTCGTAATCCTCGCTTGTTGCAAAACAATGGTTATTTTGAAAGCAAAATGCAAACATGCATAAGCGTAGGCCAGCTTAATGTCTCAGAGTAACGAGCGCACTGCAGTGCCACGCAGACCCACCGCTACTCTATCAAAAAAAAAAAAGTAAACCACTGTAATCCTTTTTAGGAACATCCTTCGTTCTATTGTTCTTTCTACTGTAAATAAGCCAAAACATTACTAGAAAAAAAATCTCATCATTTCATCAACTACCCACAACATTAACATACAAGTAACGATACACGATATTAATCCGATCAAAGCCTTGTAATTACATACGATCAGCATCCACTATATGAACTATTATATACCAGCTGAATGGGAATTGTAATCAATCGGCCGGACAATAGGAAATGCATGTACCTACCCTGCAATGAAAGCCTACTATTACATATTAGTGTATAGTTAGTACTGGCCGGAGTCACGTCAGTCAGTCTGGATATTGTATTTAGATAGTGTGCAAGGAGAAGTGATATCGAACTAGCCAAATTTGAAGTAGGTAGTCTATATTTTGTGATAAATGTTTCTATGGAGATGAAGGACCAATTAATAAGACAATCCATAACAACTATCTTGTCACACTTTTTCAGCCAGTATCACACCCTTAAAAACGGATATAATATTACATATCAACAAAAATATATTTAAATCATTGCAATTTTGGTGTAAAATAACTGCCAATTTTTTAACATAGCAATTTAGTTGCGGTAACATTACAGTCATAAAGAATTATCTAAAATACCAATCCAACTCTTGTTGGTATCCGCTACTTTTATTTCTAGACCTTTTGTTATTTATTATTAAAAGTAGGCATAAGAAAGGAGCAAGCTTCGTTCTCGTATTAAAGAAACGTATTTCTCGATGAAAGGCAGGTGGGAGCCATCGAAAACATCCAATAATACCTATTATGGCGTATCGGTTACAATAGGGAAGGTGTATGTCACACCGAAACGAACTAAAGAAATTTTTAACAAGTATTAAACCATAGGAATAAAACTGAGAATGATGTTTTATTCCAATGCTCGATCAAATCTGTAGAAACAAAAATAGGTCTTCATAATCAATGCAAATACGATAAATCTGAAAGTAACAATGTCTTCCTGTTACCTATTTATTGTTAAAGTAATGACCCGGGGCCTTACCGGCTAATAATCTCTTGTTCGTTTTCGACTCCAACCCGATTAAGACCAGCGGTCATAGCACATAGCTCTACGGCTATGTCAATTAATTAATTAAGGAATTGTCAAGAATTTTCACTAGTTATTATTTTAGAACGAACGTCATTAAGGAAACAAGTTGTTACAAAACGAAAACTAACGAAAACTCTAGACAATTCCTTCCAGCTGAAGACTAGTGACCGCGGGTCTTAATCGGGTTGGAGTCGAAAACGAAGACGATCGTCTTAACCGGTAAGGCAGCCGACTGAGTTTACATTCAAAAGAGATGAAGCTCAGAGCCACAGGCCTAATGCCGTTTCATGTTGATCACCAGGCTGTATTACACGAGTTAAACATAAAAGCAATAATTTGTTTTATTCTGTAGTTATGCAATCAGAAACAAATTTTGTTCCAGACTAATTCAATACATTGGAGTCCGCGCCAGTTAACTCCTTTCGATCGTATAAAAACCGGACGTAGTAATTGATAAAGCTAAACAAAACCTGGTATGGTTGTTGTACGGTGGGTGCTCTATTATAGTTCTCTTTGGTTCTATAGGTTGGACTTCATCGAGGGCGAGGCTTCGGCGAGGAATCCACTACTATAAATTTAACTGTTTGAAGTCGTCAAATCGGAATGGTTTTTAGTTATCTAATCTTGTAGGCTATCTATTAACCAAGCAGCACGTATAATAAGAAACCATCAAATCCAATATTAAATTAACTGACGCTGTCATCATCGAATGCCATACCTATCTGGCCGCACTTTCAGAATATTGGTAAATTATAACGCTCCGCGTCAGTTCGGTGTAACACACAGCCCTTCACTTCAGGCGGGCCAATTAGGCTCTTATACAGCGGAAATCACTTCATCATTCGAGTAGCGAGTAATAGTCACATGTACGCGTACTAATAACTTGCTAACAAGCTATTACGAATACTTTCTTACATTTTCTTTCATGTAAACGTGGAATAAGGATGAATGTCCTCACAAAGGTCGTTAGTGAGGTCAAAGCTTAATCGGATTTAGGTCTACTTTTGTACGGTCTTTAAGAACGTTTGTGTTTACGTTGGCTTTGTAAATATGTTCTTATTTACGTTGAAGAGATTTTACATATTTGTAAATCCGGTATTGTGGTTGAGAATGATTGTTTAACATCGATTTTTATTTGAATTAACGTTTTTAATGAAAACAGTATGCTATTTCTTCCCGCATTTTTGGAGCTCAGACACAAAATTTAAGACAAATAACCACCTAATCCTTATTAATATTTTAAAGGTAATAATATTCGCTAATGAATTTCCACAACAAACTCTCTTAATCAGGGTCGTACTAAATCTCAATTAAATATTTATTGCTGTCTCTAATCTATCCCGAAAACCTACAACTTGTCAATAAACTAAACTTCCAATATTGACGTCTCTTATACCGTAACGGAGTTAACAGTAAGGGCACCGTCTTAACTCCATCAATTTACTAGGTTTTAGGCCTAACTCTTCTGCGAGTGTCCGTCTGGGTTGGTACCACCACTTTGCTCGTGAAGCCACCAAGCAGTAATGTGCGAGCATTACTATGTTCCCGTTTGATGAGAAGAGTAAGTAGCCAGTGAATGCCAGTGAATTGTCTCAGGATAGCGGGCGCACTTCAGTTCCGCGCAGGACTTTGTGTTTCAAAGTTCTGAGTGGCACTGCAATTTTTAAGGGCTGGCGTTATGCTTACCATCAGGCAAACGACCAGCTCGTCTCGCTACCAAATAACATAAAAAAACACAAAAGAACACGTCTGCAAAACCTCAATATGCTAGTCAGACGTTGTGAGAAACACCAATAAGAAGGAACTACACAATGATAGCTAATAACGTTAGATTCTAACTAGATGCTTTAAGCTTACGACGACGGTGTCGTGCCAAATGAGGTGCTATCAGGACATTCTGTCGTATTTCAGCAAATTGGCTACATTGATACTTCATACATTTTAATTGAAAATTCAAAAAAATTCTAACTGATATTGGGTCAGTAGTAGTTGTCGAAGATAATTATCACAGCTTTTTCTAGTGTTCGTTTTACTAGTACCACTTTCAAGTTGAAAATGTATCGCTAAGCACCTATCGCTGTGTTCCCAAAACCACACCCGGATTATAATTTTAGATTTAGCATTTTTACCAGATACAATTACATCGTGAGTAATTTAGAGAAATATTAGCAAAACATTGCTTTACAATCTACATATAAATAAATACATAATAAATGTGGAAATTAGTTACTTAATCACGTTGAAATTACTGAATACGACGGTTTCCTGGGAAAAAAAACAGGTAACCTGCGGGTGGAAAGAGTGACCACGCGACGAGTAGAGGGTAAAAATGAAAATGCAGAAAATACACGGAAAGAAAATCGGCATCCATACTGTTCCTTCGTGGTCTCTACTCACCCTCGATATTAATGTCGGAAAGTCATGAATATCGTACAGCTTTGAAGGGACTTCATCTAAATAATGCGCTGGACTGACAGCCATTTTTATTTGATCGATTCGGAGTTCGGCTTGAGTTACTTTCAAACACTGACATTTTGATAAAGACGCTGTATTATGTAGTTTCCTTATATCTATTTCAATATACTTAACGTTTCTACGCATTTATTTTCAACATAGACGAACCTAAAAAAAACTAAGGAGTATTTAGCAAAAACTTTTATAAAAAATTTAGTTCCCAATTCCATTCGTTAATTTTTGACAGATTTCCAGGATTTCTATGTTTACTGGCGAAGAAATCTTGTCTTTTATGTAACAGACCAGATACACCTTTAGTATTTTATTTTTATTTTATTTATTTATTTACTTAATCCACAGCTCTTAATGAAACTTAGAATATCTTATTGCATGCTTAACTTACAGCCAAAGAAGGATTAACATTCTATAGAAATATGGACGCAATTTCTTTTTTTAATTTCTTGGGTTTTGCGATTATTTGACTTTGAATGAAACAACTTTAAGCAGTTTTTTGTTGTGGCATAAAACATTAATCTATCTAGATGTGAGTGCAGTGACACTATAGTAACAAGGCGGGTTGATGAAGTGAAAAAACTATGCAACGGCAGTTCCTTCCTAAGCAGATTCAGTACCCCGAAGAGAACGAGGCGATATCAGAGCAGTAGTCGAATAAAAAACACGAGGTACAACAAGAAATTATGAAGCCTTATACACTACAAATCTCTTACTTTATGGACCTACATTTGGGCAAGATAAATGAATATTTAGCTGGGTACAGGTGCTATCAGTTTATTACCTAGGCAATACATGAATCAAAATAGAATTCGTATGTAAAGGCTTTTTGGAATACCCAACTGCGACCATTTGTTAAAGTTGAGCTAAAATTATTGTGGTAATATTTTAGTTTTATAAACTTAGGGAACATTTGTCTTCAATTCGCGAGTGAACAGGTATTTTCTAGTCTAGCGTCCTTCATCAACGACTGCATCTTCCTTTGAAGTGAGATAGTGGTCAAACTCAAATCATAAAAAATTCGTCATCATTTTTACCATATACCAAAGTGAGTGATTCGATATTTTTAATGTTAAAAAAATATATGTCGCTTAGTATTACCACTATCCATGGACTACTGTCTCGCCAGACCTTAAGCAATGACAATTAGGGTCGATAGTAGTAAATACTAAAACTAAAATAGGACTAGCTCTCAAGTACAGCTGCCGGAACACATCGATACGTGCCTGAAGATAGATCATCAACTTTAGAGTAGCTTTACTACTACAGCTATACGACCACTATATTATGCCGTACCTTATACCACCAATAAACTCTTGTATAAAACAAAAACATATTAAGCACCTTTATACCTATCTACATAATATATATATCAAGTTATTTGTGCGACACTCAAACGTATACCTGTAAAATTGTAAATCCTTGAATTAATTTTAAATCACGGTTATTATGAAAGCGGTTTCGCGTAAGCCGTTCATATTTTAATTAAACATTATTTTATCTTTGTTGCTCAGTCGGGTTATTTAGAGAGACGAGATTGAGGCGAGTTTTGGAATAACAGATAAGTAACGATATGCTTTGCATCTTACTGCCTCAGTAAATAGATGAACACAGTGTTTGGAGCTTTTATAAATGTTCAACACAAAATACGAACTGTTTTTGTGTGTTTTAAAACTCTAACCACGGTACTACATACGGATATTTTATACTCTTGCGTCTTTTTTGTTTCTGTTGTCTCTTTTTTTCTCTTTTACACAGTAAAAACTGGTCTATTCACGTACAAATTAAAATCTCATTTTGAAAGACTTCTTTTGATCATTGCCACTTGTGTTAATCAAAATGATACATGGTTTTTTTATATACTATAGGCTTGCGTTTGACCACGATCTCACCTGATGGTAAGTGACGATGCGGTCGAAGATTGAGAACTCTTATATTCACTCTTGACTTGAAGATACCCATGTTATAGCGATCAGGGAACACAGACTCAGGCAAAGCATTCCACTCTTTAGCGATAAGCCAAATGAATGTATAAGCAAAACGCTTCGTGCCTAAATGAGGAATATCAACAAGGTATCGATGTTTGTCTGTCTGGTCAACTGATGATGGAAAGGGGAAGGAGGAATCAAGTTATGCAACTCTGACGCACACTCACCGAAATGTAACCGATAAAAAACCAATAAGCAAGCAACTCTACGTCGATGCTCAAGGCTCTGCAGATGTCAGAGTGACGTCAAAAAGCTCAAGATGGCCCGTCATCGGCATGGCTACATCACGGAAAGTAGGAGTAAGGAGGAATTGACTCCGTTTGGCGGAGAATAGACACGCCTGCATCTTAGTAGCATAGCAGTTGACCAGATTGGCATCGCCTCAAACGGAGACTGCCTCTAAGGTCAAGTTCAAGCGCTCGACCATGGCCTCTAAGAGACTGCGCACAACTCGTTCGTGCGCACAAAAGTTCTCATTCTGCAGTATTTCAGTCTAAAAGTCACACGAAGTTTTAAATAAAACCTTATTTCACACCGTACGAACCACACGACTTCGTAACAACCATCGTATATGTAAGTGTAAACACTTCTTGAGGTAACGCAGGTAGCAAAGCGTAGGACAAACCACTAAAAGAACACGTTACTACTTGGGACGCATCAAGACAGCTAGTGAGGGGCGAGTGAAGTTTTTAACTTATCGATATCCTTTATTATTTATTTCTTTTTAGAGTTCCGTTATCCGTACCTCAAGAGAAAAAAGGAACTCTTATAGGATCACTTCGTTGTCTGTCTGTCTATCTGTCATAATCAGTCATCGTGTTCTCGGGGACGCGTGGTGGAAATTAATATCAAATACTCAGCTCTGCAATCCCATGGATGTATAAAAAAATCAAACTTCTAAGTCAACGCAATCAAAACATAACCCTCGGTGCACAAGTCCGTTTTTTTTTCAGTTAAACTAATAAATCTGCATTAAAGTTAGTCGTTAATATTTATAAAATATATAAAATGTGTGATCAATAATTGCTTTTTGTGTACAATGCGAAAACAAAACTTAAATTAAAACAATGGTATAAATGAATGTAGGCAATTATAATTATATTATAAAAAATAGTAATAACAACTCCAAGTCACATTTTGATAAAAGCTGCATATAATCGACATACAGAAAGTTATATCAACTTTGAATATCGATTTAGTCCTAGTATATCACAGCACTAGTGTAGGGCGGGGAGGGACCCGGCCGGGCGATTAGCCGCGGCGTTTCTTGCCGCCCACCGTGGAAATAGAAAATAAAGGCACCACGACACGATCTCGAGGGTCGTTCACACTTTCCAGTGCACTGGATTACATACAGTTTTGAATAGTAAATAAATTTAATATCATATCGTATGATATTGAATATATTATTAATGATAATTTTTCCGTATCGAACCGGCTTTTCTAAACCTGCGCAAGCGAATCTTTAGGGAAATTAGTCTGGGAAAACTTAGGTACGTACGTATTTAAAACAATAAGGTCGCTTGTAAATAAGTACAATGATGTCCACGATACGGTGTCCATTTACAATTTGCCAGAGGTACATACATATTATACAGCAATGGTCACAATGAACTAACCGTCTCACGAAGTAAAAACGTAGTTATTAATGTCTGAAAATGATAATATAGAGGTTCATCCCAGTTTAAAACAGAATTACGAGTAATTTTAATCCCTGCCCATGAATAGTATTGGCAAAAACAAGCCTGACTTACAAAAACAATCACATTCTTTGTTAAAAAATCAAGGTGGTCGCAATTAACTTTGATATAAACATAAGATAATTGCGCAAGACACCTGCTAAGCGTGGTGTTTACGGCAAAATCCTCCTTCATGAGGGAACAATATTCAGCAGTGGATATTTTCCAGCCGATAGTGAAATACATAAAAATTTTAAAAACTTTTTTTATATATCAGCCCGACACCATTCAAACCTTTGGCCTTATTGTAATTACGTTAACACAACGTAAAGTGCAACATGACAATCAGTAGAATAATATAATATTTTTTTTGCAATTCTTTTTGTATAACAACAAACGATTGTCTATATGAGTTAAATAATTTCCTAGTTTTCATAGGTTTAAGTCAATAAAATATAGATATTGGTTTTCCTTAAAAATAAATAAAACAAATATGAAGTATTTCATCATCCGCTTTATTTTTACACTGCTGAGATACCGGCCTTCTCTAAGAGAGAGAGAATAATGGGCCATAATCCACTACGCGAGTCCAGCAAGCAAGCATTTATCCACATTTCATGTAGGCAAAAGAAAACAGCGTAACTAAATGCTACGCTAATTTTTTCTTGCAAATATATTTAACTGGCGAAATAATGCGAATGATTTATGTTACATTCCAGTAACTCGTACCAGCCTTCTTGCATGTCTAAACGCTCCCGCACCATCCATAGGCGATACACGTTAAGCGCGGTTCGGAACATGACTGCTTTCCTTATTTATGCAGATGTCCGGTGTCCCAAGCGCACACCAAGGGCCCTTTGGGGCCCCTTATGTTTGGTGTGAGTGTTAGATGCAAATTCGTATTTGAGGTATCAATAGGAGTTATGAATGCAAGTGTTTTCTGACCAAAACTATGAGATCTTGATATATTTTTTAACTGAAATAGAGCCTGAACTTGTTTTGTTCGTAATAGATATCTACTAATAGATATTATCTAATGTTAGGTAATGTTGAAGTAGGCTAGCAAGGTTTTATTTTGTATAAATTGGGTTCGTTTAATAAAAATTAATAGTACATTTATAAACTAATTATTTTACTGTCTTGTAAGATTTTGCAGATCCGAATAAGCAAAATAAGTGATTATTTCTATAGGTACTAAAACTAAATTTTTATAATAAATGATTTGAATTTGAATAATTTAAATAGTTTTCTTATAAAACTGGCAATTATTTAGCAATATGTAGTACCTACGTTAAATCATTAAATTCATATTTTTAAATTATTACTGCGTTTTACTAAGGTAGTTGATTCAATAAGAACTGTAATGTAAGTATATGTACTGTAAGTAATATGAACGCCCCTCTTTACGTTAGAAGCTTTCGTGCCGAGAAATTGTTAGTCATAAACTATGATTTTTCTCTATGAATGTTATGAGAAAGCGTAGGCGACAGGAGCACGTTGCTCGGGTACTGTGAATTATTTCACTATGTCTGTGTTGTCTCAGTCACAGTTGGCATCTGTGAGGTTACAGGATCGGGAGAGAAACATACTGTTATAGGTCAATTGATGACCAATCAATTGTCAAATCAATGTGGTCGAACTATAAGCAAGTGATGTGATTCAATCGAAAGGAAGGTAACCGATCATTTGTGTTGCGAGCACAGACCTAAAATTAATAGTTGCGAGCGATTTCGATCTTTCAGATTGTACCAAGTCATAGAGTGAGGATCACAAACAATATAGCGATACAACTTACGTATGTGCGAACATATTCTATGACAATAGGTAGGACAATAAGATTTTTGACTCATTTTTTATGATGTCAATCAATTCGTTTTCTCATGAGAATCAAATGTCTACTCGTATATCGAAAAAACTGAAAATAGAACGTTATAAACGTCAAAAATGAGAGTCAATACCGCGTAATAGGTTATTATATAACTGAATATCATTTGATTAAAATTAAATTAAAATTCTTGTTTTGGTTCCTGACATATAGGTATCTATTCTCTAGGCTCTATTCTTAATACTTCCTAAGCTAAATCCACTCGTTAGCCATAATTAATCAAACAGACAAACGGCTAAAATCAATCATCGCTAACGCAAACGGTTTCCGGAGCCCTAAGCGTCTCAGCGGACCAAACGAAACGATCCAACGAACGGCCGGACAGGAACCTTCGTTACCGTCGTCACAAGATTTTGAAGAGGGAAAATCCCATCGAATCATCCGGGAAGCATTAGGAGACTTAGGAGTTAGTAAATCAGGCAGTGGATGAATCTCACCTGTTGGCGGTCGAGGATACGTTTATCAGCGAGGAGTATAAATCAATCATTCGATAAACGAACGAGCAGCGATTTGTCATGGTCTGGGGACCTGAAGGTTTCCCCTCGACTAATGTTTTCTCAACAGTCGCGAAAAGGGTGCGAGGGAAAGGATAATTTTTCTTTTATTGTCAGTTTGAGTTTCATTTTCTAAGAGTATATTGAATTGCGATCAGCTCGATGCTTTATTCAAACGATTTGGTTTGGGTTCTGGGGATTTAATTCACTATTGAAGCTATCATGTCTATGTCATATTATATAATAAATGCGAAAGTGTGTTTGTACATTTGTTGGTTTGCCCTTCTTTCACGCAGCAACGGAGCAACGGCTCGGCGTGGTTTTTTGCATAGACAGTTTATGGATCGGAGAGTAACATAGGCTACTTGATTGTGATAACGCGAGTGAAACCGCGGGCAGAAGCCAGTATTATATGGTAAATTATTTATGTCATCTAACGTTTATTTAGATAAACTTTTTTTATATTTTGAGTTTACGTATAACAGATATCTTTAGTGAACGCTGACTAGTTATTTCTATGATAGTGCTGAATCAAACTCGAACTTCAGTCAAATTTGTCTATCTTTCCTATATCTGTATAAAATAGTCACGAACGAGGTAAAGCAAACAATATGTAAAAAAACATCAGATGCAAGCTTCCCGTTCCTCACGAATACGTTTTTATTACGTAAACAAACTCCGATTATCTGAAGATTTGCGGCAAAAACGATACGTAAATAACAATATTTTAGGCAAACAACTTATACATCCCTATGTTAACATCGGCGCGCCCTGGGGTCCTCTTCCGTTGTGGTACATCAGGGCTGCCAGCTTTACAATAACTAAACAACTAAAATGCAATTGCATTTAACAGTTTAGTGTCCATTTTTCTTTTTTCAACACACTTTTACAAGCTTAAAAAGTAATAAAATCTTAGAAATCAATTCTCCGTCAAGGTCGAAGGTTGAAAATACACTTCACCTAGAATGAGAACCGCTTCTCAAAAAAGGTTCCAGAACACACTTACGGGTGCTTGGCCACAGGTCTCAGTCAGGTCAGATATCTTGAGGATGGGTGGTGCCTAGCCAATCGTGCAAGTAGATAGTAGATAGTAAGGTTATTTACAATTTAAAAGTAAACAAAACTGACTTAAAACTTATACACTATAATTCAATATTACAGACGCTAGTAAATTGTAAATTTACTAAAATAAAAAGATTATTTACTGCTCCACAGCTAAATAACAAATGATTTGAAAAACTTCGCAGAGGGAAAGAATTTCATAAAGTTCCTTCATCCAAAAATGCAGATCCCATAGGATACCTGCGGGCCAAAACGCGCAGCG
Source organism: Crocallis elinguaria (assembly GCA_907269065.1). Classification (NCBI taxonomy): domain Eukaryota; kingdom Metazoa; phylum Arthropoda; class Insecta; order Lepidoptera; family Geometridae; genus Crocallis; species Crocallis elinguaria. Next base: position 5,719,167 of record OU026079.1, on the reverse strand, counting down.
CCACTAGTCACCTATATTTAAGCCAAAAAACGTAGCAACCCTACTCTAGGGTCCTCTTCCGTTGAGGTCCATCTTACAGTTCGTTACGCCGAAAGGTAGAACATCTGTTATTTTTGCTACATACTTTAATGCTCCCGAAGGATCGTCTGGCCCTCTACCCGTTTCCAAGCCATTGGGCGAGCTAAATGAAACATTTAAATGTAACTACGAGCTCTCTCGTTTAATACGCTTTTACAAGTTTCCATTAAGCGGTGTGACGCTGATTTTAATTTTAAGTTACGAAAGAGTTTACTGGTCATTCTTGGAAAATTATACGATTCAAAGTACGTAATGGGAGGTTATTTACAGCTACTGAGGACTTCATTATCTGACGTTATGTTGCCTTTTACAACTGGTCAGATGTGATCGAAGGTGGCCAATAACCCTATTCTAGAATAGAACTGCCTCTCCAGTGCAACAGCTGGGACTCAGCGATAAGTGCTAAGCGATAGATTTTCCACTTGAGGGTCTTAGCTAATCGAGCGAGCGCTAGAAAATCCTTTAGCACATCCGTCATCGCTACCCAATGGTAGTAATTATACTACCTTGCTAGTGCTACCACACTCAAAACATAAATGTTAATTTGCGAAAGTTTAAAAAACAATTACGAATAAGAGCGTTATTCCCAAATAATTTTACATATATAGGCTAATAGGCTCTTATTACGATTCAGTTACCTATCCTAAACGATTTAGATCAGACAGTGAATAACAAATATTCAATGGAAACGCTATAGCACTGAATATTATATTGAAATAGCAGTACATTTTAAGTCAAAAGCTTTCTGAGTTGGGTCATAAGATATGCAAAACGTTGCCTGGTGGGATTTCAGCATTCGCTGTACAAATAATAAGACAATGGGAGACACTTCGACTTCCTTCACTTTTTTTGTTTATGTTTAAAGCGATTAAGCATACGTTGTACTGCCTAGCTTCAACTTCTAACGCGTTACCTTCAAGGACACCATATTTAAATCTTACCAAAACTAATATGGAACTATTCTTTCAGATAAAAAGACTACGGGCTTATACTAAATAAACAATAATTGTATTAATCTCTACGGTTATTAAATTGATCGACATTTGGAGATGAGTATAATTGAAGAGTCTGCTTCTTCTTGATTTTCTTGAAGTCATTTTATTGAATTATCAATAACCTTCGATTATACTGTGTAGGTTATACCGTCAAAGCAAATAACAGATGCTCTGAATGAAAACTGAGTTTCTCCGAATAATTTGTCGTAAAAACTTGAAATGGGTTTTGTAATAATGGTCTGAAAGGCCACTCGATTATGGCAAGGGCTACCTCGTTAAGAATTGAAAATTACGCAGAAATAAGGGCGTACCTAGGACTCGTTAGGGGGAGGCGATATTTAAGGGGAAGGTATGTAACCAACAGTCAAACAAACTTATTTTAATTTCATATCCAAAAGGATATTCTGAAATTAAGACCAAGCTTTTTGTCAATCGACATTTTTGTTGCGTACATCTCGGCACCTATAATTAGGTAAACGTGATTCTTCTTAATTGCATACTAATGCAATGTATAGAATTAGTTAAAAAATACGTACAACATCGCAGGGGCAACTTACAGAAGTTAGTTAAGTTCCTTACATCATAGCTATTTTTTTATACTAGGTTTTGGGTAACGATACGTACGAGACATTTGCCTGATGGTAAGCATTACGCCAGCCCATAACTGCAGTGCCACCCAGAACTTTGAAAAACAAAGGCCTGCGCGGCACTGCAGTGCGCTCGTTACCCTGAAACATTAGGTATTAAGTCTCATAAGCCCAGCAATTTCACTGGCTACTCTGCTCATCAAACCGGAACACAGTAATGCTTGCGCACTACTGCTTGGCGGCATACTTCACGACCAAAGCGGTGGTAACAACAAAAATATAAGTTATGGTGGAATAAAAACACTCGCATAAATGCCCCCTGAAAACATTACACCCCTTTTTTGGGCAGTCGCGTAAAAACGATCAGGGGTGTGGAGAAGGGTAGAGTAAACTCCATTCAACCCCATTCGCAGTAGGTACCCATGCCGCATGCGTAAACATTGCCATTATTCGCCGGTTATTTCGTGGTTTTGGTTTCCGGCTTGTTTTTGTAATTTAATTGGTTGGAAGAACGTGAAGAGACGTTGTAAATCAAAACATCTACAGAAATGAGTTTTGTAATTTTGCCAAGTTACCTGGTTTCAGTAACATGGATTCAATTACAAGATTTCATTATATCATGTAGCAGTAACATAAATTTTTACCTAAAGATTTTAAAAATAATTAAATAAGATATCATTATAAAAAGCGACAACTACAGAACACAATTTTTGGTAAGTAATAATATAATAGTAAGTATTTGTTTTTTGTAAAACCAATTAGGGGTATTTGTTTATAGCATAGTAAAAGCAGGTAGGTATAATTAGTTTGTTTATTGGTAGGTGGGTCAGGCGCCAAATCCTATTTCTTCTTATATCAGTGGTTTTACAAGAATACAGTTAATTATTTTAAATTGTAAAATTCATTTCTAAATCTCATATTATTTCTGTGATATTTATAAGTTAATGAAATAATAAACAAGTTAGTATTATCTTCTTTATTGGACCATAAAAAGATTTTCACAGAAACACACGTTAATAACAAGAACGTTATTGCCCGCTAATGGATCCAATTTCCATGTACAAGTGCATTTTACCGAGATCTTATACAATGAACTTCGAAGGTATAGCGAAATAAGTATGACAATAATTTAATAATTGCGCATATATTCGAATAAAAATATTAAAATCTTACGTCAAACTTTCATTTAAATTACTAAACAAATAACATCTTGTTTCGACAAAGATCTTCAAATAAAATTTAAAATAAACTTAATTGTTACTTTTGTACGTATCCAAATACGAACAAGGCGGTCAGGTTTTGAACTTGTTGCAAAATTGTTGTGCAGCGCCATCTATCCGTTTACGTGCGAACTTGTTTCCCGTAAACCAACCGACTTGGTAGACTGAACCATTGGGTTCGAAAAGCGAAGTCATTGAAGTTCTGTAGGAGCGACGCTAGCGCCACCGACCTTGACGTAAGCGTAAACTAAAGTTTGTTCAAAAGTTTACTTCGCTTGCGACACTTCACTTACTGAACTTGCGGGCGCGAAGTATTTTCCGTGGACATTTGCTGTTTGATTTGATTGTTTTACCTGAAAATAAAAGATACAATGCATTTTATAAAACGAATGATGAATGATCTACTCTATGTAATCAACTGAGATAGAGATCTGTCAAAATGTGAGCTATTCTTGCTGACTTAAGGACTAAATTAGGAAAGCTTTCCTAAAAGTATCAAAGTAACTAACGTTAAAACTTAAAGAAAAAAGAACCTAATCGGACACCGGAAATTCCAACGTCTCATAATTTTACCAGAAACATTTTTATGCTCGTGAAGTCTGACGCCAAGCAGTAATGTGCAAGCATTACTCTGTTTCGGTTTGATGAGCAGAGTAGCCAGTGAATTTACTAGGCTTATGAGACTTAATACCTAATGTCTCAGGGTAACGAGCGCACTGCAGTGCCGCGCAGACCTTTGTGTTTCAAAGTTCTGAGTGGCAATGCAATTGTTATGGGCCGGCGTTATGTTTACCATCAGGCAAACGACCACCTCGTCTCGTTACCAAATAGCATAAAAAAATATCTCCCATCTTTCATCTGTTTTATTCCCAATTTTCAACACATTTTTAAACATCGGTACAAAAAAAAAACAATTTTAAAAACACTACTTTATACAAAAAGCATGAGCCACACGTTATGAAGCACCATCATTTTTTTCTACAAATAAAATACTGACTTCCATTCGCAATATGGACATTCGTGACGCATGGGTGCATTGAAAAAAACGGGTAAATATTTGAGAGGGCGCGCCGGACGTTTCACCGCTTGCATATTAATTATTTGGGTACAGAGCTTTAGTTGTTGAATCATCGGCTCGCGTTTCGGTCGGGATGTTACTAGTTAACTTTGAGACCTTGTTAAAATAAAATATGATGAGCCTTTGTAAATGCAATACTGTTGTTCTTTCAAAATTGGAATGTGTGTATATTTTTTTTGCAACAAAGTGTTTTGATAGAGCTTATAGTGTAAGTGACTCCAACTATAGATTTAAGGCCTGTCTAGACCAAAGCGTGACAGAAGGAAATATCGAACACTATCGCACGTATTTGTATGAAGTTTCGTGCCCTGTTGATTTACTGTCTACCGCTTATAGGCGGTAGCGAATACCGCTTCGATCTGAACAAGCCTTTACAGTACTAATAGTACCAATAATACGGATGAGAAATAAACTCATCTTTCGTTGATAAGTTGCAGATTTTTGAGTGTCACACGGTATGTTTTTGTAAATTTAAATATCTCAAAAATGTAACTACCAACGGGATACGAACCCGCGTATTCTGCTCTCCGGGTCAGAAACTCTTCCAATCCAACTGAGCTATGGCTATAATACGAATAAGAAATGAGCTCCTGTTTCGTTGATAACTTGTAGATTTTTTAAGGTGTATTTAGTATATTTCAATACAACCAAGTTATAATATATAAATGTTTTCTCTCCAGCAATCATTGTCATGTCAATGAGCCAAAATAAATCAAACATGTACTATTATATATTCTGTCCTTCTACTCAAAAGTGGATAGCCATTTCCAGTGCCCCATTTAATTTGTGAGATGATCTTATTAGGTTGGATTTATATTTATTTAATCTGGACTCGAACGCTCAAGTTCAGAGAAAGCGAGGCTGGCCAAAGCAAACATGGACATGTTCTATTTAGAAATTACAGATATTGCAAAGAATTGGCCCTTGAAGCTGAAAGGAAATGCTAAGAACAATATCGAGAGGTGTACTGAGGATGGCGTGTTGCTTTAAAAATTCGCCATTTTTGAATTAACAAATAAAAACGTTTTTTTATATTATTGATTGGATAAAGAGCGGGGTCGTTTGCCTGATGGTAACCCTTTTTTTTTATGTTATTTGGTAACGAGACGAGCTGGTCGTTTGCCTGATGATAAGCATAACGCCGGCCCATAACAATTGCAGTGCCACCCAGAACTTTGAAACACAAAGGCCTGCGCGGCACTGAAGTACGCTCGTTACCCTGAGACATTAGTTATTAAGTCTCTTAAGCCCAGTAATTTCACTGGATACTCTGCTCATCAAACCGGAACACAGTAATGCTTGCACACTACTGCTTGGCGGCAGACTTCACGAGCAAAGCGGTGGTAATACGCCGAATTGCCACCCAGAACTTTGAAACACAAAGGGCTGCATAGATCCTAAATAGATAATTGATAATTATTTACTACCTACAGTTTGCAAACAGTTTTCTGTGTGTAGACGCAGTACGTATGGGTAGGTACTAGGATACTAGGAGTAGGTATGGGATACTTAGATAGGTATTGCAAAGGTTTATAGTTCCTAAGAACATAACGGTCCGGCTGCGTCAAAAGCGTGCGTGTTCTGTAAACAATTTGCAGGCGTTGCATCGTTGTTTATTGCCAAACGTGCTGCATGCGTGCTTCTCTCAATTTATGCATTCCTGGTATCGAGCGTCGTGCAGGGTTTCTTGGCTATGTCTAGATGTTATCAGCTTTAGGTAATTACTACACATAATACTAGCCTATACTTGCTCTCTACCTACTGCGTGGATTACATTTCTTTGCTTTTATTATTTACTATAGCGACCCGCCCCTGCTTCGCACGGGTAGATTTTTCAGTTACAACATGTGCTTCATTTTACGTAATGAAAACCCTTCTTTTTTGACATTGGCGGCAGAAATGCTCATCAATGAAATAAATAAAACTGTCTTATAAAAAAATCCGATATTTTTCCGACATTTGCAGTGGATTTTCTAAACATTTGCTTTCATATACACTTACGAACACAACATATAAAATACAGCTAAATCGGTTGAGCCTTTCTCAAGCGCAGCCCCGTCATATATGTGGAAATTTATTTTAATCTATATCAATTGACATAGGTAGTAAATGAATTTACATAACAGTGCATACCAGCACCAGTAAACCTTTTACTTACTTATACATTAAAAAACCAATGCCTTTGACCGCAATCGTAAGTACCTGTTGTTAAACAACGCAGTCAACAAGACAGCAGCATTGTCAACAATTTGCCTAAGAGATAACTTCCATTCTCTTGAAAACTCCCAGATTGTAGAATTCAAGAAAAACAGATGCCGGGAAAGTTATATTTTTGAGCTGTCCGCATGATGGAGGTCGAACAAACGAAAGATTTAGTTTTAGTACTCCAATGAATAGTTAAAAAGGTGAGAAGAAAAGTCTTGGCTAAAACTAAAAATTCAAAATATATCTCAGTTTTTATGTTGTACAAGGGTAGAAAGTCTGTTTCGAAAAGATGAATCGTGCTTGTATATCCTTTTCGTACCCTACTTTGATTCTATTTTACAGCACACATTTCAGATTCAACGATATAATAAACAGATCGTATTGAAATAACGGCACTAAAAGCGTCAAAGCGCGCGAGCAAATATTCTAAACAATTGCATTCTAGCAAATGCAATGAGTTTATTTGCAACCTATGCATGCTGCGTTCAGTTTAGCGAGCTCACTGGAACGCCAGTGGAATAACAATCACGAACTATTTTGCTAGCTAGTTGAATAAGATGCATTTCAACGAGACAGGCCGACTCGCATCGCTGCAATGCAACGAACATAACTAACGACTTAAAAATAACCTTAGGTTTGAAATTGAAAACACCCTCGATTTTTAACATGCTTTTTCTATTTATTTGCAATAACTTGCAATGTTTGTATGTGTATTGTGTATGTTTGTTTGTTTAGGTCAAATTTTGCAAGCTTATTTTGACCCACATCCCGGTGTTCGAATGAGCCGAAATCTTACGTAAATATGTAAATCGGATGACAATTCAATATAATGATGTCACAGAGCTGGTCTGATGATGGAGACGGAAGATACTCTGTAACGAAACGATGTGACCCCATCGAGTTTGACAAGTCCAACGTAACCCCGTTTTAGCCCTAATTTTTTTTTATGTTATTAGGTAACGAGACGAGCTGGTCGTTTGCCTGATGGTAAGCGTAACGCCGGCCCATAACGATTGCAGTGCCACCCAGAACTTTGAAACACAAAGGCCTGCGCGGCACTGCAGTGCGCTCGTTACCCTGAGACATTAGGTATTAAGTCTCATAAGCCCCGTAATTTCACTGGATAATTTAATTTAAATAATTAATTTAAATAAAATAATAAAATAATTTCAAATGTTCGACAGTATTTATAAAACTATATAGTTTCGTAAGACACTGAATCTGTTATAGACGCTTAACCATTAAATAAATTGTCTGCTCGTCACGTCAGCCATATAAAATAGCGTAGCTAAAATCGTCCACTGCCCTCTATCCAATAAATCTTCCTAGATAAATCGAAAATCAGTTATTTTCAGATAGTCGTTAGGTTGTACAATAATAGTGAAATTGAATATTCACTTGGGGTTTAGCATGATAGTAAATTATAAACGGTATAGATATTAGCGCGAAAAATTCGCGGTCACTATAATCGACTTTGATAAAATTATTACGAATACCATCACAATAAACGGGATATTTACCATATTTTTTTCATATACTTCTGAACAATTACACGAGCGAGTCGTTTACCATGTAACTATAATAGAGTAGGTCAGTTTTTTTCGATATATACATTTGATTCTCATGAAAAAACGAATTAATTGACGTCAGAAAAAAAAAATAGAGTCAACGTCCCTATTATTGCACTTGAGTTCCGAACGCTGTGAAAACGCTCTGGGTGCTGTTACAAACGCCATGATCATTGATCAAAAGAAACTACCTATTGTATACATGAACCCTAAAAACATTACATTCCTTTTTTGTGCAGTCGTGTATTTATCCTTATTTAGTGATTATGTAGGTACGTAATTTCGAAAAACACGACGTTCAAAAAGCATAACAAAATAATTGTTAAATAAGTTCATCTTTTTTATATAAGTACTTGTTGGTAACTAGACGAGCGGGTCGCTTTCCTACTGGCAAGCACAACGCCTGCCCATTTTTCTTATCTATTTTCAAGTAGTTCGTTATAAGCAGTACCACCACAGTTAGATACTGTGTGAAGGGCGAGCTATTCCCGATTTAACCTTGGTTGAACCTAAATTTTGTAATTTACGAATACTTGACATTTAGTACACCAAACAATCAAGACAATACCAAGTTCAAGGTCTGATAATTATCTTAAATTACTGTAGCAATTTATAGGTAAACTAGTTAAGAGACAATAGCCAGAATGAACGAGAAATCGGATGAATAAACTGTCAATATTTACTTGGGAAATGCCGATAGAGAGCTACGTTCGTTTTTCCAACTTTTATCCGGTTACATGATATGCCAATATTTCTATACCTAAAATACAAGATATTACAATTTACTTACATCAAGACGAAAATGAATAAGCGTGGATTGAATCCCCACTGAGGCTAACAGGCGAGACCACAGTCATATTTATAACTGTATAAGCCTATATACATATTAAGTAAAAACATCGAGATTAAATACTGTACTATCCGATCTCACAACAATGTATTGATTTTGCTATAACCTATATCAGCGCTCAGCGTATTAGCGCACGGGGAATCGGTGTGAGGCGGTGGCTTAGCCAATCAGAACGCATTATGTCTAGGCAAAAATGACGGAATTTATTTCGTGCAAACCAAACGTCACTGCATCTCTTGCGAGTAAAACTAATAACTTACTCTGCTCGCACACGGCCCTCGCCCTACAACCACAAAACACTGCGATCGCGCTACAGACTGCAGTTTTCATACATTTTGTATGAGCTAGCCCGGTAACACGGTGACGCCTGTGGTCGTTACACGCCACGAAATGTCGTTTCTCGCTTCGAGTAGGCGGCGCCGACCACAATACGTCGAAAAAATTCATCAACACGAGTTCTCAAAGATCGGCAACGCATTAGCAATACCCCCAGTGTTGCAAATGTCCATACTTAGGCGACAGTGACAGCTTACCATCAGGCGGGCCGTCTGTTTGTTTGCCATTCGATTTCATTAAATGTGGCGGCGTTTTTTGGCTGTAGTACGAGACCCGTGTGCGAACAGTTAGAGTGATGTTTGACTCGTGGTCCCACTAATTTTGTCCCACTCGTGGTCCCAATAGTTATGGGCTCCTGGTTCCACTTCTATGTCCCACTAAAGTGATGTTGACACGCCTTTCCGTATCGCTACAGCTGTAGGGATGCAGTCGCAAAAATCTCCACGGGATCCTCTCTATGAGTTTTTTTAGGTTAATCGGTAGTTCTGGCTTACATGTAAACTGATGTTATCATTTTATACGACTTCCCAAAAAGGAGTGTAATGTTTTTGAGGGTTCATATATGTGAGTTTATTTATTCCATCATAACTTTTAAATACCTGTAAAGATTTGGATGCATGAGGTATCGTTAGAATCCTTATACATCAAATCCCGAGTGATACTGGCTAGGGCAGTCGTTCTTTTTTAATTATATATACTGATTAACCTTGTATCAATAATCTGTAGATGACTCACACAAAGCTCAAAACCAAGTCAACAAGTTTTATATTGTCATACCTTGATAACGTTGGTTGTCAGCAAGAATTTGCTGAAAACCAACGTTATCAAGAAAGCTACTTACCGCTATGAGCGGTAAATATTTTGTTTCTCTTCATTTGCAACTTGTTATAAGCCAGAAATCCTAATACAATGTATAAGTATATATTTTCTGTTGCATTCGGATTTCTTCTCGAAATCGCTGCTAGCTTCTTTGCGAGCTGTAATGCACATGACATGTCAAAACCATTAGCATCCTCTGTAGCTGTCTGAATAGGCCTCTAGATTGAACGTTGGCGCCGAAGAGGTAGAACAAATGGAAGAGCACGTCTTATTAAAACTCAGAACATATAAACTGTACATGTACACTGTACAGTGTTACTTTAAAAATGACTTTTAAAAAAGCGGGTACGGACTTCGACGTAAATATCGCGATATTTGTAATTTCCTCCACCATTTTCAAACTTAGGGGTGGTATTATTTAATAAAAAAATATAAAAGGACCACCCTTGGGACATACCGTCCTCGTTAAAAATAGAATAATTTAAATCGGTCGAAAATAGGCGGAGAAATAGAGTGATATCGCCACAAAAAAACAGACGAATTTAAAACATACTTGGAAGATCCTTCCTTTTTTGGAAGTGAGTTAAATAAATAGCGGTACCTTGTAATACCGCGGATTACGGAGGTATTACACGCTCACGACAAGAACAGCAATATGGTCCCATAGTGCTGTCTCTTTCAATCCCTCGAAGCCCAGGGCCCCGATCGCGCTAATTTAAAATGACAGCATACAGTTATGGTTTGGTTGTGGTTTGATACCAACTGTTGTTTAGTTTCTGTTCAGGCGTGTGGAATTCGATATTGCCGTTCATTTGACAGCGTTAACTGTCAGTTGTTGTAGAGAAACGTCTCAACTTTTGGTAAAACTATTAGCGCGATACGAAACGGTCAAAAAGCTGTAAAGCGGTTGTGGTTTAGTAGCGGTTTGATTGATAATTTTTAACGCGATTGCCCTCCTGTCTGGGCTCCAAACGACGCCTGCTCTTTTAGGGGCACCTTAGACGCTCAAGCAAACGTACGTTTGCTTGAGCGTCTAAGGTGCCCCTTACATGCCGCGTATTTACCGTGGCTTCTGCACTGAACAAACAGTGGTTGTGAAACAATTTTTTAGTAGAGATCGTAGAAGCGGCATTGGTCGTGATTTATCCATTATTTACACGTGGTTCTTGATTGATCCATCACCAATGCGCCATCAATCATGCATTGCCATCTAATGGCAGCTTTAAACCTTCTTGACAAATATATTTTCAGCCCAATCCAGCTTCTCTATATCAGTGCCAGTAGCGACCCAGCCGCCCGCGGCTCCGGACGTCACCGCTTCACAAATGGCCCACAACATAATAGGAAGATACGCGATTTTAACGCTCAAGGTCCCAGACAATTGTTCCATTTGAATAAGTGTCTAGAATTATTCGCAGGCAAATGTTCCGAGGTTGAGTAAGTTGAGAGTATAATAAACGTGGTAGGTAATGTTTGTGTATGAGAGGCAGACGGTATGATAGTGATGCCAGACTATGCATACGTAGAATCTGCTAAAGATGTGGATGTGTTGCTCCGTGTTGCTTTTTGGTGGTAACTACCCAGACGGACACTCGCAGAAGAGTTAGCCCTACCAACTAATAAATTAATTACACTCAAAGAACTTCAGAGTTCGGCATACTACTACTGTAAACGTATCACATGCATCATATTCATTTTAATAAGTTCTTCATAGTCAAGCCTAGGCGAGATCCAATGCATACTAAACAGGACCGAGGTAGACTGTTTTGAATAGCTTTGTAATTAAATCGAAACAGTCAACTTTAAGCCGCAAATGTACAGTACACTGTGAGGCTTATTATGAACATAGACGTTGTATGGCAGAGGAAGACATGCAAACTTTTGTTGTCTTCGTTTACTCTGATATCTATTGGTGTGCTCCAGGAGCAGCACTTGAGAGCCAGACTAATCTAGGGTTAGCGTGTTTACCGGCGACCACGCCAAAAAGTCCAGTTTATCGAGTTAAAAAACAAGCATTTTCTACTATGAAGACCAAATTGAACTTGTGAAAACCCTATGACCGTGCTATAGTTGTATCACGATGTTGTCTTTTACTCTAAGCTCGAGCTTATTGGGTAACGAGACGGACAGGTAGTTTGCCAAGAGTTTTGAATCACAAAGACCTGGAGCGGAAATCAAGCTGCCCAACTGATGTCAAGTGGTTACCGTTGCCAAAGAAAATCTGCAATACCAGAGGCATTGTCAGTGCGTTGCGGAAGAGGAATCTCTTCACCCTTCTCTTAAAGTTGCCAAATTGTAGCTCTGAGGGGTATCGAGTCTCAAAGAAAGCAAGCGATCTCCAGTGCGTAATGGGAACAGCAAGCTAGGCTGACCTCTCGGCACCCGTAATGGGATGGTATACCTATTATATAAGACTTTTGTATGCTATTTGGTAACGAGACGAGCTGATCGTTTGCCTGATGGTAAGCATAACACCGGCCCATAACAATTGCAGTGCCACTCAGAACTTTGAAACACAAAGGCCTGCGCGGCACTGCAGTGCGCTCTTACCCTGAGACATTGGTTATTAAGTCTCATAAGCCCAGTAATTTCACTGGCTACTCTGCTCATCAAACTGGAACACAATAATGCTTGCACATTACTGCTTGGCGGCAGACTTCACGAGCAATGCGGTGGTAACAACCCAGACGGACACTCGCAGAAGAGGTAGTCCTACCACTAACAAAACTAACATTAACCCATCATCGCTAAAAATCGATCATGATGAAATAAAAAAAAAGAAACAGTTAACTAATAATACTTTTTTCTATATCATAAAGCTGTCAGAAGATTACGAAGCTATCATCGCAACGGCCTATTCAAATGCGATCCAGTGGGATCTGGGCGTGACGTCACTCGCATTATTAATGCAGAACAACGTTTTGTTCGCCGGGACGCTGAGTTCTGAGTTGTGAACCGCGATAAACTGCCATTATGACAACGGTACAGCTCGTCTTTTGCATTGTGATTATGGTAATGGCCATGAATTAAGAATTAAAGTTATTGTTCGACGGAATGTGATGAGGAAAGGACGCTGAGCTGCGTTTCTATCTGGTGTTTTATTACAGTGCGTAATTGTGTTCAGTGCTGTGGAATTACTGCTTTGTTTTGACTTCAAGTTCAATATTGCAGTGGAACAGCACGGTAAAAAAGCGCATATAACACATAGAAATGGACCCGCATCTTTCAGGTGTTTGTTTTATTCTGGATAGGATAGCGTATTTTTTTTAAATAAACTATGGTGGTAACGGGGACGGGCTGGTGCTCGGTGGTAAGCATAACGCCAGTCCATATTAATTGCAGGGCACCCAAAAACTTTGAAACACAAAGGCCTGCGCGGCATTGCAATGCGCTTGTTACCCTGAGATATTGGGTATTAAGTCTCATAAGCCCAGTAATTTCCCTGAATACATTGCTTTGTATGTCTCTATTTCACCTCTTTTTAAGAGACGATGAGGTCGAAGGTAGTGAATACACCCAAATTTTGATTAAGAGTAGAATTGGCTTGACAGCTATCGAAACACAATGAAAGTAAAAAAAAACTACTTGTGGAGGTTGAAAACTCAAAATCGTGAGATCTGAACCATCGATCTCGAGGGTCTCGCTAACACTGACTGTTCGTCTCTTCTACAAGACTGATACACACATGTACTGGAAGGCCAACAATACGTCAAAACTATCGTTCAATTTAAAACGCGTCATAATCAGGCTTTCGAGTGAGTTCGGCTTGTTCCTAATACATTATGCATCCAATAATCCCGTCAGAGGCAAGAGAGCATCGCATTGCGTTACTATTCAAATGCGATTCACAAACGGGACCTGGGTGTGACGTCATGCGATATTTATGTTAGTGCGTTTATGCTAACAGAATAGGGACGCGGTGAACTTGGCATTATAGGGTTAATGAACGTAGCTCTAGGAATTAATCAGTCAAATGTGTTGACAAACGTATTTAAGAACTTCCTAGAACTAGATTAGGGATATCCCAACGTACATACTGGTGGAAATTAAGTTCCTAGCGTTCCAAGTATAATTAAGTTAGTGAAACCGTTAACCGACGAGAATTGATGAGAATGATGGAGTGATAGATGGGAGGTTTCAGGCATTGACTGGAAAATAAAAGCCAAGTATTGGGCTCTATAAACCCTTGGGGGACCTTGTTCATGTCCAGCGATGGACTGATATAGGCTGATTATGGTGATGATGGTGACGAACGAATCGCTCGCCTAATGGATAGCGCCAAGCTTTTACATAGAGTGCTGAGATCACGTCAAATGTGTCAGAAATTAAATTTATTTTTATAAAAAATCTTACCTAGTCTATTTAAGTATAATTGCCGTGACACAACTGACAGGAGCACCTGCATGCACAAACATGGTAATAGATTTTGAATTTGAGGGTGATAGCTAGGCGAGCACTAGAAAAAGTCCACGTACCAGTAAGGTATGGTTACATCACATTTTATTTCCAAGATCAAGCTCATTATGGGATTCAAACCATAGACCTATAAATCAGCGGTCGCCTTCACTATCACAGACACATCAACGCTCTGAAAGTATAAAGACTGAGCATGCATCAGCAGAATTGAAATTCCAAACAAGCAAACAATGAGAGACCGCGAAGTTCCACAAAAAATATGAGTAGTACGTTTAAAAATCATGATGACACGCGCGTAAAATGTGAAAGCAGAAAAATAGCAGGGTTGACGTTGTAAAAATATATAATGTGTAAACACACTTACATGTTGCCCTCATTAACCTAGTGACAAGTAACACGGGCACAGCCCTGGTGAGATGTTTTCTCTTTGTAATAATGTATTTGTAGGTACGTGAATTTTAGCAGCGCCCCGGGTTTTTTTTTCAGAACATTAGAAAGTTTATATAACTGGTAGTAAAAATAGAATGCAAATCCTCCCGTTCCTTATACTCGGATAGGTGTAGGTAGTAACTAGTAGCCTCATCTCAAGCGACGATGGGGTCTGACACACTAAACCTAGAATAGCACTCAAGTGCAGCCACAAACCTTAAGGAGCTTGGCGAAGGATTGTGAACTATTCTTTTTATCGAAATTCTGGTAAGTATAAAGCCGGCCCATACAATGTCAGTGTCACTCAGAACTTTGAAACACAGAGAACTGGGCGGCACGTTGCGCTCGTTACGCTGAGACGTATGAAATGTCATAGTAATTTCGTTGACTGATATTGCTCATCAAACCGGAAGACAGTAATGCTTTCAGACTCCTGCTTGGTGACACAGACTACACGAGGTACCCACCCAGGCGGGCACTCGCAGGAGAGTTAGTCCTACCACGTCGTAAAACTTGAGGGTGCTAGCTAGACAGGCCACTTGCATCACAATGTTTTCCTTCACCGAAATATCAAGCTTAGTGTAGGAATCAAACCATCGATCAGTATCAGTCTATTACGCTTCCACTGATGGGATAAAAGGCCGATATTCTCTCAGAGTTCTCCTGGACATAGTGCGGCTTGGTGGATGTCACATGTTCTCGAATTTTGTGATTATTGAACATGCAGGTTTCCTCACGATAATTTCTTTCTGAGTTCTGAGTGTTCTGTTCTGTGGTAAATCTGCACATAACTGGGATTTGAACTTCAGGTGCGTTGGATTGAAACTCGCACAAGTTTCCGCGTCACAAGTTTCGCCACACCCGTTATACTCACTACCTATGAGCCGAAGGCGAAATACATTCGCGTGACATAACAAACAACGAGGTCGCTAAAATAATTACATATTTATAGAGCTGTGATAATAAAGGTCAGGTCACAATATGAGCATTAGCTTACGGAGCTTTTACGAGAATTAATGTTTGTTTCGTTTCTGATACGCCCTTATAAATGTACACATACATTTATAATACGTAAATCAGGGACAATTATGAAGGGAATTTCAATTTGAAAGGGGATCAAAATTATTCTAATCGATTTTTGTTCTACAATCTACACCTTAGGTACCTATAGTATCCAAATGTTTATTTATTAACATTTTAGCCTGATCTACTTAACTATAAAGGATAAAGTACATTAAAAACAAGAAAATACTTTGCAGATGAAGAAGATATACCTATATATTGCTTGGCAGAAATTAGCCCGGTGAAAAGGAGAAAATACCACTATAATACACAAAATACCACCGTCCTTTGATTGAATATCGATGATTTCCTCAAACGAAAACCCAACCTCTTTCAAACCTTCGACCTAATGATCGGCAGACAATCTCTTTACCACTAATCCATCATCGCTTCAAACATGAAACCCTCAAACAAATTAGTTTCACGTTACACAGCAGGCAGTAAACTCTTGAGTAACTGTTTTGGCACAATTCAACTACAAGGTTGTATTTACAACTTAATAAATTATAGTACATTTCGATTTTATAGTAGTACAATGCAGAATCGAATGCAGTAATACTATACTTTGTACGTACATAAGTGCACTTTGTAAGAATTTCAGCTAGTATACGCACTGGAGAACAGTAGCCAAGCTCGAAGGAAAATCATAAACACAGCCGCGCAAGATCAGAAAAAGAGAAAAAGTTCACAGACTATTTGTCTACTGAAAAGATCTTATAACAGAGAGGTTGAAGAAATCATATTAGAAGAAAACTGGTGAAGGATAACAATGCATGTAATTTTCTTCACTTACGGCAGAGTTAGTGGTTTGTTTGTTTGGAGTGACGCATCGATCTGAGCGATAGCTATACCTGTAATGAGAAAACAGTAAATTGAGTTTATTTCACCTTACAACATTTAAAAGTATACTCTTATCGTTCAAGGGTTGACTGGATGAGATCGCTTTTAGTGAGCGAGTTTATCTTTTTTCGGAAATCTCACTTATCAACGTTGGTTGGACATTGATTAGTTAAAATATGTTTTGTCTTATTTTATTTATTTATTTTATTTATTAGGAACAATAAACAGCATACATTACAAATGTAGAATAAAATAGACATATAAAATTTAACTTAATGGTAATGCAGCCCGCAACATTGTTCTCAGATTACAAACAATTTTAAATTATAACGCTAGATGCTGAATTGCTGATGACTGATATATATATATACAATTATACATACATATATAAATACATACATAAACATACAAAATTTAATATCCATATAAAAATATAATCTATAATCTTGTTCATATAAAATATAATCTAATAAAATCTTGTTTTATATATCACGCGTGAAACCAAGACTAACATATTTATAAGTTAGACCCCCAGTTCCTAATCAAGGCTTATCGCGTTGTCCCTTCGACTTTACCGAGAGATGGTACACAAACGCTAATTTCTCGCGAAAAAACAAAAACGTGCAAGTTTACGTACTGAACAGTAATTTATACTGTGCTAGAACTGTAGGTAGAATTTTAGTGCATGTTTATAGCCAGCTGGTATTCGGTTACGTTGCCTCCAGTATGAATGGACTTGCAGATACCGTACCGATTGTCTGAATACCTTTGAGTTCAGGACCTAGGTTTGAAAGGTTCATTGGCTTGAAACTTTATTTGTTTCAGTCGCTTCGATTTATGTTATGAAACATAAAATGCTTGGAGTGAGGTTTGTTTTGAGCGTAATTTAAGAGTATGCAAAATAATGTCTTGAGATTTTTTATTATTTTCTTGATACTTCGTTAGTGTTTAACTACCATTTCACCTGATATTGGTATCAATTCTATCATTTCATACCTAAACTAATTTTAGTTTCACTCTCTCTCTTTCCAATGCATAACATGAGAAAGAGACGGAAGATGTCTGACAGATCTAAATTTTGTTTTAGAGCTGTCAAATATCTTTCGATCTTGATAAATTAGATGCCACTGAATTCATTGCCATTAAATTTACACCAGACACAAGCAACTGGATTAATTTGACAGGTCTAAAATATATTCTATCTCTTTCTCATGTTATGCATTGGAAAGAGAGAGAGCGAAACTAAAATTAGTTTAGGTATGAAATGATAGAATTGACACCATTATTTGACGATATGGTCGAAAGTGTCGAGCACGACCATCTGAAATATAACTATGGAACACAGTTGGTTTATTGTATGATAGCCATACCTGACCTAGAAAGATCTTTATATGTTTGCAAATAATTGAATATTAAAACCACGACATAAAACAAAACCAAAAAATACCATCATTTTATTTCTCTATCCGCTCAATACTCCTCAACAGTTCTATTGTCACGAAAAACGCATTCCCTTTTTATGAAGTTTTGATTCTTGTAAGAACCACGATAAAAGGCTTTGGAGCTATTTCCACCGGGTGCCTCAGGTCGCTTTTCCAGCCGGCGCATATCCTTTCATTTCATTGGAATCCGCGCTCGAGCTGCGTTCAAAACTATCCAGTTGCTATATTGTTCACTAAAATATTTGGAAAATAAAAACGATCAAAACAAAAGAAGACTATGGCTTGCTACAAATTCTAAATACAACGTATACTTATCATACCAAAAAGTAAAGCGTGGTAAGGACTACAAGTTTTTAAGGAAAGTGATTGAGAAGCTATGAATATGCAGGGTATAGAGTATAGTGGTGTTTTCTTCCTCGCTGCTTCCTTGAGAGGAACTTGGCGAGGCTGAATTACGCAATATGGAAGCACGTTTATTTATGTGTGTGTACAAGCACACACATGCTTTGTATTAATAGCATTAAACATAGTATTTCTTCTAGTTAGCGAACTCAAAACAGGATCTGAATCGAATTAAATTATTATATCTGGAAATGTGGCTGGTATAGAAATATTAATTTATGTATACTGCGCTCGTCACACTTAAAATGTAGTCATTTCACTAAGCTAATTAAAACTCAAAGGAATGGGATTATTAGATGAAAAAAGTAAAAAAAAAAACTACAAACGTATGTTTAGTGATTTTATTGCCTGTACAATAAATTAAAATTCCTGGCACATTATTCCTCACGGTTTCTAATTTTAAACGTAGTTTAGTCTAAGGGATAACAAAAGTATTTTAATAGCTTTGTGACTGTTTTGTTGCTTAATGTTATGGCCGAATGTCATCGTTTATTACCTAGATTTTACTCGTTACAATTAAAAACATATTGGCAGTACTATTATTAGTTATAAAAACTAAATTGCAGATCGTGTATGTAATAGTTAATTAAAATTTGCCAGGTCTAGGGCTTCGAGTTTTGTCTTACTAAGTGGATACTATTGGTTTGGTCATATAATTTGCCACCGAGCATTAGTGTGCAAGTATATGAAATGTTTCGGTTTGAAGTCAGTGAAGTTACTGGACATGGCACTTACAGACTTATATCCTAGAGTGAAGAGCGCAGTGAAGTGAATTTGTTATTCAAAATTCTGAATGGAACTCACACAGCAATTGTTATAATTACAATGGCGTAACACATATCATCACGCAGACAAACTGCTTGTCTTGTCGCTTAATAAAACAATATTACAGGAGACTTGATAACAATATTACTGCTTACAATATAATATACCAATGATATCCCGTATCTAGTAAAGTATGCGTGTGAAAATTAAAAAATGATTACCCCTGTTCAAGTAAGCCAAACGCGGCACGACATGCCGAGGGTTCTCCGAACGCCACTTCCTAATGGTGGCGGTGGCTGTATGGCCCGCAGTCGACATATTGAATCTTCATCTAATAATATGTCCTTCGTCGTCGCGCCCGTAAAAAACTAAATTTATGAAAAAGTAGACTTTTTGTGTCATTTACGACTTCGGTTGTTTTTAGCAGTCCCCGTGGTGCAGTTATGCGAAGGATTTAACTTCTGTAGCGAGGAAAGAAGAGAATTTAGTGGGAGGACTAACTCTTCTGCGAGTGTCCGTCTGGGTTAGTACCACCGCTTTGCTCGTGAAGTCTGCCGCCAAGCAATAATGTGCAAGCATTACTGTGTTCCGGTTTGATGAGCAAAGTAGCCAGTGAAATTACTGGGCTTATGAGACTTAATACCTAATGTCTCAGGGTAACGAGCGCACTGCAGTGCCGCGCAGGCCTTTGTGTTTCAAAGTTCTGAGTGGCACTGCAATTGTTATGCGCCGGCGTTATGCTTACCATCAGGCAATCGACCGGCTCGTCTCGTTAACAATAACATAAAAAAAAATGTTGCGGATGGATTCTCGCAACGGAAGAAATTAAGTCCTTATCTATGAATTTGCCTTGTTAAATAGAAAAAATCAAACAATAAAAAACACCTGATCGTGGCTAAGTTTGGTCCTATCACCATGTCATGGTTGCATCACAAAGAGCTTAACATCATTGTAGGCTTAAACATCGACAACCAGATAGTTGCAATACCACGTGGCCATCACCACTTTAAAATCTTTAAAACTTGTATTGATCCACCTTCGTTTGTTTTAATACATTTTAAAATAGGTACAGTTGGCTGTACTAATACGTAGGTATACACTTTAAACTTTTCTAATGACTGTAACTAAATGGTTTTGCGAAAATTGGTGCACTGAGTTACGTTTTAATATTAGGGACTAACTCAGTACTTACACTTATTTCTGCAAAATTATTTAGTTACACACATTTGTAAATCTGAAAGAGTATACAGAGTGAGTTGAATTGGTATGTTATTCCGGAACGGGGTGATAATGGACCATGGTTGTCGACAAGTTGTGAGAAGGGAGAGGCTCTTGGAAAAACGTCATTCAAAATTTCCAAAAAAGCAACAAAACTTCAAACGGGAAGTGCGTAACATTTTCTGGATTGTTTTCTAAGTCTCTTCTAATCAACATTATCAAACAACAGACAAAGTTTAACATAGTTTAATTGATCACGTATTCTAGGACTGCCCGGAAGTTCTGTAGTAGAATTTTCACGTAAACTTTAAATGCCTTTTCTTCAGTAAAATATTTCGAATTTCAAAAACTCTTAAAACAAATGTTGTTGACCTCCAGAAGTAAATTGGCCACAGGTGGAACCGCAGGCAGCAGCTAGGAAAATTTTAAAAATGCTTGTTTTATTTTTTTGCAAGTTCTACTCCCGCTAATCTGTGTTAATATTTTAAAACTGGAACTATCAGTGCCAAAACAATAAACGTCTGTGTGTATATTATACCTGGCCAAAATACCGAACCGACTATGTTTCAATTAGGTAGAGATAATCATAGCCTAAGGAAGGACGTATGGTAGCACGTAATAAACGATATTTAATGACATAATCCTGATTTTTATGAAAAACTAACACATTTTATTGACAATCCCGATGAAAAAGTAGCGTCATTTTACAACTTCATTTGTTTTTCTTACCGCTTTTGATATATCTGTGCATACAGTACCATATCACATGGACCTTAAATATATCCCTATCTAGTACCATATCGTAATAAATCTCATAAGTTTCTTTACTACTGTGGTAGAAAATTTCAAGAATACTTAATGCGAAAAGGTACCAACGCGGTATTAAGAAAACTGTTTGTATAGTTCGGAGTCGTAACGTCAAACGTTTATATGCAGGAAACTGTAACTATAAAATGGATTTTATCGTAAAAGCAAAGTTGGGTGGTAGCCAACCGCACCGTCAATGAAACATAATTCGACATACGTTATACGACCAATCCGGTCCAACTTTCAGCGTTTTATTGCATTTCTTTAGGTTATTTATGGAGAGGAAACTTTCGAGAGTTCCGACTGGGACTTGTTCGATTGGACTAATTTTAACTCCTGTCGTTTCACGAACTAGAAGCGTCATTTGTAAACATTTGATTGTGAAAACAGACATCAATTGATATCTAAACCAATCAAATTCGGATGTTTATAAAACATTTCTTTAATTTTTTATTGTGTTATGATTTTAATCAGTTTTAGTGACGTATCGTATCTTTGCCACGGATATTTTTTTCCCATCGGATGACGAGTTCCGGATCAAATCAGAACGAACGTTATTGCTTAGCGGCAAACAAAGTGGTGGTTCCCACCTAGACAGACACTCGCAGAAGAGTTAGTCCTAGCACCTGAAAAATGACGTGGTATGTTTCCGCCGAAAGCCTGCTTGATGAGTTGCGATTGTAGATCAATAAAATTCCTCCATTACGGTGCTAATTTGGTTTATTTTGCCTAAGTAGGTACAGTACAAATGTATGACGCTTGAAATATTAAGATGGAAAGTCGAATGAAGCGGCGCGGGCGCGGACGGAGCAGGCTTCACCCCGCGGCCCCCGCTGATTCCCCGCTGCCGTCTTGTGTGTTGCATTATTAGATATAAGTAGTTTATGTTGTAAACATCCTCCCACCCCTTGAAAGTCCCGACTTTCAAGATATATTAGTCTTCTTTCTCGTTGATGGGAAGGGGACATAGTCTGGAGACAGCTCTTCTGAGTGTCGTCTTCTGCGTGCGGACATCCACCACCCTGCATACGCCATCGGAGCCAACATAAATCCTTTCAATGCGGCCCAGTTGCCATTTCATCGGTGGTAGATTCTCCTCTTTGACAATGACGAGATCTCCGATTTTGAGTTGTTGTCCTTGAGTCTTCCATTTGATTCTATGCTGTAGTTCGGTCAGGTATTCAGATGACCACCGCTTCCAAAAATTCTGTCGCAGTCTTTCGAGCAGCTGGTAACGGTTGAACGCTAGCTTCTCTGTAGTTGGTGACGGCAGTGAAGCCAAAGGCCGCCCAACAAGAAAGTGACCAGGCGTGAGTGGCGATAAGTCAGAAGGGTCAGCTGACAATGGTGTCAGCGGCCGTGAATTTAAAATTGCTTCAATTTGGCAAAAAAGTGTTGTTATTTCCTCAAAGGTTAAGCTAGTGTTTCCTACAATTTTCTTTAAATGATGTTTAGCAGATTTAATACCGGCTTCGAAAATGCCTCCGAAATTTGGGGAATATGCTGGGCTGAATTGGAATAAGATTCCTTCATCGCTTGCGAAATCACTGACAGGCTGACGACTAGACTTTAGCATTCTTTTGAGTTCGTTATTTGACCCGTGGAAGTTGGTGCCGTTGTCGCAATAAATGGTTTTAGGCTTCCCGTGTCTCGACATAAATCTTCGCAAACACAAAATGAACGCATTAGTACTTAAGTCGCTTGCGACCTCCAAATGCAAGGCTTTCGTCGAGAAGCAAACAAATAGACATAGATAGCATTTGGAAGTTATAGCGCCTCGTCCCTTGCGACTAGAAATGTAAAATGGCCCAGCGAAGTCGACGCCACAGGTTTCAAATGGGGCAGCAGGTGTGACGCGAGGTTGTGGTAGATTGCCCATGATGGGTTGTATAGTTTTACCCCGCATCCTAGTACAGATGACACACCTGCTGAGGGTTTTTCTAGCAAGATCTCGCCCGCGTGTTGGCCAAAATTGCTCTCGAATTGAGCTTAGTAATTGTTGCGGGCCACAATGTAGCAATCGAACATGTTCTCTTTCGAATAGAAGCTTAGTAAATTGATGTTTTGAGTCAATAAGTATAGGGTGTTTTTTATCAAATGAAAGAAAGAAAGAAAGAAAGAAAGAAAGAAAAATCATTTATTTGACGCACAAAGATTAAAGTAATATTGGAACAAAACATTAATTCATTTATAAATTGTACGGCGCCAAAAGGGATTTATCTCAGCACATGAGTCAAGTGCCCAAAAACACTTGACGCTGGTATTCTGATAAACCCCCGCAGGTGATGTTACAAGGTGCAGATAATTAATACAGATAGAGCATAAAACATTGAAAAACATACAATAAAAAAGAAAGTACTTATAATAATAAATTATATGTAGATAATACATAATAAATTAACTATATCTATAATTTTATATAATAATATACATACAAAAGTACAATATAATACTATAAAAATAAACAAATAGAATAAAATAATATATAATACATATAAATACATAAATTTTTTGATCAGTACTACAAACAACGTAAGATAGGGAAGTTATTATATTATAGTTTACTGACTGTAGGTAGGATACAAAAATGAGGATATATGGGCAAATAAAATTTAAAACTGTGGTTTTACTGGAAGGCGCAAAAGGAAAATATATAAGTATACAGACGCCTAGTTAACACGCACATAATATAAAAAATAAAGCATGTAGGTAGGTAAATAATCTAATGATTACATCTTAAAAATTATAATTTATAGAAACGACAAGTCGATGTTTACGTTGCCGTGCCGCCTCTGTTCATTCAACAAGTATAATTTAAGTTTACGCCTAAACGTACTTAAATTGTTTACGCTCCTGACCGGCGGTGGTAGATTGTTCCAGCACTTGGACGCTGCGTAGCGGAAAGTACCAGTAAAATTTGCCGTACGGTGTCGCGGAATAGATAGCTGCTGTGAACCGTGCCTACTGGAGCACTGCCTGCCATCGCCTACCCACCTGAGCTTTTTGTAAAGATAAGAAGGAACTCCGTAGTTAACCACACCAAAGAGCAAGCATGCCAGGTGAAGTTTGCGCCGAGATTTCATTCTTAGCGCGTAATGAGCATTTAAAAAAGGTGTGACATGACTCCTCGGAGGAATTGAGAAACAAAATCTCGCGCACGCATTCTGCACTCGTTGAATTAGACGTTGAGTTCGACATAGCAACCGGGGTCCATAAACAGTATCAGCATTATTTAATTTTGAGAGCACAAGGGATTCCACTAGTTGAATACGTAATTCTTCACAGAGATATGGCCTTAATTTATAAAATGCGTAGTGAGGACCATTTTGAATGCGTCCACCTACTCTCAATACTCCTTGGCTGTCCAGAAAGGGATTCAGAGCTAAGATGTGGGACTTATGAGGTAAGCATTTATTTGTGGACAACACATCTATCTCTTTCGGAAACGATTCCTTCTGTGACAGCTTTGCCAATGTCATAAGTGAAGTGTGAAGCTCATGCGCGGTAAGTAAACCTTTAGTTTTATTAGTTTTATTGTGTTTCGTGTTATTAATAAATCTTAGTACGTAGGTTAATATTCTTTGTAGTTTGTGTAGTTTAGAATAGTTGTCGAATTGTAGTATTTTATCTAAATTAATACTAATATTTGCTTTTATTTCAGGTAATACGACGTCAGGGAAAGTGTTTTCGGGCCTGTCATTATCATCTTGTTCCAAGAATTTCGGACCAGACGACCACAAGTCAGCATCCAGCAAGTGTTATGGTTGGACACCTCTCGTGGCTAAGTCCGCGGGATTCAAACTAGGTACGTATCGCCATGAGTTCTGAGATGTTAGGTCAGAAATTTCTTGGACTCGGTTGCATAAAAATTGTTTAAGAGTTTTTAGTAATTTTGTTAAGGCTCACCCGTTGGTCCAGCTAACACCCAGCCAAATTTGGTTTCTTTTAGTATAGGTTTGTTTCGCCCTAATTTTATTTGATTATTAGTATTTATTATTTCCCAGAATACGTCTGCCCCAAGTAGTAGATCAACTTCTGAGGGACGATAAAAATCTGGGTCGGCTAGTTGAATGTTAGCTGGCAAATTTAATTGTAATGGATCAATTTTAATGCTTGGTAAATTACCTATGATTTGAGGCAATACCACACATGAAACATTTATGTTAAAATCATTAACTCGTGATTTGATTTGTAAGTCACAACTTTGTGTTGAGTTTATAGTGCCATTGTTTATGCCAGTAATTGCTACTGTACTGGATTTAGTAGTAAGATTGAACTTTGTTTTTATTTTTTCAGTTATGAACGAAGATTGGCTGCCACTATCTAGCAGTGCCCGGGCCGGATGAATAGTGTTTGTAGCGGGATCAATGATCTCCACCAGCACTGTACTTAGAAGGACCTGGCCAGGCGTAGCTGTAGACAGGACCACTGGATCAGGTAAGTATGTATTTGTAGTTGTTTTAGTTTGTAGTACTTTTGTATTAGGAATTTTTGATAAATTAGTATTTGTAGTTTGTTGTATGTTTGTATGTACCTTTTGTGGCTCAGTAGTATTTGTAGAATTAGTATTATAATTTTGTATATGTAATAACGTGTTATGTTTTCTTGAACAGATTCTGCAGTTACCCAACCTGCAGTTTGAACGATGATGACCGGGGCGCAAACAGTTCGAGCAAAGTTTGAGCTTGTTCACTTCACTTATTCTGGACTCAGGTGTCATTGATTTAAATTTTTGACATTCGTAAAGTCGGTGACCTTGCTTACACAAAACACACTGATGGTTCACGTTGGTATTTTCAACTGAAGAAGATACAAGTGATGTCGTTTGTTTATTAAAAGGTTTTCTATAATCTGATTTTGTATCATTTCTACTCAATTGCACAGTCTCGAGGACATCAGCACGATTGCGCAAGAAGCGATAAAAATCTTCTAAAGTAGGAGAGTGAGACAGAGTGGCTTTGTACTCTTCCCATTTGCAACCTGTAGCGCCATCTAACTTCATAGCCATCATAAAAATTATGAGTGTGTCCCAATGTTGAGTGGGTTCGTCAAGGGCATTTAATGCGCGCAAATTTCTTGTAATGTGATCAATTAAATACCTTAATGATTTGTATGATTCCCTATGTATCTGATCTAAGTTGAATAATGATTTTAAATGGTTGTTAATTAATATTTTTTTGTTATTGTACCTTTCATTTAGTAAGTCCCAAGCGACTTGGTAGTTATCAGATGTACATTCGATCGATTTAATTACAACAGCAGCGCCACCCTCCAATGCTGATTTAAGATAATGAAATTTACTTATTGATGGAATTGTGTTATTTTGATGAATTAAAGAATCAAACGTGTCGCGGAACTCCAGCCATCGTAAGTAACTCCCATCAAAAGATGGAAGAGATATGGTAGGTAAGCGTATATGACTCATCGATGCGACACCATTACCGTCGTGTGCACTTGCCATGGCATCCGATAAGCTCGATATAATATTTTTAGTTGATGCATTTGAGATTATTTCCTGCGCAATTGACGTTAACGTGGAAAATGTACTTTCAATTCTGTCGCGTTCATCGAGCTCATCGTCAACCTTGACAGTAGACAATTTCTCAATTTTTGTCTGAACTTCATCAAAAGTGTTAAATAAAATTTGAATTTTGTCTAATTTGAACTGTAGTTCACTAATTTGTAATTTAACAAGTTTTTTCGGCTCGATTTGCTGTAGTATCTTTACATAGCTTTCAAATTTAGTAAGTCTACCTTTAATAGTGCCACGCTGATGTATCAAACTCTTTAAATCTTCTTCCATCTTGTAAATACTTAAAATTGCAAACGAGTCAAACAAAGTAACTAACCGAATAAACTAAAGTTATCAGAACGATATGATGTACGTATTGTAAATAAATTGTACTCGCGGTTAGTAGAACTTGTCATCAACCAGCCAGGAGTTCACCAGCAGCGCGCGCACAGCACGGTAAGTAGACTATATGCACGTAGGTAGGTAGCCCGTGCACGGCGCGAACCCAGCCCGTGGCAATATTCTGGAAAGTTCGGCAATTTTCTTTAAAACAAACAGCTTAATTAGTCTGCTTATGTGGGAAGCGAACAGCTGTCTTATTTTTATAAGTAGGTAAGTTTAGTACTATTTAGTTTAATATCTATGTACTTAGAAAGAAGTCATGTACATAATGAATAAGATGTAAGCAAAATATGGGTAAAAGATTGAAAGATGAATCGCGCGATAGGTTTGCAATAGCTAGTTGCGTAATAGTCAACCTGATCGGCAAGCGATAATATTGTCTTGATAAAATAATAACACACATGTTCGAATTGCAAAGATGCGAGAAGAAAATAAGGTTTGTAGTTGTATATTGTAGAATGCTAGTAGTAATAGCTCATAGTAGTAGAATGTAGCAGAAGGATTATTGAATAATTTACTCAAAAAGCAAGCTGATTCTTCTAGAAACTTAAAAGTTATAGTAATTTTATTGTAATTAGCAACTGACTTCGCAAAGTAGGTAGGTAGCAAATAATGTAAATTCTTAACGTTATTCACGTAATATAACAAAGTTACTTGTTAATTATCTTGTAGTAATATCTAGTTGTAAGATTTAAATTGTATTTTTATAGAATTAATATCGACATATAGGAAATAAGCATGAATTCAAGTGGAAATCGGAACACGAAATTTAGCATTAAGTGCGTATCTTTTTTTTTACCAAACTTAGTAATTAATGATTTGTTTGTTACCTGGTTTAACACAATGAGGAGAAACAACACTTTTACCACAGTATTCACAGTTTTTAAAACCACTCACACCAGCCATCTTACTGCCGAGACGACTCAACGGCGACATGCAGCCAGCCAAGATTCTTTTGTTGTATCTCGTCTTGCGTTATTTCTTTGTAAATTTTGCTGGTAAACGTTCTGATCTCGTCGGGGCCTCCAAAAATGTTTCCGCCGAAAGCCTGCTTGATGAGTTGCGATTGTAGATCAATAAAATTCCTCCATTACGGTGCTAATTTGGTTTATTTTGCCTAAGTAGGTACAGTACAAATGTATGACGCTTGAAATATTAAGATGGAAAGTCGAATGAAGCGGCGCGGGCGCGGACGGAGCAGGCTTCACCCCGCGGCCCCCGCTGATTCCCCGCTGCCGTCTTGTGTGTTGCATTATTAGATATAAGTAGTTTATGTTGTAAACATGGTATATAATAATTTAGCACCTAAATGCTACGAACGTTATTACGGTTAACTTTGTTTTGATGGAGATTCAAATTCTATCACATCTTGGTGAGTGAAATTATCCAGAAAATACTTAATTTACGAAAACTTTTAGGACTTTTTTGCGTATATCTATGGCCACGATATTGCCAACATTCTAAACTAAAATTAAATTGTAAAATTTACTTGATAAAATCTGCTAAAATTGCGCGGATTGATAGATAATATTATTGATTGCAAAGTACTATTTATTCAAATTAATCTCCCTAGCATGTCTTTTTATTTCCTATAGAGTATAGGTACTACAATACTTATTTAGATTACGCCATAAACCGTTATTACCAGAGGTCAATTTATAATAAACCTCTTCTGAAAATGTATTATAATCCAATTAATAAATTGACATCTGAAACGATCTGAATAACAGCTCTGTGAAAGTTAAGCAGGGTTGGCAAATCATGTTTTTTTATTCTAAAAAGAAACTGGTTTATGTTCCTTTTAATATGCAATACTCATGTAATAAGTTTAATAATGAACTCAAGTGAAATAGTAATGATTGACCTACCTATTCTATAAAACGTATCCAATCTTACTAAAAACAACAAAGAAGCTACTTCTACCTAATTCAAGTAGAATTTATTAAGTTTTCGCGAATTTTACACACTGAATTAAACAACTCCTTTTCATACTCGTGAGCACGAACATTGCAAAGATTTCAAAGCTACGGGAAATATTGAAAAAAAGAGCGATAAAAATCATTAAAATTCAGTATGAGTAGACGCATTCTTCACCAGAACTAAAGCACAAGTTTGCATTTTTTTAACATCTAAGCGTTTGGCTTCTATTTTAATGTTGATTAACGACTACTTTAGTGAAACTAAATAACAAAGCCTATAGTTATCAATGACCTTACTTAACAAAAGGAACAAATTTATCAATAAGCATTTTAAACTATTATAAACCACGTGCTTCAAGTTTAAATAAAGTTCAAGGTCAATTATGAACTATCCAACAAAGCGGCATTACAAATTCGGTATAATCGAATTGTTTTCCAAAACATTTTCGCCAGCCCTACACGTTACACAACACTGGAGACAGGGGCGCACAAAACCGAATGCCTTAATTTAATATAAGTCAATTTGGGCCAATTTAATTCCGCGCCTATGCAGCTTCGCCACGGTACACCATATCGTAGAGCTGTCTCTTTCACACTTATTTGTAACTGCATATCTTCGTTTCAGTTACGCAGTTGACACTAATATCGAGTTAGCGATAAACGTAGTTCGTTGTTTACGGTTGCAGAGTCAGATGCATTTTTTACGGTGTCAACTTTAGTTTTTGGTGCGGTTTACTCGAGAATGTTCACAAACAGTGCATCCTTAAGGACGAACTAGTCGTTCATTTCTCCATACAACCGTACTTGGGTGATTACTCCACTACTTGACGTTTTAAGTCCAAAATTAAGAATAATATCGATTTATCTCTTCGTTATCTAGGTCAGCCTGCTAATTATACAGAAAAAAAAATAAGTGGCTTAAAAGTAATGAGCCTTCAAACATCTGTATTTTAGCACGTATTTTAACGCAAGTTTGGACGTAAATAAATTACAAAAGGATTACGAAAACTCGAAAATAAGGTACATACTAACAAGCTATAGTTTATTGACATTTCAAATAACTTTGGTCTGACTAAATACATTCAGTAGTTTTGTCGTAAAACCCCAAGCACCAGAAGCCAATTCGTACATTTTTGCGCGCCGGTTTTCGACTTTTCGGTTTTCGTCGCGACTTTACGAGAGTGTGTAATTGTGTATGTGCGAGCATTAGCCTCATACTACTCATCGCTGCAGAGTCTTACCTTGTCCCACGAATGTTAGATGAAATAGCATGCATTTTAGCCGCGCCCACCGATGAGTTCGCTCCATGGACTAGTAGGCTCTTAATGATTGAAAGCTCGCAATCACATACACATTTATGCGATTGAAGCACTGATTGACCAGGCGATTGATAGATTAAGAAAGTTTTAGTTGGTAATTAAATAAAGCTGAAGACTATTTTTGTTTTACTCATGCATTTATAAGTAAGGGGTCATCAACCTTAGGAGACGCCTAAATCGGATGCCTAAATATATAGGAGTTGCCTAGGGCAAACAAACGTTTTACCAACCTTTAGGAGTGTTCTGACAGTTCATACTTAGGGCTTTGCTTCCATTAGGAGTTACTATATTAGGCATCGCCTTATTCGTCGTTAGCGACAACGGATATAAGTCTCGTAGGCCCAGTAATTCCACTGGCTACTTTGCTAATCAGACCGAAACACAGCTTGCAAATTACTGCCAGGCGGCAGACTTCACGAGCAAAGCGGTGGTACCAACCCAGAGGGACATCACTCGCAAAAGAGTTAGTCCTACCACCTAGTAAAGGTAGCTATCAAGCAATCAATAAATACCTACCCTATTCATTTCATTCACCGACAGCAGAAGCTCATTATAGGACACTCCATCTACTTCGTATCTTCCTAACCATCTGTTTCAAAAAGATTAAACGAATAAGCTCAATTCTGCCAACCATATCCACGTTGATAATGATGACAATTATAGGAACATTGCTATGCTGTATCCCCTTTATTGTTTACATGATTAATTGTCCATTTGTCAGTAGATAATGGCTTTCCAGCGATTCAAATGACATATTAATATGGTCGAGTAATTAGTTTGTCGTATTACTATTGAGAAGTTTAAGAGCCCCCATATACGAGCGATCCAAACCATAACATTCCACGCCAACGCTCCAAAAACAGTGTGTGAGGAATCTCAGATCGATTACGTGGAGTGATAGGAATATTGGCTATCCAAACGTTCCAAATCCAACGTTCCAACTCATCGTTAGTGGCCGATACTGGCGTTCCATTTCGCGCTCAGTTGGCAGTACTCGAGACGCTGAAGGATAGAAAAAAGGAACGATGGCGCGCCCGGAATGGAGTGACCGTCTGTGTGCTTTAAATTGGACCATCGCATCGTTCCACTCAATTCACAAGACGCGGAGCGATGGATTTAGAATGATCGTGAATGGTGGCCTTAAAGTCTTCTTGTCACATTTAATTTGGATACTAGCTTATACCCGCGGTTTCACTCGTGTGGAGATTCTTACGGGGACCATGCATTTTTCGGGAAAAAGTTGCTCACTCAGCTACGGAGCAACGGATCGGCGTGATTTTTGCCATAGATATAGTTTATGGACCGGAGACTACCACCGCTTTGCTCGTGAAGTCTGCCGCCAATAATGCGCAAGCATTACTGTGTTCCGGTTTGATGAGCAGAGTAGTCAGTAAAATTACTCTAATGTCTCAGGCTAACAAGCGCACTGCAATGCCGCGCAGGCCTTTGTGTTTCAAAGTTATGAGTGGCACTGCAACTGTTATGGGCCGGCGTTATGCTTACCATCAGGCTAACGACCACCTCGTCTCGTTATCAAATAGTGTATAAAAAATAGTTACACAGGCTACTCTTTATCCCAGAAATTACACGGTTCCAGTGGAAACGTGGGCAAAAGCTAGTTTAACATAAATGTAGCTTTCCTACTGTAGCTATTTTTATATCGTCGTAGTCCCATGTTTCAATAAATTGGCTGTCAAAACATACTCCCAAAACACGGTCTTATGCGAAGCTGCTGCGCCGTGTTTATACACGTTCGATTAGCATAAAAATGCGTTGAGAAGTAACCGTCTCGACTCTACGATTCTATGTTACTAGTCAAACCACCGATCTCATGTCAAATTCGACTGGTTTTCAGTATATATATCTTGGTTAATATTACGTCAGTGAAAATGAATGAAAGAATAGTTCCAGAAAATCGGCGTTTTTTTTTCTGATGTTGCCCATGCGTTATAACTGCATGCATTATTTTTGTTTAGTATAGAATGCCTTTATGTAAGTAGATCTAAATAAATACTATAGCTTATTACACGTAACTTTATAAAGAGTTTTAAATACTATATAATATGGCCGTTACGCCAAGGAATAATTAAAATAACCACACCACATCTTTGCTTGCGTAGTCTGCCGCCAAGCAGTAATGTGCTTGTTAATGATCAAAGTAGTGAGAAATTCCTGGACTTGCAATGCGGCGCCTTTGTATTTGAAAGCTCTGAGTAAGCACTGCTGGCGTTATGCGTTCTTAACATTTCAAACTCGTCGCAAAATTCGCTCAACATCTATATTTCGCTCATAAATAAAAACGGAATAGATAAAAGAGCGTATTTTTTTAAGAAGAAACCATAACGGCGGCGTAAACGTCGGCGTCCTTCCTGCTTTTAATGAGATCGCCAATCAGCCGGGGGCCCTTTCACCTTTATTTTTTTTCACTTTAATGTCTCTGGAGGTATTTTATGTTTTATTTACGACGCGACGCTAGGAATCATGCCGCGGTATAGGTAATGTTTATTTACTAAGGAAGATGAGTTTGAAAAGTTTGGGAACTTTGATAAGGGAATAAATAATGGGGGCAATAGATCTTGGTTGAACTTGTTTACCTATTTTTGTGAAATCAGGGGAACTAGACAAAGTCACTTTCTACAATCGTTATTGATTAGTAGTAGAAGAGTTACAAAAGAATTGTTACGGAGACGGGTTAAAAGAGAACTTTTGAAAAATTCACAGGAAAAGTCGTAATAAAATCTGATATATTTAAAAAAAAAACTAGTACTTCATTGCCAAAAAAAAAATGAAAGAATTTCATAACGTATAACGACACATGCTGTCACTGTCAAAAAGCTATAAATGCGAAGCCGGGGCGTGTATATAGTATTTAAAAATGGAATTATTTTTATAAAGATATCGTATTACAAGGACTTATTAGAAAATCAAATCTATTAGATTCAGTAGCCGATTTCTCGAAGCAATTTTTTACCTAACATGCCGGCGAAGGTGTATTCACCCGACTAATTGGGAGAAGTACTCCTTGAGTGGGGACCGGGGAATGCTCGCTAGTTAACCGAGAGGTCAGGTGTCGCGGTTGTGTCCTACTTCTACTTGGGAAGGTACCTTTTGACTGTTTTACACGGTTCTTGGACTGTAATATGTGTTCTACTGTGTGGAACTAGTTTGCGGCGAGTTGATCATTAATTGAACGTGAGGAACAGTCGATGAAAGATATCTATGCTGTCTATATCTATAGCTAAGGATGTAGTATTTTTTTCTTGTATAGTTTGAAAAGAAAGAAATTTACTAGGTGGCAGGACTAACTCTTCTGCAAGTGTCCGTCTGGGTTGGTACCACCACTTTGCTCATGACGTTTGCCGTCAACCAGCAGTTTATTTACTGCCAATGAGCCTTTTGGCTCGTCTTTCAATGGTCGGCATCAAGCTGAAATTTGGTTTTTCCCAATACCATGCTATAGTCTTTCACAGAAATCAAGTTGGCGAATAACTTCATTCCTATTGAGCCATCATAGCTTCTTTATTTAAATGATAAAAAATCAAGACTTCTAAACTAAAATAGCGTACGCCTGTCTTTGTATACAAACTCTAGATCGCCAGTAAATCTGTTTCACACCGACTCCATTAAGCTATTTCCCTAAATTTAAAGCAGATTAATAAATACCACGTTACGAACCATACTGTGGGTTTAACACGTCAGACTCTATTATCAGGAAACTCTACAACAGCTGTTCAGTAAGTTCAGATTAATTTCTCTGCCTCTCTTAAATAATATATTTGGAACTTTTTGTGTTATTAAAACATGGGTGTTCCCTCATTAATTCTGATTTGTTTTTTCCGGCATTGGTTTTGTACTGGAAGTGTGGGAGTTGTCGCGTTAATTATATAGAGTTTATGTATTTATATCAACATTGTATATGTGGGTGGACGGAACAAGTGTTCGTAAGTCTTCTTTTTGTAATTCTCTTCCAATAAACATTATCATTTAACAAAGTTCAACACAGTTCACGTGTATCAACTGATTTAGGGCTGCCTAGAAGTTCTGAAGTAGAATTTTGACGTAAACTTTAAATGCCTTTTCTGCCATGAAAAATTCCGAATTTTAAAAAGTCGTAAAACAAATGTTGTTGGCCTCCAGGAATAGATTGACCCCCTTCCGGGGTAACATACCAATTTAAACTCAGGATTTATATATAATCCAAACTTTTAGCCTACGAATATTTCAAAAGCAAGACATAAGCAACTAAGCATAGACCACCACTAGAAAACTATTCTTTGAAAAACCTGTGGATAGTGTGCTGTGACCATCCTACATTTTTAAAAAAGTTTAAAATTCTAATTTATTTGTTTAATATTTATTTATTTATATAACTATACACAGTTTTGGTTTATCCCCATGGTCTTCCTCACTACGCAAGCTTGTATTGAGGAGACCGGAATCCCAGTTAGAATAATGTTTTACAACTCAGCCAGACTACAACACACAAACTATGTGCTGGTAGTTGATTTTTTGACCACGTTCAATGGAACTTGATCGAAAAATTGACGTTAGTGAAATCTATACGTTGATAATGGGGAAGATTGCCAAAAACTTTTTAGGCAGAGGGCGCTGTGTGTTTGTTACCTGTCAAAATACCTTGATAGTAACTTTTCATCGTCTTTTTGATTCTCTAAGTGTTTAATTGGTTTTTGTGGAGTGTTTTTATAGATTTTGTGATGTATTGTACTTGGCGTATCACCCAGTTGAAGGAGGAATTGAAAAAAAGAGGTGCAACGCTGCAAGGAAAGAAAGCCGACCTAGTCGAAAGGTACATTTTATTTATCATTTCACTAATGTTTTAGCTGTTTTTAGGACAATATTAAAGTTAAATTAGATTATATTTATTCCTTAATAAAGTTGACTCATCAAATGTTAACTGCTTAGGGGATAATATAGGTAAACAAAATTTGAGGATATGTACAAAAGATTTGAAGTAAAACGTTTTTTTCTTTACAGATTGGAAGCTTACGATAGAAATTTCAACTTTGTGAGTGTATCTCTCAGTCCGAGCTGAGGTGCCAGCCTGTGAAGTTGCGTTCCAAATAAATATGGATGGTACAGCAGACTTCTTGATAAGTTTGCGCTGAAGTGGAAAACCTAAAACAATGTAGAATGTTTAGTAATGCTGAAGCTTGGCAAATAACAAGTTTACCTGACAGAGTAATGTTTCATAATAGATACCTGTTGTTTTAGAAGTGGTCTCATAATCATTTTCTTTGAAATGTTTTCCACATAACCTCGAAAAATTGCTTGATTTAAAATTTACTCTTCTCAGTGCCTTTTCCCACTTTTTCTTTAATGCTAAATCACTTGGGAATTTGTGTACACCTATTTCTTCACATCCAAATGCTACACAACGACCCATATTTTACGTAATACATGAAAACAACAAAAATAAATAAAATTTATATGA
Source organism: Crocallis elinguaria (assembly GCA_907269065.1). Classification (NCBI taxonomy): domain Eukaryota; kingdom Metazoa; phylum Arthropoda; class Insecta; order Lepidoptera; family Geometridae; genus Crocallis; species Crocallis elinguaria. The sequence continues at coordinate 5,683,446 of OU026079.1, read as the reverse complement.
AAATTGACAATTCTTTTGGAACAAACATTTGGCGCCCTCTAGCTGGAACTATTTGACAGTTTTCTTCCCCATTACAACGATTTGTGGGCGAGTACACCCGTTTTTGTTTTATTTTTAAGACAGTGCAATGCATTAAGATCTATTCAACGCGTATGTTGAAAAGGTACTTTCACAATGTGTATTTGTATTTTGTACCTATAATGTATTATGTAGTGACGAGTCACTATCCCGTGATTTCTTACTTAACTGAAAGTAGATATTTTTATTTTCCCTTTAAATAAATACTTTGGGACCATATTATTGTTTGCGTGACATTGCGAAACCTTTTGATATCTCGGTAAGAATGGGGGAAAGCCGGCAAATCCGGGTATATTACAGCTTTAATGTTGGATCCGTTAGAAATCTTACTACAGTATTATTATTTTTCATCACGGGTAGAAGATATGGAGCCGCCTAGAACATTGCATAGTAAAAAAGGAAGGGACAAAGGGATCGTCATACATATTTGTATATTAGTCAGTTAGTGTTGTGATGCATACATCTTTCATCGTGTATTTCAAGTATGAAGTGCGTACTCCAAAATGTATCCTGTAAAATACTGTGTAATTTTAAACAGGCATATAATATGCGATTATGGCTAGAACGAAAGGCAAAAATATAGGGAATTGACTGATGTTATCATGGTAATTTATACCTCAATTTTAACTTTGTCCATTTGTTAAGTCTATATGTTACCCTCTATATTTAAAAAAAATTGAAGCACATTATTTTCTTTTGTCAGAATTTCCAAACATTTAAATGCAGATCTGAATTAAATAAAATTAAACGCTAGGAATGGCATACCAGACAGGTCAAGCTCTTCTGCGAGTTTCTGTATGCCGCCAAGTAATGTCCAAGGATTACTGTGTTCGGGTTTGGTAAGCAAAGTAGTCAGTGAAAGTGTTGGGCTTATGAGACGAGCGCAGTGCAGTGTTGCGGAGGCTTTTGTGTTTCTAAGTTCTGAGTGGCACTGCAATTGTTATGTACTGGCGTTATGGTTACCGTCAGACAAACGACCCGCTCGTCTCGTTATTCAATAGTACATATACAAAATGGTCTAACCTTTTCTTGCAGCTACAACAGTCAAAACATCCCTTTCTGCCTCGAAGTGACAGTTGACACAATTTAGAGCATGCTGTATGAAAGATCTTCAGTTATTAATTACTTCAAATTATAACCTAAAGATGTGCCATATAACATGCTTTATTCACATACTAACCAGTTAACACTTGGCATACGATCAAAGACCTAATTCGGGCGTACGTCATAGTATACGCAATTGTTCTATTGGCGCTAATTTTAACCAGTCTTATAATGATTACTGCACTGTTTGCGTTTACAATACTTTGGCAGCTGAAATCTTCTAGTAACATCCTGTGAGCATCGTTTTTCCAACACTTTTCTGTTTATAATTCGTTCGTCCGTAGCTAAGTTGGTTGTAAACCTGCCTGCAAAGCGAAAGGACCCGGGTTAGATTTCCGTGCGGGGCAGATTTTGTGTGTGAACATAAACCTTCTCAGTTCTTTGATGTTTGTGTTGTGTATTCATGCCGCCAGCGACGCAAGGAATCCTAGCGCAGTGGTATCATTTTTTTATACTATTCGATAACGAGACGCACTGGCCGTTTGGCTGATCGTACGCATACCGTCGGCCCATAACAATCGCAGTGCCACTCAGCACCTTTGAAACACAAAGGCCTGTGCAGCACTGCAGTTCGCTCGTTACCCTGAGACATTAGGTTCCCTCCGCGGTTTCACCCGCATCCCCTAAGAGATCGTGCATTTTTCCGGAATAAAAAGTAGCCTATATTTATCTCCGGTCCAGAAACTATGTTTATACCAACAATCACGTCGATCTGTTATTCCGTATGCTGCGTGAAAGAAGGACAAACCAACAAACGTAATCAAACTCATCCAACTATCCTATCCTACTAATCCTACTAATATTATAAATGTGAAAGTGTGTTTGTTATGGTTTATTAGTTTGTCTTTCTTTCACGCAGTAACGCAGCAACGGATCGACGTAATTTTTGGCATAGATATAGTTTATGAACCGGAGAGTAACAGAGGCTACATTTTATCCCGGAAAAATGCACGATTCCTGTGGGAACGTAGGTGAAAACCGCGGCCAGAAGCTAGTCCTGTATAAGTATGGATTTGCGTATTGTCACAATTGTTGATGCCAAATTGTTTATCCTTCGAGATTAATTACTTTGGCATGAAACTAGATTTAAACGTCGACATAACTTTTTTAATTTATGATTTAATTTAAGGGTTAGCTCACACCGTACGCGTGTGTCGTATCACGTCGCCTTTTTTGAGACAGCGATACAATTATTATCTATTGTGTCGACTCTGGCGCCATAAACCTAATTTTAGTTTATCTCTTCATTTCCAATAAAAAACATGAGAAAGGACAGAATCTGTTCGACAAGTCTGAATTTAGGATTAGAGCTGTCGAAAATCTTTAATACTGAAATTAGACGCCATAAAATTCATTCAAGCGGATTAATTTGACCGGTCTGTCTTAAATGTATATCATCCCATTCTCATAATATTATTTAAAAAGAGAGAGTTAAACTAAAATTAGGTTAGGTTCGAAACGCCAGAATCGAATTATATATAATTTATTTGCTACACGAAATTGCTCAAATAGTACATAAAGTACTTGATACGTGTTAAAGTTATACGCCTCGTGACGCTACTCAGCACCGCATTTGTAATATTTTGTGAACTAAATGTTTTTTGTATTTTGTCACTATCGTAAAAAGTGCTCATCTTTTCGGGTCTCGGTGTGAGCTGACCTTTACAATTACATAAAAAAATACATAGAGAAGAATAACGGACTTTGAAAAATTGTGCAATTAACAAGTCTATTGTACTATTAGAACTTGCTCACCTAATTCCCACTGAATTATTACTAACCCTCATTTGTAATAGATTTAATTATTGCCAAGAATTTTAGCTCTATAATCCTACATGCATTATTAACGTGTAGGCTAATAGGTTTCCTGGGCTTGAAAATAGGCCACTTTACAGCAACTGCACGTTAGTGTACAATTAGTGTTTAGTGTCTATTTTACTGCAAGAAAAGTGAACTGCATTTTCCGAATTATTCAAAGAACAAAGTGATAAACTTTTAACTAGCTTTTATTTAACTTGCAATGTTTGTAGGTAGCGCATGCTTGTTTGTTTATCTATATCTATACACATAAATAAAATTGAATTTGTAATGTCAAAATAACAGCTTTTTACTAAATGCACATGAAATTATATAAGGTACATATAACAAAAACGATTTTTAAATTTTTTGTCTGTCTGCAGTCTGTCTGTTTGTTCCGGGTAATCTCCGAAACGGCTGGATCGATTTTAACGGGACTTTCACTGGCTGATAGCTGATGTTATCAGGAGTAACTTATGCTACGTGGGCGAACCCGCGGGGCGCAGCTAGTATATAATAATGATGTTAAAGAGCTGGTCTGATGATGAAGCCGGAAGATGGCCATAGGAACTCTGTAACGAATCGACAAAACCCCATCGAGTTTGGGCTCGTTTAATTCATCTTTACAAATAATGTGATGCTAGATAATGTCCAGGGTCCTGATGAAGGTGGCCACGACATTACAATAAGGACGTTGACTCAATTTTTTTATGAAGTCAATCAATTAGTTTTCTAATAAGAATCAACGGTCTTTATCGAAATACCTGAAAATCGACCGCTTGCAACGTCAAAAATGAGAGGCAAAGTCGGGCGTATCTACTGAGCGCTAAAACGCCCCATACAAATTCGACAGAAAATCTGACGTCACTTGTTCAACGCGGGCCGTAAAGTTGTACTAAAAACATCATGCATTTTGTTGTTTGGCCGTGAAAAACGTTACTACGTTTAAGTACTATGTACTTAAACATATTTTTATTTTTCATTATTTAAGTACTATTTACTTAAACGTAGTAAGTGCATATTACATAGATTTGTGTGTATATTATTTAGTTACATGAATAATAAATTAGTTATAAGAACATAGTTGAGATACATTTTATTCATTGAAATGTAAAGAATCAGATGGTACATTTAAATTAAAAACAAAACGTTGTATTCGGAAAAAATTTTGGTGCAGTATCTTTGTGGAAGTAATATATGTTTTGTGAATTTCATTTTTATTGTGTGAATGTGATGTTATGTGATGTAACTACAGTAATTATGTATTTTATGTTTTGTTGCATGAAACAGCCCTAGTAATTACGTATTTTATAAAAGCTTGTCTGTAAAAACATATTTTTCCACAAAAAACTTATTTGTCTTTTATTTACATCACCTAACTATACGTACCTAACCAAGCATTTTCATCTTTAATTTTTAATTTATAGTCTCCATACTGCAGTTTTTATTACTTGGCGATGGTCGTTGCTGAGAATTCTCTAATGACTACAGATCGATAACAACTGGATATTAAACTGGAAGTTAACGAGTTCTGTTAAAGAAACCAGCTTGATGTTAGTTTTAACTTTTTAATTATATTCTAACGGACATTCATCTAACGGACTGCGAAGAGTTCATTAACAAATAAATACCTAAATGGACTTAATAACCGTTAATTATGTTCCCAATTTTGATAATCATTTTTGAAGCGATTATGCTTACCATCAAGCAAACGAGCCGCTTATCTAGTTATCCAATAGTATAAAAAGATGCCCAGGAATGAAGACGACTTATGCGTAGATCGAGGATTTGAATTCTAAAATGAACTTGTGCATTTGGTGAAAAAAAATCATCCTAATGGAACGATAGATATCTGACGGCTGGCTTCCAGACTTTATGACTTTTTTTAATGTTACTTGGTTTGGTTAACGAGACAAGCTGGTCGTTTGCCTGATGGTAAGCATAACGCCGGCCCATAACAATTGCAGTGCCACCCAGAACTTTGAAACATAAAGGCCTGCGCGGAATTACAGTGCACTCGTTACCCTAAGTTACCCTAACATTAGGTATTAAGTCTCATAAGCCCAGTAATTTCACTGGCTACTCTGCTCATCAAACCGGAACACAGTAATGCTTACACATTACTGCTTGGCAGCAGACTTCACGAGCAAAGCGGTGGTAACAACTCAGAAAGACACTCGCAGAAGAGTTAGGCTGAGATTCAGAGACGAATCTAAGCGTGGACTCACGCTTCCATACGTCAAAATTCTATACAGTTTTGACATATGGAAGCCAAAGTCTACGCTTAGAATCGTCTCTGAATCTTAGCCTTAGTCCTACCACTAACTTTATAAGACTGTCGCCAATTACTTCACGTTGCCTTTAAAGTGGATTATGGAGCAATACTCTCGCACGATTTTCTTTTACCGTGTCTTCAGAGAGTTGTGCACAAGACTTTACATCGGCATTTATATAGACAACAAATCCTATCACACTAACTATAGCTTAGTTAGTGTACAACCAACAATGCAACGACGTTGTAAACAATATACTGCATAATGAAATGCACTTTATGTATCACGTGTGGAGATTGGCACACTTTTCGATTTCTCGTCCACGTGATACGCCAATCTAGCACTTAAATCAACCGACTAAAAGCTGTCTTCCAAAACGTATGATACCTTTTTGCAGTGGCCATTAGCATAATTCAAGTGGTAACATCGTGGTGTGTTGCAATGGCTCGGCAAATTTATTAATTCAACAGTAAATCATTTTAGAGCTTCCAATTAATTAATCAAACTGTAAAAGAGAAATGGGTTTTCTCAATGGCTCATTAAGGTATTTATGTAGCTCTTGGAAGCTGGACGTGAGAAAGTCGAAAAGTGGTTATGTAGAGGAAACCTCTGATTTGTACATGATTTTCGTCATATGGTTTTTTGAAGCGATAATGGCTAACGCCTATCCATGATTTAATGGTTCGAGTATTAGAGTAGCCGCGTATTGGACTAGCGCGGCCACATGATGCCTGATAGCCAGAGAGAGAGAGAGAGAGAGAGAGAGAGAGAGAGAAAGAGAGTTGAATTAAAATGTCAACAATTAAGAAAATATTCAAAACACATAATAGCATGACGACTGAGACAAAAAAAGAAAAAAATTGGTGTAATAGTCTAGTCCTAATATCACTGCTTGAGTATTCCGTTCAGTACTCCGATATAATTCCATAGCTCAGATTACTAATATCCCGCTGGCAGATCTGCTGGGATTGAATTAGGATCGAGTGGCGTCTCAGTCGCTTCTCGTTTCAAGATTATTGGACACGTTTTTATAAGAGATTCGCACTTGGGTACTGCAATATACCTACAGTCAGCTGCAATAATTTACACACTTGTAGATGTTCAAATGTATGACGCTAAATTACTTTGATTTAAGAGTTATGGTGCTACACTATTATTAGGGGTTGAATAATAAAATTCAAGCCTCAGGTTCAACGTTACAATGGAATCATGCAAGAATGATTTCATAAAAACTCTCATACATGCACCAGGATCGGAACAATTCATTTAAAAAAAAAAATGTTGCATGTTTTATTGCAAACTCGCTGCTGCCCGCGGTTTCACCCACGCGGAGATATTGGATTTAATGGTTTTTATTTTTTGCGGGGAACCCTAATTTTTTCTCTAAAATAAAAGTAGCCTAAGTTACTCCTTATAACATCAGCTATCTGCCAGTGAAAGTCCCGTCAAAATCGGTTCAGCCATTTCGGAGATTACCCGGAACAAACAGACAGACAGACAGATAGAGAGACAGACAGACAGACAGATAGACAGACCGACAAAAATTTAAAAAATGGTTGTTTTGTTATAGATACCGTTTATACTTTCATACGCATTTAGTAAAAAGCTGTTATTTTGACATTACAAACAGACACTTCAATTTTATTTAGATGTATAGAGTATAGATGTATAGATTGATAGTGTACCTGTAGGTTGCAAGGAATAAATGTTGCAATGAAACCTTCACAGAACCGCATTTCATTAATTTATGCCCTTTCAGCTGTTTTATGCTGCCTGCTCGTCGTCTCCCAAAGGAATAAAAAAAAATTAAAGATCTCGGGTTTTATTGAAGATGTGTGTCGATGCTCCAACCAGTTCGAAAGGCGCATTTAATAAGCAGTTATTCTGTCTTCATTCGACTTTTCTTGTATGAATTGTAAAACATCTTTATCCAGTCCATCAAGTTTGTTCGCGATATTTCACTGCTCCCATATTCCATCAATAAGTTGCATCAAAGGGAAATTTCTTTATGAAACGGATATTTATCTACGTATAGCAATACAAACTTACCACGGCTCTCTGCAAATTGACACGCAAGCAGTCTCTTGCACACCCGGCAAATGCAACAATAAGGCACTCGGCAATATAATTCTGTTTCTGAAAAATGTTTCAAAACTTTTTTCGAAACTGATATTGGAGTAAAATATTATCACACGTGACTTGCAGGGCTTTTAGAATCATTGCCCAAAAATTTCGACTTTCAATTTTGAGCTGTTTTGTTTTGTGTCAGGTAACGGGCTCGCTAGCTATTACATTTTGAAATCGTTTTGAATTTTAATTTATATTGTCTATTATATTTTTATTATATGTCAGCCTTCTATTTCTATTCTATGTCAGCGTTTGATCAGCTTTCAAGGTTTTCAACTAAATATAAACACAAAAAAAATCCTCCAGAGAAAAAAATAACGAAGTACCATCATATTTTTTTCAATACCCGATATGCTGAAATATATTAGGCCAAAAATTAGATAACTAGTTAGCTAACTTAAAGTTTCATCAAAATCCGTTTAGTAGTTTTTGCGTGAAAGAGTAACAAACATCCATCGATCCCCACAAACATTGGCATTAGTAGGATAGGATTTAAAAACGTCGCAGAGTTGTAACCCAGTCCTCGTGTTTTACATTCATTCATATCATGAAATTTTAACCAAGACAGTACTTTACGTTTCACGGAGTATCGTAAAAAGGCTCTGAACAGTAAGCCTGGTGCACTTAGTATGAAGATACTGTTTTATAGTCTGTGTAAAAACATCGACTCGCGTACTTGACAAACTGGATCAAATTAAACCTACCCTTTTCTAAGTATTTATTTTTAGTTTTAGAGAAATGTATCGTGAAGTCTCTCGCAGATTCGCTCATCGGCCATGTCGATAGCATAGCCCGCATATATAACCGCATAGTGTTAAGGGGATTTTTTAGTTCTCGTCTAACTAGTGACCACCCTCATTTTTAAAATCTATCGACAAGCATCCATCGGTTTTCGGCTATTGCACTTGGGTGTCTTGAAAGCCGTTCCTTGTCATGTTCACTTTCTTCCACACAGACGAGATATTGGTGAAATGGTAAATTATCCGAAAAAAAATATATCGGCCAAGTGCGAGTCGGACTCGCGCACCAAGAGTTCCGTATAAACTTGTAGGTACCTATGTAAAAACTTCTTCCATAACGGGCCACGTTACGTCAGCTAGAATTCACCAAAATGATTAATTTCTTTTGGTAATGTGTTTACGAATTTACTGTTCCAATTTTTCACTTTACTTGTGCTATAAGACATTCCTTGCCAATTTTCATTATGGTAGGTCAACGGGAAGGTTTTGATTCCCTGTCTTGATAGACAGACCAACAGTCAGATAGACCAACAGATAAGTAGACGGACCACGAAGCGAGATTATAAATAAGGGTACCGTTTTTCCTTTTACCGAACCCTTATATAACCTGCTTAGAATGTAAGTGATAGAATTCTGGAAAAAATATCAATATAAAAAACTGCTTACGAATCAGTGCATTTACTTGTAAAAACAAACCGTACCAATTACAATCAAGGAAGATTAAACGTACAATGCTATTTATAAACCTGTAGCTGCACAGTAATCGTCAAATGGTTAAGTTTTATCACTTCGAGGTCGGAATCCAAAAAAAAACTAATCTTTCTTTGAAATGTTTCAAAGCGAAAATGCATAGTTTCTATTACACTAACTTAGCTGAAACTTGGCAATGCTTTTACTTACAATCAATTCTCGAACCGTTAAACGAACATCGGCAATAAGAAAAACAGACAGAGAAAGAAAAAGAACCTGTTTTCCTTTATCCTAAGAAATCTTACAAGCAACAAGGACTCGGTTGCAGGCTCCAAGAAATCTTGCATTTTCCGAAGCTCGCGTAATCCTCTTAGCAGGACTGTATTGTGAGCCAGAAAAATGTTTCACTCAGGTACTCTGTCACAATAAGTTAGAACGACGCCTTTGGAAATGACCGACTGAGTGAAGAACCTTAGTACATTAGTCTTAATGTGATACGGTTCGAAAGTGTTTACTTTCGTTGTTCAACAAGCCGTGCTTACACTAGGTATATACAAGTTACTTGGAAGTGTAGGAATTAGGTAAGGAGCAGTTTCGTTTTATTAAATTAGAAATGGAGAGCGTTTTATCTGAAGTTAATTTAGTTACAGGGTTTAATGGAAAGCGACACTCTTACGGTCGAACCTATTATCTGTACTTATTACTTACTAGCTGCAGCCCGCGGTTTCACCCGCGTGGAGATATTGGATTTAAAAAAAAAAAAAAACGCTTACACACTCATACCCCCGCACTAGGATTCCCTGTGTCGCAGGTGGCATGGACACACACAGATACACATCACAAACATCCAAGACCCGAGAACAAACTTTATGCTTACACAAAATCTGCCCCGGCCGGGAATCGAACCCGGGACCCCTCGCTTTGCAGGCAGGGTTACTACCAACTTAGCTACGGAGCCGTCAAATTTCATGGGTTTTATTTTTTACCGCGGAACCCTATTTATTTTTCTAAAATTAAAGTAGCCTAAGTGAATCCTTGTAACATCAGCTACCTGCTAGTGAAAGTCCCGTCAAAATCGGTCCAGCCGTTACGGAGATTGCCCGGAACGAACAGACAGATAGACAGAAAAAAAATTTAAAAAATGGTTTTTTGTTATATGTAGTATATACTTTCATATCCATTTAGTAAAAAGTTGTTATTTTCATATTACAAACAGACACTTCAATTTTATTTATTTGTATAGATTTAAATTTAAAGCTTTATGGCTCCGAAATTACTATGGACTGGTATGTTACAACCATAATATAAAGCATTTAAATCATGGTGGTCGGTTGTCGTTTATTGCTCATATTGCTAGCTACCACCCTGAAGATGAAAAATGATACCTAATAATTAACACTTCTTTAATCGTCTGTCTGTCAAGGCTTTTTATCTCTGCGAATTTTCACACTTGACAACTGTTTTATAAACATCAACCTTACACAAATCCAGTTCAGAGCATTGTTTTGATCCAATTATTATATTAACATAAGATATACATTAACATTGAGAAATTTCGGCAAAATATTGTATAAGTAATGGCAATTACGCTTTTAGAAAGCTTTCACAATTTCCCTTCCAAAAAAACTCCTTTCAACGTCCTCTTTATCAAGAGGGATTTAGTTTTAATTTACTAAATAACTAAGCCAGCCACTTCTTCTGATGTACGACGGCCATCAACGGGAATTAAGTAGCACCTGCTTAAGAAGAAGTTACTTTCTGGGAATTCTGAATAATTTCCTTTTTCAACAGGCAGAATGCCTTTATTAAGGCGTATATAGCAGGTAAATAGATTTTTTGTGCCATAGGTGGGAAACAAGCAGAATGCCCGCCTGATGCGGGCAAATGAATTTGCGAATAGGACGAACAGCGAATGTGAACGAAATGAGAACTTTACAAATTGATAAAATGAACCAACTGCTCCTAATTCTAAAAATCTGTCGCCAAGGCACCTATATTGGTGTGTGGCAGCCAGTTCTGATCTAGGTGTAGCGTATTATCTTCCATCTTCGACCACATCGTAAGAAAGTGTCAAAGGCAAACACCAACATATAAAACAATACAATAAAGACTTTCAGGTATGTACCTATGTACAATTGTACATATATACATCACACATACATCAGGTACATACTACCTAGTTATTTCCGTATCGTTATAAGAAACAAGACAAATAATTATTTCATGGCTGCGTATTACTCCGTCTGACACATGGTTATGGGTTGAATAAATTTGTGATTTATTTCCATGGACGAAGTGGAAATCGTACGGGCAAATTTTTACCATACGTAACTGACGTATGTCACGCAAGGTTTTATTTCAATACATTGAAATAAAACCTGCAAAATGCGTGTCTGTAGCGAGTGTGGCCGGGCGGGAACTTGTGCGACTTGAGTGCGATGCACCGGAGTTCGAATCCCAGTTCGGCCCCACGCCAATGACTTATTTCAGGTTATGTGTTGATTTAGCTCGCTGTAAAAAGGTGAAGGAAAACGACCACAAAATTCGAGGACATGTAATATTCACCAACCCGCACTGGGCGCGCGTGGTGGATTATGGCCTATACATTATCTGAAAGAAGGCCGGTATCCCAGCCAAGTGTAATAATCAATCTATTCAATAATAGCCTTAAAAATATTGTAATAAAAAAACCGAGCATAAACACAAACTTTACGAAAGAAAATTATAAAAAGTAAAGTTTGTGAAAGTTAAATTAAAAAGTTTAGTGTCGAAATTGACAGCCTCGACACGAAGGGCCCGCCTCGGCCTACTAGACGTGGTTGTATAAACGATTAACTGAAACAAACGTAAGGTCCATGTTTTTTAACTTGTCTAAAAATGTAATCGAATATGGCGGATGCCCCAACCAATAACATAAATAGTGATGTGATCACCAACCAACAAGCGAATAATGTCATTGGTTGGTAATCCACATAATTGTTTACATTATTATACAAGTTAAACAAGTCGATATAACAAATGACAATTTGGTCCATATATTTTAAACTACTGAACCGATTTTTATGAAACTTACACTGTTCCCTAAGTTGAAGTAAATGTAAGCTAATAAAAAGAACGGTCACACCGTGGACGTGGACCAATTTACATACAACTTTTGTATAATTTTTTGAAAGCCCTAATAGATTATCATCTATACATAAAAGTATATCAAATTGAAGCGTCTGTTTGTAATATCTAAATAACAGCTTTTCACTAAATGCATATGAAAGTATACGGTACCTATAACAAACACTACGAGTATGTGTGTGTTCTAAAAGCTGTGCTTGAAAGCCAGTTATTTGTAGACTTAGCGTGATCACCTACTTTGGTCACATCATCACCTAAGCTCATGTGAAATAGGTCGTGATATTATGAAAAACTAGCTGCTGCCCGCGGTTTCACCCGCGCGGATATATTGGTTTATATGGCTTATATTTTTTTGCGCGGAATCCTAATAATTTTCTAAAATAAAAGTAGCTTAAGTTACTCCTTATAACATCAGCTATGTGCCAATGAAAGTCCCGTCAAAATCGGTCCAGCCGTTTCGGACATTACCCGGAACAAACAGACAGACAAAAATTTAAAAAATGGTTGTTTTTGTGTATGTTCCGTATATATACTTTCGTATGCATTCGGTAAAAAGCTGTTAAATTGATATTACAAACAGATACTTTAATTTTATTTATTAGTATAGAGATAACATGTTATTTTAATGAACATGTTACACCTAGTAATTGACAACAATCCAATTGAACAAAACAACGTAACAATTACTGTCCCAATTTTACAATATCGATATCGAAACGCGTCGGTTAATCGAATCGGATTATTATAATTGCCGGTCTCTATTAGCAACGGAACATGTCAACTAAACTGGTCCGTGATATATGGAAATGGTAATAATCCAGTGCTTCTTTTAAAAACATATAAGTTGCCAGTTTTCACATTTACCTATTAACCGTTTATCGAAAGCCGCGTCTTTAGAAATTAGTTTTTTATTAGGGGATGAAATTTTAAAAATCTTGATTGTTTGCCTTGCCAGCAAACTCCTGCTTTAGTTCCCTCAGAGTATTAAAAGTTTTATCGTTTTACCCAAGTACAGGGCGTCTACTCTCATGCTGTCCAATTCGAAATAGCGACACCGAACGAAGTGAGACCACAAATCCTCGCACAATCCTCTGCTACTCGTAGTTCACGAAATAAAAGCCATCAAACGAATGTCAAATTTTTGGTCGTAATTTTTCAGAGGTCGCAGTGGATCGAGATTTCTAGAAGGAAATGGAGTAGACTTTTTGTTTTTTTATTCTGTGTAGGCTTACGTTTAATATGCTTATGGAGAGGGCTATGCTCGGAGTTTTCCTGCGTAATAAGATCCAAAACGAGGAGATCCGCAGGAGAACAAAAGTCACCGACATAGCTATCAAAGTTAGCAGGTTGAAATGGCAATGGGCAGGCCACATCGCTCGCAGAACCGATAACCGTTGGGGAAGAAAGGTTCTCCAGTGGCGACCACGAACCGGAAGACGTAGTGTAACCGGAGGACGGCCCCCCACTAGGTAGACCGATGACCTTGTCAAAACCGCGGGGGACCGTTGGATGCAAGAGGCGCGTAGTCGATCCAAGTGGCGTTCTGTGGGGGAGGACTATGTTCAGCAGTGGACGTCTTCCGGCTGATGATGATGATGATGAGGCTGATGTTTGCCCAGCAGTAGGATAGTACAGATTTGATAGTTTATGAGAAACACACACGACGCTTGTTAAATTTTTAACAGCAATTAACAACACGTTCTGGGATAAAACGTAGGCTATGCTTTTATCCGGTCCATAACGTATTTTTTATGGGAAAAGTGACGTTGAATTGCTACTTGAAACAAGGACAGACTAACAAACACACTTTCATATTTAAAGGTACCAAGTAAGGAGCTAAGTAGCATTTTCTACAAGTTTTCATAGAGAGAGTACTTAACGGAAATTACATGAAAAAAAATCGTAGCGTCGAGCTTCGTTGAATGAGAGTAGCCCTCCTGATTATCAGAGAAAGCCTTACAGCAAACAATGGCAGAATGGTACCCACCTTCACTTGCGTAGGCTTTACGATCGATTGCATGCCGTTACTTGGCTGTATGTAGATTTAAATACTTTATAACTTAACAGTACGTCCGTATACCAATATAAAAATACGAAAGAATGTTGGTATTTTTTAATTATTTCAGGCAGGTTAGTGGGAATAGCTCCGGGCTACCCATGGAACCTGGGTATATCAAGAATATATCCGCCATGACAACAACAGAAAGTTACTTTCGTTAGGACAATGACATCTCTCATCTCTACTTAGTTTATTTTTGTATTTCAGTTGTTTCCTGTTTCGTAAAAGTTTCCGAGAATCAGTATAAAGACGTACCTACCACGCTAGCGTTAAAAGTAGATTCGCGAAAAACATCTGAAATCTATCTGGTTTCCTAATATCCCGTTACAGGACAAAATAATACTATATTACATAATTCCTATTGTTTCTGCTGCTGCTGATTAATTAAATGACTAATTACATTGCGTTATCCACATACGCCGGATACAAAATTGGAGGACATATGTAAAAAAACGCTGCTTTTTAAAAAGGTGAGAGTTAGACAAGCTTTACCACACACAATTTGTTAATCATTCCCCAAGCCACAGTTTTACAAATTGTATAACTGTGCCCAAGCACCTACTGGTGTAATCCGCTAGCCGTACTTGATAGCCAATTCCAAATCTATAGGCATAATGGGTTGCCTAGGTACTCAGCTATTAAGTCTCAAATGCCCAGTAATTTTACTGATTGAATACATGCGTCTTTGCCAATATGCACAAGCGGGAAGCTCTCATATCAGTCGAAACGCATCGCAGAGATATATGTTTATTATACCACATCTGCATTACCGGTTGGCTACGCACCGTTACCGACGCACGTGCATCGTACGCTTGTCAAAGAGGTAATGCATCATGCTAACAATGACATGCGCAGAAATAGACAGTCTATTTAGACTGGACTATTTCCCGCCGGTTTGTTAGGTAGGTTTTAGCTAGAGTTAATGTATAATCTGGACATTTTGTTAGTGGTAGGACTAACTCTTCTGCGAGTGTCCGTCTGGGTTGTTACCACCGCTTTGCTCGCGAAGTCTGCCGCCAAGCAGTAGTGTGCAAGCATTACTGTGTTCCGGTTTGATGAGCAGAGTATCCAGTGAATTTACTGGGCTTATGAGACTTAATACCTAATGTCTCAGGGTAACGAGCGCCCTGCAGTGCCGCGCAGGCTGTTGTGTTTCAAAGTTCTGGGTGGCACTGCAATTGTTATGGGCCGGCGTTATGCTTACCATCAGGCAAACGACCAGCTCGTCTCGCTTCCAAATAACATAAAAAAAAACATTTATTGATAACTATTGCAATATATTTTCTTCCGCTTTGGAGCTAAGAAGGCTCTGAGGTAGGGACGTCGACCAACGTTTCAAGAAAATCGAGTTTGATGATCGCGATGGGACGTGTAGGAGTCATTGCCTATTCTTAGCTTAGCGTATTCTGCGGTTTAGCGTGAAGTCATTCTCGACCGACCTGCGGCGCGAGTACGGAAGTCGGTTCGATAAATTTGTGGAATCGAAGAACTCGATAAATTTATCGAATGTTGCGAATACCGAAGTCTGTTCGTAAATTATTGTAGTAGCTCTATATTCTCTTTGGATTCGAGCTAGCTTTTTGATAACTTTTGTAGATTGTATCGAGGCACGATAAATTATATAAAATGTCGATAAAACCCACTTATTCGATTTGAGCTGTCAATTTTATAAATTAATTAAAAGATCCGTACTTGCGCCGCTGTGGTCATAGCTCCTATTTGCACCAAGCATTTTAATTTGATCTTTAGAGCGAACAGCTCAAGTGTGGAATTTTCCCCGGCATTTGTTTTTCCTTAAAACTACAATTCGGAACTCTTCAAAACAATAGTGAACTTCAAGGCATGCTACACTGTCGGTCACTATCTTAGTGAGATTGCGGTCAAACGCAAGCAACAATCAAAAAGGCAAAACTACTTAATTATGCCAAACAAACTTGTACACGATGTTTGCTATCTAAATTACTGAACCATCACAACTTCCCCACGAAAAGGAACACGGGAAGAAATCGTCGGAAAAACCTATCAAAACTTGAGAAAATTCAATAACGACACTTCGTAAGTTTGTTAAGCGGAGTGGCGGGAGCATTTTATGAAAAAAAAAGTGTCGGAAAAGTATGGGTCTCAATTTGCGTCACCGTCCCCTATAAGCGCTTCGTGAAATAGATTGCCAATTAAC
Organism: Crocallis elinguaria; assembly: GCA_907269065.1. Taxonomy (NCBI): domain Eukaryota; kingdom Metazoa; phylum Arthropoda; class Insecta; order Lepidoptera; family Geometridae; genus Crocallis; species Crocallis elinguaria. The sequence goes on along the minus strand of OU026079.1, from coordinate 5,667,276 downwards.
ATGTAAATCATTTTATTTGGCGACAATTAATAAACAATTGAAAGAAAAAAGTGACGCATACAACTTGATATTGCATAGAAAGAAGTATCCACACTTAGAAGATACGGGCCATGTAATTAGTTTGGGGCTATCGTAACACTTTATTTATTAAGAAAATTTCTGTTAGGTACTCACTTTACAAATATGTTAAGTTTGGTTAACTCTTTGGCAATAAATTATTGTAATTTTTATCTACAAAGTACTGTTCTAAACCTAAAAAGAATAAAAAGGAGCACATAATTCTAGGGACTTCAATGATTCGATCAAAGTTGTAAACAGCTTTTTTTTTTTTTTGAGAAATCCAATCTTGAAAAACAAATGATTTGATATTTTAATCACGTTGAAACGGCTGGGCAGATCTATCTGAAATTCGATGTAGCGACTAGCGACAGATACTTAAAAAATGCTAAATTCGTTTCAAATTAAAAATACTTACACGTGAGCACCAGGAGACCACTCAAGGACTTTAAATAAGTAAGGGGTCCGATTTTATAATAGGAGCAAAACTCATCGGCATTTTATCAAATACTTTATTTTATTAAATAATGCACAACGGCTTCGCCCGCATGGAACTTTATGTGCCGCACCCGGTTTAAACCCCTTAGGGGTTGATTTTCGAAAATTAGTTTAGCCTATGTGTTATTCCAGAATTTAAATTCTCTACATTCTAAATTTCATCAAAATCGGTTTAGTATAGTTACGGAGATAACAAACATTCACACACACAGAAACTTTCGCATTTATAAAATTATACTAGGTAATAATATTAATAGGAAATAGGATAGAATGTTATGTTGATAATATTTCCAGTTTTAATATATATTTAGTTTTGTGTTTAAAATTTAAGCTTTAAAGTGGTATTAGAGTAGTCGCTTGAAAGCGCTTGAGCGGATAACCTCCAAGAATCTGTGACAAAAACAAAATTATTTATGATAGGTTTTTTTAATGAATAAGTTACTTTATTTATATACCTAATTCCCGCAGAATAAGGAATAAATGCGGGAGAAGTTGTAGTACATATACACAAGACGTATCTAATGAATACAAATCGGCCATATCACGTTCACAACATTTAATTATGTAAACAGTGAGACGTAAACAATTTGATTTAGCTTATCGAAAGTTGTGATAACGTTCATAAAATGTAATACAATTTAATTCCATTTTGCTACGATCGTAAAATAACTAGTTTACAACAACCTCTGAATCTAATGTAATTAAATATACTTTTAGTTTAGCCAGTACGTTATCGATTATGAATTGTTATTTCAAATTGTAATTTACAATACAGTATGAAAGTAAACGTTGTGCAATTTGTAAAGTAACGAATACAAGTAACCAGTAGGTTAGAGCTCCCATACACGAGCTTTCCAAATCCATCGCTCTGCACGTCGTGGATTGAGTGGAACGATGCGATGGTCCAATTTCGAGACTCCATTGTGAGTGCACCATCGCTCCATTTTTCGGTCATACTGCGTCTCGAGTACTGTAAACTGAGCGCGAAATGGATCGTCGTATCAGCCACTAACGATGACTTGGAACGTTGGATTTGGAACGTTGAATGTTGTGGATTGGAGTGCTCGTGTATGTGAAGATACATGAAAAATAGTTGATCAGACCAAAAAAATGTTTTTTTTACTCGTTAGGTTATTATTATATACGATAGTGTGAAGTGGCCTTGCTTCTTCTCTCCCTCCGCGTGAAAACAAGACAAAAAGAGCGTATTTAAAGCAAAGTTCTAAACTTTGATTTGATTTTACATTGGCTAATTGAGTCGTAATTTAAAAATAAAAATAGTATGTATAAATTCATTATATTTTAAAGTTTTTATCTTAACAAAACAACACAAAATAATAAAATTTCCTGGGGAGAATAAAATTACGAAGTAACCTCCTTTCATATGTTTTCAATAAATACTCGATGTGCTGCAAAATATTAGGACAAAAATTACATAACTAGTTAGCTAATTACCTAAATTAGTGAGTATACTACGGATTTTGTGAAAAAAATCCATTAGTTTTTTAGCTATACCCAAGAAACGCTTAACTTTAAGCATATCATTGTTTCACGATCGCACGCTATGCGAGAGATAGAAAGGGCGCGCGGAAATGAAGAAAATTTTGCTGGCTTTAGGCGTCCTTTACGAGTCGCTAGTCCAAAAATGCGATTTTTTTATTTACATTCCGAGTATTACTTTGCTGACTATACGTGCCACTAATGGCTTAATATCCTATCATAATAAGCTTTATCATTTTACTCACGCGATATTTCTATGAAGGACGACTTGTATAAACCGTATGTACCTGTAAAAAGATAAAATTATAATTAGCTAAATGTTAGTTAAATACAGGCTAGGTATTATTTTAAACACAATGGTAATAAAATATTTAGATTTTGTACACGTACGTTTGCAGCGATTGGAACTAGGACGCAAGCACAGCTTCAGACTTACCCCCTTATTCACAAACGTTCCGCAACTTGCTTAATTACTAGATAGTGTTTTGTCTCGTTTTCACGCGTAATACCTTCCGACAACGTGAAGTTGACAGAGCAGTTTAAAGCATAGATTATTTTATTGAGCTTTTATGAATAAGGGCGTTAATGCGCTTGGTTACATATTTTCAACGTGATGATGATAGCTACTCAAGATCTGTTCAAGCTGTTTTCGCTTAATTAAAAGCAATTATCAGCTTGCCAATTCATTTTGAGCTATTATAATTAATGTAGTTTTAATTGAATATTTACTTCATCAAGGAATCCGATACCTTCAGAGGGAAATTGCTCAATCTTATCGAGATATTATTTACTTAGGCGTTGGAATTAATTAAAAACTTTTAACGAAGTAGATAGCTGTGGTGTTACCTGTTTAAGCTAACAAGGCACAGTTTTCTGATAAATAAATAGCCCTTAAATATGGAAGATCATACGTAACGGGAAAGGTGGATAATTTTTGATTCGTTTTTTTCATATGGTCCAATCTTTTTTTATGTTATTTGACAGCGAGACGAGCTGGTTTGCCTGATGGTAAACATCATTATGTTTACCATCAGGCAAATTATCAGGCAAATTTGCTCGTGAAGTCATCCGCCAAGAAGTAATGTGCGAGCATTACTGTGTTCCGGTTTGATGAGCAGAGTAGCCAGTGAAATTACTGGGCTTATGAGACTTAATACCTAATGTCTCAGGGTAGCGGGCGCACTGCAGTGCCACGCAGGACTATGTGTTTCAAAGTTCTGAGTGGCACTGCAATTGTTATGGTCCGGCGTTATGCTTACCATCAGGCAAACGCACGCTCGTCTCGTTAACCAATAGTATTAAAAAAATCGTAGGTTCCTAATACTATCTGCTCTAGCAGATCATCAGATTACTCGTATATAACTAATATCGATTACCGAAAAACAACAGATAAACAAGCCGCATGTCACATGTTCCCTTGTGACATTAATCAAATTCTGACTATGCGGTTTGATGGCCACTAATTACAGTGTGCAGATCACCTGCACAGTAATTACCCTACTAACTGCTGCCTAATCTGTGGCGATTACTGTGGCAACTGTTACCTAATCTGTGGTGATAACTCTACCAAATCCTGATGGTGATTACTCTAGTGTCTTTAGAAGGAATTGTATTTTGACAGCATAAGGGTATGTTAGTTTCCTCTTTACGAACAAGTAAGACAAGACAAGCAAGAAAGTAAGATAAGACAGCATTAGTTTTAGTCTGTGATTCGGGTAGATGAATGTGCAGAGGCCCGCAGCGCTGTTAGAGTAATTTATTTTAACTTTCATAAGTGCTCTTGAATAAAGCATTTTGAATTTGAATTTGAATCTTTAGGCCAGCTCCACACGTTGGCCCAATGCCACTCGATCTGGAAAATCACTTATTGCGGCAGCCCGCAACGACTCGAGTGACTCGAGCTTCTCCCCGCCCACACAAAATAGAGACCAGAAGAAGTGCTTTGGCGCGTAAGAACGGCCTAAGCGCCCGGGCGCCCCTTCTGTTCTTTATATTTTGTGGCTACCAGTGGCTGCGAGTGGAGGCTGCACCCAGCCACTGGATGGCCACGTCTATTGGCTGCGATTAGATGGCCACGTTCTATGACCCAATAAAGGTGTGCGGCAGCACTAAGTGGTCTAATATTAACGTTAACCTATCCAGTAAGCATTCAAAAAAGCCTGTTTGGTTACAATGATCTCCTCTAATATAATTTAATTCTCTAACTGTTACCTAATCTACGGCGATTAGAGCATTAGCGGCAGAGATGGCTAATCCAGGCTGCGTTGATAACATATCGCGATGCGGGCTGTACTACTAAAAGCACAAAGGATTTATAACAGGTATTTAGATATTAGGATTTGTAAAGGGCCACACATGCTACGGTCTACCGGAGAGGTTTACCAGTGCTGATGTGCGTGTAAAGGGTTACACGGTCAACCTGCGCAGGTACTTCAGCATGATACGCAATGTTGTCTAAAAAGTGTCAAATAATTTATTTCTAAACTAGCTGCGGTTTCACTCGCATGAGCTTTTTTCGGGACCAAATTTAGCCTAAGTATGTCACTCTCCCGCCCATATCTTCTTCACCTTATGTATCTCTAAATAAAAAAAATCACGTCAAACCGTTGCTGCGTGAAAGAAGTAAACAAACACACTTTCGAATTTATGGCCACATCATCAATAGAAGTAATCGATAAACTATCAATAATAAGTAACGAAATTAAAAACACGACTGCTCTAGCCAGTGTCACTCGGTATGATTCTAACGATACCCTATACAAACCTGCGGCGCAAGTACGGATCTATTCGGGTCGATAAAATTCGATAAAATTCGAAAATATTCGATAAAATTCGATAAAATTCGATAAAATTCGATAAAATTGACAGTTCAAATCGATAAAGTGGGTTATATCGATTTGAACTGTCAATTTTATCGACCGAAAAGAACCGTACCTACTTGCACCGTTGTTCAGGAGTATAAAAGTTTTTTTTTTTTATGTTATTAGGTAACGAGACGAGCTGGTCGTTTGCCTGATGGTAAGCATAACACCGGCCCATAACGATTGCAGTGCCACCCAGAACTTTGAAACACAAAGGCCTGCGCGGCACTGCAGTGCGTTTGTTACCCTGAGACATTAGGTATTAAGTCTCATAAGCCCAGTAATTTCACTGGATACTCTGCTCATCAAACCGGAACACAGTAATGCTTGCACACTACTGCTTGGCGGCAGACTTCACGAGCAAAGCGGTGGTAACAACCCAGACGGACACTCGCAGAAGAGTTAGTCCTCCCACTAACAAAGTTATGGTGAAATAAAAAAACTCACATGCATACATATCTTAAACCCTGAAAACTCCTTTTTAGACAGTCATATAAAAAGGAAAACAAATTACCATCTAGTTTTTAGACAATTCTATACAAATACACAAAACAAACATTGTTCAAATGGCGCCCAGTCCGTGTGTCAATTAAACGTCTACCGCAGATTTTACCGCTCTGATCACGGAACAGAGACCTCTACTCTATTCCGTGGTTGGGATGTTGTTTACCAATGTGAATCTATCTGTACCTACTATTAAGTACTGTGTATTTTTGAGCCAAAGGTTTTTTGTATAATCCATATTTTAATACTTTATATAATAAATCCGAAAGTGGTTTTCACCCGCGTTCCCACAGGAACCATGCATTTTTCCGGGATAAAAAGTAGCCTACGTTACTCTCCGGTCCATAAACTATATCTATGCCAAAAATCACGTCGATCCGTTGTTCCGTTACTGCGTGAAAGAAGGACAAACCAACAAACACACTTTCGCAGTTATAATATTAGTAGGACGAGTATTTGAGTATTTAGGTCATCCGATTGATAGTTAGGTAATTTTAAAAGTAATTAGTGAAACAACCGCTTGATGGCTAGGTAATTTTAAAAGTAATTAGTCAAACATGATTGTGTAAGACACAATATCAGTCTTCACGGCGATTATGTTCTAAGAAACTGATTACTTACGGTATTTGCCATAGGAAGAACGTGGCCTATCTTATTATAGTAACCTTAGTCACTAAGAAACAATTAACTAAAGAAACAATGACTTCGTAAAGAAAATATATATTTATGAATGATTGTTTTTTTATGTTATTTGGTAACGAGACGAGCTGGTCGTTTGCCTGATGGTAAGCATAACGCCGGCCCATAACAATTGCAGTGCCATCCAGAACTTTGAAACACAAAGGCGTAGGCGTGCGCGGCCCTGCAGTGCCCTCGTTACCCTGAGACATTAGGTATTAAGTCTCATAATCCCAGTAATAGAACTAGCGACCCGCCCCGGCTTCGAACTGGTAGTTTTTTTACAGTAAACGCAAGTGCCTGATTTCACGTGATGAAATTCCGTCACTTTTTTTTTCTTCTCAGAGACAGCAGAATAATCTTCTCAATAATAATCAGTTTCCTTTTTTTATAAAAAAAACACCTATTTTATGTCCGACTTTTACCATGGATTTTCCAAAAATTTTCTTCCATGCAAATCTTGTACGTACTGACATTTACGAACACAACAAAAAATATAGCCAACTCCCCAACCAATTAGACTTTTAAATCCTTACTAGTTATTTGCCTATCTGTAATCACGTACGGCGTATAAAGGTACAAGTCCGAGACGGGCTGCAGAAAGCAAATTGGAACCGCAAGCTGCAACCGCAAACAGCAAGCCACACTACTAGTTTCTATGAATTTCTATGAAATTTATTCCGAGCGCGGCGACATTGAAGCCTGCGGTCGCGATGCACAGCGTGCTGCCGCGGAGCGCCGCGACCGCAGTACCAGTGTTGACGCGAGCCCAGGGATCACACTTTGTAACAGTTCTTTAGACGAGCCTCGAGACACAGAAACTCACTCCAAGGGAAAACGAAGGAGGTAAGGGAACGACTGAAACCTGTAGCCGCGTCATGTGCGGTGCTGCTACCTGTCTCGGAATAGAGACGGCCGCGACAACAGACTACTGCGGTCGACTGCAGCTGCAAGCCATCATGCTGCCTGCGGCTGCAGTCTGCAGCCCGTTCAGCTACAACGCTTGGCTACTGATTTTCATCTTGGGAATAGTAACTAGGTGAGCACTAAAAAATGGCCTATCACCATGCAATGATGTTGTCGAAGGTGCGATTTTTTTCTTCAACGAATCTAAAAAATATTTATTTACTAGCTAACAACAGAGATAAGAAATCTCTTCACCGAGATCAAAAGACTCGTAAACCTGCAAAGTTGGTCAAAACTAGAACATAAACAAACGTCACGAACTTCCATATAAAATAGTTTTTAGCATAGAAACCGAACTGCCAATATTAAAACTATGAAACCATGCGCACATAAAATTTTATTAAAACAAGAGCGACTGAAACCATTGAGATTATACGAAGTGCAATGTGTGGCGTAGGGTTGCTAAACATACAGTCTGCTTCAAAATTTATTAAACACTAGCTTATGCAGTGTTTTGCTGCATCATCAGTTCAAAAACAACAGAAAAGTTATTCTTAAAACGTTCTATATTTTCATACATTATCGTTACAATATCCCGTTGGAATATTTGCGGTGATTACTATTGAGCGACAGCACCCGACATTTCGCTGCTGTTGCAAGTTCACGGGAAAACAGTGTTGTATATCTTTCTCATGTTTTCGATATAATTACGCTGACCCAAGTTCCCAACCCTAATCGGAACAGAAGCGTAACAGAACACAAGTGTTGTAAATAAGGTATTAGAGTTGTAAGAAAACGATTTTCCGTGGCGCGTTAACGGTGATGTTATCGGAAACTGGAGGCGTAACCGCCGATAAGCGACCGGCCTTCGCTTGTTTTCTATTACTGAGCAGTTTTTAATAAACTATAAGTTCAATAACTGTGCTACGAATAAAGTTATGCACTTTAGCAATTTTCGTATTTCCGAATTAGTCACTTATGTCCGGTCGTGTCGCGACTAGTCAGCGACTAACGAGCTGACAAACTAAAAACGCAGTGTGTTATATTAGTGTCAATTTTTGATTGACGAGGCGCGGGATGACAGCACTCTGTTTTGTGACGACAGGTACATACAGCTACTTACTACTTTTTAAAACTATATGGCGTGTTCGAAAAAATTTGAGCACTTTTACACATAGATTCTGATTGAGGCCCTTTTGTAAACAACAATATTACTTTACATCTCGTCTACAGCTGATAGCTCTCTATTACGCCTATTATTTTGCCAAATCCCTTTTTAACCTTTAACATAAATCGGAAAGGTCAGATTCAGTTCAATAGCTTTCCGAATATTCTGTTTAGACTGGAAAGAGGGATGGTTTATTTTTAGGGGCCTTATACGGCTTACGTTTACACTTGTCTTTTATCGAACAAGGTTCTTGTGCTAAATATTATACGTAATAGGCTTATGATCATTATTAATAAAATGGTGATGCTACAAAACAGAACCCCAGAATAAAAAATCTGTGAGCAGGCCTGTCGTTGAAATTTCTTTCCATAAAGGCGTGTTCAGTCCTAAGCGTTATTCGCTACAGCCGTGGTCGAGAATCAAACTGGGTGTTAAACTTCATACAAATACGGGTGATATTACCGCTCGATATTTCCCTCTAGCCACAGAAGACCATAACACGTCGTGCTCTCCAAAATAGCATAGTACAAGTCAAAGAGTAGTACAAGTCCATGAAAGATTGATGATTGTTGATAAAACAAAGGAAATACGAAAGTAAGGAGGAAAGTGGCGTTCCTCTCTCCTCTTCCAATTCTAAACCGGACTCGTCGTGACGAAAGTAGAACAGTAGTTTATGTAGTATCTAGCGGCTTTGCCAACAGTTTTACGAAAGAACTCACCGGGAATATTCTGCTCATGAGAGCGCGTTTTGCTCACGTGACGAATCCTTGGCTCGCGAACCAAACATTTCGCCGTGACGAAGCGAAACGTTTTACTAGTTTCACGACGTATATTCCTCATCTAGGCACCAACTCCCAATATACATCAATTCGTGGTCAGCAATATATTTTTAGCCATGTACAATAATGTACACTTTCTTATTTGATGGAATCAGGCGTTACTTTGCTAGTAAGAGTATATGGCAAAGCCATCAGTAAGTAAATTCAGTATAGATCGAACTTACGCCATTAGACATTCTTTATCGCGGAATTGAAACTATAAATTATTCACTTTATATAATCTTACATTTTCTTTCTAAATTTTTTTTTCTCATAGCTTTCGAATTACCTAGCGGACCTGGTTTTAAGCCTGCATGTCAGCCTGGAAACAGACAGGTGGAATAGCTCCCGAAAGTTACTCTAACTTAAAAGTTTAGTACTGGAGCAAGGGCTTTAATTCGTGTGTGTTGATAAATGTCTCTGTGTCCTAAGAGCTGTTTTTACACAACCAAGGTTGACCAATACAACAGGACGGTTCGCTCGCGAATTCGCGATGTTCGAATGCTCTGAGTTACCGTTCCTAAATTCTTTAATGCTTTTTAAAGTTAATCACTACTCGTCGACTCGTCATCTCTCATCGTCGACTGGCTTGTTAGCGCACAGATTATGCATTCGCGTCTAATAGACATGACTAATGGCTTACTCAGACGGATTAAAATATGCATTTAGTTGGCAGACGCTTGCATTACAATCGTGGAGTTATAGAGCCGTCATGTTAATTATATTGAGTTAGTTAAACGTCGCTTCGGAATGGAAGGCAGATTTGTCGGTTCACGATCAAGAATAATGTGGTTTTTTTTAATGTTATTTGGTAAAGAGACGAGCTGGTCGTTTGCCTGATGGTAAGCATAACGCCGGCCCATAACAATTGCAGTGCCACCCAGAACTTTGAAACACAAAGGCCTGCGCGGCACTGCAGTGCGCTCGTTACCCTTAGGTTTTAAGACATTAGGTATTAAGTCTCATAAGCCCAGTAATTTCACTGGATACTCTGCTCATCAAACCGGAACACAGTAATGCTTGCACACTACTGCTTGACGGCAGACTTCAAGAGCAAAGCGGTGGTAACAACCCAGACGGACGCTCGCAGAAGAGTTAGTCCTCCCACTAACAATTACGACTAATTAACTATCAATTAATGAAGACCATCATGGGAAAATGTATAAAGATTCATTAAAATATACGTGTTTCACGAAATAAATCCAAACAACTCAATAAACTATTTCATACAATAGTAAAACTATTTCGCCAATTTGTTTAGAAGAATAGGGTCCTAGCTCATTAGCGGCGCTGAGAAGTATTCAAATTGAAAACATTAAATAAAAGAATGTTTGAATCCCTAACATCTGTGCCAAAACACGCTCATATTAACGTAATTTTCATCAAATAAATCCCCCGTTCAATTAGCAAAAGATTAATGTAACCAGATCAGAGCAATTAATTGAATAAAAACAATTAAGCTGTTTAACAAACAATGAGAACAGGAAGGAGAAACAACCATTACAATGCAGAAACAATCTCAGAGCAGTTTGTGAGCGCGATAACTTTCATAGCTATCGATTGCATTTTATAAACAACTTTAATCGGCGATTGTTCCGCCTCTTACCGACTAGTCGCGTCGTCTATTGTTCTCTGGGGTAAGAAACGGACTGCCTTTCAGATGTGGATGCGGCACATTGCCGGCATTGTTCGCAGATTGTGTTTTTGTCCGGAGACGGGCGAGGAATGTATCAATGTCACTGGATAAACGGCGGGAGACAATCGCCGGGGACGGAGGATTTCAGCGCAAAATGAAACTTCGCGGAATACTTAAGTGAAGAAAATAAAAAACTGGGGAATAGTTTGGTGTCAGATGCAAGGAGTGTTCGCGGTACGACTCTGTTCGAAACTTTGTGTCGTCTGGGATTGCTGGCAATATTGTGGCTTACGTCTGCAAACGTTTCGATTTTTTCTTTATTTCCGGTCAGTATTTACACTGTAAGACAAAAAAGAAAAACATGCATTGTATGAATAAATGTATCAAGCTATTATCAATTATTCGTTCTATGTCTTGGGTGTTGTGGAAACCTGGTCTTCGTAGATCCTGATTCCTAGATACAGGGAAATGTATAGGGAGATATAATAATTTCCGTATGTCCAAAATGGTTCCGTTTGTCTAAACGTCTCTGATACTTAGCCTAAGGCATAATTAACTATTTTATGCCATCAGTCATAAGCAGTTTAGAACTAGACAACAAACACGCATAGATGCACAGACAACATCCCTTTCCCTAAGGCTAAAGGTCATTAAGATTCGAACCATCAACCTACAAATCAGCGCCTAAAGTTACTACCGCTGAGCCGTCGTTGAATAAAATACGTAAAGGTGTATTAAAATAATATTATTGCCTTAGATCTCCGAGAAATAGATTCCCGAGGTCCCCTGAGTGACATTGGACTCACTTATCATATTTTGCCCTATCTTACCTTTCCCGTGTTATTTTTCCCCTTCATTGTTTATTTACTTTATTTATGGAACACCTACAACTGTTTGTCTTCACAAAAGCTAGGATCAAGTAGGCAAACCCTTCTCGTAGAATAATTTACTTACATTTCTTCAGATACAGAATAATATTATGCAGAGACTTCAAAGGTTTCAACCGTAGCATAAGAAGACCTTAACTGCATAGGAATATGGAAAAAAATCTTGGTATAGATGGTAGGTATTCATCGAAGCGCTCAGTGGTAGTAAGGTCACCCGTCCAACCATAGGTCTGTTCGAATCCTGCAACAAACTTTGGCTTTTGGTGAAAGCGAACGTGAAATTAAAATGTATTATTAAATTAAATTGGTATTATACCTACATAAGAAATTTTATGAGGTAGCAAATCAGTCACCAAACACCTACAGGTATGTTTCAAATTGAAAGCCAGTTTAGTAGTAAATTTGTAACTTATTAAGCTGAAAAGTCTGTTATGCCGTTTCAATTTTTTCAATATTTTTGTGATTTTTTTACTACAAAATATTGAAATGATTATATATTACTACTACTTATTACTAATAAAGAAAATAAAATAATTAAACCTATAGCACCTTTTTAAACATAACTGCATTTAAAATAAGTTATTTTTGGTATAGGTCTTGATCCAGTAGGTATTATACATTTCTAACATTTTTTATCTCAATTTTGAGTTGATGTTAGTTGAGCCCTTCCCTTATCGCGAAAGTATAGATTTGGCGTGTTCGACACCTAGATTATAGATATGCGATAATAGTCAAATTCTAACTTATTAAGAAGTCAGATGCAACAAACGGTTATTCCTACCTGGTTATTCCTACCTGAGAATCCTTCTCCCTTCTCATCTCACCGCCCGCCCGCGTTGCATGCTTCCTGAAGGATATCGCCAACAAACATGACGGGTATACTTATAGCTATCCTATATCATTTGCAGATTCCGATGATAGAACCAATTTTAATGTAAAACATCGGTTACATTTAATTCATCAAATTTATTCGCGATATTTTAGCTGGCGTCAGTTGGAAGGGGAGAATTCATTGTAATTGAAGTTCGTTACCTGTATGTTCGCAGGCGCGAAACTTCGTCCCACAGTCATAAGTCATACAAAAGATATCGCGAGCTGAAGTGACGGGCTACAATCATATCATTGCTAATCAGGAACGCGCCGTTCTATTAGCTTTCAATTTTCTTCATACCCCTTTACACTGGCAGCACAATAGTAAACACATCAAATGCCAACATAACCCTCCAACGTCTACAAATAAGCAGCGTCATATTCATTAACCATTTAACATCACAATTCTCTATCACGCACGCGCCGCATGCACAAGTTTACCCGAAAACGTTTTATTAAAATTCCTCATACGCGCCCCACATAAATAATAAACAAGCAGCTTTGGACTGAATCGTGAAAACGTGACATTGAAACGAAGCTTGCCCGCCGAAAACCCAGCCCTTCCTACCAAAATGAATCTCAGTCATACGTAATACGGTTTAATTTCCCTCGTCCTAATTAAGCTGTGATGTTACGTTTTATGATGAGGGTTAAAATTGTGACGTGCCGAGCGTTAAACTCTAAGATTGAATTGCTTATTGAAATTCAGCCATTTTGCTATTAGGATTAAGTCGAGATTCGGTCGTGCGTTATTTTTATTTAATGTAACAGAGTTCGATGCTGTATGAAGTGAGATTTATGGCGGGTGTGAAACAGTGGCATTTGCAGGCGCCGCTGAGTTCTCCATGCATGGAGGCACTCAGAGACGTCGGGAATCTTAATTGTGCTCCATTGAGAGATACCAGCGCTCGGCGTCTTTATTTTTGAATAGGACTTGTTGCTCCGAGCCTCCAGACGTGACCCTCGTGTGAAGATCGTCACATTTTGCTGGTCTAGTCCTCGGAAATGTTTTTTGTCTACGACCATTCTTAGCGTTTTCGGCTGAATGCCGAATTTCGTTGCAAGCAGGACGGCCAACCGACCAATGGTCTGCCATCATTTCGTGGAGTAACAAACCGATGATTATTTAAATAATAAATGCTCAATATATGCTGTAAACTGCTCTGTCAACTTCTCGTTGACGGAAAGTGTTACGCGTGAAAACGAGATAAAAACTTTCTAGTAATAGTAGACTTACTGAACGTTTATGAATAAAGGGGAATGTGTATAACGTGTGCTACTTAAAAAACTATGACTCATAACAATAAAATTGTTAGTATGAATTATTAGCTTGTAGTTGAGAATCATTTCATCGTCCCTTACAAACAAACAGGTTATTTTAATTCAGAAGACAAAAAAAGGAGTAAACCTTTTCAGAAAACTTTTCAATATACTTATAAGAAGAGAAAAACTCTGCTGTGGCTGAAGTTTGATCATGATTCCGTAAATCCGTACCAATGGTTGTATTTCAGGCGTGCCACTTATAAATCAAAAATAAAAATGAAGAGGCCAGGGAATGCATTCTCTCAGTTTTAGTTACTTAACCTAAGAACTAGATACACCAAGAAGGCTGTCATTAAAAAGACTAGGTGGCACTGACAGGCAGGTTTTTTTATGTTATTAGGTAACGAGACGAGCTGGCCGTTTGCCTGATGGTAAGCATAACGCCTGCTCATAACGATTGCAGTGCCACCCAGAACTTTGAAACACAAAGGCCAGCGCGGCACTGCAGTGCGCTCGTTACCCTGAGACATTAGGTATTAAGTCTCATAAGCCCAGTAATTTCACTTACTATGAACGAAGTACTTTCTCTTCTTGTTAACCCGTTGGTTTAAAATTGATCATCATTTACGATCTCCAAAAATATCGAATGCAAGAAACGGCCAAATCGAACCGTTAAACTAAAATAAAGCTTAAATCAAAACACAACGAAACCAGCATTGAATATCGGGATTTATCAACAAAGATTCTAAGAAATACCATCATAGCATCTAGGCGTCGATAAACGAACGTTCAAACAGCGGCGTCTTATGTCGTAAAGTACTCCATTTATGACGCACGATAACCGTAAATAATACATTATTACTCTAGTTAACCCGAAATGTTGGCTCACATTTTCATTTTACACAGACTGGTTGAATTTCATCGGGTAATTGGAAAAACACACAACAGTGAAGTCTCTTCGTTTGCATTTACGTTAGGCTATAAGCTATACTACCACTCGAAGTGGCCAAAGAGCCAAGGCTAGAGTGGAAGTGACTCTTAAGCTAGTGCAACTGCCAAATGCCAGAACACCCCGACAGGTGCTTGACAATCGATTTGTAACTTCAGGATGGAAGCTAGATTACATTATTATTATTATCAGCCATTACGCTCCCACTGCTGGGATACCTCTCTCCGAGTGAAGACTCGGAGAGAGGTATGAGCAATAATCCACCACGCGGGCCCAGTGCGGCTTGGTGGATGTCACATATATCCGCGAATTTTATGGTTCTTGAACATAAACCCGCATTGAACATGCGGGTTTCCTCACGATGTTGTCCTTCACCGTTTTAGAGCGAATGTGAATAATCCGCACATAGCTTGATATATGTCATTGGTGCGGGCCGAGTCGAGATTCGAATAAAGTGCGCCGGATTGAAAGTCGCACAAGTTCCCGATAGGCCACACTCGCTCACTAATTTACCTATTACTTACAAATGTGATGTAGAAACCATTTCATTACTAAATTCGTTAAATTGTGATCACTTTGCAATAACAAACAGTATTCGGTGTCAATGACTGGTGGTTTCCCCACAGTCATGACCTCTTCATCTTTGCAAATACAATGCTTGCACATACAAGTAGACTGATATGTCAAAATAAATCTTTAGCTCTTAGATTTAGAGCTTAAATTCGATAGATGTAGTAAGACGTATGTAAAGTTTGTTAATTTAGCACATCGCAAGTATTGGTTGAATCAAGGGTACTGTACTTGTTATTGAGAAATATTAAACGATACGTTACAACCATGCATAAATAGATTTTCTTACGTTCACATGATAAGATATAAATGATATAAATTACTGGTGCCGGGCGGAGCCGAGATTCGAACCATGATGCGTCGAATTCAAAATCGCACAACTTCACGTTCGGCCACACTCATTCGGTTGAAAAAACTGACAAGTATATTCTTTTAATTGACCTTTCTGCATGTTGTCGAGAAAGTTAAACAATGACGGGTCATAAAAACTGCTAATCACTTTCGAACAATTTATTTATTAACCACGCTTCACCTTTGCGTAAATCTATTAGATTATTATCATTGACTGGAAAAATACAGACGGGGCTCTTAGAGTCCGTTAGTGAAGCCACTTTAGTAAAACAGATAAAAAATACTTGAGTATACATTTTCTAGTACTGGCCTAGTTACCACCACCAAGTTGAAAATCGGTCGTCAAGAACTTATCAACGTGTTCCGGCAGATGCTAATATTTTTGTCTAACCATCTTCGACCACATCGCCGCATAAAATCAAGCGAGCAAGTGGTAAAATGGTAACCTATCATGCAAAAAAAACTTTAAGTAAGGTGACAGTGTCATTCTACTTTACTACACGTGAATTTATGCGAAAGGCTTATATGTACAACTACATACTTAGCTAAACACAAGATGGCTTACTATACCAGCTTCACTATCGGTTTTGAGCGCTCCGTCTCAATTATCCCGTTAATCTATGATGATTATCCAACAACTTCATTTGTTTCAAAGGTACACTTAAAGGAAACACTTAATTTCTCGGTACATAAAACGCTTTGTGTAGATTCTAATCTACCCTGGAAAGGAAATGCCCGGAAATGGCTACCCAAATCGCTTGTTTGCGTGAATTAAATTGTAACTGGTAAAATGATGTTAACCGCGCGTGTTTTACAAATTAGGTACCTTTTTTATGCGATGAAAGTTTTGAAATTCTTACCAATATATTAAAAAGTGCTTTTTTTATAGTCATGCTTCTTGCATAGTGCAACAGACACTTCAATTTTGTTTATTTGTATAGATTAATTTCATTTACTTTCTAATTCACAGCGTTGGGAATGATGCACAGGCACACACTATTAAAAGTGCACTATTTTACTGTAATAAAAATCAAACTGGCTTAACTTTGATGGATTTTTTATGTTATTTGGTAACGAGACGAGCTGATCGTTTGCCTGATGGTAAGCATAACGCCGGCCCATAACAATTGCAGTGCCACCCAGAACTTTGAAACACAAAGGCCTGCGCGGCACTGCAGTGCGCTCGTTACCCAGAGACATTAGGTATTAAGTCTCATAAGCCCAGTAATTTCACTGGCTACTCTGCTCATCAAACCGGAACACAGTAATGGTTGCACACTACTGCTTGGTGGCAGACTTCACGAGTAAAGCAGTGCCAAATAACCCAGACGGACACTCGCAGAAGAGTTAGTCCTACCACTAACAAAAGGGTACCTATGTGTTTCAGGGAACCGTCTGTATTATTAAGTTAGTCTTATAGTAATAAGCCAATTATTATCAGTGAGTTACGAAAACCACACTTAAAACCCAGGTCATTCTAGGCTAACTACACTTGAGAGTTAGTTCAGAGCCATATTCTAGTAATAAGACAATACTTTAACTGCAGTTACTTAACAGCTAAAGCTACATTTCTAATAACCTGGACATTGTAAATATATATGAATAAAAAAGAATACCAAATGATTGTTTTGCCCATCTCGAACGATTTCTCGGAATGGGTACTAAGAGTCATTTAACTTTCGTGAGCGCTCACCAGCGGCCCTGAAGAACACATTTGAAGCTGAATTTAAGAAGCTTTACCTTCCCTTATTGATCACCAATAATAACCAAAAACTATAAATAATGTGAATTTATATATACCACAAAGTTGTTTAATTCAACATCACTAATGAGTTCATAAACATAAACGCGATCACATCAGCAATCAATCGTTTTCGAATATCGTGAAACAATTGAATAGCCGATATAAATGTCGCATGTCCCGTAGTTCATTGCGATGATCGCAAATGTATGCGTTGGCAGACGGGTTGATTGAAACTAATGGGAATGGATATTGGTCGCTATTAGGCGTTAAGCTGAGTGTGGCCCATAATTATTACGTAATACGGTCTGGGGCCGATTAAACAGCTTCCTAACCGTTAATGAAAATAAAGTATTTAGGAATGCTGAGATGCATGACTATGTCTAATGAAAATTCGTTATTCAAAAATTCGAACCGTTTCTGGTGAAAAAAAAAACAATTTGAGGTGGGGCAGTTATATCGATGCACTTGAAAGACGAGATAGAAAACATTTACTTATTAGCATTGGTTGGTGCAGCAATAGGCATAAAATTGGCTCTTTAAACCTGCTCCTTTATGGATTATGGTTTAAAATTATGCATTTTCTATACTCGATATTCAAACTCCATAACCCTGTAATAAATATGTTTTGAACATATTTATTTTAAATGCTGCAATAATTAATGTAATAAAACTGTAAACAACAGTAATTTGTTATATTACTAGGAGGCCTACCACCATCTATGAGAGCCGTATTTAACCTTACATTGGAAATTGTAGTACGAATTTTCAATGTAAGATTAAAGTAATACTGCTCTAAGAGATGGTGTAGGCCTCCTGAAGTAGTTCCGTAATAGTACATTACGATATTAGTGCGTAAAGATGGTTATAACATGCGAGGCGGAATTTCAGCCCGAGCCGAAGGCGAGGGCGTAATTGAGCCGAGCATGTTATAACCAATACGCACGTATATCGTACGACGTTTTTTAACACACTTGCGAGTAAACAGGAAAAAAAAACATTTAAATAAACTCAATCTGTGAATGCACACTGTTGCTTTCCCGCCATTTTACCAGCGCGCTTGAATAGCAACAGCGCGCTGCTCACTAGCTGGAGTGGTGCGGCGGCGATCAGTTCCATATTTGAAATGGCAAATAATACTGTTATGGAATTTGTATGGACTATAACTTAACTATTTGCTTTGATAACACACGCGTTTTTTATGACCCGCTTTACATATTTAAAACCGGTGGAATTATATCAGCTTTACGAGAGAGGGTGTTAAAAAGGAACGTTATAGCACGTATGCTATAATGTTAAGCTAACAGCATTCTCAATCTGACATATGACATGTGACATCTGATACGTCAGATGTCACATGTCATATGTCAGATTGGGAATGCTATTAGCTGCAGTACCTAGGTAGGTAATAGGTATAAAAACTCTTTCAATAAGAGCACGGCCTAAGCACTCCTTCGATGACAAAACTAGACAGACCAGCCCCCCTATTCGCTAACTTTTACGTTTCTAGTGATTAACCGAGTCTGGTTGTACACCGACATTTGATGTCAACTGATTTATCATAACTTTGGTATTGCGTATCACATTGAGTGGATAACTGGTTATAGTGACTAACGGTGTCTTTCAGGACTTCACTAGCGCAACACTATTTTCTATCGACTATTATACGACTAAGTTATTTAATGCTTTTTGAGGGTTGTGCGTGGAACATTTTGAGGACATTTCATTTTAGGCGGTGTATTTAAGATAAAGTGGCGGTAAAATAAAGTCACAGACTATACTATAACTATGTATGGTAAAATATATGTAAACTCTTTGGGTAAAATTCATAGTAATTCATTACGTAGGTAATCTTCATTCCATTCGAGCAACATTCGATTAATTACTGTTTAAAAGTTAGTTCAATATTAGAAATTTGGTGATAGTAAATAAAGTAAGTAGGTTATGATACCGAATTAATAAAGGAGGCAAATTAAAAACTCATACAAATAAATAAAATTGAAGTGTCTGTTTGTAATATCAAAATAACAGCTTTTTACCACATGTGCTTGTGAAAGTATATACGGTACCTACAACAAATTAACCATTTTTTAAATTTTTGTCTGTCTGTCTGTTTGTTCCGGGTAATCTCCGAAATGGTTGGACCGATTTTGACCTGACTTTCGATGGCAGATAGCTGATATTACAAGGAGTAACTTAGGCTACGTGAACGAAGCCGCGGGAAACAGCTAATATTTTGTAAAAATATTTTTTATACTATTGGATAACGAGACGAGCGGGTTCTTTGCCTGATGGTAAGCATAACGGCGGCCCATAACAATTACAGTGCCACTCGCACTTTGAAACACTAAAACCTGCGCAGCACTGCAGTACACTCGTTACCCTGAGACATTAGGTTTTAATTCTCAGCATAAGCCACTGAATTTCACTGGCTACTTTGTTCATCAAAAGGGAACACAGTAATGCTCGCACATTACTGCTTGGTGGCAGACTTCACGAGCATAGTAGTGGTACCAACCCAGACGGACACTCGCATAAGACTTAGCCCTACCATCTAATCATAAAATATATAATAATAAATACTCCAGCATCACAATCACAACAAAATCGTTGTTGTCGATCGACGGTGTTAATCACTCGAATTTATAAAACACTGCTTTTGGGTAGTGTCTATCACAAACCTCGGTGATTATCAAATTTGATGTCCACTATGCTTACATAATCGCAATTTTAAACTATCGATACAGAAACATCTGTCAAAATGAGTTATGGTGAGTAACAAGTGACTAACCGCGAAACTCGGTGCTCATGACGTCATCCAAGTTGATAACTGAGGTTAGCCAATACGAAACTAGCTGTTTGACAGTTCATCGTTGTACACTTTGCCAAGTGATCATCACTTTGAGTTGTCAACCGAGATACGGAATAGCCCTGCTGCAGGGCTATTCCGTATCTCGGTTGATAACTCATAATGATGATCACTTGGCAAAGTGTACAACGATGAACTGTCAAACAGCTAGTTTCGTATTGGCTAACCTCAGTTATCAACTTGGATGACGTCATGAGCACCGAGTTTCGCGGTTAGTCACTTGTTACTCACCATAACTCATTTTGACAGATGTTTCTGTATCGATAGTTTAAAATTGCGATTATGTAAGCATAGTGGACATCAAATTTGTTAATCACCGAGGTTTGTGAAAGACACTACCCAAAAGCAGTGTTTTATAAATTCGAGTTATTAACACCGTCGATCAACAACAACGATTTTGTTGTGATTGTGATGCTGGAGTGTTTATTGCTATATATTTTATGATTAGATGGTAGGGCTACGTCTTCTGCGAGTGTCCGTCTAGGTTGGTTCCACTACTTTTCTCGTGAAGTCTGCCACCAAGCAGTAATGTGCAAGCATTACTATGTTCCCGTTTGATGAACAAAGTAGCCAGTGAATATACTGGGCTTATGCTGACAATTAATACCTAATGCCTCAGGGTAACGAGCGCACTGCAGTGCTGCGCTGGTCTGTGTTTCAAAGTCCTGAGTGGCACTGCAATTTTAAGGGCAGGCGTTATGCTTACCATCAGGTAACGGACCCACTCGTCTCGTTATCCAATAGTATAAAGAATAATTTTAGATAATACTAGCTATGCCCCGCGGCTTCACTCACGTAGCCTAAGTTACTCCTTGTAAGTGGCACCGTAGACGCTCAAGCAAACGTACGTTTGTTTGAGCATCTAAGGTGCCCCTGACATCAGTTGTCTGCCAGTAAAAGTCTCGTCAAAATCGGTCCTGCCGTTTCGGAGATTAACCGGAACAAACAGACAATTTTTTTAAATATGGTTGATTTGTTGTGGGTACCGCATATAATTTCATATGCATTTTGTAAAAAGCTGTTATTTTGATATTACATACAGACACTTGAATTTTATTTATTTCTATAGATTTTAAATTTGCCTCCTTTATTAATTTGGTATCATAACCTACTTACTTTATTTACTCTCACCAAATTTCTAATATTTTACGAACAATATTTGCACACCTGCCTGCAGGTTGAATACATAGATCAAAAATATGCGCTACATGTATACTAGCAAATAAACGACTTGATTTGATTTGATTAACTTTTAACAATGGTGCTCGAATGAAGATTACGTAATGAATTACTATGAATTTTACCCAAAGAGTTTACATATATTTTACCATACATACCTACTAACTTATAGTATAGTCTATGATTTTATTTTACCGCCACTTTATCTTAAGTATGCCGTCTAAAATGAAATGTCCTCAAAATGTTACACGCATAACCCTCAAAAAGTATTAAACAACTTAGTCGTATAATAGTCGATAAAAAATAGTGTTGCGCTAGTGACGTCCTGAAAGACACCGTTAGTCACTATAACCAGTTATCCACTCAATGTGATACGCAATACCAAAGTTATGATAAATCAGTTGACATCAAATGTCGGTGTACAACCAGACTCGGTTGATCACTAGGAATGTAAAAGTTAGCGAATAGGGGGGCAGGGCCCCGATCGCGCTAATTTGAAATGACAGCGTACAGTTATGGTTTGGTTGTAGTTTGATACCAACTGTTGTTTAGTTTCGGTTCAGTCGTGTGGAATTCGATATTGCCGTTCATTTGACAGCGTTAACTGTCAGTTGTTGTCGAGAAACGTCTCAACTTTTGGTAAAACTATTAGCGCGATACGAAACGGTCAAAAAGCTGTGAAGCGGTCGTGGTTTAGTAGCGGTTTGGTTGATAATTTTTAACGCGATTGCCCTCCTGAACTAATGAAATAAAGTAACCTACTGTTGAAAACGTTTTTGATTTGCTTCTCAAGTTTGCTGAAAATGGCCGCAATATTTGCCTATCCGGTCTTAGATCCGATATTTATTTATTTTTTATTTTTTTATTTGATGACGAGACGAGCTGGTCGTTTGCCGGATGGTAAGCATAACGCCGGCCCATAACAATTGCAGTGCCACTCAGAACTTTGAAATACAAAGGCCTGCGCGGCACTGCAGTGCGCTCGTTACCCTGAGACATTAGGTATTAAGTGTCATAAGCCCAGTAATTTCACTGGGTACTCTGCTTATCAAACCGGAACACAGTAATTCTCGCACATTACTGCTTGGTGGCAGACTTCACGAGCAAAGCGGTGGTAACGTAACAACCCAGATGGACACTCGCAGAAGAGTTAGTCCTCCCATTAACCTATGAAGACGCTTAATTTGAAACCGATCACTGTACCATGTGTCGTAAACCGTCCAATTCCATTCCACATTGAGCACACAATTTGTAGTTATTGATTAAGCGTAATTCCAGCCAATTCCTACCGGGGCGATACAATAGGCAATATGCATGACGGCAAGTGGCCTCCCGCTGTTTACGGGTGCACAAACACCAGGATGCCGGTCTCAATTGGCTTATATTGAGTGTGACCTGCCACTCCCATTGATATGGGACCGTTCGGTCGGTAACTGAATGTCGTGACATATACATATTATGAAAGAATTCTGTAACATACATAGCACATACACAGTCAGCTTCACGAAATGCTTCTGGTATGCGCCGAGTTATTACAAATGTGAATCGCAAAAGTCTCACTTCTTTGCACTGGTTTTTATATGTGCAATGGATTTGAGATATACATATATAGGTATTATACAAATCTCTTTCTAGGTTGAGCACGTCACCAGCTGTGACCACATCCATACTTTACATCTGTTACGGATGAATGCTTGCTTCCCGTGGCCCCAGCTGAAAGTGCTGTGCCCGTTTCGTCCCCGGAGCTTTAGTGGGTAGTCTGCCAGACAGCCGAGACACGAGCCCCACGCTCACCGTGCCCATTGCACACAGGGTGCAGTGTTCAGTGCGTAAAGATTGCATTTTCCAGTGCAAAAAATATAAGTAAAGACTGTTACAGTCTTTATTTTATTTTTGCCACGCTTTAGCTATCTTGTTCCAACCTCATCATGACTTTCTCTCCACTAACGGTATTATCGCTGGAGTGCAATGAGTGAAGTGAGTGGAGTGAGCGCAGTGAGTGGAGTGAGCGCAGTGAGTGGAATGAGTGCAGTATGTGATGTGACTGCAGTAAGTGGAGTGAGTCGAGCTATGTTGCTATGAATGACGAACTCATTGATTCACTTCTCAAAAAAGCTTGAGAATTGATTGTCTATGCTTTCCACATACCAGATTTATTACTAACCCATCCACACAGTGAATTCATCAACACTTGATTATCGTTATCACATCGCCTCACTGAATACATTAAGGCTTGACAATATGATTGTATGGCGTAATGAATGCCTCACATTGGTATTGTCGACACATTTGATTTATAGCTATTGTAATTAATAAACCGTTTGATAAACCAATAGGGCTGCTAAGCAATTTATAGAGAGTAGGGAAACATTGTCAAAAAAACTGTCATTTTTAAACTATCGATATGTTTAAAGCTTGGAAAAAATTCCTTCACAGACACAATGTTTGAATAAACACATTTCGACGGGTCAGCAATGGACCAGTTATACCTAACTAACCATATCTTATGATGCTATCTAACTTTGAATCGACACCACAACTAAAGCCGTCGGAATCCAGCTGTCAGTGTCCCTTTCATGGCGACAAGTTATTATTATATATTATTATATCAACTTTTTGCTTTATATATATACCAACTCGAACTACTGTGTATAATGCGAATATTTTTCTACAACCAAAAAAGGTGGTCACGAAAAATGAAAACAAAAACTTGGAACGCTATTGATCAGTCTCTCCAATTTAGCGCCTTCTTTCAAACAATATTGAGAGAGTCCTCTCAGCTGCTTGTGATTCTCCTCCCGTCCCGACCGGAGCTCGTACAATGGCGAGCGGGTCACACTCATTGCTCCTATGTTTCAATTGATCCCACACAGACGGGACGTAATCGACTTTAAAATACTCGAAATACATTGGGAATGTGTTAGGTGAAGCTGAAGTAATTTAGTCTGTGGTCGCTTTGGTTACGTTTAGTTTGAAATCGACACTGCTGGTCATTTTTGCAGGGATTATGTGGGGATGAGTGATTTGTAAACGGAGACGGGTCAGTTGCGACGTTTCTGAATGGGAAAAAGGCACACGCTAGTGTGGACGCGAGTAAAGAATGTGAAATGGAAGAACCGTTCAGAACGGCTATTGAAAATATGTAGCAAAGTTTTAGTTATAATTAAAACAATATCAATACTTAGTTATAAATAAGTAAATTTTGTCAATTTTAATAAACTGGTTTTTTTTCTCACTACAGATTTGATTCAATAAAGCACTGTTCATTTTATCTCTCAGAAAAGCGTATTTCGTTACCCTCAAACTCAAAGGTACTCCTAATCTTCCTAACAAAGAACTCGTGTGTAGAGGTAATATAGCGCGTCCCCAAAACGTCGTGGTCCGAACTAATAATTTGGTTTGTGACATAGTAGACATTATAGATTCACTAATAACGGTCTTTATGGGAACATACATGTGACAGTATTATCATAGTTCCTTTATAAAACGAGAATTAGGGATTAGTAGCTGTGCCCTGCACATCTCCTCGCATGTGAAGACATCTGCAACTACTCTAAACTAATTTAATACTAACCTAACTTAAAATATTGAGTGTAAAAATAATAATACATAAATAAATAATTTGGTCTCTGCGCGAAACTTCTTTAAAATACGTAGGTACATATTCGAAAATTCGCATCTTTAGTACGCTGCGTGCTCGCAGCTTATTCGTTTTCTTTTGTCAGGACCAATAATAAAATAAAATTCCACGTTTGTATTGTAATTCATTTGTATATTTCGAGCTGTGATTCGCGGTTTCACACGCATTTTAGAGAATATATAATTTTTTACGATGCAGAAACTACTTCGATCCGTTGCTACGTGAAAGAAGGTCTAACCAACAAATACTTTCACATTTACGATATAAGTATAGGATTAATGTATTAATCCTTTGTGTTATATTTCTTTAGAAACCTTATAAAAAAAGAATTGTGCCATTCAATAGAGGCATGATGTAGTAACCGGTCACCGATTCCAACAACGTCTTTCCGTACGGGTCGCCCTGTAATAGAATCAATTGACAAATATTGTGGGGCGCACAAAACGAGGGTCCAGAAGGAATTCATTCATAAAATATATGCTGGGAGTAGGAAGTAGACGCTCAATGGATGAGGGACGTATTCTCTACTTATTGAATGTTGCCGAGTACATTACCGGTTGAGGGACATATTTGCTGCTCATATAATTAAGAGTGTCTCAGCTTTTTCCTTAAATATAGATACGGCTGAAGGTTCAGCCGAAGGCAACAGCCTGCAGATACTTTTAATGCTTAGCATTGTACTAAAGTTGCATTACGCTGTTTTCTTTCAGTCTGGCTCATCGCAGGATTACAATTATTCGAGTTGACATTGAGTCGAGTCTAACATCGAGCAATCTCATTTTAACCTCGACTTGAGACTGTCTTGTAATGAGCTTATTTCTTAACGTGATACTTCATAAATCGCGCCCTTAGTTGATATTCAAGGGAGATAGCGGTCAAACGAATCGAGACCCGTATAAAAAAAGATTTGTAGGTTATATTTAGCTTGTAAATACATTTTTTGTACAGGAAAAATACGGACATTAAACAGGACTGGAACATACGATACAGTGTTACCACAAAAAAAACCTTTTTAGACGCCTGTTTAGCTGGACAGCATCTAAAGATAAACATAAAAAATGATTAGAAATGTCACAAGAGAATTGTTTGAGACAACTGTTAGACACTACTTAAATCAGGATTTGTGGTTGCTCATATTTAATCGCGCGACTAAGGCATGCTTAGGCGTTAAACAGTGATTAACAAAGGTTCTACGTGGTTTTAATTTTTTTGTGGTCAGAACCTATAAGTCTTTCCATAATACCTACCGAACTCTCTTCATGCGTCTCATAGAGACGTATTTACTTTCCAAAACTGAACATAGTTTGGCCTTAATTTGTTCCGTGCATTTGAAACTAGCACCGTGGTACCACAAAAAAACACTTAAACACGCCTATTTAGCTAGACAATGTCTAAAAATAAACGTCAAAAAAGATTAGAAATGTCACAACAAAATTATTATGTTAGACAACGTTTAGACACTACTTAAATCAGGATTTGTGGCTCATATTTAAACACGCGACTAAGGCATGTTTAGGAGATAAACAGTGTTTAACACAGGTTTGAAGTGTGATGTTTGCCTGCAACTAAATACGTTTATACGACCGAATGAAGTCGAATTCGAGTATAAACTGGGACTGATCGACACAGCCTTGCAGCCACAATGAAACGCAATCAAACTTGGTGAACTCCGTCTCACCTGCTTCTAATATTGTTCAACGCATAAATCTAGATTAAGCTTCGACGTATTCAATTTACTTTGGCTCGGTTTTAAGCAAGGCTTTATCTTTTGTTCAATAAGTGAGACGGGGAGAATTAACGCATTTTTAAGAAATATTATAGACTTTCTTTTTACTCCTGACAGGTTGCCGTTTGACCTTCATAATAATTGCCATTGTTGAAGATGGTAAATACTGAAACGAGGTCTCAAGTGCACCATGCGCTGATTGAATGACGATGTTTTTTTTACCTCATAATAGGATTCAAACCATCGACCTACAAATCGTCAGCCGAAATCACTTACCACTTCAAGTATTTTTTATACTATAAAAGTTTGCCAGATGGTAAGCATAACACCAGCTCATAACGATTGCAGTAGCACCCAGAACTTTAAACACAAGGGCCCGTGTGGCACTGCAGTGCGCTCAGTTATCCTAAGACATTAGGTATTGGATAGTCTCATAAGCCCCGTAAATTCATTGACTATACTTTACTCAACAAACAGGAACTCAGTAATGCTTGCTTGCTTGCTTGCTTGCTTGTTGGCGGCAAAATACACGAGCAAACCTTCCCAGACGCGGACACTCGCCGAAGAGTTAGTCCTACTACCTAGTAAAACACACACTGTTTATTACAATTATTCATTTTATTATATATTCGCGTAGGTATTTCTTTCGCTGAGTAAGTATATAGTGTAAAATAAATTTATATATGTGCGAAAGAATATTCTATAACGCGGAGCTGTCACAAGTACAAGACGTGATAGCGAAGGCAAGTAATTGAAACCAATGAATATGACCTCGCATCAGCTCTTGTCTATTCTGTGACTGCAGTCATTGACAAAAGATACCCGCATGACTTTAAATAGGACGGGAGGATGCGATCCCTTCCCACTTGAGTTTAGGAGCATTGAAACAAATTGAGTATGTGAAGTACGTCTGCGTGAAAAGTGTTGATACGATGAAATGTCTGGTAGTGAAGGCACCTGCTGATTTGTAGGTCAAGGTATCATATAATAAGCTAAAAGTATGACCAGATGAGGCGTATTACGCGCGAGACAACTCCGCCGCGCACCGGTAGCGCGAATGTGAGGTATTATTATAGCTTATACATTCCGCCCATATACAATCGCGCCTTTACCTGCTCGACATAGCATGGTGGTCGGGTTGAGTGGGTGATCTCACTGTATGATATTTAGCTGTATAATAGCTATTACTCGCACCAAACTTTAGGACAGGTCTAAGTATGCGACTCACTATTGTACACCCACGCTGGACCTACATCAATTGTCAATTCATATCTATACTTAGACTGTCCTTTAGCTCTTTGTACCTATACAATCGTTTAAAAATACTTTCATTCACTAGAATTAATTTTTTTTTCTACTCACGTAACTCAAGAGGGTTGCCATGAAAAGTTAATATCACTAATTTCGAGATGTAAGCCAACACTCAACTCAACTATAATTTTGAACAGATCTAATATCAATTGATCGGAAAAATAAAGTTTGTTTATTTACTAAGACAAGGGATTTACGTACAATGCCACAACATGCAAGGGATTCAAGGGATACGCATTACAAAAACTAACCAAATTAATAATTCCTAATGTAAGTATATATATGCAAATGCGTGCAAGCCCCCATTTAAAGAAAGAAGTAATATCTCATCCGGAACCGTTGTCCCAAACCACGCATGACGTATAACCGGTCCAACTCTCGGTCTTTTGACATCCGCCACGTCTTCGGCTAGCAAATTTTCAATGGTCGACCCTATTTCTGCTCATGTAACGCACTTAGGATGGGGCGAGCCTATAACTGGCACTTACAACATATAAGCTATGATTCAGAGAGATACGAGTCTAAGCATGGTACCATGTTTTCATATGTCAAAATTATATAGAATTCTGACATACGGAAGAAAGAATCCAAGCTTAGACTAGTCTCTGAATCTCAGTATTAATGCCATCTTCTTATACTCATCATCATTGAATTTTACGAACACGTGCTCAATATAATCATTACAGTTTTCTCCGTAGCGATGAAAATTAGAGAGAAAACGCCACGTCGGGATTTCTGCTTCAAGTCATGAAGCAGAAATATCAGAAATAAATCGGCATTCCCAGCGCAGAAGATAGATGTATAGTCTGGCGAAGAATCTGCTGAGCCATGGTGAGCCTCTGGTAATGAAGAGGCACCGCGTGAAGGAGAAGAGAATTCTCGTCTTCCCCTCGTCTTCTTTCCAAAGCGAGTGGATGTCGGGTCGCTGTAGACCGTAGGTATGTTTGCAGTATAAGAGCGTCGCGTCAGGTGAGCGGGCAGTGGTAGGTCTCATCGTTACATACAATATGGCCTACAAGTAAAATCTAATGGTGATTACAACAATACGTTTGTGCTAGAGGTCTGTCATGTTTACTTTACATCAATGCAAATATAAAATGTTATGTTATATCCAGCTAAAGTTACATAATAGCTCTTGAATTTTGTGTGGTAGTTTAAAGACTTTGGATGTTTTTATTTTCACAAACCCTATGGTCAGTAGCAGACATACGTGTTATTACGCTACTACTTTGTGTGTTTTCTTGTTTTTTACTACATGGTAACGAGACGAGCATGTCGGTTGACTGATGGCAAGCATGACGCCTGGCCGTAACAACTGTAGTGTCTTTGTAGCACAGAAGCCGGCGCGGCTTTACAATGTGCTCGTGACCATTGCCCAGTAATTTCACTAACTTGCTTACCAAACTAGAGTGCAGTGAGTGCACACTACCTACTGTTAGCACCAGACTATGCGAACAGAGTCGTCCGCAGGACACTCGCAGAAGAGTTAGGCCAACCACCTGAGGCCCTGGAGGTAAACACGGGGGTGTTTCCTTTCAGTGTCGGACCTTAAGATGACGCGCGCATGGCGAACATGGGGTACGAAGTCACCGGGGTTAGAGTCCAGCGGACAAGCGCCGTAGGGACCGCGGAAGATTCCGAAGTGTTCCCGCAGTTCCGATAATTGACGTACGGCAGGAAAACGTGGGGTTTTAGCCAGTAACAATCTGGCATAACCTCTCTGTGGGCCACAGAGAGTTTATGCCAGAGAGAGGTACCCAAAAGGATTTCCCCACGAAAAAAAAAACCAAAAGAGGCCAACCACCTGGTTATTTATTTCCTCCACCATGTGTATATTAAATTTACACGACAGTAATAAATAAAAATTAATAAAAATGTGCAGTATTATCACTAATTTGACTTGCCCACGTGCACTAAACCTTGGATACGTCCTTTCGACCCCCCTCTTTACGCACCGTTTACTGTTCCTCAATTATGTGATTTTCTTTAAGTGGTCAGTCCCTTTTTCCCTCTTTTCTCTTTTGATTTATTGGAGGGAATGAATAAATCGGGCAGATGAAAACTCTCATCGGGTTGCAAGGTGAAAAGTAGGGATTGAGTCAAAGGAGTGTACCTCACACATCTGTATACATATAAACACTCTTTTCACTCAATTTGGACGTGAATAGTATTGAATGTTTAGAGAATGCAGACTTTTCGTAAGATTGAATTTCAATTGTTTTCGGTATGTTTCGTTAACTTCTGCTTTAAAATATGTACGTGTTTGAATATACCTTATACAAACTGTGTTTTTCGATTTAGTAATTTGAAACTGATTGACTTTAATTCACTCGGAATGATATCCGTGTCGGAAGCGACTGTCATGATCGTTTATATTTCGAAATCGCATCGGTCAGAGAAATTTCCCGTTTAGAATTGACCAGACAGGTGTATAAACACGGATATAATCTCGACAAATTTTCTCTGTCCGGATACGTTTCCGAGATAGAAACGATTAGAAATAGTCGCTTTACACACGGGATAATTCCGATTGAATTAAATTCACCCTGATTTTAATTCACTCGGAATGATTCCGTGGTCGTGGCTGGTCGAAAGATTAAAACGGTTAACAAGTTAACGCACAACAAAAATGGGCTAATTTAAACTTTAGATGAGTGTCTCTACCAGAGAAGTATGTCCCGCATAAATTTTATAGAGGTCTGAATTAGGTGTGGCACCGTGCTCAGTTATGACGTTAAAATGGCAAAAGTTATTTTTACATCAAGTTTTATGTTTCATTAAATTATTCGTCCTCACTCACCAACATTTCAGACCCGACCAAAAAAACAGTCACGAAATACACAGATAAACCCACCCTTTTTACTACTTCGCCGTTTGAAAGGACACGTCATTTCTCACCATAAGCGTTTTATAAACGAGCATAAAATTCAATTCTGAAGGGACTGCGGTTTTAACATCAAAGATAGTTGTGAAAGACTCGCAAAGATAAAGGGACCAGTCGTTAGACGACGGAACCCTAAACAGAGCACTGGGCCGCGATATGAAGAATGTTTCAGTCCACACAAACATTCCCTCGTTACCCCCACTAATGACCCCAACCAACCTTTTTGCGCGATACTCATTCAGTCATTCGACCATTCATCTTCCGACCGCCGACGTGTGCAGACGTTGCAAAACGATGTCCGACGAGACAAATTACCTTAAAATAGCACATGGAGTGGCTAAACCTAAATTCAACACGGGCTAATAGACAACTAAACAACAGATTATGTTTTGACCTTTCGATTAAGGCAGAATTTCACACGCGATTCCTTCGCGAGCTTTTCTTCATAATAAAAAATTTAAATGAGCTTCCCCCTTCAGCAGAAGAGCGTATTTTTTCTCTCCTAATGCCATTTTGGGATGCTATTACTCTTTAAATGAATATTCATTCCTGCGAAATCGTTTAAGAGATAATAGATCGAGGTTCATATTAGCTTCACAATGAGTTATTGATCTTCGTTTTGTATGCGAGAATGCGATTGTTCATTTCATCGAATATGGGTAATTGATTGACGGTTAATAAGAGCACGTCAGAACCTGTCTTCGGTCAGTTAGGTTTGTTGTCGATGCAATCAAGCATGGTTTTGGGAGTGTGCCAGTGAGTTTTGAGGATGAGACAATGAGTTATCTCGTAAAAGTTTAACTCACGACGAGAGTGCTTGGCAACCAGTCAGGACTAAAGTTTTTTAAGTTAGGAAGGAGTTTTGTACATCAAAACGAACTATTATTTTACGACTTTTAAATAATAAGTAACAGGTACATGTTTTTCTTTTCCCATACAAAAATCTAGATAGTAAAAGTTAAGATATGAATTAGCAAAACTGTACTTACTAACAGTATGAAAACTTTAGACGTTAGTTAAAATCTTACGTAATATTACTCACTGATTCGGAGAAGCTTAACTGTAGGCTTACCTGGAATAACAAAAAATGTTTTTTATAACCAATTATAATAATCTATATTGTTAAACAAGAAATGCAGGTAAAACTCAACCATCGCAAACAAACTTTGCAAAGGAATCGAAAGAAGACGAAGAAAGCTTCAGGATTATTCGAAAATATTATAATTTTGTGATTAGGGCTGCAAATGAGGGAAGGAAGCGATGGAATGGAATCACTCAGCCGTTTCACTGATCAAGGGCCTCTGGCTTCGACGTATCCCTTTTGGAAAAACGACATAGTATAATATGCCAAATATATATGCACAGTAGTGTACATGTTTTTTTTTATTTATTTATGAAAGTTGCAGGAATGTGGTGACTTTGAGTCGAAGCAGCTTTTTTACAAGCTTTCATTTAAGTTGCAATCTTTAAATATGTGTGTTTAGGTTAAATCTCGCAAGCTGAATTTGACCCACTTCGATTGTGCCGATATTTTACATACATTTTACATAATAATAATTATAAAAATTGGCTGATAATGCAATATAATGATGTCGCAGAGCGGGTCTGATGATGGTTACGGAAAGTGGCCACAGGAACTCTGTAACGAAACGACGTAACCCAATCCAGTTTGGGCTCATTTGATTTGTCTCTACAAGTCTGATCCTAGATGATGTCCAGGGCACTAATGATGGAGCCGGAAGGTAGTCAGAAGATTACAGGACCGATTACATATTATATAAAAGACTGTAAAAAAAAAATTCCACAAATAACTTGTGCTCTGCTTAGACTAGGTTAAGTTAGCGCTTGACCACTTTTCATTTTCCCATGAAGCGATGGTAGCTCAGTGATTGTGACGTCGGCCACTGATCGATGGGTTACCATGGGTCGATGGTTTAAATCTTACAAATGAACTTCAGATTTTAGTGAATGAAAACATCGTTTCGTATGTTGTCGTTGCATAGGGTGATGGTAGGGCATTTTCTAGTGCTCGCTTAGTATATAAAAAAGAATAATCCTTGTTTATTATTAAAAGCTTTACTAATAAACAAGGGGTTATGACTTGGTTTCAGCTGAAGGCCTCCGTATTCTCTATTGGACCTATTAATACTTGACTCTGACTCAAAGCACAAACCGTGCAATAGGATATTAATAAAAATACTACAGCTAAAGCTAAATAAATCCAACTAATCTTCAAAAACAGCTGGACTGTCTAAAGGCAATTGTAAGCCTATAAAAGAGCCTCTTCATTAAACAATTACTACTAAAAGCCTATTAAATCTGCTAGTTATCGCTATTACCTAACATCTCAGATAGAAGTTAAGTTGAAGAATCTAATGTAAGTTCGAAACTACCTCTTCCATCTCCAAATTTCGCCATAATTTCCCCGGAGGAACGAGAAAAATACGGCCATTGCTTAGTCGTACGTAACTACAGTCGAAACTAGCCAATGTAAAACTTGTAGTTTTCAATCTTGAGGAATTTTGTTTATAATTCAGATCCCCAAGGTGTAACTAGAACTGTAACTTATAAATAACTTTTAAGTGTAACATTTGCAGGTGGGATTTCAGTAGTTTACCTATGGAACTGTTAAGGCCTGTTTTCATCAAGAATTATAGTGCTGTTAATCGACTGTTAACCTGGTCACATTAAATGCCATTGCACGTAAGATTAACTTTTATAAATTTATGAAAAATCACCTTGAAATAACGAAGTTCAAAAGGAAAATAAGAACAAAAATAATAAAATAAGAACTAAGAAAAAATGCTTTAGGAATAATTCAGATGGACTTAAAAGCTATGATGTGGTGATATCGTAAACATGAGATCCTCTTTGAAAACTTAACACGTAGAATGATAGATAATAGTATTGATAAGTTAATATTGATAATTTAATAATAGATAGATAATGATAGGTAATAATTATAGTTGATATTTTCAATTTAATAACAATCTGGGTGACATTAAAATAAGTCACCAAGCCAGAATTTTTTCGTCGTAACCGTTGATTAAGGACCGATTAAATCATGTTTTATTCGGGCCCTATACGATTGCAGTGTAAATACAGGCAAGCACGTATGATGGTTTTAGTCACGCGACTCTCTAGCGACTCGTCACTTTTACAGTGTTGCCTGATCGTGCTTTTTGATACCATTGTTGGTAGGAATAACGTTTATTAATTATATTTCCGAAGGAATAGTAAACACGTTTTTAATTTAATACTATACTTGCCAGGCGATCTCTTTCGGCGTTGAACCTCTTTTTAAAACACTGCTGTCTGATACTACTCTAATTGCGCCGAAACTAACCTATTAGAACACTCAAAATTTTAACGAAGCAATTAAGAACTTACCGAAAAAACAAATCCTAAATTATTCTGTTAAGTGCTGAGGGGATATTATTATAATTAAACGTATTCATTTAATTGTATCCATTTTATTTGGTCTGTGATACTTCACTACCTAGAATATGGTCATTTTTTTTTCAATTTCTGGCAATAACTTTTTCAAGTGTCAAAGTCTCCATCTCACAAAAAATAATTTGCGTAATCTAAACGAAATGTCCAACTCTATAAATTAATTTAGTTGTATCAGAAACCTCCATCAACGTCGGGCCCTTTTTCATTTTGACGAGTGACGTTTTAATTACTCGTTATATTACATTTCAGCGATATTGTTTTAATTTAAATTGAATCGGAGGGGGATGAGCTAGTTTTCAATCTTAATGGGTCTAGTGTTAGAGCGTTTAATTTTAGAACAACAACTTTTTTAATAGTCTTTTATCGTTTGAACGCTAATGTCCTTACCACAAAAAAATTAAACACACTCTACACCTGTGTTATACAGCGTTTAACTTTTAAACATGCCTTAGCCGCGTGATTTGATTTGATTTGATTTAAATATGAGCAACCACAAATCTTGATTTAATTAGTGTGTAACCGTTGTCTAACTACATTTTGTTGTGCCATTTCTAATTATTTTAGTCGTTATGTTTAACAAGGTTAGCTGCGGGTATTTTCCTTTACAATGATTATGAAGTAGCCAACCAAATATGCTAAAGGAAACCGTACTTCCGATACGATCTGAAATAGACCGGAGCTTATTGTATTATAGCTTTTCCGGCGAGTTGCATCATAATATCATACCTAGCCAAGTTTTTCAACAGACGGACGTATGTCTAATTCCTTTTCATCTAAACGTGGCGCAAGGTTTTTGCGGTTAATTTCAATGTGTGCTGTTACAACATGGAAACGTTGGTTTTGTACCAGATCAGACACTTCTCTCTGCTACGTGATTGACAGACTGATAAAGACAGCATTCGTTTTAGTCTGTGATTCGGGTAGATGAATGTTGCAGAGGCCCAGATGAATGTTAGTGGGAGGACTAACTCTTCTGCGAGTGTCCGTCTGGGTTGTTACCACCGCTTTGCTCGTGAAGTCTGCCGCCAAGCAGTAGTGTGCAAGCATTACTGTGTTCCGGTTTGATGAGCAGAGTATCCAGTGAAATTACTGGGCTTATGAGACTTAATACCTAATGTCTCAGGGTAACGAGCGCACTGCAGTGCCGCGCAGGCCTTTGTGTTTCAAAGTTCTGGGTGGCACTGCAATCGTTATGGGCCGGCGTTATGCTTACCATCAGGCAAACGACCAGCTCGTCTCGTTACCTAATAACATTAAAAAAAAAAAAAGGCCCGCTGTTAGAGTCATTTATTTTAACTTTCATAAGTGCTCCTTTGGGGCCTATTTGAATAAAGCATTTTGAATTTGAAGGCTCCAACACGATATTTCCTTTACTTAAAGTTCAAGTCCGTGTAAGATTCGTACGTACTCTTAACCTACATATCGGCGGGCGACATCGCTACTACTACAGGCGCTTCAATACAATTAATTGGCTGTGTATTGTAGAAATCTTACAGCTTAGTGGTGCAGCTAGACGGTAGGCAAGGCATGGTCCGGTCAGTATAATAGGTGTGAGTCTCCGTTAAATCCTCTGGCGGCTGTGTGTCGCCGGTTGATAAGCAGCAATGGCTAAGACTTTTGGGGACTAAGGGAAAGGAGACAGCGATCTGACAGAGACCTGTTTTCATATGTTGATACAAGTACAAGTACCAACCAAGTAGTATAACATTTTTTTATGATTGCTCTACATCAGTGGGAGACATATGATGACCATATTCCCACAGCACCCATACGTAGAAATTGAACCCGTAACCTCAGACGCTACTGGATTTGAGTCTCAATCCTCAAGCCTCAATCTTTACGCCATAGATCTTATTTTGGTGGATATCCCAAAAAAATTACGGCTTGGATTAAAAAAGAAAAATAATGTTAAGCTGGTTGTCAAATAGTTGTACTTACTAATCTTACTTATATCATCAATGTGAGAAACAAACGAATTAACTGAAATTGGGTGAAAATCAAAAATATGTTTACGCACATGAAAGCGATGATGGCTCAGTGGTGGTGACGTCGGCTGTCAATCTGTAGATCGGTGGTTCGAATCCTATAATGAGCTTGAGCTGTCGGTGAAGGAAAACATTGTGGTTGTAAGGCATATTGTAGTGCTCACCTGGCTATCTAGCTACCATCCTCATGTTGAAAATCTATCGCCAAGCATCTACCTGTCGTAATCTAGGTTCTCCGTATTCAGCATCTTCGATCACGTGTGGGAGGACTAACTCTTCTGCGAGTGTCCGTCTGGGTTGTTACCACCGCTTTGCTCGTGAAGTCTGCCGCCAAGCAGTAGTGTGCAGGCATTACTGTGTTCCGGTTTGATGAGCAGAGTTTCCAGTGAAATTACTGGGCTTATGAGACTTAATACCTAATGTCTCAGGGTAACGAGCGCACTGCAGTGCCGCGCAGGCCTTTGTGTTTCAAAGTTCTGGGTGGCACTGCAGTTGTTATGGGCCGGCGTTATGCTTACCATCAGGCAAACGACCAGCTCGTCTCGTTACCAAACAACTATAAAAAAAAAAAAAACGTCGTTGCTTAAGATCAGGGAACATCTAGTGGTCAAACGCTAACCTATACATTCAGCACAGGCTCCTACAGCGTATATTAATATCTCACTTGTCAGTATCCTGTACCAAGTCACGCTGCACAACGATAGCAACACAATGTAAACTGGCCACGGGTCACCGGCTGCCACGCCTCTCCCTAAAACCATCCCATACGCGTTAAAGTGGAATATCATGTAGTTAAACGCCACATAATGGACAACACTAGTTTTGATACTAAACTTTTTATATACGAAGCTTTTAAAGCGATCGCCAGTAAGCTGTGGAAAGGCTCGATGGAAAAAGTTAAATCCTTTGTGGTTTTGCGACGCGTAAAACTACTCCATCACTTACCACAATATAGGTCCAATCTTGTTCAGTCGTCCAACGGTCCAGATAGAATTTAATCTTGTACGGCCAACGATTCATACATATTTCTTACCCCAATACCTTGTAACCAGGGACGCGAGAAACCACGCAAGCTTGCCACATAATATAATAAATATTTCGTACGCACTTTTTTGTAACGACTAATTAAATTAAAATATAGTAAATTAATCTAAAAATGCTCAAATTAAACGAAAAAGAACTTGTAGAATGCCGCTGTAAAGTCGGTACACAGATTTTAATTTAAAAACAGATTTGGATTTTCTTTTTGTCTCCCGCAGTACAACTTTGTAGCTCTCATTTGCATAAAAAACGCTACGTTTCTCCCAAATCTTATCTCCTCGTCGTCAGCCTTTGAAAGACAATATCGCACGCTATGGCGAAAATTTTCAATTGAACAATACAAAACGACAATGACGCCTTCGAGAGTATTGTGTAGCACGAGACAGCCGGCTATGGCGAAGAATAGCACGACGGACTTCCGGCCTGACGGAATGGCGGAATGAGAGAGACGCGATGTGAGAATGGCGGAACGGCGTAGCGTCATTACGCCATCGCGGCATGGCGAAGTTTATCGCTGATCCCGCAAAAGATGACGATTTACTCAAGACAATAAAAAAAGCTTTATTGCATAAAAAACTATGAGTAACTCTGCGACACACATACAACAACGAATAGAGATACAAAACAACTAATTATAACAGACACCCTTTCGATGGATTAAATAAATGTGGGAGCAAGTAGACGGTAGTGTACAACAAATTAAATAATTATGTAACATACAATTTTAAATTAATTAGTGCAGCACATTCCAGTGTAACTAAAATAAAGGTTTGAAGATTTTAAAAATACTTTCAATAACCCTTTATCCTATGGCTGAACTCGTCAAATAAAACTGATAAGTGGCAAATGACTTCAAAGAAATGGCTCGTAGATTAATGTAATCTCTGAACTATCTGCCCACACGCGTACATGCGTAACCAGATGTTTTACAATATAGGATACTGCTAAAGAATGGGTGTTGGCAATGTATCAACGACTGTGATTGTTGTTAGAGTCGGAGCTACTTACCCCAGATAGAGATCATCCACAAGTATGTTTAGTTGGCAGAACAAATTAAAGTTCACGGCTTTCATAGTAAAAAAAACAACCACGTTCATGTTTTTAAGACGGGCTACGTTTTACGATCTTATTCATTTGTTTTTTCACCTCCCGCAACGTTTTGACTATAAACTCTTAAAGTCACGTATATCCTATTCACCACTGCACTAACAAAGGCGATGCTAAACGCCTCTACGAGATACAAAATGTGTCATTCAATCACACAGATCATAAAACGTGACATCTCAGTCGTCCAAACAAATGTACGATACAAATCTCGAGGCAGACACCCGGCAAACATACAGTAGTATCTCCCCTCGTTTCCTGCATCGTAAGTAACACACGTCCTGACTAAGTTCACCATCATAACGGTTCACTTCTACTACGCACGTAGAAGACCGTAAATTGAGGAGCACTAAGTAAAAATTCGCATGGCAAAAGCGAGTGTCAACGGCAATAAAAAATCGGGTGTACGTACAGCGAGCGTCAATCTACCAAGAGGGAACGCTATTTCGGTCTGCATGGCATACACAAGCGGTCTTTGAAATTTTAATCGTTACATTCACCCTGCCCTGATGGCACACTAGAGGCTGAGTGTTGCCATGCTCATCACGAAAAGGCATGAGAAGGATAAAAAAAGTGTGAAGTGCCGGTAGAGCCTCCGATAACGAGGGATGTTCGGGTGGTCTTGTTTTTTCTGTGATACCTTTGCATCGGATACATCAAATGCTGATACTCTCTAACTCTATTTACGTTTTCTTTTACACTTGCAAGTCTTTATTTCGACCAAACATACTTACCTGAAAGAAAATAGATTTTTATATAATTGCGCTTTAGAATATTGTATAGATTTGACGCACCGATGCATGACAGGTAAAGGGTATATTCAGGCATTAATTTTTCGCTTTCAGACCGTGTTCAATACAGTGTGGTACTTGACAAAAGCGCTTAACAATGCTATTCAAACCAATTCGCTAGCCAGTTTGCACAACGTGCATTTATATAATATTTGCTGGCAAATCTAATGAAATTAACTTGATATAAAACGTTCAGCATTTTACTGCATTTGCGCTAGCCATAAAGTTTACACAGTTCACATAACTTTAACAACTTTATAGTAACTTAATATAAAATTCTGAATAATCATGCTACAAAGGGAGGTGCAAGTCGCAGCGAAATATATATTAGCAGAATGCATATCGTAACTTCAGGTGCCTTCACGTTACCTTCGGAGCGGCGAGATAAGCTTTCCCTGTCAACAAACGTTACGGAGGCAATTTGGCAAACCTTCTGCACAGAATTCCGCTACGAACTTACTTTTTTTTTGCTGAAAAAAAATTTCTGAGCTATATGAACTTACACCCATATTTTTACTTGCAATGGTTTTTCATGACTTTTGTAAAACTTATTCGTTTACCCAAGCTCTACCTTTTCTTAGTTCGTCTTCACCATAGACTACATCGTCACTTAAAATGTAGTAATAGTGATCAAACGCTAAAAACAGGGTGATTGTAACATTTCTTGCAAGTGGTTAAAGTAGAACTCGGAAACAAGTAACTTGCGGACATGGTATCGCATTATCAAATTAGCTCTACTAAACATGTTCTACTTTAACCCCTTGCATGGAATGTATCGTATTTCCAATCACCCTGTATAAATCATAACAAAATAGCATGTTTGTTGAGGTGCCGCGTAACGGAACTAGTCACAATAAAACTGTATTGTGTTCGGAATAGGAACTGACCTCATAAAATATTCCATTTCGCGACCTGAATGCTTCTTAGTTCATAGGTCATCAGTTATTTACGGTTCCTGATTATCGTAACCTTACGTACGTTACGTATACAGCTGAGCTGAATTATTTAGTCCAATTGCAAGTTCCCTAATTGCTCTGCAATTTGCTAATGCCGCTGCAAGCTACTGCCAGCGTGTGTATCCGTTTACTGTACAGATTTCAGTACGAAGCGAACGTGATTGAATGAAGCGATGACAGCTCAGCGGTCGTGACCACGATCGACTCGTAGGTCGGTGATTCGAATCTGAGCATGAGTTGTCGGTGAACATAAACATAGCAATGCGAACGCACATTTTTTTATACATGATAGTTCAGTATTTGCCAATATCTCGCCTCATCTTATGTGGACGAAGATTATTTTTAATATTTTGTAGGGTCACGTTTGACCGCCATCTCACCTGATGGTAAGCGACGATGCGGTCGATGATGTAACACGTTTTCATATGCGGCTCTCAAGTGGCTCTCTGGCACCGATAAGTACTTGGCGAAATTTTCAATTTGATGGTGTTAGCTAGCTAGGTTAGCATTAGAAAATGCCCTACCACCATGATATAAAAAATAAAATAAAATACATTTAATTCAGGCAAAACCCATATACACAGACACAAATACAGACATAATATGACAAATGGACAAAAATACACAACAGACAAGATACAAACAAGACAAGACCGTAAAACTAAATCTAACCAACAGTGTAAGCGACATGTCTGCCGCTACAATGCCGGATATAAGGGCAGTCAAGCCTACCAGCGATCATATTCAGGACAGTATTGGAGCTGGTCCGCACCCTGCGCACCAGGGACGCACATCGCTTGCGCGATATGGATGCATTACTAGGTTTTCCTTCAGCGTGAGCTCAAGATAGAAATCGAATAAGAGAAACTTATGTACTGGCTCTAAAACAGACTTCAAAGTCAGTTCTATTTTAGGTCTAGCGTATGCACCACTTTCCACCACATCGTCAACCAAGATCACTGATCCTATGATACCTACTTTACTCTGACCAATCGAGATTAAAAAATAAAAAGTTACTGTACAATGATTTAT
Organism: Crocallis elinguaria; assembly: GCA_907269065.1. NCBI lineage: Eukaryota > Metazoa > Arthropoda > Insecta > Lepidoptera > Geometridae > Crocallis > Crocallis elinguaria. The sequence goes on along the minus strand of OU026079.1, from coordinate 5,626,045 downwards.
GTAGTTGACTATGAGTTCTAAACTTTCCGTGAGTAAATAACGCACGTGTACAGTCAAAGCACGCTAGCTATAACACCCTACTTAATGGCAGTAATATCCAGGTCAGGCCATTCCGCACTGAGGCTGTAAATAAATGTCATACATACATTGTGGATGTCACTTAAATAGCAGTTCTTTCTTTTGTACGTTGAAAATTTAAAAAAAAGTTGACCTATTTTTATTTTATTTCTGTAATCTTATGTTCTCATCATTACTGTTTAGACCTAAGTCTATGTTATTTTATTAAGTAAGTACTTTATAATTTTGCATAGTACCATCTTTAAAGATCAAGGGTCTCTATGCAGCCTACATTTTCCCGGAAGAGTTTGCTGAATGATAATTGATATGGCAATTTGTATTTATTAGTTTTTCTTGAGTTAATTAACTTAAAATAAATCAGCACAAGAAAATAATGCAAGCACAAAAAAATGGCATATGACTTCCACGCAAACACGAATATGGTCTAACATAGAGGATCATGCATGGTCATACTCGTACTCTGACAGAATACCTGCGAACGCAAAGCTATACGAGTCTAACGGGCCTTAAAACCTTCTACGCACTTTTGCGTGTAGTCGCTGTCAGTTTGTAAAAGAATAATTACTTTATAAGTAAATAGATACGTCACACTAACATATTCATTAACAAATTCCTGCCACTCGTGTCACATGCAACGTCGCCGTCGAAGCGACCTCCATGCTTTACAAAATAAAAAAATTCATACCTGTGTTGACGAAATGCCATAGTTTTTAAACAGGACACAAAAGTTTAGACGTCTACTCAATAGCTTACAGCTTAATCATTCAGGAAAAAATGACATCATAAACACGCGAAGCTCTTTACGGCCCTTTACGGCCCGTCCCGAATACACCGACACTACACTCACTGCTTTAGAATTCAAATCTTATTTACATTCTCCCCCAAGTGGGTTAACGAAATGGGTCCCAACTAGCACCGAAAACGCTCCACTGTGGGACTATTTTGGACGCCCCTTTAGGATTGTTAAAATAGAATTCGAGAGCCGGAATATAAAATTCAATAACCGAAGTAACCGACGGTTAGCCCGAATTCCATATTTCTCGTACGTGCTTTAGAAAAGGAAGTACCCTGTTTTACTGTGGAACTTTTAAGTGAATTGAAAAGTGCTGTTCTGAAATAGAGTTTGTGATCGAGAGTAAAAATCATAACTGTCTGTCTCTTGTCATCTAACGAGACAAAATTCCTGGCAATAACATGATAGTGAACTGCAGTTTTTACACCAGCTTGAATAGTTGAACTCACCATTAAGCCCAAGTATTATAGTGAGTTCAACTTTGCGTATCTGGTTGAGAAAGATTCAAATTTAGTTGAGTTCGAAGAAATCTGTGGGCAGACCAGGATATGTATCTATGAAAATAGAGCTAAGAGCGTTTCAATTTAGGGTCCCGTGGCGTTATGATGGAAGATTAATTATTCCAAGAGTCTGGCCCAATGTATACCCTATATCTCATTAATCCTAACAAGTAAGGATAAAATGGTGAGGAAGATTTCTTTCTCTTGGTCCTGGCTAGTCACCTTCCTATGTGCACACTGCAGATCGACTCAAAACTACATACCTACACCTTTTTTTTTCAACAACAGGCGAGTTACATGCCAGGCGCATTAAGAAAGCTCTATGAATTTTAATCAAATATAAACAACACTATGACATTGGAAATGTCTACCTAGAACCTTCTGAGATCTTATTAGAAAGTACATCTCATATTATATCATTTAAATACAATCAACCAGTTCGTTACCCACAATTTCCACACGCTAATGCTTCGGATTTTGCAATCTGTTTCCATTACAAGCACTATAATTTCATGCTTCAGAACGTGTGTTCTGAACGTACGGTTTCCATAGGCATTAAGCAACAATTTATCAAATGAATAACGTCTTTAGAAACATTAATAGCCTTCCAATATATGTCCTAAACAAACAAATAAAGAAACCAAAGTTACAAACTTTTATATCGGCGTAGATTGTACGAGTTTTTGTATACCTACATAGCATTGGAAGTTATATTGGAATAGTTATGATTGTCTGAAGTCTAGTCCAGAAACTTCGGACTATATTATAATTCTCTGATCTAGTGTTTCTGGTCTATTTATAACTACTGGGGTTTTTATTATCTTATGTATTTGACTACTATAACGTCACTTGTTCTTAAGTGACGATGTGATGTGGTGGAGCTGATGAACATACTGAACCTATATTAGAATAGGTCTGACTTTCCAGTGCAGCTTTTTTCACTTGGATAACGAGACGAGCTGGTCGTTTGCCTGATGGTAACCATAGCGACAGCCCATAACAATTGCAGTGCCACCCAGAACTTTGAGATACAAAGGCATGCAAGGCACTGCATTGCGCTCGTTACTCTGAGACATTAGATATTATGGCTCATAATTGCAGTAACTTCACAGATCGGAACACACTGATAGGTGCTTAGGGACAGATTTTTAACTTAAAGGTACCTGGCAAGGAACTAGCCTGAGTACTATAAAATGGTCTACCACCATGCTATAGTTTTCCTACGACATTTTCCCTCAATTGCAGATGTTAATAATAGCTTGGATCCATATAAGTTACAAAAGAAAAAAAAAAAGATACTTTTTAAACATTCATTTAAAACTTAAGCCATACAATACCAATACATACTTTATATATATAGTCGTGTTGATCAAAAGTGCTTTATTTTCAGCATCCAGAATAATCAAGCAATATTTCAACTTGTTTTACAGGTCATGCGTAAATTGGTTGACAGTTTCGTTCAATTCAATCGGCATAAATCATAATTCGACTGCGCTGGGCCTCTGGCTCGGCCGCAAAACAGGAACGCTCGTTGGACGTCAGTTATTGTTAGCGATGACGTAAAAACAATTAGTATTCTCCATCAACTTTGTTTGCGATATGCTTGGTGGGAAGCCTCAGAGACGAGTCAAAACATGGACTATTGCGTCATTATGTCAAAATAGTATACAATTTTGAGATATATGAAAGGCTCCTCCTGTTTTTAAATTCAGAGACTAATCTAAGCGTGGACTCGCAATCGCCATTTTTTGTGCTGCCTGAGCGTTTTTTTTCACGACCATTCCAGTCAAGGAGTATTAGCCAAAGAACTTTTATATTATGTGTGTTGTCATTTTTAAAACAAAGTATTGTTTAGGGAATAAAAGAGGACATAGTTTGGGATCCTCAGTCACTTATCAGCATGATTGTGTTTGCTATCTCTTTCCCATCAGAGAGTGCGTTGCTAGTATATCTAGGTATAATGAATGTGACGTGAATTGGAATCAAGACGCATGATAACCAAACTTAGCTCCTCACGAAGCCAATCCTGGTTTGGCTAAGTAAAAAGGGACGGAGCTATAGACTAAGCTTATATGTGTTTCGCTCTCTTAGGCCAGGAGCATTAACTAAAGCTTTACTAGAATATTTACTACAAGATAGCCAATCAATATCCATCCAGAAGACGGGATGATCTTCTGTGTTCTTAAAATGTTTTCTGTTGTACCCTATTGACGGACTTTGAAGGTATTAAAGTTCGGCCATCTGCAATGCATTTGGGTTACATACGGTAGCACTGTAGATGAGATCGAATCACATAACTGACCTATCTTTTAAACAGGTCGACTTCTCGAGTCGAGGCACCAATTATAGAGATGTTTATATCAATGAGAACAAACAAAAGGTTAACTACTTTATATTTATTACAATCGTGATCTTCAAAGCTAACAAAAGCATATTGTTTTCATAATTACAGTACATTTCAAGTCGTAAATAACATTCAGATAAGAACATACACATTCATCTTTAGCCCGTTTATCTTAAATTAACTTATTCCATGATTTATACGAAGATTAATAATGAAGGATTATTATTTCTTGGTAAAGGTGAACCGAGTATTTTATTTAGTCGTGTTATAATACTCATAATGATCTCCGTGGAGATGACATTACGTTATAGCTGTTAACCTTGAGATCCCGCTTCTTAAGCTCCTTGTGTTTGCGTGCCTTCATCTAATGGAAGGCTTAACGATCATCCTTTAGTTCAAGTAGAAGTTCTCTCATTACCATGAGAAAATAGTAGGTACATATACCTATGTATTGGTTTCAAGTCTGAGGATCTGGAATGGAAAGCGAATGTTTAGCTATTCTGTAATCTTTAAGTTATAAAAGTAGTAATGATACAAAAACAGATGAATAAATAATACGTCCTATTCCATGCGCAATGACCTTTATGCCTATGTCTTGCTATTAATTATTTAAGGATCAGCCGCTAAGAATAATAAGGAAGACCAATCTCTTCGTCCTTATTGTCTGAGCAAGTGGTAAAAAATGGCAGTTCCCATAGTGGTGATGATAGGATGATAAGTTTTGCAGCGTGAACGGGTTGTGGCTTTGATGCTAGCAACAAGACAAAATATATTTGTGATGTGCGCGACGGCCCTATTGCTAACTTGGTAGTAGCCCTGCTTGCGAAGCGAGAGACCCCGGGTTCGATCTCCCGGCCGGGCCAACCTTTGTATGGTGAACATAAAATTAGTTTTTGGGTCTTGGGTGTTTGCGTTGTATATCTGTATGTGTCCATGGCACCTGCAGCTCAAGATATCCCTGCACTAGGATCGTCAATGAGTGTAAGTATTCATGTAAATATATACATTGTATACTGTATGTCAAAAATGTCGGTGCCAATAGGATTCAAAACTGTGTCTTCTGGTTATCTAGACCAGATGCCTTAACGAACTAGGCTATGGAGAAATAAGTAATCATCTCAAGAATTTTGGAGACACCATCGATCGCTCCCATAGCCCAGTGGTCTAGATAAACAGAAGACGCAGGTTCGAATCCTGTTGGTAGCGAAATATTTGAGATGATATATATTTATTACGTGAACATACCACTATACGAGTATAGTATCGGTTAACACTTTAAAATATTTAATGTAAGAATTTATGTTTATATATATGTATGTGTTGGGTGTCATGGGTTATGAGCTGTGGTCTTAGTAGTTCCTGATTTTCTAGGAACATGGATTCCTAGTTATGGATCAGAATTTATGATCGCTGCGAGTCTTTAATCGCTCGGTACATCATTTTTTACACCCCGATGGACTTCACAATTTTACGACTGTTGTTTACGACAAAAATAGAGACTGGTGGCTAAACGTGCCGTTCGAAGAACTCAGTCGAGGTACTGACCGATACGAACTAGCCGATCTGGCAAGAACAACCATCAGAGTATACCTACTCTCCACAGATTTAGTCTTTGATACTCTCAGTGCCCCATAAAAACATGTGCTACCGATTAATAAAAAATAAAGAGTTGGCTTTTAGGATTTCTAAAGCACTTCCTACAATTACACATTTGAAAATGTTCTATTACAAATTTTTAAATGGTTGCTCTCTGTATAATGACACAAAAAATAGCCTTGGCATGTCTTCAAGATAGCTGAGGTCGCTAATTTTTTTTAAGGAAAATAACATTTTTCAAATCTTACATCCATACATACACACACAAACATTTGTGTTAATTTACAATAAGTACTTTATTATTATTACTTACTTATTATTAGTACTTATTTATTATACTATAAGAAACGGCCAAAGGAATTTCATTAGAAGTCGAATTTATAAATAATAATTTTGCTAATCAATTTCTCAGCAAAATAATTATTTTTAGTGCCCGGTTTAATCTATATAGTTTAGTAGACTTCTCAGCTCTTAAGCAATTAAGAATTTATTAATCAGAAAGTTGTCAGTAAACAATTTATCACCAAGCTGTTGAAGCCAAAACACGGCAGTTCAATCTTTCATCTAGCTGGTCACGCCAAGAGTGTTGACGGCAACGTCGTCGTCACTCTGAACTCGGTCGTTTATGCTGCAGTTATTAATAACAATTAAAGCTGTTATGTGATGACAAGCCCGTTCCCGAGTATTTGGGTCGACAAATATAGAGACACTTTAAAGCTACGTAGATAAATGTTTATCGAGGGCATATAATATATCGAGAGCTTCATAACAAAGGGGCATTTATAGAAAAAAGTGTAGTTTGTAGTAGCGAGGGACAAAACTTTGAATAAACATTAAAGCGCTTCCCCGAGAAAACTTTATAAGTGAAGCTATTTAGCTGCTATATATACGCTTTAAACAAAACTAATTGATCGTATTCGGCTGACATTTTCAACAAAAAACATCAGAAAAAATAGAAGATTTTAACTAAATATGTTGTAAATAGAGTTTGCTTCGAAAAGTGTAATTTTTTCTTATCGCCCCTTTGTTATGAAGCCCTCGATATGAATAGTAAGAAATGTGCCTGATTTCGATTCGCGTGGTCTTTATTTAATTTCCTGGACTTGATGAGGATTAAAAATTGTTTAATGAGTTTGTAAAGTTTGGTTTTCAGTTTTGATTCTCAACATGTTTTTGGTGTCGTAAAGAGTTATCTAGATTCTGGAATATCCATGAAATATTATGTAGAAGACGTAAATAATGAGCAGGATTGTGTAACTTAAATTTCAGTGTGGCATTCGAACTGTTATAACCAAGCGTGACGCTTCATCATCATCATCAGCCGGAAGAAGTCCACGGCTAAACATAAGTCTCCTCCCACAAGAAAGCGTGGCGCTTATTATCCTCTGAATGCCTAGCCAGTTTTGTCACTGAGTTGTAATAAAAAAACATTTCCTAACCAAATTCCGTAAAAAAACATAAATCATCAAATAAACCATGCATACAATAATTGCAATTCCATTACGTTTTATCGACTATGTATCAGATCAGCGTTCAATTGGCACCTGCGCATGAGTCGATCGTCAAGTTATCTTTGAACACTGTGTTTGTTGACCTGTATTTTAAATTCATCATTGAGCTAAATATGACGCAAACTGAATTGGCTTTTAGTCAATCAAAATAGAAAAGAGTTTCGTTTAGAAATTTTATCCCAGATTGTATTGAACTTTTCGTTGTGCTCTCATCAAATTTATGCAGCATATTTTATATTCCTTATCTGTTATCCCCTTCGAGAATTTCACAAAACTTACTCTGAAAGTTGTCTGTCACTCATAAGTACATAAATAGTACCGGTAAAGTACAACGGTTAACGAAGTACGGGAGCCAGGTGTATGGTGCACTATCCTTTAAGTTGGTAAAATAATACTCGTATGCAAGACTCGAGTCAGCGAGGAACCACGTTAGTAAGCAGCACAAGATTTATTATGCATGTTGCTACTGCACAGGTCACGTGGTGTCTCTAGCGCTTAGCTCTTCTATGCCGCGTATTAGGGACTTTAAAATTTTAAATATTTTGTATTTACATTTTAAAGAATATCCGCTGTATATTTTATCGAACAGCTGTTAACCAGCCATTTTAAGTAATAAACTACTAAATAACTAGCATAACAGGGGAAATACTTGACCCGCTTTAAAGAGTTTCTAACAGCTATAATTACTGACTAACCAGCCAAAATTCAAATTCAATTTATTTGTCAGAATATTGTATAATATTAAGATCTTAAATTATATTAGTTACAAATTATCTACTGTTACAACAAATGCTTTCCTGATCAAATAAAAAATTCTTATAAGTATCAGAAGAAAAATCGGAAACTGAAATAAACAATGTCTCATTTTAAGAAAACAGCCAAATTATTTAATTAATCAACTGGAGTCGATTCTGGCGTCTCAAACATTAACGTAATTTTTGTTTCATTCTAAATAAGGGCATGAGAAAGGTATGGAATATATCGTAGCCCTATCAAATTAACCAACTTATTGCTGGTATGTAGTGTAAATTTAGCGGCCATGAATTTAGTGGCGTCTTATTCGTCAAAGATGGAAAATATTTGACAGCTCTAATACTAAATTTAGACTATTTTAGACTTTATGATTTTGATTGGTACTGTAACGTAACAGAATGGAGTAGGTAATCGCTACAAAGCGAGGTCTGCTAGATGGAGCTACGGCTTGTAAGCCGGAATGAAAAAACATAATATTTTAGACTTGTGTCGTCCGTACCTTTCTCATGTTATTCATTGTAAAAGTAAGAGACTAGCTAAAAATACCATAGGGAATACTTGACCCACCTCAAAGAGTGTCTCATAGCTCATACGCTCATCACTCAGTGAGCCTATTTAGAAATCGTCGCATCTTCACGGCCGAGTAGCCGGCTGTCAGCGCTCGCTTCACACCCAATAACCACTCAGCTGAGCGCTCAGTTGAGCGCTTTTGACCGAACGTGCCTGAGCCAATTAACGGCTCAGTTATATCTATGAGGCTATAATGATAGTTTTAGGAACTTCAACGCGCTTTTGGAAGCTTTTTTAGAATCTTTATGAAAAAATGTAGCTTCTAGCGGTTTTAGAACTTTTAACATATTTTTTGGTGTTTTTAGAGTCCATGTGAAAGGTTTTATATATATTTATAGATTTTTTTGTATTGATATACTTGCTATAGACAAATATAATATTTAACCTTTACTAAAGAAACAGTTTTTACAAATTAGTACAATCGGCGGCCTTATGAATTAGCAGCAATTTCTTTCAGGCAACTATAGGCTATATAATAAAGACTCGTGATTTTTAAATACTATACAAATACTAAATAGTACGCAAAAAGACGTAATAATAATAATTTAAAGATTTACTTCATAATAATATAATGAAACAGAAAACTATTAATTAAATACACTCTACAAAAGGTTTTCTATGTAGAAACAAAATAAAAGTAATAAAACACAAAGAAAGAAAATAAAATAAAAAAAGTAAAAAGGGGATTATTTTTAAAACGGCAAGTTTTTGAGCCTGTTAAAAATATGTTTGATCTGTGTACCGAAACGACAGAAAAAAGTAATGTAAGATTGTCTCTTATTTTCTTGCTGCGTATTTGTTCTTTACGGCAGGGTATAAAACAAAAGCTTTGAAAATAAAATATACTCTGTAACCTTGAGGTCGTTTGAATGGGTAAAATGGCGTCCTTTAGAAGCCGACCAACCACGTAAAAATTTTGAAATAAAATATATGAAGTTCTTTTAGCCTGAATTCAACTGAAGAGGAATGAGCTTGCCCCCAAGGGTCATCTCTAGAGGCTGCAGGTAAAAAGTTCAGTAAAAAAGAATCTTTGTAGGTCACCGACCCTGCTGAGATGGCTTTATGCAATAGTGTACCTAGTCCAATTGTGCATAGACATTTTACTTTTGAAAAGATGATGGCTCAATGGCACCAGATAAGTATATTTTTTCAAGTGCCAGATCCTCATCTGATTTTGCTAAAAAAACTTTTTAAATGAAGCTATTTAGCTGCTATATATACGCCTTAATATCCCTTATCTATTACTGAGTGCGCATGACGCATAAAATTAAATCAAAATGTACCTAATAGAACTGTTGCATTTTTGATACAAAAATCGCGCACGTTTCGAATTTGACACGACAAATTAGTGCTAGGCCTACAGGCCAGATTGTCAGGTCAAATGCTAATCTGTTCAAAATAAAAATGCATTTTTTGTTTATTTAACTAGGAGCAAACGCCGAACGTACGCACCAAATGTTGAGATTCAAAATAGATAAATGTGTGGTACTTGCTATGTCCCCTTGCTTCTTTGAGACCGACTTCTATTTTGAGATTGAGTGTTTTTTTATCTCGCTCGTAAAAATATAAGGCGGCGTAAATGTTAAATACTGTTTTGATTCTATTTTGTACAGTGTATAAGAAAATGTCTGTGAAATAAAAATGTATTAGTTTTACGTCTTTTTCCGGTCATTGCTCCCAGTACCTACATACTGGTAGGGGAAACCTCGAACACTTCCAAAGTTTCCAGAAGACTTGGTATTGAGACTTGACTTTACTTACTCCTTCTACTAAAATTCACTTTTATCCACTATATCCTAACATTTCTAACGATATCGTAAAAAATATACATTTCAAAAATGTCGCTGCCAACGGGGTTCGATCCTACATCTTCTGGGTTATCTACACCAGATGCTTGTTTGACGACATTTATCGTCTTAGCCAACTAAGCTATAGGTATGGTCGATGTTAGCCCTGAAATTCTTGAGATTATGACTTTTTTCGGCTTACCAGCCGTGGCTCCACCTAAAAGACATGCCTACTTCATTAGCCCTTTTTTATACTATTGGATTGGAAAGCGAAGCTCCTGGTCTAGATAACACGCCTAGGTTTGAATCCCGTTGGCAGCGAAATCTTTCAAATGTACCAACTCGTATTAATAACCCGCTTATTGCTAACATTGTCTGCAAAAGGTTTGTTACCACTGGCATTGTGTAATATTTCATTTATTGATAAAATGCAAGAAAATGTTTTTGTATTTTATTGTAATAATACAGGTTCAGGTAGTAATAAATTTACTCTTACATGTACTTATAATTTAAAAGATTCCAATAAGTATACACATTGCAGTTGCAGGCCACAACTGACTTTGGTTATTGGTAGGTAAGCCTTTCCGTCGGCAATAGATGTAAGGTAGTACCTATTCGACCTCGTAAAATACTACTACAGAAGATAATATAAATGGCTTGTACGGTACAAGTTGTAGCGCCTTTTTGTGTCTATTTAGAGATATTATTCAACATTATGCATAGTATGAGAATTAATTTTGTGAGCGACTCATCTATGTCATACAAAATTTCTTTGCGCTATTTTGCAATTGCAACAGGCTGTCTTCATTGTGCTTCAGCTTTAGCAAAACCGTAGTGTTGATATTATCTTTGGCAAGCTTGTCATTATGTCCCCCACACACGGAAGAGCGCGCGCGACTTCAGGCAGGTCATAAAAAATTAAATAATTACATGGCGTCAACCGAGCGTCAACGAAACGCGTGGTCGCGCGCGAGTTCCCGCGTCGCCGACTATGCCACAGACTAGTACAGTACATGCCCGGTGCGTTTCGAAGCGCGTTCACCTGCGCCGATGGAGGTGAAGGTCGCGTGATCCGAACAAGCCCGACGCCCGAACACAAATGTCAATGTAAACCTATTGCAGGTATTCCCGCCAAGACGGCCATTTTGGATTTTGGCTTGACCGGTTTAGGTTGGGACACGCGTCAACGGAATGCCGAGGTTATCAGATTTTTTCATTTTTGACGGTCACGGCCGAAAAGTTTCGTTCGAAATTATACAAAATATGAATGCTAATTTTGGCGACGGCGTGTGACTTTTGTATTGAAATTTGGACCGGGTTATGTGTTTTTAAGTGATTTGTGAACGTCCGATTATGTTTACTTTAGATGTAGGTATGTGAGAGGTAAAAAAACGGGCGTCGAGGTTGTTTTTGAACAAAGTAATTGAGTGTAATATTAATGTGGCAAGCAATAAAAACCCAAACATATATCAAGTAGTATATGAGAGAAGTATAAGATAAGCATAATCTTCACAGACATAATTTGTTTTTTAATAACATGAAACAATGTAATAATAAAAAAAACAATTGGATTTAACTACACCGCATTTGTAGGTACATCTTAAAGAGAAGACAAAGTTCAAACGAAGGACATAAAAATAACCCTAAAAATCTCCACTCACTTTCGCCAGCGGTCGCTGTATAAACTGGTTAACACCACTCCAAAGACTTTAAAAACTTAAATCCATTTCCACCCTCCTGAAGCAGAACAAAGCTACCAATTAAGCTTCATAATCGTCCGCGCCATTATAATTAATACTACAGATATTAAAACCCCGCAATGAACGTACAGTACTGGCACAAAAAATACAATCGCAGCTTTGTGCTCTACCGAACATTAATTAAGAAGGAAAGGATTTGATTTAAAAAGGTCTTATAACAATACTTGAAATTGAACTCTATAACTAAACTGTTAAAGTTTAATTTTCTATTCCATTTGTGGAACTTATTAGCGGGTCAGTATCGGACTATTGGTTTATTTGGCACATTGTGGTTTTAGAAGCTTGGCTGCATTTCGAATTTTTTGGTTTGAAAAAAAAAAGCTTTGAAATATTTTAGTTGGTTCAGTCTAGTACTTTAAAAATAATTGATGCATATGCGGAGAAAACGAGCTACAAGCTTTGCAGTCACTTCCATAGCATCGGTCTAGAGAGATTGCTTCTTCCTTATTTACTCTTAAAATTTAATTTTGTAGATACCAGTATTTAAAACTTTACAATTTTACTTACTTCTTACACTTTCTAGCCTCCATTTAACGTGGTGTTATGGAAAAATTACCTGAAATAAACAGAAAATAAAATAGATTAGATCCAGATTCCAGTTTTGAATTTCTTTTGAGTCGATGGGTAAACTTTACAATTTTAGAGAGAGGCCACACAGATGACTTTTTGGTGCGTTGCGATTTGTTATTGCGACGTCTGAGCGATGACGCTGCGTGTTTTTTTTTTCCATATAAATAACGACATGGCACACGCATAATGTGGCACGACGCAACGTCACCACTAAGGCGTCGCAACGCACCGCAACGCGCCCGTGTGGCATCACCCTTAGTAATGAATAAAAACGACAACCTTGACTTTTTTATCAAACCTTTTTCTTCTTTTCTGGCCAGAATTTTTTTCCACCTTAGATTTCGTCACACCTGAATATATTAAGTAATAATTCCTTAATTATTAAATCTTGCATCACAGCGAAAGTAATCACTATGTTTATCTTGCATTTGTATTCCTTTCGGGCTTATGAGTTTATGAACGATTAAAACTCAACCAAATATTGCGCGCCTTTGTGAGGTTTTAAGAAAATGCGTTCCATATTTTAAATTCGAAAGTTATTTTTAGAAGATGAAAGTGGTTTGAAAGAAATTTCGAAAGGATTGCTCGCAACTCTCTCAACGCAAATGTAAATCATTTTAGTAAGGCATACTAATATTAAATTTGAAAATAATTGGATTTGCTGTAAAATGCCGCATTTTGATTTATTTTTGTCATTGAAATGGCCATTTTTTTCTAAACCAACTGTTATTTTATTGGCAAGCGTAATTAAAATATTATTTAAAAATTATCTCAGACAAGCAGTCCTGGAATAAAAAGAAGCATTAAAATCAAGGATGAGTTATAGTTTTCGAACTAATACAAGAAAGGCATATTTTATTTATTTCAATCAACAATCTGTGCGTCCACATTCCAACAATCATAGAGTGTACTATAATAAAACCAACAATACACGCTTATAACTAAGAGACAAGAAATATTTTGATCTTCTTAAATTCTTGCTACTTACTTCTAACACACACATACAAACGTAGGTACAGGTGCAACAAATAATCACGATTCGGGGCTTGGAATACATTAAAATGCATATGCGTGCCCAAAATATAAGGTAATCAGAAGCGTGAACATTTGCATAGGTTAGGTACTTAAAAACTGTATTTAGATGGATGCACAAGAATTTCATAACAGTTAACAAAAAACTATTTTTCTATCTAGCGCGTAGGAATTCATTTCACACGCACATAACTATTATGACTCTTATGTCTAGGATTCACGGTTCAAAGTTGAACAAACGTTAAAACTAGTTTGGTAGCAGGCAGAGGCTAGGGGACGAGTCACTAACGAGGCGAAAAGTGCCTATTTCCTAGACGTAATGACGTCGCGACATCCATTGCCCGGCTCAACAGACACCTAGATACATCTACTGACTGGTACGACAGAATGTACTATATGAAGTGTATAAAACCTTTTACTACTTGTTAACCTTAAATTCGTCTCAGTTTTTATTTTCTACTAGCTGCTGCTCCGCGGTTTCAGCCGAGTGGAGATTTTGGATTACATGGTTTTTATTTTTTTGCGCGGACCCTAATTATTTTTCTAAAATTAAAGTAGCCTAAGTTACTCCTTGTAACATCAGCTATCTGCCAGTGAAAGTCCCGTCAAAATAGGCCCAGCCGTTTCGGAGATTACCCGGAACAAACAGACAGACAGACAACAATTTTATAAATGGTTGTTTTGTTGTAGGTACCGTATATACTTTCATATGCATTTAGAAAAAAAGCTGTTATTTTGATATTACAAACAGACACTTCAATTTTATTTATCTGTATGGATATGTTCTCATAGTTATCACATTTAAAAAATAATTTTAGTCGTAATAATAGTATTCATAATTTTGATTACATCTCTCAATTCGATTTATCGATCACTATGTATTGACTTTTGACATTAATGTTTCTCCAAATAATTTCAAATCATAATACCTAATTGTATAGAAATCGCGCGATGAAAGCGTCCTATATTGTGAAATTTATTCCTATTATGTGTATTTTTCATGAACAATAAAGTGTTATTGTACGGACAGAAACGCGAACTTGTAGGTACCTACGCTTTTATGCTAGAAATAGACTTCGTATAATAGAATATAATTTCAAATACTTTCAAAAAATTACTAAAATTAGCAAAGGACGCTGATTAAACTAGAGTTCATTTGTTGATATTTATTCATCGTGCCGTCCTACTGACCCCAATCGGATTCCAACATCAGACCTTGGTTGTCATATTCAATTAATGTTTCAATAAAGCATTTCAAACGAGCTTAAAATCACGATCATTCACATATGTAATGCATCTTAGCTTGATTATGAAATGACAAGAGGTCTGAGCTCACTCGCTATACTATAAACCGTATGTTGATGAACCGAATGAAATTTGCATGAAAACATATAGGAATAACTACAGTGGTTATACATAATAATATACAGGATTAAGAACACGATAAAAATGAAATTAACAAAATGATCTAATTTCACAATTAAAGGTTATTTATTTCAACGTTTTTTTTTGTTATCCAATAGTAATTTAAATCAGACTATCAGATCAGTAGCAATTTTCCCCGGCCAAAATAAAAACAAAATTGCTTTTTTTTGTACTATTTGATAACGAGATGAGCTGATCGTTTGCCTGATGGTAAACATAACGCCGGCCCATAACAATTGCAGTGCGTCTCAGAACTATGTAACACAAAGGCTTGCGCGGCACCATAGTGCGCTGTTACCCTAAGACATTAGGTGTCTCATAAGCCCAGTAATTTCACTGGCTACTCTGCTCAGCAAACCGGAACACAGTAGTGCGTGCACATTACTGCTTGGCGGCAGACTTCACGAGCAAAGCGTTGGTACCAATCCCTAACTGATCCGTTTGCCCAGCTACCTCATACTGAAAATTCGTCGCTAAATACCTACTGGTCTGTTCCGGCAGCTGGACTTTAGGGCCAGCCTATTTAGTTTGTTCATCAACTTAGATCAAATCGACACGTAATGCCAAATGAGAGACGCTAACCAATAGATAAGCAGAACAGAACTAAAACTGAAAGCCAGTGTAAAATAAGGAAACTAGTGGTTTCTACTTTAATTACCCATTAACAAGTGAAATCAAGTCATAAAGAGATATGGTGGAGATTTTCTTAGTTGTCCAATAATGTAAACAAACTTGACTCGCTCGCAGGTATCCGACATACATGCTGTTACGTTACGTCGAGCATTCGACTAACAATGTTTCCTTACTACCTAAACCTTATTAACATTTAGCCATTGTACTCCAACCACTAACCTATTTCGTGTGGAGTGCCCTTAAAGCGAACATTGTTACTGTTAGTGTTAGACTAAGTTGCGATGTTATCTAATCTGTGGACAGAATGAACATGTTATGATGCTAGAATTAGGAAAACATCAGTTTTTCTGGACACATCTTTTTTACCCTTTGATTGGTTAGCAGTTGACCACTATCTCACTTAATCTGATGTGAAGATGTAATCGAAAAAGATAAATAAGCTAAACCTAAGGAAATGGCTGTCAAGAACGGTTGAATAAACAGGGTGAGTCTTAATCGCCCCCTTCCGGTATAACATACCAATTTAAACTCGGGTTGTAGACCACACCTACATATACCTAAAGGTGCTTTGAGAGATTTGAACTTAAGGCGCTGACCACAGCGAAAGACATTCAGCAATTTGTAAAATAAGCCACGCCCATAAACACAAAACACCGATAGTCCCCAAATCTCCGATAAAGTAGCACGACCTCAAAATGTGGCGAAAAAAAGTACTAAATGAGAGTCGTAGCTAGTCAGTGTGGCTAGCCAGATGGACCCGAAACTGACCTATCATCATACTATAGTTGATTCACGATATGTACTTGAAGTTGTGAAAAACACACAGGCAGATAGGAATAACATACGGGCTGAGAATTATCATGAAAAACCAGAACCGCTGAGGGATGCTAATGATAACATTAAAAATAATGATGATGCATACTTTTCGGCGAAACGCTTTAGAGTAGGAGGACGTCAAAGTCGTTATTTAAAAGTGCCGTTCTATCACTGTTCTTACTAAAAACGACTTCAACTTCGACTTTTTTTTATACCTACTAAATACAGGGTAACTAGATACTGCTCACACCTTTTGATCGGTGCATCTAAATATGAACTCCAGTCACTCGACGCAATCCAACCTAGAGTGATCCGAATTATCGACGACCCCAAACTCACGGAGAGCAACTTAATTTACGTAGAGACGTTGGTTCGTTCTGTATATTCTACCGAATACAACGGGGAGTGCTCGGAAGAGCTTTTTCATCTCATCCCACTGACGCAGTTCTATCACAGAACATCTCGTCACTGGAACAAAGCTCATCCACACATAAAACAGTCCTGGAAGTTGCATATTACTCTATTTATGCGATCCTGTCTCCCGCATTCTTGCAAAATGTGAAACGACTTTTCTCCACAGGTTGGTTTTTGCACAGTGCCACAAAATGCAGTCCTTCAAGATAGGTGTCAAACGAGTACTCAAGGGTCGGCATTAGCTAGGCCCCCAGTGCTGCAAATTGCCATAAGCGACAGCGACCGCTTAACATCCGTTTGCTAGTTTGCATAAAAAAGTGCAGGTCGTACGCCTGACCTTAAGCAAAAAATTGCAGTAACATCCAAAACTTTGAAACACTAAGGCCCGCATGGCACGGTGCGCTCGTAAAACCTTAGACATCAAGTTTTAAACGCCATAAATTATGACCTGTAATTTTCTATACTGTTTGCCAAATTGGAGCTCAATACTCTCGTCTTTGGCGGCAGACTACACAAGCAAAGCGTTGCTGCCCACTAGACGAATAGTTAGAGCAGAGCTGCTAGCCCTACCACATCGACAACACCCATTTTTTATTCTTTAAAAAATAGAGACCTTGTAATCTAGCTACGACTGTTTCAAAAGTTGCCGAAACATAACATTTTGCGCTTAAACATAATGTTCCCCTAATCTATTCGCAACAAAATGAACCCCATAAGTGGATTCCTCCACTAAATCCACAAAAACAGGGGTTTGCGCCGCGCGCCGCCGAAGTGAAAACAAAACAGTTAAAAAAACATCGGATTACTTCGACCACTGTCGGATTTCGCAGATTTATTTAAAAAGTTTCCCGTTAGCACCCGGGCGTTGATAAAAAGGTCGCCTACGACAAGCTATATTTTTTATTCCAATTTTAGCAGTTTTCAATTCGGCGTCCTTGATGGTCTTAAGATCAATATGTTATTTAATAATCAGTAACAGTTATTGAGTTCCGTATGCATAAGGATTTCATGTTCTACTGACTGATACACAAACAGATGGAAAACATGACACACGTCTAACCATTATATCCAAGAACCCTAAAAAAGTAAAGTTAGTTCTTGTCCAAAGGTCTGTTGCAAGTCATGATTTGACAATTGACAATACTATAAATGATATTGCTTGATTCCGCTATATGTATACTTATGCATAACTATAATATTATTAATCTGCAAACGGCAACGTCCATCGGTTACTTCGTCAGGCACTATTAAACCGATTGAGTTTAAATTTACTGGAGATGCTGATAAATACCTTGTACTCGAACATATTGAAGTTTAAAGCTCGCTTAGCTTTCATAGAATTGACGAAATCGTTTATAGAACTGCATTTGCAGTCCACAGTATCATAGTGATAAATGACAATTATAAAAGTGTCCACGCACTAGCTATTTGCGATCGTTCAGTGTAGGCCTTTGACGGTGTAGTCGAATAATCGAAGATGTAGGCGTAGCTCCCGATGAGCATACGCAGCGCTGAGTAACCGCCACGACAACGCATCGACAGCATTCAAACCGGCAGCATTCGCGCACCGTACCGCGCGTCGCGTAGCTGCGATAACACAGCATTCATACGGTATTGACGCTGTCACAGCGTAAACTCTGCATCGCTTGTACCTAGAATCCACTGTCCAAACAATAAGTTAAATAAAAGAGTTGCAATTAAACCGAAACAAAATGTAAGAATAAAAACGAAAAACACATTCCACGGCGGAAAGAACAAAGGCTGTAAATTAGAGAAAGGTAAATTAAAAACTCGGACGAAAGTACGAATAGGGTTACGAAGTGCCATGCTAATGAAAGCATTTGCGCCCTTCAAGGCTACTTCGCGATTCATAATCATAAAATACGATAAAACCTTTCTTATTTCGGTTAGTAAAAAAATATAGTCTTAGAGACGCGTCAAGAATACCACGACAGTTAATTTTGCAGAAGTGTTGGCAGCGTGTTTCGAGGCTGCTGCGGAAACGCAGGCTATATGAGGTTCAGGTTTATGATATAGATTCAACATAATTCATATATTTTATATCTAACGATGAAGATCTCGGATCTTTGTTGATCCCTTTCTCATATTCTGGGTTCTGTTATGAAGAGCCAGTTTATTATTGGGTTGATAACATGCTAATAGATAAGACTCATAAAAATCGCTGTTTCTTTTTGCCTTAGTAAAACCGATACAGTCTTATAGATTTTATAGATCTTTATTCAGCTCTTTGTATGTCCCGTAGAGGTCCCAAGCCCTATTCAACTTGCAGGTTCGCTTCCCGCATCGGGAGAAATAATAATGTGCATTTAAAAAAAACGCAAGTATTCATTGTTACAATACACATCTTGGGTATATAACCTCCCGTGGTTCCTTTAATACAATAGAGTATTCAATTAAATTTAGACATTATTTATTTCTTTAAACAAATGATCATCATAAAACCACACTACAATCTTTTTGGAATATTTTTCTTGGATTCCTAAGCTATTAAGCTAACTTAAGTTACAATAGATGAAAGTAGCGAACAAAAGCAAGATTAAGTTAAAATAAGCGCGCACGAAGAAAAGCTAACTTTACCCAAACATTCTGAGGATCCACGGCCCTTGACCCTCACTTAAACTTTCTAACTTGTGTAACTACGTAACTACCCAGATCTGTGAGTCATAAATTCGTAACTTTTTAAGTTACCTCTCGAATAACTTCAGCGACTGAGGGATAAAAGTTGTCCAATTTTAAAATATCAGCCCTGCTTATTTAGTCATTTCCGAAGTCTGGAAAGTCGGAGTGGCTCATATTTGCGTAGGCTATGAAAGTTAGAAGAGGCGTTCAGCCTAGTGATGAGGGAAAACTTTGCCAATTACAAATTTGGCGTCATAAATCCAAGTAGTATTTGGCAAGTACCATAATAGCCGTGAGAAATCAAAGAACAGTGTCAACAGTAATATCAAACTATCAAGATACAACTATAATAAAAAATGCTTTAAAAAGCGACGAACTGACTGCAGTGAGAAACTACTGAACCGATTTTTATGAAATTTATATGGGACCAATCTGAAAGTATATATACTTTCAAATAAGAAAATAATTTTCCAAATAGGTTTATAAATGACGGACAACTGAGGTAACAAACATAAAAAGAATACTACCGACTTGAGAACCTTCTCCTTTTTTGGAAGTCGGTTAAAAGTAAAACTATGAAGATGAATGTCTTAACACTAGTGTTAATACTTTAGTACAACGCTGTTTTATAATAGGAGGGATGTTAGAAATATCAAATAAGCAATAAAATAAAAGTCATACATTTTTGTAAAAAAATCCGCCTTTTCGTATGGTATTAAACATTACACATATATAATACATAGACAAGTTTTTATTGTACTTACACAAACATTTTACGGTCAGGAAAAAGGAAATAACGTAAAATATAATAAGCGATGTTATTACTAAAAGTGATCTCTTCCAGAATTGATATCATACTTACAAACTAGCTTCTGCCCTCGGTTTCACCTGCATTCCCACAGGAACTGCATTTTCCGTGATAAAATGTATACCTATGTTTCTTCGGTCCATAAACTATATTCATGACAAAAATCACGTCAATCCGTTGCTGCTTGAAAGAAAAACCAACAAACGTACAAACACTTCTGTCCGCGGTGTCACTCGCGTTCCCACAGAAACCGTGCATATTTCCTGGCATTTTTGTGTTATTGTTCGTTTTACTAGGGGCACCTTAGACGCTCAAGCAAACGTACGTTTGCTTGTCACAATAACATCGCTTTTGCGTCAAGCGCGCATTTCGAGTATCACGAAATCTGCGCTTGACGCAAAAGCGTTGTTATTCTGACAAGCAAACGTACGTTTGCTTGAGCGTCTAAGGCGCCCCTTATATAAGTATGGATTAATTGCTTAGGAAAACGTCATGCGGTGATTTTAAGCGGAATACACTCGAAAATTGTGATTATTGCCGGACCCCAATTCTGTAACACTGTAACGTACAGTCTTACAAGCTTGTAACGCAATGAGTTTCACATTTAAACAGAATAGGTAGTTTATCTATTCAGTTACCAAAATAGTGGAGAGTATTGTAAATTATAGCGAAACGGTTTGGAACTTTGACAACATGATTTCCGAAACTAACGCGCGAAGTTTTCGCTAACCTAACCGAGTGTGAACAACAGTTTTCATTGAATAACTTTGTCGGCAACGCTGTTTGTTACCGTATAAGTACCTCTTTATATGACAACAGGAGTCTACCAACTAGGGGATACGCTTTGTGCTAGGTCACCTTGGCTACTATATAGGTGGTAGGACTAACTCTTCTGCGAGTGTCCGTGTGGGTTGGGCTTTGCTCGTGAAGTCTGCCACCTAGCCGTAATGTGCTGCACTACCGTGTTCCGGTTTGATGAGCAAAATAGTCAGTGAAATTACTGGGCTTATAAGACTTAATACCTAATGACTCAAGGCGTGCGTGCGTGCTTGCGTGCGTGCGTGCGTGCGTGCGTGCGTGCGCGCGCGCGCGCGTGTGTGTGTGTGTGTGTGTGTGTGCGTGCGTGCGTGCGTGCGTGTGTGTGTGTGTGTGTGTGTGTGTGTGTGTGTGTGTGTGTGTGTGTGTGTGTGTGTGTGTGTGTGTGTGTGTGTGTGTGTGTGTGTGTGTGTGTGTTGTGTAGTCAATCATTTGACAAACGTGATAAAAACAACCTATTGTCTCTAAAATAAAACGAATATTGAATAATCGAGCCATAAATCGTTTTGCCATTAGTGGTGGGTGATTGAAGCTATGATTAATCGACTAAGTAACTTTTACGAGTGAGGTGAAGGGAGAGAACTTTAAAAATGTGATGGAATTTCTTTCCATTATTGGGTAAGCGAATCTTATGAGGCAACGGATGGTTATTTGTGGCAGGACTGTCTTCAGCTTCTGTGAATCCCATTAGATATAATCAGAGAGTTTTCAAGATGATTTTGAAAATATCAACGCAACACATCTCCATTGTTACACGTCAGGTGAAGTAAGGCTGCGGTAAAACGTCAATCTACATGAATTTATACACGAAAAAAAATTTTTTTATTCTATATTGTATTGTCTTCAGAACCAAAGGCTTGTGCCAAATAGAACGATTGGATAAGTGATTGGATAATTGGATATCGTGAAGTGTTATAAAAATCAATCGCCAGACTTGTCACTGTCAGGAACAGGTGTCAATGTCAACAAAACGCTTGTAAAAACACGTTATATTATAAAAAGCTTGTAAAAATAACGTTATATTAATCTCATTCCTTCAAACGCAGCTACCGCCTCTACCACACTTCAATTAAAAAACGGTCAACAAAAACCCCATTCTGTCGAAATGGTAAATAGGTTACAGTCGTCCAAATAAAGAGTTTATATACGAACCATATCTGATTAACTTCAACCGATCTGGACAGCGATCAGTATTATTCGTCTCCGATACTGCCAACAAATACAGTCTACTCTTTTCAAGTTCCGAGGGCCCGTGGACTTCTTAATGGTAAGCAATCGTGTTTTATTGTACTCGTAACCTTTGATGGCAATATAAAAGCGCTCACCTTCAAGGAAGGGTCTACGGCTTCACGATAATGCTTGTGGGATCTTCGTACTTAAGATACCCTAGGGCCAGTCGAAAAAATCAAGTTTTCTACTCTTTATGCTTAATAGCATCAGACATCAGTAAATAAACCTTACGAAAATGAATTTATGTAATGATTCTGAAAACGTACTTCTGTTTAGATTTAGCCAGCCAGATTTAGTGCTCGGTTTTCTAAATTCCATGTTTATTTTTATTTTTTAGAATTTTAGAGTATACTGGAGATTTGTATGCAAAACTGAGCTAAAGTTATACCTAGTTCACTGACACATGACAACAGAGTACCAAAAGTAACCACGATACCAGTTTTATGTTTGTGTATGGGATTTGTATAGGAAACGGCAAACTTGGGTCCCAGTGACGCGCCACTGTGCCAGTGACCTGTGCAATAGCATCAATGTGTGATAAATCGTGTACTGCGCATGCGACGTGGTGCCTAGGCAGGACTCAGCTGCTTTTCCGCTCACTGCACATTTCTCTATAGAGTGTGGCGAGCGGGAACTTGTGCGATTTTCAATCCGACGAACCATGGTTCGAATCTCGAGTCGGTCCCGTGCCAATGACTTAAATATGAAGTTATGTGCGGATTTACAATACTCGCTCTAAAATGGTGAAGACATCATGCAAAACGTCGTGAGGAAACCCGCATCAGTGTGACATCCACCAACCCACACTGGGCCCCCGTGGTGGATTATGGCCCATACTTTCTCCCTCAAGTCCGGTATCCCAGCAGTGGGAGCGTAATAAGTTACTACTGGCTTCATGAGCGAGTTTCAAGCGCTCGTCTAAGGCGTTCTGTTCAACTAATAGGTAATGATGTTTACTTTAAATAAACTAAAAAAACACTTCGACCTCCTGGCTCCATCATCGACATTCGATGAACTCCGATCTTAACTTGACAGAGATGCTGCTGGAATCAGATTGAAGCAATGAAAATTCACTGATTGGCTTTGTCGCCGACAAGACTATCAATTTGAAATTCAGTTTAAATTAGGTTTGGGGCTTTGACTGCCAATTTAAGCTTTGTTTGTTTCACATTTAGTGAATTGCGCCCCAAAGTGGTTGAACGATATGAAAAAAGCGCATCAAATTGCCTTTCCCTTTCTATAATCTGAGAAAGCAAAACTTTACAACTCAGGGACTCGATGCAAAAGACCTATTTTACAATAGTTAAAACTAAATCGTCCGGACAAAAATTACACATTCAAATGAGAGTGGAAATGGAGATCTCTCCAATAGATTTAAGTTGGTAGAAACAAAGATGGCTACAGAAATGAGAAATGTCTGCGCAACTTCAATTAAGAAGTGGTTTTAGTTAAGAAACTTAAGTTCTCAATTGTTAACGTTTTCAGTTAGTTGTAAAGTAACCTACGAGAGTAAGACACAGACAAATGGTAGTTAGTTGGTGGTTAGTGTCATCTGCAGGGGACAATGCTAACTGAATATAACTCTTCGTATAACACCAAGTATATTTTAAAACAATTTGCAAAGCAACATTTATTCAACATAATTAAGCTCCCAACGACTATAATCTCAAGCGAAATCCTCATTTATTCAAAAGTTTTTCATAATCGTTTTTACATATTCATAGCTATGTCAGTGCGTTGGAGTCGCACTGTGCCCATTTGAATACCAAATGGTAGACATCTGCATGATCCCAACCAGGATTTGTAATAGAAAGAGGAATGTATGAAAAAACTACGTTATTTAGAACTGGAATGAACGTTAAGAGCTTAGATGAGAGGTGTCATTATCATTATCAGCCTCTTACGCTCCCACTGCTGGGATACCGGCCTTCTCTCATACAGAGAGGGGGTCATAATCCACCACGCGGGCACCGTGCGGCTTGGTTGACGTCTCATGTCCTCGAATTTTGTGGTTCTTGAACATGCCGGTTTCCTCACGATGTTTTCCTTCGCCGTTTTAGAGCGAGGGTGAATAATCCGCACATAAGTTGATATAAGTCATTGGTGCGGGCCGAGTCGAGATTCGAACTTTGGTGCGTCGGATTGAAAGTCGCACAAGTTCCCGCTCGGCCACACTCGCTCGATGAGAGGTGTAATAATGATCAAATTGAGAGCATACAGCGGATTTTAAAACGTGTACTCAAACTCACCTGAGTTTGAGTACAGGTACAGAGTTTGACACAGGTACCTACCTATGCTAAAGATTCAAATGCAGCTTTTGTCCCAAACGGTCTGCAAGATCCCTAAGAAATCACGGAGAAACAACACTGCCCATGCGAACCGTGGAGGTCACAACTTAGGTTTAGACCATTAATCATGCTGAGCCGACACAGACTCATTTTAGCAATATTGGGGTTCCGTTGCCAAAATGTGTTTGAGCTAGAATTTTTGGTGAAGGAAAATATGATGCAACTTTTGGTAGGGTGGAATAGTTCCATGCTATAGCCAGGATGGATAACACCCTAAGTTGAAAATATGTCGCCAAGCATTTTTCGATCTGTTGCAGCATCGAAGCCAGTCCCAATCTAAGCTTAGCATTTGCCAATTTCGACTTCATCGTCGCTTAATATCAAGAGAGATAGGTATTCAAACGCTAACCTATTTTAGATATCAGTCTGGGTATCACCGCTTTGCTCTGGTTGTCAGCCGCCAAGGAGTAATGTGCAAGCATTACTGTGTACCGGTTTGATGAGCAAAGTAGTCAATGAAATTACTGGGGCTTATGAGACTTAGCATCTTGTCTCAGGGTAACGTGCATATTGCAGTGCCACGCAGGCCTTTGTGTTTAAAAGATAATGAGTGGCACTGCAATTGTGATGGGCTGGCATTATGTTACCATCAGGCAAACGAACATTTGATAGTGTAAAAGAAATTATTCCCACTTTCAGAAGGACCTGGTAGTCAGACAACTTAGGCAGATTTCGGAACTTAACAGTAGGTTGTATTCTTCAAATTGCGTACAGTGCAACGTGCAACCACACAGATTACGAAATACTTGAAGGTATTAGCCAACCAAATGAACAGCCAAGGTCATCTGCACCAACGCTCATCCGAATCGTATTATGTTTAGTTCACTGCCCTTTACTATCGTTGAACAATTGTTATAAACCAGTGATGAATTGCTGGACATTTTCATTTGTGATTTACTGCTGAGCGGCCGTGTAGAACGACTTGTTAAAAATCTGATTGGTACTACCGAATATAATATTTTTCTTTCTTGTATAGGCTTGTCACTATATGATGTCAGCATTTTGAAGGCTTCTAGAATGGCTAAGAACAGGAACCTTAGTTCTAATGTAGGTATATGTAATTAGTGTAATATAAAACAGTCTAGTTGAATATTTGACGGCTCCGTAGCTAAGTTGGTAGTAACCCTGCCTGCAAGGCGAGGGGTCCCGGGTTCGATTCCCGGCCGGGGCAGATTTTGTGTAAGCATAAAGTTTGTTCTCGGGTCTTGGATGTTTGTTATGTGTATCTGTGTATCTGTGTATGTCCATGCCACCTGCGACACAGGGAATCCTAGTGCGGGGGTATGAGTGTGTAAGCGTTTACGTTTTATTTTAACCTCTTATTTTCTGCTTAGTAATTCTAGACACATCGCAACTTAAAACGTATTCGAATATTAAAAATTAAAACAAAACGCAACGATCTCTTGCATTTAAAATCAAGTCCCCAAACTACGAGGACTAAAGTCACACAATAATTTACATGTCATAAATATTCATTATCAGCCTCTTACGCCCCCACTGCTGGGATACCCATATGCCTTCTCTAAAAGAGAGAGGTAAGAGCCATAATCAACCACGCAGGCCCAGTGCGGCTTGGTGGATGTCACATGTCCTCGAATTTTGTGGTACTTGAACATGCGGGTTTCCTCACGATGTTATCCTTCACCGTTTTAGAGCGAGTGCGAATAATCCGCAAATAACTTGATATAAGTCATTGGTGCGGGCCGAGTCGAGATTCGAACTATGGTGCGTCGTATTGAAATTCGCACAAGTTCCCGCTCGGCCACACTCGCTCTCGCTGTAATATATATTGACAACGTTTATCACTAAAATTCTTATTCGTGGCTTGCGCTTACCTCTATGATTTAACATCTTTAAAGATGTAACTTCAATTCGACTACAAAACACTAAGCTGGTCTACTCATACCACAAAAGAATATACCTACTCATAGTCCGAAATGACTTCAAGCGAGATTAATCTAATTCCTGCAATAATTCCAATTCCTTTAATCATCTCATATAGAGTAGTATATACGCCTAGTAATTATATTACCGTCTAGTCAAACATCGGAGGTCATCGGTCTACGCTCGCTTGGACCTTACGTCACCGTCGGCAGACAAACACCATCCGAATAACAATGATGGAGTCCACTGCCAGCGATAATTAAATTTTCCACACGCGCTATACATGAGGATTCCCGAATATTCTCACCTATAAATGGGTGAGAGGAAATAGGTGTGGCGTTAATGGCAAAACAGGTTATGTATTTTCAGGAAATCGCAGGCCTATAAAATTTTAATTTCATTTCAGAGTATCTAGATTTTGGGAGCTCTTTCGAAACACCCAACAGATAGCGCGGTTAGCTTTTACATTTATTTTAGTACCAAAACGGAAAAACTCTTTTGTAGTAAAATATTATTAACTTGAAGATACTAACTATTCAGACTGTATCTTTATAGATACAGTAGAAACTATAAAATGCCCATTTTATAGTACCGATTGAATCACGATGTTTTCCTTCTATGAATGTTCAAGTTCACTTTAGCACTCGAGCCCGATACAGATTAGAGCTCACAACTACCAAGTTTATCATCACTTCAAATTACCAACCACCGTACCAGACCAGCCACCGAATTGGTCGTAATTTTTGGTTAGAGTCGAGTTTTTCCACATTTTAGCTTAAATAACACACGTTTATTTGGCGCGGATAAATTACGTGTTTTTAGTTTTATATTTAGAATAGGTAACCAAAACCTCAGGTACTCTTTAGAATAAGAATCGATTAGTTTGGCATGCATCGAGAAAGAAACCATTTACCAAATTTAATGGTCAAAAAAATTACTTATTTGAATAAGTAATTTTTTAACCATTTTTAACAAAGCAGATCTATTATATCCGTTATAAACTCGAGCAACGACTGCAGTACTAAAAGCATCCGATCCCACCTAACAATATTTCAAGTAGTGTATCAGAAAGGGTCAACAGGAATCCTCCAGACGCCGATTAATTTGGTAGTGGCCGTCACATCCTGTTATACCCAAGCCACAGGAAAGCTACTGTCGGAAGTAAGCGGTGTTATTTCCTCTCTATATATATTTTTGAAAATGTTAGGGTCATGCTAGTATATTCTCGCGAAACTACCATGCAGAGTTCCTAGCTTCTATAGTTGCTTGTTTTACTGATAGGGTTCAATTGTAGTGCACTGATAGGGCGACACAGTGGGTGCTAGTGTAGGGGACACTAGAATTCCTTGTGTCGCAAGTCACATGGACATACATACACAGATCTAAACACAAGACAAACACCCAAAACCCAAGAACAAACTTTAAGCTCGCCTCAAAAAGTTTGCCCTGGCCGGGGTCCCTCGCTTTACAGGCAGGATTACACGGAACCTTTAAATTTAGTTTTCACGTATTCTTCAATTAAAAATCTGCTTTTATCAAATAGTATTTTCAGTGTAAATACAGCGGCAGGTATACCAACGGTTTTGCAAGTGTCGCGGCAGACAAATGAGCAATTTGCCGTCTCATCGCCGCCGTAATGTTGCAAAATGTCGGAGGCCTCTTACGACACGACGAGCAAACCGCAGCAAATCTTCAACGTAAAAACTGGAGAAAATATTATACTATTAATTATACTCCCTCGGCACAGAGTATATACTGTAGGTATATATGAACGACAGTGAATCTTTTTTTTTATACTACTGGCTAACGATAGGAGCAGGTGGTTTGCATGGTATAAAAAAGCATAACGTAAACTCATAAAAGTTGCAGGGCTACCCAGAACTTTGAAACGCTAAGGCCTGCGCGGCACTGCAATGTGCTCGTTACCCTGCGACATTAGGTATTATATCTGAAGTGAAGTGAGTGAAAAGAGAAGAAGTCAGAGAAGTCAGTGAAAGTACTGTGGTAATAACCCCAGTACTTTCACTGGCTACTCTGCTTATCAAACCGGAACACAGTAATGCTTGCACATTACTGCTTAGCGGCAGACTTCACGAGCAAAGCGGCGATACCAACCTAGACGGACAATCACAGAAGAGTTAGTCCTACCACCTAGTAGAAAAGCGGTGGTACTAACAAAACCGTTATGTAACTCTCCACATCAGAAGTATAAACGTCATGGTAACTCTTTAAAAATATTAATCCCAATGACAAAATGTCTCGACAATGCAGCGTAGTGAATATCCAAGTTTAAAAGATGTCTTGAGTGCCCGAGGTTGTAACCCTTGTTTTTATTATCTGTGGTATTTTTGTTATCATAGGAGAATGTTAGCTTTTTTTATTTTGAAACATCGTATTCATACGTCAGCGTCAATTGTCACATTGACATTTACTTCAAAATTGACTTTGACAGATCTACTCAGTGTGGCCTGCATACTTCTTTGACCCTGAGATACGGGAATTATTAAACAAATTACGTGTTATTTTCTTGTGGATACTCAGGAAACAGTACTTAATTGGTGAAACCTTCGGTAGAAAATGCCGGAGAAATAGTTAATGTTCGTTTCCATCGGTCTCCGAGATCTTACGGCCCGTGGTTCGGGTCGTACGAACAGTCGTGTTGTTAAGTTTTTTTACCTCCTCAATGAGGATATTTGTGTTGAGAAAGTGGCCATCGGAACCGGCAAAGCCGAATTTCAATCCGGACTTTACCGCCTTTTCCATTTCGCTGCGGGGTCAAGAGCGGTCGCTCGGAACATCCTCCCACCAATCCCGCCACGACGCCTTGCGGAGAAGTGCCCTCAGGACCCCGGCGCCTTCGAAAAGCGAACCATCCGACCGACCACCATCGGATCGCCACCCGGTCGCCGTCTGGCCACCCACTGCCACTGTCTTCACCTGTGCGGTTGAGAGAATCTCCGCCACGTGTTTGGAAACCCCCTACGGGTGAGTTGAACTTTAGTCTAGTTGAAGGTTAGGAAGACGTGGCTCACGCAAGTGTTCTTTTGCTAACCTAGAACTGTCCTTGACAGGGTTTTTTACGGTACCGGCTCGCCTCTTCAGCGAGGTCCGGGCGCATCGGCGCGCAGTAGGCTCCGCCTATCAACCATCTGGAGGTCGATGGGACTCAACCCGTCTCTACAGCCGGGCCACTTAGTCCCGACCTACCAGCCCTCACCTTACTAGCGGCGGCGCTCCTCCCTGCCTTCGGGGCGAGCTCCCGCTCTGCCGAGTCTCTGCGCTGACCGGCCTCAACCTATACTACACATCACTATACAAGCGGTACCACATGACCTGACCGGGCCGTGTGCTTTACTTACTTTTGTACCGTCCAAACTAACTTAACTTAATTTAATATACGGTAAATCTATATCTAGTAGACTTTGGTCGCAAGGCAGCATTTTGGATGGTGTTCAGGCAGAATCCGCCACCACTCCCTGAGATTGTAAACCCTTATTCTTATCTGTAACTTGTAACAATTGAGAGCATTCATAATATAACAACTTAAGATAACCTTCTTCAACATACAGGATTTGTAACCAGAAATAAATGTTTGAACTCTGATTGGTGTCTCAATGTGTTCTCCCAAACATACCGGTAGTTCTTAAAAACGTTACAGTGGCGCCCACGTGATTTATTCCATGTCTTGCGACTAAATTTTACATGATTTTACATATTTTTAAGTGTCTACCTACCCGTTGTTAGTGACTAACCTTAAAGTAACAATTGAATAACTTGAAACTTTAATTGTGGTTGTTTTACTATATTCCCTTAATTATAAGTATAAGGTAAGTGAGCTGATGTACCTTAATAATATTTTATTTCTATCCTGTGATTTTTTTTGTGCAAATATAGTGCTACCTACCTTACAACTTTAAACTTATTGGGAAATTATCTCATTGACAAGTAAACTTTGTGCTTTTATTAAGAAATAATGAATATAATGATATATAGATTATAATAGTAAAATAATTGTAACTTGTTCTGTAATACTATCTTACAACTTTAATCCTTTTGGTAAATTATCGCTACAATCTAATTAATCCTTGAAATTGTTATTTTACTAAAAAATTAGAGTACATATAACCTATAGACTACAACAATAGTAAATATATTGCTGAATTGCTTAATGACACTTGGTCACAACATTAAATCAATTGGTAAATTATTTCATTATCAAGAATACTTTGAAATTGTGTTTTTATTAAGAAAAAAGATGAAATATGGATTGTAATAGAAAAAATATTCATTTGTGAGCTGCTCTGCGACCATTTTTTCTTTATAGTGAACTTTAAAACTTATTTTGATCTAACTTTTGAGTTTCTTAAAACATTACTTGTCCATACACTAAACAACATACACATATTTAGAAAACATCAGTTGTGCTGTAGTAAATACTAGGGATAGCTAACTTATTTCATGAATTGAGTTCCTTGTGAAACATTGTTTGGTTTTTGTTTCTTTATCTTTTAGTTTGGTTGGTAACATTTTGAGTTTCAAACTATATCCTAAATAGACTAAGATCATGTCAAGGCATATGAATGCAACTACTATATGCTCCCTGCATTTAAAATATAATGGCACTTCTTGAATACTTACTGTCTTTCTTGGAATATTTGGTTGAGTTGGCTCGGTCCCGCCCACTTATTTATCTGGAGGTGTATCATTCGGCGGCTGAACTATGTACAGGTGCAACATTATTATGGTCTAGAGGGATTTGTTTTCTACATACTACTAGGGGATGTTATTACTTTTTTATTAGGCTTGACTATTACCTTTTTTTAAATACCTGCTTATTCTACTTGCTTGTGGGCAGTCATACTTGGCTGTTCAACCTGTTTACCTGACTTATATCGCTGGAGGCCCTACCCCTCTGCGAATTTTGGTCTCGTTTAAAATAGATTTAGACGGACTACTTTTATTTTTCTGCTACCGTAGCTAAGCGGTCTTAGTAGAAAAATCTCTTCGGGTAAATTATAGCAGGTACTGGTAGCTGTTGCTACTTCTATGGGTTTTACTAAAATTAGGTAATAGATAACACAGTCACAGTCTTAGTCCACATTCCACTGGGTCGTAGAAACAAATCCCTGGACCGCGGGTTGGCCGCTAAATTTATGTCCCGGGGGAAGGTTTTTTTTTGGATTGCTTTACAGAAGGTACAGATAGTTTTTACTCGTTGGTAGGTGTAGTTCCGACTTGGCTTGAGTCGAGTGGTGAACATGTTGGTCCCACCGCCTCTGCACGGACTACACCATGGCTTGATTTGTTTTTTTTATTAGTTATTTTTTTTTGTTTTTATTTAGTCTTAGTTTTCTTGTTTTTTTCTTGAGTTCGTGGTCCCTCATCCTTGGACCGCAGTTTGGCTGCGTAATTTTTGTCCCGGGGGACGGTTTTTTTTAGGTTTGGTTTACTAAAGAACAGATAGATTTTACTCGTTGGTAGAGGTAGTTCTGGGTTGGCTTGAGTCGTGTGGTTAACATGCTAGTCCCACCGCCTCTGCAGTCGGCACAGACTACATCATGGTTTGATTTTTTTTTGCTTTATGCTTACTTAACTTTTTTTTGTTTTTATTTAGCTTTATTTTTTTTAGTCGTTTCTTTCTGAGTTCGAATGTTAGGGTGTATTATTTTTTTTACTACTTACTTTGGAGAGTTTTTTTGAGTACTACCTACCTACTATAATTTAACTTATGTAGTCTATTAACTAAATTTATTTTATTTTATGAAAGTTTATAAATTTCACAGTAGGAGCGGTTCGTAACTCCCTTAAAAAAATAAGCCATCCGACGATAGGGAGCGGTTCGTGACTCTTAAAATAAGCCTAGTTCGTTAATATCATGCTGAGCGGTTTTGCCAACTCGTTAAATAAGCCTTTGGTAGGGTAATATTTATATATTTAGCTATTGGGAATTTTCAGGGTCTTGGTTTTGTCAGTTGTACTCTCGGTTTTTGGTCCAGTCAACTTTCAATTCCCTCCTAGGGGTATAAGTATGTCTGGGATAGAATGTTTGCGGTGTTGTGAGAAGATCTGGAAGGACTAAGCTTATAAAAGATGAAGTATGACTGGGACGTATGAATGTGTGGGTTTGCTAGCATCAACGAGTAACGAGTAGGGACTTAATAGTATTATATGAATATTGGGGAATAGGGGTTTGTGATAACTTAGCTTTTATATTGACATTATTAGATAGCGTAGTAGTGGTGTACTCAACTTTTCTTCAAAATAACTAGTTACTTATTTACTACTACTTAATTAGAGATTTTTTTATTTTGCATAACATTGTTAGCTAAAGCTAGTTGGTGTTTATTTTTTTTAACAGTTTTTTTAGCTAGAAATTTTTTTTTAGTCTGATTTACTTTTTTGTCTCATTATTATATTCTTTAGTCTTTGCTTGAACCTAACTCATAGAGGGAGTTAGGGGTTGTTTGTTTTACGGCTGAGGGCAGCCGCGAATTCCCTAAGGTGAATTCTGCGTGGTTAGAGGGGTATTGTAACCCTTGTTTTTATTATCTGTGGTATTTTTGTTATCATAGGAGAATGTTAGCTTTTTTTATTTTGAAACATCGTATTCATACGTCAGCGTCAATTGTCACATTGACATTTACTTCAAAATTGACTTTGACAGATCTACTCAGTGTGGCCTGCATACTTCTTTGACCCTGAGATACGGGAATTATTAAACAAATTACGTGTTATTTTCTTGTGGATACTCAGGAAACAGTACTTAATTGGTGAAACCTTCGGTAGAAAATGCCGGAGAAATAGTTAATGTTCGTTTCCCTCGGTCTCCGAGATCTTACGGCCCGTGGTTCGGGTCGTACGAACAGTCGTGTTGTTAAGTTTTTTTACCTCCTCAATGAGGATATTTGTGTTGAGAAAGTGGCCATCGGAACCGGCAAAGCCGAATTTCAATCCGGACTTTACCGCCTTTTCCATTTCGCTGCGGGGTCAAGAGCGGTCGCTCGGAACATCCTCCCACCAATCCCGCCACGACGCCTTGCGGAGAAGTGCCCTCAGGACCCCGGCGCCTTCGAAAAGCGAACCATCCGACCGACCACCATCGGATCGCCACCCGGTCGCCGTCTGGCCACCCACTGTCTTCACCTGTGCGGTTGAGAGAATCTCCGCCACGTGTTTGGAAACCCCCTACGGGTGAGTTGAACTTTAGTCTAGTTGAAGGTTAGGAAGACGTGGCTCACGCAAGTGTTCTTTTGCTAACCTAGAACTGTCCTTGACAGGGTTTTTTACGGTACCGGCTCGCCTCTTCAGCGAGGTCCGGGCGCATCGGCGCGCAGTAGGCTCCGCCTATCAACCATCTGGAGGTCGATGGGACTCAACCCGTCTCTACAGCCGGGCCACTTAGTCCCGACCTACCAGCCCTCACCTTACTAGCGGCGGCGCTCCTCCCTGCCTTCGGGGCGAGCTCCCGCTCTGCCGAGTCTCTGCGCTGACCGGCCTCAACCTATACTACACATCACTATACAAGCGGTACCACATGACCTGACCGGGCCGTGTGCTTTACTTACTTTTGTACCGTCCAAACTAACTTAACTTAATTTAATATACGGTAAATCTATATCTAGTAGACTTTGGTCGCAAGGCAGCATTTTGGATGGTGTTCAGGCAGAATCCGCCACCACTCCCTGAGATTGTAAACCCTTATTCTTATCTGTAACTTGTAACAATTGAGAGCATTCATAATATAACAACTTAAGATAACCTTCTTCAACATACAGGATTTGTAACCAGAAATAAATGTTTGAACTCTGATTGGTGTCTCAATGTGTTCTCCCAAACATACCGGTAGTTCTTAAAAACGTTACAAGGTTTCAGTCATCTCATCCTCTCGCCATGACGTCACAATGGGAAAGAGCGCCCGTACTGAAAAAAGTTAATTGCACGACACCGACCGAGGTGCCTTCCCTAGGATCGCTTCCAGCATTCCAGCTGACTGCACGCAAAATTAAACTTAAAAACAAAACTCTAAGCTACATAATCTAACGGTGCGAAAATGTTCATGTGTAGGTACATTTTACACCTGAAGGCTTTGACCGTTTAAAAATAAACTTTCCAGCTCCGTCAGTTACATTAACACAAATGTTTATTTCACCCGTAACTTGCGAAGAGAAACAATACTCGAAAACAAATTAACCAGATTATCTTTCAGCTACATAAGTCTTAAGGCACCGTCATTAGTTAAGTGCTAAACAAAGACCAACACAGAGTTAATATCTCCGCCGTTGCCGCTACCATCAACAAATAAGTAACACATAAAACGATCTGAAAACGCTGTAGAGAAAATCCCCACAGTAGTTGACAAATGAAAAACAACCTAAACACAATTAAGGATAGGATTCTTTGTCGCTCAAGCGTGTAACCAATACAGGGGAACGAACGACGCAACAGATCCCAGCGAATATGTTCGCAGGCTCACTCCGAGTTACTAACACTCGCAATTCATTTTGTGAACTGAATATATTACGCCACGATAAGAGATATAGCACCTTTCGCCTTTCACATAAGACTGAGTATCGTACCAATCTGAAGTCATAGAAATACGCGGGAATTTTCCAGTTCCCGCCACTCCATTTTCGCCTATTTCCCAATTACGGTAGGTCCAAATTCGTTTGACAAATAGATATATTCTTACAAATCCCAAATCCTGATCATATGGGAAGGCAAACGATAAATATGTTCGGTGTATTGAAATCTTACACTGTCATAAGAAGTCGTAAATTGATCGCGAGAAGCTAAGTAACTTTATTAGATAAGCTTTTAGTCCCAAACGGTTCAAGGCTAACGTGAATATGGGCACACTTGAAAAAAATTCTTTGTGATTTTGAATATTAATGATTACAAACTTTTACTCGGCTGTTTCTTGATTGATATTGCGAAACGAATATTACAGAAAATAAATGTTAGAATTTGACACCTGAGCGCCATTTATTGTGGAATTAAATGGATGCGATGATAATATTTGTCTCTTCAATTAAAGTGACATAATGTACGAGTAAATGAAGATCTACGTTAGGACACTACATCACCTGCGGCCCGCGGCGACTTCTCAACGGACGCTAATTCTAGAACAGTGAAAGATAAATGAGTTCGAATGTAAGAAACTATGGTGTTCGAAAAAAGTCTTGTAAAATATTAATAATTTTCAACGGCAATTTGGGGAAGTACTATCGTCAATCTTATCGAAGGTCTGCTCAGACCGCTGTGGGTAGAGGGAAATATCGAGCGTTAATATCGCCAGTGTCTGTATGCAGTTTAGTGCCAGTCGGTTTTCTCTACCGCAGGCAGGAACGAATAACACTTCTGATCAGACCTTGAAATCGTTGCTTTGAAATTATGGACTGAATGTTGAAAAAGATACATGAAAAAACAATATTACGCAAATTGACTAGATGGTAGGCCTAACTCTTCTGCGAGGGTCCGTCTGGGTTGGTATACCACCGCTTTGCTCGTGACGTCTGCCGCCAAGCAGTAATGTGTAAGCATTACAGTGTCCGGGTTAGATAAGCAGAGTAGCCAGTGAAATTAGTGGGCCTAACCTAGTGTGAGAATTCTACTGTACTGCTTAAAAAGGTCTTTAGAAATGAGAAGAGATTTTTTATACGTCATGTTTATGTCACATCAGTCGTACCTTTA
Organism: Crocallis elinguaria; assembly: GCA_907269065.1. NCBI lineage: Eukaryota > Metazoa > Arthropoda > Insecta > Lepidoptera > Geometridae > Crocallis > Crocallis elinguaria. The sequence goes on along the minus strand of OU026079.1, from coordinate 5,590,047 downwards.
GCAAGCTAAAAGCCGGGATACCGCTTGTAAATTCTAATTGAAACTTTTAAGCGGTAGATAGGAAATTGACTATTTAGTGTGTCCTGTGATGAAAACTTTTAAGGCTGTAGAAAGATCACTACATAACACTATTTATTGTACAAGCGCTAGGCATCATAGTGCGGTACTAATTCAATTCCAGCTCGCTCGGCCGGTTCCAGGGCCTATATAATAGTTATGATTAGCTCGACATGGTTATAGGCAGGAAATTCTATATTTGAATTGTAAACAAAGTTTACAACCCATTTAACAGGTTATTTATATAAATATAAGCATCTCAAAAATTTCTACTGTTCACGAGTTTCGAACCCAGGTTTTCTGGAAATCCGGGCCAGATGCATTTTTTTTTTAACAAACTGAACTACGGGAGCTAACGTTGTTAGCGACGAAATCCTTGAGATGATGTCTTTCTTTCGGCTTGCATGATGGGATGTTTATAGGCACGCGTTATGCTTACCTTCACGCAAACGACATAGTAAATTCGCTTTTCAGATAGACTATAAGTACCTGTACTAACATAATAATTGTGTATAGCTATTTCTATATTTTACTGTCAATAGTTAAAGTGACAGAACGTTCAATACGCAAAATGTTCAAGACTCAAAACGTACAAATACTGTACAACGCAGAACGTACCTCAGAGAGTAATGAATTTGAATGTTGAGGGATGGAAGGGTAGAGGAAGACCAAGGAAAAGATGGATGGATTGTGTTAAGGTGTACATGAATAAATGATTGAAAGTGCATAAAGCGCTGACGGCTGACAGGGGAGAGTGGAAGAAAAAATACTTATTGAACAACTTATTGAAAGACACCAAATAAAGGCATAAGGTCAAGGATATGATGATTAGGTAAAGTTTTTGTTAGTGGGAGGACTAACTCTTCTGCGAGTGTCCGTCTGGATTGTTACCACCGCTTTGCTCGTGAAGTCTACCGCCAAGCAGTAGTGTGCAAGCATTACTGTGTTCCGGTTTGATGAGCAGAGTATCCAGTGAAATTACAGGGCTTATGAGACTTAATACCTAATGTCTCAGGGTAACGAGCGCACTGCAGTGCCGCGCAGGCCTTTGTGTTTCAAAGTTCTGGGTGGCACTGCAATTGTTATGGGCCGGCGTTATGCTTACCATCAGGCAAACGACCAGCTCGTCTCGTTCCCAAATAACATAAAAAAAAAAAAGTAATGAAGCCTCAGAGAGCGAGATATCGCACTTCTTTTATATTCCTTGATAATTGTTCTCCGACCAGAGCATCACACAACTTCAATAGCTCGACAAACCAGGAAATAAGAAAAGTAATTAATAAACTACTTCGTAACTACAGGTTGACTACATCAACACATTTGACTTCATACAATGCAACCAACACGTCAATATAAACTTACTGGCTAACATAGATAACGGACCTTTGGTGACGAAAGTGTTTTATACCCCCATAACCATTAAACTGAAATTGATTTCAATTTTATGGTTTCTGCTCCCCTGAATCCAATCAGTGCTATCGCCTTCGCGAGCTGTTAAAACATAATGACTACGTGTATGCAATTTCGCAACGTTTATACTAAAATCTAAACAGGTAACCTGGGATAGGCATACATTTTCACGATAAAGGCATTATTTGAGAAGATTCTTGAAATAGTTTTAACGCCTTTCGACTTTAGGTGCGATTTTGGGGAAAGAGGAAGCCAATATAGTGATCTGATGTCGCGATCTCTGTTTGATACGCTTTTTAACGTAATCTCAAATCTTAATCCTTGCCCATCACTCATGTCATTAACCTCGAGTATAATATAACTAAGAAGAGCCTCTAAATAGTCAACATTTATTTTTAATCAGACGGCTCCGTAGCTAAGTTGGTAGTAACCCTGCCTGCAAAGCGAGTGGTCCCGGGTTCGATTCCCGGCCGGGGCAGATGTTGTGTAAACACAAAGTTTGTTCTCGGGTCTTGGATGTTTGTGATGTGTATTTGTGTGTGTCCATGCCACCTGCGACACAGGGAATCCTAGTGCAGGGGTATGAGTGTTAGCGTTTATTTATTTTATTTATTTTTCTATAACCGGGCCCTATTATAATGTTGACTAAAATTTAAAAAATAAACGTTAAATATATTAAAATATTTTTGTGTCAATCAATAACATGTTCAGAATTACACAATTAGACAGTACACAAAGAAATAACTTGTATAAAAGTCGTTAGTTAAAATTGAATATAACCGAAAATAATCCCACCCATAAAAAACCCTCATAAAGTATACTTATTTAGGGATATCGTTGAGCAGCAAAGAGGGGCTTATACTAATACATAATACAACATTAATGATAAGAGGAATAAGGCGTCGACGAGAAAAATACTAACTCAAGCATCCATATTACAACTTCCAACCTTACTTCGCTTAACTTTATTCTACAAGATACCTAAGGTTCGTAAGCTGATGTACGCAATATCAATCTTATGTAGCGTTGTCACAGGCTGGTGCTTAGCCCCACGCTTACTCATGGATTCTTGCCAGACGATACCTACACACGCCTTCATGACCTCCATACATTTTTTTGCTGATAGAGATCACTATTTTTACCTGATTTTGATCAATTAAGAGGCGGTTTTAAATAAAGAGTTTGTGAAGAGTGACGGTTGCCTACAACAAATATACTGCAGTCAGAATAAGCCAGAGGTCTACTCTAAGTGCGAAATTATATAATTATGTTGTGTCATGCTATCGGTACTCTTTTCAAACGAAATTAACTACCATCTAATATTAAAACATAACACTCCTTTTTTGTGCAATCGTGTTATTAAAATGATAGGTATATAATTATATCATCTGAATAGGATCCGGATATAACAGAAGGTCAGAACTGTGACCGATATAGGCCTCAAATTACAAAAGAAGCTGTAGCTGTGCTCTATTTAGAGATGATTAAAGAAACTTCAACGGGAAATATCGGATTTGTGTCTAATTTAATTACAAAATGTACAGACGAGCGAGTCCAATAGCAAAGCTTTTCATGTGTTGGTTATTAAATTAATTATACTAAATTGGGATTTGTTTTCAACGATTTGAGCTGCTTAGTTTGTTCATAAGTTTTCTTTACTACTAGGCCGAGCAGTAGAGTGTAAATTTTGTAGTCAGCGCTCGACCGAGTCAATGCTAGCGAAGCAGCTGTTCAGATTCGAATTTCTCAGCCCAGCGCTCAATATACGCTTAAATAAAACATAAGCAAGCTAAATAATGTATATCTCAGTATCTAAATATAAGTAAAAAGATTCGGCTCTGGGAAGAAGCCATACATAACTTATATTGTAGCAGACAAGCAGATCATGAATATGATGATAAAAATATACGACAAGGCGTACCTTGTCACACTACGTTGTAGGTAGTTACATAAATGGATTTTCTAAGACCTGAGAGACAGTAACATTCATGTTAACAGCATCATAAAGCCCTCGCACCGATAAAATACAGATACAAGTGCCTATCTCAAACCTTACAACAGAGGTATTCAACGGGGACGCTATTGATTCGCCATAAGTGCGACCGCGTCCGACCCACTCCAGTTGGTATCGCATCAATCGAACAATTCCAGTCGGGGATTGTTCATTCGATCCCTGTGGAATCTGCTGTGAATATTGCAATTATAATGCTCTAATAACAGGTTTTGGATAATTTTGCAACGTATAGCAAAAAAGCGATATCCATTACACGACTTGTTACAGAGATTACCAACGCGGATGCCACAAGAGCGTGGCGTGCGACTGCATCCCACCCACTATATTTTGCGCGCAAACAATAACGTTAAGGACTGTTTAATCTAGCCTTGTAGAATCTGCTGCGAATAATGCAATTAAATCTTTTTTTAAACGAATTGGTGTTGTTGGATTTACACACGAAAATATGAAGTGTTGTCCAATACACAACGCCAAAAGCATATAGCGTGGACGTTATAAGAGCGTGCAACTGCGTCCGTTCCACTCTCGTCGTTTAGAATAAAAATCAAGCAGTGAGGAATTTGCTGCGAAAATTATAACATTATTTACAGAGGTAAATACTGTTATAAACTGTAGGTAACTGTACGTACTAACTGTCCTGTAAGTACTTATATATATGCACGTGATAAATAAGTAATGTTCAATTGTTCATCTAAACTATTCTAAACCTTGAATTGAGATATTCCACGGGACGCCTTAAGAGCATACGACTGCTTCCGACCCAGTTCCGTCTGTTTCGCATCAAGTGAACAATGCCAGTCGAGAACTGGAACCAGCAAATGAATGGAATTAAATATCTAGGGAGCGCTAACGTGGATAATGATTCCTTTTAGGATGGCGCAGTGATCCAATCATGATTTTATGCACCAAGTGGATAAAGCAGTGTCTTACGTCACGGGCAGCTTAGTGAACCCTGAGGATAACGAAGGACCCTAGAGTTAACTCTCGAGCGCAGCGAGGGTGGTATGTAGAGTCATGGGTGAAGCGAGGTGTTCTAGCCGCCCAAGACGAAAACAGGCTTTATCCTAGAGGTGAATACTCTACTTTTCACATCATCTGCGAGACAATAAAAAGCCAGGGCTACATAAATAATTTATTGTTTTAAATTTCATGCAGCTGCGTTCTTCTTTTTTGTGCCAACGGTGGCCAGTTCGATTTTCGAATAAATTCTTATTACAATGCCCGTATGCTGAGTTTTCATTAAAATTTTAACCTCCTTGCTTAGAAAATTCCCTTGGGATTTTCATACAACTTTCTCTCCCTATGGAGGCAATGCCTTGCTTTACGTTGGGACTACGTGATATGTAATTGGTCATTGTCGAGCAGTTGGTGTGAAAACTAGTTTTTGTCATTTTATTACTTTTCTGTGGAGTTTGAGAAGAATTATATGCCATATACTATGTTCAAAGCCTGATCGGAAGTAATTTCTACTTTTTTTTTATATGGAGGTTTACTTACCGTTTAATTATGTTTTTTTCTGTTCTCATAAAACAAAAATTAAGACCTATGCTCCGAATATTTATCTCCGTCTCTCTGTCATTCACTGAAATATTTATAAATTGATCTTTTTTGGATATTCCAAATTTCACTTTTGGTATCAAAAAGTATAAGTATTTATGATTAACTTTAACATGAACAATTTTTTTTACTCTTATTTATTAAGTAAAATTATAGTACCCGATTAAAATAATTCTAAGTTTTCGAGAAACAATATTTCTCTAAGCTATTAACCCGGTAAAATAAGTTCAAGCTAATTAACTGGTGAACTATCCTGAGAGTTATTTTACAAACAGTACTTCGTTGTAATCGTTTAGTAACTCTAAAACATTCCCGTTCTGAAGTTCATTGCGTGTTTTAAACATTATTAAGAGCTAGATGGGTTAACTAAAACAGAATGAGATACGCTACCTACATTTGTTAGTGAAATTGCCGCGGTTTTCCGCAAACATTCATGGCCCCGAGTTAAATTGTTCAGTTGAAATAACCTTTATTGAAATAAGAGCTTAGTGCTTTACTTTATGAGTCGATGTGAGTTTACGGGAATGTAGTGAATGCAACGCAGGACGCTACGTTGGTATAGGACTATAATATACTGGCGTGGTGGTATTGTATCTTTGTTTATTTATAACTATCTGCTGCTCACGGTTTCACCCGCGTGGAGATACTCACAGGAGCCGAGCATTTTTCCGGGGTAAAAAGTAGCTTATCTCCGACCCAATTTCTAAGCAAAAAGTCGCGTCGATCCATTGCACCGTGAATGAAGAACAAACCAACAAATAAGCTTTCAGACTTAAATAGTGCTGGATAGTTGGGTAGGCATTTATTTTTGTCAACATACAATAAGAGTATTTCAGTTCAGTTAGATAACTGATGTATTTGTATCTTTAACCTTTCGCTAACATTTTATACGCCTATCAATCGCCTAGAGCAGCGGTTCTCAAACTTATTTGGCGTCGGACCCCTTTTGGAAAACTAAATATTTGACGGAGCCCTAATATAATCAAACACTGGTTTTATGTGATTTAAAATTTGCATCTAACGGGAGGTGTGACATCGTTTTCAATTTTTCATCAATTGTTTTATGTCAGGCTTGATAGAAGAGAAAATTTACATAGATGAAATATTTTGATAGATTTTATTTTACTCTGCAAACTTAATACTCGTTAGTATTATTTTTTTCATTTCGACTAGTATTTTCTCGTAGCCCCCACAGAGGCTTTGCGGAGCCCTAGGGCTATTAAATATCAGCTATTTAATAACAATTATACCGAGGGACTGCCAATAAAGCTAATAACTACATTGTAGATGTTATAATGCTGTGGACTGCAACAGAAGACGTAGTCTGTACTACGGTACTACTACGTCAAAGACTACGTCTTATGTACCGTTTTAATCTACCTGCACACACAATAATTATTATTGACAATAAGTACAAATTACAGCTTACAGCCTGTTGAGTGTAGCCCCCATTTTATCCCTTGTTTTATTTCGTGTCACTCGACGCTGGCGGATGATCCAAAAAGCCGGTATTCGAATACTTATGAATAATATTCATTTTTTTAGTCTTTAGCTACGTTTGGTTGGAGATATACTACGAATCATCTACTCATATTCATAGCATAAAGTTTGCTTTTATCCAAATCTTTTATTTTTTAGTAGTGAAACTGTACCGACATTTCGTGTAATTTTTTTTAAGAAATAAAGAAGTAACATACTTCTTTAGTAATATTTTTCTTACCGATTTAGACAATCGTGTACTTTTTTTTTCTTCTTTCGTGGCCAGACACGGTTTGTGTATTTTGCCAATATCAAGTTTAAAATCGTGTACTTACGTTCAAAAAATTGATAATGTTTCTTAACTGTATGTAACGGGTGATTACGACTCGAAACTGAAAATAAAAATCAAACAAAGATGTACATTTATTTCTAAAAAAAAACTAGTCTATGAATACAAACGCTATAAATACGTAACAGCATTAACCCATCAAAACCCACCTGGTAAATACCGACGCGCAGCTAAAAATTTGTTGCTATTGAATATATTCCTCGTAACTATCGCCTAGGGCTCGTACGAGTATAGATGGTGCCTAACTCTATAAAGCCTGATTCACTTTACTCTGTATTACAGTGTCGCCGGCAGTGTACGGTTACATTTACATCGCAATACAGGTGTCCCGTGGGCATCTCCCGGTCTACCGACAGCGCATCTGCAACAACGGGTTTTTATAGCCGTTTTACATATTTCATAGTGAAAGATTGCAACGAAACGAGGTAGTGAATGCTATGCTGTCAGCTTTTATTCACAGTTTGCTTTTATCACGTGCGGTTTTAAATAAGGTGCAGACTTTTATGGGCTCTCGTTTGATTGCTGGACAGAGACGCGGTTGAAGCGTTTGAAATTTCTGTGGGTTAGTAGGCAGCTAGGGCAACAAAAACAATTGAAAATATAAGAAACCTAGAGAAGTGAATTTTCATAGGTGGAGAATTAAAAATCTGTTGACGTAGTTTCTGAAAAACGTTTCCAAGCCACAACTAGGTATCAATTTTTGTTTTTATGTAAATGTAATTATTCATGTTTAATTTGTAAGATGGCCCTGGCTAAGTTGATACTAACAGTTGAACTAACACTGACTCCGAAGCGAGAATGGCCCGAGTTCGTTCCCCAGCCAGGGCTAAATTTTGTGTGATGAACATAAATAATTAAAGTTTTTTGGATTGGATGTTTTGTGTATCTGCGTGTGTCCATGCCACCTGCGACACAGGGAATCCTAGTAAAAGGGTATGAATGTTTAAGTGATAATAGGACTAAAACAATATTTTTCATACTATCTGATAACGAGACGAGCTGGTCGTTTGCCTGATGGTAAGCATAACGCCGGCCCATAACAATTGCAGTACCACTCAGAGCTTTGAAACATAAAGACCTGTGCGGCACTGCAGTGCGCTCGTTACCCTGAGAATTTAGGTATTAAGTCTCATAAGCCCAGTAATTTCACTGGCTACTCTGCTCATCAAACCATTACCGCTTGGCGGCTGACTTCTCGAGCAATACGGTGTTACCAACACAGTAGAAGGATTAATCCTACCACCTAATAAAATTTGGTTTGTATTAAGTATCTCCAGGCCTACTATTATGGCATGTAAAGTTGATGATCCAACATGCTTTGTATTACACGTACCTCCTAATTAACCGTAGTATTTATGTAGTAGCTGCTAAAAATAAAGTCATTCTGCCCGTCGCAAAATTTTATTAGAATGAATACTGATTGATTTAATAGAGTCGTTTTAAAAAGCACAATTAATAACAGTCAATATAAATCAAACACTCCAATGCTAACCTCCAGCACCCAAAATATAACTAAAACAAATCTTCGATGACCTTATACTTATTTTAATTTACTTAATAACTTTAGCATTTACGAAGTTTATTGATGCACTTCAATTTAATTCTTGCAAAAAAAAAAAAAAAAAAAAAAAAAAAAAAAAAAAAAAAAAAAAAAAAAAAAAAAAAAAAAAACCTCTTGTCAGTACTGTTGGGCTTTTTTCGGTATTTTTTTTTCAAGAGGTTTTTAGGCCACTTTTGGGCAGTTTCTGTCTACCAGCAGGCCGTCCGCTCCACGGAAATTACAAGGTAATATTTGCAGAGCTAGAGATAGTTCTTTTTTTGTATTTCATAAGATATAAATTTGGTAAGGAATTTTGACGGCTTGCTGCTAATTGTTTATTTTTGTTTCCATGCCAACGTCGCGTCGCGCCTGCGCTCTGCGAGGCTCGTGCCATCCCGACGTCTCGGCTAACGTCAATTTATAGAGAAGCTAAGATTTTATTTAAGTTTATTACATGGCACCTTCAACACAAATTGTGAATAATGCAGACCAATGCAATTTTGTGTCGCAGGGGAACATGATACCTTGTCCCGAGTGTCCCCAGGTTCGTTATTTTAAGGGCCAAAAAGGCCTAAAAATTCACACTTCAAAATGCCACAAAAGTATAGAAATTCCTCTTTCGGTCCCAGTTTTAGCGTCCAATGTAGCCAGTAGTAGTTCGCCGAGCGCTGCTACTCCTTCCAATCCGTTTTGGGAGGTCTTGAGCTCGTATAAAAATTCAATCCCGATTTTGAAACGCATTCCGCGTGGTGCACGTATTTCGGTAGCCCTTTCTCTTTCATCGGCTATTAGGAATGTTCTGTCCAAAAATTCAAAGCAGGCCTGGGAACATCTCTTAACTTTTCCTTACCAAGTTCTTTACGTGCATTTAGACCCACTTAACAAAACATCCCTTACTAATAGAGTAAAGGAAAACTGCGTAAGGTACAAGGTACAGGAAGAGCAATGTTTAGGCCTTTCGACTATTGTTCCACCTAACAGGTGGAATAATGATAAAAATTCTAAACAAAATAATGATTCGGCTACCTTTAAGATTGTAGAAACGAAAATTAGCGACGGCGATATTAAAGGCGCCGCACGTGTCCTGTTCTCCAGCGATACAATAGCACCCTATATTCCAGAAACAATACAGTCATTACGTGGCAAACATCCACCCGCAGCAGCAGATCTCCTCCTTCCTGATCCACCTCAACAGAGTGACGTTGTTGTTGAAGTCACCTCACAGGATGTTGCTGCAGCCGTTACGTCCTTCCGAGGTGGCTCAGCCGGAGGCCTAGATGGTCTTACTCCACAACATCTAAAAGATGTTTTATGTGGTAGTTCTGGAGAGACACTTTTGGGGGACCTAACGGGTTTAGTAAACCTGATGTTGTCAGGGCGGGTCAACAGCGACGTCACCGAAATTTTATATGGCGCTAATTTGTGTGCCCTTATCAAAAAAGATGGTGGCATCAGACCTATTGCGGTAGGCACCACATATCGTCGCCTCGCGGCTAAAGTCGGTTGTAGGAAAAAGGTTGCTTCTTTGAGCAATCTTTTTCAACCAATACAGCTCGGCTTTGGTTCGCGTGGTGGTTGTGAGGCTGCAGTACATTCGGTTCGTACTTTTTTAGATCAAAATTGTGGAGAGGTGCTGCTAAAGGTGGATGTTAAGAACGCTTTTAATTCAGTAGACAGAGGCGCCCTCTTGACACAAGTGAAGGATAAAATTCCGGAACTTTATAGCTTTTTATTTCAATGCTACGGCAATCCTTCCAAATTAACTTATCGAAATAATGTAATGTTATCCTCCGTCGGGTGTCAGCAGGGTGACCCTCTTGGTCCGGCCATTTTTAGCCTTGCCATCCATCCGATAATTCAACGTCTCCAGTCCAAGCTTAATGTTTGGTACTTAGATGACGGAACTCTGGGAGGCGATGTGAACACTGTTCTCAATGATTTGCGTATTCTAATAGACGAATTTCGTCTTATTGGTTTAGAGCTAAATTTTTCCAAATGCGAACTTTTTGTTTGCGATTCTTGTTCGGATAAGGATTCGGTTTTTGAAAAATTTAATAGTCTGGCTCCTAATATCAAATCGGTAGATAGGTGTTCCCTTCGTCTTTTGGGTTCACCGATTTTAGATGAAGCTTTTTCATCTTTCGTTGACGAAAAAATTCAAAATTTTATGAACACTTCCGACAGATTGCTCAAAATTAACACCCATATGGCTTTTACTATAATTAGATTTTGTCTTTTCGTTCCTAAATTTACCTACGTCTTACGATGTTGTCAGCTGTGGAAACACAGTGAGCTCCTTACGAGCTTGGACAATATTGTAAAACAAACTTTAGAGTCGGTTTTGAATATTGACATGGATGACAGGGCGTGGTCGCAAGCTTCTCTACCTGTGAGGTTTGGAGGACTAGGGATACGCAAAATTTCGAGTGTTGCTCTACCGGCGTTCTTGTCCTCTGTCCATGGTACGTATAAATTAATAGAAAAAATTTTAGCACCATCATTAGATTCTTTAGGTCATTTTGAAGTAGCTCACTTGACGGAGGCCAAGAATGCCTGGGGGATGGCTTGCCCGAATACTGATTTCCCTATGGTTTTGTCCTCACAGAAGTTGTGGGATCGACCGATCTGCGACCTAGCACGGAAAGGTCTTTTAGATACGTGCCTTAGTGTCGCAGATCGTGCTCGTCTTCTTGCAGTTTCTGTGTGGGAATCAGGGCTTTGGTTGCAGGCCGTCCCTTCTTTTAATACAGGTAACCTATTAGATCCATCCGCTTTTCGTCTTGCTGTTTGCTTACGTTTGGGTGCGAGGTGCTATGTTGCCCATCGCTGCCAGTGTGGTACTGCTGTCGATCAGCTCGGTCATCACGGCCTCTCTTGTTCCAGAAGTGCCGGTCGAATTTCCCGTCACGCCAGTCTTAATGACATCATCCGCCGGGCTTTTACCAGCGCCAATGTAGCAGCCATTCTCGAACCGAATGGTCTTATGCGTGACGATGGTAAAAGGCCTGACGGAATGACGCTCGTTCCTTGGAAATTGGGGCGGCCCCTAGTGTGGGACGCTACTTGTGTCGACACTTTGGCACCGTCTCATATTTCCGAGACACAAATTAGGGCTGGCGCCGCGGCTTCTTCGGCTGAGCGACTCAAGCGGCGCAAATATGCTAACCTCGGGAGCGGTTACATATTTGAGCCGTTTGGTGTTGAAACATTGGGTCCGTGGGGGCCGGGAGCTCATAATATTTTCAAAATTTTGTCAGAGCGTTTGATTGATGCGACGCGTAACCAAAATGCTGGTAACTATTTGGCTCAACGGATCAGCATTGCGGTTCAACGTGGCAATGCCGCCAGCATGCTGGGTACGCTTCCTACTGGTAGTGGGCTAGAACATTTGGATTATCTATAGGCCTACTAGGGCTTGTAGATTATCCAACTGTTTTTGTAGCTAGCTAGGTTAGATGTAGTGTTTATTTATGTATTAGCTAGTTAATAAAGGCATTTAGCCAGTTAAAAAAAAAAAATTCTTGCCATAAATTTGAGAAACTTTTTTAGTACCCAATTCTAGTTTATTGCGGTAAGATTATATTAGGTAGATGACTACGGTGCACACTATAAATCTTGGACACTGTGAAGTTAAAGCCAGATGACTTCTGTCTCTGCTTCACATTAGCATGATCCGTGTATAAATCACGCATCTCCAGACGAAAGAGATTGTTATCTCTTTCGTCTGAAGAGGCTGTATTCAAGCCGAAGTAGATCTTTTGCAAATATTATAGCTAATCCCTACTTAATATTATAAATGCGAAAGTGTGTTTGTTGGTTTGTCCTTCTTTCACGCAGTAACGGAGCAACGGATCGACGTGATTTTTGGCATTGAAATAGTTTATGGCCCGGAGAGTAACATAATAATAATATTTTATTTATTCAGACAACATAGGCTACTTTTTATCCGGGAAAAATGTACAGTTCCTGTGGGAACGCGGGTGAAATGATATATTTAGTAAATGAAAATATAATGTTTTATTAGATACGAATCAACTAATACTTTTTTATAAGTCAAGCGCACTCAGTCTCGAATTTGATTATACGCAATATATTTTAGTTTTCTTTTTCCCGTGTTACAACTGTTTTAGTTGTTAATCCCTTATGCTTTCGGTCTTCAACACTTATATGGCTTACGGGTTTGATATTCAGACAAAACAAATACTTAAGCTTAGAAAAAACGCGAATATTTCTGATTTGTCTGTGTGTTGTGGGGATTCACATAGTTTCTTTAGATGCAAGAAAATTTCGCAAGGTAAAAAAGAAGATTAAAAAGTGTTAATTGAGTTACCACCGAAATGATGACACATCAGATGGTGCTTCAAAGCGCTACGAAAAAAAATCAGGGATCCTCTTTGTTTCGCACGCGCGTAATAAAACAAAATCCAAACATTTTTTCCGTCAACGCCAGGACTCGAAGTTGCTTAAAATGTAAGTCTCGAAAATTTCCTCTCCGACGCCGACAAATTACCACAAAAACAGCCCCTCGCAAACAGATTTACAACCAATAATTCTATTAAATGTACTTATAGCGTGAGTTACAAATGGAGTTGGGAACGTTTTTCCCACACTTTGATACGGAAAAAGTTTTACCACTTGAGGCGTAGCTGATAAAGTTTCTGGAGTGAGTGCGTAAATACCATAGTAGTAGGCCGCACTGTATTGTATTATGTGATCAGATAGTGTGTGTATCAGATAGTGTAGGGACTCTATTTATACACTGTTTTAAACTTTCACGGTTATTTACTAATTCACACATTATAACGGGATATTTACCGTGATTATTATTGAGCGATGAGCACCCGATATTTCGACGCTCTTGCAAGTATCATGTTCACGGGAATACTACGGGAATAAAGCCTACATCCAACTTTTAGACTTGTGATAAGAGATCGAGTAAAAAATTGTAAAAGTTAGTTCCTACTTTGGATTTCAGTTCGATATCTGATTGTTTTTTCGTATCCGGGGGATGTTGGGTCAAGTGTTAAAATGTTGAATCTGTTATGTCCAGATGCTAATATTTTTTACTATTTATTTGTCCTAAGTTAACTGGATCTATTTTAAAATAGGTAGCAACGAAAGCTTAGTGGCAGGTTATTTTCTAGATTACCTCCGGGCTACCAACGCCAAAATGAAATCCCTCCCAAGCACTGGGTTTCGCTCTCTATTTAGCCGCGCCCTTTAGCCCGCTGGTTTAGTCTATTCATCGTCATTTAAAATCAAGCTAAGAATTGCCAAATGGTAACTGGTAACCTATCAAGAGTAAAAAACTATTCTAGGTAATCTCTATTAGATTAGGTACCTGAAATACATTGTCTGGTCAATAAATAAGACTCAACATAAAGATTAGGGCGCTAAAGCCAATTATGAGAACTTATAGGTGTTCCTCTTGCGACGTGACGAGGTTTGTGGAGTGTTTTGGGAGGTTCTGATGAATATTCAGATAAAAATTGGTAGAACATTTTGAACAAATTAGTATGACATTCGAGTAAAGCTTTCTCAAGATAGTGGCAGGTATAAGGGATCTAGGGAGCTAGTAGTTGGGGAGGCAGGTAGAAGGAATCTGATTGTTAGTAACTTTCGCAAATTGAATTCATGGGATTTAAACAAAAAATGGTACATTTGCGCGCAAATTAATATGATGATGTAATTTTGTATATATCTATTTTATCATCAACATAACAAACATGAGTATGGTTTATCCTTGTATCCTTGACATTTCATCACACCAGCCACGGCTACAGCTCTCTTGAGCGGCTAGTGTGATGAAACCACAGATCTTTATGGATGAAACCCGTTGAGACCCCCTACGCCAGACTTCTCGTGACTACGATCAAAGCATCTGACCGAAACGTCAGACTAGTAATATTTACTTACCTAGGGTTACTGGACTGGTGCAGCGAGCCAAAGTGAGTTTTGGCTTCCTATAATACGACCTACTGTAATTGTCTGTCTTCTCAGGTTCTTACCACGGAACCGCTTTAGTCATAATAATATTTTCATATTCCGTTGTTTTTGTCTTAATAGTATCTGGGGAGATATTTGTGTAAATGTGTTTTATTCATAGCCCAAAATTATCCAATTAAATCTGGGCTCCCTTCGGGACTTTTTACTTCGGGACTTTGGACTAGAGGTAAATTGGTTGTTAATAAGTAATAAGAAAGCAAATACTTTTGGTAGATATTTGCTTAAATAATAATTACTTACTCTACATTTTTTGACCCAAGTTTTTTAAATTAAGTATATTAATAGTCCCCGTCATGTAAAAAGAACGCTAGCCGTTTACCTGCTCACTGAGAGATTTATCGATACCTGCCTATTCCAAAGTACTAACTAGCTAGTAGCTACTACCTACTAGTAGCTAGAAAAATAAGTATTGAGATTCTATAATAAAACCAATAGCCTATTACTTTAGGACGCGACTATACCTGTGCGCAAACGTCCTCTCCACTGTCGTTCAGTGTTCTTTTTACGTGACGACATCTATTGTACATATTATATTGTCTTCAGAACCAAGGTCTGTGTCTTCTGTTGTGCTTGTGACTGAAAATTGTAGCATCAGTACAACTGTATCTAGGAACCACAGTTTAGCGAAGTTGTTAAGTAGTTGCCGTCAATAACGATCAATTAACGGATCGGTTAAATACACACTGCCTTGTACTCAGGGTTTAACGTCTCAGTTCCCGTTGGGCCAGGCGTCAGATCCCGTTAGGCCGGGAATTCCGTCGGAGCATTCCTGGGACGAATTCCCGGGAAAAGTTGGGCCGCGTCGCCCAGATGGTTTCGATCCCTATTCGTTCAGGATACATACTTTATAGATGGATGGTAGTGCATATATAATAGGCATGCTCCAGATATATGAATAAATGCCCAGTGGTATATTTTTCCCCAAAAAACTATCCACAATCAATCCTGACTCGGTAATCGGTATGTTTAGCCTTAGTTATCAGAAAAGATAATTGAAAAAAATACTTAAGGACCGTGTTTGTTCTGACAACCTTTACTGTCTTATTAATAAAAATGGTATATTCCTGCCTTACTCCACACTTACACTTGGAGTAGTTACTACAAGACTAGCCAAGGAGTAGCGTCGGGATTGCAACGTTATTAATAAACACGGAGTAAGCTCCGACTAACAATACATTCCTTACGCCTGGATTAGCGCTTGTGCTATGGCAACCCTTGTATTTTAAAAATAAAAAGAATGTATGAATGAATGAACCCAGCGTCATTTGACAGTGATAGAAATAATATAATGACAATTTTGCTAATTTTGCAGTGCTAATTTTGATGTTGACAATTTGGTTCGAAAATTGCAAGGTTTATTTTATTTTATAATTGGAGAATTGCGATGTCTTGTGTTGTGATCAAGGTGGTTTTAATTAATATGGAGACGGCATAATCCTACTTATATTATAAATGCGAAAGTGTGTTTGTTGGTTTGTTGGTTTGTGTTTCTTTCACGTAGTAACGGAGCAACGAATCGACGTGATTTATGGCATAGATATAGTTTATGGACTGGAGAGTAACATAGGCTAGTTTTTATCCCGGAATAATGCACGGTACCTGTGGGAACACGGGTGAAAACCGCGGGCAGAAGCTAGTGATCTATATAAATATTGTGTTATAGATATATCACATACGATTCTATGCAGAAATAGCAAACATACAAGCGTTTCCTTCTAACGCATATGATTCTGCTAGTGTAAAAAGAGAAAGCCTTCGTATTATTGGAGCATTATTTTCAATTTCGTCTATCAACATCATATATCATCCATATAATAGTCTCTTTCCATTTTTCACTTCGTAAAATACAAATTAACAATAAAAGCTACAAATTACAAAACAGACGCGTAAACAATAAAACAACAATGGCCATCGCCGCCGCCGCACAGTGGTTCCATATTGAAAAAAGGTTGACTTAGGAATGAAAGTCGGAATTTCGATCTGATTTTTTTTTGTAGGACAGATCTTAACTATCTAAACAACATTTCTTCTATTAAAAAGTTCCGTAAGATGCATACTTTTCGAGAAAAAAAAATAATCAATTTTTTTGTATGGAGAAAAACACTCTTTATTTTTTTTCTCAAGTTGAGTCAAATAGTGACGGCTTTAACTGATATTTTATGAAAGCCCTAGTCGTATTGTACCCAAAAAAAAATAAAACTATTGCGGTCACTTGCGGCCACGCGAGAAAAGTGATGTCAAAAATTACATATATTTTTCGCCATTTTCGAGAAGAGTTCTTATTTTAGGTGAACTATTTATGTATTTTCGGCTACTTCTTAATTTTTAGAAGCGAAATATTATAAAAAATTTCAAAAAATTAACAATTTAAAAAAAAATTATGTTTTTTTTTTGAAAAAAAAAAATTACTTTTATGCTCCCGTAGATACTTACATAGCTGATTCTAAATGCAAATCAAACATTACTGTGACAAAATATACAAAATAACTCATTAATAACGGTTAGGTACCTAAAAAGTAAAGTTTTTTTTTGCTGACTTCATGTCACCGATCATATTGTGTCACTGACATTACTTGGCTACCATTGGCGGGCATTATTTGTATAAACAAATGAGTCACTTCTGATACTAACTGTGATTGGTCGCTAGCGCGCTAGCATGGTCGCGTTGTTCCTGGGGCTTTACTCCGAAAATCGAATGTCAAAGCTTCGGCTGAGGGATCGCAGTGTTCCTACCCTGAAAGTGTTTGGGGTCCAACGTTGGATTCAATGTTCGTAACTTGCCTTTTTGTCTTTCATGGTAGGAAAATTGTAATCTGTCTGCCGAAGCTTCAAGCAATGGATCTAAACTGTATGAACGTCTTTAAATTGTTCTGTATGAATATGTTCAGTTCTTAAAACATATCATTCTGCTTCTAGCAATTCTCTGACTATTTATTACTAGTTATTACACGTTATTGGGTTCCTATTGGCGTACATTATCTACGCAAACAAATGGTTTGATAGTCGGCTGTGGTTGTTTGTTAATTGTTGCGTTACTCGTCAATATAGTGTCTAAAAGCCTACCTGTTCCGCACTTAAAATACAAAGCAATGTTCATTTAATTTCATTCGGTACTAACGAATAACTGTGAAAGGACGTTAACTGTGAAAGAATTCATTATTACCATTTGAATCTTCAACCGGTTTAGGCACACCTCTCGATAATGTTCTTGATTCTAAAGGATAGTGGAGATATTAAGGATTATAATGATATGTGTGAAGTTTACAAAATACAATGTGAAATAGAATATCAGAAGCTGACCATAAATCAAGGAGTTTTTTCAGGCTACAATACCAATTTTGTAACTAAGACGTGATTATGTGTGCCTAAGCAGAAAGTTGAAGCCATTTATGAATCGAGAAAACAATCGCAAACGATTAGAAACCAATATTAGCTGGCCCATTTGCGATACGGTTGATCTTGCGAGTGTAACAGGAATTCCGAAGGACTTAGTTGAACAGCCGGAATTGTTGCCTGGTCGATATTCCATCTTTCTGCACT
This sequence comes from Crocallis elinguaria, assembly GCA_907269065.1. Classification (NCBI taxonomy): domain Eukaryota; kingdom Metazoa; phylum Arthropoda; class Insecta; order Lepidoptera; family Geometridae; genus Crocallis; species Crocallis elinguaria. Next base: position 5,572,095 of record OU026079.1, on the reverse strand, counting down.
GCGGAAGCAAGTACCTCTACTGAAAAGTAAGGGTAGCCTTTGTTAGGGTATCCTTTGCTGATTTGGGCAACAAACAGAACAAAAGACGTTCTAGTTCCTTTGTAAATGATAATTCTGAAGAAGAACTACAGTTTTGTGTCGGTTAACACTATAAAATCTATTTCATAAAGTTTAAATAATGCCATTTGATCGGTACTGTAACGTATCACAATCACAATGGAGTAGGCAATCGCTAATGCTAGGACAAGATAGTTCCGCTGCCCTTCCGAACTATCAGAAGCTTCTTGATGGATCAGAGACTCGTAAGAAAGTCTTAGGAAACATAAAAGAGGACAACACGACTGAAGAAATGAAAGATCTAAACAAATGAGGACATTCGATCTCCATTGGCTTTTAATAAGGTCAGACCCTTAGATATCCCGGATTAGGTCAAAGTTTTCAAAGCTATCTCATACATGAGTTGCTTTCTGAAGCAGTTCAATTGCTCAAAGCAGAGATGGAGAATGCTGACGAGAAAGAAGAGCTTATGTGTTTTGAAAATGAAAATATACCAGATCAGCAATACTTTTATAACTGCCCTTCAAAGGACTTCACATAAAACAGTCCTTTTTTGGCTATACAATATACAATTATACATATATTATATATTTTGTTTCTGCAAGAAAATAATATGTACACAAGAACTAAATAAGGTTAAAAAACCTGAACAAATAGCATCAGCTATATTACTCAGCTTTATTTGGAGGCAGTTACCTGATTGGAACACTGCGATCCCTCAGCCGAAGCTTTGACATTCGATTTTCGGAGTAAAGCCCCAGGAACAACGCGACCATGCTAGCGCGCTAGCGACCAATCACAGTTAGTATCAGAAGTGACTCATTTGTTTATACAAATAATGCCCGCCAATGGTAGCCAAGTAATGTCAGTGACACAATATGATCGGTGACATGAAGTCAGCAAAAAAAAACTTTACTTTTTAGGTACCTAACCGTTATTAATGAGTTATTTTGTATATTTTGTCACAGTAATGTTTGATTTGCATTTAGAATCAGCTATGTAAGTATCTACGGGAGCATAAAAGTAATTTTTTTTTTTCAAAAAAAAAACATAATTTTTTTTAAATTGTTAATTTTTTGAAATTTTTTATAATATTTCGCTTCTAAAAATTAAGAAGTAGCCGAAAATACATAAATAGTTCACCTAAAATAAGAACTCTTCTCGAAAATGGCGAAAAATATATGTAATTTTTGACATCACTTTTCTCGCGTGGCCGCAAGTGACCGCAATAGTTTTATTTTTTTTGGGTACAATACGACTAGGGCTTTCATAAAATATCAGTTAAAGCCGTCACTATTTGACTCAACTTGAGAAAAAAAATAAAGAGTGTTTTTCTCCATACAAAAAAAAATTGATTATTTTTTTTCTCGAAAAGTATGCATCTTACGGAACTTTTTAATAGAAGAAATGTTGTTTAGATAGTTAAGATCTGTCCTACAAAAAAAAATCAGATCGAAATTCCGACTTTCATTCCTAAGTCCACCTTTTTTCAATATGGAACCACTGTGCGCCGGCTCGCTCGGGTAAAACAGATATCAATTACGTCATAGAGACATCCTTACTCCGCCGCTAAACTAGGTATCCCCCAGGTTTAAGTTTTACTCCGAGAATACAGTCGGATTAGTTTACTCATTCCTTATTCATTGTTTATTAATAATGAAATTGGCTACTCCTATATAAATACTTGGTGTAAAGTTAATCTTGCTTTAGTCTTTGTTTATTAATAAGAGGGTTAGAGTATAGAGCGTCACCAAACGGTGGGAGCGCGCATATACGTATAATGGCGATTAGCCCTAAACATGACAACCATAGCCTAGTAATTAAAGACTACTAGTTTGACTAATACATAAATACATAAGTACATACATACAAATATATAAAAATGTAGTGTCTGTTTCTAATATCAAAATAACAGCTATTTGCATATGAAAGTGTACTTATACGGTACAAAAAAAACAATTTATAAAATTATGTCTGTATGTCAGTTTGTTCCGGTTAATCTCCGAAACGGCTGGACCAATTTTGACGCTACTTTCACTGCCAGATAGCTGATGCCATAAGGAGTAACTTAGGCTAATTTTATTATAGCAAATTCTGTTAGCGAAGCCACGGGTCACAGCTAGTCTTTAATAAGAGCCTCTATAAAAGCTATCACAATATATATTGCGTTACAATCAAGAACCAACCTATTAATATCACACTCAACCCCCAATTTAATAACAGTCACAGCTAAAACTGCCTATTCAAGTTCAACAAATATTAATCGCCATTTCTCATATAAATTGCACCATCAGTTAAGAATTTGCCAAGTCGCGATAAATCTAACCGGTTAACCTTCGTAATACCCCGGTTAGCCCACTAACCATGGCCTGGGGAGTCGGGCGATGACATCACGGCCTTTGTATCACATCATCACCTATTTATTGCCTTAAGTAACTTCTTCGATTACCTACTACTTTTAAAATGGTATCATAGACCTTTATTTAAGTAAGTATGCATTATGCAGGAGAAAGGAAAGCATATTAATAAGGTTATTTGATGTTTTTACACGACTCCCAAAAAATGAGTGTAATGTTGTCAGGGTGAAATTAATTACCAATTTTTCATTATTGTTTTTATATCCTGAGTTTGTTTATTCCACCATGTCTTTGAAATGCCTGAACAGATTCGGATGTATAGGGTATCGTTAGAACCTTACTTCATCCTGACACTGACTAGGGCAGTCGTGTTTTTTTTAATATGTATTTTTATACTTGTATATAGCAAGTTTACGTCTTTTATTACACGAATGCATTTGTCACATAACTGCACAAGGAGTGTATGTTTTTAGAATTCATGTCTCTGAGTTTTTTTTTATTACAGAATTTCAAAAATTATTCCAAAAGAACTGGTATTTAAACTTGGGTGTTCTTGAGGTAACTGCTAAATGAAGCCAATAGTTTTTCTCACGATGGCTCATATTTCTTCGCCGGTACAAGCTGGTTCAATGAGGATGTGACACCAATAACTTCCTCAGTGCGTCATATTCTACATGGTAGTTAGAGAGTTGAAAAAAATGTTTACTTTGCTGTAGGTACTAACTTATTTTAAAATATTGCTAGACGTAGTTTTTTTATTCTTGATATGTAAGCGTTTGACTGCTAAATAATTCACCTCATCTTAGTGACGATGTAAACCAACATGTGCTTGTCTTGCTCACGTCCATGAACTATATATATGCCAAAAATCACGTCGATCCGTTGCTCCGTTGCTGCGTGAAAGAAGGACAAACTAATAAACCAGCAAATGTACAAACACACTTTCGCATTCATAATATTAGTAGGATAATATTAATAGTACGGAAACGGAAGTAAGGATAGTACGGATAACAATCATCCGAGATAAATAAATAAAGACTACATATGAAGGTAGAAAATCATACCTATTTCATACCATCTTCACGCTGGCCTTGTATTGACAATGAAGCATTGAACACAAAAGACGATATCGGTTAAGTTTCGGTCACACCTCGAGACGCGATCGCCATTGTCTAAACGTGAGAGGCGGTATTTGTGGCAGTATATAATAGCGTACAAGTGTCATAAAGTGTCAGTTGAGTATGTGTACACTGTACAGCCTTAAACGTGGGTTATTTAAGAACAGAACCGCCTTAAATGTATCCATACAGATAAATAAAATTGAAGTGTTTGTTTGTAACATCAAAATAACAGCTTTTTACTAAATGCATATGAAAGTATATACGGTACCTACAACAAAACAACCACTTTTAAAATTTTTGTCTGTCTGTCTGTTTGTTCCGGGTAATCTCCGAAACGGCTAGACCGATTTTGACGGGACTTTCACTGGCAGATAGCTGATGTTACAAGGAGTAACATAGGCTACTTTAATTTTAGAAAAATAATTAGGGTTCCGCGCAAAAAAATAAAAACCATGTAACCCAAAATCTCCACGCGGGTGAAACCGCGGGGCAGCAGCTAGTTAGTCATAATTGCGTAGTGAGTTACGCTTTTCATTGATCATCTTTTTTTACATGCTTTACGAGTATTATTTGTGCTGCTTGAGTGTAACTGTAAAATATAATTAAATTTTGAAACAGAATACATATCACTTATTACAACAATATTTTTTATTTTTTTATTTTATTTGGTAACGAGACGAGCTGGTCGTTTGCCTGATGGTAAGCATAACGCCGGCCCATAACATTAGCAGTGCCACCCAGAACTTTGAAACACAAAGGCCTGCGCGGTACTGCAATGCGCTCGTTACCTTGAGACATTATAAACTCAGTAATTTCAGTGGATACTCTGCTCATCAAACAGGAACATAGTAATGCTTGCACACTACTGCTTGGCGGCAGACTTCACGAGCAAAGCGGTGGTAACAGCCCAGACGGACACTCGCACAAGAGTTAGTCCTCCCACTAACAAAAGATTATTACGTAAATGTTTTTTTTACAAATTAGTACAACCGGCGGCCTTAGGAGCGATCTTTTTCAGGCAACGACCATCTCGTCTCTTTATCCAATAGTAATATAAAAAGAATATGTGATAAATAAATAATACATTTTATGAGCACCGCTAACCGCGGTAACAACGCTTGCTTACTCCAAATTCTAACATTGCCAAGAATTATTAAATAGCACAAAACCTCGCGGAACCACAATGCGCGTCACCCCTATAACACCAATAGTTCCGTTATAAAAGAAATTTTCGTACAAAATACTCAACGTAACTTTTCCTCATATTCCCAACGTGCGATATTTCTCGCCTTTCACAAATTGCGGCATATACATAGAAGTACAGATAATGTGTCATAAATGTCAATCAGAAGTATAGATCCGTAATAAAATACGGGTAAGCAAACAGATCGTGAAATACTTATCGTATGAGGCGATGATTCGTGTCGGTCCCACGACCGCAGACGTAGGCACAATGATGTAACATACACGCAGTACAGTAAGGACATCAGCGCCACGCGCCGGCTCGTGCCGTTGTCGTGAGATGAAAGTTAAGGTACCTTGTGTGTTATACCAGGGTGCATTTTATACTTACGGGATTTAATTTGCCGTTTCGCGTTTTCATTCCGGAATAATGTATTTTTCCTGGATGAAAAGTAAGCCATGTTAATAATTCAAAATAATAATTATCAGTAGATTAATTTTTTGTCAATTCGTTTTGTAGTTTGGGTATGATTGAAAAACGAACAGAATTTAGCATTTATGTCATAAGTTGGAAACTAGTGGCGGCCCGCGATTCCACTATGTTTACATGAGATACATTACATTTACTGCCAATGAACATAGTTATTAAACTATTCATGCTACTTTTGGCTTATTGATATTTCGAGCAAATTTTTTTTTAAGGACCGTGCTTTTTTTCTTACTACCTTTTCAGCGTCAACGAACCTGGAACTCCTATTTATAGGACTTCTTTTTCATTCTTCCGACACTACGTCATTTAGTACCACTTAATGCAAATTAGCTGAATCAATCAGGAGTCAGCCACGAAAAATGTTCAGTGACCAATAAACGTAGGTACTGATCATTAAATAAAAGCTAGTTACGAGGTGTGGCTGGGTAACTCGTGCAAGGTGTTGGTCGTTCCGTTTCTATAGAGATCCCTTACTGATAGTTTTAAAAGTGTTAGCAATACAAACAAGGGCTGACTCGTCCGGATTCATTAACAAGGCCACAGTTGCCCATTGTTTATGATTCGCAATTTATTGTAATGTATAATAATAAATTAGGTATACCACCGTATTCAGTGTTAATAGCCTTTAAAAATGATCTATAGAAACGTTTTCGCCTGAACTGATTTACTGTTACGATATACGTGTTTTCCACGTGAAAACAACACTGAATAAAAACCCAAGAAAAAATGGAAAAAGAAACTTAAATCGCATAAAATTTTTATTTTAATTAAAGTAGGTGTTGGTTCGATAGCTTAAATTTGACCAAATCAAAATAAGATTTCCCCAAAAAAGAAAGCTTGGCCGACTCACCCGCCTGCCGCTCCAGACTCCAGCACTGTCCCGGGACTTCCTGATAGGCTTCCTGGCTCCTATATTGCACGAGCACTGTTTTTTGGTTCTAAATAATATAAGTAATGGTATTTTTGAGTATTTTAGCTTTTCTGTTTTCTTTTTTGTTTTCGGAGCGCATTCCTCGCACTCGCTATGCAAAAGTGAGGTTAGTTCGCGCCGCTCGCCTGAGGTGGCGCGGGCGTTGCAAGATGGCGGTTTGGCGGGAGTTTTGAATCGGGCCAAGTCCCTACATTTCCCCCCACCGAAATCCGCCAGGATTTCCCAGTTACAATTCCAGGAAAATTAACATTAATGTAGAAAGCTTGTTAAATTATGAATAGCACGGTGTTAAAGTGTGAAAATTTACATATGAGAGTGGACTGTATTAGAATTATTATTAAAATAAAGATAAAATTATTATATAACGTATTATTGACCGCTATTAAATTTAAGAGTCCTGTTCAAGCGGAAGAGGACTTAGTTTTACTACGGGTCTAGTAAATTCGCTGTTCTTTGTGCGTAAACTTACAACCCGAGTTACGTTGTCGGGTCCTGTATGTAATTTTGTGACTCTTCCTAATGACCATTGAAGCGGAGGTGCATCAGAGTGTATCAGCACTAAATCTCCGATCTTCAGGTCTTGACAACCGTTGAACCACTTCTGACGCTGCTGAAGTGTGTGGAGAAAGTCTTTGCGCCACAAACGCCAGAACCGTTGAGCCATCTGTTGCACGGCCTGCCAACGACTGAGTTTACCGATAGGGGCACTAGTTAGGTCATATTCTGGAACGTCTAACAGCTCGCGGCCTATCAAAAAATGTGCAGGTGTAAGTACCTCGAACTCGTTCGGGTCCGTTGACAAGGCACAAAGAGGTCTCGAGTTAAGTACTGCTTCTACACGTGAAAAAAGAGTAGTCAACTCTTCGAATATTAATGTTCTATCGCCTATCGATTTTTTTAATAATGATTTTGCTGATTTTATTGCTGCCTCGTAAAGACCGCCAAAGTGGCTACCTGTAGGCGGGTTATGTTTCCACCTAACTTGACGTTTCATGAGACCGCTAAAAATGTCATTCGACTGTAATCTCAGAAATTGTGATACTTCCGCCAGCTGTTTACCAGCTGCAACGAAGTTAGTCGCATTGTCAGATATAACAGCATAACAGAGTCCGCGCCTAGCCGTGAAGCGATCGAATGAAGCTAGAAAACATTCCGTGCTCAATGAAGACAAAGTCTCTAAATGTACCGCGCGAGTAGCACAGCACACAAACACGCATAAATAAGCCTTTGTTATTCGAGCATTCCTGCGAGTGGACTCTTTTGTGTGATATGGACCGCCTATATCTATTCCCACCGTATGGAACGCATGTACATCTTGAGTCCTGAATCGCGGCAACTGACCCATAATAGGCTGCCTAGTTGTAGGCCTAACCCTAAAACAGGCTATGCATTTACTGGTGCGCGATCGGATCACGCTACGGGCAGATACGATCCAATACTTTTGACTAAGTATACTTTGCAGTGTGCGTGGACCGACATGTAAGTACAGCACGTGATGATAATCGATCAAGCAGGTAGTGAAGTTACATTTTTTAGGCAATAACAAAGGATGTTTCTTTTCGAAAGATATATCGGCTAGCGAAAGCCTACCCCCCACCCTCAGGAATCCATTCGCGTCTACAAAGGGGTTGAGCTTTTGCAACGATTGATGAGGCTTAAGACCTTTCGAAAGTAAAGCTATATCTTCCGCAAAGTGATGTTGTTGCACGGACCTAATAATGACGTCACGCGCTGCGTTTAAGTCACTAATAGAGAGCTTCGTGCGCTCGTTCTTAGGCGTGCGACAGTTTTTTATAAACTTTTGGATCCAAGCTACTACATTGATTAATCTAGTATAATTAGAATGTTTCTCGGTAAGCTCATAAATAAGATTTGAGGTTTCTTCTGTAGAAACCATCGCTTTAGATTCATGTACAGTCTTAAGTTCAAGAGGACTGTCGTCTCTGAACTCGTCTATCGAACGAACCGGCCACTGTTCACTTGATAGCCAGCTGGGACCATTAAGCCATTCTGGCGTAGACAACAACGCGGAGGGCGTCGCACCACGAGAACATATGTCGCTTGGATTACACTCGCCGCTCACGTGGAACCAACTTGTACTGGGCACTGTATCCAGTATCTTGGTCACGCGAGTTGCAACAAACGTTTTGAGTTTGTAACTGGGTGTATTAAGCCATGCCAGTACGACGGACGAGTCCGTAAACAACAGTTTGTCGTTGACTGTTATAGCTCGCTCCTGTAGGATAGACATCGTATACCTTACGAGCTTGGCTAGTAAATGAGCCGCCATCAGCTCGAGTCGAGGCACAGATATTGTTTTTAAAGGGGCGACTTTAGACTTGGCTATTAGCAAACTGACTTTACTTTCGCCGTTGTCGTTCGTGGTTTGTAGGTACAAAACCGCCGCATAGCCGAGGGTTGAGGCGTCGGCAAACCCTAAAATTCGACAATATGTACTTTGCCTGACCATGACATGTCGTTCATGTTTCAGTTCTGAAAGCAGCGGTAGTTCCTTTACGAAGGCTAGCCATTCTGCTTCCAGATTAGCAGGCAGAGGCTGGTCCCAGTCCAGTTTTAGGGCCCAGAGCTTCTGCATGAAACATTTTGCATAAAATATGCACGGTGCTCCGAAACCGAGTGGGTCAAAAAGGCGACCAATTTGTGACAGGGTGGTTCGTTTTGTGACCTCATGGTCAGAGGGCGTAGTCCTAAATGAAAAGCAATCTGTTGCGGGTTGCCATTGAAGACCTAAGACCTTTAGTGACAAGTTTTCTTCGTCATGAAACTCTATCGGTGTCTCTCGGTGGTCTTCTGGCACCGCAGCTAGAACTTGTGGGCTATTGCTGGACCACTTGCGGAGCACTAAGCCAGCACTTTCTAACAGAGCACGTAGATCCTTCTGTAACTGCAATGCCTCCGCGATTGTAGGTTCTGACCAAAGTAGGTCATCCATGAAGAAACCGCGTTTCAGGATTTTTGCAGCAGTTGGATACGTATCTGCTTCGTCGTTGGCTAACGTGTGCAGCACTTTAATCGCCAGGTATGGACTACTGGCAACACCATAAGTAAGTGTGTTGAGCTCGTAAACCTGTATAGGTTGATCTGTTGTGTCTCGCCACAGTATGTGTTGATAAGGTCGTTGATCTTTGTGTATCATTATTTGTCTGTACATTTTACAAATGTCGGCAGACAAACAAATTTTATGTAAACGAAAGTTTATTAAGATTTGATTTATGTCTGCTTGGAGCTTAGGGCCCGCGAGCACGACGTCATTGAGCGCCTTTTGGTTGGTCGTTCGACACGATGCGTCGAAAACTGTGCGTAAGCGAGTACTGGTACTCGACGGTTTGATAATGCAGAAATGCGGGATCAAATACTTGGAATCCACGTCCTGCATGCTACCTAAACGCGTCATGTGCCCTAATGACTCATACTCGGACATGAATTTCTGGTATTCAGCCTTTAATGGAGGATCGCGATTAAGTCGCACTTCTAAATTCGTAAATCTACGTAGCGCCATCTGTCGCGAGTCGCCGAGACAATGGTCAGGTCGAAATGGGTACCTAACTGTATACCTACCCGTTTCAGGATCTCGACTGTGTTCCTGCGCGAACAAGTTTTCGGCTAAAATATCGTCCGGCTTCTGCGATCGTTCAGACGGTATGTTTTCTACTTCCCAAAACGAATTCATTACCTGATCTAAGTTCGCGGTAGTACTTGAAAACCCGGTAAAAATGTTGCTACTGGTGGCGATAGGCTTTTGATGCCGGCGGTCTAAGTCCACTTGACCCGTAATGACATAACCGAAAATAGACTTTAATGCCACAGGCATTCCCGGTTGATCAGCGAAGAATTTATGACCATCATATATGTAGGGAAATATATCACCTGCTATCAATACGTCCACGGGTGCGGGGCGATGAAAAGCAGGATCCGCTAAGTCGAGGTGTTGGTATTTATCGCACACCTCAGTAGGTAACGATATCGTAGGTAGATTGCCGGCTATGTTCGCTACGATAACGGCGTCCGTGGATAGAACCGGCAATCCACCGTGACGAGGTTTCATCGTGCAGGTTGTCAAACCGAAGTTTTGAACTTGGTTCCCACCTAGGCCGATAGGTTTAAAATCACACTTGCGGCGAGATAACCCTAACTTCCTTGCACAGTTTTGAGTGATATAGCTTGACATAGCGCCGCTGTCAATTAGTGCACGCACGGTGTGGTACTGGCCCCAAGCATCTGCGACGTGAATAATTGCGGTGCCAAGCAATACTGTTTGTTCCGTTGAACACGTAAGGGCTACCACATTCTCTTGACACCTAGGCGAGTCTAAGTGAAGAGTGCTGTGGTGCCTTTGTTTGCAGACCGTACAACTAAATTTGGACGTGCAATCACTAAGTGTATGATTCCCACGCAAACAGTTTTCACACAACTTGAGCTCATTAACTTTGGCAGTGCGAAGCTCAGGTGTGAGCGCGTTGTAGACGGTGCACCTATATATAGCATGTGGCATTTGACAACAAGGACAAGCACTGGATTTCTGTCGATCGACAGCACTATCCTTGCTGGCCACAGCTGACGCAAATGTAGGTTTAACGTACGATTTAGTCGTGTCCGAATTTTTAGTTTGTAAATTCTGCTTAGATGCAGTCTGCTTGAAAGGCGGCGTAAATGGTTTGACGTACCCCGACTTGCATTCTGACATCTCAAGGACACGCGCTTGCTTCTCGATGAAGTTCAATAGTTGCCGAACTGTAGGTATTTCGCCCGGGGACATGGTTTGTTCGAACTCACGCCGCGTCACAGGGTCGAGATTACGCAACGATATTTGAAATAGTATAAAACTGGATAAATCCGGTATATTTAAAAGTTCTAAAGCTGTTATATTTTCCTGATAAGTTTGTAGAAAATTATTAAGATTCAATGCTGTCTCGCTAGTCAACGGTTTAAAATTAAACAACTTGTCTAAATACGCAGTAGCAAGCGCGCGCTTATTTTCGAACCGCTTCACCAACGCATTCCAAACGATGTCGTAATTATCAGCTGTGACCGGCATCGATTTTACGATCGCTAATGCGGACCCGCTAACAGATGACAAGAGGTAATAAAATTTCTCGATTTCGCTGATACTAGCATTGTTATGAATCAAACTTCTAAATGTGTCACGGAAGGTCATCCAATTCTCAAGTTTACTATCAAATTTAAATATTTGTAACTCGGGCAACTTTACACGTCGTTTAGATAAACATTCCTCGCTGTTACCGTGTTCCGCCTTCGCGGGCAGCCGCGGTAAGCTGAGGTTGTTTGCTACCTTTCGAATATCATAATAAAGTTTATCGAAAGCCTCAATTTCACCGTACGTCGGGACGTAATTAGGTTTGTGTTTCTTAAACAAAGAACTTATTTCTGTTATCGCTCGATCGTATTTTACACGTAAACCGGTTAAATCTTGCACCCTTGCATTAAATTCCTCTTCAATTGAGGCGTCTGTGACAACAATTCTGGACATTTCCCATATACGCTGTACGCGAAGAAAACACATTTCTTTAGTCGTCAGAAACGGTTGCAATGCATCGTCAAGTACCGTGGTAAAATCAGTAGCAGTATTAGCAGTCATATTGATGGCAAAATACGTATAATTACCGACAAATACAAAAAAAATAATCGACGACGCACTTTATTTAAATACGATAAATATCACGTGACCCGACACGTACGGTGCAATGGTGGCCGCCTGTGTCGGCGCAAACCACAAATATTTCAAAGAAAACTCAACCAAATACACTAAAAATCTCCACGCTATAAGTAAATTTCACACTATACACTTACAGAATACGATTCTACAATATATTATGTGCTAAATTGATGTACTTATACCAGAAAATACGAATTTGTGTTTCGACTAAAGGTCAACGCACCGGCCGCTAATTTCACTAAAAAATAACTTTTGCAATAATTGAACACTAGAAACACATGAATTATTATGTACCTTGAGTGAAATAAGCGAGGTTGATGTTGGAACCTGTGTAGTTTTTGAATAAAACACAAATTTGTTTTCGTGCAAAATGGGCCGGTAGGTATCTCACTGCGAGTAAATTAGGTGAAAAATTATTGAAATCGTCAATAAACTGGCGTTATAACTGGGTTATCTTGGCTCGTAGGACCAAATGTTGGTTCGATAGCTTAAATTTGACCAAATCAAAATAAGATTTCCCCAAAAAAGAAAGCTTGGCCGACTCACCCGCCTGCCGCTCCAGACTCCAGCACTGTCCCGGGACTTCCTGATAGGCTTCCTGGCTCCTATATTGCACGAGCACTGTTTTTTGGTTCTAAATAATATAAGTAATGGTATTTTTGAGTATTTTAGCTTTTCTGTTTTCTTTTTTGTTTTCGGAGCGCATTCCTCGCACTCGCTATGCAAAAGTGAGGTTAGTTCGCGCCGCTCGCCTGAGGTGGCGCGGGCGTTGCAAGATGGCGGTTTGGCGGGAGTTTTGAATCGGGCCAAGTCCCTACAGTAGGCATATAAACTCATTCAAGAAAAAAATACTATAGTATTTTTTTTATTAAAGAGAAACGTCAACATCTTTACCGAAGCATAACCTAGATAGAGACAAAAACGTCCTTCCTCAAATCCCCCGAACAATATTCAAAAACCATTAAAGGTTAAAATTCAGGTCAGCTGATATTCCAAATGAAACCTTTTACGTATTTTCCCAGCAAATGTTGATCTAACTACCAGTTTGAGTTTGTTGTCGCTCTGGGACCAACAAGAAAATATTTCCCCTCCCTGAGGCGTCCGGCTCATTTTCCGATAGCTAAAGGCAAAAAGACACTTTAAAGAGGAATGTAATCGAACCCGACCACGATTTAAAGCGCTTTGATAAATGAAAAGGAAATATTAAGACAGCAAATATTTGCTGGGCAAAATGATTCATCGTTATGACAACTATCGATTGAGCGATATTTTCGTTAACAGATATCAATGATACGTTGACAGCTGCCACACATAAGATAAATAATTCGGAACACCTTCGGATTAAGCGGTTGATAACGCGAGAGAACTAAAATAGATAAGAGATCGGGAACGTAATGTAGAGTTCACACGACGCGACTTTGTGTTCAAGTTCAAAATAGTTGAACTATAGGTGAAATGATTGAATCCTCCTCTTTAAAATGTGACAGGACACATAGAGCTGTCAATGTCGTAAGCAAGTATTTGTATATTTTATTACTTCTGAGTATACAAATAGTAGGCATATGACGTGATTGAAGGAGCGTCTCGTCTATAAATCATATTCAAGCTATTTGCGTCCTTCACGCAAGTTTTGACTACAAATTTTAAAATGACGCAAGCCCATGCAAGATGACTTCAGAGCCGTACAAATCTAACCGGAAAGTAGCTAGCGGTGTATACTGCTGCGTAAACAAAGAGTAGCTGACCGGATATTTCATGCCAGCGCATAAAACCAGCCACTGTCCACTACTGCGACTAACTTGTGCTGGTAAACATAGTCAGCAACACGCTGTGTGTAAACCTGGCTAAACGCGATTAAATTTAACAACTCGGTAGTTACATTCATCTTTTAAGCAGTGTTGAAGATTAAATAAAAATTAAAATGTTGAATATTTTATGCGTCCAAAATAAACCACAGAACCGAATGTAGAGATATATGATCATTTCCTGTTAACGATGGAGTAAATGTAATCGATTGTTGGAAGACTTCCAATTTTTTTTCGTGCGGCTGGCACTAGTTATCACAGAAATTCACTGAACGATATTTGATTCCTCGTACGAAATTAATTCTAATTTTAAAAGTTACATACCGCGTTCTTGTATTAGACAGCGTCGGCGACAATGTTACACACACAAAAAATACACATAGGTATATATATAAATAAATATTTACAGTGCGTCTGTTTTTTCCATGACAAAGGGTTTGATTAAAATCGTGCTGTTCGTCTCCCAACTTCATATTTCGTTTGTGTCACTTGTCATAGTGACAACACGCCACAGTGGAATAAAATTGTACGGTGGAAATTACGCTTTTTTGTTTTTGATGTTGGAAATAAGTGTAAAATTGTGAAATACATTTTTTGTTCTTGTCTATTTTACGATAGATGAAGCGTTTGACCGCTATCTCGCATGATGTTGAGTGAATCGTCACCCACCGTTTCCCACATCATTTACAATAAAAACTTAATCTCAAATTTCAATTGTCGAAAACTGCGATAAGTTCGTGGCTGGGTCTTCTATAGCTTTTGAAGTTAAACATTGACAGGTACATTGATAAGAGTATATGAATCGAGGACAGCATGAGGATCATCGCTAAAAGCCACGTCCAATACATATACCAGATACTCTTTAAAAACTTTACACGAGATTATTCAGAAAAAATAAAACAATTTTTTTACGATATTGTTTAATGTTCATCCACTTGAATAAACGTTAACAAACACTCAACGGTCTATAAATCCACTATAATACACATTAACGTTCTAAGCAACGAAAATGAAACAAAATCGATTAATGTAACATTTCGTTCCTCCCAAATAAATCCCATCGAAAAGTTTGTAAAATTGAATAGCACTCTGACAAAATGACACAGGTCGAAGTTTCCTGTGTAGATATTTGAATAGCATCTTCCTTGACAGAGGCAAATAATAAATACCCATCAACGTAGTAGCACTAAACTAACTATAGAACTGAACACAAAGCATTACACTTGGCACACATGTCCGAGTACTTGTAACTGGACTTCGGGATGAAGTGTCCCTAGAGATGGCGAGGTAATAAGATAAATTGAAAACTATCCAAACAAGCCGCGCTCTATAATTGTCCGGCTTTATTTCCACGGGCAGTTCCGTTCTTCGTAATTCGTCCTCTTTCTTGATCATGCCAATTAAAGCAACCATTAGAGCTACTTTTTAAAACAGAGTTTTAGAAAAGCTTAATATGATCCGAGTACCTTGGACCAAACGAATTTAAACGTGGCTTATCATTAGGCATTGCTCGTAACTTTCCTATCAACCTACCGGCATCATCATTACCAGGCCAGCTCAATGATGAAATAATATTGTCATCAAAACTCATACTGAAATCATACAATATGACATGCATTGCGAAATTGTATGCGGTTTTTTCGCGTTATTAAATCCAAACGTATGCCCGACCAAACTTTATGGCCGGTTGGCCTGCCCTCCGCGCACTCCTCTGGTTTTTGTACTCCTGTAGGGGACTAGAACCAATATTCACTCCGGCCAAAAAGTTATGTTATACCTATTAAATGTACTAAAGTATTGACAACAGATTGTTAATCGAAACGAAAAAAATATAATGAAATGGAATCCTATAAACCTACTTCCTAGGGACACCTCAGCTCCAGCATAAATTTTGGTCAGCCAATTCTTAAACCAATTTCCTCTACAGTTTAAGCTTGCCAACAATCGAACAGACAGGCGAGCAAATACCCTCCGAGCGATTCCGAATATCTCACTCAATCATTGGACACAGCAAAATGAATCTTAACACCTAATCCTAATGATTATGTTTACACTAGCACAGTTAAATCCTCAATACTATATTTAGAAATTAAAATGTGCAGACGGTAGGCGAAGGTCACACGTTACTAGGACGTTAACCGATACGCTCTACGGTTCATACTAGGTCCCCTTTGGAATAAAAAATCTTGCTCCCCTCCCGTTTTTTATTGAAAGACATCTTATTAAAGCGCTCTATGAATTGTATGCACACATGGATGCACCGATGATAATCTGTAAGGGTCTGAGGTGAGATAACAATAGGTCGTAATGCTTTTGTTCTTTTATTTTATTCGTGCACATCCAGTTTTACAAGCTTTAGGATGTATTGCATGGCTAAACCAATTTGCATACGTTTCAATATGCCTTCTGGAAATACTGTGGAGTTAGAAGCTTTTTGTACAGAAGACTGTGACTTTAGCAACTTGAGAGCCTCGACTTATAAAATCCTGATTTTCTGCGCAGATACAGAACATATAATAATACCTGATATCGAACGTCAATAATTCTGTTTCAAGGATTTGAAAGGATGTTTGCTCATTTGTTGTAGTGAATTCACCTTCCCATTCATCGGTCAAAGGTTCTACAATCAGCTTGAGATTACTACGAAGGAAATCTCGAAGCAGCTATAGCTTAGTTAGGATAGAAAAGTAAAAAACAAAAAGTTTAATGCCACATAAACACCTCCAAGGGCGCGTAGCTAAATTAATAATAGTTACCTATTACTCTCTTCTTGTGTTTCCTAATTAACACGAAACTCTGTATGATAGAACCTCTTCCAATTATAACTTCCTTAACCTCTTTAACTAGGCTCTTCGGCTATGATTATCTGATATTAAGGTTAATTAGGAACCGTTCAAAGTTTTAAAAGTTCTGTGAAACGTTTTAGGGAGCTGTCGGGATAATAACTTCGAAGTTCGAGTTAACAGTCTCAATTTGAGATGGGGTTGCCATTTCGGTCATAATGTCATGTACATTTGAGACGAATTTATTGCTGGTTCAATTTAGTTTAGTGTTTTTAACCGAATATTCGCCGCTCGCGACAGCCACTAGTGGTCAGTGATAAGGAAAGGACTTACTACTTTTCATACATTTTGCAAGGACTCGCCGCACATGTGTAGCCGGTAGCGACTAATCTATCCTGAGCCTTCTTCAATATGTACACGCTTTCGAATTAAGTTCAACTTACACAAGTCATGATATTATCAACGTGATTATAACATTAATATCAATAATTGAAAGAACGGAAGTTGTCTTTTCGTCAGAACCAATATCAATTGTATCTACTGCTATAAAATAATTAGCAGTTCAACTTATAAAAGTCAAAATAGTATCAGCCGTATAGTTGGATGCAAGAAGCAAGTAACTGTTCAAAGTGGCACTCTATGGCGATTCGGGAGGTTCAGCAGTGGATGTCTTTCAGCTGTTGGAGTCGATTGAGTATAAACAAACAACATTTACTCACCTATGTACGGAACGTGAATTTTCGAACGGATTTTTTAATAATCACTAACGCTTGTAGAAGTGAATTTGTCTAGACGTAATAGTCTAGACTCCTAGTGCATCAGTACAGACAGAAATCAAACACTAGCATATTATCATACAGAAAAATAACGTTTCATATTTGCTTCGGACACAGTATATTACCAAACTTTGAATAGACAACACAAACTGCTTACTACTTACAGATTATTTGCCAACGACTTGACATGAAAATCCCATTAAGAACATAGTTCGCAAATATTGATGTTAATATACCAAGTAAGAAAGGATTACGTTAAGGGCCTCCTAATTAGAGACATAACCTTCTTAACAATCCACCGATCCTATGTCAACAAACCGAGACTGTGCCAACACAGTATCGAATATATTTGTGGACCCCAATCTTGTTAGGGACACAATTTGCGTTAGATTCTGTTGAGGAATTAATTATTCTATGTATTCTTGTCTGTTAGTGGGAGGACTACTCTTCTGCGAGTGTCCGTCTGGGTTGTTACCACCGCTTTGCTCGTGAAGTCTGCCGCCAAGCAGTAGCGTGCAAGCATTACTGTGCTCCGGTTTGATGAGTAGAGTATCCAGTGAAATTACTGGGATTATGAGACTTAATACCTAATGTCTCAGGGTAACGAGCGCACTGCAGTGCCGCGCAGGCCTTTGTGTTACAAAGTTCTGGGTGGCACTGCAATTGTTATGGCTCGGCGTTATGCTTACCATCAGGCAAACTACCAGCTCGTCTCGTTACCAAATAACATAAAAAAAATATGTATCTATGTTTTGAGATTTAGTTTAGTTGGATGGTGATCATTATAGTGCACCCTGACTGAAGAAGCCCAAGTAGAAACACCTGTCCGTGTGTTACGGCAACAGCACTTGAGAACCAGTTTTGTTATATAATTATAGTTCTAGCGTATCTTCGACGCACATTAAGTGCACTTAAGATCAAGTGAAATAGTTGTCAAATGCTAGCTTAACAAGAGTTAAAGAAAAGTTCATGATTTCGTACGAGTCACAAAAAATAAAAGCATTCTACTGGTACTATCTAAAGACACTTATCTCATGTCAATGTTAGCCATACTCCCAACCCGGAGGCCGCATTTCATTTTTTGCCTCGCGTCTAGCCGGGTCACAAAACTGCGGCCCACAAGGTCACGAGCATACATAACCGATATGAACAAAGCACCCACTTCAATCTTAAACCCTGAACACGAAACGTCAACCACAGTAGAAAAATGGCTAAACTTTAAAAGCTTTACCGGGTTCTGGACTTGAGGCAATATTGGAAGTTGCCACGAATAGTTCGAGCCTCCGCTTGCTATACTTTTTGCAGCGGCGACTCAACTTGTGTTGTAAATTGCAGTTATTGAGCGCTAAACTCCATATTTGGTATGGCGATTAAACGCTGAAGAGAAGACAAAATATATTTCTTTAAAATATTTTCTTACTATTTTAGAGACTATTATCTCAGTGACGATGCGGACGAAGCTGTAATAGACTAAATTAGACAGGGAATTAGCATTCAAGAGCGAATGCCGGAACACATGAATGTTTGACAAATGTTCATCTTGACTCTTGAGGTTAAAAAGGCTGAGGCAGGCGAGCACTACTCGTAGAAAATACTCTATGCATCGATATTAGCAATCGTCGACTGTGTGAAGGTCTTAGGCAGCAGAGACAAAGTGGAAAGACCAGAAGCTGGTGCTTCGAAAAGCGAAAGCGCCCGCACGTTTGTACAAAATCGAGTGCATGAACCTTCGTTCGAGTTTCAGTCCACTCCTGCGTGCATGTCTGAGAAGCTGTCCGCTATCCTCGGAAAGCCGCTTACACCCTTACTATATTTCGTGCAAGGTTAGAGCAAAATTGTAATGTGGTATAGGATTTATGGACGTCATATATGAATGCGGGTAGGAAGCCAAGCAAGCTCGGGAATATGGTGAAACGTACTTGTAATATTCTCAAGCTCTCGCCCATAACCCGATTTCCAAGTTATTACCGGCAACAGGTAATATTCTAAGAAACGAGGATAAGAGGCTTTAGTACCTTTGTTTATCGTTTTGTGTTTTTAACCCCAACGCAAATGGAGCTATAAGTTTATAAAGTAGATTTGAAAACTTTCTCAGAATCTTTGTGATATGAACTGTTTTCGATATGGTGTTTTTTGCGGGAGGACCTGCATTTTGGGAATTTGTAGTGTGATTAATAATGTACATTTGCGTCAGTTGGATGGGTCTTTTATGTAAATGAAAATTCATAACGAAAATTCCAATGCTGGCTTTACATGTTAAGGATACAAGTGATACATTTTTTTTTTTGGCTTCTTTACCATCTGAAGGTAACTCGCACGTTACACGTGTTGTATGTATGTCGTGTACCTAATATAGGGAATACTTAAAGTAGGGATTACATCATAGCTATATTTTTGTACAAGCTTATGCTGTATCTATTCTATTCTAGGCTCACAAATCTCAAGGCAATCTTTCATAAATTTAGATAACTGAAAGATCAGAGGCGACAACAAAGCGCTCCCGTATCCGCAATCTCGTCCTAGACGACAATTTTCTCAAGTCCACAATTCCACATTTCCCTAAAAGATTTCATTCACAACAAAGGCGTTTTGAAAAGTCTAGCCCACGGGGATCGTCTCGGCACTAACAAAACCTTGTTTCAGAGGCTCGCCTATGCTTCGTGAATATATGCGATCTGAATATATTATCAGGCGCATTACGTACGATTCGCTTGAGGCGCGTATCTACTTCGGCTGTGGAATTCAGATGCACTCTTCCAACTTCATGCGCTCCTGGTACGAAGTATTTTTTGTTAGAATTTGTAAGGAAAACTCGCCTTTAAAGAAGATAAGAATTTTATTCAAACTCTAGGAAGCAATTAGAGAGAGACGGCAGATTTTCACTTCACATTTTCAATGAGCTGGTTGTGGAGATTTATAGTGAAATGTGGAATACATAGGGTTGACACGAAGCGGCAAAAGAGTATTTTTGTAAAATGTCAATTTCAGCTGTACGTTTTAGTAATGTGTTGTGGTGCTCTTTCACTTTCAAAATATGAAAACCGCGTCTTATCTACATTCATGTCATGATGCCACACACATCTTGAAACAATGCGCCACGACAACTATGCAACCCAATACAAATCGCAGACAACGAGCGTCATCTACATAAAGACGTGGGCGAGTGTTTCGTTCCAAACCGTTTCAATATTTCTTTCAGCATCGGAGTGTTCCGGCAATAGTGCAAAAATGCCGGTTTGACAAATGACTGAACTCCAATTTTACACGGAATAATACGTACTATTAAAAATTCCAAATTGTTTTTTTTTGGTGTTGGTTTGTCCTTCTCCGTCCGTGGAGCCACGGATCGACAAGATTTTTGACATAGATATAGTTTAAAATCCGGAGTAACTTAGGATACTTTTTACCCCGGAAAAATACATAGAACATTCCTATAGGAATCTCCAAGCTAATATAGTTTATTTACTAGTAAGCCGTAGACCGTAGGTTTACGTAGTTTCCCTATGCCTCAATTCGGCCGATTAATATCTCACTTTAAGTCCATATGAGCCTCCACGCTCAAATCAAATAATGAAACTCGAGTGAAGATACCAGGGGTTCAGAAGTCATCGAACGTCAAAACAGCGAAGAGCGAACTACGGTTAGTTAAGTTCAATCGGGCAGCAGACGGTGAGGGGAGACCGTACCGTAATTAATTACTCTGTCGTTGACAACCTCGCTAAGTACCTATCGATTCATAAATAAAGTGTACTATGTTGGCTCGAAGTTAGACTGTAGTCGGAAATGTCCGTTTTATCCGTAGGTGGAGCTATTTGCTCTTATTTTCATTACCAGGGAGCTTGTGGTATTAAAGATTGAAAGGTTGAGATAAATACAGTTTTGTTCGTTCATTTCTTCTGTTTTTGAGGGGAAATAGGCTACTTAATATTTCAGCATCAGGTGGTGGCCGGCTCCACAAAATTTTAGAAAATCCCACTTGTTAACAACTAGGTATTTATAATGTGAACTTAAAAAGCCAAATTACGGATAATGGTAAGGGTATATCTAGTAGGTATTTATAAAAGTAGTTTCGTCATTATTTAAATGCTTAATCACAAAATTGTTTATTATTTAAAATAAACTCAGTCGCTTTAATTAAAATATATTATAATCAAAATACCATCACTTTGCTACGAGATTTATTTAAAATGGCACAAACGAAGCAGCATTATACTTAACTCCTGTTACTACGGTACAACTCATTTAGAACCAAAAGTCATCAAGTATAACAATTAAGTACATTATTGATCTTAGACTAGACGCTGTTACTCCAAGTAAAATTATATTAAAAGTTATTTATTCGAAACAATTCGATTATTTCGGAACGTAGTAGCGTAACTCTAATAAACCATCGTGATCATCAGAAGACGTCACCTGCTTATAACAACATATTAGGCCCCATGGGAATGCCACAACAAACGATTGTAACTTATCTACAATGGCTTTGAGTTATTCAATAAATCGCAGGTCCACCTATTTTTTAATCCTTATAACCTGTTGCTCCCGCGTTTTCACTGTTAACCAATTTCCCCTGGAATATTCCATGTTTCCGGGATTTAAAATAACCCATGTATAATATGTTAATCCATCAAGAATCAAGAATTTCGCAGTCAACATCGATTGCTCCCATAGCCTAGTTGCTTAAGGCATCTGGTCTACCAGAAGACGCAGGTTGGAATGCTGATTGAAGCGAAATTGTTGTGATGTACCTATTAAATATTTTTTTTGTTAATCCAGCAATCTCTCAATATACTGTTTTTCGGACTAATCTTTTGGATAGTTTCGTTATAATTGGGGAATAATTAAAATAAATAGAATATTACTAAATAGCGTCTGACAACTTTTTGGACAGAATAAGATGGCGATAAATTAGTTATAACGGACTGCACTATATTTGGCTGTAGTGCTGCTCCGCGTGAGTGTATAATACGTCGTAATCTGAGCATATTGCAAAACCACGATTATTTTTACAGCAAAACGCAAACTTCCATTAGCGCCTAATGCCGCCCTCAGACTTCTAAATTGGCAGTTCAGATCAGCAGCGCAAGTATGGATCTTTGCGATCGATAAAATTGACAGTTGAATTCGATGAAGTGGGTTTTATCGATAATTTATATAATTTATCGAGCCTTGATAGGCTTGATACAACCGACAAAAGTTATCGAATAGCTAGGTCGAATCCAAAGAGAATATAAAGCTACTACAATACTTTACGATCAGACTTCGGTACCTACTCGCAACATTCGATAAATTTATCGGGTTTTTCGATTCGACAAATTTATCGAACCGACTTCCGTACTTGCGCCGCAGGTGGGAAAGAGGGCAACGCTGACCAATAAAAATAAAAATAAAACCAGCAACTCCAGTGATTCTATTTATTTATTTATATTAACTAACGAGCACCAAATCCTTAAGTATTCTCCTACAATCATTAGTAGGTAGGAAATCTTCCCAACCTGACAGCTGAGAGGTAACTTAAGTGCCGGTTCATTGACAGTGTTTATTGGCCACTCTAGTTTATTAGCTGTGTTCCAGGAAGGTCTCTTGATTCCGGTCAGATCATTAGCCAGAAGTTAGTCTTCTGATCTGTACTTGAGCCTAGCTTGTTGGAGGTACGGGCACTTTCTGTCAAATTGCCTTGCATATTACTTGAGTTTTGTTTATTCTACTAATACTGTGTTAAAAGTGTGTAGTGTTGGTTTCAGCTTCTTTCACGCAGCGACGCACGACGGAGCAATGTATCGACGTTTTTTTTTTTTTGTTGCATAGAGGATATTTTTTGAGCCTGAGTATGAGCTGCTTTATATCCGGAAAAAAATTTACGGTTCCTGTAGAGGATCTCCAGACGAGTGAAATCACGGACGATAGCTAATATAATGGTTTTTGTTTTATTTTTAATATTTTATAATTTCACATTATAATTTTACGGTAACCGTCAAACTATAATACGGCTCCGTGACTGAAGATTAATATCTCTATGCTGAAGATAGTTGCGCGATCGAAATGTTCTACAATGAGCACAACGACTAGAATTAGCCACATGTAGCGGATCTATTCCGACTTGAACACAGACTCTCCAAGGAAAAGTTTGAACCAGAAAGCGAACGCGAAAATACTCATGAGTGACTGAAACAAAAGACACTTCAAGTCATCTGTATGATCTGTAGCTGACATCACGTTGAACAAAATCAGTTACGTGCTTCTTTGTTTATACAACTAAGAATCGAACTAGTCAAGCATAAGTGGGCGGTAAAGCATGCTCCGAAGGTCAATGACCAAAGCGGAATGGACGCCTGACCTATCAAAATACTAAACAATGAAATACACAAGTTGAATGCTTACTTATACACAATAATGTGTATTTAAATAATGAATTCGTATAAGATCTTATAAGGATGATTGTTTTATCTTCCTTTCATATCAAAAGCCGCAGTTTAGTGACACAATTTGGTTGGCGATCTTTTCAAAGAACCGATTAGGTTGGATGGATAACGTGGAAGCAGCTGGCGATACATCTAATAATATACGAATTTAATGCCTACAGTTACTATAACTTACAAGTTAATATACCATAACTAGGTTGGGTTAGATAGTTAACAGTTAATATACCATACAAAAAAAATTCGAACAATATACATACAAAAAATCCGTAAAAGATCTTATAAGAATCATAATTTTTTATTGACGTCCACCTCACACTACTACTACTGCTGTTGCTTACGCAAGATAGTTGTTCATCGAGCGCGACCCTGTCACGCATCAAAAAAAAAAGTTAAAAAAAACAATTATTTCGGTTGACTATTGAAGGAGCAATAGAGTAAACCAAGTAAAATCGACACAAAAAATACAGATGAATTGATCTACAATCTCCTTTTTTGAAGTCCGCTAGCGCCAAACCGAATAGCCCCAAATTGGCACCCAATACGGTTGACGATCGAAACCGTGTCGTCTAAATGGCCATATAAATAAATAGTCCAGTGATACTAATGTTTTTGTTGTGTCCAAAAGGCGAGCCGTGTAACTCTACGTCTCTATAGACTCCTACGCAATAAATGTATCTATTTTTAAATCGCCCTGACTACTCGAACTAAGTAAACATTACCTCCAACTGTTGGAAAGAGTACCTAAGTAGTTCAAAGAGAATGAAAGTGAACCAGTTTTTAGTGACCCCGGAAGAAAACGAACGTAATGATAAAATCGGTTTTGTTTTCAGTAACCTGAATCTTGTTTTATAGTTACGCTAAAATAAACAAGTCGTTGTAAATATAAACCAACTTCATATAACATTTTGATCCATATCTTTTAAACTACTGAACCGATTTTGATGAAACTTACGCTGTTCCATAAGTTGAAGTAAATGTTTAGAAAACGCGTTGGGAAACGCGTGGACTAACGTTTTAATGACTTAACGATTTTTTGAAGTCTGTTAAAATCAACGCTTATTTTGAACCGTTGAGAGTACAACTCAGTGTTAGTGCGGTCAACTGCTAATGTCGTAGGTCGGTGGTTCGAATCGTAAAATGATCTAGAGCTTCGGAATAGGAATACATCGTAACCTACAACGATATCGAAGTAACGAATCCTAGCTGTCACCCTCAAGATGTAAAATTTTCACAAAGTACATTGGTGTTTCAAATTCAAAATGCTTTATTCAAATAGGCCTCAAAAGAGCACTTATGAAAGTTAAAATAAATGACTCTAACAGCGGGCCTCTGCAACATTCGACTACGTTCGTTTCGAAAGCCTCTCTCGAGAGCACGTTCCCGTTCTGGTCATGGCGCCTTTATGACCATCCGCCCCATCGTCAAGATCAGATAATAGAGCTTAGGTAATCTTTTGATTGGATTGTTGACGTATAGTTTTAAAATAATTTAAATAAAGAACACTTACTTAAATGGTTTTACGGATCAGACGCTGCTAACCAATCAATTGCAAACCCGCAGCATTTATTGCATTGACGTTTTAGTTTTATTGTTTTAATCATAGTAGGTACTTAAATTAAAAGAAATAAAATATCTCGCCTCTAGGATTCACGCGTCAAGGCCAACAGGTTGTATAAATCGAGTCCAACAAACTCTAGAACACGGTCAAACGCAAAAACACTTAAAAATTGCTTTACATCATTATTTTTTTGTCGTAGACGTAAACGTGAAATATTAAAAACAAAACGGCTTTGCTAAAATTGTATCGTTGACTATAACTTTTCCAGTACCTATGAACTTTAATGCTCTTCCTAATACTTTTTTACGCTACTTGGTAACGAGATGAGCTGGCTGTCGGCCTGATGGTAAGCACTACCTGCCTATAGCAATTTTAGTAGCAAAGGCCTGCGTGGCCCTGCAGTGCGCTCGTTATCCGAGACAGTACCTATTTGACTGACTAGTTTGCTCATCAAACACTCAGTAACACATGCACATTGCACACCGGCTTCGCGGTAGGCTACATGGTTCTTAACCCTGTCCTAATCTAGGTTTCGCGTATTCGCCTTCTTCCACTTGTTGGCTCTTATTAATAAACTGTATTAAACGGTGGTTTAGTTAAACTATGTTTTGTCTTTGTTGTTCTTTGACAATTTTAAACTGAATCGAAAGAGACAAAACATAGTTGTAAATTTTGAGCACCTTGTAATTGTTTTTGAGAAATAAACTATATTATTATAGTATAACTATTCAACATACCATGTTTATATCAGGCGAGATAGTGGTCAAACGCTAACCTATCAAGTTTATAATAAAAGTAAAATTATTCGAACACAAAACAAGCGGTTACTATTCTGCCGCGCAGTCGCGGTCTTTAGTGTAGATTTACAAAAAAAAACTACACAAAGTAATCATTAAACGACTCTTGAGTGCGGTAGTATGACTCCTAAAAGTATAAAGTTTATTTCTCTTAAAATATGGCCGAATAAAAATTATATAATAATATAACAATTCGGGTAAAAGCCGCAATGTGACCACAAAAAGGACTCGTCTACCTGCAGGCTGTATTGCACGCGCCACGCACAACTTTTTTCTTTTTAAAACCTTTTTTTTTTCTTTTTTTGAAACGAGTTACGAAGTAACGAGCGGCAGAGGTTTTAGTTGCATGACGAATTTAAAAAGAAAAAGTATTGACCTTTGCGGAGAATCTCAAAGAGTATGTATGATGCGCTAAGAATGTTCGCGCGAGTGCGTATTTTTTTTAATTTTACCCGTTGTTGCGGAGATCGATGCTATGACATCACTGAATAAATCCGTCCGTCCGTCTGTCGCCGCCCGGATCCGGTTGTTAAGCTCTATCGAAACTACTATTTTTATTGCTACTCGATGTCGGTATAAAACTATTTTAGTCTAAAATTGTATCGGTAAGGGTTTATTTTACTCTGTGATATCAGATTCGATAATTGAAAAAATGCGTCTCGAGTTTGTAAAGCGCATTGCATGGGTTTAGCAGTTCTTAGCGATAAGTTCGCCCATTTTACTTAAAAATATGTTACAGTTTCTAATTTCTCAAGACTGTTGTACATTAAGGCTGATATTCAGAGACGACAGCTTAAAACGATCTAAGAACTGTCTTAGCCAAGCATTGGCTAAGCCGCTCGATCGAATTCGTATTCAGAAACAATGTTCGTGCACGGTCTAAGCTAAGATCACACTCTCGTTATCTATGGCTGTTAAGTTTTTAATTTTTTCACCGGAACGTTTACCGGTTTTATCATTTATGTATGAATAGCAATACAACAAAGATAGCGATATACAAAATGTCACTGGAGTGAGTGAAACAACAATATTAATGCTATAAATCTATTTTGATATTATAATAAATGAAACATGTTAGTTTTGAAGTTTGACATTTCAATGTTTGGTTATTATGGTTTCTACCGTTATCATTTGGTGGCGCCACTTCTGTTTTGAGAGCGGCTCAAGTAGTCGATATTGCCTACTCAGGCTTTGCTTAGCATACGCTAAGTTTAAGTAGTGTTCCAAATGTCTCTGAATACAAATTAGAGCGTAAGCACTACTTTTTGACATAAGGAAGACAAAGTTCACGCTTAGACTCGTCTCTGAATATCAGCCTAAGAGGGAGCCCCCTCCCTCGGGAAGGTTATCAGCTGTCTCGTTGGCGCATATGCGCTTGGTCGTAGGATATCTTTGGTCTATAATTTATATATTTTTTGTGTTTACGTATTTTGTATTGTTTTTATAATTTATGTATTTTTATAGAATTTTTTTTCGTCCCTTTATACCGTCATGAAACGGCTAAACTACACTTAAGGCGCGTTTAAGTTTAATGAATAATATAAATTACCTAATAATCAAAATAGTGTGGTCAGTATAATTATGGTGATTCAATTACATACATTATTCGTATTATAAGTATGTACGGATTTCTTATTTACATATATTATCTGCATTAGTAGGTAGACATTGGTGTCGATTCTGGCGTCTCATTCCTAAACATAATTTTAGTTTCGCTCTCTCTTTCCAATAACTAACAAAGAAAGTGATGGAAGATGTTTGACATGTCTGAATTTAGTTTTACAGCTGTTTAATGTTGTCAACTTTGACAAATCAGGCATCACTACATTCATGGCCATTAATTTACATATATAATAAGCAACTGAATTAATCTGCCACGTCTAAAATATATTTCATCCCTTTTTCATGTTCTTGTTCAGAAAGAGAGAGGTTGAAACTAAAATTAAGTTTAGGTATGAAACGACAGAATCGACACCACTGATTACTTAATTTATTTTTACTTTTTTCGTTGATATTTTTACACTTCATATAAATTCGCAAAGGTCAAGTTTGTTTTGTAGCCTAAATTAATATCTATTTTTTACCTTTATGTAACTCACAAAATGTCAGCTTCGCATCTAGGATAGAGCTGAAAATTGAATGCTCATTTAGAGAATAGGCACCTACAACGAATAAAATCACAATAAAAATTGAAAAGAAAATTAATAAAAAGCCGAAATTGTGAAACTATACAAGCAAGCACATACTAATTTTGTTCGTTGTAATGATAACCAAGACAGTTTAAAACCTGCAATTAGATATTTAACTAATATTTTAACAGCTCTACATTTTCATCAATTAATGCCGCTTACTGAATACCATAGCAAGGAAGTAGGTAAGTGACTATTTCATCAAGACGAACTATTAGTACGTGCGTCAACTTGTGTGACATTTGACCCCGTGAGGCAAACATACCTAAATGTCAGATAGGTATTACCAAACAGTCCCAGCATTATGGGTAATTTTCAACTCGTCCGCCCGGTTACTGACTAATACCGGTTCGAAGATTCTCCAACTGGTTATGGTAAATATTTACCCATTCTGAAGTGGGAAGTTGGGAACACGTTGTGTAAGGCAGATTTGGTTGGGCAATCTAGCTAAATGTCGTCTAAAAGGGATATTATTGAGGTAAAAGTTTTTTGCACTGGCTGTGACTATTGCGGCGCAAGTACGGATCTTTTCGGTCGATAAAATTCGATACTATTCGATAAAATTGACAGTTCAAATCGATAAAGTGTGTTTTATCGAGCCTCGAAACAATCCACAAAAGTTATCGAAAAGCTAGGTCGAATCCAAAGAGAATATAGAGCTACTACAATACTTTACGATCAGACTTCGGTACTCGCAACATTCGATAAATTTATCGAGTTTTTCGGTTCGACAAATTTATCGAACCAACTTCCGTACTTGCGCCGCAGGATTGAATAAGTATTGTATACCCACCTATTTTTGAATAAGTTTTAAAACGCTTATGGTGTAATGTTGTGACCACTTTCTGGCTTCATCATAAGGAACCTGTACATTATCAAGGATAAGAGTACTTGTAAAGACAAATAAAACGAGCCCAAACTCGATAGGGTTACATCGTTTCGTTACACAGTTCCTGTGGACGCCTTCTGGCTCCATCATCAGACCAGCTCTGTGACATCATTATATTATATTGTCCTCCGATTTATGTGGTATACATATTATTTATATACATAGTATTTATGTAGCATTTCGGTTCAATTGAACACCGGGAAGTGGGTAAAATTTAGCTTGCACTCTGATATGTGACATGACAGCCCCACCGCTTAATTGAAGAGTAGGTATTTATTTTAAGGGGAGTATTCTCTTTTTACTATGGTTCTAACCAACTACCAGTTGGCAGGGTACCCAGCATGAGGCGGCATTGCCTTGGATCACAATGCAGATAACTACCACCAGCGTTTTGGTCCATCGCATCAAGAACGAAATTCATTTACAGACTTCTACACATTCCAATCACAGAGTAGAGAAAAGATCGTACAGAAGGTCGTACGCTCAATAAACTTACCTACTTTCAACCTATTGAGATCTGGACTTTAACAGACCGAAGGGATTCCGATGCGTGCCGGTCGCAAACTCCAGTCCTGTCACGTCTTTTATTAAGAGCTCCATAAGTTTCAAGTGTAGGGCTTTATGGTATATCTAGTTGTAGGTAGGTACATATACTTTTATTATGCCTTGGTATACATTATAGGTAGGTATATCAGTAATTTCATTCGTAATATTCTTCTAAGACTTGGCGTGTAGAGTCTGTAGTTCGGTTGCGACAGTCTTGACTAGGTTCAAATAGCTTGAACATCGGATTATAAGAAACGAGAATTTTGGCATATCTGCTATCAAAGCTAGCTCTGAAAGGTTCGTGAACCAACGGTTTTATTTAATTTGTGCAGTGAACAGCAAATATTTAAACTTCAGTTTAAACTATGTTTCATACTTTGAGCGGCGATCATGTAAACTTATCAAGTGATTCTACCTTTGAAACCGTCTGATACCTATTACATTTGAGCGGGTGACGTAAGCTCATGTCACCGTTTATCGCGCCAAGTACCTACCATTTAAGTGTCCTTTCTGAGGAACATGCCTTCTGCTATATATCTGGCGCAGCGGATCTAGCCCAATGTTAAAAAAGAAACATGATAGCTGATTTTATAACGGTAGTAGGTATAAAAAACTTTACGTGGGCGTGTGCCCTTTTTAAACGACTGCACAAAAAAGGAGTGTATAATAGATGTGGATGTATGAGGTATTGTTAGAATCCTTACATCATCCCGAGGACATTGGCTAGGGCAGTCTTGTTTTTTTTTTTTTTTAACACACTTTTATTAGCACTAACCTAACCTAACCTAAAACACAATTTACTTAATAAAATCTTAGATCTCAACTTGAAGCTACTTCTACAGTCGTACCAATCGTGAAAGAAGGACAAAGCAACTGACGAACAAACATACAAATACACTTTCGCATTTATTATACCTAGTACTAATGTTGGATAGGCATTATCTGGAGATACCTAACTCTCTAACAATACCTATATCTATCTAATTTGCATTATGAAGGTAGGTATACCTACCCTGAGATTACGGTTAGCTACATAGTTATTCTGCCTACCCATATTCAGTAGTGTTAGTGGGAGGACTAACTCTTCTGCGAGTGTCCGTCTGGGTTGTTACCACCGCTTTGCTCGTGAAGTCTGCCGCCAAGCAGTAGTGTGCAAGCATTACTGTGTTCCGGTTTGATGAGCAGAGTATCCAGTGAAATTACTGGGCTTATGAGACTTAATACCTAATGTCTCAGGGTAACGAGCGCATTGCAGTGCCGCGCAGGCCTTTGTGTTTCAAAGTTCTGGGTGGCACTGCAATCGTTATGGGCCGGCGTTATGCTTACCATCAGGCAAACGACCAGCTCGTCTCGTTACCTAATAACATAAAAAAAAAAAAAAATTAAGTGGGCAGGTACCAAGTAAATACCTATTTGCTTTTCAGTGCTTTACTGTACACAATACCAAAGAATTGCCAAAAAATGTATTCGTTCATGGATAGGCAGGTAGAAGTTACATAGGTACAGTAGGTAATCTAAAAGTAAACATAAACGGTCTTACCACAAAAAAATTCAATACTTTAAACCTGTGGTAAACAATGTATAACTCTTAAACATGCCTTGGTCGCGTGTTTAAATATGAGCAACCACAAATCTTGATTTAAGTAGCTAGTGTCCAAACGTTGTCTAACTGTCGTGTCCCGTCGTGATGTTTTTTTCTTTATATCGTTTATTTCTATTAATATATGACCTAATCTTATAAGAGTATGGACCACGTGTCCATAGAGTGTAATGTAACAATATTTAAAAAAAAAAAAAAAGTTGTGTAAAAAAAGGTATGTAATTTCTAATCATTTTAGACGTTTATCTTAAGACACTGTCTAGCTAAACAGGCGTCTAAGTGTTTTTTGTGGAAACACGGTAAAAGGCAAAAGTAAAAACAAAACTAAGTATAGGTAACGTAGGTACTTTCATTTGTTTATTTATGATATAATGTACCAGTATAGCATTAGAGTCCGTTAACCTCATACCTAGTATGTATACTCTATGTACTCGTATAACATACATATATAGGTACACTACATCTACATATCCCCACATTTTCGTCACACAATTGTTATATAGTTAGGTACCAACTTATATGTACATACCTACATACTTTGTGTAAATCACGTTATGTATGTAAATGCGTCTAAAGTAAAGGTACCTAATGTAGGTAGGTACTTCCACATTCGGTACCTACGTACATATTCCCCACGATGGGCTTATTACACCACGCGTTAATTAAGACTGTCGGACAGTCTACTTTTTTTTACTATGACCGAATAACAGGCTAACTCTTATTTATTACACTATACAATCTAACGGACAGTCTAAGGCTAATTCAGAGACGAGTCTTTTGCTTCCATATGTCAAAATTCAGAACTTATGTTCAAATTCATATTCAGAGACGTTTAGAACATTGCTTAGCGTAAAGTAATCAAAGCGGGTCCGCTCTTAAAACAGAAGTGGCGCCCCCAAATGTTACCAAACGTTGAAATGTCAAATTTGAAATCTAAAATATTTCATTATTATAAATATCGAAATAGATTTATACCATAAATATTGTTGTTTCACTCGCTCCGTTGACTTTTTGTGTCCGGTGTCTTTGTTGTAAAATTGAAGTGTCTGTTTGTAATATCAAAACAACAGCTTTTTACTAAATTCATATGAAAGTATATACGGTATGTACCTATAACAAAACAACCATTTTTAAAATTTTTGTCTGCCTGTCTGTTTGTTCCGGGTGTATCGCTATGGTTCCGGGTAATCTCCGAAACGGCTGGACCGATTTTGACGGGATTTTCACTGGCAGATAGATGATGTTACAAGGTGTAACTCATCATGTGTGGTGCATATGCATTTGGTGAAAAGCTGTTATTTTAATATTACAAACAGACAATTCAATTTTATTTATTTGTGTCGATTATAGGTAGGTAACCTATTTATGTATAGTTTATAGAGATGTAGGTAGCTGGTACGTACAAATGTCTAGGTAGGTGTACCTTACCTATCATTTAATTTGATTGACTCAAAATTCGAACATGACTCCAAACCGACGAAGATAAATTTTAAACTCAGCACTATGACATAATCTGTGCTGCAAGACTTAACGCGTGAGACGCAAGATCCTGGGATGCTCCTGCGCTGCGATGACGTCAGTTCACCTATAGACATAAAGGACTTATTACACCACGCTTTATTCAGACTGTCGTACCAATTACCATAGTAAAAGTAGGTCTTACTAAGACTGTCTTACAGTCACTTTTTTACTAAGACCGTAATGGTCTTATTTTTTAATAACAGGCAAACTCTTATTACACTACATAAGTTAACAGACAGTTTTAGTAAGACATCTGGATATGCGTTGTAATAAGTCCCTAAAGACCATTCGAACAAAAAAAGATTATAAGAAAAGTTTTAAAAAGTTTGGCCGCACGCACAGCCAAGGCAGAACACCAAGCGGTCGTCTGGATGCAAGTTTTTTAAAAGGTCCTTTTTTACTCGGGAACCTCGAGATGCATTGGGCAATCCCTTCAAGTAGGTAGGGACTGACCTGATTAGAGGTGCAAAAGCACATGGGATACTTTGGACAGGTACCTATGTAGGTTAAAAATATTTAAATAAGTAGACCGTACAGCCTACCTAACTAGTTTAATATATTATATTGAAACCTGTACCTACTACTTGTATGTATTTGTAGTTCTACAAATCAGATGATCACGAATGTAGGTAAGATACAAATCTCTACACTTAGAGTTCGCAGGTTGAAGTAAACTAAACTCACCTTTGTTGTGAAATCCAGTGCGCGCGCAGGTAAAAACACCGAAATCCCACAAGTGATACGTTGACTTTGATTCAAAATCAAGGTATTCCAACGGTCCAATGGCAGCACCAGACGGACCACTCGTGTGGCTCCTATTACCGTCGCACCACGACAACACAATACACACAGTCACTGTTTGTTTATAAAATCACCGACCACTTATTAATAATTTGGTTGAACTCGACTGCGCATGTCCACCGAACACGCGCCGAGTTTGAATTAGGTTATGTCTAAGTTAGAAACTTCCAAAACTTTACAGACCGCCGGCACAACACTCCGCACTGATTTCTGAGAAGATTCCTATTGGAAGCAATGCGTGCGAACTTTTTTCGAGTACGCGGAGGCAGCAAGGAACAGTCGGGCACGATTATCGCAGTTCCCACGAGAATTCCTTACGATTATCACTGTGATCGGACACTGCCGCACTTATTTAACCATCCGCCGGCTCTACCTGCGGTAAACGAAGGCCGCGAACGTATAATAAACACTTTAAAACTCCGGAACCGGTAATAATTCGATTCCGCACGTGAACGTGACACTGTCAAAACAAAATACCGGCGAAGAGAAGAACACCCGAAACTGACTCAGGAACGACGACACATTTCATGTTCGAAGTGCCGAGAGGTCCAAGCGACAAATTAAACGAATAGAAAAAGAAAATAAACGAAGAATACTAAAGTCGCCGACAGCGAAGCCGAGCGTCCGACACTCCTGCTGAGCGGTGTACTAAACGCGAGAGGCCGCGCTACCCGCCGCGCCGCGCGCCCGCGCTCTCCCCTCTCGCGCCCTGCGACCCGCGCTCATACATTCTATGGAAATACATTCATATGGAATAAATCTCAAGTGCACCAGAGTAGCAGAAACCACAGGGATGCCGATGGACGAGCAAGTTTTCAGTCTGTTTGTCTAAATAGTTTTTGCAGCGCAGCCGGTGCGGTGTGGGGCGCGGGGCGCGGCCGCGGAGTAAGCGGGCGGAGGCATTCAATTAATCTGACAACACGTGCGTAATGCGCCCTCCGTAAATGCTCTGGGTTATCATCCGATCCATTGAGCTTCGGCTCGGTGGCACGGCCGCGTCCATTACCTACTTTCCTGATGTTTGATTAACTTCAAAAGCTGCCTGTGACTGCAGGCAACACTTTTTAACTCCACTTTGAGTTGGAACGTTTGGAACTAAGTTCCTTCCACGACAGTCATTCTTGCTAGTTCTGATTGGCGAACAGCTGATATTACCTACCTACTGGGTAATTCGCTGTTGAATTTTTTCTCTGCTGAATCTTTACTTTGTGGTTAGAGTTATTTAGGTTTGATGTAGCTACCTTTTTTATACCACTTATTTGATAATGATACGAGCCGTTCATTTGCCTGATGGTAAGCATTACGCCGGCCCATAACAATTGCAGTGCCATCTGTCTGTCTATACAAATCGACTAAAGGTGCCAGTCATTGACAAAGGTTGATTTATGATATTTAAGCATTATTAGGTAGGTAGAGCAAGTAAAAATTGTTCAATGGTTCAAAATCAGCAAGCAGTGCACTGTGCAAGTACCGATCTTTTTGATAAATAAAACTGACAACTCGAATCGATAAAAATTTAAATTAGAGATAAGTAGTTCTTGACTTTTTCAAAAACGAAACGAAGCCTAATCTTCTTTCTGAATATTCGCATCTCACAATTCGAAGACTGGTGTATGGAACGAAGACTATTTTAACATAAATGTATAAATAGTTTGATAGTCGTTCGCCACGGTTTTCACACGAAAAAGACTTCGCGATATTAGTTATTCGGTCAATGCAATTAAAATTGAACGTCATTGTGTAGGAAATGCCAATCGAAAACAGATTACAAATAAAACTTGTCATCGTCAAAAAACTAGTTTCGTAGATTAGTTTTCGTTCTCGGTTAAAAATGTTGTTTCGTTTTCGGCAAAAATCAACAACGTACTACCTATTTCTAATTGTATCTTATCGAATTGTCTATTTATCGATCGATATGGATCGAAAAGTTCCGTAGGTACTTGCCACAGGTAAGTTTAAATAATACACGTACAGAAATGCTTACACACTCATACCCCTACTTGGGCATAGTTTTACTATGACTAGGGCCTAGTAACCTTGCCTCGATGTTAGTCGATACGTATTTAATTGTTCAGTTGGAACCCTAATCGGTAACATACCTAGTACTCTACCTGGTAACAAATGCATTTTTCAAATAAGGCTTTAAATATTTTTTAAAGCCTTGCGACCGCTGGTTTTCATTGGGTTGGTGTCTAATGACGAAGACGATTGTCATTAACCGGTAACGGGTTGGTGTCTAATGACAAAGACGATTGTCATTTACCGGTAAGGCTGCAGGTAAGACAGGGGTCGAACGTACATCATTTTTATATTATTGGGAAACAAGACGAGCGGGTCATTTGCCTGATTGGAAGCATAAAGCCAGCCCATAACAATCTATAGAATAAAAAAGGTTTTACATAAACAGTTCCACTTGAAACGATGATGACTCATTGGTAGTGACGTCAGCCGCCGATCTGTAGGACGATGGTTCGAATCCCATAATGAGCTGGAGCTTTCTAGGAAAGAAAACATCATGCTGCAACCATATAATGATGGTGCTCGCCTATCTACCTACCATCCTCAAGTTGGAAATCCGTCGCCAATTTGGGTTTAACATATAGATTTACCTTTTTGTCCACATCGTCGCGCTAAGTTAGCATTTGACCAACATCTCAATATTGATCAAATTCTAACCTATTTATCGAGTGTAAAAATAAAACCTATCTATAGAGAACACAAATAAAATTTAAAATTAAAACCACTGACGTAAACAGCTGATTGATATTCAAAGGGCTGAACAGATTTTCTTGAATCATAACTAAGATCACTCTAGACCAAGGCAACTTTAAAAAAAACTAAATCAAAATCGGTCTATCCTCTTATGAGCTACGATGCCACAGACATACACATATTTATACGTTCAAT
Organism: Crocallis elinguaria; assembly: GCA_907269065.1. Taxonomy (NCBI): domain Eukaryota; kingdom Metazoa; phylum Arthropoda; class Insecta; order Lepidoptera; family Geometridae; genus Crocallis; species Crocallis elinguaria. The sequence continues at coordinate 5,535,668 of OU026079.1, read as the reverse complement.
TCATAACACTTCTTTATTTTGCATCGGGGGTTAAAAAATTAAAAAAATTACGTTTTTATTCTAGTTAATTGTATGTTATAGGTACTTTTGTTTCTTAACATTAAGGGTCTCACCACAATAAAACTAAACACTCGTTAAACCTGTGTTAAACACTATTTAACGCAAAAACATGCCTTAGTCCGCGATTAAATATGAGCAACCACAAATGCTGGTTTAAGTAGTGTCTAACCGTTGTCTAACACAATTCTGTTGTGATATTTGTAATCATTTTTGACGTTTATCTTTAGATACTGGTGTCAATTCTATCATTTCATACCTAAACTAATTTTAGTTTCGCTCTCTCTCTTTCCAATGCATAACATGAGAAAGAGATGGAATATATTTTAGACCTGTCAAATTAATCCACTTGCTAGTGTCTAGTGTAAATTTAATGGCAATGAATTCAGTGGCATCTAATTTATCAACATCGAAAGATATTTGACAGCTCTAAAACAAAATTTAGATCTGTCAGACATCTTCCGTCTCTTTCTCATGTTATACATTGGAAAGAGAGAGAGCGAAACTAAAATTAGTTTAGGTATGTAATGATAGAATTGACACCACTGTCTAGCTAAACAGGCGACTAAAAATTGTTTTTTTTTGTGGTAACACTATAATACTCTACTTGGTTTTGTGTGGAAAATATTTTTTCTTTCTGTAGATTATACTACCCAAAAAGCGAAAACCTTGAAATATATCAACTGATACGTAATCTGCACACTTAATCCTAAACAGCCTAGGTACAGACTACAGATGAAACTGAGCTGGCGTTATCAGCCCGGATTGTTGTGATCGATAGTGTGAAGTGACACCTACTTGATATCAAGTAGTACCTTAATACCAGAGTGCCGTAACGCTAACGCATCGCGTTACGATAACGAAATGCGTGACGTAGTTTATGGAGTGTCAAAATAATATGACGGCTCCGTAGCTAAGTTGGTAGTAACCCTGCCTGCAAGGCGAGGGGTCCCGGGTTCGATTCCCGGCCGGGGCAGATTTTGTGTAAGCATAAAGTTTGTTCTCGGGTCTTGGATGTTTGTGATGTGTATCTGTGTATGTCCATGCCACCTGCGACACAGGGAATCCTAGTGCGGGGGTATGAGTGTGTAAGCGTTTATGTTTATGTTTATGTTTTATGTTTTAATAATTGCTCTATTTGGCTTTTTTCAGGGCTCGACTTACATTAGATACTAGCTTTTCACTTTTGGTGCTTAAGCTCACCAACAAAGACTTCATCACCAAGTGAACGTCGAAGCAATCCAGCTGCTCAACGACACGGATATAGTGAGAAGACTTTGAATCAGTGTAGTGTATTGTTTAAAGTGTTACTGTAATTGATAGTACAAATTAGTGCTGTTCATAAAGAACAGCGGGGCTAAAAGGGCCACTTTGCCCGAATCATAACTTGATCGCTTTGCTCCTCAAACCGGAACACAGTAATGCTTGCATATTACTGCTTAGCGGCAGACTAGACGAGCAAAGCGGTAGTTTCCACCCAGATAGACACTCGCAGAAGGGACTGCTCTTCTACCAGTTCTACCATATCTTTCACTAATAAGCTTGTACTTACTATTATCTATTCTGTGCTAATAGCTCGATCTTATTTTATAGAAATTTTGTTAGTGGGAGGACTAACTCTTCTGCGAGTGTCCGTCTGGGTTGTTACCACCGCTTTGCTCGTGAAGTCTGCCGCCAAGCAGTAGTGTGCAAGCATTACTGTGTTCCGGTTTGATGAGCAGAGTATCCAGTGAATTTACTGGGCTTATGAGACTTAATACCTAATGTCTCACGGTAACGAGCGCACTGCAGTGCCGCGCAGGCCTTTGTGTTTCAAAGTTCTGGGTGGCACTGCAATTGTTATGGGCCGGCGTTATGCTTACCATCAGGCAAACGACCAGCTCGTCTAGTTACCAAATAACATAAAAAAAAGTAAGCACCTAAGGCCTCGTTAGAGCAGTGTCACATCCGCCACTTGATGCCATATTAGATATATCATCAAGTGTAATGTGATATGGCGTGCTAAATTGGCAATTTAAAACGCAATAAAATGTCCCTTCACATCGAATTACTGAAAACGCATTTTCCAGTATCACATGTAGGTAGGTTTATGAAAGCTAAGTGTAGTGAAATTTACGTCTTTAACGGTGGTATTTTATAGTACCTACTCGTCGGGCTAGCTACCGCCCTCACGTTGAAAATCGTTCAGCTAGTTCCGGCAGCTGTACTTGAGAGCCAGGCTATTTTCTATGTTTAGCCTAGTTTCCCACTTTAGACATCATCGGTGTTTAAGATCGGGTGAGTTAACAAACGCATTTTTTTTTGACAATTATGAATCATACAGAATTTCTTTACATTAAAACAAAATTATATAAAAACCCTACCTACTTATAAATTTTTTTAGAAAGAAAGAAAGAAAAAGTTTATTCATAGCAAAAAAAATTATTACATAAGTAATTACATTTAAATAGATTATACGGCTTATAGGTAACATAAAGGAGTACGAAAAATATTTATAGGTATTAGGTAGGTACCCATAATTTGCTACGAAACGGTCCCAACTCAGCGTATGCCGGCCATTCGACCGCGGCGCTGGTCTTCCGTTGAGGCCGCTGCGGTTTTGAATAGTATATTTTTTTCCTCAAACACCACTATTAATATATTTCTATTGTCATTTTTTTCAGTTTTCGCGATTATTTCACACTAAAAAATAGACAATCGGTCCATGCAGCAATTAATGCAATTAAATTTAGACTCGTATATTTTCACAGCACTAAAAACAAAGGTGTCAAACGTCAAACGTTGCCACTGCCAGCAATCTGGCGTTGAGTTTACGCGAGATTGCTGGCAACGTGCGATCCAAACCACAGATTTTAATCTGACCCCAACTATTATCGGTCGAAGTTCATCACTCTAAATCGGATTATACCCTACTTATCTGCCTCTAGCTTTCCCGTTTGACTGATACTGGAATTAGCGGTTTTGTGTGAAAGTTATTTCTAAGGCACTTAGCACAATGTTATCGATGTGTTTCACCACGAGTTGAGCTCGTGTTATTCGTAAATATACCTTCTCTTATTGTTTTTTTTTTTCGAAAACTTCTTTATCTTTTCATCAATATCTCATCAAATGAATCCTATGTTTGTAGGTTTGTTGGTCAGGAGATTACCCGGAACAAACAGACAAAAATTTTAAAAATGGTTGTTTTGTTATATGTACCGTACACACTTTCACATGCATTTAGTAAAAAGCTGTTATTTTGATATTACAAACAGATACTTGATTTTTATTTATTTGTAGTGTGTAGTATAGATTGGTTAATTAATTCATTGTAACATTGTTATTATTTAATTATTACTAGAATTATTGTTATTGTCAATCATTAGAATGTTATTCAATCTATTCCATAAAATGTTTTTTGACCTGTAACATTTTGTGTTATGAAATAAATGAATATGAATATACGAGACCCCAAAAACTAAATAACTGTATTGATTTTCATGCAATATTCATATTGAAAAATAGTATACGACGAGGTCAGTGAAATGAGCTCAAGTGCAGCACTTTACGGGCTCAATGAGCACGAAGAGCTAATGAGAGAGAGCATAATATTTTATATTATGCAGCCCGACGATATTTGTAAAGCGATTATTTTATGAGACATTGCTTGCTCAGTAGTTAGTTCGCCTACCGAACTCAATCCTGAACCATCTATATAGATGCAGTGCAGTGATTCGAATCGAATGAGCTGGCGCTATTCGGTAAAGCGCATGGGCTTTACACAGGTGAGTATAGTCGACTGCCTAAATGGCAATTCGGCTAGGCCGCAGATGACAAATACGCAAGTTCCAAAGTAGAGTAGGTTTCGACTCGTGAGGCAAAGGGGTCGCATGCGGCGGATGACTCAAATCGGCCGTGAAATAGCTCAGTCGCAGGCGATCGCCTTCCGCATGAAGGTGTGTTGTTGACTGGATCGACATTTGGATGCAAAATGAACTAATCGCCCTGTAATTGTACTGATCTGTGTAAATGGGATGGCGATTTGGCTTGTGAGACGATTTGGTAAGAACGCGAAAATCGACCTAATGTCTATCTCCCATAAAGGAAAACATCGTTCAAACATAGCTTTCAATTTCGTCTTTCAAGTTGAAAATTTGTTCCCAAGCATCTGTGCGTTCCAGCAGCAACTCTTGAACCAGCTTCCATTACAGGTGTAGCGTGTAACTTTGAACACAGAATCACTTAAAATTAGCTGAGATACCATGAAGAGGTCAAAGGCTATTCTCGCATCAAGAGTGAAAAAGCATATAAAACTCAAATAACTCTGATGCTTGGTAGAGGGCTGGAGTTTATCTATTGAGATAGACGAAAAAGCCTATTGTAGGCAAACGTACGTTATCTCTAATACTTTCAGTTAGAATTTAAATTTTGCAATTATAAGTGACCCTTTTGTAAAAAGTGTCCAAACAGATAATATTCCTGACCTGGCATCTGTCTGGCCCATTTGTAGTATCATATACGTTATAAGGTTTTGCGTGTTTTTACATAAACAGTGACCCCTCATACTAGGATTCCCTGTATCTAGACAATCTGAGACTGCGAAAGTGCAACGATATTTTTCCTGCTGCGGGCCTCTAAAGATGCCAAATGGAAGCATTACTTTTTTTTGGTACTAATGTATAAGGAGCTGAGCTGGTTGTGCCTAATCGTAAGCAAAGTACTATTTGTGCTTATTTAAGGTATTTTAATTTTTTTTATCGTTTTGTGGGAATCAAACTTGCAGCCCTTATGCGCTACAGAAGACGAGTCTATCGACCCATGAACTTACACCACGAGAGAAATCACAGATTAAAAAGAATAAAGGAATCTGTTACAAAAAAAAAGAAAAGTAGTAGCCATTGAGCGTTTGATTGAGTAAAACTGTAGAATGCAATAACACGCAACGTTTGTTTCCTTTGAGTTCGCCCCGACCTTTGGTTTAGTATTTCAAATATTTAACAAACAACGAATTGATAAAATCAGGAGTTTGTGAAAATCAATCCCAAAGTTTTTGATTTTACTGCGTTTTATTTTATATGAAGAGAAAGAAATCCTTAGACTTTGCACTGGTATATTACTGGTTACTGGCGTCTTTTTTAAAAGCAATTTTACTTGTCATTTTGCCTATAAATACACACTCCAAGTAGTATCCAAACGCAAAAAACTTGAAAAAAAAAGATACACAATTTATAAATAAACCCGATCCTCCAGCTTTTGATCATAGATAATTTAAAAATGATCAATAATTATTATTAAATTTTAGGGCTTTTTGGTTACTACTATAAAATAGACGACTTTTTGGCCAATTATCCAGCTAAATAATGTTGCTTCATTTCTGGGACTGACAACCTTAGGGCCTCACAATTTTCAGCAATTACCTAAGTAGCTCTGAGAACGCCATAACTTCCAACATGAAGTAACTTCAAGCGAGCGCGGAGCTGCCAAGATTATAGCTCTTCAACAATTTCAGTACTTAGTGCGTATTATAAGCGTTAGAACCTATAAATTATTTAGCCAAGGTAGTTGAAGTTTAGGCCACATCTATAAATAATCCCACGTAGGTGCTTATTACGAGCAAACTTAATTTATTACCCAAATTCGCGTCACATAGTTATAATTTCATTATGATATAATTCGAGAGTTCCATCTCCGCTGAGATGGGATTCGTCACCCGCGAAATTGTTTAAATTGTGTTCAATATTCGCCCGACAGGAGACTGTTGCTATATGCTGTTGCTGTTTGGAGCATGACCTAGGAAACATTATTTGCTCATTTTAAGTATATTTTCTGTATTAGGTACAATTTGTGTAACGCGGTCGCTGCAAACAGCAAATAAGCTATATATTCCTGTAATTTGCGCGCTTCAGCGTACCTCTTTTAGAGAAATGACTTGTAATGAATAGTGTACTCACATTATTAGCTTATCTTTTAGGATCCCTTACCGTTCTTATAGGATCAATTTGTGGTGTGTCCGTGTATCAAAGTCCTTTATTTCAAAAACGGATTGAGGTTGCTTAATTCAAAGTTATTAGTTTCACATACTATACGATTTAGATACAACCTCTGTAAAGTACGCGGCCTCATAGTGCTGAACAAAAGATTATTATCGTTATATTTACTATAATAAGGAGCGATTGTGGCAGAGCGGGAACTTGTGTGACTTTCAATCTGACGCACCATAGTTCGAATCTCGACTCGGCTCGCACCAATGACTTATATCAAGTTATGTGCGGATTATTCACACTCGCTCTAAAACGGTGAAGGAAAACATCGTGAGGAAACCCGCATGTTCCAGAACCACAAAATTCGAGGACATGTGACATCCCCCAAGCCGCACTGGGCCCGCGTGGTGGATTATGGCCCATACCTCTCTCTCTGAGAGAAGGCCGGTATCACAGCAGTGGGAGCGTAAGAGGCTGATAATGAAGTAAGTGCTACATTATATTATCTACTTCACGAAATGCTAACGTTAATGTTTTTGCCCGACCTGAAGTGTGTCATACGAATAAACCGCTTGGAAAACAAACACACGTTCGAGTTATTGCCTAAATTAACAGCATGCAGCTCGCATTGCAATCGTATCGGCTCGGGAGCGAAATCAGAGCGGGTATTCATTACGCCATATTTTCCCCCAAGAGAGAATCGCGATGAAGCGTATAGAGGGAAAAAACGACGAACTTCGTTTCACAAACAAAGCGCGCACCTAAAAGGGGCCTGCGAAAAAACATTTTCATTGTGTCGGTAGTCGCTCGATTTTTAATCTCTCCCCGCGTCCCTCTGTAAGTTTATTGTGAGCTTTGCGAATCAGTTGGTGACTGTCACGGAGCCAGCGTTTATCATGCTCTGTGACAATGTGGCACTTCACTTTTATTTTTGCTAGACAATTGCGGCGAAGGGATGAGGGAACGCAGGCGGCGTGAATAGATAGCTTCACTCTTTACATTCTTTATTGCAAATCAATCTTCACTAGGGTTTCAAGTTGTATCCTGACCAGCGACACGAGTGTGTAAAGACCATCTAGAGTAGAGAAACTACTGTATGTATCGGGCTTAATTTTTGACATGGTTTTTAATTATTTCTATCAGCACCAGTTTTTGTATTTATATTTCTCGATACCTATGCCAGTGATGATGTAGTCTATGGAAACATATACCAAAAGCAGAATAGGGATTAGTTCTCAAGTGTGGCAGCTGGGAACGCAGTGGGTGTTTGACAACTGGTTGTCAGCTATTGAACTTTTCACCTAGAGATTGCAGGAACACATCACCCCACAGAGCCGCGGAACTTAGAAGCTAAGAGAAATACTGTGAGGTATTTTTTATTCTACGAAAGTATCAAGCAACTAGGCTACAGGCGTATCGTATCGTAAAAGAATTGGCAGGCTAATGAAAACTGCTGTGGAAATTGTATTTAAATATAATTTCAGAAAAGAGTTGGATATGAAAGTACCGAAAAAGCACAATACATACACTATATATTTAGACGTCCTGCGCTGACCCCATATAAAAATTGGACAAGAGCAGGAAGGGAGAGAGGTGATGAGACGAACAGGTCGTCCAGTTCGCTTGATGATAAGCATCACGAATTTATAAGCATAGTGATTGTCCCAGGCATAAAATGATTTCGGTGTCATACTGACCATTGGATTACAAAGTTCTGCACGTATCTACGATCCAGTTTAGAGCAGGTAATACTCAAACGTTGTACTAATGTACTTGTCTACCGCTGAGACAAGAAAAAGCCTTTCGCTTCATACACGAGAACGACTTTTCGTGCGTCATGAAATCTACAGTAGGTAATTACGTATGCAGTATAATCTTTTTTACGTGAAGCGTGTAACTAGCTTACATTACATCACTGTGAGATGAATACAAACACTAGAATATAGATAAGCAAAACTAAAAAGAAAAACACTGTAACAGTAAACTGGTCTATGTGGTCATGACGCACGACAAGTCGTTATCGTGTGCGAATCGCCTGAAACTTTAGCAAAACAGAGAACCAAAAGCCAAACACAATCTATTAGCCCCTGAACATTTTACTACCAATTCGTACCTATTGTGATTCATACCGCCAATTTAACATGACCCCCATGGGTATACATTTCGGGTAAGTAGGGGGTTCTTCGGAGGTCGTGCGTATGTGTGAAGTGAATGTGTGGATGATGCCCGTTCATGTTTTATTCATTGCTTTCAAGACAACGACTCTGTGACGTGAACAAGATCGCGCTACATTCGTAGAGCAGTATACAATCTTTACACAAACAATCAATTAGTTTCCGTTTTGTGCTTAGAAGTGATGAGGCAGGTAGGTAATTTGCCTGACGTCAAAATGTCGGGCCTGCATGTAAAAGAATATTGTAATTATAGTGTCACACAAAGCATTGAATCAAAAAGTTGTATCCTTATAAATATAGTTTATATATAGTTGTATCCTTATGTATTTGACATTCATGTTAGGTATGATCAAATCAAAGTTAAATAAAGAATGCTTTTCTAACCGACTTCCAAAAACGAAGGAGGTCCTCAATTTGGCTGTATTTTAGATTTTCTAGTCTGTCCATCTGTTTGTCTGTATATCGCAGTAGTATTGTTACTTGGCTACCTTAACAATTGGCCGAATTTCCTGTATTTCACTCATATCTTAGAAAGTCACTACAATGCGATTAAAATAAGAATAGGATCGGCTTAGCGCTACGTAATGACGTGACAACTGGATTTTTATAAAAATAATGTGTTATTGAAATATATTTTTTTTGCTATTTTAAATATTATGTATCGTTATAGTTTACAATTTATAGTAAAAACATATTATTATAGATGGTATAAAAACAAATTATCGTGGGAATTTTGTTCAATCAACACAGAAAAACATTGGACTTTGAGTGTAGTTTGGCTAAATACTCTTCGGCCAGTCCTATTCTTATGTTAATCGTGTTGTAAATCACATAAAAACAAAACATGAATCATCATTGACGTTTACGTCATAATTGACATTGACGTCCACAAGCTGTTAGGTTTTTTTTCTTATTGAGCCTTGACACGCTTAGTGTATTCTACCAGTTTTGAGTAAAAGGGTTACACGGATTTAGGAAAGAAGGATGTTTTACTGAAGTTTTAAAGTACGGATGAGATAGCGGTCAAACGCAATCCAATTGGCTATAAAAAAAGAACATCAAAACAAAATAAGAAACTCCATGAGTGAAACACACTCACTCACTCTTCAAGGTCCGTACTAACTTCAACTATCAACGCCAACATAATAATAGAAAGTGCTAGTCTTCTAATCAGGTTAAATTTTAGCTAAATAGTTAAATTAGCTATATTCTTAGTTGTAAACAAGACTTTAGCATATTATTAACAACTTCAAAACATACACAAACCGTGCCTGGCCACGAAAGAAGAAAAAAACCAGCAAATTGACACTCCGTGGCAGCTGCGACAAGTCTCAGAAGCCTATGTCAGAGGATAAACAGCAAACATACAAAAAAGTAAGCCTACTGAATTTAAATAAACTATGACACGAACATGGTTTCACATTCATGCATTGATCAGGTAGTTGTATAGTGTTGTGGCCACGTTGTGGCGAATCTTGTTGGCATAAACAACGTTTTATTCAATACTGCCATTTGTGTTGTTGGGCCGTAGGAAGTGTTCTGAGTATTTTTATTGTAAGGATATTTTGTAAGTCAAAGGTTAGTGTTAGGTAACGGTTTAGTACTTAGGGGCTTCTACGGTCAGTTCAGTTTATTTATTAGCAAGTTTTTAATTACATTAGATACCTTTTGACCAAGAATTAGCGAAAGCTAAGGCTTGCTTTGCTGTTATTTTTCTCTTGCTTACTGATGAGACGAGCAGGACGCAGACGAGCAGTTTGGGTGATGGTAAGCGTCACAATTTCCCATTAACGACTTCTATAACGGTTTACAGACGAATGCCAAGCACTAGTCTAGGTTTAACGAGATCATATTGATCATATGAATTCTTAGGACATAATTTTGGATACACTTATTAGGATAGCATTTGACCGTTATCTTGCCTGAGCTAAAAAGCTGGTATGGTCAAAGGTGGCGACTTACTACTTCATAAATTACGAGCGGGATTATATTATCTTTGCTTACGAGTGGTAAAAGCTCTTTTCTACACTCTGTATCTACTGTGAATTTAGAGGCGAGCGTGTAGTTTTCCTGATGGTAAGTAGACCTGACCTTCCTCCATAACTTGATCTGTGGCAGAGTGGATTGTAGCGATCTACTGTCAAGAATTAAACTACAAGTACCTACTCGTACTGTTACTAGACGTAACTACCTCAAACTTAATGTCGATTCCTGTGTGACCAATTATAGACAAAATTCATATTTTATCAGAATTAGTAGAATCTTTAATTGTAACTATTCAGAGGGTGTTGATTTATTTACTGCGAGACAAAACTTTTTCAAAAAAGATGCTTGTTTAAAATTTTTTACTGAAAGTATATAGTTACAGACTTATTACAGAAATTGAAGAGATTGAACTAGTCGGATACAGAATGGATTGTTGTGGGCTAATACAATAATACAAAAATAAAATTGTTTTAAATTTAAAAATTGTTAAAATGCACTAGATATAATTGTATTTTTTTTTAATTTTTAGTTTTCTTAGTATTGTAAACACTCATTCTATAAGTGGAAACTATTTAAGGCTTTTTTGTACCTATCAGTCATATTACTATAATCCTTAGATATAAGCTGTTTGTTTCCCATGTTAAATAAATAAATAAATAAATAAATAAATAAATAACACAATTGCAGTGCCATTTAAAACTTTGAAACAAAAAGACCTGCGCTGCAGTACTTTTCTAATCAAACCGGAAAGCAGTAATGCTTGCACATTACTGCTTGGCGGCAGACTGCGAAAGTAAAGCGGTTGTATCCTCCAGACGCCGAAGAGTCAATCCTCCCACTTGGTAAATGTCAATTCCAAAAATTTCATATTCATATTCATTTATTTCATAACAGAAAATGTTACAGGTCAAAAAAAACACACTACTATAATAACTAGGTATTATAGAAAGTGACTATGTCTATGCCCACAAGTCATAGGGTGAGAAGTTAGACAAACACAAATCTATCACGATGAATAAAAAGCGCAGAAGGTACCTACTAGCTTTTACATCGCGAGACAGATCTCTTGTGAGAGCCTCTCGTGCGACCGCGCGACATGTTTTATTCATAACGCCACGAGTGCCACTCACTGGAACTTATTTCTTAAACGCTATTCTTTTTGCTCGGAGGACTAATAGCTTGAAGAAAACAACGTAGTTAAGTACTGGATTCATAGATTTTGTTACCAAATAACAGGACCGAGTAGCCACTGAATAGCTAGTGCGTAAATAAATCCCACTCAACACTTTTATTTCTAAGTATTGATTAATATTTATTGTCGTCGGAGAGGCAATTCGCATGGGTCTGCGTAATTTACGACGGCGCCGCCGTATTTACGGTTAAATAAAATACGATCATTGGATTATTGATAATACCGTATTCTTCGACGAGTTTCTAAAGGGTTTTCTTGTTTTTTACTTATCTACTTATACTGCCTTCCTTGGGGCCGTGCCGTATGTACGCTGGTTTTTCTATATCTACAAGTTACGGCTTTCAGAGTTCAATCGACACACAACTTTTGTTACAGTAGAACAAAATAGCTAAAACGTTAAAGACTATTGATTAAAATTCTAGGAAACAATAATAATAAAAAGTACCATCATCAAGTTCTATTTCAAGAAAACTGTTTTCCGAATTTGAATTTTGAATAGTGTGGCCGTAAAACACGTGCTTAAAAGCTCTTCTGGTGCACTTGAGGATAGGCAGTAAGTGAACAAGAACTACAAAAGCCAAGAGAATTTTTATGCCAATACTGTATCTCTCTTTTTTCACAAGACAGACAGCCTGAGCTCGTATTTCGGTAAAGGAATTTTAGCCCTACAATATGGACTATAAGCACAGACGCAAAAAATAAAACACGCAAAAAGTCAAACACGCACAAATTTCAAAAACGCTGAACTTCAAAGGACGACCTCTATCTTGCTAACCTTGCTGACCTATACATTTCCAAATTAACGAGTCGACACTTCTAAACAGACTTTTATTGTTCCCACTGTTTGGAGTCCATGTCTTCTGTCAGGAAGAAAAAGTGTAAAAAGCGAGTGATAATTCATTGACTATAGGTTTACGTTGGACTGCATTCTCACGTAATAGTGACCATCGATCCGGTCGTATCTTGCCAAGTAACTATATCTGTTTATTCTTGTTTTGAAGACTCATATATTATAGTCGGTAATCGCGAAACTCAGATAAGTTAGCAAAAATATTTTTCTCCTTTGCTGTGTGCTCTTCTTCTTAGTCATGCGTTCTTTCCAGAGTGGTCGTGGTTTTTTCAGTGGTACACGGATCGGCATCTTCCTTTTCATTTTCACCTCCCAGGGCTGCTGCTCGTCCCACAATGCATCTCTATGTCTGGTGGTGTTATGAGCACACTGCACCATGATGGAGAGAAGTACGCATTACGAAATAAAATGCTTAGTGTGAATAGGAGATGCCAACCATGAATTTGTGATGCAATGTTGAGCGTCGGGTCATCTGATCATAGAACGATCAAGAGAAAATTAGATTAGGTTCCAACGCACACTCTCAACGTGAATTTTGGAGTTTGTCAGAAACATCACTTTACGATGCATTTACTTATTTTCAGTTTTTAACATTGTCAAATCTGCTGAAGGTATGTTTTTTCAAACGTTGCCTCAGTTCTGGATATCTCTTTCGAAACACTAAATAATTTCGACATTTATCGTAGCACCAACATTTTTATAGTCGTAAAATTCCAAAGAATCATTCTCGAAAGAAGTGGCCCGAACCTTACAGTATCTTTTTGAGATCTATTAAATCTATTCACTGGGCTTGAAATGATTGGTGAACATTTTTTATGGCCACTATGAACGATAAAGGACAAGTTTGACAAATTGGACCGAAAACAGGCTAAAACTTCGGATTATTGTTTTTATCACAATATAAACAAATTGGGGCTCAGTTTGTTTGAAGATAATTATTAAATACCCATTATGCTGTTACATACAAGTAGGTATGTGTTTAGGAAATTATAGAAACAAAAATTACCATGTTAGTTTTATTACTGTTTTACAAGAATTTTACAGTTTATTTATTAGATAGTTATACGAGTGGTTTCGGTCAGGTCTGAAGGGCAAGTGGCGGAGCTGTTAAATTCTCTTGAGAACGCGACGTCTTCGGCGGAGGGGCGAGCTTGATTATCGTGTGATGTGCGGCGTCCTTCATTGGCCAGTTCAAAATATGCCGCCATTATCCATTGGTCTATGTGATATGACGAGGGCGCTCGTCATAGGCTACCTCTGAAATAGACGCTTCCTTCGGATTGGGTAAAATTACATTTAGTATAGGTGCGCGGGCGGCAACATACTCCCGGCATTGAAAGGTTAGGTTTAGCTTTCAATTATTGTTGCCATCATGGCTTGTAGGAAGTAGACATAGGCGGTTGATGGCCCGCCGAACCACGCCAGTAGCTGTCGTCACGTCACAGACTCGAGGAACGTTATCGGTGCCAGGAAATAGTCGGCTGACTCGACCTAGCCGCCACCGTAAGGGTGGGGTATTGTCTTCCTTGATAAGAACAAGGTCATCGAGTTTCAGCTCTCTGCATTTGACGCGCCACTTAGTCCTTTGTTGAAGCTCGCTTATGTACTCAGCGGTCCATCTTTTCCAGAAGTGCTGTTTGATTTGATCGATGCGCTGGAATCTGTTCAAGTGATGCGTGTTGGTGTCCACGAAGCTCGTAGTAGGCAGCGCTGTCATTGATCTACCGATTAGAAAGTGAGCGGGGGTGAGGGCTTGAAAATCGTGAGGTGACGGACTGAGAGGACAAAGGGGGCGGCTATTGAGGATAGCTTCTATTTGTGTAAATACAGAGGTTAATTCCTCAAATGTCATATGAGCCTGACTTAGATTTTTGTATAATAAAGATTTTGCTGACTTCACGCCGGCCTCTGCCAGACCATTGAAATGAGGAGCGTACGCAGGGGAGAAACAAAATTCAATGCCCCGACGAGCAGCAAAATCACAAATAGAATCACTATTTGATTTAAAAAAATTAGTTATTTCTTTAGCGGCAGCTACATAGTTTCCGCCGTTGTCACAATATATTTTACTAGGCAGTCCTCTACGAGAAATAAATCTTTTTAAGGTTAGCAAAAATGCATCTTTAGTAAGGGCGCTTACTACTTCTAGATGCAGGCACTTATATCTAAAACATATGAAGATACATAGATAGCATTTGGTTATCTTACATCCTCGTCCCTTGCGATCAGTAATCAAGAACGGGCCAGCAAAGTCAGTCGAGACTGTATTAAATGGGAAGTCGGCTTCAACTCGTTCTTTAGGTAAATCACCCATTATGTTTGACAAAGTTTTTCCTTTAAATCGTTGACAAGTAAAACAATTCTTGAAAACTTCTCTAGCTAACTTTCTACCTCCTATAGGCCAGAACCGTTCTCGAACAGAAGCGAGGATGTGCTGGGGACCAGCGTGGAGAAGAAGAGTGTGCTCATTTTCAAAAATCAATTTAGTTAAGTAGTGATTTGATTTTAGCAACATAGGGTGTTTCTTTTCGTAGGGGTAGTTAGACTTATTCAGTCTTCCACCGACAAGAAGTATTCCTTCTTTAAAAAATGGATTTAAAGAACTTAGTGGATTTTTAGCCTTGAGCGGTTTGTTTGATTGCAAAACTTTTATTTCGCTTGGAAAAGACTCAAGCTGAGCAATTTTAATGAGAGCTATTAGCGCTTTTTCAAGCTCATACACTTGTAGTGGGCCTGATTGTTTATTGTTTGGAGTTTTGCAATTAAACATGAACCGAAAAATATAAGCATATGTGCGCTGAAGAGTAGATAAACTGGAATGCCTTGTGAAATTGCAGCTAGTTAAATCAGTTGAAGCTTGCGTAATCACAGCGGGATTAGCTTTAATTTCTGGTAGTTCGACCTCCTGGGGAGGGGAAGTGGGCCAAAAGGCCTCGCTTTGGTAAAGAAAGGAAGGACCATTCCACCAAAGGTCAGCGTCCTTGACATTTTGAGGATCTACACCTCTAGTGGCTAGATCTGAGGGATTCAGAGAAGTTGGGACAAAGCGCCATAAACTGGGATTGGTCAGTTCATGTATAGCGGCTACTCTGTTAGCGACAAAAGTTTTAGTTTTTTGGGCGGAACGTATCCAGCCTAAAACAACCTGAGAATCTGACCAAAAAACTTGACGGTTTATTTTGATGTTAATAGCTTTCATGACTGCCGAGCTCATTTGTGCACCAAGTAAGGCGGCACAAAGTTCTAGGCGAGGAATAGTGCAGGGCTTAATAGGAGCAACACGGGATTTAGCACATAATAAGCTTATTTGGATTTTTCCTGATTGATCAGTGGACTTTAGATATAAACAAGTCGCATAGGCTAGAATGGACGAGTCGACAAAACAGTGGATTTCTACATTTTGATAGTCGTTAATTAAAACCTGACGGGGTATACTAAGGGTTGTCAAAGCGTTTAAATTTTCAATAAATTTTAGCCATGGGTTTTTAATTGATTCATGAACAGGTTGATTCCAGTCAATCTTATCAGCCCACAGTTTTTGAAGTAAAATTTTTGGCTTTATAGTACATAGAGATAATAGACCAAGTGGATCAAAAATCTTAAAAGTTGTTGACAAAATACTTCTTTTAGTTACAGTCATATTTGGCTCGAAATTGATAGGGAAGAAAATCTCGTCAGTCGAGGGCGTCCAACCGATACCTAAAGTGCTGGTGGCATTGCTTACGAACAAATCTGACCCGTTTGAATTGAGTGTGTCAGATAATAAAAGTTCAGGTAAGTTAGATCTATATTTTCTGAGATTAAAACATCCCTTGGCTAATTCTGACGATACATTAGTTTGAATATATTTCAACTCGTCAACTGTATTAGCCCCTGTCAACAAATCATCACAATAGAAGTCGGACTTTATTATATTTTTAATTGTAGCATCGTGGCACTCTTCGCCGAGTTGCCAGATGCATCTTGTACTAAGAAAGCTAGAACTAGCAAAACCATAAGTAACAGTTTTTAATTTCAATGTTTGAATTGGCTCGTTTTCATTGTCTCGCCAAAGTATAAGTTGTAAATTGCGATCGGACTCCCGTATTAAAATTTGTCGGTACATTTTTTCTATATCAGCTGACAATACGTATCGATATTGACGAAAACGTAATAGGATATTATAGAGAGAATCCTGAATCGTGGGACCTACCATTTGAAGGTCATTGACTGATAGCCCAGATTGGCTTGGCTCTGAGGCGTTGAAGACTACTCTGAGTTGAGTTGACTCACTCTTTTCCCGCATGACAGGGTGGTGAGGCAGAAAGTAGGAGTTGCTAGGTTTTTGTTCCTCTGACACGGACAGATGGTCCAGAGCAGCATATTCGTGAATGAACTGAGAATATAGTGATTTAAGTTCTGGATTTTTTTTTAATCTAGATTCTAGACTCAAGAACCGTTTTTTAGCGGTATAGTAAGAATCACCTAGACAATTAGGATCGTCCTTTAGAGGTAGTCCTACACAAAAGCGACCATCAGGCTCTCTGCTGGTATTAGAAAGATAGTGAAGTTCACAAAGCCTTTCCTCTTCTGTGTAGGGTTGAACATTTGGAATATTTTCTAATTCCCAGAACTTAGATAACTGGTTTTCTAGTTGAAAATTGTTTTCTGAATCTTGGACAAAGTTGCAAATAATATTAGGCTTGCATGAAGGTTTTTGGTTTTGGATTTTAGGCATAGGGCCGGAAATGAGCCATCCTAGCTTAGAACTGCGAAGACTTGGATTGTTGAGACCTAGGGATTCTTGTTTGTTACCTAGGGGGTCCCAAAATAAGTCAGCACCGATAAGCATGTCAACTTGTGAAGGTTCATTAAAGCTAGGGTCGGCTAACTCAAAGTTAGCCAAGGTTAGATGACTAATGTCAATAGGTACTTTAGGCAGTTGGCTTGATATTGTTTTTAGAACTAGGCAGTACATAGTGGCACAGAACGTTGAGGTATTTGAATTTAGTTGAACCGCACAACGTTCAGGGCTCAAGTTCAGATTGTTGTTTCCTATGGCGAAAACATTTACATTAGAGGGCTGAGGAGTTAAGTTTAGCCTTTGTTTTATATCTTCGGTTATAAAGGAACTTTGACTCCCGCTATCTAGAATTGCTTTGACAGTGACTGTCTCTTTAGTTTGGGGATTAGATAGGCGCACCTTGGTGGTGCAAAGAAGAACTTCTTGCGATGACACGGCAGACATCGCAATGGAAGTGCTAGAAGTAGGCTTAGGCTGTGAGATATGCAAAAGAGAGTTATGTCTCTGTTTACATACGCGGCAAGTACCCGGTAACTTGCACGCTTGGGCCTGGTGACCAGGCCTTAGGCAATTGTGACACAATTTGAGCGAGTTTACAGTTGAAATTCTATTTTCTGGATTTTTAGACTTGAATGACGCGCATTCGTAGATACGGTGACCACCCTTACATACGCAGCACTCATTATTAGGTTTAGAGCTGAGAGGAATGCTTTCCTCGGACGTTGTGACAAACGTCTTAGATTGTGCTCTAAATTGAGATTGCGCTTGCTTGTTATTGTCAAACCTGGCAGACCTATTATGACTAATAGTTTCGAGAACGTCGGCACGGCCTTTAAGAAATGAGAAGAAGTCATCTAGTGAAGGTATCTCGGATAACGTAGTTCTATGCTCTTCCCATTTAAACATAGTGCTATTGTCTAACTTGGCTGTTAGTATATGGATAATGAGGACGTCCCACGTTCCTGTAGGTAATCCCAGTGAGCTGAGAGCTCTTAAGTTTTTATTGACATGATCAATAATAAATCTAAGCGATTTGTCAGTTTCTCGAAAAGATTCTATATTAAACAATGATTTTAAATGATTATTTATCAGTTGTCTTTTGTTATCGTAACGGCTGCAGAGAAGAGACCATGCCTCAAGATAATTTCTGTCAGAAACTTCTAGATTGCTAAGAACACGCGCTGCTTCGCCCTCTAAATAGGAACAAAGATAGTGAAATTTGTGCACTTCCCTTATTTTTGAATTATTGTGAATTAAGGAAGAATAGGTTTCGCGAAACTCGATCCATTTATGATAAGCACCGTCAAACTTAGGAATGTTAATGACGGGCAACTTGAAACCTAAAGGTGCACGATCATGATTGCAATCATGTGAATGCGAACAACTAGAAACCGGTTTGTCCTCCTGTTTAGTAGAAGCGCTGTTCGACAGAATAATATTTTGAGCAATGGCAATGCAATTATCAAACTCTTGTTCAATTAGATCACGTGTAGTTATTTCATTTGATTGATTGGATTCATTTAGTATTTCTATTTTGTTCTGCAGCTCGTCAAATTCAATGAATAAGGTTTCTATTCTCGATAACTTAATCGCGAGCTTGCTGAGTTCGACCGGAGAAAAGGTTTCTAATAACAAGACAGAATCTAAATATGTTTTAAACTTGGTGACGCGGCCTTTAATATATCCGCGTTTAGAAATTAAATCTTTAAGCTTTACGTCAGATTCCGTAGTCGAAGTCATCGCGAACAAGTTATGAGAAATCACTAATGTTCCTACTAAAATAAATAGTAAGTGAACAAAAGAAAAGGTACGTTACGCTCCTCGTTTCGTAGTCCGGTGCAGAGCAGCGAGGCAGGTGAGTCAGCGAAGCAGCCGCGGCGTAGGCACAAGCGCGCGAAGACAAGATGGCGCGTGGCGCGAAGCAGCGGGGCCAGCCGGCACGTGGCACCGCGCCGTTGCACCGAGAAAACAAATTACGGTTAAATAAAATTGTACAATTTACTAAGCAAAAGCTAGGGGATTATTTATAGTAAAATATTTCTTTGCAAATATTACATGAAACGATGATGATGATGATGGTGATTAGATTTATTGAATGATATTTAGGCAGAAAACAATTAAATTAGTGGCCATTAAAGCACAAGAAAATTACGTAGGTATTTGTTGAAAAATAGATTAGATATTGGGATTTTAAACTATAAATTAAATTAGATTTGAAATTTGGCAAAGTAGTTAACCTATGTACTCAAAATAGCAAGCTCATCGACATTAGGGATAGTTAACTTAGGCAAGTACACAGATAAAAGTGGAACAAAAAGGAAAGAAAGGAACGGGCTCACTCTCATGTAGGCAGGTCAAGCAGATGATTGATGGGGCAAGCGATTCCCACGCGTGGGCAGCGCCACGTGGCGTTTCGGCGCGCTTCGCGCCGCACCAGAGCGGGGCGGTTGGCACCCGGCGGCGTATTTGCGCAGCAGCGGAGTCGTCGGCGGCGGCACGGCCGCTGCACCTTGCGGTCACTCGTGACCTTGTAGAAGGGCACCTTCACCGCAGCACCGGTCGACAGGCGCCTGCGTCGTCGTCGTTCGTGCGAATTCTGCAGAAAAACCCCAAAAAACCCTTTTTCTTCCTGTTCGGTCCTGTCACGGTCGCCAAAAAACTTTTTGTTTAGGAAATTATAGAAACAAAAATTACCATGTTAGTTTTATTACTGTTTTACAAGAATTTTACAGTTTATTTATTAGATAGTTATACGAGTGGTTTCGGTCAGGTCTGAAGGGCAAGTGGCGGAGCTGTTAAATTCTCTTGAGAACGCGACGTCTTCGGCGGAGGGGCGAGCTTGATTATCGTGTGATGTGCGGCGTCCTTCATTGGCCAGTTCAAAATATGCCGCCATTATCCATTGGTCTATGTGATATGACGAGGGCGCTCGTCATAGGCTACCTCTGAAATAGACGCTTCCTTCGGATTGGGTAAAATTACATTTAGTATAGGTGCGCGGGCGGCAACAGTATGTACATAAACAAAACGATTGAAATTGGTCAGAATTTGTTTTCACCAGTTTGTATTTGCTGTGCTCACATTTTTTAATTACCTATTAGTACAGCATACTTGTAGATATTTTAACAAAGGTGTGTCCAAAACCACTTATTTCACAATGTTTGGTTAAGTATAAAGTTAACATTGGCATAGCGCGAGTTAATATTAACTCTTTAACTTAACGACTACAGACGCGCCATGTCAAAACCAATGATAAAATATTATTACAAATGGTATAAATTAAGTAGTTTTCGTCACTAGCTTTTCAATTTCTTTGGCTTCTTTGTTTTATTTTGTCTGTAGCCAGTTTGTTTCAAATTTCACTCGTGTCTTTAATGGCGTGACCTACTTGTATAAGTGGTACACAGACACAGCGTCCAAGGATGGCCAGGTATGATAGTTATCTAACGCAAAACTATCGTGAATGAAAAAACATTTAAATTTAACCTCTCCATCCTTCTTAGGTTAGAGCATATTCTGATGCTGACCAGGAGTCTTGCCCACCCATATTTCAGACGCAAACAAGTCCTCTTAACAGCAGTGAACATTGTTTGCTCCCATAGCCTAGTTGGTTAAGGCGTCTGGTCTAGATAACCAGAAGACGCAGATTCGAATCCTGTTGGAAGCGAAATTTTTGTGGTGTATATATTTGGGTAAGTCCTCTTATTTTAGATTTATTGTAAAAAATACCATTTAGACTTTGAATCCATCAATATTTAGCTTTTTTCACACTATAAAGGCTTGCGTTTGACGATTATCTCCCCTATTAGTAAGCGACGATACCACCCAATTTAACTGAATCGATCTCACATCTAATTTGAATCATCCAACACAGTTCCATAAATAGCAAAGAAAACTTTATTTCACCGCAAATATTTAGTATTCATTAACGGATCTCAAAGTCAAATTCTTACCGCAAGAGCGTTTAGGTGTAACTTCTGAATAATTTATTCGTTAATCGACACCGGCATAAATTTCGAGATAGTTTCGTTAATTTCTCGGTATAAGGGTGTTGCCATAATCCTCGCGATCCACCCGAAGCAATCTCCCCAACGACACCAGTATACTTGTGAACCTGGACTCACACCAAAGATGCCTACATTATCAATGTTGTTGATTCGATTGTTAGGGGAGTGAGTGAGTGGCTGGACATTGCAAGGGACCTGGTTTGATCTCAGAGGAATCAAATCCTGACTAATCGGACTGTTAAAATATTGGCATCAAAAATACTTGCTAACACTTTCGTAATAGGTAATGGTAATGGGAAATTATTCACTGTCTTAATACCATCATGCCATGCACTTCAATCAGCTACGCGTCCACTTTTCTGCAACACTTTTTGGTTTTGATATTACCTATGTAAACCTTTGGCTTTTTTTGGCAATTCGGATTGGCGTCTTTGGCCTACATCAGCTTCTACTAGCTCCAACTTTCAACAACATCGCTTTTGCTTTTGTCACTGGTTCTATTGACATGACACAACGAGACACTATTATCGTCCGTCTTTAGTATATTCAACGAGTCATAGTTCACTAACATAATTGTGTGAACACCCTAAAGACTAGGCACCCTAGTGCTTAAATAAGTCATAGGGCGCCTGTCGGCAACAACGCGTAATGACTTACGGTAGTAGAACTCAGATAGGTATTGCAATTATATAAGTTTGAGTTGAAGTTGGAATACCGAAGTTGGTCGCTCTTGGCGTCTAATTAATCGCATCTATTATTCAGCGAGTAACTTAGATGTTCGGTCTCACGCTGTCACAGGCCGATGAATAAATCAATCAATTTATTCGAATGCAATGTTCAGGTATTATGTGTAATGTAATGTTTGAAGCCACGTCAAACTGTCACTGAAAGTCTTTACGCACTCTCTCGCATGAACTCTTGTGGGGGTGAGAAATGGTCACTGCAATAATACTGCCACACTCTAGCCTCTCTCTCTAGCTCCCTAGCCAACATCTTGAGCTGGTTTCGGTACTGATACGGCACAAATCAGTCTTCTTACATTATACCGATTTGGGACCCTCATAACAAGCCCTTTTGATATATCACACGGTATAGTTAGCAAAACTTTTTAAAATTTTCTTATTAGCTGAAGTATTTAAAATTCATATTAAAATTCGACATAGTTGGTCCAGTGGATTCAAAGCAAATTTACTGTAATTGATGGGCAGACAGACACACGAGTGACCCTATAAGGATTCCGCTTTTTCGTTCGGACGTATGGAACCCAAACAACGCACTGTAACCTCCTCTGCAAAAAGTCACGTCAATCCGTGCCTCTGTCGCTGCGGGAATGTATAAGATAAACCAATAAATATGTACACTTTCGCATTTATAATATTATATCGTAGGGATTTGATATTCCTCGGTTACTTTATATGTGTTTGTGCCTTTGGTGTCATCAATGAGTTTTTGTTCATTGCGACCGCAGCATTTGCAAGCGCCAACCGCATTCGTATTTATAAAGCAAGTTGTTCTGTCTGTTCAAATTCGTATTTACAAAGCAAGTCTGTTCAATAATGAACCGATACGGAGTTCACCCGGGGCAGATGATCCGGCTGGTTCCGGGCCCGGCGACGCCGCCTCCGGTTTATAACCGGCGGCTGCGAGTATTTAAAAAAGTTTTTTTAGTACAACGCTTTCAACTTATAGAGTGCTTTATTTATCTGTTTATTTATTTACTTGGGCTTGTAGATTATCCAACTGTTTTTGTAACTAGCTAGGTTAGATGTAGTGTTTATTTATGTACTAGCTGCTGCCCCGCGGTTTCACCCGCGTCGAGATTTTGGATTACATGGTTTTTATTTTTTTGCGCGGAACCCTAATTATTTTTCTAAAATTAAAGTAGCCAATGTTACTCCTTGTAACATCAGCTATCTGCCAGTGAAAGTCACGTCAAAATCGGACCAGCCGTTTCGGAGATTACCCGGAACAAACAGACAGACAGACAGAAAAAAATTAAAAAAATAATTTAATTTAATATGGTTGTTTTGTTATAGGTACCGTATATACTTTCATATGCATTTAGTAAAAAGCTGTTATTTTGATATTACAAACAGACACTTCAATTTTCAAATTTCAATCTGTATGGATTTAAGTATTTAATAAAGGCACTTGTAGAGTGAGAGTCATTCAATAAACTTAGTGCTATTGTAGTTATACTGTGATCTTAGCCTTGCAGACATCCTCTAAAACCTGTACAAAGCCACAACACAATATTATACAGTTAGCTATCGAGAGCGGCTCCAGTTTTAACATCTAAATAAATTCATATTTCACAATTCCCACTGAATTCAGCAATCCGCTGCATCCACGCATTTCGTTACTGTTATATTTATTCACTGGTGACACGTTAATAGTAGCTGTTATTTAAATAGACCGCATTGTAACGTCATAATTTCACATATTTATGTAATTTCATGAGCGCGACCGAGAGACGACAAACTTTAGTGAATGGAGAATTTAATTTTGATACTGAAAACGCGTTTGCGGCACTGCTGGCTATATGGTGTCTTGCAGACGATAACACCTTATCATGCAAATCGGCGCTATATGATCATGGTAGCTTACGTACTAAATTTAGTGAACAACTACACCACTGAAGTCGTAAAGTCAAAATGAACATGGAATTGTTATTACACGGCTGGTCAAAAACATGTGAAAAAAGAAACTCACATACATTCATAACTACATACACACATACACCTTTTTTGTGCAGTCATGTAAAAAGGAGTGTAATGTTTTCAGGGTTCATGTCTGTATGTGAGTTTTTTGTTCCACCTTAATTTTTGAATGCCTGAACATATTTGGAGATTCGTTAGAATCCTTGCATAATCCCGAGTGATACTGGCTAGGGCAGACGTATTTTTTTATTTTTCTAATTCTATAAAAGCTTTTTAATGCTGATTCTGTTGGTCTAAGGACGTTTAAAGCGTAAGCGAAGGGTAAGATAGAACTGATCAAAATCGTAGAAAAAGATCATCGTTTTTACACTATTTCATAACGAGACGAGCTGGTCGTTTGGCTTATGGTAAGCACAACGCCGGTCCACAACAATTGCAGTTTTAAAGTTTGTTAGTTGGTGTTGATGATGTTTCGGAACCCTCAATTTTCCTTCAAATAATATCCAGAGCTATTCATACACAGTTCACGATGCCTATTATGAAGTAAGAAGTATCTTTCTCCGAGATATATTCCACCACCAAGATAAAATAAACGTTAAGCACTGTTTTAGACTTTCACGGTTATTCACTACTTTATACATTGTAACGGGATATTTACCGTGATTATTATAAGCTGGTGAGCTCCCGATATTTCGACGCTGTTGCAAGCATCATGTTCACGGGAATACTAAAATAAACGTTATTATGTACAAGCAGTAAGTAATCTTTTAACCTATAAAATAGTTTGCAAGATCAAGTAGCGCCTACATTATGTGAATGATGTGACATCAACGCACGCTCCCCCAATTTCACGAGCAATATCACTGAATAACACAGGGCTGTTCAAGCTATTTCACTCACGGGCCGATTTTTACGGGACTTTCACTGGTAGATAGCTGATGTTACTTATAATTATCACAGCTAGTTTAGATTAAAATTCTTTTTCCCATCTGCTTTGTATTAGCACTTATTAGTAATTGTCATTAAGTATAATTTTACTACTACTTCTGTATATTCACAAATATCTTAAATTGAATTATCTAAAAACGTGGCACAAACTTCAATTCAAACATAATAATATGTACAGTTTATTTTTGATTGATCTATTAAAAATTGCGGGCTTCATTTTGAGCATGGCTGCAATAACTGCTGAAGAGAAGAGAAACCCTTGACATGAATAACTATAGCAAGTATATGTTGGTATAGAATAGGTATTACTTATTCATAATATAGTGTGAAGGGTCGGGTATGAAATCGTCGGGCGTAAATAACTATTTGTGTACGGAACTCATATTTTAAGAGGCGGAAATGCGTAGTAAAATGCATTGTGTGTTGGGTGATTTTGAAATAGTTGAGAGCAGTACTTGTACTATCATCTATTCTGTGGCAGTGTCTGTTTACCTTTCTATACTACTTCTTCAAGATGCTAAATAAGAAAATAAAAGGAGCCATTTTTTATTAGGTTACTTTAAGGTTAAGTTAGGTTTATGTTTACCCTAAATATACTAGTACCTATTAGTCATAAAATTGAATAGTTTTTAATGTTTCACCCCGCAGGTGGAAGCTAATAATTGTATAAGTAGAGTACCTAGTAAATTTATCTCCTACGTTCACACCAGTTTAGTAAACTAATATAATAATGAAGCTTAGCATAACAATTGCAAAAGCACATTTTTTATATACATTTAACATAAATATTTCTTGTTGGTTAAACGTTTGTTTTGTATAAACATACATGGTTGACGCGTATTCTAATTTTCATAACCCGAGCAACGAAAAAAAATCGGTAGCAACCCCTTTGCTTTAGGAAAAGTTGCGAACCACGTAATAAAGCTTTGAATACGTTCTTAGTAAAATTTTTACAATCACAACATTCCGCAATCGATATTTTGTCGATTCCACCCGCCCAGCGGGGCGGGGATTAATGTATTAAAACTTTATGCTTTGGCTTCCCGTTGCCTGTTGAATATTTACGCTGTTACTGGCTTGTAATGGACAAGCAATTTATAAGAATTACTCGGTGTTAACTACTTTGAGAAATAATGAAGAACAATTTTCTAAAGTAGCTTTTCCTTTTGTATATCATAATTTTATGTGCTAGATTGATAGTTCAGAGCACAGAGCAGCATCTAGCATTATTTCACTGATCCATACTGAGTTCACAATTCACGTTCCTACTACATTCTTCAGAACATTGTATTTTGTTATTTGTTATATTTTTTGTGTTAGAAATTATAATCTCTAAAAGTTACTTAATTTGTTTCATACAAATAATATATCGCGTTTTGCTACGCAGCAACGGAGCAACGGGTGGACGTGATTTTTGGCATAAATATATTTCATGGACCGGAGAGTAACATTGCTCTAACATTCGTTACATTTCCGTTAGAGCCCCCACACACGAGCACTCCAATCCACAACATTCCACGCAACGTTCTAAAAACCGTATGTGGGGAATCACCAATGGATTACGTGGAGTGATAGGAATATTGGATATCCAAACGTTCCAAATCCATCGTTCCAACTCATTGTGTGTGGCCGATGCGTTGATCCATTTCACGTTCGGGTGCAATACTCGAGACGCAGAATGACCAAAAAATGGAGCGATGGCGCGCCAGCAATGGAGTGGCCACTTAGTCCTTGCCGATGAATTTGGAAAGCTGATATTTGGGGTTCTTTTTTTTTTTTATATCCCCGCTCTAGGATTCCTTGTGTCGCAGGTGGCATGGACATACACAGATACACATCACAAACATCCAAGACCCGAGAACAAACTTTATATTTACACAAAATCTGCCCCGGCCGGGAATCGAACCCGGGACCCCTCGCCTTGCAGGCAGGGTTACTACCAACTTAGATTTACCAGGTGGTAGGACTCTTCTGAACTCTGTGAGTGACCATCTGGGTGGGTTCCTACCACCGATTAGCTCGTATAGTCTGCCGCCAAACAAGATTTGTGCAAGCAATACTGTGTTCCAGTTTGATGAGCAAAGAAGCAAAGTGAAATTTCTGGGCTTATGAGACTTAATACCTAATGTCGAGTGCATTAATACTGTACCGCGCAGGTCTTTCTGTTTGAAAACTCTGAGTGGCAATACAATTGTTATGAGCTAGCATCATGATTACCATCAGGTAAACGACCTCGTCTCGGCATACAATTTTAATAAAAAAAATAAAGATTTTATTCATATGTAAACGTGGGCCGTGGTACTCTAATCTAATTCCCTAGACACAGAGAAACCTATTTAAGGTCAGACTACACCTCCTCTTGATCTCAGGCTCTATTTGCAGAACTTAGTAATGTTCTTCTATAAGAACTCGAATAACACATGCCTACTTTATAAAGTTTGCAGTGATTTCCCTGCGGGCCAACTACATATAATATTATGATACTTTTGTCTGAGCTGTCTGTAGCAAATGCTCTATAATTTACTTTGATCTTTTCTATATCTGTTTGTGTTTTTCGGGATACATTTGGAGGATTAGGTATTCCCTAGAAGTCCTAGTAGTGTATTATGCAAACTTGAGGGGTTTGGGAGAAGCTGATGTTTATAAGTGTAGGTTTTTCGACTGATGGTGACGTTCTCATTGCTTATTCTTTGTGTGAGATTCGTTGTGTTCATAATGCAACAAACAAGCGAGGGAAAATATTTATAAAAAAATAAACTAGCACATTTCCAAAACTCCCATAATCACTATCATAATATTCTAGTGCTTTAATCATTCCAATTGCACTTGTAAAGCCATGATGTAGTAAATATTTAAAAGTTATAGTTGTTCTTAGCTCATTTATTATTGGAGGGTTGGATCCTTAGATCCTTTAAATAAAGTATTCATAGGACAAAACCCAATTGTGTCCCGGTTAGATTTGGTAGCGTGTATCCGGGACAAAAGAAAAGTAATTATTTACCCAGGATTTGTCCGTAATGTGGCTTATTTAGGTAATTTTTAAGGATTCGGATCGGTTGTTTTATTGTGCATTAGGAGATAAATTTATTTGAATGGTTCTTTAAGAAACAGTAGAATACTTATTAAGGTGAGTATGTACATCGCGAGATTCTACTCCTAATCATTGAGTGAGTACCATTTTATTATAAGGATTGAATAATGATGTTTATATCATTACTAGCTTCCGCCCGCGGTTTCACCCGCATGGAAATTCCCACAGGAACTAATAGTGAAAGAATTTTTAGAATCAGACCAGCGGTCTAATCGGTTTCAGAGATTGTAAACAAACAAAAAAGCTTACAAACTTTGTTATATGCTTTATAATATTAGTATAGAATATATAGATAAGATTGATTCCCAATTTAGATACACTCCATTTCAAATGTATTTCGTGAGTAGGCAGCACTTTATTTTGTCTACTCGTAATAAATTACTAAAATAGGACATAAAAGCACATCAGGAAGTATTCGAAAGGAGATAATTAAGTTAAATACACTCTATACAAAAGTCAAACTCGTATTTTCTGAGTAAGTACTCAAACTGAATGGAAACCCATCCATATACCAGATAAACGCAGTTCACTTCATTAAAGTAATGAAATTTGCTAAAATTGCTCCGAAATTAACTGCCTGTTAGAAGTTCCCCTAATACGGGGCTTTTACAAAGAAATGTCTTGGTGGCTTCGGATGTGCTAGTAGGGAGAATATTTCTCTTTTTATAATAAATGCTATTTATACAGGTTGTATTTCAGTTAGTTCTTAAGAGTCATTAATTCTTATAAGAAACAGAATGGATAGGCATCAAAAAATGTTTTGTGTAAACTACCCATTTTCTTGCTGACTGTGCATTTTTCCAAAATCTGTGAATGCAGATCAAAATGTCTTCAATAGTTGGAGTCGAACTTATAAGAACATATTCATGTAGCTCCAATTGTTAGGGTTACCCTTACTGCCCCGTCTTAAAAATATACCCTATATATCGTATATCTACATTACAACTTCGTGAGTACCTATGCATTTATGCAAGGTAAAAACCTTTGAATTTTATTGGATGAAAAAATTTACATTAATTTTTAGATTAAAATTATCCGTAAAATAGTTCATTTAAATGATCAAGAATAAAAACAGCCTGACGTGTCTCTCGGACTTTTTATCTGTCCTATTATGTTTTTTTTACTTTCTACAATAGCATTTGATTATGATGATTCCATACCTTGATTGATCTTAAGCGACATGTTGATAGGTGTACTAAATTTAGGTTAGGATTGGCTCTAAAGTGCAGTTACCGGGACATACCAATAGGTGCTTGGCGATCAATTTCCGGCTTCAGTGTGGTAGCTAGCTAGATGATCACTACAAAGATGACCACCATGCCATGGTTGCATCATGATGATCATTAATTGCAGTTATGATGTCAAATATGCAAAAAGAAAACTTTTTATATATTTTGACCTCCGTCTCAACAGATGGGAATTTACGATGCGATTATGCGATGATAATGGGAGTAAGTTGCAAACTGTGTGTCATCTCAGAATGATAATAATCGCTGCGTTCTTTGGTGCAGCTGCCAAAACAAATACTTTTATTTACATTTATTATTTTGTATATTAATTAATAGATTATACACACAATAACATACACTTGCATTTACGTTAATTAGTAAGGGACTTGTACTATTATCTATTCTGTGATAAGGGGTGAAATGTCTCCTGGACCTCAGGTCACGCTTCTCCAGGAGACCGGGCTACTGCACTATGTTGGAATTATATATTATTTGGTAAAATAAATGATTATGCTTGGATCAATTTTCAATTTCAAAATCAAGCAAGTCCGTCTCCACAGCGAGAGCGGTAAAGTCGGTACAGTGGCCCAGCGACCGCCATTCACGGCATCTCCTGAGAAATCACGAGAGGTTCGAATCACGCTTGCCTCCTGAATACATAGCGCTAAGGTAAATATGCAGTAATTGAGGATTTCTTTTATATACCTCTATTAGGGATACTGTTGCATGTTATCATTAAAAATAATGCCCTAAAAATAATATAAATTTACCATCAATACTCTTCAATAGGACACATCAATAGCCTAGAATTGGTAACCTTGCTGTATTTGCAAGCTTGAATTTTTTGCGAAGCAAACCTCACGGAAAATCATAGCTTTGGTAAGATATTGTAGGATACTTTTTAATAGGATTTCTATAGTATTGGACATTGAATACGAGCGAGTTTACCTAACTGTAAGCATAACGCTGGACCATTTTTTATACTTTCTGGGTTCTCTCACCGCTATCTCACCTGGCATTCGACGATGTCGTTGGTGATGGAGGTCGCTTACCTAGAAGATACCTTCATTCGCGATTTGGAAAAAAAACAAAAAACCCATAGTATAGCGATCAGAGAACAACGGCTTTCTACTCCTTTCCTTAGCACTATGCATAATGAATAATTCTTCAATTACGCATACTTAGTGTAGTTGGTAAAATTTCGTGATTTTTACAAATACTCACTCAATAAATCTTGCTGTCCGAATCGATTCACGCGATGCTATTGCAACTGATTGAGGAATCTATATTTATTCTAAAATTTGTATCCAAATTATCCTCGTCGTAGTTCACAATAATTCCTGTTTGCTTACGCCGGAAATCTATTTTCCGTTGGTTTACCTAGGATCATAGACTCGGTCTGCGGCGGACGTGCTTTGAGCAGAAACTAATTGCAAGAGAGCCATTCAACCATGATGTAAAAACATTGGGAGTGAGCTGGAAGTGCAATTTTTAACTTATCCATATGGCATCTTAAAAATAGTACAATATCTAAACTCTTACTAAATGTATATATACATTACATCCTAGAAAACAAAAGCAGATTTATTAGGTGCATGTCTTTTCGTCACAAAAGTGTTTATGTTGATGATGATGTTTGAATAGGCAGGGCCTGTATACCTACGAAAAATAATGCAGTGGTGTACACTACCGAACGTATGTACAACGTCCTCTGGCTAAGTTAGTAGTAGGTAACCCTGCTTGTAAAATGAGACGGTCCAGATTCGATTCCCGGCCAGGGCTAACTTTGTGTGGTGATCGTAAAGTTTGTTTTCAGGTCTTGGATGTTTGTGTTGCTGTATATGCCCATATCATATGCGATACAATGTCTCCTAGTGCAGACGTACAAGTGTACGTATGCGTTATCCTACTAAAAAACATGTAACATGATTATATGTACGTGGCAGCACTAATACCTCTTATTGATTGATGGCCAGCTGTTTTCGTCAGCACAGCAGTCACGACAGCAGACACGACAGCAGACTCATAGATCCAGATAATCCGGTTTAGCTAGCCTTTTCCAGGAGATCTCTAGTTCCATACTCTGATCCCCTGGATTAAAGCCAACGAAGATGTTTGGTGTAGTACTGAATAACTATACGTCGTCTATGCCCTGGTCGCAATAATACGGAAACAGTGGACTTGGAGTACTCGTCATTTGCAATTACAGGTCTCTGAGACTGTGCGTGTTGGTGTGGTTTTGCAACAGGTCACCAAGCACCGAATCTCCTAGTGTCGTGGCTTAATACAGGCAGAGGGTGTTGCGTTTAGGAAATCAATGCAATATTATAGACTGATGTGGTAAACTGATAAATCTGAGGTCTGAGTTTGGCTCTGTTTACTTGGGTAATTCTGTGCAATTCCTCTTGGATCACTGACTAAGACTACTTGTATCTATGGAAAGAGAAACTGCAAGGATTCACAGCACCCAAAGATAGAACAAATATTTTCTTTTAAGTGTTGTTCATACTTAAATATTTATTCCTCTGGGAAAATCTAACGACAGAAGAATCAATAATTACAACAGTGTTTACTCGTAAAGTTTATCAATTAATCAGCTACACTACGGGGGCATAGTACCAGACTTATACATGTGGCACTATGGGATTTGGTCTTTATACTACAGGCTATGTAAATATATCTTGCTTGAGCATTTCGAAATATTATTATGATTAGAAAAGTACCCATTGTTCCGCCTGTTTTTGTATTGTTGTCGGGTATATTCCGACTAAAATGATCTCATAAATTCCAGGTCCGAGCCACCAACATTTTGTTAATTCCTGTTGAAACAGCCAATGGTTCATCGCTTCAAAAAATTATCTTTGTTGTAACAGTACAAAAGAATTCATAAAAGCTTTAAAACTTTCCCGCAGTGCTTATTATTTTTGTTCCTTGCAGTTTTATTTGCACATACGTATTTGCTCGAGCGGTCGCAGGGTTTACGCGCTGAGCTCGGATTAGCATGCAATTAGACAACTGCTGCATTCTGTAGTTACTCTTTGTTTTGCTAATTACTAACGCATATACATATATGCATTATTGTATGTAAAAGACATTAACAATCAATGAAATCTGGAAACATTCTGGGCGTGGTTCTGACATGCCATTCTTTTACATAAAGTATAGTTTAAGTTTTAAATGGTGTAGGCGACGCGCCTCTTTGGCGCTTGAAACCGGTAGCGCGCCTCCTTTTGGCCGGATTTAAATATTATAATTTTTGAATTTTTGACGTTTTTACCTTTTGATTGTTAATTGTTACTTGGAAAAATATATTGCTCAAAACTACACGTACCTCACGAACTTTTAATAAAATACACGAAATAATACCCTGTCCTGAACCCACGTAGCTTACATTGGTCCTTCGAGCCGGATTGTGAAGACACCGCTCATCGTACGAAGTAAGCCGGAATATAGCGAGGCAGGAAAATGTTCAGGTCTCCAACAAAACCCATGACAACACGAAGCGTTGCTAGAAGGGAGACTGAGCACACAGTTCGTGAGGCATTCTCAGAGCAGCCAAATAGACAAGCTGGCACATCTGAGGTAGTAAGCAGAAAATCTGGACAATCGAGCATAGCGGCTCGTATTAAATGTCTCGAGTTGGAAGCAGCAGCAGCCAAATTCCAACTCGAGAATGAAGCCGCACAGCGCGACGCTCAACTCAAAAATGAAGCCGCACAGCGCGACGCTCAACTCAAAAATGAAGCCGCCCAGCGTGAAGCAACACTTATTGACTTAAGACTAGCCGCAGAAGTAGCTGCACTTGAAGATGAGCAATCACACAGGAGTCACAAAACTCACTCAGTTGCTACTACAGACACACACGAGAAGGTGGAAAATTGGATGGCGCACAGTTACGTGAATGATGAGGACCCGCATATGCACAACGACGGCAGGAAACTACCGGTAGAAGCAACACGAGCGGCTCCAACTGACATTCAACAACTGGCCTACGCACTGAAGGACGCCTTCAACTCTGCAGCAGCTGATGTTAGTAACAAAGCTCTCCTTTCAAGAATAAGTTCCTGCAAAGATTTACCTATCTTCAGTGGTGATTGCTTAGAATGGCTACAATTCAAGCAGTCTTACACGGAGTCAACAAAAGCGTGTAATTTCACAGACATCGAAAACTTATGGAGACTTCGTAAATGTCTGCGCGGCGAAGCGAAAGAGACTGTAGCTTCACTCCTTATGGGAAACACGACGCCTGAGACTATCATTGATGCGCTACAGTTACGATATGGTCGTCCGGAAACTATAATTTTCAAGTTGGTACAGCAGTTGAAAAAGACTACACCACTACCTCCGGCCTACCACGCAAACATAGTTACATTCGCCATTAAGATCATGAATTATGTAGCTGCAGTAAAAGCAATCGAACAAGAAGATTATTTACGGAGCCCAGAACTTCTCGCAGTTGTCATTTCGAAATGTCCGATCATCCTCATTAGTAAGTGGACTGACTACTTTTTTACTTGCTCAGATGCAAAGAGGTCGAAGCTAGAAATACTCGCTGAATTTTTACACATGGAAGCTTCAAAGACTGCGACAGCTGGAGTAAGTCATGTTATATGTCAGACTGAGCAAGCTGTCAGAAAGAAGCCGGATGACAGCCGATCGTCATACAATTTGCACCCAGTAAATGAGATTCTACACACGACGCCTTCAACGTCGAAAACGGCCCAAGACACGGATAACTGTAAGTTTTGTAAGACAGACAAACACTTTTTAGCATCTTGTGCACAATTCAAACGAGCGTTAATTCGCAATCGCTGGCATTTTGTCCGCATACACAAGCTTTGCTTTAAGTGCCTCGAGAGTCGTCACAACAAAGATACGTGTCCCGAAAAGAAGTGTGACGTTGATGCCTGCAATCGAGATCATCATCGCTTACTGCACTGGCCGTTTAAAGGAGTCAAGTACGAAAAGAAAGACGATGACAGCGAGCCCGAAATAGTCGCTCATGCAGTTGTTAAGACTGGTCCACGCCTGTTATTGAAGATCGTACCGGTGACTGTACACGGACCGAGAGGAAATGTAAAGACTTTTGCCCTACTTGACGATGGCGCAGCTTTAAGTCTGATATCAGCTGACATCGCCGAGGAAGCTGGGCTAAAAGGTAAAACAACTACACTGAATGCAAAGAGTGCATGGACTTCCAGCAAAATCTCATGTGAAGTAGAAAACATTAGTTTTGCTATATCGAACAGTCAAGGAGATCGATATACATTATGCGCTCGGAAGATGAAAGAATTGGATTTAGCTACGCAAACCATGTCAGATTTGGACATACAAAAATACCAACATCTCCGAGACAATGTTGAGCTGCTGACCTACACTGGTGATGTAAAACCAAAGATCCTCATTGGTCACGATCACTATCATCTTATGGCACCACTGCATTTTATTGCCGGTCTTGTAGATGAACCATACGCAACAAAGACGTTATTAGGGTGGTGCGTACACGGTTTTATTGGCACAATAAACGGAGAGAGTAAAAAGAACCACCGTTTACTACCGTCCGACTTTTCTTTGCTACCAGCTGAGACTGAACACTCTGCGCTGCATGTGAGTACAAATAGCAGTGAGAACAATGACATCTTACTTCATGAAGAGGTGAAAAGATCTTTTGCTTCTGACGCAATCGGTGTTACAAAAACACCTCTACAGAACGCTGATGACCTGAAAGCAATATCGGTTTTAGATAGCACTGCAAAACTTGTTGATGGTCGCTGTAAAATAGCACGTTTGATTGTTAAACATTACCACGAACGAGCTGCCCATACTAACAATGAAATGGTAATTAATGAACTAAGACAGAGATATTGGGTAATTAATTTAAGACCCACTGTTCGGAGAGTAGCGTCTCAATGCTTGATATGCAGAAAAAGAAAGCTTACTCCAATACCTGCGAGACTTGGAGATTTGCCGGAAGCAAGACTAGCCCATCATGAAAGGCCGTTCACATATTGTGGAATCGATTTGTTCGGACCTATGGACGTCGCTGTCGGGAGACAAAGAGTAAAACGATACGGTGTTATATTTACCTGCATGACCGTTCGTGCCGTGCACATCGAAATGGTATCGTCACTTACGACAGACTCCTTAATTATGTCATTAAGAAGAATGGCAGCGCGACGAGGATGGCCGCGACGATTTTATTCTGACAATGGAACGAACTTGAGAGGCTCGGAGACTGAGCTGAAAAGGGCCTATCAAGCCATTTTACAAACTGGAGCGGTTCAATCTGAAATCTTGAATCGAGGAGTTGATTGGCATTTTATTCCGCCGGCAAGTCCACATATGGGTGGGGCCTGGGAAAGGCTCATTAGAAGCGTAAAGACTGCACTACGAGTAATTTTGAAGGAAAGAGCGCCAAGAGAAGAAGTTCTCACAACCCTGTTGATGGAGATAGAGAACATGGTCAACAGTAGACCGCTAACTCATGTTTCGGTTGACCCGACGAGCAAAGAAGCCCTAACTCCTAACCATTTTCTTTTAGGTTCTTCCTCAGGTATGCCAACCCCGGGAACTTTCTGCGATGGCGATCTTTGCTCTCGAAAACAATGGAGGATCGCGCAGAGGCTAAGTGAGATGTATTGGCAACGCTGGCTTAAAGAAGTCCTGCCTGTGATGGTCCCCAGACAGAGGTGGAACCGAGACGAGGGGCCGCTACGTGAAGGGGACATCGTCGTTGTCGTCGACAACGCTCTACCTCGAAACACGTGGCCGATGGGAATCGTGGAGAAGACATTCCCCGGCGGCGATGGGCGAGTACGCGTGGTTGACGTCAAAACCAGTCGAGGGACATTTCGGCGGCCGGTAACGCGCGTGGCACTGCTACCTATGAAGCCTGATGATGAGTGCTGAAGCACTGAGGGGGAGAAATGTAGGCGACGCGCCTCTTTGGCGC
Organism: Crocallis elinguaria; assembly: GCA_907269065.1. Taxonomy (NCBI): domain Eukaryota; kingdom Metazoa; phylum Arthropoda; class Insecta; order Lepidoptera; family Geometridae; genus Crocallis; species Crocallis elinguaria. Next base: position 5,499,779 of record OU026079.1, on the reverse strand, counting down.
TTGAAACCGGTAGCGCGCCTCCTTTTGGCCGGATTTAAATATAATAATTTTTGAATTATTGACGTTTTTACCTTTTGATTGTTAATTGTTACTTGGAAAAATATACTGCACAAAATTACACGTACCTCACGAACTTTTACTTATTTTTCACGAAATAATACCCTGTCCTGAACCCACGTAGCTTACAAATGGCATTTCGGAAACACGCCCAGAATGTTTCCTGATTTCAAAAATTGTTTAGACTTTAGGAAAGCCACCAAAAAACAAAAGCATTGAAAATGCAATTAATCATACATATACGAGTCTTATCACTACTCATTTACGTAGATTTTTTTTTTTAAATGATTAAAAATACTCAAGTACTTAATTACTTAGTAATTTGTTTCAATAAAGGATTTCACTTAGCTTCGTTCCTTCCTTCCTAATTTTTTAAATTTTTAAATTTTGTCCGCATATTTAGCCATCATCTGGTGTTAACACTGTTAAGTCGACGAACGTGCTTGGTTCTTACAGTACATTTGAAAACTTAATACGTGATCATTGATGTAATAGCGAAAAACTGCAAATTTGCCTGCACTGGCAGGGGCGTACCCGTCTTACCATCACCTCGAATAGATATTTTACAGTGGTCCCTAATACAAAAATATTATATAGTAGACGAATTATACTAGTTCAAATAATTATGGGCATACCATCATATAAATGGAAAGTGATGACTTGAGCTTTGTCGGTGGGCTAGCTTCCTATTCCTATTGCATAACCGCAGCTGCTGACCATCCGTAATCAAGCGTTTGGACAGCAGTTAATTATGAACAAAACTGGATTACCTAGTTAATTGGCTGATGCGCTGATCTACCTAGTCTAGTTTAAATAGGTATGAGACCTTCAGAATTAGATCATTCACTCAAGATAAGGAAGTATGGTGCATCACGACACGGTGAGAGTTTGAGCTATTGTTTGCTGTTGGTATGTTTATTTTTCTCTCGCAGAACCGATAAACGATAAGGAAGAACGCTTCTAGTAGTGACCAAAAACTGGAAGACGTAGTCTATGCCGGCCCCCACTTGGTGGACCGCGACGACCTGGTCAAAACCGCGGGGAACAGTCAGGCAAGTAGCCGATCCATTATGTTATATGAAGGAGGCCTATGTTCAGCACTGGACGTCTTGCGGTTGATGATGATGTTTATTTTTACTTACGATAGGTACACTAGCGTCTGACCAGTGAACTGAAGGGCGCAGGGCATGGACGGATGGACCAATTAAGGGTTACTAGGGGAAAAGATTGCAATTTCGAAATCATATCATCGGCATCGGTGCGTTTTTTTTTTTTTTTTTTGTTTTGTTTTTGGCTCCACGCGATTAGCGTATTTAGCCAGTGTCGAGTTATATGAATAATAATTTATAATAAATCTTTCAGAGTTCAGCTGACGTGAGCCACAGAGTACATTATGACTCCATCGGTGCGTTAGCTGCAATTGAATAGTTTAGGAATTTTTTAGGTTATTTATAAGTATTTTACATTTTTTTTATGTTTCAAAGGTTATTTTTATCTAGGTACTATCGAATGAATACAGCTGAACACACCGATAATGTTTGGTGACAGATTTTTAACTTGAGGGTCGAAACAGACGGGCATGAGAAGTACCACCATGCTGTGGTTGCATCACAATGTTTTTCTTCACCGATAACTCAAGCTCATTCATTGTAAGATTCCAACATCGACTTCAGATCGGCATCCCTCACTAATAGGGCTGAGTCATCAGTTTGGAAAGTCGCAATGCAAGTCGTTTACTTATGAGATTTTTTTCTTCAGAAGATTATGACGAAGTAATAGGTACTTATAAAGATTTAGAAAAACCGTTTGATCTCTGAAACGTGTTCACAAAGTCTTGTCTCAAGTTTACTGTGACAACTAAGATTTACGATAAGCCGATTCCACTTCAGCAGAAATGTTGGCACATGGTACAGCCATAATGACAGAGGTATACACGGTAACATAAACTGAGCTCACTGGTAGACAGTATCAGAACTTTGTGTTGTAGAAAAATACTATATGTAGGTCACGTTTGAAATCCCAATCATGTTATTCATTGGTTGTCATTGAGTGACATGCGCCCAAGGAAGTTTTGGGCAAAACTTCCTTACATGCGCCATATCTGTTTATATTTTTAGAGTATAAAACGACGAGTATAAAAATACGGACCTTGGGTGCTCATATATTCTGAAAAAGTGTCTAAGGTACACGACACGGAGTAATTCAAAGAACTGGTATCTAATTTCTGCCTTGTAGTCTCATGCTTGAATAACAAACAAACCAATTCTAGCAGTAATATTAATCGAATAAAAGAAAAAAACATTACTTATAAGAAAATAGAGAACAGAAAAGGAAATATAAAAAGATAAAGCCTATCTCATACGACACGATGAGTTCATGAAGACCATAATAGAAGGAAAGGTAGAGGCAAGGCAAGGACGAGGAAGACCGAGAAGATCGTACCTAGCCCAGATAACGCAGAGGGTAGTGTCGTACTGGAGGTCAAGCACCTGATGGAGGATAGGAGCAGATTGAAAGTACTCCACCGACAAGAGCCTTGCTCTTGGTGAAGTGCTGTGTGGAGTTTTCATTGATTGATGAGAAGAAAGTAGAAATATTATCTGGATAACTATATAACTAGCGCGTAAAGAAGACCATCTTATAAATTGCATGGGTAGTTCTGAGCTACAATTTAAAATCAACATCATCTTAACAGTTGTGGTTTAATTAATGTTCTTTTGTTTTTTAAACTTTTAACTTTATACATTGCAGTTAAAAATCATTATTAACTCGTTTATACTAAAACAGTTCGGGCATCTACAGGCCTATAAATTATAATCTAAGTTTTTCATGCCACTACCAGTTTGCTGCGAATCCAGGACGCTGTCGGCATTGCTCATTGTTTTTAGTACATATATCCAGAAATAGGAACTTGATGATGAGAGGATGATTCAAAGTGCTTCAGAATAACAACTGCGGTGGCGTACAGCAGGCAAGACTGAATGTGGGGCATTACCTACGCGAAAATCAACAACCGCCTTGTCACACGTCATTACCTGTGACTGCAATTTACAGTTTTTAGCTTTGTTTGGAGTATAATGTGTCTTTATAGGTGAAGGCCACGTCGTAGACTCAAGAACACCTGCCACCTCAAGTGGGAAAGTCCTGCAGTGAGTGGACGGGTCGTGATCCCCACCTCACACGTGCTTGCTTGTTAGGAAATTTTCACTTGGCTATCTGGCAGCTAACTTAGTACCTACTTTCAAGTAGAAAATCTGCTGCCAAGCATCTATCGGTGTGTTCCGGCACTTGAGAGCTACTCCTAATCGAGGCTTAGCTTGTTCCCTATCTTCGAATAAATCGTCGCTCAAGAATAGGCGAGGCACTTACTGGTCAAACGCTAACGTATTAACACGTTAAGTGCGAAACGAGGCCTAAATCACCCCTCATGCAACTTCCTTGTGGTGCGGCAAGGAAAAACGTGAACATCTCTGTCGTGCGAAGGGCATAGCTTTGGTTTGGTCCAGTATAGAAAAGAGATAAATGTATATTTGAGACGAGCTAATGGTCCCGGACTCGGTGGTATATCTACCTTGGTACCGGATGTCTTAGGCCTCGTACCGCACTGAATTAATATAATTTTAATGCAGTGCGGAACGAATTTTAATGCAGTGCGGAACGAGGCTAAAACGTCCCATATCCCCCCGGACCTCGTACCGCACCCAACGCGAGTTTCCCGCGACTAGTGTTGTGCATCACGTCGATTGGAGAGCACGTCCTTTTACATCGCCGAACATGTCTAAACGATGTCGGAAGAAGTTAATTTTAAAAAACCCAGAAACAGAACTAAAACAGGTAAGTTTTTTAATTGATATTTTTCTAGGTAGTGAAAAACTCCACAAAAAACGCAAAGCAGCCGTTGACAAAACAGGTAAAAAATTAATTAATAATTCAGTAGTTCTTTGTCTAGGTTTTGAAAGTAAATAAAGATTACCTAACGATTTTTAGGGTTCCGTATCGAAAGATAAAAACAGGACCCTCTATTACTAAGACTTTGCTGTCTGTCCGTTTGTCTGTCACCAGATATCTCAAGAATCGCGATAACTAGATAGTTGAAGTTTTCTCAAATTAAGTAGGTTGCCGCTATAACAACAATACTAAAACGTTAAAAACAACAAAATATGTACAGGGTTATTTTTAATCACCAAGTTTGTTGAGTGTGTTAGATTCGACTTATATAAATTTTACACGATATATGATGACGTAAGCATGTGTCAGTCACGTGGTCGGAAGAGAGCACCAGGCGGAGTAGGTATATTATTGTACGATGGTAAAAGTACAGAAATTATGTGTTAGTAAGTATTAAGCCCGAGGCAGAATAAATAGGATAGTTTCTTTTCTACTTCTGGTTTTCTTTTTTTTCTATTCTGTGAACCGCATTAAGACTTTCACACAAAAATAGATAAACGTCGTTGCGTCGATATTATTTTTCTCATCACTAATCTTAGCGAAAATTTACCCTATTTCAGTGCGTTACGAGGTGTATAAGATCCCATATTTTGTTTTGCCAATAATTAATAAACTAGCTATCAGATCCCGGGGCGACGGTACATTAGGGTTCATCAATTCACTGTCTATATCGATAAGGACCAAAATTTTCATTTATCTTTGATTTCGCGCCAGAAAATGGATTTTAGTCTGTTAAAGGAGGTGGGGTCTAATAGACCGCGTGTCGCCCTTACGTCTGGTCACGGTGCGGGCCGATAATACCTCGTGCCGCAGGAACGGAAAGTTTGCAAAAATTGGTGCCGCAGCTAACGTGTTAACAATGATGTGTAGATAAATGAAAAGGTAAAATCAACGCCAAAAAAGAGCTTGTTTTAAGTAAAAGGTGAATTTGAAAGTTCTCAAGTTTGATTACTGTCACCCAAGTATCTCACCGAAGCACAGAGATGCGAGTCGACGAAGGCACGGATTAACTACCAATTACACATCTCAAGCGGGCTCCGTAACAACGCGTCTGTTGACTTGTGCGCTGCAAACGTGCCGTGAATTTTGTTATTTACCTCCACATATGAAGGCTTTGCTTACCAGTTTTTCATAATTTAGCACGTTACGGTACGCATGAAACTTAGCACCCCTGAAAGCCATCGTTAAACCGCTTTGAAAGATTTTTATCGGTTACATTTTTCGTTATTCTGATTTCCAAAGTTCTGAACAACTTTTTTCTGATTGTTTCTCATGCAAAGAAGTCCATAGACAGAGGTAAGTACAAAATAAATAAAGAACGGAGGAACACGTGCAATTGTCAAGAATTCACTACAGCACATATGTATTGTAATCATTAGCCTTAGCGTATTTATCTTCGACGAGTCGACCACATTATCACTGAATATATACTTGATGGTGAAATAATAGTTAATATAAACCTTGACTAGTTTTCCAAATTAAAAAAACAAACTTTAAAATTAGTAAACAATAGTTCAAGTCGCTATGACGTGGAAGCCGTTATCTTTATACTTAGGGAAAGGATTTAACATTCCATAACTATTATTTTAATCAATATTTTAAAGTATCATTCAAGTGGTGCTGAAGACATTAAGACAGACGTCGTTCTTCAGCTACAGGGGTCTTACTCCGAAAATCGAACGTCGAAGTTACGGCTGACGGATCGCAATTTTTCTACCACGACCTTTTATATTTTGTGTTTCACTGATTATTTTGTTTTTCATGGTAGAAAACTTGCGATCTGTCAGCCGAAGCTTCGTTCGATTTTCAGAGTAAGATCCCTGTATACTCTCTTACCTCTAAAGTGTTCAAAACAGGTAAGCTGAACCAATCAAATGGCTCAATGGCAGAAAAAATACCTGCAAAGTACTCTTGTATATAATAAAATGAAATACATAAATTTCAAGGAATACATAAATAAACATTGCACAGACGTATTTCCGCTTAATTTTTAAAGGACACTGGCGGTATCCGGTTGCCAAGAAGTCAAGTACGTCAAGTACCACTCGTAGATAAGAGATACGCGGGTATAAAATTTCAACTTACCCGACGACTTTCACGTCTACGAGAGTCCGATTTAGAGTTTAGAAGTTTTTTTATTCATTCTTCATCGGTATGAGATCGAAGACTAGAACTGACTCTCAGTTGCACCTGCCGGAACACATCAATAGGTGCTTACCAAAAATAGTTAGTAGCACTGTAACTGGGCACTGCACTGCAACTGAACTGTGCAAGCGCAATGATCACCATGAGGCAAACGGCATCCTTGTTTCGATAACTTATTGAAAAATAAACTCTACAAATTTAAAATTTTGCATAAAGGATAGCACTAAAGGAAAAAAATATTGATTTATATTTACATGTAGAGCTTTATGTTTACAGCTTATATTAAATATCCAGCCTATTCTAAGCTCTCTTAGATAGTTTTTCGCTTTGCGGCGAGGACACAACCTGTACTCTGTAGCTGTTATTATCGAAATGGTTGCAAGTTTGGTATTTTCTATATAGATGGTTGCAGTAGGTCCTAGGAAATTCTGGCTGAGCAAGATTTCGCACTTTTACGCGAAGTCATACAATTCATGTCTCATTGTTTGGATGTTGAATTCTTCTTCATACATTTTCTGCAAATATTCCGTAAGAAAATCAGCCGTATGGCGCGCCTCATGGCCTCGCAGAACATAAAAACTGTATTCGTGGAATTTTTCCTGTGATCGAATGGCAGCGTAATTTGGGACAGGCTAATGTTCTTTTTACGAGATGTGTAAACGCAAACACTTTTGATGTGGCGCTGTGGACCAGCTGCCGCCATGGGCACACTCGTAACTATCGACACCGGGATCCACAGAGTTATATACAATGCGACAACGACAAAAATAACTTGCAGAAAAAAGTTGTTGATATAACTTTAGTATACTTATACAGATTTTCGGTAGAATTTTGAAAACCGTGTTTCAGTATATAAGTATCATTATACTGCCAGCCGATGATAGGTAATGTTACTGCCTCTCACTGGCGAAGGGAGGATGGAGAACTCAACCTTCATCCCAACATTGGGAAAGAGGTCTGATTGAGGACGAATGCCTTTGGAACCGCAGACCACAGAATAATAGATAGCACTTTTAGTCCCTTTAATCAGTGTTCAGAGAACATCATTGAATTTTAACCGGTAGTTCAGGATAATTTATGTGGTGCGTCCAATGATAGACGAAAAAAAAATGTCTCGGAGATCTATATTTAATTATTCAAAAAGTTCTTAAGTTTAGCATATTACTCGTTTCGACACATTCTCACTTAACAGCAGCTAAGGTTTACTCTCTAACTTATCAACAACAAAAAACTAACGTTTAAGTTTATCAAATCTGTAACAAATCATCCGATACCAATCGTACTGGGGCCGTATTTCTCGGCGTCACAGTGTCAACAGCACAAATTGTGATATATCTAAGATAGTGCACATCGGTTTGTCGTGGACGTCCGGAGGCCGTCTGCCCCTCGCTAGGGAGGGGTAATTGAAATCCGTCATACTTCCGCGACTCGGGTGACAAATGACAGTCTGACCGACCGGGACATTCCTACAGTAGCCTATACTTACGTTAACTTTTATAATTGTGCCGTTATATATTTAGGAGCACTGACTACATACCATTAGCATTTTATTGATATGTCAGAGTTGTGTTACTGTTCAGAATGTGACTTTAAGATTATGTCGAAAGCAAACAGCAAACTATTTACAGAAATATAAATTCATATCCTGCACTCTATTCACAAATCCTCTATTTTTATTTTCCACTGAACACAGATGGAATGCATCGCATCAACATACATCAAAAACTCCATTTAGTAGATCATAACATCCTTTGTTCCTCAACTCTCAACACTCGACTCATGCAATTAGTTATATAAACACTCATTTGACATTGGAAAATATTGTCTCTCTAGCGTGCTTTAGCTAGACTAAACAATGTCTAGACACGAACCGCGGGTCAACAGATGTAAGCAACATTCGTTGCATACTTGGGACCGCACAGGTGGATGTCATTTGTCATCCCGCTTGACGCATAGTCGGGATGGGCGGGATGTCCCACTTTTATTGTGTATCTTCGTATGTGCGCAAAAAGTCTTTTTGTTATCCTTATTGGGATTGAAAAAACTTTTTCCGTGTGCAGCTGTATTTCTTAGGTGTAATAAACAAAAAATGGGGTCACTAATTTGTTTAGGATATATAAGTGATAAAAGGATTTTTTAAGCATTCTTCCCGGATTTTGTTCCTTGAATTTTATCCATAGTCCTAAACGAAACTAACTAAAGATTTCCGTTCAGGCTAGGACATTCCTTTTGGTACCGCAATCAAATGCTGACTGAACCAGTCAGCTTTTGATTATTATCTCACTTAATCTTTTGTGACGACGTTGTTGAAGGTAAGTAAGGACCTTTAAGGTATAGGTATAGAAGACTCATAGCAAACATGCTAAACGTATAAAGGCTAGCTCTCAAAGTCGGGTGCCGAAACAAATATCTTCTTGATGAAAAATAAAATAAAATAAAGTTCTAGTGGCACTGCAATGGTTATGGGCCAGTGATATGCTTACCATCAGGCAAACGACCCGCTCGTTTTGTTATCCAATATTATAAAAAAAATTGTAGCCAGGCGAGCAGTTGAACATTCCCCCGCCACTATATAAGATCAGGGTCATCGTAGGATTCGAACTTTTGACCTACAGATTAGCGGCCGACCTTACAACAACTGAGCAATCATCGCTTCCCTTTCTGAAGATGCTAAAATGTGCGCCCAATTATATTAATCCTCCGATATTAGCGTCACAATACTCATTGTTTAAAGCAATGTTGTTAAACTCCCCAAGAAAACTTTTAATAGGCATAAAGTTACAGGGATTGAATAGAACTCGGTAATTGTTATATCAGCCCTGTTTCTGAGGTAATAGCATCGTAAAGTATCCTTATAATATTATTTGGGGAAGATTTTTGCTCGAAACTTTAACAATTTTGCCACTGGAGTGAGAACTTGTAAGTACTTTTGAATCAGCTCGAGGGGCTTAAACACAAACTTTTTTTTCCGTTCGTGTAGACATTTGCTGTAAATACGGATTGGTGTTAAATTAAAAGAAATTGTGTTGACCAAGTTGAAAAATAGAATAATGATATTCAGTTCCATTGGAGCCAAATTACGGTAGTCCTTGGGTAGTCCCACAAAATGTGTTTATTCCTTGTCGGTTTGTTCTTATTAATATTAACTTTGTTTTATGTACCTTTTTATTATTTTGATTCCTGTACGGCACTGTGGCCTCCTTCCTGCTCCGTCATAAGACCAGCTCTGTGACATCATTATATTACATTGTCATCCGGTTTACAATTAATGTATGTAAAATTTCGGCTCTCGAATACCGGAAAGTGGGTCAAATTTAGCTTGCAATATTTGACTTAGACAAACAAACATACATTCATACATATACTAACATTGCAGGTTAAATAAAAGCTTGCAATGACTACCTACCTAAAAATAACATACTTAAGCCATTTTTATTCAAGTAAGTTTATTTTTATATGTAACGGAAAACTTGAGCAGTAAAAAATAATTAATTTTAGTGCATCATGCCAAGTCTAACTCGACAAAAAAGAAGCAACTATTGCCATCTAGCGAACGTCGAAACCATACTGGTTTGGTTTACTGCCATGCATTAAAGTACATGGAAACCTTGATAGATGGCGTTAAAGTAAATCTATGATGTCAACTACAATAATTATATACAATTGTTATAATTATGTACTGAGAACAGTGTAAAATCTTTAAAATATACTTAATTATTTTAAAAATGCATCCCAAGAACGAACTTAACAAAATAATTACAATATAATTATAGTCAGAGTTTGAATTGGTCACAGATATGTAATAAAGTCTGTGGAATTGGTATGTTATCCCGAAAGGGGGCCAATGTAGGCCTGAAAGTGTTACGAGTTTTTGAAATTCGGAATTTGTCATTGAAGAAAAGGCATTTAAAGTTTACGTCAAAAATCTACTACAGAACTTCCGGGCGGCCCTAGATCATCTGATCGACTTGAACTATGTTGAACGTTCTTAAATTATGATGTTGATTAGATGAGATTTAGAAACAATTCCAGAAAATGTAACGCACTTTACGTTGGAAGTGAATTTATTTTTTTGTATGGAAATTTTGAATGACGTATTTCCAATCTATATCGAAAAAACTCGAAATCGAACGCTAGAAACATCAAAAATGGGCGTCAAAGTCGGGCGTATCAACTGAACGCTAAAACGCCGCATACAAATTGGACTGAAAGCGTAACGTCACATTTACAACGCGGGCCGTAAAATTGTAGTAAAACTGCATTTTGTTGACTTTTGCCGTGAAAAATGCGTTTCATTACATAGTTATCACATTTTTTTTTTAATCATTAACATGTAATGAATCTGATACCTAGTATCATTTAAATTATTATTGGATGATAAAAAAATCGTTGAATTTGGGAAACGTTTAGATGCAGTTAAATTATATGTTTTCATGCAACATCCGTATAACAAACAAAATAGTCGGCTTCAGATGCCTAAGCTACTTAACTCATTTTTGAGTAGCCAACTTTTTTAAATAACCATAATACTTTAAAACCTTATCCCTACGAAAGCGAAGCTGAACGAAGCGATTCCTTAAGTCCTAAAACATAAGTACTACCTAACTAAAGCTAGGTAATCAATCAGTCTTTGCATTAGCTCCATAAAAAGACCGCGCCAACATCTTGCCACACGATTTTATAAAATTCTTCCAAAGCCTGGCTGCCCTCAGCACTCCATTCCTCTGATAACAATGAGGGCGAGACGTTGACTGATTATAATAATAGTGTAAACGTGAAAGAGGTTGAACTACGTTTGAGTTGAAGCTGCGGGTGAAATGCAGCTTATTATAATCGGTAGGTAGGTATAAACAAAGGTAAAGTCGGGGACATTACTGCGTTTATGAGACTTAATACCTAATAATGTCTCAGGGTAGCGATGCTTACTGCAGTGTCGCACAGGCCTCTTTGAGTTTCAAAGTTCTGGGTGGCATTGCAATTGTTATGGGCGGGCGTTATCACCAGGAAAACGAACCGCTCGTTACACTCACGGGATATTTTTGTAACTATTCACAGCTTAGCTGGTTTAAAGCATCTGGTATAGACAACCAGAAGGCAAGACCTGGATTCGATATCTTATAAGTGCTACCCAGACGAACCGTAGAAAATACCTTACCAGCTTTTAATGCGGGTAGGTCTTGTATAAATACTATACTGGTACTATAAAGAACTCTTCTGAGTATTTTATAGTACAAGTATACTCAGAAGACTAGCTCAACTCACTAAAGACGAGACTCGGAAGAGTCCTTTATAGAATACGTGTATGGTGTAAATCTCAAAAATGTCACTGCCAACGGGATTCGACCCTCGCGTCTTCTGGTCGATGAAGACCAGAAGACACAATACAGTATTTACATGAACATCCCGCTAGTATCCGTCAATAGTTTAAAATACATATAATTAAAATCTTCTGAGAGCTATAATATATTTTCATATAGTACTTGCTAAATTTAATTTAAAGACTTTTAATATAAAAATCCCGAGCGTACTTTAAATAATCCCTCAAGAACAAACTAACAATATCAAACCGAACCCTAACCTCAACATAAACAAAACGAAAAAGTTCACAGACTTTTCAAACAGAAACTTTTATCGTCTCTCGCCAAAGCATTTTCAATAAACATCGCAGAAATAGGTAAGCTCATTATGTGCTTTAAAACGGCAACACTGAACAATTGAATAATGAACAAACGCAATTTATTGTGAACAAAGAGAAAGCTGTAAATAAATATCGGGAGACGTTCCCGCAAGCCTCTTATCTGACGATTGAAAAGTTCCAGCGGGAAAACTATTGCGTCACTACTATGAGTTCTCGAATGATAAAGCACTTTGGAGTTGTTTCGATCCGAGAGGAATTGGGGCCTATCTTATTTGTCACAGATTCCAAAACGAATGTACAAAATGAGACGCGCTGGTCATATGTCTGATGGTAAGCATAACGCCGGCCCATAACAATTGCAGTGCCACTCAGAACTTTGAAACACAAAGGCCTGCGCGGAACTGCATTTTGCTCATTCCCCCAAGACTTTAGGTATAGTGATGCATTGCATCGTTGAAGATACATTTTGAAGGTGGAGAATGAATGGTTTTTTCATTTTCTATAAAGAAAACGCGCGAGGCGTAAATTCAGCTTGGTGGAGCTCACTCATCGCATTAATATACCTATGTATTCCAAAGAACTCGAAGATGTAAATGCGATGTAGAGCATAGTTTTGAAGGTCTTTCTGTATTATTTAGGCAGTGTGCCATTGCCAAATGTCAACTCTTTTTAATTTATATGTATGTAGGTATAAGAATAAAATTACATAGCGTGCATGTTTACAGCCCATGTTTTAGTTATTATATTTTAAGGACTAGGAGTGTCCGTCTGGGTTGGTACCACCGCTTTGCTCGTGAAGTCTGCCGCCAAGCAGTAAGGTGCAAGCATTACTGTTTTCCGGTTTGATGAGAAGAGTAGCTAGTGAAATTACTGCAGGGTAACGAGCGCAATGCAGTGCCGCGCAAGCCTTTGTGTTTCAAAGTTCTGAATGGCACTGCATTATTATGGGCCGGCGTTATGCTTACGTCGTTTGCCTGATGGTAACATCAGGCGAACGACGTAAGCATAATAACCAGCACGTCTAAAAAAACAAAAATAATATCCATTAAAAGGAGAAAATAACAAGGATTTGTATTCATCCTGTCCCGGAATTCAAATAGACCGCATTTATAAACTCACAATTAAATCCCTATATTACAGAGACCACTAGTAATTCTAGACGAGGTCGTGAGAACGGAATCGGGCCGGCTCCGAGCAATCGAGTCAACCGTTTAGTGTGCAACTGCGCCGGCTTGCGGTGACACAAAAACTCTATTTATAGGGAACAGATTGCCCTGTCGTATCGTTAGTTACTGGCGACTATGAACTAAGTCTGGATTGCCGTTGGACTTCTTTAAGCTCTGTATGTTATCTAACCTATGTAATAGCTGTAAATGATGTGATAATCTTCTTTGTGTTTAGTATAATTAGTCAACATGTGATATCTCAATTCATTTAAAATTAAGGGGTCTTAAAAGACGTTAATGCCCTTAATTGCCTGTCTAGGCATACACGCAAACGGTCAATAAAGTGATCATAAAAGGTTGTCCTAAAAAGCAACTAAGTGGACCGAATTAAAAAACATGTTTTGATACTTTATCCGACTTGTTTGTCAGACTACGATAGAAACTGTGACACAAATGTCAAGTTTAAAATATTTATTTACTGTTCACGAGAGATACTTGGTCACAACGTGTTCACACAGCCGCTGTAGCGACACTAATTATCGTGGCACAATAAATGTCACAATTAGAGACACCCGTGTACACACATAGACACTCGGTGTACATGCACTGAGTCTACGGTGAATAGTGTCATAGTCTAAGGGCTTTAGTAATAAAGACTGTATAACGGGTGAATAGTAACACAATGTTTTGTCCCTTTCCATTCAGTTTAAAATTATCAAAGAACAACAAAGACAAAACATTGTGTTACCGTTATACAGTATTTAGTAAGGCCCTACAGCTTTGGCTTCAGAACGGGATATGCACTTCCACGCAAAATTATCAGAAAAATCAGTCAGGCCTTGACCACTTAGGTCTACAGCAATAAGCTTAACAACCAGCCTAGATATTTCATTTCCACGCAGGCTTTTTACTCCACGAATTCGCATTAAATTATCACCTCCAGTTCCCGCGTGTAATTCAAATCCAGCTTTGTAAAACGTACCTGCCATTAGCTGCAAAGGTTTACTCGGGATGATCCAAGTTTCGGAGCAATTAGAACTACTGAATGATTTAGTAGGCGAGGCTTAGTTAAGCTCTCAGAGTTACCTTTCGACTTGTCTACATAAGTAATATGCCTTTGAATTTTGTAGAGTGCTTTGTATATTTTAGCGTTTGTTTTTTATTGTTTTAAGCCGTCAAGTTCGTTAGGGTGTTGCGGCATTTTCATTCGCTTAGCTTATAGCTTGTACAGATGAGGTGTTTTACGCGCGACTTAAATCACTTCGAATTCGAATTCAAATTTCGAACAGCAAAACGTACGATTGCCACTCGAGTGGCGCGTATAATGTCTTATTCAGACAAAGTGATGACTGCTCCGCTTTACGCTCCATCACTTGCGCACCATCGCGTATTTATCGTGGCTTCTGCGCTAGCACGCAGTGGTTGTGAAACTATTTTTTTGAGTAGAGAGCGTAGAAGCGGCTGCGACCTGCGGGGCGTCTCTTTCACTACCTCTAATCGTGGTACGGTTAGCGCTTGGACTAGATTCAAGCTCCACCTTAGACGGCATGATATGCGTCAAGCGATGATCGTGGTTTTTCTATGGTTTTCGCGTGGTCCATGATGATGCTTATCCATCAATTATGCATTAGGTGTAGTTCTCAACAATTTCAATAAAAAAAAATCAACAATCTCGCTTTAGGGTGTGGGAGTTGTGGGACTGCCCCTCTAGACAAAATCCACACGCTTCTTTTTGTTTAATTTCTCTTTTTTTCCGCTTACGCTTCCGCTATTACCATAGAGTAGAAAGCCAATATGACCAATTAAGTACCGTCCACCAATTTAAAGACTGTCACTTGACAGCTCACATGCAAGAAGCATGTAGATTTTGTCTAGAGAGCCAGTAATACTTGAGACGTAGAGTACCTACCTAATAGGTACATGAAATGTCATTTACGAGCCATCTTGTCCTTTTTACGATTACTTTAATTGAAAATGCCTCAATATTAGTCTTTTTATCGACATTAGAAATGCTTTTAAATTTGTTTTAATTTAAAAACGCCGAAGCATGTCGATCATTTGAATCAACAAGCTGTGCAACAAGGTATGCAGTAAATGTGCCGATCGATAGTCGACTGAGCCATCATTGCTTCAATATTAAAAGTCCCTCTATGATTTAAAGTATTTATAGCTCCAACTGCTATGACAAAAGTGGAATAATGTAGGTATTTTCGCACGCCCAGTTTACAGTCCCATTACTCTTTTCTCTTCACAACAAACACGTCAACCTTTTTAATAACCCTTATTTTATAAAGCGATTTACAGAATAAATGTACCTACATTATAATTCTGTAAGCCATAAAGGCTAGGTGGCGACATGGCCAATAAAATATCACATAAACCATTTAGAGGGCTGGCGGTGGCATTCCACGAAACGTTTTAAATTTCAACCAAGCCGTAAAAGGTTGCAATTGGTACGTTTTAATGTTACGTCACATAAAATTTGGGCGTACAAGTGGTGAACGGATTTAATAGTAAATAAATATTGGACCCGTGGGGGCCGGGAGCTCAACAGTTTTTGTAGCTAGATTATATCGTTTGCTCTAGTGTTTCCGTATTTGCGTCTCTAGTGTTCCGTATCTATTCTTTCCCAACTTGGAATAAAGACTCGATTGTCTACTGTATGCCTTCAACGCTTACTGACTTATTTCGGCCACATCATGCGTAGGGGGGACGACAACCTCGAGAAATTGGTCATTGTTGGCAATACCGATGGGAAAAGAGCGCGAGGCCGGTCGCCAACACGATGGTCTGACCAAGTGAAGGAAGCCACCTCCTCTAGCCGATTTTACCAAGTGGTGAGGGCAACTCTGGACCGGAATCGATGGAGACAGATTGTTCGTTTAAAGGGATCCAGTGACCACGATCCTCAGTAATGAGGGACCGACTGAAGAGAGAGAGAGTGTTTCCGTAAAAAAATATTGAAGGAAATAGGTACACCACAAAGAAAGACTACCTACTTAACTACATTTGGACACGACACAACCCACATATATAAACTATAGATCTTCGCAGTTATTTCGAATTTTCAAATTATTCTGTGAGTTTCCATCTGGGTTGGTACCACCGCTTTGCTCGTGTAGTCTGCCGTCAAGCTTTAATGTGCAAGCATTACTGTGTTCCGGTTTGATGAGCAAAGTAGCCAGTGAAATTACTGGGCTTATGAGACTTAATATCTAATGTCTCAGGGTAACGAGCGCAATGTATTATAGTGCCGCGCAGGCCTTTCCTGTTTCAAAGTTATGAATGGCACTGCATCAATTGTAATTATGGGCCGTCATTATGCTTACAACACACTTACATCATGCAAACGCCCAGCTCGTCTAGTTATCAATTAGTAAATACAAAAAAAATCGCGATCGGGGCCCTGTAGATTATACAATGTTTTTGTAGAATATGTCACTCGTAGATTTACTTAGCAGTTGTACCTATCTATGTACCCATAAAATAGCTGGTAGATATACCAGCTAGGTATACAATATGCACGTCACAAAAAATGTCTAGGACCTCTATTTCACCCGCACTATTTTTCTAGTATTAATTTATTGTTTAAAAATTGGTATACATCCTTTATATGAAAGTTTTTGATACTTGTAAGAAGTCGCAAACATGAAAATTATTTTAAGTAGGTCTATAGGTAACTTCTTACCTCTTTGCTCTCGTTGAAAGTCAAGCATTGTTCGCAGTTCCATCTACCTCGTTACTGGATAAGATGTGCCATTAAGTGTTATGAATAAATTATACTTAATACACTAACATATTGTATAAGACAAAATGTGGCTGAGATAATGACGACATAATTGAGAGCACGCACTACCACTGTTTTGTAGCGCAAAAGTAGCTTTTAATAAGCTTAATTATCGAACTGTATAACAAAATTATATCTTGCGAAAAAGGTGCATTTAAAGAAAAGTTAACTGTAAATCCGATTACAGTACAATAAACATAACTAATACCCGGTAATAGGACTATCATCAGGTGGTAGGACTAACTCTTGCGAGCGTCTTTCTGGGTTCCCACCCATACGGACCCAACGGTGGTACTCAACACCGCTTTGCTCGTGTAGTCCGCTACCGAGCAGTAACGTGAAAGCATTTTACTATGATCCCGTTTGATGAGCAAGGTAGTTAAAATACTGGGCTTATGATACTTAATACTAGTTAATACCTAATGTCTCAGGGTAACAAGCGCAATAATATGCCACGCAGCCCTTTGTGTTTAAAATTCTGAGTGGCATTGCAAAACTGTTATGAGCTGGCGTTAAGCTTACCATCATGCATCAGGCAAACGACTCGATCGTCTCATTACCCAATAGTATATAATTTAAAAAAAACAACGATTTTAGTTACACTGCTGCAGTTGTTCTGATGTAGCTGGAGGCATCTTAAGATCATTAGAGATAGTTATGGTCAAACGCCAACGGTCTATCGAGCGTAAAACCCTGGTGTTTACCTATATAAAAGTAAGTTTTAATACAGAGTAACATTATATCTACATATTTTAAAGGTCGATAGATTTATACTGATTTAAATTATAAGATATAAAAATGTTATTAATAAATAGTTACCTATTTACAAGAATTAGACATGTGTACATGTTAATATCAAAAGCGTGTTAATTGTCCCGTAGAACATAAGTACACATAGGTAGAAGCCGTGTACGTTTGCACAGCCAAACATATCATCATTATCTGTAAGCCATGGTTGTAATATCATTTGTTCTCTAGCCCACGGAGAGATGCTTCCGTTATGGTGCAATATACCTGCGGCTGGAAGATGTTATGTATTTCAATATTTCCGGGTTGCTTACACCGAGCAACATGCATTGTGAAATGCTACTTGGAATGAACATTACGTCTTCATTAGACGAGTGAGAGGATTACTAAACCCTAGATCTATAGTTTTATAGTTGGCTAGAAAAGATTGTTGATCTAGTCCAGTTTTGTTTTCAAGTACGTTTAAGTGGCGATAAAGTCCGTCACTTTGAAGATGACAAAAATCAATGCGAAGGATACTACGTACTACCTATGTACGGCGCAAATCAGAGTTAAGACTCTTCAGCGCCATGGTTGACTTTCTTCAGTGGAGGCACTTCACTAGTCTGACTTATCTTTATTTCTATCGCCATAACACTAACAATAACTTTTAAAATCGGCCAATCACTGACAAAAAAGCGCCAAAGTGATAGTTCCGCGAACTAAAAATTACCATACGGCTATACGATCGTTTAAGACCGGCGAATGGACCTATTGTGCCCGGGCTATTGTGTTTTTCCATTGAATCCGGGTCATACGAGAAATGGCTGCCCGCTCCTGGGTTCCAATTACTGCACTGACGTTGTAACTGGAATGGCTGGATTAGTTGTTTTTAATGGAGCTTGTAGAAGGCCTATGATTGTATATATGCACAGGATAGTCGTTCTTAATTTCATGGTCGAACTGCGCATTTTGTCGTAAGCCCCACCAGGTATTGTACTTTCATGGAATAGTTATACTTATTGTTCGAATTATAATACAAAACAAAAGACGAGATCATCAGTCCATCAGACAAAACAGTTTTGGTTTTCAAATTAACAATAACGAGGTTCCTCGTTTCATTGCTACTTTTATGGGCAATACTGACGCTTACCATCAGGCGAACGACATATCTACCTTTCTCGTCATTTTATATTGTACACTGCACACATACATCACCCTTGTTTTTCAGTCTTAATGACAAGTAATTTCACTGATTACTTCTTACCCTTCAACCCGTAACACAGTAGTGCTTGCATATTACCTACTACCTGGTAGCAGACTAAATGTGCCAAGCGATGGTATTCACACAGACTGCCTTTCACGGATCAGTAAATCTTACCTTTCCGAGATGCCGTGACGAGTTTCTTGTGCCCTACTTCTTGCTCGGCCTATACCAATTTGGAACGGGAACGGTGGGTTTCTGGAAGGTTCGTTGATTTTGAGCACGGATTGGGTCTGTTGATGTCTTTGTCATTTATTATGTTCTGATAAAGACAGCATTAGTTTTAGTCTGTGATTCTGGTAGACCAATGTTGCAGAAGCCCGCAGTTAGAGTCATTTATTTTAACTTTTATAAGTGCTCCTTTGGGGCCTATTTGAATAAAGCATTTTGAATATTTTTTTGAATTTTTTGAATTGTTCCTTTTTTACATCACCATTCCATATCTAAAGCCCATCAAGTTCGTTCGCGATACTATATTCAATGTTGTAGAATCTAGCCGGAACTGTTTATGGCTGTAGGAACAGGAGCTACTGCTAGTTTAACATACATAAGAGACCATCAGGTATAAATAATGTCCCAGCTCGTATAATATCAGTGCAGTAAATCTCGTTGTCTGCGGAAAGCCAGGCTTAGATTAGGCCGCATTATTGAGTCGTACATCTTGTGGCGTCGTCTCCCGCCGCGGCAAGCCGCGTGCTGCATCTTGCTCCGTGTACCTATATACTTTTAGAGCCAACTTCATTATTTTGTAATTATTCGAGCTTTATCAACTGGCTACTACATAAATAATATTTTATTACCTATACTATTGGATAACGAGACGAGCGGGTCGCTTTCACAACGCCGGCCCATAACAATTGCATTGCCACTCAGAACTATGAAACACAAAGGCCTGCGCGGCACTGTATGCCCTCGTAGTAACAAAGAACAAAGCCAATTTTCATTTAAATAACCGGAGTTATGATAGGATTAAAGGAACTTTGAAAGAATGTGTTATCTAGTTACATCTCATGTCTTTTATTAGCTATTTCATGTGTTTCATCCCAGAAATCTTACAAGATAAGTATGTATTGTAAGATTTTTTGTTACGAACTTGACTTTCTTTCAGATTTATGCTTTTGATGTACAAACTACTATAATCTGGCAAGTTTTTTCGTGTTACGTGTAAGTGCGGGGGGGAGAAGGCTTTACAAATGGTGCGAGATATGAAGGAATAGCACGCGAGAAACAATCCTCAGCTCTCTCTGCCACCCGACGTGTACAACACGCATCTTGCATTAAAATAGCGGATATCGTCCCCCATAAATTTTTGAAGTTACCCATGGCTGCACTGCACATTTGAAATCTCAAATCACTGTGAAAAAGGATCTCGGTTGACCAGCGTCCCGCCTACTGTTGTAGAGTCACCCCCAGACTTTCAAATGACAAAGTCCCTCGTGGCAATGCACGGCGCTGTGCATCAAGTTGGCTGTGAAGTTACTAGGCATACCTATAGCTATCTATACGCCTAGTAACTTCACTGTCAACTTTGCCCTTCGAACTTGATGTGGTCTTTAGTAGAAGATCATCACTAGTCGCAAACCTCTTTCCATTCATTCGATGTTGAAATGGAAATTCTATCTCCTTACAGATATTATACATTGAAATTTTTGTTGTTATATTTAAGTCCTAATCAACTCATCCAATATTCATAGTTTCACGCCAAGTTTGGATCTATGAAAATCATTAACTGTTTCATCAATTTCGAAGTGCCCTACGAGGCCTGTTTTAGCTGTTTGTTTAATAAACGATTAGAATTTGACAAAACAGCTTGTCAAATATGCAAAGAACCCCCATGGGCATGGTCTATGTTTCATCTACCGTTGTGGCTGTCACTTTATGTTTAGCGTTTCATTTTCTAAACTACTTATATTCTAATTCGCGTAATTTGCGTTTGTATGTACATTATTTTAGAGTAGGATAATGTGTACTTATGGACATGAATTATTTATTAAACTAGCTTCTGCCCGCGGGTTTCACCCGCGTTCACACAGGAACCGTGCATTTCCGGCATAAAAAGGAGCCTAGGTTACTCTCCGATCCATAAATTATATCTATGCCAAAAATCATGTCGATCCGTTGCTCTGTTGAACAGCTGCAAAGAATGCTAGTTTTAAGCTGCTTATAAGCATGCTTTCCTAAGTGCACGTGTGTCAGTACCAAATCAGTTTCCCCAATTAACAAGCTTGAAAAAAAAAACATAAAACGAGACGCAAATGGCAAACGACAATTAGTTAACCATCGAAAAAAGATCTAACCCTACCAATCTGTGCGTGCAGCGTAAAATTATTAATTCCGTATTCAGTAATAACGGTGCGACACATCGGCGACCGCGACAATTGAATGAGCGGCACGACCGGACGACGCGTTCGGCCGAGCAATCCATTATGCAGATTGGTGGTCCGATTGCGGCATTGTCGTCGGCTCGCTCTGCCAGAATTACCTGCCGCTCGCCCGGTCCGGCCAGGGCGGGCCGGCCGGCGTGCGCCCGCGCGATTCATTTTATGGATATTGCATCGCTGGATTAACGATTGATTGATGACTTCAAACGCTGATTTGGGCTTGTTTTGTTTCCAATACGGGCGGCGATGTCGCCGATACGGAATACGCTTGTATACGATTGCGTAACTTGTTTTATAATTGAAGGTAAAATTTTGTATGTAAGGAGTGAGGTCAGAATTTTGCGTTGTTGATGTCGCGTTTAGCTGCTTTTCAGGTTATAAACAGGCTGAGAAACTGTAATTTAGGATACGATTGAAAGATAACGATTCTTTGAATGGTATGAAAAGTGGAGAAAAACTAACTAGGCTTTTAGAATAGAAATCAACATAAAACTCATGCCAAAGTCTGTTAAATTATCAAAGCGCAAAACAAACCCAATGCAACCCTTATAAGAAGAGCAGCAAGTCATGAGAATCATTAATTCTTATAATCCAAGCATTAAAATGGAAGGATACCGGCTGCCGCACGCCGTCTGTACTCGTCCAATCCCGCGGATTTAGTTTACCTCTACTTCCGTCTCATCCCGACCGACACTGGAAGTCATGAATACATAATTATTTCTCTGGCTATTAATATTTTTAGTAGCCCCGGCGGCGGCGTTGATTGCCTCTTGAATTTATTACAAACTGCGATAGGCCATTTTCCTATTTATTAAGACCACCTGCCACGGCTGAGGTTCGTAACGCTCTGAGTGAATTATGAGGTAACGGATTTTGATAATAGAATATTTTATTTCGCTCGTCTATGGTTAAGCGGCTTTGTTGGGAAAAGCTAGCTTGGTTTGGGGTTTACGTATTTTTTGTTGGCCATCGTACTTAGGCTTTTATATATTTTTTAATAAATTTATATTAATATTTTGCTTTAATATTTGTATACTTTTGGCTTCGCTTTATAATAATACCCGCGGATGCCGCACACTAGCTTGTAAACCTAACTTTGGCACACGATAAGCGTCCTGCGTCGCTGCAACTTAAAGCGCTATCCCGAGTCAATGACATTTATCATTCTGTCCTCTTCACATACACTGTCGGTTTGCATTGATGTAAAAGAGAAAACAAAACCGCGCGCGCGAAAAAACTGAGTACAAATCCTAAAAAAAGCGTGACTATTTCAAAATTAGATGCCTAATCGAAAATGTACCGCAACTAAGTTTTTTCTCATTATATCCTACGTAAGTGTTGTTCATTTTTCGATATACATTTATAAGTAATAAAGATATTTCATTTCAAACTTATTTTTAGAGGTAACTTTGTCATTTTTTTATCGAGTAAATATGTAAGAGGCTTGCTATGATTACAACAAGATTATCGGTAATTGGTGATAAATGACTTATATTTTTTCCAGTGCCTCAAGCTAATTTTGCTAAAAAATCTTTAAGTGAAGCTATTTAAATGCAGTATACCTTAACTATAGCACATAATATTATCTCATTCTACGCATAGATATAGCGTGTCACTGTATGTGTAACACCAGCTGAGACAGTGATGGTCAAACACGAACGTAGGTAGGTACCACGAGAGTAAAATAAACATAGTAATAAAACACTTACTATTCAATCGAAAGGCTCAAGTAGTCGCGACAGACGACAAGCTCTTTACTCGCGCCTGTACGCTTACAACGCAAACGATACGAATGTCTACCTAAGCCCTCACCTAATTCTCTCTCGAAGACACTACAATTACGCTTTGTACAACCCGCTAACGAATAAAGACGCGCCTTCACGCTAAATTATTAAAATTAAACCGTTTCTCTTGCGGTCTCAAAGTCGTTTCGGGCAAGAAAGTTGTGAAATTCATCAAAAGGACAAAGGAAGAGTCCGGGGGCCATTTGCACAGCGCACGTATTTGTTCGCGCCTAGTTAAACAAGCCGCGGGTACACGTGGAATTACGACTGGGTATGTTTCTGAACTGCTAATGTGGGGAATGAGGATCCTTGTTTTATAATTATATAATTTATGTATGTAGCGGGATGTTTTTGTACTGCTATTGTGATAGGTTATATTTTTGACCAATATTTCTTGCCTATAGAAATTATCAGAAGTGAGGACCACACGAAACGGAAGACGTAGTGTAGGACAGCCCCATACTAGGTGGACTGATGACCTTATCAAGCCGCGGGGAACCGTTGGATGCAAGAGGCGAGTAGTCGATCCAAGTGGCGTTCTATGGGGGAGGCTTATGTTCAGCAGTCGACCTCTTCCAGCTGATAATGATGATGAATGAGGACCACTCGTCGGACAAACCGCGAACTGGTTCCGCACGGTGCTTACTTTCTCTCTCTGAGATCCCACCGGTATCCCAGTAGTGCGAGCTTAATATACTGATGATGAGGATGACTAAGGCGTAATCGCTTTACAAAAATAGTAGGTACGAGTATATCGAAAGAACAATTATATACTTATATATAGCAAACGCTCATTTTACCAAACTTCCAATCCAGCGAACCGTTCTGAAACCACGCATAAATACCTATACTAACTAACAGCTTCCGATACCTCTGCATTTTAGCGACCGATTCCACTAATGAGAGCAATCCACAAACATTTGCATTTCCCAGTTTGTGTTTATCAGTCAACTGCGTACTTTGCTATCAGTACCAATACGCTTAATAACGGTACTGGCGTACCTAGCAGGTACTCGTATGTTGCTCAAATATCGGTACAAATGTTAGGCTTACGGGAATAGATATTGCGAGCGCAGAGCAACTTTGACATCAGAACTTGTGAAAGCTTAATCGGCTCTTAAAGTAGCTATCTCTGAGATGGAAGTAGTAGGTATTTAAGCATCTTTAATCTTATTTATCTCTGCAGATCAATTAATCGTTTTGAAACGGTATATTTACCATCACGTCTATTATCTGATTTGAGCTTCCAAAACGACTTTCAGAACAGAATATAAATAAATTAAACACTGTATTAAACTCACGGTTATTTACTAATTCACACATTATAACGGGATATTTACCGTGATTATTATTGAGCGATGTATGCGAAAATAAAGAAAACTAAGTATGTATGCAAATACCTTAATCTATACAAATAAATGAAATTGAAGTGTCTGTTTGTAATATCAAAACAACAGCTTTTTACTAAATGCATATAAAGGTATAAACGGTACCTATAACAAACCAACCATTTTTAAATTTTTTGTCTGTCTGTCTGTCTTTCTGCCTGTTTGTTCCGGGTAATCTCCTAAATGGCTGGACCGATTTTGACGGGACTTTCACTGGCAGATAGCTGGTGTTACAAGGAGTAACTTAGGCTACGTGAACGTAGGCTCGGGGCACAGCTACTTTCTAATAGAAAGCTGGCTTCGCCAATATTGACCCACCTAAGAAAAAACCTCATCTCCCGGCCACAAAACGTAAGCATCCGCCGGTTAATTCCACTATTTGTACAGGTTCACTACGTTTATTTTATTATCATTTCATTCAGAACATTGTGATAGCAACATTTCTATAACTAGTTTTGTTAGCCGGGTCGGCGAGTCGTATCCTGAGGCGGTACACCTCAAACAATGCTTTGTGAATCTAACTTACGTTTCAAAAGTAAACTCAGTTAATTGAAATATATATTAGAAATAACATATTCAGCCGCAAACTTTGTTTTAATGTAGCTAGTAGTGGCGGTAATAGGACAGGGGTTGGTAATGAGTTTATTTGGTGGACTGCGGAGTTTATTAGTAGTCGGTGGCTTTTTAGACTGGAGTATATCTTCTTAACAGTAAAAGGTTTGCAAATAATTGGGATACATTTCATTTGAATACTCCAATGTAGTAGAAGACGTGCGCCATCAACCAAGCCCGCATTCGGTTCGCGTGGTGGATTATGGTTAATCTCAGAATTCCCAAGGAGGACAGGGCCTAGGTTTAAATAAACGCTTTCTGTTTTTTCTATCTCTAACATTCCATTGAGTTAGGTACTACAAATTTTTATACAGCACACATTGTAGTCAAGTATTCGCAATACACATGGACCTTTACAAAATTGGAAACTTTTCAACCTGAATCGTAACGGCATTGAAATATTTAAGTGTCGAAGCCTTTGTATGACGCTTGAAAAAGCTTTTTCAAAATTGTATTTGCTATAAAAGAGATTAATTAAATAATTAATATCTTTTATTTTATAAATATAAGCTCTTGAGTGGTGACCAATAAAATTGCAAGCCCGAACGAACAGCTCTGATGCAATTATTGAAAAACTTTTATTGACTCTTTTTATGATTGCTCGTATATTGATACTTCAAATTGCATTGCTTGATATGTATCTGTACAGTATAGCTGCAACAATTTTATTTTTGACATAAGACTTCTGAAAATCTGACTAAAGTAGTTAGAGAATTTTCTGCTGGACATGGAAGTAAAAATATACTTACAAAGTGTTTTAACAATCTAAATCACATGAACCCAAAATTTCAATCGTTACGTCCATTTTTGTTCATACCATTGGATAACGAGACGTGCGTGTCATTTGCCTGATAAAAAGCATAAAGTTAGTCCATAACAATTGCAGTGCCACTCACAACTTTGAAACACAAAGGCCTACGCGGCACTGCAGTGCGCTCGTTACTTTGATATATTAGCTAATAAGTTTTTAAGCCCTGTAATGTCACTACCGACTTTGCTTATTAAACCAGAACACAGTAATGGTTGCACACATCTGTCGGCAGATTACAAGAGCAAAGTGGTGGTGCCCACACGGACGTACGCTTGCAGAAGAGTTAATCCTACCACCTGGGAACCAAGCACGCTAAACAACTGAAATTGCGATGGCAGTGGTGCCATTATCTATCACAACTGTAAATTGTGCCAAAAGTCGGTAATGTGATATCTGTCAACTATGTTGTTATTGCCGGAGGAAAATTGATATCATAATGATTTATTAAACTGCTAAATTAGCGTAATAGTGATGGCCGGACACCATTGTGGCTAGTGCGTTACTGAAAGTGTCAGTTGTCGTCGCAATGATCGCAAACCATTACTATTTTGACCATTGTGGTTTAGTGTGCTTGGGCCCCTGGTGTGAATGTTTTCATATTTGCTTATACGTGATCATTGAAATAAGTAGCCATATGCCTTACGAGAAGGAAATTATGGCTAGACGAAATTACTTGTGAATTTCGATGGAGATTAGGTTTTAAATTAATTAATCTTTACATAAATGGTACTTATTCTTTATTCATAATTTCAAACATTTACTTTATTTTGCAGTGACTGCAAGCACCGTGTACAGACTGTAAGAAGATTTCACGATCTGAAACAAAGTAAAGAGTTAAAATTAATTAGTGTTTATTTTACTATCTCCAACCCGTGCCTCCCCCGTTATATATAAAACAAGTTAGTTTTAAAAAACGGGGACCAATTTCGACGTAATTATCGCTATATTTGAAATTTCATCCCGCATTTTTCCACCCTTAATGGTAGTATTCTTAAACAAAATTAATAAAATGATCACCCTTGATATATATGCCTATTGATATTGATATTGCCCTTGATATATATAGGCCCTATGCCGAGCCAATGACATACATGTCATTCTGTCCTTTTTATAGACACTGTCGGTTTGCGTTGATGTAAGGCCGCGCGGGCCACTAAAAAGAGCGACAATGACTCTGTAAAGGAAGGATTGTAGCCTCTTGCATCAGAAGTTATTTAATATGACTCACTAAACATTACAGTTAGTACGCTATGAGAAATATCACACAAGGCTCGCTGTAGCAAAGTCGTGCTACAACGTTACGCACACACGTATGATGTACTGTTCATGCGCATCTCCATAAAATTCTCTACATGTGCCGATGCGTTGTTCTTCCATAATCGTGTTACCGTCTAAAATGATTAGAAATGTCACAACAGAATTGGACTTAGACAAACGGTTAAACTTAAACGGCTAAAACTTAAAATAAGATTTGTGGTTGTTATTATTTAAACACGCGACTAAGGCATATTTAGGAGCTAAATGCTGTTTAACACAGGTTTAGGGTGTGATGAATTTTTGTGTATGTAAATGTTTTAGGTAATGAGGTTTGATTCTTACCGAAATAAACGTGGTCAGTGACAACGGAATTATGCCGCTAACTCTTGGTTGAAGCGGCCGCGACCAGCGACACATCGCGATCAGCAGCAGACGGCGGAATGGTGGCGACAACAATAACCAATCACTGCTGTACAGGCTGTCGTTTACCGACTGGCTCTAAATTACATATTAAAACAAAAAGTATTATTTAAAAAAAAATAACACGATTGATCTAGTCTGAACCTGTTTCAGTGTACATTTGCACCATGGAAAAAATTGTTTTGTCTCCGTAATGTTAGTTAAATAACAAAAGTTTTTTTAGGCTATTTGGTAACGAGACGATCTGGTCGTTTCCCTGATGGTAAGCATAACGCCCCGGCCCATAACAACTGCAGTGCCACTCAGAACTTTGAAACACAAAGGCGTGCGCGGCACTGCGGTGCGCTGGTTACCCTGACACATTAGGTATTAAGTCTCATAAGCCCAGTAACTTCACTGGCTACTCTGCTCATCAAACCGGAACACAGTAATGCTTGCACATTACTGCTTGGCGGCAGATTTCACGAGCAAAGCTTTACCACCGGGTAACAACCGAGACAGACACTCGCAGAAGAGTTAGTCCTATCACTAATAAAAGGTTGAAATTTCACTCGTTTTGTTAATAAATTAATACTTTTACCTCAATTTCCACGAGATTTCCATAGAAGCAGTACATGAATACTTGTGTCAGTAGCAAAATGGATAGTAAAGCCAAAAATAGAAACGAGAATGACGTTATACTGAGCTGGAAAAGAATGAACAAAATAAGATAAAAATTACCATAATTGATTAATTTTCAATGAAAATTATTTTAGGCGTAATATCCCAATTTTTTTAACGAGGTAAATACATAAATAAACACTACATCTAGCCTAGCTAGCTACAAAAACAATTGGATAATCTACAACCCCAAGCAGGCCTATAGATACATATATCACAATTTGATATTCGAATTTCCCGCTTTTTGCCCGTAGTACGGTTCTGTTCAACCAGACTACGGAATACCATGAGACTGAGAGACAATATGGAAAACGGAGACCATGGGTATACAACAAAAAAAATATAGAGCAGTGTATAGAAAAATAATAATTATTACATGGTCCGGTTGCCTTTTTTAATTTTTTGATGGGTTTGTATATAGGAAGAAACTCAAAGGCCGATGCTAAATAATAGTTGCTAACTACTGTAATTTGTTCACATCGCTACACATCACACGCACTGCTGTTCTATCCAAGCTTTACGTATGTATTTAAGTAATTTATATTCTCTCGAAATACTTACAATTGTCATTCTAAAAATTACAAGGCAAACAACGGAACCCGTTGACAAAAATTGGACTGACAAAGCAAAATTGAAGACTGTATCAACCTCATTCTTGTACCTGAAACATGATATAAGGGGTTGTATTAAATTCAAAATAATAAAGAAATGTAGGCAATCACGTTCGTTTACCACTACATAAAAGAAATTTTTATATAATAAAACAAGAGCTACCAACAAATATAAGAATAGAAGCTGTGCACAGATCTAATGTTGTGCATGCCTAATACATAACTATACAATGTATAAAACAAAAAAACATATCATACATGGTGTGAAATATGATAACATACGTAATATGCTAAAAGTGAAGGTAGTTCGATTTTTATACTAACATATTTTGGGCGTGCAATATTTTATATAGAACGTCCATAATTTTTTTATACTAGTTTTTCTCTTATTAGTATTTTACTTACCAGATCAGTTTTTCATAGCGCTTCACAATTCGAATGAACCTCTGAAGGACAGTTTCATCAGTTAAATCTTTGAACTGAAAATTATATTTTGCATAGTCGTAATCCTCAGATTTTTCATTATTTTCATGTAGTAATTCTAGCAACTGATGCTTGACCATTTTCAATTGGGTGTTAGCTTGAGCGTAATAAGTTGCTATTACACAGTCCAAGGAAATATGGCCGAAGCCTGTCCACAATATGGTCCCAGTTTCCAGAAAAAC
Organism: Crocallis elinguaria; assembly: GCA_907269065.1. Classification (NCBI taxonomy): domain Eukaryota; kingdom Metazoa; phylum Arthropoda; class Insecta; order Lepidoptera; family Geometridae; genus Crocallis; species Crocallis elinguaria. Next base: position 5,470,459 of record OU026079.1, on the reverse strand, counting down.
GGAGAGAGAAAATCTAAAACATAGTGAGGTCATTTTATTGATGAATACTGACGGCCTGCGATAACTCTGCCTGCAAAGTGAGGGGCCTGCATGCTTTGATCATTCCGGCTAAACTTACATACTCTTTGTTTCCGGCCTGGGCAAAAGGACTTGTATATTAGGCATTTAATTTAATCTCTGGTCATGGTTGTTGTGTTGTGTATCAATGTGTGGAAGCCACCTGCAATGTACTCGTATGAGCAGAGGTATGAGTGTCTAAGCGTTTATGTTTATCGTTTACTTATTGGTTAAGTGAAAGAATACAAGGGTAGAGTGACTTGGCGAAGGTAATGATAGTAGCTTTGTTTTATCAGAAGAAACTGACAACTAACCAGATCCAACCAGCTCAATTACTTACTTAGCCCAAGTGTCAGTTTCAAATGGCATATAGGAGTTTACCACTTCATTTGGATCGTTGTATCTCTTCACGAAAAAAGAGAGCGGCCATAGAACCGACGCCATTACCACTGCAACGTTCAGTAGTTTAGACAGGCGATGCATTTCAATTGTATTTCTTTCTAGTATTACTTCATCTTGCTCGTCTGTTGCTGCAAAGACCGGCCCTAGAAATGATTTTATCAATGAATAAATAACGCCTGGCGATCACATACGCTTTTTTTTTTTCATTTTATACACTCGCTGCAAAACGGTGAAGACAAAAACTTCGTGAGGAAACCCGCACATTCAAGAACTACAAAATTCGAGGATATGTGACATCCCCCAAGCCGCACTGGGCCCGCGTGGTAGATTATGGCCCATACTCTCTCTAAGAGAAGGCCGGTATCCCAGTAGTGGGAGCGTATAAGAGCAAAATGAGCAGCTGATACATTATATTCTCTTTGGCTGATACAATAAAATAATGCAATTTTAATGAAACTTTTTGATTACTAATTTAATTGATTAGGTTTTGTGCACTACTCGGTGCTCCTCATCCAAATAACGCCAATTGCGTGAATTATTATGCTCAAAGAGCGTGTTTATTATTTTTGATATTACCATTCAAAAGTTCATGTATTTCATCTATTCTCGGCGTCTGAACCATCATTGTTAGAACCTTTGCAAACATATTCATCTGCGGTATTTCGATCACCAGACAATCCATCAATTTGTCCATATCGTGACGGTGCTAAAAAGAAAATTTATTATGCGTATGCACTACAAGTAATTTTCCATCTACTCCACGGGGGGGATAATTAGTCGTTACGAGTGAATTGTACACAAAATATTTAATTGTAATATTATGTATGTTAATCAAACTATAAGTACATTAACTTCCTTTTTTTGGTCACCCAGGAAAAAAATACATTATCTTCCTAACACTACTGTGAATAATGTTATTTTATAACTTGCTACAGTACACATTTATGTTCCTTTTTAATTATCACAATTAATATTTTTTTGTAAACATTACTTGGAAATAATAATATACAATAAATAAATTATGTACCAACCAATGCTATAAAACAACAATTTAGAATATATGTAATTATCTAAACTTTACAATGAACACCTAAAATTAAATAAACTATCCATACTAACCTCACATATCACAACCTTAAACAAAACCTTATCGATAAAAAGCAGCATTTAGTATTTTAATTATATTCTATACTTGTGTGTACTGTAATGTTATTAATGGGATAAGTCAGTGGCAGTTATACCGTCACATTAACTAGTGGGACAAATGTATAATTGGTGCCAATTGTACCATCAATGGTACTAGTCAATGGTACAACTGTTCCGGCGGCGAATTTAGCTGCTCCACGTATTGGCTAAGACGGTACTAAGATACTTGTGGTTAGAGTTGGCATTAACAATAACGTGAACATACGTGCAAACGACATAGCCACAATCTACCACCCTCTTTTTATAAATAACTGGAGACCTCCCGATGTGCCATTAAGTTTGCCAGGTACTGTAGTAGAAGAATTAACTTGCAACAGTGCCGAAATGTCGAGTGGTCAACACAAATAAAATACATGGTAAATATCCCGTTACTAAAGTTAATTCTTGTGCTATCATGAAAGTTTAAAAACTTATAGGTTCTGTAGTATCTTTAAACGAACAGAATGCTTCTGTTAACTAAGTACTATGTACCTACATAACGTTACGCAACAAAATAATAAAACTTTGTGCCGTTGTAGGTAAATAGATAATCCAAATGTTCTAACCCACATACCAGTCGAATTCGGCCACATTTTGTATACCTCACCTGTACAGTAAAAATCAGATGTTGCACATTATACACGACAGTAAATAGAAGCGCCAAAAGTCTATATATATGATGCGCTATCCCCTTTAATCGGCTTGATGGTTTATTCAATGGCTTGTAATACCCGGCCCACACCAATATTTTGTAGACCGCAGTGAATGAATCAAACGGTTGGACCTTTTTGATGTCATTATTCATTTTATGTATACTGAATTGAATATTTAGCGATTGCGGCTACGACCGTAGCACTCGTAGCGGTTGTAGCGGTACCGATAGTGCTACGGGAAATTGTGGCTACTCATTTATTTTTAACGGAATACGTAATTCAATGCCCTTTTCAACTTAAAGAATTATAAATGACAGCTAATTAGTATTCGTGACTTCCAATGTTTAAAGTAGGTTATTAGCTGAAATAGTAATGTAGCAATTATATAATTAGGTACAATTAGTGGTTTTTCTTTCATGAATTTAATTTGTAAACTTAACTAGATAATTTACTTGGGCAAATTTAATCGATTTGGTTTAATCGGTTGTATATACCCACTACAATTACAAAATGATGACCGTACTACAAAAACTGTGACCATTATTACCAAAACATTTATGTTACTGATCTCACAAGATCTTTTTAATCTTTTTAACTGGTTATTATGTGACCTAAAGAATATAAGATCTGAATTTGATTAGTCTTAGACAAATATTTCAAACACCATAGGTTACATAATTGTAACTTAATTTAATACAAGAAATGTCTCTAAAACTCGCTTTGAGGGTTGGACCTTTGTGGAGTACAAAACTACAGATATTTATATATATTTAACCGGGTTTACTTAGGTAGTATAGCCGAGCTTCGCGACGATTGCCCGACCGGTTTCGAGATTTTAATCAAGAAACTACAGATAGTTTTGATGTCTCTAAAAACACTTTTTCGATGTGATTACCGCTTGTTTAGTTACGGTTTATGAATTTTTTAACGAATAATAAAATATTTAAATTGAGCAAGCATTTATTTAGCTAACAAGAATAATATGACTTAGATAAAACTTAACTAAATATTCAATTGATAGACTATACAAACCAATTAAGTACCTACATAATTACGTCTTTCTTAGTTTCAACTTACAGGAGAGAGCACTTTGGACAGGATCGACAAAAAACTAAAAGATAAAACAGATTCGTCTGAAGCAAGAAACGGGAAGTGTAACTACTTATTTTTCGAAAAGTGATTGTTAACAAAAAATAGGTTCGTTAAGTCCATCAACTTTTTTTAAACATCTTAATCAACAATTGAACACTTTAAAACGGTGGCAGCCACACTTCGAACTGCGGCCAGTCGAACTTCTGCCGGAGTGCGGCCTCGAAACAAGCGTCTCTCGCTGAGTCGCGCGGCGCTTGTAAATCACGCCCGCACTCGCGCGTCACTTCGCGAGCGGCGCGCACCAACTTTGACACTTGAGCCACACTCTCTCGGACGTCCTCCATCGGCACCTAGAAAGAAGATCTAGACCTAGTAAAAAACATACCTTTTCGCAAACTTTATTGTCTTAGTACTTTATTGTAATATTTTTCGATTCAAGGAATAATGTTCTTGGCCCTAAAAGCTTCTAATCCACTGTTTTATAGTGTTCATCTAACAGTTTTATGATTACATACAACCTATACAAAATGTATTTGAAATCTTTTATTTTATACTACAATGCATGTTGGGTTTTTTGACATATACAAGAACATTTTCTTAAAACGTTTCAGTAGTCAATATCCAAGACTTAAACAGGCGAATGCCACCTACCTCATCATCCTTAGGCAGTGTATGTGGATATATTCGGACCCACTGGCCCACCCGGCCCACGGCTTGGTTCCACCTCACCCCGTTCCCCCACGTGCACGCGCTCATTATACGTCTGCGAGAAGCCGCGCTCGAGTAACCGCCGCGCCACGTCTCATCCGCTGACTCCGCTGTTGGCGTGGCTGTACTTGACGTTGACTGTTAATAGTAGAAATTATACAGTTATAAACAAAAGGTTAACAAGTAAGTCGTGATAAGTTGTAACTGGATTTTAGGTTCGTATATAAAACAAATGCCTGTAATTATCATCATTATCAGTCTCTTACGCTCCCGATGCTGGGAGCCGATGAGAGAGGTATGGGCCATAATCCATCACGCGGGTCCAGTGCGGCTTGGTGGATGACACATGTCCTCGAATTTTGTGGTTCTTGAACATGCCCGTTTCCTCACGATGTTTTTCTTCACCGTTTTAGAGCGAGTGTGAATAATCCGCACATAGCTTGATATAAGTGATTGGTTCAGAGACCATAAAAATCAAAATAAACTCTACCAGTCTGCATGAAGTTTTCAAACAGTGAAATTATGATTTGTGTATCCAATTTAGCATAAAAACTGAGTATAAAATTCTATTTTAGCCTTTCGGTTGAGATAGGTACTGGTTTCACTAAACCACACGCAATCTGACGTCAAAGCCTTATCTAACCAATAACCACACAACCAAAGAAAAAATTTAACAAATCGCGTGTAAACGCGAACTCTTCTGCGAGTGTCCGTCTGGGTTGTTACCACCACTTTGCTTGTGAAGTCTGCCGCCAAGCAGTAGTGTGCAAGCATTACTGTGTTCCGGTTTGATGAGCAGAGTATCCAGTGAAATTACTGGGCTTATGAGACTTATTACCTAATGTCTCAGGGTAACGAGCGCACTGCAGTGCCGCGCAGGCCTTTGTGTTTCAAAGTTCTGGGTGGCACTGCAATTGTTATGGGTCGGCGTTATGCTTACCATCAGGCAAACGACCAGCTCGTCTCGTTGCCAAATAACATTAAAAATAAAAGAAAAAAAAAGTTATTTTCTAATATAAAATAAGACCAACGATAACTTTTTTATTTTTGTATAAATAATGGATTTCTTAATAATATTTATTTGGAAGGTGCATATCTTAAATTAATAGATACATTGTTACATTTATTTGAAAACTCTTACGTTCAACTAACGCCACGTCACCAGTCGGACTTAGTGGAAAACCAGAATTTGTTGATGAACAATATGCTGAGCAATGGCCGATTGTTTACTTTTAGGATTATTAAAATGAACTTCTAATATTATAATGTGCTGCTTGTTTTGTTGCGTATTTGCTAGTTTTGTATTTGTCAATAATAGTGTTCTTTATTTCTGTTTTACTTTGTTGCTAACTGTGTATCGTACGTACCTGAGCGTCAAGATTGTCTGAGGCAGTTTCTGAGCTGGTTTTATGTCGACCGCTGTTTATCTCCTTATTTTTCTCAGCTGTGTCCTGAAATATTATTAATCACGTTATGAATCATCAAATATAGATAAGATTTCATTGATGCAAAATAGTCGTAGTAGAAATATAAGTAGTTCTAAGTTATTGTAAACGTGTTTTGATGTTTATAGGCATAGTAGAGGTCTACTATGCCTATGGAAGCATGCAGGCAGGGTAATTTAGATTCACTCGGAATAAACATTCCGCCTGAATTAAAATTACCCGTGTAGGTAGCGACGGTTTCTGATCGTTTACATTTCGGAATCGCATCCCGACACAGAAATATTGTTGGAATTATATCCGTGTTTATACAGCTGTCGAATTTAAACGGGAAATTTGCCCATCTTCTTGCCCATGGTAAGGACCAATTATGGAAAAAAGTCTTTAACTTTTGATGGCGTCCAGCTTTATAACAAATTACCTCCAGATGTAAAACATGCGAAGACGCTTCGTGCATTCAAGTCGGGATTAGCTAAGTACATACTACTTACTCAATAGTAAGATGTACCTAAGAGATCTGTGGATGTACCACACTAACGCTCGACTGGACTTGGCGCCAAGCGGCATCGCACCTGTTGTGGACGACGATAATATTGTACTTACTAATATTAATTGTTTTCTCATGTACGTGACATTTAGTCTTAAATAAGAAATAAAGATTCTTTAAACTGAAATTTCTCTGACCAGCGGCGCAAGTACGGAAGTCCAAACGATTTTGTCGAATCGAAAAAAACTGATAAATTTAACGAATGTTGCGAGTACCGAAGTCTGATCGTAAAGTATTGTAGTATCTTTATATTTTCTTTGGATTCGATAACTTTTGTAGGTTGTATCAAGACTCGATAAATTATATAAAGAATCGATAAAACCAGCTGTTTTTGATTTGAACTGCCAATTTTACCGATGGAAAAGATCCGTACTTGCGCTGCTGATGCAATACCGAAATATAACGTAAAAGATCTGAAATAATCGCTTCCTACACGGAATCATTCCGAATAAATTAGAATCACTAAGCTGGTCTCTCAGCAAGCGTGTTAGCTTGCCTACACTCCCCGACGCTTGTGACATGTGTCGTTCACCTAGCTCTTTTGTAAAAATATTTTACAACGTTATAAAATTTTCATTCGTGACCTATCCCATTCAAAACCTATCAGAAAATTCCAAACCTGTCAATACAAAAATACGTATTCTATTCTAGTCTAAAACTTACTATATATTTGTCAGCTATGGGAGGGTGTATGTTGACGCAGTTTATAGGCATCGCGCGACGTCGCCTGAGTCGGGGCCCCCGTCTAGGGGCGGCAGTGGTACGCGAGCTAGTACTGTTCGCCGAACGAGGGGGACCGTTTTCGTCTTCTGAACTGTAACTATAAAGTAAAAGAAACGTCCTTCTTGAATTCGTTGCGCTTAAAACGTGGTCCGAAGATACAAAAAAAACTTTTTATATTATGTACCTACCCATTTTTATTTCGTCATCAGCCTATTACAATTAGAGAAAGCCAGCATCACACTAGCCCCAATTATTATCATTATATAAGCATATTTTTAGGTATAATATTATAAATGTTATCGCCTTTGTTTCTTTGATGTGTTATTTTCCTTTTACTTTTCATTAAGTTTCAAATAAACGTTTTTTCTTTCTTTTCTTTCTTCTTTATTATTTGAATCCGAATAGTGATATTTACTTCAAAATTGCACTAACGCTTATTGGCACTTACGTGTGTGTGATAGGTGTGGAAGGGGGCCCCTGCAGTAACGCTAGCCCAGTGTGTTTCATCGGTAGCCCCAGCAAGTCAAACAGCTCGTGAAGCATCGGCTGTTTCACTATAATATCTGCCTCGCAGTTGGCACCCAGCGCTGGGGACAGGTTTACCTGGAAGTCCATACAAAAATGGTCTAGTTCAGCTAGTTTATTTACATTACATTTAAACGGTAATGGATAATGAATGATACTGTCTCACGCTCTTTTTTTTTATAAGAACATGAGAAACGGATGGTTTATATATTTTAGACCTGTCAAATTAATTCACTTGCTTGTACCTAACTATATAATCTAGTGTAAATTTTACGGTTATGAAGTTAGTAGCGTCTCTAACCCAAAATTTAGATCTGTCACACATCTTCCATCCCTTTCTCAGGTGAACCACAATCGCGGCCACCGCCTCAGCTTGTGGATCGATCACGGCACACTCGAACGCACAGTTTCCACCAATGCCAAATAAAATGTAAGAAACATCTTGTCCGCAGCTTGTGGTCGCGTATGCGTACGAGTCCAGTGTGCGCTCCCACTTATGTGCGAAATTTGCCAAAATTGTGGGGAATCAGTCAACATGAGATTTATTTTTGATAATAGCACAACACATAAATATACAATTTTATAAACGCCCGACAAAAAGAGCCTATTACTTTCGAACTGTTGAATAGATTTTCTGGAATCATAGCTAAGAACACTCTCGATCAAGTCACCTTTCAAACAAAAAAAAACTAAATCAAAATCGGTCCATCCGTTTACGAGCTACGATGACGACACAGATCATACACTTATAACACCTTCCTTTTTGCGTCGGGATTAAAAAATCCAATTTCCATATTATTTTGATAATGTTCTTTTTTTATCTACGCTTTCTTACTACGGAATACGTAATTAATTGTGAACTCAGTAAATTTATTTTTGCAAAATCATTTAGTTACATACTTTTGATAATCTGAAACTGTATACATATTATTGCAGCCGATTGTACCTAACGCAAATTGTAGCTCCCACCATTTTATTCAGATTTTCTATATACAATACATGTGTTACCAATTACCTCTATGAGCCACGGCTTCAACGAGTCATCAAGCAGCACGTCGAACCCATAGAACTCAAAGCAGTTCCTGGCGGGTGGCGTGCCAGCCGCCTGCGCCAATAGAGTCAAGGTCACGATCGCTCGGATCCGTTGCCACACAAGCCATTCTGCTGCACCCCATCTGCCGAGTAACGCTCGGCGAACCTGTTTCAGTGTCCATTTGCAACCTAGAAAAGATTGTTTTGTCTCCGTAATGTTAGTTAAACAACAAAAGTTACATAAAAAAACACGACTGCCCTAGGCAATGTCACTCGGGATGATGTAAGGATTCTAACGACACCTCATACATTCAAATTTGTTCTGGAACTTACAAGTTATGATGAAATAAAGAAACTCAAATACATGGACCCTCACATAAACTCCTTTTTGTGCAGTCGTGTAAAAAGTAAGCTTACTATTAGCCAGTAAACTCTCAAAGAAGTCAAATTAGTTTTACACTGGCCTCGATTCAAGAGGATATTGTACTAAACAAATGGTTTTAAAAGCACGACTGCCCTAGCCAGTGTGACTCGGGATGATGTAAGGATTCTAACGATACCCTACACATCCAAATCTGTTCAGACATTTAAAAGCTATGGTGGAATAAAGAAACTCACATACATTACATGAACACTAAAACATTACTTTTTGTGCAGTCGTGTAAAAATGAGTTTTGTCGCAATATGATCACTTTGCTGAACGGCATACGAAAATTAACAATACTTTTTTGATGACCGCCATTGTCATAAGCGATCATAGAAAAACGATCATGCTATAAAATACCGAAAGTGCAAGTGATCATTTTGCGAAACCATTTTCATTTATAAACCATTTGTTTAGTAGAATTGGGGCCCTGGAGTCACAAACCTAAACCTAATTTTAGTTTCCAGTCTCTCTTGAAAATTGACGTGTCTGTTTGTAATATCAAAATAACAGCTTTTTTCCAAATGAATATGAAAGTATATAGGGTACGTATAACAAAACAACCATTTGTAAAATTTTTGTCTGTCTGTCTGTTTGTCAGTTTGTTTGTTCCGGGTAATCTCCGAAACGGCTGGGCCGATTATGACGGGACTTTCACGGGCAGATAGCTAATGTTACAAGCATTAACTTAGGCTACTTTTATTTTACAAATAGGATTAGGGTTCCGCGCAAAAAAATAAAAACCATGAAATCCAATATCTCCGCGCGGTGTAACCGCGGGCAGCAGCTAGTTTCAAATAAAAACATGAGAAAGGGATGGAATATTTTTTGAACCGGTCAAATTAATCCATTTGCCTGTACACAGTTACAGTTCAGAGTACAACATGACACTTACCACTTCCGATTCGGTCTTTGCATTCAGCGTAGCGAGGTCCACTTTTGTTTAGGGAGGAGTTGGTCAAATGCCTGTACGGGTTGTGGATGTCTGATAGCGTGTATTTGTCTGTTCCTGAAACACATGAAAGTACGAAGCTAGACTTTAACAAGAAAACTTTATAAATGCAAGGTTATCTTTCACTTGGTCATATTCCTGAAATACTGAAAGTTGTAGAAGCATTCTTAGAATTGATGTATTGATTGATCATGGCTTTCTATGTTTTTGCTATGTAGCTTTTGAACTATTGAGAAAAAACTCCCGCTAGTTCAATGGTTGAACAAATAGGGTGTACTAGTGTGAATGAGCGCTTTTGGAATTATATTGTAAAGGGGAATTATATTGTCCTTAAGTGTACTTAAGTATAAAATATAAAAATAGAAAAGCGTTGGGTCACTTGAAGCAAACATGAAAAGTAAAATTTAAAAAAAAAAATTGTCGAATTTAAAGCCGGTTTCAAGCGGCAAACACTATGAGCACTGCCAACGTAACACGTGACCTGCGCGTGTAGCAAAAAATGACAACCCTCATTTTGCATCGCCGTAGTCGGGTAAAAGCATAGTAAATAGAGTCGAAGCGAGTGCTCAAGTTGTTTGTCACTTAAAATAACTAAGATTGGAAAGTTACTAGTTTTATAATAATTTTATTAGGTATTTAGTTACCGAATCTGGCCAGTCCTTCAGCGTACATGTAGGCAGTCAGAGGTCTGTACCCGGGAACGCACACATAGAGTCGCAAGTCGAACTTGTAACCAGCTATTAGCATCGGCCGCTCTATGTACCTTTGCACCACTGCTGCAGTGCCACAACTCATCTCGCATATACTCTGAAATTATCAATAAAACAATCAAACTCTGAAATTATCAAAATCGAAAACTTAAATCACAGATGTGCCCTGATATATCACTTAAAAACAACTCTTAGGTTGACGAATACAGTACAATGTAGGACATTAAGGTTCAAAATTCTGGGCAGATATGCTTACCAGCTAACCATCAGACCAATGACCAGCTCATTTCATGAGCTCTTTATGTTCGGTCAGCTGAATTTGGCAGCGAATTAATTCTATTCTAGAATAATCGTGCTCAACATCTTGGACTATAATAAGTATCATCACGTCTTAAGCTCAGTTATAGGTACAGGGGTCTCTTACTCCGAAAATTTAAGAGCGATCCCACAGCCAAATCTTCGTTGTTCGATTTTCGGAGTAAGGCCAAATTACTCCGAAAATAGTAGATAGATATAATAGTAGATATAGCGAGATAGTAACCAAAAGTTTTCTTACCAAAAGTAAAACATACCTACGAACGAACCAATTGTATCACACGGAATTTCGCAGAAGATTCGAGAAAGAACTTACCCGAAATAAAAAGATCCCTCGGCCCTGGCTCTGCGCCACCGGCTTGTGGATCCAAACCACGTTGGATCCAGTGGTGCCTTCATCGCGACGCAATCTAGAACATTCTGACACCAACTTCGCGTATTCTAGAGGCAGGTGGTAGCAAGGCGGACTGGAAAGAACAAGAGAATGGGTGTTATATGCATACTATTACAGCCTTACTCATAAAGGTATAACGGTTACTCAATCTTTTGTCTCTTTCAATTCTGTTTAAAATTGTCAAAGAATAACAAAGACATAACATTATGAAATATATTTTATAGTGTTAACCGACACTAGCGGATGTTCACATAAATATATACATCACAAAAATTTCGCTTCCAACAGGATTCGAACCTGCGTCTTCTGGCTTGCCGGGCCAGCCTAGTGGTTAAGGCGTCTGACCCGGCAAGCCAGAAGACGCAGGTTCGAATCCTGTTGGAAGCGAAATTTTTGTGATGTATATATTTATAAAGACATAACATTATGTAGGTAACTATACCACCGCTAAACAGTGTTTATTAGTGAGGCTGTAATATTATAATATAACTACTAAAGTTTGTTTGTTTGTATGTGGCACACATATCAGACATAGTTACTAGGTGGTAGGACTTACTCTTTTGCGAGTGTCCGTCTGGGTTGGTAACACCGCTTTGCTCATGTAGTCTGCCACCAAGCAGTAATGTACAAGCATTAATGTGTTACGGTTTGATCAGCAAAGAAGTCAGTGAATATTACTGGGCATTGGGCATATGAGGTCTTTGTGTTCCAAAGTTATGAGCGGCACTACAATTGTTATGGGTCGAGGTTATGCTTACCATCAGGTAAAGAACCAGCTCGTCTCATTATCAAATTGCAAAAACAAGACAGGTTCATGCCACTACAATATTGTAGTGTCATCGAAACCAAATAAGTACGTGTCTCCAAAACTTGAACTTACTCGGGTGATTTTCAACTTGGCGTAACAAAAGGAAATAATTCCTTTACCCTACCTTCAGTGGTACAACACGAGCCGATAACCAATAATAATTAATACAAGCAACTATACTATTTCAATACAGAATTTAGCTACTCATGTCACCCTCAGTAAAGCGACTAAGTTTCCCTATTTGAGTATTTGCCCTATCAATAACTTCGTAACACAGCAAACCGGCAGCTATAGAGCCAAACAAAATACGGTTATAACTAATTTTATGGACAATATAGAAAGTTCCATCTATCACAATATCGTGCAGATAACGGGCGATGTAAATGCCATAAGCGCACTCGCATCGCGAAACGACCTGGGCCGTAAAGTTACGCCACCCCTGATTGGTGATAAGGATTTACTTGTAAAAGGTATCTATAACCTTAAAGAACGGAGAATTGCAAGAACTTTTTCGCGTAATAATGCAGAATATACAGCCGCGGAATGACACGCTATTATTTAGTATACGTTTCGCTGATAACAATCTGGTCGTATTGTCTACGCATTACGCATCACAAATGACCCCATTTCTGTTTTCAACTTGCCGCATTGGAAACTTTTAATAGGTTATCCAAAACCAAGTTAGCGAAACGTCGTCAGGTGAAATCACAAATTACTGTGGCTTTTTAAGTTTCTTCAACCTTATGTACAGAGCCCTAACAAGGCAACAAGTAATCCATACTTACTTATATAATAAATGCGAAAGTGTATTTGTACGTGTGTTGGTTTGTCCTTCATTCACGCAGCAACGGAGGCACGGATCGACGTGATGTTTAGCATAGATGTAGTTTATGGACGGGAGAATAGAACAGGCTACTTTTTATCACGGAAACTGCACCGTTCCTGTGGGAACGCGGGTGAAACCGCACGCAGCAGCTAATTTTTGTCTAAACCCTAAATTTTTCAAGGGTTGTATATTTTTATAAAAATTGATTACTATATATTCAAAATTAGAAGGTGTTATTCTGTCCCGATTGTACTTCATATTTGTGTTTCTTCAACATGAACATGCTAGGTTAATTAAATGTTAATTGTTACTTTACTTAACTTATACCATCAAGTCAAGTAAGGAAATGAAAAGTAAAAATTCTCAATGGTCCAATCTTTACGGCTGCTATAAATGAATGGCCTGAAAATTTAGGCTATAAGTCTACAACAACCTTTGCAGTCTGCATTTGTAAGACATAACAATTAATGTCTGTTTCTCAAATTACTGAAGACATATTCTACTCGGTAACGGCAGATTATAAATGGTGATTATAATACTGTATTTTCTTTTTTGCTTTTTATTTCTGGTTCGTACTCGTAGTAAATAGTTATTACGGAGAATTATTGGATGCCATAAAAATCGACTATTCTTTTTATTCACGTCTAACAATAAACCATTTTACTACTGCCACCCCTCACACAAATGCAGTATGCGTAAGGGCACATTCACATCGAGTATAAAGCGAGTTGTGATTTATAAATATTTATGGCTTTACGCTGTTGGCAAGTCACAATCCACCGTGAATTTTTAGGATTTTTCAAAGCTATATAAAAGCGCAGTGATTCGGTACAAATTCCATGACATGCTATCCTCAATTGCTCGTTGCGATAGTGCCCTTAAAGTGAAAAAGCGGGGGTGTCTCCCGTCTTCAAGCAATGAATGCTAATATCCCTCCAAAACAAAATTGATTCCTTTTTCTTTGTGCAATCGTCACGCGATGATCCCGTGCCGTTTCGAAGTAATTGCCAAACATTAGTATTCGAAACTATAATTTCTAATATTACCGTGAACTTTCACCTTCCCGTTGCCGGTTGCAGTAATTTTTATTATGACCTTTCGTTAGACAGCACTGCTTTCAGTCGAGGTTGTAAACTGTGCATTTTGCTATGCAAATACTTTGCGGTTTTAAATATACCAGTGTTTGAAGCAAGTTCAAATTCATGATGTCGAATTTATTATCCATCGTTAAAGTACATTGTGTTTCGAGCTTACTTCACTAAGAAGTATTATAAAAAAATTGCAAACCTAGTATTAAGTTTCATGTATATTTTTAGACTACCTACGAAGACTAGACTAGTATTTGATAGATAGAATGAATACCTAAATTATGATCATATATCATGCCATGATTACACGTTACATTCGGATAAAGCCATTCTTTCTAAATCGCACACACTGAATACTCGTTCAAATTCCTGTATTTTGAGTGTGTAGCACTACAAATAAGACAGTGATGTAGATTCAAATAAAAACAAACCGCCAAATTCGACACACGCACACGGACGACGTTATCTAAATAGTCTCCTGGTAATCCTTTGTCCTTGAGACTAGTTCTAGCGTATTCTTGCAAATACGTGTAAGCACACTAACTTTCATCGAACATTGAGCTTATTCTTTTCTGTCAATATTTTATTTATTAGCACGAACTTTTCGAAGTATCTAAATCGAAAGTACACAAGTACTGCTTCCCGTTGTGACTTTGGCCCATATGACTAACGAAACCACATCAATAGGAATCCATGTAAGCATGATGCGTACATATTCGTCTTAACATTTCAGTTTTGACAAATTTGACCACTATGTCATTTGATCTTATGCGACGATGGCAAGTGGTGATTTAACCCTAAACCTATAGAATAACAACTGGCACTCAATACCGGGTGCCGGAACCGGAATAGGACCAGGTTTTGCTTAGCGTTCTCATATGTTCGTATGAAACCTAACGCCTGTTTTACACTGTGGTATGGCTGTAAAAATACCAAATGTTGGTAATGCCGTGCGACACGCGAGAGTGCGCGTGGTTTCATTCAAATAACCGATGACGTGGGGCGATTGACTCGTGGCCCGCGGTACGTGACAGTCTACTAATGCAGCTATGGTACGCATAACTTTACAGAGAAGTGGGAAACAGTTGATAAGGCAGATTATTTATGATGTGTCATTTAGGTATACCTATACGATAAAGTTCGCTGGGAAGCTTGTTGCTTGCGGACGTTCGGTTCCTCTGATGCTAGATGTGCGGTTCATTTGGTAGCGCCCTTATTCATTTTGACAAATACTTTATTTTTTATACACCTATGTGTTCATATTATATGTGATGGGTTGTAATTCGTAACTTAAGTACGGTATTTGAATGTTTGTTTTTTGAAATTGCTGACCTTCCTAAAGGTAATTAGGTAGGTAAAGAACAAACTTTATATAAATTAACACATGTGCAACATGCATACCTACTTTTTAGTAGGTCATTACGTCAAACTACCAAATAGCGTATTTTGTTTGATAAATAAATAATATGTGTAGTTTTAAGAAAATAAAAAACACACTTCCATCTCCTAGGTCCATCATCAGAACTCGACACTAAGTGCAATCTTTTCGAAACCGTTCCTTTTCAAAACCTTTTTTCAAAGCCTTTTCAAAACGAATTATTTGAATTGAAGAGTTTACTTGTAGCCACTGAAGAGTTCCACTATCCACCTCCTGATTCCATCATCAGATCAGCTCCATATGTTCAGCTCCTTATATAAATGAACATATAGTCATCCAAAGTACATATTACATACAAAATTTCGATACGACAATAAGAAGTAGGTTAAAATTGACTTCCAAGATTCCATTACATAGTTAATCTGTTAGTTTACAAGTGAAGCTTATGAAAGTGTGTCAATAACACCAACAATTACACTTCTGGAAAGTCCTATTGCATTTCATACATAAAAGCTTCGAAAAGGGTTAGTAATCATCCAACCTATAAACGTCTAATTTGAAACGTGTAGTTGTGCTTTGTTGTGGTGCTGCAAGAACTTCTGTTTTCCGTTGGCAGACAAGTATTTTATTAAGCCTAGTAACAACTAAATAGTAACAATAGATAATAATAATACTAATAATATATTTGAAATACAAGTTAATATCCCAAATTAATTAAACAAAAAGATGTAAAATTCATTAAGTGTTAAATAAGTTGGTGACGAGCATAGCAAGAATAGAAAAGTAAGAATTTTACTAAAACATTATTAAAAAAGGTCGACTCGAGATCTTTCGGAAATTGTTAAATTAAAGGGACAGAGAACCTGAAGTCTCTAGCGAGATATTACAAGTTCCATAGTTATCTTTGTACGCTCTGAGTGGTGGATAATGGTCGGCGTTATGCAATTGTGTAAACAAATTCACCATCGCAGGATTTTTAACGATGAATGTAAAGTCGTACATTAGTTGACATTTGTTTCAAAAAGTACCCTACACTTCGAGGTATCCGAAACGAAACATGGTTTTGATATTGCCTGCCGGTGAAGTTATTGATCAATGCTACAGCCTAACATAGTTCCTGTGTGCGTGTAACAAAATTTGGAAACCATTTATATTTTGTTAAAGGGAAACTTTGACAATTGACAGTTTCGGTATGGGAAGTAATGAGGACGAAATGCTTGGGGTGCAGCAACCATGTAGGAGTCACAAACGTAGTTAAGCATGGAGCTTGGGTATATGTGCGTGTGTGCTGAACGCACCTCTTTTGTACTGTGTCTGTTTTTAAATAGTTTTTATAGATATAGTTTTTCTTTTGTTTTTTTGCTTGATGTCAATTTTCAGATTATTATAGAGCTACCACCAGAACACCAGCGAATTTTATTACTAAAAGCTAAAACTATAGCTTCAGTTCTCAACAGCGTGTGTGTATTTTGTGCCCTGCTCAAAGCAACTAAAATGACATACAATCCAACAGTAGGACACTTCTGCGAGTGTCCATTTGGGTAGGTACGCATTTTGCTCGTGTATTCTGCCACCAAGCAGTAGTGTGCAAGCATTACTGTGTTCTAGTTGGATAAGCAAAGTAGAGTAGGAGCGAGTGTGCCGAGCGGGAACTTGTGCGACAAAATGCGAGGATATGTTACATCCACCAAGCCACGCTGGGCCCGCGTGGTGGATTATGGCTCATACCTCTCTCTCTGAGAGAAGGCCGTTCAGCAGTGGGAGCGTAAGAGGCGATAATGAAGCAAAGTAATCAGTGAAATTCCTGGGTTTATGATACTTAAGACTTCACCTTTAGTCAATGAACCCTAAATTGAGCTTGATGTATATTTTTGAAGAAGATAAATTATCGTGATGCTACCATAGGATGGGCATTTTAAATTACTCAAGTAGCTATCTAGAAGATAAAGTACCTATCTCACCAAACACCTAGTGGTGTGCAACAGGGAATCAGTTACATCCTAGGTTTATCCTAATGAAATAAATATATTTTTTTTAAGTTTTAATTAATTGTGGCATTACTTTACTTCTCTCGTCTTTCGTTTTGCATCTTTCACACAAAGCGACCAGTCACAACAAACCAAGCGTCACAAGAGAGAACCAGTTAAGTATATCCTAATGAGATACAACATAGTTTATTTTTTTAAGTAAGGATGGAATAAAGGGTGTAAATAAAATGAAGTAAGTATATACATTATACATTCGAGTGAACATTAAACATGAACCGTCTGACATCACCTTTGGTATATTTTTAAGTCAAACTTCTTTGGCTAAGCAATAATGAATTATAATTGATGCATTGAAAAATATAATTAAACATATAGATAGAGGTTACCAAAACAACGATTTTGGATAAAACACTACGAATTACCTTTGCCAATTTGTGTAAAAGCGAAATTAAAATTTACAGTCACTAGCTGGTTACTACAGGCCGTGGTCTCGCGTGTCCGAATTCTTTATTGTTCAAAGCTTTTTATCGTTTTAAAGTAGAAACGATGATTTTAATGACCCTTTTCATTACCTCTATACTCGTTTCGTTTATTGTCGTGACTGCGAAATTGTTTCCGGAAAATTCGATCATTAAAAATTGAATGAGCAGTTATTTTTGTTAATACGATTTATAACATCATTTTGTAAACAGCGAAATTATTTATACAATTTAGTTATTCCGATTTAAGTCACGCAGGATAATATTTTGTAGAAAGAATTTTGACCTAGTTGTTTTGCTACTAACGAATTTGGTAGCCTTGTTCGTCTTTAGATACCTACCTATATTATCTCAGTGGCACATTTTTATAAAATATAGATTGGTGTAAGTAACATAGACTAAACTTTAATTTTCCGGACCATAGGAAAATTAAAACTTTATTTGAATCAATTAATAACAATTTAATAATAACAATTAAATAATAAATTTATCTAAAGTTTACTTTAACAAAATAATTCTCAAGGAAAATAAATCATAATATGAAAATATAAATAACAATATCAAATTATAATACTTTAAATTTAACTAGAGATTTAAGTAAACATTTTGAAAAATCCTATAGCTGTCACGGTAGGATACCCTGAGCAAGAGCTAGTACTCTTCCTGGGTGCTGAACTTTTTAGTGTTCGCTGAATATTAATGTATTTGAGTGCGTGTATATGAGCAAGTGCATATACGTATGCGTATGTGATCATTTGCATGTGAATATGCATATTATGTGAGTATGTGTATGTAAGTATGCGTACGTGAGTAGATGTATATGAGTATATACACAGGCGTCTAAGTATATGAGTTTGCGTAAGTGATATTGTGTATGTGAGTATGCATCATATGTGAGTATGTGTATGTGAGTATATGTTTGTGTGTATGTATATGTGGGTATGTGTATTTGAGTATATGTATATGAGAAATGGGTAAAATGTGTGCTAGCGTGTTTGTGTTAAGGGGATTGGGAGTAAATGTATCAAGTGCGAAAACTTGCTCTCTCAGGAACTGCTCACGTCTTTGCTAGTGATAAATTAAAAAATAAAGTTTTCTCTTAAACTAGCATGATGGTGCACCAATTTTCCTTGAAGACAATACAGTTATAGTAGTAAATACCTTGAAGATAATACATTAAATAAATTGCATGTGCTCGTTACCATACCAAGGATTTCCCGACCTTAAACCGGAACTCAGTGCTTAGCTCAATTATTACTTGTTAAGTGTACGAGTAGGTACAGCAGAAACCAATTTTAGTTTGACTTTTGAAACAAGAAACCATGAACTGTGGTAGCGCATTTTCTAGTTGTCATCTTAAATTAGAATTGCCTGGAAAAGATCTCTCCCGTTGCGCTATTCCCATTGAGGGTTTTTAAGATTTTAGTTTTTAGTATGATTGTACTGTGATATTTAGATCGATAGTACATAAACTCCTACATAAACTCCTTCAGTATCTAAATATCATACAGATGTTTCTGATGGCTTCCGGCACCGAAATCTCAAATTCATTGTTATTCGAATCAGAGACCTGCGTATCGGCATTGACCGCAATATACGATAGTTTTTGCAATCATGGATCAGTGGATCCATGATTGCAAAAACTATCGTCAAAAACGGCAAAATTACCTTCAACGGCCTGCTTCAAAATTCGTCGTGCATAAGGTACGCAAAAATGTAAAATATTTCATCGCCCCAGTACCCCCCGGCAACCGTTCCCCGTCAAGGAAGCCATGATAAAATAATTATGATAATATTTAGAGTACATTTTCAACACGCGATTGTATGACCTCTAATTTCGTGATCGGCACGAAGAATCCATCGATGTTGTCATTACAATTAATTATTTCTAATGAGGCAGTTGAACGCTACTTATTGGTTACATGGTTACATATTTGAAGTGAGGTACTATTATATGGGGCAACTCTACCAACTGTGAATAAAAACATCCTTCACAGGGACTGATATGGTCAGTAATGTTATTATTAAAACCTAATTAATATATGCAATACAGTATATACAGTTATACACCTATTAATAATAATGTTAAATAAAACTTTATTTATGAAAAAAATATTAAAATAGAGCGAATTTCTTATGTCCACTATTACCGACTATACTCTTACCTGACGAGAACTTATAATTCAAACACTCGATTTTACCACCTTAATAATTATTACCTACTACTTATGCACCCGATTCGAACTTTTTGCTTTCATTAGGTAACGATCATAGAAATTGGCTTCATCCAGACCCCCAAGTGAGATACCTCATGGTAAAATGCTAACCTATCACGTAAAAAATACCAATATCCTATTTCAGATATAAAATTACCTAATATTCGACGTCACAATATAATTCAATCACGGCATTCAATGAATACCTTTCGCTGCCTCTGCTTTATTCAGGCTTTGCATTCACAGGAACTGCTTTGTCACTAACTTTATTTAGACTTGAAGGTATCTAAATAATCTTACGTTCCATAAATTTTGTAAAATGTACTCAATTACTTGATTATACGTCTTGTCTTGGGCATCGGAGCGCTATTAAGCCATTGCCGAGTAGTATAATATAATAGTAGTTCCTATATAATTTTCTTAATTGATGTCATGTTTAATAATTATTATGTCCTCTGTAATAATTATTATAGGTACAGTTCGAGCTCTTCCACTGATTTGCCGGTATGACTATATTTTTTGATACTATATTGGCGATCATAAAAAATGAAGGGCGCCTTTTTGATAGCAGAAAAAATGTGAGAGCTCTCTTCTTATTATTCTTATGCGTAATGGGAGCATTAGACTTGCACTGACGCCCAGCTTGGTTGTATTGTGCAATTGTGAATTGCCCCTCCGGGCGTCTACCGATTTGCCGGCCACCCCAGCTCCGTTATGTAGTAAGCTGAGAATAGCCTTGGGTCGCCGGCAAAGATGCTCCAGTGGTGGTGGTGGAGCCGTAAGTATGAGTGGTAAGAGCTCTCTTCGATAGGTACGCGCTTTCCACCTGGGCTCAATATATTATATATATCTAGTCTTGATGCTTCTGATAGCTTTTGAGAGAGTATACTTTCGCACTATAGATAGTTCTTCTGTACAAAAAGTTTCCTGTAATTTAAAACTTCCCTGGTGCATGTTTTGAATATGATTTTTATGTAACAAGACGAGGTAACTTGCCTGGCGGGAAGCAATAACGTCTGCCCATAATAATTGCAGTGCCATCCAGGACTTTGAATCACAAAGGCATACGCGGTTATGCAGTGCGCTCGCGACCCTGAGACATCAGGTAATATAAGTTTCATATGCCCAGTAATACCACACCTTTGCTTATCAAGCCGGAACACAGTAATGCAATCACTTCTGCTTGGCGGCAGACTACACGAGCATAAAGCGATGGTACACATCCAGATACGTCATATTCGCAGAAGATTTGGTCTGATCCAAAACCAGAGGGTAGTTAAAAAAATGAATACGTATTGTATATTTTACCTGAAGTCGTATATTGATCCGTATATCCTCCTCATACACCGTAGTAGCCTCGAAAGGTTATCCTTCCTGCATATAGACCCTCCTTTAGGTATGTGGTTCATAAACTGAAATTAAATCATTAAAGTCTCGTTAGAGCTCAGACTTACAACAAATAGGTAAAACGTTCTAGTCTAGATCTAAAACTAATGACTCTCAAACACGGTATATTCACCGAAGAGACAACAAAACCTATTAAATAAATTACCCCATGGGATATCTTAATGTTATTATTTTTTAAAAACCGTGTTGATTTTGAGTAAAGTTCGCGTGATCAACGCCTATAATATAAGCTAAAAACAAAATTATAAACCAATGACTTTCAAATCTAAAAAGCGGTAGTTACGATGGAAAGCATATTAGTAGAAGCAAGTGAAGGGGAAAATACGAAAACTTCACGCGCCAATAATCTATTACTTAGGTTCGCACCTTGCATATATACATATCATGTAGTATATGGTTAGATTATATGGTTAGAGACCGTAAAGACAATGCAACTAGGCTTTTTTTTTATGTTATTTGGTAACGAGACGAGCTGGTCGTTTGCCTGATGGTAAGCATAACGGCCGGCCCATAACAATTGCAGTGCCACCCAGAACTTTGAAACACAAAGGCCTACGCGGCACTGCAATGCGCTCGTTACCCTGAGACGTTAGGTATTAAGTCTCATAAGCCCAGTAATTTCACTAGATACTCTACTCATCAAACCGGAACACAGTAATGCTTGCACACTACTGCTTGGCGGCAGACTTCACGAGCAAAGCGGTGGTAACAACCCAGACGGACACTCGCAGAAGAGTTAGTCCTCCCACTAACAAAAGGTAGGTACAACAAATGAGAATGAAAGTCTGTCAGCTTCTGTATTTATGATAACTCAATAAAGGACTTTGAGAAAAGAACAAGTGAATAGGTATCTTCTAAGCTAAACTGTTATATACTCACATCATCGACAAATTAATTGCAAATGTGATAAAAATAAACGACTAGACGAAATTAGTTAATTCCTTGTAAGTTAATCTCGTATAGACAGAGGGATTCGCAAATGATAACGATTTGTCGTGCGTCAGGCTAAACCTGTTTGAAACACATTAGCAATTAATGTGTAATTACCATGACTGATCGCTTCATTCCGCTTATGAGATCCGTCAATCTATCAATCTACGCTGATCAAGAACTTGATAAATCGTTCTCTATAGCAAATAGATACAGAGATATTACCGTCCCGGTATAGGTAATTATGACCAATCGATTACCATCAACTATCATCGATATTGCCTATAATGTTGAGTAAAAATTAAATTATAAAACCACTATTCGAATCGATTTTTTTTCTGCTATAAACTAGATTTGTTTTGATTTTATTTATTTTTAAATAACAAACAATAAACAGAATTATTCAAAACTCAAATTGAAAAAAATTATTTCCGTACAAAATATAAGTAAGTGTTAGGAGGGTTAACACTTTAAGTAAGTATATTTACGTTACAATAAAATTACTTTATACATAGCACATGAGCTCCAGGAGAGCGCTCGTTACAATTACTTATATGACTCTACATGGTATCAAGGTATAGTGAAACAAGAAACATACCTGCCAATCTCCCAATGTCTTATAGCAACCAGCGGGAAAAGCGCTGGAGCGCCACCACAGGTTCCACCTGTCTTCGGGTCCTCCGAGACCCTGGTAGATACGCCAGCCTCGTTCTGCGCACACCTTCGTTGTAACAAAAATATCAAGTGTATCTACTTACGCATTATTAGATGTTACATTCAAAACCAAAAGGGAAATGCCGCAAGTTGCAGGATAAAAGTACCTATATACTGCCAAATGGTAGTCGGTTTCTGAACATTCGGATTATCTGCGAACGCCTAAAACCTTTGAACATGGATCTGTTTTTGTATGCCAGTGTATAGTTAGTGTAGTTCCAGAGTGTAGTTAGTGTGGCATCATCAGCCCTAAGACGTCCACAGCTGAATATAGGCCTTCCCAAATAAAACGCTACTTTGAACTTCTATTTACCTCTTCCACCTTTTCTCTCCTCTCCTATGTCCTCTTCGGTCCACCTAGTGGGAGACCGGTTACGCCACGATTGTAGATTAGTTAGGTCAGGAGTAGTATTTATGTCATAACTAGTTAATAAAGTCTTCATCACTTATAGAGATGGCTATTTGGAGGTATACGTCTTGCTTGATAAAATCCGAAATGCGGGCAATCCGCAGGAGAACGAAAGTCACATTTATACCTATGCAGCAGCGTGGCCGCGCGGGTCGTCCGTGAAATACAGTTTTCTTTCGGTCCTCCACACGAGCACGCCGCTTTGTACTTGAGATACTTGATATAACTAGCGCCCAAGATGCGCGCCCGGAGCGCGTTAAGAGTTAAACTTTATGCGGCTCGTAACACATGTATAAACAGCAAAACACCAACATGGCTGACTTATGACGCTCCATGTATCAAAATCAGGCGCACACCCGTTGCCCTTGCCATATCAAGTCCCTCGTATGTATCACTTGCCATGAATTTGAGCCTTAGTGGCATAGTGACCGAAAGAAAGTGTTGCTAAACGTAGAATGGATATTATAAACCTCTCATAAAGTCGTTGTTTGCACGACAAGTGTTATCGTGGGTGAAGCGCCTAATATTTTTGTATAAGTACCTTGACTAATAAACTTGGTCCAGTACCATTATCATTCAGTCTGTATATAAATGGCTCATCGCTCATGTCAAAACCGTCCATGACTGTCCAAACCAGCGACGACCTTAAACAAAACAGGCAACCGCCAAATTATTTATTGTCTAGTTAAATCTGAGTTTGAATTGGCATGTTATCCCGTAAGAAGGTCAATCTAGTCCTGGAGGGCAACAACATTTGTTTTACTAATTTTTGAAATTCGGAATTTTTCATTGATTAAAACACATTTAAAGTTTACGTTAAAATTCTACTACAGAACTTCCGGGCAGCCTTAGATCAGCTGATTCACTTGAACTATGTTGAACTTTCTGTTGATTAGAACAGACTTCCAGAAAAATCCGGAAAAGGCCGGGCATGGCACCTCACGCCGGAAGTGATTTTTTTATGGAAATTTTGAATGACGTATTTCCAAGGGAGGTTCTCACAACTTGTCGGCAACCATGGTCCTAATCACCCCCTTCCGGGGTAATATACAAATTCAAACTCATCCTGTATAAAGTATATTCATATACATGGTAAATTTTTGAGCAACTTAACCGCAGTATAGTCTCAAAAAACAATCGTAGGAGAGTGTTCTTAACTTTTGGAGATTCTCATCTGCGTCACAAAACAGAGGGAGAGAGCAGGCGCGCTAAATGGTATCGTGACAATGGAAATATCGGACGGTTTCAGAAAACGAAGTATTAAGTGTCACTATTGTTTTCTTTCTGTTTTGTGTCAGCATTCACATATTTTAATGATGTGCAGCTAAAAAGAAAATAGGTAGTTTATACAAAAACCATTTTTGATGCCTGCAGCCCATCCTGCTCTTATATAAAAATCAAAAGACTCTATCGGATCAACTGGAGTTTGAGGTTCGAATCCTGTTGGTAGCGAAATTTTTATGATGTATATATTTGTGTGAACATCCGCTAGTGTCGGTTAACATTGTAAAATATATTTCATTAAGTTTGAGTATCGCAAAAAACGAATTGTTTTAACAACCCTTTTATTGGTTTGATCTAGGTTTTTAAAATCACCAATAGTTGAAACAATCTCGCGGGTATTACAAGAATGATATTCTACTGCTGAGTCAGAAGCAGACTGCCACGCTTTTCAAACGCTGTCAGCTGTTCGTTCACCACAGCTTTACAATATGATAAAAATAATAAACCTAGGTGAATTATACGTAAGTATATCATCATAACATATATGTACTTGTACAACTCAAACTGCAGAAGCAATGTCGTGCTTCTTTAACTTTGCTTTAATAATAATTAAACAATAATCAAGGCCTCAATTCTGTCAAAACCAGTTCGAACTATTATGGCCTATGACCTATCACAATTTAATAGTTTCACCAAATATGTTCAAAATAGTTTAGTTTGATTATGTTACATTTGTGATTGTAATAGAATCACAAATGTAAAATCGCTTTGAACATTACGCTTGAGTGCAATGCAGTTGATCCCGAAGATCTGTGCTCTAAAATGAGGCTTCACTTTTATCACCAGTCACCAGGCAATGTTCCCTACCATTCATTACAACATACCTACACTAATTCATAGAGACGATTAAAAAAAACTCAAAAAGTAAAGAAAAATTGAAGCGTAATCTAAATTGTGTACTCCCACAGATTATTAGGTCTTATAAAGACGTGCAGTATAAATAATACAAACAAAACAACATACTCAAAAATTCATAAAAAATCTAACCTTACTCTCATATCAACTGCAAATCATGATTCCGTGTTGGCTGAATGAAGTGTGTTACCGGCACACGTGGTTCAACGCATCGCATGTCAGCTTTATCATCGCATCGTATATCGCGTTACCGCTATCGCGTTGCAAACGAGCGCCGTTACGTTACAAGTTTCGTTATTCGTTATACCGGCGCGCGTCTGTCTCTCGCGCCCGCCCGCCCTACACTGTAAACTCTCTACAAGCTCAGGGTAAGGTAACCTTAGTGATTTATTATAAAGCCTTCGTGATACAAGCCTCCTGTAAAAACGTAACAACGGTAATGCATTTTGTTATTCTAGTGTAATAAATTACGTGTCGCTTGTATTAGACTTTATATCAAAGAAATGTTAATGAAATTAGCTTCATTAAATTATTTGCGTCAAAACATAGCAGTAATTAAGTACCGAGCATCGTGTTAAAGATTCAACATATACCAATTTTATACTTGAACAAAATGTGGTAGACCGTTTAAAATAAGGTTAAGTTTAATTCCCAGTTTTATTTATATAATCTCAAATCAATAAAATTAAACAAATATAACGACTAATGATTGGACTGCAGTCTTTTTATCTCATAAAGCTAGTTCCATTATTTTGGAAGTTATTGAGCTTTTTGTTACCGACCCATTTTCTTTGCGGCCCATTGTAGTTAGTAAAATTACGGGGCTTATGAGACTTAACTTAAGAGCGCACTGCAGTGCCACGCAGGCCTTTGTGTTTCAAAGTTCTGAGTAGCACTGCAATTGTTATGAATTGTTACGTTTACTATTAGGCAAACGACTCGCTCAAAACTTTTATTTCTGAACTAAATTTATCCCATTTTCGGAATCAAATCTATAAGCCTTACTCGCAAAGAAGCTAACTCCATCGAGCTATACACTACAATACAAAAGAGTGCCCTCACAAAGTACCTCCTACAAACGTAAAAGACAGCGGCAGCCTTCACCAGAGCGAGCAAAACTTTATTCAAATACAAAAAAGCAAAAATTTCATTTCCATTAATTAAATGTAAGTATTGACTTTTCCTTGAGAACATGTTGGGGTTATTCAATATCGCCAATGAATTCCAAGCCCGGTTATCCTTAATCCAAGGGAACTGTTACCACGAAAGTAACTTTGCATGAAAATTTGTTCTAAAAGCTCCGACTCCAAACTATGCACAATGCCAATTAAGTCGCAAAGAAATGTTGCTCATTAAAATAAAAGGTTCCTAAGTTTGAGGGTCATACTAAGTAGGTAAGGCTTTTTGCTTATTGTATAGAAAATATTGCTTCAGCATTTCTCAGGGTTCTTTTAGCCCTTAATTAACTGAATCCGATATTATTATCAGCCTTCTACCGGCCTTCTCGGAGAGAGAGAGTATAGGCCATAATCCACCTTGCCGTCTCAGTGCGGCTGGGTGGATGTCATAAGTCCTCGAATTTTCTGGTTCTTGCAACACGCATGCACAGTTTCAGGCCCTCTATATTTGTTTAGAAGCTTCTTTTACACCCACTTCTTTTTCCGGTCACGCTAACGCCAAAAGCGTGGAGTAAAAAGCCAATACGACCAATTCTGCAGCCTGTAGACGCTTATTCAAATATGCGTTTTGCTGTCAAAATAACAATGCTTTTGCATCAAGCGCGGTGGCGCGGACTACGAGATAATATATATATATACTTATATAATTATATTATACTAGCTTAAGATAATCCATCATTACTACATATTAACACTCGAAAATACAAAGTTTTCGCTTTTATTTATACAATACCTCTTCTTCTTTCTTACGCAGGTTATATCACAAATTAATTATATAGGGTAATATCACAGATCAGTATATATTGCATATATTGGGTAGTATTCAAAGAGAATATAATTAGTATTTGTATATTCTCTTTGGTATTTGTATTCTCTTTGACAATTCCGACAACAGCACATTTTTGCCATAGTATTTGTATTCTCTTTGATTTTTGCATTCCCGACAATACTCTTTGGTCACTATACTCACTACAATATTATACCAGTGTAACGGTACGGACAGACTGCTCATTACAGCACGAAAGTATGGCACTAATGAGCAATTGCTACATAAGTATAACTATAAGTAGTAGTCTATGTGTCGAAACATTGCTGTAGTCGAAAAATCGGAAAATCAACTCTCGTTACTCCAGCATGTTACCTGAGGCGCGGGTGGAAGGAGGTGTGCTTTGAGTGCATCTGAGCAGATTGGCATGAGCAATAAGCATACTATAGTTCCATACTAGCATGTATTGCTGGTATGGAACTAGTATGCTTATTGCTAGCAAATGTTAACAGCTGCATTAAGCATGTACGCCAGTACCCTAAAGGTTGACAGAGGTGTTCATAAGAAAGCATGCTTTGCTCTTCAGCTGTTCACATTTGCTAGCAATAAGGTTACTATATGTAGTTCGATATTAGCAATACTAGAAAGCTCATAAGCCGACATCCGAAGGACGACCTTGTAGTTAAAAGTTTTTTTATTTAATATAATATTCATAATTATGCATATTGGGGGCGTCAGGTCTACACTAATGTCCCGCTATTACTATTATAATTAGTACCCATCCGATACCGATACCGGCGCGCGGCGTCTACCTAAGTCCTAAGCAATACCAGCTCCTTTACGTAGCCGAGTATTGCAGACCGTAGACGCTTATGCAAACGTGCGTTTGCTTGTCAAAATAACAACGCTGTTACATCAAGCGTCGATTACAAGATACTCGAAATCCGTGTTTGATGCAAAAGCGTTGTTATTCTGACAAGCAAACGCACGTTTGCATAAGCCTCTACCGTCTGCATAAGTATTTACGTGATGAAACCCGCATTCAAGGGGACGCAAGCCGCATTGGGCCCGCGAACTGGATCCCCATCCTCTTAGAATACCCAAGAACGGTGGGTGTCAGGCAGGCAGCTGTAGCACTATGCAGCAGTATGTTTGTAAACGTGGGTACTGCGCCGACCCTGTAAAATGGGACAAGGGCAGAAAGGAGAGGAGAGAGAGGTTAGAGTTAGGTTGGACAACTAGCCCACCCGATGAAAAGTAACGATGTGGTCGATCACAAGTTACCATAATATGTCTAAGTAAACTAAAAATGATACAAACTATATTGCGCCCTATATCCTCCTACACTTATTGAGGATATACATAAGTAGTACCAATTAGCCATATCAGACGTGATTTTCTAAATGACACCTTTACAAATAATAATAATTATACTAAAGTATCAAAGTTTAAAAGGTTTTAGGCAGGGTGGTTTTAGGCTACTTATACTATAAACATCACAAATATATCTTATAAATATGCATTGTTATTAGATACTGTTAACGCCTACGTTTCATCGACGGGCAACGCATACTCTGTATTTTTATTCTAGCTATTCGTCAAGTAGGTATTTTTTAATCTTCCCACCCTCACTTCATTATTCGATTCTTCAAATGCAGTGTTGTGTCTCGTCCTCTAAAAATTACCTGAACGCATTAAAATTGCAATAAACGCCTGAAAACAATATCAACCAACAAAAAATATATACCTATTTAACTCTCAATATTGAAGTAAATATTTTATTTCCAAAGTCTGTAACATATGAAATGTGCTCTGTTTTATAGTAAATAGTAGATTGTTACACAAGGATGTACCTAGGTCATGTAGGTGATCGTTTACACACGAGATATTTTGGCTTATAATTTGAGAGTGTACAAGATTGCCTAATCGCGTGTGTAAATAATCTACTTTCCATCACTAGAGTAAGGAAGACAAAAAAAACTTAGGAAAAACATGTTAGTTTTATTTCCCAGCTTTTAAATCAGAAAGTATTTACAAAAGATTCCATTTTTGATTTCCACTAAAAAAAATTAGCAAAATATCAGGTTCACATCACAGAGGTTTTACATAGCTGTTACCTGCATTTTGACAGAAATAAAAAGTGTCTGACATGGTACGGACCTACATGATCGAAAAAACATTGAAGTAAGATCAAGTTATTTTTTGACATGGGACTTGTTCGTGTTCGATTTTTATATTACTTTACCTCCCTAGCGAGGCAGTGATATTTTCCGTGGGCATTTTGAGTTAACAATGACCAACATACAGTGCGCTAGCGTTGAAAAAAATTATTATTAAACTCTTTGGCACAAAAAATAAAAGTTATAAGTGGATCAGGCATGAAAATTAAAAAGCTAATCATCAATCTGCTTCCCGCGAAAAAACCACTTGTCAAAAAAGAAAAAAAACGACGTGAGAGTTTTCCAGTTCTCGATGACGTCACTGTGCATTGGCTTTATCTCTTCTTTCCATGGCGATTTCATAACCATCAACGGCTTTCATCATGATATCCAGTTTGACTCTAATTCTGGGGATTGGACTTTTTTCTGTGTCTCCAACAACTCTGAACCGACGGAGTATGCCGGATAATGCAGTCTTTATCGACATTAAGGCATATTGGTAACCTGTAAAGAAAATATTTATAGTCAACAGATGCACTTAAAAACAGTGTAAAATTAAAAAAAAAATTTTGTTATTGGAACAGAGACGAGCTGGTCGTTTGCCTGATGGTAAGCATAACGCCGGCCCATAACAATTGCAGTGCCACCCAGAACTTTGAAACACAAAGGCCTGCGCGGCACTGCAGTGCGCTCGTTACCCTGAGACATTAGGTATTAAGTCTCATAAGCGCAGTAATTTCACTGGCTACTTTGCTCTTCAAACCGGAACACAGTAATGCTTGCACATTACTGCTTGGCGGCAGACTTCACGAGCAAAGCGGTGGTAACCCCAATAATACCCAAGTAAACCCCAATATGGCGAGCGGGTAACATCTATTTCATAGTGCTCCATTAATTTTATTCAAAAAACTAATTTTTTGGAAGTGTACTTAGTAAAAGTAATACTAAATCTATAGAAAAATCAGTGAGCTTTCTAGTGAAGTGATTGTCGCAACTCGAAACAGTGTTATAAAGTGTTAATTCTTCAATAGTAATTTTGCAGTCGATAATTTGTATTATATTTAACATAAACGCGTAAGCGACGCTTACTGCTCGGTACATAAGCCGTTTTTCACGCGACGTAGCATCGAAGCGTAGCAGTTGTGTTGCGAAGACTGACTCAACCTACCTACACTGATTTATTGATTAAAATAAATATTTATTGTACACAATGAATTCCGAAATATGCTCTGGATGTCAAAACACTTTAAGTGAAATCTCATTCTTAAAGTGCTGTCGGTGCCCCGACAAATACCACTATACGTGTATGAATTTTAGCAAAAAGGATTTTGAAGGGCTAGACAAAGAATTTACGGAAACTTGGGTGTGCCCCTCTTGTCGGTGTAATGAGCGAAAAAGTGGAGATAATTCTAACACGCCTGTACGTCCGCAAGTCGCCGCGGCAGTTCCCCGATTCGTGGACAGCGTACCTAGTCCTAAGCCGCTGTACGATAACGTTACTCTGCGTTCAAAGCCTCGCGACCCCGTATCGTGCGGTTGCTTATCAGCGGACGTAATAAGGGAGATCATCAGGGAGGAACTCGATAGGAAGTTTGATGCTGATATACAAAATATACAAATTAAAATTGATAAATTGGAAGAGTCGCTGGCGTTATCTAATTCAGAACGAGATATAATTAAGATCGATACGGAGTCTCAAAAATCGCTAATACTCCAGCTTCAGAAAGAAAACGACGATCTACGCGCATCAACCCGCGATCTCTCAAATCGGCTGCGTCAGCAAGAGCAATTGTCCCGTTCGAATAACCTTGAGTTGCAGTGTGTCCCCGAACATAGTACGGAAAACCTGTACACTACGGTACAGCAGCTCGGCAATACTATCAAGTGTCCACTTACAGATACCGACCTGCAGTACTGCAGTCGAATTGCCAAACTGAACACTGCAAGCCCTCGTCCTCGGTCAATATTGGTAAGGTTCAGCAGTCGCCGACTTCGTGACACTTTTTTGGCCGGTGCGATAAAACATAATAAAAACAACCCGGGCGACAAGCTCAACACTAGCCACCTAGGATACGGTGGTAGCAAGAAGACTGCTGTGTTTGTTTCGGAGCATCTCACCTCGGAGGCTAAGGCGCTGCACGCTGCTGCTCGCCTGAAGGCCAGAGAACTAAAGTATAGATTCGTGTGGGTTCGGGACGGGAAAGTTTTTATTCGAAAAACAGACACTTCTACTTTTATACTTGTGAAAGATCTAAGTGTGTTAAACAACCTATCCTAAACCAGTCACATAGGATTATAAACAAACTGTGATATATATTATTTTAATATTGTTTTTATTTTTGGCTTTCATATAGGTAATTAGTATTTTTTTTTTCTTTCTGTATTTTAGTAATAATTTTTTTTATGATTCAATTCTACTATCAAAATGTTAGAGGCTTGAGAACCAAAACTATTGATTTCTTTAACAATATTGTTTGCAACAATTATGACGTGATAGCTTTGAGCGAGACTTGGTTGAATAGCAGCGTCTATGATTCCGAGCTCTTTGATCGTCGATATGAAGTTTACAGACGAGACAGGGAGACAAGCGGTTTTCACAGTAGTAAGAACGGCGGGGGTGTTTTGATCGCTGTGTCTAAAAGGTTAAATTCCAGACGCCTGCAAGGCCTGGAATCAAAATGTGAAGATCTCTGGGTCGAGGTCGAATGCCGCAATGCCGGAGACTCAGTTGAGCGGTTTCACGTTTGCACGGTTTACCTTCCTCCTCCTATTCAAAGACACATTTTAGACGAGTTTATTAATAGTTCCAATCGAAATATGGATCAGAATAATTTGGAGAAAGTTATGTTCATCGGAGATTTTAACTTGGGCTCTATAGACTGGAATTTTTCTAGAGATGCTGATTTATCTGTAGCCTCTCCTAGTAATAGTTCTTACACTACTATGCTTCTCGACTTCTGCATGTTGAACGATTTAAAACAATATAACAATGCTATGAATGTTAAGGGAAAGATTTTAGACTTAGTTATGAGTAATGCCGAGGTATTTGATCTTCGTATTAATGATAATCCTCTTACAAAAATCGATGAGTTTCACCCGCCCTTGCAGTTTTCCATAGCCGCTGGCCAACACACTTCTCTCAAATACAACAATGTTGACCATTTTTGTTTCTTTAAGGCAGACTATGTTAACATTATTCAAGATCTCAATAATTTAAATTGGGAAGACGAATTTGAAAATTGCGCCACGGTCAACGATATGCTCTCAATTTTCTATGAGTATATTCACAAAATCATTTTAAAATATGTTCCTAAAATTAAAAGTAGGTCACGAAATTACCCGGTCTGGTTTTCACGAGAATTAATAGGTCTTCTGCGTGAAAAGCTTAAATTTAGAAATAAGTTGCGTAAATTTAATGATAACCCTCTTGATCGTATTGATTTTAATTTTGCTAGAGATCGTTCTGAACGCTTGTTGTCAACTTGCTACCAAAAATACATACTGAGTCTTGAACACAATCTGCGATTTAATCCTAAGCTCTTTTGGTCTTTTATAAAAAATAAAAAGAAAAGTACTAGTTCCTACCCCGATAAAATGCGTTACGAAGACAAAACTGCCAACAGTGGCAAAGATGTGTGCAATTTATTTGCTCAAAATTTTAATTCCCACTATAGCTCTACAAATGCTTCCAACTCTAACTCGCTGAGCTGCCTTCAAACACAGACCAGTAGCTATTTAACGTCTATAAAATTCAGGGATGACCAAGTGTTAAAGGTGTTAAAAAGACTTGACTTATATAAAGGGGCAGGTTCTGATGGAATCCCGAGTGTATTTGTTGCAAAATCTGCACCAGCTTTGATGAGACCGTTGTGTCTAATTTATAATAGATCTCTCAGCACCGGTATTTTCCCTGACGAGTGGAAGGTAGCTTTGGTGCTCCCTTTATTCAAAAGTGGCCAAAAAGACCAAGTGAAAAACTATAGGCCAATTTCGATTCTTCCTGTTTTCGCTAAAATTTTTGAGCAGTTGCTGTACCCTATACTGTCTTGGCATCTCAAACATGTAATTAATCCTTGGCAGCATGGTTTTACGAAAGCTAAATCTACTGCAACAAACCTAACGTCGTTTATAAACGAGGTCTCTCTGATCATTGATAGTCGTTCGTCCGTTGATGCGATATACACTGATTTCAGCAGGGCCTTTGACAGGGTGAATCACCAAGTTCTTCTTCAAAAGCTTTCTCATCTTGGCGTCGCTGAGCCTTTGCTGAGTTGGTGTGGATCATACCTTTCGGATCGTCTGTCCAAGGTAGTGGTGAGTGGTTACTGTTCAGATTCTTTCCCGGTCTTGTCAGGCGTGCCTCAGGGATCTCATTTAGGTCCGTTACTATTTAACGTGTTTATTAACGATATAGGAGACTGTTTTCGTTACTCCCGTTATTATTTATTTGCTGACGATCTAAAGTTTTTTAGAACTGTTGATACTTCTCTAGATGCTGATCTTCTACAAGAGGATTTGAATCGCTTGGCCGAATGGTGTGATTTTAATTTCATTGAATTAAATACTTCAAAATGTTATTACATGCGTTTCTCAAGAAAAATAAATACACTCTATACGAGTTACAAAATAAAATCACATGCCTTAGAGAAAGTTAACACAATAAGAGACCTGGGGGTACAGCTTGACTCTAAATTACAATTTCACGTTCACATTGATAAGGTTTGTTCTAAGGGATTTAGGAATCTGGGCTTCATTCTTCGTAACTGTAGGGACTTCAAATCACCTTCGACCAAACTCTTACTGTTCAACTCATTCGTTCGCAGTGGTTTGGAGTATTGCAGCGTCACCTGGAATCCCTTTTATAAGGTTTACATTAAAAGACTTGAAAGTGTACAAAAGAGATTCTTGTGGCATTTAACCTACTCGGTTAATTTGGGGAAGGTTCTTTTATCATATGAAGATAGACTGAATTATTTTAAAACAACTTCACTCGTGGATCGACGGCTGATGCTCGACTTGGTCTTTCTATTTAAGCTTGCCAATGGCATACTTGATACACCAGAGCTCCTCTTCTCGTTAACTTTTTCCATACCAACGCGGTTACCACGAACGTTACGTTACCAACTACTAAAAGATAGCTTATGTAAATCGAACTTGGGTCACAATGCTCCTCTTAATAGGATCATAAGAGAGTTTAATAGGTACGCGAAGTCTCACGACATTGACCTCTTTGTTGATAGCATCGGCAAGTTTAAAAAGTTTGTGGTTTTTGCTTATGATTGAGGCAAACAATGTTTTACTTTGAAAAAATTTATTTTACTTTGAAATGTTTTACTTTCCTTTGAAATGTTTTATTTTACTTTGAATTGTTTTATTTTACTTTGAAATGTTTTATTTTACTTTGAATTGTTTTATTTTACTTTAAAATGAATTTTTAAGAAATATTTTGTTATGAAATTTAATATATTTATGTATTAGTGATCTCTTTTTTGTCGTAAGATTATTTATGAGTTTTATTTGATTATTTTTATTTATTCTAAATACTATTTTACTGTGACTAGCTAAGATATCGTTTATTTGCGGAATTTTAATGGAATTATTAACTTGAATTGAATAGAATGATGGTATTTGATTATTATTATTTTTACTTCATTATTTTTTACATCACATTTTTATATCTACAGGTTTTATTCAATGCTCATTTTTATTTTAAATTCAATCGTATATGTCCTGCTGTATAATCTTGTTAAGTACTATCTGAACTCATTCTTTATTTTATATTTTTTAATACTCGCCTTTTAATATTTGCATGCAGTCTTCGTCTATAATTATGATGGCATTAACCATGTATATTTTAGAATTTAGTTTAAATGAATTGTAAGAATGTACATTGTGTTGACGATCAATAAATAAATAAATAAATAAATAAGTAACAACCCAGACGGACACTCGCAGAAGAGTTAGTCCTCCTACTAACGAAATTTAACCTAACCTACCTACAATTTAACTGTTTTGTGCACTATTTAGGATCTATGAAAGTAGGTATCGAAACAACGGATTTTCAGAATCAAATTTTATCACAAAACAGAAACCAAAAATCTAAACAAGAGCAGTTGTAGTTTTTCATCTAAATACACATTTGGATAGTACTCACTCCACATAATATGTAAAACCGGGAACAAAGAAATAATTATACCCTTTTATACTACTGCGTTTATAACGAATTAGTAAGTATTATTAGTAATTAGTTTAAGTAATTTGACGAATTAGATGTATCTAGTCCCAGTAATAATAATTGTATAACAATTACAGTAACTAGCTACATGTAATTATACCAATGATTACTAGCTTGAACTTAACCTGCAACTCCTTTTAAACTAAGGACTTATTTTATTTCTTATTATTATAGGTATATTATATATTGTTTACTGAACTAAAAACTTG
Source organism: Crocallis elinguaria (assembly GCA_907269065.1). Taxonomy (NCBI): domain Eukaryota; kingdom Metazoa; phylum Arthropoda; class Insecta; order Lepidoptera; family Geometridae; genus Crocallis; species Crocallis elinguaria. Next base: position 5,434,369 of record OU026079.1, on the reverse strand, counting down.
CATTTGATTTGGCCGTGAAAAACTGCGTTTAAGTATGTATTACCATACATTTTTTTATACATTAAAATGTAAAGAATTACTAATAGATGATAAAAAATTGAATTTAGAAAACTTTTAGATGCAGTCAGTATCTTTGTGGGAATTATGTGTATTTTGTGAATTTTATTTTTATTGTGTCAATATGATGTTCGTAACACTGTATAACGACAGAAATTATGTATTTTGTGTTTCATGCAAAATCCCAATTGTATTTATTAGTAGTCAATACTCAATAGCGGTTCTATAGTCAGCTGGTCACGTACGTGCAATAAAATTAAATAATCAATCCCACTGCAGGAAGACTGCATTTTACAGCATAAATAAAAACCTTTACGGCCTTTAAGGAGTAACGACGGGAATTACCTTGAAACGTAATGCATAATCGTGTATTTAAACAAGATACTAAGTGTATTAAAATCAATTAAAATATTCAGCACTCTACAAAGTAATTTTAGTGCCTAGTCCTACGCAATATGACTTTCTTTCAATTGAAAAATATCTAATTTCAGGTCTAGAACTACATAGATCTATAGGTATGACTAATCAGCAATTAAGAACTCTATTATACAATGCACGCAACAAATATACACTAGACTGGACACAAGTGCTAATAAGCTAATGAAAGTCTGAAATAGATACACGTGGCCTTAAACACACGGCGGCCAAGATCCACTGCGGGACGCGGGTACTGCATTATAGAAACGATAAGCTACACATCGGTACGATTAGAAAACAGTGTATCACAGCATAAGGTGTAAGCGTAAGGGATAGTTACACAATATTTTGTCTTTGTTGTTCTTTGAAAATTTTAAACTGAATCGAAAGAGACAAAACATTGTGTAACTATTCAACCGTTATATAGTATTTATTAGTAAAACTACTATCTAATAGTTATAAACAAAACGGGTGAAAAATGGTGGGAAAAATGAAATATGAGTCAAGACGGAAGCAGTGTTCTGCTGCCTTATCAGCTAACAATCTCGTGTTCGTTTTCAATACCGATTAAAACCAGCGGTCACTAGTCTTCATGTGGAAGGAGTTGTCAATAGTTTTCGCTTCTTTTCGTTTTGTAAGAGTTTATTTTTTTAATATCCAGCGAAAATTCTAGACTTTTCCTTCCACACGAAGACTAGTGACCGCTGGTTTTAATCGGTCTGGTATTGAAAACGAACACGAGATTGCTAGCTGATAAGGCAGCTGGTTTGAAAGAGAAGTACTTAGTCAGTGAAATTACGGGGTGTATGAAGCTAGAGAGCTTATGTCTCAAAGTGACCAACACAGTGAACACTTCGTCATTCAAAACTGGGTGGTACTGCGACGCACGACGTGACGTAAGCGTCGCAAATTTTAAGACATTTAGCCAAACGAAATTTTTGCCTCGTCGTAATTGAAAAAAAGACTTTACGCATATCATCTCACGGCATCGCGTTATTATTTAGAGCCTTCATCTCGCAGCCTGCATAATGGTGACGGTGACGCACCGACCTAGATAATCGGAAAGGTTACACTTTAACCTGCCTGGAGTGCAAGAACTTTTAGATAAATAAAATTGACAGTACGAATTGTTAAAAAATTTAATTAGTGATAGGTAGTTCTTGATTTCTTCGAAAACAAAACGAAGCCAAATCTACTTTCTTCAATATGAAGTGGATGTTCGCACCACAGAATTCCAAAACTATATTATATTTATCTAATTTTTAAAATTTTTATCTGACTGTCTGTTTATTCCGGGTAATCTCAGAAACGGCTAGGCCGATTTTGATGGGACTTTCACTGGCAAATAGCTGATGTTGTAAAGAGTAACTTAGGCTACTTTTATTTTAGAAAAAGAATTAGGGTTCCACTCAAAAAAATAAAAACCATAAAATTCAATATCTCCGCGCGGGTGAAACCGCGGGCAGCAGCTAGTTTTAACATAAGTCTAAAAACGGTTTTGTCGTTATCGCAAAACTGATTTCGGAGATTAGTTGTCGTTTTCGGGAAAAAGGCTGTGATTTGTTTTCGAAAATATCAAAAATGATCTATACCTACTTCAAATTTAGACTTATCGAACGGTCAATTTTATCGATCGCAACCAATCGCAAAATTCCGTACTTGCACCGCTGTTCCATTTAACGCCTTATGCAGACCGTAGACGCTTATGCAAACGTACGTTTGCTTGTCAGAATAACAACGCTTTTGCGTCAAGCGCGCATTTCGAGTACTTATCACGAAATCTGCGCTTGACGCAAAAGCGTTGTTATTGTGACAAGCAAACGCACGTTTGCATAAGCGTCTACGCTGCCCCTTAGGTGAAGATGCGTGTTGCGAGGGCACAATTAACTTGCAAGATTTTAACCTATGAGACTGAAAACTTACCAACACAGTTCCTAGGTCCGTTGCTGAAAGGCATATAACTGCACGCATGGGCCAAGTTAAAACGTTCTGGCAAGAATCTGTCAGGATCGAAGTGCTCGGCCTCCGGACCCCAGTACTTGGGGTCCCGGTGGGCACCCCAAATGGAGACCACGATACCAGAGCCAGCTGGGAGTACGCGGCCTGATGCTGAACCAACAAAAATTATCATAAATATATAAGAAATATTTTAAATATAATTGTAGAACTATAAAATTAGGGGCATAATGATATCCGCCAGCATTAGACCAACGTTTGGAATTGTATGGTACAAAAATTTCTCCTAGTCTGATAAATCAGATAAACTTAGCGGTTGAAGGCCTAAATTAAAAAATACTTTCTTGACTTCAACAACTATCATCACTCCAAGTCCTCCTGGTAGGCAGAAAAATAATCTTCACCTACAGTTCTTTCGCTGCATCGATCGACAGCATAGTTCGTATTCTTGTTTTAATTTTGTTACACAAGTTAACTTTTATTACTTAAAGTTTTTAGATAAGTAAAAGGACTTACGCAATGTAATATCTTCTAGAACTTTTCTTATAATAAAAGGCACGGGAGGAAAAAGCCTCAGCGACTCTTTCACAACCCTCTCCAAATATTTGAGTTTCAGTATATCTTCCTTCATTGGAGGACGATCCGAATCGCCAAATACTTCGTACAACCTGTAAAGGTGTTAAATATTAATAATTTTTCAACAAAACTGTTGTATAACATTTTTTTAAACGTTAACGGTAATTAAAATATAAGCCTATCTCTAACCAAGGATTAACGCCTCGACGATGGAGCACGCTTGCCTAGAATACTTATTTATTTGCAATTTGAACATACCCAAATTATATTTAAAACAAAACGTTTGTGTAAATAGTTTATAATATTTCTGTTTAAAGTGGGATTGGGCCTATTATCCCGCTGCACGGTGCATTCTAGACCATGTCTTCTTCGTAATTACTGATTGTCAAGATATGAGAAAGCCTAATTATTACTCAAGGAATACATAGGTATATGAGCTTTGCGCGTTATTTAATAGCTAATACAATTAAAAAAAAAATGTTCTTACTCTTGGTAGACCTTCTCCTGAATCTCTGTGTATTTTCCCAGAAGTTTCAACGTATACCCAATACATACTGCAGAGGTATCAGTGCCTGCTATTATCAAAGTTAAAACTTCTTCTCTTAACTCAACATTCGTGTACCCGTTCTCACCACCTGATAGAGATATGAGAAGGTCCAGAAACGTCTTCTTCTTGTATGATCCCAGGTCTGCAATCAAATGAAGTGAGACTAATTTCAATAATTTAACATGCTATATGCTAAATAGCATAAACTTATAACGTCCATCAGGACTAGCATGCGCGCTACGACAAAATTTTGTCTACTGTTTTGTCTCACTCTTTCTCTCGCGAACATGAGACAAATGCACGACATAAGCATCGACAAAAACTTATCACGGTGCGCATGTTAACCCTACATGACATATCATACAAGAATCTTTTAACTCCTTTAGTTAATCCCACTCCTACTATATCCTACTTCCTACTAATCCTACTTAATATTATAAATGCAAAAGTGTGTTTGTTGGTTTGTTGATTTGTCCTTCTTACACGCAGTAACGGAACAACGATTTTTGGCATAGATATAGTTTATGGACCGGAGAGTAACATTTTTTATCCGGGAAAAATTCACGGCTCCTGTGGGAACGTAGGTGAAAACCGCAGGCAGAAGATAGTAATATTTAAATACAAAATTTTGTGTGAATGTTTGTTACCACGTATCTCCGTAACTACTAAACCGATTTTGATGATATTCGGAATGTAGATAGTTTAGGTTCTGGAATAAGATATCCGTATAATAAATGCGAAAGTGTGTTTGTCTATGTGTTGATTTGTTGGTCAGTTGGTTTGTCATTCTTTCACGCAGTAACGGGGCAACGAATCGACGTGATGCTTGGGATAGATATACGTAGTTTATGAACCGGAGAGTTACATAAGCTACTTTTATCCCTTAAAAATGCACGATAAATACAACGCGAGCGAAGCTGCGGGCGGAAGCTATAACTTATCGATTAATATCGACAGTCCCACTGATCATGAGCCATGACATGACTAAAATTTGGTCGTGAAAGGACATAAACCGCACTATAATAAATCCGAAAGTGTGTTTGTTGATTTGTCTTTTTTTCACGCCATAGCGGAGCAACGGACGTGATTTTTGCGTATGTAGAGTAACGTGGGACACTTTTATACTTTCCATCTCCACGCGGCGGGTGAAACCGCGGGCAACAGTTATTTGTTTATAAGACAAAAAACAATTATACCTAATGCTGGGTTGGAATCAAAATAACATGTGAACATTTCGTAACAAATTGGCTGTTAGTCAAGTTTATATTGACGCAATAGACTGACTGCATAAGCGGGCAATGTCTGTTTAAATGAACGAACTTACCGAAAACATGATCCACTTCAGTTTTGCTTTCTTTTTCTTTCTCCAATTCTTTGCGTTTTAGCGAAATTAGCTGCAAATATGAATGGGCTCTTTTTAATTTACCTACTTAATAGGATGTTGCTTGAAACACGAAATACATAATTACTGTCGTTATATTAACACTATAAAAATTATATGCGCAAAAAATATATAATTTTCACAAAGATACTGCATATAAAATTTTTCTGAATTCAACGTTTTTTTTCAGCATGCAATAGATTAAATGTTACCATCAGATTCTTTACATTTCAATAAAAAATGTAAAACAATGTACTTTACTTTACGGCTCGCGTTGAACAAGTGACGTGAGATGTTCTGTCCAATTTGCATGGGGCGTTTTAGCGCTCAGTATCAAACGCCTTACTTTGACTCTCATTTTTTCCAGTTTTTTTCGATATAGATATTTGATTCTCATGAGAAAACGAGTTGAATGACATCATAAAAAAAATGGAGTCAACATCCCAATTCTATCATAAATTGCGATAAATTATCATAAAGTCGGTGTGTTTCGGCAGCTACACTTGAGAGCCACGCCTAGTCTAGATTTAGCATCTTCGACCGAATCGTCGCGATAGTGACAAAAAAACCCAAATGTTTACACGACCGGGTGGAAAAGCCTGAACTCAACCGCATTATCTATCTAATGCAGTATTGTAACTTGGAGTAAACGGCCTAATCGACTATTTAGTGTCGGGTATGCACGTTTGTGCATGCTCTGCTTACAACAAATTTGAGACAGTAACGAAAAAACGTGAGCCTGTTCATATTTATACTCGCAATATAGGACAAGGCTTATTTTCTTTATAATGCAATTTAATTAATCATTTCGGGAACTCTATATCGTTTGAACTATTTTTAGATAATTTTGTTGTCTGATAGTTTAAACAAGCTTTAATTATATTCTTATTTTTCATATTGATATTAGGGCTTAAAGTTCTGTTTTAGTTTTTAATTTTTTTATTCTGTATATAAACTCATTAAATATAAAAAAAAATTATAAACTGAATATTGAATATAATATTTTACAGTAGTTTTATATCTTATCTTATTCTAAGTATTTGTTGCTTTGGCCGTTGTTACTGCTCTTTATGTTTATTGTTACTAAAGGTTAACATGACTGACATACAATGTGCTACAGTTGCAAGCGCAGATATAGTATACAAAATATACAAATGCAAATGGTAGACAATAACAATGAAATTTAATCTTTTAACTATTTTAAACATATTATTCCTTTTACTCACATCATCAGTAAAACCGTGCATCAACTTCAGACAGTCCTGGTGCGCGGTGTACTTTTTTTTGAACAATCGGAAAAGCCAGTCGGGTTGCAGCCACAGGTGAAATATCCTTTCGCAGATCACGTTCAGAAGTCGATTCATTGATTTGAGGAATACTAAATCGGGATTTCCTTGGGCGTTGATTTTAACGCCCATTGCTGTTTCTGTTCGGAAAAAGATATCTTGAAATTCGGAATTTATCATTGAACAAAAGTCGTTTAAAATTTACGTCATAATTCTACTACAGAACTTTCGGGCAGCCCTAGATCAGCTGATTCTCTTGAACTATGTTGAACTTTCTTAAATAATGATGTTGATTAGAAGAGACTTGGAAACAATTCCAGAAAATGGCGCGCACTTCACGTTGGAAGTGAAATTATTTTTTTGTATGGAAATTTTGTATGACGATGTATTCGCAAGGGACGTTCTCAGACCTTGTTGACCACGGTCCTAATCACGCCTTCCGGGATAACATACCAATTCATAGTAAAGGGCAGGCTAAGCGGTCACGTGAGCCTACGTCATCCGCGTCAAGGAAATATCAGACGGTTTCAAAAGACTCTCCATTCGAACCAGTCCGATATGTCATTGTTGCGTGAGAGCGTGCTAAGTAACTCTGCGCTCTCTCTCTCTCTCTTTCTCTGTTTTATGTGAGCATAGATGTGGGGCAGAAGTCAACTGCCATTCACTCTATGTTGATCTAGATCTCTAGATCCATTGTACTCTACCTATGACCACCAAAGTGCAGTTTTAGCCTCACACGTTCCGACCGTTACTTATAATTAAGTAATAAATAATAATACTAAATAAACGCTTACACTCATACCGCCGCACTAGGATTCCCTGTGTCGCAGGTGGCATGGACACACACAGATACACATCACGAACATCCAAGGCCCGAGAACAAACTTTATGCTTACACAAAATCTGCCCCGGCCGGGAATCGTACCCGGGACCCTCGCTTTGCAGGCAGGGTTATTACCAACTTAGCTACGGAGCCGTCATTCGTAATTTTCGTCAATTTCTAACTTTAAGAACAAAATAAATTTGTGTAAGCGAGACGAATATTGTATCAATGCGTTCTCCTTGTTTCTTTGTAAAACAGGAAAATTAATGCGCCACTATGGACCTACAGAAACCCAACTTAAACTGTCATAAAAAATTTGTTCACGTCTGCAAACCACAAAGAGCAATTTAAGTTGTATCTAGTTATCTAGAAATATTTATCAAAGTCAAATTACCCGTGCAATAATAGCTTACCATTGCCATACCATAGCTTGCGTGCTTGACTAGTTCATATGACAAACAAATTGAGACAAACCATACCTAACGAGCGTAGTTATAGTTTTAACCGACAACAGTCAACAAACCTATACCGTGTTACCACAAAAACAATTTTAAACGCTTGTTTAGCTAGACAGTGTCTAAAGATAAACGTCTACAATGATTAGAAATGTGACAACGGTTAGACACTATACTTAAATAAAAATTTATGGTTGTTCATATTTAAAGACGCTACTAAGGCACATGTCTAGGAGTTTGACGATGCTTAAGACTTGTTTAAGGTAGGTATGTTATTTTTTGTGGTAGATCCGAGAGTTTATTTTTAACACACTTTTATTAGTTTCACTTGTAACAATGTAATAAAATCATAGAAGTCATTTAAACCTACTTCTAATTATTGTTGTTGTAAAAAACTTATAATTGATACTGAAAATAATTGGAAAAAACTTACCAAAAACAGAGTCCAAAGTGTAAGTACTAACAAACGGCCAGAGACTAAACTTTTTCGTATTTGCGAAGTCAATCAGACGCTTGGCAAGTTTCTCGCTTTGCTCCGAAAACACATCCACGAAGTTTTCCACGATTTTCGGACTGAAGGCAGGCACTAATATCTTGCGGCGTCTTCTCCATATTGGCACTGGAAAAAATATAAAATTATTCATTTAATTAAATAATTTTTTTATTGCTTACATAGGTACCATTTCCATCCCGTAATGTCGTACATTTCACTGGTAGAAAAAATATAAATAGACTTATCAATGGGGAAGCACAGGCGAAGCTAATCTCAAATGGCGCCATTATCGCTGGCGCTTGTCATTGATGTTTACTTTGAGGTTTAATGAATTAAACTTACCAGTAAACTTGGTCGCGTCATAAAACTTATTGGATTTAAAATGGTAACCTAGAATAAGAATTTGGTTTCCAATAATGTTTGATGCGCAATGCTTTGATCCACAGCTTCCGTGTTTTCTCGTCAGAAGAGAAACGTGTTCCTTTATTTTTACACTGAAACGCACTTCACAGAGGCATACTTTATTACAAAGACGATTTTTTTGTTTACTAACTAACATTTTATAATGAGGATTGACAAAGAAACAACACCAGCGATAATACACCTCCTAGCGGCATAGATATATATGTATTAAGTATGTCTCCCCATTGAATTAAATCACTTTTATGTTTACTAGCTTATATCGCATAGGTATACATTATTATTAGAAGAAGATCGCATAGGTAGAAGAATCTACAAGTACGTAGTTGTCATAAAGATATTTACAAAAGAAATGTGTACAATATGTGTCATAAAATATATAATAAATTACCGGAAGACATCAAAAGATTAAATGGCAATCAATTTAACACAAAACTGTGCAAGTGGCTATTACAAAACTGTTTCTATAGCATAGCTGAATAATTAAACTTTAAGTGACATAACATTAATATGACAATTTAATATTTGCACGCCTGCTTGCAGGCTGAATACTGGGACTTTTTTTTTGGAACATCTGAAATTTGTAATATTATGTATTCTTGCAAATAAATGTATGATTTGATTTGATTTGAAGTATTATGAATAGTTGAAATAAAAAAATAGAAAAAATATTTTTAGAAATTGAGTATCTACCTAAACCACACTTTATCTATAACTTTTGCTTGGTTCAATTAATTAGTTGTGAAATCGACTCTATAGAAATTTCTTTAGCATGCAGTAGATACTTTGGTAGGTAGTATACAGTAGAAGACCCGACAAACGTCCTATCCAAAATATTAATAAAATGATTATTTCCTATTAAAAAAGAAAAATCCCATACATAGAGAAGCACTGTTTTTCCCAAATATATTTCTTGAAATGAGATACAGACAAAACTTATTATAAAGGTTTCAGTCGTTTCTAGCACCAAATAAAACAACTTTACTGCATAAGCGAGTTCAACCTTGAAAAAATTATCCTCACCTCAGCCTTTTACATTTTTGTCATTACTGGCCTACTTTTAAATATCCTTATTATGATAATCGCGATCCTGACGCATACTGCCCATTTCGTAATAGCGAAGATTAATGCTTTACGGTGTTACAACAAACCCCTTTATTATTCAAGCCACGTTTTATACATTTTATTGTACGAGGTCTAGGTTTGGAAACTACCAGAGTTTGACCGCGCGAATTTTACATTTTTAGGAGGAAAAAAAACTAATTCCTATAGTGAGTGTCCGTCTGGGTGAATGTCACCGCTTTATGTAAGCGTACTACTTAGGTATAAATTATTGTGTTCCGGTTTGATGAGCAAAGTCTTCAGTGAAATTACTAGGCCTATGAGACCTAATATCTAATACCTATCTCAGCCCTCATGAGGGGCCCTGCAGGGCAAAGAGTGCTCTGTAGTGCCGTGCTGGCCTTTATGAATCGAATTCCTCGGTGGCACGGCAATTTTTATAGGTATAGTTACCATTAGGGAAACGAACTGCTCGTCTAGTTACCAAGTAAATAAATAAATAAATAAGTACTCTGCTAGCACCTCGTCGTTTTAAAATAACTTCGAGAGGACATTGTTTCGTCTCATCCTTCCATTATGGAAGGAAGGCCGTCAGTTATGTAGGTACTATTATTATGAGTAGAAGAAGTAATAAAATAGAACATTTACTAACCTGGTGCAAAGATGCCTCCATTTCCAAGGACTTTTCTTAAGAATCTATGAAGGTCATCTTTCTCCATGCATGTTTTTAGAACCATTTCCAAGTCGACAGGGTGTACAACAACTGAACAAAGGAATTGAAATTAGCACATCGCTAATCTGTCGAATTCGCCTGGCATGAGATGGATGCATGAAAGACTGTAAAAAGACTGGAAGATACTGGAAGCCTTTTGAATAATAATTACTTATATATAAAAATAAACCATATTTTAATAGTTAGAATTTAATTGTAAGACAAATTCTAACGTACTTAGAAAGTTTTCTCATATTTCTTTTAGATTGAGATTGTTGAATTGACTTAGTGATTTAATAATGATATAATGGTACCTATTTTACGTTGAATAGTAGTGCTTTACTAATATTATAATAGTTCCTTACGCAGTAACTACCTACGGAACGGTAGATAGGTTTAAACTCAAGCTCAAACATGCATTTACAGAGATTATTCACTGATTCCAGATTATCGGTAGGTACATACATTCCTAATTTTTACGTCGACTATTATGTAACTGTAATACTCACAAAAGTATAAAATATGGCTAAGCCAGACCTTTACTAGTCCGTTGTGCTCCATTGAAGAGTAGCTGTACTTTTGCAGGGATGTCATTATATCTGTAAATTATATTAACTTTCTGAGTTGTCATATAGATAAGGCGCATTGCTCACGCTAACGATTTGTGTTGCACTCAACGACTATGGTAGTTATTTACTAGATACCAGCCCGGGCCCGGGGTAAAGCGAGTGGAGCGGTTGCTCTAGGCGCCAGATTGTAAGTGCAAAGAAATTTTTAAAAGAACAGCAGAAAAAACATTTGTTGAAATAATTCGGTATTTTATTTTTACTAAAACAAATTTAATTGATCCGAAAGCGTTGACCAAATGGTGAGAAAGACCATCTCGCTCGACCCTTAATATACAGGGTTCGGCTGGGTAGGTATACATACTACTACATTGTATATATTATATTCTTTCATTTTCCCGTCTGGACCAAATGATCAATTAACATTGGGTGAGATAGTGATCAAAGACTACCGTTAAAAATATAAGTGCGTTAAAAAAAGGAAAATCTACGAAAATAAATTAAAAAAAAACAACAATAATAGAACAAAAAGTCAAGTAGTCGTGGACACAAAAGTAGTTGCAGTTGTAGTTCGCGAAAGGAAAAAAATACTAACATTTCCATAAAAGTCAGCAAATTCTGAGAAGTGGACTGAGAAAATCCATTTATGCAGTCAACTATAATTTTGATTTCATTTTGTAATTTTTAAGTTATTATACCAGCTGATGGTTGTTACATATTTGAGTAAGTTTTTAAATTATGAAACCATGGAAAAAAATAATAATTTATAGTTTTAATTTCATTTAGTTTAAAAAAAAGAAACCCTACAAAGTTTATGGCAAGTAATGATTAGATTTGCTTAATTAATAAACTTATTTGCAAATTTAAGAGGTTTTAAAATGTTGATTGGTTATTGTTACTTATGCGTCGTTAATTAATATACCATATTACCTAATTGTTTACTTCCTTCTAAAATTGGATAAGTTACAGAATAATAACAACTTTGGTATACCCCCACAAGTTCTCATCAATATATTTTGGCCCACTTACCTTCAGTGTTGCCAGTCAGGGTATGCGCAACCCCAATCACAGGCAGGGTTTCTTTTGGCGCCGGTATCAGAGCAGCCAATTTATACATATTCCTTCTGCGGAACCTGAAAACCACCGTCCACACCACGGGCACCAAGAACAGGAGCCACAACATCATCTTTAAATTTAAAATTAACTTAAATTTAACTTTTGTACGTTCAATTTGACTTAGAGGTGCTAAGAGTCAAGTTCTTGTAGCAGGCATGTTTGCGTACTGACCGACCGTTGGTCAACTAAGAAAATGGCACGGTTATATACAGTAGTCTCCTGCCGCGTGGTCCGCGTCGCTTCACCCGGGTCATGAGTTCATGGTACGCCTTCTAGTAATAGGAACTTGTGATTATCTTAATGGGTTTGGCACATGGCGGTTTGTGTTAATAGGGTTTAAGGTGATGACGACTCCATGTGTGTTTGAAACACTTGCTAGTGGCGGCGTAAAGTGGGCTGGCACCAGGGGTGGTGTTTTCAATTGCGCAAACCGAAATAAAATAAAATAAAATATTATAATAAAAAAAATATATAAATAAATACTCTATTTTTCACGTCAGTTACGGCCTAAGTATAATATTACAGACAAGCAAGTATAATTTAACTTGCAGTACAATACCTAGTAGTACAGTAGTAGAGTACCTACACGAGCACTCCAACCCACAATATTCCAATCCAACGTTCCATAAACCGCCCGTGTGTGCGGAATCTCAGATGGATTACGTGGAGTGATAGAAATATTAGAAATCCAAACGTTCCATCCAATTCATCGTTAGTGGCCGATACGACACATTTCGCGCTCAGTTGGCAGTACGCAGTAGTCGTACGCAGAATGACCGAAAAATAGAGCGAGGGTCGAGCGGGAATGAAGTGCCTGTCTGTGGGCTCGAAATTAGACCATCATTATTATATACTTATTCTGTGCCATCGGGAGCGATGGATTTGAAGCGCTGGTGTATGGTGAACGGAATATAATAAGCTATAAGCTTGTATATTATATACTCGTACTAGGTTTCTTTGTTTTGGCATTTTCCAAATTGCCTCAAATGTCTCATTTACCTCGTGTCTAGGCGTCAGAAGATATCACAGGTCATGATAATAGTTTTTTTTTATAAATATCTTATTATTTTCTTAGTCAAGGACATTTGTGTAAGTTTCGGAATCGAAAAAATGTCCAGAAAAAAGTTACATGCAACTTGAAATACTTTTACTCTAATTTTAATAAATCGTCGAACCTTTCTTTTGTGCTTTATAACAAAGAGTAAATATAATAAGTTAGACATATGCCCGTTTCATGCCTTTTAAATCTAAAAAAACTTTTTACTTAAAATTTTTGAAAATCGTAGACTTTCGTTTTTAGCAAACAGAAAGACTGAAAAAAGACAATAAGTATTATGACTACTTACACCAGCTTATAACACGATATGCGGAGGTAAATTTGAGAGATCTGAGATGCGCTATGTATATGAAAAAATTAGACCATAATATTTATAATAGCTGTTTTTTTAGAAAAACTGTTCTGCTGTACTAACTTCTGTCTTCTCACTAAATCTTGACGGTGTGGTTGGTTAAATCTTCAAAGAAAATTAAGCAGTTCATCATCAGCCTGTTACGCTCCCACTGCTGGGATACAGGATACAGACAGAGAAAGATAGGTCATAATCGGCGCGAGCCCAGTGCGGCTTGGTGGATGTCACGTGTCCTCGACTTTTGTGGATATTGAACATGTAGGTTTCCTTACGATGTTTTCCATCACCGTTTAAGAGCGAGTTCCTCAAATTGTCCACCACAGTATTTATCATATTACCTTTACCTAACCTAATGAACTTTTGACTTGAACCATATCTTTTATACAATTATATGTACCTACCTAACTATTATTACAAGTTTATAAATTAATTATTTGTCAGCAGGGTAGATAAAATCGTATAAATATAACACTCATGACCTAGAGCCCAATTCTCGCAATATAGACATTATGTCGAATTCGAGATGATCTCTTATTTTAAATCTCTACGAAAAATGTCACCAAAATTTCTAATCGTTCAAAAAACTGCATTCTCGGTCCCTATAGACATTTTGTCATAGACTTTTTCGTAGACTTCTCAAAATACGTTCCGTTTTCTCGGCTGCGTTGATAAACTTGGACATTATATTAAATGTAGAAAATTGCTTTGAGCGTTTTAGGGTTCCCTGGCAAACGGGACCCATTTTAACGATTTTCAAACTTTTTTTTACCCATACAATTCGAAAGAAAGTAAAACAAAAATAAGTTTTGACTGATTTAAGGGTGGTTTTTGAGGATTCCGTAGCCAAAGGGTCCAAACGGATCCGTAAAATGAAACATTTTTGTTTAGTAAATACAGAACACAAATATGTGTGGTGGTGGGTGCGTGAGCCCGACTCGCACTTGGCCGGTTTTTTCATCTTAATCACTTTTCATCATTTTTTAACGTCTGAACAGATTTTTGGACATGAAGGTACCTTGAACCTTGAGATAGGTCCATAGGATACTTTCATCATCATCATCACTTGTTATTATTTTCAAACAGCTGAACAGATTTTGATGGTGACCGAGGCAACTTCCACTGTGACGCAAAGATACTATGTAATACTAGTTGTGCCACGTGGTTTTACCCTTTTTAATAATGATGAAAATTGATGATGATCATGATGATGATGGCCAGATTTTAGTGAAATTTGGGGTGGAGATTGTTATCACCCTGAAAAGATCATAGGGTATTTTTCATCATCATCACCACCATCATCCATTTTCATCATTTAACAATGATCACGTGGTTTTACTCTTTTTAACAATTATGAAAATTGATGATGATGATTTCAAATTTCACTAAAATCGGTTCATCATGATCATCATCAATTTTCATCATTTTTAAAAAGGATAAAATCACGTGGCCATTCTAGTATTACATAGTGTCTTTACGTCACAGTGGAATTTGGCTCGGTCACCGCATTTTCTGCGGATTTTATCACTTTATTCGATAACTCCACAAAAATAGTCAGACATCGGTACATATTAATTTTTAAGTTCAAGATTTTAATCTGAATATTACTTGACAAACAATAAACAAGAAGAAAGTTGCAAAATTTAATACGAATATAGCGACGAAACAGGAGCCCAATTCTCGCGCAAATGACATCATGTCGGCGGCGCGAGTACGGATCATTTCGATAAATAAAATTCAATAAAATTGACAGTTAAAATCGATAAAACTCACTTTATCGATTTTTAACTGTCAATTTTATCGAATAAAACCCACTTTATCGATTTTAACTGTCAATTTTATTGAATTTTATTTATCGAAAAGATTCGTACTCGCGCCGCCGACATGATGTCATTTGCGCGAGAATTGGGCTCCAGTTCGACTTCTCATTCGACATCAAAAGTCTACTGCTTCAGACCAGATGCGTTGCATGTCGAGCGCTAGGAGTAGACATATCTCTAACGTGACATTCCGAGAATACGAAAATTAGGTTTCAATCGACATACGCCATTTTTTTACGGCATATCTCGAATTCGACATGATGTCTATTGCGAGAGAATTGGGCCCCTAGTGATTTATTAATTCTGGTAGAGATAATTACAAAAGGACATGGTCAAAAGCGGTCATTGGTAACCGACTGATACCAATATATATCAGTCGAAAGCACGTTTATAAAGAGTTCATTAAAATAAATATTAAATTTTTTCGCACCACCATTTTTGAATAAAACAGGTTTTAAATAAATGGTATCAATGCATGAATTGCCTAAGGCCAAAACCTTGTGACGACAAAAAAACCACAGCTAATCGAAGCCAAATCGTTAGCCTAACGTCATGTCCTTCTGATACGTATTATCCTTTAGTACTCCTAGTAGTAGTCTATGAAAAATAGTTGTTTATGGTAATGACAGCAGAATAAGGATGTGCCGACATTTTACAATTGTTTTCTTCTTATGAACTAGAATCGATTGAGTACGATATCGATAAGCTTTTTATATCCGAAATCAATTCAAGATTATGGGGCGAATCAAAACGTATAAGTAGTTAAACTGTTTGAAATGGATATAAGGTGGTATCCAAAAACCATAGTCAAGACCATGTTATATAATATCTATATCATCATCTATGCATAATCTAATACATAAAATAAACACTACATCTAACCTAACTAGATACAAAAACAATTGGATAATCTACAAGGCAAAGTATACGTATAGATAATCCAAATGTTCTAGCCCACTACCAGTTGGAAGCGTACCCAGCATGCTGGCGGCATTGCCTCGTTGAACCGCAATGCTGATCCGTTGAGCCTAATAAGTACCAGTATTACTTACATTTTTTTTCATCGGGCTAAAATCCTTTTTACCTACTACATAAACATGGTATAGTATACGCCGCTTGTCCCGGTTCTAGTCTCCCATTATTATTATCTCAAATTAAAACATTAGCATTTCGATTCCTTCTATCGAACAACCAATCCACTATACCTACGGGAGCTTTCATCAAAGCAAATATTGCGAATGTGAAGCTAATTTATTAGCGAATAACACAAGCTACATTATTTTCATCTATGACGAAGTGCTATCAGTTACAAATTGTAATAAAATCACCAAATACGTGACAACTGACTGCGCCGCCTGAAAAGGAAGTTTTCAATTATTATAAACTACTGTAAGTATTAAAAATAACTTTTAACAGTGAAATGTGGAGAAGTATGTATAAGCAATATCATAATCACCTACTTATAAATTTAAAATCAAGATATGAATATGTAGCCATTGTTACCTCAGACTCAGATAGTTGTATATGTACTGTCACTAGCGATAAAAGGTGCTAAGTACTACTTTTTTATTAACCTATGATGTCCTACTGCTGCGCATAGGTCTCTCCCTCATCCTTCCAACAGCCTGGGTTCAAATTCAAATTCAAAATTCTTTATTCAAATAGGCCCCAAAGGAGCACTTATGAAAGTTAAAATAAATGACTCTAACAGCGGGCCTCTGCAACATTCGTCTACCCGAATCGCATCATCCAATATCGGTTGAAGACCAGTTTTCTAGTTTCCTAGGATGACCTCTACATATACGTCAACTTCGTCCGTCAACTACCAAGTAAGTAAGTACCTACTAAATTAAATAAATTTATAGAATTGAAAAACATTACTTGTTTTGGAAGTTTTCTTCCAAAGTAACCACTTTATTTTCGCAACTTTTACTATCGAAAATTTTACGAACCATTTTACTAACAAAACCCAAACATAGTACGTCCTCGCTGACTTTCTACTAGGTAAGATAACAGTGATTAAATAATATTCTAAAAATACTTAAAACATAGATGCAATGTTTTCACAAACCTGTTGTAACATGGCATAGTCCATGTTGATCAAACCGCAAATTGAGAATACCGGCGCCTCATGTAGCAACTGAATTGATAGTTGCATTGCCTGTAATAAGCAAACAACAACCGCTTTGAAATAGAAATGCGGGATACTACATCCTATTTTGAGATAAGCATATGCCCGTTTAGCCACACCGTCACGTAAAACCAGGTGAGATAGTTATCATACTCTAAACATTTATGCGGAGCCTGCGGAGGATATGAACTCACCTCACTGTTGATCGAAGGACTAAAATCTTCGTTTATTATTTGATGTACAATGGATGAACACTTCTTTGCCTGTAAATTATTAATTAGATAATCACATACATATCATGATCATTAAATAGAATTACCTATATATTGAAAATCATCAAGAACTTCTAAGACCGTGGTCTCGCAGCACACAGATACGAAAAGGAAACGTTCAATCTCAAGTAGATCCATGGGCCAGATCTACAATGGAGCTGGTGAGATTTGCACTTTTCGGTCCCGTAAATCTTTATATACCTTTCTCAGAAATTAAGTTCATTAACTTACCAACTTCACCATTACGGTTGTCAGAATGTATATTTTAAGCTCATAAATACGAAACAGGAAAAGGACACATTATCTGCAAATATAGCGATGAATCTTTGTGTTATATTTTTGAGACGTACCTACTACCTATCCAACAGTTTAATTCATACTACGAGTGCAAAATATGTTGTATTAAGCTTACTTGAGCCACAGTAGATTCGCTGAACCACACCATCAATAAAATGACTCCGAGTGCGATGGTAATCTCCCAAAAAGTATAAACCAAGAAGTCGAAGTACCTCTTCAAATCGTGGAACAAACCAGATGCAGTTGCTTCCATGAAGTAAAATAAATACAGTATGATGTAGTTAAAGTAATGCAGCGTAGTTATCAATAACGCAAGTCTGAATAGTTTACTGACCGTCTTACACGTGTGAAACAACATGCTGTATACTCTAGCGCACGTCTTTATTCTCTCACAGACGCGCCTTTCTTGTAGCTCCACAACTTTGACCATATTAGTTGGTACTTTTCCGCGAAAAAAAACTTTGTGCTCCCAAGAATTCTGATCTCTTATTCTACTCAGCGTTCTGTTTATCCATTTGAATCTGTCTCTGATGATGATCAGGTAGTAGCAATATAGAGCCGTTGTCACGATAGCGAGGGCGTCAGAGTAGACTACTTGAAACATTTTCTCCAACGGCATTACTATACTCGAGCTCAGAGCTACGTAGATCCACGTCATTCGAATGACGTATATCACCACTTGGCCGAGGGCTGCACACAGAGACATGCGAGCCGTCTTGTGGTAATCGACTATATCACCGGTGGTGAAGCGCTAATGCTATTAGATGAATTTTTATGGAAAACACTTGTATCTAATGCAGACGCCCGCTCTCATTGATATTTTTCGGGTTCCACCGAATTCTTAAGAGATGGCGTTAGCAGTTACGATTAGAGGGAAAATAATCGTGCCGAGCTCGCCTCTGATTGGTCGAGCCTCTTACTTAAAAAATGTCAATTTGTGAATCGTTTCTGCACTAAGCTACTAACGTTCATAATTATAAAAAATTGAAAAAGCTTGAGAATTGTTGTGAATTTACATGTATCATACACTGCAGTGTAAAATAGGACTGGTGAACTGTCTGAGTGTTATTTACGACTAGAACAGCTGAGACATTCCTGGAGATCCCTCCCTTAGATCTGGAAGACGTATATCTGCTGTAATTCGCCCCTCGGAGGACTGCAGGTGTGCTCGGAGGATAGATCTGGTGAGTGGGCTTTCCTTTACTGCATATTGTGGAGATACTTGTGTTTTCCGTAGGAATTCTCAAATAGTTTTTTCAGCCATAATCAGTACGCAAGTACACACGGTATTGGCTATTTACACGCCTTACCATTTGATGGTCCTTACGAGCCTAGGATAGGTATAATTATTAACCTAACCAGTGTATATTTAGTGGATTTACGTAATTTGTTCGTGAAATTCCATACATAACACCTACCCACTTTCATATTTTAAAAAAAATAGTTCATAGGTTTTTACGTAATCTTTTGGTAAAAATCTCTGTTCATATAGCATAATAAAGAATAATAAAATACGATCTAGATATTTACATAAATTGTTTGTAAATTCTAGGGCGTAATCAATAAAAATCATATAATTTTAAAGTCATACCTCCACGGTCATAACATCTCGTTAGCGATTTTAGTTGTGTTTCCGCCATATTGTTCATTTTAGAAAAAATTGCCTATTTAATTTAAATTCTGCATAAATTGTATTTTGTTCGATTATTGCACTTAAAATGGCAGAAGCAAATCTAGAAACTTCGTTGGTTTTATTGGAACATAAGAGAGAGATATTATTTAAACGAATTAATCGTTTGTATAATTCGTCGAAAAATATAACGTCTTTCGAGTCAAGATCGAACGAAAACTTTATGACTGAATCGGAAACTATTGATGACACCCGTGATAAGTTTGAATCTATTACTGATCAAATTAATCAAATAAAATTAGCTTTAAAACCAGGTTCGGTTCCGGACTACGCTTGTTTAGATTCATTCGAGGATTTATATATTCGAGTGAAACGCACTAGGAATAGGATAAACAATGAATCATTGAAATTGCCATCGCGAGGTAATGTTAGTGAACTAAAAAGTGCTACTACGCATACAATTAACTTGCCACCAATTTCATTGCCGAGTTTTGACGGTAAAACGGAGAATTGGCCTGTTTTTTACGAGTCATTCAAGTCCAACATACATAGCAATGATCAGCTGTCTGACTCACAGCGTGTGCAATACTTAGTAGGTAAACTTACACACAATGCATTGAAGGTCCTCGCTGGTATCGTACCTACAAGTGATACCTATAATATTATTTGGAATAGTTTGGTAAAAAAATATCAAGACAAGCGTGCGTTAGGTATACACTACCTGAATAATATTTTAGATTTGAAGAGTTGTTCTCATAATGCTAATAGCTTAGATTCGTTCGTAGAGAGATATTCTGCGTCAATCTCCGCTCTGAAACAGTTAGATATAGCTGACCTAACTGATTTTATTTTGTTACACTGTGCGATAAGAAAAATGGATTGTCAAATTGTTCAAACGTTTGAAATGTCAGTACGAGACACAGAAATACCTACTTCGCAACAATTAATAAGTTTCGTGCAAGATCAAGTGAAGATTTTAGAACGCTCGAACTCAAGTAAACAACCCGCTTCGTCACGCGAGCCGCGCGGTAATAATACGTACAAGACTTTCGTAGCGAGCGATACCATACCTACACAAGCAGGTGCGTCTGCTACGGCTGCGCCCGCTTCGTTATCGCGTTGTTCGTGCTGTAATGAGCATGGGCACGTCTTGCTAGATAAATGCGCGAAATTTAAAAACTTATCTAGTTCGAAGGCGCGTTTTGAATTTATTAAATCTAAACGTGGTTGTGTTAATTGCCTAAGTATATCGCATAGCCTAACAGGTTGTAATTCTTCGTCAGTTTGCGAGTTATGCAAAAAACGACACCATACTCTTTTACATTTTCAAAATAAAAATGTAAACACGAATACACATATTCATACTGTTGGGACAAATGATTGCTTACCGTTGCTACCGATCGTGGCAATGCCGCCGTCCGGACGGCGGGACGCGTCCCGCGCGTCTGCCGACCCCCTCGCGCCGCAGTCGGCCGCTCATGCGAATGTTTCGTTATCTCAGTCTTCCAACGTTCGACATAAAGACGATAATGGCTTACGTAGCGCGACGCATAATATTCCATGCGAAATATTGCCGTCACCGCATGATGCCGCGGTACTACTTTCTGCCGGAGCGAAGTCTGCCTCCACAGTCTTGTTGTCAACCGCACAAGTATATGCGCGTCCTAGAGGAGGTACGGGTCAGAAGACTGTAGTTAGGTGCCTGATAGACAATGGTTCGCAGAATAATTTAATCACGACTGATTGTTGTCGGATGCTTAATTTGCCAATAATACCTTTGAGTAATTCCTTTGTCAAAGGTGTTGGTTCGACATCTCGACCGATCATTGGTTACGTTTATTTGGATATTGAATCCCGCGTATATACGAAACATAAATACACTATACATGCGTTAGTGGTGGAATGCATTACAGATCAATTGCCATCGCATTTCATAGAGTGGGATAATGCTTCACAATATCTGCAGGGCTTACCACTTGCCGATTTAGGTTGGAATATTCCTGGAGATATAGATATTGTGGTGGGTGCACAGCTGTTCCCATATATTTATTTGGGGAATAGGGTCGATTCAGGTTCTGGAGCGCCGCCCGCTTTGTTGACCACATTTGGTTATGTTTTGATGGGAGATTATCCACGCAAGGACGTCGTACCCACTGCTACTTATACCGCGTTAGCGTTGAACGATTTAGTTCAGAGGTTTTGGGAATTGGAAGAAGTACCTCAAACTCGTGTGTTGTCACCTGAAGAGACGGAGTGTGAGAATATCTTTACGTCAACCGTGACGCGCGATGATTCGGGTCGTTATACAGTATCTTTGCCATTTTCCAAAGATCCAAATGAACTGGGCACTTCTCATGCGGCCGCTCATCGGCGATTCTTGTCATTGGAGAAGAAACTTCGTCAATCTCCTGTTTTAAGAGGGAACTATAATCAGGTAATCCAAGAATATATCGATAATGGATATCTTAGTCAAGTGGATGAACCCGAACTTAGTTCTCCTGGTTATTTCATAGCACATCACGCTGTCGAACGCCCAGATAAGCCGATGCCACGCATCGTGCTGGACCCAACTATGAAAACTCATACTGGATTGTCATTAAATGACGTACTGTACGTCGGACCTAACTTACAGACAGATCTGTTCTTATTATTATTACAGTTCAGATTATTTCCCATAGCAATGAACGCTGACATAAAACAAATGTATTTACGCATCGGTGTAACGGTTGACCAGCGTAAATACTTGCGTATCTTATATCGGTTCAATGAAAATGATTCAGTGCGCACCTTTCAGTTTAACTGCGTTCCCTTCGGTCTCAAGTCAAGCCCATACATAGCTATGCGCACTGTGCGACAGCTGGCTACTGACATGAGTCCACACTTCCCTGAAGCTGCAAAAATAGCAGAAACCAGTCTCTACATGGACGACCTGGTTTATTCTGCTCCTGACGAAGATACAGGCAATCAGCTATCTCAGGACCTTATAAATATGTTTAAAGCAGGTGGTTTTGATTTGGTGAAATGGTCAAGCAACTCGCCAAATTTAATGAATAGCCTACCAGAATCACATCGTAAGTTACTCGATTTTGACGTAGAAAATTCTTGTTCAAAGGTACTAGGTCTATCTTGGGAGCCTGCTGCTGATAATTTCTTCTTTACGACTTCCCAAATTACAGGAAAATGTACGAAGCGAAATATACTATCGGTAGTAGCGCGATTGTTCGACGTACTAGGTTTAGTCGCTCCTGTAATTCTTTATGCGAAACTGCTCATTAAAGAATTGTGGCTGTGCCACAGTGGCTGGGATGATCCTGCTCCTGAAAACATTGTCAAACGCTTCTCTGCGCTTACGCAAGAATTTCCCTTGCTGAATACACTACGGGTTCCGCGTCACGTAGGTGTCAATAGTGACTGTGTTGTGCGTCTAGTCGCCTTTTGTGATGCCAGTATGGATGGATATGGGTGTGCGATTTTCGTTCATTGTACCTACCCTTCAGGTATCAAGGTCCGACTACTTTGCGCTAAATCAAAGGTATCGCCGACTAAAATCTCGACACTTGCCCGCTTGGAGCTATGCGCCGCTGTCCTCATGGCTAAATTGATAAAAACTGTCAGAGATACATTCGCTGCTCGCATCTCTATTGCAGAAATATACGCTTTCTCAGACTCCACGATTGCATTATCCTGGATTCATTCTTCACCGCATCGTTGGTCGATTTTTGTTAGCAACCGCGTCGCTCAGTGTCATGAGAATCTGCCTGCTCAACATTTCTATCACGTAGCCGGAATTGAGAACCCTAGCGACTGCCTCTCCCGTGGTATGCTACCGTCGCAATTAGTGTCACATGATCTATGGTGGAATGGCCCGTCATGGCTTTGTAGCCCCACACAAGACTGGCCAATCAAGCCTTTCTCTCCCACCAATTGCGGAGAACTTCCAGAACATAAGGCAAACATATTGACCGTAACCGCTCAGCTTGAGCAACCTTTACTGTACGAGTTGGCTCAGCGCACCTCTTCATGGGATAAATTATTGCGCATAATTCGCTATATACTCAAATTTACACGACTAAAGGCTCCCTTGGAACCTATTCAGGGTTTGGTAGCTGCGGAACGAGCTATGATCCGCGCTGTACAATCTGTCCATTTTAGCCGTGACATTGACCTTATTAAAGCCAATAAATTACCGGCTAAGAAACTTCAGAGTCTTTCTGTCTTCTTGGACGAAGAAGGCATTCTACGGATTGGTGGTAGGCTTTCGAAATCGGGTCTTCCTTTTGATGCCAAATATCCAGCCCTTCTTCCCAAACATGATCACGTCGTGGATTTAATTATTCAGCATTATCATGTCTTTAATTGTCACACCGGACCAGGACTACTCATGTCTATCTTACGGCAGCGTTTTTGGATATTAGATGCCAGGACTGTTATCCGATCGAAGGTTCGAAAGTGCAACATGTGCTTCAAATTAAATCCAACTCATCCGACGCCACGAATGGCAGATCTTCCTGCGTATCGCATCTCAGAGGCAAAAGCTTTTGTACATACAGGGGTGGACTATGCAGGTCCAATTCGTATCACCCTGACTCGACGCAGAGGCCAACACGCTCAAAAGGCGTACATTTGCCTATTCGTGTGTCTAGTGACCAAGGCCTTACATATCGAGCTCGTCTCTGACTTGACGTCAGATTGTTTTTTGGCGGCATTCAAGCGCTTTATCTCTCGGCGAGGTCCAGTATCGTATCTCTATTCCGACAATGGAACCACGTTTGTTGGGGCGAAAGCACAGTTAGACGAACTTTATAGCTTCTTATTGAGTTCTAGTTACAAGTCGTCGCTCTCAACTGAGCTAGAAACCCGTCGTATAGAGTGGAAAATGATTCCACCGAGGGCTCCGCATTTCGGATCAATGTGGGAGTCGAATATTAAAAGCCTGAAATCACATCTCTATCGTGTGATTGGCAGCCAGCTTCTCACATATGAGGAGTTGCAGACTGTGTTAGTGCAAGTGGAGTGCATTTTGAATTCTAGGCCTCTTAATGTAGTATCATCAGACCCACATCCTGAAGTCATTACGCCAGCGAACTTCTTAATGTCGACTCCATTGCAATGCTTACCCGCTTCTGACTTAACTGATAAACGCATCAATCTGATGCAACGTAAACGATTATTGGACAGCATGGTTCAGTCCTTTTGGAAGAAATGGCGTCTGGAGTATCTGCATACGCTGCAAGTCAGGCAGAAATGGGCTACACCAGACAAACCTATTGAGATCGGAACTGTTGTACTCGTGGAACAGGATGATTCTCCACCTTTAAGCTGGCCACTAGGAGTTATAACTAACGTCTATCCGGGTACCGATAACCAAGTCCGAGTGGTCATGGTAAAAACTAAATCTGGTTGTTATAAACGTCCAGTAATCAAGGTATATCCTATACCAACTCAATAATAATGTAATGTTAATAATAAAATAATAGAATGTTATAAATATAATTTACTCTTAAATTTTATTATCATCCTATCTTTAAAACATAAATTTTCCCAGCACAAGATGCATCGATTGTCGATATTTCATTTGTATTGTTCGACATATTCATCAATAATTTTTTTGATCAGTCATAGGTTGTACGTTCTGTTCAATAATATTTAGTCATAATAATAATATAATCTCTCATCATTTTCTTCTTTGAAAGTCTCGTGACCTTTCAAGGCGGGGTGTATGGTGAAGCGCTAATGCTATTAGATGAATTTTTATGGAAAACACTTGTATCTAATGCAGACGCCCGCTCTCATTGATATTTTTCGGGTTCCACCGAATTCTTAAGAGATGGCGTTAGCAGTTACGATTAGAGGGAAAATAATCGTGCCGAGCTCGCCTCTGATTGGTCGAGCCTCTTACTTAAAAAATGTCAATTTGTGAATCGTTTCTGCACTAAGCTACTAACGTTCATAATTATAAAAAATTGAAAAAGCTTGAGAATTGTTGTGAATTTACATGTATCATACACTGCAGTGTAAAATAGGACTGGTGAACTGTCTGAGTGTTATTTACGACTAGAACAGCTGAGACATTCCTGGAGATCCCTCCCTTAGATCTGGAAGACGTATATCTGCTGTAATTCGCCCCTCGGAGGACTGCAGGTGTGCTCGGAGGATAGATCTGGTGAGTGGGCTTTCCTTTACTGCATATTGTGGAGATACTTGTGTTTTCCGTAGGAATTCTCAAATAGTTTTTTCAGCCATAATCAGTACGCAAGTACACACGGTATTGGCTATTTACACGCCTTACCAACCGGCTTTTTTAATCACTGAATCGATTTCGACGAATTCCTGCATAACGAAACGATTTCTACTCAGCCTGAAGGGAATCAACATTATAATTAACGTTGAAAACACTACAGAGGAAACCCTCTCGAAGTCGTCACCATACCTTTTCAACTTAGTACTGTACAACATTCTTAGTATAGTTTGATCCTCATAGAATGATTTGTAACTGCAGTACGAGAAGACAGAGATCCATAAAAGAAAACACATGAAACCGATTAGACAGAATCTAGACTCGATTCTATTTCCAGGTAGACTCCTCAATTCGAATACTGATGTTCCAGAGAATCTTCTCAATAGTGTGGCCCAATACGCTGCTTCTACAATGTTGTTGTACTTGCGAAGTCTTACAGTTCTCATGTAAAAATCTATAAGCTTTTTCGGAATCATTTTCATGTTACTTCGACCTGCTAATACCATCGAATGAACCTTAAAATGATCAAATTTTTTTAACCTTAATCTCACGTCATGTAATCAAATTAAACGTGTTAAATTAATGCTATAAGTGCTCATATTATTTGGCACCCTGTTAGCAAAATTAAACAAAATTATCACACTTATCCGTTTCTCGGAACGTTCACAGTTATTACATAATTACATACTAGAGTGATAAAAGTTTTTACGGTGTTAAATTATATTGTAACTAGCTTCTGCCCGCGGTTATCACCCGCGACCCCACAGGAACCGTGCATTTCACCGGGATAAAAAGTAGCCTATGTCTGGTCTATAAACTACATATATCTATGCCAAAAATCACGTCGATCCGTTGCAGTCAGTTTTGTATATCAGCTTTACCTCTACATGTATTTGTTAAATACCTAATTAATGTTACACCAAAAATAAATTCTGCTCTTTACTTAGGTTAAAACAAAAGGTGATGAACCTCGCGACTGTACATATATACAATTTACTTTATCACAATTACACGACGACGTATAACTTACTCTGAACTATTATTAATTCCTATCTTCATTCTATACTAACATGTAATTTTTGCAGTATACATTTTGTACTATAACGTAAAAAATATTTTTCAACGGGCTAATAGCCTTTATTAACTAGCTAATACATAAATAAATACTGCATTTAACCTACCTACAAAAACAGTTGGATAATCTACAAACCAAAGTAGGCCTATAGATAATCCAAATCTTCTAGCCACTACCAGTTGGAAGCATACCAAGCGTGCTGGGGGCATTGCCTCATTGAACCGCAATGCTGATCCGTTGAGCCAGATAAGTACCAGCATTTTGGTTATTATAGAGCTATCAAAGATTTTAATGTAAAAATTAAATGAAAGGAATTCTGCGAAAAAAAAATGAAAGGAACAAACAAGTTTTTCTATACAAAAACTTGTTTGTTCCTTTCATTTTTTTTTAGCTGTCGAGGGCAACACCTTGCCTCGCCGGCCTTTGTGTTTCAAAGTTCTGACTGGTACTGCAATCGACCGATCTCAATTTCCAGTGGAGAGTGAGATAGGCTATTTTTATTACACGCTCTCTGCCTATCATGAACTATCTCTATACAAGAAATCACGTCGATCGGTTGCTCCGTTGCTGCGTGAAAGAAGGACATACCAACAAACACAGTTTCACATTTTTAATAGTAGGGATTAGCTACAAAGCTGTTGTAATTATTTACGTTTATTATCATAGAAGCTTGAAAGAGAGAATCAGATCGTTTTAGGTAAAGAAAATGGCAAACTGAGAATACCCGCGTTGTCATTTAAATGATACCTACTATCGGATTCTATACATTTCAATAAATACAAATTGTATTACAATTTACAACTAGGTATTTGTAAATTAAAGGACAGCTTTACCGGCCAGCGCATAGTAAGTATGTGCATTGTGCAATTTACATGCCATGCCCAATTTGTATGGGACGTTTTAGCGCTCAGTATGCGCCCGCCTTTGACTCTCATTTTTGGCCTAAAGATAACGTTTCGATTTCCAGTTTTTTCGATATAGACATTTCATTCTCATGAGAAAACGAATTGATTGATATAATTAAAAAATTGACTCATATTCCTATGAAAATGGAAATGTTATATTCCAAATATATAACCAAATATAAAAAACAATTATTTTTACTTTCTTGGACCAGTTTAAACTAATTTAAACACTGTTTATTAAAATTTTAAAATTACAAGTTTAATCCAAATCATTATACTTATATTTTATATCTATAATTAATAAATATAACATATTTCTAACAGGTTACAGAGGAAACATTAATGTTATAATATCATAACATTAATGTACATGTACATCTAACAACATCGATTCCGATTCATTTCAGTGTCTACAGAGTGCTATTATGAGGACCTATGTTGACGTGTTATCAGTTACAAATTGCAGTAAGATCACCAAATAAGTGAAAACTGACCGCGACCCCTGAAAAGAAAGTACTTAATTCATTGACTAATAAAAATAGCCGGCGTAATAATAGTTACCCCCTGTACTATCAATCTGTTCCCGTGGGTTTCGTATAGGAGGGAATATCGTCGTCATAATAATATCGTCTGTGTTTTCGCCATCGAGATACTAACCCCGAGATATGAAATACTGTACTATCCAATCTCACAACAAAGTATTGATTTTGCTATACCGTTATCAGCGCTCAGCGTATCAGCGCATGGGGAATCGGCGCGAGGCGGTGGCTAAGCCAATCAGAGCGTGTTATGTGTAGGCAAAAATGGTGGAATTTATTTCGTGCAAACCAAACGTCACTGCATCTCTAGGAGTTAGTTCCTCGAAGCTACCAGGAGAGATCGTGGTCAAACGCTGATTCAGTCTATAATTAAAAAAAATTCAAGAAATGGGCAGCAGAATTCTGCGCCTACACCATGTAAAAATTAGATAAAGGAGGGCAGCAGCATTCTCCTCGGTCAATATCAAAATCTACAGCTATCACCAAGAAGCCTGCCAAGCGTGGTATATAATGGCAACCCACCCCATCATGGGGGAGGCCTACGTTCTGCTGTGGACGCCTTGTTACATCTGGTGATGACAACGAACACGCACATCCTCACAGAAATCGTTACTTTCCATCAGTCAGTTTAAATACCATGCTAAAAGTAGTCAAAGTGACAATGAATCCACGAACCTGTTGTAAGAAGGCATAGTCCAATGTGAACAAACCGCAAACTGAGAATACCGGCGCCTCGTGTAGCAACTGAATTGATAATTGCATTGCCTGTAATAAGTAATAAGCAGAAATTACTTTTTAAATAAAGTGGCTAAGCAAGTATATTAACTAACCTAACCTAACCTAACCAGTGAGACTCGGGATGATGTAAGGATAGGTACTAACGGTACCTAATCTTATAAGAGTACGGACCACGTGTCCATAGAGTGTAATGTAAAAAAATAAAAAAAAAAAACGGTACCGCAAATAAATTAATTTTTAAATTGAATTTCACTAATTTATTGTTATTATTTAATTTGATTTTGATTGATTAATATTACTATGAAATTAAATGAATTATTGTATTGAAGAAGTACTTTTATAATACTAACATAATTATATAAACTTATTTTTTACTAACAAAATTTGGATTGCATTTTATCTGATATTAAATGATTATGATTATTATTATTATTATTATAATACATCCAAATCTGTTCAGGAATTTAAAGTTATGAAGGAATAAATACTCTCATTAACCCTGAAAATATTATACTTCTACACTCCTTTTTTGGGCAGTCATGTATAAATGCTTTCCTTCGAGACACATCCCATTTCTATTAAGAGTGGTGGTTCTAAAACGCTCTTCCATTTGGCCAGTCGTTATTTAAGACTAGTGGATTACCGTAAAATAAAATATACAACATACGTATTTAATTTTATACGTATTTAATTTTTTTCTTCTGCATGGTTATTAAAACGCTTTTATTAGCTTTACTTTAAAGTAACTGTATACGTACCTACCTAATAATAGTATGAAAAATGACTCGTCCCCTTTTTCCTTGGCGTTATAGTTTTATACTTACTCGTTGCATTTTTGTCGATTCTCCCCCACTAAATGTTCATCTCGAAGGATTAATATGAACTCACCTCACTGTTGATCGTAGGACTAAAATCTTCGTTTATTATTTGATGTATTATGGATGACGTCTTCTTTGCCTGCAAATAATTTTTATCCATTAACTAGCTGCTGCCCGCGGTTTCACCCGCGTGGAGATATTGGATTTCATGTGTTTTATTTTTTTTGCGCGGAACCCTAATTAAATTAACGTAGCCTAAGTTACTCATTGTAACATCAGCTATCTGCCAGTGAAAGTCCCGTCAAAATCGGTCCAGCCGTTTCGGAGATTACCCGGAACAAACAGACAGACAAACGGACAGACAGCCAAAACTTTTAAAAATGGTTGTTTTGTTATAGGTACCGTATATACTTTCATATGCATTTAGTAAAAAGCTGTTATTTTGATATTACAGACACTTCAATTTTATTTAGTTGTATGTATATAGATGTATAGATTAGGTAGTTATTTAGGCAATTAACTAAGACCGAACACACATAAACCCAAATATCTAACTTGTATTTCGTGTACCTAGGTAATCAGAAACTAGAAGAATCATGGTCCCCCAACCCTTCGACTCGAAACGAAACTTGCACTTTTCGTACCTATAAACCGCACATTATAAATATAAATTACATTTTCTAAAATTTTAAATATAATAATAAGCAAAGTAACTACACAGTTCAGTAAACTTACTTGAGCCACGGTCGATTCGCTAAACCACACGATCAAGAAAGTAACTCCGAGTGCTATGGATATCTCCCAAAATGTGTAAACCAAGAAGTCGAAGTACCTCTTCAAATCGTGGAACAAACCGGACGCAGTTGCCTCCATGAAGTAAAATAAATACAGTATGATGTAGTTAAAAAAATGCATCATTGTGACCAACAACGCGAATCCAAATATTTTATTAACCAATTTGCACGTGTGAAACAACATGCTGTATACTCTAGCGCACATCTTTATTCTGTCACAGACGTGCCTGTCTTGCAATTCCACAACTTTGATCATATTGGCTGGCAGTTTTCGGCGAACAAAAATTTTGTACTCCCAAGTGTTCCGGTCTCTAATCTTATGCAACGTTGTGTTTATCCACATGAATCTATCTCTGATGATGACCAAGTTGTAGCAATATAGCGCCGTTGTTACGATGGCGAGGGCATCGGAGTAAACGACTTGAAACATCTTCTCCAACGGCATAACTATACTCGAGCTCAGAGCTACGTAGATCCACGTTATTCGAATGAAGTATATCACCATTTGACCGAGGCCTAAACACAGAGACGTGCGAGCCATCTTGTGGTAGTGGACTATATCACCAGCTTTTTCAATCACCGAATCAACTTCGACGAGTTTCTGCATAGCGAAACGATTTCCACTCAATCTGAAGGGCGTCAATATCATAATTAACACTACAAACAATGTAGAGGAAATCCTCTCGAAGTCGTCCCCATACCTTTTCAATTTAGTATTGTACAACATTCTTAGGATAGTTTGATCCTCATAATGAGTTTTGTAGGTGCAGTATGAGTATACACATATCCATAAAACAAAAAACATGAAACTAATTAAAGAGAATCTTGACACAATCCGGTTTCCCGGTAGACTCCTCAATTCTAATACCAATGTTCCAGCCAACTTTCTTAATAGTATTCCACAGTTCGCTGCTTCTACAATGTTGTTGTACTTGCGATTGCGAAGCCTTATAGTTTTCTTGTAAAAATCAATAAGCTTTTTCAGAACCATTTTCGACTTTCTCCGACCTGCTAATCCTATCGAGTGCGCCTTAATTATGATCAAATTCGTGTAGCTTTAATCTCACATTTAATCAAATTAAATTGCTAAGTGCTTCAAGCTATTAACATTATTATTATTACCACTTATTTAGTAAATGAAACAAAATTACGGTGATGATAATCAGTATGTAGGTAGTTTATTTTCACTGAAAGTTTACATTTACAGTATTAGTATCTAAATGTATGACACCATTATCATAGGCATTTACTTTTGTTGTCATTAACACTAAAGAAAATGCGCATGAAATAAACAAAGGGAATGTGCTTTAATTTAACTTTTTTAATAAAAAATTAAGCACTAGACTACAAAATAATATTATATCTTACACTCATTATTGCGAAAAGAGGAAAACATTGTCAACATCTAACATAGGATCTAATTAATTTCTTTAGAGAGAACGGGAATCTTTGAATTATTTGAA
This sequence comes from Crocallis elinguaria, assembly GCA_907269065.1. NCBI lineage: Eukaryota > Metazoa > Arthropoda > Insecta > Lepidoptera > Geometridae > Crocallis > Crocallis elinguaria. Next base: position 5,402,376 of record OU026079.1, on the reverse strand, counting down.
CAAACACTATACAGACTATAGTACATACATATCTGCAGAAATTTCAGAAACTATGAACGATGGAGGCTATTAATTTTTCGAATAGATTATTATAAATCTACATTTATATATGACGAATGACCAGTGAAAAAAGGAAAGTGAAAAAAATGATGAAAGCAATCCTACGACGAAGTATTCTCAGTTACAAATTGCAGTAAAATCACCAAATACGTGGAAACTGACCACGCCCCCTGTAAAAAAGCATTAATTGATTATAATTTTACTTTAACAAACATACTATTTATGAAGGAAAAGGTGGTGAAGTAAAAATAGTACACTAATGAATTAATATCTACGTTAAAAAACAAACTTGGGCTGTAAGTAGTCTTTTACTATGGCTCTTATTAATAAACAGTGTTAAACAGTGGTATAGTTAAACTATGTTTTGATGTTCTTTGACAACAAAACATAGCTTTAAGCTGAATCGGAAAAGACACAACATAGTTTAAATATTCTGTTTATTAATAAGAGCCTATGGGGCAGCTTAGACGCTCAAGCAAACGTACGTTTGCTTGTCAGAATAACAACGCTTTTGCGTCAAGCGCGCATTTCGAGTATCACGAAATCCGCGCTTGAAACAAAAGCGTTGTTATTCTGACAAGCAAACGTATGTTTGCTTGAGCGTCTAAGCTGCCCCTAAAACAGTAGCCTCGTTAATAGTCAAATATATTCGAGCTGTCACTAACAATCTACTAAACTATACCTGCACAAATTCCCCTTTAGGGTAGACAGAGAGAAAGCATTACCACTTCACTTTATCCTTAGGTACCTCTTCTTTTTACCTGTGGTGCATACGACTAACTCTACTGTGAATTCACTCGGGTAGTCTGCCGCCAAGCAGTACTGTGCATGTATAACTGTGTTCCGTTTGACGAGCAAACAGTGAAATCTCACTTGACTAGTGTATTAATTATATATTTTATCTTTGATTGTAGCGAATTTACGAGTGTTAACTGATCGTTTGACGTTTTATATTACATATTTATATTTTTGTTAGTTTTGGTACAATCTTGATATCGCAGGGTAACGGGCGCACTGCAGTGCCGCGCACGCCTTTTTGTTTCAAAGTTCTGAGTGTCACTGATCGGAGCAACATGCAAGTACTCGTGTAAGACATGTATTGCGGCAGATGGTCCAGCGTCGCTATTATGTTGTCTGGCTCTTCAGCAAGAGTTGGAACGAGATTTCATCATGGCATTTGTTATGGGCTGGCGTTATGGTTACCAACAAGCCAATGACCCGCTCGTCTCGTTATATTAAAGAATAATAAAAACACATCAAGTTTTTGACCTTTATTGGTGTGATTTTCTCACCACTCTCTCTCTCTCAGCCTAATAATGAAATGTTTTCACGAACCTGTTGTAAGAAGGCATACTCCAAGTTGAACAAACCACAAACTGAGAATACCGGTGCCTCGTGCACCAACTGCATTGATAATTGCATTGCCTGCAAAAAATAAATAATAATTGCTGCTATACAAAAAACATCTACCAAAACGGTCCTTTTCTAAGACACACATGTGGATAGATAAGATCATGTATGGAACAAACCTGTGCAGGTCTAACCCAAGAACACGATCCGGTCTACCTGCGCATGCACATCTGCACAGGCGGACCTATCTGGTAGACTGCAGCGCATACAGCCGGCTTTACGGGGCTTAATTAATATGAATGAGCACTATAGCTTTTTGTAATGAAAACCATAAGTAATATTAAACCACAATAGATTAGGTGTGGCAAGATAAATTCTTTAAATATTCATTCTTCCTAATAGTCACCTCATTATTGATCATAGGACTAAAATCTTCGTTTATTATTTGATGTATTATGGATGATGTCTTCTTTGCCTGCAACATTATAAATCATATATATATAAGTATCTAGATCTCTCCCTAACCAGGATTTTCTAATATAAGTGAATCAGGAACAAACACTTGTGCTTTATTTTAACATGTTTTAGGAAACTTACTTGAGCCACAGTTGATTCGCTGTACCACACCATCAAGTAAATGACTCCGAGTGCGATGGCAATCTCCCAAAAAGTATAAACCAAGAAGTCGAAGTACCTCTTCAAATCGTGGAACAAACCGGACGCAGTTGCCTCCATGAAGTAAAATAAATACAGTATGATGTAATTAAAAAAATGCAGCATTGTGACCAACAACGCGAATCCGAATATTTTATTGACCATCTTGCACGTGTAAAACAACATACTGTATACTCTAGCGCACGTCTTTATTCTGTCACAGACGTGCCTTTCTTGGAGTTCCACAACTTTGATCATATTGGCTGGCACTTTTCCGCGAACGAAAACTTTGTGCTCCCATGAATTCCGGTCTCTAATATTTCTCAGCGTTTTGTTTATCCATATGAATCTGTCTCTAATAATGATCAAGTGGTAGCAATAAAGCGTAGTTGTTACAATAGCGAGGGCGTCGGAGTAGACTACTTGAAACATCTTCTCCAACGGTATTACTATACTCGAGCTCAGAGCTATATAATTACAAATTATTCGAATAAAGTATATTGCCGTTTGACTTAGAGTGATGAATAGAGCCGTCCGACCCATCTTATGGTAATCGATTATATCACCGGCCTTTTCAATCACCGAATCGATATCGACGAATTTCTGCATAGCAAAACTATTTCCACTCAACCTGAAGGGAGTCAGTATCATAGTTAACAGTACAAAAATCATACAGGAAATCCTCTCTAAGTCGTCCCCATACCTTTTCAACTTGGTATTGTACAACATTCTTAGGACAGTTTGATCTTCAGATACAGATTTATAAGTGCAGTACGAGTATAAAGAAGTCCAGAAAAGAAAAAACATGAAACCGACGACAGAGAATCTAGACCCGATCCGATTTCCTGGTAGACTTCTCAATTCGAGTACCATTGTTCCAGAGAATCTTCTTAATAGTATGGCCCAATATGCTGCTTCAACAATGTTGTTGTACTTGCGCAATCCTACAGTTTTCATGTTAAAATCTATAAGATTTTTCAAAACCATTTTTCTACTTCTTCGACCTGCTTATCCCATCGAGCGCGCCTTAATAATGATCAAATTGGTACAAACCATTTCCAGATGTATTAAAATTAAACGTGTTAAATTGCTGCTAAGTGTTTCAAGCACTTAACGAAATACCTATCTTTTATCAAATGAAACAAAATTATGGTATTCGCAATTATCCATCGGATAATCAGTAGTTTATTTTCTCTGAAAGGTCACATTTACAGTGATAATAATCTACAATATGAACATCATAGGCATTATATTGTCATGAACAATAAAGAAAATAGGCATGTATATACAAAGGGATTATGTTTGCTTATTTTAATTTTTTTAGAATATTTTTAAGCACTATACAAACTATATATTAACTGAAATTACAAGCTTAATCCAAGTCTAAAGACACTATATATTTTATACTTATTAATAATAGCATATTGCTAACAGAGGAAAACATTGTTAAAATAAGTCAACATCTAACAACATCGATATTTCGATTCATTTCTTAAGTGTCTTCAGAGTTGGTCACATTTGGTCTAGTAGAGTGTATAATTATAGCTGCATTTACATTATATATATGTATATATATTGTATGTAAACATGCTTTACATTTGATAAATAGCTACCTAATTAATGTACACCAAAAATAAATTGTGCTCTTCACTTACATACGAATTAACTTTATCGGAATTACACGATGATAGATAACTTACACTCTTCCATTGTTCCTACCTTCGTTCTATAGTTGATTTTCTTTTATAAAAAGTTTGAGCCATTTTATAAAAATAGTTCTTGTAAAGCTTCTCTTTAATTTTCGTTAATAAAGCAATATTTTAACGTAAAATAAACTTCATTGCTCGCAGAACTACTTTCATAAAATAAGACTGTAACCATATAAGGACAGAGCGCGATAACAGCGATTTAAAATGTATTATTTTTTATAATGTTATTCGGTCAGAGATATAACTTTCATATAAACGTTTAAAGGTTTTTTTAAAGAGTCACTGGTGTCAATTCTATCACTACATACCTAAACTAATTTAAGTTTCGTTCTCTATCTTTCTAATGCATAACATGAGAAAGAGACGGAAGATGTCTGACAGATCTAAGTTTAGTTTTAGAGCCGTCAAATATCTTTCGATCTTGATAAATTAGATGCCACTGAATTCATTGCCATTAAATTTACACTAGACACAAGCAAGTGGATTAATTTGACAGGTCTAAAATATATTCCATCTCTTTCTCATGTTATGCATTGGAAAGAGAGAGAACGAAACTAAAATTAGTTTAGGTATGAAATGATAGAATTGACACCACTGTCTACTTAACAGTTATAATACATAATTAAATAAGTCTGCTTCATAATTACAAAAGCCAGGATTACTTTTACAAATAGACTAGGAAATGAAGTACTAAATGAAAGAACAGATAAAGTTACATCGGACAATACTGAAGACTTTAGGAAGCTTTATAAGCATTAATCATAGACTCAATACAAGAACTCAGTACTCTGCAAAACAAACTCATAGAATATCTTTTTAAATTCAATTGACAAAATTAAATGAACATTATAGCTATTTATTTATTATGCGCTCGGAACTTGATATATTCATTAAATGTTATAATTAATATACTATCAGTCTTAATAATAAACACCGTATAACGGTTGAATAGTTTCACAATGTTTTTTCTCTTTCGATTCAGTTTAAAATTGTCGTAGAACAATAAAGACAAAACATTGTATAACTATACCACAGTAATACATTGTTTATTAGTAAGACCCTATAACTATTGTGGTTTGTGTAAAAATACAAGATATTCAGGCAACTACAACTACGTATTGCATATATTTTAACAAGTATTAATAAAAACACAGTTATATTGTAGATTACTGTCGTAGTTATCACTACTACTATACAAACCCACAATAACTTTCCTCTATTTAAAAAACTAATATACAGCATTTATATATTTTTTTGTATGTAACTAATATAGCATGCAATAAAGCATACGTTGTGGTTGCCTGAACACGCATATTTTAACAATAAATGGTATACAAATTATGGCACAGAGATACATTAAATACTTATGTTATTGGGACCTTTTCGGTAACATGGTCTTTACAGTCAAAACCAAATCTGCAGCGGCAGTACGGAAGTTCGATATATTTGTCGAACCGAAAAACTCGATAAATTTATCGAATGTTGCGAGTACCGAAGTCTGATCGTAAAGTATTGTAGTAGCTCTATATTCTCTTTGGATTCGACCTAGCTTTTCGATAACTTTTGTCGATTGTTTCGAGGCTCGATAAAACCCACTTTATCGATTTGAACTGTCAATTTTATCGAATTTTATCGACCGGAAAGATCCGTACTTGCGCCACTGTATAGATAAAAAGTTGGTTAAAATAAAAGATCAATCAGCACTTATCAGAGTAACTTGTTGCGTAGTTTAACTCTGTTTTGTTTCGTTTAATAAGCAAGAGATTCTGTTTTTTTTTTTACCAAAATTAGAAATGTCTATTTCTCTCAGATTAATCCGAAATAAATGCATAAAATAGTTTACTGTAAAGCGCTTCTGTTTCAACAACGATGATTAGCGACTATTGAATAATATAATTTATTGATTTACAACATGCAAAAAATATGACGCACACATTAGTAATTTGTGACAGTGTAAAAAAATATAATCGATGTTACATCTAATATCTATATACATTTCAAAGGTATAAATATCTATATATAATAAACGCTTGCTGTAATCTTTAGAACAATATTGGTGATTTTTGGTATTATATTGATTGCAATCGCTTTCAGGCGTGTGGTCAATTTCGAAAAAAGGAAAATATTAGACTCGTTGCATTCCATACCATATAATATCTATTTTTACTATACAGGATGAATTTGAACTGGTATATTATACCGGAAGGGGGTGATTAGGGCCATGGTTGTCAACAAGTTGTGAGAACCTCGCTTGGAAGTCTTTTTTTGTTATTGAAACGTTCCAAAAGAAAAAACCTCAAATTAGTAGTGCGCGGCATTTTCTGGATTTTTTTAAGTCTAAACAACATTATCATTTGAGAAAGTTCAACACTGTTCAAGTGAATCAGCTGATCCAGGGCTGCACGGAAGTTCTGTAGTAAAATTTTGACGTAAACTTTAAATGCCTTTTCTTCAATGAAAAATTCTGAATTTCAAAAACTCGTAAAGCAAATGTTGACCTCCAGGAATACATTGACTCCCTTTCAGGATAACATAACAATTTGAACTCAGGTTGTATATCATTTTTAACAACTCTGAATATAAAAAAAAAAACATAAACGCTTACACACTCATACCCCCGCACTAGGATTCCCTGTGTCGCAGGTGGCATGGACATACACAGATACACATCACAAACATCCAAGACCCGAGAACAAACTTTATGCTTACACAAAATCTGCCCCGGCCGGGAATCGAACCCGGGACCCCTCGCCTTGCAGGCAGGGTTACTACCAACTTAGCTACGGAGCCGTCATATAGTTATGATTTCTCAGATAATATTGAAAGGCTGTGCTTATTGCAGTACTTACCGCATTATATACTTTTGTTGCGTTTAATAAATATGTCACCAGAAAGCAACAGTATCATATTATATTATTTTTATTATTACCTAAGACTCTATTGAATTAGCTCTTTATGTAGATATAATTTGTAAAGGTATATGATACAAATCTTTAGTTTAAGGAATACTAGTATCTAACTCTGCCTTTACACAAGAGTTGTTTTAGTTTGAGTATTATCGGACTAATGAAGCAAATTAGGTATACAATAAACTCACAATTACCAGCAAACGAATCAGCGATCAAATTCTAAAAAAATTGGCATTTAGATTGGTGAACTGTTCCCAAAATTATAGTGTTCTGATACCGCAAATAGACACCGTTGTTTGTCTGTGTTATTCAAACCGGCAGCCCCTTTTTTGTCGAAGGAAAAAAAGAGGATAAGTAATAGTTCCAAAACGGATACTTGTACTTTCAAACTCATCAATAATTTTGAAATCGACAGCTTTATAATTATTGCAGCTAGGGATATAAATAGGATAATTAATTATTATGAAGACCATTAGTCAGAGCCTACAACAAGAAAATTACCTAATTGAAGTAATGGAACCGATCTACGGGCGAAAGTACTGGCTGTCATATAGTAAATTTCTTTTGAAATGACTATAAATAATTGTTTTTTCAAGTTGACAACAAGTAACTCTTATGTAGAAATCGTACTGTCTACCATATTATTTAATCTATTAGCTCATGTGCTACAAAATGTTTATCAACGTAATATTGAATATACTACATATTTGAATCTAGCCGTCAATAATTAAGAGAAAACTTCTATAGGAATATTAAACTTTAACAATAATTTCAATAAGCTTGTCTAATTTAAAGCTGATTTCTTTACAACTATTCTATAATATGTAGTAACTTTTTATTTAGACATGTTTTTTATATTATATTATCTGCTGGAATTTTTTTAATTTATATTTTGTTATTGAGGATATTATTATTAAGGCGATTCCAAATACGAATTTAGAAATACAAATGCAAGTGAAACTTAGGTAATATTTATAAATTAATGATTGCAAAATATTAAAATTATAACTGTGATGTAATTCTTTTAATAATTAATCATCATAAGTATAAAATTTAAGTAAGGAGTATAATAATTATAATGGCTGGTATGCATGTCGTAGCTATTCTATATGCATGATGAGATATGTTTAATAACTTAAATATATCAATTAATTTTAATTTGATAAGCAATTAGATTCGAAATAAATTACAGTGAGAAATTGAGTTTTACAATTATATTCCGTGTGTTCATTAGTTATGGAAGGTATTACGCAAATAGCACTTATGTTACTGACTACACACCTTACATTTCACTTTCGTTTTGCGCACGTACTTAATTTATATAAAAAAATAATGTAAAATATACATACAAATGTACAATCATTTCTCCACATCTATAAAATACAATGGCTCGCCTTGAAGATGGGATTGATAAAATTGTTTATTACTCAAACACAGATCTGATACTCAGTCTAAACAGAACGGTAAAGAACACACGGTTAAAATAGTAAGTATAAATTTTCGTGAAAACACGTTTTTCAATTCATTTAATATAGGAATCGCGCAATTACCCACATCTACATAGCATTAGAATCATTCAAAGTGATATTACAATATCCCGAATTACACTCGCACTGCAATAAACATTTATCCCTCAACTAAACAACAAACACACTAATAACGAATCCTTCCGAAACACATTGCAGCTGCCTTATCAGCTAACAATCTCGTGTTCGTTTTCAATACCAGACCGATTAAAACCAGCGGTCACTAATCTTCGTGTCGAAAGAATAGTCTAGAATTTTCGCTGGTTATTAAAGAAATAAGCTAAAGCGAAAACTATTGACAACTCCTTCCACACGACGACTAGTGACCGCTGGTTTTAATCGGTCTGGTATTAAAAACGAACACGAGATTGTTAGCTGATAAGGCAACAGGATACACTTTTGTAAAGCTTAATATAATTAAAATCACATATCATTAAATATCTTTGGATACAACCAAAATTAAAAATAGCGTACAAAAATACAAAAAAAAAATATACAAGAATGTCTTAATAATTGAGGAAGATATGGAATCTTAAATTGTGTACCATAATAAGACGTATAATTCGGATCGCTCCATACTCACGCGGTATTTGTGAAGACTAGACGGCTCGATATAATTGAATGCAAGTAGTACTAGTTCAGTACGTAATAAGTCGTAACATCACCAAGTTAGATTGCACTATTCGACCCACTTAAAAGCTAAAAAGTTCCTGGTGTCTTTAGAAGTCAGTAAACTTTCTATCGACGTTGTTGTTACGGTAACTGAGATTCGGTCACAGAAGATCTTGCACGTGAGACGTGTCTAGGTTGGTGATGAGACTTTTGAGGAACGTCATCTCTTTGCGAGCGTTCTCGAGTATGACGCGGGGGTCTTGAGACGTGCATCGGAGGCAGTTCGGCGCAAAAACCATGGCGAGATTCGCGGAATCCATTTTTGTTTGACTTACCACTTCCGGAGCAGTGAATTGTTGTAGAAAGCTTATTAAATAAGTTAATACCTGGAAATATACAAAAATAATAATAAATAAGAGGATATCATGAAGCGGAATTGGCCGGAGTCTCATCCAATAGACCGGGTTAAAGTCATTGAAAAATCTATACTCTATACAAATAAATAAAATTGAAGTGTCTGTTTGTAATATCAAAATAACAGCTTGGTTACTAAATGCATATGGAAGTATATACGGCACCTCTAACAAAACAACCATTTTTAAAATTTTTGTGTCTGTCTGTTTGTTCCGGGTAATCTCAGAAACGGCTGGACCGATTTTGACGGGACTTTCACTGCCAGATAGCTGATGTTACAAGGAGTAACTTAGTACTTTCTAGGCTTTGAATGAATAGCCTCACATACACACAGCCACATCACAATACGAGTAGTCATCTATCGTATAGTGCAAACCAAACGTCACTGCACCTCTTGAGGTTATTATCTCGATGGCCAAAGTAGTAAGGAATAGGGTTTTTGCTATGAATACACACTTTAGTTTTGGCGGGAATGTAAAAATGTGCTGTAGTTGATTTTGTGTTATTTACTAAAAACCTGTGTTTTATCGACTGTTAATATGTAATAATTGTGGATTATTAACCATTAAGTGTTCGTAAACGTGCACGAGTGAAAGGCAAATAGTACAAAGACGAAAAACGTGTTCGTGCATTCAGTAAAGTATCCACCGCTTTACTGAAGCGTCACGTTGACTCGACCGCGCTTAGACTAAACTTTAACGTGACTTTGACTACTTTCATGCACCAAAACTAGAGATTTATTATAACTTGACACTGGCTAAATACGCAAACCGTGTGGAGCGCGGAAAAAAAGACACACATTTTTTTCTTTCTTCTTTCTTTCGATAAATTAATACTCACAAGTCTATTAATAGGCGGCAGTCTGTGCAGGGCCCGCGTGCAGGCAGCGAAGTCTGTTCCGGCCGCCACGCATGCGCCGTATAGAGCGTCCGGTATCAAAGGCTCGTAAAGCTCCCGATACCATAGCTTGAGCAAGCTGGCGGGCGCGTGGGCGTCTGTAACAAACAACAATAGATGTGTTTAAGCATTTACTAGGTGGTAGGACTAACTCTTCTGCGCATGTCCGTCTGGGTTGGTACCACCGCTTTGTGAGTAAAGTCAGCCGCCAAGCAGTAATGTGCTAACATTACTGTGTTCCGGTTTGATGAGCAGAGTAGCCGAAGCAGTGAAATTACTCGGCTTATGAGACTTATCATCTAATGTCTAATGTAAAATCTTGTGCGGAAAAATATACTGTTCCACGATAAAAAAAATTGTTCATACTTCCAAAGGACATCAATAGGTGAAGAAATGCACGTCTACCTATAGGCAATTACTAATTACGTAGGTACCTACCAAATGTTTACTTTTGTACAAGGTACATACGCATGCCAAATGCCTAACTTCTTAGAATAATTTACTTTTCGCGAGGAAAAAAACTAACATTGAAAGATATTGTTGTTGTATTAGTTCGTCGTTTAAATCAATCATTCTAATATGTAATGTAAAACTTACCGGTGAGAGTGGAAGCGTCCGGCAACTCCCAACAATCGATCTTGGCCTTCAAAGCGTTAACTTCGTCAACGTCCGCCGACACTCGGAATATGCCCTCAGTCTCCCTCCCGTTCAACGCGAGCACTTGCTGAGACAGCGCCACTTGTACCCACGGCAGCTGTCTGTTCGGAAACCGTTCTTTCTGAAGCGTCATTACTTCGGAAAGAGTGTTGCCAAACATTGACTGCCGGAAGATTTGTATCTGAGAACACAACACACACAAACATTACAGTCCAGCAAGTATAACGGCGTGGCTAGCGCTACTGACCAAAAGTTCTGTGTTGCTAGTGTTGTAATTTAACACAAAGTTTAGAAAACAGTTAGCCATAGTTTTCCTAGTCACAAATTAATATTTATCACAATTCGTAAAAATAGTGGAACTCGCACAAGATTTAGGATAGCACTAAGTACTCACCCTAGCCTGGTCAATGTCTTCTGTCGTCGGTTTCCGCGGCTGCCGTTTCCCTCCGAAGCCAATCCTTTCTAACCTCTTGCAAGCCACGCCGGCGTAGTGTGACACTTGAACATGGATAGGCCATTTCCCAACCTATGATTAAAAATATTGTTATAAATCCCAATCCTAATTTCAAATCATTCACTTGTAAAATTAAAACAAACAAGACTGAAAAACAAAACAGTTTATTTTTTTATGTTTACGAATTTTATTTAATTGATAAAGCTTTTGAGTTAGGCTATTATTGTACCTCTGACGAGTAGTGTGTAGCTATGTGAAGCTAGCTTACTCTAATATCTAGTTAGTAATACTCAGTACCCATTTACTCTCAACCTATTTAATGTGCTGTCAGGGAGGGATCAAAACTGACACATAATTTTAAATTTGGGGCTTTTCGTCATGTCTATTTGCCATATAACCAACTCAGTGGGCGTGCCGCTGCTGATTTAGCAATGTTTAAATGTGCACAGTAAATATCACGTAACATAATTACTGCTCTATTGGACACAAAAGTAAATGAAATCCTTACATTGCGTGACGCAGCGAGCTCTAAAACATCGAGCTATTTCGGACGAACGATCTTACTATAACAGAGAAGGTTTACTAGTTGGTAGGATTAACCCTTCTGCGAGTGTCCGGCTGGGTTGGTACCACCGCTTTGTGAGTGAAGTCAGCCGCCAAGCAGTAATGTGCGAGCATTACTGTGTTCCGGTTTGATGAGCAGATTAGTCAGTGAAATTACTCGGCTTATAATGTGTCAGGGTAGCGAGCGCACTGCAGTGCCGCACAGGGCTTTGTGTTTCAAAGTTCTGAGTCGCACTGCAAATGTTATGGGCCGGCGTTATGCTCACCATCAGGCAAACGACCGGCTCGTCTCGCTATCAAATAGTATAACTTTTTTTTATCGAAATATATACTAGCTTGTATATATTTATATATAACAAGTAAAGCCTAATTCCTCTTACCTCAGGAAAAGCGTCCGCAAACGCGGGATCTCGATGCCTATTGACGTAGTTCGTGAGCGCCGGTTGGAACGCGGACGAGGGCGGTACGAACGCTAAGCAGACTGCCAGCAGCTCCCAGCCTCTGAGGAGTGAATCTCGGAGCGGGTTCTCTGTTGTTTGTCGGCACAACTGTACGTAGAGTTCGTCTCTCAACCTGAAAGGTTATTGAAACTGTAAGGTTGTAAAATATGTGTATGTAAATTGTAAATACGTTTATTTTGTTGTTTTTTATATACACATACGAATATTCTAATAATATTCCCCATTTTGGAGGCACGGGCAAAGCTAATCTCAGATGGCGCCACAATCGCTGGTGCTTGTCATTGATGTTTACTTTGAGTGTGTGCGGGTGCCGGTGCGTGTGCGTGAGTGTGTGCGTGCGTGCGTGCGTGCGTGCGTGCGTGTGTATAATGTGTTTACAGACTCATCTAAATTAGATTTAACTCACTTGTCGTTAGAAAAAGTAGCGTGTAAGATGTCCTGTGCGACAGAATTAAGCGTCATGCCGGGGCGCGCCTTGCGGTCTCCCATGTATATCTGCACGAGCCGGAACAGGTCTATGGCCGCCTTCTTGTGCACTTTGTCCCACTCCGCGCCCACCATGGGCGCAGAGATCGATGATGACGTCCATGATAGCATGTCACGGACTGATGCCTGTGGAAGATCAATGTACAGTGATGTTATTTATTACTAGCTGCAGCCCGCGGTTTCACCCGCGTGGAGATATTGTATTTTATGGTTTTTTTTTATTTGCGCGGAACTTAATCTTTTTTTAAATTAAAGTAGCCTAAGTTACACCTTATAACATCAGCTATCTGCCAGTGAAAGTCCCGTCAAAATCGGTCCAGCCGTTTCGGAGATTACCCGGAACAAACAGACAGACAAACATTTTAAAAATTATGTTTTTGTTATACTACGTAATAAGTATATACTTTCATATGCATTTAGTAAAAAAAAATGTTATTTTGATATTACAAACAGACACTTCAATTTTATTTATTTGTATAGATACAAAAAGTATTAACAGATTTTGACATATATTTTTATGGGACAGGGCCGGTGCTCCACTAAATCAGTAAAAACGGGGCGAAAAAAAATACAAATTCTAAATCCATTTTAGCATTTCAGAAAGAAGTATAAGTAAGCGAGCGAAGTTACGTTACCTCCTCTGCCTACCCCACAGCGGACTTGACGTGCCAAAGTAGAAAACCAAACACACAAAGCAAATAGAATCTTGACCAACACAAACCTTCCTCCTAAAGATTCCCTTGTTAAAATTAAGATTATCTTTGGCGAAGATTTCGATGTCCTGTTCGGGCTGCGGGCGCGGCGCCAAGTGCGCGCGCACCGGGCTGTAAAGTGAGGGGGCACCGGTCGGAGGGCCCGCCGGTCCCGGGAGGCCCCCGGGGCCCATAGGCCCCAAGGGATCCGGTGCCGCCGCGCCACCGCCCAGCGACGACGTCTGTCAAATACATTAGCTTGGATCAAATGCTAAGCGTAAAGTTTGTTAAGTAGGTATCGTCTATCTATATCGTATATCTATATAACGAGCCCTAGATTTTGGAGGTCTGAAGACTAAAGAACGGACGGGTGTGTCTTTAACACAGTTATGTACACTTGTAGTTGTAACACAAAACATAATTACAACATTTCCGATTTTTCATATTCGACATCTTTTCTAACATATCAAGCTTCCGATCCGAAATTCGCATCGCTAAGGAGTTTTCACTCACGATACTCACTCAAAAACACTCTGTAGGCGACGCACGTCACAATATATATGATGAAATGTATCTTGATATTTTCTTTTGTGTGGCGTAAGAATTTTGTGTTATTGTGTGGCGTAAGTGCATAATATGTATTTGTTTTTTATTAAGCTAGTCTTACGTTTAGAACCTCCAACGCCATCTGTTGACAGTTTTTTGATTATGCAATAAAATTTAATTTGGAAGGTGCTCGTAGAAAATTATGATTTTTTTTAGAATGTCGTTAGACATATTAGTTGAGTAGTGATCTGAGACTCGGTACGGATGGAATATAAGAATATTTTGATTTCTTAGCAAAAATACAGTTTTTCGAAAGAGTGTTATCAACTATACGCACTTTCCAATACTCTTGTCACAATACACGCTCAGGCTTTCATTTTAGTCCTTTACACACTGTCTTGAAATAAGAAAAAAATTACAGCTAAACCAAAACTCACCCTATGAATCCCAGGTGACTGCCGATCTCTATCGAATCCGACAAAGGTATTATAGTAGGATACTCCATGGTTCATATATTCGACATCTTGCGGCCGGTGTGCGTACGAGTGCGGTAAGTAAACGCCGGAACCGTCGTCGTCGTCCGGCGTGCGCGCGCCGCCGTCCGACGACTCGTTGTCCGGCTCGTGTCCGGACAGGGACCGGGACTCCGAGCCGGAGCGGGAGTGGGAACGGGACGAGCCCGACTCGTTGTCCGAGCCGGAACCGCCGCCGTAGCGGTTGCGACCTGTAACAGTGGTTATGTTCTTCGAAATGGTGATGCACGAGAAAATTTTACCACACCTAGATTAAAATACATATTACATCACTTATAGTCTCATAATCCAAGTTATTAAACTTGAGTGTTTTATGAATACGTCCCGATTAATTTAAGTTTGTACCTTACTGCAAGTTATACGTATGATAATGAAGCATTCTTAATTTACTGCGTAATAGTTATTTTAATACCAACAATAGTTAATTTTCATCAAAAATGTATGTAAAGACTGAACGTCCTTTTCTTTGTCTTTCGACTACTCCGTATCTACGTTGGTAGTAACACTGTACCGTAGTAACGCCCGATTCCCGACCGGGACAGGTTTTGTGTGAGCATAAAGATCTTGGATTGGATTGGATGTTTATGTTCTGTATCTGTGTGTCCAAGCCACCTGCGACACAATAAATCCTATTGCAGGAGTTTGAGTGTGTAAGCGTGCTTTTAAGGGAAAACATCTCGTGTCGCTAAGCAACTTATCCCACGAGATGGCGCTGTTTCTCCAAAAACATGTTTTTATTTATTTTACTCTAAGTAGCGAGAAATAAACTCATTTTAGGTGATTTTGCCGGATTATCAATTTGTTCTTAGCACATATCAAAGATAGTTGAACCCATTGATAACTACACTTTTGAGAAAATGTTAATCAAAACCGCACTCCTGTATATGTAAATGAACGACACACACACATGCAAATGGGAAAACAGTATTATCGGTATACTAAAATTGGCCTAATTATAAAGCTACGAATTAGTGCAGTTGTCACAGCGGCAGACTTGCGATTTGAAGAACCAGAGTTCGAATCTGGAATACTATACTCTCATTTTGTGCTGAAGAATATTTTTTTAGACATTTTGGTTATCTATTGCACTTAGTAATAATAATTAAGTACCTAGTTTTTGTACTAGATTGAAAAGTAAAATGAAAGACTAGGTAACGTTTAAAAAGATTTAATGCGTGTGTCCACTTTGGAAATTAAGCATGTCGCCTATTTTTGCTACTATAAAAGTTGTTTATTGTTATTTAGTTTATTACATAGATTTTAGAATAAGTGAGACAACCACCGCCAGGATAAACTCTTCATCTCTCTCAATTTCTACTACTCTTGTGGGTTGGGCTGATGAGATAAAGCACTCCAAATAAAATCTCTTCATTTTGATCTTAGCTGGCTTTGTACCTGGTAATAATAAAGTGTGATTTTTTTTTATCTTCCCTCTTTGGATTCAAGTGGATTTTGTTTTCCTTGGCAGTGCTTTCGATATCTTCGATCAACCATCAACGAAGGAAAGCACTTTCATTCTAAAATCGCTTCTTCATTTGTAATCACGCCATGTGGGCTTGCTCTTAGAAACCCATATCCCACATTGATATAGAATCCAGAAGGACGAACTGCTTTTGAAAATTTTCAGCAAAACTAGTTCATTTTAGATTCATTTTGCTGACCGGACACCATATCCGTTGACAATTACTTCTTGGACGTTTGCAGGCATGGTTTAATGTGTTACTGGTCTATTTTGTGTTATAGTCAACCTCAACACAGATCCGTCTTGATTTTCTAGCATTATTTATTGTCAAAGGTAACACATCAGAACTTGATCTGGCTTAAAAAAAAAAATCTGAGCTGAGCTTAGCTAAGATGTTTTTCGCCATGCGTCTTCCCGTCTGTAAAAATGAAATAAGTACCTGCTTAGTATCTCAGAATTCAAAAAATTTGTTCCATGTTTGTTTACATAGGTTCAATACTTACGAAACTTCGTCGCCATGGAAACGCTTGAGCTGACCACGAACCTATTTTTGGTTTACTTTTAGGACAGAATGAGTTTTATAACACGATTTTGATCTATTAGGTCTATTCATTTTGCTGTTATAACAGCTGGATGATGAATACAAACATTAGGCTGCAAAATACAAACACTAACCTAACCTAAAAACTGCGAACTGAGAACACAACAAAATTTGTATTTTGTGTTGCCAGTACGTTTCATTCAATTTAGCCAGTCTACTGCGGCCAAAAGTAGTATCTTGATTGATTAGGTTCGCGTACTGAGTATTTATTACAGTAAAATAAAAAATACTATTGTTGTTGCTCATAGCTGTGTTTCCCGATAAAGCTTGCTAGGGAATTTTCTTTAATAATAATTAATTACTTATTATCCCCATCATCACCCTGAACGTGTTCTTTGTTGATAAACTTGAAACCCTCTATTTTTTTAAAACAAACGCGTCTATAATACAAATTAATGGTAATCTCTATGAAAAGGTCCTAAATAAAACATTCATATAGCAGGAGAGTTACGCGATAATGTCTAAGTTACTCAAAATGTTACACTCGCAAGGTCTGGCAGCCCTGAGTTGTATAACTCTCGATTATTTGAATTGTTGTTTTTTTTGGTTTTGATTTTATGTCACACGGAGCGGCAACGTCGCACGTTGCGATATAGCGCGGCTCTGCTCTCGCAAAGTAATGTATACTCGCTTCCACGCACAATCTGACAACGCACGTTGCACGCACATCATGAAAATGTAACTCACACTACGAGCGCGTGCTATATAATATTGTACCACTACAAACGTAAAATTGGTCGAAATATTAGGCTAAAAAAATGTACTTCCAGGCTATTAAATTATAATATTACTGATTTTGCGGCTATATAAGCTTAAATTAGGGCTATGTTAAGTCATTATGAGTTCAAAATAACAGCAGGATACGTAAAAAGGTCATGCAAAGTTTGTATGGTAAACATTTAACCTTAAGATAGAATATATCTATATAGGGATTCATTATTGATTATTATTACATAACCGACAAACAACGTATAGAAAAAATTAAAGCTAAGTTTATTAAACACTTAAATTACAGAGTTCACACATATTCTGATTATAGTACAGGTTGTACTCGTCATAAAATGATGGTTTTAGAAGACAGGCGCACCTTATTAGACGTAATGCTGCTATATAATATAGTTAGTGGTTACTTGGACACTCCAGTTTTACTGTCGCAGATTAATTTTAATGTTCCCAAAACGCGCACTCGGAATACTATGCTGTTTTCGCCCACTTTTCAAAGCACAAAGTATGCAAACAACGCTCCTATCACACGCATAAGCTTAACATATTGTAAATATTTTTCAGACCTCGATATCTTTAACACATACAGGCACACCTTCAAAAGGAAGGTTATCCAGTGTTTACTGGGTGCGGACCAATCCGCACCCGGTGAATAGTGACGGCATGACCTCTTTTGGATTTTATTTAAAAACGTAAATATGTACGATTGTACGTACCTGGTGATAATAGAGTGAAATTATTTTACTACACCTCCTTCCATTTTCACACACATATATCACATACATTACATATACACACATACATCACACACACACACACACACATACACCACACACACACACACACACACACACACACACATCACATACACTCATACATTCACGGATACATACATGCATGTTTATTTTATTTTTATTTTTCGTTTGTGTCTCTTTCTAAATGCTCAACAAAAAAAAAAAAAAAAAAAACACTATTATTTGTTCCGTACCGATATCCGGAATCCATCTTGAGTCAAGCCTCTGTCTTTTAACGGTTTTTAGTCCCAACAACTTCCTCCCTTCGACTTCCGGCGCCACCGTCGCGTTTATTTTGGCGGGAAAGATGGCGGCGCTCGGAGTGGGGCGCGGTTTTACCTTCATTATAGCGTCGTCTTTCGCCACGGCTAGATGTCCTTACAAAATATAATTAATTTCACGAAGTAAATTAATTTTTATATACAGTTTGAATTTACGTATAATTTTTATAATTAACGTAGTAGTAGTAATACATTTTTTAAAGTAATTCCTCCCTTCATTATGGAGAACGAAAATTTAAACGCGTAAACCAATTAGTGTCAATTTTAACAAACGTGTGTCGCGATGGAGGAGTCGTTCTCCAATTACGAGCAGTGCACCAACCAGTATTGCAGGGCTTTCAGTCCTGAAAGGAAGCTGCAGCGATCCAGAGGCTGACCAGTTGACCACGTAAGTGTTTTGTATTTTTGTCGCATCCAGTGGTCTTTTAACACATATTTAAGAAACACTATGAGTTTCGAGCATTTCACGCAATTCTAGAAGTTACTGAGGCCGTAGTTCGTACAAATAGTGACTTGGACTTGTGTTGTGTAATTCTAATCAACTTTTATCAACAAAGGGACTTACACTGATTTTAAATGCATTGCTGCCGATCCTCTCATCCTTGTATAGAAAAGGATAAAGAAAAACTACCCCCGGTATTTTTTCTTCACAACTAAATTTTAATGATGGTTCAAGACTTTTTCATGCATCATGTTACTACCCACAGTTTGGTTCTAAATACCATTCGTTTAAGAGAACCTAATAATTATGTTTAGTTATCATTACTGGAATATATCTACATTGTCTACTTTTTGTCTGTATGTGCTATTCTACACGGAAAGACAAGTTGCGTACGACCTTACAGCTTCAACAGCTTGAAGTGACCTGCCCTTCTATATCATAAATAACTCTCTAGCAGCCTACCTACAAGTAATTGAGGGGGGGGGGGGGTGATAAGCTAGCAACTTGTTTACAGATTACTCGTATATAAGTAGGCTGAGCTTTTAACTGGAAGCTTGCCTGCGATAAAACTCCAAGGCCATATAAGTAAAGTAAGCAAGCAAGATAATTTTTACCTTGTTTTCCAAAGTGATGTTTATACCCCCCAAAGTCAGATTAAAAGTTCACGCTAACATTTCTAGCAATAGCGGGACATCCGACGTCAAATACAAGCTGTACAAGCACTTTAAATGTAAAAAGCCAACATTTTCCTTACTTATTAAGAACAGTCGCGCCTGGCTTAAAATGCTTCCGGGTGGTTGTGTAAATATATATAATATTATACATATACATGAATAGAAGAATCTTGAAGCTCCGATAAACAAATACAGCTATTACTAAAAGGAGCGCGGTTATGAAGCCAATTTTAAAATCAATAGCTAATGAGCACTGTCGATTCCTCGTTGCTCTGTTACAACGGCCAGCCAATCCATATGACCTGCTTACCTTTTCCGACTTTCGTCAGCGCCGAAAACATTCAACTTGTACCTTCACGAATTGAACCGCAGAATACCTTAGGACCCAAAATATCAGGTGTGTAATTTATTTGAAAGGTTCTACGCTGGTACATTGCTCTCACCATGTTTTACGCGAACACAACTCCTTCATGGTGGATCTGATGAGACGGCTCGATTGGCCCATCAACATGGACAAGTCTGTACTGGTTCTGACTCGGCGCCTGGGTGTAATAGGGGCGCCGCCAACTCGACACGAAGTCATGTCGGAACCGAAGTGCTTAACGCTACGCAGGGCACTTTAGTCAGATGTCTAGAGACAGTTGATCCTTCACACAGGCCTAGCCCCTTCTGGAGTGACTCAACTTTGCCTCTTGTAATACGCAGAGGAAGATTGTCAGACTTTGCAGTACTACGGTCGATAACTTTCCTACTTTCCTCTCGATTGGCCGATCAATATGGACAAGACTGTACTGGTTCCGACTCGGCGCCTGGAATTTCTGGGTGCCATATGGGACGCCAACTCGACACGAAGTCTCTGTCGGAACCGAAGTGCCTAACGCTACGCAGGGCGCTTCAGTCAGATGTCCAGAGGTAGTTGATCCCTCACACAGGCCCAGTCCCTTCTGGGGTGACTCAACTTTGTCTCTTGTAATGCGCTAAGTCCGACCATCTTCCTTCAGCCGATAACTTCCTCACCTCCCTCAAAGGCACCTTTGCAAACTAGTGAGTCTATCAGAACCTAGCTATACTCGCAGAAATGAGGTGGTGGTTGAAAGCATCATAGGGCTCACTACCGATACACACAGGCCCGATCTCGCATTATATTCACCACCGATGCGTCCGGTTTTGACAGAGGTGCGTGGCTGAATACATGAAGATGCCACTCACTGCCAGGAACAGAACAACTCCTTTGGCAAGTGGATTGCAAAGCTACACCATGCTCACATTTTATTGCAACAGTCTTCTGCACAGTTTTGGTTTATGTTAATGAGGAAAGTAAAACTAGTTCAAAGAAAGTTCTGGACTCTGAAGTATGACATCTGTTGATAGTAATGAACCAATCAAATTCAAAGTTATTTATTGACATGAGCACTTTTGAAAGTTAATATTGACATAGTACATCATTTATTAAACACAGTATGTCCCGAGCCAATTTAATTTCGAGATGGAATCAGATGGATCACAAGGTAAAACATAAAACCTGTTATGACTTGTATCTGAACATTTCAGCAACGGAAATCATATACCTATAAGATATGGAGCATCTAATCAATGGACGTGTGGGATCAAAGCCCGATATTTAACAACTCATTACTTCAATAGTGGGGTTTACAGCTGGCATGACCGTTTCCTCCGCCAAAGCTAGTTTATTAAATACCTACTGTCCTGTCTGAACACATAAGGTCAGTACATCCTTATTGCTTTGAAGTGAAATGTGATGTTTGCGAGAGCAAGCCTACGAGCCCGCATCATTCGAGAAACGTATCGCATCCTGAATATTCTCGTAAGATCTGATATCCGCAAGAACTGGAAGGCATCCTCCAAAAATTTACGACCTCTGAAAACGTGCTTAATTTTGGTGGATAAACTAAATAAAGGATTGAACAAAAGATAGATCAATGTAACACATACGTAATATCACGTTACACTTAGTATAAGCACCTATAAACCTACATGGAATAGATAGTACATTACATTTCTAACAACGTAGATTACAAGAATCCAGACTAGAGCAGGTAGTCCGTTATCTAGAACATCTACATAACAATGAAGGTTTGCATTATCGGACAATTTTTCTTCACAAATCAGTGGTAGTGACCTTTACTAATCATTACAAGAATAAGGACCTGTCATAACCCTTTTATCAAATATGAGTTTCAGTTCCAAAAGAGAGAAAAACCAAACCGGCTCTCTGGAAAGTAAAATTACTATTACAGTAACGCAGTTAGTGAGAGCAACGTCTTCCAAATATCCTGTCGCTTTGCGACATTAAGATGCGTTTCGAATGTGAGTGGCTGCTGCACGCGGCATGATCAAGCGCGCCGACAGGGCGATCACGGAATGCATACCAAAATTTTCAAAAGTATATTGACCGGCATCGCGCCACATATAAAACTTTGTTTGATGCACGCTTTAAACCGATAGCTTTTTGGAACACCTCGCTTCACCCTCGAGTGTTCCATCCTTCCAATCGGCGAGCGTGTCTTGATGGTATCTATTACGCACGCATAGAGTGCTCACCAATGTTCAAGGTTTTACCGCGCCTGAAGTCAATACGCGGCTATACTGTTACTAGCAAGATCGAAGGGTGCTCGACGTCAACGCTACTGAGCATCGATTGGATTATCAACGATTGGGATGATAATTTTAGCAAGATCCAAACAAGAACCTCGTGTGTATGCATTGGACTAGTTAATTATAGTGACACGAAAACTTACAGATTTAGAAAACAAATTACCACAGCTTTTTGTTAGTCAGAAGAGAACCTGAACCAGCATTTAGGACGATAATTGATGGAATGATCAAATCTATTCCCAGAAAAGCGACTGTAGACGCCTCGCCAGGCTCAGTGCGATCTGCAGTGATATCTCTCATCTTTTTGCAACTTGAAATTGAGAATAAGATTATACATTTAGAAAATATTATCAAAGAAGATAATTAACAAATCGTCTACTCATACTTTTGCTAATTTAATTTCTTTGACCCAGTGGGGTAATATCTTAGTTTATTAACAAAGTATTTACTCTTATATTATTAACTTATAACCTGTTATGATTACAGGTACATATAATTACGACATAACCATGACTTTTATTTACATATAGCACATTATAGCATCATATTTTGGCTACCAGGAGATAACAAACACATCACTCAAGATGGATTCCGGATATCGGTACGGAACAAATAATAGAGAGTTTTAACTACCAATAAAACTTACCTATTATTTTTCCAACGATATCCGGAATCCAGGTAATGCCTACCTGGTAGATCGTGAGTAAGTATAATGAAGGTAAAACCGCGCCCCACTCCGAGCGCCGCCATCTTTCCCGCCAAAATAAACGCGACGGTGGCGCCGGAAGTCGAAGGGAGGAAGTTGTTGGGACTAAAAACCGTTAAAAGACAGAGGCTTGACTCAAGATGGATTCCGGATATCGTTGGAAAAATAATAGGTAAGTTTTATTGGTAGTTAAAACTCTCTATTATCGAGACCTATTATTGGCTGTATTTTCAAAACTTTATGTACTGTATCTGTATTTATCATTTGTGCTGTTGGTCTTTTAATAAATAAATAAATAAAAATAAAATAAATAAGATGCATGTGATACTGACTAGTCCGTTTGGCTTGCTGTATGATGTAGTCCTGTAATGGGAGTAAATGCTGCATGCCGCGCAGGTCCCAGTTGCAATACAGTGGGGACCCTTCCTCGTCGTCTTCCGCACCTTCCATGCCGGGCTCTTCAACCTCCACGGGCCTCTTGTGCCCTGACAAATACACAAACTCAATTTTTATTATTTCATCGTACAATTATGTATCCGTTGAGATACAATACAATAACTCTTTATAGCACTCCTAGACCTACAAGTAATCTATACAAATAAATAAAATTAAAGTGTCTGTTTGTAATATCAAAATAACAGCTTTTTACGATATGCATAAGAAATTATAAACGGACTCTAAAAAAATTTCAATTTCTGTGTGTTGCGGCTATTATCTCCGAAATGGCTGGACCGATTTTGACGGGACTTTCCCTAGCAGATAGCTAATGTTATAAGGCAACTAACTGAGTAACTGAGGCAACGTGGACGAAGCTAGTTCATAATATGAGTGTTTATTTAGCAAGTAAGTACCTACTTAGGTAACGGGGGCGAAGGAGCGCAGCTAGTTGTTACTAAAATGAGTTAAGCTTATTTTGATTAATGTTTTGGGTGTCATTGTTTAAAATACTCACTTCTAGACTTAGTGCGATCCCTAGGCGCAGTTGTGGTTCTCTCTAACCGCTGATTGTGCTTCTGTACATTGGGTTCCGTCAGAGGAGGTTCCACCAAGTTAACGCATTTCAGTTTATAGTTAACTGTAAAGAAATAAAAATATTGTTACTGAAAATCGTATATGATGTACTTAATTGATAAAAATCATGATATAAGACTGCACAATATAGGGGGAGTTGTCTCGCTTCTGAGACCGACCCGTCCGGGCGTAACTTCCAAGACCGACCCGTCCGGGCGTAACTTCCAAGACCGACCCGTCCGGGCGTAACTTCCAAGACCGACCCGTCCGGGCGTAACTTCCAAGACCGACCCGTCCGGGCGTAACTTCCAAGACCGACCCGTCCGGGCGTAACTTCCAAGACCGACCCGTCCGGGCGTAACTTCCAAGACCGACCCGTCCTGGCGTAATTACCGGCGGCGATGTTGTCCTGTTCATTCGCAGAGGAGAGCCGCAGGTAGTTGTGGAGCGGCTCGTGCGGCGGCGTGCGGTGCTTACTGCTGCCGGACGATACCGAGGTCTTACTTGACGTGTACCGCTCGGGCTCCGCTTGCTGGCGCCTGGAAATACTACGCAGGCGTTAATGACACGGAAATGGAATAAAGTGTTATCATTTGATGATTAAAAAGTTATATATTCCATTAATTATGTGAGATGATTTTGGGAAATTTTGGACCCCCCGTCCCTTCTTAGTGAGATGTCGTTAGATTTGGCTCGACCCCCTCCCTCCTAATATCACGCGACATTTTTCAAAATGTGTGATTTTAGGTCAAATACGTTATTCTGCGATTCATTGCCGTATGCCGCAGCATTCGTCTATTTTTGTAGAATTTAGCTATATTTTAGTTGAGAATAATATTTTACTTAATTTAACCAAGATATCATGCAGTTTTACACTCAATAAAAATTACGTGATATTTGCTGAGACAACCCCCACCCCCCCTTTCCCCCACATAAGATTTGGTGAGATTCGACTTGACCCCCTCCCCGCCCCCTAAACACCGCACGTAATTTATGGACGGCCCCTTATTGCTGTCTGTTTGTTTGTTTATAAAAAACTAGCTTCCGCTCGCGGTTTCACCCACGTCGTATATACCTTTATAGATTGTAGTCTATGCTGATTGTAAGCTATATTAATGTAGTTTCATCAAAATCAGTAGTTTTTTGCTTGAAATAGTAACAAACACTTATCCATCCATCCTCACAAACTATCGCGTTTATAATATTAGTAGGATAGCTAATCTCTAATTTGCACAATTCTAATGAAAAACGTATAACTTAATATCTAACTTATAAACATCATGTGGCGGCATTTTGTGGATGTAGCGGGAGGCTCGTGTCCGAGCAGGGTTAGGTGCCAGTAGGTCCTGCTTCTTACCTAGTGAAGTCCCTAGTGGGAAGCCAGTTGGGTGCGTTATGCCGTAAATCCAAGCTAGTCTGCCGGAAAGGCTTGTCAACGCTGTACACCGCTTGCTTCTCTGGATACCTGTCCATCCGTTCCAATTCGGCTATACGATCCTTGTCCAGATGTCTAACGAGAAAAATAAAAATTATTAAACAGAGTCCGTCTTAGTGGGTACCACCGCTTTGTTCGCAACATCTGCCGCCAAGCAGTAATGTGCAAGCGTTACTGTACTGTGTTATGAGCAAAGTAATCAGTGAAATTACTGGACTTATCAGACTTAATACCTAATATTGGGCAGGGTAACGAGCGCAAAGCAGTGCCGCGCAGGTTCAAGTTCTCAGTAGCACTGCAATTGTTGTAGGCTGGCATCGTGGTTACCATCATGCAAACGACCTGCTCGCTCGTTATCCAATAGTTTAAACAAGCAGTCTCTTTGCGAAACGACAATTATTAGAAGTGGGTTAAAATTGACTTCCAGGATTCCATTACACAGTCACAAAGTTACAAATGAAGTTAAAACCAAATAAAATCAAAATCATTTATTTAATATATACAGAATAAAAATAAAAACGAAAATAGAACTCTAACTCTTATCAATAAAAAACTAAGAATATAATTAAAAATAGTTTGAACTATCAGACAGCAAAATGGTCTAAATATTGTTCAAAAGATCTTTTGTCAGGCAGAGTTCCCAAAATGCTGGCCGCGTTGCCCCGCTGGATGGCAAGGCTGATCCTTTGAGCTAAAGCCAGCATTTTGGTCACGCGTCGATTTTACAAGCCGCCCCGCCAAATCTTAAAAAATTTCGAGTGCTCCCAATCATTTAAAAAAAATATATCAAATTTAAAAATTACGATTTACAATACTAATAAATAGGACATTCAAAAATAGGTTAATTATAGGTTAAAAAAGTAACATAGACATACCGATCAGAATACCGCTCGCGAGCGTGTCGCGACAACTGGTGCGGGCGCTCCAAACTGTGCAGCACCCGCGCTCCGCCCGCCGCGTCCGTGGCCAGCGATATGGACGACACTAGCGACGGACGCGCCGCATTCGTCTACAAACAACACGACAACGTGATCGTGAAGTCTGCCGCCAAACAGTAGTGTGCAAGCATTACTGTGTTCCGTTTTGATGAGCAAAGTATCCAGTGAAATTACTGGGCTTATGAGACTTAATACCTAATGTCTCAGGGTAACGAGCGCACTGCAGTGCCGCGCAGGCCTTTGTGTTTCAAAGTTCTGGGTGGCACTGCAATTGTTATGGGCCGGCGTTGTGCTTACCATGAGGCAAACGACCAGCTCGTCTCGTTACCAAATAACATAAAAAAAAAACTTACCACGACACTATACACCTTACACTTGGTGTACGGTAGGTAAACTAATGTAAGGTAGCTAGTCAAATTCGGGGAACGCTATTTAGTTTTTTTAAAAACTACGAGTTAAGTACTCGTATCTATACAAATAAATAAAATTAAAGTGTCCGTTTGTAATAACAAATTCTGTCAAACAAAAATCTCCAAAACGGCTGGGCCGATTTTGACGGGACTTTCACTGGCAGATAGCTGATGTTACAAGGAGTAACTTAGGCTACTTTAATTTTAGAAAAAGAATTAGGGTTCCGCGCAAATAAACAAAACCCATAAAATCCAATATCTTCACGCGGGCGAAAACGCGGGCAGCAGCTAGTTTAAAATAAAAAACTAGTCTTGCCGATTTGGAGGTTTTAATACTACTGTCTCTAACAATGGAAACAATCTTAGTTTCTACCTGTGGTCTTAGTTGGCACTCTGCAAAGTTCAATCTGTTTCAGCTGAGTAAGCCCTCTTAGTCTAACACAGAAGGGTGACGGGGTACCATAACTAGTCTCGCCAGTATTCCCGTGAACTTGATGCTTGCAACAGCGTCGAAATATCAAGCTCAATAATAATCACGGTATATATTCCACTAGCTTCTGCCCGCGGTTTTCACCCGCGTTCCCAAGGAACCGTGCATTTTTCCGAGATAAAAAGTAGCCTATGTTACTCTCCGGTCCATAAACTATATCAATGCCAAAAATCACGTCGATCCGTTGCTGCGTTACTGCGTGAAAGAAGAACAAACCAACAAATACACTCTCGCATTTATAATATTAGCATGGATTACAATGTATGGAATCACTAACGAAATAATGTACTGTCTAACCTGTAGGAACGGTGTCGGTTGTGGTTTCTGCAGCGGGCTGCTGGGACTCTGCGGAGACGCGGAGTCGCACGACGACCCGCCAGCCGACTGTTGCTTCAACTGAAACGTGACCACATCAACATCCTTCAAGAATTACAACGAGGCACAATGTACCCCTCTAGTAGTTTCATTCGCTCGGCAGGGACAAACTTTGTGTGGTGACTGGTGAGCACATCGTGGCACTAACCCCTAGAGATGCAGTGACGTTTGGTTTGCAAGAAGTTAATTCCACCATTTTTGCCTAGACATAATGCGCTCTGATTGGCTAAGCTACCGCCTCACGCCGATTCTCCGTGCTCTGATGCACTGAATAATTGTTAGTGACAGATCACGACTTTGTCGTTTGTTCATTCTGTGTTAGGATAAGTTAAGTTTACATTGAAAATTTATTTCTTATCTTACATTTTTTTTTTATGATATTTGGTAACGAGTCGAGCTGGTCGTTTGCCTGATGGTAAGCATAACGCCGGCCCATAACAATTGCAGTGCCACCCAGAACTTTGAAACACAAAGGCCTGCGCGGCACTGCAGTGCGCTCGTTACCCTGAGACATTAGGTATTAAATCTCATAAGCCCAGTAATTTCACTGGATACTCTGCTCATCAAACAGGAACACAGTAATGCTTGCACACTACTGCTTGGCGGCAGACTTCACGAGCAAAGCGGTGGTAACAACCCAGACGGACACTCGCAGAAGAGTTAGTCCTCCCACTAACATTACATAACATTCTAAAACAAAATAAATATTCTGTTTATCAAGTTCAAAAATGGGATTGACTTTGAGTGTCTGTGATCGCCTACATACTACCATCAAATTGAAAATCTGTCAGTGTTCCAGCCTTTGATAAACAGCTTTTTTTCACACTCCTTATTCACATGGGCCCGAAGGAAGCGCTAATGAAACGAATTAAAATGAAGCTCATTGTAGGTAAAGCTGAACAAGACCTGACTAGTTAACCTAGCTTACAAATTTTTCCATCAAAATACGAACCTTGCGTCTGGTCAAAGGAGTGCTCTCAACGGATTTGAAGTACTTTTCGTGCATCGAATCGTCTGATGCATCTTTCCTAGGTGATATGAAACTCCCGCTACGATTCAAACCTGCCAATAAAGATTTCTACATTAATTTAATCCACATGCGCCCCTTAGTGTAGTCATAGACAAATATATACTTACAAATAATACATGCTTTAGAATATATACTTCAGTATATATTTGTCTATGGTGTAGTTTAGAGGTCGACGAACGTAACTTTTGTAGCGCGTAAGCGTTACGGGTTCGATTCTTGCCACATGACAAATATTTGTCAGTATTGTAGGACTTTGTCGTCGTAGTTCCTGCTTCTCCTTATGTGTACCTGTTTTTGTTGATTTACATATTATTGTTTACATAATATTTAAAATCAACTAATATGGGGCTGGTTCATATTATAATTTTCTAATTTTGGATTGCTGGCCTTGACTATGACAAGAAAATAGAGTCAACAAAAGCCGACAAACCCAAATGTGTACGTATAGTTTGGTTTTCTATACTTGTCTAATAACGTAAACAAACCCATACAACATAACCCAATAAGCCAACCAATGACGTTAATAGTGATGATGACATGATTCGAATTTGAATCTCTATGTCATTGGTTGGTGAACCGCCGAGGTTGTTTAGAGTACCGAATGTTTCTGGCAAATATAATCAACATTGGCCGGTAAATGATAAACTTCCCCCTTTCTGGATGGGTAACACTTCAAAAATCACCGAAAACAAAAAACTATGAGATTGTAAACCAACCAAGTTTCATCAAGATTGGTTGAAAAATACGACCTGTACAAGAATACCAACTCCCGAACAGATGAAAGTAAAATTGGCCAGTTGTTACAAAGTTTGCTTCATTCGCTCCACCAATAAACAAAATAGCAACCGTTGGTAATCTTACCAGAATGCGGCGACCACTTTTCGCTCTCATGCGCCTGAGCCGCACTGCTTCTTTTCCTGAGCTGTGGCGTGCAAATTGGAGCGCTGCACGCGGCTGCAGTTAGTTCCTACAAACAAATGAAGAAGGAAGTGTGAACATGGTTGACGTTATCAGTGTTTTCTTACATAATTACTCATACTGGCATTATCTCCAGACAAGTGAACAACTGATTTCCCGGAAACGTTACGCGATTAACCCGGCGTTTATCTTTTACAAAATCGTGTAAACACATTTTCAGTTCAGGAACTTGCCTCGATGTAGTAATGATGATGATAATGACGAAGTAAAGATAATTACAATTTAATTTAAAAACATCCACATCATTTCCATTTCTTTTTTTGTACCTATTCTGAAGTAGGCAACTGTCAACGACAGATCTTTGGGCCAGGATATTAAGATGGTCTACTTTTGAGCCAAAACACTAGCTATACCTAACAGCTTTAGGGCCGATCTTTCAATAGTCAGATAACGTCCTGTTAGATAATTCCCTGAATCATCTAAGTCTGTGGTGAAGACAGACGTAAATCTTTCGGCCCTAAGTCAAGGAAACAAGATACAACAACTTCTTTTTTTTCATTTTAATGGATAACGAGACAAGCTGGTCGTTTGCCTGACGGTAAGCATAAAGCTGACCCATAACAACTTGCAGTACCACTCAGATCTTTGAAACGCAATAGCCGGTACAGCACTGCAGTGCGCTCGTTACCATGAGACATGGTTTTAAGTGTCATAAGGCACCTGTTTCCTCCGCTGCTGTGCACTGCTGATGCTGCTGTCGGAGGAACGTCCTGAGTCGGTGTGGCGGCACAGCGCCGTAGACCCGTCTTCACTCATCCGCCCACGACGGTTCTCGCCACCGCTGTTTCTACAAATATAAGTAGATAAACACTTCAAATAATTGACTCAATGTGGAGGCACAGGCAAAGCTAATCTCAGATGACGCCACCAGCGCTGATGCTTGTCATTGATATTTACTTTGAGGGTTAATGAAATAAAACAACAACCAGTAAACATGCTCGCGTCTTAAAAATTATAGGATTTGAAACAGTCACTACATAACCTAGAAGAATAATTGGTATCCAATAATTTTTAATGAGCAATGCTTTGATCCACAGTTTCCGTTTTTTCTCGTCAGAAGGGAAACGTGTGTAACTTTATTTTTACACTGAATTGTACTTTAGAGAGGCCCAAATGGTCCCAGCAAAAACTCCCAAAACTTTTCGTTTACCGTTTCACACTTAAAAACTATTTTGAACACCGTTCGGCTGCATCGTCAAACCACAATGACACAAGAAGCACACTGTGTTTTTACACGACTGCCCAAGAAAGGAGTGTAATGTTTTCTGGGTCCATGTATGATTGTATGTATGTTAGTTTCTTTAATCCACCATAACTTTTCAATGCCTGTTCATATTTGGCTGAACTGAACTGGCCACTCGGGAAGATGTAAGGATTCTAACGATACCCGGGGTATTACTAAAATCCTTAGATCATCCCCAGCGGCACTGGCTAGGGCAGTCGTGTTCTTTAATTATTTTCTATAAATTCAGAGACAACATACAAGCTGTAGGTCTATAGACATACGACAATATTCGTTTTGCTACTAGCTATTACAATTCAGACTTGGTAATTACCATTTTGCGCAAATACCATGGCGTGACAGTAGGCGTGGTATACTTAATTTGATGCGGCAGGTTTAGCGAAACGTGACAATTCTATACAACTTCCACTTTCAAATTCAATCACGCATTAGCAAAATGTTCACCCCAGCACGCTTCGCCACGCGTCAATCTTTGAAACGGCTATAAAAATCAATGAAAATCTTCGAACATATTACTCTACCAACCCTTTGCTATAAACCATAACTCGTAAGGTATAAACTCAGAAGTATTGTACAAAATTGTTATCACACACGCCACGCGGTATGGGATAGGATACCCTTTCGTGAATGTGTGAAGAAAATACACGCACACTGCCATGGTTATTGCTGTAAATAGCTCTTCTCATAACTTTCCTATTGTGTGGTCTTTATCGTCAATTATAGACAGCTAAAGTCAACCATTGCGGTCTGCAATGTCTTCCTGAATCATGTATTCCTAGTTTAGCTATATAGACAGTTTCAAGTGAAGTCAGGACGCGATTTCCCTGTAAGGATTTATAGCCGCATTGTGAATCGAGTATGCGCAAGAGTTATCGATAAAAGTACCTTCTTTGACTTAGCTTTGTTTATTATAATTCATACGAAGTTGCTTGCTGTGTTGAATTTAAAAAACATTCGGTTTTAATTATTTTTTTATTGATTTTCGTATCTCCAGCATGTATGCAATTTTTAGAACATCTTTATCCGATCTTTAATAATTGTTCACGTGCATCGTTCACGATAAATTAGGGTGATATAAGAGGTATACAATTTAAATTTAAATTGGTATGTCAATATACTCCAGCAGGTCAATATCCTTTGTTTTACGAGTTTTTGAAATTCGTAATTTTTCATTGAAGAAAACGCATTTAAAGTTTAGGTCAAAATTCTACCACAGAACTTCTGGGCAGCCCTAGATCAGCTGATTCACTTGAACTACGTTGAACTTTGTTACATGATGATGTTGATTAGAAGAAACTTAGACAAAATCCAGAAAATGCGGAGCACTTCACGTTTGACTTTTTTTTTTTTGGAAATTACGAATAACTTTTTCCAAGTAGGTACTCATAACTTGTCGACAACCATGGTCATAATCACCCCCTTCCGGGTTAACATCGCAATTCAAACTCATTCTGTATAGTCAGTGGGGTGATATTTGCCGGTTTTCCACCAGTTAAATATACATTGGTATATCTTAAACTATGGTTCAAGTAAGGTAAGGATAGACGGATAGGTACGGATTATAGATGGAAATCTATGATTCGTAGAATCTATCGTAAGATTCTAGCTAAAATCAAATAATTAAACTGAAGTATGACATTGAAAAGATACTCAAATGCAATGCGGCAAAGCGCTATAATATAAGGTCTCACCTCACCCCAAGGTCTCTCAAGTAACAATTTCTCAATATCACTCTAATAAACTGGGGACCGCGGTAAAGTAATGTTATAAAAGAACAAGATGATAGAACAGAGTATATCACTCCTTTGGGCCCTCAAAGGAGCTCTCATATTAATGGCTACTAACTTCACGGAACTTTTTCGTACTTCGGACTTTGAGTAAATAGAACTTGATCGTAATTGCCTGAACAAGTTTTGCAATCAGCGACGGATCAAATAACTAGCAGTATCCAAACGTATACTTTATCAGAGCAAAAGAATAAAGCTGCTTATTTAATTCCTGTTTTAGCTGCCATGAAATGAGGTACTATTCTTTACTTGATGGACTTTTATAAATATGTACTGTAAATATTTATTCTAACAAATTTAAATACGCGTAGAAAACTAATTGTTAATCGATGTAGTATGTGATATATGTCATTTTATGACGTTAGGCCATCATAGGTCATCGAA
The DNA here is from genome assembly GCA_907269065.1 of Crocallis elinguaria. NCBI lineage: Eukaryota > Metazoa > Arthropoda > Insecta > Lepidoptera > Geometridae > Crocallis > Crocallis elinguaria. The sequence continues at coordinate 5,369,472 of OU026079.1, read as the reverse complement.
AGATGTACTTGAGTAAGAAATTAAAAATTTTCACAAAAATTTTGCACGAAATTCGCAGAAATAGTTTAGTTGTCATTTTTTTTCGACATTCTGTTCAAGTTATCGCTTTGCGTTCACTAAAGAATTTAAAAAATATAATATGAAAAGATATCTACCAAAAAAATAATTACAGGAGAGGTTATTTCATAATATTATATTGATATAAAAAAATCTCACCTATGATGGTAATGTGATCTCCTCGTTCGCACCGGACTGGTCTGCATGAGAGATACATTCTTAACATTGCCTGGAGACAGTTTGCTGACACTAGCAACTGTGCTATTACCATTGCTGCTAACTGGGTCTAATATTGGTGGTACCTGTAAAATAAATAATTTAAACTGTAACAAACTATACTTCAAAGTAGATATACAAAACTTTGTGATCCCAAGATAATACGCGCACCATATCATACCGTCATCGCACACTACTTCCTTGCATTTAGAGTGGTCCGCAACTTGAACAGATTATCAAAAGACATTGCATCTGCAACCTCAATAAACTCTTTCAAAAACAAACTTAAACTTCTTTGTAAATGAACAAGCGACTTTCGACACCGTGTGAAATGGACATGTCAGCTCATGCTGATTGCAAGGGCAGAGTTAGAAGTATTATAACCAATTCAAATTATTAATTACCTGGGGAGCTGCCTGATTTGTCTGCGTAGATGTCTCTCTTCTTTTTTGTGGATCTGTATTCTGTTTCAATGTTTGCAGTTTAGCTAAAGGGATGATGTCACAATCGGTGGGCCTGTGCCACACGGTAGTCTGTAAAAACAAAGAGCTTAAATGTATTGTATTGATAGTCAATTGTATTAGTAGACAAGCATTGTTAAGTCTACAGGAAGTGCTGTACAATAAAATGTTTTGAACTAATAGGTGGTAAATGAGAAAAAAACTGTTTAAGTCATTTAGCCAACATTAGCATACAATGGTAACAATACATACTCTGACAGTTGCCGTAAAAAGGATATGTCCAAAATTTTACTCCAGTAGCCGTCAACAATAAACAATACAACAACAAGAACAAAAGAACAGTGCTTTAGGGTAAACAAGTAATAAATAACAAAACAAATATAATAATATCAGTAAAGGTACAACTCGTATCCTTATTGCTAAATAGGTAAACTTTTGGATGGAGATTATAATATATTATATTGCAATAAACACAATAAGTATTATATAAATGTATTTATTTGAACATCGCTTTAACTCTATTTAACAGTAAGGCCGTGGTTTTCAACCTTCATGAATATGAGATCACACAGAAAAAATAATTAAGGTGTTGCCCCCAGGTTATTGATGGGTATTTATTATCCGAGGTAGGCTTGATCTACCATAGAGGTTCTACTGTACAACTACATATGTATCAATGATTTCAAAGATGACAGGTATTTTTTTTATTGAGACCATTATGATTGAGTAATCTTGAAAATTTAGGATTTTTATTGAAGTGTAGTACCTACATATTTTTGTATTTTTATCTGGCTCGCAATCACAATCCCCAGAGCTATATTTGAGGACCACAATAGGGGTCGCGACCCAGTTTGAAATACACTGCTGTAAAGTAATTAAAAATCAGCTGTGAAGATTATGTCCAATATGTCGCGTCACAAAACTGACTGACATATAAAACGTAATACCAAACCTGCTGAACATTAATATATTATTAATTTTGTTTTATGTCAACAACAAAAGTTTTTTTTTTATAATTTACCCCTAGGAGAGAACACATAACAACGAAGCCAATGTGGTTTGCCATACAATTCATGAGTAACACTTGTAGTTTCACTGTAATGTGTGAAATTGTAAGATGAAATAAGTGCATATTTTTTGTTCTTACATAACATACAACAGCATAACAATAAAGTAACAACACACTAACCTGTGTGGAGGCATTGTAATAGTAGAATCTGTGTGTGTTGATATCAAATAGTTCCCACCATTGTGATGAATCAGTGCGCTTAACTTTAACACCCTGCAATAAGAATGATTAATTATTCCTATGTGTAACTTCATGATTTGAGTAAACAAGCCGATTAGATATTTAGGTAGCTATTTAGAAAATGACACATAATAGACATTACATCATTAATACCTCAATCTATGACATGTTGCAGCTAGTTTTTCAGGGTTATTATGTGAAAATATCACAGCACATCACTCCAATGTAACTGTACAATTTCTACCTACATTTTTAACCTAATACTTAGTAATTGAGAACTGCATCAATTGCAGTATTGTATTTCTATGAGCAAACATAATATGAATATTATAAACATTCGGAACCGGATCGTTCAGGATGCAATGAGCTCTCCGATATTTACATTTCATTACTTAAAATCTTAAGAAATCGTCCACATACTGAAATTTTTCATTTGCAACTTAGATTATTGCAGGTGAACCAAAACTATAGTATAAAAAAGATTCTGATAAGCACCAACTAATGCTTTTTTAATACTGTTGGATAACGAGACAAGCTGGTTGTTTAGCTGATGGCAAGCATAGCCCCTGCCCATAACAGTTGCAGTGTCACTAAGAACTTTGAAACACAACGCATGGCACTGCATTGCACTTGTTACTCTGAGATATGACATATTCCATATTACCCCAAAAAAACACTTTTAGATGCCCGTTTAGCTAGACAGTGTCTAAAGATAAATGTTTAAAATTATTAGAAATGTCACAACAGATTGGAGTTCTACAGAGGTTAGACAATACATAAATCAAGATTTGTGGTTGCTTATATTTAAAAATGTGAGTATGACATGCTTAGGAGTTAAACACCGTTTAACACAGGTTCAAAGTGTGTTTATTTTTTGTGGTAAGACCGATTAAGTTTTTTAAAGCCTTATTTCATAATTTCACTGACTGCTTTATTCATCAAATCAAAACACAATAATGCTTGCACATTACTGTTTGGCAGTAGACTACACAAGCAAAGTGGTAGTACTGACCAACATATTTACTATTTAATTTAAGTGCATTGACTCATCTGTGATTTGGGAGTGATAATAATAACTGAAACTGAAAAACAAATAGTAATATTTTCATAGAAAATCAAGAATTACTTAACATTAGAAAGAAATAGAAGAATCTTGCTCATTCCATCTTGCTTTCCCATTAAAAGCACTAAATTTTAGTTTATAATATTCTCAGCCTGAGAAGGCAGTCAGCTGATGTGAGCATTTAATTGAATTAGTGTCTGGTGTCCTAAATATCTACTCTTCTTTGCAAATTAGTACAACTTGGGGAGTAAATTGAAAGAAATTGGCCAAGGCAGTGAAGCATTTGTCACAAAGCAAGCAACAATAAATCATACGGCTGATAATTGCCCCCCAGGAAGTTAAAGACTTCCGTCACGGCATGGATGTAGTTCTAGCGCTGACATTACCTCGGGAGGGTCCCAAACGCATTCGCCAGTGGTGAGGTTAGCATACATATGCTCCTTTGTCTTCGGCTCGATAATCTCCACCCATTCCACCCTAGAATAAAACATTATACACGTCTCAACCTCGCCCCGGCTATTTTGCCGCACACCAACAAACTCACTAAGAATTCAGGGCGTGACATTAGCGATTTCCGCGTACTTTATTGATTTTGCAACTTTCGACCACGGATATCGGAAGCGATTTGTCAACATTTTAACAAAACTCTAAGATACAGAAGTATTACCTTTCTGAAGACATTTTCACTAATCAACAACAGCACCCGTTTATCACAACACACGCATTATAAACGAATTTATTTGACCTAAAATACGGACGAGATTAATCGGAAACCATCCATGTTGAATGTTTACTTCATTGATGGCCACAGACCATCAAAGTATAATAATATAATGTACTCTGTGCAGTATACTATGCAGTATGCACAGACTACTTAGAGCCTAGACAGAGAAGGTAATAGACGACTAGATAGCTGGCATCTCATTCATACAAGAAAGAGAACCACTTATGCATACTTCATGTAAAGAAAAGAGATAGAACGATATGACTTTTTGTTTCATGTCGCGTGCCGGTTTTTCCAAGGTCATTCACACTATTGTGCGAAACAAACATTGACAGTTCGCCCTATATTCTGGAGTTCGCCGCAGTTTTGACGCTTTTATTAATTGAAACCAGACTGTGAACACGTTTTATTACTTCCAAATTGTGAATAACAATTTCCCTAACAAATTTACTATGAGAAAATGGTTCGGTGCAGTGTGTTAGGATGCAAAAGTGACAGTGAACAAAAACTTCCCGATTTGTCTTTTCACTCGTAAGTACAGTACTTTTGGATCATATTTAGGCTTCAAAATTGATTGTTAAACATATAAACACTCTAGACCACATTATTTAGAATAGAACTTTGTTCATTAATATGCAATAAAGTTGAATTCAATCAATGTTAGAATCCTTCAACCAAAAAATATCTCAGTTTGGTGTTGCCTGCATTTGAAATTATTTTTCCCCAGACCACGTATTTTTATGTCATATAAATATATAAACACTATACAAATACTACTACACAAATAAATAAAATTGAACTGATTAGACTATACAAATAAATAAAATTGAAGTGTCTGTTTGTAATATCAAAATAACAGCTTTTTACCAAATGAGTATGAAAGAATATACGGTACCTATAACAAAACAACCATTTATAAAATTTTTGTCTGTCTGTCTGTTTGTTCCGGTTAATCATCGAAACGGCTGGGCCAATTTTGACGGGACTTTCACTGGCAGATAGCTGATGTTACAAGAAGTAACTTAGGCTACTTTTATTTTAGAAAAAGAATTAGGGTTCCGCGCAGAAAAATAAACACCATGAAATCCAATATCTCCGCGCGGGTGAAACCGCCACCCTTATGGTAAAAAGTAGCCAGTAGAAAAGTGTGAAAATGTGACTTTGAATGAAAGATGCAATACAGAAATGAACTAATAATGAACCGTCTGATTGCAGTGCTGTAATATAATTGTTGTCAGCAATTCCCTTGAAGTAGCTGAATGATTTGAATGATATTTGCATTAAGTTCTATAACCACGAAAGCAAACTTTAGATCGCAAAAAATCCAGTTCCTATAGGGAAACGCGTAGGCTAGTTAATTACAAAACAGGGGACCTATTTTTGAATGTCACGAATGATTTCGAAATCACCGATGACAAAATTCTCAGCGATGACTTTGAAATTACTAATTTGCAAAAGTTGTATTTTTGAAAGTCATACGCTGTATACCAATCATGCAACTATTTCTCAGCTTTGATCACATATAAACTTATGATTGTATTCTATTTATTTTTATTTTTTAAGTTGTAAATTGTGTTCACGTAAAAATTGGCACTAAATATTCGTATCTATGATATCGTTTACGAGTGGGGGTACCCATTCGTAAACGATATCATAGGTATGATAATTTTAGTCACCCGCTGAGATTCAAAAATACGACTGTTTGTAAATCGGTGACTATCGGTCATATCGCTGATATTTAGTCACTCGGTGACATTCAAAAATTGCACCCCTGATCTCTAGATAAATTATGGAGTAAATCTGGCATTGCTAATAACCAGGGTAAACGTTTTGATATGGCAACACCACCCAATATCGTTCTATCTCACATGCGGCACGGAAACCAATCGTCTATAGATAGTCCGTCTACGACTTAGAGGTACTTAGAGGACCTACATATTATAGTATGTTGATGGCACAGACAGCTATATACATATACTATCACTGTTAACCACAAAAAAACTATTTTTAGTCGCCTGTTTAGCTAGACAGCGTCTAAAGATAAACGTCAAAAATTATTAGAAATGTCACAACAGAATTGTGTTAGACAACCATTAGACATTACTTAAATCAGGATTTATGGTTGCTCATATTTAATCAAGCGACTAAGGCATGTTTAGGCACTAAACAGTGATTAACACAGGTTTAAAGTGTGTTTAATTTTTTTGTAGTCAATTTGTTTCGTTATTGATATACTTTTTTTTCTTCTTCGCACTTTTGGGCCGGCTATTGTCATAAGACCGTACCACGATCGTACCGCCTAGTCTAACGTAGAAGTTATTGATATACATACGCAAAGAATTCATAAAGTAACTACGTAGCTGGAAGAATCACTGATACCAAAAACGTAGTCCAAAAGAGACTAACTATTAAGGACATGTGTCCCTTTCTAAAAGGGTGACCTTACTTTATGAACTAAACGGGACAGATTTTAGATGTTTTGTTGCATAGTAATAATGATTCTATTTAATTTGAATTTTTTAGTACTGTCAGCAATATAAAAGGCAATACGTACCGAGAAATATAATCACTGTTCGAAAGAAACAGTAATACCAGTGAATCAGAGATAATATTGCTAGCTTGTCGATCAGAAAGAACTTTCTCTTGGTTGCTTCTTTAGTTCGTATATATATACGGGTAGTAACTCAAATAGTTTCCTTTTTTTTTAACAAAAACTGTTTTAATATAATATACATAGTAGTGAGCTACATAATAGTGCTGAGCAATCTGGGCGGTGAGTGGGTTGAGGTGAGTGGTGACACGGAACCTGTGGTCCCCGCGGACGCATACCACCCGCCGCTCGCGGTGAGCGTGCGGAGCGCGCGCACGGCGAAGCGGCCGTGGGGCCGTGCGGTGCGCGTGCCGTCGCCTCACCCGGCCCGCGATGACGCCGAGCCCGTATGGAATTTCCGTAAGGCTGATTTTCAATCTTTATACGCCGAGTTCCATTCTACTAAATGGGATGATATATTTTTAGCAGTTGACGTTGATGAGGCGGTTACTTTATTTTATAATAAGTTGAGGGCGTGTTTTGATAAACATGTCCCCAAAAAACAGATACACATTCATAAATTTACGTATCACTATCCGACGTGGTTTACACCCGAGATAATTAAAACCCTAACAGATAAGTACTTTCATTTAAAGAAATGGAAGCAACTAAAATTAGATTTCAATAGAGAATTGTTTAAATATTATCGGCAATTGGCTAAAGAGCTTATCGATCTGGCGTATGACGACTACATCAGACGAATAGAGGCTGGTATAAGTAAGGATCCCAAGAATTTCTGGAAGTTTGTTAAAGAGCAGCAGGGATTCAGGCAAACTTGTACAGAATTTCAGTACGACGGGAAAATTGTAACTGGGCTAGAAGCGGCAAATGCGTTTGCAAATTATTTCAGTTCAGTGTTTTTGCCCCACGTTCCCGTATTATCAGCTGTTGATGCTGAGCGCGAAACACCAGATGCGCTAAGCTCATCAAGAGTTGCGCTGGATGCTATCGATTCAGCCGACTTACTATTAGCAATTCGCCGTCTAAAGGCTCATTCATCCGTGGGGCCTGACGGAGTTCCACCTTATATTTTAAAGGATTGTTTATCAGTTTTAGAGGAACCACTCCTATTTGTGTTTAATTTAGCTCTAAAAACTGCTACTTACCCCAAAATTTGGAAAATATCCAGAGTGACTCCAGTACCCAAGGATGGCTCCAGGTCAGAGGTAGAAAACTACAGGCCTATAGCGGTTCTGTCAGCCTGCGGTAAGGTATTTGAGTCAATACTCAATAGCTATATCAGCAGGCAGGTTCAATCTCAGCTATCCGCGAGTCAGCATGGGTTCAGAGCTGGCAAGTCTACTACAACGAATCACATCAATTTTGTTGATTACGCGGTTAGTGAAATGGACAAAAATAAGCAGGTTGACGCGGCTTATTTTGACTTTAGAAAGGCATTTGACCGCGTCCATAATGATGTTCTACTTAAAAAACTTTCTTCTATAGGATTTACGCCTAAACTCCTCCAGCTGTTTTCTAGCTATTTTACTAATCGTCTGCAATATGTGCAACTTTTTGGATACCGATCTGACCCATATGTGACATGTTCTGGTGTCAGTCAAGGTAGCACACTGGGACCAACCCAGTTTCTAATAATGATTAATGACTTGCCGAAGGTTGTCAGAACAGCTGAGTGCCTCATGTTTGCCGATGATCTGAAGTTGTATTTGGGTATAGGTAGCTTGGATGACTGTGAGGCGTTGCAGAGGGATGTGGATAATGTGGTAAAATGGGGAGAACGCAACCACTTGGAATTCAACAGTTCCAAGTGCAAAACAATTACCTTTACCCGATCACGTGCACCCCTACAGTACGTTTATCACATATCCGGTAGCCCTCTGGAACGCGTCACACAAATTCGAGACTTGGGAGTGACCTTGGATGCGGAGTTGACCTTTAACCAGCACATATCCGACATATGCAGCAAAGCTTGTAAATCTTTAGGTTTCGTAATGCGTCAGACGTCTAGATTTAATGATCGGAACGCGATTATAACCTTATACTTTTCGTTTGTTCGCAGTAAATTAGAATATAATTCCCTCGTGTGGGATCCTCATGAACAGAAATATAAAATTATGTTAGAACGTGTTCAGAGGAAATTTGCCCGGTATCTGTATAAAAAAATCTACGGATACTATCCTTATTTATATCCGTCACTGTTCGTAGCTGGAATGGTAGGCATCAACACTTTAGAGCTGCGACGGAAGTGTGCGTTACTGATGCACTACTACCTCCTCCTCAATGGCAAGCTTGATAACTCACCCGCTCTGGCTCGTTGCGCTCTGTTCACGCCGGACCGGATGCGACAGACGCGCGCGTGCGCCGCCCGCCGCCTGCTCGCAGCGCCGCCGGTGCGTACGCAGACCGCTCAATATGCTCCTACAGCCCAGGCTATAAATTTGCTGAACGCCCTGATTGCTCAGGAACCAGATATAGATATTTTCTATACAAAGTTTCATGACTTTGTTACCGTATGTGTTAATTTCATAAGTAGCACTTGAAACATTTTCTATTATAATGTACTGTTCTACCTACCTGGCTGGCTGTACGCTTTGGATTTTTCTGTAAGTGCAGCAAGCAATTGTATGAAATAAATAAATAAATAAATACATTGCTTTCTTAAAATGTTCAGTCACATCACATGTAATCGTTTATCGTTTTTTTTTTGGCTAACCGGGGAAATGCCTATAGCACGTCTTCGCACCCAGGGGAGTGTGGAGATAGTATGGGACTCGCCACCTCCCACTAACACCACCGGGGTTTTTCCTGTCGTGTCGGCTCAGCTACGGTCAAGGTCACGGCCCCTTTAACACACTTCCCGCGACCCCGTCAGCCGTCATCCGTCCTCTAGGATGCACCCGCCTCGCGGGGAGACCCCCCTCCCTCGCATGGGCTCTCTGAAAGAAGACCGAGGACAGGACCTCGATCTCCAGATCCCATGGAAAGGACCCTGCAAGAGCGCAGATGACCTCTCACCGTAACGTGGTGAACAACACATAATAGTATTTTTTTCACACCATTTCATGGAAAGTCCAAATATTATGATTGTGGCACTATATACATGCTGGACTATAATAATCATAACAAACCTTGTAAAATTAACGGCCTTACCACAAAAAAATTAAGCATACTTTAAACCTGTGTTGAACACTGTTTAACTCCTAAACATGCCTTAGTCGCGTGTTTAAATATGAGTAACCACAAATCCTGATTTTGTAGTATCTAACCGTTGTCTAACACAATTCTCTTTGACATTTCTAATAATTTTTGACGTTTATCTTTAGATACTGTCTAGTTAACTGCGGCGCGAGTACGGATTTTTTCGATAAAATTGACAGTTAAAATCGATAAAACCCACTTTATCGATCTTAACTGTCAATTTTATCGAATAAAACCCACTTTATCGATTTTAACTGTCAATTTTATCGAATTTTATTTATCGAAATAATCCGTACTCGCGCCGCAGGCGTCCAAGTGGTTTTTTCCTAGACAGAGAAGGTAATAGACGACTAGATAGCTTGCATCTCATTCATACAAGAAGGAGAACCACTTATGCATACTTCATGTAAAGAAAAGAGATAGAACGATATGACTTTTTGTTTCATGTCGCGTGCCGGTTTTTCCAAGGTCATTCACACTATTGTGCAAAACAAACATTGACAGTTCGCCCTATATTCTGGAGTTCGCCGCAGTTTTGACGCTTTTATTAATTGAAACCAGACTGTGAACACGTTTTATTACTTCCAAATTGTGAATAACAATTTCCCTAACAAATTTACTATGAGAAAATGGTTCGGTGCAGTGTGTTAGGATGCAAAAGTGACAGTGAACAAAAACTTCCCGATTTGTCTTTTCACTCGTAAGTACAGTACTTTTGGATCATATTTAGGCTTCAAAATTGATTGTTAAACATATAAACACTCTAGACAACAACATTAAGAATAGAACTTTGTTCATTAATATGCAATAAAGTTGAATTCAATCGATGTTAGAATCCTTCAACCAAAAAATATCTCAGTTTGGTGTTGCCTGCATTCGAAATTATTTTTCCCCAGACCACGTATTTTTATGTCATATAAATATATAAACACTATACAAATACTACTACACAAATAAATAAAACTGAACTGATTAGACTATACAAATAAATAAAATTGAAGTGTCTGTTTGTAATATCAAAATAACAGCTTTTTACCAAATGAGTATGAAAGAATATACGGTACCTATAACAAAACAACCATTTATAAAATTTTTGTCTGTCTGTCTGTTTGTTCCGGTTAATCATCGAAACGGCTGGGCCGATTTTGACGGGACTTTCACTGGCAGATAGCTGATGTTACAAGGAGTAACTTAGGCTACTTTTATTTTAGAAAAAGAATTAGGGTTCCGCGCAGAAAAATAAAAACCATGAAATCCAACATCTCCGCGCGGGTGAAACCGCCAACCTTATGGTAAAAAGTAGCCAGTAGAAAAGTGTGAAAATGTGACTTTGAATGAAAGATGCAATACAGAAATGAACTAATAATGAACCGTCTGATTGCAGTGCTGTAATATAATTGTTGTCACCAATTCCCCTGAAGTAGCTGAATGATTTGAATGATATTTGCATTAAGTTCTATAACCACGAAAGCAAACTTTAGATCGCAAAAAATCCAGTTCCTATAGGGTAACGCGTAGGCTAGTTAATTACAGAACAGGGGACCTATTTTTGAGTGTCACGAATGATTTCGAAATCACCGATGACAAAATTCTCAGCGATGACTTTGAAATTACTAATTTGCAAAAGTCGTATTTTTGAAAGTCATACCCTGTATACCGATCATGCAACTATTTCTCAGCTTTGATCACAGATAAACTTATGATTGTATTCTATTTATTTTTATTTTTTAAGTTGGAAATTGTGTTCAAGTCAAAATTGGCACTAAATATTCGTATCTATGATATCGTTTACGAGTGGGGGTACCCATTCGTAAACGATATCATAGGTATGATAATTTTAGTCACCCGCTGAGATTCAAAAATACGACTGTTTGTAAATCGGTGACTATCGGTCATATCGCTGATATTTAGTCACTCGGTGACATTCAAAAATTGCACCCCTGATCTCTAGATAAATTATGGAGTAAATCTGGCATTGCTAAAAACCAGGGTAAACGTTTTGATGTGGCAACACCACCCAATATCGTTCTATCTCACATGCGGCACGGAAACCAGTCGTCTATAGACAGTCCGTCTACGGGTTTTTTTTTGTGATAATAACACGGTAAAGGTCCAGAGATGCTAAAATTGCCGTCAAATTCAATTGTCATTTTTGTCATTGTCAAATTTTCAATCATCATCACAGATTAGTTAAAGTGTAATATTCTTCATTTTCAATTCTGAGACCGGATTTTTGTAATATATTACTTATTAATTGTAAATAATACTCAAAAGTTTACTGTAGTATATAACAGTAAGTACAGTTTTTTATAAACCGATAAGAGTTTTCATTGTTTTAGTTAAATTTATCGTTAACCAATGTTTCGAACACTGACTTCTTCCATTATAAAATGCCGGCGCCCTATTAGTGCTGATTCACTTATTGGTAAATACTGCTGTATTCACTCGTCCGGAACTCAGTATAAAAATATGCAATCAGCAAACTTAGTTAATGGTCAGTAAATATTATATTCTAATAAAATTATTGTGTCGTTTATTGTCACAAATGCAAATGTTGTAATTCAACCAAACAACATCCTTTGTTCTTCACCAATTTCCATATTTTTATTTCTTTCAGCCATGGCTGTTGATAAGTCGAATTTTTTACTGCCAAATAATCAAAGATTTGTGGAGCTAGACAGCACAACAGCATTTAACAATTTGACCAAGCAAGAGAAACTCTATGCCCATTACCTAAGCCAGGTAAGTTTTTAACATTAGGTTATAAAATATTTTATTAAATACTAGAATACTATTTGGCAATTTTTATATACAGTAAAAGCTTCTTATTCGCGCTTCCTTCATTCACGTTTTCACTATTCGCGGATTAAAAAATTGCAACCCAATCCCTATATTCGCAGCTAAAAATTTCTTTATTTGCAGATTAATAAGTACATACATAATAATAAATGGATTCTAATACGTATCCAACCCAATATCCTTTGTAAATACAGTCAAATGGACTATTAAAAAAAGTAAAATAGATCTTATGACAACTTTGCCTAAAGTATGTTGTTAAATTAATGATATCGCCAAGGACTTTGTCATCAGCCGCCTTCGCTGCGATCGGTGTTTTTGAAAATGAAAACAAACAGAATGAAAGCAACCTTTACTACTCAATGAATAAAGTATATTTTTAAATGTTGCTGTTCCATTCTATGGTAAAAGGCGCTTTGCGTATTTTATTGTTTCGTCTTTCACATTCATTACAAAATTGTGATGAGTAACACATCTCTACCACTCTTTTTCTAATTTATAACGTCAATTAAAAAAATGAGAAACGAGTTTTGACACGAAAAAAAACTGCCAAGCAAGAGAAAATACAAAATTTTCAAACCATTGCCTAAGCCTTAAGATAATTAATCAAAATGTTCAAATACATACTTCAATTAAATTGATTTTTTATATATTTGTTTTTTTTTATTTTGTCACCTAGGAATGTAACCCCTATAATCCCATACAAATTACCATTCCGTATTCGCAGCATATTTATGGAACAAGTCCCCTGCAAATAAAGAGCTTTTACTGTAGTTATAGTTCCAACCATTGGGGTGTCCCCTACTAATTAATTATGATTGGATGATACACTCTAGTCTCTAATAATATTGTTTTATGTTAGGGACGGTGGCTACATATATGTGCCACTTGCCATGTGCTTTATTTATTCAATAGTTTAGTTGATAGTGCCAATGAAAATGCATTCTTATACTTTTCAGGCTGCCTGGAACGGGGGCCTCATAGTTCTAATGCAGACAAGCCCTGAATCTCCTAAAATATTCTCCCTTATGTATAGAATATTCGCAGGCGAACCTTTGGAGGATCTTAAAAAATCCTCACTTAAAGCTGGAGTTACAGAGGATGAATTTCAGGTACCTTTTTTATACTGTTGTATAACAAGATAAACTTGTTGTTTGGGTGATGAAGCATAATGCCAACCCATAATAACTGCAGTGCCACCCAGTACTTTGAAACTCAAAGGCCTGAATTGTACTGTAGTGTGCTTGTTACCCTGAGGCACCAGGTATTAAGGACGAACTAGTCGTTCATTTCTCCATACAACCGTACTTGGGTGATTACTCCACTACTTGACGTTTTAAGTCCAAAATTAAGAATAATATCGATTTATCTCTTCGTTATCTAGGTCAGCCTGCTAATTATACAGAAAAAAAATAAGTGGCTTAAAAGTAATGAGCCTTCAAACATATGTATTTTAGCACGTATTTTAACGCAAGTTTGGACGTAAATAAATTACAAAAGGATTACGAAAACTCGAAAATAAGGCACATACTAACAAGCTTTAGTTTATTGACATTTCAAATAACTTTGGTCTGACTAAATACATTCAGTAGTTTTGTCGTAAAACCCCAAGCACCAGAAGCCAATTCGTACATTTTTGCGCGCCGGTTTTCGTCTTTTCGGTTTTCGTCGCGACTTTACGAGAGTGTGTAATTGTGTATGTGCGAGCATTAGCCTCATACTACTCATCGCTGCAGAGTCTTACCTTGTCCCACGGATGTTAGATGAAATAGCATGCATTTTAGCCGCGCCCACCGATGAGTTCGCTCCATGGACTAGTAGGCTCTTAAATCTCATAAGCCCAGTAATTTCACTGATGACTTTGTCCATCAAATCAGAATAGTAATGCTTAGACATTACTGCTTGGCAGCAGCCTTCAATTTTATTTATTTGTTTAGATCTAAAAAATATTCTGTAAAGGATTTTATGTTTGATGCAGATGAAGAGTTCATTCACACTAGACCAATCATAATTAACCACATCCTTTCACTGAGTTTCACATTACTATCTATTACTATTCACATGGTTGTATCATTTCCTATTTTGTTCATGTTTTATCTTGTTTGTGGTTTACAGGCATTCCTAGTATATGCCGGCGGTATCTTTGCTAATAGTGGAAACTACAAAGGTTTTGGTGATACAAAGTTCATTCCAAATTTATCCAGAGTTGCATTTGGAGATATTTTAGGAGCATCCAAAGCATTTGTTGAGGATATGGCACATATGACTAAACTCTGGCAAGATACCCAGGATGTCATATTTCACCTTGCACCGAGACTAACAAGTCTTGGATTGGCTGATAAGGTTCGTAAAGATTTCTAGTTTTAAGGTTCTCACCATAAATAATTTGTCTATTAGTTGATTATAATGAAAAATGTCTGGGGAAGGAAACCAGCTCTCCCCTTTGAGCATTCATGTTAGTTCTCTTGCATTCTGTTTCTGCTAAATCTTGCAGCAGTGTTGTGGTTGTGCATTGTTTCAGTTTTGCGCATATAGTAATTTAATCGCTGGTTTAAATATAATATTTTCATAGAACAAAATATTAATTAGCAAAGAACACTTATGTGTTGCTAAGCAGTTTTAGTTTTAAAATTCCCGTATTGTGAAATTTCAATAAATAGTTTATGTACCTAATTAATTTGATTGAAACATAATTATACCAATTTAAAGTATCTACCTGTGTTCAGAAAACTGTATAAAGCTCCAAACCAAACGTTTCTTGAAAACTTGAAAGGCACATAGACTGTCCTGACATTTGAATGGGGGATGTACAATTAGCCAATGATATTTAAAAAAAATACCACATAATCAAAATTTATCTGTGAAACATGCAACAAAAAACACTATTAAATTTATAAAGTGTATCCAAGTTCTTGATAAACTAATTTGCTAATAATTGATTACCATTGTTTTAAGTACTTTATTAAAATTAATTTAAAAAAATAATGGGGTCTGTACTTGCAGGGTGTTACAACATATTTCTCTAGTAACTGCACGGAGGATGATTCTAATTTAGTTAATGATTGGATGAAGACCAAACGATTTGAAGCTTACATATGCCGCACTTTCAAGACTGTAGAAGAGGATGGCTGTAAGTATAATTTATTTTACATACATTTATTTATCTGAATTTGTATTCAACGTGTGTCTCACAGTGCTATCATGTAGTCACTGTAGTTGTATCTCATAATACTCAGTTATTAACGCAGTCATGAATAAAAACACTTCAATTTTGTGGTATAAGATGATAATGATTGTAAAGGCCTGTTCAGACCTGTTATTTGCTACCATTGTGGGTAGAGGGAAATATAGAGTATCAAAGCGCCACGCCGAGCCAATGTCCTTCATCATTCTTTCCTCTTTGCACACACTGTCGGTTTGCGTTGACGTTGCGTTAAGGTGAAAATACACGGTTCACTTTTGTCTTTCAATTTGGATGAAGCAACCAAATTGATCCATGTAAACTTATAAGTGAATCATTCAATGTCATTGCAACAACAGCATTCCTTTAATTTTTGCTCCATTCAACCAAAGTGATTCAATTTGGTTGAACCGTGTATTTTCACCTTTACCGTACGGGCCACAAGATTGTAAAAATAAAAAACCGTAATTACTTCAACATTAGATGCCTAATCGAAAATGTACCAGAGCCAAGTGTTTTGTCATTATATAATACATAAGTCTTGTTAACTTTATCACTATACATTTATAAATAACAGCGCAGTCTTTTTTTTTGATCGAGTAAATTTGTTAAAAAGTTTTTTGATCTGTATTTGTATGTCGGTTCGTGCCAAAGACCTTCTTGCCCTTCTTCATCGGTCTATACCAACTTGGAACCCATTCACGTGAGTCATTCAGTCAGCCCTTTGCGTCATTCATGTGAATAATGAGTTTGATGTTAGTTTCCCTAGCGTAGGTGTTAGCGAATAATTCTTAGGTCTATACAGTGTACAGGCCTTACGAATATTCTACAGTAGGGATGCTAATATGACAACAAGCACAATGTCTTCCATTTTTCATTTCCAGTGCCTCTATATACTATCCGCTTGGCAAGCGTAGAAAAAGGACCTTGTACGCGCAAATCTCGGCTCATAACAATGGAAAAAGAGAAATACAAAAATGCCTACTTCCAAGTCACACGCGGTGATTACTCCAGCATCTTGAAGCTGGTTGTGGATAACCTTAGCAAGGCACAAGAGTATGCTGCGAATGATAATGAGAAGAATATGATCAAGCATTATATTAGCAGTTTCCAAGAGGGAGATTTGGAAGAGCACAAAGAAGGTAGCAGATATTGGATTAAGGACAAGGGGCCTATAATTGAAACGTGAGTATTGTGGACATGGTGTAGAATTAAGTTTGTAATTGATTTGATTACTAATTATACAATATCAACATAATAAACATGGAGAGAAAAAAGAAACAGCTGCCTTACCCGGCTTACAATCTCGTGTTCGTTTTCGATTCCAAACCAGCGATCACCAGTATTCGTGTGGAAGGAGTTCGCTAGAGTTTTCGCTTCTTTTCGTATTTTAAGAACTTGTTTCCTTAATAACGTTCGATGTAAAACCAAAGAACCAGCGAAAATTCTAGACTGTTCCTTTCAGCCGAAGACCTAGCGATCGCTGGACGTAATTGTGTTGGGGTCGAAAACGAACACGAGATTGTTAGCCGGTAAGGCCCCAATTCGAACAATCAAGATACAACAGGATGACCAATTCAATGAATAAATTTACTAGTTCTTAATAATGCATGATGGCATATTTCAACTGACGACTTCCATTTCATTTCTTTGAATTTATTATAATCTCTCTTGTGTGTAAAAACGCTATCTATATTTTTTCAGTTACCAAGGCTTTATCGAGACCTACCGCGATCCGAGCGGTCAACGCGGCGAGTTCGAAGGCTTTGTCGCGATGGTCAACAAGGAGATGTCCAAGAAGTTTGGAAGCCTCGTCGACGGTGCAGAGCGGTTCATCAAGCTCCTACCTTGGGGGGAAGATTTAGAGAAAGATTCCTTCCTGCGACCTGATTTTACAAGCTTGGATGTACTGACATTCTCGGGTAGTGGGATTCCTGCTGGAATTAATATTCCTAACTGTGAGTATCGTTATTTGAGACAAAGAGAGCTGTACAATTAATTGCTTAGGCAGTTTTCGCTACATCAAATAGTATTGGGATGCAAAAGGTAGGTTTCGTTGTCCAGCGTGGCGCGTTGCGTTTAGTTAAATTCGGTATAGATCGAACTTAGGACATTAGACATTCTTTATCGTGGAATTAAAACTATAAATTACCCACATTTATACCTATATCTTACAAAATATTAAATAAGATGTTTTCCCAACATTTTGTTTACAGATGATGAGATCCGTCAGAACGAGGGTTTCAAAAACGTATCCCTCGGCAATGTGATCCCTGCTGCTTATAAAGAGTCAGTTATTCCATTCCTTTCTGAAGATGATAAAAAACTGTTGGAAAAATACAGGGTGGCTGCATTTGAGGTTAGTATAATAACACCAAATTGAACAAGATTAAATACACATATACGGATTCGTTTCGGGGCAAAACTCATGATTTTTTTTTTTATTGCAGGTACAAGTAGGTCTACATGAGCTGCTTGGACACGGAAGTGGCAAATTATTGCGCCAAAACGAAGATGGTACCTTCAACTTTGATAAAGAAAAAGTCAAGAACCCCCTCACGGGTAAGTCGTCACTTGTAAGCGGCTAGATGATCTTAGAGAGGGGACTATAGATTTTTTTCTATCAAAGTGTATGTTTAGTAAAAATAGAATTGAGCATTATTATCTAAAACGTAAGGAAAGAATGGCAAGCGTTCATTGAATTATTGACGTTACCGATTGACTTTTCACATCATGCCATCTTTGTACTAATGCTCAGGCCATACTTCGGTTATAATGCCGTTTAACGCGACTTCTTTTTTTTCTTCAAATTGTGGCTTTTAAACGCTGCTGACGTTATTCTGCTAGTGTCAAAGTGAGGCTAGTATACTATATTAATTGCCCGGTTAGAAAATTTTAAACATTGAAATATAATAAATATAAAAAGGTTTAATAAAGGCATTTTTTACATTTTTAGGTTTACATTCAAGTTTTAAAACCTAAAAATGGGATTTTATGTTTTGCCCATTTTCTTGTATAAAAACTTGATCGGATCAAAATGATACTTTTGCCGTACCATTGTAATGTTACTGCCAGCAACTTCACCGAATGCTATTTTTCATAATTATATTAAGTAATTGCTTATCTTCATAATTGTTGAGATGCGCGAGCGACATAGCTGCGCACCGGATTCTGCCCCTTAATTTTGTATTAGGGTATTTTAAATTAGGTTAATAATAATTAATATGGTTTTAAATCATTTGAGTATGGGCCATATATGCACACATTTACAGCTGTACCTAATTATGGTTTATAATTTGCAGGGAAGGAGATCGAGTCATGGTACACAGAAGGAGAGACTTACGACAGCAAGTTCACAACTCTGGGCTCGGCGTTTGAAGAGTGTCGCGCGGAAGCTGTAGGACTGTACCTTTCCTTGGTGCCTGAGATTTTGAAGTGAGTACTACATTATAGTCACCAGTATTTTCAATGTATGTGAATATATAGGATGTTTTGTTTTGCCACAGAAACATTGCTTGACAAGATTAAATCGATACTTAGGTATTTGTAAAACCACTGCTTGGTGATATTTTATTATCTAGAGCTGGCCGTATACGAGACGGAAGTGATATTTTTCAAAAATTTAAAAATATATTTTTTTTTGTAAAATTTTTGGTCTTTGTTACTGTGACTACGAACACTGTGCATTTGACATATTCCGTATCTCAGCAGTCATTAATGGAGTCTTAGGCTGAGATTCAGAGACGAATCTAAGCGTGGACTCACGCTTCCATACGTCAAAATTCTATACAGTTTTGACATAATTATGGAAGGCAAAGTCTACGCTTAGAATCGTCTCTGAATCTTAGCCTTAGAGGTCTTGCAATTATGTTTTGGGCTTGAGACAACCATACCCTCCATTATTTTTTTTAATACATCAATTTAGTTTGTGCAATATTCGAGTTGACCTAATAATGCTTCTTATCTCACTCCTGTACAGAATCTTCGGCTATGAAGGCAAAGAGGCCGAGGACGTGATCTACGTTAACTGGCTCAGCCTCCTGTGGAACGGAGCTGCCAAGGCCACTGAGATGTACCAACCGTCAACGAAGACTTGGCTGCAGGCTAGTATAGTCATAGACTAGTTTCCTTAACAAATCTAGATTCATAGACAAACTATATGTGTATTGTGTATATGGTGCTGGCATCTATTTTTATGTTATCTATTGACTTCTATTAACTTAGATCTTAAATGAAGAGGTGGAGTCTTAAAAAAAGCACATGTATTTGTGTATTATAGAGATTATTAGAGCTGCTGTCCGAACGAGTAATTACAAATAGATCTATCCAAATAAATAAAATTTAAGTGTCTGTTTGTAATGTCAAAATAATAGCTTTTTACCAAATGCATATGAAAGTATATACGGTACCTATAAAAAAACAACCATTTTTAATTTTTTTGTCTGTCTGTCTGTTTGTTCCGAGTAATCTCCGAAACGGCTGGACCGATTTTGACGGGACGTTCGCTGGCAGATAGCTGATGTTACAAGGAGTAACTTAGGCTACGTGGCCGAAGCCGCGGGGCGCAGCTAGTCTTCAATAAAATAGAGATCAACTAGTTGTAACTAAGTATAGTGTACGGAAGTAAAGACTTGTTTTATTCGTTTTTTTACTATAGTGTTTATTGTGTAAACAGGCGCACGCCAGAGCTCGCTTCGCCATCATGCGCTTATTGGAATTAGAAGGCGACGGACTTCTGACGATAACGGAGGCCGAGCCTGGCAAGAACTTACTGCTTACTCTGCAGAAAGACCGCCTAGCTACGGATGGAAAGAAGCTTATCGGTAATTATTATTAAGGGCCTGACTTTGGTCGCACAGATTTCAGTTTTCAGCCCCACTTCTCCGCAGCAAAATGCAACAACTAGCGCCATTTTCACAATTATATATTTGCGGAACCGAACACTTGCAAGTGTTACTTACTAGGTGGTAGGACTAACCGGATTCACTTACGTGGTTCAGCCGAGCTTCGCAACGATTCGCTCCGTTGATGAAGAGGTACTGAATACCTCGAAACCGATCGGGCAATCTACGCGAAGCTCGGCTGAACCACGTAAGTGAATCCGGTTAAATATATATAAATAAGAGCTCCAGTTGTTCATTCATTAAAATTGTAGTAATTGGAACTTTACAGCTGTTTCTTTAATAACTTAGACAATAAGTTATTACTCTATTAGGCAATCTTTTGGTGGTTGGCTACTATAGACACACACACACACACACACACACACACATCTGTTCATATTATAACTCAATTTTTTTTTTTAATATTTTAGTAAGTGCAACTTAGGTATATACGTTTAAAACCCAGTCTTGCGGGATCCTACTACCAATAATAAATGCAAATGTGTGTTTGTATGTTTGCATATTTCTTGGTTTGTTGGTTTGTCCTTCTTTCACGCAGCAACGGATCGACGTGGTTCTTGGAATAGATATAGTTTATGGCCCGGAGCTGTTGTCAACACAGTATTTGTTCCGTCAGGTAACTTCCTGGTGAAGCTGCAAACAATAAAGGCGACGGGCGACGTGGCGGCGGGCGAGCGCCTGTTCGACCGGTACACGCGGCTGGACGCGCCGTGGGCGCGCTGGCGCGACATTGTCATGATGCACAAGCAGCCGCGCAACATCTTCGTGCAGCCCAACACTGTCGTCAAAGGTACACTATACCCTGTTCCAAAAATCTTAGAAATTTTATCGGCTCCGTAGCTAAGTTGGTAGTAACCCTGCCTGCAAAGCGAGGGGTCCCGGGTTCGATTCCCGGCCGGGGCAGATTTTGTGTAAACATAAAATTTGTTCTCGGGTCTTGGATGTTTGTGATGTGTATCTGTGTGTGTCCATGCCACCTGCGACACAGGGAATCCTAGTGCGGGGGTATGAGTGTAAGCGTTTAAAAAAAAAAAAAAAAAGGGGATGACAGAACGAAAAACTTGATAGAAAACTGTGCAATCCATAATTTAATGATAGACTAAACAAAACTGTAATAAAATGAAGTTTTTTTCGTGCAGTTATTTTTCTTAGACTGGGAACACAGCAGAGATTTGAAACATTTTCTGCAATCGCCGCCATTTTCTTTTTCTGTCTGTTGATCTGTTCCAATCTCCGAACTTGAGTGTGTATCTTGCTGCGTATGTGTTATTGTTAAAGATCTTGTTATTTTGTAGTGGTTTTGTTTAAGATCTTGTTGATTCTTGTTATTTGTTTCTTATTACGTTATTATTGTGCCGCGCGAGAGAAAAGCCGGGGGAAATAGAAACAAAAATATTTTTCACAAGTGAAAAATGTTTTAGGCAACTGGCATGTGACTTTGACAGTGACTTTTCGTGACATTTCTTTGTTTACAAAAAATATCTAAGATTATGGAAGAAGCACGAAGCGCTTATTTTCAGTCATGATCCGTTGCGGGTGGCATAATGTTTTAGTATTGCTCATAATATAACGTGTATCTTTATCGTTCCAGATGACGACGTAGAGCTCAAACGCTACCCGGCAACCGCAGAGGGCATGGTCGCTTCGTGGGTGGAAAGATTCCCCAACATTGAAGTTCTCGACCATCTCGATACCCTGGCCAACCTTGACGTGGAACACTTCCGCGAGTTGAAGGATCTCCTTAGTGCATAACTTGAATTTACATATATGTACCTGTATGCAGTGGATATATCTTTAGGTTAAATATTGTATTAATATACCAAAAGTATGAATAAAGGACTTTTTGGATCTTTAATTTTTGTTTTGTTTGTTAATCACAAGTATGGTAAAAAATCGTGTCTTTTTATAGTTCTTATCATCATCCTCAGCCGGAAGACGTCCATGGATGAACATAGGCCTCCCCATAGAACGCCACTTGGATCGGCTACTCGCCTCTTGCCTCAAAGGGATCCCCGCGGCTTTCACTAGGTCGTCAGTCCACCTAGTGGGTGACCGGCCTACGCTACGTCTTCCGGTTTGTGGTTACCAATCGGTTATCGGTTCTGCGATAGATGTGGCCGGCTCATTGCCATTTCAACTTGCTAACTTTGAGATATATGCTATCTTTGCTCTATTTGAGACATAGTATACTATAGACTATCATGCAGGTATGTCGGTGACTTTCGTATAGTTCTTATAACTTCTGCTAATTGCTGAGACGATTTGAACAAGCTGCAAGTAACAAGCCTAATGGAAAGTATATCGTGTCTGCTCATCACCCAGAGCAGAATGACAAACTCCAGCGTAGCACTATACAGAACTCTACTAGTACCTACGTTCAAACTGAAACAGCAATGGATTGAATGCATGAACTTAGATCACATAACATGCAAATAAATAATAATAAAATAAGATATGACAGTGGATCCTTAAAAATATGTATAACTTTTTATTTTATTTGGTAACGAGACGAGCTGGTCGTTTGCCTGATGGTAAGCAAAACGCATGACAATTGCAGTGCCACCCAGAACTTTGAAACAAAGGCCTGCGCGGCACTGCAGTGCGCTCGTTACCCTGAGACATTAGGTATTAAGTTTCATAAGCCCAGTAATTTCACTGGATACTCTGCTCATCAAACCGGAACACAGTAATGCTTGCACACTACTGCTTGGCGGCAGACTTCACGAGCAAAGCGGTGGTAACAACCCAAACGGACACTCGCAGAAGAGTTAGTCCTCCCACTAACTATTTTTAAGGATAAGGAGATAGGCATTTGCGTAATAATTCATATGGCGCAAGGAGTTAAATATTATACATCTCTGGATCGCATCTTTACTATAGGTAAGTACCGTACGTAGGGGTCCCGCATTTTCCACCATGACCAGAGGGTGCACTTGCCCACACCTCCCCCTGCGCGGTGCGCCTATCCTAGACAAGACTAACTTTATTAGCACATGCGCATCCAGGCTGATATTTGCATGGGAACAAAGAGGATAGATAGGCATTACGCATGCGCTGAAATTCCCTGCTACCACTACAATAAGTACCGCGTCTTATCGATTTGTGTCGGTGAACAATATCATAAATATCCCAATTTACATCAAAAAGTTTGGACTATGTATTTATCTGGTTCATTGTGATAATCATGAACTTGAATAAGCTAAACTGAGCTCAAACCGAAAAGCTAGAAACCACGGGGAATATTTGCAGGTTCCTCGCCGATGTTATACCTAGGTACGTACCTCGAATAAAGTTACTTGTAGCACACAAGTTTGCGGGCTTGTGATTTTCTTATGAATGATTAATGTTCGTTATTAATTTACTATACCTATTTAAGAAAACATTAAAAAAAATATCATACCTATATTATTTCATTTAAGATAATGACGATTGCAGCGATGATGAGATGGTTTTCATGTCCGACGAAGAAAAAGCTATTGAGATGGAGAAAATTACAAAAATGCTAAGAAAAGCCAATCAGGTATGTAACATCCACATTCACTCATCGTCGTTCTATGCGATTCAGACATGCAGATTAGTAGACAAAATTAAAATTATTTGAGCGGATATGTACCTCCTACTACAATACCTATATGGCGCCATAATGGTCTTACCCGCAAGGGCCATAACGCCTCGAGCACGGACTTTACCTGGTACATCACCTGTCTGTATTATTAAATTGTACGAAATGATGATTTTATACATATCTATAAATTGAGTGAATTTGATAAAAACAAACTGTGACACTTTTTTTTAAAAATTGATACTATGAAACATAATAAGTATACAAGATGAACAAACTACTGAAAAAGACGAATTGTACGAAGTGAGCATTTGTAGAGATGGTGATGCTTTCTTGCCTACCTACTAGGTTTCTTGCTGTGCCATAGTTACTGTCTGTGAAGTCTGTGCTGTGCCTTCCATAAATTTATCAACATAACATTAACAACAGCATCGGACCATCAGTCGAAATATGGTCCGTCTATCGTAGATAATAATTACTTTGTTTACCGACGGACAACAATCTAAAATATATTTATTTAGGTATTAATTGTGACTAGGTACCACCGCTTTGCTCAGCGTAATCTGCCGCCAATCAAGTATATAATGTGGAAGGATTAATTAGGTACTTAACTGTGTTCTGGTTTGATGAGCAAACTGGTCAGTGAAATTACTGGGATTATGAGGCAATACAATCATGTCTCATGTCATGATAATGAGCACAACGCAGTGTCACACAGGGCTTTGCGTTTCAAAGTTCTGATGGCACTACGATGGTTGTGGGCTAGCGTCATAATGTTCCCTATAGGTACTATCATGCAAACGTACCGCTCGTCCAATAAAACAAAGTTCTTTCTAGATCAAAATCATTAGATACCTAATAGATATTTATATGCTTTGTTGTGAACTGCTAATCATTTTAACAAAATAGATATTGATTAATTTCAGGTTGCGAGGGATCTCAAC
The DNA here is from genome assembly GCA_907269065.1 of Crocallis elinguaria. Taxonomy (NCBI): domain Eukaryota; kingdom Metazoa; phylum Arthropoda; class Insecta; order Lepidoptera; family Geometridae; genus Crocallis; species Crocallis elinguaria. The sequence continues at coordinate 5,344,566 of OU026079.1, read as the reverse complement.
ACAGATATGAAGGAACTTCAAGATTGCACATGGAAGTTGCTCACCGATAAACCTTCGGAAGGTGAAAAAGTAACCGTGCTCGAAACTACATTCCACAAAATTTATTCTCAACTGCCTAACGAGCTATCAAGTGATACGAAGAAGTCGCTCAATATGCCGAGTGCGTTATTCTCCCTTCTTTCTCTCGCTTCTGAGAAGGGTCTCAATTTGGAACAGCAAGCTGATCTTAAAGATATAGGTATAACGGGCGGTGAAAGCCATCTGATGCTACATTTCTCGTTCAAGCATCTGTCCTCGGCCTAAATGGTCGCGCTAGCAGCGACCGCGGTGAATGTTCAACCGCCGACGCCGCAGCCAGCTGCACAGATCCGGCGCTATCATCATCGTCACAGGCGTTGCTCTCCAATGAAATAGCTCTGATCTTTGAGCGCTGTGGTTAGTTTGTTATTGTAGCTTGTCACCGCTGGAAGAGCGGGAACAAAAGAAGAAAAGAAAAGAAAGAAATAAGATATCAAAGAAATTTATTAGAAGAGGGTCGTGAGGTCGGCCTAGGGTTCACGCGCACTTTAATTTGGTCTAGAATACCGCACTCTCCTGGCGATCTTCCTGCATGTAGTCCCGGGTTCTAGTTCTTCTAGTCAGGTATTATATATCAGCTGGGTGCACTCGGAACCGCTGCGGTCGACAGTGGCACAGGGGTTCTATTAGCTTCTTCGGTTTTTATTCTATAAGGTGTTCCCAGTTTGGGAACACGAAACACTTAAATAATATCCTTCAGTTCTTGGATAATGAAATATAGGTAGTATAGTACTCGTAAAATCTTTAAAATTCATAAGCGCTGGCGCAACAAACAGACGTGCGCTCGCTTTCAAGCTCATTGAGGTCTGAGCCCGCTGCCGGCGCGGCGGAGGGGCGGCCGCGGCCGGTCATTGACCGAGCGCGAAAACAAAAGACTTGTCAGCTGAGAATTTCTACCTGTATGAAACTATCGCTCCGTCTTTGTGTACGTTGAAGGTTTTTTTTAATATTTTTTATAATATAATATAAGCATAATTTGTGTAATATTTTAAGTTTTAAATTATGTAATAAGAGTGCTATAATTATTTATAAATAAACGTGAGGTAACATAAAATGCAGTCTTCTCCCGGTCTGGTTCGTCAATCATAATCTGCCAAAAGGCCTTAGATAAATCGATGCTAGACAGGAATCTAGCATCTTTTAGGTTATCTAGGATTTCAGAGACGTATGGCAAGCTATACGCATCCTTTTTCGTGACTGAGTTCAGTTTACGACTATCCAAGCAGAAGCGAGGATTTCCATCCTTCTTGCCGACAACCAAGACAGGAGAAGACCACGGACTTTCACAAGGTTCGATGACATCTAAGGAAAGCATTTCATCAACCTGTTCCGTGATGATTCTCTGTTTCTCTGGGGACATTCGGTAGTAACGCTGTCTAATTGGTTCAGCATCACCAGTATTTATGCGATGCTTTATCAAATGCGTTCTGCCCAAGCCCTTCTCAGTAAAAGAAATACTGCAGTACTTCTTGACGACGTCATCAGCAATTAGTTTTTGATGATCATCGAGGTTTTCATAAGCATGCAAATGAATATCGGAAGAGTTCGATATTTCAGACAAACCAGGATCGCTATGAATAACTCTGTCAATGAAAGCACTGGGTATACGCCTGCATTTTTGGTACATGGTAGAGAGTTGGTAACGTGTGGTTCACATTACATAGAAAATGAAAATTCTCCTGAATTGATTTTTCTACCTAGAGACGCTTATGCCGAGAATTTGGGTCACTTGTCTCGTATTTTTGATAAAGTCCAAGCTGCACTCTGGCAAGCTCATGTAAAAAATACTAAACGCTATGACACACGTCGGAAAGAATTTGAATTTAGTGTTGGTGATGTCGTTTGGAAGCGCTGTTATTTCCAAAGCGACAAAGACGCTCACTTTAGTAAAAAATTAGCACCAAAATATCAAAAATGCCGCGTCAAAGCAAAGCGATCTCCTTTGGTTTATGTTTTAGAAGACATGAATGCGCATGATTTAGGTGTTTGGCATATTAAATACCTTAAAATAGTAGGTAGCTATTCGAATAATTAATATTCCAGTCAAATTATTAGTTGTAGTTTTAATCGGATTTTACTGTAGCTACGCAAAATCCTTTTGTAAAGGAGGGGGTACTGTAACGTAACGTTACCTCACGTTTATTTATAAATAATTATAGCACTCTTATTACATAATTTAAAACTTAAAATATTACACAAATTATGCTTATATTATATTATAAAAAAACGTGAGGTAACGTTACGTTACAAGCTGGCCAAAAAAATTATAAAGTTGTACATCCTTGCGATTTCTAACTTGATACTTTATTTAAACTGAATGGCATTTTTTAGAAAATTTTTAATAAAATTAAATTTACCTATACAATTTTTTTTTTCTATAGCATTGGTAGTTCCGCATAAATAAGGCAGTGAACATTTTCATGTTACCACCAAGTGACAAGTTGGTTAGGCAAAATCGGAAAAGGTATCTATGCAATTACTATAAATTAAGATATAGATAATAGAGTTTTGTTAGTGGGAGGACTAACTCTTCTGCGAGTGTCCGTCTGGGTTGTTACCACCGCTTTGCTCGTGAAGTCTGCCGCCAAGCAGTAGTGTGCAAGCATTACTGTGTTCCGGTTTGATGAGCAGAGTATCCAGTGAAATTACTGGGCTTATGAGACTTAATACCTAATGTCTCATGCAATCGTTATGCTTACCATCAGGCAAACGACCAGCTCGTCTCGTTACCTAATAACATAAAAAAAAAATAGAGTTACCTATATGGTAAGTCCCTACGTCGCTTCTTGATCTGAACTGACCCTAAGCAGTCTTCCAGTTATGATACAGCGAGCGAAGACATACACCAGCCAGAGTCAAAGTTCGCCAAGCCATTTCCAGCGAGAGGACTGACGACTTGATTATCCATAAAACTAAATACAGGAGCGCAATCCACGAATCCAGAAATTCTTATCTGTAATTACCAAGTTTCCATTTAATGGATCAGGTAGATTCGAAGAAAATTGGTTTTTCATTCGGACGTAAGTAGTTACGAAAAACCTAAAAATGTAGTTGTACTCTGATGAAGAAATTGGTAGGTACTTACAGGAATGGAACAATAAAAATCGGTCAATTTCAACTATATAATTTATTCACATTCAATACAAAACGTGTGTGATAGAAACTTTAATATGAATCGGAACATCACAGTTTCATCGCCCATATCATGCTAGTTAGCTATGAATAAAATGAAAAATATTAGAAGTCACCACACACAAATAAATAATCTCAACTCTAATAAAAATAAATAGAGAATGACGTCGAGGAAATTATTTTTGCATAAAATTAATGCTTTTCAACACCGTTGCAATCGAATCGATTCTAGACACTTTCTGCATGAATATAATACCACAAGTTCATTTGCATACGTTAGTAAACAAAGTCGTCAGCGGAATAGATTTTGTGTAAGAGAAAACGCAACCTATTGCTTATATAAATGTACACATGGGTGAGTCAATGTCTGTTCTATAAATAGTTATTATACCTAAAGAAATCTTCTAAGCACCATTCTATTCGATTACAGTTACGACGTGACTTAGCGTTCAATACTATTTGATAATGATAAACATTTAAACTTAAAATTGACTTAGGGTCACCATACAAAAATGTAAATCAATAACAACTATGAAAAGTTAAAATTAATATTGAGTAAAACGTATTTGTGCAAACACACACTAAATTGTGTCATTTTATCTTTCAATAAAAGGACTACATCAAATCCAGTCATTTGTTTTATCTTTTTATAAAGGCACATAAGAATAATTTACATATAACGAAAAGTACACTCTGCAAAATATTATTTTATATGCACTTTTATAACAAAATCTACAGCAAGAAAAGCTGTTAATAAAATACTCTTTTTAAATACTTTTAAACCCAGCAGTTAACTGCAAGTGTCGAAGAAATAAAACTTTTATAATAGTAACGTAGAATCAATCAAACTATAAACTATATTTAATATACTTATTTTTGATTACATTCATAAACTTCTAATCTATGCTTTAGTTTCGACAATCCAAATTCTAAATTGATATCTTGTCATGATTTCGTGATCCTACTTTCAACAATTCCTAAAAAAATACTTTCCGGCAGAGATTCAAAACAAGTTTTCCACCTACGTTTGCCACTAAACCAGTCTTACATTAAGCATCTGTTACTGTGAGATTCTACGCAACATCCTTAATTAAAAAGTCGATTAGGACTACGTTTTGGCAAGAATATCAAATACAGCCTCAATCAAATCGTAGCTAAAAGCATCGGTTGAAACAATAAACTGTGTCAGATAACAAGTGTCAGCTAAATAAATCAGTTGGCGGCATTTCATTACACAAACTGTTAACAAATGCTTTCATAAATCACAAAATCAAACGATATCCGTCGCAATCAATAGTTCTTCTCAGTCAACTTTCTCAGAGCATTCTGTACTGTCGCTTTCGCCTTTAGATGGGACAGGGGATCTGAAAACAAAACCACATCATGACTGCGCAACATACGCTCTGCTTAGACCAATCGAAGCCGATCCTATATAATTACTGTTTCATGTGACATGTGACTTCGCTTCATTACACTCCAATCTACGTTGTTCTGCAAGTTGCGACATTTTTTATTTATATATTGCATTTATATTTCATTTTAAGAAGACCAATATTTTGAAATAAATTTACATGATTCAATGTTATTGTCAGCTATCTACAAAACGGTATGCATGTATGTATTACAATATACAGGTGTCGCAGTTTTCTTTAAAATTCTCTATATCTATAGGATTTTAAATTTTAAGCATTAGTGCTGAAAAATTTAATTCAAAAAGCATGAAGCGTGCACAGAATTATATTTATGTTCGGGGAGTTATTCGTAATTATTTACGTGACATGTAAAAATCAAAACATACACACCTTGGCAGCGGGTCCTTTATAGGATCCGGTTTCCTTGTCACGCTGATCGAAAAGTTTTTCCTTTGTTTTATTTTGTCTAGGATATTTTCGGGGCTCGGTTCCTTTTCGCTCTCTTTCAATATAATGGCAGGATTATGTGTTCTCTTCGGCCTGTATGTAGCGTAGTTACCGGGAGAGTACATGGAAATGGTTCTATTGTATTTGAGCGGATCTCTCAACGAGTGCGCGAGATTGTCCTCCGTACCGTCGGAGCTTTCCAGAAGCGATTTGGTTCGCGAGTATCTCTGGGTTCCGTACGACAACGGCTGATCATAATCTAAGTAGCTTCTGCTTCCCGGATACTTTCGGAAATCGTTTCGATCGAGAGACCGGTACGTGTCAATTTTGTCGTTCAGTCCGTAGTTTTCATATCTTAGATTATTTCTAGTGCTAATGGGCTCACTTAAGAGAGATCTGTAACGCTCTGTGGACGGCGAGAGGTCAGACGAGGCGGAGAGTCCGGGAGAAAGATCATAAATCCCGGGAGAAGTTGGAGAGATATCGTATTTAGGTTCCGTCGGAGGAGCGTGTATTCGAGCGAGCGGATCATACTCGGCCGCGCCGGGACCTACTAAACTGCTCTTCCGTCTCTGTTTCTTCTCATTGAATCTCGAATAGAAGCTTTTTCTCCGTATTCTATCGACGATATCTTCCTTTTCGGGCGAGGTCGACTCACGGTTTCGCAGCGGGTGAGCCGTGCTGTTATCGGACGGAGATATGGGATTTTTATCCAAGTATTTAGTAGCTTCGGCGCTCAAGTCAGACTTTAATTCAGAATTTGACACATTCGACCGGCTCCTCGAGCGACTGCGACTGTGCGTGTCGTTATCTAGGATTCTGTCTAGTGTAATCGCATTTTTCTGTAAGATATCTTTCTTTTCAGTCTCACCGTCGACTGAGGAAGTATTCATGATTTGCGGTTCTATCACAGGATTAGTAGGAACTATTTTCTTAACTCTTGGCAATCTGGAGAAGTCTAATTTTAAACTGTTTTTATTTCTTGTGTTAATATCGTTTTCTTTCTTATTTACTATTTGATCATCGTTGTCGGTGGTTAAATTCGATACGCTATCACTAATCGTACTACTGTATTTGTTTTTGCGTCCTAAGCCGTTCAGAAGCAACGATGTGGGCCGTCGAGGCCTTTCTGTTTCAAGGCTTTCTAAAACAGATACACTGTCAAGCTCACTTTTGTTACTTATTTCGGCTGTGTCGATACTTTGCGACTTTTCCATAACCGGTTTCGTTTTTTCTTTAGGTTCGAATTTCTTGAAAAGTCCTAGTACTTTGGAAACGGTAGTTTTATTGTTATTTTGAGGCTGGGCCTCTAAAGCCGCGACGTCGGTTAGCGTGACCGCTCTTTTAATGAGATTCGATTCTGTGGGAGGCTCGGCATTCACGGGGACAGACTGCTCCCGTTGCGTTCTTTTCAGTTTGGCGAGATCTTTCTTAGTATCATTAGTTTCTGAACTATCAGCTATCTTTTCAGGGGAGCTAGATTTACTGGACGCAAACTTTTCTAACTTATGACCAATTGACTGTAACATTGATTTCTTCTTTGTGACAGTAGTGGTTTTCGCAGTTTCTTCGTCAGTTTTTTCTTTAACTTTCTTTGTTACTTTTTTCTTTTCCGTAGCAATTTTGGCATCACCGGAATCTTGACCGCTTGCAATATCAGTCTTTGACTTTGAAGAGACTTTCTTTACTATCTTTTTCTTAATCGTTCCTTTCTTTTCGTTCGATTCAGAGTCGTTAGTTTTCTTAACTTCTTCTTTTTTGGACGCACTGTTCAATATTTTTGTTTTGGAGCTTTCATTGTTAGCTGTTTTTTCCGTTGCGTCAGTAATACCGTTCGCGATGGCGTTGCCGTTTTTAAATTTGTGATCGGTTAGTTCGGATTTATCAGCATCCATGTTATTAGCGATTTGATATTTTTTCAAAGTAAAAGTATTACTTGCAGTTTTCTTGTCACTTTCTTGCTTGTCGTCACTTTGATCTTGGGATACGTTATTTTTTAATCCATCCATTTTAGGTAAAATATCTGTTTTTTTCCTGGGTAAAGTAATACTGAAGCTTACTTCGACATCCGTTTTGGTTTCAGGGATAGGATCATCTTTTGGAGTGGGACTTTTACTTTTATCTTTTTTAATGTTACGACTGACGTACACCTTTTCCGGGGAGGGGCTACTGGTGGGGTAGCTTTTTGGTCGGATTAGCCTCGACTCCCTCTTGTCCCTGCTATCGTTCTCTTTGGCGGGGGAAACCTCGGAGTCGGTATTTTCACTCGGTTCATCGATAGAGTCCAGGGTCTTGACCGGATAGCTCTTTGGTCGGCTCAACTTCGAATCCTTCGAAGCGATATCATCGAAGCGCGCTTTTTGCCTCGCGTCGGGCAACGTTCCGTACCGAGAGTCGGACAACGCGGCCGCGTCCACCGTCGTCTCCTTGATATTGTCAAGGCTCGGGAAAAATGGCGTGTTCGATCTGCTTCGTTCCTTAACGGCCAAGGGCCCGATCGGCGAGACGCACTTGCGGACGCCGCCGCCGTCGTCCACGTCCACGGGACTCCTCACGGCCGCCGCCGCCGCCGCCTCCGCGGCTCGGCTGCGCTTCTCCCTGATCTCCCGCAGGATCTTCTGCGTCTCGAGCTCCTTCTCCTTCTTGTGTTTCGCGTAGAGACTCTCGTCGGTCGGCGAGTCGAAGAAGTCCGAGCGAAGGAATCTAGAGACGCGTTTTCGCGGCGCTTCGCCCGCCAGCCGTAGCGAGTGGCGGCGCAGTCCGACTCGGTGGCCCAGTTCCGCGGCGTCCGCGGATGGCTCGTCCGCCGCCGCGGGCCGCTCCGCGAAGTACTTGCTGAGGAGCGGCCGCTCCGAGCGACGCGGCGCGTCGTCTGCTGGCGGCACGTCGTAGGCGGGCGCGGCGTCGTCGGGCACGTCGTCGGCGGGCGCGGCGTCGGCGGGCACGTCGTCGGCAGGCGCGGTGTCGTCGGGCGGCGGCGTGGCGCGGCGGCGGCTCGGCGGCGTGGCCCGGGCGGGCTCGGCGCGCGTGTCGCAGGCGGAGTGCGAGCGCGCGGCGCGCGGCGCGGGCGGCGCGGGCGCGTGCAGCGACAGCGTGCGGCGCAGGTCGCGCGCGGCGGCGGGCGGCAGGTGCGCGAGCAGCTGGCGCTGCAGGCGGCGGGACAGCGCCGGCGTGAGCCCCGACAGCGCGCGCATCTCGCGCTCCGAGAACTCTATCGAGCTGAGATCGAGGTCCGACAGGTCGAGCCCGCTTCCATCCTTCTCCCCCTCTTCCGTCGGCTGGGTCTTCGTCCGGTGCTTGCTCGATTTCTTACTACTACCTGAAATTTAATCGAAAAACACACGTTCGATCATGCAGAACGCTCGCTGGGATGGAGTATTTACAGTGCCCGATCGAGCGAGGGGATCGCGGCTCGCCGCGCACGCGGAACGAGGCGGCCCGCCGTCGAGGCGACGGAGCGGTTCCGGCAGGCGGCCCGCCGTCGGTTAAAGCTAAACGGCGATACGGTCGGTTAGGAGTTAATGGAATCTACGACTGTATTAGAGCAAACCGTAAGCTTTAGGTACGCCAAACCAAATCACAAAGTATGCATTAAAATGTTGCTTCGATACTGTAAATTATCATAATGCGAAAGTAACTAAAACGGCATCAGCGGTATCAAATATTCCATAATAGAGGCATCTCCATTCTGACAACAGCCGCGGCGCACCGTGCGGAACACAAAAATAACACATGAATTAAAATAAAATAATATAGTTTAGTACCTATTCCTGCGTGTCGTTTGAGGCGGGTTTGTGGTTGGCGCTGGTGCCGCTGTGAAGTGTAGATTTGGTCGGAGCATGCAGTGTAACGCGCAACCCCACTGCAACCACACCAACACAACCTCACTACCGCTGCGCGCCGCAGTCCGCCGCGGCCCACGGGGCGCGGCAAGCGGCGACGCATACATCGAGTGCTACCACATCCACTATCTACTCGGCTATGCCACGATTGCTTTCTAAACAAATTAATTAACTGTCTGCATGGAATCACTCTTTACTGTTCAATATTACGTTAACAAATCATCGACGACTTTTAAATAGATGTTTTCTTTATCTACTTCAGAAATTCTAGTACTGCATTGCCAAACTATATGCGATATGTGAAATGCCTTTGTACACTTCATGCATGTCCAATCTACTTAATAGAACGTAACGTTATATTTGAGAGCAACGCAACATTTTCCTGCTAGTGTTAGCGGGTAGGAGAAAGTCAACACCTGCACAAAGAATGCAAATTGTATACAAATATAACACTACAAATGCAAAAAACTGGTTAAAGTCATTAATAAAAAACATTGTTAATGAATTCTAAGAAAATACACACAAAATTACAATAGACTACGGTCACGTTAATTATGTATGTAGTCTATTATAAATGGAGATGTTAAGTGAAAACTATTCGTCCGGTGGAAAACGTCGCTAATACCCGCGGTAACGTCCGCGACGTTGAGAATAAGATAGTTCTGTCGCGTCCTCATGGAATGTGTTGATAGTTAATTGATTTGTTTTAGTCGAAGCTAGCTTTCTTGTGAGTTTCGTAGCCCGTGCAGAGCAGTTCTAACTACGTGTGTCGTGGCGGGTCGTCTCGGACGGGAATGATGCAGCTGGCCGTTTATACAATTCGTTGTTGCTATGATCTAATCTAAATGAACATTTGTGGCACACATGAGGGCCAATGGTGCATAGAACTAAATATATGAAAACTACTTTCTCTTACATAGTTTGTAGTACGTTTCAGAATAGGTGCCTTTATTATCACTGAGATTTCGATCAATAAACTATAGAATATGTAAAAGAAACAATTTTGAAATAAAGTTTTTGCTAGACATTTTTTGGTAAATTTAATCTACAAGTATTGGTATTGTCGATCCTGTATCTTGTTATTACAATTTATAAAAAAGCATTTAAATTAAATTATAAAAGCGCTGCCGCTCCAATATCAACCTATTACTATAAGCTGTTAAGGAAATACAATGAAACCGTTAATGATAAAAAACTGATTTTAGTACACAATTATTTTTCCATGTCCAAATGTTTGCCAAAGCGTTCAGATGATCAAAACAAACGAATTGCATAAATAGCCTTAATAAGTAACCGATTACCGGCAATTTTCACCGGATCTCTATGTGTTAATAATGTTCATGTCTCTCATGCTGCAATCAGTAACAATTTAAAGCCAAATACTGCGAAACGTATCGCTTTTAGAAATTTTGAATTTTGTTTTGTAAAATTTCACAACACTTGGAAACAGTACATATAAAAAACTTATAACTGAAATCTCTTTCGAAATTGTTTGCTATCAGCTTTGTATAAATAAAAAAACTAGACGTTGAGACTTTATTTTATATTTATTAAAATTACAAATATTTATTAAAAAAAATTATTCTATTGGATAACGAGACAAGCATGTCGTTTGCCTGGTGGTAAGGATAACGCCGTCCCATAACAATTGCAGTACCGCTCAGAACTTTGAAACACAAAGGCTTGCGCGGTACTGCAGTGCGCTCGTTACCCTGACATATTAGAAATTAAGTCTCATAAGCCCAGTAATTTCACTGACTACTTTGCTCATCAAACCGAAACACAGTAATGCTCGCACATTACTGCTTGACGGCAGACTACACGAGCAAAGCGATGGTACCCACCCAGACTAACACTCACAGAAGCGTTAGATCTACCACCTGCTGAATACATTATACATTAAAAGTTTATAGGAATTTGTAATTCAATTTAATTGGAAAAATAGAGATGACTTTTGAGAAAAAAAAATTGAACAAAGTATTTCGTCACCTATACAATAATCGTCCATTATCTTCACCTATATACTGATCGTATGTTTATAAAACGACAAAAAAATGAAGTGAACTCAAAGATCGGTGCGATGTGTTGCAAATAATACAGTGACATTTGACTATACAGTGATATTTGACTACAGCGGCACGTGATCATGCCTAAACAAGCGTAGCGGCCGTGTGGTACTGGCAACGTTTTCCCCGTGCGTGAAGCGAGTGCGTAAGCCGGCGGAGCACTCACCTCGCGGCATCGTCTGGCGGGACTTGTTGAACATAGAGTCGAAATCTGCGTGCAAGTCGCGGGAGCCCCAGCCTTCGCGCCTGTGGAATTTAGATTACACATTATTATAACGGGGTTATGTAAGAAAAGCATCAGTTCCAGGCCAATTTGAGTAAGTGAGTTTTTGACGTTGACGTTTCACAAATCATTTTTGACAGCTACGAGTCAAAATATGACAATTCAAGGGATAACAATTCAAGATCATTGTGGAATGTGGATTTGTAAAGTGAGTACATAATAATTATGGGAAGAATATTATGAGCGAAGACTTCCCAAATATATACAAATTTAATAGTGGGAAGGATTTTCTGAACGAAAATACGCTTTTTTGCAATCCAGAGCAAGTTCGCTTGTATTTTTATTCGTAATGAAGTAATTGAAATTTCATAAAAAATAGTCGTAATTCGTACAGTTGTGAGTGTTGTTGTAACTTACGTTTCTGAGACACTTCTTTTACTTTCCATATATCTATGTGTGCTGCATGTAATGAATAAAATTGTAGATTTATTAATAACATTAGGTTGATGAAAAAATTACCCATATACAACAGTATGGGTAACACAGCTAATGGACTCAACAAACGTGCGCTTTTGTAAAGCGATGGAACTGAGCAATTGTGACCGCTCAACGGAATAGTTTTTAATAATAATAATAGTTATAAGTATAAGATAATAGTTATAAGAACTCTATAGTTGATGCGTACACTCTAGAGTAGTTCGTGTAGTACTATTTAATAAGAATAGCACTCTGGTTACGTTAATATTCTAACGTGAGAAATAACTTTTTATAATGTGTAAACTTTACTAAAAGGCGAAACAGCCCATACTGTTGTATAGTGGTGAAATGACAAGACCATACCCATGGTATGATAATAACGTTAAGAAGTTGAAATACTCACAAGAGATGCCGCCTCGGTAAGTGTGGGCTGCATGCATAAAATTAATAATATATTAGTTTTGTATAGAAAACACAAGCGTAAATGGGGAAAAATCTGTTAAAAATCATTGATTATAAGTTATAACGAAAAATTCGATGTTGGACAATTGGGACTAAAAATAATAGTATAAGTACATATTGGTATAATTTATTGCTTATTTAGGTAGGTACCTACACAAAAAATACGTATAGTTTTATACGTTAATACTGTCTTTATATTTAGTCCCAAGTCTTAATCAAGTAGTATCATGTAACATTATTATTATGGAATAATAAATTAAACAAATATGTATCCAGTTCAATGTTGATGTCCATGAAAGATGGCAAATGATCGGCACTCGGTAGGCATTATTAAGTAAAATGTCATTATTAAGTATTTAAATAAACTGTATCATGAATTTAACAAACCCTTTACATCTTAACTGTTTTAGTAAACCAAAATATTAATTGATTTTGATTTTTTATAAAACCAAACTATTCTAATGTCATACTCGGATCAATTCTTGGCTGAGCGTGCATTTATACCACCAAAAAAAATGTTAATGTCATATGTAGAGGACATAAGGTTGTAATTTGGTCGTTATGTAATTCAGAGTAAATAGTATGACGCACAAAAACTTTGGATTTAATTTAATTACACTTTAGAATTTAGCATCGGTTGTACAAAAGGAAGCACGTAACTTAGTACTTCTATGAATTACAGTACCCCTCCTGTATTAAGGTACACCAAAGTTACTATGTAAAGGGTCTATATCTGATGAGAAAGCCAAACGTGTGCAGTATTCGTTCACTCACCTATTGAAGAAAGGCGACTGAAGATTGTTGAAGAGAGAGTGCGGGTGTTGCGGGAACCCGGGACCTTCCTCACCGTTCAGACGGTTGGTCAACGCCCGAACCTAGACAAACAGCCGGGTTAATAGTACCTATTATTAGAACCACTTTTGAAATTTTGTTAGTGGTAGGACTAACTCTTCAGCGAGTGTCCGTCTGGGTTGGTACCACCGCTTTGCTCGTGGAGTCAGCCGCCAAGCAGTAATGTGCAAGCATTACTGTGTTGCGGTTTGATGAGCAGAGTAGCCAGTGAAATTACTGGCATATGTGACTTAATACCTGTCTTAGGATAGCGAGCGCACTGCAGTGCCGCGCAGGCCGTTGGGTTTCAAAATTCTGAGTGGCACTGCAATTGTTATAGGCCGGCGTTATGCTTGCGTTCAGGCAAACGACCAGCTCATAATTGCCACATATACGCGGTTCGCGAACGATCATACTCATACAGTGCGATTAAAATAACATTAGGACGGGCTCTAGGCTAACTTCACTTCAAAGTTCAATGTTTTTCTATGCAATTTTGTTGAACTTTGAACTGACACTGAGGCGAAGTTAGTCGAGAGCACATCCTATTCATATTTCAATCGCATTGTATACGTTTCGCGAACACTTCCTCGCATCGGAGAGCGCTCAGAGCACTATAATAGGTTTCTTCTAGGCAAGCGTGCTACATCAAATTCAAGTCTTTATTCAAATAGGCCCCAAAGGAGCACTTATGAAAGTTAAAATGACTCTAACAGCCGGCCTCTGCAACATTCATCTACCCGAATCACAGACTAAAACTAATGTCGTCGACCGCATCGTCGCTAATCAGGTGAGATCGTGGCAAAACGTAAGCCAATTTCAGATTAAAATTAAAACTGTCCCGTCGCGTATCGCAGGCTACGTACCCTGTGCAGCAGCGTGGAGAAGAGGTTTTCTGCTGTGAGCAGGTGGAAGCCCTCGTCCTCCTCGTCGTCCTCGCCGGAGGAGGCCGAGTCGGCGCGCGCGAGGCGGCTCGGCCGCAGCCGGTGCATGTGCCCGTCGTCCTCCTCCTCAGACGAGCCGCCCGACACCAGGCTGCTGGAATAACACGCCGACCATCGACTTACAACGGCGCCACATGACAGCCTCAACGTCGGCCCCAATGCCACTCGCCCAACGTGACGATCTAGTAAATAGCATTTACACCAACGTTGGCGCGAGCGTTCGCAGTGCTATTTTCTAGATGCACACGTTGGACGAGTAGCATTGGGACTAACGTTGGGGCCAACGCGTGAAGCCGGCCTTACTTTAACGGTTCTATTAACTGTTGTATCGCGTATGTTTTAATTCAGCTCCTCCGTACTTCGTGGACCGACGACCAGCAGGCCTAAAATGCACACCGCGACAAAATTTTGTCGATGCATAGTACGTGCATTTGTCTCATATTTGCATTACATTATTTATTTATTTATTAGAGTGATTACGTTGATGGAAGAGGCGTGTCGCCGAACCTAGTGGGTCCTTATATGGGGAGGCTTATATTCAGCGGGACGTCTTCCGGCTCATGATGATGATGTTTTAATCCAAGATGTTTCGAACTATTCCTAAGGTCTGTGTTTTTTTACTGATCTAATAATGTAAGTAAATACGGCGGATATACAAATCCCAACTCGAATCATGTCATACGCTGTTTAGACATATATAAAAATACGCACCTTAACAGGTAACAGCCCTACTATTCAGCTGAATAGGTATTAGTAAGAAAAACGAAATCCCAATGGGGAGGCACACTGTTGTGCGCCATAAATAACGGGATAAATAAACCAACAACCTGGCGCACTAACTAAAAAAAATTGTCTCCGTAATAAAATATGCCTCTGTGTAGTGCATTTCAATGTAAAAATAAAAGTACACACCTTTCCCTTCTGCCGAGATAAAACGGAAGCAGTGGATCAAAGCATCGCGTATCAAAAAATATTGGAAACCAAATTCTTCCTCTAGGTTTCGTAGAGTTCATTTAAAATCGAATGATTTTTAAGGTGCGAACACGTTTACTGGTTTGTTTAATCCACTAACCCCCAAAGTAAACACCACTGACAAGCACCAGCGATGGTGGCACCATCTGATCTATTGATGAACGCATTAAAATCTTGAGTTTCGCTAAAAAAAAAACAATCATTCCCCCGTCACATACCTGATGCGGCGCGGCTTGGTGCGCAGGCGCGGGGTGGCGGCGGCGGAGGCCTCGGGCTCCAGGCTGCGCTGGCGCGGCGTGACGTACCCCTTGCCCTCCACCGCGATGGGGATGATAAACTCACGCGCCGACTTCTTGATTGGCTCGCCGGGACTCGCGCACGCCTCGCCGGCGCCGCTGTCAGAGGACACCAGGCGCCTGGGGATAACAGGTATAATATCGGTCAAATTCAAAATTCTTTATTCATATGGGCCTCGAGGGAGCACTCATAGAAGTTAAAATAAATTACTATTAAGTGCCCGTTCCAAATTGGTATAGGCCTAACAAGAAGGGCAATAAACTCAAGCTGTATTTCTCAACGGCACAATATTATAGTTTTTACAATGTTTCTAACGCTAACAGTCATGTTTAAAACTTAATTCTAAGTATTCGAATAATCGCCAGGAGGCCCCTGAGCTGTTTGCCTTGTCATCTACATAATCCTTAAGTTTATAATACGCTTTTTTAATCAATACATTTAAAATATCGGTACAGCTAGGGGCGATGACGTCATATCGACGCTCTGGTACATGTGTCCAAAAACAAAACAGTGGTGACAACTTCTTCGAATGCGATTTTTCATAATTATATTATGTTATTAGTTATCTTCATCAACATCATAATTTACGGCGACGCCTGCTAAGCGTGGTGTATTATGATAACCCCCCCCCCCCCTTCACGGGGGAGGGCTACTTTCAGCTGTGGATGTTTTATGGCTTAATAACACCGTGACATCATTTTACCTCAATGGAGTAGCGAGCGGGGCGCGGGACGCGGGCGCGGGCGGGGCGACGGACTTGTGTTGCAGCGCGGGGGGGGAGGTCGGCGGCTCCTCAGCCACGTGGATAGGTATGATACGCTCCACGGATACACCCCTGTAATGGGCAACGTATTTGTTTCACTATGAGTGAGATAGAACGAGTTTACACACTGCTTATTTATCCCACTAGGTGGCGCATTATCGTTGGTATTATTTCGCTGTCAAACTTAATTATAGAATTTTAGTAAGTAAACAACGTCCAACGATAACTTACAAAATGTTCTCTAAGATTCCCTGAATCTATAGAAAATTGAACAAGATGGCCCACACCATCTATCTAGAAATCTTATGCGAATTCACCTTAATGTAACGCTTGTTGTACTTTACCTGTTCCTGTGATCATCGACGCGGTGGTGTGCTTCGGTGCGGAAGAGGCGCGGCGTGGCGGGCGGCGCGGCGAGCGGCGCGGCGAGCGGCGCGGCGAGCGGCGCGGCGAGTGGCGCGGTGGGCGGCGTGGCGGGCGGCGACGCCAGCGACGCCACGCCGGCCGACGACGAGCGTCCGTACGGCACGGGGGGCTTGCCTGCACCACGCCATCAACATTATACACCAAGACCAAGTATGTTGTGTGCAAATAGGGTTGCCAGACGTTCGGTATTTTTGAAAATTATTGCTAGAAACGGGATATTTACCATGTTTAATATCTGATTTGAGATTCCGATATTTCAGCGCTGTTGCAAACGCCATGATCACGGGAGAACTGAACTATATAGATATGTAATTAAATATATTTATTTTAGTCGTATATTTTTTCACATAGAGAAGTCCAACTTTTTGATAACCGATATATTCGAGCAAGTACGCTTGTGTCTGGTTTTTTCTTTTTCATTTTTGAGTCTGGCAACCCTATACGCTAATGATCTAAGCCCACATAACACTAGCTCACTAGCAACAAGTGCCTTCTACCTCAGTTACTCAGTTTTCGAGTGATCGACAGAGAAAGCGAACGCTAGCGTGCTGAGGAACGACTGAGATAGTATTTCACGGTGGTTTAGATCAAGTTTTCGGTATGTTAGTGCAGTAAGCATTTGACTGTTGTAAATAAAACAGCAATTATCATGGTTTTCTCCGCATGATAAACATAACGCTTGGGGTCTACCCGACTATCAGTCAAATAACAAAAAAAAAAAAACATTTTTAAAGCGTTTTAAAACCATTTCTTCAGGCGAACAGCACTTATTTGTAAACATAACGTCTCTGAGCTTAAGCTGAACCACAATAAGAAATGCTAATAAAACCTCAAACCATAAAAAAAAACAATTCAAAATATCATTCCATGCACTTTAGTTTTTCTCTACACAACACCAAACTACAATGAGTATTAAATGAAAGTGCTTTCCGGAGATATATAGATAAAAGGTGAATTTTTGTGATAGAATCTTTATCAAACAAATACACATGACCATCGACGCGACGGGAGCAAGAGAAAAGCTCAAAGAAGCTCAGAATACTTTAAAATAATCGACAGCCGTCACTATTTTTTAATATTTTAAGTAATATAAGTGAAAAAGACATCAATTCGTACAATTTTCTTAATTTTGTCTTTGCTTTGCGTGATTTATTTGATCTGTGATATAACACTATAATAACACTATCGATTAATTAAATAGTGCCATAGACTAGTTTTGACCATAAAAGATAAGATCAGCGTCGGCCATGTAAACTCCAAAAATTCACCTGTGTAAGTTACCCGAACAAAAGGAGGTACAGTCCCTTGGTATGTTTACATCATTGAAGATTTCAAACACAACGACAAAATTCAACAAACGAGGAATTAGTCGATCCGTCGCGGCACTCCGGGTTCCTCCTCAGTAACATCTCTAGCTAACCTGTGCGGATGGCAGATGATATGATATCGCGAGCCGCGCGCCGCCGGCTCTCCTCACCTTGCGAAGCCTTCTCTTCCACCAGCTTAGCCATAGAATTCTGCAGGCTCCTGGAATAAAGGAACAACAATTTCAACGGAAATTGGTGTTTGGTTTCATGATCACTGTCAGAGTGTCAGCCCGCGTTGGTAAGTTGCTCGTCGTAAAGCACGCCACTCATAAGCAATAAGCAATTTAGGACAAAACTTGGATGAAAAGGTAGTGAGACCATGCCACTGCTCTGCTGTCTGACTGTCTCGATGGACATTGATGAATCAGCCAATCATGGTTACATTTTCCATCTTAAAATTGTTTTATTACATCGGCCATAAGACTAATAAACTTCATAATATGGACTTCCAAAAACCAGTTTTTTTAAGCCAAGCCACTCATCTATGTTAATGCGCTTACATTGTAATTAATCCTCCTGTAAAATCAGTTAAATTGTAAATAAAACATATTCATATTGACATAATATAAGTTCATGAAAGGTAAACTTTGAATTGAACCTTGTGCAGCAAACGCTGTACTTCGCTCGTTCACCTCACCTCTGTTTTAGGTTCAAAATGTCTAGAAATGTATGTTTAGTGTTCCTTTAGGTTCAAATAAAATAAATAACTAGAGTAATTCCTGACCTCCTAGCATCTTGTAGCAGCACCGAAGGGTCGACTGCGGTGGCGCCATGATTGGGTTCGCTCTCAGTTTTCTTAACACCTCCACGGTTTGGCTCAGCGTCTGATGGCGGCGCCTACAAACATTTTTTTCATACTATAATTAATTATATAAATTATTAGCACACGAGCAGATGGCCTGCTTGATGGAAATTGGTTATTGTCGGACATCTGTAACACTGTGCGTATGACCGATGCATTTATATGCCTAGGCCTTAGTTTAGAAAACAATCTATAATATCAGGTTGTACATAATACTGCTGTTAAGAGTTACCGTTACTAAATAGTGACCCTTCATTTTAACGCTGTGTTAAAATATTATTCTCTGTGAATGCATGGGCATCCACGTCTCAAATATTCTCTAACGCACCATTGCATTTCTTAAATTATTCTAGAATCAGTAAAAAAGACCGCGGTTACTATCCATAAAAAATATTCATAGTCTTATCTTATCCCTTATTTATAATATCTTTTGTTATCGGTGACGTGAACGACGAATGACGAGAGAGAAGAGAGGGAGAGAAGAGGGAGAGAAGAGAGAGAGAAGAGAGAGAGAGAGAGAGAGAGATAGAAGAGAGAGAGAGAAGAGAGAGATAGATAGAAGAGAGAGGGAGAGAGAAGAGTGAGAGAGAGAAGAGAGGGAGAATTTTCTTACCGGCGAAGGCTCGATGCCGATCTGTTGTAGCCGGACAGTGCCGTTGTCTTGCGTCTTGGATGCAAAGTCGCGGTCTTCACTCTGCGCTTTGGGTTTGGCGATCTTCGATACAGCTGTAAGTAAAACATTCATGACTCTTTATTGTACACCAGCACTATACAAAAATTATAAAATAAGTTTAAATAGAAAAACACGACTGCCCTAGCCCCTAGCCAGTGTCACTCGAGATGATATAAGGATTCTAAAGATACCCTATACATCGCAGTCTGGTCGGCCATTTAAAAGTTTTGGTGGAATACAGAAACTCACGTACATACCACCCTGAAAACATTACACTCCTGTTTTTGGGCCGTCGTCGTGTAAATAGTCTATGGTATTGTCGTTACAAACGTAAATCTAATTTTAGTTTCACTCTCTCTATCTAATAAGTAACATGGGGAAGGGATGACAATCAGTATCTATCCACATGTAGTAAACAAAGATTGATTTATGAGTACGGTCCTAAGTCAAGTCTCATTAATATTTTAATTTAGTAATGTTCTGTTACCTGGTTTAGAGAAGTTGCGTTTGATTTCAGGAGCGGCCGTGAGTGAAGCGCGCCTCTCGAATTGATCCTTGAAACTGCCCACATTGCCTCCTATACAAAAGAAGCCTTGAATAATGAATGAGTTTTTTTTACTGTTTGATTACGAGACGAGCTGGTCTCTTGCCTGATGGTAACTATAACGCCCATAGCAGTGTCACTCAGAACTTTGAAACACAAAGGCCTGCGCTGGCAGTGCGCTCGTTACCTCAGACATTACGTATTAAGTCTCATAAGCGAAGTAATTTCACTGTCTACTCTGCTCATCAAACCGTACCACAGTAATGCTGGCACATTACTGCTTGGCGGCAAAATTCACGAGCAAAGCGGTGGTAGTAACCCAGACGGACACTCGCAGAACAGTTAGTCCTACCACTTAGTAAATGTAGTTTACTTCATAAAGATGAAATTAATAATATTGAATACGTTACCAGGTATAGAAAACTTCTTCGGTTTGGGAGTTTTGTCCGGCGATGGTGGCGCTATGGATAGGGAAGTCAGTTTATCGGCAGCTACCACCACTGCGTTCGACTTCGCCTCTTCATTTTCCTGCAAAAAATAAATACATTTAAATTCATTCCTACCCAATATTTTAGGCTAGCTAATCTATAGACAATTTATCTCATTAATACATGAAAACAAATTTCAGGATTCCCAGAAAAACTGTTTTTTTACATGTTTTATCACAGTGTTTTATGATTGCTGTCCGCGAATGATAGAGAATGAAATGTGTAATACATTAAAAATAACGGAAATAACTAGTCAAAACACATTTCCGAATCTTGTTACAAATTCTGTATTTGTGAGCAAACACATTTGTCATCGGTATAATGTTCAGTGCTGTTGAAATGGCCAAATTAATTAGTGATG
This sequence comes from Crocallis elinguaria, assembly GCA_907269065.1. Lineage (NCBI taxonomy): Eukaryota > Metazoa > Arthropoda > Insecta > Lepidoptera > Geometridae > Crocallis > Crocallis elinguaria. The sequence continues at coordinate 5,323,959 of OU026079.1, read as the reverse complement.
CATTTATTTTCACAGAATCTTCAAGAATTTGGGTTTCAATTTCAGAAACCTGTGACTAATGTACTGTGATATAAAAAGAACAAAGGAGTTTGCTGAAAAAATGTAGGTGGTGTTCTTATTACGAACTCGTAGCTGTAGTTCTACGAAGTCACACAACAATAATAACATAGTTGGTTTGTAGTTTTCTTAATCTATTATAATTTAAGTTAGTTCACAAAAAATATATAATTTCCACAAAGATACTGCATCTAAAAGTTTCCCGATTTCAACGATTTTTTTTTATCATCCAATTCTAATTTAAATGATACCACCACATTCTTTACATTTCAATGAATAAAAAAATTATGGCAACTACATAATTAAACGCAATTTTTCACGGTCACATCAACAAAATACATGTTTTTTAGTACTGCTTTACAGCCCCCCGCTTTGAACCATTGACGTCAGATGTTCTGTCCAATTTGTATAGGGCATTTTAGCGCTCAGAAGATACGCTCGAGTTTGACTCTTTAATGTTTCTAACGTTATATTTTCAGTTTTTTCGGTACTTATAGACATTTGATTCTCATGAGAAAACGAATTGATTGACACCATAACACATACGTACATACACAACTCACACACACATGACAGTTACATACGCTATACATACATACCCACACACACCCAGAGGAGCGTGTGCGTTTTGCGCATCCTCATACCCTACATACGTATATCGAATAATAGAATCGATTGTAATGAATGATATGACATAAAACTTTAGTATCTAGCTATTAAATAGGAGAAGCCACTGACTCTTGAAACACAGTGTATACTAGTTCGGGAGGCTATGGGTCCAGCATAGCTATGTAAATACTTTTATGTCAAAATAAATGATTTGTATTTGTATAAAATAAATTGAGTCAACATCCCTATTATGCGTATCGTTGCATTTTGAATATGTAGGGTAGTCGCAAAGATTTAGTAATGGGGATATGCTAAGTTATTACACACCTTTGAGTCCTCTGGTTTCTCAACAGGCGTCTTTTCTTCCAGAGTCTTAGTAGGTGAGGTTTTCTTCTTGACCACCCTAGGTCTGGCTCCGGTCTTCTCTGGATCTTCTTCTTTCGGCGGTTCCTTGTAGATTTCCTTTGTTAGGTCTTTAGCAAGCTCGATGGGAGCCGGCACGGGCGACGGCGAAATTGTGATCGTTGCTGACGATTTGAGCGAGGGTTGGATCTGTAAGTAGATTTACATTTGTGTTTTTTTTTTTATTTCAGAGTTCAGGGCCTAGAGCATAGATGCAGGGTTGCCAGTATATCGGTCGTAACTTTTTCGCGATTCGCACATTTTTTATCGCGATTAGAGTAGTGCCTTAAATAAATCGAATGCAAAAAGCTTTATCACTTACCGCGTCATTGCTTTCGAGCGCTGGTGGCGACTCGGAAGTGGTTTCTTCAGGCAGCGCCGCTTGTTGTGCGATACTCGCCGAACTATATGTAAACAATATTTAATACATTTGCGATTCTTGTATAATGTTTACGTTTAAATACTCAATAATAATTACAATTACTGGCTTCTTTACCCTTGAAAATTGTCGTTTGACCACTAGACCAGCAGGGTTATTTTAGTTCAAACGTAATGATATCCGTGTCGGAAGCGACTGTCTGAGCGGTTATATTTCGAAGTCGAATCCTGACAGAGAAATTTCCCGTTTAGATTCGACAACTCACCTGCTAAACACAGATTTAATTCCGACAATTTATTATCTCTGTCGATGACAATTTTTCCGAGATATAAACAAACAGAAACAGTAGCTTCCTACACAAAATCATTCCTAGTGAGTTAAAATCACCCATCCTGGTGTTAAGATACGATATAGTCTAAAGTTAAATACGCCAAGCCTAGAATGGGTACGGAAGTATCAAGAGCGGTTTCCAGAACACAGAGGCGATAGAATTCCATATTGATGTAGTAGTGCACTCACGAATATTAATATTTATACCAGTGCATATGAATATAATATGTTTGTATTATGTTTTACACCAACATACATTTTTTTAGGCTTCCGTTTGACCGCTATCTCACCTGTTGATAAGTGACGATGCGGTCGACGATGAAGCACACTTGCCTAGAAGATACCTATTCACTAGCGCCTTGAAGCAGCCCAAGTTATAGTTATCGGGAAACACATACTTACATTTATAAATATTGACTGAAAAATTAACTTTTTTAACGATTACATAATTTTTTTGTTGCTAGATTGTTTATTTACCTGGCTAATTTATCCTTTTTCCTCTGTAGTCCGCTGGCAGACAAGGCCTGTTCTAACTTGCGCTTGTTCTCGCCCGCTGTCACGATCGTGCGTGTCGGCGACGGCTTGATGGCGTCCTCACCGCCCTCTGTTAACAAATTCCATCAATTATTTACCTACTAAGCATAGCGCTAAATTATGTTGAAGCAAACAGTAAATAAAATCCTAATTGAAAACAACATAGCAAAATAGCTGATAATACTCTTAGAGAATGGGGACAATTCTCGCCATTTATCACATGTGGCGCTGTTGTTGATGGAGGAGATCTGTCACCCGGTGTCAATTTTTAGAACTACTGAAATGGGGCACCAAAATTCTGACACAGGTGAGCTGGTCTATTGAGCTATAGAGTTCATTCTATTGTATTTTGATTTGCATAAAATGTTGGTTAGAATGAAGATGCAAATTATAGCAGAGCCAGATAATTTGCTGCATTGTAACATGCAAATCTTTGGACAAAACATAATATACTCCCACTCAATGGTCATAGAGTTGAATAGTATCGTAATGTTTTCAAATGTATGTATAGAATTGGTTGTAAATGATATGTTACTAGGTGGTAGGAATAACTCTTCAGCGAGTGTCCGTCTGGGTTGCTACCACCGCTTTGCTCGTGAAGTCTGCCGTCAAGCAGTAAGGTGGAAGCTTTACTGTGTTCCGGTTTGATGAGCAGAGTAGCCAGTGAAATTACTGGGCTTATGAGACTTAATACCATGTCTGAGGTAAAGAGCGCACTGCAGTGCAGCCGCGCAGGCTATTATTTCAAAGTTCTGTGGCACTGCAATTGTTGGCATTACATCGCATTGTCATTTGTCATTGCAATTGTCGCATGGGCCGGCGTTCTGCTTACCATCATGCAAACGACCGGCTCGTCTCGTTATCATAGAGTATTAAAAAAGTATTTTACCTGCGACAAGGTCCAAGATTCTCTTTTCAGCCGAGTTGCTCGGCTCCACCGGCATCGACATAGAGCTGGTGAGGTCTGTACAGCTTTCTTCCGGTCCGCCTCCTTCAGCCTGCGAAAAAAACATAAGGATTACAGAACATACATAGTCATATCATTAGTCAGCTTAGAGTAATAGTACGAAAAGTATGGCCACTCTTTAGTGCGTACGTAGGTGTAAACTTTAACTTGTCTCCGGATATTGGACCTCACATTAGTTGTCATACATTGTGCATTATATGCACAATACACCCCAAGCGGGACGTCAGTGCAGGCCTTATCGCCCCCCATCTAGAATAAGTTGTCATACATACATACATATCGAAACTATGTGAGCCACTCTAGCAACTGTCGTGCTAAGCCAACTTTGGCCCAACGCTCGCGACCCATCAAATTCCCAAATCCATCAAGTCCCAATACCCACCTCACGCGGCACAAGCACCGAGTTGGAGTGCGACGGCGCGGCGGGCGCCAGCGACAGCAGCAGGTCCAGCCGCACCGGCGTCTCCGCCGCCAGCACCTCGGACATCTCCAAGCAAGACGTCTCGCACCCGGTGTTCACCCATCTGCGCAATAGAGATGTTGACTCTTTTTTTTATGATGTCAATCAATTCGTTTTCTCATGAGAATCAAATGTCTATTTCCAAACAACTGGAAATCGAACGCTAGAAACGCCAAAAATGAGAGGGAAAGTCGGGCGTATCTACTGAGCTCTAAAACAAATTGTACAGAACATATGACGTCACTTGTTCAACGCGGGCCGTAAAGTTGTACTAAAAACATGCATTTTGTTGAATTGGCCGTGAAAAACTGTGTTGAAGCATTATACATTACAATGTAAAGAATCTGATGGTATCATTTAAATTAATAATGGATGATAAAAAAATTGTTAAATTTGGGAAACTTTACATGCAGTATCTTTGTGGAATTTTATATTTTTTGTGAATTTCATTTTTATTGTGTTAATGTGATCTTCTTAAAACTGTATGACGACAGAAATTATGTATTTTGTGTTTCGTGCAACATCCCAATTAAACGAGTTGTTACGTTCTTAGAATGTATATCACGAAACTAGAGCGGAACTACTAAATAAACTACCAAAAAAAACTATGTTAATTTCCGCCAGCGCTTATTTTTCATTAAAATTACTGGAGCGAAAGAAAACGTAATACAACTAATCTGCTTTTCGTAAGCTTTTAATTAATTTGCCCCTGTTTGTGTAAAGGGTTAAATATTACAACTGATTTTTAAACCTGTGCCCAGCTAATTAATTCGAGCTGAAATTTTGTTTACACGCGGATTTTACAAATGCGGGATGAGCGAAGTGAAGTTATTGTAAATTAAATGTGGCTGATTTGACACAATGGTGATTTATTATTTTCTTAAACACTCCCATGACAAAGGTATCAAATGAAAGGGTTTGATGTGCAGAAAACGAATAGTCAATCAAATGAAAGTTAGTACTTTAAAAGATTTCGATACGATTTTCAAAGAATTAGTGACGCACAACAAAATATTTCAACAATCTCAATAGCTCTTAACACAATTGCATGATTCTGCATCATAGACGGTTCTACATTTACCGCTTCGTTAGATCAATAAGACTTAGTAGTTGGGTTAGAAAAGTATTTACTTACTTCCGTTTAGTATATTACACGTTTAGTAAATCACTTACGAGTGGTCGCAAATGTACGCTATGTCCGCACGCTTTAGCGGGTCCACGGTGAGCATGTCGCGGATAAGTGGTGATGCGGCTGAGGGACAATAAAAACATTTAATTATATATTTTAGTCAACTACATACATCTTTATATTAGACTAGCTTTAGCTTTTGCCCGCAGCTTCGCAGGCATGGTATTAGGATACACAATGGTTTAAATTAGACGTCTAATTAACAAGTCAAATTTCATTATGATCCGCTCAGTCGTTACGGATTTGTAGAGTAGTTGCGGACGGTAAGGATCACAATAAACTATAGACTATGTTACTCAGTAACTTGTACATATTTTTGTTTGCTAAAGAATAAATAAATCCCAGTCTCATACATGAAACAAACAAGGGCCGGTTACGCTAATATTTAATCCGTGGTGCTAATTCCTCACAACCTTCCGCTAAGCTGGTTGCACCACCGTCACCGTATAAGCCGATTAAACGGTTGTACCTATATGTTTATCCTACTAAAAGGTCATGCAAAAACATGAAGTCGGACTTAATTCTTCTTCCAAATTAATCCACAGCAATTACTGCTATGGCAGAGAACATATAATAATATGTGGTTTGAAGTGATATAATAGTAAACATGACGTGCCAAAAAAAATCAATTTAAGCTATTTTATATTACTGCCCAAAAAAAGGAGTGTATATTTTTAGGGTTCATGTATGTGTTTTAGTATGTCTGTCTGTGAGTTTTTTTTATTCCACCATAACTTTCAAACGCCTGAACAGATTTCGATGTGTAGGGTATCGTTAAAATCCTTACGTCATCCTGAGTGACCCTGTTGAGGGCAGTCGTGTTTATTATGTACGTAACTTTTGTTACATCGACTAACGGAATCTAACGATACACACGTTCAAATGTGTTTAGGCATTTACAAGTTATGGTGGAATAAAGAAACCCACATACATACATGGACCCTAAACACATATGCACTCCTTTTTTGTGCAGTCGTGTAAAAAATGGGCGTAATACTGCCGTGCCATCATAAATCTATAACATCTATACAAATAAATAAAATTGAAGTGTCTGTTTGTAACATCAAATAACAGCTCTTTTACTAAATGCATATTAAATATATATTATTATGTATAGACCTGTAACAAAACAACTATTTTTAAAATTTTTGTCTGTCTGTCTGTTTGTTTCGGGTAATCTCCGAAACGGCTGGACCTATTTTGACGGGACTTTCACTGGCAGATAGCTGATGTTACAAGGAGTAACTTAGGCGAAGCCACAGCCGGACACAGCTAGTTAAAACTAAAATTTAGAAAACGCTACCCCCTTCTCACTTTAAAAATTGCATAGAGGTGGGAAAGGCTCCACTCTCAAAATTTTAGTGGTAAACAAAAATTTGGCATGGCACCCAGCAATGCATGGCCGAAAAACGAACTTTAAAAGACATCCCCGATCACAAATAATAAAGTAGTGACAGTGAACTATACCATTCAGTAATTATAGAATTTATTTATTTAGCGTTCACTTTTAAAAAAAGTAACTTCTTTTCGCCTATTCTTATTATAAGTTGCATTTATTCATTCAATATATTCACGCTTGCAATATCAAAATGGTTAATTAGTCAAAATTAGACACGACTGTTCTGATGTACGAAGAGTATAGATCCGCCAATTACAACGCTATAAAACTCACTTGAAGGGTTCCTAGGCTCGTAATAATCTCCATTGCTGATCTGCCGGACTAGACGCTTGAAGTTGGAGCCGTCGAACGGCATGGCGCCGTACACTAGAGTGTACAGCAGCACGCCCAGAGACCAGCAATCCACCTGAAATAGTTGCATGCTTGCTAACTATCATGGTTGCAGAATATGCAATATAATACTATAATAACAACTTTCAACCTTATTGTACTGTTATTAGAACTAAATTTATTCTGATATTTCATACAATTTCACACCTTATTCCAGGCACAAAAAGCCTTAGTTTATTTTTATGTTACTTTGGTATATTTTGCATTTTCCCTTCTACAGTAATAGTAAAACCTATGATTGATAGTCAATAGTTGATAAGTAGATTGGTAGTCATTTTAGATACAAACAATTTGCAGACAATATCTTCTCCTACTAATATTATAAATTCGAAGTTTATGTGTGCAGTGTGAATGTTTGTTACCACGTATCTCCGTAACTACTAAACTGATATTGATAAAAGGCGCATAGCACAACGATTTAAACACTATAACACTATTAGGGTTTTGCTAATAGCTCTTACCTCTGGTCCGATATACGGCGTTCCTTTGACGATCTCCGGAGACGCGTAAAGTGGTGACCCACAGAACGTTGATAGCAACGAAGTCTCTTTAAATACATTTGATAAACCAAAATCGGCAATCTGAAAGAAGTAAAAAAAAACATATTGATGTAAACGTTCGAATAAAACAGGCAGAAAATAATGAATCGTGTATTGTTACGTACCTTAGCGCTACCAGTATCATCTAATAATACATTTTCCAATTTTAAATCTCTATGGCATATTTTATGGATATGGCAATAATATACAGCGGTTGCTATTTGTCGGAATAACCTGAAACAAAAATAAAATTAAAAAAAAACACTAAGTCGGTGCTATCATATAATATATAGCAACACCTAATATTCCTTGTGCCACAATCACTGGTAACGTCTTCACCTAAACAGTATAAAATAAAGGACTGGGTCAGTAGTGAAATTGTGATATTTAAACAACGAACCTTCTTGCTTCATCCTCTTGTAATACTTTCTTTTGGCTGAGGTAGTCGTAAAGTTCACCGCCCGAGCAATATTCCATCACCAGAATCATCTTTTCACTGTTTTCAAATACTGGAAAAGGAAAAAGAGTGCTTCAACCACAAATATCCAACAACACAAACAATATTTGTCTGAAAATAACTTAAATATTTATTTTATCTTGATGTTATTTTTGTATCAAGTTTGTTCAATTAGTTTTGAATTCGAATGTAATTTAAATGTATTTAAGCGTATAAAACATGCGAAAAAAAGTTAAGGTTAGGTTTTAAGTGTTCTAAAATAAAGAAAAATCAACTGAAGCCAGAGCTTAAAGTAATAGAACTGTTTTTAAAAAAACAGTCTGTCCGTGAAAACATTTTGAAACTTCAATTAATCATCATCATCCTTATTGCTTTTATTCACGTCTTCTCTCAGATAGTTTATGGTCCATAAACTAATTTGCTGGGATTATGGGCCATAATCCAACACGACGCCCCAGTGCGGTTTGGTGGATGTTAAATCATCCGTAGCTAAATCATTTTCCGTTTCAGAAGACGCGTGTAGATCACAAAGGTGGCAATATACCAAAGGTGAGTCGAACATGCCCCACTTCCTCGCATGGGTCTCGTTACTTATTCCCAGGCGAAAGGTCAGATAAATTCTAAAATAGCGTTACCTTCATAAATATGTACAATATTTGGATGTCTGACCGACGACATGATCTGGACCTCGCGTCTGATGCGGATCAGGTCTGCCTCGGATTCGATCTTGCATTTCTTTATTGTTTTGATGGCCACCTCCTGACCCGTCTTCTTGTTAATTCCCAGCTGTACTTTGCCGTACGTTCCTTGGCCTAGTTTCCTTACTATGTCGAATCTAAAACAGATATAAACAATTACGTTTTTAAAAGTATAACAGTGTTGAAAGCGTGATATTGAGAAAGCATTCAGGGATGTTGCAATGCTATGTGCATTGTGCATCTATATTTTAACGCAATAAAACTTTCTCTGCTCTCGGTTCAGTATTTTAACAATGAAGAGGTAACGGACATTCTAACTTTCAGATTGAGGATATTATATTAGCATGGGCTTGACGACTACATTTATTTTCATCTCGAAACAAATCGAGTTCGATAAGTTTCGCGTTATTTTAAAATTAAGACAGCGAATTTGACCATTCGTTGTCAAATGCATGTGTCCTTTACTTAATCCGATGCATTTTTTCTATACGCTTATGATTGGAGATACAATCTGGAGATTATCAGTGAATATCTATAATCTCTATCCCAGCCACCTCCAAATGGTATCCTATCTCTAAATGAAAACACGAGATACACGCAGAGTTCTATTTTCAATTCCTAAATATGGAGTAGGACTTTCTCGACTTAGGGAAACGAAGGGATTTTTATCCATTCAAATAGTAACTTTTGTTTTCAAACGTAATAATAATTTCATTATGCATAATAATTCCTTCGTTTATTGTCAAGCTAGATAATAAAACGCCTCATTTTATAGTTTGCGTCAGTAAAGAATTCGTGCCAGTTCGTTGTAAAGCCATTCCGAGAGTAAGTAAACTCGAATTCATTACAATATCGGCACAACAATAAAAAAACCGTCTGTTTCACAAAGAAATGTGGATAACGAACACTTAGTGAGTGACTAATCAGTTAATATTTGCACGTGAGTGGAATAACCAAGCACCAAGCAAACAAATCCTGTATGCTTCGTTTAGTTAGATAGTTTAGTCTGGATCAACCCGACTGAATTGATTTGAATGCTAATTGTAAAAATCAGCGTGGTTTGTGATGCTCAATTCGCGGGATTGTTTAGCGTCGAGGTTCAAAACCATAAAGCAAATCAATGCGTCACGGCATCGCATTCACACATTCACCAGCTCGAGCCAAATCATAAGATGAAGCGTCTTAGGTTAGTTGGTATGGGGCCATGACACGATTTTAAAAATAGTGTTTGAGATTTAACTATCAATTCATATTGTCTTCTATCCTGTCGAAATTTGAACCTGAATTAGATTGATGGATATGAGAGACCAGTGGAAGCGTTAATTCTGTATGTTTCTGACGGATGTTCGCAGTGCGCAGTTTATAGCATCAGAATTATGCAAAAATATATATTTCAAATGAACGGAGAATGTCCCTTTTTTGTTGCTAGAGTCTGAACGATGCGGTCGAAGGTTGTAAACAACTAAACACGTTAAATCTAGGGACTGGCTCGCGCACTGTGTTGTACGTACATATTCTTGTTACATGTACTAATGTACTAAAACAGAAAAAAGTATTTAATTCTGTAATGTATTGATTACCAGTGTTCAAATAGTCGTGGTTTATGGCTGTATCACTTATGAAATTATGCAGAATTTCATGGTGTCCAATATCACAAGTCGCCTATACCTTGGGCCAAACTACAGGCACAATCGCTGCCCACGCGCAACCCAGTGGCCAATGCACGCAATGTTGCACGTTAGTACACCAGCACCTGACTACAATAAACTTGTCAGTGCCTAATTATGTCAGTTTACTGGATAAGAAAACTAGAGGTATAATTAAATACTATTCAGTGCAAATCACGACCTTAATTTTTCCACAAAAATCTACTTATTGTAAAATATCAAGAGAATTGAGAAAAGGGTTCCTTAAATCAAGCTAGCAACGATATCATCATACCTACATAACCACTAATTGTATCAAATAATCCCCGGTTCAGGGGAACAATATGATCTGTCAATGGTATCTAGTCAGTGCCATGTATATACACCATATAAGGTGAAAAAAATTCAGTCACATGTTAAGATTAAATCTCTACGCGCTACGTTCGAATCATTAACACAATAAAGGAGACATAAACACAATTGTTTTGCATAAAGTGGCGCCCAACTGCGGATATGTGTTTAGAATACCCGTTCAGTGGGTGCTATCATTGTGAAATCAAATTGTCAATATTTGTTGGAAAGATTATTAAAGATTGCATAGCTGTAATCTAACATATACGCACTTGAGTAAATTGTTGTGTGGGCGGTAGTAAATGAAGATGTCGTGTAAACAGGCACTTCAGTGTGCATGAGTCGCGGCGCAGTTTTTTTGCAATCTTAATCACTGCTTTACATTGTGCTAGGACGTACGGACATTCAAATGAATCGGCCTCGCCTTGGCGAACACATTCACCCACTTGCGTCTGTCTCACGCTCGATAGCTTGCTTGCGGTTTTTAAAATTGATATTTTATCTATATCCACAACAACAAAAGAAAAGCTATGATGGCTAAGTGGTCATAATCGAATAATTCTAAGCTTCCGGTGATGGGAAATTCACGATAACCATTGTTAGGATATTTTCTAGGGTACGCCTGAGTAGCTACCAAACCAAAATTGAGAATAAGAAATTGAAAGAATAAACAGTATTAAACGGTGGTTTAGTTAAACTATGGTTTGTCTTTATTGTTCAACGACAATTTTAAACTGAATCGAAAGAGACAAAACATAGTTTAACTATTCAACGGTTTAACACTGTTTATTAATATAACGAGCCATATTGCCAAGAATGTATCAGTCAGAGCGGTTACGTACTGCATCCAATCCGAAAAATAAACTCGATCCGAATTCGGATATTGCTTACGCACCGTCCGATCTCTGAAACAAATCCGAGCAGGGGCCATCTTTGGCATTCGACATTCATACGCAAAGCATTTACGTCGTTGATTATGTGTCCTTTCAATCGGGGTCTACTTCTGGCACTGCTATTGGTCCGTCAATATTCTGCTCCGAATTGGAGATTCACGGATGACGGAATGAAATCGGATGACGAAACTCGGATCCAGTGCGTAACCCGTCTTAGAAACAGCACTGTGGTTACTTCGGACAGCATTTTCTCGGATTCGGATCGGATACAGTGCGGCACCGCTCTTAAAAAAGCGTCTGCTTTTTGAGATCCAGTCCCAGAGCTAAGCTCATCAATTAACGTGCTATTTGACTTTCGACCAAAATGCCACTTACAACATGCTAGACTATCTCAAACGTTAACCCATTAGTCTAGTTAGACAAAATAACCTAATAAAAATAAACAATTTTAGGAACCCATTATAATGTGCACTACTTAAAACCTATTATTTAACAAAAATAGATTAAATTTTCCAAAACCGAGTACAATAACAATCTCATTACCAATTCAGTACACCCACTTCTCTCAAACAAAGAGCTGTTTCATCAGCAGTGTTTTTTTGCATAAAACGTAGATTTAAATTCGACCCGAATTCGGAACGACGTCAAGCTAAAAGGAAACCATTACGAGCCCTATTACAAAACCGATGCGTCCGCGTCACCGGGAAATTGAACAGTGGGGAGGGACAACTCAAACATCGTTTTAAATTTTGGCTAAATAATAATTATGAAGATTTATATAGGATACATTGAGAAATATTTTAAAGCAATTACGGTTTAGTAGTAAACGAGATACTATAGGTCGGATCCAGATCTTGCGCTTTCGGTGAAAGAATACATTAGTGATGGTTACATCAATGATAAGATGGTAACCCTAGCTTGCTGCGGTAGGGCATCTTATAACTAGTACTCGCCTGGCACGCTACTGCCCTCAAGTTTAAAATCTGTTGCAAAACATTTATCAGTGTACTAGCTTTTGCCCGCGGTTTCACACGCGTTCCCACAGGAACCGTGCATTTTTCAGGGATAAAAAGTAGCCTATGTTACTCTCCGGTATATGTATAATGTATATCCATATATATCCATTCCAAAAAGCACGTCGATCCGTTGCTCCGTTGCTGCGTGAAAGAAGGACAAACCAACAAACGTACAAGCACACTTTCGTATTTATTATTATCAGTGTATTTCGGAGACTGCACTTCAGAGCCAGTCGTGTTCAGGTTTAGCGTATTTCGATTACATCCTTATTAAGCTCGTATGTCTATCACATACTTTATAAATATCTAAGACGTAGGTATTGCGATATCCCAGAAACAGAGGAATAAGGTCGCTAAAAACATTCTAGTTTACCCCAAATATACAAATACTGTGGGCGGCTCTGGTTTTTGCATGAACTACAAAGCGTAAATAGAGCAAAAAAGATGCACCTGTTTTTTTATTCAACTGGTAAACAACGAGAACAAATGCTCGTGTCACCAGTCTTAAAATTTATAATAAACTAACAACAGGTTTAAAAGAATACATAGCATTAGTATCTTTATTTTCTTTTGTACTTTAATTATTGATTGGAATATATATTTCATCAATGTGCCAGTATATTGATGTTTTGATGACATGATTAATGTTTTGACTGCATAATAATAATTATGAAAAAACACGGCATTGTATAGCCATGCTGAGAGAAATCTCTTTTAGTAATAAAATAAATAGCAATAAAATAAATTTTACTATTTTAGGCACTTTTCTTCTTTTTCTTTTTTGTTTTTAGAGTTCTGTACCTCAAAAGGGAAAAAGGAACCCTTATAGAACCGCTTAGTTGTTCGTCTATCTGTCAAGACCCTTTTTCTCAGGAACGCGTGGAGGTATCAACTATAAAGTTGAAATCAATATCAAATACTCAGGTCTGCAATTCATTGGAGTTGTGAAAAAGTCAAACTACTAAGTGGACGCAATCAAAAGATACGACCGTATATATCGCATTGCATATTTTGACACTCGCAATGGAAGCAAAACCTTTAGGGTACATTCCATAGGGTACTTTCTGCACATAACTTTTAAAAATATTTGCAGTTGGTAAATTGACCGCCTACAAGTTTGTACGGAACCACCGCTGCAGGAGTCCGGCTCGCACTTGGCCGGTTTTTTATTAGTAAGTGTAATTAGTTTTTGTTACTACTGTATCTGTGTTTTAGCAATGGGTATCAACTAAATGTTCATTCTTTCACTTGTACCAAATGTTTGGCGCCGGAATACAGACCCTGTTTCTTAGTCGAACTTCCAAAGCGAAAATAGAGTGAAGAAGACACAGATTCGAGTATACTGTTGGTATCCCTTCCGAGAACAAACCGGAGACGCGATATTTGCCCTGTCTACACTCCTCACTATAAATACGATTAATAATGCTACTTAGCCGAAGTTATTTGTACCATAAAAATTGCTTGACAATCGAAGACAATAATATTAAATAATAATAATCACTAATACTTACAGAAGCGATAGTTGAAAGTTAACCTACATTTGTGGAATTGTTTAAGAACTTGAAAGGTCATTGAACTTAACCTCAGTTGCACCGTGCCTGCCACCCTCATGAACGCGACATGAGGGTTGCAGGTTCGATTCTCGTGACAGGACCAATATTTTTGCACTTAAAAATGCGCATTATTTGTTGTTCTGATTCCTGAGCCTCCTGATTCCATAGGGGATCCTAGTGTGGAGGTCAGGGATATATATAGTACGCAATATATTATTATAATGTTTATAATAAATGAGACGTGTAAATATCGTTGGGCATAATTTATTTAAATTGTTGGCCAGCACAGATTAGAAGAGTATTACTAAAAAAATACAACCATATTTATATTATTTATTCACTTTTCACATGGGCCCTAGAAGGCCACTCATGAAAGTTACTGTAAATGCCCGTTCCAAGTATACAAACATACATTTCTTACCTAATGACGTCATCATACACCAATCACTGATCGGTTTGAGGGAATTCGCCTACATACGAACTAAACATCGGAAATTGTAGGCGTAAAGGCTGTTTCTGTTACATCATTTCAACGTCATAAAATGCAAATTGGACTGGCCATTTCATATTGAAATGTTTAAATTAGTGCCTCGGCGTCATAAAGCAAATGCAAATTATTATTTAACAAAACAAGACGGCCTCAAATATTCTAAATGCATATTCTTATCATCTCATTGAGAGCCGGCAGCGTGAAGTAGGTGGTTATCCATTCCGGAATGGGTTTGCCACTTGTAAACTGCTTAATAATCTGGGTTGATTCGTTTCCAATCTTATAGCCCAAAATGCTTCTCCACTTGTAAACTCTTCATATTTAACGTTCGATAGATTAGCATTGGACTACCAATATACAAAGGTAAGATTACTTTTATAAAATTATCTTTAGTTCGCTAGTCTTTCCTACGTTTTTACTAAGTAGCGATCGTATAGTCACAACTCACGTACTGTGCTTTGTGTTTTTTTTATTAATATACAAAGGTAATGGGTGTTTTTCTATTGTCAGCATGTCATTGACGCCGAGCGAGGGCACGTAGTGCGGGTGAATGTACAAAATATGGCGCGAGATCCCACTGTCTGGCTATACCGCGGTGTTATTGCTACTACCACAGATCTCTTACAGATGTGTTATCAACACTCTTAAATGGTCCAGTCCACAAATCTCTACGGCTACTACCTACTAGTAATCTAAGACAATAATACTACTCAAAACATTTAAAAGTAGTCAACCGCAATTTTATCTATACTATAGTTAAAAAACCACTAATGTAAATAAAAGCTGACATGGTCTGGCACCTATACGCTACGCCTAATGGTACACGATGTCGTGCGGTAGCGATACCGTGGCTTCTATTGTACTATAGTTAAAGAATCCACTAATCTAAAGTTGACATGGTCTGGCACATATACGCTATGCCTAATGGTACACGGTGTCGTGCGGTAGCGATTCCGTGGCTTCTATGTACTATAGTTAAAAAAACCACTAATCTAAAGCTGACATGGTCTGGCACATATACGCTATGCCTAATGGTACACTGTGTCGTGCGGTAGCGATTCCGTGGCTTCTATATGTACTATAGTTAAAAAATCCACTAATCTAAAGCTGACATGGTCTGGCACATATACGCTATGCCTCATGGTACACGGTGTCGTGCGTGCGGTACTGAAGCCGTGGCTCGTATCGTGTCATTGCCGGCCCGTCACCAGTGTCACCACCCAAATGTTTTCATTTGGACGATGGGCATTTTTATGCCCATTGTCTTATAGAAACCCGTCTTAATGGATAGACATTTATGAAACAATAATTACTAACAATATTTTGCATACTACACCTTGACGTTTAGTTTAGCGGCATCCTTTGAATAGCTCACCTTTGTTTGAGCCGCAGCCGGTGGTCGTGCATCCGCACGTCTCCGGTGTTCTCAATGCCGTCCATGATATTGGCGGTGCGTTTACTCTCACCCACGACCATTGTGGCTGCAACAAACGAACGGTACTTCATTATAGACATTCATTAACATAAATATACTTATTACTTATGGTATGTGTCATAACTCATCTTAAATAGTATGCAGGATGTCGATATCGAGCGCCTGTAAGGAACGCCATGAATATTTAGAAAAAAAGGTACCTAACTTTAGATATTGGCACTAAATTTAAAAAAAAACCCCTGACGCGACGGAGCGCGTCGGTTCCTATGCTTAGAATGAGAAGTCCCGTCTGCTGTTTTTAGCCAAATAGATAAGAGTTCACTTTACTGAGCTACCACTGCTACACATCAAGCATCTTCGATTGTTTAGAAATCTTAGTTGTTATTCAAATGGCAGCTTCACTGCATCTATCATGACTAAAACCGTCACTGCTCTGCTCTCCTTCTGCGTAATCATACATGCTTAAGAACAATATAAACATACAAATACAAGCGTACAGGTGAAACCTAACCCCGCTCCGTTAAGAGTGGGCCCGGGTATTACATTATTATGGTTTTTAGTTTGTTGGCCACCCGGGAAACCATATTTTTATAAATGGTCATAGGTAAAACTTGCAAGCTAAATTTGATCCACTTCCCGGTTTTCGATTGAGATGAAATTTTATATAAATATGTAGGTATTATAGGCATTTGTAGATATATAATGATGTCACAGAGCTGGTCTGACGATGGAGCCGGAAGGTGGCCACAAGATTACAGTATGAATTAAGTACGGCTACAGTGCAGTTTTTGTACGGTATGAATTAATGTCTTGCACGAAATGAGTTAGGTGGTCACAAATCCATATTCAAATAAAAATCTCTTATAAAATTTTATTTTCCGTATTTTTGTCAGCCGGATCAAGCGTCGCTCCGTTTTGGAATCGGATATGATGTCACTGAATTTCTTTTGGCCCCTATTTAGTAACGATTTTAGTGCCTCCCACTCCAAGTGTAAAATAAGGAATAATCTTGAAAAATTTATTTTATCTATCTATATAATAGATGTCTTTACTTCGCTAGACGATTGACTACGATTGGCTTATATGATCAGCAGGGGACGTCTTCCGGCTGATGATTATGACTGACGATGTTATATCTAGTATAACTTCTTGATCGGCCTATACCAAATTGAAACGAGCGCTTAGAATAATTTATTTTAACTTTCTTGAGTGCTCCCTTGGGGCCCATGTCAATAAAGAATATTGAATTTTAATATACGTATATCTACAATCTACATTAGTACGGAAGTTGCTAGAACGTAAGTCTTAAAAATGACTTGATAAAAAAATAAACATCAGCTCTTCCCAGAAACGGATGTAGCGTAGCATAAATTATTATGATACCTGTAAGTATCATGTTTTGTGTAGTATCCGCGAATGCTCATTTTAATTTTTGTAAATAATACGACGCAGGACGATCGTGCTTATTTCCTATAGAGAAAACTAATCACCCTGAAATTGGTCTTTCAAATCTAGACCTACGTGCGTCTATATATTACTGTTTTTAATATTGTCTAGTTTTTAGTTATGATAAATGTATTCTGTCTATTTGTTATTCTGTGGTGTACAGTTCCTTGGAATAAATTGTCTTCTTTCTTTCTTTCTATACAATGTACATATATATAGTTTGTTTAAAATTTGGTAAGCTAATTGGCAGAATCTACTAGTGCAGCTATTGAGTTTAAAGTTTTTTTAAGGTATATATATACCATAGCTTATAAATAATGTATACTTTAATACTTTGACCCCTATCTCATGATCTTAATATGACGATGTGATCAAAGTTTTGGCTATCAAGAGGCTATCCGGCTTCTATCGGAATACTTTAAAGCCTGGTGAAAGATTTTAAAATAGATTCGTGCTCGCCTGAGTAGTTACCAGTTATCACCAGCTCCACTGCAGAAAATGGTCTACCGCTATGTAAAAATTAAAAACCCATAGAGACACCCGGTAATACGGGGAAACACCTCATTGCCATATCGGCATCTGGAACGCGGTTCGCCAATTAGCAGGCTGGCCGGCTGTCTGAATCCGCGAGACTATGATAACTCATAACCATCTGCCACGCTTGTTTATATGTTGGCAATGAGAGCCGTACCAACGAGTATGTACGCCCGCCAACTGGGACCTCGTGATTTATTCGCTCTGGCATCGGTGAATGCTAATCAGCTTGGTCGTAGTTAAGAGGGGTGCTCTACCGTGCGGAACATCCGTTCGGAGACATGATTGTGGCTGGAGACATGACGATTCATTTGATTATGCGCCCCGAGCACGTGTGATGTGGCGTCGGCTTTCTATTCTGCTGTGTGGACCAAATGAGAAAGTACTACATATTTCCTTTTCATATAGATTTCATCGCACCAGTTACTTATAGTAACGCTAGCGAGTGTAGCAGAGCCAATTGTAGTGTTTTTTGTAATTGTTGGTTAACATTTCAGTAAAATTTATTTTTAGGTAGAGTTAGGAAACATATCAGGAGATATAATTGTCACTTCTCAAATTCAAAAAAGAATAACGGATGTACGTACGATTTTCCCACAGACTTAACAAATCTGTGGATTTTCCAGACATCAAACATATCGTTAAATATTTGTTACGAAACATAATAATGTTTGTAATACATTCAACGATCGGTATTTCGAAATGTAATACATTGATAACAACCATACATCATTTATTATTTTTATATGACACACAAACGTGTTCTTTGCCTCTATAAAGTTAGCCGAACAAAGCGTCAATATGGGAAGTTTTTTTTTTAAACTTATAGGTAATCTCGTGTTCTGTACATACACAGCATCACGGAAAGATTACGATATTAATAAAGTCGTTACGGTATGAAAGCAGTTTCGTCGTACAAAAAACATGATAAACGAATGTCGTAAAACCACCTACATATATACGTTGACGAAAATACCCGGACACGTAGCACCAACGTAGTAACACATCGGCATCGCCCGAACTACATTATGTTTCGAGAAATGCCTTCTCGACTTTCCGAGAATGCTTCGCCGTTATAGGGTTTATTTCTCCTTCGTGATTAACTAATGAGTCGCCGGGACGAAAGTAGCCAGTTTTGGAATGACGGCGGCGACAGAAACACTATCAAACTTTCCAGAACTATTCTAGGTGGATAAGGCCTGCACTGACGTCCCGCTTGGGGTGTATTGACGTCCCGCTTTTCCAGAACTAGTAACAGATTTTAATATTCGTTTAAAATGTATACATTTCTGCATAAACTACAGTAATTAGTCAAGCGATGTTGAGCAGAACGATTCGATCTATATGGTGGAACATTATGCCACGATCAAGTCACGTCATCTCGGCGCATTGTGAAGTAGACTTGAAACCAGTGGACTTAAAGCCGGCGACGAGAAATGGACCAAGTGGGTGGAGTTCGACCCAGAAATTTAGTTTGACAAACTCGGCTTCTAAAAGAAAAGTACTATTAAAAGCGGGCATCATGTGATGAAAATCTATACATACGTACAACTATGTCCTCGATATTATCTCTTTGATCGCATGTAGTTAGGGTAGCTTTTTTCACGCCCCTTCCATACCTTTTAAATTTATTATTGTAATTTCAATTAGAAGTCCAAACCCAAGGGGTGAGTATATTGAGTTAACACATTTATTTTGAATGTTTGACAGGGTCGTTTACGCCCCTCCTGCGTGAGGTATTCATTAGCAAATGAATAATTAAGTTAATGTACCCCGGCCTAGCACCCCTATTCATTATCGTCATTTAAATGACACGAGAAAAAAATATTTCACGTTCTACATTTCCTTCAAATTCTTTCTCAGTTCAAATGCGCTCGAGATTTTAAACAATTCAAATCTGAAAGTATTTGACATTGACTCATCGTTTTACATCTCGACCATTTTTGCTATTTTCGTCCACCTTGACAAATCTCAATAATTATAGATTTCCAGTCTTTTTATAATTCGAATTTCGTCCATTTTATTGTTTAGTCATGAGCATAACCTTGCTCGAACTTTTACGACTGAATTTTCCGTACCGAATCAAACAGATGATCAAAGAATATTAAATTAGCAATCGATTTCATTGAACTATCGGTGTCAATGAGTCATCGCTCATCGCGATATTAAGATAGACTAACGGTTACAATGTTTCGTCTAGAGTAGTATTGTATTCGTCACAGAATTTAGAAAAAGTATTCGTTTACTTATCTGATATAGACGCAGGGACGGTTTATAAATTGTTACATGTCTATATACCGCTACCATACGATGTTAAATAAATGACGAAGCGATCGAATGTGGTAAAACGTTAAGCATGGAATAGGATGATCATATAGAGAATCGTCTGGCAGCAGTCTGTTAAACGAGGTGTTGGACTGTTATTGTGATTCATTTTCCCGTCGTAGTAAGGCGGGGGGTGTGCTTCGCGGCCGTACATCCGGCGGAGTTGTCCTTGCCGAGGTTAATTGATGCCGTAACTAGGCCAGTTACATAGGTGTCAATGTTTGTGTGTCGGAAAAGCCGGAGCCGTGCCGATGGCATTGACGCCGTGAGCGTGAACGGTTACGTCCAAAAAAATGTGGCGCAAGTAGCCAATTAACATGTGGGGCCGGCGTCTCGGCGCCTCTATAAATATCGAGCCCCCGCCTACCCCTCGGCACCCCTCGAGCTCAGCCCGACCGCCACCGCAGCCGCTGCGCCGCCGTCTCCGACCGGCACCGGCATCGAACCACGATCACCGCAATAACATAAAGACAAGGCATAAATCTCAACATCAAAATGTTGACGTCACACCACGTTGATGGTTCGACCCACGTTCTATTTTATTGCTGTAAGTTCGGTTTTGCAAAGCATTGCTACAACCATGAAAGCAAAAACTGACTCACAGCGATAGCAATAAAACGACAGCTTACTTTTAAAAAAACGAAGGACTATACTATATCTTGAAGCGATCTTTAGTTTCAAAACAAGTAAGAATATTGAAAATAATCCAAATCGAGCTACAAGAAACGCAATGTAAGTAGGTACTCCTACAATAATTTACCGAAAAGATAAAAGTGTAACAAAAGTTAATGTATTAATTTGGGCGTTCGTCGTCCTCGACGTGACGATTGACGGTGAGCCAATTCGGACCGTATCCCGGAAGTGCGGCGGTACTCCATCGAGCCCGGGGCGGCACGCTGCGGCGGCGTCATCGAGCGGACACAGGCAAGCGCGGACGCAGCGAACGCTCTATTTTTGTCCACACACCAGTTGAATAACCTCCAATCAACTATTCGCACTTGCCTACGAATCCATTTACAAACAGATCACCGCCCAATCTGATCACATGATCTTATCTGCTAAACTTTTTCGAACGTTTTTGGTTGCTGATTTTCAGAGTGCTCCGTTTCTATTTGAAGAACACACTAGTCTAAAGAAGTACTGTGTATACTCGGCCCTAAACGCGGAGCTAAGCCAAGCAGGGAAAGATCCACTTGTGCACGAACTGCTAACATAACAATTTGCTTCGAGTCGTCACTGCAACAATATTTACTTTGCGTCGAGCACGTACTCTTTGGACTGTGACCATAATTTATGCAGAATTTGGCTAGCGAACGCGAGCGTATCGATTTGTTTGCAAAGAAATCAGAGTGCGTTGACTTTTATTTATTAGGAACGCCATATTTTGCACCAACAAAAACATAAACCGTCCCCTCTCGCGGTGTTTCTTACAGACTCTATCCTAAATACCTACCAAACTACCCGCCTACCTAAAAAAGTTGAGAAGTAAACAAAAAAATCATGTTAATATGAAACCTCTCTAAACTTTTCCATTTGAGAAGATAATTAATGAACAAATGAAAGTAAATCTGAAATTTCGCAAGGTTGGACAGCGTGCAAATCAAGACCAATGTCAGGGACGACTTCATTTATAGATCACTAAACAAACTACGCCACAAAGAAATGGTCACAAGGCGTCGGCCGAGTTCAAGAGCGAATTGGCGAGAGGGTATAGGACATAAGGATGTACGTATCCAACTCAAATGGTGTAATCAAAGCTAGTTTAGTATAGGTACGTAAGAGCAGCAGTTATATAGCCGGCCCCGGGCCAATCGTCCATGTATCAGTTAGATAAACAACGCAGTAAGATGACGCAGTTGTGTGCAATATATTTTTGTCGTAAACTTTATAATTTGGCAAAGTGTCTAGAGTTTGTACCATTGAATGTAGCTAAAATAGAACATAATTCCATAGTGCTGAGTCAACAGAGAGCACTTCGCTCTAAATCATGCATACGGGGTTAAGAATTAAAACGGGTACAGTACACTTTGGAGAAATAGACATCCCACGCTACTGAATTTAGGTTTAGGTACATTTCCATTCAGTTGGGACTTGGGAGTTTATATTCTTATTACAGACGTAAAACTAAAGGAAAAAAGCACACGAATAATAAATACCTACTGATATATTATTGTGGAAGTCACGACAAAATTAGATGCTTTTATATGTGTTTTATATTACAACACTAGGTTAATTTATTGGGGAAAACAAGCAAAATAAACAATTTTAATTAGAAATGACGAGAATGAGGATGTTGAAGTGACTGAGTATTTATTTATATTATTCAGGTTTTATTCTATTAAATTATTGTAATGTTTATTAAGTTGTATGTTCTTATTTTAATCTTTGTTAATTTATATACACGCTATTGTCCGAGGCAGGGACACAGGTTTTATGCTCTTTGATAAAGAGACGAGCTGGTCGTTTGCCTGATGGTAAGTATAACGCTGGCCCATAACAATTGCATTGCCTCTCAGAATTTAAAAAAAAAACACCTGCGCGGCACTACAGTGTACTCATTACCAGACTTAGGTATTAAATCTCATAAGCCCAGTAATTCCACTGACTACTTTGCTCATCAAACCGGAACACAGTAATGCTTGCACATTACTGCTTGGCGCCAGACTTCTCGAGCAAAACGGTGGTACCAACCCAGACGAACACTCGCAGAAGAGCTAGTCCTACCTCCTAGTAATAGTAAACCTTGGTCAAATAAAGTTTTTTTCAATTTGAGAGTATCACTGTTTGTTGTCTTCGTTATGTTTGTTGGCGACGCGCAAGTGCAGCATCCGGCCCCTGTGGGGGAAATGGACAAGAGTTGTTGCACCATCACGGCAGAGTGCAACGTAAGACGTAAAGCTCGAGATGTAAGACTGAGGTATTGCCGATTGGAATGTTGGGACGATGACGAGCCAGAAAGTTAGCGGATGTATGAAAGAGGCGAACTATGTAGGTGGACCACGTGCAGGGGGACCGGTTCATATACAGTATAAACCTAATCGTGATTACTATTCGTCAGAACGTCGCCGACCAAACGTGCTAATTAAGTGTTATAATTAAGTGTTATATTTTGTATGTATGTTAGTCTATAAGGTATTTATTCTATGGGCCCGCTACGATGTAGTGTGGCCTGAAATAAACGTATTATTATTATTATTATTCACTTTATTTCATTTTAAACTTAAATCTAAGTTTTTTACAATATTTCTATAAAAACAAAATATTATAAAAAACCTAAACCTAGAGTGCCGCCGGCAGCGGGGCAGGGCCCAAGCTACCGGTGGTTAGGGCTGCAGAGTGAGGAACCTCCTGACAATACGTGCCGTGTCAAGGAGCACTGCCTTCTGCATCCGACCCCTGATCCAACCGTCTAGCGAGAGCCTCTTGAGATGTTGGTCGAGGCTCTTCGCTACAAGGCCGTTCGCCGAAACAACTATCGGTACAATGATCGTTGAATCAACATTCCACATGGCGGTTACCTCGTGAGCCAAGTCAAGGTACTTGCTGAGCTTGTCCTTCTCGGCTTTCACGAGGTTCTCGTCATGGGGAACGGTGATGTCAACGAGCACTGCCCGGCGTTGGGACCGATCTACCAGTACGATATCAGGCTTATTGGCAACAATAGTCCTGTCCGCAATGATAGAGCGGTCCCAATAGAGCAATGCACAGCCATTTTCGAGAACTGGCACGGGTGCGTACTTATAGTACGGCACCTCAGACTCGACAAGGCCGTATTGAAGGGCAATTTGCTGATGGATGATCCTGGCTACAAGGTTATGTCTGTGTAAATACTCGCCGTTAGCAAGATGAGAACAACCGGAAATAATATGACGAAGAGACTCTCCCGGACGGCGGCATGCCCGACAGATGTCGACCGTACCGTCTTTATTATTATTATTATTAAAACGATTAAACAACGTTTCGTGATAAGTAACGGTTCGACAAAGTCGTACCAGATGTTCACATTTTTTGCACGTAGTAGTTTTTGTTAGTGGTAGGACTAACTCTTCTGCGAGTGTCCGTCCGTCTGGGTTGTTACCACCGCTTTGCTCGTGAAGTCTGCCGCCAAGCAGTTGTGTGCAAGCATTACTGTGTTCCGGTATGATGAGCAGAGTATCCAGTGAAATTACTGGGCTTATGAGACTTAATATCTAATGTCTCAGGGTAACGAGCGCACTGCAGTGCCGCGCAGGCCTTTGTGTTTCAAAGTTCTGGGTGGCACTGCAATTGTTATGGGCCGGCGTTATGCTTACCATCAGGCAAACGACCAGCTTGTCTCGTTACCAAATAACAAAAAAAAACGTAGTATTCATGATTTTTCAAGATTCATGAGTGTGTGAACACGGCTACAGGAGAACCACTGCCAATGGAAAAATAAATACGAACCGTATTTCGACGAATCGTCGATGTGTGAATGCGCCATCATAGCCTGGCTACTTTTTATCCCGGTAAAATTGTTCCTGTGAAAATCTCGATGCGGATGAAACCGCGGGCAGCATAGTTTGAATTTCTTCTCGACGAAACGACATGTGACAAGTGAAAACTAGAGAAAAATTGTAACTACGTTCTGGAAGAAATTAAAACTTCTTTTATATCAAAAGGCGTTTTAATTTATTTATGTAAGTATGTGTGTCTGATGGTGACAAGGCAATTTAAGGCGCTCAACCGACTAGCTACCACGGTCATGTTGTATAACTGACACCAAGCACCTATCGATGTGTTCCGGCAACTGGACTTGAGACGCTGTTCTTATTCTAGCTTCAGCGGCGTAATGTATAAGAACAAATAACTATCTAATAACTTAAAAGAGGCCTCACCTAGTGAAACTTGTTTACTACAACGGCCGTCATGAATCGTGTAGGCAACTCATTTGGTCCATTCAAACTCGTCTCTCATCATCAGTCTTTTCATACTCGTATTTTATTGAGAGCACCTCAAAACCTTAATTTGCGAGTAGGTTCGAGTATTTGGGTTAAGTAGGTATTTATACAATTCTAACAAACTTGGTTGGACTGGGCAGGTAAAAAATACTAGTTTCATTTCTAAATCTGCGACAAACCATTCTGGCCCACTGTTTTTTATGCGACAGTTTCGAAAACATATAAATAGTAAAGATCCCTTAGAAGGATTTCAGTGGTTATCAGTGTTTCAAAATCGTATAATCTATATGAAATTTGCATACAAAGAAATATGACACAATCATGTATGCTACAATTTAAGCATACCTAGGGAAAGTTTAAATAATAATCTAAGACTAATAAGCTCACGATAATGCTAAGCGTCTCCGAAGCAAACAAAGTGACAGAAATCTAGCAGTAAACGCATCCTGCGCCGGCGTCCAGGCAATCATAAAGGTCGATGACATAGTCAAGATCGTGGATAGTACAGAGGTGGAACTCGAAATTGGTGGCGTATGAAAGAAGCCATATGCTCAGAATTGTGCTAAATCAGCTGACAATGATGAAAGTATATCTAACCTTCAGAAAAAGCATTATTATGCTCGAGACACTTGTTTAGAAGTTATAAATAGTGTTTGAGATAATGTAAAGCGTTAGTCAGTATTTCCCTTTCAAAAATAACATTGGAACAGGCTGACAGATCAGAGCAGCTGATTTGTGATATGTACATTGTACACATCTAAACAATGAACTTTCGTAGGAGTTTGTCAGACAGGTACTTTATTATAGTTCAAATGCAATCACCCACTAATATATCATGAGAATAAACATGTAAAGTATTTCTTTTGTTATTATGGCCTAAACATCGGTAGGCGTCCTGAAAATCTAGAAATCATTATCGCTTCAAAGCATTATCGCATCATTATTATTATTAAACTACATCTAATGTCCGAAGACAATCAACCGTAGTCTTCTGTGCTTGTGTCCATGACGCGACGTGTCCGTCCACGAATCGCAAGACGCATCGTAGGCCGGTACCTTACTGACCTGTTCGAGATCACTTGGAGCCATTGGGTTGCGAGTGGCAAGCAGCCGCTCAAAATTTGATAAAGAGACGAGGCATAACACCGGTCCATAACAAGTGCAATGCCACTCAGAACTTTTAAACACAAAGGCCTGCTAAAAGTGAAATTAGCATACCACTTGTCAACAATAATGTATCTTGTAACAGTCCATTTAACAGAATGAGTCTTATCTACAACTCCATGGATGTTCCCAACAACATTTTCTTGTAATTTCACTGCATTTAAAATTTCTGTAAATCGTGTTATTATCTAAATATCATTTACTAATATATTCTTTTTTAAATGATGGCCAACATATTGTGTCAAAGTTTATTGATAAGCTGTGTACGGTAGTTATTGGCTTTTGGGTTTATATTGATGCATTAGTCCTACAATGTTAAGATTAACGTAACTTAATTGCTGTTACTGTAATCTCTACTGAAGAAAATAAAAATAAAATAACAAAACTTCTGAAACTGCATAACATAATGAAATGCGCCGTTTTCTTTTAATTATGAACATATGGTTCATCATTGTTATAAACCATATCTGACAAACATATTAAAAAATTTCAGTTAGGTATACATTTTTTGTGAGATAATTATTGCAAAATATATATATTTAGTCAGGATAAAACTGAAAATAAGGAAAATTAATAATAAGGAAAATTCTTTAACAAATTATACAACAATCCTAAATACACACAAGCCTTCAAAGGTTATAAAGCTGAAAGTCAAGCAACCAATGACTATTGATGTCACTGGTTGGTGATCCGCTGAGTTTCTTTATATTATTGGACAGCTAAGAAAATCTCCACTATAGATTACCCATCTCACCTGATAATGTGGCTGAAACATGCTAAAAAGGAGACTAGTAAAGTGTAGATGTCTGAACATGCCGATAGATGGTCACTGAGCTGTGATTATACAGTTTAAGGTAAAATTTATTCATAAACTGAAAAGGAATCTTTTTACAAACACAAAAAACGTGGATTGGATTTCGTTTAGCTTTGAAAATTAGTTAAAAATAAGCAACATAACAATACAAATATTTAACCATCTTAAAAGCATGTAGATTGTACATCTACTAGACAAATTTAAAAATGTAATTCCTTGTTTGGCAAAGTTATATTTTGTTCTAGCCGATCTCTCTCTCTCTAGTGTTTGCTCTGTTTGTGTCAATTGACTATAAGAAGTTTTCAACCGTTTCCCTTTAGAAATTATCCACTCTTCACCACTGCCAAAAGTGATAACAGCAGTTTTTAATTCCTACTTCTTTCTTCATTTTCTTTCATTAGGTACCTAATGAAAGAAATCCAAGTTAGAATGAGTTTTTCTAATGAATTCATCCATTATCATTTATGATGTTTTCATACTTGATTGAATACTACCTAAAACTGAATTTAAATGTGAAGTTCCTAAATAAAAGAGGAGAATTTAATGGTTATACTTAATTTAATTAAGGGTATTTAGAGCCTTTTTTTGTTATTAGATAATTAGACATGTACACACCAACGAAACCAGAAAGTTTAAATAATGATTCTTCACTTTAAAAACCAGAGTGAAATATAGAAGATATACTGAAATATGTTAACAATAAACATCTCTTGACATAGTATACTATGACCTAAGGTCCGTGTTTTTTAACTTGTCTAATAACATTGGTTAGCATTCGCCACATTTGTTTACATTATTATGACATGGGCCTTAGTATGTCACATGTTTGCAGTTTTATGGAATACTCATGTTAATGTGAGTGTAAGATGGAAATAAATACTTAGATTGTGGCAATAGAAAAAAATCGAACGAAAACCTCTTGTACCAATGTCACATCATAATGCAATATATGGGAAAATGGGACTTTTCAAAAGTGCTTGGAGAATTTATTTTTTGTTTATTCTTCAGAAGATTTTTACGTACATATTTAAAATAATACATAAAATAATAATTGTGAGGAAAGAAGCGGCTTCCCACATGATTCATACAAAGCTAAAGTATAAAGCAGTTGGTGAGGAAAGCTGATGTCATCCAAGTACCGCACATCACATATATACGCAACTTGTACACCGGCTGCAAACAAACTGAAAGTAGCGCATGTACTACACTTCTAGGAACTAGAAATTAGGTACTATGCTCCAAAAAAGACCAACAAACCTCATCATCAAATTGTCAAGTACCTAGTCACTTCAATATCTTAGGATTCTTATGTAATATTTCCATCTTAGCGAACTGTTCGCTAAGGATAATGATGACCATAACATTATTCTTCAAAGAAATTAACTTAAAAGTTTAACAATTCATGCGTAGGAGGTATAAATACCTTTATTTTATGTGTAATCCAATATCCAAGATATGTAGTAGTCCTATTTACACACGAGTACACTGTCATTCATGTAAAATAACACACCATCACAAAGCAGCACTACACAGTTTTTCACTTAGAATTATATTGTTATGTGAAAATATCACCATTTTCGCCATTTTCGCAATAAATCCGAAGGACCGCAATCGGCAATCGCTGCCATCTTTTTTGTCAAATGTCTAAAAACTAAATATAGCGCTTGGAACGAACTCTGGTGTTATTTTTAGAAAATACAATCAAATCTTCATAGAAAACAAGTAGCGACATCTATGACAAAACACAACTTGTACTTCTTCTACACTAGATGGCGCTTTTAAAACACAACCTGTGCATCTTCTACACTAGATGGCGCTTTACAAAATATTGGTTTAGCTACTACATCACAGATGGCGCTGTAACATAAATTCTATGAAAGAATCAATGATGAAAAAACATAGTAGAGTCCCAACGTGATGGAGGATTAGTACCTTTACACTTCGTCTAATAATAATAATGTAACTGCGCACAGAGTAATTTTTGGTACTGCGGCATTATGTTATGCATTATGCAGGCCACAGAGTACCTACTTTTCTAAATACTGATGCAGGCCAGGCAGTAGGCTTTTCTTTTCGTAGCCCAATATTATTATAACATTACAAATCGGTTTAAAAATGACAGAGAAATGAGGTAACAAATATAAAAAAAATACCCACCGAATTGATAACCTTCTCCTTTTTTGGAAGTCGGTTAAAAAACAATAACAGCTCTACCAATTTCTGATTTTCGACTGGGGTTTTTGAGGGCCTAGATGGAGCCTAGAAATTGATCTGTCAAGCTTTTTTTTTTATGATATTTGGTAACGAGACGAGCTGGTCGTTTGCCTGATGGTAAGCATAACGCCGGCCCATTAAAATTGCAGTGCCACTCAGAACTTTGAAACACCAAGGCCCGCGCGGCACTGTAGTGCGCTCGTTACTCTGAGACATTAGGTACTAAAGCTAAGATTCAGAGACGATTCTAAGCGTAGACTTTGGCTTCCATATGTCAAAACTGTATAGAATTTTGACGTATGGAAGCGTGAGTCCACGCTTAGATTCGTCTCTGAATCTCAGCCTAAGTCTCATAAGCCCAGTAATTTCACTGGCTACTCTGCTCATCAAACCGGAACACAGTAATGCTTGCACATTGCTGCTTGGCGGCAGACTTCACGAGCAAAGCGGTGGTAACAACCCAGACGGACACTCGCAGAAGAGTTAGTCCTACCACTAACATAGGCTGGTAAAAACTCAAGGAAACGAGCCATTTCTGTCGCTTGACCTAAAAGTAATCAACGGTGAACGGATTAAAAATAGCGTTTTTTATTTTATTTTTATTAGTTGGTCATGCGGTTACTTTTTACCTACTTAATAGTTATTACATTTGCCACCTCCTATACAATCGAGACATTATGTCTGTTAGGCTGTATTCCACTCATTGAAGATTCTTATAGAACTTATGCGTCACACAAACTATACAAACCATAATATATCTCTATGATACAAACCTATATAATATGCAGATATAATAAGTAGGTACGTAGACATCCATTCCTAACCGGAGATTGTAAAATTAGGTCTCATTGCGTTATGAGAGGAGACCGAAATCCGGTTGACGTCACCGCATCCTTTTACTTTTCATTGTCTTCAATTTACCTTCACTATTAGGCACTGGATGGATGAAGGCTTGCCCACTCGAAATTCCATATTTATTTTCGCCTTCCATTTTTGAATTTTTGTTCTCGTACTATCTTATCTAATCTGTGATGATGTGGCTGAAGGAAACTGACTCTTGATTGCAGATGTTGGACCACACCGAACACTGATGGCGCAATACGTGCCGGCAAGCGATTTTGTATTAGTAGTAACTATCTATCCAGACGAACACTAAAAACAAAATATTAAACCAACTTACTACTACTTACTCTTGATAATCTTCATAGCCGTATTTTAGGTGACCTCAAAAAAAAGAGGAGGTTTTCAATTCATCTGTATTTTATTACCGTTTAGGTACTTCATTTTTCCGTCAATTCTCAACCAATTTCAATGGTTCTTTTTTTAACGAATATAAGGGTAAGTATACACTTATAAAATTTAATTAAATAAAGAATACTGCCCCTAATTAAGGGTGCCAAAAGTGGGTATGAAATCTTAAATATCGCGAGATTTTCATCGAAGTCAGTACTCGCTTTTTACACGACTGCACAAAACGGAGTGTAATGTTTCTAGGGTTCATGTAGGTATGTATGTGAGGTTTTTAAAGGAGTGTAATTTTTTAGGTTTCTTGTAGGTATGTATGTGAGTTTCTTTATTCCAGCACTTTTAAACGCCTGAACAGATTTGGATGTGTCGTTAGAATTCTTACATCATCCCGAGTGACAGTGGCTAGGGCCAGTGGCGTATTTTAGGATTCAGCGCCCTGGGCCTGCAGTTCCCGCCGCCCTGCAGATGCCGTCGCGTCGTCGCTGCGCCGCCCGGCCACCCGGCCGTCAATACTTATAATATGATAGCCCCACGTCTTTATATGTATCAAACCTTTGATTATACACCTTATTCTATGTATCAAACATACACCCACGAGCACCTTACGAGATTTAGACTTATTAATAAACAGTGTTAAACGATGGTTTAATTAAACTATGTTTTGTCTTTGTAGTTCTTTGACAGTTTTAAACTGAATCGAAAGGGACAAAAAAAACCCTTTGAACTAAGTATTCAACCGTTTAACACTGTTTATTAATAAGATCCTCAGTTAGGTAGGCTTTTTTAAATACTGCTTGCGCCGCCGCCCCTCGCAGCCTACCGCCCCGGGCCATGGCCCTTTTGGCCCTAGGGTAAATACGCCCCTGGCTAGGGCAGTCAGCAGCAGATATCAAAGTCATCGATGTATCTTCATCAAGTATATGTTATAACATAATCCAGTGCAACATAACTATTTTTTCGATTCCGCACTTTTTCATTGCATCTGTAATACCTACTAAATTTAGCTGCGTAATTAACGCATCCACTTGGATAATACGGCGTAACCCAACTTTCGACTTCCTCATTCCAGGCCAAGTACACAAAACATCGATGGCTGGTAGCGTAACACTGGTGCGTCACATCACTACTGACGGACCTAAGAAGTCACAGTGGACTTTCTTAACAGTAGTGTCGTTTGCAACTTTTATTACTTACTCATATTTTTTTTAATTTAGTAGGTACATACTTATCTGCTAATGACATGTAACATACACACAACAAACAATCGTACAAATACTGCCGGATGATCTACAAGTCATTGTAATTTAGAGGTCTCCAAATATTAATTGAAAATAAATCCAGAAATAAATTGACGACGTGGTTGTAAGAAGATATTCACGCAAAATATTTACAGTAAGCTTTCTAAATGTGTGCTCCGTTTGTTGACCTTCATAACATAATTATTATGATTTAAATCGAGGTATAGGTAATCTTGACTCTTGACGAAAAACTTGCAAGTTGCTAGTATAAAGCCATATATATAGACTACAACGATGGTCACACACGACTCCACCAAGACGACCGTGTCAAAATTTGAAAAAGAGTATTTTTAGTTTCTTACCTAGAAAAATAGATATTAATATAACGTTTCAATATTAACAGTGTTAAAAATTGCCACGATATGCTATACCTGTCTGGCCATAGAAAAATAATGTAATTGAACACCTTAATTTTTTTTATCGCCGTAATAAATGTAACATCTGTAGACGTTATGAATAAAATGAATAAAAATTTAAAACTATAACTCCTAACAATAAATAACTAAGAAAATAATTAAAAATCGTTTTATTTAATATTATTATGTTTATAATACGTATTTTTGAGATGACACCTACGCCTCATCCGTACACAGAACAGAGTCGTCAGCCAAGCTTAAAAAAATAAGGTGTAAGAATAAGCTATGTACCTTAACTTCTTATACATATATACATCGGTGCATGAACGAGCATCTATACTTATATGTTCGTTCATTCTTAGAGAAACCATTTGCTCTCTTTTGGTGTGCACTGTGCACAAATTGCTTTTGTACAGATCTTTTTCTCTGCGCTCCTAGACGTATACTGTGCGCCAGCGCTGGCGTAGACGTTGTTTGCGTGTGCTGTTAGCAGCGAGGGACGGTGAAAGTTGTTGCGCAATGCTGCATGCGCCTGCTGCGGGCTGCAGCTGCAACTTTAAACGGATTAGGAAAAAAGGTAAATTTAGAATGCAAGTTAGAGTAAGAAGTAGTCTGCGAGAGCGTGCTAATGAAAGTAAGTAAACAACCAATCGAGAAGGGCACCAGAAATTTATCGACAGTCGGTTTTGTTATGAAAATTATATCAACATTCCAAGAATCAATTAATTTAATACTACTTAAATGTAGTAATTTATAAATATTAACTTCAAAACTGCCTGCCATTTCAATAACGAAAAATGAAATAAAAAAGATATTGTAGGTACCAGTGTTTACGTCTAATGTGTTCTTTGTGTTTTGTTTTTGGTTAGGTTGAGAATGTGAAAACTATTAATGCGTACCGCAATATCAGAATATGATCTTTAGATCTGATATCAATTGATCTAAAATAGTTACACAAAGATCAAAGACCCAGGTTGTAGACCGGTTAGTAAACATATCGCTTAAAAATAAATGTAGGTGTTGTAGAAATAAAAGTATAACTTATGCAGAACGTAGACGCTTATGCAAACGTGCGTTTGCTTGTCAAAATAACAACTTTTGCATCAAGCGTCGATTATACGAGATACTCGAAATCCACGCTTGATGCAAAAGCGTTGTTATTCTGACAACCAAACGCACGTTTGCATAAGCGTCTACGGTCTGCACAAGAAAATGTAGCACAAGCAAAAATTTAGTCAATAATTTTCTGCATTTTCTTTTAATTTCCAGTAGATCGACGATTACTACACCTATTAAGTATCTTTCAATTGCAAAACAGGCTTGAACGCAATGCAATGGATGATTAGGAAGTAAATGCAATTCAATGATCGTAAATTGGTTTCGTAAGGATAATTACCTTCGCTGCTTTGT
The DNA here is from genome assembly GCA_907269065.1 of Crocallis elinguaria. Classification (NCBI taxonomy): domain Eukaryota; kingdom Metazoa; phylum Arthropoda; class Insecta; order Lepidoptera; family Geometridae; genus Crocallis; species Crocallis elinguaria. The sequence goes on along the minus strand of OU026079.1, from coordinate 5,290,437 downwards.
TTAATTAATACTAATAACAACACTTGCGTTCTAACAATGCATGACAATGTCGCTTCAAGCATAATTATGTACATTTATGGAAACTGCAAGTTTATGTAGGTAAATATAGATAATGCACCATTGTTTGGAGTTTGGACTAATTATTTGATAGCCGTCATAGTGTTCTCCAATGGCGGTGTTAGAAGCTTTATAACTACGTCTTGATAGCAATTAGCAGCTATAACTAAATCGCTTTAAAACTAAATCTCGATAATTATGACTATAGGTGCATCGAATTAGGGCTATTGCGTTTGTTTTGAGATTCCAACTCAGTACAAGCCTTCAAAAATCAGCTTGTTTGGTCAAATTTTACCTTGATTTTGGCTGTTCATAGTGTTCTCATAAAATATGTTATTAAAATTCAACAAAACACTTCCATGTAATCCTTGGAATCCATGTAATGGAGATTCAAAATAACAAACATTTTTTTTCACAAACTTGTAAGGCATTTTCAAAAACACGTATTTCCTGGAACACGTTTTAGGAAATTAGGTACCACGCACTAATTGTCTTCGGAAATTTTCTTTTCAAATTTATTTCAAAATTTTCAGATTGCCAACCGAAGGCTCTGGCGTTGTCTTTCTTTTTACGTAATGCCTGTTTTTCTTCGATGAACAAAAAAGCCTTTAGGCCATTTTTGCGTTCTAGGATTTTTGCGTTAGGCGGGTCATGAAGCGGCACCTTAAGGTACAAATTGCAAGGTCGATTCTAATTCGATTCGAATCTATTATCTATACAAATAAATAAAATTGAAGCTCCTGTTTGTAATATCAAAATAACATATTTTTACCAAATGCATATGAAAGTATATACGGTACCTATAAATAAACAACCATTTTTACTGCTGCTACTGGAACACACCGCTATGTTCTTGGCGACACATTTGTAACTGGAGGGTGGTAACTAGTCAGACGAGTACTAGAAGTGCCCTATAATAATACTTCACTATGTTTTTCTTTAATGAAAGGATACAAAACCATCAACCTATCGAGCGGCAGTCGAAGCACGACCACACACTATTATATATTCTGTGCTACCACTGACTATTAGGTACCTACCAAGAGAAAGAGGGTTTTGTGGTTCATGTATGTAAAAACATATATGTGACGATTGTTTTAGTTTGTGGAAATATTGAAAATTCTATTATCAAAACAAAACTATGACAACAATTCAGTGACAATTCAACAGGAATTGCCGCTAGCTTGTTGGGTAAACATTGGTTGTATGTAGGCATGTATATGTAGGCCTATAGCTGTCCACGTGATCTACATGTTTTGTATTATTTCCAAAAGTAATTCTGCCAGTACAAAAATATTTTTTTGACTAATGCCATCATTACAAAGCCATAAAAATATTTTTTTATTAGTTCTATGACATAGATGAACCACCCAGACTCTATGTAAGCCAACCAAGAGTGCATAACGAGTATTTTTATTTAGGCGGACATCCGTCATTCAATAGGCACTCACTTTTTAACATTAATCACGTTTTGAATGCCCAGTCTCTGTCAGCAGTTGCAAAATAATATATAGGTAACTGACACACTAGTTATAATAATAGTAGGTATATATATTATTCTAATGTATTACGACATGCCAACGTAACGCTAAGAGCCAGTCTCTTTAAATAATATTTTGTAGCATCGTCTTTCTTTATTTAAAAGGCTGTTGTACTGCCTGTTTGTATTAAGTAGTAAACTGTTATCCGTTGATATAGTATGTAAAAATGGAGAGTACATTCCTGAGGCATGAGCACACTAGACATTTTAATGGTACCTACTACTCAATGGTACAAGTGGCCCTATGGCGATTTTTTACTTTTATAAACTACGTAAATAACGGAAAAAATCTAAGTATATGTAATGCAAGCGAAGCAGCGAGCACTAGCGAGTTCAAACTGTATATATCGAATAAAAACTAATTGCAATATATTACCTGTCAAATCAACGTACTTAGCAGCTTCACTCAAATAATTGGGAAGGCAAGAGTTAAAAGTTATGTAACTTAGTATAGGAAGTGGAGTCAAAACACGAATAACTAGACACTCGCTTAAATATAGATAATAATAAAATCTATATTATTTAAAATCTAAATTAACTAAATACGACACAATTCGTAGATAACAAAATTAGTGATATTATATTTAAGTAGTTATAGTATATCTAACGTAGTTTCTTAAAAATATGTCTCAGTTTTTCTTTGACCTTAAAACTGAATAAAGATGACCTCAGGCTAATTTGGAACAGATGCACAGACCACTAAACCTAGACACCGCTTAATCCAAGTTTTGCATGACAACACAATCGTCAAATCTTGGCGGGTGAAAAGGGAAGACGGCGTGTTGTGATTGGTCAGTTTAAAACTCGTGTATCAGACAAGTGAAGATGGCGTGTTATGATTGGTTAGGCTGGGCGGCGTTAAGCAGTGACAATGCTTAACCTTGACGAGCAGGGGTGCCTGGCTAAGCGGAGTCTAAGGTTTAATGGTCTGTGGGCGGATGTTAGCAATGTTCCTAAATGAACCACAATCAGCCAGTAATGAGTAAAGTGACTGCAATAACAATGAATCCCGAACAGTTTGGATTGAATTTATACTTTGTTATACCTAGGTAGGTTAACTTACGTTATTTCAAAGTTTCTGTGTTAATTTAAAGTTTCTATGTTATTTTAATAGCTGCAGCAGTGTACCAAAGAACTTTGAAAACTCATTGGTCGCTGATGACTTTGTATTTATCCGTATCTCGTTATTATTTCTGAACGACTGCGACGGCGACGCACTCATGTAAGTAAATCTGCTCTTAGACGTCTATGCAAGTGCAACCGCCTTCTGCAACAACCTTAACACCTGAAATGAAGAACACGCCCGTAAACTGGAAAGCGGAAGTGACGCCACTGCTAAGATAATGCCTCTCAATTATTACTTAGCAAAAATGTCGACCGAAGCCATCAGCGTTGATGTAACAGTGACTCCTGCGTGGTTGGGGTACGCCACTTTTCTCTGAGTTTCTCTTGGAGCGGTGCGCGCGCGCAGTCTTAGCTTTGCCTCTGGAAAACGCGCGCGTCTCGACTTCCCGCTGTATTGCAAACCACGCGAAACCGATACACGCTTAATAGATCTATGAACGAAATTATAGGATCTTAAAATTGGAATTTCATGTGAAACGATCGCATCTCAAGCGATCAGTGCTGTGTAGTTGATAGTTAGAAAGTGGGTAAACTTGTTACCTGGGTGAACAAACGTATAAAACAGCGTATTTTTTCAAGTTGTGCACCGGTCGCGTTGGAATAACTGTAAGGTGTGTATAGATTTCTATTTAATCACATTATTTTACTTAGCCAATGTTGATTGGGTCTGTCTACAATTTTATTTTATATCTAGCCTACACTTGACTACCTACATCACGGGATTTAAATTATTACTGACTGCTTCTCTTGACAGAATGCGCAGGTGTTTTAGCGCAATTGGTGTAAAATAAATATGCCATGGTAATTATCATGCTAATAATTAGGCTAATAGCCTTTGATAAAAGCCTTAGGTTAAAATTATTTTCATGCTACGTTATTCGTGATTTTCAACCATTTATTTTCCTACTATAATATAATAGTTTTAATAATTGCGAATTAATATAGTTACAAAAAATGTTTTGAAATGTGATAAACCTCTCTTTTTTAACCGACTTAAAAAAAAGGAGAAGGTTATCAATTCGGTGGGTATTTTTTTTTATGTTTGTTACGTCAGATCTCTGTCATTTATAAACCGATTTGGAAAATTCTTGTTTTATTTGAAAGGATATACTTTCAGATTGGTCCCATAGAGATTTCATCGAAATCTGTTCAGTAGTTTGTCACTGAAGTCGAATCGGTCTAAAAGTTCTAAAAGTATCAAATATCTTCTTACTATATAAAAAATAAATATGATAAAAGTGCTGTTCGATTTGACCACCATTTTGGCATATCAAAAAATAAACAAGGTCTAGTGACATCGATCAGTGCAAGTCAATCGAAACGACATCGACATTATTCAATGTTTATTCTAATCTTATGCTAAGTTACCGGAGAACAACTTTTAACTCCAATAGAAAAGTTGAAAGTTTCAAAAGTATTATGGAGTATTTCACCTTTCTACGCAAAACTGCAGCACTAGCCAACATGCAATTGTGTATACTTATTGCAAAAATCTGCAAGGTTTTTAATACTTTTGGATAGCGAGACGAGATGGTCGTTTGCCTGATGGTAAGCTAAACGCCGGCCCATTACATTTACAGTGCCACTCAAGACATTCAAAAACACAAAGGCCAGCGTGGCACTGCATTGCGCTCCTTACCCTGAAACATTAGGTATTAAGTGATTTAGTTGAGAAAAATGAAAACCGAAACACTAATTGACTACACATTAAAAGTTAAGATCATTCTTATTTAAATGAAATATTTCAAACAAAACAAAAAATGGCGTAGTAATACACAATACTTTTTGCAGTCACGCCAAAATATAAAAGGGTAGTAAACTCTTTCGATGGCAAAATATAATGTGCGAGCATACTGTGTTCCGGTTTGATGAGCAGAGTAGCCAGTGAAATTACTGGGCTTATATACTTAATGACTAAAATAGATAAGGATAATTTGACAACAGACAAAAATACATTGGTACACAACTGCTTATAAGTACAAATTATAATTAGTACTATAGACTGTAAATGCCACTTAGGTACTACAATTAATATGAAATCGGTGTACTTACATTTTCTTTGGTTGAAATCAGATGAGAGAAACCTCTCTTGATGAAATGGGCAGATAACGATGTTTTAACCTGAACTAGGTACCGACAATTCGTATTCGTGAGCATTGTAGTAGGAACAATCGTCGAATGCTCCCACGGCACGAATCGCCTGTGCATTTCCAACTTGTTTTTTAGACTGTCAGTTGTTAATATTTAGTACGTACCGTGAATAATTGATCCGCACCCGATGGAAGCAATAAATAGCGATAAAAATGTGTCGCTATATAAAAAAATTATATATAAAGTTTATTTCTGGTTTTAATTGTGACTATAATTATGTATGTATCTAATAGTCTATGTCAGCTTAACGAAGACGGAGTTTGCCAAATGTGAAATGAACGACTTTCACGTGTTCGGCAATTCCCAATTAACAGCTTGCTTTGACAGCAGATGTCAAGATGCTTGTTTAAAATAATCTGAATTTGAAGCTATATGAGCACTGGCCAAATTAATATCTCCAAACACTGACAATTGAACCCCCTTTATTTGGTCGTCTATGATATACTAGAACGTGACATTGGCGAAATTGTGGTAAACATTCCACTATAGGAAATAAAGAGTTGAAGTTGAAGCTATATGAACTCTGTTCATGAGTTAAACCTAGTTCATAGATGAATTTCGATTCAAAATAGTTGGTGAACTCCGACCTAAGTAGACCTCCTCCGACCAGCTCGTCTCGTTACCAAAAAGAATCAAAAAATTTTTTTGCTGCCTAATAGATTGAACAGAGTGCGGAATTACGCGCAAGTGTCGGGTAAATCCATACAACGTTTCATTTTAAATTAAATATTTTATTTTGATAGCGGAAAGAAAGATTCATCTGCATTTGATAATATTAATGTCCCAGTAGTGAAATACACCAAATATTTGGGAATGTGGTTAGACAGTCCTTTAAGATGGGGAAAACATATCAATGAGACTTCTCAAAAGGTTTCTAGACTTACAAATATTCTGAAAATATTAGCTGGTCGCAGCTGGGGTCTCCATCAAAAACACTTGAGACGGCTATACATAACTCTTATTCGTAGCAGGCTAGATTATGGCAGTTTCCTATATGACAATAGTTGTCAAACGAATCTGTTAAAACTAGACAGAATACAAAACCAAGCGATGCGTGTTATTGGTGGGTTCATTCGCAGTACTCCTATTCACGTGATGGAAAATGAACTTTGCCTCCCTCCCCTTCAATTTCGTAGAAAATACCTTGGTAGTAAATTTTGGTTAAAAGCTAAATCAATAAACAATTGTAAAGTCATTAATACTCTGCAAGACCTTACAACTAGAACTTATTCCAATTATTGGTCAAACAAAAAACTTCCTTTACTAGTCACCGTTCACTTATCATTAGACTCCGTACCATTATACTCCTGTAACCAACTTGAAATATATTCATTAAGAACGTGGGTAAGTAATATAAATTTGTCTCAGGTAATATGTGATTCAATTCCTTTTATAGACCGTGCCAAACGTCTCTATAATCAAAATTATTTAGGAAACAGATGTGTCGATTTCATTAATCAGCGATATAGTAGTTTTTATAAAATTTTCTCAGACGGGTCCAAAGATGGCCAGGGCGGAGGTGCAGCGTTTCTAGACCCTCTCCATAATTGTGGCATGAAGATTAAGATCAATTCTAATATTTCTATAATGCATATTGAGCTAATAGCTATAGCGGAAGCCTTATCGTACGTCAGATCATTAAACTTTGATAAGTTCGTCATTTTAACTGACTCGAAAAGTGCCTTGCAACACCTGGCTCGGTGTACCTCGCCCGTGCGAGGTAATCCGATAGCCTACCAAATCTTGGAATTGATCTTATGTTTTCAATCTAGCAACAGGGAAATAATTCTCCAGTGGATACCGTCTCATGTAAATTTAAAAGAAAATGATGACGTGGACCAGTTAGCGAGAGAAGCTTGCACAGAAGGGATTAGTATGGACGTTCTACCTCTGTTTTACGATCACGTTAGGCTTGTCAAGGATAAGTGTCAATTATATTGGCAGGAGTATTTTGACGAGAGATCGAAGGAGAAGGGTATTTGGTATAGAACCATTCAGCCACGAATTTCCCAATATCCATGGGTTGATAAAACTACGTTGGATAGAAAAACGCTAGTTACAGCTCTCAGACTGCGATCTGGACACATCCCATCGCAAAAGTTCGCATTTTTGATGAAGAAATCAGATTCTCCTAACTGCGTTGACTGTGGAGTGGTTGAAGATGTGCAGCATATCCTATGGGAGTGTGTCCGGAACGCATCATACAGACTGACTCAATTTGGGGCTTCAAGAGATATAGATGTCGGCCTGGGTAATAGCATACTATCCGAAATGTCAGAGAAAGCCAAAATTTTATTTAAATTAGCTGATTTAGCTTTAGAGAAAAAATAATGTATTTTGTGTTTGTATTTTGGATTGATTTGTTTTTACAGGGCGATGTGGTCGCACAGCGACAAAGCCCTTTCAATAAAATAAAAAAAAAAATAAAAAAAATCTGCATTTGATTTCGTTATACATACTGTAAATCAACTAAGGATATTTTGTATCATACACTTGACTCCAAACTCAACAGAGTTTAATCAAATCAGTTATCAGTGTTAAAGTTAAATTTACGGCAATACCACAATGTCATTAACCACTATTGCACTTCATAACAACGATGTGATGGTAGATATAGTGCAAAGTAATTTTTTAGAATATTATAAGTACCGTATTAACATGTAACATTTTTGTTAATTAAAATTGGAAAGGATCTAGATAACTATAGTACTTCTAGATTTAATTTCAAAAATAATCTCTGTTAAACGGAACTAACTATATTACCTTGAAAATGAATGAAAGGCGTGCTCTATTTTAAAAAGTCTAAATAATACAGCAGTATGTTTGTTCAATTCAATTCATAAATACTTTATCGTACATCAGACTAAGTTACAAACAATAGACTTACCAAAAAAAATCTCTTCCAATCAACATTGTAACGTGTAATGACGATTTGACTGATATGGAGAACAATAAGTATTTCAATTTAACGTTAATTCCTCGAAGTTGCATAACCAGGTTTACTTTGAAATAAATGGCGAAAATTGGTACATAGGTATCTCGAGTTAAGTATGTAAGCCAGGAAGGGCATGTTTCAAGCGTTTTACTTAACGCAGCAGATATCACATACCAAAGACACACCTAAACCAGTCGCGTCGGAAACGGAGTGTTCTAATACTTTATCAATAGCAACGAGATTATTAAGAGTAGAACACAATATCCTTATATACAAAACCAGTTAATCACGGTCAGCTGGAGCCTAATTACATTCAATGATAACTGCTAAACAGCTGGAAATTAACATTGAATTGTTAAATAGGTCATCGCGTGCACAAGGCAACTCTGGCTAGAGGGGCGTACCTGGCGTACTGGGTAGTACATATATTGATTTATTACTTTGTTTTATTACCCATTCCGAGACGCTAGCAATTTATGGCAAAGCGTCTGCCACGCTTGCCCGTTACGTTGTTTCGCTATATCTAAGGGTGCTCCTCCATGGTACTAACCATAGATTAATCTACATAATCATAACTGGTAAAAAAGAACCGTTTTTAATTTTATCGAAGTCGCTCGTTGTTAACTAACAGCGAGAGTGTGATCCATGTGATGGAGACTTTAAATTGTTTCAAAAGTTTCAATTTATGTTTGTTAGTGGGAGGACTAACTCTTCTGCGAGTGTCCGTCTGGGTTGTTACCACCGCTTTGCTCGTGAAGTCTGCCGCCAAGCAGTAGTGTGCAAGCATTACTGTGTTCCGGTTTGATGAGCAGAGTATCCAGTGAAATTACTGGGCTTATGAGACTTAATAGCTAATGTCTCAGGGTAACGAGCGCACTGCAGTGCCGCGCAGGCCTTTGTGTTTCAAAGTTCTGGGTGGCACTGCAATTGTTATGGGCCGGCGTTATGCTTACCATCAGGCAAACGACCAGCTCGTCTAGTTACCAAATAACATAAAAAAAAAACGTTTTTCCTTCGTTTGACTGAGATCTCATAAGTGAACAGACGTTGATGTACGTTTGTTATGAAGAAAACTATTCTATTCCGTTTTGAAAACACCTTAGATTAAACTACTCAGCTACGGTTAAACTGAACTTGAACATTATATACCTTCAAAGGCTTATAGAGTTACTAGCTTCTGCCCGCGGTTTTCACCCGCGTTCCTACAGGAACCTTGCATTTTTTCCGGGATAAAAAGTAGCCTATGGTACTCTCCAGTCCATAAACTATAACTATGCCAAAAATCACATCGATCTGTCGTTTCGTTACTGCGTGAGAGAAGGACAAACCAACAAACAGACAAACACACTTTCGCATTTATAATATTAGAGGAAGGAGGATAGTAGGATTAGATAATAATCTAGCTACCTATAACATAGTATTTAAGTAGTACCTAGCTAGTTAATAAAGGTATTCTGACATCTTAAATGCTACTTGTTTAGATAAGATGAAAAGTCCCACGTGTTTATGCGTTTTACTGACTATTGTTAACACTATCTACCCACTATGTTCACAAAACTCCCTCGGTGTTTTGTGCTACGTATTGTGACAATGACGCATACATTCAGTTTTTCTAATCCAGTTAATCGATTCAATAAGTACATTGTATAGGCCCTTCTCTTCTCATTATGAAGGGCATTCACAAAGTATTACATTAACCCAAAAACCGTGCGACATAATTGCGTACAAGTGATACCGTATTATGTTTCTGTAATACAATATAACAAAAAAATCAAGTTACACATTCGAAAGCATCAAGTTATAAAATTTTTTTTTTGAAGGACCGAGCTTTTGGTTTACATCTTCACCGAACGACGGGTGAGCGTTGAAGGCGCTCAGCCCTAACAAAGTGGTGATTTGGCGACTAGCTCAAGGGCACCACGTGAGGTGAATCACACGGTACGAAGCTCGGCTTGGGCGGACGCCGGGATAAGGGGGTCGGAGAGAACGGCCCCGGGCGGCGCACGAGTGCCACCGTTTGAAATGGGCCCTAATCTAGCTAAAGCAAAATTCTCGCGGGTCCAAGATGGGCGCTCGCGGAATTCGTAGTGACTCTAGTTGCCTCGTTCCAAAACCTACACCATCGAGAAGAAGGTTAAGAAACTCGATGGCAGAGTAATTCTTACTGCGACTAAGTACCACAAGGAACATGTGTTTCTTGACTATGCGTATACAATAGCTCCGTTCACCGAATGTCAATATGTTGAAACTGCCTATACGTGATATAGTTAACAATCAAGATTTACGAAAGTCTACCATGGACGAGGTAACGGTCGATATTGTCCCCTAAAACGGTACACGTTGAATAATGCGGCACTATACACGATTCATATCGACATCAATGCCTCTTCATAGTGATAAAGCAACTTGAATTTACCGCGTATGTTTTCGTTACGAATAAACAAAAGTGTTTCTTACTTTTCTTTAAAACAAATGTTTATCTCCAGGACTAGAGTAACACGGTTTTTGGGATAAGATACCAACTCAAACTAAGGCTGTAGATTTACCAGCATCTTTGTCGTGCTTCGCAACTTGACCCGTGGACCGAAAGTAGATATGTAAAATCGTTTTATATTTCCGTTATTTGTAAGTAACTATTTGATAACGACAGTCGCAGTCTTAAAACAATATGTTTCAAAATTCACTATAAAATTATTTATTTGTAGGTGATTGAATATCCTACTGATATTATAAATGCGAAAGTGTGTTTGTTAGTTTGTCCTTTCACGCAGTAACGGAGCAACTTATCGACATGATTTTTGGCATAGATATAGTTTATGGACTGGAGAGTAGCATATGCTACTTTTTATCCCGGAAAATGCACGGTTCCTGTCGTAACACGGGTAAAAACCGCGGGCAGAACCTAGTTTACCATAATTTCGAACATCTGGATTACGAGTTTGATAATATTACGAAACAGCTTTCGAAGAGTTCGGTTTACCACCGCTTTCTACCGGTAACTCGAACATAAAATGTCATAAGTTTTCCTTATGCTTCTTTAACTTTGTATTATAACTGGTTTCGTTGTAATATCATAAGTGCTATTATCGAAAAACAAATAATTGTATACTTAACGCGTCTGTAGGATTTTGTTTGAAAACCGAGCGCGTTGATGTCTTTTGTACAAGGAAATATTTTTTTATAATTGTCTTCCTAATTCTAAAGAATAAGCTAAAAAGAAAAAATAGCATTCAAATACTGACAAAAAACTATTTGTTTGCTGAAATAATGTGGAAAATGATTGGCCTATCTACAAAATTCATTTTTATTTTTTTGTTCAGCACGCCAACAACAATTAGTTTATAAATAACAATTTATCGTGGCTTTGATCTTCTGTTCATATTTCAATAACCTATTTAATACAATGTCAGTACTGTAAATAATAATAATTTGTGTATTTCAAGCTCTGCTGACTGGCATAACGATTGTTATAACATGAAATGATGCCATTTTTCGACAGCGGAATGATTCTGCTTTTTTAATACTTAATTGCAAATGGCAAAGTAGCGTAACAATTATATTCCAAGTTACCTATTCCTTTTATGTAAATGTTTAAAGTGAGCGTGGTTTTCGATTAGTATTTTTTAATTTAACGCCGAAATATGTCTTAAAATATCTATCTATATTACAAGGTTATTAAGGAACGGTGAGCCAATTTACAGGTTTGTTATTCGAATGTAGTTTAAAATGTAGTAATGTAACTTTATCTATTTATAATCATTGTTTCAGAGTGAATTATGTTATACAATTATATGAATTTACGTATAGCAGAGTAATTATCAACAAATTGATTAATTATTGTTATAAATATTCGTTGTTTTATCGTCGTTTTATAAATCAGTAGAGGTGTCAAAGTGCATAGCGTAACAGCGTTTGCGCTGGCGCCGCTCGCTTTCACTTCTTACACATCATCGGCTTATATCATACGATTATGCCTCTTCCTGTTCCGTTTTCTAAGCACACCGCTGCGTAAGTATCAATTACATAGATTCTCGAGGGTACAGAAAAAGCGATGGAGATCGGGTTTTTTATTCTCACGCTTTATTGGCTCTTGGTAGAGCAAACCAAACAGTCTGAGGTCAAACCAAGATGGTTTCAAGTGAAAGTTACGATAAAACTCCGCTCTATGGAGTATATCTGGCTATGTTGAAGCATTTTTTACGCGTTGGCTTTATGTGAAGTAATTATACTTTTCGAATAGTGACACTCAAATTATACCAATCTAATATTCAGAATTTGAGACGATACGAGATTGCGTTTCGCCTGCTAATTGTTTGCTTAATCACCATGCATGATGATGCAAATAAAATGTAGGTCAATGTGCACGAGGTTTAGTTGGGTTTTTGTAATAAATACATATCGCACGAAGTGCTGGCCTTAAATAAACATTATTATCCTATGACTGTTATTGCAGCCGATCATGCTACTGACATGAAGTAATAAAATAATAATTTAAGTAATATTGATTTAAAAATGTACATTATAATATCTCTAAAACATGTTTTAATTTTGAGAGTTGAAGAAAGATTTTCTTCTGTGATAATACTAGTCTACTCTTTCCGCGAAAGTCCATTTGGGTGAGTACTATCGCTTGCCTCGTTTAATCTACCGTCAAGCAATATTGTTAATAAGCGTGTTATTACTGTTCATATAATTGAGATCTAATCTCATTGTATAGAAAAATGAGCACAGTGCAGTACGGCGAAAAATTTTGCCATACTTTTAATAACGTAAAGTAAAAATTAGGTCACATTATTTAACAGTTTTTTTATGTAACAACGTTTAGTCATTGAAATGTTAATAGACTATTTTGTTTGAACAGTTTTCGGTTTCGCGACCAGAGGCGTCTCACTGTTTCGAATGCTGTCTCGTGTGCTAATTACCATGGCTAACAAAAGAAAGTCTCAGCTGAGCGTAATTTACATAATAGGTACTAGTAGCCGTCCATAGACACTTTGTATCGGATTGTGATACTGTCTGAGCAGACAAGTTAGGTTAGATCTTTCATAATGTTCCGTAATATTTTAAAAAACTTGCTGACTTACAAAGCGCCAATCAGTATTAAGATGAATAGCGGCTATTGTCCTGAGAAGTGGAAGAACTGGTACTTAAAAAAAGAGTTCACACAATCTGTATCGGAACCCCTTTAGGATCACTTTGTCCATCCGTCTGTCTATGCATATGTCTGTCAAGGCCCTTTATCTCAAAATCAACTTGGTAATTTCAGGTTGAAATAAATTTCGCATTCATGATCCATAAATGATACAACGTTATATATAGTGCTGAAAAAATTACAGTTTCAAGTTTTAACGTACAATTATATCACACGAAAGTTGACATCATAAAAACCTATAGAGAATTCTTACAGAAGAAAGAGTAAGTCGCACCAACACAGTAAAACTCTCTGCTCTCTTTAAAGGGCACAATGTTGCTGAATCATTTAGTCAAACCACAAGCCACGCACCGGTATTTTGTGGCGCGGACTTAATAACATTTTAATAATTCCTACTGTATATACTAGTAGTGTATATAGAAAATGACAATGACCTGAATGATGAAGAATGATGAATGGGTCCGAAGAACTTGACCTACAAGATATCAACGTTTGTTCTAAGTTCTGCAGCTGTGAAGTGTTACGGTCTATAAGAGAAAGACTAGCCATTTGATTTGATCTTGTGAAAGGCTCTTTACCTGCAAGTGGCGACTAGTAAAGAATAATTTATCACAATAAAGTTACAGGGGGTCGAAAATGTCCTGAATGGCTTCGAGAAATGGAAGGTCTGTGCCTTTGTTTTTGCTAGACTTGGCTGGGGCACTGCAGTGCCTTCAGATGTTGGCACGTGCCATCACCAACACATAAAAGGACTTATTACACTATGTGATATTTAGACTGCCTTACTAACACTGTCCGTTAAATTGTGTAGTGCAGTAATAAGAGTTAGCCTGTTATTCGATCATAGTCAAAGAAGTAGGCTGTCAGACAGTCTGAATAACGCGTGGTGTAATAAGCCCATTAGGTATTTCCGCATGCGCGTACCTACGAGTGACTATCATCACTCAGTATAAACCATACTCTTTGAGGAACTACTCCAGGAAGTCGGATTACGTACGTTTGTATCACGAAAAAAATGGCAAAACTTTACGAATGTAGGCTGACGTCAAGTAGACTTATATACCTACCTAATTAAATCAATAATCACCGTGCAACATTACCATTCATTCATTAACATTGTTATGGTGGTTATTAAAAAACTTTAACCATCGCGCTAGTTGGAGAACCATGGCAGCAGAAGGATGTCACTATGTATGCCAGCTTCCTTTTATTATAGTACTACTCTATGGCCAGCTCTATGCCACAGCATGGGCACTCTTTTTTCCTTATTCATTTGACTATCAGGCATTGGTTTCATAATTATCTGTCACAACATTCGTTCAAACTTACTCAAATACTCATTGGCTTGTAACTTGTGAATGCTTTCGATTCCAAATAGGCAGCCAAGCGCGGAATCAGGGCGATATTGCTTTAGCTGTCCAGCAGGTCAACAGCCACGACCGGCACCGTCCACCGATCGAAACTGTAGGTGCAATCAGCAGCACATCATCTATAATTTTATTACTATCAACTAAGAAGAAAACGTTATGAAAGTAACAGCTTTCGTTAGTAGTAGAAATAATTATGTTGGCACAGAAAACGTATTGCCGATCCGTTCTCGCTTCAAGGAAAAATTTGCGTTTATATAAATACCATTGTCTCGAGGCAATCGAGTTTTTCACTCGTTTTGTGCAGGGAATGCGATTTTGCGATTACGTGCAGTGATTGCACAATCACGGACAGGGTTGACCTCGGCGTTTTTTGGTGATATTTATATACCGTGGTTTTGATTGTACAGGAGGACTTATTTTAAAACTTTGAACTTCGCACATGATAGTGTAGGTTTCCGTGGCCCGTGAGACAGCTTTAGTGTTTTATTTTTTACAATCTTTTATTTAACTTTATCACTCAAATTTTGTAATTGTATTTTGGACCAGTTTCCGTGACTCGAATAAGCGGAAATTTACAATACAATATTATGGGGGAAAATCACGTTTTAAGTAACTATATACCTTCGATACGTGCTTAGGTAGCATTTGACAACTACACTCGCGAGCAAAGAATCCCGGTCAATTCCGGGTCGGTATCAAAAATCCTAATATCTCCATAACGAAGACCGCTAGCATAATGGAATAAACACTGATTTATAAGTATTGTAGTATAGGCTATATTATAGTGATAAATTAAATTCTTAAATTGTTCAAGCAATGATTTTTTTATTATAAAAAAGCATGAAACAAAAAATTGCAATTTTCGTAGCAAAATAAAATAAATGGAAAACATGTATTTTTGATAAATGTCATTTAAAGCATTTTAGTAGGGACTTAGTAGCTCCGCATGCTGTCAGCACCGAATTCATGAGGTTCGGTTTCTGACCCGATGCATCGGGAATATTCTCCCAATCCACTCATGTTTTTGCTATCGACCCGGATTCTTTGCCTTACGTTAAGAGACGATATGATTGACAGGCTAAGAGTAGAATAGCAAAAGGAATCTTGTAGTCAATTCGTCGTGACGCAATTAAGTCTAGTGCTATCATTTGCCAAGCGCTTTAGTTGTAATGGCTCATAATTTCAGTTGAGCAACTGATATCGCAATTCGCAACTTTTACTCATAACCAAAAGACGATCATAATTAAATAAATAAACGCTTACACTCATACCCCCGCACTAGGATTCCCTGTGTCGCAGGTGGTATGGAAACACACAGATACACATCACAAACATCCAAGACCCGAGAACAAACTTTATGCTACACAAAATCTGCCCCGGCCGGGAATCGAACCCGGGACCCCTCGCTTTGCAGGCAGGGTTACTACCAACTTAGCTACGGAGCCGTCTGTACATAGGTATGTACCAATTCGCATGGTCTACCGCGGCTTGTCATTAAATCAACTTTATGGCTCAACCTTATAAGTTAGGTCAAAAATAACTCCGTAATGAATCATATTGTCGTATGTTATGTCTTGATTCGAATGTACTATAAAATCCTTGCGGTGGGTTTTGCGATAATTTGTATGCTGTTCACGGAACATTGCATATTCTGATTCTGTCTATATTCTATTGTCGTGCTTCGTAAATCCGGCAGAACGTGTGTATGTGTAGTGGATCAATACAAAATTCATTCAATAGGTAGGTACCTAGTTAAACCGATTAATCAGAGGACTTTTAAGGTTATCCGAGTCACTTTTTTATTTCAAGAAAAACCTAATCCTATTGTTCTCATTTACAGTTCGTCAAACTAAGTAAATATGATCACTGCATCAGGTCATTCAAACATTTTTACAATTTGTCATAATTACCATAACATTTTCTGAGATTAAGCAAAACTTGGATAAAAAGAATCTCGAAAATTTGGAGTCGAACATTACGAGCTAGTTTTATATTACAAACGGACGGGTGGGGTCTGCGAATTTTTGCAAACTCAAACACGTTTCGGAGATGTGCAAATAAATAATCGATAAAGTGCTTAATTACAAGTTTAGGCGTACTAAGCCTTTGTCAATCGTCTTTATTATCAATTATATTTCAATTAGTATGCGTACGATCATCTAACAACAAAGCGTCGGTAAGAGTCGCATGGGAACTCCACATGGTTGAGGACCAGGAAACTGACATAATGACATATAATTTATACCAGCCAGCCGCTGCAGCGCCGCATACCTATGTACCATTGTTTAGTAACAGATGTACTTATTTATACCTATAGGCTGTATTGTAAGTAAATAACACTTGAAGTAACCGGTTGTCGTCGTTGCCTGGTGATTAAAACGCAGTTATGTTATAAGCTGTTGTTAGCGGGCTATAATGACGCTCGGTGAATGTAAATTTTGTTTTATTGCATTTTTACGCACTTGTTTTTGTTTTTAATACAAAAAGTAGAAGTGTAAAGCTACTTTCCTCGCGGAATATTATATATGTCAAAACAAATACGTTTTTTTACCTGAGTTAGATAATCTCGTCTGTACTGTATGGCTGTGCTATCTTTGCATTTCTACTCAAAATTTCGTTCACACAAACAACTACAAATATATGTTAAAGGTTTTGTGCAACACAATTAGCTTAACAAAGATGAAATCTCATAAAAGCCATATGTATACTCACAAGGTGATCTTGTCAACAGGCTGTCGTGAATGCCGGGCCGCATGGATGGCCCCGCACGGCTGGCGTCCGCTCGCCGTACTGCTGGCGGCTCTGACGCTCGTTGTTGCTAGGTGTAAGTACATTGCATTTACCTTCATTAGCACCCTAAACCTCCAGGGGCAGTCCTCCCTGCGCTTAGCTTTGTTTCCGAAGCCTCTCCTTACCGCGCCACAGAAGGTTGTAGAAGAACAACATTAATCTTGTCATTGGCATTTGGCACAGAAGTTTATATGTACTTGATTCCTATCCCAACATCGGGAAGTTACGTGCCTACCTATATAATGCAATCGTATGGCTGATGATAGCTGGAATGGGGAATGGCAAATACAGTTTCAGGGACAGACCGATAGGTGCTTGGAGGCTAAATTTAAACTAGAGAACTTAACTACAGCTGGCTAGATTTCTCTTCCACAAAAAAAAGAAAAAGTTATTACTTTATATATCACTATAAGTGCACCTGATCATCTTACTAAGCTAGCATATTTTCATTCACAGGTTGCCCAATTCATTCACTCATGTACCTATAGTCAGGGAACTTTGTTCGTGACCTAATCACTGCCAAAGTTTTGGCAGTGATCTGTTTAGAAGGTTATTGAAATTAAATTTTATTTTACAAGGCACAGGAAGGTTTTCCTTATACTTGATCGATACATTAGGGTTCTAAAGGGGTGGGTGATTTAGAAGTAAACTTATGATCTGCAGCGGAGAGAATTCAGCGGATAGATGATGAAAATTTAATTCCTACCTAGTAGATATAATATAGCATCCTACAGTCCAAACTTTGTTGAAGAAGGCACAGCGTCCCAGCAGGAAGTGACACCAATGGTGAACCAAAATAATCACTCTACCATTTCTATAATCGATTCATATCTTAGGTACTTATTTATTCCGGAGGCGCAACGACCCAAAAGTAATCCTGGCCTCCAACTCAAGACCTTATTTATAGGTACAACATTATGGGTACAAATCGGTTACCAGTTGGTCGAAATTGGTACAAACTGCGCATTGCGTAGAAATTTATCAAACTCAACGCTGAACTGATCAATCGGCCTTATTGAGCCTGAGATCAGACTCCACCTTCGAGTTTCTTGCCCTTCTTCTCAATGGGTCATCACAACGATGGATTAACTAGGGTCACTACAACTTTCATGAGAGCCAACATCGGTCTCATTAGCGACCTGTAGCGAGAATGGGAGTATTAGGTCTTTAGGACCTACCTAGGTACTTCAAACGGAAACATTTGCGCGTCAAGTTTATTCCTCCTGACCTCCGTATTCTGGTGTTGGCCGAGACCGAACTCATACATCCCAAATATGAGTCTTCTCGTGGCCACGATCAATGCAACTTGATCGAAACGTCGAGGTAAATAAAAACCTGATTTTATCGCAATTAAGTCCCGTTCTTAAAAGTAAACATCCCAAATATGGTTTGCCATACGATGCCATGGTCACGATCAATTCTCCAACAGCAAAAGTAAGTCTACGATCGCAACAAATAAATGATGTGATTTAACTACAAATAAGAATTTTCTGATTTTTTCCTTTACCTACTTAAGAACCTTACTTGTTGCCAAATTTCGTTATTCTAGGTCAAAAGGAAGTACCCTTTAAGTTTTAATTTATTTGCGAGTGACAATACCTACTTACGGCTTAAATGGTATGTTCTGATGCGTTGACTTAGAACATTCATAAAAGGCAAGAAATTGTGAACTGCAACGTGCAGTTTCAGACAAGTGAGTGAAGTAGCTCAAGTCGACCGGCGACTGTGCACAAGTCTTTATAGGTATGCGAAGCGAATACATTATCATCAATTTTTTCGTGAAAATTATATTAGAACTACACAGTGATTAGGAATTACATCAAAAATTGTTGAGATGAATAAAAATATATTCAGATACCTATACTTATTTAAACTAAATATAAGAATAAGACTATCCCTGGAAGGTAGGCACATACTTTATTTTATGCACAACACTTCAAAGAGTAGCAGTCATATTAGCACTGATATGCTAAGAATATGTTTAAATTGCTTATGAAGAAAGTTGTCACTATGTTACATAACTGCTCCACAGCAAACGGCAACACATTTGGTGACATCCATACATGAGTCTGCTAGACAATTTAGACAGCGCCTCTTACCCAACTCAGACCCATACAAAGATACCTACGTATCTCTCAGTAATATACTTAGTACACAAACAAAGCATTGTATGTGCATTTCTTACGTAAGCCCTTTACTTTGTGTTGACAAATCTCACTTTAGCGAGGACCATCTCATATCAAGTTGTTATTGTTACGTAATAACAAATAGTTGTGATTTTTGTCGCAACTTCGACTTCCGACTACAACTAAGCATATTTAGCACAAAAATTAGGTATTGCGTCGATTAATGCCTCAAAAGATAATACACATTGCCGTCGCGCGTGCTACGAATATTGTAACACGCTCCATCCCAGAAATGAGTTTATCACCGTATACTTGAGCCGTAGTCATAAAGCATCGTTTTTCTTCCGCCCACCTCCATATAAGAAATGAGCTTTGTCATTGAACTGGGCTGAGTTTCTCATGTTTCTCTGGGAGCGGCCTGCTTTCGTCCGTACTAGGTCTCAAAGCTACATACTGCCCTACAACGGCGGAAGTATCCAGGCCACGGGACTGCAAAAAGCGGAGACAGTGAGCCAGCCACCCGGAGACTGACAGCATTCAGGTTAGCTGGTAGCGCACCTTTCCCAGCTCGTTAAAATGCACCACGCAACGTCGTCAGAGGCCATTTGACTTACCCAATATTGCATTTGCAAACATTCGAGTATATAGTTACCTACTTTGTTCTGTTTGCATGTCGCTTACCAGCAATATTGGTTTACTGCAATTTGCTTTTAGTGGCATAATACACGACATGTGAATTGATTAAGCTAATAAAGAGGAAACTTATACCTGAGCAGATTTTGACATTAGAGTTGATTTTTATATGCAAGACTTGGCGAAGAGATAGCACACCGCGTCCACATTGCTGCGTATTTTTATTAAAAATGTCATTTATCCTCTAGGTATGTACCTAAATTTAAAGTATGTACTTAAATTTAAGTTCACATACATACACACAAAATTACTAAATGTATTTACGAATATTATATCCAAAAAGCTCTTTTAAATTATAAACCCATTCAGCTTTCCCGAAGTATTAGAAATTACAGGAATCTTTAATCACAGCTGTAATTACTTATCTACATAAATAAAAAGTAAATGATGTTCGTTGTTAGCTTGAGAACGGCTAGGCCGATACTATGGCTAATTTTTGTTTAAAAATTTTCCTAATAAATAAAAGTATACTTATAGGTACTTAGCTCAAATGTATTGAAATGTTTAAACTTCTGATTCCATCAAATATCTTTGAGCTGTTTAACAAAAGCCCTATTCTAAATTAGCCTTTTTACTCCTTCAGATGCGGAGCTACAGCCATGGCGCGGCGCAGGGCCGCCGGCGACCCTGGCGCAGGAGAAGGAAGACGAACGCCATGATGCGGAGCTCCTGGCTGCCGTCAAGGCCTCCATGCAGCAGTGGGAACAGAAAAAAGTGAGAACGAGGTGAGAGTTATCAAGTTTTTTCGAGCTATGGTTTTTACTTAGTGCAAATAGATATAAAAGGTATGTAACTACTTATAATAACAGATACTTTAGTACATACTATACAATATACTAGCTGTGCCCTGCCGCTTTGCCCACATAATAATAGTAGCCTAATTTACTGCTTATAACATCAGCTATCTGCCAGTGAATGTCCCATCAAAATCGGTCCAGCCCTTTCAGAGATTAGCCGGAACAGACGAACAGACAGAGACAAAAATTTTAAAAATTGTGTTATTTTTGTTAGTACCCATATATATTTTTGTTGTTAGTAAGTATATCTATAGTTGCATATGCATTTTAGTAAAAAGCTGTTAAATATTACAAACAGATACATACTTCAATTTTATTTATTTGTATAGATAAAGCGGGGACATTTACCATAACCATGCTCGTTTAAATTTCAAATAAATAACGCCTACAGATCATACTCATAACACTTAACCATGTACTAGGATTCCCTGTGTCGCAGGTGGCATGAACAGACACGAATACACACTAAAATATCAAAGACCCCAGAGCAACCTTCATGCGCATTACAGTTTGTCCCGACCACGAATTGGACTCGGGCCCCTAACTGGTAGCCCATGGATCGAACTCGGGACCTTAACTGCTAACCCATGTCTGCAGAGCGAGAGGCTTTGCTGAGAAGACAAGGTTACCAACTTTGCCACAGAGCCAAGAATGATTGTTACCAACACTGTACAAAACTACACATACTAGTAGCACGTGGAGTACGAAATACGAGTATAAGTATAGTACGTAGAGATACACATTGCGTGATTCAACGCGAATGCACAATGCGGTGAGTTAGATTTCTTTGGCAGTGTAAATGCAAAAAATGTTTGTATATATAGCCATACCCACTATATTATATCACTGTCGTAATTTAACTATGCAATTAAGCGTTATACGAGTAGAAGTATTTTTGTCAGTCAAAATATAAGAGTAAATATAACTTTCACCATCCGTTTCGCTTGCTAACTTTCTATTGTGCAAATTCATTAATTTCAACAACAGTACAAACAAATTGTCAGATTGATAAATCAGTTCGTGTCATTGCTTGTAAATAAGCTTGATATTCCATATGCGGCATTAAGCCTATACTTTATTTTACCTACCTCCTTATTCTTGTACTTACTTATATGTATTTAATTAATTGCATCGGCAGTATTGCATTCAAATAAGGAATGCTAGAAGATACATAGGTTGTGGATAATTGAAACTTGTATGTTAGGTAACTACTTAGGTAAGTAGGAGGTACCTACCTACTCTCGGCTTAGTCAGGCACATAATAAAATAGGCTTGGCTATAAAAATTATATCGCGAGTCAGTTTTAAATGTCCTGATGGGCAATACACCGCATGAAGACATCGGCTCTGCAAGTTGTGTAGGTACTCATTTGCTCCGCTATTTAACTGAATACTTTGCCCTGCACTTCGAGATTTATCTTCCGAGCCACATCAGTGTACACTACTTGCGGCAGATTAAACGAGCAAACCCACCCAGACAGACTCTCACATAAATCCTACTTACTAGTTACTACTAGTAGTTATTGCGTCTTAAGATTCGCTTATCCGATAACAAAAAGGAAGTTCTTACTACCTACATCTCCTCACGTATAGAAACTTATACTCATACATACTGAGAGATTCTGAAACGATAAGTTCCTAATAGGTGTCAAAGAAGATAAATTATAAGTATGATTAGTCGTTGATATCAGTTATCACGTTAACATATCTAATTACATCAATCTTAATGCTCACTTTCTTCTATACGACAGATAATAAGAATGGATAATCGCTAACAGGTATAAACATACCAAAGAAATGAACAAAATGTATAAGAAAATGTAGATGAGCGATACTCAGGTAACTCACGTACTTTCAACATCACAGCACATACTTTCAAGCAATAATTTTGTTATTATCAGGAGTAAACGATCTCAAGGCAGCGTGTGTTACGGAGAGTTTGGCTGCTTCGAAGATGCTGGCCCTTTCGCGTATTTGGAGACGCTGCCCAGCACTCCGCAAGAAGTGGGAACGCAGTTTCTATTGTATTCCACCGTCAGCAGGTAAGCAGACCAAGCTTTAAAATGATGAATTAGGTTCGTGGATTTATCCCTTCGTATGTCGGAGTCCACGTTACACCCAATAGATTTTGTATTCGTCTGATGGAATCCTGGCACATAAACAATTAAATATCCCATGCAAAAAATGTAGGCAAGTACTTGTATAACTTTGTCTATAGATACTTGTACAATTATCTATTCTGTGCTATATACAATTAAAACAAAACGTGATCATTGATATTGTGGACTACACGGAAGCCAATCTGCCAGACACCCCAAAAAAAAAACAAGGTTCCAAACTATAAAGGCACTTCTTTTTGGGTCAGGGGCTAAAATAATCTTGAGACACTCCGAAAAAAAAACAAGGTTTCACTAAAGTAAGTAAAGGCACTTCGCCTTTATAGTTTGAAACCTTGTTTTTTGGGTCAGGGGCTAAAATATATAATCCAACTCAGTCCAATAAAATCTTCAAATTCTGCACCATCTTTATATATTGAGTCTTCAGTATATCCAAACAGAAGTTTGCTCACATCTTTTCTCATTGCAGAGGCGACCAGCCGCTCCTGGCAGTGTCGGCTAGTAACATGTCGGCGGCATGGCAGTGGGCGGCGCGCGCTTTTGACCCTGACCGGCCAACTAGAGTGATAGTCCATGGCTTCGGGTCCAATTGCGACAACGTCTGGGTTTACGAGATGCGATCCGCTTTGATGGCTGTTGTGAGTATACCAACTGTTGATGTTGCTCTGCGAGTTATTGCGTACGTTTCGTAGTCTTTCATCATTCGAACTGCTAACATACATGCTGGAATAGCGTTCCTGGAGTGGAACGCTACAGAGAATTTAGGTCTTTTTAAGTTTAAGAGTGCATAAGAATCTCATGGGCAAGCTTGCTCTCAGTCTCAGCTTTAAGGCAATAGGTATGTAATCAAACTAAACATACGTACTGAGGGACGTTACGTTTTTCTATTCGTTGAGAATGAAAACATCACCCAGTATTATTAACAAATTCCTGTGCATTTGATCATCGCTAGCCAGATTAAACTAGGTGAGACTGGAGTCTTCAAGATACTTATGTGTCTAACGTAGGTATTTAGTTCATTGAACCTCTGTAACCTAGCAGCTAGAAACACAATAGTGAAGGTGAAGGCTACATGACAATAGGTTCAAAATAAGCTTTTTGAGAGACGGTTCGAAGATTCAAAGGTGTAAAATCTTTTTACAAGCCCCAAAAAAACACCTTTAGCCCGCACGTACAATAAACTTACCTATGTATAATTGTATATTATGTTTAAAGACGAAGGTAATGTAAAATTTTAACGTCTTGGCATTTTGTTTATTACTTCGCTAATGTCTGCCACTAATTGTTAGGTATTGTGTTGTTTTAAACCAACACCATTAGCAAGTTTAACGCTAATTTACTTGACAGCTGTCACAAGTAGGAAAATTAAATAGGAATGTTTTGACGAACAAAAAAACGGTACGACGGTAAAAAATAAATAAGTTACATAGGTACAATTTAAAAGTCCAAATTGTCACAAAAATTTTAAAGAAAAAACAGCAAAATAAAATACTCTTTGTAACCGATTTCCAAAAAAGGAGGTTCTCAATACGGTTGTATTTTTATATGTTTGTTACCTACCTTTTATATCTCCGTCATTTATAAACAGATTTCAAAAATCCTTTGATTGGTTCAATAAAAATTTCATCAAAATCGGTTCAGTAGTTTGTCCCTGAAGTTGGTTCGTCGCTTTATTAACGAAATTTTAGGTAATTGATTCAATTACATATTATCCGGTATATACGCAGGGCCGGGGGATAACCATGTCGGGGCCCGTAGGCAATGCACGTCTCGGGCCCCTTTTCTAACCATAATAATATTATGCTATAATAATTTGAAATGCGTTCTGAAATGTACTGATATGTGACGACACAATATAAAAAACAACGCAATGTTAATATTGTCATTGAGGGTTTGCAGCATACAAATCTTCAAATTTGATTTTCACTCGAAGACACATACTCGAAGACAATAAATGTATGTAGGATAAGAATCTTCAAAGAAGTATAGCATTTAACTTTAATTCTCTGTATAAGAATTTATTTTCAAAGTATTTTTTAATTTTAATTTATCCACTTTTTTATATTATTAGCCTTTTAATTTTAATCTTATTTTTAAGCTTTAGCTGTCGCTATAAACTTCTTTGCGATGCCTGAAAAGGGCAACTAAGTCAAAAGATCTGATATAAGTAGAATAAGACCTTTGTACATACACTTAGTTATGCAAAATAAATGAATATGAATATGAACATTTTCAATTTGTTTATCCTAGCCTGTGCTGGGCCCCTAGGCAGTTGCCTACTTTGCCTTATGGATAATCCGGCCCTTTATATACGTTAGCCGTTATGTACGATGATGAAGTCAACCTGCAGTGGGGGTTCTGTATCATATTGATTGGAACATCTTTTACAGGAAGAATGTAATGTAGTGTGCGTCGACTGGGAAGGAGGTGCTACTATGCCAAACTACCTTCGCGCGGCCGCCAACACGAGACTCGTAGGAAAGCAGCTGGCAATGCTGTTACAAGGTATGGACCAGATAATAGAGCACTCTCATACTTTTTGTTCTGCTTTTAAGACAATTATTCTCTAATTCTTGCTTGTCTTGCATAATAAACACTGTTTGAGACAAAGTTTTAAAACCCTTTTGTTATATTATAATGTCAAGCTTGTTAAAAAGCTATTATGTCCATAAACTGTTATGTAAAATATGACGAGACATGAATACAAATGTTGTTTCTTTATTTCTAGGATTCGCTAATCACATAGACCTGCGGTATGAAGACGTCCACCTAATAGGGTTCAGTTTAGGAGCGCACGTCGCTGGCTTTGCTGGCTCAGAGCTGAAGAATATTAGCCGCATAACAGGTAAGATATTGCATTCCTTTCAGATAAATCTAAAACGAAATGAAAGAAAAAAGAAAGAAAGTCTCATCTCGACTACTCAGAAGTAAGATAAGTACACGATTACAAAACCAAGATAGGTAGATATATAAACGCTTTACACACCACCAAAGAAAAATAAACAACCTAAACATTTTATACTAAGAGCTACAATGGGCGGCCTTATCGCTAAAAGCGATCTCTTCCAGTCAACCTTTCGATGGAAAGGATTTATTAAAATCGAATACGAGGAGTGTATTAACAATACTGGCATACTAATAACTAAAATAATTACATAAACATAAATACTAATATCTACGTATTATAATACCCAAAACAAATATGGTAGGTATATAATATACGATATGTATAATATATAAATATAAGGGTCTAAATGCATATTAACTAGCTAATACATAAATAAACACTACATCTAGCCTAGCTAGCTACAAAAACAGTTGGATAATCTACAAATATAATATATACAACATAAGCTTACATACCACCTAACTCATACTCACGTATCGTTAAATCCATTTTCCATGTCTATATAACAGGATTAGACCCGGCCGGCCCCCTTTTCGAGTTCCAAGATTCTCGCGCTCGCTTGGACCGATCGGATGCAAAGTTCGTCGATGTCATCCACTCTAATGGAGAAACCCTCATCCTTGGAGGGTTGGGAGCAGCACAACCATTGGGACATGTGGACTTCTATCCCAACGGCGGCAGAGTGCAGCACGGGTGTTCTAACTTGTATGTATGCTAATAAGTTGTTATCAAGAATTAAAGTGTTACGTAATTAATCGATGACTGGCTTTAAAACCATGCATTATAAAGGAAAAACATGGATTATAGTAATTCTGGATGCATGGTTGTAATATTCTACGGTCTGTTTATGTGTTACGTTAATAAGTTCGTTTCTCCGAGATACAATGTCCTCCCTGACTTAGTTCGGAGTCGGAGATCTCTGAAGGCAATGGGTGGCGGTTTGTGAAAAAAATGGGGGTTAACAATTCGTAAGCGTAAAAATATATGTATACTATTTTTCTTTTTCTTTTTCCCACTCCGAATGGACATGAAATAAGTGAGAATTGATTGGTTCCTTGTACCGTGAGTAGATGTCAAAAAAGTAAAGTTGGATGGAATCACTTTTTTGATTGGTCAACTTTACTTTTTTGACATCCACTATTCTCACTTTTTTTTAAAACTATCAATTCGTGGTTGGAACTCAGCTGCAACGTAAATTTCCATAGTTAGATCTAATATTCAAATTTTTATCGAGTTTTGGGAATATGGTAGAAATGTAGCTGCAGTGAGTCCACCGGAACCAGCTAAATTTTGAAAGTGGTCACTGGTCTATGAGAAAAAAAAGTCTGGGCACCTCTGCGTTATTTAATTATTCTAATTTCAGGTTCGTAGGAGCAGTGTCAGACCTGCTGCCGTGGGCGGCGTCGTCGGCCGAGGGCCGGTCGTTGTGCAACCACCGCAGAGCTTACAAGTTCTTCACCGACTCGGTGTCGCCCAAGTGCCACTTCCCAGCCTTTCCATGTGCTGATTACGACACCTTCCTAGATGTATGTCCAATTTCAAGAAATCGTGTGAATAACGTTTATAAAATCTATATACCTAACACATATTTCACGAGCCTTTACTAAAGGTCTCTCCAGAATATTTGTATTTGAGTTCCATTGTCATGTCATTACGAATACACTTCAGATACTGTGTGTGTGGGTGTGTGTGTGTGTTTTTGATGTGTTATAGTGCACCCGTGGCATAGTGGTTACGTCGATGGACTTCAACTCCTGTAGTGCATACGATTGGGAATTTCAAGTAATTGTGTCGTGTCTGAGTATTGGGGTTCACAATAATCGTTAACAATTCCTGAGTATTTTATTATTGCTACGAAACTTTTTACCACCCACAACTTGACTTCCAAAAAAGGAAGAGGTTCTCAATTCGGTAGTATTTTTTTTATATTTGTTACCTCAGCAGGGCTAACATGCGCACCGTGACAAAATTTTCTCGATGCTTATGTCGTGCATTTGTCTCATGTTCGCGAGAGAAAGAGCGAGAAAAAAGAGTAGACAAAATTTTGTCGTGGCGCGCATGTTAGCCCTGGAGATCTCCGTAATTTATTAATCGATTTGAATATTTTTTATCTTTATTTTAAACTATATTTCAGTTCGGACCCATTGAAATTTAATCAAAATCTGTTCAGTAGTTTGACATTGAAGTCGATTCGTCGCTTTTTAAATCATTTTTTTATCATTAGAATATATTCCTACTGTGTTAAAGTTAAACTGAAATATTTCGGTCTATTTCCAGGGTCGATGCTTCCCCTGTGACGGTCAAAGAAGATGCGGAAATATGGGGTACTACGCGGACCGGTCCCTCGGTCGAGGGCAGCTCTACCTGCTCACCAGGGAGGAAGAACCGTTTTGTGGTAAAATAACATATGATATTTACATACCAATTATTTAGCTGTACCTATACCTAATCAAATGCAAATGCTCGACAAAGAATCGTTACAAATCGAACTCATTTAAATCATATAGACGATTCCTTCCAGCCGAAGACCTAGCGACCGCTGGTTTTAATCGGTTTAGAGTTGAAATCGGATACGAGATTGTTAGCCGGTAATGCCCCTGTTCTCATTAAACAATAGGATAAAAAATATTATCCCCTACTATATAACTATAAGTACTCTGCGACACAGTCTCATCATAATATACTGCGTTGTTTCAGCACATCAATATCACATTTCAATCTGGGCCGGAAGCGACGCTGGTGAGAAGGTGAACTTCGGTCGCGTGACGCTGACCCTGCAAGGGGACTCCGGTCTCAACGAATCCTTCCCAATGACCAAGTAAGCTTCGGTTTTTCTGGAAACATTGGCACCCCGTTTTCACAACAACACAAATATTATATACTGATGATTCAGTGTATAATCAACTTTAAAACACATTTCATAAATTACGTTTTTATTTAATTTAGTGATCCAATCGTGTTCCAGCCAGTATTTGCCACTTTTGTAGTATTTGAGCCAATAGGCATTCTAATAGGTCGGGGAAAAAGTTTCTTCGCATTTTTTAAGAAAATTCAAAACATTTTTTAATATAGTTTATTTACATTTAACTGAAGTATGTAGGTACCATTTTGTTCGATAACTTTTTGCCATCTTGTAGGTAGGGACATGATCCCATTGCTATAGAAATTTTGAGACTTCTGATCAAAATACCGCGACAAGTGGTTTTGGCAGTCCTCTCGTGATGTTAACCTGACACTGCCTAAAGAATTCTGAAGAGACCGAAACAGGTGGAAATCTGAAGGTGCAAGGTCAGGACTATACGGCGGATGCATTAACACCTCCCAGCCAAACTCTCTTAATTTTTTCTGAGTGGCTAAAGATGTGTGAGGTCTAGCGTTATCATGAAAAACCATGAAAATGAAAACCACACCCCTTCTGTTGATTAATTCCGGCCGCTTTCTCTCAACTTCTTGCTTTAATCTCATCAGTTGTTCGCAGTAGAGTTCAGAATCGATGGTCCTGCCTGGTGGTAACAGCTCATAATGAATAATGCCCTTCCAATCCCACCACACACACAGCATCACCTTGTTGCGAGTTAACCCGGGTTTCGCCACAGTCTGTGAAGCCTGACCGGTCTTTGACCACGACCTTTTTCGCACGTTCTTGTCGTACGTGATCCACTTTTCATCACCAGTTATCAGCTTCTTCAAAAATGGTTCGGTTTCATTGCGTCGTAGTAAAGAATCACAAATGAATACACGGTTCATTAGGTTTCTTTCAGTGAGCTCATGAGGTACCCAAATATCGAGCTTTTTTGTGTACCCAGTTTTTTTCAAATGCGCCAAAACTGTTTTGTGGTCAATTCCCAGTTCTTCAGCTACGTCTTAACTACTGATATGCCGATCTTGTTCCACTTTTTCAAAGATGGCATCCATTTTATCCGTAATAGGGCGACCAGAGCGACGTGCATCTTTGAAATCAAAATTTCCGGATTGAAAACGCTTAAACCAAATTTGTGCTACTCTCACAGACACTGCACCAGGTCCATAAACATCGCAAATTTTTTTCGCGGCTTGCGTTGCATTTTTACCTTTTCTGTAGTAAAATTTTAAAATGTATCGATTTTCTTCATTAGATTCACTCATTTTGACAGTACGAAAAACAAATGAAAATCACACATTTTCCTAATTTGAATTTGGAATTATGTTCTTTAAAATTTAAACTTTCATATGATACCAAAACCATCCAGATACAAATAGTATAGCCAAAGCGATTTTATTACAAGTTCATACATACTATAATGCGAAAAGACTTTTTCCCCAACCTAATATGTTCACCATTTTATCACATATAAGTGAGGTGATCATCGTCTTCGATCTATTTTCGATATTGTTAGTTGTTAGCTATTTATAAGAAACCATTTAGTTATTTTAAAACTATAAATCAACCTACTCCATTTGTCATTTGGTCGCCATGATGACGAACGGTGCTTGGTCATCGAGATACTAACCCCGAGAGATGAAATACTGTACAATCCGATTTCACAACAATGTATTGATTTTGCTGTAACAAATATCAGCGCTCTGCGTATCAGCGTCAGCGCACGAGGAATCGGCGCGAGGCGGTGGCTTAGCCAATCAGAGCGCATTACGTCTAGGCAAAAATGGTGGAATTTATTTCGTGCAAACCAAACGTCACTGCATCTCTAGGGGTTAGTATCTCGATGTTGACGCTAGATATAGGTCTTCAATGGAATTTTTTTACCCTTTCTCATAATCCCAGGCGTGAAGACACTTCAAACGGTGGCGCTCGCTTCACCCGGGTGGTCGTGCCTCACCCTGCGTTAGGGGTGCCGCTGCGAGCCACGATACACTACGCAGCGTACTCAGGGTGGCTGAGTGCTGGCGCTAAATCTATCCACGTGGACAAGCTTCTTATTGCTGATAGCTTTTCTAAGACGTGAGTAGCTCTTTATACATAAATTCCATATTTTAGTCTCATAGTTTAAAAATATATGGCGTATCACCAACCTATAACATAAACCGTAATGGATCCCATTGGGATGTCATCCGTTGGCGATCCGCCATATCTTTTACATTATTAGACACCTTAAAAAATGGACCTTACATTCTTTACATATTATATCCTCATCAAGTTTTTTCTAGGAGATTTAAAAGTATCCTATATTAGAATCTAAGGATTACTTAGTGCTGGTTGTATAAGCCAATACGGAAGCATTGAAGACTCTCCTTATACTGATATGCATTGTGGCACAAAGATTAACATTGGCATACTTACATTGAATAGTTTAACCACGACAATTTTACCAATCCAGAAGAAGTTACTTAAATATTGTTGTGCTTTAAACTGAGAAAGATTAACTGGAAGTTAGGTGACTTAACTGTCAATTTGTTTGTTTTTGACAGGTCTTCATTCTGCAACAAAGGACTGCAATTGCTGTCTGAGGAATCCGTAGAACTACCGCTTTATCCTGGGGACTGCAAAATACCACAGGTAATGATGCATTTTACCTACTTATTTTTATAATCAGATAATTAATTTTTGTAAAATTAAGCATACTCTTTGACCCAACACGTAATGTCACGGAGGTCTTTCACTCTGGAGCCCTTAGCACCGAACCGTTAACTTGTAAAAATAAATGATGATTGTCTTTTCCCAGACTAATGAAACATCAAACGGGACGAACAGTAACCAAGATTATTTGCATAACGAGAACTTGAACTTGACAAAAATCGAGGGTCCCGTGATCGACCCTATCGATAACGAGCTTCCAGAAGAATCACCGCAGCGACCGTTCGCGCTCGTCGACACCTTCGAATGGACCGGCGGCGCCGAAACAGGGCGAGCATTCGGCATGACCAACACGAAGACAGCACCCAGCGGCCTCGTCGAAATAGCCGAGCCAGTCCTCAGGCCGCGGCTCAGAAAGACCCCCCGCCAACGAGCCGACTCACCCGACGAACAAGAAATATCTGAACCGCTATTACGAGCGACGCAAGCACCGAAACCAACCACTCAGCCGCCGATACGGAAAGCTAAAAACTACGATATATCCACCACTCCAACTTACGACACGACGCCGTGGGACGACAGAGCTGAAAAGGAAGAAACCAGCTTCGCCGTGCAATTCCTGCCGGCTCGTTTGGCTTCGTTCATTTCGAGAGCGGAACGGTACGCGAGAGACACGCTCCTGCCTCTAGTCTCCGCATACGCGCCGCGCCTTCCAATATTCGGATCTCGTGAACCGAAACCGACCGCTAGATACATTCCGATGGAAGACACGAATATAACAAGCTCGGTGCCCGTCCCGACTCCGACTTTAGAGATGAAGATCGAGACGCTACGATCGGTCGGGCCACCAGGGGAGAAACGCGATTTCGAGTCGCCCGAAGACCCAGAAATACCCGTATCGACAACTACTACAACGACACAGGCGCCATCTACAACGACAACGGAAAAACTCCGCGCGGCCCCGACGGAGATGTTGCAAGTGGTGGCGGGCCCCAGCGCGACGGCGCTACCACCCGTCGCTTTACGGAGCGCAGGTAACGAGAAAATAGTGATCGTGTATCCTAGCAACGCGCGAGACGAACGCAAGATCAAATCCCACTCTTACCCAGAAGAGATGCAGTTTGAAGCGCTGTACCAGCACACGGCGGCCCCGGCAGAGGTCAGAGTGGACCTGCCCACTTTCACGCCGCCCACGACCACCCACACGCCTATGACGTCATCGGCGAAAACTGAATCGAGATTCATTCCTTTTTTCAGTTCAGAAAAAGTAGAACCTAAGGAAACGTGATTGTGAACGACTGCGGTTGTAATATTATTGGATTTTGATTGTTGGTGCAAATTGTAAATAGCGTGTTTTGTGACACTAAGATTGTACAGCTCAAGTTATAATTTTGTAGATTTTTTGCTTAGATTTGTTTTATGATGCCGTTAAGTATTTATGTTAATAATTTGCCTACTGTTGTGAGATGCGCTTAGATTAGAACAAAACGTTGTTGTGTAAATAAAATTAGATCTAAAGTATAGAATAAGACGAATTTTTATAATAAAACTAATTTATTATCTAACGCTTCTTCCTTTACTTTAATTTCATACAAACAAATGTTCAGGTACCTACTCGCAAATTAAAGAGCCTGAATTGAAAACAAAAAACATCCTCCTGGAAACTTGGTCTTATAAAGTTACTTAGCTTATTAAAAATTATTAAATGCACAGAAATTATTACATGAATAATGTAAACTAAAAGAACAGATTCAGAGTGAAACTATAAAACCATACTGACCAACATATCAACACATATGAATTGGTGCATAATCAAGCACACAGGCACAGCTGACTTCTTAGTAAAGTTACAGTCCAATCGCATTAAACAAATCTGCTATGAACATGGTATCATAGTAAGGAATAACTGCACTTACCTATAATGACGCCAATGAAATAAATCTACTAGACTAGATGAAACTCTAAGAACTTTACAAATAAAGCACAAAGAAACTGAAATACAGAGAATATCCTATCTATGTACCTGGCATTACAATTCCAGCAGTTAAACTAAGCTCTTGAACGACACCTAATAAAATTTGATCACAAAAACCTTACTTTTTCATCTGTAAAATTTGATTTACCGATATCTTAATGAGACATTTAAAGGCTTATTAAGACTTTGCTCAGACTTAGTTCACATTTAATCTTGTCTTTATAGTACAGAATATTTTGTTTTGCGGTAGTGAAGTGGAGAGATGAGGCAGAAACGTGATCATCTAAACTTGCACCACAGATAAAACACAGTTTCGTACGATCATGGCTTTTATTAGGTACATTACCAGGCGTGCCACGAAAATCGAACGTCGCGAAGTTTCGACTGACAGATCGCCGTTTTCCTAGCATGAAAGCAGCGCGCAGCGTTTAAAAGCCATAATCTGAAGAAGAAAGTGTAGAAAGACAAAATGTCAAATTACTTATGAACATCGAATCGTATATGTCTGACACTTTCATGGTAGGAAAACTGCGATCCGACAGAGCTTCGACGATCGATTTTCGGAGTAAGGCTCCTGTTTATAGCAGTTCCTAAATCAATCCGTCGCGTGAACATTTCGGGCGTTTTAGCGGGTAATTTTCAATGTTATCTAATTTATCATTATTTTCTTTAAAATAAAGCCTTTTTACTACTGAAATATTTTTTCACGTTCATTAAAAGTATATCCATAAAATAAAAGTAGTTCCGAAAGTTATTCAACATCCCTATTAAGAAACATTAAACGCTAAAATGTTTTCTGTAATTTATTTTCTAATCTGATCGAATGTTATCTTGTTCATAAATTTACGTGTAGACAACTATTTAATGTGGGCTAATTCTGAACCAATTCAATGTTTATCTGTCTATTGAGAGACCCTTAGGCACATGACAATTATGAAAATATATTATAGCCACGTAAATCGTTTTTTAAAAGACCAATGGCGTGGCTACGTAACCAATCAAACCCGTGCTTGCAATCTAAGATCGTTTTTTGAAGCTTTCAGGTGTAAAGATCTCTCAGATATCGGCTAAAGTCGCAGTTCATGTGAGATAAACGAAGTTCACGTGATAGGCGTTTAAATTCCCAAATAGATTGAAGTTTTAACATGAAGTTTATACTTGCTGTTCGCCGCGCAAACTCGATAAAATCGGTGGTTCACGAAGCATTCAGTGCTTCGACAACAGATGTCAATAGGCTTATTTAAAATAATCCTAAGTTTAATTTATATAAACTTCGGTTCATGACTTAAGCCAAATGAACTTTGGTTCATGACTTAATCCAAATGTACCTCGGTTTATGACTTAAGGGGCAGAATCCGGCACGCCGCTATCTCGCTCGCGCATCTTAGCATTTTTGAAGATAAATAATCACTTAATATAATTATGAAAAATCTCACTCGGTGAAATTGCTGGCATTAACATTACAAAGGTACGGCAAAAGTATCATTTTGATCCGATCATGTTTTCATACATGAAAATGGGCAAAACATAAAATCCCATATTTAGGTTTGAAAACCTGAATGGAAAAAAATTAAATTTTGGTGTAATATTTGTGATGTCATTGTCAGCAATTTCACCGAATGCGATTTTTCATAATTATATTAAGTGATTGTTTATCTTCAAAAATGTTGAGATGCGCGAGGGAGATAGCGGCGCGCCGGATTCTGCCCCTTAAGCCAAATGAACCTCGGTTCATGACTTAAGCCAAATGAACCTCGGTTCATGACTTAATACAAATGAACCTCGGTTAACGACATAATACAAATGAACCTCAGTTCACGACTTAATACAAATGAACCTCGGTTCATGATTTAAGCCAAATTAACCTAGGTTCATGACTTAAGCCTAGTTCATAGTTGAAACTTCGGTTCAAAATAAACATAAACACTTACACCCCTGCACTACGATTCTTAGTGTCGCAGGTGGCATAACATGGCATAACAAAATGTTTGGTGAACTCCGAGCTAAGTGTTAAGGGTAGCAGTCGTACGGAAGTTACTTCATGTACTTGTCGGAATATTGCGTGAGGATGCGCGCCGAGGCCTTCGCGTCCAGGAACAGCGTGTGCACGGCGTCCACGTGCGCCGGCGTGATGCGCGCCGACCCGTCCGCGCGCGCCGCCAGCGACGCCGGCGTCAGCAGCTGGGCGGCATACCTGACACATTCAAATTCAAAATGCTTTATTCGTATAGTCCCCATCACCTCAAAACTGGTGCTATTGTGAATTGTGATCAAACACTAAACTTATACAAAAAAATGTATACAGCTTACGCTCTACAAGTACATAATATAAAATCTTATGTGTGACATACCGAAGGGTGCTGTTAGCGCCTACTTCAGCCAACGCCGCAAGACCATCCTCATCGATGGAGATTCCTTCCGTAACCGCTCGCAATTTCAATATCTGTAATATGGAAATAATATGATATGAAAATCTTACTTTATTAGTAGTTATTTTCTAGTTCATAGCAATAATGACAAAATTTTCTCGATGCTTATATCGTGCATTTGTCTCATGTTCGCGAGAGAAAGAGCGAGACAAAACAGTAGACAAAATTTTGTCGCGGCGCGCATGTTAGCCCTGCTGGTCAAAAAATTCGTTGTTGCTTTTTAATATTGATGGCCAGTTTTCATGTGAATATTTGTACAGACTTTTATCCTTTAAAAGAGATATGCTTGTACATTATATTTTAATTTTTATTGACTACAATTTGTAGCAGATGTTTAGAAAAAAGATATTTTTGGCAGATGTTAATATTTACTTTTGTGTTTACATGGCAAGTAACATAGCTGCTTCATTCAAAAATAAAAAAGGACAGTAATAATTTGTGTTTCTTGTCCGAAAATAATCCTTTTTTAAATTACCTGTAATAGTTCGGGTTTGTTGTATGGCAGCGTGCGGATAATGAGTAATCTATCCAAAAGATCCAGCGGAATTCCGTGCGGTGAGATTATGTCTTCAGTGCCTCTGAAAATCATAAACTTGGTAAGTTACACAGCTTGTTCTGTACGCCAAAAAATTAAAGCTCTTGCGTGTGAGAGGCTGTATTTTCCCCACTTTGCTAATTTATATTTGTAATGTAAGCATTTCTCGTTCGAGAACAGCAGCACTAAATAGATGGTCTGAGTTTTTATAATTGGCCAATAATGTAAACAAACTCGCCGGATACCAACCAATGACATCAATAACGATCCAATCGTGAACCAATGACATAAATAATATCATCAGTAGTGAGATATATAGTGATGATTCGAATTTCTATCTGTCATTTGGTGATGATCCGCCATGTTTGTTTATATTGTTGGACCGGTACAGAAAGTCAGATCTTAGAATTGCTACTCTATATAGAAAAACGACTGCACACTCATAGATTTATCGGGTATCACACCTAGATTCGTTTTGTGTGAACACAACGCTTTTGTGTGGGTCTCTTCTGTCCTTTCTAAATCACCTAAGAAATTTTTAGGGAGACTTAGGTACAAATTGAGCGTTAAGTCTTACCATCAGATAAATGACCTGCTCATCTCAATTATAGGGTTTGATCATTTTTTTACCTGATTTGGCATTTTCCCCTGTTGGTGGCGAATATGACGATAGGCGCGATGGCTGATTCAAGTGCTCGATGCAGATACGTGAATGTCTCTATATCTAGCATGTGGACCTCATCGATAAAGAGGACCCCGGGCACTAGTTCAGCGGTTCCTTGGTCTATGTATTTGTTAACTACTTTGTTGATTTCCTTCCTCAATTTGTCTATAAATAAATAATAATAAGTATCACTTTAAAAAACTAACTAGATACAGCGGATAGGGGCGCCTTAATCCGAAAATCGAACGTAGAAGCTACGGCTGAAGGATCGCAGTTTTCCTACCACGAAAGTGTGGAAAGACAAAATACGAACATCGAATTTAACGTGGGATGGAAACTCTTTCGGGATAGGAAAACTGCAATCCGAACGGAAGCTTTGACAGTTTGGCTGTTCGTTGACAGATCGCAGTAGAATGTATATAATGTACTATGAGATTGTGTCAGGTCCAACTTTCGATTCGATGTTCGTAACTTGATATTTTGTCTTTCATGGTAGGAAAACTGCGATCCGACCGCGTCAGCCGGAGACTCGACATTCGATTTTCGGAGTTAGACCCCTGACAACAGGGATGCTGCATGAAACACAAAATACGTAATTGGTATACAGTAATACAGAACATCACACTAATACAATAAAAATGAAATTCAAAAAATATATAATTTCTTCAGAGATACATTCTAAGTTTCCCGAATTGAAAAATTTTATTTATTATCCAATAGTAACTTAAGTTATACCATCATATTCTTTACATTTCAATTAATAAAAAATGTTTGACAACTATATGCTCGCATAGGGCAAGTGACGTCAGATGTTCTGTCCCATTTGTGTGGGGCGTTTTAGCGCTCAGTAGATACACGCCCGACTTTGACTCTCATTGTTGACGTTTCTAGCGTTTGATTTCCAGTTTTTTCGATATAGACATTAGACATTTAATTATCATAAAAATCAAGATAATATATACTACAAGATATAGTTCTAAGTATAGTGTTCAGATAGGAGTGCAAGTAGTGTGTGAGCAAATAAGTACCGCTTCACCACTTCACCTATTTTAATGAATAGGTGACAAATCTTTGCCTGTTGGAAAGGCAACAACAAAAGAAAAATCAAAAAAGAAAACTACAATTAAAAAAATTTTTTTATTTAAAATTGTGTTACCTGTAATCTCAGTCTTCTTTGGTTTCATGAGCTGCCCCATCATGGACATGATATCATGGCCACCCTGCGGTCGAGCATTGGCACAATCCAAGTCATGTAGAGTGACATCCTGAACTACTTCTTTTTTCTTGTGGACATCCCCTTTTGGCAGTGGGACATATTCTTCAGCCTGAAATGAACAGTAAATATAATATAGCAAAAATTCAATAAATTTACAAAAATCATGATACTACACTGAGGAAGCAGGCCAAATAGTGGCTCACGTAAATGGGTGCATGAAACCGGCATCTTGTTTTCTTATTTATATGTACTACAAGCACTAACTCCTCTGCGTGTGTCCGTCTCGGTCAGTAACGCTTTGCTCATGTAGTCTACTGCCAAGCAATAATGTATTACATTATTGTGCATGTTCAGGTTTGATGAGCAAAGTAGTCAGTAAATTTACTGGGCTGGCTAAATAGGTACCTCATGTTTCATGGTAACAAGCGTAATGCAGTGCCGCAAAGGCCTTTGTGTCACAAAATTCTGAGTGGCACTGCAGTTGTTATGGGCCAGCGTTAAGTTTACCATTAGACAAATGACCGGCTCGTCTCCTTATCCAACAATATATAAAAAATAAAAATAAATAATATATAAAAAAAACTAAAATAGTGTTCTACACATATTTTATAGGTGCTTTAAGTTTTACAAGCTATGTACACAATGTAAAGTGCAATATGTTTACTGCCAAACTGTAGATTGGTGGT
Source organism: Crocallis elinguaria (assembly GCA_907269065.1). Classification (NCBI taxonomy): domain Eukaryota; kingdom Metazoa; phylum Arthropoda; class Insecta; order Lepidoptera; family Geometridae; genus Crocallis; species Crocallis elinguaria. The sequence continues at coordinate 5,251,660 of OU026079.1, read as the reverse complement.
TTGAACTTGTACAACAAGCTTAGGCCTTCTATGAAGGAAAACATAGTGATTAAACCATAGCATGATGGAAGACATCTTCTAGTACTCATGTGGCCAGCTTGGTAATTGGTGTGGCAACATTCCAATCTACCCATCATTGCAATCTAAAAATGATTTACTAATTTTTTATATTTAAAATAGGATATCATTTTTAGTGATTACCTCAAGATCAAACTCTGTTGCAAAAGTGTCACTTCTGCCTTGACGTTTTACGGCACCAGAGTTGGCTTCAATATAAATGACATCTCCAACTTCTACTTTCTCTTTCTGCAGAGATTCATAAATAGTTGGGTCTAGTTTGAGCTGCTTTGTTCCTTTAGCTGTCTTTAGGCCTATGATTACGTGAGACACAGTCTTGCCATAACCTGAAAATAAAAAAAATTTGAAAGATAATTTTATTATTTAATCTGAATTATTTTCCTAATTAATAAGCACTTATCAATCAGAACACTATTGTTAGTTTAAGTGTGAGTTATTTTATTGTATAAATATTAGATTTCTAAAGTTGTAAATTTGCCCTTGCTGCCTAATTACCCATGCATCTCATATTAGCCCTGCCTATTAGTCCATGCGGACTGACATAAATTAAAATTCTCAAAATTGTTTATCGCCATCAGCAGTTTCACCCATGTAAAATTCCCACAGAAACCATAACCAACAAACACACTTTTGCACATTTAATAGTAAGAGATATAAAAAAGAAACTTAAAAATCTCTTACCACCACCAGGATTTTCTGTCTCAACAGGCGTGAGCTCAGTCACCTCTCCTTCATATACTTCCTTTGTCTCACGGATACGAAGACCAATAGCTCGACGGAAGTTCTCCATCAATACCTCAGTTTTCTTTATCTCTGTACTGTACACTTCACTACCAACCATTGGGCAGAATGGCACCTATGAAATCAATACTTTTGTATAATATTATACTATATCAGATTTATACTAGCTTGTGTCCGCGGTTGTCACCCGCATTCATGGGAATGCGGAACCACAAATTTTTCTGGGATAAAAAGTAGCATATGTTATTCTCCAGTCCATAAACTATATCTACGCCAAAAATCACGTTGCTCCGTTGCTGTTTGAAAGAAGGACAAACCAACAAACAAACAAACACACTTTTGCATTTATAATATTATATAGAAGGATTTCGGTACAGGGCCGTTAGGATTCAAACTTAGGTGCATCAGATCAAAAGATGCATACTCACTCTATATCATATCAACAAACAAATTATGGATAACTTACTTTGTTTCCTAGTTCTTGTGCAATAGCTAACGCAATAGCAGTTTTACCAGTCCCAGGAGGTCCAGCAAATAGGAGAGCACGTCCTGCCATCTTTTTACTCCTGATCATATCTACAACTATTCCAGCGGCCTGGAATTGAATGATTCATCATGCAATATATATTCTCCAGTCTAGTAATGATTTTAATAAAACGATTTATATTATGAAACAAAGCAATTAATTTTATAATTGACAAATTTTGCACTGCAGTGTTCAAGAGAGAATTAGAAGTTTAAGTTGGTACTCTATTGGTAAGTACTTCATTGGTGACCATGGTTACCATTAATTTATAACCTCAAAGTTGGATCAATAAGCCCAAGCAGTTTTTCTTCTCAGAGTAAATCTACCGGTGATTGCTAGATAGTAGATGTTATAACTATTATAAAAGTAAATAATTCATTATTAGGCAGTCTTTATATGTACTTCTCTTGCAGATTCTTGACCCACGAGCCCGGCGGCCATCTGAATTGGGATTCCATTCTCATCAAGTCCTAAACCTTTTATATGGGTATGCGCTGATATTCTTTGAGTTTTAGCGGTGCTTTTTACTTCTTCTATCTTCATGACGGAGGAGTTGGATTATTTGTTTCTGAAAAAATAGTTTTATCGCTCTCTTAGACAACACAACATTCAACAACAAAAATGAAATGAATGATTCGAACCACAGATTAGTAATATGTAGTTTGAATGAATGCTGATTTATTGATTGAATGATTGCTGATGAATGCACAGCAGTATAATATAGGAAAGTACTCTGTGGCACAGCAGGCACCAAGGAATTTATATAATACGTAAAACGTTTCCTCGACATTAATATAAAAAACCTATTTTGAACCTTATAATAACAGCATAACGTTCTTTTTTTATTCAATTTAGTTAGAAGGAAAAAACGGTCTCGAGAGAGACTCACTTTTTAGTAGCGAGTCCCTTTCACACAATTGTTAACATTTAGCATATACTTAATTAAAGTTGGCATGGTAGAAACAACAGGAACATTGTGAATTACGTAATTTCACCAAAATAGTCGCTAGGGTCGTTTTTCGTATGCAACTAAATTAATACAGCTTTCATTTGTTAATAAATAAAAAAATGTGTCGTCATTCTGATAAAAGTTATTGAAAGATAGAAGTATGTAATGTGATTAGGAAAACAAAATGTCAGCCTTGAAAAATCTGCTAATGGGCGGCACATATGTGAGTTGTGACGTCTCTCTCTCTCTCGTATGGATATCTAGAATACAATATTTCCACATTATGCCCACTCTATCTATATGTTGGAATCTCTTTGTCATATTGTTTTTTTTTACTCATTGACATTTAGAAAATGGCTACCTAGTCTGTGAAAATGGGGTTGTTTCTTGTTTGCTAATGGGGATGTTGACTGCCAATTTATCACGATAGGTGGCGTATCGTCGCCATGGCCATTGAAAACTGTCAGTTTCATACATTTTATAACCTATAACTCAGTAAATCTTAATTTTATTTAATTATATGCCACTGTGTGCTGTACCAGGATGTTTGAACCCCGGTGTACATTTATTTCCCAAGGATCCAATAATAAAAAAGAAGCTATACGTCGCAAAAACTTTGTACTATACAGCATACAAGGTTATGCCGGAGTCATTTCCATGAATCTGATTATGTAGAAGAATCAGCATATACAGGTGAATTATTATGTGTTTATTTCGGTCATCAAGTGTCACAGATCGTCTTATCTTAATCTATGTGGTTATTTTTAATAAGTAGCTTGTAAGAGTTTGTTTGAAACTTTTTATTGTTTTTCAGATCCTCAAATATGCAGATATCTCAAAAAGGGACTGTACCAAGCGTATTCCCTTGGTGCACTTGAGTTTCAACAACACCTACATCAAGAAGCCTTCGGTATTTAGAAAGAAGCAAGAAGCTATTCATTTTTATATGGGCCTAGAAATCTATGATAAATTCATGCTGGTGTTAGACATATGTGTAATAACTTAAATTACAAGGGAAGTCAAATTATTAATGTTTGTGTTGGTGATAAACTACAAAAATACCCATAACAAAGCCTGGGAATCCTGTAGCACAGCAAGTGACATTTAGCAGCTACAAACACAAAAATACTGTGAAGGCAATGATTGGGCTATGACTGGCGGTCTTACATCTTGTCTCAGAATGTTATGGAGATTCAGTCAGTGATAGACAGATTATAGGAAGATCCAAACTGGAAAATCTTTGTGCCAGTGGTGATTCTATCATGGCAGACAGAGGCTTTAATGTACAGGACATTTTTGTTTCAAAAGACATTAGTATAAATATTACAATGTTTTTGAAAGGAAAGACAAATAATACCGGACCGGAAATTAGTGAGCAAACATGTTCATATAGAACATATTATTGGTCTAGTTAAGACATACAAGATTTTAAAAAATGAACTAAGCCCATATCATGTCCCCCTAGCATCTAGGATTTTATTTGGTTGTGCTATGGTTTGTAATTTTAGAGAGAATATAGTAAAATAAAAGTTTTTGTTACTTTTTATTGTTTTATTATACTGTATAATTATTCTTTCTTATTCAAGTCGGGGCGATAAGGCCTGCACTGATGTCCCGCTTGAGGTTTATTGTGCATTTCCCCCTGCCAGTATTTACCCAAGCCATCCCAACTCCTTTACATAACGGAGCGCGGCTTTGGGTTGCTGGCACAGCTATTCCAGTAAAGTTGTAGGTGGTGAACATTTTCTGGAGTCCAATCTTGGTCAAGCCTCTCTCTGTGATTCGCCGCGTTGCAAGAACAATCTGAAACAAGAGCCATCATGTTAAAATAAGATCCGGATAGGGGTATTAAACATCATTTCATTTACCTTTAACATTGTATAGATAGAAACTACCTGTCAATTGTATAGAAACTACTTACATTGCATTTGTTGCTTGATAATCTTCGGCAATATGGTGGAACTATTGACGCCTTGGTAAAGTTCTACAGCGGAAACGTCGACTGCTCGGCTTTCAGACGCTGTTAGGGCTTTGATGGCCGAAACTAATATTTCAGTCATAAGCTTCTAACCTAAAAATAAAAAAACCACATATTATTATAAGTAATGGTCTGTGATTTTTCGTAAATTTTCCTAGCATGAATCAAGTAAGTGTTAACGTGTTACATTAAAGAAAAGCTGTAAATTGTGTAACTTAACACTGTTAAAAATATTTTATTATAAAAACGTCTACCTCTCAACAAGATCTGCTTTCCTTCCAGTTATCTTTCCTCCTAGTTTTTTCAGTTCATCTTTCAATTCTTTAAGCTTCCAGGTACCATACACGTTATCCATTATGATGATTCAACCGGTTTAAACACAAAAAAATATAAAAAATCTACATGTAAACAAAGCGAAGACGATTTGACAGTGGCCATCGCGCCGCTGGCGCCATCTGCTTTGAGCTTTGCGCGTGGATCCCCATTGCTTGTCAAATTGATTTGCTAAATTGCTACAGTTCTATCAAATAGGGATGTTGACTGATTTTGGGAAAGTGTTTAAAACGATGCGTATGGGCCTAATATAACCCAAAATATTTAAATTTACTTTTTAAAACAACTAATATTTTAATTATCATGTATTTAAAATGCCGTTTTAAATTTTGCTCCAAAACGGCAGTGACGTCACGTGTTCAATTACCACAGAGTAATTTTCTATAACACTGTAAAGTGACAAGCAAAGAGAATATAACCACTACTACCTAGTCTGTGCTACGTTTAGTGACAAGTTGATTCGATGCTTTCTCTATATGTATTGTTATGTATTAAAATATAAGTTCTAAGTTTTTTGAGCTTATTGATTTATATATATGCTTTGGTTAATTAATACACTTTGGATCTTAGAACCTACGATTACTGTTATATATTCATTGTTGGTTATAAAAATAATGATTTTTGGTATAATAAGTAGGTACTTACACGGAGGTCTTCACATTTCTAAATTCAGCAGAGCAGAAATTATCGTTTGTCGAGAAGAAATTGGCCACCGCAAAACAATCAATTCTCGGCAAATTGGAATTATTTGCCTTTATGAAGCCACTTTCCATCATGGGAGAATATTCAAGAGTCGAAATAAATTTAGAAAAATAGGCGCGGAATTCACAGCACAGATAAATAATCACAGAAATCACTCTAAAATACTAAGCAGTTAAGCGCAACGAGCTATATACTCATTGGAGTTTTGGCGGGAATGCGAAAATGTGCTGTTGTTGATTTTGTATTATTTACTAAAACCTTTGTTTTATAGAGTGTTAATGTGTAATAATAGTGGATTATTAACCATTAAGTGTTCATAAAGTTGCATGAGTGAAAGGCAAATAGTACAAAGACGAAAAACGTGTATTTTCGTATTCTATCCAAAACTCCATAGAAGCTTCAGTAAACTATCCACCAATTTACTGAAGCGTCACTTCGACTCGACCGCGCCTAGACCACAGATATGTAATATAGGCCTAGACTAAACTTTAACGTGACTGACGACTTTCATGCACCAAAACTAGAGATTTATTATATATTATTACTTATATAACTTGACACTAGTTAAATGCGCAAATCACGTGGAGCCAAAAACAAAACAAAAAAATATATAGGTATACACATCCGATTGAAACAGTGACGTCACGGGCGTTTTAGGTCACGTGACTTCGGATTGATGTGATTACATTTTGATTATTTAATTTAAATTAAATTCCTTAAAAATAAACAAAAATATTGTGTTTAATAGGATTTCTGTCACAAAAACTACCGTTTCGCGGCAAAATTATATTTTTATTTGAATACAGTCAACAACCCAATTGTCAGATTGTCAGTCCAAAGAGAACACAGACTACTGAGAGGATCAGACGGATGACTTTCATAGAGAAAAAATCGCCGTAACGAGGCTCACATATAGATTTTGACAACTGCTTCGTTTTTTTTGTATGAATGAGAATATAGTCTTTTACCTATGCATTTTTTTTTCTTTTTGGGTTCAGGTATTTTTGCCATGTTAGGTACCTACTGGCTATATAGTAATATCCCTAATTAGGATTAGAATATAAAAAAACTACATAGTATATTCACTAGTTTTTTATTTTTCAATTTTGTTTTACATTTATTATATGGTTTTTCTTGCATGTAAGGCAAACTTTTATTTCTTAACCTAAAAACATCTGTGCCTTTTAATATTCTATTGATAACACTGCACCAGTTAAAAACAGTTAATCGCAGATTCATATCAATAATGCATTCAGAAACAACATCACAATGTTCTCCATCACAGAGCTCCATTAGTTATCTCTTCATCAATGAATAACGTTGGATAGGCGTGGATACGCAGACGAGACCTCTGCAGTGCTTTTGTGAAAAACCTTTATTCAAAATTCTTTTCACATACAAACAGCTTGTGAAGATCTTCGAAGCTCAAGTTTCTTAAATTTTCACAATTGATTACACTGTAACCACTTTTGGAGTCTTATCTCAGTTTTTGGAAATCTATGCAAATTGACGTCCTTTCGTCTACTAGCACAATTCACAACACAGCACTTGTTGTACATAATGCTACTTGTATTACAGCTTCACAAATTGAGAGGTAAGGTTCGGAATTAAATCGACGCAAAACTTCACTCGATCAACCTTAAAACTGTAATGGCGGTTATTTACTTATTTAGGTTTGACAAATTAAGATTTGACATAAAAATCAAACATGGCGGCAATGGACTGTCATTTTCTATATGTGAGCCATAGACACTACGGCGAGTATATTTTGTATCAAGATTGGCACCCGTGAAAGAGAATATAATCCCGGTATCAGTCTTGTTGATTTATGGAAATCGGCGGACGGAATCTGAAAAAAAGTGTAATTTACTTCATTTTAGTGATTGTGATTACAATATTGTTAAGGTCACCGAAAATACTTATCAATTCCAAAGACTGCAACCTGTCAAAACGAAACAATGCACTAAAGTCTATTGAGAAAGTGAAAAGCAAAGCTTCGGAAGAAATGGAGTTCACAGCTCATAATGTGGAGTACGCGGTGTCTGTGTTCTACAACGGAGAATCGACCGACCAAGCCAGAGCCCATACATGGCTCACTAGTGCTCAAAGAGTGCCTGATGCATGGAATTTTGTGTGGGAACTTCTGCAGCCCACCAAGGTCAATATTTAAAAAAATCATAATAGTAATCAATCCACTCGATTGGCTATGTTATATTACCGCCTAAACCATTTATTAAAATATGCAGACATTGATAGCATGCAGTTTCTTTTAAAACTGTACATTTTCAGGGCACAGAAGTACAGTTTTATGCAGCAACAACTTTGCATACTAAGATACTGCGCTGCTGGAATGAGGTGCCACCAGAGAGCTATGATCAACTACAACAAAAGTTACTTCAGGCAGTCTTTGTATATTCTAAAGGACCAAAGATTGTCACAAATAGGCTATGCATAAGTGTAAGTGTAATGTTTTCATTCGAGATTTTAAACACATAAAATATTTAAAAATCCAATGTTAGTAGTGCAATTACTGTAGACTCACTCTCTACATTGGGTTTAATTAAAGATAGATAAGTGCTTGGGATAAAGAAGTTAAAGCTATCTATTTCTTTTAAAACAGGTAAGTACATATATTAAAAACATATTTGTAATGAATACTGCTGTTATTAATAAGTGATAAAAATCATTTGCCAGATGTATGATGGAGCATCACTTGAGAACGGCCAAACCAATAATTGGGCTGTTTTATTTTTGTGTGTTGTAATTGTTAGGACAATATTTGTATAAATGATTTATTTTGGAAAATCCATGGGAAAAGCCAGAAAAATCGGAAAATTGTATGAGAAAATATGGAACAAAACTGAACTTCATTAAGAAAACAAATGAGGCACATGCTGTCACTGTTAAAAGTCAAAAAGCTATCCGAGCGAAGTCAGGGTGGATCACTAGTTAAATTTAAAAAGAAAATTTACGCTGCTTCAACGATTTAATTGTTTCAGCTAGCAGCATTTATCCTTCAGCAAGGCACAATTGATTTAGCATCAATATTAAGGCCACTCTCAAGTGAGGAAAACACATCACTGTTACTAGAAGTACTAACAGTGATACCTGAGGAAGTAAGTTTCACTTTACATAACTATATAAAACTTTTAACATTAGAAAAACTTGAACTAAACTCAAAATCTGTAAGGAACATGCATGTGGTTTAAATTTGTTTGAAATATTTTTTTCTGAATTTATATCTTCCTGACAATAAATATAAAACATAATTTTCACATTTCATTTCCTTTTCAATTGCAGAAAATATTAATTAAAAAGTGTAAAATAAGCGAGCAAAATTCAAATTTGTATTTTACAAATTTGAATTTTTGTTTGTGATACGTGGAATAGATATTCAGTGATGCCAATTTAGTCCTTCCGGGGCTAGGTCTAGCCCATTTTCTGACTATTTCCCCGTAAATCAAAATTTAGCCCCTAGCCCAAATCTTGCAAATAATTAGCATCTGTCAAATACTAAAATAGTCAAATATTTTTGGGCAGATTTAGCTCCTGTTCGTAATTTTTAGGTAGATTTAGTTCGTATTTAAATTTGATTTAGATCCAAAATCTGAAACCGAGATGGCATCACTGGATAATGGATATCCAGGTCAAGGGAAAAAAAGACATCCACAGACTGTTATACTTTTGTTTTATATAGTTGATACTATATCACAGAACATAACTATAGAGTCTGCACCACAACTGAAGTCCTGCAGAATACAGAGGAACTAATATTGATCTATCTTCGCATTTATTCATATATCTTGAGATTACTTCTTTAACACTTGGAACACTTTAATATTTTATACTTTAAGATGTGGGAGGTAAAATGGGAAATATTGTTGGCCTCATTTCTGAGCTCCCACAGTGCTGCACCTATTGGACTTTGGTGGTGTCGCGGACTCTTATGTACAACTATTTGTACTATTACTTATTCTGTGGTACAACGTGGTATATGATGTCATCGAAAGCCCGCGAAAAATGGTGGCATTTAAACAGATATAAAAATGACTTGAATTAATTGAACATTTCTAAAAGTATTTCTATTTTTTAATATGTTGTATATTGTTAATAACTACTATGTATAAATAAATGGGTAAAAATTTTTTCAGTACAACAGCATGACAATGGGATCATCACTGCGTGCCAAAAACCGGGCGGCTCTGCGTGGAGCATGCCCAGCTGTTTTGGATGACATGTTACGATACCTGCAATCTGTTTATAAGTAAGATATTTATAAGCCAGTGGGCTTCGTAGTGCTTGCACTTCTGGTTATCAAGAGTTGTTTGAATACCTTGATTCTGCTTCAAAGCAAAGTAAAGTAATAGCATCACAGTGTAATGATAAAGGGCAAAATTATCAGTGAATTTGTAATGTATATTAACTATTTAAAAAGTGATGTCTACACTTTACCATTCGCTTGCTTTGAGTATTTACTTTAAAATCTAGAGTGATAAGATAGACATTTTAATTTATTTGAAACGAATAAACTAAAAACTACAATTATTACAAATACAGCTAAAGTAATAAACAGTCACACTTTGTCAGAAATTTGAGGCCTCAAATAATTTTTGTAGGTATCGAAAAGAGTTACATATGACTACTGAAAACTAAAATGTTTCATTATTATAATATCAGAATAGATTTATACCATAAAATTAAATATTGTTGGTTTACTCACTCCAGTGATATTTTGTGTATTGCTGTCTTTGTTGTTGTATGTATACTTTTGAGATAAACCGGTAAATGTACCAATGAAAAAATTAAAAATTAACAGCCATAGATATCGAGAGTGTAATCTTAGCTTAGACCATACACAAACTTTGTTTCTGATGAAGAATTTGATTGAGCGGCTTAGCCGATGCTTTGCTAAGACGGTTCTTACCTCATTTTACGCTGTTGTGTCTAAATCGAACCCTTAGTATCCATACTATTATAAATGCAAAAGTGTGTTTGATAGTCAAAGAATGAATGATGTAAGGATTCAAACGATACCCAATCTTCCAGATTTGTCCTGCAGGACTAACATGTGCTCCACGACAAAATCTTGTCTACTTTTTTGTCTCGCTCTTTCTCCTGCGAATACGAGATAAATGCACGATATAAGCATCGGCAAACTTTTATCACGGCGCGCATGTTAGCACGGCTGGTGTATAAAAGTTATGGTTGAATAAACAAACACATATATACATGAACCCTGAAAACATTAAACTCGTTTTTTGGGCAGTTGTTCAAAAAGACCTTGCAAATGTAAATTATTTTAGCCAAAAATAAAATTGCATTTAAGTATTTATTTTAAAACTGAAGAACATATAGAGATTCCTTTCTTTTTTCGTAATAGTGACTACAAAGAAGCACCATCAGAAGAGGTAGTTTTATCATGGAGCCGCGCCGCGTCTTGTGCTGCAAGCTGGCTCACTATAGACGGTGAAGACACAAACTACGGCCCGTCGCTGCCTGATCGCATGCCTTTATGCCGAGCGCTGCTTACGGCAGTGCATGTGCTGTACACGTGAGTAGTAAACTATTGAAACAATAATTTATTAGTATCGCTACCCATTCTAGGCTTATTATGTTTACAAATTTCCACATCTTGTACGGGCCAACCCGTATCATTTTTCTCCGTACTCTATTATTCCTAAATTACTAGTTAGTATCAATAAAGCGAGAGAGTGGCCGAGCGGGAACTGCTGCGACTTTCAATCCGACGCACCATAGTTCGAATCGACTCGGCCCGCACCAATGACTTGTATCAAGTTATGTGTGGATTATTCACACTCCTAAAACGGTGAAGGAAAACATCGTGAGGAAACCCGCATGTTCAAGAACTACAAAATTCGAGGACAAGTGCCGTCCACCAAGCCGCACTGGGCCCGCGTGGTGGATTATGGCCCATACCTCTCTTTCTGACAGAAGGCCGGTATCACAGCAGTGAGCGTAAGAGGCTGATAAAGCTGTGAAGAGGATCGCAAGTGTATCATTTACGGCCGGTTTGATACAGTGTTAGTCATATTAAATTAATTATCAATCAAAACAATCTCTGTGTAGAGTCAGGCCCTGTATAGAAAATAACCAACTAAAGACCCTATATATAGGGATCTATACGCGGTTGATACTGCGGAAAAAGCTAGTATCTAAATATGTGGCCAATCGTACAGATTGAACGACGTTGTATCGGACACGGCGCTCGACGCGTGCGAGGCGTGCCTGGCGGCCGCGCGCGCGGCGGGCGGCGCCGGCGACGCCGCCAGGTATCCCACTGCGGCGCTGGAACTGCTCGGCTCCCTGGCCGCGCTCGCCGCGCCCATTATGGCCAAAGATGACGTTCCCAACTCACCTAACGAGGTAAACTAATGTGAGAGTAAGAGAGTAAATTCTTAATTTAGGTACTCGATTCTTGATCCGTCAAATTTATTAATTAAATAATTTCCTCGTTTATCTAACAGGTTCCTAAGTCGACGAGAGCAACTAATCGATAAAAAGTTTGCTACTTTCAACAATATGTCCAATCCAGCGCCATTCGAGTCTTGATCTTTCGCGAGACATCTGTCGCCCTTGCGGCCTTCCTAATCGGTCAGTCGTCATACTTGGCTTTCAGCTTGATGTCCGATTCTCTCCCTCCCTTGTTGGCCACACCTGCGCGGCGCTTGTATCGGTTACCTAGCGTGTGGTGCGGTGTCGCAGGAGCTGCTGTCGTCGTTGGTGACGTGCTGCGTGGCGCTGGGGTCGACGCACGCGCGCGCGCTGGTGGAGGCGGTGGAGAGCGCGCCGCAGGGCGAGCACACGGCGAGCGCGCGCCGTCTGCTCACGCTGCTGCTGGCGGCGCAGGCGGCGCCGGGGCACTACCCCCTGCACGAGACGCGCTCCAACCTCGTCTTCGGCTTCTGGTACACGCTGCAGGCAAGTACAAGTACGTGTGACGAACTGGGTTGTGCAAACTATACCTTGTGCTTTATTTTTCCATTGTATTATCAGCTTCTCAACCGCGTTCGGCTTCGGCTGATCCCGGCATCCCAATTAAATTTCGAGTCTTTGTTGGGACGAAGGTAAACATTCTTTAAAATATTTCAGATTAAAAATCTGATCTAAACCATGTAAGATTTCCTAGATATTCCAGTATTATTACCCTTTATTATTCAAAGCCGTTCATAAATGCCGGATATAAGCATCAGTTACGAGAAGGTTGTGAAATTTTCACATTTGTGTCTAAAAAAGTGCATTCAATTTGTTGACCAAATTCTTAATTGTAGTCACTAAAAACGTAAAGATTTTTTTTTTCTTTGAAAATTTTCAAACCTCATGTTTTTTACCTTTAGGATGAAATCCTCAACGTAATGGAGCGCAAGACTGAAATAAACGCAGTGTGGCGCGAAGTGTTCTCGCAGTTACTCACGGTGCTAGTGATCAAGTCGGAGGCGCCGCCGGACTCCGCCCTGTGTAAGGACGATCTGGAACTGTTCAGATGCTACAGACAGGATATTGCTGACAGTTTGGTAAGTCTCTCTAGCTTTAGTTTGTAATTTAAATTAATCGTCCAATTGGTCGAGCGGGGCGCGGGCACGTCGCTACGCGTTAATTGTATTCTATGAGTATTCGTTTTAATAGTAAAACAGACAGCAGTAAAAAATTGACATAGAAAAAGTTGAAAAATTCACTGAAATTATTCGAGGCCAAATTTTTTTGTATGACTTGAACCACGAACTATACAACCGAACAAGCGAGAAATCCGCGGCGCGTTGGCAACGTGACGTATAAAGGAATCATCGCGCTCGCATTATACGGACGGCTAAGGAGTGGAATTCTTTGCCGGCCTGCGTTTCCCAATAGCTATAATTTGGGAGTTTCCAAGACGAGAGTGAATAGGTTTCTTCTAGGCAAGCGTGCTACATCGTCGACCGCATCGTCGCTTAACATTAGGTGAGATCGTGGTCAAACGAAAGCCTATTTCAGATTAAAAAAAATCTCGTCAAAAAAAAGTCCCGCTCCGTCCGCTGTCAAAGCTTTACATCGTGACCCGTCACGCCCCAGCTGAGTGATTCCCGTTGCAGATGTACTGCTTCGCGATCCTGGGCGAGTGGTGCTGGACGACGGTGGAGGCGCTGTACGCGGGCGCGGGCGGCGCGGGCGCGGGCGGCGCGGCGCGGCGCGAGGCGGCGCTGCACGTGTTCCTGGCGCTGGCGGACGCGGCGCCGCACGAGCGCGCGCCCGCGCCGCTCGCCAACATGCTGCAGCACGCCGTGCACGCGGCCGCCACGGCGCACGACGCGCGCGCGCTCGCCACCGCGCTCGACTGCCTCGGTGAGCGCGGACGAGCGGGGCTGGGCACCGCCCCCAGGCGCTGTCCCATCCAGATACTTATCCCGAGAGATGAAATATTGCACCGTCCGATCTCACAACAATGTATTGATTTTGCTATAACTAATATCAGCGCTCAGCGTATCACCGCATGGGAAATCAGAGCGAGGCGGTGGCTTAGCCAAACAGAGCGCAGATATTTTTTTTTTGTAGTATTTGGTAACGAGACGAGCTGGTCGTTTGCCTGATGGTAAGCATAACGCCGGCCCGTAACGATTGCAGTGCCACTCAGAACTTTGAAACACAAAGGCCTGCGTGGCACTGCTCATCAAACCGGAACACAGTAATGCTTGCACATTACTGCTTGGCGGCAGACTTCACTCACAAAGCGGTGGTACCAACCCGGACGGTCACTCGCAGAAGAGTTTTAGTCCTACCACTAACAACAATAATAATGTCTAAGCAAAAATGGTGGAATTTATTTTGCGCAAACCAAACGTCACGCATCTCTAGGGGCTAGTTTCTCGATGCGCTGTCCTAATGCAACCGGTCCGCTGCCGCAGGCAGCTACGCGTCGTGGCTGTCGTCGGTGGGCGGCGCGCGCGGCGCGGAGCTGGGGCGCGCGTGCGTGCGCGCGGCGGGCGCGGCGCTGCCCCGCGCGCCCGCCGCCGCCGCGCTGGCGCTGCGCAAGCTGTGCGCCGACTGCGCCGCGCCCGCCGCCGAGCTCGCGCCCGACATCGTGCGGGCGGCGCAGGTTGGTACACTGGCACTGTAAACGATCGTATCATCAGCCGGAAGACGTCCGCTGCTGAACATAGGCCTCCCTCATAGAACGCCACTAGAATCGTCTACTGGCCCTCTTGCCGATCTATACCTGTTCCAAAATCTTAGATATTTTATGTAAACAAAGGGGTTGACAGAACGAAAATATTGATAGAAAACTGTGCAATCAATAATTTGATGACATACATTATTATTAATTGTTTTAAAATTATAACATGATAAACTTGAATTATTGAAAAATCGTGAATGGATCGTTTTTGCAAGATTGTTATTTTAAACAAAACTATAGTAAAAGGAAGTTTTTTTTTCGTGCCGTTATTTTTCTTAGACTGGGAACACGGCAGAGATTTGAAACATTTTGTGCAATCGCTGCCATTTTCTTTTTTTGTCTGTTGATCTGTTCCAATCTCAGAAGTCGAGTGTGTATCTTTCTGCGTATGTGTTGTTGTTAAAGATCTTGTTATTTTGTTTAAGTTTTTGTTGTTGGTTCTTGTTACGTTATAATTGTGCCGCGCGAGAGCTAACCCGGGGGAAATAGAAACAAAAATATTTTTCACAAGTGAAAAATGTTTTGGGTAAATGTCACTTTGACAGTGACTTTTCGTGACATTTCTTTGTTTACAAAAAATATCTAAGATTATTGTACAGGATATTAATATATATGTATATTCATTGTATTTCAAACCTTTGATGAAAACTTTGGTCTTTTTTACGGGATATAAATAGGTGTAAATAATATCTTGTGTAGAACAGCCTCGGGTCGGAGGCGTGGACGCGGAGACAACTAGTGGGCGCGGCGGGCGCTGCGCTGTCGGCAGCGGAGCCCGACGTGGCGGCGCGCCTGCTGCGGGAACTTGCCGCCACGCTGCACGCGGACCTCACGGCGCAGGTACAGAGGGAGGGGGGTATTTGGGGGAGGGGCAGGTATTATTCCTTTTATAATATGATGCTCACATAGATAATAGAGTCGACGCCGCAAAGGCATATTTTGCGCCAAACTGCGGTCCAATGGACCGCAACTATCCCTTGCACCAAACGCGTAAGCGCCGTGAAAGTAGAGGCGCTTTCGACCTTTTGATCGCGACAAAACTACACCTTAGACGCAATCTCGCGCTGCACAGTTCTTATATTTTACTTATTTGTTTTGTTAGACGACATAATTATGGTATTAGCGCTGCAGCGGACTTTAGCTTAAACATAAAAAATGGAACAAGACTTTTGTTTCACATAGCTCCTCTAGTACGTGGCCACAAGGTGGATCAAAAATGTTGTCCGTTCTTTTATTTGCAGGCCCAAGACCCTACAGTAGTGACGGGCGCGTCTGACTGCGCGGCAGCCCTAATAGCGGCGCTGACGTCGCGAACGGAGCTCTGTTCAGAGCTGTTTACGTTGCTGGCGCCCACGCTGCCACCCTTCGCAGTGCACCCTAACCTAGTTGAGGTTAGTATTCACTTATAATATAGGAAAATATTGAATATGTTTACAGTTTTAACTTTTAAGCACCCTTACAGTTACTATTTCACGTACTCTTTCACAAGTTTTTTTCACCAAATAGGGATGTTGCATAAAACACAAAATATATATTTACTGTCGTTATACAGTTCTAAAAACTTTATATTAACACAATAAAAATGAAATTCACAAAAAAAAATATAATTTCCACAAAGATACTGCATCTAAAAGTTTCACGAATTCATCGAATTTTTTTATCGTCCAATAGTAACTTAAATGATACCATCAGATGCTTTACATTTCAATGAATAAAAAAATGTATGGCAACACTGTACTTAAACGTTTTTTACGGTGAAATCAAGAAAATGCATGTTTTTAGTACAGCTTTACGGTCCGCGTTGAACAAGTGACGTCAGATGTTCTGCCCAATTTGTATGGGGCGTTTTAGCACTCAGTAGATACGCCCGACTTTGACATTCATTTTGACGTTCCTAGCGTTCGATTTCCAATTTTTTCAATATAGATATTTAATTCTCATAAGAAAACGAATTAATTGATTGACATCATAAAAATTAAGTCAACATCCCCATTGGAATTGTATTCTTGTCATTTGTTATATTTTGTTATTATTTTGAATGATTCCTATTTTGTATTTTTATTTTTCGAAAGTCGGTGACTATTTTGTAATTTTGTAAAGGTTGTTTGGATTTTGTAAGTTTGTAAAATGTTTTAAACTTGCACAACTAATGTAATTGGTTGTACCGTATTAGTTATCAAATTAAATAAATAAATAATTGGACCATCGTTCCACGCAATACACGACGCGCGGAGCGATGTATTTGGAACGCCCGTTTATGGAGGCGCTAAGGAAATCGTACTCCTTATACCCTGTTTCAAAATCTTAGATATTTTTTGTAAACACAGAAATGTCACGAAAAGTCACTGTCAAAGTGATATGCCAGTTGCCCAAAATATTTTTCACAGTATCTTTGTTTCTATTTCCCCCGGCTTTGCTCTCGCGCGGCACAATTATAACGTAACAAGAACCAACAACAAAAACTTAAACAAAACCACTACAAAATAACAAGATCTTTAACAATAACACATACGCAGCAAGATACACACTCGAGTTCGGAGATTGGAACAGATCAAGACAGAAAAAGAAAATGGCGGCAATTGCACAAAATGTTTAAAATCTCTGCTGTGTTCCCAGTCTAAGAAAAATAACTGCACGAAAAATACTTCCTTTTACTATAATTTTATTTAAAATAACATTCTTGCAAAAACGATTCATTAAAATTTTTCAATAATTCAAATTTATCATAACACGTTTCAATTTTAAATCAATTAATAATAATGTCTATCGTCAAATTAAGGATTGCACAGTTTTCTATCAATTTTTTCGTTCTGTCAAACCCTTCCTTTACATAAAATATCTAAGATTTTGGAACAGGAAATGTCGTTCGTTTCCAGCCCATGTTCAACATCCTGAAGCAAGTTGTGTCTGCGCTGATGGGCGACTGCCTGCCGCACGCGGCGCCACTCGGGGCCCTCATCCTCTCCGGGTTCAACACCGCGCCCTGCGCCGCAGGACTTGACGTCGTCAAACTGGTATGTCATCTTCAACGTAATTTTATACTACCAGCGGCGCAAGCACGGAAGTCGGCTTTTGGAAATTTTTGTTTTAACTTTGTAATGTTACTGTCAGCAATTTCACCGAATGCTATTTTTCATAATTAAAATAAGTGATTGTTTTTCTTCAAAAATGTTGCGATGCGCAAGTGAGATGTAGCGGCGCGCCGAATTCTGCAGTCAAGCCCAGTAATTTCACTTGCTAACATTGAGAGCTGTGTCGGTCACTTTAGTTCACTTGCGGATCTCCTCATTCCTGTAAAGGTCACCTAGCGCTTTCTTTTTTTAAATCGGCTTGTAAACGTGTGTACATGTGTGTATATGTGCGCGTCAGGTGGTGCTAGTGATGGGCAACGAGTGGGAGGGCGCGCGCGGCGTGCTGCACGGCGGCGTGTCGGGCGCGGCGGCGGCGGTGGCGCGCGGCGCGGCGGCGCGCGCCGACCTCGCCGAGGCACTGTTCGTGCTGCTGGCCGCGCTCACCAGGAAGCGGCCGCACTACCTCGACTGGCTGCGGGACGTGCTCGCCGACCTCGTGCAGCTGGGTACGTACACCACTCAACTAGTAACCGAGATTGGGGCCTGCACCTGGACTTAACTACACGAGAACAATTTATTGCGCGACTCTTTCGCATGCTGTGTTGGCTTAAATTCAGCGAGTAACATCACATTTGCCAGGACATACGCGGCATATTAGTTCCATGTTTGAAAATGTTCGATGCTTTTTTATTTTTGTATATGGTTTTTTTTGTGTTCGGATAGGTTGTTCGTGTATCCGTATGTGGGAGGCGGGCGCGGCGCGCGCGGCGTGCTCGTGGCTGGCGGCGCTGGCGGCGCAGCGCCCCGCCGCGCTGCAGGCGCACGCGCCCGCGCTCACCGCCGTCGCGCTGCGCTGCATAGGTACGTGTGAGTGTATCCGTATGTGGGAGGCGGGCGCGGCATAGGTACGTGTGAATGTATCCGTATGTGGGAGATCATCACACAAGCAACGCAACATTTTTACAAAATTGTCAAAAAAAAAAAAACGAAATAGAAAATGAGGTGCCATGCTAACGAAGTTAATTGTGTTTGCCGGCAGGTGGCGCCACCCCGCGCAATCAAATCGAGCCGCTCGCAGAGTTGCTGCTAGCACTGAACCGTGCAGCGTGGCGCGACCTCGCTGGGGAGGTGGACGGAGGGGCGGGCGGCGCGGGGGGCGGGGGGCTGGCGACGTGGCTGCGCGCCGCGCTGGCGCCGCCGGGGTTCCCCACGCAGCACGCCACGGACCCGCACAAGAACAAGT
The DNA here is from genome assembly GCA_907269065.1 of Crocallis elinguaria. Classification (NCBI taxonomy): domain Eukaryota; kingdom Metazoa; phylum Arthropoda; class Insecta; order Lepidoptera; family Geometridae; genus Crocallis; species Crocallis elinguaria. The sequence continues at coordinate 5,232,873 of OU026079.1, read as the reverse complement.
TCATAGCGGCGGTTATCAAGTACGGGCACGTTACTGCTGTTGTATACCCGAGCGAGTTGATCTTGACAACTTCTGAGAATCCAGAGCACAGATTTGGTCACAAAATCGGTGCAGTATACGCAACTGAAATACTAATAATCTTAGTGCGGGTCTAAATTCAACCATTATAAACAAATCAAATAAAAAATCTTTAAAACCGTTTGCAGTGTCAGCGTACACAGGTAACTTATTTAATTTGTATCTATTGCAGAGAAAAAAGCAGCAAAAGAAGGCTTCTGGAAACAGTCCAGGAGTTCTCTCTGGTGTGCCGAGGACTGGTCGGCACGGAGTATGCGCGGCAGAGCATCGCGGCCAAGCAACTAGTAGCATAATTACGTTTGTATTATTTTAGGTAAAAACTGCTGATGATAGGCTATTTATAAAAAAAATCGAACAGGGCCAGCCGATGGATATCTATTATAAAACAAAGTCATATGTACAGCACGTCTAAAGTGAATATAAGAGCAGACCAGCCATCTAGATTCAAATTATATTTATTTCTAAATATGTATATAAACTTATTTTTCATTTTTTTTTAAGGGGCTAAATGCCTTTATGAACTAGCTAATACATAAATAAACACTACATCTAACCTAGTTAGCTACAAAAACAGTTGGATAATCTACAAGCCCAAGTAGGCCTATAGATAATCCAAATGTTCTAGCCCACTACCAGTTGGCAGCGTACCCAGCATGCTGGCAGCATTGACAATATCTAAATTAGAAAGGAGTTTTGGCGGGAATGCGAAAATGTGCTGTTGTTGATTTTGTGTTATTTACTAAAACCTATGTTTCTTCGAGTGTTAATGTGTAATAATGGTGGATTTTTAACCATTAAGTGTTCGTAAACGTGCATGAGTGAAAGGCAAATAGTACAAAGGCGAAATACGTGTATTTTCGTATTCTATCCAAAACTCCATAGAAGCTTCAGTAAAGTATCCACCGCTTTACTGAAGCGTCACTTCGATTCGAAAATTGTTTCTAATATTGCGACTTAAGGACTATGTATCCAGGTCAAGAAATAAATTAGAAATACCACTTACCGTTTATGCTACTCTAAACAAGCTGTACAATTGTACATATTACTTTATAGTATCTGTTGGCACCTTACCTGTTTCTTGCCTAAACTCTTTAGTTTAGGGCCTTTCTATTTTCTAGAGGGCTATAGATAATAATGTGACGTCCAAGATGTTTTGTGATTCATAGGATTACATACCCTAAGACTTAGCAATTTGCTAAGTCTTTTAAGACGGTACGACCGAGCATCACAGCTTGCGCGGCTCGAGCATCCTTCGGCATGGATGTATTTTACTCTACGTTTACAAAAATTATGTACCTACTTAGTATTTTCTAAATATAAAATATTCTGCCAGTCTGTCTGGCAACATTTTTTTCAAAGTCGCTGATCAAAAAGATCTATGTCTAATATTATAGAAAAAAAGTTGACAAATCCTAATATACTTTGTTTTTTATATTCGTTAAAATTGACAGCATTTTTATTAACATTTAAATAAATCTACGAGAACCTTGATAGAACAACCATATACGTGTGCATATTGTTGTTTTATACCCTTTCCCCCCACACACAGTGGGACGTCTCATATATAACAATATAACTTTAACATTTAGTAGGTAGGTATCTAATTATTAGTGAGATGAAATGACAGTCGGTGAAATTGCTTTAGTGCTAAAAAAAACAAAAACAACAAGTAGGCGCCATCTACATCTACCCATTTGTAAATAAATCACTCAGAACGGTGATCATTTACGCTCAAAATAGTTCGATAGTAGAATAATAATAGTAACAAATTCTTGGCAAAAGCAAAACGTGAATGAATGATCTCAATATCATAAAGTTTATTAGTTTTTCACTCTTATCGTTATTGCAGAGATAGGCGATCTAAGCAATTGAATCTCACAGAGATAGTCACTCTTCCCTTTCTACATATTGATGTTCCAGAATTGCACTAATTGTCTTCGGAAACTTTCTTAGGAAATTTATTTCAAAATTTTCAGAATGCCAACTGGGCTCTAGCGTTGTCTTTTTCCGTAGTGCCTGTTTTTATTCTATGAAACAACAAGCCTTTAGGCCATTTTTGCGTTCAACTTAGGCGGGCCGGGAAGGGGCACCTTAAATACCACTGATAATAATCCTTTGTCCCGTGTTGCTATTGTTAACCCTTTTTGATACACTTGAATCAATTTCGCTTAAACCATTCTCACCTAATGCAAAGTGAATAACATTGGTTGAAAGTAGTGCTCAGCCTAGATAGGATACTGGCTCACAAGTACCGCAACCACAGACAACGACGAACTAGAAATGTGACGTTATAGCATTCGATTGCGCTAGAAGCCGCGTATAGGGACTAATTGAATTGAAATAATGTTTTATATCAATGTTTCAAACTTTATTGAAGAGTTTGTGATTTATATAAATATTTGTGAAATGAATTTGTATAGTATGTAATATAGTTGTTTATACCATCTATATAGGTATAACCGTGGATACAATAGGAATTTATCGATAATAAAACAAAATCTATATTATTCATAGTTTTATTGTAAAATGCACACGGAAAAAAGTTGTATTTGATTATAAGAGCGTTTTTTCCACGACCTACGCACTACTAGGTGGTAGAACTAACTCTTCTACTTGTGTCTGGGTTGGTACCACCGCTTTGCTCGTGAAGTCTGCCGCCAAGCGGTAATATGCATGCATTATTGTGTTCCGGTTTGATGAGCACAGTGAAATTACTGGGTTAGGAAATAGAGATTTAAGAATGTAAATCTCAATTTCCTGATAAACTTAGCTGTACGTAAAATAGATCCGAATTCATGCTTCAACCATCCTTAACTTGTTAAATTGTGGACCAAAAGCGAATTAAAAATTATCACTTTGTCTGGTAGACCAAAAACGAATTAAAAGTTATCACTTTGTCTTGTAGACAAATCCGATTAACAAGTTAGTATATGAAAATCTAGCATCCTTTATATTGAATTTACTGTAACGGCTTAAATCCTAGTACATGTTCTGGATCAAGACGAATCCAACACTTTTTTTTTATTGAAATTGGTTCAGTAGTTTAGGCAAAAGACCTACATTCATTCACACATAGCCTGCGAGATCATATCTCATTCGAATTATCAACAAAAAGTAGCAGACAAATTGAGAAACAAAAAATTGTATTTGTTTGGTAAACGATTTGCGATAACGATCAAATTTTCTCAGCTATCCTGGTTTTCAATTCGTCCTAAAGTGCTCGTTTACATATTATATTATATCAGACAAATTACTCGTAATACACAAAAATTGCAGAAATCGGACGAATTGATAATCGTACAAACTGCGAAACAACAGAAAATCTACTCTTGTTTCTTAGACGATAAATATATTTAAAATGACAATATCTATACAAAATAAATAAAATTGAAGTGTCTGTTTCTAATATCAAAAAACAGTTTTTAACTAAATGCATATGACAGTATATACGGTACCTAAAATAAAACAACCCATTTTAAAAATTATGTCTGTCCGTTTGTTCCGGGTAATCTCCGAAACGGCTGGACCGATTTTGACGGGACTTTCACTGGCAGATAGCTTATGTTACAAGTAGTAACTTAGGCTACGTGAAGCCGCGGGGCACAGCTAGTTATATAATTAATATAATGAATGCAAACAAAATAACACTTCTCTTAGACGAAAATTATTCCAGGAATAGCATCACATGAATAATCACAAAAAAAAACAATTTTAAAATAATGAATAGTACCTAAGTAATTGTAATATTAACGCGTATTACACTCATGATTAATAATGAAACGGTGATTGTCGAACTACCTTTAAAATAATTTTACTACCATAATCTTAAAAGTAAAAAGTTTTATACAATTCATACCCAACTCTTGATCACAGCATATCTTTCATCAAGACAGACACATCATCGCCCAATTTTAACACTCAATACATAGACTTCTTAAAACTAGAAAGGTTAATAGTAAAAAAGGAAAAAAAATAGGTTTAGCTTCTAATCAACACATAGACAAAGATAGCCACGCCCAAAGATATGCATCAATAAATAAGATCAAAAACAATATATCGTTAAATTCTTCTGATATGGTGGCACAAACGAACTAAAAAAGTGCAACTTTTTAATCATCATCTCTAAATTCAAACCAGTTGCACTATATAAGAAACTTGACAATTCATATGTGAGAATATCTCTTTATTCCTTTCTCTCTCTCATAAATTCCAGACAGTTTTCCTATCTCGCTCACACGCGACACCATCGTGGTGTGTATTGAGATCACGGTGTAGCCTATACTAAATAATATTGTCTGGATGAGCGTATAAACAATTGAACATGTTATATACTTTTTGGTGTGATAACTTGTTATTGACACATTATACTAATACCACCCACGATCGTTTAGTTATGTACTCTATGAACTAACGAATAGGATTCAAATTCTCTCGTCAAGCACAACACTACCGACTAGAAACTACGTTTTGCATGTTTACCGCCTTCCCTACCGGCGCTTGAGTTATTTAAACATGGTTTAGGAGTCTGACTCGTCCCGCTGCTCCGCCTGTTCCACCTTCGTGATGAGTACGTGGAAGTCGAGGAACTTCTCGGCGTCGCAGTGGCGATTCTTGAAGCGGATAAAGTTAAGCGCCTGGTCGAGTGTCAGGTGGAAGCAGTCCTGACGGCTGACATTGAGCGAGGAACTCTCCAAGTCACTATGGGTTGTGCGCGCGTACGCTAGTTTTCTTTGATTGTGCTGGCCATCGATAGTTACCTGAAAAAATATGCCTGACTTTACAAGAAAACGATATTAAAATTATAGCCCTTATTCATAAACGTTCTACGACTTAATTACTAGAAAGTGTTTTGTCTCGTTTTCACACGTAACAGGTTCCGTCAACGAGAAGTAAAATCTTAGATTTTTTATGTAAACAAAGGGGTTGACAGAACGAAAAAATTGATAGAAAACTGTGTAATTTGAAATTATAACATGATAAACTTGAATTATTAAAAATTTTTTAATGGATAGTTGTTACAAGGTTGTGTTTTTAAACAAAACTAGTAAAATGAAGTTATTTTCTTACGCTGGGAACAAACACAGTTGAGATTTGAAACACTTTGTGCAATCGCCACCATTTTCTTTTTCTGTCTGTTGGTCTGTTCCAATCTCCGAACTGGAGTGTGTATCTTGCTGCGTATGTGTTGTAGATCTTGTTATTTTGTAGTGGTTTTGTATAAGTTTTTGTTGTTGGTTCTTGATACGTTATAATAGCCGCGCGTGAGCAAAGAGGGGAAATAGAAACAAAAATATTTTTCACAAGTGAAAAATTTTTTGGGTAACTGGAATGTCGCTTTGACATTGACTTTTTGTGACATTTCTTTGTTTACATAAAATATCTAATATCATAGTACAGGGTATACATTCCGTAAAAAATATTGGTTAAAAATATATGGAATTGACATAAGGTTTTGGTTACCGTGGTTAACAGAGGTACGTAAACCGAATGTCCCATACAAACGAACTTCCCTGTTCATTTGAAAATTACAGGTCAGATTTAAATGAAATTTTGCATGTATAAGCGGATAAGCAGTATCTAGGGGCAAAACGCTTTCGTTTTGGTTCAAACACAACTAAAATCAAATTAGAGCGAAGTGAATTTTCAATATTTCCACCACTAAAACGACTCGTTTTGAACTGATTATTTTCATATAATAAACTCGTTTAATCAAAAAACTGTTGCACCTTACCCCTCGGTGATATAGTCAACTTTGAAAATAATACATAATAATTGAAATAGATTATGTACATTCAAAATGAAAAAGGAACTTCGAAAAGTTATCAAAAAAATGTAAAATATTGTCGACATTTTGCAACCGCTTCGTCACACGCGGGGTGAGGTAACGGGGAGACGCAGTGAGGCTACGGAAACTCCCGAGTCCCGACAATTGCCGATCTAGCCCTGACAGTCTTCGAACCGTCGCGGTCGACGGACTACAGGGGGGGGACAGTTACGTGGATCTAGTACATTTTATTTTTAATACTGCCATCTTTATTTTGCCTCGACGCTCATCATAACTATTGAAATACAAATCTCTAAAAAGTACGAAATAGTCACAACAGATGGCAGCAAATACAAGAAAAAAAATTCAGAATGAGTTAGGTTGGCTAGCTGTTCCAATTAAAATATTTATTAATGTAATTAAGTACGACATAAATAAATAACAAAACCACATCATGTATTAGGAACATAATATTAATAATTATCTTGTATTTTTTAAATTTTTCTTTATTTGAAGCTGGCTACACAGGTTGGTGGTTTTGTCAAATTGTCATTGTCATGAAATTTCAAAATAAAATGGTGGTCGGCGACTTTAAAAGTTGATTTTCCGTTTTGTTTTTGTGAGAATTGTGATTTGTGACTCTTGATTTTGAGTTTTGAGTGATTTGCGTTAAGTACATCAGTATTCCGCAACAATTTCGCGAAAGGACGCTTTTCGAACCTCTGTTCCGTGTGCCAAATTAGTACCAATTTGCAAAAATGCCACGAATTTGCGCCTTCGGGTGCAAACCTACCGGTAAGTTTTCGTATGATACAGCACCTCTAAACACAACCAAAACACTTCGAATGAAGCTTTTTCATGCACTTATGCAGCCTTAGTTAGTGTAGGATACTCCTGATCTAGTTCTTATTCGTATACATATACGTGATAGTTCAAAATGCATTGAATATTTATCAAATGACCATATTATGTACCCACACAATGGATAAAACCGTTTATATTAGTCAAATGATTATTATTATAATTGTTTTTTTCAGGAGGGGCCAAAGCATGGATTCCCCAATCATGAAAAGTTTCCTGAGCGCTTTAACCTTTTGTGGAGGAAAACTAGTAACAGCATGTGATTTTGAGTGCTATAAAAGGAACAAGTTTGTGACAATCATTTTGCAGACAAAGATTGCAATTGTTACAATCGACTGAACACTGGAAGTTCCTTCACTTCATATTCCAGGTAAGAATTAACAACTTTTTGTATAATAAATACCATAAGGGCAAATGTAACACGGGCATCGAAAATTATTATGTTGTGGTTATTAAGAAATATATCTGGTGGTAGGACTAATTGTTCTGAAAGTGACCGTCTTGGTGAGTACCACCGCTTTGCTCATTACCCAATAGTCCTGCTCTCTACTATCAAATAATTGCTGTTGATACCCGACAGGGTTCAAATGCTGCTAAGAATAAACTTACTACCAAAGAACCACATTGTGAAATGTAGATAAAGAATATGAATACTAATTCTGCAGCCAAGAAATAATGTGCCAGCGTTACTGTGTTCCTATTTGATTAGCCAAGTAGTCAAATAAATTACTATTATCAGGGTAACAAGCGCAATGCAATGCCATGCAGGACTTTGTTTCAAACTTCTGGGCGGTGCTGCAATTATGGGCTAGCATTATGCTGACCATCAGGCAAAACAACCAGCCCGTCGAATTATATATTATTTGTATTAGAAAAATTTAACAAACAATAATAATATATCAATATAATTATTTTCTATTTTCAGGCGTAACTGAGACAGGCTTTAGTCAAGCTTCAACATGTCAACTGCAGAGTCTACCGAACACAGGTAATTCTAACATAATGCGGTTTTTTTATACTATCATGTAATGAGAAGGGTAGTTTCCCTGAGTTTAAGCATAATATCAACAATTTATATATTGTATATATATTATGCTATTTATAATATATTTTTTTCAACAGGCTAAATGCCTTTATTAACTAGCTAATACATAAATAAACACTACATCTAACCTAGCTAGCTACAAAAACAGTTGGATAATCTACAAGCCCAAGTAGGCCTATAGATAATCCTAATGTTCTAGCCCACTACCAGTTAATTTTATATATATTTATATATAAAATATAAATTGTGTGTGTCTCTTTGTTACCATTTAGCTTCAAAACAACAGTATGTAAATACTCTAGGTTCTGAATTGTTAGATGTAGTGTTTATTTATGGATTAGCTAGTTAATAAAGGCTATTAGCACTGAAAAAATAGGTTTGATATAGGACATAGGATACTTGTAACACTTACTGAATGAACAACTATGAATTAATTCCACACCGATGGTGAAAAGACTGTTGGCTAGTCATTCTTTACATAATGTATTTAACAAAACAAGCTTATATATTATCATCAATTTATTCATCATATAACCCTTTAAACCCTGGAAGTTAATCCTACTAATGTTATAATAACAACATTTATTGTGTGTTTGTTACTTCTTCACGCTGCCACTGCTGAATTGATTTAAATTACATTTGAAATGGAGAAAATGGAGATGTAGGTGAAACCTATATTGCTGTTGTATAAGATTTTATTGAATGTATGAATCATAAATTCTTGTTTTTTTAGGAAAGTCTACAGTTTCTGAAAATGCTGTATTGGGGCTCATATTCTCAACGCGCACAATTACACCGCAGCCAGCAGAGATAGAAGACCCACCGCTAAAAAACGTAGGTTTCATTATGTTTGTCTCACTTTTTGATAACTAGACGAGCTGGTCATTTGCCTGTCCGGAAAAATCAGTTATGAAGGTGAAGAAGAAGTTAAAAAATTAGCTGCTATATATTATAATAAACACAAACATTACAAAAACAAAAAATAAAGAATTAATTTAATTTCGTGTTTCATTCTAGTACCTACCTATCAGTTTTGTTCTAGTTTGCTAATATTGTGGCCGTCATATTATCTTAAGTTTATTACTTTAGCTCATGTTCATCTTTGCTTTCGCTGGTCGCAATATTGGCAGACTAGAGCAAAACTGTAGCTACTTCATTTTCTCCTAAAAAGCTTCACTATCTATATAGAGTACGTAGGTATGGCTATATATATTGGTTATATTCGGAAACAAAATGCAGATGGCGCTTCAAAACGTCGGCATAACTATTTGCAAGAGGGCTCTCTTTTCCCCTATGTTTATTATACTCTTTGGACGGACTATTTCTCTGTCTACGCTTCGAACACAATAATTCACAACTCAAATTGTACGCGGCATGTTCGTTTATTCTTTCGAATTTCGTAGAGTGTATCTATTGATGAAGTTATCAACTCGTATTCTGTAACTGAGACACAGATTAGGTAATATTTATAACGTTATAGAGACGTATTTGACAGTTGATTTGGTAGGTATTTAGGAACCTATTGATTCGTATCAGTAAGTTACATTTTCAACCTTTAGGTACTTTCTCGGACTTCGGAGGTATGAAAAATGGATGATTCAACGCGAAAGTATCTATGACTAGTTGGAGAGTAGAAACCTACCTACGGTCTTACCACAAAAAAATATTGTTATTACATTAAACCTGTGATAAACAGTGTTTAACTCCTAAACATGCCTTAGTCACGTGTTTAAATATGAGCAACCACAAATCCTGATTTATGTAGTATCTAACCGTTGTCTAACTTAATTCTGTTGTGACATTTCTAATCATTTTAGATGTTTATCTTTAGACACTGTCTAAAAATATCGTGATGATTAAATTCCATTCTAAGGAGTATTCTTTCATAAAATTTATTAAACCACCCATGATATAAACCCTAATATAAAAACAGACGAATTGTGAACCTCCTCCTTTTTTAATTCGGTTAAAACAGAACACAAATAATAATATGAGGCAAGCGATAACTGCTCACGAGAGACTGTGCGCTACGGTTCGTTTCCACTGCAATGTTATGGAAAAAATAAATTATTTTATTTTGAACCAACTTCAAAACAAAAGAGGATCTCAATTCGGTTGTATTTTTTAATGTACGAGTATATTCCGCTATTTATAAACTGATTTGTAAAATTCATTTTTTTTGTCTGAAAGGATACACTTTCAGATTTATTCCATAGACTAGCTGCTGCCCCGCGGTTTCACCCTCGTGGAGATTTTGGATTTCATGGTTTTTATTTTTTTGCGCGGAACCCTAATTCTTTTTCTAAAATTAAAGTAGCCTATGTTACTCCTTGTAACATCAGGTATCTGCCTGTGAAAGTCCCGTCAAAATCGGTCCAGCCGTTTCGGAGATTACCCGGAACAAACAAACAGACAGGCAGACAGAAAGACAGACAGACAAAAATTTAAAGAATGGTTGATTTGATATAGGTACCCTATATGCTTTCATATGCATTTAGTGAAAAACCAGTTATTTTGATATTACAAACAGTGTGCTCGTGTATGGGTACGCTATAATATACGATTGATAAATGTATAATGTGTGAGACATTACAGGGAGCAGTAACAAATTTGAATCCTGACCCAGATAAATAGCTATTTTATGTGATAAACTAGATAATCAAAGGCTGTACAATATCAACTAGCTTCTGCCCGCGGTTTCACCCGCGTTCCCATAGGCACCGTTCATTTTCCGGGATTAAAAGTAGCCTATATTACTCTCCGGTCCATAAACTATTTCTATGCCAAAAATCACGTAAATCCGTTGCACTTTTACTATGTGAAAGAAGGACAAACCAAGAAATCAACAAACACTTTCGCATTTATAATACTAGCTTCTGCCCGCGGATTTCACCCGCGTTCCCACTGCAACCGTGCATTATCCGGGATAAAAATTAGCCTAAGTTACTCTCCGGTCCATAAACTATATATATGCCAAAAATCGTCCAAAAATCAATACGTTGCTTCGTTGCTGAAGGACAAACCAAAAAACAGACAAACACACTTTCGTATTTATAAGGAAGTAGGATTGGTTGGATTAGAATGAATTTAGCTTCAATATTTTTAATGCGTTATATACTAGCTTTTTCACCGCGGCTTTACTCATGTGAAATCAGGATAAAACTACTACATCTATTCTACTCGTATTTAGATAACAAAATTTCATTATTCCGTTTATTATGCTGAGCGTACCAAACATAACGCAAGCACAGCACGGGTGCTGCAGCTGACTAGTCCGCGCTATCATAATGCAGACCGTTGACACTTATGCAAGTATGCGTTTTGGTATCAAAATAACCATGCTTTTGCATCCAGCGCAGATTACGAGATAATACACGAGCAAGCGCGACTGGATGTAAAACCATCAAAAAACCACTAAATAGACAAGAACTTCAATATTCAAAATTCAAAAGTCTTTATTCAAATAGGCCCCAAAGGAGCACTTATGAAAGTTAAAATGACTCTAACAGCGAACGTCTAACAAGAACGTCTGTCTCGAAGCTCTGCCTGGGATGAAAGCAACGACTGCTCCGCTTTACGCTACATACATATCATGCGCACTACCGCTTATTTACCGCGGCGTCTGCACTGAGCAAGCAGTGGTTGTGAAACCATTTTTTTTTTTAATAGAGGTCGTAGAAGCTTAGGTGCATAGGTAGAAGCGGGTACCGTGCTCGGAATAGATAATTCCATCAAGCCCCAACCACAACCACAATAGACGATACGATATGCGTCAAACGGGGATCGTGGTTTTTTCATGGTGTTCTCGTGATCCGCGATTGATGCTTATCTATCAATCATGAATTAGGTGTAAGCGCTGCCTTAGGCCACCGCCGCGTCTTCATTTCACATTATCCCCTAAAGTATAATTATGCAAGAATAGCTTATTTGAAGTGATTAATTTAACTTTATTAAATAAGACTGATGATAAAATAGTTTATTTTTTTATATTACACAAATATTGTGTTGTTTATATGCACATTGTACATAAAAACATTGTAAGTCGATAAAAATTCTAAAACTGCAAAAACTTGCGGTTTGGATCCTCGCAGCTGAATGCGAAGCAATATGCTTTTGCTCCGCGTGAGTGATTACGTAGGTACTGCTAACGTACGACCCGGCCGCACGGCAACACGCTGAATTCGTCCCGACAGTACGAGCCCGCGCGCCGCGTACTTGTAGCTTTATACCTAAACTGCGGAGTGCATCTGGAATGGTAGCCAGGTGGAATTTCTTTCACAAACAAACAAATTTTATCTCTTTATCCTAGTAATCCTACTATATATCCTAGTAATATTATAAATGCGAAAGTGTGTTTGTTGGTTTGTCCTTCTTTCACGCAGTAACAGAACAACGGATCGACGTGATTTTCGGTATAGATATAGTTTATGGACAGGAGAGTAACAAAGGCTACTTTTTATCCCGAAAAAATGCACGGTTCCTGTGGGAACGCGGGTGAAAACCGCGGGCAGAAGCTAGTATTGATATAGATGTGATAAGTGTCAAGTCAGTCAGGTGAAGAAAACAACAAATATTCACGATCAAAAAAGTCAACGTTATTTCTGTAAAAAGGTTTTATTTTATTTTCTTTATAGCGTAATAATAATTGACAAGTTGGACTTTATCTTTCAGTTTCCCTCATCGGAAAAGTTTTGAATGATCTTACAGCCAATTTGTTAATCTAACACGTCCATAATGAAGGTCAAAATCGGTCAGAAGCAATCCGAAGCCTATCCTATAATTCCTATACTTCGATAATTGATATATGAAAAAAATCGAATAGGTGGGTCATGATTCAACTTTGTCGAATGTAGTTGCATGAATTATAGGTATAGTACCATCAACTTATATTCTTGTCGATTGCTGAACGAAGGCAAATTATTCAAGATCACGCCACTGAGCTGGGGCTTCAGCTTTCGAGTCCTGTTTCCAGCAACTGTAGTTCCCAGGTCACGGGCATGAACATGATTTTTTCAAAAATCCATATACTTACTAATTTTAAAATTTTATTAAAAGCAATGTGTCATTGTATCTCCATGGTGGACAACGGATAGGTAGAATCCAATAAGTAGAGTATTAATATACCTACAATATATGACTAACCATTATTTCAGTAGGTAACCATTATTTCAAATTATAATAATGTCGTCATCGTCATAGGCGTAGGTTATTTATTACTCTATGGCCTGTCTGTCAAATTCGCATCTGCGCTTCACCAACTTCTTGATCTTTGACTAGACGTGCTGTCTTGCTCTTTTCCGCGCCCCGTCTTGCTCGTGGTGAAACAGGAACAATATTTATCGCTCGGCGCTAGGCCCATCACGGAGTTGGGCGAGTTATACTTCGGGTTCTTAAAGAGTCATATTCATTCATCTAGTCATGACCCCCCTCCCGCACGGAAAACGCACTACTAAATTACATAAGTTTTTTGCTATGCAAATCTCGATGTAATTAATATGACGTGATATAATAATAATACCTCATAGGTGTAATTCTTGGCGTCGCACTTGGGCCCTATGTACGCCACGTACACGACGACGCCCCACGTGCGGATGTCCACGTCCACGCGCAGGTGGAAGTACTCGTCCAGGGCCCGGATCAGCCAGTTGTCGTGCTGCTCCGAGTTCACCTTCAGCGAGAACTTGTGGCGCGGGCCCACTTTCAGAATTGGAATATGGTGGCTCTGTCAAAACAATTGGAAACGTTTATTTATTTATTATGAACATTAACAGCTATAAAACATTTTATAGTAAAAAGTAATACAAAACAGAGAGCCACAAACGAGGGCAAGATATTCGAGTACCAACTCAAACTTAGAAGTAGATATGTTCTACTTCTATTTCACTGGCGCGCGGCGCCGCTCGCCTCGTGCGGCGGCGCTAGTGTTACCTGGAAGTGCGCGGCGAGCTCGGTGCGCGGCAGCGCCTCCGTGTCGGTGCAGAGCGGCGCGGGGCACTGGTACTTGCGCGCGGCGCCGCTCGCCTCGTGCGGCGGCGCTAGTGTTACCTGGAAGTGCGCGGCGAGCTCGGTGCGCGGCAGCGCCTCCGTGTCGGTGCAGAGCGGCGCGGGGCACTGGTACTTGCGCGCGGCGCCGCTCGCCTCGTGCGGCGGCGCTAGTGTTACCTGGAAGTGCGCGGCGAGCTCGGTGCGCGGCAGCGCCTCCGTGTCGGTGCAGAGCGGCGCGGGGCACTGGTACTTGCGCGCGGCGCCGCTCGCCTCGTGCGGCGGCGCTAGTGTTACCTGGAAGTGCGCGGCGAGCTCGGTGCGCGGCAGCGCCTCCGTGTCGGTGCAGAGCGGCGCGGGGCACTGGTACTTGCGCGCGGCGCCGCTCGCCTCGTGCGGCGGCGCTAGTGTTACCTGGAAGTGCGCGGCGAGCTCGGTGCGCGGCAGCGCCTCCGTGTCGGTGCAGAGCGGCGCGGGGCACTGGTACTTGCGCGCGGCGCCGCTCGCCTCGTGCGGCGGCGCTAGTGTTACCTGGAAGTGCGCGGCGAGCTCGGTGCGCGGCAGCGCCTCCGTGTCGGTGCAGAGCGGCGCGGGGCACTGGTACTTGCGCGCGGCGCCGCTCGCCTCGTGCGGCGGCGCTAGTGTTACCTGGAAGTGCGCGGCGAGCTCGGTGCGCGGCAGCGCCTCCGTGTCGGTGCAGAGCGGCGCGGGGCACTGGTACTTGCGCGCGGCGCCGCTCGCCTCGTGCGGCGGCGCTAGTGTTACCTGGAAGTGCGCGGCGAGCTCGGTGCGCGGCAGCGCCTCCGTGTCGGTGCAGAGCGGCGCGGGGCACTGGTACTTGCGCGCGGCGCCGCTCGCCTCGTGCGGCGGCGCTAGTGTTACCTGGAAGTGCGCGGCGAGCTCGGTGCGCGGCAGCGCCTCCGTGTCGGTGCAGAGCGGCGCGGGGCACTGGTACTTGCGCGCGGCGCCGCTCGCCTCGTGCGGCTGCGCTAGTGTTACCTGGAAGTGCGCGGCGAGCTCGGTGCGCGGCAGCGCCTCCGTGTCGGTGCAGAGCGGCGCGGGGCACTGGTACTTGCGCGCGGCGCCGCTCGCCTCGTGCGGCGGCGCTAGTGTTACCTGGAAGTGCGCGGCGAGCTCGGTGCGCGGCAGCGCCTCCGTGTCGGTGCAGAGCGGCGCGGGGCACTGGTACTTGCGCGCGGCGCCGCTCGCCTCGTGCGGCGGCGCTAGTGTTACCTGGAAGTGCGCGGCGAGCTCGGTGCGCGGCAGCGCCTCCGTGTCGGTGCAGAGCGGCGCGGGGCACTGGTACTTGCGCGCGGCGCCGCTCGCCTCGTGCGGCGGCGCTAGTGTTACCTGGAAGTGCGCGGCGAGCTCGGTGCGCGGCAGCGCCTCCGTGTCGGTGCAGAGCGGCGCGGGGCACTGGTACTTGCGCGCGGCGCCGCTCGCCTCGTGCGGCGGCGCTAGTGTTACCTGGAAGTGCGCGGCGAGCTCGGTGCGCGGCAGCGCCTCCGTGTCGGTGCAGAGCGGCGCGGGGCACTGGTACTTGCGCGCGGCGCCGCTCGCCTCGTGCGGCGGCGCTAGTGTTACCTGGAAGTGCGCGGCGAGCTCGGTGCGCGGCAGCGCCTCCGTGTCGGTGCAGAGCGGCGCGGGGCACTGGTACTTGCGCGCGGCGCAGCTCGCCTCGTGCGGCGCGCGGCGGCGCAGGCGCACTTCACGTCCGCATCCGTGTCGGCATGGATAGCGCAACAATTCGGCGACCTGAGTACAAGAAATACACCGTGAGCAAATACAACTTAGTAGTTGAGCAATTTAGCATGTATTTATACAAGGTGTATACGTAAACGATATCAATTTTTAAGGAGGTGAATATACAGGTGATACACGACACGAAACAATAGAAAAAAAAACATTTACATCTAATGTCAAAATAACCTTAATTATTACACAACAGAGTCACCAGGTCTGCCGCAGGCTTGACGCGGGCGCGACCTGTGCGGGAGGCATACACAACTGGCTGTATCGTGTCATTGACCGACTACCTTTAGGGTGTCCATATTGTCTCGTAATTACTTTGCAAACTCTAATGACATTTTAGTAGATGTTTTTTATTGATATGGATTTATAATTACTCCCTATATTTTTAAAGAACCCAATACGACATTGCGTTCGAATATTGAGCCCGTTTGCATATACACCCTGTATTATAAAAATTATTAATTTATTCCCTATACAAATATAATATACATGTATGGCGTTCATTTAACATACCGTAAGCAATCATTTTAGGTTGTTCGAAATCATGCGAATAACCGTTTCCCAAATTTTTACACCATCCTCACAACTCAGGCGAGGTCTGTAGAGGTCAAATGCTAACCTATAGTAGAAAAAAAAAAGAGTAGTCGACTCGACTGACCCCCTCCATGGCGCGGTTGCGGACAGACGAGAAGGTGGTGCGGCACACGGGGCAGGCGGAGAGGCGCGCGCGGCAGCGGCCGCACACCAGGTGCCCGCGCCGGCACTGCGACATGGGCGGCTCCATCCAGTCCAGGCACACGGGGCACTCCAGCAGGCGGAGCAGGTTCTACAACAACAGTATCTTATTCTTATTCTAGATGGGGGCGATAAGGCCTGCACTGCCGTCCCGCTTGGGGTGTATTGTGCATTTCCCCTGCCAGCGCTTACCCAAGCCAGCCCAACTCCTTTATATAAAGGAGTGCGGCCTTGGGGCGCTGGCAAAGTTGCACCAGTAGCGTTGATGTTGATGTTGTATTATATGAATGAACGTTCATTCGTATAGAACCAGTATCATTAGCGGAGCCAGTCATCGCCAGCTTGAATTTGACGTAAAGTCAACGCGAGACCTTTACCAAATTTAATATTATATATTGTAAACATTGGCCTGATGGTAAGCATAACGCCGGTCCATAACATTGCAGACTTGTAAATGCAATGCTTGTACTTTGTATGTTTGTTTAGGTCAAATTTTGCAAGCTAAATTTTTTTTCAAAGTTAAATATATTTTTTATATCCAACGTATAATAATCTAATAATATTAGTAGTATTTAGTATTTTATAAAAACTTGCCTGGAAAGATTATATTTTTCTCAGAAAACAACTAATTTTTAGCTTACTTCTTTCTGTCTCTTATTTTAGCTCCAAAAACTATGAATCATGTAACTAAAAATCATGTAATTTTGTTGCTAATGTCCAAGACTACAACAATAACCTCAGGTGTTTTTCCTTGATTCTGTACTATTTATTTTCTGTGCTTCGATTGTTAAACCGAACCTCTAAAACGGCGAAATTAACGTTCTTTCAAACACTTACTAGATTGAATTCTTTGACTGAATACGGCTCCAGGTTTTCCGGATCTGCTAAAAAATACGTTAAAAACTTATTAATTTTCAAGAATACAAAGTCATTGAAAACCGCAGTATAAATGTGGGTAAATTTAATAATTGGGATGGATTTAATTCCTATAATACGTAACTGTCGGATCGTGCAAGCATTATATTTGTAGGGCTTACAGAATGATATTCGATACTATTACATTAAATTTTCACATTTTTAGCATCAATATTTGAATAATTTGAAAAAAAAACAGCTACTAATAAATTAAGCAATTAATATCAAGTTCTAGACCCCTAAAATCCCAAGTCGATTTTTTATCGCAATTGTTAGTTCGGGTTTTAGAAACCAAATAAAAAATAATACACAAATTGAAATGTATTCCAGAATTGCTCAACAAGAAAATATATAATTATTAATTTTAATGTAAATTATTGTACGGTGAGAAAGAGGTTAACTTGTGGAATGTTATACCTATTACGGGCTCTTAAATCGTTATCTATGATCTATCGTATCGTGATAATCGTTATCTATGGTTCTTAGCTGGTCACCCACTTGTTTTCAACTAACCTGCATGTCGGAGTTTATTTGATAATAACCTCGATTCTGTCATTTTATACCTAAATCTAATTTTAGTTTCGCTCTCTCTCTTTCCAATACATAACACGAGAAAGAGATGGAAGATGTTAGACAGATTTTAATTTTGCTTTAGAGCTGTCAATTATATCTTTCATCCTTGATAAATTAGTCGCCACAAATTTACACTAGACACAAACAAGTGGATTAATTTGACAGGTCTTAAATATATTCCATCTATGTCTCATGTTCTCGTTTAGAAAGAGAGATTGAAACTAAAATTAGGTTTAGGTATGAGATGGCAGAATCATCACTAATCTCATCATGTCATTACTGGGCAAATATTAGGTTCTTTGGGAGATAATTATTTAGTTGGTAGAATCTTAACACTTACAATCTCTGCGCTTCCTCTTGGCGGTCTGATTGGGCATTCGTTGAGAGTCCGAAACTGTGGTTCCACTGCTTGTTGATGGCTAGAAATGTAATACTGTACTTTGGTTTGACCGTAAATTGTACATTTGGTAATCACAAAAACAAGGTCATCATCACCTACAGCCGGAAAACGTCCATTGCTGAACATAGGCCCCCCCATGAAGGAAGGATTTTTTCATAACACCACACTTGGCTTGGCAGGCTTCTCGGTAATCATAGTAAATTTGTGTTGTAGATCTTGTTATTTTTTAGTGGTTTTGTTTAAGTTTTTGTTGTTGGTTCTTGTTATTTGTTTCTTGTTCTTGTGTAAAATGTTTTGGGCAACTGGCATGTCACTTTGACAGTGACTTTTCGTGATATTTCTTTGTTTAACCCATCCAGTGTCGAGGGTCCCAAAGGAGCTGGCGCGGGGTTTATTATAGTTCAAGCTATTTTGAACCTTATCACCACTGAATAAGGTCTAACTGGTTTTTTTTTATCGCCGGACCTACGTGGTACCGGCCGACATTAAAGCGTCATTAAGGTTCAATATAGTTAGCAATTTTATTAGTTCAAGCTATTTTGAACCTTATCACAACTGAATAAGGGCTAACTGTTTTTTTTTTGCCGCCGGACCGACGTGGTTCCGGCCGACATTTGAGGGTATAGGGATGTCGCCATACTTACCGCGTGGTTGAAGAAACGCTCGTTAGACTGGCCGGCATCGTCCCCCGCGGCGGGCGTGGCGGGCGGCGGCTCCTGCTCTTCTGGCCCCGCCTCCTCTTCGTCCACGTTGGATATCGGTACTTGGATGTCGCTGGGGTCCAGGTCAATAATGGACCCCATTTCATCATCTGGCGTATTAGCATCCGGGGCGTGGTTTGCTACGAGGAGTGTCTAATCAGTGTAAAAACAATAACTGACAGCTTTGAAGTTTTTTTTTAATGTAATTTAAAGCGAGACGAGCTGGTCGTTTGCCTGATGGTAAGCATAACGCCGGCCCATAACAATTGCAATGCCACTCAGAACTTTGAAACACAAAGTCCTGCGCAACAATGCAGTGCGCCCGCTACCCTGAGACATTAAATATAATCCCAGTAATTTCACTAGCTACTCTGCTCATCAAACCGGCACACAGTAATGCTCGCACATTACAGCTTGGCGGCTGACTTCACGAGCAAAGCGGTGGTACCAACCCAGGATACTCGCAGAAGAGTTAGTCCTACCACCTAGTAACTAATTGAAAAGTAGACTAATTGAAACTAACTAATATGGTTGGTACGCTCGCCATTGGTTGATTAACATAGCGAATGATACCCAACCAAGCAATAGCGCGGCTTCTGAAGAAACTCTTATGTTATCTGTGTAAGTGTGGGTAGAGATGTGTGAATCCAGAGACTTATTTATTATTTTTCAGGTTTAGTGGCAGGTATTTACCGTAATCAATTCGTCATGCACCTTTGCCATCATTATTCATTATTTCTATTCGTACATAACACAAATGAATTTACCTCCAGCTTCAAGATCACCATCCAACGGCTCATCTTGTTCAACTGCATTTCCTTCATTCAATATAACCGGATTAGGAGGCGGAATTGGATTGTTGTTGACTTCTGCAAAAATAAATATACACTATGGTAAATATAAAGGATGAGATTCTAGCCGATTTCTGCCATGGCGAATGTGTGCAACTCCTTTGAGTTCACCTTTCGTGTGTCGTATAAAGTACCCAATCTTCTTTGGAAAACCCTTGAGCATTGAGGGGCATGTGAGGTACGGCAAAAGTATCATTTTGATCCGACCAGGTTTTCATACATGAAAATAGGCAAAACATAAAATCCTATTTTTGGCTTTGAAAACTTAAGTGGATCAAAATGAAATTTTTGTTAAACTTTTGTGATTTTTCATAATTATATTAAATCAAGCGAGAAAGCGGCGCGGAGTATCCTTCCCTTAAAGGTTCCTCGAGTTTGTAAGGTTTGTTAGAAATAATGTTTTTAATTTAATTTCAATGACTGAAATAGAAGCTGGTGGTATTTTCTCGCCAGCCGAGATCCATTGCACATACTGTACTGACCGCCCTGTAGCATCGAGACCGGAAGCGGAGCCGGCTGCGGCGGCACGGCTTCCGGGTCACTCCAGCGGACGTAGCCACTCGAGTGATCGTGGGGCGACAAGCCTGCCAGAAAATATATACATATAAACAAGGCGGTTCGCAATAGTAAGGCTCTATTCCACTATGATATATAATGTTGTTAGTGGTAGGACTAACTCTCCTGCGAGTGTCTGTCTGGGTTGATACCACCACTTTGCTCGTGAAGTCAGCCGCCAAGCTGTGTTCCGGTTTGACGAGCAGAGTAGCCAGTGCAATTACTGGGCTTATGACTCTTAATACCTAATGTCTCAGGGTAACGAGCGCACTGCAGTGCCGCGCAGGCCTTTGTGTTTCAAAGTTCTGAGTGGCACTGCAATTGTTATGGGCCGGGGTTATGTTTACCATTAAGCAAACGAACAGCTCTTCTCGTTACCAAATAGCATAAAAGGTATGTTAAATAAATAAAATAAAAAAGGTCTCCTGGGTGATATCGCCTAGGTGATCAAAGACGACACTAAAGTATATAATTACTAAAGTAAATATAATTATTTATAGCATTCGCCAAAGAATTTATTATGTTTACATTGTAGATAAGAGTTTTTTGTAATATAAAATCTTATCTTAATGACTGGGCGTCCAAAGATCTTACTCAAAAGACAACTTTAAAATTAAATAAAACTAAATTTAAACATTTGTTTTCAATTATTTCGGAATCCGTGTTCCTTCAGTTTATTATCTTAGGAGGACATATAAATCAGCACTTGACCAAATTTCTATTTACATCGATCGCTTGCAATTTGCAACATCATGGCAATAAACACACAGCAAACCATCAATTTCATTTAATTTGAAAAACGAATAAGTAAGTACATTTACAACCTGAATTTGAATTGGTATGTTATCTCGAAAGGAGATCAATTTAATCACCCTGTATAAATTACATAAAGAAAAAAACAGACATCAAATTCTGATTTCTAAGCAATAAGGCCGTTGGGCAGATTTATGGGTTAATGGGGGTGGGAGATTGGGCAGAGTACGCGGTGAACAATAGCACTCCGAGCCAGAATGGTCGGGTTATAGAAACCTTACGTCTCATCTCTATGGTTTTAGTTTGGTAATACCCTTTTAACAACAAACAGAGACGAAAATAAACGGTATACACTACTAAGTATACACTTTTTATATATTTTCTAAGCAATATTCCTTATATTTAATGTTCAAACATAGTATAATATATTAAATATCAAAACTATGTTCGAATATTAAAAAATAATAATAGTGTATATTCCTTGAAAACATTAGATTTATATTTGGTCTTCTAATCTTAATTATTTCGAAATGACCGAAACCTAAATACAAAAATGTTTATCTCAATGGTATATCAAATATTTTAGTAAATATCATCTCTTATTTCATAAAAGCGTTTCTATAGTGAAATTTATAAATAAATTTCTAATCCGCTTTCTAATCGGCTGACGGGGCGCGGGGAGTGTGTTACCGGGCCCGTATTCCCGTCCGAAGGCTGACCCGCCAGGAAACACCCCGGTGGTTTTAATGAGTACAACGCTGTGCAGTGGGCAGGCGGCGAGAGAGACCACACTATATCCGCACAAAGGGTGTGGAGGTGTGCGCAAGGGCATTTTCGACACCGTCTATAGCCAAATCTGTGAGTAGCATTGCGAGTGAGTGTGCTGCAACACTCGACGTCCGTGGTGTCAAGGGGAGATATACGGGCTGATTAAGTAGCAAACAAACGCATTTGCTTTGTTTAACCCAATGTCCAAACCAGTTTTAAATTTCATAAAACTCTGGACTCTTTGATGAACAGAGACGGATGTCTCTGTTCATTGAATATAATTGTTATAAGCCACACCCATGCATTAATTCAATTCAAACAACTTGCGATTAAACTTCAAATTGAGCTACTTCAATTCAAACGGACATATTAATATTATTTAAGGTATATCGATAATCTCGGTGGTTACCAAGTCGGATAGGTAATGATAGTTATCATTAGGTAGGTAAGTAAGTAAAAGTATATATCTACTGACACATAATTTAAAAAGAAAAACAATTTATTTTAATTTAAAGTGACAGCTTCATCATTAGAAATATAAAAAATATATATCGTAGCGCTCGGTGTATAAAGATTTAAAATCAGCCTTACGGTCATTCCATCCGCGCGGTTCCTCGTTAGTGCGGGGTACGATTGGCGAGGTCTCGCGGATCGCGCGAGCCGCGGCGGCCCCGCGCACGCGCGCATTTCGCGACGGGCGCGGAACCCGCCGCAATCTCAACGCGGCCGACTCGCGGCGAATCCCCGCGGGACCCACGGTCTCCAACTCGCCACTCACCTCGATCCACTGCCCGCTCTGATTGTTCAGCATCAGATCTAACATTTTACCAAATTTTTATGCTTATTAGATTGAGCATGTTTTATCGCAACAACAAAGCAAACAACCAAATTTTTATTACATTTTATTATTATAAATTTAATCAAATTCTTAGTTTTCGTAATTCAAATTTAAATTGCCTACCTACGTTTGAATTGGTATCATGGTTTTCCAATACACCAACCACCAGTTTCTGGTACGTGTATCACATTTCAAATCGAAACTGGCATAATATGATAATTTCTGATATAACAAAATATGGGTTTCTTCATTTGAAAAAAAAATCGTTCACCTTCATTCACTCATTAGAACCGTGTTTTAATTGTTTCTGTGTAGCTCATAGCGTTGTCTCTTTTGCTTACTTTCTTTTTGATGACTTGTCACACAGATTTCGCATATTTTATTATGGCGTTGGGCTGGGTCATAAAATACATATACATATCACATATTATGCAGAAGTGCGCTTAGGCCGTTCTTGATTCTATTTCGCCTCTGTTCCCCTGGAGGGGCAAAGTGGCATCTTCTTAGTTGGTATGTAGATATACACTTCTGTAGAATTATTATATTCATGCACGATTGAGTCTTGTTTAACTAGTTTATTGTAAGATACCGTCTTACTACTTAATAAGCTAATCATCGATATCGATTCAGAATAGGCTACGATATCGCGTAAAATACACACACAAAAAAATACAGCTGAATCGAGAACCACAGGTGAAAAACACCACCTGTGTTACTAAGTAGGTACAAGTTTTGTGTAAATGCGATATTATGTCGAAATGATTAACATCAAAAAAACGTATTTTAAAATACAGAAGTACTTGAATACGAGTATAGTGTTTACCGCAATAATGAGTCGAAATAAAAATAAATCGGTTCTCCATAATTAATTTATATACCATATGAACAAAAAAGGCAAGTTTCGTACCTCGAAATGCAACATTGGAACCTCTCAAAAAGGGCCTCGATGTTCATGTCAGGTTGAAACAATTAATATGATTTACTTAGGGCCACAGCCAATATAACATTGAAGTTCAGTTCAGTTTCCAGTTAATGGGAACAAAAATCTAATCAAATCATTCATTTGGCCCAGAAGACACCTCAAGGAGATACGTTTGGCCTTCCTAACTTAATTTCGAGTCTCGAGTCATGTATAAGGACCGTTAAATTCCCGTCGACCTACAATCTTGACATTTGGCATGTGGAAAAGACGAAACATTATTAGGAAGCAATAATAGGGATTTTGGCTTCATTTTTTTTATGTCAATCAATTCGTTTTCTCATGAGAATCAAATGTCTATATCGAAAAAACTGGATATCGAACGCTAGAACCGTCAAAAATGAGAGTCAAAGTCGGGCGTATCTACAAACGCCCCATACAAATTCAACAGAAAATCTGACGTCACCATCAGTTCAACGCGGGCCGTAACGCTGTACGAAAAATATGATTTTGTTGATTTTACCTTGAAAAACTGTGTTTAAGTACATAGATGTCGTACATTTTTTTATTCATTTAAATGTAAAGAATCTGGTCGTATCATTTAAATTACTAATAAATGATAAAAAAAATGGTTGAATTTGGGATACTTTAGATGCCGTATCTTTGTGGAAATTATACATGTGTTGTGAATTTAATTTTTTTGTGTTAAGATTTTCTTAAAACTGTATAACGACTGATATTATGTATGTTGTATTTCATGCAACATCTCAATTAGGGTGCATTTTTTGGACGGGGCAGTAAGGATAGGTACTGTTGCAGCTATAGGAAAACGTTCTTATAAGGTCGACTTTAACTTTTGAAGACATTTTGATCAAGTATCAGCTTAGAGTCTATCGAAAGACGACCCAAAAAGATTATAGGAGATATATGGGTTGCGGGCAAACTTCAGTCTCGACTCGTGTGCGAAGGAGTTGCACAACTTAATTCCTCCAACTCCGTTCTATCTGCTGACGACCAAACCGCTCAGCAATGTGTCACCCCCTTTTGGTTGACATCCCTCCTGTTCGCATTGGGCGTTTCGCTTCGTCCTTTATAATACGCACTGCTAAGAATACGAATTCCCTACCAGCGTCACTGTTTCCTTAAATATATAATCTGGGAGTCTTCAAAACGAGAGTGAACCGGTATCTTCTAGATAAGCATGCATCATCGACCGCATCGTCAGATGAAGGTCAAACGTGAGCATATAGAATATATTTAACAAATCTGCATTCACAAATTTTGGAAAAAATCACGCATATTTACTTGTCTCTTTTTAGTTTTCCGAGAAGAGTGAGAAGGAGGTGGTTTTAGTTCTGCTTTTATTAAATTAATTTTTTTTTATGTCACTAGTTTAGTTTTTCACCAGATTCCGCAGATTTGGCGATATTTTTTATAGTTCTATTTTTTTGCCTAATAGATCCGGCTTTAACCCTGGAGATGAGACCGCCTGAGGTTGGTTT
This sequence comes from Crocallis elinguaria, assembly GCA_907269065.1. NCBI lineage: Eukaryota > Metazoa > Arthropoda > Insecta > Lepidoptera > Geometridae > Crocallis > Crocallis elinguaria. The sequence goes on along the minus strand of OU026079.1, from coordinate 5,207,881 downwards.
CGGCTTCAAACTATTTGGACAGTGTAGTATGGCATATTGGATAAATATATAGGGTCGTCTGAGCACAGTTACTAACCGTTTAACTAAATTACAAAACGCCTTGAGTGAAGCTATAGCTGTTGCGCGACAGTACTACGGCGAGGTTACGCGTGAACGAGATACCCTGAATCTGAGCCACTGCCTTGTAATCTACAACCGTTTTTGCTGAACCTTTTAACGAGGTTTAAAGAAGTCTTTAATTTTGGTGAGAATTCAGTAATTATTTGTGGTTAATTGGTTTTCGAAATAGGACGTACCATTTGTGTGAGGCAGTGGCCCGTCCGTACCGACGCGGACGAATCTCCTTACAGGGACGTGCCGGTTGATCCTGATGCTGGAATTGGCTTCCGATGGTACTATCACTCCAGGATTAACTGTGGAACACATTTGTTTTTTATAAATTCAAAAATAAAAAAAATAAGAATAAATCAAACAAAATTGCCAACAAGAACAGATCTTCACATTCACATTAATGATACAATAATAGGGGTCATATTTGATAAACACAAAAATATTATTTGAAAAGATATTATTTCGGAGGACGAGAACAATTAAAACAATTTTCAAATAATAATAGTTTAGAGAGGACAAAGCAGTGATAAATGTAATACATTATGGAAAAAAATGACATTGTTTTACTATTATAGGAGCGTTAGGAGAAGAAAAGACGTGTGTTTTTGGTCTGCTGATACTAAAGTACATAATGGTGTCGATTCTGACGTTTCATTTCTAATCCTAATTTTAAATTCTATCTCTTTCCAATACTTATCACGAGAAAGGAATGAAAGATGCTTGGCAAGTCTGGAAAATAAGACAATATTTTTTTAGAAAAAAAAACCACTTCCTTCCTGAAGAGCGCGGCATTTTTTGGAATTGTTTCTGAGTCAACATCAACATTTAAGAAAGTTCACCATATTTCAAGTGAATCAGCTGATCTAGGGCTGTCCGCAAGTTCTGTAGTAGACTGTAGAGTTTTGTCGTAAACTTTAAATGCCTTTTTTTTCATGTAAAATTTCGAATTTCAAAAACTCGTAAAACAAATGTTGACCTCCAGGAGTACATTGAACACTTTCGGAATACCATACCAATTCAAACTCAGGCTGTATATATATCCCTACATCTCACAAGGGTAATATTATTACTTACTTTAGGCCAAGTTGGCATGATACATAATTGGCCATTGTCGAGCAGGTGAAGTATAAAATTATAATTAGAAGTTAAGACTTATTTCTTAAAAAAATCCTCTGCCATTTACACACCAAAATTTGTAAAAATATTTTCTTCTCTGAAATGATTCAGCTCCAGAGTGATTACACATAAATTTGGTCAAGGATCTGATGATGCACTCCCGAAGATAATAATTTTTCAATTTTTTTTTGTGAAATTATTTTAATTATTTCAGGGCCTCGTTCACTGCCTTTAGGCATTGTAAGGTTGTTTTTTACCTTTGCACGGAAGCCCTAAACGACTAAAAGCGTTTGTAAACGAAATGTTAACGACGTTGTCAATTTGGACACGAATCTTTTTCCAGATAGTCTGTTTCAAATTTATTGAAAGTATTCTCAAGTTGCTTAGTCAAAAGCTTAATTAAGCTTTTGACTAATTAACATTAACTTTTGTTAATTAACAAAATACGAACCTTAGAAGATATATTTGGCTTCATAAAATTATGTACCGTATTAGGTACCGTATATGTCGGAAATAACCAAAGTGTACTTTCATTAACTTCGTATTGTTAGCTTCGCTCGTTTACTCAAGCACTCAGTTATTGTTACTTAACAACAGTTTTTGGGCACTCGCCCACAGGACCTCCCAACACCCCTTATAGTCCTGCCCAAGCCACCATAAGCCTAGCAATACAGGCTTGCTCAACATCTTAAAGAAAATAGAAAGGATACACTCAGCTGTGACACGTAGACTCGTTGCCTCTGTAGTCCACAAGCACACCGAACAACGAACACGCAGTGCGCGGCGCTCCACGCGCCTTGCGACCTCTAGTTGTAGGAGACGTCCGCTCGACCCGAGAGCCGAGAGTCAACTGCCCAGAGAATATAACGCTACCGACTAAAACAACTTCTGACGGCTTGCCAACATGACAGTTCGATTGTCAAATGTCACTGTGTTACCATTTCACTAATTCGATCGACACCCAAAGACTAGATATTTCGATACCGTCAACATTACAAATTTCACTTGTTTCTCATATTTTCCCTAGATGGCGCTTTATACAAATTCTCAGACTGCGACTACCCCGACACGGCCATTCTGCAATGACACACGCCCTCGTGTGTTAATCTAATTAATTTACCCGTGACTCTACCAGCAACTACCAGTCTCACTGGTTCGGTGTCGACGCGTGACGTCAGCCCGCTTGACCCGCTACTCGTGTAACTTTCCCGTCTTAACCTGGCCATTCTGCCCCATGTCGTGCTCGACATGGTTTTCTCCGGACACACTGCACGATCTTCAATCTTTCTATGACAATTGCTATGAAAATATTTTGAATACCAGTGACTCACAGGAATTTATTTATATTGGAGATTTCAACACTCTTGGATTAACTAGGTTTAAAGAGCTTAATTCATTAGTTATGAAGGCTAGCCCGCTTACAATCAGAAGTCCCATTTAACGAAAAAGGCCAGATTTGTGGAAAGAAAATTCTTGGATTTTGCACCACGATAATGCGCCTTCGTACAAGGCCATCATAGCGAATGAATTTTGACCAAAAACTCAACCAATACCCTCGAGCAAACCATCTTATTCACCAGATATGGCTCCAGTCGACATCTTTCTTTTTCCTAAACTCAAATTACCACTTCGTGGCACCAGTTTTCATTCAGTAGAATACATAAAGGAGAATTCGTGGCAAGAACTAAACTCAATTCCGGAAAAACGTTTAAAAATGTTTTGATTGATTGGATTATTCGAAATATAGCATGGCTTTGTGCTCCAATTTCAGTAGATGCAACTTACTCGAACTTCCCATTACGAACGTATAATAACCCTCTATTTACAAGTGCTCTGCACAACCTGACGCGTCAATTCATCTCAAGAATTTCACGTTATACCCGAGCAGGCGGAGCAAGTGACAAGCGAGCGGAACAAGAGACTACCACTACTCGCGTCACTGTTCCAAGTTTCGACCATACCACTGTATCGTTTCTGAAGGAGCATATTTTGAAGGCGATAAAATAACTTTGGATGAATAACTAACGGTTTGTGTATCATTGGTCGTTTCCCGGTAGTTTCTTAACAGAGTAGTACAGGTTAAACAACCTCACATCAACACAACAAAAATGAAACTCACGAAAACATACAGCTTTCACAAAGACACCGCATCCATATAAAAGTCTCCCAAATTTGACGACTCTCTTTTTATCATTCAATAGTAGTTCAAATGAAATCAGACCTCACGTTCCAATGAATAACAAAAAAAATTTTTTGACAACAATGTACTCAAAAGAAATAATATTAAATGAAAACATTTATTTGTGATAATCAATCGCTTAAACCTTGATAAATACTTGAAAATCTTGCATAATTGTTACAAATTGGCCCAAAAGCAGATCTTCACGGTCAACGGAAAATGCATCTATTCGGCACAGCCCCACGGCCCGCGACGAACAACTGACCTCAGATGTTCAGTCAAATTTTACAGCGCACCTTAGCGCAAACGCATTCATTGACATCACAAAGAAAAATGGAGACAACATCTCAATTCCATTCGCGTCGGCTTCCTGACCAAATCTTTCAAAATAAATATCAAATCAGATTATTAGCTGAATAGGATACTTTGTGGTCATCAAACTAAGAATTATGTGAAACAGCAAACGAACAACCGACAACCAGTCCTCAACAAAATTAACATGATATCGCATGGTTTGGAGAACCCTGCTCTCGACAAACTTAGCACAGAATAGCACAGTTCGAAGGCCCTCATCCTCGAAAAACATAGCACAAAATAGCATGGTTTGGAGGCCCCTGTCCTCGACAAACTTATCACAAAATAGCATGGTTTGGAGGCCCCTGTCCTCGACAAACTTATCATAAAATAGCATGGTTTGGAGGCCCCTGTCCTCAACAAACTTATCACAAAATAGCAAGATTTGGAGGCCCCTGTCCTCAACAAACTTAGCATGAATAAATAAATAAATAAATGAAATAGAATGGTTTGGAGGCCCCTGTCCTCAACAAACTTAGCATGAATAAATAAATAAATAAATGAAATAGAATGGTTTGGAGGCCCCTGTCCTCAACAAACTTATCACAAAATAGCAAGATTTGGAGGCCCCTGTCCTCAACAAACTTATCACAAAATAGCAAGATTTGGAGGCCCCTGTCCTCAACAAACTTATCACAAAATAGCAAGATTTGGAGGCCCCTGTCCTCAACAAACTTATCACAAAATAGCAAGATTTGGAGGCCCCTGTCCTCAACAAACTTAGCATGAATAAATAAATAAATAAATGAAATAGAATGGTTTGGAGGCCCCTGTCCTCAACAAACTTAGCACAAAATAGCATGTGAAAAAAAAACTTGACAGTGGAATAAAGCTCAGTCCCTATAAAAACAAATCCATCTAACCAGGAATCGTAACATCTTTAAATTAATTCGTCAGCATTTTTGTGGAATTTTCTAGTTACTGGGAGTTGATTCGCCCCACTTCTGATGTCGGAAATAACCAAAGTGTACTTTCATTAACTTCGTATTGTTAGCTTCGCTCGTTTACTCAAGCACTCAGTTATTGTTACTTAACAACAGTTTTTGGGCACTCGCCCACAGGACCTCCCAACACCCCTTATAGTCCTGCCCAAGCCACCATAAGCCTAGCAATACAGGCTTGCTCAACATCTTAAAGAAAATAGAAAGGATACACTCAGCTGTGACACGTAGACTCGTTGCCTCTGTAGTCCACAAGCACACCGAACAACGAACACGCAGTGCGCGGCGCTCCACGCGCCTTGCGACCTCTAGTTGTAGGAGACGTCCGCTCGACCCGAGAGCCGAGAGTCAACTGCCCAGAGAATATAACGCTACCGACTAAAACAACTTCTGACGGCTTGCCAACATGACAGTTCGATTGTCAAATGTCACTGTGTTACCATTTCACTAATTCGATCGACACCCAAAGACTAGATATTTCGATACCGTCAACATTACAAATTTCACTTGTTTCTCATATTTTCCCTAGATGGCGCTTTATACAAATTCTCAGACTGCGACTACCCCGACATATATATACTTTCATATGCATTTATTAAAAAGCTGTTATTACAAATATTACAAACTGACACTTCAATTTTATTTATTTGTATAGATTGGTAGCGTAAGTTCTCAGTGATAAATTAGGAAAAAAAATTGTTACCACGCGAGACAGGTATAATGCCGGTCAAGTGTGCGCGGTGCCGCAGCGAGCCCAGGTTGCGCGTGAGGCGCTTGAACGCCAGGATGCGCTGTATCTCGGCCGCGCCGCCGCGCTCCGCCGCGTGCTCGCGCAGCTCCGCCGCCGGCACGTGCTGCACGCGCGACACGTACGAGCGCGGCGCGGGGAGCTCGGCGCGTCTGGAACCGACCGCATCACCACAATCAACTTTCATACAACTTTTTTTTTGGTAATATTTGATAACGAGACGAGCTGGTCGTTTGCCTGATGGTGAGCATAACGCCGGCCCATAATAATTGCAGTGCCACTCAGAACTTTGAAACACAAAGGCCTGCTCGTCTCATAGGCCCAGTAATTTCACTAGCTACTCTGCTAATACAATAATGTTTGCACATTACTGCTTGGCGGCAGACTTCACGAGGAAAGTGGTGGTAACAACCCAGATGGACACTCGTAGAAGAGTTAGTCCTACCACCTAGCAATACCTACAATACGTGTCACCGTAATTTTATTAAATAAAGTTACAAGCCTGCGCTACGGCCGACCAGACGGCGACGAAAATGTTCTAGAATAAAGCTATTGATGGCTGAGTACTTAATATTGGAAGAGCGAAGTGATTTATTCACCTAAACGAAGAAGTAATTGCTATTTCCGTTGAAACTTGTATAAATAGTACTCTTATCTCATTTCCGAGGAAACAATAAACAATTACTTAATTCATGAAACATAAAAGTTTAATTCATAATATATGTATACTTATCCTAATTTGTTTTAAAAAACAAAACTGTCCAACAATTTCTATTATTGTTGTATGGGAAATAGTTGGTGTGTTATTTCATTATTTACTGAATGGAGCTGTTTTTTTAATATTTGAAGCTATTTTCGATCTAGAGAAAATACCGTATTTTCCTCAGTTTTCTTACGTTATAAAACCGTGGATCTCGGGAGGAAGGTCATTTCAAATTTTGTAAGTGTAGCATATCGCCACGCAACTTCTATCTCAGTCGTTCACTTACTGTTTCGCGTCGCTACCAGTCAATTAATTCAATCAATCACAGTATGCCCAACGTATGAAAAAATTACCTAATTATTTAGAAAAACACTTGAATGCTCAATTTTGACCTTACACCTCATGGCTATGGTAATCTCTCCCATGATTCCCATGCCAAGCTAACAAAGAGAAATTTGGTAGTTAAACAAAAACTAACCGAAAAATAGTTAAAATATTGTAACAGTTAAAAAATAAAAAGTTGATCTTAATATTACAAGGTTCAATTGTCTTAACCGACCCGCAACATACCGAGGCGGCATATAAGATGTTACTCTCCGCGCTGGCCAGTATTCCGGTACTTCCCGTTCAAGCCTTGCGAAGTCCGGCCTCGGCGGTGAATGGAAATGTGGTTGACTCTGTACTGAAGAATGGTGCGGTTGATGTTGCTGTGGCGTGGCGTGGTGGTGTGATAGTGATGGTGGCGGAGGTGGTGGTGGTGGTGATGATAGTTGTTGTTGTTGTTGTTGTAGCTGCTGCTGCTGTTGTTGCTGATGCTGCTGCTGATACTGCTGTGTTCTTTGATTGAATTGCAGTAGCTGTTGCTGCAATAGTTGTGTTAATCCTGAAAAATTTTACAGTATACTATACTATAAGTATTAGACAAGCTTGTTTATTAGAATGTTAGAATATAGGAAATAAATTTCCTGCAAAAATTAATTGATTTTGATGAAAAAATAACTAAAAATTATTGTACAATATTTAAAGTGGTACCAACACACAAGTCATGTCATGGTACATGTATGACGTCAGTTATCATTCCTATCATTCGTTGCCTACGTATCCTAGTCTTATAATTCAATAAAATGATTGCGTTTATGAAATACGAGTCTTGTTCAGTGCATTTCCACCTGGCAGGGGGCACAATACACCCAAAAAACAATATGTATCATACCAGTTGATCCAGGAGCATCAGGCGCAGTGGTCCTGGCCTCACTGGGGTCCCTGCGGACACTCGAGGTTTCAGCCCCCAGAGCAGCTTCAAGCTCATCATCTGGAATTTTAGATATCTTATTTAACCAGGTGGTACCAGGTGGTAGTCGGTAGGTACTAACTCTTCAAAAAGTGCCCATCTGGGTTAGTACCACCTCTTTGCTCATGAAGTCTGCGACCAAGCAGTAATCCTACATAATTACATTGTTACCACATCATCGTTTAACATCAGGTGAGACAGCAGTCAAACGTAAACCCATATGCAATAAAAAAAATGTGCAACCAGTACTGTGTTCCGGTTTTATGAGCAAAATAGCCAGTGAAATTACTGGACTTATAAGACATAATTAAGTAACTAGCCTTGCACAACATAAAATTAATACCACACTTAATATGGCTGAATATAAATCCATGATTGATGCAGTTTTATGCTAGTATAGTCAAAGATTTAACAACATAGGCTAATTAACTGCGGATATAGTATATCCACATACATGGAGTCGAAACCTACATACTTTACGATTTACAATGCATGTTTATGAGGACCTAACCCACCCTACTTTCCATATAAACACTCATATGTGATTAAATGTGTATCAATTTTTTTCTTTGGATGTTTTGAAAAAATAGGTATCTTGTATAAATGTATATCTTTTTATAGGGCTAAAAATTGATAATTTTAAGAATCAAATTCAGTAAAAGCTTTAAAAAACTGCCTTTTTTAAACAAATTTTACCTTGACTTTGGGCGTGCACAATATTCTCATAAATGTAACAGTAAAGAAAACACCTCAATAGGAACCTTTGGCATTCATAACGGTTAAAATTTCCATTATGGGCCATCGATTTAGGGGCGGGGCGGGGGAGGGGGGAGGAAGTATACCCCCCTGTACCATCCCCACCCCGCGCAACCCCATGGTTATGGAGATATCTATGGTTAAAGTTTTGAGGTTAGAATACCTTTTTCCATAAATATCCATCGATTTATGGGGCGGGGAGAGGAGGGAGGGAGTAGGGCTACCCCCTGTAACCCACCCCCCCCCCCGCCACTATATTGTGTTACAGTATTTTATTTTGTATTTTCACTGTTCTAACCTAACCTAGCCTAGTGTTCGGAGCCAGTATATTGTGTTACAGTATTTTTTTTTTGTATTTTTACTGTTCTAATATAACCTAACCTAGTGTTCGGAGCCAGTATTATTGTGTTACAGTATTTTTTTTTGTATTTTCACTGTTCTAACATAACCTAACCTAGTGTTCGGAGCCAGTATATTGTGTTACAGTATTTTTTTTTGTATTTTTACTGTTCTAACCTAACCTAACCTAGTGTTCGGAGCCAGTATATTGTGTTACAGTATTTATTTTGTATTTTTACTGTTCTAACATAACCTAACCTAGTGTTCGGAGCCAGTATATTGTGTTACAGTATTTTTTTTTTGTATTTTTACTGTTCTAACATAACCTAACCTAGTGTTCGGAGCCAGTATTATTGTGATACAGTATTTTTTTTGTATTTTCACTGTTCTAACATAACCTAACCTAGTGTTCGGAGCCAGGATATTGTGTTACAGTTTTTTTTTTTGTATTTTTACTGTTCTAACCTAACCTAACCTAGTGTTCGGAGCCAGTATATTGTATATTATTATTCGGGCAACAAACGATGACTGACACTGACAGCTAACAGATAAAAAGACGCTATAAAACAAAATGGCGTCGCTTCACGTTCCATTCCACAGTATAAACATAAATTCACAAAAGTCAATGTAATTGTATAATACAGCACGGGTTATTGTACACATTTATACACACTTTATTTAATAATTGAAAATAAAATAAAATAATATTTAAGAAAAACTAAAAAATAATATTTAATAAAATACACGTCTACCATCAACGGAACGTGAAATGTCAACTTTGACGTCTACCATGACAGTTTATCCATAAAAATTTGCAAATGGCGTGTTATTTTCCCATTTATATCGAAACTTTAAAAAATTATATCTCGTAAACCGTGAATTTGCGCACCTTGAGATATTTGTAAAAAGCTTTCTATTTAAGAGTACTATCTACAGTAAAAAAGTGAACTTCCAAATCAGTGGCCCATAATGGAAATTTTAGCCATCTTAACCACCCACTGTTTGTTTTTATCATAGCACAGCAAAGTTAACGTAGATATCATCTTATAAAAGCTCGCTGCGACGCACCTACATTTTTTTTTTTTTATGTTATTTGGTAACGAGACGAGCTGGTCGTTTGCCTGATGGTAAGCATAACGCCGGCCAATAACAATTGCAGTGCCACCCAGAACTTTGAAACACAAAGGCCTGCGCGGCACTGCAGTGCGCTCGTTACCCTGAGACATTAGGTATTAAGTCTCATAAGCCCAGTAATTTCACTGGATACTCTGCTCATCAAACCGGAACACAGTAATGCTTGCACACTACCGCTTGGCGGCAGACTTCACGAGCAAAGCGGTGGTAACAACCCAGACGGACACTCGCAGAATAGTTAGTCCTCCCACTAACAAAACATGCCAGCTGTATCGTTATATTAAATCAAAAGATTCTCTTACCTGAGCTCCAGGGATACTCAGTGATGCCCAGGGTGCTCTTTAAAAGATCTTTTCGACTACCCATGATGACATAGAAAAGATGTTCATCAAATACTATGTAAATTACGCCCAAATTTAAACAAAACTGTGATAACTATAATAACGTGATTTCTGCAATCGGCAACTCTTTACTCTTAGTAAACCAGTAAAGTCTAGTAGTCTAGTAGATGCACAAATTAGGAGTAGACGTGGGAGTAGATGAAAATTGTTTTGTTTGGTTTTATCACAAGCATAGCCACTCTCTAATCATAATCAGTAATCAGCACAGACTACTTAGAGGTACTAGGTAATCAGTAATCACATCTCTATCGCTAATCTGTGGCATAGCCACAGTCAAGCCACAGTATGATAGCCATAGAGTACTCAGTATATAGAAAAGTACTCTGTGGTACTAACTATATAGTTTAAACCTTCGAGCAATAACAAGCATGGAGGACTCGTATTTATTTGAACTATCAAACATATAGTCGCTCCTGCTTTATCTTACAAAAGTTTGACGTCAGATAGAAAGAGACGTAATCATACAGAAACTATCGTCTTTAACGATGTGAAGCCACGTTTAAGTGACCAGCTGGTGACTCGCTGTTATCGAATTTTGTGATTACTTTTTGTTCAGGAAGTGTTTAGGTGTGAAATAATTTATTGAATAAAAACTTGAAACCGTGTTTTTGTGATGGCTTGTGTAGCTTATGGCTGTAACAGCCATAGTTCAAAGAAAAGTGAAGAATATCGACGTGTAACATTTCACAGCTAAGAGTAATTCTATAGCATACCCGGCTTCATTGACATTTCAAGATAGGGCAGATTGTGTAACCTCTTTCTCTGTCTCTCTCTTTGCATAGTAAATAAGAAGAAAACGATCAGATATCTTGTAAATGTTCAATTAAATACGAGTCCTCCATGCTTGTTATTGCTCGAAGGTTTAAACACACCAAGAAACCAATACACACTATAAATAAATACAAAGTACATAGACATGAATATCATAGACTAGTACAGATACTCCGTCTGCGTAATATTCTCTTCGGTAGGTACATACATGACATCTAAGGAGTTTGTGCTGTGGTCAGTAGTGTTCAAAGTTGCTTTATGGCTATAACTTGCTTAATGCTATTTGCTTTATTTTAAAAGCATGCTATTTTACGTGCTTTTTTTATAGCATTTTTTTTAAAAAGCTTATTTGTTATGCCAAAACGGGCGGGCACGAATAAAGCATGCGAGGAGGTGACTGTTAACTCGCAGCTCCTACCTTATCGTTGGACAGACAGCATGATTTATAAGAATATTAAGTACGTACATCGCGTTTATGAATTTATTACGATAAAATAGAGCAGTAAAAAAGAAAAATTTACTTTCCTTCCTACTTTCCAGGCTTAGGACTGTCTATAATTGATTAAGTGTTATTATGAAATAAAGTATGTTAGTATGTAAGGATTGTAAGGCGATAATAATTATAGTCAATATTACACTTAAAAAGCACAACGCAAAATAGCGCGTAGATCGTAAAATTCGCACGCGGGGCGTTATACGATGACGCACGCGGCCGATAGCAATCGCTTGCATGCGACGACTGGCCGCCGACGCACGCGCCGCCCGGCGTGCTACTTGCTTTGCATTGCTACTTGCTATTGCTTTGCTACATGCATTGCATTGCGACTTGCGATGCGCGATGGACAGATGATATAAGAGACTGCGAAATAAAGCAAATAGTATCAAGTGAGAGCCACGATAGCATTTGCTATATGATATGTATAAAAAGCACGATGCTTTATTTTGCTATATGCTATATTAACCACCACTAGCTGTGATCTGTGCCATCTGTGCTGTGCACAGTGATGCCAGACCGTCCTATTTAGGACGGTTTTCCGTCCTATTCAATGTCCGTCCGTCCTATCGACGTTCCTTCACCAAGACCGTCCCTTTTAGGACGAATCTTCAGACCAACAGGAATTTGTAAAACATACACATTAAGCACACTTTAACATTAATTAATGTATTATTTATTTTATTTCATTCATTTTCAAAAGTTTAAAACAGTACAAAAAAACGCGCGCGGTCAATTTGGTGCAAATGTAAGTTTCATACCGAACTCAGGATTTTAATTTGATAGTTTCCTCGCAAGTTGGAGAAACGTACTTAAACAAGTCTCGGCTGAAACCGCAAATAATGGCCGCGACAGTAATGTACCACTATTGTGCACGGACTATATAAAATAACACTTTTTTTTTAAAACCGTCCGCTGACCTCCAAAACCGTCCCTTTTCAGACAGATTATCGTCCGAAATCGCTCATACGCGCTGGCAACACTGGCTGTGCATTTAAATAAAATCAGTTTATCATTCACCAGCGGGCAGCGTTCAATCATCAATGTTCAACAAGGATAACAAACAAAAATACAAGATACAACTTACGACAATAAAACTTCTTAAAAATGGCTGAATTACCGTATCAAGCTGAGTACGCTAAAACAGGTCGCGCGGCTTGCAAGGGGTGCAAACAAAAGATTGATCAAGGCACCTTGCGGATCGCTGTAATGGTACAGGTACGAAAAAACTAGAATATTTTTAGTTAAAAGGTTAAAACATAGTCATGTTCTATTCAGTCTTAGACACGTCTCAATTCTCATCTGACGATTCCCGGTTTTAATTTTTATAAATGGTGATGTTGATGTTTCGTAAAAGAAGCTTGAAGTGGTGAGATTCAATATATCTGTCTATTTGTGAACTCACAAATTTGTGTTATGCCGGTTGTGCTGTGGCAAGTTTTACATGAACAAAGTTACATAAAAAAACTGCCCTAGCCAGTGTGCCTCGGGATAATGTAAAGACTCTAACAATACCCCTTACATCCGAGACATTTGCAAGTTATGGTGGAGTAAAGAAACTCACATACAATACTAGATTATATCAAGACCTTATTTGTTACTAGCTGTGATGTGCAGCTTCGCCCACATAGCCGTTATATCTACCATATTTATATAACTTTCATATGCATTTATCGCCAAAGTTTAAAAGTTACCATATGCATTTAGTAAAAAGCTGTTATTTTGATATTACAAACAGACACTTAAATTTCATTTATTTGTATAGGTTACATGAATAAATTTATTATTATTTTTGGTTAGAAAAGTATGATGATAGTTGTCACTCAAAATATTGAGCATTGTGAGACAATATTTTATAGATAAATCTTTTCTATAAACACTTGCAGGGCTAACATGCGCGCCACGACAATATTTTGTCTACAGTTTTGTCTCACTCTTTCTCTCGCGAACATGAGACAAATGCACAACATAAGCATCGAGAAAATTTTGTCACAGTGCGCATGTTAGCCCTACTGGCCTACTTTTTTTGCTTAAAATATTTTATGTATGAAAACAGAGATTTGTGCATAGAAAAACAGGATGTTTTCAGACAATTTGCCCATATTGAACACTGTTCACTGGAATCTCGCAGTGGATGGGCAGTGGTACTAACATGATATTTAAAACACAGTTGGGAATGTAAAAACAGTATGTGAGTTTCTTTTTAATGTCTGAACAGTTTTGGATTTATAGAGTATCGTTAGAACCTTACATCATACCGAGTGACATTGGCTAGAGCAGTTGTGTTTTTTTAATTTTTTTATTAATTATTCTAAGCTTTAGTGCCAAAATTTTGGTATGTTACATTTTTATCTCAAATCAGCGCAATGTTAGGCTATGGAAACCTATAGCTGTCTTTGAGTATTATAGTGGAGATCAAGTGGATAAGTGAAGCTTAAAATTATATCTCAAAATATTGAGTTGATAATTTTTGAGTTAATTTTGCTCAACATCCTTGTTCCTATAATCTTAAGGGTCAAAGTTGAAAGTGCTGATCAAGTCTTTTTTATGTGCTGTCGCTGCACATTCAAGGTGGAAATAATTGTTGAATACAAATGAAAAGTTTGCTTTTTCACACAATTTTATTAGATTTACTAAATTAACTAAGAAACAATGTAATAAAATCTTAGAAGTCAATCACCTACTTCTCATTATAGTTGTATCAAAATGAAATAAATGTATAATTATGTAGTTTGGATGCTGAGCTGATTTAGTTATAGAGCCCGGAGCTGAATAGTGGAACTTTTCATTTGCTACTGTATGTAAATCCTTTGAGTTATGGTTCATATGATTCGTTTTGACAAGTCCAATTGCACTTGGTGTCAAGGCTCTGATGATGGAGCCAGGTGATGGAAGTATGTTGTTAGTTTCTTTAAACTACATATCATTATTCAAGTTTATCAGCTCTGACAAAGGGCATGGATGATGTGTAAAAACTAATGTTGTATGACTTGTATGCTTAGGCCCTAAGTAAACTTATAGGTAACTAGCTTTACAAAAATATTTTTTGTGTGCAGTCCGCATTCCATGATGGGAAGCAGCCCAATTGGCACCACGAAGGATGTTTCTTCAAAAAGCAGAGGCCCACTACCCATACAGATATCTCGAACTTCAACAAACTGAAGCATGCGGATCAAGTCAGAGTTAAGGCTGAAATTGGTAAGCTACTCATTTCTTGAAGTAGTTAATAAATAGCCTTGCATCTATATTAAAGACACCCATCTTCTTTCTTCATCAATACACATATATGATGAGAACAATGTGTAATTTAGGTGATCTTTCTCTCTTTAATTTTTCCATGAAGCAAAATTACTTTTTCCCAGATCTAGATGTGCTCAATTAATAAATAATCCATTTCTTTTCTACAGCAAAAAATACAGGGATTGTAATGCCCGATGAACCCAAAGGTAAGAAGAAGGGTAAAAAGAGGGCAGCTGACAGTGGTGTTGCTTCGAATGCAGCAATAAAAGACTTTCGTGTGGAATATGCTAAGAGTAGCCGAGCAACATGCAGACGATGTGAAATGAAGATTTGCAAGGTAATTTTTATTAATTTGGACATTAATAGTAACACATGTGCTTGGCGTAAATTTTCCTTTTAAGGGTGGTTTAGTTAGCCAGGTGGCCACTAGAAAATACCCTATCACCATGATGTTGTCGCATCAGAATGTTTTGTTTCGACGAAATCTCAAGCTCGTACGATCGAACTGCAATCCTATTTGCAAGTTTATTTTATTGTTTATTTCAACTTAATAGATAGTTTACAGTTATTGGTTTAATAACAAAAGTTACATAAAAAAACATGACTGCCTTAACCAGTATCACTCAAGATGATGTAAGTATTCTAAAGACATTTCTTCTATACATCCATTCTATCATAGATTCTATACATCCAAATCTATTCAGGCATTTAAAAGTTATGGTGGAATAAAAAAAGCATAATTATGTACTTTTTTTTTAAATATTCTTTAGGGTCACGTTTGACCGCCGTCTCACCTGATGGTAAGCTACGATGCGGTCGAATGTGTAGCATCTTTACGTAGAAGACACCTGTTCACTGTCGTTTTGAAAACTCCCAGATGATATTTTTCGGGAAACACAGAAGCTGGTAGGGAATATCACTCCTTAGCAGTATGCATCATAGAGGACGAAGCAAAACGCTTAGTGTGAATAGGAGGGATATCAACCATAAAGGGGTGACATATACATGAACCCTAAACACATTACACTTCTTTTTATGCATTGTTGTAAAAAGTAGTTTTATTTGGCATACATATTATGAATGTGTGTTCATTTTTAGGATGAGGTTCGCATTTGCAAAGTGGTTTTCGACACTGAAGTTGGCAGCAAGTACGGGGGTCAACCACTATGGCACCACGTCAAATGTTTTGCTGAAGACAGAAGCAGTCTTCTGTATTTCGCTGGTGGGGAAAATCTGCCTGGAATCAAGACGCTGAACAAGGAAGACCAGAAAATGGTCATGGAGGAAATCAAGTATGAGTTTCATCTTAACATAACCACACTTAAAATGGTTTAGAATTTTCACCGAAAAGCTTTCATTACAAATTTAAAAAAAGTCACAATTGCTTGTTCCTTAAGTTTACTCAAATAATATACTTTAATTCAAGTTCAATCAAATTAAATTAAGCTCTAAAGATGTTTACTTATATTTATTGGAGGTTTCACATTATTATTGTATGACTTAATTTAAATTTTGTCTAATTCCACTATGAGACATCAAACTCTAAAGGTTCATAATAATTATGGTAATACATTGATACATTTCTTATTATAGACCATTTAAGAGTGATGAAGTCCCAGTGAAGAAATTAAAAGAAGAGCCTAAAGACCCCACAGAGCTCAAACAGGAGAAAGACAAGGAAAAGAAAATGGAGAAACAAAATAAATTGTATCACAAGCACAGAAGTGCACTGAGCGATCTCAAAAAGCAAGATTTCGCAGATCTACTTGAGGTGAACTCACAGGAAATTATTGGGGGGCGTGATGAGGTCAGTTTATTGTACTGTATAACCCATTTTATTGTAGCTTTTCTTTGCTATACAAAGTAGCAATTTTCAAAAAACATAACAGCAGTTTTACATTACTTTTAATATTTATACAAAACTTATAAAAATTGTTGTTCTTAATTAACCAAATGTTTTATTTTTTAAAATAACAGCGGCGCGAGTACGGATCATTTCGATAAAAAACTTCGATAAAATTGACAGTTATAATCGATAAAACCCACTTTATCGATTTTAACTGTCAATTTTATCGAATTTTATTTATCGAAAAGATCCGTACTTGCGCCGCTGCGCTGGTTTAACAACAGTTAAACCAAAACAGTTAAAGTTTTCAGCGTAACAACGCTGAAAACTTTTACTTTTATATTTCTAACAGCTATAGACTGCTATAGAGACAAAACTTAATGTTTTAGTGCTTGGATCGCATAGCAGATATGATGGCTTTCGGCGCCCTCGAGCCATGTCCTGAGTGCAAGCAAGGCCAGCTTGTGCTGGACACATTTGGCTACAAATGCACAGGTAAAAATTGTACTGTACATCTATTTGAGGTTGTAGTTAGGTTAGTTAGGTCAGAATGTCGGAAAAAAGATGTGACAGTCAGCTCCCCATTTTCCGGGAAGAATCAGAATTAGTCAATCCTACTTCCTACTAATTTATTATAAATTTAATGCGAAATGTGTTTTTGTTGGTTTGTCCTTCTTTCACGCAGTAAAGGAGCAACCGTTCGACGTGATTTATGTCATAGATATAGTTTATGGACTGAAGAGTGACATAGGCTACTTTTTATTCCGGAAAAATGCACGGTTCCTGTGAGAACTCGGGTGAATACCGCGGGCAGAAGCTAGTCTATTTTATAAAATTAAAATAAAACTATGAAAATGACATCAATCTATTGTAGGATTTCCATGTATTACTCCATTTATATTACTTGTAACCTAAAATATTTACGATTATTCTCCGCAGGAAACATGAGTGGTTGGACCAAATGTTCATATGTCACGCAAGATCCCAAAAGGAGGCCTATGACAATTCCCAAAGCTTATAAGGAAGGTTCCGTTTTCAAAAAGTTCAAACCTAAGGTGGATGTTAGATTGTTCCAAGCTGCACCAAGACCGGTAATGCTGATAGTGAAAAAGGAAGAGCCTGGCTCTAGGTAAACACATCCTATTGTCTTAATTTTTAAAACCAGAACACCCTAGAAACATAGTATGTGATAAAAACCCTTAAAAGTTTTCTAGTGTTTCTTAACTCTCGAACACATCAAAAGTAAATAATAATATTCTAATTTGTAGCCAAGACACCAAAAACATTCCTATCCCACCGCTAAAGAACCTGCAGTTCTTCATCTACGGACGACTCCAAGACAAGGAAGAGATCAAGAAACGGATCCTCAAACTAGGAGGCCTTGTCGTCAGCAAACTCACTGACACCCTTGTGGCTGTTGTCTCCACTAAGAAAGAGATTGAGCGTATGAACATTAAGATGGAAGAGATCCAAGAGAAAGAGTTTGAGGTAACAAATTATATCTTCATATACACTTACAGCTTTTCTAATAAACACCGTATTACTGTGGTATAGTCACACAACGTTTTGTCTTTGTTGTTTGTTGATCATTTTAAACTGAATCGAAAGAGAGCAGATATACAGATATTTTTTTATGCTATTTGGTAACGAGACGAGCTGGTCGTTTGTGTGATGGTAAGCATAACGCCGGCCCATAACAATTGCAGTGCCACTCAGAACTTTGAAACACAAAGGCCTGCGCGGCACTGCAGTGCGCTCGTTACCCTGAGACATTAGGTATTAAGTCTCATAAGACCAGTTCACTGGCTACTCTGCTCATCAAACCGGAACACAGTAATGCTTGCACAGTACTGCTTGGCGGCAGACTTCACCAGCAAAACGGTGGTACCAACCCAGGTGGACACTCGCTGAAGAGTTAGTCTTACCACTAACAATTATATGTAGTAATGTATTTTATTCTTCATTCTAGGTTGTAGAACCTTCGTTTCTGGATTTGATTGACCCAGAGAAAGGAACAATCGCCAACACCCTCCAGTTAGTCAAAGAGAACAATATTGCCGAATGGGGCTCTGATGTAAGTATAGTATATAATAAAAAGCAGACAGACGGACAACGAAGTGGTCCTATGTGTTAATTTTTTCCTTTTGTGGCACGGAACCCTAAGAATTGCCAACTATTCGCACTCCTCAATCACATCCAAGAGACCTGACAGACAATATGGCAGCAGTGTTTTTTTGTGTCTAGGGTTCAGTCTAGTAACAGTAAGTAGCACATTGACTTCTCTTATTTCGTTCCATTACACACTTCACACATTTGCTTCACAAAAAATTCATAGAATTTATCTTATAATACAATTTTCTTGTAATACTGACTTGATTTTTACATTTTATTTGTTTCTTACATCGATATAATGCTCCATATGACATCATATCGTCAAAACGCAAATCCACCAGTGCCGATGCTAAATGGATAGGACTTTAGGGACAGTCTCCTATACGTTTTTTTTATGTTATTTGGTAACGAGACGAGCTGGTCGTTTGCCTAGTGGTAAGCATAACGACGGCCCATAACAATTGTAGTGCCACCCAGAACTTTGAAACACAAAGGCCTGCGCGGCACTGCAGTGCGCTCGTTACCTCAGACATTACGTATTAAGTTTCATAAGCGAAGTAATTTCACTGGCTACACTGCTCATCAAACCGGAACACAGTAATGCTTGCATAGTACTGCTTGGCGGCAGACTTCACGAGCAAAGCGGTGGTAACAACCCAGACGGACACTCGCAGAACAGTTAGTCCTCCCACTAACAATCAAAGTTTATTTGTAATGGTGGATACACTTGTCCATGAAGTGCCTGTTCACTCTGGACTTGAAAGATACCCATTTGAATGGAAACATAATATATTTATAGGTAGTAGGAAATAATAAAGCTCTCCACACTTCCCGTTTGACGTTTTTGGCAAATCGTTTTTTACAATGCAATATTTATTGTGTATTTTAACTTGTTATTATTATTTTATATATACATTTTTAGCCAGTAACAAGAATACCTAAAGATGTTCTCGACGGAAAGTCCATTCCTAAATCTGGCAGTAATTATGCATCAACTAAATCGTCTTCCATGAAGCTGAAGATAAAAGGTATGCAAAGATCAGTCTTTTTACAACTATGAATTTCAGAGCTCATTCTCAGACCTGCAGCGCAAGTACGGAAGTCGGTTCGATAAATTTGTCTAATCGAAAAAACTGATAACTTTATCGAATGTTGCGAGTACCGAAGTCTGATTGTAAAGTATTGCAGTAGCTCTATATTATCTTTGGATTCGACCTAGCTATTCAAAAACTTTTGTCGGTTGTATCAAGGCTCTATAAATTATATAAAAAATCGATAAAACCCACTTTATCGATTTGAACTGTAAATTTTATCGATCGAGTAGATCCGTACTTGCGCTGCTGTATCGAAAATATTATCACCAATGTAAAGATGTACGAATCTTCGGTATCAAATACGGGTTTATCGAATCATACAGAATCGATCAAGATCAAGAAAAGTTCCGGTAAGAGTACAGGAGAAAAATAGATGCAAATATGCCGACTTTCATTAATAATATATATCGCAAATAAGCTTTAGTGATGGTTATGGCCACCCGGACATTAATGTAGCCTCCAATGACCTTTTAGATATTTTTAAGATGATCTTTGACTTGTTCTTTCTTATTGAAAGAGTAAAAGTTATATAATTATTGCTGTGTCTGCTGTTCCTGTTATTGGGTACAATTCACCAGGGACAGCCGTTTTAAACAGATCGTCTATATTATATTAGGTATACAACAATCACATCGATTGAATTAAGTACAGCTGATCTTTGAGGGCAAGTTATTCCGATGGTCTTGCTTCTCGATTGTTGACAACATTTATTGCTCCATTAAGGGAAAACATCTCGTGCCACTAAGCAACTTATCCCACGAGATGGCGCTGTTTCTCCAAAAACATGTTTTTATTTATTTTACTCTAAGTAGCGGGAAATAAACTCGTTTTAGGTGATTTTGCGGGATTTTCAATTTGTTCTTAGCACATATCAAACATAGTTGAACCCATTGATAACTACACTTTTGAGAAAATGTTAATTAAAACCGCACTCCTGTATATGTAAATGAACGACACACACACACATGCAAATGGGAAAACAGTATTATCGGTATACTAAAATTGGCCGAAGTATAAAGCTACGAATTAGCGCAGTTGTCACTTGCGATTTGAAGAACCAGAGTTCGAATCTGGAATACTATAGTCTCATTTTGCGCTGAAGAATATTTTTTTTAGATATTTTGGTTATCTATTGCACTTAGTAATAATAACAATAACCTAGTTTTTGTGCTTGATTGAAAAGTAAAATGAAAGACTGGGTAACGTTTAAAAAGATTTAATGTGTATGTCCACTTTGGAGATGAAGCATGTCGACTATTTTTGCTATTATATGTATAAGTTTTTTATTATTATTTAGTTTATTACATAGATTTTAGAATAAGTGAGACAACCACCGCCAGGATACACTCTTCATCTCTCTCAATTTCTACTACTCTTGTGGGTTGGGCTGATGAGATAAAGCACTCCAAATAAAATGTCTTCATTTTGACTCTTAGCTGGCTCTGTACCTGGTAATAATAAGTGTGATTTTTATTTATTTTTGATCTTCCCTCTTTGAATACAAGTGGATTTTATTTTCCTTGGCAGCACTTTCGATATCTTTATTCAGCCCGACCAACGAAGGAAAGCACTTTCATTCTAAAATCGCTTCTTCATTTGTAATCACGCCATCTGGGCTTGCTCCTAGAAACCCATAGCTATCTCTGTACCTGGTAATAATAAGTGTGATTTTTATTTATTTTTGATCTTCCCTCTTTGAATACAAGTGGATTTTATTTTCCTTGGCAGCGCTTTCGATATCTTTATTCAGTCCGACCAACGAAGGAAAGCACTTTCATTCTAAAATCGCTTCTTCATTTGTAAAACTAGGTGTTGCAACAGATTCATTTTGCTGACCGGACACCATATCGGTTGACAATTACTTCTTGGACGTTTTCAGGCATGGTTTGCTGTGTTACTGGTCTATTTTGTGTTATAGTCAACCTCAACACGGATCCGTCTTGATTTTCTAGCATTTTTTATTGTCAAAGGTAACACATCAGAACTTGAACTGGGTTTGACAAAAAATCTAAGCTGAGCTTAGCTTAGATTTTTTTCGCCAGGCGTCTTCCCGTCTGTAAAAATGAAATAAGTACCAGCTTAGTATCTCAGAATTTAAGTTTATTCAAAACATTTCTTGTTTACATAGGTTCAATACTTACGAAACTTCGTCGCCATGGAAACGCTTGAGCTGACCACGAACCTATTTTCAGTTTACTTTTAGGACAGACACGGTTTTGATCTGTTAGGTCTATTCATTTTGCTGTTATAACAGCTGGATGATGAATACAAACACTATGCCGCAAAGTACAAACACTAACCTAACCTAAAAACTGCGAACTGAGAACACTACAAAATACTAATTTGTATTTTGTGTTGCCAGTACGTTACATTCTATTTTGCCAGTCTACTGCGGCCAAAAGTAGTGTCTTGATTGATTAGGTTCGCGTACTGAATATTGTTACAGTAAAATAAAAAATACTATTGTTATTTAAGTCACTTGGGCTCATAGCTGTGTTTCTCGATAAAGCTTGCTAGGAAATTTTCTTTAATAATAATTGATCACTTATTATCCCCATCATCACCCTGAACGTGTTCTTTGTTGATAAACTGGAAACCCCCTAGCGTCTAAGTACAAATTAATGGTAATCTCTATGAAAAGGTCCTAAATATAACATTCATTTTTAGCAGGAGAGTTACGCGATAATGTCATAAGTTACTCAAAACGTTACACTCGCAAGGTCTGGCAGCACTGAGTTGTATAACTCTCGCTTATTTGAATTGTTGTTTTTTGTGGTTTTGATTTTATGTCACACGGAACGGCAACGTCGCACGTTGCGATATAGCGCGGCTCTGCTCTCGCAAATTAATGTATGCTCGCTTGCACGCACCATCTGACAACGCACGTTGCACGCACATCATGAAAAAGAAACTCACACTACGACCGCGTGCTATATAATATTGTACCACTACAAACGTAAAATTTGTCGAAATATTAGGCTAAAAAAATGTACTTCCAGGCTATTAAATCATATTATTACTGATTTTGCGGCTATATATGCATAAATTAGGGCTATGTTAAGTCATTATGAGTTCAAAATAACAGCAGGACACGTAAAAAGGTCATGCAAAGTTTGTATGGTAAACATTTAACCTTAAGAGGCTGCTACATGCCATACAAACGCTCGTACGCGATTATAGTGCCCTAATTAATTTTTCTTTAGATGTTTTGAGCAAATAGGTATCATGTGCTCTCTAGGATTCTGTGGGGGCAAAAATGTAAAATTTTGAGATTCCAACTCAGTACAAGCCTTCAAAAATCAACTCTTTTGGACAAATTTTACTTTGACTTTGGCCGTTCACAGTGTTCTCATAAATGTAATATTCAACAAAATACTTTCATATAATCCTTGGACATGTAATAGAGATTCTAAATAACAAACATTTTTTTCACAAACTTGTAAGGCATTTTCAAAAACACGTATTTCCTGGAACAAGTTTTAGGAAAGTACCACGCACTAATTGTCTTCGGAAATTTTCTTTGGAAATGTATTTTCAAATTTTCAGAATGCCAACTGAAGGCTCTGGCGTTGTGTTTCTTTTTCCGTAATGCCTGTTTTTCTTCAATGAACAAAAAAGCCTATAGGCCATTTTTGCGTTCTAGGATTTTTGTGTTAGGTGGGTCATGAAGCGGCGCCTTAAGATCTTTAAAAATGGTCTAAAAGTTTCCGACACCAAAGTTCCACAAGTCTCATTCGAGACGCGACAAGAGAACGTAAAAGTGACTTTAATCGCTATTTATGTTTCAGGTGGCACTGCCGTAGATCCAGATTCGGGTCTAGAGGACACTGCACACGTGTATAGAGACTACGAAGGCACTAAATACACTGTGGTGCTTTGCCAAACTGACGTCGTGGCGCAGAAGAACTCTTACTACAAACTGCAAGTGCTTGAGCAAGATGACAAGAAGAAGTGAGTTACATCTATATTTTATCACATTTTGATTGTTTTTTTTTTTTTTTAATGTTATTAGGTAACGAGACGAGCTGGTCGTTTTCCTGATGGTAAGCATAACGCCGGCCCATAACAATTGCAGTGCCACCCAGAACTTTGAAACACAAAGGCCTGCGCGGCACTGCAATGCGCTCGTTACCCTGAGACGTTAGGTATTAAGTCTCATAAGCCCAGTAATTTCACTGGATACTCTGCTCATCAAACCGGAACACAGTAATACTTGCACACTACTGCTTGGCGGCAGACTTCACGAGCAAAGCGGTGGTAACAACCCAGACGGACACTCGCAGAAGAGTTAGTCCTCCCACTAACATTTGATTGATTCATTCTTATTTTATTGTACTATACCCTGTTCCATAATCTTAGATATTTTATGTAAATAAAGAAATGTCACGAAAAGTCACTGTCAAAGTGACACGCCAGTTGCCCAAAACATTTTTCACTTGTGAAAAATATTTTTGTTTCTATTTCACCCGACTTTGCTCTCACGCAGCACAATAATAACGTAACAAGAAACAAATAACAAGAACCAACAACAAAAACATAAACAAAACCACTACAAAATAACAGGGTCTTTAACAAACACACATACGCTGCAAGATACACACTCGAGTTCGGAGTTTGGAACAGGGGACCGATTTTTGAAAGTCACGAGTGATTTCGATATCAGCGGTGACAAAATTCTCAGCGATAACTTTGAAATCACTAATTTGCAAAAGTCGTATTTTTGAAAGTCATACCCTGTTTACCAACATGCAACTATTTCTCAGATTTGATCTATTCAATTTTATTTTTTATGTTGGACATTGTTTTCAAGTCAAAATGGTCACTAAATACTCATACCTCTGATATCGTTTACGAGTACCCATTCGTAAACAATATCATAGGTATGATAATTTTAGTCAGCCGCTGAGATTCAAAAATACGACTTTGTAAATCGGTGACTATCGGTCATATCGCTGATATTTAGTCACTCGGTGACATTCAAAAATTGCACCCCAGATCAACAGATAGAAAAAGAAAATGGCGGTGATTGCACAAAATGTTTCAAATTTAATCTTTGCTGTGTTCCCAGTCTAAGAAAAATAACTGCACGAAAAAAACTACCTTCTACTATAGTTTTGTTTAAAATAACAATCTTGCAAAAAAGATCCATTCAAAATATGTCAATAATTCAAGTTTATGATGTTTTAATTTAAAATCAATTAATAATAAAAAATTATTGATTGCACAGTTTTCTATCAATTTTTTCGTTCTGTCAACCCCTTTGTTTACATAAAATATCTAAGATTTTGGAACATGGTATAATAGCCGATTTAGCCCAGATACTTCTATAGTCTCTTCTAGCAAGGCAACGACGAAAGTTCCGATATTATACATACGTGTTTATTTATTTACTATATTTTAGGAAGACTCGACTATACTACAGTAAAATAAATCTTAAGCTAAAAAATACAACAGCCATTTAAAAGTCTCCACTGATAGATACTATTGTACATTATAAGTAGGTGGCAGTTTTTGTATGGGTAGTGATGGGTACACAGCCCAAGCAGTATTTTAGAATAGGTTATACTGCCTTCGCCTTCAATAGCAATAAAGACTAGAATATTATACTTCTTCTGTGATTTCAGTTGGTGGCTCTTCCGTTCGTGGGGCAGGATAGGTACTACTATCGGTGGCAACAAGCTGGACGACTTCAGATCGGCAGAACAAGCGGTTCAAAAGTTCGAGCACTATTACATGGAAAAGACTGAGAACCCTTGGCAATGCCGGGATATATTTCAGAAAGTAATTGCTGATTATATTTTTAAAAGGCACAGCTTTTTACTGTACTACAGTTTAATATGAAAATGAAATTTGCGTCGACTACACCTTTTCAATTAATATGGTAGGTTTGACACGTAGCTAGTCTACTCTGGTTAGTTCTTCAATTAGAATTTTTTGGAAATATTTTTTTCTACACTATTTGTTCTGAAATGGTAACTGTTAGAGCGATGGTGGAAGGTCACTAAAGGCCGATTTTTCAATAGTCAGATAGCGTCCTGTTAGATAATTACCTGAATCATCTAAGTCTGTGGTGAAAACAGACGTAAATAAATTTAATGGCATTCTAAAGAAATAATCCTTAGTTAGCTCACGGTCCATTAATTTTGAAATGAAAGACCCGAAAACACACTAAAACACGGAAATTGATTGGATAGCAATCAGTTCGTTAAAAAAATCGGCCCTTAGGCGTATATCTTTGTTTTTCCGCAGATTCCCGGCCGCTACTACCCGCTGGACGTAGACTACGGCGACGGGGATGAAACAGACTCCGGCAAATTGCAAATCGACATAAACTGCAATCTCCCGATGTCAGTACAGAAACTCATCACCACCATATTCGATATCGACGTCATGAAGAAAACGCTGCTTGAGTTTGAGGTGAGTTAAAATCACCTTTGCCGATGCCAAGAGTTGTTTTATTATTTTACATCTGAGAATGTGGTAATTCTTATATTAGTTTGTCATGTTTATTGCTTTTTGACAATTCATACTGATTTGAGAATGTGTCATTGTAGTACCGTTTAACCGATAAATTAGACGCCACTAAATCAATTGATTATTAAATTTACACTAGACACAAGCAAGTGGATTAATCTGACAGCTGCCTCTCTTTCTCATGTCCTCATTTAGAAAGAGAGATTGGCTATTTGTAAACGCCACTGCTGGTGCTGGTTGATTATAAGTGTACAATTGTACATAAGTTAAATGTTTGTTTTGTAGAACGTGTAAT
This sequence comes from Crocallis elinguaria, assembly GCA_907269065.1. Taxonomy (NCBI): domain Eukaryota; kingdom Metazoa; phylum Arthropoda; class Insecta; order Lepidoptera; family Geometridae; genus Crocallis; species Crocallis elinguaria. The sequence goes on along the minus strand of OU026079.1, from coordinate 5,181,483 downwards.
GTTTGTAACCTTTCATAGCTTGACACGGAGAAAATGCCGCTTGGAAAGCTGTCTAAGAATCAAATCAAGTCCGGCTACAAAGTGCTGGCTGAATTACTAAAATATATAGAAAAAGGGGCCGCTAATCAGAACCAAATTATTGATGCTACCAACAGGTAATCTTTTTATCATTTTTATATGATTCTTTTTATAGATGTCACATCTCTAGCACTCGCGACCCACAACCTTGCTTTATTCTGTAACCCACTCTGTAAAAGTTCGATTTATTGATTGACGTTTTTTTTTTCATTTCAAATGATCTATTTCTCATTTAAGACTGAATTTCACTAAAATAAATATTAGTAATTACAATCCATGTTATCCATATCCGGTACAGTGTCGCTTGGTGACAAATCTAGTCGAGCGTTAGTGTCGTAAATGTTACTTTGAGTTAGAGCATTCTAGTCTAATCTCGCACCAATCATCTTCGCACGTATTATATCTTGAGGTGATTTGTTGTAAACCTGAACGACATCAAAACTTAAATACTTTTCCGTACTTGGTTCTTAGCATGAGCAAAATGAGATAGTCTCCCTTGCGACCAAAATATTTATGTGATTTGTTATTTTGTATGTATGTATGTATGTGTCTTATATATTTTAAAAAGTATAATAGTTATTTCTTTAAAACATGTAATACTCAGGTTCTTCACGCTGGTGCCGCACGATTTTGGGCGCAACAACGCCCCGCTGCTGGATAATGTGGAACTAATCAAGAAAAAGACTGAAATGTTGGACAATATGCTCGAGATTGAGATCGCGTACAGTTTGCTGAAATCAGGTAACGTGCTATCGGATAGTACTATTCAATTTAGTGACAGCAAACCAGACTGTTCGGCTACTATATTCAACGAACTACTAAAAGAAACTGAAGACAACGCCTGACCGAAGTGACTTTACTTTTCGAGCGAAATTGTTGATCATGTTGTTTATAGAAAGCTAATTCAAATGTTAGAAAACAACACGGTATACACTAATATCTGACATGCTGTCTTTTTCCTTTAACGAGTAGCTTTGTCATTACGGGCTGGGGTTGTGCTTACCATCAGGCAAACGACCAGCTCGTCTCCTTATGCAATAGTCTTAAAAAACTCGCATATTAGTCAGTTTAATTTCATGCAAACCGGTATCTGGCACCATTACGATTCTGTTGGAACCATATTATTGAGCTACCAAAAGAAACAACATTGGATCTTAGCACAAAAAAATTAAACACACGTTAAACCTGTGTTAAACACTGTTTAACGCCTAAACATGCCTTAGTCGCGATTAAATATGAGTAACCACAAATCCTGATTTAAGTAGTGTCTAACCATGTCTAACACAATTACGTTAATTAGTTTAATTAGTTACGTATAGTCAAGAGTGTATTAATTAAAAAAGCGTATTATAAAATTAAGGATTATGTAGATGACAAGGATGCATGGAGGCAAACAGCTCAGGAGCCTCCTGGCGACTACTAAACTTTAAATTGTTAGTTGTTAGCATTAGAATCATTGTAAAAAACTACTTTTTTTAAAAAGAATGCCGTGACGAGTTTCTTGCCCTTCTTCTTGCTCGGCCTATACCAATTTGGAACGGGCACGGTGGGTTTCTGGAAGGTTCGTTGACTTTGAGCACGGATTGGGTCTGTTGGTGTCTTTGTCATTTATTATGTTCTGATAAAGACAGCATTAGTTTTAGTCTGTGATTCGGGTAGATGAATGTTGCAGAGGCCGGCTGTTAGAGTCATTTTAACATTCATAAGTGCTCCTTTGGGGCCTATTTGAATAAAGACTTTTGAATTTGAATTTGAATTTGACGTTGTGACATTTCTAATAATTTTTGACGTTTATCTTTAGACGCTGTCTAGCTAATCAGGTGACAAAAAATGTTTATTTTTTGTGGTAACACTGATTGTGTTTTGTGAACAGATTCCGATGATACTTCGACCCCGATCGAATCGCACTACAAGAAACTGAAAACAGAGATAGCTCCGCTGGACAAAAACACGTACGAGTTCAAAATGATAGAAGAGTATACGAAAAACACTCACGCTCAAACGCACTCCAGCTACTCTCTGGAAATTCAAGAGGTATATATCTGTTAAATAAGTTTTTTCTCTCCGGCTTATAAAGTACAACACGCAAAATGTACGTTATGATAAATGTACAATGCGTAGAATGTACAAACGGCAAATGCAATAAACGCACAATGTACAAACTAGCAGAATGCGCAGACGTAAAATGTACATTAAACTTACAGTTACTTCACCAGTTTGTATTTCTTTATGAATAAATTGAGATAAGAGGCATTTTTTGGTGATAACAAAATTACTAGAAGCTTTTATAAAGTTACGACCAAAAATGATCTGATGTCGTATTTGATATGAAATATAATTTTTGTCTAAATAAGTTTTTCGGTTCGACAAATTTATCGAACCGACTTTCGTACTTGCGCCGCTGATCAGTAAAAAGATGACGGTAAATGACTTTTTAAATAAAATTATTTACGTCAGTCATATAACTCATCATCATCATCATCAGCCGGAAGACGTCCACTGCTGAACATAGGCCTCCCCTATAGAACGCCACTTGGATCGGCTACTCGCCTCTTGCGTCCAACGGTTCCCCGCGGTTTTGACAAGGTCGTCGGTCCACCTAGCGGGGGGCCGTCCTACATTACGTCTTCCGGTTCGTGGTCGCCACTCGAGAACCTTTCTTCCCCATCGGTTATCGGTTTTGCGAACGATGTGCCCATTGCCATTTCAACTTGCTAACTTTGAGAGCTATGTCGGTGACTTTTGTTCTCCTGCGGATCTCCTCATTTCGGATTTTATCACGCAGAGAAACCCCGAGCATAGCCCTCTCCATAGCACGTTGCGCGACTCTGAGCTTACTCATGAGGCCAATAGTAAGAGACCACGTCTCAGTGCCATAAGTCATCACCAGTCATATAACTGTCATTTTGTTATTACAGGTATTCAAAGTGGTACGCGAAGGCGAGGATAAGAGATACAAACCGTTCAGAAAGCTGCATAACAGGAAGCTTCTGTGGCACGGCTCTCGCGTCACCAATTTTGCTGGAATACTTTCTCAAGGTCAGTTTGTCAATAGACACATTGTATTTCTAAAATACCGTCTACACCGCCTTCCTCGTCTTTTCTGTAGACGCTGGGTCCAAGATCGATATTAGACGGATGTCTAATTTAAATTTTTTACGATTCGAACTTTCAGTTATATTTATCGAAAAGATCGGTACTTGCACTGCAGCGGCGCATGTACGGAAGTCCAAACGATAAATTTGTCGAATCGAAAAAACTGATAAAATTTATCGATTTTTGTGAGTGCCGAAGTCTGATCGTAAAGTATTGTTGTAGCTTTATATTCACTTTGATTCAACCTATATAGCTATTCGATAACTTTTGTCGGTTATATCAAGGCTCGATAAAATTGATATAATCCACTTTATCGATTTGAACTGTCAATTTTATGAATCGAAAAGATCCGTACTTGAGCCGCAGGTCTCATAAAAGGTTGACGCGAATTATAACTTGTTATGGTCGTCAGGTCTCCGCATCGCGCCGCCCGAGGCGCCGGTGACGGGCTACATGTTCGGTAAAGGCATCTACTTCGCGGACATGGTGTCCAAGTCCGCCAACTACTGCTGCACCAGCAAGACGCGCCCCACTGGACTCATGCTGCTGTGCGAGGTCGCGCTCGGGGACATGTCAGTATACCTATTTCTTTTGCCATTTTTTTTTATTTTTGCTTACAGTTTGATACATTAAGTAATTATATTAACATAATGTAAGATTGTAAAGATACAATTGCATGTTATTGGGCTGGTACATATACCAGCCCCATAACAGGGAAACACAGCATGACAATAATTTCGACTTGTTCACACCTGTTCCTTAAGGGGCAGAATCCGGCGCGCCGCTATCTCGCTCGCGCATCTTAGCATTTTTGAAGATAAATAATCACTTAATATAATTATGAAAAATCGGACTCGGTGAAATTGCTGGCATTAACATTACAAAGGTACGGCAAAAGTATCATTTAGATCCGATCAAGTTTTCATACATGAAAATGGGCAAAACATAAAATCCCATTTTTAGGTTTGAAAACCTGAATGGAACAAAATGAAATTTTTGTGTAACCTTTGTAATGTCATTGTCAGCAATTTCACCGAGTGCGATTTTTCATAATTATATTAAGTGATTATTTATCTTCAAAAATGCTAAGATGCGCGAGCGAGATAGCGGCGCGCCGGATTCTGCCCCTTAAGAGGCTACAGCTCGCCATACTTTCCATACAAACGCTCGTACGCGATTAATGTCCTAATAAATTTTTCTTTAGATGTTTAGAGCAAATAGGTACCATGTGCTGTATATCTAGGATTCCGTGGGAGCAAAAATGTAACATTTTGAGATTCCAACTCAGTACAAGCCTTCAAAAATCAGCTTATTCGGTCAAGTTTTACCTTGAATTTGGCCGTTCACAGTGTTCTCATAAATGTAAAATTGAACAAAACACTTCCATATAATCCTTGGACATGTAATGGATATTCTAAATAACAAACATTTTTTTCACAAACTTGTAAGGCATGTTCAAAAACACGTATTTCCTGGAACACGTTTTAGGAAATTACCACGCAATAATTTTCTTTGGAAATTTATTTCATAATTTTCAGAATGCCAACCGAAGGCTCTGGCGTTGTCTTTCTTTTTCCGTAATGCATGCTTTTCTTCGATGCACAAAAAAGCCTTTAGGCCATTTTTGCGTTCTAGGATTTTTGTGTTAGGCGAGTCATGAAGTGGCACCTTAAATCAATCAATCAATTTATAAAAAGACCAACTGCAGCACAAACGATAAATACAGATAAGAAAGTTTAAAAAAAATATTTTCATATCGGTTTATAAATGACAGAGGTAACAAACATAAAAAAATGCCCACCGAATTGGGATGTTGACTGATTTTGGGAAAGTGTTTAAAACGATGCGTATGGGCCTAATATAACCCAAAATATTTAAATTTACTTTTTAAAACCACTAATATTTTAATTTTTATGTATTTTAAATGCCGTTTTAAAATTCGCTCCAAAACGCCAATGACGTCACTTGTTCAATACCACAGAGTACTTTTCTATAACACTGTAATGTGACAAGCAAAGAGAATATAACCACTACTACCTAGTCTGTGCTACGTTTAGTGAAAAGTTGATTCGATATTTTCTGTGTATGTATTGTTATGTATTAAAATAATTTTTTGAGCTTACTGATCTATATATAATTATATATGCTTTGGTTAATTAAAACACTTTGGATCTTAGAATTTATGATTACCTACTATTATATATTCATTGTTGGTTATGGAAATAATGATTTTTGGTATAATAAGTACTTACACGGAGGTCTTCACATTTCTAAATTCAGCAGAGCAGAAATTATCGTTTGTCGAGAAGAAATAGGCCACCGTAAAACAATCAATTCTCGGCAAATTGAAATTATTTGCCTTTATGAAGCCACTTTCCATCATGGGAGAAATATTCAATTCAAGAGTCGAAATAAATTTCGAAAAAATGGCGCGGAATTCACGGCACAGATAAATAATCACAGAAATCACTCTAAAATACTAAGCACAACGAGCAATATACTCATTGGAGTTTTGGCGGGAATGCGAAAATGTGCTGTTGTTGATTTTGTGTTATTTACTAATACGCAAATCACGTGGAGCCAAAGGCAAAAAAATATGTATACTCCTTCCGATTGAACAAGTGACGTCACACGCGTTTTATGTCACGTGACTTCGGAGCGATGTGATTACATTTTGATTATTGAATTAAAATTAAATTCCTTAAAAATAAACAAAAATATTGTGTTTTATAGGATTTCTGTCACAAAAACTACCGTTTCGCGGCAAAATTATATTTTTATTTGAATACAGTCAACATCCCAATTGATAACCTCTTCTCCTTATATGGTATTCGGTTAACAAAATAAAAAAAATTGTCAAATGTAATCAACAGGAAAGTTTGCCACTCTGCGGAGAACGTGAAGCTCCCGCCGCACCAGCACTCCGCGTGGGGCGTGGGCCGCACGCAGCCTGACCCCGCAATGGACCGCACGCTGCGGTGCGGCACCGTGGTCCCGCTCGGCACGCCCGTCACCACGCCCGCGCACTCCTCGCTCTTGTATAACGAGTATCCTTTTAAACCACGACTGATGAGCTCCGTGCGAGGCGTCCGTTAATGGGCAGAATACGGTGCGCCACTATCTCGCTCGCGCATCTTAACATTTTTGAAGATAAATAATCACTTTAAGAGGTCCCAACCCGTCATACTTTCTAAACAAACGCTCGTACGTAATTAAAGTGTTATATCAATTGTTTTCTTTGGGTGTTTTGAACAAATAGGTATCATGTGCATTATATCTAGGATTTTATGGAACCAAAAATTTAATATTTTGACAATCCAATTCAGTAAAAGCCTTAAAAACAGCCTTTTAAACAAATTTTGCCTTGACTTTGGCCGTTCACAATATTCTCATAAATGTAAAAGTAAATTAAACACTTACATAGGACATGTAATGAAGATTCTAAATAACATATTTTTCACAAACTTGTAGGGCATTTTCAAAAAGACGTATTTCATGGACAAGTTTTAGGAAATTACCACGCACTAATTGTCTTCGGAAATTTTCTTTGGAAATTGATTTCAAAATTTTCAGAATGCCAACCCAAGGCGTTGTCTTTCTTTTTCCGTAGTGCCTGTTTTTCTTCGATGAACCAACAAGCGTTTAGGCCATTTTTGCGTTCTACTGAGGCGGGCCGTGATGAGGCACCTTAAGGTCCAGCTAGGTTTTAACGGATTTGGAAGTTATTCAAAAAATTTTTGTTCACACGGGTCCCAAAGGTAAAAACCATGAAAGTAAAAATAAATGGTGCCCGATCCAAACTGGCATAGGCCGATCAAGAAGGGCAATTGGATTTTAGGTCTATGTGGACTGGTCAAACTTGAAATGGTAAAAATACTAACCTGAGGCATCGAGTGGGCGCAACCTTCTCTCGCTCACGTTGGGCCCATATTTTAAGTTTAACAAATAAAAAATGAAAATGAAAATAATATTCCTTAGCACTATGTCAGATTCATCGTGTACGACGTCGGTCAAGTCAATGTCAAGTATTTACTGCAAATGAAGTTTAACCACAAATATTAAGTTGTACTTCTAATACGTTATAAGGATTCATTGCTATCCGACAGAACTTGTGAGTATGGGGCAGCCTAGACGCTCAAGCAAACGTACGTTTGCTTGTCAGAATAACAATGCTTTTGGGTCAAGCGCGCATTTCGAGTATCACGAAATCCGCGCTTGACGCAAAAGCGTTGTTATTCTGACAAGCAAACTTACGTTTGCTTGAGCGTCTAAGCTGCCCCTAAGTTATGAAATGTCGCAGCTTTCAGCCTAAGTACGACTAAGTCACTAACAGTATTGCTACTGAAAAGTAATTGCAATAAAAAAATAGACTGTTGGTTAAATAAGTGCTCTAACATTGTAACAATCCGTTAGTGAGATTGCACTTATTACAGGCAAATGAGAGGTAAGTAACTATTTTACGAATTGTCCATGTATTTCCGTATATTTATTAATGTACCGAATAAATAAATATATATACTGTGTGAAATAAAATTTATCACAAAATAGCAATTATTTACTAAATTTACTGCATTACATAATTTACATACACCTTGGCAAGCACATGCAATATTAAAATGTATAATAATGATTAATGTATCTACAAAGTATGTCTGTTACGTAAAAATTTGGACATACTAGTGGAATAGTATATTTTTTTCATGCTGAAAATAATATTACCTTAATGTCCTTGAAAACCGGTTAAAATTATATACGAACCTATTGCATTTATTTTTATTGTTTTGAAAATTTTTTCAACATTTTGGAGTTATTAATTATTATGATTGATTATTATTAATTATTAAGATTTGTGTTAATTTGGTCCCTTGCAGGCATCAATAAACCAGTGGCATTTTGGCTTTGTTATTGTATTAGTACCTATTAAGTTTTTTTTTGTAACTTTAACTAAATTATTTGAGAGCTATCGTTGAGCTATCTGTTAAAAAATCTCTTAAATAATAATTTTTTGTACTGTGGGGCATCCGCCTGTTTGTCCACGTATTGTTTTAAACTATGTTATTTGGCCGTGATCTAGAATTAACATTGTGATTCCAGATATTTCATACACTTTTGTTTGTTAGTCATATAACAATTCCAATTTGTTATTGTTATAATTAGGTCATATGATTTGTTTTAATAATAATTTGTATTCACTATCACTTACTACTCGGTGAATAATGTCAAATAAATATTTTCTTTTATCAAACAGGTTTGTTTTCCTTCTTGCGTCCTCCTTCCTCTTGCGTCGGTTTCTCTAATATGTGGGTTGTGTTTGGCGTATCTTGGCTAATTATTGACTAAATAGGCAAGCTCCATTTCTTACTGAGCGCTATCTAGTCCAAGACCCCAGGGCCACCAGACATTACTTATTTTCTGATGGAAAAAAGGTGTAGGATAACGTAGTTGTTGTATGTACTTTGATTGTAAGCATAGGTAGCTACTAGCTTTGGTAGCAATTTACAGGTATATCAGGTAATATCAATATTCTGTAACATAAGAACCACCAGAAAATGTTAGTACCTCTAGTAGTTCTCATTTTCAGATGATGGCTGATTTTATGTTATAAGTTACAGAATATTGTTATAAATCAATCATCAGTATTCCCTGACACTTCCCATCGGTAATCGCTAGCAGTCGCTTATTTTAAAGCTCCACTTTTACTTACCTACCTAATCTCACTATAGTTTTAGTAAAAAATGCAAATACGGACGTTGACTCCATTTTTTATGATATCAATCAATTCGTTTTCTCATGAGAATCAAATGTCGATATCGAGAAACCTGGAAATCGAACTCTAGAATTGTCAAAAATGATATTCAAAGTCGGGGGTATCTACTGAGCGCTAAAACGCTCACAGAACATCTGACGTCACTCGTTCTACGCGGGCCGTAAAGCTGTACTAAAAACATGCATTTTGTTGATTTGGCCGTGAAAACAGCGTAAGTATTACTATTACTAGTATTATTTTTTTATTAATCATAATATAAAGAATCTGAAGATATCATTTAAATTACTAAAGGATAATAAAAAAAAAATGAATTTGGGAAACTTAGATGCAGTATCTTTGTGGATATTATTTTATTTTTATTGTTTTAATGTGATGTTCATAAACCTGTTAAATGGCAGTAATTATTTATTTTGTGTTTCAACTTTCATGTAACATCCCTATTGCAGAAATCGGAAAATATGAAATCGATGATCATTTTCGCATTCCCGCCAGAAAAAGCCTCAACGATTTTTAACGAAATGAAAAGTGTCACGATATGTAATACTGTCAAAGTCAGAAGTCTATATGACAACGGCTATCAGGTTTACAAAATGTCACTGACCGATTTCCATTTCCCTCATTTCGTTTTGAAAAAATCATAACTATCAATGTTTTCTCAAATAATGTAAAGTGTAAACCTAAAACCACTATTTTAAAATACAATTTTGTGATCTCGTGATAATTTTTTAGTTTTTAAATTAGAATGATATTATACCATAATTCTTTATGATATATTTACATGTGATATGCAGTGTAACTGGAATACAATGGCATCGGATATTATCAATTGGAGTAACAAAGAAGTGATAGAATTATTACATAAAGAAAACATTTCGAATACAATAAAAGAAATATGCAGGACCCACGATATCGATGGACAGTGTCTCTTGTCGTTTGTAGATCGGGACTTCTACGAAACTCCGTTTCATAAGCTAAAACTCGGTGAAAGAAAAAGGTTTATTTTGTTGGTGAAAAAGTTACAAAAACACAATCGCACAGCGATGTTCGAGCTGGGTCTTTGCGACGATCAACAGCTAAGTAATCCTTCTACAAATATAAATTTTCTTGGGACTAACTTGTCGCATCTAAGTTATAATCTTCATAATAAAAACAAATTATCAAGTGAAATCTACACGCCCGCGAGAAGTGAAGCTTGTGTGCCGAGGTATACACCTGATGCTAAGGCGTCGAGGTTAAAACCTGAGATCTGGAAAACTGCTATTGCCTTAGGTATGTATTAAAACCCCTGTTTGTTTACTAAACACAACAAAATACAGTGACTTTAAAATGACGCGCAATTTTTAAATAATATGCATTTGGGCCCCATTCCAAGTAATTTAAATGAGTTGCAACCTACTTTCTATGTTACATTGTGGTTACCTACTATGTTGACTGCACACATGTTAGAAATTTACTTTTAGTTTACATTTATACTTAAATATTTTATCTAAAAAAGTATACTACTATTCCTATGCTATCTGGTTTTCATTTTGTTTTCAAACTAGTAAAATTTGCTACAATTACATAATTTTTGTGTAAACTCCCAAAGAAAATAGTTAAAATCCTGGACAAAATTTGGATGAGTGAAAAAAATATTCACATTTAGAACAAAATATAATTTTTACATTTTATCTTTTCTGTAACTTCCTTGAAATATAACACAAATAATTTTGAATACTCAAGTAAACACACAAATATTAATAGCAATACATAGTAATATCATCCTTACTAAAAATATTGTTTTATACTTACTTAGGTATTTTTTTTATTCTAGGCTATGTATTCCTGGTGACATGGGTGACTGCTGTGGTAATGGTCATAGTTCACGATAAAGTACCTGATATGAAAAAGTATCCACCACTGCCAGACCTGTTCTTAGATAATGTGCCACACATACCATGGGCCTTTGATATGTGTGAGATCACTGGCTCCTTCCTTATGGCTATTTGGATTGTAGTACTAGTCTTCCATAAACACAGGTAAGCATTTAATTAACATTACAGTATCATATAACATGCAAAAAGGGCTGAAAAATCTGCCTAAGTGTGGAAAGTAACAATAAGATAAGTACCTACACAACACTAAAATTGCCTAATTACCTATATAAGATCTGATGAAATGTAAACATACTGAGATTAAGGTCTTGTAAAAACTTGCTTCACACAATTTCTGAACAATCAGACTAATCAATCAAAACATAAGGAGGTACTTTTAATTTTTTGTTCCTCATTTTATCTTATTATTTTTGTTTGTGCCACTAAGATGATGACAAACACAATGTTTTGATGTATTTCATCAAGCTTACAAAAGCAAAGCTTCAGAAAATACAAATCAATCAGCAGAGCTGAGACTTCACAAGTAACTACTCATGCAGAAGGGTCCCAAATTCAAAATAAAATAGGTATAATATCTCTTCATTTGGCATAACAAGAAGACTTCTTTGCGCTGCATTATCTCTATCTCGATAATTCAAAAGGTGCACATTTTAGCTCTACAGGCCAGTAAAAAACAAAGTAGTACAAGCTATACATATTGAGACTCATAAATTAATTACTTTTGGTGTAGTTTCGCTACTTAACAACTAAATGCTAAGGCTTTTAAAAGGCTTTCCATTTACTTTTTTTGTCATAATATACAGTATAATGGGTAATGAGAGCTGTCACCCAAACATACAAAACGAACCCTCTTTGTCATAAAAAAATAAAATATCACCCGGTTATCCAGTTGCTAAAGCTACTGAATGGATGCACGACCGTCAGAATAAAACTACCGAATAAACTTTGAAGTTGAATACACCAGTGTAATAGGTACATACTTACTATTTATTGTAATCAAAAATGAAGGAAAGTACAATACAACAATACAATACAATACAAAAACTCTTTATTGCATACCAAATAAAACATAAAATGACAAACAGAAAAAAAGAACAGATTACGGTAAAACAAACGGCGGTCTTATCGCTATAAGCAATCTCTTACAGAAAGTATTATTTCTTGCTATACTTTTGCTATATTAATAAAAAGTTGAGCCCTGTTTTGGTTGATAGCTTATCTACCTTCCCTTACCACAGTATAAAAGCTAACTCTTGCATAGAAATAGAATTTCTACTCATCTGACTAGCTATCAAAAATCTGTCTCGAAACATTTATTGATATACCACCCTTGAAAGCCCTTACGACCGTATGAAAAACATAGTTACCAAATCCTATTTAGAATAAAATACAAAAGCATACTAACTAATAAAAACAAATACATTTGCAATAAAAATGTTATGACTCTATTGAGTTGTCATGACCTGAAACATGAATAAATCCATTCCAAGTCCACAACAATGTTAAAACATTTAGTCAAATATATGCAAATTCAACGCACCTAGGTAAATACAACATTTCTCAATAGTTCTAATAAAAATGCAAACCAAGGCACATTCCAAGACTAGCCATAAAAAAGCATCCTAGCTAGCCACATAAAATTACAAAAAAAGAAGTTTATCATATGTTTCAAATAACTAGCCCTAATTTCACAACAAATATTTACAGTTTTAGTTTATCCACTAATATAAGTATTCCCAGCAATTCATATCAAACTTGCACCTCTCCCATAGCAGATAAGCCTATTTTTTGTAACAAGCCCACAGACATTATTCTGGTTTTTTAATTTTATTGCAATACATACCTTTTCTACATTTACATTTAGATTGTTTACATTGATCATAGTAACAAGCCAATTCTTGGTGTTGACTTTGTGAGAGTTTTAGTTTTTTTTTTATGTTTTCGTGTTTGATCTCTATATAACCTTTTATGTAAGTACCTATTTATCATGTCATATCTAACTCATAATCATAACACGTTGAAGCTATAAAGAAACAAAACTGGATCACAAATGTGACTGCTGGAACAGAACAATAGGTGCTCTTCGACTGATTTCCACATAGCTCTTACACAATGTACCTAGTACCATATGTTTAATGTTTAAATTAGATTGTGCTAGTTTGTTAGTGGGAGGACTAACTCTTCTGCGAGTGTCCGTCTGGGTTGTTACCACCGCTTTGCTCGTGAAGTCTGCCGCCAAGCAGTAGTGTGCAAGCATTACTGTGTTCCGGTTTGATGAGCAGAGTATCCAGTTAAATTACTGGGCTTATGAGACTTAATACCTAATGTCTCAGGGTAACGAGCGCACTGCAGTGCCGCGCAGGCCTTTGTGTTTCAAAGTTCTGGGTGGCACTGCAATCGTTATGGGCCGGCGTTATGCTTACCATCAGGCAAACGACCAGCTCGTCTCGTTACCTAATAACATAAAAAAAAAACCTAGTACCATATGTTTAATGTTTAAATTAGATTGTGCTAGTACCACGGAATACAAAATATAGTACAGAAAGAACTACTAACTAACTACTTACTACTACTACTAACTACTATACTAGTGTACTACAAAATGCAGCTGTATTACTAATAATTTTGTTCACATTAGAATGCATCATTGCTCATTATTTAAACTAAGTTGTTTACATATTAATGATTGTTGAGTGATCTTTGTACTTTCAAGTACGTATTCGTAATCTGACAATGGCTGCGTAATTATTATCAAGACATGTGAACAAAGAACAAAACGATGTGTGATAACTTTAAAAGATACAAAGGGAATAAAATTTATTTTATACAAAATGTGATTGATGGGTTGTCGAACAATATGGAGGAGGTAATGGAACCATAGAGGTCAATGCTAATCCTATATACACATAGGTAATGATCGCTGAGCATTTTATAACCAACTAACTTCTCCCCGCGGTTTCAACCGCGTTCCCAACAGCTTGTTTCTGCCCGCGATTTCACCCGCTTTCCCACAGGACTCGTGCATTTTTCCGGGATAAAAAGTAGCCTATGTTTGGTACTCTCCGGTCCATACACCAAACCAAAAAACGTACCTACAAACACACTTTCGCATTTATTAAATGAGTATAGATTTTCGATTACGAAACCCATTATGATTCGTGGTTAATTGGTCTCCATCAAAAAAGTGCAAATAACTGTCAGTGTTATGCTGAAATTAGCTGATAGCGTATCTTTAGCAACAAGATTTTTTTTCGACTACGTATTCTCCGTAACTTTGTTTGCACCTCGCCCTCACTCCACTGCGCTTCATCGGATAGGCACAGTCCGCTTCATTGCTCCGCTTTGCTCCCCGCTTCGCTCCGCCGCGCCGCGCTGGTTGGTCTCGTGCCAATCGATTGGCAGCTTTACGCATCAAAGTTGTTTTGGCGGATTTTCTACACATTCTGTCATTTTTAATTATATTTTGCCTAACAACGTCTAATATCCATCAAAACAGTTTGGAATTACTTCAGATTTTATAATATTATACTAGCTGCTGCCCGCCGTTTCACCCGCGTGGAGATTTATAGAGGATCCGGGTATTTTACGGGATAAAAAAGAGCCTAGATGCAAAAAATCACGTCAATCCGTAGTGCCCTTGCTTCTTGAAAGAATGACAAACCAACACACCGATACACCAACAAAAACACACTCAGTAGGTACTGGTTTAAAATTTTACATAAACGATGTGAAGATAAGTAACGGAAGTATTAAAATAACTAACCCTAACAATTTGGCTGATTCTACCTCACTTATAAAATCGTTTAGATAATGACCCGTGTGGTTTTTTGTCTTCATCTGAAATGGATATCTGCAGTTTGGACTTTTGTTGTTTAGCCAGAAAATAGTTGATGCTGAAGAGTTTTTTGTGACTGCTAAGCTACGTGGAGAAGACTCTTTCCTGTTGCATGTGATAGGCAGTTATTATAATATCGTTAGCAAATAAAACTGGGGTTGGATGACTTGAATGGCCAACTTATGCCAAATTATGCCTACCTACCTAGAAGAGTATAATGTGAACATCTGAACAACATTATATAACTAAAACGTATAAAATAGTAATGAAATTATGAAACCTTAACGTGGCGTGGGCAGTAGGTTGAAGATATCTGTGTAGGTACTCAAACATATTTTAAAACTGAACAAATTAGGGTGCTACTGTATTTACAAAAAGTAACCTGCTAACTTTTGTAAATTCTTACGCTGCTAGAGTTACCTAAAGCCTGCGATTTTGTCTGCGTTTCGATTCACACCGGAACCGTGAATTTTTCGGGATAAAAAGTGGCCTATGGTCACCACTTTAACCCATAAAATTCCTCATTGCAAAACTTCACGTTCATCCGTTGCTCACGCAGTATCGGAATGCTGCGTGAAAAAATGTGAAACCAACAAACATACTTTCGCATTTATAATTGGATCACATGATTACAATTATTTTAATACACGCATAGGTATTGTTTTTGCTGCACTTATTCCTTGGTTTAGGTTCATACTTGTTTCTTAACATAATTAATTAAGTTTATACTTTATCGGTTAATAAGTTAAGCTAAGATAATTTATATTTCCTAGCTCTACATTTTTATTATCTATAAATATTTTTAATACACATAGAAGATAACATGTAATTGCCCTCTATACCCTAACAATAACATGTTTTATTGCGTCTAAACATTATAGATCGTGTACAAACAGCCGGGAATGACGTAAAGTAATGTACATAGAGCATAATATACCTACTTACGTAGTGGTGCGGCGGCGGCTCGCGTGTCACCACTTACCAGCCACGCCTCAGGAATCTCGATATGAGTTCATCAAATAACTAACATAGCCGTTGTCTCGATGTTTGTCGCTTGCGTTACAGAAATTACTGCGCACGTAAGGATGGTATTCCACTCGTAAAATATTATCTTTGTCCAATTTCTATGTCCTTTATCTCTCCATTTATATACTCGTCCAAAATCTTAGTCCAAGTTTACTTAGTAAATTTTGCATTGTACTTTGCACAGTATTTTGCTTAGTTTGAGAAATAGGGTGAAAAAATGTAGGATTATGGCTGTCATAATCTTTGATCAAATATCGGTGTTCGTAGGAGATTTAATGTAGTCGTCGAATTTCTTTGATCAAATGCACATTGGGCAAAAATATTTGATAAGTGGATACCACCTTTCGTTATGTTAGCTACAGTTACATAAATAACTCTTACACACTCGTACACGCACTAGTTTTGCAATCTAATATTAGAAAGGCTTTTTCTTTCGTTACTATAGCTGTTGCCCGCAGTTTCACCCGCCTACAAAACTCCCACGGGAAGCGTACACTTTTCTGGGGGGAAAGTAGCCTATTGTCACTCTCCGGCCCATTGCATAAAGTATCTGTATATGAAAAAATCAGGTCGAAGACGATCCGTTGTCTTTATGTCACTAGTACCATGGTACCAGGGCCCTAATTCTGATAAATAAATGGTTTAAAAATTACAATGGTTTCGTCGCAAAATGATCACCTTATAGGCACTGTCGGTATTTTATTGCACAATAGTTTTTCTATGGTCGCCTATGACAATGACGGTCATCAATAAATTATTGTTAATTTTCGTATAAATACTCTAACTATGTATATATTATCATACATCTATAAAGTGATAATTTTCCGAACGAAACCGTTGTGATTTTTAATCCATTAAGTAGTTTAGTTCAAATGGGGCCCAAGTTGCTGCGTGAAAGAAGTACAAAGCAACAAAAACACTTTCGCACTTATATATTACATAAATGTATGGATTCTCGATAGGTTTTGACCACTAACAATGTGATCTAAGACAGTGAAAACTCTAATCGTAGATTTGTACCGGCTCTCAAGTTCCGCTACGTGGACCCACCAGTGGCACCAGAAGGTGCTTCATGGACCTCCTAGAGCCGCTTAATTTTCGTAGAGACGTTGGCTCCCTCTGTATATTGTACCGAATATACGACGGGCAATGCTCGGAAGAGCTTTTTCATCTCATCCCACCGTCGCACCTATCACCGAACATCACGCCACTGGAACAAAGCTCATCCACACATAATCAATTCCTAGAAGTCTCATGCCACTCGATTTATGTGACCTTTTCTCCCGCATACTTGCAAAATTTGGAACGAGCTCTCTCCACAAGTTTTTCGGCAATGCTGCAAAATGCAGTCCTTCAAGATGTGTGTCAAACGAGTTCTCAAGGGTCGGCAATGCATTGGCAACGGCCCCAGTGTTGCAAATAAGCGACTGTGACCTCTTACTATCAGGCGGACCGTTTTCTTGTACGCCACTCGTTCACATAAAAAAAAATGCTCGTCTCCTTATCCAATAGCATTTTTTTTTTAATTTTTATCCATTGTGTAAGGATCGGTATACATTGACAACAATCTAGGTAGGCAGCGTTTGATTTAGATCAAAACGTACATAATGTTTATTTTGTGTACCGAACAAAAAGGAAAAATATTTCGACTATTCCAAAAATTCGTGCAATTTTCCGGCTAATAATAATAAATAAACCCGTGGGTGCCGGCTAAGGGAGTGGGCAGAAGCATTCTCCTCTGTAAATATCATAATTTACTGCGAACACCAAGACGCCTGCCAAGCGTGGTCTAATATGAATATGACAAAATCCCTCCTTCGTGGGAGAGGCCGATGCTCAGCAGTGGACGTTTTCTGGCTTATATTATGAACGCGTCTCTATAAACACACTCATACATTCGTTCAATAAGTATAACGAGATGGTGACTAGTTGACTACCTTCTTCGTCACCGAACCATTACTGCGTTAAACCATTATCTTCTTACTTCTATACATACTTAAATATACACTAGCTTCTGCCCGCGGCTTTCCCCCCGTTCCCACAGGAACCGTGCATTTTTCCGGGATAAAAAGTAGCCTATGTTACTCTCCGGTCCATAAACTATATCTATGCCAAAAATCACGTCGTTCCGTTGCTCCGTTACTGAGTGAAAGGACAAACCAACAAACACACTTTCGCATTTATAATATTAGTAGGAAGTAGGATGAGTAGACAAGGTTGCAAGGAAGATTAGGTATACCTACATGATGCTGTTAAATCTGGCTGGCTTTATAAGTGCATCAGCCTCAGGTCGTCGCCAGATTCGTGTCGGGTAGATAGGAGAACGGAGAACCTCCCATGTCTCGACATCTAGTCCTACTTCTTACTAATATTATAAATGCGAAAGTGTGTTTGTTGGTTTGTCCTTCTTTCACGCAGTAACGGAGCAACGGATCGACGTGATTTTTGGCATAGATATAGTTTATGGACTGGAGAGTAACATATGCTACTTTTTATCCCGGAAAAATGTATGGTTCCTGTGGCAACGTGGGTGAAAACCGCGGGCAGAAGCTAGTCTATTATAAAAGACTGTTTTTTCCAGATTTATTATACTGCGAAGGTTCTTCGCGCTCGCTGGCACCGTGTTCCTACTGAGATGTTTCACGATGCTGATCACGTCGTTGTCCGTGCCCGGGTCCCACCTCAAGTGCGAGCCGCGCTCGTACCCGCCGGCCGACGACCTGACGGTGTGGGGCCGCCGCCTCAAGCAGGCCTACGACATCTGGAGCGGCGCCGGCATGTCCGTGCGCGGCGTCCGGACCTGCGGGGACTATATGTTCTCAGGGCACACCGTCGCGCTCACTCTGCTGAACTTCTTCATTACTGAATGTAAGTTGATCTATACTAATATTGTGCCCGAGTAGGTAGGCTGCTAGGCTGCTACATCACTCTCCCCCGCTTTTGAATGCGAAGCGTACGGGAGGTTTTGATATTCTTCCTGATCTGGTTACGTAAGTTGCAGCCTAGGCACACCGCGCAGCGCACTGCCGCTAACTCAGGCGCGCGCTGCTTGTGTGTGTGCCCGAGTATGTAGGCTGCTACATCACTGAGGTAAAGCTTGTTTTTTACCGCTAATCTCTGAAACAGCTGGTCTGGTTCTGAAAGTGCTTTTAGTAATACGAAGCTACGTTATCCCTGAGTGCCATATAAGGTTACATCGTATTCTGAGTCCACGCGTGCGAAGCAGCTGGCAAAAGCTAGTGATGATATAATTTTTGAAACGAATATATCTGTGGTTAAGGAATCTGCTGCCAATGGTTCAAATGTCGATGGTTCAGAGTTGAAATCCTACAATATGCTTGAACTTTCTAAAATATTGTAGTGCAATCATCGCAGGCATTTTCATGTTTCAAGAAAACAGTGTGCAGCCTAATTCTCAAAGTTGCCCTGTCTTTGATGCAGCTAGCTGCACTGGAGAACGAGTTCCAATTCATATTACCAACTTCGCCTACATCATCACTTCATATCAAGTGAGATGGTGATTAAAACGCTAACATATCGACGGTTAAAAACCGTCTTTTGTTGGTTCGGGTTGATGACCTCTCCGTGTGGGGTCGCAGACTGCGCGGAGATGTACTCAGAGGTCACAGTCGCGTAGTCTTTGTTTATTTAATTACCTAATATTAACGTTGAAAAGTTCGGAAACTTAAATCGAGTTCAACTCAGTAACAGATTGTCACACTTTTGTTTCATGCTATTTATGTTTAATTATTTAATCGGAATCAAACTCTGAACAACTGATGTTTGGTCTTGAAATAAGGCGTTGCTCCTATATTATTTGGACGATAATCTTAATCATGGTATTCAGTTGAAATCTTATCTATTTTTGGGCAGGTATTTATACTGTATAGGTGGTGTTTGTGTCGAGTGAGTCACAGAAGTTCCGTAATTATATATAAACATATCAATATTATGAAGATATTGATATGATATTATCACTGTAATATGATGCATATTTTATTCCAGGTAAAGTTGTGTAAACTAAGTAATAAAATAAGAAAATTCCCGTGTAACACAAACGGGGTACAACAATCTCATAAATAATTTGTTGCAAACTTGTAAAAAAAACAAATAGTTGAGCTGAGAAAACAAATTTTAATAACATAAATAATGTGTGGTACTATACAATTTATTTCGTTTAGAGGTGTGCAAAATTTATGTTTACAATTTACTGTACCCGCGGTTCAGCTAATTTGTGCTGTAATTGTACGTATAATTTACATGCCTGTTCGAACGGTCATGATTATAGGAGTGATAACTTTTTATCTAGGATAAATAAGGGTCCTTGTCAAAAAACTCATTATTAGTCACAGAAGGATTCGACCCTAGTTTTAATTCTATGCTTTATCAAGGAATCATGCCAGCTGCTATCCCAAAAGGGACGCTGGTATCATGTACTGATAAATATTTTCGTAGAAATAAATAATATTAAACGCTTACACACACTCATACCCCCGCACTAGGATTCCCTGTGTCGCAGGTGGCATGGACACACACAAATACACATCACAAACATCCAAGACCCGAGAACAAACTTTATGCTTACACAAAATCTGCCCCGGCCGGGAATCGAACCCGGGACCCCTCGCTTTGCAGGCAGGGTTACTACCAACTTAGCTACGGAGCCGTCGCTCCGTTAGAAACAAACAAGCCGAATGAGGATGAAATAAGTGAAACAAATGATAGAGGATGGCAATAGTAAACGCGGTTCCCTAGACGAATTCAATAAATACATTTTTACGGTGATAAATGAGTTTAATGTTAAGGAAAATATTGTTTTTGACCCTGAACGAAACACCGGCTTTCTGCGATGACTGATAGTAATTGTCACACCTTCGATCTAATCGCACTGGCGACCTTCTTTTAAAAGATAACTGGAATTACGTTGAAAATTGTGAATCATCTATAAAAAATTAAGGAAAGTTATGTCAAGAAGGCTTTACCGGAGACGTAGTGTAGGCCGGTCCCCCACAAGACGGACCGACGATCTGATCAAAACCGCGGGGACCGTTGGATGCAAGAGGCAAGTAGCCGATCCAAGTGGCGTTCTATGAGGGAGGCCTGTGTTCAGCAGTGGACGTCTTCCGGCTGATGATAATATGTGTATAACATATTGTATTAAAGCTACCACACGCTTAAGAATATATTAATATTACAATTTGTTTGTACCTATTGTAATAGATTTTTTTGGTGTCAACCTAGTATTACGAGTTATCCACACAGTTATGTATCTACATAAAACTGTCCCTATCTATCTAGATAGGGACAGTTTTTATTCTACACTTAACAACATAGAGCAACGAAGGGGAGAACGTTGCTCTATGCTTAACAATTACTGCAGTAGCTATCTCTAGATTTTTTTGGTGTCAACCTAATGTTACGAGTTATCCACACAGTTATGTAGATAGATAGGGACAGTTTTTATTCTACACTTAACAACATAGAGCAACGAAGGGGAGAACGTTGCTCTATGCTCAACAATTACTGCAGTAGCTATCTCTGGATAGGAAAATCGAACCGAGATGCAAGCATTTCCGAAATGTTGACTGAAGAGATCTGTGGTTGACTGCTTTGCTGACGGTGAATCATTGCAGCAACCTTCTTCCTGAAAATAGCGTGGAAACCGCGTCCAATCAATGAACCCGTACCGCAATGTCATAATCTTATTATAAACTAATAAAATCACAATAAAATGAAGTTGCTAATGCACTTGTCCAGCAGTTATTTGGTTTACATGTAATCTAAGTAGCGTAACTTGTTGATGTTGTTGTTTTACTAAACATATCTAGGTATATGCCTACAAACAGCACTATATAATAAGGGAACTCACGTAGTCACTTCCTAATTTGGTATGCTAATATATGAGGTCATCCGAGTCGATAACCCACATTTGTGTAGCCAAGGAAGTTATTTCACAAATATTTGCATCGCATCACGTTTTCTTTACCGGAACCTCAAGCGTATCGCAGGGTTCGACTTTGAACTCTCAAATTGGGAATCGACCGTGACTCAACCACACTATCGAAAAATTTGAAACAAAGTCTACTAATACGGAAAATATTTTTGAACTTAGCATATGTACATTTATTGTTTGTTTACTTTTAACCTTATTTAAACGGTATAGGGCGCCATTCGTCACATTCGCTATTTCGTCGCTATCTCTTATAGGTCACATTCAATAGTACTACGTCACCTGCATGTAGTCTGTTTCCTTATTTCGTTTCATAGTGTACTTCGACTGTTTCTCAACTCTTCCGAATGAATGATGCACTTGAATGTGACCCATAAGGAAGCTACGAAATAGCGAATGTGACGAATGGCGACCCATAGGTACAATTAAATCTTCCGAAACTACTGAACTACGAAACGACCGAAAATACTATCGAAATAAAAGCTGTTTTGTTTTGTGAACCAGAATAAGAAGTTCCTTGCATTGAGAAATTACAAAATCTCGGATTACGTTTTGTTTACCGATCGCACGAAACAAAACACGCTTCGTATTTCGGTGAATATGAATAGCCTTCATAAAATCTGAAGGTGAGTATAATGGGGATCGTATAGCGTTACTTATTGTAAGTACTTAACTTTTGTTCTTCCAGACACGTCCCGCAATCTGTACCTGCTTCACATCCTGACGTGGGTAATGAATATGTTCGGGATCTTCTTCATCCTGGCGGCGCACGAGCACTATTCCATCGACGTGTTCATAGCGTTTTATATCACGTCGCGGCTCTTCCTCTACTACCACACGCTGTCCAACAACCAGGCGCTCATGCAGAACGACTCGTCCAGGTGAGCTGCTATTCAATACTAGCTGCCGCCCGCTGTTTTCATTAGCATAGGTTCCCACAGGCACCTTGCATTTATCCAGGGGAAAAGTAGCCTAGCTAGGCTTTTCTTATTCTCCGCCTCATAAACTAGGTATCTCTATGCAATAAATCACGCCGATCCATTGGTGCGTGAAAGTAGCACAAATCAACAAACAGTACACATTTTTTTATGCTATATATTTGGTAACGAGACGAGCTGGTCGTTTGCCTGATGGTAAGCATAACGCCGGCCCATAACAATTGCAGTGCCACTCAGAACTTTGAAACACAAAGGCCTGCGCGGCACAGCAGTGCGCTCGCTACCCAGACATTACGTATGAAGTCTCACGAGCAAAGCGGTGATAACAACCCAGACGGACACTCGCAGAAGAGTTAGTCCTCCTACCACTAACCAATTCACAACCATCGTAGAGAATACATGATTTAAGATTTTGTAAGAACACTTTTCATTACAGAACGAGAATATGGTTCCCACTACTGTCATTCTTCGAGTCCGAAGTGGACGGCATCGTCCCGAACGAGTACGAGGGACCGATGGCTTTGCTCTGCAATCTGAGGCTGTGGTGCGTCCAGTTGGCAGCCGAAGTCAAAGACTCCTCCATGGCCAAGATCGCCGGCTCCAAGCTCCAAGAGGGAGCCGCCATGGGGGAATACTCAGTCGTCAAACTAGTCGACGGCATCAAGAAGAACCTCAGCATGGTCGAAGAGTTCAACAACAAACGACAAACACTAGTCACGACAGACAAGCACGTGCAAGCTGTTCTCTTGGACGACGCTGAACTGCTGCACAGGCAAATACCCGACTTGCCGGTCGATCCGCATCTGCCGGACTTCACTGCAGAGCCAATTTTAGGATTTAGTAACCCCCCATCACCAAATATAAGAAAAAGATTGAATTAATCATGTAACTTTTTTACTATAGCGTAGAGGCTATTTAGAGGCGATATAGTCGAATTAGATAACTATTTACAATGTATTAGATACCTGAATGTTTTACATTTCCATAATAGATTTTATATCATGTTATTCCATTACTATTTATTTTACTGTAAGTTAAACATAGTTTTAAATTGTTAAGAAAATTTATTTGCTCAAAATGCTAATTTTGAAATATAACTTTTTCGCTTATATGTTGAGTATTTATTTCGTGTCTGATCTAACGGATGACTAAAAATAGGTTTTCTTTTACACACTATTATGGAAACTTAATTAAGTACTTATTTTCTTTGCCTTTGAATAGTAAATGAAATAATAATATGATATTTGACATCTTCCGAAAAAAACATATGCTTGTATCTAGTCATTCTAAAATCAAAATAGAAATTTCAATCCAATTTAATTTTCGGAATTCCTCACCAACTTCGCCGCACAGTAAGGATTCAAAACACTGATACATAATATTAGGGATAATTAGAAGAAAAATCTACTCTTACAAGGAAGATTCGTTGGTAGTGGAATAGGCCTAATTTTTATCTTTTGTTAGTCAAAACATCCTTTATCCACAGTGAAAATGGTGTTTGTTTCATGTGAAGTATAAATATCTATAATATTGGGTATTTTGTTGTACCTACCAAGTAAAATAATTCCATAAATCTCTACCCCCTCGTTTTCGATTTAGTTTTTAACTTTACTCAAATTCACACAGGATGACGAAGCTAGTGGGAATTTTCTGAATGATCCTTTAATTTGCATGGCATTAAGAATCAAGTTTTATTCACTAGTCTTATACATTTATTGCAAAAAACCTTTCGATAACTAACAAAACTATAATAGGATAAAATATGCTATGGATTTTGTTCTAGTGATCTTACATTTTAATTTCTTATCAAGAACTATTTACCAATCTAGTTAGTCCCTATGAATACAACTATTTTTAATCTACTGAGCAAAATAAAAAAGCCAATTTTATCGTATTTTATATAATTCGTATGAAAATGTTAAAAAAAATGTCTTTAAATGTTAATAAATTGATGATTTGTCATGAAAAAATAATTCATTACAACCAAAAGCGTGCTTATTAACTTAAAATAATACAAATTCAGTGGGTATGATAATAAATAATACCGTTTTTTTTTTCTGGTACATGTTGAGCGACAAAGGCCTATCATCATATACTAGTTGATTAGATTACAATGGCAGCAAAGAAAATACTAATTAATGAGTTACATTCACATAACACAATATAAAATTATAAGTAAAATATTTCGTTAAAAATATTGCCAATGTTAAAAAATTATAAAACAAAAGGAAATATTAATACTCTAAATAATACAAGCTGGATGCAGGTAAAACATGTTAAATAGATATCTTAAATCTCATAGAACTTCATAGAAAATATTTCATTAATAACTATGTAAATAGGCCACTTTACTGTTGATAACGTAACTATACAATGCCACATCACAGGAGCTCTCAACAAATACTTCTTTGCATTATATACAATGACTGATTGTGTCAAAGAAGCCAATAGTGTTTACTATAATAACAGAACTTAGTGAATAGTGCTTGCTTAGTGCTAAGGGCTTTGAGCTGTAAAGCAAGTTATCTTCAGTCAATTATTCTGCAGCAGCAGTTTGTTCACTTTCAATGAGTAACTCTGATGGGTTCTTTTTGCTTTGAACATTTTCAGCATCACCTGCACCTTCTTTTTCTTCAGATTCGCCCCGAGAACTGACAGTGCCATTGACTGATTCATTTTCGATGGAAGCTTCTTCAGTAACAACTTTAGGTTCTTCAACCTCCTTTGCAGGAGATTTTTCTTTAGCTGGTGTGCCTTCTTTTTCAACTGACTTTTGCCTTGCCGGAGATGATTCTTTTTCTGGGGCAGTCTCTTTAGTAGATTCTTCTATTGCTTGTTCTTCACCACCATCTCTTGCAGGAGTGGCTTCTTTAGTTGCTAATTTATCTGTTTCCTCTCTTGATGGTGTACCTTCTTTGACAGGTGACTTTTCTTTATCATTTTCTGCCTCATCCTCAGCTGGTTTGTCAGTCTCTGTAACTTC
Source organism: Crocallis elinguaria (assembly GCA_907269065.1). Lineage (NCBI taxonomy): Eukaryota > Metazoa > Arthropoda > Insecta > Lepidoptera > Geometridae > Crocallis > Crocallis elinguaria. The sequence goes on along the minus strand of OU026079.1, from coordinate 5,155,936 downwards.
TTTTTCTTGTGAGTTTTCCTTGGATGTCTTGCTTGCATCTCCATTCAATGTTGTCTCCTAGAAATGAAAGTAAGCACAAATAATTATATTTCGAATTTATTCAGCCTATGTTTGGACTCTTGGGAATGGGGAGGCACAGGCAAAGCGAATCGCAGACGGCGCCAACATCACTGGTGCTTGTCATTGATGTTTATTTTGGGGGTAAATGACTAACCAGTAAACTTGCTCGCATCATAAATATCATTAGGTTTTAAATAATTTGGATTCCAATAATTTTTGATGCACATTGCTTTGATCCACAGCTTCCGTTTTTTTCTCATCAGAAGGAAAATGTGTATACCATAATTTTTCCGCTAAACTGCACTTTGCAGTGGCATACTTAACTCGCTAAAATTCTATAATGAAGTTTGACAGTGAAACAACACCAATAACTTAGGTGGCGCAATAATGTGCCACTTAGCGAGATAAATAAGCAGTGTATCTTCCCTTTGGGATACATTGTACACAGTTTGTAGATAATTGACATACAATTATTATGTCACAACTCAAAATCATAATTACATGATTGCACAAAAAAGAAGTGTAATGTTTTTAGGGTTCATGTATGAATATGAGTTTCTTTATTCCACCATAACTTTTAATGGATGTATGGGGTATAGTTAGAAACCTTATATCATCCCGAGTGACACTGGCTAGGGCATTCTTGTTATATATTTATGTAAATTTTGTTACCTACATCAACTTGTCTTAAAAATACATCATTTCATAATACCTTAACATTTTCAGCAGGTTCGGGCTGTTCGGGTGGCACCTCTAACTTGAGGAACTGCTCCAAAGTGTCTACTTCATTGGCAAGATCAAATAGATCATAGTCCTGAAATGAGGCAAATTGACATGTTTGCTTAATAGGCATTATGAGCATTAAATTAATGTAAACATGTGTTCCTCTGAATGAAAGCATTAATTAACTGACAATGGTGTCACCACCCTATTGTTGAGACCCCAGTTTATAGTTTATGATTGCCATTGCTTGCTCAGTCTGGAAGCAAAATAATGTAGCAAAAGCAACATGTAAAACTGAATAAGAAGTACAATAATGCAAATAAATATATAATGTAAGGAAAAATTGTTAATGACATTCAGACATGAAATTGATAAATAAAACAATGGAAATGTATTTGGTGCATTAATTTTCTCTAACACAAAACAAATATGTAACACCGATATCAGAAATGTAACCACTATCATCAACAACCAAGGAAAGTGACTGACTCATTAAATTCCTTTGTGTGTAAACAATAATAGTGTTACCACAAATACACCATTTTTAGTAGTCTATTTAGCTAGACAGCATCTAGAGATAAACATCAAAAATTATTAGATATATCACAACAGAATTGTGTTAGACAATGGTTAGACACTACTTAAATCAGGATTTGAGGTTGCTCATATTTAATTGCGCGACTAAGGCAGGTTTGGTGTTAAACAGTGATTAATACAGGTTTAACGTGTGTCTAGCTAAACAGGCCTCTAAAAGTAGTTTTTTATGGTAACATTGTAAGATATTACAGTGATTGATTAAGAAATAGTTGTTAAAGTTACTGACTCCTGAAAAATGTAAAGAAAAAGCGCAAACATCATAATGAAAATAAAACAAAATTCCAGGGACATTCTTTGTTTTGAAGACAAAGGAGCGAGTACATACCCCACAGTATTCCGCGTCGTTGAATAGTTGCGGCGGTAGCGCAGATCGTGGCTTTGGGTCGCTGACGGTTCCTCCGTTCGATTTCGAATTGTTTTGCATGAAGTCTTTATCGGACTCCTTCCCTGGTTCCGTTATGTCAATGACATCATATTTTATGTTTTTCGAGTCTAATATCATTAGAACTCGCTGCTGTCGCTTTTTTACCTACAAATATTAATATTCACGTAATCAAAAACAATCATTACATGAATCAACGGAGAAAAAGTCGAAAGACACCCGGTCGTACCAGGAATTTTCTAATATTACTCTTACCTCTTGGTTCCCAGAAATGCCACTAACATATACTTTAACAACCATATTGTAAGCTATGTTTTAACACAAAAAATAATGTAAATAACGGCTTCAGAATATAATTTATACGAGAAAAATAGGCTTGGCCATTAGACAATCTGTTGTAATAATAATAATTACACAGGCTGACAGATTTTTCCTGAGTGACCAGAAAATATTTACAATAACTACTACAATCTACACTTTTTTTTATAATGTATTTCTTGACCTGGATACATAGTCCTTAAGTCGCAATATTAGAAACAATTTTCGAGTCGAAGTGACGCTTCAGTAAAGCGGTGGGTACTTTACTGAAGCTTCTATGGAGAGTACCGTAGGGTACTACGTACTATATTACTAGTCTGTTAGACTGAGCCAGCGTTGTACATGTATTATGACGTCTCACGCGTCGATGCGGAAACCCGCGTCACGCTCTCATTTAAATATTCCATATTTCGGCATCTAATCGATTAATCAGAATATTTTTTCACTTGATGTTTTTATTATCGACAGAGAAAATCGAGAGCTAAAAATAGTGAACATACTTCATTCTTATACATGTATATTCAATTACTTTCTCTCTACAAATACTACTCTATTGGGAGCTTTATCATGATGTCATTCTAGGGCTGGGCATAAAGCATCAACAGACAAAGTACAATTCTATCTGAGAATCACAGCCTTCACATAGTAGGTACTTTCTTTCAGTAATATACGCAGAATACGGCGCGCCGCTATCTCACTCGCGCATCTCAACATTTTTGAAAATAATCTTACACCTAATTTAATTGTGATAAAATCGCATTCGTTGAATTTGCTGGTTATTTCAAAGGTACAGCAAAAGTTTATAGTATCATTTTGATCCGATTAAGTTTTCCTCCATGAAAATGGGCAAAACAAAATCCCATTTTTAGGTTTGAAAACTTGAATGGATCAAAAATGTTGTTTAACTTTGGTAATGTTTGCCAGCAACATCACCGAATGCGGTTCTTCATAATTGTTTATCATCAATCGTATATTCGCGCCGCTGCGCCGTATTCTTCTGCCCCTTATAATCGCCGCTCCCATAGTACCTACTTAGGTACTCTAAGGCCGCGCCCCTCGCGCTCGATTATGTGACATTATTTAATATGTCGTCATTATAACAGATATAACTTACTCGCTTTGCCCAGAGGCTTCGCCCACGTATCCTAAGTTACTCCTTATAACATTTGCTATCTGCCACTCTGCCAGTGAAAGTCCCGTCAAAATTGGTACAGTCGTTCCGGAGATCTAAGCCGGAACAAATCTCTAAAGAAATTGTTTTTTTATTGGTACTGTTTATTTATACCTTCATATGCATTTAGTAAAAAGCTACTAAAACTCGGACAAATACCTAAGTAACTAGTAGCGTTGATATATTAAAATTTACAATCTATTGTAATTGTAATAAACATGATCGAAATGGTTTTTGCTATCTTACCTAAATTTAATCCAGATACAAGATGTTATTACTGATCTATAAAAATAAATAAAATTTAAGTGACTACATACGTCAAAATAACGACTTTTTACGGAATGCCTTTGAAAGTATATATACGGTACACAAAACAAAAAAAAACAATTTTATAAAATTTTTGTCTCTTTCGGCTAATCTCCGAAACAGCTTGACCGATTTTGACGGGACTTTCACCGTCAGATAGCTGATGTTATAAGGAGTAACTTACATTACTTTTATTATGTGGGTGAAGCCGCGAGGCACAGCTAGTTACTGAATAGCGAAAAGATTTAATAAAATTACCAAATATTTTATACAAATTTTATTGTTTATTTTACATAGGCGTATTGTCCTGTAAATATAAAATCAGAATACATGCACTATCTTCGCAAATTATGCAGAAAACACTGACAAAGATGCGTGCGCGGAATGTCAGTATAGTCAGCAACATAAGTAGCTCTAGCACACTGATCAGTACCTTCTCTAGCCACAATTATTTGAGCTTTTAACCAAAACTAATTACTCAGATGTAGATGATGACTGTCATGTAAGAAGTCTGATATCCTTTAAATCTATGTACCTATAACAATAGATACCACATTAAAAACAATTGCACATGATATAAATTACATAATTAAAAAAAAACTAAATTCAGTCACGTTTTTCATTACAAACACATATCGACAAAATAATCAACTAAATAACGTTTACAGTACATAGTAAGGTGAAAGCGTCTAAAATAAACTTGGTCAGTGTAAGCTAACATAAAATCGGATGCAATTTTTCTTTTATTCATGAAAGTAAGTATAATATTCAATTTACAAAATGAAATATACATAATAATAAGAAAAAACAGGCTGACTGGATGGACGTAGCAAAATATTATAATAACGAATAAATAATCGTAAAAGTTCGAATATTATTGGTGGGTCGAATGAAAACAAATGTAAATAATTTGTTGAATTCGTATGTGTTAGCGACGCGGGATTGGCAGAGGTCCAGTTTCTACAGATGTCGTTCGCGCCTCCGACCACACAACGTACTCTGATATGTATTATTAAATGTTCCCCGATTGTCGTCAAGTACGTTTTTCCGCACAATTAATACAACTATGTAACGTAGGCTTGCCAACTAAGACATTAATTTTAAAAATACTATTACGACTAATTACTGTCGTAAGCTTCTATGTAAATAATATCTTCAAAAATAGTGCATACGCCAGGCAGTTAGTTTTAGTTTTTTTTAGTTTGTTAAAATTAATAAACTAAAAAAATTTTACTCGGTGAGATCTTTAAATCCATTTAAAATTTTTTGAAACAAGAGATTACCACTTATGATATGAAAATTACAGTAAATAAATTACTTCTTCTATTGAGATATTTATGAAACATGATCAATGAAGACTTAATACACATAGGTACTAAGATTTATTCTGAACAACTTTCTTATCATCTTGTCGACTCGATTAAGTTCCACTCAGGTAAAGTGAAACAAAAGGATTCTGACTGCAGAAACAATAGAATTCTGATTGTGTAATAGTTACAACTGTACGTGCAGCCTTGCAGACGCCGCGCCGCGCCGACAGATGTTCGGTTTGGTCAAGAAGGTAGGTATAGGTGACTAATTGAATATGTTGTAAACAGAATACGAATTGATCAATCCAACGAAGCAAATATTCTACATTTTGTATCCTACATAATCTTATACATATTATAACAGTAATGAAGCCTACGTTTGCGGTTTGCGAAAACAATAAACTATTTTGAAAACCGTTTCATGCATCATTCTTTGTTTCTTTGCCTGCGTTTCGTGGTGCATTATTTCAATAGCTAATTATTGCCACAGATAAAAAAAAAATTACCTATTTACTACTGATGTCTGGAGGGACCTCGGTCACTCGAAAACAATTAAAAAACTCTAGCTAAACTAAATTTTATACAACTTTTTGAACAGTTTTTCCGTAGGTAATAATATGTACCTTTATGTAAACATTCAATTTTGCTTGTTGCTAATAATATGATGGACTAAGTACCAATATTATTTATATATCCATCATTTATTATTTTGCTTTTTATAATAAATTTGGAAAAATATACTTAGCAAAGTCAACTACTAATTTGACAATTATTTTATTCGAATATATTAATATTATATATATACATATATGCAATCTTAATTGCATTATAGTCTGTGTGCATAAAGATAAAATAGGAATGTACGCGCAATAGTTTATCGCAATAATATAGGTAATACACAGTTTCATTTTTAAAATGATTGAACTTATCAAGAACATTTTTAAATTTATATATTTTTAAAATTCAAAATTATAAAATATAAAAAGTAAGAAAGAAGGAGGTATAAAATATAAAAGTAGTTATAACGTTAACCTATTATTACAATATGCTACAATTATAATTATGTATATGATAACTGTGTTTATTATATAAAATAAAAATAAATACATACATTTTTCATTCAAATTTAAAACCATTTTTTAAACAAGTCATAAAAGTGGTATCCTAAGAAAAGTTCAAATTGTGATTTGCAAGTTGCAACAATAATTGTCGACCGACTGTTTCCTTTATTCTTTGTTGAGTGGTATTTGCAACGTCGAATCAAACTTTTGTGGTGTTTTTCTATCCAGATTTCTTTTTTCTGGTAACACACATAGATTTGCGTAAATCTAATTACTTTTTAAGCGTTATATATACAATGATTCCATTGAATATGTGTTAAGTACTTTTTATATAAAGCCAAAACATTACAGGGTTCAACCAAACTGATTCACTTTTATGGTTCAATTTGGTTGGTTTATCCAAATTCACGGGCAGAACTAAACCGTGTAATATCGCCTATGATGCGAGGTCCTGCATGTCAAATTTTTTGCTGTTTGAAGTCATTTTATTGAAATTGAAGTTCGGAAAATCGATAATTACACATTATGTATGTCTTTCCCCCAGACCAGAAATGATCTGTGGTCTTTCCGAACGTAAGGGCTTATAACCTAACTGAGCTACCGCCTGAGATTCTTGTTCCACCCATTGCAATTTGCAGTTGCGATCTGCAATTAGCAGGAGTGACGTTCAGCATCAAGCGAACTTCAGATGTTTATTTCTGTATTTTCGTATCTTGATGTGAATAAAGTGGTTTTGTATTGTTTTGTTCGCGAGGCAGACGAACGACTGCCAAACTGAGGTCACGCGTCCCACCACCCCTCCCGGCTCCCGCACCACATTTCAGAAATAGACTCAGTTAAGTGGAAGCCTTTATTTTTACTAGCCATGTTGGGACAAGTTGAACTTCAACCAAACAGATATAAAATATAAATTGCTATATAACTGGCTATAACTCCGCGTGCACTACCTGAGGAAGAGTGTCGGACACGCTCAAAACTAGGTCTGCCAGCGGTTTTCACCCGCGTTCCCACGGGAACCATACATTTTCCGGGATAAGAAGTAGCCTATGTTACTCTCCGGTCCATAAACTATATCTATGTCAAAAATCACGTCGATCCGTTGCTCCGTTTCTGCGTGAAAGAAGGACAAACCAACAAACACACTTTCGCATTTGAGAGTTATAGCCGGTTAATCAAAAATTTATAATGTTTGATACATAAAACAGATATACAAAAACCGTCACGCTCACGACACGTCTAAAGCATGTGTTGTCAATTGGCACTGTGACAACAGTCCACGTGCAATCTCTAATGTGACGTTTGAATGATCATCAGGAAACTTGGATTATCTGCCGTATCAATCAGCAAATTGGCAACAATAGAATGCCTTTGTTTATTCGATGCTGTATTTCTACAATGTGGTATATTGACCATACTGTGACATGTCACATATTGTATAAAATTTCATTTAGTTCTGAAAATCCACACATGTAACACTGCGATTGTCTTTTTTTACGGAAAATCAGCTACGTCATCTAATAAGACAAATGCGTTTATTATCTTTGTAAGGTAAACTTTTGTTTGAAAGACTTGATTCAATAATACAATGCTTTTGTTGGAATAATTCAGTTTTAGAGTCCGGTCGGGATGTCGCTTATCTACGTCTGTATATTTTATACTGTTGTTACCAATTTTTTAATTTATATTGAAATATAATCAGGGTTTAATATTAATTATAATCTGACAAACTAAAGTTGAGACTGACAAAGCAACAGTAAATGATGACTTGACAGTCAAACTACAAAGAAATTTAGTTTTAAAAAATGTCGCAAATATATCAAAAGATAATTTAGTTCTTCCGAAACTGTAAGTATATTATGTATATAAAATAGAGTAAAAACATTACCAAAACAGGCAAGACGTATTAGCAAAGGAGTACCTATACAATTTATTTAATTGGATTAAAATATATGTACATTTAATACAAACCAATCATGATGCCAAATGGAAACAATAAGTAAAAACAATAAACAAATAAATCCTAAAACCTTAACATTTATTGCAATATGTGATCAAGATAATTTTCTGTGGCATTCATTTAAAATTGAAATTACTCGATGATATTTTAAAAAGTAAAACTACCATAGATTTCTAACATTTTCAAAATCATAGATAATAATTATTGGAGTAACTCTTGGGCTAAGAACCCTCCCCCATACACGAGCATTCCAAATCCATCGCTCCTCGCGCCGTGAATTGAGTGGAACGATGCTTGATGGTCCAATTGCGAGAACACATGACCGTCTGTGATTCCATTCCGGACGCGTCATAGCTCCATTTTTCGGTCATTCTGCGTCTCAAGTACTGTCAACTGAGCACGAAATGGATCGTCGTATCAGATGAGTTGGAACGTTGAATATGGAACGTTTTGATTTCTAATATTTCTATCACTCTACGTAATCCATTTGAGATTCCAACACACGGGCGGTTTTCGGAACCGTAACGAAATATTGTGGATTGGAGTGCTCGTGCATGTGGGCTCTAAGATTTAGTGACGAATCTAAGTGTGGACTCATTATTATGTTAAAATACTATACAGTTTTGACATATGGAAGCTAAAGTTCACGCTTAGACTCGTCTCTGAATCTTAACCTAGGTGTCCCCTTTTAACTAAACATGTCCTAAGCAGAAACTTGCTCATTAATCGGCTCACACAAGCGCAATACACTACGCGGCGACTATAGTCCCTAGCACCCAAAATAAAAATAAGCAGCCTAGAGAGCCCTGTCGCTAGGCCGAATACAGCGATCGCCTTGAGATCAGCGTTATCCTAAAATTTCGTAATTATCTACTTTGACTGACAGACCACACTTTCCGGCAAGAAAAGTAACTTTTCCTAGTTTTTAAAACAATTTAAACTCGAAAGGAAATGTACCGAGAGGCCATCGAGATACTAACCCCGAGAGATGAACTACTGTACTATCCCATCTAACAACAATGTGTTGATTTTGATATAACAAATATCAGCGCTCAGCGTATCAGCGCACGGGGAATCGGCGCGAGGCGGTGGCTTAGCCAATCAGAGCGCATTATGTCTAGGCAAAAATGGTGGAATTTATTTCATGCAAACCAAACGTCACTGCATCTCTTGAGGTTAGTGTCTCGATGCGAGAGGGTAATAGACGCTGGATTCAAAAAATTTATTGCCATAAACATTTTTTTTGACAGGATAATCCCGATTGGATTATCTTATTGGATTATCCAACTCGCCAAGTACATTCCGTAACAAAATCAAATTTAAAATCACATTGCGAACTTTACAATTAATATTGCAATGTAAGAATACGTCCGGGGATAGTGCCTAGAATTTTGCACTAAATTTGAAGTAACCATAACCTATTGTTACAGAAGTAGCGTGTAGTTTTCAGGTGGTCGTCGGGTGGTGCCGAGCGGTGCGGTGCGGTGCTCACACCGGCGTGCCGAAGTCCGGGTCTCCGTCGCCGGTGCGCAGGCGCGGCGGGAAGCGGCCGCGAGCGGTGCCATTGTGCAGTGCCTCAGTCACGCGCCGCGCTGACCCTATCCTGTAACCGAGCGGCACTGAACACACGGCCGGGTACTACTAACTGGTTATAATATGCCCTCAAATAATGATAAGGCCCAGTAAGGCCGGTAAGGTTTAGCCATGAAGTCAAATGAGATGATTGTAAAATGTCATGATAATTTGAGGAAGACAAAAGACCCAACAGTTGATTATTCCAGCTTGGACTAAATAAGTTTTGGTCAAACAAACATTTAGAAAGTCATGCCAAAAAATAAATGGTTCATAGTTCATTCAGAAATGACAGTATGCCATTTTCTAAATTTTTTGTTAAAATAAAAAAAGGAACAATAATCTTTTGAAAAGACCCTTCTCATTTGAATTAAATGTCATAATGAAAGTACCTGAATCCTTTGCTCTCTCTCCTGGGCGGCTTGGCATCTCCGTTGACGGGCGGAGCGGGTATGGGCGGGGACGGGGGCACAGACTCCACCTCTACTAGGGGTGGCGCCGGGGGCTCCTCTGCGGGCGGGAGTGCCGACGGGGGCGCCACTGGAGACTCCAGATCTAAAGGACGTAAATCACCGTATAGTTATGAAATAAAGTTTATTATGGTTGAAATACTTATACGAAAACAGTTCCAACATAACTCGACTCAGTACAATTCGAGACCCTAAACACATTAATTTGTTTTGGTTGTATTTACCAACGTTAGAGTCAACCTCTGCCACCAATTTTGAAAGTTTTGTTTGCTCTATGATAAAAATAAGCAAAGGTTGATACAAAATGTACGAACTCTTCTGCGAGCGTCCGCGAGCAGAAGCTAGTCTATACAAATAAATAAAATTGAAGTGATTGTTTGTAATATCAAAATAACAGCTTTTTACTAAATGCATATGAAAGTATATATGGTACCTATAACAAAACAACCATTTTTAATTTGTCTGTCTGTCTGTTTGTCGTGTTATGGGCCGGCGTTATACTTACCATTACCAAATAGTACAAAAAAAAAGATAGCTGAATACTACAAGGAGTAACTTAGGCGAAGCCCCGGGGCACAGCTAGTAGTATTGTATAAAAACCAACATCCTATATAGAGCACTGTACAATAGCACTGAGTCCAGTTATGTTGGAGTTTGCATTTAAATTCAAATTGCTTTATTCATATAGGCCCCAACGGAGGAGTTATGAAGGTTAAAATAAATGACTCTAACAGCGGGTCTCTGTAACGTTCGTCTACCCGAATCACAGACTAAAACTAATGTTGTCTTTATCGGAACATAATAAATGACAAAGACATCAACAGACCCAATCCGTGCTCAAAGTCAACGAACCTTACAGAAACCCACCGTGCCCGTTCCAAATTGGTATTTACATTGAATGGTACGCAGGCAAGAGTGTGTTGGTAAGTCCTCACCGTCATGGCAGTCCGTGGCGGAGCCCTCGGGCTGCGCGGCCGGCTCGTCAGAGGACGGCGCCTCCATTTCCACGGCGCGGTAGGCGCCCTTAGTGCGCCAGTCCTGACACACACCGTATCGATATATGAAACCTTATATTATATAGGGTGATTGGAAATACCATACATTCCTTACAAGGGGTTAAATTGTGTACAGTCCAGGAAGTTTAAGTTGGCGTAGCTGGCGCTACTGAGCAAAGGTTATGTGTTGCCAGTTTTGTAATTTATCACAAAATTTGGGAAAAAGATAGCCATAGTTTTCCTATGTACAATGTACATATTAATATTTATCACAATACGACACAATTTGTTAAATATTTAATTCTTCAAATAAAATACACCAGGGTTTCATCGCGACCCTAGAGTAGTTTCGCGCGATTGATGAGGCATAACTGCCTCTGTCGAGACATATCTTTACAAATAAATAAAATTGAAGTGTCTGTTTGTAATATTAAAATAACAGCTTTTTACTAAATGCATGTGAAAGTATATACGTACGGTACCTATAAAAACCATTTTTAACTTTTTGTCTGTCTGTCTGTGTTTGTTGCGGGTAATCTCCGAAACGGCTGGACCGATTTTGACGGGATCTTCACTGGCAGATAGCTGATGTTACAAGGAGTATCTTAGGCTACTTTAATTTTAGAAAAATAATTAGGGTTCCGCGCAAAAAAATAAAACCCATGAAATCCAATATCCACGCGGGAGAAACCGCGGGTAGCAGCTAGTAGGCATTAAAGCTCGATATCAACATTTTTGCGGTATTCATTCTCCAGTCGCTCCACGTGGTCACAGCGAGCCTTTCATGTCTCGGCAGATATAGTTTCAGTTATGTGCAAAGTATCTGCTTTTGATCTGCAAACATATTGTTCCTCCACCTTCCGGCCGGCTGCCTTACCAGCTAACAATCTCGCGTTCATTTTCGATTCCCAACCGATTAAAACCATCGGTCACTAGTCTTTGTGTTGAAGGAGTTGTCTAGAGTTTTCGCTTCTTTTAGTTTTGTAAGAACTTGTTTCCTTAATAACGTTCGATCTAAAATGATAACCAGCGAAAGTTCTAGACAATTCCTTCCAGCCGAAGACCTAGCGACCGCTGGTCTTATTCGGGTTGGAGTCGAAAACAAACACGAGATTGTTAGCTAATAAGGCCCCAGTTTAGTTCCTCAAACCGCCACCACCAAGTTATGATTATGGCACTGTATGTGTCCATACCTGCGGCTTGCGTTTCTTCTTGCCTGGCTGGCGGCGCACATGCACTGGCGTGGACCGCGCTGCACCGCCCGCCCACTGCAGAAAGGAGGCTCTGGTTATTGAGGAACTAACCTCTAGAGACTTGTTAGTGGGAAGACTAGCTCTTCTGCGAGTGTCCGTCTGGGTTGTTACCACCGCTTTGCTCGTGAAGTCTGCCGCCAAACAGTAGTGTGCAAGCATTACTGTGTTCCGGTTTGATGAGCAGAGTATCCAGTGAAATTACTGGGCTTATGAGACTTAATACCTAATGTCTCAGGGTAACGGGCGCATTGCAGTGCCGCGCAGGCCTTTGTGTTTCAAAGTTCTGGGTGGCACTGCTATTATTATGGGCCGGCGTTATGCTTACCATCAGGCAAACGACCAGCCCGTCTGGTTACCTAAGAACAAAAAAAAAAGGAAAAAAAAAAAAAAAAAACCGCCTCGCGCCGATTCCTCGTGCGCTGATACGTTGAGCGCTGATATTAGTTACAGCAAAATCAATACATTGTTGTGAGATCGGATAGTACAGTATTTCATCTCTCGGGGCTAGTATCTCGATGTTATAGCCGTACGACATTGCGGAAACGAAACAAAAGAATGAAGCACGAACGCAAATCGATTAAGTTCCTACTGTCTTTCAGGAAACAGAAACCGCCAAAAATTTATCAAAATTTTTGGCGGTTTTACTTGTATTTTTGCTTGTAATTTCTATAAATTTTTGTGAAGAAGGGAAGGGTACGAATAACATTTGATTTCGTCTGATTGATACCGAATGAACACGTGAAATTAAACACATAGCTTTGTACTTTGGTAAATTAGACAAGCCACTAAGCGCGGCCGCGCTTAGAGATACAACTCTTAATTTTGTGGGATATCTTAATACTGTTATACCTTTTGTATCGCAAGTGTTTTAAATTCCTTTCGATTGTCGTTTAAAAATATCCCAATTCTAAGCAATACTTGGCTGTTGAGATGGCAGCGGATGTTTGACCGCAATCACGCCTGATGATAAGCGACGATGCGGTCGAAGGTGTAGCACGCTTGCCTAGCTGGTACCTGTTCACTCTCGTTTTGAAGACTCCCAGATTATATTTGTCGGGAAACAGAAGCTGGCAACGAATTCCACTCCTTAGCAGTGCTGTAGTTAGTAGCTTTTCGCTGGTTATTAAAGAAATAGGTAAGCTCTTACAAAACGAAAAGAAGCGAAAACTATTGACAACTACTCCCACACGAAGACTAGTGACCGCTGGTTTTAATCGGTCTGGTATTGAAAACGAACACGAGATTGTTAGCTGATAAGGCAGCAGGATTCTAGAATGGAATTACGAGCGAAGCGAATGGTTCTAAAACAGAATCCTGAGCGTAGCGAGGCGCAAAACAAATTTACTGGCGAGCGAAACATACATTTTTTCACCTCACTACAGCGAGGAAACATTTTGTGTAGCATTCGAAATCTGCACGAAGTGCTTTTTCCAGCGGATAAAAAGGAAGCAACTTAAAAATAACTTTTCCTTGCATGTGTGGTGAAAAGTATATCGCTAAGTGAGTTTACCTCGAGCCTTGTCTCGATCTTGATGGAGTCGTCGTCCATGTCGAGTATGTTGAGGTTGTTGTTGATGCTGTTGTAGTCGGGCGCGGGCGCACACTGCGCCACATCCACGCGCGCCGCCGAGCACGAGCTGACGCTCTCCGCATCCGAATCACGTCTGCGGACAGGGAGACACTTACCACTATCTGTCTCGGCCGTGCTGTCCCGTAATACACACACACACACACGCACAGTGTGTATTACGGTCATACCGGTCCTGTCGATTCGTGATGTAATGGTTATGGGTTCTGACTGAAAATCAGAGATTAAGAGCCTACTAGTCCATGGAGCGAACTCATCGGTGGGCGCAGCTAAAATGCATGCTATTTCATCTAACATTCGTGGGACAAGGTAAGACTCTGCAGCGATGAGTAGTATGAGGCTAATGCTCGCGCATACACAATTACACACTCTCGTAAAGTCGCGACGAAAACAGAAAAGTCGAAAACCGGCGCGCAAAAATGTACGAATTGGCTTCTGGTGCTTGGGGTTTTACGACAAAACTACTGAATGTATTTAGTCAGACCAAAGTTATTTGAAATGTCAATAAACTAAAGCTTGTTAGTATGTACCTTATTTTCGAGTTTTTTGTAATCCTTTTGTAATTTATTTACGTCCAAACTTGCGTTAAAATACTTGCTAAAATACAGATGTTTGAAGGCTTATTACTTTTAAGCCACTTATTTTTTTTCTGTATAATTAGCAGGCTGACCTAGATAACGACGAGATAAATCGATATTATTCTTAATTTTGAACTTAAAACGTCAAGTAGTGGAGTAATCACCCAAGTACGGTTGTATGGAGAAATGAACGACTAGTTCGTCCTTAAGATCCTTGGCCCTTAATGAATGTTGAATCGGAGCGTTTACCTAAACAACTTATCTATTTTTACCCCTCTTATTTCTATTTGTAAAAACTGTAATGTTGTGTGACGTCCTGAAATAAATTTACTTTCTTTGCTTTCTTTTCTTTCTTTCCTTTCTTTCTTTTATTTCTTTTCTTTCTTTATACCTACCGGTTGTAATCCGGCGTCCGTGGCGCGGTAGGCGTGGCGCCCGAGCCGTCCGGTTCCCGCTCGAACACTTCACCGTCCTCGGGGTATAATGGAAACCTGCAACAAATATAATTGCTTTAATCTTACGCAGAATCTTAACATCAGCCAGATTTCAATATCCGGTTCCAGCAACCGGGGCATGTGCCGACATCAACCCTTCGGTGGTTTATGGAAATCACTGGAAATGACAGGTAAGAGAGCGCAGTTGGCGCTCAGCTTTTTAAAATTGTTGTTTAGATGATTACCACGGATGTTCCAAGCAGGACAAATCTCAGCTTGTTTAAGATCAGTGGCGAAGTGGAAGTGGAGCCCGGAATCAATTTCATGGGAATTCAATTACATGGGATGGGATTTGGTATGTAAACCGTACTTAATCGTAATTTACGGCGTGACTCACAGGTATATTTTCATGAGAAAATGTTACATTGTAAAATTATATTGCACGTTACCTATAATTATCTTCTGAGAGTCTATCGTCATCATCGGTAGCGATAAATTGGACGCAAAGTGCGCAGTCGCCTTTCACACTCTGAAGCGCTTGCACGGCTTCTTTGTGACACGCCTGAAACAATCAATATGACGATTAATTATATATCTAAATAAAGGACATTTAACCACCTAGCTATTAAAAATGTATGAATGAGTTTTCATACATTTTTAATAGCTAGGTGGTTAATAAAACAAAAGAGGCTCTTACTTGGAAAAACTTCTTATTTCTTAGCTCACTTTCTTTCACCACGTGTTTCACGTGTGTTTTACGTGTGTTAGGTGGTCGAGTGTCCCTCTGATACTGCACTACTAATACTTTGTTTACGTATAGTCTGCCGCCAAGTTGCGCGTGCATGCGCTAGTGTACATACATTACTTTGATGTACTTTAATGAGCAAAGTGTAGATCAATGTCATTCCTGGGCCTATGAGACTGAAGACCTAGAGGCCACCATGTCTAAGAGCAGTATTACTTTAACCTTACATTGAAAATTGTAGTACGAATTTTCAATGTGGAAGAACGCGGCATTTTGTGGATTATTTTAAGTCTCTTCTAATAATCAATATTACCATTCAACATAGTTCAAGTGAATCAGCTGATCTAGGGCTGCACGGAAATTGTGTAGTAGAATTTTGACGTAAACATTAAATGCCTTTTCTTCAATGAAAAGATCTGAATTAAAAAAAAACGTAAAACAAACGTTGTTGACTTACAGGACTACATTGAATCCCTTTCGGGGTAGCATATTCAGTTAACTCAGGTTGTATAGGTACCTAGTATAAAAAATAGCTTTAAAAAAGCGACGAACCGACTTCAGGGACAAACTACTGAAACTTCCACCAATCTGAAAGTATATCCTTTCAAATAAATAAAGAATAATCCAAATCGATTTATAAATGACAGAGATATGAGGTAACAAATATAAACAAAATTAAATAAAAATACCCACCGAATTGATAACCTTCTCCTTTTTCGGAAGTCGGTTAAAAAAACTGCAAGCGGGCGGTGTACCTGCGTGAGGTCCAAATCGTTGATGGCGAGGATAGCATCCCCCACGTACAGCTGGCCCGTGAGCGCGGCCGGCCCGCCCGCCTCCAGCTCAGAGATCAGGATCGGGACGCCGTGCTCGCGCCCGCCCTGACACACACACACAAACATTTTACAAAAGAGTTGTTCCGTTTTGGTATAACAATTTAACCAGGCTGTCAGTTGGTTTTTGCAATGAGCTCTCAAAATCTAGATATTCTGAAATCAAATTACAATTTTATAGGCCTGCGATTAATGGTAAATCCATTGGTGTCAAATTTTATAACAAGTTTTAATTAATATGGAGATGCAAGGAATCAGTGTTTTTCCTAATGTCAGTACTTTTAGAAGCTGATTTCTTACGTGATAATTACTATAAAAAATATTTTAAACGTGCAATGTGTAGGGAAAATGTTGGAGATTGACAGGATATATTTTATTTTTTTAATGTGTCTGTAATAACGCGATGATAGCTTCTAAACACCAGGATTGATATGGTTTTGCGATTTTTTTTTAAAGGGTCCGTGCTATGCCACCTTATGCGTGCCCTGTGGACGAATGCGGTGCACTCACAGTGACGGAGATTCCTAGGCCGAGGTGCGGCGAGCGGCGCACGCGCACAGTGCGCGGGCGCTGGCGCGGCGCGGCGGGCGGCGGCCGCGCGGGCCACGGCGACAGGCCGCGGCACACGCGCACCAGCGTCTTGTGCCGCTGCAGGAGGATCTCCGCCTCCACCTGCAACCAGGTGCGCGGACTTTACCAGCCGCCACACGTCCGCTGCAGAACCTAGGCGGGTGGCCACGATACACGCGTGGCAGCCGTCTTGGTGATCGCAGTAGACTATGAAGTTCCTTAGTCGTCTCTTCGAAAAAGGTGGAGTGGTCCTATTCATAAGCCGGGGCCACACTGCCTGCGACAGTATCGTGGAATACAAAAAAACCTTATGGCTACCTGGACAAGGTACACTCGCTAAAGCCACTAGTAGTCCGCGCAGCGTAATACAATATTCTTCCTATTATTTTGAAAAGATTTTAAGTACACATCTACGTCACCACCGGGCACCGATACGTCTGCGCTGTGACCATTCCAAATATATGTACCTACAATCTACATTGTAGTCTACTACTTGACGCTGACAAATAGGGGCAACCGTGATTGGCCACAGGGGCCTAATTTTTTCTAAGATAAAGACTTTTATTATATGACAATGATAAAGACTTATTGTCGTAAAAGTCTCCATCCCAGCATTTCTTTACTACCTACTTTATCAACTTTTTGGCAATTCAAGAATAAACAAGTTAAAGAACTTTGAAACACAAAGGCCTGCGCGGCACTGCAGTGCGCTCGTTACCTTGAGGCATTAGGTATTAAGTCTCATAAGCCCAGTAATTTCATTGGCTTCTTTTGTACACAAACTACCTAACAACACTACGATGCACTATGTCTGGAAGATATTTTGAACCTGTCACATAATATGTTTGGACAGCACTTAACGACGTATCAATCTCTTGTACAGAAGGCCTAGTGTGAGTTTTGCAACAAGTTAATGCGTTTTACAGTGAGTACAGCGCCCCTAGCGGCGCGTTCATGAACCATCATCACGCATACGTTTACACGATAAACACAGTCGTCACGTAAATAGATTTTATCGGCGAAACTCACAGTGGGAGTACTGGAGTACGTAATCTCACCTGTGCCCACAGGGAATCTCTAACTTCCGACCGCATGTCCCTCCCTAGAAGCTGCAGCTGCTGTATCCTCCCCGCCAGCTCCTTGTCCAGGTACTTAGTAGCGAGTCTGTAAACACATTTACTGTGAGGACATAATAATAAAAAGTATATACTCATACAAATTAATAATATAAAATATAATACATACAAAATACGTCATACTAAATTTTGCTCTATGTTAATTTATATACATACTATTCCACATAATACTAAACGATTTGACAGAATGGTATGTACGTTAATTTTATAGCAACAGCCAAAATTTAGTATGACGTATGTGTATGTATTATTTATATTATTAACTGTGTATTGTGTATATACTTTTTCACACACATGATCACATTTTGGTCCAGACCAAACCCTGGAAGATGAAAATAAAATTCGAATAGGTTAATAGGCGGAGATATCATGCAACAAACAAAAAATACGGGTCGAACTGAAAGCCTTCTCTTTTTCAAAACCAGTTAAAGAGCCGTAAATTTTTTAACGTAAATTTAAAATTAAATGTGTTGCCATGTCTCGGGTGAGCCAGAGAATTGTGGTAATTTTATGCGTCAGTTAGTCATAACTTATTACCGCATAAAATCACCACAATACACGGGTCAGACGATGAAAGATGATAAACGGAGATCAAGAATGCTTTTTCCGCTATTTGGTTTGCTTTTGGCACCTAGGCCAATTTTTTATACGCAAGCATGCCATTCGATATCTCCATCATGTACAATAATTGTAATAAAATATTTTTCATTTTTTAAATCAATTATACTTTTGCTGTACATGCTGGAGAAACGATTTCGAGATATTTACATTTATTTTTATTTTGTGGGCTTACAGGTCTACGGACCGTAGGCTACGGTAGGTATTAAAAATTTGGTTAAATTCTCATGGTGGATTTTGATGCGATGAACGTCGATCCCTCTTTCATAGATTCAATAGCGTATTTGACTCAATATTTTATGATATCAATCAATTCGTTTTCTCATGAGAATCAAATGTCTATATAGAAAAAACTGAAAATCGAACGTTAGAAACGTCAAAAATGAGAGTCAAAGTCGGGCGTATCTACTGAGCGCTAAAACGCTTCATACAAATTGGTTATCGTATGTGACGTCACATGCCAAGCGCGGGCCGTAAAGCTGTACTAAAAAACTTGCATTTTGTTGATTTTGATCGTGAAAAACTGCGTACATAGTTGTTGTACATTTTTTTATTCACTGAAATGTAAAGAATCTGATGGTATCATTACCATCCATTAGGTAGTGTTGGATGATTTATTTATTTATTTATTTTTAAGGAAAACCAACAGCTGTATTACAATAACTTATAAAACTAACATCACATTAGAAAGCCAATTATAGGTTCTCACGAATAGTAACAGAGAAAAATATAAGGTGAAAACTAATTTATAACAGTGGTGTAGAAAATTGTAATAGTAGTCCGACAGTCACAAAACTTATCAACCGTTATTAAACGGGCGCTAATGTTGCGCCAAAAAGAAATCTCTGCTCAGTCGCATCCTTGCTGAGGAGGCGCTGATAAAAAAATCGTTATATTCGGGAAACTTGTAGATCCAGTATCTTTGTGGAAACCTAAGTACAGTAATTGTATTTTGCGTTTCATGCAACTACCCTATTATCTCGCTCCATACATTTTTAAGCTAGATAAACCACAATCAACCATTAGGACCCGTGTGCTTCATAGAATAAGAGCTACAAAGTGCACTAAAAATATACACTAAAACTGTGGAGGTGTAATCCGACCTCAAGATAGATGCACTTAATTATGTAAAACTCTTTACGATTATTACAAATATTTTATGCCGGCCATTCAAGCATTCACGTGATTATGCCTAATAAAAGTGAAATTTAATGCAGTTAATATAGCTATAAACCTTAATATTTCTATGTGCATTCACAACAAATCCAATAAAGCATGCATTCTTAACGGCGAATAGGAAGTAATATAATAAAAATATTGTCATATTCGGTTATTTATATAGTGTTATGATAGGTGAAACGAGTCGTAAATCTCAGCCGTGCGCGTCTTTATCGACCTATAGGGTTACTAACTGCCTACGCGCTAACATTTGGCGGTTACGACGCAACACGCGCATAAAAAGGGCATAATTACCATTCTGTGAGCTTTAAGGTTCTTTGCTTTTAGCACGTTTATATTATACGCATGCAGAAATAATTGATACTTTGTTTGCACTTTGCACCTTCACTTTGTAAACATTAGCAACGGCTATTAGGTCAGCGTCAAGAGATTCGCGATGCTGTGCGAAGTAGAAATGAACGTAATTTTGCAGCAATCAACGGGACATGGATTTTTTTGGATCGTTCTCGAGTTTTTACCACCGGCATCTACTGCAAGAGGAGACTTCGTAGATTTCGTCTGTCTGTTTTTCTGTGACCGTTTTACCGATAAAAATCTATGTAAGGTAGAAGTAAAGATTTTAATTTTTGACGTTTCAGGTTGATATGGCGAAAGCCTGATATTAATTATTTTTGAGAGGAATATGTATAGTTGTATACTCGAGTGATGGGTTACATATTCTACCTTCCATCATCGTATGATAAGAAACAAATGAGAAAGTTCTGAGACTTAAACTGTGAAAACGTATTTATATTTTAACATCGGCCACATCGTAATAGTATACAAAGTTCTAAACGAACTTATCTAGCTCTAGATTCCGATTATTCTTATAGACTAAAGCGGTCACATTGTCTCAACCGACGCTACATTATACCTGGCCACCGTGGCTGTCTCCAGCCGTGATATAAACAGCACACTCTCATACACAACATATACCTACAATTCATCAACGTTTCAAAGCACCTGATACCAAAAAGTTCCGAGTGCAGCTCTAGTGCCGTCTGTAGAAAACCTCCTAATGCAAATTCTCTCAGCCTCCGCGCTTCTTCTGTTACATAACAAACTATAAATATTCTCCTAATACATAATAAAGTAACGATGTAACTGACCTAGCTCCAAACAGTTCCGAGTGCAGCGCTAGTACAGTCTCCCGCAACGCTGCGTTCTCGCGCGCCAGCTGCGCCGCCTCCGCGCGGGCTCGCGCTGCGTCAGTCACGTTGCCAGGCGCGTCTCCGCCCTCTTGGCAACCTCCTGGAAAATTCACTTCTTTTCTAGCGGTTATTCGTTTATTGATTGAGATGTAGCCATAGGTTAGATAAAAAACCTTACACATTGATGCAATATGGTAATGCTATCATAACTTTGTCGGCAAATGGGGTATTTGCAATATTTAATAGGCGATCTGGCAATACACAATTTGGGTGACCCTGGAACTGTATTTAAATCAAAACCGATGGAGGAATATTAATAAGATTCAGTCACGTACAATATTCGTAAACTTTGATTTTAGCAGTTATACCTCAGTTGTACCTAGTTAGTTATAAGGATTAATGACGTATATTTTATTAAAAAAAAAACTGAAACTTGAATAAGGTAGCCAACAGAAGGTTACATAGTATCATATTTCATTCGCATGACATCAACAATTCACATTAGAGCAACTACAAGCTTACCAGCTGACGCCGCTCGCGCCTGTATCAACTCGGCCCTCATATCGACGAGCTCTGCCTGCAAAAATACAGAAAAAAATCTTTATCTCTTACATTGGAATCTCGCTAACGAACGGACAGCGCGGCTTCATATATCAACAATAAGCAGTGTCGAATGTCACGGGCGTGATTTAGCCCAACAATAGAATTTAATCTCGAGCCGAAATCAATGGCGGCGTAAATCCAAATTAACGGAGAAGCATACTGGCATGTGGTCGAGAGAACGTCCCCATTCTTATAGGCACGTGCACATAAATCGTTTGACTTCTGCTTGTAACCCTCGAATCGCGCGTGACCTGAACGTCGCTCTGTACCCTCATCGAATCCCCACAAATCATATTTCCCGGTGATTTATTTTACTAGCCCAGTTGAATATGTCACGCGCGCGTACGAATTAGGCCACAATAATTGGACGATATGCGAGCTGATCTCAGTTGTGAGACATGCGTGATGAATCGGCATATATTAGGTTGGGGAAAAAGTCTTTTCGCATTATAGTATGTATGAACTTGTAATAAAATCTCTTTGGCTATACTATTTGTATCTGGCTGGTTTTGGTATCATATGAAAGTTTAAATTTTAAAGAACATAATTCCAAATTCAAATTAGGAAAATGTGTGATTTTCATTTGTTTTTCGTACTGTCAAAATGAGTGAATCTAATGAAGAAATTCGATACATTTTAAAATTTTACTACAAAAAAGGTAAAAATGCAACGCAAGCCGCGAAAAAAATTTGCGATGTTTATGGACCTAGTGCAGTGTCTCTGAGAGTAGCACAAATTTGGTTTGAGCGTTTTCAATCCGGAAATTTTGATTTCAAAGATGCACGTCGCTCTCGTCGCCCTATTACGGATAAAATGGATGCCATTTTTGAAAAAGTGGAACAAGATCGGCATATCAGTAGTTACGACGAGAACTGGGAATTGACCACAAAACAGTTTTGGCGCATTTGAAAAAAACTGGGTACACAAAAAAGCTCGATATTTGGGTACCTCACGAGCTCACTGAAAGAAACCTAATGAATTGCTAATGAACCGTGTACTCATTTGTGATTCTTTACTACGACATAATGAAACCGAACCATTTTTGAAGAAGCTGATAACTGGTGATGAAAAGTGAATCACGTACGACAAGAACGTGCGAAAAAGGTCGTGGTCAAAGACCGGTCAAGCATCACAGACTGTGGCGAAACCCGGGTTAACTCGCAACAAGGTGATGCTGTGTGTGTGGTGGGATTGGAAGGGCATTATTCATTATGAGCTGTTACCACCAGGCAGGACCATCGATTCTGAACTCTACTGCGAACAACTGATGAGATTAAAGCAAGAAGTTGAGAGAAAGCGGCCGGAATTAATCAACAGAAGGGGTGTGGTTTTTCATCATGATAACGCTAGACCTCACACATCTTTAGCCACTCAGAAAAAATTAAGAGAGTTTGGCTGGGAGGTGTTAATGCATCCGCCGTATAGTCCTGACCTTGCACCTTCAGATTTCCACCTGTTTCGGTCTCTTCAGAATTCTTTAGGCAGTGTCAGGTTAACATCACGAGAGGACTGCCAAAACCACTTGTCGCGGTATTTTGATCAGAAGTCCCAAAATTTCTATAGCAATGGGATCATGTCCCTACCTACAAGATGGCAAAAAGTTATCGAACAAAATGGTACCTACATACTTTAGTTAAATGTAAATAAACTATATTAAAAAATGATTTGAATTTTCTTAAAAAATGCGAAGGAACTTTTTCCCCGACCTATTATACTGAGTGGAAGCTTTAAGGTTGTCAACAAACTATTGCAGTAGCGTCACAATCTGTAAATTTACGATATTAAAATGCTTACGTTATGTCGAGACGCACGCCTACGAAGATTGAAGAAGGTTACATCGTGGTTTTGTAACGAGATTAAAAGAATTACACAAGGATTAGGAACATTTAGCTAATTAAACAACCGAGCGAATAGTATCGCTACATAATGTAATTAGATGATATACAATTATTAGAGGGAAACTTTATTAAATCTCCTGACACCAGCCGCATCATTCCATGCCAATTCAGTTCTGTGAAATGAAATGTAGACTTGATGAGGTTCCACATCGATTACGATCGACACTCGAGACAATTCTAAGAATCTTTGTTATCTCTTGAATCACGCCAATAAGAATTTGACTATAGGAATGTATTCTGTATTTTATAAAGCTAAAATTAATAAAATATGTATGTTAATGTTTAAGGTATTTTTATTATGTTGGTGGATATATAGACATAATAATAATATCTGGCGAAATGCAGGCTAATAGTTACATCAGCAAAATTTAGTCTACTTATACGGGACCATGATCTCCATGGATTTTTTAATACGGATTATCCTAATGTGGGGCAGGATCTTACGTGATGGTTGGGCGTTAAGTAAATCTATCTTCTATCTATCTATAAAATTGTATGAAGTTTAAAGAAACTAAAAAAATACACTTGCACCTGCTGGCTCCAACATCAGAACCTCAGAAATTTCGCAGAACAATTTGCTCATCAAACCAGAATACAGTTATGCTTGCACATTACTGCTTGGCGGCGGTGCTACCCACCCAGACGGACATTCACGGAAGCGTTAGTCCTACCTGCACCTGGTAAAAGATAGTAGATTTGAGAAAGCAGCCGAAAAACTGAGTTAGAATGTAAAAGCTCCAAATAAGCTTCAAACAACCTTTTACTATCTTTCTACCGAGTTCCGTTTGCATTGTTTCTGATGTTTCAACACAAATGGGCTGCACTGAAAGAGTGTTTCCATTCCCCGCCTCACATTGAAATTCCTGAATTCCAAGTTCAGTGGTAAGCTGTCCGGACGTGTGTCAGGCGGAAGTGTAATGTACCGTCCGACTGCTGATAGCAGAGCCGAGCCATGCGATCTCAAGTGGATGGAATGGGAGCCACGAGGCGCGCACACAGCTGCGAGCAGGCGGCGGTGTAGCGCTCGCCTAATAACATTATGATGGTATATTATTACGAGCCAGATCGTACTTCTACTTGCTGAAGCGAAGTTTCCAAACAATCCATTTATAAGCTGATACAAATCATACTTTTGAAAAGTACACGTTAAGCGTGAACGTACCGTGATTCGTTGTGCAATACACTCGATCGTACAATCACTTTATTCATCCTACTTCCGTCATAAGTTGCTGTACTGTATTGTCATATTATAAACCCTTCCTTTACTTCGCTAATAGAAAAAACAACATGCTCGCTCAGCAGCAAACAACATTCGAGACGCATACACGTATGGCGAGCACCATAAGTGTATTTTAGGTGTCTACGCTACGATTAAACTTGATTATATTTCGCTATACAACTTTAGATTTTGCACATAGCAATCATCGTACAATTTTTACGACGGGTGCAGTGTTCAATAAAATTGAACAAGCGTTATTGCCTGCAACTGTTTAAGAGCACAGTGACATTTCCAACTATTCGCCCATCCTATATGCAAATCAGAGTGTGTAATTTGTTGGCAGCTACGTTTTATTAGTGTTTTGTTTAATTGAGAGGAGTTAACGCTGCTTTACAGCGCTGCATCCAGGTCATAGGAACCAAAGGAGGTCGCTACAATGCAACAACATTTAATACGTGGCCTATCGTCATCCCGCCGTAATGTTTACCTTGTTTGTACGAATTTTACTTTCAGAGGCACTCCTTTAAACTGAGCAATTATCCTTGGCACACTTGATTACGCGCAAACACACATATAAAGACATTATATGAAGTACTTAGGAAATACTCAAATAGTTAGGCATTATTTGAGATGCGCTTGTTCAAAGCAAACAACCAATAAACACGACCTACGCCGATTTCAAGATCATTATCGCCTGAATGGCGAGTGGGTGTTCTGTTGTGGTAAAGAGTGATTGTGAATATTGTGAACAGCGTATAAAAGATAGACCCGCCTCCTCCTGGGATACCATAATATTATATGCAATACATAAACCATTAACAATAAATGAACAGTTAAATCGTATCGCGAGACAATGAATGCAGCTCATTAGGGCCGCAATAAAACGAGAGTAACATACTCGTATTTTATGCCGAGGGCCATTTGAATGCCGACGCTGACGACAACGGCCCTACTTTAGACTCTTCCCTAATTAAGTTGCGAGTTATTGCGATATGTTGGTCGTAGATAAGAAAGCGAATATAGCGAGTTAGTAAAATTAGTGTCGGCTGTATGTGCAGCGGTATAAAGCGCTTTCCTCTTTCGACGAAAGCCCTTTCCTCACGCTTGTGTGGGCGCCGATCTCAGATAAAACCCAACCGGCGGAAGATTGATTCACCGCTGTACGATATCATTGCACGCATCTCAGATACACGGGTGATTTGAGCGGTCGGCGCACGCGCCGCCTTCCACCGTCACTCGATGCGAGCCACACGCGGACTTGACAATTCATGCTTAGCAACAATAATAAATCTTCAAATCTCTGTGTCGACACGTTTCCTCCACGCTTGTCTTACAACATGAAATTTGATTCTCATTTGAATAACAGCACATGCTATCACGTTTTACTAGTGTAGTAGATTGTATACGAAAGTTCTCGAGTCGCGCTCGACATATTTACTGGAGACCACACCAGTCGAATGCACAGAATAAAATAATATTTGATATTTATGGCCGAGTAGCAATAAACAAATATAGACATTTTGGGTAAACTCGTCCAAACAACCATATTATTTTGTCAAATAAAGAGGTGTAGGGGTAAGTTATTCCAAAATGACTTTTTATAGTCAAATTATAGTCACGTTTTTTGTACAATTTATTTGGTCTCACAGAGAGTACCACGTACAAACAATGGCACCCGACGGCCGCCACACAACAAGACACTCGGTAGGTGCATCTGTATAAGTTTAGATGAGGTCGTTGTTTCGCCGGCGCAGGCTGCGCGGTGCACGCCCCACATGCATTGTTATTGCGGGTGACGCGCGTTCGCGCCGCGGCCGCACCGTGTGCAACTCTTCATTTGCATGCGTCTGGAAGGAGTCCGCACCCGCAGTCGCATCACGCTCCCGACACAGCTGTCCTCCGCCTTTTCACTCATTGCCAGTCAATATGCTAATCGCTCAGTAAACCATTCGAAATATGTGTAATGGACGCCTAGCCTGAATGCATAACATGCAACAGCTTTTGCCGTAAACGATGAGCGCAACTTTTACATAACAGAGAGCTTGTTTTTTCATATTATTGCGACATCACTGGAATTTTCTGTATAAACATATTCGTTACTATTCATACTGTGCTATTATTGTAATTCTTTTCAATACAGTTCAAGCGGCCATAAGGTTGCAAGATAAAGTGTGCACCCACGCTGCAGATACTTGACACCCATATATTAAATGCACGGGTCCGATCTCCGAACTTCTATTAGTCTACACTACACGCAATGCTGCAATGAATGCATTACCATAAAATTTATTTAAAACTGATCATCCAAGACATGTGATCATTTAGAGAGGTCGTATAAATGGGCTGAGTTTAGGCAAGTGTGTTCAAACAATGGTGAGAGTTTGTAATAACAAAGGTGATAGATCGCCACCCAGGAAATGGATGTTATCAGGATGGCAGCATGTGGATTGTGGACGCAGCGGGAAGCCAGAGAGAGCCATGACAAATTCGCCCTTACTTACTAAACAAAGATTTTCTCATCCTTCATGTTTCCCTTACCGTGTGTAGAAAGGAAAGTCGATGAACCGTTTAATATAGGTAAACAGCTAAATCAAGAGTGTCACGAGTACGAACATGGAGTGCGAATGTTTGCTGTTACCAATTGTTACTTACACTTAAGTTAGTTTAGAAAATATACGGTTTACAAGGAATAAATAGACGTTATTCATAGGCAAAATGTCAACAATCGTTATGTAGATCAAGATGCCTTACTCGGTACAAGTGAAACTAAACTGAATAAGGCTTGACACTTTTGTCAGGGTGGACGTTTAAAGTATGTGTAGTTGTGTAGGCCCTGTGTAGACGTGAAAGTTACACCAATGGAGAATAGGGCTTTCATTGATTCTTGTAATGACTTGTGACAACAACTAGCCCTTCTCATTGGAGTTAATTCAAAAGCAATGTTCTATTGAAAGTCTCGAGTCATATAAATCCACGCTACCAAAAGGATTAGAAATGCAAATGATTGCTAAACAGATTGCCATCCGGCGGGCTCGCTGGTTCGAATCAAATTATGTTTCATTGAACATCATCCATTCCACATAAAAGTAATAAATGTATTCAAATGTCGTTTTACATTTCATTAGAATCGGTACAATCGTGATCGCACCTGGCAGGCGCGGCCGTCGTGTTGTCTGCTGCGATTTAGCGACGCATGTTTCTCAGAATTGAACCAATGCAGCGCTTGACATGTTCTGCACGCCGAATGGGGATATGCTAATGTCAGAGTTCCTATGAATGTCCGGTGTTCAATTACCTACAGGTACATTGTCATGGAGCGATCGTTTCTGTCCGTTCAGCATTTTCACGATACAACAAATAGCACAACACCTGTCTATACACTGTCTACTACGGGCTTTCGCTTCATGTAGGCGTTTAGGGTGCATTTAGCAGTTTTGTTTCTAGTGGACGAGACGACTGATCTTCACCTACACAATTGTATTACCACCGGATTTCAAAGAACGAATAATTGTTCCGCGTGGCACGGGCTTCCTCACACCTATAAACGCTCATGTCTTTCACGTACTCCATTAATTTCTCACACCACTTTGCCCTTAAAATCAGAACGCAGTAATAAATAATTAAAAGAGCAAAGCGATGATGAGCATTCGTCCATCTTTACATAGATTTTAACTGATAAGTATATTTTACTGGTATACGCTTCAATTTACCTACCTTGATTAGACACTATTATAGGCTGTCTATAAAGTTTTCTGATATCAATAATTAAAAAGAAAAGGTAGGCTCTACGTTTGAAATATTAGTTCACCTCGTATAGTCTGCTTATTTAATAAGCAGGCTACGCAGGAGATCTTTTAGGTCAAATAAGCCGTTTTGAAATCATAACATAGAAACTATAGAGATTGCTTGCTATCGTTACGACAAAAGAAAATCATGTAACAAAACTAACCCGTGTAGATTGATGAGCTTAAATCGTGATTAATGAATGTGTAAAAAGCTATTTGCGAAAGCGGCGTGTGATTAATATATTGTTTATAATTGTTATGAGTCAGTAAAACACTGGAGCATCCTACGACTCGCGTGTGATGAACTGATGACTCATTATTCTTCATATTTATTGGGTAACCCGAACGTGGGTTTGTTTTAACACTTATGATCCGCATTAGCTAAATCTGTGTAGTAGGCCTGCCGCTGACCCCTATTTTTAAGTAAGGGAAAGTGACTATTTGATGCGGTCAATGATGTTAAGCACGATTGCTACACATAACTACCAAAAGACGGTCAAATTATATTTATTGCGAAATTCAAGAGTTCATTTGCTGAAGATGTAGTACGAAAATAAAATTAATTGATAGAACATGCCAAGCGTAACTAGACAATCTAAACATGGTGATATTGGTGATGCTGTATGAACAAAAAATCTTAACTGGAGGTTGCTGGTCACTATTTCATACGAAAGTTTTTTGCAAAATGGAAGATGGTATGAACAAGGTATTCCGAGTCTGGGTATTGTGGGACCATGGCACTCCTAGTTCCTGATTCCCTAGATATTGAGATTCTAGTCATGGATCAGGCTCTGTGACTTTTGGGTGAAAAGAAAGAAAGATAAATAAATGCCTCTACAAGTCTACATCTTTTTATATATATATATTTGCTATATGTTCTGGGTTCTCACATTTTCAAACCGGGCAATTCTCATAATACCGTACGCGTACACTGGCAGAAAAACGTCAAGCAGCGTTTAAAAGCCATAATCTGAAGAAGAAGAAGAAAGACAAAAAAATCTCAAAGTTTACTTGCTGGTTCAGTTTTTATACGTGTATGGAAGTGAGTTCTCAATAGGATGCCGTGGAGAGCGCTAGAAATGTTTTATTCAGAATAACATAAGTTAAACGTAAGAGTTTGCCGCGTTTACCGATTTGAAAAAGGCCAGTATCGATTGCGTTAGATTAGTTTTTCGCTGTACGCTCTTTTATTTGCTCACTCGTCAATAAGAGGCCTAAGGGCTCACTTCGAAACGAAATTACGTAGTTTCGTTCGTTATTTCGGGGACACAAAGGTTACATGGGCTCTGTAAATTAACTTTCTTAGTCGCAATCGATAAGCCCGCCGTTGACTTAAGTCAACTATAGTAAAAAAAATCTTTTTTAAAGTTAGAATCCTGTTCAAAGTAATGCTATGTATACATATACACATGGTTTACCTATAGCAAAGTTGGCTTATTGCATCAGTTGGCTAGCTGTTTTCCATCAAAATTCCTTTCAAAGACCATCAAATAATCACCTCTGATGAGTAAGGCGGAGCTAGATCTATTTACACGTGTAATTGCTCAAGTGCCCTACTTAGAAATTATTTGCAATAAAGTGAAAATGGTGTCGAACTCCGTGATCTGGTGCGATAGGAATAGATATTATGAATTTATACGCACGTGTTTATAAATAATAACGACTCAAATATACACAAATAATTACTGGTCTAGTAAATACAGGAATTGCTCCGGTGCCGAAGGCTAGAACATATGTTCTAGCTTGGAGCACTATTTCATTTGTAGGTAAGCGATGATGAAGCACGCTTACCTAAAAGATGACATTTCCTTTGTAACTGTTCGAAACCAGGATACAGCTATAGGGAAACAAAAACTCCGGCATTCTAAAATTTCCATAAATGAACAAATCTAAAAAGTGCTTGCATATACCCCCGAGCGCCGCCTTAACAATATTACTGCCCCAAACACTTTTAACCTTTTTACTAATTTCTTTTTTTTTATATACACGCAATTATCCTGCCCATCATAAAGTAAAGGTATTCGAATAAAGATATGCGGTATATTTTATTCTTCATCATCACCATAAACAGTACTCACTCACGGATAGTAAAAGCTGACGAGTTAAAATAATTCAGAGTCATAAACACATGCAGTAGTTTAATGGGCGTTCCACTCAGCAGTAAAATTGGCATCGAGATTAAGGTACCGAACTCCGAACAATGAATCAGCGGTATTCCCGGGCCAGCGTGTTTTCATCCAACAATCTACCTACAGTCAACGAATATCTAATAGCATTTATAATTTAAAACAGGACTCATCTACGAGTGCACGATAAGTGAGTTGGAAATACACATATCCGTTGGAAGTACGATCAGTTTTCATAACGCGATGCCAGACGCGTAGCCCGAGGTAGTCTATACTATATATACTATAGTAATGCTCAATGAGTTAACCTCAACTCCAACAAGGCATACTAGGGAGTGGAACAGGTTTGCGCGCCCGCACCAGTGTTTGCGGTCGCGTCGGCCGAAGATGGTGGCACGCTCGAGAGGACCACAAAGTGGACCGCAGGGAGGAATCCGCCGCCCGTACTCTGCTTCACTAAGCCAGCCACAAAACCTCTAAACACGGTTTCCGAAACGCACGTATAGCGCAGTATCAAATAACGATTCAAATAGGGGAAACTGAATAGCAACCTTGAAACGTCGCTTTCGAGATCTTGCGCCGACACTAAACGACAACATTTTGCGGGATAAAATAATTATTCGCATGAAAAAACCAAGTCAATCTATTAGTTATTTCCCAGTGCGAATGCTAGCTCGTCCTGAAGCGGATGGAACACATAATTGAAATTCTGCTTCACACGAAGACACCCGAGGCGACATCTACTGGATTATAAAACGGACATTATCTTTCACGGAGACAAAAATGCAAATTGCTCGCAATTTATACGCACACCATGCTCGGCGTAGACGCTGATAATTTATCGTCACTGTCAGTAATCGTCACGACATCGATTCATTCAATGACCTTAGCCATATGCGTAAGTGCGTAATCTACATTAGAAAAGGAATTCATATAAAATATAATTTTAATTTCAACAAAAGTGTTGCAACTGCGCATATTTACATTTGTAATGATTAGATTCAAGATTGGATAACATGTTTATGTTAAAAGCTATGTTTATTATAATGTAAATAATATTTAAGTTATCTATTATATATCTTAATTTTTTCACCTTTAGAGCGCATCATCAGATCTTGATTAAATTTATATCGGACCCCTAAGAAAATTTTAGAGATCTGTTCCTCGATATGAAAAAAAAGAAACTGTATTCTTTAATCATGATGTTAATCGGTCTGTCAAGATTCTTATCTTAAAAAAACGATCAATAGCTGAAGTAATTACGGAAGCCCCGGAGCACGAGTTTTCGCACGATTTTTTAATGCAATTAGGGTGACAAGACGGGCACGTTGGTAGACATAACGACAACAATTTGTAATCCCGTATAAAACTAATTATTAAATTCTGTCCAAAAATACTGGAAGCATCTAACGTACAGAAAAATATAAATGTAACTAAAGAACAAATTGTATTAAACTTCTTTTAAGAAATCGTTTATAAATATGTGTATTATACTATAACTTATCATTTGTATTCTAACAAACTTTTTGAGTTTCCAGTAACCAGTGTAAATCAGAACAACGTGCCTGACCGCGTGTACTGAAGGAGCACAATTTATTTACTACTAGCTGTGCCCCGCAGCTTCGCTCCCGTATCCTAAATTACTCCTAATAATATCAGCTATCTACCAGTGAAAGTCCCGTCAAAATCGGTCCAGCCGTTTCGGAGACTACCCGGAACAAATACAGACAGACAAAAAATTTTTAAATTGTGTTTTTATTATAGGTACCGTATTACTGTCATATGCATTTAGTAAAAAGTTATTATTTTGATATTACAAACAGAGACTTCAATTTTATTTATTTGTATAGATAAACAAATAATTATTTCAAGCAATCAGAATATATCTTCACGCTAATCAAACACTTATTTACCCTAGAGAAGGCAATTGCGTAAAACAGCCTTTTCGCAAGAATGGGCTTGTGTGAAAACATCACTCATTTATGTGACTGAATATAATTGCATTTCTATTTCTAACGCTGTAAAATATCGTTTACTACCAGAATCTCGCGGTAATACCGTCACTTTATTGCTCTTCAAGTTCAGTGATCAGTAATTAGGACCATTCTCCCATGCGTGTTAATGAGAAAAGGAACCTTTAACGAAAACCACGTGTTTGGGTAGGTACTCGCTTATCCTGAGCTTTCTGAAATACAGACGTGCGTGCCTACGCCGCCGTACGTTTAAAGTTAAACCACAAAAAACAACTTTTAGCTAGACAGTGTCTAAAAGATAAACGTCTATAATGATTAGAAATGTCACAACACAATTAAGTTAGGCAACGGTTAGACACTTCGTAAATCAGGGTTTGATGGATTTAAATAGGCGACTATAAGGCAAGACAGATGAAATTGTGCAGACAGTAACGATAATGAAAATCCATCCAATATTTTTATTGCTTGATGCGAGTGTAAACACTCAACAAACAGTAAATATAAAGTTTGTTGCTTTGGTTTTATGTGCCTAAAACATTTCCAGCACATGATACGTTTTTTAAATGGTTTATCACGCAAGTCTCCCATGTCGAGTTATTCCGCTGATCACACATCTAATAGGTACATCAAGACTTTCAAATACGATACTATTACTGTTTGGTGAAACTTACAAATTCACGAAAATCAAATTCTATGAGCTTTAACTACACATTTATGCAGTAAAAAGTTTAAATGACAGAGTTTAAAACTAATTGCAACTCATTCAAGAAATTTGCAAGTAGCCGGTATTGTGCAAGAGAGATCATCTCTGTCCCAAATAGCCCAAGTTACTACTTCTAGACCTTTGTTTCCCTTTTGAATGTATATGCTCTACGGTTTAAATACTTTAAACAACCTGCCTTCGCAGTCGCCACTTATGTAATCTAATTGCTATGAGAAATTCCGTCCGAGCCCTTGACTCATCTAAATTAACATCACAATGTAAATTTGACATCGATTTCAAATACATTACGCAAGAAATCCCAAGAGTCATAAAATTCGAACTAGTTTCTAGTGAATATTTCAGAAAGTGATAAAGTGAAAACATCATTTAAGTCAGAGGAGTATTGCAGTCTAATCTAATCCTAACAGTGTATCAATCAAACCCTATATAGCAGATAGCAGCGCCGACTGATGCGTGTCCGCATAACTAACAAAAGAGAAGCCCGAGCATTTCCCTTAAATGCCGGATGTAGTAAACTCGAATCCGAGATTTCCAAGTAGGAATGATTGGAACTGCTACGTAAAAGTGGCAATCGGTGAGAGCACTATACAGTTGCTTAGAGTCGTTAAATTTCGCATTAAACGAATAGAGCCGCGCTTAGTTATTGGCTAATCCCGCTTAAGTGTGGAGTTACAGGAACTCATCAAGCGATTAGCGGGTGCGTAGTAAAGCGGCAAGTCGATTATAATTAAATGGATATGGTTATCCTGCGGCGAGCGATTCCCACGAGCGACAAGGCGGACCTGTCATATTATCATATTAAAAGCCTATCGTGTACACTGGACGGGCGTGACCAAGTACCCATTTCTGCAGATGGAAGAGACGGGTGCGAGGAGAATGCCACCAGTTTAATTGAAATAGTATTTTTATGTATATCAGGTCGAGCTTTCTTGGACCAGCAACTGGCTCGACTATCTGCCATATTAAAATTAACAGACTGTATTTTTATAACTGTATTTACGAGTTGTAAAAAGACGTACAAGTCCACCTGCAACGATTTAAAGATTTTTAAATACTTATTTAGCTTTAGACTGTATACAAGTGCAGTCGTAATTTGTTTTGTATGGTTTGATAACATTCTCAGTTCTGATAACCACGTCTATTCTTTGAATTCGACTGTAATCAACACTCTGTTCAAGCTGTCTGCTCGTTTGTGCCAAACGCTAAGTGTTGCAATAAGCTACGAAACATTGTACATATAGGTACTAAACCGACCAACGAACGAAGGAGCAATATCAATCAGGAAACTCTCATCTCACTTTATGTGGACTATAAAAGCCAGACATTTTATCAACATACAAGTGACAAGTAAAACAAGTGATAGAGATATGCACCCTCTGTACAGTCGTCACGAATAAAGTCAACGTTTTGAGTTATTTTTGCTTTTAACACTATTTGACGCAGTAGGAAAATACATCCAGATTTTTTAGACAGGTATCTCAAGGAGTGACGGATTTGCGGATAAATAAATACGCGTATATGACGAAGAACTTAATCGTACTCCGCGTGGGAGTTTAAATATTGACACGGAACTTTAAAACCACCCAGTAATTTTATTGGTAGCTTATTAAAGACAAACTAAAAAAAAAGACTACCAATTTTTACGTGTCGCCGACGTTGACCCGAATAAGTGCGCGTACTTTTTTTACTGTTCATAGTTAAGTGTTTTACCATCTATTTCAAACACAATATGAGATCGATTTTAATATGGTAAATACGCTAAACTTATAATGTGACTTATTTTTAAAGCTAGTACCTACGTGTATAGGTTTTAGAAATTTTAGAAATTCTTTTTAACACAGTAAAATGTTTATATTAGAAAGCTATTGAGCTATGGTTTACACATTAATAATGAACTAATAAATCATACTAACTACTCATACTACGGACATAATAATCATACTACGAACTATCATAAAAATCGAAGTAATCTCCACAAATATAAAAAAAACTGATTGCTAAAGAAGTTCTTCATACTCATGTACTTTTTAGAAAGAAAGAAGAGAAAGAAAACATATTTATTCGTTGTTTTAAATACATTCCCATTGTATACGCGTAGAATAGAATATAAAAACATTTATTCAGTACATACAATGAAAACATAGAAGTAGGTACAATTTAAAACATTGGTAAATTGAAACCGTGTGCAAGCATGTGTACATGTTTTGACACTTGGAAGATTTATTGGCAACTTTCGCAAGTCCCTTATTGACAGGCGTGCTTGATAAATATTTAATCAATGAACCATAGCAATGAAGTTGTTAAGACTGTTTTCGAATATGTACAATTTATCTTCGAGACAGGGCAAAGCGATCGGGTCCTGTTATTCATACGTGGCAATTATCATAAATCCAAGTCATATTAGGGCAGGCACGATTCTGTAAAGTCTCGTTTGGCGTTGACAACAGATACTATCAATAACTCAATGACGATTAATGAACAGCCGGTCTTATATTGGGGCAGTTCAATTCGTTGTGTACTATTTACAATGCGTGGAAAATGCCTAGTTTGGTGAACATAACAAGCTGCCTGTATCAAAGTTACATGACACAAATTACGTACAAAGCTTGTTAGCAGCGTCGAGCTTTTTGTAATACATAAAACAATAATTTATGTAGTCGCCAGATGGTGTAACCTTTTAGAAAATCATGGAGAATTTTATAAATGAAACCTCTATTTTACTGAGCCGTGGTAATCGTGGTATATGAGAAGATTTACGTTATTAAGGGTTTTGAAGTCTATCGCTAAGAGAGAGATCAAAAGTTCGAAGTAAGCTCTATGCTCTTATCGATATATATCCGGCTATAACTCAAGAATGTAAACGTTACGATATCAATCAGGATAATAAAGTTTAGAGTACGAGCTTACAGGGCGTGAGTTGTAAATCTACAGAATACTCAGTCGTAATATCCCAGTAAATTGCGGTCGATAGATTTCGCCAATGAGGAAGTACCGCAATGAACAGGGCACTTTACTATGTACATTGTACTAATATGTATACTGATTTATAATCGGCCACTCACCAGCAACATACATCACTTCGTATACATCAATTCATTATGATAGGACAGTACATCTATAAATATATTAATTTCGTGTGAAAAGGGTCTCTACTCGCTAAGTTAATGGCCTCGTTAAGTTTGCGAACGATTTGACGCCGGGCGCGACAATGAATGCAGATTGGAGAATAACAAGTGTGAAACATAACATGAACTATTAATAAATTGTCGAGAACCACCACCAGAGAGGGGTACCGTGAATCATAAGCGATGAGCTGGCTCGTAGGCGATATTTTTGAAAGGTATACTCTTTCGGAAGAGTTCCGAGATAGCCTCTAAAAGGGCTAAAACGCTCGACAGAAAATGTATTCCTCCGTACAATATCGTCGTACTTGAAATATGCAAAAAGCTTTATGAGTAATGGTGAGTGAGGCCTCGTCGATCCGGTAAAGGGCAGTTGACCACCCGTATGGCTCCACGAGACTCGCGAGTGCAGACGCATGCCGTAGAGTAAAACTCACATAACCTGTCGGGAAGCAAGCTGCACTCAGATGGACACGGCTCGCGGTAATCGAAAATCGTAATTGGCTAATTACTGCATGAGCACAATCGCACTTACTCGTCGTCTCCAGCCGGTTCATGTCATTTATTGACCACTCACATTCCATCTTTTATCTTTTTCACAGCTCTATCTTTATGAGTACGATTAAAAGTATTTAACTTGCAAATATAGACCGCCGCGATGGGCGCCGGTGAGACGCTATTTAAAACCTAATGTAAATGATACAAGAATGGCAAATGGCTTATCAGCACTCGTTAAAATAAACAAAATGTTGATATTACTGAGGAGATAACTATCTTCGACAGGTGTTAAGTTTCAACTAACGGTACATAATCGTATTTATAAAACTTTTATATCGGCTTGAAATGCGATAATGCCTTCTGAATAAAACATACCATAAATATAACAGTTTCATCTCGATCACTTATAATCAGTTAAGTGCTACTGACCTTACTGTAGAGTTAACTTTAAATCTCTTTGACGTCGATCTATTTCAATAAAAGTAGTAAAACAAAATTCGTGAACCTCTTTTCAACCATAATCACCATAACTAAAATGAATACGTCTAAATACGATTTTCGATTTCGAGGCTTACTTATTTCGTTAAGAAGTCTCAAAGCCTTTGACAGGCAGACGGACCGACTTGATACAGCAATACGGCACTCAATTTAAAATTTTTCGATTCCGGAATTCCAGTCTCCATATCTTGCATAGACGACACCTCATCGCAAGCTTTGGCAAAATAATAATTCCAATACAAACTAAAAATATGGATGCTTCAAACATAACAAAGGCGGATAGAATGAGGAGAAAATCCTATCGAGGAAGCAATGAGCTAACGAATATAGTGCTGTAAAGCGAGATGATACGCCCACGAGGCAAACAGATTCCAGAGGTCAAACTCAGAGAAACTCAGAGAATGAGATCCGGAAAATTGGGTGTTATTACATCACATTCTCTGCTCTTCAGGACCACTCATTGTTTCAGCAAGTTAACTTTATAGCCAGAAACAAACGCATATTACATTTCCTCGAAAATAACCTACCATTGCACGTCCTGTCCATTTCCATCGTACCTTCTGGACATAATGATAACATAAAGAAAAGTAAGACGAAGAAACGCTCAAATGATGGATGTTTAATATTCATGTTTAACTTACCAACAAATCAATGAAGGGAAAGTACATTTATATAACTGAAGTAACGAGCAATAAACAAATATTGATTAATGATTTGGGATCTTCAAATGTTCGATGCAAGATGAGTGCTCAGAATATATTAGGTACTTTTAAAACGCGACATGATTTCTCCATAAAGTCGCGCGCCACAAAGAGTTTCTTCTTCTCTCAAGTCGTCTCAATTAGCATCCAATCAAGAGATTCGTTTAGTAGAGTCGAACATACGATTTATGAGACCGTAAGGCGAACTTTCTCACGCGCTTTACAGCCTACTTGACGGGATTCAGCGCATTTCACCTCCGCATTTTATAGTACCTAATATCTATTTCTTCGAAGCTTCAGCCCCCATAACTATAAAACGATCGTAATTGCTAACTAAAATCTTAATTCGCAGTAAAGTTCTCTTTACTCATTACGTACGTGATAAATAAATGTATAATAACTAATTACATAAGTACGGAAAATAAAACATTCAATAACGATTGATTTATTTTACATGATCGTGCTAGAGAAAGCACCGAAATGTGATGTGAAGGTGTTTGACGTGGAAAGCGCCTGAAAAGTCGAGAAGGTTTCAGGGTTCCGGCGGGCGGGGAGTTACTGTTGCGCGCACGCACGGGGCGTGTCCGCGCGGCCGCGGTGCGGCGTTGGCGCAGAGCCGCCGCGGATGCTGCGGTAGACGCACCTGTCGCAGTTGCACGACGCCGCTACCGACACTCGACACATGCACGTGCTCGAAAACATCGCGATTTAATTAACTCTGTGAAATGACCAGTGATAATTCAGTGACAGTGAAAAGGCGGCCCTAGAGGACCTGCGTCTGCGCGTTCAGGATCAACCCTAGGTCGGTAGCGCAACATTTTATCATTCCCTTATCACACTATCGCGTGTTTTGATTGCGCACGCAATTTCCCGTCGTGCAAATATTGAAGATGTGTTGCTTCGCTTTACTTTAACATTAATATTTTACGTTTTATACGACAAAATTCTTGCTTAATTATTTTGTTACCTCGATAACAGAACCGGTACGATTAAACATATTATACAATTTGAAATACAATGACATCAAATAATCGGGTTATTTAACGGCACAATTTTAGGATAGTACATTGTTCGTTAAGTTTTTGCATAATAGAGGATAAGTTGAATACCCTGAATTGTTTAAAATTAGAAGATTGCAGAGGAGGGAAAAACAGTAGCAATAAATATTAATGGACTACATATTTTTGAACTATATTATTTATAAAACATGACAATGATGATTTATACTGTGACAGCCCTTGTGCTGATAATTCGATAGACTTAATTCAATAGTGGTTAGCGCGTTATAGGTTAGATTCCCACAACGGGACATATTTTTGTAAACTCATCTTTGTAAACTTTTATAAACCTTAATGCGTGGTAATTTAAAATGTGGTAAATGTTTTAATACCCCTTAGAATATATTTTTGAAAAATGTTTTTTACCATGAGCAACACAAAACACCTATATTGCATAATCACGCATAAAACAAAGAGTCGTAAAACTAAAAAGTGACTATTTTCAAAATTGAATATCTACAAACGCATAGCAAATTCTGGCATGCGCTTTATTGATAATGATTGCACGAATACTGAACTATATTTGATATACATACATATAGTTTATATTGGAGGTGCATGGATGGGCCCACACTTTATACATTTTTGCCTATTGTCCTTTTATATTACGGTTTATGTTATTCAGTCAGTTAGGAAGGTCTTAGTCTTCCTCCTTAGTATCCATGCCTTTCTGTTTGTTATATCTTCACGACTAGACTACTAAAACAATTGTTTTTAAATTTTGCAGGAGGCTTATAGAGGCCATGTAAGAACATTAGCGTAACAGAATAAAATAAATTAAACAGGATTACGTATAGATTTATCTTTGTCTTTACTTTCTTAAACACGGATCTAAAGAGTTTGAAAATAAAGAGTGTTTTAATTCATAAATCTGTCTGTTACCTAATTTTGTAATTAAATCGGGAAACTCGTGAAAACGAGTAGTTCTTTCGACCAGGTCAACCAATAACTACATACATAATTACGTCGACTTCATCGTTACCTACTCGAATTAACACGTTTTATTGATCACGAATTTCGTACCGAACATCGAGCAAAATTACACCGGAAATAATTTCATATCGGTAATTAGACCAAGTGAGTTCTAGCGAAAGTGACCATTAATATACGAGGGTGAAAATAAACGCATCTCATTGAATCGAAAAGCGGCCGGCTGCCAAACCTCATTGCAGTATTTGCTGTTAGTGCTGTTACACACATGCGATGCTAACGGCAAAGCCCACTAA
Source organism: Crocallis elinguaria (assembly GCA_907269065.1). Lineage (NCBI taxonomy): Eukaryota > Metazoa > Arthropoda > Insecta > Lepidoptera > Geometridae > Crocallis > Crocallis elinguaria. The sequence goes on along the minus strand of OU026079.1, from coordinate 5,115,459 downwards.
GCCGGGGCTCTGTAAACCTGACTGGTTCCAGACTTAAAGCATTTTGAACGACAGACGCCCTTAATTATTGTTAAGCTGCTGTCAGCTAAACCATTTACGAAAAATATCTGAATTTGCATTCGCTGAAACGAAACTTCTTTTCTTCTATATATATGGAACATCCTTATCAAAAACCTTGATGAGGTTGCCGCTGAAAATACTTTCAAAAAATCCTCAATGATTGTTCGTACGTGTGTTTGAACTGGGAAAAGATTACATCGGAGAGAGCTTACTAAGATAATTTAAACCGATCAACGGACGTACAGAAGCGGTATAAATCAAGGTATTAGTCGGCCGGCATTAGCCGAGGAAGCGCCGCGTTCCAAGGGGATATCATAATCAATGATCCGACATAAACTAGCGTTAATTACTAGGCCGCGGTCGCCTGCAGCTCCTGCAGGTATCGTGGCCCGGCCTGCGGGGCCCTATCATTGCATAACGATGTGGGACGAACGATCGAGAGAACGGCATTACAAGAGTAAACACTCGTTAACTCTGCACCGATGATTTCATACCGGTCAAGGAAACGGTTGAAGGAAAACCTCAAACGCCATACATTTTTTTCTAGTTGCGCATAGAACGTATTACCGTAATAAAATAGTGATTACGTTGTTATTAATAACATCTCGGTGGGCTTGCTGAGTGTGTTTACTAGACTTAGTGAGCACGAGATCTTTGTGAGTCTTAAATTCGAGTACTTGTTAGGTAAGGCCCTCTTGTGGCAAGAGTGGCCAAGTTGGTAGTCTTGTCTGTTAACCATTTCAAGCTACTGCTGAATAATTGTTGGTCATTGGTGCATTTCGTATCATCGTCGCGATTAACAATTCAAGTAAGACCAAAACATATTCTTAATCGAGTAATCTTAAAAGCAATAAATCATATTTGCCTCCAGGCGTTGGTTAAATAAACAGAGAATTCATAATGATTTTGCACAGCAAATTCAATATGACCTACCGCGTGAAATTATAATTAAGGGCCGTAAATATTTTGCAGACGCGGAACGAGCTTGTTCCGCGTCCGCGCAACGTTTCAGACGGGAATAACAGGAACTTTCGCTCGAGACTGCCAATGTGATAAAATCTCTTTATGACGCGATTATACGATGTCTTAATAAATTTAATTAACAGAAAAATAATGCTAAAATGCATGACCTGGTAGATGGTAGTGATCAGAGGGCGGCAGGTAAGTGTATCGCTAGTGGAAGTATCTTCTGTGCCAGCGTCGCCGAACGCGCTGTCACTTAACATCACGTGAGATGGCAAATAATTGAGCAAACCCATTTGCAATAAAAAGGTTTTCTATTTTGTACTTCAGTAGTTTACTGGTTTTAAAAAGCTAATTCAGAATTTCTGCTTAGAAACACTTGTAGAGTTAAATCATCGCTTTATTACTTAGTACATACATAGTTAAATAAAATAAATCAATATAATTTAATTGTTGTTTATTCCAACCATTATTCACGTACCATAGGTGTGTGAGGTGATGAGATTAAAGTAATATAATTGCTACCGATATCACGCGGCAGTAAATGATATTTACAACAGACTAGATACAGGTGTTACGATTGTTGTGTAGGGTTTGAAAATCTTCCCTCAGTCCTCACCGCATTAAATCGAGAGGTATGCCAGCCGACGTGGGCAAACATACCTCCAGCCGGCGCAGCAGCGACAACTACACAAGCACCTTGTATTTGTTCTACACAAATAAAGCTCCCGGCACGTCCCGAGAAGTGCTAGAAAGATAATAACATAAGGACAAACGTTATCCTACCGAAAGATAAACCAGCACTGCAATGTAAACTAAACATACACGTTTCATTCACCGCAATGGAAGTTATATATCTCCGACTAAATTCTTGGCGCATTCAAAAGCTCGAGGTTTGTTTTAGCTTATCGATATTTAAGATAATTATTATAATCCTCCGATCGATGTTGTAAGCGAACTAGTTTTGTAACATAAAACCAGTATCAATAATCAAAAACCAGTATTAGTAAATGCGTTTAAGATAGTGAATTATGACACAAGAGATTTGCATCCAATGTCCGCTCGAAGATACTTTGTTTTCTTAACCTCCATACTGCGCTCGTATCAGCTGAGAAACGAGAGAGAAAGTACTAGTATTTCATAACCCTGGCTTTTGAAACAAGAAAATCGAAACCGAATATTTGTTTGCTCAGAAAATATTGTTACATGTGAAGTTTTCATAACAACAATACCCTTAACAACACTTGACATCGTACGAGTATTTGAGTTTAACTATAGAAAATATCGCGGAAAGAGAACATAAATAGTACAAGTCGACACTTGAATATTTTCTAAAAACAAATTACAAAATCGTGCACACGGTGGCTAATATTTCAAAAATAATAGCGAAGTCGTCCTTTTAAGTCAGAAGCGATAGAACTTGATCACGAAGCAATTCATCTCCTCAAGGCGCTCCGATATTTGCATATAAAGCGCAAGCCGTCGCCACTATAACTCCACCTAATGTATGCTCAGAGCGAATCATAGTCATGCTAATATTGTAATTAAGATAACATCGAAGCAAAACCGGTTCTTCAAGACCTGAGTGCGAAGATGTCACCAGACCGACATAACTAGTGTCGGTCGGTCGGCACCGTCACATAATATTGATGCGCAGACAAATAAAGATACACGTTATATACAGATAGCAATTTGGGCAAAAAATTGTAAAAACCATTAAAAAATATTTTTTTTTTTAATATTTTTATTCACTTCCAACGTGAAATGCGCGGCATTGTTTGCAATCAACATCATCATTTAAATAAGTTCAACATAGTTCAAGTGAATAAGCTGATCTCGGGTTGTCCAGAAGTTCTGTAGGTACCTATAATAGAGTTTCGACGAAAATTTTAAATGCCTTTTCTTCCAAAAACTCGTAAAACAAATGTTGTTGACCTCCAGGAATAGTAATCCCTTTTGAGATAATATATCAATTCAAACTCAGGCGGTATATGTTTGTTTAGGTACAATCTTACCAATTACGTATTTTATAAAAACTTGTCTGGTAAAATAAATGTTTCCATAAAAAAATGTTTTTTTTTTCCATTGTTCTTTTATTGAAATATTGATGATTTGTTCGCGTGTTGTGTACATGATCGTTTTCCAAATTATCTCTTAATCCTGACCCTGATATTTCAAGACCCATAAAAATCCGAAAAGCTGATTTTCACAATAATTGTTCAAGGCATTGAGAAAGACAATAAGTATCTAACACACATTTAAACAGACTATGTACACGTTTAATAGTATAGAAGGAGTCTATACTCCAAACGCATTAGGTACCAGTTCACATTTGAAGCACTTATCCATAAACTGATGTAAACAAAAGCGAAAACATGCGCATGAAAGTTTTTATCCTTTCCATAATCTCTACTTAAATTTGAGAGCTTACATTATCTACCTTTTAACATTTATGGGGTATTGTTTAAAAGTTTTCTAAACCCAGAATGCATTAAAGCGGAGACATTGAACCTGGAATGTGACCCCCAAGACATGACTTACACTGGCCTCGGTACACCGCAACGATGAATCAGAATTTCTAGCTGTACTCGTAACTGACGGCAAACAATGATATCACATATATTTAGAAAAGGATAAAGAAGGAAAACCGCAACGGTTACGTGATCGCTCCATGTCGTTTTAAGTTTATACTAAAAAATTATCAGAGTGCATTTTCAAAGGTTAGGATCACGAAGACCTGTCAGAGTGGCCTGACACCAAGTTGTTAAGAATAAGAAGACAAGACAATGCAACAGGTCGGCTTAAAGCGCGGTATGAGGCAATAGGTATTGTTTTGGTGGAACGTATTTGATTAGAATCTATGCCCAGAGTGGAGGCAACGAGCGCGCGTGCTACGATGCAAGTATAGTTAGAAATGTGGGTAGTTGCACCCAGATTACTGCGGCTCAGATATGCTGCCTGTATGCCATTGCGCAATCCCAATTGTAAACGGTTCTCAAGGGAGACATGCCGGTTGTTCAAGTATTTGATGAGGAGATAAGAGCACCCGCTTCCAGCTTTATGTCATTCGCGCTACACGAATAACCTCGCCGGATGCATTCTTGGAGCTTACGTTGTGAAAGAAATAATAACTGACGTCGGACAGTGTGTGTGAATATCCATCAAAATCATTTAGTTTTCTTTGTAATTTCTAACAATCATTTGAAAAACATTACCTAATAGACGAATTAAGTAATTTTGTGGCGCAGGGCACGGCTCACGCAATTTATTGACGCTTTGGGTATCCATTAAACATTTCGGAGATACCACTTTCCTTTGGTACCTATTCGATACAATTTAACCCATTTCTGTGTATCATGGTACAAATGGAATAAAGTTTTTTTTTACTTCCACGTAAGAATAATAATACTTCCAGAACGGTAACAGTCACGCAACACCGCCTTCCTAAAAAACACGCTATATTTTGGAACCTTACGAAACTTGACAGTAATAGTTGTTCTAGATACCATGAATATATTACTATAAGTTAATAGGTACTAATGTTTATTCTAGTACATTGATCTTTTGCTGATCACTAGAAACGCATCGTTTACGACAAGACAAACGCATCTATCGCGTTTGATATAAATCAAATTTTAATGATTACGAATGAGACAGAATGAAAGTATATCATTGATATTCCGAACCAATGAATGTGCTAGTAAAATTATTATTTATTTTCTGAGTAGCTGCGGCCGCTAACAAGTCAAAATCTACGCGTGTTGCAAGTGCGCTTATTAAATGATTGCCAATGATTTGCTAACATATATTTACTACATCCACAAATTTGATCCATGCAGCGATTCGAAACTAGGTCCCGTCGAAACGAGAGAACGTCATAGACCAATTCTGAGCAACTCAGCAAAACTATAAGCTTGTATCACAGAGCTTAACTAAAATATAGTAATTGGTTTTCAGATGAACGTGAGCTATAGTAAGAGTATAATTGGCAGCCGGTTTGCGCGAGAGCCGCCGAGCAGTCTACCGCGTCAGTAACCTACTTGTGACCAATGTATTCCAACAACATTAGCAAACAACGTCTCTTTTTAAAGGCGAAACTGAAAACACAGCCTTCGACTTTCCTCTTCAAACAATTGACAACCATTTAACGGCGTTTTAGTGGCTAACCGCATGCTAAAAGCATCTGTTAACGTTTTAACAACCCACTTAATAAGTTAGTTAACACAAAACCCTTTGTAAATCATGTACCATGATGTGGAGTTTATTGTCACCTCTTCATTCTTTTGACATGATTCAATTGTCGACAAGAGTCCTAAAACGAGGACAGCGACACGACCTAAGGCAGGCATGATAACGTGATATAAGAGCATTCCTAGTTATCTTTAGGTATATTAACACACTTTAGTGTTGATATTGCAAGAGAGCAAACAGTGCAGTTTCAGGGTTACCACATCTCTAGTCAGGACGTCAACCTCGACTAGTTAAATATATCTTTAAATAAATATACGTCATCGAGTGGATTAACAAACTCGGTAATGGGCGTGATAGCGACAGTCGCACGTCATGCATCACGCGGCTGATGAGGGCCGGCTTTGTGATGACAAGCAATGTCCAAAAAGCCTCTCATTTCAATAGGTGAAATGTTCCTCAAGCAAATACGTTAATTGGTTGGAAACAAATGCATTTCGGATTTAAGAACTGTTATTATGTTGTTAAATTCCGAAATGCCCAGAAGATGACTCTACCGGTTTGTTTGAAATTGGTTGTATGATATTTTTTTGCTGTGTTTTAAATGAGAGAAAATGTTTAAAGCGGTGAGTCACAAAATTGCAACATAAAGGTAATTTATAATCAGCTATCCGACGACATTCCTCGAAGCCGCGTAGTCGCGACAGGTAACCTCCGCAGGCATGATCCGCTACCTAAATCTCTGTGCCGCGTCTTGATAAGACAACCAGACGTTTGAATAAATCTAACTTATGCAAATGTTAATTGAGAAAAATTAATCTGGCCGCCCTAAATTCGATGACATAGAAAATATTAATTTATGAAACCGCCGTGATACTTCCAATCGAATCAAATTTACTGTCGAAAGCTTCGTCTCACTGACCTTATTCCTGTATCGTAAATGGTACAGTACCGTGTTAAATGTGTCAAGTATTATGTTTATAGTGATAGTAAACTTAAAGGATTTAAGTGATTTAACAAGCGAGTCTACAGTTGATCCGCTATTTATCTTTATTAAGATCTATATGACATTCATAAGTTAGGCGCAGCAAAGGCATCGGCATTCAACGCGGATTACGAGTGTCTACGAATGTGATGTAACATCTTAATATGTATAAATAGACCACAATCCTTCTAGTGAGGAACAAGGGCAGCTTTTAATTTTCTTTTAAAGAAAAGAGACAGGATACTTCTTTTCAACCATTGACGCAGCATGCTTATTTATAAACTAGCGTCTGTCCGCGGCTTCACACGCGTGGAATCAAAATAAAATGTAGCCTATTATATAGTACCCAAAAATAATGTAACTTACCTATAACTATTAGTGAAATAATTTTTAGAATCGGCCCAGCGCTTCCAGAGATTAGCGGTAACAAACAAACCAAAAAACTTACAAATTTAATACTGCTTTATAAATTATAATATTAGTATACCTAGAAGTACAGATAGTTTAGATAGAGAACGGTTCCTGTGGGAGCGAGGGTAAAAACCGCTAGCAGAAGCTAGTCAAATATAAATACTTTTTCAGACACATTCTATTGTTCCGATCTTTCAAGCCCAAACATGCTGTTTATAAGCCATACCACAAACGAGGCAGCCCAACAATTACAATCAAACTTGAAAGTCAGCCTGCAATCTCGGGTGGTCTGTGTCGCTTTTCTTTTGTCCGTACAACTTCGTATCACGATGTTAAAAAAAATTAATAGGACATCTTCCGTTCGTACATTTTAATTTAACAACGGAAGCATCGTGACTTAGCAAGAATGGAATCAGATTAATTTTCCCCGTTGTCCCGCTCGACGCGTCCAATCTGTTGAAATAAATAGATTCTAAACATCGCCGAGACTCGCGTGTAGACAAAGGGTTAGGGTAGAGATTGCAGCAAAAGCCCGAGCTTAGAAATAAACGTGATCTCACCATCAGGAAGCTTTACAATAAAACGAGACAAGGACTAAAAGGCCAATGACTCTGTAAAAACAGACATTTCTATTATTTCTACCGCTAACGAAGACCACGTCTTAGGAATTATTCAAGATTTAGAAGATTAAAGGTAAAGAAAAGACGGAAACGTCCGTCTTGTCCCAATGATTGTGATATAAATTGGTCCAATAAATGATTAATAAGTGCGTTGAAAGTGAAGTAGCACCTGGAAGTGCGCGCCGTAGCCGCGTTGGCGAGTTTCCAGCTCCACTGAACTTTGACAAGGAGCCGGTGGTTCCGTATAATTGCTGTTACACATCCGTCTTATACACTTCAGTGGCTTATGTGGAGAAGTTATCCAGCTTCATTAAGCTTTCAAATAATTTAGAACAGTTAGTAAGGTCTTTAATCTTGCAAATCGACTGTAGCAGTATATTTTGTATGTGTAATATTTATGATTTTTGAATTGAAGATGTGAGGTTTAGAGATTGCGTGTAATTATGGAGTTGATGGTCGCATAATTTCTGCAAAACTGAATAATCAACTACGGTAAGAGTTCGGATTCGACCTGTGATTGATATTTCGAAGAAGTCTCGTAGCTGAACCAGACACAATAATTTTCGAACGGTTAGTGGTGAAATATGGTTGTTGTTTTGTTATTATTCACCATGGCCCGTGTAATATCAAGAGATTTACTTAAACGTATATGGGACTACTGCTACAAATAAATCAATCTACCTCACAAAAGTTATGGGAAAAATCGGTCGAATTATTAGCATCTTCTTTTTCGGCATAAATGTTCCTCAAATTTGATGAATAAGTTGGTATGTACAATTGTACATCATCTTCTTACACTATCCTCCTGTCCTGCGATCTGCAATCGAGTCGCGAGTTCCCAACAAGACGAGGTCGACGCACTCCAAATACGCGCATTCCCTCACTCATTCCGAATTTTCGATTGCTTCCAGGTATGAAACAGGAACAAAACTGTAATGAGCGGCCCCCAATTGTATTGCGTTCGACCAACAACAATATTTCTTTATTATGCGTCGTGACATGTTTAACAAGGCTGTATAGATTTAGGAGCGTGCGCTTATCGATTTTATGTATGCGGGACGGCTTTTATTGATGCATCATTAACATTAAATGAAATTGCTGTATCGTCATCCATTGATCATAATTATTTGGCTGTCAGTGATTGCGCCTGAAGGGTTCATGTGAAAGCGTTTGATCGGGCGCTGCAATGCAAGTGCTGTCTGATGGGATGTCAATTAACAGTGATACACATCTCTCGGCAAGGGCCGTGACGAATCAAATGTAACCGAAATGAGTGCGGCCGACGACGCCGAGCCCGCCAGTCTTGCCACCGCCAACATTATTCATTACATACAAACGATCCTAAAAGTCTTAAATGAAAAGATCTCGGGCTACTGCCTACTTTGCCAACCGTTAGTTGATTACAATCATAAAATAGTGTTTCTGTGGGCTGCAAATAAAAACATGACGAAGACTACCGTCGTCGTCAGGAATCAGGAAGTACTACTTTAATCTATTCAAATTCTCCCTTACGCCGCATACTTTAGGTAAAATTCTTTTGTATTGAAATAAGATTGAAAATGGCGATGTGTTTGCTTTTAGTTGAAGATTATTTCGTAGTTTTTATTTAATTAAGAAAAAGAGACACCATAATGTTTAAATATTCTTACATGTCTTTTGCAATTTTTTTACACGATTCTGGGCCATTTATAGTAATATTTTATAGATAAGTCTTTTCTATAAACACTTCGCTATACTGCCGTATTTCTTTTTCTTGTTACATCCATGGAATCGGAGATTTGTACACCGAAAAACTGTTTTTTCTTCTAAAGTTTTGCTTTAGCCACCCCTTAACTCTGAATTCTGAAGTGCCAACTGTAGTTTACTTTACACCTAATACCAACTTACCAGGAGGATTACGTAACCTTACGGGGAAGGTGGTATAGGGCTGATGAAAGGTTAACTTGAACCACGCGTGGGTGCCGCTAAGCAATGACAATGATGCGATATCCAGGGTCTGTGAACTGCACCGGAATGCAAATAAATAGATGCGCATAAACAGGACGAGACGTTTGAACACCTGTCACTGATCGTGATACAAACAATGAATGCAATCGTGCCTTCGCGCCTAATGACGGATCGCATCGGCGACGGTTTGCCGTGGAATCCCGGACAATTGGAAATCTCTCTTGACGTGATGGAATGATGTATTTTAATATTACAAATTATTGGAACCATTGTGAACAAAAACTGTTTGAATTGGTCATAACCGTAAATTGTCTTTCATGTTTTGAAGTTACCGAAGTGTGTAGTTTATTTTTTGGCCAAATATGTTTTTGAAATGAAGATAGAGTAAAATTTTATGGCATTAAACACTATTATATTTGATTAGTTTAGTAAACTATTATCAACTCGGAGTAGAACAGCTATTGTTAATGTAAATAATGCAATAGTATGTAGCGTCCGACTAATGAATGCATATTCGTTACATACATTTTTGATCAATGAAACGCATCAGAGCAATCCATCACAGTCCCGCTAGAAACCTCATTACGGACTTGTATAATGCCAGCTAATATAATTCATTAAATTAATATTTAAGTATCTAATGCCATAAAATATGTATAGCACACTTAAAGTGCATCATTAAAAGGACACCAATGACGAATTTAAAGCCATCGTATACATACCGCTCTTTAATTGATTTCTACATTCAAATAACATCCAGATTGGATAAACACTCCTTGCGGATTATTTTAGTGAAGTAAAAACAGATACAGACCTAGTGCCATATCAATGACCTCGTCCACGCGAGGCTTCCCGCCGAGTCTATTTAGCATAACAGAATACATACGAAAGGAACAAACAACAAGTACCAATAAAACATGATAAAGCACCATAAAATCGCAAATCAATTCGTTTATGATCCCGAGAGCCGGCCGTGAGCAGAACAGGTGGTGGTACTAAAATGACTCGAGACTTTATAATGCAAATTACTTGCACATTCGGTCGTACGATATCTTTGAGAAAGTAACATAACACTTAAGAGTTTGTCACGATTGTCCATAAATAACAACGAATTTCTACTTAGGCATGACTTTCTTGTGTCAAAGATTGTACAAACCGGAAGATCGTAAAACATAAACGGCTGTTAAAAACCCTAATTTGACCGGTAAGTTGCAGCAAGTGTAGGCGGTATATCGGCATGTACGTGCATATTAATCGTCCGTGAGTTATAAATAATCAGCTGGTAATAAGGTTTATTGAGTTGAGTTGACAGTTGACCGTTCATTTGGACAAGTTTATGGCTGCCTAATTTCATTCCCTTCGTGTACCGATATCATGCATTTAACTAGGCTAAGCTAATTAGCATAATCTGAGCAATTACCTCACCGGCAAAGCATTTACGAACCATAGATCGTATAGGATTGTAGGGTCTTTCACGAGCACTGCCGCTTTAGTGCCCGTGAGGTTTTACAAGATCAGACAAGCTGTGATCTACTAAGAACGATTTATCTTTATTAGATAAATATGATGCCATTTTAGCATTCTTACTATCGATCCCACGTTATTAAATTCTTTCAAAGTTTATATGGCTTTATATGGCTCAGTATTAGATGAAAAACATCACGATAAAGAGCGAAAAGATTTGAAATCAATAATCTGATTATACGTCATAACTTCTGATAGAATCAGTTTTCTTAAGAACCTGGCGATTTCTGTTATACGATTACATGTAGTTACGTTTGTCTTTCAGACGGGGCAATGTTAAGCGCGACAGTGGCGGCGCTTGCGTGCCTCTGCTTGGCGCGCACTTCGCCTGCCGAGCCCTACAGCCTGCGGTTGTACCCGCAGAACCTACATAATACCAAGGTATCGTAAAAAGCAAAGTATCAAGATAAGAGATCATATTTAAAACGATAGTAGTGATATCAAACAAGTTCATGAACGTTTCTTATTTCCAGGATATAAGCAGTATCTTAGCAAACATAGAGGAACGCCTACGGGTATTAGACACAGTAAGTGCCGTTCAGGCGAAGCAGTCGCGCCGTCTCGACATCATACAGGACAAACTTGGTGAGCACACGATCAAAGACAAATAAATCACGTCACTTTACCGCGAAACCGTTATCTCGCGCTTTACAATCCGCTTGACCCTAATCACAGAAATACGAAGCAGCTCAGTGAAAAGCAGGACTAAATAGTAAATAGCGCAGCAGAAAAGCGTTTACAATATTAACATGCAAAACGCAATGTTTGAAACGTTCTGTTTCGAAACAAGTCAAAGCCTTCGTAATGCAATTGCTAAAGTCTTAAATGGCAAGAGTTTTCAAAGCAAAGGGCAGTGCATAAAAGTGACACAGTACAACTCATCCGGGAATTAATGAGTCACGTATGTACCTATTGTGTCATATCCTATTTTACCATATGCACGCGCTCACTTTCGCAACAATGCTTCGGATCGGTGGTAATTGACCGAACAGGAGCAACCATCAATTGGTAAAAGGATCCGCTTGGATATAGGGCTAGTTTGAATAAATTAAGGGTCCTTTGCATGACAAGGCTCGTTAACGAGGAAACTGTTAGGCGTCTTATTGTTTGCAGATCGCGTGGAGACTACATTGACTTTGAAACTAGAAAGGGCTCAATTAGCAGCAGAACGGCTCGAACATAGATTACACATGCTGCAGACTAATGTGCAAGTAAGTAATGACAGTCTTTGTTCTGAATTCGCTTGTGATCAGCTTAGCTGGGCTTAGAGATGTTGATTTATGAGTTTTTTTAACAGTGAAACTCTCAGATCTCAGAGTTTGACATCTCTGAGAGTTTAACCTTTATAGGTTGCGAGATTGATGTTATACAACTTTCTGCAAGGAAAAAATTCAATTCCGATGAGGCAGTTCAAACCGCCTTCAAAGATTTTCCTGATTCTCGCTCCCACAATTTCTTCAACCAAGGAATCAATGAACTGCTTATGAAATGGCAAAAGTATCTACATAGATAGCAATGATACATACTTTGATTGATGAAATATTTAATTTCATTGTTTTTGTTAGTTTTTTTTTCTGTGTAAAACGCCAATTTCATATGTAAGGACCTAATATTAATATTTATGAATGATATCTAACAGTAGCATGTTTCTGTTTTAGGCGTCTATAAAAGAAAGCAGTGAAAAGATAGAACGCAGTCAAACTAAGATAACGGAGCTGGCCCAGAATCTCACTAACCACATCAAAACACATAAAACTTTATTGGAGAAGGTAAGGCTAATTAGCTAAAGGTGCATTAATCAAGGTTCCATAAAACGCGCGTTAATAAATGACAGATTTGGCAGTAGGCTGGGTTAAGCAAAGATTGATTACCACGCCTGGCTTTCCTGCATAACTTTGATTGGACTTAAGAAAGTTGAATGTCGAGGTTATGGATTCCACACGCATACTATAGACACACTAAAGGTTATGGCTGCCTTCCTGATGCCCTCCTTAATGAGGCAGACAGAGTGAAGCTTACAGTAGTTCACCCTTGCATTTCAAGTTAGCTTCATTAACATATGAGAGTACCTATTTCATAGAATAAAACTTTTCCAGAAATTCTACTGGTCACCGTAAAATGTGGTTTACCTTCGGTCGAAATGCCAAATTGGAAAAAAATATTCATAATCATGTTGAGCAAGCTTTTGTTTTATTTCGCAGGTGAACGGCGCTTATGCAGACACGTGGCACCGAGGACTGGTGCTTGAGGCTTTGATGCGTGACGGCTTATCTCTAGTGAACGTAACAAGGCGCGAGCTGGCGGATGGCCTGAGAGCGCTGGCCAGGAGGCAGCGAGACGCCAGGCTCACTTCGGCCGATTTAGAATCTAACTTTGCTCGGCGGCTTCATGATAACACGTATAAAATTGATCTAAAGGTACTTTATCCATTCTTTAAGGGTAAGGAACAAGATGTGTGAATTTTAACAACAGAACCTCGTGGTTCTGCGTCAATGCGAGTTTCAGATCACAATTCATCTTTTTTTTTTAATACTATTGGATAACGAGACGAGCTGGTCGTTTGCGTGATAGTAAGCATATACAGGTTAATTGATGGAATAGACCCATAACAATTGCAGTGCCACTCAGTATTTTGAATCATAAAGGCCTGCATGGTACTGCATTACGAATTGGACATTTTACAAATTGTACATTTCGCGAATTGGACATTTTGCGACAACCGGACATTTTGCAAATTGGATTCTGCGCTTAAACGACAAATACTTTAGGGTAGCGTTTGATTAGTATCTCTAGTATCGATCTTAAGTGGCGGTGTGACCGAAGACAGCAAATACGATAAACCTCAATAGCATTGGTTGCAAACTTTTCACATTGAGAGTGGTAGAGTGGTGGCTAACCAGATGAACACTACATAAATTGCTTTAAAAAAGCTACAAACCGACTTCAATGACAAAGTACAGAACCGATTTTGATAAAATTTTTACGGGAGTCATCTGAAAATATATCTTTTCAAATAAACATATCGTAAATATCAGAGATATGTAACAAACATAAAAAACAACCTGATTGGGAACTTCCTCCTTTTTTTGAAGTCGGTTAACAATGTCCTATCACCATGCATTACCATGTTATCCTTCATCGAAGGCACATATTTATACAAGCCGTAGTATTCAAACTAACTGACGACGCGCGGCTTCACTAACACTGAGCCAAGCATTATCGTTTCAAATTTCAAATCATACGCGACATGATAAAAGCGGTCCAAATCATTTATTAAAATCTGGAGTACTAATCAAATACCTAAGCCATTTACTTATTCACAGCTTCTTATGTTTCAGATGCAGGAAGTCTTGGACGCACAGAAACATTTCGTGGACTCGTGCCAACGAGTACAGCAAGATGATCCAAACCACGTAGCCAACGTGCTGGACAAATTGTTTGACTCCCTTATTGACAAGTAAGCAAACTCATATAAGTAACTTTAGACAGCAGTCAGACAGCATAATTATGCAGTATAGGTGTGTATCATACTAATGAAATTGGTGGCACATCCAGAATCTACATAGGCAGAGTAGATGAAAATGAAATTATGACCTTTATTTCTCTTAATATTGAAACAGAATCAAACGATATTTATAATGAGATGGTTAAGTCTAGCGTAGTACGCGATTCATTGCAATTAGGAGTAAATTAAACAGGTACACTCTTTGCTTTTCAGGATCGCATCAATATTCCGCGAGCTGCAGACTATTCAAGTCACAGTACGCGACCACGACACCACAGTGAAGACGTTCCTCAACACAATCCGTGCAACACCACAGGTAACTATTTCACTTTCCTTTAGATGATGATCCTTACTCTTTACCAACAAAAACCATGTATTTCAGACTGACGCGACTTGCCATCGACTCGAAAGCGCTTTTCGCAACAGCTCACACGGCATCTTTAAGGAGACCGAGCTGAAACAACTGACTGAGAAGTTCGTGGCTCTAACCGACCGGGCAGACGCAGCGCTGCAGCGGCTGGAGTTGCAAATAGGTGATGACGCTGATGAATCGATGCCTGAGTCAGACGTTACGGCTGCAGCCGATAAATTGCTGCTCAAACTCAAGGGGATCAAGTAAGTAGTTTAATTTCAGACTCACTGCACCCTTTTACTCGTAAACCATGTAACCATATTTCTGCAGTTCCTTCTTTGCTAATAATATTTTATCAGCTAATTACTGGCAATATCCGTAGGTATCTATTTACAAAGTCATTTAATTCAGCTTAAAGTTAAAGTAATCAGTTTCGACTTTCGATACACCTAATACAGGTATCGGTTCAAGTGTTGTCACTGTTAAGATAAATTATTGAGTATATTTAGTTACTATAATTATGTACATATTATGAAGATATAGATACTGAAAATATACATGAACCAAAAGGTAATAATATAGTTTTTCAAATAGTATAAAAAGCTGATAATCCTCACTCGGATACGATTACGAAATATAATAGATGTCGCTTTCTACGCGGAATAATTCCGATTGAATTAGAATCACTATGGATTTCGAAATCTATGCTGCGTACTAAAAACACAATGAACCTGATTTATACTATAACCTAATGATCAGATTCACTATGAGCTGGAGACCATGGCTTCAGGTCAGGGACGTCAAATTAGTTTAATGTCACCTAGGTTTATAAAAAACTTGAATTTATACAAGGTAATGTGACAAGAAAGGAAATCGAATTAGAAGATTTGTTTCGATCGCAAATTATCGGTTGTGTCTGCCATCTCATCAAACATCGCTTACCAATGTGCTTTCATTTTTAATTTAACAATATTAATAATTAAAAATCACGACAGCCCTAGCAAATGTCACTCGAGATGATGTAAGGATTCATACTTCGAAATCTGTTCAGGGTTCAGGCCAAGAAACTCACATACATCCATACTGACCCCTGCATACATACTCAACCCTGAAAACATTACACCCATTTTTTGGGCAGTCATGTAACATTCAACATAAACATGGCGTTTCAGTAAACACAAACAGCATTTCGACGACATCAGCTAAGGATCGGAATGCATATAGGGTGTTTAAGAAGCGCCTATCCTTCTTTATTCTCTTTTTTCTATCCAGTAGATTCAAATCGGTCTGAAAAATCACTTTGACTATTAAACATCGAATAGAAAACGAGATACTTTTCGTATTTCAGAAGTGAAAAAGAATCCGACATCATTAACTGGGATGAAGATGAGAACGGATACTTCGAGGATGGCGGCGGCGATATCATGGAAGAGGATCGGCAGCTCCTAAGCCAGGCAGACAGAGGGCGGAGCGCCGAGACCACGACTGCACGCCCCGCGCACCGGAGACATCTTCACAAACACCCCTACGACCGCGGCCCTAAGCCCATGCCATCCCTAACATAAATATACCTATATAAAATATACAATTTTAAGACTGATGTATTATTTGTAGTCTGGTAACTGTCACAGTCTTTTTATCATGTAGATACGTAGGAAGGTATATTTAGTTTGTGTAATTGCTGCAGCCAAGATTGGCTCAGGGTTAATTATCGAGAGAAAGAAAGGCCTACAAATCACAACTACTGCTTTACTTGACTCCAACCCGATTAAAACTAGCTTGTCTTCAGGAAACAAACAATAATAAGGAAACAAGTTGTTTCAATGAGAACTCTAGACAACTCATTCCAGCCTAAGACTAGCGCCCACTGGTTTTAATCAAGTTGGAATAAAAATTGGGTTTTTTTACTCTTGTTGGTATTCACACACCTGATCTTAAGTGATGATGTAGTAGATTGTGGTAAACATGTTAAGCATGCAAGCTAGTAAGGACTGAGCTCTCAATTGAAGCTGCCAAAACCCATCAACAGGAGCTTCCTTGAGTTGTAGACAGGTAGCTAATCATATGAGCACTAGGAGACACTTTACCATAATGCTAATACAGGATGATTGGAAATATGATACATTCTTTGAGCATATTTGCAGCTACTTTAATCATATGATACCAAATCCGCAACTAGGTTATTTCTGACTTATTCAAGATTCAAGAACTGCTATTTTTTTAGTAAATCTAAAAAACTGGATTTATCATAATTCCAATCACCTGTATATTTCAACTATTGTACAATGTTGTACCATTGAACAAAAGCTAAAGCTTGTAGGATTTGAACCCTATACTTACGGATTAAATAAAATAAATAAATAAAATAAACGCTTACACTCATACCCCCGCACTAGGATTCCCTGTGTCGCAGGTGGCATGGACACACACTGTTGATTGACTGGTGTCACTAACTTCCACTTGGGCATTGTCACTTTTCATGTTATGCAGATTCTACTGTGCCAATGTGCAACAACATTGAGAGACACAACCTCTTATAACATGACTAAAGACCGTGGGTCTGTTGTATGATAGATTCTAATGACTGGCTCTAATGACATGCAATATTAGTTAAAGAAAAGAGTAGTTTAACAATAAAACCGCTGAGAGGTACATGGAATAGATCTTAGGTAGGTAAATCTCGTATAGTATAAATAATTAAACACCAACAGTTATTTTATTAGTAGCTAATAAATCTAACTTAAGACAGGTCTTAAGGAAGTAGTTATGTTTTAGCTAACACATGATGGTTTAGCTTTATAGGCTCATACAGTCAATAAACATAAATTGTCATTCATGTACTAACACAATAATAAAAGTTGGTGCTAGTTTCATAGAATACATTAAATATAGTTAGCTTGGTCAGAATACCTACTTTTTTCACTACATTGCTATTAATATTAAGTAATATACAAGTTGACAGTTTGCAGGTTTTTTGAAGACCAGAGACAAATTCCCAACCAAAATGATAGAAGTCATAAATATACCTAGGTAAAAAAAAAGCTTGTATTTTCGTTTTGAAATATGAATGGCTCCTGATATAATACAGTATCATAGATCTACTGATTTACTGTTTTTAAAAATACTTAACATAATGCAAGAATACACAGCAAAATGATTGCCGTGTGCACAGTAAATGTGGATCACAAATAATAACATACCTCCATCTTGGCACTGTTTTGAAATACAGTGAGAGACTTGTGTGTGAGTTGTGAGAAACATGATCCGAGGGTTGCAATCTTCTGCCGAGCACTGAACACCACCTCTGGTTCGTCTACCTCCAGCTCCACTGGAATTAAGATCACTTTTTTAAACCCTTATTTTCATTTAAACTGAAAATAGTGACTAGCCTGAAAACTTCTGCTACAAAAGTTCGGTATAGTATTATAGCTGGTATGAATGTCACTTATAAGTAAGTGTAAGGGTTAGTAGTGATAGATAGTTTCTAGCAAAAGTTGTTGTATACAAGCCCTAAATGCATTGAAATTTTTTTGATAGTTAGCTTTTGATTGTTTAATATTTGACCATTGATCTCACCGTGGATTGTAAGTGACTATGTGATTGAAAGTGTTATTGTTAACATACTAAATCTAGAATAGGCGCTGGCTTTCATGTTAAGTGTGGCTGCCACAGTGCACCGATAGATGCTTGGGTTTAAATTTCCAACTTGACAATGGTATATATTTGATGGTATGGCTAGCGCCATGAGAACACAGAAAATATTGGAACAGCATGGAAAAAGATTACAACAGGTAGGTAGTACGTTTTTAATATTCCAGAATTGATGCTATGTGTTCAAGATGCTGAAATTTTAGTAGAATATCTCAATATGATATTCCACAGTCTATGTTGATGTTTTGCAACCTAATTAACCAGGGGTATTGAAGTCCTATTTGAAAACTTGTTTTAAACATTGTCTACGTAATCAATATCATAATATGAATTAGAATTTAGATATTCTACTACATGAGAACATTACTTTTGTGTTCATGTCCGAATAATACATTTTATCAAAATAATGAGAACTATGAAATATTCGGAACAAAGGAAATTTGATAAAAAATAATACAATATATACAATGAGAATGTCACTATATAATCATTATTGAATAATATTCCCCTTTGGTAGAAACTACTGAAGAGAAAACATGATAGACTACCAGCTTTGAGAAGATGAAGTGTACAACTCGCCGTAGTCCAGAAATTGAATAAAGGCACTTAACGTAGTAACAAGATGGTCCATGAATTTTAATTACACTTACCCAGAGACGTATCTAATTCGACACATGCTTTATCGAATTCCTTTTCTAAAATATCTAACCACCGAAAGCCAACCCCGGTGGTCGCCATTTTTCACAATAAAAGTTGTTGACTTGTTGACAGTGACACTGAAATCAGAAATGTCAAATTGAAATGACATCCTCCTTTTCGTTCACAATTATGTTTAAGGTCCTAAAGACTTATCACACCATGTGATAAGCAATAGTTATTCGATCTTGAAAAACGAGCTTGTATAATATACTGTCTGAATAACGCCTAATGTAATAAGTCCTTTAGTTCAACCATAAGAAAATTATGTGTACATTGCGCGGCCCGTCTACTATGCCCGTGTAGTGTCATTTTTACACAATCGTTACAGGCGTTGTACAGTGCTATTTGTCACTAGATGGCGCTCAAAAATTAAAACCACAGAGTACTATTCTATAATTATTAAAACCATGTTTTATGGTGATATTTACTTATTTATATTTATTTGATTAACCATTTCATTCATGCCACTTTCCTACTAATTTTCCTTAGGTTCAAGCCAGCAGACCCTTGAGTAATAATGTTCTATGCAGCAGAGTCTCCAGATTGGATTATTTTCCCCATTTTGGATAAAAAGAAAACATAAAAGTTATGTTAGTCTCCGGTCCATAAAATATGTAACAAAAATCACGTCAATCCGTTGTTACTGCGCGAAAGGACAAACAAACATACTTTCGCATTTATACTATTATAGTATGGATACGAACTAGCTTCCGCTCGTATGTTTCTATTCTAGTAGGTCGAGTTATTCTCACAGATTTACAATGTAAAACTGTTGTTATTCTGATGTATAGGTAAATAAGCCTCAGAATGAGGTATCATACTGATTAGCAATATTACTGTAACGTTTCATCAAAATCCGTTCTGTAGATTTTACCATAGAAGTAAAATTAGTAGAACCACAGACAAGCGGCGTGTGCAAGCAGCGCACTGACGCCATAAACAAAACAAGCGTCCCGCGGCCGCCTCCCTTCCCACCCGTGCAGTGTTGCTATGACCGTTATTATTTATCCGTTTTTGGGGTACACATTAAATAAGATATTAAATTGTTATTCAAATGACTTCCAAAATATTTTTTGATTAAAAGCTCGGCTGAACCACGTAAGTGAATCCGGTTAAATAGACATAAATATTTTCCAAAATATTCTCAAAACTTTTATCTTAACATAGTTAAAATCACAAGAAAATGTATTTTTTTTAATTTCCCGCTACTCTCGTACCTTTCTTAAACTATGTTTTGTCTCTTTCGATTCAGTTTAAAATAGTCAAAAGGCAACAAAACAAACGTAGTTTAACTATATTTATTTATAACATAATTTAAATATTTTTTTAAATAATTATATCCTGTTATAGATATCAGATTGGAATGAAAAAACAATTTATTACAGAAACAAATTATCATAGAAAGGCAGGTATGATATATATATATATATATATATCATACATACTTATCATATATATATATATATATACATATATACATATATATATATCATATATATATATATATATATATATATATATATATATATATATATATATATATATATATATATATATATATATATATATATTATATGACTAGCTGCTGCCCGCGGTTTCACCCGCGCGGAGATATTGGATTTCATGGTTTTTAATTTTTTGCGCAGAACCCTAATTCTTTTCCTAAAATAAAAATTGCCTAAGTAACTCCTTGTACCATCAGCTATCTGCCAGTGAAAGTCCCATCAAAATCGGCCCAGCTGTTTCGCAGATTACCCGGAACAAACAGACAGACCAAAATTTTAAAAATGGGTGTTTAGTTATATGTATCGTATATTCGTTCATATGCATTTGGTAAAAAACTGTTATTTTGATATTACAAACAGACACTTCAATTTTATTTATTTGTATAGATATTGTACAATCGACACAGAAAAACATAGGACTGAGTGAAGTTTGGCTAAATACTCTTTGGCCAGTTCTATTCTTATTTTAATCGCATTGTAGATTATATTATGTCTAATTATTTGAATAAATACCATCGCCTTGTATTATCTGTGAAAGGACGGTGCTGGCGTAAATCGCATTGTGTACATTTTTTTGCACGATGTGTCATTCATTCAAACGATTGTCAATAGACGGGAAAGTGGGAAACCTAATTGAATTTAATGGCAACCCAACGCCTCTGTTTGTTGTCACCGGTTTTGAATATAAATATTTGCATAAAAACACATCAAAGTGAGAAATATGTGATACGTACTTGTGGAAATGTATTATTTTGTGTTTCTCTTTAACCCTCGTGTTATTTCGGCAGAATTTAATCGCACAAATCGTCATATTTTCTCAATATCCGTTTCGTGTAGTGACGTGTGCGGCGCTGTCAGCACTGACTGACGTAAATGGAGTTAGTGTGAGTCCTCACTCCTTTATTGTAGCATCATGGTTTATGCCCGTATTGTCTATCTGCTAAGGTTTATAATCAAAGGATTTTACGCGATAAAGTAGCAAACATCCACCCTCACACACTTTCGCTTTTATATTACTTGTATTATTAATAAATATTAGCAACAGGAGCAAGATTGACACGTGTGGGGAGGATATCTTCCAACCCCCATAGCAGATATGGGCGGCGGCAGCGATGTTGTTCCTTATTTGTCTGCAGCTCGCTTGACAATAATTTTAATACCTCGAGATAGCTAGTGCACTATTTCCGTGTGGGGTGCTGGCGTCACTGGCGCAAGGTGGAGACAACGACAAGGGGGGGCTAACGTCATCGGGAGTCGGGACCGCAGGAGCCTATGACCTATCCCTTATAGTTCCAACAATCGGTTTAGTGACTCTCACTAGATACACAGGTATGGTCAGAACGGTAAGAGTCCCGCTTACGACAGAAGATTGATGACGTCAAACAAAAAAAAGTTTAATAAGAACAACGTTCAGATTGGCAGTAATTTTATTGAACTTGTTACAAGTTACAAATATATTTATTTACAGTAAAGAAGCTACCCATAATTACATAATAGATCGCAGGATGTGTTACAACTTAACGAGGTAGGTAGATTTGAAAACATGCATAATTGCATATATAGGTAGGTACCTATGCATCAGAAATGAGTTAATATATGACCGAGCGAGGATATCTACACCTATATACCCGTCTGAGGTCACAGAAGCAAAGCGACAAACAGAACGAAATTGGAAAAATAACAAATCCTTATACTTCCTTGACAGATTTTTTTGTAACCGTCAGGATGGCTAGTTGCCTGTGGCATTTGTGTTGAGAGTTTATTCAAGAAGTGTTACCTATTTGCTAACTATCACAAATAATTGCTACTTGTGATATATTCTTGGGAATATTTTTGACCAGCCATCCTGACATTTTACTGCCAGCGGCATTCAATCTGTAAGCCATGGGAGCGATTGCGATGTTAGCACCGTACCTCTTGAGATAATGACTTTTTTTCAGCCTACATGCCGTTATTTATATAAGCATCCCGTGGGATGCTAGGCCGATTTTCATTTTACAGACCGTAGACTCTAGTCTTTTCCGCTATTATTCACAGCGTACCTACTTTCAAAAGAGTTGAAGCCAATTTGAATGTTCCAAGTTCATACAATAATTAAAGGCAACACATTATATTATTTAAACATATATACCTAGCATTGGGTACACTGATTCACATAATAAAAACTCTGCGAAATAAAATTTTGAATTTGAGTGAAACTATACACTTGTTGTGCATTATAAATAAGATAATATACAGATTGGTAGGTAGGGTACATATCAAATTTTTTTAGTTAAGTTTATTGTTGAAATTAATATTCAGATGTATAGAGGTGCTTTGTTCATGCCTAACATTCAAACTCATTCAGATGATACACTCATAAAATATTTTAAGAACACTGCAGTTATTATCACAGGATTTATAAGTAGTTATTGTTCAGCAATCTTTTTAAAATACAACTTATAAATAATATATTGTCTGATTATGAATAGCACCTGTATGTACCGAATATCTGTCTGGTTTGTCACCGACAGAGCCAGTTCAGATTTGACTGGTAAATCTTGCAAAGTTAACCAAAGTCACACAATAGATAATAGAAAATTGCTTTAAAAAAGCGACGAACCGACTTCAGTGACAAACTACTGAACCGATTTTGATGAAATTTCTATGGGACCAATCTGAAAGTATATCCTTTCAAATAAAAAAAGAATTTTCCAAATCGGTTTATAAATGACGGAGATCTGAGGTAACAAACATAAAAAAAGAACTACCCACCGAATTGATAACCTTCTCCTTTTTTGGAAGTCGGTTAAACATGACGATTTTTAAGCAAAAATGTAAAGTTAAATTTAAGCAAAAGCAAGAACCTAAAGATAGCAGCGTGAATATTGTTTGTGATGAATACGCGCCAAGAAGCAAAAAGGTGACTACGAAGACAAAAATGATCATAAGAGTAGTATAATAACACTGAAAATCTAGCAGTATGTTGAGTAATGTTACAAAACAAGGATGTAAACATTTTAGTGGCATTATTATAACGCCGTGGAATATTATAATGCCTTCCAAAAAAATACTTGGAAAAGTCCGACTTATATCAATCACTTTTTAATCTCCACAAAGTATTTTAACGAGTAAAGATTATGCTGACCATAAAGTAAAATATAGGCTCACTCAACTGCAACCGTTCCTAACATACAGCTACACATAATTATTTAACAAAACTTTTCCGAACCTACCACCTATCACGAATATAAACCCAAGTACACATATTTTATAGAGCCACAACTCTCGCGGCGACTTGTTGCAGCAGGGAAACTACTTTTTCTTAGAGCGATACAGACGCTCACTGGCGGCGTAAGGGGGGGCGGCAGGGGCGGTCCGCCCCGGGTACCAAGCCCAGGGGGGTGCCTAAATCACGCTTTTAATATCATAATTTTTTAACCTCCTTAGATAATAGCTGTTTCTATAGGTGAAATCCGTATGAAAATCCGTAGTTTTGTATGGAACTTTCATTTGGAGAGCGGGGGGGGGTGTGTGCAACCGAAAACGCCGCCCCGGTTGCCAGCCCGTGCTACGCTGCCACTGCAGACGCTGTCGTAGTTGGTAGACCATTCACCTACCTACTTGTCATGCACAAGTATTATATAGATACTTGTGCATGGCAAGTCATGATCATGATTATGTATTGCTACTGTCGCGATATACAGCACTGATATAATATAAAAAAATAAAACGATTCGAGGTGAGCATACCACTAGAGTTCCTCTATATTAGTCCCACGTTTGGAATTTGGATCGATACAATATGTTTTTGAAATTCAGAATTTTTCACTGAAGAAAAGGCATTTAAAGTTTACGTCAAAATTCTACTACAGAATTTCCGGGCAGCCCTGTATCAGCTGATTCACTTGAACTATGTTGAACTTTGTCAAATGATATTATTGATTAGATAGACTTAAAAATCAAGAAAACGCCGCGCACTTCCGGTTTGAAGCTTTTTTCATTTCTTTTTTTTTGGAAATTTTGAATGACGCTTTCCAAGGGAGGTTCTCACAACATTTTTTTTTGTTCTTATTTATTTTGAGGCTTTTACCTAACAATGGTATGCCAGAGGTTCTCACAACATGTCGACAATCATGGTTCTAATCACCTCTATCCGGGTTAACATACCAATTCAAACTCACCCTGGATAAAAAGAAAAAGATTCGAGGTGAGCTTACTAAAAGTTCCTCTACTTTATATTAGTCCCACGTTTGGAATGTGGATCGATGTAATCGCGACAATATATTGCGGTCTGTATAGTTGTAGCGCTGCAGAATGCGTTTATTGCACTGTATCGCTGTAAAAAGTCGTCGTGTTCCATAACCAAACCCAACTAATAAAGAACAATATTTACAGACATTGTTAGCAGCTAAAATTGAGCCAATGCGCATAGTTAGGCCCAAAATTTTTTTTAGAGTAACTATTTAGTTACCCACTATTTTTTTAAGACAAAGGCATATTTGGTAGGTTTAGGAAAAAACTACTTACTAATGCTGTGGAGTATAAAATGTTGCTCGATTTTTATGTTAATAGGTACACATAACATTAAATACATAACATCAATAAATCTCGCCCTTGCGAGTAGGTTTTGCAGCTATTTTCGGTTTATATCATAATAGTTATAGTAAGAGCTTAAAAAAAGTAATAATGTACTATGAACTCATTCTACAATAAAATCATGATTCTTATGACGTACAATAAAACTGTCTTCTTTAAACTTGTGAAAGTTACACAACTAATATGTCAACTAAATGCAATCTGACCTAACTAAAATTCCGTCATTATTATTACTATCATTTAGAAATTAAAATGTGAAATTAGTATTTAAGTAAATCTTCTATTATATGCCGATATTTAATATAAAATGTACAAAACATAAAATAATATGTACACAGACAAATTAGATTATTACAAACGTACTTCACTAAATTACACACTAAAATTACATAGATACACAATTACAAATAAAATTAACGATATTACTAATAACAAAATAAACATTTACACCTTTCTTAGATTCAAGCTATAAGCGTATCGCGGGGCATATTTTGAAAATATTCTTACTTTACATAACTTTTTTCTTTATTTTAGTTTGTTGGCTTTAACAATCTACATGATAATCGGTGTTCTAGAAATCTATGGCTGATAGAAGCTCGGCACTCAGGTACTAAACGCTTTATTATTTATAATTGAAATGTTGAATTTTATATACTTGCCCACAACTTTTAACACAGGTACAATCTTTTGTGATAAAAGCTATAGTACTAGTAAGCTAGTACAGAATAGTAACAAAATATGCGCTGAATACAGTATGAACGTAAAGAGAGTAATGGTATAGGAGAGATAAATAATCAAACTAAAGAGCCCTACTCCTACAACTGGTATTTTAAGATTTACAATGATTTTCTTTCGCACTTGTCGAGTAATAGTAGCAAATAGTGTAAAAATCCAAAAAACAAAGGCCACTCTCTAGCAAAGAAATTTATAAGATTAATTTGTGGCAATATTCATAATACTACAGGTTCTACATGTATCTCCCATACATTACATAGATTACGTACTTTATTACATACATTCATGAATACATATGATAAAAATAGCTTTTATAAAAGCGGGAACCGACTTCAATAAAAATATCGCGATATATGAAATTTCATCCCCTATTATTCCACCCTTACGGATGGTAATCTTTCATAAAATTTATAAAAGGGCCCTTACTCATGAAAAAAAAAATCATTTAAATCGGTTAAAAATTGTAAGGGAACTCGAGTCACATCGCCATAAAAAACAGAGGAATTAAGAACTCCTTTTTTGGAGGTCAGTTAAAATAATATGAATATGGATCAGCTTCAGAATGCTTGACCATCACGATCGTCACAGAAATGTACCAAATAAATGTGAACATAACAATGCTGCCTCCACACGTTCGCCTGTACAGTGTACGTGCCTACCTGCTTACAACCTAGTTGACATAAAGAGCCTCTCCTTTATTAAAACACCACAACAAAGCAAAAAACTTTAAACTAAAGCCGGTTACACACTGCAACTTTTTGCAGCGATATAAACACGCGTTTGTCAATCGCGCGACCGTATCTCAACACTAGCAATGAACTTGCGTTTGTATCGATACAAACGCTACTACAGACGCTGATTAAAACCGTTTCAATCGAACTCATCGCGCTGTCGAACGACTGATATACTTACCTACACGTTTTGTGTCGTGTCTGTATCGAATTTGCATCGATGCTGTATCCCGATTGAATGGATGCGCGAGTGTATAAAAGTAGACGATTGGCATCTGTAGCGCTGGCAATATGATTTTGTATTATAAGCCGTACATTTTTATCCTTCAAGGCTTTAGTCCTTAATCTCACCAACTACTACTGGCCTGCCGGTCCGCCTGTACAGCAGTCGGGTGAAATTGCTGTCCTATAGATATTCTTATAAAAGTTAGGTGCAAGAACAAGTAGGTAGGTAGGTATTTCTCGACTGTGTTTGATTTTATTTAGAAACATGTAGGAGTAATAAATGTGTATGTCACAAAAGTTGTCAAAAGTTCGAAAGAGTAAACGAACGCGAATAATAATGAAGAAAAGAAAATATTTATTCAGACAGTGACTGAGATAGAAGCCGTCTGCAGCCAACTTCCGGTCAGCCTTGACCCGTTGCGCTGTAAGTAAGTACTGCACTATGCGTATAGCTGGCCTTACACACCTAAGCATGTTTGCGTTTTGGTGGCAAAATGGTTTTGTAACAAGCGTGAATTACGAGGTATCAAAACCATCAAATATCCACGAAACAGGCAAGAACAGCAATACAGCCAGATAGTGCTACCTCTTTCACTCCGTCTGGGCTCAAAACGGCGGCTGCTTCGCTTTACGCTACATATACGTTACATAACTTGCGCACCACAGCGTATATATTTACCGCGGTTTCTGCAATGAACACGCAGTGTTTGTGTTATTAGAGATAGTAGAAGCTGCTGCGGAGCGTCTCTTTCACTACCTCTAACCGCACGGTTAGCGGTCGGACAAGATTTCCACCAAGCACCACCTTAGACGATACGATATGCGTCAAGCGGTGATCATGCTTATCCATCAATCATGGATTGCGTCTAAGGCAGCCCTCACACCTAATTCACAATTGATGGATAAGCATCAATCGCGGACCACGAGAAAACCATGCCACGATCCCCATTTGACGCATATCGTATCGTCTATTGTCGTTGTGGTTAGGGCTTGATAAAAATCTAGTCCGAGCAGGGCACTCGCTTCCATATACGCTTCTATGACCTCTATTGAAAAAAATGTTTCACAACCACTGCGTGCTCAGTGCAGACGCCACGGTAAATTAGTGGTGGTTCGCAAGTGATGTAAGTAGCGTAAAGCGGAGCAGTCGTCGCTTTGAGCCCAGGCAGGGCTTATAGACAGTACTATCTGTCCGTTTTGCCGTTCTTGTCTATTTCGTGATTTTTTTATGGTTTTGCACCGAGCCGCGCGTGTATTATTTCGTAACCCGCGCTTGATGCAAAATCATGATTATTTTGACAGCAAAATGCATACTTGCATAAGCGTCTACGGTCTGCATATCGGGCGTTTTTGTGTCTAACGTTTAAATGTAGAAGCACTAACGTCCGTTACGACTTACGAGTGGAGACAGCAATTTAATTTTTAGATTAATATGATAGCATAGGAACACCTGTAAAACAGTGCTAGAACATCGATTAACACATTGACTCATTCCCTATATTATACGCAGGATAAATCACTTAATTTCCAGATTTAAACTGATTTTTATGTCTACAGTCAACTACTTTATGGAAACCACATGCTATAGCAATGAAAAATATCGACGAATATTATCGGTAAAACGAAAAATTGTGGAGTGTGGTCTTTCCTCTCTGTCCAGTGCCTACCCAAAGGGAGTTGGCGTGATGATTGTACACGACACGTTAAGTAAGTTCTTAGTAACACTTCCACACTTCTCAGTCCTCTCAATTTGACATAGTCGCTGTTTTAGCTATAAATAATTATATTAGTTATCAGTACTATACATGTGGCTTCTATTATGGTGAACACTTACATAGACTGTTTTATATTTACATAAAATTATATACATTAAGTAGAAATGCAAAATCCATAAACATATTTGCACATTAGCCCCGTTTCACATGCTTTATACAACAATGCTACAGTAATGAAGCTGTGCACATTGACACTATAACTAGATCACTTCAGCTTTAAAGCACATAGTTTATTAGAATTTTGGTTCATTAAGAGATAATACATCCATTCTTGTCTGGTATGTGGCCGTCTGATCTCTCTATTTCTGACAGTATAGCATGGAACATGTCTGTCACCGACTGAAAAATACACATAGATCTTTTACTTTGACATTCATTTACTTGCTAGGAGTAGTTTTGAAGGTGTACATAGACATGATTACACCAGATAAAATAGCACTGCAGGATAGTAAGCATACAACCCACTCCTAATTCACGCAACCCGTCCCAATCAGCTGGCCGATAATGCTAAACCGTACCTTTTCCAGAAAGAAAAATATGTTTGGGTTGTAATAATGGTACAGTAGACATAATCAAGCAGTGATCTGATGAACCAAGTGGCCGATCAATCACTATCCGGTAATTGGCTGGATGTGCGATCAGCATATCAAAATAAATGTCTAAAAAGATTAGAAATGTCACAATAGAATGGATTTAGGCAACAATTAGACACTATTTAAATCAAGTCTTGTGGTTGTTTGTATTTAAACATGCCACTAAGGCATGTTTAGGAGTTAGATGATGTTTAACACATGTTTAGGTTGTGTTTAACTTTTTTGATATGACCGTAAATCACTAATAAGTCTGATATGTACAATACATAATTATGTTTTTCTTTTATAATGAGAAGCAAGTGTAAACAAATCCGCATTTCAAGAAATGAATACTATATGAATGAGTGTTCATGATGCACTTACCTCATTTCTTTTAGCACTGGTTTCAACAAAAGCAGCTTTCCATTTCTCAGCCAACCTTTTCCCCTCCTCTGTGCTTATCTTTCTTTCTAGGTGGAGATCAGTTTTGTTGCCCACTAACACTATGGGTACACTGAAATAGTAAAGCAGATAGACACATATTATTGCAAAAATATGACAAAAAAGTATTTATAAATACTTACCATACAATCATCTTATTAGAAAAAACAACATCATCCAAACAACCTTTCAACCAGAATATTTCAGGTAAGTATAGTGCATTCATGTAATACTGAAAAGTGGGGAAGTTCCGATATTACCCATTTCTACTAAATGAGGCAATATTTATTGGTCTGGCAACATTAATCTGGGAAGCAGAAGATGGCGCGGATGGCTACAGAAATGTTGCCAGTCCAATAAATATGGCCGCGTTTGGTAGAAATATGTAATTACAGAAATTCTAATTTTGCATGCTTATTAAAAGCTAAATGGGACGAGACTTATTCTAAATATTTTTAAGACCTAAAATTGTACCATGTTTACTGCAATAAATGAATTTGAATTTGAATATTCCACTTATTGGTATTATCCAATGTACTATTTATTAAAAATCAATATTAAATATTGAAAATTAAGCACTATTGTATTAATACCCAGATATTTATTTTTATACACTTTGATCGACGAGCTGGTCGTTTGCCTGATGGTAAGCATACCACCAGCACATAACAATTACTATATCACTCAGAACTTTGAAAAACAAAGGCCCGCGCAGCACTGCGGTGCGCTTATTACTCTGAGACATTAGGTATTAAGTATCTTAAGGCCAGTAATTTCACTGGCTACTCTGCTCAACAAACCGGAACACATTAATGCTTGGCAGCAAACTTCACAAGCAAAGTGCTGGTACCAACCCATATGGACACTTGCTTGATAGAAGAGTTAGTCCTACCTAGTAAGTAGAGAGTTAATATCTCATAGAGACAATGTCAAATAGAATTAAATTTCAATGTCTAGAATAGTACCTTTTTTGATGACCATCAATTTTTAAGTCTTGAAACTAATGAGACTGGAAATTAGGCGTTAAGATGTTTATGAAGATGGTGAACAAGCTACACCTAGTAAAGGCCTAGCTATACATCTAGCTGCCAGACCATGCCAATATGGGCTTAATGATAGATTTTCAAGTGGTAGCTAGCCAGGCAGCCCTCAGTAAATGCGCTACCACTGGTTCCGCGGTTGCATTACAATAATTTCCTTTACTAAGAGCTCAAGCTCATTGTAGTAATTTTTTTCTTCTGTTAGGTGGTTATGTCGCTCCAGCTCAATTTCAAATAAGATGAAGAAACTAAGAAACTTACTGTATTTTACCAACCATATCCAAAAGTTTGTCGTAAATGATTTGTACTATTTGAAAGCTTTTACTGGAGTTGATAGAGTATACCAGCACATAGCCATGGAAATCCATACTGTATTGCAGTGGGAATATGCTATATTCATCTTGACCTGCTGTGTCTACTAGTTTCACTTCATACTCAGTTGAATTGAGACGAATAAATTTTGTAAATGCTGCAAAAAAAAAAGACTATTACAAACTATCACCTGGGAGATAGCCCTCCTACTATATTGAGTAAAGGACAGTCATAGTTGATGAAGAAAACATCTTCAAGTAACAGTTAACCAAATTTTAAGCAATAATGCTTGAAGTTATGCTTCCTTTAATTTATACCTATAAGATGAGAATACATTGGGAGTTTGAAATTCAAGCTTTAAATTATTGAAACTATCATTAGGTTATTTAAGGTTTCCCAAGGTTAATAAAACGATAAATTGTAAGTATGATCTTACACTGCAAGTTTGCAACTGTATTTCTATGTTGAGTAAATAAAAAATGATGTATTTTAGATGTGGGTTTTGGATTATATTAAAAGGATTGAAATAATATTTTCTAAATATTGGCATATTCATTATAACATATAAATTAAAACAGCTAAGGATATTTTATTACTCTTCAACGTGTAATACTAAAAACATTGATGTGTATCATGTGTATTCGTGAAACAACACTTACTGTTTTCAATTGTAGGGTCATACGAATCAACAAACTGGCCTTCTACGAACTGTATGATGAGAGATGATTTGCCTGAAAAAATAATAGAATAGTAGAAATTACAACGTCGTGACAAAATACGACGCAGAAATACTTGTAAATTAACATTACCAACTGAGCGATATCCCATCATTGCAATCTTCCTTTGCTTAGACGGCATTTTGATAACACTTATTTTTACTGTTAAACAATAAGGACTTTACAGACACAGCGCAGTTTTTAACTCAATCTCAAATCTCAATATTTCCATTCAAGAACACAAGTTTACAGAATTCATTCTTTAATCTCGACAAATGACAATTTTGCTGTTGACAGTGACAGTTGACAGTAGCTAAATTCAAACTTGACATGCATATTACCGGCTGCGTTCACTCGTTCACTCCCATTGACGTGTCACGTGGGCAAGTTAATCATAATACGGCAATTGCCGTAAAATACGATGGTTTTTTTTTAGAAAATTCGGCTTTCTTCCGGCTTCTCATTGCCGTATCACAACATAACGGCAATTGCCTATAGGTGCTACTCTGATTTTACGATGGTAACCAAATGGTAACACTGCTGGCAAGTGTCAAATGAGTCAACAACTTGTCAACAACAAAAATTACTATACTTGCTGATTTGATCTGTTTTGAGTATTTTGTGGGAATCAACAAATTTCATCAAACAGAGCACTTAGTTCTTCAGTTTTACGTAAACTTGCGTACAACAACATAAACTAAATTTCTGTGGCTCATCACTACCTAAAAGATGGCTGGTATTCCCGAGTGCCCTCCAAGTTTGAAGTCTATTCAACACTATTTGAAGACTGCGCAGGAACATGATACCAGGGACCCAGTGGTCGCTTACTGGTGCAGACTACACGCCTTACAAGTTGGACTTAAACTAACGACAAAAAAAACACCAGAAGAAACCAAAGTCTTAGTAGGTGAGAATGGGTACACCTTGTCTTCCTTTGATTCCAAAGCCTAATAAATAGTTATGGTCTGACGCACTATTTTACACACTGAAATGTATAGTTATACACCCAGATGTTTTTCATGTTTAGTTTTACCAATACCATAATAATAAAGAAACATAATTCGTTTTTTATTTTTAGCTCTGATGGATTGGTTAGAAGAATGTAAAAAAATAAACAAGGATAATGATTCAATCTCGAACGAAGTTGCTGCACAGGCTCATCTTGAAAACTATGCTCTAAAACTTTTCTTGTATGCTGATAAACAGGACAGAGAACAAAATTATGGGAAGTAAGTGAAGGCCATAAGTTTAATAAACATATATATTTTTTATGCATAAATAGAATGACATTTGACCACTATCTCGCCTGATTGTAAGTGACTATGCGGTTGACAGTGTGTCATGCTTGCTTAGATGATACCTTTTTACTCTGGACTTGAAGACTCCTAACAAAGACCCCAGTAAGGCATTCCACTCGTTTATGTTCCACTACTTCCACTCTGTTTGCACAATAAATGATGATTGAGCAAATAGGAGGTATATCCACCATTAATTGTACCTGTTCATCTTGTTGTTCGATGATAAACAGTGATGGAGGAGTTAAATGGTGTAATTCCTGAGCAGACTCTCCTATACCGTACACTGGCCTCACTTTGACACTGGCAGAAAAACGTCAAGCAACGTTTAAAAGCCATAATCTGAAGAAGAAGGGTAAGCGATAGACTGACGACTTTTTGTTGTTTGTCTTGTCTGTCAAAAGAGTCCAGAGACTCCAGCTGGTACTTGCCTGATTCACCACAGAGGTGGCAACAGTATTCCATTCATAATCAGATTTGAGCTTGGTACAGATTAAGCAGCTGTACATACGTAAAGACCTTAACAGGATCATAGCCAGGGTACTAACTTTACAGCTAACTGAGCCCTGGATTGAATACAGGAGTCAAAATTCAAATTTGACTTTAAAGTAACACCAAGTAGCTCTAGGTGTTTCGGTATCACTAATAACATTTTGGAACACTTTGGAAGGTTAAACTTTCCTTTGTGGACCGTCGATTTTGGGGGGGAGGGGGGGAGGGGTGGGAGGAGGGATACCCCCTGTACCATCCCCACCCTGCGGAGCCACATGGTTATGGAGATATCCATGGTTAAAGTTTTGAGGTTAGACTACATTTTTCCATAAATATCCATCGATTTATGGGGCGGGGAGAGGAGGGAGGGGGTAAGGGGAGGAGAGCTACCCCCTCCCTGTACCATCTCCACCCCGCGGAGCCCCATGGTTATAAAGATACCCATGATTAAAGTTTTGAGGTTAGAATACAGTTTGACTCCGCCCTAGCTCCGGCGCTGCGTGAAGAGCAGCCCTTCCGCCCTTGCGTGCCGAAGCACGGTCACTCGTGCTTCGTCAAGGCGGGCGAGGGCTGCTCTTCCCTGCGCGCCTCCGCCTTTTTATATACACTCTAGGGGTAGGGCAGACAAGACCACGTGGAAAGTGGGGTGCTCTGATTCGGTTTTGGGTATTTTTCGGATATTCATGTAGTGAGAATAAAACACAACAACAAACGATGACTGACACTGACAACTAACAGAAACAGATAAAAAGACGCTACAAAACAAAATGGCGTCGCTTCACGTTCCATTCCGCAGTATAAACATAAATTCGTTATTTTTTTGTATAAAAAAGTCAATGTAATTGTGTAATAAAGCACGGTTATTGTGCACATTAATTACACACCAAATTTTATAATTCAAAATAAAATTATATCTTAGAAAATATAAGAAATAAAATTTAATGAAATACACCTCTAGCATCAACGGAACGTAAATGTCAACTTTGACGTCTACCATGACAGTTTATCCATAAAAAACTTGCAAATGGCGTATTATTTTCCAATTTATATCGAAACTTTAAAAAATTATATCTCGTAAACCGTGAATCTCCGCACCTTGCGATATTCGTGAAAAGCTTTCTATTTAAGAGTACTAACTACTATAAAAACGTGAACTTCCAAATCAACGGTCCACAAAGGAAAGTTTAGCCCATCTTTGTTTAATGTAATACTGATCTTACCTGGGTTTATATCTACATATTTCTATCATGCTTTATTAATTTTTAGATTCTAAACAAGTAGTACTTATGCAGTATGCTGTCAACCACATAACATCTTGTGAGATTATAGTTATGCAAACTTTAATTAAGCTCAATTATATAAAACAAAAATTACTCTGTGACTGATTTAAGAAATAAGTTTCTTTGAACAAACGAAATAGTTTCCTCTTCACAGTAAAAATTATCATTTTTACACAACTGCACAAAAAAGAGTGTAATGTTTTTAGGGTTCGTTTGTATGTATGTCTGTTGTATGTATTTATTTCACCATAACTTTCAAATGTCTGAACAGATTTAGATTTATACATCATCCTGAGTGACACTGTCTATCATGTTTTTTCTGTAATTTTTGTTACATCAACAAATTGACGATGAACAAGTTCCTGCTAAAATTGGAAATAATTATCTTAATATTGGTTGTTTCTTTTTTCAGAAATATTGTTAAAGCATTCTACACTGCAGGCATGATCTATGATGTCCTCACTACATTTGGAGAGCTGACTGATGAAGCAGCCCAGAACTGCAAGTATGCCAAGTGGAAGGCTGCTTACATTCATAACTGTCTGAAAAATGGAGAGACACCTGTGCCAGGTATTATAGTACACATGTAAAATTGCTTTAAAAAACGACAAATCGACTTCAGTGACTTACTACTGAACCGATTTTGATGAAATTTCTATGTGACTAATCAGAAAGTATATACTTTCAAATAAAAAAAGAATTTTCCAACGCACCTAGGCATGTTTAGAAGTTAAACACTGTTTAACGCAGGCTTAGGGTATGTTTAATTTTTTTGTGGTAAGACCGTAAAGCTCTTAATTAAACATTGCTAAACGGTTGAATAGTTAAACTATGTCTTGTCTCTTTCAATCCAGTTTAAAATTGTCATAGAACAACAAAGACAAAACAGCGTAATTAAACCAATGTTTAAAACTTTTTATTAATAAGAGCCAAAGTTTAGTCTAAACTAAGTTTAATATAGTCTCATGTCATAAAATTTTGCTGTAATATTACAAATAATTTTCCCTTAGGCCCAATGCAGTCAGAAGATGGTGAACAAGACCTCACCAGCACATCAAGCAATGTACCACCGGCGTCAGAGAACTTTCCTCAAGTACCTGGTTTTGCCACAGATCCACCCACACCTCCCGTTGCACCATCAAGCTTTGGTAACTCATTTCCCGACCCTAATGCGGTAATGAGAGCTGCTTCTCAACTTCCACCTGTTCCCTACACTCCTGACCCCAACCCTGGTGGCTTTGTGCCATATGATCCTTCTCAACAGCCTCAACCTGCACAACCAACCCCATTATATGGTGATAGCTCTTCTACTTTGCCCCAGCTGTCTCCTGATCAAGTATCTAAAGCACAGAAATATTGTAAGTGGGCCAGTAGCGCTCTAAACTATGAAGATGTTAAAACAGCTATTACAAACTTGAAGAATGCTTTGGAATTGCTTCAGACCGGCCGTGACCCAGCTTGAAATGTTACTCAAGTATGTGATCTTTATATTAAGTTTATCTCTCGATTTTTATGCAGGCAATTGAACATTATTTTAATCATATCATTGTTATCAAGCTTCCTTCATCTAGGTAAGATGAGTCAGGCAGCAACTTTAGAATTAGTTAATGTGTCATATTTTAAAGTGTAAAATGATGTACAAGCGACATGCACGTCTCGTAAAGTACTTTTTGAAGAATGCGGGAATTTCTAAATTACATAAATTATAACAAAAAACCCGTTTGTAAAATGGAAAAATGAGAAGTATTAGAATAACAGACTCATACCATGAGTATTGCAATGGCAAACTATGCTGCATGTTTGTTTCTTATAAATAAACTCTTAAAATGCCATGTTTACATTTTTTTTTTAATATTATAAAGATCTAAAGTGTTAATAGCAGACCGTTATGTTCTCAGACAGAGACATCACAAGGTATTATTTTTTATTTTTTTATAAATTGTCTTACCAATAAAACTATAAGTAATACTATATTTTAGAATAATATTATTCATTGTATGCATCAATTACTTTTATTATTAATAATATTTTGTAACATAATATTCTTAGTATGTTTATAGTGTTTTAGAAAATAAAAAAATGTTTAGTACTCCATCCATTTATTCATTATCAATCAAACACAAAATATTATAACGCCTCACCTCACACATCATGTAATGTGCCTATATAAATTTACAAGTATTATTGTAGTTACTTGTATGCACATAAATTCGTAACAGCTAATGAAATAAATACTAAAGCTTTTTGTTAAATATTAATACAAGCTTTGTGAAACTATTGCTTTGTCTTATAAAATGTAAGTTCGCGCCACGCTGACTGTAAACTATTGTTAAAAAGCAGTGGATCGTGTTTACTACAATTGAGCAAATTATATTAATCGTATAAGTATTAAAAATTGTGCATCATTATTATTACATTAAATTGTGCAATGAACATTAGCTACAACTACCCTCCAAATCCCCAATACACAGTGGCGGTTTGATCCTACACACGGTTACTACACACACACACACACACACAAAAGACATACACGCACACAAAATGAACCTAGCACGTATCGCTTAAATTAATATCACTTTTAGGTATACGCTACAAATACTCTCTGAGGCACACAACCTACAGAGGTAACAGTAGATATAAACTAAATGGGTTTTGTTTGATGTTCTAATTTAAGAAAACCAGATGGCCTATGTTTAATTTATAGAGTTGCAGTCATCAATTTTAAAATAATAGAGATTATATAAGGCCCTAAACAATATAACAAATAAACATGAACGAAGGACTAGCTTAATCACAGCGTGATTATCTTTCAGAGCAATATTAGAAGTTTCATTAGCTACCTATTATTTCGCCAAAGAAATATATTTAACGGCGCGGTCTCACTCACTGGGTTTGAAAACCGGTCACACACCAATTGGGTTGTTGACTGTATTCAAATAAAAATATAATTTTGCCGCGAAACGGTAGTTTTTGTGACAGAAATCCTATTAAACACAATATTTTTGTTTATTTTTAAGGAATTTAATTTAAATAAATAATCAAAATGTAATCACATCAATCCGAAGTCACGTGACCTAAAACGCCCGTGACGTCACTGTTTCAATCGGAATGGGTATATATATTTTTTTTGTTTTGTTTTTGGCTCCACGTGATTTGCGCATTTAACTAGTGTCAAGTTATATAAGTAATAATATATAATAAATCTCTAGTTTTGGTGCATGAAAGTCGTCAAAGTCACGTTAAAGTTTAGTCTAGGCGCGGTCGAGTGGAAGTGACGCTTCAGTAAATTGGTGGATAGTTTACTGAAGCTTCTATGGAGTTTTGGATAGAATACGAAAATACACGTTTTTCGTCTTTGTACTATTTGCCTTTCACTCATGCAAGTTTACGAACACTTAATGGTTAATAATCCACTATTATTACACATTAACACTCTATAAAACAAAGGTTTTAGTAATTAACACAAAATCAACAACAGCACATTTTCGCATTCCCGCCAAAACTCTAATGAGTATATAGCTCGTTGCGCTTAACTGCTTAGTATTTTAGAGTGATTTCTGTGATTATTTATCTGTG
This sequence comes from Crocallis elinguaria, assembly GCA_907269065.1. Classification (NCBI taxonomy): domain Eukaryota; kingdom Metazoa; phylum Arthropoda; class Insecta; order Lepidoptera; family Geometridae; genus Crocallis; species Crocallis elinguaria. The sequence goes on along the minus strand of OU026079.1, from coordinate 5,077,282 downwards.
CTCTGAATTCCGCGCCTATTTTTCTAAATTTATTTCGACTCTTGAATATTCTCCCATGATGGAAAGTGGCTTCATAAAGGCAAATAATTCCAATTTGCCGAGAATTGATTGTTTTACGGTGGCCAATTTCTTCTCGACAAACGATAATTTCTGCTCTGCTGAATTTAGAAATGTGAAGACCTCCGTGTAAGTACCTACTTATTATACCAAAAATCATTATTTCTATAACCAACAATGAACATATAACAGTAATCGTAGATTCTAAGATCCAAAGTGTATTAATTAACCAAAGCATATATATAAATCAATAAGCTCAAAAAACTTAGAACTCGTATTTTAATACATAACAATACATACACAGAAAGCATCGAATGAACTTGTCACTAAACGTAGCACAGACTAGGTAGTAGTGGTTATATTCTCTTTGCTTGTCACTTTACAGTGTTATAGAAAATTACTCTGTGGTAATTGAACACGTGACGTCACTGCCGTTTTGGAGCAAAATTTAAAACGGCATTTTAAATACATGATAATTAAAATATTAGTTGTTTTAAAAAGTAAATTTAAATATTTTGGGTTATATTAGGCCCATACGCATCGTTTTAAACACTTTCCCAAAATCAGTCAACATCCCAATTATCTCAACCTATTTGCATTTAAAAATAAAATGTTCGTGATCCGACTAGACACATGTTTGTATTCTTATAAACTTAGGTTAGTCCCTCTTGAGTCCGTTGCCGTTTTGTGTGGCAGCGGCCTTTTCCAACTCTTCCCTGCGGCTGGTCTGATACCTGAAACATAAGTTATATTTATAATTGTTTATTTGTATGCACTCATTTAAAAAAACCATTTGCGTTATTTAAAAAATGCGGTCACCGAACTCGATGGTTTTCTTGGACAAAATTAATACAACGAACGTCGAAAATGCGTGTGATATTTATGTCCACCTACACCGTAAATTGTGGAATTCAAAGGTTTGCGGTGTCTATTTTAGTTCTATATATAACCTCAATGTTTTAGCACCGATTGCCACAAGCAGATGATGTGACATTGGAGTTCAAAAGCATATAGTCGAGTGATGTACCTATATTGGTATTGACGTACCTAATTAATAATTTCAGTCCTGGGGGCTTACCACCCCATTTAAGATTCCGAGCCCAATGCGATTTGGTCGCTATGCGGGAGCTAACCATATCAACTTTACTTTGGTACCACCCAGCCAAAAAGCAAGATCGCATAGGTATCGCAAAGCTCCCGAAAGAATGAACAAAACTTGTCTATGTCACATATCTACTATCGCAAAAGTTAAAAAAGGACAACGCTATACAAACCCATATTTTGTCTCATGTACATTGAACGAATCGTTAGAAAACGTTAGTGCTATTCTCGTCGGAAAGTTCGGTTGTTTACTTTTTCTAATAAAATCGTGTTTTAGGCAGAAATCGTACAGTATTTAAAAAAATGTGTTGATGAAATGCTACATGACAATTAATAATGTGGTCTAGCCGAGAATAGTTTGATTTTAAAAGAAATTTTAAAATTGTACAAGCGGTTTTTCGAAATTTGCTTTTTGAACGTAGCTTCAGACCGCAGATTCAATGTTGCCAGACCGCACTATTTAGGATGGCTTTCCGTCCTATTCAATGTCCGTCCGTCCTATGATCGTCCTTTCACCAAGACTGTCCCTTTTAGGCTGAAATTATTAAGCCAACAGCGTTTTGAAAACTTATTATTATATATTTTATATTCACTTTAAATTTTAACTTCCTAATTTGTTTGTGAACGCATTATATCAACGCAAGCTAGCATAACTATACCTAACAGTCGCAAAGAGTGACAAAAACGGCATTAGGCTGATCTTTTTTTACAGATCAGCATAATGCCGTTATTGTAAGAATTAAAAATTTTACCGCCGATAAAAATTTACAAAAACTGAAGAGGTTCTCGAGTTGACCCGTACATTTTTTTATAACTATCAATCCAGTTCCGGCTTCGCACGGTTGGAGCACTGTGATCATATTTATAGTCGGATGACTTCTCGTAGTTCGGGTGTATGAACAGAACTAAGCATGGACCATATTAGGTATTTACTCACGACGGAACGGAGAAGGCGAATGGAGTGAGACAACGGTTAGACACTACAAATAGACACTAGAAATGTGAAGACCTCCGTGTAAGTACCTACTTATTATACCAAAAATCATTATTTCTATAACCAACAATGAATATATAATAGTAATCATAGATTCTAAGATCCAAAGTAGTATTAATTAACCAAAGCATATAGTATATAAATCAATAAGCTCAAAAAACTTAGAACTCATATTTTAATACATAACAATACATACACAGAAAACATCGAATCAACTTGTCACTAAACGTAGCACAGACTAGGTAGTAGTGGTTATATTCTCTTTGCTTGTCACTTTACAGTGTTATAGAGAATTACTCTGTGGTAATTGAACACGTGACGTCACTGGCGTTTTGGAGCAAAATTTAAAACGGCATTTAAAATACATGATAATTAAAATATTAGTTGTTTTAAGAAGAAAATTTAAACATTTTGGGTTATATTAGGCCCATACGCATCGTTTTAAACACTTTCCGAAAATCAGTCAACATCCCAATTTAAAGCCTGCAGTTGTAAAACTTGTTATACACAATATGTAGATAGATAATTCAGGTAGATAATCATAATGTAAGTAGATAGATAATAATAGGTAGACAATTCTTTGAATACGGAGTTTTGATTCCGCGATAAAGAATGACTAATAGCCTAGTTCACACAAATTAAATAAAAAAAATTACCCACATTATATAATTCTTATTTAAAATGGACTTCTGCAAAGTAATGCCTGATTCCATCAAATATCTACGGATTATTTAATAACATTGTTTGAAAACTGCTCGCTGCCCTTCGAAACCGTCCCTTTTCAGATAGCTTATCGTTTTAAATCGCTCACTAGAGCTGGCAACACTGCAGTTCAGAATGAAAGATTATTTATTATTAGAGCTGTAAAAGTAACGAGAAATCGAGTACTCGTATGTATTCGGTATTGAAATCATTAGTACTCGTTACTTTCGTATCGTTACTTTTCTCGTTACTTTTGATACAATCGAGTATCGAACTTACGATTACCTGACTTCGTAAAATGACTAATATATAAATGTAGGTACATACGTATTGTCTAACGTATGAACTATTCTCGTCTTGCTTAGATATAGTTAATGACATTATTGGCACAAAGTAACACCATAAAAATCCTTAGTAAAATAATGAAATAAAAAAATTTGAAAATCAGTCGAATCGGTCGATAAATGGCGGAGATAAAGAGTAACATCTCCACAAAAAAAATATAGGTGAATTGTGGACCATTCTGCTCCATATTTTGAAGTTGGATAAAAATATGAAGAATACGAAGCCACGATGCTATTTCTCACTCGCATTCATTCGATCGCTGGACAAACCGTTTCAGTTCACGCATCGTGCGTTGTATTCGTACGGATAACGAATCAAGCTGACATGATACGAAACATACCGAAGTAACGAATTGAATTTGTAAGTAACGATTCGGTACTTCGAATCTGGCGATGTACTCGTTACTCAGTAACGAATACATACGGTTTCTTACAGCTCTATTTATTATAAGTTTTGTGATTTAGGTACTAATTATCTTGCAAAAATTATTCAATGTGGAAGTTGTTAAGTATTCTAAAAATGATGATGCCGTTAGTACATAATATAACACTGCTGTTTTGTTATAAAGTAAATGAAATTTACTACTAAATACCTACCTCTAAATGGTAAAATAACCTAATAAAAAATACCTACCCAGTCCCAATTTTTTAAAATTACTATTGGTTTTTCTTGCAGTGAGGGCCCACGTCGTCGCGGATTTCCTTAGCTCTAATAAAGATATAGCAGCCGGATACAATAATCGAGGCAAGCAAGGGAATATTCGCGGCGTTAGTGTGAGAATCGCAACGCGAACGGCGTTAAATGCCAACGGAGACGGCGCAATTAAAGGCGGAAAAGTTTGGTGTAAGGTCAGTATATCCCATCCCAATAATATTATAAACACTGTTTTAAGTTTCCACGGTTATTCAGATTCAGGAGCTAAATTTAATACAAAAAGAAAGGAGTAAGTTATTCTGTATCAATAAAAGACTGCAAGAGATAGTTCTTTCAGTAAATGAGATTAATAAAACTATAATATCCAAATTAACTATTTTTATTTTATTAATAGATTTTGTTTAAATAAACTAATTTTAACAATTTGTTTTCAGCAATCAAATATAGGTATTGGACATACATAAAACAATGGATAGTTATCTTTGCTGAGGCTGCATGCAGGAACAAGAAACTGTTAATCATGTGCTGCTACACTGTATGGCCACAGAAGATATCAGAGTAGCCACTGGCTTGCAATGCGGCATATCAGGGAGAGAGGCTCGACCAGGGCTCCAGAAAATTTTCACCGCGTACAACTTCACTGGAACAGCAACCCAAAGCCGTGCTCCATTATGTAAAGGAGTTGGGATGGCTTGGGCAGATACTGGCAGGGGGAAATGCACAATACACCCCAAGCGGGATGTCAGTGCAGGCCTTATCGCCTTCAATTGAATAAGAAGACTCCAGCAAATTTGTGGGGGATTGCTCATAAATAAAGAAAAATGTGTAAATATTTTTATATCATTCATTCCATATAATATATATATATATAGAAGTAACACATTGTAAGTTGTAACTTGTTATTTTTCAGTTTCGCTGAGTGTTCCACAGGTGATCGATTACTGCATTTCTGGTTGTAACACCCTGCTGAAGTGCTGAGTTACATAGAGGCATCGAGGCCCTATAGTATGTTCGATAATGTTTCGCGTCCGTACATGGATGCCGGTGTAATGTCGCTCTGGTGTGTTCGCTGCTGTATCAACAATCGGTGTTAGCATGTAACACCTTAAAGGATACCCCGAGTTGCCTGTAACCAAATAATTTTGTTAGATGATATAATATTATGTTTTTATTCAATCAACATTTTCAATTTGTAAGTCATTCTAATAAATCACCCTGTCTCACTTTCTTGTGTATATCTTATATAATTGTTTTATTAGGTAGATGTTTAAATTTTTAACTTAATAATAAACAAATATGATTGAAATAATAGTTTTATTCGGTTATGTACAATCCTACTGTCTTACTGTATGCTTACCCAGAGACCATGTTGCTTCATTCAGATTTTCCATGTGTTTGGAGTGGATGCACATTTGAAATGAACGAGTCATGTGTGGCTCCTCCAAAACTACTGTCTACACTCATAATTTGCATATTAGCATTGCATATCTGAAAATGATTTTTTATTAGTAAAGATAGTTCAGTAGTTAGCTATAGTTCAGAATTGTCATCCCACTTGTTTTTAAAATAAAGTGCAAAATCTTTAAAAGTATCTAATAAATTGGGAAGTAGATGAAAGGTTGTAATTTTGATAAGCCCTTACCAATTGAAAATTCAATGAGTGGTAATGCTTGCGGCAGCAAAACTGTTCTTCGTGTTTGGTTGGGTGAATAATAGCAACATGGGTGCAATTAATGCAACCTAACACACCTGGAAACTTGACTTTTTCATAAAATCTGCAACATAGTAAAAATAACTCTTATTAGAATAACAGGGAAGCAACATAATTAAGTGTATCTATAGAGGTCAATTCAATATAAGAGTTAATCTTTATACACTATATAACAAGATGACCTGGTTGGCTGCCTGATTGTAAGCACAACTCCTACCTATATAAGAATCTGAGTACAACTCAGAACTTTGAAACACAATGGCCTGCATGGCACTGCATTGCTCTTGTTACCCTGAGACATTAGGTATTATGGCTCATAAGCCCAGTAATTTCACAGACTACTTTTCTCATCAAACCGGAACACAGTAATGCTTGCACAGTAGTGCTTGGTGGCAGACTTCATGAGCAAAGTGGTGGTAGCAACCCCGATGGACACTCAGAAGCCTGCCATCTAGTATGAATCTCTTCCCTCAAATATTACATTAACTAAGTAACATAACTAATTTCTTGAATCTTAAACATTATGTTCAAGATTCGTCTTGTCACATAGGTTGAATGGCTAGGCCCAAAGCTTTTTTGCCACTCAAAGGCTTTTGGCAAGTTAATGTTCAACAAAATAGCCAGCCTCAACGACTGTTACAAAATTAATAAAAATTCTAGTATTCTTATGCAACGAAAATCAAGAATGCCCATCTCACAAGCAATCAAATAAGCAGAGAAACAAGCAACTCTACTAAGGGTGGTACCTATTCCTCATCAAATATCTTTGTCCTATGTGCATTTGATCAAAGAACTTGGATGACTTAATCAAATTACCTAGGAACGCCGATATTTGATCAAATGTTATGACAACGATAATAACAGCACATGGTCGAAGTTCATCCATTTTCTCAAACTACGAAAAACACTGACATATTTACTAAGAAACCTTGGACAAAAATATTAGACGAGTGGAATGGGCATTTAAAAAATTGACACAGAAATTGAACAAAGATCATTGCAGTACTTACCATTCATCAATTTATTTAACTCAGACACAATAAATGACGATTTTCAATAATTATATGGATTTTCACGATCACTTAACGTTACGATTTTCCTAAGAAGTTGATAAATATTAACTTTTAGAAAGCAGTCTCTTTTGACAGTTAGCAGGATCGTTTTAGATACCTATAAGCTTGGGTGGTACCGTTTTAACACAAATTGAATGAACGAAATCACGTTTCGCGATCCTGCTTAGCTCACGATCGCAAAATTAAGCGGGAGCCAACTGGCTCCCGCTTTACGGGCGGATGGTGCTATTTTTCTGTTGGTAGCCAGGTAGGAATCGCGCTAAGATGGGATAGTAGGCCCCCTGATCAACTGGAATACATAAACGCGACAACACAGTCCGTTATTGTGGATTCCCTGGCACGAAGCCAGTCCAACGCTCGACGTCTGACTCTGCGATACCACACTAATTTTATTTCGTAACTGGTGTTTACATCATGCGAAATTGGTCAAGGTGCATCTAGTATGAGTCCTGATATTTTATAGCTGTTGATAACGAATAAAACAAAGTCAGAATCTGAGTTGATCTAAGAATAGAATTTACTCATACGATACGCAAGGTCTCTTAGGGCCGATCTTTCAATAGTCAGGTAACGTCCTATTACCTGAAAAAAGCCTTGGAGAGATTCGAGAAGAAGGGAGCGAGATCCGGCTGTTCTGGTTGAGGGCACACGTGGGTACAGCCGGGAATAAGCGGATGAGCTCGCGAAAGCGGCACTTCTGCCCATGACTATGACAAGATCCCCTGTCCTATGTCAAAAGGAAGATCAGAGAGCCGTAAATGGCAGGACCATTGGGCAGGACCGATACGATACTTCCAGCACTGGCGCAATAACAAGAAAGCTCCTCCCGGATGTCGACAATAAGGCATACCGGACAGTGAGGGCTACTAAGTTTTCGTCCTTTGTGGTGCAAGCTTTGACAGGACACGGAGGAATAGCCGAATATCTGTATACTTAGATTTAATCTCTCAGACAGCCCCGGACGCAAATGTGATCCCGATGTCCGTGAAGCGGTATGGCATATACCTAATCCTCGAATGTCCTAGCAGCTCGAATTGACCTAGAAAGGAACATACCAAAACTTACAACTGAGCTACGTGGAGAACATCTTCCGCATAGCGACCCGGAGAAACTACTCTTGCCGCCCCACAATCCACAATACCCACCCAATTCCTCCACTTTACTCCCAACCCAACAATTAACAAGTGTAACACAACAACCGACCCAATAAATACTCGACCCACGTGTCAGCGCCATAAAACAACTCTTGGCGTGCGGAGAGAGGGGCGAGCCAGGTGTTAGACTTCAAAGCGTAGCCTTCTTCATGGACAACCGCACTGAAACACTCGGCATAAGCTTCTACAATGCGGGAGCACGGAAACATGTTGCAATTTCGCCAGGCTTAGCTTCTCTGCTGAACAGAAGCACCACCCGAACGAGCATGAAACATAAAACGTATAACGCATTACCTATGACGGAAATAGCAGACCACCTATGTCGATTGGTGCGATCAAGTAATAAGACGATCGAAAGATGATCGAAGACGAATAGTGCATTCGAATGGGGTGAAACTCCTTATAGTACTCACAGGCATGCTCAGTGCTCACAAAACTCCGAGAGGCTGAACTAGTTCATATCTGACGTGTAAGTTCGATTTGATTGCTAATTTTTTTTGTATTTGGCGTTACATATATGGACAAACCGATTTTTAAAGTGTTATGTCTTATTCATAAACGTTCAGTAACCCTATTAGAAAGTGTTTTTCTCGTTTTCACGCGTAACATCTTCCGTCAGCGAGAAGTTAACAGGGCAGTTTATAGCATTTAGCTTAATGAGCGTTTATCAATAAAGAAGTAAATATTTACACAAGATACCTATATTATTCAAAAATCATCCTAGCTTGATGGTTTCTGTGTAAAGTTTTCTTTACAATATAATACGAATCTTTAGAAGTATGTATTCGGTTATATTAACCTGTACCGAAATTAATATTCGGTGATAAACCGTTTGAAACGGTACCGAAAAGAGTCACCGGTATCGGCGAAGCTACAACACTGCGATGCGAGGCGACGACCCATTGCAAAAACAACGCCGGACCGCAATGTGGAGCGCACTGCGGTGCGACGTAAAAATTTCCTCGCATGCGGTGCGGCACCGCATCGGAAATTTCCACGACGTCGTATTTTTTGTGGTGCGTCGCCGCACCGCAGCGTTGTGAAGTTCTCGCCGTGTGAGCTGGAAAATGAATTTAGTTTTTGTGGTGCAGGGTAAGACACGAAAATAGCCATTGATCTTCGTTTACGATTCTGATGTCATGCCGCCTAAATTTGCATATCTTCATAATATTTGGCGGATGTTCTGTTCTATTAGCTAAAATGAGATGATTGTAAATTATAACAATTATGACGGAATTTTTGGTCCAACTATCAGTCGTAGGCGTCAAAAATGTATCGCATGCAAAGAAAAATAAGTGTATAATAATAACACCAAATTTTATATACCTACAGCTGTTTAAAATGGTGCTTGTCCCCAAAGTAACGAACACGTCTGCTGCTGTTGCTATATTCGGAGTATATAAAATTGACATATTTTGGCAACCAGTTTTGTTTACATCACTGGTTTATTATACCTACCTTTAAGCTATGCTTTAGTTTGGGTTAGGTTAATATTAGCGTATGCCGTGACCACATCATCAGTTAACATCAGATGAAATAGTTGACAAACACCAAACCTATTAGATGTTAAGGACACGCCTAACAATGTTTTACAGGAATATTACAGTCCTTAGGATCCGACTGATTTTTTATGCTATGGATAAAAAGTAAGCATACAGCCCATCTACGCCTAAGTTGTTACCATCGCGTCGCCTGAACATAATCATGGGTAGGTTTGCGTTGCATATCCTTGTACTTCAGCGGGAAGAGCACTGATGAATCTTTACTATTCAAGCTCATTTCACATTTTGGTTGTTGTATAGCAAAAAATATATCGTACAGAGTGGCATTTTGTTGCGCTTATTAAAAATGCGGACAATTTTTTTTGCGATGTGGATGATAAAACTAAATGCTGGCATTTGACCCTTACTTCCTCAGAACATTCCCTATCGCAGATGCAGTAAAAGATGCCAAATTATCTATTATGTATGCTGAGAAGTTCATGGCGTTTGGTGAGCTTTGAATCGTCGATAAGTCTGGCGACTACTATACGGCAAGCTCCACGCTGTGTCGAGTCGAGGGTGGACTAAATACCTGGATACTCAGTTTCAAAGGTAAGAGCAGTATCTATACTGTCTAATACAAGGTATACAAGTATGATCGGACTTTTCTTATATTATGCGCTTTGCAAAGCAGAAATCTACCCTCTAATGTGTATTTCTGATACAAAGTTCGCTTACGCAAACGGCATGGTTTGTGCTAGGGCTAGGTATCTACTGTTCCTTTTTTTTTGTTTACGAAACGTTTGTGGATGTTTTTTGAGCCGCTAAAAGTTGATCATCACTTACCACACAACAAGCCTTCCACTTAGCATGAAGAAGAAGACCAGAGCTGGTGCACAGCGGTCAAAGGGATCTCCTACCATTACATGCGAGTAAGCTGCCAGGATCATCAATAGAAGAAGGCCTATATTGGCTGTGTTCTTCACCTTATCTGTAACAGCGTCAAATAAGAAATTTAGCGCGGAATAGATACAGTATAAGCATTGAATATATAATGTACAACACAAGCTGAATAAAAATTCGTCAAGAACGAGAGCCTTCATCCACTATCGACAGCAAAAAAAACAAGAAATATCGTGCTTGAAATCTTATTTATATTTTTATCACTAGTATGTCGATAAGTAGTACATAGGTATGTGATATACACTCAGCAAATAAGTAAATTTCGCTGTATACATCCCTATTCAATATAAAAAAGGTACAAAGATCCTGACTAGGATTTCTTGTATCTAGGGAATTAAGGATTATATAGGGTAGGTATATATTATCCACTTTCGCTACCGACAACATAGATTCATTACTTACGGCTAGGCACCGCTGCTAACGTGAGCCCAAAAATTATTTCGAGTGCGCCTACAGTCCTTCTGTACCATTTCGACGGTAATTTGAAGTCTAATGTTTCAGTAAAAGGGAACACTTTGGCGTACCTCACATATTCTTTTCGCTGCAATAAAATGTACAAATTGTATTTTGTATACATGTAATATTAAGTACATAAATATATATTAGCTGTATCCGCGACTTCGTTCACGTGGATGCAACGTCACTACATTGAAAAGGCGGATCCTCCGAGGGAGCCCGGTGATCTTGCCTGGCGAGAAGTGCGGCCTGGGATCTATTCCTCGGCCTTTTCGAATGCAGTCATTGCATGAAAGTGAAAGTAATTTCATGAAGCGAATGATGACTTAGTGGTAGGCAATAACGTCGGCCGCCGATTAGGACGCCTACGGCCTACCACAGAGCAGTATTAATTTAACCTTACATTGAAAACTGTAGTACCTAATACTGCTCTAAGAGATGGTGCTATATACCTAGGGCTCCTTTAGGTCGATGGCTCGAATACAAAAATGAGCTGAATTTCAGTGAAGGTAAACGTCGTGATGCAACTACTACTTACATGATGCTCGGGCAGTTCTAGATAGTTAGCTGGGAATATAAGTTTTTATCTATTAAACTGATTTTGATGAAAGTTGAAGTAAATGTAACCCAAATGCAAAATAACGTTTTTTTTAAAATCGATGGGATTTAAAAAATGTACCTACAAAAAAACTACATCAAAATCGGTCTAGGAGCTACGATGCCTCATACACGCAGATAAACACGTTAAACTTATAACACCACTCCTATTTTATATCGGGGATTGAAAAAAGAACGGTCACAATCCGATAAATAGTTTCGTAGAAAGGCGTTGACAAACAAACATCCTACTAATATTATAAATCCTACTTAAATATATAATATTATAAATGCGAATGCGTGTTTGTTAATCTGTCCTTCTTTCACGCAGTAACCACAAATTATATAGGGTATTCATTTTTGGCATAGATATAGTTAATGGACCGGAGAGTAACATCTATACCTTTTTAGGCACGGTTCCTGTGGGAACGCGGGTGAAAACCTCGGGCGGAAGCTAGTACTAGCACTTTAACATTTTGTATATTTGTTTGGACGCCCTAATTGAATAGAATATGAATATATTGCAGTTCCAATAATATTACATAATTCACATACATACGTGTCGAATTGATAACCTCCTTTTTTGAAGTCGGCAAAAAATTGACATCCCGAATTGTTGCACTAAATAGTGCTGTTGTTAATCCGTACGACATTTTCGCATTTTAATTATATAGTACGGATAAAGCTATCAGTTCAATATATTTTGAATACCTATGAACTAACATCATCATCAGACTGGATACTACAAACTAAGATAAGAGTAACATAGGTAGGTAGGTACCTATGTTACTCTAATACCTACCTATAACATCTAACAAATTAAACTCGATGGGCAGGTAATCTTATACGAGTATACACAACGCTGTACTGTACTGAGTAAACACCTGTTTCAAGAGCCAGTGGTTTTTCTCATTATAAAAACTACTAACACGAACGGGATTATTTTAGTATTTTCCCGATGAGAGAGAGGGGGTGTGAAACAGCCCTATATTATTAATTCCGTATTAAATTTTTTGAGGATATATTTATTACCTTAGAATTTGCGACTGCTCCGACTTTTTGTATACACTCTAAGCCCTAAGGATAAAACAGACACGATGTGGAATCAGCAAAGGTGAGGCAGTACTTCACACCAGAACCGTTGCTCAACTTATATCAAGCACAAGTTCGGTCGTGTATGGAGTATTGCTCTCATCTCTGGGATGGATCAGCCAAGTACCAGCTTGAGGCATTGGAGTCTATTGAGAGGCGAGCCAAGAAGCTCATTCGCAAAGACTCACTTGTAGAAGCTAGGCTGCAAAGCCTTGAGCATCGGCGTAGAGTTGCTTGTTTGTCGGTATTTTATCGGTTGCATTTCGGCGAGTGTGCGTCGGAATTACACCACTTAATTCCCCCTTCCCCTTTCCATAATCAGACGACTAGACAAACGGCGAAGCGACATCGATACATAGTTGATATTCCTCCCTTTCGCACGAAGCGTTATGCTTCTACGTTTATTTGGCGAACCGCTAAGGAGTGGAACTCTTTGCCCGAGTCTGTGTTTCCTGATCGTTATAACCTGGGTCTCTTCAAGTCACGAGTGAATAGGTATCTTCTAGGTAAGCGTGCAACATCGTCGACCGCATCGTCACTTACCATCAGGTGAGATAGTGGTCAAACGCAAGCCTATAATAAATAAAAAAAAAAAATATCGGGGTGGGCAGCGGCGCAAGTGCGGATCTTTTCGATAAAATTGACAGTTAAAATCGATAAGTGGGTTTTATCGATTTTAACTGTCAATTTTATCGAACTTTTTTTATCGAAAAGATCCGTACTGGCGCCGCAGGTTCGGTAGTGTGTAGGTACGTAATTAACCTAATCTATCCTTTTCGGTGTTGGCAGATTCGATTGTGTAATGTCGTGAAATATTACGATTGAAAATACGAAAAATAACTTAAAGTACGTTATTTTTTTCTTTGGACACTTGATTTTTAACCTAAAATTGAATTGCGATGCCGTTTTGTTTGTTTAAAAAAAATACACTAGTTTGTGTGAAAATTAAAACCTATTTTTTTTTCAAAAACTTATAATCTACGCGCTTTTATACTTTTGGAATTAGACTGCTTATTTTCAGGGCTATCAAAAAAAACTTACCGGGAACGGGAAAATAAAGCTGTGAAAATATAAAATATCTTCTGCCCACGGTTTCACTCGCGTTCCCACAGGAACCGTGTATTGTTCCGGGATACTGAGAAGTTCCCATCCCATGTACACTTTCACAGACTTTATCAGATAAGCTACCTGCGTAATGTCGAATTTTCATAGGAAATAAATTTATAGCTACGCAATAAAAATTTCATCTAAATAGGTGTCAAATCATTAAAAAATAAGCAGGTACTCAAGTAAATACTCAGTATAACCTACCTACAGCTTACTAAGTACAATTTTGTGGTTCAAAACACTAATCGCGTAAAATGCAACTTGCACTTGGCTGGAAACTGCACAAATTTGACAATGACAATATTTTACATTGCATTACGCCTGTCTGCCTAGTGCTTATGTCGTCTAATAAATTGAATGCAGTGTTAATCATGCAATCGCATGATTCATAATATTCCAACGCGCCTCTCGTTATCAAAAGCAGACAGTTCAGTCAGTCGTAGGACTAGGCCGCAAGCCAAATACCAAAATAGCAATCCACATCGCTCAGCCACAAAAAAATTCAATGCACTGCGCGACCTTTCTGTTTCAGCGTAGTATTTCAAAGAAAACTTACCAAATCTTTATGCAATTCCTTGGAAATGAACGGTGACAACTTTGTAATTCCAACAAATATAAAAAACACGCCTAAAAGGATAGACAAACTTTTCAATACGATGGAACCCATTTTTATCGAGCGCTCTTATTTCAGCCAGTACCGACTTACATCAGAGGCATGATAAAGATTTTTTCTTCTAATTATGTTTGCACATAATTTGTCACATTATCCTAGCGTTTTTATGATTTATAGAACGTTCACATATTAATTTGTATTCTTTATACTCGTTAAAAATTTACGAAACTTAATAAAATATACAAATTATATTGGTTGGAAGCGAGCACGTTTCGCGCCGGCGCGAAAAAATCCATACAGTCATAGCCACCTAGGAATTGCCAATGTTACCACAACTAATAATTTGTATAGGTAACATCGCACCATAGAAATGTATGAAATGTCTTACGTAGCTAGATTTGTATTATCTTTGCTACAACGTACATTTCTATGTCTACAACACATTTAACATTTCTATACATCGTTCCTACATAGCAATTGTTTTTAATAAAACGCCCATACTATTTTAACATAATTATTCACTGTATTTATTTACAATCTTAAGTCTAAGTTTTTTACAATATTTCTAGAAAAAAACAAAATATTACAAAAAACCTAAACCTAGAGTGCCGCCGGCAGCGGGGCAGGGCCCAAGCTACCGGTGGTTAGGGCTGCAGAGTGAGGAACCTCCTGACAATACGTGCCGTGTCAAGGAGCACTGCCTTCTGCATACGACCCTTGATCCAACCGTCTAGCGAGAGCCTCTTGAGATGTTGGTCGAGGCTCTTCGCTACAAGGCCGTTCGCCGAAACAACTATCGGTACAATGATCGTTGAATCAACATTCCACATGGCGGTTACCTCGTGAGCCAAGTCAAGGTACTTGCTGAGCTTGTCCTTCTCGGCTTTCACGAGGTTCTCGTCATGGGGAACGGTGATGTCAACGAGCACTGCCCGGCGTTGGGACCGATCTACCAGTACGATATCAGGCTTATTGGCAACAATAGTCCTGTCCGTAATGATAGAGCGGTCCCAATAGAGCAATGCACGACCATTTTCGAGAACTGGCGCCGGTGCGTACTTATAGTACGGCACCTCAGACTCGACAAGGCCGTATTGAAGGGCAATTTGCTGATGGATGATCCTGGCTACAAGGTTATGTCTGTGTAAATACTCGCCGTTAGCAAGATGAGAACAACCGGAAATAATATGACGGAGAGACTCTCCCGGACGGCGGCATGCCCGACAGATGTCGACCGTACCGTCTTTCATAATATATTTCCGGTAGTTATTCGTCTTGATAACTTCATCCATAATTGCACAGACAAAACCCTCGGTCTCCCCAAAGAGGTCACCGAAACGTAACCAGTTCACCGACGCGAGCAGGTCCACATCGGACCCTGTTAAGGCCCGATAGAACCGCCCGTGCAGCTCCTTGCCCTTCCATACGTCCTTGCGGTCCTCAGTGGTCATCACCACTGGTTTGCGCCAATTCTCGTTTGCCAACGAGAGAGGCGTGAGGTTTCTGTCAACTGCCACCACATCGCGATGCATCCCACACTCGTTGTTAAGGAAATATTCCCTGAGGCTGCACACTTCGCGGTTATGAAGCGTCTTGGCATTCAAAAAGCCACGACCTCCCCATTTCCGCGGAATGTACAGTCTCATAACAGACGAACGTGGGTGTAACATACGATGATAGGTGAGCAGTTGACGGACTCTCCTATCCAGGGAGTCCAGCTCAGTCTGCGTCCACTTTAGTATGCCAAAGGAGTATATTAGTAGAGGCATTACCCAACCGTTGAAGGCGCGCGCCTTGTTGCCACCTGACAGAAGACTGTTAAGTACTTTTGTCAAGCGACAAAAGAAACGCTCCTTCACCGACTGCTTAATGTCCCCTACCGCAATACCCAACGACTGTGACATACCAAGGTATCTGTAGGTTTCAGCTTCAGAGAGAGATCTGAGAGTCATTGTCTCTGAAAGTTGCAAATTATCAGAATTTACAACTTTCCCCCGCTGTACATGCATGACCGCACACTTATCAACACCAAACTCCATCTTGATGGCGCTGCTAAAAATCTCAGTAATTTTTAACAGCTTCATCAAGTCTGGACTTTTCGGTGCCAATAGCTTAAGATCATCCATATACAGCAGGTGAGAAATGATCTCACCCTCTCTACGAAGCTTGCAGCCTAACCTTGAATCTCTTAGCAAAGTGCTCAGAGGATTCAAAGCTAGACAAAACCACAAAGGACTCAGACTGTCACCCTGGAAGATGCCTCGCTCTATTTTTATAAAGTTCTCCGGACCAGAAGGGCTATTTCCACTGCCTGGTTGACGAAGGACTGTGGTCCACTGTCTCATGCACGTGCTTAAAAAGGATCTCAGAGTTGTATCAATTTTATACAACTCTAAAATCCTCTCCAACCATGAATGAGGCACTGAATCATAGGCCTTCTTGTAGTCAATCCAGGCAGTCGAAAGAGCCCCTTTGTTCCGTCGAACTTGTTGGCAAATGGCCGTATCAATGAGAAGGAGCTCCTTAGTACCACGGGACCCAACCCTACAACCATTCTGAGCGGGAGCCAAGATATTGTTTGCAACAACGTGCGAATTAATTTTTGCTCTCAGAATGGATGTAAGGAGCTTGTACAGCGTAGGCAAGCACGTGATGGGTCTATAGTTTTTAGCTTCCGTGGTACTACCGGACTTATGGAGCAGGGAGGTGACACCCGTTGTCAGGAAACATGGAAGAGAACCAAGTTCGAGGGCTTCTTGGAATTGTACTGCCAAACATTCGTGTGAGCATCGAATCCACTTTATCCAAAAGTTGTGCAATCCGTCCGGACCAGGACTTTTCCAGTTCTGAGCCGTACGAATAGCACAACTTACGTCTATGGTATCTATGGTAACAGATCCCATGGTCTCGATGGACTCACACGACTGTTCTACAGTACGCATCCAATCGCCCTCCGTATGCTCGACGGGCACCGACCAGATACCACGCCAGAAATTAATCATGGCGTTAGTATCCGGCATTTGCCCGTCGCTCACACGTTGGTCGGTTCCCTCCCAATTTCGGTATACCTTCCTTTGATCACTTTCAAAAAGGCGATTTTGGTGGTACCTATCTACACGCTCTCTATAGCGTCGAATACGGTTTACCCACGCATAGATTTTCTGCTTCAAAAAGTCAATGCGTTCCGTGACACCAGCCATATAATTCTGGGGCCTTATACCGGTCCCAGCAAATGCCTGATTCACGAAGCGCATTACTCGGGGGCGGTTGTTGCCCCGGCTGAAGCAGACCAGCTTCGCAATGAGAGTCCTAAACGTATTGATACGCCGCTCGATCCGTACCTGCCATGCGGGTGCATTTCCGGCGGTCCGCGGTGCTCGGTCAGCGTCCGGAAACTTGACACGAGCCACGCGACACACCGCAATAGCCCCACAGTACATGATCGAGTGGGTATCAAATAAGTTTTCACTAGCCCGTAGATACGGGGCTAGCAAAACATTCAGGGCTCCCATTAACGCTAGATTGCGTCTATTAGTGGGTAGACGAGGTAGTCGCGGCCTAGAATCAGGTGTATATTGGTATTCCAAAATTGCGTCTTCCAAAGCCCTTCTCAATTGCTCATTAACCTGGGTACTTACGCTTATATTCGCACAATCATCCTCATCGACTACGGGGTCTATCCGTGTCGCAACCAATGACGGGGCCGGGAGCGGTGCCGGCACCGGCGGCGCGACAGACAGGTCCCGCGTCGAGGCAGATGTCGCGCGAATAGGAAGCGCCTCCAGGCGCAGCCGATCAAGCACAGACTCGTCCAACAGCTTGAGCCGTTGGATAGCCCGCACCTGATCCGAAAGTCGTTGCGTAGATACGGCGACGGATGGCTCCAGGGTCTGAAACAGAGGCAGCATCCGATCACGGTACGCACTCATGTTAGTTCCTCCCTCTGTAGCCCCATAATAGGCGCGCATGCAATTTTCATTCATATCAGAAGTCCATCGCATGCGGCGCACTATACCACCGGTAGCGGGGGCCGCACGCGGAACAGAATGTCCCGCAGGCCCCAAGCGTGCCGGCAGCGGTGGTCGCCCACGTCGCGCAGGTGGTGGCGGCGGCGGCGGCGACGGCGGCCCGTCCTCGTCGCTCGACGCGCTGGTGTCGAGGGGAGTGCCGTACTCAACCCCCGACGAAGAGCTCGGCGATGACGAGGCGGGCGGTGGTGGTTGTCGTGCGCTCGCTGTTCCCGCTTTATTCCTTGATCGTGTAATCATTTATTTGGTAATATTATTATTATTATTATTTGGTTAGAATTTTAAAAAAGGTTCTCCGATTGCATCTTTTGTAGTTTTATAGTGTATTTTTCTTTTTACCTAGTGTAGTAGGTAATCAATAATAATCTTAGTTGAACGCCATCTTCCGGGGAGTAGCAATATCCATAGATTAATTTGCGGTAAATTTGAAAGAAAATTCCACCCGCGTCCCGCTCTCGAAAATGGAGTTGGAAGTTTTAGGTGGAAACGAAATTAGGTATTTCTACTTTTCTAAATTGTGCACTTCGAATGTTAATGTGTAATATTGTTGAATGGTTTACGGTTGTGTTCGTGCGCATGCTTAGGAAAATTAAGCAACAATGTAAAAACATTGTTTCATGTTTTTCCAGGAACCTCCTCTACGTAATACATAGAACCACATAGAACACAATAAATTATAATAATTACCATATTTTAATAGAACTTGTTATAGATACATACTATTTTTATAACGTTTTACAAATTCAGAATTTGAATATTATTTTCGCTTTTTAACATTTTTTTAACAGGACAAAAGTTTTTTAGTTAGATAGAATAGGCTTATGTTTGGCCGTGAATCGTGATATTCTCACCTGTTAGCTTTTATAGCTACATATTATTATTACTGGTAATTAATATTTAACATAATATGTATTTGCGTAGCTACAAAAACAGTTGGGAGTCTTCTACAGAGCATGTATGATCTTCTGCCCATTGTAGTTATTGTCTGTTGTTGTGCATTGTACAAAAAGTGATTATTTTTGATCTTATGTAAGTAACTAAATTTTTGATCAAAATCATATTTTATCTAGTTTAAGGGGTAGGCAATATTGACAGTGCAGAAATAAAATTATAAAGAATGTATTCAGGTAGAAATAGAATAAAATTTAATACATAAAAAAACGAAGATCACAAGAATATGTAACAATCTTATAACAGTAACTATGCTGTACCTACAAGTAACCAACAAGTAAGCTACAGCAGCTTTTGTCACGTCTTCCGTTCATCAGCATCTTTCCTTTCTCTTGTGAACACTCGGAGATCCCGTGTCCTGTTTAATCAATGGTGCAAATGAAATATAATTCTCCCTTCTCCATAAGCGGAAGTTATGAAAAATCATGTCCGCTAAAGACAGAATTCCAAAACAATGCATAAAAAAGACAAATGATGGAACAAAAACCTCAGTAAGCTGAGAAAGAATGTGAAACACCGACCAGGAGGAGGCGGACTGGCAAGAATACAAAAAACAACAAAAGCTTGTAACGAGGCATGTCTTGCATGGAAGAGTAGCGGATGCTCAAGAACCACAACACGACCGGGATTCCATCCGTCCGTCGGGATTGCAGACTTCTTGCGTAATAGGTCCATCCGAGTAGTCATTGTTGACTGCTCGTACGACCTCAGTTCCGCAAGGGCAGTTATCTCACTTTATTATTTCTTCTGCATATCAACGACTTGCTTACGCCAGGATATTGTTGGGTATGTAGATGATAGTACTGTTGTGGAGAAGGTATAACATTCCTGCTCCAAGAGCTACAAAGGCTCCAAGGGCCAGAAATCCAGGAACTGAGGAGGACCATGATTGAGCGGTCTAATTTGGTCGCATTTAACGCCCAGAAGACAGGCGTCTGTTTACCGTAAAGCGGGACGTGGATATTGCTTTTCAATCTTTTCAAGGCGTTCCGATGACTTAATTATAGACTACATCGATCTGGATATAAAAATCACTCCTAACCAATACTCGGTCTATCAATAGAATCCAAAGCTAAAAATGCTGCCATAAAAACATGGTATTTTGAACAACATCAGGCGTTACTTTACGCCACAGCAGATCACAGATGCTCGTATATATTGTACCAATCCCAGATGCGCTCCTGTATGGAGGATTGCGGCCACCTGTGGGATGGCGCGGCAAATTATCAGCTCGCCACCTTGGATTCTTTAGACAGGCGCGCCATGTTAAATAAAAAGGCGAGCAAATGGTTAACCACGCGACGCTAGTTTGGAAGAGGCTACTTACTTACCCTTGAGCACAGATGCAGAGTGGCAGTCTTACCATCTTTTACCGGCTCCACTTTGGTGAATGTGCATTGGAGCTCCAAGATCTTGTTCCGCCGTCTCCTTTCCGCCATAGAACATCAAGACTCGGAGAGAGTTTCCGTCCCTTTGTCGTTGATATTCTACCTATATGGACATCTCGTTTTGTAAACTCTTATCATCCGCACGGCAAAGATGTGGAACTCGCTTCCGTCGTCAGTCTATCCCGATGTTTACAAATTGAGTGTTTTCAAGTCAAGGGTGAATAGGTTTCTTCTAGGTGAGCGTTTTCCACCTTCTGCCCCATTGTCCCTTTCCATCAGGTGAGATGTGGCCAAACGCAAACCCATCTCACAAAAAAAATACTATCAACTGCCTTAGACATAATTCTGGGTCTGACGCCCTTGTCCCTGCATATACAGCAGAAAGCGATGGCGTCCGCTCTTAGCATTAGATCAGCAAATCAGTGGGAGCGCACTAGAAGTTAGAACCAACGAATGGCACGGCAAAATGAGAGACAGAGCCATTATCATCATCCCAGAGGCAAGTCGAGGCACCGATAAAATAGCCAGAACGTACCTAGATGGCAAAAAGTATGAAACGATTATGATCATGGAAGTTGGAACTTAGTGAAACCATCATCTTCTTGGAATATTTATACAGATGCTGCAAAGAATAAAACAGACGCGGGCTGCGGTTTTTATTCGCCTGAACTCGGCCTCGCCGAGTCGAGGGCCTTGTATAAAATCAGTACAGCGCTGCAAGAAGCCATGGGCCATACTAAGATGCAAAAACTATCCAATCCCTCTACGTGACTACTTCGTCCCCAATAGAGACAGACAGTGCGGCACTCGGCACAGAAGACCAGTCACTATATGGGTCATAACTGAATGCTACACGGTCTTACAGTATCTATCAGATAATGTAAAATAACAATTAGATGGACTAAGAGCCATGGTTCATGCTCGGGGAACAGCAGAGAGGATTATCTCGCTAAGCAAGGAACAACAAAATCTGTGGGAGAAGAGAACGGATTTCAAACACGCAAGAACCGTATCCCCTGCCCTAAACAGGAATATCACAGGCATCCTACTAAGATTGCAACAGCAAGGTCTTCGACTTTTAGTCATCACCAGCCACTGCGACTCAAACTATAACCTGTATAAGATTGGAGCGACAGATAGTCCTGTGCCGTGGCTGCTCGCTGGAAAATCAGATTGTGGAGCATGTGATATGACATTGCAAGGCCACAGAAGAAATAAGAATCACTACCGGAATGCGTGAGCAGCTGACGCAACAACAACATATGATTAACATTTACACATATAATACAACATCAACTTAACTGGAGTATCTTTGCCAGCACCTCAAGGCCACACATCGTTACATGAAGGAGTTATGCTGGCAGGAAACGCACCCCAAACGGGATGTCAGTGCAGGCCTTATCGCCCCCGTCTAGAATAAGAAATATAATTATTTAAAATAAAACAATGTTTTCAGACCGTACTTTTTCTTCTAGCAGATTTGTACTGTAGTACTTCATAAATTCGTCAGAACCACATAAAAGAATCTGATCTGTTTCTGTAAATGGCTTCAAGTTGAGTATATCTTTAAAAGTTAATTTATCTGTTGATATTGGTTCTTTATATTTAAATAAATTTTTTCCTGCATTGTTACCTAAATGTATAACATATTCAAAGTTCCAGTAAGATTTTAATGCATAAAGTTCATCTCTTAGCAATATAGTATCAATGCATTTACAACAATATAACAATATTATTCTCATCATATTGTCTTCATCATTTAAAATATGTTTTATGACTGAGAACAATGGTGCTATCCCTGTTCCTTGTGCAACCATAACTATCCTTCGAAACAAGTCAGAATCGATTTTATATTGTCCATAAGGTCCACGCCACATGGTGCATTGCCCAACATTCAAATTATGTAGGTAAGTTGACACTGGACCATTTACATATCTTTTCACAATTATTGCAAAGTCATAGTCCTCTTGCAGCTTCAGTTCTATTTTGAGTGGTGTATAGGCACGAGTACAAGAATAATTTAAAAAAGTAAATTTGAAAAGAAAATGTTCACCAGCATTCCAATATACATGTTTTTTGTTATTGGATTCATCTTTTTTGAATAAGAGAAGCTTGTGTTGTTTACATAAATCCATGTTTTTTACAACATAAAATAAACTGTATTCCAACTGAGATATAGCATTTTCTTTTAAAGACTTTGAAGATTCACCATTTTCCATATATAATTTGTAAAGCTTCATTTGTTGTTCATAGACTTCAAATATGCATGGATTGCAGCCGCTGTTACAGCAATCTTCTATTTTAGGCTCTATTGGTTGCTTCATTTTTATATGTCTACTATAATTCTAGTATACCGGTCTACTATACATATAGTCTACTACTTTTATAGGTACTAATGTAGAGTACATTCGTGTGTATAAAATATATTGCTCATGTAATTTGTCTCAGAATACAATACTCAACTTAACTCCTTCTTCTTCTTCACATTATAGAAACTGCTTGATGTTTTTTCTGCCAATGTCAAAGTGAGGCCAGAACCAATGATTAAAGAAATGGAATCTCTTTGGCCAGAACCCAATGATAAATATTTAAAACCTTCTTACCAGAACCTCAACAGTCATTGTGACGTACTAATTCGGACGATCAAACAAAGGAGATTCAGTATTTGGAGATAATAATGATTTGGTTGGTGATTGTGAAAACTATTATGAATTTTATTACATCCAACCACTTTAGAAGAAAAAAAAGTCTTTTCTTCTACAATCATTGTTTATATCTGAAACAAAATAAAAAAAAAACATGAATAAGTACATTATGTACTTAAGTACCTACCTACTAACTACACAATAACATAAAAATATACTAAAATATATAAGATCTATGACTGAATCTATGGATGAGAATCAATGTAGGTACCTAGCTACATATTATATATTAATCTGTGGTAGGTATAACTTGTATATTATCAACTTCAACTTTTGGTGAATGGCCTTTGTGGAAAGATAACCAAAATCTACACAAAATATTTACAAATGGACTAAAAAGTAAAAAACAAGAGAATGAAGCATAGAATAAACTATGAAGGGCCACTGGCCATCAAAAGATTATAATACTACCGTTTACCGGACATCGCTATTTTCACAGAATTTGCACATATATGCTGACATTCTATATAATTTGTGCTGAAATCAGACCAGCAGCCTTATCACGTAAGAACCCAGACTGGACCCAGACAGTCAAAAACGTCATTTCCGCCTCGACTCTTGTGTTCATCTGTCAAATTTCAAATATTCGCGGCAGCTTTTTACGAAACTCAGACTCAACCCAGACTGCGATAGTTTTGATACATGAGAGTGAACAAAATTCATACTTTGACAGATAAATGGTATCATGTAACTCCCGAGACTAATCCATGGAAAGATTGAAACGTCAAATGAATAAGAGACCTCTTTCGCTGCCGGATTCCGACTCTGAGTTTCGTGTCTTGTCGGTTTATTTAAAAATATTTGTTTCTAATTACTTGTATTTTCTGTTTTTAGGCCTTTTTCTACGGAAAGTGTACTTTCGAATTACGGAAGTCATACAGGGAGTATTCATTAATTAGTATTCTGCTTAACTACATATATCTTACAATTAATTTATTTGTTTTAGGAATACAGCAAGAATGGCGCGTTCGATTTTGATGGCGGCCGCCGAAGAGGAACGCCTGAAAAGATATTCAAATATCAATCGCAGGATGATCAGAGAGGCTAGTAAGCTTCTAATGTTGCCAGAAAAGGAGTTCGTCGGTCACTACCGTCTTCACAAATCCCATTTTGAGACTCTTTGTGAAGATGTTATTCCACTTTTGCCGGAGACACAGCGCACTAGCGCTGTGAGGCCTGAAAAAGGTAGCCTAACATATAAAATGATAACTAAACGTAGTGGTTATATTCTCTTTGATGATAACATCATATCCCTAAATGTTGCTTTTTGACAAATGTGTGTGCTAATAGTAATTGTTGTATGAATTTGTCTTGCAGATATTATGCCAATGGCTGTTACCAAAAAAAGGTAGGGGCTTATTATCACTTGGGTCTTTCTCAAGCATCAGTATCATACTGTCTCCGGGATGTGACTGAAGCACTCAATAACCCTACAATTCTGGCGAAATATATACAATTTCCCAGAACACAGATAGAGCGTGAGGCTATTACAAGGAGGTGAGAGTTTAAATCTGTTGATTTGACTCAAAATAATCACAAGTTTGATTAACATAGCTAGTATGTAATGTGTTGACTGTTGGGTATGTAAAACATTTTTCCCTACTGTGCCTGTGTGTCAAACAACACTAAGTTTAACTTTACTGTCTCATAAGTCATGTCGGTACATGAGATGTTTAACTGATCCTGTGTCAGTAAGTTAATCTTAGATGACTCTTGAATCAAAAATGCATTATAGACAAAATAGACTTGTGAAAGGTATATATCACACATGTACCTATATTCATTCATTATTCATTTGTAACTGTAAGTTTATAACTATTTCAATATAAGATTTACTCAATACTCTATAACATTACAGATGATTCGGGGTATGCACAGCGGCCGTGGTTGATGACTCCCATCGTCAATGCAACACCAAACTCTCCTGAAGAGTTATACACTAGGAAACACATTAGCGCCAGGAATGTGGTTGAGCGATGCATTGGAGTGTTGAAAACTCTCTGGCGCTGCCTCTTAGCACAGGTGTGTAAATTATTCAGTCTTTCAAACAGCCAATCATAACACCTTTAAAACTAATATGTTTATAATATCCGTTCCTCTTTTTCCTTAGGGTAATGCACTATGCACCCATCAAAGCGGGCAAAATCACCAATGCATGTGTGGTCTTGCACAACCTCAACTATGATGCGCCCCTCAATATAAACGAGGAGGAGATGACAATGGACCATGCACAGCAGCCACCACTGCAGCTCCCTATACACGAGCACCATCGTGTTGATGGAGGAAGGCTTGCTGTTGTAGACAGATTGTGGAGTAGCAGAGTTGTATAGGTAAAGTTACTATTATTTAACATAAATTATGTCATTAGATTCAGTTACTTAAAAAAAATGTATTCAAGTGATGCCTCAGTGGTAGTAATGTCGGCTGCCACCTTTAGGTCTGTGTTTTGAATCCTACAATGAACTTGGACTTAAAAAATAAATTTGATGCAATGATTCCGTGGTAGTTATATAGGTGACCAAAAATGATAGAGCAATATAAAAAGTGCTGTCTTGGTAGCTCCATCCTCAATTGAAAATCTGTCACCTAACCAAGACAGCAGCAAAATCACAGTTTAACTAGCTTATTTTGCCATAGGTATTTTATTCTTATTCATAGGTATCATTCATACTTGTAATTTGTTGTGCCACTCTTATAAACTCGAAGTTTTATGAAAATATAAATACAATTACAGATATTTCAAGACTTCAAGCTTATGCGGAATGTAGCAGCGCGGTGTTCAAGATTTCGAGCTTATGTGGAATGTGTTGCAGTGCGGCGCAGCAACAAGCACAACGTTCGTTGGATCACCGCTTAGAGATTCCAGATGTTTTTTGTTGTAGTTTACGTGTAGTAGTTATAGCTAATAAAGGCATTTGGTCCATTTCCCGCCCGACTGCCGAAGGCTTTCCTTCGGCAGTCTGGGGAATGTTCTTCGAATATGTCTATGTATATTTCTTTGGCTCACTCTGTAAATATATTTGCCTAAATTGTTGATTATATATAGTAGGTGTCCGACAAACTCTGTAAATAGGTTTACCTAAATTGTTGATTATGTAGTAGGTCTCTGACACACTGTAAATGGCTAAATTGTTGAGTAGGTTTTACAATTGGAACAAGGCACAAAATAAAGAATAATTTGATATGTTTATTAAGTTTTTTACTGTACTCCTGTGAGGTCTATACACTTTTTACTTATACATTTTTCCACAAAACACCTTAATTATGAGTTATATGACCTAACAACCCATACATTTGCTTTATTGATTGCATTCAGGTGGTAATAGCTATAATTATTACCTTACCCAAATAAAAAGGGAGATAGAGAAACAAGTTTAAATAGAAATATTCCAATAGAACTTTATTGTTTAACTATGCAATTAGTGGTTTAAAAAGTAGGTAAGTTAACAGTTTACATTCATCTAACAGCTAGCTTATGCCCGCGGTTCCGCGTTCCCACCGGAACCGTGCATTTTCCGGGATAAAAAGTAGCCTATGTTCCTCCGGTCCATAAACTATATTTATACCAAAAATCACGTCGATCCGTTGCTCCGTTGTTGCGTGAAAGCTATCAATCAATTGCAAATTTTAATAGCGCTTAAAAAAGAACTTTTGAAAACATCATACCTATTATTTATTTTGGAACTACAAACAGTGCTAACATTAAAACATTAACATAGTAAAACAAGAGTAGATCCATACTAATATTATAAATGCGAAAGTGTGTTTGTTGGTTTGTCCTTTCACGCAGTAACGAAGCAATGGATTGTCGTGATTTTTGGCATAGATATAGTTTATGGACCGGAGAGTAACATTGATTACACTAAGAATTACAAAATTAAATGTTAGACCCACACCATAGTACACAGATTCACATGCTGCGGTTAGTATGTGTTGCTACAAGCTATCTACAAAATGTACTGCATACTTAACCACATAGGCAGTAGGTAGCAGTTATCTACAATTACAGGTATAAAATAATCGACGAGAGCGTACTTGACGCCTATAACATTGGCCTATAACGTTGGCACAATGTAACACAGTTTATTACTAAGTTTAACATTATTAAATTTGCTATTACATATACCGAAAGACTGTGATAAGTAACATACGACGAGATTCGAGCTTCAACATATTATATAGGTAATGTTAAAAGTTCTAAGTAGGTCAGACTTGTTCGGCAATGCTCGCCATCGCTCTCGCTTGATCTTGCTCCACTGCAAGCTGCCTCTCCTCCATCTCATATGCCCTTTGTGGCACGTTCGGTAACCGTATGTCTGTAATAATAGGTAGAGAAGATTAGAACTAGAAATATGTTTTCATGCATGTACCAGTCGAGCATAGCCGAGTCTATTTGTTGCGTTTCTATTTTAAAGGTGTAGCTGATAGACATTCAATTTTGCCACTGTCTATAGAAAACAGAGCTTAAAGTGCAGACTTAGGTCCAAAAATGACACAGTCCTGTGCAGATTCAACTTCAAAACTGCCATTCAGCGGATAAGGATTGTGACACTGTCCATTTGTTTAGGTACAAATATGCCACTGTTCACTATTAAGAAATAGAAATGCCACTGTCCAAACCTATTATTGGCAAATTAACAGTAAGTTTTGAACAATTACTGGACATGGTGACCAATTTTTATTCAAAAAAAGTATTCTTGCCTAAACCAAAAAAAATGGTGGGCAAAATCTCAAAGAACAAACTGTAACCAATATTTCCATCGCTTGGCTTGTACACACCTCATGTAATATAATATTATTACATGTCCCACTATTCTTATCAATAAGGCCTCTATCTCTTGAAATGTATTAAGCATTATTATGTATAATTATTTCCCCCTGCCAGCATATATCCAAGCAAACACAAACCTTTTATGTAGCAGAGTGCACAAAACTTTCAAGTACTTATGTATTCACCTTCCATGTTACTTTCTTATCAGAACATTGAAAATATTATTTAAAACTTACGTCTCTCCATTTTTTTGGGGTTCTTGTGCATCCCGCCCCACCGGCATTTAGGATTGCCGCTAACTCCTCCCATTTTTTGCCGGAGTTACCCTTTGCAGATGGGCCGCTATTTTGTTGCCTCCCCACCGCAAAGCCTTTGTTCCTCTCCATGTAATCCACCAGCTGGGCCATTTGCCTTTCGGACACCAAATTCTGCATTCGGCATCTGATAAAAGAAGATTTTTCGTAAGAAGTTATAACCATAAAAACACAATCACATGATTCACAAGTACAAACGATTAAGAACTTACAGTTCTCTTTCGGTGGTTTTCCCTGTATAATTGTATATATGATTAATTTAAAAGTTCTTCTTCTTTCTTTATTTTCTGGCTTCGGTGGAATGTTAGTTACCAAGTTAGTTTTCCAAAATTCCAACGGACGGAAAAACTGCGAAACGACTCAGTTGACACTGACAGAAATAATACTTAATAACTTGCGTTTCGTTATTATTTTAAAGAAATTTATGATTTATATATATAAAGCGCTAGTGTTAGAATAGCAATGATTAGTAATTAAATGATCTTCCCCAAATATTTTTGAACGTTTTGGAACTTGTTTGATACTTTAACTTTGTTTTTATTTAACTTGGAGTCAAGTGACACTTAGGTGTCACCTTTTTTATTCTTACATATACGAAACGCAAATAGACCGAAACTCACAGACTATAATTGTACTTAGTGGCTCCCTTAATATGGTTCGTTCCAAACCGAACTAAATGAATAAAGTTAGGTGATACCAATAAAGCCCAGACTGGATACGATGTCTGGGTCCAGTCTGAGTTCAGGCTTGCGAGTCTGGGTTCTTACGTGATAAGGCTGATGATTCATGAAACAAGACCAAATTATATTTATTATCCAAATTTTAAAGAGATATTATGTATCAAGCACAGATTAGTAATGCAAAAACAAAGAGCACAGACTACTTAGAGGTTAGAGGTACTACAAAGAGTATAATAAACATGGAAAGAGTTCCATATCAAGACAAGCACAATTTTTTCTTTTTTCTAAGGGCGGATCTTTCAAGAGTGAGATAACGTCCTTAGTCTAGCGTTAAAGAATCAGCTAAGACTTATTGCTCTGATAGAAGAAATTTGAATCTTTCAAGTGACAGTTACGAGTTAACGGAGGACTAAAACACGTATCGGAGGTATAACTTTATCGGACTGTTTCATGGCCAGATAAGGTTGTTAGTCTCTCGTTAACTCGTCATGTCAAAGCCAAACTACCTTATCCTAAGTGTGTTTGTCTGTTTGTTAATTTGTTGGCTTGTTTGTTTGTCCTTTTTTCATGCAGCAACGAAGCAAAATATCGAGGTGATTTTTTACATAGTTTATGGACCGGAGAGTTACATAGGCTACTTTTTATCCCGGATAATACTCGGTTCCTGTGGGAACGCGGGTGAAAACCGGTGGCAGAAGCTAGTAAGGTTATAACAGTTTCTATAGAAGTTAAATGGTTAATAATTGAGGAATAGGATGATTACTGATTAGAATATTTTAGTTGTAGGTGGTATGTGTCCCTATAGGTATGTGCTCACTCTACTAGATAGGAAATCATAAGCCCGAAGTCACATTAATTAATGCTCATTTATTACGACACACGTAAACATAAAAGCGAGGGCTGCCGGGCACGCAGTTGCAGGGTGGTGGTGCGACTGGCGCCAAGAGCGCGTTTTGCCTCGCTTGCTAAATATCAACCTGCAACGCATGACCCCACATCAACACTCCTCATTTTGAATAAAAGTTTTACAGAAAAACAAATTGTTTACAATTGTAAAAAAGTATAAATATAATTATATACAAAACACTGTAAACTTATAAAAATCTAACATTATAAATAATATGTGGAAGCTGAAGTGATGTGACTGGCGCCATGTGCGCGTTTTGCCTCGCTTGCAAAAAATATCAACCAGCAACGCATGCCCCCATAATATATTGTTCGGAATCGCACTGATCATTGGGAAGAATGCAAATGGGACGAAACTTATTTTGTTCATTGAGGAAATTTACAGCCCTTTTCTTTTCGTT
Organism: Crocallis elinguaria; assembly: GCA_907269065.1. Taxonomy (NCBI): domain Eukaryota; kingdom Metazoa; phylum Arthropoda; class Insecta; order Lepidoptera; family Geometridae; genus Crocallis; species Crocallis elinguaria. The sequence goes on along the minus strand of OU026079.1, from coordinate 5,047,038 downwards.
TTGGTAATTTTGCGTGCAGTTTTTCACTCATTTTGAATCTCACGGTAAAAGCGATATTCTTCTTTCTTTATTTCCTGGCTTCTGTGGTATGTTCGCCACAGAAAAAGCGATATTTTAAATCAAATGAAAAAATTTAAAAAAACAACAAGTAACCAAGGAGAAGCGGTCGCTATGCAAATAACAATACGTAGAAGTGACATAAAAACGACGTTTAACCAGATATGTTCCGGGCTGCCTCGCTCGCTTGACTACAGGATGGCTATATGTATTTATTGCAAATAAGAAAAGGATGCCAACAATATAATGCCAAGAAAAAACTTTTCGTAAATTCTCTGAATCATCAGAGCTATAGTAACTTTGTGGTGAAGGCAGACGTAAATAAATTGTTGCCATTCTAAAGAAATAAACCTTAGGTAGCTAACGGTCCGTTAAATTCGTATTGAAAGACCCGAAAAAAAATGACAAGCAGGTAACGGATCAATAAAATTTATCGGTTCACTAGCAATCAGTCCACTAACGCTGCAATTGAAAGATTGGCCCTTAATCAAAAACATAGTCCCCAGATAAATAAACACATAACTTTCGGTGCTAATGAAAGTAATGATTAATCACTGATTAATGAGTGAGGCAAGCAAAAGGAATGCCAGCTGGCCATAGGAAGCCGGATATGGACCGGAGAGTAATATAGGTTACTTTAGATCCCGGAAAAATGCCCTAGAGCTTGCAGAGCATAATTTAACTAATAAAAGAAAGCTATATCATTTAAAGGCGTTCAGATAATGAATCCTTGTGAATTTTTAGTTAAATAACTTAATTCCCAAACCGTGCCAACTATAACTAAAATATATGCTAGCAACTGTGTGAAAGGGACACAGAGCCTGTGAAGTGAGTCCCTTTCGAAACTGTATTTACGTAAAATTAAGTTTAAAAACTAACGTTAAAGTGTTGTGTTATGGTTCAAAATGTTTTTTACATTGCAGTTGCAAAGTTCACTCGGGCTCGGCATTTATCAACAATCATTTTTGCATTCGATTGTTAAAAAAAACGATAAAATTGACAGTTAAAATCGATAAAGTGGGTTTTATCGATTTTAACTGTCAATTTTATCGAATAAAACCTACTTTATCGATTTTAAATGTCAATTTTATCGAATTTTATTTATCGAAAAGATAATATATTATATTATAATTTAGAAGGAGAATCTTCAAATGACTTTAAAATAATGAATATAAAATTCCAAATAATATTATGATGTGATCGACCCAATATTTCAAGTTTTAATATCGGCATTCGGGACTGAATTTATTGGATTTATATGTAGGTACACAAGTATTGTATTGTAAGATACTATTTTTTTAATGTAAAAAAATATTAATAAAGTAACTCTAAAAGGAAATGTTAAATAATTATTATCAACCAGCTAATTATACGAGTATTATATTATATAAGTAACCAAAAAATGAGTGTCCACTTGACACAGAAAAGTAAAATTCCTATTTGAACTACGAAAAACTAATAGCGAATTTCATGACAGTAATGCGCGCTAAATTCAAATTACTGGAACCTTATCTGTAATTTAGCGCTCATTTCCTTTATTTCATTTATTTATTTTCATTTTTAATAACATCAGTAGGGCTTAAGTTTATATTTATATTGATGATTTCCAGTAATAATTTATTATTTCAGATTAAATAAATTCATCGCTATTTATTCTAAGTGTGCACATGAGCGCCCTCTACACAGACGCCAAAAACGCGATTACTCTGCCGCCATAAAATTGTTCATACGTCCGATCGCGTTATCGCTTGACTTGCTGTAAACAATTTGGTAAGAATTTTATTCAAATATCTGTTTTTAGACACATTTTTTATTTTCAAGCTGCAAGTTTTAATTATTTATTGTTTTAGTGTCTGTTTACCTTGAATTAATGTGTACATATTCTTTTACCTTACAAAGCTACAAGCGACTCCATTGCTAAAGGGCCTGGCCAACGTAAATTCTTTCTTTTGACCCATGCAGAGATACTTTGTGTTTTTTTGTAAGATTTTGAAATACATTGTGTTTTTAAATTATACAATTATTTCTGTATGCAAGAACAGAGGTCGTGAACTGAAAATATGCTGCCGTTTGCTGACAAAATAATTAACTCCGCCGCCGCCTTCTTTTTATGCGGTTGTTGACATTTCCTTTTATTTGTTTTGTTGCACGTTTTATTCTCATTCTCAAATACGTACATCATTATAATCCGTTTAGTTATTACCATTACAACATTCTATTGAAACGTTTAAAAAATCGATACAACATAGCAGTACATACCTATGTTTTACCTATTTTGTATATGAGTTGGATCATGGGTGGTAATAATTGGGTTATGATTCTGCATGTAATGCCATAACTCGTATGATTTGCCCCTTGATGTTAAAAATACATCAAATTTCTTTTCAGATTTAAACTGGTTGACCTAATAATTGATAAAAATGTCTGATGATGGATCAACTGCTGTGGAAAAGAAGGGACGTGGGAGACCAAAATCCAATGGAACTCAACCGGTGAGGAAATACCCATTATCTACCTAAATCTATAAATTAAATACCAGCTGGGCTACCTATTATATTATATTGCTATAAATTAATTGTTTGGTAACAATATGTAACACATCATTAATATAAATTTGTTCCCTTGATATTAATTTATGCTAATATTATGTTACATAGCATTAAGCTATGAACTGACGTTGTTATGATTTATGTATCTAGTTATGAAAAATATTAAAGTTGTTGTAATACATAGGATTCACTATTAAACAATATTATATTATTTAATACAGGAAGCCAAGGTGGATGCTAAAAAACGAGGAAGACCTCCGGTAGCTAAAACAAAAGAAGCGGCCAAGTCCTCTGATGATGAGCAGCCACCAGTAGCAAAAAGAGGCCGAGGCAGGCCTAAGGGTTCCAAGAAGAAGGCACCTGCTAAAAAGGTAAAGTTAAGTATTTATTATTGTGGTGGTAGTAAAAGCACATTTCAAGTAAACATAGATTATGCATGCTAACATAAGTACTCTTATTATGCAGAGCGCCGGAGGTTCAGAGAGCAGGGGACGTGGGCGGCCGCGTAAAGAGGCACCAGCTAAAAAAGATGCAGCTTCTACTGAGGAAGAACAAGACGAAGATGAAGAGTATGAGGGCTCCGACCAGTAAAGTGTTCTGTTTCACAAAACCGCACACTCAATCCTAGTGTAATTTGTTTGTCAAGATATCTCATTGTGTCTCTTATACCAGTCAGCATTGTTTAAATGTTGGCCATATCACTGCTTTAGTGTAATATCATTTAACACAAAGGGTTATCTTGGCAGTACAAAGTCTCATTATGAGATTGTTCAAATTTTATTTATGTGAGAGAATAGCTAAAATGTAAGATAAGAAATAGCTTTGATATTAATTTGTCCTTTATAAGATGCATTTATTTGGTATAGGTATTTTGTAAAATTAAAATCAAATCTCACATAAGTAAATTTTGAATAACATAGCTCTCCCTAGTAACGTACAACTTTAAGATTTAATTTGTAAGATTCTTTTTTAGATTACTCTTAAGTATATATTGTAATCTCTTGATTTAAATAAGAAATTCATACAATTTTGTAGATTTACGAATTATTTTGACTTGAAAATCAAGTATTATTTTCTCTAATAAATAAATAGTGACTAATTAATATTTTTGATATATTTTGACCCTTTTAAAAAATTAATTAAACATTTCATTTGTGACCCAAGGCACCCCTGGACTGGAGGACACCCCTGGGGGTGCCACGGGAACTTAGATTCGGACCCGTGGCACTTCCAGTTCAATTAGTGAAGTACTTTTGAAAATGTATATACCTACTTGGTATTGAAACTATATGTATACCTACCTATACTAATATATGATTTCGTTTTTATCTCTAATGTGCAATTTCATGTAGGCATCTCAGTGTTTCATAGCAATCATGTAATAATGTTTTGTCAGTTAGACTGGTTTTTTGTCTGTGTATATTCCTGTATGTGTGAATGGTAAATTTTAGAAGAATGTATATTAATAAATTTTAAAAAAGTCTTATATACATATTCATTTTTATTGAAATATGAATCGCTATTGTATTTCCATGTAATCTTAAATTAATAAAGGTAGGTACGTACTTCTTACAACCAAAGATATGCTTATATGGATACAACGGCCAGGCTCACTCCACAGTTTAGGTATGAAGCTACAAGTACCCGACGGGCCGAATTCAGTGGGTTGCCGCGCGGAGCGCGCCGGCTGTGTCGTCGCACCGATAGGTACTCAGTAGCTGTAACTACTCACGCACGCGTAGCAAAAAAATTGCTTCTCATTCTGCTGCAAGGATTGTAGTTTTTGAATTATTATATACTTACAATATTTACTTGTATGTACTATGTAGGTACCTAAGTACCTACTGTATGTTTATTTAGGTCAAATCTTGTAAGCTAAATTTGACCCACTTCCCGGTGCGTGTTCGTTTGAGCCGAAATTTTACAAACTAAGTAGCAAAGAGTATAATAAACATAGGGGAACTAAGTAGGCAGTGGCGGCGTAGCACGGGCTGGCACCCGGGGCGGCATTTTCGGTGGCAAACCGCCCCCCTCCCTCCAAATAAACCAACTTTTCAAATTCAAATATTATAATACGCTTTTGTAATTAATACAGTTAATGTGCAAGCAGTAGGTACTGTGCTTCGGTTTAATGGGCAGAGTAGCCAGTGAAATTACTGGGCTTATAAGACATAATATCTAACGTCTCAGGGTAACGAGTGCACTGCAGTGCCGCGCAGGCTTTTCTGTTTCAAAGTTCTGAGTGGCGCTGCAATTTTCATGGGCCGGCGATGTGCTTACCAACAGGCAACTACCAGCTAACCTCGTTACCAAATAGGTAGTATAAAAAAAACTTGTGGTAACTCCTCTCGATCTCACTCGGTGAGTAAAGTGAGAACATAGGAACTTGTACCTATTATGTGCCACTGGTTAGAATCTAACCGTTAGATATTGCACTTTAAATAGACATCTTAAATTTAATAGTTTTCTATCTATCATAACGTCCAGCAAATAATATTTGCACAATAAAAACACATGCAATGCCAAGCAAAAAAACTTCAGCAAAAAACCAACATTACGTGGTGTTCCCAGGCGGTCACCCATCCAAGTACTGACCACGCCCGACGTTGCTTAACTTCGGTGATCGGACGAGAACCGGTGTTTTCAACGTGGTATGAACGTTGGCAATTATTGAAGCGAAAAAAGTCTTGTATTATCACATTATGACGTTGACTTTTAGTATTAGCAAAATAAATGGAACTTTACCACTAAAGACCGAATTATAACAAAAGTTACATAAAAAACACGACTGCTATAGCCAGTGTCACACGGGATGATGTAAGGATTCTAACGATACCCCATACAGGCATTTAACAGTTATGGTGGAATAAAGAAACTCGCATACATACATGAACCCTAAACACATATACTCTTTTTTTGTACAGTCGTCTAAATACTCGAAAATGGTACCCACTTAGACGGACACTCGTCGAAGAGTTAGTCCTACATTACGTCATAATAAAAGAAGAATCTTTTTCTATTATTTGACTAATAGCTTCTGCCCGCGGTTTTCACCCGCGTTCTCACAGGAACCATGCATCTTTCCGAGATAAAAAGTAGCCTATGTTACTCTCCGGTCCATAAACTATATCTTATTATAAACTATTTCTATACCAAAAATCACGTCGATCCGTTTCTCCGTTACTGCGTGAAAGAAGGACAAACCAACAATACACACTTATACACAGCATGTATAATATTAGTAGGAAGTAGGATGGTAAATATAGCCGTGTCGGGCCATTTATAATTTTAATTTTCAAAATCGTTGAAATTGGTTTTTAGCAAACACACAAATAGGTACATAGAAAACACACCAACTTCTAAAATGAATAGGTGCGTTCGTGTTTGTTCGGCTAATACCTGAAACTACGGATTTTCATACGGTTTTCACCTATAGAAACAGGTATTATCTGAGAAGGTTATAAAATTATGAAATTAAAAGCGTGATTTTGCCACCCCCTGTGCTTGGTACCCGGGGCGGACCGCCCCTGCCGCCCCCCGTTTCGCCGCCAGTCTAAGTAGGCACATATTATGTAAATCGGATGACAATGCAATACTTATAATGATTGACAAAGCTGTTCTGATGATGGGTTGATGGGGCAGGAAAGCGGCCATAGGAACTCTGTAACGAAAAGACGTAACTTCTTCGAGTTTAGGCTCGTTTGATTTGTCTACAAGTGCTCTGATCCTAGATGATGTCCACGAGTCCTTATAATGGAGTTGGAAGGTGACCACAAGATTACCAATTACGTATTTTGTAGTCTTGCGCAGAAAAATATATTTTCCATGAAAAAAAATATGTTCATACTTCCAAGGACATACAAACGTATGCCGTATGCCTAACTTCTTAGGATAAACCTATTACGTATAAATACCTACCTATACTTTAAGGTTTTGCAGATATTTGTGAAATAAAACAGTTTTCTTTCGACTAAGTACCTCGCCTAGGTTTAATTGTAATAGGAAATTTTTTCACAAAAGTAGAGTAATTGGTGCATAACTGGTAATTAAATAGATTACAACCCTAGAGTAGTCAGAAGAGCTAAGAGTTACGCGATAGAAAAAGAGGTAATTTCTAGGAGTTCTAGGTGAATATAGCTAGGTTATTAGCGCCACAAACTGCTAAGGGATACTATTAGCGCTGTGCGATCTAAATAGCACTTTATTGTGTCATTGCGAGAATCGCTATTTATTTAAATGATATTGCATACAAGGCGTCCGACTAGTTCCTACCCGTGATCCAGTGTTGCCGTTTTGGCATTTTTAATGCTAAATTGCTAACTTGTCATTCGTTAGACCTGTTGGCATATTAAAATTGGCCTTAAGCAAATTGCATATTTTAGCTTATTTCGGATTTTACGTGGTATTGATGGCAACTCTTTCAATAGGAATAACAAAATGTTCACACCTCTGTTCGATAATTACTCCTAGATCACACGGGTTAAAGAGTCGCTTGTGATGCCATTGCCTATTGATGAAGTTTTTTGTAATAAACATTTTTCATTTCATTTTCATTTCATTTCATTTCATTTCAATTCCAGTGCCACTCAGAATTTTGAAACACAAAGGCCTGCGTGGCACTGCAGTGCACTCGTTACCCTGAGACATTAGGTATTAAGTCTCATAAGCCCAGTAATTTCACTGGCTACTCTGTTCATCAAACCGGAACAAAGCAATGCTTGCACATTACTGCTTGTCGGCAGACTTCACGGGCAAAGCGGTGGTACCAACCCCGACGGACATTTGCTGCAGAGTTAGTCCTACCACTAACGAAAATCAACATCACAAGCACTAGAAGACGAACATAATTATTGATGACTACAAATATTATTTGATTCGGTTAGTAACATTTACTTAGGACTGCGTTTTATATTACATTACTTACGATTATTATCATTTGTTATCCATTTACAAGACTTGGCATTAGCATTTTTTTAGCAGATACGAGAATGATCTAACACAATTATAACATTACGCTGCCAAAATCTAACAAATTCTCCAAATATAAAACGGCAACACTGGATGCTAATGCCTATTGATTCTGAAGATTGGCAATCAATACCACAAGGACAAGAATACGAATATATTATGTTAGAACATAGATGATTTAGAAATTTTATTTTATTTGGATCATTAAATTTAACTAGAAATAGCACTACGTTTTTTAATTACATTAACTACTTATAATTATTTTTTATTGGTATTTATTTAAACAAGACTTTGCAGTTGGCATTTATGATTTAGCAGATTGATACTGGATTTATTAGCAAACTTTTTACAGGGCAATACTTAAGTGTTCCAACGTTCAGTAATTTTCCTTTGATATTAGGGTATTTTTAGTAGTTAAAGTATAGGAAAAGTAATAATGAAACGCAACTATTCTACCTGATTAAACCATTACCATTTTGTTTTATCAATTAGGCATAGCGTCTTTGAGATTGTGCACGATATGTAATTTATTAGTATTAATAAACAGTAAGAGAAAAAAACCGTTTGTTATATACATACTACTAAATGCTAGTAAATATACACAAAATTTAAAACTCTATTATACATAAAATGTTTCGAGGAAATAAGCAAAAAATATATAAATTCAGGGGATTTTCCCAAAAAACGGGGAGAATAAAAATCAGTCAATGGGATCACTAATATTTAATGTTTACAAGATGGCGGCATATCGTTGTTTTGTTGTAGTTGAGTTGAGATATATTTGTTGGATTTTCGAGTGCTACAATGAACAAAACTATTAAGAGTGGAGTACGAGAGTTATTATTTAGAATGATATCTAAATTAAAAGAGAAGCAGCGGAAAAAGGATTCTGAATTCCAGCAGAAACAGGATTATTTACGTGTCGTCGTAGATTTCTTAGGTTAGTTGATACAAATATTTTGATACTTTGATTCTGAATTTGTCTCAACTCTCATTTCCTATGGTTTAATTTGGTTCCACGTTCGTTTTAAATGACATGATATAGCAAAACGTACCTATTGTTCACAGTATTGTGTAATTACGTATTGGTTGCATTTTAATTCAAATGTGTGTTCCTTTTCAGAAAATCTCGAAGATGTAGCAGGAGTTAGTGAAATATTGCAAACAATTAAAAGGCTAACTGATTTAGAAGAAAAAGATAAAATAAAAACTCAGGAGCAGTACCTGGAAGAAATATCTTCTTAAAGAGATAGAATTACGGAAAATAATTTGCAGTTTTATAATTAATGTGGGAAACGACAGTGACTGACAAATCTCTAGAAGTAGAATTTTTATATTCTGAGTTTGATTATAGTGAATAAATTATAATTTTATTAAGTAACCTGACTTTCTTTGTACAGATTGCTATTCAAAACACTTTTTGTAAACAATTAGGTATATACTTTTTACCCAACTGTCCAAGGAAATTAATGTTTGTATGTATGTTCCTATGTTACCTATTGCAGACTAATTGGATAGGCCGATTTTTTTGCGTGACGTCTGGTTTGTCTTAATCTCTGGAGGATGTAACAATTTCCTACTAAACTTTCCTTTCTTCCTTCCTACATATCCTTCTAATAAACATGACAGTTTGTGAGGATGGATGGATGGCCATTTGTTACTCTTTCTCGCAGACACTAGTCCCTGCTAGTATCTTATAGTACCACTCTTGCACTCCTTGTATTTTTACATCAAGAAATTTAAAAATATAAAGTTTCAAATTAGGTTGTTCTAAGTATTCTTCTAATAATGGGGTTGCCCTATTGATATTTTTTAAATTTGCCGCGCTTTTTCAATCTCTACTTTCATTAGACAGACTCTAGCTCACGTTTTAGCATAATTGCTGTTCACAGAAGCCAGGAAATAAAGAAAGAAGAAGAAGAAGAAGATAATTGCTGTCAAAATATAGCACATTCTCCATATACAAAAGGGCAACACTGGCGAAATGATGAGCCGTCACCCAAAGAGAATCCGTCACCGTCAGTCAGCGTCATTTATAAATTTGTCTAACACGTATCGTGAGATTCGTATGTTTATTGTGTTGTACAAAACATTCCGAAGGATATTTGTGTGTTTTACGACTATTTTACTTGTAATTAATATTGAATTAAACTATTTGTGCTATTGTTAAAGTTAAATAAAGTTTTAAAAAAGTTATGTCAAGTTTTGAAATGTATTCATGTTGGTGTCTCAAAGTGTCATCTAAGTTTTGACCAATTTAAAAGTTGTTGTGAAGTGATTGTTAAACCGTAATTGCCTTAGTTTTTGTGAAATATGTGTCTGTATGACTGGATCTGCGGTTACAAACTACTTAAAGGTTGGTCGATTTCGTTTACTGTTTTTAAATTTGTGAAGTAGATAGGAAGAAACGTAGTTGTGTGACACAGGTAAGCTTCGTTTATTAAATGTTTTAGCGCTGATACTACGATCGTCACTCGTAGCAATTATATGAACCTAGTTTTGTACACTATACATTGGTAATTTGGTATTATTACTTTTGTTGATATTAAAATTTGTAGTTTGACTTTAATATTTAGTATAAATCAGTTAGTAAATAGCGTCCAACGTCCGGGTCTGCGCAGCAGCAATAAGCATGCTGTGCTGGGTGCCTTTTAACAAAAACCATAATTGTGGCTTTATCATAGCAGCCGTACCAATAAAAAAAACATGTACAAAATCTTGAAAGAACAAAGATCAAAACTTTATAACCAAATTAATCCATATGCTTATTCTTTGGTAATAAAAACAGGATAAAACAAGTGATTTAAAAAAAATTACATTATTAAAGTTGACATCTTAATTGATTTATTGTTTTTGACATGGAAATATTACCATGATCTTAGAGAAGTGATATTCAAGATTATTTTAATGTGTAACAATAGTAGAAATATGTATGTAGTAAAACCAAAGTAGCCCGCGGTTTCACCTTCCCTGAGGAACCGTGCATTTTTTCCAGGATAAAAAGTAGCCTATGTATCTCTCTGATCTATAAACTATATCTATATGCCAAAAATCACATTGATCTGTTACTCCGTTGCTGCGTGAAAGAAGGATAAACCAACAAACATACCAACACACTTTCGCATTTATTGTATATAAGTATGGAATTATGTATAGTGCCAGTTTTGTTCTTTAGCAGAGATCAAATTCTATTTGCTTTATTCATGTAATGAAAGGGAGCTCTCATGAAAGTTAATATAAGTTACTAAAGGCGGGTTTCTGTAAAGTTAATTTACCCTAATCACAGACTAAATCTAATGCTGTTGTTATCTAGAACATAATAAATGACAAATTGGTATAGGCCGATCAAGAAAAAGGGCAAGAAACTTCACATCAGTCTATGTATTTTGCATCAATTAACATAAATATTAGATAGGTATTCAAGAAAAATTATCAACAGAGACTTGATAAACACTGAAATTAACCTGGCTTCTCAATTCCAAGGAACAGGTAGTCTTCAATTCTCCACACTGAAGAGACATAGCATAATAATTATAAGACCTGCTGCACAGATGTGCAGGCAAAGAACACAAAAATCAGTAGGAAACGGCTAGCTATTTGGATTATTATTCTACACACAGATTGTCTATCATAAATGATAAACAAAATTATAAAAAATCTATAACATTATGTTAAATTGGATTTAGGTTTTGTAATGGTTCATCCATTTCAGAATTCATAGAAACAGGTTTGCTATGTTTCTATTACCAGAGTGTCTAATTTGTAGCATAGTATTATATTTGTAGTGATCTCATAAACTGAACAGAAAAAGCTGAGGGATTTTATAATGAGTTTTGAGCAAGGGGCCATCTTTGGCATTCGTCAATCAGCATCTATATACATAGTTGATTAATGTGTCCTTTCAATCAGAGGCAACACAGGTTTAAAATGTGTGTATTTTTTTGTGCTAAAACTACATCTCTGTGGCTAAAACCGTGAGTAGTTTCATATCCTGCTTCTCTGCATTTATAGATTGGAGCTCTCCTGAATTATTGGTCACTTACATGTATTCAAAAGCAAGCTTTAAGAGGCCTCATTTCACCATATTTTCCATGCAAACGCTTGTACGTTTTAGGAAATTACCGCACACTAATTACCTTTGGAAATTTTCTTTAGAAATTTATTTTAAAGTTTTCAGAATGCCAACCGAAGGCTCTGGTGTTGTCTTACTTTTTCCGTAGTGCCTGTTTATCTTCGATGAACCAGCAAGGCTTTAGGCCATTTTTGCCTTCTACTGAAGCGGGCCGTGATGATGCACCTTAAGGTACATATTAATTTTTACATAGGTAATTCAAGAAATGATTGAAATTATTACTACTTTATATAATTGTATTGATTATGAAGTATACACTCCATATTATGTTCAACGATTTTCTTTATTTTCGAACTTTGAAAGATAGATATTACGATTTACGATAATTGATTACAAAATGACAAATTCATGCATAGTAGCTTGAATTAGTGTGACTGTAAGCACAATTACTTGAATTGCAAAATAGATAAATTAAATTTTAATATTTCATGAACAATTAAATGTTTAAAACTTAGTAACTACGAAAATGTTCTAGAAAATACCGTAGCGGTTTTGCCGGTATAGGTTTGGTACCTACTGGGATATGTAACAGGCAGTTCATCGACAGCGTCATATAATCGTGACTCGTGCCGGCATTGTGCTTTTGCTATAAACTATTTGTGTCGAGGTGTAGTACCCATTGAATATACCTTTTGCGTCTACAAGTCACACATTTTAATTAGCATTAAACCATTGGGCGGTCGGTAGTTATGTGCTAGCGATCCTTCAAACATCACGCGTTGGAATTCATTATAAAGGGCATTTATAAAATCGTTCTGTAGAGCTAGAGACTCATTGATATTTTACACACGTCATTTAATGGAATTTAGAACCCACATGGATGTTCCTTTTGGAAGGGATACGCTTGATCGTTTACGTAAACACGCATTCTAGGGCTACAACGTGGATGTAGTCTTATCCACTTCACGTGCCAAGGTCTTATCTGCTTACCTAGATGGCGAACGAATTACTATTTAGTGGCAGGCGGTCATTGCCTCAGTGAGTCAGACGCTCTCCGTTAGTAGAGTGTGCTGTTGGGTTGACTCAGACATCAGGCGTACATACCTTAGAACAAAGGCTCCAAGCTCTAGACTCAGCTACCCTGCGTTTATTTAATGATCTTGAGGATGACTAGTTCTGGGAAGTCATGAAGTGTTTCGTAAAATAGGAGTCTGTTTATTATGGATCTATGTCATTTATCTTAAATACTTACTTATAATAAAATTGTAACAGGTCCAATTCTGTACATTGAAGATATTTTGAAATTTGTTTTTGGATGGGCTCTATTATCGATACTGGAAGCCAAAACTATTTTTTTTCATTTATGTCTGTATCTGGGCTTCGTATCACGCCGAAACTACTTACGTAATGGATTCAAATGAAAATTGGCATGATTTGAGTTCATACTACGGTCTACGACGTAGGTCATAGAATACTTACGGTACAAAACAATAGATAGGGTAGAGTAAGTTAGAGTAGGGCAGGGTAGGGCAGGGTAGAGCTGGGTAGAACTGAATGAGTAGAATAATTATTTATTGCAACTAACGTTTGGAGAGCCATTGTTCCGCGAATTCATACTAAGCAAGTATGTAGGTACTTAGGTACTGTATTTTCAGTTGAGATAAAAAAATAGCTGGTGAACAATTGGGCAAGATACTATTTCAATGAAAATTAGTAAGTTTTCCGACAAACGGACAATAATTATTCTGAAAACTGTTTCAGGTTTTGCTCACACCTAAACAATTTTTTTTAAAACAAGCTGAATGTAGGTACTTTTTATTATACCTATAGAGATAGTATGGAAATGCTGAAGTGAATAAATAATAGAACATAATATATAGGTTGCTTGACAATTGCGGCAATTGATATTGTGCCTAATTTCTAAATGGCTGACCCCATTATCGCAGATAGATATATAATGTAGTGAAGTGGCATCATGAGCAATTAGGTGCATAGACATTATCTAATTTGCTCCCATTCTCACTATTTCTCACTGCTCGGACTGAAACCTGGTACCTACCTAAGTACCTACTTCTACTTTAGAGTTAGAGGTATCCCATCCCTTTATTAGGCCTCAATCAGATCACTTTCCTGAACGAATTGTTTCATACTCAATTAAGAAATCATGGCAGTTGCAATTATCGCAGGCACGGTAGCGAGTGCTAACAAAGATGTTAATTACCCTAGTCAGTAGGTCGTCGTCCTGAATTTTTAAGTCCTCGATTAAGCCGCTCGGCCTCGGTTTATGTGCGCTTTTCTCTCGCTGATTGCGTCTTTTTACTTTCTCACGGCGACAGTTTCACCTCAAGGGTCCGCTGTGTCAACGCGGCGCAGCGCCTGCGGTAAATCATGCGGTCCTCGTCTTGCCTACATCAAAATTTCAAGACAGTGTGGGCATAAGCCACGCGACGGAATAGTTCCGTGCCTCGGGATAAACCTCTATTGAAGGATCCCTAAAACTAGTGTGTATAATATCTAAACTTACTTTAGTATATCTAAAGCTGGCTTTCAAGGACACATAGACAACGCGTTAGTATTCGAGTCTATACACGTGTTATTTCTCGTGTAGGTATGTGGGCCAGAAATGCATTTAGTCAGTTTTCTAAGCTTGATTTAACTTTCACCACTCCCCTTCGCGATAAATTGTAAAATAACTACCTACCTAAAACCGGTATTTTTATTTACAACAACGAGGCTTTCTTACTTTCTTTTTGTCGGACTACGTCGACGCTACTGCGGAAACGTTTTCCACTTATAGAGCTAAGGTATCCGTACCTGGGATCAGCTCTTATCTCTCCAAGAAAACTACGATTATAATATGACAAAGCTAAACGATGTTTAGATATTTTTACTTGACACGGATAGCTAAATCATGAAAATAAAATCTTAACGTGGATACTAAATAATAATACATCAGAGCAGAGGTAGAATAGCTTTATGCGTATGCCAAAAGCGGGGTTGGCTTGTGGAAGTACTGGTTGATGAGATGTAGCCCGTGGGAAGGAACAATGACCTTAGGGCGCTTGAGTGAGGGTGGCGACACCAGCACTGGTGCAGTACTGGAGGCGATTGCTTCTAATTCAATTAGCCTGCAAGTGGAACGCGCTTAGCGCTCTGACTGACCGCCTTGTACGAACTCTCTACGATTGCTTTACGTAATAAAATACGTACCTGTGGATATTTACTGTGTGAAACTTCGAGATTCCTCGTGAATGTATCGCGTACTTGTATGAATGAAAGCTTTGGAAAGTTAAAATTGCCCTGTCTGTCTTTGAGTATGAGGTATGCGCCATTGAAAATGAACGGTTAGTAACAATGTTGTGCAATTGCAGTTTGTTCAAATTTAATTACAAATGAATATGCGGCACCATTTCATAATGTATATTAATTTATGTCACAGAAACTATTTCGAACAGGAGTGAGCTTAAGAACCAGAGAACATCCTCAACCTTGAGTTATGTGACGAAGTAGAACCAATCTTATGGTACCTATGCTCCCATTGTAAGATTTCTTTAAACATTTTATATATTTACCTATAATATTAGTATGAATTTATCAAATGTTTCCTATACCAGCAGTGCATTATAATATGATCATTGATTGCAAAGCAAATGCACGCTGTTGTGTAATGATAAAAAATGAAGGGTAAAATATCAAAACCTGTCAGTTGGATAATACTTTTACTATCGTATTCTGTTACACACTGTTTGCTTTTACAGTTATTCACACCATCTCTATCACTCATTTAACTGTCATCAATACCAGAGGTAATCGATATTATTTTTTTCACAAATTTTGTGATTGGACGCATCGAATAACTGAATACACTATATTCGTACATGCTCTGGTAGGTTTCGTTATTTGGCCCCGGGTTCTCCGGTATCAACTTACGGATTAGTTACGAGACATTGAACTAACTAGATAATCTAATGAAATCGCATGATGGCATGTTTTATTTATTGATTTCAAGTCACCTCTGTCCACGGTTGGATACAAATCGCAACAATAAAACAGTGATTGATTGCTGTCCACAAGATACTAGTTACCACTTTATCTCAATAAATAATAACTCAGATGGCTCGTTATAACGTAATAAAGTTGGTGAAGGCAAACAATAGGTAGACCTTAGTCCAAAAAAATAAATCTGCTAACACTTTATACAATTTCGGCATCGGATTTAGTGCCCGATTCTGAAACCAGTTGAACAGTTAACTTAATCGCTGAATTGCAAAACAGATTCAGTAAACAATAGCCTGTAATGGCATCTTGCTTTGTCTAAAAACCAATGGTGTAAGACTGGTATTGTCCGAGATTATCTTTGTAAATACCATTTCAATAGGTGAGTGCAAGAATGCCCTTGCACATTTCGTCATCATTGCACAATGAATATCAAAATATGAGGGTTGCACATGTATGAAAGTGTAATAAACAACAATAAGGGAAGCGGCACCGATAAGAAATTGGGCCGCGGGTATGATATTTTTCGAGTCAGGTTCACTATTCAAAAGAGTCTGCGTGAGGTAGAGCGGTTGCTATCGCCAGGCCCAGTCCGTGCCAGGCTCCGGGTTCCCCTCGTACGTGCCTGTGGCAGTTATAGCTACATGTCAATTTACCGCGCACCCCGGTATCGCCCCTTTCTAAATTCGACAATGGCCGCACACTTTTTGTCGTCTCGTCGAATGTCAATCAAATAAGCGAAATAATGAACTGAAGCGCTGATTCGGCGGCGGTCCCGTTTTCGTCGAGAGTGAGCGTTGCTCCGGTCACGTTCGTTTGTTAGAATGCGACTCGCTGCGAGACGTCACAGCTTCACAAATCACAATCTTCTCATCGGTATTCGGCGACAGACGTAGAACCTGCGTCGATCGCGTACGGCACAGTGCCAACATTGCCCTACTATCACTTTGCCAACATTTCTATCCTTCTCGCACCGAAGTTTCTTTTCCAGTTTGAATGAATTCGATACGAACAACCGACCTAACTAACGGCTATTCAAATCGCGAGACATAATCATGTGGTAGCTTATACTCGCGATCTCAGACGCCAGTTGTAATTTGATTCTAGAATTAAGTCACGTCGAGTTTATGAGGAGCGTACGTGTCTGAAGCAGGTGCACATACCCTTGGTGTCAAGTACACAACACGACTTATTTATAATTCCATATTAGTATTGGCCAATAGCGCATTCTACGTGTATTTTCACCAGTACTCGAAAGTTACTGTTAAACGTTTTTGTAAACTTACTGTGAATTAATACTCTGTTTGTGATCAGGATCACCCTAACGAATTTTCCTTTCTTTTAATTTTGTATTGGGTTTTAGGGCCCTTCAGAAAGGTCGCCAAGTGTTAATAACGAACAAGTCGTATCGTGGTGGGTGCGATTCTCGCATGCCTTCCACGTGACTCACGGTAATACCTTGAGCTTGGTGCTTTCGCATTCCATTTATTATTAACTATGTGCATTCATCATCATTATGAATAGTTATGGATTGGTAATCGTACATCAAGTGCGTCCACAACATAGCAGGTAAATGAGCTAAGAATTAAATCTGTGGACACTTTGCAGTTCAAACCAAAATTATCTGCTTTTTTTATAATCTTAACCCATCAAAATAACCGTATAAATACTAGCCCTACTAGGGGAATATACCGTTCACCGTAAAGAAATATCTTATATTGAAAAATGTGATCTAAATTCTTGTCATGTCGACCAGTGCAGCGCTGCGCTGATTCAAAAACCGGTTTTGGAATGTTTTGCCGTATTCAAGATAAGGCGCGACGACAACCCAGAATCGCATGACACAACGTGATGCGAAGATGAAACCCGCCGACTCGGCCGTTAATTGCTTAGCATTGTTGCGTGGTTATAACAGTACTGTTCACTTATATAACAGACATGGGAGCCTTCACACAAGGGGACAAAGTTCTCAGAGCTGTGTCGTCGCCAGCCGCGATCATCAACCGAATCGCGAACACATCATGTTTCACGATTCCCGTAAGCCGAGCTACTTACCGAGCGTATCCTCATTGTCTCTAGCTCCACAAGCAAGTAGCGACTCTACTTCCTTGTTTATATTTACAAAGAATATGGAATTTTTTCGAGTGATTAATAAGATAAAATAAATGGAACAACCACTCTAGGTAATCACTTAGCGTTAGGTATTTCTTATCAAGCCTAAACGACTCCTCTTGCTTATAGGTCAGCTCACTTAGTTGTTTATCTAAAAGTTTTCTCAGAGTGCCTTCACGGGTCCGTCGTATTTTTAGTCCTTTAAAATCGTTCGTCTTGTTAACAACCTGCAAGTTATGTTACTTCTCTGAGCTCTTGAAGTGGTACACCGTATAAGTGTTTGTTTGCAATCTTGGATTGACTTTTCCGACAGGTTTGTAAGTAGTGTCGGGTCTTAGTATTTTGAATAGGGTTAAAAGTAACGGTATGCGTCACAGTCCCATACCCGCGAGGGATAGGGCCACTTGTTCCGCCCCTATGCACTTGCCCCGGGGGTCGCTGCTCAACCCGTAGTTTTTGCACCCACTTATTATTAAAACTCTATATTTTCCCACGCCGCCGCCGCATTTAGTCAGAATTAACCTGTTCAATGGCATTCAATGGGAACAAATATTATTATGTTTTGTTTATGACTTGATTAATTGCGTAGAACATGAATTCCTTGCTTCGTTTATGCTAGCGGATTATTCTTCAACTGTTTCTAAACTTTGAACTGTCTGTTTAAATTAAGTCTTTACTTAATATAAGAATAAATTGGGAATAATCCATTATTATTTACTTTTATTAGTTTGCGTGATTTTTCAGCATGATACCTACACTTAAAGTTAATCCAAACGGTTCTTATTAGTACGGGTTCCAAAGTGTTACGTACGTACATTTTAAAGTCTGGTTACAGCATCATTGCAACGTAATTCACCGCAAGGCATTTCCGGTTTACTATAAGTTTGGCTTGTGTAAAGCATCGAAATAGGAGTAGTGTCTGTGACCTAGTCTGAGATCAGGCGGCTCGTACGCGGCAGGAAGAGGTAAGGTCGGCATCCAAGCGTGAAGCTCGCCACCTATTGACAACTACTCTTTTGTCTAGTTCAAACAAAACATAATATCGACTTGTCATTATGCAGACCGTAGACGCTTAAATATGCAAGTATACGTTTTCCTGTCAAAATAACCATGCTTTTGCATCAAGTGCTGATTACGAAATAATACACGCACAAACATGCGTGCAATGCAAAACCATCAAAAAACCACGAAATAGAAAAGAATGGCAATACGGCCAGCTATCTTGGCCGTATTGACGTGCTGTATCGAAGCCCAACCTGTAGGGCTAACATGAGCACCTTAACAAAATTTTCTCGATGCTTATGTCGTGCATTTGTCTCATGTTCGCGAGAGAAAGAGCGAGACAAAACTGTAGACAAAATTTTGTCGTGGCGCGCATGTTAGCCCTGCTGGGCTCAAAGCGACAACTGCTCCGCTTTACGCTACATACATCACTTGCGCACCACCGCTTATTTTATGCGGCGTCTGCACTGAGCACGCAGTGGATGAGAAACAATTTTTTCGAATAGAGGTCGTTGAAGCGTAGGTAGAAGCGGGTACCGTGCTCGGACTAGATTTCCAACAAGCCCCACAACCAAAATAGACGATACGATATGCGTCAAGCGGGGATCGTGGTTTTTCAATGGTTTTCTCGTGGTCCGCGCTTGATGCTTATGTGTGAATCATGAATTAGATGTGAGGGCTGCCTATTACAGTTTCGCGCATAATAGACAGGTCTCATAAGAGCTGGAACGCCGCGCCGGCCGGCCGGTATGTTCGCTAATTTATTGCACGGCTGGTTACAATATGTGGCGTAGCAAGAAGAAAAATTACGTTATCATTTTAGACTGCTACCGATGCGTGTTTATTTTAACGAGTCAACGATCCGTGTTGCACTGTTCGTTTTTCCACCGTGCACCGTGTCGCAGTTGAGGTAATAGTTTGTATAACGCACCATGCTCAAGTGCAGCGTAGTTCCATGTGTATATGTATAGTTCGGTGCTGTACATAAAGCTGGCCAGCTCAAGGCGGAAGCGTGTCCAATCATAACAACGCTGACGGCTGTTTCGGTTTCTGACACCTTACACTACACTAATAAACCGGGTTCAAGTGAAAACTGAAATGAAATAAGAACACGTTTCCGAGTAACGCAAACCTTTGTAACCAAAATACTTCCAACAGCTATCGAGTGTTTGTAGTTTCGCGAGAGACGTTTTGAGGTCGGTCGAATATAATCTTGACATACGATACTCACTCTGTTTAGATTTTAAAATATGTAGTTAGGTAACCTGCATACACTGCATATATTGACTGACACTATAAGCGTATTACGCACATTATTTACATAACTACTCGTGTTTTCATTCATAGATTTTTTGGGTTACGATGTCAACTATATTACTAACAAGCCGAAATCGCACCTTGCGTATTTTTACGCTTTTGTTTGTTTAATATTTAGATTTCATTATTTTTATGTCCTTCTCCATCAGAAACAGCTATTAATTAACGGGTACTGGCGGTCACAGTTTCATGACCGGTGGGCCATATGTTTATAAATACTCTATCGATGCGATGGCGATGCGTCCGGATTGGTGTAGGTGATGCGTCTGCGCATGATGTATGCCAGAAACCGCCCACTTATTTTATTTTCAATTTATAGTGACTATATTGCGATATTCCGACCGACAAGCGGAACTGTTCCTTTATACATTATATATATACAATTTACTGATGTACCATTTTATAGTAACTTTTAAACTTTCGCGATTCGAAAACATTGTTTACTTTTAAGAACGGGACTTAATCGCGATTAAAACACAGGTTTATATTTACCTCGACGTTTCGATCAAGTTGCATTGATATAAACCTGTGTTTTTATCGCGATTAAGTCCCGTTCTTAAAAGTAAACAAAGTACCATTTTATGCCTTGTGTTATAAATAATGTCTATACAAAAATAAATACTACTTGCTCTGTAGACCATTTAACTGCTTACAACAAGTTAATACTTCACAAATCACATGTCTCTATACCTAATACTTATTTACTTCATAATGACAAACTACAATCACGGATTAATTTGCGTAAATAAGTACCATCTAATATGTAGATATAATTTTCAACTACATTGTAAGACCTACCAATTACGTAGCTTATAAAGCGTCTTTATACATTGTAACGGGATATTTACCGTGATTATTCTAAGCTGGTGAGCTTCCGATATTTCGACGCTGTTGCAAGCGCCATGTTCACTGGAATACTGGCGAAACTGCGGGTGGATTGTAGACGAAATTATGAGCAGACAAATCTTTCTACCCGCTTTCGTTGTCTTTTACGCGTACTACTAGAACTCACTCGAAAGTCACGACAAAACACGCTCACGATATCACTGCGTTTTTGAGAGTCATTAAATGGCTGTGATTTATTGTTTAGAATACAAATCACCGGATTCCACGCACTGGACAATTTGAAGCCGTTTCCCCGATTGAAGATTTTGTATTTTGATATTTCTATTGCTTCCTTGACCATTCTGGGTATAACTTATAAAAAGCTTGTATGAAAAAAAAATATTTTTCCACAAAAACTTATTTTCGACAGGTTATAGCTGACCGAAATAGCGGCGCGAGTACGGAAGTCGGTTCGATAAATTTGTCGAACCGAAAAACTCGACAAATTTACCGAATTTTGCGAGTACCGAAGTCTGATCGTAAAGTATTGTAGTAGCTCTATATTTTCTTTGGATTCGACCTAGCGTTTCGATAACTTTTGTCGATTGTTTCGAAGCTCGATAAATCCCACGTTATCGATTTGAACTGTCATTTTTATCGAATTTTTTCGAATATTATCGACCCGAATAGATCCGTACTTGCGCCGCAGATTGCCTAAAGACAATGCAAAAACATCAATGTTTCACTGTCAGCTTTTAGCCTTTTACCAACAAACATTAAGGTACATCAATCAAATAAGCGTAAACAAATGACAGGTACTGAATGCACCACCTAAGTGAACCATTAAAGGCAAATGGTCGAATAATACCCAAGAGACGAATACGCAATAGTGGTAGACGGTGGCGCACTGTTCAAATACAATCGCTTCTAACTCACTTATTCATTCACCAGATTATACCTGTTCATATACATAATTGTGTTCGTAGCGTACTCATTCTTATAAGTACATTTTTAGTAGGACTTCTGATTTACTATGTTCGATATATTTTTCCTCACACATCCTATTGTATTGCATATTGTAGTGGATTCTGGTCAGCCACTCAACTGATTGGCTACTTTGGACAACAATAAGATATAGGGGAAATCTCATATTGCCAAAACATACATAATTGACCATTTTTTATGTTGCAAACATAAATATTTCCTTTGTTGTCTCTATCACTACCGCTACTATAACTGATACTACCTATAAATTTATGAACGATTAATTTTATCATCACTATCCGCTTTAAGATAAGGTTGGTACACTCCTTTTCTACACCTACAGTCCTACATACTTTGATAAAGAGTCTGTACACACCTATGTCTATATGTGCCTAATTATAATTATTATTTTATAACTAAACATAAAACTATTGGTATTCGGTTACATTAATCCGTGACCACCACTGGCAACCTTCAAGATAACAGAAAACAAATTGAGTAAGCAGGGACGGCTACGTGCGCGATAGTAATCCTAGCTCATATTACAGTAGTTTTAGAGAATTAAATCTGCAGCCTGTATTGTAAAACTGTCCTGTAAAAGTAGACTCAGCGGTTTTGGGCCGACTTGAAGTTAGCTACAGGTGTTTTCCATCTCTGTCTATCAACAGCATGCTCGCGTTCACTTTCTCTATCCAACGATCAGAGTCAGTTCAGGTTGGCCTAGAACTTTTCCCCGTATTAAGCAGTGTTTAAATTGTTATCAATTACTAATGTTTTAGGTATAAATCAGACTGTTTTAAATAAAAATTTTAGCTACTTCGGTACAGAGTAAAAATTGTGACGATTTGAGGGAAGATCTTATGATGGCACCATTTTATTGTATCTTACTGTGACTCGCGTGTTGCTTATCAGTCAGATTAAAATAGCTTTATTCATAGCAGAACGTCGATCCTATGTCCGAACTTTATTCTAGTTTCACTTTTAGATGCGATAATATTGAACCTTGAAACATTCAACACTTCGGAAGTCAAGTCGTGACAAACTAACAGTGGAATGCATAGACAATATTTATTCTTAGTCAGTGGAATATTTAGATATATTACAATTCACGTCTGTAAATTCCTTTTTGCTCATGTTCCGTTATTGGTTTCCAGGCTGACTTGATGCGGTGACACGATGGATGCGGCTGACAAGCGGATGTTGGAGCGCGAGGCGCTTCGGAACATGATCCAGCAATGGAACGCCAACAGGCTGGATCTGTTCGCTCTTAGCGAACCCAACGAGGTATACAACGCTCCTTTTCTGCAACAAAATGAAGTAGATCCATCGAGGAACCTGGGCAAGTATATGTGGTCTTTGTCCAAGGTCCGCGATGGATCTTCTTACCGTGATCCTTCGGTAAAGAGGAAACAGTTACACTCTATAGATTGAAATGAATTATGTACTATGCTGGATATTAATCTTTATCATTACAAATATCGTTTTGTAAATATTATGATAATAACAATTGTAATGGACTTAGTTTACGTTTTACGCGATCATAATGGAGACATAATTAAATTCTTATTTGAAGACGTTATTCAAGTTTCACAATTACGTTTTTGTTGTAAGACGAACCTATATCACCTGATTTATCATTGTCAGCATCGTATTTCGATGCTGACCATCTGTTGGTCTAATTTTGGGGAAGACGGTAGCAGGTACCACTCGCTGTGCTGTACTGTGCTGCCATTGTGCATTACTGCGTTCGCCGCTCGGGTATAAGAATCGTATCGTATATAAATCGAATTACTGGGCGTATAAGAGTTGTAAATTGATGTAACAGGGTGTAGAGCGATGTTGTGCTGCGTTGAACTTTATTATAATTTGGAGATTTTTACGATCCGGCGTGAGACTTGAAATGCTAGAAGCATTAGGCATCAAACTAACTACTCGTCTTGCATCTACATCTAATTGCATAAAAACGAAACGTTGGATCATCATCGGTTCCTCGTCGATTTTTTTCGTAGTCGCCATTTCTCATCTCCTCATTGGCTTTATTACGGCCAGTACTTGTTTATATGCTCGCTAATATAACACAATCATTGGCAATATATATCCGTCGCGCCGGGTGTCTGTCTATGCAGCATATCATTTTGTATAAAGTGACTCATGAAAATGGTTAAATTGGTGTAGGTATTCCATTTCATTCAGATCTAAATAGGTTCTGTTATAACAGTGACATTAAATGATAACTTCTATGCAAAATTGTATCTAGATTGTAGGTTCAGAAGGCTCGTGGGATATAAATTTGTACCTAATAGCTGTGTACTGTTGTCTAGTAGCTGTGTACTTATTCAGGATAGAAAACCTTATTACATTGCAATAAAACTAGGCTCATTCTTTAAAATAAGAGTATAATGTTGTAAGATTAATATTGAAAGTCTTTTTGTGGCGTGACCATGATCGATGCAACCTGATTGAAAAGTCGAGGTTAGTGAAAACTATAATCTTGATATTAATCTGTGTGCGAACAGACCAGTTTTGTTTTAAAAACGTAGGTCTATTCCCATTTCTTGAATTAGAAACGTGCTAGAAAAATTAGTACCTATTAGCAATATGACTATTCATGACTCAGGAACTGTGTTTCTTTGTCAAACATTCTGCAGTGATATCCTTATCATACATGAAACCATTGCCAGAGATAATATGGTTTCCGGTTATTTGTTTGCAATATTTACATAAATGCATGCAGATACCTGTTTAGGTAATAATATGCTCATATCTTACATTAAAGTTGTAGGTTGAAATAGGAAAACTTGCTTTCTCGAATGTCAATCGTTCAGCTAGCTATTAATCTTTCACAGGAACGTAGCCTTGACCTTAAACGTGTGGGCTAAGCTATTCACTGACTAACCCCAGATTAAAACAAGAAATCGATGTCTGTCAATCGCTAAAACGAGGTTGGGGTGTACTAGAAACTTTGACAAAAAAGAAAGTAAATATGAGTGGTTCTTTTTTTTCAGAATCTGGAATTCCATGGTGTGATGCGCTTCTACTTCCAAGACTCCGGTCAGAAGATCGCAACGAAATGTATACGAGTAGCTTCCGATGCCACAGCCAGCGATGTCATAGGTAAACCTGATCAGTGATCAGTTGATCACACTTGTCAGACTTTATATATTTGTTTGGTATCCCCAGTACACCTATGTAGATATGTTCTCTGACTATTCTGCAAACATTTTTTTATGCTCAATAGGCTTGCGTTTGACCCCTATCTGGCCTGCTGGTAAATGACGATGCGGTCGACGAAGGAGCACGCTTACCTTAGTTATAGCGATCGGGAAACACAGACTCAGGCAGGGAGTTCCACTCTTTATGACTGTGATATCGCGTTGCTAATCGCTAGTTTTCTTTTTAACTGAATAACATAAATTAGATTCTCAATTCCAACCACGAACATCATCCGTGGATCCCTGACATTTCTAATAACTGTTGTACAGACATGGAGTTGATGAACTCAACTCAAGGGTGGCGTGCGAGTCTCCACAATTTGGTGGTACCTACGAATATTATGTTTGCATATTATAATATCGTGGTTTGCACCGAGGAAAAACTGGTCGTGTTTTTTTTGTGGGATCCCGGTCCTTAAACTTCCTGATTTCCTAGATAGGGTATTCCTGAATCCTAGAGATCGCATATAAATTTTGTCAACGTGATTTTCTTCTTTACATTGAAATGAAAGTAGGACTTCTTTCTGGAAAAATTAAAAGATAAGCTAACGCGACGTCGTGTATATTCTCAGCTAAGCTATGTCAACAACATTGTTATATTTCCTCGTCTCATTTCACGAAGCTTGTAAACAGATTGTGTACATTTGCTCACTATAGTGAAAACCTCAACTTATAGGTTTTCGTACCTTGAAATCAATAACAAACAATGATTTGAAGAAACGCCTTGCATGTATTGTTTGGCCAATGTCGTCAGCATAGCAATAACTGTGAAAGGAAAACAAATACATTGTTGTTGTCTCGCTTTTCTTTCAAAAGGATTTTTTTGTTGTATTCGAATCCCAGCAGCAATATTTTTCATGATGTAGAAACATTGTAGTTTGAGATTTGAGAATTGACATCTTGAGTTTCACTGATCCCCAAACCAATATCAGAATTATACGATCACTAATTATTATGAGTGTCTAAGCGTTCGTGTTATGTTTAAAGTGCTCGTACCGTATCGGTTGCTAGACGATGAAGGAAAACATCGCTAGGTAACCGAGCACGTCCTCAGATTACAAATTAAAGAACACGTGTCTTCCACCAACACCCTACAGAACACTAGTCGAGACGGTCACAGATGCCCATGTCGCCGTTTGTTTTCCAGAAACGCTGATAGAGAAGTTCCGTCCGGACATGCGCATGCTGTCGCTGCCGTCGTACTCACTGTGGGAGACGCACGGGCCTGACGACGAGCGCAAGCTGGAGCCGCACGAGAAGCCGCTGCTGGTGCAGCTCAACTGGCATGCGGACGACCGCGAGGGACGCTTCCTGCTCAAGTGCCTTACTGATAATGAGGTACGGGACCCGTCCTCTACTCCTTTCAGCCTACGTTTTTTTTAATTTGGTAACGAGACGATCCGGTCGTTTGCCTGATGGAGCATAACGCCGGCCCATAACAAATACAGTGCCACCCAGATCTTTGAAACATAAAGGCCTGCGCGGCACTGCAGTGCGCTCGTTACCCTGAGACATTAGGTATTATAACTACCATAAGGCCAGTAATTTCACTGGATACTCTGCTCATCAAACAAGAACACAGTAATGCTTGCACATTACTGCTTGGCGGCAGACTTCACGAGCAAAGCGGTGGTAACAACCCAGACGGACACTCGCAGAAGAGTTAGTCCTACCACTAACAAAGTAAAATTACTGGATGTGTAGGAGATTTATGAGAGATAATGTTTCGGTGTATGTGGTGCAGTTCGGACTACGAGTATGTCATTCAAAATTCTAAGTGGCATTTTATTGTATGAGTCGGTGCGTGGCGAGACTCTTAAAATAAAGCGTATACCTAATAGAAAAAAACATAACCTAGTTTCATACTAAACTCAGTACACCTTATTTATATTCTAACCTTAATATTCCGCTACACTTGAACGACGATATACAATAACTTAGAAGAACAAACAATTCTCAACATCACACACAGGTGCGGTGCACACACATAGGCAGGTTTCTTAATTTAGATGCTACTGTATACGTAGCATTCAGAGAAGTCCCTCAAAGGCTTCGTAAACTCATAATAGCTATTACACACATGTTATAGGATTTAATTCAAGGCTGCATTTATTTGAAACAATATTGCTATGATAAATAAAGTGAAAAAAGGCGAGTTGAGTTCGGATTGAATTGATTTTGAGATTAGAGTTTGAGCTCTATCGTAACTAGGTGTAAACCCTAGGTATTTATGTAGGTGGTAAATACTACTGGACTGGCTCTGAACACTTCGATAGATTCCTCGATGACAGATTATGTATCGTTGATTGCAGGTTCCCTCGTCTGTGAGTGAAAAGGGAGATCAGAATTTCAAGAGAAAACTGTCAAAACGTGAGAAGAAAGAACTCAAGAAGAAAGAAAAGCTGTCCCGGCTGAAATCCGATACGAACGACGAGAATAGACCTGTGGCTGAAAAACTTTATACAGGTTAACATTTAATGCATTTACACGATTAATACATACCAGTCTATACTGAGCGCTCGCTGTCATATGTAAGCGCCTAACGAAGAGAGCGCAACTTAGCTTTTAGCGACAAGCAATGCTTGTGCACGGACAGAAAGGTTATTTTCGATTAAATAGAAAGTGACTTTGAATAGTATTTTTTGCAAAAGTCCCATCGAAATTAGACTCTAGTAGTCTAATAGATAGCCGTACACGTGCTGACGAGGCAAACAGAGAGATGTGAGAGACCGTGCATTTACAGGGATAAAAAGCATACCCATGTCTCTCCGGAGAGTGGTCTATAAACTGTCTCTATCTATACAAATAAATAAAATTGAAGTGTCTGTTTGTAATATCAAAATAACAGCTTGTTACTAAATGAATATGAAAGTATATACGGTAACTATAACAAAACAACCATTTTTAAAAGTTTTGTTGTCTGTCTGTTTGTTTCGGGTAATCTCCGAAACGGCTGGACTGATTTTGACGGGACTTTCTCTGGCAGATAGCTGATGTTACAAGGAGTAACTTAGACTACTTTAATTTTACAAAAATAATTAGGTTACCGCAAAAAAAAAACCCATGAAATCCAAAATCTCCACGCGGGTGAAACAGCGGGCAGCAGCTAGTTTACAAAAAAATACGTGTATCCGTAGATCCGTGAAGGACGAACCAACAAACACACTTTCCCATTTACAATATTAATAGGGATTTATAAAGATGCAGTATAGATAGACCATGGAGACGGTGCTTTTTTGTGTATCAAAATGTCTACGTGATATTATTGTTTGTGTGTTATGTTTTAATCTAAATAAAATCTTAATCGTTACACATTTTGGACTACAGAGTTGCCGGAGTCTTCGTTCATGCGTAGCATTAGCAATCCCGAGGCGGTGATGCGACGTCGCCGCCAGCAGAAGCTCGGTCGGAAACTGCAGCAGTTCAAGTCTAAAGACGGCGGCCCGGATACTGGTGAGGGTTTGAATGTAACGTATAGAGTAGTAGGGAGCTACTATAGTTCGACTTTTAATTCGCTGCGATAGAATAACAGTTCATGTGTTACCACTTTGGGACGAAATAAAGATAGTGATGTGAAATTGATGCCATAAAACTGACAGGATTTTTTTTAACGAATGGCAAACTAATATGTTCTGTCAGACCAGCAGCGCAAGTACGGATCTTTTCGATCGATAAAATTTACAGTTAAAATCGATAAAGTGGGTTTAATCGATTTTTTATATAATCAATCAAGCCTTGATACAATCGACAAAAGTTATCGAATAGCTAGGTCGAATCCAAAAAGAATATAAACCTACTACAATATTTTACGATCACACTTTGGTACTCGCAACAATCGACAAATTTTTCAGTTTTTTCGATTCCACAAATTTATCGATTGTACTTCCACTGCGCCACTGCGGCGCAAGTACGGAACTATGCACTCCATATCGATCGATAAATTGACAGTTCGATAAGATAAAATAAGAAATAGGTAGGAGGTTGTTGATTTTTGTTGAAAACGAAACTTAACCTTTTTCCCGAGAACGAAAACTAATCTTCGAAACTAATTGCGACGACGACTTGTAATTTTATTGTCAGCAACTTCACCGAATGCGATTTTTCCTAATTATATTAAGTGATTGATTATCTTCAAAAATGTTGAGATGCGCGAGCGAAATAGCGGCGCGCCGGATTCTGCCCCTCAATGATTAGGTACATTACGTAACCGCAGCGTTTGAAGGATTGAAGAATGATGCGTATTGGTCGGCAGGCGGCACGCTGCGCATCTACGGCGGCGTGCTGCGGCCCGACGTGGCGTACATCACGCTGCTGCTGTCCGTGCACGACGCCGCCGCCGCCGTGCTGCGAGACACGCTCGACAAGTACGGCATGGCGCACCACGACCCGCAGCACTACTGCATCGTGCAGGTACCGCGTCACCACCACCATCATTGTCATCATCACCATCATCATTGGCATCATCACCATTATCATCATCATCACCACCACAATTGTCATCATCATCACCATCATCATTGTCATCATCACCACCACCACCACCATCATCAGACGGAAAAATGTCCGCTGCTGAACATCAGCCTCCCCGGCTGATGTTCAACAGCGGCCCCGTGAATGTGGGATTTGGCGTTCGTTTACTATGATACCATTAGAATGTACTATTGATGGTACTGTGGAGATTTTGTTTGCCGTCGTACCATTAGGTGCGTCGTAGTTGTCGTTGAAGCTAAGGCAAATTTTATGTTATGTTATCCGTAATGATAATTAAAATATATTCACAAATGTATTTACTTACTAACTTCTTGGTAAACGCAAAATATTATTCGTAAACTTATTTTTTTGTAAACACAGATGAATGGCTTACATACCTATTATAAAATAAAATTAATTTCTTTAATCCTTTAATTAACGATGTTAACTACAATTTTTTCCATTGTATGTCTACTCCAATCTAATCATTAATAATTATTAACTCCATATGTTCATATCTCCTGAATAGTACAACACAAAAAAATCCACAGTACAATCAATGGTATATTCTAATAGTATCACGGTACATAAACAAACGGGATTTACCATAAGAAACAACATAACAAACACACCACGCTTGGCAGGCGTTTTAGGCGCCGTTATAGGCGCCGTAGATTATGATTATTATATTACATATATTGGTTAATTAATTACTTTGAAAATTATCACTAGAAACGGGATATTTACCATGTATATTATTTGATTTGAGTTTCCGATATTTCGGCGCTGTTGCAAACGCCATGATCACGGGAGAACTGAATCAAATAATATACATGGTAAATATCCCGTTTCTAGTGATAATTTTCAAAGTGTTGATGACCATGACTGTTAATTAATTAATTCCTCCTTCCCCTTTCCATCTTCAGTCGACCAAAACGGCAAGACAAAATCGAAACATTGTTGATATTCCTCCTTTACGCACGAAGCGTTTTGCTTTTACATTCATTTGGCGTACCGCTAAAGAGTGGAATGCCTTGCCTGAGTCTGTGTTTCCTGATAGCTATAACCTGGGTGTCTTCAAGTCACGAGTGAATAGATATCTTCTAGGTAAGCGTGCCCCATCTTTGACCGCATCGCCACTTACCATCAGGTAAGATAGCGGTCAAACGAAAACAAATACAATAAAAAAAAACTGCCCGTTCGGCACTGGTACGCTATCGGTTTCCATACTAAAACAAGCTAAAATACTCTGACATCGATGATATAGTCCATTCGAACAAATTTCTTTTTCTCTTATAGTTTCAGACTTGGAACACGGTGTATTTTGTGTTTTTTTTCTACTTCCTTAATAAATGTATTAAAAGCTGTTTTGTTTTATTAGGAGGACAAGTCGGACAATACGGAGTACATTTTAGAAGACGACGAGTGCCCGCTCGCGTTAATGAACATGACACGAAGTAAGTGATTTTAATTTCTTTCCTAACGTTATGAGGCATGTGGAAGTATAGAGGTTGACCAGGGAAAATCTGAATGGTGATCTGTAGGGTTATTTTAATTCACTCGGAATGATATCCGTGTCGGAAGTGATTGTGTTGATCGTTTATATTTCGAAATGACACGCCGTCAGAGAAATTTCCTGTTTAGATTCGACAGCTCAGCTGCACAAACACGTATATAATCCTGACAATATTCCTCTGCCAGGATGCGTTTCCGAGATATAAACGATCAAGAAAGTCGCTTCCGGCACGGATATCATTCCGAGTGAATTAAAAGCTCCCTGCAGGTTCCCATAAGGTGTGGTAAAATTATGACGTTCTGAATAAGCCTCAAATTAACCGCGAAAAAGCTTGGCATATTGGCGAAATTGAGACTGTACTTTACACCGGGACATTTTCTTAATTTGTAACAAGTCATATTGTGCGTGGAGTACTGCGGGGCTAAAAAGGCCGCATTGAGCAATTCCTCTAGATTTCTGGTAGAAATTAATTTCCCGAATTGACAGCAGATCCTTAGCAAATCCTCGTAAAATGATGAATGAATTTGGTGAATCTTATACAATTCAATAAAATCATATCAAATAAATCCAATTGAAATGATACGGCACGTTAATCACATTATGACACACAAAGGGCATAATAAAATAAAATATCCTTCATATGACCATTTTACGATTTATCAAATGAATCATGTTATGAGTTATGATTCGAGCGAAGTGGCCTTTTTAGCCCCGTTGTTCTGACCTACGGGATGATTTAGTCGAATACAAACTAAATTAAACCGATTTTGATGAAGTTTGGAATATAGGTAGGTAATTTAGGTCCTGGAATAACACATATAAGCTACAACGATATATACCACGCGGGCGAAGCCGTAGGTAGAAGCTAGTATCTAATAAATGACTACCTTATTGATTGATTCATGAAAAGCCAAATGGGTTACAGATTTTACTTTTAAAACTTTCGTGAATGAACTCAAGGTATACACACGGCGAGATTAGCCAATTAAGAGATTTTTTTATGTTTATTAGGTTCACAAATAACAAACAGTCTTTGTGCTGCATTAAATTAATTTATATTTTTTTTTTTAAATTATTGCTTAGAATAGAAACTCAAATACTCACTGTCGTTTTATGCCGGCTGTATTTACTAATGACTTAAAGATCTGTGGACTTACCCAATGTTCTAGTAAAGTAGTTGTGTAATCGGCCGTCGACGTCGGTACAAAGTTGACGACCCACAATTGGGTAAAACGATTAGGATGTCGCAGATTAAATGGGCGCAGGGTTCGCCATTCATATGTACGAGGTTAACTTGCATTGAGATATCTGGTTCATGTAAATCGTTCGCATTGTGCTCTAACGTATAGCCCATGGCTAAGGTGACCAGATCTGATTTCTTATTTTAGGGACTAGATACGGGAACGTCAAAATACGGGGCTTGGATGAAAATAAATCATATAATTTATTTGCCAAAATACAGAAAATTAGGATCTTAAAATTAATTGTTGGTACAGTGTATTTGGTCTGCAAACAGACCTGCAAATGTTTTTTAAATAATTCTAGTCACAAAATTACATATATTCCTTAAGGCTATAAGACTTAAGACTATAAGTGACAACCCATTTTATATATGAAGACTAGACGACAAAATTAAAAAAAATACGTCCAGCGCACTACACATTACGCAAACATCGTGTGCGGCAATTAATACTGATTAGTGAACATACGTGCCATTGGAACGTCCCGTATTGGTTTTCTGTGAAATAAGTGACACGGCCATAATTGTAGATGAAAAACGAGACGTCCCATAAAATACGGGACTTCTGGCCAGTCTACTCATAGAACACTCGTTTAGTTCACAGCAAGAGTTTATAGTTGTACGTTACCCAATTTCGAATGCTTTATTAGATAACACCACAGTCAAAACTCAAACAATCTATACCCACGCTTACAGCTAAGAGACGGGACATAAATTGATGAATAGGTACATTTCATTGTAGGTTTCATTTCATTTCATTTACAAAGAAACATGTTGCATCTCACAAAAAGTATTTGATATCCAGTAAAACATGATGTTTTGAGAAAAATATATTTAATTATCGGGCAAGCTATCTTCGCCCAGCTGTGAAAATAAGCCCAAACACTAAACACACTGATGTGGACTTTATCGTGTATCTTGACTCGCATCAATTGACCCTGACCACTTTAATGAAATAACTAAAACGAAAGAGTATTATATTCTCTCTGAGTTTTGTTAGTGTTGTCTATTGATTATTATCAATCATTTTTGCGAGACGCTTTCTTTATTTACAAGTGTTGTACCAGAATTCGTATTGGAATCGGAAAGTTTCTTACTAAAATTTTGGTTTTAGTTTGCTCAATTAATATTTTTATAGTTTACCTGCAGCGCAAGTACGGCGGCGCGAGTACGGAAGTCGGTTCGATAAATTTGTCGAACCGAAAAACTCGACAAATTTATCGAATGTTGCGAGTACCGAAGTCTGATCGTAAAGTATTGTAGTAGCTCTATATTCTCTTTGGATTCGACCTAGCTTTCGATAACTTTTGTCGATTGTTTCGAGTATCGATAAATCCCACCTTATCGATTTGAACTGTCAATTTTATCGAATATTATCGAATTTTATCGACCCGAATAGATCCATACTTGCGCCGCGGATCATTTCGATTGATAAAATTCGATAAAATGGACAGTTATAATCGATAAAGCGGGTCTTGCGATAACATATATAATTTATCGAGCCTCTATACAATCGACAAAAGTTTTCGAATAGCTAGGTCGAATCCAAAGATAATATAGAGCTACTACAATACTTTACGATCAGACTTCGGTACTCGCAAGATTCGATAAATTTATCAGTTTTTCTATTCGACAAATTTATCGAACCGACTTCCGTACTTGCGCCGCTGTTGTAGTATTTACCTGTTAAGAGGATTTTAAGTAATTTTTATTACATTGTCGGGAAAAAGAAAAAAAATTCCATACAATTTACCTCGTTCAGCATGATCGCGTAGTACGAAAAGTGATTATTTCTTTGGAAGAATTTACAAAAGTTGATCATACGTTTTTATCGTTATGCACTATTGTTGCGTGCGATTACAAAATGTCGGTTGAGTCTTGTCTTGATGTCTTAGGGGCACTCTAGACGCTCAAGCAAACGTACGTTTGCATGTCAGATTAACAACGCTTTTGAGTCAAGCGCGCATTTCTAGTATCACGAAATTCGCGCTTGACGCGAAAGCGTTGTTATTCTGACATGCAAACGTACGTTTGCTTGAGCGTCTAAGGTGCCCCTTAGAGAGTTTTAACTTCAACAATCTGATCCGCTGCAACTGTACTACTGCATAATATACCTTACATTAGGAGCATCTTAGACGTCTTTTCTCTTAACGCTAATTCGATTTGTTTTATATCGCGTGCGGGCATAATCCTATCTAAATAATCAGAAACAAAATATAACTGGAAGGACTCGCAACTTTATAACAATTAAACACATGATTCGTGGACCTCTATGATTTTAACCCGACCTATGTAAACGTTACACCCATATTTATGTTACGAAATTACAGTCTGAACTATAGAAGCCGTTTATGTTTAAAAAGTATTTATTTTGCTTTGTCCTATATATTACGAGTAATTTTCTACTTTTTATCGCCTGGCTAACGTAATTAAAAAAAAAATTACACTGAAAATAAAACAACCTTACGATTAAAGGCCAACTGTTTTAAAAACAAATTTAGGACCACGGACGATTTTTATGAACTAAGGGTCTGTTTTTCAATACTCAGATAGCGTCCTGTTACATAATTCCCTGAATCATCAAAGTATGTAGTGAAGACAGACGTAAATAAATTTTATGGCATTCTAAAGAAATAAACCTTAGTTAGCTAACGGTCCATTAATTTTGAAATGAAAGATCCGAAAAACACACTAAAACATGAAAATTAATTGATTGGATAGCAATCAGTTCGTTAAAGTGCAATTGAAAAATCGGCCCAATAGATTAACGTTCACTATCTCACCTTAATTTCAAGTGATGCCACGCTGTATATAGAATGAGGACTAGCTCTGAAGAGTGACTGAACACACAGGTATCTGACGGCGACTGATATTTAGCTTACGGGCCGTTAGTTGAATACGCATGTTCAACAAACCGAAAGTTACAGCTTGCTCTTGACAAGTTATACCGCCACGTCATGGTTGCATCACTACCGCTAGGACACTATCATTAAACTTCCACTTTTGTCCACTTGTTTGAGACCTTTTACATTACAAGCTATTACAAGCTTTTATTAAACTTGCAATGTAAGTATGTATGTTTATTTGTTTCGGTCAAATCTTGTAAGCTAAATTTGACCCATAAGTATCTTAGGTGTTTAGGTTTTGATAATAGAGCAGAAAAGTTACAGGAGCTCTAGTATATTTTGCGAAAAATATTTTGTTTTACCTATCAGCTCTTCGAAGTTCAATATTCCGATTGTTTGAATAATTCAATGGAGACTTATACCCAAATCCATTTCTTCTGCAAAATGATATCGTCATCAATCAAGAAACTTTTCACTCAGACGAATCGAATTTAAAAATGTAAGAGAAGTTTTTCGTGTCTCTCATGAAATATTCTTGATTTCAATTGAGATAAACGTGTGGACCTCTGGAGCCAGAGGGAGCGGATAAAACTTTAATATAGCCATTAGAAACATGTCATTTTATTTGGCGTAGGTTTGAGTGCTTTTCACGGCTTAACGGGCTGTTAACTTTAACAACTCTTCGCGTAGTATTTGGCCTTTGTCGGCGGTACACTCAAAGGTCAAAGTTTTAAACCGAAGGAAATGGAGAGTTGGCGGAGTATATAAATCCTAGCCGAGATCAAAAATAATGTCTTAGGGTAACAGTAGGGTAAGAGTTAGATAAGTCATTTAATCACAGTCAAGTATCTAATCGAAATAAAGAAACCTTGGTAACTAATATTTTTTGGATTGCTACTATTGCAGCAGGGCTCGGATAGTTTCAGAATGTAGTTACTAGCTAAGCCGCGGGTCGTTGGGAATATAGGCTGATCAAGTAACGACGTGGTTATTTAAGTCTATCTAAATTATATGTCCTGATATGATTCGTATTTAAAATAAAATTGAAGTGTCTGTTTGTCATCAATGTCAAAATAACAGCTTTTTACTAAATGCATATGAAACTATATATAAGGAACTTATAACAAAAAAACATTAATTTTTAATTTTGTCTGGCTGGACCGATTTTGACGGGACTTTCTCTGGATGATAGCTGATGTTATAAGGAGTAATTTAGGCTACGTGAGCGAAGATGCGGGGCACTGCTATTTAGTTCTATAATCCTAGGAATTTTAAACTAATGTTTCAAATCTAAGACTACTTCTATCTGGCATGAAAACCATGCGTGATGAAAAACAACTATTTAACATTATATTAATTGGTGTCTAAGTAGTAATACTCCATAATTAAATGCTCTATGCTCTCGCACAAATGTTCGCAAGTGAATACGGCAGGAAACGGATCCGTGTTACAGTATTGATAGATTTCTACCGAAATAGCCGCCGACTCCCGCCGGATACGAGAGTGAATGTTAAATACAACTGACCGCATAAGTAATTAATTAACTTTCACTTGCATTCGAGTATTTGTATCCGTTTCTGTGAGGACAATAAGGTACTGCATTATTTTTGATAGACAATCTGTGAGTTCCTAATTTGCAGTGGCCCGCGGTTTCACCTGCGTGGAGTTTCCCACAGGAACCATGCATTTTCCGGGGTAAAACTTTTTAATTTTCTACTTTGCCCCCAATATTGACTTCAAAATTCATTTATTTACTCTACACGTCCATATTTGAGTTGCATAAATCCGTATGTTTTTTTTTAATACTATTTGATAACGAGGCGAGGCTGGTCGTTTGCCTGATGGTAAGCATAACGCCAGCCAATAATAATTGCAGAGCTACTTGGAACACAAAGGCCTGCGCGGCACTGCAGTGACTAGTCACCCTGAGACTCTCATAAGCCTCATAAGCACAGTAATTTCACCATAATATGTGTGCCAAATTTTAACTTAATCGGTCAAGTCGGTACTACCAGGTGGTAAGAATCTCTCGCGAGCGTCCCTTTGGGTGGGTACCACCGCTTCGTTGAATTCGAAATTTTTCACGGATAGACTCAGATACTTCTTGAGCCCTCTAGCCCCCCCCCCCCCCCCCCCCCACTGTGGCATGGGCCATGGGCACACTTAACTATGTACAAAAATATTTACAGATTGTATTAGCTAGTATGGGTGTGGCTACTAGTAGTTGATGCAAATATTGTATCTTATTATCAGTTGGCAACGTACGCAGCATGTGTGTAGTGTGTACCTTACCAAAAATTTTAATTAAAAAAAAATAACAGTTTTCATTATTCAAAGCGTTTAACTTTTTCAAAATATACCGTTATTCCAAAGACAGAGCATTTCATGAACTAAGTAGCCAGTTTTAAAAATTCCTACTTTCTGTGTTACTATGGAAATAACATAAAAATTTACTAGCATGCACGTTGCTAAGTAAGTAATTTGAAGTGTTATTTTGTAAATAATAGAAAAC
The DNA here is from genome assembly GCA_907269065.1 of Crocallis elinguaria. NCBI lineage: Eukaryota > Metazoa > Arthropoda > Insecta > Lepidoptera > Geometridae > Crocallis > Crocallis elinguaria. Next base: position 5,009,360 of record OU026079.1, on the reverse strand, counting down.
GCGAGACGAATCTCAACATTTCAATTTTTTTTATATAAAATTTTGCTTTATAATTCATACTGTAATGTGAGCCTAGAAGAATTTAGAACATAAATAAACTTTTAAAACAGAAGCGAGAGAACGTGGCTACTTAAATTTTTGAAAGACAAATTCTTCAGTCTTTTTTCTTCTACAAAAAATACTCACGATTTATTCGCTTTCGCAACGTGAAAAGTTTGGGAAATCGGACCGTTCAATTTCCACCGGGAAATGACTAGGTCGTAGCAAATTGTCCGATAACGGTCTCCGGTTCGTTATACTGGACTTTGACGACCCCCGGAGTGGGGGGAGGTGGAACCAAGTGAACTGACGAATCTAACTATACTCTAGCGGCGGGTGCGGTGCACATTCTACTGCAGTACACAGTAGGTAGATGTTACATAGGTATAGGACGTTGAGTAACATCAACATTCAACAATGTTCAACTTTGTTGCTAGAATCAAAACTTAAGCTCTACCGTGAATGGTTTAAGTTTTAATTAAATCCATTCAACGATTAGAGATGAGTTTCGACATCACTTCTCGTAGTAGATGCTAAGTAAATAAATAAACTTCACTTTGTTAGAAACTTCCCCTAAACATCGGCGTCGCATCTCTTACAAAGGTAATTGGTCAGAGACTAGGTTAATAGCTCGGCAGTGTATCCAAGGAAGTCTTATTGCAATTTGTCTACGAGTCCGCAATTTCCGCGAGAAGGTTCTTGGGTCGGGCAATGCTCGGCGGGGCTCACAATGGGAATATATCAACGGGAGCGAGCGGGCGCAGGACGCGGCAGTCGCTTGGTAGACGCCGCGCTGCGCGCCGCCACTCCGCGAGTCGCGACATGGACTGGGGCATCCGCCGTAAGTTTTGCATGACATCAACTTTTCTCGGATTGTTGCCTCGCGACCGCTGACCCGCGGGCTCGGCGGACTCGGCCGGGCCGGTGCCGCGGGCGCCGCAGACGCGATCGCCCCCGATAGTAAACAAACGCATGTGGCCACTCGGACTAGTCCGACCGGTGTGTCCGCAGATGCCGGTCGACTGGCCCCGGTGCCGGTATTTTTAACTCGTTTCGTGGTTCGATGTCCGTTCCTTCGCGGAATCGATATGCATAAAATCGTCCTTGAAAGTCTCAACTTCGGCAAGAGTTAAGACATAGTTTATTATTGGTTGTGAGTTCGGCAATCCATGTCCGGCTTGTGTTACACTGCAGGAACGTAAGTTTAAAACTTGTTTTGCTGTTCGGATGCTGTTCCATTCATATAACGTTTATCGGTGTGGAAGGTTCGACGCAGAAGTTATGGACTTTCTAAAACATTGTATGTACCGGCGCTCATAAAATATATAAGTGATAACATTTATTTGTCTCGCTGTAAATCGGTTTTATTTTTTAAAAAGTGTTGCGATAAACAGCACTTTTATTGCAAGCCAATAAAAAGGGACTAAGAGTAATGTGACCTTTAACATTATCTTGTATTGGGGGCAATCCCTTGAGACTTGTTAGGGAAGACAAATGATTGCCTTCATTGGACGTGCGGAGAAAAAATGGCCAAGTTGAAGATAAGTTATAGGGGTTGGATTACAGTCTGACATGAGATAGGTAAAAGTTTTATACAAGTTAATAGGTGTGGGAGCGAGAAAAAGCCCCAATATATTTTTTTAAAAACATACGTAAGTCAGCCTCAATGCTACATCTAAGAAAAGAACAAGTCGTTACAAACACTGAAACCTGCTCTACTTAGAATAAGCAAACCTGACTTGCATATTATATCGCGGTATTTATACAAAATGAGATCACGTTTGCTGCTCAGTGAATTGGAGTAAAGCGCATTTTATCCATCGTGCTACCTTAAATATTTGTAAAAGTAGGTCACCATTTCACTAGAACGCTATGCTTTTCAATATACGTTGTATAAGATATTAGGAACAAATCTAATATCATCATATCCCTTATGGATTTCAATTTATTTACCTACGCCAAATTACCGCGTTTCAAAAATGCTCACAGTCAAAGATCAGATTCACACATCCAATAGAATTAACACAAGAGTAAGGAGATTGAATAATTATTATTTATACAGCACATTTCCAACACATCCAAAAAACATGCCTATAATTTATTTTACCTTCATGTACGCAGCTGGAAAAAAAGGTTCATAAGTAAGAGTTTAATAGTAAAAAGATGGTTAAGTTGTATGTACAAATAAGTTATGAATACTTTAAACGCAACTTAAATTTTTACTTATTCACTATACTAGTACGATATCATGTCTATGACCTTAAGAATAGATGTCAGTCCATTTGACAGTTTGCTGACACACTTGCACCGCAGTAACGTTGGACAACTTACCGAAGACGGATAGCTGGAATATGTCCATATGTACCTATATGTACAAATAGATGACGGACAAACTTGGGTATAATGGATGACCCTTCTTGCATACATACATGAAACGTACAAGTCATGTCATATTGGAAACCTTAACCATATCCTGTTACTAAGTATCAGAGTCGACAGGGCGCTCCTTCGCTGAAACCTTGTACTATTTATATATTCTGTGCTGAAACGCAATTCCATTGATGAAAGGAAATACTGGCTTATAGCGAAATATTACTCCTGATGATTTAAAAGCGGTGTTAGGTGCTCAATACATTTTTGGAGTTACACGATAATGTTAAAAAAGACATAACTGTCTGTAAAGAACTTCTAATATCTTATGTAACTTCAGAGATACTGCACCAACGTGCTATAATTGAAGTATCAGTGATAATCTTTGGCTGCATCTGTGATAAGTTCGAGTTCCCCGCATGATGGAGAGTAAGGTACCGTTATTGAAGTTACCGCTCAGTCTATAATAAAAATATTATAATGTATATCCGAAGCATAGCCAGTTAGTGTCAGGTCACGGATTAGATTAGTATAATACGAGATATATTTCATAATACGATATATCAGATATAATTAAACTTTTTTTAACGGGCTACATGTCTTTATAGCTAAATACACGGCTCCGTAGCTAAGTTGGTAGTAACCCTGCCTGCAAGGCGAGGGGTCCCGGGTTCCATTCCCGGCCGGGGCAGATTTTGTGTAAGCATAAAGTTTGTTCTCGGGTCTTGGATGTTTGTGATGTGTATCTGTGTATGTCCATGCCACCTGCGACACAGGGAATCCTAGTGCGGGGGTATGAGTGTGTAAGCGTTTATGTTTATGTTTTATGTTTTACATAAACAAACACTACATCTAACCTTGCTACAAAAACAGTTGAATAATCTACAAGCCCAAGTAGGCCTATAGATAATCCAAATGTTCTAGCGCACTACCAGTTGGAAGCGTACCCAGCATGCTGGCGGCGTTGTTGAACAGCAATGCGGATCCGTTGAGCTTTGGCTCAAAATTAAGTTCCAGCATTTTGGTTACGCGTCGCATCAATAAAACGCTTTAAATTATTTTTTTAAAATATGAGCTCCTGGCTCCCACGTGCCCAATGTTTCAACACCAAACGAATTTGTAGTTCAATTTTGTCCAAAATTAAACTACATATTATATCAGATAGATTGTTATCAAAACTATCTCTACCGATATTGCAGTTTAACAAACAAACTATAAATATTATGTAAAATAACACATTTGTATTCATCGGCCAAAAGTTCGCTCGCCGGTTCACAGTCGAGTAGGTTGTGTTGCGAGCAGTGAGTTTGGTCTGTGGGCGACGGGCTTCGTAACAACAACTTTACAACTATCAGATTCAACATCTTAAAGTTTGGACGGAGGAGTTCAAATAAGATTAAATTTGCATCTTTATTCTTACTTACATCTGCCCGCTGTTTCACCTGCTTATGTTACTCCATGTTACTCTTCGCCCCCATAAACATATCTATGCAGAAAATCATGTTGATACGTTGCGCTATTATTGCGTGAAAGAGGGATAAACCGTCAAACGTACAAACGTCAAACTTTTGTATTCAGATTTTACTATTCTGCATAATATTGAATAGTCTTTTCTGGGGTGAATATTTTGATCGATTTGAATATAAACTATTCATACTATTCTTTACTCTTCGCGAAATTATTCAGAATTGATGCTGATGAATAAAGACGCTATGGTTTGGAGATAAAAGGTGAAATAAAACATCATTGAAAACTTGTTTTGAGAACATGTGCTGGTGGCTGAAATAGAGTTAATAGTAAGGGAGCATTAACTGTATAATGAAACTCCGTAATAGAGCGGCAATCGATCACTTGTCCTAGATTCACCTGCGGACGCGGACGGTCAAAACTTTTCTATATAATTGTATTATATAAACTGATCTCTCCTAGACGACAAGTCGAAGTTTTAAATAATGTCGTGAAAAAATATTTGTAGTTATAAGAACAATATTATGATATTTTTATATGCATTTGTGTGCGAATGGATGGCGCGTCAAAATATGATCTTGAGTAACCCAGACGTTTCGATGGTATTTAAATATACGCACAAAGTCAAAGACGCAAAACGTCAAGGGACTGTAAGTTTTCGCAAGATGCCAAATACGCAGAAAGTCAAGACGCAAAATGTCAATACGCAGAATGTCAAACACGCAAAATGTCAAACTCTGAAAATGGCATAAACGCAAAAAGACAAAAGGCAAAATGTTATAATCATAACGCTATATAGACCTTCGACCAGAGATCTCCAGAAAATCCTGCGCAGTCTTCAAAAACTGGACCCCCTTAATCAAAATGCATTTGTATGCACTAGAAGACTTCTCCTTTTTTAGTTTGTGTCTTAAAATCATAAAAAATTCAATTCGTGCAAGCTTATATTTTAGAAAATATTTTTTCAAATACTTACACAAAATAGATTTATTTTGAAAACCTTTGTGTAAGTATTTTTGTTCCATAATAATTACATAGTAGGGACAAATCGCGCACAGAAGAAAAAATGTTTTGTTAAAATAACGAATTATGCTTGTGCAAATATACATACACCCATACAGATAAATAAAAAAAATTCAAAAAAAAAAAAAAAAAATTCAATTGTTTGTCTGTCTGTTTGTTCCGGGTAATCTCCGAAACGGCTGGGCCGATTTTGATGGGACTTTCACTGGCAGATAGCTGATGTTACAAGGAGTAACATAGGCTAGTTTTATTTTAGAAAAAGAATTAGGGTTCCGCGCAAAAAATAAAAACCATGAAATCCAATATTTCCGCGCGGTTGAAACCGCGGGGCAGCAGCTAGTAGATCATAATTTGCACCATGTAGCATAACATTTTTTGCACCTACATAAACACTACATACAACATATAACCCAGCTACAGAGACAGTTCGATAATTTACAAGTCAATATACCTTGCCAATATGGGCCAAGTGTTCTAGCCTCTAGCCCACTACCAGTTGAGAGCCTATATATGATATACCCAGCGCAGCGTAAAGTATTTGGTGCACCGTTGATATCGGTAACAACGTCATTAAAATCTTCTTTAATTCACTTCTCTAACTAAATGTTTGCCTTCGTTTTACGGCCGACAGGTTTACTCCCCCGTGAAGGACAAGCTGTTATTCTACAATTACGTCGACAAGTCAGCCCCCAATCAATCCAAGCAATCAAATATGACAAAGTGACTCGGTCCTTTATGACTTCAGGTTTAATTAACTATCAGCATTTCGCCTGGTAAGTAATAGGCATTATTCGTGGAAAGTTTTCACATTCCCGAAAACAAATATGTTGGTTTAAAACAAAGTAAGTATACGTACACTATACTTTCGTAAAAAATGATCCCCGCCGTGATCACGTGAAATATTATAGTAGTAACTTTTACGTCGATAATACAACAGACTAATTTTACTAAAAAAAAAAACCAATTTTTTTTAGTAAAAAAAAATATTTTTTGGCTCTATATAGATTATGACGTTGACCGAGGAGTATAATATGATATATATGTGAATGTGTACATTAGTAAAAAATGGTTTTACTTATTACATAATGCAAAGTTAAAATGTAGAAACGCCAGGACTACGAATAGAGAAACAAGGTTTTAAGAACATTCAAAATACAAATGAAAAGATCTCTTATTTAACAAAAATGTCATACTTCTGAAATTTCTTCGTGGACGACGAAATGCAGGTATAAAAGTTTTTTGAATGGGAAATCTGTCAATAGACCCACTCAAATGCGAAGTTTTACATTCAACATTTCCATTTTCCTCATCAAAAACAATATATTAGGTATGCTTGATAGAAACATTTCAGGTACAGACAGATGTAAAGAACTGTAGTAAGCGTAATGTATAATAAAGTTTGTGTTATACCGTAGAAACTTCTATATTACGGCGATATTCACGTTATTATTCATTGTTGATTTAACGAACTGGGGAAACATATGAACTCCAAGAACTGCCAGTTTGAAATCAGGACACGTCCGTCGTCCACCCTTCTAAAAGGTCATAGAACGATGGCCCATTCTCGTGCTCTACAATAGTGATTGTAGTTTTTCACTTTCTCCCTTTTCTTTGTGAGATTGAAGATTATGATCTTTGTAAAAGACTTGGTTGACATAGTGTGTACGGTAGGCGGGTATTGTACAAGGTACTTGTTCAGGCATATCCGTCCGCGGAGCCCAGCCCATGGGCCATTGTTTACGCAAGGCCTGCCGACGAACGCTCAGCGGCGATATTGCGTGCCATCCTACTCCGGAGCCATATATCGCTGCACCCACCTTCAGATGTTATCGCCTTTATTATGTCCATACAGCTCCACAGACACTGATATGATTCCACTCGCGTTTTATTCACTTTTGCATGCTGAATTGCCGTTGAAATGTAGCGTTCGCCAATAATTTGATTTGAGTTGGATTCGATTCGTCGATCCTATATGAAATGAAGATTTTTGCTAATCGATTTTCAAACAAGAGGAATAATACTTAGTTCGACTCATACCCTTTTAAATTAATATGTACCTATATTATTCGATATTAACGATGGTGTTAATTTTTATTCCGAATTGGTACTTTCTATAGGTTAGGGGCTACTATTATGATGGAGTTGTCATGATGCATTCCGGAGGTATGGATATTGTTTTCAGTTGGTAGCTTATCATATGTAACACTGATTAAGAAAAATAATAAAAACAAAAGAATCATAAACAAAACAGTGTCTCTCTCACAAATGGTCTCTCTGCATTTAATTTACTCTAGCGCGGTGTGGGGTTGCTTGAGTGGTGCTTCATTTTAGAAACCGCAGCGAGGGAACTGGGAGCTTGCTCTTCAATTTCATATACATATTTTACTTTGTTTCCAACAATTCTTAACATAACTTTTCTCGTTTTCACGGTACTAAAGTAGTCCTCGTTAAAACGTAAGTTTTGATATTAGATGTCTATACGAGTATATGCTACCTTAGATTGAGTTATAAATTCTACTTTACGCATTCCCTATACGTTTCGGCATTTTTTTGTTTTACTACCTAGTAATAACTGATAGAGGATTTATTACAAAAAAATAACAGCACCGACCCTCGACAAAATTGCTTTTTTGCTGACTGAAAGGCTCCAATGTTCGAGTATATTTTCAGCATCGAAAGTGACAAAGTATATGTGAAATTTATATTCACGGTAAACCTTTCATATTTGTAAAAAAGAGCTTCTCTCCAAAGCTCGCCCCAGAGATCCTATAATACAGTGGATATCGGTATGTCTAATTCAGAGTGGCGTTTCAGCCCAGCCGATTGATATCTGAATTCTGACTGCTATATAACCGGTATCTTTGTACACTGGGAGGGTTCCCAGGTTGCTCTGTAATTGCTTTCTACTTGATATGACAAAACCGATTCACAACGTTAACTAGTTGCAGTGGAGTCGGGTTTAACCTACTCAATATATTAGTAAACGTTCTTGAACGGTTTCAAAACATTCATAGAATAGTATATACATAATATAATGTATTCGTTGACATTGACAAAGCAGCTAGATAATCTAGGGTCAGAAACTTGTCCTATTTACATAAGGGGTTTGTCACACAATTCGTTCTGAAATTTTGATAAAAGCCCGTTTAAATATTAGTGAGTTAATAGTTGAGGGGCAACAGGTGAGACAATTAAACAAATTCGGTAGGTCACGCGACGCAGGCCCCGGCGGGCGCGGCCGCTGTTTAGACAACGAACGTTTCCGCCCAACTACGTCGTCATGTGATGTCGTTTTGAACTCCACGATGACAATGATTGACTTGCTTTTTTTAGCAACAATGTGTTAAGATACGTGTCTATATCTAGCTATGCAACTGCTGGGATGGCTATAACTATGCTAATTAGTGGCATGGGTGGGTATAAAGCCTAGAGATGTAAAATCAGTACAAAATGCAAGAGTTTCTCGGTTTCGTTGATAAGAGCTCTACCCTTACCGTGCGCTTTGTATAGTCTAGATATAATACAAACTCATTTTATTTATTAAACTATTAGTTTAATCACAGTTAAAGTATCTCGAATAATATGAAATATTGTTGACATCGTAGAATCGTTTTTTAAAGCGCTTAACACCTCTGCAGTTGATTGTTAAAGGTATAATTAAAGCTTTACGTCAGATAAGTTTTATATTATTTAAAGTAATGATAAATAAGAACTTTAAAACATGGTATCAAACTCTCATACTCCAACTCAAACTCCAAATCGGCTTGTTTCCAAGCCCGCCACTTCAGTAAAAAAATAATATCAGTAAATTAATTGGGATCCGAACTTTGCGGAAAGTTTCAGTTTGCTCGCTTTTAGTAAACTACTTTATACGCTAATGAAGTAGGGAATTGAGTACGCAAATGTTTCGGGATACACCACAGAATGACAACGATGACAGTTTGATTAAGCCGCTCTAAGTCCTTGACGTGTTTTGCATCGGCGAGGAACGTCGTCCGCGGCTCCGGCGCTGATGCTCGCGACGCACTGCTGGTGTGGCGGCTAGTCCAGTTACAATTAGACCGCCGGTCGGTTTGAACTTGTACGAGTACGCGCCACGCGATCCTACGGTGATGGATCACGACGATCCTTTGCCCATTATACACATATACTATGCTGCTCAGTAGGACGTTTAGTTCTCGCTTACGGAACGATAACAAGGAAATATTACTCGGTATGCGTAATTGTGCTCGTGTCTGTGTGTGGTTTGATGAAGAAATTTTCGTTTTTGTTTTGATGTGCGTAGGGACCGAGCCCGCTCTACGAACATACTATAAGGTATACGAATTTATGCACACGTACATGAAACCTCATGAGCACGTATCTTTATCATCACCCTGCGAACATTTTTCCTCGTTACGTATGTACACATTTTAGCAGCAAGCAGTAAGTTGTATAAATTGTCTATATTTTATGATGGGATACTATCATTTCTGAAATATAGTCATAGCCGTAATTCGTTTCGTAGAATGTACCTATCACTAAATTATACGATTATTGATAGCTTAGGTCTATAATTTAAGTTTTTTGTTTTGAATGAGTCTGACGTCTTGACGACGGCAGCTAACATCGACTCGATTGCTGATCGTTACGAATTGAATCATTGATGCTCTATCGAAGAGTACCTACTTATTGATCTTGCCACTCGTTCAAATGCCAATGGACACAAATGCATTGGTTCAAACGTGTTTTATCACAACTGCGGCATCGCGGACAGCCGGACTCGAACAAAGGGAATCTACATTTTATTAAATTTTCGCGACCCAATTTCCAATTTAAATAACATCGGCCTTTTGTGACGAGCGAGAATCAGTTTACAATCGTGAACTGGCAGTGGTAGCTTAATAACGCTCCTATAAACAAAGGAATATTTCAGGTGGGTGATTCAGGAAATCTGATAACGAATTAAACGAAACTATTTTGCTTCAGTTGGTTAATCAGTTACAGAGATCGGTAACTGTCAGCTAGTCTATTGTGAGAGTGTTCCTGCTTAGTATGCAGTCGGGTGGAGGCACGCTCTCAATCACTGCTGTGTACTGAGGGGAATTTCTCCAAGGGAATATTATTTATGATACCGGAAGAAGCAAAAGTTACTATCAACATAATCTATTTCTCTAAAGCAGAATAAGACTTTTTTCAAATAGGGTTCTGTACTTTGTGTGTGCCTGTATGTTTTAGGTGATTGGTAAAGCAATTACTACTCAGATGTTTTTATACTATTAGATAACGAGATGAGCGGGTCCTTTGTCTGGTGGTAAGCATAACGCCGGCCCATACCAATTATTAAAATGCCACTCAAAACTTAGAAACACAAAGGCCAGCGCGGCACTGAACTGCATTGCGCTGCATTGCGCTCTTTACCCCTGATACATGAGGCCCAGTAATTTCACTGTCTTGTGTCTGACTTGGCGCGTATTTGAAATTCGTCCTCTATTACTTTTGAAAGGATGCATAAGAAGTCGCGCGGATATGGTAGTTATACATTGAACACTTTTGTCTAAGTTTTTAAGAGATTGTTTAATTTAAATTTAATACTATAAAAATAGTTGTGCATATTCAAATAGACTTTATGCACCTATGTTTATTTTTTTCAAAATATAATACTACTTCTCAGCTACGAAAGTTGTGGCTCGTAGCAGCTCTCGTAGCTTCAGTAGAGCGGCGCGACAATGTAGACGCTAATGATGTTGACACTACAGGCTCAGCAGACATAAGTCGACTGCGCTATAGGCGGGCTTGGCGTGTTTCTCCCCGCCTCAGTGCGCCTCGCCGCCTCACCCCCGCGCGTGCCTTCGAATGCACTTACCTACCACACGGTGCTTCCAAATGTACCACTTCGAATGTTCTTAAATTGTGTTATATAGGTATTTTATCCTCCGTTTTCACGAGTCCTCTACGAGCTCTACGATGCTCATTTCAAACGGGACCGTCCCTCGGAAACACTTGGATACATATTTGTACTGCAAACTGAATTTGAAGCGTTCCCCATTTTGATCATACATAAGTCTACAGCCGTTTTGTTTGAACGGTTCAATTATTTGCGTTTCGTGATGAAAACGCGAAGTCAAATTCAGACGCAATTTGCACACAATACCTATGTACGTTATTATTTTATTTAATACGGTCTGGTTTTGAGAACTGATTTTATATATTGGCATAAAAGTCGGTCCACATAGTTCATCGCCATCCATTTTCGCTAGATTAGTTTTTCGTGCACCTGATTCTGTTTGCGAAAATAAAGAGCCTATTTCGCTCCTAATAAGGGACGTGAAATTGGTTTTCGGTTGTGTAAGGGCGTATTAGGGGAACCTTTGCTCAATAGCTAAGACAAATATTTACCTCCTGGGTAAAGTCTACAGTCAATTATAGCACTAGGATACTCATTAGCGCTGGTAGTTTAATGAAGTTTCAGCCGCATGGGGAGAATCTACGTCGAAAACTATGTAGCTGTTAATAGACAGTATACCTATACTAGAGTAGTGAGAACTGGATAGAATTTGGGTACCTTTAAGTTATTAGTTTACCTTCTTGTCTGTCTCTTAAATATTTATATTTGTAAAAACTGTAATGTTTGTGATGTCCTCAAAATAAATGTATTTTCTTTCTTTCTTTACCTGCATAAGAGCTTTTCGAGGTAAATTGTAGACGCCCCTCGTACGTGACTCCACCGACGCGACGGACCATCTCGACGCCACGCGCTTTAGGCTTTACCTACATACGAGGCGCTATAAGAAAACATTGGGCCTTTATTTACACCTTTTTTACCTACAACACCACCAAGATCCAGAAAGGAGGTTTACAAATTTATCCGATCAAAATTATAATAACGGTTTAATGTATTTTTATGTTTGGTACATATTTTGTATTTCATTAGATATAAGCTATAACTCGACCGTATATTGGAATCGTTTTCATGTCGAATTTATGTGTGGTTATCGATGTAACGAAGTTTTCAAAAATAGCACGCTAAATCTATAGAAGAAAAAAATACTGGTATTCAAGTGTTTCCTGTTCTCCCGGATGGATCAGGTGTTTATTGCACGTAAATGAGAACGTATATTTTGGGATACCTAAAGTCTCAAAGAAAGAACGCGAATAGACGAAGATTTCATCACGTTTTTAACACCCTTTTATTAGCTTCACTTGCAACTAACTAACAAACAATGTTATAAAATCTTGGAAGTCAATTTTAACATACTTCTAATTGTCGTATCGAAATGAAACTTTGTATGTAGTTTGGATGACAATACTACGGTAATAATATGGTATCATGGAGCTGATCTGATGATGGAGTTGAGGTGAATAATGGAGCTCTTCAGTGGCTGCAAGTAAACTCCCTCGAGCTTGGGCTCATACGATTAGTTTTGATGAGTCCAATAGATTGCACTTGTTGTCGAAGGTCTGATAAGAGAGAGAGAGAGAGAGAGGAGAGGTATGTTTTTAGTTTTTTAAAACTACTCATAATTATTAACGACTGACATCCCGCTTAGGTTCTATTTTCAAAAATGCCCTTTTCTTTTTCCCACGGATTAAAAACCGCGACACTGGCCGTTGTGAATAGCCCTCCTGCTAACAAACCACTTACGTTTTTCTAGTCGGTATGTGGCAAGTGGCACAGCACTTATATAACTACGCTTTACCCAATGGTTCTTGCTTCTCGGATACCCGGTACATATCTAATGAATTGTCGTTTTCCACAAACAGCACGTTTCCTGTTTTTGCAGATTATCCGTTTTGTTTTGTGTATTTCCTACGTAAAACGGTATTACTAATACCCCACGTTCTCCATTATCATAATTTGTTGTGATGACCTTTGGCAAGATGTCAGCAACAAAAAGAACTCTCTTTTGTCCACGACGAAAATTCCTGTTGTTCCGAGTTGTTGTTGTTGTTAGTTGTTGCTAGTTTAAAAGACAATTGTGTGACCGCAATAAATTGGAGAGCTCAAAGCGTATGCTCGATTCTGCAACAGCTTCGTATTATTGCATGTATAACACAAGGCATTGAAAATTGCAAATTATCTATACAAATAAATAAAATTAAAGTGTCTGTTTGTAATCTATACATATAAATAAGATTGAAGTGTCTGTTTGTAATATCAAAATAACAGCTTTTTACCAAATGCATACGAATATATAATATATACGGTACCTATAACAAAACAACCATTTTTTAAATTTTCGTCTGTCTGTCTGTTTGTTCCGAGTAATCTCCGAAACGGCTGGACCGATTTTGACGGGACCTTCACTGGCAGATAGCTGATGTTATAAGGAGTAACTTAGGCTACTTTTATTTTAGAAAAAGAATTAGGGTTCCACCCAAAAAAATAAAAACCACAAAATCCAATGTCTCCGCGCGGGTGCAACCGCGGGCAGCAGCGAGTCTATATTAAAACCTGAAGGTCAAACATAATAATTATAATGCATATGTTTTGGTGTATTAAAAATGTATTAATTCAATTATTTTAGTTTTACCCTTAAAATTAAACATTTTTATCAAATCAGAAAATAAAGTGCCAATGTTTACGCCATTGGCACTTTATTTGCAGAAACGCAAATCTAACTCTTTACCCAAGGACTGGTTAAAAAAGTCCTTGTCTTTCATGGCATACTGTGATATTATCTTCAGCATATTTGTGATGTTTTTTACAGAAATATGGCTTATGTGGGTTAAAAAGGTTGGAAAATGTACTTACCTACTTGGACTTAATTTTAGCACCATTCGGTTATTACTTCATTATACTACGAAACATTTTGCTAATATTAAAATAATTCCTAATATACAGCGAAGCGAACTGTAGAGCTTTGCTCTTGTAATTCAAATTACGAAGTCGTTCGATTTTCATCAAACAGAAAGCGTAATGAGGCTTGAAAACCTCTTGCTTGGCTATCTGTTTGAAAAGGCCTTATCGACGAGTACCTAACTGGAACACTCAGGCTACACCCTGAGTAACTTCCTGCTTAGCTTGGTCTTATAAGAGGTCATTCATTTTACAAGGTTTTTCAATTCACATATATCATTCGTCTCCATTTTTCAGGCGTATCACACCTTTCCGGTGTCCCTCATGTTCATAGACAAGTGCGTGGGGCAACATTTAAAAGCGATCGTTTCTCAGGCTCCATCATGTTCCACGTGCGGCGGCGGCCGGCGGACGCGCAGCCGCGGCGGCGCAAGAAGAAAGTGGGCTCTGGAACCGGCACGGGCGGCCGCCCCGGGAACGAGCCCGTACTGCTGGAGCTCGCCCCCGATGGCTCACCGCTCGAGAACGGACGCCGGATAAGGATTACAGATGCCATAGAGGTAACAGATTATTCCAAATATTTTAAAATTACCATAAGACCCGTCGTCCGTCAAAGCGAAGATTAAGTTGGCAGCGTGCAAGAGACGCAGGTCGTTAGAACCTATTACCAATAAACTTTTGATGTTTTTAGCTCTATTTAATTTTGATATGTGCCCGAATTCAACAGCCTTTTACGTTGTCCCATTTGGGACTGGTCCAGTGAGAAAGCGTATGGAGTTATGAACCGTAATCGACCTCTCATCTCTAATTGCATTAAACCACGAATACAATGTTTATCTTAAAAGATTTCGTGTGGTAGGTATCTATCACATACCTAAAACACTACCTCTGCATTATATGTTTTTTAATGTAATTACTAGAATTCTACTACTATACTAGTTATTAGTTAGAGCCATAAAGCCTAATGGGTCAATAAAGACAAACGGGGACACGGAATCGATTCTCAATATCCTAGACAATACGCCAAACTAGCGGGAATGAACGAGGGCTGTTTTTTTTCTAAAGTATTATACTTCTTTCCTGTATACATATATTGTTGATTGGGGTTGAGCCCGTTATTGCATGTATAGGAAATCGTGAAAAAAAAGCGCATGAGTCACTTGGGGGCGTTATAGCCACAATGCGAAATGTATCCAGATTGGGAAATGTCGCTTTGCGGTCCGAACATTTATTATTCACATGTATTTTTATAAAGCCACTGTAACGTGGTCAACAGGTCTACCTACCCAGCCAAACATTTTGAATAATGGATCTAACTTTATAAAACATTGTATACCTATACTTGTCTATACATATTATCAGTTGTCTGTCCTTGAGACTGACAGCCCTCTTTTTAAACTTCGCCTGTTTCCAGCTTCACATCAAGTCAGCCAAGACAAATTATTATGTATTTAACTAATGAAAAGTAAAAAATAAACATTAAAAATTATATCGGATCATTATCTGCTCCTAGGGCGAGTGTGGCCGAGCGGAAACTTGTGCGACTTTCAATCCGACGCACCATAGTTCGAATCTCGACTCGGCCCGCACCAATGACTTATATCAAGTTATGTGCGGATTATTCACACTCGCTCTAAAACGGTGAAGGAAAACATCGTGAGGAAACCCGCATGTTCAAGAACCACAATATTCGAGGACATATGACATCCACCAAGCCGCACTGGGCCCGCGTGGTGGATTATGGCCCATACCTCTCTCTCTCTCTCTCTCTCTGAGAGAAGGCCGGTATCCCAGCTGTGGGAGCGTACGAGGCTGATAATAATGATGATGATCTTCTCCTACTTTCGATAAATCACAAGTGCTGCAATCACAGAAGTGGACACAAAAGTGCTGCAACCATAGGGCACAGTTGTCAAGCACAACGGAAAAACTATTATTTCTTGTACATTAGGTATAACCTAGTAAACACAACTCGAATCGGGCGTAGTTCATTAATTGCCGCACGTGTCATTCGTACAAATTATAATCGTAGCACATCAGTGCTGGGAGCAGACATGTGGCTAACCGATCGATATTGCTTTCCACTGAAATGTGTCATAAAATATACTTAGAACTTTTTATAATTATGTACATTACGTTATTCGAAATAATGTAGGTTACTGTGTCCATAAAGGCCACGTAAGTACATGAACTGCTTAACGTTATTTCCACCATTATAGCCTTTTCGTTAATGACTCTGATTCGATAAGCAGTGACCGGGCACTATCGGCATATAGGCATATTCTAGTAATACTCTTCAGTGAACCTCGAACTCGGGCAATCGAATTACTTCGGTTAATGTAGTTGCGATCTGCTTTGTTCATGCTGCCCGGTGTTATGAAGTTAGTAGACGGGCCCGGACTCATTACTGTGATCAAAGCCTACGTTACACGTGCATTTTTAATCGGGGAATTAATTATCACGTTATATTTGCCCCGTTGCGTTTCATTTGTTTGCTTGAACCGGGATTACGGTGTGCAGTTTGCAAAGTATTATCACTGGCTATTCCCTTGTGGAAGTTAGTGTGCACGCATCATACATATTTGATTGACCAATTTTCATGATACTCGAGCCACGGTCGCTTCTAGAAGGCAGTTAGAAGTCTATTTGAACGTATTAAAACCGGGGCGAAATCTACTTTTATGAGTATTTAACGAGTAAATATTGGATGGATGCTTCGCTGAAGCTGAAAGCGCAGAGCGACGATAAATCTTTTTACTTTATCGACATTTTAACGGCCCGCTACGGCTTTTAGGGGTTTTCCGGCACGCGGATATACGGATTACCATCTACATAAAATAGGATTGCCAGCGGCGATAGGTGCTTCTTTTATGGAGCATATTAACAACGTATGAACCATATCAATTTTGCACTTTGCAAAATTCTCAGCTAACATTATGCCACGACACATCTACGAAGTAGGTATCTATAATCGTATTCAATTAATTATGTGTTGACCTCGGAACGGTCATACGAGTAAGGGCACCATTACATGGTCGTGCATGTTTGCGTTTTGCTGGCAAAATAATTATGGTTTTGCAAAAAGCGCGGTATTACGAAGTATTTATTACACGCATACGCACGCCGTCTTGAAGTAAATATACATAAAAAATCCATGAAACAGACAAGAACGGAGTTAGGACCAGATAGTGCTGCCTCTTTCACTCGCTCGAAGCCTTTTCTACTACATCACTGCCTGCGCACAACCGCGTGGTAATACCACAGCTTCTGCACTGTAGGTACACGCAGTGTTTGTGAAACAATTTTTTTTAGTAGATTTTTTTAATATTACGTTTAGCGCTCGGGACTACATTTCTATCAAATACCACATTTGACGGTACAATATGCGTCAAGTGGTTTGTCCATTGTTTGGTCCATGATTGATGGATATCCATCTATCGCATGCTTGACCGCCTATACGATGTCATGTTAGCAATTTTTTTGTTTCCGTTCCGACAGCACGCAGATTTGTCCATTCAGGGTAATTTTCAAGACCCATTCAGTAAGATAAAATATCGTCGCTGCTTCACGTTTTTCTTTGCTGCAGGTCGGTTCCGGCAACGGCACGACGCTGCAGCTGTACGGGCCGTCGATCCAGGCGCGGCACTGCGTGGTGGCGCCGGCGGACGGCGGCGGGTACTCCGTCACGCCGCTGCACGCCGACGCACACGTTTACGTCAACTGCCAGCGCGTGCTGCACACGCAGCGGTTACAGGTACTGCCATTATCGTCAACCGGCAGACGTCCACTGCTGAACGTAGGCCTCCACCATATTTAAGGCGTGGATTTGTCTTGGTGATCACAGTAGATGTTGACCGAAGAGAATGCTGCTGCTCATTCCATATTTCCCTTTGCCGGCTCATACAGCTTCGAGATACTAACCTCAAGAGGTGCGGTGACGTTTGGTTTTCAATTGCAAAAAAGAAAGTAATTCTCTTTCTACAATATCTTTAACTGCTTTTTATTGGCTATAATTACGATTTGTACAAGGAAGGTATATTAAAAATACATGTTCTCTGTAAAGTAGCGGCTTGTTTCCAATTGTATTACAAATTCAACAAAATTACATAAAAAGGGAACGTACGACATTACGACATATTTGTAAATATAATGAACACGTCCTTTTGTAAAAGTTTCGTCACGTAAAGTATGACCGCCACGCGCCTGTTTCACGCTTCGCAACAAAATGTTCCTTCCAACATCCGCCAGCCTTCATCTGTCCATTAAAATAATTAAGGCCTCGTGCTAATCCCCAAAGTCTCAAAAGTTTAATTATTAATTTATCACATCATCCCAACAGCGTGGGAAATATGCTAATCTTAATAAACACCCCCCACTCGTTTCGTACATTTTACGCTTAGAACTTACGAATATATGGAATGACGATGTTTTCGATCTCAAGTTTGTTCATTAAATGGTATAGAAATAGGTGTTGGTGTACAAATGGTGGATACGTTTTCTTCCTTAACAATCTATTGGAATATTATAGGTAAAAAATGTATGAATATTATTAAAGTTACGCAAGACATGTGCGTATTTCCTCATAAAGATTCGTAATTCGATTATTTTTAGTGTGCCTTTAAAAGTAAAGTGTGTCGTTCCCGGCGAGCGACCGCCCGCGTTCCGCGCATTCGTTGCCAAACCAATTTTATCGCTTCACGAATACACTTTGTCGCTCCCGTTTATAAACTAATGCTGGAATATTTATAGAAACCGCGTCCACTCTACGAAGGTACAATGACATCGTGACATTCACGAAATGTGCGCGTTTTATACCTATAATGGGACTTTTTTTTACCGCCATGAAATAATAAAATGTTGACATTTAGCGCCGGCTGTAACGTTACTATTTCAATTCTATACTAGCTGCTGCCCGCGGTTTCACCCGCGCGAAGATATTGGATTTCTTGGTTTTTATTTATTGCGCGGAACCCTAATTCTTTTTCTAAAATAAAAGTAGTCTAAGCTACTCCTTATAACATCAGCTATCTGCCAGTGAAAGTCCCGTCAAAATCGGTCCAGCCGTTTGGGAGATTATCCGGAACAAACAGACAGACAGACAAAAAATTAAAAAATGGTTGTTTTGTTATAGGTACCGTATACACTTTCATATGCATTTAGTAAAGAGCTCTTATTTTGATATTACAAACAAACACTTCAATTTTATTTATTTGTATAGATGACGAATTGGCGGACACTCTTTGTGCTATACGCATGTATAATTGTATACGCTGTGCATGCCATCAAAGCTAAGTTCTATAACCATTGGTATAATGCAGGACTATACCATTGGTTAGGTAAGGACAATTACTAGTCCTTCGGGAGATCCCTTTCCTTCAGTTCCTGACACTTTAACTTAGTGATTTAAATAATCCGCGATTGCAAAAAAGACTACTCCATACCAACAAAATATAGGTATAAAGTTTATCTAGCCATACTTAATACGTAAATACATTTTTTTTTATAGTTTAATAAGTTGACAACTTTAATTATACCTATTCTGAAAAATAATACAGTCTACAACACATCTAAAGCAAAATTTACTGTTGTTAGCGATATGAAAATTGTTGAGCGAAGAAAACTCGGAAGTTTCGTGAATTTTCCGCGGAATCCTCAATGTGATATCCAAATTATTTGTAACTATCCATAAAATGAACGAGAAAGTTATAGTATATTACGTAAAACAACAATTATTACTTTTACAACAGTTTCCTGACTATTAGCATCAACATTTTTAATTATTAACGGACCTATTAAAATCAAGGTAATTTTTTTAAAGAGCACACTTGAATTATAGCAAACGTTAAATTTACAAGCGACTTTTATTGATGTACTAGGTCAGCAGGGAAATATAATTTCGAGGTCATGTTCATGCCGCTACGGTTTTGCGAATATCATTAGCCTACATGTAAATAGCCTGCGATGAGTTTTCCCATATGCGTATCGTATCTAAGTATATTATTATATATTATATAGGTTTGATTAGAGTATAGCTTGCCCTCGACTTTGCTTGTTCGCATTCGAATTCATTCGCTTTGCTACTTTTACTACCTATATTCTGGTACCTATAGTCTAAACCTATACCTATAGTCTAAAGAGCGACAGACAGTATGATCTTAATTATTAGGCATATGAGAAAATGTGATGTCTAAGGTTAATGAGCTCATCCCAGTGTACCGGTAGGCAAGACGTTGTAATTCCAAATTTTCATCGGCATTACTGCACCGGTAATGGATAGGCGAGGCGCTTACTACCAAGCAAATGATCACATAAAACAATGTTTTACAGTGTAA
This sequence comes from Crocallis elinguaria, assembly GCA_907269065.1. Taxonomy (NCBI): domain Eukaryota; kingdom Metazoa; phylum Arthropoda; class Insecta; order Lepidoptera; family Geometridae; genus Crocallis; species Crocallis elinguaria. The sequence goes on along the minus strand of OU026079.1, from coordinate 4,989,350 downwards.
CAAGTAAGCCGAAAGTGCTTTAAAAATAGTTTCCATAACAATTCTCAACTATTAAATTGTGCATAATGTATTTGTATAAGTATTAATGTATTTTGTAAAAGCCATTATTGTTATTATTTAAATATATTATTAAAATGCTCTTGTTCCGTTGACGTCACACGCTAGATAAACAAACATTTTCTGCCAATCGTTGCATTCATTATAATATATAATTTTAACCAACTAAAACGAATGATGACATGATACGTAAATTAAAAAAAAAAATCAGCTCTACTTCGTATAATATATTAGTATACCTAGATATAATTCTTAGAAACGTAGGCACAGAATAGATTCTAAGTAGTATACAAGTACGCAGGTAAAGAACTATTTTTAGTATTTTTTATTGATCAAGGCGTTTAGTTAGTAAATGGGTTACGGCCGCTATGTTTAGTTTTAGGTCGCCCACGCACCTCGTTCGAATCAAGTTCACCTCTCAGGTTTGACTACACTATTTGGATATCCTAATAAATTCCAATATACCTAGTTCGCTTTAGTATTCATGAGCGGTGAAATTGAATTAAGATCGGGGAAATTGGGGCGGTCGATTTATAATTTATAGTCATCGCTCTTCGTTACATCCAATACGATGTTGTAGCTTGTTATGTATGTTTCAACAGCACGGGTGCCTGCTCAAATTCGGGCGCGTTTCGTTGTTTCGCTTCGTGGACCCGCAGCAGGAGAACCTCATCAACAGGAACCTCGCGCAGTCGCAGCAGTACGGCTCCGGCTCTATTTATGACAGGTGAAGAAAAACACTCACCGCAGCACCTCTCTTTATGTTGTGATTAGTCGCGCCCTCCATAGACAAACATAGATACACCCGAATAACCGTTTTTGTTTACTGCAACGTTTGTTTCGTTATATTTTCTTGTTTATTTAAGTGTAATCTTCGAACACGCCCCTCCGCTTCTCTAATCACGTTTACGTTCGTCATTGTCATCGTTTTCTTTTGCATGTTTGTATCACCGGCTCACGAACATCCGCTTGTGTACGTTACCCGCACGTTAGGTCGCCTGCGTCCGCGGCTGAGAGCGGGGCGATGTCGCCAACGTCGCTGGCGTCGCAGGCGGCCGACGTTGACAACGGCAACGACGACTACCGCGCCAGCCCCGACCGCGACGCCTACTACCGCGACGACGCGCCTTACAACAACAACAACACATTGAAGCTCGACAACGAATCGCTCGCGCTGTCGCAACACCTCGACGGCAAGGACGACCCGCGCGACCACTCCAGCGCCTACGAGACCGCGCCCCGCCCCGGAGACAACTACAAAGATAACTACGAGACGACTTTCGATCTGGAAGGGAACGTCGAGACGAAAAGCATTTGCAGCGCCAAGAGCGGGGGCTCCGGTCACGATAACAGGTATTTAGATTTGGGTCGTCTTCGGTTTGGGACTTGGTAACTAACCCCCCGCTTATGTAACATCTCGGAACCAGATTTAAAATTCTACTGCATCCGGAATAGGAACTGGTGAATTAATTAGAAAAAATATATACGTGGTTTTGCTTTGATTACGGCGTAATATCATTTTTACCTAGTTGAGTCCGAAAATAAACAACAACAATTTTATGTTCTATGTTGAAGTAAACTCAAGAAGCGCAAAACGTGCTAGGTGGCTTTTAACTCTGTTAATGTCTCTGTTCATCCGCTCGGAAAGCCTATGTTCATTCCAGTCTTGTTCCGTGGCAAGCCGTTGCTCTCTCATACACCGTCGTTCATGAGTCAAACCTCTGCATCCGAGCATGACCGAAACCATTCAACTTCAAAGCTCGGTCTCAAGCTGGTGTTTTTACCAGGATGAGCGTCCGCGGCGGCGCGCAGGAGGCCATCCTGCCGGCAGTCCTGGAGTTCCCCGAGGGTGGGCAGGCGCAGTTCCTGGCCGCTGTTATCTCCCGCCTCGACCCCTCCGCGCCGGCCTTCAAACTCGCGCCGGTCTACACCTTATATCTATGTGCCAGGTAAACACTTTCTTATACGTTCAGTAGGAAATGAGACTATTTATGGACCTGTCAAATCTTCGGCCATTCGACTGTTCCATAATTTGACGATATTTTTTCTACAACATCTGTGTTTTAACGTACTATCATTATTATGCCATGTCTATGCTCCGACCATGTGACCTGCGCTTTTGGCGATTTGTTTTCCATAAGACCTGTCTTACGTGCTACCGTTATAGTGCCAGGGGTGGCTTACTGTACTATAAGTATCCTAATCCATTGACATAAGGATTTATTTTCTCAATGCCGCATATTATATAGTTTGATGTGTTGCAGTATTGCTGAACAGAACTTAAATTTTATTTAGTTTTATCTTTTGTTACACACCAATAAGCAACAATATTGCAGTTCCAATTACTAATTAAATATATTAAAGCACTAAATGACATATACCAGAAATCACACTAAATTCGCTATGAAATAAAAATCTTCATGGTTTTAAACGAAAAAAAAAAACCACAATATTTCATAAAAAATATCATCAGCTAATTTATTACATTGGATGTAATTACTCTAAATTGATAAATATAAACTTGCAGGTACCGAGCATCGACGCACTACCGGCCAGAACTAACGCCGACGGAGCGCGCTCACAAACTCACTGCGTTTCTACACCATGTCGCCTATCTCATACACGCAACTGTTCAGGTAGGCGCTGTTGTCATAGTGACATGTATCTTATGTATTTACTTGTGGCCCGAATAATTACGACTAATATGGGGTCGTTTCTTAAGCTTTGGTTTCCTTCAATAGCGGTGCCTTCATTTAGCGGTCGCTTTATAGCGTCGAATTACTTCACTGAAATGTTGGCTATAAAACAAAATTGAAACGAAACACTGTCTATTTATTTTAACTTCTATCGTTAAAAGTTTGTTAGACCGCCCTAAAGCCTTCAAAAACGTCAAGTCTAATTTACCTCAAGCAACGCATAATGTGCCATCCGAATCACAGAAGAGAGAAGCTTTTGGTTTAGATACTGATTGGTTCGGACTTTGTGTCGCTAACCGATAGGCTTTCAGTAATGAAACCGGTCCGGATAAAGTCCGCTACGAGAGCTACGACGTAGCATTTATTTGCGAAGTTCTACGACTGTTTTTATTGGGACAATTATAATACACATTAAATATTCCAGGTTCAGGTGACGGCAACTAATGCAATTTAGCGTTTTTAGAAATTAATAATTGAAGTTATAGAGGAACTAGAATTATGCTTTTAACATTACAAACGGGTTTTGTCCCGTTATCTTGACATTTAATTAGTTCTGCCCTGCTTACTGCGCCTTGCGAATGACATGAGGGAAAATGTACCCATACACCCGCCTTAGATCATTATCTCTGACATGTCTATTGTTAAATCATTTTGTAGGGTTCACGTCATTTCAAATGGGACTGCAAAGACAGCTACAGCAAAAGGACGCGTTTTCGTTTGTGGCCTATCTCGTACTTTTAGATTTTGATCATAAGGAATAATAAAAACTTAAAAAAAAGAAAAGAAATGAAACAATTTTCCAGTACATATATTTCTTTGTTTAGATTTATTTTAATACTAAAATAATATATTCCAATGTAAAGTTTGGTGATGAAAACATGAAACCGTGACAAATAGAGAACTATCTCTCTCTCTTATTTATGGGCCTGTTTTTGTATGTTGCAGGAAAGATGCAAACACTCTGCAGCGCAAGCGTTCTGGATGGCGAACGCGAGCGAACTGTTGCATTTCCTAAAATACGACCGACACATATCATCGTTCTCGACACAGGCGCAGGAGCTACTGTCACAGACTGTCGAAGCCGCCTTCAGGTTCGTATGAGAATAAAGAAAATTCAAATTATCTAATTCAAAAGTGTTCTATTGCAGCATTAAGCTTAGCATTAACAACTTAAATGTTTTTATTTTGATTTTTTTTTTCTAATTTTTTTTATTTGTCCTGCTGTGTACTTGTATTTCTTTCTTTCACTTGTGTCGTGTTCCTGCATGCCACGTCCCTTTGTTTATTTTTTTATGCTATTAGGTAACAAGACGAGCTGGTCGTTTGCCTGGTGGTAAGCATAACGCCTGCCCATAACAATTGCAGTGCCACCCAGAACTTTGAAACACAAAGGCCTACGTGGCACTGCAGTGCGCTCGTTATCCTGAGACATTAAGTTTTAAATCTCATAAGCCCAGTAATTTCACTGGCTACTCTGCTCATCAAACCGGAACACAGTAATGCTTCCACACTACAGCTTGGCGGCAGACTTCACGAGCAAAGCGGTGGTAACAACCCAGACGGACGCTCGCAGAAGAGTTAGTCCTACCACTAACAAAATACATAATGTCGCGCAAGTCACGCAGGTCACGTCGGGGTCACCAATGTCGCGCAGATTTATGTGTGGAGGTTATTGTCATCAAGGTCGCGCGATCTTCTTATATCGGAGAGAGAGGGTTAAGAAACTCCAGCTCCCCATACTTTCCATACAAACGCTCGTACGCGATTATAGTGTCCTAATAAATTTTTCTTTAGATGTTTTGAGCAAATAGGTATCATGTGCTCTATATCTACGATTCCGTGGGAGCAAAAATGTAAAATTTTGAGATTCCAACTCAGTACAAGCCTTCAAAAATCAGCTTGTTTGGACAAATTTTACCTTGACTTTGGCTGTTCAGTGTTATCATAAATGTAAAATTCAACGAAACACTTCCATATAATCCTTGGACATGTAATGGAGTTTCTAAATAACAAACATTTTTTTCACAAACTTGTAAGGCATTTTCAAAAACACGTATTTTCTGGAACACCTTTTGGGAAATTACCACGCACTAATCGTCTTCGGAAATTTTCTTTGGAAATTTATTTCAAAATTTTCAGAATGCCAACCGAAGGCTCCGGCGTTGTCTTTCTTTTTCCGTAATGCCTGTTTCTGTTCATCAAAAATCCTAGAACGCTAGGATTTTTGCGTTCGGCGGGTCATGAAGCGGCGCCTTAAGTTAGATTAAGGATTTACACGCCACACCGATTTATTCCTCTGAACTAATTACCTAAAACATGCGTCCGCGATGTGGTTCTGGAGACGACAGTCGCTCTACAACAATGCTTACTTATACTAATGTGCTGCTGCAATAATATAGAGAACGTTTTCCAGCAACCTGGTGGCGTGCTTCCAAGCGGAGCTGTCCCCCGCGCTGGAGGTGCTGATGCTTGCGGGCGGCGAGGCGGGCGAGGCCACGGCGGGCACGCTGCAGGCGCTGGTCACGGCCGTGGTGCTGCTGCGCATGTGCCGCGTCAACGCCGCGCTCACGCTGCAGCTCTTCTCTTCTCTCTTCTACTACATCAACTCGGTGTGCTTCAACAAGGTCAGTGGCCGCAGCGATAATGTGCGGCGCAGGAGAAACGAGTGAGCTCTTTGCGCGACGCCTTTCCTTGATGTTCTTTTTTATATAGGTTAACTTTAATTTGGTGTCAAACGTGGTGCGCTTGCGCCGCGCTCACGCTTCAGCTATTTTTTTTATTATTTAGGTTACAGTCAAGTTGGGTAACTATGAATTCGTTTCTCAGATTTTTACGGATATTAAAATAAAAATGTACGAGTCTAACTATGTCTTATTGATTAATCAGTGTTATTTAATAACCAAGGTTAGAATAATTTAATTAAAATGTAAAACTTTAAAGAAAAAGTTGGAGAAAATAACATTTTCTTTGCCGTTCAAAGTTACCATCTCTATTGGGTATCTTTGAACTTAGATATTTTGGACAGCGAACACTCTTTTTATCGGCTATTTAACTGACTGGGGTACGATTGAACTCATATTATGAATGAAAAAACATAGGTCTGTCAGATTAAATCAACTTGTCAACATTATAGAACTTAATTGACAGCTGTCAATTTTACGTCACATTTAACATTTAGCAGGTCTTTCCGTTTCACGCAATTACAATGTTTTTGATGAAAAGTATTTTGAGAAAAAAATGAAGAATCTTCAAACTCGTTTTATTCAAAGTTACAAGGAAATTCAAAGATCCCCAACATAACTGTAAATGAAATTTATTTTATTGTTGAAAAATCACAAAACAGAAATTCGTACAGTTTTTACCACAAGAACTTACGATACGTGACACTTTATTATTTTTTTGTTCTCACACATCCTTACGAACTCCTTCTATTATTTAAAATTAGTTGGTGACAATGTCGTGTCAACATTACAGTTGGTGACGGAGCCTGGCATGATAACGCCGCAGTGGGGCGCTGCGCTGACCGCGCGCCTCGCTCTATTGTCTGCGTGGGCGCTGCGGCAGGGTTCCGAAATCGCCGCTGACTGCCAGCTCGCCAGGATATACCAGGCTGGTACGTAGAAAACACTGTGTTTTGTGTGTTCACGGCTTAAGTCAATAGTCGGCTGCTGGAAAATAGAGTATTGTTTATTCTTTAGGAGTCTCGTTTTTGAGTTTCTTGCATTTCTAGCTCGGCCTATACCAATTTGGAACGGGCACGGTGGGTATCTGGAAGGTTCGTTTACTTTGAGCACGGATTGGGTCTGTTGATGTCTTTGTCATTTATTATGTTCTGATAAAGATGGCATTAGATTTAGTCTGTGATTCGAGTAGACGAACTATGCAGAGATCCACTGTTAGAATCATTTATTTTAACCTTCATAATTTCTTGTGTCACATTATTCAAGTGTTATAATGCAGGAAGTAAATGCAAGAGACGTAAAGATTCGAAAATGAGTCGTAAGTTTATTGTGTCACGTATCGATTCCAGCACAATTGATTCAACGCACGTACCGCACGCCCAGCGAGGTGGTGGCGGCGCTCGCGCCGTGCTCCAAGCTAAACTCGGTGCAGGTGCGCGCACTGCTGGCACCGCTGGCGCCGCCCGACGTCGTGGACGCCGCGGCGCAGCACGCGCGCAGCCTCGCCGACGAGCTGTGCCGCGCCGACGGACGCGAGGTCAGTGCTCCGGACTCACCACCAGTGCTGCATCTAACCGGGTTCCACAAACCGGTAAACCAATACCGTGTTACCACAAAAAAAATACTTTCAGACGCCTGTCTAGATAGACAGTATTAATCTAGGTATTAAGTCTCATAAACCCAGTAATTTCGCTCTCTATATCTCTCTCGATACTCTGCTCATCGAACCGGAACACAGTAATGCTTGCACTCTACTGCTCGGCGGCAGACTTCACTCACAGAGCGGTGGTAACAACCCAGTCGGACACTCGCAGAAGAGTTAGTCCTCCCAGTAACAGAACGTCGCGGTCGTTGTAACGCAGCTGTCGGCGCAGGTGCGGCTGGAGGAGAGCTCGTGGCTGGCGGTGGAGCTGATGATCCCGTGCGACGGGTTCAGCGCGGAGGTGGTGCGCGGCGTGCCGCCCGGGCTGGCGGAGTTCGTGGCGCCGCTGCAGCGCGCGGCGCTGTGCCGCCTGGCGCACCAGCCGCACGCGCGCGGCGACTGGGCCGTGTACCTGTGCCGCGCGCCGCCGCGCCCGCACGACCGCCGCGTGCACATCGTACAGCTGCACAAGAACGACAACGGCATGGGGCTCAGCATCGTCGCCGCCAAGGTCACTCACCCTATACTCACAACCGATTCTAATTCAGAATGCTTTATTCATATAGGCCCCAAGGGAACACTTGTGAAGGTTAAAATAAATGACTCTCTCTAAACCTAACTGACAGCTCTCTAGCTATATTGCTAGTGTCGCTATTGGAGGCTGTTAAAATGAAAGTCAATTGGGATGTAGACTCCATTTTTTTTATGATGTCAATCAATTCGTTTACTCGTGAGAATCAAATGTCTATATCGAAAAAACTGGAAATCGAACGCTAAAAACGTAAAAAATAAGAGTAATAATACATATAGTACACTTGCCTTACATTTTTTTAATTCATTGAAATGTAAAGAGTCTGATGGTATCATTTAAAAAATATTGTCGAATCCGGGAAACTTTTAGAAGCAGTGAAATTTGTGGAAGTTTTATATTTTTTGTAAATTTCTTTTTATTGCACTAATGTGATGTTCTTAAACCGGTATGAAAACACCAATTATGTATTTTGTGTTTCATGCAACAACCCAATTTGTTCCTTCCAGGGCTCCGGTCAGAGCAAGCTGGGCATCTACATAAAGTCCGTGGTGCCGGGTGGCGCGGCCGCGGCGGACGGGCGGCTGGCCGCCGGCGACCAGCTGCTGTCCGTCGACGGACAGTCGCTCGTCGGCATCACGCAGGAGAAGGTACGCCACTAGTAATACAACGATTTATAATTAAACTAGCTGTGCCCCGCGGCTTCGCCCACGTAGCCTAAGTTACTCCTTGTAAAATGAATCTAGCTGCCAGTGAAAGTCCCGTCAAAATCAGTCCAACCGTTTTGGAGATTACCCGGAACAAACAGACGGACAGACAAACATTTTAAGTTGTTTTGTTACAGGTACCGTATATACTTTCATATGCATTTATTAAAAAGCTGTTATTTTGATATTACAAACAGACTTCAGTTTTATTTATTTATATAGATTAATTAATTATTCGAGTAGATACATAATAACAATTCAAATATTTTATTCTTGGAAAATGGATCATGTGGTCCGTACGAGAACTGAAACACGGACGGCCGTGATTGATCTTCGCGTGACGTCAAGATTCTAAAACTATCACTGCTTATTGCGACGGTTGTGTTTTGTTCCTTTTAGAATCGTTATTTCACAAAGTAAAATGTCACGTGACTGACTGTTCGCGCGAAATACAAATCAATTTTGATAATCTTTATTTTTCTATCACATTATGCATTTCTTGATACAATCTCAATTGAAGTACTAATAAAATATACTACGTGTTTTGTAACAGTTTTTCAAAAGTTGTCTAATAGCCAATGACTAAAATAAATGTATTCCGTGTGCGCAGGCGGCGGAATATCTGGTGCGCACGGGCCCCACGGTGACGCTGGAGGTGGCCAAGCAGGGCGCCATGCTGCACGGACTAGCCACGCTGCTGCACCAGCCCGCGCCCGCCGCGGCACGGACAGGTAAAAAAACTAACAAACATTTATTGTCCGACCGAAACAGATTTTTCTGCCGAAACCGAAACCGAACTTTCGGTCAGGCTCCCAGTTTTGGCCGAAACCGAAAATTCATACACATATTTAAATTTCTATTTTATACTGAAATCTAGTGTATTTTTACACATTTATTTGCATATACATACAGACAGTTAAGAAGTGTTAAATAAAATAAAAAGACAATTATTAAAGTACGTGACAAATACATTTTTTATGTCATGAATAGTATATATAAACCAAACACATATGTATGTTAAAGTAAAGACATTCTCGGAAGAAAACTTAAAAAAAAATAACATTCAGTCAGACTTTGACATAGCTACAGGCTCTCTCAGACTAGACTCAGACAGGGCGAGCACGTGTTAGCCGCGAAGTTGGCCGAATGACCACGATAATTCAGAACACTCGAGTTTCAGTGCGGCTGAAAGTTTCGGCCATTTTTGTCTGAAACCGAAACTAGATTTCTTGGCCGAAACCGAACTTTCGGTCTGTTACTACATTTATTACACTAACAACACTGTGTATTCTGGCAGCGCTAATGAGCCCATTCCGATTTAAGTTTACCATACTCACGAACTTGATGACATCGTTGCAAGACGGAGGTCAAATGAGAAGTTATTTATTAATTTATTTATTCACCATGGGAAACAAACAGCTTATATCTAAGGATTATAGTAGTATGACTGATAGGTACAAAAAAGCCTTAAATAGTTTCCACTTATAGAATGACAGTGTTTACAATACTAAGAAAAATAAAAATAAAATACAATTATATCTAGTGCATTCTAACAATTTTTAAATTTAAAACAATTTTATTTTTGTATTATTGTATTAGCCCACAACAATCCACTCTGTATCCGACTAGTTAAATCTCTTTAATTATAGAAATTAAATTTATTTAAGAAATTAATTTCTATAATTAAAGAGATTTAACTAGTCGGATACAGAGTGGATATTATAGAGTATAAAAAAAAAAAGATGCATTGTTATGTGATCACAGAAATAGGTTCCGACCAAAGACTATAAATCCTGTTGACTAATGATACAACTTCCCCTCATGCGAAAACGACATATTTAAATGCACTACTCGCCACTGCGAGTACGAGTGCAGACTTATAACTTATCGATATTCAATGTATACTTTACAATTAATATATAATATACTATTATTAATTATTTTGGAAAAATAATAACCTTTCGTTTGGATTTGTTAAACGACTTCGAAAAAAGAGGAGGAGGTTAAATGTTCGACTGTATGTATTTTTTTAAGTATTTTAACTGATTTCTCCGTCAATTGCGGACCGATTTTGAAAATTATTTTTGTTGTTTGAAAGTGTATCATCTCAAGATGGTCCCATATACATTTTATGGAAGAACATCTAAAGATGAAAAAATGGTACTTGAATTTTCATTTACTTATCGCGATATTTTCATCGAAGTAGGTTCCCGGTTTTTTTAAAGTATTTCTGCTTTTTGTTGTTAGATTTCCAGACATCCCAGAAATAAAGGAAAAGTGGATAGAAGCGACTCAAAAAGAGAATTGGTTCCATACATCGCAAGTCATGGAATCCATTCAGTAGCTTCGACGTGATGCGTGGCCAAAATACAGACAGACAGACAAAAATAAAAATACAGTTTTGGCTTCAGTATAGATAGGGTGCCATCCAAAAAAAATGTGACCTGGAGTTTTATTATAAGTAGTATTATAGATTAATTTATAAAGTAAGTATGTATTGTCTAGGTTTTCCATATAATAATTTATTATTAATCGTATATGTCAGGGAATCAAGAATGCGATGCTAACTACCTATTCAATTTTATCGATATTATTCTGTTCAGTAGTAGTCGTACCACATCACTAAATTACGTCATCCAAATGATCGGCCAATTGCAAGCATAGAATATTACCTCGCCCCCTGCCCGCGCCGGTGAGATATGTTTGTATGAGGAATTGTGTTTATGAGCTATCAACAGGCTAAATAATCTGTGGTTCCGACGGTGAGGAGTCATGGAATTAGGAGACGTTGAGATCCACTTTTTTAAAAAGACAGTTAATTGTACAATTCTACTAACCCCCTTAGCTAGGTTTAAACGGCGCACACGTGATACCAGCAACAAGCGCGTATGACAATGGTTGTTACCTGTGTGTATACGTATCGGTTTCTCTGGCACTGTCAAGCTAGTAGTACAATGGTGAGCGTGTGTGCGTGCAGAGATGGAGGTGGAGTATGAGTCGCGGGAGCGCCGCAACTCCGGCACGTTCACCAACCCGGCGCTGCTGCGCGCCGCCTCGCCGCGGGAGGAGCTCGCCACCGCAGGCAAATATACACGCACTAGTCGCACCTATCTTGTTCCGTTCGCTAATTGAACTGTTGCGGTTCGATTTGTTGTTTTTTTTCGTCATTTTGAATCTTTTTTTCGTTTTAATGTGACCAAGTTCACAATTTTTTGAATTGTAAAACTGGTTTCATTCTTTGTTTTGTTTCAGTTTGTTTTTATTTTGTGCTCGCCATTATTTCTTTGCGTTCGAGAACAGTTTCGCATCTATCATTTTCAGTTTGGACTGCTGTTTTTTTATTTCGGCCGTTTTTCGTTTCGCTTCTTCATCGCCGCGGCGCGTCGGTGGCGACCCGGTCGCGGTTCATGAGAGATTGAGTTTCCAGGGTACGACCGCACGTCGCGGTTCCGGCGCCAGCCGCCGCCCGACTCGAGCAGCTCGTCGAGCTCGGAGGACAGCTCGTCGTGCGGGGGGCGCCGCGGCTGCATCCCGCGCCTCATCATCACGCTGGACCGCGAGAACGAGCAGCTGCACGAGCCGCCGTCCCCCGACACGCCGGGCTGCCCGCTGGAGCTGCGCGCCGCGCCCCCGCGCCCCATCCCCGTGTTCACGTTCACTTGCGAGGACTGCGACGCGCTGGGTCCGCCCTCGAGTGCCGCCAGCGACGCCAGCGCCGCCGGGCCGCCGCCGCCTGCGCCCGCCGCGCCCGCGCGCTACGACCGCGAGTCCAGCGAGAGCGGCGACGCGCCGGCCGCGCCGCTGCCGCCTCAGATGCGGCCCATCGACCCGCGCCTCACGCTGGACCTGTTCCGCGCGCGCGCCGACGCCGAGCGCCGCCGCTGCACGCGCCGCGCCGACTGCGCCAGCGCCTGCGACTGCTGCCGCACGCCGCAGCCGGATCCGCAGCCGATCCCGTTCATCGACGGCCCGGACGCGGACCCGGTCATATTCGAGAACGGCGCGGTACCCGACGGCGTCGCCGCGCCGAAGGTTCGCCGCATCCTGCCGCAGCTGTCGCTCGACCGCCTGGAGGACAGAAGGCCGGAAACGGCGGATGCGACCTGCCAGACTCCCCTGACTCCGGTGGAGCTCGAGCCGAGTCGGCCGGCCCCGGGGCCGCCGGTGCCGCCGCGTGCGACACCGGCGCCGAGGAGCCGCGAGCCGGTGGCGCTCGCGCCGACTCCGGTCACTAGAAAACTGGAGCTATCGTTGGACGTTCGTGAAAAAATGGAGCACGTCCACAGTCGGCTGCGGAGGACGCTTTTTGACATGACGGGATCGTACTCGATAAAGTCGGGGAACACCGAGCTTCCGTCCTCGACGCGAAGCACCGCGTCCGAGTCGAACGGCGAAACAGAGGATCGCGCTAACGTTTGCGCACCGACCCCGCGGCCGGCCCTCGACGGCTGCGCCAAGAAGATCCTGGACAGCGTCGACAGAAAATCGTGGAAGTCCCCCGACGAGTACCGGCCGGCGTTCGGGAAGGTGCGCGCGCTGACAAAGCATTTCAACTCGATCAACCTCACGTACAGCGTCATCAACTACAGGAGGAACTGTCAGTCGAGCCCCAACCTGAGCGCGGCCGGGCGCGCCGAGCGGCCCGCGCGGCTGCCGGCCAGCGCCAGCCTCGCCGACATCCAGTGCTCGTCCGGCGGCGCGGAGGGCGGCGCGGAGGGCGGCGCGGCCGGCAAGCTGTCGGACGACGAGGTGCGCAGCATCCTGATCCAGCTGGAGGACTGGTCCAAGTACGGCTCGCGCGGCAGCGAGGACACGCTGGCGCACGGGAACGAGTTCGAGCTGCCGAACCTGCCGTCCGAGGAGGGCTCCGACGTGGCGCCGCCTAACTTCGCCTTCAGCGAGCTGCCGGTGCGGCCGCGCCGCGTCACGCTCGACAACATCCGGCTCAAGTCCGGCCGCTCCAGCGTCGCCTCGGCGCGCAGCCGGGACTCGCTCGGCGGGAGCGAGGGCGGGGATCGTGCGTCGTCTGATGCCGCGGCGGTGCCGGTGGAGGCCGCCACGCGCGCCGGTGCCGCGCCGCGGCTGGGCGGTGCCGCGCATAGCCTGCCGGACCTGCGGCGCAGCGCGCGGTGCCGCACCGCCACGGCGTCCGGCGGCGCGCACCACTCGTGCCCTGCGCTATGCCGCGCGTCCTCTCGTAAGCTGCAACCCGGCATGACTCAGTGTTTAGATGTCTGCACTGCGCACAACTTTTATTTTTTACGACCTTTATTTTTTATTTTGCAGCACCTGTTTATTTTAATTTTACATCTGTTATAGACTTGTATGTGGTAGTAGGTCGATGTTATTTTATTTTGTACCAGCGGAGGCGAAGTCAACGCGAGTTTCGCTTTTTCACATTGATTGTTTAAATTATTGCAATCTGTTATTACCTAAGACACTGCAAGGCTTTTCAATTTTAATTTTAGGCAATTTATTGTTAATTGTTTTGTTTTGTGAATGTTATCGTGTAATTTACAATAAATCATTAGGTATAAATAATAAACATAACCACAAGGTAAAAAACATCTTTGTTCAACTTATTGTCTGATGCTTTATAAACATAAATCAATGTGCTTGTGCAACTTGAAAAAGAATAATCGATAGTGTCCAATTCCACTCTTTATATTTTTTCTGCTGCTATGTAGACTTAACAGATATTTCGTTTTATGTAGTTATTGGTTTCTTTGTACTCGTATGTCTTGGTCAAGATACACTACCGTCAGTTACCGTCTGAACCCACTCCATATTACCCAAATATTACCTCAATGAGATCGTTTTGTAGCGTTACCATCGCTCATATATTGTATCTGTATGTACTAACCGGTCAAAATATCTGCGCAACTTGCCCATCAATGACGTGCCACTGCGCACGATTGCGCATCAATGACGTTATATCAGCGCTATTTATCTAATAAAGTGAGCACTTCACAGGTCCACTTCTTCTAACTTGATTGGATATGTGACTGATATTCTTGAAGTATTTGACTAGGGTGAAGAAAGACACGCCATTTACACCGATTTCAGTAAATCTTTTGAGCTAGTTAACCATGATCCTGTTATTAGCAAAACTTCAATGTCTTGGTATACACGGTTCCCTTTTGTGATTGTTACAATCTTATTTACAGAATCGGTCTCAATTGGGGGTAGCTAAAGGATATAAGGTACCTCACCTTCGGGGGTTCCTTAAGGGTCCCACCTGGGTCCTCTGCTTTTCATTATCTTTATAAATGGTCTGCCTTGTTTGTTAAAACCTAAGTCAAATTTTTTGCTAGACTATACCAAGTTTTGTTTAGTTGTTTACCGGGTTGTAACTTGTAACGTGTGGCACGTTGTGCAGCGGGCGGCGGCGGCCCGCGGCGCGCGTCGGAGCGTGACTTGCCGGCGCGGCTGGCGGCGGAGCCCGTGAAGCCCAGCAAGAGCACACCCGCGCTGCACCACGCCGCGCCACACGCGCCACACCACGCCACGCCGCACGCGCCGCCTACAAGGTAACACACCGCTTATAAACGCTCTACCGAACGTTCTCTGTTTGTACATTACTACGATTAAAGTTATGTCCTTCCTCTCTTCAAATCGTACATCTACATTATTTTATAATTTATATGTGATATGCCCATTAACGTAACAAGTAATACAGGCCCCGGCACAAATCTCGAGGCCCGAGCAAAATGTAGTGGGGATAGCTGCGCATTGGTACAGTTGCGAACTGCATCGTTGAGGCAATTTTTAAAATTAACATGAAGCAAGATATTCATAAAAGTATTTTTATAAATTCATTTTTATTATCATTACCGGCTGTGATTTGGTTTTTAATCTGTTTTAAATTTTTATCTAGTGGATAGTTTCCGTTTTAATGAAACAATTCACATCATAAATAGTTTTTATTGCCTGTCTGTTAAACATCTTCCTCACGGCTTCATGCTTAATAGTATACACACATCATCAAGTGAATAAAACAATGAAAAACAACTAGCAGGTTGGCGAGCGCCACTGTACTTTAGAAAAA
The DNA here is from genome assembly GCA_907269065.1 of Crocallis elinguaria. Lineage (NCBI taxonomy): Eukaryota > Metazoa > Arthropoda > Insecta > Lepidoptera > Geometridae > Crocallis > Crocallis elinguaria. The sequence goes on along the minus strand of OU026079.1, from coordinate 4,973,990 downwards.
AGGGACACGCGGTGACAGCGTGGGAGGCAAACCATCACTAATGAACCAATCACGGCCGAGTGCTCCCCTCGACCCACATCCCCCGCTAAACAAACCCTAAAAAATGACTTGCGCATTTAAGGTCAGGTGTTTGAAAAAGACTTTATAACCGATCTGAGTATGCGTCCGCTCACGCTTGTACCACCCCGCTAGACCCACTACGCAGGAGTCACATCAATATCCACACGCAATGTTTAGTTGTATAAGAGCCCACGTCGTCGTTGCAGCGCGAGCAGCATGAACGTGTCCGAGGCGCCCAGCAGCGCGCTGTGGGCGCACAAGTCCCGCAGCAGCCACAACCTGGCGGGCGCGCCGCACGACGCCTTCTATCAGAACCTGTCCGCCGTACAGTCGCAGCAACTAGCGCTGCAGGACAGGTAACACTCTGCCGCTGTGCTGCCTACCTTTAAGCCGGCCACACACGCTACGGCCTGCCGGAGAGGTCTACCTGTGCAATTGCGGTGGTACCGATGCGTGTTTTTGGTTAGACTTCCACATGTTCGTTTCTAAACACGCTCTGGTTAACCTGCGCAAGCACGCCTGCACTGGTAGAGCTTTCCGATATACCGTAACATGTATGGCCGGTATCATTGCTGAGATATTGGACTTGAAAGTTTTTATGGAAAACCGTGAAGCGTAAAGCTCTGAACTAACATTTAAAATTATGGATACCACGGGAAAATAGCAAAAATCGGGCAGTGCAGCCGTCGGTTTGACCGCAACGTTCAACGCAAGGTTGTCCAAACTTTATATACAATATTTCCAGTTTTCCTTTATTTGAGTGTATTATTTATTTTTTAAGTTAGTTTTAATTATTTTTTAATAAATTACTTTGTTTATATTGTAAATTATGTTCAGATGGTCGTCGCTGCGCAGCTCAACGGGCAGTAGCCGGCCACATTCGGCGCACTTCGGGCCGCGCTCACCAGACGCCGCGCCAGACTCGCCGCAGCATCCGCAGGTAGATCACATTTTAATGAAACGTCTAGCCATATAAATCAGACTCAATCAACAAGGGTATACATTAGAAGGACGTTCGGGGTTTTCAGAATGATCGTTAGCTATTGTAGAAAGGGACATCGGTGGTTTAATCTATCTTCGCTTTTTTTTTACCTCGACACCCATACTGAAAGAGAACAAGGTATGGAAGTTGTAAACCAAGCTAGTTACTACTCTTTCGTAGGTGAAGCCTAGTCATGTATGTATCGAGATGCCTATTCCCAAATAGGGTCACGTACTGTCAAGCTTGCCGCTAGATGGCGGTATTCAAAATATTCAAAGTATTCGTAAAGTAATTTTATTATATTACTATACTATACTATGCCCCGCGGCTCCGCTCACGTAGCTTAAGGTACTCTTTATAACATCATCTATCTTCCAGTGAAAGTCCCGTCAAAATCGGTCCAGACGAGATTTCCCGGAACAAACAGACAGACAAACAAAAATTTTAAAATTGTGTTTTCGTTGTAGGTACTGTATATACTTTCATATGCATTTAGTAAAAAGCCGTTTTGATACTACAAACAGACACTTCAATTTTATTTATTTGTATAGATTATTCAACAGTCTAACCAATCGGGCGCCATGAGTGCTCGAGCGGCCAAGTTGGCTGAGATGTCTGAAGAGGTATCGCGGAGAGAGCAGGCCGCGTATCAGATGCAGTACCGCGGGGCTGCGCCGCCCTCGCATAATCACATATCACCGCATAATACATTGCAACCAGGTAAGGATCCGTTTTAACTATCTTGCCAAACTAAAAAACTTAAATAATAACATTATTTTCGTTAGTTTCCTCTAGCAACTTTTCTTCATTGCCGTTTTTAATTCGTATTCTCGATAGATAGCGTTCGATCCGACCACTACCTCACCTGGTTCTTAGTGATAGTGTGGTGGAGTTGTTCGCATTACACCTGGAACAGGACTCGGCTATCAAATGTAACTGCCGGCTCACTGATAGGTGCTTGGGGACAGTTTTTTTTAAATATCTGGGGGTTTAACTAGTCAAACTAGCTCTAGAAAATGCTTAACTACCGTACAAAACTTGGCAATGCTATTTACTATTAATGTGTTTTCAACACATGACAAAATGGAGACAGAGTTTTATATTTAATTTTGGCTAGTATTTTAATGCATTAGGGCGTGCTAGGTAATAATTTAAGATGATTAATTTCAATGTGCAGGTCAAAGTCCGCAAATGATGCTTGCAAATCAGCAACAGCTTCAGCAACAACATCAACACCAGCAGCAGCTCCAACAACAGCATCAACAGCAGCAGCTTCAACAACAACAAATACAACAACAGCAACAGCAGCTACTCCAACAACAACAGCAGCAGATGCAACAACATCAACAGCAGCAGCTTCAACAACAGCAGCAACAACAGCAACTACAACAGCAACAACAGCAGCTACAACAGCAACAACAGCAGCTACAACAAATGCAGTCTCCCGCGCACCATCAACACTCCACGCCACAGAGGTTCGTGTAAAGCCATGTTCATGATACTTTATTTGCAACCTACAACAACGCTCAGTCAGGAATCTCGGTTCAAAAGTAACGTAACTGAACCGAAGTTAATAATTGCTACGAGGAACTGGCTTTAAAGCTGCAGGCACTGAAATTAGCCATCAGCTCTTAGTGAAGCTTCTCAACTGACTATCAGAGTCGGTTAGTACTTGATGTCTTAGGGTGTACTATAACTACTCCACGTCTTTTTGCTCAAAAGTTCATGGTGGCATATCAAATTGTACGACGCGATTGTCTTTTATCTCTGATGGAGCAAATAATAATGCATTTTACTTTATTTCTGTATTGTAGGTACGAGTGGCACCAACCGCCCTCGCCTCAGCGGTCTCAGCCACCTGTTGCACCAAAACCACAGGTATGTTTGTAATTTATTAAATTTACACACGCGCCGCGCTGTGAAGTACATTAACTAATTTCATGAACCCATGTTTGACGAGATTGTTAGCCGGTAAGGCCTCTGCTCTGTGACATCAATGCCATCCAATTTCGGTTCAATCTAGGACCGGGAAGTGGGTTAAATTTAGGTTTAGGTAGCAAGATTTGACTTAAACAAACATTGAAAGTTATATAAAAGCTTGTAAAAATAAAGACAGCACTTTAAATCTTAATTTAAATAATTTTCTTTTTGCAGCAGATGTCGAGAAGACCAGACAGCGAGTCAGAGGAGCAGTTTTACCAGTCGCAGTCGCAGCTACCGCAACCGCAGTCCGGCGCGGTGGAGCCCGACGAAGGTAGGCTTGCTTACTTCGTTGTCTCAATCTTACTTATTTGTGGAAATACTTTACAACATAATAATAATATATTTAAGAAGACTCAAGAATTTCGCAGTCATCGATTGCTCCCATAGCCTAGTTGGTTAAGGCGTAAATAAATAAATAAATAAGTATATATTTGCGTGAACATCTGCTAGCGTCAGTAAACACTATAAAATATATTTCATAAAATAATATATTTAGTTTCCAAAACATTATGTGCAAACGATTAGAACTAAAAAGATCAAAGTATACTATATATGACGTGATAGCGTGATACTGCTTGAATGTACAGCGAGCGAAACAATAATTAAAAGAAAAGTCTACATTTATCAGTCATAGCTCGCATCATATGCGCACACTCTGCCCCCTTCATTCTTGCACACCCGCAGGACTCACAGACTAGTAAACATAGACGTTGATCCAAGTTTTTCATGAGTCACAGTCTTAAAATGTTAGCGGGGACCGAGGAAAGACAGTGTGTTGTGATTGGTCTTTTTAACCCATACATTAGGCGAGGGAAGACGGCGTATTTTGATTGGTTTACCGAAATTGCGGCTGATGATCATGCATAACCTTGGTGAGCGGGGGTGTCCGGCTAAGAGGAGTCTATAGGTTTACTGGGCAGGACTCCAGCAAAATTCATAAAAAGTTACAACAACCCACAGACTATTAAACCTATAGAGTCCGCTTAGCCGGGCAACACTGCTCGTCAAGGTTATTATCACTGCTTAATTAACGCCGCCCAGCCGAACTAATCACAACACGCCGTCTTCACTGGTCTGATGTATGACTTTTAAATTGACCAATCACAACACGCCGTCTTCCTTCGACCCCCGCCAACATTTGACGATTGTGTTCTCATGCAAAACTTGATTACGGTGTGTTTGCTGGTCTGTGCAATAAACCTATACACAACGCTCGACACTGACCTTGTCCGGTTGCAGAGCGGTACGTGGCGAGCGCGCTGGAGCCGCCGGCGGGGCACTACGCGCGCAGCGGCGCCGCCGAGCGCGCGCCCGCGCCGCACAACCCCTGGCAGCGCGAGGAGCACGAGCGCCGCGCCGAGCAGCGCCGCGCCGCCGCGCGGGCGCGCAGGTACGCACTCGAACACTACAACTTGTAGGCGCGAGCGCGCTGGAGCCGCCGGCGGGGCACTACGCGCGCAGCGGCGCCGCCGAGCGCGCGCCCGCGCCGCACAACCCCTGGCAGCGCGAGGAGCACGAGCGCCGCGCCGAGCAGCGCCGCGCCGCCGCGCGGGCGCGCAGGTACGCACTCGAACACTACAACTTGTAGGCGCGAGCGCGCTGGAGCCGCCGGCGGGGCACTACGCGCGCAGCGGCGCCGCCGAGCGCGCGCCCGCGCCGCACAACCCCTGGCAGCGCGAGGAGCACGAGCGCCGCGCCGAGCAGCGCCGCGCCGCCGCGCGGGCGCGCAGGTACGCACTCGAACACTACAACTTGTAGGCGCGAGCGCGCTGGAGCCGCCGGCGGGGCACTACGCGCGCAGCGGCGCCGCCGAGCGCGCGCCCGCGCCGCACAACCCCTGGCAGCGCGAGGAGCACGAGCGCCGCGCCGAGCAGCGCCGCGCCGCCGCGCGGGCGCGCAGGTACGCACTCGAACACTACAACTTGTAGGCGCGAGCGCGCTGGAGCCGCCGGCGGGGCACTACGCGCGCAGCGGCGCCGCCGAGCGCGCGCCCGCGCCGCACAACCCCTGGCAGCGCGAGGAGCACGAGCGCCGCGCCGAGCAGCGCCGCGCCGCCGCGCGGGCGCGCAGGTACGCACTCGAACACTACAACTTGTAGGCCCGACCAAATCGTCTTCCGTTAAAATCCGTTGCATTTCAGCGAGGAGGCAGTACCGGGCTTTCACCCCTTTCTGCGGGGGTCTCTCGCCGGTTAATTTTTTTTTGTGGCAAGACCGGCAATATCTATTATCTGTTTTGTATACGTTTATGACATAGCTTTGGAAATTCAGCACAGCTGCAGCGCAAGTACCGATCTTTTGGATAAATAAAATTGACAGTTCGAATCGCTAAAAATTAGAGATAGGTAGTTCTTGATTGTATCGAAAATGAAACGAAGCTGAATCTACATGCTTCAGTATGAAGTGAATATTCGCATCTCATAATTCGAAGACTGGTTTATGAAACGAAGACTACTTTAACAAAAATGTATAAATGGTTTTATCATCGTTCGCCATGGGTTTCACACGAAAATCACTTCGCGAAACTCGATCAATGCAATGAAAATTGAACGTCATAGGAAATGCAGCAGATTACAAGTAAAACTTGCCGTCGTCGCAACTTGTTTCGAAGATTAGTTTTCGTTCTCGGGATAAAGGTTATGTTTCGTTTTGGACAAAAATCAACAACGTCCTACCTATTTCTGATTTTATCTTATAGAACTGTCAATTTATCGATCGATATGGATCTCAAAGTTTCGTACTTGCGCCACTGATCCTATATCATTGGATTGGAATAATGATGTTAAACCGTGGTGTCGTGTTCCAGAGACGCAGCCATCGCGGCGCTAGTATCGCTGGGCGCAGCACGCTCGGCGGTGCAGAGCCAGCAGCTGCGCGCACTGCAACTGGAGAGAGACTTTGAACTGCGCGCCACGCAACACGACCAGGTACCCACGACCCATAAGTTAATAATTTTTAGTGACCGACCGAAAGTTCGGTTTCGGCCAGTTTCGGCCAAGAAATCTAGTCTCGACCTTAGTTTCGGTTTCGGCAAAAAAATGGGCGAAACATTCGGCTGCGCCGAAAACCGAGTGTTCGTGAATTATCGTGGTCGTTCGGCCAACTTCGCGCCTAACACGTGCTCGCCCGCCGCGCCGCGAGTATTAACTTTAACATACGTATTTGTTTACTTTATTATAAAATATATTATTCATGACATAAAAATATATTTGATACGTACTTTAATGATTGTCTTTTTATTTTATTTAACACTCCTTAATTGACTGTATGTATATGCAAATAAATGTATAAATAATACACTAGATTTCAGTATAAAATAGAAATTTTAATATGTGTGTAAGTTTCGGTTTTGGGCCGAAACTGAGAGCCTGACCGATGTATAGATACCTAAATTTAGTACTAATAATGGTGTGGATAAAGACAAAAGAACTGTTTTCAAAGAAATGATGTCCAGATTTTTTCGTACTTTGTGCTTCTGCTCACTAATTCCACAAAATGTCTCTATTAGTGACCGTAACAAACTTCCTCACTAACAGGAGGAACGCGGTGCCGCCGATGGTGACGTGGAAGAGGACGAACACATCACCCCCTCCCCGCCCACGTCGCCCCCCGCCCCCGCCGCCCCGCCCCCCGCGCACGCCTCCCCGCTGCCGCCTAAGTCTATCCTCAAGACAAACCGCGTGGAGGTCGCTAGCACCAACGGGTACGCGCAGGAAACGGTACGTTGAGATTTGATTCATTTTAGAAAACAGGAAAAGGAAGCAAGCTGGTACTCCGATTATTAACTTAAATTGTTTTTTTTTTTAAACGCTTACACTCATACCCCCGCACTAGGAATCCCTGTGTCGCAGGTGGCATGGACACACACAGATACACATCACAAACAGCCAAGACCCGAGAACAAATTTTATGTTTACACAAAATCTGCCCTGGCCGGGAATCGAACCCGGCTCCCCTCGCTTTGCAGGCAGGGTTACTACCAACTTAGCTACGGAGCCGTCAAATCTGTTTGTAATTTGATTTTGGAGCTAAAATAAAAATTAAACCCAGTTTTTATAAAACCTATGTATTGTACAATAAATGATAATAAGATTCCATAAAAGTACTTGAAATACATAAAAAATCAGATAAAAAAAAATTTCTTCCGGGTTAAACGACACCTGTAGTACAAGTACCGATCTTTTGTGTGTGTACTAGTGTGTAGGCCCTTATGTTAGCTACGAAAATTGGTATTTAAATCTAGTTTTTAAACTAGCATGGCTAATTTTTTTGAAGATTAATAGTAGTTAAAAAAGCCCATCCTCATATCATTGAATCGTGGAAATCGCACACAATTCCATTTAGGCGTTCTTTTTTGCCGAACGCCTGCAAAATGTGGAATGAACATCAACCGTCGGTCTTTCCACAAAGCTACAGCATGGAGCTCTTTAAAAGGAAAGGTACAAAGAACTTTACAGCAGGGTAAGCATCACAATACTCCTCCAGTGTTATAGATCTTCATAGGCTACGGTGACCAGTTCCCATTGGGTGGGCCGTATGCTTGTTTACGAACCATAAAATAAAATAAAGTTAATTATTAGTAGTTTTTTTTAATAGTAAAACAAAATATGTATGCTTTTGTTGGCTATTTACTTAACATTTTTCGACGCTAGCAATGGCCATTATTATGTCCAGAAGTGTCTACACGCGCTAGCTTTCCCCCACCACGTCGCCTGTAGCTTGATGTTTGCCGGTCTCCACACAGGTGTCGTCCAGCGCGGAGCCGCGCGCGAGCTCGCTGACCGGTTCGCTGGCGAGTCTGTCGGTGGGCGCGCCGGCGCCGCCCGCGCGCGGCTCGTCCTTCGCAGTGATGGCGGGCCGCGCGCGCGCCCTGTCGCCGCCCGCGCCTGCGCCTGCGCCCGCACCCGCACCCGCGCCCTACACGCCGCAGTTAGTACCATTTACTTCTAATATTATAGCATGTAGTAGTAATGTAGTGAGTACATACATGATTCTGTTCCCCGCCACAGATCCCCCGTGGGCAGCGCGCGTGACAAGCGCGTGTCGTTCCACGAGCGCGCGGCCGCCGCCCCCGCGCCCGCGGCGCCCCCCGCGCCCCCGTCCACGTCCCCGCCGCCGCTGGAGCGCGAGGACCCCGACCGGTTCATAGAGGAGGCGGAGTCCATGCTGGCGTCCCCGACCACGCCCACCGCGCCCGCGCCCGGACACACGCCCGGGGTCATCGGCGCGCAGGAGGTTTATAGGTATGATCTGAGTTTTAGCGTGTCTCTGTGTGAATACAGGATATCTAGTAGGACGAGCGTTACAGAGACCCGCCTTTAGATTCATTTATTTTAACCTTCATGAGTGCTTCCTTGAGGCCTATATGAATAAAGCAATTTGAATTTGATAGCGTGCTTCGCCTTTGACCACATCGTCACTTGACATCGGATGAGATGGTACTCAAACGCTCTCCCAAAAAATTTACGAACTACTCCGATTGCGACACTCAGCAACTGAATATCCACGACTTACAGTGCTCAAACTACAACACATCAACACAACTACAAATCTAAAAACAATTTTAGATATTGAATTTATAAAAATTTGTTTGCCTCCACCATAGCCGTAACCAAAACCGCGTAATGAAGTAACGTATTGGCTCAGTTCAACTACTATTTATACACTTTAAGATTTCACCCAACTTTCATTCACATTTAATACGGTCTACAAACAAATATGATTCCGAACTCCACAACGCTGACTTTACTTTTTTAAAATGTTTGGATGTTTTTTTTAACCTATCCAGGCACTTTTATTCTGGTTCGTAACCGTTTGCTGTTTTATGCGACATCTATACTCTAGTACAGCGATTTCACGTGTGGTTTCCGCGAAATTACATTTACATTGAATCGTTGTATAATTATTGAGTGTTAAAAAATTCCACAGTTACAAATATAGCTGTGTCTTTTATTTACGTTACGTTACCTTCAAAGTTTGGGCAACGCTGCTTCGTTGTATCGCCAGTCGCTACTACCAACCGGATGGATATTGGATATTGGCTAAAAGCAAATATAGATTTGTGAAACATCTTCCATCTCTTTCTCGTGTTATGTGTTGGAAAGAAGAGAGTGAAACTAAAATTAGGCTTAGGTACGAAATGACAGAATTGACACCATACTTCGTTTTAATTTAACTTTTATTGTGTTAATTTGATCTTCTTAAAAGTGTATAACGACAGAAATGATGTATTTTTTGTTTCATTCAACATCCCAATTGTTTCGCGAAGGCATCTTTAATCGTGAACTAAGTCAAAGGTAACGTTTATCGGTTCCCCCTCAGGGACCCGCGCACGCGGCGGCTGGCGGAGGCGCAGGCGCGCGCGCCGGCGGCGCCCATTCCGGACCAGCTCTCCTTCAAGGAGAAGATGAAAATGTTTGCGCTCGAGTCCGGCGAGGCCGCCACGCCCAAGGACAAGGTACGACCGCACTGAACGCACGAGGCTTATATCGATATAGAGTCGGTTCAGAAAGAGTCCCGTCGCACAGTGGGCTGAAAATAGAGTTTCATAGACATATACCTCTTTTATTATAAACATTATTTTTTCTTGTTTTAAACCAACACTTAATCAGGAGCCCTAACTATATCATATTTTTATTTATCTCACAAAATAAAAAAGAATATTAATGTAAAAATGTCTTATTTTTTTCACCTGAAGTCCATCGTGTGTCCGGTGTGTGTAATATGTAAAAAATAAGTACATTAATCATACCAGAGCTTGCAGAGGAAATAACGGGCACTCGCTCGGGTGCCGAAAAATATCGATTTTAATTGTTTGTCTCCATACAATTTTTTTTTTTCGAAAAATTATTACTGCGTGATAATCGTGAGAGGTGCATAAACATGATATAGTTAGGGCTCCTGATAAGGTTCTGTGTTGGTTTACAACAAGAAAAAATAATGTTTATAATAAAAGACGTCTATGTCTATGAAACTCTATTTTCAGCCCACTGTGCGTCGTGGGTTTTGAGGGCGCTGCTGTGCTAAATTACCTTTTTTGTTTAGCGAGCATTACAATAGCGCGTCTGTTCCGTTATAATCCTATTACAACTGTAACTATTTCTTTAGTTTATGATTTAAAATACCGACAGAAAGAAACCAGCTCCTAATTTTTGTTGAAATATCTATGGGAACGTTAGTTCACAATTTGGCCGCGACGGCACTCTTTCTGAACAGACTGTACACGCTACGGTGTACCGGGGGGGTCTACAGATGCAGGTGCGCCTGCGCAGGCAGAGCGAAGCATCCGGAAGCCGAATGCGAAGCGAACGGGAGGCCTACCATCATCTCTTAGAGCAGTATTACTTTAATCTTATATTGAACATTGTACCTAGTACGAACACTGAAAAATTAGCCTTCGTACAACGAATTTTCAATGTAAGGTTAATGTAATACTGCTCTAAGGCTAAGATTCAGAGACGAATCTCAGCGTAGACTTTGGCTTCCATATGTCAAAACTGTATAGAATGTTGACGTATGGAAGCGTGAGTCCACGCTTAGATTCGTCTCTGAATCTCAGCCTAAGAGATGCTGGTAGCCTCTGTATGTCCCACCTGACCCAAAACACACTGGTCTCGCTAAGCCAGAGCGTGTTTTGGTGTAGTGGTGTGTTTGCGCAGCTGCGCAAACTATATCACATCAGCCAAAATTATATCAACCGACTAAATTACGACCGATAATTCGATCGCCGAAATGTCGGCGCAGTATCTTCGGCAGGTCTGTCGCTATACTAAGCAATTGATATACACATGATACGTGTCTAGGTCCGCCAGGCTGGCTTATTATTTTTAGCGCTTGATGGAATTGAACCTCCATCTAGCTCACTGTACTGATTTTCGGTTACGGGTCGTTTATTACGAGCGCAAACGCTGGTATCAATTATCCTAAGTGTATTGAATGACTGTACTTATACCATTCTATAGTATTTGGAACGTGTCGTAGCCAACACCATACTAGCTTAGATCGCACTCGCAGAACCATCATCATCATCATCATCATCATTTTTGCAGCCTTTACTTTGGAGTCTTTCGCTTTTGCCATGCTTCTGGTCATTTATCTAATCTAGACCGTAACAGTAAACTTATGAAACTTTGCTTAAATAATAACATTTTGCCCTACGGCGCGCGGCGTTGAAATATAAATTCTGATGAAATTCAACAAAAATAAACTCGAAACCTATATTAACCTTTGATTAAAAACATTATCTAACGCTTTTGGGGGGTTCTTTTTGTTCATTTGTTTATACCTTGATTTACTTATCAGATGTCCCATCAGAAGCCTCACTCCCAATTCAGTTGATGTACCGTCCGTGAAAACAACTCCGAGGGGAATCCGTCATGACGCACTCTGAATGTACGATATTTAATATTTCCTTGTAAAATATAGAGTTTAAAATGAGCAAGCATTTTTAATACTAATACAACTCGTTTTTTTGCAGGTTAAAATATCACGTGCTCAACGAGACATAGACGCGGTCCATTGATGAATGCCGACAACGTGCATGAAAGTATCACATTATTATAGAAGAAAGTATCTTAGCAATGTCGAACGGTAACGTGACGTTACATTTTATAAATATACTTTTACAAAAATATAATATTATAACGACTCTAGAAATGAGCCGCGTGAGCTCAGTACCTAAATTTAATGCACCAATTTTTAAATGTCAATCGTACGTATCGTAAGTATTTGAAAGCATATACATACATATATGTTAGTATTGTAATGTTTACATGTCGTCGCCTTAGCAGTTAGTGCAATGATCTATTGTTAGATCGTCAACAGTAGACTGAGAGTGGCTGAAGGTGTGTGTTGCTCTTTCTCTACTGTTGCTTGTATCTAATGAAACATCAGATAGGTATTAAAATTATCTTATAAGTGATTTTATTGGTTGATATTAAACTATTAAATATTCCCTTAGGTACCTGTTAGGTATACATATTTTGGAATAATTTTGACGGCACTTTCAAAAAGCAGCTAAAGTTTGACCATTGTGCCATTATAATAGCATATAAACTATACATTATTATATATATTACATTATATTTATAGACATTTAATACTTGAGGAGGACCAATGGATGAAATCGAAATCGGCGGGTGCCTTCGTCCTTTAGTACCTAGTTGTTCATCGAAGAACCCTTTTGTTTACGTTGCCAATCAACTTTCTGCTAACTTCGAAACATTCCAAAGAAAATATTTTCTTTACTCTTCTTCCGCTGGATTCATCGAAAAATATATCGAAGAAACAAGTTCAGTACGTTAAGTGAAATAAACTTCGGAGACGTATTGAAATTATTTTTTCGCATTTAACTCTAAACATCGCCGAAAACATTAACATCTGTTTTCGTGTACCGTTTATGAAATCCAGTATGTATTTCGAAATGCATTCCTCTATTTGCTTCGCTATTTATAGTGTGTTACACACAATGTTTGATTTTATTTATTTCTTACTTAGCGATGACGAAATAAATCCCCTAATAAATTATATTATCATTGTAACTAAAAGCAATAACTGTCATGAGCCTTTATTGTAAATAAGTTTTGATAAGTAAGAATAATTTAAGCACAAGATTGTGCCAAAAATGCGTTTCACTGGATAAAGTGCTTTGAAAATCAAAGGGCTTTTCTATTTCGCTGGCGGCTTATAGAACAACGCGACTGTCACACCGAATGGACTGTAGAGTTACTCGGTCCTAAAGACTTGCGTGTCGTCTTCTATTATACCTTGAACTCATTTATAGACCTATCACCAAGTAGACTAGGGACTATTCTCGTCTGACCATGCTTCTTGTTACTCCTTTTTGAACAAATAAGGAGTTGAAACAGAGATTCAAATGGTTAATCAAATAACTTTGGCTACATGGATTGCAGTAATTTTATAAAACTGTTGCTGCGGATGCTCTTACTCAATAAACGCTCGATGACATTCAGCGAGTTTACGAGCTATTAGCCGCCGAGTTTAAAGTGGGCTAGTCAATATAATTACATTGAGCGCGATTATTAACAGCTTAGTCAGTGTAATTAACTGGGCTTATGAGACATAACATCTAATGTCCCAGGGTAACGAGCGCTGCACTGCAGTGCCGCGCAGGCCTTTGTGTTTCAAAGTCCTGAGTGACACTGCAGTTCTTATGAGCCGGCGTTATGCTACCATTAGGCAAACGACCAGCTCGTCGCGTTATCAAATATAAAAAAAGCTAGTTCTATGTCATCGATCCTTGAAGCGGGGCCGACCCTACATTCAGTCCGAGAGAAGCCCGTCAATAGTCATCATATTACTTGGAAACTTACAATTAGGCAGCTCCACAAATGTTGAGGTCACAATGCGATGTAATATGTCCTTTAGACGGTTCAATTACTAGGCAGAATGTACATTACGTATTTTAGAATAACAGCACCGACCCATTGTATATAATGTAGGTAGTGGAATCCTTATAGTATTATGTTGAGGTTTTGTACGCCTGTTTGTAAATGTCAAAGTTTATTTAAGATCTTTATGGAGAGTTACATAATGAAATGAGTGGACGCGAGGCCTATTCGAAGAAATAGAATTACTCGTAGTTTAGTTCCTGAGAGGATTCTCAGTATTCACCCAACGATAGTCAATTAGTAATGATTGAGATTTATTTGTAGGAAGGATTTTTATTATTTTTTATGATTAGACTATATCAATACACAAACAATTAACGGAGCATCGTATTTGAAACATGTAGTTACACGAATTATGTAAATGTACTGTTAATAACATTATTTCATCTACATTTTGAGAAATAAATAAATTAATGAATTTTGTGTTTTTAATTGCAGTACCATTAAGCTTAATCAATTCTAATGATAATTATAGAAAGCCAGCCAAAATCCAAATACATATAACCTAGTTTGGAGCACCCTAGTGTACCCCTTCAAGCAATCCCGGGTTCGGGTACCACTATAATTGGGAACCATAGAGCATGCCGGATGAAATTGGGTTATTCCGGAACCCCCATATCAGCTTCGCCACTGCAGTATGCTTAAAATCAGGCAAACTACAGCTCGTCTCGTTATCAAATAGTACAAAAAAACTGTAGTAACGTTTATTACCCTTGGTGGGTAATACTATTATATTAATTAAAATAAATTTCATGTCCATTTTTTTACGCATGCTGTGTTTATAGCTCCAGTATGTCTATAGTATCTTATAATTATGTTTGGATATTAAATAAAACACATGTATCAATTAACAGTGTTTATATTCTTGTTTGTGGTTAATATTACGTGTGCCTTATGGCTTTATGTACCTTTAAGATAAAGCACTAAAAATATTTCTAAAACATTATAACATTTTCAGATAACACGAATTTTATGATACAACACAATTGTTAGATTATTTACGTTAAATCATTATCATACAGACGTTTACGAGATGTTTTCATCGTAACGGTGGGTTTCTGGAAAGTTCATTACTTTAAGCACAGATTAGACCTATTGACGTCTTGTCTTTGTCATTTGTTACGTTCTAGATAAGGACAGCATTCGTTTTAATCTGTAATTAAAGTTAATGAACTTCCTAAAAACCCGCCGTTAGGCTCAATGGCGACCTTTGGACTATGTATTAGTGTTTTGTGCACTACAAATATAACATCACCTATACTACAATCCAGAGTGCAACCAAGGTATAATTAATTATATTTAACTACCTACCTAAAAGGCTAAAGGCGGTTTGTATCAAATGTATCGAAATTTATCAATGGGGAGGCACAGGCAAAGCTAATCTCAGATGGCGCCACCATCGCTGGTGCTTGTCATTGATGTATACTTTGAGGGAAACTAACAAGTAAACTTGCTCGCCACTTAAAAATCGTTAAGATTTGAAACGGTCACTAAATAACCTAGATTCTAGGTCCTAGAAGATTAAATGGTTTCCAATAATTTTTGATGAGCAATACTTTGATCCAAGTTTTCTCCGTCAGAAGGGAAATGTGTGTTCCTTTAACTTTACACTGAAATACACTTTACAGGGGGCATATTTTATTGCAAGGACGATTTTCTACAAATATTTTATAATGAAGTTTCATAGTGAAACAACACCAGCGATAATGCGCCACCTAGCGGGATAACTAAGCAGTGTGGCTCCCCATTACATGAAAATACATATAATAAAGAAAAGACAGCACAAATCTATACGAAATATAGCCACGTATGCTTTGGTGTTACTAACCTAACATTATTTTTAAAACAAATGGGTCTCGTAATAAAGTTACTTTTTAATGAAGTATAAAATGTAAGTATGTTTTAGTTTTACTAGCACAAATCTGCGTAGAAAGGAAGCTAAATCTCGATTCTTATCGATAACAAATTTACAGTAACAATTTACTACATTATAATAATATACTTAATTTTAAAGCTTGCCACTTGTTTATACAATCATTTGTAACAAGAAATCATAGAACGACAATTGTAGGCATATAAAAATATCTATTAAGATTAGGGAAGCGGGTTGATCTTTGCGTCTTGAATGTAATATATACCAAATAATAAAATATCTTTTGGCAATTTGCCGCTTGCGAGGCACTGGTGTCGACTCTGTTGTTTTATACCTAAACTTAATTTTAGTTTCGATCTCTCTCTCTTTCCACAACATAACATGCGAAAGAGATGGAAGCTGTTTGACAGATCAAAATTTAGCTGTAGGTACCATCAAATATCTTCCTTCTTTGATAAATTAGATATGCTGTTAAATTTACACTAGACACAAGCAATTAATTAATTTTACAGACCTAAAATATATTCCATCTGCATCTATATTTGATTTCATTTAGAAAGAGAGATTCAAACTAGGTTTAGGCATAAGATTACAGAATCGACAGCAATTTCTATGTAATATAGTTTATTGTTACTAAGTCGCTTTTTATGTTCAATAATTATACAGAGTACAGTCATACAAAAATAGTCATATCAAGACTCCATTAATCGATTTCTAAAATATCCTAACTAAATTTATTTACTGACCACCCATCCACCATTTTGTATTATTGTTATTCGAGTTTTCCGACAGAGATTACAGAATATCAATAAAAAATAAAACTTCGTAGGATTTTCTATAGCTAGTATATATTATTATACTTTGTTGACTTAAATATAAAAAATACGCAAAGATATAGACATCATTAAAATATACTATGTCCCTAATTACGAAAATCAACTCGGCTGCAGTGGTCAGTACGTCAAGTATATTTCATTAGTAAAAATTGTAAATAATGAATTATAATGTGATAAACTATGACTACACACTTCATTCAATTCTCATCCACGCAAACAACTTTATACGTATTTATCAACAACAATGGAAGAGTTCAGAAGCCCATGTTACTAAATATTATATGAAAAATAGACACATCTGAGTTATAAAATATTGTATTCATTTACCGATTACCAATCCTTACAAATTATTCCTATACAAACTAAGAATTTGGATATAATATGTGGCACAAAACTAGTCGGCGATCACCGACAGAAACGCTGAATCACCCTCACAGAGGAGATTCACTTGGACAACACAACATAACAACCGCCGCGGGCTGGTCGCTAGCCAGGCCGGCGCGGCGGACATAACTTAGCGCCCGGAGACAGAAAATGCACAGCATAATGGAAGATATTGTGTTAGGAATGCATTTCAAGTGTATCCAATATATACTCTAAATACATCGATATCAAACTTATAAAAATTGACTTAACAAATATGTATAAAGTACATTTTTATATATTCTTATTATCAATCTATTTATATGCACTTACACACTACTATCTATACGCTTTGTGGCACAAACATCCCGTTCATAACAACGTAAGTGCACCGCTAGAAATACAATTTTACCTAGTTTTACTCGTGTTATTAGTTAGCAGCGTGCTCGAACAACTATGTTTACAAAACGTGCTATATAAAAACAAATAACTACACATATTTGTCGACAAACACCGTTTTAGGGAGCGAGCTCACCGGTCGCGACAAACATTTGAGCTAACATCGCGCAGATTTTGGCTCAAATGTTTGGCACAAAGAGGTTACAGTAAAGTTAGTACGAGTCCACCGCAATCCACGGCGCGGAAAGTTTCGGCGGACGCTCACATATCTACATACGTTTAACATCCCCTAAGGATCGATAGGTACAAAAGCAAAACGCGATACAAACATTTGTACTTTTGGAATCTGACAAGCTGCATTACCGGCTAACGATCTCGTGTACGTTTTCGACTCCAACCCGATTAAGGCCAGCGGTAGATAGGTCAGCGGCTGGAAGGAATAGACTAGAAATTTCGCTGACTTCAAAACGTTATAAGGAAACAAGTTTTTACAAAACGAAACGAAGCAAAAATTCTTGACAATTCCTTCGAGCGGAAGACTAGTGACCGCTAGTTTTAACCGGTTTGGAATCAAAAACGAGCACGAGATCGTTAGCCGGTAAGGCCCAAGCCCGGAGCCGTCTCCTCGTCGGTAGTGGAACGTGTTCTTAGCGTCTAACTAGTTCTAAAGAGACAGCGTGTCTCGCGCTCTCGGAGGGACTCTCGTGCGGCGGTGTCGTCAGCGGGGCGCGGTCCGGCGCGGCGAGAAGAACTGTCATTGCGGCGTGTCGCGCGCCGCCGACCAGCGGTCGAACTCGATGCCGGAGTCCGGCGACACGCCCGCCGGCGCCGCGCAGCCGCACGCCGCGCCGCCCGCGCCGCCCGCCGCGCCCGCCGCCAGCTCACGCACGCCCAGCTCCTCCAACACCTGACACACCGAACGGTAACGTTAGCTCGCCACACTCTACAACAGCGGTTCTATTTAAGTTAACGGAACACTAAAAAAATCCCTTTTAAAGGGCAGCATTCGGCGCGCCGCTATCCCGCTCGCGTATCTCAAGATTTTTTTGGTATACTCTTTGGTAGCGGGAAGAGCTGGTCGTTTGCCTGATGGTAAGCATAACGTCGACCCATAACGATTGCAGTGCCACTTAGGACTTTGAAACACAAAGGCCTGCCACTGCAGTGCGCTCGTTACATTGAGACATTAGATATTAAGTCTCATAAGCCCAGTAATTTCACTGGATACTCTGCTCATCAAATCGGAAAACAGCAATGCTTTCACATTACTGCTTGGCGGAAGACTTCACTCACAAAGCGGTGATAACAACCCAGACGGACACTCGCAGAAGAGTTAGTCCTAACACTAACAAACGACGATTATCGGAGTTAGGCTCCAGCAGCCGATCCGTCTGATCGGAGCGGTCAGTCGCGCGAGGCAGTTAGTAGGGAGCAGAGCCAGACCTTACTCAGGCTGGCGCTGTGGTCGTGCAGGCCGAGGTCCCGCTCGAAGGAGTGCAGCTGGCGCATGAAGTGGAAATTGGGCGCGATGTCTGTCTTGCGAGAGCGCACCAGCTCGAAGGCGTCCCGCAGGCACAGGCGGTGCCGCTGCATCAGGTAGGCCAGCGTCACGGTCACGGAGCGGGACACGCCCGCCACGCAGTGCACCAGCACCCCGCAGCGCGCCGACATCGCCTCCTCTGCGGGAGCGACCGCCGCAACGTTACAACTAGTTGTTTGTGGATCCACAAAAATGTTTATTCGGTATTGTAATCTTGTAGCATCGAAATGCTAACCGATAACCCCGAGAGATGAAATACTGTACTCTCCGATTTCACAACAACGTATTGATTTTGATATAACAAATATCAGCGCACGGGGAATCGGCACGAGGCGGTGGCTTAGTAGCAAGAAGGATGCACTCATGTAAAATTTGTTACAGCCTAGCTCTTATTATTTATTACATACCTATAGTTTAAATTAATGAAAAATTGTAAATTTTACGCACCAATAAAGCGTATAGCCTGCGGGAAGTGCACGGCGAGGTTTTGACTCCAGTGGTCGGCGATGGGAATCTTCAGGTAGTTGATGCCGCAGCCCTCGGCCTCGAACGTGTTAGGCAGGTCCGGGGTCACGTTCAGCACGTACTGCGGACGTAGAGAAGCAAAAGATTAGTTTTATGAAACATTCTATAGGTACATGTACTATTATATAATCTGTGCTATATAAAGGCCGGCTCCACACGTTGGCCCCAACGTCACGCGTCAGTCCCACTGCCACTCGCCCAACGTGTCTAACAGCGGGTCTCTGTAACGTTCGTGTACCCGAATCACAGACTAAAACTGATGCTATCTTTATCAGAAACATGCAATAAAACGTTTTATTTTAGATTGACAGGATAACTTTTATTTTTCTTAACGTCCCTGAAATAACGCGATGATAGCTTCTAAACATCAGGGTTGAAATTGTTTTGAGATGCATTTGTTACAGGATTCACCTTAAGTGGCATCTAACTACATGTATATAGTTTTGTATTGAATATATAATTTTTTTCGCACGCTACTTAGTATGAAAGCGGTGATAGTCCAAGAGTTACCGGAGCTGGCCGTGTTACTGCGACTGTGGGTTATTGGTTTTATATAACGGTAGAAAATAATAAGGGTCCCAGTGTACCTCCTTGTGGAACTCATCCAAGTTTAACTTAAACAAGTTAAATTTAAACAACTGTACTTGTTTACTTTGTTTTCATTTCATTTAATACGACGATACAACTTCAAATAATTTAATTAGCTAAAGCAATTCCTAAACCATCAATGAGTGATAAAGGAAAGCTGAATTTAAAACTACATCGAAGGCCTTATCGAGAACTTCGTTTTCCCGAAATGGGCGAATGACGAATGACGACGGAGCTATAGATTTCTTAAGGCATATAATCTACTAACTCACCTTAATATTATGCCTAGCGAGGGCATCGCAGTCCTCACTGTTGGTCGAGTTCCCGAGGTACAGGTTGGGCAGGATCTCGATGGGAAACTCTTGCTGCAGGTGCGTGTGAGTGTCCTCGCACTCTGATGACGAGCCGGAGGATAGCGCGTCGTCGCAGCCCGAGCCAGATATACGGAGGGATCTGGAAACCAGAGAGATGGCGCTTTAGGATTTAGGAGAACAGATAACGACCTTCACAATTTTCAGTCACGATCATTATGTAAAGTTCTTACAACCTGTGCATTAGATTCTTATATTCTACATAAAGGCTGATGTCTTGTTTGGAGTGTGTAGTGCATTTCTTTCCTACCAGCATCAGCATCTACCCATTTTTATACACGGTGTAAAATAACAGATCGTCGAGGTGGTATAGGGTCACAATATCAATCGTTCTATATGTTTAACCTAGACTATATCGTGAAAAGGTCTCCACCATTTGCTTCCAGACATCTCGGTCCCGCGCAATCGCTGACCACCCACCAGAACGGTGTCAAGGTCATCACTCCCTGAGCTCCAAGGTTCTCTGGGCCTGCCTCGGAAACATTGGAATAGTCCAATGTCTTTGAAAATTATCATTAAAAACGGGATATTTACCATGTATATTATTTGATTTGAGTTTCCGATATTTCGGCGCTGTTGCAAACGCCATGATCACGGGTTCTCCCGTGATCTCAAACTCAAATCAAATAATATACATGGTAAATATCCCGTTTTTAATGATAATTTTCAAAGTGTTGATGACCATGACAGTTTAAAAAGTCCAATGTCTGTCAAATAATTGTGTTTTTTTTTCTCAAACTAGTTCAGTAGTGACTCTCTGTTACATAAATTTGTTGAATCGCATTTTATAATTCCTTCCAAAATTCAAAAAAATACTTAACTATACTTTAAGACGACTTTTGACATGTGAATATTAAAATAATAATAGCAATTATACAAAAGGCGAGGCAAGCTCCGCATGCCAGAACACTCGGAACGTAAGTTAAATGTACATGTTAATCTAATTACAAGGGTCCGGCTTTTAAACCCACACCTGCCCTGAATATGAAGCATCAATCATGCACGGTACAGCTGTGAGAGCAACTCTACATTCCACGGTCCATTATAACAAGTAATAACGAATAGGAAGAGAGTTATTGCGTAGGCTTCGTGGGTTTCATCAGACCTTGGTCTGCCAACAACTGATAGGTAGAGTATAGGTTTATGAGAAAAATAGTAACTGTCCACGAAAGCTACAGCAAACTTTACGCTCATTCAGATTGTAAGCCTGTAAATCAATCCTTAGGTAAGGCTCGTTAAGTATAGCAAAACAATGAAAATACACATATAAAGGCAAGTGTGTAGGCGCTAAGCAGCGTCCCCCCACGCCCCGCGCTTGCTACCGGGGGCGCGGAGGCGTCGATCGATCGCAAGGCTGCGGACAGCTCAATGGGGAGGGAGCGCGGCGCAGCCCGGGGTGCGCCACCCCATTCACCATTCACCTCCACCTGCCCGCGGCTCAATGGCCGCCCACGCGCCGCGTCCTTACACCCTCCGCCCCCGCCACCCACTCCCCCCGCGCCACCGACGCGTGGCCTCCCACGCGACACTTTTCCCAAATACGCCCTCTCAATCGTCCCGTCGCCATTCAGTTTACTGTTTTGAAAGCAATCAAATTAGTCGGCACCCACCGACTGCGACTTTACACCCACACCCGCGGCTGACGCAGCCGTTTATTAATGATACATTTTAAACGTTTACTTCGGAAAAATATCGTCCACTCTCACGCTGTAACATAACTAGGTACTGTAATGCATCTTCAATGTAGTTGATAAACTGATATGTTACTTAGCAGATTTTGAGATATTTACGTACCTACATCAGCAAGAATTCCACTGGCGTTTCTGAACAATTGAGCTGAACAGTACCATTAAAATATATACCAGCATAATATGTATGAACTATGTCCATAGTTCATATGTTTGTCCGCCGCTCGTGTGAAGTTAAAATAACTCTGTTTAAGGCCTACTGCCAGCTCTTCTACTCGAGCAGCCTATGGGTAGACCACAATCGCCGCGCTGCTAGCGCTCTGCGCGTGCAATACAACGACTCTTCAGGATGCTGTTGGGGCTGCCTCGCTATTGCAGTGCATCTGCAATGTTTGCTGATGCTCGTATGGACGGCTTTCATGCGATCAGTCGCAAGAAAGTGCTGCCTACGGCAGCGGGTGCGAAGCAGCAACAACATTATTCTCAAAATGATTGCATCGCGCACTGCCCACTCCAGTCCAAGTGGATGAAAATTATGTTGGGACATTGATTGTGTATGTTAATTATGTAATTCTTAACGCGACATTAATTGATTGATTTATTATTGTTTTGAATTAACAGAGGTACGTAAACCGAATGTCCCATACAAACGAACTTCCCTGTTCATTTGAAAATTACAGGTCAGATTTAAATGAAATTTTGCATGTATAAGCGGATAAGCAGTATCTAGGGGCAAAACGCTTTCGTTTTGGTTCAAACACAACTAAAATCAAATTAGAGCGAAGTGAATTTTCAATATTTCCACCACTAAAACGACTCGTTTTGAACTGATTATTTTCATATAATAAACTCGTTTAATCAAAAAACTGTTGCACCTTACCCCTCGGTAATATAGTCAACTTTGAAAATAATACATAATAATTGAAATAGATTATGTACATTCAAAATGAAAAAGGAACTTCGAAAAGTTATCAAAAAAATGTAAAATATTGTCGACATTTTGCAACCGCTTCGTCACACGCGGGGTGAGGTAACGGGGAGACGCAGTGAGGCTACGGAAACTCCCGAGTCCCGACAATTGCCGATCTAGCCCTGACAGTCTTCGAACCGTCGACTATTTCTCTGTCTACGCTTCGAACACAATAATTCACAACTCAAATTGTACGCGGCATGTTCGTTTATTCTTTCGAATTTCGTATAGTGTATCTATTGATGAAGTTATCAACTCGTATTCTGTAACTGAGACACAGATTAGGTAATATTTATAACGTTATAGAGACGTATTTGACAGTTGATTTGGTAGGTATTTAGGAACCTATTGATTCGTATCAGTAAGTTACATTTTCAACCTTTAGGTACTTTCTCGGACTTCGGAGGTATGAAAAATGGATGATTCAACGCGAAAGTATCTATGACTAGTTGGAGAGTAGAAACCTACCTACGGTCTTACCACAAAAAAATATTGTTATTACATTAAACCTGTGATAAACAGTGTTTAACTCCTAAACATGCCTTAGTCACGTGTTTAAATATGAGCAACCACAAATCCTGATTTATGTAGTATCTAACCGTTGTCTAACTTAATTCTGTTGTGACATTTCTAATCATTTTAGATGTTTATCTTTAGACACTGTCTAAAAATATCGTGATGATTAAATTCCATTCTAAGGAGTATTCTTTCATAAAATTTATTAAACCACCCATGATATAAACCCTAATATAAAAACAGACGAATTGTGAACCTCCTCCTTTTTTAATTCGGTTAAAACAGAATACAAATAATAATATGAGGCAAGCGATAACTGCTCACGAGAGACTGTGCGCTACGGTTCGTTTCCACTGCGATGTTATGGAAAAAATAAATTATTTTATTTTGAACCAACTTCAAAACAAAAGAGGATCTCAATTCGGTTGTATTTTTTAATGTATATTCCGCTATTTATAAACTGATTTGTAAAATTCATTTTTTTTGTCTGAAAGGATACACTTTCAGATTTATTCCATAGACTAGCTGCTGCCCCGCGGTTTCACCCTCGTGGAGATTTTGGATTTCATAGTTTTTATTTTTTTGCGCGGTACCCTAATTCTTTTTCTAAAATTAAAGTAGCCTATGTTACTCCTTGTAACATCAGCTATCTACCTGTGAAAGTCCCGTCAAAATCGGTCCAGCCGTTTCGGAGATTACCCGGAACAAACAAACAGACAGGCAGACAGAAAGACAGACAGACAAAAATTTAAAGAATGGTTGATTTGATATAGGTACCCTATATGCTTTCATATGCATTTAGTGAAAAACCAGTTATTTTGATATTACAAACAGTGTGCTCATGTATGGGTACGCTATAATATACGATTGATAAGTGTATAATGTGTAAGACATTACAGGGAGCAGTAACAAATTTGAATCCTGACCCAGATAAATAGCTATTTTTGCATAGCTATTTTATGTGATAAACTAGATAATCAAAGGCTGTACAATATCAACTAGCTTCTGCCCGCGGTTTCACCCGCGTTCCCACAGGCACCGTTCATTTTCCGGGATTAAAAGTAGCCTATATTACTCTCCGGTCCATAAACTATTTCTATGCCAAAAATCACGTAAATCCGTTGCACTTTTACTATGTGAAAGAAGGACAAACCAAGAAATCAACAAACACTTTCGCATTTATAATACTAGCTTCTGCCCGCGGATTTCACCCGCGTTCCCACTGCAACCGTGCATTATCCGGGATAAAAATTAGCCTAAGTTACTCTCCGGTCCATAAACTATATATATGCCAAAAATCGTCCAAAAATCAATACGTTGCTTCGTTGCTGAAGGACAAACCAAAAAACAGACAAACACACTTTCGTATTTATAAGGAAGTAGGATTGGTTGGATTAGAATGAATTTAGCTTCAATATTTTTAATGCGTTATATACTAGCTTTTTCCCCGCGGCTTTACTCATGTGAAATCAGGATAAAACTACTACATCTATTCTACTCGTATTTAGATAACAAAATTTCATTATTCCGTTTATTATGCTGAGCGTACCAAACATAACGCAAGCACAGCACGGGTGCTGCAGCTGACTAGTCCGCGCTATCATAATGCAGACCGTTGACACTTATGCAAGTATGCGTTTTGGTATCAAAATAACCATGCTTTTGCATCCAGCGCAGATTACGAGATAATACACGAGCAAGCGCGACTGGATGTAAAACCATCAAAAAACCACTAAATAGACAAGAACTTCAATATTCAAAATTCAAAATTCAAAAGTCTTTATTCAAATAGGCCCCAAAGGAGCATTTATGAAAGTTAAAATGACTCTAACAGCGAACGTCTAACAAGAACGTCTGTCTCGAAGCTCTGCCTGGGATGAAAGCAACGACTGCTCCGCTTTACGCTACATACATATCAAGCGCACTACCGCTTATTTACCGCGGCGTCTGCACTGAGCAAGCAGTGGTTGTGAAACCATTTTTTTTTAATAGAGGTCGTAGAAGCTTAGGTGCATAGGTAGAAGCGGGTACCGTGCTCGGAATAGATCATTCCATCAAGCCCCAACCACAACCACAATAGACGATACGATATGCGTCAAACGGGGATCGTGGTTTTTTCATGGTGTTCTCGTGATCCGCGATTGATGCTTATCTATCAATCATGAATTAGGTGTAAGGGCTGCCTTAGGCCACCGCCGCGTCTTCATTTCACATTATCCCCTAAAGTATAATTATGCAAGAATAGCTTATTTGAAGTGATTAATTTAACTTTATTAAATAAGACTGATGATAAAATAGTTTATTTTTTTATATTACACAAATATTGTGTTGTTTATATGTACATTGTACATAAAAACATTGTAAGTCGATAAAAATTCTAAAACTGCAAAAACTTGCGGTTTGGATCCTCGCAGCTGAATGCGAAGCAATATGCTTTTGCTCCGCGTGAGTGATTACGTAGGTACTGCTAACGTGCGACCCGGCCGCACGGCAACACGCTGAATTCGTCCCGACAGTACGAGCCCGCGCGCCGCGTACTTGTAGCTTTATACCTAAACTGCGGAGTGCATCTGGAATGGTAGCCAGGTGGAATTTCTTTCACAAACAAACAAATTTTATCTCTTTATCCTAGTAATCCTACTATATATCCTAGTAATATTATAAAAGCGAAAGTGTGTTTGTTGGTTTGTCCTTCTTTCACGCAGTAACAGAACAACGGATCGACGTGATTTTCGGTATAGATATAGTTTATGGACAGGAGAGTAACATAGGCTACTTTTTATCCCGAAAAAATGCACGGTTCCTGTGGGAACGCGGGTGAAAACCGCGGGCAGAAGCTAGTATTGATATAGATGTGATAAGTGTCAAGTCAGTCAGGTGAAGAAAACAACAAATATTCACGATCAAAAAAGTCAACGTTATTTCTGTAAAAAGGTTTTATTTTATTTTCTTTATAGCGTAATAATAATTGACAAGTTGGACTTTATCTTTCAGTTTCCCGCATCGGAAAAGTTTTGAATGATCTTACAGCCAATTTGTTAATCTAACACGTCCATAATGAAGGTCAAAATCGGTCAGAAGCAATCCGAAGCCTATCCTATAATTCCTATACTTCGATAATTGATATATGAAAAAATCGAATAGGTGGGTCATGATTCAACTTTGTCGAATGTAGTTGCATGAATTATAGGTATAGTACCATCAACTTATATTCTTGTCGATTGCTGAACGAAGGCAAATTATTCAAGATCACACCACTGAGCTGGGGCTTCAGCTTTCGAGTCCTGTTTCCAGCAACTGTAGTTCCCAGGTCACGGACATGAACATGATTTTTTCAAAAATCCATATACTTACTAATTTTAAAATTTTATTAAAAGCAATGTGTCATTGTATCTCCATGGTGGACAACGGATAGGTAGAATCCAATAAGTAGAGTATTAATATACCTACAATATATGACTAACCATTATTTCAGTAGGTAACCATTATTTCAAATTATAATAATGTCGTCATCGTCATAGGCGTAGGTTATTTATTACTCTATGGCCTGTCTGTCAAATTCGCATCTGCGCTTCACCAACTTCTTGATCTTTGACTAGACGTGCTGTCTTGCTCTTTTCCGCGCCCCGTCTTGCTCGTGGTGAAACAGGAACAATATTTACCGCTCGGCGCTAGGCCCATCACGGAGTTGGGCGAGTTATACTTCGGGTTCTTAATGGATAGCAGACCGAATTTAATGTTAGTTTTTAATTGTATGTATGATTTTTTTTTTTATCGGAAACAAATTCAAATTCAATTTATTTGTCAGAATATTGTGTTAAACACACAAATAATTATTATTAATAAAAATGTTGACCACCTCAAGAATTTTGCGAACTAGTCTCAAACTTTTATCTCCGAGTGTAATAAAAATGTTGAAAATCCCAAGAATACACACAATATATTCAAGACGACACGACACGATACTCGCAGGGCCGAGATATTCACACTTGACTTTGATCACACCATGTCCAAAAACATAAGTCAGCAATCAGCATCAATTATTATCGACAAATTAAACTCCTGCATTATTGGGGCCATCGGAATCATATCTTTTCTGTAATCTGTTTGTTTGACAGACGCGAAAGAAACAATTTATTTCATAAACTTTGAAGTTTGAACTCTGAACTTAGATATTCATATAGGTATAACGTACCATTTTATCTGGGTAGTTAAAAAAATCATATATGAACATTATTACAGTCGCTTTACATGATTTTAAAATCTTCATTGAATATGAAATGAGCCCCTCATCAATGGAGTGTAGTAGCTTGAAGCAAATTGGATCGACGATATCGCGTGAGTGGCTCCACGAAATAATTATTTTCGATGAGCAGCGGTTATAGGTAAAGTGTTGTATAAGTAATAATTATGGCACGTGCAGTGTACAAGAACATACTAGGCACGAGGCGGGGACGGGCTCGCGGTAGGTACATGTAGGTAGCGCGGCGTGACGCGTGGGTCGCGGCGTGGGCGACGGCCATCCGACATGTCCATTCAGGGGAGCCCGCCTACGCGCCGGCGGCGCCGCTGCCCCGCCATTCCTACTGATCTGATAATGCCAACGACTGTTTAGTTTGATTTTACCTACATGTAATCGGATCTCGTTTCTTTTTACTACGCTAGCCGCGAATCAACCGTACACAGGTGAGACAACGTGACGACGGAAAATGTCGCTCAGCTAAAACAAAGAGCGAAACGGCTCATTTAAATGCGCAACATAGTACCTACTTGTAGTAGTGCATTGTGTAAGCTACAGCGTCGGCTTCGTGCGAATACAATAATTTGAATGAGTGCGGTAGGTGCGGGACGGAGGCCGGAAGCCGTGACACGGTCGGCCGTGTATTAATGAACAAGTCCACCGTGTATGGGCGGACCGCTGCCGTGCCGGAGCCGGGCTCGGGGAGAGCGCGGGCGCAGCTGCGCGGCGCGGCGCGGCGGCGCGGTCGCAGCCCGGGTGCGTGTGGGCGTGCGAGTGCGTGCGCCGGCGCGCAGGAATGCGGCTCGACCCACCCGCTGCCAATGACCGCCTGCGAGGGACGGTTTTTTTACGTTAGGACGCGAGCCTTGCGCGTTCCCGTCCTGGCAGGACTTTTAACGAGCCGAGACGGCCGGACAAAGTGGTCTCAAACCGCGTTGTTAAGGTGTTCCAAAATAAGATATAGGTACGCCTAGATGCATTATACACATACCTATTCCGTCGGACGCTCGTTACGGATGGGCTCTAGTTGAAATTGTATTTTAGCAAAAAGTGTGTCGAGGTCGCAGGCCACTCTTACACCTACGCGACTACCCACCTATATTGTTTAAGATATCAAGAAAAACTAACAACGCTCTATTTTAAGAGTCTCGCCTCGTTGGAACATTCAATTAGCAACAACATCGGAAGATTTCTTATTGTTAAAGGCTATACGACTTATACGAACTTACGACTCAATAACGAAAAGTTTGAATAACAATTATTGTGATCAATGAAAGTTACTAGGATAAAAATATGACTATTTGAATGAAACGAATCAATCCGTATTAATAGGTACCTACTGATTTCGCGTGTAATATGTGGACTATTTTGCTGCTCCCTTTCTCCTTTTCTTCAGATTTTACTGCAAGATTACATTCATCGTAGCTATAGGAATACATAAGTACTTACCTCTATTATATGTATACAGGTTTAGTACTGATTAATATGTGATATTACTTAGTTCAATATTATTATTAAATGGCATTACACCTGGATTTAGGCTACTAAACACAAAGCATGTCTGCATGATCTTCGACATTTTTCACAGTTCGTTCGTCGCATGGTAGAATTAACTCATCTGCAAGCGTCCTTCTGGGTAGGTACGACCATTTTGCTCGAGTAATCTGCCGCCAAACAGTAATGTGCAACAGTAAAATAGTCAGTGAAATTACTGGGCCTAATGTCTAATGGTAACGAGCGCACTGCAGTGTCGCGCAGGCTTAAGTGTTTCAAATTTCTACGTGGCACTGCAATTGTAATGGGCTGCAGGCATTTTCTCTACCATCAGGGAAACGACCCACTCGTGTCGTTTCCCTCTAGTATGTAGTTGCTGGTATTTTCCAAAAAAATCGTCGCCTCATCAGACTAAGTTTACTTTAACCATTAAAAACATATATTTAAAGTTAAAATGGTGTTTAAACACAAGCCTGTACAAAAAAGGTAAAAAATATACCAATACCTACATAAAACTTTTCGCTTACCAAAAATTGTCTTATTGGCATCAAAATTTTATAAGATAACCGCATCTCATCGAAACTTCAAAGGACTCTCAGATCGTACCATGCATCGTTATATAATCACTTTCTACTCGTCAACAGTAAATAGTAAAAGTGAGTTAAAATATGCCAAGTAATCCGGCATTGGCCGTGACCGTGGACGGATAAATTCGTGAATGAATTCACGAGCTCCTTGACGTCAGGCGGCGTTACGTCAGTCAACCTGCCACTGGCACGGTCTACAATAAACCTATAAACTTATGGGACAGGTCAATCGTCACATAAGCCTCACGAAAAATATATCGTACTCCGTATCTGATTGGGGACTACAGGCGTGGTGAATCCTGGACGGTTAAAGTCATACAAAATATAATCCTTACGTTACAATTTACAATGGGTCATCGTCACGAATGGTCCGAAAACAGACGCCATACGTGGCCATACGCTGTGCACTTACAACTAACCAAGGCTCCAGAGAGGTTGAATCACGGATCGAAGTATAGTCAAAATCCTACAAATGGAATAACATAACTAATGTGAACCTACATTAATTTGTAACTTCCTTATATTATTCGAATAAGAAGAATATAATAGAAAATACTCGTTTACTGAAACAGACCTTGATATTTTATAGCCAGGGGCGGAAATTACGTTATTTTCTTTGCAGCATTTCTCTTTTCTATTCTAAGATTTGTAATAAGTGTAGGACGTAGGTGCATCCTGTCCTTCGGTCCAAGGCACGATATTTACGCGAGAGCAGCACTCAACGGTTTTATTTTTATTACTAGTAGAGGTCGGGTTTGGCGTCATTCTTAGTAAGACGGTAATTATGGAACAGGAAGACGAGTGAGGGATTAATATTGTTTCTATTTTATCAAATGATTCATTACTTGTAATACCTCATTCCTATAAACCGCCAACTGTCATTCGATTCCTTGTAAATATTTTGAGTTGTGTCAGTGGGTCTCTGTTGGGTATAAATTCCTTGCTGCCCACTGCCCAGTCATCAATTAAAAGAAGTCTAAAACGGATACGGAATGTAATAATTATATCATTTTTAAACGTAGAGTCGTTAGAAGCAATTTTGAAAAACGAAATATACCTTTAGTTTAACTAATATAGCTCAAAAAATGAGGGTTTAAGATTTATAGGACATATATCTTCTGTGTTTTAGGGTTCAAGTTGGAGGGCAATTTAAACAAAAGTTTCATTAACATTAAGTTTGTAAGGACATCCGTAAACTTATGTCAGGATCACAATCTTGTCAAATTAAGTTATTAACCCGAATGAGCTTTAAAGGAGAAAGCGCATCCTTGAGGCGAACCAGTTAAAGAGTGTATGACTGTACCTACATTATGTATAACCTGATGACGTAGGAGAGTGGTTGACGTCAAGTCCTGAGGACCCACAGGGCTTCGTGTCGAGGGCTACATCGCGTGACCGAGGGCCCACTACGCTAATAAAAACGTTACTTAAATAGAACCATGTGCCATGTGGCCCCCTCGGGCCTCGACCAATAAAATGTTATCGTGAATCAACATTATAGGGTTAAGAAAGTCAATAGAAAATAATCCCACGCAGTTTCCGGTTCGGTTCTCATCGCTCTTCAACTGTTGGGAGACATTATTGCATAATGGAGAAAAACAATTGACTGTTCGAAATTTTTTTACAATAACTCTGCGACACTCCATATTTTGTTAATGGTAAGACTAACTCTTCTGCGAGTGTCCGTCTGGGTTGTTACCACCCGATTTGCTCGTGAAGTCTGCCGCCAAGCAGTAATGTGCAAGCATTACTGTGTTCCGGTTTGATGAGCAGAGTAGCCAGTGAAATTACTGGGCTTATGAGACTTAATACCTAATGTCTCAGGGTAACGAGCGCACTGCAGTGCCGCGCATGCCTTTGTGTTTCAAAGTTCTGAGTGGCACTGCAATTGTTATGGGCCGGCGTAATGTTTACCATCAGGCAAACGACCAGCTCGTCTCGTTACCAAATAGAATTTAAAAAAAAATCGGGGTCGTTTGATATCGTGATCTCCTCGCGATAATTTATGTTCCCAACTTCTGACGTCTATTATTTACGTATTCCATATTACGCAGTTCATAAAAATGGTTTTACTTGTGAAATACAAAGGTTGTTCGGAAGGAGCGGTGCGCGGTGAGCCCACACAACCGCGTCGAAGCCGCGGCTCGAGGCAAGCGCCGTGTGGGCGTGATTACATTTGCACCATAAAGAATACTTCTATTTATAGCATAGATACTATATCGTGAAAGGGAGCCGTCAGCTAGCCCACGCACCGCCTGACGATGATAACAAATCAAAGTTGATGGGAGAAAATTCGCAACCGATATTGTTACCATTTGCCATTTAAATCTGATGTTTTATCTCTCCTTTAAGAAATCTGGAAATGATAGCAGATTTTTTCCTCAGAAAAAATATCACAGTAATTGAGTGGAAATGTTGAATTTTCTGTAGTTCCTGTTTATTTTTAGAGAGAACTTATAAGCGTCCAGCAAGTTATTACTATTTCAATTTGCAGCAATTTCAGTGTTGTAAACTATTTGTCATATTTTTCCTCTCGCCTTGAGAAGAAATTTGAATAAAAAGTCTTACATTGCTAGTTGTTATCGATTTACATTCGCGGCTATCGAATCGATTTTGCGCATTGAAAAACAACAATGTAACAATGAAGTGAACGTTCGTTGTGCAGTTGTGCACGGGGGTATGTTGCATGAATGGAGCGCGCTTCATTCAGCGCAGCGCAAAGTTTCACCGGTTCTAATGCAACATCAATTACGTGTTTAGGTAACCGTATGACGGTGGTACACATTGTTACTTATACTGTGGCTACTATGGAAGTACTAACTATGGTACAATCTGCGGTCGTCGGCCGTGCTTGCGCCGCGGTTACATCGACACCAGACAGCAGGCTGGCGTCATGAATCAGATTGATGAATGAGTTTATTCACCAAACTCTTTTACTGCCTGCAATGCGACAAGGTGAAGCAATTACGAGGTACGAGGTGGCTACGTCGAGTTAAGGTTGACGATTGCAAGGTTATTTGAGATTGATAAGCGTCTCGTGTTTCTTTATGAAGTCCTAGAGCAGTTTAAAAACCAAAGTCTTGAAACAGCGCAAGGAGGCATATTTGGGGATTTTTTTCTATAATATAATAATAAAGAAAAGAAATATAGAATAAATAATGTACTTCTTCATCAGTACCTTCATAAAGGTACTGCTGGCACTTACAAAAGGTTGCTAAGACAATACAAATTATGTATAGTTCGCTACTTTTAGCGTAAGTATGCTTAGTGCTGCCATACTAAACGATAAGCATACAGCTGCACAAATGCCTCGATTATATGAATGGAATATTTGACATAGCATTTAAGTAAGAGCCTTTACTCCACGTAGCCTTTACGTCTATACACTCAAGAGTCAAGACTACGATTAAACAGCGCAGTAAATTGAAACACGACCATCGACCATGTATCACGGCCATGTGTATCATGAACAAAGAGCAAGTAGGAAAGAACCTGTGCCGATATGACTAACATCCTCTGTCATCGGTCCGATACTCAGAAGGCAGAACCAGCATGTTTGTTCGATCGGTTAAAATGCAGCCCACGCCTCGATCAAAGTTTACGAACACATATATTACATATACACGTAAATTGTCGTATCTCCAACGAAATCACATTTAATTAAAAACATAAGTGTATCTTCAATGATTTATCGCGACCTTTGGCGCGCGTCCTTGACATTGCAGATCCGGGTCGTTTGAAGGACAATATTAGCGTATTGCGACTCTAACCACTCTATTCTATCTTAATTTTAAGGTCGATCTCCTTTTTGGTCAACTAGTAGTTTCATGTTCACATAATATGGGCAAGTAAATAGTTTTCACACAATCGTTACCATCAAAAAGGTTAGTAAGATAAAATTTCTTGAAAAAAAATTATTGCAAAGGAATTAAAGGATTATTTTGCTGTTTGCATAAATATAGACTTAGTCCAACGGTAGGACAATAAAGGTCAAATTAGAATAATATAACTCTATAACAATGACATGGCATTGTGTATCTAAGATGGTATGCAGTAAATAAAACGACTGGTTGTTAATATTTAAGGGGCTAGGGACGCCAAAACGACTACTTTCTCCTCCTAAAACTCCCACACGGCTTGGTTTAACGACTTGAAAAAAATACTACCTGAATGATCAATTCAAGGGCATTAATTTCACTGATTGATTTTTTTGTGTTACCATTACTTATGGCTTGAAAAAATATTTAACAGCATGCTGTTTTAAAACTATTTTCCCTAAAACTTCTAAATGACTTAGACGTTTGGGATTAATTTTACACCAAAAAATAAGGAAGAAAATTTTCTATAAACTGGCCGTTTCATTTGTGCATAGAGCAATGTTTCGCAAAGAAATGATCAAAAAACTGAATTCCAAATGTACAAGTCTCAGAGGTGCTCTGCGCGGGCGCGCGCGGCAGTCATGCACTGGCATTCAGACGGGGAGGTTGTGTCGCTCGTTGCTCTGCAAACGCTGTCCGCCGACGTTACATATTTGTGTGCGTGAATGATATACAATACAAGTATTTGTTTTCGTGTGGGTTTGAAGCTTGCTCAAAGAGTAGCGTCTAGAGCGGTGAAATGTGATTCATTCCGTGATTTGCGCGTGGACGCTCCTCGTAAACATATTGAATGGGTTACATTTTTGATTACAATTTCTTGTTTACGTACTTACATCATTTTTACGAGTGGAAAATATATGTATTGGTAAACAAATTATTAGCGGCAGCTACTGGAATATCGGGAGGTTTAGAACTGTTTAAGAAAGACTGGAAATCAAATTGAAAAGTAAAATTACTCAGGTTAACGAGCACAACGCGGTACTGCATCTTTTTGTTTCAAAGTATTTATTGGCACTGCAATTGTTATGGGCCGGCGTTATCTTTATCATCAGGCAAACGACCACCAAACGATCAGGGCCATCTACAGTAAAAATGATATCGAAAATGATAACAATTTTAAAATCCAAGATATCGGACATTTTTTTTTTCAATAAAATGGTATGGGTATCATTTTCGAGATGCCGGCCCATAAAAATTGCAGTGCCATTCAGAACTTTGAAACACAAAAGCCTGCGCGGCACCGCAGTGTGCTCATGACTAAGTCTCATATATCTTAGTAATTTCGCTGGCTACTTTGCTCAACAAACCGGAACACAATAATGCTTGCACATTACTGTTTGCCGGCAGACTTCATGAACAAAACGGAAACCCAGACGGACACTCGCAGATGACTCGATACCTCGTAAATGACATCAATATATAAAACATGACTACAAAAGTAAAAAATAAAAAATAACCCGAAAATCATTTATTTACGTACACGTTCGTTTTTGGGTCAAAAGGTGTAACAAATTTCAACGTTACGGAGCAAATTGGCTGTATGTACTTTTATTATAGTCCAGAGCGATGTTTTGAGATAAATCTCAACGTTGTATGATCTCATGTGCGTCCGTCCCGTTTATTTACGAACTAGCTTCTGCCCGCGGTTTTCACCCACGTTCCCATAGGAACCGTGCATTGTTCCGGGACAAAAAGTAGCTTATGTTATTCTCCGGTCCATAAACTATATCTATGCCAAAAACCACGTCGATCCGTTGATTCGTTACTGCGTGAAAGAAGGACAAACCAAGAAATCAACAAACACACTTTCGCATTAATAATATAACTAGCTTCTGCCCGCGGTTTTCACCCGCGTTCCCACAGGAAACATGC
This sequence comes from Crocallis elinguaria, assembly GCA_907269065.1. NCBI lineage: Eukaryota > Metazoa > Arthropoda > Insecta > Lepidoptera > Geometridae > Crocallis > Crocallis elinguaria. The sequence continues at coordinate 4,938,817 of OU026079.1, read as the reverse complement.
ATTTTCCGGATAAAAAGAACCCTATGTTACTCTCCGGTCCATAAACTATTACTATGCCAAAAATCACGTCGATCCGTCGCTCCGTTACTGCGTGAAAGAAGGACAAACCAACAAATTAACAAACCAACAAACAAACTTTCGCATTTATAATAGAGTAGGATATAGGATATATTTAGTATGGAAGTATGGATAGTATGGATAATGATGATCAAACTTCACTTTCAATGAAGAACTTTCCACTAAATGAATTCAAAGAATTATAGGCAAAGAAGATGCCGTGCGCGCTACTCGCACGCGCGTTCGTTCATCCGCGTATTCTATGACGTTAGGTTTTGCGATGTTCTTGAAAGACGAAGTGTGGACCGCGCGGGTGAAGTGGGATTGACTCCACCCATTCGAGCAAGGCCATTGGGGCGTAGTAGGGTCTTAATATGAAGTTAAAGCACATCCGCATTTTGTTTTGTTAGTCATCGCTTAAACAACGTTTCCGAGATGCGAAAAACTGGATTTACACACGTCATTCTTTCATTCAGACTTCTCGGAATTCAGGTTTCTGATCGGATGTTCTCAGAATACATTCTCTCATGGCAAAATCTAGAGAGACGTAGTTTCTACCGTTCAAATCATGATATTAGCCATTTATTAAGTTTATCAGTGGTTATTTTCTCACGGCCAAGTCCATTATCAAAGCGATCGTCATCGAGAAAGTAAGAATATCCAGTCGCACCGGTACACCGGAATCGGTTCGACATCGGCGCTATCCGGCCGCGCACACCGGGTGATTACGGAGAGCCTCTCGGAGCCTCTCACGCGCATGAAATCAAATTCCCACGAGCCAGTTTCCCCCACCGGCCAATTATCTTGCGGGAGCTGGTTATGGGATATTGTAATTTGCAAGTTAATAATTTACTTTGATGAATAGCAAAAAATATATCAGAATTATTACACTTCACCTGCTGTTCCGTTGACATCTATACATTCTGGTGTACGTATGTTACTTTGATGAAGGTTCGTCTTGATTAGTAGCATATCACGTAATAATCGTGTAAATTTATCAGGTGGTAGCACAAAGGCTGAGATTCAGAGACGAATCTAAGCGTGGACTCACGCTTCCATACGTCAAAGTTCTATACAGTTTTGACATATGGAAGCCAAAGTCTACGCTTAAAATCGTTTCTGAATCTTAGCCTAAGTCTTCTGCGAGTGTCCGGTCCGTCTGAATGGGACCACCCACAGAGATATGATAACACATCTACAGAGATCTGTGGTACCACAGCTTCGCTCGTGTAGTCTGCCGCCAAACTGTAATGTGCTAGCATTGCTATGTTCCGGTTTGATGAGCCAAGGAGTCAGTGAAAGTACTGGGCTAAGCTAAATAAGCGGCCATAGAAGCTTATGCAATGCATGCATTTTGCTGTCAAAATAACCATCCATGCTTTTGCAATAAGCGCAGATTACGAGCTATAATACACACGCACAAGCGCGGCTTGATGTACAACCCTCAAAAATCGACGAAACAGACAAGAAAAGCAATACGAGCGCAATGCAGACGCAGGCCTTTGTGTCTCAAAGTTCTGGGTGGTTATGGGTTGGCGTTACACTTATCATCAGGCAAACGGCCAGCTCGTTTCGTTATTCAACAGAATATAAAAAACAAAAATTGCCCTTGTCGTAATGTTGATACAAAATATTTTTATGCTTTATTTTGATAGAAAACAAATATATCAAAACATATTCCTAATTACAAAGATTTTTTGACGTTTCATACATAATACTTTATCCGCTTAAATTTCAGAGTGGCCCATGAAAAACGGAGAACTACATTTACTTCGTTGTTTAAAATCAATATAGCCAGAAGTGTAAACCTGTCCAGCCAATATGAGCTCTGTTCCGTAAGGGATACTGACCGTAATCCCATAAGCGGCAGATGTGGAACATGCTGCGGCCCGGCCTCGCTGCACCACTCCGGGTAGGCGCGGTGGAACTCTGCGAAATCACCTGGCGACAAACAATGTTCCTGTGAATAAAAGCAATCTTCATCTAAAACACCTATTATACTAGATACAATCCATACAGATAAATAAAATTGAAGTGTCTGTTTGTAATATCAAAATAACAGCTTTTTACTAAATGTTCCGGGTAATCTCCGAAACAGCTGGGCCGATTTTGACCGGACTTTCACTGGCAGATAGCTGATGTTACAAGGAGTAACATGGGCTAATTTTATTTTGGAAAAAGAATTAGGGTTCCGCGCAAAAAAATAAAAACCATGAAATCTAAAATCTCCACGCGGGTGAAACCGCGGGGCAGCAGCTAGTTGTAAATAACAAGGTACTTTAATATCTTTAGGTCATATCATTGCCATTAGTTCAAAATAGACAAAATCGCCTATATTACAGTGGTTGATAAACGTGAATGTTGTGAAAACTGGTGGCCTAAATTTCCGTCTGAAGAAAATGCTTCAGAAGCACATCAAAAATTCGTAAATCCCAAAGAACTAAACGAAATGTATGAGATAAACAACCAAAGGAAAGTAAAACCGTGCAAATCCGGATTATACATGATTGATTGTGATGGAAAGGAAAGCGTGATCACGGAGATAAAGGTCATGTGTTGTCTCCAGAGATGCCAACTAGCGGAGGCAAACAAGCCAGACAATGTGGCATATTTATTTATCTATAATACCTATTCTTCAGCGCCAGTCCATAAATCATAATGTTGATCTCGCCGAATGCGCTTCAATCTGTCATAATTTATTACGTCCGTAATCATTCTACGTCTCATTATTTCTATAGAGGATTATATCTCTAGTAAATATTGTAATATTTGTAGAAGATCGATATCGTCATTATTATAACATATTCACTTAATATATAATATGCAGTAATAATTCCAAACCGAAACTAAATAATACGTCAATTTTTGCTGTTGTAGTTTTCGGCCACATTTCCACCATAGAATTTGGAACATTGAAAATCTTATATAAGAAATTCTGTGATAATTATGTGACTCAACCAGCACCTACACAAGATGCCAATGCTAAGCTGCCATGTCATAGTAAAAAATATAATAATTATTTCACTCCTATTTCAAGAACCATCAATATTTCTATTGCGACAACAAGGTGCTAAACCCAATATTTATGGAGCTGACTCTACATCACATAATGAGCGTGTTGTTAAAATTAAGTAGGTACGTTGAAGGTGATAACTATTGACGCAAATGACTACGTATGGACGATAATTTATTTTCAAGTTCGTTTAGTTCATTCATAGTTGAGACCCATTGATATTCTTTCATTCACGTCATGTAAGTTTGTGAAAACAGGTGGCTTGCTTGTGTAGTTAATGAGAATATGTTGAATGCGGCACGTGTACAGGTGCTTCGGTTGCTTCGGCTTTACGATCGACAGATAAAAGTAATTTAAATATTAATAAAAAAAAAAACTGAAATAGGCTTACAATTGACACGGTCTCTAGCACGCTTGCCTAGGAGAAACCGATTCACTCTCATCTTGTAAACTCCGAAATTATAGCTATTGGGAAACACAGAGGCCATAATTCATGGTATCCCACGACTTGAAGAACGGTGTTCCACAACCGTGGATTTGTAATCCCCACAGGTAATCCCGCTTCATGTCCGTAATTTCGTCCACGAACAGTCTTCGTTTAGAATATACGCTAATGCATTTGAAACAAAATTATTTATGGCATTCACGGCCTGTCTAAGCTGATCTGAATGCATCGGTCTCCAGATGAACTTAAACAAAAGCTTTAGAAATGTTTGTTCTGAAATGTATAAATTGCCGTTGACGGACTCGCTCATGAAGTTGTTTTCGTGCAAACGTTGCAAAATGTTGTTGTAAGCTTAATTGACAGAGAACCACAATTCCGAATAGTCGCCGTAGAACCGATAATAGTTAGTGCTAAACGTGGTTTACAGTAGAACAGATGCCCTTCGGCGAGAGTGGAGGGAGGATATCTGCAAAGTATCTGCATAACATTTGAAGAAAGCCCAATCAAAGGGCTTTGTATAGTGCAAAGAAGAATCTATATTGAGCGCGTACCTATAGTCCATTGCACCGCTTGATGCAATGGACTACATGTACGCTATTCACCCCAAATTTAAGCCTATCAAGCCCTTTTTAGAACTGGCCCAGTAAAACAAGGCTTTAAAGGGTTCGTCATTTCAGAAAGTCTATAGTCTCTTCTAAAGCTTTATCGGCTTTTTCTTATCGTCTTTTTTTGAGACTGGAGTCTTTATTCAAGTTTTAGTCTTATTTTAAAGCCGAAGCCTTTTTAAGCCTCTGATTAAGTACGCTTATCATAGTAAAAAAATGAAACAACAGATTTTTTACGTAACATTCTTGTAACATACGTTGTGTACAACCACCAATATATAGGGAGATTAAAAGATTGAAATTATCTAATATTTTAGTTCCTCAAAAGGATTTATTATACAAGAAGAAAGGCACATTAATGATCTTATGGTATTATTCCTTTTAAGCGTTCCGTACATCAAAAGAAAATAGGAACCCTTAAAGGATCACTTCGTTGACTGTTTGTCAGTCTGTATGTCTGTCATTAGTCTAGTCTTAAAAAAGGGCTAAACGCCTAAAGTTCATTTCACCGCTACGCACAGACAGGCTTGTAATGAAACAATAATGAAGAAGTTTTTGCGTATAAGTTAGCAAAAATTGGTAAACTTCTTTGAATTAATATTATTATGTAAAGCAGACTCTCAGGAAAATCGGTGTTCAATTGTACTTTTGGTTTTTTTATATATTTATGTCGTTAATCTCCCCATATCTCGCAAAACATCTTTTAATCTTGCTATGGTTGTCAGCTGCGTGGGAAGCACCACTCCAATCAAGCGCCTCGGTGTTGTTACCGGAATTTCCCGCCTTGATTAGTGTTGTTCGCTCGTTTGTTTTTATCAAACGACATCTCGATTCTCGGTATATAAAGTACGTCCCACACAAAGCAGGTGGCGAGTAGTGGCGGCTGGCATTAGGTGCGTCGCGTCCGTCCGTCCGCCCGTTTCCGGCCGTCCGGCGCCCATGCCCTGCACAGCATTGTGATGCTAATGCCGCTCCCATTATGTTCATTGCAGCCATTCAACCAGCAGATCATAATGTCATCCACTATCGAACAAGTGTCAATTACTGAACGTTCAAATAATGACCACAACGGAACAGCAATACGGAATGCTGCATTCAGATGTTGCGTCATACACTAGAACCCAAGCTTGGCAATGGGGCTGACGACGACGCCGACTGTTTGCCTCGCTTTCGACATTTAGCTTATAGTGAAATGAAACTACCTATTGGCAAACTAAAGTCAAGAATTGTTTCGTAGCTTGATCTCTCTTAGACTTTATTTTTGTTTAAACCGAAATCAATACCAGCATTCACTTTTGACGCGTTAAAAAAAGACTAGGTATCAGTGCCTACGCTTAGCCTTAATTGAATAAAAATTGTGAATTACTCGGGTTGAGGTCATAGGCGTGAAAGTATGTCTAATGTCGTCATCCACGGTAACGCTTCATAATCGGACGAGCGGGCTGTCTATTCGCTACTTCCATTAAAAAAAATTGGGGTTTCGCAGGCTGCCAGCAGTCGGAGGTAGGTCGGCAACACGCAGCCGCGCGCCGCGCGGGCGTGCGGTAGCGGCGCGCGGGGCAGAGGGGCGCTCGGCATCGATCCGATGACTCATCGCGCCCATTCATCCGCCGCACTCAATGAACCCGCCGTACGCCCCGCAGACGCCGCCTCACCCCCGACGAGTCCTCGCTACCAAGGACTCCATAAAATTCGCCCTCGCCGCGTGAACCCAATCCTTCAGCCTATTACACCCACATGACGAACGTGATCTTTTGCACATGCCCGTCGCTCGGCACCCACACCTCGCCCACCTCGTCGGTCAAATAAATAAATATTTGATTTTCAAGAAACAAACCACAGTACACATGCCTGTATACCTACAGATAAACTAACATAAATATTAAGGGATCGGCTTCGTGGCATGCTACAAAGATGCGACGAAGAAGGTTCACATAAGCAATGTCGGAGATCCAGGGTGGTCGGTGGTGGGTGCGTGGGCGGCAGGTGCGGGCGCCGGGGGAGACCTTGGCCCGTCCCGTGTCCTTCTCGCGCCGTTTACCAACAACTGGGGGATTTTGCCCAGCACCGAGTGGCTACCATTTTATTATACTGGTCTGTGATCTCGTCAATGACAAGCCTCGTTAACCCTTTAATACAAAATACACAGGAAAACCAGATGACCAGTCATCATTCAATGAATAGATCTGGATTGATCCGTAACATAAACTGATAATCATACAGCTATGGTTCGAATAGTTCTTATGAGCAAAAACAAATACTTGGGTAATTAAAAATAAAATTTTAAATGGCAATAGTACACACAAATGCTCTAAACTGTTTTAGACCATTTGTGTCATATGCAATGAATGACATATTGCTAATAAATTGATGTCATAATATAGTAGATTATGCACCAAGAGGATAAAGAGTGTCTTACGTCACGGGCGGCTTATGGGACCCTGAGTCCTGGGTGAAGCGAGAGGTTCAAGCCGCTCAAGACGAAGACAGGCTTTATCCTAGAGGAGAATACTCTATTTTTTAGACCTTCTGCGAGAAGTGCGAGTCAATAAAAAGCCAGGGTTACATTTTTTTTTGTTCCTATGGTGACCAGTTCGATTTTCGAATAAACGCTTATTACAAGGCCCGTATGCTGAGTTTTCATTCAAATTTTAACCTCCTTGCTCGGAAATTCCCTTGGGATTATCATACAACTTTCTCTCCCTCGGGAGGCATTGTCTTGTTTTGCGTTGAGACTGCGTGATATACGTTATTGGTCATTGTCGAGCAGTTGGTGTGAAAAATAATTATATTCATTAATGTACTAAAGTTAGTTTTTATACTTCAATTATTGATCTAAAATTACTCAGCAGAATAATATTAGACGGTATAAAAAATACACCAATGTTATTAGTCAAAATATGCAATGTTTGGAAGTTATTACTTGGAAAACCGAAACGCCTAAAAACACTCATGAGAGTCAAGTCAAACAAAAGCTTGTAAAAACACACAAAAACAGGTCCACTACTAACTTCTAAAACTTTATGTCTTCACAAATAGACTTTAATCAAGCCTGTTGGGACAAATTGAGCCAATTTGGAGGAGTCGATGGGTGCCTTGTAAAATACGACTGCACATGCGCCTCTATTGACTTCTACATTTTGTCAATTTAATCTATTGGACGAGTTATTATCATTTTGCGAGTCACTCTCTCGCCGATAAATATTAATAAAACATTAGATTACTCAGAAATAGCAGCACTTCGAATCAAGGATTTCTTAACTGATATTCTTGGTATCGCGCAGCCTGTTTTACATCAAAAACTCATTAGGTCCTAATCTGCTTTGGTCATTGATGATTCTGGTTTTAAATCACAATTTTATGAGGCTTAATTTACATTTAACAATAGCATATGTATAAGAATTGTCGTTTCAGGTTATAATTTACCTGAATGGATATTATATGTAATACCTAATTCGATACATTTTTTAGGGCGGTATATCGCTGCGTACAATTATTAAAATAATTACGCTTCGAATGTACTCTTATTTTGAAAGAAGTGAAATTATTTTAGATTTGCGCTCCAGGCATATTATAACGATAGCAGGTAAATAATGTTACGGTAACTTTGAGGCATGTTCCAGGAATCTTAACATTGACGTCACTGGAGTCAGTTTCGCGGAATCTTCGAATAGAATTTGGATGTTAAAACAGCGTGGTACGAAAATAGTTTTCATGGTTTTATAGAATAGCTTTATTAAAAGAAGCAGGGTCGTTTCGTAACACATACAGCATTGCAATGGAGATTTAATCAGAATTGTTGTAGAGTTTGGGATCTTACACGTGTGTTCTTTGTGTATATTACCGTCTTGTAAATAGTGTGCTACATACCAAGAAAATATATATTGAAGTGTACTTATTATTGTACTTGAGGAAGAAGCAAATAATTCGCGTCGATGCTAAAACCGGATTAACGACCACTTATGAATTAAAAACTAAATGAAAAGGTTTTCGAGCCATTTGTGGTTTTCCTTGGGTCCGATGAATGTATGTTTATAAATAAACATCAACGGTCAGTGCATGTTGAACTAATTGAGGGTCGGCTCGATTTCGACTCGATAATGAGTGTGGCGCCGGCGGCGAGTCCAGATAATTCCGCTGATAACCGTATATGTATAGCTGCACTACGTCAAAATACTCCTCTGTTCAAATGAGACATTCCTATTATAATATTCTTTCAAAAATAGTCGAAAATGATGACCTCTGAATACCTCGGCATAACAAGCTAGCGAGCTACATGCTCTATTCGAGCTCGCTGTACCGAAACGAGACAAAATCTGAATACAATGCGTGCCGCAAATTAAAATCTGCGGATTGGACATTACATCAGCGCATAAAAACTGTCAATGCCAATGCTACGCCTTCGAATGTACTCGTTTGTTCTCCATTCATTATTTAGCGCTTTACATTCATAAACAAGCTTATTGTGTTATTCGTCGGTTGACTAGGTGCAAAGGAAATATGTGGTCAATTAGATCATGATACATGTGACCATAAACATTTTCCTTATGGGCGTGTTTAAGTCCAGTTGCGCTAACATGAGTGTATGCGTAATTGTATCCACCCGGTGAGTTAATTCGAGCGCTATCCTGTTTTGCATGATCTCGCTTCCCTTTCTCATTTCGTTTTCCTCTGTTAGTTATCCGCTCTATATTCGCGCTAACCGCAGCCAGATGTACCCGGTTTCCTTTGCTATTATAAATGTGCGGCCGAAGAGTTTACATTCATCGCGGAGTTCGCAACATCCTGCTGTCTAAGAAGCACGTGCCATTTATTATTTTACGATCGACGATATCAACTCCGCGCGCTGTGAATGGATCGGCGTACTATCGATGCAACGTTGCTAATGTCGTATTAAAATACTTTCAATTATTGATTTAGTTATCAATCGAAATCGCTTCGATTGAAATTGATAGGCGGATATATAAATATTGTTAGTCTAGTACAGAATGAAACCGAACTTTCTTGACCAGTTTTATCACGTAAATTCCCGTTGCACTATTTTTTTGGATCACAGTCAGTCAAAACTGTTGTCTGCTCGTTTCTAATTCGGTGCCATAATCATAGCATTTGTAATGTATGATGAAATCGGCTGCATTTCTTCTGTCATCGAAAGCAAGCTATTAAAAATAGGAACTCATTAATACGTCCGCTATATCAAAGCGGTTAGGCTCACATATGAAATTGGCAGGACGTGCGTGAAACGGGAACTTATTAATAAAATTGCGGGGCTCTTCCGTCGCGCGGACACCGAAGCAGTAGCCGAGCCGGCCCGCGGCGGTGCCAGCGCATCCGGCCTGCCCGCTCCTCCAGTTCGTGTATCGGGCGATTTATTATGGCTCTCTCGAGTTTCTTTTCTTGTATCCCTTTACCGTTTAGAATGCTGTTACTAAAAAATAGCAGCGCCATAAAGGCTTCTAGCGATCAATATCTTGAGATGTAGGGTTTTTCATGTTATAGTGGTTGAACTATAAATTTGGTCTTTTGATTTACGATTATAGTAGGTATAGGTAGGCATAGGTATGAAATATTATAATGTTTAACTATTATTATGTAGACGCACCGTTTACAAGTTCCTTTTAATTTTAGTTACATGGAGATACCTAATGGGATGAAAAATTTTAAGCCATTCTAAAAGGTTTTAAAAATTGTAGGCGGTGTAATAACGTCCGGTAAGTACGTAGGAACCTAAAAATACGAAAAGTGCACGCAAGCATTTTAGAAACTATTGTTTCTTTTAATTTAAACTCAAGCTTTACATTATTTATTTTCTGTATATTTATTAATCCAATATTTTACATTAATTTGGCAGTTTTAGCTGTCGAATTCGTATTGATTTAGAAATACGACATGCATTGTCAGTGTTGTTAATAAATAAGTTACCTAAGTTTTGAATTACTTACGAGGATATATGATAAAATTAGGCCCTAAGACTATTTTTACGATTTACGAATAAAAGTATAATAATGAATAAAATATTATACAGACACAAAAGAATTATATGTTAAGGGGCTACCTTGAGCCAATGATATTCATCATTCTGTCCTTTTTGCACACACTATTGGTTTGCATTGATATAAAAGAGAAGGCAGACCGCGCAGGCCACTAAGATTGAGTAAAAGTAAAAAAAAAACCGTGATAACTACAAAATTAGATGCCTAATCGAAAATATACCACAACCAAGTTTTTTGTCATTATATAATACATAAAAGTCTTGTCAATTTTATTATTTATTGCAATCTTATTTTTAGAGGTAACTGTCATTTTTTTGATTGAGTAAATTTGGTAAAAATTTGTTTTGATCATATCAAGATGATCACAATAAATAATATGATGAATAATGACACATAATAATATGCTTTTTCCAGTGCCAGAAACTCATTTGATTTTGCTAATAAACTTTAAACTTTAACTAATTAACTTTAACTTGAAGCTATTTAGCCGCTGTATACTGTATACACCTTAAGAGGCTGCTACATGCCATACTTTCCATACAAACGCTCGTACGCGATTATAGTGTCCTAATAAGTTTTTCTTTAGATGTTTTGTGCAAATAGGTATCATGTGCTCTATATCTAGGATTCCGTGGGAGCAAAAATATAAAATTTTGAGATTCCAACTCAGTACAAGCCTTCGAAAATCAGCTTTTTTGGACAAATTTTACCTTGACTTTGACCGTTCACAGTGTTCTCATAAATGTAAAATTGAACAAAACACTTCCATATAATCCTAGGACATGTAATGGAGATTCTAAATAACAAACATTTTTTTCACAAACTTGTAAGGCATTTTCAAAAACTCGTATTTCCTGGAACACGTTTTAGGAAAGTACCACACACTAATTATCTTCGGAAATTTTCTTTGGAAATTTATTTCCAAATTTTCAGAATGCCAACTGAAGGCTCTGGCGTTGTCTTTCTTTTTCCGTAATGCCTGTTTTTCTTCAATGAACAAAAAAGCCTTCAGGCCATTTTTGCGTTCTAAGATTTTTGCGTTAGGCGGGTCATGAAGCGGCGCCATAAGTATAGTATATGAAAGCCAATAATTTGAAGACATAATATATGTATTATGTGATGTTCGTGCTTGGTGTCTGAGCGATGATTTAATCTACCGTCTCGCATTGAGGAGCACAATAAGTAGATGACTTCCTCTCCCACGTTTGGCAGAACGGATGCCACCGGCGCGGCGACCTCCGCCTGTCTCAGCCCCGCGTTATACTTTGATAGAGGACCGGTCTTTCAAATAATTCATTCATGTCCATGGCATATATATTATTTGAGAATTTGAAATTTTCTTCTTATACTTACTTAAAAATATAATTTCAGTTAAGATGTGCTGCACCCCAACCCCACATAAAATGGAATAAGGGCAGGAAGGAATATTCTTATTCTACTTGTATGAGGAGGTAAGAAGGCATGGCCTGACATTTCCCTTGGGATGTAGTAGTGTATTGTACAATTTTGTTTTTGTAGGATATTTTATTTCTAGCATAAAAGGAGAATGGGCAAGTTGGTCTACCTACTAATACCTTCCTGAAAGTTATGATAATCTATAAAAAGCTCATTATCTGTACTTTTTTTGCAAAATAACCTGTAAGGCTGTAAGGTGACAATGATATCAATTATATGCGGGCTGACTCCCATTAAAATTAATTCTTATAAATTTTCAATTCTTATGATTTTATTTTAATAATATTCCATTTAAATGACCCTACGAGTCACCTCTGCTGACTTCTATGCTCTGTAAGAATGAGAAAATATAGGAGCGAAAAGGAGAGATGCTTACTTTGTTCTGTTCCCAATTAGATATCCTTAAAGAGTGTTGTAACATAGTATCATTAAAGTTGTATTTTGTCTTACTTAATAAGTATCTTACTTATATATTTTAAGAGAAATGTTACATATTTAAAAAAAAAAACCCAGTAGCTTTAACAAAATCATTTGTCGTAGTGATAAATGTTGAACCGGTAGACCAAAAGTCAATTCCTATTTTCCATTCTTCTTTAATAGGGTAACTATTTTTAAGCTTAAAACAGTGCAGTTTAAATACTGATACTAAATGATGCAATTATGTACAGTGATTTATTTGGTACTGACAGCAACCATCAGAAAAAATTCTTTTACATAATAATAATGTTGAAAAGGATTATAATTCAATTAATCCTGTGCATGAGATTGGTCTCTAAACTAAAACTATGCGCTGATTATATTATTATTTTGGAATTAAGCATAGGACACAGACCACACTAATTCAGCCAACTATACTGGCTTTGTTACTTTGTGCAGTTACATAACAGATAATTTGCTGAATGAACGCTACCGTGGGAACAGACACAGCAGAGCTACGCAGATTTTGTATTCAAATGTTACTTCATTAATAAGTTTTGCTTTTAGCATGTAATGTAATTGATGTGGCTAAAGCAGACCTAAAGACGATTTTGTTGTGTTTCGAATCATTTATGATATTTATCTTTAGACACTGTCTAGCTAAACAGGCGTCTAAAAATGTTTTTTTGTGGTAACATGGTTCTAATGTTTTTAGATGTTTATCTTTACACATTGTCTAGCTAAACAGGCATCTAAAACTTGTATTTTGTGGTAGCATGGAATAAGTTTATACACAATTTTTCGACAAAAACACAAATTCTTTAATGTTATTAATGCTACTTAATTAAACACTAAGAAAATATGTAATACAAACAATTTTTTATTATTTTCTTATTTTTTTATTGATAGGAGTTATAGTTCTGTCTCAGTTTTTTATTCTGTGTACATATTATTTATAATATTTGTATACAGAAAATAATTAAAAATTGTTTGTTAGTAAGTGAATAGTGGACCAAATAAATTGTTAAGAATGCTAATGATTATCAACTATTCTTTTTAGATGGGACATCAACTTCTCAAGTGCCCTATCTTTGCTTGTTTATATAGTTATAAGATTTAACTGGCAGTATACTATTTACCAATAAAATCTTTGAACTGGTGTAAGCAATGAAGCTGGGCTCACAAATTGCAAAAAAAAATAACAAAAATAAAAATAAATAAAAAAGAGCTACCTTCACTTTGTGTCAGTTTACTTCAAAATTACTTAATTAATAGAAACAGTGATTGATTACTAGTTGTTTTTTCAGATTAGCATAAGAACCACGGTTGTTTTAATTTGAATATTACTTATTAAGAATTGCTGCATGCTCATTACACAAGCAAAAATTACACAGAAGCACTGACTGAGTAATCTAGTTTTTACTGTATTAGCATGTTTAAAAACCTGATTATTACCTAGTACAGTAGATAAGCATATCAAGTTATTACTATTATCAAGAGAATATCCTGTTACCTGTATGAATATTCTGTCATATCAGTATGAGCATTTTATGAATGAATGCATACTAAATAAAGGCAAGGTTCATTCTATTTCTTTGAAAGATTTTCCTCATCTCATCTACTTAGCTAAATAATTTAAAAATTGAATTTTCTGCTATCCTGGGCCACTAAGTAAAATTAATGCAAGGAAAGTAAACTATAATTACATGTAATACAGTAATGTTATGGATTTAATGCTTAGTATGTTTATTATACTATTACGGGAAAGTAAATAGATAATATATCTTACCCTCAAGGCAAACAACTTGCACGCCATCCTGTTTGAGCCTCTTCAGCAAGATGCCATGCACGGAGTCTGGGTCCCGAGGCGCCCCATCGCCGTACAGCACGAATATGCCTCGCGTGCGACAGTGTGTGATACGCGCCTTCAACTCCTTGCACTGCACGGTGGAGACCAACTCGATTTTCCCAGCGGCCAGCCGTCGCAGCATTATACTCGGAATCGAGAAATTCACTGCTGAACGTATATGGGATACTGAATACTCGTTCGAACCCCGACAGTCTATCAATATAGTATCCCTCTCGTCAGAACGAAGCTTCGACAGCAACCATTCCTTCGACACTAAGTCGCACTCGCATTCCGAATCCGTGGGCATCTTGCAAGCTGTGTTTCCTTCTGTTTACACGGGCCCTTACGCACCTTGAATCGCCTGTTGCACTATGGCATGGAAATTATGCAGTTTATAAAGTTCACATACACTAGCATTCTTGTCATCACTATTTATTAACTATATAGAAAAGATATTACAATATTAAAATCTAAAAGTCATATCTACACAAAATTAATTATAATTTTTCCACAACGAAAGCGAGCTAAACGCCTGGCGGCGGCGGAGCAAAACGCAAAACACCACAAAACACAGACAAACTCAAAAGCAAACCACAAACTAAAACTAGAAAGATAAAAAATGAATGAACATGCAAGTTTGAGAGAGGTGGGGTCAGGGGCGAAGAATGAATGGTTTCATTCAATGATTTTGTAATAAGGCTAGCTGTTCATGTGCTAGCTTGCAAGCTAAGGAGTAAAGCTTGCAGCTTGGATTTGCAAATCCTATCATATTATTACCTGAAACGCGAAAATGTGCTGCGCTGTGATTCGAGTCGAATTTGCATTATTTACCAAAGCCCGCGTTTTTCGAGTGTTATTATCATTAAAATAATGGTGGATTATTTATTAACCAAGTGTTCGTGACTGAGTGGAAGGCAAATAGTAAAAAGTAGAAAAATATGTAGTTTCGTAATCTCTCCAAAACTCAATTAAACATTTAGTAAAGTATCCACCACTTTACTGAACTGTGACTTTGTTTGAATCGACCATGACTTGAGTCATGATGTCGTGATTTGAATAAACTTCAACGAGACTTTTAACTTGACATTGCTGACTTTCAATTAATGTATTTTAAACGAGCTTTGTCTATACTAATAAAGTAAATCTACTAAATCAGTAAAGTTTGTTTTGTTTGTTTGATACCGCTAATCCGTGGAACCGCTGGTCGAATTCCAAAAATTCCTTCACTAATAAGAAGTTAGCTATTGGCTACCTTTCATTCAGATTACATAGGTACGACAGGTGCGGGCAGACGATAATGTAGTATAATTTGACACTGCCTAAATACGCAAATCACGTAAAGGCAAACTTAAAACAAAAAATACGAATACGAACAACACTAATAAGTTAATGTTATAAATATTAATTAATTAATTAGGGTTCATATGTTTACTCTTAAGTATAAGTTGAATGTATGTATGCAATAAAAATAAAATAAATAAATAAATATTTCTGTAAAGTTTGTTTCTCAAAAAGTCAAAACAGCTCTAATAGAGTTTTCAATGATACTGACTGGGGGATTTTATAAAACTTGACCTGTCAGAGTCTCGCCACCCAGAAAATTGTGGGAAAGTGTGAAAAATGAGCTTTTCCAAATGAGTTTCCTACTACAAGTTTTACGTACATTTATATCAATTCGAACCTTTGCTTATAGTCGTGAAGAACTTGAAACATGACTTGAAAACGTGTGTGTTTGACAAGCAAGAGTTATTGCTACGCTTCTTTAGTTGAGAAAAAATAGAGCGCGTGCTTGGTTGCGACACGTTTTTTTTATGTTTAAAATAGCTTCTGGCAATGCTTTTACAAATGTGATCGTAGCTTGAAATGTCTAGTACGAATATCATTCGTTTATTAAATGAACTGAGCACGGTGCCATTTTTATTCAATGAAGTGCGAAAATATTTTTTGCCTTATCATATGGAAAACGTTGAAATTCTCGTATACAATCAACAAAAATACCGTCGCAAAGATAACAATTATGTATTACTTTCATGATTTATTTGTAAATGTAATTTTGGCTTTATTTATTAAGTTTTATCAATATTAAAACAACAATATAAACTCCGTTTCCGGTATCACTTCGGTTACTTGGGTCTGTAAGATAGTCTGTAAGATAGTTATTCATAGATGGATGTATTATATTATATCACGTCCATGGCCTACCATAAATTAGCCAAGCTAGTCCATAGATTGTACACTCACGAATAATAATAGCTTTATTAATAATAGAGAAGCCGGTCTTCCGTGATGACAGGTTGCAGCATAATTCCTAGTTATTTCCAAATTCCACATTTTCACTAATATTGTAGTTAACTGATCCTCAGTAGTCTGTGGTTAACTGTTTTCTTCTTCTTCTTCTTCAGATTATGGCCTGTTATCTGTTTTCACCAGGAAGTCACTGTTAACTGTCAATTTCAAAACTTACATAACTGTCAAAATCAAAGTCAAAGAATTGTGATTTGGGTCATTTGGGAGCGAAAAACTGGGAAAAAAAATGGCTATGAAGATGGCGGTTGTGTTTGAAAATTTGTGAAATGAAAAATTAATAACAAATTAATTGGCTGCTTCTGTTACGCTGTGCTTTATCAAGAACTGCTTACAAGTGTGGCTTGTGTTGGTTAGTGTACGTGTTCGGTAAATTAATCATTCTCTAAAATTTGGTTTAAATTCATACATTTTTTTCATTGCATTACAAAAAAACAATTGAATGCACGTTTGAAATCCCTCATTTTTCTTCGGAAAAATGAGTGTCAATTCCGATTTGTGGAGTGATCCTCCGGACGTCCCTCCGGACGACCCTCTGGATGACTCCATGATCAACCCTTCCTCGTCGGAGACTAGGAAAAGACCTCATGATCATAAGACATATGATGACAGCTCTATTCCTAAAAAAACTAACATAAATCCTGCTTCATCGACTCAACTCATTTATGTTGTCCCTGAATTTCAACAGACTAAAGATCTGCGTTTTGATGAGACGGACTTGGGTCCGTATCTCGTTCATGTCGCGACAATGGTTTCTGACCCTTCTTCAGGCACTTCAATGAGAGTTTTAAAGCTGGCCCAAATGCTTTTCAAAAATAAAGTTTGTGGTATTGCTACTGACGGAATTAAATCTATTGGTCGAAATAAAGCTTCGATTGAATTCAAATCTACGAAAGATGCAAACAATTTTCTTGACAGCTCTTTTTTGTCCTTGAACAACTTCGAAGCTAAAATTCCGGTGTTCCAAATTACCCGGACGGGTATTATCAAAGGTATTCCCATAGAATGGTCTATGGAAGAGCTAGTGAACTCTCTGGAATGCCCTCCTGGTTGTGGCCCTGTTCTTAAAGCGAGACGATTAAACCGAAAAACGTTCGTAGATAACAAACCTGTGTGGGTTCCCTCCCAGACAGTTACAATCACCGTCAAAGGAAGACTTCTCCCAAAAAAAATATTTTGCTATAATGCGGCGATTTCTGTAGAGTCATATCAACTGCCATCTATTCAATGTTTGGCTTGCTGCCGATTTGGTCATATCCAAACTACATGTCGATCCAAATTGCGATGCTTCAGGTGTGCTCAACCTCACTCTGGCTCCTCATGTTCAATTGTAGAAGATGAAGCTACGTGCTTGTTCTGTTCCGGTAGGCACTTTGCTACTAATAAAAAGTGCCCCGAACAAGGAAGACAAAAATTAATTAAATCTATTGTATCAGAAGAAAATATTTCATATAACGAGGCAGCTGCTCGAGTTCCCACGGTTAACCGCCGCTTATATGCGGATATGGTTAAATCTAATCCAGCTCCAATTGTTCAAAATATTTCAGCTCAGGACGTAAAATCTTACAGAAAATCTGTTATAATTCCTCGCCGCACCTCTCCAGCTCTAGGCAAATCTTATGACAAAGTTGCTCACGATGCTATAATTGCAACTCCCCCCCCTTCAATGCCCGATGGTTGTTGTCTCAGCTCGGAAAGTTGTCCTCCTTCTCCATCTGACAACCTTCTTGAGTTGATGGCTTATACTCTTCTCAACATGATTTCTAAGTTTGACGACGCCCTACCGAACAACATCCTGCAGATTCTGCAAAAAATTTCTTCTCTTACTAACACTCAGCATGGATTGCTTCCTTCAATGGAATGTCAGGAGTGCCCGATCCAGAAAACCTGAAATTATTTATTTATTTAATAAATATAAACCCGTCGTTGCGGCCATTTCTGAGACATGGTTTAAGCCTGGCACTATATTTCGAATGCCTGGCTTCGCCTGTTACAGGGATGATCGTGACGACGGGTGGGGAGGTTGCGCCCTCCTCGTTAAAAAAACTTTTTCATACTCTCTTCTTCCTCTTCCTACTCATAGCAATAACTTTAATGTTGTTGCTGTGAGATGCTTAGATATATCTTTTGTCTCTATTTACATCCCTCATCCTAGTGCTTCTATTATTTCAGAACTTTGTCCCATTTTTTCTGCCCTTCCTTCTCCCTTGATCATCCTTGGTGATTTTAATTGCCATCATCCTATGTGGGGTTGCAATGTATCGGACTCTTTTTCTACTAATCTTATTGATCTCATGGATGATTTAAATTTATGCCTTCTGAATGATGGCTCTCCTACTCGCTTTGGTTCGCCCCTACAAAATTCCAGTGCGTTAGATTTGTCTTTATCTTCTCCCTCTCTGGCGTCCCAACTATTTTGGTCTGTTCTTCCTAACTCTCATGGGAGCGATCACTTTCCCATACTTATTTCTACCTCTTCTCAGTACTCTATTTCTCCTCCTCTGCCTCCTCTTTTGAAATACAGACTTGCTAACGCAGATTGGAACAAATTTTCTTCTATTCTTGACTCCAAAGTTGCTGCTCTCCCTCCTGTTGATGAACAAAATTATTTACTCCTCTATTCAGAATTTGTTAATGCTATTATTGTTTCTGCAGATTCTACCATCCCTTTAAAAAAACCTTGTTCTGGAATCCCTTTTCCTCCTTGGTGGGATTCGGAGTGTACCTCTATTGCCAAAGAACGCAATGAGGCTGAAGATTATTTCAATGACAATATTACCATGGACAATTTTGTTCTCTTCAAAAAAGTTTTAGCTAGATCTAGAAGGCTATTATCAAAGAAAAAAAAAATATCCTGGATTAAATTCTGTGAGAGCCTTTCTCCCCGCTCTCCTCCTTCTGTTGTTTGGAAAAAAATTAAAGCTTTTCGTAATTTTAGAAATGATATTCGTCCTTCGCCTTGTAATGATACTTCTTGGTTAGAAGCATTCATTGACAAGTTAGCTCCTCCTTTTGTACCTTCTGAAGAATTTATTTCTACTTCTCCTGTCAACCCATCTTCTTCATCTATGGATGGTCCCTTTACCTATGATGAACTTTGTGCTGCATTAAGTCATCTCAAAGACTCCTCTCCAGGTTTAGATGGAATTCCATATTCATTTATATGTCGGTCGACCGCATCTACCAAAAAATATTTTGTGAACATTTTAAACAAATTGTATGAAAATTGTGACTTTCCTGAAATATGGAAACATCAAATAATAATACCAATTTTAAAACCAGGTAAAGATCCATCGAATGCTTTGTCATATAGACCAATTGCGTTATCCTCAGTAATGGTTAAAATATTTGAAAATCTGCTTAAAAACAGACTGGAGTGGCTGTTGGAGCATCGGGAAATTTTATCCAAGTCTCAGTTTGGATTTAGGAAAGGTTTTGGTACTACTCATAGTCTTGGTGTTTTCACTTCGGATATTCGACTGGCTTTTTCTAGGAATGAAACTATGGTGGGTGTCTTTCTAGACATTACAGGTGCCTATGACAATGTTCTTCTTCATGTCCTCCGACAAAAAATGATTCACCTGAGTTTGCCAACGAGGATGACTCATGTTATATTTAGCCTTCTAATAGGTAGGCTCATATCGGTTAGGTTTCAAAATACACTTTCTTCGCCGAGATTAGTTTGGAAGGGCCTTCCTCAAGGATCAGTCTTAAGTCCTCTATTGTATAATTTGTACACTTCTGACCTTCACCAAAGTGTAGATTCATTTTGTGATATACTTCAATATGCGGATGATATAGCTCTTTATTATTCGTCGGACTCTATTTCTGATTTGGTATCTCGTCTTAATACAGCTCTTATGTATCTCAATGACTGGTTAAAAAGACATGGCCTGTCTTTAGCTTCAGATAAAAGTAATGTGGTTGTATTCTCAAGAAAGAGATTAATCCCAGATATTCAAATTCGAATTGACGACTATTGCCTTGCTGTTAATAACCAAGCAAAATTTTTGGGTCTTATCTTAGACTCCAAGTTATCGGGTTCTTTTCACATAGATTACATAAAAAATAAATGTGAAAAGAATGTGAATATTCTTCGTGCTCTCTCTGGGGTTTGGTGGGGTTCACATCCATTTTGTCAAAAGCTTTTGTACAATGCCATCATTAGAAGCCATTTTGATTATGCTACTTTTCTTTTGGAACCTTGCAGTAAAATTTCGTTAAGATCCTTTGATTCTATTCAATATAAATGTCTTCGTATTATTTCAGGAGCTATGAAATCTTCTCCTATAAATGCTCTTCAGGTGGAATGTGTTGAGCCTCCCCTTTTTATCCGTCGGCAATACCTTTGTGATCGATTTTTTTTTCAAGCTGCTCAATTTTCATGCCACCCACTTTTAAATAAGCTTCACTCTCTTTCTATTCTAGTTCGTACATCGGATTACTGGCGTCATAAAGACCCTTCTTGTCTTTTGAATTCTTTTAATAAACTTTCTAATATGCCCTTTTCGCTTTACCAATTTCCTATTCACCCTCTTTTTAGTGTTTCCTATGATTGTTTAATATTTAGACCTAATATACTTTTACACTTTGGTATTGATAAAAACTCCCCTGGTGCTGATAAAATTTTTCATGATAATTTGAATCGCCATTGGCCCAATTGGGTCGCTATTTTTACAGATGCGTCTAAGTTATCAGATAACGGATCGGTTGGTTCCGCTGTTTGGATCCCCAAATACAGAATAGTTTTGAGTCAAAAATGCCCCCGTTACTCATCAGTTTATTCTGGTGAGTCAGTAGCCCTTTTAGAAGCTGTCAAATATGTAGAGTCTCATAAATTAAATAAATCTATTATATTTTCTGATTCTCTTAGTTGTTTGCAAGACATTAATAAATTTCCATTTCGGTCTAAAGATTTATTACACTCTTGTCTTAAAATAAGAGAAATTTTGTATAGATGTCACAATTCTGGTATCAAAGTAGCTCTCGCCTGGATTCCCAGTCACTGCGGAATTGACGGTAACGAAACTGTTGACAATTATGCCAAACAAGCCGTTGAAATTGGTCTGGACACCTACTCCAAAGGGTTTTCAAATGATCTACGTTCTTTAGCGAAAAAACTCCTCTATGAAAAGTGGTCCAACGTTTGGAACAGGTCCAAAATCATCAAAGGTAGGCATTACAGTGATATTCAGCCTAATATCCCAGTTAGGCCGTGGTTTTTTAAATATAAAAAAGTTGATAAATGGGTTTGTTCAACTATAATTCGTTCCCGTTTGGGTCATGTTTGCACTCCAGTTTTTCTAGCCAAAATTAGGGTCAGGGACCATTCTCGCTGTGAGTGTGGTCTAGATGATGGAACCTTAGACCATATTTTCTTCTGCTGTCCTAAGTTATCATTTTCTCTTTATGATATCATAAGTTCTGACATCCCTCGTCCTTTTAATTTTAAATTTCTTCTCTCATATGTCTTTACTCCATTTTTATATATTTTATGTAATTTTATTAAGTCTAATAATATTCGTTTATAAACAAATGTTATGTCTTTAAACCTTTTTTTTCTATAATTATTATTAATTATATTTCAATTTTCCATATTTTGTAACCGGGCAATTATTAATACCGTACACTGGCCTCACTTTGACACTGGCAGAAAAACGTCAAGCAACGTTTAAAAGCCATAATCTGAAGAAGAAGAAGAAGAAGAGCGAAAAACTGTTTGTTTCTAGAAAATGTGAAAATAATTATTTTTATTTTCTTTTTTGATAAAAAGTAAGCACATTTATTTTCGGACATGGATGCTCTATACGACAATTTAGAAAATTATAATGAAGAAACTACGATTGCCGAGGTGAGAAATAGAACGTTTGATGAACCGAGTGATTAAATTTTGTGTAAAATAGCTCATGATAAACTTGTCATTGGATGCTACAGATATATGAATTATGTGTTACAGCTACGGTCTGAGAATAAGGAGTTGAAATCCAAATTAGAGGAATATGCTTCAACTTTGGAGATATTGCAAAAAGTGAGTTGGAAAACATAATTTCGTTTTAACATGCACTACCTATATCATTAGAATGCAACCGCACAATCAACACTGATTGCGTTATTATGATTAAGCTGCATGCAAATATTCATCAATGAGACGCAAAATTCAAAGGGACGAAGGTAGGCATGGTGGGTATAGGGTACCTACCTAACGTTTGTAACATGTGTGAAACGACTGTTTTTGATTGTGGTAGCTAGCCAGACAAGCACCTTAAAATTGCCTTCTAACACACTTACTATGGTAGCACCCAATCCTTCAGCTTATTCTAAGATTAACTTTAGCTTATTGGAAGACCCTCACCCTATGTATACTTACCAATACTACAGACCATTAAACCTATAGACTACCCTTAGCCAGGCACCCCTGCTCATCAAGGTTAAGCATTATCGCTGCATAACACTACTCAGCCGAACCAACCACAACACGCCGTCTACACTCGTCTGATGTATGGGTTTTAAACCGACCAATCGCAACATGCAGACTTCCATCATTTCCCGCCAACATTCGACGATTGTATTTTCATGCAAAATTTGGATTATGTGGAATCTAGGTTTACTGGTCTGTGACCAATACACAGGGTGACATCACACCTGAAGCATCATCTCTTCAAAAATCACTAGATTGGGTAAAATTATTGAACTTGTGGCAAAAGTATATTAACTTAATATTGGTTTTAAGTAATCAATGATTACTTAACAATGATGTTAGTTGTAAATGGGATGGCTTCACATTGAGATTGTAGGATATATTGCAGGATTTTGATAAGCTGTCTTCGGAGTACAAGAAGCTGGAACTCAACTACTCATCATTACTTAAAACAGCTAAAGCTGAAGTGGATAGGAAATCACTGTTAATTACTAATCTCAACATAGAGTAAGTATTATTATAATTCTGAATTCAAAAGACATAGAATTATACACTTTCCCTTCTTCTATTTTGTTTATTCCTAAGAAATAATCTACAAGCATTGACTATTTGTTATCAGGAAGGATAAGATGGTCCTCAAATTTCATGAAAATAGAAATGCAGGTGCTTTCCGAAGAAGCAGTGTATATGATGCAAATTTGGCACGGAACATCAAAGAAGATAGAAGTGTTGAATCTGAGAATGACAGTAAAATAGAGAATGAGAATGTCAGAAAACCACCTCCAACTGAAAGGTAATTAAATTTTGAAAGTAGTTGAAAAATAAAATTCAAATCAAAATCAAATTGCGATGCTTCAGGTGTGCTCAACCTCACTCTGGCTCCTCATGTTCAATTGTAGAAGATGAAGCTACGTGCTTGTTCTGTTCCGGTAGGCACTTTGCTACTAATAAAAAGTGCCCCGAACAAGGAAGACAAAAATTAATTAAATCTATTGTATCAGAAGAAAATATTTCATATAACGAGGCAGCTGCTCGAGTTCCCACGGTTAACCGCCGCTTATATGCGGATATGGTTAAATCTAATCCAGCTCCAATTGTTCAAAATATTTCAGCTCAGGACGTAAAATCTTACAGAAAATCTGTTATAATTCCTCGCCGCACCTCTCCAGCTCTAGGCAAATCTTATGACAAAGTTGCTCACGATGCTATAATTGCAACTCCCCCCCCTTCAATGCCCGATGGTTGTTGTCTCAGCTCGGAAAGTTGTCCTCCTTCTCCATCTGACAACCTTCTTGAGTTGATGGCTTATACTCTTCTCAACATGATTTCTAAGTTTGACGACGCCCTACCGAACAACATCCTGCAGATTCTGCAAAAAATTTCTTCTCTTACTAACACTCAGCATGGATTGCTTCCTTCAATGGAATGTCAGGAGTGCCCGATCCAGAAAACCTGAAATTATTTATTTATTTAATAAATATAAACCCGTCGTTGCGGCCATTTCTGAGACATGGTTTAAGCCTGGCACTATATTTCGAATGCCTGGCTTCGCCTGTTACAGGGATGATCGTGACGGGGTGCTATGCCGGGGAACCTCCACGCGGTGCACCCTGGGTACCCGTCAGCAACATCTCCTGGTTGACCTTTCGGTCCCGGAGGGGTTGCTGACGGGTAGCTGATGCCCCGGCGAGGTGGGCCTCTCCGCGTGTCCCTCTGATTTGGTCAGCAGAGGGCACAGCGGATGGGGCAGAGGGGTTGAGCGGGACCCGAAGGCCGCAGAGAGGGACGGGCGCGTCGCTGTTGGCCTGCGACGCGCCACACCGATGGTGAGAGAAAGGGGCGCGCTGTCTCCCAGCGTGGGACCAGGGATTATACCCCGGTATAATATCCCCCCCTGCTCCCGCTGGCAGCGCGCGACCGGACGGGACTTAGGAGGACAGCCCCTCTTATTGGGGGGGCTGGACGAGGAGGGGCGCGCTGGTTAGCGCGCCAAATATTACCGGACGTGACAGGAGGAGGACAGCCCCTCTTATTGGGGGGGCTGTACGAGGAGGGGCGCGCTGACTACCGGCGTGGGACCAGGGGGATACCTTTTTGGGTATGCCCCCCTGCTCCCGCCGGCAGCGCGCCAAATATCGGACGAGACACAGAAGGAGGAAGCGCCTCGCCCTGATTGGCCATAATCGGGGTGGGGGCAACATCGGACTCGACATCAGAGGGGGGGTCTGACGGCCCCCCTCTGCACCGGACTGAGACGAGGTGGAGCGCGCGGCCGTGCTTTTGCGACCGCGCGCCACTGACGGTGCTCTCATGAGCACGGAGACGGAGGCGCGGTATAACCCCTCCGTCTCCTCCGGGAGGGCCTGGGGCGTCGGATGCGGGGGCATTCGGCGTCCCGCACCTTCTTATAGGTAGGGTCCTCCCGAGGCGGAGGCGATGCGCTTGCGTTGGGCGCATCGCCTGGCCGTGCGGGGGAGAGGTGCTCTCCCCGCGAGGCGGGTCCGCCCTGGGGGGCGGACGACGGCTGACGGGGTCCTGTGCGGAGTGCGAAAGCGGAACCGCGACCCCGTCCAAAAGCTGAGCCGGAAAACGTCCCAGGGTTTTTTAGTGGGTAGGACGGCTGCGCGTGGGCGAGCGTGAGTCCCACACTCTCTCCGTAGCCCCCCCCGGGGCGCGGAGGGGTAAGCTCGCAAAGGAGTTTTTCCCTGGGAAAAAAAAAAAAAAAAAAAAAAAAAAAAAAAAAAAAAAAAAAAAAAAAAGGGATGATCGTGACGACGGGTGGGGAGGTTGCGCCCTCCTCGTTAAAAAAACTTTTTCATACTCTCTTCTTCCTCTTCCTACTCATAGCAATAACTTTAATGTTGTTGCTGTGAGATGCTTAGATATATCTTTTGTCTCTATTTACATCCCTCATCCTAGTGCTTCTATTATTTCAGAACTTTGTCCCATTTTTTCTGCCCTTCCTTCTCCCTTGATCATCCTTGGTGATTTTAATTGCCATCATCCTATGTGGGGTTGCAATGTATCGGACTCTTTTTCTACTAATCTTATTGATCTCATGGATGATTTAAATTTATGCCTTCTGAATGATGGCTCTCCTACTCGCTTTGGTTCGCCCCTACAAAATTCCAGTGCGTTAGATTTGTCTTTATCTTCTCCCTCTCTGGCGTCCCAACTATTTTGGTCTGTTCTTCCTAACTCTCATGGGAGCGATCACTTTCCCATACTTATTTCTACCTCTTCTCAGTACTCTATTTCTCCTCCTCTGCCTCCTCTTTTGAAATACAGACTTGCTAACGCAGATTGGAACAAATTTTCTTCTATTCTTGACTCCAAAGTTGCTGCTCTCCCTCCTGTTGATGAACAAAATTATTTACTCCTCTATTCAGAATTTGTTAATGCTATTATTGTTTCTGCAGATTCTACCATCCCTTTAAAAAAACCTTGTTCTGGAATCCCTTTTCCTCCTTGGTGGGATTCGGAGTGTACCTCTATTGCCAAAGAACGCAATGAGGCTGAAGATTATTTCAATGACAATATTACCATGGACAATTTTGTTCTCTTCAAAAAAGTTTTAGCTAGATCTAGAAGGCTATTATCAAAGAAAAAAAAAATATCCTGGATTAAATTCTGTGAGAGCCTTTCTCCCCGCTCTCCTCCTTCTGTTGTTTGGAAAAAAATTAAAGCTTTTCGTAATTTTAGAAATGATATTCGTCCTTCGCCTTGTAATGATACTTCTTGGTTAGAAGCATTCATTGACAAGTTAGCTCCTCCTTTTGTACCTTCTGAAGAATTTATTTCTACTTCTCCTGTCAACCCATCTTCTTCATCTATGGATGGTCCCTTTACCTATGATGAACTTTGTGCTGCATTAAGTCATCTCAAAGACTCCTCTCCAGGTTTAGATGGAATTCCATATTCATTTATATGTCGGTCGACCGCATCTACCAAAAAATATTTTGTGAACATTTTAAACAAATTGTATGAAAATTGTGACTTTCCTGAAATATGGAAACATCAAATAATAATACCAATTTTAAAACCAGGTAAAGATCCATCGAATGCTTTGTCATATAGACCAATTGCGTTATCCTCAGTAATGGTTAAAATATTTGAAAATCTGCTTAAAAACAGACTGGAGTGGCTGTTGGAGCATCGGGAAATTTTATCCAAGTCTCAGTTTGGATTTAGGAAAGGTTTTGGTACTACTCATAGTCTTGGTGTTTTCACTTCGGATATTCGACTGGCTTTTTCTAGGAATGAAACTATGGTGGGTGTCTTTCTAGACATTACAGGTGCCTATGACAATGTTCTTCTTCATGTCCTCCGACAAAAAATGATTCACCTGAGTTTGCCAACGAGGATGACTCATGTTATATTTAGCCTTCTAATAGGTAGGCTCATATCGGTTAGGTTTCAAAATACACTTTCTTCGCCGAGATTAGTTTGGAAGGGCCTTCCTCAAGGATCAGTCTTAAGTCCTCTATTGTATAATTTGTACACTTCTGACCTTCACCAAAGTGTAGATTCATTTTGTGATATACTTCAATATGCGGATGATATAGCTCTTTATTATTCGTCGGACTCTATTTCTGATTTGGTATCTCGTCTTAATACAGCTCTTATGTATCTCAATGACTGGTTAAAAAGACATGGCCTGTCTTTAGCTTCAGATAAAAGTAATGTGGTTGTATTCTCAAGAAAGAGATTAATCCCAGATATTCAAATTCGAATTGACGACTATTGCCTTGCTGTTAATAACCAAGCAAAATTTTTGGGTCTTATCTTAGACTCCAAGTTATCGGGTTCTTTTCACATAGATTACATAAAAAATAAATGTGAAAAGAATGTGAATATTCTTCGTGCTCTCTCTGGGGTTTGGTGGGGTTCACATCCATTTTGTCAAAAGCTTTTGTACAATGCCATCATTAGAAGCCATTTTGATTATGCTACTTTTCTTTTGGAACCTTGCAGTAAAATTTCGTTAAGATCCTTTGATTCTATTCAATATAAATGTCTTCGTATTATTTCAGGAGCTATGAAATCTTCTCCTATAAATGCTCTTCAGGTGGAATGTGTTGAGCCTCCCCTTTTTATCCGTCGGCAATACCTTTGTGATCGATTTTTTTTTCAAGCTGCTCAATTTTCATGCCACCCACTTTTAAATAAGCTTCACTCTCTTTCTATTCTAGTTCGTACATCGGATTACTGGCGTCATAAAGACCCTTCTTGTCTTTTGAATTCTTTTAATAAACTTTCTAATATGCCCTTTTCGCTTTACCAATTTCCTATTCACCCTCTTTTTAGTGTTTCCTATGATTGTTTAATATTTAGACCTAATATACTTTTACACTTTGGTATTGATAAAAACTCCCCTGGTGCTGATAAAATTTTTCATGATAATTTGAATCGCCATTGGCCCAATTGGGTCGCTATTTTTACAGATGCGTCTAAGTTATCAGATAACGGATCGGTTGGTTCCGCTGTTTGGATCCCCAAATACAGAATAGTTTTGAGTCAAAAATGCCCCCGTTACTCATCAGTTTATTCTGGTGAGTCAGTAGCCCTTTTAGAAGCTGTCAAATATGTAGAGTCTCATAAATTAAATA
Source organism: Crocallis elinguaria (assembly GCA_907269065.1). Lineage (NCBI taxonomy): Eukaryota > Metazoa > Arthropoda > Insecta > Lepidoptera > Geometridae > Crocallis > Crocallis elinguaria. The sequence continues at coordinate 4,910,652 of OU026079.1, read as the reverse complement.
AATCTATTATATTTTCTGATTCTCTTAGTTGTTTGCAAGACATTAATAAATTTCCATTTCGGTCTAAAGATTTATTACACTCTTGTCTTAAAATAAGAGAAATTTTGTATAGATGTCACAATTCTGGTATCAAAGTAGCTCTCGCCTGGATTCCCAGTCACTGCGGAATTGACGGTAACGAAACTGTTGACAATTATGCCAAACAAGCCGTTGAAATTGGTCTGGACACCTACTCCAAAGGGTTTTCAAATGATCTACGTTCTTTAGCGAAAAAACTCCTCTATGAAAAGTGGTCCAACGTTTGGAACAGGTCCAAAATCATCAAAGGTAGGCATTACAGTGATATTCAGCCTAATATCCCAGTTAGGCCGTGGTTTTTTAAATATAAAAAAGTTGATAAATGGGTTTGTTCAACTATAATTCGTTCCCGTTTGGGTCATGTTTGCACTCCAGTTTTTCTAGCCAAAATTAGGGTCAGGGACCATTCTCGCTGTGAGTGTGGTCTAGATGATGGAACCTTAGACCATATTTTCTTCTGCTGTCCTAAGTTATCATTTTCTCTTTATGATATCATAAGTTCTGACATCCCTCGTCCTTTTAATTTTAAATTTCTTCTCTCATATGTCTTTACTCCATTTTTATATATTTTATGTAATTTTATTAAGTCTAATAATATTCGTTTATAAACAAATGTTATGTCTTTAAACCTTTTTTTTCTATAATTATTATTAATTATATTTCAATTTTCCATATTTTGTAACCGGGCAATTATTAATACCGTACACTGGCCTCACTTTGACACTGGCAGAAAAACGTCAAGCAACGTTTAAAAGCCACAGTGTCTCCAACTACACCGTAATTACGGTAGACATACCGTAATTTTGCTGGTTTTACCACCTACCGTACCATCTATGATACGGTATCAAAAACTACCGTAATTTTCATTATTGAAATGTTCCACCATTTTAGTATCATTATTATTTTTTATATATAGCAACATTGATTACTAAGTGACAAAATTGATTTGATCTAAGCGGGAAATCCCCATGCTGTTTCCACGGTTCGTTCGATCAAAACCCGACCAAATAGAAGTGTACCTTTTTGTAACAACATTGAATGAAATGAACGATTACTTATTTTGCCAGGGTAATAACATCTATACTCTTTAGATGTAGTATGTTTTCTTTCACAATTTCTTAATCCAATTAGGTACGTTTCATTGCATTTAAAAGTTCCTGTTATCGATTTATATTTTGAAGATGGCTAGTTTCGACAGTAATAGTGACGGTGATGGGGGGGGGGGGGGGGGGGGGGGGGGGTAACTCCTAAAAAACAAAAGGCACAGGCAAGTGAGACACAAAAAAGTAAATATAAGTAAACAGAAATTTAGATCTGAATGGTTAACCAACAAGGATTTTTCATCTTGGTTACTAAAACTATAAATGGAAATTTGTTAGCCGAACAAGGTATCAAAAGACACGGCAAAAATTGTGTTGATTTCACCCCAACCGATAAAATGACTAGTATGATGAACGCTTCAATGTATAAAGATAAACAATAAATAATTATGTAATTCAAACTGATGGTTTTTCTTTTAAATAAACTTACCGTAATGTTTCAATCTTTTTTTTATTATGTACACCGTAATCTACCGTATTTTTTACCTGGTAACACCGTATTTTCGAATGAACGAGTTGGAGACACTGAAAAGCCATAATCTGAAGAAGAAGAAGAAGAAGAGCGAAAAACTGTTTGTTTCTAGAAAATGTGAAAATAATTATTTTTATTTTCTTTTTTGATAAAAAGTAAGCACATTTATTTTCGGACATGGATGCTCTATACGACAATTTAGAAAATTATAATGAAGAAACTACGATTGCCGAGGTGAGAAATAGAACGTTTGATGAACCGAGTGATTAAATTTTGTGTAAAATAGCTCATGATAAACTTGTCATTGGATGCTACAGATATATGAATTATGTGTTACAGCTACGGTCTGAGAATAAGGAGTTGAAATCCAAATTAGAGGAATATGCTTCAACTTTGGAGATATTGCAAAAAGTGAGTTGGAAAACATAATTTCGTTTTAACATGCACTACCTATATCATTAGAATGCAACCGCACAATCAACACTGATTGCGTTATTATGATTAAGCTGCATGCAAATATTCATCAATGAGACGCAAAATTCAAAGGGACGAAGGTAGGCATGGTGGGTATAGGGTACCTACCTAACGTTTGTAACATGTGTGAAACGACTGTTTTTGATTGTGGTAGCTAGCCAGACAAGCACCTTAAAATTGCCTTCTAACACACTTACTATGGTAGCACCCAATCCTTCAGCTTATTCTAAGATTAACTTTAGCTTATTGGAAGACCCTCACCCTATGTATACTTACCAATACTACAGACCATTAAACCTATAGACTACCCTTAGCCAGGCACCCCTGCTCATCAAGGTTAAGCATTATCGCTGCATAACACTACTCAGCCGAACCAACCACAACACGCCGTCTACACTCGTCTGATGTATGGGTTTTAAACCGACCAATCGCAACATGCAGACTTCCATCATTTCCCGCCAACATTCGACGATTGTATTTTCATGCAAAATTTGGATTATGTGGAATCTAGGTTTACTGGTCTGTGACCAATACACAGGGTGACATCACACCTGAAGCATCATCTCTTCAAAAATCACTAGATTGGGTAAAATTATTGAACTTGTGGCAAAAGTATATTAACTTAATATTGGTTTTAAGTAATCAATGATTACTTAACAATGATGTTAGTTGTAAATGGGATGGCTTCACATTGAGATTGTAGGATATATTGCAGGATTTTGATAAGCTGTCTTCGGAGTACAAGAAGCTGGAACTCAACTACTCATCATTACTTAAAACAGCTAAAGCTGAAGTGGATAGGAAATCACTGTTAATTACTAATCTCAACATAGAGTAAGTATTATTATAATTCTGAATTCAAAAGACATAGAATTATACACTTTCCCTTCTTCTATTTTGTTTATTCCTAAGAAATAATCTACAAGCATTGACTATTTGTTATCAGGAAGGATAAGATGGTCCTCAAATTTCATGAAAATAGAAATGCAGGTGCTTTCCGAAGAAGCAGTGTATATGATGCAAATTTGGCACGGAACATCAAAGAAGATAGAAGTGTTGAATCTGAGAATGACAGTAAAATAGAGAATGAGAATGTCAGAAAACCACCTCCAACTGAAAGGTAATTAAATTTTGAAAGTAGTTGAAAAATAAAATTCAAATCAAAAATTTCATAATTCGATCTAGTAGATCTATTTAGTATTACACTAACCCTTCTGCGAGTGTCTGTCTGGGTTGGTACCTCTGCATTGTTCATGTAGTCTGCCACCAAGCAGTAATGTGCAAGCATTACTTTGTTCCAATTTGAAGAGAAAAGTAGTCAGTGAAAGTACTGGGCTTCTGAGACCCAGATTGACACTCGTAGAAGGGTTAGTCCTGCGACCTGGAAACCACTTTGCGTGAGGATAGTAATAGTTTCATTTCAACAAATTTTCAGGAAAGAACAAGGCCAGCAATCTCATAATGATACTAGAACAAATCTTACAAGTAGATTGCACAACATGGCAAACACCATGCCAAGACAAGTTGATCCTAGAATTGAGAAAAGCAGTGATCTAAAAAAGAATATAATACAACCTAAAACAGAGGATGATAAACTTAAATCACGAGCTCTCATCAGAAATAGAAGGAAATCTATGCCTGCTGTGAGGTAAGAGATTTCTGACTAAACATTAGTCAGTTCTAACCCTAGTTTATACTCATTTTATAATAGTAGTGGTAAGTGTGAAATAACCTTTTTTTGGATAAAAATAATAGGAAGCTACATTTTTACTGATTAGTAAAGGCAATGTTAAATACTGATAAAAATAGTTAGACATAACTTTGTATCTGACACACCTGATTTCAATGCAATTTTGCATATAATATGAGAAAGTGTCTCCAAATTACTCTGATTTTAATAATATTGATATTGATTATGTGTACCATTATACCGGGTTATTGGTAACTCTTGAACATACTTAATTACATATACAGGGTTCTTGGTAACTTGTGGCGTGGAACGCCGGCTATGAATAGTACCTCTCTTCCCGTGGGTGTCGTAAAATGTGGGTAATGGAATATCTAGGGAATGGGCAGCAGCATTCTCCTCAGTCAATATCTGCGATCACCGAAACGCCTGCGAGGCGTGGTGTATTACGGCAATCTCCCCATAGTAGAAATGACAATAACATCCTAACTTTTCAATAATTTTGTTTCTGATCTTGTGATGTCAAATGATGATCAGTTGAAGAACTTTGACGGTACACCTACAAGTAAATACTTGTCTTAATTTTAAAAACTAGGAAAATCTCGTAAATTACCTCTTTTACTTTGAATAACTTACATCTCGTAATCAAAGTAAAATAAGTATTTGGAAATTAGTTCGACACAGCAAAAAAATAATGTTATATCCTAATCAGATTTCATAAAAAAATAGAATGTCCTCACAGAGGCAACCCAAAAATAGGCACATTATTATCGTCATCTTCTGTTTTATTTCATCTACTAGAGTTCAAAGTCAGAGGTCAAGTAACAGCTACTAACTAAAAATAAATACACTGACAAAACTGAAATCTCAAAAGTCGTAAAACTAAAGTTATTCGCCTTGGCGTGTGGCATACCCTGCCCGGCACTTAGTGGAATTATGTTACAAATTGTATATTGAAGAGATCTTTATGAAATTTTGTTGCCTAATTTGAGTAGACATCAAAGTAACTACATTTTATCCTGATTCCATGTAGGCAAAATCTAGTTGAATATAATTTAGTTGTTGAAGATATGTTTCTAAGATGTTATATTGTTGTTTCAGTTATGAAATGGATAAAGTTAGTTCAGATGATGGTGATGACATGGCCAGTACTGGAAGCTCTAGAGAAGTTATTAGAGAGAATACTTATAAAAAATATGTGGATCGCAATTTGAGTGATAAACAAATTTCTAGAATATCTGAAACATCTAGCTATGAAGATAAAAATTTTGGATATCAGAAACCATTACATGATGCTCACAAAACTAGGTATAGTAGATATGATAGAGATAAAAATGAAAGTAGTAGAACTAGGGATAAATCTTCCTACAGGAACAAGAGGCGCAGTCCAGAGAGATACGAAACAAAGAAAAGAGACCATGATGATCGCTATCACAGATCTGAACGTGAAAGGTGTGTAAAGGTAGAAAGTCTTCCAGGTGATAGATTTCATTGGCAGCGAAATCGCGAATCTCGTCGAAGTAATTATGAAAGAAATTATCCTCATGAACATGAAAGGTTGCAACACCGAAGTCAAGAGAGATATCACAATATGAAACACAAGATTCAACATAGTTACGTTGATTCAGATAGTAAAAGAATGAAGATCGAATCACACTATAGGCAACATGAGGAAAATCCGAGATTGCCAGATGAAAAAGAATTCTTATGCAAGAAAAACATAAAAGAGCCAGATGATAACATTCAATTTTCCTCTTGTGAATCACCTGATTACAATCATTCGGAAGTGTCAACTCACCAAATAAGAGGTCAGTATAACTGGTCCCAATTTTAGAAAGGAATTAAAATAATTATAAAATCATATCTGAAGGAAACATTGTAAGATAATTATCTACTCGTATAATTATCTTATAGAAGATAAATGACACCTACTTGACATTGGCGAAATTGTGGCTAACATTCCACAGAAGCCAGGAAATAAAGAAAGAAGAAGAAGATAAATGACATTGAAGTGTCTGTTTGGAATGTCAAAATAACAGCTTTTTACTAAAATATGTAAAGTATACAACCTGAGTTCAAATTGGTTTGTTATCCCGAAAGGGGGTCAATCTACTCCTGGTCTGCCAACAACATTTGTTTTACAAGTTTTTTAAATTTAATTTTTCGTTGAAGAAAAGGCATTTAAAGTTTACGTCAAAATTCTACTACAGATCTTCCAAGCACCCCTAGATCCGCTGGTTCACTTGAACTTTGTTAAATGATAATGTTGATAAGAGACTTAGATAAAAATGCAGAAAATGCCGCGCACTTCACGTTTGAAGTCCTTTTCTTTTTTTTGGAAATTTTGAATGACGTTTTTCCAAGGGAGATTCTTACAATTTGTCGACAACCATGGTCCTAACCACTCCCTTCCGGGATAACATACCAATTCAAACGGACCCTGTGTATGGTTACGGTACCCATAACAAAACAACAATTTTTAAAAATGTTGTTTTTCTGTTTGTTTGTTCCGACTAATCTCCGAAACGGCTGGACCTATTTTGACGGGACTTTTACTGGATCTGCCAAAGAAAGTCCCGTGAAAGCTGATGTTATAAGGAGTAACTTAGGCTACGTGGGCAAAGCTGTGGGTCATAGCTAGTATATAATATGATTATGTTAAAGTGTAAGTTTTTATTACGTTTTGTTTTAGAAATTAAACTCACCGCTACGACAAAGCTTGATGACCCAAGAACAACTAACAAAAAATATATACTTGAAAAAAATGATGGTAAAGTTGCGCTATTTACGACTGATGGGAGAAATGTAGATATGATGCCTGTCAAAAAGACTGCGTGGGGAATCTTACCAGTAAGTATGCCAAACGCGTTGGTGAAAAGACCATCATTAGAAGTACTACAACCTGCAAAAGAATACATGGATATTGAAAATCCGGAAGTTAATATTTCTTTAGAATCAGGTGAGATTGATGATTTTAAATGTTTAGACACTCTCAGTTGTCCAAAGGACACACCTAATGAAAATAAACTTCCGAAAATTGCAATACCAATACTAAATATCTACGAATCAAAAAACATTGAAGACTCCTTGCAAAAGATTAAGAGATATAAAATTGGCAAAATTAAAAAGACTGTTGAGGGTAATCAAAGTGGTAATAACACTAAAGAAGTAACAACATTGGACAAACCGACACATGAAAAGACAGCTACATTTATATCTACTCTTAGTAGTAAGAACTCTGAGAGTGCCTTTAAAAATATTGACGAAGGTAAACAATTGAAACCAGCCAACAGCAATACATTACTTGAGCAAAATAAACAGGATATTTTTTTCACTAAGAGTAATAATGAGTTGCCATTTCTAGGCAACAGTGACTTAAATGATAAACATAATTATGCTTCAGCCAAAGAAATAGTCGAAGGTGATTTAGAATTGAGTGATGATGATAATAATGAACAACCAATTCCTATCACAAAAGAAAGTGACAAAGTACGGTTAGAGAATAATAAAAACGATAAAATACAAAGCTCTAATATTGTTACCGAAAAAGACACTACATCACCATCAGAAAAGCGTGTAGAATATATAAAAAATAATAAAAACGATAATTCCGGAAAAAAAGATTCGGGAGAAATGAAACGTGAGAAAGAAAAGGTAGAGCGACATAAAAAAGACACAAAAACAGATGATAGTAAAAAATCCAAGAGCAAAAAGAAGTTGAAACATAAAGAACCTAAAGAACAATTAGAAAATAAAGATTCAACACAAGCCTCTGAAAAACAAATAAAAAAGAAGGAAAAAGTTAAGGAAACTAAAACAAAACAAATTAAAACCAAATTCAGCGAGTTGTTTGATGATAGCAGCAGTTTGATATCACCTGAAGACTTGGGATTAGCTGTAGTACCACCACCTACTATCCAACTACCAGACAGATGCGTTCCCATTTTTGAAGACGCACAGGATGCTGATTTGAATGTAATAAAAGCAGCAATGGATTCAAATCCTTCGGGAAAGCTTCATAAAAATGAATGTAATCATGATAGCGAAATTATGAATATAAGAAAAATAGACACTCCTGTCACCATTATTAAAGACTCTGTTAATAAAATTAACGAATTGGAGCCCGTAGTTAACGAGGAAGTTATTGAAAGCGTTTATAAGAATCTTGAACCTAGTATCCCAGAAAAAGAGGACGATGTTGTAAGAACTGTTATAATTTCGACTGGGATTCAACCACAAATATTAGTTGAGGCAGAAAAGCAAGAACTAGCAAGCAAAATAGAACCGCAAATAAAAAATGCAAGTAAAGTTTTAAAAGCTTTAGCTACATCAACACCACATAAAGTGGCTAATGTTATGCAATCTGAAGAGGTAAAACTGCCTGATACGAGTTGCAACTCTAATGGTAGTCAAATGCTAAGTGTTGATAACACTTCAGCAGTGGATAAGTCAGACACTAACATGGTAGTCTCCCAAACTAATGGCCCAGATGTACCTGACGTACGAATAATTGTAAGAAGAAGAAGGAAAGTTATTAAAAAATGATTGTCATACGATTTTCATTTTAGTGCTCAAGTATTAATGGATTGTGTTACTTCGTTCTATTTTGCAATAAGCAATATACAAATACTTGTCATATTTTAATTATTTATTGTTAAGCAGCAATAAGTTCATAAAAATTATAAAGAGTTTATTATTTTGTGGCGACTATGGCTTTATGACTGTACTACTATAGCTCTGTTGGAAAGTGTAAATATTAAACAGAATGTATTTTCATATTTAACGGTTCAGTGAACTGTGTATACCTTGGAAGATTTAGAGGAGTATTGTTATATTACGAAATAAAAGAAACTATCTTGATTTGCCCATAACAGTCTTTATTTGCCTTATGATAAGCCTAAATTATATATACAAATATAACAACTTGATACTAATCTACATTATTATACATTGGAATTTTTTTATCAACATAAAGGATATTAAACAATTGTTACAATAAGACAGATGGCGTATTGCAGATACATACTTAGGATGTGTTTTCAAATAATTTATTAGAATGGCTGGAAGTTACAGCAGACGGCAGAATAATGGTGTCCTTATATTAACTTTTTTATTAACATTCTTAGATCAAAGTTTTTTACAGTATTCCTATAAAAGTACATAATATTATAAAACACCTAAATCTAGGTTGGTGCCGGTAGCGGGGCAGGGCCCAAGCTACCGATGGTTAGGGTTGCAAAGTAAGGAACCTGACAATACGCGCCGTGTCAATGAGTACTGCCGCGTGCACCCGACTCGATACAACGGTCTATACATCCATAAAATACGTATGTACACCAAATGAATAATTTATTTCGTGTACATACGAGAATGCCTGTCTGTTTTTAGATGCAAGAACAGTTTCATCTCATAGCTGTAGCCTTTTTGACCACAATTATAGCACACATATTTGGCAGTAAACTGCTGCTGAACAGTTACTAAATTATTTTTTCATTGATTGTTTGAATTACATAGTATCTAAAAGAGAAATAAGAGATCACTAATATTTTGAATTAAGGAGGTCCGCTTAATTCTGAATTATTACAAGTTTTTAAGTCCATGTTGAGCACGTTGTTGGGTAATAGTTATATCCTAATAATCGACCAATACCAAGCAGGTATAAGTACTTGAGAGGTATAAGTACTTAACTTTTTGAGAGTAAATTTCTACCCAAAGTAGCTGGTTGTTAGTGACATTTCGGAGACGTGATCGCTCGCTTCACTGCTTCACTGAAAATTTCCATTCTGCGCTAGATTTTGTGCAATTCTATTGGTTTTACTACCACAGTTAACGGTATCTGCAGGCGTATTCTTAAACTCAGTCCGACCGGTTTCCGTTCGGAATCCTTCGTCTCTCTCATCCTGAATATAGTTGACCGAGACGAAGAATGTGGATCCAAACGACAACCTGTCGGATTGAGTTTAGAACACACTGTTCTCTCGGATCATGGCGCTTGCGTCAGCGCCGAAATGTCCGAGACTCACAACAAATGATATACATAGTAAATATCCCGTCAACTGTGACTTTGTTCGAAATTCTATTGGTCTAGTTTACCGGACAGCTTTAGGGGCTTTAGGCTCTTAAATAAACAATGTTAAACAGTGGTTTAGTTGAACTGTTTTGTCTTTGTTGTTCTTTAACAATTCCAAACTGATTCGAAAGCCTTTGTTTAACTATTCTACCGTTAAATACTGTTTAGAGACAAAATAGCTAAACGCGTGGTCAGATTATAATTACTACAGTACTGAATCATAAACTATCAAAGGAAGGAAAATATTGAAGACAATTTAGTTGTTCAGTCATTTTTATATTTTTCTTGTGGCAATTATTACATCAATTTAAGACGGCAGAAAAGATTTAATAAATAAAGGGTCTATGAATGAGACAACGAAATAAATTTAAAATTGAATTTTTACATTACATAATGTCAAAAACAAGTAAATTATTAATTGATCAATCTTTATAAATAAATATATAAATACATTTTATGATTGCATACAATATTGTCCCATAAAATTTTGTTACACATTTTGATATCAAAGATACCATTTCTTATTTGGGCTACATACAACTCACTACAGGTACATAGCAGCTTATAAGATTCTTATTTAATTTCATGAGTTTATTTCTTTCTTTTACTGTTTTGCGTTTTTTGTGTTCTATGCGAGGTATAGATTATCCTTACACCTATAGTAAAGTTTACCATAACAAAAAAGAGGGGAATGTTGTGTTAAACAGTATGAGAAGACTGATACAGTAAGAACATTTGCTGATTATTAATGTAGGTTCTTTTCAAAACTTGACTATTCCACTTTTTATGTTTTTGCACAATTTGAGAAAAGAATAATGGGTAATGTAATTTTTGACTGGAACAATCTACTGACGAAATAATGCGTTTTATTGTTTTTTCTTGTGTAATTATCAAGTTTTGACCCAATTTTTTTAAAAATCCTTTCTTTCGAAATTGTATTAGTCGAGTTTTGGAAAGAACCTCTTCAATTATTGTACACAAAAATTTACATAGTTGCTTCTGTTTATTAGAAATATTTTACTGCTCTTTCTGTTTCTGCTTTTCTTATCTGTCCTCATCACTTATTGAATTGAAAGTACGAAGATAGCCTCAACAGAATTCGAGCATTCATATATCCGGTGCAAGTGTTTCGTTTCGTAGTCGATTATTGAATAACTTAAACTCGTTCTGGTACTCCGGTCCGACACATTATCAAGTTAATTAAGTAAAAAAAACGTCGATTCTACAATTACAATATAGTCAATAGTCGTAAATCCTAATTAAAAATATCTAAAAACAAAGTATATTATGGCTACCAATACATTTATTCTTACGTCTAAAATTGTGATGAATCTAAACACATCCGACGATCATTCGTACATTGCACTGAATTAGTAAGTTATTATCACAATTGGGAATATCTACTGCATAAGATTTTATATAATGTGGGTAGTATATAATTTTAATTTCGCGATAAAAGCGGAATTAAAACTTTGATTCAGTTTAAAATTTAAATTACTTTGCCATATTAAATAAGATATTATCTAATGTGGGTAGTATATATATAAATATATACATCACAAAAATTTCGCTTCCAACAGGATTCGAACCTGCGTCTTCTGGCTTGCCGGGCCAGACGCCTTAACCACTAGGCTATGGGAGCAATCGATGTTGACTGCGAAATTCTTGATATGATGTATTTTTTTTCGGCTTACAAGTCGTAGCTCCATCTAGCAGATCCGCTTTGATGGGTAGTATATAGTTTTAATTCCGCTTTTATCGCAGTTTATGTGGGTCTCACTCGCTCTAAGACGCTGAAGGAAAACATCGTGAAGAAAACCGCATGTTCAAGAACCACAAAATTCGAGGACATGTGACATCCACCAAGCCGCACTGGGCCCGCGTGGTGGATTATGGCCCATATCTCCATCTCTCTCAGAGAAGGCCGTTATCCCAGCAGTGGGAGCGTAAGAGGCTGATAGTGTAATATAGTTTTAATACCGCGATAAAAGCGGAATTAATTTACTACCCACATTATATAATATCTTATTAAGAGTCCGCTTCCGCTTTTATCGCGGAATTAAAACTACATAGGGTAAAACACCCAATTATCAGCACTTTAAGAGGTTGTCTCATTTCAAATTGGTTTTTAAATTAAAAGCAACTTATATCAGCTAAATTGTTGCGAATATTAAACATCTTGTTCATTAATCTTTATATTTGTATAACTATTGAAACGATAATGTTAACAATACGAGAGAATATTAAAAGAGATTGAAAAGTGATCGTATCTCCATTTATTGGCATGTTTGTTGCCAGTTATTGGCACGTAATTACCCAATTATCAGCACCAAGATTGGAGCAAATAAAATTCTTCTACAAATAGAGTTGTAAGGCTTTTATTAAAATATAGGCCATTTAGAATTAGACCTAGGTATTCCAAGAAAATATATCCGTTACAAGTTACAGTTAAAACTCTTTTTATTTCAGTTTTTTTTAATAATTTACATTTGTCTTACTAATCTTTGTCACTTTTTGCTTCTTTTCTTGTTTTTGTAATCGAATTATTGCGCGAAAAGAGAGCTCAAGTTAGAAATCGGGTTCAGGTGAATCCAATTCATCATCATCATCATCATGATGAATCGTTATCATCATCAGCCGGAAGACGTCCACTGCTGAACATAGGCCTCCCGCATAGAACGCCGCTTGGATCGGCTACTCGCCTCTCGCATCCAACGGTCCCCCGCGGTTTTGACAAGGTCATCCGTCCACCTAGTGGGGGGGCCGTCCTACACTACGTGTTCCGGTTCGTGCTCGCTACTCGAGAACCTTTCTTCTCCATCGGTTATTGGTTCTACGAGCGATGTAGCCTGCCCATTGCCATTTCAATCTGCTAACTTTGAGAGTTATGTCGGTGACTTTCGTTCCCCTGCGGATTTCCTCGTTTCTCATTCTATCACGCAGGGAAACCCCGAGCATAGCCCCATAGCTCGTTGGGCAACTTTGAGCTTGTTAATGAGCCAACAGTAAAAGAATCTAGTTATTGGCACAGAATTAAAACAACTATGAACACTATGCTGATAAATGGTAAATGTGGGTTCAGCATGGTGCCATCATTTGGAAAACTATTTTATTCAAAAAATACCCTACACAAAGCATTTATTCAAAAAATACCCTTATTCCATAATTCCAACAAAGGTAACTATTGAAAAACAACCAAATTAGTTTACACACATTAAGGTGCCGCTTCATGACCTGCCCAACGCAAAAATCCTAGAACGCAATAATGGCCTAAAGGCTTTTTTGTTCATCGAAGAAAAACAGGCATTACGGAAAAAGGAGAGACAACGCCAGAGGCTTCGGTTCGCATTCTGAAAATTTTGAAATAAATTTCCGAAGACAATTAGTGCGTGGTAATTTCCTAAAACCTTTTCCAGGAAATACGTGTAAAAACACGCACACTTGTAAGGCATTATCAAAAGCAAATGCCTTACAAGTTTGTAAAATAAATGTTTGTTATTTAGAATCTCCATTACATGTCCAAGGATTATATGGAAGTGTTTTGTTGAATTTTACATTTATGAGAACACTGAACGGCTAAAGTCAAGGTAAAATTTGTCCAAAAAAGCTGATTTTTTAAGGCTTGTGCTGAGTTGGAATCTCAAAATTTTAAATTTTTGCTTACGGAATCCTAGATATAGAGTACATGATACCTATTTGCTCAAAACTTCTAAAGAAACATTTTTTAGGACACTATAATCGCGTACGAGCGTTTATATGGAAAGTATGGCGAGCTGTAGCCTCTTAAACCTACATATCAACATGGGTGCTGATAAATTAGAAAATCTAAAAAAATTGTACCCAATTGTTGGCATCCTCTTTTTAGCAATTAGTTAACGGAAAGCTTTAAATGTTTTATTCTAAAAAGGGTCTTCATACTTATAAAACACTTAATAAATACAATTTCATTAAAATCATCTAATCACTACAAATATAATGTTAATTTTAAGCAGGTAAGATCTTACCGTCGTTCAATCAAAATGGCTGCAAAATTACAATAACTGCAGAACGACTTCTTTGAATCACTTTGTTGGCTCCATTTTTAGCCTTTTCGTATTAAAAACTTTGCTATTGTTAAAAAGATGAATTCTGCCGTATTTTTTTCCAATTGGCAATGTAAGAACCATACACAGTAATAAATGGTTTGCACTTTTTCGCCAAGGTGCCGTTATTTGGTGCAGTGCTGACGTTTGGGTGATTCACCCTACTACCCACATTATTTAATATCTTATTGAATATAGACTTCCGCAAAGTAACGCCTGATTCCATTAAATATCTATTGCATTATCATATACAGTCATTTCTGGCGTTCGATAACGTTCCTATGATGTTGTTCGCCATGGGGATGTCGTCGCTTCGAGATATGGAGGTGGTGGAAGTAGAAGTAGAGGCGGTCGAGGAGCCGGAAGCCGAGGGTCGTTTCTTCTGTTTCTTTATGATCGTGGGGAGTTGTTCCAAGTGCTCCAAGCTTGGTGTCACATGCTGGTAGCAGACTGCGGACGCGTGTCCAGATCGGACGGACGTGAGCGGACTGCCTGCTGTCCAGGTGTTGTTGGCCGGGTCGTAAACTTCCACTATGTCCAGGAATGATGTGCCGTCGTACCCGCCTGGAAATAACATATTTATAAAGCTGCAAGTTTATTTTGCTAGTTTTAAGAATATCGCCAAGCCCAAGCCGCACAGGGCCCGCGGTGGATTATGGCCCATACCCTCTCTGAGAGAAACCGGTGTCCTATCAGTGGGAGCGCGAGAGGCTGATATTGAAGGATATTGGTGTCGATTCTGACATCTCATACAACCTAATTTTAGTTTCATTCTCTCTTTCTAAATGAGAACATGAGAAAGTGTCTAGTGAAAATTTAACGGCATAGAATTTAGTGGCGCCAAATTGATCAAGGATGGAAGATATTTGACAGCTATAAAACTAAATTTAGTTTAGTTATCGAGTACGTACAGGCTGGATTACTTATTAGAAATTATCTACAGTAAGTGATCAAGAAATAGATTGTTTATTTCAATTTAGATCTGTCAAACATATTCCATCTCTTTCTCATGTAATGTATTGGAAAGAGAGAGAGCCAAACTTTAGGAGACTTAATACCTAATGTCTCAGGGTGACGAGCGCACTGCAGTGTCGCGCAGGTCTTTGTGTTACAAAGTTCTGGGTGGCACTGCAATTGTTATGGGCCAGCGTTATGCTTACCATCAGGCAAACGACCGCCTAGTCTCGTTACCAAATAACGTAAAAAAAACTACATGGTGGTGCGCGGCGGAGGAAGAAGAATAGCGGTCGTCATCGCGCGTCATTTATTATTGCTTTTTTTTATAACACCCTCCTTTTTTACGTCCGGGTTAAAAAGTAGGTACTCACCAAGCGCGTAAAGCTTGTTATCCAGTACTGTGAGCGAGAGTGCGGAGCGGGCCACCTGCACCGATGCAACGGAGTCCCACGTGTCGCGCTCCGTGTCGTAGCGCTCCACGGACGATAGTTGCTGCGACCCGTCGTACCCGCCCACCACGTATATGGACTGGTTCCATGCTGCTACGCCTGAGAACAAATCATACAATTTTTATTTTATTTTATATAATATTTTTTTTATTTTATTTTTTATTTTATTAGGAACAGCAAACAACTACATCATCTATACAACTAAATAAAATGAAAGTGTCCGTTTGTAATGTCAAAATAACAGCTATTTACCAAATGCATATGAAAGTATATACGGTATCTATAACAAAACAACCATTTTAAAAATTTTTGTCTGTCCGTCTGTTTGTTCCTGGTAATCTCCGAAACGGTTGGACCGATTTTGGCGGGACTTTCACTGGAAGATAGCTGATGTTACAAGTAGTAACCTAGGCTACGTGGGCGAAGCTAGTTGAAACATAAACAAAAATACAGGTAATTAGTTCTGACCGGCGCCGCTCCTGGCGATGTTCATGGGCGCCACTTCCGTCCAGCAGTTGTTCTCGGGGTGGTAGCACTCGACGGAGGCGATGCGGCGCGCGCCGTCGAACCCGCCCACGGCGTACAGCAGCCGGTTCACGACGGCCACGCCCACGCCCAGCCGCGCGCTGCTCATGGACGCCACGGACGTCCACACGTCGCGCTCGGGGTCGTAGCTGGAACGAATACTTTCTAATTGGGATGTTGACTCCATTTTTTTTATAAATAAATAAATAAACGATTACACACTCATACCCCCGCACTAGGATTCCCTGTGTCGCAGGTGGCATGGACACACACAGATACACATCACAAACATCCAAGACCCGAGAACAAACTTTATGCTTACACAAAATCTGCCCCGGCCGGGAATCGAACCCGGGACCCCTCGCTTTGCAGGCAGGGTTACTACCAACTTAGCTACGGAGCCGTCATGCTATTTATTAACGAGACGAGCTGGTCGTTTGGCTGATGGTGAGCATAACGCCGGCCCATAACAATTGCAGTGCCACCCAGAACTTTGAAACACAAATGCCTGCGCGGCACTGCAGTGCCCTCATTACCCTGAGACATTAGGTATTAAGTCTTATAAGCCCACTAACTTCCCTGGATACTCTGCTAATTAAACCGGAACACAGTAATGCTTGCACATTCGTGCTTGGCGGCAGACTTCATGAGCAAAGCGCTGGTAACAACCCAGACGGACATTCGCAGCTGAGTTAGTCCTACCACTATGGTGTCATTCAATTCGTTTTCTCATGAGAATCAAATGTCTATATCGAAAAAAGTGGTAATCGACCGCTAGAAACATCAAAAATGAGACTCAAAGTCGGGCGTTACTACTGAGCGCCAAAACGCGCTTACTAATTGGACAAAACATTTAACGTCACTTGTTCTACGCGGGCCGGGCCGTAAAACTGTACTAAAACATGCATTTTCTTGATTTGGCCGTGAAAAACTGCGTTTAAATACACAGTTGAATTACATTTTTTTATTCATTGAAATGTAAAGAAGCTTTTGGTATCATTTAAATTACTAAAGGTGATAAAAAAAAATGTTAAAATTGGGAAACTTTTAGATGCAGTATCTTTGTGGATATTATATACCTATTTTTTGTGAATTTAATTTTTATTGTGTTAATGTGATCTTTTTAAAACAGTATAACGACAGAAAGTATGTATTTTGTGTTTCATGCCACATCCCAATTAGATGCGGGGTCATCGACAGCCGTCAGATGCTCACATCGAGGAACTGACCCCTAGAGATGTCTATAACAATGGCTTGCAGATGTTCAACTGCTTTTGTAGATAACTTGCATTTAGCTGTAATATTAATGTAGTAATTAAGTAATTAAATTAATGTAGTAGTCAACACAAGCATTCTGCCCGTTTAACAAAAATCCTTCCTTAAAATATATTTAATTAGGTTTATTTGATTACTCAATGGTCAATCTAATATTTGATTATGTTTAATTAACATTTACTATGTTAAATGAACACATCGCGTTATTGACCTTTTCGAGCTAATAAGAGTAATTTGATTACTTACCATTCTACAGATTTGTGATATTCAGATCCTGCCGAGCCGCCGACTGCGTACAGTAACCCGTCCATCACTGCTACTCCTACCTGAGGGGAAAAAAAACTATAAATAAATTTAAGCAAATATTATATATTTTAATTTGTTTTCCCATACGAAACCAAACCGTTCTGGGAAAAGGTCAGAAGGGACTAAATAAGAAAGTACTTACTCAAAAGTTATCTCTTGGCCATAAGGCCCAGTCGCGACAAAAGCTAGATATACTAATCCGGATTCAAATCATAAATTTTGAAAAATAACCTAATGATCTTGATTTTGCTTTGCCAAAACGGTACATAACTTATTAGTACTTAGTACATAACTTATAACGGTATATAAAAACCTCAAGAAATGGCCGGTATGATCTGCTGCCTTATCAGCTAACAATCTTGTGTTCGTTTTCAATACCAGACCGATTAAAACCAGCGGTCACTAGTCTTCGTGTGGAAGGAGTTGTCAATAGTTTTCGCTTCTTTTCGTTTTGTAAGAGCTTATTTCTGTAATAACCAGCGAAAATTCTAGACTATTCCTTCCACGCGAAGACTAGTGACCGCTGGTTTTAATCGGTCTGGTATTGAAAACGAACACGAGATTGTTAGCTGATAAGGCAGCTGATCATACCGGCCATTTCTTGAGGTTTTTATATTTAAAAACCTCAAGACATGGCCCTAATTTAAAAAAAATGGTAAAATAAAAAGGTTATTTGCGGAGTGGTAACTATATTTTCTATTGTTCAAAATACTGGCAATTATAAGTAGATAAAACAATCTATTTGTCTTACTTTTCTTTGTGTACGAGCACAAATTTGTACTGTAGGTATGTGCGCCGAACGAGTCATATAAACGAGTTAGTTCAGCTGGGCGTGACAATTCTAAATTAAACGTCGTATCTTACAAAGCCTTGGTCCACGAAAACATTTTTCTATTCTCGCAAATCATCGCACTTTGAGCCGTTGGTATTTTTCCAGTAACAATTTAGCATGAGCTATGGGTTTGTCTTAAAGCTGTTTAATCATATCCAAAAAATGCGTGCCAACAACCACACGGCACACGTTGAATAGTTTTCAACAAATCATTCTTTTTTGTACCTATTGTGCAAATGTGCTCTACGTGCTCCCTTATCTGCTTGATAAAAATAAGTTGTAAAGATGATTAAAGGTGTAATGTTGCACCGCGTTACATTTTCATTATACTTATTTTCGTATGAAACCTATCTTCATTGTCATAATTTTGTAGGAAAATCCTTATAATACAATAACTGTCATTGCAATCATGATTTAAAAATTGCGCACTAGGTTTCAAGTCTGTACTTCCCCACTTGGCGGAGGATGACGAATGAATTTCATTTCAACCTACAAAACTCATGGAAGTTCAATGACTATTATTTACTGACCTTGAGTCTGACAGCAAATTACAAATCTTACTAAACGTCTTATTTTTAAATGCATTTGGAATACTAGATTTTAATTAATGAGGATTCATTTGAACTGCTCTTCACGTTCTTTTTAAACGTATTTTAGCTGATAAATACATCACTAACGCCATCTATTTTCATCGTTTGATTTTAATCTTACGTCATTCATAGCTGTTATTTTAATAAAACTTGCGATATAGATTTGGAGAATGTGCTTGGGAAAGTTTAATTAATACCTACAGGTTATAAATAAGAAGAGTAATCTTTTTACTAGTTTAGTTCACGGTTAGAACCGGTTTATAAAAACCGTTTAGTGACAGCCGGCTCCGGTTAAATGATACGAAATCTGGTGTTTCCCAGCTATTCCCAGCCTTTTAGAATAACAGCTTCTGCCCGCGGTTTCACCCCGGTTATATCCAGAGGGACCGTGCATTTTTTCGAAATAAAAAGTAGAGCCTATATTACTCTCTCCGGTCCATAAACCATATGTATGAAATAAAAACACCTCGATCCGTTGCTGCGTGAAAGAAGTACAAACCAACAAACACACTTTCGTATTTATAATAGTACTAGCTTCTGCCCGCGGTTTTCACACGCGTTCCCACAGGAACCGTGCATTTTCCGGGATAAAATGTAGCCTGTGTTATAACTCTCCGGTCCATAAACTTTATCTATGCCAAAAATCACGTCGATCCGTTACTGCGTGAAAGAATGACAAACCAACAAATCAACAAACCAGCAAACACACTTTCGCATTTATAATATTAGAAGGATAGATGGCAACGAGAGAGGCCACCGGGTATGTTTTAGGTAGGTACGGTTAGTAACTTACCCTATGTCTAGGTGTGGACATTGGACTGCATGGTCGCCAGTGTTCCGTCGCCGGGTTGTACACGTCCACCCAATCGCTGTCGTATGAGGAACCTGGAGATGTGTTTCGACCACCAACCGCGTAGAATAAACCCTGAGAAACAGATAATAACGACACATTAATGATAAGTTATTAGTACTAGGTGGTAGGACTAATTCTTCTGCGTGTCCGTTTCGGTTTGTACCACTGCTTTGCTCGCGAAGTCAGCCGCCAAGCAGTAATGTGCGAGCATTACTGTGTTCCGGTTTGATGAGCAGAGTAGCCAGTGAAATTACTGGGCTTATGAGACTTAATATCTAATGTCTCAGGGTAGCGGGCGTACTGTAGTGCCGCGCAGGTCATTGTGTTTCAAAGTTCTGAGTGGAACTGCAATTGTTTAATGTGATTAATTTTTTGTATGGCAATTTGCAATAACGTATTTCCAAGGGAGGTTCTCACAACTTGTGAACAACTATAAATAAATAATAAATAAATAAACGCTTACACACTCATACCCCCGCACTAGGATTCCCTGTGTCGCAGGTGGCATGGACACACACAGATACACATCACAAACATCCAAGACCCGAGAACAAACTTTATGCTTACACAAAATCTGCCCCGGCCGGGAATCGAACCCGGGACCCCTCGCTTTGCAGGCAGGGTTACTACCAACTTAGCTACGGAGCCGTCAAAGCCGTCTATGATCCTAATCACCCCCTTCCGGGATAAAATACCAATTCAAACTCACGCTCACTCAAATATATCGAAGTATTTTATATGTAATAATTTTAATTAAGATCTACTTACAAATATTTTAGGGTTTTTTAGCTCAAATAAATTATTTTTGTTTAGATTTTTACAAACATTTCCGAAAACTTATGGACGTATCTTGACTGTAAAAGGTATCTCTACAAGGAGGTAGGTACTATGGTTTAAATAGTTGTGGCATCGGAACTATGCGATATTTATAATACCACTTAAGAATTCGCACAAGTAATATTTCTTACCAAAATTCATTACACAATTCTGTACAAATCCATGCCAGTCGAAAAGTATTTAACGACAGATATTTATTTGAGCAGACGCTTCAAAATCATGTCATGATCCATCGCAAAGTTATTCTGATAATGTAATGTGTGTTGGCAATGTACACTGTTGAAAGGAAAATTTCGGCACCAATAAAACTGGTTCAAAATACAACGAGCAAAACTGACAGTTTGAATTCCTTATAGTCACCATGACTTGGTTAAATAACAATTTAATATCATTGCTTGTTTTCAGCTTCATATTCAGTGAACTGTTTGTTTAAATTAGTATTAGTGGAACCAAACTGTATTTGTAATATAAACAGAGCTTAGTTTCGAACGGGCTTTGTATCAAAACATACATATTGCAAGTAATGGTGACTGTGTCTCGGAACACAATTTATTGTGTGTGCGTTTTACGCACGTAGGCAGAAAGCCAGACGTGTTTTCTTTAGTTATTATTGAATATGCGATATTTAACTACGTATATGATCTTTTTTATATTTGGTAACGAGACGAGCTGGTCGTTTGCCTGATGGTAAGCATAACGCCGGCCCATAACAATTGCAGTGCCACCCAGAACTTTGAAACACAAAGGCCTGTGCGGCTCTGCAGATCGCTCGTTACCCTGAGACATTAGGTATTAAGTCTCATAAGCCCAGTAATTTCATTGGCTACTCTGCTCATCAAACCGGAACACAGTAATGCTTGCACACTACTGCTTGGCGGCAGACTTCACGAGCAAAGCGGTGGTAACAACCCAGACGGACACTCGCAGAAGAGTTAGTTCTCCCACAAACAAAACACTAACATGATCAAGAATATACAGGAAATTACCATCTGTTTATAGTACGTACGTATTAATACTTTCACTAACCACGTGCTCGATAGATGGCAGCACTATGTACAAAGTTCACACTTACGTTATCGTTCACATTTTGTCTGAACGAATGGATTTTAGACGTCCGGAACCACAGGTTGTGTAAGATATCTTAAACGAAGCGAGAACGTATCGCTTGACGGTCACCAGGGCATCGGCTTCGTGAACGACATTGACTTTGAATTTTGCGAGCGTTAACACCGTAATCGGCAATTCATTAACAAATAGTTGTACAAAAATAACAAAACCGATAATTCTAAATTTTGCTGTCATATCAGCTGAAATAATAGGTATTGCAAAACTTTATACTTGATTTGTGCCTTGGGGTACCTACCCCAAGGCACGTAAAATATACGTTATATATAGGTACGTACCTACGTACCTATATATAACGTATATTTTATGGACTAGCAAGTAGTATTCACTACCTTACCTGCTGCCTTATCAGCTAACAATCTCGTGTTCGTTTTCAATACCAGACCGATTAAAACCAGCGGTCACTAGTCTTCGTTTGGAAGGAGTTGTCAATAGTTTTTTTCGCTTCTTTTCGTTTTGTAAGAGCTTATTTCTTTAATAGCCAGCGAAAATTCTAGACTATTTCTTCCACACGAAGACTAGTGACCGCTGGTTTTAATCGGTCTGGTATTGAAAACGAACACGAGATTGTTAGCTGATAAGACAGCTGATGTTAAATTATTCGAGAATAGCCTAGAATGGAAATTGGCTCTCAAGTGCTCTTTCTCAAGCAATGGTTGTATTGTTAGGAGAAATATTTTTTATCTTCGGCAGTAGAAACTGATGATGTTTTCGGATTTTATATTAACACTGGACCGAATAGAGTGCTACTGAAAGTGAAATATATCTAGTTGCTACTTTAGTATTGTACAACCGATCGTAAAATGAAACACTTTACCGTTTTTTTTAACTAGTTTCAACTTAGCGCATTAGTGATCACTATATAGTGACCAAAGTAGCCTATATTACTCTCCGGTCCATTAACTATATCTTTGCCAAAAATCACGATCCGTTGCTCCGTTATTGCGTGAAAGTAGGACAAACCAACAAACACACTTTCGCATTTATAATATTAGTTGAGGATGGGCCGTGTATGTAGAGTGTAACGCAACAAATTAAAAAAAAAGACTCCAGATTTGAAATTCCTAGTTCAACAAGTTTTGTTAGTGGTAGGACCAACTCTTCTGCGAGTGTCCGTCTGGGTTGTTACCACCGCTTTGCTCGTGAAGTCTGCCGCCAAGCAGTAATGTGCAAGCATTACTGTATTCCGGTTTGATGAGCAGAGTAGCCAGTGAAATTACTGGGCTTATGAGACTTAATACCTAATGTGTCAGGTTAACGAGCGCACTGCAGTGCCGCGCAGGCCTTTATGTTTCAAAGTTCTGAGTGGCACGGCAATTGTTATAGGCCGGCGTTACGCTTACCATCAGGCAAACGACCAGCTCGTCTCGTTACCAAATAACACAAAAAAAAAACACCTTACGAAGTTGGTTTACCTTTAGAAACGCGGCGCCCAGTCCTGATCTGGGCACAGTGAGCCGCGGCAGCGTGACCCAGCAGTTGTCGTCCAGGTTGAAAGCCTCGAACATGTCAATGGAGTGTCGGAAGTACCCGCCGGCGACGTAGATGATCCGGGGGGTGTTCGGCCGGCGCTCTTTCACCACCGGCTTTTTGTGTAATGTGAGATCCTGAAACAACACATGACACGTTCAATGGGGAGGCACAGGCAAAGCTAATCTCAGATGGCGCCACCTCCGCTGGTGCTTGTCATTGATGGTTAGTTTGAGGGTTAATGAATTAAACTATAACCAGTAAACATGCTCGCGTCTTAGAAATCGTTAGATTTGAAATGGTCACTACATATCCTAGAAGAATAATTGGTTTCCAATCAATTTTGGTGAGCAATACTTTGAATCTACAATTTCCGTTTTTTCTCGTCAGAAGAGAAACGTGTGTACCTTAATTTTACACTAATTGCACTTTACAGAGGCATACTTTGTTGCAAAGACGATTTTTTATTGATTTACTAAATATTATAATGAAGTTTCATAGTGAAACAGCACCAGCGATAATGCGCCACCTAGCGGGATAAGTAAGCGGTGTGGCTCCCCATTAGTATCTTGCATGAAACACACAACACATAATTTCTGTCGTTAAACAGTTTTAAGAAGATCACATCAACACAATAAAAATGAAATTCACAACAAATATATAATTTCCACAAAGATCTGCATCCACACTGCATCTAAAAGTTTCCCGAATTCAACAATTTTTTTTTATCATCATTATTACTTTAATAAATGATCTCAACAGATTCTTTACATTTAAATGAATAAAAATATGTATGACAACTATGCATAGTTTAAGTACACTTAAACGCAGTTTTTCACGGCCAGATCAACAAAATGCATGTTTTTAGTAGGTACAGATTACGGCCCCCGTAGAACAAGTGACGTCAGATGTTCTGTCCAATTTGTATGGGGCGTTTTAGCGCTCAGTAGATACGCCCGACTTTGATTCTCATTTTTGTCGTTATTAGCGCTCGATTTCCAGTTTATTCGAAATAGACATTTGATTCCCATGAGAAAACGTATTGATTAACATCATAAAAAAAATGGAGTCAACATCCCTATTTACACCAGTATCTTTACCTTAAATATTTTGGCGAGGTATTCCCTACAGGCGGGCACTTTCTTGAGCACGGCGCACGTGCTCATCTGTTCCTTGAGGAAGCTGGGCGTGAGGTACTGACATCGAACTGCTTGCAGGATGTGCTCCATCCGAGGGTGGCGCCGGTCTTCGTCATATTTCACCTGCAAGGCGGAGTGATGGCTGTTAGTTCATTTTTAACCAACTTAAAAAAAGTGTTTGTTTCCTCATTAACCGTCCCTTATTAACCGATTTTGAAAATACTTCCTCTATTGGAAAGGATATACTTTCAGATTGTCCCATAGAAATTTCATCAAAATCGGTTCAATAGTTTAGTTTTTTAAATCAAAATAACTGAAAAAATTATGTCATCCAAGTATACAAAGTTGCTTTTTTACTTTTTAGTGCGTTTTTTCATAGCTGACTTTTCGAAGTCGGTTTTTATTTTGTAAAAAGTTCTTTTTATTGTTATTGATAGAAGCCTTTGGGCTTAAAAATTCCCGACATCTGGACTAATCAGTGATCCATATGATCCTATACGAAAAGGAAGGAAGTTTTTATGGTCCTTTGGTGATACAGATCGTGGATTAATGGTAGTAATGTCGCTTGCTGACCCTTAGTCGATTCGTCTACTCAATACTAATGTTAAAAGAGGTAAAGTTTGTGTTTGTTACCGCTAGTATTGGGACACTGGTTCGATTCTTAAAATTCTTTCACTAACAGTAAGTTACTTTACTCCTGAATACTTTGGGCTGCATTTTGTTCTGATTTGCTTGCTTGCCTTTTACCTACCCTATATCTTATATCTGTTGACAATTTTGTTTCACCTCCGAATATATGTCGATAGTATAAAAGCTAAAAATGTATTTCTGAGTATTAATGTTGTGTGTGTGTGTGTGTGTGTGTGTGTGTGTATCACTCATAGGTCTTGAGGTCTCTAGATATATGTGAGAATTGCAATCCTTGTTAGAAATCTGGGTCCGTGTAGGTACAAAATTGTCGGGTGTTATAACTTATAACGTTTAAAACATAGACACTCGACATGTGTATAATCATAATAAAGCTACATACTTTATGGTTTAGGTACCTAATAAAGTTGCAAGTCACTCTCGTCGCTCCAAATCTATGTAACATTCAAATAGAGATAAAAATTTAAATACAACGACTCATTCGGCCGCACGTTTGTTATGTAGTTATTGAAAGCGTGATTATAGGAGTACTTAGGTGTTGTTGCTGGGAATACCCGAGTTCCTCGAATTTGGGTTATGTTGATTTTGATGACCACGAATAATAAGTTCTTTTTGTTTGATCAGGGAATTAAAATATAGTTTAAAAAAATACTCTTAGTTTACAAATAAGTACTTACAGTCACAATTCTACTGTGACTGAAAATAGACACAAACACTCTATATGTAGGTTACAAGCTTAGCGATAGAAAACACAATAAATAAAGGGATGTCAACTCAAACCGAAAACAGTCAATACTACGAGTACAGCTATACAGACATATACTATATCTTGTATATTACATAATATAGCAATATTTTTGTTTTGGTAACATCGTTCAAGTATTTTGTTTTCCGATCATGTTCGAAGGTTTTTTTATCAACACGTAGAAAATATAATGACCATAAAGTATATTTTATCTTATCACGCAATCATGGAAACACAAGTTTTGGTTGAAAACGTCAGCAACGTGTTTTGTTGTATGGTTTCGCACGGGTTTGAACAGTTATACGTGTAAATGTCAAGTAAATAATGTTATACCCATAGAGGTATAGAATAAAAAAGAGGTATACAAATCTGTGGTTATATACCCCACTATACTCATTGTGTCTTAGTAAAGTTGTGGGGCTTTAATAAAACATCACGCGAGGTTTGGAGGAAAACATAAAGTTTTTACAATATTGTTTCATTTTCCTAGGCGTACGTACACTCAACGGTTACTATCTAATCTATTAATTTTACACATTAGCGTATAAATAAACTCAAGCTACTTTCCCACTGAAACCCCTTCGTATACAGGGTGAGTTTGAATTGCTTTGTTATCCTGGAAGGGGGTGATTAGGACCATGTTTGTTGACAAGTTGTTTGAACTTTCATTGGAAATAAATCATTCAAAATTTCCATAAAAAAAATCACTTCCAATGTGAAGTGCGTGGCATTTTCTGGAATTGTTTCCAAGTCTCTTCTTATCAATATAATCATTTCACAAAGTTCAACATCAAGTCAATCAACAGATCTAGGGCTACCCGGAAGTTCTGTAGTAGAATTTTGAAGTAAACTTCTCCAATGAAGAAGCTCTTGAAACAAATGTTGTTGATCCCTGATTGATTGAAGACTTTTTTGCTTATTTTATCAACTTTTATTGATTGTTTTTGCAAAATTATGAAAGCACAGTAAAGCTTCATTCAGTATGTAAGTTTACAAGTGGCTCAAATGACAATTATAGTTATTGTATGTAGGTAAAAAACAAGCATTAATTTCAATTCATTAGGCAATCATTTAAGTAATAAAAATAAAGCAATTAATAATAAATGATTTTCGGGTTATTTTTATTTTTTACTTTTGTAGTCGTGTTTTTAATTTGGTGTCATTTACGAGGTATCGAGTCATCTGCGAGTGTCCGTCTGGGTTTCCGCTTTGTTCATGAAGCCTAATCATAATATTAATTAATAATAATTAATTAAATAATAATTAATTGCTTTAATAAAATATGCACGTGAGTAAATTAATTGTCTATCATACATACCTACATTTTATAAATACTCTACTATTGTTACTCTATAGTATATACCATTTATTCTATGACAGTAAGTACGTAGTTAAGGACTCGACAAACTAAAATTCTCCGTGAGCTAAATTAGCTTATATTGTGACCGAATTACGTCTTATTGTGAAAGCAGAACGCAATATGTTTAATGTTTTATACATTCATTTATCTTACATCATGCTTTCACCCAGTTTTTTCCCCCTTAGTATCCTATATTCGTGTTGTTCGCAACCGCAACGAATTTCAAAATCGAATTAGGTTTACTGTACATAGATGCCAGCCAAAATGTAATTTGGCGATATTAGAAAAGGAAAGTTGTGATCTCTGTAGTTTTAGGACGAAAATCGTTGCGATAACCCTCTTTTTCAGACAAAAAATAAGACGGTTCTCAAACCTCTAAAAGCCAGTGTTTTGTTTTTAATTTTCTCTCGCTCACGTGAGATGTGAAGCGTCAATACAGGTTAAATGATTTTTAGCGACGGATTCTGTCAGTCTGTTTTTATATGTTTATGACTAAATCAGAAAAAGTGGAAACACGGCGTGTATGATGTAATTGCAGAAAAATGAGTCGTTCTAAAAATTGTCAGGAAAACAGCAAAAATACAATCACGCTGAGTGTAAAGTAAAGCATATAACTCCTTCTTTGATTTGTAAAACTCAGACTATCATACATGGGAATTCGGTATTCATATTTGGCTCTTCAAGTTATTTAAAGTTAGGTAAAACAGATTACTTCGCAATAAGTGCGTCATCATAAAAAAGAAAAGTCACATCTGCACGGCCATATTTTGACATATCACGCCATGTTCAACATGATTTCTATATGAGACGAAAATAAAAAGGTGATGGGGTTATCTATGTCAGCCATTTTACAATGATGAATTATGAATAATTGTGATATTGAATTTCACCAAAACGGAATGGTAAATGGCTCAACAGCCTATTGAGTCTTTTATCACGATCATCATCAGCTGGAAGACATACACTGCTAATATGTTGCTCCATATTATGGCAACACGCTTAGCAGGAGCCTTGGGTTTGCAGTTAGCCAGCTTTTGCGGCATTTCCGGGAAAGAGATGGGGCCGCGGTGTCCCGGTAAGAATCAAATACAGCCGAAGTACGACACAATATACATAATTAGGGCTTACCTTTCGTATGAAATGAAAGGGAATACGATAAACTTTGTAATCTAAATTAGTATTGAACTTGACATTGATAAGCCAGCCATGACAAATTCATTAGCACTTTGACTGCATGACAATACGTTTTCGAGAGCGTCACAGTTACGTGCTTTTAACTTTGTATAGTCGATGGTTTAGTGTTTGACCGCTATCTCAAGTGAAGTGACGATGTGGTGACGCGCAAAGGCTAGAGAATCTTGAATAGTTAGATAGTAGGGTTGCCACAATGATATGATTGCATCACGCTATTTCGTAAAACCATTGTTCAACCTCAGCCAGAAAAGAATCCTCGACCTACCCATAGGACGGTGGCTCCAATAACACTGCGCCATCATCGCTTCCAATAAAAACTCCCAAAAATTTTCATAGCCCTCCTGTTCTTTGTTTTACTACAGCCATTAATGGAAAGATGTCAAATTATTTAAATCTTCTATCGCGTTAAAACCTCGTCGAAACAATGGTTTCATCAGCCTTTTAAAATATTAAATACTTTTTTTTACTGAATTTAAAAATGACTGAGTCATGACTTTGCGGTAGAAGCTTTTTGATTATGACACTTAAGATAAAGGCTTTAAAGTTAAAATTCGTTTAATTGTACCAATTGCTACTATTATTCTAGACACAATAGATCAGAATATACTATAATATATAATACTATAATGTCTACGGGAATACATACGGGAATGTATTCCCGTAGACATTTTAGTATTATTATAGTATTCCCGTGAACATGATGCTTGTAACTGCGTCGAAATATCGGGTGCTCATCGCTCAATAATAATCACGGTAAATCTCCCGTTACAATGTGGGAATTTAGGGTTCATGTTATATGTATGCATGTGAGTTTTTTATTCCACCATAATTTGAAAATGCACAGATTTGGATGTATGGGGTATCGTTAGAATCCTTACCTACTAATGTGTGAATTAGTAAATAAACGTGAAAGTTTAAAACAGTGTTTATGAACCCTAAACACATATACACTCCTTTTTTATGCGGTCATGTAACAATAGGCCATAGGCCACACTATCGCATACCAGGCGGGATAAACCTGCACAGGTAAAATACAGGTCTACAGGAGCGAGCGTGTAGAGTATCCAATAATACGTCAACAGATTGGCAAGTCTTTCTATTCTGTTTAAATTTCGAAATGACTTTTTATTGTTGATTTGAAAATTTAATAATTATTGTAACCTGTGCCTGTACCTGCGCAGGGCCAGTTCAGTCCGTCTATTTGTCGATATAATTGTATTTTTCTTACCCAACTTAAAACAGCGTTGTAGACTTCCCGTTCTTCCCTCACGTTGAGCTCGTCTTTTCGAATTAAACATATCAGTTCTTGTGCCGTTAACTGTAGAAACTCCTCTTCTTGACAAACCTGTACCAAAACAGAAAAAAATTAAGTAGAAAAAAAACAATTAAGAGTAAGACTGAATGTAAATAAACCACGTGATTTAAAGAAAAGCTCGATTTGAGCTCAATTTTTTTACCTAGCAACTTTGTACTTATTGAAATCAATGTTCAAGTTGTGAACAAAATACGTTCAACTCTCAGTTGTTCTACGTACCTCAGCGTTCCAAATAAACCCCATTCTTTATCACTGCTCGTGCGTTTCTGATAATATTACGTGTATATGTAACAGATATCGCTTGTCGGGCTAATATCCGGAAATCAGAGCTACGTAGGCGACGATTACATTACATTGACTAGAGATAGTTTTGTGAACTGAAAAAATAATGTATCTGTGGTAGGGACCACCCGCCGCGGTTTGAATATTCGTGTTCTACGATCAATTTGAATTTTCAATACAGAACAAAATTTTTTTATACTGTTTGATGACGAGACGAGCTGGGCTTTTGCCTGATAGTAAGCATAACGCAGGCCCAAAAGAATTTCAGTGTCACACAGAACTTTGAAACACAAAAACCTGCGCGGCGCTGCATTGTGCTGGTTACCCTGAGACATATTACGTATTAAGTCTTATAAGCCCAGTAATTTCACTGACTATGTACTTTGCTCATCAAGCCGGAACACAGTAATGCTTGCACATTACCGCTTGGCGGCTGACTTCACGAGCAAAGCGCTGGTACCAACCCAGACGCTCCCAGAAGAGTTAGTCCTACCACCTAGTCTATCTATCTATTTAACAACATGCGTTGAATAATTTAATATACTTTAGCTTTATTGTTTTATATTTTCGATTAAGCAACTAGATTTAAGGTAAATAATTTTTGTCATGTTTTTTCACGCTCGAACCTTCAATGACGCAATAGTTGCCTCTCTTTCATTTATGCAGAATAGCAGTGACAGCGCTTCGGCTGTCAACCTCTTAACTACTTAAAATGAGGTAACATAGTTTTCAAACTCTAACCTATAGTTATTGAAAAAGTATCGCTACTAAACTGATTACTAGGCAAAATAAGTCATTCCATCAAGTCTTTAAAATATTTTTTCCTCGTATCAGTTATTATTATCATTTTCAGAAAAAAGATAAAAGAAATCATATATCGATAAGTGAATTACCTACTTTAGCCACCATTTTAGATCTTATATCGACAAAGCGCCTTTTGAAAAACATCTAAAAACTACGTATGGCTTTCGATCGAAAAATAGGCACTGCAGACAAAAACAAGATAGTCTAATACTTTGAACATAGGATTCAATACCCTCTAATCTCATTTCCTTTGTGTATATGCTGCATATAGAGGCGCTTGCAAAACAAATGTCATACAGAGTCATAGGTACTCAATTGGGTTGTTGACTGTATTCAAATAAAAATATAATTTTGCCGCGAAACGGTAGTTTTTGTGACAGAAATCCTATTAAACACAATATTTTTGTTTATTTTTAAGGAATTTAATTTAAATTAAATAATCAAAATGTAATCACATCAATCCGAAGTCACGTGACCTAAAACGCCCGTGACGTCACTGTTTCAATCGGAATGAATATATATTTTTTTTTGTTTTGTTTTTGACTCCACGTGATTTGCGCTAT
This sequence comes from Crocallis elinguaria, assembly GCA_907269065.1. NCBI lineage: Eukaryota > Metazoa > Arthropoda > Insecta > Lepidoptera > Geometridae > Crocallis > Crocallis elinguaria. The sequence continues at coordinate 4,879,420 of OU026079.1, read as the reverse complement.
TAACTAGTGTCAAGTTATATAAATAATAATATATAATAAATCTCTAGTTTTGGTGCATGAAAGTCGTCAAAGTCACATTAAAGTTTAGTCTAGGCGCGGTCGAGTCGAAGTGACGCTTCAGTAAATTGGTGGATAGTTTACTGAAGCTTCTATGGAGTTTTGGATAGAATACGAAAATACACGTTTTTCGTATTTGTACTATTTGCCTTTCACTCGTGCAAGTTTACGAACACTTAATGGTTAATAATCCACTATTATTACACATTAACACTCTATAAAACAAAGGTTTTAGTACATAACACAAAATCAACAACAGCACATTTTCGCATTCCCGCCAAAACTCCAATGAGTATATAGCTCGTTGCGCTTAACTGCTCAGTATTTTAGAGTGATTTCTGTGATTATATATCTGTGCTGTGAATTCCGCGCCTATTTTTCTAAATTTATTTCGACTCTTGAATATTCTCCCATGATGGAAAGTGGCTTCATAAAGCCAAATAATTCCAATTTGCCGAGAATTGATTGTTTTACGGTGGCCAATTTCTTCTCGACAAACGATAATTTCTGCTCTGCTGAATTTAGAAATGTGAAGACCTCCGTGTAAGTACCTACTTATTATACCAAAAATCATTATTTCTATAACCAACAATGAATATATAACAGTAATCATAGATTCTAAGATCCAAAGTGTATTAATTAAGCAAAGCATATATATAAATCAATAAGCTCAAAAAACTTAGAACTCATATTTTAATACATAACAATACATACACAGAAAGCATCGAATGAACTTGTCACTAAACGTAGCACAGACTAGGTAGTAGTGGTTATATTCTCTTTGCTTGTCACTTTACAGTGTTATAGAAAATTACTCTGTGGTAATTGAACACGTGACGTCACTGCCGTTTTGGAGCAAAATTTAAAACGGCATTTTAAATACATGATAATTAAAATATTACTTGTTTTATAAAGTAAATTTAAATATTTTGGGTTATATTAGGCCCATACGCATCGTTTTAAACACTTTCCCAAAATCAGTCAACATCCCAATTAGCTTCCCTATCCAGTGCAGTTGGATTACTCTTGAATTCAGTTTCAATTCCAATCAAATTTCAATCTATACAAATAAATATTTGTCTCTTTGTAATATCAAAATAACAGCTTTTTACCAAATGCATATTAAGACTAGGCTCTCATTATAATTTTCCCACGTTTGCTCCGCCTCCACACCCCGCAACGCGCAACTGCACTGCCGCGCCGCAGCGCACACCCCGCTAATATTACGCGGCGATAGACCACTGCTAGATCGCCGCGGCCCGAGCCGTTATAGCGTGAGCCGTTCTCGGTTGCGCGCTGGAACGTAGATGTCATAATAGAGTTTCCTTACACTTGAATACTTTATTATAGTATATACTACTAAATTATTATTATTTAATTTCAATAATAATGCAATGTTTGATGGTTTACGCTAACGCATATATTCCGCCGTTTTAAATGATGGAGAAAATAATTAGGTAAATCAAATCAATAAAAATTGAAAAGCGGGAACCGACTTCGACGAAAATATCGTGATATATGAAACATCCCCCATTTTCCCACACTTACTGATGGTACTCTATACAAATAAATAAAATTGAAGTGTCTGTTTGTAATATCAAAAAAGACGAATTGACAACCTCCTTCTTTTTTGAAGTCGGTTAAAATTGTACTCATGAGAAAAATAATTAATGATTAAACGAACTTACCTGTAAGTGAAGTTCTATCGTAATTATTTGAGCTGTTTCGTCCGAAGAGATTACCAATAACTATTAATACACATGTAGTTACACCGTACGTACGGTGACGCCAGTTTGCACTAATAGTTGAGAATATTTTTTTTTTATGTGGGTACTTTATTTTCCTCCTTACACCAACTAGATAAAACGTCATTTAGTTCAGAGTAATAATATATAAGATCCGTTTACTTTGTGAAAAATCTGGTTTTATTGACACAATAAATCAATTATTATAACATTTGTTGAGATTTACAACAAATAATTATGTTATTAGTAGAGACTACCTGCTAATAGTAATTATATTTCATAGCTCCATTCTTCAGATATATCTATATATTAATAGATATTTATACCAGGTAGTCCTTCTTTCACACAGGTAAATTCGCACGCTTTTAGAGTCGTATCGATTAAAAAATCTATTCTATCGCTGGTACCCTCACTACAGCGCCTCCCTATAACATCATTCTTTTTTCGTGCGCGGTAGAAGACGCACGCGTCTCAACAAGTTTCGTCGCAAAAGAATTTAAATTCATGATACCGAAACGACAAAATGAAGATAAATTAATACATCGCTACAAGAACAAAATTAAGGAACTTGATAACAAGAAACAACAAGCCTCCCGACGTCGTCGGGTTATAACATATTCCGATTCGGAATCAGAGTCTGAGGTCGAAAGAAATGAAGGTTAGTACCTACACTATCAGTTTCTATAAGTGTCCCAAACTCGTTAAATGCATCTCTAAGTCTGCCGGGAGGTTAACTGCGGGTTATACACGAAGGCTAGACATGATGTAATATAAACTACAGAGTAGTTTCTATAAGTGTCCCAAACTCGTTAAATGCATCTCTAAGTCTGCCGGGAGGTTAACTGCGGGTTATACACGAAGGCTAGACATGATGTTATAGAAACCTGGAGGTTGACTGCGGGTCATACACGAAGGTTCTAATAAAAACGTTAGATACCTATCAAGTAACGTTAGATATGAATAAGGTTTGGCACAAGAAAGCTTCCACGATGCACAATTTGAGAATTTTCTCAGTTCTTAGGCGTTCTCACAGCAGCCTGCCCGGCTGGAAAATACGGCTGGCTATACACAGAAGTTTTTAGAGAGAGAAAAGTATCTTGCACTTCAAAATGAGGCTAATTATGACACTAAATTTAAATTATCAGCGAATGTTCTACCAGATTTATACTGTTGGAGAGCAAACATTCTAGCCACAAAAAAAAAACTTGGTAGCTCCTCCAGTTTATGATTTAGACATTTATACAGATGCATCTAGGATTGGCTGGGGGGCCGTCTGTAATAATTTGTGCACAAATTGCCATTGGAAAGAAAGTGAACTGATGATAAACTTTTTAGAACTTCAAGCTGCCTTTTTCGGGCTCAAATGTTTTGCTACAAACAAAACCAATTGCACCATATTGACGCGAATAGATAATACGACCGCTATAAGCTACATTAATGGAATCTATTTCGAGATCTATTTGGCAATGGGGTGAAGAACAAACTCTATGGTTGTTCGCTTCATACATAAATACTAAAGATAACGTAGAAGCTGATGAAGAATCAAAAGAGTCAACCCTGATATTGATTTAGAACTTTGCTCACAAGCTTTTCAAACCATTGTTCAAAAGTTTGGCGAACCTAGTATAGATGTTTTCGCATCTCGCGCCAATACCAAATGTTACACATACGTTTCATGGAAGCCAGATCCATATGCATTTACCTTTGAAGCTTTCACGATTTCTTGGCATAATCACTACTTTTTTGCTTTCCCCATTTCCATTGATTCTCAAGTGCTTACAAAAAAACTGTGAGCGAGCAATCAAAATAGCATCAATTATTTTGGTTTTAACGGAACAATTCCAAAGAGGAGCTTCATATGGCTCATTAAATACTCATCGTTCGGCTTTCTCATTACTTCTAGGAAAGGAAATAGGCTCTGATGAAAACATATCGCGCTAGTTAAAAGGAGCTTTTAAAATTAGATCAAGCATACCCAACTATTCATATACATGGGACCCTCAAACAGTACTTAACTTTGTTTCGGATTGGAATCCTAAAGATAATTTGCCTTTAGTTCAAATCACTAAAAAAACTTACAATACTCATTGCTTTGTGCACTGTTCACCATGTACAAACACTTTCTGTAATAAAAGTAAATGATATTATGATTACTCAAAATCAGATAATTATTAATATATCAGATATAATCAAAACATCAGCTCCCGGTCGTGAGCAGCCGATTTTGTTATTACTCTACTTTCAAGAAAAAGAGAGTATTTGTTCTGCCGTTCGGGATAGCCTGTTCTTAACCCACAAAAGTCCGCATGAATATGCTTCAGCGCAAACCATCAGTCGATGGATAAAAGACGTTTTAGCTGCAAATGGTATCAACGTGGTGACATTCAGCGCACACAGCACGCGGCATGCCGCCACATCGAGCGCGAAATCTGCTGGTTTTTCTGTTGATTCTATCCGTAAGATAGCCGGTTGGACACCAATTTCGCAAACTTTTGCAAAGTTTTATAATCGTCCAACAATTGTAGAAAACTTTGCTAGGTCATTACTTGAACCTAGACTTACTTAGTTTTTTGTGTGATTATATTGTGTACATGTACAATTAAGTATTATTTTAGTTAATTCGGTTGCGTAACTTTTAATAATGATTCAAATTGAATAAATATATTTTCTCTTTATTCAAAAATATCTTCGTTTCATGTGCAATAACTTGATTTATTTTATCTACATAACCAAAAACTGTTTGTCTCTAAACATCTACCTGGTATAAATATCTATTAATATATAGATATATCTGTCGAATGGAGCTATGAATAGCTCCATTCGAAGATATAGGAACCCTCCCTCCACTACCCAGTAAGTAAACAAAAGTTTTTGGGTAACTTCTCTAAAAGAATGACGTTATAGGGAGGCTCTGTAGTGAGGGTACCGGCGATAGAATCGATTTTTTAATCGATACGACTCTAAAAGCGTGCGAATTTACCTGTGTGAAAGAAGGACTACCTGGTATAAATATCTATTAATATATTGATATATCTGAAGAATGGAGCTATTCATATAATAATGATTGAACTTCGCTTGTGAAGTTCGTTTGATCATATATTATTAATAATGATGAAACTTAAAATATATATGCCAAAATCATAATATTGAACTAGTGTTCTTGTAATACTTCTGATATAATTGTTCTTGCAAAAGACATATCACCTTCAGACACAATAGTCTTATTATAGAATTTTCCAAATGTATTGGAACTACCGCTCCAGCCAGCGATAATAATAATCTCTATCGATTGACAATTTTATGAGGGGAGAAATCGACTAACATCAAAAAAATAGGAAAAAAGGACGAATTGACAACCTCCTCCTTTTTTGAAGTCGGTTAAAATTGTACTCATGAGAAAAAGAATCTCTATCGGTTGACTATTTTATTAGGAGAGAAATCGAGAAACATCAAAAAAATACGAAAAACTATGAATTGAGAACCTCCTCCTTTTTTGTAGTCGGGTAAAAATTGTACTCATGAGAAAAATAATCTCTATCGATTGACAATTTTATTAGGAGAGAAATCGAGTAACAACAAAAAAATACGAAAAACGATGAATTGAGAACCTCCTATTTTTTGCAGTCGGGTAAAAATTGTACTCATGAGAAAAAGAATCTCCATCGGTTGACTATTTTATTACGAGAGAGATCGAGTAACATCAAAAAAATAGGAAAAAGGACGAATTGTCAATCTCCTCCTTTTTTGAAGTCGGGTAAATATTGTACCATAAGTAAAAGAATCTCTATCGTTTGACAATTTTTAGGAGAGAAATCGAGTATCATCAAAAAACAAATACGAGAAACGGACGAATTGTGAACTTCATCCTTTTTTGAAGTCGGATAAAAATTGCCAGGAATATGACTGGGTAATGGCTATATGCCAAGAAAAATAATCAGACCATAACTCCGAGTAATTACATCTTTGCTTCTCTCATTTTTCTTGCACAATCTACCAAACGGTTCTCTCTTTTGCGAACATATAATTTCTTATTGTCCTTGTTCCCTATTGTAATATCGAAAGTTGCATGCTCGCTTGTGACAAAAACAATCACAGGTCCACCCGCATCGGCGCACGGCGCTATACTGAGGACTGCTCGCTTCGGATAACTATTATAACGCGAGGTGCCAGCGTAATAAGGTCGAATTTAGTGTGCACTGTTTGAACACACTTTAACTCAGAACTAAATGACGTAAGTCTCAAATCTAATTTATTTTATTAACAGGTTAATAATTTTTCTAGGTAAATTTGTTTTTGTCAGTGGATAGTAAAATATATTTTCTTGGTGTGGTAATTATTTTGAAAATAAAACTTAAGCCGTTGAGTAAAAAAGTGTATTTTACACTGAAAAAAGCATAATTTTTGATAAGAAAATGTATCGAATGAAAATGTATCAATCGTGTTTTTGTTTAGATCATGGAGAGATAAAGGTCTCATAAAACATACATGTTAGTTTCAAGTTGATCACGTATGTGGTTGACCCAGCATCTCGGTGGAAAAACCCTTAAAAATTGAGAGTATCGCCTTAAAGTATATACGGTACCAATAACAAAACAACCATTTTTTTAATTTTTGTCTGTCTGTCTGTCTGTTTGTTCCGGGTAATCTCCGAAACGGCTGGACCGATTTTGACGGGACTTTCACTGGCAGATAGCTGATGTTACAAGGAATAGCTTAGGCTACTTTTATTTTCGAAAAAGAATTAGGGTTCCACGCTAAAAATTAAAAATCATAAAATTCAATACATCCGCGCGGGTGAAACCGCGAGGGGCAGCTAGTTCCAAATAATATTAAAAGAAGCAATGGAATTGAAATTCAATTATTTACTTGCCGAATAAAATCATTCCAATTTCAATATACATCAATGTCAAAATCGCGTCAACAGTAGCAAAATAGTGGTCACCTATTTTGCTAAACACTACGCTGGAATCTGTTCCAATCGGGCCTTAGGCTAAGATTCAGAGACGATTCTAAGCGTAGACTTTGGCTTCCATACCTATGTCAAAACTGTATAGAATTTTGACGTATGGAAGCGTGAGTCCACGCTTAGATTCGTCTCTGAATCTCAGCCTTAGTATGCATTCAAGAGAACGAAACTACACGAACTCGATCCCAATCCCAATTTACGATTGGAATCGAGTGTCAAGAGTAAGCTGTTAGTGGGAGGACTAACTCTTCTGCGAGTGTTCGTCTGGGTTGTTACCACCGCTTTTCTCGTGAAGTCTGCCGCCAAGCAGTAATGTGCAAGCATTACTGTGTTCCGGTTTGATGAGCATAGTAGCCAGTGAAATTACTGGGCTTAGGAGACTTAATACCTAATGTCTCAGGGTAATGAGCGCACTGCAGTGCCGCGCAGGCCTGTGTTTCAAAGTTCTTAGTGGCACTGCAATTGTTATGTGCCGGCGTTATGCTTACCATCAGACTACTTACCAGCTCGTCTCGTTACCAAATCGCATTAAAAAGATCCCGCAGATCTAGGCTTACCTGTGTAAAATGCCTTTCAATAAACTGGTTAGCTTTCTTTTTCAATTCGACGCAGCCGTGTTGTTCCGCAAAGTTGGCGATGCCGATGGCGTTCGAGGGGTCCAGCTGTCGGTCGAGGAACGCGCAGCACGCGTCTATCACGTTCGATATCTGTCAGCACACAGCTAAAATAATTATAGTTTGCTTAAGGTAGTCAGAAACTTGGTTCGGGGTTAGTTTGGAACGATTTCCTATTTATTGTTGTTAGGCTGTGGTCGCAGTATATGAAAATGTTTGGGGTGTGCCATATTTATATTTAACTATAAACAACTGTTGCTTTACGGGTTTATGGCATTTTTTAAACTAGCTCGCGTGATAGTCTGGTTGTTCAACACACGACTGTGTTGAATTATGTGCAGTACGGCTAAGGAGTGGAATTCTTTGCCAGCCTCTGTGTTTCCCAATAGCTATAATTTGGGAGTTTTCAAGTCGAGAGTGAATAGGTTTCTTCTAGGCAAGCGTGTTCCATCGTCGACCGCATCGCCGCTTAACATCAGGTGAGATTGTGGTCAAACGTAAGCCTATTTTGGTTAAAAAAAAAAAAGTAATAATCAATAGACATGCAACGATTTATTTACGATACGATTCATTGGTTACGAAAGATCCTCAACGAAAGGCGCCACCAGACCGTCACACGAGCTAGTTTAAAAAAATGCTATAAACCCGTAGAGCAACAGTTGTTTATAGTTATACTAGCTGCTGCCCGCGGTTTCACCCGCGTGAAGATTTTGGATTTCATGGGTTTTATTATTTTGCGCTGAACCCTATTTCTTTTTCACAAATTAAAGTAGCCTATGTTACTCCTTGTAACATCGGCTATCTGCCAGTGAAAGTCCCGTCAAAATCGGTCCAGCCATTTGGGAGATTACCCGGAACCAACAGACAGACAAAAATTTTAAAAATGGTATAAAAAAAAAAAAAAGGTACCGTATATATTTTCTTTTATATGCATTTAGTAAAAAGCTGTTATTTTGATATTACAAACAGACACTTCAATTTTATTTAGTTGTATAGATATTAATCTGCACATAATTCAACAGTCACGTGTGTTGAATTATGTGCAGTTATATGAGGGAGTGGGCCTTAATGCAATTAGATACCTATACTAATTTCAACTTGATGCTTGAGATAACAGAGTGTAATCTTAGCTAATAGACCGAACATGAACTTTGTTTCTGAATACGAATTTGATTGCGCGGCTTAGCCGGTGCTTTGCTAACACTGTTCTTAGATCGTTTTACGGTGCTGTCTCTGAATATAACCCTTAATTCTGCTTTTCTATTGGTGCAATTTTCGAGGTCCTTCAAACTGCTAATCATTCCCTTTCTACGATATAAACTCACCTGGAACATAGTAGCAGCCGGTAGCAGTTGACACACGGTCACCTCCGTTATTCTGATCTTGCCCGTGTACATGAAGTAGACGAGCCACGCCATCGCCGAGGGGCACACGCCTTGTAACCGCACTCGGGACATCTCGCACTCTTTCAAACCGCTTGTGAACATTGCCTATGGACAAATAAAAGAAAAATGCAGTAGAATCAAGCTTGATAATAATATGCAAACAATGAAAGGTGCAATGGCAGGGCATTTTCTAGTAAGTACCCTTCTAGCCTTAGAAGTTCTAGGTAAGCTTATTTTTTATACTATTTGATAAGGAGACGAGGTGGTCGTTTGCCTGATGGTAAGCATAACGCCGATCCATAACAATTGCAAAGCCACATAGAAATTTGAAACACAAAGGCCTGCGCGGCACTGCAGTGCGCTCGTTACCCTGAGACATTAGGTATTAAGTCTCATAAGCCCAGTAATTTCACTGGCTACTCTGCTCATCAAACCGGAACACATTAATGCTTGCACACTACTGCTTGGCGGCAGACTTCACGAGCAAAGCGGTGGTAACAATCCAGATGGACACTCGCAGAAGAGTTAGTCATCCCACTAACAATATCCCTGAGATGTATTAAGTCTCATAAGCCCAGTAATTTCGCTGGCTACATTGCTCATCAAACTGGAACACAGTAATGCTTGCACATTGCTGCTTGGCGGCAGACTTCACGAGCAAAGCGGTGGTAACAATCCAGACGGACACTCGCAGAAGAGTTAGTCCTCCCACTAACAATATCCCTGAGATGTATTAAGTCTCATAAGCCCAGTAATTTCACTGGCTACATTGCTCATCAAACTGGAACACAGTAATGCTTGCACATTGCTGCTTGGCGGCAGACTTCACGAGCAAAGCGGTGGTACCAATCCAGATGGAGACTCGCAGAAGTGTTATTGCTACCACTAACAATATCCCTGAGATGTATTAAGTCTCATACTTCACGAGCAAACCGGTGGTACCAATCCAGAAGGAGACTCGCAGAAGTGTTAGTCCTACCACCTAGTCTAAATCTGTCGCCATAAACCTAACGGTATGGTTCCAGCAGCCGATCTGCGGCGTAAGTACGGATCTTTTCGGTCGATAAAATTCGATAAAATTGACAGTTAAAATAGATAAAACCCACTTTATCGATTTTAACTGTCAATTTTATCGACCCGAATAGATCCTTACTTGCACCGCTGGAGCCGGTCTCATTCTAAGTTTAGGGAATTTAAACCACCTTCGACGTCGTCGTCATAAGATCGAAGAATATCGGCTTACGAAATCATCAAAGCGATTTCTCTCGTTGGTACCTTTTGATACAAAACTAATACATATTATAAAGCAGTAAAGTTTGTAAGTAATCAAACTAACGCTAGTCTCTGAATTGTTATATGTTCTGTATTGATATATATTCTGTGCCACTGATCCCCTTCTAAAAACTCTTTCACCAATAGTAAGCTACAGGCTACATTATCCCTGAGTGCTATAGGCTACATTTTAATCTGATTCCACGTCCGTGAAGCCGCGGGCAGACGCTAGTACAAAATAAAAGCATTGTTATAAAACTATAACGTAGTACATTCTACGCTTCACAACAGTAACTATCTGGGAAATATTTTATATTTTTATTAAGTACTTTATCTTATCGTAACATACAAAACTATTTCAATTATTATGTTATGATGACGTTTACAAAATTTTAAAGCTAATTAATTACCTACTTCGTCAATGAGTAAACTAGGAAAACATGTTTTCTTTATGACGCAGTTGATTCAACAGATAAGAAAAGACGTAGTGCTGAAACACAAACTAAAAGTACAGAAGCAATATCACGTGTGGGTGGAGTTGGTGAAGTCCCTCTAGACCAGCGATACTCAAAGTGTGTTCCGCGGAACCCTAGGGTTCCGCGATACCCCTGTAGGGGTTCCGCAAGAATTTAGAAAAAAATTCATGGTACTTTAATTATGCTTATTAATGAAGAATACACGTTTAATAAAAACTATTGTTTTATTGTAGGGTTCCGTCAAGTATTTCGCTTTCCAAAAGGGTTCCGTCACCAAAAAAGATTGAGAACCGCTGCTCTAGACAGTTCTTCCAACCGAAGACAAGCAACCGCTGGTTTTCATCGGGTTGGAGTTGAAACCGAAAATGATTGTTATAAACAGTAACCTATCACGCATAAAAATTACCATGAAACAAGCACAAATCCGTATTATATTATCCATATTTATAATAAATGCGAAAGTATGTTTGTAGTTTTGTTGATTTGTCATGTCATTGTCCAGGAATCAGAGAGTAACATAGGTGACTTTAATCCCGAAAAATGCACTGATATTGTCGGGAATCGCCACGCGTGTGATACCGCGGGCATAAGCTAGTATTTTAATATACGCAAGCATACAAGCGTCAAAATAACAAAGCGCATTTGTTTCAATAGTAAACTATCTGTAGGTCATCAATACATTAGTTTAAATTTAAGAGAATGAATAGGTGACTAAGCATTGCGAGACGCAAGCGTCACGCTTACGTAAAAGAACCCAATTTACATAAACAACGAATTGCGCCTCTGTCAGTTTTTAGCAAACAAAACAGAATTTCAAACTACTGTCAGAGCCGGCGCACTCCGCGCTTTAGGTATGGAACTATGTGCTGTGTAAAAAAGCTATCTCAAAGGTTTCGTTTTTCGTACCGGTCTTGCTGGGAATGCTGGGACAGCTAACTACAGACAGACAGAAGTTTCATCGACCAAGTCAGAATGGACCAAGTTGGAATGGGCTTCGAGGTTCCTCCTCCTTGCCCTGGCTGGAACTCAGGGTAGACTACAACCCCCCGATTGATATATACCTATAGCTACACAGCGCTCAGGCCTAAGTAGGAGAGCGCTGGAAGTGTTCAGCTCCAATAATTTAAAGAGTGTCGCATGCCAAATTACATATTAGGTACTTCATGGACTACATTCATCAAGTGAGAAAACTCACTGTGAAGCCTCTGGGCCTTCTGTCTCAGAGTCACGTTCATACTACCAATGACTTGTCTTATACAAGTCATTGGTAGTAGCTGAATCGAATTCCTAAAGAAAACTCAGTAGGTATATAAGACGAGGAAATTAAAATACGGAATAACTTCACATAGAAATGGAAATTAATATTTTTTCTTTACTTTAGGTATAAAACCAACGACGTACGTGCCTCAAGCTTGTAGGTCGATAGGATACTTCCTAGCATACTTACTTATATACTTCCTTGCAATTTAGTGCTCCGTCAAAACCTGTCTAAGGTACTCCTTAGACAGGTTTTGATGGAGCACTAAATTGCGGGTTTTAAAAAAAATATGGCTATATGTGTTGCCACTTCGTAATATTTAGCACTGGCGATGCCCACGTGACATGGGCTGTAGCAACAATCCTACTAATCCTACTAATATTATAAATGCGAAAGTGTGTTTGTTGGTTTGTCCTTCTTTCACGCAATAACGAAGCAACGGATCGACGTGATTTTTGCCATAGATATAGTTTATGGACCGGAGAGTAACATACGCTACTTTTTATCCCGGAGAAACGCACGGTTCCTGTGGGAAAGCGGGTGAAAACCGCGTGCAGAAGCTAGTGCAAAATAAATCGTGAACTGCTCATGTCACGTGGAACCTCGTCAGCGTTCAAGTTGTCACCCGCTTATTTATTTCTGAGACAAAACTATACGACCTTGAAAATACAAATTCAAAACAATATGATTTCTATTCTATTCGATATACAATTCAACAAACTTAGTGCATTAATACTAGCTGATGATGATATATTTTTCTGGTTGGCCTCGAATTTACATTCAAGTTCGTTACATGGGAACGAAAATTCAACAAGTTGAATATTGCATATTGCAAGTCACGATTGTGAGCGGAACTTTTTATCTGATTGTAAAACTGTCAAATTACTTTAAGATTTGTTACTTGAAAATGCATTAATGATGAGGTCAATGATATCTTAAAGTAAATTAACTACTAGACAGGTTTAGGTAATCGTGAAAGCACAAAACAGAGAGTATCTACAGAATAAAGCTAATGTATGAACTTCATTTATAATATCTACGCTCGGCGGCGCTAGGGCTGTCGACTCCGACTTACACAAAAGTGTGATGCAGAAAAATAAAAACTAGGTACGTATACCACAATAACTTTGTTAAATGACGATCCTGCTTAGAAGAGATTTTTACAAATCATTCCAGAAAATGCCGCGCACTTCACGTTTGCAGTGAATTAGTTTATTGTGTGAAAATTTTGAATCACGTATTTCCAAGGGAGGATTTCACAACTTCTCGATAGACGGATGGTCATGATCACCCTCTTCCGAGAGAACATACCAATTCAAATTCACCCTGTATAAACTAGATGAGTTTTGAAAAGAGCGATCCTCAATAACAGAGAATCATGAAAAATGGCAAGAGAGAAGGGGGCTTCGCCCTGCAGTGGTCACAATCACGTCTAAATAACAGTAACTTGTAGGCCAAAAAATATAAAATATATAGGTACGTACTTAACATCTTTTAAATAGTAATTTGGTTCTTAAAATGAAGCTCACCTTAAAATATGGACTACCCGCCGCGAGGACGACTTTGTGTACGTGGAATAGCTCGTTGCCGACTTCTAAAACGACGTCGGTGAGCATGTGGTGGGATCGCATTGTGAACATCATCTGTGGACGGAAAAATTCTTATTTCAAAAAGAAAGTTGTTATTAAATGTCAACGTTTCAAGTGAACTTTGAGAAGCTCAGTGGTGTTGAGATCGCTTGCCGACTCTAATCGCCTTTGAATCATACAATTAACTTGAGCTTTTGGTGAAGACGAACCGCATGGTGGCAAATCCTACTGGCTAGCTGCCACTCTTCAATTGAAAATCCATCGCCAAGCACAATCTGCGGGTTCCGGTTCCGGGTAATATAAAGGATATTCCGCAGTAATAAGATAATTACAAGCAAAGTGAAAAAAGCCAAAGCTGCGGCGCAAGTACTGTCATATCAGCTGAAATATTAGGTACTGCAAAACTTTATACTTGGTTTGTGCCTTGGGGTAGGTACCGTATATAACGTATATTTTATGGACTAGCAAGTAGTATTCACTACCTTACCTGCGGCGCGAGTACGGAAGTCGGTTCGATAAATTTGTCGAATCGAAAAACTCGATAAATTTATCGAATGTTGCGAGTACCGAAGTCTGATCGTAAGCATTGTATTAGTAGCTCTTTTTGCCGATAGTTTGTATGAAAATAAAAATCTTAAAAATATTTTCTCAAAATATTTTTGCGATGCCGTGCTTTTTGTTGCTTTCGGAATTTGACTGCTTATACATTATTATTCAAGGCTACTTATCTGTGAAAAAAGTACTGTATGCGCAAGCTTATCGGGAAGAGCGCAAATCGTTATTTGTTTAAAATTTCAATGATAATGCCAGATTATTAAAATCGATAAGCACCATCAATTTAGCTGTTAGAACCGGTTTTAGTTTATATCTATAAATTATTTCACAATATGGTGTTACTTTGAAATTTTGATTTTCACTCGTTGCGAAGGATGGGTTATAATTTCAGCAGTCCAAATATAGATGTCTCTACAAAAGCCACAATTGCAAATATGTTGCGACTAACTTTACCTAAATGTTATAGAATATAATAAACACATAGTATAGTCAGATACTATGATAGTCTGTGAGCACTTTCCTATATATAAGTATCCTTCTATAGTTATCTCCGGAAGGTATCCACTGTAGCGAATAGAGAAACGCGGAGTTTAAACTCATTCGATTCTCTTCGTCTAATCAAATAATGACAGAATAAATAATGTACCAAAACATAACGATTTCGGAATCAGGCTAGCGGCCGTGAGCGTCGAGATGACCTCAGGGGAGGCTGTAAGGATTCTCTCAGTGCGACACCGTTACCCGATCACAGGTCTAGAATAACATATATCTATAACATTACTGCATAATATAATAATATAGGTATATTAATAAATATGTACCTAAATAATCGTGGTGAAAAAATAGAAAAATATGTCTCACACAGACAATGCGCAACAGAAATGGAATTGCGCAGTTATTTATCAGTTTATTCATTGCAAGACGAAATGTATAAGTTTTCCTTATTATTTTTTATTTCGCCATGTTACATCGATTTTTAATCTACTTTTATCATATTGTAACAATGCACACCTTATGCAATAAATGTAATTAGAGAATGAACTCTTCATAATCTACGAAATTATTTCACTTGGCGTGTTCTTGAAAGACCTTATTACTCGTAGCCTTTTTATGCTCTTTTGTTTATAAATGTCATCAAAAAAAAAATCTACCTACCTATTCAAACGCAACTAGTTAAATATCATTAGTATACAGTACAGTATATTTAGGGCCAATCTTTCAATTGCAGCGTTAGTGGACTGATTGCTAGTGAACCGATAAATTTTATTGATCCGTTATGTGCTTGTCATTTTTTTTCGGGTCTTTCAATACTAATTTAACGGACCGTTAGCTACCTAAGGTTTATTTCTTTAGAATGGCAACAATTTATTTACGTCTGCCTTCACCATAAAGTTATTATAGCTCTGATGATTCAGAGAATTTACGACAAGTTTTTTTCTTGGCATTATATTGTTGGAATCCTTTTCTTATTTGCAATAAATACATATAGCCATCCTGTAGTCAAGCGAGCGAGGCAGCCCGGAACATATCTGGTTAAACGTCGTTTTTATGTCACTTCTACGTGTTGTTATTTGCATAGCGACCGCTTCTCCTTGGTTACTTGTTGTTTTTTTGAGTTTTTTCATTGGATTTAAAATATCGCTTTTTCTGTGGCGAACATACCACAGAAGCCAGGAAATAAAGAAAGAAGAATATTGCTTTTACCGTGAGGTTCAAAATGAGTGAAAAACTGAACGCAAAATTACCAAAACGAAAAGAAAAGGGCTGTAAATTTCCTCAATGAACAAAATAAGTTTCGTCCCATTTGCATTCTTCCCAATGATCAGTGCGATTCCGAACAATATATTATGGGGGCATGCGTTGCTGGTTGATATTTTGCAAGCGAGGCAAAACGTGCACTTGGCGCTAGTCACATCACTTCAGCTTCCACATATTATTTATAATGTTAGATTTTTATAAGTTTACAGTGTTTTGTATATAATTATATTTATACTTTTTTACAATTGTGTTTCTGTAAAACTTTTTTTCAAAATGAGGAGTGTTGATGTGGGGTCAGGCGTTGCAGGTTGATATTTAGCAAGCGAGGCAAAACGCGCTCTTGGCGCCAGTCGCACCACCACCCTGCAACCGCGTGCCCGGCAGCCCTCGCTTTTATGTTTACGTGTGTCGTAATAAATGAGCATTAATTATTGTGACTTCGGGCTTATGATTTCCTATCTAGTAGAGTGAGCACATACCTATAGGGACACATACCACCTAGCACCTACAACTAAAATATTCTAATCAGTGATCATCCTATTCCTCAATTATTATCCATTTAACTTCTATAGAAACTGTTATAACCTTACTAGCTTCTGCCAGCGGTTTTCACCCGCGTTCCCACAGGAACCGAGTATTATCCGGGATAAAAAATAGCCTATGTTACTCTCCGGTCCATAAACTATATATAAGTTTCTCAAAAATCACCTCGATCCGTTGCTTCGTTGCTGCATGAAAGAAGGACAAACAAACAAGCCAACAAATTAACAAACAGACAAACACACTAGGATAAGGTAGTTTGGCTTTGACATGACGAGTTAGCGAGAGAATAACAACCTTATCTGGCCATAAAACAGTCCGATAAAGTTATACCTCCGCTACGTGTTTTATTCCTCCGTTAACTCGTAACTGTCACTTGAAAGATTCAAATTTCTTCTATCAGAGCAATAAGTCTTAGTTGATTCTTTAACGCTAGACTAAGGACGTTATCTCACTCTTGAAAGATCCGCCCTTAGGCAGGTTATTTGTGACTAATAGGCATCATGATTAGTATTTACATAAAATGCTTTTAATCTTATATCTAGACTTTAAACGAGCAAATCTTGTATATAATATAAATTTATTTCGGGTGTCTCGGACACGTCTCTTGGATGAAATGTTGTATTTAGATAAGGTTTTGTTTTTTAAGTTTACATTTATAGTTGTATTTCTTGTGAAAATGCTATTTAAAACAATAAAGTGTTGGCTCGGTCACCCAGATATTAAATCAATTTAATCAAAAATAAAATAGATTCACCGTTCTGAGCAAAGGCAAGCCAGGCTTTTATGAATAAAACATGCACCGCTGACTCGATTAACATAATAGCAATAAACCAACGCTAACACAGAAAATTATTATGATCGATAGATAGCTGGGGCCCCACTATTGAAGTACTATGGTCGACGTATAAACGTCTAAGCGAATACTGCCTCGTCATGGCTTCGTACGAAATGCTCGAACGACATCGATAACATGCCACTACACATAGATATACATAGGTATCGGCAATACGTTATGTGGTAGAGATACGTATAAGTATACGAGATACATAACATCACAATTTGTTTTTACACTTGCGTCAAATGAACATGACAAAGATAACGGTGCTGGGTGAATTCATGGTCGTGTGAATTTCAGTGAATTGAGACCTTACCTAGCTTAAATGCATTTATGTCACTTAACAATCACAAATATAGAAACTCTGGTCCCTAACTAGGATTCTTTGAAACTAGGCATGCTCCCACAGCATCCAGACACGGAACAAAATCCTGCGCTTGTTTTTAAAACACCCCATTTGCGGGAACCACTCTATAATTTATACAGCGCGTAAGGTTTGTACGCTATAGCGCTACCGAAGTCATGTTGCACCACGTAGTAAAAAATTAGGTACTTCATCACCGGTAACCGATTACCGATATCACCGAGTTTTTAAATGCGCAATTTATTTACGATCTCATATTCAGCAATTTCATGTGAATTGCGTCGGGCAACAAGAGTTAAATATTAGCAAATATCACAACTCAATTTGGGTAACCGAATATTAAACTCTATTTTAGGTACACATGGAAACTTAGGTTTATGATGCGGTGTTATCAGAAACGATGACGTCACAATCTAGGTCGGGTTCATAAGCAAGAAACAGAATAGGTAAGCTTTGATTGTGGATTTGAGGAGTAATGATATTCGAGAATAAAATTTCATTCGGACTATCAGGCCGCTCCCAAGCAATTTTAACCAAACAATGGAGCTTATCACGCAATCGCAAATAGGTACTGTCTCTGAACACGACATCTCGAATGTCCTGTTTACGTCTATGAATTACATCTAAGTTTTGCATGTGATTGGTTTGTTATACTTAAGGCTCCGTAGCTAGGTTGGTAGTAACCCTGCCTGCAAAGCGAGGGGTCCCGGGTTCGATTCCTGGCCGGGTCAGATTTTGTGTAAACATAAAGTTTGTTCTCGGGTCTTGGATGTTTGTGATGTGTATCTGTGTGTCCATGCCACCTGCGACACAGGGAATCCTAGTGCGGGGGTATGAGTGAGTTTAAAAAAAATATATATATATATATAATTTCTATGCAGATATTATAATTATACTCACGCAAAAGAAACGTTGAGGTGAGGAGTATCATGTGATTCTTAGTTATCCATTCAATATAGGACCACCACAGATCTTTATTTTATCATTGTCTTTCTTTTTATATCTCTATGAGGACCACGTAGATCTCTTTATACAGGGTGAGTGTAAAATTTTGGTGTAAACTTTAAATAGCTTTTCTTCAATGAAAAATTCGCATTTTCAAAAACTTGTAATTGTCACCTATTGGTGACCTCCAAGATTCATTGACCCATTTCGGGATAACATACTAATTTAAACTCAAACTGTATGATACCTTACTTAATAAATTTTTGATTTGATACACTCGTTTCGTTGTGGTTGTGTATACTATCTATTCTGTGGTTGTGGTAGAGAATATTGACTCTACAGTTATTTTGTTAAGCAACATAGAAACACATTTTGAAGTATCTAATTCAGTGTTTCATTGAAACTAACACGAAACATAATATCTATTCTTCTAAAGGCGAAAAATAGGATAGTAAAGACGTTGCGTAGCGTATGTAGGTAGTATACATTTTCATACTACATTCAATGGCTTCTATGTATTTTACAACCAAAGAATTCATCCTTTCTGCAATATTTCGCAGTTACAATGTGACAACAAATAATACTGAACTTTCGTTTACTCGGTCAAGGGCTATGCGACTCGTAAACTGTAAACAAGCAAAAGTCTGTAACCTCCAATTTTTTTTTTCTCTATAGAAGTCAACGAACCGCGAGGCCATACTAGATTATGAATTCACGATGTGATACCAATGAGCAAAGTCAGCTGTACATGCATGTCTTAGCCTGTAGTTGTGATTAAATTTACAGAATTATTTATAAAATACAAAAGTTCAAGTTAATGATCCTGAAAATCCGTTCGAGTGTTCTATTTTACATCAAAATAAATTATGGGAACTTCGTACGAGGCCATGAAAAAAGAAGTAGAAGATAAATAATATGTATTTTGGGTAACGATAACAAGGCAAGTATATAGTTCTGGAGGCTTGTGACATTGTTTTACGGAAGATAATTCTACTACAAAAGAGAATAGAAAGGGAAAATAACAAAGGCGATACGATAGCAAATGTAGTAGAAAAATATAAAGACGTTTAACTAGTAAGGAACTTGCGGCATATATCTGAAATGTCTTCCCAAAGAGACATCTTTCGATATGAGAAAGGCAGAGTCATTTTACTGAAAGAAACTTTTCCGTAATGTAATACCGGTTAGATACTTTAATCAATTTCAAACTGAACTCCCTTGCTTCAGTTTCTTCGAATGAAACTTGGCCAAGTTTGTGGGTGAAAGAGTTTTTAGTCAGATGTGTTTATGACCAACAATTTTAATCTCTATAATTATAGTGGTTATTGATTGAATTTGTTCCAGTTATACCGTTTACCTTTTTATCTACTGGTATATTATTATGAACATAATTATAAACGATGAATAAGTTCAATTCTACATAAAGTAAGTTCAAGCATAAGGACGTTAGTAAACAATTAATTGTTGACATTGTTTCGAGAGCATATTATTACATTTTTAACATATAAACTCCTATATGTATTAATTAGCCACAGCGTTACGGTGCAGATTTCGGCACCGGCGCTGCACACATACACAAGTAAGCACACATATACGGCGCGGTCGGGTTCAGTATACCTACATTAACAACGGCTCATATTCTCGACCCCATATTACATAGTATATTAAAATGTGCTTTGTCATTTCATCTTTATAAATATTTCCAAATGGAAACATAGTAGGTAATTTATATAATTGTTTAACTCGTTTGAATATTGACTTATAAAACTTGTTTTTCGTATAAGCACATTCTCAAAATATACTTTACCATTAGGGTACAGAAGAAAATTATCGAAAGGTTTCATATTTTGTCGGTATGAATTTTCTTACGGCTTTATTTGTGGAACACATTACACTCGCCCTAGTACCTACAGGGCTCATAGACCTTTTGCTCTGCACAAACGTCTCAAGACTCAACTCCAAGAAGTCGATGCCCACCATGCATAATAATTATACCTAAAATTTTTTATTTTATATTCAGAGGCAAGGTTTTCAACCAGTGTGTGTTGCCAGTGATAACATAGTACTGAGACGTGGTCTCTTACTGTTCAGAGTCGCGCAGCGAGCTATGGAGAGGGCTATGCTTGGGGTTTCCCTGCGTGATAAAATCCGAAATGAGGAGATCCGCAGGAATCAAAGTCAACGAAATAGCTCTCAAAGTTAGTAAGTTGAAATGGCAATGGGCAGGCCACATCGCTTGCAGAACCGATAACCTATGGGGAAGAAAGGTTCTCGAGTGGCGACCACGAACCGCAAGACATACGAACGTCGTGTATATACGTAGTGTAGGCAGGCCACTAACTAAATGGACCGACGACCTCGTCAAAACCGCGGGGAAGCGTTGGATGCAAGAGAAGAGGCGAATAGCCGATCCAAATGGCATGTTATGGGGAACATCTCCGTTCGGCGACGCTGACGCGGACGCTGTAAAGGTCGCTACACCAAATGCACGGCTCATCAAAAAAATAATTAAACAAGGGTCAAGTCATCACAGTCATGACCATGTATAGCGAGGGGACAGGGGGACGCGCCCGGTGCTCGTTTACAACAAATGTATGGACTATGGAGCGCCTACTAGCCCCCATACACAAACACTCCACTCCATTCCACGCCAACGTTCCAAAAACCACCCGTTTGTGGGGAATTTTAGATGGATTAGGTGGATAGGAATATTGAATATCCAAATTCAAATTCAAAAGTCTTTATTCAAATAGGCCCCAAAGGAGCACTTATGAAAGTTAAAATGACTCTAACAGCGGGCCTCTGCAGCATTCATCTACCCGAATCACAGACTAAAACTAATGCTGTCTTTATCAGAACATAATAAATGACAAAGACACCAACAGACCCAATCCGTGCTCAAAGTCAACGAACCTTCCAGAAACCCACCGTGCCCGTTCCAAATTGATATAGGCCGAGCAAGAAGAAGGGCAAGAAACTCGTCACGGCATTCTTTAAAAAAAAAAAAAAACAAAAACGTTCCCAATCTAACGTTCCAACTCATCGTGTGTGCCCAATAAACGATCCAATTCGCACTCAGTTGGCAGTACTCGAGATGCAGAATGGCCGAAAAGTTGGAACGATGGCGCGCCCGGACCATCTGTGGGCTCGAAATTGGACCATCCCATCGTTTCACTCAATCGACGACGCACGGAACGATGGAATTGGAGCGGTCGTGAATTGTGAACTTAGCGTGTCATATATTTCTGCCACGAACGCACCCCGGGCGCGCGCTCTGTCTCCTAATCCATCAAATTACAAACAAAACACATCACACACGAAACATCACCAAAAATCACTCGAAGACACCCAAATTAGTTCTAAAAAGTAAATTGTACGACATTAATTAACCAAGTTATTTCAAAGTACATTTACGAGTAAATTCGGATTGCATTACCTAATCTCGCTCCGATTCCGGGCGGAGTCAAGGTTGGTCAATATCGAACAGTTATCGGTCATTAGTGTGCTTAATTGAATACTTCCCACGCTTGTAGACAGATAGGGAGAGAGAACTACTTTTCAGTAATTACGATTGTTATCATACTTCCTACTAAAACGAGTATTATAAATGCGAAAGTGTGTTTGTTGGTTTTTCCTTCTTTCACGCATTAACAGAGCAACGGATCGATGTGATTTTTGGCATAGATATAGTTTATGGACCGGAGAGTAAGTAAGTAAGTAGGATATTTTTTATCCCGGAAAAATGCACGGTGGAAGGCGGGTAAAACCGCGGGCAGAAGCTAGTTTTATTATAAATAACACACAAATAAATTGGATTATCTATAGCCCTACATTGGCTTGTAGATTATCCAACTGTTTGTGTAGTTAGGTTAATTAATGTAGTGTTCACTTATGTATTAGGTAGTTAAAAAAGACTAAGTCCGTGAAAACATGGTAATATGGACCTAGACAGGTTGAAAGATGAAAAAGATAATATCTGCAAATTTGCAGTCTCTACTTTTCATTGTTTTTATTCCTGATTTGTACCAAAGCTTTTGACCATGCGAATATGTGGATGTGGCAGCTGCCGGGGTACACTGAGAGGTGCTTAGCGGCAGATTTTCAACTTTAAATTGAAGCCTGTCGAGCACTAGCAATTGTCCTGTCACCGTGCTATACAATAGGTATTTACAAGCAGCGAATAAAACAGGTATCGCTGGGCAGTTGGAAACATCCGATTTTTTGCTCCAAAACAAACGTAAATTATTGATGGTAGATGGGAGTTTAAATTCCTAACTCCCCACTGATGGGAAGATTAGTGGGGACGTTGGGATTATAGTTCGAAACTTAGAATAACATGATTTTCTTACCCTCATAAAATCGCTAAGATAGTTTCCCATACAGAAAGTCATGTCTCCGATATCGTTGGAGCCCGTGCCGACGGCACCCTCCAGGAGAGACTCGCAGCTGATAGGCGGCATGTCATCCAGCATGTTGCCGCGGAATACGTCCTCGTCTGTCTCCATTCTATCTCCTATAGTAAAAAAAAACATCTATGTAAATAGAAATCAATTGCTACATCTAACGTATGATATGACGGAGTATCACTTGAGAAGGGCTCGACCGATTTGGCACTTTTTTTGTTGTGTTTTTAATTATCATGACAAGGTTTGTACGAAAGAACATTTTAGGAAAATCCAAGGGAAGATTCGGAAAAATGAGATGAGGCACATACTGTCACTGTCAAAAAAACTAATACCCGTGCGAAGCTTGTGAAAACCAACTGACGTGATTTTAAGCGAAAATATGACCAAAGACTGGACCACGCTTTTCTAGAAAATATCTATTTACTCTACTCTTGGAGATATCCATGTTATAATTCGGCACAAGTATAAGACGGAAGAGTACACTCCTTTGCAAGGTGGGACGGAATTGAATAGTAATTTATCCACAGCGCTGGTTGCCTGAAAACTAAAGATTTTCTCGAATAGACAGGAGCTCGAAAACGTGAAGAGGTGATCTGTATTATTATAGTCACATTGGGGGCACGATCTAATGGAGAACTCACACAATTTAGGGAGAACTGTAAACCAAAGGATGTTAGCTCATGTTGTCTGTACACCTTATAATTATAAGCAACGATTGACCAAATGGTATAAAATTGTTCGACTGCGGCTTAAAGGTAACGTCAAACAATTAGGTAATGGCAAAGATTTCCGAATTTTTCATTTATTTGTGCTAGAAGCCAAAAGGATCGTGCCTAATTTCGCGATTACAAATCAATGTGATGCGAGATTTTTCTACGTAAATGGGCTTTGACGGTCTTTTGATTTGCAGGATCTCTTTGTTGCGGTGCGCTACAAACTTAATAATTATCTTTAGTAAATTTCAACAGTTTTTGTGAGCTTTGACAGGCAGGAAGACCAGCAGATCTATAAACAAAGTTACCTTATCAATAAATTGATGTTATGTATACTATTTCATGGTTCCGTTTTTTAATTTCGAGACACGAATTCATACTTTAGTTTTCCCGAATGTTGGAGAAAGCAGCAAAGAATTAAGAAAAATGGAAGAGAATAAAGAGACAACCGATAAAGCTAAATAGGTATAAGCAGTCTGATATTGGTATTATTTTTATACCTTCATATTGTCACATCATCACCCTATGATATAGGGCCTATAGAGATATAGTCAGCGAGGATGAACATTCTCGCCTAGAATAGACTATAGAGTGAACCGTTCACTCTATTGTAGCCGAGAATGTTAACACTTTACTAAACGTATCAATTACACTGTACTCATTGCGGTCTTTAAGTCGTAAGTTTATGTATATTATATTTTACTAGTCTGTGATTCTGTCATCTCATTCCTAGACCTAAACTTAGTTCCAATCTCTCTTTTTAAATGAAAACATGAGCAAGACATGGAATATAGTTTATACCTGTTAAATTAATCCACACCACATCTAGTGACACTTTAGTGTTTATTTTTCAGTTCTAAAACTAAATTTAGACCTGTCAAACATCTTCCATATCTTTCTCATGTTATGTATTTGAAAGAGAGAGCGCAAAACTAAAATAAGTTTTCCTAGGTATGAAACAAGAGAATCGACTTCGACACCCGTATCTACCTGTTTTGTGTTAACTACTAAATGCCTATTTTGTTTTCGCTTCAGTGAGTTTTCAAGTTTATTTTGTATGATAACGATTCATTCAGTTGGCAGATAAGAGCGGTGAGTCAGTTAATCTATTGATTAGCAAAGATGACGAAGATGACAATATAATGATATAATGGAAAGGACAATGTTTAATTGCCTAATTATTAAAAGGGTATTTTGTTTGTCTAGGATGGATTTAATATCCGAAATAATCCGTACTTATAGTAAATCCGGAAGTGTGTATGTACGTTTCTTGGTTTGTCCTTCGTTCACGCAGCAACGGAGCAACGGATCGACGTGATTTTTGGCATAGATATAGTTTATGGACCGGAGAGTAACATAGGCTACTTTTTATCCCGGAAAAATGGACGGTTCCTGTGGCGGGCAGAAGCTGCTAGTATTCATATCTTAAGGTACATAAGAAATCTATGAGCCGAGATAAGAATGCGCCCCACCCTGCTCCGCCCAGCGCCCTAGCTACGCCGCTACGGCTACGCCCATATACAGTAAGCTAATGGCGAGTAGAGACGCAAACAAAACCATATCATAAATTCGTTAATCCAAACAATATTACATAATATTTATGAATATAAAACTAATCTCAGAGTGGACAAGATTCTTAATAGAACTCTTATCTATTCTGTGGTAGAACAGTAATATTCCAGGCATAGGCCGATTCTTGTTGTTAAGTTATTTTATTAGAAATAAGATGACGCGAAAATAAGAAATGTTGCTCCTTTTCTCAACTACAATTGAACAAATAAAGCATACTAAAATATTTTAATTTTTCGTACCATTGCTGTTATACTGTTGGGCACCAGCTTTGAAATCAAAAATATTGCTAGAGTCAAATTTCATTTTCACTTAACAACAAAAATATTTATGTTAATATCACAGATTTGCACTTTTCTTTCAGAATATAAAACACTTTTGAAGATTTTCTTATTTGAGATCACGGTTGCTTTTGACTCAAACTTTTCCTGATTGGTCACGTATGACTCGATTTCTTCTGATCACTTATAGCTTATATTCTAATGATCACTTTTGTTTTAATTTTTTCCTAGGATCACTTTGAACTAATATTGATCACTTCAATACCTATGTCACTAATCTCTAAAACACTTTAATCCTTTGGGTGCGCGATGCGCGTAGTTCGCGCGTTATATTTACGTATGCTAGTTTGATCTGAGCATGTGTGCGTGCCGCGTATTGATCCAAAGGCGCACTCGCAGCGACTACGGCCGCTTGAAAGTCCGCGGTATCGCCGTCCGCGCCAAGCGATCTTCGTCACCGCTGCGCGATCAACACATCACGGTGACTCAACAAAATATATTATAACACTATTATTACATTTCAAAATTAGAATGCGGCCCCAGGTTGAAAAAAAATCTCTTGAAATGCGACCGCGCAATTTAAAAAGTTTGTATTCGAAAGATACGTAAGCAGGTAGTCTGTGATAAAACAATGTATTTAGTAGAATACGAATTCGATATTCATGACAATGAATACAATCTTATGTAAAACCAGTGAAATTACTAGGCTTGTGAGATTTAATACCTAATGTCTCATGGTAACGAGCGCACTGCAGTGCCGCGCAGGCCTTTGTGTTTCAAAGTTCTGAGTGGCACTGCAATTGTTATGGGCCGGCGTTATGCTTGTCATCAAGCAGACGACCAGCTCGTCTCGTTATCAAATAATATAAAAAACTACTAGTTTCAGTAGTGCAGGGGTTGGAGTGTTTTTTTTTCTTTGTTTTCTTTGTTGTTATGTACCTAAGTATACATGCATTCCCGACTACAATAAACGAACTATCAATTTTGTTCAGGCGAAATAGGCAAAAGGCTGTTTTTTTGGCTGTTGCGCAAAGCGATATAAAATCGCATAGGCTTTTTCACATGATGATTTAATTGGAACCCATCCACGCGGACCTCTGGGAACATTCTGGATTCTATGCAACTCTATAACTCAACGGCAACTCTAAAATATTAGAGCAATGTTGTACTGCAATCGCAAAGAGCTGTAAATATGCCTACATAGATTACGTGCGCCAATAACTTACGTACTTAGATCACGACATTCCGGACCAGCATCTGCCTTACCGGCTAACGACAATCGTCTTCGTTTTCGACTCCAAACCGATTAAAACCAGCGGTCACTACTTCTCGGCTGGAAGAAATTGTCTAGAGTTTTCACTAGTTTTCGTTTTGTAACAACTTGTTTCCATAATCTATACAACTAAATAAAAATGAAGTGTCTGTTTGTAATATCAAAATAACAGCTTTTTACTAAATGCATATATGAAAATATATACGGGACCAACACCAAAACAGCCATTTTTTAAATTTTTGTCTGTCTGTCTGTTTGTTCCGGGTAATCAACGTAACGGCTGGGCCGATTTTGACTGGACTTTCACTGGCAGATAGCTGATGTTATAAGGAGTAACATAAGCTACTTTTATTTTGGAAAAAGAATTAGGGTTCCACTTCCACGCAAAAAAATAATAAAACCATGAAATCCAATATATCCGCGCGGGTGAAACCGTGTGGCAGCAGCTAGTAACGTTCTAAAATTAAAACCAGCGAGAATTATAGACAATTCCTTCCAGTCGAAGACCTAGCGACGGCTCGTCTTAATCGGATTGGACTGAGAATGAAGACGATTTTGTTAGCCTGTAAGGCCCACATAAAAATTGTATGATTAAATTAGGTACACGCCAGGCACAAAACTTAATAAAAACACACACAAATGCTCAATTCTCATTCTAGAATATCATATTTCATATCATCAAAAAAATAAACATTTCAATTATTAAGGAGGTTTGAGGGAAGTTTCAGTTTTTAACCAACTTCAAAAAACAGGAGAAGGTTCTCAATTCGGTTGTTATTTTTTTATATTTGTTACCTCATTACTCCGTTATTTATAAACTGGTATTGAAAATTTTTTTTTTGTTATAAGTAAATTGCTTAATATGTAATCTGAATAAAAAATCAGTTGATATATTGTTATGCAATTTATGTTGATGATTTGTACAAAAATAAGCAAACATGCGAAAGTTCAAAGTAGGTATTGAGTAGTTTGAGTAGTATCATCAGTACAAACAGTCGTAAGACCCTGACAAGTTAAGTCAGTATTTATTATCGTAGAAAAATCCTGTCACTCAATGACATTCAAGAAATAAGTTTACAAATGCTTTCCTGAATTAAGATGACATTAAGGTGGTTTGATTTTCATACTAACATATTTTTCCATTTATGGGCGAACAGAGTATAATTTTACACTGAAATGATTGTTGTTTGCTTTTATGTTGGTCTTGTTGTAGTTGAAGAAAATGGTGGTTTAATAGCGAAAATATACGGGGATATACATAATACATCCCAAGTAGGATGTTAGTGCAGGCGAATAAGAATATGGTCTTTCTACAAGATAAAGTGAAAACAAGTTATTAAAAAGTAGATACCTGTCCGGTCCTTAGCACATGGCAAAGCAAAACAGATATGCCTTTCGCAAATAAGTATCAAATGAATAAGCACAATTTGATGTAGATAAGAAGATTGCAGTTTGTTATTTGTTTATCATAGAGTTGCTATACTATAGTAGATAAAGTTCATGTGCTGATAATGAATGTGAATATTTTTTACTTTAAAATGTAAAATATAATAAATTGGACTATAAATGTGATGTAACAAAGCACACCTAATTAACTTATTGAAATATATAATACAATTATTTACCTTCTTCCTGATGAAGATGTGTTTAAGGAAAAATAATCTTTTGAATGATATGAGAAATTTTTGGGAGCTATTTGTTTGCATTTAGAAGCTGAGTGTATACATAAGTTTTATATGCCTCTGAATATGGACTAAATCACAACATTAAGCAATTATTTATGCAGATGGTTACTCTTGGTGCCTGTTGGATAAGCTGTATTTATCAGTAAGAACTAAACTATATAGCAAGACAAAAATTTGAGGATTGCATCAATGGAAATTCCTACTTTGGTTCTGTATAAACCTATATAAGAATTATTTTGTAGAGTTTTAGTCATATGAAACAGACATATCCTGAAAAAATATTTTATATAATTAATAACAGCTTACCTATTTGTTTATAGTCTCAGTTTAATATAAGAAAAATTAATAAATGCACTCGAAGCAACCTCCACGAATGTTTTGGAACATAATCGTCTTGGAATATCTGAAAGTAAGAAGAGTGTACTTAATTTATAAACAATTCAAATAACATACAAATACCAATTTGATAAATAGCACGCCTTACGTACAAATAAATTAAAACTTAATTAAGGCGGAATGTACTTTTCTTAAACTTTTTATCTTAAAAATATTGAATTATTGAAACGTGAAAAATATCATCACCAACAAATCGTAATAATTCGACAATATTGACAGTGACACTGACAGCTTTTACGTCAAATATACGGTTGACAATCTATAATAGGGTACGAGGAATAGAAATTGACATTGGCGAAATTGTGGCTAACATTCCACAGAAGCCAGGAAAGAAATTGGGTGCTTTGCTTTGATACTTGGCTATGCGACTGTTTTGGCTTGTGCCATTTGAGGGTAATGCATCCTCAAGATGAATGCTAGTGACAAGGGTGATCAGTATATTTTATGAATTGGTCCTGATTTATCGGGGTATCCATCTGGTATCCGTCGATCGTCTGGTGGTCCGGTCGGGAATCCGTCTGGGTTGGTACCACAGCTTTGCTCGTTAAGTTTGCCACCAAGCAGTAATGTGCAAACATTTCTGTGTTCCGGTTTGACGAGCAAATTAGGCAGTGAAATGACTGATCTTCTGAGACTTAATACTTAATATTGAGGGTATTACGTACCACAGTTTTTATGGGCCAGCGTGGCCAGCGTTATGCTTACCAACAGATAAAAGAACGGCTCGTCTCGCTTTTGAAAAGTTAAAAAAAAGTTTTTCTTGTTTCCAACATCGATTGGCAACCGGTTTTACAAAATAAAGAAAATAAATTCTATCAGAGGCGTGCTTTTAGACAACATTGAGAATTTGGGAACCAATAGTAAGTTTAATGTCCTCCTCATCGGCTAGCTTTAACTAAGTGGATAAAATTGTTACTGCCGTTGGCGTGTATTTTGTTTTTGAGTTCAGTTTTAGGTTTTTTTGTATTCGTCATCTGTGGGTTTGTCTTTGTGCTGCCATTTAATCATTTTGTCTGTGGTTAACAAAATAAAAAATCTTCGACAATGGCAGACGCAAAGCAAGGTATGGTTTTGTGAATTTATATACAAAATTTAGTATCGAAGGCCCTATAGCAGTCAAATTTGATTTCATTGATTATCACAGCACCTAAAGACATCAGGAATACCTTTCATTGCCCATTAAACGCTTCTAACGCCAACGTCCTCCTGCTGCATCATCAACGTACATTTTAATCAGCCCAACTTCTTCACGCGTAGACGTACTTTGTAGGTTTATTTACTTTCGAGTACCTACCATACAAATTACAAACTGTTATGAACTATCCGAACTGCTAAAACTTGAAGAAAAGAAAAAAAAAACTGAAGTACATTGAAGCCTTCAGTTTTTCTTGCATGCACATTGGCACAATACTTTTTTTTGGTTCATATTGCCTTTACACTGCATAGTACTTACATATTCTAACAATCAATAAAAAAATATTGCAAGTTTAAAAAACATTTAGGTGATTTTTCCATAGTGATAGTGTATAAACTATGTTTTGCCTTGAGCTTTGCAGGTAAAACACCAGAAGACTTCTACAATGGGACTAGTCAGTCCCGTGTGGTGTTAGCCAAGCCCCGGCTTGGTGGATTTGGTTCATCCAGCTTCGCTTCCAGTTCCAATAAAAGTAGTAATCCATTTGGTATGTTGCATTTAAGGTATTATTTATGTCCATTTAAAGTCATTCTACATACAATAATAATGATAAATTTATGCATTGTTTGGAATTAAATATCCTGTTGTGTTTAACTTACCTACCTAAATATTTTATTATCAAGCTTAAATAAACAATGAGGTTATACATTGTAAATGTAATAAGTAGGTAAATAATTGTTTGTTAAAATAGTAAACAAAAGCAATCAAAAACTCACAACTGACCACACAATGACAGGCAATTTTACTTTTCAGGATCTGTGTTACGCCCATCTCAGCTGAAACCTGCTGTCAATCCATTATTTAAAACAACTGAACCCACAGATGCAGAAGACTCAAAAAAAGAGCAAACCAATGAAGATAGATTGAAAGACACAAAAGAAGAGGCTGAAATTCCTAAATTTGTACCGCTAGGGTCTAACACTGGTGCTCGCACTGGTAACCAAGTCCCAGCACCTGCACAATCCAGCACATCAAGTGCTTCGTTTGTCTTCGGACAGAATTTGAGTGCGAGAGTAGTACTGGAGAATGTTAATAACGGGCAAGCAAATGATGGAGTGGCTAAACAAGATCACAGCTCAACTAATGGCACCGAGCTGCTGTTCTCAAGTGCTGCGGCATCTGTGAAGGAAAATAATCAGGTCCATTGTTATTTTATGTTATTATTTATGCGCTGCAGTTTCACCTGCATGACCCTTGCATGCACGGAAATCATTCATGTTTCCAGGACAAAAAAGCCAATAACTCTGGCCCAAAAACTATACACAAAAAAAAACATGTTGATCTAATGCTCTATTGCTCTGTGAAAAGAAGGACAAACCAACAAACAAATTTTTGGATTTTTAATAGTTCACATATGCATATTGTTCACACAATAATGCATTTTTATGATAATCACATTGCAGTTTAAGATACTTTATTATTTGAAAAAGTAACTTACACAAGAAAAACATATTTCACACTTAGCCTGTGAGGTTACATATCAAATCGACAAATCTCTTAAATGATTCATGTCATTTATCAACATGTATTATTGTCTCTAGGAGGAAGTGAGTACAGGTGAAGGTAGTAGTGGGTCGGGCCTGGCGGCTGCAGCAGCAGAGTACGAGCGCTCGCACGCGCGCCCGCCGCCGCCCGCCGCGAGTTACTCGCTCACGGGAGAAGAGGGCGAGATCAATGTGCTGCAGGTGAGAACTATCTTACCACAAATTAATTAACCATACCTTAAACCTGTATTGAATTACAGTCTAACTCTTCAATATGCCTTAGCCGCCTGTTTAAATATGAGCAACCACAAACCTTGATTGAAGTTGTGTCTAAAGCGTTGTCTTGCTCCATGCTGTTCATTTGTAACATTTCTAATCATTTTAGATGCTATCTTTAGACACTGTCTAGCTGAACAAGTGTCTAAAAGTTTCTTTTTGTGCTAACATGGTAAATGTTTGGACAATGAATCTTATCCTTATACCTATGGACTATAGTGTGGTAATCTAGTACTGTAATTAACGAGGTTTTACAAGCTCTAAGGCTAAGATGAGAGATGAGTCCAAATGTGTTCTTGCTTCCATATTTTAAGGTGCTCCTTTTGGTACAGTTCTTTTGTATGGAAATGAGGTTGAAAATGCCGATGTGTTTACTTTTAGTTCAAAATTATTTTGAAGTTTTTTTGTGCCGCCGCCGCTGTCCGGCGCATAATAACGAAAACAGGCACTCACATTTATAAAGTTTATTCAGAGATATAAAGAAGTAGAAAGTGAAAAGAGTAGATTATGAGAAATGAAGTTACAGAACGGAAAAGGAAAACAGAAAGCAAAATTAATAGATCGCGTGAAAGTTTGCAACGTTTGGAAGCGCAAGCGGCACAGGTTCGGCGCGCAGACGTGTATCGTGAGCACTGACGAGGCTGGCTGCGGTCGCTCCGCTGCAGGCGTGCCCCGCGCGTTGCCCCATACGTCTCCTCGCCAGGGAACCGGCCGGTGCAGCGCACGCCAAACTCGCGCGCGTCTCTTAGGGATAGCGCGAACCAAAGTTGGGTGCGCCGCAAGACTTAATACCTAATATCTCAGGGTAACGAGCGCACTGCAGTGCCGCGCAGGCCTTTGTGTTTCAAAGTTCTGAGTGACACTGTAATTGTTATGGGCCAGCGTTATGCTTCTGCGTCTCGTTACCAAATAGCACAACAATAAAAAAATATGTAAACCAGCTTTTCAAAAACTTGTCAACTTCCTTATTGTCCAAAATTCTGTTTCAACATTGATTACATATTCGTTTTGAATTTCGAAAGTTAACATCCACTACGTATTACCTCAGATATCGTGCCGTTTGTTCGCTTGGGAGGCGGGCAGCTGGCGCGAGCGCGGGCGCGGCATGTTGCGGCTGAACGACGCGGCGGGCGGCGGCGGCGCGGCGCGGCTCGTGGCGCGCGTGTCGGGCTCGCTGCGCGTGGTGCTCAACACCAAGCTGTGGCCGGACATGGTGGCCGAGCGCGCCGGCACCAAGTCGCTGCGGATCACCGCCGCAGACGCGCAACAGCAAGTCAAGCTGTTCCTTATCATGGTGAGTTTGGATTTTTTTTTGATAGCGAGACGAAGATATTGTCTTTTGCCTGATAGTAAGCATAACGCTGGCCCATAACAATTCCAGTGCCACTCACTCAGCTTTTAATCACATTGTCCTGCGCGGCACTGCATTGCGCCCGCTACCGTGAGATTAGGTATTAAGTCTCATAAGCCCAGTAATTTCACTGGCTACTCTGCTCATCAAACCGGAACACAGTAATGCTCGCACATTACTGCTTGGCGGATGACTTCACGAGCAAAGCGGTGGTACCAACCCAGATGGACACTCGCAGAAGGGTTAGTCCTACCACCTAGTTTGGATTGTGATATGTGAGAAGAATAATGAAACGACAGGTATCTTCTGGGCAAGCATGCTGAGACAGCATTCAAATGCAAGCCCAGGTGCAATAACAAAAATAGCCTAAGATTCGGAGACAAGTCTAAATGTACATTATTTTTTGCACCACACTGGTCCAGTTTATGTCAGTAGATTTCTTTTTTTTCATTTGAAATAGGCTTACCTTTGACCCCGACCTCGCCTGATGTTAAGCGACGATGTAGTCTTCTAGATTAAATAGAGCTAATCGGAAACTCAGAAGCTGGCAGACTATTCCACTCCTAGCTGTCCATATAATTAACATTGAAGCAAAACGCGTGGTACAGTACGGACAGGAGGGATATGTGCGCTTCTAGTTTGTTCTTTTACCAGTTCCATTTCACATTGTAATTTGCATATTAACTTCAAGCACACTGTTTCTTAATATTGCCTGTAATCATGGTCAAATGCCTGTAAAAGGGTTAAAAATGAAACTAGATAAAGGAAAGGAAATTAGAAAAATGTGAAATTATCATCAACTAGCTGGTGCCCGCGGTTTTACCCTCATGGTGATTCCCACAGGAGCCGTGTATTTTTTCGGGATAAAAAGTAGACTGTTACTCTCCAGCCCACTTTAGTATGCAACAAATCACAACAACAAAGCGAGGTCTGCTAGATGGAGCTATTGCTTGTAAACCAAAAGAAGTCATCATCTCAAGAATTTCGGAATCAACAACAATCGCCCCATTAGCCTAGTTGGTTAAGGCGTCTGGTCTAGATAACAAGAAGACGCAGGTTCAAATCCTGTTGCCAGCAAAATTTTTCTTGAACTTTTTTCTTGAAAGATAAACAAACACTTTCGATTTTATAAGTGTGGATTACTTTCTCTAATTGTTAACATTGATTAATTGCAGGGTGCCCCTTTGGATATTACACAACTGCATAGAGCTCTAACAACGCGCATCGCAGTCAGCAAGCGGACAACTACAGCCTCAAACTCATGTACTGTCAATGTCACATCACAATCTCAACAAGCTGCCGAGCGTCTCGAGGCCGCTGATGACGAATCCGATTACTTTGACAAACCAGACAATGACACAGACAAAGTAGACGGCCCCGACGATGCCAGCGTCAGAAATGAAAGACTAGTACCCAATCTTAAACAGAAGACTGAAGAGTATGAATCGAACGTAGATGGCATGAAGGAAGACCACGAGACTAGATCTCTCAAGAGGAAAGAACAGGTTGATGATGAGACATCTCCAAAAAGACCGTGTCCGGAGATAACAACTGAGTGATATGCTAAGAGATGCTGTGTGTGTCACGGGGATGGGATGACATCCGAGATTATGTAAAACTACTAGGCATTATGTGGAATAACTGATGGTACAAAGGCTAGCAAATAAAGTTGATTCATTAATTTATCATTACAGTGTTAGTGTTGTACTATTTCAAGTCTTTGTTAGTATGTATTTTTAAAATTTTTGGTATTACCACGTTGATCAATTTAACCATAATTGTATTTTCCTGAATAACTATAATTTGGGAGTCTTCGAGGCAAGAGTGAACAGGTATCTTCTAGGTAAGCGTGTTACATCGTTGACCGCATCGTCGCTTACCATCAGGTGTGATTGCGGTCAAACGCAAGCCTAATCAGTATAAAAAAACTATCGGACTCAATTGTATGCTACAAGATAATAATTGTGTTATTCTTATAAATTGCATATATTTTCAAGTAATTTTGTCCACTCAATTCAATCTCGCACAAGAACGTCGGACCCTGCTGCTCTTGTCATCCCTCCCCGGCTTCTTTGTAAACTAATATGGACAGTCTATTTGTAAAATATCTAAAAGCTCTGGGTTTTGAAAATCTTGTTGTAAATGTAACTAGATAATTTGTAGAAATATTTATGATTAAATTAATATAGCATTATGCAACATTGTTGATTATTAATTTCTTGTAGCGAGTCCATTTCCGATAGTGACTCACCGGCATTTTATTTCATATTATATTAGTACAAAATAAACATGCCCCCAGTATTGACTTTGATAGCTCAGGGTTTTTTTATGAACATTCCAGTCGTTGCAAGTGAATGATCGCTTTCGGCCAGAGCTGAATACCAAATACAAACTGATGTTGATTATTTTCTTATTTGTAACAATAAATATTTTAAACATATTCATTTTGTCATTAGAGAATAACCTTGTCCTGTCGCATTGTCTGATATAACTGTAGATGTAGGGGTACTCGTTTCAGATACAGAACGAGAATGCTTCAATAGCGATGACAAAATATGTCAAAATAATAATCTCTTATTTAGAGATTATCTAATTAAAGTATGTCAATAAATCTATTTTATTTGACAAAGCGGGTGTAATTGGTCGATAAAGGTGTCGATTCTGTGATGATACTTTAGACCTGTCAAATTAATCTACTTGTATTTAGTGTGAAATGAATTAATTGGTGTCTCTTTTGTCAAGGACGGAATATATTTGACAGCTCTAAAACTAAATTTAGAGCTGTCAAACATTTACACCCTATTCTCACGTTATTTATTGGAATGAGAGAGCGAAACTAAAATCACCAGAATTATCTTCACTCGGAAAGATTCCGTGTAGAATGCGACTGTGTCTGGGGTCCTATTCTCGGAAAAATGATATTTTTGTCAAATCATTCCTTATGTTTTTGAAAAATATCAATCGTGAGTACAATCTACAATATCAGTACAGTATCTACTATAGACGTATTGTAGATATCGAGAACTGAACGAGATTTAGATCGAGAACATTCGATACGTAGACAGAGGAAACTTCTACTTAGTTCCTCTGTCTAGGATTCGATATTATGGTATTGGTAATAGATAAAAGCCACCATGATGTCATTCAAATGTGTTACACAGATTATATTGTATGTAATATCTTGTATTTGAGTATTAAAATTTATAGCTTAAAATATAAATTAATTACAAAAAAATATTTACTTCTCGGCCGACTGTAACCTAAAAAATAAAATTCTTGAAGGTTTGTTTAGGGTAGGCGTTTTTTCAAGTAAATTAGTTCTATAGCGGTTATTCGTTGTGTATCACTCGCATTAAAATGGCTACTGTGGTCCCTCTAATCTTCAATAGAATCACAACTGCTTATTAAACAAACAACATAATTGGTCGATAATGACTTGATACGGCGTGATTAGTATTAGTACACGCCTCGCGAAACTAATCACTCCTAAACAGTGGTTTGTCGCTTTCCATAACAACAATGTGGTACAGGATGTTTCGTAAGTAGTAGCACGGAGCCACATTTATATCAGCAATGGCGGTTTAGGCAATAAGTTATACAAAAAAAAAATACAAAATATAATTAATAATAATAATACACACCGGGGCTTTGTGTCGAGCCGTTGCGCGTCGGTGAGTGGCGACACCGTGTATCCCGACTCCCTGGGGTTAAATGAGACCCCTGACCCCCAGCTTGCCTGAACAGGCTGTCCGGGGGTGTGGAGACCGCAGTAGCTAAGACCGTAAGCTCCAGGATGGAAGTGATAAAAAGCATAATGCACGGGAGTAGCGCCTCAGTGAAACTGCAGCACTCCTCTCAACACCCTTTACTCTAGCCATTCACGCCAACGTTGCCTCTTACGTCGCCAATCTAGGCTTATTTTTACATGAGACGGAATTGGCAGGTGCCCGAGTCTCATTTCATGTTTGACCGATGATCTATGAGACCGGTTTAAAGTCATCAAACACACATAATATTCCTGGCTTTTTACTCATATTTTACAATAGTAGTCCATCTTATCACAAACCTTCCTCTCACGCATAGTTTATTTGTACTTTTATTATGGCTACGGCTCCATTAGCGCCTATCAAAGATCCGAGCAAAGACCCGAGAGTTATTGAATATATATTATGAGAATAATACATTTATTGTATTTTTTTTTTGTTTATACATTGTTTAACTGCGTATATTTTGTACCGTGTACATGCTAGTTACACTCACAGGAGCAAATTAATGATTTTCTTTATTGTTTCCGGCCTCTATTGAATCATTTGAACCACCTGTACCAGTGACATCTACTTAATTACACCAATTAGAAAATTAACACGCTGACTTACTTCAATCAAGCAGTTTATATTATTTGTCCCCTGCGGTTCTCTATCATTGAAACTGAGTGAAAATTGCTACCAAACTCGTAAAAATGAATCCAATAGAAACATATCCAACTTTTAGTACATTGAGACCTCACTTCGATGCTTTGGAGAGAGTGGGCTACTTTAAAATTGTCTTCAAAGATCGCAGTCCGATGAAATTGAAGATGCATTACGCATACCGTGTTGCAATGTGGGTACTCGTACTAGGCTACAACTTGCAGCATTTAATAAGAGTAGTTCAGGTTAGTGGTGAGAAAAGTATTCCTATCTAGGCACACATAAACGTAATTTACTCGTATCTCGCACCTATGCAGAGATTTCAAAGTTTGTTTTATTTAAGTCCTACGGTACCTATTATTGAAGTGACGTGTCGTATCAGTAAAAGCGTTTATATAGCGTGAGCAAGTAATATTACAGTACCTACCTATAGTAGGTACCTACGGTATACTAATACCGATCCCAATAAGCGTAAATTAAATAACCACCGCCCCTGGTCCGTAAATAGGATTCCATGTGTCTAGGGAATCTGAAATTACGAGGACCATGGTCCCATAACACCCAGACATGGTACAAATTATACAGAAAACTTGCATTTTTGAAGTGCACGTACTTTAGTCCTGTTGCGGGGTTCGAACCTGCAACCCTTACCAGTACAGAAGTAAAGACTACACAGGATTCAGGACTACACAGTGTAGTCTTGAATCCCCGTCTTAAGGACGAACTAGTCGTTCATTTCTCCATACAACCGTACTTGGGTGATTACTCCACTACTTGACGTTTTAAGTCCAAAATTAAGAATAATATCGATTTATCTCTTCGTTATCTAGGTCAGCCTGCTAATTATACAGAAAAAAAATAAGTGGCTTAAAAGTAATGAGCCTTCAAACATCTGTATTTTAGCACGTATTTTAACGTAAGTTTGGACGTAAATAAATTACAAAAGGATTACGAAAACTCGAAAATAAGGTACATACTAACAAGCTTTAGTTTGTTAACATTTCAAATAACTTTGGTCTGACTAAATACATTCAGTAGTTTTGTCGTAAAACCCCAAGCACCAGAAGCCAATTCGTACATTTTTGCGCGCCGGTTTTCGACTTTTCGGTTTTCGTCGCGACTTTACGAGAGTGTGTAATTGTGTATGTGCGAGCATTACCCTCATACTACTCATCGCTGCAAAGTCTTACCTTGTCCCACGAATGTTAGATGAAATAGCATGCATTTTAGCCGCGCCCACCGTTGAGTTCGCTCCATGGACTAGTAGGCTCTTAATAGACGGGGATTCGACGCCTGATCGCTTTTCCAATTTGCTATCAATTGTGAACCAAGTGGATACATTTTCAATCTTATTAAACAATGCATTAATTGTTGTTTTCAGACAGGCTAACTGTTGCGATTGTTGTTAAAAAGTAATGTAAATAGGTACTTTAAGAACTAAACGTATTCTCATTATCAGGCTCGCCACAGCACTGATCAAATGGTCGACACCCTTTTTATTCTGTTGACCACCCTGAACACTCTCGGAAAGCAACTGGCCTTCAACATCCGCAGCCGACGCGTCGAGCATGTTCTCAGCCTCATCAATGGTTAGAGTAATAAATAAAAAATCATGTTTAACTTCGTGTTGTTCAAGTTCAAGTGTTGTTCTTCTTGTAAACTAGAAACCACGATGTCGCTTTATTTTTTAATCGTCGATAAAACGGAGGAGTTTCACTAGTCGACCCATATAGCTCAGTATCCGTACTATAGGTACCTATGTACTTTAATAAATGTGAAAGTATGTGTCTGTTTGTCCTCCTTTCACGCAGCAACGGAGCAATGGATCGACATGGTTTTTAGCACGGATATAGTTTATGGATATATACCTACCTACATAAGTTTGGTATATATATATAACACGAAAATGCGTGCGACTTGTCATTTTCGTTCGGGGCGTTCGTTTATATAAACGATTGATTGAAACAAGCAGGTGGTGTGACACGCAATAAAAAGCGGCCGGGAACAGACCTCTATACGAAGATTTCGCGACATATTCAATTTTCATACCCCTTTTTCCACCCATAAGGATTATAGGTATTCTTTCATAATGTTTATATTTATTATTGTTATCACATATTTAATTGTCTGATTTATTGTTTCTGTCTTATTATGTAAAAATGCAATGTACCATATTATTTTTTGTTCTCTTTGTTTGTTAGATGCTCAAGCTGTGTGCAGACATTTTCGAAATAAATAGTTTCTTTCACCCTTGATATTATTATTATTGTACCCTATTCATGAAAGAATAATAATTTTAATCGGTAGACAATTGGCGGAAAATCGATAACATCGCCGCAAAAATAAAACAGACAAGAGAACCTCCTCCTTTTTTGAAGTCTGTTAAAAAATCATGCCGTAATTTTCCCCAGGATCACTTTTCTCGACCACCAAGCTACACCACGTAGAGCTGATGAAACACGAAGCTCTGGTGATGTACCGCCTTTTAAAGCTGTACCACGGTGCATGCTTCACGTGTGGTTGCCTTTGGTGTATGTTCCCTATCATCAACAGAGTGTTATGCGAACCAGACCAGTTCACGGGATATATTCCGTTCGATACTACTCCGATAGTGGCGTGAGTATCTAGTTTTGAAACGTTAATGTGGTGTATTTTTTGTTTCCTACAAAGATAGTGAGGCTCAGTGCAAGCGTATTGGACTATTGATTATGAAGCAGCCTCCATTACTCAATAGGTCTATCCATGTCCATCACTATCTGCGTTTGACTATCTCGACGATTTGGTCAAAGATGGTGGATCCCTACCTTCAGCCCACCAATGCTACGCGTAAACAACCGCTCCGCTCGGCGGTCGGAATAAGACTGACTCATTCGACCCGACTCGTTAAAGGGTCGAGTCGACCACCGGATAAAGTCATACAGATGGTAAGAACGATAAACCTAGATAGAGATTGGCTCTCAAGTGCAGCTCCGTCACAACGATAGATGCTTGGCGATAGCTCATTCATCTTTTTAGTGTGGTAACCTGGCGAACACTAGAAAATGCTCTATCTCCATGGTATTGGTACATACATATAAAGTTGTTTGTTTTCCATCAAAAGGTCAAGCTGATTGTTCGATTCAGAATTCGGACCATCGACCTTACACTTATCGGCGGCAGACGTCACTACTCAATACCATTGAGTCATCACGGCTTCAAAAGATAAATATAAATATGTATTTTGCGTAAAGAGAAAAAAAGGATTTTCCTTCCATAATGAATTCTCTATCGTTCAGTTCGTACATTCCACCTAATATAATCGGTTTCCATAAGTGTGTATTTATTTTTGAGATCTTGAGAATAACCCGTAGTCTTGGGTAGGTAATAATGAACTTTCTTTATGCATAATATAATTATATCACATAAATAAAATACCTATTACAAAACTTGAGTCCAAGAACAAATAAAATTATGGAAGTAATCTAAGTAGAGAGAGAACGAGTGTAATGAAATCGTAGCTCTCTTTTTGATGTGTTATTGCTATTTTGATTTAATGCTTTTAGATTTGCGCTTGCGCACGCTTACATGTCTATCGTGATAACTGTCCAAGGATATGGAAACGTCACAATGGACTGCACAATCGTGGCGCTTTTCTCTCAAGCCAAGACTCAAATAAAGATTCTGAGACACAATCTCGAACAGCTTGTGGACGGGACGGAAATAAACGGTCGATTAATCGGAAGTCACAACAAACAGAGCGTTTACAGAGACAATGAAGACCAAATAATTTTGCTACAGAGGCGTTTTGTACGATGCGTGGAACATTTCAAGCAGATTGTTTGGTATTTAATTTTTTTGACTACAAATCTATGTCTATTGTCTATATATAATTTGAGTAGAGAATAGTGACCACTATACACACATATGCCACAATTCCGAACATTGCGGTAAGAGAAGTAGTCTCATAAAAACTGCGTAGGTATAGTTACTGGCTAACGTTAAATGTATGACCACAATTTTTTCTACCGATGTATCGAATTGATCTCGTGGTATCTAACCTCAGAAAAAGGGCTAGCTGACTAGCTCTCTAATAGCAGATGCTGATATACATTAGGTAATGAAGGGAAATTGATCCCAGGCTCGTTTTTAAAACAAAATGTAGTCAGGGGGACATTTTACAACAACATTGTGGGACATTTTACAAATGACTAGATATCTACCGTTAAGACCATGCTCTCTTTATAATTTTCCCACGTTTGCTCCGCCAGGTATGTAAAAGAAGTTGAGTCTATATTTGGAGAAGCTATGGCGGTGCAACTTCTTGTGATGGCTTGGGTAATATGTATGACGGTTTACAAGATTGTTGGAGTAAGTTTAGTAGCTACCGAACAAGACTTATTTTAATTTCTTACCAGAAATTTTAATTATGTTCCACTTTCCAGTTAAACTTCCTTTCGGCGGAGTTTGTGCCCTTGGCGGTTTACTTGGG
Source organism: Crocallis elinguaria (assembly GCA_907269065.1). Taxonomy (NCBI): domain Eukaryota; kingdom Metazoa; phylum Arthropoda; class Insecta; order Lepidoptera; family Geometridae; genus Crocallis; species Crocallis elinguaria. The sequence goes on along the minus strand of OU026079.1, from coordinate 4,837,552 downwards.
CTGCATGTTGGCCCAACTTTTCATTTATTGTTATTTTGGGACACAACTACAATACGAGGTAACGTTACATGTCACGCCTGTCTTATATAGGTAGAATCTCTATTCTATGTATCATTAATCCAAATGGTGGAATCTGATCGTAAATCACAGCCCACAGGTTTCTCCTAAAATGTAGGAGCAGAAAATAAAGACATGCGCGTCGCTCGTTGGTTTAGGATTGAGACAATCTTGTAGGTAAGTCTCATAACAATAATTTAAAGTAAAACAGAACAAAGTAAACCAAAACCAAACAAAGTAAAGTAAAACAAAAAAGTATGGGACGTTTTAAAACGAATTTCGGTACTTATTGGCGGCAGAATATACAAAATGTGAAGGCGACGCGGCGGTACCGCCGCGATTTTACAATCCACCTGACAAACTTTTGAGAACAAGTTTAGGCAGACTTGAACTACATATCTGATACGCGTGCCTATATTTTTTCTTCGTTGAAGTGTTCAAATGTACTATGTACTTTCAGAGTGAACTCGTGAACCAATCACTATACAACAGCAACTGGCTCGATCTTTCGCCCCGTTTCCGCCGCCAGCTACTCGTGATGATGCAGTTCTGCTCCCGACCCATCGCTCCGAAGATAGCATACATCGTGCCAATGTCTTTGGAAACTTATATTACGGTAGAGCATTTTCTTCCCTTGTCTAAGCTCTTACTAAACTCTTATGCTGAGAGAGGGAAAATGATTCTTAGCTCCCTGAGTCAATGTGGTTTGATGTATCACATAATTTGGAAATACATAGGTTTGTCTTACTGTGCATAATATTTTATTGTACTAAGTTGAGATTTCGAGGGAGAGGTAGGTTGCATTTCGAGAACATTTGAGTTACTTTCGCGTCTTGGGTCATTTTTTCAACATGCACGTCCAAGTCAACAAAACCCACTTTCATAATTATTTAAATCATCACTAATTAAATCAATCCGTAACTGCGATAAACAATGGCGTTCTATTGGATGTAAAATATCTGGACATACTGTTTTTAAATAAACTTTTTTGTGTAAAATTGCTTTTTAAAGCATCTGTAGGTAACCAAATGAATTATCTGGATGATCGAGCTACGTTAGGCCATTTAAAAAATCTTTTTTTTGTAAATATTGAATTTTGGACCACAGAACACAGCTTCCATGTGTTCTGTGGTTTGGATCCTGTGGAAATGGTTAGATTCAAACCCAAATTTTACAATTTTATTCGAGTGACGCCTCACACTGGTCCGGTTACACGAAATCAGGGACATAGGGATCAAAGTCTGAATTAAGTTTTTATATTTTTTATATAAGGTCTGTGGATCATTCTAAACCACTTTTACTGAATAGCTTTTTTTGATATCGGTGCCCGTTTCTAAGAAAAAAAATGTTGTATTATTTTTTGTATGGAAAAAAAATGTTTTTTGTAAATATATAGTAAATGGTCAGAGACGTTTCAACCAAACTTACTGGAGATTATAGAGGGTAAAATCCTCCACATTATTTGTTAATACATTTTCTTCATATCTCTGCCCGTTCAAAAACGGCAGGCGTTAAAAATATTTATTATTAACGTGGTTCGAAAGGTTCCAAATGTCATCCATGACTCTTAAATTACTATTATATTTAAATAAGATTAGCTAATTCTATTGAAATATGATAGAAATAATAATAGTCGTACTACCTAAGTCGTACTACACAGACAATATTTGTCATTTTACCGTCTACCTGCTATTGCTTTTAGACAATGGTGCTAATTATCAGGTAGGTAGTTAGCGATACTGATAAGGGATACTACTAAAACTACTTGTATCACTATTATATTTAAATAAGATTAGCTAATTCTATGAAATATGACAGAAATAATAATAGTCGTACTACCTAAGTCGTACTACATACACAATATTTGTCATTTTACCGTCTACCTGCCATTGGTTTTAGACAATGGTGCTAATTATCAGGTAGGTAGTTAGCGATACTGATAAGGAATACTAATAAAACTACTTGTATCTCTATTATATTTAAATAAGATTAGCTAATTCTATGAAATATGACAGAAATAATAATAGTCGTACTACCTAAGTCGTACTACACAGACAATATTTGTCATTTTACCGTCTACCTGCCATTGTTTTTAGACAATGGTGCTAATTATCAGGTAGGTAGTTAGCGATACGGGATACTAATAAAAATACTTGTTACAATGGCGCTAATTCCCCGCCTATTTCTTGACACTAGTGTCAATCGTTTTTTTAGAGGTTTGAAAATGGTAATGAAAACAAGTGTTACAAATTATTTAAAGATGTAATAAAACAGAAATAAAAAACAAAAACTAACACATGTATAATATCTAATTAAAATAGAAAACGAAATTATAGCAAAACAAAAATAATGGATAACAAATTAAAAAAGGAAGCCGTTTATATTTATTCTAATTGGTTAGTAGTTTTCTACTTCCTAAAATAATTATATTTATATTTACAACATAAACATTAGCAGGTATCTTGCATTAGTAAAATGTATAATTCAATAAAAAAAAAATAAGGTAAAATCTGTTGGATTATAATAAAAAATAGTACTAAAAATAAATTCAACTTATTCTAGTGGGTCAGTGGTTATACTATCTTCTAAACTAACAAATACATCATCACATTGAATCAGCTCTTCTCGAATAATTTGATTTTCAATAATAATCAGATCCTCAGCTTCATGAAAGAGTTCCGTTTTCTTTCTAATCATAACCGGTCTGATGCTTGTTATGTATGGATCCGAATTTATGAGAAACTGATGTATAATATCAGTGTTTGTTTCTTTCCGGCCTATTTTGCGGGAGTGTATTTCCCTGACATTTCTGAAATCCTTGTTACGCGCTTCAGAAGCTTCTTCAGATAACATACCTACAGGTATGAAGTTGAAATGCTGACATATTTCTGCACCATGGATAAGAAGCTTATGAATACTTGATGGCATATAGTACCACGGATATAATTCTACATATAATCTAGCGGTATCCATGCAGTAGCTCTTGAAATTAATAATGTTAATTTTTTCCCCAGATGAAATGGTCTGCAAAATGACTGCAAATCTTTTAATTAAATTAATGTCTACTCCTGTGATTTCTGCAGATTTCTCGTAATCCCTGAAAAATCTCCGAGCCGTATTGCCGTCATTTGTGGTGCCAAATCCTTGTTTAACCACGTCCACTAATAATCCAGTCTGTTTAAATATCTCTTCTTGAGTCAATCCTTTTCTTGCCTTCTGTAAGAGTTTGTCTTCGCCTCTCGCAGCCCACTTTTTAAAATCCATATTATAGGAAATGTGTAGTATGCATTCCATACACCTAAAATATATAAAAAGTTAAAATAAGTTTAAAGTTTAGAATTTTTGTAAAGTTTACAAAAATTTATTATTTATTTATTTTACCTTAACCACATATGCAACGAAGATAATCCGTATTTGAACATTTCTTCGGCAACTGGTTTGCTGGAAACAATACTCAAATTATTCATTTCCTTTGGAGTTGCATGGCAAATATTGCAATTTGCGTGAGATGATGTTTCTGACAAAGCTGTGGTCACTTTGCCATCTATCATTGTCATGAGCAGTTCATGAGTAACTTCAAGATCATCTGAAAAATTTAAAATACGAAATGTATAAATAATTTCTATAGTTCTGTACGATCTTAGTATACAGCATAAACATGAAATAAATAATAAACACACTATTTTTGTAACAATATACTTACCTATTTTAGTCGGAACGAGATTTGCTATTTCTTCATTTATAGCTGATGTATGTTGTTGGATATATTCTTTAGTCTCTTTAATGAATTCGAACATCACTGGTCTGCAGTAATTCGTTGATGATGGGCGTGGATTTTCCCATATTATGTCATTACCAGCCAAAAGTCGTAAAGGCACTAAGCTTGTCATGAATACTGAGGAGTCTGAAAAATCTTCACTGACTTTCTGCTTATAATTGCTGTGTGACGAAGACCCATCACAACCCCACTTGCATATTAACTTTAAAGAATTTGATTCAAAGTCGTGATGCCCAATTACTTTAATCAATTTCTTCACTGTCAAGTCAAGAATTGATTGAAGCTTGATCCGGGCACCTGATTCTGTAATCAGTATATCATCAGGATAGCACAACTGTTTAGCTTCAACTATCTTGTGGTATGATGGTAATGCAATTGTATTTTCGTCTGATAATATTTTTCTTAGTGTTAAATATTGCCACTTTGAAAGATTGAGTCCAGTAAGAAGTGCGAGTGCTTTATCTTCTGGTAAAGTTTTTTGTAACTGTTTCTTGAAAATATACTGATGAACATTTTCAGTCTTCTCATTATTTTTATAAAGACAGTCTATAACTTCGGCTAATTGATTTTTTTCATTTTCTTTTAATTTATTGACTAAAGCCAACAGTAATTCCTCTTCTGAATTTTCTCTAAGTGATGAAAGGCGTCTTCTTTTTTGCTTGTTTGATAAATCTTCAAATGGTTTTCTTTGCACGGGAGTGTTTGTAGCTGCATCTGAACATGAACTAACTGTTGCTGCCACTATATCCAGAGAAGAATCCATAGAAGTATCACACTCTTCTTGAAGTTCCATATTTTCTTGCATGAATATAGATGCTAAATTTATAGAATTTAAAGATGGCCAAGTGATATCCGTGTGTAACCAATCCATGTTCTTGTTGAAAAAATTTGCTTGACATCTGTTTGCCTGTGACCATCTCTTGTAGAAATTTGATACATATGTTACTGTAATTTTTTTTAACACTGTGAGTTCTTCATCTGAAACTGGCACATTTATACGATTTAACAGCGTTTCATACAATAAACCACTGTTTTTTATTTTACCACTAGCTTTCAGTAGCATAAAAATATCCAAATTTGAAATAAATTGAGACATATTATAATCAGCACACTAAGACGTATTGAAACCCCAAAATGTAAGAACAGAATGACGATTTGATCAGAACTACTAAATAGGTAACTTAGTAACGTGTATTAGTATGGAAGGGATACTGATAAGGTTAAAGGAGAAACAAGTATTTTTATTAGTATCCCGTATCGCTAACTACCTACCTGATAATTAGCACCATTGTCTAAAAACAATGGCAGGTAGACGGTAAAATGACAAATATTGTCTGTGTAGTATGACTTAGGTAGTACGACTATTATTATTTCTGTCATATTTCATAGAATTAGCTAATCTTATTTAAATATAATAGAGATACAAGTAGTTTTATTAGTATCCCTTATCAGTATCGCTAACTACCTACCTGATAATTAGCACCATTGTCTAAAAGCAATAGCAGGTAGACGGTAAAATGACAAATATTGTGTATGTAGTACGACTATTATTATTTCTGTCATATTTCATAGAATTAGCTAATCTTATTTAAATATAATAGTGATACAAGTAGTTTTATTAGTATCCCTTATCAGTATCGCTAACTACCTACCTGATAATTAGCACCATTGTCTAAAAACAATGGCAGGTAGACGGTAAAATGACAAATATTGTCTGTGTAGTACGACTTAGGTAGTACGACTATTATTATTTCTGTCATATTTCATAGAATTAGCTAATCTTATTTAAATATAATAGAGATACAAGTAGTTTTATTAGTATTCCTTATCAGTATCGCTAACTACCTACCTGATAATTAGCACCATTGTCTAAAACCAATGGCAGGTAGACGGTAAAATGACAAATATTGTGTATGTAGTACGACTTAGGTAGTACGACTATTATTATTTCTGTCATATTTCATAGAATTAGCTAATCTTATTTAAATATAATAGTGATACAAGTAGTTTTAGTAGTATCCCTTATCAGTATCGCTAACTACCTACCTGATAATTAGCACCATTGTCTAAAAGCAATAGCAGGTAGACGGTAAAATGACAAATATTGTCTGTGTAGTACGACTTAGGTAGTACGACTATTATTATTTCTATCATATTTCAATAGAATTAGCTAATCTTATTTAAATATAATAGTAATTTAAGAGTCATGGATGACATTTGGAACCTTTCGAACCACGTTAATAATAAATATTTTTAACGCCTGCCGTTTTTGAACGGGCAGAGATATGAAGAAAATGTATTAACAAATAATGTGGAGGATTTTACCCTCTATAATTTCCAGTAAGTTTGGTTGAAACGTCTCTGACCATTTACTATATATTTACAAAAAACATTTTTTTTCCATACAAAAAATAAAACAACATTTTTTTTCTTAGAAACGGGCACCGATATCAAAAAAGCTATTCAGTAAAAGTGGTTTAGAATGATCCACAGACCTTATATAAAAAATATAAAAATTTAATTCAGACTTTGATCCCTATGTCCCTGATTTCGTGTAACCGGACCAGTGTGCGCCTTGATAAGCGTGCGGTAAACTAAACATTGTTCCTTTCCTACAGGTTTTGAAAAACTCCTACACGCTGTTTACATTCCTGGAACATAAATAACTTCGAGGCATCTTGCATCACTTTAAACGCCACATTTAAGAGAAGACACACGCTGGCCGTGGATGCCTCACTCAACAACATAGACAAAAGGCACCATTATCTAGACGTACCTACCTATCTATTAGTTCCATAGGATTAGTTCCCTATTTTCGATAGCGCTAGCGATTCCACCTATCCACTATCAATTGATCAACACTTATCTGTAGACGTAGGTAAACACTATTAAAATAAACAAAAAATATTTTTGATTGTTTTTTTTTACGTTGGGCTGTTTTTGCAATGTTCTTCGAATGACATTAAGACGAGGCTCTCAATATAATTTTCCCACGTTTGCTCCGCCTCCACACCCCGCAACGCGCAACAAGCACTGCCGCGCCGGAGCTCACACCCCGCTAATATTACGCGGCGATAGACCACTGCTAGATCGCCGCGGCCCGAGCCGTTATAGCGTGAGCCGTTCTCGGTTGCGCGCTGGAACGTAGATGTCATAATAGAGTTTCCTTACCCTTGAATACTTTATTATTATAGTATATATTATTTTTTAATTTCAATAATAATGCAATGTTTGATGGTTTACGCTAACGCATATATTCCACCGTTTTAAATGATGGAGAAAATAATTAGGTAAATCAAATCAATAAAAATTGAAAAGCGGGAACCGACTTTGACGAAAATATCGTGATATATGAAACATCCCCCATTTTCCCACACTTACTGATGGTACTCTATACAAATAAATAAAATTGAAGTGTCTGTTTGTAATATCAAAAAGGACGAATTGACAACCTCCTCCTTTTTTGAAGTCGGTTAAAATTGTACTCATGAGAAAAAGAATTAATGATTAAACGAACTTACCTGTAAGTGAAGTTCTATCGTAATTATTCGAGCTGTTTCGTCCGAAGAGATTACCAATAACTATTAATACACATGTAGTTACACCGTACGGTGACGCCAGTTTGCACTGATAGTTGAGAATAATTTTTTTTTTATGTGGGTGCTTTATTTTTGTCCTTACACCAACTAGATAAAACGTCATTTAGTTCAGAGTTTTGAGATTTTTGACACTGGGTTATTAGGGTTGGGAGGGTTGGTAATCTCTTCAGACGAAACAGCTCGGATAATTACGATAGAACTTCACTTACAGGTAAGTTCGTTTAATCATTAATTATCCTCGCTGTTTCGTCCTCGAGATTACCAATAACTATTAATACAAATGTAGATTTTGAGAGAAATATATAAGATCCGTTTACTTTGTGAAAAATCTGGTTTTATTGACACAATAGATCAATTATTATAACATTTGTTGAGATTTACCCCAAATAATTATGTTATTGGTAGAGACTACCTGCTAATAGTAATTATTAATAATGATGAAACTTAAAATATATATGCCAAAATCATAATATTGAACTAGTGTTCTTGTAATACTTCTGATATAATTGTTCTTGCAAAAGACATATCACCTTCAGACACAATAGTCTTATTATAGAATTTTCCAAATGTATTGGAACTACCGCTCCAGCCAGCGGTCTTCCTAATCAAATCAAGATTAATACCTAATTTTTTAGCCTTAGATGTAACTGCATGTCTTTAAGAATGTGCTGTAAAAGTTGACACATCTATACCACATTCATCAAGGGTTTTTTTAACCCACCTACTCAAAGTTTGCGAGGTTACTTTATGGTGTGGTCGTTTTAGACTCACGAAGAGGCTACTATGATTTTTTCGTAAGGACTCAGTCGCATTAAGGTATGCTTGCAAAGTTTCGACTGGACATATTTCGGGTTTCTCGCGAAAAAGAGGTAACGATAAAATAGGTTGTGATGAGCCAATACGGGATGTCTTAATGAGATCAGGCATTTTAATTATTATGTGATCAGAGAAACGTTCAATATTATTAATATCAATTTTAGAGAACGTCTGCATTCGATGTGCTGTGACCAGAGCAAAAAGGGTTATTAATTTTTTAGAAAGATTTTCTAGACTTATTGATTCGTTGGGATACCAGTTAATCATATGATTCAGTACTAATGATGTATCCCATGTTAAATTATATTTTGCTAAGGGGGTTCGTAATCGAAATACTCCTTTAAAGAACCGTTTGATGCTATCATCAGAGCCAATTTGAGGGCCAAGAATTAATGATAATGCTGATCTACAAGTATTCAGTGTACCGTATTGAGCTCCTGAATCAAAAAGTTGCGTAAGAAAGGCTATCACATTAGAAATAGACGTATCAAGAATGTCGTAATTATTAACTTTACAAAAGTCAAACCACTTTTTTAAGCACGTGTCATACTGTCTGATTGAGTTATCAGATAGAGACGCTATTATTACGTGCACAGACGATTGAGGAATTTGTCTCCTTAGAATGGACGCCCTGATAAGACTCCGGCAACCAGTGTAAGCCGGTGGTGCACTTGACGATTGCTGGAATGAGACAATATAAGACTAACACTAGGGTGAAAATAAATTAATTTTGAAACTAGAAATTTCTTATATAAAGGGAACCACGGCTACGTAGGCCACCAAGGAACTACAACAATACCAACAGCTTTTTCTTTCTTAATTTTACGTAGACTTTTAAGTATCATCGTGAAAGGTGGGAAAGCATAAAAAAAAATTGCGACCAAGATACAGTAAAAGCATTTGTAGCGAACGCGTCGGGATCCCTATTCCATGAGATGTATTTGCTGCACTTTTTATTAAGTCTAGTAGCAAATATATCAATTTTAGGTGTTCCAAGTTCATTGACAATTTTATTAAAAGCAAAGCTAGCAAGTTCCCACTCATCAACATCTGGGTGAATTCGTCTAGACTCTGCATCTGCAATCGAATTCTCTGCCAAACTTATGTAATAAGCGAAAACTATTATGCGCCTTAATTCACACCACTGCCATAAGTCTCGTGTAACTTGCGTAAGATGTGGAAATTGTACGCCACCCATACGGTTTATGTACGAAATGGCGGTAGTATTGTCAATCCGAAGCAAAATTTGACAATCAGATAAGTCCTTGGCAAAGACTTTAAGAGCAAGGAATGCTGCTCGTATTTCTAAATAATTAATATGTTTTGCACGTTCTAACTCAGTCCAAGCACCGCTTGCAGTTTCCCTACCACACGCGGCGCCCCACCCAGTAGTTGAAGCATCACTGAAAATTTCCAACGAGTATTCATCATATTTAATGCTATTAACAGGTTTATCTAAAGCCCGAGAGAACCAGTCAAAATCGGGTTGCAGTGTGGTTGGTAAATACATATATCTGTAGTAATTGTCTGGGTCATTTAATAGATTTAAAATTTACATCTTTCAAAACTTTTGGTGTAAGCCCTTTTAAGTACAATATCCGATACAGCTGTTTTAATCTCCGGGTTGAGAAGCGGAGCATCAATAAGAGTACAGTTGCTGGGCGGTAAGTATTTACCCTGCAGGTCTTTGCGAAGTTCTTTTGATAGGCCTGTCGTCACAAAGTGTTGAAGCCGTACTGCGAGATCGGGATTAATTTCTTTACCATACGACGTAGTTATAGACGGGTCATCACCTAGTAACTCGAAAATACCATTGTCAGCGTCTGGTTCTACAGCCAATTCCTCTTCCGGTTCGATAAACGGGGCCGGCACAGCCGGCACACAAGCGCTCGTAGACGGCGTGGGCTCGGCACTTGTTGAAGGGACGGGGTCAGTATTTATCACTGTAGGCGCAGACTCGAAAATTTCCACTTCTTCATTCACAAGAGGATCAATTTCGACCGTGGAGTCGTCTGAAATTTTGAGTTATACGAAATAACCGCTGCAATGTGTATTATATGTAGGTAGATATCGAATTATAAGCCATAAAGGTATACAAAATTATTTCTATGACACCTAAAGCCATAGATAAATATGGAGCCGATCTCAAGCAATCTGTTCTTAGAATTGGATAAAAAGATAGGTAGATAACCTATGATACTGTAAGTAGCTGTATTTTTAAAGTTAAAAAATAACTAGCTACATTGCCGCCGCCAGGACGGTGCAGCGCCTACGCGCTGGATGCGCGGTGCGAGCTTAGGCTGTTACGCCGATAATTTGGTATGCTATTAGTTAACGTGATTATATCACCTAACTGTATACATACATAATTAAATTCTGTTACCGTATTGCCAATGATGTGAAGTGATAACACAATAACACTGGCTTATCATGTAACTGCCTACTAATACTAATTTTATTCCAGTAAAGTGTAGGCCACCCTTCCTCGATTGACCTTGTTACCGTATTGTCAGCGAAATGATAATCCTACGAGGATCGTCTAATCATATCACTGACTTATCATGTAACTGTCTGAAGGGACATTCTTTGTATCAAATCATGGAGAACTAACCTTCTTTGTCTGCCAACATTGTGTCGTCGACATTAGGTCCAGAACTTGTAGAAGACGAGGAGACATGCCGCTTCTTACGGCTACGTTTAAGTTTTCTTTCCAGTTTTTTTTTAACTTTTTTGCAATGTACTCGTAATTATCGTCTTTCGAGTGTTTCCGTTTACCCATTTTTTACCTGGAAAACTGACTAATGCTGAAAAATGTACTAACTGGCGGAGCACTGCACTGTGAATGAAGTTTTATCTAGTTGGAGTAAAAATAATAATAATTGTAATATTCTCAACTATCAGTGCAAACTGGCGTCACCGTACGGTGTAACTACATGTGTATTAATAGTTATTGGTAATCTCGAGGACGAAGCAGCGAGGATAATCTCTATCGGTTGACTATTTTATTACGAGAGAAATCGAGAAACATCAAACAAATACGAAAAACTATGAAATGAGAACCTCCTCCTTTTTGCAGTCAGGTAAAAATTGTACTCATGAGAAAAAGAATCTCTATCGATTGACAATTTTATTAGGAGAGAAATCGAGTAACAACAAAAAAATACGAAAAACGATGTATTGAGAACCTCCTCCTTTTTTGCAGTCGGGTAAAAATTGTACTCATGAGAAAAATAATCTCTATCGATTGACAATTTTATCAGGGGAGAAATCGAGTAACATCAAAAAAAATAGAAAAAAGGACGAATTGACAACCTCCTCCTTTTTTGAAGTCGGTTAAAATTGTACTCATGAGAAAAAGAATCTCTATCGGTTGACTATTTTATTAGGAGAGAAATCGAGAAACATCAAAAAAATACGAAAAACTATGAATTGAGAACCTCCTCCTTTTTTGCAGTCGGGTAAAAATTGTACTCATGAGAAAAATAATCTCTATCGATTGAGAATTTTATCAGGGGAGAAATCGAGTAACATCATAAAAATAGGAAAAAAGGACGAATTGACAACCTCCTCCTTTTTTGAAGTCGGTTAAAATTGTACTCATGAGAAAAAGAATCTCCATCGGTTGACTATTTTATTACGAGAGAGATCGAGTAACATAAAAAAAATAGGAAAAAGGACGAATTGTCAATCTCCTCCTTTTTTGAAGTCGGGTAAATATTTTACCATGAGTAAAAGAATCTCTATCGTTTGACAATTTTTAGGACAGAAATCGAGTATCATCAAAAAACAAATACGAAAAACGGACGAATTGTGAACCTCATCCTTTTTTGAAGTCGGATAAAAATTGCCAGGAATATGACTGGGTAATAGGTATATATGCCAAGAAAAATAATCAGACCATAACTCCGAGTAATTACATCTTTGCTTCTCTCATTTTTCTTGCACAATCTACCAAACGGTTCTCTCTTTTGCGAACATATAATTTCTTATTGTCCTTGTTCCCTATTGTAATATCGAAAGTTGCATGCTCGCTTGTGACAAAAACAATCACAGGTCCACCCGCATCGGCGCACGGCGCTATACTGAGGACTGCTCGCTTCGGATAACTATTATAACGCGAGGTGCCAGCGTAATAAGGTCGAATTTAGTGTGCACTGTTTGAACACACTTTAACTCAGAACTAAATGACGTAAGTCTCAAATCTAATTTATTTTATTAACAGGTTAATAATTTTTCTAGGTAAATTTTGTCTTCGTCAGTAGATAGTACAATATATTTTCTTGGTGTGAGTAATTATTTTGAAAATAAAATTTAAGCCGTTGAGTAAAAAAGTGTATTTTACACTGAAAAAAGCATAATTTTTGATAAGAAAATGTATCGAATGAAAATGTATCAATCGTGTTTTTGTCTTCAATCATAGAGAGATAAAGGTCTCATAAAACATACATGTTAGTTTCAAGTTGATCACGTATGTGGTTGACCCAGCATCTTGGTGGAAAAACCCTGAAATATCTGGAGTAGCCCCTTAACGGGTCACCTATACCAGCTATTACGAGTATGAATAAATTGTTTTCGTGATGTAATTATTGTAGGTAATTCTACTTGGTTATTGTCATCGGTACATAAAGGACTATTATATAGGTAAGTACCTACTGGTTGACTTCTATTCTATATCACAGTTTTATTCTGCTTCTATATAGACGTGGGACTCGAGCATTCAGGCCGAAATTGGGTATAAGATAACGATCTTCACCACAAGCTTCTTTTGAGTATCTGATTTTCACACCAGAACTAGTAATATCTGGTTATTATTAACGTTCCTTTGTTTTAGTTAAGGTGTTTACTGAAAAATGCCTTGCATTGTTTGTGCAGCGTTCCATCGCAGAGGTCGCTCGTAAAATTGACCACTGTTTGAATCGTTCGCGTGTATTTATTAGTATTTTATAGCCTGATGACGACATCTAGCCATTTGGCTTGCTTCAGTTCTCTGTATTATCTATGGCTATTGTTCAGTGGAGAACGCATTTAGAATGTATCCGGGACGTTATAACTAGCCAGTGAACGATAACTAGGTAACGGTTAGCTAAACCCAGGACTAGTGCTCGTTTTCACCAATGGCACCTAAGCAATCCCCTAACTATAGATGCCTTAGCGTAAGGCATCACCTCTCTCCCAACTCTAGCTTTAACTTAAATTCATTTTCACCATGCTAGGAGACAAATTGTTAAGGGAGACTTATGTAGGTGACAGTCATAGTGAATTAGAAAAATACTTCATTACCGATATTTTTCCAATAAACTTCCGTTTACACTTCAAAAACTTGGTAGGGATAACACAAGGATATAAAAAATTGTCTAGTTACTCACCTACCATGTCAGTTTAATTTGTTGAATTTTTTCTAACAAATATAACACACTATCCTATAACTTATATCTTGATAGGAAGTCAGTATAATCACACTTTAAAAAAAGTAGTCTTTAACTGTATAAAGCCGAGGCCGCGCTGATAATCTAAGATTTTGTATTTTTTTTATACTGAACTAGCTTGTCCCCGCGCCTTCGCCTGCGTGGTATATAGCCTATATATATGTGTCATTCCAGAACTTGAACTCCAGAACCTGGAACGTAGATAATATGCCAAATAACATCAAAATCGGTGAAGTTGTTACAGAGATACGTGGTAACCACAGATCTCTAAGGTGTTCCCTAAAATTTAGAGATTGTTGATGAATAAGGGCAGTCAACACAGTATTAGGCTAGTTATTATATATTCAATACTTCATTTCATAGTCTTCATAGTAGAGATAATGCCTATGAGTTAGGACTTCAAGAGATTTGGCTTCGTGGTTATAGTTTTGAATAATATGTAGACCTTTGAAATGTCATTTATATTCGGTCTGTGACTTTTTTTTCTAAATTTTCAGAGTAATTTTCAAAGTTCCAAAGAAAACACGTAACATGTCGGTTCATACTTCATATGAAGATCTTTTAGAGATGATCTTTTTGGTGTTTTAAATCATTCGCGTCTACCCACAAGTAGTTATAAAGATTTAATGAAGTTATAAAAGTTTGAGGATGTGTTCTCAAAAGTTCCAAAAATATTCCGAAGTTCCAAAAGCTCTATTAAAACAGTTATCGCCAATGTTTCAACTTTCATTTGCTATTGTCGGAATATGTAAAAAAATAAACATTTGGGACGTCTAAATATATACCATAATTTTATCTTTCTATCATTTATCTGCTGCATCGTTCGCGGCTGCCGAATAATTATTTTAAGCACCTTATTTTTGAGCTTATTAAAGTATACGCGTAAAGGTGCGGGCGGGCGTGAGTCACTCGGACTCCGGTAGACGGGCCAGGAGCCCGAGGCCGGCTCTTCAGTGCTCCGGACGACGTAAGTGCCGAAAGTCGTGTAAAAAGTTGTATCCGGCCGCGAATAGCTCGCGTGGAATTCCGTTTATAAATACGCGAGTGCGGGTAACGTGCGGCCGGTGAGCGGCGGCGTGTGTCGGGGCGCAGGGCTGCGGCGGGCGCGGGCGCTCCGCAGCATGCGTGCGCGCCGATGATATTCACTGGGGGGGCGCGCCGCCGGACCTCGCCCTCGCCGCGCGCGCGCCCTTTGCGCCCGTCCGCCCAGCGGCTCCTCGGCGACGCAGTGAGTTTCCACACCGTTTTCCACCAATACTTGTGTGTAAACAAACTCTAAATGAGACGTGACGCGATTAATTACACGCTTACGATAGCGATGTTATAATCTTGTCATAATTTTTAACGACTGTTTATTTACTAATAGAGTAGTTTGTTCGACGCTAACGCAATATTTTAAGGAACGTTTTCAACGAATGTAATTTTATGTTATGTTCTTGAAAAAACTTTCTTTGTATTTTTGAAGACCTAATCATAATCACATAACAATGACGTCTTGTTGTCGTAATAGGTATTGTGGTAATATGTTTATGGCTTTCTAAATGGGATATGAGTCCTCTCCTCATATGAGGCGGGCTTTCAAAGTGCATAAAGTTCTTGGTTTTAAACATTAACCGTATTAGTTAGCACAAAAACAACTTATAGACTCCTGTTTATCTACAAAGTTTCTAAAGATAAACGTTTAAAATTATTGTGATTAGAAATGTCACAGAAGAATGGAGTTAGACAATGGTTAGACACTACTTAAATCAAGATCGGACCAATATTTAAACACGGGCATGTTTAACGTAGGTACCTACATGACGTATTTTTACTAATGACATGTTCTGACATCATCATCAGCTTTACGACGTTCCCTATTGAACAAAGATCGTATTAACTAAATTATGGGTGGTGTGCAGTGTTGTGGCGACTTACCTTGGTCACAGAATAGATAATAAACACCTTAATATCATTATCGTTACAAAGATAAATAGGTAGGTATTATCTTTTTTTTTCGGTTTGGAAATCTTAGGATACCCGGCTGCCACGAGGAGCGGTTATGTTGGATTTTGATCCACTAAACAACCCCCTCCCCCCCACTTCGGTGTGCCTCGTTGCTACAAAGGAGGGCCCCAAGGCTCTCCAAAGGACCACAGCTCAGCTCGGCTGTGTTAGCTCAGCTGTGTTAGCATGCCGAGCCTCGGCAAATGCTTTTCAACCTGGCTTCCTTCAGTTTACGACTTTTTAAGCGTGTCAGAATAAACAAATGGTAGAGTTAGTTATGTGATTTGAAAACATTTTTATTAGCTAAGAATATTTCTCACGCTTCAAGAGGAATGCAGCTGTTGAACATTTCTATCTTTCCGTTGGATGTGGCGTCTGTGTATTGAAGAAATTAATAGTGAGTGTGGAAACGCCAAAAATAATTTTAATACCTGATTTTTGTTTATTCTAACACCAGCAGATACCTAGGTAATTAGGTACCTACTTAGTTGATGTCCTCGCGGTTTCGCTTGTGTATATTTTGATAAGACAAGTATAATTTGAATCAACGGACTAGCATTGCAGTTCATCGAGGCAGTGTCGCCAGCATGCAGGATACGCTTCCAACTGGTAGTGGGATACAACATTTGGATTATCTATATAGTGGGTTATTGCAGGTAGATACTTAGATAGGTACCTACTCAAGGAATGGATTAATAAAGTACCAGCTGGTAGAACAGTTGGTATAGACTCCATACCAACTGTTCTACCAGGTTGACGCTCTGTATATGTATGAGTATGAGCGTCCAGCAACTTTTTTTTATGGGCTGGCACTGATAAAGAACATCCTCTTCTTTATTTTATAGTATCGGTTTTTGTTAACGTTATATAACCAGGGTGTCTTTAGATAAAGACAACTTATGGGTAGCGTGATTTAGGCATCTTTAACTCATCGTAATCCAAAAATGTAATCAAACGTACCTAATCCTGTAAAACACAAAAATATATTGTAGTAAGTATAAGTTAGTTTAATTTCTATTCAGTCACAGAATAGTACATTCAGAGCTTAAAATTTTCAATGAACAACATAGACCACCGTTATCTGAGCCACCATTTGTTAATAAGATTGGTTATTAATAAGAGCTTAAATATATTTTTCACGATTTAAAACATGTAGGTAGGTATGACTTATAAATCTTAAGTAGGTATATGACTACGATTCTCTACTATGAAAGAAGTGAGTAAGGATTCATTCAATGACTACGTATTTATCATGAATGAGCTGTGCTGTGACGTATTTACGAAATAGGTATCCAACAGATGAAACATTACAACAGTGCCATCATGTGAACTGTTTTGCGCGTTCACGGTGTGCTTCCGTCTATTAATACCCGTGCATTTACCGTACGATACCATGCCACTCAACCTTGATGCCCGTTCGATTCCTCTCGTTATGCGGCTTGCAAAACAACGCGCAACGTTTATATTTCGAATAACTTACTCGACATGTAAAATGGATTGGTATGAAAACGGAAGAACTTCGGAACTTCAGATTATTTGGATAAGGTCCACAGACAGTGGTTAGTGGTACTTCCAAGTGAGTGTGAGACAATTATGTCGGATTTTCGCATTCGCCAATTGGAGGTTCGTAAAACGCTTTGCAATCTAGACATGAACAAAGCCAGTGGCCCGGACGGCATTTCGGTCATAGTTCTGAGGACATATGCACCTGATCTGTCTCCTGTGTTGACACGTCTATTCCGTCTCTCTCTCGAGACTGGTCAAGTACCTAAGGCTTGGAAGCTTGCTAACGTGCAGCTTGTGCCCAAAAAGGTATAGTTGCGCCGGCCCTATACACTACAGGACCATTTCAGTAACTTCTATACTTTGTAAAGTTTTGAACGTGTATTGAACAACAGGCTCATACCTCGAAGCGAATGACCTCCTCAGCGACCAGCAATACGGATTTCGCCGAAACCGGTGGACTGACAATCTTCTTGCGTATGCCACTCACATCTGGAGCGAGGTCATCGAGAAGCACGGAGAAGCGTTTGCCGTTTCTCTGATGGATATTTTGAAGGCCTTTGATAGGGTCTAGCATGATATAGATAGCCTTATAAGTAAGCTTCCGCATTATGGTACATAATATACCCGTCGGTTTATGTGTCTGGATATCGGACTCCTTGAGGAACCGATCCATTCGAGTCGCTGTTGGCTGCTCGTCTGATCAGTTGGCAATTAATGCCGGGGTTCCTCAAGGGTCGGTTCTCTATGCAACGCTCTTTTTGCTTCACATTATTAACCTGTTAAAACCCGTGGTAACTTTGGGTATGCAGATGATAACGCAGTCGTAGAGAGATTCATATCCAACTCACGGACTAGCGGACTGCGAACTAGTTGATCGATTGAACTTGACACTATAAAGGCTGTGTCCTATTGAGGCGATGTCAATGTTGTCAAGTTTTTATTATTATTATACAAGCTTTTATTTAACTTGCAATGTTTGTTTGTATATAAGAGCTAGTGACTGAGAACTGAATAAAACAATAGTAATAAGCGGTGGGTAGGTACATTTTACCCGTCACCATAGCCAAGTTATTTCACGTGGGCGTAACTATAGGGAGATGTCGATTATAACCAAAGTGTATTTTCATTACCTACTCTTAGCTTCGTTCGTTTACTCAATGGCACACTCGTATACTCGCTCGTCACTTTTGGGCACTCGCCCACAGGACCTCGCCTCGTCTGGTCCACAAGCACACCGTACAGTGAACACTGAACACGCAGCGCTCCTATACGTAGAAGTATTTGAGAAATGTATTCTGCTTACGACGCTCATAACTGTATAAGCAGTTTTTCCATAAGCAGTTATTTAAACACGTTACTTCTTAATTATCAAGCTCAAGTCCGATCCCGTATGGAATACTGTTCTCACCTGAGGGATGGTTCAGCCAAATACCAGCTTGAGGCCTTAGAAACTATTGAAAGACAAGCCATAAGACTTATTGACAACGATATGCTTGTAGACGCCCGGCATTTCGTCACCCATTTATGGTCGACATGCCTTCTATCCGCACCAAGCGATTTGATTCAAATTCATCATGCGCACAGCAAAGGAATGGAATTATTTGTCGGCATCTGTGTTTTCTGAATACTACTTAACATCAAATTTATTTGATTGCAGACAAACGCAAGCCTATTAAGTATAAAAAATGATCACGCAGACAGCCCTTGCAGACCCCAAACTCGGATATCCTAAATCTAGAATAATCTATATAATCAAGAACAACGAAGACCAGGGTCAACATAATCAACACCCAATGGAACAAATAGGGCCTTTTTTCGTGTGGAAATCCTCATGTAGGTTAGTACATATTCCTGCTGCGGTAGCAATAGAGCGGTTATGCCAGACTCCTACTAGTTCTAAATCTTCCACGGTCCCAACGGCGCCGGTAAGAAAAGCATAATCCTTGATTTACGGAAGTGGAAAAATTCAGTCTAGGTCATGTTTCGCAGAATGAGTAAAGCTACCTACAACGTACAACATGATTCACTGATCAATCATGTGACGACTTCATTCAAATTGCTTATGACAAACTGGCTCTCAATTTTGGCGATTTGACATACACACTATATTTTACAGATGTAATCACCCGGATTCATGCCAGGGAATTCGCAGGCCTTGAGCGCGTCGCTTTCTATGCAAATACTGTCGGATCTAGTTGTGTTCCTTCTTCGGCTTCAGCTGAAAGGGCGCTACATTAGTATAAAAGTCTATGTTTGTCGAGTATGGCGCCTTTGCCCGCCTTCTTCTGTGCCCGTGACGTGTAAATCGGCGATGTGTCGGCGGTGCCACACTGCAGCAGAGCGAGATGTCGTCGTGGTTTAGGGTATGTCCAATTTCTGATTCAGCACGCAGCGGAAAATATTGGCTTCGAGCTAATGCGGTGTTGCTGTGATTGTATTGCCCGGCGTCTGCGGACTGCGGTACACAAAACATATGTACTGTAGCAGCTTATGTAAACAAATGCGTGGCGTCGCGATGGGCGGAACGATGCGAAACGAATTCTTTCGTGATCGTACGTCGAGTTGGCAGAACACCGCAGCTAGATAATCAACTCTCATCGTCTGTATTAAGATTGGAATTTCTTCAATGCTTTTCTAGCCCACATAAATGTCTACCTCCATACGTAAAGCATATAATTATTGAGAATGCTTACACAATAAATCCCTCATTTACCTGTAGGTATCATAAGACCGCTCCACGTTTTGTCTGAAATGCGCTTTAAATTGTTGGCAATTACTCAAGTTACTGCAATTAGCGCTGAGTGACATTAACGCTTGAGAAACTAATCTACTAACACTTAAAACTACATGCAGATTACAAATGTTTACTACTTTTACGATAATGTACGTACGTGTGGTGGGCGCACCGATGGGATAGGTTATTAAACTAACAACATAGTTATAGGGATTTGTATCTCTACTCCTCTGAGGCACTGACCAGTCATGGCTGCAGTGTCATTATACGATTCATAATTTTGGCACACACGACGAAAGACGGGCGATGGAGTGACAAAATAAGAAAGAAAGACTATTTATCCCATACAGTATGATGGTATGTCCAGCCGTTGCCCGATTGAACGGACAACGTTATAAAATAGATTCTTCGAGGTACAATTACAAGTACCTATCCATATACTTGCAACTATTGCAAATATCTATATACTTGTAATTGGATTACATAAGTATATAGATGGGGGGTTTTAGTTGGTAAAAATGGTAGGCAGTAAATTGCGATAATTTTTTTTTTTACCATGACCATTTTCTTGCCAATCGTATATTTTGTTCAAAATCTGTGTGTAACTGCACGTAAAAATATACCTATTTCAATAAGTTAAGAAGGGATTAACCTTTTTAACGTTTTGCTGATGTATAACTACAGCAGTTAGTAATTAAGGTATCAATTATAACCTATCCTTACAGCAAAAAACTTCCTATAGCATCCGTTTCTTGGTTGAGGGTTGCTAACAAACTCGTGAAATTAAGGAGTATTAATTAATTAAATAAGTATTACCTACTTCTGAGATAGGATGGTTAATTGGTTATGTTAAGGCAGTAGGTACCTACTATAGCTTTGCAAACGCGCGAGAGAGATCAGGGAGATTCTTCTCGATCTCCTATAGGTGAGTATTGTGCAGTGTGCACACAGTTCAAGCAATCTTTAACTGTCAAGTTTCGATAACCCTAGAAATGTATGTACAAATATATACAAGTATATATACAATTACGCATATATGTGGTTCATATAACGACAATGGGCTTGTTAGAAAAGCATTTTTCATCATATTTACCTACCTATTTGTATGTATGCTTATTTGTCCTCATCCTGCCGAGTATGTTCATAAGTAATTGAAAACGTTAAAAACTTATACAGAAAAACTTATCTATAGTAGCTAAGTTAGTTACTATTTTTCGTGACTGGTCTTCATCCTGGAATATTGTGTTTAAAATTTACTTTTCTCTTAATTTCAGTGGTTCCCGGGCGGGAGTTGCGGCGACGGGAGCGAGGGTGTGGTGCGCCGCTCCCGAGGCAAGCGGATCACTCAGCGTCGCGGGGCCATCAAACATCACAAGTAAGCAACTCTACAGTCACGCTAAAAAATATAAATTTACAAAAAAGGATTCATCTATCGCCAGAAACTTCATGCTTCTTCTATTTACCCAGCTATAGAGGTACTAAGCTAATTTGACTTTAATGTCTTCGGGGTATAGTACCTAAAGCTAGAAAGGAGGAATAGTCTCAAGCGCAGGTATTGCCACCAACTTAAGCGTGGTCCATCAAACAAATGAGCACTAAAGTGTGCCCTACGGTGAAAATATTTTGGGTACAAAACAATTCATACAATCCTTGTTTTATGAATGTACGATGTTTTCCCGACCTTTTTATTCTCGAAGCTGTTTGATAACCAAATGCGCACGCTAATTGCAAGTTCGTCTGTAGATTCTATATCATCCTAAAATACAGTGCTTCTTACATTAGGCAGTATCTACTTAGAAGAATTCCCACTATGAAGGGTAAAATTTACAGACAGTTCTTGAGATGAACGATGAGCAACTTTTTTGTCAAACATTAGATACTTTTTGGCAGTTGAAAAATATATCTATATAACGTTGTAGTCTTGTGTTTGTCATATTGGCTGAGGAATTTAAAGTCCACCCTAAGTCAGACCATAACATACTATAGTATGTGAGTCAGTATAGTTATACGTAACTGGTATTTCCATCGAACTCTAGACGCAACGTCTAAACTGGACGTATCACCATGACAGCTGGCCTGGACAACACATGTGCAGTCCATTGTGTTGGCCAGCAGCCATAATAGCTATGAACTTGCCACCAGACGTAGTCAGGATCAATATCCAGCAGTCTATGATTTTTTTAACTATTTTATTTTAGTTATCTCATAATCTATCCTGTTCCCTAAGTAACAAGTATATTTAAGATAGTACAAACAAAGAGGTACATCGTCCTATAACACCTAGACACAGATCAAATGGTTGATTTAACGTCGACCAGCGACGTCTTTCGCACAAATATGAAATAACGGACTGAAATAAGCGTAACTTAAATAAACGGTTACAGTACTAATTCGCTTATTCGCCTAATGTTGTAGAAATAAATCGAATAAGTCGAAATCAACAACAATACAAATACATTCAAGCTGTTTTTGAAAATAAGTACCTAGCAGCCCCCGACAGTCATCTGTCGGGGCTGCTAGGTTCTAGGTGCTAGGAGCAGACGGACTACAAATTGACAACCACTAAAAAGGTTTTGTTTTTTGAACCCTATGTATAAAACGTAGAACTAAACTATAAAAAAATACTATAAAAAGAACAACAAATGCTGAAAAATAATAAATGATTTACGGAAGCAATGTCTCGTCGTAGTACATTACGCCTCCTCATGCTGTCTGAATGTTACGCATCTGCTTGAGATTTTTTTGGCTAGTGATATTTTATGTGTACAATGTACATCTACCTAACTCAGGATGACCATCATCTGTCCATCGCTTTTTGTCATTTCCGCCTGTTACTTTGTTGCATCGTATATGCATCGCTGCTTTCGTGTTCCTTAATGACTTCGTATCTCTTGTGAAAAATAAACGATACGACGGGATCATGACGTATGCAAAATTTAAATACTTATTTTTCTAAACAGCTCATATTGGTCACATTAATCGCCTCATATTTTTACGCGCACACATTACACATTGCCCGTAAAGTGCCCGTCTCTGACGTAGAAGACGGTAGATAAATCCTGCGGCTTAAGCTATCACAAAAACAAAATTCCTCTGCACTATTTCTGAACTAAATCGACTATTCTTTGATTTCAGAGTCCATGAAGTGAACGGGCATCGTTTCGTTGCGAAGTTCTTCAGGCAGCCGACGTTTTGTGCGTTCTGCAAAGAGTTCCTCTGGGGGTTTGGCAAGCAAGGTGTGTATTGTCACTGAATACTTTGATTTTATTACATCACCCTTAATAGGTATATAGGTAATTACATATATACCTACTCGTACTGTATACCATTGTGCCTACTGTACCGTGTACGAATCATAATACATGTTCAACGTAACCAATTACGCGATCTTTTTAGACATTCGAAAATGTTGTTGAACGAAATGAACTTAAACCCATACTTTCTTCGCTTCTTAATTAGCTTTTATTCGTATTATCATACCTACCAACCCATAAGAGGAAATCGAATTCCGGAAGCCCAAGAACTTGGCACAAGCAACGTAGGCACTGGACACGATGTGGGATTAGATCACGCATTGCAGCTACTCGATTCAAAGCATCCTGCATAGATTTAGTTCATACAATCAACTACACATCTCAAGAATTGCTTGTATAATCTTTTGTGGTGGACACAGGAGATAAAAGGCAAAGCTCGAGAGTGTATATAAATCCGCATACTACTTGTTATAAGTCATTGGCCGAGCCGAGATTCGAACCATGGCGCGTCGGATTGAAAGTCGCACAAGTTCACCCCTGGCCACACTCGGCTTTTTACGCTCCCCTATAACGACTCCTCGTCGACACTTTGTGATACGAACGGAGGATAGAAGCTATAGAAAGAACTCTATACCAAATTGTAGTATTGATGACCAGTTTAAAAAACCTATAAGAATAAAGCTCTTAAATTTTGGATGAATGAAAATAAAATGATTAGTAGGTACCTCAATCCTCATTATTGCTGGTTTAGTATTTTATTTTACAATTTTGTTGGCCTGTAGTCTAAATTTATTTTCTTAATTATTTAAAGGGTACCGTTGCGCGGTGTGTCAGACGGCCGTCCACAAGAGATGTCACAGCAAGCTGCTGGGGAAGTGCCCGGGCTCGTCTGCGCAATCGGACGCCACTGTGGTAAATTATTTTTCTATATTCTCTCTTTTATACAGCCTGAATTTGAATTGGTATATTATCCTGGTATCCTGGAGGTCATTTTCATTGGAGAAAAGACATTTAAACTTTACGTCAAAATTCTACTACAGAACTTGCGGACAGCCGTAGATCAGCTGATTCATTTGAACTATGTTAAACTTTGTTAAATGATGACGTTGATTAGAAGAGACCACGTGGAAGAGACTTAGAAACAATTTCAGAAAATTCCGCGCACTTGACGTTTGAAGTTGAATTTATTTTTTTGTCGACAACCATGGTCTTAATCTCCCATTTCCGGGATATCATACCAATTATTCAAACTCAGCCTGTATACGACCATAGGATATTATCATAGAATATCGGAAGGTCCTATCCTATGTCTCCATTAAAGACTCTGTATAAGTATTATATTATGTAAAGGCCTTCTTTATAAGCCGGAAACTTAGCGCTCAATGAGGGAATCTTACAAATAAGCTTATAAGATTTCGGTGAAGGAAAAGATTGATTACACTTTTCACAGTGCTTTTATATATAACTAAAACTGATAGATGACGATCGAGACGAGCGGTTCGTTTGCCTGATGGAAAAATACTTATAATATCCTTAGATCTTTCAAATACAAAGGCCTGCGCGGCACTGCAAAATTACACTGATTACTTTACTCATCAAACCGGAAAACAGTAATGCTTGCACATTAATGGTAGCAGATTACAAATAACAAAAACAAAGTGGTGGCATTATACCCAATCGCTTATGGTTATTATTAGTTAGTTATTAATCCTACCATCTGGTAAAACAAAATGTCACTTAGCGAGAGGTAGGTATTCTACATGTATCAATGATCTCTATATAAATCTAAACTGGTGGACCGATGACCTTGTCAAAACCGTGGGGAACCGTTGGATGCAAGAGAGAGTAGCCGATCCAAGTGGCGTTCTATGGGGGAGGCGTATGTTCAGCAGTGGACGTCTTCCGGCTGATGATGATGATGAAATCTAAACTAGCCAGCTTTGCGAGTGTGAGTAAAAAAGCGTCGCGATACAGAGTTCACAGGTCGACTCTGCGAGTTGTAACCATTGGGCGTAGGCCTTCGTGGCAGGTTAATGATTGGCTGTCACGTACAATGCAGCCAACGACGTCTCTTTATGTTGTCTCTGCCTGCAACCTTGAATTTTTGCTGCAGTACCTCCGTGAGCGGTTCAAAGTAGACGTGCCACACCGGTTTAGGCCACACCAGTTCGTGTCACCCACCTTCTGCGATCACTGCGGCGGACTGCTGTACGGCTTCTTTAAGCCAGAGCTCAAGTGTGAAGGTACCTTCATATGTATTGTGGATTTCCTACTGCTACTGTCTCTCAAGCACCTAAAGTCATTTTGTCATACGTATTTTTCTTTACATTATAAAGAAAAGTCAAGGATGGGCTTGGAATCGCCAAAACAATGTTTCAGTGGCTGTATCCTTATACTACCTCCTATACATTCTATTTTAAAATAAAAAAAATGGACTTTCACTGGCATATGCCAGTAAAAGTCCCTTTACTCTTACCAAGCCTAAAAGTTACTCCTTATAGCATAGCTAACTTAGGCGACGTGGACGTAGCCGAGGGGCAATAAAATGCAATACTCAAAGGACGATATTTCTTTTCTTTCTGTTCTGAGCATATCGATATTTGTCGATAGGTATATTTTATTGAGTCCTCATGTTTTGTAACAAGATTATGCAAGTTGAATAATGGCACTTAGTAATTTTTTGCATTCTTGTTTTGAAGGCTACACGGACTATTTTCCATTAGGGCTCGTATAAAAAGAAATCTGTGATAGGACATAGGTAACATTAGAAACGTTACTATGTTCTGTCGATGTCATAAAAAAATTAACGAAATTTGTCTATAGTAATCTTGGACATGTTCAGCAACTTCTAAAAACGCAAATAACAAACAACAAAAAGCAAATAAGAAATGTTGCTATAAATTAATTCTATTAGTTTTCCGATTGTACCCATTAGTTTAATATAGTATATTATATGCAAGTATTTTTTATAATTATACATACCTAAGTGAAATTTAAAAAAGGGCTGCCAAAGAATCAGATGTTGATATTGAGTTAGTACTTATTTATACCTACATTTCTTATTTGTCGCCATTAATAAGTAAATTCTTTAAATATACCCAAGTATATACCTAGTATAATTTTATAAAATGATTCTACTGACTCCTTTTTAATAACTGTAAATCAATAATGATTTATTTGACATTTATTTATTTATCAATTATTATAGTTACATGTTATACATATTTTCTTTATATTTATTCTCTATATATTTTCTTGTCTTGTTCGTCATGCATATTCATTCATTCTTTTAACAAAAATTAGCAACATTCATTTAATTTATGTATCTCTCCACTTTTTTAGTGACACATATTTTAACAATCACCGATCTATTTTATAATATTAAATTTACTAAACAACAAATATCTCTAGAAGATACATACCACCCTAAATCTGTGGTACATACCTACCTACTTCACGCTTGCAGTTTGGCCTGCTTAGAGTAAATGAAAACCTACGTACTACCTCCTAATAGTATTTTATTGGATTCCATACTTAATTAATGAATCCGTATCCAATAACATAACAGAAGAGTAATATTAGCTCAAGTAGATCCATTACCTATATGTAGGTTTATGGAAACACTTCCAATCCAAGTCTTCAATCATAGCCTGACATTAAGTTGGTGTGTAATTCCGAAAGGGTGTAAATCTACTCCTGGAGGTCAACAACATTTATTTTACGAGTTTTTAAATTCAGAATTTTTCATTGATGAAAAGGCATTTATAAAGTTTTCGTCAAAATTCTACTAACCTAATGTAAAATCTAATTTAAAAATCCAATTGTCCTTATTTTTTTGCGATTATTTATTTATTACATTTTCCCAATTTATTCAAAAGTTGCTTTGCGTAGTTTACGTACAATATTTAAATGATTAAATATAATAATTTTATTATAGACAACAGCTGGACAGTTGTCAATACTGTAACCCCGATCTATAAAGTCAGCCAGGTCAGTTTATTTTAACTCGATTGAAGAGCTTGCTAAATCTGTGAGGGTATAAGAACTAAGACTTTTAATACTTTGTTTGATTACTATAGGTACCTACTACATACTTTGATTGTTTAACTATCCGATTTGGGCAGAAAATAAATGATAAAATTTATGCTATGTTTATTTGTGTATTTATGTTTTTAGATACGTGTATTTCAATACTTAGAGCTAGTATTTTAGTATCAGTTTGGCTTAGTTCCTCTTAATAACAGAAATGTATCGCCAGCTTTTGTGAAAACAAAGTTGTGCCAGTTTTAGGTTCGGAGGCCACGAACAATTTGTGTCTGCCATAACAAACACATGATAGGCCAAAAATTTCAACGAAAAGTTTTATCGCAGAACATTCCTACTATAAATAATACTATATGTATAGGTAAAGCTATGTTATATGTATTATATAGGCTTTGATTATAATAGAAAATTTACAAATTGCAAGGTTGAAGTTGGTCTGGCACTTACTTTTTTATTTTAATAAAATAATATCAATGTTAATAATAATTTTTATTCTCTAGAAAATGTAACAAATGCGACATAAAGTCTAGGTAAATAAAAAGAGATTTAAGATATTAAGTTAATTTCTATAGTTTTAATTTGGCAGTCTTTATGATTTTTCTCTTTCAATATTAGAAACAAAACTTGGTAGTTGATTCATCGCTGATTGCAATGTTACGAATGATGATTTATGCAACCATTCATAAATAATATTTCTAACTATTATCGCTTGTATGTTATTTTGAAACCTACAAAAGAAGCCACGAACTCCTACGTACACAATAGTTATTTACCTACCTACTTACGCAATCTATAAATAAATTGTCACGCGAACAGCTTTATAATTAACACTTGCTATATTTAGCTTTGCTGCTTTACTGGATAATATTTGCATATATTTCTAGGGAAAAATTGCACAAATTCTATCATAGACTACAAGTGGTCAGCAACTTGGACCTAAAAATGCACTGCTCGTTGAATTTTCACTAAAACTTCCTTCCGAAAACAACGCGAATGTCACAGATGTCTATTATTATCTGCACACCGTCATTAATCAATCACCTGGTGTTGTACTGAGCACGAGCGGTGCTGGGCGGGCGGCGGTGGTGGGCGGCCCGCGTACCTGAAGCACGCGCTGGCTGCGGGCGGCGGCGCGGGCCAGTCTGCGCGCGCGCCTGGCCGTCGGAAGCCGCGCGTCGTGTTAACGCGATAAAATGCCGCTCTTTTCCGAACATATATCGAATATGTATTACAGTGGGACACCGTCGTATTCTAGTCCATACAGTTCTTACAGTAGTTCGTTATATCCACTGACTTCTTCATACAGTGCATCGTACCTAAACCCCGGAGGAAGCTACAGCAGCCACTCTTCGCTCGGCAGCTATTCTCGTGCTCCGCACAATTCCAGATGGATACCCGGATTAACCAGGAACTACTCGCCGATGCTGACTCCTATATCCGAGAGAAATACTTCGAGTCCCGTTCGAATAAACAGTCCGAGAAGGGTTCCGATTACGAAGAGAAGTTACGGCACCTCTGGTTATACTCAGCGTCCTATAAATATAAACACAGCGGACATTGACGTTTCGAGAGATAAGTACCGACACAAATCATTCAAAGCATCAGCGCCGGCTTCTGTACCGGCTCCAGCTTCTACTCTTGTTCCAAAGCCACCGTCGCAGAAAGAGCCCCCTAACGATGAAAGCGACAAAAATCCTTTCATGCCTCGAGTGGACGGTAAACCTGATACGGGCATCGATTCTTCACCAGGCCCAAGTCGGAACACAATTAAGCGTGGGAGAACTGTGGTGAGATTACATACAGTGAAAAGAAGAGAAAGAGATTCTCCTCGAAAACCTGTAGAGATAGTGGAACCGCAAAATAAAATACAGAATGCTGTTGTAGAAAATGCAGTTGAAATACCTGAAGTCAAAACAGAAACGGAGTCCAATGAATCGAAAAGTTGGAGAGAAAAGCTCTCCGAAGATTTAGCTTATACAGAAAAAAAGGAAAAGAAATCACTAGGCACTAAATTTGTTGAAACATTCATAGTCAAGGATTTAAGGGATCAGGAAAATAACACGGTGCAAAATAATTTAAGGACAGAAATAATTGCTCAAACATTACCTGTACCTCTAGAGCCAAACAGCACATTACTGCCAAGCAACAAATCTTCAGAAAGAAGATGTTCGATGGAGCTTTTAGCAGAACAAGCTAATGTACTAGACACATTAATAAGAAGAGAAAATCTGAGTACTGCAACGTTGGATTTAAGTAAAGTTGGGGTTGGGGAAGAACCTAGGGCTAATGTGGAATCGAAAAAGAGAAAAAAGTCAGATAACAAAGAAAACCCTTTAAAAACTACAAAATCAGACCACTCATTACATGAAAATCTCAAATCATTTAAAAATGCCAAAGATGCAAAATCTTTCAGTAAACGGCGAAGTTTGAAAAAATCTTCTTCTGGCGGGAGTATTTGTAGACTAGATTCAATCACGGAGTTTCCTAAGGATATAGTACCCATTGACTTGCCAGCTATTGAAGAAAATAGAACGTCATTAAAAAAAGACAAAGATGAAAAACCAAAACCAAAATTTAAAGCTAAAATCACATCTTCAGTGGAAATATCATCTCCACCTAGTCCCTTAAAATTCAAAATTGAAAATGTAACCGTAGAAGAAAGTGTTATTTTACCTAGAAAGGAAATAACTTTCAGTAGTTTTGTGGAAGACACTCCAACACATGATATCACTTTACAAAGTCCTCTACGAAGAACTAAAGAACGGTGCAGTATCAAAAAGAAAACCGAGAATGGCCCCATTTCACCTGAACCCGAAGACGGAAACTTTTGGGATAAAATAGGCAAAAGGGAAACTGTTTACTTGAAGAAAAGAAAGCAGAATCTTGATGAAATGAAAGAAAAACATCAACGTGCCGTATTTTGGTTTCCTGAAAACGAGGATGCAGAATTTAATGAAGCAGTTTTGCGTAATGATGTCGCAAAAAGTGATATTACAAATAATATAGAAATACCTACAACCACTATTTCTCCTTCAGAAGAATCAAAAATTACGCAACAGGAAGATAAAAGTGGTCATGATAAGGAAATAAATACAAAACACAGTGACCCTCCTGAAACAAAAAGAAGTACCACTGCAAATGTCATACATTTTGATAAGCCCTCTAATAGCGATCAAAATATTCAAATCATAACTGAAAATGAAGAAAAACTTGTCAATGAAAAACTCAAAATCGAGAATGCTTTAGAAACCAGTAACTCAATAAATACAGATGATTCCATAAGCTTATGCGAAGAAAAACATGACAACCTATTTCATCAAAAAGAAAAATTGGCGCCATTAAAAAGTCCTGACTCGAAAACTGATTTAAATGTTAACCAGAAAAAATCTACTTTAGAGTCAAATGAAAAAACAAACACTTTAGATCTTTTCAACGGTAAACAAATAACAAACAAAGAACCTTTTAATTCAGTTGAAAATATTAAAGAAAAGCCACATTTTAACGAAAAAATATTGGTGTCGAAAAACATTGAAGAAAAATTGGACTTGATCACCCAGACCCAGGATTCATCAAAAACAGAGCAAAAAGTTAGTAATCATGCACAAGTTTATACAGACAAATTAGCAGAAAGTGCTGAAATACATTATAGTGCAAAAAAAAACTTGAAAGATACGTCTTCAAAGGAAAAAGAAAATACAAAGGAATTAATTTCTATACCAGAAGTAATAGATTTTGAAAATAAGTCATTAGTAGAAGAAAAATTAACGCCTTTACAAAACATTGAAACTGAAGTATCTGAAGTAAGAAATGAAATTGATATTATAAAAAGTAAATTAAAAGACATAACTATAAGTGACGAGAAAAAACAAATTTCCTCACAAACAAAAGTAGAGTCAAATGAAAACCAACAAGAAACAACAAGTTTCTTAAAAAGTACGGATACGAAAGCTGATGTAACTATCACATCATCCGCAAAGCCTAATGAGAAATCAGAAAACTCAATGAAAATGCGAGATGCGGATGCCTCACGCCATGATAAGCAAGATGAAGTGACACTCAATAGTAAAAATATGGACAATAAAGTAACGGAGTTAGACATAAAATCAAATATTGCTAAAGACAACAATAAAGCAAGTGTTCCCAAAAAACCAAAGACTGCTCACAAAATGGGAGAACCGAAAGTTTTGAATAAAAGTGTAGATCGGAAAACCGAAGCAATAAATGTAAAATCCAAATCGAAGGATACTAAAGGTACACAAAACTGTCCCATTCACGGTGTTAAAAATAAGACTGATAAAAACTCATTAAAAGTCGCTGCAAGTACGACTGATCAACAAATGTTAGCTTCATTACAAAGTGAAGTGTCAGCTGAAATAATAAATAACAATAATGACAACACAAAATCAGTAGATTTATTAGTGAAGGCTGAAGCACCACCTATTCCGTCGACTTCAAACTCAAACGATGCGAGTACCAACACAGTTCCCCATGTATCCATAGTGATAGAATCTGAAAACATTCCAAAAATCGCTTCACAAAGTGACCTAGAAAAAATACCAATCGAAATAAAAATAGAGGAAAAGGAAGATGAAGAGGTTAAGGCTGACATAAGAATTGAAGAGCAAACATCCTTAATTAAACGGTCATCAGTTAAAGGCAATGCAGTAGCTTTAACCCCAATTAAAAAAAAACCAGTAAATGATGAAAAAGCACTTAAACCATTAATAGCGACGCCACGTCCGTTGCAGAAAAGAGCACCTCAAATAGTCCATTCTTCTGAATCTTCAGATTCATCTTCTGATGATGAATCGTCTGATGACGAGGAGGAATCAGATAACAGTGAAGGTTCCACCGAATTTTATGAATGTGAAAATAACAATGATGGAAGAACTTCTACTGGATCTAACGATTCCGGATTCGATTCTTCGGCGCCAGCGTCACCTGCTTCTTTCCTGAGTATTAAAAAAGGTAACATTACATTTAAAAAGACACAAAATTATTCACGGACATGACGGATCGATACAACCTGCTTTACTTATTAATCAATTTTTACGCAAGCATGTTGCTTTTGCATGGCTTCTAGCAACACCATGTAGATATAATTAAATTTAAAAAGGAATCAGTCCCCCCTTCCTCCTCACAGCAACCACACCAGGATTTGCCATTATTTGTTCTAGACTGTGATGTTAACTGCCATCGAAAATGTGAAAAGTTGACAGCAAACCTATGCGGCGTTAACCAGCGACTCTTGGTTGAAGCTCTGGCGACACGAACATCATTGAAGAAAGGTTTGTATTTTGCACTTTTGTGAATGATATCACAGATGTTAATAGAATAAAAACCATCGGCGTGACCAGAGACGGACGTCAGGCGTCTCGCTCAAAATAAAGCAATGTTTTACTGGCTAGCTTCTAGTTAGGTAGGTAACGTCTGTTCAATGTATCTAAAGATGGATTCGAACGCGTATCTGTGATTTAAAACGGTAGCAGATGAAATGGCATGGATATGAACATTCTGGAGTTCAGGCACTAACATGTAAAAATAATAATCAGCAAAATGTTTACAAGCAGCAAGTTATGATTTTGAGCTTCTGATGATAAAAATATTCAGGATACTTATATTTTTTAGTTAATCATGTACTGCTGTATAAAAAGTAAGAAAATACTGCGTATTTGTTTATTTTCTGCGGTACACTATGCGTGGGTGACGTCTGGACATTGGCCAATCTTTCACCGATGATCACCTGTACGAACTAAGTACCTGAATCTATTGCAATAATTTCAGGTGAAAACTAAATTTATAGTAAATGCATTACTCTGTCAACGCAAGCGTCCCATCTCAACACTTATCTATTTTCTAAAAGTAGCCGTGACTATAAAAATTGAAGTCAGGAAGATATTCTTATCATTATTATTTTTTACTAGTGTTTGGTATACGTGAATGAATAACTTTTTTCATTTTTATGCTATTTGGTAACGAGACGGGCTGGTCGTTTGCCTGATGGTAAGCATAACGCCGGCCCATAACAATTGCAGTGCCACCCAGAACTTAGAAACACAAAAGCCTGTGCGGCACTGCAGTGCGCTCGTTACCCTGAGACATTAGGTATTAAGTCTCATAAGACCTACCTAGTGTGTAGGTTAATTGACAGAATTTTTCACATGAAGATAATGAAGAGATGCCTAAAATGTAACAAAAAACCTAAAGTTAAAACTACAGAGACAGATTATTGAATAGGAATAAATAGGTAGAAAATGCTTTTAAATGTAAGTGATGATGTAACCAATCAGTTGTCAATCCTTTACTCCAAACCAGAGATAAATGACGACTGACGAGTATTCGTGTCTCGTGACTAACAGTTCGATCGGACTACGTCTTCTATTGGATTGGCTTCATTTCAAACGTCACTGCCTAAATTTATTTACGACCAGATGGTGGCCCTACTCCCTGAAATACATTGGAGTTCATTGCACACAATTGTAATGTTCTATTGCGTTTGATAAAATATGACACGAATAAATTTTATAAGACAACAACTTTTGACAATAACTTTATAGCTAAATCAGCTACTAATAAAGCTATACGTAGATAATAATTAAATAGATCTTATAAACATTAAACATACATATTTGCAGCTGCACGGGCATGGAGTTTATACAAAATAGAGTTTTTCTACAGCACTTAATCTTTGCATAACTGTGTTTATACTTTATTTTACACACTTCAAATTTTACCCTCAATAACATCTATAAACTATTGAGTAAATTTTATACATTAATTTATCTCGTAAGTTTTTATATGATTCCGTCAGCAGACTATTATCTAAATCTATATAACGTTATATAAAATAACATTATCGCCCACCATATAATTCGCTACAGAATAACAAGTTGCGATCTTTCTACCTCTTGCAAAAACTGAATATTTTATTGGACAGACATTAAAATGAGTTTCAATTTTTAAACAATGTTATATATAAAGAAAGCGGTTTATACTTTTGACAAAGAAAGTATTTAACTAGTCTAACTTTTGTTTAGTAATATCTTAGGCTTTTATTTTCAAGAGCAGGTTACTCTATGTTCTTTGTGCAGGTGCCGACAGTCCTGGGCCATCTTCAAGCAATGCAGCATCGCAATTGCCTGCGACAGACATTTTAGAGCAAGAGCTTGGTGAGACACCTACAAATATCCTCTACCCTATCGTTCACCCTACGTGCTATCTAATTTTCTGTTGTCGTTTCAAATGTTGAGTGTTGCATATATTGAAGCTTGTCGAGTATGTATGTTGTAAGCTTTTTTCTACATAACTTTCATGCTTGCAGCTACTAACGTTATTCTTTTAAGAACCTCTCTGGTGTTGTTTCGTTTATTTTTTTCTGTTTATATGCATTCATTTTCGACATAAATTTGTTTTTATCTATCTAATTACCATAAATCTTATCAATTAAACAAAGTAAAACAAAAGCTTTCTAAATACGTCTGACTGAATGCTGTTCAGAGTTTCTTTTAATAAATTCTATTTCGAGGCCGTTCTTAATTGCTAACAAATAACAATTGAGTTTTTATATCCCGGCACAATTGGCAATAGCCGAATCGTGTTTCGAAATCATCCCAAAATATATCCTCACAAATAACAGGACTTTCTCTGAAAATGTTACGACGTTGGCGCTCCACTTCATACAAGTTCCGCGTTCCGAGGCCCAGTTAATATTTCAGTGCAGAAATTAATTTATCGCACTGCACATCTAACACTAAAATTAAATTATTAAGAGGAGTCTTCGAAATGTGAGGTAATCTTCATAAGTGAAACGATGGCTGAAACAGTGCTCAAGGCGGAAACTCGGTCAGATACCGAGACTTTGTAACTCACCAGAATTACTGATTGCGACTGTTTACGGCTATAAAGCAACGCTAGACGGTAAACAAAGGCTTTTCACTAAAGGATACTTTAATCATCGACATCATCTCAAAAACAAATAGTGAGTTTGAAAATACGTACGAGTAGGTAAACGAGATAACGATCTTTTGCAGTCAGCTGTTATAGAAATAAGAAATTTCATCCAAAGGAAAGGAGAACAAACAACATCAGAAGCGTTTGCAGATAAAATTTATGATGCCAACCATGCATAAATCTATTTATATTTTAATGTAGGTACATAAAATAAAGAAGTTGGTTTTTGGGTGAAGCAGTACATTAGAGTTATTAAGGATATAAAAATTATCACTTTTGTCGTTTTGAGACAAGTGATATTTCTGTCTCTGTCAGGTTTGTATACATATAAAAGATGAAACGACATTGACTTTGAAATTTTCTCGGGAAATATTACGTAAACAGGAAAACTTGGAAGCTTACTCGGAAAACCGAAATGCTGATGCAAATTTCAGGTAACATATACATTAGTCATAGGGTAACTACGGATTTTACAGATAAACGTAAATATAATAAAATAAATCGACACTCAAACAGTGAAATAGCACATAAAGCTATAATCTATAATGTATGAAACACATGTTACGATCGAAAGTTATCATAAACTGTTACGTAACGACTTTGTACTCGCCGCCCCAGACTATTGACCGATTAAAATTTACACAAAGCTTATAGCAAACTGAACGACGTCACAAAATTATATAAAGTTGTGCTGTTGACGCGAAACTATTCTGTTCTAAATTTGCATTGTGCTACGAAGAGATCGGCAAGCACACTTGAGATAGCTCTTCTGCCAAATGAACTAATTGGTAACATCAATTATTATTAAGACACAAGTAATGGCACTCTTGTTCAAAATATAGTAAAATATAATCACGAAATGAAATAGCGCTACATGAACAGCAAGTCATGAAGCAACAAATGTAATTTATGATATTGCATGAATACGGTTTGAGCGTGATTTCTGACCACATTAATTAGTGACTGAAAATCAGTTTTAATTAATGAATAGGATTATCCTAATTGAATCGTGCTTACAAAAGCGGAAATGCTAGAGAAGCCTAGTTTAGTGTAGCGAATAGGAAAGGTATAAAAAATGAACGTATTTTTTGTCGGAATCACGTGATTATCCCAAAATTATCGGCGGCGACCTTGATATTGCTCCGTCTGAGCTAATATTTTTAGCGACGCTCGCGATCTTAAGCGAGGTGAAAGAGAATTAATATATCGCACATGTTGTACGAGAGTTATGTCATACTACGATGGCAGAACGGAACATAAACAATCGTGAACTTGAATTATGTTGTAAAATTGCCATCGACCCCAGCTGACTAAACAATCTAACATTAAATACAGTTGCAGGAAACATACAAATTATTAATAATGTACACTATAAAACAGAAATTAGATCAAATCATACTCGAACCTACTAATCTTAATGCAAGTCAATAAACAAAATTGATCGATGGTAACGCAACATTAAATCATAACCAGAACTAGCAAAACATTTCAATGCCAATGAAATATCACGTAGGTATGTAAATATAAAAAAATGATAGATTTATGCGATTTAAATATACATACTACCAAAACCTACATATTTATCATAAAAAAGTTAGGGTTACTCATAACAGAAAATTCCAATGTCTGATATAAATAAACAAACATACTAAGTATTGTAATACTTATCAAATATAAAGTTTATAGGAAAAGTGACCGAGACGAGCGTAGTACTTTCACCGTCGCCATGTCAATGCTTCAGACGATTTGGAAGGATCAGAGAATGTTTACAGAGATTATAATCTTAAAGTTGCCGAAACTCTTAAATCGCAAATACTTACTAAAGATTCGTATTGCAATTAAAATAATATGCTGTCGTGTTTATGAATTCATAAAAATTTACACTGTAACAGAAGAAATACTTGTATATCTAGAACCAAGAGACCGACTAATGTGTCTAAAAAAATATATTTTTTACAAATATTCATATCATCTACTTATTTGTTTCAGCTCAAGTGACAGTCAAATAAACGGACCATTTTTTTCATTAATCAACATCATCGTTGAGTTTATCGAAAGTGGACGGATTGATTTATGATCTCCGGTTCGCAGAAAACTGGCTGAACTTTTGAAGTATGATTTTTTTTCCAGAGCAATCAACAGCTTACGGACTTTTTCGCAAGACAGGGAGGTTCACACCGCCAGCGCGGTCGATTCCCAGGTTCAGGAAATATACGGTAGAAGACTTCCAGTTTATAAAGGTGTTGGGCAAAGGCAGCTTTGGAAAGGTAAGAATCGAAATATAAGTTCAAACTTTATATCGACCTTTACTTTAGCCTGTTTCTTTAAAATTTGCTTATTATTTAAGGACAGTAAATACAGCTTATGTAAATTCAGTCAGTATACTTGTGCTTTTTATTCTGTGACTCGTCTCGTTATTGGTATCTATGAAACAATCACGCGCAATTGAAATTGCTGTCAATTAAATGACTCTTGTGGTAGATGTTAAAATTTAAACAAAACAAGGAACTTCTAAGATCTTTCGTCCGTTCTTCTGCCAGGCCGTTCGCGTCTATCCTTCCATCACTCCGTCCTTTATTTCTACCGTCTCACAGTGCGGTAAGAGACCGTATTTTTTACCATGCCCTTTTTATTGCAAAACCTGATAGTTTAAACTAAACGAAATGCAAGAGTAAAACTCCCAGGTATCAAAAGTATCTAGTTCCAGAAATATGATTTTTTGAAAATCGTCCAAATTTGATGTGAAAAATCGCAAATATAAATATATCACAAAATACGTGAAATAAATCAAAAACTTGTTCAAATGAAATGTTTAGATAGTAGTAAAACCTACGTTTTAGAG
The DNA here is from genome assembly GCA_907269065.1 of Crocallis elinguaria. NCBI lineage: Eukaryota > Metazoa > Arthropoda > Insecta > Lepidoptera > Geometridae > Crocallis > Crocallis elinguaria. Next base: position 4,799,560 of record OU026079.1, on the reverse strand, counting down.
CAATTAGCAAAGTCCTATGATCGTTTGTTTCCGTGTTATTACGAATTTAAACATTTTCTTTTTTATTTTAATTCTCGATAAATCGGCCGTATTCGGGAAAGTTATTTACACAAGATGATACCTCACTTACTCCTCTACGCCTCCACAAAATATCTCGACGAAATTCCATGGACTAATCAAGTTATCAGCCAAAACGTGGTATATCCGGTTTACTCGGTTTCAGGGATGACACTTTTTGTTTTTTTATTATTTATTGACAAATAAGTGGATATTATTTCTAGTACATTGAAAATAATTTACTCGCACATTTAGTCAACTCACTGAGACTAATTTTCTGGTTTTTATCTACCTATCTATCTATAATCATTATATAAAAAAATTAAAAGACAGTGACTACATATACATGACATCTCGGAAACTACATACTTGACCTATGTAACTGAAATTTGGCAGGTAGGTAGTTTATAGGTAGTAGACGTCAGCTAAGAGCGGATTTTGCGACGGCTGAATTATGGTTGTCTATGGGACTATCGTAAGTTTATAATTATGAAAGTCTTATACTTTTACCCGTGCGAAGCAGGATTGGGTCGCTAATTCAGTGATGTAGACTTCGATTAAGGGCTACAAGTGACTCACTCTCTGTTCAACCTACTTCTTCGTCGTCCTCAGAGGTATTCAGTGAAACACAATCCTACGAAGAGTTCGACGAATTGGGCGAGCAAACAGTAGTTTTCACCACTGAAAATGACTATTAAATTGTATGATTGACCACGTTTTTAATCTTCTTTTGTAGCTATTACTGCTTGGTACTCATAAAAAAACATCCTCAACATGACCTAAAAAGTCCGGATAATTGATACAAAATTCGTGATAACCCTAGCACATATTTTTGAAACACTTTATCCTCGATAGTCCATGGAATTATGGCGAGATATTTTTTGGAGAGGTAGAAGAGTTAGTGAGGTATCTTCTTGTGTAAATAACTTTCCCGAATACGGCCGATTTTTCGAGAAAAAAAATAAAAAAGAAAATGTTTAAATTCGTAATAACACGGAAAAAAACGATCGTATGACTTTGCTGATTGCTCTAAAACGTAGATTTTACTACTATCTAAACATTTCATTTGAACAACTTTTTGATTTATTTCACGTATTTTGTGATATATTTATTTTTGCGATTTTCCGGATCAGATTTTGATGATTTGCAAAAAATCATATTTCTGGAACTAGATACTTTTGATACCTGGGAGTTTTACTTTTGCATTTTGTTTAGTTTAAACTATCAGGTTTTGCAATAAAAAGAGAATGGTAAAAAATAGGGTCTCTTACCGCACTGTGCGTCTGTGCGTCCGTAACTTTTTTCAAAATGGATAAAATTGCAGTTGGCAAGTTCTTTTAGAGGTCTTTTAAAAGTGTTTCTCTTGGGCATTGGTTCACCTGACGCTCGTTACTCGAGGTTGTAAATTTCATGTTAACATTGTATTATATACCAGCTTTACTGCGCTGTAGTCTTTAAACTGCCTTTGTTACGGTGATATTACGCCTCAATTTTTATCGGTAACGGGCCCTAAAAACCATTAGCTTTATTTTCCCCGATGACCCAGATCCGATGCAGTTGGACCGAGTCCCAGAGATCAACGTGACGATGTGGTTGCACCGAATCAGCTTTTACAACGACTTCTCTTTATTTTTAGTCAAGTACCCCCAATACGATGTGATAATCGATTTATTGAATTATTTTTTGAATTTATGGTTTGGAAAATGCACGGTTCCTGTGGGAACGCGGGTGAAACCACGGGCTTCAAGCTAGTGAATAATAAATTCAAAAGAAAGCATGTCGATGACTTGCTTTCTTTGAATGAATCGCTTCACTGGCAGCATTTTCTTTACAAAAAAGTAGCGCATACCTGCCTCTCGCCAGGCAGACACTTATTGTTCATAATTATGAGGAAAGCTACTAACAATTTGTAAATGCCACAAAGTGGAAGCGAACTCGTCCCGAAATAAACTAAAAACTGAAACAAGAAGTATTGCCAAGAAAATATCGCTCGTACATTGAGACACGATGATTTGCAACGAACGAAGATGAGTCTTTACCTGTTGATAGATGGGGCTATATTGAATATAATGACAAGTCTAACGCCTTCAGACGCCTCACAAAGCCATTTGAAACATATTAACTAATTGACAAACATAAACATAGCTTACCTTCAAGGCAACAGAAATCTATCACAACTTTGAAGTAGGAGAAGCAGCGTTCATACGAAGTTGTCTAGTCTGTCAATAATAACAAACCGAATTTAATATAGATATATCTGTTTGAGCTTTATTTAAACTTGCACCAGGTTTCAGAACGTGTAGCAATAAAATAAGATTGAACTCTCCAGGTATCATCGCCATTTGTAGAGTAGAGAATTGGCACGAATATAGTCTTTAATTTATTCGAGTCTGCAACAAAGTAGTTCTAGGAGATCCTTGGAACTTTTAATCCACTATAATGCAAAACCTTTTCTATCTTTCAACGCCTGTTCAACATTTGAAATCGAGAATAGTAAGAGAAAACTGTGTCAAAGTGTTATGAAATCAAGTAGTAATAAACATTTCTACCTGAGCTCTTACTAGAATAGACGAAAAACTAGGTCAGCGAATCTGGGTCCCCTTTAATATTTCAATGGTGAAACTTTATGAAGTAATGATGACTCAGTTTGAAGTTTTCGGCGAAAGAAAATATCATGATGCTCCTTAGGAATCTTAGGAAGATGGTAAGGCTTTTTGTAGTGCGTCAAACAGGCACCTAATACCAGTTACAGATCTGTCGGCAAACACCTAGCGGTGTGTTCCAACGGTTACACTTGAAAGTCCGTCATATTGATTCAGCGTATTCAACACAGTTGATCACATCATCACTGATCACTTGAGAAAGTGGACAATGCTAAGCAGTCACATGAGACATCAGTATCTACCTTTGATTAGAGTAAAAATTCTTGACTCAAAAATAATTCAAACACAAAAGTTAGATTTCTAGAAGCAAATCATGTCTGACGCATTTCTTTGAGTTCCCGAATAGCTTTTAACCTGTTGTGATGTAAGCCAGATGACGTAGAAAATATATTAGCCGGCTCGTTTGTTTTGACAAGTGACGATAAAATACTATTTGATGCTCGGGTCAACTACGTGGGGCATTCTGAAAGTTTCCGGAAACAGACAAACGAATACCTACGCAAAGTTTGTTGAGTTTCGAAGTTTTCTCAGACGGCGACATTAAAGAGTCGTTTCATAATCGCTCGGCTTCCGAGTGCTTCATATGATTACCGTTATTATTATGGTTAAGTTGAGGACATCTAATACGAGATTTTAGATTTTGTTGAAAAACGATACTTCCTTAAAATTTTCTTTCAATTTTTGCATTCTCAGAAATCATTTACCAGTCTTACCCAGTCTTATTTTTAGTTCAGTTTCTTCAGCCGCATCTTGAAACGCAGGCGGCTACAGAGTATATAATAAACCATATATGATAACTCTAAGTTTACATTTTTCTAAGTCAAATTCAATATAACGTACGGAATTGACCGCAAAAAGAAGCAACCATAATGCTCTATTCGAATTCTTTCCTTTGTTTTGTCAAAAACTTCAGAAAGACCAATTCTGCTGGCTTGTTTTCTCTGATTCAAAACCACCACCTTGCTCTCGTCTCCTGTGACCGGTCACGATATCATAACGGCTTATGACTGCCCTCCGTCATATTTTTGTATCATTTTATAACACCACTCGACGTTTTGCCTGTTCTTAGCATCCGTTAACTCGTTCGGAGGCTGGGCATCAATTTTCTTTAAACGTACTTGCAAGAATAATTATATGTTGTATATACATACGTCATACATAGTTCTTACCATTCTAATACTTTTTTTTCGATCGCCATGATCATACATATATAGTGAGACGGTTAGTGTATTTTGCCAGTTTCAAGTAGGTACAAATTTGCTAACATATATTTTTATTCTGCTTCAACTTGTTTTCAAATTTAAAAAAAGCATAAAATGAATGAATTCTGAAGCTTTCAGTATGACCTATCGTACAAAATGTCAGGAGACGAAAGATTATGACGCGAACAACATCAAAGGCCGAGAAATGTCAAATAATTTCTATTGCAGCGCAGAGTGCGATGAACTTGTAAAACTCCAAGAGTTTATTTAACCGCTGAAATATCATATACACATAATGGGCTGAAATGACATACAAAACATCTACATTTATAAAGACACAAGTACCTATATTTAGTTGCAACATGACTATAAATACCGACAATATTTACGTCTTTCTACGTCACCCGTTATACGCACATGATCACGCCGATTGTAGTACACAAAACACCCCTAATTCGTGTTGACCGTAACCTCAGCAACGTTACAGTGGCAGCGTGCCATTTGCACTTCGCGATATCGGCTCGGTTCACCTGCCATGCACTTCTGTGCCTACTGTACGATGCTCTATTTCTGGTGCCTACATCATTGGCCACCTATAAAACGTCAGCAAACACATGTCATCGGCCCCTCAGATCTATCGCCAATTTCATCGCAATCACCGTCTCTTATTTGAGCATCTTTCGTTAGCTGCGTCTCTGTATATGCGGATTTTATTTAAACTCCCTTTTGTTCAGGTCATTCCTCTCTGATATTTACATAAGAAAGTACCTAGTTTGTTTCTGTGAAACGTGTAATGATTGAAAACTGTTTTAGCACGTTTTAATATGTTACACTTTATTCACGTTAGATTTATATATAAGGTCTTTTTGGTAGTTTGGCATGTGGACTGCAATTAACGATGTCGATTGTGAAGTGCTAAATTTGATTTATGCTATCCGAAAGATCTTTATTAGCGAGTGAATATTATCTGTGCAATTACTTGAGCAATGTTGAGCAGTCTTCCTGGTTGCGGTGCTTGGCCCAATTTGCATTTGAGACCGGGCCAAGAATACGGAGAAAGCATGTTATATATTTGCGTTATAAAATGAAATCTTCTCGTCGTCGCACGGTTGTCACAAACGTTTCCTGCTACATTTATCAAAAACTAATTTAATTTTTACCGAGTTCTTTTTTTATACATTTATTGCCTTCGTGTTATGCTGAGGTTAGGCTAATCGTCATGAAATATTAAACAGCTCGCTGATGGCATTTACAACATACTAAAAATATTGTATCATATTTGTTTTTATGTTTTAATTTATTTTAATATACTTTTCGTTATTTTCTTAGGTGCTATTGGCAGAACTTCGTGATACAGAGTACTACTACGCTGTAAAATGTCTGAAGAAAGATGTGGTGTTAGAAGACGACGATGTGGAGTGTACACTGATCGAGAGAAAAGTGTTAGCACTTGGCACCAACCATCCTTACCTGTGCCATCTGTTCGCCACTTTCCAAACTGATGTGAGTAAAACCGTAAATTACAATAATTTATGGTCCATAAAGTTATTTGGAGCATGAAAGTACAAGCAAAAACAAATGCGAGTGCTAACGAATTAGTTCTGACCCCGAAAGTGATATTCTTGTACTCGTAGTATAATAGGCACGCCACAACTTTTGTATGTCCTCCGCTACCACAATGCAATGGTACGCAAGGTACGCATTACACACAAGTATTTTGTTTTTAAAATGTTCAATCAAATAGGTGGTACCTACAGTATAATGACAGCACAATATATCATTCTATAAACTTGGCACCCAACGTGTGACATACTTGATGACCTCTCACTTACATCGTACCTTTATCGAATAACATTTTTTTTCAGTCTCACCTGTTCTTTGTGATGGAGTACCTAAACGGCGGTGACCTAATGTTCCACATTCAGCAAAGCGGAAGATTTCCGGAGGCGCGGGCGAGGTTCTATGCGGCCGAGATAGTTTCAGGATTGAAGTTCCTGCATAAAAGAGGAATAGTGTACAGGTAATCTTACAAATATTACATTAGTATTGTTAAAAGATTTGATGAAATATGTAATATCGTCTGTTTTTGGTTTGTCCTTCTTTCACGCGGCAACGGAGCAACGGCTCGACGTGATTTTTGGCGTAGGTAGATATAGGTTATGGACCGGAGAGTAACATAGCCTACTTTTTATTCCTGAAAAAGAGGTACACCTCAGACAACAAGGTGCCAGTGGGAAATCGGGTGAAACCGCGGGCAGAAGCTAGTAGATGAATACTTGTAACATGGGCTGTTTATAACAAAATATCCATTCTTACCATCAAAGATGTACATATTAATATTAGGTACCCGCGCGCAAAATAATTTGTGATTCTATCACTCCTTGTTAGTTATGTTTTTAGGCTTTTATTCTGCTCACACTTGTGACTTGATCCATTATAGCAAAGTTTTTGTAACGATTTAGAAAAACCGAGTTCGCCGAATGTGAAATGAGCAAGACGTTCACGTGATCGTCAGTTCATTTCTATTTCTCGACAGCAGATGTCAGAATGGTCTATAGATTCGTAGAAAATAATCCGAATATGAAGCTTTATGAACCTCGGAGTTAATTCTTTCAAAAAATGTGTTCTATTTTTTTTTCGTTAAATGAAAGCTCTTCTTTCTTCCGTTCACTGAAGCGTGGGTTCAATATCCTGTCAGTACCATTAAGTTGCGTCATTAGTGATTTTTTTTAATTTTATGGATTAAAAAAGGAGGCGTCACCCGCATGACACATTACGGTCAGAGATGAAAGATGTGAGGTGAAATATTCATCAAATGCGTTTCACGCTTGAACGACACTCTCCTAAGGTCCGAATTCACCAACGAACGAAGTTCAACCAGTTCAATGTTGAACTTCGGATCAAAATGGTTGGTGAATCTTAGGAGAGTGTCATTCTAGAATCGAACTAATGACGCTACTTAATGGTACTGACAGGATATTGAACCCACGCTTTTGTAAACGGAAGAAAGAAGAGCTTTCATTTAATGAAATAAAATAGAACACATTTATTTGAAAGCATTAAGTATCACCTGTAGTTTATTCTTTGAGACATGACACGACTTTTTGTCATAAAATAGGTAGGTAGATACTATGAACAAATTAATTATTCGTAGGGTAGATATACTAAAAAGTAGACAGGTAGTTTTAAAGCGACACCTTGACGTGTGAGTCATGTGACAAAAGATGTCGACTATTCCAATGTGACTCACATTTTCTCGTATATTTTTCAGGGATTTAAAATTGGACAACATTCTGCTAGACTTCGACGGGCATGTGCGCATAGCCGACTTCGGGATGTGCAAGCTACAGATTTATTTAGAGAAGACTGCGGATACATTCTGCGGTACGCCTGATTACATGGCTCCAGAGGTATGTTGTTTCATCACTCGTAGGTATATGAAAATTGAATAAGAATTAAGGCCGCTAGGACTAAGAGCTTTCTATCAAAGTATTCAGATATCGCAGAATTAGCACTGAAAATGCTTGACGTCAAATGTTTCTAGAAAGGTAAAAAGAAAAGCAGACAGAAAATGTTTCATTATTAACACATCTTTTCGTAATCAAGTTGAATGAACAGGAGAACTTACTGCATGTTAATCTTTTCCAGATTATAAAAGGCCTTAAGTATAACCAGACTGTAGATTGGTGGTCTTTCGGTGTGTTGCTATACGAGATGCTGATCGGCCAGAGTCCGTTCAGCGGCTGCGACGAAGACGAACTATTCTGGTCCATTTGTAACGAGATGCCGTCCTACCCGCGCTTCCTATCGCAAGAGGCGCTTACCATACTAACCAGGGTAAGCTTTCAGCATAGACTTGATTGAAATATGTACTGACAAATAAAAAATAAAAGGAAGTTAGATAAAGCTCTTCATCGTTTTCTCTAAATTTTATCTTCTTTTCTTCCCCTCTATTGCCAACAGACCTACTTTCAGTATATACTGACTTCTAGAGACAGGCTGCAGAATCTTCTGAGAGGAATCTACTATTGTGGGTACTTACCAAATCATTTTCACATGGCGCCCAACGTGGGGTCACCTACATTTTGTAACTTACTTATTATTATAGGTCGCTTCACCTTCCCTCTAGAGGGAAGAGCCATGTGATGACATTAGAAGTATCAACGAACTGAAATCAAAAGAACGACTCTTAATTTTATCACAAGAACGACCTAAAGTGCAGATAAAGATTCTCAGGCCTCGTGATTTTGGGCTCAAAGGTTTTGTAATTAAACGGCAGAAATAAAATACTACGTGGTAAACATTTAAAAAAGGTACCTTTAGTAGTTTTCCAATTAATAATTATATTCGTTTCAGTTGTTGGACAAAGACGCGCGGTCGCGGTTAGGCGGCGTCGAGTGCATGCACGGCGACATTCGAGAGCAGGACTTCTTCCACCAGATCCATTGGGACCGGCTCGAGAGACGCGAGCTGGAGGCACCATTCAGGCCTCGTGTGGTAAGCAGATTATCAATATAATAATCCAATAAAGCTGCCTTTTGCCTCAGCTGTCTTTATGGAACTTATTGGGTTGGGTCACCGTAGCCTCTGAACATTTATAACACCGGAGGTGTCACTAATGTGTTCCTGACCCTGCTATAAGGCTCTCTTTACTTTCCTTTTGATAGCTCCATGCAGTAGCTCTGTGCAAAGACCGTCGGCGGAAGCTCATTCCACATTTTGCAGGGACCACGATCTCACCTGATGTTAAGCGACGATGCAGTCGACGATGTAGCACGCTTGCCTGGAAGAAACCTATTCACTCTCGTCTTGAAAACTCCCAAATTATACCTAAGTCCATTCATTCCATACCACAGGTAGCATAAAACGTAAGTATTTTTTCTTTTCTATCACAGAAACATCCACTGGACACGCAATACTTCGACAGAGCGTTCACCGGCGAGCGACCACGCCTCACTACGGTGGAACCCCACGTCCTACGCTCCATGGACCAGGAACCTTTCAGGGGATTCTCTTACACCAACCCTAACGCCACCGACCGCTAAAATGAAACTAAACCAATGTGGTCACAGTCGAAATTCCCTTACACTTTGCTGATGGGCTTAGACTTGGCTCTTTAGGAGCCCTGGAGTAAATCGAGTCAACAGCCAACGAGTAGAAAGCAAAATAGCGGCGGAAACATAAATCTTTAAAAGGTTTACGGTTTATATATGAATCAAAAATGAATGAATATTTGTATTGAATATTATATTATCTTTATTGGTAAATCAGTACAATAAATTGAAATTACAAGAGTATTCATAAATCTATTGTTAAGCATACGAATTGCTACATAAAATGATTTAACAATTAGAACTTAGTCACTTATCCAGTCAAATATGTTTGTATTCACTTACGAGCTATGCATATCATGATCTAGTTACTTTCTATAAAAGTGTCTGGTACACAATTTGTATTGTAGTTGTAAGGAAACTAAATGGTCTTTGTTTTTGTTAGGCTTTTATAAAATACTGCTTTAATGTAAGTCTAGATAATTAGCGAATGTAGTCTAAAAGCGTGGACTTAATTTTTTAAAAGCGTCCCTAAATATCTTGTATTTAAAAACATTAAATATTTTTCAAATTAAAATTGGTAGTATCTATGGAATGTTGTCAGTTTAATTCTAAATGTTTTGGAAAATTGGCATTTTAACATAATCATTACGGTACATCCATAGTATAGAAATGTCGAATTTTTAAACTCTAAATCTTCCTATTTACATAAGACTCGAGGACGTATTTATTACACTCGACTATATAATTATCAGAATATTTAGCATAATTAATTGCTACATTGTACAATACTAATCTTATATAATAGGTATTTATAAAAGATAAAATTTTAGCATGGCGTAAATACTGTGGCACAAGTATTATAATAATAGTCATCCCATACAAACACCTTAACTTTTTTCCAAACAATTTTCAATATAATTTTAGGTCCGAGAATTCGAATCCGTCGAAATCAATTGGTCGTACTATAATAATTAGTGTAAGTACTAGGAAAATAAGTGTAATTAATTAGTGAACCATGTACCTTCTTTGTTTTCTATGAATCTCATTCGCCTTGCATATCAGATGTTATAATCTTGTGTATGTAAATCGTTTGTTGAAATAATAAAAAATATACTTCAAATTCTGTTTCATTATTTATACGCCTTCAAAGTATCCAATTTCAATGTATCTGGTTTTATTTGATTCGAAACCTAATACTTTATACATTGTAACGGGATATTTACCGTGATTACCTATAAGTTGGTAAGCTCCTAATAATTTAATAAGCCACCGCGAACCCGAAAAATCTATATTTATATTTTTAACTTTTAACTAATATAGTAAAAATTAAAAAGTACTACTATAACGTATTTCATCCTTTCGTTATTAGATTGAATTTAAAGAATTAGGAACTTTTCTCAAATCAGAAAATGAAAGAAATTACATTGATAGTCGAGATTATTTTAGATGAAGCTATAGGTACAGGTATAATTGTGTGGATATATTTTGTTCTCAGTTCATATTTCAGACACAGCTGCAAAAAAAATCCCGGATTACCAATTTTTCACTACCTACCAATACCATATTTACAAAGTCGAACACTCGTATACATATCAGACTGCAATCTCTAGACTCCTAACTATCGGTGCGCACTATTGCAACAGAGCGAAACTAGCCCTGGCCCGTGACACTGTAAAAGTAGGTATATAGGTAATTTTTGGTAAATTTAATTTTTATCGTGTAAGTAATTATGTATTTTGTTTCATGCAACGCAACATCCCAATTAGGAGTACCTAAGTACCGAGTTGACATTAAACTAATCAATGACGAGAACATAAGACCAAAAGTAGCGACCGAGATAAACAAATGGGCACTGGACGATGGGAGAAAGATACCAAAAACTGTGGAAGATATGTGGGATGACTTAAAGAGCAAGGTTTCTGAAATAAGTAAGAAGTATCTTAGGCCTAGAAATTGGGTAGGTAAGCAAAATTGGATGACGGATAAAATTTACAACCTCATGGAAGAAAGGAGACTCTACAAAAGCACAGACTCTGAGAAATATAAGAGCTTGGATAAAGAAATACGGAGGGAAGTGCGATTTACACGAAATTCCTGGTACGAAAAGAGATGTGAGTATGTAGAAAACCTTCACGCAAAACATGACGCATTCAATTTACACAAGGAAATTAAATTGATGATTGGACATAGAACACATACACATCACCAATTAGTGGATGAAAACAACATACCCATTTTGGACAAAGCCAAGAAGAAGACACTTTGGGAACAGTACATTAAAGGTCTATTTGCAGACGATTCGAGAGTTTGTGACGCATCGACAGCTGCTACCTATACTGACGACAGCCACTTATTCTTGAAAGATGAAATTACAAAAATGATGCGTAGGGCTAAAACCGGAAAAGCTGTTGGACCAGACGATGTCCACATAGAGATTCTCAAGCTTATTGATGAAGAATACATTGCAGTACTAGTAAACTTATTCAACCATGTTTACAAAACGGGCCACATACCTGAGGATTGGCTGAAGTCTACATTTGTCACACTACCCAAAAAGAAAAACGCTAAAAAATGTGATGAGTTTCGAACGATTAGCCTGATGAGCCAAGTTCTAAAGCTTTTTCTCTCACTGATTCATGAGCGCATAAGAACAAAGTGCGATGAACAACTTAGCGACAGTCAATTTGGATTCCGAGCCGGAGTGGGTACACGAGAAGCATTATTCGCAGTTCAGGTTTTGGTGCAAAAATGTAAAGACATGCAGCAAGATGTTTTTCTTTGCTTCGTAGACTATGAGAAAGCGTTTGATAGAGTGCAACACAACCGTCTAATTGCACTCCTCAACGATATCGGATTGGACGAGAAAGACATTCGAATAATACAAAATCTGTACTGGAACCAACGTGCTACTGTCAGAATTGAAGGGGAGGAATCTGAAGAGATCGATATTAAGAGAGGGGTGCGACAGGGTTGCATTTTATCACCTACCCTATTTAACATCTACTCGGAAGCAATTATGGCGGAAGCTCTGGAAGGTCTGGATTGTGGGGTGAAAATGAATGGACGCCTCATCAACAACTTGAGGTATGCCGACGACACAGTTCTCATAGCTTCTACAGAAGCTGACCTTCAGAAAATTGTCAATTGTGTTAACCTTTGTAGTGTCAGAGCTGGCCTCAGAATGAACGTAACGAAAACAAAGTTTATGGTAATTTCTAATAATCCCAATCTTCAACCAAGTATATTTTTGGTAGGCCAAAAACTTGAGCAAGTGAATAAATACAAGTACCTTGGAACCTGGCTGACACAAAACTGGGATAGCGATGTGGAGATTAAAACTCGCATTGAAATTGCGCGCAGTGCCTTTGGAAAAATGAAAAAGGTACTTTGCAATCGAAATCTCAGGATCCCACTTCGAATCCGTCTTCTCCATTGCTACATCTGGCCTATACTTCTATACGGATGCGAGGCCTGGACTATAAAGGAAGAACTCAAGAAACGTATAGAAGCTTTCGAAATGTGGGCCTACAGACGGATGATGTCTATATCCTGGACTCAGAAAGTAACTAACGAGGAAGTTCTACGTCGGGTTAACCAGAAACGCAAACTTTTGCAAACCGTCAAACAGCCTAAAGTTGCATATCTGGGGCATGTGCTTCGGCATGACAGATATGAGTTCCTGCAACTGATAATGATGGGAAAAGTTGCCGGAAAAAGGAAACCCGGCCGAAGAAAAAAGTCTTGGTTGCGCGACGTCAGAGAGTGGACTGGGATTCGGAGTGCCGCCGAACTCTTTCGCATTGCTCGAAACAGATTAAGATATGCGGAGCTGACTGCCAACCTTCATTAGTTGGAGAGGCACCTGAAGAAGAAGAAGAAGTACCGAGTACCAAGAGTACTCGGTATTTTGTGTCCCAATGTGTAATGGATGATAAAAAAATAATTGTTGAATTTGGGAAACTTAGATGCAGTATCTTTGTGGAAAATATATTTTTTTTGTAAATTTAATTTTTATTGTGTTAATAATAATAATATTTCAACGATCATTGTACCGATAGTTGTTTCGGCGAACGGCCTTGTAGCGAAGAGCCTCGACCAACATCTCAAGAGGCTCTCGCTAGACGGTTGGATCAAGGGTCGTATGCAGAAGGCAGTGCTCCTTGACACGGCACGTATTGTCAGGAGGTTCCTCACTCTGCAGCCCTAACCACCGGTAGCTTGGGCCCTGCCCCGCTGCCGGCGGCACTCTAGGTTTAGGTTTTTTGTAATATTTTGTTTTTTTATAGAAATATTGTAAAAAACTTAGACTTAAGATTGTAAATAAATACAGTGAATAATATTTATTTATTCAGACAACATAGTTGGTCCATGTGTTAGTAACAAGAACAAAACTTAAAAACTATGTTAGTTAGCAGCACAGGTGGTAACTTCATAAAACTATCTAACGACAGAAATTATTTATTTTTTGTTTTATGCAACATCCCACCCAATTCATAACTAACAAATGAGGAAATTCTATTGTTCAGTATTTGTGATGTGAGTGATGATTTTCATTTCTGACGTGCTTTTACGTAGTAACGGGACTGCGTTTGCTTTGTAACGTTCTGCGTTATAAATATCGCTTCCATAGACTAGGTACCGAATCTTTAAATTACACGTGGCCCAGCACGCTTTTAGACAATGACTTAACTTTTATTTTTCTTGAGCTGTCTTTGTAGAAGAGTTTGCGCTTGCAAATTTACATCTTTTAAAGCAGAAAGTTTTTGCAAAATAGGTTCAACGAACTCCTCAATATTCTCCATTTTCTTCTGGAACCTTCGATTTTGTGCGCGTAGAGCCTTTATTTTTTGTTTCTGCTTTGCAATGATTATTTCTTGCTTTTTAACTATTTGATGCAAGTTATTTCCCTGATATGGAGACCCATCAGGAGTTTCAAAAGGAGCAGGCTGGTTGTTTGTCTGAAAATATAAAAATTACCAATTTACCAACTCTTAATAATGTGATAACGAATGAACGATGAAAAAACATTCTCAATTTCTCAGAACCCAGTTCTTAATTTTTGAAGATATTATTTTGATCTGCATTCGCAGTAAAAAGTCAGCAAGAAAATGAGACAATTACTTAATTGGTTTATTGATTTATATCACATTTATATTCAAAACAGGTAGGTACATCAATTTACAAATTCACAAACAAAACCGCCTGTTAATCTGCCTAGTAAAAGCTATAGCCGTAGGGAATTGAGGTGCAAGGTTAGAAAATGACGTCAGTGTCTCGTCTCTCCTCTTTCTTCACCCCCGCCGGTTGCCACCGCTCCTGGCCTCCCGCCTCTGCGGCGGCCATATTGTGATTTGTGTTTGTGTCGATACGAAGTGTTTGCCACGTGTTTGCGTCGATTAATCTTTTTAATCCACATAATATTCAGTAATAACGTGACTTGACTACCGCAAAACAAAATGTATCGTAAGGGTTGTGTTCTTAAGTGTGATAGCCAACGACAGGGCGTTAAATTACATAGATTTCTTGTGAAAACGGAACCAGAGGTTAAAATGTGTTAACTGTGAAAAAGCTTTTATTTATTGACTGAATGGACAGCGTCCAACAAAGTGTTTACTGTTTGTGTGCCATAAACACTATATCTAACATTGTTTAGTGACTTTATTATGTGTATTAAAAAAATACCGAGTCATTTGCTTGTTTCTTTTTTTCTTAACCCATGTCCATCTTTATTTACTATTCTATAGTGTAGGAAGTAGGAACTAGCACAGAATAGATAATATTACAAATAGAACTAGTAGGAAAATATCAAGGTACGATAAACATACCTATGAAAATGTATACAAATATGTATATATAGCACGGATTCAACTGTCATCTTCTAACTTTGCAACGATACATCGTCGATGTAGGTAACATGACCGTCTGATACGTAGTATCCCTTAGTAGTTTGTGAAACAAAATAATAAAACCAAATCGAACAACAATCCACAAATCAACAATCCAGGAGGGTACAATTCACAGATCAGTAATATGATCCAAAGAGTATATAAGTTTATATGATCTGTGGTAATATGTAGCTAGGGACAATCCCCCACACACTAGTCAATTTGAGTGACTTTATGACAATTGACACTGACAGTTCCTTGAACCCCAAGACCAAAGCGTATAGAGAGCCTTGGACAATTATTTGATGTCACAGTTTGAATAGTGCGACATCTATTATCGTGTACTGAAACTAAGATGGCTAGTGTACGTATAGATATGTATCTATATTTATGTATATATAGTAAATAAATACACGTATAACTATAGTACTATATATCTACTTACTTATTCTTATTTGTACTAGCTAGATGGGACAAGGTGTTTACATTAATAACGTGGTCTATAATAGGCGTATAAACAAACATTTTCAGTCCATATTCCAAAGCCTTTCGTATCAGCCTCCTTGTCATAAAGATATTTACAAAAGAAATGTGTACAATATGTGTCATAAAGTATATAATAAATTACCGGAAGCCATCAAAAGATTAAATGGCAATCAATTTAACACAAAACTGTGCAAGTGGCTATTACAAAACTGTTTCTATAGCATAGCTGAATATTTAAACTTTAAGTGACATAATATTACTATGACTATTTTAATACTTGCACGCCTGCTTGCAGGCTGAATACTGTGACTTTTTTTTGGAACATCTGAAACATGTAATATTATGTATTCTTGCAAATAAATGTATGATTTGATTTGATTTGATTTGATTTACTAACACATCACAACTAAGTAAAATAATAATGAAGTGGGTACAGGCTTATTAAAGTTCCACATAATAATAAAATAAAAGCATTTTATATATTTTTATCTAATTTATTTGCTTTACAATGTCTGTGCTTATAATATAACTGTGCGGCCGTTTTAATTTCGTCATCCCCTACAACCTACAACACCTAATACTTAATATTTATTGCATTTTAAAAACATAAAAACATGGCATTTTGATCTGATACATTAATAAATCATTTGGGATTGAAGATTTTATCAACTTGTAGTTACGTGCCATCTAGAGAAAATTTTGAGAATGTTTTTTTTCCGTACAAGTTAATAGATGGCGCGCACAGAATAGAGACAGCGTGGCCCCCGTTGTGCTGGACGCTCAACGCTGGTTGTCCGTTGACCACAGAGTACTTTCCGTTGACCGTTGTAACTTGTATTCTCCTGTATTATATTCTCTAATCTCTTTGCTTTTCCTCTTTTTGACTTGAGGTTATGTAGCTACTTTTATTTTCCAATAATATAATTTGTTTCCAATTTTCAGTTCAAGACAATTGCAAGTTTTGATTAATTAGTTATTTATTAGAAGTGATTATTATTTTCGTTCGATTGATATGCTTTTTTATTGGATTTCTTAATTCTTAGTAACAGAAATAAAAATGGTAAGTGTTGCATACTACACTATTGTTTTTCATTTTGGTTTTGAACTCATAAAGCCTGAATTAGTCATTCTAAATTTCCAAGCAACATATTGAGATAGGAATGCATAGGCTATACATTAGGGTGTCCCAAGACACAAGGGCGAAATTTTTTTTCGCGAAATCAGATACGCATACCCTCTATTTTTTTTCTAAATGACCTAAATAACTCAAATAATAAATATTATTGCGATTGGATCATGAGAACCCGTGCCGACTTCGTGCCAAACATAAGGCATGATAATTTGTATTGGGTTGGTAGAGCAAGATTCTAGAACTTATATGTTATTGAGTAAATAAAGCACAAATATGTTCAAATCGTATAAATATTTAATATTTACATTAAAAATACATTATTTATCAAATTTACTTTCCAAGGTTTTCTATTTACATCAGGATAAAGCTTCCGGTGATCTGAACTTAACGTAATAAAAAATGATTTTGGTTTTCTTGCCATGAAATTCTTGTATCAACTTAACTGCTCTTTCAACTGCTTCATTCCCTGCCCTCAGTGTTACAACCTTCTTATTAGCTTCTTGAAAAGAAGCATTATTTGATCACAACATAGGACATTTATGTGGGAAACACTATCATCTATTTCGAGATGGTTGAACATCGACTTACTTTTGACTGAAATCAAGCTGCAGATGTTTTTACTTTGGAACTAAAAATTAAAATCTATTAAATAAATTGTGAAATAAAGAGAAAACTACAGAAGCAAATTCTATATTTACTTATCAAACTTGCCATACAGTGGACTACAAAGTTCGTCTTTCGATGGTAGGTATATAACGTTTACCATGGCTTGATATATTATCATCAACCATTTTTACTTTGGTTTGTCACGTCATCGTCAAAATTGACAATGTGGATAATACCTACCTACCTCATCCGTCAAATATCATACAATCTGGCTTAACTTTTTTAAATTTTTTATGTATGCTTTGGATATAGTTTTATCGTAATAGGGCTTGGATGGTACCTGGAGATCGAGTTAAATTTCTTGTATTTCCATAGGTGCAGAATGTCAAATTCGCAAAATATAACAGAAACCTCAATCAATTATCGATAGGTACTACTAATGATCATCTCTATTTCTTTGGACAGTTCATTTGGGTAAAACTAGAGTAAAAAATCAATTTCAGGCACAGTCAGATGCAATGTGATCTTTTCTTTATACCACTGTATTGTATTGGGATCAACATTTGTCAAGCTATCTCGACACTTTCTAAAGAGTGCAATATCTGAGTTTGTAGTCTCTTGACTAATTTTTTCCACCAATTCATACATGTGATGGTGACATGCGAAAATTAGAATTTTCCTATGAAGTTCTTATTTGCAGGAAGCATTTTCGCAAGTCCCTCTAAACATGATATAAGTTCACAAATTTTTTCACACAATTAGGTAAAGATTTGGCAGGTATACGCTGCTTTCCCAAATATATAATACACTCATGAATAATAAGATTTGAACATTCATTTACACTTAAATTCACTTTACGGATATTTTAAAAGAAAACTGCTACAAGTCGTCCATTAGAGGGAAGTTGTGAACACGTTATTTGATGATTTACATCCCCTATTAAAAATATACTCTTTTTATAACTGCGTCGATCCAGTGACATCTTGACTAACTGCATACAATGCGTTTTACTAACAAAATAGCAACTAATTTCAAACACATTAACTTGTTAGGTCGCGTTTCCTTAGTAAGCAAGAACTGACATCTTTCGTCGCAAGTCGGCACGGGTTCCCGGGGTCCTACCACCCTTAAATTTTATTTACTAGTATTTTGTCATCATTAAAAAAAATTAAGAGGGTATGCGTTAAAAAAAAACCACTTTGATTTTTTTGGGACACCCTACTATACATACTTATAACATTAAAATTTTTATTTTCGGTTAAAATTAAAATGTACATGGTATAATACTGCATCTTGTGGTATCCGTGGTCCTGCTGCGTGCTAGTTGGGAAAAGAGCCATGTTACCATGTAGGGCGTGTAAGTTACGACATGTATAATTGTATAATATAGTACCTCAACCAGCAGTATAACAAAAGTCTGAGTTCCTTTTATGAATATGGAACCATGTCCTCACAGTGGCCGGCTTGCTGAGACTGGAGATCCCTGATAATAATTAGTCATGTACAACACACATGTTAATGAGGATTGATTACGTTTTTTATTAAGTATGCAGATTTATTGTGATAAAAAAAACCAATAAATACTATGAAAAAATTATTTAAGCAAATCACATCATAAATGAATCCCCAAAACGCGTGTGAAAAACGGATAGTTCCAATCCTGTGGGAATATACAAATTGGGGAAAATGTGCGCAGCAGCTAGTTCAGCTATAGTTTACAAGCACTGTTATATTATTATAAAGCAGCTGGTTGCAAAATAAGACAATTTTACTGTTACATTTTTGACCTACTACAAATAATGTGTTTTTTACAGGCTCGCAATGCAGAAAAAGCTATGTAAGTATACCTAATCGCTTAATTTGACCAGATTTTAACAAGTCCATAAGGCTCTACCTCCTAGGAACTCCTACATAATTATTTGTTTTTAGTATTTTTTATTGTTTTATTGAAGATATTCATTTATCAAATATTTTATAGATCTAAGGTTCTGATAAAATGTCTTTATAAGTTACAAATTTTCAACTAGCACAACTACTTTTAACTCTGGAATATGCAGTTTATTTGCAAGGCAAGCTTGCTTCACCGTCAACCGAATAGCTTTAAATGGAAACCTATTCTGAACAACAAAAAGTATTCTCTAGTTTTATTACTATTAGGATTAGCACCCTCACATTTTGACATCATTTAAAGTCTGGTGAGTTCAAATGCTATACCTATTGAGATGAGAAAGTATTATATGTGGGAAAAATGGTGTTTGAAAATCAGGTGGAATGTAGTAACTAAACTAGTGTTGAGTTAAATAATTAGCAAAGATTAGAAAACCATTCAGCACTCATAATGAAACAGAAGTAGGTATACAAGTAGCGAAACATACAAATAAATTATATCAAAGAAACTAAGAATTTTCAAATACAAACAAGTTACCTGAGTTTCTTCAAGTCACAAGTGAATAGGTATCTTCTAGGTAGCATGCTTCATCGTCGACCACATTGGTTGGTCAGTCACCAGTGGTGATATAATGGTCAAATGCAAGCCAGAATAAAGAAAAAAGTTTCAAAGTAGTGCTGAAAACGCCATGGCTTGGCTATTGCCAAGCTAAATTTATGTTTTTGTGATATTGTATAGGACAACGCTGGCGCGTTGGCGTGCAGCACAGGTGCAAGAGTCGGGCGGACAGCGGGAGCGGCGCCCGTTCATAGCAGCGGAGTGCACTGATCTGCCCCGCGCTGAGAAATGGAGACTTGAAATTGTCAGGGAGATTGCTAAGAAAGTTGCCCAGATACAGAATGGTATGTGGAAAAATTATAATTTTTTTATTTTGGGGTGCCACCCAGCTTCTGGGCAAAGCTGTTATAAAGGCAACATAGGATATTGAAATACATATTTATCCAATAGTGGGATGAGTATGGTAAACCTTATACAAATTGATGATTTTCTTTTTTTTTTGTTAAATTGTATGTTCGTTATATTCCCTAAATTTTGATTTAAAATACCTTGAAAACAGATACATAATATACAGACGGACTACAATATATAATAACTAATAACTAAGTTATAGCCGATTATAGCCTAATTTATGTACCCATCCTTTACAATTTAATGGTATGAAACAAAACCTAAAAACATGCATGTCTGACTTAACCTAGACTTACCTCAACACTGATATCCCAAACAGTTTGGTTTGAGATGGTTATTCCAAGCCGTTTGAGATTGTCGTAAGGGGATAGTAAAATTACATTATCTGTAGTTCTGGTATAATATTGATAATGCAAAAGAGTTGTAACTTATATTCATCTCTTGTTACATCACAAGAATACCTTATGGTAACCAACTAAAAGTACTATTATGTGGCAATTGACACATTAATAAAAGTAGTATTACTTGAATTGGCAACAAACTTGTTACAAAAAACTAGTAAACCTTTCTTTTGTTTACATTTCCAATAGGCCATGGTTTTCACAATCGCATAATTTTAAAAACTGGAACAATCATGTGAAAATTTTAGTTTTACAATATAATATTTTTATCACATACCTAAAATGGAGGAAATGGACAGTGAGGCAGCCCAGCCAAGGTCATCTAAAGAGTCGAGTGTGAGAGAACCGATACAAATACCAGATACTCCAGTTTCACTCAAAATGTCACCCATAGTAGCAAGCCCACTTCAGATCATCACACCTCCACCTATTTCACCTACAAAATCTCCGCTGCGACAAGGCAGTCCTACTAGAAGTTTTATATCAACAACGGAAAAATTATCCAACAAAAGTCAAAGAAGTCCCAAGAGTATGAGCTTCCGGTCCGGACAGGTTGGGCAAGATATAGCAGAAAAAGTTTCTAATCTTGAACCAAAAAGCATAGACATAAGCGACCACATCTGTGAATTAACGGATACAGTAAAAATGCTTTCAAAGGGTATTGAATCCCCACATTCCCTAGCTATTGTCAGCAATGTAGATAAAATAACGACCATGAGTCAAGTCCTAACAAACGAGGCTAAGGCTCTCAGGCAATCCATTAAAAGCCTATCGGAAGATATTGTGAAGACAAAGAAGGAACTATGCCAATACGGACCAGTGGTTAGTCAAGAAGATGTCAGCTTCCCCTACCATCTGTTTCTCATTGAGTTAATTGTCAACAAAATTCACATGAAGTGCGAATGTTTCGATTTAGATTACAACAATTTGATAATTTCTGCGTCGTTTTTGGGTAAGCAGCCCATCGTGCTTTATGACGCAACATACGGAAAAATCGAAAATTTCACCAAGTTGAATGTTGGAAAGTCCACATTGTTTGCAATGACCTACGACAAGATTTGTTCTATCAAAGAATTTGAGATCGTCATAGAGCTAACGAAACAACCGCCGTGCTCCAGTTGCGTCACTAGAATTGGTGAAACGCACATGGATTACACGAACGAATTTAAGGAATTACGAGAAGAACTCTGCAAGAAATGGACGCAAGACCAACCTAAAGACAATATTGTATGCACGACTTCCACGCCCCTTTCCAAAAACATGTACTATTTATCCTGTGGAGATATCGACCACCAAGACTCTATAGGCATCATCGAAGTCACGATTCGAATGTCGTTTCTCGGCAAAGAAATCACCACAGCTTTTACTGCTTGCCCGAAACCGCAAGGAACGACGTTCCTGTGTCAAGAAGACAATGGAATGACCATGTACTCTTGTCAGAAGGTAGAAATGGATGATCAGGGCAAAGTGCTTTTGGATGAAGAGGTTTTAGATAAAAAACCTTCACCGTGCTATAGCCGGAGTCTGCCTACTCGGGGATCCGATAGTCCTAGATCGCAACTTTCCACTATCATGTCATCAAAGAGGTCCTACGGAGCTGTCCAATATACAAATAACAATTACTACGGTGGTAAGATTACTTCACATTTAGTTACTCTGGAAATTAATTAACAGTGTTTCAATTGCTAGCGTAGTTATATTGAGAAAGCAGCAACAAAGACGATGGAGGTCGGAAAATCAACAAATTATGTGGCTACATTTCGAATTAAATCCAAGAATAGTTTGGTTCGGCCGTAACATTTAGAAATGGTACGTTATCTGTTTTTACAAAAATACTTAATTTTCAGGTGAAATGTCCAAGTACGATGAAATTCTCACTACAATAAACTCCAACGAACTGAAAATAAAGGTTCCGAAAAGCACCAAAGTGGAGAGGATGGGAAAGTACGATAAAATACAGGAACTGTGCACGTGTGAAGCCACTCCTTATAACACTGGGGACCAAATACAGTTCGCAATGCCTCCCGATCTTTGCGGACCTGATAAGAGCCATAGACCATACACGTCTAATCTGAAGTACACATACAATGGATGCAATAAAACTTGCGACGTAAAGAATAGGAAGATTATCAACGTGACGCCAACAAACTGCCCTGTTCCAGTAGCGATGGAGAAAATGGTGCACCCAATGAAAGACGTCTTTATCCTTAAGATTGGGAAGAAGTTAGAGACGAATGACAAAAAGACCGACTTGGAAATAGAATTGATTACCCCGAAAGCGCCTAAGAACAATCAGGAAAATGCCGTCAGTGACGCAGCTCAGCAGAGCAGTACTGTCTGCATTACTGACTCGAATAACTTAAAGGACAAGAAAAAAGAGGAGGGAAAGAAGGAGAAAAAGGAAAAGGGGGGTAAAAGCAAGAAGAAGGGTAAAAAAAGTGAAAGAAAAGTACTGCAATACAATAAATAAACTTGATTGTATCATTGCTTTGTTTTTCTTCAAAATTTACATAGAAATAAAAGCAAACGAAAATTACATTGTCACTTGATAAGCAATATATCTTCATAGAACTTTTTACACATTGATGACGAAGATTCAAAATTTATGTGAAATTACCGGGCTTAATGAGACTTAATACCTAATAGAATACCTCAGGAATGGGTCCGTCAGTATAGTAACTTAAAAAAAAAACACCACAATTCAGTTGATATATTCGAATTTAAACTGTCGCAATTTAAAAGGAATATTTTGGCTATTGTTTCGAAACCCTAAACGCTATTTTTTGCATTAAAACAGCTTTATTATTGCTAATAATGAAGTAATTAGATACTATTATAATTACGTAATCATACTGCTCAATTGTAACCATGCTGTGTACACATGCTATTGGAATATGGTCTAGTTCGTTTCCTATAAGTTAAGCCTTTTCTAAATTGTACTTTGTACTTGTAACTTGTTTTGTGTGCCTTATTAAAATAAATTCAAATTCAAAATTCAAGTCTTTATTCAAATAGGCCCCAAAGGAGCACTTATGAAAGTTAAAGATAATAAGCGCGCTGCTGTGCCGCGCAGGCCTTTGTGTTTCAAAGTTCTGCGTGGCACTGCACTTCTAATGGGCTGACGTTATGTTGTACAAGCAAACGACCCACTCGTCTCATTAGCTAATAGTATAAAATTAATTGTGAACATAATGAATACATACGTGTTTTTTTAATTTTTCAACCATTTAATTTCTATTCTAGCGGGTCTTGGCGAGTTCCGCATCCGGGATCTAAACGATGAGATAAACAAATTGATGCGGGAGAAGCGCCATTGGGAGGTACAGATCAAATCTCTTGGAGGACCGGACCATGCCCGCGTGGGACCGAAGATGCTGGACCAAGACGGCAAGGAAGTCCCGGGGAATAGGGGGTACAAGTACTTTGGTGCGGCTAAAGATTTACCAGGTGAGTAATTTTGCTGACTTATCACACACTATCGACGCAAAGTTGTAAGTCGCTCAGTGTGAATGCGCGACAGAGTTGCACAACTCGATTCTAGCTTCTCCATTTTAACAACGGACTACTAGAGGCACAACACTGCGTCACAAGTATATGGTTGATATCCCTCCTGTCCGTACCGAGCATTTTGCTTCAACCTTAATCATACGGACGGCTAAGGGGGCAATTCTTTGACGGCCTCTGTGTTTCCCAATAGCTATAATTTGGGAGTTTACAAGACGAGAGTGAATAGGTTTCTTCTAGGCAAGCGTGCTACATCGTAGCTTAACATCAGATGAGACCGTGGTCAAATGTAAGCCCATTTCAGATAAAACAAAGTACACAAGTAGGGTATTATTGGGGGTTCTGTATCACGCACCGAGCGAAGCGAGAGTGATACAGAACCCCCAATAATACCCTACTTACACACGTGCAGACATTGGAAGTTGTTCGTTAAATAAAAGCTTGTGAGATGTTTTTATCGCATCGTACGTGTCAGGTGTCCGCGAGCTGTTCGAGCAGGAGCCGCCGCCGCCGCCGCGGCGCACGCGCGCCGACCTCATGCGCGACGTGGACGCCGACTACTACGGGTACCGCGACGACGACGACGGGCTGCTGCTGCCGCTGGAGCGGGACGCCGAGGCGGAAGGTATCCGCATCCTGCTGCCTTATCAGCTAACAATCTCGTGTTCGTTTTCAATACCAGACCGATTAAAACCAGCGGTCACTAGTCTTCGTGTGGAAGGAATAGTCTAGAATTTTCGCTGGTTATTAAAGAAATAGGTAAGCTCTTACAAAACGAAAAGAAGCGAAAACTATTGACAACTCCTTCCACACGAAGACTAGTGACCGCTGGTTTTAATCGGTCTGGTATTGAAAACGAACACGAGATTGTTAGCTGATAAGGCAGCTGCTTCTACCCCTACTAATATGATAAATGCGAAAGTTTGTGTTCCGCCGCGCTGAGTTCGTGTTTTTTCGGACACCGCGAATATGCATTTTCGCAACCTTACTGGAAAGGTATTTTTTGACTATGTCCAAGCTGATAATGTTTCTGACGCGATTATAATGTTTCTTATACAATTACACGAACACACTCTTTACTTTTGCAGCAATTGCGACAGCGGTGGAGGAATGGAAGAAAAATAAGGATCAGAATAAAGATCAAGATCTACCTGAAGAAGAAGACATTTATCCGGAGGATGTAAGTGATTTATTTCTATCGCATTCTATTTGGTTTTATTAAAACTCAATCACATTATCGCTTAACACAAAAACAATAATATCATATTTTTAATAAATATATGATCACGTAATCTTGTCATTTGATTCTGACACTCATAAATGTTTTTTTTACAACACGCTAAAAGCCTTTACAAACTAGTAGACAAAAAAAACTACATCTAACCTAGCTACAAAAACAGTTGGATAATCTACAAGCCAATGTAGGCCTATAGATATTCCAAATGTTCTAGTCCACTACCAGTTGGCAGCGTACCCAGCATGCTGACAGTATTGCCTCGTTGAATCATAATAAAATTATACTACACTAATTATTTGGAGCATGGCGTGGAAATATTTTAATTACTTACTGCTGTTTTTGTTTAACTGTAATCTATAATTATTTTTTTTTTTCACTTTTATGACCTATACGACTGCGACGAATGCGTTGATTACGCTCAGGCGAAATAGTAAACATGTTTGTCCCACCGAAAAAAAGTATAAAGGCTGAAGAAGTCGAAAGAACTATGAATTGATATAATTAAAAGATACTTGCTAAACGAAACAGCAATGTGGTACGGAAGCAAGCATAAGATGACTAATATTGCGCTTTCAAATCATCCGATGCAATTATTGAGCCACTAATTATCTTGTCGAAAATCGTGTTGTGAAAGTGTGTAGCTTGCACCTGGCAATATTTATTTATTTTATTATGATATTTTCAGCCCGATGACAAGAGGATGGAAGACGATAGTGAGCCGGTGACTTCCACGGCAACGTCGCACGTAGCAGTACCATCCCAGAAGGACATAGAAGAAGCACTACTAAGAAGAAAGAAACAGGAACTTCTAGAAAAGTATGGGTGTTTAGACGTTAAGATGGAGGAAAGCTGACCTTAATAACGATTGTAAGTGTGTGAGGGTTGAGGGCCAATATTGAAAAACTAAAAACGAATAAATTGATTTAAATAATTCTGTTAAGAGTAACACCTCGAACTGCAGTGGACTGCAGCTTGAGACGACTGTTGGTCAGCGATTAGTACAAATGTAATCCCCTGTTTCCTGCCTAAATAATGCCACTAGAGCAATCTTTTTTTTTCATAAAATCTATATCATACATAGCAAAATATAATTAATTAATTCACTGTAAGAAATTTGAATGGATGATTTTTCACTGAGATTCCTGCAATAAAGCTTTATTTTTAATTAAACGAGTTCAAAAAAAAAAGAGGTTGTTTTTAAATGAAAATAATTGAAAAAAATATGTCATCCAATTATTATTATTATACAAAATTGCGTATTTTGCTTTCTTGTGACGTTTCAGTGGTGTTTCTGAGTGGTCCTGAGCCCCAACGGAGTGGTTGGTATTCGCCTGAAGGAAGGTTAGGGCCATACTAACCTTCCTCCATGCGTGCCGTCTGCACCGATGAGGGGCCAACCGGCTGCGACTGGGCCGTGGCCTCAGTCGCAGGCGGCGTACTCCTCACCTTTTTCTTGGCTGGGGGCTTGGCGCAAGCCTTGCCCCCAGAAAGGTGGTCCGCCGGCTTCCCCGCCGCTGCACATAATGAGCAGCGCGGGGCGGCGGACCATTCTGCGGCCTTGTGGCCGTTTCGACCGCAGCGGTAGCACTCGTCGCTGCGGTCTACTTCGGCGTCGCACTGAGCCCGCACGTGGCCCATTACGAGACACCTGTAGCAGCGGCGCGGTCGCGGATCCTGCGCCGCCATCCAACCTACTAACAGACGGCCGCCGCCTGCGGCTATCTTTTTGGCGGCCGTCAATGGGCACCTCACGAATGCAGTGCCCATGCCGGCCGGCCCCTTCTTTATAGCGCCGGACTTGACGTCCGACGCCTGGCACTCTCCTGCCCTAGCTAGGGCAGCGATGAGCTCCTCTTGCCCTATGGAGTCATCCAGGCCGGTCACCCTGATGTCCGTGGTGATCATCGGCCTGGAGACTACCAAATCCTCCCCTCCGGGGAAGATCTCCCTCAGTTTAGCGGCGAGGGTATCTGCCTGCTGGACCCGCTCGGCTCCGGGGATCTCCAGTATGCGAGCCCCGGTCGCCGCTGGGGGGGGGGGGGGGGGGGGGAAGCCAAGAGCTACGACGTCAATTTTGCTCTTGGCCTCCCGCAGGACCTTTTCATACGTGGCCCCTTTCTCCACGGCCCCGGGCTGCAGCATCAGCACTACAGCTGCAGTTCGGGGAGGGCGGAGTTTCGCCGCCTTCTGTTGGTTCGAAGGCGGCGCCTGCTTCGGAGCCGGGGCTGGCCTCGGGGCCTGGCTCCGCGTGGGGCGCGTCGGTTGCGCGCTTTCAGGTGCCGCCGCCTTGACCGTCTTCTTTGACCCGCGCTTGACCACCTCCGTCCACCCCTCCGCAAGCGGAGCCGGTGGGGGAGCTGGTGTCGCTCGGGTCACTGGAGCAGGGGTTGGAACCGGGGCAGGGGCAGGGGTCTTCTTCCCTTTCCCCTTCCCCTTCTCTATCTCTTGACCTGTTCCCCTCACCTTCGACGCTCCCATAGAGACTGGGGCGCGGGGAGAGGGGAAAGGCGGCGTCGCTGTTGAGGTGCTGGCGACAGCTGGCGGTGTCGCCTCCCTCCTGTCCGCCTCCAACGAGGGCCTCAACCGCCGCCGCTCGGGAAGCAGTCTCCCGCTCACTTCGAGGCCCTCGGAGGCGGGCATTGAGCATAGTGCCCACTTGCACCATAACCGCTCGCGTGAGGTCCTCGGCGCTCGGCATAGCCGGGGCCGCCTGCGCCTTGCACATCTCCGCCATCTCACGGCGGAGCTCAGTGAGCTGCGCCGTGAGAGTCTCGTTCGCCTTCGCGAGCAGAGCAACCTCCTCCGAGACCGTGCGCGACTGCACCGTGTCGAAGGCGAGCTGGACCTCGCTCACAGCATCCTTCACGTCCCGAATAAGGTTGCCCTTAAGATTTTTCGACTTGGTGGCAACGGCGACTATGGTCGAGAGAGAATTTTTGACCAGTGCCGCCATCGCCCCCAAATCGGCATCCCCCACATTTCCGCCTCCAGAGGCCTTCGGAAATTGAGCGAGACACCGCGACTCGCTCTTCTCGCCTCTGGGCCATCTCCTCCATGAGCTCTTTCTCCGCCTGGAGCTTGAGCTCATCCCGTTTTGCTCTATTGAGCTCTTCTTGAGCTTTAGCCAGCCCGACGTACTGCCCGGTTGGGGGCGGACGTCCGCGGCGTGGCTTCGCTGTGGCTGACTTCTTTGGCGACTTCGCGTAGCTATCAGAAGCAGCCCCTTCCTCCTCGACATCTAGCCGGCGCTTCCTCCGCTGGCTCGGTGTCCCAGGCCGCGGGGCGGATCTCGCGGTCTCGCAGCTCATGCCGGACTGGTCCGAGTCGGACTGGTACGGCTCTCGTCTCGTGACGTCCTCCCATTCGGGGTCGTCTTCAATTATGGAGGGGCTCCCCGGTTTGACACGGGGAGATCCTTCCTTACTCCCATCCTTACTTGGCGTTTCCGCCACCCTCTTCATTTGTTTTTTGTTAGTATAAGTTTTCTTCATAGTTAATCCCACGAGTATGATACTCCGTCCACCCGGGCAGTGCCCCCTGTACCCGGGTAACCCTAGTCTGCCACATACCTACCCAGTTCACCTAATACAACACAAATATATGAGTAACAAACAAATATCATAGTATTTATTTGTACTTAACAGATATGTATTAGAAAAATATTTTTTGGTTACTTAGAATAAAATCAATTTGCTAGGAGGAATTGTATGTTATTATACAATTATTTTTATTTTTGGATTCACGGCTTAATTACAATTTTTTTGTAATTTTAATAAACCCCCACAGACATATTGTAATCCACCTATTTCTCGCGATCATTTTTGTTTTCAAGGGGTGTGATTGTTATATCTGGAATGGCATCCATTTCGCAAGTCAGTGGGGCTCTGCAGTCACTTATGATAATTAGTTGGTGTAATATTTGACAGTTGTCCTTCTCACAATTGGCTCCAGGGGCATGGACACTAGAAAGGCTGTTTACTAATAATGTTGTGTATACAGACTCAAACCTTTCAGGTGTTGGGTTTGTGTGGCGGCATCCGTGGCTCCTTATATGGCACCAAAAATTCTTCAATCGGGTTCTGATTCATTGTATTTTTCTTCGATGTTTGTCAATAATAGTTCTGTCCCCTCTAGTGTCCATATCCAATTGTTTACCGTTGGGACATGTTCCACGTGTCCCGTTTTTCGATTTACAAATTTCATTTCTTTTAATTGTTTTTTTGATTCAACCCATAATTGGTGGTGAACAGATTTTGG
Organism: Crocallis elinguaria; assembly: GCA_907269065.1. NCBI lineage: Eukaryota > Metazoa > Arthropoda > Insecta > Lepidoptera > Geometridae > Crocallis > Crocallis elinguaria. The sequence goes on along the minus strand of OU026079.1, from coordinate 4,770,219 downwards.
TGTAGCTGGTCCGAGAAGAGGCTTTCCATGCTTCTGCCTTTTTCGAAGGTTGCATTTACTGAGTCAAAAAGTTTATCGAAGAAGAGTAGAATATCTGCAGTATCTCTGCACTGAGGTGGGAGTATGCCCTTATCTGTAAAAAACACAGTTATTCTAAATTTACTATGAAATACACTTTTAGGTGTCTACATATACTGCGATTTCATAACCTCTACTTCAGATTTTAAATTGTTCCTTCTAGTTTTACTTTTCTTAATTACCGTTGAGGAAAAAGATAAATATTTATTTATTTTTAATGTATCCGGTCAGCTGTTTAGTCGTGAAAAGAAAACAAACAAAAGACAAGAGAGACATACAATATTAGAAGTTGCAGAAGCTATTACCTGCAAGGTATCCCATGTTTGTTCTCAATTTCTGGCTGAATATTTGACTTTCATTTTGTTCTGCATGACGTGAGTGTCTGTTAATTTAGGAACCATTCAAATTCCTTTGTATCCAGGGTTTTCTTTATGAAGATTTTCAATGCGTTGCCATTTAGCTGTTTTAACATTTCCATTTTCAGTATATTGTCGTTGATAACGCGATATGTTTCTTGTCAGTTTCGCCAGACTTTACAGGATAGTATTGTTTTCTATGATTGTCATATAATTCTATAGTTAACACTGACTTGAGACTATTTCATCATAATAATATTGTTTCTTTCAAAATATAAGGTGACATGGAATTGCATTCAGTTTTATACTTCATATTTGTATAGTTGGGATGACATAACATTTTGCATTGTTTTTATGCGAGTTTATCACAACATTATTATCAATAGTAACAAAAAACAAAGGACATTAACCATGCAAATTGTAAAGCAATTCGTCTTCTCGTGTTTTGTGTAGGTGTGTTTAGTTGTGTACTGAGTGAGTCAGTTTTACTCACAGCCCTTTGAATGTCAGTGCAGTTTGATTTCCACTTTCTCAGCTGGAAGCCGGCGCTCTGTAGTATTCCGGCGACTTGCTCAGCTGACTTTATTACCTCCTGCCTGTCTTTTCCTGCATGGACTAGGTCGTCCATGTAGAACGACGAGAGCACTATTGGTTGGTTCCCTAGGATTCTCCTTCCATAGTATACATTGTAGGTATTGTTGGTGGGGGTTTATATAGATATTTCGGTACATTCTTTGAATGTCAGCATTGATAACATATTTGCATTCTCGGAATCGCAATAATATGTTAAATAGATCATCTTGCATTATTGTTCGTGATAAATACAAACAATTCTGTATTTAACGTGTTTTATTTGAATAGAATAATTAGGAATGACAATTCTGACACTTCACATTTTGTACATTATTTTTCTATATGTCAAAACTCTAAAGAGGTATATATCAGAGTCTCCACCCTTATTTAATCCTCCGCCTTTCCGACTGCTGTGCTCAGCATCTGATCGACATGCCTCTTCCAGATCTGACCAGAATCGGTTAATATGTCATAGTGAAGATGGCCAATGCGTTTTAAAACAGTTCCGAACTCCCATCTTCTACTAGCATTGTAGTTTCTGATCTGGACCCTCTGCCCCGATTTAAATGTTCTTACATTTAGTTTGTGATCAATCGGTGTACTAGGCTGGACAAGTTTTTTCTTTAACATAGCATGCAAAAGAGTTCTGACTGTTCGGTTACCGAACATTTGTTCATAAGGACTTTTCCCTGATGCTGTATTTGGAGTACGCCGAAGCTGATATTTTATTTTTAAAATTTTGTCTTGTAACGATCCTGTTTCCGTGTCCATAGTATGTAATGTTTTCTTTACTGTCTGTACAAAACGTTCTGCTTGACCGTTTGTCGACGGATGGTATGGTGCAGAGGTTTTGTGCACCACACCGTTTTGCTGAAGAAATGACGAAAATTCCTTTGAAACAAATTGTCTTCCATTATCTGACACCAAGACGTCAGGTAGTCCAAAATCTACGAATAAATCCTTTAGCTTAGCTATACACCAAGCGCTCGTAGTAGTTTTGGTAGGAATTATTTCCACCCATTTTGACAATGCATCAACAATTATAAACAGATAATACCCATGTAACGGTCCCGCGAAATCTATGTGTATTCGTTGCCATGGTTCTGTCGGAACTTCCCAATGATGTAAGGGAACCTTGTTTGGTTCATTTTGTTTCAAACGACATTCACGGCATTGACTAACCAGTTCCTCGATGTCCTTGTCGATGCCTTTCCAGTATACGAAACTACGTGCTAGAATTTTCATTTTTAGTATTCCTAGGTGACCTAGGTGTATTTCTTCTAAAATTTTACTACGTAGGCTTTGTGGGATCATTACTCTAGTTCCTTTAATAAGGCAGTTGTCTTCCAGTGTAATTTCATTGTCATTATAGCCAAGAGTTCTTAATGTGTGTCCCTTTTTTAACATTTCAAGTAACCTTATGTATTCAGGATCCTTTATTGTTTCTTCAGCTATTTTGTTACGGTTAATTGATAGTGTATCTAATTGATTCTGTTGAAATGCACTGTGCTGGTCCATTCTATGTTCAGGGACTTTTTCTACAGGAAATCTTGAAAGGAAGTCGGCATTGCTGTTACTGGCCGAATTTCTGTACTCAATGTTGTAATCAAACCCGGATAGAAAATGTGCATAGTGAAACAGTCGCATAGTGCTCATTGCAGGTAGCGTTTTGTGTGGATGAAAAATTGTAGTTAGAGGTTTGTGATCCGTAATGAGCGTAAATTTCCTTCCGTAACAATAATGAAAAAATTTTTTTACTCCCCAGTATATAGCTGTAGCCTCTTTAAATGGTAATATGACACTCCATGATTTCCGTCATAGGCTGGCGAAGCCGTGCGGCCTGTAAGTGCACACCTACATCACATGTACTAAATATCAAACATATCACATATACGCCCAATCTCTCAATCACATTATCGCATCCCGATCGAGACGGGTTTAAGCCGCTGAACGTCCAAACGAGCGTAAACATACACTCTTCGCTCACAAAATGATCCACAGGTTCACCATTCAAAAGATCAAAACCAAAATGAGAAAAATATTGTCACGCAAACAGGGGAAGCATCGGTATCAAAACATAAACGCCATCCATATCAGCATTAGTGGGAAATACTTCATTCTTAAAAAGCAACTCAATGAGCATATAAGAAGGAAGAGCAGAGGGCAATGGCTGCGTTAACCATTGAGCGAAAACCTCATGGTCACGCATCAACTGCTCACGCTCGTCAGGCAAATCGAAATAAATCCCTTCAAGTAAATATAATCCACGAACGAATGCATTCTCTGCGCACATATCACCACGCGAGACAGCAAGATAACCACGAAGCATATTAATATATGCTCGAGCGATTGAATTATTTGTTACACACTGGCCGATATTAGCTTTTACCAATCGCATGAACGTAGTGACAATTGATACATACCCAACTCGCGATGACCACTCAACACACGCTGTGTTATCAATATCCATAACCAACAAAATATGGTTGGATATCCACGCAACTTGTCTATCCATAATGTACTGGCTATTGAAATCAAAATAATTACGCAGACTTGTTCCCCTACAATTCGGGGTGACCGAACACACAAAAAAACATTCAACATCCACACGGATATCGTGGAACAGAAGGGACTTCCCGACCATACCACAATACACACAACGACTATAGAACAGAGCCCATAATATATGCCTCTTCATTACCTCTGACCCACGTATAAAAGATTTTAGCACTATAGCTGGAATAGTATAAACGTTAAGAAATCTTGCACGATGAAATAGACAGTAAGCTAATGACAGCGATACATTTCCTGACGAATCCACAATATCATATCTAGCATTTACGATTTCCTCCAAAATTTGACGTGACATATCATGCAAGCCGAATATTTGCCTATCGATATCATTGGTCCTCCGACGCATATCAAGTGCCAATCTAATAGAAGAGCGACTCGGGTAAAATGTATATCCAGCCGTCGTATAATTACATGGTTGCGGCTTAAGTCCAAAAGGCGACTCGTAAACATACTCATCTGAAAACATGACACATTGTCTTCTTGCATTACCAAAGTCACGCACTGACGAAGCTACATTGAAGTGAGAATTAGCACTTGATATGCGTCGGAGGACCAATGATATCGATATGCAAATATTCGGCTTGCATGATATGTCACGTCAAATTTTGATAAATACAAACAATTCTGTATTTAACGTGTTTTATTTGAATAGAATAATTAGGAATGACAATTCTGACACTTCACATTTTGTACATTATTTTTCTATATGTCAAAACTCTAAAGAGGTATATATCAGAGTCTCCACCCTTATTTAATCCTCCGCCTTTCCGACTGCTGTGCTCAGCATCTGATCGACATGCCTCTTCCAGATCTGACCAGAATCGGTTAATATGTCATAGTGAAGATGGCCAATGCGTTTTAAAACAGTTCCGAACTCCCATCTTCTACTAGCATTGTAGTTTCTGATCTGGACCCTCTGCCCCGATTTAAATGTTCTTACATTTAGTTTGTGATCAATCGGTGTACTAGGCTGGACAAGTTTTTTCTTTAACATAGCATGCAAAAGAGTTCTGACTGTTCGGTTACCGAACATTTGTTCATAAGGACTTTTCCCTGATGCTGTATTTGGAGTACGCCGAAGCTGATATTTTATTTTTAAAATTTTGTCTTGTAACGATCCTGTTTCCGTGTCCATAGTATGTAATGTTTTCTTTACTGTCTGTACAAAACGTTCTGCTTGACCGTTTGTCGACGGATGGTATGGTGCAGAGGTTTTGTGCACCACACCGTTTTGCTGAAGAAATGACGAAAATTCCTTTGAAACAAATTGTCTTCCATTATCTGACACCAAGACGTCAGGTAGTCCAAAATCTACGAATAAATCCTTTAGCTTAGCTATACACCAAGCGCTCGTAGTAGTTTTGGTAGGAATTATTTCCACCCATTTTGACAATGCATCAACAATTATAAACAGATAATACCCATGTAACGGTCCCGCGAAATCTATGTGTATTCGTTGCCATGGTTCTGTCGGAACTTCCCAATGATGTAAGGGAACCTTGTTTGGTTCATTTTGTTTCAAACGACATTCACGGCATTGACTAACCAGTTCCTCGATGTCCTTGTCGATGCCTTTCCAGTATACGAAACTACGTGCTAGAATTTTCATTTTTAGTATTCCTAGGTGACCTAGGTGTATTTCTTCTAAAATTTTACTACGTAGGCTTTGTGGGATCATTACTCTAGTTCCTTTAATAAGGCAGTTGTCTTCCAGTGTAATTTCATTGTCATTATAGCCAAGAGTTCTTAATGTGTGTCCCTTTTTTAACATTTCAAGTAACCTTATGTATTCAGGATCCTTTATTGTTTCTTCAGCTATTTTGTTACGGTTAATTGATAGTGTATCTAATTGATTCTGTTGAAATGCACTGTGCTGGTCCATTCTATGTTCAGGGACTTTTTCTACAGGAAATCTTGAAAGGAAGTCGGCATTGCTGTTACTGGCCGAATTTCTGTACTCAATGTTGTAATCAAACCCGGATAGAAAATGTGCATAGTGAAACAGTCGCATAGTGTTCATTGCAGGTAGCGTTTTGTGTGGATGAAAAATTGTAGTTAGAGGTTTGTGATCCGTAATGAGCGTAAATTTCCTTCCGTAACAATAATGAAAAAATTTTTTTACTCCCCAGTATATAGCTGTAGCCTCTTTAAATGGTAATATGACACTCCATGATTTCCGTCATAGGCTGGCGAAGCCGTGCGGCCTGTAAGTGCACACCTACATCACATGTACTAAATATCAAACATATCACATATACGCCCAATCTCTCAATCACATTATCGCATCCCGATCGAGACGGGTTTAAGCCGCTGAACGTCCAAACGAGCGTAAACATACACTCTTCGCTCACAAAATGATCCACAGGTTCACCATTCAAAAGATCAAAACCAAAATGAGAAAAATATTGTCACGCAAACAGGGGAAGCATCGGTATCAAAACATAAACGCCATCCATATCAGCATTAGTGGGAAATACTTCATTCTTAAAAAGCAACTCAATGAGCATATAAGAAGGAAGAGCAGAGGGCAATGGCTGCGTTAACCATTGAGCGAAAACCTCATGGTCACGCATCAACTGCTCACGCTCGTCAGGCAAATCGAAATAAATCCCTTCAAGTAAATATAATCCACGAACGAATGCATTCTCTGCGCACATATCACCACGCGAGACAGCAAGATAACCACGAAGCATATTAATATATGCTCGAGCGATTGAATTATTTGTTACACACTGGCCGATATTAGCTTTTACCAATCGCATGAACGTAGTGACAATTGATACATACCCAACTCGCGATGACCACTCAACACACGCTGTGTTATCAATATCCATAACCAACAAAATATGGTTGGATATCCACGCAACTTGTCTATCCATAATGTACTGGCTATTGAAATCAAAATAATTACGCAGACTTGTTCCCCTACAATTCGGGGTGACCGAACACACAAAAAAACATTCAACATCCACACGGATATCGTGGAACAGAAGGGACTTCCCGACCATACCACAATACACACAACGACTATAGAACAGAGCCCATAATATATGCCTCTTCATTACCTCTGACCCACGTATAAAAGATTTTAGCACTATAGCTGGAATAGTATAAACGTTAAGAAATCTTGCACGATGAAATAGACAGTAAGCTAATGACAGCGATACATTTCCTGACGAATCCACAATATCATATCTAGCATTTACGATTTCCTCCAAAATTTGACGTGACATATCATGCAAGCCGAATATTTGCATATCGATATCATTGGTCCTCCGACGCATATCAAGTGCCAATCTAATAGAAGAGCGACTCGGGTAAAATGTATATCCAGCCGTCGTATAATTACATGGTTGCGGCTTAAGTCCAAAAGGCGACTCGTAAACATACTCATCTGAAAACATGACACATTGTCTTCTTGCATTACCAAAGTCACGCACTGACGAAGCTACATTGAAGTGAGAATTAGCACTTGATATGCGTCGGAGGACCAATGATATCGATATGCAAATATTCGGCTTGCATGATATGTCACGTCAAATTTTGATAAATACAAACAATTCTGTATTTAACGTGTTTTATTTGAATAGAATAATTAGGAATGACAATTCTGACACTTCACATTTTGTACATTATTTTTCTATATGTCAAAACTCTAAAGAGGTATATATCAGAGTCTCCACCCTTATTTAATCCTCCGCCTTTCCGACTGCTGTGCTCAGCATCTGATCGACATGCCTCTTCCAGATCTGACCAGAATCGGTTAATATGTCATAGTGAAGATGGCCAATGCGTTTTAAAACAGTTCCGAACTCCCATCTTCTACTAGCATTGTAGTTTCTGATCTGGACCCTCTGCCCCGATTTAAATGTTCTTACATTTAGTTTGTGATCAATCGGTGTACTAGGCTGGACAAGTTTTTTCTTTAACATAGCATGCAAAAGAGTTCTGACTGTTCGGTTACCGAACATTTGTTCATAAGGACTTTTCCCTGATGCTGTATTTGGAGTACGCCGAAGCTGATATTTTATTTTTAAAATTTTGTCTTGTAACGATCCTGTTTCCGTGTCCATAGTATGTAATGTTTTCTTTACTGTCTGTACAAAACGTTCTGCTTGACCGTTTGTCGACGGATGGTATGGTGCAGAGGTTTTGTGCACCACACCGTTTTGCTGAAGAAATGACGAAAATTCCTTTGAAACAAATTGTCTTCCATTATCTGACACCAAGACGTCAGGTAGTCCAAAATCTACGAATAAATCCTTTAGCTTAGCTATACACCAAGCGCTCGTAGTAGTTTTGGTAGGAATTATTTCCACCCATTTTGACAATGCATCAACAATTATAAACAGATAATACCCATGTAACGGTCCCGCGAAATCTATGTGTATTCGTTGCCATGGTTCTGTCGGAACTTCCCAATGATGTAAGGGAACCTTGTTTGGTTCATTTTGTTTCAAACGACATTCACGGCATTGACTAACCAGTTCCTCGATGTCCTTGTCGATGCCTTTCCAGTATACGAAACTACGTGCTAGAATTTTCATTTTTAGTATTCCTAGGTGACCTAGGTGTATTTCTTCTAAAATTTTACTACGTAGGCTTTGTGGGATCATTACTCTAGTTCCTTTAATAAGGCAGTTGTCTTCCAGTGTAATTTCATTGTCATTATAGCCAAGAGTTCTTAATGTGTGTCCCTTTTTTAACATTTCAAGTAACCTTATGTATTCAGGATCCTTTATTGTTTCTTCAGCTATTTTGTTACGGTTAATTGATAGTGTATCTAATTGATTCTGTTGAAATGCACTGTGCTGGTCCATTCTATGTTCAGGGACTTTTTCTACAGGAAATCTTGAAAGGAAGTCGGCATTGCTGTTACTGGCCGAATTTCTGTACTCAATGTTGTAATCAAACCCGGATAGAAAATGTGCATAGTGAAACAGTCGCATAGTGCTCATTGCAGGTAGCGTTTTGTGTGGATGAAAAATTGTAGTTAGAGGTTTGTGATCCGTAATGAGCGTAAATTTCCTTCCGTAACAATAATGAAAAAATTTTTTTACTCCCCAGTATATAGCTGTAGCCTCTTTAAATGGTAATATGACACTCCATGATTTCCGTCATAGGCTGGCGAAGCCGTGCGGCCTGTAAGTGCACACCTACATCACATGTACTAAATATCAAACATATCACATATACGCCCAATCTCTCAATCACATTATCGCATCCCGATCGAGACGGGTTTAAGCCGCTGAACGTCCAAACGAGCGTAAACATACACTCTTCGCTCACAAAATGATCCACAGGTTCACCATTCAAAAGATCAAAACCAAAATGAGAAAAATATTGTCACGCAAACAGGGGAAGCATCGGTATCAAAACATAAACGCCATCCATATCAGCATTAGTGGGAAATACTTCATTCTTAAAAAGCAACTCAATGAGCATATAAGAAGGAAGAGCAGAGGGCAATGGCTGCGTTAACCATTGAGCGAAAACCTCATGGTCACGCATCAACTGCTCACGCTCGTCAGGCAAATCGAAATAAATCCCTTCAAGTAAATATAATCCACGAACGAATGCATTCTCTGCGCACATATCACCACGCGAGACAGCAAGATAACCACGAAGCATATTAATATATGCTCGAGCGATTGAATTATTTGTTACACACTGGCCGATATTAGCTTTTACCAATCGCATGAACGTAGTGACAATTGATACATACCCAACTCGCGATGACCACTCAACACACGCTGTGTTATCAATATCCATAACCAACAAAATATGGTTGGATATCCACGCAACTTGTCTATCCATAATGTACTGGCTATTGAAATCAAAATAATTACGCAGACTTGTTCCCCTACAATTCGGGGTGACCGAACACACAAAAAAACATTCAACATCCACACGGATATCGTGGAACAGAAGGGACTTCCCGACCATACCACAATACACACAACGACTATAGAACAGAGCCCATAATATATGCCTCTTCATTACCTCTGACCCACGTATAAAAGATTTTAGCACTATAGCTGGAATAGTATAAACGTTAAGAAATCTTGCACGATGAAATAGACAGTAAGCTAATGACAGCGATACATTTCCTGACGAATCCACAATATCATATCTAGCATTTACGATTTCCTCCAAAATTTGACGTGACATATCATGCAAGCCGAATATTTGCCTATCGATATCATTGGTCCTCCGACGCATATCAAGTGCCAATCTAATAGAAGAGCGACTCGGGTAAAATGTATATCCAGCCGTCGTATAATTACATGGTTGCGGCTTAAGTCCAAAAGGCGACTCGTAAACATACTCATCTGAAAACATGACACATTGTCTTCTTGCATTACCAAAGTCACGCACTGACGAAGCTACATTGAAGTGAGAATTAGCACTTGATATGCGTCGGAGGACCAATGATATCGATATGCAAATATTCGGCTTGCATGATATGTCACGTCAAATTTTGATAAATACAAACAATTCTGTATTTAACGTGTTTTATTTGAATAGAATAATTAGGAATGACAATTCTGACACTTCACATTTTGTACATTATTTTTCTATATGTCAAAACTCTAAAGAGGTATATATCAGAGTCTCCACCCTTATTTAATCCTCCGCCTTTCCGACTGCTGTGCTCAGCATCTGATCGACATGCCTCTTCCAGATCTGACCAGAATCGGTTAATATGTCATAGTGAAGATGGCCAATGCGTTTTAAAACAGTTCCGAACTCCCATCTTCTACTAGCATTGTAGTTTCTGATCTGGACCCTCTGCCCCGATTTAAATGTTCTTACATTTAGTTTGTGATCAATCGGTGTACTAGGCTGGACAAGTTTTTTCTTTAACATAGCATGCAAAAGAGTTCTGACTGTTCGGTTACCGAACATTTGTTCATAAGGACTTTTCCCTGATGCTGTATTTGGAGTACGCCGAAGCTGATATTTTATTTTTAAAATTTTGTCTTGTAACGATCCTGTTTCCGTGTCCATAGTATGTAATGTTTTCTTTACTGTCTGTACAAAACGTTCTGCTTGACCGTTTGTCGACGGATGGTATGGTGCAGAGGTTTTGTGCACCACACCGTTTTGCTGAAGAAATGACGAAAATTCCTTTGAAACAAATTGTCTTCCATTATCTGACACCAAGACGTCAGGTAGTCCAAAATCTACGAATAAATCCTTTAGCTTAGCTATACACCAAGCGCTCGTAGTAGTTTTGGTAGGAATTATTTCCACCCATTTTGACAATGCATCAACAATTATAAACAGATAATACCCATGTAACGGTCCCGCGAAATCTATGTGTATTCGTTGCCATGGTTCTGTCGGAACTTCCCAATGATGTAAGGGAACCTTGTTTGGTTCATTTTGTTTCAAACGACATTCACGGCATTGACTAACCAGTTCCTCGATGTCCTTGTCGATGCCTTTCCAGTATACGAAACTACGTGCTAGAATTTTCATTTTTAGTATTCCTAGGTGACCTAGGTGTATTTCTTCTAAAATTTTACTACGTAGGCTTTGTGGGATCATTACTCTAGTTCCTTTAATAAGGCAGTTGTCTTCCAGTGTAATTTCATTGTCATTATAGCCAAGAGTTCTTAATGTGTGTCCCTTTTTTAACATTTCAAGTAACCTTATGTATTCAGGATCCTTTATTGTTTCTTCAGCTATTTTGTTACGGTTAATTGATAGTGTATCTAATTGATTCTGTTGAAATGCACTGTGCTGGTCCATTCTATGTTCAGGGACTTTTTCTACAGGAAATCTTGAAAGGAAGTCGGCATTGCTGTTACTGGCCGAATTTCTGTACTCAATGTTGTAATCAAACCCGGATAGAAAATGTGCATAGTGAAACAGTCGCATAGTGTTCATTGCAGGTAGCGTTTTGTGTGGATGAAAAATTGTAGTTAGAGGTTTGTGATCCGTAATGAGCGTAAATTTCCTTCCGTAACAATAATGAAAAAATTTTTTTACTCCCCAGTATATAGCTGTAGCCTCTTTAAATGGTAATATGACACTCCATGATTTCCGTCATAGGCTGGCGAAGCCGTGCGGCCTGTAAGTGCACACCTACATCACATGTACTAAATATCAAACATATCACATATACGCCCAATCTCTCAATCACATTATCGCATCCCGATCGAGACGGGTTTAAGCCGCTGAACGTCCAAACGAGCGTAAACATACACTCTTCGCTCACAAAATGATCCACAGGTTCACCATTCAAAAGATCAAAACCAAAATGAGAAAAATATTGTCACGCAAACAGGGGAAGCATCGGTATCAAAACATAAACGCCATCCATATCAGCATTAGTGGGAAATACTTCATTCTTAAAAAGCAACTCAATGAGCATATAAGAAGGAAGAGCAGAGGGCAATGGCTGCGTTAACCATTGAGCGAAAACCTCATGGTCACGCATCAACTGCTCACGCTCGTCAGGCAAATCGAAATAAATCCCTTCAAGTAAATATAATCCACGAACGAATGCATTCTCTGCGCACATATCACCACGCGAGACAGCAAGATAACCACGAAGCATATTAATATATGCTCGAGCGATTGAATTATTTGTTACACACTGGCCGATATTAGCTTTTACCAATCGCATGAACGTAGTGACAATTGATACATACCCAACTCGCGATGACCACTCAACACACGCTGTGTTATCAATATCCATAACCAACAAAATATGGTTGGATATCCACGCAACTTGTCTATCCATAATGTACTGGCTATTGAAATCAAAATAATTACGCAGACTTGTTCCCCTACAATTCGGGGTGACCGAACACACAAAAAAACATTCAACATCCACACGGATATCGTGGAACAGAAGGGACTTCCCGACCATACCACAATACACACAACGACTATAGAACAGAGCCCATAATATATGCCTCTTCATTACCTCTGACCCACGTATAAAAGATTTTAGCACTATAGCTGGAATAGTATAAACGTTAAGAAATCTTGCACGATGAAATAGACAGTAAGCTAATGACAGCGATACATTTCCTGACGAATCCACAATATCATATCTAGCATTTACGATTTCCTCCAAAATTTGACGTGACATATCATGCAAGCCGAATATTTGCCTATCGATATCATTGGTCCTCCGACGCATATCAAGTGCCAATCTAATAGAAGAGCGACTCGGGTAAAATGTATATCCAGCCGTCGTATAATTACATGGTTGCGGCTTAAGTCCAAAAGGCGACTCGTAAACATACTCATCTGAAAACATGACACATTGTCTTCTTGCATTACCAAAGTCACGCACTGACGAAGCTACATTGAAGTGAGAATTAGCACTTGATATGCGTCGGAGGACCAATGATATCGATATGCAAATATTCGGCTTGCATGATATGTCACGTCAAATTTTGATAAATACAAACAATTCTGTATTTAACGTGTTTTATTTGAATAGAATAATTAGGAATGACAATTCTGACACTTCACATTTTGTACATTATTTTTCTATATGTCAAAACTCTAAAGAGGTATATATCAGAGTCTCCACCCTTATTTAATCCTCCGCCTTTCCGACTGCTGTGCTCAGCATCTGATCGACATGCCTCTTCCAGATCTGACCAGAATCGGTTAATATGTCATAGTGAAGATGGCCAATGCGTTTTAAAACAGTTCCGAACTCCCATCTTCTACTAGCATTGTAGTTTCTGATCTGGACCCTCTGCCCCGATTTAAATGTTCTTACATTTAGTTTGTGATCAATCGGTGTACTAGGCTGGACAAGTTTTTTCTTTAACATAGCATGCAAAAGAGTTCTGACTGTTCGGTTACCGAACATTTGTTCATAAGGACTTTTCCCTGATGCTGTATTTGGAGTACGCCGAAGCTGATATTTTATTTTTAAAATTTTGTCTTGTAACGATCCTGTTTCCGTGTCCATAGTATGTAATGTTTTCTTTACTGTCTGTACAAAACGTTCTGCTTGACCGTTTGTCGACGGATGGTATGGTGCAGAGGTTTTGTGCACCACACCGTTTTGCTGAAGAAATGACGAAAATTCCTTTGAAACAAATTGTCTTCCATTATCTGACACCAAGACGTCAGGTAGTCCAAAATCTACGAATAAATCCTTTAGCTTAGCTATACACCAAGCGCTCGTAGTAGTTTTGGTAGGAATTATTTCCACCCATTTTGACAATGCATCAACAATTATAAACAGATAATACCCATGTAACGGTCCCGCGAAATCTATGTGTATTCGTTGCCATGGTTCTGTCGGAACTTCCCAATGATGTAAGGGAACCTTGTTTGGTTCATTTTGTTTCAAACGACATTCACGGCATTGACTAACCAGTTCCTCGATGTCCTTGTCGATGCCTTTCCAGTATACGAAACTACGTGCTAGAATTTTCATTTTTAGTATTCCTAGGTGACCTAGGTGTATTTCTTCTAAAATTTTACTACGTAGGCTTTGTGGGATCATTACTCTAGTTCCTTTAATAAGGCAGTTGTCTTCCAGTGTAATTTCATTGTCATTATAGCCAAGAGTTCTTAATGTGTGTCCCTTTTTTAACATTTCAAGTAACCTTATGTATTCAGGATCCTTTATTGTTTCTTCAGCTATTTTGTTACGGTTAATTGATAGTGTATCTAATTGATTCTGTTGAAATGCACTGTGCTGGTCCATTCTATGTTCAGGGACTTTTTCTACAGGAAATCTTGAAAGGAAGTCGGCATTGCTGTTACTGGCCGAATTTCTGTACTCAATGTTGTAATCAAACCCGGATAGAAAATGTGCATAGTGAAACAGTCGCATAGTGTTCATTGCAGGTAGCGTTTTGTGTGGATGAAAAATTGTAGTTAGAGGTTTGTGATCCGTAATGAGCGTAAATTTCCTTCCGTAACAATAATGAAAAAATTTTTTTACTCCCCAGTATATAGCTGTAGCCTCTTTAAATGGTAATATGACACTCCATGATTTCCGTCATAGGCTGGCGAAGCCGTGCGGCCTGTAAGTGCACACCTACATCACATGTACTAAATATCAAACATATCACATATACGCCCAATCTCTCAATCACATTATCGCATCCCGATCGAGACGGGTTTAAGCCGCTGAACGTCCAAACGAGCGTAAACATACACTCTTCGCTCACAAAATGATCCACAGGTTCACCATTCAAAAGATCAAAACCAAAATGAGAAAAATATTGTCACGCAAACAGGGGAAGCATCGGTATCAAAACATAAACGCCATCCATATCAGCATTAGTGGGAAATACTTCATTCTTAAAAAGCAACTCAATGAGCATATAAGAAGGAAGAGCAGAGGGCAATGGCTGCGTTAACCATTGAGCGAAAACCTCATGGTCACGCATCAACTGCTCACGCTCGTCAGGCAAATCGAAATAAATCCCTTCAAGTAAATATAATCCACGAACGAATGCATTCTCTGCGCACATATCACCACGCGAGACAGCAAGATAACCACGAAGCATATTAATATATGCTCGAGCGATTGAATTATTTGTTACACACTGGCCGATATTAGCTTTTACCAATCGCATGAACGTAGTGACAATTGATACATACCCAACTCGCGATGACCACTCAACACACGCTGTGTTATCAATATCCATAACCAACAAAATATGGTTGGATATCCACGCAACTTGTCTATCCATAATGTACTGGCTATTGAAATCAAAATAATTACGCAGACTTGTTCCCCTACAATTCGGGGTGACCGAACACACAAAAAAACATTCAACATCCACACGGATATCGTGGAACAGAAGGGACTTCCCGACCATACCACAATACACACAACGACTATAGAACAGAGCCCATAATATATGCCTCTTCATTACCTCTGACCCACGTATAAAAGATTTTAGCACTATAGCTGGAATAGTATAAACGTTAAGAAATCTTGCACGATGAAATAGACAGTAAGCTAATGACAGCGATACATTTCCTGACGAATCCACAATATCATATCTAGCATTTACGATTTCCTCCAAAATTTGACGTGACATATCATGCAAGCCGAATATTTGCATATCGATATCATTGGTCCTCCGACGCATATCAAGTGCCAATCTAATAGAAGAGCGACTCGGGTAAAATGTATATCCAGCCGTCGTATAATTACATGGTTGCGGCTTAAGTCCAAAAGGCGACTCGTAAACATACTCATCTGAAAACATGACACATTGTCTTCTTGCATTACCAAAGTCACGCACTGACGAAGCTACATTGAAGTGAGAATTAGCACTTGATATGCGTCGGAGGACCAATGATATCGATATGCAAATATTCGGCTTGCATGATATGTCACGTCAAATTTTGATAAATACAAACAATTCTGTATTTAACGTGTTTTATTTGAATAGAATAATTAGGAATGACAATTCTGACACTTCACATTTTGTACATTATTTTTCTATATGTCAAAACTCTAAAGAGGTATATATCAGAGTCTCCACCCTTATTTAATCCTCCGCCTTTCCGACTGCTGTGCTCAGCATCTGATCGACATGCCTCTTCCAGATCTGACCAGAATCGGTTAATATGTCATAGTGAAGATGGCCAATGCGTTTTAAAACAGTTCCGAACTCCCATCTTCTACTAGCATTGTAGTTTCTGATCTGGACCCTCTGCCCCGATTTAAATGTTCTTACATTTAGTTTGTGATCAATCGGTGTACTAGGCTGGACAAGTTTTTTCTTTAACATAGCATGCAAAAGAGTTCTGACTGTTCGGTTACCGAACATTTGTTCATAAGGACTTTTCCCTGATGCTGTATTTGGAGTACGCCGAAGCTGATATTTTATTTTTAAAATTTTGTCTTGTAACGATCCTGTTTCCGTGTCCATAGTATGTAATGTTTTCTTTACTGTCTGTACAAAACGTTCTGCTTGACCGTTTGTCGACGGATGGTATGGTGCAGAGGTTTTGTGCACCACACCGTTTTGCTGAAGAAATGACGAAAATTCCTTTGAAACAAATTGTCTTCCATTATCTGACACCAAGACGTCAGGTAGTCCAAAATCTACGAATAAATCCTTTAGCTTAGCTATACACCAAGCGCTCGTAGTAGTTTTGGTAGGAATTATTTCCACCCATTTTGACAATGCATCAACAATTATAAACAGATAATACCCATGTAACGGTCCCGCGAAATCTATGTGTATTCGTTGCCATGGTTCTGTCGGAACTTCCCAATGATGTAAGGGAACCTTGTTTGGTTCATTTTGTTTCAAACGACATTCACGGCATTGACTAACCAGTTCCTCGATGTCCTTGTCGATGCCTTTCCAGTATACGAAACTACGTGCTAGAATTTTCATTTTTAGTATTCCTAGGTGACCTAGGTGTATTTCTTCTAAAATTTTACTACGTAGGCTTTGTGGGATCATTACTCTAGTTCCTTTAATAAGGCAGTTGTCTTCCAGTGTAATTTCATTGTCATTATAGCCAAGAGTTCTTAATGTGTGTCCCTTTTTTAACATTTCAAGTAACCTTATGTATTCAGGATCCTTTATTGTTTCTTCAGCTATTTTGTTACGGTTAATTGATAGTGTATCTAATTGATTCTGTTGAAATGCACTGTGCTGGTCCATTCTATGTTCAGGGACTTTTTCTACAGGAAATCTTGAAAGGAAGTCGGCATTGCTGTTACTGGCCGAATTTCTGTACTCAATGTTGTAATCAAACCCGGATAGAAAATGTGCATAGTGAAACAGTCGCATAGTGCTCATTGCAGGTAGCGTTTTGTGTGGATGAAAAATTGTAGTTAGAGGTTTGTGATCCGTAATGAGCGTAAATTTCCTTCCGTAACAATAATGAAAAAATTTTTTTACTCCCCAGTATATAGCTGTAGCCTCTTTATCAATTTGGCTGTATTTCTTTTCACTCGCCGTTAGTGACCGTGAAGCAAAGGCGATAGGTCTGTCAGAACCATCCTGCAATCGGTGTGATAGAACAGCTCCCAGGCCTGCTGGCGAAGCGTCTGTCGCGAGAACCACGGGCTTGTTTAGATCGAAGTGTAATAGTATTCTGTTGCTAACGATTTCCTCTTTTATTTTATTGAAGCTTTGTTCACATGCATCTGACCAAGTAAATTGTATATTCTTTTGCAGCAGCTGATTAAGCGGATAAGTAATTGAAGCCAGATTCGGAATAAACTTGTTATAATAATTACTCATACCCAAAAATGTCCGTAGTTCATTCGTGTTTTTAGGTTTTTCTGCATCTAAAATCGCTCTAATCTTTTCTTTATTTTTATGTAGACCTTGGCTGTCAATAGTGTGTCCCAAGTAATTGATGCTTCGTTTGAAAAATGTGCATTTGTCTTTATTTAATTTTAAGTTATTTTCTTGTAATTTTCCCAGTACTTTTTCTAGTCGTTCCTGTAACTGTTTTTCCGTGGCGCCTTGAATTATTATGTCATCAAAGAAACATTTTACTCCATGTATGTCTTGTAGTGTTCTGTCCATAAATTTTTGCCACAAATTTGGTGCCACCTTTACTCCAAACATGAGACGATTCACTCTGAAAGTACCTTTATGTGTACTTAGTGTTTGTAGCATTGCACTTTCTTCGTCCATTTCCATATTTAAATATGCTTGGCCAATGTCTAAAGTACAGTAAAATTGTCCACCGTTCATTTCAGCAAAAATGTCCTCAATTATAGGTATAGGGTACTGTTCGTCTTTAATCATTTTGTTCAGTGTTACCTTGTAATCAGCACATAAACGAATGCTACCGTTAGGTTTCACTATAGGTACTACCGGCGTTCCCCATTCTGAGTTATCAATTTTAGTAATAACGCCTTCTCGGCATAGACGATCGATTTCTATGTCTACTTTCTCTTTCAACGCGTATGGAATACGTCGAGGTTTAATGTAAATGGGTGTTGCGTCTTCACGTAAAGTTAAATGTCCTTTGTAATTTGGAATACGTCCGAGTTTTCCATCGAAAACAGGTGAATATTTGGTAATGATCTTGTCTAACTCTGGGTAAACTGAGCTTTCGGTTGCTACCATGTTCATGTCTGCTATATTCAATTTAACGTCCCGTATCCATGCTCTGCCAAATATGGCGTCGACATCTTGTCTGATAATGTATAGCTTTCCATGAAATGGTTGGTCACGATAAATGCATTTTACATAGGCAACTCCAACAGGTGTAATAAGTTCGCCTGTGTACGTTTTCATGCGTAGTCCTGTTTTAAAAATTCGGTTTCCAAGTTGTAATTTCGTGAATTCTGTGAGTGACATGGATGAAAGCGCTGCTCCTGTATCGAGTTCCATTTGTACTTTCTTGTTCTCTATATTCACATTAATCATGAATTTATCAGTACAGTAAGAGCGAATGGCGTTGATGTCACAAATACTTTCAGTATCTACTATATCGGGTTCGTCAATTTGGTTGTTTCTAGTTTGTCCTAGTGATTGAAGGCAAACGCGCGCTAAATGACCCGTCCTGCTGCATTTTGAACAGTTGACGTTGATATGTCTACATACGTTCGCTTTGTGATCAGCCTCACCGCAGCGGAAACATTTCCCTTGTAAATCTTTTATCGATGTAATTTGAAACCGTTGTGTAGTAGGTTTCACATAAGAACGTCGTTTGTTATTTATTGAATGTACGGGTACTTCGTTTTGCTGGTCCGGTTTTCCTATTATAAATGTATTGTCCGCTCTAGCAACTTCAGATGATGATGCCAGCTGTACTAATTCCTTAAAGTTAGCAGTTTCGTTGTCTTGTAATATTTTTGTGCGGATTTCACTGTCTCGTACTCCTCTGATAAATTGTAATGCTAAGAAATTATCAGCGATAGGTTTTTTACAGCTGTCACACGAAAACTCACAGTCATGTGCTAAACGCTTGAGTTCTGTACTGTAGTTCGCCACAGTTTCGTTCTCGCTTTGAATGCGTGTGATAAACTTATGTCGCCGTGCCCACACGCTAGGTTTCGGATCAATGTATTGTTCCAATAAATGTACTAGCTCTTGAAACTTTAATTTTGTAGGGTCTTCTGGTGCGCACAAGTCATAAGCTCTTTCGTGTAGTTCTGGGCTTAAAGAACTTAGTAACACGCAAGTCATCATTTTTGGATTTTGGCAGTTAGTCATAAATAAATATGTTTCAAGGCGTTTCACAAAGTTCTTAAAACTTTCTTTTTCTTGAAAAGGTTGAAAATGTATTTTCGGCACCTGATTGAATCTTTCAGCTTCCCTCGTGCTTGTTTCCTGTAGTGTAGTTGCAGGTGACGTACTGAGAGTAGATTTGTTGAATAACATCAACTTGAGTTGCGTTATTTCTTCTTTAATCTCATAATGTAAATTACATTCGTCCTGAGAATTTTGTCTAATATTTTCAATGCGTTCTTGTATGCTGTCGAACTTTTCTTCATACTTTTGTATAGTCGTAAGTCGTGTTGTATGTTCGTACTCGGAAATGTTCCCCGCATTTTGTAAATGTTTGAAAATTTTTGTAAATTGTCCTTTGATGGTGCTTCTGGCTCTTTTTAGATTTAATAGTTCTTCCTCTCTCGTCGCCATTGATAAATACAAACAATTCTGTATTTAACGTGTTTTATTTGAATAGAATAATTAGGAATGACAATTCTGACACTTCACATTTTGTACATTATTTTTCTATATGTCAAAACTCTAAAGAGGTATATATCAGTTCGCTTGTATTGGATGTCATTTAATGATTTTTTGGTATTTGTTCGCGTTGAGCAATCGGCCTTTGGCCAATGGTCAACGTTCTGTTAAACATGACCTTACGGACGTGAATACTTTAAGCAGTATTGTCTGTCCGCAACATTAGAAAATAATTAAGACTTTCCTTTTCTGCTATTTTCATTGTTTTCTAAAAAAGTAAAAGCTTCTGCTTTACGACGACGTTGCGGTGCGCTGAGGGTTATTAAACTTCGAACAAGAACTTTCCGAGCATCCCATGTCGTCATTTTCCAAAACCCTTGAAATATTCACTGTCAAACTCAGATTCCAGAGGTCAATCACTCTGTTACATTTTCACATTCGAAGTGCTGCTGTGGGCCTCCATGTTCTATTTCGGTGTGACCATTGCAGGTATTTTGCAGGACCTTAGCTGGGCGTACAAGAGTTCGCTGGTACTTCCCATCTTGATCTTTTCAATGTTGGTACAGCAATATCGATAATTCTGTTATTTCGGCACAAATATTTCACTTCACAATGTCTATGTATATACACGGCGGTATTTGAAAATGTGGTCATTTTCAAGTCTTAACAGATCAACACTAACACGAATAAAAAAAAATGTGCATTTTTTACAATCCCAGTTTTTAAGCAATTGATAAGCTAGATAAACACCGATAATAGCATAGAGTAGTACTATAATAAATCGGTGCGCGGGCGGCAACACCCTTCTTCATTGATTTCCTCAACTCCTTCATTACTCTCCTTAACTTCTTCTTTTCCATTTCATAAATTATATTACTGAAGTCGGCGAGCAGATTTGTATTATCTTTTTCAAAATTTGAACCTCGGCTATGTGGCGCAGTCAGTTTTGTAATAATTGCAGTTGATAAATACAAACAATTCTGTATTTAACGTGTTTTATTTGAATAGAATAATTAGGAATGACAATTCTGACACTTCACATTTTGTACATTATTTTTCTATATGTCACAACTGTAAAGAGGTATATATCAGAGTCTCCACCCTTATTTAATCCTCCTCAGCCTTTTCGACTGCTGTGCTAAGCATCTGATCAACATGCCTCTTCCAGATCTGACCAGAATCGGTTAATATATCATAGTGAAGATGGCCAATGCATTTTAAAACAGTTCCGAACTCCCATCTTCTACTAGCATTGTAGTTTCTGATTTGGACACTCTGCCCCGATTTAAATGTTCTTACATTTGGTTTTTGATCAACCGGTGTACTAGGCTGGACAAGTTTTCTCTTTAACATAGCATGCAAAAGAGTTCGGTTACCAAACATTTGTTCGTACGGAGTTTTCCCTGATTTATCAATACAGTAAGAGCGAATGGCGTTGATGTCACAAATACTTTCAGTATCTACTACATCGGGTTCGTCAATTTGGTTGTTTCTAGTTTGTCTTAGTGATTGAAGGCAAACGCGCGCTAAATGACCCGTCCTGCTGCATTTTGAACACTTGACGTTGATATGTCTACACACGTTCGCTCTGTGATCGGCCTCACCGCAGCGGAAACATTTCCCTTGTAAATCTTTTATCGATGTATTTTGAAACCGTTGTGTAGTAGGTTTCACATAAGAACGTCGTTTGTTATTTATTGAATGTACGGGTACTTCGTTTTGCTGGTCCGGTTTTCCAATTATAAATGTATTGTCCGCTCTAGCAACTTCAGATGATGATGCCAGCTGTACTAATTCCTTAAAGTTAGCAGTTTCGTTTTCTTGTAATATTTTTGTACGGATTTCACTGTCTCGTACTCCTCTGATAAATTGTAATGCTAAGAAATTATCAGCGATAGGTTTCTTACAGCTGTCACACGAAAACTCACAGTCATGTGCTAAACGCTTGAGTTCTGTACTGTAGTTCGCCACAGTTTCGTTTCTCGCTTTGAATGCGTGTGATAAACTTATGTCGCCGTGCCCACACGCTAGGTTTCGGATCAATGTATTGTTCCAATAAATGTACTAGCTCTTGATACTTCAATTTTGTAGGGTCTTCTGGTGCGCACAAGTCATAAGCTCTTTCGTGTAGCTCTGGGCTTAAAGAACTTAGTAACACGCAAGTCATCATTTTTGGATTTTGGCAGTTAGTCATAAATAAATATGTTTCAAGGCGTTTCACAAAGTTCTTAAAACTTTCTTTTTCTTGAAAAGGTTGAAAGTGTATTTTTGGCACCTGATTGAATTTTTCAGCTGTATTTTCCCTCGTGCTTGTTTCTTGTAGTGTAGTTGCAGGTGACGTACTGAGAGTAGATTTGCTGAATAACATCAACTTGAGTTGCGTTATTTCCTCTTTAATCTCGTAATGTAAATTACATTCGTCCTGCAAATTTGAACTAATATTTTCAATGCGTTCTTGTATGCTGTCGAACTTTTCTTCATACTTTTGTATCGTCGTAAGTCTTGTTGTATGTTCGTACTCGGAAATGTTCCCCGCATTTTGTAAATGTTTGAAAATTTTTGTAAGTTGTCCTTTGATGTTGTTTCTGGCTCTTTTTAGATTGAATAGTTCTTCCTCACTCGTCGCCATTGATAAATACAAACAATTCTGTATTTAACGTGTTTTATTTGAATAGAATAATTAGGAATGACAATTCTGACACTTCACATTTTGTACATTATTTTTCTATATGTCACAACTGTAAAGAGGTATATATCAGCAGTCTTTAATGCTCACATGAAATGCGTACATGTTGGTTGGAATTCGATTTGTGGGAATGTGTGCTGCCGAATTGACAAACAAATTTTCCAATGCATCTTGATTAAGCTGTTTGAGGTTTAAATATTTAAAATCTAATACACTCAATTTTTGTCATATGTCTCGAAGGCTTTTTAAGATTGTTATAAATCCATTGACGCATTTTGCTACATTGCCCTGTTGGTCAATAAACGTCACGTTTGCGGGTTTTTTTATAAATCCTGTCGATTGGTCCATATGTTTTGTTTTAGGAGATACATTTTCTCTTCGGCCTTTCTTCATATTTTAGTGGCATGAAGGTCCGTTTGTGAAATCAAATAACTGATCAAGTGCTCAATGACAAGGGCAGAATCCATTAAATCATTGGCATGTTAAGGATCTTTCTCAGCCTGTGATACGTTTTAAAACGGCAGCCACAGTATTGCTTAACATCTGTGCTACATATTTAACGTTCATCTTTGCTCTAAATTTCGGTTCTACATGTGTCGGTGTGTTAGATAGAAACAAAAAAAAATTTTTTTCCCAATTCCATTGAGTGACTCTATTGGACTTTTTTTCCATTTATCAATATAGTACCATTTTTACCATGTTATTCCTTATAGACTTGAACAAATGTGGAGTATCATACATGATGAATATTTTTTCTTCATTCAAAACAGATAGATAGAAACATAAATAGAAGTAGTTAGAACCATACTCTCTAGGACCAAATGCGTCTCTTAGGAGTTTGAGTGCCCTATTATTATTTGGACCTTTGTGTATGAGTGTCCTAATATTAGTTGGGCCTTGGTCGCAGACTGTGTTTATGACTTAGCCAGTCAAAGATACTTTCATTGACAATTTGTCAGAGGAAATATTTCCCTTCACAAAATAAAATGCGATTGGCTGCTTAAATTTGTCGTATTATAGTCCCTGCAACGTGTTTAGAAGGACATAGTCAGCTGACTCTCCGCATCGGCTTGATTCTTCACCTGAGTCCTCATAACCTTCAACTAAGTCATTCGCCACTCGCCATATTGTACATCAGACTTGGTTTAGTTGCCATTTCATCAAATAGAAAACAACATGTTTTTTCTTTGATGTCACTATCCTCAGAAATATTTTTGAAATTGTTTAAAACCGCTTTGTTTAAACCTGGTTGCATGGACACCTTCAAAATGTTTTGTAATGTTTTTTCACTTGGCAACGGCATTACTTTATCCAAATATATATTGAGAAGAGGGTGGTAGTCGGAAACGAAATAAACGGCGTCGTAGCTTCTGATTGCGTTTTTATTTTTCTAGATAAACTTTTACAGTTCAGGTAATTACGATGCCGTCTACCGTTTACTACGCCAACGAACGTTCCAACGAGGGTGGAAGCGCTGATCACGTGAGTACTCGGTAACGCGGCAATTATTAGTGCGTTCAGAATATTGTCCCAACGGGGTGGAAGCAATTTTCATGCAACACTAAGTATAATTCCCTAATTGCAACACTAAACACTATGTCAACCAAAGCTGACAGGTGGTGAAGTAACGTATATATATATATATTTCGCCCCCTCGAACGTCGTCGCTGCTGATTTGCTGACAAAAGGCGCAAATTCGCACTTGCTCGCCGTAAGACTGCAGATTCTAGACCAAAGTGTACTTGTGTAGAATTTTCTTTCTGTGGCTTCTTTCTAAAGTGTTTTTGGCTGCACCGCATTGACATCACAAAATAACTATTTACAATTGCTGTGTTCATCAAAAGCGTGCATATGTGCTAAAAGTATGTCACTACCTCTATGTACAGTTGTTTGATATTTGATCGCCGCCGTTGTTTCAGTTTTATGAGCATGTCGAATTTTCCTTAGTTTTTCTTACGGATCATTATTTTCTGTGTAACTATTTCGCGACATCTCAATAAGTTTGTGTCTGTCTGAAGTGCTGCGAGCTTGTTACATAGATTGCGTAAAATATGATATATATTTTTCTATTGAAATATTGATATTATATCTTGACTTTTCAATAATTTTGAATAAGTGCTGGAATCACCATCACACATCATTCTCCCGGCCATGCAAGCGGGGCATACCCTTGAGTCGGTTGCGCGCGCGGCTTTGTAACGACCGCGGGGCTAGCTCTTCGTTACATTCTCCCCCACCCCTGAGAAGATTTATACCGGTAAAAATCAGTGGTTAATGCCGTGGATACTTCTCACATGTTACCTAAGGCGCGTCGCCTTTTAAAAAAAAACAAGAACAAAAGAGATACCTAGTATATATATCTTTCGTTCCGAATACTATGTTACTTTATAATAATACCTAACTCTTCCGTTTATATTGGGGCAGTGTTTCCGCCGAAAGCTTGCTTGATGAATTGTATTGGTAATTTAATGAAAATCCTCCATTACGGTGCAAATTTGAATTTTATTTTGGACTAAGTACGCGTTACAGTACAAATGTATGATGATTGAATTCTCAAGAAGGAATGTTTATTTAAGCGACGCGGACGGAGCAGGCTTCTCCCCGCGGCCCCCGCTGTTGTCTTGAGCGTTGCATTATTATTTAGGTATAGGTAATTCATGTTGTAAACAGGCAGCCTGCACACCCCTGTTTTGCTTCCCCCACTTCTCTTTTTTTGCGACCGCTTCTTCCCCGGTCGTTTCTTTGTTTTGCCCTACTGCGAGCGACAAGATCTGGAAACTAGATGCTTGGTTGGGTGCGAATCGGGTAGCCCAATCCGCACTTCCGTCCGTACCGAAGATGATACTAATACGCCTTCCACACGTGCATACATGATCACAGTCTTGCTCGCGCATGCCGGCTTGGACACTGAACAGTGTGCGTGTAGTTGATAAAAGGGTGGCATGGGCAAAATTCGAAGGGCGACTTGATAGTTTTTAGACTTGCTATAAATTCTGACATGCGCAAGTCAGACTTGTGCTAACATGTCTGCTTCCATAGCCACTTTTTGTCCGCTCGCGCTGTGAACGTTAACTCAATGTCTTGAAAAAAGAAACGTGCTTACAAATTGTTTTTTCAAAATCAAACAGTTGAATAGGCCTTGTTAATATAAGTATCTGCCTCGACTCATGACCTCCATTTTAAGTTAATTCAGCAAAATTTGTTGTTACCGTTTCTCTATTTTCAATATTGTCTCACAATTCTCACACACAATTGGATTTAGTCAGATTTAAGTTTTAGATTAACTTTTGATTTAAGATTAAATAAACGTAAGGTATGGTTTATAAATTGTGTTTTATTTATGAAAAATCTTTCAGATTATGTATTATGACATGTAGTTAAAAAATTAAACAATGTGTTAGACATTATAATAATTATACTTGTAGTAGGCACTTTCAGACTAGAAGGGAAATAAGTTCAACATTACTAGCGTAGACTTTCGAGTAACAAGAGATTACAACTACGAAAGGAACTAATTAGGACTTGAAAGGCGTAGTATTTATTCTATATGTAAATATAGAATAAATACAACGTGATGCGAGGAGTTGCCAAACCCGCAACCCGTGGAACAGTGCTTGAACCAATCGGCTAAAAATGGTTTATTCCCAGTTTCCAACACTGGCTCTGCCACCAGCAACACTTATTATAGTGGCAATAACATGCCGTATTCAATGCAATAGTACGAGTACGGATCTTTTCGATAAATAAAATTCGATAAAATTGACAGTTAAAATCGATAGTGGGTTTTAATCGATAAAATTGAGTTAAAATCAATAAACCCACTTTATCGATTTTAACTGTCAATTTTATCGAATTTTATTTATGGAAAATATCCGTACTCGCGCCGCAGGTGAGATTGCGGCAAAACGCAAGCCTATCCTGTTTAAAAAAAAAACGATTCTGGCGTTCACAAACCTAATTTTAGTTTCCCTCTTTCCAATAAAAATATGAGAAACGGATGGAAGACGTTTGACAGGTCTAAATTTTTTTTGTATGGAGTTTATTTTGGCATCAAAATAACCGGATTTTTATAGTAAGATTGAGTAGACATAGTATTAGTAGGGCCGGGCGCAATTTATGCGCCTGATGGTGAGCATAACATAGCATAATTTATGGGTTGGCGTGGCCTATAACAAAATCTATTGCTGAATAATACGTACCTACTTGTATATAATAACAGGCGCAACTTCTGCAATCAATTTATTTCATACATCGTTAATGTATTATTTGGGACATATGCTTTTTATTTCTATAATCAAAATATACACAATATTCGGAACATATATCGATCACTGGTTTCTAAATCTTATTTTAATTTAAAGGATTTATCACTAGAATAAAAATAAAGAGCCTTACCCTCATTGTGAATTGTTAGGGCGGGGGCAGGAAATTTGAAAAAACATACTTTTGTGATTTCAAATTTTGCATCACTTCCCTGACCAACCCCCTAAGCCAGCCCTCCACTTGGTCAATATTTAACTAAACAAAAGGATATAGCTATAAAGCTCTTGTGTATAGGTGTTTCAGATTTTATTCAGTAAATAGAGCGTTATAAGGTTACATGAATTAAATCGATCTAAAAAAATAAACTTGAAGTCTAAGCAGATACGTTATCGTTGTGCTATAGTTGTTTAGACTGACGTACATGTGTATGTTACACTATCGTAAACGCCATTTTACATCAGCGGGTTTAGACGAAGTTATTTTCTGTAATCGAAAAGATTAAAACGTATGAAATTGACGTAAGGGTTCGTTAAGATGACATGCTAACCAAGGCGACTTGTCTCAACAGAACTTGTCTCCGAGCTCCGCGCCGCTTTCTCGCTCGCGCATCTCAACATTTTTGAAGATAAACAATCACTTAATATAATTATGAAAAATTTTATTCGATGAATTTGCTGGCAATAACATTACAAAGGTACGGCAAAAGTATCATTTTAATCCGATCAGGTTTTCATACATGAAAATGGGCAAATGAAACATTCCCATTTTTAGGTGTGAAAACTTAAGTGGCTCAATATGAAATTTGTGTTAAACTTTTGTAATGCTATTGCCAGCAAATTCACCGAATGCGATTTTTCATAATTATATTAAGTGATTGTTTAGCTTCAAAAATGTTGCGATGCGCGGGCGAGAAAGCGGCGCGGAGTATCCTGCCCTAATCAATTTACATTCTGTTGAATGACTGAAGTAGACAGAAAAAGACCTCGAGGCAGATCGCCTAACCGCTGGTCTGATATAGTGAAGGAGATTACGGGACTCCCTGTTACTGCTGCTCTCAGACAAGCCGAAGACAGAGTGGTGTGGAAGCAGCTAGTCAGCTCCTCGACCAAGGCCTTCCAGAGCAGGCACGACCTTCAGTAATGAAGAAAACGACAAAGAAGAAGAAGAAGAGTGACTGAAAGGGAAGACTCGATTTGATCGAGAAATCTATTGGCGTGCTGAACTAGTAAACGTTCCAAAGCAGTGGAACAGATGCAGAGTGTTTTGTTTTGTCTCTTTCGATTGAGTTAAAAAATCCAGTGCAATAAAACGGTTATTAGTAAGGCACAAAATCCAAATGGCTTCTTCGAACAATGTCAACATTTATTACCCACTAGGATCGGCTTAAAATTGACAGAAAACAGAGTACCTAATATGTCAAATAGAGCCGTCCTAACCTAAGACAGCCGACCTGCAGCTGTGCGGAGCTGGGGAAATATGACCAATAGAATTGCATTTTGTAGTAAAAAAATAATACTGCAAAAATTCAAATCGCCTTTTTACTAACCAGAATATATTAGGTCAGCAATGAGTGAGTATCCTATTGGTTCATTAAAATATGTTCACGAGTAAGCGAAATTTTTCGTATTTATTTGACTTGCAACGTACATTCTGCTGTATAATATGTACCTATACATATATATATATATCGGCTGTACACGTATGCATATGTATACACTTTCAGGTTTTCAAATGTATGAAGCTAAATGATTTTGCGAAAATAAGTATAGTACTGAGCTACGTTTTCACATTTCACTCAGTAGGTATATTTATTTTTGCAAAATCATTTAGTTACGTACATTTAAAAATGTGGAAGTGTATACGTATTATTGCAAGCGATTGTATATTTTGTTGTGGTAGTAAAATTATAAGTACGTTATATAGGTTTGCTTTAACATCATTTGTACAAAAACTGCATTTACTATTAGCATACTAACAACGGCAGGCTATTTTATTATTCGTATATTTATTTAACTCTTAACTTTTATAAATAAGCATCCTGGCGATAATAAAATAAACCTAAGTATCCTGTTACAGACGCGTTTAATTCTAATTAAATTAGGAATGTACAAACTTAACATTATCATAAGCTCAATATACAATACAATAATGTAAAAAAATAACTAACGATTTTAAGTATACATATAATTTGTAACCTGCATAAAATGTCGTAAACTTTTCAAGTCTACATAGACATTAAAGCAAATTAACCTGACCTAACTGTTATCCGATTTCACCACTAATACCTAACATTTAAGTGACAGTTAAACCAGTCTTGTATAGCTTATAAATGAGATCGATTTTCATATTCGAAGAGTAATTCCAAACAATAATACGTTTTTAATATTCCTACATTTTGCGCGATGCACTTGTCAAGATGTCAATGAGATACAGACCGATTGAACTGTCACCTTATTAATAACTTCTTCATAGAAGATATTAATAATAAAATTGGAAAAAATGTACATACTGGAAAGATGTTAAATATTTAAAAGCGTCCATGTACCTAATACCGAATTTTCAAAAACCAGAAGACAATACGAGTTATTTATAATACATATTTATAGCACTCTTTTCTAATACTTTTCATACGTTAGAGCATTTTACAATAAAATCAGAACTATACTTTATAGAAGATGAAACATTATAATTATTACAAACTAATAAATAAGGTGCCATTGCAATCCAAATCTAGATATAATATTCTTTAAAGCAATATATTGCAGAACTCCTAATATTTCTAATTGTTTTAACAAACGCTAAATTGTTTTCATAAACCCTTGTTGGTGAACGCGTAAGTTCAAAGATTTCACAACATCAAAATACCGTAACCATAAGCGATATACATTAGTGACCACCACAGAGAATAATGTTACCAGGATAAAAAAAAAAAACAATGGATCAATGACGGATCATAATTTTGTCTATTCCCCATGTGCGTTAAGTACAAAATAAAACTAGAACTGAAATATGAATGAATAATGAAATATGTCCATATATTTCTTCACAAGTGAAAAATATTTTTGCATCTGGCATGTCACTTTGACAGTGACTTTTCATGACAATTGTTTGTTTACAAAAAATATCTAAGTTTATGGAACAGGATATAACCATTACTTACTCTGTGCATATCTTTATCATTCTACTCATCAATGAATTACACTAGTCTCGAGTCCATAACAACTCCTCAAAATAGCTCGATTCATATGTCTATTGCAAAATTATTTGTACCATTTCATAAGATCAAATTATAATGCATATATGAACTTTAACATAAGATTGCTTAAGGTGGCACCTCATTTGCTCAACACCAGTTGCCATGACAATATCACTGAATATGAAACTTATTAACATCTTTCTTTGCAGCCTCCGAAATAGCACATAGTTATTGGAACAAGTTCTGCTGTTTCGCATCGTTTTCAAACTCGCTCCATGCGTTGTTCAACTCCATGAATATCATCTTTGCTATGTTCTCGTTGGGTGTGCCCATTTGCTGTGGAGGAAAAAATGTAATGAGCCAATGTCTTAGCAAATGAAATCCTTCAACCTTTATTGAAATAGATAAATACTGGTATTTATCTATTAGGTTGGGGAAAAAGTCTTTTCGCATTATAGTATGTATGAACTTGTAATAAAATCTCTTTGGCTATACTATTTGTATCTGGCTGGTTTTGGTATCATATGAAAGTTTAAATTTTAAAGGACATAATTCCAAATTCAAATTAGGAAAATGTGTGATTTTCATTTGTTTTTCGTACTGTCAAAATGAGTGAATCTAATGAAGAAATTCGATACATTTTAAAATTTTACTACAAAAAAGGTAAAAATGCAACGCAAGCCGCGAAAAAAATTTGCGATGTTTATGGACCTAGTGCAGTGTCTCTGAGAGTAGCACAAATTTGGTTTAAGCGTTTTCAATCCGGAAATTTTGATTTCAAAGTTGCACGTCGCTCTGGTCGCCCTATTACGGATAAAATGGATGCCATTTTTGAAAAAGTGGAACAAGATCGGCATATCAGTAGTTACGACGTAGCTGGAGAACTGGGAATTGACCACAAAACAGTTTTGGCGCATTTGAAAAAAACTGGGTACACAAAAAAGCTCGATATTTGGGTAACTCACGAGCTCACTGAAAGAAACCTAATGAATTGCTAATGAACCGTGTACTCATTTGTGATTCTTTACTACGACATAATGAAACCGAACCATTTTTGAAGAAGCTGATAACTGGTGATGAAAAGTGAATCACGTACGACAAGAACGTGCGAAAAAGGTCGTGGTCAAAGACCGGTCAGGCTTCACAGACTGTGGCGAAACCCGGGTTAACTCGCAACAAGGTGATGCTGTGTGTGTGGTGGGATTGGAAGGGCATTATTCATTATGAGCTGTTACCACCAGGCAGGACCATCGATTCTGAACTCTACTGCAAACAACTGATGAGATTAAAGCAAGAAGTTGAGAGAAAGCGGCCGGAATTAATCAACAGAAGGGGTGTGGTTTTTCATCATGATAACGCTAGACCTCACACATCTTTAGCCACTCAGAAAAAATTAAGAGAGTTTGGCTGGGAGGTGTTAATGCATCCGCCGTATAGTCCTGACCTTGCACCTTCAGATTTCCACCTGTTTCGGTCTCTTCAGAATTCTTTAGGCAGTGTCAGGTTAACATCACGAGAGGACTGCCAAAACCACTTGTCGCGGTATTTTGATCAGAAGTCCCAAAATTTATATAGCAATGGGATCATGTCCCTACCTACAAGATGGCAAAAAGTTATCGAACAAAATGGTACCTACATACTTTAGTTAAATGTAAATAAACTATATTAAAAAATGTTTTGAATTTTCTTAAAAAATGCGAAGGAACTTTTTCCCCGACCTATTATTTAAGACCATAGTTCCCGTCGTGATGTTTTTTCTTTATATCGTTTATTTCTATTAATATATGACCTAATCTTATAAGAGTATGGACCACGTGTCCATAGAGTGTAATGTAACAAAATAAAAAAAAATTTATTGGTATTGTCGACATACCAGTTATTTATAACTGCAGCGCAAGTACGGATCTTTTCGATCGATAATATTGACAGTTCAAATCGATAGAGTGGGTTTTATCGATTTTTTATATAATTTATCGAACCTTGAACAACCTACAAAAGTTATCGAATAGCTAGGGCGAATCCAAAGAGAATATAAAGCTACTACAATACTTTACGATCAGACTTCGGTACTCGCAACATTCGATAAATTTATCAGTTTTTTCGTATCGACAAATTTCTCGTTTGACCTTCCATACTTGCGCCGCTGGTATGAGAACAACATATCTTCTTACTCTATAAACATAAGTATAACATAACACGTTACTGTTTGGCAGACAGCATAGTAAATAAGTAAAGGTCGCTCACGAATCACGATTAAATATAAAGACCATGATATCTATTGACAATTCCCTGTGAATAGGAAATCAGGAACTATTAGGACCGTTGTCCTACGGCACCGAGACACGGAAAAACATTTGAGCATTATTTAAGAACGGAAATATTCATCCGTGGAATGCAACACAGACACTACTGAAGAAAATTAAACACACCGTTAACACATGTTAAACACTGTTTAACGCCTAAACATGCCTTAGTCGCGCGATTAAATATGAGCAACCACAAATCCTGATTTACCTGTCTAGCTAAACAGGCGACTAAAAATGTTTTTTTTTTGTGGTAACACTGTTCAAATCTCGCACAATAATGTTAATCGCCTCTTAAGGTGCAAAGTGTAAACTTTCTTTTTTGTTTTTTTTTTATGTTATTTGGTAACGAGACGAGCTGGTCGTTTGCCTGATGGTAAGCATAACGCCGACCCATAACAATTGCAGTGCCACCCAGAACTTTGAAACACAAAGGCCTGCGCGGTACTGCAGTGCGCTCGTTACCCTGAGACATTAGGTATTAAGTCTCATAAGCCCAGTAATTACACTGGATACTCTGCTCATCAAACCGGAACACAGTAATGCTTGCACACTACTGCTTGGCGGCAGACTTCACGAGCAAAGCGGTGGTAACAACCCAGACGGACACTCGCGGAAGAGTTAGTCCTCCCACTAACTGACTAAACTGACCTTATCGGGGTGTACAGCGAGGCAAGCTTTCCTGTAGGCGCGCTTGACGTCCGCGGCCGACACTAGTTGCGCCATGTCGCAGCGAGCCCAGCGACAGTCCTCCCACACGATCGTGTGGAGAGAACACATTAAAGCTCGGATATTCGCCTTTTTGCCTTCCGACTGTGAAAAAGAATTGCTTTTGAATATGATAGCATTGGGCCCGTTAAGTGGATTATGTCCCTTAGTCTAAGAGAAGGCCGGTGTCCCAGCAGTGGGAGAGTAATAAGCGGATGATGATGAAGGTAGCATTTATGACATCATCGGCACTTAAGATCATCTGAGAAACCTATCGATCGTCAAATTCTTTTCTCCCTCGAAAGGTCGCTTTCGAGAAAAAAAGAATACCACGAACGCTGCCGATGGTTGAAACGGTAACGTGAATTTCGTTCTTCGGCACTTAAGATCATCTGAGAAACCTATCGATCGTCAAATT
Organism: Crocallis elinguaria; assembly: GCA_907269065.1. Lineage (NCBI taxonomy): Eukaryota > Metazoa > Arthropoda > Insecta > Lepidoptera > Geometridae > Crocallis > Crocallis elinguaria. Next base: position 4,736,436 of record OU026079.1, on the reverse strand, counting down.
CTTTTCTCCCTCGAAAGGTCGCTTTCGAGAAAAAAAGAATACCACGAACGCTGCCGATGGTTGAAACGGTAACGTGAATTTCGTTCTTCGGCACTTAAGATCATCTGAGAAACCTATCGATCGTCAAATTCTTTTCTCCCTCGAAAGGTCGCTTTCGAGAAAAAAAGAATACCACGAACGCTGCCGATGGTTGAAACGGTAACGTGAATTTCGTTCTGCTGGTACCATGTTTCAACCTATAACCGTTCGGTGACGCTGAAAAAAGATTCCCAATGACCTTACCCATTCCATAACCTTCAGTTTTTCCGGGTCCATGGTCTGCACCAACTCTTCCTTTCTCATCGCATTCATGGTCTTGGGACCAGAGTCCCGCTTAGAGAACTGGTACCCCTGGCTACCGAGCAAGTCTCCGAACACGTCCGCTGGCTTTTTCGGTTTGTCATCCGCTGGGGTTTTAGCTGGCTCGAAGTGTGCTCGACTGCAAGAGTAGAAGCATTGTTTTAGATTTTTATATGACAAAACAATTGCGACATACAAAACCTAATTACGCCGTCTCGTAGTCATCACACCACCTGCCTAAAAAAGCTTTGAATGCATAAAAGGATTTGCGTTACCTATACATACGAGTCTAGATAGCGCTTTCGGTTAATTCTGGAAGGCGGGATATTCCGATACTACCCATTTCTACCAAGCGAGGCAATATTTATTGGTCTGGCAACATTTGCTGGAAAGCAGACGGCGGCTAGATAAATGTTGCCAAACCCATGGATGTTGCAGCGTTTGGTAGAAATGGGTGATTATCGGAATATTCCACTTTTCGGAATTACCCGAATGCACCCTTACATACAGATTTTTTTTTAGTTATTTATTCAAATCTAATTAATAGAGATTTGATTAAATTTTTTTTATGATGGCAATCAACTCGTTTTCTCGTGAGAATCAAATGTCTAATATCGAAAAAACTGGTAGTCGAACGCTAGAAACGTCGAAAATAAGAGTAAAAGTCTGGCGTATCGCTAAATATATAGCTATATAGCGCTAAAAGGCCCCATACAAATTGGGCAAACATCTAACGTCACTTGTTCAACGCGGGCCGTAACAGCTAGCTGAAAACATGCATTTTGTTGATTTTGCCCGTGAAAACTGCGTTTAAGTACACAGTCGTCATATTTTTTTATTCATTGAAATATAAAGAATCTGATGGTATCATTTAAATTACTATTGGATGATAAAAAAATCGTCGAATTCGAGAAACTTTTAGATGCAATATCTTTGTGGAAATTATGTTCTTACTATGAATTTCATTTTTATTGTGTTAATGTAATGTTCTTAGGCCTGTAGAACGACAGTAATTATGTATTTTGTGTTTTCTACAACACCCCTATTAAAACTATTTAAAAACGAATTTCTTAATGCAATAGGCTATAAGGTAAGTTAACATTAATATTATATATTTTTTTTAATTATAAATTTCGAATAGTAGTACAGATTTTTAAAATTCCACAACGAAATTCTTAAATATATTATTCTCTCGGCAACCCAGTGATTGCTAAGTGGCGTTTTAACCTAAAAGTTATCAATTATTTAAAACAATACTAACTTGTAATCAGCGTGATGCGCGGGGGAGCGCGCCGGCGTATGCGGCGCCGGCGTGTGCGCCGGGGAAGCACGGGGCGTGCCACCCGGCGTCGCGCCGGGGGGCACCGGCGGGGGCATCGACCCCAGGGGCACCGACCCCGGGGGCACCGACCCCGGGGGCACCGACCCCGAGGCCATAGAAGTCGCGGGGATGCTGCCGTGGCTGTGCGCGGGTGTCGGGGTGGTGGTAGGCACGGCGTTGCCGAGGAGGCCGAGATCTGCGAACGGATCCTTTCGAGTTGGCTGCGCTTGTTCTAAAGGCACGCTTTGTGATCGTCCTGCGGAGGAGATAAGTAAGTAATGTCAGATTAACAAGTAACATTATGAAAAATTAAGCAGTAATTTTTAAATCACAACACTATTGAAGCACCTGGCAAGCAAATTCATGAACTCCTGCAACAATATCTAACTGAAATAAAATAGAACCTGGGCTTATGTCCAGGATTGCACCAGTTTAGGGTTATGATGATGAAGGAATAATTTTAAGGTAACCAAGTGCAATAAAAGAAAAACTGCATCAAAACGGTTCAAACCACATTATTCTAAATCTGAAAGCAACTTACATTAATTTATTCATACATTCCACAGGCTGCATGTATAACTTATAGATAGATTTATAGATAGATATAATTACCTTCATCCTGCGGCAGTAGTGGGGTGAGTAGTGGCTCCTGTTTAGGGAGCGGATCGTTAAGACCGAACGGGTCAAACAGCGGTTCATTGGAGTTCGGTTTCATTTCTGCTTCCGTCGGTGGCGCCGGCAGGTCACCGAAAATTGGCTCAGAGGTGAACGGCTGTGGAATTTGAGCACACTACTTTTATTAAACACAAATTAAAAGCTGCCGATTATGCGGACTTATAGCTAAAAGTGATCTCTTCCAGTGAACCTTTAGTTGGTGAGTACTAAAAGAGTGAGAGAAGTTGGCATGGTGTGAATAAATAATTATTTTAATCATCAATTAATTATGTATGGAGAAAGACAAACCATAATTGGAGCGTGATCTTATAACATCTGACTTCTGAGGCAGCATCCATTTTAAGACTGATAAATAGATTTTCATTAAAAAGTGTACAAAGCAAAAACATAAGTTCTCATAAGTTACCTCAGGATTATCAGCGGCCGCTCCCCCCGCTCCACTTAAGAAGTCACCAAACGCATCGTCTGGCTTCTCCATCATGCCAAAGAAGTCGAACGAATCATCACTCTTCAATTTCTTCTCGATTTTGGTTGGTTCTTGCTGTGCTCCAGTGCTTAGGTTCAGGAAGTCAGCCGTCGCGGTGGAGGGAGGTGGAGGGGAAGGACGGGGAGGAGGAGGACGAGGGGGGTGCGGGCACGGAGTGCGGGGGGGTCGCTCCGGTTCCTTTTGGGGGTAGTCCGCTGTCACTGTTAAATGAATCTTTGTTATACACTTTAAAGTTACAAAAACTATGGTTTATTTGTAGAAAACCGGTATAATACTACACCGGTATAGTACTAATAAATAGAGACAATTGGGTTGTTGACTGTATTCAAATAAAAATATAATTTTGCCGCGAAACGGTAGTTTTTGTGACAGAAATCCTATTAAACACAATATTTTTGTTTATTTTTAAGGAATTTAATTTAAATTAAATAATCAAAATGTAATCACATCAATCCGAAGTCACGTGACCTAAAACGCCCGTGACGTCACTGTGTCCCATATTTTTTTTGTTTTGTTTTTGGCTCCACGTGATTTGCGCATTTAACTAGTGTCAAGTTATATAAGTAATAATATATAATAAATCTCTAGTTTTGGTGCATGAAAGTCGTCAAAGTCACGTTAAAGTTTAGTCTAAGCGCGGTCGAGTCGAAGTGACGCTTCAGTAAATTGGTGGATAGTTTACTGAAGCTTCTATGGAGTTTTGGATAGAATACGAAAATACACGTTTTTCGTCTTTGTACTATTTGCCTTTCACTCATGCAAGTTTACGAACACTTAATGGTTAATAATCCACTATTATTACACATTAACACTCGATAAAACAAAGGTTTTAGTAAATAACACAAAATCAACAACAGCACATTTTCGCATTCCCGCCAAAACTCCAATGAGTATATAGCTCGTTGCGCTTAACTGCTTAGTATTTTAGAGTGATTTCTGTGATTATTTATCTGTGCTGTGAATTCCGCGCCTATTTTTCTAAATTTATTTCGACTCTTGAATATTCTCCCATGATGGAAAGTGGCTTCATAAAGGCAAATAATTCCAATTTGCCGAGAATTGATTGTTTTACGGTGGCCAATTTCTTCTCGACAAACGATAATTTCTGCTCTGCTGAATTTAGAAATGTGAAGAACTCCGTGTAAGTACCTACTTATTATACCAAAAATCATTATTTCTATAACCAACAATGAATATATAACAGTAATCGTAGATTCTAAGATCCAAAGTGTATTAATTAACCAAACCATATATATAAATCAATAAGCTCAAAAAACTTAGAACTCATATTTTAATACATAACAATACATACACAGAAAGCATCGAATGAACTTGTCACTAAACGTAGCACAGACTAGGTAGTAGTGGTTTTATTCTCTTTGCTTGTCACTTTACAGTGTTATAGAAAATTACTCTGTGGTAATTGAACACGTGACGTCACTGCCGTTTTGGAGCAAAATTTAAAACGGCATTTTAAATACATGATAATTAAAATATTAGTTGTTTTAAAAAGTAAATTTAAATATTTTGGGTTATATTAGGCCCATACGCATCGTTTTAAACACTTTCCCAAAATCAGTCAACATCCCTATTGGAGCAAGTTTATCGAGCTGTGGGAAAATTAAATACCATTCATTCTATTATTTGTCTGAGTAGATGTATATACGACATGCTGCATATTTGCATCACTTTGCATGACTTGCACAGGTAAACTTGATGACTCTAATAGGTAGTTTGTATTATGTATGCCAAACTTTTTGACCGGTATGAATATAGGCGAGAGTCCTGTGCAGTAAGCTAATTGTCCAGCGGGGTATACAAAAATTAGGGGGCGGAGCGAGGGTATACTTATACGGGTCATAAAGTTTAGCGCGAGTAATGCATGCTTGCATACTTGTCTTCAAAACATGCGAACTGGCGCAAGTGTGCATGTACCGTGAATATTGCAATAAATGGATGAAATATTTTAGAGGTTGTATAATAGATGGAGTAATATCGCAAAGGGATTCGCTTTATATGATTAGGATGAAATGGATATTACGTTGGAAAGTGGTGCCATTAAGTAGTGCAGCACTTTAAGCACTTTGAGCCATCTCAGAAGGCCACTAACGCGATCACAACCGGTAAACAAGACTATTCAAACATTTTGTATGGCATCAGCGCAAACTGAGCGTTTGAGTTGCCACGACCGAACTACAAGCTGACGCGGTGGCCGCGTTTGTGGCTCGCCCCTCGCGCACACTCGACCACAAACGCCGGCGTCTCCCCGACCGCACAGAATAAAGAGAGAACAGAATGGGCGTTTGGGCACTTAGGCCGTAAAAAGCCCCCCCGAGAGCCCCTTCTGTTTTTTCTATTTTGTGGCTATTAGTAGCCGCAACTGCGGCGCACCCAGCAACTAGTGGCCAATTCTAGTCACTGCGTCTAGTTGTCGCATTCAGTGGCCCAATGTGAGGCTAGGTACTCTAACCGATGATTCTTAGTAAAATTAAAAGAAGTTGTTATATTTAAAGTAAACAAATAAATATGAAATAAGAAAGTTTCATGATGCTATATTGTGATCAATAATCATCAACAATCCATGCAATAGCTATAAAAATAAATACTTACTATAGATTTTTTAACAATGATTTTTGCGATTTTACACACTAAACTAAGCAATTTTAACGGTTTTTATCGCAAACATTTTACATTATTTTATTTCTCGACGTGTTCAAAACCTTTGCAGCAACACAGACCATAGCACTTGTATATGTGATAAAAGCCGTTAAAAGTTGTTAAGTTCAAAAGGGTTAATGTTGTTTCTTGACGGTAGTGAGCAATGGTAAGTGGTATCTACAATTGATGTATAAAAACCATTACACTACACACAGACTACTTGACATACTTGTCTTTGAAGCTGTGCCTGGATTCTTTCGAAGGTTAGCTGTATAATAAAATATACTACATGTTACAATTATACTTACTGGCATTCAAAAATACGTACTAATAAATACGTCTATAGGAGTTTGTACATTACCAAGCTGAGGTTTTTCAGTTTAATAAGGAAGAAATATTATAAGTGAAGCTTCCAAGATTTTCAGTTGTTTTTAACAAATACTTTTTTTTTATATAAACGCTTACACTCATACCCCCGCACTAGGATTCCCTGAGTCGCGGGTGGTATGGACACACACAGATACACATCACAAACATCCAAGACCCGAGAACAAACTTTATGTTTACACAAAATCTGCCCCGGCCGGGAATCGAACCCGGGATCCCTCGCTTTGCAGGCAGGTTTACTACCAACTTAGCTACGGAGCCGTCTTGAATGTGTAGTTTCTATTTTGATCTTTAAACGAATTCTCTGGGTTATATAAGAAGTACCACGGGGCAGAACAGCTGGCAATTAATCCACTTGTCGTGGTTACCAATAATCTCGTCACGCTCTAACATGACTGAAAGAGTCTTGATACTAGAAGACACCTTCGTAAGCTTGGTATCTTTCTAATCGCAATTTTGTCGACGATTGCGCCTCGCGCAAATGATGACAATCCGTCAGAAATGTTGATATAGCCCTTCTACAAAAATACCGTCCTTGTTCAGATTAGCGACGTATTGATGTCAGTGAGTTGTGCAAGACAAAACGTCAAGTTACGAACATGAATCGAACGTCGGCTCCTAAACACTTTCTCAGTAGGAAAACTGCGATCCGTCAGCTGAAGTTTCGACTTCCGATTTTCGACGTAAGGCCCCTGGCCACCTACCAGTATATCTGGTTAAATTGTGACTCCCAGAAGTTGTCAATAGTTTTATCTCGTTTTAAAACAGCCAAAAAAAATCACCAACGATCTGCGAAGAAAACTGCTCATGCTCGCAGGACAGTCATCATTATTCAATACATTATTAACCGACTTCAAAAGAGGAGGTTCGTCTATTTTTTTGTTTTCGAACCAATTTTAATGATTTTTTTTTTCATGAGGATGGTATACGGTATACGGGTAACGGTAGCCCTTTAATAAATATTATGAACGAATACCTCCCCTAAGGGTGTAAAAAGGGACGATGAAATTTCATATATCGCAATACCTTCGACGGTGTCTATTCCCGCTTGTTTTAAAAGCAATTAGTATATCTGATCGCGTCTTACTCACCGAAGTTGTCAATAGTCTCGTCTCGCTCTAGCGTTGTCGAGAACAGTACATCGGGGGTCCGGACAGGGAAGGAGTGGTCTTCCTCCCAGGGGTCGCTGCCGGGCTTGCGACGCTCCCCATTCTGTACCACGAGGGTTATCACGAGACTCGTGTTGGCTGAGAAGTGATCGTTGTGGGGCGATGACTCGTCTATGCCGTCGATTTCTGACCTGTGGAATGTCTATTGTATGAATGTCTAAAAAATTAAAAAAATATTTTTTAAATCGATATGTTTTCGGTTCTCGCCTGATGGTAAGCGACGACGCGGTCGAAGGTGTAGCACGCTTGCCTAGAAGGCAGGTTCAGTCTCGTTATGAAGACACCCTTATAATTTTCATCCATCCATCATTGTCATGTCGAGCGAGTGTCACGCGTATCATGTTTCAGTGGGAGTGTCATCCGTGTCGTGCCCTGTTAGTGCCACGCGTGTCGTGTCCAGCAAGACTGTCACGCGTATCGTGTCTAGCGAGTGCCACGTGTGTCGAGTCCAGCGAGAGTGTCACGCGTATCGTGTCTAGGGAGTGTCACGCGTGTCATGTCCAGCGAGAGTGCCACGCGTGTCGTGTCCAGCAAGACTGTCACGCGTATCGTGTCTAGCGAGTGCCACGTGTGTCGAGTCCAGCAACAGTGTCACGCGTATCGTGTCTAGCGAGTGTCACGCGTGTCATGTCTCAGTGGGAGTGTCATCCGTGTCGTGCCCTGTTAGTGTAACGCGTGTCGCGCACTGATAGTGTCACGCATGTCGTTTCCAACGAAAGTGTCACGCCCGTGTCCGGTACCTGGTAAACTTGAGCGCGTGCTGCGAGTAGGGCAGCGCGCCGGTGTGCAGGCGCGCGGCCAGCACGGGCACGGCCAGCACGCGGCCCAGCTGCTGCCGCGAGTGGAACACGCACACCGACACGTCGCCCGCCACCGTCGCGTCCAGCGGGAGCGTCACCTGCGACCGACCGGGACGCACCGCCATCATCATCATCATCATCATCATCATCAGCCAACAACACAAAATTAACATTTTTAAAAACCTCCGACTAAAAGTGCCTTTTATATTTTATACACTGAAATGATTGTTGATGGCTTTTGTATTGGTGTCTATATGCGGCAAATTACATTTTGGTTGAAGAAAACAGTGGTTTAATAGCGAAAATAATATTTTTATTATTAGTATGGACTAAAATTTCTATGTTACTATTAAGCCACTGTTTTCCTTAAGTAAATATGATTTGCAGCAAATAAAGACCAATATAATAGATAACAACGATGATTTCAGTGTAAAATTATACTATCTTCGCCCATAAATGGACAAGTACGTTAGTGTTAAACTCGAACCACCTTTGGCTGAACACTTTTTTTTTATAATCATAGTTAAGAATATTGACGATGAAATTATCTTTACAATAAAAAAGAAACAAAAAAAAAGTGTGCAAAAAGAAGGATCACACGTCACGTGCTAATAGCGAACTCGGGTTATAAGCGAGGTCGCTACTCTTGTGGCGGCGTAACGGGAGGGCGGCAGGGGCGGTCCCCCCTGGGTGCTAAGCAGAGAGGGAGGGGGGGGCGGCAAAATCGCGCTTAGCTGTTACGGTCACGCAAAGAGAGTTGAGGCGAACAGAGTACTCACTCGGACGCATTTAGATATCTATATTTCATTAAAAAAGCGTATATATTGCATAATCAATATAATATATTTTAATTTGAATAGTTGGTTTATTTTTAGGGGGGTGGGGGTGCGAAAACACCGCCACGGGTGCCAGCCCGCGAGCTACGCCGCCACTGCGCTACGCACATGTAGCGAGGACTGGAAATACGCTCACAAATCGCCAGTGTGATAGGACAAAAGCTCACCTTGCCCTCTGCCATGGTATAAAGATGTAACCTGTCGTAGTCTTGCTGCGTCGACAGCAGAAGCCTGTCTTCATTATAAATTTCTATGTATGGTCGACATCCATCTCTGTAACATTACAAAGAAAACTATATACACTAATATTATACAAAAAAAACACGACGAAATGAGAACCTCCTCCTTTCTGAAGAAAATTTGGAAAAGAGGGGGCCTGTTCGCCGCCATCTTTTTCAAACAAATTTGAATGAAGAGGAATTAGTAAAGAGAAATTCCTTCAATCGTTTATGTGTTGACATAAGTTTTAGAATATGTAGATAAAATCATACCTTGCTTTAGTAAACAGTGGCACCGGTTGAATTGTAAGAGATATCAAAGAAACTGGTCTAAAATGAGGGAATATTGGTTCTGGCCTGTAACAAAAAGAACAAAACCATTATTTAAAAAAAAATATTCGTACATAATTTTATTTGATTGTTACCACAATCAGTACCTAACTGAAGTTATTCTAAGTATTACTAAGTCTGTACACAAACAGACATGTAGCGAGAAAGCGGGGCATAATAATATACTTATTAAGCTTGTCCCAATGCGGATATAGGGTAAACGCTGGTAATGTCGTCAATGTCCCGATACTCGTCAGATTGTAAAAAAAGGCCAGTTACTTATTTCAAACAAGAGCTTAATAAAAGATTTTTATAGCAATATATTTAAAATAATATACTTCATAATTAAAATGGCACCATTTAGTTATATCTATAATGGTTCCAGAGAAATGAGCTATCAAAGTTAGCGATTTTGAAATTTGTGTTTTTTGGGAAGTTTAGTAACTGAAAGTGTAGTCCTACGTACCACTTTTGTTTTCAAGTTTCACAGGACCAGGAGGCCGGTTTGATAAGTGTGATATTTTAGTGAAACGCTAAAGTTAATTTTCTAACGATATAAACTATAAAATTGTGCTATTTTTATTATTAGTTTCTTATTTATGCGTATGACAGGTATTCGTACTTAAAATACCCTATCTGACCCAATACCCGTCAGTATTTATATTATTTTGACGGTAACTGGGACATGATTAACAAAATGCGCGTAATATCGTCATTGAGTATATTTTGAACCTTATTGTGCAGTGATACGGTTTACGGTTTTATTATAAGGGGGCGGTGGCGGTCAGATAGATTTTTATTTGAGTATATTAATTGAGGGTTCGCAAAACTATTACTTTTATTTTATTTAAAGATAATTACCTCTATAATCAAGTATGGAATTACGGTTACCGATAAGACCGCCTCTATTTTTTTTATATAAAATTATAGTTATAATAAGTACATACAATAAAAAGTTTTCGGTTTTTCTTTTTTGTATATTTTGTAGGGACATGCGTTGCAGGTTGATATTTTGCAAACGAGGCAATACGCGCAATTTGGCGTTAGTCGTACCACCACCTTGCAACCGCGTGCCCGTACGGCAGCTCTTATTCGTATGTTTTTGTATGGCGTAGCTGTTAAAGCAATATATGACGTAACTTCGTGCGTATGGCTTTCCCTGCCCAGTAGACTGAGCACAAATATAGGACACTTAGATCGACCACTAAAATTTACATGTACTTCCCTGACCCATCATTAGTATTTTATTAAGTAAAGTAATATTTAAAGTATAGTAATGAGTAATATCAAATTATTTTATAAAATATTATATATATCAAATTACTTTTTAGCTAATGATGAAAATTACTGTTTTCCATATTTATTTTTAGGTTATTTAAGTAATACATATAATATTCAATTTCATGGACGACTGCGCCGAGAGACTCGGCATAAGCTTCTGCAATGCGGGAGCACGGAAACATGTTGCAATATCGCCAAGCTTAGCCTCTCTGCTAAACGGAAGCACCACCCGAACGAGCATGAAACGTAAAACGTATAACGCGCTGTGACGGAAATAGCAGACCACCAGTATCGATTAAGGTACCGCTTCATGACCCGCCTAACGCAAAAATCTTAGAACGCAAAAATGGCCTAAAGGCTTTTTTGTTCATCGAAGAAAAACAGGCATTACGGAAAAAGAAAGACAACGCCAGAGCCTTCATTTGGCATTCTGAAAATTTGGAAATTAATTTCCAAAGAAAATTTTGAAGACAATTAGTGCGTGGTACTTTCCTAAAACGTGTTTCAGGAAATACGTGTTTTTGAAAATGCCTTACAAGTTTGTGAAAAAAATGTTTATTATTTAGAATCTCCATTACATGTCCAAGGATTATATGGAAGTGTTTTGTTGAAGTTTACATTTATGAGAACACTGTGAACGGCCAAAGTCAAGGAAAAATTTGTCCAAAAAAGTTGTTTTTTGAAGGCTTGTACTGAGTTGGAATCCCAAAATTTTACATTTTTGCTCCCACGGAATCCTAGATATAGAGCACATGATACCTATTTGCTCAAAACATCTAAAGAAAAATTTATTAGGACACTATAATTGCGTACGAGCGTTTGTATGGAAAGTACGGCATGTAGCAGCCTCTTAATGCGGTCAAGAAACGATGATCGCACTATTCGAATGGGGTGAGAAGACTCCTTTTGCTCAGGTATCTCTCAAAACTCGCTCTAACTCAAATCTCTCAAAACTCGGAGAGACCGAACCAGGCACCAACGACGACAACGACGGTCAACACACCCACAAAGTGAGACTACTCTCACTTTGTGGGTCTGTTGACCGTCTACACGCAATGACAGTCGAGTACGAAAAAGTCGAAGTCGCTGACCACATCGGCCGCATTAAAGCGTCCATAAATCATGAGGTGGACGTGTACGAGAACAGGAGGGAAGACCTAAGCTTTTGCGCTGAAAACATTTGGCAGAATTGTCTCTTCGTTGACGAGTCCAGAATTAGCACTCATATGGACAACCGACGTCTTCGTGTCTGGAGAAGACATGGGAACGTTGAAAGACAAAGAACTGCCACCGGAACCGTTCAACAAGGCGGGAAATCGGTATCCTTTTGGGGCGGTATAATGATTGGTGCTAGAACGACGTTGATCCCGTATCGTGGCTGGATGACTTGCAGCTTTGTACCAAACTATTGCTATTGATGGAATTATCTGGTCATTTAGAATAAACCATGGTCCTCGAGTCGTATTGGTTGACGATAATGCACCCAGCACATCGAGCTCAACGAATCAACGCTGCTCTGCGTGAATACGACATTACCAGGTTAGACTGGCCTGCCGGCTCGCCTGACTTAAACCCGATAGAACACGCGTGGGATGCTGTCAAGCGAGCTGTTTGGAACCGTCAGCCACCTTCCCAGACAGTGCCAGAGATCAAGGAAGCCGTTATTCAAGAATGGGACAGGTTACCGCAAGAAATGCTGAATAACTTAATTCTCAGCATGCCAAGAAGGATTGCCGCATGTGTTCGAGCCAGGGGAGGAGTTATCTTATAGTAAATAAAAACAATTTAATAATAAATGTTGATAATATTTAGTTAAATACTCTTTTTCTTTCAATTATTTAGTAGTCAAAATTGCACTAGGACTTTTAAATTCAATTTTAGTTACTAAAAATATTTTTTTTATTTCAACAAGTGTATCTTTTTTATAAAAAGATGTTACGTAAGCAACATTCTTTTACAAAAGTATAATTAAAAAAAAACATCTTTTGCTAGTGATCTCAAACTTTATTTGATGTGTGTATGTAAATCGGATTACAATGCAATATAATTATATCACCTAGTTGGACTGATAACAGAGCCGGAAGGTAGTAACGTATAGTATAGTAACGTTGTAACGTAATGACATAACCCCACTGAGTATTTACAAGAATCAAACGAAACTTAAGTGATATTTAGGATGTCGATGATGGAGCCGGAAGGTGGCTACGAGACTACAGAACCCATTACGTATTTTACAAAAAGCTTTTCTGGAATAATATATTTGAATATTTATTTATATTTTTTCACAAAAAAACTTGTTAATACAAAAACAGCTTGATTAAATTGGTTTCATTTGGTGCAATAAATAATATTCTTTAATCTTTTTGTCCCAGGCATTTGACGCGTTTGCTTATTCTGGGTATATTTTTGCCCTATATTTTTAATTTGAGGGTTATATCGCCAAAAAACAATTTAATAATGAACCTTAATACCAAGGTTACAGAGTTCAAAATAGTGGTAAAAATTGACGAGTTCTGGGACAATTTGACGAAAATTAGGACAAATCTGACGGATACTGGTACAATTCACTTATTTTTCAGTTTTTCAATTATTTTAATAACTTGTGGTTTTTTTATCGTACTAAAAATATATTTACTGAAAAGAGTTATAAATAAGTAATCACGTCAAAAAATTTGATATTTCTAAGTTAACAAACAGAGACGAGGCAAAGCTGCAAAGACAGCTAAATTCAGAAACTGACGAGTAATGGGACGTTTACCCTAACGTCTTTGAATTTTGTCATTCGTCATACCATGGAGATTTCCTTGAGGAAATTATTGGAAAGTTAGGAATGCATTGTGAGGACTTATCCTCACAATACATTTCTAAACTCAACGAATTAAAACAAATATAATTTTATAATTGGGACAAAATACGGATCGTTCATTAAATTATAAAAAACTCACCTAATAATATTACTAAGGTAGTAAAGATATCTGAGTTGACTGGGCGCTATGTTGATTGGCGACCGCTTCACGGCGAATATCTGTAGAGCGTCCTCTGGCACTGTCACCAGTTTAGCGTATAGCAGCAGTGCGCATGTAAGCAAGCAGGAATGTTGTTTACCATCCTGTGAAAGTCGAATTGCACATATAAGTAACATGGTGTCAGATGCCGTTCTCTGAAGGGCAGGAATACGACACTTGAAAGCTAAAATTTGACGTGAAGGACAACACAATACATTTATTAATGGAACTCTCAACACAAAGATAAGGACATAAAGATATATTTATTTATTCAAATCTTGTGTTTACATACAATAATTATTAAGCATGTAAGGTGCATTACACGTGGCACAAGAACTTACTTGACACGTAATCACTATGGCGTTCTTGTCGTCTCGTCCCAGGCTCTGGTGGATATGATCAGTCCGACATGACCACGTGGCGGACTAGTAACATAACTCGTGACACAAGAACTTACTTGACACGTAATCACTATGGCGTTCTTGTCGTCTCGCCCCAGGCACTAGTACATTTGCTCAGTCCGACATGACCACGTGGCGGACTAGTAACGTTACTCGTGACACAAGAACTTACTTGACACGTAATCACTATGGCGTTCTTGTCGTCTCGCCCCAGGCACTGGTACATCTGCTCAGTCCGACATGACCACGTGGCGGACTAGTAACATTACTCGTGACACAAGAACTTACTTGACACGTAATCACTATGGCGTTCTTGTCGTCCCGCCCCAGGCACTGGTACATCTGCTCAGTCCGACATGACCACGTGGCGGACTAGTAACATTACTCGTGACACAAGAACTTACTTGACAGGTAATCACTATGGCGTTCTTGTCGTCTCGCCCCAGGCACTGGTACATCTGCTCAGTCCGACATGACCACGTGGCGGACTAGTAACATTACTCGTGACACAAGAACTTACTTGACACGTAATCACTATGGCGTTCTTGTCGTCTCGCCCCAGGCACTGGTACATCTGCTCAGTCTGACATGACCACGTGGCGGACTAGTAACATTACTCGTGACACAAGAACTTACTTGACACGTAATCACTATGGCGTTCTTGTCGTCTCGCCCCAGGCACTGGTACATCTGCTCAGTCTGACATGATCACGTGGCGGACTAGTAACATTACTCGTGACACAAGAACTTACTTGACACGTAATCACTATGGCGTTCTTGTCGTCTCGCCCCAGGCACTGGTACATCTGCTCAGTCTGACATGACCACGTGGCGGACTAGTAACATTACTCGTGACACAAGAACTTACTTGACACGTAATCACTATGGCGTTCTTGTCGTCTCGCCCCAGGCACTGGTACATCTGCTCAGTCTGACATGACCACGTGGCGGACTAGTAACATTACTCGTGACACAAGAACTTACTTGACACGTAATCACTATGGCGTTCTTGTCGTCTCGCCCCAGGCACTGGTACATCTGCTCAGTCTGACATGACCACGTGGCGGACTAGTAACATTACTCGTGACACAAGAACTTACTTGACACGTAATCACTATGGCGTTCTTGTCGTCTCGCCCCAGGCACTGGTACATCTGCTTGGTGATGTTGTAGATGGACGCCAGTATCTCCGTGGGGTACAGCGCGTGGCTGCAGTCCGACACGACCACGTGACGCGGGAAGCTGTTGCGGACGCCGCGGCACGCGTTAAACACGGTGTATTTACCGCCGGGGTGGCGGCTCTCGAGGAACGCCTGGGGGGGTAATCAACTTGGTAGATGTCTTACTAATCCACATTGTTTCTGTCTTGAATGAGATGACCAGATAAACTAAGGATTTCATATATTTCCTTACTTTACTTCAAATATTTATTCATTTCGTAAGCAAAATCCAAAGCCAAAAAAAATGTTAACTAATTTTAGTAAAAGTTGATTTGTTTTTTCTAAATTTCGAAACAAATATAACCGGTTTCATAACATCATTCCAAAAAGTTATCGGGCTCGCTCCGGGCTGAACCGAAGCCTTTAATTTAAAATATACCTTTACGTCGTCGATGTGGTTAGTTTTGTAAGCGCTCTCCAATCCTTCTGAAGGGTACGGCATTACTATTATGCGACTAGTAATGTAGCTTATATCCAAGTCTGTCCTAGCAATCGACCTGCAAAGAAAATCAAACAATCAAAGTTTTGTGGCTTCGAATTTAGAAAAATTCACACAATTTTGGTAGTAAGATATACAATAAAAAATACACTATCTTGGAATTACTAACATGAAAAATAGGATTCGAATTCAAAAGATGAAATAAAGGAATAATATTATAACAAATTAAAATGAGTATTAAACACTTACTGTTGAACAGTCTGCATGACCTTTGATGACGTATCCTTTAAGTTTTTCAAAAAGCTGCCAGCCCCGCCTCTAATGGAGGAGAACAAGCCTCCTGAGTTCGCATGGACTTGCTGCGGCGGGGGTGTGTAGTGCGGGGCGGCGGGGGGCCGGGCCGGTGGCGGCGGCCGGCTCGGCTCGGGAGGTCGGGAGTTCGCCACTTCAACAACGGCCGCTGGCTCTTTAACCTCTGAAATAAAAAAAAAAAAATTTTATTGGCTGTCAACTGTCAAACACTGTGTAGCAAGATTTAGCGTGTGAAAATGTAATAAGCCTGTTCTTTTATCTAATTTTTATATTCTTTCTTTTGTCATTAAATGTACCTATGTACGAGAGAGATTGAGTGTGAAGTGTGGTGTTTCTAACCACGACATAAGTTAAAACCACGTTCCTTTTATAAATTTAAATAACGTAGATACCTATATTTATAGAACTTCTCCCCGGGAACTATACGGTGTAGTAAATAGATTACAGAACCATTTTTATTGCAAAATTGATTAGAATGGAATATATTTATTTAAAAAAACGGCGTCTCTATGTACTGAACGCGTGATTTTAATTAATGTCAAAGGGTCGAAACCTCAGAGCAAAAATAGGTAGAGCGCGTGTTACCAAGTGGGAACAGTATGCACGGGTGAGAACATCGCACTGTTCCTACCGCAAGCGTTAATAGTCATACGCTCACTAGCGGTGTGAGCGCACGTTGCGAGTTCCTGGCGAGCATTTGATTATTTAACTGCTAAAAATGGTAAAATGTGCAATAAAAACCTGTAAAAACGATACTCGGAAACACACTAAACAGAAATCTAGCATCACATTTCGCCGGTAAACCATTTTTTAATACTTTTAAGTAAATTAGAAGTCACGCTTCGCGGGGTGGAAGGAGACGCGGGACGCAAGGCTACATGCACCGCCCGCACCGCCCCGCAACCCCTCTTGGATTGCCAACTGGGACAGTGATGTGACGCGTTCGGCGCTTGAGTCGATTCGGCGAGAAATAGTTTATAATACACCGGCGCGCTATGTGCGCTTGCGACAATTACTTTTCTTTAATACTTTAATTACTTTGTAAATGATTAGAGGCGGTGAGTGTGAAAGCGTTATAGCGTTTATAATATAAATAAATAATTCAACAATAAATAAGATATAAGTAACATATAATCCTGTTTTTATTTCTTTGTTTCTTTTAGTTTTTATCCTTTACATAAAGAGCGGGGAAATATAAAAATAAAAACGCATTTTGACTCAATTACAATAACGTAAATAACATAAATACGATATAAAAAACCATGTCATTTGAAAATAATTGTATTGTAAATTAAAACTACAATATATAAAATTATAACAATATCAATTCATAGGTCATTAGGATTATATGCGAGACCTATAAATTCGTACCTTAAAATAAATAAGCAGATAATAATGTTTACTTATCAAAAACTCACCCATACATACTTCACATTATACATTAATTATACAACATAATATAACAATAGGTCCCGTGCCGTTCAGCTGCTTTTATCGACAACTACGCTTGCAGCGCTCAATTGCCCATCCCTATCAGTCACTTACCTATCAATATAACTAGCTATAGTTCACTTGCCTACGCTGCGCATTAGGCGACCGGAGCGATGTTCGTACTCTACCTATTTTTGCTCTGAGGTCGAAACACTAATCGTATGCTATACATTCATAGGGTAATTTCAGTGTACTGTGTGCTAAAAATAACAAATTATACCACCATCGAATAACTCAATAAACAGGTTTATGATATCAGCCTACAGACCAATGACCATGGATGTTGTGTTATTTTAGATACATACATGTTAATCCAAAGTTTATCAGTTTCTAACGTAAATACACTACTGAAAATCTTTGGTTTTCCTGTTAAACTAACCCTTTATTAGGCGATTCTTTGCCAAATAAAAAGTATACTGTCATGCAGTTTGTACTTGTAACACTTAGAAAATTATAAAAATCCACAAAATATAAGGGTCTTAGAAAAAAAAACAATTAAAAACGTATTTGCCTGTCCCGCCTCAAATCGAAATAAAAAACACTAGCTCCTGGAGGTCTCATTGAGTCATTGTTATTATTTGGTTGGATTGCAACATATAGGTATAACAGTAATATTTTTGTCTTATTACAGAGCCCTGTTAACTTTAGGTTGCATAATTATCCCTGTTTGTTTGGCAAATATTGTCCAAATGAAGAGCTATCTATACACTAGTTACCTAAAACTGTTACTGACAAGATATCAGGCAGCTATATTGGTTTTATAAATCACAAAAACACGGATATGTTTACTCGACATTTATTTCTAAAATTAAATAAAATATCTTACATAATTGTCTTAATATTATTAATAGTAACAAAAATATTGCTCGACTATAAACTATTATTTTTCTGAATATTAATTAATATTGTATGTGATGAAATATAATTACGATTAAAATAATATGTCGTTATATTTTTGTATAACATTTTTATAGATCATTCTAAATTGGATTTATCTTGTAGGTACATTTAACTATCTAGTATATGAATTAAATGTATCAAATATAATGGAATTGAGCCAAAATCATAAAAGACCACAAAACAATACTCAATAAAAAATAGTTTTGAGATATATTTAAGTCAAGTGTAGATGAACACAAATACACAATCGAATAATAAAACATCATCAATAAAATGATCGAAATAAACTTTAAGATATTATAAATAATACTTTTTAAGTAAACTATTATGTAATAAATTTAGTAACAACCTTTTACAAATGCTGCCTAATATAATCGAATTCTCAAGTATAAAGTTCTATTCGTTACTAAAAGATTAAAATCCATAACTGTTCCAGAAAAAGAATATCAACAACCCTTTTGTATGTTTATAAGCGCCACGAATGTTAATAGATAAAACAGTCATGAATATTGCAGGATCTGGCCTTGTGTTTATCGTTATGATATAATTTTCTTGTAATTTACTGGCAACCACCAAGGACTTAAATATGTAATGTTATGATAGGCAACTAAGTTGTGAAAGTTTTTATAATCGTATCAATAATTTTAGAGATAATCTCGCCTACTTTTCCTATTTATTATGTTAGAGAAAATTGTCTGTCCGGACTCCGGACATAATTATACTCTTATGTTTTATTGATAGAGTTAGCATATTAAATTTTTACTCTGTGGTTTGTTTGCAGGGCGCAACAAGATTTGCCTATGTTGCCATTTTGACTTCTACGGAACCCTTCGCCTGCAATATTCTACAGTTTTCTTAATGCAGGTACTACTTATAACTTGCAGATTTTCGTACTTAGATATCAAAATGTTAAGCAAATGACTTAATTTAACTCTCGAGTACATGTGTATACGAGTTGGCATGAGAAATCCCTTTTCTCTTTAAAACGAGAATCCTCCCGGGACGAAAGTACTCTCTTGTCAAATCTTAATACTCGATACATCAGATTTCTACTTAAGGTCAAGGGCAATTATGGTAACTTTTATTAACTGCCAATAAAAGTTAATAAAGATCTTCTTTTTTGCGTTGACGAAGTTGCGAAGAAAAGCCTGAAAGCAGTTCCGAAAATACAAAATATCATATTATGGATTAAATCTTGTTGTCTCGTGAATCTATGTATGTCCATAGCCCCAGACAATTGGGATGTTGACTGATTTTGGGAAAGTGTTTAAAACGATGCGTATGGGCCTAATATAACCCAAAATATTTAAATTTACTCTTTAAAACAACTAATATTTTAATTATCATGTATTTAAAATGCCGTTTTAAATTTTGCTCCAAAACGGCAGTGACGTCACGTGTTCAATTACCACAGAGTAATTTTCTATAACACTGTAAAGTGAGAAGCAAAGAGAATATAACCACTACTACCTAGTCTGTGCTACGTTTAGTGACAAGTTCATTCGATGCTTTCTGTGTATGTATTGTTATGTATTAAAATATGAGTTCTAAGTTTTTTGAGCTTATTGATTTATATATATGCTTTGGTTAATTAATACACTTTGGATCTTAGAATCTACGATTACTGTTATATATTCATTGTTGGTTATAGAAATAATGATTTTTGGTATACTAAGTAGGTACTTACACGGAGGTCTTCACATTTCTAAATTCAGCAGAGCAGAAATTATCGTTTGTCGAGAAGAAATTGGCCACCGTAAAACAATCAATTCTCGGCAAATTGGAATTATTTGCCTTTATGAAGCCACTTTCCATCATGGGAGAATATTCAAGAGTCGAAATAAATTTAGAAAAATAGGCGCGGAATTCACAGCACAGATAAATAATCACAGAAATCACTCTAAAATACTAAGCAGTTAAGCGCAACGAGCTATATACTCATTAGAGTTTTGGCGGGAATTCGAAAATGTGCTGTTGTTGATTTTGTGTTATTTACTAAAACCTTTGTTTTATAGAGTGTTAATGTCTAATAATAGTGGATTATTAACCATTAAGTGTTCGTAAACTTGCATGAGTGAAAGGCAAATAGTACAAAGACGAAAAACGTGTATTTTCGTATTCTATCCAAAACTCCATAGAAGCTTCAGTAAACTATCCACCAATTTACTGAAACGTCACTTCGACTCGACCGCGCCTAGACTAAACTTTAACGTGACTTTGACGACTTTCATGCACCAAAACTAGAGATTTATTATATATTATTACTTATATAACTTGACACTAGTTAAATGCGCAAATCACGTGGAGCCAAAAACAAAACAAAAAAATATATATACCCATTCCGATTGAAACCGTGACGTCACAGGCGTTTTAGGTCACGTGACTTCGGATTTATGTGATTACATTTTGATTATTTAATTTAAATTAAATTCCTTAAAAATAAACAAAAATATTGTGTTTAATAGGATTTCTGTCACAAAAAGTACCGTTTCGCGGCAAAATTATATTTTTATTTGAATACAGTCAACAACCCAATTGAATGTATCAACGGGCCTATTCAGTTTAATAAGTTAAATTATAAAAGCGTATTACAAGGATCACTTTTTGAAGATCTGACTATGTCATTAATTATGTTACAGTATTGAGTTTGAAGAGATTTTATATATACACTTGTAGTAGCACGCATAATGTCGCCTTGTCTATGCACTAAGTTCAGAGAGAGAAAAAAAAATATGTAGGTAGACCGCACAATTTCATTATTTCGTGCGGTCGGCTGGTTCTTCATTCACGTTGCAGTGCTCCGCCGCGTCGCACTACAAAGTTGGTTTTTCTAAGTTTCTCCGTGTTAACAAGTTTTTTCGTCAAAATCAAGATGCCGAAGAGGAAACATAACGACGAGTGGGAATATTTGTAAGTAATTTGCACAATTACCGATAACTATCGATTGCATATGAGGTTTCACGTTCCAACGATTCGAGTTCTTACTTAACCCATTTTTTTTACTCGAGTTCACGATGCAACGCCACGAGTTCATCTTACTCGCTGTATACCTATGCGTACTTAATACGCCATCCATATAGCAACCTGTTGAGGTTATCCTATAATAATAATATGAAACGACCCGAAAGGTAACATTTTAACTATTTAAGTTAAGTTCTAATGTTCACGTTTCAACGATTGGAGTTGTCACTTAACGATAATAATGCATACGAGGTTTGACGTTCCAACGATTCGAGTTGTTACTTAACCTACTTTTTACTCGAGTTCATCTTACTCGCTGTATACCTATGCGTACCTAATACGCCATGCATATAGCAACCTGTTGAGGTTATTCTATAATAATAATATGAAACGACCCGAAAGGTAACATTTTAACTATTTAAGTTAAGTTCTAATGTTCACGTTTCAACGATTGGAGTTGTCACTTAACGATAATAATGCATACGAGGTTTAACGTTCCAACGATTCAAGTTGTTACTTAACCTACTTCTTACTCGAGTTCATTTTACTCGCTGTATAACTATGCGTACCTAATACGCCATTCATATAGCAACCTGTTGAGGTTATCTATAATAATAAAAAGATGAAACGACCCGAAAGGTAACATTTTAACTATTTAAGTAATTTGCAATTTCTTCGGTTCACGTTTGAGTTGTCACTTAAATACATACGATGTTTAACGTTCCAACGGTTCAAGTTGTTACTTAACCTATTTTTTACTCGAGTTCATCTTACTCGCTGTATACCTATGCGTACCTAATACGCCATGCATGTAGCAACCTGTTGAGGTTGTCCTATAATAATAATATGAAACGAACCGGAAGGTAACATTTTAACTATATAAGTTAAGTTCTAATGTTCACGTTTCAACAATTCGAGTTGCCACTTACCGATAATAATGTATACGAGGTTTCACGTTCCAACGATTCGAGTTGTTACTTAACCTATTTTTTACTCGAGTTCACGATGCAACGCCACGAGTTCATCTTACTCGCTGTATACCTATGCGTACCTAATACGCCATGCATATAGCAACTTGTTGAGGTTATCCTATGATAATAATATGAAGGTATACGTATAATTACGTATATTAGACACAAATTTGCAATTTGCTGTTAATGTTGAAAACGAAAATCAAGAGCTACGCGAACCAAGACCGTCGACTAGCGCGTTACACGCGAGTTCCGATCGTTCGCTGGATATAGCCAACGTGACAATACTGGAGGATGTATCTCCACCACCAGTGATTAAAGGTGCTTCCAGCAGTGAGGATGTTCCACGAACAGAACCAAGCTAAGGCAAAATTAGCAGCGGTATTGCTTGTCTTGACGAGCCTATAAGACTCTTCTTAGTAAGAATAATAAAGATCCAACTGTTCTAAAGCTGCTGATTGATGCTGGGCGCATCATCTGTGACACACAACTCAGTGAGTCAATAACGAGGCGAAATTTCATATTGGCTGTACTAAAGAAGGACTTGAAAGATCAGATGCTGCTCACGATAATAGATAGTTTTCTTGTAGCCAAGAGCTAGCCGAAACTTTAAAGACCGCAAAAGCGATCAATAAAACAGGTGTGGATCTCAAAGCTTCCACCTCTAACAAGACTATTGCTACAAAACCAAAGCATCAAGTCGTTAACAGAAATTGAAACGGGAAGGCTCCGGTTCAAAACCACAGACAGCAGCCGTCGGCGCCCTCAAAGATGAAGGAGTCTGCACCTCAGAGGCAACAGCACTCGCCATCATCGAGGACATCGCGACCGAACTTCAGTCGCGGCCGCCGCTAGACAATACGGTAAATTACGCCGGTAGACTATCTGTTTTTTACAACCAATGGTCACAAATAACCGCAGATAAAATAATTTTATCGTGGATACGTGGTTATGAAATTCCGTTCACTGAAACTCCATATCAGCATTGTATACCTCAACCCCGAAATTATGCACACTCAGAAAAACTTGAATTTGATCAAGCTATACATAATTTAATTTCTATAGGTGCTATACCTCACTGTGAGCCCTGTGAGGATATCCAATATCTTTTTACCCAAACCGAACGGAAAAGCACGCTTTATCCTAAATTTGAAAAAGCTAAACGAGTTCATTCAACATGTTCATTTGAATTAGAAGATTTTAGAATAATGATCAAACTAATCTCAAGATGTTGTCTCAAGTCAACTATTGATCTCAAAGACGCATATTATTAAGTGAAAGTTCATGATAACTCTAAAAAATATTCAAGATTTAGTTTGAACGGTAACTTGTATGAATTTAATGCCCTACCGTTTGGTGTCAATACGGCACCTTTTGTCTTCACAAAAATAATGAAAACGGTGGTCAGAATGCCACGCTGTGCTGATTATTATCGACAATATATCTTAACGATACCTGTCTAATATCACATAGCTATAGCGAATGTATGGATAACATTACAAAAATGAAAAGTACATGAATTTGCCTGTAAGTTTACAGTCAGATTTCGATTGGTGGATTAAATCTATCGAAAATCCAAAAAATCAAATTAAATCTGACGAATTCAGATGCTTCGACTATGGGGGGTTGGGGGATAGCCTGTGCGGGAAAAACGGCAAGCGGTAGCTGAAGTCGGGAATAAAGAAAACTTCACATTCATAAGATTAAAAATTTGTCTAGAGGATTTATCCAATTGTCATATTATCTTGCGAATAGATAATACAACTGCGATTTTTTACATTAATCGTATGGGAGGAATCCAATTCCCCCATCTCACAAACTGACCAAAGATATACGACAATGGTGTGAAGCGCGAATTCTATTTATAACAGCGCTATACATTCCATCTACAGAAAATACTATAGCAGATACTGAATCAAGGTGTATTCACCCGGATATTGAATGGGAACTATCTGATCTTGCCTTTCAGCAAATAATTAACAAATTCTGGCTACCAGAGATTGACATGATTGCTAGTTGAATAAATAAAAAATGTCCTGTATACATATCATGGCACAAAGACCCTGATGCTTGACGCTTTCTCTGTGAATTGGTCAAAATTGTATAAAAATACCATGAACCAGGAACCCGTAAAAACGGGTTCCCTTCCTTCTCAATAATTTTAAAAAAGCATTGATTAAAATTATTAGCGACAAAGCTAAGTGCATACTGGTCGGGCCAACATGGCCAGCTGAACCTTGGTATCCCCTATTTAACCAGTTTTTTACAAACTAAACCACTGGTTTTTCAAACTTCTGAGGACCTAATAATCTCTCATTCCAGTTTCTGCCAGATCCAGCGGCAGATTACCCTGGATGCCGGAGTATTGTGCGGGAGTCTCTAATAAGAAAACTCCCTCCCGGGTCTTTAGACACATTAATAGCGTCTCTGTCAGATAATTAAATTAAGTAATATGATACTTACACATTCCAGTTATTATTCATGTTTTAACAGAGTTATTTCAATCGGGAGCGCTATACGGCACTCTAAATGGGTTTAGATCTACACCTTCCTTAGTATTAGGAAGTCAGATAAGCACAGACGACTGTGTTTTAAGGGTATATTTAGGCTTCGCCCTCCCTTACCCAAGTATGAATCCACTGGGATACTACATTAGTAATTGAAACTCTAGCCACTTGGATTCCTAATTAATCTCATTCTTTAGAAAAAATCACTAAAGAAGCTAGTTACCCTGCTGGCGCTGGTAACAGCGCATAGAGTACAAACTATTTCAAAAATAGATATCCGAAATTTTCAAAATTGGCGGAATGATATTTCCATTAGGATCCCTGACTTAATAAAAACGTCAAGTGTAAACGCAACTCAGCCAACGCTGATGCTGCCAATTTTTCGAGACAGACCTGACATAGGTCCGGCTTAATTATTAACGGATTATCTAAAAGTAATGTAGCGGCATTACGTGATCATCACACCTCTATTTTTATTTCTATAAAAAACCATATAATAAAGTTTCTCCCCAAACACTTAGCAGATGGATAAAGAGTATACGTTGTGGGTCTGTGGAATAGATATCACACAGTACTCTGCACATAGTACTAGACACCTCAAAAGCTCATAAGCTCGGTGTGAATTTGGATGTTATCAGGAAGACTGCCGGTTGGTCCGGCGGCTCTACAATATTTGCCAAGTTTTATAACAGGCATATAACAGACAGCATATACAGAATCAAATCATTGTTTTGCTATAAGTAAAATTGATTAATTTATGCTAAAATTTACTGTAGCTATTATGTTAATAGCTTATTTAAGAAACATTACCTTTTAATTGAGTGATTAAGTACATTTATTATGTCAATTATTGAAGAAATATTAAATATATTTACTTCTGTAATACTTTCAACTGAAATAGATATTTCACAACTTCTCTCAACATCTACAAGTGTATATATAAAATCTCTTCAAACTCAATACTGTAACATAATTTAATGATTAAACGAACTTACCTGTAAGTTAAGTTCTATCATAATTATGTGAAGTAGTGAGTTTGAAGAGATATAGCATCCCGCCCACCCAGATTACCTATTTCATAGGTCCCGAATAGTGAAATATCTACTTGAACTGATAAGCTCTGAACTAAATGAAGAACCAGCCGACCGCACGAAATAATGAAATTGTGCGGTCTACCTACATATTTTTTTTTCTCTCTCTGAACTTAGTGCATAGACAAGGCGACATTATGCGTGCTACTACAAGTGTATATATAAAATCTCTTCAAACTCACTACTTCACATAATTATGATAGAACTTAACTTACAGGTAAGTTCGTTTAATCATTAAATTATAAAGGCTATTCGAATTGGCCTTAAATAAACTACTCAATGATTAATTGATTTTAATTACACAAGACATACAGTAAATGAGTATACATTGGAATGTAACACTATAGAAAATCACTAATTCAAAGCATTTGATAAATAGTAGAATATCCCTGCTATGAGATATACTAGAGAAAATATTCTTGCAATATTGAAACTAAGTAGAGAAATAGCACCATAGACTTATAAAACAACCATGGTAAAATAATCTTTGTAGATTCCTCGAGTATTAAATTATCTATTGTAAAAGTATCACTGTTAAAAACAGTATGGACACTATAAATATTAAGCTGGTCGATTCTACACGCACACAAGCTTACCCCATTTACACGCGTCATGTCTGACAGAAAAGAGTTGGTTACTTTTTGCGTATAGAGTAGTAATATTTAGTTGTGTTTTCAAATGATACCTATTATACATTTATTTAACTATAAATCTTTACGTGTTATTAGGTAAATCCTTTATTGTGTCCATATAGGAATATAGGTACATAATTACTTATACTTTTTTGAGAGAAAATTATGGGAATGTAATAGTTAAATGGGTAATATTATTAGCAGCCGTTTTTTATAAACAAATGAATAATATAACATTATTAAATACTGTAAACAAACAATAACCTTAGTTTCGCGTATAACAACATGGTAACTAATTAATACTATAATTCACTCTTATATATTTGTACCTGTTCGGAAAGCAGGAGTCAAAAGAGTATAAAGCTTTTAAACCTTATTACTTCTTAAATAAGGTTAAAAGTGTTAAATAGCAGTCTTAATAACCTGTTAAAGTAACAAGCATTAGAGGATAAAAGTTAATTATTGTCACAATGTCTTTTAACATTCATGGAATACGGTTTAATTATATTATTAAACCATAGGAATAAAATAAGCTACACAGATGGTGCTTGCAGCCCTATATTTTGACTTGATACATTTTGTGTCTAAAGTCCATACTGTTCGTGTCCATACTATCTAACCTGTGGCAAAACAGTTCAAGTTGCAGCAGAGTTGCCGCCGCCAGCAACATCTGTGTTTACATGCCATCAGAAACAAATGAAGAATATGCTAGTATTACCAATAAAAGCTAACCTTGTAGTGAATAGAAAGAAAAATGTATAACAACAAACTGTTTGGTTTAAATACACAGCAGGCACAATAAAAATACAAAGTGCATAACAATATTAAAAACTAAGCTTCTAAATAAATAAAAACAATGAATACTCATCATTGCGAGCATATCCAAGCGTCATTTTGTATCCGATGCAAGGGTCAAGGGTCATGCGCAGGTCATTTAAACGAGAAAACTATTGGGCACCCGAAAAAGTTGAAAACACCTAAAATGAAAAAGAAAACGTGATATGTATAGCGATCAAATTAACAGTGTGGGCTGAGCTCTTGCGCCTTTTATATATGACTCTTGAAAAGACACAGAAAAATACGTTTGATAATTTCCTCGTTTTCTCAGGAAGTTGTCAAGACCTATATTACTATTCTTATCATCTTGACTGCAGATGCTTATTTCAGTTTTAAAAAATACATTCATTATATTATTTTACATTATTTAAGAACAGAGCTTGCATTCGCATGTATCTAAAGTTCAAACCATCAATAAAATTTGTCAAAATGAAAATTCAAAACAATTTTATAAAATAAACCTTTGTCTTCTTGAAATTAAAATTAACTGCTTAAAATATAAGCACTAGAGTCTACTATAAAAGGCATCAAGAGCTCAGAAGGCTAATGTACTGACTGACACATACATGCAATGAAATAGTCATTCAAAGAAATAGGAACAAGCGGTTCACTAATCTCACAAGTACACATGCATCCATATTTGATTGAGTACAAATCGAAAATAGTTCACATTTTTTTATAGTACAGAATGTAGCATAAAATATGGCACGCCGGAAAAGTAGTTACTTGTGTATAATGCGATTAAAATAAGAATAGGAACGGTCTAGCGCCATTTTGTGACGTCAAACTGGATTTTGGTACGGTGTGCAAAAAAAGTGTTAAAGAAATATTTTTTTTCTTATTATAAATTTATAAATGTCGTAATAGCACATAAATTATATAAGTAAACAAAATTATCATAAGTAGGTAAATTGTACAGTCAACACAGAAAACCATTGGACTATAAAATAATAATTTCTCGAATTCACCCTCAAAGTCCGTCCTCATTTTAGCATCAGAGTGTAACTTTGACAACATTATT
This sequence comes from Crocallis elinguaria, assembly GCA_907269065.1. NCBI lineage: Eukaryota > Metazoa > Arthropoda > Insecta > Lepidoptera > Geometridae > Crocallis > Crocallis elinguaria. The sequence goes on along the minus strand of OU026079.1, from coordinate 4,708,147 downwards.
ATCTAACAACAGGTTAGGTAGCCATCAAATCGTACTGTATTATATAAAAAAACTAACATTCCTAGTCAAAAAACTTACAATAAATTAGAAAGAAAGAAAGAAGACATTTATTCCGAACGACTGTATAAAACAAATTGTAACAAGGATTAAAAAAAAGTTATTATAGTTAGTATTCATTTTAGACATAAGCAATAAATTAATAAGCATTTTATTCCGGCGTGCTATATTCTGCGACGGCTACTGTTTTTCATGCTTCATAATTATCAATTAGTTTCAATTGCCTAAGTAAGTACTTAAACGTGTCACGAAATATAAATACTCAGATATGTTGTACCAAAATCCCCTGGAGCATTTTATCTACTTATTAACCTAATTGATAGAGAAATATCCTACTCTGATTAGAATTTAGAAAGATAATAATAGATAGGACAAGTTCTTGTGACTGAGTGAACGTTTGTCATGTACGTCGCAATAAAAAATAATATTATAATGACTAGATAGACAGTAGGTACTAGATCACAAGTTTGAATTATAATTAAAAAAATTATAAATATTTATAATAGTTACTGAAAAATTGTAAGAGAAACAAGAAACAAAAATACCACGTGATTCTACGAACGAGTGAAGTTACGGCGTTTATTTGCGAGTGCAATTCGGACATGCGATTAATTCAAACTAAAATTTGGAGAAGTCCATCTATGTTACACATCTATTAACGTGTGAAAGGAATGTCGTTCTTATTTTTTTGTAGTTTAAAATGGCATGCCAGAATCTCACCCGTTACTACCCTAGTGCTAATTTCACAAGTGTCCAACATTTAGTATCTTGGAGCCAATTTCATGAAAGTATCCTGTATTTTCTTGTTGTACAAATATTTAACGTACATACTTCATTCATTAATCTGTCACTGATTAAATGAGATCAATAAAATTCATTTACATGCCGTTTTATGTACATACATTTAAACATGAAGTTTTGCTAAATTCTTTCATGAAACGGATTAGTTAATTCCAATAAAATGTCGGAAAAGTAGCATTAACGAATATCTAAAAGTTAATAATGTGCAGGTGCTGTGCATTGTTAATATCCAATACTTAACTTATGCAAAGTTGGGTTTGTTACATGCGTATTTCATCCACAGACTATCTAAAAGCAACATAAAAATATGGTTGGTGACATAAGCTGCCTGTGACGAAACACAAATTGCTATATTACATTTATTAGGTTAATGTACCTTCTCAAAACAAAACATAGGCATATGTATTAGTACAGATAAAAAATGTTAATTACCCATATTTAACCAACGACTGCTGAATGCTCCCAAATCCTATAAGATCATCTTTTTAAAATTTTCAGAAATAAAAACCATGGTTGCGAATAATATACATATTTATTTCTCTATTTAAGCTTCAACATATGAATAAATCATAATGCATAAATGACTTCATGACAAACTTTAGAGTGATACAAAACTCCGACGACAAAATTCGTGAACATTTTAACAAATTAATGTTTTATGAAATATATTTTATAGTGTTAACCGACACTAGCGGATGTTCACATAAATATATACATCACAAAAATTTCGCTTCCAACAGGATTCGAACCTCCGTCTTCTGGCTATCCGGGCCAGACGCCTTAACCAACTAGGCTATGGGAGCAATCGATGTGGCCCGGATAGCCAGAAGACGCAGGTTCGAATCCTGTTGGAAGCGAAATTTTTGTGATGTATTATATATTTGTGTAAATTAATGTTTCATATAAATATACTCTAAATAGTTGTACCTCACGTTAATTCCTTATATTGTCAAGGAAGGTTGGAACGATCCACGATTTCATTTAATCTATATAATGTTTCCAATATAAAATATAGTAAGTTATATTGTTTTAAGCCATAGACTAGTTATGTACACATCGATTATAAATAAGACCCAATTATATTAAAACAAATGAATGTTTAATTCACCATCCACCAATGTTAGTTATACATATTTTGCAACTTTTACCTTTGTTAGCTGTTATCTTCATAAGATTTGTTCGTGTTAGTATAATTAAATGAATAATAATAAATGTGACTACTTAACACAGTGAAGCAAAGTGGAATATTAGTACCTTGGAATATTTTGATCCACTGTAATATTTCTGTATAGATATATCGGGTGAAACTGCGTCTAAGTGCTAATATCCATAGCAATTTCGTTAAATAAAAAAGTAATCCTAAAAAGTTCTAAGTTCTAATGCAATTTTTATCAAGGGATAATTGCATTACGCCAAGTGGACAAAGGTCGACACAAAACATGCGACGCCAATGGAATCACTGGGAGAAAGATGTCGCTATATCAGAATCTAGTTGTATCATTAGATATTTGAACTTTAAAAGCAAACTTCAATAGTTAAAGAAAGTGTTGGAGTTGAAAACTTCTGAACATGATTTAGAAAGGGACGTTAATCGACCAGTTTGAAGTTAAGAGTGGAACATGCAAAATACGCACGGTATGGCTTACTGTCGATAGTTGATACATAGAGTTTAGTTTGCACCCTGTATATCTATTCTTCAAGTAGAACGTAATAAAATATGGGGTTTGAATAATTAAGAGTCAAATGTAAACAGCCCCCTATACTTACAGGAATGTATAGAATAATATATCCTACATGCCTAGAAAGATTCTATCTAGCGAAGGGTATCCTAAACCTAACAATGGTATGCACTTTATAAATGCACACTGACTTTTTTTTTGGTTAAAATTTTTATTAGAATAGACGAATCTAAAGATTTGTTCGCGAAAACTATTTCTCATGTCTTTGTAAAATTACTTCCTAATATATGACTTTCTTTCATTGTGATTTCTCATATTGATGTCTCACATTCCTTAATAAAAAATTAAAGCTTTTCCTGTGATCCTGTTCAAATTTCGTGACGTAGGTAAATATTGCACTCAATATTCACGCAACGACTGAGCCTCTTTTTTCAGTATTATATAAATTACAAAATCTAATTACGTATAATATGACGCATTTAAAGCAAAATAAATACATTCATAATAAATTTAAAAAAAATTTCAAAGTCAAATAAATGCTATACTACCTTATTTCATTCAGGGAATAATTCATTCAACATTGCCTTACCTTTGGTGATGTTCGATTTTTGGTGAATATTCGATATTGGAATGTAAACAAATCTCACATTTCGTTTTACGATAACCATTTCTAAGGAACTCAACTCAAAATAATATAATGGATTAAATAAAAAAATTTGAGTGTAAAAAGTCAAAAAATGCTTGACCATTTTTAGCTCGAGTTTTAAATGCAACATAACATAACGATGGACCGTAAGGTTGATGGATAAGTGAGTCGCGCGATCCTAGTACGAATTTAGACTTTATACGACTGCAATAAGGATCACAGTCTGAACGAGCCGCGCGGAATTTCTATTAAGATATGGTAGTGTAATATTTACTTGACTTCTTATTACCTGGCGAGCTAGTGGCCACAGATTGTTCAACTTTTTTACGCTCAAATTTGAGTGGTTGCTTGAGATGGACATTGTTCGATTCCGCTATCGCAGCCAGTCGCTCCAGCACGCTACTGATCGTCAACCGTTCCTCGGGGTTCACAGTTAGGCAACCACCTGCGGACAACACATCTTACTTTATATACCTCTACACAAAAACATACACTACTCACTATTTTTTCGGCAGAATACTGCTGCTTTGTAATGGCTAAAGCTAGTGTTTGGATATATTGTAAATATCCCAAAGCTTTTAGGGAAGTTCTAAAAGTTCTAAAAAGGGATCGACAGTTAGTGCTGTCGCACTTTGGGTCACCGAAAGCGGCCACTAACGCGACCACGACATGCAGACAAGATTTTTCATACATTTTATTTGGCATCGGCGCTTATACTGAGCGTTTGAATGGCCGCGACCGAGCGACAAGCTGAGTTAGTTGGTTGGAGGCCGCGTTTGTGGCCACAAACGCCGGCTTTCGCTCGCACAGAATAGAGAACAGAAGGAGCTCATGGGCGCTTGGGCCGTGAAAAAGCGCACGAGCGGGGCTTTTCACTTTATTTTTAACCGACTTCCAAAAAAGGAGGAGGTTATCAATTCGTCGGGTTTTTTTTATGTTTGTTACCTCAGATCTCTCTCATTTATAAACCGATTTGGAAAATTCTTTTTTTATTTGAAAGGGTATACTTTCAGATTGGTCCCATATAAATTTCATCAAAATCGGTTCAGTAGTTTGTCACTGAAGTCGGTTCTTCGCTTTTTTAAAGCAATTTTTGTGTCTACCTGTAGGTCCCGTACAGCACATACGTACTGCAGCGCACAGCCACTGATAGCCGCGACCAATGGCTGCGTCTAGTGAACGCGTTCAGTGTCCCAACGTGCGACTACTCTTACAGCTTACGTCTAAACTAAAACCTTACATGAATACTCACTTATTATTTCTTGGAAACATTTATAGCGCTGATCATTAGGGTTCGTATTGTAGTTGCCGTTCAATATGGCCAGTTTAGCAGAGTCTTCGAACGGGTGCTGCATGTAACACAGAGTGTATAAAATGCAACCTAGGGCCCACACATCGACTATGTGATCGATTTTACGGTTATCCCACGTGTCTAGCATTTCGGGTGCTCTGTACATCGGCGTCGTAAATTGGGCCAACTGAAAAGGCGAGATAAATTAGTAATAAATAAATAAATAAACGCTTACACTCATACCCCCGCACTAGGATTCCCAGTGTCGCAGGTGGCATGGACACACACAGATGCACATCACAAGCATCCAAGACCCGAGAACAAACTTTATGCTTACACAAAATCTGTCCCGGCCGGGAATCGAACCCGGGACCCCTCGCTTTGCAGGCTGGCAGGCAGGTTACTACCAAGTACCAACTTAGCTACGGAGCCGTCAATTTAGTTAAGTTAAGTTAGCCGTTTCTAATAATAGTTTTTAGTTAATCTTTAGCTTAAATTACTTATTCCAAGCCATTGGGATAAGATCGAAGGAGAAAGTAATCAAGAAGTGTCTATCGAAGCTAGGTAAACATTAACAATAAATTAAATCTGTGTCCATCATCTAATTGTCCAATTTTATTCTGCTTAGTATTTCACACTAGAACCCGGGATACAACTACCAGGTTGAAACAATCTGTCGCTCTGTTGAATCTTTTGTCTACAATCTCCCGTACCTAGAGGATAAGGAATTCAGAGGTCAAGGTCCCACGTAAAAATCAAATAAATGTAGGATGTTGATGAACTGATTTACTATTAAGTTTTGATTAACTCAAGTCGCTCTCGCTTGAGGGCCGCTGTTCGATTGAGGGTCGAATGCATGAGGTACATTCATGCAGTATTTCTTGATACGGTCCGTATTATCAGAAGGTTCCTTAGCAGCCCTAATTACCGGTACAAGTCAGCGACAACCTATTTTTTATGATTTTATTTTAAAATACTTGTATTCTTGAATGATACTTATATAAAAAACAAATGATTCGCACTATGTAATAAAACGCAACTTTTTTACATATAAAACGTGGATCGAGTTAAACATACATGCGTCATAATGAAAATCATATGAGAATTTCTGCCAAAAAATCCAATTATGTCCCTCAAGTCAAATGCAAGTCGTTTTAGTGCAAGCCCTAGAAGAAGGCACGGCCAAAGTTACGCAGTACGACAAAATATCAAGAGAGAAGTATCACTCACATTTTCTTCTAACATATTTCTTTGATTAGCACTCCATGATGGGTTGGGGGAATATACATCTGTTGTGGCTGAGCCGAAATCACACAATTTTATTGTACCTGAAAACAAAGTCATAATTACAAAGCCTGTGTTAGTGTATTATTTACACTGAAACTTGATAAGACAATTTAGACATTATTTATTGCTGTGAGTTTCGGAATATCTGCGATTTGAAGCCAGACAAGGTGGCATAATTGTGAGCATTGAGCAAGCGCGTTGCGCCATTAAATTTTAACGCCTTCTAATGACAAAGTAATATTCCCTAAATTTATATTAATTTCATTTAACTATTTACCAATTAAAATAATGTAGGATGTATGTATAAATTTTTCCAGCTGATAGCAGATAAATGCTAGCCTTTTTAGCCCACCATCAGTTACTAGAACAGCAGCTCTACAAAAGAAATCCGCACTTATAGGTATAACCTTTTTTTTGAATATTGGTGCAAGTCATGCGCACGCGCAGTAAGGAACTGGTATGTTCAGCGGAGAGTGTACAAAAGTAAGAGGCTATAATATATCCAGACCTGCCATAAAGTGAAATACAATCATATTCAGTCTCTTACGCTCCCACTGCTAGGATTAGGACCGGCCTTCTCTCAGAGAGAGAGGTAAGGACCATACTTAATCCACCACGCGGGCCCAGTGCGGCTTGGTGGATGTCACATGTCCTCGAATTTAGTAGTTCTTGAACATGCGGGTTAAATATAGTGTTGGCCGAATGGTTCCGGCGAACGAATAGGTCTACCCCCATCTTTTATCACGTGCCGCAAGAGCCGGTTATGGAAATATCCAGGGAATGGGCGCAGCAATCTCTTCTGTCAATATCAAAATCTACATCATCTAGACGCCTGCCAAACGTGGTGTATTATGACAACATGCCCCCCATTACGGGGAAGCCCTAGGTTCGCCAGTCGAAGTGTTTCGGCTGATAATGATGAGGACAGCATAATATAAGTGCGCATGATTACATTAAAAATCATACAGCAAATTCTGAACTCAATGCCTAGAGTTAATACTTGTTTGGCACAAACGACGTCAACTTTGACAATATCATAAAAGAACAATAAGCATGCAATTAGTAGAAATTTAATGATTATTACCTTCATTAGATATTAAGAAATTTTCTAGCTTGAGATCTCGATGCGCTATTGGGGGCACTTGAGCATGCATATGTTGCACAGCCTTGCATGTCTGGTAGAAGACCCTCAGTACCGTCGACAGCGGGAAAGCCGTCCCTCTGTTCTGCAGAGCCTCCATCAAACTTCCCCCACTGCATAGATCCGTTAGCAACAAATATTCGCTCATTCCGTGCGATGTTTTAGACTTGTCGATAAATGATGCTGCTATATATTTGATTATGTTGGGATGCCCTGATAACTTTTTAAGTAGACTAATTTCTTGGATAATATTTTTGTTTGCTTGGTCGTCGGCCGCCAGTAGCCTTTTGAGGGCGTATTCAGTGCCGGTGGACACATCTTGAGCGACGAATACGAAAGCGAAACCACCTGAAATTTAGATTTTTGTATAGACCATGAAATAACAATTTTATCCAAATGAAAATATTATAGTGAAATAACCTACTGGGGTTATGAAGCCAATGTCTCGAGCGAACGACGTGTAACGAGCGTCGAGCGCACTGCAGTGCCGCGTATAGACACACCTAGGCTAGGTTTCAAAGTTCTGGGTATGGCACTGCAATTGTTATGGGCTGGCGTTATGCTTACCATCAGGCAAACGACCCGCTCGTACCCAATAGTATATAAAGAAAACGTACAACAATAATTCTACTGCAACTTCTACTTTTATCATCAACTCATCAAGCCCTTCTTAGGTAGGAGAGGGAACGACACTTCATTTGGTCTATCTATGCATACTTCTTTTCTTTCGCTTCATTAATGGTTCGAACATTTTCGCCATGTAATATTTACTTTACTAATCTATATTACACGATTTATTTGGTCTTGACAGGCTTGGCCTTGGTCTATCTAAACTTGTGCTCTTCCAGCAAATAATGGGCGTCAGACCGTCAGTCTTTCAAGTCATGCGATATAGTGAAACATGAATAATCATGTTATAAAACACGGCGCAATCAAGTTCGATGAGAATGGAACAGTTTTTGAAATGAAAGATTTTTTATTACATATTAAGAGGACGCATTCGATTTAGCGTAAGTCAAAAGACTATTATATAACAGGATCGCTAGAACGGCGCGGGCGTAATACTGGCGCACACTACCAAGGGTCTCTCCTTGTGCCGTGTGCGTAAGCGCTAAACCAGTTGCAAGTCATTTTGAGACTTATTTTTTTAGGACAACCTTTTTTGTGGTTTCATTTTGTGGATGGTATAATTATTAATCGGTCAAATCAGTTAAGCCTCTTCCGCGAATCTGTCTGGGTGGGTACCATGATTATTTTTTCAGATTTTATAACAATAGAATTTAACTAAAATATTGTGACAAGTATATGGGTGTCCTCTCATATTCTTGCCTTAATACAAGGGGGAATTAAAAAAAAATAACTGTCAATTTTTTGTTTATACAGTAATAAAACTAATAAATAGAGTTTTGGCGGGAATGCGAAAATGTGCTGTTGTTGTGTTTGTGTTATTTACTAAAAACCTGTGTTTTATCGAGTGTAAATGTGTAATAATGGTGGATTATTAACCATTAAGTGTTCGTAAACGTGTATAAGTGAAAGGCAAATAGTACAAGGACAAAAAACGTGTATTTTCGTATTCTATCCAAAACTCCATAGAAGCTTCAGTAAAGTATCCACCGCTTTACTGAAGCGCCACTTCGACACGACTGCGCCTAGACTAAACTTTAACGTGACTTTGACGACTTTTATACACCAAAATTAGAGATTTATTACATAATAATAATATATAAAATATATTTTATATAACTTGACACTGGCTAAATACGCAAATCACGTGGAGCCAAAAACAAAACAAAAAAAAACTAATAAATAATAGCACATCGTGAAATCATGACAAAATGTAGGCATGCAGGGATAATGTAGCTTCCCATTAGTGAAAGATTTTTTTAGTATCAGATGAGTGGCTCTAGAGATGAGTGGTAACAAACAAACAAATTTAATAAAAAACTTTACCTCTTTATAATAATATGTAGTATAGATAAGCCTGTGGTTTGACCACTATATCCCCTATTGGTAAGCAACAATGTGATCGAGGATGAAGTACCCTTGCCCTGATTGTAACGCAAACAGACTCAGGCAAGGAGTTTCACTCCTTAGCATTACCACAGAATAAATAGATAATATTATGCATTACACATAATAGATGGTTACACAAAAAGCTTTGTGCGTAAAGGTTGAATACACAATGACATTGGTGGCCAATCAACATAATATGTTGATTGGCACTTAGCCAAAAGTTAGCTGGTTGTCAGATGATGGAAAGGAGATGATAGAATTATAATGTGGGATACAATGGAAAAATAATGTAGATAAGAACTACCAAAAACTGAATCCAAAATAAAAATAGTTCAGAAGTGTTTGAGTTTGTTTTTACTGCGCCTTGTTGGCCACTACCATACTGACCTAATAATAACACAGTGTTATACTTGTGTTAATTTGCTAGACATTGGTGATATATTTTTTAAATACTTTGAGAACCACGAAAATTGCCTAAGCACATTGCTTTAATAGTAGACTATATCACCTTCCATCACATCATTCCCTAAGATCAGCAATATAGAGCTAAACTGCTTACCTTTCGAGAATAAAAAACATAATAGTAAATAAATATACTACATACATTGAAATGAATGCAGTTAAAAGTAAAGTAAAAAATCATTTATTGACATAACTTTTTGAACACAGTATCAATGAACCCATAGGCTGCCGAACTAGTAAATAGTTATGGTTCAGCAACCAGTGGCTTCTCCCATCATTATACCAGTGCATGTTAAATAACCTGTTACAGAAATTGAAAATGCAGGTTCAACATTCTGCGCCTGTGACAATACAAATTTGTTTTCATTAAATTGCTTGACAAAAAAGCTACAGTCACCCAAAATGCATACCTTAAAATCCTATTGCATTTTAAGACAGTAGATTGAATAATTGAGCACTCATTGTGTACAAACTGCTCTAAAGATAACAGGCCTTAATATAGGATGAAGAAATATAAGATAGGTCTATGGACTTAAACCAGGGCACTATAACAGTTTTTAGGGTTCCTTAGGTTAAGTTTATCAATGTACTTAATTGAAGAAACAAAAAAAAATATTGCTTGTGTTTTCTAATAATGTCACAATTATTTTATACATTATTGTGTACTCGAAGTGTCAACCATGAATCCATGCAGAATAATTATACCATTTAACATTTATATTTAATTGAATTACATTCTTTACTAGTTAGAATAAGTGACCTTCCCTTTACACAATTATGTCACACAACAATAAGGGTTTTTGAATGTAATGAAATACTATTTCCAAGTTACAAACAGTGTCAGATTCTACATTAAAACTCCAGAAACAATAACTGAGTTACCAGAAAGGATGGATGTATAGTTAAGACTGATTTAATTAAAAAACATATTATAAAGTTAAGGATTATGTAGATGACAAAGATGCATGAAAACCAACAGGTTCAGGAGTCTTCTGGCAACTACTCTAATACTTAGACTTAAAAAACATGAATGTTATCACTCGAAACTGTCTTGCCCGTTTCTTGATCAGTCTATACCAACTTGGAATGAGCACTTTTTATTTTAACTTTCATGAGTGCTCCCTTGGGCCCATGTAATTAACGTATACTATTTGATAACAAGTTGAGCTGGTCGTTTGCCTAATGGTAAGCATAACGCCGGCCCACAACAATTTGAAGCGATAAAAAATCTATTTAAATTCTATAAACTTCGGCTTTAGATGCAGACCCTGCGCCCTTCCGCCCCCTAAAGCTATGACGTACGCACAGTACAGCGACCCACACAATAACCCCTACGCTAATATATGTATACTGCATTTTTAACACGTCTTTAACACTTAGGTATACGTTGATGGCTTCTAGTAAGACAGTATATCAATAAAAATCCCATTTCCTTACCTTCTGCGATCACCTTTTTCACTCTCAATTTCATGTTACCAATTTCCACAAATTGACCGACGAAATCATTATCACTACCACCGTTAGCCCCACTCGAGCTAAAGTAGCCCATTGCAGATTTAAAGACACTCATTTTGGTATGTAATTTTGTAAATTTTGTTCAAACTAAAAGGAAAAAAAGAATAAATTTTATCAGCACCCCTTGCCTGGGTCCATTTTACAATGGCAGAAAAAAGAATTGGCACTTGGCAGATTATTTGTTGGTTGGCAAATGGCAGATGGTAAAGTGTTGCCACAATAACCACGATATCGTACTTTGCATATTAAGTTGAGGAATATAACTCATATACATTTTACTACTTTTCTTTAATCATTAATATAACTAGACTTTACAAATGATTAAAATTAAATCATATGTGATAGCAGTAAATGAAAAAAGTGTATACATAATGATTTTGGCATTGCATACATCTAAATGCCTAAAATGCCTGACAATGTTGAAGCTTATAGCTACCCAGCTACTACTTTGATATTCCTAATATTTAAAGATTACATTTTTCTTTTATCTATTGATTTGTTCCGAAAAATGCACTTGTGAATTATTAGGCCCCAATTTAGGTCAAAATATGTGGTAAACATAATCACCTTATATACATGTACAACTGTTTTTGTAGCTAGCTAGGTTAAATGTAGTGTTTATTTATGTATTAGCTAGTTAATAAAGGCATTTAGCCCGTTAATTAAATAATGTTGTCTCTTTTATCTAATTCAATTATTTCACTAGAAAGCATGAGACAAAACGATATTTCACATTAATTTGTATCGTATTTAGCTCATATTTGTCTAAGCAAATGTACGTATAAAATAAAAAGGTACCTCCATGTATTTCTTAGCTCGATGGTATCTCTATATAGTATGTGGTGACACTGACAAGCCTCTCAGTAGTCTGTGCTGACAAGTGACAGGAATAGAGTCTATGCCATAGACTAATAGTATAGTGAGTTAGTGATAGTGACAGATTTTTATTTTTTACGATTGTTGACGGGAGCGACAGGATCTCGTTTTTATTTGTTTATTCATAATTTCCCTGTTATTTAGTAGAAATATAAGCAAATTTCTCCTACACGAAAACCGCATGTAGTTATTTATCAACTCTGAGCTAAAACAATAAACATGGGCTATGAAATTAAGAGATTTGAAGGTGTCGTTGATGAAGAGCTAATTTGTCCCATTTGTTCCGGAGTTCTTGAAGATCCTTTGCAGGTTTGTGATAGTCTTCATGTTTGAGATGTTAGGTTAGAGTTAGTGATTTTGAAGTTTATAGAAGAATGATAATATATGACTTTTTAGGCTCCCACTTGTGAGCACGCGTTTTGTCGCGCCTGCATCACGGAGTGGATAAGTCGTCAGCCCACCTGCCCTGTAGATCGTCAGGCTGTCACAGCGAGCCAGCTCAGGCCAGTTCCAAGAATACTTCGCAACCTTCTGTCCAGGCAAGTTCTATTTCGTAATCGCTCTTTATGAAATCACTTGTGGGTTTGTAGGTCACACACCTCATTGTTTGTTCTTATATAATTTTATTGTTACCTATTACCTGTCTGATAACAGATATTGGTATTGAGGTACCTGAGACATTGTAATAAATAAATTTATTAATATACACATGCTATCTTTGCACTATTCAATGTTATTGAGTCACCTGTTTATAAACTGATTTGAATAATTTTACAATGTCATAAATATTCATTAGACATGGTGAACTAGTATTCATTTTTCATCAGTTAATTGCATTGATATGTCAACAGACAAATTTGTTAATATCATCTTGCCGGTTGTCTGACCTACTTTTATAATATTTTTTTCTTTGTATGTAATTTTATTTTATAAGTTTCCTTATATTTAATATTTAGTACTTAATACAAAAATTTGATGTTGTCATAATGTCCAGCGAAGGATATGGATATTTCATAACACATTTACCTAATTTGTGTACCTATGATTCCAACAAGGATGAGATACAAAATTGTTTTTATTGTCATGTTGAAACTGAAGTTTGTTGAAATACAATACTTCATGTTTCAATGACATGTTTCAACAAATGCTAGTATCACTACAGTTTGGAGAATTTTGACACTATTTTCCTCAAAGTACTGGTTCTCTAGATTTAGAGCTTAGTTGAGAGCTGCAGGCCTACCAGCGTCTCTAAATGCAGCTCAGTTTAAGACTTGAAATGAAACATTTTATAAATTCGTACTATGGTCTCTCCGTTTTATGCCATAAAGTTTATATTCCGTTGTGTCAAAAGCAGAGCTGCTTGTAGTCTGCTAAGGAATTCGTTCATTCATTTTGTGATCATTTTCGTACTATCGTCTGTTAATTGACAGCTTCTCAACTTCTAGTTCGACAGTTAGCAGTCAAAGTTTGCGGTTCATAAAAAGTTACTCGCAGACATACTTTTTGTGAACCGTTTAGAGTTTATTGCACAAACTACTAAGGGATACTACGTTTATTGTGTTTTGGAGAGTCCTAATCAAAAGTTAAAGTATTTTGGAGTTTTTCGCATGCAAAGGTTTGCGCGCGCAATTGTATTCGATATTTAATTTTCATTCGATTATTATTATATTATTTAACATTGGTAGTGTTACCACAAAAAAAAAATCGATTTTTAGCCGCCTGTTTAGCTAGACAGTGTCTAAAGATAAACATCAAAAATGATTAGAACTAATAAATATAGAACTAGACCATATCCCATGTGTACACAGAATGGTTAAAATTGAGCAGTATGATTAAATAAATAATATCTAGTTACTTAAGGACGTTATACGGGCCAAGGACCTTGCTCGAATGGGTGGAGTCAAGCGCACTTCCCCCGCGCGGTCCACACTACGTCTTTCAAGAACATCGCAAAACCTAACGTCATAGAACACGCGGATGAACCGCTACGAAGCGGTACCCGCACGCGCGCACGGCATCTTTGCCTATAATTCTTTGAATTCATTTAGTGGAAAGTTTTTCATTGAAATGAAGTGTTGAAGTGATCATTATTATTCGTAAATAAACGGTACGGACGCACATGAGATTATCCAACGTTGAGATTGATCTCAAAATATCGCTCTGGACTAAAATAAAAGTACAGACAGCCAATTTGCTCCGTAAAGTTGAAATTTGTTACACATTTTGACCCAAAAATTAACATGTACGTAAATAAATGATTTTCGGGTTGTTTTTATTTTTACTTTTGTAGTCGTGTTTTTTATTTTGGTGTCATTTACGAGGTATCGAGTCATCTGCGAGTGTCCGTCTGGGTTTCCACTTTGTTCATGAAGCCTAATCATAATAATTTATTTGCTAAAAATGTTGGTGACAACAATAGTGTCGGGTCACAGGTATAGAAAATATAAAGTATCATAAACATTTTACCACATTGTGGCATGCAAATATTAGAATAATTAACTATCATTGAATTTAAAATATTACAAAAAACTAATGACACAATAATCGTAATACAATTCATATTTCATTTCCTATAGGTACTTATTTATATTATCAAATGTTATTATTTTTCTTATTAATTATACTAAAGTGTCCAAAAATAAAACCAATAATTTAAATAGAATTCTAGAAATTCAGTGGTCAAATAAATTACTTTAAAACTTCAGCTATAGTATAGTAATATTTTTCATGCAACCAAAATTTCAATTTTTGCCAAAACCGTGTCCAAGGTAGGTCCTTGATTTCTCCCGGAACAGCATTATATGCTTGCCGGCAGATGTGCAAGCATTACTATGTTCCGGTTTGATGAGCAAAGTAACCAGCGAAATTACTGAGCTTATGAGACTTAGTTACGAGTACAGAGCAATGCCGCGCAGGCCTTTGTGTTTCAAAGTTCTGTGAAGCATTGCAATTTTTATGGGCCAGCATTATGATGAGCACACTGCGGTGCCCTGCAGGCCTTTGTGTTTCAAAGTTGTGAATGGCACTGCAATTACAACATATTTACAGTTTTCGGATAACGCCGGCCCATAACAATTGCAGTGCCAATCAATACTTTAAAACAAAAATATGCAGCACTGCATTGTGCTCGTTAACCTGAGACATTAGGTATTAAGTCTTATAAGGCCAGTAATTTTACTTTTCAATTTCATTTCCAGTATTTTCTATAACCTCCCGATATTCCTTTGTTTACCAATACATATATTTGCCACTCGTAAAAATGATGTACGTAAACAAGAAATTGTAATCAAAATGTAACCCACTCAATATGTATGCGAGGAGTGTCCACGCGCAAATCGCAGAATGAATCAGATTTCACCACTCTAGACGCTACTCTTTGAGCAAGCTTCAAACCCACACGAAAACAAATACTTGTATTGTATATCATTCACGCACACAAATATGTAACGTCGGCGGATAGCGTGAGCAGAGCAACGAGCGACACAACCTCCCCGTCTGAATGCCAGTGCATGACTGCCGCGCGCGCCCGCGCAGAGCACCTCTGAGACTTGTACATTTGGAATTCAGTTTTTTGATAATTTCTTTGCGAAATATTGCTCTATGCACAAATTTAATCAATAAGAATTATAGAAAATTTTCTTCCTTATTTTTTGGTGTAAAATTAATCCCAAACGTCTAAGTCATTTAGAAGTTTTAGGGAAAATAGTTTTAAAATAGCATGCTGTTAAATATTTTTTCAAGCCATAAGTAATGGTAATACAAAAAAATCAATCAATCAAATTTAATGCCCTTGAATTGATCATTCAGGTAGTATTTTTTTCAAGTCGTTAAACCAAGCCGTGTGGGAGTTTTAGGAGCAGAAAGTAGTCGTTTTTGGGTAACCTAGCCCCTTAATACAAAAGCTCTCTGTCTTGAATACAAAAAAAATAAATTTCAGATTTTTTTTAATTATCCTTAAGTATTCTTTTAAGCATAGTAAAAGATTATCTGGTTTGTTAGTGTCGAGCTTACCTTAAATGTTTTGAATAGTGAATAGTGTGACAGTATAAAAACACAGTATTTGTTGCCATAATATTTATTATATTGAGGTTTTGCAAGCTCAATACATCAAGTAATTTCTGAAAAAAGAGTGGTTACACACACAAAGACAAACAGAATATCCTTATGCTGTGAAGTACGGACCTCAACAAGATACTAAAGAGGGTGCATTTTTTATTATTACCTAGTAACTCCATTTGGTAATATAGCCAATCAGCCTTCACAAACAATACACACTATCAATCATTATATAAAATTGTAAACATATCTATTACAGTGCATCTACTTATTACAGTCCTTGCATAAGTATGACTCACATCCTCTATGATATCATAGAATAATAACTATCGTAATAGTCCTGACTGAAGTGCTTCATTTAAAAAAATGTCTGAATAATAACAGTAAACATTCAGCACAGCCTAGTCGCCTCATGTGCATAAGTTATAGACCCTTTTTTGTATACAACAAAGGCACTAAAACCTATAAGAAGCATGGCTATAACAACAAAAAAAAATATGCATTTTTTTGTGTTCATATGATCTGCAATTATAAGCTACCACCTTAGGGGTGCGGTCTCCCAGCATGGAAATTCCCACAGACACCAAGCTTTTTCGGGGATATTATGTGCAGCTTATATAACTATATCTATGTAAGTATGTATATATGCAAAAAATCACGTCGATCCGACGCTGCTCCGTTACTACGTGAAATAAGGACACACCCACAAAAACACACTATCACATTTATAATAAATAGGGATGGTGTTGTGTATGTGGCAACTGTCCAAGAGTGCTGTCTTGAAATTATTGACTGTGCAAAGCCTATTAAAGGACTCTTTGTAATTGTTAGCTGCTATCTTCATCACCATGTCTCAGAATAGATAATAGTATTATAATACAATATAAATATTAGACAAATTATAAATAAAACAATAATAATATTTTACTGATTGTAAATTTGTAATCCTTGTGTCTGAAAGAGTATGTACTTCCTTTTAATTACCTTTGGATAATCAAAACATTTGTTACATACACATGATTATTACACCAGTCAAATACAACACAGTAATAAATCACTGAGATGAGTGATCTAACACTAACATATTATAGTGCAATGCATGCAATTTTGGTGTCAGAGTGTTAAAGGATTCGAGATTTTAGTGAAAGTAAGAATCTCTATGGTTTTTAATTCAAATTCGTATCTGCTTGTCCTATTTGTCTAACTTGTTTACTTATTAGACATAATATCGGTCTTTCGCTGCTTGTGTGCAGGTACTATGCTCTCGATCAGCTCGGCCATCACAACCTCTTGTTCTAGAAGTGCTGGTCGAATTTCCCGTCACGCCAGCCTTAATGACATCATCCACCGGGCTTTTACCAGAGCCAATGTAGCAGCCATTCTAGAACCGAATGGTCTTATGCGTGACGATGGTAAAAGACCCGACGGAATGACGCTCGTTCCTTGGAAATTGGGGTGGCGTCTAGTGTGGGACACTACTTGTGCCGACACTTTGGCACCGTCTCATATTTCTGAGACACAAATTAGAGCGGGCACCGCGGCTTCTTCGGCTGAGCGACTCGTGCGGCGCAAATATGCTAACCTCCAGTTTTTATTCATGTATTAGCTAGTTAAAAAAGGCATTTAGCCTGTTGAAAAAAAATACAATAACTAAATGTTTTTTTACAGGCTCTCGACACGCTGTGATAATTATCCACACGGATGTGACACCATACTCAAACTGGACTCGTTGGCATCGCATTTAGTTGACTGTAAGTAACAGGATTTTTTTATTCTAAGTACATTAAGTACCGCTTCTGTCTGAGTAACTTATACTTAAATAGAAGGTTAACATGACAATTGTACGCACCACATTCACACCAGTATCAGAACGTATACTATATCTAGTTTTTTTTTATTGGTCCTTATTAAGGCTGATTTACTAAGGCTCAGAACCTGACGTTAGTCTATTCCCAAGTTAGCAGATTGACTTAGATTCGTTAACGTGGGAATAGAATATCCTATTTAGATGCAGCGGCTGGCCGAAAAGCATTTCACCTCAGCTCATCCGCGTCGCCGCGCCGCTTTAGACCTCGACGCGTAATCTCGCAGCACAGTGACTATTACCGTCACCGGTCGCGTGGACGCTAAGTACCGATACTACATACTAATTACTGTCGTATTTATAATAGTCCACCGCTGACGCCGATCACGCATGACGCACTGAACCACGTCTAAAGTGACATCATAGTCCGGTCTCGGCGCCTGCACTGACGTCAGCTGCTGACCCCCATATTAACCGTCTTATTTTATCTGTTACTGCGACTCGCTAAAGCCATGCATGCAGTAGTGCCAAACTGTGAAGAGCTTGCAAAAAATAATAATAAGGGTATGTATATTGTATCCGTCAAAATAAAACGGAAACGCCAAATTATGTTTTTGTATTTTAGTGTAGTATGTTCTGTGGTAGCACTTACTGTGTTTTTATATAATTTTGAGATAAGGTCCTAATTTTAAAATAGTAATAGTAATCTAAATAAGTCGTCTGTATTTTTATTCGCGACTAGCTGCTGCCCCGCGGTTTCAACCGCGCGGAGATATTGGATTTCATGGTTTTTATTTTTTTGCGTGGAACCATAATTCTTTTTCCATTATAAAAGTAGCCTATGTTACTCCTTGTAACATCAGCTATCTGCCAGTGAAAGTCCGGTCAAAATCGGCCCAGCCGTTTCGGAGATTACCCGGAACAAACAGACAGACAGACAAAAATAAAAAAAATGGCTGTTTTGGTGTAGGTCCCGTATATACTTTCATATGCCTTTAGTAAAAAGCTGTTATTTTGATATTACAAACAGACACTTCAATTTTATTTACTTGTATAGGTGAATAGATTTTACTCGATTTCTTCGTATATTCTCAACCGATTTTAATGATTATTTTTGTAATGAGTAGGGTATATCTCAATTTTATCCCCCAAGGGTCCAAAAATGGGGAACGAAATTTCAAATATCGCGATATTTTCGTCGAAGTATAGGTTCCCGCTATTTTAAAAGTCACTCGTATCTACTATAGATAATCTATACCAAATAATAAATCGCGATTTCGCGTGACATTGATATAAAATACTTTCTCAATTCAATAGCGGTATTGTGTCGAGTAGAGTGATTATTACATTACTAATAACTATAACAGTGAAGTTAAATGAAAGCCACTCCACTATCATGTGAATTGGTCATGAGTCATGACCAATAAAATAACTTTATTGTTATTAAATGCATTCTGAGAAATATACGTAGGAGCGTACAAAGCATTTTGCATTGACGCAGAAAACTATCGTGTATATTCTCAGAAATTGTATAGTGTATACATATTTGTATACCTACTTTATACGCGTATTTCCCGAAGTATAAGTTGTCCACTTGACGACTAAGCTAATTGGCTTAATTGTGATTAGTCCAACAACTGTGAACGGCTGAAAGGTCCTTCACTTTAACAGTTTTTTTTGCTTCATTTGAATCATAACATAACAGCATATATATAAGTATCGATTCTGGCAATGAAAAAGGTCTTGAATATTTCTGTTGCTAAATTAACTGGGTCTTGGCTGAAATAAGATATTTAAAATATAAAAATGTTGTTATAAATCCTTTAAGGAATTATACTTCCTAATCACTGTATAAATCACTTAAAACATGATCTATGTCATAATTTCTGATTTAGCAGTGAACCCATCTCAAAACCTTTGCCCATCTATTTTTAAATAAGTATATAAAAAGTCTTTCAAAAATGTACCGCGTGGAAACGAGTAAACACATATTAATTAGCCAGTAAGTTAGACGTGTTACATACAGATCAGCTCCCACTGCTGGGATACCGGTCCTGTCTCAAAGAGCCATAATCCACCACGCGGGCCCAGTGCGGCTTGGTGGATGTCACATGTCCTCGAATTTTGTGGTTCTTGAACATGCGGGTTTCCTCACGATGTTGTCCTTCCGTTTTAGAGCGAGTGTGAATAATCCGCACATAACTTGATATAGGTCATTGGTGCGGGTCGAGTCTAGATTATACTATACCGAACTATGTTGCGTCGAATTGAAAGTCGCACAAGTTCCCGCTCGGCCACACTCGCTAACATTTTTAACGTGTTAACATTTCATAAAGGTAATTAGGTATTACATTTCTTTAGGTAGGGAAGTAATAAACAGGGCTGTTACGAGAACGTTTGTGTACAGGTGAATACAACCCCAAAAGGCCGATGCCATGCGAAGCGGGTTGCGGCCTGGTGGTACCCAAGGACGAGTTAGCGGACCACAACTGTGTGAGAGAGCTCCGAGCACTGATAGCGACGCAGCAGGGCAAGCTCACCGACTACCGGCAGGAATTGGATGAGCAGCGGCTCATCATCAACGAGCATAAACGAGAACTCACTCTTTTGAAGGTACAAGAAACTGCGAAAAAGGCACGGAGAAAACGAGAGAGAAGTTTTAATTTTACATTTAGCCTAAAACCTATAAAATTCGTACAATAATAAATGCGAAACTGTGTTTGTTGGTTTGTCCTTCTTTCACGCAGCAACGGCGCTACGGGTCGACGTGATTTTTTGCATATAATTACATATTCCATGGACCGGAGAGTAACATAGGCTACTTTTTATCCCCGAAAAATGCATGGTTCCTGTGGGAACGCGGGTGAAAACCGCGGGCAAAAAAAGCTAGTACACTTATATTTGTGTTTGTTTGTTTATTTATTCCTAGAAAATAATTACAAGGCCTAATGTTTCATCTACTATTTAATTGTATAGTTTGCCTCATTCCCTTCGCGGCATTGTGACAGGTGTTTTCCTTGTTTCGGTCGCGGCTCCCTGAACTACCGGAAAACAATCTGATTTTCCTATCCCTATTCTATCATCGGACGAGCATACGAATTGTATAGAGTCATATTTTTTTATAGAAGCGATCTTTTTTTATTTACTTAGGTATCCTTTATCATGCGCACTGCTACAATGTGGAATTCGTTTTCAGAATCTGTGTATCCAATAAAATATATCCCCAAATGTCTATCTGGAATAATCTGAAAAACCACCAAAAATTTAAACACACCCTAAACATGTGTTAAACAGCGTCGAATTCCTAAACATGCCTTAGTCGCATGTTTAGATATAATTGCTTTTTTACATTTTAGTGCATTTTTTCATCGCTGATTTTTATGTAGGTAACTTTTGTTACATCGGCTTTTTTAAATTCGATTCCTCTTTTTCTGGCTATCTATTTGTCGTAGACAAAAACTTTTTACTGAAATAGAACTCTTCCGTTTCAGGAATTCATGCGGGCAATGCGGGTTTCCAATCCGGCAATGCGCGCGTTAGCAGACCAAATGGAGCGCGAGGAAGTGGTCCGTTGGGCCAACAGCCTCTCACGGGCGCGGGTCACGCGCTGGGGGGGAATGATCTCCACGCCTGACGACGTACTACAGGTAGTGGTACTCTTTGATTTACCAGGGTTGTACTTGTGTCTTGTGTATATGTGTATGAGCGAGTGTGGCCGAGCGGAAACGTGTGCGACTTTCAATCCAACGCACCATAGTTCGAATCTCGACTCGGCCCGCACCAATGACTTGTATCAAGTTATGTGCGGATTATTCACACTCGCTCTAAAACGGTGAAGAACACATCGTGAAGAAACCGGCATGTCCAAGAAACACAAAATTCGAGGACATGTGACATCCACCAAGCCGCATTGGGCCCGCTTGGCTGATTATGGCTCATACCTCTCTCTCTCTCTCTCTGAGAGAAGGCCGGAATCCCAGCAGTGGGAGCGTAAGAGGCTTGTGTAGGACATGCCACAGATATAGGCTGGCCTAAAGGACTTCTTTGCTTTCTAATTGGCGTGGAACATGCTGGTGAGTGACTGTATTTTTATACTACGAAACTATGTTAGGTGGTAGGACTAACTCTTCTGCGAGTGTCATTCTGGGTTGTTACCACCGCTTTGCTCGTGAAGTTTGCCGCCAAGCAGTAATGTGCAAGCATTACTGTGGTCTGGTTTGATGAGCAGAGTAGCCAATGAAATTACTGGTCTTTTGAGACTTAATACCTAAAGACTCAGGGTAACCAGCGCACTGCAGTGCCGCGCAGGCCTTTGTGTTTTAACGTTCTGAGTGGCACTTCAATTGTTATGGGCCGGCGTTATGCTTACCATCAGGCAAACGACCAGCTCGTCTCTATCAAATAGTCTAAAAAAAAACGCTGCCCCATAATACTGACTTATACCGTATGTATCCAGATGATGATCAAGCGTACTCTGTCGGAGTCTGGCTGCCCGCCGCACATCATCGACGATCTCATGGAAAACTGCCACGAACGACGCTGGCCGTCCGGGCTGTCTTCACTCGAAACCAGGCAAAATAATAGAAGGTAATATAATATAAGATGAAGCTTAATGTACCAGTTAAAAATATTAGATTAAGGGCCAATCTTTCAATTGCAGCGTTAGTGGACTGATTGCTAGTGAACCGATAAATTTTATTGATCCGTTATGTGCTTGTCATTTTTTTTCGGGTCTTTCAATACGAATTTAACGGACCGTTAGCTACCTAAGGTTTATTTCTTTAGAATGGCAACAATTTATTTACGTCTGCCTTCACCATAAAGTTATTATAGCTCTGATGATTCAGAGAATTTACGACAAGTTTTTTTCTTGGCATTATATTGTTGGAATCCTTTTCTTATTTGCAATAAATACATATAGCCATCCTGTAGTCAAGCGAGCGAGGCAGCCCGGAACATATCTGGTTAAACGTCGTTTTTATGTCACTTCTACGTGTTGTTATTTGCATAGCGACCGCTTCTCCTTGGTTACTTGTTGTTTTTTTGAATTTTTTCATTGGATTTAAAATATCGCTTTTTCTGTGGCGAACATACCACAGAAGCCAGGAAATAAAGAAAGAAGAATATCGCTTTTACCGTGAGGTTCAAAATGAGTGAAAAACTGAACGCAAAATTACCAAAACGAAAAGAAAAGGGCTGTAAATTTCCTCAATGAACAAAATAAGTTTCGTCCCATTTGCATTCTTCCCAATGATCAGTGCGATTCCGAACAATATATTATGGGGGCATGCGTTGCTGGTTGATATTTTGCAAGCGAGGCAAAACGTGCACTTGGCGCCAGTCACATCACTTCAGCTTCCACATATTATTTATAATGTTAGATTTTTATAAGTTTACAGTGTTTTGTATATAATTATATTTACTTATACTTTTTTACAATTGTGTTTCTGTAAAACTTTTTTTCAAAATGAGGAGTGTTGATGTGGGGTCAGGCGTTGCAGGTTGATATTTAGCAAGCGAGGCAAAACGCGCTCTTGGCGCCAGTCGCACCACCACCCTGCAACCGCGTGCCCGGCAGCCCTCGCTTTTATGTTTACGTGTGTCGTAATAAATGAGCATTAATTAATGTGACTTCGGGCTTATGATTTCCTATCTAGTAGAGTGAGCACATACCTATAGGGACACATACCACCTAGCACCTACAACTAAAATATTCTAATCAGTGATCATCCTATTCCTCAATTATTATCCATTTAACTTCTATAGAAACTGTTATAACCTTACTAGCTTCTGCCAGCGGTTTTCACCCGCGTTCCCACAGGAACCGAGTATTATCCGGGATAAAAAATAGCCTATGTTACTCTCCGGTTCATAAACTATACTTATATAAGTTTGTCAAAAATCACCTCGATCCGTCGCTTCGTTGCTGCATGAAAGAAGGACAAACAAACAAGCCAACAAATTAACAAACAGACAAACACACTAGGATAAGGTAGTTTGGCTTTGACATGACGAGTTAGCGAGAGAATAACAACCTTATCTGGCCATAAAACAGTCCGATAAAGTTATACCTCCGCTACGTGTTTTATTCCTCCGTTAACTCGCAACTGTCACTTGAAAGATTCAAATTTCTTCTATCAGAGCAATAAGTCTTAGTTGATTCTTTAACGCTAGACTAAGGACGTTATCTCACTCTTGAAAGATCCGCCCTTAATCCTCCGTTAAATGTTCCCGTAGTCTCAACCAATTACAGGCAAAACTCATACTTATGACGAGCGAGCGACAACTTTAATAAGCTGAGTAAGCACACTGATCTTGACCTCTTTCATACCAGCGCCTCCTCAGCGAGGATGCGACTGAGCAGAGATTTCTATTTGGCGCAACATTAGCGCCCGTTTAATAACTGTTAATAACTTTTGTGACTATCGGACTACTGTTACAATTTTCTACACCAATGTTATAAATTAGTTTCCATCTTGTATTTTTCTCTGTTACTATTCGTGAGAACCTATAATTGGTATATTATAGTAATGTCTTACATTCCGCCAGTCGAATTTCTTGTTCTTCTCGTTGCGCGTTGGCTTCGAAACGAAGCCATTATAGCGCATGAGAGCGTTACATGATGTGTGATAATATGAGCGCTCATATACTGACCATTTATAGTAGCTTTAGAGTAGGGTCCATTTTAAACAGAAGCGTTCGTGCGCCATCTTCTGGCAGCGGCTCAAGTTGGGGTTCGTATTGTAATCTGTATGTTACACCCTACGCAGAGCCTGCAAACACTATTTGTTAGAACTGAACGCTCTCCTATTAATTCTCCGATTGATTCTCTACTGAATTCGTGAATAGGTTGGTTGGACCCTTACGGTGCGTTTCTGGGAGGTCCGTTGACTTTGAGCACGGGTCTGTTGGTCACTTTGTCATTTATTATAAAGACAGCAGGTTTAGTGTGTGATTCGGGTAGACGAATGTTGCAGAGGCCCGCTGTTAGAGTCATTTATTTTAACTTTCATAAGTGCTCCTTTGGGGCCTATTTGAATAAAGCAATTTACCGACTGTACTGTGAGTTGCGACTCACGGTAGGATAATTCCTACCACCAACAGTACATCTATAATAGTGATATCTCACAACAATTTGTTAGTGGGAGGACTAACTCTTCTGCGAGTGTCCGTCTGGGTTGTTACCACCGCTTTGCTCGTGAATTCTGCCGCCAAGCATTAGTGTGCAAGCATTACTGTGTTCCGGTTTGATGAGCAGAGTATCCAGTGAAATTACTGGGCTTATGAGACTTAATACCTAATGTCTCAGGGTAACGAGCGCACTGCAGTGCCGCGCAGGCCTTTGTGTTTCAAAGTTCTGGGTGGCACTGCAATCGTTATGGGCCGGCGTTATGCTTACCATCAGGCAAACGACCAGCTCGTCTCGTTACCTAATAAAATAAAAAATAAAAATAAACAATAATGCTTATTTCTTCTCTTTCTAGGTTATACGAAAAATACGTATGCAAAAGGGTACCAGGCAAGCAAGCGGTGTTGGTACTGCACTGTGACAACACGCACGTCGACGAACACATGATGGTAGAGCCGGGCCTCGTTATGATATTCGCGCACGGGATCGAATAACATTAGCCTAGCACTTTGATATTCGAGCGAAAATATGACATTCGGTATCGTAGAGGTCACCACCAGTTACAGCCCAGATAAAATCTGTGATGTAATAACATGTTCAGTTTGTAATCAATGCATGGTCCTTTCGTTTCTTAACGGCTGATTAAATGTTGATGAAATTGGGCCTAAAGGCTGCGTTGGAAAACGGACGAGTCGGGAGAATTTTGGGCGTCATTGATCGAAAATGTATGTTTCTTCGAATGATATATTGGTGGATTTTAACCGTTGATTGTCCAACGTACATAGGTGTAGAAAAAATAAAAAAAAACCTCAAGGCAATGTCTAAGTTCCTAGGTATCGATCTCACTTCCAGGATAGAAATGTATATAATATATCATGTTCTTAAACATTCTGATCACATTAACACTCCAATCTGACTACGATATTTATGTTTGATAATAAAGTGTCTTAACTATATATTTGAAACATATTCAGTGATGTAAAACAGTAATGTAATTTTAAAATAAACAACTTTTAACGTTTTTTACTATCGTTAAATATAAATTTTAAATGTTTGTTTCCCGACGTTTACCCAGTTCTTTGCAGTAAGTATTCATAGTTATAGGCAGACTAGTACGAACCTACTTTCGTCAAAGACTACTTTCAAGAGATCGGGAATCGAAGTAATCTAAATCATACGCGATAAAAACACAAAACGTTAAAATAATTGAATTAAATTTACAATCGCAAAAGCCTAAAAAATTACTGTGATGTAATTTTACCAAGTGTCATATTTTCAACGAGTATTATAGTTAGATAAACTTGGTAGGTACGAGACATGGAGAAAACAGCCAGTGAGAATGTATAAATGTAAATTTCTCTTTGAAACAGATTGCGCCAATTTACACCTGGCGAAGATAGCTCTAATTGTGTTCGGCAAATTAGCGCAATCAATCAATTCCTGACCGTCAGTAGCATGATATCGGTAGAGGAGTCGCATCAGTATGTGCAGTGAGTTGAATATAATTGTCTATGGCTTGAAAGCTGTTTGTATGTTGTATTGTAAACAATTTAATGGAGGATGGGTAAACATTGGTATCGGTTTTGGCGTCTCAAACGTAATTTTAGTTTCACTCTCTCTTTTTCTAAATAAGAACACGCGAAAGGCATACAATATTATTTTAGACATGTCCAATTAATCAACTTGTATCTACTATCTAGTTTAAATTAAACGGCCAATTAAGTGGCCCTTTATTTGTCGAAAAACAAGACGATATTTTGACAGTTCTAAAAAATAAATTTAGACCTGTCAAACGTCTCTTATCCCTTTCTCATGTTTTTTTAGAGATAGCGTGATACTACCTAACCCTTAGGATTTGGTTTGTGACTCCATAATCGACTCTATTATCAACACCCTTTTAAAGTGGGTAATATTTCCTCCGATGCCTTATTGAATACAAATATCCATTTGAGCAACGAATTTATATATGCACTGATTTCATGTGTTGTTAGATGTTTGGATTGATATATCGAAATTGGTTATAGGACAATTAAACTTAACTTCACGTAGGCTTCAGATAGGATAAATCCTACGTGAAGTTAATTGATTCAAAATGAGACAAAGTGCCCTCCATACAAAATCTCTATGAAGGATACTTTGTTTTTATGTACTGATATAAATATAAAAAAATTAATAGGTAATGATAACCGCCTCTCAGAAAATTACTTAAAACAAATTGTGATTGTGATAGATGAAGTAGCCTCGCCCCTATCGATTTCTTTTTCATAATGTTGTTAAAAATGTATAATAATAACAGCCTTATATCCAACCCGCACTCATACTATAAAACAGCAGACACTTACACAAATTTGCCTCATTATTTGTTTCTGATGAGAGTTATATTAGAAGAAAAAAATAGTTAAACTTGAAAACCGATGTTGCCATGTTATAATGAGTAAATTGTATAAGTACCCGTTTTAGAAGGACAATAATGTTTAGTTAAAAATAAAGTAAATATAATTTTGTAATTCACTTAACAGATTGTATTTGTGTGAGTTGCGTAGAGCCTGCATCTTTGGCGTGTTTGCTGTTTTTTTACTGTATCACAGCTTTTAATTAGCAACATTTCAGTTGTTTTGGAAAGTGTTGCTATTTAAAAACTACCTCAGTCTAGCCACTAGAGACCAATGATTATTTTGTACAATATTTTAAACCCAAGAGGTGAATCACTATGTTTAATTATTGATAACATAAGTTTCGTGTGTTATAGTATTATATAAATTTTAAGTAAAGAAACATTGGGTATTATTATTGGGTAAACATTCCGATAAACGAGATTTTAATTTAGTTGATTGTATAGTTTTTGTATAATATTTGCTAGGGTTGCCAGTAACATTTTTTTTATTTTGTGATTGAGTGCTGTGTTATGTTTTGGAAAAGTGTGACATTGTTTTTTTATACTTTGTGTTATCTGTCCTGTTGGAAATTGTACTAATGAAAGAGTTTATTTAATAAAATTGTCCTCTCCATTTTGTTTACAAATTGGTGTAGTAGTTAGCTCAATCTCCTAATAATAAATATACGAACTGAATCATTTTAATTACTAATTAGTTTTATTTTAAGCTATGAACAGATAATAGAATTGGCCAACATTGGTCGACCACTAAATTCCCACTAAACGAATCCGGCTTTTTGTTTTGACATTAAAAGTCCCGACTTATTCGGAAATAATTCTGGCAACACTGCCATCGATCTACCTCTGGGGGTATATTTACCAGAATCTACCTACATCATGGGGACTCAAAATTGCATCATGTTACCCTTGAGATTGACTCATCGAGTGAAGATTTTAAAATTCTATTTGTTATAGACTTAGGGCCGATTTTTCAATTGCACTTTAACGAACTGATTGCTATCCAAACTATTAATTTTCGTGTTTTTAGTTTGTTTTTCGGGTCTTTCATTTCAAAATTAAGGACCGTTAGCCAAATAAGGTTTATTTCTTTAGAATGCCATACATTTTTTTCTTCCCCACAGACTTAGATGATTCAGGGAATTACATAAATCTATCAGAACGCTATCTGCCTATTGAAAAATCGGCCCTCATTATAATAAGATCTATTGGTTGAGTCAAGAAGTTCAAATTATCTACTCTACTAAAATTGCACTCAGGACTGAGTTTTTAAGAATATATCGCCGCGAAAGTCTTACGAAGTTTCGACAAACAAAAGTTCTTTTTGGGCTTCTTCAGTTCAATAAAATTGGCGCCATACGAGTGGTCTTCGTACACAATATCAACATATTTTAAAGTAATCTGTGCACAATATAAAATGAGGATTTATTCGTAAATGTAGGTTTTCACTATCTTCCCAATCTGAAAATTGGTACTTTTTTTATTGATTTTTGAACGAAACATTCGGCTGGCAATGTTGCCAATTTAGCATATCTTATGGCATATTTTCATGTTATTAAGCAAAATCACATTTTTTTCCATATAAAATAGTTATGAAAATTTTTACGTTCCATATACTACTTTTATAAACGTACTAGCTTCTGCCCGCGGTTTTCACTCGCGTTCCCACAGGAACCGTGCATTTTTCCAGGATAAAAAGTAGCCTATGTTACTCTCCGGTCCATAAACTATATCTATGCCAAAAATCACGTCGATCCATTGCTTCGTTACTACGTGAAAGAAGGACAAACCAACAAACACACTTTTGCATTTATAATATCAGTATGGATCAAAAAGACTCATATTATTAAAATTCTTATCTTTTTTTTTGTTTTTTTTTTTTGATGTACTAAAAGTGGCTAAATGCCTTTATTAACTAGCTAATACATAATTCTCATCTTATGATGTATTGTTAATCTGTGCTGCAAATGTCTATTCTTGAGCTACAGAACTTAAAATGTTGGATTCCGAGATTGTCATCTGATACGAAGTAACTCTCTTTAATCTTTGGCACTGCCTGCCGCGGTTAAGAGAGCTGTAATTATTCCAATTACGTCTTCCAGGTGTTCCCCGAGAAAATGTGTCATTCATTATATTGTGACGAGCTATAGGGTAACGTTTGATAGAAAGAAGCCGTTAAACAAACAGTTACTTTATTGAATTCAAAAGGAATCACTTGAAACACTATTCACTACACAAATCACTAGTATATCACTTTGTCACAGATATCTCAATCACTAGTACTTCACTTAGTCACAGATATCACAATCACTACTAGTCGCTTTGAACACACTCCGATGTATATCGCTTGGTATCTCAATTGAAACTGTCTCCGGCCGCGTCCCGATCCGCTTATATATGCGCCGCAAATTGTGCTACCAAGTTCCCGAATGATCTAGTTCAAGGTCAACTATGGACGTCTCTGTTTTACGCATACATCCGTCCCTTGTACACACATCGAGGACTTTCCAGATGGTAGTAGACTATGTCCATCTCGTTCTATCACGCGTGTAGCTATCTCTCTCTCGCATTATTCTGGAACATTCGGTTAGGTAATAGGTACAATTGTTCCTCTCTTTTGCGCCTATAGCCATCCTGCTCACACTTTCTTCTGGAAGTTTTGAGAGACATGATCGAGGCTAATCGTCTCTCTCTTTCACACGATAGGCTGTCCCTCTCACACACCTTCGAGAATGTTCCGCGGACCGGAGGGGTGTAACTTGGCCTGAAACGGCCTGAAAACGGGTTTTCAGGAAATGGTGCCATGTAATTACTCGTGTCCTGAAACGGACTGAAAACATGTTTCAGTCTGCTGAAAACGGCGTTAAGTAGGAGTAATTTTTGATTAACTGATATGTGTTAGGTCTTCCTCCGAAACGACCCGAAAACATGTTTCAGCCTGCTGAAAACGCCTGTAAGTGGCAGAAAATTAAAAAAATGTTTCTGCGAGTTGTCTTTTACCCCGTCTCCGTAACAATATTATCTTTCTACAAACAACATTCTTTCTTCGAAGGCGCACTGAGCACTACACTGAGCCTTCCGGCTTTCACATCTACATGCACATGAACTGCGAATGAAGACCTTAGACCAAGATATTGACATTTTATTCGAAAACATAATCGATTAATTTAGTTGGTTCATGTGCAATTAAAATTAAATGGCTTTTATTTGACACTTAGAATTAATGGCATTTTTAATAATTATTAATAACAATAATTATTAGCATTGCTATGGCAAGATTTTACTCCAGTTTAGCAGATTGTATATTGGTCTTGTTGGCAACAGCTGGAATGTCGTTGTCAAATGTCAACTTGTCAAGTCAACAGGCCCGCAAGTCCCGCAACTGTCAAATAATATTTTGTTTGTCATTCAGGCTAATCATGGGTAGCACACACATATAAAACGAGTTTCGTGCGAGCTACTCTTTTTTAAAATTGTGGTAGTACGCTGTGATAGCACGATTGAGGCGAGGCGACGACGCCTCGCCTCGCCTCGATCTTGCTACCACAGTGAGGCGAGCTGAGTAGGAGCCAATCGAGGCGCACGTACACACGTGACTCACCACCACATCGCCACACGCCTGCTAGACGTGTATGTGTGTTGTGTGTCGGATCGGATGAAATCAAACGTAGTAAAAGACACTTAGAACTTAACTCGCATCATTATAATTTAAAATTCTATAAATAAATAGGGTAAATCACCCAAACGTCAGCACTGCACCAAATAACGGCACCTTGGCAAAAAAGTGCAAACCATTTATTACTGTGTATGGTTCTTACATTGCCAATTGGAAAAAAATACGGCAGAATTCATCTTTTTAACAATAGCAAAGTTTTTAATACGAAAAGGCTAAAAATGGCGCCAACAAAGTGATTCAAAGAAGTCGTTCTGCAGTTATTGTAATTTTGCGGCCATTTTGATTGAACGACGGTAAGATCTTACCTGCTTAAAATTAACATTATATTTGTAGTGATTAGATGATTTTAATGAAATTGTATTTATTAAGTGTTTTATAAGTATGAAGACCCTTTTTAGAATAAAACATTTAAAGCTTTCCGTTAACTAATTGCTAAAAAGAGGATGCCAACAATTGGGTACAATTTTTTTAGATTTTCTAATTTATCAGCACCCATGTTGATATGTGGGTTTAAGAGGCTACAGCTCGCCATACTTTCCATATAAACGCTCGTACGCGATTATAGTGTCCTAAAAAATTTTTATTTAGAAGTTTTGAGCAAATAGTTATCATGTACTCTATATCTAGGATTCCGTGGGAGCAAAAATTTAAAATTTTGAGATTCCAACTCAGCACAAGCCTTCAAAAATCAGCTTTTTTGGACAAATTTTACCTTGACTTTAGCCGTTCACAGTGTTCTCATAAATGTAAAATTCAACAAAACACTTCCATATAATCCTTGGACATGTAATGGAGATTCTAAATAACAAACATTTATTTTACAAACTTGTAAGGCATTTTCTTTTGATAATGCCTTACAAGTGTGCGTGTTTTTACACGTATTTCCTGGAAAAGGTTTAGGAAATTACCACGCACTAATTGTCTTTGGAAATTTTATTTGGAAATTTATTTCAAAATTTTCAGAATGCGAACCGAAGCCTCTGGCGTTGTCTCTCCTTTTTCCGTAATGCCTGTTTTTCTTCGATGAAAAAAAAAAGACTTAAGGCCATTTTTGCGTTGGGCAGGTCATGAAGCGGCACCTTAATGTGTGTAAACTAATTTAGTTGTTTTTCAATAGTTACCTTTGTTGGTATTATGGAATAAGGGTATTTTTTGAATAAATGCTTTGTATATGATCGTTCTCCAAATGATGGCACCATGCTGAAACCACATTTACCATTTATGAGCATAGTGTTCATAGTTGTTTTAATTCTGTGCCAATAACTGGATTTTTTTACTGTTGGCTCATTAACAAGCTCAAAGTTGCACAACGAGCCATGGGGCTATGCTCGGGGTTTCCCTGCGTGATAGAATGAGAAACGAGGAAATCCGCAGGGGAACGAAAGTCACCGACATAACTCTCAAAGTTAGCAGGTTGAAATGGCAATGGGCAGGCTACATCGCTCGTAGAACCGATAACCGATGGGGAAGAAAGGTTCTCGAGTGGCGACCACGAACCGGAACACGTAGTGTAGGACGGCCCCCCACTAGGTGGACGGATGACCTTGTCGAAACCGCGGGGGACCGTTGGATGCAAGAGGCGAGTAGCCGATCCAAGCGGCGTTCTATGCGGGAGGCCTATGTTCAGCAGTGGACGTCTTCCGGCTGATGATGATAACGATTCATCATGATGATGATGATGATTAATTGGATTCACCTGAACCCGATTCCTAACTTGAGCTCTCTTTTCGCGCAATAATTCGATTACAAAAACAAGAAAAGAAGAAAAAAGTGACAAAGATTAGTAAGACAAAAGTATATTATTGAAAAAACTGAAATAAAAAGAGTTTTAACTGTAACTTGTTACGGATATATTTTCTTGGAATACCTAGGTCTAATTCTAAATGGCCTATATTTTAATAAAAGCCTTACAACTCTATTTGTAGAAGAATTTTATTTGCTCCAATCTTGGTGCTGATAATTGGGTAATTTCGTGCCAACAACTGGCAACAAGCATGCCAATAAATGGAGGTACGATCATTTTTCAATCTCTTTTAATATTCTCTTGTATTGCTAACGTTATCGTTTCAAAAGTTATACAAATATAAAGATTAATAAACAAGATGTTTAATAATCGCAACAATTTAGCTGATATAAGTTGCTTTTAATTTAAAAAACCAATTTGAAATGAGACAACCTCTTAAAGTGCTGATAATTGGGTGTTTTACCCTATTAAAATAATAAATAAATAAATAAAAATTATGCGATATTTTTTAATCCCTTGCCTTTCTTTTCGAAAATATAATGATTTTTTAGACACTATTGAAGTTTTCATATTCAGTTAGATAACTACTCCTAGCACGTATCGCAAACGCCCCGCGGTCCACGGCTTGTACTCACCTTTTCGATTTCATTCATTCAAATTTCAAATCAACTACTCAGAGACTCATTCACTCACTCGGTACACTGATGTGTGGTGTTCTTTGAATCTGTGGTCTAATTGTGGTGTGGACTGTGGTAGCTGTGGAGTGTGGTGTGGTAACCTGGTAACTGTGGAGTGTGCTGTGGTAGCACGTTGAAATAAAACGAGGCAGTGACTCTTTGTGTGGAAGTGAGTAGATACAAACGTGCTACCACACGTGCTGTGTACCCAAGACTAAATTTCAGGCCGTGAACTTTTCAATTTTTCATTCGAATATTGCATTTTTTTCTAGAAAAATGTCTGAAATGGAAGTAACGGAGAGTACAAACGATTGCTCAAATGATTTGTGTGAGTTCCTGTGTTATACTCTAAACATATTCATGAAAAATGGTTGATAACTAGAAGTCTTTCAAACCGGGTGTTTTTGCAGATGTTTTAGTAAAATATTTTGTTTGTAGTGTTACTGGACCGAGTATTCCTCCGCCTTGGTAATGCAGATTCGGATGAGCAGCTCGAGAGTTGCCTCAACAGGTTTCTACCGCCCGTAATCCTTAAATTGTCATCGCCTCATGAACAGGTTGGTTTTTGTGTACTTAATTAAACAACCCAATTATTTGTTAAAACATTTGATGTTAATTGAAAGCTTTATAGTGTATATAACACAGCGTAGATAAATGCTCACTTAACAGGTGCAGCGTTAAATGAGCATTAGTGTGAATGACTAGCTTTTTGAAGCCAGAAATGAACTGCCAGATATAATTCATCACAGGTTTGGAACCCGTGTTCCAAACTATGAAATTATATCATTTATATGGACTAATCATCATTCTTTAACTATAATCTGCTAAAAATTCACTTCACTAGATGGATTAGTAAAAGCTTTATGCCCCTAAATACATAAAATGTGCATCATTTAATTAATCCTTTTTACCACTCCTATAAACAGGTTCGGACAAAAGTAATGGAGTTATTGATACATGTGAACAAGAGAGTAAAATGCCGGGCAGAGGTGCAGCTTCCAGTGCAGACCTTACTGCAGCTCTATGGAGACCCTACATCAAATAGTTTCATTATTGCAAGTAGCTTTTTACTAAATAAATTACTATTAACATTACTTTTAACTACTTAAATATGCCTGACTTTTTTGTTTACATATTACAGCTTTTAATTTGTATTTTTCTACAATGTAACTCATCAGTTAATAAGCTAAATTGAAGTATTTAGCTCTAATTTCATTTGTACAACAATACTGCCCTCCTAACCATAAACAGCGCAATCGACAGTTTTGGCCAAAATGAGTTATATACATATTCGGAATCTACGTAACAAGATCTATTTGGATCAATTACCCGTTTTTTCGTATATTTGATAGAAAAGGAAATAATGTTAAGCATAAAGAACGTAAGTGACATATTTTTATATTTTTCCTAAGGATTAACAGCGTATGGTAGCCTACGGTTCATTAGTTGCGAAGGACATGCGATGAATACTAGTCATAAACAACGTAAGTGCGCAGATGCGATGTTTATCGCTAGGATAATTTGATTGCACTCAAATAAATTACCAAGTATGCGTGTAAAATTAGCCACCTAAAATATTTATCACGGGTAATTTGAAAAAAATCTGCCTTCATAGGAATCCAGGAGGATTCCTATGAAGGCAGTATCTTAGAAGAAGAAATTTTAGAGAACGATACTAGTATAGTTTATGGAAAAATAGGATACAAGCTACAAAAAGAACAGAATATACACTACGGTGAAAGTAGAAAAAAACTACAACATTACAAAAGACCAAACAAAAATTAACCTAACATTCAACAGTCCTAAAGGAAGAAAAAAAGCTAAAGAACAGACTAATGACATAATGCTGCAGGAAAAAAAACAGATAAAGAAACAGAAAACTGATTTAAAGATGAAAACCAGGAAAGAGTTAATAGGAGAATAAGCCACTGACTTACCGAAGGAAGGAAAAACGACATTTCAAGAATGCGTAATATTAAATAACAGAGGGAAAAGGAAAAAAACAAGCAACAGACAAAAGTACATTTACCAAGGGAAACAGAAAATAACCTTTAAAGAGATCAACAGAACCCTGACTTATCTAAAGATATAAAAAAACGAGCTAACAAGTAAACATAATAACGACTTAGCCAGAGCCAAAGCAAATTATTCGATAGGAGGACAGAATGATTTGGATATTGGACAGCGGAATTGTTTAAACAACAAATACCAACAAGAGTCCTGTGCCTCGAGGTTTAACTAAATCTGTAAATCCTAGTAAAAGGAGAAAATTTGAAAAAAGTTTGAAAGATAGACAAATGAAGAAAAGAACAAGAAAAATTTCGCTAAAAAATCCATGCAATATGTAAAAAACTGCACCATGAGAAAACTGACAATCAAAGAAAATAAATACATGATAAATATGCAAATTTGAGTTATGAAGCAAGAATCCTATTTATTAAATGTTTGAATGATGCAAAACCAGTGCTAAAAAGATTAGAGACAACCAATAAAAATAGAACAATTACATATAAGTATTACCTGAATGCCAGCATATTACTAACGATAAGCATCATATTATCACTTGTGCTAGTTATAAACAACGCAATTACCCATTTTCCTAGGCATAAGAAACGCAACTGCTGCACTTGCGTTGTTTATGCCTAGTAAAATCGATAAAGTTATTTTACGTGTCCTAGCCATAAATAATTTTTGGTCTGTAATTAATAAAATACTTACTATAAACGTTTCTAAGTTGCATGATATTGACGTATGCACCAATAGGTATAGCAGAAAATATATTTTTTTATAATATTTTAATAATCTTTTGTGTTACAATGAAAAGACGGAAAAAAACTTTAAGCGCGTTTTTCTCGAAACTTACCGCCATGCACTTGCGCTGTTTATGGTTAGGAGGGCAGAATAGATAACTATAAAGTACTACAGGTATTTGACAGCTGCTACTTACTGTAGTCAGACAAATAAGTCCCAGAGAGCAAAACTGTAATTAGTATTCCAACATTTGTCATACTGTACCCCTAGTACGAGTTTTGATAGTTTTCGAATACTACATTTCGTATCGTTTGCTCCCATACATTTACGTGCAGCGCCCCTAGCGAAAACTTGGAGGAACTGAAATCGGTAGTATGGGCTATTTCGAATCGTAGTATTTCGAAAACGAAAAAAGTTTTCGAGTAGTATTTTGCATTTGGGCAGTATGAGTTGCCACTTTGACACGGTGACGGTAGTAAACAAAGACGTTTTCGAAAACTTAAAAAGTTTTGTTACTCGTTGACTAAATCGTCGTGAGAGCGTGTAATCGTCTTGTGATTTTTGTGGAAACTATGATGAAAAGACGGAATTTTGCGATGCGGTTAGCTGCGGAAGCTGTAGAAGCTGACCGTCGTGATGAGGAGCGTCGGGAGCTAACACAGAGGCGGCGGTTATTGGTACCCAGCCGTATCTCCAACACTCACTTTATGTAGCGGTATCGGCTCACAAAAGAAAGTTTTGCGTACCTCTGTGAGACTCAAATCTCAGGAGCTCTCAAAGAATCACACTGAAGACAAAGGTACTTCCTAAGATTTTTATTTTCTATTGCAAATGTATAGGTTAAATAAATATTTAAAAAAATATCTAGAACCACTTTGTTTTAATGAGATTTATTATTTACATGTAATTAGTAAGTGCTTTGATAAAACGCATTGCATAAAACAAGAAATTTACAAGCACTCCAATAATTGTCCCAAATTATGTTAAAGAATAAAGAATTATAGAATCTATGTCCTAACATGGATAGTTATTATACTCTTTGGTCCTAACCTACGATAAATACAATGTCTGTGGATAAATACGATAAACATAACGTCAAACAGATAAAAATAGCAAAATATATTTGTCTCTTTACATTTCTCCAAGTGTAAGAGAGATAGAAATATACAGTATGAAGTTCGTTCATTCGAGATCGTCGATATTCGATATGGTGTAAACGTCTTTCTAAAATGTTAACTCATACTACCGATTACAATGAAAACTATTAGTTTAGTGAGCTCACGAAAACTATTATCGTTTTCGTAATTTTAAAACTCGTACTAGGGGTACAGTACCCCTAGTACGAGTTTTGATAGTTTTCGAATACTACATTTCGTATCGTTTGCTCCCATACATTTACGTGCAGCGCCCCTAGCGAAAACTTGGAGGAACTGAAATCGGTAGTATGAGCTATTTCGAATCGTAGTATTCGAAAACGAAAAAAGTTTTCGAGTTCTATTTTGCATTTGGGCAGTATGAGTTGCCACTTTGACACGGTGACGGTAGTAAACAAAGACGTTTTCGAAAACCTAAAAAGTTTTGTTACTCGTTGACTAAATCGTCGTGAGAGCGTGTAATCGTCTTGTGATTTTTGTGGAAATTATGATGACAAGACGGAATTTTGCGATGCGGTGAGCTGCGGAAGCTGTAGAAGCTGACCGTCATGATGAGGGGAGCGTCGGGAGCTAACACAGAGGTGGTGGTTATTGGTACCCAGCCGTATTTCCAACACTCACTTTGTGCAGTGGTATCGGCTTACAAAAAAGTTTTGCGTACCTCTGTGAGACTCAAATCTCAGGAGCTCTCAAAGAATCACTCTAAAGACAAAGGTACTTCCTAAGATTTTTATTTTCTATTGCAAACGTATAGGTTAAATAAATATTAAAAAAATATATGTATCTAGAACCACTTTGTTTTAATGAGATTTATTATTTACATGTACGTACTAAGTGCATTGATAAAACGCATTGCATAAAACAATAAATTTACAAGCACTCCAATAATTGTTCCAATTTTTTATGATAAAGAAGAAAGAATTATAGAATGTAGGTCCTAACATGGATAGTTATTATACTCTTTGGTACTAACCTACGATAAATACAATGTCTGTGGATAAATACGATAAACATAACGTCAAACAGATAAAAATAGCGGAATATATTTGTCTCTTTACATTTCTCCAAGTGTAAGAGAGATAGAAATATACAGCATGAAGTTCGTTCATTCGAGATCGTCGATATTCGATATGGTGTAAACGTCGTTCGAAAATGGTAACTCATACTACCGATTACAATGAAAACTATTAGTTTAGTGAGCTCACGAAAACTATTATCGTTTTCGTAATTTTAAAACTCGTACTAGGGGTACAGCACTTATATTGAGCTGGCAGAAAAAGTTTTTAACAATGTAATATTATCAGCAAAATATGATTAAGGTAAGACTATATTATTATAACTGTTTTCATTTATTTTTACAGAACTTCTCAATTATTTATATAACAATGGGTTTTCCAAGGCTGCCTCGAGAGCAACAGCTAAGCTTGACCTCGGCTCTGGTTACCTCCATGGAGAACAAGCCACAGGGCCATCAGGATCAGTAAGTTATGTCACACAGGTTTCTACATAATACCGACTACTTCTACATAATACTTAATGGAGCTGGCTAGAGGCAGAGTGACAATCAAGGATGGTTGATGTGGAAGCAGAGATCCCAAAGCCGGAGCTGGATTAGATAATTTCCAGGGTGATTCGCTGTTATTGAAAAAACAAACGTGCTCTATTTTATCCACTTATTCTATGTGGCGAGACCTGCACTGACATCCCACTTGTGATGTTTAGTGCATCTACCCCTGGTGGTATCTATGGTGAATGGAAGAGGGCCTTGAGTAATTGGTCCAGTGATGCCACTGTAGATGGCGAGAAGTTTTATCCACTGTAGCCAGGGAGCCTAATAGCTCCAGAAGATATAGATTCTAGATGTAGGTCTGAAGACCCACATGTGTACAAAAGGCCCATAGAGCTCAAAATCGCAGATCAACTCCTCTCTAATATACTCATAGTATTTATTTCCTTTAAACTTCCAACATCAAGTTCTGTATTCTGTTAAAAATAATGACATTTTTCTAGGATTTTGATGCTAGTCATGCCTCTACTTGGCGACATCAAAGAAGCAGATCTGAATTTGAAGGAGAAGCCCAAAGTTTCTAATCTGATACTTAAGTTTGCCACTGATGTGCTGTTATTACCATACAGGTGAGTTTGGGTTTTAGATTATTCACGACATCTCTTCATTTGACATAATGAGACGAGTTCTTTGCACCGCATGTTAACAGCTGCATCGGTAGACATAAAGGGATATAAATATCTCTTATCTCGACACGACGACAGGCACGCATCTTAGCCCTGCTGAACAGATATGAAAGCATGTGGTATTGTTAGAATTCTTACATCATCCCGAGTGACACTGGCTAGGGCAGTAGTGTTTTTAATTTTATTAATTATACTTGTTTTTGTTAATTTTTACAGAGCTCTGCCAAACCCTGGAGAGAGTGAGTTTCAAGTCCCGCCCGGTATGAGTATGAAAACTTACAAGAGAATCATTGCTAAGAACCAACTTAACCCTAACCAGCTTGAAGAGGTAAAAAATAATAGTGCATAGTAAAATATGGTTGTGGTCGAAAATCGTTAACGCGAAAGTCGCGTCATTTTCAAAATAGACAAATCAAACACACAAGACAAGTGTTTAGTGTTTAATTTTTTTTAAAGCTTTACAATTTGTTCAATGAAATTTAATTTAATTTTTTGTTTGTGTTCAATATAGTAGGAATTAATGTGTTATTTTAGTTAATTTACATTGTAATATGCATTGTTTTTTGAGCTTTTGGTGAATTGGGAGACTGTCATGCTCACCAAAGACATGTTGTTGGTAAATAAATAAATAAATAAATAAATATTAAATTATTTTATGAAGCGATAGTGGCACCAGATTTGTGGTGATGGTTCAAACCTTATAAAGTTAAGTTTAATTTATTACTCGAATAGTACTTTCTGGCTGAAACACAACATCAAAATAGCCAGGAGTAAATCTAATAAAAAGCGTTGGTGATGGAAAACATCCTGACATTCATCATTGAAAAGACACAATAAACTAGCAGACCTGTTAAAATTTTAATTTGCGGAGCCTGATTTAATTACAAAGAAAAGACAGAATAACAACTAATTTTATAAACATCTATCCTAACCGTTTGTATTGCTTACAGATGAAATTGTCAATAGTGAATTTTATAAGCAAGGATATATTTAACATGAACGATGTTCTGCTAACATTGATCGTGGCCGCTGCTGACTCGAGGTTCAGCGTTGCCAACCACGCAAACAGCCCTCTGATAAGAGTAAATAGGTAATAAATACTTCTATTTAATGTTTTTATATTTACGCATGGTAAATAAGCGGTAAAAAACTAGTATTATTATTTTTCAGTGTTGATGATTTTTCTATCATAAACTTTTGTAACTTCTAATAATAGCAATTTAATTTTTGTAGTTCTGTGGATTGGTCTCAACCATCAGTCGTCGCTCCTCTGTATTCCTTATATTTGGGTACCTGGGGCGGGCTTAAGGTACCTCCAGATGACCGCAAGGTAACACATTTTACTTAGTAATTATTTCGATAAAACTTTCTGATATATGTACATTAGGTAACATGTATTTCTTATTTCATAGGTCCCAGCGTGCACAAGACTGCGTTTGAAATTGATCCAGTATTTGAACAAAGCTACTGGTCCTGCACTTATGTTTCCACATTGTGTTCAGGTATTTGTTGTACAATCTTAGACCTTATTTCAAAAATGTTAAGGGTTGATTTTAGTGTTAACAAATACATTTTAATTTTTAGGTAGTGTTTTCATCGTTATTCGACCCAAACACCAATTCCCGATTGCGGAATATGGCGCTGATGTTTTTGCTCAACGTTATAAATGGGTAAGAATAATTTATTTTTGAAAAGGGTTTTGAAGATGGCTGGATTTATGAAGATTAAGCACAATCCTCATTCATAAAAAAGTTAATGAAAAAAGTCAATTCATTTGGAGTTGGTGCAGTAAGTCTTTTTCTTCCACTCTCCCCTGTCAGCCGTCAGAGTTTCATGCACTTCCAATTCATTCACATCCGCCTTTGCACAATCCACCCATCTTTTCTTTGGTCTTCCTCTCAACCTTTCCATCCCTCATCATATGCATCACTCTCTTAATAATATGCGTTTCATCTCTC
Organism: Crocallis elinguaria; assembly: GCA_907269065.1. Taxonomy (NCBI): domain Eukaryota; kingdom Metazoa; phylum Arthropoda; class Insecta; order Lepidoptera; family Geometridae; genus Crocallis; species Crocallis elinguaria. The sequence goes on along the minus strand of OU026079.1, from coordinate 4,666,842 downwards.
CTCATAACATGTCCGTACCAAGTCAAACGACTCCCTCAGACAACCTCTAATATACTCATTAATTATTTTATCCATTCTCGTTACTACACATCCATCTCAATGTTCAAAGTTAAATTAAAGTTATACAATTCATGTTCTGTCTAATTTGTAAATATTAAAAACCGTACATTGATTCAATATACATATAACAACAATAATAGCAGTTTAAAACTTAGGTTCATCACGTTGTTTTATTTTCAGTGGAGAGGAGACGCAACTTAAGAAAGTGTCAACAGTATTCCTTCAGGGCCTCCTGAAACTGATCAGATCTGATGAGCATGTGGAACAGCAACCCAAAGCATACATGTGTCTAGGTAAATTTTCAACCTTTATCTAACTTCACTGGTATTGTGCAGATACATTATAACTAATTGCTGCCCTGCGGGAGATTCTCAAAGCAACCATGCATTTATCCGGGATAAAAAGTAGCTTATGTTACTCACCCTTCTATAAACTATGGCTATGCACAAAATGCTGTCGATCCGTTACTCTTTTTGGTGTGTGTAAGGACAAACCAAACACACTTTCGTATTTATAATAGTACGGAATATTACCTATAATTGTACTGTCCGAGTTGGTAGGCAATTGGTTCCAAGAGGGGCGATGAGTGGCTAATTTGTATCGCCTTGAATGTTTCTTCGCCAGGTCGTCTAGCCATAAAATGCCCGGAAACTGTGAATAACCAGTTCGGTTTGCTCGAAGAATTAGTGAAGAAGATACCAGAAGCCGGCGCGGAAATGAAGACCGCGTTACGAGACGCTGTGCTTGAAATGGCGGTCGCTTATAAGATTTCTGCTCAAGGTAAACTATTTGATACTGGGCTGTTGTTTTACACAAAAATGACTTGTTGTATAGTATGAAACATAGATGGCATCACCGAGAAGTGAAATCAATGTCAAAATTAAAATAAACAGGTAATATATTTGATGGATCAACGACCTACGTATTTCTAATTTTAACTTATTGAACTGTCAATTTATCGATTGCTATGGATCGCAAAGTTCCGTACTTGCGCCACTGGATTGAGAAATGGGAACATAAAAACTAACCTACGTACAAATACAAAAGTACGTATTTAATTTTGCCGTCGTAGAGAGACAAAAATTTTTATTAATCCTTCGTTTTATTTATGCTTAGCAAAGTTTAAAGAAATATTTATATAAGTATTTGTATTTCAGAGAAAAATAGAGCGGCCGGGCTAGCTACGATAGGTGAAGCGAGCTCGTCGCAAACAGAACTGATGGATATAGACGATGCGGAAGTGAAAGGCAAGACGAGTCCCTACGACGAACCACAGGCTCTTGCGCTTTTCGCTCTGTTGGATCAGTAAGTCTCGTGAGATAGACGTAGATCAAGTCGGTATTACAAATACTGTAAATAATTATTTCACAGTATTTGTAATACATACCGGCAATATAATATAATATTGTTATAATCATTGTTAGTGGGAGGACTAACTCTTCTGCGAGTGTCCCTCTGGGTTGTTACCACCGCTTTGCTCGTGAATTCTGCCGCCAAGCAGTAGTGTGCAAGCATTACTGTGTTCCGGTATGATGAACAGAGTATCCAGTGAAATGACTGGGCTTATGAGACTTAATACCTAATGTCTCAGGGTAACGAGCGCACTGCAGTGCCGCGCAGGCCTTTGTGTTTAAAACTTCTGGGTGGCACTGCAATTGTTATGGCCCGGCGTTATACTTACCATCAGGCAAACGACCAGCTCGTCTCGTTACCAAATAACATAAAAAAAACCCACTTTATCCGTAACATTCCGCTAGATGGCGCTGGCTTTAAGTTGGACAATGGACATACATTTGATAAATACTGTGAAATAAATATTTACAGTAATACCGGAAATACTTATTTCACAGTATATGTAATACTGGCGTCAGAATTTCTAAGTTGGACATACAAGTGTATGTCGCCGGAGTTCAAGCCAGCGCCATCTAGTGGAATGTTACGGATAAACTGTTATAACTATATTTTTTTAATAATAGTGTTTCTTCATTTACTATAATATATATATTTTATATTCTTATAAAAAAAATTAACTTATGGTGTGGTTATTCCCAACCCCAGAAGATATGAAGATGAAGCTAAAGTTAAACAGGTCGATTTACATGTCTTTTTTTCCTCGAATTATTTAGCTAAATTATAAAATAATATTTCTTTGTACTAATTACAGCTATATGCAAAATGAAGAGTCAATGATCCGGTACATAGCGATGCGCTATGCCTCTACAGTATTTCCACAAGACTACATTCCGTCCAGATATCTACTGTTGCTGGCTAGTGGAGATAGGTATACATGTTTTAAAATATGTATACTATTAAAACACAAATATTGTATTTATATTTTACTAGCTTCTGCCCGCGGTTTTCACCCGCGTTCCCACAGGAACCGTGCATTTTTTCGGGATAATAAGTAGCATATTGTTATTCTCCGGTCCATACACTATATCTATGCCAAAAATCATGTCGTTGCTCCGTTACTGCGTGAAAGAAGGACAAACCAACAAACACACTTTCGCATTTATAATATTAGTAGGATTTAATTTCCACTGTATTGATTTTAAAACCGGCGATAACCAACCCTTAAAACAAGTACACATAGTAATATACTTCAACATGTGACTTCAAATTTAGAATACATTTTGGAATAGAAACGGAGATACTAAAGTTACGATCGCAGTACGCGGAACAGAGACCCAATTCTGGTGGACTTGTCACATATTTATATTAAATTTTTCATTCCTTTCATTTATATTAAAATAAAAGGCAGATAAAAGAGACCGAAATAGTCGAATTGTAATGAGAAACCCAATAACAAATCTAGTAAAAAGTCCTCTGCTAAAATCAGTGCCTATAATTACTATTGCAAATTTACTAAGTATATTCTATCATATTGTACCCTATAAATAGCTTATCAAATTGTTATAATTAGAGTAAATTATACTATAAGTCTAGAGGAGACGTTACAAAGAATTATTGGCCCACCATTACTCTGCAGTTCTATTGTGTCTAGTGCCATTATACATGGCAAAAACGTATCGACTTGACACTAACCCTTTAAAATAGAACAAGCCCTAAAAGGGATAAGTTGAAGACTGAAGTTATGTTACTCTTGTTCAGTGTTCGGGTAGACAAGAGATTTCGACTAAAAGATAAATTTGATTTTTGTTCTAGCCAAGACGAAATCTCAAATGAAGCACTCAAGAGCCTCTATGGCACGTCACGACCCTCCGAAATAGAGGACGTAGTCAACAACGTATCGAAGAAAGAGACATCAACAACCAACATCGACGAGAGCACCAAGAGTGACAGAGACAAACCACAAGAAGAGGAAGAAGAGTTCAAAGTGCCAAAGTTTAAGGACATGGTCAATTATTTGTGGGATCAAATGCAGAAGAGGAAAAATGGATCCAATGCTAAGCATAGATTCGTTATAAGTAACCAGGTGTTGCAGTTTCATCCGTCGACATATCAAGAGGTAAATAACCCACTTCATATTATGCAGCATTCACTGCTCCTTTAAATAATTGAGCGCAAATCAAAGATAAATCAATAATAATAAGTAATATGATGTATCTAGGGATGTTGAGCCACATGGACAATAGTCAGTTCCACAAAGCTTCGAAGCTTATTCTAATAAAATTAGAATAGTTTCAACTTCAAAAAAAATTGCACGAAATGGGGAGGCACAGACAAAGCTAATCTCAGATGGCGCCGCCGTCGCTGGTGCTTGTCACTGATGTTTACTTTGAGGGCTAATGAATCAAACTATAACTAGTAAACATGCTCGCGTTTAAAAATCATTAGATTTGAAATGGTCACTAGAAGAATAATTGGTTTCCATTAATTTTTGATGAGCAATGCTTTGATCCACAACTTCCGTTTTTTCTCGTCAAAGGGTAAACGTGTGTACCTTAACTTTACACTGAATTGCACTTTACACAGGTATACTTTATTGCAAAGACGAGTTTTTGTTTACTTACTAAAATTTTATAATGAAGTTTCATAGTGAAACAACACCAGCGATAATACGCCACCTAGCGGGATAACTAAGCAGTGTGCCTCCCCATTGAGATAATTTGATTAGTTATCGTGGTAACCACGGTGATATCCATTTTTAACTTTTCTACTAGCGATAGCGATTGTATAAAGCGGTTACCATGGGGACTTATCCCAATTTGAAATGATGAGACCCTTGGGGTAGAAATATGTTGCTAAGGATTTATTTACCACTAGCTTCTGCCCGAGTTCCTACAGGAACCGTGCATTTTTCCGGGATAAAAAGTAGTCTATGCTACTCTCCGGTCCATAAACTATATCTATGCAAAAAATCACGTCGTTCCGTTGCTCCGTTACTGCGTAAAAGAAGGAAAAACCAACAAACGCACTTTCGCATTTATAATATTAGTAGGAGTCCCATTGTAAATGTATGTTGTTTCATAATTGTGTGCAGTATCTAGTTAATCTATCTCTTTGTAGATACTGCGTTACTTCCGCATGTGCCTCAACCGCGCCGCGGCTCTCAAAGATTGCTCGCAGCACCCCAACGCCACGTCGCCGCTGCTAGCCAAGTACTTCTACGACTACTTGCTGGACACTGAGGTGTTGGAGCGCTACCTCACCATGGTCACGGCTCTACTGAGCGCCAGCCCGGGTGAGGAACACAATGATAAAAGACTTGACCTTATAATTAATTGAAATGGAAATACAACTAAAACTGTCTAAAATATTCATCGAAAAGATATTATTCTATTCACGCTCTTATGCAAATAAATAAAATTAAAGTGTCTGTTTGTAATATAAAAATAACAGCTTTTTAAAGAAAAACAATGTGAACACACTTAAAATGCTGGATTGGAAGGCAACGGAGAAGCTTCAAGGAGTCCTGCTTCCTGATTTGTTTAGTAAAAAACTTATTCTTGATGATTGTTGACTTTTATCTTATTGGCAGAGTTCATCAATTCAGGCAAATCAATACACGCTTGATTAAAAGCACTCTTAATAGCTAGTGTGTTGTCTGTGTCGTAACTAAACCTCTTTTTTCCAGATGTGATGCCGCTAACGTGTTTCCTGGACATAGTCGGATGCGTATCCGAGAAGATATCATCCAAATACACCGGCTTACTACCGTTTTTGCGTAACCTCTTCACGACCAGTACCAAAGAGGAAATAAGAGAGATAGCTTCTGCTATTTATGCGATTATCACGGTGAATACCAGCGATAAATCTTCCATAGATAAAGAGATCAAAGAGTTTGTAGTACAAGCGGTTGCGAATAAGTCTTTGGAAGCGCAGTGTGGTTACGTGTGTGCGTTTGCGCATATGTGTGAGAGGTGCGTTGTGCTCTCGAAAAGGGGGAAGTTTGGGGGGAAAGGGTTCAGTGTGGCTGAGTGGGAACCGTTTCAAGAAGGCGCTGTTTGTTTAGGTAAGTTCTATTTGTGCTTAGTAGTTTACTGGTTTTACTCTGAGTCATAGAGACCCTCGTAGAGTCATATTGTATATCATTCTGCATGTGATTCCGGACTACATTTTCAGGGTTTATGTAACATTCGTATTTTTTAAAGATAGCTTATTTTGAAAAATCTCATATCGTTAGGTGCTGATGCTAGAAATCACGGACTTTATAGAACAAGTACTCGTTTATTTCACAAACACCAACAAAAGTCCACAACGCAAGAATCACACAAAAAAATCTCTTTAAATGCCACAAAGAAACAACATGACGCCTGTAGCTAGAGACAGTGTCTAAAAGATAAACACCGCAACACAACATTCACAAGTAAAATGATTAGAACAGTCACAACAGAAGTGATTTAGACAACGTTTGGAGCCTAAAGTTTAGACACTTCTTAAATCAAGGTCTAGACAGTGTCAAAAAGATAGATGTCTAAAATGATTAGGAATGTGTCAACTGAATGGAGTTAAACAACGATTAGACACTACTTAAATCAAGTTTTGGGGTTGTTTATATTTTAAACACGTGACTAAGGCATGTTTAGGAGTTAGACGATGTTCAACACACCTTTAAATTTTTTGTGGTAAGATCGACTGCGTTCATTGAGCACTTAAAAATCCAGAGTTCACGAATATCGCACTTAATATTCGCGTCTAAATTCAAATCCAAGCTGATAGACTAGATCGCCTAAACCATTTATATCATGCCACTTGCCACGTTATAGTTGGGCATTACTTTATTTAAGTGTATCATTATATGTTTTGCAGCAAACTTCCTGTCAAGCCCTCAAACGCTAGTCGTCAGTACCGCCACGACAGCCGTCTCCCTGCTCGGTCGCTGCACTGGACTGCCGCTCCCCCCAACTTCCCCAAAACAGGACGCCTTCCTACAAACGGACAACCCGTTCAACGCGGCTAATGTCATCGACCCCGGTGACGTCATCACTAAGTACAGCGTAGCTGAAAGGCTGTTCAAAATTGTTGCCAACGCGAAGTTGCCCTCGAAGGTCAAAGAGAGGGCGCTGTACACGTTAGGATTGCTCTGCTGCGGGGAACGAGTGCCGTTTGCGAAGCAGATTGTTATGGGATTCTTGCAGATGGCCAAAGATGTAAGTAAATTACCTAATTTATTTAGCGAAGCGAATGGCGCCTCGCAATGTTACACTGAGATGTGAGGGGATGAAAAGTTTTCGTCTGGTAATAAGAGTCATGCCTAGTCATAAAAATTGCAATATGTGGCCATACAGAGTTGAAATTGAATGAGGTTTAGCTGGAAGTTTTCTTTCCAATCCAGCGGTGCAAGTACGGGAGTCGGTTCGATAAATTTGTCGAATCGAAAAAACTGATTAGAATGTTGCGAGTACCGAAGTCTGATCGTAAAGTATTGTAGTAGCTCTATATTCTCTTTGGTTTCGACCTAGCTATTCGATAACTTTAGTCGATTGTATCAAGGCTCGATAAATTATATAAAAAATCAATAAAGCTGTCGCGCAAAACGCGAATCGCTATGTAAAAGCTGTAAATGTCAGCCCTTGCACAAATGTCAGTGTCAAAGTATTTTATCGTAAGGCAATACTGTTTGCTTCTTTTTGGATGACAGATTGTTTATGAAACCTGTGGTGGTTGAATAACGATAGGAATTGACACATTCCGACGACGGCGATAGCGGGAGAAAGATGAGAAGAAAAACAGTAACTGAACGTGAGTCAGGTTGGTGATCAGGCGAATAGTACCGTCATGAAACTACCCTAATAATCCCTGGTGAGTGTTCAGATTTATAACTGTTCACAAATTGACCGTTAGTAGTCAAGCAATGTGGAATCAGATAGAGTCCATGTGATTAGAGTTCCACAAATGAATCCAATAAACGCTAGTAATATTTATGCATGGTAATGTTCTAAACATGAAGCGTACAAATTGGAGTGTGATGAATAAGCACACTGGCAGCTGGTCGACTATAGTTGGAGTAAGTGGCAGGACTATGGGGAAGGTGGAGGTCCTTGTGGGGGAAACCCCCCCACGTCCGGAAGACAGTTCTAGGTGCCAAGGGGCAAAGCCCCACAGGAATACTGGACAGGCCAGTACCTGATAGATAAGGTGGCACCGGAACACAGTTCTAGGTGCCAAAGGGCAAAAGACCCGAACAGGGCTACTGGGCAGGCCAGACCCTGATGGATAAGTTGGCACCGGGACACAGGCAGACTGTGTTCAGACCGGAGGTAGTCGACCAGAGCCAAGTTAGTCGTTGGGACTAACCATTAGTGAGAGTAGATGGCAAAGCCATCAGTGAGAGTAGATGGCAAAGCCATCAGTGAGAGTAGATGGGAAAGCCATCAGTGAGAGTATATGGCCAAGCCATTATTATTAATAGGGAGAGGCACATAGTATATATCTCTCTCTCTCTCCTGAGTAGATTCATAAATAGCGAAGCAGATAACTAGTTCTTTTATAGACATACTTAAATAAACTATTGATACCTTTTGTTACCCTAATTCTGTATATTAGAATCTTGGCATTATGCAATATGAATTACGGAAGGGGCGACAAAAGCCTAATTTATCGATTTGAACTGTCAATTTTATCGATCGAAAAGATCCGTACTTGAGCTGCAGTTTCTTTCATATGAAATAGATGCGGCGTAGGCTTCATTTATATGAAACCGGGTTATAAGTATGGATCGGCTCCATAGTCCTAAGTTATATCGAAGCACTGGGTTGATAGGTTGATTCCATCGAGATACTAACCCCGAGAGATGAAATACTGTACTATACGAACAACAATCTATTGATTTTGCTATAACTCATATCAGCGGTCAGCGTATCGCACGTGGAATCGGCGCGAGGCCGTGCCTTAGCCAATCAGAGCGCATTATGTCTAGGCAAAAATGGTGGAATTTATTTCGTGCAAACCAAACGTCACTGCCTCTCTAGGGGTTAGTTCCTCGATGGTTGATTCTGAATGTATTCGCATGAATGCGTTCGAAGTTTCCACAACAAACAAGGCCATAAACACAGATGGATATTTTATTATGCTTCTATGTAAGAAACAGTATTTGTACTTTATTTTCAGAGCAAAGAATTTGAAATACATCTGCAAATTGGAGAATCTCTTGTATTATGCGTAGAAGGCGTGAACTCAAACGAGAATAGGGATCAATGGACTGAAATGCCAAAGGAGGTAAACATTCTCAAACTTATTAAAAACTTAAGTATCATTTTTGCATTTTGTAATTTTTTTAGGAATTGTTTTTTTTACCTTTGACTAGGATCAATCTCACCTGATGTACAGTGATGATGTAATGTGGTCGGTGGTGTAGCTCGCTTGCCTAGTAAATACATATATACTTTTTTTTTTAATGGTATTTGGTAACGGGACGAGCTGGTCGTTTGCCTGATGGTAAGCATAACGCCGGCCCACAACAATTCTAGTCTACACACCCAGATTATAACATTTAAAGAATACAGATGACGTCAGTGTTCGAGTGCTTGGTAGTTTTTATCGTTGTTGTTTTTTAGGGTGCAGCTAAAGTAAAGAACGCGGAAGCATTGAAAGAGAACGACGAGTTGCTTGAATGGCTCCTGCAGGAATTGTTCAAGATCGGGAAACACCCTCATCCGCATTCCAGACAGGTAACTAAATTGAAGACCTGTTACTTGATAGGTTTTTGACCACAGAAACTTTCCACCCCCAGCCTTAAGCTATACCTCCAAATAAGACAGCTGCAGCCTCAATGTGGTATTTGTAAATATTTTAAAACATACAAATCTTGACATGAAAAGGAAATCCACTGCTTCTGTGTAAGAGGTCTTATTTTAGTAAATTGTTACTTCATGCGTTATAGGTATTCCTATGTATACATTTTTTAATTAAACATAAACACTTACTTACACACTCATACCCCTGTACTAGAATTCCCTGTGTGGCATGGACACAAACAAAACAAACGCCGAAGACCCGAGAGCAACTTTATGCTTACTGCACAATGTTAGCCTCGGGATCGCATCAGGGATCGTTGGCTTCGCAGGCAGGGTTACTACCATTTTAGCCGTCAATTTGTTTTTTTACTATTTTTTTTATTCAGGCAACTAGCATTTGGTTGCTGGCACTCTTGAAGAACTGCCCTGAACGGGAGCCGATAAAGAACAAGCTTCAAGTGTTGCAGAATGTATTTATGGACTTTTTGTCCGAAAATAGCGGTGAGTTTAACACATTTCCTCAATTTACTATTTATTAAAATGTAAAAACAGTTTATAACTTCTTACCGAAAAACATAATTATAAATAAAATAATTTATTCACATTTTTTTCTCTTCTTTATTCTATTTGAATATCGGATGATTTGCCGAAAATAGTAAGCAAGCTATTTTTACAAACATAACGATACAACAGTTTTGTGTTATTTGTATTATCATTACTGTGTTCCGGTTTGATGAGCACAGTAGCCAGTGAAATTACTGGGCTTACGAGACTTAATACCTAATGTCTCAGGGTAGCGGGCGCACTGCAGTGCTGCGCAGGACTTTGTGTTTCAAAGTTCTGAGTGGCACTGCAGTTGTTATGGGCTAGCGTTATGCTTACCATCAGGCAAACGACCAGCTATCGCTACCAAATAACATAAAAAAAATTATCTTATAAGCCTGTCGATGTCGTTGTCGTCTAGTTTAGAAGCATCATATTACTAAGTATTTTTACGTTAAGATATTTGTACGCCTCTGCAGGCAAAATTTTGATGGAAACATCCTGTTGTAACACCAATGCTCATACTGTACCCAAAATTCTCACAAACAAACTAATTTCATTCATTCATTCATTCATAAGCTCTTCCTTATCCTCAGATATCGTCCAAGACGTAGCGAGCAAGGGGCTCAGCCTCGTGTACCAGAACTCCGACGAGAGCCAACAGCAAGCGCTGGTCGGACAGATCATAGAGCAGCTGACGAGCGGCAAGCGGGCCGTCACGCAGGTCACGGAAGATACGAAGATATTCGAGGAGGGACAGCTCGGGAAAGCGCCGACTGGGTAAGCGAGTTTTATATCTTTTTCTTTCTCTTTTAGTTACAAATGAAGCTAATGAAAGTGTGTTAAAAATAGTTGTGTAAAGAAGTGAGTAAAGTCTTCTAGTTACAATAAAACCCTTTTTCTACCTTTATGCGGAAATTTGTATTTGCCCTTGTTCTTATTTCTATAACTAGCTGCTGCCCGCGGTTTCACCCACGCGGAGATATTGGAAATCATGGGTTTTATTTTTTTGCGCTGAACCCTAATTCTTTTTCTAAAATAAAAGTAGCCTAAGTTACTCCTTATAACATCAGCTATCTGCCAGTGAAAGTCCCGTCAAAATAATAATAGTAATAGTTTCTTTAGTGGTTTTATAATATATTGTTACAGGGGTAATCTGTCCACTTACAAAGAACTGTGCTCTCTGGCTTCCGATTTGAATCAACCGGATCTTCTCTACAAATTCATGCATCTCGCTCATCATAATTCTGTTTGGAATTCTAAAAAGGGTAAGTACAAAAACATAACTTGTTACAGTTTCGCTCTGTTTTTTTCCCCAATATGTTGCGATAAAATAATAAACTATGAAGTGAAAATAGCTTTTCGGCAGTTAGTTTAACCGAGGATCTGTAGGTTAAAGATTCGAATGCTGCAATGAGCTTGAGGTTTCAGTGAAAGAAAACATAGTGATGCAACCATTGCGAGGTGTTAAGACATTGGCTCGCCCGGCTAGTCATTAAGCCGTCATCTCTCCAAAACAAACGTCAATCTGCCCATTATAATAACAATACCTAACATAATAAGTGCGCTATTATAATGTTACAAGGTAACTTGCCAGATAGTGACCGGAAAGGGTGGCTGTAGTCCTGCCATACAGGCTCTGAAGAGATCTAGTGCAGGGTACAGAGACTCACAAGGGTACTAGTCTTAGTTTTAGTTGCTTTATAATGTAGAAACCATAAATTGTACCTACACCAGAATTTTTGAGCAAATAAGCAATTTATTAATTGTATAATTATTATTATTAATTGTATAAGTGCCATCCAGAGCTTGGACTATCAAAGTCTGTGCTATTCACCGCGCTCATTACTAAGAAATCGCTTTCATCTAAACCTTATCTATTCTCCGTCTCCTAAGCGCAGCATTATGTCCCAGCCCTGAATCTTATCTATTCCCCAGGTGCCGCGTTTGGTTTCCACTCTATAGCGTTGCAGGCGGGCGCTCAACTCTCCGAGCACTTACCCAAGATCGTGCCCCGACTGTATCGGTACCGGTTCGACCCGACGCCTCGCATCCAGAACTCCATGGCCAGTATCTGGCACGCCATAGTGCCGAACACGCAGGCCACTGTGAGTACCGCGGTGAAAAGAATATAAAATACTAGCTTATCCACGTGGTTTCACTCGCGCGGAGACAGAAGATGGAGCCGGAAGGTGGCCATAGGAACTCTGTAACGAAACGACGTAATCGGTAACCTCCATCTAGTATGGGCTCGTTTGATTTGTCTTCACAAGTACTCTGATCCTGGATGATGTCCAGGTTCCTGATGGTGGAGCCGGAAGGTGGCCACAACATCACAGTAACAATTGCGTATTTAGTAAAAGCTTGTTTGGAATGAACTTTGACTTCAAATTGTGTTGCAGGTACGCAAATATCACAAGGAGATACTAGACGACTTGGTCGCGAATCTGACGTCGAACCAGTGGCGCGTCAGAATGTCGTGCTGCAACGCTTTATCTGATTTGTTACGGTATGTGGCGCGGAAATAAATGATTTTACTGCTTATTCTGGAGCGGCTTCGACAATTCTGACACTATTGGCACTATCCAATAAACTATTAAGGCCCGTAAATCCATTACGTAAGGTTTTATAAAAGTTGCTTTAAAAAGCGACGAACTTCAGTGAGTGAGTGAGTGAGTGACTACAGTAGTTTGTACTGTACCGATTTTGATAAACTTCCTATGGGACTCATCTGATAGGATTTGAAAGGATATACGTAAGTATATCCTTTCCTTTAAAAAATAATTTTTCAAATTGGTTTACTTATAAATGACATATGTATCTTAGGTAACAAACAAAAAAATAACGACTGAATTGAGAACTCCCTCCTTTTTTGCAGTTAAAATAGACTGAAATAGTCTACTAATTTTGTTGGTCGTTCGCCTGATGGTAAGCATAACGCCGGTCCATAACAATTGCAGTGCCTTTGCAGAGACATTAGGTATTAAGTGTCATAAGCCCAGTAATTTCACTGGCTACTTTTCGCGTAGATATTTGAAGGCGCATGTGTGTGCTAACTCGTGTTTAGTTCGTCAGTCACACGTCCCATTTCGTCATTCACGCGTCCCATTTCGTCACTAATTTTCCAGAGGGGCGACAAGCCTGCATGAGTCACTTCACCAGCTGCCAACGATCTGGTCGCAACTGTTCCGAGTAATGGACGACGTCCACGAGGGCACGCGGCAAGCGGCCACCACTACTGCGAACGTGCTGTCTAAGGTAATGAACGGTTCATCTTGTTTGATCTTTTCTTTTAGTTTTTCTTCCTGCTTCAATAAAATAAATGGTTGGACGAAGTATAGAGTAGCAAATGGCTCTCAGTGCAGTTGTTGAAACACACCGCTTGGTGGTTGGCGATTAATGTTTCACCTTGAGGGTTATGTTGCGATACATAGGAGAGCGTTATGTTGCGACTTGCTACTCCCAACTTGTAGGACAGATAAGGCTATGTATGTATGCTAATAATAGATTGCTTATTCATTTTACCGTTATTAATTTACTAAATTTGGTTTCAGCTTTGTATCCGTGCGTCGGATGTGAGTCAAGGGAAAGATGGCAAAGAGATAGTGTCAGTTATATTGCCAGTGTTACTAGATACTGGTATTATCAATCTCGTCAAAGAAGTCCGCAGTGTCAGGTAATTTTTCTAGAACTAAGAATTTGGCATAGTAAAGTAGGTATTTGCTATGCAAGGATGCAAAGTTGTTATTTGGTGCGAGTATTGAAACTAGCGAGGGTTTCAAAGGTACGTGACGCAAAATTCTTTGCTGCAGAGCGAAACACAATTTTTCACCTCACAAGCGAGAAATTTACTAGGTGGTAGGACTAATTCTTCTGCGAGAGTCCATCTGGGTTGTTACCACCACTTTACTGGTGAAGTCTGCCGCAGAGCAGTAACATGCAAGCATTACTGTGTTCCGGTTTGATGAGCAAAATAGCCAGTGAAATTACTGGCCTTATCAGGCTTATGCCCGTTTTCACCAACGCTAGAAGACGCCTAAATATTTAGGAGTTACCTAGAGAAAAAAATCGTTTCACCAACCTTTAGGAGTGCTCTAACGGTTTATAGTTAGGACTGCTTACATTAGGAGTTACTTAGTTAGGCGTCGCCTTGTTAGTGAAAACGGGCATCAATAGCTAACGTCTCAGGGTAACGAGCGCACTGCAGTGCCGCGCAGGCCTTTGTGTTTCAAAGTTCTGAGTGGCACTGCAATTGTTATGGGCTGGCGTTATGCTTACCATCAGGCAAACGACCAGCTCGTATCGTTATCAAATAAAAAAAAAACCAAAAGATAAGCTTTGTTTCTTGTCGCTCCAGCTTGCTGACAGTGTCGAAGCTGGTCCAGACGGCCGGAGAGAGTTTGAAGCCGTTCTTAGCGCGGCTGGTGCCGGCCCTGGCGAGCGCCGCGGGCGAGTTGGAATCAGCCAAGCTGTCGTATCTCAGCACAGCGCTGGCGGACAGTGGCTCGCGCGAGTTACTGGACGATATGCGCGCCACCGCTGCGAAGCATCACTACACCACCGACACTGTGGTCAAGGTACAACATAATAAATCTTTATTGCACTTCAAAATGTACAACAAACCTCAATTAAGGATTACTTTAAAACGAAATAGTTAAGATACACACCAATTTATTTACAATCTTAATCCGCTACCAGTAGGCAACGTTATCAAAATACTGGCAGCATTGCCACGTTGTCTTAATTTTTTCAGATATGTTATTTTTATCTGACAATCTTTAAATACTTTATCCTCCTTACAGTGCATGCCCTACATCGACATAGAAGTAATGAAAGAAATGCTGCCAAAGATCCTCGAGCTGACCAAGTCCCCACAGCTGGGAACCAAGATCGCGTGCTGCCATTTTATTATCCTCGCAGCACACTACCTCAGGGCCGAATTGGAGCCCCTGGCAGGGAAGATTATGACTAATATGCTGAATGGAACGTTCGATCGAAACTCTACTGTCAGAAAGAACTACGCAGAAGCTTTGGGACAGATCTCGGCTTTTGCTAAGGTTAGTTGTGATAGAGAGACACAAACACCACAGTAGAAAGAATACTAAAAACTGTCACAACGGGCTGTCTTATCGCTCATAGGGATTTCTCCCAAATAACCTGAAATGCTTTTAAAAAAGCAACTTCGACGACAGTATTGCGATATAATAAATTTCATCCCCCATTTTTCTACCCTTAGGGGTTGCATTCTTTCATAAAATTGAACATCAAGAGATATACCCTGTCAAGAAAAAAAAAATCATTCCAATCGGTTGACAATTGGCGGAGGTAACGTCGTCATAAAAAAAGAAATACAGACGAATTGAGAACGAACCTTTTTTGGAGTCGGTTAAAATGCAACAGTAACAATATAATTATACAAACCATATAAAAATAGATTCCGCAAATATTTTTTACATATTAATTGTTAATTTCACACCAGCGTTCATTGCAGTGTATACCTTGATAATAAAATCTATTTTTATATGGTTATATTTAGGCATTACCTCATCAACAGATGAGGATCATCGCAGATCACTGCGACAATGTGGTCAAATATACGCGTACATATATAAATAATAGGACTAGCTACAGATTTCTAACTTAAGGATGGTGGTTAGCCAGCGAGCACTAATAATAGCCTACCACCGTCCACGATGCAAAATAATGTAATCACATTGAATTTCAGAGCAATTCAGTTGAAAAACTGTCGAAGAAACTCGTGACGCTCTACGAGACGAAAGATGACGAGCTGTCTCGCTCGGCTATCGCGCTCACTCTCAAATCTATAGCCAAAGCTAAAATTGAACATATTAAGGATAATGAAGAGGTATTGGCGCCGATGGTGTTCCTGGCCATGCACGGACCTAAAGATGATGGTAAGTATACCACCATCCAACAGCCACACAAACGGCTAAGCGACATCTATACATATAATCTGTACAACGATTTATTTAACTTTTGACAAGCATGCCTATGATGTTCCATAATTATTGACAGGCAACCTCCATGGATATGGAATATGCATTTTATTGTCTATGGTATATAGCATCCGCTATTTATTTTAGCAGCATGCTCTTTATTGTCGATATGGATATTTATTGAGTCCTCATATTTTGTAACAAGGTAATTGAAGCTTTTTTTAAATTTTAACCAAATCAAGGATATCTTTGGTACTAAGTGCAATATAAAAAGAAAAAATAATTATATACTAAACAGAACTATAACTCCAGTCCATTAAAAACTAAGAAAATAATTAATAAACGTTTGAACTTACAGACAGCAAAATGGTCTAAAGATAGTTCAGTAAAGGTGAAAAAATGGGAGTTGGATTTTCATAATAGGTCGGGGAAAAAGTTTCTTCGCATTTTTTAAGAAAATTCCAAACATTTTTTAATATAGTTTATTTACATTTAACTAAAGTATGTAGGTACCATTTTGTTCGATAACTTTTTGCCATCTTGTAGGTAGGGACATGATCCCATTGCTATAGAAATTTTGGGACTTCTGATCAAAATACCGCGACAAGTGGTTTTGGCAGTCCTCTCGTGATGTTAACCTGACACTGCCTAAAGAATTCTGAAGAGACCGAAACAGGTGGAAATCTGAAGGTGCAAGGTCAGGACTATACGGCGGATGCATTAACACCTCCCAGCCAAACTCTCTTAATTTTTTCTGAGTGGCTAAAGATGTGTGAGGTCTAGCGTTATCATGAAAAACCATGAAAATGAAAACCACACCCCTTCTGTTGATTAATTCCGGCCGCTTTCTCTCAACTTCTTGCTTTAATCTCATCAGTTGTTCGCAGTAGAGTTCAGAATCGATGGTCCTGCCTGGTGGTAACAGCTCATAATGAATAATGGCCTTCCAATCCCACCACACACCCAGCATCACCTTGTTGCGAGTTAACCCGGGTTTCGCCACAGTCTGTGAAGCCTGACCGGTCTTTGACCACGACCTTTTTCGCACGTTCTTGTCGTACGTGATTCACTTTTCATCACCAGTTATCAGCTTCTTCAAAAATGGTTCGGTTTCATTACGTTGTAGTAAAGAATCACAAATGAGTACACGGTTCATTAGGTTTCTTTCAGTGAGCTCGTGAGGTACCCAAATATCGAGCTTTTTTGTGTACCCAGTTTTTTTCAAATGCGCCAAAACTGTTTTGTGGTCAATTCCCAGTTCTTCAGCTACGTCGTAACTACTGATATGCCGATCTTGTTCCACTTTTTCAAAAATGGCATCCATTTTATCCGTAATAGGGCGACCAGAGCGACGTGCATCTTTGAAATCAAAATTTCCGGATTGAAAACGCTTAAACCAAATTTGTGCTACTCTCACAGACACTGCACTAGGTCCATAAACATCGCAAATTTTTTTCGCGGCTTGCGTTGCATTTTTACCTTTTTTGTAGTAAAATTTTAAAATGTATCGAATTTCTTCATTAGATTCACTCATTTTGACAGTACGAAAAACAAATGAAAATCACACATTTTCCTAATTTGAATTTGGAATTATGTTCTTTAAAATTTAAACTTTCATATGATATCAAAACCAGCCAGATACAAATAGTATAGCCAAAGAGATTTTATTACAAGTTCATACATACTATAATGCGAAAAGACTTTTTCCCCAACCTAATATATAGCGGGATTTTCATCGAGTTGATTCCAGCTTTTATTAAAAGCAATTCTACTTGTATGCAGTACGTCTTTACAGACTTGCTTCTCAATCAAAGATTCCAATTTTCATATTTAGTTTTCATAGATCTTGAAGGATCGTTTTACAATTTTGAAGTAATAAAGTGTCGTTTATATGAACGTTTACGGTTTTACCACAAAAAAATTAACACCACCCCTTAAACTATGTTATACAGCGTGACTAAGACATAACTAAATATGAGAAACCACAAATCTTGATTTACGTAGTGTTTAACCGTTGTCTGACTCCATTCTAGACGTTTGTTTTAAGACACTGTCTAGCTAAACGGGCATCTAATAGTTTTTGTGGTAACACATTTAGACTCGGCAACAGTTGAGATGTACGAAGAGCTCTGGACTGACATCAGTCCGGCGCGTGAGAGCGGCATCAAGCGCCATCTGCCGGGGATACGCGCCGCCATCGAAGAGGCGCTCAACTCCAGCAGCTGGACCAAGAAAGTGCAGGTGAGTTTGCTCAGCAATTTCCAGCAACTTCACCGAATGTAATTTTTCATAATTATTTTAATAAAATTTGAATTTGAAGCAAATGAAAATAACTTGAATCTTCACAATTTTGTTTTGTTAAATTCCTCAGGGAGCGAACGCCATAAAAACTATTTGCAAGGATGTAACGTCAGGATTGGGCGCGGCTCGGGAGCCGCTGGTGCGAGCGGTGCTGGCCGCCGTGCACGGGAAGACATTCGACGGGAAACAACACGTCATCGAAGCCCTAGCGGACCTCTGCAAGTCAGTTCCTTCACTACTAACTTTTAGAAAGAAAGAAAGAAAATACATTTATATCCGAACAGCACAACTTGCGTTTGACCGCTGTCTCACCTGATGTTAAGCGACGAACAGATGCCGGCAATGAGTTCCACTCTTCAGCTGTCCGTATGATGAAGGTGGATGCGTAACGCTTAGTACGGATAGGAGGAATGTCAACAATAAGCGGATGTCGCGTTACCGTACGTCTGGTCGTTCGTTACCTACAATAACACAACACAGTTGAAAAATAACAATACACAATGTAATGTTGTGATGTCAGGAAAAGGTCCCAGACTCAGCACATAACTAAGGCCAACAACCTTAGTCACTGATTTTCGATTTTACGAATGAGGAGCCACACGGCTCACAAGTGAAAAATGTTTTGGGCAACTGGCATTTCACTTTGACAGTGACTTTTCGTGACATTTCTTTGTTTATATAAAATATCTAAGATTATGGAACAGGGTATAGATACCTAGGTAATGTTAGTAATAAGTTATGTATGTTTGTCCAGCGTACAAGAGGGCGAGCCGGCGCTGTCTCCCACTATGTTGTCGGAGTGCGTGGGCGCGCTGCTGACGGAGGCTCGCAAGCACGAGCCGGGGTACAAGCGACACGCCGTGGTGGCGCTGGGGCGCGCCTTGCCGCACTCAGACGCCGACACATTCAAACAAGTCTACGAGATCGTCAAAGGCATACTCGTCAAGGTATACCTTATCCCATACGGATGTTGACTCAATTTTTTTAGATGTCAATCAATTCGTTTTTTCATGAGAATCAAATGAATCGAAAAATCTGGAAATCGAACGCTGGGAACGTCAAAAATCTGGGTCAAAGTCGGGCGTATCTACTGAGTGCTAAAACGCTCCATACAAATTTGACAGAACATGTGACGTCACTGGTTCAGCGCGGCCGTAAGGCTGTACTAAAAATATGGAATTTGTCGAATAGGCGGTGAAAACTAACGTTTTTTTAATTAAAATTTAATGAATCAGTTGGTATCATTAAAATTACTAATGGATGATAAAAAAAAAACTTGGGCAACTTCTAGATGAAAATAAAAAACTTCTAAATTTTATCTTTGTGGAAAATAAATATATTATTTAATTCTTATTGTATTAATGTGATCTTCTTAAAACTGTATAACGACAGAAATTACGTATTTTGTGTTTCATATAATTCCTAATTCAGCACAGGGTCGGTGCAGAACGTTTTTAAAAACAGTGCATTCAAAAAAATATGTACTAATACTAATTTTACTAGGTATTAGGACTAACTCTTCTGCGAATGTCCAGTCAGGGTTGGTACCACCGCTTAGCTCGTGAAGTCTGCCACCAAGCAGTAATGTGCAAGCATTAATGTGTTCCGGTTTGATGAGCAGAGTAGCCAGTGATATTACTGGGCTTATGAGACTTTATACCTAATGTCTCAGGGTAACTAGCGCACTGCAGTGCCGCACAGACCTGTGTTTCAAATTTTTGAGTGGCATTGGAACTGTTATGGGCCGGCGTTATACTTACCGTCAGGCAAAAGATAGGCTCATCTCGCTACCAAACAGAATAAAAAATAATAATAATAATTGAATACTGATGAATTTCTTGCCCTTCTTGGTTGTATAAAATTGCAACGGGCACTTAGTCATTTTTCACTTTTTTTTCAGGATGACTTGTCAATGAGCAAAGACTCCGATGAAGAGGACAACGAAGGTGCCCGGCAGAGGCGGGAACAACTCACAGCTTTGAAGGAAGCCGCCTACGAATTACTAGGGAAAGCATGGCCTAAGGATCCGGACGCACAAGGTATAGTTATTAATGAATATAGTTTGAGACACGAGGCAGAGAAAGGGGGTCACTCCGAAAATCGAACGTCGAAGCTTCGGCTGTCGCATCGCAATTCTTCTACCATGAAAGTGTTTCGGTGTGTGTTTTGTTTTGTGTTTGGTTCGATGTTTGTAATTGATATTTTGTCGATCTACACTTCCATGGTAGGATCCGAATGGTGCGATCCGAACTCGCGATCATATTTCATACTAGCTGCTGCCCGCGGTTTCACCCGCGTGGACATATTGGATTTCATCGGTTTTATTTTTTTGCGCAGTATCCTAATTATTTTTCTAAAATTAAAGTAGCCTAAGTTACTCCTTGTAACATCAGCTATCTGTCAGTGAAAGTCCCGTCAAAATCGGTCCAGCCGTTTCGGAGATTACCCGGAACAAAGAGACAAAAATTTAAAAAATGGTTGTTTTGTTTTACGTACCGTATATGCTTTCATGCGCATTAAGGAAAAAGCTGTTATTGTGATATTGCAAACGGACACTTAAATTGTATTTACTTGTATAGATTCATACCATTCATTCAATTTGTTCAATTTGTCTCGTCGCCGCGCAATTTGTCAAATCAACCCAAATAGAATCGACGGATCGAATGTGAAATTGCATCGTGAGTAGCCACTTTTTCACGGTGCATGATTACGGAGTATGGTTACGAGATTATTTTATAAAGTCGATCATATAACGTTATAAATTTTAATTTATATATCTTATTTCCTCGATACAAAGGATATTATGCCATAATAAGGATGTTGCATGAAAAACCAAATACATATTTACTGTCCTTATTTATACAGGTTTAAAAACATCAAATTAACACAATGAAAATGAAATTCACAAAAAAATATATAATTTCCATAAAGATATTGCATCAATAGTAATTTAAATGATGCAATCAGATTCATTACATTTCAATGAATAAAAAAATGTGGGACAAGTGTGTACTAAAGGCAGTTTTCACCGCCAAATCAACATAATGCATGTTTTTAGTACAGCTTTACGGCCCGCGTTGAACAAGTGACGTCAGATGTTCTGACCAATTTGTATGGGGCGTTTTAGCCCTCACTAGATACGCCCGACTTTAACTCTCCTTTTTGACGTTCCCAGCGTTCGATATTCAATTTTATCAACATAGACATTTGACTCTCATGAGAAAACGAATTGATTGACATCATAAAAAAAATTGAGTCAACATTCCCACTATGGCGGCTCGGCAGCCGGCATTTATATATTTCCCTTATTTTTCAGATTTTTTCTGATAATTGTAATACTAATGCGACTGTTCGTTGCAGAGAGGTACCAGGACTTATTCTTCGACCACTGCGCCAAATCGTACGACAGGAGTTCTCGGTCGACGCAGCTCGCAATGCTGACGTCCATGGCTCGCGTGCTGGAGCGACTGTCAATATTGGCTAATACCGGAGAAGCAATGGAGACTGACAACGTGGTAACTTCGAACAGCGATAAAGCGATCACAAGCGTTGTGGATAAGGTGTCTACGGTCGTCGAATATACGCTCAGTAAGTTTAGTAAATAAATTATTTCGAATGCACTATGTACCTGAAGTTAGCAATAGATAGAAGTAACTTTCACTGATCAGCATGTGTTTTTCGAACGACTGCCCCCCGTCTATTTCAAATTCTCGGAGAGGCTGTGTTCAGGCCAATTTTGATCTATTGCGTGCGATGTAGCTACTTTCAATAAATAATTATGTTTTTTTTACCGTCAAAATTCTGCATTTTAAGAAATAAATCCCTCCTCCAGATATATTTTACTCTCTTTTGTTACAGTTGTTATAAAGATAATTGATTATCAAAAAGCATAAGCAGTTGCATACAGAAAATCTTTTAATAATACTAAAAAGAAAGGATTATCATAATATTCAAGTTGTTAATTTTTATTTGCAGAAAACAGCAACCAAGTAAGGCACAGAAGAGATGCCCTCAACGTTATGGAAATTCTCATCAAAAAATTGAATGGTTAGTATATTAATAATTAAGCCGTCACATAGTAATCCTTGCACATTATTGATGGCAGAATACACGTGCAAAGCGGTGGTACACAACTGTTCGGAGACTCGCAGAAGAGTTAGTCCTATCACCTGGGTAACTTCTTAAACTTACTAAAAAGTGTGACGTAAATAAGAGCCTTCTATTCTTATCAAAATGATGAATGACATCACAAGCTGCAAAACTTTATGCAACATAAACATTGTTCGAAACTTTCACGGTTATTCGCTATTTCATACAATATATGACTTGTGCCAAATTTGTATGGAGCTTGGTTCTTTATTAAAAAAAAAATGAATACCCTCAATTTGTTTCTAGATAATTGCCTGAAATAAAGAGCTTAGCAAAAGAATAAAAGTTCGAAGTCCTGCGTTTTTTAAAAACTGGTTTAAAAGAAAAGCCTAGTAGAAATGATAAATTAATTAACAGCATCACTGCGTTCCTAAAAATATCCAAAAAGCAGCAACATTATAAAAATATGGCGTCATCGTCACGTCATTTTTGACAGATAAGCTGTGTTGTCATCAGTTCGGTAAATTTTTTTTAATGGCTTTATTAATTATGACATTCAGCCAAAAAGACGCTGAAAAACCGTTCCGTTTCGTGAAATTGCGTTCCGTTTCACGTTACGTAATAAAAAACTGTATTTTCAGCAAATCGCAAAATTGTAATTTCATTTCAGAATATCTAGATTTTGAGAGCTCTTTCCAAAAAACCAAGTGATAGCCTGGTTAGTTTTTTACATTTATTTTAGTACCAAAACGGAACAATTATTGTTATGCAACATATTATCTGAGTTTACAAAGCGGTTTTTTACCCTGGCGATTGATCCCGGCCGGGGAACTGTGTGGCAAGCATAAACTTTGGTCTCAGGTTTGTGATTGTGATGTTTCTGTTGAGAATCTGTGTGTCCTATCCACCAGCGACACAGGGAAACCTGGTTCAGGGGAATAACATACATAACATACATAAACGCTTACACACTCATACCCCCGCACTAGGATTCCCTGTGTCGCAGGTGGCATGGACATACACAGATACACATCACAAACATCCACGACCCGAGAACAAACTTTATGCTTACACAAAATCTGCCCCGGCCGGGAATCGAACCCCTCGCCTTGCAGGCAGGGTTACTACCAACTTAGCTACGGAGCCGTCAGGAATGAGTGTGTAAACGTTCACGTTTACTTAATCATATTTATTGAGTTTATTTATATCAACTTCTTTGTTTTTAGATCTCAACAAAACTGAAGAACTGACCAAGCTGAAGGTTATTTATCAGACGTACGCACAAGACTTGTCAAAGGACACATCACACGAAATACGAAGCAAAGTGGACAACATCAAAGTGTATTTTAAATAATTTTGTTAGTATTTATTGACGTGATTGTATGAAGTATGAAAATAAAGTAGTTATTAATCTTTACGTGCTTTATTTATTATTCTACGAAACTATTTACAATCGCTGGCTAGCACTAGAAAAACCTGCGGTTGCGACATGTTTTGTCGGCGAAAGTTCAAGCTATGTTCAAGCTATGTTCAAACCGTTGGAAATACGAATCTGCAAGGCGATATTACTACCAACATGATCGCTTCAAACTACTATCAAGAGCTTTATTCAGCGCGGCCTTTCGCTACTTTATACAGCCTTTCGCTACTTTATACCGTATAAAGTAGCGAAAGGCCGCGCTGAATACAGCTCTTGATAGTAGTTTGAAGCGATCATGTTGGTAGTACCTAATATCGCCTTGCAGATTCTTCATTTATACCCTACGACGTCAGTAAACTATCCGCGCTGTTATTCACGTAGTAGTCTGAGTCCACGTCATTCGGGAGCCCGGTGTGGGCTGGAAACTGGAGACATGCACAATAATAAGTATTAGTGGTGCTGGGAAGATAGCAAGCAAGTTGGCCGGCTATTCTTTGATTTGACGATATGTTTTTAAATCGATATGCGCTTAACCTAACATGAAAGAGAAAGTTTGGATGTTTGTAATTCAATCACGTTGACATTGCTGAGCTTATTTTTAGGAATTGATTAACAATTGGCAGGCTGCGAGGATTCTTTACGATTTACGTAGGTAACCAGGAATTATGAGAAGTATAACGGTCCCACAACACCCACAAATACACGCTCTTATTTTTAGAGCAACAATAGTTTTTCCCGTAGCAGGAAGTGGCTTATTTAGTTGGGAAATTGTTTTTTTTAAACGAAGTCATACATATACGTATTATACCTATTTACATGAAACTTGGTATAGAGAAATAAGAGACTTTACCCGGAATAACGTATAGGCTATAATTAATCTCGATTAAGTGCAGACAAATAAAAAGAATATTCAAGAAAATCGCTTTCTCCCGAGTTTCAAATAATGGACAATATTAAATTTATAAGTGCGTTAGTCACGTCTAGTTTTAAAATAATAGAGAATATGTTTCATTTAAGTTATTTAGTATTACATAATATAAACGTAAATGTAGGTACAAACTAGAATTCAAAATAAATTTAGCGTGAAATTAATAAATTTTGTTAACCTTTTTGTACTCAATTCAATAACAGAATGGTATAATATGTAATAGCGAATTACACGCGCTTTTTTTGTTTATTAATAGAGGCATTGTATTGACCTGGCATTGTTGCTGTCAAGTGTTGCCATGAAGACATTCGCATGTGAGTATTCATTTCAAAGATTTACTTAAATATCTTTTTTACACTTGTTAAGATTAACTTTATTTTTTTATACATGACGGGGCGGCGAGTCCAGGGGTCTTTTTAAAAACGGTGACGTCACCACCGGTGACGTCAACATCTTCAGCATCATGGTGACCGCACACCCCTCGTAGAAAGAAAACACGAAGTAGCTCCATTTTATCTCAACCATTTATTGCGGCAAAGTTATATGGGAGATCTGAACGGTCCGACGGTAGGCGTAATACTGCTCATTTCAACAGTCGGTCGCTCGTATTTATAGCAAAACAGATTGTGACAAAGAATCTTCATAAAACTTGTTAGATCTTGTCATTCTACTTTAGATTTTAATCTTCAATTGAAATTCATTACTTTTTATTAACATGGGGCCCAGGAGAGCACTCATGATAGTTAAAATAAATGACTCTAGGCGCCAGTTCCAAGTAATAGGCCGTACAAGAAGAACGGGCAAGAAACTTGTCGGCAATCTTTTAAAAAATTGTGTTTACAGTGAATTTGTTCAGTTTTACAATCATTTGTCTAGTTTTAACAATTCAATGAGTAATTAATGGTTCACAAACATTAATTAGTTAATCAAAGTTTAAGTGAAATTATTAACAATCCAATGAGTAATTTATGGTTCTAAACGTTAATTAGTAAACCAAAGTTAACATGTTTTGATTGTTGTCATTTTACACCGTCCATGAAGCTCGCCTGTGACGTCGTTGCTCCGATACGGCCATTCTGATAGATGGTGCGTGCTCTGCACCAGTCCAGTTATGTTCTGAAACAATGAGACGTTTCCTTCTGAGTTTGGTATCTGTAAGCAACCACCGTTGCTTGCAGTTAAGTTTGCAAGAGTAATAGTTTGCATTTTAAAGAGAAACGAAATTTTTTTTTTTTTTTTGTCTTTTCTTTTCTTTTCCTTTTCTTTTCCTTTTCTCTTTCTTTTTGCTTTCTTTTCTTTGATCAATTATCTTTACAGTGAAGTTATCTAGTTTCGACAATCTAATGAGCAAAATATTTAGTTAACCAAAGTAGGTAAACATTTAGTTAATCAAAGTAGGTAAACATGTTATGTTTCCTATTGCCCTGCTCAACACTGTAGACGTAGCCCGCTTCGCGCCGACTCGGCCATTCTGACAGGTGGTGCGCGCTCTGCACCAGGCACGGTGTTTCTGAAAACTAGAAATTTGGTTTTGAGGTAGGTACCCGTACACCGGTACACTAGCTGTTAATTTTGTTTCTCATCACTGCATAAATTAAGTTACAGTGCTTATTTTCCATATTGTCAAGATTTAATTTTATGTTAGAGTGAAACAATATTCACGTAACAAAATTATCAGCCAACTTTTAGTACCTTCTTAATAATATTCTGTAAACATAACAGTTCACATGCAAACATTCGTAGTTAAACGTAAATAAATTTGATGCTCAAGGGGGAATGTGAGCAGAGTGTGTATTTGTTTTTGCCAATGCTCCACGCATCATGGCATGAATAGATTTATTATAGGTTCAATGCAAATGCTCCACGCATCATTGCATGAATAGATTTATTATAGGTTCAATGCAAATGCTCCACGCATCATTGCATGATTTTTAAATTCTCGTAGACATGGAGACTGGGAGACAGGGATGTTGCTGTGGTCTGGGCGGTCTTGTACGCCGTGGTCCACAGAGGCTCTAAAGGAAATGGGATACAGGTCGATGCTGCGGTCTGGGCCTTATTGTTATGACCGTGGTCCGCAGAGGCTCTGAAAATGACGGGAATGGAGGGTACACAAGGAATAAAATCATTTTAAATGACGAAAATAGAGGGTACACAACGAATAAAATAATTTGTACAGTCTTACAGACGATTCAAAATTATCAGGTTTAACAATTCGGATCCCGAATCATTAACCGAATATTACTTATCTGTAACATTCCCCGCGCTGTTGCTAATGCCGCGAATCCAGTTCAATGAAAGCTCAGTATCGTCAATGAATTTTGATAACTACCACATCGCGCATTTACGTATACCGGAATAGAAACAACAATATGAACGCTAGTGGCAAACGCGTTTTCGAAGTAACTAACATACACACTAGATTCATAGGAAAAACGGTAATAGTTTCCCAACACAAACATCGAAGTTCAACTTAAACCAAACAAAACAAACTTCACGCTCACCACACAAAGCTTTACCCGAATTAAGAGTTGTGATGTCGGTTAAAGAGACTGCCATACTAGAAATGATTTGGCGGCCCTTTTATTTAGTTGGTCAAAATAAGTTTAAATTAGAATGCTTATTGTCACTTACAACTCACTTCCACAAATTCACAAGACCCATGAGCAATAATTTCAAACACCATAATCAAAATCAATTAAAAGAAGCGACTTTGCTTAGATCGTAGGTAGGTACCTCGCGGGTAACTCGTGATAAATAGTGGGTAGCACACAGATAACTCGTAGATTTTTGAATTTGTGGGTATCTCGTGAAAAACTTTTAAAAATAAAACTCAAGAAACTGAGAAATCTCATGAAAAATTAGAAGTAATCTCTTGGATTATTTGTAAGTTGTAAGTTGCGTTTATGCGCATGCAAGTCTAGTTAAAATATGGTAGAAAAAGTTACGATTCACCTGTATTCTGATGTCATGTGTCCATCGCCTTTTTCTTGGTTTGGTTGCACGTGTTGGCCCGTTTGTGTAGATACCACGGACGCGGCTTGTGTGTCAGCATAATCTTCAGGAGTTGGTAGTGATGGGTCATCTCTCGCCAATACGGTGGTGTGCCAGGATAATCTTCAGGAGCTGGTAGTGATGTGGGGACCTCTGCTGCGTCTGGGCTCGGCTGCATTGCCCATTTGTGCTGGTCCTTCAGGTGACAAGCGGGTGAGAAGGCTAGGATTGGAAAGCTAGGTTGTTCCGTTCCAATCCCACTCCATCTGTGCTGGTACTTCAGGTGACAAGCGGGTGAGAAGGCTAGGATTGGAAAGCTAGGTTGTTCCGTCCCATCCCACTTCTGATGACGGGGTGGCGAGTCCAGGGGTCTTTTTAAAAACGGTGACGTCACCACCGGTGACGTCAACATCTTCAGCATCATGGTGACCGCACACCCCTCGTAGAAAGAAAACACGAAGTAGCTCCATTTTATCTCAACCATTTATTGCGGCAAAGTTATATGGGAGATCTGAACGGTCCGACGGTAGGCGTAATACTGCTCATTTCAACAGTCGGTCGCTCGTATTTATAGCAAAACAGATTGTGACAAAGAATCTTCATAAAACTTGTTAGATCTTGTCATTCTACTTTAGATTTTAATCTTCAATTGAAATTCATTACTTTTTATTAACATGGGGCCCAGGAGAGCACTCATGATAGTTAAAATAAATGACTCTAGGCGCCAGTTCCAAGTAATAGGCCGTACAAGAAGAACGGGCAAGAAACTTGTCGGCAATCTTTTAAAAAATTGTGTTTACAGTGAATTTGTTCAGTTTTACAATCATTTGTCTAGTTTTAACAATTCAATGAGTAATTAATGGTTCACAAACATTAATTAGTTAATCAAAGTTTAAGTGAAATTATTAACAATCCAATGAGTAATTTATGGTTCTAAACGTTAATTAGTAAACCAAAGTTAACATGTTTTGATTGTTGTCATTTTACACCGTCCATGAAGCTCGCCTGTGACGTCGTTGCTCCGATATACATTATAACGGGTATTTACCGTGGTTATTATTAATTCGTGAGCTTCTGTGTTTTATTGTAAGTATCATGTTCACGGGAATGCTGAGGTCATACACTAACCGTTTGAGTACTATCTCGCCTGATCTTAATCGACAATATAGTCGAAGATGGCTAGATTAGATCTGGCACTCAAGTGCAGCTGTAGGAACACTCCCGATCGCTGATGGGCAACAGATTTTGAACTACAGGGTGGCAGCAACCACCAGGAAATATACCACAACTTCTTCGACTCTTACATATTACGACTACTATACTCGCGGGAGGTCGCTAGTTCTTATGCCATTTTTTTTTCAGTTTTTTTCGTCACCGTGCTAGCGTCTGGTTTGGCGCAGATGGAAAACGTACTAAAAGAATCGCGGGATTACGAAATACATAATATCGAAGTAAGTAAAACTATAAAACTTATATTAAAAAACCGCCATAAAAATGTTTCGCTTCTTACTGTCTAATGCAAAATGTTTAAGCTACCTATCCTATACAGCTGCACGGAGCGTTGCGGGACCGGTAGAATTATTGCAATAATTAAATGACGAGCGAGGATTTGAAATTTGCAGAATTGGTATTATTCTCACAGCTTCAGTGGAAAGAAGAAATTAGAGGCCATATCATAATGTTCACCGTGTGAACGAGTAACTAGGATGTGTACTTTGTTTCCATATTGATTTAAATAATACTTCTAAAGAACAGTAGACGTTGCCTTAAAACAAAAGTTAAAATAAGAAAAGAAGTGCAGCATGACTGAGTGCAGAATTTTTATTCGATGCCTTCTAAGATTAAAGGTTAGTCACAAAAGAAGAGGATTAACAAGTGTAATTAACTAAAAAAAACTACGTTAATCAGTGTCACTCGGCATGATGTAGGTAAGGATTCTAACAATATCCCATAGGTACATCCAAATCTGTTTAGGCATGGTGGAACGAAGAAACACATACGAGTACATACATGAAACCTGGTAACATTACACTCCTGTTTTGGGCAGTCATACCTATACATAATAAATATGATTAAACGTACGCGAACGGATCTCGTAGAAGTGATAAACACTTCGGAGAAAACTGCACTGATAAAAGCTGATTTTGACGATGAAACACTGAAAATCAACTTTTGAAATAATAGTTATTACTAATAAACCTAGACGCCACATAATCAAAGTTTTGCATAAGAACACAATCTTAAGATGCTGGCGGGGGACGAGGGAAGATGGCGTGTTGTAATTCCGTTACTGAAATGGCGGCTGGGTGGCGATACGCAGTGTTAGTGCATAACCTTGTTCAGCGGGGTGTCCGGCTAAGAGGGGTCTAAAGACTGGTCTGTGGCTCTAGAATATAATATAATATATAATTTAGAAATTATACTTCATTTGTTAGGGGCAGTTGTGACGATTAATATCGGGGGGTTGTGTTTCTAGTCTCTCTTAATAATTATTACATAAAAAAAGATGCGGAAGCTAAACAAGCACAAGTCGTTAAGCTTGTTTAGCTTTAGTTATAGAGTCGCTTTGATGTTTATCCATACTTTCCATACTTATATAATAAACTTTGCCCGCGATTTTTTTGTTTGTGTGTATATAATCTGACCAGCGGCGCAAGTACGGATCTATTCGGGTCGACAATATTCGACAAAAATGACAGTTCAAATCGATAACGTGGGATTTATCGAGCCTCGAAACAATCGACAAAAGTTATCGAAACGCTAGGTCGAATCCAAAGCTACTACAATACTTTACAATCAGACTTCGGTACTCGCAAAATTCGATAAATTTGTCGAGTTTTTCGGTTCGACAAATTTATCGAACCGACTTCCGTGCTCGCGCCGCTCCTCGGACTAGTATCTCGATCATATATATATAAATCATAGCTAGCTACATATTACTAATCTGTGATCTCGATGTCTGGTCTGTAGGCCCTAGAGATGGTGAAACATGAATGTTTAAATAATTGTGCATTTTTCTTCAGCCTCGACGTCAATTGGATTACCCTAAGCATCAAAACGTATGTTATCAACCATTTGTAGCATTTATAGTCAGCTTAGAGTGAACTCTTTTTCTCCTATTCCAAGAGTCTTGGAAGCATGGAATATAATAGAAAACCTTATTCAGCATTCACAATGAATTACAATTACAATTCACATTTACAGATGTACATACTTAAAGAGTAACAAAAATTATAAGTCTAATGGATGACTTATGAATATTTATCTATACAAATAAATAAAATTGATGTGTCTGTTTGTAATACCTATCAAAATAACAGCTTTTTACTAAATTAATATGAAAGTATATAAGGTGCCTATAGTAAAAACACAATATTTAAATGTTTTGTCTGTCTATCTGTCTGTTTGTTCCGGCTAATCTCCAAAAAAGCTGGACGGATATTGACTGCACTTTCACTGGCAAATAGCTGATATTATCAGGAGTAATTTAGGCTACGGGCAAAGCCATGGAGCACAGCTTGTACTTTATACAATTTTACTACAACAACATCAGTTTTTGAGCTAATTCTCAATCTAGGGTTGGTGTACCAATATCGACCACACTATCAATTGAGACCAACAGTTAGAAGTAATAATAATTTAAAAAACCAAATTGTTTTGCATCATTAAATATGTTATGTATTATTGGGCATTTTGAAAATCTATTACTTAACAAAAATAGCCGGGCTATAACAGCACCTAACTCAAGTTAAAATCACTCTACAAGAGGAACATGAACAGATAGTAGGTAGGTAGGTACGGTAAATTCAAAACCATCATAAGCTATAAAAAAATCCTTACACCTCATCAAACCAGGCGTAATTTTTGCAGATAAACCGACGCAGCCATCAACTAGAACTCGGAGATCTCCACCCACAACAACAAAACCATGGTCAAGTAAGTTTCAACACACGACCTGCAGGCCTACCAGCGTCTCTAAATGCAGCTCAGTTTAAGACTTGAAATGAAACGTTTTATAAATTCGTACTATGGTCTCTCCGTTTTATAACATAACGTTTTATATTCCGTTGTGTTTGGTTTACTTTTGAATTCAGTTTCAATTCCAATCCCATTTCAATATATTCAAAATCGAGTCAGCAGAATAGTGATCATTTCATTTAATTCCAAAAAATTCCACTGATTTCAATAACAATCGTGCACTAGGGTTGCGTTCATTCATGCGTTTTATAACGAGTGTGAATAATCCGCACATAACTTGATATAAGTCATTGGTGCGGGCCGAGTCGAGATTCGAACTATGGTAAGGATTGAAAGTCGCACAAGTTCCCGCTCGGCCACACTATCTCGAGAAGCTAATATTAGTACTAATAATAAGTGCTGAAGGCCAATTCCAAGTTATACATAATAATATAGTATACGTTACAAATACAATTTTACAGGAGCGTCGACGTGCGTACGGCAGCCCTAGCCAATATAAGGTATGTTTCATAGAGTTGATACATTTCTTTGACACATCTAACACGGTTTAAAACCATTTACATAAATATTTCCATTCCTAGTACTCATGAGGTAAAAGTTAGGATAGCCATACGTTTGTAACACTTAGGTATATTGATTGTACATTAATTAATTATGGACGAAAGTGAACTATCTCTACAGTCAGTCCGGCCGCTTTCGGCCTTCAGGCCAAATACTCACACACGATAAAATTATCTGATCAGACAAAACTGAAAGTAGAACTGTTCGTGTATGAGAGATTATCAGTGTGTAGTTACTTTATTTACCAAGACTGTGTTCTACATTGCTCCACTAGCTATTTGCACACCACGTATTTTCCTGATTGGATGCTATATAACTATAATTTTACAGCAGAGTCGACGTGCGTACGGCATCCCTAGCCAATATCAGGTATGTTCCATCCAGTAGTTACATTTCTTTTACACATCAAACACGGTTCAAAACCATTTACATAAAGATTTCCACTACGACTCGAGCGAACTAGTACGAATATGTTACCAATACCCTCAAGAGTTGTCCTATCAGCTAGTGTGTTTCCAAACATTTCTATTGATTTTAGTTAAATAAATATGTTCTCCTCTTCGTTTCTTCAACAGGTTTAAGATCAAAACTACTAGAGAAAACCAAGATGAGCAGACGAGAAGAGAAGTGTGGTAACACGCAACATGGGTATCAATAAAACTAAACAGCATTCTTTCTTATTATTGTAAATACAATAATTATTATTTTTAATCAATCGCATGCATTGTTGTCTGCGCCTTTCATGTATTATAATGCCGATGTACAGTGCGTTCTAGGTTTTATCCTGTTCTCAACTTCAACCAAATTATCAATAACTATACCTTATTAACTTTAAAATGGAACTATCTGAAGAGTTAAATTTATTCTACATTAGAAAATGCCTTGGAGAGTGACCTCGTTCCCGTGTGCAGTCTCCATAAACAGACCTAATAAAGATACTACCGCTAGTAACTTGTTTCACTACCTCCACTAACATCATTTCCCAATCTCGACTTATATTAAACACTGTTTTACCCACGCACTAATATTCACCCACTCCACTAATTTTGTTTGACTACCTCCACTAATCTCACTTCCAACCTCCACTAATCTCACTTCCAACTTCCACTAATCTCACTTCCAACTTCCACTAATATTGTTTCATTATTTCCACTACCTTCACTTCCCAACCCCCACAAATATTGTTACTCCACTAACTTCCCTTACAAACCTCCACATCCTAACCTCCCTACCTCCACTAACCACACTTCTCAACTGCCGCTAATATTGTTTAATTACCTCCACTAACCTTAGTGTCCAGCCTTCACTCATCTCACTTCTCAACCTCCAATAAAATTGTTTCACGCCTCCACTAAACTAACCCGCCTTCCCAGCTTCGACTTACCTCCTTTCACAATCTCCCGTCCCTCATCCACGAGGTCGGTAGTGAGCTCGTCGTCACCAACGAACAGCTGGAAGCCGCACAACGTAAGGAGCCGACTGTCGACGGAGAAGTAAGTCGCTGCGCGCAGAAGAACGACCAGCAGGCGGAGAGGTTGTAGGCACTAAACTGATGTGTTTTGCGGCGGAGAATGGTGCGTGTGCGTGAATTCGTACGCAGAAATAATTACTGCAATACAAAATAAGCCTGAAATATGGCTATCTTCTCATTATTTATGTAAAAATAGAATAGTTAGATCGTTTATTAGATCCAAAATGTTTTATTTCTTTTTTCTTTGCTTAAAAATGTCATTTGGACTTGTATTGGCTTATAATATTTTTAGCCACACATTTTCTTCTAAATACGTATCAATATTATCTTACGACGCTGGTGTGCTGTGCCTTGATAAAAACTTAACCGGCCAAATAGAATGTAACCACTACCCGCAAACTAGCGTAAACTAAGGCCACTCAGTGAACACGCTCTCGACCGTTCATCCTCCCTGCTGTGTGATGGGTGTGAATTTCGCAGTTTTCGCGACGACCGCGTTTGTCGAGGAAAAGCCATAGGTAGGTACTGAAAACAAGCGCAATGATAGTTCATAAACGCGGTGCAGGCACTGTACATTTTTCATACAAAATCTGCGTAAACGCGGTCACCGTAGAACGCTTTAATTTGTGGGAAAACTCACATTAGGCCCTCTGATCGCCCCGCCGAAAGCGATTTCACTCAGGCCGTACACAAAAACTTCAACTCACCAAACAGATAGTCAATTCATTCTAAGAGTCCATAATCAAAGAATTAATTACCACTAAGCTATTATCGCTTTTATCATAGGTAAACAAGTTCTTTCGAAGTTAGAGGGGTTAAAAAAAAACAACATGTAAACAATATCACATCAGTGTTTAATGCTATTTGCATTTAATAATACTATGGAATGAATAAACAACAAATCAAAGGCGTTTATGCCTATGCTAAGTAAATACATAATTTTATGTACACCAAAGAATTTAAGTTTTGCAATCGTTAATAAAGTATGATTCACAATAATATTGTATAAGTACCTATGTATCTAGTATTGAAACTGAAAAGTGCAATTCAATTAGGACCAGTTACTTGCTCTCGTCTGTAGTTTAGAACACCGCAAACACAAAATACATAATTTCTGACGTTATACAGGTTGAAGAACATCACACAAAACACAACAACTGCAAAATGAACGACACACGGCTGAAGAAGAAAGAGCCTTTAACAAAACCACTAAGTCCTACAAGACGGCTCTTCGGAAGGCTCGGTTCGAGCACATAAGCCGAACAGGGAGCAAACTCGCTTCTTACCGTGCGGATAGTAAAGCGTTTTAGCCTTTTGTTAAATGTGTCGAATCGAACATCTCCCGCCCCTCACTGCTGAAACCTGATTGGACGCTGGCTCACACTGCAGAATCTTTGCAGAATCTCGCGTCTAGACGCCGATAGCGCGACTTCACCAACTCTTGTGATTGTGAGACAATTATGTCGGATTTTCACATTCGCCAGTTGGACGTTAGAAAAACGCTTCCCCGTCTAGACGTGAACAAGCCAGTGGCCCGGTCGGTATTTCGGTCATAGTTCTGAGGACATGTGCACTTGAGCTGTCCCCTGTGTTGACACGCCTATTTCGCCTCTCTCTTGAGACTGATCTAGTTCCTAAGGCTGGAAAGCTTTCTTACGTGTAGCCTGTGCCCAGTGGCAACCATAAATTGGTTGACATACCTACCTTCTATCCGCACCGAGCATTTTGCTTCAACATTCATCATGCGGACAGCGAAAGAATGGAATTCTTTGCCGGCATCTGTATTTCCTGAATACTTACTACAATTTAGGAGTCTTCAAGACAAGAGTGAACAAGTATCTATCTTCTAAGTAAGCATACTACATCGTCGACCGCATCGTCGCTTACCATCAGGTGAGCTACTGGTCAAACGCAAGCCT
Organism: Crocallis elinguaria; assembly: GCA_907269065.1. Classification (NCBI taxonomy): domain Eukaryota; kingdom Metazoa; phylum Arthropoda; class Insecta; order Lepidoptera; family Geometridae; genus Crocallis; species Crocallis elinguaria. Next base: position 4,631,481 of record OU026079.1, on the reverse strand, counting down.
ATTCAGTATAAAAAAGTGACGTATAACATATAATTATTTTATCTAAACAAGTATCGATTTTGGTTTAAATCTTAAACCACCTCATTTTAGTTTCTAAATAGGAACATGAAAAAGGGATAGATGGAATATATTTTAGAATTGTCAAATTAACGCACTTGCTTGTAAGTTATATCTAGTGTGAATTTAACGACCATGAATTTGGGTGTTCAGTATGTCAAGGACGATAGATATTGATTTGACAGCTCTATAACTAAATTTAGACCTGTCAAACATCTTCCATCCCTTTCTCATGTTATAGGAAAGACAACGAATCTCAAATTAGATTTAAGTTTGTGACGTCAGAATCGAGAAGAAGCTGAGTTGTGCATAGTTTGTTTAATTATTTATCAATCTTTATCAATCGGTAATGTCCACTACTGAAAAATGAACATAGAATAGCTATTGTCACTGTCACATAGGTGTTTGAATTTTACAAAGTTATGTATGTCGCCGCGAGGTTTCTTCAATATTCGAATCAAAATCACCATTTAATTAATATTGATTATTTGTGTTTAAAATGATTACTCATAAATCTTGTGAATATATTTAAAACAAATTGAAAGTAATTTGTAAGCGAGAATAAGCATTATAATTTAATTTAAGCTTATTTTGACAAACTAAATAAAAAGGCTTTCAACCCGTTTCAAATATGGCGGTCTATCGACATCACAAGTCTTAATTATTATTAGGTATCGCTGATTATTTGTCTTTAAAGTATTTTCATAAATCTTGTGCAATTTATTTAAGACGAAGTGATAGTGATTTGTAAATAATTATAAGCATTCTATTGTTATTATTGGTTGATTTGACCAACAAACGTAGAAAAGCCTTCATACGAAGCCTAACCTAATAATCAGTTCAAGTAAGTTTAAATTATTGCTTAAACTATTTTGGTTTATATTGCTATTAAATAAGGTTTAATAATTAAGTATTGATTTATCAGTTGCTTCTGTAAATAGTTACTGTTCAATTTCTTGAAAGTTCCAAGCATTCGCAGCGCCATCTCTCAAGATTTGTATTGAGAAATGCTATGGCAAAAAACGAATGATTGGTGCGCATGAAGGAAGTTGAGTAGAGCTCACTTCTTTGGGGATTTTTGAAGAAAAATATTGTAAGCATAACCTTTGTTCTTTTAAATTAATAAACCACACTTATTTTCTGTATTACGATTTGCAAATGGTTTTACTTCAACAAATTCCATTAGTATTTAAAATCACTATAGCTATGTAGTCTTAATTACAGTGAAGAAAGCAGAAACGATGACCAGCGGTCAGCGGTTCTGCGCTTTTTAAAAATCTAGTAGATCTCAATTTTCCGACATCAGAAGTGGGATCGCACCAGCGATCCCTTTACCCTTACAGTTTCTGCCGGTTTCAATTAATATTTCAGATTTTCCTGACCGCATCGATACAAGCATCGATGGACAATGGAGCCGAGCGCGCTGAGCACGAGTGCATCTGGCCCCGGCGCGACGTCGCCGAGCGTGCTGGCATCGACCGACACCGGAACTGCGACGCCGACGCCGAGCGCGACGAATACCAGCGCGCCCGTGGCTCTGAAGCCGCTATCGCTTCAGGCGGGTAACGTTCCACCTGAATTTTTTCTATATATGATGACGATGATGCAGAATATGAGTGAGCGACTGTTACAACAACAGAAGCCCAATGATAGGATCAAAATTACGGACCTGTTTCTGCCTTCGTACGATCCAGACGGGAATGTTGGAGTTCGCAAGTGGTGTGACCATATATTTACGGCTAAAACCACATATACCGTCAGCGACTACGATATCCCTATGAAGGTAACTAGCATGCTTAAACCTCGAGCCAAGCTGTGGGCCGATAACTGGTTAGTAACAACATCTACTTGGGAGGAGCTTCGTCAAAATATAATTACGACGTTTGAGCCAGAGACCACGCAAATAATCGTGGCGGCTGTGGAGACGTTTGACCAAGGACAAGCTCGACAACCTCGACGCTGTGGCAGGGGTGATTGGAACAGTAAGTGATTAACAGTGAGTGAATGATTAGAATCGAATTAATGAACGCCAGAGCCACCTCAGTACCTGAATTAATTTCTGTGGCCTCCTCTATTCGCGTTAAACGTTCTAATCAACATAATTCTAGCCAACCACCTCAGAAACGTTCGAAATTTTCTGCAAACATTCCCTTCTGTAGTTTTCGTAAAAGAACCGGTCATGTTTACAGTAATTGTCGTAATAGAAACGAATCGAATACATTACAGACGGACAAAGGCCCTTCTACGTCATCCACTGCATTGCCTAGAGCTAGTGATAAGTTTTGTTCATTTTGCTCAAAACCCGGTCATACATTGGCAAATGTTTCCGTAGAGAAAAGCAGGTAATTTCTAATGTGAACTCCGTGTTCGAACTTAAACACGATGTGTATTCGAGTCAACGACAAAATAATAAACGCAGTCTTCCATAGTGGTGCAGAATGTTGCGTAATGCGCGAATCTGTTGCTGATAAATTACCAGGGCGTAGGCATCAGGTAGTTAATTACTTACTGGGAATGGACCTATCCATTTCCAGTAATCTCAACAAGTTCTTTGAGAGCAATATGTGTTATTGACAACATCAATGTTGAGATTTTGTTTCATATCCTACCGGACTATGAAATGACGTCAGACGTCCTAACTGGAGCAAATTTAGTGCATGAAACAGGTCAAAGTGTAATCGTGACACAAAATACTGCGACATTGCTGTCTCAGCCCCGCGTTATGCACATACGATCAAATAATTCTTTATTTGAAAATCTTAATCATGATTTGGTCCTCTTCTAAATTCAGGCAGTGCCAATGAATGAATTTGACGGCACCGTAGCTAAGTTGGTAGTAACCTTGCCTGCAAAGCGAGGGGTCCCGGGTTCGATTCCCGGCCGGGGCAGATTTTGTGTAAGCATAAAGTTTGTTTTCGGGTATTGAATGTTTGTGATGTGTAAATGTGTGTGTTCATGCTACCTGTGACACAGGGAATCCTAGTGCGGGGCTATGGGAGCATTTATTTAATAACGATCATCACGACAGCGTAGCTCAAGTCTAAATTGATGACGTCATAAGCAAATGCCGCGATTACCCTTCCGGACTTGCATTTTTAGAGAGAATTTTAATTGCCTTAGGTGAGTCAGGGTTTTCGATAAACATCGACAAGTGTTTTTTTCAAACGATCAATTGATTATCTTGGTAATGTTGTGGAGGACAGACAAGTGCAGCCTTGTAACAAAAAAAAAAAAAGTTGACGCACTATTAAAAGCCCCAGTACTGTCAAACAAATACGCCGATTTAACGGTCTTGCTGTTTATTTTCGCCGCTTTATTCCCGACTTTGCGCGAACCATGGTCCCTCTGTACAACTTAACTAAACAGGGCGTTAGGTGGCAATGGACTCGCGTTCACGAGGAGGCACGTCAAAAGATTATCCATCATCTTACTTCAGCACCCGTTCTCACGATATTTCAAGAAGTTCAGCCCATTGAACTATTCACCAACGCCAGCAGTCTTGGACTCGGAGCTATACTTGTTCAAAGTGATGATCACCGACTGCAACGCACTAAAGGCCTCAAAGCATAAACAAGATCTGTTACCACGCATACACCGATGGTGGGCCTACCTTCAAAACTTTTGATGTTGAATACAGGAAGGGCGAGCGAATGCAGCATGCAGACTTTCTTAGTAGGAATCCGGATCCTTTAACAGTTAACGTCATGACGAAGAACCTGGAGTGGCTCAACATAGAGCAGCGCCGCTACGCCCAGCTGTGACCCATCTTTGACGCTCTACACAATGGTTACAACGTGCCTAGATATCAACTTAAAGGTAACGAGCTCAAGTATGAAAGTAGAGACGTACTTTTTGGCTCAGAAAAACTAATAGTAGTGCCAAGGTCCTTTCAGTGGAGCTTTATAAATACATACCACACTGCTCTCAAGCATCCAGGCTGGGAGAAGACTCTTCACAAGATTAGAGAAACAGAACAGTAGGTTAAAATGACCACCACCGTTCGAGACTTCGTGGACAACTGCGTAGTGTGCAGAACATCGAAATAAACATCTGGCGATACGCAGGTACAGTTGCATCCAATTACTAAGCCTACGATACCATTCCAAGTTATCCACATGGACATCACAGGCAAACTCGGTACACCAAATGACCAGGAGTATGTCGTTGTTACAATAGACGCTTTTACCAAGTACGTATTGTTTCGCTATACTAACGATAAAACTCAGCACAGTTCTCTTGCCGCTCTCAAGCAAGTCATTCACCTTGTCGGAGCCCCGAGACAGATTATTGTAGATGGGGGCGCGAGTTCTTGGGCTAATTCAAAAGTTACTGTGACAGCTTTGGTATCGAGATACACGCTATAGCTCCGGGATCTAAAAGAGCAAATGGACAGGTGGAGCGGGTTATGGCAAGGCTGAAAAACGGTCTTATTATTATTAAAAATTATGAGACCCCAAATTAGTGTACAGCACTAGAAGGCCTGCAACTTGCACTTAACTGTACCATACACTGGACTACTACAGGTCCACTCACAATTCTGATTCGACGTAAAAATTGCGTGCCACCAGAGTTGCCAGAGCTACTAAATCTGGTCAACTTCGATAGCTTACATCCATCGATATCGAAGCTTTAGAACAACATGTGCAGCAAAGAATGACGGACTCATCTGCAAAAGACAAAGAACGCTTTGATAAGGGTCGTGCTAAAATTCAAAATTTTCAACGAGGGGACTTTGTTTTGATAAAAAACAACCCGAGAAACGAGACTTCTTTCGATCTCAAATTTAGCGTGCCTTACAAGGTTTACAGGGTTATCAACAACGACCGTTACTTGGTGAAGAAGGTCGTGGGCCACCACGGACGGCCCCGAAAAGTCATGATCAACTACGGCGAGCCCCTCAGCCGGGAAAAGTCAACGAGGCGGCCGTGTCGCCACGAGATGACCAGCAAGCCGGGCCTTCCGGTGGTGCCGCCGACTACTTATGGCGCTGCTGCTGTTGAGCAGTCCGCATCATTTGAAAGCAATACCTGGTGAGACCCTTTCATAATATTCTTGTAGTTTGTATTCTTGTGACAATTCTATTGCGTGCGTCGTGGAGACGCCCAATAGTCAAAAGAATTCTATTGCGTGCGTCGTGGAGACGCCCAATAGTCAAAACTATAAGAAACTTATTCTATTGGCGTCGTGGAGACGTCCAATAGTCAAAACTATAAGAAACTTATTCTATTGGCGTCGTGGAGACGTCCAATAGTCAAAACTATAAGAAACTTATTCTATTGGCGTCGTGGAGACGTCCAATAGTCAAAACTATAAGAAACTTATTCTATTGGCGTCGTGGAGACGTCCAATAGTCAAAACTATAAGAAACTTATTCTATTGGCGTCGTGGAGACGTCCAATAGTCAAAACTATAAGAAACTTATTCTATTGGCGTCGTGGAGACGTCCAATAGTCAAAACTATAAGAAACTTATTCTATTGGCGTCGTGGAGACGTCCAATAGTCAAAACTATAAGAAACTTATTCTATTGGCGTCGTGGAGACGTCCAATAGTCAAAACTATAAGAAACTTATTCTATTGGCGTCGTGGAGACGTCCAATAGTCAAAACTATAAGAAACTTATTCTATTGGCGTCGTGGAGACGTCCAATAGTCAAAACTATTGAGGCCTAAGCCGTACAATAGTTGTCCTGTCCTAAAATAATAATAGTCCCCTGTGTACCACGGCGTTCGAGACCGCCCAGAGCACAGCATCGGCCTTCCCCTCCTTTCCTTCCTTCCTCCTTTTTCCTTCCTTCACCCTTTAGAGCCTCTGTTTTATACAGCATCGCCCCTTCACCAACCTATCCTTTCCCTGACTATGTGACAATCTGACTATATGACTATGACTATTTATTTTTGTTATTTTATTGTTTTCATGTGTAATGATCAATAAACTATTACTAACTGTACTTAATGTAACCTAATGTTCTGTTTTCACATGGAGTGAGCAATAACAATAGATTTGATTCAATTATCCATACAGATAAATAAAATTGATGTGTCTGTTTGTAATATCAAAATAACAGCTTTTTACCAAATGCATATGAAAGTTTATACGGACCCTATAACAAAACAACCATCTTTAAAATTTGTGTCTGTCTGTCTGTCTCTCTGTTTATCTGTTTGTTCCGGGTAATCTCCGAAACGGCTGGACCGATTTTGACGGAACTTTTACTGGCAGATAGCTGATGATACAAGAAGTAACATAGGCTACTTTAATTTTAGAAAAATAATTAGGGTTCCGCGCAAAAAATAATAACTATGAAATCCAATACCTCCGCGCGGGTGAAACCGCGGGGGAGCAGCTAGTTTTACATAAAAGTCAAATTAGGTTTAGGTTTACTGTGGAAGTACCTAGCCTCAACACACTTCTTTGACAATTTCAGAAACATAAAAATCTGGAGCGATGCAGAGCACGCATCGCGCATCAGTATGGCCGTGTCGCCGCGAGGTTTCTTCAATATTCGAATCAAAATCACCATTTAATTAATATTGATTATTTGTGTTTAAAATGATTACTCATAAATCTTGTGAATATATTTAAAACAAATTGAAAGTAATTTGTAAGCGAGAATAAGCATTATAATTTAATTTAAGCTTATTTTGACAAACTAAATAAAAAGGCTTTCAACCCGTTTCAAATATGGCGGTCTATCGACATCACAAGTCTTAATTATTATTAGGTATCGCTGATTATTTGTCTTTAAAGTATTTTCATAAATCTTGTGCAATTTATTTAAGACGAAGTGATAGTGATTTGTAAATAATTATAAGCATTCTATTGTTATTATTGGTTGATTTGACCAACAAACGTAGAAAAGCCTTCATACGAAGCCTAACCTAATAATCAGTTCAAGTAAGTTTAAATTATTGCTTAAACTATTTTGGTTTATATTGCTATTAAATAAGGTTTAATAATTAAGTATTGATTTATCAGTTGCTTCTGTAAATAGTTACTGTTCAATTTCTTGAAAGTTCCAAGCATTCGCAGCGCCATCTCTCAAGATTTGTATTGAGAAATGCTATGGCAAAAAACGAATGATTGGTGCGCATGAAGGAAGTTGAGTAGAGCTCACTTCTTTGGGGATTTTTGAAGAAAAATATTGTAAGCATAACCTTTGTTCTTTTAAATTAATAAACCACACTTATTTTCTGTATTACGATTTGCAAATGGTTTTACTTCAACAAATTCCATTAGTATTTAAAATCACTATAGCTATGTAGTCTTAATTACAGTGAAGAAAGCAGAAACGATGACCAGCGGTCAGCGGTTCTGCGCTTTTTAAAAATCTAGTAGATCTCAATTTTCCGACATGTATGTATTGTAATTCTATTTTCTTTTTGCTTTGATGGGTTTTCGACATTCTTGAAAAATCTTTGAACGAAACTTCAAACTTTCGTTTTTCAAGACAGTTTTTTCAACCTCTATGTCGAGAAATAATTTCGCCCTTCCTTTAAAAATTATGCATTGCACGTTTTTAATCCTACTAAATCTCGTTCACAACATTTTACTAAATATTTCACTAAATATCATTATAAAATAAATTAAAACGATAAAAATATTCACATTAAAATAAATTGATGTGTACACCTTTTACAATAATTAATAGCTGATTGACAAAGCAAAATGTTAGGCACCTTTTAATCTAAACCGACAGTTTAAATAAGAAAATTCGGACATTACACAAACGTTCTTCAATAAATCAGTATTATACGAAAATTAACAAAAAAAACCTTTTTATATTCAATATAAGTTATACAGTGTGACCATCTTAACCCACAGCTGGTAATATTCATAAATACATTATTAAATTCTGTGTCCGAATGCTAAATTTAGTGAACCTTATTATATAAGGCACGATAAATCAAATTACCCAAAATTACCGTCAGTACACTTCGACTCCATGTAATAAAGGCTCTGTAAAGACACCCGGATCTTTTGGAGTTTGAATGTCACAGCAACCATAGACATCGAGCATGGCATGGACTACGCGTTACCTATCATGTGCCGTGATTTCTGCCCTCAACTGTGTTTTTTGTCCTTCTTTCACGTAGCAACGGAGCAACGAAACGACGTGATTGCGTAGAGATAATTTATGGCCCGGAGAGTAATATAAGATTTCGAGTGTACATATTATTCAGTCTTACCACAAAAAAATTAAACACAGCCTAAACCTGTATTAAATAAAATTTACCTCCTAAACACACCTTAGTCACGTGTTTAAATATGAGCAACCATAAATCTTGGTTTGAGTAGTGTCCGTTGTCTAACTCCATTCTGTTGTGACATTTCTAATCATTTTAGGCGTTTATTTTAGACACTGTCTAGCTAACCAGGCATCTAAATATTTTTTTTGTGGTAACACGGATTATGTTCTGTTATGATCTATGTTTCACATGTAAAAGGCTTAATCATAATTTAATAAAATAATAATAATAAAGACACAATTAAAAACTGTCCAATAGATAATATAATTTTTATGTGTATATAATTTGTACAAAACAATCACTATCAAACTTAATATTTTTTAAATAAATTATATATTTTAATTTTATGTTTGGTTTACATAGTTATGTACTTATATTATAATACTACTAGATTTTTGTGTGGTTTTTGCAGAATTCATAGAACTACACTGTTCGATTTCAAGCTACCAGTGAGTTAAAAATTATGGTCAGTACACATACATTTAACATACATTTTCTTAGAAATTTTTCATGTAACGACCTAAAGTATCTCTAGGCAAGGATGGGTTATAAAACGCAGTAGGTCTATATTTTAATGTGCTTAAATACAATACTTATTTACTTTACTTATACGAATCTGAATGTACACTGTGCTAAAAAAGTGCTTTGTAAATATTCAATTTAATAAATAACAATGTAAAGTCCACAAGGTTGCAAAGCACTTAATTAACGAACAGTATGAAGTAGTGTTCAAAGCTACGTTTACAAATAGTGTCTTAAACTCTCACTCACGGAGTCATAATTGAAAGCGTTTCTGTTCACTTAAGGCCCATTTTAAAGTACAAATCTACAAACTGCAGCTACCTATTATTTACAAATTATTTAACTAGGTCTTACTGTACCTACACAATTTTACATCTATCGTGACGAGCGTCGGGTGTCGGCACGAATAATATGAATACTGGCAAACCTAATATCACGGCTCCGTAGCTAAGTTGGTAGTAACCCTGCCTGCAAAGCGAGGGGCCCTGGGTTCGATTCCCGGCCGGGGCAGATTTTGTGTAAACATAAAGTTTGTTCTCGGGTCTTGGATGTTTGTGATGTGTATCTGTGTGTGTCCATGCCACCTGCGACACAGGGAATCCTAGTGCGGGGGTATGAGTGTCAGCGTTTATTTATTTATTTATATTTCTATAAGGCAACATTATTCCAAATAAATGGCAGTCACGAAAGGGAGGTAGTGTGCGCAACACCTATTGGGGTTGTTGCGCTTACGAATAATATGAATACTGGCAAACCTAATATCTAATTTGTATAAGGCAACAATATTCCAAATAAATGTCAGTGGAAATGGTTTCCCAGTCTCAGTCACGAAAGGGAGGTAGTGAGCGCAACAACCCCAATAGGTGTTGCGCTTTATAGAAATTAGATATTAGGTTTGCCAGTATTCATATTATTCGTGACGACACCCGACGCTCGTCAAGACAACATCTAAGTGACTAAAAATTAATAAATATTTATTATGTTGCGAATCTCACCGTTGATTGTAGTTACGTCAGTGGTAGGTCCGTCTCCTACCGACCAATAGCGTCCCCACACCTACAACCTCCTAAACCCCGGTACAGTATATTTGCCTCACGATATACAGCGCAATGCGAACGTTATATGGTCGCTGCGAATGCGTTGTAGCGTATGCGCAGTTGCTTTTAGTGCGTACCGGAAATTTGGGTCACCGAACACGGTCACTAGACGCGACCACTAGTATCTGGATGCGATTGCAGCCACTGGTAGCCATAAAATAGAGAGAAGAGAAGGGGCCTTCGGGGTTTTTTTGGCGTCCCTTCCGTTCTCTCACTATTTTGTGCGGGCGGGGAGAAGCCGGCATTTGTGGTCGAGTGAGCGCGAGAGGCGAGCTAAAGAAGCAACCTCAGCTTGGCTCGGTCTCAGCTGCTCGAACGTTCAGATTGCGATGCCATACAAAATGTATGGAACATCTTGTGGTCTCGTTAGTGGTCGCGTTCGGTGGCTGAACTAAAATTTATGGAAAATATGGCATTGCACGCTGTGTTGCAAATAATCTGTACTGTCTGTGGGTTCAATGAGTGGCATCCAAACATCGTTTGATAGTCATCAAGGAAGGTTCTTTTCTACAAAAACCACTTCGATTCGAACCTATAGTATAATATTGCACTTTCCTCTAGACGTCATCGAAGAGTCCCCGCGGCGGCATCGTCATCTTGTCGCGTCTTCGCTCCTCAAACTCCGAGCGGATCGAAGGCAACGCGCTGTCTCCGAACCTATTGACAATTGTGATGTTGCATGAAACACAAATTAAATAATTACTGTCGTTACACAGGTTAAATTACCTGACATCAACCCAATAAAAATTAAATAAACAAAAAATATATAATTTTCACAAAGATACTGCATCTAAGTTTCTCGAACTCAACAATTTTTTTTATCATCCAATAAATAGTAATGATACAATAAGATTCTTTACATTTCAATGAATAAAAAAAATATGACTGTTGATTTTAAGAGACGATGTGGTCAAAAGTAGCAATATCTAGCAAACGTAACTTCAGAAATACCATGATAGTTTATATTACCTACAATGAGGCTTCACAATTAGGTACACCATTTATTTGGTTGAGTGTATTGTTTACTTTAAAAGAAATTCTATTCTTCATCTCATAGTAGCTCAATGAAAGCAATTCACCTTTTCCCGTATCGTAACGAAAGTAACTCACTTCTTGTCATATTCTTAACCAAAGTAACTCACCTATACGCGTATCTTAACCAAAGCAACTCACCTCTTGTCATATTCTTAACCAAAGTAACTCACCTATTGTCAAGGTCGTCTTCCAGCGTCCTGTTGTAAGGCAGCTCAGCCCGCTGGTAGTCCGTAACGTGGCGCGCGCGGTCCGGGCTCGGAGTCACGTAGTAGTCTGAGTCCACGTCGTTAAGGAGCCCGGTGTGGGCTGAAAAGTGGAGACATGCACAATAACCGGTGTTATTAGTGATGGTGGGAAGATAACAGGCAAGTTGGCCGGCTGTTTTTATGGATTTGACAACTTGTTTTTAAATCAATATGCGTCTACCCTACAAATACGAAAGCGAAAGTTTGGATGTTTGTTATTTATCACGTTGACATTACTGGGCTTATTAGGGATACAGATTAAAAATTGGTATGCAGATGGCACAGTGTGAATAGTATCGAAGATGACTCTTATTTTAGAGCAAAAATAGTTAACCCGTTGCCGGAAGTGGCCTATTTAGTTGGGAATAAGTTTTTTTCCCGAAAACCGTTTACCATACCGACATCGGTACATTGTACCGATTTACATGAAACTTGGTATAGTGATATAGAGTTTTACTATTGTTATATATATAGGTATCTATAGATATAGCGCAGCTGCGCCTGCGCTAAGCTTGTATTGAAATAAAGCAGTGCGTTACCGACCCGCGTTCGTATCACTTGCCCCGTTCTTCCATACGTATCAACTATATATTTATCCGGGATAACGTATATGCTATATTTCATCTCGAATTAAATGGAGAAATCCCAGCCAAATAAAAATAAACATTCAAGAAAACCGCTTACGCCTGAGTTCCAAATAATGGACAATATTTAAAAGCGTGTTAGTCACGCCTAGTTTTAAATAATAGAGAACTTGTTTCATTTAAATTATTAAGTATAATATAAGCATAACTGGTACAGGTACAAACGCGAATTCAAAATAAATTTAGCGTGAAATTAATAAATTTATTGAAACATTGTTGTACCAAATTCTTTAATCGCGAATTACATTTACAATTTTTGTTTGTCTTTATTAATAGCGGCATTGTATTGACCGAGCATTGTTGCTGTCAAGTGTTGCCATGAAGACATTTGCTTGTGAGTATTCATTTCAAATATTTACTTAAATATTTTTTTACAATTGATAAGATTAACTTTGTTTTTTTTTAAACATTATAACGGATATTTACCGTGGTTATTATTTCAAATCATTAATTCAAATTATTAATTCGTGTGTTGCAAGTATCGTAATCACGGGAATGCTGATGTCAAACCTTAACCGTTTTACTACTATCTCGTCTGATCTTAAGGTGGCCCTTCCCGGCCCGCCTAATTAAAACGCAAAAATGGCCTAAAAGGTCGTTCTTTCATCTAAGAAAAACAGGCACTACGGAAAAAGAGAGACAACGCAAGAGCCGTCGGTTGGCATTCTGAAAATTATGAAATAAATTTCCGAAGACAATTAGTGCGCGGTAATTTCCTAAAACATGTTCCAAGAAATACGTATTTTTAAAAAGGCCTTAAAGTTTGTGACAAAAATGTTTGTTAATTAGAATCTCCATAATATGCCCAAGATTCCGGTGTTGAAAGATTGAGGTGTTTCTTCACTTTTACATTTATGAGAATATTGTGAACAGCCAGTCAAGATAAAATTTGTTTAAAAAGGCTGTTTTTTAAAGCTTTTACTCAACTGAATTTTCAAAATTTTAAATTTCTGTTTCTATAAAAACCTATATATAATGCACAAGATAAATATTTGTTCAAGACATCGAACGAAACAATTGATATAACACTAATAATCACGTACGAGCGTTTGTATGGAAAGTATGGCGGGTTGGGTCCTCTTAAGCAATGATATAGTCGAAGATGGTGATTAGATCTGACACTTAAGTACAGCTGTAGGAACACTCCCGATCGCTGATCGACCACATATTTTCAACTTGAGGGTGGTAGCGAGCACCAGGGAATATCCTACCACCACTCGTTCGACTCTTGTCTTATTACGTCCAAGTCGTAGGAGGTCGCTAGTTCTTATTCCATTTTTTTTTCAGTTTTGTTCGTCACCGTGCTAGCCATGGGTTGGGCTCAGGAGGAGGACCAGCGGCTGATACATTTGAAAACCGACGAAAACGATGTATGTGTTATTTTAAAGCTATTTATTACAAAAAAACTGCAACTCATCATATCAAGAACTAAAATATGTTTTGCTTCTTTGTTTCTAATGCAGTGCGATGCTGGACCGCTTGCTATAATTAAATGACAAGCGAGGATTTGAAATTCGCGGAATTGGTATAATTTTCACAGCTTCAGTGGAAAGAAAAAGTAGAGGCCATAATATGGTCTCTACTTTAACCATGTTCACCATGTGAGCAAGTAGGAAGTGTAGTTTGCTTCCATATTAATTTAAACAATACTTCTAAAAAACAGCGGCCGTAGACGTTGCCTTAAAACAAAAGTTAAAATAAGAAAAGAAGTGCAGTAGGAGTTTGAGTGCAGAATTATTATTCGATGCGTTCTAAGATTAAAGGTTAGTCACAAAAGAAAATGATTAACAAATGTGCTATACAAACAAGTATAATTAAACGACCGCCCTAGCCAGTGTCACTCGGCATGATTCTAACAATACATCTAAGTCTATCTCGCTCGCGTAATTCAACATGTTTGAAGATAATCAATATTTTGATATAATTATGAAAAATCGCATTCGGTGAAGTTGCTGGCAATAACATTACAAAGGTACGGGAAAAGTATCATTTTGTTCCGATCAGATTTTCATACATGAACATGGGCAAAACATAAAATCCCATTTTCAGGTTTGGAAACTTAAGTGAATCAAAATGAAATTTTTGTTAAACTTTTGTAATGTTATTGTCAGCAACTTGACCGAATGCGATTTTTCATAATTATATTAAGTGATTGTTTATCTTCAAAAATATTGAGATGCGCGATCGAGAAAGCGGCGCGCTATATCCTGCCCTTAAAGACTTTCTTGGCTTTTTGTTAGGCAAATATCTGCTAAATGAGGAGCCAAGCTCACGAGTAGCCTAAGTGTGTCAGGGAACGAGTATTACCTCCATCTTGGGTGTCCCGGGTGCGGTAGTTGGAGAACCGCTCGCTGTAGTCTCGGCGGCGGCTAAGCGACTCCTCTTGGCGTTGGCGCTTGCGTTTTTCTAAAAGAAAAAAACTTAATATAAAACACAAAAAATATCACTGTATTATTTTCTCGGATCAACGACCATCCGGGGATGCTGGCTCTAGATGTATTGTTACTCTTGATCTTATAGGGACTACTACCTTCCACCAGGGACTTCACCCGTATGGTTTACATTATCAACCTCTTACGCTCGCACTGCTGGGATACCGGCCTTTTCTCAGAGAGGTATGGGCTATAATCCACCACGCAGGCCCAGTGCGGCTTGGTGGATGACACATGTCCTCGAATTTTTGTGGTTCTTGCACAGGCGGGTTTCCTCACGATATTTTCCTTCACCGTTTTAGAGCGAGTGTGAATAATCCGCACATAACTTGATATAAGTCATTGGTGCGGGCCGAGTCGAGGTTTGAACTATGGTGCGTCGGATTGAAAGTCACACGAGTCCCGCTCGGCCACACTGGCACTAAAAATTTGTTGCATGGTTTACATCTTTATAAATTGTAGCGTACATGTTATGCTGATGTGTAAGCTATATTACTGTAAAGTTTCATCAAAATAGTTTTTGCAAGAAAGAGTAACAAACATCCATCCTCACAAACGTTCGCGTTTATAATATTAATAGGATTGTCAAAGCTTATACTTCTGTTTACCTTTGAAATAATGATAACACAACTGATTTAAATGAATGGAACTGTTAATCCCTGGGATGGTAACTACCTTACCAGAATCAGAGGAAATTGGTGTCAGGAACAGTAAATAGCTGGTGGTGAAACATCAATTAAATCACTTCTTTTCTTATACCAGATCCGTCACCATCACAGGGACTCATTTCTTGATCCAAACCAGGTTGGTACTTTGAACATTATTATATTTAATAAAAAAAATAAAAATGCGAAGTCAACATCCCTATTATAAAGGTGTCCCAACAAGAGGCCCCGATTTAATTGTAAAGTAAATTCACGGCGCTGCGCATGGTCCCTTGACTTGATTTCTTGCACCAATTTAACCTTGTATGCGTGTAAAAGCTGATTTTACCAAAATTCGTTGCATAGTGCTTCTGGAAATGTATTCTTGATCACGATGCCGAATGGAAGTTCCTGGATTATCAACCACAGATTCCCTTACTGTGGCTATATTTTCGAGTGACCGACAAGGATGACGACGAACAATGATCTTTTGATCCATCAGGGTAAATTGGTCTCAAATTTTGTACTTCGAAACTTTCGAAGTGTTTTCGCAAAACTTTCATCATTTTTGTAATGTGTTTTTACAATAACTAAACGTTGTTGGTTTGTATACTTCTCCATATTCTTAAATCGCGTGGTCTGTACGTGACAAAATTCGAAAAAAAAATCACCGTACAACTCGTATTAACAAAATGGTGGCAAATTTAAATCGGGCGCTCTTGTTGGGACACCCTTTATTAGATATTTTACTATCTAAAAATGTTCATCTCTCTTAACTGTCGGTAATGAGTTGTTGACAATCTCGTATACGGTACACGGAGCGACACTCTAAGGTCGTAATGGTATGTTTTATTCGAAGGATTAAATATTATTTTATAATATTTTACAAATTGTGTGGCATTGTCATAAATATTCTTCATTCATTTCAGCTACCTATGAAAACTATGGCTAGCTTTTTCCCAAATTTTGACTTACAATACTAGCAACACATCACTTTTGCTCAGTACCAGCCACGCCAACATATAATTACTGTTGTCTTTACAACAAACACAAGAAACTAAGTTTTCTCTTTTACACGGACTCAACAACAAGAACAGCAAAAATCTCACATTCCTGTCTTCATTTGTTATAATATGACGTGTACAAAGCAAAAACCAACAAAACGTTTTTCTTTTCAAATATACAGGTGTCGGGTGTCGGCACCTGGCCACACGTGCAAGAACAGGTATGTAATAGGTAGATGTTGGATCCCACCAAAAATGCAGGTACAATAAGTTATTTTTATACTGTTAGGTAGCAAGACGAGCGGGTCGTTGGCCTGATGGTAAGCATAACACCAACCCAAAACAACTACACCACCACTCAGAACTTGGAAACACAAACGTCTGCACGGCACTGCAGTACGCTTACCCTAAACCGTTAATTATAAGTCTCATAAGCCCAGTAATTTCACTGACTACTTTGCCCATCAAACTGGAACAAAGTAATGCTTGCACATTACTGCTTGGCGGCAGACTACACGAGCAAAGCGCTGGTATCCACTCAGACGAACACTCGCAGAAGAGTTAGTCCTACCACTTGGTAAAAATTGCAAGTGTTCGAAACTGCTGTGACCACGCCCTGATGTGTTTTATTCACTATAAACCTCAGAGGTGGCAAAATGTGATTTTTTAAGGGCCAGGATATGGCACGCCTCTATCTCGCTCGCACATCTGAACATTTTTGAAGATAAAATATCACGTAATATAATTATGAAAAATCGCATTCGGTGAAGTTGCTGGCAATAACACAAAAATTTCATTATGTTCCATTCAAATTTTCAAACCTAAATATTCGATTTTATATTTCGCCCATTTTCATGTATGAAAACTTGATCGGATCTAAATGATACTTTTGCCGTACCTTTGTAATGTTATTGCCAGCTACCCACCGAATGCGAGTTTTCATAATTATATTAAGTGATTGTTTATCTTCAAAAATGTTGACATTTGCGAGCGACATAGCGGCGCGCCGTATTCTGCCCCTTTAAATAATTGTGTATTTTTTCAGGCGCGACGTCATTTAGCTTCCCGTCGGCAGCAACACGTATGTTATCAACCACATAAATATAATAAGAATTCGTAATATTTATGGTGTGCCAGGATAGAGTGAACTAGCGTTTCTTTTTCCCTGTCTATTCCAAAAGGGTCTTGGAAGCATGGAATAAAATAGAAAACTATTTATATAGCATTCGCAATGAACATACAAATGTACTTGATGAGTAACATAAGAGGTAACAAAAGGATTAAGTTTAATGAATGACTTACGAAAATGTATATTATAATTTATACAATTTAATTTGATTATTAAATTATTATTAATAGCAACTTTATATTAGGAGCCAATTCCCAATCTAGGTTTGGTGTACCAACAGCGACTACACTGTGAATTTAGACCACGTGAGGTATAAACAATTTAAAAAAAATAATTGTTTTGCATTATAAATGTTCTGTATTAGACTTTGAAAATCTATTACTTCACAAAAATAGCCCGGTTGCACCATCAGTTAACTTGACTGACTCAGTTAACTTGAAACGCATGACTTGTTTAGTTTACTCTTGAATTCAGTTTCAATTGCATTCCAATTTCAATATACTCAAAATCTAGTCAACATTAGCAGAAACGTGATAATTTCATTTATTTCCAAAAAAAATCCACCGATATCGGTAGCAATCGTGCGCTAGTGTTGTGTTCATGATTACCAAACGGTACGAATTCTACCCTAATCCCAATTTACGATTGGAAACGAGTGTCAAGAGTAATTGTAGTAATTGTGAGATGCGAATATTCACTTCATATTGAAGGAAGTAGATTCGTCTTCGCTTCGTTTTCGAAAAAATCAAGAACTATCTATCTCTAATATAAATTTATAACCATTCGAACTGCCGATTTTATTTATCAAAAAAATGGGTACTTGCACGGCTGGTCAGGCAGAACTGAATGTTCGTGTATGAGAGATGATCAAAGTGAGCAGTTACTTTATTTAGTAAGACTGTGCTACACAGTTGACTGCAGAGTGTTAGTACACTCTGTACACTCTCTGTCCACTGTAGTCAGTGTTACACTAGTTATTTGCACACCACGTATTGTCGTGATTGCTTACTATATAACTATAATTTTACAGCAAAGTCGACGTGCGTACAGCAACCCTAGCCAATATCAGGTATGTTCCATCCAGTTATTATGTTTATTTGACACATCAAACACTGTTTAAAACCATTTACATAAATATTTCCACTCCTAGTATTCAGGGAGTAAAAGGTACGAAAGCGTTTCTAACAGTTACATTGATTGTAAAACACTACGACTTGAGCGAACTAGTACGAATATGTCGCCAATACTCTCAAAAGAGTTAGTACTAACACTTAGGCTATTATCAATAAAGTGTTAAACGATAGTTTTGTTAAACAATGTTTTGTCTTTGTTGCTCTTTGACAATTTTAAACTGAATGAGACAAAACATAGTTTAACTATGCAATGGTTTAATTCTATTTATTAACAAGAGCCGTAGTGTACAAACGTTTCTCTTGACTCTATATAAATTTGTAATAAACCTCTTCGCTTCTTCAACAGGTTCAAGATCAATATTAAAACTACTAGAGAAAATTAGCTGTATGCATAGATATAGGTAACATACTGCGTGTATGTTATCATGCTGTGTTTGCCTGTTATTGGGCTGGTACATATATCTTTACATAGCTACTTACATTATTTTTATATAGTCACTTAATGTATCAACCTGTTGGGAAACCAAATTAAAAAAAAAAAAAAAAAAAAATGTACGCTGTGTGTGTGAGGGTACCTAACCAGTAATAAACTAGCTACGGAGCAAGACGGTGGTTATCGCAAAGAAAGGTGTTTGGCGCGTAGGAATTGTAAAAAAAATGATAGGTAATAGAATGTTAATTTGTCGATTATGGAACTAGCTGTAATAGGCACATCGACCAGGTGAGGAAATATACTAGTGAGGGTAATAATAATAATGATGTAACAGATAATAAATAATCCAGATAATCCATCCGGAGGAGTGGCCGGCATCGACAGCTCGGCGGTAAGCAGCCAGCTGCCGGCGCCAGGCACTCTACTCCCCGCGTCGCCCTCGCCCCCACATCACAACCCCTTATGCCAGACCCCGGGTCGCCGCCGCCGGCATCTCCGTCTCGTTCGTCGGCTACCACCGCGGAGGAGGGGAGGTGTTGGTTGCGACCGATAGTGAAGGGAATATTGGAAATAAAATCGATAACGTAGGCAACCGAAGGGATGAAGACAATGATGAGTGGGCGGAGGCTAGCGAGGTGTTGGAAGTCGAGGCCCAACCGGAGGAACAGTGTGTCGAAACGAATCAGGATATTATTCCCATTGCTGTAAACACTACTCCGGCTGGACGTTCTAAGAGGCTCAGAAAACCAGTTAATTATAAGTAATATATTAAATAAGTTAAAATGTAGTTAAATTGTGTTGGGTACATATAGTGAGAACTGGTTTTGTTATTGTTACAGATTTCCAAATTAATGTTGGAGGGATGAGCTGTATGCACAGATATAGGTACCTTTAGATATACCTATCTATAATGTGCGCTGTGTGTGTGAGGGTACCTAACCAGTAATAAATTAGCTACGGAGCAAGACGGTGGTTTCATTTGCTACATATACATTAGAAAACCAAGACCTACTAGAGAATATAAGGAACCTGGCGACTAAGTAATAACGGTTTGTGACAGTGGTAACACGCGACATGGGTATCAATAAAACTAAACATCAAACTTTCTTATTATTTTAAATACAATAATAATTATTTTCAATCGATCGTATGCATTGCATTTCTTGTATTATAGAATGCCGCTTTGCTCGTGAAGTCTGCCGCCAAGCAGTAGTGTGCAAGCATTACTGTGTTCCGGTTTGATGAGCAGAGTATCCAGTGAAATTACTGGGCTTATGAGACTTAATACCTAATGTCTCAGGGTATCGTGCCGCGCAGACCTTTCTGTTTTGAAGTTCTGGGTGGCACTTCAATTGTTATGGGCCGGCGTTATGCTTACCATCAGGCAAACGACCAGCTCGTCTCGTTTCCAAATAACATAAAAAAAAAATTAAAAAAAAAAAATTTGATGGAATCAGGCGTTACTTTGCGGAAGTCCATTTTAAATAAGATTATATAATGTGGGTAATTTATAGTTTTAATTCTTTATCGCGGAATTAAAACTATAAATTACCCACATTATATAATCTTATTTAAAAAAAAATAATGCTGATGTACAATGCGCGTTCTAGATTTATCGTGTTCTTACTTTCAACCAAATTATCAATATACCTTATTAACTATCTGAAGAGTTCAATTTATGCTCAATTAGAGAATACCTTGGCAGGTGACCTCGTTCCTGTGTGCAGTGTTCCTAAACAGGCGTAATAAAGATATTACCGCTACTAATCTTGTTTCTCTACCTCCACTAACATTATTTCCCAACCTCCACTAATATTAAACACTGTTTTACACACTAATATTAACCCGATCCATTAATATTGTTTGCCTACCTCACTTCCCAACCTCCACTAATATTGTTACACTTCCCTTCCTAACCTCCATTAACATCACTTCTCAAACTCCACAAATATTCTTTCACTACCTCCACTAACATACCATCCCAACTTCCCTCTGATATTGTTTAGCTAACCCCACTAACCTTACTTCCCAGCCTTCTATCTTCCCAATCTTTACTAATATTGCTTCACTACTTCCACTAAACTAACCTTACTTCCAACTTCCACTAAACAAACCTCCCTCCCAGCTTCCACTTACCTCGTTTCACAATCTCCCGTCCTTCGTCCACGAGGTCGGTAGTTAGCTCGTCGTCACCAACGAACTGCTGGAAGCCGCACAACGACAGGAGCCGACTGCCGACGGAGAAGTAAGTCGCTGCGCACAGAAGAACGACCAGCATTGGGAAGTAGATGTTGAACCCTTCCGCTATAATGCCTAGGACGTCCATGTGGCCCATTATCTGTGGATGAGAGAATATTGGTCAGTAATAAGTTTTTTTATGAGTTTTAATCTCTACGGTTGACCAACTCGATTGATATGTAGGTAGCGTCAAATTTTATAACCGGTATGTAGGTACTCTCCTCTCACTCTTGTCCCACCCCTGGGCTTACAATTAGCATTAAATGTAACCAGATTAAAAATATTACTACAGTTCGTGTTTTTTACTTGTATGTATAAACAAATATGGCGGATAACCAACTATAGACAAAAATCCAAACTCGAATCACGTCATTGGTTGGCGATCAGATCACTATCTATGTCATTGATTGTGATTGGCCAATTTGTTTACATTACGAGATAAGCACCTACCTATAAAACACGTTCCTTAGTTCACGTCCATTAACTACGTGAGGTTATTTAGGCAATTTTTGGAACCCCCCTCTTGGTGAGATGTCGTGAGATTGGGCTCGACCCCCTAATCTTACGTGAGATTTTTAAAATACGTGTGTTTAGTGCAAATACGTTAATCTGCGATTCATTGCCATACGCCGCGTTCGTCGAATATTTTAGTGGAGAAACATATTTTATTTAATTTGAAAAAAATCTAGCAGTTTCACACTGAAAAAAAAATTAAGTGATAATTACAGAGACCCCACGTGAGATTTGGTGAGATTCGGCTTGACCCCCCCCCCCTCCCCCCCCAACACCTTACGTAATTAATGGACGACTCCTTATTATCAGGTAGAAAAATACTGATCAGGCATCAAATATCAACAAAGCGAGATTAATAAAATAGTGTTCTAAAAACCCTACAAAATAACAATTATGATTACCTGCGTATAATAAGTTTCCATAATCCGCTCCTTAATGACATGCGAGTCCATATGCACCAAGCTCAAGAAATTGAGGCACATAGCCGGCGTCAGTCGACAGACCATCATGCCGGAGAATATCAGGCTGTACTCGTTGGTTTGATGGTGTGGAGCCAGGTAGTACAGGTTGAGGAGACGGATCTTGAGGACCGTTGAATACGCGCAGTAGAACATGTAGCCGATGGTGATCGTTGATATTGACTAGATGAAAGTTTAACAGTTTGAGAATGTAATAATTAAAAAAAGAGTAATATAAAATAAGGACTATTTTTATTTAAAAATAAGGTAACGAAAACGATGCATGAGATCAATAGCTTCCTGGCGACTACTCTACTTAATTGCGCATACCTTTTAATTTTTAATATTGAGAGCATTTTACAACATGTTTGAAAAAGAAATACTATATTGGCTTTCTATTCAAACGTTTGTACAAAACAAATTAGATGAGTCTAGGTGACCGTTGTGTAACTTTTATGAGCGCTCTCCTGAGGTCTTTGTGAATAAATGGGCCTTAATCCAGCTATAAAGCTACTCCAGTACACTACTGGTCCAAGTTGCATGGAAGTTTTAACGACTCTAGTTGCCCCGTTGCAAACCAATACTAACAGAACAAGTATAATTAAATAAAAACACGACTGCCCTAGCCAGTGTCACTTGGGATGATGTAAGAATTCTAACGATACCCCATACATCCTAATCTGTTCAGGCATTTTAAAATTATGGTGGAATAAAGAAACTCACATACATACATAAACCTTGAAAACATTACATTCACACATTGTAAAAAGGCAACAACGACAAACTAGCAGACGGAGGGGCTGCAGGTACTATACAGTGTTGAGCATATAGTTTTCAATACATGTCAAGTAGATTAATATGTTGAACTGAACTTTTTATTCCGCTGATAATTTGTTCCCCTTCCAAACTAATAAGCTATCAGTTCAAAGAAATTACTTACCACAATAGCAGTATAGTTATAGTTATCCTTCGCCGCTATAAGAATCTGAGCGAATATTGAGAGAACTGGTTGTTTCGAGAAGAACGTCATCTCCGACCAGACGACGGCGACTGACATGATGCCAGTGATGATGGCCATTGTCTTAAGGAAATACTGCTTGAAGAAGCATTCCCAGTACCATTCTGGAACATGAGGGTAGGATTAGACAAATACAATAATTTTGTGGAAAACTTCATCCGGCTTCTAACCGTCGGTTTCAGCGTATAATCTAACTGCGGCGCGAGTACGGATCTTCTCGATAAATAAAATTCGATAAAATTGACAGTTCAAATCGATAAAGTGACGTTTTTATATAATTTATTGAGCGTCGATACAATCGACAAAAGTTGTCGAATAGCTAGATCGAATCCAAAGAGAATATAGAGCTACTACAATACCTACTTTACGATCAGATTTCGGTACTCGCAACATTCGATAAATTTATCGGGTTTTTCGATTCGACAAATTTATTGAACCGACTTCCGTACTTGCGCCGCTAATTAGTTCCTCATTCGTTAAAAAAATATCTGCTTATTTTTATCGTATCATTTTTTCACATCACGTCACATATTTTTTTAGCTACGCCGTATGAAAATTTTTAAAATTATTTGCGTCTTACCAACTATAGGTGGGTAGAAAACTCTCTGCACCCTAGGCCGTGGCAAAGGGAAGGTGTGCTGAAAGCGCTTGTCGGGCGAGCGTAGGTTCGCGGCGATATCTTCCATGTGGAATATCCGCTCGATCATTATACCCCACTGCGTTTCTGTACGCTGCAGCACGTGCAGGGCTTTTATTGTCTGGAATGGGGATGTTGCATGAAACACAAAATACATAATTACTGTCGCTATACAGGTTTAAGAACATCACATTAACAAATAAAATGTTAGTGTTTATGTTAGTTAGTGGGAGGACTAACTCTTCTGCGAGTGTCCGTCTGGGTTGTTACCACCGCTTTGCTCGTGAAGTCTGCCACCAAGCAGTAGTGTGCAAGCATTACTGTGTTCCGGTATGATGAGCAGAGTATCCAGTGAAATTACTGGGCTTATGAGACTTAATACCTAATGTCTCAGGGTACCGAGCGCACTGCAGCGCCGCGCAGGCCTTTGTGTTTCAAAGTTCTGGGTGGCACTGCAATTGTTATGGGCCGGCGTTATGTTTACCTTCAGGCAAACGACCAGCTCGTCTCGTTACCAAATAACATAAAAAAAAGAAAAAAAAAATTAAATTCACAAAAAAATATAATTTCCCCTAAGATACTGCACTGCATCTAAAAGTTTCCCGAATTCAACGATTTTTTTCTATCATCAATAATAGTCATTTAAATTATACAATAAATTCTTTACATTTCAATGAATAAAAAAATGTATGACAAATATTTACTTAAAGGCAACATTTCACGGCCAAATCAACAAAATGCATGTTTTTAGTACAGCTCTACGGCTCGTGTTGAACAAGTGACGTCAGATGTTCTGTCCAATTTGTATGGGACGTTTTAGCGCTCAGTGGATACGCCCGACTTTGACGGTCATTTTTGACGTTTCTAGCGTTCGATTTCCAGTTTTTACGATATAGACATTTGATTCTCATGAGAAAACTAATTGACTGACATCATAAAAAAAATGGAGTCAACATCCCTATATGAATTAATAAAGTATTTTATCATATAATCACAACGTAAAGTAAATAATCAAATTCATAAAATAAAGCTAAACTAACTATACAATATTACCTATCTATAAACAAAAATAATACTCAATTAATTAATTTGAATCCATCGTCCTATTGACTACCGCGGGGCTAAAAGGCCTCTTTGCCTGAATCATGATATGATCATATTATGATCCATTTCATAAAATATAAAATAATGCGATTCGTGAGCCGATTCATGATTAACTTGTAATGATTCTGCTACTTTTGAAGCTTTCTTTATAGAAACTCAATAATTGATACTAAAATAATTCAGTAAAATATAAGATTGTAGTGTATATCACTTGTAAAAATGCTTAATATCTTCTTGTTATCATAAATTAATTTAAATTTTGAACGAGTATTGTTTACTGATCTTGTACACGATATTTTCATACGATTTAGTTTGATTTACTATTCTCTTGATAAAGTAGATTTCAATGTTTGTAAATGGCATCTAGTTTATCTTTGGAGTCAGTTAACGATTAAATCAAAATGTTATAAAATAAACGATAAGATAGATGAAAACACGACACGTTATACGATAATTTTACTAACCTTCTAATTTGTAAAAACGGTTTTTCCTTCGAGCATTTTTTTATACTCGATAAGTTAAGATTTTTATCGCCATTTCGCCTGATCTTAAGATCTGCACGATGTGGTAGATGGTGATATGCTAAACCTAGATCGATTTTCAATTTGAGGGTGGTAGATAGCCATTCGACTACTAGAAAATGCACTACCACCACGCAATGACAGCCCCAATGCTAAGTTGGTACACTGTCTGCAAAGCGAGGTTGCCCCGTGTTCGATTCCCTGCTGGGGCACATTTTGCGTGGTTATACAGTTTGTTCTCGGGTTTTGGACGTTTGTGTTTGGGGTCTGTGTTAAATTAAATCTATGCCACCAGCGACACAGTGAATCCCGGTACAGGAGTGTTTCGCAATGATGTTTTCCTTCACCAAAAGATCGATCTCACCTTTTTATGTAAGTTGACAAGGGATTTGAACGAAGGCGATGTCGGCCTGTCGGGCGCTGGTCTAGAGTTTAGCCGGTCTCGTAGTACCACAGGCAATTTTTGCACTATTGTCTCCACGTGGCGATGCAACGGGTGACCGGGGCCTACAGCCGCTGTGACGGAATTTAAGCTCTGTGGAGAGGATATAAAGTTCATATTAAAGTAATTATGATTAGTGAACCGATTAGCAAATAAAAATCAATGCTTTGAAAGCTATAATTTCCAGGTTGTTTTCTTTTACATGTATTAGAAGGCGTGTACTTTTCATAATTATAAGTCAAAGGAAGGTATTGTATACACTGCAGAGCGAGTAGGGACTCCATCTTCAGTGATTGTATACGACAGAAAACTTTAGAGATTCTATAGGGGGCATCTTTCATTACGAGTTACGGAACCTTAAGGGGCAGAATTCAGCGCGCCGCTATCTCGCTCGCGCATCTCAACATTTTTGAAGATAAACAATCACTTACTATAATTATGAAAAATCGCATTCGGTGAAATTGCTGACAATAACATTACAAAGGTTATACAAAATTTTCATTTTGATCCATTCAAGTTTTCAAACCTAAAAATGGGATTTTATGTTTTGCCCATTTTCATGTATGAAATCTTGATCGGATCAAAATGATACTTTTGCCGTACCTTTGCAATGTCTTTGCCAGCAATTTCACCGAATGCGATTTTTCATTATTATATTAAGTGATTATTTATCTTGATAAGATGCGCGAGCGAGATAGCGGCGCGCCGGGTTCTGCACCTTAAAGATTAATACTAATCTGTACTATAATAATAAATGCGGTGTGTTTGTAGGTTTGTCCTTAGTTCACGCAGCAACGACGCAATGGATCGAAATATTTATTTGCATAGATATTAAGTTTATGGGCCGGAGAGTAACTATACCATATTCTAAAATCTTAGATATTTTATGTAAACAAAGGTGATAAGAGAAGGAAAAAATGTATAAAAAACGTTTTACAAGATTGTTATTTTAAACAAAACTATGATAAAAGGAAGTTTTTTCATGCAGTTTTTCTTAGACTGGGAACACAGCAGAGATTTAACATTTTGTGCAATCGCCACCACTTTGTTTTTCTGTCTGTTGATCTGTTACAATCTCCGAACTCTCTTATCTATTTAATCTAATAGAATTGTTTTTCAATTTTGATAGATTAAAAACTACAATAATTTAATCTTAAAACATGATTTAGACTACTAATAGCAATTAATAATTAAGCTACGATCTGAAACATTTCATGGTATTACAACACATCATTTGTCAAGGCCAACCGATGCCCACTTATTAAATTTACATTTATGAATCCATGTATATTTTATGGCTAAATATAGTTGACCTTGAAACTTAAGTATAGATTTTTTGTATGGTCCACTAACATGATCTTTTATAGTACCTAAATATCTCAAAGATGTCACTCCCAACTGAATCCGAAGTTTGAACTCTAGTCTTGGGGGTTTCCAGCATATACGCCGCAAAATGTTATCTTCGGTTATATCGTTATATCGGCACTAGAAAATGACTACCCTCATGCAAAGGTTGCATTACTAAATTTTCCCCTACTCAACCTCAGTTTAGGACTTGATCCTCAATCTACAGATTGGTGGTTTAACTCACTACCACAAAGCCATTATTGCTTCAATAGAGTACTTTATAGATACTTACATCTAAAATATCATCCACTGTCTCCTCAGCCTCACACTTATCGGTGCTCAGTTTAGCTATCTTGAAATAGCTATACATCAAAGTGTAGTTTTTCTTAGAATTATTCCACAGATTTCTAGGAACCTCAACCAATGCATATCCAAGAAGCAGGATCAGTAGGAAAAGACCCCATGTGTTACTCGCTGATGATGCTATAGCCTTTATCTTCGGTCCGTCCAAGGAGACTCCAGGTTTTAGTGCAATGTATATGAGGAGTATTCCACATATGAATAAATATGATCCATAGTAGATAGCATTGTCTACTAATGCTGATTTAAGTTTTCCTTTAACTGTGAAGTCTCCCGCTTTACTGTA
The DNA here is from genome assembly GCA_907269065.1 of Crocallis elinguaria. Taxonomy (NCBI): domain Eukaryota; kingdom Metazoa; phylum Arthropoda; class Insecta; order Lepidoptera; family Geometridae; genus Crocallis; species Crocallis elinguaria. The sequence goes on along the minus strand of OU026079.1, from coordinate 4,603,934 downwards.
GGATTGCATCATTGGCATTATGAGCCTGAAAAATAAAAATAATATGTTATTCATGTGACTATTTTGAGATACAAACATTTTAAGTCTGCTTGTTCAATATGGATCTACAAACAAACAAAAACAAACAAACACATCATACAACTTATATATTTTTTTATCCTCAATCTTTAGATTGCATTCAACCATTGACTTGTTTGATCTTCGCAACAATGTTCTTGCAGATGGTGAATATGTTAAACGTACATTAGAACTGGCTCTAGAGTGGCTAGCTCTGGTGTATTCCGGCATCTGCGGTCTAGCGCACACTGGCATAATATAGTATAATGTGATAGTCTGATATAATATAATGGGAGTCAAGCATATTAAATCTCTAGTAATAAGAATAGGACTGAAAAAAAGATGCATGTGTCAGAATATGCATTTCCAGTGTCTACTGTGTGTGCCCTGGATAAGTTCTAAATACTTTGGAGTCCAGTCTACAAGTTTTACAGATATTACTAGTATAACAATACTGGTGAGTAAACTTACCAAGTCAAACATTGCGAAGTCCAGTACACAACTCTCCAAAGATTAGGGAACACAGAATCCGGAACAAAGCTCCATGACTTGTGGCACTGGTTTGCAGGCGGTACTACTGTAGTTGTCTCATTACTTTGAACTGCTTGTAGCATTGGAGTTTCGGTAGTGGTGTTCTCTTGGAGGCATTGTCGGTAAAATGTCTAAAAGGAGTTTTAAAAATGGTTCAAACAAGACTGATTATGATTATATTTTAGGATTGCTCGATTAGATAACTTAAATGGGTCCTTGATATTGATGCTTTTGTTTTCAATTTTATTCAAGCTTGAGTTTAACTAGTTTTAGACCTGTTCTTAAGCAAAGCCATTGACAATGGAGCATGCTTGCCTGATATGATGATAAGTTCAATTGAATTTTCCTTTTTCTAGTCCATTATAAATTAGCATTGCAATGTAATTCAGCATATGTTACATTTTTTGTAACAAAACAAAAAAGATTATCTAAGTCTTTAAAGTACTAGGTTATTCTACCCAGAAATATACTCACCGATGACACATCCAATGGCAAGATAAACATAATAACAAAAGAAAAGTACCATGCTGTAAGCACAGACACTGTCACAATTATGTGATTTCTGTAGCAGTCTCCATATCTGTAAAGCAGAGTCGCGGCTAATATAAACGCCGATATTATTTCTATGACGAACAACGTGTAAACCATTTTGCAAACTGGTTTGACTAGCTAAGGGTAGGTGATTTCTTCTTAGCAGTTTTAGCAGTTTTTTGCTTCTCTCTCCAAACTCTTGCTGCCTCGTGCTGAAGCTGCTCAAAGCGTGTTTGCGTGGAGGACTTCAAAGGCAGCAATCTAGGCCGCTCGATTTCGTATTCAATTGGACATTCTTCATAGAACAACACTCCTGTATCGGGCAAAATCGGATCGAATTCAATACTTTTATTTTCGTGCACTTGTTTCTCCGCATTTGACATATTTTAACAACAAAGTAAAGGCCGCGTTTTCATTGTCGCTATTTACAATAAAAAAGGACGTAAGATAGCTGATTTGTATTTTTATACAAAAAATATTGTGATATCATCAAAATATCAATCAATGTAATACACCATCATATTTGTATTCTCTTTGTAATCATTCATAAATCATAGTTCAGTGTTCACTGTTCACACTTCAGACTTCAATAATATTTACACATATTTTCATCTATTTCTCTTTCTCACTTGTAGCTTTTGTCTGTGGTTGTCTTTGTTACACGCTTAAAATCTTAGACTATCAAGTGCCAATCCTTGAAATGCAATGAAAAAAATTTGACAGCTCATCAAAAAAGCGTTTACAAAGCCAGTTACAATAACAATGTCCGCGATTAAAAGCTCGATCCCAAAATAAAAAAAATGCATAAAATCTTTATATTGCTATAGGTAATTTGATATAAATCGGTAGTAACACAGAATATATAATTTATATAATTATAATTTCCAATGAGTCACACTGTGGAATTCGTTTGGTGTGACTGGTTAGGAACCCACAAAAATTGTGTTTACTCCTAGACAGAGAAGGTAAGATAGTCCCACGTCCGTCTACGTGTTTACTCGTGGCCTAGTTAATAGGTTGTCAAACTGATTAGGCTACGAGGAATAATTATTCCTCGTATCCTAACTATTGCGTAACAGTGTAATAACACGTAATTAGCCTAGGTACATACTTTGTACTTTGTATATGAGTATTGTCACTGTCTAGTAGAAAAACATAAACCAAAACTGTTTTCTGTACTGTAACTGTAAACGGTTTTTTGTGGTAACACGGTTTTTCTGAAAGATAAGAGCCATAATGTGTTACCACAAAAACCACTTTTAGACGCTTATTTAGCTAGACATTGTCTAAAGATAAATAATAATAACAGCACTATCTGGCGGCACTCTAGGTTTGGTTTTTATAATATTTGGTATTTTTATAGAAATATTGTAAAAAACTTAGATTGGAAATAAATAAAGTGAATAATAATATAATAATAATATGTTTACTCCCCAAAAAATGATTTACAAAGGAAACTTACGATTACAACTAAGTAAATAGAACAAAAGTAGCTCGTATTGTCCAAATATCATAACTGCCGCCCCACCCTAGGCTCAAGGCCCGTGTTGTGGACTACCCTTATACTACACAATGTTTAAAATGTTTAGAAATGTCACAACAGAATAGAATTAGACAACGGTTAGACATTGCTTAAATCAGGATTTGTGGTTCCTCATATTTAATCGCGTCACTAAGGCATGTCTAGGCGTTAAACATTGTTTAGCACAGGTATAACGTGTGTTTAATTTTTTTGTGGTACCTAAGACCACGATTGAGACGTACCTATGTAGGTACCTACCTAGTAAGTAACTTTCATCTCGCACCTTATATAGTTTATTTATCTAAAGATAGGTAGGTAATAGGTACCTACACATATAGATTTTCATATTACATTTTTAAAAACTTATTCAAACATGAGAAGATACAGAAAAAATTACCTTTCCAAATCTTTTGTATGTACAATATTTCCATTACGAAAAGTGAAGCTTCGGCAAACTCTCAAAATTCCCATTCCATTATCCTCCAAGGGCAAAAGGTGAGGCAACTATTAACAAATCCGTGCAAAGGTCTTCACAAAGGCAGGGCATTGGAAACAAATGGTACGGAAGCTGGGGCTTATCGGCTTTACCTCGATGCTTTGATTGAACGGAAGTTTTGTATAGAGCGGCGGAGATTCTGGTAACAATAGGGGTGTAAGTATGGAGACAGGTTAGGTAGGCGTGAAAAATCACATGATAAACACTTGTCACATAAAAGACTATCGTGGGTTATCCCATTAATTATTTGAAACGATAGCACAGAACATATAAAAATACTACGACGATATAAGGTCGAATTTGACAACTGCGGCGCAAGTAAGGATCTTTTTGATCGATAAAATTCGATAAAATTGACAGTTCAAATCGATAAAGTGGGGTTTATCGACTTTTTATATAATTTATCGAACCTTGATACTATCGACAAAAGTTATAGAATAGCTAAGTCGAAGCCAAAGAGAATATAGAGCTACTACAATATACTTTACGATCAGACGTCGGTACTCGCAACATTCGACAAATTTATCGAGTTTTTCGATTCGACAAATTTATCGAACCGCTTTCCGTACTTGCGCCGCTGTCTCGCTTTATCTTAAGCGACGATGTAGGTGATTTATATAGGTAAATGAGATTAGAACTAGCTCTGAAAGTGCAGTTGTCGGACAAGCTGTTAGTGGGAGGACTAACTCTTCTGCGAGTGTCCGTCTGGGTTGTTACCACCGCTTTGCTCGTGAAGTCTGCCGCCAAGCAGTAGTGTGCAAGCATTACTATGTTTCGGTTTGATGAGCAGAGTATCCAGGGAAATTACTGGGCTTATGAGACTTAATTAATGTCTCAGGGTAACGTGCGCACTGCAGTGCCGCGCAGGCCTTTGTGTTTCAAAGTTCTGGGTGGCACTGCAATTGTTATGGGCCGGCGTAATGCGTACCATCAGGCAAACGACCAGCTCGTCTCGTTGCCAAATAACAATAAAAAAAAAATGCTTGAAGACAGATTTTCGACTTGAGGATGGTAGCAAGCCATTCGAGCACTATAAAAATTCCCAACCACCGTATGTAGCATACTTATTCTCGATACCTACCTAAATAAAAGTACTTATAACAAAGGTTGACTCTTGAAGTCTTGAATCCCAAGATACACACACAAGCTGTATAGAAAATAGCAATACACGCAGGACCAAACCTTCCCAACTTTTTTCACTCAGATAAAATCCCAAGCGATCTCTCCGTCGAAGCTATCACACCAAACTGTGACGTGGCGATATGAGAAGGTAGATATGATACGACAACGTGCACGTGTTTAGGATCCCGTGTAAAGCCTTCGGGAGCGATAAACGGCTTTCTCACGGCGAGATCGAAACGGAATCTTTCTTTATAGAAAAATATAATATCTATGTGGATGATAGCTCTTCAGGGAATACTCCAGTTTTAGCTAATAAATTGTGATGCGCAAGAAAGAACAGTTTTGTAGTGGTATAAAGATACATACCTACTCATATCTGGTCCATCCTGTGTTTTTTACACGACTGAACAAAAAAGGAGTGTAATGTTTTCAGATATTTTCAGGTTTGTATGTATGTATGTGATTTTCTTTATTCCTGCACGGTAACTTTTAAATGCCTGAACAGATTTGGATGTATGGGGTCTCGTTATAGAATCCTTACGTCATTCCGAGTGACACTGGCTAGGGTAGGGCAGTTGTGTTTTTTAATTATAAGAAGGTACCTTTTTGCTCTATGAGTAACAAGACCTGCCTGATGGAGCATAACGCCAGACCATAGTAATTGCAGTGCCACTCAGAACTTAGAAACACAAAACTGCGGTCGTTACCGGCTAACAATCTCGTCTTTATTTTCGATTCCAAACCGATTAAAACCAGCGGTCACTAGTCTTCGTGTGGAAGGAGTTGTCTAGAGTTTTCGCTCCTTTTCGTTATGTAAGAACTTGTTTCCTTAATAACTTTCGTTCTAAAATGATAACCAGCGAAAATTCTAGACTATTCCGTCCAGCCGAAGACCTAGCGAGTCTTAATCGGGTTGGAGTCGAAAACGAACACGAGATTGTTAGCCGTAAGGCCCCAGCTTCAAAAAAGGTTGTAGTCACAGAAAATCGGCTAAGTCTGAGTACGGACTACGGAATCGCTCGATGCACTGCATTCATACAAAGGAGACGTTTCCAAAATATATGACTCGGCCAAGACCTTGCATAGTTGTAGTCCACTCTGGCGTGTCGGGCAAAGCCGCGGGCGAATATGAGTAAATTATAATATTATTAATTAACCAGTGTAAACGGAACGCAGCGGGTTCCGGTTCATTTTTTTTTTTCTAATGCATATCTGTCTAGCGACATCAATAATTAGGGTTGTGGGCAAGCCCCATGCGCACAAGGGTGAATCCGCCTACGCGCCTACTTGCGACTTATCTATATTTCTGATTATTTGTTGCAATAACAATTCAATTCTCTCCCTGCAATTGGCTAGAGCACTTTGTTTATCATTTACTCGTATATATCACAATTCGGTCGAATATATTCCTACTTCAATAGGCAGTAGGCACTTGCTAACATTAAAACCTCTTTCTGTATAGAGCGACCAACCAAAAACAAAAAAAAACTAGACTTGTTATTATTATTATAATACATATAGAAAAAGATGCATCAATATTCAGGCTAAGTCAAACAAAAAAAAAAACAGAAACGTAGTAGCATTCGACTTTCGAATTTTCGAAGTAGGTATATCGAAAATTGCTTTTAGGTAGGTATATAAAAAGCGGAAAACCGACTTCCATTTCCTCACCTAAGCCTGTTGAAAATAAACCCTAGATCTCTCAAAGTGTCCTCGCTATTAAACTAAGCTACAAAGTTTAAAATTTCACGTTAACAAGAGCCTTTACACTAGACCGTAACTACAAAATAAACTACGGTTGAAACTTTCGGCAGTTAGGGGCCTTTGGGAAATGTTTCAGGAACCTTTGCTAGTTTTAGTTTTGTTATGAGTTTGACCACAGAGCTTCTTTTGATTAGATTACTTTTAGCGGTCTGTAGCATTTCCAAACCTTTTATTGTTTCTTGGCCATTATTTCTTGGACAAAGTTGGTTTATTAGCCAGGCGGACTTATAGTTCTGTTATTCTTTATTAAAGAACTTAGGGAAGTTAGCCGATATCGGAAAGAGGTAGTAACTCTGTACTAGCTAGCGAATAAACCAAAGTGATATATGTATCACTTCACATTCGATAACTATTTGTCGTTTGACACGAATAGCGATGACTTGAGTCAATGTTTACTATCATAGATTTTTTACTTTCAACGTAAGTTGCAATGTTAGTAAGTATAAGTTGCACTTGCAATGATGTTAGGACTATATACAGGACAAATTTAAATTCTTATCAAAATCCTTACTCTCCGAGAAGGGCAAGAAACACGTCGGTCGTCGGTGGTAAAGCAATATCTGTGTAATACTTCGTAATCTGCGCTCGTTCCAATACCATGGTTATTTTGACAGCAAAACGCAAAAATGCATAAGCGTGTATGGCCGCCCTAAGTTTTATATGACACGTTAGCATCGCACCCGTATATAAACATTACTTCTACTATAGAAAGTCACACTACACAAAAAAAAGAGTGTAACGTTCATGTGAGTTCCTTTATTCCACCATAACTTTTAAATGCCTGAACAGATTTGGATGTCTGGGGTATTGTCCTTACATCATCCCGAGTGCCACTAGCTAAGGCAGTCGTGTTTTTTATTTATGTAACCTTTGTTACACCGACTTATTACCTACAACGACACCTCTAAAAAAATACGACGTCGTTTATAAACTTTCGGTATTAAAAATGTATCACCTACCAAGTTAATTTTATTTTAAAATGTACAGAGCCCGTTCATAATTTAAGTAAATAACAAGCTAACTGATAATTAAGAAGGTTACGATGTTACCAAACACCGTTTTGAGGCGCTAAGTGGTTTGAGAAGAGCAATTTCGGAGGCTATTTGAGAAATATTACATTCACCCTTGCAGTATCAAACTTCTTTAGTGCGTGTAACAAGAGAGACAGTCCTGCTTAACAAAAAAAAAGAAATGGATTGGACTCGCGCACCGAGATGTAATTAGTTCGTTCATCACGGGAATCGTTAGTTGTTTGTACAACTAGATTCGCCAAAATAATTAAATTAATAAACATTTTTTATGTGTTATCAATTCCAAGTAACAATAAGTTTACGGTTTTAGGAATTTTTCCTTTATTTGTGCAATATTAAGACATCGCTTCTTGCCAAACATGATTCTAGGTCAATGGGAAGTAGGTACCCTATTTTGATTCTCTTGCGAGTGTCCAAATATATGACCTTTTGACAGCCGTATCTTGTAATGTAGACACAATATATTATTTATATTAGTCGTATATTTTGTATGGACAATTCGAGACTGAAATCATTTAATTGAATAAACATTAATGCTTTTTCATATAAGTCTTAAATTTTGAATTTTATCAAACAATCACTTAATCAATAGTTTTAAGAAACAATAGAAGTGAATAATTTATATATGAAGAATAAATGAAAATTATATTTGGTTTGCGTATTAGTACAGTTGCAGCGAGTATACAATTTTAATGTCTGCTTTATTCTCTCTGCTTAAAAATAATTTTCCTGTTTATTAAGGGACACTTATAATATACAAAAAAGTATTATATACAGTCGGCTACAATAATAATGTATAGGTATATTATAATAGAACATTTGGAATAAGATTATATAATGTGGATAATCTATAGTTTTAATTCCGCGAGAAAGAATGTCTAATGGACTAAGTTCGATCTATACTGAATTTAACCCAACGTATCGCGCGGCTCTGGACAACGAAACCTGCAGGGTTAGCTTGTTATATCTTTCTTGAGCTCGCAACGATGGACTGTAAAACCAACAATTAGTATTTTTAGTTAGTTAAAAACCCTTGGTTGGAATATGTGAACCACCTCCGGCTCGGCTGGGACTCATAAAGCAGAACACAAAAAGTTAGTCAATTTGTTAATAAAAAATGTTAGTTACTCGCGACGCTGAACTGCAATATCCCTTGTCAGTATGGTTAGTGACGCGACGTTACTCAGCATGAACCGAACTCAACCTGATCTTCATGATTTGGACGATCACACATTCATATAATATTTGTATATTTGTTTCGAAGTCCTAATAGGTTATCATAACATGTGAATATATTGAAGTTCCAATAATATTACATAGGTAAATACGTGTCGAACTGTTACTAATAACCTCCTTTGTTTGAAGTCTGCTAAAAATAATGATATAATTTTTTTTAAACTGCCATGGTCATCAATTCTACGAATAAAATTAGAATGAATGGGATATTTACCACGCACTATATTATTTGTATTGAGTTCCCGATATTTCGGCGCTGTTGCAATCGCCATGATCAATAATTGATCTCGGGAGAACTGAAGAACTTGTGGTTGATGGGCAGATGTAGCGATCTACCCTCTTCCTCACTCGTATGCGTCAAGCGCGCATTTCGAGTATCACGAAATCCGCGCTTGACGAGAAAGCGTTGTTATTCTGACAAGCAAACGTACGTTTGCTTGAGCGTCTAAGGTGCCCCTTAGAGGCAGCGTAGACGCTTATGCAAACGTACGTTTGCTTGTCAGAATAACAACGCTTTTGCGTCAAATTTATAAATTTTTTCTTACGTCTATAGATGTATATAATCCATGTCATATATAAAATGTTCAAATATTATAAAAGACTATAACTGTTTCGTTTTTGGTGCATGCCTGTTTGGCAAAATTAAAATGATCGTTTAAATACATAACTAATAGGTATCATACATAACTAATGTATTTATTTGGCTAACAATTAAAACAAAAGCCCTACCTAAAACAAAAGAGCCTGTGATGGATCCTGTTGACTCAGTAGGCGTATAAGGCCAATGGGCTAGAAGTAACGTAACTTTTTTTTTGTGTGCGCATGTTAATTATTTACTTAGCCAAGTTAAACATTATGAATTTGTTTGACCAGCTTTCCTTTTTAAACACGTTATTCACAAGGAAAATCGATTTGGCAGTTATAGTCTGTTCATACTGACAAAGCACTCCGGCTAAGAGATGGAGCGCAAGTTACTCTTACTTTCTGTTTTGGTTTTATTTTGTGGCTTGGTCGGTAAGTTCTAATAATTTATTCGCGTAAAAATAATAAAAAACCATAATGCGCCTTTTTTTTTGGATAGAGTGTTTGGGTGAATTAATCTTTATTTACTCTAGATGGTCGACAACCGATTTTGATCTTTCTGCCAAGCGTCGGTCAGTCCCATTTGATAGTCAGTCTTCTGCATCCACATCGACGCTTATCATTAGTCGATCTATGAGTTATGACCTATATGAATACAAAAAAAAACCTGCACTTCCCCAATTTTTTTTATAAATTAAAATGAATAATCCATTTTCCCTATCATTATTACTATTATAACATAAATCTTTTTTTCTTATTTTAGTTTCTGACTTGCAGCCAGCAGAATGGTCTTTGCTTCAGATTCCACCAAATGTAAATTATGTAAATAGTCAACCTACTTATTTCACTACAGTAGGACTTCCAGAGATACAATCTGGACAATGGCCGATAGGCCAAACAGTGTCCCAAAACCAACATAATCTGAATTTTGAAAATGTCGCACCAAGTCTTTACCGAGAGCAACCAGTGCAACTACCTCTTAGACAAGTATACCCTCAACGGTATAATAATAATAACTTTGCAAGATTTCAACAAAGTTCTGTGTACAAATCACCACAAAGTTCTACAGGAATATCACATGAAATAATTCCTAACGATAAGAGAATAACTGAAAAACAAGAAAAATCTGGCTATCAAGCAGTAAATGCTGGAACTTCTGACATATTGTGGAGTAGTCCAGGTCTATCTCATCAACAAGGCGAGACATTGGAAGGGTCTCATAATCCAAACATTTTAGTTAACAACTATCCTCAACCATATGTGGATCAACAACGAAGGAATTATGCCAATTATGGATTCGAATCTCAACAGTTTCAAAACCCAGATCTAACAATTCCAAACCCAAGTGGTAGTTTTCATGACTATAGACAAGGATGGCAAACACAAAATCAATATAATCCCGTGTCTATACCGAGCCCCATGGGATATATACCATGGACTTCAACTGGCTATCAAAATACGCCACCAATGGACGTACAGTATATAGAGCCTAATATACACAATAAATACAATAGACCAGCAAACCCAGCTATAGCTCCAGTTGAAATTCTATACCAAGATCCTTTATCAAATCCACCTGTACCGTTATATCAAAGTAAGTTGAATAATAACACTTAATTAGAAATTTAACACTATCATTATTGAAACAAATCTTTTTTTAGACGACAAAATACGGAGTGTTCAGTCGCAGCTACCTGTAAATGATCAATCAACATCTCCCAACGAAGGCTATATTATTATACATCCGAACAAAACATATGAGCAAGTTGATAATTTAAATGATATTGTAGTGGACGATTTAAATATTGCACACATTATAACAAAAGAAGTACCGAATCATCTTCTGGCAATTATTAAAATAGAAGATGAAGTAAAAGAAAACGAGTTTGAAAAACTTTTTGAGATTCCATATGATACAGGAATAAGCAAAATCCCACAAGATGCTAGTTGGAGTACAAATCATCAAGATTATCTAGGTACGCCTAAAAGTTATAAGTATTCCGGCACTTTACCTCCGGTTCCTGACACTGAAATAACAAGTGAGAATACTGAAATGAATTACTTTAAACCAGAATATATCATGCCGATACAATTTGATAGTATCAATAACACTCCAGACACATCACTAGCAACTAGGCAATACGATGAAAATATAGATGAGACAATTAACAATGTTAATCTTCATACACAACAGACAGCTGACATTCCTAAACGGACTCAAAGTTTTAACGACGGAGAATTATTATCTCCTTTTAATGCAGATGTAATAAAGATTACTTTTGTAGAACCTTCAGAAGAAGGTAAACAACACAATTTGAAATGTCACATTATTAATGACAGATACTATTAATCTAAGAATAAAACAAAACCTTGTGTATGTATATTATACCCTATACTGCACGCGAAATGAAAATATTCAACTAATTATACTGAATAGACGTATCTTAAGAAAGCATCATTAATTTCAAATTTTGGACACAGGTTTCAATTACAACAACCCAATTCGTTACGGACATCAAGCAATGGCTATGGAAGTCATGCCTGCTGTAACTAAAGAAATTGTAGTTAAAACTAATAGTAAAACTGCAACTCTTGGACCTGGAGATGATTTAAAAATGAATTTAATCGATGATCCTGTTTCGGTATTGCAATCAAAATGTAAGTTGGTAGAGAGTATCATTACAATTACATTTTCAGTAATTAAAAATTGTTATTATTTTTTATAATTAGTTTCAGATGGCGTCCAAGGAGCAACAACAACTTATGCGAGAGATCATACCGTCCAAAATATTTTAACACCTACACAAAACCCACATACTAATAAACCAACAACCCATGAATCTGGTAAACTGAGAAATAATCTGGAACTTGGTAAGAAAACAGTCCTAAAATATATAGTTATTCTTTTCAGTATTTACCAGTACGGAAAGTTGAAAATCCGGAATCTGATATTCTTTCAATAACTTTTAATTTATAAAGGTACAAGAATAGCTGTGCTAGTCATACTTAAATCTACTTTAACTAAATAAATAATTATAGTTGAAACCAAAATCGTTAAGAAAATGTACTTAAAAATAATATTACTTAATACTTTTTCGGATTTTCGACTATCTTTACTTACCTTCAATAACACAATTTATAACGGACTTAAAACACTGGCTATGGAAGTCATGCTTATATCTATTGAAACTAAAGAAGTTTTAGTTCAAACAAACAAACAAGCTGCAATCGTTGTACTTGGAGACGATTGTACTGTAAAATAATTAGTGATGTAGTTTTGATTTTGCAGTCAAATTTCAAGCAAGGGGGTTTTTTCAAGCTATATTTTAAGTGTATAAAAATTGTATCTTTTTTATGTGTCAGGGCATGGCGAAACAATAACTCCTCCAGTGACAGATGATAACGTTAGATATGTTAAAACATCGAATCAAAATGCAGGTATTGATAGACCAAAAATCTCAGAATATGGTAAACAGAGAAATGATCTGAAAATTGGTAAGAAAACAATTATGTACACTATGGTTATATGTAATACTATTTCAAACTTTCCCGTACTTAGCTACTTTCGAATTTGTAATAGACTTAAAGCTATTGCTGTGAAAGTAATGAAGTTTACTATTACTAAAGAATTTATAGTTGAAATCAATAAGCTGCAACTTTTGAACTTGAAGACGATTGTACTGTAAATTAATGAATAATATAATTTTGATTTTGCAATCAAATTTCAAGCAAGGGGTTTTTAGAATTTTATATTTTAAGTGTATAAAAATTGTATCCTTTTTTATGTGTCAGGACATGGCAAAACAATAACTCATCCAGCGAGAGATGGTAACGTTAGATATGTTAAAACATCGAATCAAAACGCAGGTATTGATAGACCAAAAATCCCAGAATATGGTAAACAGAGAAATGATCTGAAAATTGGTAAGAAAACAATTATGTACACTATGGTTATATGTAATACTATTTCAAACTTTCCCGTACTTAGCTTCTTTCGACCCTACTATGGTAATAGACTTAAAGCAATTGCTTTAAGTCTATTACAAATAGGCTATTGCTGTGAAAGTAGTGAAGTTTACTGTAACTAAAGAATTTATAGTTGAAATAAATAAGCTGCAACTTTTGAACTAGGAGACGATTGTACTGTAAAATAATTAGTGATGTAGTTTTGATTTTGCAATCAAATTTCAAGCAAGGGGGTTTTTTCAAGTTATATTTTAAGTGTATAAAAATTTTATCTTTTTTATGTGTCAGGGCATGGCAAAACAATAACTCATCCAGTGCGAGAGGATAACGTTAGATATGTTAAAACATCGACTCAAAACGCAGGTATTGATAGACCAAAAATCCCAGAATACGGTAAACAGAGAAATGATCTGAAAATTGGTAAGAAAACAATTATGTACACTATGGTTATATGTAATACTATTTCAAACTTTCCCGTACTTAGCTTCTTTCGACCCTATTATTGTAATAGACTTAATACTTATTACAAATAGGCTATTTTTTTTATGTTATTTGGTAACGAGACGAGCTGTTCGTTTGCCTGATAGTAAGCATAACGCCGGCCCATAACAACTGCAGTGCCACCCAGAACTTTAAAACACAAAGGCCTGCGCGGCACTGCAGTGCGCTCGTTACCCCGAGACATTAGGTATTAAGTCTCATAAGCCCAGTAATTTCACTGGATACTCTGCTCATCAAACCGGAATACAGTAATGCTTGCACACTACTGCTTGGCGGCAGACTTCACGAGCAAAGCGGTGGTAACAACCCAGACAGACACTCGCAGAAGAGTTAGTCCTCCCACTAACAAAAATTGCTGTGAAAGTAGTGAAGTTTACTGTAACTAAAGAATTTATAGTTGAAATAAATAAGCTGCAACTTTTGAACTAGGAGACGATCGTACTGTAAAATAATTAGTGATGTAGTTTCGATTTTGCAGTCAAATTTTAAGCAATGGGTTTTTTTCAAGTTATATTTTAAGTGTATAAAAATTGTATCTTTTTATGTGTCAGGGCATGGCGAAACAATAACTCCTCCAGTGACAGATGATAACGATAGATATGTTAAAACATCGAATCAAAACGCAGGTATTGATAGACCAAAAATCTCAGAATATGGTAAACAGAGAAATGATCTGAAAATTGGTAAGAAAACAATTATGTACACTATGGTTATATGTAATACTATTTCAAACTTTCCCGTACTTAGCTGCTTTCGAATTTGTAATAGACTTTAAGCTATTGCTGTGAAAGTAATGAAGTTTACTGTAACTAAAGAATTTATAGTTGAAATCAATAAGCTGCAACTTTTGAACTTGAAGACGATTGTACTGTAAAATAATGAATGATGTAGTTTTGATTTTGCAATCAAATTTCAAGCAAGGGGGTTTTTAGAATTTTATATTTTAAGTGTATATAAATTGTATCTTTTTAATGTGTCAGGACATGGCAAAACAATAACTCATCCAGCGAAAGATGGTAACGTTAGATATGTTAAAACATCGACTCAAAACGCAGGTATTGATAGACCAAATATCCCAGAATTTGGTAAACAGAAAAATGATCTAAAAATTGGTAAGAAAACAATTATGTACACTATGGTTATATGTAATACTATTTCAAACTTTCCCGTACTTAGCTTCTTTCGACCCTATTATTGTAATAGATTTAAAGCTATTGCTTTAAGTCTATAACAAATACATATGCTATTGCTGTGAAAGTAATGAAGTTTACTGTAACTAAAGAATTTATAGTTGAAATAAATAAGCTGCAACTTTTGAACTAGGAGACGATCGTACTGTAAAATAATTAGTGATGTAGTTTTGATTTTGCAGTCAAATTTCAAGCAAGGGGTTTTTTTCAAGTTATATTTTAAGTGTATAAAAATTGTATCTTTTTATGTGTCAGGGCACGGCGAAACAATAACTCATCCAGTGACAGATGGTAACGTTAGATATGTTAAAACATCGAATCAAAACGCAGGTATTGATAGACCAAATATCCCAGAATTTGGTAAACAGAAAAATGATCTAAAAATTGGTAAGAAAACAATTATGTACACTATGGTTATATGTAATACTATTTCAAACTTTCCCGTACTTAGCTTCTTTCGACCCTATTATTGTAATAGATTTAAAGCTATTGCTTTAAGTCTATAACAAATACATATGCTATTGCTGTGAAAGTAATGAAGTTTACTGTAACTAAATAATTTATAGTTGAAATCAATAAGCTGCAACTCTTGAACTTAGAGACGATTGTACTGTAAAATAATTAATGATGTAGTTTTGATTTTGCAATCAAATTTCAAGCAAGGGGGTTTTTTTAAGTTATATTTTAAGTGTATATAAATTGTATCTTTTTTATGTGTCAGGACATGGCAAAACAATAACTCATCCAGCGAGAGATGGTAACGTTAGATATGTTAAAACATCGACTCAAAACGCAGGTATTGATAGACCAAATATCCCAGAATTTGGTAAACAGAGAAATGATCTAAAAATTGGTAAGAAAACAATTATGTACACTCTGGTTATATGTAATACTATTTCAAACTTTCCCGTACTTAGCTTCTTTCGACCCTATTATTACAAATAGGCTATTGCTGTGAAAGTAGTGAAGTTTACTGTAACTGAAGAATTTATAGTTGAAATAAATAAGCTGCAACTTTTGAACTGGGAGACGATTGTACTATAAAATAATTAGTGATGTAGTTTTGATTTAGCAGTCAAATTTCAAGCAAGGGGGTTTTTTCAAGTTATATTTTAAGTGTATAAAAATTGTATCTTTTTTATGTATCAGGACATAGCAAAACAATAACTCATCCAGCGAGAGATGATAACGTTAGATATGTTAAAACATCGAATCAAAACGCAGGTATTGATAGACCAAATATCCCAGAATATGGTAAACAGAGAAATGACCTGAAAAGTGGTAAGAAAACAATTATGTACACTATGGTTATATTATGTAATACTATTTCAAACTTTCCCGTACTTAGCTTCTTTCGACCCTATTAGCAAAATTAAATTAAATTTCAAGCAAGGGGGTTTTTTCAAGTTATATTTTAAGTGTATATAAATTGTGTGAAATGATCTGAAAATTGGTCAGAAAACAATTATGTACACTACGGTTATTTATGTAATACTATTTCAAACTTTCCCGTACTTAGCTTCTTTCGACCCTATTTATAATAGACTTAAAGAATTTATAGTTCAAATAAATAAGCTGCAACTCTTGAACTTGGAGACGATCGTACTGTACCTACATAACTAACGATATAGTTTCCATCTCACAATCAAATCGTTAATAATACATGGTAAGCACCCCCTGCTTTATCAATATGGTTTTGAATTTTTAGTGGTTAAAATTTGGTAATCATTTTTCTAAGAGTCGGGAACAGGCGCCACAACAACAGTACATCATCCAGCCAGTGATGATGATAAAACTCAAGAATTTATAACATCTACACAACATTCAGGTCAAGCCCCTGATTCTAGTAAACTAAGAAGTGATCTACAAATTGGTAAGAAAACACTTAAGACAAAAAGGAAATAGTCAAACCTTTGAAAAATCTCAAAAAAATTCGATCTTTAGTAAAAAAAATAGTTTAAGGTTAATAATATACCTTTATTTATATAGCTTGCTGTACATATATATAAAAACTCGAATAAATTGTTTTACTTACTGTAATCGATTTTATTGAAGAAAGGCTGCGATAAGTTTTATTTGAAAAAATGGGTATTTGTTACGTATTAAAAAATAAATAAGGATTGAAATTATTTTCCAGACGTATCGAATCTAAAAACGATAGTCAATAAACCTCTTGTATGGTTCCGTCCTGATGAACAGTTCTGGGAGAAAGTGACCAAAGGAGAAGAGGCATTCGATGCTGTGTCCTTCTATAATGTGCAATGTCAACCGATTTTGGTTGAAAGACATACGACGGTGCATCATTATCAAAATGGAACTGCTATTGAGGAGTATATTGAGACCGTTTGGAACAGTCCAGGTGGTGAGTATTAACATCAAAATATAAGAATTTTTCAATTCAGTCGTGTATGTTGGTTTTGCCATTTTATTCTAAATCTCGTCACTTAACTTTTATTTGACAATCCCGCTAGTGTCGGCAATCTCTCACCATTTGATTGATACTGATCAACTACGGCTACGGCTGCTACGGCAAGCTACGGCTTGTAAGCCAAACGAAGTCATCATGTCAAAAATTTCGAAGTCAACAACAATCGCCCCCGTAGACTAGTTGGTTAAGGCGTCTTGTCTAGATAAGCAGAAGAGGCTGGTTCGAATTCTGTTGACAGCGAAATTTTTGAGATGTATGTACCTATATACCATCGAGGTACTAACCCCGAGAGATGAAATACTGTACTACCCGATTCCACAACAATGTCATGATCTGTCTGTCATTCACAAATATCAGCGCGGAGTGTATCAGCGCACGGGGAATCGGCGCGAGGCGGTGGCTTAGCCAATCAGAGCACATTATATCTAGGCAAAAATGGTGGAATTTATTTTGTGCAAACCAAACGTCACTGCATCGTTAAGGGTTAGTTCCGATGGTATATACATATTTGTTTTTTTATTTTTGAATCATATTTTACTGGAACACAGAAGTTCAAAATGTAGGAACTAAAAAGTAGAATGTCCGAGCTGAGTGAACGACTACAAACTACTACCTAAAATACAATAATAATTATTACACCGTCACGAATGTATTAACCAGGTATTCAACAAATACATTTTTATTTTCAGATACTAATCCGAAAGTATTTAAGTCAAATAAAATTGTGAGAAATCCCAGCCGAAAGACGTCAAAAGCTGAACAAAATTCTCATCCATAGAACGTGACATTGAACGGCTTCTTTACTTCTTGTATTCAACGGCTCCTCACGATTTTGTATTATCGATGTCGGTCTACCTATTACATACTATCTATGAATACCACAATACAATTATGTAACTGCAATTTGTGAATTATGGTTTTATTTTTTACAGTTTTCAGTATTTTCAGTATTCAAGATATAGGAAACCAATTATACTTTTACACTCACAAATCTTTTTATACTTTTGCCCATTATATTGCTGGAAATATCGTCTTGCTCGTGAAGTTGGCTGCCAAGCAGTTATGTGCAAGCGTTACTATGTTCCGGTTTAATGAGCAAAGTGGCCAGTGAAATTACTGATGAGACTTAATACCTAATGTCTCAGGGTTACGATCGCACCCCAGTGCCGCGCAGGCCTTTATGTTTCAAAGTTCTGAGTGGCACTGCAACTGTCATAGACCGGCGTTATGCTTACCATCAGAAAACGATCACCTCTCGTTATCCGACAGCATAAAATAATATATGAATTTTCTCGATTCTACGGGAAAATACTAAAATAGTAAGTATATACACCCATACATTAAAAACACCTAATTTTTGATTCCTTTTTAGGTAGGTAACTGTTTAATTTACACGCTTACAGCCACAAATATCCGATTTATATGAAATATCACTTGTTAGTTCAAATAAATTGTTACCAGCTGTGTCGCAACAAGTATGATTAATATTTGCGATTTTTCAAACGAAGCCTGTTTTGTGCTCGGACAACAGTAAGCTAACAATGACACAAACGTATTTTTATTTCATAATAATATAATCTCGAACATAACATTATCCACCAAAGTTCGTATTAAAATTATAAAGGGATACAGAAATAATAATTTGAATGGATTCGATTATGATTGGCTAGGTAATTATATACACGGGTGATCAAAGGACATTTAAAGTGTCGCCTGTGATCTCCCAGGCTATATTAGCTATGTGGTTATATTCACGGCTGATCAAAGGACACTAAAGTGTCACCTATGATAACCTAGATGATATCAACCAGGTGATAATAGTGGAATAGACCTAAAGAAACTACATTTTTTACTTTTTGTATACCGTACTAACAAATCTGAAGTTGTTAAACAATGCGAATTCATGCGTAACGCGTTATAAGTTTCATAACTTCACTAGTCAGTAATGGATACCATCGTTACCATTCGCTTTGCTCATCAAGCCGATGGTAACCACTCGAAAGTCTGATGGCTGTTTTTATACAATGGCTAGTAGATTAGCCAACTGTTTTTTTCATGTAGTGTTAAGTCCAGAAATGAGACACATGGTTTGAATAATCGACACACGTATATTTTCACTCGTAGTTCAATGAGGACTGCTGTCCTTCCCCGCGTCTTCCCCTTGCGTAGTGCTACCGGAACGACTACGGCGTAGCACGGATTTCACGGTGTAGCTGCTGACGTCATAGCGTAGCACCACAGCACCACACCATGTTCTACCTTTATTGTTATAGTAGTTAGCAATAAGTAGTGGGTATTTATGTAGTAGACAATAAGAGAAAAAAGTCTGATGACTCAATCAGATCGGTATACATTTATGACATCATTTCACTTTGAGTGTGTAATTCATAGAGGCTATAAAAACGTGTAAAGTGCTTGAGGGGATTAGTTTTTAGAGTTTTGTTTGTCGGATTAGCAAGTACTCTCTCGCTCTGGTTTAAAGTGCTATCCAAGGTTGGATGATGGCTCCAGGCGATAACAAAAATGGAAATTAGATTTATTCCTCTCTAAAAAAAACATTTATAATAAGGTTTACCTCTGTTTTGATTAGGTATTTCAGATCAGAATCGGTGAAAATTGAAAATTATATTCGAATATAAGCTTGAATTTATTCAACCTCATCTACTACCTTATCTACTAATAATCTGTGGCTTCACCCAAGTAATAAACTCACCTTGAATGCAGTGTGCAAGTGTTCTTTCACCTTGCAATTTTTCTTTGTACATCACTGTTCAATTTTCAAGTTATCTCCGGGCGAATAGAAAAGACTCAAAGACGGCACATGGTAAAAGAAATTGCGTCTTTTCTAGTACAAAAGCTTTGGTACAGAGATTATATTTAAAAGGCAGGATGAATGCTGAATATAAAGGTCTGCATTGCGGTTATGCAGATGATATGTAATATAAATTGATGATGTAAGGGGAAAATAAATGAAATTTTGTGGGGGAATGACTTGGTTATAGCGGGTGAAGCACAAGACAGGTAAAATGCTCGGTTTATTAAAAGTATGTAGATACATACGTTAACATATTTGCACCTAAGTTGGTGTATTATTCTAAATATATTTTTTAAAAGATAATGGCTTAAAATTTCTTAATACATGTAACAACGATGTCAGGGTGAACTTTCTTTTTCAAATTAAATTATTTAATTATTATTATACCACTATTTTGATTTTGCATCACCGACCTCTCACACTCCATTATTGTTTCCATCCGAAGGTTGACTGGAAGAGATTATACTTTAATTTAAAATCTTTTACTGTAGTTAATTTATCAAGACTTTATCGATCTCAAAGTTCCCTACTTGCAGGGTGTATAATAGAGTATGGGTAATTTGTTTTAGTTAGTTCTTTCAGGGCCGCGCACGGCAGGTATTATCAAAATAATTTTTTGTGCGGAGCAACTTTAGAATGTAATAGGAAAACATGCAATACCTAGCAACTCTGCTACGGTACGTATATAACAATCTAGATCATGTTTCCTAATCGCCAGTAAATCAGTATCTTTAAGGCAGACGTGCTCCATCGTTGACCCTTCTAAGTTCTATCTCGTAAAATCAAAGAAAAGCAAAGATTAAACACAAGCCTATGTTGCGAATACTCAAATAAAAAATATTATTATTTTTTATTTGAGTATTCGCCAGAACCAGATCATTATTTATCTGGTTAAAAAAATTACCTGGGTACATAAAATACAGAGATTCTATCTTTACGTGCCTTACCCGCTAAATTGTCAATCAAAAGAAAGAAATTTCACTTCGGAAATTAGAATTCAGAATTCGTCGACACTTGCAAGCATGTGCTGCGTTCGTCACGCGTGACGGCACACGATTCTACGAGCGACGTCCAGCGCAGCGTTGACACAAACAAAGACTTCTTTTTATTGACAAACGCTTCTCCATGTTTTTAGGCCTCGCTGTAGACAAGAATTACATACTCTGGATGATCTACAGGTTTTGGCAAAATGCGTAATTCTTAAAAGCGGTGGTGCCGTGTCGGTTCTTGTATGTCGGTCTCCAAGGACATCGCTTGACCCATGCATGTCAACATGCTAAAATATGATTTCATGGGTGACTCAGTCTTCAGACTACACATAATATGAATATTATGTGTTTATTTAGCTCTATCCCATTTGTTTAGTAGGCCTATTTATGAATTCATAATGTACCGATGTTCGATTAAAGCCAAACCGCGGCGCCGCGTGCACTGCAATTGCGGTTATTTATTCTGGGAAATACCGCTTTAAAATGCAATCGTAATGTTACCGCAACTTTTAGGAAAGCATCCAACATTATAATATAATATGATATAGTTTAAATTTGAAACATTAATGATGTTACCACAAAAAACTACTTTGGTATGCCTGTTTACCTAGGAAGTGTCTAAAGATAAACGTCTAAGGGGCAGCGTAGACGCTTATGCAAACGTACGTTTGCTTGTCAGAATAACAACGCTTTTGCGTCAAGCACGGATTTCGCGATACTCGAAATGCGCGCTTGACGCAAAAGCGTTGTTATTCTGACAAGCAAACGTATGTTTGCATAAGTGTCTACGCTGCCCCTAAAATGATTAGGAATGTCACAACAGAATGGAGTTAGACTATGGTTAGCCACTATTTAAATCATGATTTGGGTTGCTCGTATTGAAACACGCAACTACCGTAGTTGCGTGTAACCATATATATTTGAGTAGAAGTTTCATATATCGCGGTATTCATACATTATAACGGGATATTTACCGTTATTATTATCGAGCGATGAGCACACGATATTTCGACACTGTTGCAAGCATCATGTTCACGGGAATACTTGCAACTGCGTCGAAATATCGGGTGCTCCTCGCTCAATATTAATCACGGTAAATATCCCGTTACACTGTATAAGTTAGTAAATAACCGTGAAAGTTTAATATCGTGGTATTTTCGTCGAAGTCAGTTGCCGGTTTTTTAAGAACAAATCTGCTTGTTTTTCTTATCTAACTAGCTGCTGCCCGCGGCTTCACCCACGCGGAGATATTGGATTTTATGGTTTTTATTTCTTTGCGCGGAACCCTAATTCTATTTCTAAAATAAAAGTAGCCTAAGTTACTCCTTGTAACATCAGCTATCTGCCAGTGAAAGTCACGTCAAAATCAGTCCAGCCGTTACGGAGATTACTCGGAACAAACAGACAGACAGACAAAAATTTTAAAAATGGTTGTTTTGTTATATGTACCGTATATACTTTCATATGCATTTAGTAAAAAGCTGTTATTTTGACATTACAAACAGACACTTCAATTGTGTTTATTTGTATAGATTTCACTTTTATATCTTGCAGTGCATAGAGTTATAGTTAGTATGAAATCTGTATTTACCTGTATTTACAGATAACTTATATAACAGTATTATATATCTACCTAGATATTGTCTAAAGTGCTCGTACGTATATAACTAGTAGTAGTAGGTAATCAATGTTAAGCACTTGGCTATTAACCGATGGCATTAAGCTTAATGACCATGCTCTATTGGCTAAAAGCTTTACTATTATACACCGTACTTATATTCTTCGTCTATTCCTTCCTACTGATTATCTGTTATGACTGTCATTTATAACAAAATTCGTTACAGTACAGTCAAATAAGGTAAAAATGACATTGGCGAAATTGTGGCTAACATTCCACAGAAGCCAGGAAATAAAGAAAGAAGAAGAAGAAGGTAAAAAAAATTGGGTAAACCTACTAATTACATATTACGAAGTGAATGAAAAATTGTTTAAAACTACATTTGTAGAGAATTTTATGCTCTACAATTTTTGCAAAACTTTAAATGCTATTTTGAGTTAAGAAAACGAGATCAAATTCATTCAACGAGGGAAACATTCGGTCATTGTTTTATAAAAACAATGTTTGATGAAAACAATGTTTGCTAAAAACTTTGTTTTATAAAACAACACAACACGAGCAAAGCGGTGATACGCATTCAGACGTACATACGCAAAAGGGTTAGTCCACCCACCTGATATATACAATTATACATATATATACAAGGTGTAAATTAAATAACTGAAAACCTGAAAGTAGTTTGTTCAGAATCGAGACTAGAATCTTAGAGAGAGAATCGAGAGTAGAGTACCTGTCTAACAAATAAATGAAATCGAAGTGTCTGTTTGTAATATCAAAATAACAGCTTTTTACTAAATGCATATGAAAGTATATACGGTACCTATAACCAACCATTTTTAAAAATTTTGTCTGTCTGTCTGTTTGTCCGGGTAATCTCCGAAACGGCTGAACCGATTTTGACGGGACTTTCACTGGCAGATAGCTGATGTTATAAGGAGTAACTTAGGCTACTTTTATTTTAGAAACAGAATTAGGGTTCCGCGCAAAAAATAAAAACCATGAAATCCAATATCTCCTCGCAGGTGAAACCGCGGGCAGCAGCTAGTCTTAAAATAAAATAAAACAGTGGCGGCGTCTGAGGTTTTCAGTATATTCAATTACACCTTGTATAATAATATTTTCGAAGCGAATGCAGTTTGTCTAGACCAAGGAGAATCACACGATGGTCCAGGGCCTCAGTTGTATAATTCAATGTAATAGTAATCGCACAAATATATACATCACAAAAATTTCGCTTCCAACAGGATTCGAACCTGCGTCTTCTGGCTATCAGGGCCAGACGCCTTAACCAAGTAGGCTATGGGAGCAATAGATGTTGAGTGCGAAATGTGATGTATATATATTTGTGCTTTTTGTGATGTATTATATTTGTGTGAACATCCGCTAGTGTCGGTTAACACTATAAAATATAATTCGTAATAGTAATTGTATATAAACCTAAGAAATTACTAGGTTTTATTTACTGTTTTTATCCGCTTTCTACAGAATATCTCTTTTGAAGCGACAAGGGTTAGGTGGATCCGACAGCTTGCAGCGTCATCGACTAACGACCCTCGAGGGTTGGTTCTACTTGTACGTATCTTTAGGATTAGTTTCTAACGCTCAAACGGAACGAGAAAAACTTTACTATATGTCAAGGTAGTTACATAAAAGACAAAATAATATATAAAATGTGGACTTAGACTTAGGTGGCACACGTTATCGATCTACTTAATTTTTTTTTTTTTTTATATTATTTGGTAACGAGACGAGCTGGTCGTTTGCCTGATGGTAAGTATAACGCCGGCCCATAACAATTGCAGTGCCAGTCAGAACTTTGAAACACAAAGGCCTGCGCGGCGCTGCAGTGCGCTTGTTACCCTGAGACATTAGGTATTAAGTCTCGTAAGCCCAGTAATTTCACTGGATACTCTGCTCATCAAACCGGAACACAGTAATGCTTGCACACTACTGCTTGGCGGCAGACTTCAAGAGCAAAGCGGTGGTAACAACCCAGACGGACAGTCGCAGAAGAGTTAGTCCTGCCACTAACAAAAATATTAGGACTATAGAAACTAATAGGTAAGTAGAAAAAAACACGTGTTTTCTAGTTATCAATCTTATATTTATCACTACCTTCCGCCCACAGCTTCGCCTGCGTGTTGTATATATGTCTATAGTCTATGTGTTATCCCAGAACCTAAACTATCTACAGTCCAAATTACATCATAATAGGTTTTGTATAGTTACGGAGATAAGTGGTAACAAATATTCACAAACTATCGCATTTATAAGTATTGGCAGATTCCAGAGGGCGCTATCAAGAGATCTTATAGTTATAGTTTTACACTTATAGTTTTTGAGCTGTCGCCAATAAGCTGAACCATTATTGTCTGGTCCAGAGCTCGACCAACACCCTCCGCCCAAAATGAATTTCTGGCTACAAGGTGGTGAAAGTGGGAACTTGGACGATCAGAAAAAGTCGCTTCCTATATGGAATCATTCCGAATGAATTAAAATAGCCCTGCAGGTGACATATACGTAGTGGTTAAAGGACAACAAATCACGTGTACAAAAATATTAGTACGAAAGAAACAATCCGTCTTACCAATAGAAATCCCCATCTAAATTTAAACATGCCTTATAGTCATGTGTTTAAATATAGACCAGTATCTATACGTTCTCTAACTCCATTTTGTTGTAACATTTCTAATCATTTAGTCGTTTATTTTTAGACACTGCCTAGCTAAAAAGGCGTCTAAAAGTTCTTTTTTGACATAACAGCGAAAAGAATTAGGCAAATTATATGCAGCATCGTCGAGTAATGAATGGATGAAGGGACATTCGCCTTGTATCCAGGGATCTATGCTCTCAGACGAAGTCAGGCAATCTTTGTCGCCTCTACATAATTTTGTATAAATAGCTAATGGAATTTTAAGATCCAATTTGGTTGGTTTGAGCGATTTATGGTTTTCATTTTCTTTTGTTGGAGCTTTTAAGAATAGTTAGTTTGAAACACCTGCAAGCACTGATTTTATGATCCTCCTAACCTGCACGTCTTCAAAAATATTTATATCTATAAACGCGGTAGCGCAGAAAAGAGTACAATTTATGTTAATAATTATAATAAACACAAATCTTAATTAGAAAAAGATGAAACATTGTAAAATTAAAATTTTGAAAAAGCCCTGAGTAAAAATGCCGCACCGTATTTTTAAAATCATAGCTAAAAACACACTCGTTTTAACACATTTAAAAAAAATCACCAAAATCGGTCCATCCGTTTAAGAGCTACGCTGCCACAAACAGACACACAGATACACATGTTAAACTTATAACACCGAGCGTCGAGGGTTAAAAGAGGTAAAATTTAAAGAATGAAAATTGAGGAAAATTGTAAGATCAGAGCTTTGCATGACAAAAAATTTAAAAAGCAACCGCTTTTACAAGGGTAATTTGTTCCGAGATTTCTTGTTAGAACCCTCGCTGCGGCTAGTTTTTAGTCGAGCAAAAAGAATGACTGATTTTTGTGTAAGAAGCTAGAAACACATAAAATACAAGCCTCTAAAACACGTGTTTTGTTTAACCCGAATGTCATATATTTTAAAGAAAGACACTAGAAAAATTGTTATGCTGGAGCAGTAGGATAAAAGCTATTTTCATAAATGTAGAAAACAGCTTTGAAGCAGCAGTCACTGTAATAAAGATTATTCTATAGTTTGGATGTTTGTTTTGTTCTTTATGGGAGATGCAGAAAAAGTTTGCCTCTGCTTATGGGCTAGCGAATCGAATTACTCTACAAGTTTACTTTATGCCTATGCCGCTACCACAGTATTACAAAGTGCCGCTCCTCTACGCGGTGCAAATAATAAAAAATGT
Source organism: Crocallis elinguaria (assembly GCA_907269065.1). Lineage (NCBI taxonomy): Eukaryota > Metazoa > Arthropoda > Insecta > Lepidoptera > Geometridae > Crocallis > Crocallis elinguaria. The sequence goes on along the minus strand of OU026079.1, from coordinate 4,577,697 downwards.
TTGCCATAAGAAAAAAGTAACGTGAGATATAATATTCACTTCTTATTAAGCCCTTAAAATATATCAGAGAACGAAATAATTTTATTTTACGGCTACTTTACGCGTAATACTTAAAAGATGCCGACTTTAGATAGAGCTTTTCCTAAATTTTTAATGGTTTAAAGGTACCAAAAGCCACAAGGTTACAAGTTTCAAGGCTACAGGTTACAAGTTTTACCGTCACGCACTTGATTCTAAATATTCTAAAATAACATTATTATTCGTCGTTGGTCTCATAATATTAGAATGGTGACGCAGACTAGCTAGTCCGGACCAACATCCTGGATGTAAATCTGATTGTATCGATGTTTGTCAATCTCATCTATGTTACTTCGTTACAGCCAAACTTCTGAAATTTGGCAGAGATGTAGTAGCTTGCTCAAGTGTTGAGATTCTAGATCCAACAGAAACGACATTATATGGTATTCTCTCTTTTGCGAGTGCACGTCTGGTTGGGTACCACCACTTAACTCGTGCAGTCTGCCGCCAAGCAGGAATGTGCAAGCATTACTGTGTTCCGGGTTGATTAGCGAAGAAGTCGGTGAAATTACTGGGCTTATGAGTCTTAATACCTAGTGTCTTAGGGTAATGAGCGCAATGCATTGCCTCGCAGGCCTTTGTGTTACAAAGTTCTGAGTGCACACACTGCATTTCGTACGGAACTGCGTTATGCTTACCATCAGGCAAATGACCAGCTCTTCTCGTTAACCAATAGTAAAAAAAAAACAGCTTGTTGTCTTATAGAGACCATCTCGCGCGCAACTCTTTGAATTTTGACCCTCGCCAGCTATGTTGCTCCTCCAGCGATTCATATGACGGCCCTCATAAAGCATTAAATGTGTTAGGGTAAAAGCCGGATAGTTGCCGCACTTTTCGAAAAGGCTCTATAATTCAAAAATATGTGCTTGCTACGATTAATACAACATATATGTCAAAACATAGGTCTTTGATCTTTAATAGGAGCCTATTTTTGTAAACATAATTAATATTGTTTTCTAGTAAATCCTGTTTTATTAGACCTCTCAAAAAAGGGATAGTTGCCTACCGTGGCGGATAGTAGCCTAACGGAAAAAATGCTTCCGGGGATACTTGCCTCATGCAGGGCTAGACGCCACACTATGATTTTTTTTAGATAGAAATAAATTTAATATCAATTTAAGTAATCAGTCTTTATTGTTTATCGATCCTTTATTAAGCATCTACTAATAAAATATTAATTATCATTATTAAATAGTAAGTATTTAAGTTTTAATGTTTTAAACTATAAAATAAAAATACTATAAAAATAACCTCCAAATGCTGGCCTGTACTTAGGTTAAAGATAAAGCATTGCCATTCAACGTGGCAATGCTGTCAGCATTTTGGAACGTCGCCTACTGAATTTCACCTAAAGAAAAAGTCTTTGCTTTATTAAAGAATTTGTAATTGCGGATAGTTGCCCCTAGGGCGACTATCCGCAAAGTTAAATAGGGCAACTATCCTTTTTGATACGGATACTTGCCCTTTTTATTTGCGAAATAAATAAAAACTATTTAACAATAAAACGTAATAAACAGTGTAATATAAACTGTAATGCATGCAAATAAACAAAAAGTTGACTGAAACCACAGTCAGTTAAAAAAATAATCAATGGAAATTACTGGCCAATATAATTTTGACGCCCGTCAAAGTTTCGGCGCGGAAGTTTTTTGCTCACACGGACAAGACGCGTACGTCTATTCCGACGTTTTACATGGCACCGAGCCCTGTGGTAGAAGGGCTTCTAATTATAGTAAAGCACTAACACCCCCTACATCCCTAACATAGTGTATTAGACACTGCGGCAAGTATCCCACTGAGGCAACTATCCGGGTTTTACCCTATATCGTGAAGACCGCACTAAACCTACATTTTATTGTCCAGTAACTGGTTAAGGAGGCTTCGAGGCTGTGTTAATATATTTGACGTCGGCATCTTGGCTGTTTTATTGCGGTGATTCGATTTAAGTTCAGTGGTAATACTTGAGACAGCTGCGGTGTCTTTATTTGATCTGGACATGCATCCGACAAATATTCGCTTTAACCCCCGACCAACGGACCGAAGTATGTCCTTTACCTATATAGGTATAGCCAAGGGAGGGCAAGGGAACGCAAGAAATGTTTTTTTTTTAAATCATTGTTATTTTTAGATGGAAAATAAAAGGTGAACCGTTACCTACTACCTACTGTTGCACTGACATTCCCAACAGAAATAATTCTTTCTCACCTAGAATTGTACAAAAGAATCTCGTTAGCTGGAAACGCATTATAGCGGTTTTCATTGATAAAGCCTGCTATTATGTAAAAATACATTTAATTCAATGAGAAATGTTCTGCTAAAATATAATAAAGAATGCGGAGCTGAAATATAATTTTTAACTGTGAATGGAGTGTGAATACGTGTGAAAATTTGCCGAGCAATTGTGTGATGGTGTGTTAAAGAGGTTAAGCTTATTCTTAGGTGAACTTAAAGATTCAAACACACATAAACACATGAATGGAAATTAATTTTTATTACTGAGCAGGATTTGACATATAGGTACTCGTATATACCTCATTAAAAATTCGGGGTCTTATTGTGATTTTTTTGTCAGGATTCTGGACTATTTCTCCAAAATATCTTATGCTATGTATAATCCTACTAATATTATAAATACGAAAGTGTGTTTGTTGGTTTATTGGTTTGTTGCTTTGCCCTTCTTTCACGCAGTAACGGAGAGTCACTTAGTCTACTTTTTATCTCGGAAAAATGCAGGGTTCCTGTGGGAACGCGGTTGAAACCCGCGGGCAGAAGCTACTGTATATATATACGTATGGAAACGGTCAATTGTGCGACGAGAAACAAGACTTTTTGCTTCAAAGAGCGCCTTAAATACTTATCTAGTACTAAAGTATAAAAGAACTGTGTTTATAACTGTGTATTGAGTCTACATATGTGTGGCCCACGAACGCCGCAGTTTCGAACGTGAGGAATAAAATAATCTGAAATATACATGACATGAGTTGTTAAAATGAGTTTTAATGGCTAGAGTTGCCGTGTTATAGAGAACGTATAATTTGTGAAAATCTTAAGCAGTAGGTACTCGTAGGCCCCGGTTTTCTTTGTACAAGTTTTATAACGAAACTTTAAAAGTCAAAGTTTTTACTTGCAAACCGAGGTTTGGGACTCAAACAATCCCTTTACGAACTTTAACCAGCTTTTCAACTTGCAGTACCCACAATCGTTAGCTTTTATGTTTGCTCCTTCATACGAGTTCCGTAATTCTGATGGAATTGCCAACTTCTTTAGCGCGGCCGATTTGCTAAGTGTCGCTTCGTCGGCAAATGTGGTACCTTCATCAATCACTTTTTGCACATGATGAGATGGCGCTTGTTCGCCAATTTGGTTTATTTGAGGATTTATTAAACATGCCCCTACATGTTTATACAAGTTTGTATCAGAAGGGAAGATACCATAATGAAATACCATATTTAATTTGGATCCAGCACTCACGTGGGAGTCCCATATTGACAAATTATGTGGCAGGCTGGGTGGGGCATGTTTTGCGCTGAGCAGGGTCGCGTCTACTCTGCCGAAGGAAGCAGTACGGTCCTGTTACTTTGCGAGCATACTATCAATCAATCATCCAGTACGGGCTCGAGCTTTGGGGACGCGCTTCAGAATGGGAGCGCGTTTTCCGTTTGCAAAAACGAGCTGTGAGAATGATTGCATGCATCGCACAGGACGAGTCGGCGAGACCCTATTTCACGGAGCTCGGCATTATGACCTTGCCCTGCCTCCTCATATATCAGGTAGCGATATACGCACGTCAAAACCTAGGGTCTTACTCCATACGGGGCGAATGTCACAAATATAACACGCGAAACATTCATAAACTCTCTGTCATTCCGCGTAAACTGGCAAAGATGGAAAAAACAATCCACGTGATGGGCGTTGATGTATATAATAAATTACCAAAAACTGTTATTGATGCTCCAAGTCTCATGACATTTAAGAATAAATTAAAGATGTGGCTGATAACACATGCATTTTATAGTTACAAGGAGTTCTTGGACATAAAGAATTGACATGTCTATTTTTATAGAATATAAGACATACTATAGATAATATTACAAAATTTTGTATTATTTGAAAATTACTCATAATTGTATTATGATTTTTTTTTTGTATAACTGTGTGACGTGTAATGAATATTATCAATAAATATATGAATATGAATATGAATATGAAACAGCATTATTTTTATTCCAAATCATTTATCATCTATTCATCCATACAGATAAATAAAATTGAAGTGTCTGTTTGTAATATCAAAATAACAGCTTTTTACTAAATGCATATGAAAGTATATACGGTACAAATAACAAAACAACCATTTTTAAAATGTTTGTCTGTCTGTCTGTTTGTTCCGGGTAATCTCCGAAACGGCTGGACCGATTTTGACGGGACTTTCACTGGTAGATAGCTGATGTTACAAGGAGTAACATAAGCTACTTTAATTTTAGAAAAACAATTAGGGTTCCGCGCAAAAAAATAAAAACCATTAATCAAAAATCTCCACGCGGGTGATACCGCGGGGCAGCAGCTAGTCAAAAATAATATGTTCCGTTAGCCTTAATTATACAAAGGTAGCGCTTAATTTCTGACATGCAGTTTCGACCAGTGTGCTACAAACGGGGTGTAAGTTTTGTCTGCTATATATAGGTTGCTCAGAACTTAGAAGACTGTTGTTGCATTGCGACTGCATTTGTGGAAAAGCGCTTTATGCCGGGGCTACTAAATTTAACTGTCAACCCGACATTCGAGCATTCATCTAATATGTATTCTATGCTGGTGTAGACCATCCATTCTACAAAGTCACGTATCTAAATGGTCAACAAAGGATTGGCATAGGCCATTCCTTTGTTGACCATGTTTGAATTGACGATTTGAATAGTCAAATCGTTATAATAAGTCAGATTTAATAATCTTTTTTGCTCAACGCATTAGCGTTGAGCAAAAAATATTGTAAGAGCGCTATTCTTGTGTGAATAATTGGTACTTGACTAGTAGGTACATAAAAGCTTCATTTCTGTCGTGTTTCATAGCATGGTGTGACCTACAACGTTTTTAGTGCTCTGCTTCTGCTTATCTATGACCCACAAGTTGGAAATCTGTTGTCAGTTGTCTATTGGTGTGTTTTATCAGCTATATTTGATGGCCAGTCCTAATCTATGGTTGAACGTGCTCACCACCTTTTACCATATTATCACAAGAATAAAAAAACTAGGTTTATTATACTACCTTTAAACATTCATAAGTTCCTTCGCCTTCTCATCAGATAATGCGTAGTACCTCATTGAGACGAATAAAAAATATTGCAACCTTTGCAGGTAGTAAACAAACGAAGTTGGTTAAAATTTTTAAAAATTATTAGGGGCCCAAGCACACTAAACCACAATGGTCAAAATAGTAATGGTTTGTGATCATTGTGACGACAACTGATACTTTTGGTAACACACTAGCCACAATGGTCAGGCCAACACAATTACGCTAATTTGGTAGTTTGGTATAAATCATTATGATATCAATTTCTCCCTGACAGACATGACATTACCGACTTTTGGCACTATTGCCAGTTGTGATGGATAATGCCACCCCCATCCCAATTTCATTTGTTTACCGTGCTTGGCCCCGAGGTGTCTCTCTAATGTTCTCTAACTGTATTATATTGGCGTTTAGTTCAATTGTTCAGTGCACATTTGCCATTTGTCGGGCGTCTAGGATGGGACGGAGGTAGCGCATTAATCTTACTAGATGAGACTTCCACTTTGTTCTTGTTGCTTTCTTGCAATTTTCACGTTATTCCAACAAGAAACTCTTCTTAGTTGCAGTTTTATACCTGAGGCAGTAAAAAGTTTTACGACAAGAAGCGATGTTTTATTTATAAAGTGAAATGCATTCTTAGGACGTGAGTTGAATGAAATAAATATTTAAATTCGTCAAGTACTACGATACCTACCTACTTGTACTTTAAAAATAACTTAAAAAATATAAAGTGGGTACTATCAAAACTAGTATTTTTTTTCTATTTTTTTTTAAATTTTCTGTTTGTGCGGAAAACTGTAAATTGCTCTAATTTAGTTTAAATGCTCTTTTTAAATAATGTTTTCCACTAAATATATAGATTTTAGACATTTGTATATACGGTCATTCCAAAAAAAAAATTAAATACACCCAAACCTATCATAAAACTGCGTTTAACTCCTAAACATGCCATAGTCGTGTGTTTAAATATGAGCAACCACAAATCTTGACTTAAGTAGTGTCAAACCGTTGTCTAACTCTATTTTATTGTGACATTTCTAATAATTTTAGGCATTTATCTTTAGACACTGTCCAGCTAAACCGGCGTCTAAAAATGTTTTTTTGTGGTAACACGGATAAAGTTTCATTGAAACTTCTTCATTAAATTTGGAGATAAAGGACTTCAAAGCGTGTATGAAATGCCGTAGAATATAAAAACGCTCAAATGTATCATATCAATGTGACTAAACCAACCCATATCTCCGAGACTAGCCGTGTGCTATGTGTGTTCAATATAGGTGTACAACCTTTTTCGTATTCTATCCGGATCGAGACGGAGCAGCGAGATTGAAAACCAACTTGGCGCAGGTAAATAGCTTGTCTTATAGCACTACACGATCGTAGTAGATTTTGAGACAGGTGTTTAGGAATATTGGCATATAGGTGCAGATACGTAGGTATCAGCGCACACTGAATTACTTTAAGTAGCTTCCATCATTCTGTTACAGATCCTATTTTTTAGAAACAAATTTAAAAAAAGCGTGTGGAATTTAGAAGCGTGCTGGGACACAGCCAACTAGCAGTTGGTTTAAACAGGTATTTGATTTATCAAGCTTATTAAGGCTGCTATTGTACAGACATGTTTGCATTTTGCTGTTAACATAACTATGGTTTTGCAACAAGCGCGCTACTATGAAGCATTACACGCTCACGCACGCTTGAACTAAATCTATCAAAAATCCACGAAACAGACAAGAACAGCAATGGAGGCAGATAGTGCTGTCTCTTTCATTCTCTCGAAGCCCTGCCTAGGCTCAAAGCGATCTCAAAGCGTTCCGCTATATATAACATCATTTGCGTATCACCGCATGTCTACCGCGGCTTCTGCATTAAACACGCAGTGCCTATGAAACTATTTTTTGAGTAGACGTTGTTGTAGTAGCTGCAGAGCGTCTCTTTCAATCCCTCGAATACCACGGTTAGCGCTTTGACTAGATTTCGATCAAGCAACATATTAGACGGTACGATATGCGTAAAGCGGTAATCGTGGTTTTTCCATAGTTGGCGCGTAGTCCATGATTGATGGATATCCATCAGTCATTCTAGACCATGTAACGGGCATCTAAGGCCAAATAAATAAACGCCTGTAGGTTGTCGACTTTTTATGGTAGATCAGTTCGATATATCACCATCATCATCATCATCATCAGTTTTATTGCGCTCTAAGTTTCATGTAGTATTTAGTTACTAAAAGGAGTGATCAATGTTATAAACAGTACAAAAGCTTTTCCCACGGTATTTCAAAACAAAGTTTTTAAATTCAAGCCTTGTAATTTAAACTAAACACAAAGCTACTAAACTATTGATCTACACAATCAATAATAGATTACGTAGAACATTGGAGCTCAGCTATGAATCCTCCGTCACTTCAATGGAGAGACGTTCGCTAATCCAGACCGTGCTCCCACAGAGGGTGGTGGCTTACCTGTCACCTCGAGAGCTTTCAATACTTACACAGAAGTAGAATGGCTGGCTTAGAACCAGACTGATAAATACCGATATACAGGATGTATATGTAAACTGGCTCAATATTAGAACACAATGTTGTATTGGGTTCTTAAAACTGAAATGTCATTAGACTTTGCAAGGTAATTACGAGAGAATATGGACAATATGTAGAGCCTCACAGAGGTCAGGCTCTACGCATGTGATAACTTAGCGTTGTTTACTTATAATATTTACCTGCATATTCTCTGTTCTGTATTCTTTTAAATATCCACAAGGCGTCTAATGCAAACAACCTTGTTATATCTATGTTAAGTACACGACGTCATACATCGATCAGTCAATCCTCACAAACTTTCGCGTTTATAATACTAGTAGGATCCAAGTCAATAACATAAGCAAGATGTAAATTATCATCTGACAATATGACTGTATGAGAATTATTGCTTGAACAAATACTTTTAAATTTATGATAGCAACTTTATAACTTTGATTTAAAAAGGTGCAGTTTTCATTATTAATAATTATAGTGATAATAATAATCACGGACGCGTATTACGCAACCCACTTGGGCTCGATCCGTGGAGTGCGACTGAGTGCGACCTTATGAAAGCAAAGTTGTGGGCGTTATTATATCTTCAAACCTGCTGTAAATTTACAAATATCATATCAAATTTACAATTTAAATGCCACTTATTCATTACCCAAGTAATAATATGACTAGTATTACATTTCTATCCGTCAAAGGAAATCAAAAGCTCATTTCGTCAGAGCGTATAGCAATTATTTCAGAGTTACGAACGTAATTTGTAATTCTCGCCCTAATAAAATCTCGATAGCAATTTCATCCCTAATAATTGTCGCAAGCAAAATGATTTAATTGGTAGCAATCCTTACTATATAATATTATAAATGCGAAAGTGTGTTTGTTTGTCTTTCTTTCACGCAGTTACTGATTAACGGATCGACGTGAATTTTTGTATGAGATAATGTATGGGCCGGAGAGTAATATTAGGGTACTTTGTGACCCGAAAACCGTATGGTTTCTGTAGGAATCTCCATGTGAATGAAACCACGGGCCTCATTTAGTATCTAAAATAATATAAATTATAATTTAAATTACGTTAAAAATTAAGACAATTTAGTTAAATTATTATTATAATAATATTATCTATTTTAAATTAATTTATGTAGATTAAAAGATGGAATTAATCGTCAATGATGTTCTTTTTTCCATTAGTTTGATACGAACCTGTACAACGGAGAAAATTGTGATTACAAATTAATGAATTTAAAACCTATGGGATTTTAATGACGTGTAACAAATGACACTTTTTACCCGCCACGGAACGGAGACGGTATGGTGTTTAGAATGAGAGGTTATTTGTTTGTTTTATTTAATAATAACCTTTGTATGACCGTCTCTCATTGAGGCGATGAGGTAGAAACTCGAATTTTGCTCAACAGTATTAGGCCGTGTACCTTATTGTAAGATATTAATTTAAACCTGATGCCACATAAGCCGTCCTTAAAATAACAGGCTTTAAGCTGTTTGTGAGGGAAAATGTCTTGACAGACAAGATAGACTAACGGTAAACTAACTGATCTTACAAAGGCTTCCATTCTCTTACATGGTACGGAAAAATAATAACAAAAACATTTTTATTAACCCCTTCTGTTTTTCTCTTAAAAAAATATTTTCTTCTTGAGTCACAATGTTTTTTATTACTAGGTAATGAGACGAGCTACTTGTTTGCCTTATGGCAGTTGGATGGCGTATGCAATTGTTTTGAGCAAGCGTTATGATTACATAACGCTTGCTCAAAACGATTGCAGTGTCACCCAGAACTTTAAACCGGCTTACGCGGCACAAGTGTGTTTTATCATAACTTTATTAACAAATACCCTAAATTATAAACGTAATAAAATAAAGTCTCGTATTGGGAACATTAAAGATTGGCTGTAATAGGGTTTATTTAGCAACCTTTACATACTGGTTTTTGCCAACCGAGCACTAACGACATTTGGGTTCGTAGCAGTTTCAATAACTGCCCAGGGTGGCACGTGACTGACCCTTGTGGACTCAGCACGTATTAGTTAGCCAGTGCGTGCTCTGAACTACCTTCTTATGTTGTTGCCTACGCAACTTTCTTTGAACTAAATTGGGTGCCGATAAGTTATTTATTTGGCTTAGTATCAGGAGCATCAAGATGAAAAAACTTGTAGTAGTTTAAAAGTGATCGAGAATTACATGCAAAGCATTGTGCTCACTGAGCGTCGAGCTCTTAGGAAATCTCATTTCAAAGTGCTTAACTACGTGGAAAATATTGAAAGGAGCTATAATTATATTGTTAAGCGATAAAAGCGCTTGCAAAAAACGCTCCATTTTAAGAAAGGATATCTCGTCAGTGACTTTAAGGCTCGGTTCAATGCTTATCACGATATTTTTGCAAAACAAATGCCGATAGAAAGTAGAAGTAGCTCACAAAATGTTCAGCTGTGAGGTGACGATACGTGTTTGTAATTCTGCGGTAATGTGTGAACGTTAGTGTTCGCTTTAGATCGGTCTGGAATCTAGATGGGCATAAATATATTTTACGTTCCTGTTTGTGCTGATTTGAAACTCGAAGTTGGAAAAAAAAGAATGCACGCCATGCTTTTGTTTTCTTTCAACATAAATGATGAAACACGGTAGTATTTTAACGACTTCAGCCTATTGATAACTACTAATTTATAATTTAATATCTAACTCTGTTCTATGTTCTCGATAGTTGAATGTTTGATCAATATCTTACTTAGTTTGATCATAAATCATAAATTTATGACATCAAAATTAAAGGCGGCTCTCAAATTCAATTGCTGAAACTAATCGATAGGAGCTCTTTTCAACTCGAATCGAGAGTAAAATGTTTTAGGTAGAATTTCATGCACAGACACACAATAGCTACAGCGGATATCGACTTGGGACCTCTATATTACAGATCTGTGCTTGGGACTATAACGGGAGCTCAAACTTTGCTTTCGTGTGCATTTCCAAACGTCAAAGTTGGTTGAATGCTCCAATTGGTTGAAGTTCCATTCGCAACTAAAAACATAACCACATATGATTAACGAAACTCGTACCTACGTTTACAATTTAGTCTGATCGTCGTTCATTAGAACGTGAAGAAACATAATTTTACACGTTGCATTGTCCTAATTTATTTATAAAACACAATGTTGAAAAGGATGAGAGGGTACCAAAGTCATTAAGCTTCAACATGTCAAATATGCAAAATGCTATTGCTTATTACAAAAATTTACGTGGGACATCTTGAGACTTAATATAAAGAAGCATTACGATTTTGCAGAAAGATATGTTTGAAGAAAGAAAACAGACTAAAGAACCATTTGAATAAGCAACTTTTTAAAAGCTCTTACGGGGTATGTGGATTCCACTCTGTGGTAGTCTTCAATATCTTCTAAAAGATATTTGAATTTTTCCATCTGATCAAATTCGTAGATTGAAATGGAAAATATCGTTTTAATATGTTGGCTATGCTATTTTGCCAGATTAAGGGCTTACACGCAATTTGTTTTCGTATAGCGCTTTGATAATCTTCAGTATATTGATGACTCATAAAGAGAAATAATAACAGTCGTACCATAAACTGTGCTGATAAAAGTCGAGCGAAGTGGAGCTTGTACCTATGTTTATTTTTACAAGCTTTTGTATCTATGTTTGTATGTTTACTTAATCTTGCAAGCTAATCTTGAGCCTCTTCCTGGTTGGCCAAATCTTACATACATATGTAAATCGGTTGACAATGCAATATAATCATGTCATAGAGATGGTCTGGCGCAATGGAGGAAGGCGGCCATTGCAACTCTGTAACGTAACGACGTAACCCCATCGAGTTTGGGTTTGTTTTTTCGGGATTTTTCTTTTCAAGTACTCTGATCCTAGATAATCTCCAGGGTCCTGATTATGGAGCTGGAAGGTGGTCACAATATTACAGTACTAATTACGTATTTTATAAAAGGACCAGCTTTTATAAAATACGTAATTAGTACTGTAAAAGTACTGGTAAAATATATTAAAAAAAAAACTTATTTCCTTTTAAGTCCTTCTTGTATAGGTACTCGCATACTTATACTTATCCTACTCCCTACTTTTATTACAAATGCGAAAGTGTTTGTTCGGTTGTTGATGGTTTGTCCTTCTTTCACGCAGTAACAGAGCAACGGATCGACGTGATTTTTGGCATAGATATAGATTATGGACCGGAGAGTAACATAGGCTACTTTTTATCACGGAAAAAGCACGGTTCCTATGATTGCACGGGTGAAACTGCGGGCGGAAGCTAATTTTGTCAGTAGCATGGGTCCACGTTTAGATTCATCTCTGACTATCGGTGTCTGTGAATGTGAACGAGTTTGGAAAGAAAGAAAAAACATTTATATGTGACAATTTGTGACAGAATACCTTTACAAATAGAAAAGGGAAAAAAACAACCAATTATCACAAATCGGCCCCAACTCATAATGTTGGTCATTCGACCAACGCTAGTCTTTCGTTGGCTCAGTTTGGGTGACATCACTATTACCTATAGGTAACGTCCGTTGTATACAACGGAGTTATAAAATTACACTAAACAAACACAATAATTGTAATAAACATCAGTAGCTGTAAACAAAACAATTAGTGTATTTAGTTTGGCTTATGAAATCTTCTGTTTATTCCTAACATAAACGGTCTTACCTCTCATAAGAGTTAAACACACCCTAAATGTGTGTTGTCTCGCTTATGCTTAAACGTACCTTAGACGCGCGTTAAAATATGAACAAACAAACAATCTTGATTTAAGGAGTGTCTGATTCAATACAATTGAGTCAACATCCCCATTAAGAAGCTGAATGTAGTTATAGTTGGAGAGATAGAGCTTATTTAATAGCGCCCACATCTGCGCTCCTGATACTGCGGCTCTAATCTAATTTAATGACCCACTGAAACGGTGCTTTATAGCTATATCTACTTTTTGTACGTGGTATATCTGTTGTCTGCTTTAATACATTTATTTATTTTTTATTTCATTGTATCAGATAACATGCCAAAAAAACTATTTTCGCTTACGGCCACAGCTTTTATATCAAAACTAGCTGCTGCCCCGCGGTTTCCCCGCGTGGAGATTTTGGATTACATGGTTTTTATTTTTTTGCGCGGAACCCTTATTTTTTTTCTAAAATTAAAGTAGTCTCTGTTACTCCTTGTAACATCAGCTATCTGCCCGTGAAAGTCCCGTCAAAATCGGTCCAGCCGTTTCGGAGATTACCCGGAACAAACAGACAGACAGACAAAAAATTTAAAATTGGTTGTTTTGTTATATGTTCCGTATATATTTTCATATGCATTCTGTTATTTTGATATTACAAACAGACACTTCAATTTTATTTATATGTGTGGATGTACAACTAATATAACAAATAATGACAATTTAATTTCTTTAAACTTCTTATAATTATTTGGCAATAAAATTTCAACAAAGACTTTTGTTGTAACATTTTCATCACGATGCAATTCTGTTGTAGCTGAAAGTATTGAGATAAGCGACAAGTCATATTTTTTCGTGTGTTAGTACTTTTTTTGAGGATATATGAAACCGCTTTTGAAAATTCTAATCCATTATAATATTAATCAGCGTCATCTTCTGTGAACAGTATTTTTTATTCCGCATAATGCTGCTTCATTACTGCGTTCCCGGCGTTTTTCGATTCGACTCTTTGCTGATGCTGCTAGGGTGTTAAAATGTTAGTTTGAGTGGCGTATATTGCAGTTAAAAGGTTTTTAGCGAAATCAGATGAGCTTCTGGCACTGGAAAAAATATATGTAATTTTTCATCATATTACTGATGATCTTGTTGTAATCAATCACGCTGTGTTGCTCTGCAATGCAGCGTCGCGTTTGTTTCTATTTTTCTCGGTTGTATTCCAAACATAGCACCAGAGTCATTTAAATATCATGATGACCCGCTGCTCCGTGTTCCTCGAAAGCATTAAGAAACCACCGACTTCCTGAAAGCTTCAGATTTCTGCTCCAAGATTCACTCGATTTTAAACATTGCCATTTATTTAAACTCTCATATCTCGTAGCAAACCATTTCAAAAAGAAAATTTAAAATACGAAAACAATCTTTTTCCTGTGCATTGACTACAATGGCTGGTCTGAGAGTCACCCACATCTGTGGTCCTGTTATTGCGGCTCTAATCTAGTTTTATCTCCCCACTTACGTCGGTTATAATGGCGTCTGCTTTATTTATTCATACGCGGTATTCCGTTTTTATATGATGCACTTCATTTCAGGTATATTTAAGGTTTTATGTTAGTGTTATGGTGCGGGAGATTTTGTTGTTGTTCTCATCAGGGGGGTTGAGACTTCAGTGTTTTTGAAATGAAATGCCGTTATTGTAATGTTACAGAAGTCGCCGTTTATTCAATTACAATTTTACGTATCAAATGCAAATACTATTATATATTCTGTGGCAATACGTGGCATAAGCAGAGAGACGGATCGGTGTTTTTTTTCGAGACGTATTTTTTTTATACTACTGAATATCAAGACGAGCGAGCAAGCAAAGCGGTGGTACCCAGAAGAGTTAGTGTTACCACATGGTAAGTTTATAGTCCGGAGAGTAATGTAGGATACTTTTATCACGGAAAAACGAGCGGTTCCTCAACAAGGGTGAAATCGCGGGCAGAAACTAGTTATATCTCCTTTTAACTTCACTAAAGGTGTAAAAAGCTACGTATTTATTAAGATGGTATGTGTGGTGGTGGTATGGTGTGGTGGGTATCGGAAGGGGTAGTCTTAAAGGATCGCTTGGTAAAGCGATAACGGCAGCGATTGTAATACGTTTTAGTACTAAATTTGTTTATATTGTGGTGGTTCAATAAAGAGTTTATCTATTAAAAACACTCTAAATGTATAACTTTATAAGTATCACATTTTAAATGTAATGTTTAAAAAGGATTACACAAACTGGCCTCAAAAGCCGACAATCTCAGCTTTACATCAAGATTAGGTTCTTAACTTCTTACACCGTTCAAATATTTACTTTCCGGCTGAGCTAACTTACATACAGTATTTATTCAGGCGAACCTACACGCCGTCCTTATAAATTCATTGGCCAAGTTGCCACGAGTTCCACAGACTCTACAGTGCTATAAAGCTATTTTCGCAAACAAGCTCTACATCATGGACGTAGCCAGTGATAAGCGTTTGGGGGACTAGTTTTGCAAAAATATACTTTAATATTTAACCGACTTCAAAAAGGGAGGTTATCAATTCGATTCATATGTATGTATTGTTATTGGAACTGCAATATATTCACATATGATAAACTATTAGGGCTTCCAAACAATTATAAAAAAATTATAGGTGTATGTACGTTTGTCCACGCATTTCCCCAAAAATATTAATCGGATTGTGTCCGTTATTTTTTAAAGACTTATTTTTACTTCAATTTAGAGAACAACGTATAAGTTTAATCAAAATCGGATTAGCAGTTTCGGACCAAAATGTTACATGAAATCGGTTTATATTTATGTAAATTTTGTTACGTCCACTTGTTTGTGTTTTTATAGTTAAAACTTTTACAAAATCACAAATCAGCGTTCAATCCCGTCATCGTTAAGCTTGTTTGACTAACTGCAGCCAACGGTTTTACCCACGTGGAAATTCTTTCTCACAAGAACCAAAGCAAAGGACGAAACGGCTAGACCTATTTACTCGGGACTTTCACAGACAGATAGCTGACGTTATAAGGAGTACCTAAGGCTTTTATATTACGTGGGCGAAGCCGAGGGGCATAGCTGGTATGATTCTTATTTTCACTGCGCACTAGGCTTTAGTAATTTTTATATGTTCTGTAGTAGTAAAAACACCTAAAAATTTGAATGCAGTAGCCAAATGCAGTGAAAAAATTATGTCTGAATCATTCTCCAAATCCAAAACATACTAGCTGCGTCCACGCTCTTCGTTTTCAAGCGACGACGCTGAAAGTTTTAAAACTTAGTACTTTAGCCAATTACGTTTGTTATTTTAGATCAAAAATACTTTTAGATTGAACTCGCCTAATTGCTTAAGTGTTTAGTTTTCAAACTAAGTACTTCTCTTTTCATTTCAGCGAACAAAGATTTGTAAGGATTTATTATAAAAGTATACACTTTGAAATTGCCAAGTTTGTAATTGAAATCATGGCAAATCGCAACTCTTTAAATATCTACTTCACTGTTTGTATAACATATTTTTTTAACTAATAATACTTCAAACTCATATTATAAATTTGTTAAATTGGTTTGTGGTACTTTGAAGGAGGCTGAATGTATAAACCATGTGAAACCCTAAAAAAACAAACTATTTATCTATTTTACCAATAGGTTAACATTAACTTATACAATTCAATAAAAATTCTGCTTAGCATTCGTTTTATCACCGTTTAGTACGATACAGGGGAATTACCCTAATTCACTAAATTAAAAAGCTACGGGTTTTGTTAAAACCGAAGCAACGAATGCACATTTATTTTGCATAGTTAGTTATTTTCTAAACGAAATGTTAGGATTCATGATTATTAGCACATAAGAAGTGACTTCTAATATCCTATTGTATTTATAATAACCCAATTACTAATAGGTTTTCCCCAAAAAAATACGCCTATGTATATATATGTACCTACAGAAAAATATGCTTTATCATTAAAGCTACTTAGGACTTACTTAGGGCCCAAGAGACGCTTAACATCTTATCGACTCCGCCCCACTGACCCTAATGATATTTTTAACATGCCTACTAAAGTAATGTATCTCTGCCTAGTGAAACTCATAATCGGCGTAATGAAATTCTTAATTAATTCCCGGGAATTTATAATTATGACACTTGACAGTTTCAGTTTTGGAATTTACGGTTCAGCTGGCTTTCACTTGGCTAGTTGTTTTCGGCATTTTCCTTGGCTTAGTTTCTTAAACCTCAACTCAAATAGGAAAGTGTTTTTGACCTTTTAATGTTATACATTTTGATTATTTATGCATTTAGATGGCAAGACTTTATTGGCAATTTTATTGTGTTAAGAGATCTGTATACCAGTTACCACAAGCAGGTATTTATCCTGATGTTAAGATTTACGCATGGCATAGCAATTGTCCATAGTACTCCTACTAATAATATAAATGTGAAAGTGTGTGTTTTGGTTTGTCCTTCTTTCACGCAGTAACGGAGCCACGGATCGACGTGAGTTTTGGCATAGGTATAGTTTATGGACCGTAGAGTAATATAGGCAGGCTTCTTATTATCCCGGAAAAATACGTGGTTCCTGTGGGCACGCGGGTGAAAACCACGGGCGGAAGCTAGTAATCCTATAAATACATCAATAGTAGATCATATAATACCGTTCCGGCTTAAAAGCGTCGCGTTTACATCGAAACGGCTTTTGCAGGAGACACATTAATCAAACATGTAGGAAACAAATTCGCAGTCCGCAGGCGTTTAAAACTACGCACCAAGCGACGATAAATCTACACTTGCCATCGTAGATTAAGAGACAGTGCTGTCCATTCTGACGTTCCAAACCTATAAACCAAGTATTTATTTTTACACTTCTTTTTAAATATGAACATGAGCAAGGAAAGGAATATATTTTAGACCTGTCAAATAAATCCGCTTGCTAAATCTAATGTAAAAATGGCCATGAATTTATTTGCGTCTAATTTGTCAAAGATGCATGATCGATGGAAGACATTTGACGGATCTAATTTAAGGGGTAGTAACATTTTGGCAGAGTGATCGGCACTTCGGCAGCCATTTTTTTTTCTTTCCGCGGCCTCCTTCCAACCCTTTGCCAATGTATATAGGACATCAAATAACAAAATATGTTATGTAAAGAAATCCCGTAGAGTGTCACGATTTCTTACTATGTGGTTGAAAAAATTTAGTTTATTTATTTATGTTAAATTTAGTAACTAATTCGGTGTTATTGAGGGTTTTTAAAAAATGTCTTGTGTTAATTTCCCCGTTTGCTTGGCGCTGTGTTACTGTGAAGTAAATATTCTAGTCGCAGTCTTTTGGTTCAAATGACGTTACTATACCATTATCTGCCTTTATTTATCGCTGAGAGTCGCTAAGCCACCAAGAGTAGCTATAAAATACCAGAATTATCATCAGTTACAGTCAGGATTTTGTGTAAGATAGTCATTATCTTTGGCCTCCCAGCGGCCAATAGAACAGAACTGTTATTGCAGTAGATTATTTAGGTGTATTATTTATTAAGGTGTTCTGCTAGTCAATGCTATTTATAAAAAGATCCTCAGAGGTTTGATAATTTCTCTGTTAAAGTACTTAGGTAAATAAACATGACTCCCGACTCCCACTCTAAACTTTCCATAAAGTGTTACAATCGGAAATTTCTTTGCACCGTATTTATATTCGCTGGAGCTTCGATAAGTTAGAACTTTCCCATTGGGGGCGAGCCGGCGGACGGCCAACGTTTTGCATAAAGTTTCGGAGCAAAGGGTGTGTTCACTCGTAATGAGAAAATTGCTTTAAATTGTAGCAAATTAAGGCAAAACTTCACTAAGATGTAAAGACGTATGTATCTGCATCAAATTTAGTATCGATTTTTTTTGTGCACGAATAACGCCATATGACCATTTCAACATGTTTAGTTTCTCGATACAGCCACTATTATCTAATCTGTGATACTGCTAAGATCGATTTATATGAAAGAAATTCAATTTGAATTGGTAGTTTTAGTTATTATAATCCACCCGTAGTTCTTCAGATTTCCTGTAATCATGGCGCAAGGGTGACGAAATATCGGAAGATCGCAAAACAAATAATATACATCGTGAATACCCTGTTAATTATATCTTTGTTCGTAAATACGAGTTTATTTAAAACCTTTATGGTTAGACGTAGTGTACCTTACTATTTTATTATGCGTATAGTAATATAGTGTCGTAAAAATGGTAGGTATAGCTTTAAGCACTATCTTAAACAGCAGTCGTCTAATATAGCTATAGCTGTGCCTAAACATCGTAAGCCCTTTGCTGCGCTACATACACAACTGTTTATTATATAGAGCTGTCGTCGATAGAGACGTAGGAGAAAGTTTTTATTGAACAGTATACCGAGCGCGAACATTTTCTGTGTCAGTTACATATTGAAGTCGTGACCCATACGATGAAATTGCAAACTTGAAAATATCTAACAAAAAGCTCTTACAACTTGAGTATAATAGAATAATATTGGTTGTGGCTCAGAAATATTGTTCTCAAAGATACATGTTACTCGTCATTTTAATGGTATTTTTTATTCTTTTCGCTCTTAGTAAACAGGGAATGTGAATGTAACTTCAGTAAAAAGGCTGAATTTGTCCGTAGTTATTTTAGTAACTAAAATGGATTCGTCTGGAAGGATCGTTTTCGAGAGAAGGTATTTTAAGTTTTCCAATTAATTTTTGTTCTGCGATTTTTGAATAACAAAAAGCTTGTTATCAGATTTAATTATTCTGCCTTTACAAAGATACATTTTTAATTACTTGTATAACTATCATATCCCACAGTCAGGTCTCTAATATAATATTAATTAAGAGATGCAGTGTTTACATTCGTTGTTGTCTAAAAAAATTACACAAAAATTTACCATTAAAACCAAAACATTGACTCGTAAAAAGAAGAAGGAATAGCAGGTTTACTTTTAACTCACATTAAGGTACAAGAGTCTATTTGCTTCAATTTTATTGTTAAGAGAATGCTCCCCTAAGCACCTACCCTTAGTGTATAGCAAACTAAGTGATTGCGGTGCGGCGCCTCTGCATTGTTAGATCGAGTTTGCTGTCGTGTTACATTCGAGTTTCTGTATGTCCATTCTATAGAAACTAGACTACTGCACATAAAACTGTGTAATAAAATACCAAAACAGGTGCATTTCAGTTTAGTTATTTTATCGCTCAGCACGGCAACATACTGTTTTACTGTGCTTTTTTGTACTCATTACAATAACGTTTGATTACTATTCAATATAATCTATACAAATAAATAAAATTGAAGTGTCTGTTTGTAATATCAAAATAACAGGTTTTTTTAAATGCATATGAAAGTATATACGGTACTTATAACAAAACAACCATTTTTTAAATTTTTGTCTGTCTGTCTGTCTGTTTATTTGTACCGGGTAATCTGCGAAACGGCTGAGCCGATTTTGACGGGACTTTCAATGGTAGATAGCTGACGTTACAAGGAGTAACTTAGGCGACGTGAGCGAAGCCGCGGGGCACAGCTAGTATAGTAAATATAATCCTAATTAATATATATTCTTTTCATCTATTCCAGATGTGACAATCCCCGATTATGGCAGCGACAGACGGTCAAGTCCTGGTTGCCGCATCAAGCGCGCCAGACGAGGGGATCTAAAGGTACCTCCGGGAGTTTGTCACCAAGAATCGGCTGCCGAGCGTTGCCAATAAGTGGCTGTCTAAGATCCCGATTTCTTGTGAAGCACTAACAACTCTTAAAGAATTTTTTTAAGTAATAAAAGAATAAAGGTAGTACATGGTGTGGTGCTGTGGTGCTACGCTATGACGTCAGCAAGTCAGTGCTACGCCGTAGTCGTCCTAGCGCTACGCAAGGGGAAGACGCGGGGAAGGACAGCAGTCCTTATTGAACTACGAGCGATAATACACGTGTCAATTATTCTAACCGAGTGTCTCATTTCTAACAGTAAATATATATTGTTAAGAAAGGCAGTGTATTTATTGCTCTATTACAACTAAAACATATACCTTCGTTTGTACCAATATATTTATAGCAAACATATTCATTGGCTCGCTTGGTCCACTCTAGTTTCGTCCCTTTTCATTACGATGCCCGTCGTCAAGGGGCAGTGAAGATAAACTATTTATTTTGTGGTGTGGTGGGAAATAAAACGTAACATTCTATGTTACTTTGGTAGTTACAACTGTTTTGTATGTAGCTAGTTATTTTTTCAACGGGCTAACGGATTATCGATATCATCAGGACCATGTACATAATCTAGGATCAGAGTACTTGTAAAGACAAATCAAACGAGCATAAAGTCGATGGGGTTACGTCGTTTCGTTACAGAGTTCCTATGGCCGCCTTCCAGCTCCATCATCAGACCAGCTCTGCAATGTGACATCATTATTTTGCATTGTCATCCGATTTACACATTTACGTAAAATTTCGTCTCAATCGGACACATGTCGTCAAATTTATACATGCATAAATACAAAAATTGCAAGTTAAATAAAAGGTTGTAAATAATGAATAACTGTGGTATACTTACACAATGTTTTGTCTTTGTTGTTCTTTAACAAACAAAAGAGACAAAACATTGTGTAACTATTCAACCGCTATACAGTGTTTATTAGTAAGGCTAGTGTATCTACAAATTGTTATTCCTAGAAACAAACAAACGATCTAGTTACAACTTTACAAGCAAACACCGTGTTATGAAACGCGTGGCTGCGCTATCATACTTCTTGCGATAGCTTAAGCTTTTCATTCCAAAACCAAACAGAAAAATATCGCGTAAAAAGTGAAAATAGACGTGGGAAATTTCGCGCTCATTTTCTTGACAAAAGCTTAGGTGAGACGCGGTCTGGGAACTGAAATTGCTCACGATGAAAATGTCTGTTTGCTGATGACCCTATCAAGACCGGTTTCATTAACAATCACAAGATCCGCCCAATGAATTGAGATTTGGCCGCGCGTGTTCCCGTCACGCTCTGTTATTAATTAGGGTCCCGCAAAAAGGTGTCGAGGTCCAGTGGCTGTGACGCAGGCTCCTGCGGCAACGTCAGTATCCACCCGGCCGCTGAACAGGGAGCTCGTGCTACCCTTGCCTCCCGACATCGGCGTAGGCCCGCGTTCGAGCTTACTGAAACCATCATTCGAATTTGGAACAAAAATTTTTTTCTGTTATTTATTTATGTGACAGTATTTTTTATTCTTTAATTTCACTGTTCCGTTTCCGTAATGTAGTTAATCGTTTTAAATCTGCCATGTGGTGAAAACAGTTGATTTAAACTAGTAGTAGTTGTCAATTTGCTTACGGGTTTGAAAGGTATGTTTTTATTTTATTATTCAACGTGGATCTTTCATTTATCATACTCTTCTCTATAATGGAACACAATTAATAGATGAAAATCTAAACAAATATATGCTACTTTTTTTTGTGGGCTAAATGCCTTTACTAACTAGCTAATACATAAATAAACACTACATCTAACCTAGCTAGCTACAAAAACAGTTGAATAATCTACGAGCCCAAGTAGGCCTACAGATAATCCAAATGCTCTAGCCCACTACCAGTTGGAAGCGCACCCAGCATGCTGGCGGCATTGCCTCGTTGAACCACTATGCTGATCTGTGGAGCCAAATAGGTACCAGCATTTTGGTTAGGCATCGCCTCATTATGCTACTATAATATTGACGTTCAATTTAGACTGTAGACTGATTAGGCTTCATTAGTTCCATTGCTAGAGGTAAATTAATCATGCAGTATTATTATCGCGGCATTCAATCTAATAATTATAATTAATTTAAAACGAATTAATTTAGTACGATTTCATGCCAAATTGTGTGGTTAGTGGTCAATAAATGCCGTTGAGCTATAAATTAAATTAACAATCGTAAATTTGTCGGACGATGACACAATTTGTAAGTTTATTGCGTATATCGTGATTGCATAGGGTTTACGTAATAAAATATGATTGAACAAATTATTGAAACTGGGATATACATTTTCTCTGAAAATATTCCGTGACATCTTTTATTTTATTCATAATATTTGTACTATAATTACATGGATATAATATACTTTAATAAGAACTTATTATGCTGGCATCGCATTGGATTTACAATAAAACTCAAATTAAAAAAATTAAATAAGCAAAATATCAGAATTTTGTGAAATTAGTATTTAGACAAAATGCTTGCTAAAAAGTGGATAAATACTAAGAAAACTGTTTGTTACTTATGATCTACTTTGTCCTGTGACCTGTGACCTTCTATGACCTTTTTTAAGCTCTAAGTTATATCTCTGCCAAATTTAAACTGAATCGGTTCAGTCAGCCAAGGGCATATAGATGTAGTTTTAGATTTATAGTATGGATATCAAATCTATTGAAATAGCTGAGAACAAACCAAATATACCTAATTTTCTTCTGTGCCACCTCGTAGAAGCATGTGACCAGCCCCAGTGTCAAAATTTTGACTCACCCGAAGGCTTCTTGACATTGCTTAGCAACTGTTGTTTTAAGAAAACAATCGGGACAGACGATGGCTTCGGCTCAACATCTCCTAAAAATCCTACTTATCTATACAAATAAATAAAATTGAAGTAACTGTTTGTAATATCAAAATAACAGCTTTTTACCAAATGCATATTTAAGTATATACCTATAAAACAAAACAACCATTATACATTTTTTGTCTGTCTGTCTGTTTGTTCCGGGTAATCTCCGAAACGGCTGGGCCGATTTTGACGGGACTTTCATTGACAGATAGCTGGTCTTATAAGGAGTAACTTAGGCTACTTTTATTTTCGAAAAAGAATTGGGATTTCGCGCAAAAAATTAAAACAATGAAATCCAATATCTCCGCGCGGGTGAAACCCAAAGCACACAGCACCAAGTACCTTGGGTCACCCGCGTGGTGGTGGGCAAACTGGCTGCGAAAGTATTCTTAAGCAGGGTTGGTATCAGTTAGGCAGCCATCTGTAAAAAAACAGCCATAAACTTTAGCAGTATGTATGGAAAAATATACTACACTGACCCTAAATGAAATGGGATAAAGGCAAGCAGATGATGACGATAGGTTTCACTAACAAGTTGGCTTGTAAGAGCAATGACAACTTAGTGACTGTCAGGTATGGATAATGAGGTTGAGTTTTTGATGAAGCAAAATATGCAAAAGCATGAGCTGACTATTTACAACTCTCAACATGAAAATCTGTCACCAGTAGATGGCGGTGAACAATAAATTAGATAATTAAGAAGATACAACAATACATTGTTGCTGAAATCGAAGGTTCGTTGAAATGAGTTGCCTAGCCGCGTAGCAGGAAATGATAAAATAGGCAGCCCAAATTTTCACGGAATTGCGGGTGAATAAGCAAGAAACTAATATTAGATGGATTCATCCTAGCCAATCCAGGGTTTTTCACCGATACAATATATAAGGAAAACGATACAAGCGTTTCCGAAAACAGAATAAAAATGTTATCGTTCTCCGAATATCCCATTACGAAGGGAGAAAAGGTCTATGAGTCATGTGATACCTACATGACTCATGGAGCTTTTAATGTCCTAAAATAGAAACAGAATATATTATTGTGTTGGTTAAATAATACAGTAAACGTCATAATGCTTTACACGACATAACATTACGTTTTGAACTAAATGTCTATGGCCATGTTCTTTCTTTTATGGCCACACGATCTAATTCGCCCATTTTCAGACGATTAGACTTTCAGCCAAGCGCCATCGGTACATGGTGGATATTTACGCATGGAGAGTTTTGCTTCAACATTTTTTATGCAGGAGTGTAACTCCTTGCCAGATTCCGGGTTTCCCGTTAGCTATAAGCTGGGGTACTTCAAGGCACGAGTGAATAGGTATCTTCTAGGCAAGCATTCTTCAACGTTGGCTGTATTGTCATACCAACAGGTGAGGCAGCGGTCAAACGTAAGCCTTCTATTATGTATAGAAAAAAGATCGAAAATAAGACCAAGAATTCAATTTCATGAATTAGTTAGGTTCCAGCGATTTTTATAGATTGAACTAACGTTTTTACGATTTTTGTCGCATATATGTTATATCCATATTTCCATACTTATACTCGTCTGACTTCAGCTTAATATCTCCTAAAAAATCCTTAATATTATAAATGCGAAAGTATGTTTGTACGTTTGTTGGTTTGTCATTCTTTCACGCAGTAACGGAGCAATGGAGTGACGCGATTTCTGGCATAGATATAGTTTATGGACCGGAGAGTAGTATAAGGTACTTTTTATCCCGGAAAAATGCATGGTTCCTGTGGGACCGTGGCTGAAACCACTGATATTAAAATGAACACAAAAATGTATCTTAAAATACTATGTATGTACAGTGTCTATTTAAAACTACTCGTAAAAATTTTCCTTTCAGAAATCACTAGATTATACAATAGTACAATAAAATTATGCAAAGACGCATAACAGATGTTTACGGCGTCTCCGAATCTCCCTCCTTAAATAATGGGTAGAAAGAGAATAAGATCTCGGCCAACATTTGACGAAAATAACAAATCAAGAAACTATGAAAGCACAGACAGTTGGTAACAGTGAGTTATAGATGTGATAGGGTCAAACCCCACCTGATACATTGATAGGGTACAGTTCCTTCTACAGGAAATATGAGTACAAAGTACAAACCACAAGATATAACACACACCTGCTCTCACAGATATGTATACTTTTTTTTATGAGTGGTAAATAGCGTTCGTACAAATAGTTTCTCGTTGCCTAAATAATGAGTTTAAGTTTTTGGCAGAACTATGTTAAGACATTTAAACGAAACGTATCTTTTTTGCATTGAGAGTTCATATATCATTTTAAAAAAGATCATTTTTAAAAAACTTAAGTTCACATGTTACCATAGCTGAAGCGAATAAATTACATTTGAATTTGAATATAATTTTGAGTTTCTATATTATGTATGTGGGATGCGGGAGTGAAAACGCAACACTGGCTTTATAAAAAAAACTATATTTCTTGAAAACTTCTTAATAATTAATTAACTCTTCGTCCTCCATCCACCATCGTATACGCAACAGGAATCTAATGTAATAGAGTAAAATAAAAAAAAACATCCATCCTTCCGGAATCTCACCATTCAGGCGTTCTATCTCTTTCATTCATCAACGCTCGGATACATACAGTCATACACGCTCGGATACTTGCATACAAATCATCTTATGTTTCAACGCTCGGATACATACAGTCATACACGCTCGGATACTTGCATACAAATCATCTTATGTTCCATCGCTCATTTATAAATCCCACATGTATTTGAAAAGTGGTAATCTTAGCAAGATATCTACATTTTTATGAATCTTATTGACATAAAGAGACTATGCTCTAACAGCAACGCAATTTGAAATACATAGTTGGAACTTTGTTGAACTCTAGTATTCTGGTTTGAAATAATTTAATAATATAGTTTACAATGATTTAATATAATATAACACAGATTCTTTTATGGTATTAAGTTTGCGTAGGTATACCATGTTCATATAATTGGCTCATTATAATCTTTCACTCAATAGCAGTCAATATCACAATTTCAGTATCACTTAATTAGCTTACTTTCCATATTCTTTAAACCATATAAATCCTTATAAATTTAATTTATTCCATATTAGTAATTAATTTATTCATTTTACCGGCCTCACACCAAATGAGGTCCGGTGGATTCCAAGACCAATTCTGGCAAGCTAAGCAGTGCACAAACATTTTAAGTGTCCTCTCGTCTCACCCCCTGCAATTAGGATAGGAGGGGAGGGGGCGGGTGGGTTCTTGGCCTATATTTGATATCCGGCACAGAATCTTGATGGCGCGTCATCAAACGCGAAATTAACGTAAAGTGATGTTACTCTGGGTAATAATTACAAGTGTTAGGATTTTAATGGATTATTCATATTCAAATTGTTTATTTGGTAAAGATGCAGCTGTTATGCCATGCTTGATTAATAGCCTTAGGGCAAAAGACCCGCCCATGCATTTTGTATTTAATAATCATGAGCCATTCGAGAAAGATGTTCGAAAGTAGCCCGATGGTGCAGAAGTAGTGGAATGAGTTAACAGAAAAGACTTTGATTGCAGTTCAAGTATGTAAGTATGTCAAACTATGTGTGACCACTGATGACATAAATTGTCAGACACCGCAAAATAAATTAAAAAATCGCGTGGTGTGGTGCTTTCGTTTACAGATTAATTTTGATAAATATTTGCATTCAATGTTCTATGCAGCAAACAATTTCACTCACAAAAAAGTGTTTACTATCTTACTTCGTTTCATCCCCGTTTACAATGAAAGTTAATTATAATATGTTTTCAATAATTTACATTGAGTACACTGCCAAACAATAGTTAATTACGTAAATTTATCATATTATGGCGTATCAAAATCTGAAGTTATGGCTATTAGATAAATTAACATGATAAAGTCACGTATTTATTAGCATAATCTACGGTCGTAGACTGTAGGTAAGCTACGAGATAGTCTGTAGAAGATCTACGGCGTAGACTGCAGAATGTAGATGCACAGTGTAGACACTCTACAAGAACTACGTGTATATTATTATATTACTACGTATATTATTATTATACGTATTGTATCAGAACTTTATAAAACTCAAATATTAAATTGTTTGTTATAAATGGTGGTAATTAATTATTTTTATAAATTTACTTGAAACTTATAGTTTGAGTATATATTAAATTTTTCATAAAGCCAAATTTTTAACTGTTTCGATAGTGACTCGTTGTTACTCGTTATAGTGTCCGCCCCATTAAAAATGACTATACAAGAAAGGTAACCTCAACTAGCCTGTAGGTGCTTGAAAATACCATGAACTTGGCTATTCATGTTGAAGGTGGCATCAAGCCGGCGAGCGCTATAAAAATACAGCATGTTGTGATTGAAATACGATATTTTCTATCACTGAAAGTTCAACATCATTATCGGCGCAGGTTTCCAGCCCTCGATCTCACAAAACTCTTCTTTTGAAGCGATAATAGCTCAGTGGTAATGATGATGACTGCTAATCTGTAGGTCAATGGTTCAAATCCTATAACGAGCTTGAGTTTTCGGTGAAGAAAACATAGTGATGCAAACATAGATTGGTTGGTAGAGCATTTTCTAGTTCAGGCCTGGAGGCTAGCACCCTCAAATTGACAGTCTGTTGCAAGCCGACTTATTCGTGTGTTTCCGCAGACTCACTTGAGACTGTTCTAATCTGTGTTTAGCATATTTACGATCGGTCGATCGTCTTTAGATTAGGCGAGATGGCGGCCAAATATTACATGCGGTAGGACTAACTCTTCTGCGAGTGTCCACCTGGGCTGGTACCACCGCGTTGCTAGTGAAGTCTGCCGCCAAGCCTTAATGTGCAAGCATTACTGTGTTTCGGTTTGATGAGCTATGTAGCCAGTGAAATTACTAGGCTCATTACCCTGACACATATCTAATGTCTCAGGGCATTGAGCGCACTACAGTGCCGCGCAGTCCTTTGTGTTTCAAAGTTTTGAGTGGCATTGCAATTGCTATATGGGCCGGCGTTATGCTTACCTTTAATGAAACGTCCAGCTCGTCTCATTATCAATTAGTATTAAAAAATCACGTTGAGTATAAAAATATAAATTTTAAAATACAATGCACTGGTAATTTTCCACCACAAAGGCTCCAGTAGTAAATATAATGCGGTTAAAACCTCGCCCGATTAAAACTACAAGTTTCATAATTAAAACGAAACCCGTGTTGTGGCATCACAATATAACAGAAGTTAGTCCCAATTGGTTTAATGAATGGATTAAGTTAAAGTGGCCGTTCTTATGGTTCTTACAAACTAGCGGCTGATTTGGGCGAAAAACTAAAAATTTGGCTAATATTCAGAGACGAGTTTATCATATGTCAAGAATTCTGATAATTTGAAAGGAATAATTTATGCTCCTCGTACTCAACTCATCTCTGAATCTTAGCTTATAGTCTTTTTTATACTATTGGGTGAAGAGGCGAGCTAGTCATTTAACTGATGGTACTTACCATACGCCGGCCAATAACAATTGCAGTGCCGCTCAGAGCATTGAAACTCAAAGGCCTGCGTGGCACTGCATTGCGCTCTATGTATTAAGTCTATCTACATAAACAATGTATGCTTCCATTACCATGCATTTTTATGTTTAAGTATAAAAGATATGAATATGAAACTTTATTGGTTGAAAAGAATGAAAAGCAAACTGAAGAAAAGTGGTTTTTAGATTTTTTGTTGTGAAATTTACCTCTTTTCATATTTCTTATAGCTAAGTAATCTAAAGTAGTTGGTGCCATCGTACCTTACCTTCCCGTATCGTAAAGATTTTGTAATCTATTATATTTTTAAATCTTCCCTCGTAAGTTCTTATAGTACCATAAAGATTTTGCAAACCATACTTCCATAATATTTAAAATATATAATATATATATATATATATATAAATAATATATATTATAATTGCGAAAGTGTGTTTGTTGGTTTGTCCTTCTTTCACGCAGTAACGAAGCTAACGATCGACGTGATTTTTGGCATAGATATAGATTATGGACCGGAGAGTAACACAGGCTACTTTTTATTCCGGAAAAATGCACGGTTCCTGAGGGAACGCGGGTGAAAACCGCGGGCAGAAGCTAGTCTATTATATTTTCAAATCTTGCTTCGTAAGTTCTAAAACACAGACACGTTGATGTAATACAAATAGTACAGCGTATTTGCGTGAATAACTATACCAATAGTTATTCACGCAAATACGCTGTACTCAGTGCGTTTGCGTGCAGTTACCACTCTGCGCTTGGCAAACGCTAGTGTGAAAGGACCCATAAGTTAGCGTTCACCCTGTGCGATTAACTGTGTACTTAGAGATAAGGGCAAGGGCTCGTCTTGTTGTACTTGAGATTGTGATATAGTGCGCGACAACTTTGTGAAGCTTGACGCTCGTTTGCCGCTTCTACTTGTTATTTGGTAGGGGTTGTTATGAATAGGTATTAGGTATACATTAAGTTGGTATGTTATTAATTGCGGCATGGCGTTAATACTCCTGCGATATTAGCATGACTACTCGGGGAGTGAGTAGGCTTTCGGGTGAGTAGGGAGTCTGTGGCAAGCTAGTATAAATAACAATTCGTGACTTTTCCGTTTTTTCCCCCCAGAAGAACATTCTTAATACTGCAAGGTATCGAAACAAACTAGTCGTGTTTCAGATGATAAGCGTAAGGGGCACATTAGACGCTAATGTACGTTTGCGTTTTGCTGTCAAAATCACCATGTTTTAGCTACAAGCCGGCGTTATTCTTACGATCAGGCAAAAAACCAGCTCGGCTCGTTATCAAATAGGATTAACAAACAAGCGCGGATTACGAGGTATTTCACGCTCACGCGCGGCTTGATGTACAACCATCAAAAATTCATGAAACCAATAAGAAAAGCAATACCGCTAGATAATACCTCTTCATAGTCTCTTTCACTCCTTCAAAGCCATGCCTATCTTAAAGTGACGCTACATACACATCACTTTTTTTTTTTTTTTTTTTATGTTATTAGGTAACGAGACGAGCTGGTCGTTTGCCTGATGGTAAGCATAACGCCGGCCCATAACGATTGCAGTGCCACCCAGAACTTTGAAACACAAAGGCCTGCGCGGCACTGCAGTGCGCTCGTTACCCTGAGACATTAGGTATTAAGTCTCATAAGCCCAGTAATTTCACTGGATACTCTGCTCATCAAACCGGAACACAGTAATGCTTGCACACTACTGCTTAGCGGCAGACTTCACGAGCACTTGCGAACCACCGTGTATTTACTGGGGCTTCTGCACTGAACAGTGAACACGCTGTGGTTGTAGAACTATTGTTTGAGTAGAGGTCGCAGAAGCCGCGGTGTTCTTGGTTTTTGAACGGTTTGCACATGGTCCGGGATTGATGCATAACCATTAACCATCAATCATACATTACCGTCAAATGGCACCTTAACGCAGGCGTACTCATAACAATTGCAGTACCATGCAATCCTTTCAAACATTGGGCCAAGCAGTGCGCTTGTTACCCTGAGACATCAAGTAATAGGTCTTTATATATTTCAAGTAATAGTAATAGGCACAGTTATTTTATTGTTTGCTTTGTTCTCAAATTAGATCACAGTAATGCAAGCACACTGCTGCATACTTGATGTCCAACTCAAGTAAAATGTTGGAATGTATGTGAGTTTCATCTTAATAAAAATTAAGATCGAAGCTTTCCAAGATAAAAGCTGCGTACCAGGTGATACAAAGTGGTGCCGCTAAAGTTGAGCTCGAGGCGGCCATTTCCAAAGGAATTGTAACACATTGCAGAGGGTAGATAAAAGCGTTGAAAAATTTGTTTCTGGAAGAAATAAAAATAAAAAAATTTGAGTGAACGTACAGCGCGTTGCTGTTAAAAGTAAAGAAGATCTGCAAATTATAGGAGACTAATTTCAAATTACTAAATCATTATACAAAGACACAAAACGATATACAATATATCCAAAAGTTGTTAGTAAAAGAAAGCTTATAAATTTACTATGAGATGACAAGATTGTAATAAAGTGGTTTTGTGATACAAACTAGGTTTATATCAATAAAATGTTTTGGTAAGCAATAAAGAGCTTTTCTACTGTAAAGGTGAAAATACACGGTTCAACCAAATTGAATCACTTTGATTGAATGGAGCAGAAATGAAAGGAATACTGTTGTTGCAATGACATTGAATGATTCACTTATAAGTTTACATGGATCAATTTGGTTGCTTCATCCAAATTAAAAGACAAAAGTGAACCGTGTATTTTCACCTTAATGTACCTGTATAGGACTAACTCTTCTGCGAGTGTCCGTCTGGGTATCCACCGCTTGGCTCGTATAGTCTGCTATCAAGCAACAATGTTTAAGCTTTACCATAGTAAAGCTTGCACATTGTTGCAAATTTGACAGACTACTTTGCTCATCAAATCGGAATATGTTTCAATTTGATGAGCAAAGTAGTCTGTGAAATTATTGAACTTATGAGATTTGATACCGAATGTCTCAGCACATTGCAGTGCCGAGCAGTTCTTTGCGCTCTAAAGTTCTTAGTGGCATTGAAATTATTATGAGTCGGCGTTGCTCTTACCATTAGGCAATCGATACGTCCATCACGTTTTCCAATAGCATAAAAAAATTAATGTATTTATTGTATTGTAAGATAATAAAATAGATATTGAGAAACCTACTTTAGAGGTAGAATTTGTCTTTTACGTCACGTAAACAGAACAAGAGGCAAATCTACTAACAGCAGAAATGATAATACTCGATTCTTACACCCAAAATGCGAGCGGTCTTTTTGCGAAAACAATATTATGGTATATTGGGTTAGTTTACATAAACATAAAGCTTACTGTTTGAACCATTATCTGTGCGAAGCTCAGAACAAATGGAAACGGAAAATTGTTTTGTTTTGTTGCTTTTGATCTCTAATCCGAGACGCAACCGGCGCGAGCTGAAGATGAGATTTGGCACCTATAACAACAATTCTGTTAAAACGAGAGGAATGTATAATAGAAGGTACCTTCCGTATTGTGTTACGAAGTTAATTGTAAATGCTTTTTGAAATAGTAGCTATGATAAATGAGAACAAAACGAAGACGAAGAGTTCAGAAACAATGTGTTCCGGTTTGATGAGTAAATTAGCCAGTGAAATTACTGGGCTTGTGAGACTTAATACCTAATGTTCCAAGGTAATGAGCGCACTGCAGTGCCGCACAGGCCTTTGTGTTGCATAGTTCTGAGTGGCACTGCAATCGTTACGGGCCGACGTTATGCGTACCATCAGGAAAACGACCAGCTCGTCTCGTTATCAAATAGACAATAGTATTAAAAAATGTTTAAAGTGTTATGGTATCTAACTCAAGAATACGCAAGTTCGAATCCCGTTAGCAGCGAAACGTGGGATATTTACATGAGCCTATATTATTCCATGGTGACACATAGTCCCCCTTTGTTTCGGTGGTACTGTAATAAAAGTAAAAAGAAAAAAATAAAGATCTGTGAACGCCTAAAGTCAATAAGAATTTGGTATTAGATGAGCCTTTCAATGCTATGCAATAGAGAGACGATTTTGCAAGAATTTATGTAAAACAGAGCATATAGTGTACCAATATTAGTTTTCTTCTGTAGCAATACAGTACAACCTTCTATATATTATATATTTTACATGTAATAATGTATTAAAAATTATATAGAAATTAAAGCTATGAGCTCCGAATTAATAACCTCATTTTCAAACATACATTTTAATTATGAAAACAAGCTGAATTTCTCTCGCTCATTAAAATCCATAGGTTATTTAACACTAAATATGGCGCCTCTACGCTTGCTACCTCTCAACACGGAGCTGTTATTTTTAGCACACTAAATAAGTATATAGCCACGTATTCGGTTGTCATCCATTTCGTTAAAAGCAAAGTAAATAAATAACGGTCGTATCTATTCATAACAATTCAGATTCCGACGGGAAAAGCCTTTGATTTTGTGTTCGGCTTCTTTCCCATTTCCCCTACGGTTTTATGTAGGTATACCTTTATATTGGAAGGTTCATCAATCTTTCATCAGTTCGTTTCACGATTTTGTAGAGTTAGCTCGACATTCATGTCATCGATATCACAGCGTATAAAACTTTTCTATGGACAGCTTTCAGGATTTTTGTGGGAGCGATTTCGAATGAAATCATTGTTGCAAGTGAGTGTTGGTTATGTTAAGTCATGGTACATATCCTATAATGCAGTCGACTTTGAGGTCAAAGGCTAGCGAAGATCCAGCTCTCACCCCCAGTGCGCTCGGCGTCTTGGCTTGTAAGTACTTAGTGCATAAGTAGTATAATGTACTGGCTGACAAGGTACGAGCTATCTCAACCATGTCTTGTAGTCTGAAATAATTGTAAGTATATATGTGCTTGTAAGTTTAACACTTTAGCTAGATCGAAACGTCAGAACATAAATGAAGACAAAATTGTAAAACCCAAAAATTTTGTAACAAAACCTTAAGTTGAGCGTGAGATATTACAATCCATTACTTTGAAAAAAAGAGCCTTGTTGACAAATTTTAAGTCTTTCTGAATGAATATAAATCTCATCTAAGCGAAGCATGACAACGCGGTCAAAGGCTTGCCTAAAGATATCTGTTTGAGCTTATTTTAAAAACCCTCCAAATTATAGATAGTATAATCGGTAAACAACTCTGATTGGAACGAACTATCAGCACCCCAAACCTTGCAAGTAGAAAAGGGTAAACATTTAAACGGTAGGTCAAACATTTAAGCCTATTTCAAATAAAAATAGTAAAACTAAAACACACTTCCACCTCCTGGCTCCGTCATCAGAACCTCGACACCAAGTGCAGTTGGTCAACACGAATCTTATGAGCTCAAACTCAAAGGGTTTACTTGTAGCCACTGAAGAGTTCCACTATCCACCTCCTGGCTCCGTCATGGGATCAGCTCCATGATACAAAATTATAATTTTGTCATCCGAACTACATATAAATACAAAGTTTCATTTCGATATGACAATTCGCAGTAGATTAAAAGTGACTTCATAGATTTTATTACATTGTTTGTTAGTTAATTACAAGTGAAGCTAACAAAAGAGTGTTAAAAAAGATAGCATTGAATATTGTACGATTGAAAAAAATTAAAACACTGAAGACTCGCTCAGTTGACCGAGTCTTTATAAGTATAACGCGATTAAAACCGTTAAAAGATACAGGCAGGCCCCTTTTCCATTGGCCAATCTTGGAAAATTCCAAGGGCCCCGCGATCGGTATGGCCCCCTAGTTTCTACTCTTTTTGCGTGTTTGTAGTTAATAAAATATTCCTCTGTCATTATCATAATCATAGGGGCCCAAATATCCCAGTACCCTGAGTCTCTAATAGGTTATAGACGGCCTTGTATGTGAATATGGAAGCTATGTTACTGGTCTCACCATACGGGAGATAATGACTGAACAAACTATTCACAGGGCTTATTACGTAAAATACTTGTTTGTCATGTTAAGATGTCTGGCTCGCTTCACAAGAGCTCTATGTACATTGTTAGAGTGAAGTGCTTTGAAAGCCTGGAATTTGTAGTTTACATGGCCTTCTAACTTGTAAGAGGTATGGATAGGACGTTACCTGCTCGTTGTAGGTAAGATTTGTGTGTGGTCCAGTCAGAACTTGCAGAATAGATCTGACAGGAGCTCTCTCGAGCTTTGTTACTAAACTAGCTAGTGTTGTAAAGTAATTGCGTTGAATTATAGGTGTCGCGGCCTGACATTCGACCGCTTCAACAAATTTAAGAACATTCAAAACTCCCGCCCTCGAGAACTCACAAGCGAGTTGCATATTTATTTTTTCAAACCACCGTCATTATTTTATTGATCTACCTTGATTTTTGTATAAAAAATTCTTCAATCTCATTCACGCAACACGACTTTGTACTCGGCTTTAAAATATTCAGTAAATCATACAATCAAGCAAATTTCGGGTTTTATTTCTATATGGTAAAACTCGCAGTGTCTCCCGGCGTAGACATAGTTTTTTTGGCGACCGTGACAGGACACGGATCGGTCGACGTGCCAAGTTCGCAATAAGCCAACGGCGTCGCATCGAAATCAATCCAAAATCAATCCAGAGGTTTGAAGAGATCAAGGAATCCCACAGTTGGGCAACGGCAGGTCTGGCAGCGAAGCACAAGTGGTGAAACTTCGCCACGACCACGGCAGGAACAATCGAAAAAGATAAGTGTCCTTCCTATATTTTCCTTCTTACCTACCCAAATTTATATCATTAAAAAAATCTTAGTTATTGCCTCCACAGTGTTTAAAGTGTTTCAAATAGTTGCTCAAAGGCAACAACTATTCATTTCATTCTTTAGTTTCAACCCAAAATACAAAATGAATCACTTTATATCCATCCAATATAAGCCTTGAGTACAAAGATATCAATAATTTTAGATACATATTTCTTCAACAATAAATTCATTCAATCTTTATAAATATATTTTCCTAAGTTGCCTATTCATCTATTTCAAGTATATAATAATTTCTTACAGCTACCTTTATAGTTAAAACATACATTTTCACTTGCAAATTATAAGGTTATTTCACAATTATTAAAATTATTTGCAAGTTTGTGTCCTAAGCTTTATTAACAAGGATAGTTTAGTGTTTGAAGTAAATAAAATAAATTTATAAAATAGCAGTCCTCCACATAGTCCATCATTGTTATTTCTCACTTTTCACCCGATTTGCCGAAATTTCCAGAACAAACCGGGGTCAAGAATTTAGTGTCGAGTGACCGTGCTAGCGGCCGCGGCCAGGCGGGTGCCGTCTGGACCTGGATTTCTGGATTTCTCCGGGCGGGGAGAGTGAGATATTACCCGACTGCAGCTAAGTCAGAGAGTGTTATGGTTTTAGCTAACATTAAAATTAGTTTATTAATATAATACGTTTTATATCAGATTTTATACATACACAAGATTGTTTTTTAGATAAATTTAAAGTGCATTTAGTTGGCTAAAATCATGACTACCGATTCAGTAAATTCCAGTGCCACATTCAAAGAGTTAAACACTAAACGCAGTTCAATTAAAGGTCAAATTACGAAATTCAAAAATTATCTTTCTACATTTGAATCATCAGAGCTAAATAGTTTCGAATTAGCTGAGTTGTCTTTAAAATTAAATAGATTTGAGTCATTAGCTAACAAGTTTGAGTCTCTTCAAACCGAGATTGAGGTCTTAAACTCCCAATATTTGGATTCTGAGATTGATGAGAGGGAAAGTATTGAGAGCGACATCATTGGTTGCATAGTAAAGGCCAAGTTTTTAATAGATAACACAAATATTCAGAATGAGACACGTCGCAAGTCTGTAGTGACAGACTCGCCATGCTGTCACTCTCATGGCCATGATCAGAATTCAAGTTTCAATTTTAAATTACCGAAAATAGAAATTTCGAAATTTGATGGTTCGATATTTAACTGGTGCAAGTTTCGCGACGCGTTTTTAGCGATGATTGATAGAAACCATAGCATATCAGACATACATAAATTCCATTATTTAGTCTCATATTTAGAAGGAGACGCGGCGCGAATTATATCGAATCTTGAAGTGTCATCGTCAAACTACGCTCATGCTTGGTCACTGCTTTGTGAACGCTATGATAACAAACGAGTCCTTATCAATTATCATCTTACTGCACTGTTCAACGTGCAACCTATCGCACGAGAATCAGAACGTTCTTTACGGTTTTTAGTTGACCACGTAACGAAGAACTTACGCGCTTTGTCTAGTTTAGGACAACCGACAGACGCGTGGGATATTTTACTGATTTTTATGTTATCGTCTAAACTAGACAGTCACACTCTAATAAAATGGGAAGAGCTTCGTAATACTTTCAACGACGTTCCAACCCTAACTCAGTTTAACAAGTTTTTAACCGATCGCGCTGATGTACTGGAGGCGTTGAATCATAGTAAACAAGATAAGTCTAGTACGATGCAACAAGGCGCTTCGCGGCCTAGTCAGGGTTTTTACAGGCAATATACAAACAATAATCAAAACTTTAATAAACCAAATGTGAGTTTTAATAATAAACCAGACAAAACTCCATTTATTACTTTTACTAGTGCAAACCAAAATTCATCACAGAAAATAAAATGCATCATTTGCCAAGATGCACACCGTATTTACAATTGTTCTATTTTTAAAAATAAAAGTATAAATGAAAGGCTAGCTGACATTAAGAAACATAATTTATGTATTAATTGTTTGAGGCAGGGACATCAGGCTTCAGATTGTCGCTTAGGGCCGTGCAGAGTGTGCTATAAAAAACATAACACAATGGTTCATTCTGATTCAGCTCCAATTGCTTCCACGTCAGCGGAGTCCACAGTGGCTTTCTCTAAAGAAGGTCCTAGCGAAGTCATCTTGTCCACAGCAGTCATTGAAGTCTCCAACCCGTTGACTGGAACGACTGAGAAAGTGCGCGCGCTCCTGGACTGCGGCAGTCAATCCTCGTTCATCACGGAAAATCTGAAACAGAAATTAAAATTAAAAACACAAACTATAGATGCAATAAACGTCATCGGAATAGGCAATAATTCATGCAGTGAGGTAGTTGAAAGTACTACTATATCCATACAATCGACAAACAATACATACAAAGCTTCTTTATCTTGTTTAGTGCTTGAAGAACTGACAGGTAATTTACCAAAGGCTCCCATAAATATACAGCAATTAAACTTACCCAATAATATTCAGTTGGCTGATCCTAACTTTGACCTACCGGCAAAGATAGATGTCCTACTTGGGGCGGACATCTTTTGGGACGTCATATGTCCTGAACAGCATTCATTAGGGCCCAAGAACCCAAAACTTATAAATACAAAATTAGGCTGGCTGATCGTCGGACCTATCCATGCAAGCTCAGCTAAGCTTATCCAATGCAACCATTCATCCAATCATTCATACAATCAAATATTAGAAAATACAGCCAACATTTCAGCCAACCATTCATACAAAGATGCATCCAAGCGCCCCAATCATTCATATAATAATTTATCCAAGTGCATCAACCATTCATACAACAATCTATACAAGTCTAACGTCAATCATTCATTCAATAATTTATCCACGTGTAACATCAATCATTCTATTTATCAATCATCCAACCATTCGCACCCAGAAATACTTAGTGCAACCAGCCGACGGCAACAGAATTTCATTCTTTCAGCAATGCAGCACACGGGGCTTATAGGGCATGCGTATACCTGAAATCAACTGACATTAATAATGATATCACAATTAATTAATATATTATGTGTTAAATCTATAGGCTCACCATTGAAGCCCGCTACCATACCTCGGTTGTAGCTCTGCACTGCTCTTCTCTCTGCAAGGTTAAATAAAGGTGTAATTCACCATGTGTAGTTAACAAATGGCCATATCTTAAACTAAATAAATTACAAATTAGGTACTTACCTGAGATGAAGTCCATCCAAGTCAATCCAGCAGTCGTAGCAGAACCTGTAATAAATTTTGAAAATTATTCATATCTCACAAAACTACAAAGAATATTTGCATAATATAAGGCGATTCATTCATAATATAAAAATCCAACTAAACAAGCGATCCGGTAATTTGACTACCGATGATCCACAACACTCATTCAAACACCTTGTTGCTTTAGCTAAGTTACAATCTTTTCCTAGCAAACATTAAATGTTAAAACAAAACTTACCGTTGATCCATAAATCCAAATTAATATCAACAGCATTTTCACAAAAACATTTTCTTCGGTCGGTGTAGACATGGCAGGTCCGTTCCTCGTTCATAATCGCAAAGGACGAGGTTCTAAACTCATAAAATGTTATCTTTGCTTATTTATTTGTATGCGTTATAAGTGTGTTCATTTAGAAGCAGTGAGCAGTCTATCCAAAGAAGATTTCATATTGGCACTTCGTAGATTTATTTCGCGTCGCGGAAAGCCTTCAGAAATATTTTCGGACAATGGTCGAAATTTCACAGCAGCGGCCAAGGAATTAGGAACATTTTTGAAGGCAAACAATCATACTTTTTCTGACTTTGCTGCACAGGAAGGGATCAAATTTTCATTCATCCCAGCTTACTCTCCCCACTTCGGGGGAATCTGGGAATCTGGAATCAAAAGTGCCAAACATCATATAACTAGAGTCATAGGCTACTGCCATTTAACTTTCGAAGAAATTCAAACTTTATTCACACAAGTGGAGGCGATACTCAACAGCCGACCCTTGTGTCCTATGTCTTCCAATCCTGACGACCTTCTCTCCCTTTCCCCAGGACACTTTCTTATCGGAAGGCCGTTAATGACGTATCCATCTCCTGCACTACAAGATGTCGATCCAAACAGACTGCAGCGTTACCAAAGATTGGAACAAATTCGCCAGCATTTTTGGCTTCGTTGGCAAAAGGAGTACATCTCAGAACTACAACAGCGTCAAAAATGGACAAAACTGTCTGCGAACCTGAACGTAGGAGATCTTGTCCTTATAAAAGAAGACAACTTGGCTCCTCTATGCTGGAGCCTTGGGAGAGTCGTCAAGTTATACACGGGACCCGACAACATACATCGCGTGGCGGACGTCAATACACTCAGAGGCTGCGTACGGCGCTCACTCGTCCGTTTGAGTCCTCTTCCCAAGCCAGAAGACATCTCATGTTGAAAGACAGGTCTTTCAACGGGGCGGAATATGTCGCGGCCTGACATTCGACCGCTTCAACAAATTTAAGAACATTCAAAACTCCCGCCCTCGAGAACTCACAAGCGAGTTGCATATTTATTTTTTCAAACCACCGTCATTATTTTATTGATCTACCTTGATTTTTGTATAAAAAATTCTTCAATCTCATTCACGCAACACGACTTTGTACTCGGCTTTAAAATATTCAGTAAATCATACAATCAAGCAAATTTCGGGTTTTATTTCTATATGGTAAAACTCGCAGTGTCTCCCGGCGTAGACAATAGGTATTTGATTAGGTGTAGATTCACTGAGCAGGTTGTGATTAAGAGAAGGTTTATTGTTCAACAGAATCCGTACTACTTAGGTACTATAAAAGCGAAAGTGTGTTTGTTTGTTTGTTTGACATTCTTTTATGTAGCAACGCAGCAAGGGATCGAAGTGATTTAGTTGCATAAATATAGATTATAGACCGGAGAGTGATATAATCTACTTTTTATCCCGGAAAAATGCACCGTTCGCGTGGGAATCACCACGTGCTTGGAACTTTTAACATTTAGATTTTTTGTATACTATGGGATAACAAGACGAGTTCGTTTGTCTGATGGTAGGTACTTAAGCATAACGACCATAACAATTGCAGTGCTACTCGGAACTTTGAAACACATAGACCTGCGAGGCACTGCATTGCGCTCGTTACCATGCGCCATTAGGTAGGTACTTTATTGGGAAAGAAGAACATTATTTGGAGGGTTTCTGGCTTTAATCTGTCAGTCATGGTGGTGTAGTTGATAGGTCGATGGACTTACCTTCTATAAGTTGCGGGCCCGATTTCCACGATGGAACAAATATTATGTATTAAAAAAAGCAAATATATTTGTTCCGCGTGTGGGAGTTGCTGGATTATGATTATGGTATTCCTAATGCTCTATAAAAATACAGAAAATCCAACGTTAAAAATCACAAAGCGTTATTTATATTAAAAAAACTGACAAAAAGGTGACACAATTATTTAAAAAAGAAAAAAACTACGATGAGCATTCGATAATATGAAATCGGTTCTTTTCCAACCCAATGTGGATCCGATAAATGCAAACCAGTTAAAATAATGTAAAAAAGGTCTCTTGATGAAATTTTCTACACCATCCAAGGAATTACCCTATATTTTCTTATGACCACCCTCAAGAAACCAATCGAAGCCCGAAACATACCCAACAAACTTGAAACAGAACCCTCGTTTTGGTTATTGGGTGATGAAAGCAGTTTTCTATCTATTAATCTAAAAATAAAATGAGCTTGCTAAGAAACCATATTATAAGCTGGTATAATTCAATAACAAACTAAAATTACCCATCTTAGAAACTTTAACTAACTTGTAAAACAAAAGCTTAGTGAAGTCTTGTGTCGCCGAAAGTAGAAGGCATCGAGAA
The DNA here is from genome assembly GCA_907269065.1 of Crocallis elinguaria. Classification (NCBI taxonomy): domain Eukaryota; kingdom Metazoa; phylum Arthropoda; class Insecta; order Lepidoptera; family Geometridae; genus Crocallis; species Crocallis elinguaria. The sequence goes on along the minus strand of OU026079.1, from coordinate 4,536,319 downwards.
CACAGTCTATTAGAAGATAAATGTGCGCTAAGAGTACAGTTTTATCTGGGACAGAATTCTGTCGGCACCTATTTTAGGCAGTTAACTGTACAAGTTAATGTGTCAACGCTAACTAATTGGGTAACTTAAGTTGTGAAAACAAAAAGTTTTAATTAGTTGGTAGTTAATGACTGGAAACGGCCCTGCCCAAGATTATTTAACTTTTCTGTTCAAATAATCCAACATCGTATTACAATAAATAATAAACACAAATATAGCCAAAATCAACATCGGACGGTATATTTGAGCAGCAGTTCGCTCAAAATTTCTGAACTGAATTGTGAATACCTGTAAAGGCCAGTTCAGAACCGTTATTGGCAACCGCCTGCGGTAGAGAAGCCGACTGGGAAGCACGAAACTTCATACAAATAAGGGCGATATTAACGCTCGATACTCCCCGTTACACAGCGGTAGAGCATAACGCTTTGGTCTGAACAGGCACTAAGAAAGTCTCTCTCGCTCTTGTTGTATATTTTTTATTATTAGTTGGTTGTATTATTAGTTTGGAGACCTGGCATATTCACTATTGGCTCTCTAACGGTCTGTGATCTCGGTGGTAGAGGGCTATTCATCTGGAAAATGCGTTATGTTGCTTTCGGTGGAGAAAGTTTACGACATAATTGTGTGATTGAATGTCCAATCCATGATCTTTTAATCCCTGAGTGCCTTTTGTTTGTATGAAAGACGGTCGAAGGTTGGTGATAAACAACAAATATTATCGTCTTTCGACTTTCTTTGGAGAATGCGTTTGTCTCTTTGCGTACGTTGGTTTTTTTAGTAATTGAAGAAGTTTGTTTTTAGATGTACATACGTCGAATTTTTTCGGAACCTATAAAGGTTATAATATAAATTAAAATCTCATATTATAGACTGTCTGTCTGCCAGCTTGTCACTCTCTCAACTCAAAAACGGATTTAGATATCGAATTGTAATTTTCGTATATTATAAGTGCCACAGAATCGTATAATGCTGTGCTTACTATATTTAAGTTTTAACTGCGACAAAAGCCTTATAACGCATCGTAAAAGAAAAGTATTTCATAACGAGACGAGCTGATCGTTTCCATGATGGTAAGCATAACACAGACCCATAATAATTGCAGTGCCACTCAGAACTTTGAAACACAAAGGCCTGCGCGGCACTGCAGTGCGCTCGTTACTCTGAGAAATTAGGTATTAAGTCTCATAAGCCCAGTAATTTGTGGCTACTTTGCTCATCATACCAGAACACAGTAATGCACATTACTGCTTGGCGGCAGATTCACGAGCAAAGCGGTGGTACCAACCTAGACGGACACTCGCATGCAGATACAACGATGACAAGAGCTAGTCCTACCACCTAGTTGATGATACAAATACTGTAATCTACAACAATACCAAACAAACACCGTAAGATACCGATTTTGCAACTCACACAAAATCCCTAAAACTAATTTGGCACGCACGCACTTATAGGCCCTTTACATAATAATGAGGTCCCTTACATATCTCAAAGTAGGCTGCCCTTAGGGACTGACACGGCGACCGGTATCATTTCCTTAATACCCTAATATTTTAAGCTAAAGCAGTAATTGTAATCAAGTATAATTGTAACTGAACTGGACGATGGCACTTTGAAAGAGGTTTTGGAAGTCACAGATTTAGGATTGTGCGATTCAAGGAATACTAACTTCTAGGAAAACTAACGTTAGTAAGTTCTTCTCTATTTTTTTATATTTTTCTATAGAATAGATCCCTACATTTTCACCTAATTTTAAGTGACGATGCGGTTGAATGGAATAAAAAGTAAGGGCGCTAAACCTTACACCAACACTAAACCACGCGCATATAACTGCACCGCTCACTGACTCTTAGGATCGAAGTTTAATTTATTTGACGACGCGAAAAATATGAGAAATCTAAAAGTTTACATAAAATAAAAATAAATGGTACAATTTCGTATCATAGCTTCTCTTTGTATATTGTGAATAGAGAGAAAGTTATAGAGCAACCAACGAAAATGAGCCCTCTATACATGCTAATACCCTGTCCTATCGATTGTAACCATTTATTTGCATATAAATTGTCTGGTGAATCGGCCACATGTTTATTGTTGAGACAGAACAATAACAATTTGAAACAGTTCTACTTCGATAACTTCGTAATACAAATACGGAATACTACCAATTGTTAGTAACACCCTGTCTAAATAATTTGCGTTGAACTACACTGGTTAACAACGCCGCGATCCAGTATTCATTCTACATTCTACGAAGTTGAAAATTGTTAGCCTATTGTGCTATCTTCATGTTAAAACCTTTGCAAGCCGAACAAAATTACTTGCATACCTTAAATTCAGTATTACGATTGGTAAGACAAATTACGACAGAAACAAAAATACCTTTAGCTCGTAAATTTATGGGTTTGCGGTATATTTACTAGATGGTACTGCATGGGCGTACCCAGGGAGCTTGCGAGTATGTCACGTGACTGTTATAAAATTGGTAGTTGGTAATTGGTCGTATTGGCTTTTTACTCCAGTCTATGATGGTATTGGCACTAGCGTGAGCGGAAAAGATGTAGGTATTAAATTTGGATTTTGTCTAGAGGTCTGGTACAGATTCTAGTAATTCTTCTTGCTCTTCTTCTCGAAATGTTGTATACTTGGAACGGGCATCTAGAATAATTTAACTTTCACGAACACCTTCACAAAATGGAGAATTTTGCTCTGTTTTGTACCTGAGGCCCTTGGAAGATTTTGAATTTGAATTTTAAGAATAGCCGATTAATAAAAGCTGTTTTAAAATATCTACCTCATTCCTAAATTTCTTTTCAATTTGCACGAACCAGCCATTCACGAGAGGTGTAATAAAAAAGAAAGGGTAGTGATTTTATAAATTGGTTTATAATACATAATTATTTAAACTTTCTAATTCAGATTGCTGTGAAAAAGTTTACGAACGGCTGTATAAATTACATAACTCATTCGACCAAACGGAACACTAAAGCGACGCAAAGATAAGCACCTGCACTTTACGACACTTGCGAACCTCCACACAACAGGTCTCAGAAACCTCATTCACAACTGAAATTCAAAACGGCCTTATTACAATTTCATGCGGCATACGAGGCGTATGTCAAACGAATATCTCGGGCAGGCTCATCATGTTTTTTTGAGCATTTCTCACGCACGAATGGACTGTTCGGTTTTATGGTTTTGGAGGGTACTCGTAAATTCCCGCAGATATGTGATGGTGTTGCGTGAATAATTCTGTGTCGTCGCTTGTAAGTGCGGGAACATCGCAAAATCTTTTCTTTGAAGGCTCGTTTTGAAATATTGCGATACCCTTATAGGTTATTTTACAGCTTTTTTTATTTTATCTCTTGTCTGTTTTCGATTTGAATTTTGTTGATTTTTATTAATCATTGCTGCTATTATGCGGAAGCCATAGTAAAAATAAATGTATACGGCACCAATAAAAATGTCTCAGTTTGACTTGAAAACAATGTTCTAGAAGCAATGCAATTATGGCATTGGGTTGTACCTATAGGCCATTTTTAAATTTGTAATTTGCAAATGATGATACCTTTTAACATAAGAAATTATTCTAGAGCAAAGATTGCTCCTAAATAATGATGCATCCATCGAGATGTAGTCAGTCCAGAACAGTCGGGATATTTTTTCAGGGCAGCCCGTGTGGCTACAAAACTTTGTTGAGTAAAAAGCCTTAAATCTAACAAAAACAGATGAATGTTAGCTTGTATTGGATAATTCAGGGTGGCAAGGCTACAGGACCGGTCATAATAACGCTCGTACAATCTTGCTCACTCGGCTGCCTCGGATATTTGTTCAGGCTTAAAATGAAAGAGCCTTAACCGAATTTTCGGACTTCTGTGTTTTCGTGTTCGTTGATAAGGAGCGCTCGGGTAGTTCGTGATTTGTTTTGTTAAAAAGTGTTGAATGTGAATTATTGAAGCGGTTTCATCATCATACAACTTCAAACGTGAACTGCCCGGCATTTTCTGGAATTTTTCTAAGTCTATTCTAATCAACATCATCATTTAACAAAGTTTAACATAGTTCAAGTGAACCAGCTAATGTAGGGCTGCCCGGATATTCTGTAGTAGAATATTGCCATAAATTTAAAAATTTTGTTAGTGGAAGGACTAACTCTTCTGCGAGTGTCCGTCTGGGTTGTTACCACCGCTTTTCTCGTGAAGTCTACCGCCAAGCAGTAGTGTGCAAGCATTACTGTGTTCCGGTTTGATGAGCAGAGTATCCAGTGAAATTACTGGGCTTATGAGACTTAATACCTAATGTCTCAGGATAACGAGCGCACTGCAGTGCCGCGCAGGCCTTTGTGTTTCAAAGTTCTGGGTGGCACTGCAAATGTTATGAGCCGGCGTTATGCTTACCATCAGGCAAACGACCAGCTCGTCTCGTTACTAAAAAACATTTAAAAAAAAATCACTTTCTTCGATGGAAAATTCCGAATTTCAGAAAGTCGCAAAACAAATGTTGTATAGATCTCAAAGAGTAGATTGACCTCGTTTCGTTATCAAATTACAATTCAAACTCAGGCTGTATACATAATTATAATGTATGCAATTTTTGTTTTAAGTTAAATTACATTATTTGTAGATTCCGATATTTAGTATTTTAAGCTCGTAGCTTCGTTTTAAGAACTTAGTATTCCGAATACATTCCTCGATAATTTAGTTTCTATAGCATTGGAATTGAGTTTGGGTTTAAATATATGTAAATAGAGACTTACACGTATCTACCTATAATATTTTTATTATAATACAATACAAAATACTTTATTGTACACCACACTTAAAAGTTAAACAATACAGAAATAATTAACGTAACACTAAATCACAATGGGCAATTGGAATGTTGACTGTATTCAAATAAAAATATAATTTTGCCGCGAAACGGTAGTTTTTGTGACAGAAATCCCATAAAACACAATATTTTTGTTTATTTTTAAGGAATTTAATTTTAATTTAATAATCAAAATGTAATCACATAACTCCGAAGTCACGTGACATAAAATGCGTGTGACGTCACTCGCTCAATCGGAATCAGTATATTGCTCTTTCTGCCTAGTATTTTAGAGTGATTTCTATGAATTTAGTTATCTGTGCCATGAATTGTATTAAGCGCGTGACGTCACATCGACCACGTGACCAGTATTGGCGTCTTGGAGCGAAACTTGACATGGCATTTAAAATACATGAAAATAAAAGTATTAGCTGTATGTATTCAAAAAGTAATTTTAAATATTTTGGGATATATTAGGCCCATTCGCATCGTTTTAAACACTTTCCCAAAATCAGTCAACATCCCCATTCACACAAAACGTAGTCCTTTTCCAAAAAGTAAGCAGCATCCTAATAGGGCAAATTCAATGCATTTGTATGCAGCTTTCGTTTTTATGTCTCAAAAGCTTGATCCAGAGTTCTAAATGCTCGTTAAAGTTTAAAAGTTGATCCAAACTTCGCACGAATTTTAAGATCCTTTTGAAGATAAAGTTCCTCATATTTACAGTGCAATGTTCTACGCCAGGCTATAAATAAGAGAACGTGGAGGCTTAACTACCTAAAACTTGGTATAGTCTGTGAAATCTTAATGACTTTATGAAACCGTATCGTTATCTACCGAGAGATAAGTACGAAATCTCATAGGCTGGAAGATCACGTAAAAGCTAATGAGTTTTCTTTAGTTAGAAAATTATTAGAGTAAGTAATAAAAGTCATCATCACAGTGATGCACGAATATAAACTTTTTTTTAATTCTATTGGCACACGTTTGACCGTCACCTCACCTGATTGTTCACCAGACATAGACACTGGTAGGGAATTCCACTCCATAGGAGTGCGCATTATAAAGGACAAAACAAAAAGCTTAGTGCGAATAGGAGGGATATCAAACATAAAAATAAAACAATTTGATTAATACAAGTTAAATTTAAATTAAAATATTAGGAGTTTGTATTACAGTGTGTTTTATCTGATCTACAATACAAAATTTTAGTTTACTTATATAAAATACTAGCTGCTGCCCGGGGTTTCACCCGCACGGAGATATTGGATTTCATGGGTTTTAGTTTTTTGCACGGCACCCTAATAATTTTTCTAAAATAAAAGTATCCTAAGTTACTCCTTGTAACATCAGCTATCTGCCAGTGAAAGTCCCCTCAAAATAGGTCCAGCCGTTTTGGAGATTACCCAGAACAAACAGAGAGACTTTTTTTTTATAGGTACCGTATATACTTTCATATGCATTTGGTAAAATTCACACATTATATCTTTTATAAAAGACTGAGAAAGCGGGTAGACAGATTTGTCTGCTCGTAATTTTTTGTCTACAAACCACCCGCAGTCTCGCCAGTATTCCCGTGAACATGATGCTTGCAACAGCGTCGAAATATCGGGTGCTCATCGTTCAATAATAATCACGGTAAATATCCCGTTATAATGTGTGAATTAGTTAATAACCGTGAAAGTCTAAAACAGCATTTGGTAAAAAGCTGTTATTTTGACATTACAAACAGACTCTTCAATTTTATTTATTTGTATAGAGTATAGATTAATCACAGCGTCAAAATTCACGCTTTGCTATAATAACCATATACATAACGACTTCTCCATTATTCGTCAGCTGTGCTATTCAACCACATTTGAACGCGATGTAAACACCTTGTAAAATATCTCCATCTCATACATTCCCTGATTTATTACACGAACAGATATACCGAGCTATTTGCGGCGTCTGTGTCACAGCCTCACAAGTATATTTAGGACGACCAGTATCCAAGCTTCATCATGGACAGTGACACGCTCACTGTCGCATGCAATTTAGTTGTCAATTTTTGCTGTCGTATTGAATAAGCGAACGAGTGCTCCGTGTTTACACTTTAGTTCCATAGCTCACACAATTCTGGGCAAAGGAAGACATTAATAAATGAGGTACCGACTTTTGTACTCATAAAAAACTCATGTGTCGTCACAATGGTATAGCCAAAGCCCGATTTCGTTTAAAAACGTAGCGTAGGTTGGTGTATGAATTGAATCAAGTCGTTGATAATTCGTTATAGGTTGGAAAGTTGCTTTTAGAAATAAGTAGCTCCCTAAAAGTGCCTATACTTAGTGCCCAACGATCTGTAGGCTAATAAAGGAATTCCGCACCCGTGAACTAATAGGGAAATCTCTGCGGTTCAATCGAGCGAAGCGTCTGATAAGAGCGAACTTAGATACTGCGTAAATCAATATTTTGTGGCATAAATTTCCTGTTCACATAGGCATCTATGTGCGGCGCTGCCGTCTGAGATCAAAAGGTACTTACGTACAGACATCTAGACCTTTCACTTTATTACCGCCGTTGTCGTGAACCTGAATAGTATTCATCATTCACAAAGCGATTTCTGGTTACGTGCTCAAGGAAAATGTGTGTTCATGCGTTCAGTACGTATTTTGTCAAATCTTTATTTCAATAGAAAAAGGCTATATTTGTTATTTTTATCCGACGAAAAAACGGAGGTCCGTCGACATATTTTTTGTAATAATATTTTATGAATGATTACGCATAATTTTTTATAGAGTAGTCCGATTTTGACGTTTCTTTTTTCATTGGGTAGGGTAATTATCACCGTAAATATCCCGTTACAATGTGTGAATTAGGAAATAACCGTGAAAGTTTAAAACACTATATTAAGTATCGAATCAGTGGCAATGGAACACGTTGTTAAAGTGTGATCCACGGCTTATCGCGTTAATTTGACAACGGCATTCACATTGCCGTTAGGCGATAGCTCGACTGACCGTCATATTCTTTGGCGCTAAACAAAGGTGTGGCCACGTAGTTTATGGCGTTATTTTGTGGAATATTTTAACGCTGTTTTTATCGCGATAATGGACATTGACGTTGAACGTTATAGTGTGGCCCGAGCATACGACTTTAAAGCTGTTCTTTTCTAACTACACTAACTACCATAAACAGCAATCTTCAATCGCTATCAATAACAAAACACAAAAACCTTTAAAGGCTCGCAGCATTTGTACCTACATATTACATACCTAAGCATGCTCGCTTGAGTTCGCCTTCTGACATTTATCCTTCTGGAGTTATAGCCAATATACCATAATCATAAATTCACGCATTGGCACAACGCAATATGGTGGGAAACAGGTTAACTCAAGGGTCTGTAAATCGAGTCGTAATTTAGCACACGTTTAGGTGCAGAAGAAAAAAAAATTTGATGTGAATTAGTTGAAGCGATGACAGCTCGCGGTAGTGACTTCGGCCACCGATCTGTAGCTAATGGAGTTTTCGGTATAGGGATACATGTTGATGAAACCTTAGCATGGTGAAAAGGTATTACTTAGTGCTCATCTCGGCTAGCTACAACTATAAGACTGAAAATCTGTCATCAAGCACCTATCGGTGTGTGTGTGTGTGCAGCTGAACTTGAGAGGCGGTCCTAAACTATGTTCAGAGTATGTATAACATCTTCGATCACATCGTCGCAGATCTAGACACATACACTAATGTATCGCGTATTAAAAATAAAATAAATCGTCGTTTATTATACCTATTGCTTCAGCCAGTGGCGTATTTGGATTCAGAGCCCTGGGCCTGCAGGCCCCGCCGCCCTGCCGTTGCCGTCGACGCGCCGCGCCGGTCAGTAAATACGGTAGCCCCACGTCTTGATCTCCATCAAACTTTCACGAGCCCCCACGACCACTTTACGAGATTTAGGTTCTTATTAATAATCAGTGTTAAACGGTGGTTTAGTTAAGCTATATTTTGTCTTTGATGTTCTTTGACAATTTTAAACTGAATCGAAAGATACAAAACACTGTATAACTAAGTATTCAACCGTTTAACACTGTTTATTACTAAGAGCCTTAGCTAGGTGGGCTTTTTAAATTTCTCCAACTGCGAGCTGCGGCTTGCACCGCCCCTCGCAACCTGCCGCCCCAGCTCATGGCCTGTTTGGCCCTAGGGTAAATACGCCCCTGGTTTCAGCTATCTTTTAACATTACGTATCAGTCTAATCCATAAAACCCCGAAATTTGCGGTTGGTAGATTATTCATGGCAATGAAGAGATAAATGTACAGTTCGTTAATCAAAACATTACTTTTTTATTTTTTTAGGGACAGAAAAAGAATTTTCCTTTCGTTTTCACTCAAGCGAATCGTACTATATGATAAACTACCATTACAATATTTGGTACTGACAGCAAATGTTATTTCTGTATGATTTTGTTAAAAGTTACAGTACACAGTAATTAAATAAATTAAATTTGAAAAAGTTAAAGTGAAATAGATCCTTACCTTTCTTCACACAGGTGGATTCGTTCCCATATTGGCAATAATATGCCATAACCATAAACTCCACGTTTCGGAACGCGTTAACCTGAAGTCGAGCCTGTACATCAAAACGTAACGCTCATGGTAATGTTACTTACGCCTGGGGTATTGGGCTCTTCAGGAAAACGTTATTTCTCGAGTAACGTAAAGTCTAATAATAAGAATACGCTATAATCATAAACACATACATAAAACAAGTCGTTTTAACAAAAGTTACATAAAAACACGACTGTCCTAGCCAGCTAGTCGCTCGGGACGATGTAAGTATTTTAACCATACCCCATACATCCAAATCTAAATTGCATTCAAAAGTTATGGTGGAATAGAAAAACTCATATACATACATACATGAATACATTACACTCCTTTTTTGTGCAGTCGTGTAAAAATACATACAATCGCATATAGAACCTCCTCCTTTTTGAAGTCGGTTAAAAAGACACTTCATGTTAACATTCTTCTGCATTTCTAAAGAATAGAAACTTAATATGATAAAATTTGATAAAAGCAAAGTATAAGAGGAAATTGAATTTGTAGCGACCACTTACTATCTCAGAACAGTTTATTTCTAAAAGTGCGTGTTCAACAAAATTAAGCTTCCTGAGTAGACGCGGAGACCCGGTTCAATGAAATAACTGGAAACGGTTTCCGATTCTCTTTATTATTCTGTTAGCGTAATCTTAACATTTCAAGCACCCGAGGCACGCAACTCATAGGCGGGGTTTCGCCAAACTAAAAGTAAGTGTTATTTGAAAGTAAATAGTAGGTACTTTAGTACATAAACAGTACCTATTTTATCATTTTTTGCACTATCAACTATTCAGTCGTCGATTGTGTAACCGTAACATGTCATTTTGTCCCTCGTTTTCTTGTTTTTGTTGTATTTACACTATTATTGTATTTTATATTTGTTTTAGTATGCAATAAAGACATTGCATTCTGAGATTGAATTCGATTTTCTAGTAAAAATAAGCTGTAAATGCGGAAGAAAAACTCGTTCTCCGAAGCTATATTAATTGTTGATAGTTGCAATGGTACAGAATACCTATTGCAAATCTCGACAGTAAGTAATATAAGAAAGTATCGCGCTTACGGCATCGTGTAGATTGCGTCATACGATGTTTCTGTTACAAGTTGTGTCTGCTGCGGTTTACTTGCGGTTTTCCGCGGCGGGAGAACCGCTCGTGTAGAATGGGCCTTAGGAATAATTCGGTAAGTATTAACTTCAGTAATTAAATCATGCTGCACCCCCAAGTCTAAAAGCTTTCTATGTCCTCCACAAATCGCAAGTAGCTCCTTTATCTTGTGATTTGTTAGAAGGTCCCACGATTTGAATATCGTGCCCTTTCTTTCTCATCGCGTTAAATTGCAGACTTTATAAAGGGTTTGAGAGATAGCATCTGTCGTTTCTTATAGACTTGAATACCTAAAGATTATATGCAAATCACGTTATGCTACTTTGTCAACCTCATTTTGTACAAAGAAGCTATTTTTAACTTTTTAGGGTTCTACCTTGAAATAAAGAAGAGATCTTTGCAATATGATCACATTATTGTCCATCTGTATGTCTGTATGTCGGAGGCTCCATATGTCTATAACGCATTATGGTATAGACGTTATAAGACACTAGCATTACTGGTGAATGCGCGTTGCTCCGTTTGACCTACGTAACTTAGTTACTCCTTGTAACATCAGCTATCTACCAGTGAAAGTCCCGTCAAAATCCGTGCAGCCGTTTCAGAGATTACCCGGAACAAACAGCCAGACAGACAAAAATTGCTTTAAAAAAGCGATAAATCGACTTCAGTGACAAACTACTAAACCAATTTTGATGAAATTTCTATGGGACCAATCTGAAAGTATATCCTTTCAAACAAAAAAAGAATTTTCCAAATCGGTTTATAAATGACAGAGATCTGAGGTAGATGGGGCAATAACTAACCGCTCATAGTAGCTAAAAAATATCACGGTTCTAGCGGCCGCGTGGGCAGGCGCGTTGTCTTGATGATAAGAAATGCCATAAGCTTCACTCCTTTGACCCTTTTTTGAACTCTTCAAAGGCTTTGGGCAAACTAACTTCTGAATACCACTCCTAATTAACCATTCTACGATGTTCTAGTGGAGTTATTGCTATTGGACCACTGCGGTGGCAAAAACAGCGATCATTTTTTTATTCACACTTCGCCCATCAACTTTTTTGGGTAAATCGTCTTCTTCAATCGTCTTCTTCACTATGTATATATTGCTGCTTTGTAAGAGGTACAAGATATAAGAATCTAAGTGGAAATAATGTATCAAAGCCACTTTGGTAAAGAAAAAAATCCTGTATTGTTGCATAGTTCATAAAATTAATAAACCATGAACAAACTCCTGTTAGTATTCATTCCAGCCAGTCCCTGGTAGTCGTGAACAGAAAGAGGTTTATTAAAGCAGTGTCTGCACAAACAAAGCCCTTGTACGCTAATTAGACATTCTGTCCTTTGTAACGTAGGCGGCAAACTACTTTGAGTTACGATTAGAACTACGTTAGTTGAAGTAATTGTTTTTATATAAGTTTACAATTTTATACAGGTTTGATATGGATATAAGCCACTTAATTTAAACCTATCAAACGATAGTGCAAAGCAAAGCTACCCACCGATAGTGACTTACACACCGTACTTCCATATACTAAAATAAAGGTGAAAATGTGTTGGTTTGTCCTTCTTTCACACAGCAATGGCGCAACGGATCGACGCATTATCACGGATCATTTTTGCATAGATATAGTTTATAAACCGAAGTAAGTGTTCAAATATAAAACCAATCGAGAATTGAAAAAACCTTCGGTGCACTAAGGCTGAGATTCAGAGACGAATCTAAGCGTGGACTCACGCTTCCATACGTCATAATTCTATACAGTTTTGACATATGGAAGCCAAAGTCTACGCTTAGAATCGTCACTGAATCTTAGCCTTAGTTTAACGTTTTAGTGTTGGAACTAACTGAAACTATTGCCAATAATACTCGAAAATTTTAGCAATTTCTAGAATGTTTGAAACCTATTATTTTCTCTCGTTATTGTAATACCCACTTCAAATAATATTATCCAGTTTGTTCAATTACGTCTAGACTAGTGTTTACACAGATATGTTTGCGGATCGTAAAATAAACGTAATGTATTTTATGTTACATAGATCCATGAATTATTCGGTTTCTACTAAGATTTTGGTAGTAAGTACTTAGATTATTTGGATTGGCACCTACTAAACTGCTGAAATAATTACAATACTTTTTGGGACATGGACAGGCGAAACATAATGAATAATGAGTTATCTCATCATTTCATTGTATAAAAAGCAAACCTATTTATTTACATGTCTCTCTTTCATCGTAAACTAAACTTACAAAATTCGTAATATAAAAAAACGACAAATTCATCATGAATAAACTAAAATAACTATATAATATAAACACAAATCTAAATTTTAGCAAACCTTCATTATTTTACCGTTATTATTAACACAAATTTGTAATCTGAAAGTAATAGTCTGTGTGTTACTTTGACGGTAAGTATATATCTAGTCGTAGGTCTGTTACCTCTTCACGGCTAAACTTCAGAACTGACATGAGTTTTTCTTGCAAATGGTAGGATATTTTCAAGCCCTCGTCTGACTATCTACGACCCTTAAGTTGCCATTAGCACACACTGTCACAATCACTGTCATGACTCATGAATGATATTATGTCTTGCACATGGTTAGCCGTGTGGAACACGAAAAATACGACAATTGGCAATTTTTACGTTGTGACATTTCTGCTTAGTGGGTGTGTTAGCTTGTTTGTTATTTGCATAGCATCGGGGTGATGAAATTAAGACGGTTGCTTGGTGTTAAGTATCTCTCCACATAGATGATAAAATCCTGCGCGGCACTTTTTTTTATGTTATTTGGTAACGAGACGAGCTGGTCGTTTGCCTGATGGTAAGCATAACGCCGGCCCATAACAACTGCAGTGCCACCCGGAACTTTGAAACACAAAGGCCTGCGCGGCACTGCAGTGCGCTCGTTACCCTGAGACATTAGGTATTAAGTCTCATAAGCCCAGTAATTTCACTGGATACCCTGCTCATCAAACTGGAACACAGTAATGCTTGCACATTACTGCTTGGCGGCAGACTTCACGAGCAAAGCGGTGGTAACAACCCAGACGGACACTCGCAGAAGAGTTAGTCCTCTCACTAACAAAACTGCATCGCACTGGGTACTCTGTGACGTCAATCAGCTCTCATGGCTTGATCCTCAGCCGGAAGCCGTCCACTGCTGAAGATAAGAGCGCAGATTAACATCAGGAAGCACTTTGCGCGCACTTAAGAGCAACCGGCCTTTTCTGTGTTCAAGCTACAGTCAACACAATCCACGGATCACATTGATTTATTAAATTTATAATTCTGATCCACGAAATCTAACACCTGGGGAGGCGAACACTGCACGTTTCCATTCATCCCAGGTCAGTAGGTCGACCGAGTGCCCCTAGACCCCACCGCGAATTCAAACTTTACAACACTTTTCAAACGTTCAAATAATTCGTGGAACTTTATGAAAAGGGTTCGTTTTTTAGCTTGACTTGGCTTAGCAAACATGAGAGGGCTTATAAATCTAACTTGAATACACAGGAAATTCTGTATGAACACGGTAAAATTTAATTTAAATATGAATGTATAATACTTAACATGAGTATCCCTATACAAGTGTATTTACACCACTCAATTATATTTTATCCCATTTTGGCCCATCTCATGGTTGTTGAGACTGACAAGCTATCGGCAAAATGGAGTAGGTATTATTACGCATGGTAAGGAAAATCAGCGCTGGTTACTTAAAACCAGCATTACGTTGATTTGGTACCCTTAGGTGATAGTTTTTCATACATACATTTATATTTTATGTTTTAGTCGCATAGATAAATGTTAGGTTACGTTTCTTTGTCACTCAAAATTTTGAAACACAAAATTCTGCGCGGCACTGCTGGAGCACTCGTGACCCTGAGACATCAGGTAATATCACATACACACAGTAATGTCACTGACTAATTTGCCATTTTATTACAAGCTTTTATTTAACTTGCAATGTATGTATGTATGTATGCATGCAAATTTTGCAAGCTAAATTTGTCCCACTTCCCAGTGTTCAATTGAGCCGAAATTTTACATACATATGTAAATCGGATGACAATGCCATATAATGATGTCACAGTTGGTGATGATGTTGATGGTGGTCTGATGATGGAGCCGGAAGGTGGATAAAGGAACTCTGTAACGAAACAACGTAACCCCATCGAGTTTGGGCTCGTATGAATCCTCTTTACAAGATCCTAGATGTCTGTCTGGAAAAATACATTTTTCCACAAAAAAACTTTTTTACTTACTTCTGTTCAAATAACTATTCATACGGTCACAATTATTCCTTAGTCTTGATCCACAATTCTGTGTATAACTAGGGCATTGTCCCTCAAGAGACTACCCACAGAAGGTCTTTTTATAAGACAGACAGTTTACTCTAATAATGGATCCATGACGTGATAAGGCGAGATAAAAGCGGTCGATATGGCTCTGCAAACAGGAAAACACTTCGCAAAATAGAGCTTGCGGCAAAAGCCGTCAAGAGAATTTTATTTTGTCAAAATTGCGGATCAAATTGCAAAAGCGTCTTATTGAAAATGTAACTAGATAACATTGAAATGCCACAAGTCCTTAAGTAAAACAAATATCATGGGCTATTTGTTTGTGGTAAAGAATGTTTTCCAAGGCATAGACAATTGGTTTCATGTTTTATCAGACGTGGTTGCTTTAACAGATAGCAATGTTATAAATCGGAAGTAATAATGCCTGTCTTTTATCTCATTAAGGCTGAACTATGACAACTTTCTTTCTGCAAGTTTCCGTCTGGATTGGTGCCACAGCTTTGCTTGTGTTATAGTCTACCGCCAAACAGAAAACTGTGTTCGTGACGACAGCGAGTGTGGCCGAGCGGGACCTTGTGCAACTTTTAATCCGACGTACCATAGTTTGAATCTCGATTCGGCTCCGCACCAATTACTTATATCAAGTTATGAGTGGATTTATCACACTCGCTCTAAAACGGTGAAGGAAAACATTGTGAGGAAACCTGCATGTTCAAGAACCACAAAATGCGACAACATGTGACATCCACCAAGCCACACTGGGCCCGCGTGGTGGATTATGGCCCATACTCTCTCTTTCTGAGAGAAGGCCAGTATAACAACAGTGGGAGCGCAATAGGCTGATAATGTATATAATATATTACTATTTTCCGGTTTGATGAGTAAAGTTAGTCAGTGAAATTACTGGGCTTATGAGACTCAATACCTAATGTCTCAGGCTAACGAGGGCATTGCAGTGCCGCGCAGGCCTTTGTGTTTTAAAGTTCTGGGCAGCATTGCAATTTAGTTATGAGCTGGTGTTACGCTTACTATCAGGCAAACAAACAGCTTGTCTCATTATCCAATATTATATTTATACTTGTAGCTTTTGAGGTCTTCCTCAGCTCTTTAATATAGCTGCGGTTTGCTTAAGATTTACATTTTATGACTACGGCATCGCAGACATGGTACCTATTAGAATACAAATATAGCACTCAAGAGTGATGTAGCTTTCTAAGGAGAAAGCTACATCACTCCAATGGTTCCAGAAATTATCGGTAACAAACAAACATACAGAAAACTTTACCACTAATTACATTGGTTATCCATACCAAGATTTGATAGTTTATGGGCAGGAGAGGAACATAGGCTACTTTTCCCGAAACTTGCTAACTGTGACTCTCCACGCGAGTAAAACCGCGGGTGTAGCTAGTACTTCATGAAATTGAACATGGCGATGATTACATTTCGTTCTAGCCAAACCTAAAACAATATCGTAATTGTTCAATTTGTTTTCTGTTGACATATTTCAACACGAAGACAATATGTTCAGCTCTTACTTTCTCTTTCCAGTCTTATTTTATTTCGTACCCAATAATAAATAGAAGCGTCCTAATGGGATGGAAATGTGTTGTCCCTTTCTTCAGAACCCGAAGCTTTGTGAGCAGAATGTCTACCGATGTAGCCGTCTATCTCCTTGCTATACTATAGATAGAGAGATTTATCTATTGCTTTTGTTTGAGAAGGTTCAAGGTCCTGTTTCATTGATCAAAATACCAATAGAAGTTTTCTTGTGCTCTATATGCGCTTAGATTGATTAACTTTAGTTGTTGTTATTGAAGTTTTGGTGATATTAGTGTTATACATTTGATTCTAGGATTAATACTGTATTTTTATCCGCATAGTAACATAAGGAAGGCAATAAGAAAACATGACCACAAAACAGAGAGAGTGATATTACTGGGCCTACGAGACGAACTACCTAATGTCTGTCATGCTACGGTAGTCACATATTAGGGTTACAATCTGGTTTTGAAACTGTTCATCTCAATATTCTGACGTATTTCATGAATGAAACCTGTTTTATAGAATATATACATGACCACAAAAGAACAGAGAGACAAGAAGAGATGCTCAATATACTATACCTTATGGTGCGGTAAATGGTCACGTAAGCTAACATTAGACGCTAATGCGTATATCAATCACGAATGGTTTCGAGGGAGTGAAAGAGACAGCACTATCTGACCGTATTGCTGTTCTTGTCTGTTTCTTGGTGTTACTTCAAGCCGTGCGTGAGCGTGTAATACCTCATAATCCGCGCTTGTTGCAATACCATGGTTATTCATAATAATAATACTAATTATAAGCTTCTACAATCTCAAGCGCAATCGGCTTCGAGTCTCATGTTTTGGAAGTTTTACACGCGATTCGACTGGCATTTAAACGCCTTATCTGGATAAGCCCTTAGACAAATACCTATGACATGTTTATCCAATTTTGGGAAAGCTGCGATCCCTCGGTCTATTTAACGACATTCTAATATTAAAAAATCACCAAAAGTCCGAGCTTTGCGAGCACAAAGGAGCAGAATGCTTGTCAGTCATGAAGTCACGACATGTGCCACGCTTCGGAATTGCGTACCCTTGTCACTTTACATCCAAGAGGAAGGATGCTTCATAAGTATATTGCGTCTTTATTTCGTTGAATACTGCCCGTTTATTTGGTCATTTAATAACTTTATTGATAATATAAAAAACACTAAGGCGGATTTAAGCTCTATTGCTCAATTTTTTTCTAATGATAGTGTTTTACCACTATATCACCAGAGTATGCATTCTGTAAACACATTTCCAACCTAAGGCCAAGTCAGAGTGCGGGCCTAATGCGGAAGCGACATCGCATCGGGCGTGAAATATCAGACGTATGATACCTCCGCCTTATATAGTGAAGTTACTGTGCCCGGCGTGACAGCGTGATAGTATAAAAAATTAAATGTCATGTGGTCAAAGATGGTAAACAATCTGAACCAGGTAACAGGCTCTCGAGAGGATCTCGTAAAACACGACTGCTTGGTGATAGAATGTCTTCTTGACGTGGCTAGCCGAGCACTAGAAAATAGCCCTACTTACCAACATACTTGCATCACGGTGTTTTCCTTCACTTGAAGTTCAAGGTCATTGTAAAGCAGGGTACTCACTTAGAAGTGTAGCACGTAATGTATCTGATATTAAACTGATACTGTATCTTACGCACCTTACACTAAATGTATCGCGGCTACGTACTCACTTTTTATGCCATTTAGTAACGAGACGAGCTGATCCTTTGCTTGATAGCAAGCATATCACCGGCCCATAACGATTGTACCACTCAGAACTTTGTAACACAAAGGCTTGCGCGGTACTGCAATGCTACTAGTTACCCTGAGATATCAGGCTTTAGATCTCTTAAGCCCAGTAATTTCACTGGCTACTAAACCGGAACTCAGTAATGCTTGCACATTACTGTTGGCGGCAGATATCACGAGCTAAGACGTAGATACAGTGTCAGATACATTACGTGCTACACCTCAAGTGAGTACCCTGCTTAAGATTTGAACCCTCGACAGATCGGCGACCTCACTATCATTGAGCCATCTTCGCTTTACGAAAACAGAATGTAGATGTAAATTGAAATGGCTTCTAAAATAAATTTTTTCGAAGTTCTACCTAATTCGGAATGTCCCATCAATAACAAACTTGAAATGGTGCCAGAAAGTATAGAATCTCTAAAGTCCTTCACTAGTCTAGACTTGACATATTTTTTCTTACAAATTGAAAGAAAACCGATCACTCTCGGTTCGCAGACATCGAATAATCCATCAATTTTATTTTATATTCTTCTTCTACTAAATACTGTCCATTTTTTAACTCAAACTAGAAAAAAAAACAGTTGCAAGTAAAACTAAGGCTGAGATTCAGAGACGAATCTAAGCGCGGACTCACGCTTCCATACGTCAAAATTCTATACAGTTTTGACATATGAAAGCCAAAGTCTACGCTTAGAATCGTCTCTGAATCTTAGGCTCAGACAAGGGACTTAAGCAGAGCATAACTATATACGTGTGCTTTTATCTGGTTTTACCCTAAGGAGACTATTGGGAGCATCATTATTTTGCTAGGAATTTTCTAGCATTCGCCTGGTTAGCTGCTACACTTAAATTTGAAAATGTATATATTAGTTTATCTTGGAAGTATAATATTTGAGAGCTAACATATTGCCACTTGACCACATTCGACAGCGTTGTCACTTGTTTTTCGTGATAGTAGTGCATCTATGTAGGTACATGTAACTTGATGTATCTGAACTTTGTAAGAATATGACATACTGCTCTGTCCCTTCGGTGATTGTCATACTGTCTGCATTAATCCATTAATAGTTCAACGCGGATGCTTGCAAAGAGAAAATGTATTTTTCTGGAAAAAATTGGACCCTAGAGGAAAAGTGCTAAAAGACGACCAATCTCATAGAACTGATGAGGATATTATGATATTATTATGTCACATGTATCATTCGGCTGTTTCCATGCCAAAAACGTATTGAATCGATACTATATTGTACTTAAATCTAACAGTATTATAATATAATGTCTTGTATATGGTTATACATATCTTACTTGGGGAACCGACTGCGTTTAAAAACAGAAAAGTCAGGTATATAAAAGCTTACCATGTTACCACAAAAACACTTTTAGACGCCCGTTTAGCTATAGACAGCTTCTAAAGATAAACACCTAAAGTAATTGGAAATGCCACAGTAAAACGGCGTTAGACACAGAAATCAAGATTTGTGGTTGGTTGAAAATTCTATGTCAAAACATATTTGATTTATTATATTTTATTACGGAATTATTTTAACTACACTATATTGATATCCTGTAGTTCATCAAGTCCGTTCACCATTCGCGAGGCGCCTGCGGTAATTGTGCGGCCTGGAGAAATACGCGCGAGGTATCTATATACCACGCTAGATAATATTTTGTTTCTACTAACTTTTCCATCTTCAACCGCTATCTGCATAAAACAAGCTTATTTATCGCGAATTGAATGTTGACTGTATTAAAATAAAAATATAATTTTGCCGCGAAACGGTAGTTTTTGTGACAGAAATCCTATAAAACACAATATTTTTGTTTATTTTTAAGGAATATAATTTTAATTTAATAATCAAAATGTAATCACATCACTCCGAAGTCACGTGACATAAAACGCGCGTGACGTCACTTTCTCAATCGGAATGAGTATATTGCTCTTTCTGTCTAGTATTCTAGAGTGATTTCTGTGAATATAGTTATCTGTGCCAGGAATCGTGACGTCACATCGACCATGTGACCAGTATTGGCGTTTTGTAGCGAAACTTGAAATGGCATTTAAAATACATGAAAATTAAAGTACCTATTAGCTGTATTTAAAAAGTAATTTTAAATATTTTGGGTTATATTAGGCCCATTTGCATCGTTTTAAACACTTTCCCAAAATCAGTCAACATACGAATTGATTGAAATGTTCAAAAAACTTTTATTTTCAGAGTAAACGTCAATTGAAAGCCTCCATGCAATACAAAACAAACTACGGACATAATATGCTATCAAAAAGAAACAATAGTGAACAGTGCACAGTGAAAAATATTGTGAAATAGACCAAAAACTGACTCAATAAAATACAAACTGTATTGTAATGTCAGTGAAAAATAACGTGATTCGTGCAAAAATGCAATGGGCTGGTGGGGGGCAGGGAGGCGATCTGATTGGCTGTCAGCTTGATTCATTGCATTCGATACCGAGCGCCCATTGAGAGCGGACGTCTGGACACCAAAATGTCGGCAGGTAATTTACGCGCCACTGTTTTCATGCAAATTCTCGACTCTCAGCTGTTTTATAACTTGTGAAATTGAGAATGGAAGAATATCATTTTTCATTTGGAATAGAATTCTAAATCATTGTGATAAATGGTTACTACTGCAATAGACATTTGTAGGGTCGTAAAAGTTCAGTTTTATGTGTTTTGGATTAGGAAAAATATATAAAATATATTTTTATGTTCTTTAGGCAAATTTACAAATCATTTCAGGAATCTTACTATTTATGGCTATGCTTTGCCTATGTGACTGGAAGAAAAGTTCCCACAAAAATTTTCTATGCGAAATTTTGTATTGTACTTATATACGATACGATAAAAACTAGGTGTTAGGACTAACTCTTCTGCGAGTGTCCGTCTGGGTTGGACCACCAGTTTGCTCGTGAAGTCAGCCGCCAAGCAGTAATGTGCAAGCATTACTGTGTTCCGGTTTGATGAGCAGACTAGGCAGTAAAAAGACTACCTAATATCCAGTACTTACTATAAAGAATAAACAAAAAAGCTTTTACCGATTGTCTGTTTTCTTTAGCAGGATCCGCAGTCGCTATGATCGGTGCAAATCTGCGCTTCGGCTCGGCTGGAGCGTCTAATTCTTCCATCTTAAACAACACGAGGCACTGCCCACCAGGGGGCGCGGCGAGCGCGGCAGCACTGCTCGCTTTATCAGGCCTGGGCATGTCAGCAAACCTGGCTCTGATGACAGTTATTCTGAGCAAGAAGCAATTGAGAAGGTGAGCACTGTTAACAACATAAACACGAAGGGCACTGTCCTAGTGCGACAGTCGTGGGGCACATTTCTTTAGGAACCACTGCTCTAAGGTCAAGCATCTTTTGCAAAAAGTCTCTCCTCACTCTATATGAACTCTGATATTTTTTGGTTTAAATTTTGGCGTGAGACTTAAAACAAATATAATTAATATATCTTAAAATCAGAAGTATCGTGAAATTAGGCTGTACAACGTTAAACAAAACAAAAATAATGTCAAAAATTGAAGCAGTTTTTGTCTGTATAATAAACCGTTATTTTATCCGCATTGCCATTAGTTATAAAATATCACGCATCTGTTGCTTGCGTTCTGTACATATTACGTCATCAGACGACATCGTTCACATTGCCACCATAACTGTATACAATTCAAAAGCTTATTTAAGGTGCCTCATCACGGCCCGCCTAAGTAGAACGCAAAAATGGCCTAAAGGCCAAGGCTTCATCGAAGAAAAACAGGCACTACGAAAAAAGAAAGACAACGCCAGAGCCTTCGGTTGGCATTCTGAAAATTTTGAAATAAATTTCCAAAGACAATTAGTGCGTGGTAATTTCATAAAACTTGTTCCAGGAAATACGTGTTTTTGAAATATTTGTGTTATAAAAATAAATATTTTTTAAAAAATTGCTCTATTTCAAAGCAACACAAAACTGTGGATCATAAAAAACAAAACATGAGTTTAATACGTTACAACTTCATTTACATTTGATAAATGTGATTCATAAAACTAACAATACGTTGGTATTGGAGCACAATACTTGTACGCTATATAATGACAATATAGACATAAAGCTCATGTTTGCCATAAATTCAAATTGTTTGTCACGTTTTATGACTTACACAGATTTATTTATCATCGTAATCCGGACATGACAGTTTTCGGCTGAGTTCACACTGTACACCCAAAATTGTTGTTGAAACATTAAAATGACAGCGTTGAAGCGCTGGATGATTCACTGGTTGTGACGTCGACAGTCTATCGCAGGTTGATCAATTCCTACTTTTGCTTGTGCTTGAAAATACAGTGGAAAACATCGTAACGCAATTACTGTAGCATGGTGACAGGGCGTTTCCTACTATTCTTATCATCGAGCTAACGAGTAACGACCCGCTCGTCTTGTTATACAATACTGTAAAAAAAGCCTAGACAGTATGCCCGCTAGTAAGAGGCTTTCATCTGCTCATATCAAGAACGTCTTGTAGAAGTATCCTTAGGCACTAAGGTCATATAACAACACAATTGTATAATGTTGAATTCGCGATGGGACAACGAGATTGGGCACGCTCCTATTCTGAAACACGTCGTGATGTCCACTTATTTAGGAACTTTACGTTTATCCGCGACATCTACAATTGTTTGGGTAACTTTGGTGTTATGTTTTATGTAGGCATACTTTTTGCCACAGATCTCTTTTTGCTTATGGATGAGTGCCTAAAAATTATTTGCTTATGGATGAGTTGTTCTATACTAACGTTAAGAAAGCTTTTTCCACATATTTTCATAAGTAGGTATTCTCTTGTTTTACATATATCCAACCAGAACAGTACAAGTAACAGATCTAAATAGTAGAGATTATTTTCAAAAAAGAGTACATATTAAACTTAATTATAGTTACTATAAGTTTACAATACAAAGAGAAAATAACAATTATCTTTTAATAGTTTTGAACAATTTACTCGGAAAATATTCCCATTCCTAACGGCATTATTTAAATTAGACTTTTAAAAATTGTTTACTAACTGATTATGTATCTATGGTGACAAAGATAGTTTATGAGAAAACACTATACGACGACGCGACACACGAGATATGAGTGCAAGTTATAATTACATATTATATCTTAATTATATCTGATAACACATTTTGGTCTCAGATCCTATTACTTATTACGAGACACAGCAACGTTAACTGAACACATGACATGTCACATGTAACGTTATTAACGTAACAAACATAGCCAATTACCGAATTAGCTGTAACAACCTAATTAGATAACAACACTTTTATAAGATGAGTAAAGACTAACGAAGTCTTACATTCTGAATCTACCACAACTTATACCTACTTTTAATATAGCCCGGTGATGCTTCAAGATTGGTCAGTATGAGACGCTTCAGTTGTCTCCGGGTTAGTGTCATGCCTACCATTAGGCAAATGATACGCTCGTCTCGTTATTTGAACAACAAACAAAATATTATTTGAATTAAAAAACTCTTCCATTTGCTATATACTATAGACATGAAAGTACCACAATCTTCTGCCGAATCTTGATGCAATCTCAGGCTAAGATTCAGAGACGATTCTAAGCGTAGACTTTGGCTTCCATATGTCAAAACTGTGTAGAATTTTGACGTATGGAAGCGTGAGTCCACGCTTAGATTCGTCTCTGAATCTCAGCCTTAAACCCCACACAAAACCCATTGGACTTTCACTGACCGCGAAATGTGGGTTGCGTCATATAACCCTGAAAAGGTACGTGAAAACGCAGCTTTATGCCCGATAGGTCTATATAGTACAATCTTCGCGAAGTACGGATCGTTGATATACATTTACCTACTGGAGTCGATCCACTGATACAAAAATTCCAGAATGCGTTTTTAAACAAACCGCTATAGATCTGAAGTTTATTATATCCAGGTTTGAAGTGGACAGTACCAATCCTCTACGAAGTTTGGAACATATGGAAAAGAAATTTCTCAGAAGTACCGCAGTACTAGTGGGAACAACAGTTTTACTAGTTCCGTTCTGGAACTTCTAGGGATAAACGTTTAAAAATGTTCATAAATCTATTCAGCTGGTTTGCTAAGATTTTTGATCGCGGTCTACGACTCTTAATAGTCCCAGATAAAAATATTGCTGCAGTCGGAGAGAAAACCTATATCACAGTAAGGAAGGATACAAGAGTACAGAGGATTTCATCGGACACAGTGGGTTCTCTCTGATGAAAGATAACTCAAGATATGATTTACGTTGGCAAGAGGAACTGGCCTGGATCTAATTAGCGGTCTTGTCGAGAACCTTCGCAAAATCAATATGTCTGAATTTAAGGCATGGTTTTAAAATGTTTTAAACATGTTTATATTTAGCTTTTCACATAGTACTAACCGACTGCGTTTGTTCACTTTCCTTTATTGTGATATCATTAGACAGTTAGTGATGGCACAACCTGTCATTTTTTTGTGTTGTCGTTCTATTTTCAGAGGACTTTGGTATCAAAAGTGGAGTCACAGATTTAAATATTATGCAACTTTTTTCATTAAAGAAGCTTCATCAGAGGACATTAGTAAATGTCAAGTTTTGCTTTTTAATCTAAGTATTTTATATTTATTTCAAATTCCCCGACCCATTTCAAGATGTCTCAATCCCTCTTGCGAGACAGTAGAATCGAAGATTGACACGATTAGGGGTGAAAAATTATTTCGGTGCCGCCTATTCTCGGTTCGTGCTGTTAGACCAGTGAGCTGTGAGAATTCGTTAGCGAAGCGAAGTTATCTTTAGGCACGTGGAAAATATGAAATAGGAGCTAAGGCTTTCGGGACGACTGGAGTTATAACATCGCACTGTGAAATATACGGGTATTCGGAGAAGTTTTTTTTAGTGGGACTGAAAATGTTATATTAAAATATTTTTGGAATGGACCGCCTAATAGTCCCGGATAAGAGTCCATCACCACACATCTCTTCCCGTGGGTGCCGTAAGAGCTAAGGAAATATCGAGGGAATGGGCAGCAGCATTCTCCACGGACAGAGCGAGTGTGGCGCCTGCTCGGCCACACTCGCTCTGACCGTAGCGGGCCGTCGGCCCGCACCAATAATGACTTATATCAAGTTATGTGCGGATTATTCACACTTGCTCTAAAACGGTGAAGGAAAACATCGTGAGGAAACCCTACGCTTTCCGCCTTGTTGAAACAACTTTAATCACTGAGTTTCATACAAGGAGGTTTATAATAGTGATAGTGACGACTCGCGACTAAAAAGGTTTTATTCCGCGCTCAAATTAACAACGGTTATTTTATACATAAACATAGATGCTGTAAGTAGTACCTCGTTTTCCTTTGACTCCGAATATCATCATAACAATTTAATAAAATAACGGCTGCGTCTGCCTTTTCATGCAATTTTCCTCATAAACTCCAACGAAAACATGAAATAAGACATACTTATAGTCCCTCTGTTATATTATTTACCTGATTCGTGGAAACGCGTCGCATTGGGGCACTTCGCGGGTCGTCTCTCACTGAGAGGTCTTCTCTCGCTTGACATTTTCTATGATTGATAAATTGCCCTGTGCAAACATAGAATCCTTTCTTAGTTGGCAGGATGATTACATAATGTTGCGGAATCGTGATTTATTTTACTACCTAAAATTATTGATAGATATTAATGATTAATAAAACAGATGTCAAAACATAATCTTTTTTCCTTACCAATAGCTGGAACAGAATTGCGTAATTTTTACTATATCTCAAATTTAAGTCGTTTATTTAATTAAGGTGGTTGTTAACGTCCACAAAATTAAGCCAGAAAATATTCTTTTTCTAAAGTTCTCAGTTGAACAAGATAGACCAAACCAATGGGTTGGATTTAGTAAACATAACGAAGTTGAGCATATTATTTTCAGTTGCGTCCACACAGCTCATCCCTCGTTCTGTCATACATACGTTAAGGGGATTATGCGAGAGCAAAATGAGAAACAGCTAGTTCGTGATCGCAGGAATACACGTTTTTGTGATTTGTAAGACAGCCCGCACTCCTAATTCGTGATTGATAGATAAGCATCAATCGTGGAAAATCATGGAAAAACTACGATCCCCGCTTGACGCATATTCGTATCGTCTATTGTGGTTGTGGTTGGGGCTTGCGGGAAATCTAGTTCGAACTCAGCACTCGCTTCTACCTATGCTTCTACGAACTCTATAAATTAACTAATTAATTGTTATTTTTCTATTTTATGTTGTTTTCTCGGATGTAATGTTATGTTGTCCGGAATTAAACGTATTTACCTTCTTTCTTAAGTCTTAAATGTAACTTAGTTATCATCATCACCAGATATATTATGTTCCCACTGCTGGGATACTGGTCGGTTACTTGCCTCTTGCATCCATCGGTCCATCTGGTGATGAGCCGGTCTACACTACGTCTTTCGGTTAGTGTAACCAACGGTATTAGTAACTTAAGTGATAAAAACTGTTTGTCGACAGGTGGTCACACGGCCTTCTCTTCCATCAGGCAATGGTGGACTGCGCTCGAGCGGCCATCCTGTTGCCGCTGGGTATAGCGGTATTTAAGTGCCAACCTGTATATAAATGCTCATTAGTAGAGACTGCTTTCCTTTTGTTGGTAAGTATATTTTAATATTTTGTATTAGATTTCTTGAACTAGAATGTCGTCGATGGGAAGGGACAGGAGCTCTCCTGTCCTAAGGGCGTTAGCGCCGGTTATATGTAGTTGTGTTAGTAGTTTGACGCTTACGTCCCTAGGACAGGAGCGGTCATATCTCTTACGTCAATTGAAATTTTCAACGATGATATGTACCTACACGTAAGAATATAATTATATCATATTTCCGTTCCATTTTCTAAAAGCTTATATCCATATTAATTCAATACATGTAGATCCCACAGGTTTCTGATATACATGATGATCAATTATTTGCACATCGCTGACCCATATTTTTTCATCTGTCTTCAACAAAGATACTCAATATCCATAAATTTTCCGAAAAACCGAAAAGCTTTAATATATCGCTTTCTGCAACTCATCAATTGGGATGTTGACTGATTTTGGGAAAGTGTTTAAAACGATGCGTATGGGCCTAATATAACCCAAAATATTTAAATTTACTTTTTAAAACAACTAATATTTTAATTATCATGTATTTAAAATGCCGTTTTAAATTTTGCTCCAAAACGGCAGTGACGTCACGTGTTCAATTACCACAGAGTAATTTTCTATAACACTGTAAAGTGACAAGCAAAGAGAATATAACCACTACTACCTAGTCTGTGCTACGTTTAGTGACAAGTTCATTCGATGCTTTCTGTGTATGTATTGTTATGTATTAAAATACGAGTTCTAAGTTTTTTGAGCTTATTGATTTATATATATGCTTTGGTTAATTAATACACTTTGGATCTTAGAATCTACGATTACTGTTAAAAGTAGGTACTTACACGGAGGTCTTCACGTTTCTAAATTCAGCAGAGCAGAAATTATCGTTTGTCGAGAAGAAATTGGCCACCGTAAAACAATCAATTCTCGGCAAATTGGAATTATTTGCCTTTATGAAGCCACTTTCCATCATGGGAGAATATTCAAGAGTCGAAATAAATTTAGAAAAATAGGCGTGGAATTCACAGCACAGATAAATAATCATAGAAATCACTCTAAAATACTGAGCAGTTAAGCGCAACGAGCTATATACTCATTGGAGTTTTGGCGGGAATGCGAAAATGTGCTGTTGTTGATTTTGTGTTATTTACTAAAACCTTTGTTTTATAGAATGTTAATGTGTAATAATAGTGGATTATTAACCATTAAGTGTTCGTAAACTTGCATGAGTGAAAGGCAAATAGTACAAAGACGAAAAACGTGTATTTTCGTATTCTATCCAAAACTCCATAGAAGCTTCAGTAAACTATCCACCAATTTACTGAAGCGTCACTTCGACTCGACCGCGCCTAGACTAAACTTTAACGTGACTTTGACGACTTTCATGCACCAAAACTAGAGATTTATTATATATTATTACTTATATAACTTGACACTAGTTAAATGCGCAAATCACGTGGAGCCAAAAACAAAACAAAAAAAAAAATATACTCCTTCCGATTGAAACAGTGACGTCACGGGCGTTTTAGGTCACGTGACTTCGGATTGATGTGATTACATTTTGATTATTTAATTTAAATTAAATTCCTTAAAAATAAACAAAAATATTGTGTTTAATAGGATTTCTGTCACAAAAACTACCGTTTCGCGGCAAAATTATATTTTTATTTGAATACAGTCAACAACCCTATTTGGTTTAAATCCAACGCATTTTTTACAATGAAACGAGTAACAAACTTGAAGTCGTGAATGAGTGACTTGAATTTGACTTCAATTGTAAGAAAATTTGAAGGCTGGGGAGCTAAAATAGTGATTTATAGGCACTTAACTTCAGAGTTCAGATGGATGAGAATGGCCGAGATGCTGGGAGTAATCTTGCCGCTTAATTTTGATCGTATCTTGAAGGGAATTTCTGTAAATAACGAGTTGGACTCGAATAAATGTGGTTGTTTGTGTTATAGATAAAATACTAGATGCGAGGCGGGGTAACTTATGTAACAGGTCACTGTAAGGTCGTAGTAGTAACAGTAAGGTTATTTGCTGTTCATCGCGTAAATTCGATCAAAGCTACGTTTCACGAACCATTCAGAACTTTGACAGCAGAGTCAGTAGCACGTCGAAATGCTCGTTTAAAATAACCTGAACTTTAAGCTATGTACATGAACCTCGTTTCATATTAAAGCTTAGTTCGTAGTTGAACTTTAGTTCAAAATGTTTGGTGAACGACCTGAGTAGAGGAGGATCGTTCAGTACCCTACTAAAACAAGTCGAAGTAACAAAAGTTACATAAATAAAAAATATGACTGCTTTAACCAGTGTCACACGGGATGATGTAAGGATTCTAACGACACCCCACATATCCAAATCTGTTCAGGCATTTTATAGTTACGGTGGAATAAAGAAACACAAATACATACATAGGTTTTTTTATGTTATTTGGTAACGAGACGAGCTCGTCGTTTGCCTGATGGTAAGAATAACGCCGGCCCATAACAATTGCAGTGCCACCCAGAACACAAAGGCCTGGGCGGCACTGCAGTGCGCTCGTTACCCTGAGACATTAGGTATTAAGTCTCATAAGCCCAGTAATTTCACTGGATACTCTGCTCATCAAAACGGAACACAGTAATGCTTGCACACTACTGCTTGGCGGCAGACTTCACGAGCAAAGCGGTGGTAACAACCCAGACGGACACTCGCAGAAGAGTTAGTCCTCCCACTAACAAAATACACAAGTACATGAACCCTTAGGAACATTGCGCTCTTTTTTGTGCAGTTAGTAAGAAAACAGTTTCGTATAGGTTTTTTTCTTCGTCTTCGTTACACATATGTTTTCGTCCTTCATTCAGTACCGTTCAAAGAGTCTAAAAAAGATATTTTCTAATAAACTTTTATTTTCTTATTATAAGTGAAATATAACTTTATAGGTACCGGTTGATTTACTCTTAAAAGTACTTTTAACAGTTTATTATGGACGGAGTACCCAAACCTAAGCTCAATGAATGTAACAGAATAAAGTTGTTGGCTAAATAACCGACAATTCATAAGGAAAATCTTTTCAGGTGACAGTTTCCACGGTAAACATGCTCACGACGGTCCTCAACGACAGTCCCATTTTCCCGGAGAACGAGGAGGAGCAAGCTGATTTATCTGCTCCATTACTGATGGACAGCCCCCAGGTAAAATGCGAAGACATAATCTCCATTTTGATAATGTCCTTACATTTATAATGGTACCCTAACAAAAGTTGCAAAAAGTCCCACCAAGAAACGCCGGAAATTGCGCACTAACTCAAATTAAGGAAAATATTTTTCGGAGTTATTAAATTAAAATCTTGAGGGCAATACAAAAAGAAGAAAAATCGCTTGGAACAGTTCCGTTCATGCTAATATATATAACTCAAAACACACAAAGGCGACGGTGTCGTACGAACAACACATAAGGCGTACCCTAATACGCCTGCACCACACTTTTATGTTATTGATAATTACACGAGCTGGTCGTTTGCCTGATGGTAAGCATAACGTCGGCCCATAACAATTGCATCAGTGCCACTCAGAACTTTGAAACACAAAGGCATGCGCGGCACTGCAGTGCGCTCGTTACCCTGAGACATTAGTTATTAAGTCTCATAAGCCCAGTAATTTCACTGGCTACTTTGCTTATCAAACCGGAACACAGTAATGCTTGCACACTACTGCTTGGCGGCAGACTTCACGAGCAAAGCGGTGGTACTAACCCAGACGGACACTCGCAGAAGAGTTAGTCCTCCCACTAACAAAACCTTTTTTGCATGTCATACGTCTGACATGATAAATTATTGTTGCAGTGTGTCCTGTTCGGATCCTTCATGATATGGTTTGCATCGATCACTATAAATCTCGGACCGACTTTCTTATCTGGAGCTTTGGCTGCCAGCGCGGGGTCCTACGGGTCTTACGGTCCGTCCCCCTCGTGTCCACTGGTCCGAGGACCTTTCAGGCATTACGTACTTAACGCCCTTTGGATAGGCGTGAACGCCGTCTGCGTCGGGTTGACACTTTTCCACTTGAAGAAGCTACATCGGGATCTCACTAAGGTTTGTGTCACGTGTTATTAATGTCCTGTGTGAAGGACCAAGTGATTAATTGTGGCAGCGTGTATATTGCCTGACCTTTACAAATGAGAAGGTTTAATATTATTCTACAAGGTGTTCGAGCGCTTTGAGTTGTTTTTAGTTTAGTTATATCTTGAGAAATTACATGTGAACTTGCGCCAGCTCGAGTTATCTTATTGAATTCGAGTTAGTTGCTAACACAGGAATAAATTACCATCTTGTGTTGCGTCATAAGCTTCTTTTTTTTAATTTTGTACCGCCTATGTTGGCGTAATCCAGATTACTTAATCTATAGCTTTTGGCGCATGTGGACAACTGTAATAAAATTTATGGTTCACTTAAAATACCCATCAGTGAAATGTTTTTATTGTGATTTGTGACGTTGAAAGTTTATAAAAATAGGAAAATAAGTTGTAGCAATGTCATGAACTGTCTTTACTGTACGTAATTTCATATTAATCACTTGGCCCAAAACATCTAAACTGACGTGAGAGCCAAACACATGGCATGGAGAGGTTTTAGCGTAAACAGGCTTTGTTCGTGACCGATTTCCATTATCATGCTCATTTTCATGCTGACAACTTCTCCATGTTCATTTGAGAGCAGTAAAATCACGTCATCCAGAGCTTTCTGAACTAGTAGCCATAGTTGACGACGTAGGGCTCAAGCTAAGCGTCAGACCTTCTTACTCTGCAAGGCGAATGAAAACCAAGTTAGTTTTGACGTATGTTTTCAATAATGACGATACTCGTAGTATCGTCATTATTGACGTCATTATTCATGTATCGAATGCGTATGTCAAATCTTATAGATATTGGTTGCTATTCGTTTTGTAGAACAAAAGAATTAACGCTTAGCTAGGCGCTTCAACTTATGAACTGCATTGCTAATGATCAGTTGCGAGAATCCGAGATTGAATGCTCTGAAAGTCCTTAACAGACAAAGTCATCCACACAAATTCGAGTCGCCATACAATATGTGCATACTAGTCTCACGTTGGCCGGACTGGGTACTTTGTTGGTATCTTGCCAATGTCCCTTGCGGCGCTCCGCAAATAAGATTTAAATTTTACGAAGTCGTTTTGAGGGCGCTAACCCGGAACCGCGTTTATGTACAGTTTTCTGAACAACATTCTGTTTTGTGTACCCGTGCGTTTGCCAAATTGTGATTCCGATGGAGTGTGCTCGATAAATTTAAATCTTATCGCATGCAGGCTAACGTAGAGGCAGTTCGAGTAGCAGGTTTAGTGACTACGCTTGTCAGCATGGCTGGGGACAACAGGCGGATGGATGCGCTACCCAACAGCGTCGGGCCGAGGGTAAGTATCTGCATGTGTGATTCAGACTGATACCGTCATACAAACTAAATCTACTGTATGTCTCACAACTGACATGGATAGCGTCTAATCAAAATGTGTCAACATAATCCTCAATTTGAGCATTTGAGCAGCGACGTTGAGTGACTGACAAACATTAGATTCGCTATAGTAGTATGCACACTGTGACGTAATTCCAATAATGATGTCGATTCTGTCATCTCATACCTTAACATTAACCTGTCAAATTAATCCACTTGCTTGTGTGTAAATTTAACGGCAAAGAATTTAGTGGAGTCTTGATAAATATCAAGGATGGGAGATATTAGACAGTTCTAAAACTATATTTAGGTCTGTAAAACATCTTCCATCTCTTTCTCATGTTATGCTTTGGAGAGAGAGAGAGCGAAATTAAAATTAGGGTTAGGTATGAAACGACAGGACCGACACCATTGTCTTCCAAATCTCTGGAATAAATTTAAAAGCGGTGTTCTTGTCAAATCTGGAGTTTCAGTACACGTTGACAAAACCGACTGCCAATGGAAATCAAATATGATCACTATAGTTCTTAATACAAAAAGAACAAGTAACGTTCTTCTTCCTTCTTCTATCATTTGTTTCTTGTAAATTTTCTTAATCCACCATCTTTTATTTTCTATAGCTATTCTTATAAACAACCACACAATACAATACAAACACCAATCCTTTACCACCAATTATTTTGTTACTTTTAATTATTCCCTCTTCTACTTATCTATATCTTTTTATAACCTTTGCAAATTAATTAACTTCACAAATATCTTGTTTATTAAAAACATCCTTCTTGCAGACTGTTGATGGTACTTTATCTGACGTACATTGCCGATCTTCTGGCAATCTGCCACTGGGTGGTGGCCGCCGTCTTCGTGGCTACCTGGCTAGGGTGGAGCGCGAAGGTGTACGAAGGGTCCGCATGTTCCTTGTCATTACGGCTGCTTACGTGCTGTTCTGGGGACCTCTGTTCCTCATAACTCTTCTGCATCACCCGACGTTGACATCGCACATAGCTTATGAGGTGAGACAATGCTAAGCGTTTCATTTTAAAAATATTTTATCTAGCTGTAAGATAGGAAAAAGGACGTCCTCTTATCTATAAATATCTGTTAAATTTAATCTCAATCGGTTCAGTATCTGTTATCCGTGCTTTATTAATTTTACATTTTTTTTCGTGGTTGATCTTTATATGTATAGACCACGTCTACAAACTCTTACAGTAAAAATACGAAGATAAAAATTAGATATTTTCGCATTCTTTTTATTTCCATATCCAAGAAAATTAGAATAATTTGGTTACAAATCTGGTAAACTTTGTAGATTTAGCGTGAAACGTTTTTTTCGATCCTTAATGGGTATAATTTGCCCTCCCTTTGCTCCGTATTTTCGTCTTCAGTCGCCTTCTTTTTTAGTAGCAATTTTTTCATACTATCTTATACACAGATAAATACTTTATTGTACACAAAAAAAAAACAAAAAACATAAAAATATTACAGTGAGTGCTACAATGGTCGGCCTTATAAGCGATCTCTACGAAGCAACCGTAGGATGGATAGAATCGCGTATATCCATCCTATAAAAGTAATCTTGTAGACGCAAAAAAAAACTAGTCTCAATAGGGACTCGCTTTCTATGTTCTTTACCCAAATCTACGACGTATTTTGCGCTCTATACCCTTGTTCAGTTACACTTATACATCCTACAGATAGGTACACACTACTTAAGCTTTCTAATACTGCATTAATTACACAGATGTACTTCCAAATCACGCTGCACATCTCATACGTGCACGCAGCAGTAAACCCGCTTCTCTTCATGGCGTTACATCGCGCACTGCGCAGGGCGGCACTGCAACTGTGCTGTGGCTGCTGCGTCCACTGGAGCCAGTTCGTACTGGCGCTCACTGCCGCTGGTAAGAGCACTTACACCTATAACCATATGTGAAGATTGATTCGTCGATTGTATCTAGTTTTGTGGACATGTGACGTTTCAGGCGATTGAAACCCACATAATTTCACACTCTTATACGTGTTTAGCAGTAAATTGACAAGTTAGGCAAACGTACTTGATTGTGGTCAAATAGAATGCGAGATTTTTTTTTAAATATGTTTGCATGTGAACTTTAATTGAACAGTAATTTCAAAATTAATGTCGACGAATTAGTGCTCGCATGTTTTCTATTCTTTTTACAGATATACCTATTCATCTTGTATTTGCAGTTTCACAACGTTGTATTTGTCCAAGCTTTTTTTATGATCGCCAATATATTGTTTAATATTTTTTTAGAAAGAAGAGTTGCAAACTATAATGGAAATACTATTTTGACTGGCTATTTTTTTCTATTTAGATTTCTTTGGAACTTAATTTTGTAATTTATCGAAATATCGCCCCACTCAAATGTTTCCTTATAACCTGGCCTGGAACCCTCTCTGGTGGATTGAGAAACCTTAAGTCTGAACCAACGTGGTCAAACTGCAAGTAAATAAGTTGTCTGATGGAGACGCACCGAGGCTGCTAACGTTAAGTTGTGTTGTTTTTTGTGTGTATTAGAAGTTTTGTCCCTAAATATAGCCGATGGTCAGCCGCTGTTCACATCTCGTCGATTTCTTACGCAGTACTGACCGTAGCGACGGGCTGCACTGCTCTTGTGTTGTGGATGCTTCGTGCTTGGGAGCCCTACGTGCAGGACCTCAGTGCATCCGATGAGTAGTCTTATCTATCACGCGTGGTTCAGCCGAAGACTTTCCGTCTCCCTTGCGACGCTGCTGAGGTGTGCTATGGAATCTACTGGCTTTCAAGTGCCTGGTAAGTACTAGTATTCAAACGAGGTAGATTGACGTGCATGTTTGTTACGTAGTTCCGTTGCTTAAGATTTTGCTGCACCAAGAGCACAGCGCTGCAGCCGGGTGTTTTGGAAAACTACAGTTGCCGATTGCCTCACTCAATGGAGTTGGAAAATTCCTATCTGTGGTGAAGGAGATGGAACGATAGATTACTTGGCTGGCTTGGATTGAATGGTTGATACGTTGTCTGCAGCCCAGTCTCCGCTAGCGCCGTCCTCGTTCTCGCCCGCGGCGGTGTCCCCGGAGCCCCCGCCCGCCCCGCCGCCCCCCATGCAGCAGGCGCCAGCGCCACCCGCGCCGCCTGCGCCTCACACGATGATGGTAATTACCTCTTATATGTAAGTGTTGACACCGTAATACGTGGTTTAATCTTGCACAACCCCGCACACCTCCTCCCTTAGTAACTGTAGTAGATCTAACACTTTACCTTCACGTCGTGTCCGCCCTATCCGCTAGTGGCT
Organism: Crocallis elinguaria; assembly: GCA_907269065.1. Lineage (NCBI taxonomy): Eukaryota > Metazoa > Arthropoda > Insecta > Lepidoptera > Geometridae > Crocallis > Crocallis elinguaria. The sequence continues at coordinate 4,500,759 of OU026079.1, read as the reverse complement.
AAATCCCGCTCTTAGTTATTTAATGAAATCTCGATCTCAGAGTTGGGAAGTTGACGAGTGTGACGCTGAGAGTATGTCGAGTGCGCGTGTGCAGGGAGACGAGGATATGATGGAGCCGTGGGGCGGCGGCCTGCGGCGGCCGCGCTCGCCGAGCCCACTCCTGCAGCCGATCTGAGCGCCCCGCCGCCCGCCTTGCGCGGCATCCGGGCGTCGCCAGCGCCATCTACAATCAACAACCAACACATATCCACAATATGGCCGCCATTATTATCCGTACCAAAATGTTTCGTGTTATCTCTAAAGAACTATCGGATTTGGTGTACATAGTTAAACATTACGTATTCTTTGTAGTTTGATAAATGTTTATCAAGGGTATTAACTAAAGATAGTCGATCAACTCACTCGGTAGCTCAACGTCTCCACTTCACAAAATAATTAATATTGTAAAGCTGTTGTAGAAAGCTCAATTCTGAATACAGAAAGACACTGTCTATATGATATTCAATATGCACGTCTAAACTTCGTTAGAAAAGCACTTAGGTAGGTATTTAAATGAAAAATATTTATAGTTATTCCATGATAAGTAAAATACTATATTTTTGTGATTCCAAAGATAAATTATAAAGTATAATTAAGAAGAAACACCAATAATAATACAAAACGAATGTAGTTAGAAAATAAACTAGAAAAATAGTAAAACGTTATTAAAAATTGTGTCAAATGTGTATAGCTTTACATTAAATCTGTAGTATGTACGTTTAACTATAAATACATACTATATAATTAGGAGAGTCCTATATTGTTTCGAGTTCATAAATGGATAATTGCGGACCATGGCCCTTGTAGTCCTTGAAATAATACAGGAAAACCTAGTGTCAACTATCAGGACTACTTTAGGAAACCATACGTCGACCGTCGAGCTTTCAGGTCGACTAGGAATAACCTTAAGGCATTTTACTATGTTTTTAGCATTCGTGTTGTCTAATCATCAAATTCGATCGGATTGCTGAATACAAACAACATGGACCTTCCTTCAAAAGACCATCAGTTGATAGTCTTATGCCGTTTAGAATAAAGACGATTTTGGTTGTTCAATCCGAGTTTAAGCTGAAACTTATCATCATCATCATCATCAACCTATACTTGTTTAGTGAAACTTATAAAGACTCGTTAAGGTGTGGTGTAGCTTTGATTTGTAGGTAAATGACAAGTATTTATTTTGAAGTGCCTCTGGAAATGTTATCATCTATTTTTGTGCTCTTTAAATATAAAAAGTGATTTAGAATATTATGTCAGTGTGATTTCCTACCCGATATCTTTTGTAAATACCTTACTATTTTTCAAGACTGATGCATGTTTTGTTTCTTCACTTCTTCTGTATTTAGTGCAAATAATCAGTCCTACGGATATGTTAGGTAAATAAGTGTGATCATTTAAATGTGGATTGTATTATCTTTTATTTTTTATAAAATTAATTATATATTGTAAAGGAATATCTATTTATTACGTGGGAATCACATGAGGGGAGGAGGTGTCGGGTCGAATTTCACTTAATATCATCAAGGTATAAGGGTCAAAAATCATCCCACGCTAACTTTGCAAATTTTAACAAATAAATTCGTGATACATTTTCTCACCTCGTAAATATGGGAAGGAAAACAGGGCGTGGTTGGGACCACACTGTTTTCCTTTTGATAGGCTGTAAGTGCATCTGGTCTGATCTCGGGGTCGAGTCCTGCTTATTTTTCCTTTAAATCTTACCACACAAGGGGAAAAAAGAAACTCTTCGCAAGTAGTAGGTAATAAATGGATATTTTCTAATGCATCTAAAACATGGACGAGTTTCAAGTACTTATTGTGTTTAGTACCAAATGAGTTGATTTTATGAAATTACCGCATTCTGTTAAGGTTTAGTTATAGAAGCATTTTATACTATCTATATACCCAATCGCTTCTCCAATCTCTTGGTGACTAAGATCAATGTAACTATAGCATGATCGAAACGTTGAAATAAATATAAATGTTTTTAATTTGGTTAAGTCCCTTTTTGTCAGTAAAAAATAAATACATTCATAAGTCATTTTAAATTGCACTAAAAATAAATTTGATCTTTTGGCTAATTATATCATTTAGGGATAATTTAAGTTTGGCGTTATTTTATTTTTTATTATATCGATACAAACAAACATGTGTAATTCAGTGACTCAACATTCGACACATATGTCGTTCAATTCTACACAACACGAGACAACATAATAAGATCTTGACGGAACGACGGGGCCCGGAATTAGATAATTCCGTTTTAGATACTATGCCTCTCCCACATCTATATCGTCACGGAGCTCCGTCTATTGTCCCAATCAATGTAGGCATTATCGTCACATGTTATGAATCATCGGGCTGCGTGACGAATAACAACATGGTTCAGGACTGGCTGTTTTTAAATACATTAAAGGAGTTTAGAGACCGCTAATCGAGTCGGAATTTCGTCAGTCAGGTGTTAGAGCCTGTAAACTTTTCCTTTGTCACGATTATGAGGCTTATGTGGCTTAATACCTAATATTTAAGCGTAACGAGCGCAATGCAGTGCCGCGCATGCCTTTGTGTTTCAAAGTTCTGAGTGACACTGCAACTGTTATGGACCGGCGTTTTGCTTACCATCAGGAAAACGACCAGCTCGACGCTATAGCAAATAGTATAAAAGAAAAAGACTACTTTAGACGTTAATTTTAGCGCGACTAGTAGTTGAGCTTCATTGTGCAGGTGTGGGAGAGGCATCATAGTCGTATCGTAATCGATTTTCTCGAACTCGTCGCCTTAGGGCCTGACCTCCAACCTCATCGATCAACATGAATGTGGAGGAAATAACTAAACACTGGTTTCTGGTCCACTGATCAATTCTAGTCACTCAGTCAAATCAACACATGTTAAAAAGAGTTGGTAAATCGGGGTCTTTGATTTTAATTAATTTCTTTGACTGAAATCAATCACGTGTTTATATCTCAACTATCGACCCGCCCCGGCTTCGCACAGGTAGTAGTTGACTTTCATATAAACTTACGATAGCCCTTAGACCCCTTAGGCTAAGATTCAGAGACGATTCTAAGCGTAGACTTTGGCTTCCATATGTCAAAACTGTATACAATTTTGACGCATGGAAGCGTGAGTCCACGCTTAGATTCGTCTCTGAATCTCAGCCTTAGACCCTTAATTCGGCCCTGTCGCAAATTTCGTTTTAGCTAACGTTTCCTACATATAAATTAACTACTTAGCTGTCAAATTTCAGTTTCATATGTCAAGTAGTTTTCGAGATTTTGTGTTTAGTCAGTGGGTCAGTGACCTTTCGCTTTTTTATATAGATATAATATGTATGTAATATAAGAATAGATATAGATAGATCAAGTTGGTATATTTTAAAATCATAATAAATTGTGATTTTTGTTATGAAGCGGTTTCCACAGACGTTAAAAATGTTATAAAAATTAGTTATTATACGATTCAATGGTGGGTACTAATAGTTTTTTCAACTTATGAATAACTGTACAGAGTTTGGTTAAAGTTCCAGATAACTCTAAATTCATTTGTTTTTCCTTGTGTGAAAAAGTATTAACTATTTATGGAAATTTATGTATGTTTGTTACCTTAATGCGTACCAGAGTCTATCCATAACCACTATGTAAATAGCCCATCATAAAGAAGAATCATTGCTTAGCATTACAAAACAACTTTTATGGCATATTATTTTACTTGCTTTTGGCATATTATTTTACTTGCTTTTGGCATATTATTTTACTTTCCTTTTTGTAACAAACATAATGTAAGCACGTTTATATATTTTGTATTATGATTAGTCGAGAAAACAAAATCGTCCCATTTACATTTTTCTTATTAATATACACTTTTATGTACACTCAGTTTATTTTACATGTATGTACTTAGTATAAATGGATGTACTTATGATGTTAGTTTCTAAGATTATCTTAAAAGATAAATTATGAAATAATATAGGGAATTTTAAAATCGTGTTCTTCAAATTATTATAAAAGAGAAAATGATAAACGATTGAAATAAAATGATTTATTAAATATTTTACGAGTTTTATTGTCGTTGTCAGGGTACCAAAGTGGTCATATATTTTGTTGGACCTTCGCAATGTAACCTTAGATCGATTGTAAGCTACGTGACCCTCAAACTTTAGCTCATTCTTAGAAATGGAGAAAAATAGGGGATAAGAAATATTAGGAGCACTAGAAACTAGTGTGCGTGTATGGAATAACAATAAGCTGGTCTTTTCGACGTTTAGATTGAGATATAACTTCTTTATATTTAATGGGTTTTCATTTTTTCATACTAATCTATAACGATACGAGCGGGTTGTTTGCCTGATGGTAAGCATAACGCCAGCCCATTACAATTTGCTACCTACTAGAACCACATAAAATCCACATATAAATTTAAAACACAGGTAAACCTGAGGCATAGCCCAGTAATTTCACTGACTACTTTGCTCATGAAACTGAAACACAGTGATGCTTGCACATTACTACTTGGTAGTAGACTACACGAGCACAGCCACCAAATGGACACTCGCAGTCTTCTGCTAAGTTCTAGGATTAACTCTTGTTAGTCCTAGAACATAGAGTTTGGCCATATCTCACTGATAGATACTTAGCGAGAGTGGGCCTGAAGCTGGTACTTACCGCTTACCCAAAAGAAACCTATTCACTCATGACTTGAAAACACCCATTTGTAAGTATTGGGAAAACTGACGACGGAAGCGAGTTCCACACAAGGGTGTGAAGCCATGGGAGTCATATCAGTAACTCCTTCATTAAGGAGTTACGAAACGATTTGGATAGACTTCTGTGTCTAGAGTTATTTCTGCTTTACTTTTTTTCTTTCTATCTGCTTATCTAAGTTAAGATGTGAGATCGGGATCACGCTAAACACAGAATAGAACTTGCTCTCAAGTGTAATAACCGGAACTTAGATGCTTCTTGATAGATTTTCAACTTCACAGTAGTAGCTAGCCGGGCGGAGCTCTTTGTGAAGTCACTCACTAGTAGCTTATGGGACCCTCGACCTTCACCACCACTCATCCGCATGATCACCATCACCATCATAATCACCATCATCATAATCATCATCAGCTGTAAAACGTCCACTGCTGAACATTGACCGCCCTAAAGAAGGGATTTGCTACAATAAAGGATTAGAATGATGGTCGAGGCGAATGCATTTCCTGGATATTCCCTTAGCTAGCTTTGACGGTACCCATGCCTGTGTCACTACGGCTACTGAACAATTATCACTTCAAAAGAAACTACGAAACTAGCAGTGAGCTATATTAAGTCACCTATTTATTTTAAGCGTTACCTTTTCAATTGAAAACAGTTCTATTTGATTATTTTAATCAGATTAAATTCAATTAGGTGGTTCTACAACATAAACTTAATTCTATTTATCTCGAATCCTATTCGTTCTAAGAGCTTAAAAGGCAGGTCACCGAATAACGTATCGAGTTGCAGACAGAGTAACTAAATTAATACGATTTGCCTACACCACCCGCCGCGCCGTCACAGAATCTTTCGGCGGCTAATTGAATTGCCTTGCTCTCTGTTTCATTTTATGATCAGTCTCAGACATCAAGGCCAAAGCTGTAGTAATAATACCAATTTAGGCCTACTAATGGCTAAAGCTAGGTACTTTGATATTATACTAATTAATGATATTATCTTGATATGAAGCTGTAAACTATTTATACTACTATTTATACATACCGATGTAAATTAGAGAACAGACCAAACAAAAACCCCTTGATTGGCTTTCTGCAGTCCCGGGTATCGTAATATCCGGGTCGGTTTTGACAGCGAGAAGTGACAGTTCCTGCGCCACCCGTATGACGGCACGAGACCGGGACAATGGCGTCGGGTATGTAGATTTACTTATCAAGCATTTTTCTCATTAAGGCTGGTTTGTTTTTATTGAGAATGTGGAGGAATACGATTGCTTTATATAATTATGGCGGTCTAGATAATAAGTAAAGACTACAACAAATTGCTGCTTAACTAAGATTAAATTAGTTTTCATCATTAGACATGAGGATTTATATTTATCCTGTGTAATGTCTACGTCCTTAAGCACTGGGGATTCCACAAATATACACATCACAAAAATTTCGCTTCCAACAGGATTCGAACCTGCGTCTTCTGGCAAGCCGGGCCAGACGCCTTAACCAACTAGGCTATGGGAGCAATCGATGTTGACTGCGAAATTCTTGATATGATGTATTTCTTTCCTGGGGTTTCATTTAGAACTATTTTTTCATACGCGCTATATCTAATATCTTTAGCCTTTATATTGTCAACCTTATTTCATTACAAAAGGATTATATCTAAAGATCGGCTTATCACAAACCCTTAAGAATTACTTCAGTCGTGACGAGTAATTATTTTTTGAGGCGTGAATTATTATATCATTGTTTTAAAAATAGCGAATTCTAATGCGCCATAACTCCACATTCATGAAACCATTGCTTTGTCTCAGCTTTACGACGTCACTAACGTAGGGTGTCATTTCAACCCGGTATCCCATTTCATCTTGGTATTCCCGGATATACGATACCCGGTTATACCCAGCTAGGTCGAAAGTGAACAAAATTCAAAAGCTGCGCTAGGAACTTTGTATTCCGCACAAGCGTTCAATGAACCGTGATCTAATGTTTAAAATTAATTGTTGGCAGGTATAAAGGTTACCACCTACTTTAATCTGTTATGATAATAGAAGACTGATGTTTTTAAGGTTTGAGGTTTAAGGTTTAAAAGGAAGTGTGAATTTACTAGTCGCTTTCCGTGCTTTAGTTGATAGGTCGATGACGCAATTTGCTTTCAATACCGCATAGGTAATTACTGCGGCCTTGATCCGTTGGGGATCAAAAATTGTATACGCGTAACAAGTACCTATAATTAACGGAATTAAATAATTCGACTCCCTTAGTGCCTTTTCACACGTACCGGTTGCCGGGTAGCCGGCGCCGGTTACCCGGTGGTGAAGTGTATGGGCATGGTACATAGCTTTCACATGGTACATAGCTTTTACATGTGAAAGCTATGTACCATGCCCATACACTTCATCACCGGGCAACCGGCGCCGGCTACCCGGTAACCGGTACGTGTGAAAAGACACTTAGCCAGTCGCTCGGGATGATGTAAGGATTCTAACGATACACGCAAATCTGTTCAGGCATTTAACTCTATTTGGGCAGTCCACATGTTAAAAATTCTCAAGTCCTTGCGTGGGTGATGAGGATCATAGTTCTCGTAGTCTGGACATTTATCTTTTGACTGTATCGGTCTACACTTGATACAGTATCAGATAGGTTATGTGCCCTGCTCTACGGTTCTTCGCGGTTTTGAAAGTACGGTATCTCCAAACACTTTTAAAAACCTTCGAGCGCCAAAATCTTTAGCTGTATTGATCGACCAACCTATAAAAATGATGTTGGAAAGTACCGAGTGCTCTTACAGCTACTGGCATGCAGGCTAAGCCTATTTTTACATCGCTTTTGAGTGGATAAAATAGCAATCTTTTGAGTGCAATAAATATTTTTTAATTAATACTAGCTGCTGCCCCGCGGTTTCACCCGCGTGGAGATTTTGGATTACATGGTTTTTATTTTTTTGCGCGGAACCCTAATTATTTTTCTAAAATTAAAGTATAGATGTTACTCCTTGTAAAATCAGCTATCTACCAGTAAAAGTCCCGTCAAAATCGGTCCAGCCGTTTCGGAGATTACCCGGAACAAACAGACAGACAGACAGACAGACAGACAAAAATTTTATAAATGGTTGTTTTGTTATAGGTACCGTATATACTTTCATATGCATTTAGTAAAAAGCTGTTATTTTGATATTACAAACAGACACTTCAATTTTATTTATCTGTATGGATGTATGGATGAGCTTCCATGGCTGGACTAAATATATTTTTAGCTATGTGTTTATTCACATTTTTAACCTGCACTGCAAACAAGATCTATGTCCAAATATTTTGTCATTCGAGTTGCACAAGCAAATAACACAATATTTGTAGTTTAGTAGTTAATCTAAATCATAATATAGTACCTACATCATTTCTGAGCCAGGACATGGACAGCTCATAAATAATCTATTTCCTAGAAAGTAATTACCCGCAGACGTAACGTTCCTTTCATTTCAGTGGCGTGTACATTTGAAGAGATTATTACTGAGGGGTATTTTTTGCTATATTTCAGTCTCACTAAATCTTCGCAGACAATCATTTTGCTATAATTTGCAGACAATAGGTATTCTCTGTATCTACGGAGACATTCCTTTGCATGTGTAGGGAACACATATTTTTTTATACTCATTGATAATGAGACGAGCTGGTTCTTTGGCTGATGGTAGGCATAACGCCGGCCCATAACAATTGCAGTGCCACTTAGAACTTTGAAACCCAAAGGCCTGGGCGGCACTGCAGTGCACTCGTTACCCTGAGACATTAGATATTAAGTCTCATAAGCCCGGTAATTTCATTGAGTACTTTGCTAATCAAACTGGAACACAGTAATGCTTGCACATTAATTATAGGTGGCAGAATTCACCAACAAACCGGTGGTACCAACTCACGGACACTCGCAAACGAAGTAGTCCTACCACCTCGTAAAATGTAATCGAAAGTGAAGATGTGATCGAAAATAACACTCTAAACATAGAACAGGAGGCCTACCACCATCTCTTAGAGAAGTATTACTTTAACCTTACATTAACATTCCACAGAAGCCAGGAAATAAAGAAAGAAAAGAACCTTACATTGAGAATTAGTACTACAATTTCCAGAACTGGAGGCCTACCGGAACACACTGGTTAGGTACGTGACGACAGCTTTCAACTAAAATGTAGCTGAGCTGGCAAACACCAGAGGATGCTCTATACCATCATTTATCTGCTGATTATCGGCCTCCGCGATGAGGAATGGGGATTTTGCCAAAGAATACCACGCTGGTCTTGGTGATCGCAGTAGATTTTAATGTTGACCGTGTAGAATGCTGCTGCCCATTCCCTGGATATTCCCTTAGCCGACTCTTACGTCAGCCACGGAAGAGATGGGGTGGTAATATTCTTAACCGGGGCCATTATACAACACCTTATAACGTAAACTTCTTAGCTGTCATAACACCGTCCAAAACTATCCATTTTGTAGGTACCTTTACCTACAGTTGTACGGGAATCAAGTTTCCATTTGTGTACTGTTTAGTATTCAGTTTGGAACTGTGAGTAGTACGTAATACTATTAATATTCATGAATCACAATTTACGGATACTGTGATCGTAATAGTAAAGTAAATAAGCAGTTATTTGTATGGAATCGTTCAGTCAGTTAGTTAGGGAGTGAGATTCAGCATCTTCTTTGTTGAATTGTGGGTCTATTAGATTTTACGATTGATTTTAGATGATTTGAAATAAGTAGATCAATAAGTAGATAACTAGTTATTTTGTTATTAGTGGAACTTAACATTTTACATGTTTTACGGCACCATTTGCTAGTTGAACTTGTGAACAAGTTTAGATTTTGGCTCTAAGATCTGAGAATCTAGGTGTCTTATTATTTTAGTTATCTGAAATTGCGGCACCAAACTAAATACCTACAAGCGTAAACCTATCATGTTCCCGCGCTTGTTGATTAAATAAAAAATATAACTGCCAGTAGTAATGTAATGTTTGGTCCTATTTTTCTAAGTAGGGAAAACGATGCTCGCATTGTCAAATACGAACTGCGAAACGAAATTTCGTGTATCCGTTGAAAACACGTATTTTTGTACTTCAGTTAATTAAAGTAACCCTATTATACATACGTTCTTAGATGTGGTTTAAATATTATGATTTCCATTTTATATTAGCTTTTCTACGTACCTTCGCATGTCAAATTGAGTTTTTAGAGAACTACTTTTCATGACCCAATTTGATAGTTTTATTCAATGTACGCCAATGTCATAAATCACTGGAAAAATGAAGGTGCGATGTATTTTTGGAAACCACATGTTTACTATACAAGAGATGCCGACTTTATCTCGAGAATTTCGACGAATTTACGCGCACATTCAATTCTGTGCTGAAGCACCGCAGCCAACACTCAACAACCAGTTTTTACGATTTAAACCTTATACAGTCGTGATATGAAACAGCTAGTAGCATGAGTAAGTTAGTAAAGTGCAGCACCAAGTTTTATGTTAGAAAAAAGTGCGTGAACATTTTATGGCCACGATGATTGAGCCGAATCCCGCTGGGTTCCAAATTAACGTTTCACGTTTATAAAACTTGAGATGTGCTTCACTTGCTAAGGAAATTTTATTGGACTCGGAAAATTATCTCGAGAAATTCATAGGCGCAATTTTTAGGATAATATTAAAAGTCCGGTGAGGAGTGTGATGACAGGGGGTTATTTTTTGAAAAGGTATTTTCTAATATTTAAGGTTCAACTTAATTGCGTACCCGAGTAATTTGATCTTTTTCATGTTATATTTTTAGGATCAACCAGCCCTAATTTGAATATTTCTTGTTACACGTTTATCTTGAAATAATTTTATGAATTCGTTTTTTATCATATATAACATAAACATAAACGCTTACACACTCATACCCCCGCACTAGGATTCCCTGTGTCGCAGGTGGCATGGACAATTGGACATACACAGATACACATCACAAACATCCAAGACCCGAGAACAAACTTTATGCTTACACAAAATCTGCCCCGGCCGGGAATCGAACCCGGGACCCCTCGCCTTGCAGGCAGGGTTACTACCAACTTAGCTACGGAGTCGTCTATATCTCATAAGTAGCTCTTAGATCAATTAAATATACAATCTACACAGTCTCACACACACACACATATATATAGATATACAAATGAATTAAATTGACTGTTTGTAAGGTCAAAATAACAACTTCACTAATATGAAAGTACCTATATAAATAATATACATATAGCAAAAACAATTTTTAAAATTTTTGTCTGTCTATCATCTGTTTGTTCCGGCTAATCTCCGAAAAGGCTGGACCAATTGTAATGTTATTTTGCGAATGACTGGCAGATAGCTGATGTTATAAGGAACTTAGACGCTAACGAAGCCGCGGGGCACAAGGATACAGATTATCGTTTAGAATTTTCATTATGTAATTTAGAACGATTTAGCAAAGAATATTTATTACTCACTTCTTTTTTTTCTCTAGCTAGCTCATTTAACCACATGTTTACCTGACGATTACAATTCTAATCAACGAAATAGACGAAGGTGGTAAATCCGCTACACCTTTTTTTTATTCGATACTAATTTTACTCTTTACTAAACTAACTTTGAATAGTAACTGGATCTCAAGAGCGGCTGGAACATACAAATGGGTGATTGACGATAGACTCTAATCTAGATTGGTATGGTAACCACCCAGGAACTCAAGAAAATTCCCAAACATGTTTACATTAACTTTGTCACACCATGCGGGCAAAGGCAGAATAGATAATAGTACAAACAAAGGTGCAGAATCCAAAAATGCTTTTCTCGTGTGCCATTCTCTACCGTGCTTTGAACATAACATGATCTTTCCACTCGTCGCATGAACGCATGCGGCGTATAGTGAAGGAACAGGAAAAACAGATACCTAGTGAGCGTTACCAAGAAACTTAATTAAGATAAGATGCTAAGGCGTTGAGTTTAGTATCAGTTTATATAGCGCGATAAAAGCCCATCAGATCTCAAAGGCTATAAACATGTCTCAGAGTGACGGATGGCCAGAGCATCCGACATCCAAAACAGACTTAGCAGTAACACGCTGTAGCTCAGAAGTGGTACCTAGTTGAATCAAGTTAGTCTTAAACTTAGGCTCAAAGCGATTGGAGAATATAACCTAAGCCTCTGGTTTCATGTTGTTTATAATAAATTACTGATTAACTATTGTTTTGACACGTACTTTTCCACCGCAGTATAAGTCAATGAAATTATTGGGCTTATGAGACTTGTCTCAGGGTAACGAGCACAATGCAATGCCTCGCAGGCCTTTGTGTTTCAAAGTTCTGAGTGGCACTGCAATTGTTATGGGCTGGCACTATGCGTGCCATCAGTTAAACGACCAGCTCATCTGGTTGTCAAACAGTATGAAAGAAATAACTAGATACTTAAAACAACTAAGAATTTTTCAACTAAAACCAAGTTACAGAGAGAGTAGTGCTGAAAAGCTGTTATTGCGTTTGCCATGAAAACATTAATTGTTTTTCTTTCTTGATTTCTTCACCACTTAGAGCAATTGTTACCTTCATCTACTCATAGTTCCACTTAAATAAAAAACTTTTTTATTTTATTTAATATTTATAGCTGAATGCAGTATCCTAACATCATAGTTTGATTTTTGACCAATATCTCTTATTCACTGACGATGTGATATGCTATATCTCAAATGGGGACTGGGTCTCTTACTGCTGCCGAAATACACTGATATAATACGTCACTGGTCGGTTGGAGACGAAAATAAAGTAGGAATATTTTTTTATACGAAGATTGGATATTATTTAGGTTTGGCCGTTGATCGTTTGAAGTTGTTACATAAAGTACAAACAATAGACTATCGTTTATTTGGAACGCCCTATGTTATATGTTGATTTCTTATCGAAAGAAGAGTTACCTCCTACTCGTATATGAGAGTAATGAGCAGTTGGTACCTATTTTATATTTTAGATTAAGGCTACGTGAGGTAATTCCACAAATTGTATGAAACGTCCAAAATAGAGTTGGCAAAAGGGAAATTGATGTCGCACTTAGTCATAGGGCTTCAGAGAGATGAGGAAAATAGCCTCAATTTTTTTGGTCCTAGATAAGTGTAGAAAAAGGTTTGGGAGTAGTGTAGTTTTTCTTTCAGTATTTGCTAGTCAGATTTTTTTTCGTGATGTACATGTTTTTTAATATGTAGTTGGATTGTGGTTTAATTATTCTCGGAATGTCTTGTGAGAACTCCATTAAAATAGATCGTTATCATTCTCAGTCTGAAGACGTCTACTGTGGAATATAGATATGATACTATATAGGTGATAGGACTACCTCTACTGCGAGTGTCCGTTTGTGTTGGTATCTCTACTTTGCTCGTGGAGTCTGCCGCCAAGCAGTGTATGTGCAAGCATTACTGTGTTCCGGTTTGATGAGCAAAGTAGCCAGTGAAATTACTATGTCGAATCGACTCCTTTATATTGTACTAGCTTCCGCCCGCGGTTTTCACCCACGTTCCCACAGGAACCGTACATTTTTCCGGAATAAAAAGTAGCCTATGTTACTCTCCGGTCTTTAAACTATATCTATGCCAAAAATCACGTCGATCCGTTGCTCCGTTACTGCGTGAAAGAAGGACAAACCAACAAACACCCATCACATTTATAATATTAGTAGGGAATATTCAGTTTCGCCAATGTGCTTGAACGAGGTTATAGTAAATGAACTCGCGCCTATGCACCTATTAGGTTTTAATGGGATTTATGTAGACTTTTTTACTAAAGCAGAAGGGCCAGTTGGACGATTTACTGCAATATTAAGCCAAGAATTTTATGATTTCACAGTTAATCTAACTTTTATAAGACTGTTTGATAATAACTTTGGTACAAGGGTTAAACGGGGAGAGAAGCACAACATAAATTTTAATTTTATTTTACTGAGTATTAAAATATAGCTCTCTTCCTGCATATATTTTAATTACATACCTACTTCTGAATTACTGAGGTCGGAGCTTCATAGGTCGTAAATTATTTTGGTTTACATTTTTTATGAAAATTTCTTGTAGCTATTAAAATTGAATTACAGTGTGTCAAAAATGAAATTTTAAAAATCTTAATAGGTATAGTTTTTTCAAAGTCTACGACTAGACAAGATATATTGCCTTTTTCCCAACTACGGCAAAGCCAAAAAGAAGGGTTATAGTTTTAGCAGTCTATGTTTGTTTACAATTATTATGTATTCCACTGTAGCGTCTAAACTAGGTACTCATCGGATTTTGATGAATGAGGTGTCAATCGATATCTAATTATAATCCGGATGACAAAAGTTATAGGTTAAACGAACAAAATTAATATGACGGATGTTACATCCAAAAAAGTGAGCTTCCCGGGCTTTCAGCGGCGATGTGCGCCGCTATCTCGCTCGCATATCTCGACATTTTAGAAGATAACCCATCAGATAATACAATTATTAAAAATCGCATTCGGTGAAGTTGCCGACAATAACATTACGACGGTACGGCAAACGTATCATTTTGATCCGATCAAGTTTTCATACATGTAAATGGGCAAAATATAAAATTTCATTTTTAGGTTTGAAAACTTGAATGGATCATTTTTTTTTTACTTTTTTAATGTCATTGCCAGCAATAACACCGGGTGTGATTTTTCATAAGTATTTTAAGACGTGATTGTTTATCTTCAAAAATGCGCGAGCGAGATAGCGGCGTTTCGTATATACAAGCTAAAGTAATCCTTAAATAGTAAGTAATTTCTGTAGTTTTGTTTTTAATAAGTTTTACATGTATGAACTGCATATTATAATAAATCTTACAATGAATTTAATAAAGAAATTTTGAATTCTCTATGAACGTTCTAAATCTTTGCTTGATGTCTTAATTCCCGATTCTGACCAACTAACAGCGTGGTTGTATAGACAGCCACGCTGTTCTTTGACGCATAGGCCTCAAAGAAGAAATAAAGTTTATTTCTTTTCAAGATTGTAGCTCGTGAAACTCAGGTATTTTCACTGTAGAACTCCTAACACAGTCTGAGCCATTCCTCGGAACAATTAACGTTTTTTCCCTTCAAATTTCTCAAGTCTCGAGCTCAGTTGAAATGACTTTTTTAACTCGAGATCACATTTACGAGCTTATAAAATTATTTTTTTAACAAAAGCCAAAGCAAATTAGAAAGCCGGCTCTGTCCAAATTCCTTTTTTACTTAACAATTAGGTTATTGAAGCGTGGATAATGGTAGAACTGAAATTAAGTAAGGGAAGGTCAGATTGCTTTTAGCTATAATTTTATTTTAAGATATCTTTTTTATTTATTTAGGAGTAAATTAAAAATACTGAATTAATTAAATAAATATTAATATTATTAATAATTTTACTGGGTATACCTTGGAAAAAGTAACATTTGACGCGCTGCGTTCGGCGTTTTTGCAAAACTCCGTTTTCATCGTTACCAATAAGCATTTATTGCACAAACTACTATTAAGTCCAGAAATAAGATAATTTGGTTTCAATAATCGACACACGTATATTCTCAATGATAGTTCAATGAGGACTGCTGTCCTTCCCCGCGTCTTCCTCTTACGTAGCGCTGGGAAGACTACGGCGTAGCACTGACTTTACGACGTAGCTGCTGACGTCGTAGCGTAGCACTACAGCACCACACCATGTTCTACCTTTATTCTTACACTACATATATAGAGACATAGAGATATTAGTTTGGTCTACCAATGTGCGAGCATATACCTAACCTACTCGTAAGCCTGTTTTTGCCGAATCTTTGCACACTTAAAAGTTCTCTGAACGCTAAGTGAAAACAAAGCTTAAGGAAAGGAGTACCTACTTTAATTTACGCTACACAAATATTTTTTTGTTTAAAGCAGAACAAAATTTCAAACAAGTTTGCAGACATTTTGCCAACACGGATACTTTTGCAGCATGCAGAATAATAGTACATGGAAACATTCTAGCTACCATTACCATATAAAAGACCATAATGTTCATCCTTTCTACAGACATAACCGTTAGTTTATTTCACACCGCGAACAGACTATATCACTAAGATTTTATACAAATATGCCGTTACTATGTTCATGTACATGAAAAGTGAAGTATTTTTATCGTATAACATTTGACACCGTTCAAAAGTACTTGAACGGCTGTGAGTCGTTATCACTAACGACATTCTATGTTGAAAATATTCACAAACACGCTTGTGTGGATGAGACCTACTAAAAGTTTTGGTGGAAAATTTCAGGAGCTATTTTTGTAAAATAAAGTAACTGTTGTTCTTGGGAGAGATTAGATACAACGAAGAAGTCTCAGATATTATAGCAAGAAGCGTAGAGATAAAAAATAAAGGATACAATATTGAGAACATTTTTATTCCTGGTTTAGGTAGGTATATTAAGGATCTTTCATTTTTGTAAAGAATGTAATATTGTTTACTGACGACAGTATGGTGGTTTTGAATTGGTACACCTTTGATCGAAAGACGAGTTTTTAATCTTTTTAGAAGTTTTTTATTTAACTTGCAATATTTGTACAATTAATTTTTAATAAAATAAGCTATTTAATTTTGTGTTGTATTATTTTATTTTCTCGAAATCGTAGTGATAAGTAAAGTGTAACACATGGTGCTAAACCCCCATATATAACTCGGTTTATATTTAATCCCTCGCTCTTTATTCCTTTGCCAGGTTAGCTAGTAACATTCCAGATATCTACTCACTGCGGAAAGGGTTACTTAGGCTCGAAGTTAATTACGTACCTAATTACCGAAAGAAGCCTGCGGCCGACGTGGATGCTTTAAAAACCAAATGTGAATTTCGAACAAAGTTTACACACTCGCAATTTTCCTTACAACCAAATTGCGAAATTACACGTATTCCTAATTACCTCGCAGTTTTAAGCGAATGAAAGCCTTTCATCGTGCGTATTTTGGTAGCTGTTTCAAGAGCGAAACAATTTACATTTATGGAAATTGATGAAAGCAGCTGAACTGGAATTTAGATTTTGTGGTTGTGTAGCTGGTGGTAATGAAGTTTGGAAATTTTACATAATATAATTATTTTAAGCAAGATTTCTGTTTGGTTTTTACAGGATAGAAATAACGTAAAAATGTGAATTAAAAAGTTATTCGTTTCTAAGGACGCCCGTCTACTTTCCATATTTAAAAAGATAATTGTATAATTTTCTGATTGTATGATCACTAAAAATAGCTCTAATTTAATTGTAATATTATTTTTCGAAAACGTTATTTCCTCACCATGTGTTTAGACCTACGTATCTTTACGCATAGAAAGTTTCATTAATCCATTAAATAATTTCGGAGATTTATAGACAGATTTTAAGAGAACCAAGATAAAACTTTTAAAACCTGGTATTTTAAGCCTGTAAGTATATGAGAGTATCTAACGATGACTCCTGATCTTTATCTATACACTGCTGAGCATAAGTTTTTTAAGACCTAAAGATGGCTAAGAAAAGATAACAAAATTAAGGCGTATTTTTATAGAAGCGAATTTTTTCAAAGCTTTTTAAATTTTTGTTACGTAAGAACACAATCATTAGGAACTATTCTATAATCAGAAAGGCTATTAGGTCCTATAGGACATAATAGTCGGTGGCCACGAAAAGTTGACAACGAGAACACATAAGTAACAGACAAAATTCCAAACTTATATAATTATCTTTGGCAATGCTATGGTTCTTCCACAAAATTAACTTATAATTTCGTCTGCTGTTGGTTGTCAACAAGGCGATCCTCTTGGTCCGGCCGTATTTAGCCTTGCCATTCATCCCATTATTCAGCGACTTCAGTCGAAGCTTAACGTTTGGTATTTGGATGATGGTACTTTGGGTGGCGACGTTAATACGGTGTACGGCGATCTTCTTTTTTTAACAGAGGAATTTCGCTCTATCGGCCTTGTTCTAAATTTTTCTAAATGTGAACTTTTTATTTCGGACAATTGCCCAGCAAAAGATTTCATTTTACAAAAGTTTAACAATTTGGCTCCTAATATAAAAGTAATAGACAAGTATTCACTTCGTTTATTAGGTTCTCCTATTCTAGACGAATCTTTCCCTCTTTTTGTTGAAGAAAAAATTCAAAATTTTTTACTATGCTCGGACCGTCTTTCTAAAATCAGTACTCACATGGCTTTTACTATAATTCGTTTTTGTCTTTTTGTACCTAAATTCACTTATACTTTACGTTGTTGTCAGCTGTGGAAGCACACAGATCTGCTTCAGACTTTAGATAACATTGTAAAAACAACTTTGGAATCCATTTTAAATATCAATTTGAAAGATCGGGAGTGGTTGCAAGCTTCACTTCCAGTGCGATCGGGGGGCCTGGGCATCAGATCAATATCTGGTGTGGCTTTACCCGCGTTTCTGTCCTCGGTACATAGCACACAAAAACTTACCCAAAAAATACTTGCAGCGTCTATAACTGATCCAGAAATAACTTTTTCTACCGAGGCTAAAAACACATGGTTATTAGCCTGTCCAAACTCAGAATTCCCTAATACACCATCTTCTCAAAAGCTATGGGACCGGCCGCTTTGCGAGCAAGTACGGAAGCAATTGTTTAATACGTACTTGAGCTCTGCAGAGCGCGCCCGTCTGTTAGCCGTTGCCGAGTGGGAATCGGGCTTGTGGCTTCAGGCTCTTCCATCGCAAAACACTGGAACTCTTTTGGACTCCTCAGCTTTCCGCATCGCAGCATCCCTTCGCTTGAGCGCATCATGCTGTGCTCCGCACCGCTGCCAGTGTGGTAGTGCTGTTGACCGGCTCGGTCACCACGGTTTATCTTGCCAACGAAGCGCTGGCAGAATTTCACGCCACGCCAGTCTTAACGACATAATCCGTCGGGCTTTTGCCAGCGCCAACTGCGCGGCCATTTTAGAACCGAATGGCCTCGTACGTGACGATGGTAAAAGGCCTGATGGAATGACTCTTATTCCGTGGAAGATGGGGCGACCTTTGGTATGGGACGCTACCTGTGTTGACACCCTTGCGCCGTCACATCTTCCCGGTACTCAAAATAAGGCTGGTGCGGCAGCTGAATCCGCTGAGAACCTCAAAAGGAGCAAACATAGTAGTCTTGATAGTAGTTACATATTTGAGCCTTTTGGGATTGAGACACTTGGACCGTGGGGACCTGGAGCTCATCGAATTTTTAAAGACCTTTCAGGGCGTCTGGTCGAAGCCACACGTGACCAAAATGCTGGCCTCTACTTAGGTCAAAGATTAAGCATTGCCATTCAACGTGGCAATGCTGCCAGCATTTTGGGAACGTTGCCTACTGGTAGCGGATTATTAGATTAAGATTGTAAATAAATTAGTGTGTATTTTATTTAGTTATTTTAGTTTATGTTGTTTATTTTTTCTGTTATTATAATAAAGATCTTTGTGAACAGTAACGCGTATTTATTAGAAGTGTTTTTACTACTCGGATTAACTGTTCTGCGTGTGTCCGTCTTGGTTGGTACCACCGCTTTGCTCGTGAAGACTGCCGCCAAGCAGTAATGTGCAAGCACTACTGTGTTACGGTTTCATGATCAAAGTAACCAGTGAAAGCTTATGAGGTTTAATACCTAATGTCTCAATAGCGAACCTTTGTGGTTGAAAGGAAAACGTGGCAATGTTCTGTTTACCATCAGGCAAACGACCCGCTCATATTATTACCTAATAATAAACAAAAACTTTTTTCGAATATACTGGTTCATTTCTAGACCGTAATTGCTATAATAAAGTCCTACGATTATTTTTGCTACGTAACAACCAGAATAATCATATAGTTTCTATTACGTAACACCTGTACAGTTGCCGCCAAACAAATACCTTCCACAATTCACTTCTCTACATTTGCACAAAATTAATAAAGGCGAGAGTGTAACCGCATAAATAAAGGTCCAACCGCATTTCAGCTCGCGTCAGCACAATTCACGTTCCCCACGGAATATTTGTTTTAATATGCAATTACTCTAAGTACTTATTAAAAACTTTCAGACCTAGATTACAGGTTTATTACGACAGGTGCTCCTAATAGATGCATTAGGTGAAATTGAAAATTAACTGCGGTTTTAAACTATCACGGTTATTCAGAACAACGTTTGAGCCGTGTGGTCAAGTCTGAAGGACCAAACCATCTCTTATATTTTTGCCATCTGTTCTACATGGGTTTCTTAAGAGTCAGTTAAGGGTATGTTCAGGGAATAAGCCTCAGTCTCAACCTCTCCTTCCATCAACATCGTAATCTACTGCCTGGCCTATATATAGACGCCTAGGCGTCATAAAAACGCGGCGTTATAAAAAAAGGCATTATAATAAAATAAAAATCTATATCAGGCGCGCCTGATATAGATTTTTATTTTTTTTGTTTTTTGATAAAATTTCAACATACTAAAAGTGTTTACTATGTAGCTACTTTGTTTATGAAAATGTTTTGATACGTTTACTTTTTTCATTACTTATACTGCTAAATTGTGCATGTGTAGTCTACACCTTTAATTATAATAGCATTAGAATAGAACTCTTGAATGTTCTGTGTGACTGTTATAATGTATAATATGTTGGTGTTCTTTTTAAAGAACACGGACATTATAATATACATATTCTTAATAAAGATTATGATGATAAATCTGTTTGTGTTTTATGCATAACAAGATTAGCAAGCTGGGTTTGGAAAAAAAGTAAATACATTTATCTAAAGAATTAAAAGAAGTTACTGTAAGAAAAATATATTGCATTCTTATGTTGAAGTTTCATTATATATTTTATAGAAATCGTGTATGTATATCACACGACAGTGATATACATGCGATGAGCTAAAATAATTGCAGCATAAGATTATTTCAATCCAACATAGACAACTCATATAGGTACTACGAAAAGCTTTATGCACCATTAAATATCAAAAAATGAATGTGGTCGTAGGAGTGCTTGATGGAATGACATTAATAAAATTTCCAAAAAGTCATACATAACAACCCGCAAAAGTTCACAAAGGGATACGAATGCTACTTTTTAAAACGCTGGTTGACAGTAACGTAGCTGTACAATCCATAAACAGTAAGGATGTCACTGACTTTATTATAATTTATGCATGCACAATGAAATATTACTCCTATGACTATTTCCCGGATAAAAGGTAGCCTATGTTACTTTCCGGTCCATAAACTATATCTATGCCAAACATTGCGTCGATCCGTTGCTCCGTTACTGCGTGAAAGAAGGACAAACCAACAAACACACTTTCGCATTTATAATATTAGTAGGATGACGGTATTTGTTAAGTAAATAGGTGTGCTATTATTTTTATTTAATAATATCTACTATTCACTACCTCTACAATGTTTTACTAAGTTGATGTATGAAGGTTGATTGTTTAATTTAGTTTGTAACAGATATATAGACCTCACTCAACCGCAGCTTGCTCATCTGTCAGTTTTCTTTTCAAGTGGTTCTATTTTTAGAGTTTTAGAGTTCCGTAATTGCATTTTATATGAGTACAACAAAGAATTCAAATCAACTGCATAGTGGCCGAATGTCGACCTATTATTTTTCGGTTCAACCGTACGCGGATTACATATTTTGTACTAGCAATTTATCAGAACAAATATTGAAGCTATAAAATCCCTGCAATAGGAACGAACACTGGCTTCTGTTAATCCTACTGTAGAAAACATACAGTTTATGTTTGTGTAGTGACGTGCGAATGTAGGGCCATCAAATGTTGCCCAAAAAATAGAGATGTATTTTTGTGGCGGAACAAAAATGCGCGCCTCATTTATCTTGTTTAGTGTACTTTAAGAGAGATTTTGCGTAGCTGTCAATATCTATTTTTAAAATACAAGTAAAAGCTTTTAAAATGAGACTGACAAGTCTTATAGCGTGAAATAAAAGTGCCTTCGTCATGACATTATTCTGCTTTCGCGTGAATTGCTATAGCAGTGAGGCCAGCGCGATTAAATGTTGTTGTGCCTAGAATAGTAAAATATGAATCATGGATTCTGATGATGCAAATAATATCTGTGATATAATAATATCTGATGATCAAATAATGCGATGAAGGCGCGGCTTTCCATGACGAATTAATAAATATTGTGTTGCAATTTTCTATGACGACGACAGGGCATTTTTTAATGTTCATTAAAACCAGTTAAAACCCTCTATATAGGTCGCCAAGGAAATACAATGCGTCAATCTTAGACCCCATTTTAAGCTTTGGTTTACCATCATCTTCAAACAAAAACTGGTTGGTTTGACTTGCCGACAAACGATAAAAAATAGAAACTAGCCAGAAAAAAGCGTACTCATGTAGAAAGTAGGCTATACCAGCGACAATCTACCAGCACTTATCGATATGTAACTATGGTAAGAAAATAAGCATTATTCAAATGAAGAAACAAATGTCGGCCTACTAATGCTGATCGAAGCAGGCTTGTCAGACACATTTGTATTTTTGCTGGTTCGGCACAAAGTATAAAAACTCGGTACCATCTGCTGACTATCTCCCAGGTTCCGATAGGCGCTGGTAGATCGGCGCAGGCTTCCTATTTTCTACGTGAATACATACATCCTATGACATGAACGAATTTGAATTTAACACGCTGCATTACAGCACAAATCGATTCACATCGACTTATAGGTGGTTTAAATATCCTGTAAATTGGCATGAATGTTCCGTCATCAATATAGACGAAGTCGAGGGGGGGTTGAGGATCTATTAAGGTATTTAGGACTTTATTGGTACAAATGAGGTATATGCTTAATGGTTCAGCATTGCGATTCAATAAATAATAATAGGTAGCTACCTACCCACCAAACAAAACATGTTTAGGAGTTAAACACTGTTTAACAAAGGTTTAAAGTGTACTTTTTTTTGTGGTTATACCGCAAAAGTCAGTACAGGATGACATATGTATGTACGACGTACGTACATTAATTAAACAGTGTGTTTAACAGCTGGTACTTCAACCACTTTGACAATTAGGAATGACGTTTGTATATGAGTATGTACGGTGTGTATGGATGTGTGAGACTTGTTTGTACTTTGATCTCCGCTCCAGAAACGCGACGAAAAGGAAAAGTGGTTTAACATATAATACAAACACGCTCACGAATGTGTTCCTAGCTTTTCATACAAGAATTCCCTCCAGGCCCTACATTTAGCATTGAATTTGCACCTAATTTGCTAAACCGTCGGCACGTTCCGCCTACACGCTCTCATTTGTACCGACGACGTCTCTAGTATCGATAAATTCCTAATGCTACCCAACACTCGATAAATTTAATATTGATACGGTATACGGCACTTTGCAGCTTAGGTTAATAATACTACTTTGTCCATAGCTGATGGGTTGAATGCGACTTTTACTTTTACCTTTGATTTTTGACGGCTCTGGGCTAAGTTTTTAGGAACTCTGTCTGTTAAGCATGGGGCTCCGGGTTCAATCCGTGGCCAGAGTAAACTTTGTGTCGTGAGTGTTGGATGTTTGTGAAATGTCACAGCATGGACTCAAAGATATGTGAGTCCATGCTGTGACATCCCAGGAAACCCCAGTGTAGGGTTCTTCTTTTCTGCAAGTGTACGTTTGAGTGGGTACCACCGGTTTGCTCGTGTCGTCTGCCACCAAGCAGTACTGTGTAAGCAGTATATTGTGTTCCGGTTTGATGAGGTCTTATGTTTCAAAGTTCTGGATAGCTACCTAAAGCATATGATTGAATGTAAAATAAAACACCTAATAAAACCACAAGTTTCTAGTTCAACGATGCGTTTCTATGAGTAGCTTGATTTCCACAAAGTTACGTTTTCCCAGAACGAGGTCTCGGAGTCCTTACCGATCAATATTGTCGGCAGCTAGTTTATTGGGCCTGTATTTATTACGTTGAATGAGATTGCTGAAAGCATCTGGCGTGGAAAGGCAAAATATATTGCGCAAAGAAAAAAGAACCTCTTCTAACTTGACATTAATTGATGCTACATTTATATGACAGACCAATTATTACTGATATACTTAATATTTACAATTGAATATGCAATTCCAATATAGTCGAACTCTTCAGTGGCTACAAGTAAGCCCGACGAGTTGGGGCTCAATATAGGATTCGTTTTGACAAGTCCTCATTAGATTGCACTTGGTATCGAAGTTCTGATGATGAAGCCAGGCGATGGAAGCAAGTTCTTTAGTTTTTAAAACTAGATATTATAATTATTAAGAACTAGCTCATTTATATTGTAGTGTATTGAGGATTTGTTAAAATAAGCATGACGATAGAGAAATACGCTCTCTTTATAAATTTCGCTTAAACCTTGTCGTCATCAGCGTGTACGCTGTTGTAATCTTGTGGCGTTATGTAAACGCCACAAGATTTACTCACTGTCAACATTGCCTCGTAATAACGTTCAGCGAGGTAAACCTCGAGCACCGATGAAACACGTGTCACGTGCAGTTCCGCATCGCTTGACGCCACTGTTACAATTTATTCTCTGAACAGGCTACCGTTACCCCATCACCATCAAATCAAATCAAAATTCTTTATTGTACACCAGTCTTAAGAGAATAAACACAGTAACAGATCTAAAAATTAAAGTACAATGGGCGGACTTATCGCTAAAAGCGATCTCTTCCAGTCAACCTTTGGATGGAAAGAGATTAATGGAGTGTGAGAGGTCGGTGGTGCAAATAGATATAATACTTATCGTAACAGATACACATTAGTACATACTATACTATATATTTTTATTATACTACATATTACATACACAATTCATACATAAATAAATATATATATATATATTCCTACATATATATGTATATAGATATATAAAACTACGAAGAAATAGCAGTTGAAGGACCAAGGTAAAAGTTCTTGAGTTGAGTTTTAAAAACAGACAGTGACGGAGCCTCCCTGATGGATGCTGGAAGCGAATTCCAAAGATGTACGGCTTTAACTGTAAAGGAGCCATTGTAAAATGTAGTATGGTGAACAGGTGTTTTCAGTTTTAGTTTTTCTGATGATCTAAAAACATGTTGCGTACCACTCTGAAGAAAGACAAATCTTTCTTTTAGATAGGGGGGAGTGAAAGGATTGAACAAAACATTGTATAGAAGAGAGAGAATGTGAGTATTCCGGCGAAGACGTATAGGCAGCCACTTGAGTTTAGCGCGAAATTGGGAGACATGGTCATATTTTCGAAGTCCGAAAATAAACCTTATGCAATAATTCTGGAGTCGCTCAAGTTTATTCAGCTGGTCCTCCGTAAGGTCAAGGTAACAGGCATCGGCATAATCAAGAATAGGAAGAAGAAGAGATTGAGCAAGCGTAACTTTAGTAGCTGTTGGAAGAAAGTTACGTAGTCTTCTAAGAGATGCCCCTGAAGCAAATATCTTCCGACTAACAGCAGCTAGTTGAGGACCCCATGAAAGAGAGTTGTCCAATATGACTCCCAGATTTTTAACTTCTGAGCTATACGGAACAACTACACCGTCAAAAATAATTTTAGGAAGAACTGAAAAATTAACTTTGGCAATCGTTCTTGAACTACCCACAACTATGCATTGCGTCTTGTTGGGGTTGATTTTTAACCCAAAGCGGCTACTCCAATCAGCTATACGATGTAGGTCAGAGTTAGTTTGATCCATATTCTTGACCTCACCATATTCTTGATCCTGAAGCAATGATGGCACAGTGGTAGCGTCGAGGTAAAGTTTACTAACGTAACGTGAGTGGTAGTGAGATCAGCAACAGATCCTATCGATGGTTCGAATCTGAGTTGGTAAGCAAGTAATCATTGTAAGGCTTGAATATTACAATGGTCTTCAGCTTTCAGTGAACAACAACATCGGGGACGTTTTTATAATATTATAATAATGCATTTTCTAGAGAACATTTTCACGTGAAAGTTATATAAAAACACAACTGCCCCAGCCAGTGTCACTCGGGATGATGTAAGGATTCTAACGATGAATCAATGGATGTATAGGGTCATACATCCAAATCTGTTCAGCCATTCAAAAGTTATGGTGGAACAAAGAAACACTCATATATACCTACATGGACCCTAAACACACTTGAAATTGCCAGTGAAATTGCTGAATTAGTGAACTGACCGATAGGTGCTTGACGTAGATTTACAATTCGGGAGTAGTAGCAATCTAGATACTAGAAAAAACCGTACTATCACTATGCTATGGTGCAAACACGACGATGGGTCTATTATGAATTTTAGTGCTATGTAAATAGAGGCAAGCAATTTTGTTGCGACTTGTTCTCTGACGTTAACATTGCTTGAGCACATCTGCCAATACACTTCTTGCCATACAATTTTGCAATTCATACTAACATTTTAACGTGTCCCACATAGGATCTCTTTAGCTACATTGGTACCTTTCCACAAATTGCTGATACGTCGTAAAATTGGCCCTTTTCCATAAAAGCCCTATTCATTACGAATTCAGTAGATGTAACGGATCCCCTTTATATTATTTCCCTTTAAAATGTAACTACTATACGAGGTTTGTTTGTGTTTGTACAAATTACTTTGCGTGTTACAGATTTGTGTAAATTAGTATTTTATACAATTGAATTCTAAAATAGTTGGGTAATATTATTATAAGTCCGTTCAAATACATATAATGACAGGTAGATATTATATATATTATATATATAATATAGCATAATTTGGGTCTTTTTAAAGCCCAAAGCGAGTTGAACAAATTCATTTATGTAGCAGATCTCCGTGCTTTATTTACGGTCACAGTTATCGTCACTAGTTAAAACTAGATAATAGGTAATCATATGCTAAGACAGTTTGCTTTTCGTTTAGCACAAAATTGGCACGGAATAAAGTCGATAACCGTAACCGCGTCAAGAAGCCCCGTGGCCCGATGTGCGGCAGTACTAATAGTTATATAGCCATCATTGCAGCAACCTCAGTCATTTCAAACATTAGTTACCAAAAAGATGAACCTATTTTCAACTTCCTGGACGTGAGGAGCTATTAAACTTAATCATATAAAAGTTTCAACTCTGGCTTTATCTTTATAGCACGGGTAAAATGCCAAAAGTTAGACAACTTTTATAGGCATTAAATTAAGGACGCCAAATATGAGTCATTAAAACTTGTTTACAACGTTTCCCTCTGAGGCATTTAACGTGGGACGAGAAGTTTTATAGACTTAATTAGATTAACGTTGGCAGAAGGAATTTTTATTCCTAATACTTATGTTTACACTCTTTCAGATTTGAAGTAAAAATATACTGAATTATTATTATCACTAATCTATTATGTCTCACTGTCCAGCAAAGGACTCTTTTCACGCTTTCTTTTGTTACCAGTCTATAGATTACATCCGCCAATCCTTCGCGTATGAGTCAAGTTCCAGTCTACTCTCTCATTTGTCTAGGTTGTTCATGCTGCCAAAGAATACTTACATATTTTTTAACATAACAGGGACTGTAGCAAAACCATGCCAAAACAGACAGCAAGGTGTAATGCCAGCCTAAGACGGCCATTACTGGTGGAAGGTGCGTGAGCGTTCCTTCGTACAGCACTAGTGGATCGTCGGCCAAGTATGTAAGGTAATCATATTAGGTTGAACAGCCTCTGTGTGAAGTACGGTCTAACCTTTGCCAAGAAATCTAAGGAGCTAATTGAACGTTAGACTCTCTGTAAGAGCCGCAATTGAAAGTAGATGATAAGGTAACCAACCATAAGCAAGCTGGAACACAAGATGGTACCGGCACGGCTTAATCTTGGAAAAAAAATGGCTGAACGTAACGGAGCGCACGGCTAGATCTATGATAGTATTGACCAGGTTGGCATGACCCCAATCGAAGACTGCCATTAAGGACAAATCGTTCACTTAAAGACCGAGGTCTTCCTAGAAACTGGATCTGAATGCAACTGGTTAATAATTATGTAACAAAACTGTTCTTGCATTAATTAATGCTAAAATGTTAAATCAGTATTTTTCTTCTGCAAGCACTGTAAATTAACAAGTGAAAGTCGTTAGATCACTAAACCTAGATGCGCAGTGCAAGATAATATGTCTTCACGAGTAACTTATAGCGCAGAAGTGTTCTAAATTCAAAAAGTATTAATTGAATCATTACTAAATATCAAAGTCCTTTACTTTAGAAGAACCTTTCATAAGTCCCAGTCTAATAAAATTTAGTTTTATTCTAACAACCCATTTGTGATAACGGAATACCAAATGAATTTATATTCTGAGAGGCTCGTAATTGCGTGAATTTCCCTTGGATACGGAAAGTGATAAATTCTGGCCGAGTAATTGGTGCAACACGCTTGAGGGAGCATATATTTTAATCGTGCGAGGTTCGCTGTTCACTGGGTAGTAACGACTTATACGACGAGATAACTGAATAAAATGTGTGTTTGTGCGTGTGTTGGCATGTGTAAGGATTGCCATTCTTTATTACAAATATGACCGAGAGCAGCTGCTAAATATATATATATAAAGGCTTTATTTACCCTGCCATGCTCTCTGTCTGAAAAAAACTTACTAATCATTGATTGGTGTACATCAATTTCACTTATAAATACTCCTATGCTTTATGCCTATAATATAATATAGATTATCCAACTGTTTTTGTAACTATAGCTAGGTTAGATGTAGTGTTTATTTATCTATTAGCTAGTTAATAAAGAATATTATATTATATTTACAGCATTTTATATTTATAGCTTTATATTTATAACTTAAAGATCTTTGCTTTTTATGAGCTTTTATTTAACTTGCAATTTTTGTATGTTTGTATGAATTTATGTATGTTTGTATGAATTTATGTATGTTTGTTTGTTTATGTCAAATCTTGCAAGCGAAATCTGACCCACTTCTCGGTGTTCGATTGAGCCTAAATTTTACATACATAAGTAAATCGGATGACAATGCAATATAATGATGTCACAGAGCTGGTCTGATGATGGAGCCGGAAGGCGGCCATAGGAACTGTATAACGAAACGACGTAACCCCATAGAGTTTCGGCTCGTTTGATTTGACTTTACACGCACTCTGATCCTAGATGATGCTATAACGCTTGTGTGGAAAAATATATTTTTCACAAAAAACTTATTCAATCTCTTGGATGACCAGTAAAAGCAAGCAATAAGAGGTTTCATTAAGCCGGCCCTAATGAGTCGGCGCACATTGTGACGTCACTTAACGACGACTGGAGAAAGCCGCCTCAGTTTTACATTTATTACAGTACGCCAAAACAGTATAGTTTTATTAGACAGTGGTGTCGATTCTGTAACCTCATACCTAATTTGACGGCTCCGTAGCTAAGTTGGTGGTAACCCTGCCTGCAAAGCGATGGGTCCCGGGTACGATTCCCGGCCGGGGCAGATTTTGTGTAAGTATAAAGTTTGTTCTCGGGTCTTGGATGTTTGTGATGTGTATCTGTGTATGTCCATGCCTCTTGCGACACAGGGAATCCTATTGCGGGGGTATGAGTGTGTAAGCGTTCGTTTAGTCTGTTGCTCCATTGCTACATGTGTGTGTGCAAAAGTGTGTTTGTTGGTTTATATGCATATAATATAGTAGTGATTCATGTGCAGGTAAGGTTCTTCAGTTCCTGAAGATGTTTTAAAATAAAATAGGTCGCTAACGCTCTCGTAAGTCAGTCACGTGCATCGGGTAGTAAGATTGGATTTTGCTCAATAAGCTTATTGGCTTTGCGTCTAAGCTATCATTTTCTATCTTACTCGTAGCTTTTGCGTGAAATGAGCTGAAATAAGTATGGAATAGAAATACGCAGATGTAACGATTTTTGTTTATGCAGTTCTATATACACGCTAAACTCAACAAAAAGAGGAACACGCTAAGGCGTATTTATGATTTTATTCGTGAAATATATGATTTTGAGCACGTAGCCCAAGTTACTCCTTATAACAGCTCAGCAATCAGTCAGTGAAAGTCCCGTCAAAATCGGCCCAGCCGTTTCGGAGATTAGCCGGAACAAACAGACAGACTGAAATAAAAAATTAGAATAGTGCTTTTTTGTTATAGGTAGGTACCGTATATACTTTCGTATGCGTTTAGTCAAAAGCTGTTAGTTTGACATTACAAACAGACACTTCAATTTATTTGTATAGATTTTTATTATTTTAACAAAATTATGTAGTAACTCTCTCTTTTCTTGAAGATTACTATTTAGTAAGACCGTATACGATAGTCATACTAGTGGTTATAGGAGGAACTCTTCTGCGAGTGTCCATCGGCCAGCTTTTCTCAACTCTCAGTCAGTCTGCCACCAAAGAGTCATGTGCATTACTGCGTTCCGGTTTG
The DNA here is from genome assembly GCA_907269065.1 of Crocallis elinguaria. Lineage (NCBI taxonomy): Eukaryota > Metazoa > Arthropoda > Insecta > Lepidoptera > Geometridae > Crocallis > Crocallis elinguaria. The sequence goes on along the minus strand of OU026079.1, from coordinate 4,470,647 downwards.
ATTTCACTAACTGAAGTAGTCAGTGAAATTACTTATTTTTGCTCATTGTTTGCTGGCGTTACGCTTACCACCAGGAAGACGAACGCTCGCCTCGTTATTCAATAGAATGAATAAAAAAATTCGGTTGTTTGACTCTTTTACGTTTTACAAATAGAATAAACAAAAGTGATACGTATCTACTCTGAAATACGTAATTTGGAGGAGTTCCGTAACGTTTTCAAACGTTCATTGATTTGCGAAATAACTAAGAGCTCGTAAAATATTAACATAACATGAATAAATAATGTTCTTGGTAAGGTTCTTGGTTGTGGTATTTATGTACGAGCTCTGCAGATTTCCAATATCCCAAAGGGATTAAACCTAGGTTTCACGTAGTTACAAAAACTGAGATACGTAAAGATTTATTGTGTGAAGAATTGAAGATAGATCTTTTGGGTATCGTCCCAAGAGAATCTGAATTCAGGCTAGACTTTCTTAGACGGCTGGTAGAAAAACGTTCAACATAGTAAAATAAATTTAACTCGGTAAAATGTATCAGTAACTTTCCCTAAATGTGGAAGAAAAATACGTGTAAAATATAACTACCTACACAAAAAAAAACCCTACAACGTTTCAGATATCAACATAAAGTTTAACTTTCTCAACATCTGAACTTGGAGTTACAAACACTACCTACTAACATTTAAAATGTACTAACATAATTAGTTTTGAAATTTTGTACAACATCTAGTGTGTTTACTGGGCCTAAGACCTAATACCTATTTTCTCAGGGTAACGAACACATTGCAGTGCCACGCAGGTGTTATGAGTGGCACTGCAATTATTATGGGCCGGGGTTATGCTTACCATCAGGCAAAATACCAGCTCGTCTCGCTATCAAATAGCATAAAAAACCTCAAGTGCGTAATTTAAAAACAAGAACAAAATTAGTATTGAAATTGTATAGAACATCAAGTGTATAATAAATAACATGTAAGCAAATTACTATGCAATCTATTTGAATTTTCTTTTTTAATATGAGGAAGGCAGTCTTTGCACGTTTGAAATCCGTTCTTCCGCAGGTTTGTTGTTCTAGAGTGACTTAAGGCTTAGCTTGATAGCCACCCCAGCCTCTATGCAGGCTACATAGGAGCTGGGATGGCTTAGGTAGACGCTGGCGGGGAAAACGCACAATACCCTCCAAGCGGGACGTCAATGCAGGCCTAACGCCCTCATCATGAATTAGAATACGCATATCAGTCACTGCCGAATGATTCTGCATCTTGATCTCCTGTTCTTGGCTCATTTTAATAGCCAACCCATGTAGGAGCTGGGGTGGTTCTTAATCTGAGCCTTATAGGGCGCTGGCAAAGCGTTTGCAGTAATATGGTTTGTGATTATTCAGATATAAAAATGTTTAAATTTAACAGGGCGTAAATGTTCTACAGTCTCCCCGTTTTGGTTTACAGCGGAAATAATAGGCAATAAATTCCAGAGCAAATATTGAAGATTGGGTTTATGTTCGACGTAAAATATATCAGATTTATGCGTTTATGACACTTGTAAGAAGGTCCAATGTAATGGGGTACTTACAGTAGTTTAATGGGTATTTAAGTAGAAAGTCTTTGAAAAAGATGTTGTTTCAATCTGTAATTCAGTACTATAATAAACGCGGAAGTGTGTTTGTAGGTCAGTTAGTTCGTCCTTCTTTCACGCTGCAACGGCGCAATAGACCGACGTGATTTTTTGCATACATATACGTGTAGTTTATGGACGGAGTTTTTATTTAAGGAAAATGCAATGTTTCAGTGGGAATCACCATGCGGTTGCAACCGCAGGCAGAAGCTTATAAATCTTGCGATTAAAACTGCCTATACCTATAAGGCTTCTTTGGAAGGGACTAGACCTAGACCTAGACCTTATATTCGGACAACCAAGCGTTCGGCAGAGTGCCACCCTTTTATGGTAGAAATACCATCAACCCACACCTAGCGTTGTGCTCCGGAACCGCAATAGTGCCCTACTGGTTTCTGTGTTTCCGTATAAAAATACCTACTGAATAGGTATTTACTGAGCAAGCTTATTTATTAATTTCAAATAAATGAATTTCTTTCTTTACGATGAGGTGAGATACTCAAACCAGCATATAAAAGTAAGATATTGATCTTATTGTAATAACCGTGTGACTCGTTTAGTGTGAGTGGTTGGGAACCCACCGTTATAATTCGTTAGTATATTTTTTCAATGTTGAACTTTTTTTATACCATTTGATTACGAGACGAGTTGGTCGTTTGCCGTTTGGTAAGCGTAACGCCAGCCCATATCAAATGCAGTGTTACTCAGAACTTTAAAACACAAAGGCCTGCGCGGCACTGCATTGCGCTCGGTACCCTGAGACATTAGGTATTAAGTCTCATAAGCCCAGTAATTTCATTTATAACAACCGTCCCAGGCTAAAAACAACTTTGAGAAGCGCTATTGTATCCATAATTGTATCGCGTAACGACTGTTTATTGTTTACTCAGTGTTCTAAGCCGAGAGTCCTGAACAAATATGCCTTTGATAATCGAATACCCAAATGGATTTCTCTTGTACATAAGTTGGCAGGAATAATAGACCAACATTCAAAATTATTCGCATTAAGCCAAAATATATAAGTTATTCAAAGATATATCTGATGGACTGAAAAATTATCATTGGAGTTATTGTAAAGAAGACTAATAAAAATAAAACCACTCAAATAACGCTTTTGTAGCCTATGTGAATGAAAAATAATGTTTATAGGGTACACCCTATAAACATTATTTTTTATTTCATTTTTTACAGTTAGGTATTACATGAGCAAACGCCATCTATTGGTTGAAGATGGTAAACCGCTAAACCGTCGCGCGCTACGTTTGGTTAAATTCAGTACAGATCGAACTTGGCCATTAGACATTCTTTATCGCGGAATTAAAACTACAAATTACCCACAATACTACGGCTAAATAAATCTTACTTAAAACTTATGTTCATACTAGCTTCTGCCCGCGGTTATCACCCGCGTTCCCACAGGAACCGTCACACCGATCTGTCAAATTAAATCAACTTGTCAACATTATAAAACTTTATTGACAGCTGTCAATGTCAATTTTATGTCACACTAACTTCTGCCCGTGGTTTTCACCCGCGTTCCCACAGGAACCGTGCATTTTTCCAGGATAAAAAGTAACCTATGCTACGCTCCGGTCCATAAACTACATCTATGCCAAAAATCATGTCGATCCGTTGCTTCGTAACTACGTGAAAGAAGGACAAACCAACAAACACACTTTCGCATTTATAATATTAGTATGGAAGTATGGATTATTATAATACAGAAGAGTAAAGATATTCAAAACAAATCCCTGATAAGCTTTATACCCTAAGTGCCTTGTCAATGACTTGACAAAGGTAAGACATATTTACCTTCCGAATGGCTTCTTACAAAACTTTTGCATTAGGGAACATAAACTTTATTATCTTAAATTTTCTGTTTTAGATTCATCATGTTAAAAGAGTTGAGTGCCTATTCTTGCAAAGAAAGGCAATATGTATAACTCACATCAATCAAAAGTTCGTTTTATGTATATATGTGGTATTGTTAATAATTGAAAATTTATTTATTAAATCATTTTCGACGTAAGCGGACACAAAGCACCAATAAACCAACAAATACACTTCCATATTTATTATAGTACCGATTCAAATAGTATGGACTTGTAATAAAACCAGTTGTATTTTTAACCGACTTCCAAAAAAGGAAAAGGTTCTCAATTTGGTGTGTATTTATGTTTGTTACCTCAGATCTCCCTCATTTATAAACCGATTTGGAAAATTCTTTTTTTATTTGAAAGGATATTCTTTCAGATTGGTCCCATAGAAATTTCATCAAAGTCGGTTCAGTAGTTTGTCACTGAAGTCGGTTCGTCACTTTTTTAAATCAATTTTAGCCGCTCTGCTCCAATTTTGCTATACAAACAAGCATCAATATTTATGAAAATCAGTAAATTCCTCACGGAAACAAAGAAAAAGTAGCTAACGAACCACAAATACGCACCAACACAATATTCACATAGCTGTTATTCCCAACACTGTAAAGGTCAAAATCGAGACAAATTGGGTCTTTAGTTTGGCTTTATGAAGGTTAGGGAAGATTCATTATTTATGACTGAACATTTGTCATTTTTTCTTCAGCGAAGAGACGCGTAAGGTCACAAAAACGATCCGCAACCATGCTTCTGTTTTGTACATAATAATATGACTTAGGCAAGAGAATAGGGCAAGAACAGTGTGCGATTCACGGTATAAAATGTATAGTGAGGGCTGTATTGCCGGTGTTGTTATTATAGTGACAATTAGTCTGCCTGTGATAAAGTAAAATCATAGAATAGGTCATAAGTTGTTTATAGAAAAATTTAATTTTCCAGAAAAGCTATTATTAAATACGTAATTGGTACTGAAATCTTGTGGCCACCTTTCGGCTCCATCATCAGGATCCTGGACTTCATCTAGGATCAGAGAACTTTTAAAGACAAATCAAATTAGTCCAAACTCGATAGAGACCTAGTCAAATCAAACAAGCCCAAACTCGATAGGTGCGTTGTGTCGTTACAGAGTTCGTACGGCAATCTTCTGGCTCCATCATCAGACCAGTTCTGTAACAGTATTATATTATATTGTATTGTTATATTGGTGGTAGGATTAACTGTTCTGCAAGTGTCCATCTGGGTTGGTACCACCGCTTTGCTCGTTAAATCTGCCACCAAGCATTAATGTGCAAGCATTACTGTGATCCGGTTTGATGAGCAGGGTATCCAGTGAAATTACTGGGCTTATGAGACTTAATACCTAATGTCTCAGGGTAACGAGCGCACTGCAGTGCCGCGCAGGCCTTTATGTTTCAAAGTTCCGGGTGGCACTGCAGTTGTTATGGGCTGGCGTTATGCTTACCATCAGGCAAACAACCAGCTCGTCTCGTTACCAAATAAAAAAAAACTCTTTGTTTTGTGATGGAACCTAGAAAAGAAATGCAGAGTAAAGCCTGACCGCGTAAGGCCTTCATCAAACCCACCATTCCACAATCGCAAACACATAGAGGAACTCAAAAATGAATGAAAAAAGTAATCGCTGAAATAGTTCCCAATTGCTATTCTCGAAGCTCGTGTCTGTCAGTTTTAAATTCCCAACAGTTTCGAACTTTATTTAATTTCGCAGATGTTAATCTCCACTAGGTAGATTTCGGAAATTTTTCGTTATCGGTTCAAATTCAGTTACTCAACGATTCTTTTAAAGTAGGATCATACAAAATTATTTTGTGCAGTCCTAGGCGGCGTCTTAAATGCTTACCATGTCCTAGCTTTATGATATCGATTTTGTAAGTACTAACGCTAAGTAGGCGCTTAACAAGTGACAGTGAAACAAAATTGTCATGTCAATTATTTAAAAATTAAGATCTACCATTACGACCGTTGCACATGACCGTCATTCAGAGCTTCTACTTTTGCTTTTCATCAAAGTGATCATTTGACGGCGAAAACCATTTACTTAGCAGAATTGGGGCCCTGGTCATTTACTATTTTTTACTTTTTGATACACACTGAAACTGACTGAGGCAATATATCCAACATTTTTGGTCACCGATACCTCAATTTTTTTGTACATCGTAAACCATTCGACTCCCATCCATCTGAATCCGAAGTAAATCAAATATATAGTTTAGTAAGACCGGTGGATTAATGGAACAATTTATCTGCTATTTATCACGTTTCCTCCAAATGTTTGTCGTGCTTTTAACCTACTTCGGCGTAAACATAGTCTTGACACAGATACCCAATCAGCGATGTTTGTGGATATGATGTATCGACGTGGATCGAGTGTCAGCGAAAGGGACCTTCACGTGGAGTCGCCCATTTATACGTGTGAATTTATGACTCCCATTTGTTCCCCAGACGTGGTGTACCTACTCGATCGTATTTTGTTTTATCCTCGATGAGTTATGTATTTATTAAAAGACCAACAGCACAAATGATAAATACAGATAAGTACATAAAAAGTTTCAAAATACAGCCAATAAAATAGGTCTCTATAATAGTTTTTTTTTGTTGAACCATTTAAAAGAGACACAAAACTAAAATAAAATCATGCGTCTGTGTGTGTGTGTGTGAGTGTGTGTGTGCGCGCGCGTGTGCGTGCGCTTGTGCGTGTTCGTGTTCGTGTTCGTGTGCGTGTGCGTGTGCGTGTGCGTGTGCGAGTGTGTGTGTGTGTGTGTGTGTGTGTGTGTGTGTGTGTGTGTGTGTGTGTGTGTGTGTGTGTGTGTGTGTGTGTGCGTAAATGGAAAGGTGTAGTAAAATAAATTCACTCTATTACTAACCAACTACATATTTACGTTTAAAAGAATATCCAAAAGAGGTCATGCCGTCACTATTCACCGGGTGGGGATTGGTCCGCACCCAGTAAATACTGGATAACCTTTCTTTTGAAGGTGTGCCTGGATGTGTTAAAGATATCGAAGTCTGAAAAATGTTTACAATATGTTAAGCTTATGCGTGTGATAAATTAAGTTTTATTATTTGACTACTATCGAACTTGGGCCTCAAACTAAATAAATGGGTTTTAAATGACGATGGTTTCAACGGAAAATGATCACTTTAACGCATACGAAAATTAATAATGATATTAAGTGATGACCGTCATTGTCATAGACGACCACGAAAAACGGTTGTGCTATAAATTATCGAAAGTACCAAAAGTTGACATTTTGCGACGAAACTATTGTAATTTTTAAACCATTTTTTTAGTAATAGAGCACTGTATTGTATACAAAGAACCTGCTCATATCTTTACGGGCCTAGATAAATGGCATTCGCTCCGAAGCGATTCTAATTCTACAGTCAATATCGCACGAAGTACTTATACCTAAATGAGATAAGATTGAAATAAGGATTCTTTAAGTTACCATGGTAACCATGGTAACACCCCTACCTATTGCATACATATTTGACTTTTCTACTACCGGTAGGGATTTTAGAAAGTGAATCTGTCTGCCCCGTATAGGTTTGTTAGATAAAATGTAGCAAAAAAAAATGGTAAGTTTTTAACATCAATTGGACGGTAGTTATATTAAAAGTTGGTTTTTGATACCTCGTCCATAAAAATACAAACAAAGTTTTTAATTAATTAGATTATTACAAAACCTTGTAAGCTCTTGTCTAGATGAAATATTAGAAAAGTTTTGAAGGAGTATCGAATATTTAGAATCTACCACGCAATCTGGGAAACTTATTTTGGCAGTACCAACAGAAATATTCGTGAATAATAGCCGAAAATAAGATAAAACTTGGAAATTAGGGGCTGAGATATGGAATATCTTTTATTTTGGTGTGCTATTATTTATTATGTTATTTAATAGGTACGTTTTTTGTGCTATTGAGTAACGAGACGAGCTGGTCGTTTGTCTGATGGTAAGCATAACGCCGGCCCATAACAATTGCAGTGCCACTCAGGACTTTGAAACGCAAAGGTGCCGCACTATAATTACACAAAGACATTAGGTATCATAAGCCTAGTAATTTCACCGGAGATACCTAATTAGTGGACCAAACGCTAAATTAACTATCAACAGTGTAAAGAAGCATTGAATTCCAATTCTATCCGTAATAATAATTATAAATGCGAAAGTGCACAGTTTGCTGTCAAGAATTTCGCAGTCAACATCGATTGCTACCATAGCGTAGTTGGTTAAGGCGTCTGATCTAGATAACCAGAAGACGCAGGTTCGAATCCTGTTGGAAGCGATATTTTTGTGAATTATATATTTTCGTGCAGAGTTTGTTTCTTTGTCTGTCCTTTAATAGCACATTTTCGCAAAAACAGATTATAATTATTTGTATAAAGGCTCCAGAGTGACAGGTATTTTAATTAAATCAAGTAAATTAAATTGAAGTGTCTGTTTGTAATATCAAAATAACAGGTTTTTACCAAATGCATACGAAAGTATATACGTATATACCTATAACAAAACAACCATTTTTAAAAATTTTGTCTGTCTGTTAGTTCCAGGTAATCTCCAAAACAGCTGGACCGATTTTAACGTGACTTTCACTGGCAGATAGCTGATGTTACAAGGAGTAACTTAGGGTACTTTTTAGAAAAAGAATTCAGGTTCCGCGCAAAAAAATTAAAACCCATAAAATCCAATATATCTCCACGCGGGTGAAACCGCGGGCAGCAGCTAGTTGTAATTAAAGATGACACATCAATTACACTCAGGAGCGATATCTCTTTGTCAATCTTGGCAAGACGCTTGAAAATATTTTTATTAAACTTTTTTGAAACCCTTAAGTCTCTGCGTGATTATTAGCGAACGTTGCTAGAGGATTTAAGTTTTGCGATAAGTGCTTAATATCGCCGCATCGATCTTTGTGACAGCAGATAAATTATACTCACCAGCGAGCGTTAGATAAAAACTAAGCTGAGAGATTGAAGGATCACTCTGCTTAAAAGCATCGTGAATTGTGATCCAACACTTGTCTTGAATACATATAATACTAGTTGCGTATTGTGACTCTGCTCACAAATAGACGTAACGACCCGGTTTGCGCCTAAAACAGTGTATTTATCTGGGTGAAAACTGAAAAGTATTCTATGTTAAGGCACTGTCCAAGTAGCAAAATCTCCTGTTTTTCGTCACATATATATCCGTTTCCGCATACATATTACAAGCAAAAAATAATACAGTATTATAGTCAACTGTTTAAAGAAAATACTTATTCAAATATATTGTGTAAAAGTGTCCAGATTCTTGAAAACAATCGCAAAAAAGACCACGAAAAAGCTTTTTGTCTCAAAATGCCCACTCAATACAGTGACAACTATCATATTTTATGTTACCTAAAAAAAGACAATATAATAATCTAAAGAGATAAGTAAAATATTTAAACTTAATGTCTCTCTTTTTCTTAATTAAATTAAAACTACCAAATAAAGTTCAACTAAAAGTATTATTGACTGAGAATTGGCACGCTTCAACTGATAGATCTTTCAATTTGTACGCCTTCCTTATAGATAAATCATGATGATCGTTCAATACATATTCTATAACAACAATGCACTTAAGTAATTGTGTGCACTATGACGCATTTTTATATGAATAGAATATATATTTATCTTCAAAAAACAAAACAAACAAGCTCTTCAAGCACAACAAAACTAAAAAGGCCGTAAATTGTTTTGCACTACTTCGTTAAAGTAAATTTATCGTAGCTCTTAATAGCTAACATAGAGAGGTGTTGGCTTACCTTTCCATTAACTTTATACGGCCAATAAGAGAGCTTGCTCCGAAGAAAACAACTATGCTATTAATAGCTACTAAGAATCTTATATTGCCGAGAAGAGTCGCCGAGTGGGTTTTATGAAGTCAATTGTTAGGTCTGTTACTGAGATACTCAGGAATAATAGGGGTCGTTTTGAAATAGAAGATTACGTCTGTATTTATAGTTATTAGGACAAGCAATTCATAAGAAACTAGCTTCTGCACGCGGTTTCACCCGCGTTCCCACAGGAACCGTGCATTTTTCCGGGATAAAAATAACCTATGTGACTTTCCGGTCCATAAACTATATCTGTGCCAAAAGTCACGTCGATCCGTTGCTCTGTTGCTGCGTGAAAGAAGGACAAACCAACAAACATACAAACACACCTTCATATTTATTATAGTACGGATTCTGGGATTGGGTTTATTGGACAAAATGTACTATAACTAAGTATTTGTATAATATACCCATACAAATACTAGCTTTCACTGGCGTGCTATGTATCTTTATAAATTGTAATCATGTTATGATTCCGATGTATAAGCTATATTACTGTAAAGTTTCATCTAAATCCGTTCTGTAGTTTTTGCGTGAAAGAGTAACAAACATCTATCCATACATACGTTTATAATATTATTAAGTAGGGAGTAGGTTATGTGACGTAGCGCACCAAAATTGTTCATCATAAGCCAGGATCATCATAACCAGGATTCTGTGAGGTCATAACCTGTGTGTTTTTTTTACTGTTGGCAAGCATAACGTAAGCATAAAATAACAGTCCATGTACGCAATATAACAGGGATCAAATTTCCGGTAAAAAGCAAAATTTCACCAGTAACAAGAAGCTGCGCGCAGAGACAGGACAAAAACCTAACTAATTTTATATCTGCAATGCGGAGACATTTTTAAAGTTATCCTGTAGATACAGTGAAAAACAAAATTAAATGTAACGAGTCAACTCGAACCATTTGATATCGACTAATACATTATCCATACAAAGAAATGAACAGGAATAAAAAGCTTGATACATTGAAAACGTTAGCACGAATAGATTCTGAAAGTTGGTCCCAAAGTAAAAAAGGGTTGGGGCAAAGTTATTCTTTAGTTTTTGTGTCTGTTTTGTTGTTAATATTCAGTACACACTGAAGTTGGGCTATGGAGGCGGTTACAGAAATTGGTTACGGAAAATTTATTTATTGGATTAGATTTGCACGACTCTACCGTCGAATATAGTAAAACAATTTATGATATGTTATGACATCAATGTATACTTTATCTATAATCATCCAAATAAATCACTAATGAATTATTTTTAATTTTATTTCATTGTGAATTGCTTCTAGGATATACAAATCCAAAAATGACATATTATAAATAAATATTTATATTTGTTAACCTTTTATAAAATTCATATTTTTTAAAGTTTCATTTACCTCTGGAATGAGATCAATCTCATTGATCTCATCTCTCAACTCCAATTTTCTCAATATCAGAGAAATATAGCCTGATCAATCAGCCTATATTTTTTTAGCCTCCGTCTGTTAAAGTGACGTGTAACCAAAATCCTGGTTGTTATCTGGATCAACGAATTAGTATTTCCATTCAATGCCAACATGTGGTTTAGCGCTGCCAACCGGTAGTGGTTCGGTCATTTAGAAGGTTACAGAGTAAATTCTAAATTAAAATAATATTAAGTAGTGTTAAGTCCAGAAATGAGACACTCGGTTTGAATAATAATTGACACGTGTATTTATCGCTCGTAGTTCAATGAGGACTGCTGTCCTTCCCCGCGTCTTCGTCTTGTGTAGCGCTGGGCGGCTGGGCTGGTGACTACGGCGTAGCACTGACTACGGTGTAGCTGCTGACGTCATAGCGTAGCACCACTGCACCACACCATGTTCTACCATTATTCTTATAGTAGGTCTAATCGAGTGAGGAAAACTTTGGAAACGTACCATAATTTGATTGATCCGACTGATACGCATTTGGTCGGTTTTTATTTTATTGTTTTATTTTTAAATTAGACTGTTTACTACAAACGACACAAAGTTGAAACTACTTGAAACCAATCAAACGACAAGTCTCTACTCGTTCCTCTGAACTAAAATGAAATATACACTACAGTAAAACCAAAGAAACCGAATATATACAAGCAGATACTACGAGTATCACTAAAGAAGTTAAAACCACCGAATAGTTTCCGCGAACAAGTTCGAAGCTGCGGTGAACAGATAAGTTTTGAACACAAATTAGAAATTTTCCAGCTGAAAAGACGGCTTCATTGAAATGTACTACCGTATTTCCAGATCCCGGTAATATTCCGGTTTCATCCGTTCTCGTTTCACCCGCCTACTTGGAATACCGGAATCAGCATTATTAATTAAAACGTGGAAAGCTTCTTGTCAGATATTAATATCAATATTGGAAAGGTTATTTTTTTTTATATTAGTTGGTAACGAGACGAGCTGATCGTTTACCTGATGGTAAGCATAACGCCGGCCCATAACAATTGCAGTGCCACCCAGAACTTTGAAACATAAAGGCCTGCGCGGCACTGCAGTGCGCTCGTTACCCTTGAGACATTAGGTATTAAGTCTCATAAGCCCAGTAATTTCACTGGATACTCTGCTCATCAAACCGAAACACAGCAATGCTTGCACACTACTGCTTGGCGGCAGACTTCACGAGCAAAGCGGTGGTAACAACCCAGACGGACACTCGCAGAAGAATTAGTCCTCCCACCAACATTCATTTTCGCTAGTGGGAAATTTGACTAAAAAACTTTCTAAGTTCACTAGGTTGTGAATGTCCAGCCGGACTACATAGTCGACGACGTAGCGTTTAAAGTCCCTTGATCTTGTTAACCGCTATATAAAGTCTCTTTATAATTTAATTTAAGAATATTTATTAGGACTGCATTGTTTACTAACTTATGTCGCTTACTGTACATATTTGTGATATACGTACGCTTGGTAAATAATAAGAAGAATTACAAAATGTATCATTATAATATACTTCGCCAAATATTAAAAATGTACCTATTCAAATTAGATATGATCATTTATTTATCTATATCTTCTATCTATACATATATAATAATAATATCACTTATATCTTCTAAAAAAGAAATAAAATTGAAGTGCCTGTTTGTAACAACAAAATAATTGTCTGTCTTTCTGTTTGTTCCGGCTAACTCTGAAATGGCTGGACTGATTTTGACGGGACTTTCACAGGTAGACAGCTGACGTTATAAGGAATAATGTGAAAAAAACTTGGCGGCTCACCCACCAATGACATAGATAAAAATTCTAATTCGTATCGTGTCATTGGTTGGCGTTAGGATCACTATTTATGTCATTGGATGTCATCCCCCGAATTTATTTACATTATTGGACAAGTATAGAAAACCAGATCGTATTCCGATCCCTTCTTCTATGGTATATATAATACAGTATCTTAAACCTCACAACCAGCGTTTCTAATCTTAGTCTCGAGTTGAATCAAAAGTATATATAGTAGTACATTTCTATAAAATGTAGTACAATTCATGTAGTACTTGGGATGGCTTGCCCGAATACTGATCTCCCTATGGTTTTGTCCTCACAGAAGTTGTGGGATCGACCGATCTGCGACCTAGCACGGAAAGGTCTTTTAGATACGTGCCTTAGTGTCGCAGATCGTGCTCGTCTTCTTGCAGTTTCTGTGTGGGAATCAGGGCTTTGGTTGCAGGCCGTCCCTTCTTTTAATACAGGTAACCTATTAGATCCATCCGCTTTTCGTCTTGCTGTTTGCTTACGTTTGGGTGCGAGGTGCTATGTTGCCCATCGCTGCCAGTGTGGTACTGCTGTCGATCAGCTCGGTCATCACGGCCTCTCTTGTTCCAGAAGTGCCGGTCGAATTTCCCGTCACGCCAGTCTTAATGACATCATCCGCCGGGCTTTTACCAGCGCCAATGTAGCAGCCATTCTCGAACCGAATGGTCTTATGCGTGACGATGGTAAAAGGCCTGACGGAATGACGCTCGTTCCTTGGAAATTGGGGCGGCCCCTAGTGTGGGACGCTACTTGTGTCGACACTTTGGCACCGTCTCATATTTCCGAGACACAAATTAGGGCTGGCGCCGCGGCTTCTTCGGCTGAGCGACTCAAGCGGCGCAAATATGCTAACCTCGGGAGCGGTTACATATTTGAGCCGTTTGGTGTTGAAACATTGGGTCCGTGGGGGCCGGGAGCTCATAATATTTTCAAAATTTTGTCAGAGCGTTTGATTGATGCGACGCGTAACCAAAATGCTGGTAACTATTTGGCTCAACGGATCAGCATTGCGGTTCAACGTGGCAATGCCGCCAGCATGCTGGGTACGCTTCCTACTGGTAGTGGGCTAGAACATTTGGATTATCTATAGGCCTACTAGGGCTTGTAGATTATCCAACTGTTTTTGTAGCTAGCTAGGTTAGATGTAGTGTTTATTTATGTATTAGCTAATTAATAAAGGCATTTAGCCAATTTAAAAAAAAAAAAAAAAAAAAAAAAAAATTCATGTAGTACATTTCTATAAAAGCTACCTGAAACAGACTCGGGCGACTTTTAAATTTATTTTTTTCTTTTTTACTGAATGAACGGTGATGTTGAAATTTCAAATAAAATTTAGGTCCACATACCGGAATGCACAGTAACAAGATGGAGGTCAGCCGCTGAAAATATTTGAGTCCGTATCTCTCTTGAGGAAATAAGTAAAATATTTTAACGAAATTTTCAGGTGGTTCCGACGGACTTTTCACCAAAGGAACACTGACAGACTGACAACTTATCTTTTTACCAGGCTTTTCAAGTTGTTTGTAAATATATTTTTTACCAAATTGATTTCTGGATTAGAATAAAACACTAGCAAAAACATCTATATTCTGTGTCAACATATTATGGCAAAACAATTTGGGGAACAAAAGGTGTAAGATGCTCCCTGCTATGAATACTAGTTTAATCATTCTGAGCTGTACCAAAAGAAATCTATTGTATCCTTGTTAAATACTTGTAGATCGGTCTTTATTCCATGTCTTTATTTAGGTTACAATTTTAAGTTTTGGTGTCAAATACAACTTTTCTAAATATATAATGTTGCAACTGTGTTGTACACGGTTGGTACTTCAATTCCATTGATAATTACAACAAGATATTGCATCCGATAATTTTATCATATCATTACTTTTGATTCGATATTAGTACTTTAATTAATACAGATATATACTTCCATTCTAAACTCTGTATCAATATTATTCTCTGTATTAATAATATAAAATTTGAGGACCTGCTTGGCATGAATTATACACTTACAGGGCATAAAACCTCCTTCCTTTTACTCAAGTAATATCTACTATAGTATATAAATATTACATCTGGGTATATATATTCAGCATTTAGTTTATTTTTAGGCAGGAATTTGTTTTTTTTTTCATAGAATAGCCGTTATACTGTGTACATTGGTGTTTCTTGGACGTCCTCTTTGACGTGGAAAGTGGTACAGTATAACTGTACCACTTTCCATGTTAATATTCCATGTTAATATTGCGTGCGGTTTTGGAGAATCGTTGTTAAAAATAACTATTTAGATATGTAATCATATTTGTTAATAGTAAGAATTTTAACGATGAAAAAATTCCAAAAGTTGTTTTTCCAAATCTTGGTATAAACTTTAGAAGCGCGTTTGACGGCTTTATTTCAACAATGCTTAAAGTTCTAAAGGGAATGCAGCCTTGTCCAAAACAAAGTAAGTGGTAGCTTGAAGTTTTACAGTTACACCGTTTTCAACATTCCGTTATTCAAAATGAAAAGCAGTATATAATTTATTAATAATTAATAAAAGAGGTAAAGTGTGTTGTTTGTTAGTTACCGCGTTTATTTTTTCTAAAAATTCTTTCACTAATAAGCTAGGTACATTATCTCTGAATGTTATTGTTCTTCCAAATGGTGTTCTTCCTTTTTACACGACTGCCCAAAAAAGGAGTGTCATGTTTTCAGGATTCATGTATGTATGGACGTTTGAGTTTTTTTATCCCACCATAACTTTTAAATGCCTGAATAGATTTGGATGTATGGGATATCATTAGAATCCTTACATCATCCCGAGTGACTCTGGCTACAGCA
The DNA here is from genome assembly GCA_907269065.1 of Crocallis elinguaria. NCBI lineage: Eukaryota > Metazoa > Arthropoda > Insecta > Lepidoptera > Geometridae > Crocallis > Crocallis elinguaria. The sequence goes on along the minus strand of OU026079.1, from coordinate 4,455,196 downwards.
GTCTTGTTTTTAATTTTTTTTTAATTATATATTTGTTTGTTTGTTTGGAGCGTTTCGAGTGTCGCAGATACAGTAGTGTCACATATAGTGACGCAGATGCTTTTAGGACCAAAAAATAAACCTAGAAATTGAAAACCTTACATCATTAACCGGTTAACCGTATTAGGTAGTTACACATCTAACCGGTAAAAATGGTTAACTGTGTTAACAATTTACTCAGTTTTGTTTCTTACAGTCAGATGTGACCCGTTTGATTACAAGCAGTGTAGATCTAAACTCAGTCCCATCACTAAATACCTATAATCCATCGATACGAATTATAATGTATACTAGCTGTGCCCCGTGGCTTCGCCCACGTAGCTTGAGTTACTCCTGGTAACATCAGCTATCTGCCAGTGAAAGTCCCGTCAAAATCAGTCCAACCGTTTCGGAGATTACTCAGAACAAACAGACAGACCGACAGACAAAAAATTAAAAAATGTTTGATTTGTTGTAGGTCCGTATATACTTCCATATGCATTTAGTAAAAAGCTGTTATTTTGATATTAGAAACAGACACTTCAATTTTATTTACTTGTATAGATAACATTGAACTAGTTGAATCTCTCACTCAATATCTTCTCTCATTTCATGAAAGCACACAATACTAGAGAAGGCGTGCGCACAAATTTATCTGTCGACGAATTCCCTTAGCCCCGTTGGCAATGTGCCACAGTGAGACCGTTTTTAAAAGCCTACAAGTCACGATTACAAGTTCGATTGCAATTTTTGCGATTGCAGTTCTCGCAAAACCTACTAATATTATAAATGCGAAAGTGTGTTTGTTGGTTTGTCCTTCTTTCACGCAGTAATGGAGTAACGGATCGACGTGATTTTTAGCAAAAATATAGTATAAGGACCGGAGAGTAACAGACGGAAAAATGCACGGTTCCTGTAGGAACGCATAGGTGAAAACCGCGGGCAGAACCTAGTTTTCTAATAGTTTCAATTTTTCACAAGGTTACAATGGTTCATTCTATTAAATTAAATCGAAATACACCTAAAACTTTGGCGCAGTGAGAGCTTCGCGGATTCAAATCAACGAGAAACGACCAGTTTGTTTATTTCGTGTCATTTTTTTCACGACATTGCGTTAATTATTCCTCTAAAAGGGGTAGCCACTCGTTCGTAACCGGTTATTTCATTGTATTGAATAAAATATCAGGCTATGTTATGGTTTTCATTCGAGAATTACTACAAAAGTGTAAAAAAAGGTTAAATGTAGCATTTATTTATGTATTAGCTATAAAGGCATTCAGCCCGTTAAAAATAAAAAAAAGTATTTTCAACATACTTAGTGATGGTTGTCGCCAAATTTTGAAAATGTAATACTACATCTACAGTTACTAAAGACCGATAATAAGGAATACTTGAAGCGAACTACAACCACATTTTGGGATGATGTCATATTTTGTTTATTCTATTCTTTAGCTAAAGTCTGATCAATAAATTCTACAAGGCCTGTTGTCTTCGAAAACCAGATCTTTTACGCCCCGTCCGGGGTTAACGGACTTTTTCACAATAATATGTTTTTTGAGAGCACAGTCTATACAAAGCGTTGCTGAAATTGGGTCTAGGCAAAAACATAGTCGTGAAACTGAAAGTTTACTGTGGCATAAATAGTTATCTCAACCTCTCATTCACCTATTTGCTGCCGAAAATGAACTTTTTATTAAAACCGCTGTCAAAAACAAAGGACTAGTCATTTGTTTCCTTTAAATTTATGGAAATTAGCCTAGGGTTTGTAGTTATAAAAGGCCACGATTGTTTTTCTCACGAACTAAATTTAGTAACACTGTGTTTCTTTCAGATTCATTATCAGCCTCCTACGCTCCCACTGCACTGCTGAGATACCGGCCTTCTCTTAGCTATGGGCCATAATCCACCACGCGGGCCCAGTGCGGCTTGATGGATGACACATGTCCTTGAATTTTGTGGTTCTTGAACATGCCGGTTTCCTGACTATGTTTTCCTTCACCGTTTTAGAGCGAGTGTGAATAATCCACACATAACTTGATATAAGTCATTGGTGCGGACCGAGTCGTGATTCGAACTATGGTGCGTCGGATTGAAAGTCGCACAAGTTCCCGCTTGGCCACACTCGCTCTAGCACAATCTTTCCGATTAAAAGATAAAAATAAAAAGGAAGATATTTAATAAACTTTGTTAACCTCACGTAAACGCGTACACGCGCGTTCGATTGTAATGAAATGCGCATGTAAGCGCGTATCATAAAGGCGTAAAAATACGAGTTTATAGGCACCAAAAATAAGCCCAGTCTGTAAACGCCATTAACGCACCTATATCGCAAAACAAAAACGCTTTTGTTTCATTTCTACTTGTGATTATATTTCATACTGATGTAGAAATAATACTATTGGATTTCAATGAAAAAACAATACTGTTGGAGCTGTTTCGCAATAATCTTATCTGGCCAGGCCTTATTACTGTAACATGATGAATAAATACTTACTGAAACTTCAGAAATATTTATAGTACATTTCAAATTATTGCTACATACCTAACCATGCGCAATTATATTATTCTTAGTTTTATTCATATTCATGAAACGCAAATGATTTCCATTAATATAATTTCTAGTAAATTAATACAACTGATATCAATTAATTTACGATGCTGTTCTGTTTATCTTTCAATATCGTAATTGGATTGAAGTCGCCAATTTTTAATTGAATTTTAAGCTCAATTATTGTTTGGACTCAAAACTTACTTTCATATTTTTGTTATGTACCTAAACATTAGCCAATTTTACGATTCTAAGTTTTTACTAAAAAGTATTTAGAGAATTATATTTCGTGGTGTAGTCAAAATAAGATCTTTATTTATCAATACTAGAAGGTGAACATTATTTATTTTCCACATTAATTATTGTAATTGGTTTTAACTTGTATCTTCACACTGCAGGGCTGTGACTCAAAGACTTTTTTTCAATTTGTCACGGTTATCAGCTATTATAGGCCGGTTCTTCAGGTAACAGACTAATTAATGAATACGTCATCAATTGCGTGAATTAAAGTCACTAGTTATATTATATACTCGTACTAATTTCAACAAACTCTAAATTTTGTTTAAAATCTACTGACTCCAAATTATTATTTTAGAGTCCGTGCCACCACTGAAGTCCAATAGGCGCATCGTTGTAGTAGCTCAGAAATATGAGGCCAACGATATTTCTTATTTTCCCTTCCACGTATTAAAGTATAACATTAAAGTATTCCAAGTGTTGAAGAAGTTTTCTCAAAACATATGAATAAATGCAATGATAGGGCGATTTTAGTTCCTCTTTAATCCGCAGGGCTTCAATCGTGGCGCGGACTCTACTAGCACGATCCATATATCTGAGCTTCAATGCACTACGATGGATAATTACATTTAGCTACGAAGCTACGCATCTATAAGTCTACGGAGTAGAGGTTGCTACGACCACGGCACGGCATTACGCAAAATACAGAAAAAAGACCGAAAATATTTTTTTATTACTTTGATAAATATGTATTTCCACAAAGTAAAATAAACATAGATTATTACTTTTGAATAGAGTATTAATATATATAACCACAGTATTTGAGGACTTGTGACTTGTGAGATCCACTAATCAATCACCCTTACACGCACGGGCCCGCGTGGTGGATTATGGCCTATACATACTCTCTCAGAAGGCTCTTGAATACTGCCTTAGTATTGGGAGCATAATTTATACAATGATCGAATGTATACAGACGTAAAATATTCTCAAGTGTAAGTTTATTACAAACTAATCACTTGGTAATTCGGCCGAACGTTTTACAGATGAGGTGGTTGTAGCTTGCCAGAGCGGATGCACCCGGGTGGCGCTCGATCAATGTCTGTGTGGAAACTGCAGTCGTTTGTTTTTTGCTATACTTTTCACAGCTATTTTTATTCGCTACTGTATATGTAAATAATTATACATCTCAAAAATTTCAGTCTCAAAAAACAGGACTCGAACCTAAGGAGGTTGTTGGTTAAAAGAGCATCTGGTCTAAATTACATAGACGCAAGTTCGAATGCTGCGGGATGCGAAATCTTTGAGATGTTATATGTATTTACGCTAGCCTTGGTAAACACTTTAAAATATATATAATAAAACCATCAAACTCAGAGTATTGATTATTGTTACTGCTCTTCCATTGAAACCGTTTAGTAACGCCACCAACACCACACGGACTCAGCATAAGTGACCGATATCCATACTAATATTATAAATGCGAAAGTGTGTTTGTTGGTATGTTGATTTGTTGGTTTGTTGGTTTGACTTTCACGTAGTAACGAAGCAACGGATCGACGTGATTTTTGGCATAGATATAGTTTATGGACCGGAGAGTAACATAGGTTACTTTTTATCTTGGAAAAATGCACGGTTCCTGTGGGAACGCGGGTGAAAACCGCTAGCAGAAGTTAGTGTAACATAAAATTGACATTGACAGCTGTCAATAAAGTTTTATAATGTTGACAAGTTGATTTAATTTGACAGATCGGTTGACGGTGCCTGTAGGAACGCGGGTGAAAAGCAGAAGCTAGTAGTAATATAAACTTGAGATAGAACAAACAAACGCCATTAAGGAAAAATAAAAATGTAACAATAATATCAACAAGTGTGACCACAATTTACTCTGTGACCTTTGGGAAAAAGCACTAATAAATTAAAACCAATGCTGGCATGGAAGTTACGACTACCGAAATGATTACAGTAGATAAAAAAAAGTTTATAGAGAAGACAACACTGTGGTATTTTTAACTAGCACTTGTATTTTGCTTTTGTATTCTCAGACTCTTTTGATGTACGTAAAGTGATTTTTAACTAACTTCCAAAAACGAAGGAAGTTCGCAATTCGTCTGTATTTTTTTGTTATGTTATTTAAAAGCAATAATAGTCGGAGCACTTGTAACGGACCTTTGCCATTCTCTACCATCACCGGTATCCCGGCGACAGCCCAAGCCGAGGTCTGTACTGCGTGGTTCACTCTACGCGGTGCCCTTGGCCTACTCTACATACACGATTTTTTAGAGCTGAGTGCCATCCGCACTCTTATATATATCATTGGACCAAGAAGTTTACTACCCTAGAATTGTCTATACAGAAACCTAGAATATTAGACACTCCTCACTATTGTTAACGTTTTGACGTTAGCTATGCCCATACTCAATAAAAATCGTGTAGATTAGAAAAAGAGCGCGAAAATGTTCATTTTTTATAATGCCACTACTGAGTGGCATTATAAAACATGAAGTTTTTCACGCTCGTAGCTCATTCATTCGTTCATTCATTCGTAGCTCAGTAGCTACGAATAGCTACAAGTCTACGCCACACTGCGTAGACACCAGATACAAATACACAGCAGCTACGGCGTAGAAAGCGCTATAAGGCTTTTCACAATTTCAAATTGATTAAACAGGATAAGTAGGTTTCTGTTTCACTGGTTTTAACTTCCCTAAAGATCTCGACAGGTCTATTTTAAGACTCACTGATCCACTCCATTAGCACTTAATTTAATATATCTGCTTTGGTGACTGCAGGTTAAGATTTTCATTTTGGATTTTTCGCCGCTTGTCTTTGTTTTGTAAAATAATTTAGAGTAAGTACCAAGTAAAATAATAGAGAGTATTCCTTGTTTACCTCATAGCGATAAAATACACATAAAAGAAGAATGCTACGGATAGTAATAAACCTGAAATCCTCGACCGATCTGTCCACAGACTAAAATTGATTAAGGACGGCTCCTTAATCAATCTAAAATCATTGCATTGTTGCTATTGTGATTCATTAGAGGGAATAAAAATATTCGATGGAGTTAACAAAATAGCGATGCAATTTTGTACTTATTAAGCTTCTTATCGCCCTCAAATCTATTGGATTGGATTCAGTGCGATAACTGTGTAAACATTTGGAACTTGCAGCAAACCTGAAAAAATTATCAATTCAACAGGTTTTAATTGCGCAAAAACATTTGGCAAGTGAGGCAAGTATTTTTTCATTTCTGGACTTCAGAATTCATCATCATCTGCAGCGGGAAAACGTCCACTGCTGAACTGAAAGTATATCTTAACAAATAAAAAAGGAAATTTTCAAATCGGTTTATAAATGACGTTGATCTGAGGTAACAAACATAAAAAAACAACTACTCGTAAATTCTCGATGTGGTTGTTGTTTGAAAGTCGGTTACAAAACCAAAGTAAAGTATAACAATAACATGTATAACAATCTTGTCTGAACATTCATTACTTATGCACACCAGAAAAAAATTTGGAAAGCCGGCTTTTTTATTTGAACCTTTTACGACAGCTGCCATTTGACTGCTATTTAGGGAAAAACAAAATTGTGCGGTCAAATATAAGGAATACTAAAGAATAAAACCCTCGACCCATGCTAGATATTGCTGGCCCACTAGCTTTATAGCTGCACGGGGCCTAAACCCTAAATTCACACGTACATGGTTAAGTAAATAAACCTAAGGAAAGGGCGTAGTTAGGTCTTTGGATAGGGGCAGGCGAAATAATAAAAAATGTTGCTTAGTGAAGAGACGAGTAGGTCTTGCCATTAGGTTAAAGAATATACCTGGCAATAACAATTGTAATCTAATAATAACCAAGAATTCCTTAGGTTTAGTTTTGAATGTTATTCAAGAAATTACTTGAATTTATGAATGACTTTTAGAGTCTACATCTTAGTCAAAGTACATATAAGTAAATATATAAAATGCATGTGGTAACCCTCAATAATAATACAAAGGAAGGAGTCCAAATCCGGGAAACAGAATTTCCTGTCCGGATTTCGACACACTGATGATGTTAAATAGGAACTATTGTGTACTTTTAATTAAAAGCCAGTTGTTAATATTATGATCAATAAAATGTTATTATTCTCTTATATATATTATAATTCTCGGGTCATTGCCCGGACCTTTGCTAGCGTTAATGGAGTCGTAACCGACACGAAGAGGCCCTTTTTAATTGAAATTTATAGTAAATTATGAGTTGGGGAGGTAGTGATGAGACGGACTATTGTAAGATATGAGTAAAAAGTCTGGAATATTATAATGAATATTTGATGGCTTGAAATCGGTCTGTAAAATGAGATTCCGGATTACGTAAAAATATACCTATAGGCAGGTGTTGACTTGCTACCCAATGAACGGGCCCCTCATAAACGCTTAGTGATGTAAGCCCAATTTTAAATAGAAACGATAACTAAGATGGAACTAATGGGGTACATCAAAGGGGGCATCTGCCCCACTGTGCCTGACTTAGGCTATGATGCTCACAGGTCAGCCTTCCCGGATATAAAGTCGGACAGTCGACAGTAGACCCAAGCAATTCAAATTTGTACATCTTGTCCAAATATGAGAGCTCGCGATCCAATTTCCCTCAACGCAAATACAAGCTATTTTGTATCAAACGACCGTGAAGTTTGCTTACACAAATGTATTGGTATTACAACATAATAAAATATATCTTATCTCATAGGCCGCTCGTGAAAGAGGGACAAAGCAACAAACACACTACGAGTAAGTATTATGATAGCAATCAACTGCTAACCTATACTTTTTTTAACAAACTATTGGAAAATGGAACGAGTGCGTCATTTGCTTGATCAGAAGCACAATGCCGGCCCATAATAATTGCAGTGTTATTCAGAACTAAAAAATAATATATGTAAACATATCATTATAGATATTGATATCAAGATTATTCCAGGTAACAGAATAATAGAGTTATATAATATCAAAGTTCCTTTATGATTTTGTTTATATTTTGAAATCCTACTTCCTACTAATATTATAAATGCGAAAGTGTGTTTGTTTGTTTGTTGGTTTGTCCTTCTTTCACGCAGTAACGGGGTAACGGATCGATGTGATTTTTGGCATAGATATAGTTTATGGACCGGAGAGTAACACAGACTACTTTTTATCCCGGAAAATGCACGGTTCCTTTGGGAACGTTGGTGAAACCGCGGGCAGAAGCTAGTTTCTTATTAATAGCTAGGCAGAAGCTATGGCAGAAGCTAGTATTGTATAAACAAGAATAGTGATTTGCTATTTGGAACAATATAGTTTATATTTGAACCGCTATTTTGTAAATGGCAAAGGTATTTTCTATGTTCTAAAATTAGGTGTAGATCAAACGAGAAGATTCGTTTTGAGAAGACGTTTGGTTCCTAGAATTCGTAGGTGGAACTATTATTGTATTGGTAATTAACGGATATTTGTGTAATAACAGTGAACATATTATAAGTACGCAGGTTTTATGGTTTCAATATCATGTGAGAAGGTAGACACTATAAATAATTCCTCCTCCTTCCTCATCTTGACATATTTAGAAACTCTAAGAATATTTTTTTACTGGCTAAATGCCTTTATTAACTAGCTAATACATAAATAAACACTACATCTAACCTAGCTAGCTACAAAAACAGTTGGATAATCTACAAGCCCAAGTAGACCTATAGATAATCCAAATGTTAAATTATTATATGAGACTTGTCGTATGTGACAGCAATTTGCTTTCAAGTTGAATTTTGGCTAAATGTAATACGATAATTAACATTTAAACATTATCAACACAGACGTTTTTCGCATGGTGAGAATTGTTTTAAAGTAAACAATAAACGTTTAAGAAGGTGAATTAATCGCGATAAAAAAACATAGGTATTTGTTTCGAACATCAATCGAATTCGAAAACAATGTGTTCGAAACACGAAAGTTTAAAAGTTACTATTAGTGCTAAATCTAAATTGAGTTTACCAACTACTCAGCCAGACTGGCAGACAACTGGGCAGACAAATAAAATTGAAAACTTTGAATATCAGCTTTGTGTTGCAAAACATGTTATTTTCGACTTCCTAATTTTCATAATACAGGAAATCCAATATTATCCCAACGGCGTAGAAATTAGTATGGATAAATTGCGAATACCCCATTCATTACTTTAAGGCCGTAAGCCGTAATAATGTCGGATATCGCTCTCTAGCGACCAGTGATTTACGAGTACCACCTGGTAAGACCAGCACCTACAGTAGGTGCCGGTCTTTCTTGCATCTTGATTTATTACTCGAGGAATTCTATTTGTTTGACAATTTAAGGAATAAGAAGGCTTTAGCTAAATTCAAGTTCATTTATTTCAGGACTTTAAAACCGGCCTACTTCAAATTAAGATTTGTATTCTATGTATTTCTGTATCGTTTCTTTAATGTCTAAGTATAGGTACTATATAAATCGTAAAATTTAATTATTATTTATATGTTAATTTAAAAGGCAATATATACACATCTTGAGTTGTGTATATATTTACTTTCTCATGTGTATATATTTGTTTGAACAAACTTTCACTGGCAACAGGATTCGAACCCACCACCTTCTGGTTATCTAAAATAACTTAATTTTAGTTATTATATCTGAAGTGCACTGACCCGACCAAACAGTTATATGCAGGGCACTTTTACTTTACTATACGGTAGTCTAATAGCAAAAATAAATATAAAAATTAATATCAGATATAAATATAACCTTAAAACCAATATAACCTTATTGACCCTTCGAAGAGACTCTTTTACGGACAGTGCTCTCCTTTATTAAGGACAAGGCATCCCAAATTAAGTGATCTACCATCACAGCCGGCATTGAGGGCTGCTGCACACAATACGTAGACATAGTTTCAAGAAGCACTCTGACATTCAAAAGGGAGCCAATTATCTCGGCTATCAGCCACATGGCTGAGGAGGTTCTGTGTTACGCAGTAAGGTAACCGAATTTGATGAAAATAAAAGAAAATCGAGTAACAAACTAATCGATACGCCTTTTCCGACTGCCGCAATGATGGCTCAGTGATATCCGCTGATGTGTTCGTCAAATCGCATTAAGCTTGAGTTTACGGTAAACGAAAACAACGTGATCCAACTATAGTTGGTGGTATTGTCGAGGGCTCATCTTGATCAACTATACAATGATCCAACTTTATGCATATATCAAGATGAAAATCTGTGGGCGTCGATCGGCGTGTTCTCTAGCCTATCTCGTGTATACTTGATCGGTTAACATAGCCTGATCTTAAGCTAGGATGTGGTCAAAGATCAGGAATACTCTACACCTAGTGTAAGAATAAAGGTAGAGCATGGTATGGTGCTGGGTGCTACGCTATGACGTCATGAAGTCAGTGCTACGCCGTAGTCGTTCCAGCGCTACGCAAGGGGAGGACGCGGCGAAGGACAGCAGTCCTCATTGAACTGCGAGTGAAAATACACGTGTGTCGATTATTAGACAACACTAGATAGGGACTGGCTTTCAAGTGCAGCTGCCGGTATTGTCTCTTTTCTCTAGAACAAAACTGGCATACGAATATGCAGCCATTGTTGAATTGTATATTATGTATTGTCTTTACAGGCAAGCATTTAAACTACTAACACAACTGATAAAAGAAAATTTTAACTGTATTTGATATTTTAATACACTTAAGTTATAAATAAGTTAAATTAGGCGATGGATAATTAAAAAAACTATTAATTTTTCAATTAAAAATAAAATTAAACAAATCCTTATAAATAAAAAACGCCGTTAAGGTCGCCTTCTGCAGGTAGGGTGCCCAAAAAGCTGGCGACATTACCTCGCTGAATAGCTAAACTAATACGTTGAAAATTATATGATAAAAAAGATTGGAAATTATAACCTTGAAATGGGGTTTGACCGAAACACACCGAAACAAAGTAAGCGGCGAATTTTGATCTTATAAGCGCCACGTAGCTTGCAAGCAAACACTAAAAAGTTTACACGATACTTACAAAGTATAAGCCACCTTATTTACTATATTTCCACTGTACTGTTTTGCTTATTTTCACTGCCTTTGTCCCATTTTATTTGGAGTCGGCGGTTTTAGCATTTTTTTTCAGACGACCGCTGCTTGACCCCAACCCTCTTTAGGCATGTTATTGTAGGTGATTTGCCCGCTACCACGCGGGTGACCAAAGCAACGTAAAGTTTCTCTTACTAATTTAAGTAATGTTAACGGGGTTATGTATTTTAAGAACAGTCAGCATCGTAAAGCTCAATATACAGCGCATAAAACACACAGTAACAAAATGTGACAAATCAATGGTTTTTTTTCTTTCATCATTATGTGCACCCACCGTGAAAAGTTGTCTAACTTTACAAACCTTACTGAAAGTGATTGCTAGTTCTTGTACTATCGGCGTGTTGCCCATGCTTCCAGTGTCGCGTGAACCGGCAGCTCAGTTTAAACCAATTTGGAACTGGGAATAGATACCCAATTTGGGTTTTCTTTGATGTTCCCACTTCTGATGGCAGCAACACATATTATGACTATCGTCTTTTTTATAAGTCTGGGAGACAAAATAAGCTTCATTTTAACAAGCTTTTTTTAGCTTCGTTTCCTGTTTGTCCGTTTGTAAGAGACCAATCTAGTGATACATTTTTCAACCACTTCTCGATGTCCAACCATGCTGATAATGCAACAGAACTTAGTTTCTTTATTATATAATACGTTATAATTTATAACCGATTTCCAAAGAAGGAGGAAGTTCTCAATTCAATTTTTTTTTGTGGCGATTTTATTGTTTCTCCGTCAATTATCAACCGATTTAAATGATTATCTTTTTAATGGGTTTATATCTCAAGGGTGGTCCTTTTATCAATTCCTTTAAAGAATACCACCCCTAAGGGTGAAAAAATGGGGGATGAAATTTCAAATATTACGATGTTTTCATCGAAGTTGGTTGCCGCTTTTTAAAAGAAATTTTATAATAAAACATTAACAGGAATTTTGTAAATGGATTCTTAGTAATGTATTTTTGAAACGGGCTAAAAGCTAAAGGATAAAGATTAATTAATTATTAAGGATCCCATAAATTAAGAACCAAACTGAATAGGCAAAACTGCGTCACTTTGGCCTTACCGGATGCGTATACACACGGAACAATCTCATCAGTTCATTTTGACTTATTGCAAGTTGTAGTCGCGAATTGTGGAGTGAAATATCTGTGCTGCCTTCGGCGCATCGGCCTTCAGGACAAAATGGGGACCCACACACGATACGAGTTTTTATCCGATCAGACGGAACTGAAGGTCGAAAGAAGTATTCGTGTATAAGGGGTGTACTAGCTACTACATAAACATTACATCTAACCTAGCTACAAAAATAGGTGGATAGTTCTAGGAAATTAAATAAACTTGTTTTTTAAATAAGTATTCATTTCATTAAAATGAATTTTTCGTTTAACGGATCACCTCTGATTGAAGATGTTGAATAAAAAAAATAGTTGTAATAAAAGAAAACAGGTCCTTTTATCCTCAAAGATCTCCATGTTACCTCATTATTTTTTAAGAGATTCTGTAGCAAATTAATTTTGTAGACACGCTTTTGCTTCGGCTGATTCCAATTTATAAATAATTGTGAACCGAGTCTCCAATTAAACAGTCGTAGCGTTTCAATTTCGCACCAAAATAATTCACGGAGGAAATTGGTAATTTCGAAACAACATTATTTATCTAATTAACAAAACAAGGGCCAACTCGCACTCTATATTACCCTGTTTTCTGATTCTGTTTTACAAGGTCAGTTCTTACTCTATGCTAAGGTTACATGACCATGTTTTCTTTCACGGAAAGCGCACGCACGTTGAAGTATTTGATTCCTCTAGGTACCGTTTTTTGTTAGAGGTTTGTGGGAGGTAAATCTTCTGGAGATACCCTGATGTTTTCCACTTACGGATCAGGATGTACCCCTAAAAATATTCAGTAGTGCAATCGTCCCAAGACTTAAACTAAGATGAGCCCAATAGCCTGTTATCAAATTAGAAAAGGTGGAACTGGTCCCTGGACTCAGAATTATTATGGGGCGATTTGTCCTCTAACCCGTCCACACTCCATCGTCACTTCAATATAAACATTTCGATCTTCCAAGTACTTACTACATAGGTGATATTTTCCTTCGACCGTAGAATCTAGCGTTCTGAAGCAAAACAAGCTAACATTCTGATTCAATTTCCTTATAGCAAAAATGAAAATATATTTGTTTGCGATAAAAATAAACTTTTCCGTCTGCTACCAGCGGAAAGGAAATATTTGTGGAGTAATCCAAAGCTGTCGAGAGGTAGAGCAATATTGTTTTTGGCATTCGTTCTCCACTTTTGTGAGCTTCCAGAGCCGTGTTGTAAGTAGGTACTTTGTCTACGTATTTTCCCGCAATTTATTATACAGTATACTTGACTTAAACAGGAGAAGTGCGAGTTGAACTCACGTAAAGAGTGTTCCGTACGAATATTCCAAGAACATACTTATTGTAGGTAAAAAACATGTTCTCCCTCCCATACACTGTCACTGCAAATGTAGGTTAAATATAAGTTTATACGCACAATAATGTTATTTCAAGACTATAGACGTTGTAGATTTTCCGGTAATCTATGAATAATGAACTATTTTCTGTATTTTTTTCCAAATAGTCAATAATCATATATTTTCTTAAATATCTTTAAAAACAATTTAATAAACTACAAAAAATATGCATTGACACCTTCGTAATAAAGCCTTTGATAAAGCAAACGGAACAGTTTGCAAAACTACTTTTTCAATTTTATAATTTACCTCCCAAGTTTGACCCCCCATTGATAGCGAGAAATTCATATGTACCAAATTTAAACTTAATCGGTCTTGTAGATTCGGAGCAAATTAACTGTGACAGACGGACAGACGAGTGATCCTAAATAAGGCTCCCGGTCCGTTTTTTTCATTCGGACGTACAGATCAGAAAACCAGCAGATTCCACATTCATCGTACGGAACCCTCTCCATGCGAGTCCAACTCGCAGTTGTCTATTGTTTTATAGAATACTTTAGTAAAAAATGAGAAAGTATCACTATGATCATCGAGATATAGCAGTTCTCGTTTGCTGTTAATGAAGCCTCGCTTTAATTTTAAGGTAGAACAGATCAGAGCGGATATTCCACAGAGATGAACGAGTGTCTTTGACGAGAACTTTTTACTTTTGCTCATGCAAAACCATATGGCCTTTAAGTAGGTAATTTTGAGCGTGAAATTACGTGAGATAATTTGAAATGAGTTCAACTTCTATTAATTGAGTTTTTGTACGGGCGAATGAAAATAAGAATAAAATTACTTAAAAATATATAAAATAATAACAACATAACAACAATAGCAATGCAAAATATATAACAGATTTTTTTTTATTTGCATTTCAAAGTTTTACTTTTAGGAACTCAAATAAATTTTACTTTGTTCAGATTGATTTCCTATTTTGCTAAAAAGGTAAAAAGATTTGGTGACACACAGAGTAGATACATAGATACATGAATATTTACAGCCTTTTAACAATTGAAAAAATTAAGAGCGCGCTATAAGCTGAAAGCAGTTATTTATCCACTAAAGGGGATGACGCCGACAGCAACAAAGCTGCGCCAGGGTAAATGTTGTGCTTAACGGCAACACTGAAAGGAGAGAGCAGCCTTTGAAACGGGACCAAGATGGTAATTTAATATTATTATGACAACACTTGAGCTTTACATGAAATTCAATCTTCAATATAATGTTCCTGAAAAAACATTTTAAGATAATAATTTATAAGTGTCTCCAACAAACAAACGTTTCTTCCGTGATCATGACAGTTACTTTGCTCGTATTGTTTCTTAGTTTTTCAAATTATATTGTCTGTCTATTCTATACAAATAAATAAAATTGAAGTATAGTTCGTAATATCAAAATAACAGGTTTTTACTAAATGCACATAAAAGAACATACCTATAAAACAAAAACACCATTTTTAAAATTTGTGTCTGTTTGTTCCGGGTCATCTCCAAAAGGGGTGGACCGATTTTGACGCGATAGGTATTCACTGGCAGATAACAAACAAACGAAAGAACTTACAAACTTTACTATTATAGTATATATAGGATAGACTTTATAAAAAATGTAGAACTCAGTGCCAAACCGAACGATAAAATGCAATTTAAGCAATCAAATAAAATATGAAACAAATTGTCCGTATACTGTCGCTTAGCCAAAGAACTTGGCCTCATAAATCCGGGCTTATTGCATTCTCCGCAGACGTCTGTAACAAATACGCTGTACAACTATCAAGCTGTGACGTATGAAGATAATCTTTCTCGTCTCGTGAGAAGTTATTAAATGGCGAGATTTCTAAGGTACTATTTAAAATAGCTTGTTAAGAGTTGTATGAAGCAAAACCTGATTTTCGTCGCACAAATGTCACTCTCCATAGATATAACCAGCAAAACAATAATACAGTAGTATAGTCAAGAGTTTATAGAAAAGACTTATTTATAGGATATTTAATAGAAATTGCCCAGAATTGAAAAAATATCGCAAAAAAAGACATTCATGTCTCAAAATTTTCAATATTTTCAGCGATAATTATCATGTTTTTTTTTTAACAAAAAAAATGTACATTCAAATTTAATGGTAGACACCATTTTTCTTAATTATATTAAAACTACGACATAACGTTCAACTAAAACCAAATGCAGTGCCATTTTCAACCTTATTTCAATAAATCCCTTTAAAAACAGTTAAAACAAATTGACGACGACAAAGAAAATATGATTTAATTTTGCGACTAAAACCACAAAGACTTAATTTGTTTATAAACGAAATAAAAAAAATTAGGCGACTAAAGTCTAAACTAACCCATTTAGTAGTGCTAAGAACATTACTTATGCAACAGCGGGCGGCAAGCGATCTAAATTCCAGTAGTATAGGAAATATTTACATGTCAATGGAAGAGTTGATTGAATGGGAGATAAGGAGAGAACTTTTGTGTAGTCAGGAAATTAAATTAATCGTTAATAGTTTAGCGGAATGGATTGATGAGGTCCTATAGATCTGAATCTGTAGATCTATTGAGATAGTTTTACCAGGTGATAGGACAATTAGTTAGTGTCTGACAGGGTGGGTACCGCCCCTTTGCTAGTTTGCTGCCTTGGAATAATGTGCAACCATTGCTGTGCTTCGGTTTGATGAGCAACGCAGTCATTGAAATTACTGAGCTTTTGAGGATTAATACTAATTTTATAAATTACTAGCGAGCCACCCCGGCTTCTCACGACTAAGTTTATCTTAAGTTTTTATAAATAAATAAATAATAAATAAACGCTTACTCTCATACCCCGCACTAGGATTCCCTGTGTTGCAGGTGGCATGGACACATACAGATACACATCACAAACATCCAAGACCAGAGCACAAACTTTATGCTTACACAAAATTTGCCCCGGCCGGAAATCGAACCCGGGACCCCTCGCTTTGCAGGCAGGGTTTCTACCAACTTAGCTACGGAGCCATCTAAGGAAGTCTTAAACTGTTACATTTTCATATAAACTTACGATAGCGGGAAAGAGGGTAGTAGGTAGATAGAGGGATATTTATCGTGATTATATTAAAACCACGTAAAAGTTATAAAAATAATGCCGACGAGTTTCTTGGCCTATCTTCTTGATCGGTCTATGATAATATGGAACAGGCAGGAGTTTTTTTTAAATTACATGAAAGCTCCTTTATGGTGAATTTAAATCAACATTTTTTAATTTGTTATACCTGATGGTAAGCATAATAATTGCAGTGTCACTCAGAACTTTGAAACACAAAGGCCTGCGCGGCACTGCAGTGCGTTCGCAGTAACGAGACATTAGGTATTAAGTCTCATAAGCCCAGTATTTTCACTGGCTACTCTGCTCATCAAACCGGAACACAGTAATGCTTGCACATTACTGCTTGGCGGCAGACTTCACGAGCGTCTGTGCGTAAAACAAAAATGTAATATATTACAGTTAAAATAAATGTCAAAGGAACATGCCGTCTTCAACAACCTTTTTTGTTTCCCTTATATAGAAATAAAAGGATACAATAGAAACTTTTTGAGGTAACTTTATGCTCAACTTGTGCGTGACTAGAATTCACAAGGTCCTTAAATTCGGTTTAGTAAATGAAATACAGCAAAAGGTTATATGTGGGTTGAAAATGCGTAACTCAGCACATTCCTGTAAGATTAAAGGATCGTCGTCCTACGGAATATATTGGGTACGGATTCTTTAAATAATATATTATTTTGGTGTCGTCTGATTTTACACGACTGCACAAAAAAAGAGTAATGTTTTTAGGGATCTTTATGACTGACATATTGTTACGAGCTATAGGGTAACGTTTGATAGAAAGAAGCCGTGAAACAAACAGTTACTTTATTGAATTCAAAAGGAATCACTTGCAACACTATTCACTACAAAAATCACTAGTATATCACTTTGTCACAGATATCACAATCACTAGTATTTCACTTAGTCACAGATATCACAATCACTACTAGTCGCTTTGAACTCACTCCGATGTATATCGCTTGGTATCTCAATTAAAACTGTCCCTGGCCGCGTCTCGATTCGCTTATATATGCGCCGCAAATTGTGCTACCAAGTTCCCGAATGATCTAGTTCAAGGTCAAATATGGACATCTCTCTCTTACGCATACAACCGTCCCTTGTACACACATCGAGGACTTTCCAGATGGTAGTAGATTATGTCCATCTCGTTCTATCATGCGTGTAGCTATCTCTCTCTCGCATTATTCTAGAACATTCGGTTAGGTAATAGGTACAATTGTTCCTCTCTTTTGCGCCTATAGCCATCCTGCTCACACTTTCTTCTGGAAGTTTTGAGAGACATGATCGAGGCTAATCGTCTCTCTCTTTCACACGATAGGCTGTCCCTCTCACACACCTTCGAGAATGTTCCGCGGACCGGAGGGGTGTAACTTGGCCTGAAACGGCCTGAAAATGGGTTTTCAGGAAATGGTGCCATGTAATTGCTTGTGTCCTGAAACGGACTGAAAACATGTTTCAGTCTGCTGAAAACGGCGTTAACTAGGAGTAATTTTTGATTAACTGATATGTGTTAGGCCTTCCTCCGAAACGGCCCGAAAACCTGTTTCAGCCTGCTGAAAACGCTTAGAAGTGGTGGAAAATTAAAAAATGTTTCTGCGAGTTCTCCTTTAACCCATCTCCGTAACAATATCATCAATATCATTGGATATAGTTTTGTTTGCTGATGATACTTCACTCATTTTTAAAACTGATAGGAAAAGCAGTGAACTAAAGGAATTAAATGAATACCTTGAAATCTCAGAATGGTTTGCTGCTAACAATCTACTACTCAACTCGGCAGTTGTGCATTTTTTTTTGAACATGTCGTCACACAAATATGCCATTTTTTCCTTTATCGTTAACTTATTTCAGAATAAATAACCACAACACAACGTGCGTAGTTCCATAGTTTAAGAAGTGCAGTTTTCCAAGTCAGCGCAGTAGGTGCGCTGGGTATAATATTGCTGAAATGTTTCGGTTATAAATAACCAAAGTTTCGACGTAATTTGTCACAGCTGGTTGCATCCTTTTCTGTTTTATAGAGGGATGGAAACTTGTATGTTATTTATAATTTAAAAACTTATTTTTGTTTAAAAACTATTTTACAAAGAAATACGACCAATATATGACGACCCTCAATGGATCTCCAGACTGTCCATGTGTTCTGAACCCCTTAATCAAAGAACTCTATCATGATCATCATCCGGAAGACGTCCACTCAGTAGTGGACGAGTATAGAGCTCTTAGCTCAATAGCTAAGAGCTCTTATGGGCACGTTAGACGCTCAAGCTAACGTACGTTTGCTTGTCAGAATAACAACGCTTTTGCGTCAAGCGCGGATTTCGTGATACTCAAAATGCGCGCTTGACGCAAAAGCGTTGTTATTCTGACAAGCAAACGTACGTTAGCTTGAGCGTCTAAGGTGCCCCTTACGCCAGCCTAAAGCCAGCCATTTACCTAAGTCGTAACCTAAGCCGATTATTGTAATCGCTTTAGGTTTATTTTTTTATGCCATAGGTGGCAAACAAGCAGACGGCCCGCCTGATGTTAAGTAGTTACCGTCGCCTATGGATATCTGCAACACTCGGGGTATTACTGATATGTTGCCGACATTTAAAGACTCTGTTCTTTTCTTTTGAAGAGCCCCATGTGGTAGCATGGCATGGCAGATTGATAGCAAAATTATAAATCCATACTTATATAATAAAAAATGCGAAAGTGTGTTGACGTTTGTTGATTTGTCCTTATTTCACGCAGCAACGGAGCAACGGATCGACGTGATTTTTGGCATAGATATAGTTTACGGACCGGAGAGTAACATAGACTTTTATCCCGAAAAAATGCACGTTTCCTTTGGCAAGCGGGTGAAACCGCGGGCAGAAGTTAGTTAAGGTATAAGCCGATTAAAGTTGTAAGCCAAAAGAAAATCATCATCGCAAGAATTTCGGGGCTAACATTCGAGTAGATCGCTCCCATAACTTAGTTAGGTCTAGAATCTATATAGCCAAGAAGACGCGGATTGGAATCCCGTTGGCAATTAAATTTTTGAGATGTACGTATTTACATAAACATTCCGCTAGTGTGGGAGTCTTCAGTGACTTTTTTCCAGTGACTCTCAGAGATAAGGCTGTTGAGCAAGCGGAGTTGGCAAGGTTTTGTCTTAGCGCGACCTGCTCGCTCTGCTCATTAATCTTTCTTTTGGAGCCTGTCTCCGCAAGCGGTGTTGCTGGAAAGGAATATGCGGGCGCTAAGTTTAACTCTGTCAGCAAATATATATTTTAACTGACTTCCAAAAATAATAATAATAATAATAATAATTTATTTCTCTCTAAAAGACTAAAGTAACATTGCATGTACTTAAATAACTAAGAGTACCTCTTAAATAAACAAAGCATAGCAATTTGTAGTTCAAATTATACTTGTTAGGTACATGTAGACAGTTATAGGTTGCAAAGAAATATAACTTGACCCTTACGTAAGGTTCTATGACCTAGCACATACGTGGTTGCTCTTTGATTAAGTACATGGGTGAGCTCTAACTCCTAACTAGGTGACCCTGTGTTTAGGATATCAGTTCTCCCCTGTCCCGGCTCAAAAAAGACGACACTGTGATGCGTAAATTTCACTTTATGATTTTTTTTTTGTTCCTTCTAATCATACAATTACTGAAGGAACACTTGAAATTTTTCTGTAGGTAAGTGAAAAAAAAAATAGATAAATAAAAAAAGCTAATAATAATAGCAAAACAATTTTTCAAGAGTCGCAAATAACTAATTAGGTACTATCTACCCATCTTTGATTGCAGAAAAATTCCAAATTTAAGTTTAGAAAATTAACAAAAAGGCAAAATTATTGCAGATTACCTACTTGTAAGTAAAAGACATACTTATACTTATTTTGACGAAAAGTGACTTATAATTATGTAACTAAAGAAAATAATACAGCTGTACTTACAAAAAAATTTTGCCCGAGTTTGCAAGTTCACAATTTATTATTTCACTAAAAATACGAGTTTCTTGCATCACTACACTGCACCTCAAACAATATTAAGAACACTGTATTAGATATTAAT
Source organism: Crocallis elinguaria (assembly GCA_907269065.1). NCBI lineage: Eukaryota > Metazoa > Arthropoda > Insecta > Lepidoptera > Geometridae > Crocallis > Crocallis elinguaria. Next base: position 4,434,659 of record OU026079.1, on the reverse strand, counting down.
AAAAATATTGTCCACAAATTAATATTATATAAGTAATACTATAATAAAATAACCTAACACACCATCCAATACTAAAATATAAATAATAAATAATTTACGTACGTAAATGTAAAGATACCCTCCATTTTTATTTATTTGTAAGCGTTTCGCTTGCCGGAGCTAACTACACCGACACAGAAACACAGAGTTAAAGACGGCTGGAAGCGGCTGTTGTTTAACAAAATATATTGTGTATATTGATTGTATTATAAATTTAGGAAAATAGTAATAAGTTCCCGTCAAGTCAGTCCAGCCATTTCTTTGAGTAGCCAGAACAAACAAACATACTGACAAATAAAAATAAATAAAAAAAAAAGTTTTTTTTTTTTTTCCCTTTATAATTACCTACTTTTAATTTTAGTAAAGACTTTTATTTTGACATTGCAAACAGACACTTCAAAAACTGTTATTTTACCAATACAAACAACAGACATTTTAATTAGCATTATCTGTTTAGGTAATACATATATTTGTATATAGATTATATTAGTTTAAGATTTGCAGTATGTTTTCAGTTTCATTGTAGTCTTTTTTAAGAAGCCAGAGTTGTATTGCAATTTTAAGTTTATTATTTGTCATTTCAAATATATTAATTTCTTTGTTAATTTTATTGTATACGTATGCTGATAGAAAGGATATTTGATTACTAGTAAATTTGTTTTTATTATGCGGAATCCGACAAACATTATGTTTTCGCCTTTTGTGGCTAATTGTTTTGTGTGCGGCTGTATAATCTACTTGACCATGCTGGTATAGCAAAAGTTGTAGTATATATAATTGTCTGACCGTTAGAAGCTCACATTCGTTGAATAGAAGTTTTGTAGGATGTTTATAAGGTTTAAACAGCATTACTTTCAGGATACACCTTTGAGCCCTTTCTAGTTTTATAAGGTGAGATTTGGAAGCACCACCCCAAACTGGGATACAATAAATTAATAGTGATTGCACCAAGGATACATAAACTCTCTTTATTAGGTCTCGATCAGCAACGTGGCGCAGATTTTTAAAAATGTATACCAATTTGCGTATTCTACTTGACTGGGAATTAATATGGATATCCCATCTCATATGTCTATCCAAGTTAACGCCCAGGTACTTAATATTATCTGTTTGCATAAGATTAGGGCAGGTACAATTGGTTAGAGTAGAAAAGTGTTCACATGAGTGTATTTTAATCTGAAAATCTGGGCCGGGATTGGTTTTGCTAGTGATTGAGAAAGGTATAAATTTAGTCTTTGATACATTTAATGTTAGTATATTATTTTTTAGCCATTTCGCTGCTTTATAAAGACCCTCCTCTGTAATTCTTTTAACTTCTTCCCACGAGTTGCCCGAAAATATTAGCGCAGTGTCGTCTGCATATGTAGATATGAGAGTGTTTGGTAGTCGCATACTGCATAGCTCATTAATATAGACTATGAAGAGCGTTGGTCCAAGTATGCTTCCCTGTGGCACTCCGAAAGTAACAGGAAACTCGTCACTAATATAGTCTGTGATTTTTACAGCCTGGTTGCGTTCAGTGAGGTAGCTCTCAAACAGTTTGAGTTGAAGTCCTCTAACACCAAACAGTTCTAACTTACAGAGCAGATCTGGTACAGAGACCGTATCGAAGGCTTTCGCTAGATCGAGAAACACTCCAATACACTTTTTACCTGCATCCATTTGGTTTACTATTTCATTTACTATCGAAGTTACAGCATTAGCAGTTGATTTTTTAGCTCGGAAACCAAACTGATTACTGGATAGCAGATTTTTCTTTTCTAAATAGTTTAATAATCTCTTATTCATAATTTTCTCCAAAATTTTAGCCAGTACTGGGAGAAGAGAGATTGGACGATAGTTTGAAACACGGTCCCTGTCTCCACTCTTGTAGATGGGACAAATTATTGACTTCTTTAATGCTTGAGGGAAGATTCCTGTTTCGATACAAATGTTACAGATATGCGCAATGGGCTCGCTTAGGATAAATTTAGCAAGTTTAAACAGTTCACTTGTCAAGCCGTCCCAACCAGGTGCCGTCTGTGGTTTTAGTGAGTTAATTACGCTTATAATTTCATGTTCAGAAGTAGGATAAATCACAAAAGATGAAGCTGGGGAATCTATGGATAGTTGGTAATCATGTCTTGAAGATGGCTTTTCAGATTTGTTATTTAGGATATTTTTTGCAAGTGAGGCTCCAACATTAGAAAAGTACTCATTGACATTATTGACGGATTCATGGGGAGTACCAGAAGAGCTAAGTAATTCTATGCAGCCATTACTTCGTTCAGTTCCCATGTTACAAATCTGTTTTATATTTTGCCACATAAGTTTAGTTTTGTGTAGAGAATTATTCAGTAATTTTCTCTCATATTTTCGTTTGGCCGTCTTGAGAACTTTACTGCACATGTTTCGATACTGTTTATATGTGTTTTGCAATTTCACATTGTTCGGTTGTTTACGAGATTTCTTATGTAGGTTATCACGTTTCCTAATGGACCTTATAAGTCCCGCAGTTATCCAGGGCTTTAATTTCTTTTTGGAGCATGGCACTTTCTTTATTAGGGTGTATTTCTTGACGACTCGCATGAGATAATTTAGGAAGATATTGGTAGATTTATTAGCATCTAAGTTGTTAGTAATAAAACTCCAATCGGTCATCTGTAGATCTTTTAACACAGCGTCGTAGTTTACCTTTTTTATAGATTTTGAATTGTTCTTAGTACAAGTGTTTATAGATTTAGAGATGTTTACTAGTACTGTGTCATGGTCTGTTACATCTGTCTTAGCAACAACAACTGTATTCTCACACTTTGTTTTTAATAGTACATGATCAAGACAACTATTTATTCGAGTTGAGAAGGTGTGCCCAGGTAGCATACCATGGGATGCAACTAAAGATAAAAATTCATCAGCTTGTGATGTCAAGTTACTAGGGTTTATGTCAATGTTCAAGTCTCCGATGAGAACAATATTGCTATAGCATTTATGTTGAGTCAGCAATGCATCCAACGACGTGGTAAAATTACTTATATTCCTGAAGGAAGGTGGTCTATATATGCAAATGATACAAGTATTTCCAAGCGTAAAAACCAAGCAATTGGCATCTGCGAGATTAGGTTCACTTACACAGACCGATACGTTTACTTTCACATACGCAATAAGTCCATCATTTTGATTTAACAGATTTAAAGTCTTATACGAGCTATATCCTGGAAGTTTAGGAACACTTATTTTGTCATTTAGCCAACATTCAGTTAGAACTACGAAATCAATATCAATATCAATTCGCTCCAGTAATATAACGAAGTTGTCAAAATTTTTGTTAACACTCCTAATGTTCTGCGTCAGTATAGTCAGCGATTCAGTTCTACTTTGTATATATTGAGCGCATTCCTCAGCCTCCTCGACAACGAAGGCCTTGGATATTGAAATTTCATCAATATCCAAGGCTACCTCTTCTGTATTTGTATTCATCATTATGTTATATTAGGCCACATACAGACCATTGATTTGTTGTCAGGAGTACTAAAGACTCGGCGGTCAAGGCTTTTAACACTTTTCAAGAACTCTGATGTTGGATATCGAAAGCAACTACGTACGTAATAAATAGATAATATGTAAACAAAGACAGTAAATAAAGATACACAAATATAGATACCATAAGAGATTATGCTGATATAAATACTATAGGAATTTTGTTTGGGACATTCAGTTAGATTAATATTAATAGGTGTTCTTAGGAGGCTATTTAAGCAATATATTATCGACAATAGTCACAAAATATCATTTTTAGCAATTTCTTTTAGGGAGTCAATTTGCTCTACGCTATTAATGAGGATTGCCTTTGCATCAACATTTTTCTTAATGAAGACCTTGCCATGTTTTATCCAGCAAAACTTATACTCATGTGATCTTGCCAAAAGGCGAGCTTGGAAATAGATTTGCCTAGCTTGTGGTGTCAAGAGCTCAGACATGTAAATAATGGAGCCTGACTTACCTGGGATCCCTAGGTCATCCGAAACCATCTTATTATCAGGATGAGTCAAGTTATATTTTTTAAACGATGCAAGAAAGTTTTCTTTTTTGAAAGTGCTAGAAAATTCTACAACAATATGCATCTTATCCTTGTTCTTGTTATGTACCCGATGAGCGTTTCTGATATCACCTGTGCTGATATCTTCTTCAATTTTTGCTCCAATATTCTTCACGATTTGATGTGTGTTTTCCGCGGGAAGCACAGGGATGTTTCTTATTTCGATGTAGTTCATTCTTTGCATCCTTTGAGTTGCTTCCAGCTGTTCCTTCAAGAATTGAATGTGGCTCACATTCTTCTTATTTTCTGTATGTAACTCTTCTATTGTTGACTTTAGCTCTTGAAACTTGTTCTCATTATATTCATTCCGCACGGCCATTTCAATCTTGAGTTCATCAAATTTAGAATTAAATTGGTCTTGCATATTAAAAAGTTGAGCACTTATATCCGCTCTGAAGTTTTCTAGTGCTTCCAAAACTGGGTCCATTTTCCTTTTGCGTGTGGGCTGATTGTTCTTTTCAGGTTCGGTAAGATCACTTAGTGACGAGGACTTCGTTGGTGAGCGTTGCATGTTGATTGTCGTGCCACTTCTTGTTATTAATAGGTCTATGTAGATTTCGAAACGTACAAGCGAAGCAGCTCAGGCGCGGAATATTAGCGGACACGTCCACTCACGAGCAGCGTTGAGACAGGAGGAGCCACTCAATTAGTCTGTATTTTTATTGTTTTTTTTTTCGTGGCGATCTTTCTCTGCAAATTATTGTCAATGGATTTAAATGATTCTTTTTTTAGTATGGTATATCTCGAGGGTGGTCCAATTATAAATTTTACTAAATAATACCAACACTAAGGCTAGAAAAATGGGGGATGAAATTAGAAATTACACGATGTTTTTGTTGAAGTCGGTTCCCGCTTTATTAAAGGCACTCTCGAGTTTTGTAGAAAACCAAATAAAAAAACAGGTGAACATAAATTTATAGATTCACTTGTTTTTGACGTTACCTTCCTCACTATCAAATATGGTATTGTGACATAGGTACTAAAAACTTATATATTCCGTCTACATGCAACCACGATACGTGCTTAAAACGCCTTATCTAGACAGCTTGCATAAGCAACGTATGTAAGTAAGGCAGTTAAATAATATACCACACATAATGAGCCCTTGTGTCTCAAAGTTCTAGGTTACACTGCAATTGTTATGAACTGGCGTTACGCTTACCATCAGGCATAAGACCAGATCGTCGCGTTATTCAAGAGTAAAATATAATTTTTTTTGAAGTAGATTTGGTTTAGACATAGAACCTTTAATATTTAATCATATAACAAAAACGGCTCAGCTATCCTTTTGCAGCATTTTAGAACTTCCCAGCGAAAAAATCCTAGGATAAGTCAAAGTACAACAAAAGCCTCTCAGCTGAAGTGGCTGCGTCTGTGAAAGATCCCTTTGAGACGCGTGTGTCAGCCCACCTGTAACAATACTATCGCTTTACCAACAAGTCGATGTAACAAAAATTACATGACACAACACGACTGATCTAGTGTCACTCGGGATGATGTAAGACTTCTAACGATACTAACGATTCTGACATCCAAATTGTTCAGGCATTTAAAAGTTATGGTGAAATTAAGGAACTCACATACCTACACATACGTGAACCCTAAAACATAACAACTCCTTTTTTGTGAAGTCGTGTAATAAAATAGCACAGCACTTTGGACACTCACTTCAAGTCTCATTTATTTGACACGGTATCTTTTTATTCGTCGGCGTGTCCGTGACTTAGTAGTCACCCTGCACACAAAACGAGAATTCATTTCCCATTTGGCGCAAACTTTTTGATTATATGCATAAAGTTCGTTCACCAGTTACGGTTGTGTGTGTTGTTTTTGAATATTATTAAATATTGTAATAATTATTTAAAGAACGCTGCATATTCATAATAAAACGTCCACTTCTCTCATCCTATTAATATTAATAGTACTCATATGAGTGTGATGTTTGTTACCTGCACGTATCTCCGTAACTATACTAAACCAATTTCAATGGAATGTAGATAGTTTAAGTTCTGGAATAACTCATAGCCTATAAAGATAAATAACACACGGGCGAAGCAGCGGGTGGAAAAAAGTTATATACCTAATATATAAATCTCTTACTATGCCCAATATCATACAAATTAATTTGAAGATCCTGACCCCTATCCAGAACTCTCTCTCTATATCTAAAGAAATTAATTACAAGGCCCATAACACTTACGCTAATTCAATTTCCATTTTCCACTTGGGCTCCAAGGGAGCACTCTTGAAAGTTAAAATAAAAGACTCCGTTGCAAATTGGTATACAAGAAGAACGGCAAGAAACTTGAAACCAAATTGAAAGGTGGAAATGTTTAAATTAAAATGCTAATACCATTTATTCTATTGGCGTTGATATTAAAATTGAGATAATGTTTATGCGGGATTCAGATGACACCCTTATCCACTCACCCGTTGACAGATTGGGTTGATAGCCAATCAATCAATCTGTGGGTTTAGGTTGATCTTAATGGACTCGCCACGGGGTTGATTTCAAATAAAAGCAGTGTCACATCTGCCTGACGGTAAGGATAACGCCGGCTATAAAAATTTAGTGCCACTCAGATCTTTGAAACACAATGACCTGCGCGGCACTGCAGTGCGCTCGTTACCTGAGATGTCATAAATCTCATAAGTCCAGTAATTTCACTGGCTACTTTGCTCATCAAACCGGAACACAGTACCTAAAGCTTGGCGGAAGTCTTCACAAGCAACCCGCCCAGAGGACGCTCGCAGTACATAGTTAGTTCTACCACCTCGTAGTCTAATACTCAAATAAGTAAGTAACTGATATTGAAAGATAATCAAATCATTAGTAAAATTCAATTTGCTCTGTTTAGTTAATTTCCACTAATGACATCAAATAAATTTTAGCTGCCTCATAATTAATTAATGTGAATTTAATTTGTCCTAAAATATACCCGCGCGCTGGAGCAAGTGGGCGTACAATAAAGATTAATTGAATTTGCGTCACTACCTACTTATTAAAGTTGGGGTATTTATTAAAACATTTATTTCAAAGTTCTAATTGACTTGGTGCGTCCTGTTTGCGATTTAAATTATTTCGTTAATGCTTTTCGCTTCAAAACTTATAATTGGCTAAAGCTGTAAGTAATTGCCGAAAAGTATTTTAAAATGTTAATGTTGAAATCTGATATGGTGATTTCAATTTGGCTTGATTATTCGCACAAATAACAAGCTTTCGTCCGCGGTTTCACCCGAATGGAGATTCCAGCAAGAACCGTGCTACTCTAGCCTATAAACTATATATATAGTTTTCGAATTTTTTCTTGGTGTATTTTATCCAAAACTTATATGTTTCCTCTTGAGAATTATACACCTGTTCATCCCTTGGTTGATTAATGAATTATTATTATATTTATTCACTGTGTAGTACGAGGTATTTAACGTTTCCAAGTACCTAATTCAGACCAAAAAAGCCTGTTTATAAGAATAGATATACAGTACCACTTACCAGTCACTCGCGCGATAATCCTGGCTTACCGTCCTCCGAAGTGGCAAGCCTTAGTCCAAACTTCACCTCTTAGTGGAGTGGCGAACTTCAGGATTTCCACTATTGCTGCGGTTAAATACTTCACCAACTTTGTTAATGTTACTTTGTAGCTTTAGGATAATATGTGTTTGTCAAAGAAGAGCCCTCATTGACGGAGTCGTTAGACCTTCCTTACCTTTCAAGGATCTCGAAACTTACCATTACTTGTTGTTTTATGTGATCGTACCAGACACCAGATATCGTATCTAACTAAGCAGCGTTTTGGTTTTGGTAGAAGGGTGTTTGTGTTTAGTAGTCAGTAAAATATTAAATAAACTGACTAGTAAAGTTTTTTTTTTATTTTTTTGTTAGAGAAGATGGATGACTAACTGTTCTGCGAGTGCCATCTGGGTGGTACCAACGCTTTGCTCGTGAAGTCTGTTGCCATGCAGGAAAGTGCAAACATTACTGTGTTCCGGTTTAACGATATATAATAGTCCGTGTAATTACTGGGCTTAAGAGGCTTATAGTGTTGTTACCACAAAAAATATTTAGTCGCCTGTTTAGCTAGATAGCGTCTAAAGCTAAACGTCAAAAATGATTAGAAATGTCACAACATAATTGTGTTAGACAACGGTTAGACACCACTTGTGGTTGCTCATATTTAGGCGTTAAACAGTGTTTAACACAGTTTTAACATGTGTTTAATTTTTTTGTGGTAAGACCCATAATATCTATAGTCTCAGGGTAACAAGCACACTGCACACTACAATCGTAGAAATCAACACAAACACAATAAATACTTGATCAGGACAATAGAAAAATATATTCGGAAAAGGACCTATATTTTACGCCACAAAGTCGGTAGCACAATCGTCGACATTATCTAGTGGACATGGCAACCGGCCATCAAAGTTTCCACTTACAAATAAAATTGAGGCAAGACGTGCTAACTTCGATATTGCACGGTTGGTACAACTGGGGAATTGAAGCGGTGATCAAAAAAGGATTGAGCTATTGACTAATCATCATCATTGACTATCTAATTATTCTCATCATCATTGAATTAATGTATAAATGTGAATGTTCGGATTCGTCTTAATTATTGTCTTAAGTGGAAATGACTGAATGACATACTTATCACCAGCAAAAAAAACAGTAAATAGAAACGACCCAGAGTATTGAAAAAAATTCGCAAAAAAAGAACCTTAAAAATAATTTTTTTGCCTTGAAATGCTCAAAATTTTGAGCAACAACTATCATAATATTTTTGGAACCATAAGAAAAAAAATGACAATGTAAAAAATATTTAAACTTGATGGTGTTTCTTTTTCTTAATTAAATAAAAACTACGAAATAACGTTCAACTAAAAGAAAACGCATCGCCATTTCCAAACTTATTTCTTTACAAAAGGATTATATCTAAAAATGGCTTATTACAGGCCCAGGTGGCGGGATTATCTCTTCGGCGAGTGTCCGTCTGGGTGCCGCCAAGCAGTAATGTATAAGGAGTCAGTGACTACTGGGTATCTCTGGATCACGAGCGCGATGCAGTGCCGTGCAGATCTTTGTGTTTCAAAATTCAGCACTGCAATTGTTATGGGCTGTCGTTATGCTTATTATCACCAAGCAAATGACCCGCTATCTGTTATCCATTATAATAAAAAATATGTGTTCAATTATTATTTTACAAGCATACGCCACAAACTTTATTAACTAGCTAATACATAAATAAACACTACATCTAACCTAGTTAGCTACAAAAACAGTTGGATAATCTACAAGCCCAAGTAGGCCTATAGATAATCCAAATGTTCTAGCCCACTACCAGTTGGAAGCGTACCCAGCATGCTGGCGGCATTGCCTCGTTGAACAGCAATGCTGATCCGTTGAGCCAAATAGGTACCAGCATTTTGGTTAGGATCGCCACAAACTTGAACGTATCTACTTGAACTAGCAGACATATAACCACAAGAATATATGTGTTATAAAAGTATCTCTACCCAGTGGCGTATTTTAGGATTCAGCGCCCTGGGCCTGCAAACCCCGCCGCCCTGCCGCACGCCCACGACCACCTTACTAGATTTAGGCTGTTATTAATAAACAGTGTTAAAAGGTGGTTTAGTTAAACTATGTTTTGTCTTTATTGGTATTTGACAATTTTAAACTGAATCGAAAGAGACAAAACACATTTTAATTAAGTATTCAACCGTTTAACACTGTTTATTGATAAGAGCCCTACTGTTTATTTATAAGGGTTTTATAAATTCTTCTGCTTGCGCCGCCCCTCGCAGCCTGCCGCCCCGGGCCATGGCCCTTTTGGCCCTAGGGTAAATACGCCCCTGCCTCTACCTATAGTAGTATTGGTAACGTAACATCGCCTCAGGTTGTACCTTGAACACGTCTCGAACTTGCAAGCGAACCATTAACTTGGTGAGATAACAGTTAGACAAGTGTCAACCGCAATTTATCTGCTGCTGAACTGTACTACTTTTATTGCTTAAGTTTCCTTCGCGAGAATTGTTATCTCATCCACCCACGCTACTTTCATATGAGTTAATGGTTCTTCTTGGTTCATTTTCAATGAGAATAGATACAAAACTGAAGGTATGAGCCGTCTGCTCCCGTTCGCAATCACAGCCACGCTTTGTAACTTGGACTTCTGATTTATTTTACTTTTACATGTGTAAAAATGTATAGTTTTTAAAGTGCGTGTGTGCATTTGATTTATTTTTAAAATGTTTCTTATAGTGATGTATCCAAACCATAGAAAAATTTGTGTATGTCCATTACCTATAATAATTTATTATTATTAGCATGCCAATAGGTTAAGTTATGATGTTCTTTTTAAAAAACCTAAATCACATGTTGCCATAGCTGAAGCGAATAAATTACTTTTGAATTTGAATTTGGAAAAATTGAATAAAGATCTACTGCAGGTGAGAACTATCTTGTTAGTCGAAAGAAAGTCAAAGGACACTATTGTCGCCTATGATCTATCTTATAGGTGGTATCACCTATATAGGGATCAAGGATATCAGGGCTCCTGAGAACAAAAAAAATACCACTTTCTTTCTTGCTTTAGTGCTAGTCACTCAGCTCCATATAAGTCCTCCGTGTACGGTGTACAGTCGGCTTCAATAATATGTTGGTATACACTTTCAGATTTCCAAATGTATTTAACTAAAATATGATTTTGAGAAAATAAGCGTACTGGATTACGTTTTCACATTACTGAATACGTAATTAATTGAGGAACGTACGAAATATCGTAATCGAAATAACAATGTCAGAGAGAAACATATCATTTGCCATTTGGTATAATTATCAAATATTAAAAACCTCAATTCCAACTCCGTAAAATATTTTCTAGTCAGCGCCAAAATTGTACCTTAGAATTAAAGGTTTTTATAATTCAACTAGCTTCTACCCGCGGCTTCAACCGCGTTCCCACGAGACCCGTGCGTTTTTCCGGGATAAAAATTTGTCTTGTCACTCTCCGGGCCATAAATATATCTATGCCTAAAATCACGTCGATCCGTTGCTCCTTTGCTGCGCGAAAGAAGGGCAAACCAACTGAACAACAAACGAACAATACAAACACACTTTCGCATTTTTATATACAGATGTATCTTTTCGTAGCTAGTAGCTTTTTATAAATGATGTAAATTTATTAACTGCCAACATATTAAGCTATGAAAACAAAGGGCCTGAATTTCGAAATTCTCTAAAGTATAAATTGTATTTCGAAATCAGAAGTTATAACTGAAACCACTAAGATAACCGAAGTTCCAACAAACAACTATACATCAGACTTCATCGATATCGGAAATTGTAACGAGCGCCCCAATCCCGATATAGATTCTCGTATGTGGATCGGAATAGGCCCGAGATACCCAGGACTAATCGACCCGTCGCTCTAACACAGGGTGAATTCGGCTGTGACGGTTAGATAAAATGTTGTATGAGCTTTAGTGATACTAGAACACTGGAATGGACTCAGTAAATGCTAGGAGAGCCGTTTGTAGCAGAATCATTGTACCTATATGCTTTTGAAAATACTGCCCGCAGCGAAAGTTGCTTGACTAATAACGAATACAATAATATAAAACGGTGAGTCGAGCAACGCTACGACTGCAGCAGTTCAGTATCCTTCGTATTTCATAATTTTGCTCAAACATAAAACCAGCAGAGTCAGAGGGAGACGCAAGGACAGACTAACGCTCTGTCCACACTGCGATCTAATTGCATTAATTATGCGAATGCGCTGAACGCTCAAGCCTCAAACAATGATAGGATTTGCATCAGTCCTCTCAGGACTGGACCTCACCGTAGTGAGAATAGTCACAGGTGCGAAAATAAATATGACCCAGTTAGAGGGTCCATACAAATACATACAAAAGCTTTTGCTTGTGTTGTGCGCTGGTCGTTGAAATAATAATGCACATAGAAAAGAGTATTAAAGTGGATTTTCACTAAAATCACATAACAAATAGAGTTGCCGACTTCAGAACTCGTTTGACATCCATCTTGAAGGACTGCATTTTGTAGCACTGCGTTAAAACCTGTGGAGGGAGATCGTTCCACATTTTGCAAGTATGCGGAAGTAAGGATAGCATAAATCGAGTGTTATGAGACTTCCAGGTTCCAAGAGTCGATTATGAGTGGATGAGCTTTATTTTGTTGGCGAGATCATGTCACATCAGCTATTACAGTCAAGCGCTAACCTAACGAAAACAAAAAATAATCTCTATAATACTGATTAAAATGCAACAATAAAACCACAAAAGCAGGTGTGCAAAGTTGATTTTAGAGACCCGTTTAGGAGCTACGATGCCATACAAATGCACAAGTTAAACGTATAAACTCCTCCTTTTTTGCGTTGTGAGTTAAAAAACTAGAAAGAAGCAGAGTAAGCTACTTATGACCAAACCAAATAACCATTACAGTCCTTTTGCATAATTTACTGAAAGCTACCTTAATTTCCTGCCGAAAAGTAGTTAACTGGCGTTCGCACTATAATTAATGATGTACAGTTGGATTATGCTGGATTATGTTGGATTATGGAAATAAATAAAATAAAATAAAATAAAATAAAATAAAAAAACAGTCCGTAATTAGTGCTGCGCGGACCACTGTCCAATCTAGCACTCCGATTTGTTGCAGCTCGATTTAGGCAAATTGAACTACTTTTGCTGCCGTTTAATTCTGTGTACATTTTTACCTAGTTACATTAGGCAACTATTATTGTTAATATTAATTATATTTCAAATAAAAAAGCGACGAACCGATTTCAGTGACAGTTACCATCACTGCTAAAACGTAATGTAATTTTGGAACCCTTTTTACGCAAATCAGATCAATAAAGGCATATATTTTAGAACTTGCTATAACGTGGTATTATAACGTCTGTATAGAGTAGTGTTATAAATATTTACATCACTTCTTTATAGGTAATTTTTGCTCTAGAAGCTTTTATACAACACGCTGACACAGCTAACACTTTAATAAACCGTTTATATAGCTTTTTAGAGATATAACTTTTAGTTATAGGACTGTTTTGCTGGTTGGGTAGCCATTGTAACATCATCTTAGCATTAATGGTTACTTATAGTGGTGTATATTTTGCCACTAGAAGTTCACTGGATTTTATAAGCTAGCTTTTTGTTAAATCCGTTTTCATGAATAATTTTCGACTGTTAGTACGTTGTCTCCTGAAATTAATATGCGGAGACTTGACCTTAAGCGGTTTAAACACTCACTGGAAAGGATTATTCTCTTCCCCTTATAAATAATTAATAAGATAAACTTTAAAATAGCGATAGACCATTCAAATTACTTAATGTATAAAACACTTTAATCTAAAACTAATGAAATATCTGCACAGCTAATAATATAATTTAAATTATCTGTCAGATTTTAGCATTTGTGCTGCTTGTGACCACATCCAGATGGATGTTACAGGCCTTTTTTTGAAAATAGGTACTAATTCTACCAAATTAACACGTGGAAAAATGTAGCAAAATTCCGATTACACAAACCATTCAAGATAAAAAAATCAAGGAAATCCGATGTTTATTTGTTTTGGACTTCTGCGCAAAACACACATCATTCCCAATTTATTGAAACATGCTGAAATTCAATTTCACCGTATATTGACTGTTGATGCAACTCGATTTAAGCCAACACTACCGCTGAGTAAATTACAGGGATGTTGACAGAACTGGGTCCAAGCAAGACCAATCAACGCCGATAGAGGAGGGGGAACATTGACCTACAACACTTATTCCGGCGTAGTGGTGCAACTATTCTGTCCCATTAATTGGAATATGGTGAACGGGTCTTCAGTAGAGGTAGTGGTTCAATTATCCTTTCATTTGAACTGTAACCCCTTAACTTAAGGCCCAGCTGATTTATTGTGATGATAGTGTTTGGCCACATCTTTACGTCTCACCTTAAATTAAGTGAAGAAGAAACTTAGAATCACGAAATGATCTCAGCTGCCGTATACCTAATACCATTACAGCATTAGAAAAAGTTCTACTGCTTCTGATTGTTTTGCGAAAGTATCTTTTACTGCAACCTCAAGCTTTTGCAGAATTTGATCCTATAGGGAACAACCTATAGGCAACTGCACTATTCACTTAACTATTCAGTAAAGTTTAGCAAGGTCCGTAGTTGGATAAGTAACCACCAAGAGACGTTTACAACTAAGACTTTGATGTGAGGGCATTCGGCACCTCGCATCTGATGTATGTAGGTAAGGTCCTCCCGAGGAGGTGATGCGCTAATGTATCGGTGCATTACCTGGGCTGTGCGGGGGAGTGTTTTCACCTCGCGAGGTGGGTTCGTTCTAGGGGACAGACGATGGTTGGCGGGGTTGCTTGGAGAGTAACGACGGGCCCGCAACCGCGTTCCTAGGCTAGGCCGGCAGGAACATCCCGGTGGAGTTTAGTGGCTAGAACGCCATGCAACGAGCAGGCAGGGAATCCCATACTGTGGAAATGTCCAGGCGCGGAAGTGTGCGTAAAGGCGTTTACAACAAAAAAAAACGAGGGTACGTTAAGCCGTTCCGGTTGTAGTAGTAAGTTTTTAACATGGCTCACAGTTAGTTGAGCCATGGTAAAAACCTTCGGGTGGCTTACAAATTATGACGTCAGAGCTGGCCACACAGCTATACAAGAAGGAAAGAAGGGGACTATAACAGAGCCACACCGACAAGAAAAATTTAAACTGGTTGGTGCATTTTCAGAAGACCCCAGTAAGGAAAGTAACAATACAATAAATATGATATGCTATAAAATAGATATGTTGAGTTGTTGACGCAACGATGAGCGAGAACAATTAGCATTAATTTGATTAATGGTGATCGCGCTGAGCTTCGGCAATTATTTGCATTGGATGACCATCGGACACGGAGATTGAGCTATGAATCACTTGTGGGAATACAGAGTAACGGATTAACCTACAGTAACTGGTAATTTTAACAGGACACTTTTTATTTCATTGTAACACGTATTTTTCCTTTTCAAAATTTTACTTTCATTTTATAGGTTCGTAAAAATCATAATTGTATCAGGGAAAAAAATAGAAATAAGTAACCAAGTCCTAAGGCTTCGTTTCGACATTGGTATACTAATTGCGTTTAATAAAATACTACTAGGTAGTATAGGAATTACTCTTCTTCAAGTGTTCGTCCGGGTGAATACCATCGCTTTACTCGTGTAATCTGCCACCAAGTAATAGTTCAGGCAAATTATTTACGATGGCTGAAAGAAATTTTATTTTTTTAAACGCCATGCATTTCCTTTTTTTATTATCGATTTATATAGAAACTTATGGCCGTCAATTTTTTCTATGAGAGTTCGAATCCCGGCTCGCCCCTCACCAGTGACGTAAATCAATCAGTTTTCCACGCTCGTTCTAAACTTGTGAAAGAAAACATCGTGAAGAATCCCGCATATTAAAATTCACAAATTTCGAGAACAATAGTGACATCCACCAAGTCACATTGGGCCCGCGAGGTGGAATATGGCCCATATAGGCCATAATTATATTCTCAGAATTCCCAAGAAGTCTTCCAAAGAGTTAAATCTAACGATAGCCTATCGAAGTTAGAAAAGAAGTATAAGGTATGTATAAAGTAAATTCATGTGCAAATTGTTATTTTTCTATTGTCCTAGATCTCCAAAACAAAAAACTTGGTAGTACCTAAGTCAGATGCTATTTCCAAGCCACAAATGAAACTGGCCCTGCATTTTTTCTAATACTTAATTAGAAGAAACGCAAAAAAAAAAACAATCACAAAAATCTAGTTCTGCAGCTTCTTTATTTATTCTTGTAAATTAATCTAAACTAGTACCTAGAGTTACAAGTTTAGATTACTTTATCTGAGTATATCTAGGCCTAGATTAATAGGATTAATACTTCACATACAAAGTCTAGATAAATCTTTCACCAATAAAGCTTTAACATTTTCCTACCGATGTATCGCAAGATCCCCTCTTATCCGCCTACGGAGTTCACGCGATATCGGACGAGGTTGCGTTTCGCAAAAACTCGATTAGGCCGAACAAAAACCATTGTTCTTTTTTGCGTGTTCTGTCTAATAATCAATCTTGGAGGGTGGGATTGCCCTATCTATTCTTCCTGCTATTGTTATATTTTGCTGTTGTTATGGTTGCGCAAACAGTAAAAGTGACACAATTAGACTGTAACAACAAACGCTAAACAGAATGAGATTCGTTATATTTTTTCTAAATCAGAAACGCTGTAAAATTTCAAGGGTTTGTATATTTTTGATAAACAGATCAGGTACACGGAATGGTTATTCTGCTGAGCTGAATCGTCTATATTCAAATTTTAACAGAAGAAGTAGCTAAAGGAGACTGGGCGAAATGTGTGGAGAGAGAGTCTTCATACTCAACACTAATGCTATTTATGAAAATAAGAAGCTACTGGAGGGTATTAACATAAATTATCAAGAACGGGTTTGTCGAAGCCACTGGGAAATTGTTGACAACATGTAGTACCTACCTAGGTAACGAAAAAATAATTTAATTACTAAATTACAAAAACAAAACATATACCGTTGTAAATATATTATACTATGTTACTTTATAAAAACTCTTTATTGCATACCAAAAGGATATAGTATATATTTGAAATAAAGCATCTTAAAAATGAAACGTACAATGGGCGGTCTTATAACTAAAAATAGCGAACCTTGGATGGAATGGAATGAAACGGAATGAAATGGAAACCTTGTTAAAATTAATTGTTTCGCGGCCATATACAAAAATAGAGTAAAGAAAATAAGTACTACGTAACATTCATTAATGTAGAGTAGATCAACTTGCCCATTCTCCGTTTTATTGATAAACTAGCTGCTGCCCCGCGGTTTCACTCGCGTGGCGATTTTGGATTTCATGGTTTTTATTTTTTTACTAATTCTTTTTCTAAAATTAAAGTAGCCTATGTTACTCCTTGTAACATCAGCTATCTGCCAGTGAAAATCCCGTCAAAATCGGTCCAGCAGTTTCGGAGATTACCCGGAACAAACAGACAGACAGATAGACAGACAGACAAAAATTTTAAAAATGATTGTTTTGTTATAGGTACCGTATATACTTTCATATGTATATACAAGTATAGATAGTGTAGCAAACAGCCAGTTAAAGGTGTCCAGATTGTACCTACTCGACTGATATCTTGGGTAAAAACGCTGGTATATAAAACTCATTTCAAATACACAATTTGAACGTCCAAACTTATCCCGTTGAATTTTTTCCAACTTTCCGTTTCTTTAACTTTAACAAGAAATGTTCACAAACCGTTGGCAAATCGGGTAGGTACTGCGAACATTATTTCTTGTCCCCAAGGCATTATTTCTCGTCCCGAGGCATTATTTACGTCTTTGCAAGGTAGTTATACCACAAAGCTACAAGGGTTGAAAGAATAATTATCGTTTTCCTTATTGTTTGCTTTTTATTAAGGGTTGGTTGAATATGCAAAAATAAAGACTCCTCTCCATCATTTTACATTTGTAGATATTCCAATGGACATGATTGTTGTCCGTAATTCAGTGACGGTGTTCATTAGTGATTTTGTTGAATGAACGTTGCATGACTTTGGCTTCTCATGGGTGACCTATCACAGTCAGCTAAGCAGAACCGATTTGTGGCATGAGCTGTTGAATGTGGCGTTCTATGAGGGAGGCCTATGTTCAGCAGGGGACGTAATCGTGACGATGTCCAGTATCGTGCGTCCCATAGCGTCTGAATTGCTCAGGCGTTCGAGCTTTGTCATATTTTTTTTTGTTATTTGGTAACGAGATGTGCTGGTCGTTTGCCTGATGGTAAGCATAATGCTGGCCCATAACAATTGCAGTGCCACTCAGAACTTTGAAACACAAAGGTCTGCGTGGCATTGCAGTGCGCTCGTTACCCTGAGACAGTAGGTGTTAAGTCTCATAAGCCCAGTAATTTCGCTGGATACTCTGCTCATCAAACAGGAACACAATAATGCTGGCACATTACTGCTTGGCGGTAGACTTCACAAGCAAAGCGATGGTAACAACCCAGACGGACACACGCAGAAGAGTTAGTCCTACCACTAACAAAATAATTCCTTTGATATTAAAATTTAGCACGTGCATTAGTATTTATTCTTGCTTCAGAAGCTTGCTTTGGCAGTAGTTACCAAAGACCGATGTAAAAGCAACATGGGATCGGGAAACGTCAATAATTCAAAACATACGCGATGAAAACCGTTGTTAATTCAATGCTTAATACCCGCAAAACCCTTAGAAGCTACTACGTGAAAACCGCCATTGAGGACCGAGTTATGTTTAATGCATGAAGCTTGTGAAAAGACGTTCTTAAGTACATATTATTCAGAATGAGAAACAAATACGTGAAACCACAAGAAGATTATGGGACGACGCCGCAGGTAAATCCTTCCTTTCCATGCTGTAATAGTTCAGACAATATACTTTACGTACTCTTGAACTACTAGTGAAGAGAAATACCATGATGCAACCATATTAGCATGGTAGTAAGGCACTTTATCCCCTGGCTAGCTAACACCCTTAAGTTAAACTATCTGTTGCCGAGCACCTATTGGTGTATTCCGAAAGCTGTACTTGAGAACCATTCCTAATCTAGCGTATTCGATTGGTCAAACTAACGTATCAAGTACCTAAAAAACTATTCTCTCTGATAGCTCACGCCTAAAAATATTCCAGCTCAGAATTGGGTTGATTTTATTTTTTCATTTCTGACAAAGCCAGTGGGCTGGAAGCAAAACTCTGTTACATAGGTACCTATAACGCTGAGTTTTTTTTACGGTTTTATATAGTCGGTATCTATATTTTATTGCGTCATTCAAGCTACATTTATATGAGAGTTTAATTTCGATATTACAATTAAAAGTAGGTTAAAATTGACTTCCAATATTCCATTAGTTAGAAGTGAAGATAAAGAAAAGAGTTTTAAAAAACCGGACTGGTGAGAAAAAATTCAAAGTAATTCTCACAGGTTTACTATTTATAAATGCACCAATTATTATCAATAATAATATGCCTATAAAGTTTGCGTTAGAACACCAGATACTGGGATTGTTAGACTGTATCATTGTTATCACAAAAACAACTTTTAAACGCCTGCTAGACAGGGTGTGTAGATAAACTTCTAACGTGATTAGAAAAGGCACAACAGAATTGAGTTAGACAACAGTCAGACATTCCTTAATTCAAGTTATTCATTCCTTAATTAAACACGAGACTAAGGCATGTTTAAATTTAAGCGACATTTCAACACATGTTCAGCGTGTGTTTAATATTTTTTGTGGTCAGATCCTATTACCTATTTGTATCAACCTTTTTAATACGCTAAGTGCAGACTTCAACCTAAGTTGGAAAAAACATAAAAATGTTATTCAGCGTCCAAGAAAAAGATATTTACTGCGATGAAACGCTCCCCATCCCGTATTCAACTAGCCGTGAAACGCTACCTTCGACTATTGGCGTAGAAATCGGTAAACATACATAAGATATACAGTCGAACATAGAACCTCCTCCTTTTTTAAGTTGCTTAAAAAGTAAAAAAAATCACTGAATTAAATTTTTCCATCAGTGACAAAATGTAGCAAGACACACCAAATGTTTTAAATGGATTTTTGCGGCTGCGGTATTATGCAAATAGTCTGCAACAGGTGAACGCTGCAAGATACTCGTAAATTGCTTCTAGACATATCTGCTTATCAAAATAAAGCTTGAGCATCACCGTAGAGTCGCTAGCTTATCGGTTTTTAACGGATACATTTCGGTGAGTGTGCTTTGGAATTACACGATCAAATTCCCCCATCCCCCTTCTATTATCGGACGACCAGACTTTCAGCCAAGCGTGATTCATGGTGGATATCCCACCTTTACGCACGAAGCGTTTTGTTTCAATATTTATTACTAGCTGCTGCCCCGCGGTGGAGATTTTGGATTACATGGTTTTTATTTTTTTGCGCGGAACCCCAATTATTTTTCTAAAATTAAAGTAGCCTATGTTACTCCTTGTAACATCAGCTATCTGCCAGTGAAAGTCCCGTCAAAATCGGTCCAGCCGTTTCGGAAATTACCTGGAATAAACAGACAGACAGACAGACAGACAAAAATTTTAAAAATGGTTGTTTTGTAGTAGGTACCGTATATACTTTCATATGCATTTAGTAAAAAGCTGTTATTTTGATATTACAAACAGACACTTCAATTTTATTTATCTGTATGGATGCGCACCGCTAAGGAGTGGTACTCACTGCCTGAATCTGTGTTTCCTGTTAGTTATAACCTGTGCTGCTTCAAGGCGCGGGTGGATAGATATCTTCTAGGCAAGCTTGCTTCATCGTTGACCGCATCGTCGTTTACCAGCAGGTGAGATAGCGATAGAGTTCAAACGTAAGCCTATATAATAATCAGAATAAAAATCAAAATATAGAAAACATGGTAAAGCAATGACAAAACGCCAAAAATGACCTTAATTACCTCACGTTACAATTTGAGTGAAAATTTAGAACGCCGGCGTTCTAAACAGTTGACTATACCTTTTCAATAGCTGTATTTTACGAATGGCACTTATTTTCGTAGTGTAGTTTGACGGATTCTTGTAAAGTTTGAGTGCTGCTAAAGGTTACTATAATCGCGGAGTTGTTTGGTTGCACGCGATATTAGTACTGCCTTAGCATGAAGTAGTTGCAAGGCAGATGCACTGCAAACACTTATTCTATAGTATACTTAATACTTTACAATCTAACTGCTCCTAAACAATCATATAGTGTTCTGGTATCTTCTAAGAAAACAAACACCATTGCTGACCCTATTATTACAACTTAACTATAGAAACACATTATTTTACAAGCTTACGAACAAATTCGCATGTTTTCCTTTAAAAAATTATGACATGGTCCTACGTTATCTCAGTCCCAAAACTCATTTGGAACCTTGCCATAGGTGTCCTTCGGGGACGTTTCCTGCCAGCTACGTCACAGAAGGAGGATCCTTGGAGAAGCCTACTCTGAAACGGTTGTGAATACGGAATGATGTATTGTTTTAGATATTAAAACACCATTAAAAATTTAATACTACATCTTCAATTAGGTGCCGTAAAATCCGGCTAAGGGGGTATCCAAAGAATGGGCAGCAGGCTCCACGATCAACGTCGTATTTTTCTGCGATCCCCAAGACTCCGGCCAATCGTGATGTATCTTGGCAAAATCACCCTCCGTGGTGGACGCTGATATTCAGCAGTGGACGTTTTTCAGCTGTTAATTATTATAATTACGTATTTGCAATAATAAACGAAAATATGATATAGGATAATAGTCAGCGTAATAAACGGCACGGCACCAACAGGTACTGACTTTCAAGGCTTAAACTGGAGTGAACTGGGGAGTGTATGAGTAAAATGTCTTCCGGCCGAATGTGAGCATGTTCGTGAAAACAACACATGTGCTTATAAATTGCACTACTTTAACTAAAATTTGACGCTGACCGCTAAAAAGAAAATGTAAAGACAATGTAAGCACTACTCTAGAGATAATCTTGCCTTATTTCTTTCATCATTTTGTCATCTTCGAGTATGGCCCAGAAAACGACTAAAACGCACCCTTCAAGTTTTCAGAGTAGACCACCAATGAGATACCTAAAATAGATTTTGCTAAGTAACATGGCTTGATTGATGATTCTCCGAAATTGTTTCGGGAAGCGAATAATCTCCTGAGGGTCATATTATATTTTATAACGCTACTTCTATTTATCTTGTAGCTTCAGGGGAATTGAGGATTTCTGTACTTAGCTTTTTAATTCATATTTTTTAGAGCAATGGCGCTCACGGAATCTTTGTAGGCGTTGTTTTCAAATATTATCTTGAAAGCCGCCGTAAAAATTATGATATTCACCAATTTAGAAATAGATACCAATCTGAAGATCAAGGATTCAAAAAATCTACAGTATTTTTTACCAATAACCGTACAAAGCCTTCAAAAGAACGGTGTTCGTAACACACTAATGAGAGATTAAAGATAAAATATTTGAAATCCTTATTCTTTGAGATTCTTTGAAGACGAATAATTGAGCCGTAACATTTTTTTCCATTCTTTGTAATTTTCCGAGATTTGGTTTCATTTATTTAGGACTGAAGGCGTAGGCGTCTGTCTATTACATTCGATAGATTGTGTTTTCATATTGACTGCCCAAAAGAACGTTTCTTCGAATGTATTTTTATGAATTAAATTAATTGTCTGCTTTAGCTCCTTTTTTGTAATTGAGATGATAGAATTAGTTTGATTACCTGTAAAAAAAAGCTAACTGGCTAGCTAAAGGCCTAATAATAATAAAAGAATAAACAAAATGTCTTGTATTGAAATTATACAACAGCAGAAAAAAACAAACATGAAACTCGAAATATATAAACGATAAAATCATTATTTTTTAAGTTAAATACAGTGTTATGTCCATCATCATCATCATCATCATAATCAGTCCATCGGGCTGCTCGGGCTTAATGATTTATTACAACACGCGTTATTCAGACTGTCTTACAGACTCCTCTCTTACATTCTACTTAGGACAAGCTCACTTTTACTCAGACCGAATAACAGGCTAACTCTATTACACTACACAGGTTACCAGACAGTCTTAGTACTGACAGTTTGAATATCACGTGGTGTAGTAATCTTCATCTCTATATAAGTGTCCACTGGAAGAGAAAACAAAGTACCTCTATTTAAATATAATTCAAACTTTTTTGCATTCCTCTAAATATGCGCATAAGTGTATACATTTATATATATTTCTCCATCTCTCCTAAAACTGTCTGCTAACTAAACTGTACTGAACTTTGCGAGATTGACATTTTCGATTTAGATGTTCGACAAGCGTTTCAGTTGCCAGAGCCATCAATCTTTCGTCCGCTGAGGAAACATCGCTGTTCTACCAACTAGTTCTTTCTTGGTAAGTATAATAGTCACTTTATATCAACATTTTGCCTACAATAGCTATACAGTGATATATCCATAAAATTAAAAAGAAGAGGTTACACAGATGTTTACCTAATATTAACAGTATCTCTTTAAAACAGTGTTTATATACAGAAAAATTACCGATAAAATACAGATACAGATATGGCCCATGATCGTGTAAAAATCACAGAAAAGAGCACGAAAAACCTCTTTTGTTTCAAAATACTCAACACTTTGAGTAACAGCTATGATATTTTAGTAAAAAAAAAAGGAAATTTAATCATCTAAAGACATAAGTAAAAATATTTAATCTTTATGGTGTCTCTTTTTTAATTAAATAATGTTCTTAACTACGAAATAACCTTCAACTAAAATCAAACGCTATGCCATTTTCAACCTTATTTGAATACAAAATCCCTATTTCAATACCTAAAGGAAGGTCTTAAAACTAAATTAGAGCATTTTTAAGTTTCACAGAGAAAATTTCAATTATCTTTTTTAAAGTAGAAAAAATAGATTCAAATATGAAAATGTGTATGAAAAGCTGTAGGGTATAAACGCTCTTAACACTGTATAAGGATTCATCAAAATTAAATAAATCTGAAATGTTAAGAATTTATACTCGTGTATACTCGTGTATATGAAGATAAGTGATCGTTATCTGAATATGACATCGTTTTTATTTATTTATTTATTCACAAAAACCACAACTCTTAAAATAATCTTAACATTACTTATATGTATACCTATTGTATAAGTTACTTACAGCCAATAATGGTTTTACAGTTTTTAAGTTACTATACAAATAGAATTATAACAAATAATATAATATTATAAATGCGTGGCTTTATAAAAATTCCAGCTTATACAACATACAATATTCAAAATATTAAGTACTTATAGCAAAACATGACGTGTGCTCAGGTTTTAGATTTAATGATACGAACACTTACAAACTTATTTTAGCTTTAAAATGTATGTACCTACCTATATTTTGTGCAATGTAAATGTATTTTCTTTCTACAAAAATGGCACTATGTTAATAAAGTTTTTAGATATCTAGAAAAATTAACACAAGCGTTTTATTTAAAAAAATCAGAAATCAAACTTTTTTTTTATGTTATTTGGTAACGAGACGAGCTGGTCGTTTACCTGATGGTAAGCATAACGCCGGCCCATAACAATTGCAGTGCCACCCAGAACTTTGAAATACAAAGGCCTGCGCGGCACTGCAGTGCGCTCGTTACCCTGAGACATTAGGTATTAAGTCTCATAAGCCCAGTAATTACACTGGATACTCTGCTCATCAAACCGGAACACAATAATGCTTGCACATTACTGCTTGGCGGCAGACTTCATGAGCAAAGCGGTGGTAACAAACCAGAGGGACACTCGCAGAAGAGTTAGTCCTACTACTAACAAACACACAAAAATGGCACTATGTTTGTAAAGTTGTTAGATATCTAGAAAAAATCACGCAACCTTTTTAGTTTAAAAAATCAGAACTCAAACTTTACCTAATTCAGGTCTCAGGAGGCCGCTGTCACAAGTTTTACACTATTCGGTGTTACCCGCCGAGTATAGTCAGTAACAAATACATGTGTGTTTGATAAAATAGTTGCAAAACAGCTATCTTTTCAAAAGTTGGAAATTGAAACGCATCGTGGCCAGAAATTATGTAGGTAAACCGTGTTTACTGTTAGCGCCAAAAAAAGTTCTTCCGTTTTGATACTAAAATTGAACCAGGCTATCAGTTGGTTTTTTGGAATGAGCTCTCAAAATCTAGTTATCTGAAATGAAATTACAATTTTATAGGCCCGCGATTTCCTGAAAATACATAAAGTTTCTTTTTAGTACGTAACGTGAATCGGAACGCAATTTCTCGAAACGGAACGGGTTTTTCAGCTTCTTTTTATCTGAATGTGATAAAGAGACATAGACAATAAAAAAAAAATTGACAGAACAGATGACCACTTATTATTTGTCAAAACTGTCAAAAATGACGTGGCGTTGACGTGGCGACGACTAACGGGCACTTAGAGTCATTTATTTTAACCTTCATGAGTGCTCCCTTAGGGCCCATGTGAATAAAGAAATTGGAATTTGAATTTGACGTTTTCCAGCTAAAACTACGAATGCATGAAGTAAAACCTCAGTTTATCAAACATTTATGCAGTGGACTGTGCATGTTAAAAAAACTTTTGCACAAGTTAAATGGCTTTTACCTACACAGTCGTAGTCGGTTGAAAGTTAAATTCTGTTTACATTCTTGTAGCGGATGGGCCCGTGACAATCACAAAACTTTTGTTCCTATGTAGGCCATTGTACTTGCTCGTAGTTGGTGTGCGCTTAATTTCATTGGTGTAACTCTTTGAGGAGTAACTGGTTTAAGTTAAATTAAGCTTAATTTGTTGAACAAATTAGGCTCTCAAGGTTTGGAGTCTATGTAGGATAACAAGATACCGCAGTGCGAGAGTTAATATTTATATACAAAAGAAATAATATTCATAAGTATTTTTGGCGACAGTAGTTCACGTAGTTTCTGACTCTTTCAAGACAATGGAATTCTGTTTAAAGGAATACGTTAGGAAGACGTCTTATGTGATCGCTAAGCAAAATAAACGAGAGATTATCACGTGCGCTCAAGCACCATTGGCCGGATTTAGGCGGATCGATCTAATTAATGATTAATGGATAAGCATCAATCATGGACCACGCGAAAACCACGAAAAAACCAAGATCACCCGCCCGTGTCACCGGGCCGCGGCTAGCTATTAACATGGGCCCGCAGACCGGCACTATGGTGCAGAGGAGGAACACAGGTCGATTTTTTTAGTTGGAATGTCGTCCTTATTAGCTGGAGTCCAACATAAGCAACACGCTGCCCTCGCAGCTGGTGGTATCTAATAGGATTTTTAGCGCTTAAAAAACGCTCATCGCTTTAACCTAAATCTTTATTGTAATGTGCTTCAGAGTATTTTTTTTATTTAATTACTACAGAATAAAGAAAATGGGAAATGAAGATTACCTTCATATACTTATGGTGCGTGTTGTTTGACAAAGATATGATCATACGCATTATCTTTTTTTTTCTTCCTCGGTGCTAACATATACCTTATACGGGACTACTTGCTATCCAAAGGACCACACTGGTGCCCCCAGCACTGCAACCTTCCCTGCCAACCACCACACCCAGCTGTCGTCCTTCCAAGACTTGCTTGGATACCTAGTCAAAGCCCCACCTGCACCCACCCACAAACCCAAAAGAGTCTCCAAGAGAGAGGTCTCTTTTTAGTTACCTCTAACGAAAGGCAAGGGAAACCGCAGCTCTATTCCTACCTACCCGGGACTACTTGGGTAGCACACACATTGTGTGCAATGTACATATCGTGTAATTTAACTGCGTCAAAATTAACTTCCGTTTATTCGCCACAAAAGCGAGCAATCCCACAGAGTGGTCGCCTACAAATTGATTTATTATTATAATCGCATGGAAAGTTTATATTATTGGATGCCAGGGAACAACTAATTTGAAAACCAAATGAGAGTACTACTTAAAAATTCACCGTGTTGATCCATGAAGGGACCTTCAGCTGTAAACATGAAACTGAAGAGAATTATATAATTTTATCTACAGTAACATAATGAGCTTATGATATTGTTCATATTATTGTCATTATATCACAAAATGTCTCTCGTACTGATATCAGTATAAATTGGGCCTACGTCAAAGCTACTTACGTCCACATACATAATGGAAATCGGTCTCTTATAAAAGCTAAATTTTAATATCGTAGCTCAATTCGAAGTAACCTATAGTTTTGATTACGATAGAGTTTTGTTGCCTGTTTCCTCTTAAATTTTGTAGAATAAAGTGAATTGGTATTAAAATAATCGTGAATATCAATTACCAGCGATTATGTACAAGACATTTGAAAAGACTGCACTGAAGAGTGAAAAATTTGGATGCATGGTCAAATTTGCGTAGGCATTGGCCTAGAGTTTCTCTTAACTTTATGTTCATACTTATTTAAGTATAGAACATAAAGTTAGGAGACGCTCTAGTCCATAATTATGTGCCTACGAGTGATCCCCCGCGTATCAGACGCCAATTTATTAGACCCTAGGGGATAAAAGACCCTGTGACAAACACAACCCTAGTAAAAGTCGGTAGAAAGTAACTCAGCTTTCTTACAGCTGGTATGGTGGTATCTATAATGCCAAGATTAATAACTAAAGTTTAATCAGCGTGACTAAAAATTATGATGACCCCTAGAAAATGTTACTCACTGGAGCAGATCATTAACGACCTTATCATTCGGATGATCCAATTCGGTTCGGTAGAAACACGTACAATCAACTCAGGTACTTTTAAAAACCCACGTTTCTAAAAACAATTCGCAGTAACCATTCGAATCGATAGAACAATAAACATTGACGATGTTGATAAAAATGTATTTTACTACGTATTTGTACATATATAACTTTTTACTGGGGTTAAAAAAGCGTTGGTGTGCGATACATTTTGTGTCATATCTTTGAAAACAGATCCAATGAGGAAATAAAATCTCACTAGATCCATTGTGGATCTGATCTACTGAGATTGAAAAGATTTTTCCTGAGTTTTAGGATGAATTCGTGAGTACTAATCATATTGTGTAAATAAAGCAATATTTTTATTATAAAGCAATTGATTTTTTAGTTACTTCCCGAGTTTTAGAATTGACAAAAAAAAATTGGGAAATAGAAAGCAATGGAAACAGTACAATGCCAAGAAAGAGAAAATGTGCGCCACCATAGCTTATTATAAAAGGGACCAATATCTCGCTAGAGACGAGGTAACCTATTATAGACAAAAAAGTCTTACGCCAATGCATTTCTTCATCTTCATTCATTCTTTATCTCCACTTCAATCTTTAATATCGATCTATTCCCGTTAAGACACAATTAAAATATGTACTAAAACTAATAATCGTTCAGTTATCTATAATTGGAAAAGCAACTGCTTTTTATAAATAAATATTAAGTAGAAACAAAACCAGCTAAATTGAAAAACGATCCCTAAAGCTCTCAGATAAAATTGGCATTAACTCCGTTTATAATAATAAAGAAGAATAATATTTTCTTTCGAGATAGTCTATTACCATTACTCTACTTTTACTTTGGCAGGATTTTATTAACGATTTACCGGACTATTTCTCCTCTACTAAGTCGAGAATGGTTCGTTGAGCATTTTTTCTTGTACAACGAGTCGGTCAATTAGGTGCTTCATAATTTAGATTGCTTGATCGCAAGATGATCTGCCTTCTGCTGAGACGGACAGATGGACGAATTGAACGTTTAGAGTTCCTTGTTTTACTATGAAAACGTGCCTTACACTTCCTTCCTTATCGTATCATATGTCCAAACCTGGAGTCAGAAGTTTTAATCCGCCTGAAGGTGTCTGCCATGGCTTAGCGACTGTCAGTACGTACTGTTGTTCTTAGGGGCAGCTTAGACGCTCAAGCAAACGTACGTTTGCTTGTCAGAATAACAACGCTTTTGCGTCAAGCGCGCATTTCGAGTATCACGAAATCTGTTATTGTTATGTTATTCTGACAAGCAGCGTCTATGCTGCCCCTTAGGCCAAGCACCGAGACCGACTGCCGTGCCCTTCGAAGCACGATAGCGCTCGCTATTCAACTATTGACTGCAGCGAACATTGTTTACAACTTTACCGTTCGTGTTTGCGTAGCTCGCACGGCATAATTGCTCTTTTACGCTTTGCTTTTCAACTCTTTTTTCATAAAATAATAAACTTTAATTTGTGTTAGGAGCTAAACAAAGCACGCCTTGCTTAACTCCGGAATTGCAAATGGGGGAAAAGGACGTATTTGTTCAGTAACCTTAGTAACTCAGTTTGGGAATAATAATACCTACAATGTTTTGTCTGTTACAATATAATTAAATTACCGCGTATTTACAGTAATATGAAGTACCTGCCTTTGTTGACTAAAAAGTTGCTTTGGAGCTCTTATTGTTAGGAAAAGGTTTCTTTACTATTTAATTAGACGGTTTATTTACCACCCTTTTGTGTAGTATACAAACCATAAACTTTTCCGCGTAATTATAAAATTAGAAAAGACAAAGATTAGGGAAAACATTCGACCGTATTCAAATTCAAATTCAAATTCAAAAGTCTTTATTCAAATAGGCCCCAAAGGAGCACTTATGAAAGTTAAAATGACTCTAACAGCCGGCCTCTGCAACATTCATCTACCCGAATCACAGACTAAAACTAATGCTGTCTTTATCAGAACATAATAAATGACAAAGACACCAACAGACCCAATCCGTGCTCAAAGTCAACGAACCTTCCAGAAACCCACCGTGCCCGTTCCAAATTGGTATAGGCCGAGCAAGAAGAAGGGCAAGAAACTCGTCACGGCATTCTTTTTTAAAAAAAAAAGTAGTTTATTACAATGATTCTAATGCTAACAACTAACAATTTAAAGTTTAGTAGTCGCCAGGAGGCTCCTGAGCTGTTTGCCTCCATGCATCCTTGTCATCCACATAATCCTTAATTTTATAATACGCTTTTTTAATTAATACACTCTTGACTATACGTTTAAACTTTCCTTGTGGTAATTCAGTTAATACTTTAGGAATTTTGTTGTAGAATCTGACACCATTTGCCAGGAACGATTTGTTAGTTTTACTTAATCTGAACCCGGGTACAACAATTTTATGTTTACTTCTAGTATTTAACTCATGTACATCACTTTTTAAGTTAAATTTAGTAATATTCTTCCGTACATACATTATATTTTCCAAAATGTATAGCGAAGGCAGGGTTAGAATACCTATTTCTTTAAAAAAGTCTCTTAGAGATTCGCGTGGACCCATGTCATAGATGGCGCGTACTGCTCTCTTTTGTAATATGAAGATGGTATCTATATCGGCAGCAGATCCCCAAAGTAGGACGCCATAAGACATCAAACTATGAAAATATGCAAAATATACCAACCTTGCCGTCGCCACATCAGTCAGCTGCCTAATTTTACGTACTGCAAATGCAGCGGAACTCAAACGACCCGATAGGGCATTGATGTGAGGACCCCACTGCATTTTGGAGTCAATAGTTAATCCTAAGAATACAGTGTTATTCACCAGGTCAAGTTTGCTGCCTTCCAATTCCACTTTAGATTCCACGTGTGGTACGTTGGGAAGTGAAAATTTAATACATTTAGTTTTACTAGCGTTAAGTAGTAGATTATTAGCAGCAAACCATTCTGAGATTTTGTCAAGGTTATCATTTAATTCCTTTAGTTCACTGTCTTTCCTATCAGTTTTAAAAATGAGTGAAGTATCATCAGCAAACAAAACTATGTCCAATGCTATATGGTCTGTCATAAAGGGTAAGTCATTTATATATACTAGAAAGAGAAAGGGGCCCAGTATTGATCCCTGCGGTACGCCTATCTTCACTGAAGAACCACAAGATGTTACTCTATCGATGCCAACCTTCTGCTGTCTACCCGTCAAGTAAGAATTTACAAGATCAAGAGCTGTCCCACGCACGCCGTAATGATGCATTTTTTTAATAAGCGTTCTGTGGTCCACACAATCAAATGCTTTGGAGAGGTCACAGAATACTCCAATAGCATCCTGTGAACCCTCCCAAGCTTCAAAGATGTGGGACATCAGTTTAGCTCCGGCATCGACTGTTGATCTGCCTTTCGTGAAACCAAACTGGTGACCATGCAATATTCTATACTCGTTGAAATGTGAAAGTAACTGTTCTAAAATAATTTTTTCAAAGATTTTGCTAAGAGCTGGAAGTACAGAAACTGGTCTATAGTTAGAGGGGGTGTCCTTACAACCAGATTTAAAAATAGGGGTGACTTTACTGTGTTTCATTAGATCAGGAAAGACACCCTGATCTATAGAAAGATTAAAAATAATAACTAGATAGGGCGCAATTGTATCAATTAAGGATCCTATTACTTTTACCGATATACCCCACAAGTCTTCGGTGTTTTTCATATTGATGGATTTAAACGCTTTTTTGATACTAGTGGTTGTTATGTAACGAAAACTAAAATCCGGAATTAATTTAGAAAAGCTGTTTAGCAAAAGCATTTCTGCTTTTGCTGGAGAAGAGTCTAGTGATTTAGTAGCCTCCAATGGTATGTTTGTAAAAAACTTATTAAACTCATTGGCTATATCGAGTTGATCAGTAACTACTTTATCGTTAATTTTTAGTTTAAATTCACAATCTCTGTTTTTATTTTTACCAGTTTCTGTGTTAATAATTTTCCAAACAGTTTTGATTTTATTATTAGATTTTGTTACTTTATCCCTAATGTAGTTGGATTTAGCTTGCATACATACGCGTTTAAAGATCTTTGAATATTGACTGACATATTCGTGAAATTTTTTGTTCTTAGTGAGTGATTTTTTATAATATAATTCGTACATAACATCTCTACTTTTTCTAATACCCTTAGTGGCCCAGTCACTAAATTGAAATCTGTTCTTTACTTTTACTGTTTTCTTGGGGCACACTTTGCCAAATTCATTACAAATAATTGAAGACAACATTGCATAGATATCATTTGGGTCTTCAAGTGGAAAATTCGCGAGGGCTAGTCTTGAATCTATGTTTTCATTTAGTATTTCTAATTTATTATCTGTAAGGGCTCGTATTTCAATCTTAGCGTCTATAGATTTAGTTTTATTTTCTAAGCCTATTTTCTGTCCCATGTGGTCGGATCTAACACCAGTTAATAGACTTTTTTGTTTAACACTAAAATTAACAACGATGTTGTCAATGCAGGTAGCAGAGGAATGACATACCCTAGTAGGTTCTGTAAACAGAAATTTCAAATCAAATGACTCAAATAGGGACACAAATTTTTGTTTATCTGATGACTGTCCTAATAAATCTATGTTGAAATCCCCACAAACACATATACTTTTTTTACATTTAAATATTTTTCTTAAAATCTCTTCCATAATCAGTAAAAAGTGGGAAAAACAAGATGCAGGAGGTCTATCTATTCACGTAATTCCTTATTCCTTAGATAAAAAAAAATGTTTTGTAAAGTCTTTTGTCATTTTGAGGCTTTTTGTTTGGTTGAACGTTTAATCTAGTAAATCGCTTTGTGGGAGGAAAGCTTTGGAGCATTATTGCCTTTTTCCCCGTTGTCCCGAATTCACTGAATAATAGCGGCCCTTGGGGAGTCGTGAGCTAATAGAATGTCAAAAAATGTATACCAAGATATCTGTGAATGGAGTGACCCGTGGCAAAATATTTTGTGGCTAACTACTGAATCACTTATCCTGTTCCGTTATCGGCGAGGCCATAACTATAGGGTATACCTAAAACTATACATATTATACATAACTATACATATTGTAGCTTTACATTAAATGATATTATGCAAACCGTAGCGTGTATGCCATAATTAAGGTTAAATGACATAATATAACCTTACCCCATACACGCTGTACATTGTATATAACAAAACAAACAAAACAAACGCTTACACACTCATACCCCCGCACTAGGATTCCCTGTGTCGCAGGTGGCATGGACATACACAGATACACATCACAAACATCCAAGACCCGAGAACAAACTTTATGTTTACACAAAATCTGCCCCGGCCGGGAATCGAACCCGGGACCCATCGCCTTGCAGGCAGGGTTACTACCAACTTAGCTACGGAGCCGTCAAAAATATACGAGTATAACGCCCTTCTAATAACAGGGTGCATATATATGCTTACACTCATTGTAATATAAGTTAAATATATGTATGCATGTTCAGTTCTATCACATAGGCACTTGATATACACATCGGTTAAGCAATGTAATAGGCACAGTGCGTAGACGCTATGCAACTATGCGTTTTGTTGTCAAAATAACCACCCAGCATCAAGCGCGGATTGTGAAATACTACGAGCAATACACGTGCAAGCGCGGCTTGATGCAAAATCATCAAAATACCACGAAATAGACAAGAACGGCAATACGGCCAAATACTGCTGTCTCGAAGCCCTGCCTGGGCTCAAAGCGACGACTGCTTCGCTTTACCCTAGTATACATCACTTGCGCACCACTGCTTATTTACCGCAGCGTCTGCACGGAGCACGCAGTGGTTGGGAAACAATTTTTTTAGATAGAATTCGTAGAAGCTGGTTCCGTACTCGGATTAGATTTCCATCAAGCCCCAACCACAACCACAATAGACGATACGATATGCGTCAAGACGGGATCGTGGTTTTTCCATGGTTTTCTAGTGTTCCGCGATTGATGCTTATCCATCAATCATGAATCAGGTGTGAGGGCTGCCTAAGTGTTTAACCATCATGCAAGCCCTAACATGTTTGGCTTTTATAAAGTTTTTTTTTGTGTATGGGCAACGCGGCCGGCATTTTGGGAACTCTGCCTGATATTGAGGATCGTTTGAACTATCTTTAGAGCATTTTTTTGCCTGATAGTTCAAACGATTTTTAATTTTTTTCTCAGTTTTTTATTCATAGGATTTACAGTTCTGTTTACTGTTACATTGTAACATTACTTACTTGCTGAGGCGTTGCTTGACTGTGTTGATCGTCGAATGTCAGCTCGTTTCCGCACTGCGGCATGGAGCAACAAGGAGCATATTATGTGGTAAAGCGACAGTTCAAAGATTTTTACCGAATTTTTGCACTAACTTCTAGTTTAGATCCACATAAATACCTCTTCAAAACACGCTCTGTGTGCCATTAATATATAATAATGACTCTTGCTATCCTTCAAGATAAAAAAATACTCATAAGCGAACCAACACAAAATATTTTCTTTCAATCCCTCGGAGAGATCTTCAAAATTGCCTTCATGTTTTATTTAGAGTGGAAATGGGATGGCTCAACATACATACGTACACATATGAACAATATTTAGGAGGTTTTATAAAATATATTTTTGGCTTGAGAGCCACTTCTATCAGCCCGTACTATAAGTAAATGATAAAGTCTGTTAGTTGGTTTGTTCTTCTTCCACGCAACAACGGCACAATGGATAGACGTGATTTTTGGCATAGATACAGTTTATGGACCGGACAGTAACATATGCTACTTTTTATCCCGGAAAATGCACTGTTCCTGTAGGTATCGCCACGTGAGTGAAACCGTGTGCTAGTATATTATAATAGCCTTAGAGTGCTCACTATCTTTGACCACGTTGAGTGTTTTTTGTATACTATTGGATAACGAGACGAGCGGGTCGTTCTAGATTCTGCGGGATTCTGTGGGATGCTGATGCCTGATGATCAATGCCATCCCGTAATAATTGCAGTGCCACTCAGAGTTTTGAAACACAAAGGCCTGCCACTACAGTGCACTCGTTACGCTGAGAGATTTAATACTCAATCATTTATTGCATCATATTTGTGCATCACATGGACGTCTTAGATTAGTAGGTGAGTTTACATATGGCTCTGTATAGTTATGGTACAGCAACATAGGTGGCGGGCGGACCGGTCCATTTTACAAGCAGCAGAAACTTTGTTTGCGTATTCTTACTATTTTGGATCATTAAACATTCTGTCAAGCTATAGTAGCATTGAAATATATACATCACAAAAATTTCGCTTCCAACAGGATTCGAACCTGCGTCTTCTGGCTTGCCAGGCCAGACGCCTTAACCACTAGGCCATGGGAGCAATCGATGGGATGTATATATTTCTGTGAACATCCGCTAGTGTCGGTAAACACTATAAAATATATTTCATATAGTAGCATTGTTTTTTAGTCTCATGTTTTTTTTTAAAGATTGATTCTTTATCTTGTGCTAGACATGTTTCCGGGATTTTATTATATATTTGAGGTATTAATTCTCCTAGGCCCAGTAATTATTTCACTGAATATTTTGCTCATCAAACCGGAAGACAATAATGCAAACCCACAGCTGCAGCAGATTATGTGAGCAAAGCTTACATACGTAGACGGACCTGTTCATACTTCTACCACCTGGTAAAAATGCAATAATATATAATGTAAAGTACTTGAATCTATTCTATTCGTACCTACATATAAAACGTTTTATCTTAATTGCCTGATATTTTTTTATTCAGATTATGCGTAGGTCCTTCGGACAAATATATTCAAAGCCATTCGCTTCATCATGGCACCAATTAAGCCTCCGTTACATGGAATGAATAACAAAAATGATAAAGTATCTGCTAACGACTGGCAGTTACTAATAACATTATGTCCGCTATGAACAGTGATATCGTTAAATAAGCATTTCTCAGCACCGCTTATACGACTTACCGGAAGTCGACTTGCCAGTGTAAACCCGCTAATAACAAAACGCCAAGTGAATGACATAAGAGCATAATCTTGCCAACCCTTTCGGTCGTGTAGGAAAAGGAACATCGTAACCAGTGGCCTTACTCCGTAAATCGAACGTCGAAGCTTCGGCTGACGGATCGCAGTTTCCCAACTATAAAAGTGTTTCGGATCCAACGTTCGATTCGGTTTTGACATTTGACATTTTGTCTTTCATAGTAGGAAAATGCCGATCCGTCAGCCGAAGCTTCGACGTTCGATTTACGGAGTATAGGCCTGGGGCCTATACTCCGTAAATCGAACGTCGTCAGTTGCGATCGAAGACTTTTCCGTTCTTGTACGGAATAGTTCTTACGTTGAAATTGAGCGACAACGATCCAGTAGACAGTAACGTAGATTGCCGATCTGTAGGTAGCCAAGTGGTGCCTGAAGTTCATGTTTTGATGGAGAACGCTTGATGAAATATAGTTTTGTTATTTTAATTATTCTCAGTGTTCAAAAATGCCGTCCACTTCAATTTTATTTGTTTGTATGTATATATGTATAGATATTAAGCTGTCAGACTACACTGTCGTCCAATATTTTCTCAATGTGAATGATATTTCAATTACTAGACGGCTTACTTATTATTGACGTCGGGCCCAAAATAGACAGGTTAAAATCTAATTTGGTTCAACATCGACTGCTGGGTGACAAGGGTCGCAGGGCCGTCTTTTTGTTGAACTTTCGATTGTGCTAACCGGACATCCAAGCTATTGTTAACTCTATCGTAGAATAAGTACTCCACTTTATTAGAAAATAAAGTGGAATGAAATGGTACTTTGGTATTATTTTTGAATTAAAGTTTGTGTGCAGGCAGCACACAAACTTTAAAACTTTGTATTTAATAGCTTCTGCCCGCGGTTTCACCTGCGTTCACACAGGAACCGCACATTTTCCGGGATAAAAAATAGCCTATGTTACTCTCCGGTCCATATACCTACCTACTATATCTATGCCAAAAATCACGTCGATTCATTGCTTTGTTGCTGCTGTCCTTGTGATAGATGTGGACGCAAAACGCTACTTCGAAATTTTTACTTGTACAGTATTGTGTATCGAAATCGTGCTAAATATACACAAGTCCTCAGGAAACTGAACATAACGATCCCGGATCAAACGGTTCCCGAACCCAGATAAGTGTGGTTGACCTAATTGCCCGGGAAAATCGAAAGGGTGCTTCAGTTACACATAGGTAACCATTATTTACCGGCGTTGTCGGGGTTTTAAAGGTTATTATTGATACCGTGAACTGTTAACGTGCGTTGAATTGGTTATTTTTATGCCTTCGTTCCTGTGGGACTGTCAGCGCAGATGATACTGTGGGCAGCAGGTAGTAAACTATATTCATGCAAAAACTCACTTCGAACCGCCTCCCCGTTTTTGCGGGAAAGAAGGACAATTCAACAAACACACTTTCGCACATATCATTATTAATAATAATTAGTACAGATAATATAATGATATTGTTTTATTTTCGCATAATACCCTACTATTATGCGCGTTATAATAGTAGAGAAATCTATCGAAATCAGAAGCTTAAAATTAGCAATTGCAAAATTCGAGAACCATTACGGTTTGTAGCAGCGTTGTCAGCAGCGTTTGGCTTCGATTAATCTTCAAATTCAAATTCAAAATTCTTTATTCAAATAGGCTCCAAAGGAGCACTTATGAAAGTTAAAATAAATGACT
Organism: Crocallis elinguaria; assembly: GCA_907269065.1. NCBI lineage: Eukaryota > Metazoa > Arthropoda > Insecta > Lepidoptera > Geometridae > Crocallis > Crocallis elinguaria. Next base: position 4,397,476 of record OU026079.1, on the reverse strand, counting down.
CTAACAGCGGGCCTCTGCAACATTCGTCTACCCGAATCACAGACTAAAACTAATGCTGTCTTTATCAGAACATCTCACGAAATAATCACTTTTTTATATTTTATGACTAAAAAAATATAAATTCTCAGAATTACAATACGTGCTGCGAAATCGTTTCTAAAGTAGCGGGAAATCACACCAACCATTACAGGAGCTAAGATAAGGCGTTAAAGTCTCATTAATGTCCAAGGCGCTAAATTATTTATCACCTCATTGTCAACCCAGTCTCGGACCAATAATGACGTGTTTCATGTACATCATCTTGTGCGGGATTATTATCACTTCTTCAGCTGGTAAGAAAAACACCATTTTATTATATATTGATAAAATTCGTGTTTTTAGTATTTACACGCTAGTTTTTTATAATGATTTTATATTAGAAGGTCTTTAATGACATTCTAGTGTTTTGGTAAACAAACTCAATGTAATGCAACGTGCCATGTACCATTCCGCTTGTGTTTCATGCAATAATTATTTTTGTCTGTTTATATCACCACTAGCTTCTGCCCGCGGTTTTCCCCCGCGTTCCCACTGGAACCGTGCATTTTTCGGGATTTGTTGTACAGGGTCGTCATTTGGATAGCATATCGGCAATTAAGGACGTTATACGGGCCAAGGACCTTGCTCGAATGGGTGGAGTCAAGCGCACTTCCCCCGCGCGGTCCACACTACGTCTTTCAAGAACATCGCAAAACCTAACGTCATAGAACACGCGGATGAACCGCTACGAAGCGGTACCCGCACGCGCGCACGGCATCTTTGCCTATAATTCTTTGAATTCATTTAGTGGAAAGTTTTTCATTGAAATGAAGTGTTGAAGTGATCATTATTATTCGTAAATAAACGGTACGGACGCACATGAGATTATCCAACGTTGAGATTGATCTCAAAATATCGCTCTGGACTAAAATAAAAGTACAGACAGCCAATTTGCTCCGTAAAGTTGAAATTTGTTACACATTTTGACCCAAAAATTAACATGTACGTAAATAAATGATTTTCGGGTTGTTTTTATTTTTACTTTTGTAGTCGTGTTTTTTATTTTGGTGTCATTTACGAGGTATCGAGTCATCTGCGAGTGTCCGTCTGGGTTTCCACTTTGTTCATGAAGCCTAATCATAATAATTTATTTGCTAAAAATGTTGGTGACAACAATAGTGTCGGGTCACAGGTATAGAAAATATAAAGTATCATAAACATTTTAACACATTGTGGCATGCAAATATTAGAATAATTAACTATCATTGAATTTAAAATATTACAAAAAACTAATGACACAATAATCGTAATACAATTCATATTTCATTTACTATAGGTACTTATTTATATTATCAAATGTTATTATTATTCTTATTAATTATACTAAAGTGTCCAAAAATAAAACCAATAATTTAAATAGAATTCTAGAAATTCAGTGGTCAAATAAATTACTTTAAAACTTCAGCTATAGTATAGTAATATTTTTCATGCAACCAACATTTCAATTTTTGCCAAAACCGTGTCCAAGGTAGGTCCTTGATTTCTCCCGGAACAGCATTATATGCTTGCCGGCAGATGTGCAAGCATTACTATGTTCCGGTTTGATGAGCAAAGTAACCAGCGAAATTACTGAGCTTATGAGACTTAGTTACGAGTACAGAGCAATGCCGCGCAGGCCTTTGTGTTTCAAAGTTCTGTGAAGCATTGCAATTTTTATGGGCCAGCATTATGATGAGCACACTGCGGTGCCCTGCAGGCCTTTGTGTTTCAAAGTTGTGAATGGCACTGCAATTACAACATATTTACAGTTTTCGGATAACGCCGGCCCATAACAATTGCAGTGCCAATCAATACTTTAAAACAAAAATATGCAGCACTGCATTGTGCTCGTTAACCTGAGACATTAGGTATTAAGTCTTATAAGGCCAGTAATTTTACTTTTCAATTTCATTTCCAGTATTTTCTATAACGGTTCTCAACCTCCCGATATTCCTTTGTTTACCAATACATATATTTGCCACTCGTAAAAATGATGTACGTAAACAAGAAGTTGTAATCAGAAATGTAACCCACTCAATATGTATGCGAGGAGTGTCCACGCGCAAATCACGGAATGAATCAGATTTCACCACTCTAGACGCTACTCTTTGAGCAAGCTTCAAACCCACACGAAAACAAATACTTGTATTGTATATCATTCACGCACACAAATATGTAACGTCGGCGGACAGCGTGAGCAGAGCAACGAGCGACACAACCTCCCCGTCTGAATGCCAGTGCATGACTGCCGCGCGCGCCCGCGCAGAGCACCTCTGAGACTTGTACATTTGGAATTCAGTTTTTTGATAATTTCTTTGCGAAATATTGCTCTATGCACAAATTTAATCAATAAGAATTATAGAAAATTTTCTTCCTTATTTTTTGGTGTAAAATTAATCCCAAACGTCTAAGTCATTTAGAAGTTTTAGGGAAAATAGTTTTAAAATAGCATGCTGTTAAATATTTTTTCAAGCCATAAGTAATGGTAATACAAAAAAATCAATCAATCAAATTTAATGCCCTTGAATTGATCATTCAGGTAGTATTTTTTTCAAGTCGTTAAACCAAGCCGTGTGGGAGTTTTAGGAGCAGAAAGTAGTCGTTTTTGGGTAACCTAGCCCCTTACAATGCTTTTGTCCGGAGCAAGCTGGAAAGCAATGCAGTTATTTGGAACAAGTCCAAATTGTTGTGAATAAAACACCGGTTCGACCAAGACTAATTTTTATTAACTACCTCCTATTACAATAATCGCTATAAGTACTTAATTAAGATTCTACCTCCACAACACAAATATGTCCAGATGGTGGAGAAAATCCAAAGGAAATTTTTGAGGTAGCTTTATCAGAAGCAATATGGCTACTATGTAGGATATCCATATATATATCCAAGCAATTTTTTACTTGGTATGATGGGCTACAACACCTTAGAAGTGAGGCGCACGGTCGCATTAATGGAGTATGTAGTACGGATTATCGTTGGACGAATTAATAACCCATCCATTCTTGAAAGAATATTTTTTTCAGTCCCAGACAATTAAGTTCGGGCTCGTCGGCACAAATTATTCAGAGACCCGTGGTGCAGGACAGAATTAGGAAGGCATGCGCCAATACCGAGGGCGCTGCATTTGCTCAATGCTGTACTCGAGCAGCACCAGGACCTGGATGTTTTTGAATGCTATCCGTCTGAGTTTCACAAGACGGCAATTAAATATTGTTATATCAATTTATAAATTTAAATGATTATTCGACCATAATTTTGTTTGTGTGTTTTCTATTCTATATTTTACAAACAATTTTATGTTAATTATAAGCTTTGACTGTGTTTAAATTATAAGTTTGAATTGTAGGTGAAAAATGTTACATACTTTTAGAACCTAGGGTGAGCAAATTGGGCAACGGTAAAGCTCACCTATAGGTACGTTCTTATAAATAAATAAATGAATTTTTCCCAGGATAAAAAGTCTATATTACTCTCCGGTCCATAAACTATATCAATGCCAAAAATCACGTCAATCCGTTCCTCCGTTACTGCGTGAAAGAAGGACAAACCAACAAACACACTTTCGCATTTAGATATTAAGTAGGATTAACCAACGATAAATGATCTTTATCCGCCCGTCGCGTAGGTACTACGTATACTACTAGATAGGGACGGGATTTATGGCATAGATATGGTTTATAGACCGGAGAGTAACATACGCTACTTTTTATCCCGGAAAAAAGCACGGTTCCTGTGGAAACGCGGGTGAAACCGCGGATATATAAGATAGTTATTAAAGAACCCGTACTTTAATGAATGCTTAAGTGTGTTCGAAGGTTTTTTGGTCAGTTGGTTTGTCCTTCTTTCGCACAGCAATGGAGCAAAGGATTTACGTGATTTTTTGCATTAGTTAGTTTATGAACCGAAGAGTAACATAGACTACTGTTTATCCTTGAAAAATGGACGGTTGCTGTGGGAATCTCCAAGCGGGTGACTCTGGCAGAAGCTAATGTGTAATAATCCCGAAAACCTAAGAAAAATACTAAATCATCGTATAATATTTTTCCAGATTTGCAATGTAGCTCCGGCGAAACTGAAGACAGCTGTCCAGCTGACTGCGACGCGGATTCCTGCCCTAAAAATGAAAACTACAGCCGGTCTTGCGACCGTCCGAAGATATGTCCAAAGCCAGCCTGTAAATGCAGATTCAACTTCAGCAGAGCTAGTAATGGAACTTGTATCTCGACAAGAGATTGTCGTAAGTATCTTCTTCTAAGCATTGAAATATAAGTTAGGTGCCTACTTGTGGGATAGTAGTGTAATAATAGTACATGCAGTAAGCCAACATTGTTTTCTATTACAGTTTTCACAGAGACAGAAGTTTTTTTTTTATGTTATGTGGTAACGAGATGAGCTGGTCGTTTGCATGATGGTAAGCATAACGCCGGCCCATAACATTTGCAGTGCCACCCAGAACTTTGAAACACAAAGGCCTGCGCGGCACTGCAGTGCGCTCGTTGCCCTGAGACATTAGGTATTAAGTCTCATAAGCCCAGTAATTTCACTGGATATACTCTGCTCATCACACCGGAACACAGTAATGCTTGCACACTACTGCTTGGCGGCAGACTTCACGAGCAAAGCTGTGGTAACAACCCAGACGGACACTCGCAGAAGAGTTAGTCCTCCCACTAACGATATAGAAGTATTTGCTTTCAGCTCAGTTGGCGCTGTTATTTGTAGTAGACCTGCCATGCTAGCATGCGCATTGCGCATCGTGACAAAATTTTGTCGATGCTTATATCGTGCGTTTGTCTCGTATTCGCAGGAGAAAGAGCTAGGCAAAACAGTAGACAAAATTTTGTCGTGGTGCGCATATGCGCCTAACATATGTTAGGCTGGCTCATTTCCAAAAGGTCTCAGTAGCAAAGTGTCTAACTACCTACATGAGAAATAATATCGTCAAATGCTAGCCTATCAATAAAAAAAACTAATCCCAAAATCTCAGCAGCTGCAGTGTAAGAGGCTGATATTGATGTATTAGTTTTAATATATAATCGACTCTCTATAATTGTATTAAATTAATTTCTCTTAGGGCCGATTTTTCAATTGCATTGATTCAATTTTGCAATTGAACTGATTGCTATTGAATCAATGCGTTTTCGTGTTTTAGTTTGTTTTTCGGGTCTTACGTTTCGAAATTAATGGACCGTTAGCTAACTAAGGTTTATTTCTTTAAAATGGCTAAAAATATTTTTACGTCGTTCTTCACCACAGACTTTGATGATTCGGGGAGTTATCTACCAGGAAGTTATCTGGCTATTGAAAGATCGGCCCTTAGACCCATTAAAAAGCTGTATATATTAAAAAAAATGTATGATGGTTTATATTCGCAGCTGCTTTTCCTTGTACCCGTGTCAACGAGGAATACGTATCATGTCCTAGTTACTGCCCAACTGATGACTGCTCGCAAGCCACCGTCGATGGAAAGTGCCCTCTCTTTGGACACATTTTGGTAGTCGTGGAATGCAGACCTGCTTGTCGGTGTAAGAAAGGGTATTGGAGGAAAAACGGGGTCTGCGTACCGTACGCCAAGTGTCGTAAGTTTATAAGCTATTTTTTTATATACTGAAACGGTAGATAGGTAAGTACGTTTCAGTATTCCATTATTAGAGCTGTATCGCTGGTATTAGGTATTTTATTAATCAAACAATATTTTAGAGTCTAACCTACACGTATTTACAGGTAGGTATATCTTTGCCAAGTTGAAAGCCAATCGGTTATCTTACAGTTTTTATAATTTGTACTTATTAGTTGGCTATAATTTTCAATTTTTTATTGTTTGTTGTGGACTTTAAATGGCTTTCCATGCACTATTTTCTAATTTATTTAGAAAACTGTAGCGTTGCTACTTAACAAACCTCAGAACATTCGTTTCACAATCACTTCATAGACATTTCGGCAGAAAAACATAACAATTATTGTATTTTTAGGTTGTTAGGAGAACTCACGAACTGATTACAGCTGTCACTGGCATTGACGTTGACTGCATATTCTGCGTTGTGTCAAACTTGACTGTCAGCCGCGTGACTCGTCAAGCTCGGATCGATACAGTGTGGAGGGTCCTTCTTTTTTTCTTTCATTGATGTCAATGTCGAGTGTCAGTTGATGCTTGTCATTGACATGATACATTGGTTATTTGCTATCTGCGTAGTCGGGATCGTAGATGTTTCATTAATAAATATACAATAGAACTTAGTGAGTGTTTAAGAAAACATTTTGCATTTCATATATTTTATTTGCATCTAAATATCAAGCCACAGTGTTTACCTACAGAAATAATTATAATGTGGAATTAAATAATTAAATCGTTATAGTAGTGAATGTGAGCACTTCGTAGTACGAAAAACGTAGATTGAAGCGTGAGGAGTTCAGTGACCGAGCGTTTTTGAATTGAATCTTCTTGCCAACGAAAGCGACCGGGATGGCGGTTTTTTTCCTGCAAGTGCCTGCCGACGGCGGCGCACCTGCAATGAGCATTCCTTACTGGAGTTACTTCAAAACCCGTAAAAAGGTGAGCCTCCCTGCTACTATTATCATCCGCGATAAAAGGCGAGAAATTTTCCCATATTTTATTGTTTTTTACTTCACCGACTGCAAGTTGGATCGGACAAGTGTTCTCTTAATACAAATGTCCCATAGTGTCATTTCACGATCATAAGACGCTGTCTGTTAATTCACAGCGGGTTTTCCGGTACGAGACCAAATAGGACCAGCTGACGCGACTGGCCGGCTCCCGCCGTAGGACCCCGAGAACGCCACACCGATTTCCCAACAAGTAACAAACATTCCTGCGCAATGGTATGACAAATTACCATATTTCACATTAATATCTTGACTCACCGTACGGACAATCTTCGACTTCAAACCATCCAACCCGCCCGGTGAGCTCCGGAGTGTACAACCTGCTTAGCTGATGTCCACCGTTCTAGTACAATTCTCCCAAGTGTAATTCCTTGTATGTTACTACACTATTGAAAAACTAGGAAGGGATTCTACGGACATTTCTTGCAAAGCTAATCTAGTGTATGAAGGTATTTGTGTTATAACTCAGCTTTTAGAATATCAAGATTTCATTTAATCAACTATTTGGACTACGGTTAACTTACCAGGGTAAAACCCTATTAGATTTATTTGAAGTGGACACCACTTGTTATGTGTGCAGAATCGTGTATTGTAGGATAACAAACAATACTTGTATATCTTAGTTTTAAGATTTAAGCATCAATAGTGTGTAGTATTAACAATATTGATTTATTTTTGGTTCATGAATATTTTGAATGGTTTATGTAATATATGTTATTGTTGGGAATAATCTAGTTTATTTTCTCTCCACAATACAACCCCATTAGCCAGCCAAAACGGACGGTCCTTGAGCAAAAGGGACATTGCTGTCCACTGAATACTATCTAGGTAACTTCATTGATATCTCATAAATACTGAATTTGAAATAGGGCTTCAAATGTATGTAACATTGAGTTTTTCCGTGCTCTTTCGGATGGGACAATAATATTCTACCAAGTTTCCAACTCAGTCACGAATTTCCCACTCAGTCACGAAATTTCTAAAACTCCATTTTGCAACATTGGGCCTTATCTCTTGTAACGTACATACAACAGCACCCCCACCCTATTTTTAACGTTACAAAACTTAGCGTTTTTTACCCGATTACGGCGAAGGAAAAAGGAGGAGGCTATGATTTTGTTGGATGACGAGAGGAGCAGGTCGTTTGGATGATGGTAAACATAACGCCAACCCATAACAATTGCGGTGCCACGCGGAACTGTGAAACACAAAGGCCTGCGCGGCACTGCTGTGCGCTTGTTACCCTGAGACATTAGATACCATAAGCCCCTGTAATTTCACTGACTGCTTTGCTCGTGAAACCGGAACACAGTGATGCTTGCACATTACTGCTTGGCGGCACACTACATGAGCAAAGCGGTAGTACTCACCCAGACAGACACTCACAGTATAGTTAGTCCTACCATCTAGTAAAATTAATTACTGCTTAGAATTAATTACATATGATTTTTTATACTATTTGATAAAGAGACGAGCTAATCGTTTGCCTGATGGTAAGCATAACGCCGACCCATAATAATTGCAGTGCCACTCAGAACTTTGAAATACAAAGGCCTGCGCGGCACTGCAGTGCGCTCGTTACCCTGAGACATAATAGGCGTTAAGTCTACTAAAGTCTGAATACTTTGCTGATGGTATGTTTTCATTCCAGCTGGAAAAGAACAATGAAACACTCTAATGGATCTTCGACTGAATACATCAGAAGTACAGTAAAAACATCAAACGACTATTAGGTATATGGTATTTTTAGATATTCATCATCATCATCAGCTGGAAAATGTTCGGGAAATGATCATCGGCCTATATTATATTATTATTTTGCATAAGTTTGCATACATTTCATTTACTCTACCTATACTTTTGAATGCACGAAACACCGAAACAACCTTTATCGGTTCTTACTAATTGTATACCAGTATTACCAAACTTGTTGTTACTTAGGCAATTTGTTTTCCATTTACTCAATTCCAACAATGTTCTTATGTAGGTTATCGTGTTTTAAGAAGTCTGTTGTAGTAATCGATTAAAAAAATGGTGACCATTATATAGAGTCTCTGCATCAGTTTATATCGTTTTAAGTTCGCATTAGGTAGAGTCTATACTAATATTATACTATTTTTTTACGTTTTCATGATTACACATCGAATTCAACCACTTTTAACTGTTTTCTTGCATTAATTTTATTTGGTAATTATATTGATTGGTGTACAATAAAGAGTTGTCTACTTATCTATATTTTCCATTATTTTTTTTAACTTGTATAACCTTTTGCTGTGTGTTCTAGTAAGTGTACCCATGTTCGTGGTTAGCGGTCTGTCCACCCATGATCACGAACACTGAAAGGGTTTGGAACATAGGCAACTATAATAATCTAACTATTAGATATTATTTTAGTTTATTGAATAAATATATTTGCAATTAAAAAAAACGTCAATTAATATTACAAAGAGGTAGAGTTTGTTTTTGTTTGTTACCGCTAATACCTGGAATCACCAGTCCGCTTCTAAAAATTGTGGGGAGGTAGAAGGAAAATATAAATAAAAAATTCGTCCTGTACATTAGAGTTAGTATTGGAACTGCTTCATTTAATGTGTGTGCTGGCAATAATAGCAGTAATAAATATTTAAGGGCTTACATAAAATGTGCACCAATAAACCATAAGGCATCTGTTTAAGCAAGCACAATTAAGTCTACTCACTACCCACGTATTAATTAAAGTGTAACATTTGAGTCCTTAATTAATTTTTCGTACTTTATATTTATGTAGTACATACCTACACAGAATTAAACTGTTGACCTCTAAATGAAAATTTCAGAAATTGGCACAAATATAAATTCAGAAACACATCTACATTATTTACACAGCTATTTACATTTGTAGTGGAACCAGTTTACGATTTTCGAAATAGGATCTTTTGACTTTAGAATGTACTAGCGACCCGCCCTGTCTTCGCACGGGTAACAGTTTAAAACTTTCATAGGTATGAACTTAGTCAGACCCCTTAATGCGACCCCGTCGCAAAATTTGTTCTTAGCTGACATCTCCTATAAACTACCTATACCTGTCAAACAGTTTCATAGCTCGTAGATAGATAGTTTTCGAGATTTCGTCTTTAGCCAGTGAATGATCTTTCGCTTTTACATTGTAGGTATATAGATTCAATGTTTTGTAAATTTCATTTGTTTTTTATTTTGTTACTATAATTTTGAAAATTCTTGTAATATCGCAGGACAAATTTTGAAGCATAGTTTTTCCAACAATGTTTTTTGGCCTTAAAGCTACGTCACCGTGGTTACTCGCGAGAGTCCCAGATGCAGATGGGGAATCGAGCTCGACTCTTTTAGGAAGAATTGACAGGAAATACTCGAACACGAGCTGAAAATGTAAGGTGGAAAGGGAGCAGTGGAACGACCACGGCTGAATAATGATAATAACTTTTTAAGATTTTCGCTGCGTTATAAATAAACAAGAAGTAGGTAGTAAGTACGTAGATAGTATTTTATTGTTTGAGCTGGTCTTACTTTAAATTTAATCATCAGATAGTTAACATTCGAAAGTGGTTAAACAGACATATAATAATAAATCATAACTAATAATAGATATCACTCTAGCACTTAAATTTTTATGGAATTCATTTAGGGTATTTAAGCGTTCTAAATGAAATCAATTGTGTTTAGGAACAATGGCAGAGATGGGTAGTTTGTTTATGTATATCGGAGTGAATTTAATTTTATTATTTGCTTTATCAGCAGCAGGTGAGGCCATTGGTTATAATACTTTTTGAAGAACCGATTAAGTAAATTTATTCCTATTGACATTATAACGGGATATTTAACGTGGTTATTATGAGCACGGTAAATATCCCGATACAATGTATAAAGTAGATTAGAGGTACCTACTTGACATTATATATTACATTATCAGCCTCTTACGCTGGGATACCGGCCTTCTCTCAGAGAGAGAGTTATGGGCCATAATCCACCACGCGGGCCCAGTGCGGCTTGGTGGATGTCACATGTTCTCGAATTTTGTGGTTCTTGAACATGCGGGTTTCCTCGCGATGTTTTCCTTCACCGTTTTAGAGCGAGTGTGAATAATCCGCAAATAACTTGATATAAATCATTGGTGCGGGCCGAGTCGAGATTCGAACTATGGTGCGTCAGATTGAAAGTCGACATATTTGAACATTTGTTTGAATTCTCATGACTTTCGAACACTCTGTTTTAATACCGAACATTAAAAATATAACAACAGTACATTTAATTACTGTCACGTTTTATTACTTATTTAATTGAATTGTTTTGAACAAATCGTGATCAATAAAAAAGATATTTAATGGTAGAAGCATTAGAATACAATGAATAATAAATAAAATAGATAAGGCAAATTAAAATACAAGCAAATTATGAATTGACTATTAGTAATAACTAATAATTACCATGATGTTGCCATCTCTTAGTATTATTTTCCTCGTAATTGTAAAAAATATATTATTGCTAATTATAATTAGGTATATATAAATAGGTAGGTGTAGGTACATACAATATATTATTATTTTAGATAATATTATCATTACGCTGATTGAAAACTGCGTTGATTGAAAGCTTGGACCAAATAAATATTGTATTTTATTATTTACATAAAACAATTACACCTCTTACCTTACACATACCGTGATCTCATTCATGATGCATTCCTGCATCTAGCCCACGTGGACCATAATCCCATAATACCCAAAACACAACAAATAAAACGGACTTTTTCTAAATTTCACAAATATTTTCCCGTTACGGAAATCGGACTCTCTATGCAAATGCATAAAATGCGAAAGTTTATCATCGCTTTCAACTACTCCAATAGGGTTTTACGAAAAAATATAACACAAACTTATTTAACACAGCACAATATCGTGTAGTAATTTTATAGACAAAAATGTTACAACTAATGTTACTTTATCCTACTTCCTACTATGATATTAAAAACGCGAAAGTATGTGAGGATAGATGTATGGATGATTGTTACAATTTTACGCAAAAATTACTGAACAAATTTTGATTAAACTATAACGAGAAGAGCTGGTCGTTTGCCTGATGGTAAGCAGAACGCCGGCCCATAACGATTGCAGTGCCACTCAGAACTTTGAAACACAAAGGCCTGCGCGGCACTGCAGTGCGCTCGTTACCCTGAAGAATTATGTATTAAGTCTCATAAGCCCAGTAATTTCACTGGCTACTCTGCTCATCAAACCGGAAGACTAGTAAATTCGAAAGCATAATATTCAAAAGCTCTACTTTTTAAAAATTTATCATTCGAACATGGTGCGCTGAAATACACTTATATGTAATATTTTTGATATTTCAGCTGAATTAGTATGCAATGAAAATGAAGTAGTAGATACATGTCCTAGTAGCTGCAAAAATGATTTCTGCCCTACAAGCGAGAACGTTGAGATCTGCTCCATAACAGACCCAACTCCTGACTCGTGCGGACCACCAGTATGCAGGTGCCGCTTTAACTACAAGAGGAGCAATGACAATGGAACATGCATACCCACCAGGGATTGCCGTAAGTAATTAAAAAAAATATCGCTGTGTAAATAAACGAAATTCTCGTTTCTATTATATTAATTTTTTGAGTGGACGATTTAACTCAATTCCAATTCATTTCCGTATCCGCCATTTCAGCTCCATTCGACTGCAGTGCTCGACCTAACGAAGAATACAATTCCTGTCCATCGATTTGTCCAAGCGATGACTGCAGCCAAGCGTCGCTATCGGGCCGCTGTCCCTTTGGAAGAATTGGTATAATATTGGAGTGCAATCCAAAATGCAGATGTATCCAAGGCTATTGGAGAGATAATGGAATATGCGTTCCTTTTGCTGAATGTCGTAAGTTTTTATTTACTCGGAAAAAATAAGAAAAGCATTAACTATAATAATATAGGTACAAAAATTTGGCTAACGACAACCATCCTGTCGGAGATAATATAGAAAGCCATTGCTTGATTAAAAATTATACTTTGAATGATCTAACTGAGGAAATAATATTTATTTGTATTGCTTTAATTCCAGCCGGTATCTGTAAAGAAAACGAAGAGTTCTCAAGCTGCATACAAACTGCTGTATGCGGTCGGGAAAACTGTACCCAAATAAACCAACCTATAAATTGCCCTGTAATCGTTGATGGGTCGTGTCAAGAAGGATGTGTTTGTGTACAGGGCTATTTGAGAGCTGAGAATGGGAGCTGTATTCCAGAAGATCAATGTCCAGGTAAACTTGTACGTCTTAATTACGAAAGTACTATTCAGATCGGCGGCACATATCACTATACCATGCACTGAGCTATCATTAGCCTTGTCATGGTAATTGTCCATTACCATTTATTGGCTTACTACTTTTGGCTAGTTACTTTTAGGCTAACTTCATATTAATAAATAAAATAAAATACCAATTTATTGCCACAATACAAACTACAAAAGTACAAATACATTAAAAACTTTATAGGGGCAATAGGGGTAAACTCAGCATTTGCGGCGCCCACATTTTCATGTGTACGCCGCGCTCTTTTTCAGTTTACCCCTTTGACCGGACTGATCTTCGCCGATATATATAGAGATAAGTGAGATACAAAAAAAAGCTATTGGTGTCAATTCTATCATTTCATAACTAAACTAATTTTAGTTTCGCTCTCTCTCTTTCCAATGCATAACATGAGAAAGAGACGGAAGATATCTGACAGATCTAAATTTTGTTTTAGAGCTGTCAAATATCTTTTGATCTTGATAAATTAGATGCCACTGAATTCATTGCCATTAAATTTACACTACACTCAAGCAAGTGGATTAATTTGACAGGTTTAAAAGATATTCCATCTCTTTCTCATGTTATGCATTGGAAAGAGAGAGAGCGAAACTAAAATTAGTTTAGGTATGAAATCATAGAATTGACACCATTATCATTACTTCTAATTAATATAATGCCGTTCTACAAAACATAAATATTTTTTTATATAATCGTACGTAGAGCAATATAATTGTAAAGTATTGTGTTGTGCGTGTATGCGTAAGATTAAAAAATGTGGCGCATAAGCAGTGTTCGATGGTGAGTGTGTTATTGTGTTTACTTAGTTTAAATAATAATATACCTAGTTCATATAAATAGAATCTTGTGATTAGAGTTTCACATTAATCGAGTTTTCTACAGGACCAATATGCGGTCAAAATGAAAGACTTAACGAATGCACAAATGGTTGCGATAACGATGCCTGTCCGAATAACTTATTGGAAGAAAACAACTGCATTGCCCCTGCTGTTTGCTTGCCACCACAATGTCAGTGCATTCGAAACTATAGACGAGATGATAGGGGTATTTGCGTTCCTATTGAAGATTGTGGTGAGTATACCTCGATTTAGTTTTCATTACCACCTAAGGAAGACATTTGTATCTTCTTGTCCACCAGAACTGTAGTCAGACACTGTTTTCGCCAATGCCCATTGTCCCAATTTTGAAATAATTGGTAGTGTCGGTGTGTATCCGAGAAATATTCACAAGTACAAAAAAATACATATACAAAATTTATTTGTTGTTTATAAAAGCCTGCTGCTTTAGTAAACACAGTGTTGCAGAAGGCAGTGTCTTCCCTTAAAATTAAGTCATTTACAATATGAAAAATTTAAATTCACAATAAAGACCAAAATGTAGTTTGCGTGGTGACAAAGGAAAATAGAAAAAATAACATTGGAATGAATGCCGCATGTATGTGTGTGTATGTAAAGTAATCGGTGGTATAAGAAAGGTTATAGAATAGTTTAATAAAGTGCCTGTAAGTAAAGATACTGGATTTCTATTAGGTGTTAATCTCAGGGTGATTATCTCGTATCGATCCCGAATGGACCCCGGTACAGCGGCGCAAGTACGGATCTTTTCGGTCGATAAAATTCGATAAAATTGACAGTTCATATCGATAAAGTGGGTTTTATCGAGCCTCGAAACAATCGACAAAAGTTATCGAAAATCTAGGTCGAATCCAAAGAGAATATAGAGCTACTACAATACTTTACGATCAGACTTCGGTACTCGCAACATTCGATAAATTTATCGTCGGTTCGACAAATTTATCGAACCGACTTCCGTACTTGCGCCGCAGAAAGTCCAAAGCTTTAGGTGATATTGTAATTGTTATAGAACCAAGTGACGTAATGAATTTTGGAGAATTTGCTCAACATTTTTCGGTATCAAGCGAAAAATATTGAGTAAAATCTGTCTAAACTTAAGCCCATAGTTACTAAAAAAACAAACGATTTAAAAGAATTTTGTAATATATTACTATAATTAATGTATTATCAACAGAACAAAATATATGTGGCGTTAACGAAAAGTTAACAGAATGCATTAATACGTGCAATACGGATGCTTGTCCTAAGAACATGAGTGGCGAAAACGAAGGAGCATGTGAGGAAGTTTGTGGCCCACCGAGATGCGTGTGTACTCCGAACTACAGAAGAGACGATAACGGAAATTGTATCCCTATACAAGATTGCCGTAAGTATTTAGCATGAAAAGAAAACTTATCGTAGGTAGCTACTAGTAGAAGATTTATCCAGAAACTAAACTAAAGGACCAGCTCTTCTGCGAGTGTTTGTCTGTGTTGGTACCACCGCTTTGCTCGTGAAGTCATGTCAAAGCAGTAATTTGCGAGCATTATCTACTGTGTTCCGGTTTGATGAGCAGAGTAGCCAGAGAAATTACTGGGCTTACTTAATACCTAATGTTTCAGGGTAGCGGGCGCACTGCAGAGCCGCGCAGGAATTAGTGTTTCAAAATTCTGAGTGGCACTGCAATTGTTTTGGGCCGGCGTTATGCTTATCATCAGGCAAACGACCAGCTCGTCTCGTTATCAAATAAAAAAAAATAAACGCCAATTCAGATTTATCTTTTCAATTTAAAGATACCTTTTTTAAATTGAAAAGATAAAAGTTACATTTCACATAAGCAAATTTTTGTTTTCCAGCTGAAATCTGCCCAAATAATGAAGAGTTTTCTAGTTGTACACAAGCTTTATGCCGCGCTCAAAGCTGTAGTCAAAAAGGTCAGCCAATAGCTTGTCCACGAATACCACAAGGATCATGTCAACAAGGCTGCGTATGTGTTCCGGGAACTCTAAGAGATGAGAATGGCAACTGTATTCCCGAATATCAATGTCCAGGTAAAAATAATCGTTCTACAAAAACTAAATCTTAAGCAAAAGCAGAAATATAAAATACCGTGATGGATTATTACGTTTTGTGCAGGACAAATATGCGGGGTAAACGAACAGTTAATGGAATGCACTAGCGTCTGCAAAAACGATTCTTGTCCCATAAATTTAAACAATGACATCGAAGTACCATGCATTACAATTTGCGGCCCACCGAAATGCGAGTGCATTCCGAGCTATAAAAGAGATGAAAACGGGGATTGTATCCCTATCGAGAATTGTCGTAAGTAATAAATTCAATAGCAGCTAGATCCACGTAAATACATCTTCTTTTACAGTCTAGACAGAGCCGTTACTACCCTTTTGTGCGCCCAGTGCAAGCTTCTATAACTGCGCCCTAATGATCTTATCGATCCCGGGCTTGGTCATTTCTTCGCAACTCCAGGGTCTGTGCCCTGTGCCCTGTAGCACCGCTGGCATCACCCTCTTTACGGCACTGAGTCTAGGAGTTTGTTTTTTTATTAAAAAACGTATATATTCCATGTTTAATTTGCACAAATAAGTTCCAAAATGTAAAACGATGTTTTAGCTGAAATCTGCCCATTCAATGAGGTGTACTCCAGCTGCACGCAAGCTTCGTGCCGTCCTCAAAACTGTTACCAAATAGGTCAACCAATAACATGCCCAGGTGTAGATATCGTAGATGATGGATCGTGTCAACAAGGTTGCTTATGTGTTCCGGGTACTTTGAGAGATGAGAATGGCAACTGTATTCCCGAATATCAATGTCCAGGTAAAAATAATCGTTCTACAAAAACTAAATCTTAAGCAAAAGCAGAAATATAAAATACCGTGATGGATTATTACGTTTTGTGCAGGACAAATATGCGGGGTAAACGAACAGTTAATGGAATGCACAAGCGTCTGCAAAAACGATTCTTGTCCCATAAATTTAAACAATGACATCGAAGTACCATGCATTACAATTTGCGGCCCAACGAAATGCGAGTGCATTCCGAGCTATAAAAGAGATGAAAACGGGGATTGTATCCCTATCGAGAATTGTCGTAAGTAATAAATTCAATAGCAGCTAGATCTGCGTAAATACATCTTCTTTTATAGTCTAGACAGAGCCGTTACTACCCTTTTGTGCGCCCAGTGCAAGCTTCTATAACTGCGCCCTAATGATCTTATCGATCCCGGGCTTGGTCATTTCTTCGCAACTCCAGGGTCTGCGCCCTGTGCCTGGCCACCGCTGGCACCGCCCTATTTACGGCACTGAGTCTAGGAGTTTGTTTTCTTATTTAAAAACGTATAATATATATTACGTTTACGTGTATATTTTGTTATTGGGAGGACTAACTATTCTGCGAGTGTCCGTCTGGGTTGTTACCACCGCTTTGCTCGTGAAGTCTGCCGCCAAGCAGTAGTGTGCAAGCATTACTGTGTTCTGGTTTGATGAGCAGAGTTTCCAGTGAAATTACTGGGCTTATGAGACTTAATATCTAATGTCTCAGGGTAACGAGCGCACTGCAGTGCTGCGCAGGCCTTTGTGTTTTAAAGTTCTTGGTGGCACTGCAATCGTTATGGGCCGGCGTTATGCTTACCATCAGACAAACGACCAGCTCGTCTCGTTACCTAATAACATAAAAAAATATGTTCCATGTTTAATTTGCACAAATATGTTCCAAAATGTAAAACGATGTTTTAGCTGAAATCTGCCCATTCAATGAAGTGTACTCCAGCTGCATACAAGCTTCATGCCGTCCTCAATACTGTAACCAAATAGGTCAACCAATAACATGCCCAGGTGTAGATATCGTAGATGATGGATCGTGTCAACAAGGCTGCTTATGTGTTCCGGGTACTTTGAGAGATGAGAATGGCAACTGCATCACCGAAGATCAATGTCCAGGTAAAAATAATCTTTCTACAAACACTAAAACTTAAGCAAAAGCAGAAATATAAAATACCGTGATGGATTATTACGTTTTGTGCAGGACAAATATGCGGGGTAAACGAACAGTTAATTGAATGCACCAACGTCTGCAATAACGATTCTTGTCCCAAAAATTTAAACAATGACATCGAAGTACCATGCATCAAAATTTGCGGCCCACCGAAATGCGAGTGCATTCCGAGCTATAAAAGAGATGAAAACGGGGATTGTATCCCTATCGAGAATTGTCGTAAGTAATACATTCAATAGCAGCTAGATCCACGTAAACACGGCTTCTTTAGTCTAGGAGTCTTTTTTTAAATCTTAATATATAATATATAAATTACGCGTCACGTTGTTTGTCCGCGATGGACTCCTAAACTACTTAACCGATTTTAATCAAATTTGCACACCGTGTGCAGTTTGATCTAACTTAAAAGATAGGATAGCTTACATCTCAATTTATAGCCGCAACAGCAACGCGTGGCCGGGTCTGCTAGTAATGTATATGTTCCATGTTTGCTTTGTATAAATATGTTCCAAAGTGTAAAACGATGTTTCAGCTGAAATCTGCCCATTCAATGAAGTGTACTCCAGCTGCATACAAGCTTCATGCCGTCCTCAAAACTGTACCCAAATAGGTCAACCAATAACATGCCCAGGTGTAGATATCGTAGATGATGGATCGTGTCAACAAGGCTGCTTATGTGTTCCGGGTACTTTGAGAGATGAGAATGGCAACTGCATCACCGAAGATCAATGTCCAGGTAAAAATAATCTTTCTACAAACACTAAAACTTAAGCAAAAGCAGAAATATAAAATACCGTGATGGATTATTACGTTTTGTCATTTGTGCAGGACAAATATGCGGGGTAAACGAACAGTTAATTGAATGCACCAACGTCTGCAATAACGATTCTTGTCCCAAAAATTTAAACAATGACATCGAAGTACCATGCATCAAAATTTGCGGCCCACCGAAATGCGAGTGCATTCCGAGCTATAAAAGAGATGAAAACGGGGATTGTATCCCTATCGAGAATTGCCGTAAGTAATACATTCAATAGCAGCTAGATCCACGTAAACACGGCTTCTTTAGTCTAGGAGTCTTTTTTTAAATCTTAATATATATAAATTACGCGTCACGTTGTTTGTCCGCGATGGACTCCTAAACTACTTAATCATAATCATAATCATTTATTTGCTAAAAATGTTGGTGATAACAATAGTGTCCGGTCACAGGTATAGAAAACATAAAGTGCCATAAACATTTTACCACATTGTGGCATTAACAGATTTTAATCAAATTTGCACACCGTGTGCAGTTTGATCTAACTTAAAAGATAGGATAACTTACATCTCAATTTATAGCCGCAACAGCAACGCGTGGCCGGGTCTGCTAGTAATGTATATGTTCCATGTTTGCTTTGTATAAATATGTTCCAAAGTGTAAAACGATGTTTCAGCTGAAATCTGCCCATTCAATGAAGTGTACTCCAGCTGCATACAAGCTTCATGCCGTCCTCAAAACTGTACCCAAATAGGTCAACCAATAACATGCCCAGGTGTAGATATCGTAGATGGTGGATCGTGTCAACAAGGCTGCTTATGTGTTCCGGGTACTTTGAGAGATGAGAATGGCAACTGTATCCCCGAAGATCAATGTCTAGGTAAATTTTTGTCTTCAACAACTTTGACACAACAATGAAATCTTTACAAAAACATATAAATAGAATGCTGTTAATGCATAAATATCTTTTCGACAGGACAAATATGCGGAGTAAACGAACAGTTCAACTTGTGCCCCAGCGTCTGCAACTCCGACGTTTGTCCCAAATTTCTTAACAACGAGGAAGAAGACGCATGCGTTGATGTTTGTGGCCCACCGAAATGCGAGTGCATTTCGAACTTTAAAAGAAACGACAACAACGAGTGTATCCCTATCGAGAATTGCCGTAAGTAATAAATTCAATAGCAGCTAGATCCGCGTAAATACGGCTTCTCTTATAGTCTAGACTCTAGACAGTGTCGTTACTAGCCTTTTGTGCACCCGGTGCAAGCTTTTATATCTGCACCCTAATGATCTTATCGAACCCGGGCTTGGTCATTCCTTAGTCTAGGAATATTTTTTTTTAAATAACGTATATGTTCCATGTTTGCTTTGCATAAATATGTTCCAAAGTTTAAAACGATGTTTCAGCTGAAATCTGCCCATTCAATGAAGTGTACTCCAGCTGCATACAAGCTCCATGCCGTCCTCAAAACTGTACCCAAATAGGTCAACCAATAACATGCCCAGGTGTAGATATCGTAGATGGTGGATCGTGTCAACAAGGCTGCTTATGTGTTCCGGGTACTTTGAGAGATGAGAATGGCAACTGTATCCCCGAAGATCAATGTCTAGGTAAATTTTTGTCTTCAACAACTTTGACACAACAATGAAATCTTTACAAAAACATATAAATAGAATGCTGTTAATGCATAAATATCTTTTCGACAGGACAAATATGCGGAGTAAACGAACAGTTCAACTTGTGCCCCAGCGTCTGCAACTCCGACGTTTGTCCCAAATTTCTTAACAACGAGGAAGAAGACGCATGTGTTGATGTTTGCGGCCCACCGAAATGCGAGTGTATTACGAACTTTAAAAGAAACGACAACAACGAGTGTATTCCTATTGAAGACTGCCGTAAGTAATTTACATTTAACCGCAGCTTGATGTTGACCTACATTCATTGGGTTGAAAAATTAGTTTTAACAAACCATTTACGCCTAAATGTAGTTAAGGTCTAATAATAGGTGACTAATACTGTAAATATGAATGATTCACCGGCAAATGAAATAAACAATGATCGGATCGCCAACCAATGACATAGGTAAATAGGATTTCTATCACGATTTAACTTTACTCAAAGGTTTTTCTTCTGTAAAACAACTCTTCCGGCAAATACAAAGTGGGGTCTAAAACAATTTTGTACTTCCACATAGATGGAACGTCAAAGCTTTAAAGTATGTATTCATAGCGATGTTTTTACAGCTGAAATCTGCCCATTCAATGAAGTGTACTCCAGCTGCACGCAAGCTTCGTGCCGTCCTCAAAACTGTACCCAAATAGGTCAACCAATAACGTGTCCAGGTGCAGATATTCTAGATGACGAATCGTGTCAACAGGGATGCGTTTGCGTTCTGGGTACATTGAGAGATGCATTGGGCAACTGCATTCCAGAAGAAGAATGTTCAAGTAAGAGTTATTGTACAACATGTTACCTACTTATGCAAAAAAAGTAGTTAACGCTATGATGAATACCTAATTATGCTTTATGCAGGACAAATGTGTGGAATAAACGAACAGTTGACGCAATGCTCGAGCGTGTGCAATACTGATGCTTGTCCTAAAAATTTAAACAACAAGGATGACGAAGAATGCTTCGATTTTTGCGGCCCACCGAAATGCGAGTGCATTCCAAACTACAAAAGAGACGACAATGAGAAGTGTATCCCTATCGAAGATTGCCGTAAGTAATTTATATTTAAAAGCAGCTTGATGTTGACCTACCTTCATTAGGTTAAAAAAATATTTTTAAAAACCATTCACGCCTTTATATAAGGTCTAATAATAAGTAACTATAATAATGTAAATAAATATGAAGGATTAAAACACTTTAAAAATGGCGTTAGGTATGTTTAGTTACCTTTTCTCAAAGTTTTTTCCTCTGTAAAACAATTTTCCAGCAAATACAAAGACTAAAAAAATTGTAACGATTTTGTACTTCGACTATGGAACGTCAAAACTTTAAAGTATTCATAGCGATGTTTTTTCAGCTGAAATCTGCCCATTCAATGAAGTGTACTCCAGCTGCCCGCAAGCTTCATGCCGTCCTCAAAACTGTACCCAAATAGGTCAACCAATAACGTGTCCAGGTGCAGATATTATAGACGACGAATCGTGTCAACAGGGCTGTGTTTGTGTTCCGGGTAGTTTGAGAGATGCTAATGGCAACTGTATCCCTGAAGAACAATGTCCAGGTAACAATATTCCTCGAAAAAATATTTTAATATATAGTTATGTACTGGCTATGTTTTATAATCATTTATTTCAGATAAAATCCATAATACAGTACACACAATTAAAACAAATACTAAAAATTAAGATATACAATGTATATACAATGTATGTTTATGTTGTACACATGCCTACCTACTTGCTGGCAGGTCTTGACTGTCAAATTATGTCTACTTCTATCTTATTTGAAATCTTCCAGAAATACCATCTCAATTAATAACTATAGTACCGGAGACCGGGGGTTCAATTAACAGAGGTAAGTACCTATTAACAAACTATTTTTGGAAAAAGTATACACTGTACAACTATACACTTGCTTTGATATGCCGACTAGACCACGCCGCATGTATTGAAACTAGTCAGTTGCGCACAGCTCACCGTGTTTGTGAGTTGTAGATGGAGCGTCATTTTCGACCAGGTAACGAACTTTTTGGAGTGTATGATTTTTTGATTCGTGATTGTAATATTCGATGTTATGCTGTTCTTTAACAGTTTGTTTTTTGTTTGTTTGTTGTTTTCGATAAACCTACTTTAGTGACAAACTACTTAACAGATTTTGATGAAATTTCTATGGGACTAATTTGAAAGTAAGTATATTTATTATTAATTTTCCAAATCGGTTAATTACGAAGCGCCGCCGTTGAGGATGCAAAAGAAACGTATTTTAAGTTTAATATACTATTTAATTAATAACTAAAAATAATTAATAAGTAATTAACTGCTACATGTTAAAATACGTGACGATAGATCGATGTGAGAATCTAAAGTGACATAAACAAAGCACTAAAATTATGATGCCAGGTGGGCATCCCAAGGTAAAGGTTCCGTATTGGCTGGCTATCGCAACAACGGCGGAGCGGTGGTTTCCACGTAGAGCACCTGCGGTCATGTGCAATGCGTCATCGATTATCGTGGTGTGCGATATCGTGACAGGTTCATAAATAACCGAGTTCTGAGGTAACAAACAACAAAAAACCCATCGAATTGATAACCTGCTCCTTTTTTGGAAATCGGTTAAAAAGGATTTTAGAGGAGAACAGCTAAACTGAGGAAGATGCATGCGACAAAGATGCATGGCAAAATATTGATGAATTTGGTTTGGAGCAAGTTAAGTTTATATGACTACGTAATACTTATATTAATTGTTAATATTGGATATTTTATCTTATTGTACCTAATTGACGTTCAAAAGTGTACTTTGTATGTACCTAATTGAATAAATGCATATTGAATTGAATTGATGAGTATTTTTTACTGGATTCAATGCTTCTTATGCAAGCAATAGGCCCAATCTGGGTGTATAAAGAACCACATGAATCACTTGCCTGGTGAATCGGATCAAGACTATGAACAAAAACGCTCCTATAAGACATAATAATTTCCTTTATGTGGTTTCTAATCGTTGATTTTATTGTTGTGAAAATGTGCCTACTTTAAATGTACAAAAACACAAAATGACTTTGGTATAAAAAGGAAACAGAGTTGGTAAACTTGGCAGAACGAGTCGAGTCGTCACGCGGTTAGCATGGGTTTAACTTATTTTTGTTTGTTATTTTCCTGTTTCATAGTGATATGTGCGTCGGGTTATTGGGCAGGTGAGATTTAAACTAAAAAATGTACGAATCGGGTTTACACTAGGGCCCTTATAAAGTGTTACCTAAACAGTTGAATAAGAATAGTTAAAACTATCTTTTGTCTCTTTCGAATCAATTATTCCCTTACTGACCTATTTACGATTTTTGAAATGGATCTTTTGATCATTATTATTGTTGCAAGTTTATGCTATTGATTAAACAAAAAAAAATAGATAAAAAAATATATACAGTGTCGATTCAGTCGTTCCATACATAGGTAAACCTAATTTCAGTTTCGCTCTCTTTCCAAAACATAACATGAGAAAGAGATGGAAGATGTTTTACAGATCTAAAATTAGTTTTAGATCAGCTGTCAAATATCTTATATCCTCGATAAATTAGACGTCACTAAATGTAAATTCATTGCCTTTAAAACACTAGATACAAGCAAGTGGATTAATCTGACAGGTCTAAAATATTACATTCCCTCGCTTTCTCATGTCGAAAGAGAAATTAAAACTAATATTAGTTGTAATTAATATGGGTATATGACATCACAGAATCGACACCATTGCTATCGTAATATTTATTTTGTTTTTATTTTATTGGTACCTATGTGGTACTTATGAAGTTGTGTGTATATATTGGTAATAGTTTACTTAACAATATTTAGCTAGGATCTTAAACACTTCTATATTTGACATCATTAATGGAGAACATCATAAATATCCTGTTTAGAACAGCTTTGGTCTTGTATCCTGTGCCTAGAAATAATATCTTAACTTAATATTCAGATTACCTTAAAAAAGAAAATAACCTTAACAAGTTTTTACTTAAATTTATCTACAAAATAAAAATACAGGATCATCCATGATAATTTATTTATTAAGTTTTTGTTGAACATAAGTTAATCATAATAATTATACACTGGGTGTAGTAAATTATTCTCTTAACATAAATTATCAGCCTTAATTTTAAGCATGTGGACATACCAGCCATAGATTTGCAATATATAAAATATACTGCACACTTGCAGCTAACATGTTATAGTTAGCTAATACATTGTTGAAATAGTCTCCTGATTAAAAAATTCAAAATGCTTTATTCATATAAGCCCAAGGGAGCACTCATGGAGGTTAAAATAAATGCCTCTAACAGCGGGTCTCTGTAACATTTTTCTACCTGAATCACAGACTAAAACTAATGATGCTATCTTTATCAGAACATAATAAATGACAAAGAAATCAACAGACCCAATCTATGCTCAAAGTCAATGAATTATACATAATACATTAATTATTACATATTTACAATACAATAGACTTGCAAATTGCAATTTACTTACTGCTTTACTGTCATAAACTTTGCTTAGGAAAATGCCAGCAGGGGGAAATGCATAATACACCCCAAGCTGGATGCCAGTGCAACGTGGGCCCGCAGCCCGGTATTATTGCGAAAAGAGAAACACATAGGTTTTTTAGTTGATAGGTCGGCCTCATAGCCGGAGTCTAACATAACCACCACGTTTCTCGCCCGTGGATACCACCCGCCGCGGGTGGTATCCACGGGGATATAAAGAAAAGATAAGAAAAAAAAAATTTAAAAAAATTGGCCTGATACCCCCCATAAGAAATAAGAATAAAAATAAGACTGTCATAAACTTTAACTAACAGTAGTTATATGATAATACTTTTTGTCATCATTTGATATAACATTTGGCGCTCCAGACAAGGGATCTCTACCATCATGCGACTTCGGAAAGGCTATCACATCTCTTATAGACTCTGTGTTACATCCTAGAGTTACTAATCTGTCAATACCAAGAGCAATACCAGCATGAGGGGGACATCCACTCCTCAAAGCATTTAAAAAGTGGGATAACTTTGATCCGTCAATGTCTAGCATTTTGAGTAGCTTCTCTTGAAGTTTCACATTATGAACTCTCACCGATCCACCACCAATTTCGTTTCCATTCATCACAATATCATAAGCCAAAGACCTCACTTTCAAAGGTTCTGTTTCTAGCAAATGAAGATCGTCAGGATGAGGAGATGTAAATGGATGATGACATGTTTCTAAGCCATTTTTGCCTTTAAGAAATAAGGGGAAATCCACCACCCACAATGGCTCGATGGTGTCATTAATATTCAAAAGGTTTTTTGACTTCAGTATTGGTGCAAACATCTCGCGGACTTCCCCTAAACAATGACAAACATTATCATGCTCACCTAATGATATTATCGCAGAGTTTTCCTGTCCAACAACATCTTGTATTTTATTAGTTATATCTCTTCCTAATTCTTTGGATAGATTTTCATATAAAACTACTTTGGTGCTATATTTTTTAGCAAATTCTCTTACTTTGTCTTTGTATTTAGCTGTCAATTTTCCAGTGTCACTAGGATATGGTAAAACAAATGCTCCAAAGCTGGAGTCATTACTTTGCTCGGTAAATAAATGTGTTATATTTTTCAATTTCAGTCCATAAGTTAAATTAGGTTTATCACTGCCATAGTTCTCTAATGCATCTTTGTAAGTCATCCTTCGAAAAGGGGGCTTTGGTAATGGCTTTATAAATGTCACATACATTAGTTCTTCAATCATAGTTAAAACTCCATTTAAGTTAGTAAAAGATAGTTCAATATCCAGTTGTGTGAATTCTGGTTGCCTATCTGGTCTGGTAGTCTCATCTCGGTAGCATCTTGCTACTTGGAAGTACCTATCAACACCACCAGACATGAGCATCTGTTTAAATTGCTGCGGACTCTGTACTAATGAATAGAACAATCCAGAATGATGAGTTGGTACCACAAACTCTCTAGCACCACCTGGTGTCCTGCAAAATAGTGTAGGAGTCTCAACTTCAACAAAACCGTTTTTCTCAATCATAAACCTTCTCATATTGTGCAACATATAAGATCTTTGCCTTAAATTATTCTGCATCTCTGGAAATCGTAGATCAACATAACGATGTTGCAACCTTAACTCCTCTTTTGGTTTCTGGTAGTCTCTCAAATTGAATGCAAGCTTATCAACTGTATTTAAAATTTCAAGCTTTTCAATGATTATTTCTACTTCACCAGTTGGCATAGAAGGGTTTACAGATTCTTTTGGCCTTACTGCAACTGTTCCAGTCACTTTAACAACAGACTCTAAATGTATTTCCGATATTTTTAAGTCAGAGTCGTCAACAACACATTGTGTCAGGCCATAAGCGTCTCGCAGTAATATAAACTTAGAGAGGCGAGAGAATTGGACCCAACCACAAAGAATGACTTTTTGACCTTTATGTTCCGTCCTGAGTTCGCCGCAAGTATGTGTCCTGTATGTGAAAGAACTACAGTCTTGCTGTGTTTGATTTTGTACAATATCTTGTTTTATGTCATGCTGATTTCTAGGCATAGAGACAGTGCTTGTATTATTTTGGTTTGTCAATACAGCGCTGTATTTACATATGCCGATTGTCCTTGCGGCAATTCTTCGGTTAATTACAGACTTCGGAAATAAATAACTTTTTCGTAATAGAGATCTTCCCCACATCTTGCGATATCAACTTTCCGTAAAAATTACAGAAGAAACATTCACCTCACCTTTTTTCTATTATTCTTAAAATAGTTAATTTTATCTATATTTAAAACTTTCATTTGATGTTTTCATAGAAACAATAACATGGGTTTTACATTTACAATGATACATTAAAATTTAAATCACAGATCAGTATATATTTAGCTGGCTACATTAAACACAATTTTACAGAGTCATAATGTGTAATTGTATAATTATTTAGTATTTCGCATTAACCTCAAAATATTGCAATAAAATAAAAATCACTATAAAGATTACATACAAACTTTTTGAAGTTGGAAGTTGACACTGACAGTTGAGTTGAGACTAGTTGAGAGTTGACAGACCTGTCTACTTGTCTAGTCTCTCCAAAGAGATTCCAATACATAGATAGAGTGGGCATAATTTAATAATAATTATCTATGGAAATATTGTGTTCTAGATATCCATACACGTGAACATACATATAGCAGAGGCTCTGGGTGCGCACAACTCCATCTTTCAAGCGGAATGTGTAGGTATCATCCAAGCAGCACGAGCAATACTGCGCAGAAAGGTAAATGATTTAAATATCAGAATACTATCAGACAGCGCAGTAGTGCTACGAGCCCTGAACAGCAACGTCCATACAACGGGGCTAACGTTACAATGCCATGATCTCCTGGATGAGGTTAGTAAACTAAATACCATTACTCTCCAATGAATCAAAGGGCACAGTGGCTCCAGAGGGAACGACGCAGCTGATGAACTGGCAAGAAGAGGCTCTAGCATGCACCCCGTTGGGCCAGAGCCAATGATCCCTCTGCCTTTCAGCCAAATCCACCTCTGGATCCGCCAGGTAGCTATGCAACATCATCAAGAATACTGGGCAAATCTGCAGGCAGTCAAGGGAGGCATTCCCGGTCCTGAACCGGAGGTACTCCCGGAAACTCCTCAACCTAAGTAGGAACAAACTCCGACTGATGGTTGGGATAGTCACTGGTCATTGCTCACTAAACAAACACCTTTTTAACATAGGTGTTACCAACAGCCCACTATGCAGGGGATGCATGGAGGCGGAAGAAACGGCCAAGCATGTGCTGATGGAGTGCACGAGCTTGGCGTCTCAACGAACATTGTTCCTCGGGTCACCGGGAACACTCCGGGAAGCCTGCACCGGCGTCAGCGAGCTGCTGGCCTTCCTCGCGGACATCGGGTGGTTGGAATAACGCGCACCACTCGCTCACGCAAAAAGGGCCGATAAACAGCCTAGTTGCGGAAAAGAGCCCGCGCACCAAGTACCAAGTATCCATACACGTGACCACCATATATGACGTCACATATGCCCCGCCCATCGGCAGATTTTCCAAGGCTGACATTTTGTTTTGCAGTCCAGAGCGAGTATTTGAAGTGTCATTGAATTCAATCGTGCGACTAAATTAACGTCTTATTATATAAAAAATAGTTCTATAGAACTATTAATGCAAGTGAGAAGTTGCATGTGTAAAAGGGTACCTACCATGCCAAAGTGCTGTGTGAAGAGCTGTTGAGAGTTGTTTGCTACTAAGAGAGACTTCTCTCTTAGTAGCAAAGAGCTACTTTTCTTTAAAATTAATTAATTTTTTCAATTATTAAAGAAAAGTAGAGGATACGAACAAAAGGTACGTACAAAAGGGACGAACGAAAGGTAGCAGAGAGCTACTTTTCTTTTATCATTGCTTAGTAGTCTGTGCATCTGCCACTTGATATTAAAACTTCAACCAATGATTAAAGAAAAGTAGAGGATATGAACTAAAGGTAGGTATTGCGCGCCGAAACAGAAATAAAAATGGCGTCAAATGTCGAGCCACAGCTGTTCACACAGCACTTTGGCGTGGTAGCCTGTATCACATGCAACTTTCCTATAGAACTATATTTTATATAATTTAGTCGTACGATTGAATTCAGTGACACTTCAAATATTCGCTCTGGACAAGAAAACAAAATGTCGGCCTTGAAAAATCGGCCGACGGGCGGGACATGCATACGTCATTAATTGTATGGATATCTAGAACACAATGTTTCCATAGATAATTATGCCGCCTCAATCTATATATTGTAATCTCTTTGACGTCAACCGACAAACTTATAGAAGCGATACTTCATAGTATATCTAAGTAGTCTGTGGTAGTACATCTAAGTATTCTGTGCTTCATACGAAGGCCAAGGGCGAAACATACGCCAATGCCACCCGACCCGACATGACGAAACCAACATGCGACGTGACTTGCTGAAGTCTGGCATTATTTGACTAAACAGCGAAGTTGAGACGCAAAACTCCCGCCAGATAAAAATTTAAATCAGTGGTTTAGTTAAACTATGTTTTGTCTTTCTTGTTCTTTGACTATTTTAAACTTAATGGAAAGAAACAAAATTGAGTTTAACTAAACCAACGTTTAACACTGTTTATTATTATGAAGTACTATTAAGTTAGGTTCGAAGTCGGATAAAAATATGAACAATACGATGCTTATAATATGAGTTGTATTATACGCCGAATATTAAACGAATATTTGGTGCGTATTACTATAGTTACCTACAATCTACATTGCAAAATTTACAAAACGAAAAGCAAACAATTCGTAGAAATATTATACAGTAGGTAGGTAATAAAATAACGTATAAGCAGCCAAAAAGATGGGAAGGTTGAGAACATAGGTAATAATTATTATCTGTTTCTCATACAGAAAACTTTCAGGGTAAAACTGTTAGGAGTATTATCTCGTGGAAAATAGTTTATGTAGTTTTTAGTACATACTAACCTAAGTAGTACTTTAGTACTAAACTTAAGGCGTATATAGCAGCTAAATAGCTTCACTTAAAAGGTATTTTAGTAAAACCAGATTAGCTTCTGGCACTGGAAAAAATATGTCATTATTCATCATATTACTGATGATCTTGTTGTAATCAAAACAAGTTGCTCGATAAAATAAATGACAGAACTTACCTCTAAAAATAAGTTTGAAATTTATAAATCTTTGTTATTTATAAATGTGTAGGTATTGAAAAAATTAACAATATTTGCATTAAGTATATAATGACAAAAACTTAGTTGTGGTGTACGAATAAAATGTACTTAGTGCATTTTCAATTAGGCATCTAATTTTCAAGTAATCACGCTTTTTTTGGGAATTTACTCAAATTTACGCGCACGCGATCTTTTTTCTCTTTTACATCAATGCAAACCGACAGTATGTGTAAAGAGGACAGAATGATAAATGTCATTGACTTGGGATAGCTCCTTTAGGACTTATCTACCTGTAATATTATTATATATTTATTTATTTTTATTTTATTACACACATACATTCAACTTATACTTAAGCGTAAACATATGCACCCTGTTAGGAGGGCGTTGCAAACTTAAATTAGGTACTTACTAAAATAAGAACTAAAAACTAATAGAGGCTTAGCATTAGCAAGTAGGTAATTCTAGCTTGAGATCATAATTAAGTATATATTTTAACTCTCTAGATGACAGAGTCCAACACTATTAATAAAAATTCTAAAAAATATGTACTTAGGTCGGTACCATTAAATGTATTTTCTTTCTTTCTTTCATTAAGAAATTGCTTTGGTATAAGTAACTATAACATTTCAATTTGTTTCAGGACAACTGCAATGCAACGCGCCAAACGAAGTGCTCTCCTGTGTTCCAGAATGCCCTCCAGAACGAACTTGCAGGAATCGTGATATCAGGTTTAACTGCTTACAGGAGTCCATTGAGCGTTGTCAACAGAAGTGCGTCTGCAAAGAAGGCTATTTCAGAAACGCCATTGGAGAATGTATCACCGGAAAAGAATGCGGTAGGTTACGCGAAGCCGAAGTTCTGGACGAAAAATATACTATATTAAACACCAAATAAAAAAAAATGTGCTTTAAAGATTTACGAGAAAACAAACATTTACTGGTTATCTACAGCAACTTGTCACATAGTACGAACTACGTTCTGATGTCAATTTTATTTACAAAAAATGAACTAAATTATACACGCTAAATAAAAAATGTACCTACCTAGGTACTGTATAAAGACTTACGAAAATACAAAAAAATAATTGGTAGTGGGCGCTTCATTTGTTTATAACGCTATTTAAGCCTACAGTTTTTTTGTATATAAAGTAACATCCGTGTACTTCCATACTTTTATAATTTTTTATTATGTTATGTTGATTTGTCCTTGTTTCACGCAGTAACGGAGCAACGGATCGACGTTATTTTTGGCATACATATAGTTTATGGACCGAAGAGTAACGCTACTTTTTATCCCGGAAAATTCACGGTTCCTGTAGGAACGCGGGTGAAAACCGCTGGCGGAAGCTAGTACAATATAATTTCGTATATTTTCCGTACATTTTTTTATATTAGACTGAAGTTCGTACGATGTTCTTGTCACTTAGATAACATTTATAAAGCATTTGCCTCATTCAAAAATTATAATATTCTTGTTTATTATTCAGATCAATGTAAGGGTGAGAATGAGTACTTCTCCTGTGGGCCAGCGTGCGACAATGTTTGTGCAGACTTGGCCTTCCAGAACAAAACTAACTGTCCCATCATCAACATCCAATGTAACAGGAAGTGTTATTGTGAAGATGGATACGCAAGAGACGACAACCAAATATGCGTGCCTATTGAACAATGCCCAAGTAAGAGAAAGTTAAAATAGTACCTAATTATACCTACAATGTGTACTGTTGAAACTTTATCAAACGAAACGTGCGGATATTAGACGAAAAATTATTGTTAAAAATCTGAAAAAGGTAGGATAAGTTAGCTATCTCAAAACCAAGAGTAGGTAACCACTATTTTAATTAGATAATTGAGTTATTTCGTCAGCTTATCAGGTAGGCAGACTTTCTATATTATTAAATGTGAGAAGAAAATGCACCGTTTACTTTAAAAGAAACAAAGAAAAAAGAAACGAGAGAATTCATTGAAAAAAATATGAGAGCGCTGTGCTTTTTGAGAATTTATCCAACTGTTTTTCGGATTTTTATCGATAATTTTTTGTCCAATTTAATATCCGCATTCATTTGGTTAAGTTTCGACGTACACATTGCACATACTTGTACTATTATCTATTCAGTGCCAATTCGGCGGAACGCTATCTCACTCGCGCATCTCAACATATATAATATAATAATAACGACAATCACAAGTGACTAAATCTAAATTAAGTTAATTGTTTTTACTTTCTACTTTTCGTTTTAATCGAATTTAGTAGGTACCTAAACATAAAATGTTTTTCTTTTATAGAACCGAAGTGCGCCGATCCCAACGAAGAATACAGCGACTGCAGAAAGACCTGCCCCCCGGATCTCTGCTTTTCCCTAGTAGCTAGATTCAAGTGCCCCGGTCCAGAACGCGTAAAATGTGAACCAGGATGCTCATGCAAACCTGGATTTCTAAGGCAGAAAAATAACACAACATGTGTGCCTATTTGCGAATGTTCAGAACTTGTAAATTCTCCAGATTGTATTAATGCATAAACAACTATCGAACCAATTATTACCCCAATCGATTATTACGTACTACATAGGTAGTTACTTACTAAAATTTAAATTTTCTTTTTGACCTACCTACCAACTATTTGGGTTACTATAACTGGTAACTATTTGGTATTACCTACATAGTACCTACTTATTGTAATCATTGGTCGCATGGCCTGCATGAAGAAATTTCGGCTCTGTATGTTATTTTATTAGTTATATTGTTCTATCTTCAAGAAAAGAAGAAGAAAAGAAGAGAAGAAGAAAAAGAAGGAGGTCCTGAATTCATCTGTATTTTTTTTGTGCAAATAAAAAAGTTTTAACCTATCTCAACTTAGGGTGAATCCGCTAACAAATTAACTAAAACTATTTTAGCCTGATGTTTAGAAGCTACCATCAAATTATTTCTAGGACGTTAAACAATAAAAAAATATCTTGTCAATCTCCAACATTTACCCAATATATTACACGTTTAAAATCAATTTTATATTAATTATTACCCAAGAAATCAGGTTCTAAAAACTACCGGAAATGGAAAAAAAACACTGATTTTTTGCATCTCCGTATAAATTAAAACTTAGTGTCGGTTAACACTATAAAATATATTTCATAAAATTAAAACTTGTTATAAAATTTGGTTTACAGCAATAGATTTACCATTAAGAAGTTGATTTATTACACGTTGAAAATTTTTCAAAAGACATATTGTTTTATTTTATTTGCACCAATCACAGAGGTCGGGCAGCAGTCTCTCAAACGGGGAATCAGATGCTGAACGTCATTCACTCAGGGATGTGCCTTAAGTACCTCCTTTTGGAAAAACTTATTAGGTAACTAAGTACCTACCTTATAATACTTATATAGCTAATATAAGTACTATGTTTATAGGTGGCGTAAATATTCATTCGCAGTGGCGTATTTTAGGATTCAGGGCCCTGGGCCTGCAAGCCCCGCCGCGCTGCCGTCGCGTTGGTCAGTATATACGATAGCCCCGCATCTAGGTGTTTATCAAGCTTACACCCACGAGCCCCCACGACCACCTTACGAGATTTAGGCTCTTTAAACGGGGGTTTAGTTGAACATAGTTTTTTTCTTTGTTGCTCTTTGTTGACAATTATAACTGAATCGAAAGAAACAAAACACAGTTTAACTAAGTATTCAACTGTTTATAAGAGCCTTTTTAAAATTTCTTCTTGCACCGCCCCTCGCAGCCTGCCGCCCCGGGCCATGGCCCATTTGGCCCTAGGGTAAATACGCCCCTGTTCATTTGGAGCTCTCTGAGCTACTCTAAGTACCTATTGTAAAATACGTACACTTTTGGCTATAATCGGTGGTTTAGTTAAATTATGTTTTGTCTTTGTTATCTTTTACCATTTTACACTTAATCGAAAGACATGAACTCTGTAATAAGAGCCTTTGAGGTTAACTGTCGCCTAATACCTATGTATTTGTACGTACATATTAATAACTGGTGCCACCCCCCGACCCCTTCCACGTCCCTCTGGTACCTACAATTATGTGTAGGTACTGTGTGTATTATGCGGAGACTGCAGACCTACCTATTGGCTGTTGCCCCTAAGAAGACAGAATGAAGTTCATAATCAAAGCTATTGTAATTCCCGTAGTAAAATAAGCACTTGCGTAGGTACCTACTGTACTGCGCATTGTCAGCCACCATAGAGCTTTTTACCTACCAGTAGTGTCTTTTTATGCTATTTGGTAACGAGACGAGCTGGTCGTTTGTCGGACGGTAAGCATAACGCCGGCCCATAACAATTGCAGTGCCACTCACAACTTTGAAACACAGGCCTGCAGTGCGCTCGTTACCCTGGGACATTAGGTATTAAGTCTCATAAGCCCAGTAATTTCACTGGCTACTCTACCCATCAAACCAGAACAGAGTAATGCTTGCACATTACTGCTTGGCGGCAGACTTCACGAACAAAGCGGTGGTAACTGGTAATAACCCAGACGGACACTCGCAGAAGAGTTTAGTCCTACCATACCTGTCGTATAAAACACTAACCATTTGTCCCTTCTAACCTTTAGACACTTCTAGTTAAACAGGCTTCTACCATCACTCCACGAAATCCGATCAGTTTCCCCACACACGGGCGGTTCTTAGAACGTTGGATGTAGATTAGATTGCAGTGCTCGTGTATGTGGGGCTCCAACATCACGTCTTGTAACGGCGAGACTTTCACACCACCACGGAATACATAATAGTACAAGTAACAGCACTTGCAGTCTAGCAATATTTAGAAACTTAACTAGCCTAGGTACCAACTAGCTGTCCTAGCACAAGCAGGATAGGTTTTGTAGGTGAAATAGGTTCATGTAAAACAACTTGTTAGCCAAAAATATGTATTTATTAAAATATAAACTTATAGAACTTGTCAAATATAACTGAACAATACATTCTCTCTGAATATACCATGGTATAAGCACAAGGAAGGATTGCAACTGGCACTTTACATAGTGTAAAAACGCCTATAAACTAACAAACTAGGTACAAGGCAAGTAGGTCTAGGTACAATCAGCTAACTTAAAACTATTCTCATTTTTGTAATTCTGCAATAAGTAAAAAAATACTAGTCGTTAATAGTGAATTTCAATCAACACAACTTGTCAATGTAAACTTGTGATCAGACTTGTGTCAAAATTATAAACTAATGAAAATTTTTAACAATTTATGAATAAGTAGTTCAAAATAAAATCTAAGGCATCAATTAAACCTAAAGGTCACTTAAAACTAAACAATAAGCAACATTACAACAATTGTTCAACAATTGTTAATAATGTTGCACAATTCATAAGCAATAACAAAACTCAATGTAGGCTAACCCATTAATCTCTTACCTTTTGTTAAAAAAAAGGTTCTAAATTTAAGCTACCTACATTTTGAAAGAAACCGTCTATAGAAATCCCACCTTATATCATTACCAATAAGGTGGCAATTTCAAAACCTTAGCCTATGAACTTAACCTAGAAATGTTCAGATGCTTCGCCATAGCGCGGAAATAGGGAGCGCCGGTAGCGCCTGCGAAGTCTGCGCACAGAAAGACGCGCTCATGTAGTCATAAGGCAGCCCGACGCAGCTGGGCACAGGCGGCACAATGGTGGAGTACAGTGGCTGCATCGGAGTTGGTGAAGACTGCTGGATGGAATCCGATCTGAGCATCTGTAAGTAGAATAAAACTTGAATTGGAAACACGTTCAGAAACCATACCTAGGTACTGCTATTAAGATGGTATTTCTAATTAGGTATGAGTAGGCCCACTGACGAAAATGAAATAATAGCTTCACTAGTTAAGTTGACACACTGTACAATGAGGGGGTTTTAATATCTATAAGGAACTTTATCAGATGAGATTTATTTTGTTTTTATATCAGTCAGTAAATATGTTAGATTATTTGGATCTCAATTGCGTCAGCTGGGTGTTTGCAATATTATTCTAGCCGAGCCACTCTCAGACTCAGCTAGAATGATATACAAGCTAGCTGAGAGAAATTAGTTACTATATATTTACTCGTAGTTTTTATTTATAGCTTAGGTGAAAACAGGGCGGCATATTCGCAATTGGCGAAAAAGCCATTTATTGAAGATTAAAAAAAAAAAATGTCAGATGTACTATTAATTCACTCAAATTTTCAGTTTAGATAATATTTGAGTTGCAAAATAAACACAAATAATCGTGACATTGGTGTTGATTCTGTCATATCATACCTAAACCTAATTTTAGCGACTTTTCAATACAGAATTGTTCCACAGATCTAAATTCAGTTTGAGCTGTCAAATATCTCCCATACAATGATAAATTAGACCACTTTAATTCATTGCTTTTAAATTTATTATGTTCTCATGTAGAAAGAGATTTAAACTAAATTTGGGTTTAGGTAAGCGATAACAGAATCAACACCAATAATAAATAAATAAACGCTTACACTCATACCCCCGCACTAGGATTCCCTGTATCGCAGGTGGCATGGACACACAGATACACATCACAAACATCCAAGACCCCGAGAACAAACTATGCTTACACAAAATCTGCCCTGGCCGGGAATCGAACCCGGGACCCCTTGTTTTGCAGGCAGGGTTACTACCAACTTAGCTATGGAGCCGTCAATATCCATCAGGATGATATTCTGAAATATAAACAATCAAAAACAGTCGCTTCCTATACGGAATCATCTAGAGGGATTTAGGTTTACCCTGCTGGCTGGCTGGACATATTCTTAAGTACCTATCACAACTACTTTATCAATAAGGATATAGGTGAATAAAATTGTACCTGAATTACTCTCAAAGCATTTTCTGCAGCTTCCACTTGCGCCTGCTGTAAACTGTAGCACACTCCGGTCATTATTGGCCCAATACGACGAGGAATTGATACCAATGGCAAGCCCACATGTGGCAGCTCTACTCTGCCCACCCACATCTCAGTGCCTCGATGGTCTACATAGTTCTGGTATTCATAGTTTGGTGGCGCCCACATGTATCTACAAATAAAAATCAATAAACACCAATTCACACTTATCAACACACCTAAGCTAGACATCAGATATTGAAAGCAACCTGCATAAAGGATGACTCACACTAGACCTTATCAGGTCCGAGCCAAGTCTGCTGCAGCACAGTCAATTATAATGTTACATGTTATATTGCTCAGGTCATCCTTAAAGCAGTTAAAATAAAGCCAAAGTTTTAGTATATTAAAAAGATCATACCTCTTACACACAGAGTCCAGCTTAGCTGGAGCAAGTGTGTAATTATTCTCTTTTCCAGTAGTCGGCAAGGAAACCAGTGGCTTGGTGTCAGTTGGAGAACCGCACAGTGACCCTGCACAAGCCGATCCAATCCCTTCATCTTCTTTCGGAGAGTTGGCATATTCTTGCTTCTCCAAATGCTGTTTGTAAAGCAACAAGGTTTGAGTCAGATCTAAACTATTGTTGAACTTGGCATTGCCTCTATTTTGCTTTTGAATGCGGTATAATTCTCTATCCACAGGTTTTGCCCATCTGATTTCTACATTACTGCCATCTATTTCTGCATTTTGCAATTTGCTCATCGCCAGCTCAGCATGATCTCGCTCATAGAAATGCACAAAAGCATAATCATAAATTTTTTTCACTCGCTCAATTTTGTTGTGGATTGCAGCCTCAAATATAGATTTGATTGCATCAGGAGTGGTTCTGATCAGAAAGTTTCTTACATAGAGCACTCTCACCTGCAAAAGCAAGTTGGTGTAAATAACTGTACTTATATATATACTGGTTTATATGGTATACTGATACCTACTTATAAAGCCAACAAACAGATCATTTTGGTCACTGGTGAGTTTAAATAAACTGTTTGTATGGTTCATAAACATTGAAAGGCAGGCTGACAAGGTACTTGATAACGCACGCAAGTGTACATAAGGTCTACCTAGACAGAACTGCATTCCATAATTGTTATTGTATATAGAATTAGTAGAAATAAAGCTGTAAATGTATGGAAATAATATGACAACTGAACTAAGCGAGCCTCCAGAAAGGGCGCAGCGCGCACCCGGCGCGCGTTTAGACAATGTATGGCGCTCTATAGAAGCGGGCGCCACGTGATATTATTTATAATCAGTCATTATTTCATTATTTACACGTAAGTCTTACCTACACGTTGGCTGGAAGTAAAGATTTATGGAAAGTTCGCAAGAGCTAGTTAGTGCGTGGTGCCGAATCGGTACAGAAGTACAAGTACAGGATGCTAGCGAATGAAGTAAACCTTCAGATGAAA
This sequence comes from Crocallis elinguaria, assembly GCA_907269065.1. Classification (NCBI taxonomy): domain Eukaryota; kingdom Metazoa; phylum Arthropoda; class Insecta; order Lepidoptera; family Geometridae; genus Crocallis; species Crocallis elinguaria. The sequence continues at coordinate 4,359,172 of OU026079.1, read as the reverse complement.
ATATGCAGAGCAATACGATATTCATTTAGACTTACCCTTCTCATTTGTTCGTCATCTATGTCCGGTTCTGGTTCCGCCCAATCCACGTTGACCTCCTGGTCCCAGAGCTTGACACATCCCGGGACTAGCGCTCTTCTGGCCATCGCAGCAGCACGGTGAGACGTGAACTCCACAAAGGCAAACCCGCGGTTCAATCGTCGGTCGAAACAGTTCTTGTATAAAATTACGTCTACGATTCCTCCTACTCTCTTCGATAGCTCTTCGAGTACTTCTTCCTTGGTCTTTGTTTTAGGGATGCTGCCAACGAAGAGTCTGCAATTGTCAACAGATTTGACCACGCCGATGTTCCTTCCTGGCCGGATCTCGTAACCGTTCAGCTCTCTAACCGCTCTGAAGGCTTCCGATTTTGATGTGAACGTAACAAAAGCATACCCACGGTTGGAGCCTGAAAAATCCATCATCAATCGCATCTCGTATATCTTGCCGACCCTGGAGAAGATGGGGACGAGCTCGTCTTCGAAGATTTCCCGCGGGAGTTTCCCAATAAAAACTTCGCACCCTTTCTGAGGCGTGGGCCCAGCCCATTCAGGTGGGGGGCCGAACTTTCTTTGGCCATTGTGCTGGACCAGGGGGTACCCAGTCTCCTGCATCAGGTTCAGCAACTTTCTCGTCAAATCCTTATTTTGTTCCACCATTTTTTACAGTGCTTGAACGACGCGTGCGCTTCGAACATCAACTGGCGAAAAAGCGGCTAGACAAAGTGGCGGCACCCTTTATAGTTTTGCCGACAAAAGTGAATGCGGCGATCGGCCGGCGGGTGTGACGTATCATTGAAGGCAGTTTGAAATTGGCGGTTGTTTTGACTCGTTTTCGCATTGAAAAAGTTTTAGAATAGCAGCCAAGGTAGAATATTGCTTTATAATAATTTTAAAATGAAAATTAAACATTGACAACTTTTATTTAACCAGCAAAGTCAAAAGAAAAAATTTTAAAATTTAAATACACGTTCTCTAAGTATCGCGCCGGAAGTGACAGTATCCCATGTTTTAAGTTTGTGTAAATTAAAACGCTGTTTATTTGTTTCAAATAATTTAAATGTACTGTGATAAAGAAATATAACATATTTACGACTTATATGCACTTCGTATAAAATAAATATCGGAGACTATCGAAAGTTACGATGCAAAGTTTTTCGGTTCCGCTTATCCTCAACAGGTGGCGCTATTGTTCTATTATTTATCTCTAAAATTTTTTTTGAAAAACGATTTGTTTCTTTTCAACAAAACTACTCAGTAATCTCTAATTATTTAGATAAATTATAAAGAATAAATTTAGTATGTACCTATAGGAAACATGTTTAAATTGATCGCTTTAGTAGATTATAGTAGGTAGGTAACTACTTATTTTCATACCTACCGATAACGAAATAATTTTTTTTGTACTTGCAGGATATGATGTAAAAACTAAAATTTTCCTAATTATTAATTATTAAAAGTAGGTTATGTACTTATAATTTACCCAATTAGCTTCCTATACTACTACTAGTTCCCGATTCCCTCTAATAATTATACATAGAGTTATAATTATACCTACTTATAATACTTTCTCGGTTTTCGAGGGTGTGAAAGAGACAGCACTATCTAGCCATATTGTTTTTCTTGTTCGCTCTATAGGTTTTTAAACTGTCATGGTCATCAATACTACGAACAAAATCAGAATTAACAGGATATTTATGTGTATTGTTACCGATAATATTTCAACACTGTTGCAAGCGCCGCGACATGATCACGGGAGATCAATATACATCATGGTAAGTAAATATCCCGTTAATTCTGATTTTGTTCGTAGTCTTGTTGGGTCGACAATCATTGATGGAAATTCATCAAGCGTGAAATGTTGATAAAATTTCATCATGCATTCTTTATTCACCGCATGTATGATTATCGATAATGCCATACACAATAGAAAAACCATGCCAAAATTTACAGCAATACTACAATTTCTAAAATTGTGGCAAAACCATACGTGTATTGGCATTTGCCTTATGGTGGATACTTAAATCGTTAGAAGTGGATAACATTATAAAAAAAGTGTACCAACAGTATTTCCGTGACTAGGGCGGAGAGGTTATCGTTAGAATTCCGTGATCATATGTTTGCAAATGTCAGGTGGTCTAATAATCACGGTAATTTTTATTTACACCATTTGATAACGAGACGAGCTGGTCATTTGCCTGATGGTAAGTATAACGCCGTCCCATAACAATTGCAGTGCCACTTAGGACTTGGAAACAAAGGCCTGCGCGGTGCTTTAATCCCAGTAATCTCACTGGCTACTCTGCTATCAAACCGGAACACATTACACAGTAAAGCTTGCACATTACTGCTTGCCGGCAGACTTCTGGTACCAACCCAGACGGACACCCGCAGAACAGAGTTAGTCCATCTAGTAATCTATACAGATAAATAAAATTGAAGTGTCTGTTTGTAATATCAAAATAACAGCTTTTTATTAAATGCATATGAAAGTATATACAAGACCTACACCAAAACAGCCATTTTTAAAATTTTTGTCTGTCTGTCTGTTTGTTCCGGGTAATCTCCGAAACGGCTGGGCCGAACTTGACGGGACTTTCACTGGCAGATAGCTGATGTTACAAGGAGTAAGTTAGGCTACTTTTATTTTAGAAAAAGAATTAGCGTTCCGCGAAAAAAATAAAAACCATGAAATCCAATATCTCCGCGCGGGTGAAACCGCGGGGCAGCAGCTAGTATTGGTATATAAATACATATATTGTTACAATGTAGGTTACAATCGTGTTCTTCACTCGCAGTATTTACGGCTTATAATTATCTAAATTCTGAATAGTGCGTTAAATATTTCTTCGAGGTAAAGAAAGTAGGACCATATTCTGTGGTACCTTAGAGGTGAAATATATTTCAGCCATATTCGCATCGGTTAAGGTAAGTAATAAGTATAAAAACTATTGCTCCATATTTTTAATATTCATTCATAAACATAGGTAGGTATATAAAAATCTAATTTCCGAATCATTTCCTAAGTAAAATATTCTAACAGCTACAAAATCATGAATAAGCAATACAACGTTATAAAATAGACACTTATAATACAGGTTACTTAATACTAATAGATATCACAATTATTTACTAAGACTGGACCCTAAAATCCTATTGGCAATCTAAATAAAATAAACGCCGTCCGCAGTGAGTTTTAGCACAAAAATCTTGGTTTTAGTTACATAAAAAAAGTTAGAATTGAATGGTAAAATAGGTACTTATACTATCTATGAATGTTTGGGTGCAATGAGAAGGGAGGAAGAGAAAGAGAGGGGAGTAGAGGACAGACTAGAAATAGCTGTAATGGTTAATCGGTGGATGTGTATTCTAAGGTCCGAGTTCACAAACCATTTTGATCCGAAGTTAAACTTTGAATTCGGCTTAACTCATGATCCGAGATTCATATAGCTGCAAATTCGCATTATAAGGGCCCGTTAGACGCAATACACGATTGATGGATAAGTATCAATCCCTGACCACGCGCAAACCATAGAACAACTACGATCACCGCTTGACGCATATATATATATATTTTTAATGTTATTAGGTAACGAGACGAGCTGGTCGTTTGCCTGATGGTAAGCATAACGCCGGCCCATAACGATTGCAGTGCCACCCAGAACTTTGAAACACAAAGACCTGCGCGGCACTGCAGTGCGCTCGTTACCCTGAGACATTAGGTATTAAGTCTCATAAGCCCAGTAATTTCACTGGATACTCTGCTCATCAAACTGGAACACAGTAATGCTTGCACACTACTGCTTGGCGGCAGACTTCACGAGCAAAGCGGTGGTAACAACCCAGACGGACACTCGCAGAAGAGTTAGTCCTCCCACTAACAAATTGTACCGTAAGGTGGTGCTTGGTGGCAATCTAGTTCGAGCCACTGCCTTTAGCCGTGGTACGGTAGCGGTAGTGAAAGAGACGCACCGCAGCCGCTTCTACAATATGTACTTAAAAAAATTGTTTCACAACCACTGCGTATGTTCAGTGCAGAAGCCACGGTAAATACGCAGTGGTGTTCAAGTGATGTATGTAGCGTGAAGCGTAGCCGTCACTTTGAGCGCGGCAGGGAGTGAAAGAGAGAGCACTATCTAGCTGTATTGCTGTTCTTGTCTGTTTCGTGGATTGTTGATGGATTTATATCAAACAGTGTTTGCCCGTGTATTATATCGTAACCCGCGATGTTAAAAAATGATGGTTATTTTGAAAGCAAAACGCATTAGCGTGTAAAACCGGTTCTAAAAAGCATTTTGACATCTGACGATCACGTGAACGTGGTTCATTTCACATTTGGCGAACTCCGGTCTAAAAGGATTGTTGAGTAGGAAAATTAAAAGTGATAGTTTTCCAAAATTTGTGTTTCTCATTAGGATAAAATAGGCACGACATAACTCATTGCCTAAGCCTTTGTGCAGGCCTGAATCATACCCCAGAAAAGAAAACGAGACGTAACACATGTATGGGAATAATTGAGCGAGGGAGATGTAGGTCGTCTGACTCTACTTTTAAAGCGGTAAAGTTCCATTGTACTCACTTCACAGTACACCGATTTTGATGATAGGCTACATAAAGTCATTTAATTTTCATGAGCGCTCTCCTGGCGTCCTTGAGAATAAAGTACTAACTTGAATTTTGTTGAAAGCTGGCAATACTACCGAACTGCTGGGTGTAGGGTTTTTAATACAGCGCCATCTATGCGCTACAATTTGAATTATTTCTTTCAAAAGAATTCAATCTGCGAGTCTCATAATGGCTGTATGGGGTACTCACAAGCCGATGATTATTCTTTTTCTCGGATCAAGGCAAAAATATAAGCAACCGAGTCCATCATTGCCCATCTATACGAACATACAGTCAACATCTACAGTATATATATAGTTGTGAAATAAGACTGAGCAAAATCAATTATCATCTATTAAAGGTTTTGTACCAACAGAGCTGACTTCAATCTGCGTCAGAAATTAGAGCCAACGTGTGTTCTACACATTTCAAAATATACATTTTTATACATTTAAAACTTAAACCACAGGTTAGTGAAGTATAGAAATAATAAAACTAAAATAGAAGAACGCTATTCGTTTTACAAGATAAGGATAGATATCTAAAATTTAGCCTTAGTGAGCAAACGAGGGTAGAACGCAGCACGAGTAAACACGATAGGTACTCGCAGTGGCATTGCAACTGGTAATGCCACTGCTTCGAGCTTCCTTCATTGCAAGTTACTTACGGCAGCGCGAGCAGCAATGTGGGCATAACTTACACGGGATTATAGTATAAGTATAAATATATAGTATAGTATAAGTATTAGAATTACATTTACTAATTAGATTGTTAGAATCTTAGGATTAGTCCAAAGGTAACTGGAATGTACAGTACAGATCACAAAACATCCTGAAATTCTTAACTATTTACAGTCTAGTGTCCATAGATAAAGAGAAAAATATAGACGGAGTGCTTTGCTTTCCGCTATTGAAGAGATCATAGTACAAAAGCCAACTTATTTAGGAAAGTATACAGATCCATTCTGAGATAAAAAAAAACATTTACCCTAAGAAATGTTTTTTTATTATGACGTTCAGATACAAATATACATATATTTGAATTTATCGGTTTTATCATTTGACGGTCAAATGCTAAACCGTGGTGAGTGGTCAAATTTTGACCACTCTCTAGTCAAGCGACGATGTGGTCGAAGAGGGTATATATAGTAAACCTAGTCTAGAACCGCCTCTCAAATGCAGCAGCGGGAACACAACGGTAGGTGCTTGGCGTTAGATTTTCAACTTGAGTTCGGTAGCTAGCCAGGCTAGCACTAGACAATGCCCTACAAACATGCTATAGTTGCATAACGATGTTATCCTTTACAGAAATCTCGAGCTCATTTCGAAATTGTCATTTATATTTAATCTTAGGTTAAAAGTTACTGGTGTCAATTCTATCATTACATACCTAAACTAATTTTAGTTTCGCTCTCTCTCTTTCCAATGCATAACATAAGAAAGAGACGGAAGATGTCTGACAGATCTAAATTTTAAGTTTTAGAGCTGTCAAATATCTTTCGATTTAATAAATTAGATGCCACTGAATTCATTGCCATTAAATTTACACTACACTCAAGCAAGTGGATTAATTTGACAGGTCTAAAATTAGTTTAGTTATGAAATGATAGAATTGACACCATTGTTTGTATACCAAAATCAGGCTGGCTTACTCTGTTAGCTTCACTAAAGCGGTCTCTGTCGCTATTGTTCTCTTAGTCTACGGTAGTTATCTACATTCTTTATAGGTAAGTTACATTGGTCAGGCTCAGATCATAAAATCTCAGATCATATAATATTCAAGTGGCAAAAGTTTAATACTATTTCTCTAAACATACTCATAGTAGTTTTAAGTTAGTTCAGACTATTTTAACGAGATATGGTATAGATATATACAATAATCATTCAAGAGATTGTGTATCGTGGAAACTGAGTTTTTCACAAATAACAATCCAATTTTAAACTAAGTATTCAGTCAAAACTGTCGAGTGAATGATCGTTTATATAGCCTTTACAACAACCATAGAGATATAATAAGAGATCTGTGACAACAACAAATTCTTCCTATTAGTTTAAAACAGATCCTACTTTTTGCAAGTCGGCTAAAAGTTTGGTTATACTAAGTATCTTACATAATAAGTAACTATAAATGATTCCCTGTCAAAAAAGTAGATTACGTCGAGGATAGTAAATACAAAAGCGCCCCTAAAGGTGGAAAAATCGGCGATGAAATTTCATGTCGTGAAAGTTTCCTCGAAGTCGTTTCCCGCTTTTTTAAAGCAAGCTTTAGAAGCTATTTTTAAATATTCTAGACAAGTTTTACATTACATTTTTCATCTTTCAATTGTCTAGGCAACTTTTACAATGTTATAGACCAGTTAAGTTTTTTTAATGCACAAATAGATTGAGCATTGAAAAAGCAAAGCCTGGCCACAAATAAAAAAATAACTAAATTTTTTTTTACATTTTGATTAAAAATATAGGTCCAAATATCCAGGTGCGTTTTATACATCTACATTTCCGAGTTGTCCATAGCCTTGTTATCGTATCCCCGGGCAGTGGTGACACTGGCGCCATCTGTGTCGAAGCTAGGATCCGAGTCTATTTCCACGACCCAGGGCTGTTTCTCAGCTGAACAAAACGCGCCATATATTATCGCGCCGATAAGATAGATGGCGCTTGACATGAAGAATACAGCTCGCCATTGCTCTGCAGTCTGAAATTTTAAAAATGTATAATTAAAATGGGGAGCCACACTGCTTACTTATCCCGCTAGGTGGCGCATTGTCGCGGTGTTGTTTTACTATGAAACTTCATTATAAAATTTTAGTAAGTAAACAAAATATCGTCTCTGCAATGAAGTATGCCTGTGTAAAGTGCAATTCAGTGTAAAATTAAGGTACACATGTTTCCCCTCTGACGAGAAAAAACTGAAATTGTGGAACAAAGCATTGCTCATACAAAATTATTGGAAACCAATTATTCTTTTAGGTTATGTAGTGACCATTTCAAATGTAATGATTTTTAAGACGCGAGCATATTAACTGGTTAATTCATTAACCCTCAAAGTAAACATCAATGACAAGCACCATCGCGATGGAGCGATGGTGGCGCCATCTGAGATTAGCATTGCCTGTGTAAATCTCTTCTAATGGAGAGAAGAGATTTACGATTCAACATCACCGGCCTTCTCTCAGAGAAAGGGTCATGATCCACCACGCAAGCCCAGTGCGGCTTGGTGGATGTTAAATGTCCTCGAATTTTGTGGTTCCTGAACATGCGGGTTTCCTCACGATGTTTTTACACTCCGGTATTCCAGCAGTGGGAGCCCAATAAGGCTGATAATCATTGACTCGAAAAGAAGAAGACTGAGGGGCTTATGAGACTTCCTAATGTCTCTGCTCAGGGGTAACGAGCGCACTGTGCCGCGAAGGACTTTGTGTTTCTAAGTTCTGAGTGGCACTGCTATTGCAATGGGCTGGCGTTATGCTTCCCAAACGAGATACTAACCTCAAGAGATGTCACTGCGTTTAGTTCAAGCAAAATCAATACATTGTTGTGAGATCGGATAGTACAGTATTTCATCTCTCGGGGTTAGCATCTCGATGGCTCGTTATCAATATGAATAAAAAAAATGTACCCCGTCCGTGACTATATATCCGGCTAAGGCTGGGCTGATGATCCCGGGCAGAGTGGCCACTGTATTCGAGAGGCCCATGAGAACACTGGCGTGTGGCGGAGCTATATCCAGGTGGTTCACACTAAAAAAAGACATTTCATGTTGTGTTAGCATAGACTAATCCGTACTTATGATAAATGCAAAATTGTGCTTGCGCGTTTGTTGATTTGTCCTTCACGCAGCAACGGAGCGACGGATGGACGTGATTTTTGGTAGAGATATAGTTTATGGACCGGAGAGTAACATACGCATAGACAGGACATGCGCAAACTAAGGCGTGAATAGGGATGTTGACTCTGTTTTTTATGATTTCAATCAATTCGTTTTCTCATGAGAATCAAATGTCTATATCAAAAAAACTGGAAATCGAAGGTTAGAAACGTCAAAATGAGAGTCAAAGTCGGGCGTATCTATACTGAGCGCTAAAACACTTCATACAAATTGGACAGAACCTCTGACGTCACTTGTTCAACGCGGGTCATAAAGATATACTAAGTACATGCATTTTGTTGATTTAGCCGTGATAAACTGCGTTTAAGTACATAGTTGTGGTACATTTTTTATTCATTTATGCATAGCATCACACAGATAGAATTAATAAGTTAATGAATGTTTCCAACAATAGCATTAGCATTTAGAATGAAGTAGGACAATATTCCCCTAATTTGAAGAGATTTTCTTACCTGAACCCGGACCAAGCGAATCCACCGAGGCCGACGGCTATTGTCAGGAATACCAAACATCCCACCACCGTGGAAGAATACGCGGCTACCACCATGAAGATTGTCTGGAAACCAAAAAAAACTTTATTTTATACTATTGGATAACGAGACGAGCTGGTCGTTTGCCTGATGGTAAGCATGACGTCAGCTTATGACAACTGCAATTCGAGATAAAAGGCCTGCGCGGCACTGCATTGCGACGGTTGCCGTGACACATTAGGTATCAAGTCTTCAGTAATTTGACTGACTACTTGCTCATTAAACCGGAACACAGCAATGCTTGCACAGTAATGCTTGTACTATAATGCTTGCACAGTAATGCTTGTACTATAATGCTTGCACAGTAATGCTTGTACTATAATGCTTGCACAGTAATGCTCGCATAGTAATATTTTCACACTAATGCTTCCACAGTAATGCTAGCACAGTAATGCTTGCTCAGTAAAGATTGCACAGTAATGCTTGCACATTACTGCTTGGCCAAAAAAGTTTCATTTTTGTCTTTTCTTGTGTTTAACTGTACCTGTACTGTATCCAGTCGTACTCTGGTATCGCTGTTAAGTATGAGTAGGTAGGTACGCTCATTGGAATTTTTTATTTAAAATCCGTTACGGTTTTTAATTTTTTACTGGTTTTTGGCGAACTGGTTAAATTAATATTTTAATTTGAATTTCAGAGCCTGCTGAGTGAGTGAGAGTGTGAAGATTTTGTAATGGGCAGATACTTTGCTTACCATCATAGAACCGAACGTAAAATAAAAAGTGCCAATAATTAAAAAAAAAAACATTCAACTGATTCTAACGATACCCCCTACATCCTCATCTGTTTAGGCATTTAAAATTTGTGGTGGAATAAAAAACTCGCATACAAATTATATATGACAACCCATACATGAACCCTGAAGATATTACTCCCTTTTGGGCAGTCGCGTAAAAAACAGCCATAAAATCTGGCACGAATAATACCTGTGCAATAAAAGCGCCACAGTTGAAGAGTTTCCTAATATTAGTCCTAGACAGGGTCCCTCGTTGGAGCAGCAAGTCAGCCAGGTGCCCCGCCACTTGCAGCGTTATAGCCATCGCGAGGTACGGGACGGCTGACAGCCAGCCAGTTTGAGACGTCTCGAATTTGAACACGTCTGTAATTAAAAAGTTATGATGATATACAATAGGGATGATGTTGACTTCATATTTTTATGATGTCAATCAATTCGTGTTCTCATGAGAATCAAATGAATTGTGGCTAACATTCCACAGAAGACAGGAAATAAAGAAAGAAGAAAGAGATTCAAATGTCTATATCGAAAAAACTGAAAATCGAACGCTAAACCCCAAAAATAAGTCAAAATCGGGTGTATCTACCAAGTGCTAAAACGCCCCATACAAAGAACATCTGACGTCACTTGTTCTACGCGGGCCGTAAAGCTGTACTAAAAACACGCATTTTGTTCATTTGGCAGTGATAACGTAAGTACATAGTTGTTTTACATTTTTTTATTCATTAAAATGTAAAGAATCTGATGGTATTATTGAAATTACGAATGGATGATAAAAAAGGAGGAAAGAACACTCTACCTAACACTACTCCAAGACTTTACCTTCCATGAAAGGATGCAAGAACACTCTACCTAACACTCTACTCCAAGACTTTACCTTTCATAAAAGTAGGCAAGAACCCTCTACTTAAACACTCTACTCCAAGACTTTACCTTTCATGAGAGTAGGCAAGAACACTCTACCTAACACTCTACTCCAAGACTTTACCTTTCATGAGAGTAGGCAAGAACACTCTACCTAACACTCTACTCCAAGACTTTACCTTTCATGAGAGTAGGCAAGAACACTCTACCTAACATTCTACTCCAAGACTTTACCTTTCATGAAAGTAGGCAAGAATGTAAGCAGCGTGTAAAATCCCCAGTTCTCACTGAAGTGCGCCATCACTATGGCCCAAACTGGGCCTGAAGACAGCATCGCCTTCCATGGGTGCCGTATCTTGGAACCTTCCACCGAGAACGTGCCGCGAGAATCCTGGAACCATGAAATAACCAGTGTCACTCGGAGTCATGTAACGATACCCAATACATGCTCAATGAGTGCACAGATATCTTCTAGGTAAGCGTGCTACATTGTCGACCGCATCGTCACTTACCACCTTAGTGAGATAGTGGTCAAACGCAAAATTCAAAATGCTTTATTGATATAGGCCCCAACGGAGCAGTTATAACAAATGCCTATAGGCAACTTATAACAAAGTATTACACATCTAGTCAATGCTTGATGCAAAACTGTCAAGCCGACAAGAACAGCAATAGGGCTGTCGCAATAGATAGTGCTATCTCTTTCACTCAATTTACCTGTATATATTTAAGTTCAGCCGGTGTTATGTGCGGATCTTTCTCCGGGCTCTCTTTGACGACAATCCACCATATCGTCGTCCACACCAGTCCCATTATACCTGAAAATGTCAAGAGACCGATGAGATATTAGATCAGATATAATGAAATACCGGATATTTTGATATTTATTATAAATATCAGATTTTTAACAAATTCTGAAAATAACTCATCAAAACAGTCACGTATATATAAAGTGTTATGTGCAAATGTTATGGGCCGGCGTTATGCTTACCATCAGGCAAACGACCAGGGCCCTATTTAATAAAGCTGACAATCCGACAAGTCCGACATATGTCAATAAGTGTCAATTCGACAGTTTTTCTGTTTAATAAAACTTACAGGCGACAAAATTGTCATGGTGGAAAATTGACAAAATTTGTCACGACAATTTTCTTATTGTCAGCTTAAATTTGACTGTGGTTTTTTGACACATGTTGAGTTTTATTAAACGCGTTTTTAGATGACAAATATGTCAAGATTTCACCGGTCGATTTTTGACATATTTGTCACTTTTATTAAACAGCCTAAGCGCAACAATTCTACAATTATGTCATTTTTTGACATATATGTCGAATTGTCAGCTTTATTAAATAGGGCCCTGCTCGTCTCGTTACCAAATAACATAAAAAAAGTACTAAGCATCGAGGAACTAACCCCTAGGAAAAGTAAGCAACTCACCAAATACATAGAATATGCCCGGCCAGCCAGTGTAGTGAGCTAGTAAGGAGCATATTGGCATAGACACGACCGTGCCGGCGTAGCTGCCGCTGAACGCGAAGGTGGCCAGCCGCGCGCGCTCCGAGCTGGGCGCCCAGCGGGACCACACCGCGTGGATGCATGGATATGTAACCCCCTGGGATTAGAATAGATTAACACTGTTTGAAACTTTCACGGTTACTTACTGACTAGCTGTTGCCCGCGGTTTCACCCACGTGGAGATATTCGATATTGGATTTTGCGCGGAACCCTAATTCTTTTTCTAAAATAAAAGTAGCGTTTGGATTTCATGGTTTTTATTTTTATGCGCGGAACCCTAATTCTTTTTCTAAAATAAAAGTACCCTAAGTTACTTCTTATAACATCAGCTATCTGCCAGTGAAGGTCCCGCCAAAGTCGGTCCAGCCGTTTCTGAGAATACCCGGAACAAACAGACTGCTCATCAAACCGGAACACAGTAATGATTTCACATTACTGCTTGGCGGCAGACTTCACGAGCAAAGCGGTGGTACCAACCCAGACGGACAGACGCAGAAGAGTTAGTCCTACCACTAACAAATAACACTATAAATAACACTAAACACTTCATAGTGTACTTATGTAATAAAATGTATTGTAACTAACCTCAAATAGACCTTCAACGACTCTCACAGCGATCAGGAGGCCTGTGCTAGTGTGGGCTAGCGGCGGTGTGAACAAAGTCAGGAGCGAGGTTGCGCCTATACCGATTGCGAACACCCTGATAACATAAATAACATGACTGTTTCAACAAAACTAAAGCCAATTTAGAATTACAGGTACCTATATTTTAACATATAATAATTCCTAATATAATTCCTCATATAATTCCTAATTGTAAGATTATATAAAATATTTGCACGCCTACACCGGCAAAGTACGGCTAAGTATCAATTTCTTTGTAAACACCTTTTGTACCTGTATTTTATGCAAATAAATATCTTTAATCTTGAACACATTTATTTTAGCTTAAATTTTTTTTATGCTATTTGGTTTCTAGACGAGCTGGTTTGCCTGATAGTAAGCATAACGCCAGCCCATAACAATTGCAGTGCATCTCAGAACTTTGAAACACAAAGGCCTGCGCGGCACTGCAGTGCGCTCATTACCCTGAGACGTTAGGTATTAAGTCTCATAAGCCCAGTAATTTCACTGGCTATTCTACTCACCACTCCTGAACACAGGAATGCTTGAATATTACTGCTTGGCGGCAGACTTCACGAGCAAAGCGGTGGTAACAACCCAGACGGACACTCGCAGAAGAGTTAGTCCTCCCACTAATATACAGACTTGTAACTAAATATCTGTAAGTTCTAACAAACAATCTAATTATATGTGTCTTATCGTGACCACGATCAATGCAACTTGATCGAAACGACGAGGTAAATAAAAACCTGTGTTTTTATCGCGATTAATTCCTTGGACGGGAATTAATCGCGAAAGTTTAACAGTTACCAATGTAATATAATCTTAGAAGTAAATTTTAATCCTTATTTTAATATGAAATATTGCTTACGTTTGATTACAATGTTCGACGAATGTAGTACGCTTGCCTATAAGAAACCTATTCACTCCGTCTTGAAAACTCCCAAAGTACAAGTAGTACCTATACGTGCTTGTAATTGTCGTATCGAAATGAAATTTTGTATGTTTATAAAGTTCGGATGACAAGACAATAGTTTGGTATAATTGAGCTGATCTGATGAAGGAGCCAGGACTTACCCATACTGATCTTGATCGCTCATCCCAGTATAGGTAGGTACTCTTATATACATCTTTTTGGGATGTAGCAAATACATCTTTGAATTTATTTAACCAATTAACTTGGCGCTTTAGCAATCTATTGTATCGTTGCTTTTTTATACTATTCCTGCTACAATTGGTTCTTTTATCACTTATGGGATTGTCATTGTTTATATTTCACGTCAAGGTCGCAAGGCAAAGCTAAAGGTTCTATAGAGCGGAACGAACCTGTTACCTCCTATTTTAGCAGCGAGCCATCCACCAGGCAGCTGCGTCACAATGTAACCGTAGAAGAAGGAGCTCAGCACCAGTCCTTTGGTCTGAGAGCTCCAGTCAAACTCTGGAATCTGAAACGAAAGCAAATCAGTAAAATCGAAGGTGGCCTTTTATCTTGGAACTCTTTGCCCGAATCTGTGTTACTTGATCGATATAACCTGGGTTTCTTCAAATCACGAGTGAATATCACCTCTTGGTAAGCTGCCACATCATAGGCCACATCGTCACTTACCACCAGGTAATACACAAACGCCATATAATGTAGTATGTATAAGAAAAATAGTTTAAGAAGGATCTTTATAAACATGGCCGAAACCTCTAAGATAATATAACGCTTCTTGAAGGGTGCCAACGGCTTGGCCGCGTCTAGTGTAAGCGTCTATTGGCCGCATCTAGTGGACGTGTGTATTGGCCGCGTCTAGTGGATGCATTTATTGTCCTCGTCTAGTGGATGCGTCTATTAGCCGTGTCTAGTGGATCCTTCTATTGGCCGCGTCTAATGCATGCGTCTAATGGTCGCGTCTAGTGGATGTGTCTAAAGGCCGTGTCTAGTGGATGCGGCTATAGGCAGCGTCTAGTGGATGCGTCCATTGGCCGCGTCTAGGGATGCGCCTATTGGCCGCGTTCGGTGGCTCAATTGGCGGCTGCACTAAGTTGATCTGGATTTCATACACAAAGGATAAAAATGAATTTTCTTAACTTAAATTCGGCCGAAAACATACAAAAGAAAAGCATTTAAAGCGAGTGAAAGTATCATTACAAACAATATTTATATGCTAATAAATTAGTCAATTAAAGACATAATTAACATTTTATTGTGTAGTAAAAAGTTGCAGTAACAAATTAATTATGTTTTAAACCAGTGTTTACTTTGTTTAACCACATGAAACATAAGCGTAACTGAGGTATAATGTATTATTGTATGTATTATACTACAAACGCACTCTTATGGACGCGGATGAATGCGGATATATAGAAGCAGGAAGCATACACATTTTTTTGTCGCTGCAAACTTTGCAATTCCAGAACAAATAAGTATCTACACAAGTACACATTGACCTTAACTCTTTAATAGAACGTGTGATATCAATAGTAGGGTCCTTGAATCGAAGGTCATTTTTACGTTCGCATAAAACCTATCAACGGCAAGCGAATAAAGTATCCGTCGATATTAATAAAATTTTATCGTCAAGGCTGGGCTTTCGAGCATTTCAGTTTTATGACGTCATTATAATAAACTTGTGAAGCAAACGAAACGTGCTCTCTACTTTAGAGCACGGCGGACGGCAGTTTGAGAAAGTTGATGTAGTGTAAAATTAAATCTTTTTTAAATTTAACTGTTTTCCCGCATATAGACGCAAAGAAGGAGGGGTCCTGTCTAACGTGTACTTTTTACTGAGCTTAACGTGTGTATGTCTGTCTATCTGCGTGTACATAGGTACACGTATATATATATCTGTGGTATATATAAATATATAGGTATATGTACATATATCTGTGGCATCATATCTTCTAAGGCTGGGCAGTCCAAGCAGATGGACCGATTTTAGTTGATTCAAGACAATCTGTTCAGCCGTTTGAAAATCATCTCTTTTAGTCGGGGGTTTTTAAATTTTAGTTTGATTTCCCGTCTATTCGATTTTTAAGCCCTTTCCTGTGTTCGTGTAGTTACTATTGAAATGCGATACAAACTATTTCTTGCAATTAATGAATGATCATATCTTCTACGCAAGCTACTCCGTGGAAGAATTTGTCCACGCTTGGACTCATCTCTGAATCTTAGTCTACTACCACGCGCAATGGATCTTCTAGGCGGCTTCTCATCGGCCATTTATCAGTATGTTTCTCGTTACTACTTCTTTTGACAGTTCCGAGAGCCAAGGTACAAAATATCTCTGTTTGTGGCCAAGTGTTTGTGTTCCGTTGAGCGTTCTGTTGTTTTTTTGTATGGAGACCTATGTCTATGTTCAGCAGTTGACATCTTCCAGCTGAAGATATACAATAGTTCGCATAGTTACCATGACAATAGTTCCATTATCCAGCTTGGTCTCCAAGGGTTCTGTCATAGCGACCACAGCGACAGAGAGGTTGACTCGGAGCGCGTACACGTTGAAGAAGCCGAAGAACGCCAAAAGAGCAACGACGAGCCGCCTTCGCCGCCAGAACCGCCACGTCAGCTGGTGGTCTTTGGATGGCTCTCTGAAAAAAGTAAATATTAAGAACATATAGAAAAAAAAATTACAACATTTTTTTAATTCTATTTGTTAACAAGACGAGTCAGTCGTTTACCTGATGGCAAGCATAATGCCGGCCCATAACAATTACTGTTCCACTCAGAGCTTTGAAACACAAAGGCTTTTGCTACACTGCAGTGCGCTCGTTACCCGGTGACATTATAGTAATTTCACTGGGTACTCTTCTCATCAAATCGGAACACATTAATGCTTGCACATTACTGCTTGGCGGCAGACTCCACGAGCAAAGCGGTGATAATAACCCAGAGGGTCACTCGCAGATGAGTTAGTCCTATCGAGTAAAAAACATATAGATACATGTAATTCACACAACATGTCCACAGGGTAACAATGGCACTGCAGTTCCATGCAGGCTTGTGTGTTTTAAAGTTCTAGGTAGGTGGCACTGCAACTGTTATGTAAGACGTAAACAAAGCCTCGACTAGTTATTATATATAAAATTATTTTACGTTCTAAATGAGACATAATAACTGGCGTGAACTAGGCCACATTGTTCAGCGTTCGGTAACAGAAAGTTGATCTGAATACTTGAATAGTTCGGTAGGTAGGTATTTGCAGTTATTAACACTTCTATCACAAAGGAATAAAGCACTATTTACTCAATTCATTTGGTAAATAATTTGGTAACAATAATGGATTCACGTTGTTATAGTAGAATTGGTAGTTAACTTTCATGCGAAGGTGTCGGAGTTGACGTTGAAAAGTTTCTCAAACTTACAAACTAGTTATATATTTATACCTTTACGTACGGAACCCCAGACCACGACGAATCCAACATACTCTAATAAATATAATAAAGTATGATAATTATTATCCGTATTAAAATAAAATGAGTCATTATGATACGTCAAGATAAGATAAGTTTGGAATGTTTCTGGGATTTCTCCTTTTTATAATTAAATTGTTTTATGGTGCTGTTTTTATATCAATTGAAATATACGTTACTCATCATCATAGACTAACATAAATTTACAAACGAGACTAAAAACCCAAAGTAAACTGGCTGAGCTTGAGAAAAATAAAAAAAACTTACGTTCAGAGCAAGCAAAACTACTAGTTACTAACTAGTAAGAAACTACTTAGAACTTTCATTCATTGCCAGATCTTTACAATTTGCGTTATTTATAAGATTTATGATTACAAAGCTACATTGATGGAAAAGGCTATAAATTAATTGACGAATGGAAAAGTGGAAGGGCCACATGGAATACCAATTGAAGTGTGGAATGGGAGTGGTTAGCGACAAAACCAGTTCGGTACAGGTCGGGGAACGACGGATGTCATCTTCGCTCTATGTCAACTGTGTGAGAAATACAAGGTTGCACACAAAAACTTGCACATGGTTTTCAATGACCTCTAGAAGGCATACGACCGGGTACCCCGTAAGAGGAAATGCGTGCCTGTAACGTATGCGGAGTCGATCCGAGCAATGTAAGATCGATGCAGTACCCAGCTGCCTTATCAGCTAACAATCTCGTGTTCGTTTTCAATACCAGACCGATTAAAACCAGCGGTCACTAGTCTTCGTGTGGAAGGAATAGTCTAGAATTTTCACTGGTTATTAAAGAAATAAGCTCTTACAAAACGAAAAGAAGCTAAAACTATTGACAATTCCTTCCACACGAAGACTAGTGACCGCTGGTTTTAATCGGTCTGGTATTGAAAACGAACACGAGATTGTTAGCTGATAAGGCAGCAGGTCCGGTCCATCTTTGGCACTATGGATAGTTTCAATGTGGCTGTGTGCTTGCATCAAGGGTCGGCTCTTAGCCCTTATCTCTTTCTGATGATATGATGATAATGGACCCTAACGTCGGACATTCAGGATGAACCTCTTTGGTGAATGCTGTTCGCCGACGACATTATGTTAGTGACCGAGAATGGCCTTGAGATCCAGAACAGACTCGAGAAATGGCGAGTGGTGGTAACTCTTGCTGTTGTTTTTTACAATGCGATGATGATATTTATGTTTCTATCTGTAGTGCTACCAATATTTTTAGTTGCAAATAAAGTTTTTTATTGTATTATTATATTATATTAATGCCATTACCAGTCTGTTCCAACTTTCCGGACCTTGGGTCACTCATATAAGAGTACGGTGACATCAACCGGGACGCTACGCGTAGGATCAACTCAGGAATGATAAAATGGCTAGAGGTAACCAATCGAGAATTAAAAAAAAAACTAACAGCTATTCTATTTTTAAAACACCTCAACGATAAAAAATATTCAAGTCACATTCAACAGCAACACATTCAACTTTTTTTACATTCACGCGTCATGTCATTTTTAAACCGAAGGTTACATAAGCGAATGTTATTTTTGCAAAATAGCGTTGTTTGTAATGCCCGATTAATGTGTAAAATCAATTCGAATCACCCAACCGCCAATTATCAATGGTTTCAAGATCAATGGTCTGAAATATTTTATTATTAAGATTATTTCTTTTATCTACTTAGGTATAGTGTAGCTTGCGCGCTGCACAGCCTGCAGAGTGGCTTAAAACTCGTATTAAAGCATTGAAGTAAGAACTTCAATATCAATGGAACGTCTCTGAATCTTATCCTTAGAATCAGGCGAGATTTGGGCGAGATATTGATAAAAGGCTAACATAGAGTGTCATGAAAAAAATTTCCAGTTGCTATACTAGTTTCCGAGTCATTTTTCCACTTTCAGCCCTTTAAAGTCTATGTATGTTTTCACATTTTGTCTGGCTGAAATCACTATAAGACATAAGACCACCTATTTTATTGCTATTTAGAAAGAAAAGAAAAGGTTATAAAATAAGGTTTTTGTGTCGTTCTGGTATAAGTACTAATATTGCATTGTTCGCGATGCGATGCCTTTGCATCAATGTAATGATTTTGTTTCATAAAGTATCTATTTACAGCCTTGACTATTAACCTCTCCGTACATTGCACCTATTTGAAATCAATGACCTTTCTAAAGTTGATCCGTTGGTTATGTAGGCGTGAAATGAACTTGTACCATGCCAATGATTCTGAAACCAGAGTTAAAGACTTTTAACTTTTTAATATGTATACTAACTTATAAACCAAAGTTTTTTTAAATTAAGTATGTAATAATCGCGAAATCCTAAGACAATACTACTTGTCTATATAAATAAAAAAATTCAGTGTCTGTTTGTAATATCAAAATAACAGTTTTTTACTAAATGCATAAGAAAGTATATACTATATACGGTACCTATAACAAAACAATCATTTTTAATATTTTTGTCTGTTTGTTTGTTCCGGGTAATTTTTGAAACGGCTGGACCGATTTTGACGGGGCTTTCACTCTGCAGATAGCTGATGTTGCCTGGAGTAACTTAGGCTACGTGGGCGAAGCCGCGGGGCACAGCTAGTCGCAAATAAAATGATTCAAATGTTTCATTAAAAATTATATGTAGTTTAAAAATCTAAAATTCACGCTTCTCCTCCTGGCTCAAGGGGTTTACTTGAAGCTACTAACTATCTTGACTCCATCATCAGATCAGCTCCATGATAATAAATTATTCTATTGTTATATACTAAGTACCTACAATCTACATATAAATAAAAGTTTCATTTCGTTTCAAAAACCTGTGGTCTTACAAAAAAGAAATTAAACACATGCCTTAGTCGCGTGTTTAAATATGAACAACCACACAAAGCTTGATTTAAGAAATGTCTAACTCAATTTTGTTGTGACATTTCTACCCATTTTAGACGTTCATCTTTAGACACTGTCTAGTTAAACATACGTTTTATGTGGGGAACAAGGGAGATTTTTATATTATATCGTACATAATGAAAAAAAATCAGCTTAATTAGATATGGGAAGTACCTATAGTGGAAAAATCGTTCGCCTCGTTAAATAACAATATACATTAATTCATCATCAGCCTTATTATGCTCCCACTGCTGGGATACCGGCCTTCTCTCGGAGAGAGAGTATTATGGGCCATAATCCACCACGCGGGCCCAGTGCGGCCTGCGTGGTGGATGCCATAACATGTCCTCAAATTTTTTGGTTATGGAACAGCGGGATACCCACATGTTCCATAACCAAAAAATTACGACTTTTTCCTTCACCGTTTTTAGAGCTAGAGTGTGTTAAATCTGCACATAACTTCATATAAGTCATTGGTGCGGCCGCGCCGAGGTTCGAACCACGCGTCGGCTTGAATGTCACAAAAGTTCCCGCTCGTCCATCCCAGCTTCTACTTAAATAATCGCTCTATAATTTACTATCAATTAACGTCAATCGTGAAGAATAACACACCGATTAACACATAACGTAAACTAATTAAAACAAACGAGCGTCATTATTGAATGATGCTAGCATCTCCTGGGTACACCAAACCTCCCAGCATGATCGTTCCCCCTTCCATGTCGTTAACCAAATCCCGTGGGCATCAATTCGATGGTAACCATAAGATCGCGACAATGGGCCCGACCTAATTAGGTTGTGACCCACTTACTATTTTAATGTTGCAACAAATCATTTAATTTCCCGATTTATGAGATCGCTTTTATGACTTTGGGGTGAGTAACGGGAGGAAGCTGCAGCTGTGAAGGATTTTAGCGGATGGTGGAAGCTTATTTTGAGTGCCTCTGTTATGCGTGATTTCGGGAAGAGCTCGTACGTGCAACACTCAAACACTGACAGTGTTTGAGTACTCGGATCTGTCGAATTACAAAATTATACTTACTTCAAGAGTTTTACAGTTACTTCAAGATAATAGAGAGAGGTAAGATGATAAAAAATGCGAATTAGGGTCACAAGATATCACGCATATTGGATAGATGGCCAATCTTTACTTTACTTTTACTATTGGCTAAAACATTGGAGCGTTTGATAACTCAGTAGTAGGTACTGAAGTAGCCAGCCGAAACAAGCGTCTCGCTACCGGATCCACTACATAATAGTAATTTATACCGATCAATGAAGTGTATATAAAAAGTACTCTACCCGTATATACTGTTAAGTAGCGTAAGGACAAAAAGGTCTTCTAAAGGAATTTTTCTAATCACATTTGCTAATGTATTTTTAGCTAATGACTCTCAATATAAAAAAAACATTAAGGCCACAAGACCAGTTTTTTCCGATTTTTAATTAGAACCTCAATGTTCGGTGTGTAAGGAGTTATCTACCTATATCCAACACTACAATATAGGTACTATGTACCTACTGTACTGTACTCTACATGTCACAGTTGCTTACTTTACCGTACCTACTGTACTTT
The DNA here is from genome assembly GCA_907269065.1 of Crocallis elinguaria. Taxonomy (NCBI): domain Eukaryota; kingdom Metazoa; phylum Arthropoda; class Insecta; order Lepidoptera; family Geometridae; genus Crocallis; species Crocallis elinguaria. Next base: position 4,337,516 of record OU026079.1, on the reverse strand, counting down.
ACGGTACTGTACTCTACATGTCACAGTTGCTTACTTTACCGTTACATTAAACAAATGGCTCAAGTTTACTTTTATATCTTTGCTCTACTCAACCGTTGCTAAAATAAACAAAAGACAGTCTTTGTTTGTGATTAAATTTTATTTATTTTATTTTATTCTTGTAAGGAAACTAACAGCTAAGTACATACAAAAATACGTTGAGGTAGGCAATGAAGGCTAATTAAAAGTTTCCACAAATAATTACAAAGTTACTTAAAAACAAAACAATAGACGGACGAAATAAAGAAAAGTACCATAGATTAACATACACACATTGTATGTATGTATGGCATACATATAAATACTCGGACAATAAAAAGTACAATTGAAGAGATAACCAAAACATATAGGTAGTACACATAGAAAATATGATGTGCTCACCTGCGAAAGAACGCATCATTCAACAATCGCTTAAGGCGATGTGTTGCATGATGAAATTACTTGCATGAGTAGGATTTTTTCAAATTGTACATTCCGTTTGTTACTGGTTTCAGCGGGAGAGCCATCTACTACGCTACGGTAGGGCCATAGATGACAAATGTTTAAAAACTGTAGTTGTTCAAAAAGTATCTTAATACAGGCATAGGGTTACCACTGTTGTAGGTCCAAAAATGGAATGACACAAGCATTAGTTTTTAGTTAGAAATTTTGCCAAAATACCGGGTATTTTATAGTAATGAGCATAAACAATATGATAATAATAATTTATTTTAGATTTTTCATTACTATGCTAGATCAAAAATCTAACAAAATGTAAATATGGCTGACATACAGCATCAATCACCAATGTATGATGTACGTACCATGTATATACCTGAATTTTGAATACCTAGTCATTCAGTCTCTTTATAGAGACTAAATGTTTATACACGACAAAGGGTTCGAAATGTCGGGACATAAAATAGAGTAACATATGTAGAAGAGCTTTAAAATTGATTAATTAAATGTAAAGTTAGATATCGCTAAAATCTAAGTATTTAAGTAGGTTACTGCAGTATTTTCATCTCAATACAAACATATCTTGATCATTGAGGTCATTAGGGGCCGGCAAGAAAACTTCAGGCAAACTAATAATAGCTACACTTATAAAAAAAACTAGCTAAAAAATAAAAAGTGTTTTTTCTTATAAGTAGCATATATATATATATATATATGCTTAGCTGTTATTTTGACATTACAAACTAACAGACCAACAGACAAAAATTTTAAAAAGTGTTTTTATTATTAGGTACCTACTGTTTTACACTTTCAATAGGCATTTATCAAAAAGCTGTTATTTTGACATTACAAACAGACACTTCAATTTTATCTATTTGTTTAGGTAGAAGAAATAATATAAGTACCTATTTAAATTGGGCAATAAACGTTATTTTTTATCGAGATGCTAATAATAGTCTTACAGATACACGGAATTGGGTCCCAAGTCCCAACTCCGGGTGTCTCTTAGAGCGATCCGAATCGCAACATAAAACTTCCCTTTTAAGCATAATGTGTCGGCTATAGTCAGGACAAAGCGCGGTTTTGGACCATAATGGACATTTATTGGCAATAAAGGAACTCGCGTAAATCGAAATTCGCGAAGGGAGCAATAAGAGAGACTCTTCGGTTAAGATGTTAAAAGTTTCTGTCGTTGGATTGGAGACAGCGATTTTTGGAGCATTATTTTTGTTTACACGAGATCGGGTTCACGATCCTGCTAATAGCGACAGAATTGTTTTTTTTTCCACTTTTCTTCACAACGAAATCTACACAAAATGTAAGGGGCTGTGTAGACGCTTATGCAAACGTACGTTTGCTTGTCAGAATAACAACGCTTTTGCGTCAAGCGCGGATTTCGTGATACTCGAAATGCGTGCCTGACGCAAAAGCGTTGACTTCATCAAACCGGAACACAGTAATGCTTGCATATTACTGCGACGAGCAAAGCCGTGGTACCAACCCAGACGGACACTCGCAGAAATGTTAGTCCTACCACCTAGTAAATTTCTTAAATATAATAAAACTAGCTGCTGCCCGCGGTTTCACCCGCGCGGAGATATTGGATTTCATGGTTTTTAATTTTTTTGCGCTGTACCAATTCTTTTTCTAAAATAAAAGTAGCCTAAGTTACTCCTTGTAACATCAGCTATCTGCCAGTAAAAGTTCCGTCAAAATCGGGCCAGACGTTTTGGAGGTTACCCGGAACAAACAGACAGACAAAAATTTTAAAAATTGTACCGTTGTTTATAGGTACCGTATATATTTTCACATGCATTTGGTAAAAAGCTGTTATTTTGATAAAACAAGCAGACACTTCAGTTTTATTTATTTGTATAGATGTATACAAATAAATTAAATATAGATTACACAGAATAATAGATACTTAGACTCTTGAATGTAGCTGGTTGAAGCCGATGTTTTCCCTTCACGGCTTATTAGCGTATTGAGGCGACAGACGACGTTAGTGGTCTGCGCAATTTACATCTACATTTTCGAAGTAAACATCTGTTTTGACAACAGTTTGCTTTTAAATATAAACGTCTATAATGTAGGTAAACGTTTACTCTAGATTACACAAACATTAGAAACAAATATAAAGGAAAAAAATACAAAAAATACAGTCGGAGAGATATGAGGTCTATGAGGACACAGATGTTCACTGGCGTATGCCGAGACGCTTTCTAAAAATCAAAACAATGGTTTACCCTTGCGCAGGCGGGGTGGCGGTCGTCGCCGAAGATGCGCTAACGTTTCTGAAGCCACACGAACTGCGCGTGGGGTGATCTTTCCCGCGTTACACATCTCAAATATTTTTGGGCTAACGGGACGGCTTTTTCTTAGGTTCGCTATGTAATGTTAGAATGTAAGAGGGTTTTTGTTAATTCCACAATAAAGATTTCCAAAATGGGCATTTCTTAATATTCTACTAGCTGTGCCCCGCGACTTCACTCACGTAGCCTAAGTTACTCCTTGTAACATCAGCTAGGTTTACGACGAAATTAGAAACTACTTTAGATTTTATTTTATATAGAGGTAAATAAACCTAGATATAATTTAATTCAGTTGCTTTCTTAAGTCAGTAGTTACTTTCTTTAACTTTATAATTATTGGTTTCTATACTAATTCTATTACTAATGTAACAATATTTGTTTCTAAAATAAATAGTACCTATTTCAATTTCTAATAGCAGTAATGGCGTGCACTTTTACAAGAAGGAAAGCGCTTGAGCTGAGTGAGGACTAGTGTTGCCATGTGTTCCAATTTGCGCGGTGCGTCCCGATTTTCAAAGGTCTGTTGAAATTTGCCCTTGATCGGGACGCCGCCGAATGCTACGATTGTTCACTAGACCTGGCAGCACTAGGCCGGAACCAATCTTTTTTTTAAGGATGGTAAGTACTTGTTCTGAAGGCCCTTTACATCGTCAACGGGCGATGGGAGAGCGCAGAGAGCGCTCAGCCCTAAAAAAGGGTTTACCGATCAGTTCAAGGTTATAATCATGGTTATGAAGTATGAAATTTAGCCTGAGGTGTTATCCAAATTGGGAGTCAGGAAAAAATAGACCCCATGAATAAGTACTCAACTCTAAGGCCTATGTTTTTATACTTGTCTAATAATATAAACAATAACACTAACCAATGACATACATAGAAATCGAATCATGTGATTGGTTAGCGATCGGATCGGGTGTCATTGGTTGGCAGCCGCTAAGTTGGTTTACATTATTGCTCAAGTATAAAAAACGGACTGTAGTTAAAATGAGGTCATGTCAAACCTATAGGTACACAACATCGAACAGGGCAAAGAACTCAGCAAGCCAGTATCTGATTTTCCTTAATTACTTAATATACTTAATATAATTAGCCCCGATTACCTATAGGTTTAACGTGTTACCAGCGAGCACATGATAGTTTAACATCATCATTATGGTTGGGATTGCAAATTGGGCAGACGTACCGCGTAATGCAATAGGCCAGCCATACACGCTTGCGTTTTGGTGTCAAAAATCAAAATAACCATGATTTTGTAACAAGCGCGGATTACGAGGCGACACCGCAAGCGCGGCTTGATGTACAACCATAAAAAATCCACCAAATAGACAAGTATCTACAATACAGCCAGATAATGCTGTCTCTTTTACTCCCTGCCTGGCTCAAAGTGACGTCCGTATCGCTTTATCCATCACTTGCGCACCACCGCATATTTACCGCGGCTTCTTGCACTGAACACGCAGTGGTTGTGAAGCTATTTTTTTGAGTAGAGATCGTAGAAGCGGCTGCCGTTCGTCTCTTTCACTACCTCTAGTTAGCTTCATAGGTGGTACGATATGCGTCAAACGGTGATCGTGGGTTTTCCATGGTTTACGCGATGGTTATCCATCAATCATGCATTAGTGTACGGGCTGCTTTACATCAGGCAAAAGACCTATTAGTCAAGTTCCCTTGAAGTATAACAAGTAAAATTGCTTTAAAAATCGACAAACCGACTTCTAGTCTATTTGATATCTAGATACTTTATAACATATACGGCATCATAGCGATAAAAGTCCGTCGGTCGAAATCAACTATAGTAATGTCGAACATGAATAATTACAATAGAAAAGTTTGTAATAGTTTTGTTCATAAGTGAAAGTGCCTAAGCAATAAAAACTAAGTTCACCGACCAATTATAAATTCCATAGTTACAGTACAGAAATAATTTAATAGGTTTATTTTAATGCTTGTACGTCAGCAAAAAAGTTTGGGTGGAAATGCTCTGAAAATCAAGCGTGTCACGGCTGTTGTTGATATCGGCTATGAACCAGCGGGATATCTACATAAAGAAATTACGTAAATAATTATGTTATAATTAAACTGAATTAATGCATTGTATTATTATGGTAATTATATTCTCACGTTTATTTTAGTATCCTAGTGAATATCTAAATATATTTTTGAACCCACTCTCACGCTCAGATGCAGCTACGGAACAAATCCATAGGTGCCTGTGTGATAGATATTTGTAGAGGATGGTGGCTATCCATGTGAGGACTTATGAATGTATTATTACTTCCTATATTTGATATGACTTGTCAAATATCACTATGGAGATCTTTATGCTGAGATAAATCCCTTTTGGCGCCATACAAATATGTATGCTTTGTGCCGTTTATGTTATGAAATATTAGCTCGTATAAGGGCCGATCTTTCAATACTCAGATAACGTCACGTTAGATAGATAATTCCCTGAATCATCACAGTCGTACTAAATGTGTGGTGAAGACAGTCGTAAATAAATTGTTGCCATTCTAAAGAAATAAACCTTAGTTAGCTAACGGTCCATTAATTTCGAAATTAAAGACCCGAAAAAACACTAAGCAGATAATAGATTGGTTAAATTTATCGATTCATTTTATGCAATTGAAAGATCGGCCTTTAGCTCATAACTCTTTTATTATAATACTAATCTATGCTCATAGCTCACAAATAGATAAACGTCAAATAAGTTTTCTTCCTTTCACTAGCAAATGCTCTTTTCACTATTATACGCTTTAGAATATTACGATATTTTCTTTGGAAAGTTCAAGTTCATTGTCCAGACCAATGGGCGGTCATATCTCCACTAAGCTATCATCGCATCATCGTTCAAAAGACTTGCAGTGCTTTGCTTGTTTGCATTATATAGTACTAGCTTCTGCCCGCGGTTTTCACCCGCGTTCCCACAGGAACCGTGCATTTTTCCTGGATAAAAAGTAGCCTATGTTACTCTCCGGTCCATAAACTATATATATGCCAAAAATTACGTTGATCTGTTGCTTCGTTACTGCGTGAAAGAAGGACAAACCAACAAACACACTTTCGCATTTATAATATTAAGTATGGAAGTTTGGATTAGTATATGGATTCAGAATCGCAGTTCCATGAGGCAGTTATAAAGTATCTGTAGGGGCACATTAAACGCTAATGCATGATTGACGGTTATGTATCAGTCACGGTCCACGCGTTTTGTTTCGCTTTATGCTCGTACTTTTTTAAATCACATCGCAGTGCGCGGTAGGCTTTATGCGTATATGCCTTTCGCCTAGACCTACTTAAGTGGTCTATGACGCAGTAATAATTGTTTTTCTACAACTATTTTCATCGAGGAAAAATAACGAACTAACGCAATGTAAAGCCGACGGTCAAAGTGAAGGTCGATGTTATTGAAAGAAGCACCTTCATAGTACCTACTACATGCAAACACGCGAGAAAAATATTGATTGCATAAAAACTATAGGAAAGATCGACATTGCAGTTTTCCAACGAGTCGTACATAAGTTTTTCCACAGGTAATACCAACTGAAACTGAAGTACCTACCACAAACCACAGCGTAACAACTATTTAACATATAGGTACCTACTCAATTGGTCAAACACTTTTGTTTTTTTTTTGCAATTACAGGACCAGGCGAAGGTCATCTCACTGTCAGAGCCCATTATCAGATCTTGATCAAATGGCTAAACAATATTTTTGAATTTCGCTCTAGACTTATATTTTCTATCAGATGAAAGATTTTCCAATCAGCCTTTTTATAGCGGAGATGTTTTGTCTGCGAGTGTCCGTCTGGGTGGGTACCACCTCTTTGCTAATGAAGTCTGCCGACAAGCAGTAATGTGCAAACATTACTGTGTTCCGGTTTGACGAGCAGAGTAGCCAGTGAAATTACTGGGCTACCTAACGTCTCAGGGTACCGAGCTCACTGCAGTGCCACGCAGTTTGTGTTTCAAAATTCCGAGTGGCACTGCTGTTGTTATGGGCCATGTGATGTTTTTGTATGAACCGTTCTTAATTCTATGCCCACTACTGTATATACCCCTGCACTAAGATTCACTTTGTCGCTGGTGGAATGGACATAGAGATAAAAAAGAAACATCCAAGCCCCGAGAATAAACAATAACCTCACCACAAAAAATCTGCCCCGGCCGGGAGTCGAACCCGGGCCTCCAGCTTTGCCCGCACGGTTACTACCAACTTAGCTACGGAGCCGTCAATTGAGAACCTACCTTTTAGCAAATCGGTTAATAAAAGCCTTTGTACGTAGACCTTCGCCAAGTCTCCATTCGGCCCAAGACAGTTAGGGGCTGATAGTAAAGTAATTGGAACGATTCTTGGCTTCCTCGTCCTTATAAGATGATTATTTTGCTAAGAGCTGGTCTTAATACAGAGCTTTCAATGTGATTAGTGTAGATTTCCCTGGTGGTTATGTAGGTACTTGCTTGTTTGTGTTATATGTTTGTAAGTGAATAGTTTTAATGGATATTGGCTTCAATTATCTCGTTCAAAAGTTTAGTAGGTATCACTAAGTGTTACCGTACATTGGGCAATCGAACGCGATCATAAACTGCGGACAATATTATTCATACATTTTTTATATGGCATCGGTGCTCACTGACCGCTTGAGACGCCTGAACCGAGTCACAAGCTGAGGCGGTGGCCGCGTTTGTGGCTGACCGTCCGTGCACACTCGACCACAAACGCCGGCTTCTCCCAGCTCGCGCAAAATATACAGAGAATAGAAGGGCGCCTGGCGCCTTGGCCGTCAAACAGCGCACAAGCGCCGTCTCTTGTGGCTACTGACTGCGACGAGGCTGCACCCAGCTACTGCTGGCCGCGTCTAGTAGCTGCGTTCTAGTGCATGGCCGCGATCGGTGGCCCAATGTGCGGCTGCTAAATTTCTAAGATCCAGGCATAAAATAGAGAGACCAGCAGGGTGATTTTAATTCACTCGGAACGATTCCGTGTACGAAGCGACGGTTTCTAATAGTTTATGTATCGGCAGAGAATTCAGAGAAATATTGTCGGGATTATATACGTGTTTATGCAGCTGAGTTGTCGAATCTAAACGGGAAATTTCTCTGACGGGATGCTATTCCGAAATATAACCGATAAAGACTGTCTCATCCGACACGGATATGATTCCGAGTGAATTAAAATAGCCCCGCCGAAGGCGCGCTAAACGATCACGTGAGCCTAGCGTTACCCCCGTCACGGAAATATAAGATGGTTTCAAAGGGAGAGTCTTCTGCGGGTGACGTAGGCATATACGTGACTATTTAACGTACTACGTATTAAGCGCCCCTTCTGCTCTCTGTTTTATGCCTGAATCTTAGCCTTACTTACGGTGGTTCGATTTTCATACTAATTTATTTTTTAATTTAGGAACTACTACTACTGAAATGATTGTTGGCTTTTATACTAGGTCTTTATTTGCGGCAAATCATATTTGGTTGAAGAAAATAGTGGTACTAATCTACTAAGCTTTTGAAATTCACAAATGGACCGGTTCCTGAGAGAATCTCCTATGAAGCCGCGGTTCGCAGCTAGTCTATAATAATTGAGAAAGGCTATAAAATTACTCACAAATCGCACTTACATCAATTTCATCAATAACTGTGTTGGCAAGGGATTTAAATCTTAAAGACGTAATATTTTTGCAAAATGTTATTACCTTCACGGTAGGTATTATACCAACACTTTCTATAGAAATAATGGAACAATAGTTCACTACGACATCTGTTAGTAGAACAGTAATTAAATAGTATAAATTCCTATTTATTACTTATAATCTAATAATACTCTTTATTAATTTATTAAATTTATTATGCTTCTAGTTAAGCATTTGATTTTACTTTCGTGACTTTAATAGTTTTAACGCCTGAGCATTTGATAGGCAATATTGGAGAGAAAGCCAACAGGCCCCTTTTTCGAATTTTAAACAGAATTGCTAAAATGTCTATAAAAAGTCTGAAGTAGCTACTATATTATTATACACTAGTTGTGCCACACCGTCTCGCCCACGTAGCCTAAGTTACTCCTTATCACATCAGCTATCTGCCAACGAAAGTCCCGTCAAAATCGGTGCAGCAGTTTCGGAGATTGCCCGGAACAAACAGAGACAAACATTTTAAAAATGATTGTTTATTGTTATAGGTACCGTAGATACTTTCATAAGCTGTTATTTTGATATTACGAACAGACAATTCAATTTTAATTATTTGTATAGATTTTCGAAATGAATTAACAATACCTATGTTGTTTTTGTGAAATAAGAATATTTCATTTCAGTAAGGCATAAATAGAGATGGATAATAATTGACTCAAATGTCAAATAATTGCACAATAAGATAAACGCACAAACTAAAATCTGTGGTTTGTCTACAAGTGGCTTTAGAGTTTAGCGATAACTCATGAGTAATACTTGTACAAGTACTTAACATAGCTCCCTAAATAAGGAAAATACGAGATTACAAGAATAGTTTAGGTCAAGGAATAACATGACTGTAGATAGTAAAGAACGTTGTCTTGTAGAAGATGAATTACAAAACACTGCATAGGTTGCCTTATAACTTTATGACCAAGATTAGATTTAAATATTTAAACAATGGTAGGTATTAGAGGGGAAAACCATTTGAAGCATTTACGATGAACTTATATGAGTCTATGTGATATTAAACGTTATGTACGAGTATGACTTGTAATACCTTAAAAAAATATGAGTTGTAGCTGCTGGACATAATCCTCTGCCAAGGCGAACCACAGAGCCCGATCCTGGATAAAATCTATACAAATAAATAAAATTGATGTATCTGTTTGTAATATCAAAATAACACCTTCTTCCTAAATGCATATGAAACTATATATACGGTACCAATAACAACTCAACCATTTTTTAAATGTTTGTCTTTCTGTCTGTCTGTTTGTTCCGGGTAATCTCCGAAACGGCTGGACCGATTTTGACGGGACTTTCACTGGCAGATAGCTTGTGTTATAAGGAGTAACTTAGGATACGTGGGCGAAGCCGCGGAGCATAGCTACTCTTAAATAAACCTAAATTATAATTATTATTATATCTAGTATAACGGGCGGTCTTGTCCTTACATTTAGGCGCCCAACGGTAGTACGCAAGTGATGCATGTAGCGTAAAGCGGAGCAGTCGTCGTCGCTTTTAGGGAGTGAAAGAGCACTATCTGGTTGTATTATTCTTGTCTGTTTCATGGATTTTAGCATGATAGCGTTGCGTCAAGCCGCGCGTGTGTTACCTCGTAATCCGCGCGTGTTGCAAAGCCATGGTTATTTCGACAGCAAAACGCAAGAATGCATAAGCGTGTAAGGCCGGCTTATGATAACCAGTATTGAAAAAAAAAGTCGACACCAACGTCTAATCCCGCATTAACAATTCTACACCAATGTTACTGTTAAAATCTATATTCTATTGAATCTCAGTGACCAGTTACCACATCGTTGATAACAATATGACCAGTTAAAAATATTATAAATATTTATTTTAGACATGTGAATGTACTATTACTGTTCACTTGCTAGCAGTGGAACAGCAACAGGAAATGCGAAGGTCGTCCAAGAAACAGGTCTTTGTAATTTTAAATTGTTAATTAGGCAGGCTCCGATTTATCTATGTAGTCAACTTACAATAGCATACCGCTTTGTATTATTTGTAGTATGGAAAAGACGATGAACTATTTGGCCTTAGTTTGCGATATTGCATAGATTTCCATGCGTTCTGTCGTCGTTGACAAATTGCCCACGGCACTGCGGGACAAAAGTCCCTCGTCTGCACAGGCTAGGGATGTGGCATGAAACACAAAATACAATAATTACTGTCGTTATACAAGTTTATGAAAATCACAAAAACAAACATACCTATAATTTCCACAAAGATACTGCATCTAAGTTTCCCGAATTCAGCGATTTTTTTTAATAATCCATTGTAATTTAAATGATACCACCAGATTGTTTACATTGCAATGAATAAAAAATGTATTACAACTGAGTATTAAACTCAGTTTTTCACGGCCAAATCAACAAAATGAGTGTTTTTAGTACAGCTTTACGGCCCGCGTAGAACATGCGACGTCAGATGTTCTGTCCATGTATGGGGCGTTTTAGCGCTCAGTATAGATACGCCCAACTTTGACTAGTTTTTGACGTTTCCAGCGTTCGATTTGCAGTTTTACATGATAAAAAAATTGAGCCAACGTCCCTGTTACGTTCGTGCACAGTTCCATCAAGTCTTCGACATAGCAAGTCCGTTTCATGGTACGTAGATGTCAGCACTCTTCCGGCACTCTAGACGTATGTGGGTCTATTTGAACAGGAAATGACGCTAAGATGTCGATTTCCTATCGAGCCTACGCAGGCTTGAACGGTTTGAGTCGAATGAGTAAACTAAATTGTTTTTAGTAGGAATCTTATGGTTTTGTGACAATTATTCTGGCTTTAAAGTAAACAAAACTAAATAATGTTTAGTAAGAACAATGGGCGGTGTTATCGTTAAATAGAGATCTCTTCCAGACAACGTTTGGATGAAGAATTAATATAAGAAAAGAAACGGTGATATATTAATTAATTATATTTATTATCTACTATAGCTTCCGGCCTCGGCTTGTTGTAGTATCTATATTTTTAGCCTACACTAGCTGTGCCCCGCGGCTTCGCTCACGTAGCCTAAGTAACTCCTTGTAGTATCGGCTATCTGCCCGTCAAAGTCGGTCCAGCCGTTTCGGAGATTACCCGGAACAAACAGACAGACTGACAAAAATTTTAGAAATAGTTGTTTGTTAGTAAAAAGCTATTTTCGACAGTTTTAGGAAATGATTTTAGAATACATAATTGGTTTCAGACATAGGTACAAAGCAAGAGATAGTTGAGTAGGTAGGTAGTATGAATAAGAATGGCCTATATTGTAAATGTACGGAAGCCATTGATCTCCTGGAGGCTAATATTGACGAATCAACCGTTGAATTACTTAAATATTTTCATTCATTCACATCATTCACAAAAAGGCCTAAAATTGATTACGAGATACGGCCTTTAGGGTATTTTGTTAACATTTAAAAAACAACCTAAGTACGATTGCATTGTCACTTAAAACCAGGTAAGATTAAATGATCAATGTCACTTAAAACCAGTAGCCCAATCTATACAAATAAATAAAACTGAAGTAGGTATCTGTTTGAAATATCGAAATAACAGCTTTTCACTACATACTGTACTGTACACTACGGTACATATAACAAAAACACAATTTTTAAAATTTTTGACTGTCTGTGTTTGTTCCGGCTAACCTCCGAAACGGCTGAACCGATTTTGACGGGACTTTCAATGGCAGATAGCTGATGTTATAAGGAGTAACAGGCTACGTGGACGGGGTTTAGCTAGTCGAGAATAAAAAAGATATCTTTATTACCTAAGTATGAAATATTCAAACCCTATAAGGGAGTCTAAGGGCAATCACAAGTTTATATGAAAGTATTACCCATGCGAAGCCGGGGCGGGTTGCTAGTAACTAATAAAGTGTTATATTAGTTGGCATTCACATGCTACATTCCAGCACAGAATAAGTAATAGTACAGATCACAGACCCAGACAGGTTACCTAACAGCTGATAGCAATCAATCACGAAAACGCGACTATTTCCGGCTCTCTCCGGACTCCCAACAGTCAAGTTTAATAATAACTAACACGTATTCTGAAAACCTATAAAGCCTTAGCGATTTCCGTCATACGATACAATCAAATCATTGGATAACCAAGCTCCATACATATACGGAGTGTACCTAAGTAACAAATTGAACCTTAATCATACGGAATAAAGTTGTAGCAGTTACGGCAATTTGCCGGGTCTAAGTTAACCGAAATGCCACATCCGCCGACATTCCAAACAATTGCTATTGCAACAAACCTGTGCGTTGTGGTGGTGTTATAGAACATAGCCGCCTGCCGCTTCAGGTCTTCGGACATCGTGTTCTCTTCGTTCATTTTACGAGTCACTTTAGGAAATTTTATCACGTGTAAATGTCACTCACTGAACGATTTTGCACTTTAAATCTCTCGGAATAAGGTTCAGGAGGTCAGAGGTGATGTGAGGCCGGCTAGTCGGTAGACGCCCGCGCCTCTCACTCGGTACTGACTGGTTGGATCGCCCACTCACGCGGTCCGCACCCCCCACTTGCTAATGTGGTGGATTTCCGTTGTTACGCACGGTACGTTTAGTTTATTATCATTTGTAGCGTAAGCGTTATATAATTGCATTTAATAGAATGCTGAGAAATCACGACAACGTGATTGGCCTGGATGAAAGTGGTGCTTTTTTATTTATGACAGATTTGACCGCTATCTACACATTGGCGTCAAGTACGCCATCCACGTCTCGTCATTTCATGGTCTGTTGGGCAAGAATGCGTCTCGAAAAGTAAGAGCCAGATTGATTTGACTTTTTTTAGAGTAGAATAAACGTACCTATATACGATATTCAAACTGACATTGCTAACATATGACGTCACATGTTCTGCCCAATTTGTACGGGGCGTTGTAGCGCTCAGATACGCTCGACTTTGACTCTCATTTTTGACGTTTCTAGTGTGATATCTAGTTTTTCGACATTTGATTCTCATGAGAAAACGAATTGAGTGACTATCATTTTCCCTTTATGATATCATAAGTTCTGACATCCCTCGTCCTTTTAATTTTAAATTTCTTCTCTCATATGTCTTTACTCCATTTTTATATATTTTATGTAATTTTATTAAGTCTAATAATATTCGTTTATAAACAAATATTATGTCTTTAAACCTTTTTTTCTATAATTATATTTCAATGTTCCATATTTTGTAACCGGGCAATTATTAATACCGTACACTGGGCTCACTTTGACACTGGCAGAAAAACGTCAAGCAATGTTTAAAAGCCATAATCTGAAGAAGAAGAAGAAGAATTGAGTGACACCATAAAAAATTATAAGTTAAATTCCCTATTACGGCAACGCGAGGAGCAGTGGCTAAGTATAAATATTAATGGCAACAAAAAGAACTAAGGTGTAAATGGAAACGCGCCACTATCGCAGAATCAGCCAGCAGGTAGTTTGTTAGTAAGCATGCAAACAATGATAGGTTGAATAACACATATATTATCTCAAACCGCTTGCTTTAAGAATTATGCATACTATCTATATCTATTTGTTTATCTATATCTAACTGTTTATTTTATGGAGGTAGTAACTAATGACCCACGTTTATTGCTGCATAATTATTTACTCTATTATTTTTAGTTTAAGATTCATTTCTTAGCTGTAATTGCTCAGAGGTCACTGGCCTGTCCACAAGTAGATGGTTCAAATCCTTTTATGACACTGAACTTGGACCTTTGTAGATAGGTAAATATTTTGTTGCAAGCATTGCATGATAGCCCCTTACCTAATACTTGTACTATTATACTGTACTATTAAATTATTCTGTGCCTAAAGTTGAAGATCTGTTGCATCGCGAGCCATCTAAAGTTTTTTGCTCTATCATATACTTTACTACTAGGTAGGTACTGTTTTAAACTTTCATAGTTATTTACTAATTCATACATTGTAATGGGATTTTTACCGTGATTATTATTGAACTATGAGCACCTGATATTTCGATGCTGTTGCAAGCATCATGATGAACATGAACTATTAGCTATGAATTAGCTACTAGGTAGTCATTACATACTAGGTAGGAATTACTAGGTAGGTATTTTAGTAAGTACCTTATAAGGTTATAAGGAACACTACATATAAGTAAAACATAGATATTAATAATTCCAGGGTTGCACAAGTGCTGTGCTTACCGCTGTTGCACGGCGGTTGGGCACCTAATTTTTACTGACTAGTGACTACCTTACTCAAACCGGAAGCTACTCTTAGAACATGCTCTATAATAGTGAAGCTTTTTATGATTGTTTCTGTTAATTGTTTTTTGTGGAAATAAACTACTTACTGAACTTTTGAAGTAAAAATTGTCTAAATAAAATTTATGTGAATTAGCACAACATCTTATGGACATTTTACAATACCAAGTTCACACATTTGACCGAGTGATGATTTTCCACAAGAGAATTAATTCAAATATGAAGTCTTGAGACAGTGGAAAGTACATAAAAAATAGTGTAAAAACAAACGAGTAATCGAAAATATAACTGTTTTAATACTATCTAACTGCTCATAATTTTGTTGAGTTTTATATAATGTTTACTGAAGTATCTTCTTAATTTTATTGGTATCTAGATTATATCAGTATCAGTCTTATTTTGGCTAGGATTACTTACTATGTTAAAAGCAAGCAACACCAAGTATACCATAATACTAGCCAAAACAGTTGAACGACAAAAATGTCCCTTACCATAACCTGTAAGGCAATTATAGTCTAATCAAAGATACATTAAGAAACAAGTGCTTGAGAAAGTTCAAATGCTCAAGCCCATTATTCTTTAGAAGCTGTTCAGGCTTTAGCATAGTGGTGACCTTTTTTACATTAGACCTTCGAATTACAATACGTCTCCGTTGAGCCAACTACAATAATTATGTAAATCACGTTATTGAAGTGGGTCGTGGTATACTCACTCATTTTCCGACCACAGAGGGGTGTATTCGCACGTGTAGTCAGTCCTAGTAACCATTATTATAGAAGTTATTTTATGCACATTTACTCTATAATAAACAGAAAACTTAAAGTAAACAATGAAAATAAATAAACATTAGCACAGCTGAATGTTAGTTGACACTGACAGCCTGTTCGTGACATTGACAAAAACAGCTCAAGATTGTGCGACTGTCATTTTGAATTTGTTGGCAACATTTTTTGTTGTCACTCTAAAAAAAGTTATTACAAAAAGCAGGCAGCAGATTTAAGAATGCGTTAGAATCTACGTCTAGTACTTACTAATGGGCTTATTACACCACGCGCTATTCAGACTGTCTTACTAAGACAAAAAACACCGACAGTCTTACCACAAAAAAATAACCTGTGTTAAACAGTATTTAACTCCTAAACATGCCTTAGTCGCGTGTTTAAATATGAGCAACCACCAAGTGTGTAACCCTTGTCTATGTCGATCCTGACATGACATTTCTAATCCTTTTAGATGTTTATCTTTAGACATTATGTAATAAAACAGACGTCTAACATTGTTTTTTTTTGTGGTAATACGGCGAGTGTTTTGTGGTTTTATTGAGTTTTTTACTCGGTGTTTTGTGCCAAGACTGCAGTGTACTTTTTTTACTATGAATAACATAGCAATAAAACTGTAGGCAGTGCTGCCAACTCGGGAGGTTTGGGGCTAAATCCAGTAAATAGGGCTAGATCTGCCCAAAAATGATCTAAAATGGGCTTTGACAATTAATAAATGACAAGAACTTAAAAATGAAAAAAAAATAAGAAAATGAAAAATAAATGACAATTAATGAACTAAACGAAGCATGCCCACTTTCACATATAGTAATCTGTGACTTTCACCATTGTGAAGAGCTGTACAAAAAGTTCTTAGTTTTTTATCTACATCTTTGCTCATATTATTATATCAGGCGTTGTTAACTTTGAAAGATCTCCGTTGTTCTTTGTACCAGTCTGCTGAGAAAACTCACGAGTACTTCTAGAATAAGTAATCGCGAAATGGTAGAGCAAACATTACTTATGACTCATAACTCATAAGTTCCAACGCAAATGGCACCCACAATAGGTGTTAGGTACCCAAGATGTACCTACCTTACCGATATAATATAAGACCTAATACGCAAGGCGCGCCCTGGGAGAGGTCTGTGTCCAGCATTGTATTGATATAGGCTGATTATTACGATGATGATACAAAACCGTACTTAATATAAATAATAATTTAGTATATCAACTTATTGACAACTGGCTGTTTATACCTTTTATGCACATTTGTACGTTCTTATCCCAGCGTCAGATAGCACAGCGCACATAATTGTAGGTACCTAAAAAAATTTTTAAACTTTTCATTTACTCTAGTAATCTGTTATCTATTGCATTTCCTATAAAATGAATTTCAATTTTTATTACATTGACTAATTTCGCCAAGAAACGTGTGAAGACCGTTGCGAACGATGTGATAAAACTGATTTTTAGATTTATCTTAAAATAGTCTTCGTTCCGCCATAGTAAATCGTATAGTGTGCGTATATTCACTTCATATTAGTTCATATCACAGACTTAAAAATCTGTGGTTCATATAGCAGTAGATTAGGCTTCGTTTCGTTTTCGAAACAATCAAGAACGTCCTATTTCTAATTTAAATTTTTAACCATTCCAACTGACAATTTTTTTCTTCTTTCGTGGCCAGACACGGTTTGTGTATTTTTCAAACTTACAATTTTATACATCGAAAAGTTCTGTACTTTCACTGCTGCTCCGTTCAAAGGAGACCTCTACATTACCGCTACGCGCTTTCAGCTTATCCCATATGTGGGTGACCTAATTCCCCAAGTTAATGCTCGACTTACTATGAGAAGTCATAGTGTTACTCTATGGGGATTTTGTTAAGCCGAATGAAGGGTAGCCATTGTTAGAAAAAGTGGGGTAAAAGTTCGAGATGCGAATCAGGCTTGCTTGTTCGGCGGTCGCTGCATCCTTTCATTTATAGCAAGGAGGAAAAGGTTGCCTTTATGGTTTTCGTAACCAGGCCGTTTGTTAGTGCATGCTTTTAACATGTTTGATGAATTTATTAGACCGTGCCAGAACGACGAGCGATGAACTTATATCCTTAGGCAGTGTTTGAAGGTGATTTATAATTATAAAATCTTTATCATCATTCGATTAATAATATCAGTCTCGTTTCGTCTAACAAAACTAAAACTCGGTTCTCTTAGTTTATTTCAATCCAAACAATTTGTTAGTGGTAGGACTAACTCTTCTGTGAGTGTCCGTCTGGGTTGTTACCACCGCTTTGCTCGTGAAGTCTGCCGCCAAGCAGAAATGTCCAGTTAGATGAGCATAGAAGCCAGTTAAATTACTGGGCTTATGAGACTTAATACGTAATGTCTCAGGGTAATGAGCGCACTGCAGTACCACGCAGGCCTTTGTGTTTCAAAGTTCTGAGTGGCACTGCAATTGTTATGGGCCGGCGTTATGCTTATCATGAGGCAAACGACCAGCTTGTCTCTTTACCAAATAGCATTAAAAAAATCATTCCAATATTGAGCTGAGCGACTCAAGCGGCGCAAATATACTTACCTCGCGAGTGGTTACTTATCCGTTAGGTGTTGAAACATTGGGTCCGATGGGGCAAGGAGATCACATATTTTCAAAACTTTTTCAGCGCTTTTGATGCAATGCGTAACCAAAATTCTGGTACTTATCTGGCTCAACGGAAGTTTTGTTTTAGCATAAAAACATATTTTCGTTACCAACCAAGATTTATGTAAGACAGACACCTACGCCTAATATATCTAGCCTAGTAAGATACTACTTCTAATGTCTATGAGAACCTACTTAAGTTTATTTTTTCGCTCGTAGATAAAATCATTTAAACGAGGTGCCCTTCGAAAATATCTCCCTGCCCTAAATCTGCCTAGGAAGTTGTGATGATTACCTGCAAAAAATATTAGAGACGGTAAACAAAGGCATTAGTAACAGGCATTACGGAAATCACCAATCTCGTAAAAAGTCGCACTTAGTTTAGGTACATAGTTTGCGAGTTCGTCGCAAAAATGAAGCAACATGAAATGTATCTGATAGGGAGAAACGCACACCCAATTTTAGTTTTCAGCGCATGTTGAGTGAGATGTGAGAACTTAAAAGCTCGCACTCACGGACACATCCAATTTACAATTTATCGTTACAATCTATTGCAATGTAGTACCTAAGTAGTAACTGGCTATGTGGCCCCGGCCAAGAATATTTCCACCCAATCTCTTGCCATGGAAGCTCTTTCAACAATAGCCGGCTAAGGAAATATCCAAGGAAAGGGCAGCATAATTCTCCTTGGTCAACATCATATTCTACTGTGATCAGTTAGACGCCTCCAAGCGTGCAGGACTACATTATCATCAACTATTTATTATCTATGGCAAAATCCTGGCCCTTCATGGGGGAGGTCGATGTTCAGCAGTGGACATTGTCCGGCTAGTGATGAAGAAGCAACTAGGAGCGCTGTACAAGTGGTTGCGTTCCAATTTGCTGGCTCGCAGTAAGTTGTAACAAGTTGGAAGTTTGATTGACCTGTGATATAAAACATGGGCTATAAAACATGAAGAAAGGGAGGAAGTTCGGCACGTGATGTTACATGGTTAGCTCTTTTGGCAGAACAATGGGACGGTAGCGCACAATTCTCGGCTTCATCTTGCTTCATGTCGTCCAATAAAGTATATTCACTATTTACTTTATTAAAATGTAAATAGGCGTCAGCGTTTTTTTCCGAATTCTTAATTTTCCGAATTTGTTTTCTTCCACATTTTTGTTTGTATAAATTGCTATTTTTCTACATTCTTAATTTTACAAATTTTTTTATTTTTCCGATTTCCGAATTTTCCAAATTATAGATTGTACGAACACTTCTTTACTCAAATACGTACAGTTTCATACACAAAGTTATAACAAATTTAAATTGGAAATGGAAAAATACAATTCGGAAATTTAAGAATCGAAAAAATAAGTAGGTACCTGTGTGGAAAAAAAAAAAATTCGGAACATAAGAATTAAAAAAAAACCGCTGACACCATTACATAGGTAACATTGAGATTTAGGATGGACATGTAGGTAGGTATGTACTATACAAATCCTAAACAACATCATAAAAGCTAGAAACGGATACAACACGAAAATTGTCTGCGCGATGATACTCAAGATTTGGTACAAACTAAAATCTACTCATAGCCTCAAACAAAAAGAAATGCGTCCTACTTCACAAACTCTTGATTCTTATTTTTATTCGTAATGGGGCGTCAGGCCGGCATTTACCTCCCGCTTGGATTGTGCACTCGATTGTGCATTTCCCCTTGCCGGCGTCTATCGCCACACCAGCTCCTTTTTGTATAGCTGAGTATGGCCTTGGGCGCCGGAAAAGCTGCTCAAATGGTGTGAGTCTTACCTCTTAGCGTGTCGTATCTTTAGATTGCGCGTTAACTTAGAAGTTTGACAGCTCTAAGAAATAGCAAACCTGGATATTTGATATTAAATTAATTTCAACTTGATTCTTCCACGCGTTCCTGAGAATGATGGACTTGACAGCCAGACGGATATTAAAGTGATCCTATATACACGTTTCTTTTTTCCTTTTGAGGTACGAATCCTAAAAACTACTTTTTTTAGTTTATCCTTCAGATAGGTGCAAACGGGCCGTGACAAAACAGCCCCTCGCATCCTCTCAAGCTTACAGTAGTAAAAGGGCCTAGTTTTATAGAGGATAAAGATAAAGGAATTACGTCCCTTAGAATTGCGTCTAAAGGGAGATCCGGCGGATTGATGACCACTAAGATAAATCGACGGCAGATGACGTACGCATCGCACCCTCGACCACCACTAGATGGATGACCCCGGCATTATTTGCGACAGTAATAGCAGGGGATGAAATAAAAATATAACTGCGTTGCTTAATATTTGGATGGCTATACTATTTCTGTAGCTACATTAATTTAAATAAAAATATCTCAAAAATTTCGCTGAAACAAAACATATTGAAATTCTAAGAATTATCGTATGTTCATCACAATTCATAACACATTTGAAAGCTGCCTGTAGAGTAGAAGATTGGGGTCTCTATCTATCTAGTACTTCGTAGACTTGCTTGAGCTAGATTGATTTTTTATTTTTTTTACATTTCACTCTACGGACACGTGCCATACTCTTATAAGATTAGGTCATATACTCGTATTAATAGAAATTAACGATATAAACATGATAAATAAACCACCAAGACGGGAATAAAAATAAACGTTAGAACTAAATTACAAGACGACAGAAGGACACACAGGACAGGTTGCACACATGCCTGCAGGTTGAATACATTGATCAAAAATATTGTTTAAGACCTTACGCTAACATGTATTCTAGCAAATAAACGATTTGATTTGATTTGATTTGATAACAATTGGAGTTGAACAGATACCACAAGCGGCACCCGTTCACGAGTATGACCCATGTGCCAGCCATCGCTCTCCTCAACCATTACTGAGGGAAGAGGGCGACCCGCCACACGATGCCGCGAGCAGAACCTTTCTCGTGAGCTAGATTTTCCAGTTAGTTATGTAACTAAGTAAGATGTAGTTTTAACAGTAGTAACAGCCCGTATATAGCCCGTTAAAAATTTTTTTTTTCAAATTTTTTTTAATACTTTTCTATAAAGAGACGAGCGGGTCATTTGCCTGATGGTAAACGTAACACCACCCCATAATAATTGCGGTGCCATGCAGACCTTTGGACAACAAAGGCCTGCGCGATACTGATTTACGATCATTGCCCAAAGACATACGTACTTAGGTAAATTCCCAGTAATTTCACTGACTACTAAACTGACAAACAGTACCTAATGACTGCACATTACTGCTTGGCAGCATGCGGAGGGCAGCTGCCCCCCCCCCCCCTCTGGATTGTGTATATACTACTTATACCTATAACTGCTGTCGATAAAAGTTACTTATGTTTGGCACGTTACGGTATTACGTAGGTCGTAGGTATCTTTGTAGTATATACACGGACTGCGTAAGTGCGTAAGCTAAAGCTTAGTTTACGCAACAAATAATTAGGTAACGCAGAGTAAGGTTATTTTTACCTTACTTTCCAATTAAATTCTCATAATTCCGATTTGCTCTCTATTTTCAGAATCAGTGGGCGAAAGATTTTCCGATATCGTAAAGATAGGCAAGCCACGCGGAAAACATACATTTATCAACTGAAAATAACTGCAATTTCATAGGGTGACTTGCTTATGGCTTTTCCACGTAAGAGTATTACGATAATTCACGGCTTTTTTGACTACATAATGTCGTGTTTCGTATCTTTAGAAATGCGTGGGGTGAGTCGGTTATTTCGAGGCACAAAGGTTTTTGTACCTCGTGGTAAACTAAAATTAAATATAAGTAACATCGCCTACTATAGAATTAAATATAAATAATAAATTCCCCACATTTGCCTGGCGATTTCATAGGAAACGATAAGTATATATTCGTTCGAGCAAATGTTTTATAGCTACCATGAATTTTTGAATATTTAATTTATTTAATCCATTTTTACTATCATTCATTGACTGTTTATTTTTATTGATATTATTGCTATTTATATTGACATTTGTATTTTTTTTATTGTATTTTGTACAATTGGCGTGTATACATTTCTTATAAGTACATATAAATAACTGAATATCTACTCATAATAAGTGACGTGTAAACGGGTTTACGAATAAATAAGTATTTGAGTATTTTCTATACACATTAATGCGGAATATTTGCCGTGGTTATTATTAGCTGATGAGCTTATATTTCGACACCGTTGCAAGTATTATGTTTATGGGAACATTCCCGTGATAATAACAGCCGTGATAGGTTAAAAGTTAAAACAGTTTTAGGAGGCACGGCAGTTGAGCAAAAACAAAGCTACAGCAGTACCATTCTTTTCTCTTTTTGTTCTTGTCTTGTCCTTTTCTTTATTCTTGTTCTTTAGCAAGAACCTAATAAAATATTCTAAAACTATTCAAAGTTGAAGCGACGACGGCTCGTGGTTGGTGATGTCGTTGCTGATCTGCTGCCTTATCAGCTAACAATTCTCGGGTTCGTTTTCAATACCAGACCGATTAAAACCAGCGGTCACTAGTCTTCGTATGGAAGGAATAGTCTAGAATTTTCGCTGGTTATTAAAGAAATAAACTCTTACAAAACGAAAAGAAGCGAAAACTATTGACAACTCCTTCCACACGAAGACTAGTGACCGCTGGTTTTAATCGGTCTGGTATTGAAAACGAACACGAGATTGTTAGCTGATAAGGCAGCTGTATGTCGATGGTTCAAAGCCTAGGACGTTCACACCCTACAAATAGCATGAGTAGCTGAAATAATGCAACCATGGTGGTAGACCATTTTCGAGCGCTAGCTTGGCTAGCTTCCCAACCTGTCAACAAGCGCTTATCGGTGTGTTCAGAGGACTTGAATTTGAAAGACAGTTCTATTCTAAGCTTAATAGCTTGTTCACCCTCTTCGACCATCAATGTGATAACACGCAAACCTAACTCCTCGTCCTTCCTGCCCTCGTCCCATTTTTACATACGGTCGAGGCATTATGTTTTTACGGACATACTACTTTTAAGTCTTACTTTTAATTTTTTTACAGTCAGCCGTCTGCCTTATACCAACTCTCCTTGGGAATTATTAGAGTATTATGTCCACCACGCGAGCCCAAGGGATGTCACACATTCTAGATTTTTTATAATTCTTGAACTAGGTAGCGGGTTTACTCACAATGTTTTACTTCACAGGTTTCAGAACGAGTATTGCAAAATCCGCAATCAAGCACAAAACAGACTACCGGATCCTATTTACTTAGTCCTTTATGTCCTCTCAAATAGCTTTAAACAGTACTACTTATCTATATCTATACAAATAAATAAAATTGAAGTGTCTATTTGTAATATCAAAATAACAGCTTTTTACCAAATGCATATGAAAGTATATACGGTACCTATAACAAAACAACCATTTTTAAAAAATTTGTCTGTCTGTCTGTATGTTTCTGGTAATCTCCAAAATGGCTAGGCCGATTTTGACCGGACTTTCACTGGCAGATAGCTTATTATACAAGGAGTAACTTAGTCTACTTTTATTTCAGAAAAAGAATTAGGGTTCCACGCAAACAAATAAAAACCATGAAATCCAATATCTCCACGCGGGTGAAACCGTGGGCAGCAGCTAGTACATTGTAAACATGCAGCTTTTTAATACTCATTTGATAAATAGGTACTTTGCTATTGTGGTGGAAACTAAACTTTATAGACGGAAAATGTGGTGTGGTCTCGAAAGTTTCAAAGTAGTCTGCAAATAGTGTAGTTCATTTGTGGAATTGAAACTGTAAATCAAAAGGATTTATGTACCTGAGCCGGAATTCAATTGGATAAGTTTGCAGAATGCACACTTTTAAGAGATAAAGACGCACACAAACATTATACTTAAACACACATTCGTAATTTTAAATTATGATAGATAAGCTGGTTATCACATGCGCGTCGCAAGCCAGACGCAATCTCTGGCGTGAGAGAGTGTCCCTTCCAAATCATTTTACTCCACTTTCATGAGAATGTCCCACCATGAGGAACCATGGCTGATCTGGAAGTCTTTAAATAGGGTCAGGTCGGCTGGAGCAAGCACAACATGACCAGGTCGGGACTCTCATAAACCTCCAACCTGGACTGTTTGTGTGGACTTGTACAAACCATGGCTCACCTGAGGACAAGCTACAGGACCGCATGGACGATACAAGCAACGCAGTCGACGTGGCCAATTTCTGAACCTCAAACATTTGATTGCAATCTTCACGCAAGAAGAAGAAGCTGCAATGGATAAACGTTGTGTATAATATAATGTAGGTATATTACTTATCTAATTATGTAATCATATTTTGGCCTTCAACATCAGCCTACCTAATAAGGCTGATGGAACCCCCCACTGTTGAGATACCAGCCTTCTAAGGTGCAGCATAAACGCTCAAGCAAACGTACGTTTGCTTGAGCGTCTTAGAGAGAGATCATGGGCCATAATCCCTCACGCGGTTCCAGTGCGGCGTGATGATTATCACATTTTCGAATTCGTGGTTTTTGAACATGCGGGTTTTCATGATATTTTCCTTCATTCTTTTAGAGAGAATGTGATAAATCCGCACACAGTTTGATATAAGTCATTGGTGCGGGGCCAAGCTGAAATTCACTTTGCTTGTGTAGTATGACACCAAGCAGTAATTTGAGCAAAGTATATAGTCAGTGTAATTACTGGATTAAGTTCTGTGTGGCAATGCAATTATTGCCACCAGGTAAACAGCCCACTCGTCTTAATACATATAATAGTGTATGAAAACATGGAAATAAGTGTAAGTCCAGTAAAATTACTGGGCTTATGAGACTTAATACCTAATGTTTCAGGGTAACGAGCGCACTGCAGTGCCGCGCAGGCCTTTGTGTTACAAAGTTCTGGGTGGCACTGCAAATGTTATGGGCCGGCGTTATGCTTACCATCAGGCAAACGACCAGCTCGTCTCGTTGCCAAATAGCATAAAAAAAAAGTGACGTATAAGTAGCCACTGACGCGGAACTTATATGTTTTACGACATTTGCGGAATATCAGAATTACCTACCCAATAATATATCGAAATAAAACAGTGCTAACCCTACGTACTGTGCTAAGCATAGGAGATAAGTAAAATAAATAGGCGTCGGTTGTTCAGCGCTGTATCGAAAGTCTGTTCCTTATAGCCTGTATTTAGGGCTGTCTTATGGAAATGGGCCGTTTAAAGACAGAAACCCAGTTCACGGTTACTCTGTTATTTGTATTCCATTTCAAGTTTTTTACAAGCTTTTATTGAGTTCGGTTTCTGTGTTTCTGTTTTTCGACAACTACAGTTGTCAACATTTTTAGTTGCCTGATGACAATTTTCTTGAAATGATTGTATTTCACCGATATTCTAATATACTGTTTAGGCGCCTAATACAATGTTATTTTATTTCGTCATGGCACTACAATAACTAATTATTGATTAAAACCTTCGTAAGTATGACTCATATTGACGGCTCCGTAGCTAAGTTGGTAGTAACCCTGCCTGCAAAGCGAGGGGTCCCGGGTTCGATTCCCGGCCGGGGCAGATTTTGTGTAAACATAAAATTTGTTCTCGGGTCTTGGATGTTTGTGATGTGTATCTGTGTGTGTCCATGCCAACTGCGACACAGGGAAACCTAGTGCGGGGGTATGAGTGTAAGCGTTTATTTATTATTATTTATTAATATTTATATATGTTTAACAGGATTCACTACTCACTAGAGCGCGAATCTCAGCTGCGCAGCGAGCCTTCGACTGATTGCAGCGTGTGTACGTACATGGGCTGCAACCAGTCGGAGCGCCTGCGTGTAGCTCCGTGATTAAGATGTACTGAATACCTCGAAACCCATCGGGCAATCGTCGTGAAGCACGTCTGTACCACGGCAGTGAATCCGATTAAATATATATAAAATCCGTTTAGTTGTTACGAAGATACGTGGTTCATACACACATAAACTGTCGCATTTGTAATATTAGCAGGATAGGGTAGGATATCTTGATTTAAGAAAACTTGAGGCAAGTTTTATAAATCACAGTAATTTCCAGGGAGAGCACGCTCTATTAATATAGATTAATTTAAATAAAATATTACATTGATCTCTGAATAAAACAATTATCTTTATGTCAATAGCTTTTAATTAGATTCTTTGATGAGAGTAAATATTATTAACTTTGATCAAATAATTTCTTTAATTAAGTTGGAGGAAGCGTGGGATCGTGCTGGCAGGGTCATTCTGAAACAAAGTAGTCATACAATTTATACCCGTGCTACCACAAAAAACAACTTTTAGACGCCTATTTAGCTAGGCAGTGTCTAAAAGATAAACACTGCCACACAACTTTCAAAAGTAAACTGATTTAAAATTTCACAACAGAGGGTAGTTTAGAAACGACGGTTAGAGACTTCTTAAATCAAGATCTAGTTTGTAAAAATAGCGTAATACACTACGCTTGGCAGGTGTCTTGGTGATCACCATAAATTATGGTGTAGACCGTAGAGATTGCTGCTGCCCATTCCCTGGATATTCCCTTAGCCGACTCTTACGGCACTCACGGGAAGAAATAGGCTGTGGTAAAGACCATATTGAAAAATTTTAAATCAACGAAAATTTACCAATGGCGTCTATATCGTTCAAAGATATTTTTTCCAGCTTCCAGAAAGCTCTTCATGGATAACGTCAAAACTTGACTTTATACGACCTTTCCAAACCACTAACTTTTCCAGTGTAAAAGCTCGGTTCCCTAGACTTTCTGTGACGAAGCCGCAAAGTCAGATGAAAAGTAGGTATGCAAACTTCATGACTCATTAAAGCACATTTCGTGAACTTAATACGTTTCAGCACCAGGAGGCCTACCATCATCTCTTAGAGCAGTATTACTTTAACTTTAGGTACATTGAAAATTGTAGTACGAATTTTCAATGTAAGGTTAAAGTAATTCTGCTCTAAGAGATGTTGGTACTTTGGTAGGCCTCCAGTACTTCAACACCGGAGCTTAATAAAGAAGTAAAAGAATTATACCCTGTGGAATTTGTATCGTAAGATACTCGTATATATCCACAATCCTTATAACAATAAATGGCCTAAATACCCATACTAAATGCAAGAATATTTCTTTAAAAAATAAGATATGTTTACTAGGTGGTAGGACTAACTCTTCTGCGAGTGTCCACGTCTGGGTTATTACCACTGCTCTGCTCGTGAAAACTGCAGTAATGTGCAAGCATTATTGTCTTCCGGTTTGATGAGCAAAGTAGCCAGTGAAATTACTGAATTACTGCAGGGCTTATGAGACTTGTTATGCATAACGTTGGGCATGCTTAGGTAGGTACCTATCAGGCAAACGACTCGTCTCTTTATTAAATACTTAGTCCAACAAAAGTTAGAAATGTATGAAAATGACATTACAAATCGATAGGTCACATAACCTAACGAATTCTTATTTCAATTCCTTACATTTTTAACTTTCCTACTATATAGATAACGACTAGAAAGTGATTTTGTCCAAGTCCCTTATCTTTAGTGACGATGGATGTGTGGAACGTGGGTGTAACCGTGGGCAGAAGCTATTGATAAGAAGCTAAATTTAGGATTACGAAAAAGTATTATAATAATAAACTTTTCATCGAACTATCTAACGTTGTATACAGCCTTACCAGCCTCCTCTAAATGACCGCTTGCCCTGTACAATCCAATTAATCACCCTAATTAACTTCTTTATAGACCTTAATTGTAGGTTAATGTTACATTACACCCTTATCTTAGGGAACCCTCCTTAATCTGCTCTCAAGATTTTTTGAAAGTCCAATTTAGGTCCATTACGTTCTAATGGATTAGAAAATGGTCGAAGAATTGTTTATTTAGTATAAACTGGGGTAAATAATAAAGATCAATCAGCTGCAAATACTCGAAGTCTTCATGAGAAGTCATCTCTTTCGAAACAGTGTTGTATTTATGTACCGTTACTTTTCATTTTTCAAGTAGCTACAAACAACGTACACTTTTGAACACTGACTAGATAGCATCCTTGCTTTTAAACGTCAATAACAATAAGATAAAATATCCTACAGTACACTGAAATTAGTCTTTAGTTAACTTGTTTTGACGGCTCCGTAGCTAAATTGGTAGTAACCCTGCCCGCAAAGCGAGGGGTCCCGGGTTCGATTCCCGGCCGGGGCAGATTTTGTGTAAGCATAAAGTTTGTTCTCGGGTCTTGGATGTTTGTGATGTGTATCTGTGTGTGTCCATGCCACCTGCAACACAGGTAATCCTAGCGGGAGTATGAGTGTAAGCGTTTATTTATTCGTAAATTTAGTTCATCAAAATTTTGTCATGCATCTTTGTCGCTAATAAGTGGTTGATTTAGGGTAGGCCTTCCCAGGTGGCATCCGTTTTAGATTCACCCCCGCATTGGTATTAACCATTTGGGTCTTCTACAGCCACGTTGAAATTCCCACAGGGACCACCCATTTGCCGATAAAAAGTAGCCTATCTTACTTTCTGGTCTCTATGCAAAAATCACGTCGATCCGTTGAAAGAAGGACAAACCAAGAAATAAATATTCGCTTTTATAATAGTAGGTACGGATACATAATCTGGAGAGGACAGCCAATTAGTTACTTTCTCATAATCGGTCAGCGAAGCGGCGGAAAATCTTAGGTATGTGGACGAAGATAGTAATACTAAACCTTATAAAAAATAAATGACTATACAGACTAGCTCTCATATTATGTATCTGCCAGAAAACATCAATTACAGGTGCTTAGTAGATTTTCAGATTATTTCTTTGCTACACCAGGTTAGATAATTATTTATTAGGCTCAAGTAGGTTCAGTCTCAAATGCAAGTGTCCCTAAAATAGAAGATTACCCGTAAAATAAAAGTTTTTAGAGTTGCCCTGTTCAGTAAAAAAACAATTTTATTTTAAATAATCTGTGCATAAAACCGGTCTGGTCTATTCATTCAGTGCGGATCTTGCAAATGTCCGGAAATTTGCATATTCACTTAATATCCCGAGATGCAGGGGCGTATTTACCCTAGGGCCAAAAGGGCCATGGCCTGGGGCGGCAGGGTGCTAGGGGCGGCGCAAGCAGAAAAAAATTAAAAAAGCCTACCTAACTAAGGATCTTATTAATAAACAATGTTAAACAGTTGAATAGTTAATTCAACTGTGTTTTGTCTCTTTCGATTCAGTTTAAAACTGTCAAAGAACAACAAAGACAAAACATAGTTTAACTAAACCACCGTTTAACACTGTTAATTGATAAGACTTTGATAAGGGCTTGTGGGTGTAAGTTTGATACACATTAAGACGTGGGGCTATCGTATATACTGACCGGCAGGGCGGCGAGGCCTGCAGGCCCAGGGCGCTGAATCCTAAAATACGCCACTGCCGAGATGTGCTTAAATATTTTATTCGTCCCAGAGGCGACGCTTCGCGAATAATAATGTGGATCATCTCACACGATGACAAAGAGATTTCCGTTGTGGCTTTATTATCACATCGATTTTTATGATAACCAAAATAAAACTCAAAATATTTAATTTTTATTTAAGATGAGTACAAATCGTCCCAGAGGCGACGCTTCGTGAATAATAATGTGGATCATCTCACACGATGACAAAGAGATCTCCGTTGTGGCTTTATCATCACATCGATTTTTATGATAACCAAAATAAAACTCAAAATATTTAATTTTTTATTTAAGACGAGTTCAAAATGACTATATTAAAGATCCGAAGTCTTCTGACATTGCTAACCATTATTGTCTTGCCGATGGGTCCGACGGCTAAGCATGATCATAATGCTCTTATTACTCATAATGGTGTATATAATAAAAACTGTGGCTATATCATCACCCTCACATATCATGTCCACTGGGAATCCCTACGGTGCCCTTGCTAGTAATAAGTTTGCGTCTCGCATTTTCTTGATTTAGGAAACTGTC
Organism: Crocallis elinguaria; assembly: GCA_907269065.1. Taxonomy (NCBI): domain Eukaryota; kingdom Metazoa; phylum Arthropoda; class Insecta; order Lepidoptera; family Geometridae; genus Crocallis; species Crocallis elinguaria. The sequence goes on along the minus strand of OU026079.1, from coordinate 4,307,472 downwards.
GGCTACAACATACACCCTTGTCTTTTGTTTTATTTCCGGTCGAAAGACTTCCTAATCCAAGGTTAAGCTCCCATGCCCTCAAGGTGGCATATCAACGCAACGGGAGGATATTGGCTCCATAACGTTACGTTAACGGAACGTACATTTCAAAATCACTACGGCCGTTTTGGCTCAGCGCTAGTTTCCGATGAACTACATCTGAGATATTACAATTTGACATCTCAAGCCTTGTAATACGGTGTAACAATGTTTGGCACAGCAATGCATGGGAGGTCAGCGTATAGTGGACACAGTAACAGCTAGGGGTCAAATGTATCCGACCTCGATGGTAAACAGTGGAAAAGGCAGCGAAATAATAATAACAGGGGTTTTATTGAACTGGGGATTTGTGAGATTTTGGAGTTAAGTATGTTAGAAGGCTGACTGGAAAATGAAACCTTTTTTCTAACTATATATAGATTTAGACTGTGACAACAAGCCCCAGATTCTTAACCTCTGAAAAATCGTGATTGTGAATTTGATCATGAATCATGATATGCATTGCACAGATTAACCCGACGTGACCCAGGCAAACTCTTTTGTACTCTCAGACGTGTTCAACCTAAAATGCCAATCTGGGAATCTCCACACAGGTCTCTCAACCGCGGGCAGAAGCTACATTGGTATAAATCACATATCACAAGTCCCGTACTATTATTTTAATAAAAATTTGACTTCCTTCACTCGTTTATTTAAATACATTCATTCATTTATTTAAATACATTTAATTAGTGTAAAGTTAAGGAGTCAGGCATCTAATATCCAGAGAGAAAATGACAGATTCCACGTAATTTATTCCCGAAGACAACGTAAACAGTTGACAGACTGACAGACAAACTTTCAGATTTATTATGTTTGTGTGAATGTAATTTGGCCTTCTGATGCCATCACTGAATAAACAATTGCTTAGTAACTAGTAGTTAATCTATGTCTGAAGTATCTTTCCGCAATCCGATACAAGATACACTGTAAATACACTCGGGATTTGTTTTGTAGCGGCGTGTACGGATACCATTAAAACCTTGGAAAATGTTTGTTTGCCCTGCGATGTTTTAACCAATAACGCGATCTAGCGCAAAAGTTTTTTTTTTTTGTTTGTTTTGATTTTGGCTCCACGCGATTAGCGTATTTAGCCAGTGTCGAGTTATATGGATAATAATATATAATAATTCTCTAGTTTTCGTGCATGAAAGTCGTCAAAGTCACGTTAAAGTTTAGTCTAGGCGCGGTCAAGTCGAAGTAATGCTTCAGTAAAGCGGTGGATACTTTACTGAAACTTCTATGGAGTTTTGGATAGAATACGAAAATACACGTTTTTCGTCTTTGTACTATTTACCTTTCACTCATGCACGTTTACGAACACTTAACGGTTAATAATCCACCATTATTACACATTAACACTCGATAAAACACAGGTTTAGGTAAATAACACAAAATCAACAACAGCACATTTTCGTATTCCCGCCAAAACTCCAAAAGTATTTGATTTCGGCTGAAAAAAAATGGAGATTACAAATATAACCATAGATATAACTAATTCTCATTTTACACAAATGGCGCGCCGCCGCCGCAACCTTATACGAGTACTAGTCTAGTCTGTGGCCGCGACAAACCAAAGAGTATGTAAGTATTAAGAGTCAAGACTAGAGCACTCGGAGATCAAGGCTCTTGTTAATAAACAGTGTTAAACGGTGATAAGTTAAACTATGTCTTGTCACTTTCGATTCTGTTTTCAATTTTCAAAGAACAACAAAGACATGCAAATATTGACGGCTCCGTAGCTAAGTTGGTAGTAACCCTGCCTCCAAGGCGAGGGGTCCCGGGTTCGATTCCCGGCCGGGGCAGATTTTGTGTAAGCATAAAGTTTGTTCTCGGGTCTTGGATGTTTGTGATGTGTATCTGTGTATGTCCATGCCACCTGCGACACAGGGAATCCTAGTGCGGGGGTATGAGTGTGTAAGCGTTTATGTTTATGTTTATATAGGACATGGGTACATCACAAAAATTTCGCTTCCAACAGGATTCGAATCTGGTTATCTAGACCAACTAGGCTATGGGAGCAATCGATGTTGATTGAAAAATTCTTGACGTTTTCTTTCCGGCTTACAAGCCGTAGCTCCGTCTAGCAGACCTCGCTTTGTAGCGATTGCGTACTCCATTGTGATACGTTACATTATGTACCTACCAATCAAATGGCGAGAGATTTTGCTTTATTTAAACCTTATGAAATATATTTCCAGAAGACGCAGGTTCGAATCCTGTTGGAAGCGAAACTTTTGTGATTTATATATTTGTGTGAACATCCGCTAGTGTCGGTAAGCACTATGAAATATATTTATGAATACACTATGAATCTAGTGTGAGTACACTGTACACTATATGAGTATGTAGTGTACAGTTTTACAGTTGGAATTTTAAAAAGTCATTAGTTTCCTAATACCGAAAGGGCCCATAAATTTATTTACACAAAACTAACGATGACACTTACGACGTTGCAATTCTGCGATAATAGTACGTTAAATTACTTTGGATATTACTTTAGAAATAACTGATAGGTATCCCTTTTGATTTAGAAATGTAATAAAGAAAAATCTTTTAGTTAAAAAGTTCGGCAAGATATTGGGATTTCGTGATATTTTTTAATGACATATTTGAAAAGATTTGTTACACATAATTAATGTTAAATGTTTGAGGTACATGTAAGTCTATGAAGATACTTATCTACGATAATAATATTAGATTATTAGTTGATAAAAGAGTTGCTATAAGAGTAACCCCAGAACTCAATAGGTACTTATGTAATCTTTGATTGAAAATGTGACAGATGGTGAATTTTGCAGTTCTTTTTTACAAGGTTTTATGCTTGCAACGTTCGTATGTAAATCTTGCAAGCTAAATTTGACCCAGGTGTTTTATTGAGCCGATATTTTACATACATAATATGTAAAGCGAATGACAATGCAATGATTATGTCACAGAGCTGGTTTGACGATGGAGTCGGAAGGTGGCAATAGGAAGTCTGTAACGAAACGGCGTAACACCATCGAGTTTGGGCTCGTCTGATTTGTCTTTACAAGTACTCTGATCCTAGATAATGTCTGATCCTGATAATGGAGCCGGAAAGTGGCCACAAGATTACAGTAGATACCAATAGCAGTATTTTATGCACGGCGTAAATCGATTGTCTAAATGGCAATTTGACTAGAATCGACTAAAATCGCAAGTTCCAAAGTAGGCTCGATTTTTGTTGTGCGACAAGAGGTTACGCGGCGAGTGACTAAAATCGACCGATTGCCTTTTCCTAATCAGAAATTGAGGCAATCGAGGCGGCCGTTATGCTTGCCATCAGTCAAATGACCAGCTCATCTCTTTATCAAATAGTATAAAAAAGTCTGCCACCAAGCAGTAATGTGCAAGCTTTACTGTGTACCGGTATGATGAGTAAAGTAGTTAGTGAAATTACTGAGCTTATGAGATCTCAATGTTAACAAGCGCAATGCAGTACCACGCCGACCTTTGTGTTTCAAAGTTCTGAGTGACGCTGCTATTTTTATGGGCTGACATTATGCTTACTATCAAATAAACGAGTCGCTAGTCTCTTTATCAAAAAGGAAAAAAAATAAGTACACTTTTTATTTTGATCTCAAACATTGTCCATCTAGAAACTCCACTCAAACCTGACTTCAAAATTATTGCAATGCGGGGTCTGAAATTCACTCTGTTGAGCCTCATTACGTAGAGAGCGTATAGTGTTATGATAACCGTGTCTTTGCACCCGCGCGAGAAACCCCAACAGATCAGAGCAGTGTGGTAAGGGTTTTTATAATGAAAAAGAAACGTTTGTGTGACTGTAGTGTTTTAGGCTCAACTCACACCACCACGGAATTCATCGTAATGTAATTTAGTTGAACTTTATATACACAAACGCAAAAAACTATGATCGCCCGTCTGTCGAATTCTCAAGGATTCCGGAGAATTCAACGGAAGAAGTACAGCTACGTTTGTACGAGAAACAATGTACATAAAGTTTATTATTTAATGTGAAATAAATATATTCCGACGAATACCGTGGCGCAGGTGTGAATTAAGCCTTAGTATCTAAACCGCGTAATTTTAAAAGAGCTTATATATAGGCTATTTAAAAAGTTGTGTTGCTAAACTGGCTTTTACTAACATAGGTAAATCACAGCAAACGAGATAAACAAAAATCCCTTTAACGCATTTGACAATGAGTTGATGACCCAAAACCCTAAAGCATTCTCCCAAAATATCAATTTCACAAAGACATCATCGGATCCAATAGAAAAATTACAAATGCGATCAAACACAGGTTTTTTTGCAAGAGATTGGTCATTTCTTTGAACGTGAAATTGCAGGAGGCCTCGTAGGGTGAAAGACTAGTATAATAATAAAGTAAGATCACGTCCAGTCTATATGAAAAGACTGATAAATTACCACTATTATGGCGGAATGATGCCCGCCTATGATATTATTTCTATTCTCTTAATGCCTTTATGAAGAAGTTAGGATTAGGAATGAAGAATGAAAATGGAATTTTGATATCATATAATAATCCTGTTGTATGCGGTCGCAATTTTATATTTTGTTACGATTTAGTATTTTTTGCATTGTCTTTGAAAAGTTACTGCTTTTTTTATAACAAGCATTTATTTAATTTGCAATGTTACTATGTATATGTATGTTTGTATATGTATGTAACTTTAGGTCAAATAATGCCAGTTAAATTTGGCCCACTTCCCGATGTTCGATTGAGCCGAAACTTTATATGAATGATAATACAATTACAATGATGTCATAGCTGGTCTGAAGATGGAGCTGGAAGGCAGCCATAGGATCTCTGTAACGAAACGACATTTAACCCCATCGAATTTGGGCTTGTCTGATTTATCTTTACAAGTACTCTGATCCTATATGATGTCCAGGATCTTGATGATGGATACGGAAGGTGACCACAGGAAGTATTTAACGAAATGACGTAACCCCAACGAGCTTGCGTTAGTTTGATTTACCTTTACAAGTACTCTGATCCTAGATTATGTCCAGGGTCCTGATTATGGAGTCGGAAGGTGGCCACAAGATTACAGTACCAGTTAATTACTGTTAGTGTAGACCCACTTTTAAGGAGTTTCAAATCCTGTCTGTAACAATTATTGTTCGGTCAACTTCAGAAGCTATCTACTCATTTGTTGTTCAATATTTCACCATCACAAATCTCCACATGAAATACTGACTTTACTGAAAATTTGTGCTAGTAGAGTGCATTGACTCATACTCAGTCGTTCCTGATTCAGCGCATGGCCTGCGTTTCCCACTCAGGTTATTTATTGCTTACGTGCAGTCTACTGAGCAAATATCAACACCTTGCTCCAAACAATAAAGTTTTACGAGGTATATAAATGCACATGAACTATGTTTTAAAAATTATTGTACGAACTACGTAGATACTTATAATTGACGTTATTTACATACATAATTTATATATAAAAAATAATAACAACGGCTACAAAATAATAATAAGAGATGCCCCAATAAAATTCAAATAAATGTCTTCAGCAGCGACAGTCTTCTTTTGTTATACGAGTAGCCGCTGGTCCGATCCACCCACGCTTTTTTATGTGATGTGTTTGCGTTTGGTCCCATCTCACCTGATGAAAAGCGAGAATGGGGATTGGGGTCGAAGGTGGAATACGCTCACGAAGAAAAAGCCTAAAATATAAGTTAATCTGAAAATATAAGATTAGGCGATATAGTAGTCAAATGCTAAAAGTATAAAAAATATATGCCTAGAAACATAAAGTACTACCTACTACGCTGCATATTTTGAGGTAGAGTGTACGTAGTGAAGAGCTATGGAAATAGCTTTCACAGATAAGTGCGTTCGCTGCATTTGCTAAATCAATGTGTCATGTACGTGCGCACACCACGTAAATCTAGGGCTGTCACAACCACGATAGGTTTTTCAACTTCGCTGATTTTTTGGATTACGTACGACGTACCTATATCAGAATGCAAAGACAGAAACACTTTGATGTCCATCGAGTTTCTGTCGGACCATTTTTTTTAAGAATAATACGTTAAATGCCATTAAAGTTAGGATTGTTCGAATTTTTTACCGTTATCAATACGTTTTTTTTTTTTTTTAATATTTTTTGGTAACGAGACGAGCTGGTCGTTTGCCTGATGGTAAGCATAACGCCGGCCCATAACAATTGCACTGCCACAAAGAACTTTGAAACACAAAGGCCTGCGCGGCACTGCAGTGCGCTCGTTACCCTGAGACATTAGGTATTAAGTCTCATAAGCCCAGTAATTTCACTGGATACTCTGCTCATCAAACCGGAAAACAGTAATGCTTGCACACTGCTGCTTGGCGGCAGACTTCACGAGCAAAGCGGTGGTAACAACCCAGACGGACACTCGCAGAAGAGTTAGTCCTCCCACTAACAGACGTGTACATGTATGTACAAGTGTCTTACAAATGGCCTAAAATTGTTAAATTTGGCCCTAAATATCTAGTAATTCCCAAACGTATGAGCCCGATACAAATATTCACTCATCTTCAGTTTCCCATCGAGTTGCTGCCAACTACCTTGTGAAGATCGTGGTAACGCAAAAACTGAACTAATTTGAACCATTGCAGCAACCGTTTTTTATTCTTTTTCCAACAACATAATCAGCCTATATTATAGGCAGTGAGTGGACATAGGCCTCTCCCAAGGCTTGCCATAGAGCCAAATCTTCGGCTTGTTTTCTTCAGCTAGCAACCCTGCTTAAATTGTCGCTCCACCTAGTCGCAGAACGGTTTACTCCACGTTTGCCAATTTGCGGTCTCCACTTTAGAAATCGACTAGTCTTCGGTTCTGCGGCAGATATTACGAGCCAACTGCCACTTTAGCTTGGTAATCCGCTGAGCTACTTCAGTAAACCTGATAAAATGGTGAATTTCTTGATTTCAATCCCTCAAAGAAAATGATGAGCATAGCTCTTTCCATAGCTCATTTTCCCATAAAAGCACGATATTAAGGTAACAAATTCCAATTTGACAGGACCACTCACAATCTTACTCAACAATCTTTGTTGAAAGTGCCTATTATGAGCAATCATCAGCCTTTTATGATTTTCCAGTCTTATCGGATATTTGAGACGTCGGCCTGAGTGGTGGTACATAATATTATGCATATTTATAATGATGGTTCCTAAATATTTATTGTTTGGTTGAGTGCATGATTTTGTTGACAAACATTTTTTTTTAATACAAGTGGATAACGAGACGGGCTGGTCGTTTGCCTGATGGTAAGCATAACGCCGGCCACTCAGAACTTTGAAACAAAAAGGGCTGTGCGCTACTGCATTGCGCTCGTTACCCTGAGACTTTAGGTATTAAGGCTCATAAGCCCATTAATTTCACTGGCTACTTTGTTCTTTAAACCGTAACACAGTAATATTTGCACATTACTTGGCGGCAGACTTTATGAGAAAAGTGGCGGTACCAACTCAGACGAACACTAGCAGAAGAATTAGGCTTAACATTTAATAATGATTTATCATTCGTTGAGGTAAATGTAACATTTCAATGTGGCAATATTTTGAAGCTCTACGAGGCAGCCCTATAATAAAGGATACATACATAATTAAAAGATTCCAGTCGTGATTATAAACGTAGAGGCCAAGCCAATTCACGAAGCTATTGATGCGTGAACAGAATGCATAGGGCAGGTTATATTATGTAGGGGAGCCAACTCATTAACTAATAACTACACAATGCAATGCCACAACGCCAATAATACAATGAACTAAGATTCCGCAAAAGAAAACTTCACAGTCCGAGGAAGCAAATGATGTTATGATTCTATAATTAATTTCTCAGAGATGATGCTAAATTCTTTGTTTACAAACCTGGGAACTGTCAATTATTATTGACGATTATTATTATAACTAACATAACAATAGAGAGGGAACGCTTGCCAGTTACCTAGTAAATATGTATATACATATGTAGCTTATGATATTTAAGGAAGTTATGTTAAACTGTACACTTTACATCAAAGGATATTGTTGTCACATTTGCAAGTATAAAGCAAGAATGTGTTACTTGAACGATCTGATATCATCGGTAATGGAGCTATAATATTTATAATTACAGAGTGTGGTGTAACATCGGAAATACACGTTAGGTACTGCGTTGTGCAATGTATAAAATTCCACGATGCGCCCGAAGACGTTGCCGTTTTGGCGTTAGTACATTATACCTATAGTTACCTATAGGTATTAGGTATAGGATATATGCTATTTCGCTGATTGTATCAACGTGAGATCACTCGAACGATCAAAAATCATCTCTTTTTTGTACGCTTTTTTTCCAGGAGTTGCTACTTGAAGTGAAATAATATGGACAATCTGGAGGAAGCTGAAGACTGGTTGAGGAATGGTAAGGACTTATTCTTAGACGGGACCATGTGGTCCCGTCAACCCGTGTGTACTGTAAGCGCAGGCTAAGGGAATATCAAGGGAATGGGCAGCAGCGTTCTCCTCGGCCTACAACATAATCTACTGCGATCACCAAACGTAGTGTATAGCGGCAAAAATCCCCCTTCACGGGGAGGCCGATGTTCAGCGTGAGCGCAATGCAGTGCCGCGCCGGCCTTTGTATTTCATAGTTTTGTGTGGTACTTCAATTGTTATGTGGTTGTGTTAAATACCATCATTATAGGCAAAGGACCCGCTCGTCGCATTATCCAGTAGTATAATTCATAAGTGCACCTTTGGAGCCTATTTGAATAAAGAATTTTGAATTTGAATTTGAATTATAAAAAGATGCTTCTAAACTTCTAGAGTTTCAACAAAAAAAATGGAGGCGTATCGGTATTATTGGCATTGATATAATTGGCGTATTGTAATATGGATTCATTGGAGACGTATTGCGTAGGATGTTGACGGACTAAACCTAGTTCGATTTATTACAGTCCACCTTGACTGTATCTGCCATATTAGATACGCACATGTGGAAGTTAGCACTAAACGAGCTGATTGTCTAAAAGTATTCAGCGTAAAATTACTAGGCATCCAGCGAATCGCTGATGTTGTTAAGATATCTTAGAAATGAGATGCATCAGTGTGAGAATTTGATACCTCAGCCTCGGAGCTGAGATTGAAATTCACAAAAAGGTTCACGATCTTGAAATCACGAGATACATTCAAATGTGTACTTAACCTTTTAAAATGTTATAAATTCTTTTTCTTATCTTTTGTCTGTGAATATTTCTTTAAGATCACACAAATACTATTATTTTTGACGGTAAAAAAAAGGTAGAGGAGGCTGATATATACAAAATCTATACAAATTCAGGTATAATATAGTCATGTTTTGACTGTTTTAGTCAGATGGACCAGCCTCCACAAGAACCACTAGTTTGTCTTTCGTTCTCGCAGCAACGGAGCAACGGATCGATATGATTTTTTTCATAAAGATAGTTTGTGAGCCGGATAGTGACACAGGCTACCTTTTATCATGAAAACGAAGAGTTCTTCTGAGAATCACGCGAGTAAAACCGCGGGCAGCAGCTAGTAATCCTATTTCCTACTTAATATTATAAATGCGAAAGTGTGTTTGTTGGTTGTTGGTTTGTCTTTCTTTCACGCAATAACGGAGCAACGGATCGACGTGATTTTTGGCATAGATACAGTTTATGGATCGGAGAGTAACATACGATACTTTTTATCCCGGAAAAATGCACGGTTCTTGAGGGAACGCGGGTGATAACCGCGGGCAGAAGCTAGTAATATAATCAGTTTCTTTGCCTCAACAACAGAGTGACTTTGCTAAAGGTGAGTGTTTATAACAGGGTAAATACTTCAATATGCACTAAAATCTTTCCCAAACTATTACTCCCACATAACACTGTAGTTTCCAAGCGAGTAGCTTTATTATATTTTTACACAGGCTTATCTTTCCGCGTGTATGTTTACTGTTCCGCACCCTTACGTCATAGCGTGATAGTCGACAGCCATTCGTATTTACAAAATATACTGTAACGTTTTACGTTATTTGGTCAGTTGGGTACTTTCATTATCCTATCTTATGGTTTAAATTGAGCCGGAGAAATGACCTTTATATCAATGTGGAGATGAGAGCATTTTTGTGCGATATTGCGAACGATGAGAGTTAAGCCAATAAGGGTTAAGTTAGAAAAGATCATCTAGGTAGAAGATCTCATTTCTCTGGAAGTCTGTAGTGTTGTATTGTTAGCAAATAAAATTTGAATATAGGGTAGGTGCGTTTAGAGTGAGAGGTTGTTTGTGTGTTTATTTGCTTGTGTGCACATGAATGTTCCCATTTATCTCCGGAACGGTTTGACCGATTTAGATACGGTTTTCTGCATTGAGTTTGTGATGCTTCTTAGATGGATGTTATGGCATAAACTCGCCAGGGGACACAGTAAAAATGTTTTCCGCTTACATGAATGTTCCCATTTATCTCCATTTATAACGGCAATACCATAGAGTAAAAAGCCAATAAGACCAATTACCATACAATGACAATTCGCATGCTAATGATATTCCCATACATTGTATTGGCGTTAGCGTGAACGGAAAAAGAAGTGTGTGGTTTTTGTCTAGAGAGCCTGAGTACATAATATATCTTCTAACCTCACGATCTTTCATCTCTCGGTTGAAAACTGCAAACCGAGACAGTAATACAAAATGCTGCGATTCTGAACCATAAGTCACGAGTCACTTTCACAGATTCTCAACCTACAGCTTTCAGAATCGGCGATATCTATACCTAACTCTATTTATAAACCATAAATACTTCGGGAGCAGAGCTTTATGTATTCTTGTGGATTTATGTTACTTACAATGGTTTTATCGAGAGATGGTAAATGTGTAGAGATAATGAGGTAGAAAATGTATTGCTTAAAGTATCTGGCACTAGTTTTCATTAATAACCTGGCTCTCATGAAAAGCTTACTAGTTTAACGAGTTGTCTCGTAGTTTTACTAGGTGGTAGAACTAACTCTTCTGCGAGTTTCCGTCTGGGTTGTTACCACCGCTTTGTGTGAAGTCTGCCGCCAAGCAGTAATGTGCAAGCATTACTGTGTTCCGGTTTGATGAGCAAACTAGTTTTTGAAATTATTGGGCTTATGAGACATATTACCTAATGTCTCAGGGTATCGAGAGCACTGCAGTGCGGCCTTTGTTTTTCAAAGTTCGGAGTGGTACTGTAATTGTTATGGGCCGGCGTTATGCTTACCACCAGGCAAGCGACAAGCTCGTCTCGTTATCAAATAGAACCAAATAAAAACGAAAACTAGTCCAGTCAAACCTACTGTTTTCAGTTGTATTATAGTTATAGTGCGTTTATGGCAGAACTTATTAATCAATCATTGTTATGTGTTTTAGATAGATTGATATTTATATATTGGCGTGTTTTGCAGCGGGTATCTCATGAAATGGATTTTGATTAGCTCTGTCTTGTACGATGCTTATCCGATGCTGATTTAATATATCTATTGGCTACGGAATTCAAGAACTTCTTATCTTTTCTTTTTCCGTCGGTCTGTTGCGCCCGATTTCATTTGTTGATTACATGTTTAGTGTTTCTTTAAGTTTTTGTGGTTAAACCCTTATGTTCTAGGTTGAGCTATTTGTTATTCTAGATTGAGCGGGTTTGATCTCTTGAACTGTTTGCCCTAGAATGGGCGTATATTGCGTTCGTTTGGTTCACTTAAAAAACAAACGAAACAAAACAATCGAAACACACTTTCATGAGGCTCTCTGAGAGGAACTCTCTGATAGGTGTTGCTCATTGTAGGGTTCAGACTCTAATTTACACTTTCATGAGGCTGTTGAAACTCTCTGATAGGTGTTGCTCATTGTAGGGTTCAGATGCTAATTTAGCGCGTCGTCAGCGCGATTGTTTTTGGTATTGCACTGTAGACACTATAACAATAATATTATATATATATATTATATATATAACTCAGCAATGTATTGCCTACTGCTTTATATTTTAGTTTTTTTTTCTAAAATGTATACGACTAAATTACAAAAGTAAATGGTTTGCTAAACCGAACCTTAAAACAATTTCATTTGAACTAAAATTATACTAAAGTCCTTTGAATTCCCTCGAGAAAAGGGGTCGTTAGGGATAACACGAAAAATTTATCTTTTTCAGCGAAAAATATAAAATTAATAGTATCTTAGAATATAAAAGTTTTGGTAATATTACATATACATTCTTATGCTTTCTTATAATATGACTATGCAATTTACGAGTATGGCCACTATTTGAATAGAGGCAGTTACAAAACCAGCTAAGTGCGTGTCGAGCCGTGTGTTCGGTAGGGTTCCATACTTTTCTATTCGAAACTCGAAAAGATTTATTTATTGGATTTGATAGTTTTGATCTTTACTGACACATATTTTTAGGGAAAACATAGTAAAGAAAGGGACACGATGATAATGATTTTGAGCGCAACAACATGAGCGTTACACTATATTTGATAAAAATAGGTTATTATTAAGAACACGTCTCATTTTAAGAGCATCTACGTTGTAATCCCAGACGAAAAAAAAACAATAAAATTTTCACAATTTTATAAAATAAGATATAGGTGGTTTACACAATTTTATCCTCTTGAAACTGAGATCTACAGTTGGAGTAACTCTACCAAATTTCGTGCAGTGTAATATAGTTCTCAACAAGTTATGACGTTTTAAAATATTGTGATGACGAGCTGAATCGTTTTACAAGGGTTCCTTATTTTACCACGAAACCCTAATGTATGGTGGTGTGGTTGAGTTAATCAGTTCTTCTTAAATTTTACTCAAATCATCAATTTTGCCGTGATAGGTCAATTTTAACAAGTTATAATATTAAAATAAATAAGTAAGACATAAAATAGCAACACATAGAATATATTGTGTCTAGAATTTACATATGAATTAACGACTTTTCAGACTATATTGAGCCATTTACAGGGTACCCTAATAAAGCTCCACAATGAATGGAAATAAAAAGTTAATATGGCTTTCTGTAAAACGAGCTATATTTTTGGGGAAAAAATCCTTTAAAGTAGTAAGCTATTGAATGTTTTAATGAATTTGGGCCCTTCATAAAAGGCATTTGGTGATATTATTTTAGACATTTTGTGCTTTAATTTTAGTATCCAATGAGGACTTTAAAGTCGTCTGCAATAGCTAGTATACATTGTGTAATTTGAAGTAGTTGTGACTGTGTAAATTACGATTTGACTGAAAATAGATTGCTGCACAAGTTAATAGTTAAATTGTTTTAGAATGTTTGTTGGATACATATTTACAATATTATAATACAGTGACAATGTTTACAAAATTAAGAAATACTCTTTTATATAAGTACTCGATTGACGGCTCCGTAGCTAAGTAGTAACCCTGCCTGCAAAGCGAGGGGTCCCGGGTTCGATTCCCGGCCGGGGCAGATTTTGTGTAAGCATAATGTTTGTGATGTGCATCTGTATGTGTCCATGCCACCTGCAACACAGACAATCCTAGTGCGGGGGTATGAGTAATAAGCGTTTATTTATTTTATTTATTTATGTGACCGCTATTCCGGCTGTTCTAAAGCGACGATGTGGTTGAAGATTGTGATTGTGATAAGTCTAGATTAGAACTGGCACTCGAGTGCAGCTGTCAAGACACACCAATGTTGACGATAGGAGTTTTGCGGCAGATTTTTAACTATTTAGCTTCAGCTATTGTCTCATATACCCAGATATCTTGTGGAGTGTTTTACAAATCAAGCAGCACATATTATTGTTTTTTATCGTTCGTTCTAGCTTTCACGCTGCTCGCTTGGCGGCAAACGAGCAAAGATACTCTCCTGGTGGCGACTGAGATTTTAATTCCAATTAAAGAGAAGGTAGTGGCAACTGGGAATAGACTTTCGCATTTAGATGGAAAAAGAAAATGCCCTGAGAGTAAACGCTGCATCATCAGTCTAAGCTGGTGCATAGCACCTCCATAGTCGAAGATAATACGTAGATATAGTTACTCTTTGGCGGGAGTCCTTCTAAATGAGAGTGTCATTGCTCGCATGTTCTTTTAGCGATAAGAGAAGTGAGAACAAGTGCAACTAACGATCCCACGTTGCATTTCCTACCACTCAAGCATTTTCTAATTTATCTGTGTTACTTATTAAAAAGTCAATTTTTAGTAAACTAATGACTAAATGATAAATAAAATATTTTTCACTTTTGTGGATTCACTTCATGCAGTGTTTCATAATCGGATGAGTCTAAAAATATGCTCTCATTTACGGTCTCCTTTTCTGATCTTTTGGTGATGATCTAAGCGAAACGAGTGCACCAATATAATAGGTAGATTTGAACCAATTAATTTGCCTCTAAATAAAACAATTCCACGTGTTATCAATTTAATTAATTACGTTGCACTAACGTTATCGAAGGGCACCAGTGTTCGGCCTTTGATCGCGTGGGAGCGGATGCAGCGTGGGAAAGGGAACAACTAGTAGGTACATCACCAGAAGTGTAACAACATTTTTTACCAACATAAACGTTTATTTGTGCCTTGCGGACGTGTAAAAAAGTCTGAAGTTTTTATAATTCGGTATCGTAACCCTACGTGCGGTAGCCAGACCCGCCGTGGTGGGATCCCGCTTTAATAATATTACTTTACCACATCTAAAACATTCTCACAGCATCGGTAACTCCTCACCAATGATCACTGTTGTTGCAAAAATTCGCAATCTACCTATTTCGTATGATATACTAAAAAAACACGTCAGTTTTATTGATAACTAGCAGCCCGCGGTTTCACCCGCGCGGAGATATTGGATTTGATGGTTTTTATTTTTTTGCGCGGAACGCTAATTCTTTTTCTAAAATAAAAGTAGCCTAAGTTACTCCTTGTAACATCACCTATCTGCCAGTGAAAGCCCCGTCAAAATGGGCCCAGCCGTTTCGTAGATTACCCGGAACAAACAGACAGACAAACATTTTAAAAATGGTTGTTTTGTTATAGGTTCCGTACGTATATACTTTCATATGCATTTGGTAAAAAGCTGTTATTTTGATATTACAAACAGATGCTTCAATTTTATTTATTTGTATAGATTTGTTTGTTTGTTGTTATCTCCGTGCAGTTGTTTGTAAGCGTCTCGGATGAAGCCGGTATTTCTATCTTGAAATTCTGGAATTCAACAATGACAGTCCATTGTTCCCAGATTGATAACATTCTCGACGTCGGGTATCTCTTTGCCTGTTTCAGTTTATTGTTGAAAAGTTTACGATGAAATTAAGCCAGCCGGATCTTTTGCCAGTTTAAAATAGAAATCCTGGAAATTATATGTACGCGCGTATTACTTGTGTTCTTTGGAATATATTTCTTTGAATTTGCTAGCATATTTGATTACTTTTACTAAAGATTCGCTGTATCAAGGAGTTGGTAACTATAAGATTCATTCATGGTTTACACATAGAACAAACACTTGCGTATTTTTGTGTACACGCGAAACAGATATATATACCCCCCCTATATACTAAGTACCTCAAACACCAGTTTTAATTTCCGAAAGAAATACGGCACGACTGTAGAGATCTTCTCACATCCTAACTCTTGCTACATCCGGCGTCACGGTTTCATCACCGTACTAGCCGGCATCGGTTGAAAGCTCATCCACACATTATTGAGACGTGGACATCTCATACCGTGCGTTTCTCGCGATCTTTTCTGCCGAGGCATGCAAATTGTGGAATGAGCTCCCACCTGCGGCCTTTCCGACATGCTTCAACATGGGGCTCTTCAAAAGAAGGGTAAACAGAGTCTTTAAAGGTCGGCAACGTATCCGTAATACCCCGAGTGTTGCAGATATCCATAGGCGACGGTAACTGCTTACCATCAGACGGGCCGGCCGTCTGCTAGTTTGCCACCTATGGCATAAAAAAAATCTTTAAAACACGACTTTAGTAATAGGTTTCTATTTATGATAATTAATGCTGAGTTTCAAAATAAAATACATGAATGACATGTCAGACGAAAATAGTGCTATATTATAAAAAAAATGTCGGCATCGACACTTACACTCTTACACTCTAATAAACAACATTATCATTATCTATTTTACGACTTCTGTCTCACATACTCACACTAATAAATTTTTCTGATCGTGCGAAAAATGTATTTAGCTATCCCTGCTTCTACGTAGTATTATTTCCTCTGTGTCCCTGCTGTCGAACAACGGAAGAAGATACAGTCCTCCACTTGATGACAACATCCTTTGACAAATGTACCAGTCCTTTATTTTGTAGAAATAAGGTTCAACTTAGATTGAGTGGTTTCCAGAGACATTGCTTGGGAGAGGGTACCTAGTCGTGCTTACCAAGGAGTATTAATATCGTATAATGAGGGAAGTCGCTTGCACGACCGTTCTCTATGTGCAAAGTGTTTCGGAGTATCTTCTAGCGCAGTGGCCTTTAAGCCTAATGGTGTAGTGATAAGCGATAGCGAGTAATAATAAAAAGTTGTTATAAGTTGAGCAGCTTATTAATATCTTACTATATAAAGGCGTACTTTCGTTCTAAATATAAATAAGGCATGTACTTGGTCTAATAGCGGAAAGACGACCCTTGATTTTTGAAAGGGCATTTATCAACCAAAATCCCTTTATCACTTGAACTCTGTACGAGGTAATTAATTTGTTGATGTTGATTTTATATAAAATAAGCACATTTTGTTATTGTTTAAATACTACGTCAAGTCTGTGATGCATTTTCTTATTAAAATCTTTGCGACTTGAATTATAACTGAAAATGTACTTAATCACATTTTTAGTGGCTGTGTATAATTAATACGATCCTTAATGTTTTTTTTTCTAGATTCTGAATATATATTAATAAAAATAAATAATTTAACAAGTTAAAAAAATACGTGCACAGCATTGCAGTCGGCGGCCAAAATCAAATAAAATTATTAGACTAACGTTTTTACGGGCATCCTATGATCCAGTTTAAAAGGACCTACAATTTCAAATCGCTGTAGCTTCTATAATACATTCACCATCTTATCATAATCTTCATTTAGTTACTATCATGTCAGATGTTTTACGGCAAATAAAAACGCAGAAACTGCTTTATAATCTATACTAAGGCTACTCTCAAACCTTATCCAGACATTTCAGCGAATGTTTTTATCTAGCTATAAAAACTGAGGTTCAACTGTATGAAATGTATTTTACTGCTCTGCGTTAGTATTTTACACGCTTTTAACACTATAAACTCAAATGTAACAGCATAAGCAAGCGATAAATGGCTATAAAAAGTTTTTACTATAGCTACCTTGTAATTTATCACGAAAATCATGCGTTTGTTCTTTAGTTTTTGTTTTAAGAACCTTTTAAAACATAAAATTTCAGGTTGATGCGTTTTATGTTGTCTTATAATAAAATAATGTATTTATTATGATCATATTAAAGATGGTACCTAACCATCTTTTTCAACGAGAGATTTTTTTAATCAATTTAAAAAACGAAGAACAATAGGAAAAACAAACACGAAGAACTAGAAACAAGTAAAAAAATGTAGAGTATTATGAGATTAAAACTTTTTGTGTTATAACTGTGAACAAGAGAAATATGAAATTCATTCAAGACTATCTCAGAGGTCATTGACCTAACAACGAAAACAAACAATGCTATTATCTCGTCTCTGATGTCGCTACGGAATTACCTTACGAGCGTTTCCCGACACTCGACTACTTTATGTTTATTTTCAATACCTAGCCTTTAATCTAACAATAAAGTTGTGGTCGAATATGGTACGCACGCACAACCTAAATAGGGCTGAATCTCAAATGCAGCTACCGGAAAATACAGATAAGTGCTCGGCGACCACTTTTCAACATGTCGAGCGCTAGAAAATGTCGGCCATCATACAAAATGATTGATTGTGGTATAATTAGTCTCACATTAAAATGTAACGTATATTTCCGCTGAGTATTTCAATAAGGTTTTATAGGTATATTATTCAAAAGATAAAAAATACAAAAAGCTAAATCTGAATTCAAGCTGCGGCAAATCTGAAAATATACCCTACCAACCCTGAAGATAAGTGTCAGTTCTCAGAAAGGGTTCGTTCCAAATCATCCCACTAATGTTATTCTAGAGATGGGTCAGATATCCGGATTTAAATATTTGACCGGAACATTTTAAATATTTGAAAAGCGAAACTGAAGGACGTATTCAATTGAAAGACAAAATTTAATAAGTTCGGGTTACACGTTGATCAGGCTTACTGATCACTGCGATGACGAGTTTCTTACCCTATCGATGGTGTAGACTTTGGAATTAGACAACTAGACTCACAGTTCGATGACGCGGTTAGGTCACTAGTCAAAAACAGTACCTATGGTCCTTCAATAAAAATATATACCTATTCGTGTGTATATCTCACATTGAAATTAAAATAACCTGAATGGACCTTTTGCAGTACGTGGTCGGAATAGACTCACGCGGTACATTTTTTCTTAAATATTGAACAAAGTATATTTGGTCATCGTTTATCAATAGAAACAAAAATCGGAATAGGAAAAACTAATCCGTAAAACATCTAATCGGTACCTTTATCTCTAGTTTGGTTCCAAAAACTAGAGAATTTTTGTGGTAGAAAAACAGTAGTATATAGAAAACTTCATACCATAACGAGATATGTTTGTTCGGGATAAAATAGGACGTGATAGTTCTGTAAGCACTGAAATGTGATAAAGGAAAAAAAAACACGTTGAGCTGTATTTGCCTTCCCGGAAAAATTGGAGCATTCTGTACCAGTGCACACGGAAAGGAGACGGAGTGCTTTAGCGTATTTTTATGCCCAATTTTAATCCGGTTTTATTTTGATGTTTTTGGACAAGGTTGGACCACGGTATATAAAAATAAATTAGATGCGCGTGTACGGCAATTAAGTACTATGGTGTAAATAGCTAAATTAGTACGTTCTCACGCCAAGTCCAAAAGCATGCCCGCTAAAGTCTATGCGTACGGTGCATTGACTGCCTTCTAAATTATCTTCTATATTTACTCTTTTTTTTTATGTTATTTGGTAACGAGACGAGCCGGTCGTTTGCCTGATGGTCAGCATAACGCCGGCCCATAACAATTGCAGTGCCACCCAGAACTTTGAAACACAAAGGCCTGCGCGGCACCGCAGTGCGCTCGTTACCCTGAGATATTAGGTATGAAGTCTCATAAGCCCAGTACTTTCACTCTTCTATATTGTATCCCAAAGGATTTTAAACGCAAAACATTTGCTGTGCTAACACAAAAAAACACTTTTATACGCCTTTTTAGTTACATAGGGTTACCACAAAAAATTAAACACACGTTAAACCTGTGTTAATCACTGTTTAACGCCTAAACAATCCTTAGTCATGCGATTATTTATATGCAACCACAAATCCTGATTTAAGTAGTGTCCAACCATTGTCTAACAATTTCATTTCTAATCATTTTTGACGTTTATCTTTTACTTTTCATGCAGAAAAGGTCCTTAAATATTGTACTGCATATTCTATATGGTAGCAATTTCACACATATTTTCACTTCGACTCCCTCAAGGCAACGACCTCACCTCATGAATGTTGAGGATAAGAACTCGCCTTCTACCATTGTTGTATATTAGTATGTATTTATACAACCGTCTCAATGTCCTCTTGAATTAGGAGATTAAGTTTCAGGTTGAAAATTTCACTGAACTAACATGGACCAGGGGCGGATCCTGCTCTCAAAAACGTTGTGGTCACGGCCACCTAAAATAGGCGAAGTGCGAGTTGGACTACGGACTCTCTCGATACATTGCATTCCTACAAAAGAGACAATTTTGCAAAATGTATGACGCCCCGGCCAAGACCAAGTGAGTGCCAATACAATTTGGCGTCTTTGCTTTGCCCGCGAAAGGATACAATGAAAAAAAAAATATTTCAGGACAACATAACATTACATTATGGTACAATAACACAATACATAATAGAAAACTATAACTAACAACGAGAGAGAGATTTACTTTTCATTTTCATACTAGTACAATGATTTAACTGTATACAACTTTTTTATATCAATATCAAGCTATGGTTGCATCACGATGTCTTCCTTTATCGAAAACTCTAGTTTGCTGTAGGATTCAAACCATCAAGATCAAGTTCATCATCAGCTACTAATATATTTCTGTACTTTCATAATCATTCATCAATCTTTATTTCTATCGGTTACTTTTTTAATACAAACATGGTTATTACCAAAGGGTTAACTGAGGATTAACCTCGGCGTTAACCCGCGAAATACGAGAGGATTTGACGGAAACCTTCCGGTGTTTCCCAACACGGTTTCACTTTCATGTCATAATCACCTGTCGTGAATTTAATACTTCCACACTCGTCAGTTTCAGAGCTGTCGTTTCTAACACCCAAAAGTAATAGTTAAAGGAAAGTAACACGAGTTTTAACTATTCTAACCCATTAGCTTTATCATTATCATCATAATCAGCCGGAAGACGTCCACTGCTGAACATAGGCCTCCCCCATAGAAAGCCACTTGGATCGGCTACCCGCCTCTTGCATCCGCTCAGCTAATTAATTGAAAATTAGCAACAAAATTTCGAGGCAATTGAATTTCTTGATTCTAAAAATGACACACTTATTTTTTGGTTTATACACACAGAATATTATAAAGTAAATTGTTTGAGTAGTAGGCATTCAAAATTTTTTGATAATTTTTGTTTTGGTTCATCATAAAATTGGTGCATCTATACATACAAATAAATAAAAGTGTCTGTTTGTAATATCAAAATAACGGCTTTTTACTAAATGCATATGAAAGTATATACGGTACCTATAACAAAACAACCATTTCAAACATTTTTGTCTGTGTGTCTGTCTGTCTGTTTGTTCCGGGTAATCTCTGAAACGGCTGGACCGATTTTGACGGGACCAGATAGCTGATGTTACAAGTAGTAACTAAGGTTACTTTAATTTTAGAAAAAGAATTAAGGTTCCGCGCAAAAAAAAACATTGAAATCCAAAATCTCCACGCGGGTGAAACCGCGGGGCAGCAGCTAGTTTTATAATAAAGGTACAACGAGACTATAGGATTATCCGTATGCCTATTCCACAAAGCCGAAACCACATTGCATATAAGTTTCCCAAGAATTGTGGTTTGTAGTTCATCAAACTTTTCAAAACTTAGATTAGAAACTTCATCCTCCTTAATCCTCGTCTTAACACTGACTTAGGCAGTTATTTTACAAACTTACAATATTGTATAGCATAGATTTATTTATGATTTATAGACAACTAGCTGCTGCCCCGCGGTTTCACCCGCGTGACGATTTTGGATTTCATGGTTTTTATATTTTTGCGCGGAACCCTAATAGAATTTGCAATAAAGTAATATTGCGGCCATAAATTGAGATGTAAGCTATCCTATCTTTTAAGTTAGATCAAACTGCACACGGTGTGCAAATTTGATTAAAATCGGTTCAGTAGTTTAGGAGTCCATCGCGGACAAACAACGTGACGCGTAATTTATATGTATTAAGAAGAAATATAGTAAGGCATGTTGTTTGTAAAATACCTCACAACACAGTGTGGCAACACTAGTACACCCAAGAAGCTCAATGTCCACCCCGTCTGGATGGGTACCACCGCTTTGCTCATGTAATCTGCCACCAAGCAGTAAGGTGCAACATTACTGGGTTCCAGTTTAGTGAACAACGTATTCAGTAAAATCACTGGGCTTGTCCGTATCAGGGTACCGAGCGCAATGCAGTGCCGCGCAGGCCTTTGTAAAGTTTTAAAGTTCTGAGTGGCACTGCATTTGATATGGGTTGGCGTTATGCTTACCATCACGTAAACGACCGGCTCGTCTACTTTTTCCAATAATATAAAAAAATACTTAACGTTGTATGTACCTAGACCTTCAATTTCATTCGTTACATTTTCTAGTAAATAAAAGTTTTTATTATTTATTACTAACATATTTTAGAGGGCCTTTTTATCTGACTACGGAAAAACCAGGGAGGGTTGTGTTTTAGCAGTATTTGTAGGTATGTTTGTACCTATTACTCGCCCGATTTTGATGAATGAGCTGTCAATTGATTCGCTCGTGATAAGTTACTAATTGAAATGTTACTTTTTTATGTACCTACAAAACAAATTGTAGCTTGCCTAAAAAAGTTCAATTCGCATGACCATCTGTTTTAGACAATCTAAATTTCTTCAGAGAACCTCATTTTAAAGTTATTCTACGAGTAAAACCCTTACTTTTGGGCCTAATTGAAAATTTGTGTCCACAGAAAGGGTCTTCAGACATTTTGACAAGCGCTTCACTTTGGGCATTTATAAAAGGGTTATAACTCCAATATCGTCCGTAAATTGACAATGTCAGACACAAGATTGACTCGATATTTGTTGACGTAACCTAATTTTCACACACAAAGCTTTTTTGTAAAAATAACTTGTTCGTTAGAGCGTTCTCTCGATTAATGATTGGCAAATATTTGGATGAGGGTAAAAGGGGGAGTGTAAAATATATTGTAATTGATGAACCATGTTTTTTATGTTCATTGTTGTAAATTTGTAGCAAATTATAAACCATTAACAATTATTATAATATCATAAATATAATAATAATTGATGGACTTATCTCTTAACTTTATCATGAAGATGGCGACGATAATGATGATGAAAATAGCAAGTAGGTACTTAAATCATTAAACAAATATTTGTAAGCCGAAAGAAAGTCATCACCTCAACAATTTCGTGCTCTAACATAGATCGCTCCCATAGCTTAGATGGTTTAAGCGTCTGGTCTTGGTAATCAGAAGATGCAGGTTCGAATCCCGTTGGCAGCGAAGTTTTTATGTTATATATAAGTATTTAATATATAAGAGTCGATAAAGCATATGAACACAAACCACTAATATAAGCCTTGGACATTTGTTCACAATAGGAATTGAACTGTAGGAGAAGCAACCAACGATGCTAGAATATCTATTTACTAGCTTTCATGCTCTCCACCCTTATCCCTTCTTACCGACGGCGTATTGCGAACAAAGAAGACCAACAAGGCAATGAAACACAGATGAAAAAAGTATGAAATGGATGAATTCTATATATACAATTTTGACACTATAGAGCAAGAGTCCATGCTTAGACTCGTCTCCAAATCGTTTTGTTTCCTCTTTTACCATCAGAACTGTCTAGAGAATCAGAGAAATCCGAAGACCTTGATCCTACAAAACTCACACGAAACATACATTACTTTTAATTGCATATATATTCAGGTATCCCAGCAGTGGGAGCGTAATAAGGTTGATGATGATACTTGCCTTGTTGCGAGAATCGAGCCCGCAACCCTTACATGCTACAGCAGTTAAGACTATCGATCTACCAACAACATCACGGCAGCTAAAATAAATCTATTAAACATAAACATAAACATAAACGCTTACACACTCATACCCCCGCACTAGGATTCCCTGTGTCGCAGGTGGCATGGACATACACAGATACACATCACAAACATCCAAGACCCGAGAACAAACTAGCATAAAGATGCTTACACAAAATCTGCCCCGGCCGGGAATCGAACCCGGGACCCCTCGCCTTGCAGGCAGGGTTACTACCAACTTAGCTACGGAGCCGTCTCTCCGTATTAATCTCCACACAACCTACTTCATAAGTAGTTATCTGGTTGTTTGTTTAGCTGGGTAAGTGTTACCTCCTCACTGATGAACTAAATTGATAGCACTCCTGCTAAGGTGCTAAAAGGTACTTTCAAAGTAGGTAGACAAAAATAAAGCCACAAATCGTTCCCCGATAGTACAGACACTCCGCAAACGTGCTCCTAAACACACACGGGATAATTATACGGATTTATGAAGCCACTGAACTCCTGCCCACTCGAAAGTTAGGTATCTCCAGTGGGTACCTATCGTAAGATTTATAACGTCTCCAATGCACCACAGCGACCAAGTTTCAGTGCGTAAGCTTCGAACGAGAAGTGACTCACATAAAACCGAGTATACAATTTTTTTTTTCAATTTAGAATGTGAACTTACTGTAAAAGATTAAGTGGTTACCGGAAAACACCTAGGTACTTACTGATCCATTTTTATTCATGAGTATAGACGACAGTAGTGAGCACTGGCAGTATCTCTATTTGTATTTCATTATACTCCGGACTAGAGCGAGTGTGGCCGAGCGCGACTTTCAATCCGCCGCACCATAGTTCAAATCTCGACTCGGCCCGCACCAATGACTTATATATATCAAGTTATATGCGGATTATTCACACTCGCTCTATAAAGTGGTGAAGAAAACATCGTGAGAAAACCCGCATGTCCAAAAACCACAAAATTAGAGGACATCCACAAAGCCGCACTGGGCCCGCGTGGTGAATTATTTCCCATACCTCTCTCTCTGAAAGAAGGTCGGTTTTCCAGCAGTGGGAGCGTAAAAGACTGATAATGTAATGTAATACTCCGGACGTATATGGATCAACCTTTATATTATTATTATACAGGCACACAGAGTTCCTCAAGTTTAAAATCACGGCAATTCCTTTACGGTGTACTTTGACAGTCACTCATGAGAACCAATTCTCATTTCAGACTTAGCCTGTTCTGTTCACCTGCTGCGACCGCATGAACATCTTACATCCGGTAATGGGCAAATGGTAACCTAGAGAATAACAAAATCCTGCTGAGAAAGAAGCCCTACAGTAAATCTATGTTGTGCCGTTGTGCGCCACACCGGCGGAAAATCATAAATTCTAGCAACTACATAGTAATTTAGCAAAAAATACATTTTAACTGAAGGCCATTTTTTGTTTTATGTATGTTCGATTCACTTAACGCTACGTAGAGTCATTGTAAACATTTACACGAAAATTAAATTTTGTACTATTATTTTGTTACAGAAGAGTGAAATGAATAAAAAAAATATGTTGTAAGCGTTTCTGTTTTATTGTGCCTTTTCGTTAAAAGAGAATTGCAATGGAATTTTTCTATGAATCTCACAATATCATACACGATCCATTCATACAATCAAATAAATGCTAAAAATATTTTTCGCTGTTCATAACTAAATTAAAGTTATTCCGAATCAGATAAAACTGTCTAACTTACGTTACTGTTAAATTATTTTGCGTTTCGTTCAAGAAATCGACGAGTATATCCATTGTTTTTCAGTGTCTAGCCTTTTAGTCGGAGAGCTGACGACCAAAACGGCCACTTAATTTTAACATCGATAAAACTCAGGATTCAACGCTCATCCGCATATTGTAGGGACGTGGACGTCCCATACTGCTCTTTTCACTTGACTATTTCTGCTTTGTACCGGCAAGTTGTGGAATGTTAATCCACCAGAGATTTCCGCCCTGTGCTACAATTTGGCCATCTTTAAGAGAAGGGTG
The DNA here is from genome assembly GCA_907269065.1 of Crocallis elinguaria. NCBI lineage: Eukaryota > Metazoa > Arthropoda > Insecta > Lepidoptera > Geometridae > Crocallis > Crocallis elinguaria. The sequence continues at coordinate 4,281,953 of OU026079.1, read as the reverse complement.
AAGAGATTCCTCTCTGAGAAGGGTAGGCTACGCGCTGACTCTGGTATTGCAGAGGTTCACAGAAAGAAATAATAGAAAGAAAGAATTTACATTTATTTCCGGACAACACAACATTACATCAGAGTACAATAACAACACAATACGATTTAAAAACTAACAATACACAATGTAATGTTGTGATGTCAGGAAAAGGTCCCGACTCAGCACATAACTAAGGTCAACGACCCTAGTCACTGATTTCATAGGCAGCGGTACCCATTTAACATCAGGTGGGTCGCTTGATTGTTTGCTATAAAAAATGTAAAATGTATTTATATAAAAAACACCCAAACAATTAAGTCAATCGGTTGGTATGAAAGTCAATCGGTTGGTCGGAAAGGTGTCGCCCTAATTATAATTTAAAAAAATGGTTTTCAGGTAATAGTATCGTGGATCGCTTTTTTTCTGTCAAAATCGCTTTTACCTATTACAGAACCCGTGATGAAAATAGTGGTGGAAACAACGAAAAAAAATTGAAATTGTAGCTTTTCGTACGAAAACGAGCTAAGGGACATGAAAAAGGGTTACAAACAATTTATAATGAAAAAGGGTGCCTGGAGGGGATAGTGCGCGGCGATGGCATCCGTGCTCTCTTGGCATGTCGTTTGTGTTCAGTAAACCTTAAAGTCACAATAGCAAAATCGTTTGCCATACAGTTCCCCACCCTATAATGGTTGACGGTTTTCACAAAAGTGTCACTGAGGGTAGTTTAATCCTGAGCTATATCGATGATAAAATTGTCTGGCTATTTTGGTCGTCAGCTCTTAGACTATTTTGCCATCTTCATTTGTAAGGGTATGGAAAGCAACACGTTTTTGAGTACGTGACATGAGTTTAAAATGCAAAATGAAGACACGAGGTGAAACTAGTCAGGTTATTGTAAGAATAAGTTTTACTGTAAAGATCATTATCGAGGCAGTGTCTTAAAGTTAAACACCACTACATAACTTTCACAAGTAAAATGATTAGAAATATCACAACTGAAATGAGTTATACAACGGTTAGATCTTTAGAACGAATTTAGACAGTAGACATGTCTAAAAAATAAACGTCTAAGGCGGTTAGAAATGTCATAATAGAATTAACACAAAGATTAGACACTTGTTAAATCAAGGTTTGTTTGCTGATATTACACACGCGATTAAGGCACATTTAGGAGATGTACGCGGATTCTTCTATTTTTAACTTATTTACTTACTTTAGTTTAGTTTCAGGTGTGTTTAATTTTTTTGTGGTAACGCCGAATAAATTTTAAAGTGTTAATCGACACTAGCAGGATGTTCAAGAATTCCAATGCTAACTGCATTCGACCTTTTTCTTTCTTCTGGTTATTTACAGCAGATGCCTTAACCAACTAGGCTACAGCCTATAAGGCAATAATTATAAGTTTTATGTTTTTTTCTACTATTTGAGAATGAGACGAGCCTTTTTGCCTTTTTCCTTATGGTAAGCATAACACCCATAAAATTTGCAGTGCCACTCAGAACTTTGAAACACAAGGACCTGCGCGGCACTCAGTACCCTGATAAATTATAGGTATTAAGCCTGGGCGGGGAGTTTTTAGTGGGTATTCTATCTGGTGCGAAGGAGTCCCACACTACCGTCGCGTCCCCCTGGAGCGCATAAATGAAATTTAAGCCGCCAAAAAAAAAAAGAAATAAGGGTGGTCCTTTAACAAATTTTATGAACGAATGCCACCCCTAAGAGTGAACAAACGGGGGATGAAATTTCATCATCACATCCCTTTATTGTCGAAGTCTTTTCCCGCTATTTTCAAAGCAATTTGTTTTTTACATTTTTCGATAATTATTTAACTATCGATAATAATGTGAATGTAAGTTTTCTTTTATTTATGTAAGTACCGGACGTATTTCATTCTTGTGCGTTTATCTATCGTCTATGTTTGCTCTGTCTGTATTGAATGGTTCTGCTTACCTATGCTATTTCAGATTGCAACACAATATTCTATTTGAAAGCCAGCAGCTGGCTACGAAATTCCTAATCTCATCATGAGTTGCACGTGTATTTACGGGAACATACCTACATACATACATAAGTATATACATATACCTTGACTGTTGACTTGCAGAGTTGGATTAAGGGGGCTGAAAAGACTATACTCGCTCTAAAACCGCGAGATTCGGGGACGTGACGTCCAGCCAGACTAACATGCGCACCAAGCCAAAATTTTGTCTACTGTTTTATCTCGTGCAAATACGAGATAAATACACGATATAAGCATCGACAAAATTTTGTCACGGTGCGCATGTTAGGGCGGCAGGCCGCACTGGGTCTGCGTGGTGGATTTTAGCCCATACTCTCTGAGAGAAGCCCTGTGTCTCAGCCATGGCAACGACAGCACTTGCCCCTGAAGAACACACACAACGGCTAACACCTACATCAGTAATTACAAAATGGTCTTGTTTATACACAGTGACTCACAGTGTCTGTATAGACATACGATTGAAATTAAACGTGTCATATTGATGTGCCATTCTACGCTTTCTTAAAGTATTATGACTTATGTTACGGCGTCTTGCTTCACAGAATTTACGCAATATAATGGAAAACTAGTTGAGAGTATTGTGGCAAACTTGCTAACTTATTTTTAGTAGGTATATGTTCAACTTATTTAATCCATACAGATAAATAAAATTGAAGTGTCTGTTTGTTATATCAAAATAACAGCTTTTTACCAAATGCATATGAGAGTATATATATACGGTACCTATAACAAAACAACCATTTTTAAAATTTTGTCTGTCTGTTTGTTCCGGGTACTCTCCGAAACGGCTGGGCCGATTTTGACAGGACTTTCACTGGCAGATAGCTGATGTTATAAGGAGTAACTTACGCTACTTTTATTTTAGAAAAAAAATTAGGGTTCCGCGCAAAAAAATAAAAACCATGAAATCCAATATCTCCGCGCGGGTGAAACCGCGGGCAGCAGCTAGTAGTAACTAAGATTAAACAGAAAAAGTCGAATTTTTAATATCACGAACGAGTACACAATTTTCTTTATTCAGAGAATTTCATACGCCTGTAAGTTGAATGAGGGAATACCTACTGAGGTAGGCCTGCTTGTTTTAATAAAACTTTTTGTGAGAGCCCATGTTCGTTTGTGTTCGCGGAATAATCCTCAGATTCAATTCTAATCATTTTAATAATGAGCCCGTTAAAATTAACGAAGATAATTATTAGATACGTTTTTGTTTGAGTTTACCAAGTGGTGCTAACTCTTCTGTCGTGTTCGTCGAGCATTCGCTAGTCGAGTTTCTTCAAGTCACGAGTGAAAAGGTATCTGATCTTCTAGGTAAGCTTGCTCCATCTTAAACCACATCGTCACTTACCAGCAGGTGCAGGATACTTTATTTTTATTCTGTGGGGAGGTAGTGGTCAAACGCAAGCCTATACTACAGTATTAAAAAAGATACCTGAATAATGCCTCAGGTGTGTCTGAGGATAATGAGCGCAACTGAAGTGCCACGTAGGTCGTTGTTGCCCAATCCCGGTCCACGACCCATTTTCTTCCCGTGAGGAATATCCAGGCATTGGACAGCACAATTTGGTCACAAACGCCTGATCAGGCGTTTTTAATGCCTTGCGTTTCTTACGAAGACTTGAGCTGTTTTTTTAAACAGGTATACACTCATATCTACAGTGAGGTTATATACAAACCGGCAAGAATTAGCTCAATCTGTCCCCTCAGTCGTAACAGAGAGTGAGATCAAAATTTTTATTCCTATTCAAATTCAAATTGCTTTATTCATATGGGCGCCAAGAGAGCACTCATGAAAGTTAAAATAAATGAATCTAAGTGCCCATTCCAAATTGGTATAGGCCGATCAAGAATAATGGCAAGAAACTCGACTCGACATTCTTTTTAAAAATAGTTTTTGCAATTATGTATTCTAATGCGAACATTCATGTTTAAAATTTACGTTTAAGTATTACAGTAGTCGTCAGGAGGCTCCTGATCTGTTTGCCTCCGTTCATCTTTGTCATCCGCATAATCCTTAATTTTATAATACGGTTTTTTAATTAATACATTTTTTTCCTTGTGGTAACTCAGCTATCTGTCCCCCTTAGAACAGAAGGGTACAGACCGGAAATGATTAGTTCGATCTGTCTACTGGACGGTAACAGGGGAACAAATCGAACTTTTGTCCTGTTTGTCCCCTGAGGGGACGGCATAGGGCGCCATTCGTCACTTTCGTCGCTTTCCCTTATTGGTCACATTCATAATACGTCACTTTGTGCGTCTAGACAGTTTCCTTACTCTTCGTGTATTTCGACTCTTTGCCTACTCGTCCGATGATCGTATACAGCTCAAAATAAAAATTTTCGGCCTATCAAAATTTTAATATTTACACAAAACACCCAAGACACGAGAACAAACTCTGTGCTCATCACAAAGTTAGGCAGACCGTACAGGCCAAGCAGGCAAATTAAGGTACAAGTCTGAGACGGGCTGATGTGTGGTTGATGGTGTACTGGTTTCTAATAATTTCATTGGCAGGCTACAATGTCTACGCTTATGCGACTTAATACTTGACGCGTTAGTGTAAAGAACGCAATGCAGTGCCGCGCAGGTGTTTGTTTCAATTGTTATGGGCGGCGCTATGTTTGAAATCACGCAAACGACCCGCCCATCTCCCTCATATACATATAGCTATATAAAAAAAACGCCAATATACCCAACCCTAATTATGCGAACCTTTGCCGTTGTTTAAAACATTTCTATTAGTTCATTCGTAAAGCTGTATCTAAGCGAACTTTGAGGATGTAGAATGTCCCACAACTTTTCATGTTTATGAGTTTTTGTCCTTTATGCTAAAGTAAAAGTTGCCTATGCGGTGGGTCGTTATAGTAATGTATGGGGCGCAACAAACTTAAACAACCCTCTGAAGTCCATCAGGTAATGGTATTTTAGCTACTACGCCCGCGATTTATGGTTTTTATACAACAGGTAACGAGACGTGGCAGTTCACAATAAATATATAATTTCTACAAAGATATACTGCGTCTAAAAGTTTCCCGAATTCAACGAATTTTTTCTCATCTAATAATAATTTTAATGATATTATCATATTCTTTACAGTTCAATCAAAAAATGTATGTCAACTATGTTCTCAAACGCAGTTTTTCACGGCTAAAATCAACAAGATGCATGTTTTTATTACGAACATTATGCCCGCCGCGTTGAAAACGTGACGTCACGCTATCAGCCCTAATTGTAGAGAGCGTTTTAGCGCTCAGTAATCCGCGCTTGTTACAAAATCATGATTATTTTGACTGCTTAAAACACATACATGCATAAGCGTGTATAACCAGCCATGAGTAATTTCACTGATAGGTATAGGTAATATATTTGACTGACAGTGATAAAAAATCCAGAATATATTCCCAATGCACGCTTTTCTTTTGTCACTACCCCTTCAAGTTATTCTTTTTATTACAGTAAAACTTATCATCCAATTGGTATTTTCAACGCGAAGGGCACTAAGTAGGTAGTTTCTATTCTAGACTCTATTACTGAAGAATAAACTTTCACTTTGCAAAATAACTTTCGATTACTATGTCTAGAAACTTTATAACACGTGTAGGTTACTATTGTTAGCAAGTTTTCAGCTGTAGGACAGATATAGTACCTTTACTGCCCAGGCTTGAAATAAGGTAATTAACGGCCGAGTAATATTGGAAGATCGAAGCGAAAGCAAGTGATTTCAAGAGGGAGAGGTGCCGAGTCCTCTTAACTGTGTAAACGAGGCAGTTAATTGCTACCTATTTCGGCCGAGACATTTATTTATAGTACATTTCTCTTATTTGCAAGGAAACAATAAACAAATTAATTCAAGAAAGCATTCACAATACAGTAATTAATTTTCATTCGCGCCAATTAGACCGCGTGGTCTTTGTTATCAGGTTGTAGGACCTTGTTTGGAGCCGGCCTACACTATTGCAGATCGTAGACACTTATGCAAGTTTGTGTTTTGCTGTAAAAATAACCATGCTTTTGCATCAAGCGTGGATTACGAGATATTATACTCGCAATCGCGGCTTGATGCAAAACCATCAAAAAACCACGAAATAGACAAGAACGGCTATACGGCCAGATAGTGGTGTCTCGAAGCACTGCCTGGGCTGAAAGCGACGCCTGCTCCGCTTTACGCTACATCACTTGCGTACCACCGCTTATCTGCACCGAGCACGCAATGGTTGTGAAACATTTTTTTTTTAATAGAGGTCGTACATGCTATGGTAGAAGCGGGTGTCGTGCTCGGAGTAGATTTCCATCAAGCCCCAACCGCAACCATTATAGACGATATGATAGGTGTCAAGCAGGGACATTGGTTTTTCCATGGTTTTCTCGTGGTCCGCGATTGATGCTTATCCATCATTCATGCAATGAATTAGGTGTGAGGGCTGCCTATAACGTCTTCCGGTTCATGATCGCCACTCGAGAACCTTTCTTTCCCATCGGTTGTCGGTTCTGCGAGCATTGTGGCCTGCCCAAGCGCTTTGTACGATTCGAACCATCGACTAAGGGGCAGCGTAGATGCTCATGCAAACGTATGTTTGCTTGTCAGAATAGCAACGCTTTTGCGTCCAGCGCTGATTTCGTGATACTCGAACCTTACATATCACTGGCGGACGTTATTACGATTGAGTCATCATCACTTAAAAACATTTCGTCTTATCGCCTAAATGCCTCCATAAAAGCTACCATCTCGCAAAAAAATTCAGAAAGCTACTTATAAAGTTACAAAGTAAATATAATACAGTTTCAAAACAAAGATCCGATTAAGGTCTCTGTAACTAAGCAAAGAAATTCTAATATTTCTGCTGCCATGGAAGCCATCGCGAATGCCGACAGAGACATTCTCCGAAGCAAATATTAAAATGAAATTAGCTATGAGTTATACATTATTAATGGCCACTTACAATATGCGATCCGTCGTCTACCATGTCCTTATAACATAATAATGTATTTAATATTTATTGTCTATTATCTTTTACTATAATAGACCTGGCTGGTAGCTAAATGGTGTCATTTTAATATAATTAGCCGGTACTGTGACACTTTTGGCCATGAACCACGATGAATTTTGTGGACGTAAGTGTATCGTAATACTTAGCGTTGGAACAAAGCTATGTATACTAGACGCGTTTGCTTATCACTTTCGATTGGTTTAGCGTTTGACTACTATCTTATCTTTCGTTAAGTAATGATGAGGTCAAAACTAGTGAATAATCTAAAGAAATCTAAAAAAACAAGTAGAAATTTTGGTTAGTAAAAAATAGCTGTTCCAAGTGGCGTATGGGGGAGGTCCATATAATTTCAGTAGTGGACGTATTCCAGGTGATGACGGTGATTGTGATGATGAAGTAAAAAAAATGTGCAGGTTGTAAAATCCACACATTTTTAACCGACTACCAAAAAAAGAGGTTCTCAATTCCAATCTATATTATTTTGTGGCGATGTTAGATACCTACTTGATTTCTCCGCCAATTGTGAACCGATTTTAATGATTCTTTTTTTAATGAATAGGTCATATTTCAAGTGGATCTATATATAAATAGTATTAAAGAATACCACCCGGTGGTTCTTTTGTAAATATTATCGACCCGCCTCTAAGAATGGAAAAATGGGGAATGTAATTTCAAATATCTCGATGATTTCGCCAAAGTCAATTCCTTTTAAAAGTCACATGTTTATTATGTTATTATGTATTCTTTAAAACATTACAAAACAAGCTTTAACACTGGGGTGTATGCTAAAATATAAAAAAAATCAAATCCATGAAATCCAATACCTCCGCGCAAGTAAAACCGCGGGCAGCAGCTAGTCTTACATAAAAAATATAATAGTAAAAAATAGGTATATACGGGTCGACTTGAGAACCCTCTGTTTATTTCATCGGTTAAAAAATTGCTTTAAAAAAGCTACGAACCGACTTCAATGACAGACTACTAAACCGATTTTGATGAAATTTATATGGGACTAATCTGAAAGTATATCCTTTCAAATAAAAAAAAAATTACAAATCGGTTTATTAATGACCGAGATCTGAGGTAACAAATATAAAAAAAAAATACCCGACGAATTGATAACCTTCTCCTTTTTTGGAAGTCGGTTAACAAGCCATGCATGCACTGCCTCTAAACATTTGTAGCTACGCAGTGAGAAAACTGAACTAACTAGTATAAGTATACCTACCAGTTATACATTATTTACTAAGAAGCACGTCACACAGCAGTAGATTCTACTTTGAGAAATTCATATAAACCAATTGAATCTGGCTTTACTTTGGGGAAATCTACTAAGTGTAAAAGATGAAAGAAACGATACGCCGAACTTCTTCTATATATAATACATCGAATGTTTCATATTTAAAGCACGTGTCATATTAGGGCCATTTAGGGGTACGGCTCTAGTAAGCTAAGCTACTAGCGGTAAAAATGAAAAAGCGGTAATGGCGCTGAGATAGTGAAGTCAACTGCTAATCTGTGAAGTCAATGGTTCGAATCGTGTGAAGGAAAACATCGTCGTGCAACCATATCATAGTGGGAGAATATTTTCTAGTGCTGACCTGGCTAGCTAACACTCTCGAGTAGACGAGCTGTCGCGAAACACCTATCTTTGTGTTTCAGCAACCGCACTTGTAAACAAACCACCACATCTACTTATATCTACGACCCCTATTGGTCAGGTTTTTTTTTAATTTTTTTTTATTGTTTTGGCTAACGATACGAGTGGTTCCTTTGCCTGGTAAGCGTAACGCCAGCCCACAACAATTGCAGTGCCACTCAGAACTTTAAAACACAATGGCCTGCGCGGGACTGCAGTGGGCTCGTAACCGGAACACAGTACCTAATGCTTGCACATTAGTGCTTGGCGGCAGACTACACGAGCAAAGCGGTGGTATCAACCCCGACGGACACTCGCAAGAGCTAGTCCTACCACCTAGTATTCAAACGCTAACCTATTATAAATAAAAAAAGTTGGGTGAATATTTAAACCTCGTATTTGTAGAAGCTAGTTTAAAAAAAGAATTGGATTAAAGTCGATGCGCCATTTTTTTTCTAACAATTGTAGGATTAGGACGTCAAGACAAATGAGTCAACATAAATAATTATTGAGCGAGCTAGTGCGGAGTCACCATTCATCCAATGCCATGTTATTTTTTTATTAATGTCATTGCCAGATCGTTATTTTTGTAACATTGTGTGTGATATACAATTATACATATAAAACTATATGAAAAAAAAAAAAAAAACAATTTCTTAAACTATAACGACATAGATAAACAACACGAAGAAAAAAGTGTTAGAAAACATCTATAATTTGTCACTTTGGCGCCATTCGATCAAATTTATGTGTGAAGTTACTGTCATCTTAAACACCGGAAAGATAAACACGTTGATATCAAAGCAAGCGTTTAACCTGGATACCGCGGGAACCAATGAATGGGATTCAAATTTGGATATCCGTTTGAAGAACCCTCGGTTATTAATGCGGCCAGTTCAATCTGCGAGTAATCTTCCTTAATTGACTCACATGGACCGGGGTGCGAAAACTCAGCGCTTGATAGTGACGGAGTCTCGGGAATGCTCCCTTTTCGCTCACTTGTCGAGTTAGTGCGGCTGCGAGCGAACGCGCCGAGCGCCCGCACGCACATTGCCAAGATCCCGCGATCAAATAAAAAAAGAAAACAAAATTAAAAAATCAAAATGTTCCAAAGCGACGTGACTTAACACTGGCCGTTAAAAATAAACTTCCGCAAGTTTTAAAACTTTCGCAGTGATGTTCGGAAACTGTTAGAAAAAGTTTGTTTGTTGTGATTTTTTGTTGTTGGCGAGTTTTCTTTAGAGTTTTTAAGTTTTTTTCAACTCGAAGCTGTTATCGTTGGAGTGTCTTTTTCTACGACGAAGATACACAAAACCGTAAGTATTATTCACACTATTAAATTTTGTTGAAATAATTTAGTTTAAGTTGGTGACGTTCCAAAAAAATATTTGACTAGTGTTTATAAAACATCTATCGATTACTATAACCACATTAGCAAGTGTGCTTTATTACATAGTTAATTAATATCTGACAGCTGAAAACTTTTAAACTTCGAATCAACTTTCAGGCTCAAAAGTATCATTTGTTTTCTTCATATATTCGCTCACTTTCACGTTATTTATTGTATCTTCAGTACAAAGTTACGAGATTCGAGAAACGAGCGAAGTTTATCAATAACTTAGGTCCGATTACATAGTTTCTCGTTTAGGGAATTGAATCACAATTTAGTAGAGACTTGTTGTATTGTTTTTTATTGTTTATTAGTTATTGTTTATTACGTTTGTAGTTTGAGTAGGTTGTTTGATTTTTCTACTTTCGAGAGACGAATAGCGAAGCTGGCTGATGAATAGTCAGAACTTTAAATTGGTTTTTGCACTGTTACTTAGCTTTTATACTGTAATATTACTTTGTAGTTCTAACGGTCAGTAGTTTCTATTTCTATTACATTATTTTTATTAAATACAATTGGGATGTTGCATGAAACACCAAATACATTATTTATGTCGTTATACAATTTAAAGGAAATCACATTAAGACAATAAGAATGAAATTCACAAAAAATCTTGAATCTTTAAATATTAATGAATAAAAAAATGTATGACAACTATGTACTTAAACGCAGGTTTCATGGCTAAATCAACAAAATGCATGATTTTAGTACAGCTTTACGGCCCGCGTGAACTAGTGACGTCAGATGTTCTGTCCAATTTGTATCGGGCGTTTTAGCGTTCAGTAGATTTTTGCATTTCTAGCGTGCGATTTACAGTTTTTTCGATGTAGACATTTGATTCTCATGAGAAACGATTTGAACAGTCGAACATATAACTTCCTCGTTCCTTTTTGAAGTTGGCTAAAAAAAGCTTTTTCGAAGTCGTTTAAAAATTATTATGTTTATTCAATATTAGGATCGTAAATAAACACGAGAATAGAAACAGAGCCGGCAACATGCCTTTCAGTACCTAATCTATACAATTAAGCATGTCGTAATAATCGTAGACATGTGTAAAAGCCTATTTTCACTATCCAATCCGACTTAAAACTTGTCGTTACAATCTACGTTTTTTACATATTCTAGGTTTCATCTTAGTAATGTCTTGTTACATGCATTCTGGCATTTATATATATAATATATATATTTATATAAATGCCAGAATATATATAGATAAACATTTTGATTTGATTTAATAATGTAACTTTATTGACAAGAATTTAACAAAGGTGTGGATACAACACGCCTTACCTACTAACACTGCGATTTCGCCGGCAAGCACTACTTTTACACATTTTTCAAATCTTGAAAAAATTTAATGGATACCACACTCCACGGGAGTAGCATATACTCTGGGCTAATAAGATCAACCAGCCAACTAAAAAAAAATAGATGTTGTTCCTTCTCGAAGCCATAATGCTACAGGGAGTACAGTCCCATTGACATACTCGGCTGCGGTCCCGGCTACGCTGGTAACCTAAGCGGAACTGCGGCGCAAGTAGGTACGGATCTTTTCGGTCTGACAGTTAAAATGGATAAAGTGGGTTTTATCGATTTTAACTGTCAATTTTATCGAATGTTATCGAATTTTATCGACCCGAATAGATCCGTACTTGCGCCGCTGAGTACCTAAGCCGTCTCCCTCGATTGGGCTTGGACGTTCAGTAATGTGCACAATTAAGAATTCCGTAATAACTATACACCTGTATAAGTGTAACATTACCTTTATGTACAGTAAGAGCCTCGGTTCACGGTGCAATCAAACATACAAATTGATATGAGGACGGATGCAACTAATTGCAACATAACTACGTGTAAAACACACGTTCTAACGTTGCAATTTTTCTGGCTCGCACTATATTGTAACAACAAATTAGAAGTCAGATTGGACTTGGATTGGATTGGAGATTAAGTGTTACATAACCTAGTTCATGTAACTGTAAGAAATACCCAGTAATTTGTTAACACCTGTCGTAATCACCATTTAGTAGTTCTACTGTTGGTTATTTTTCACCTGGGGCTTAATATCTTTTAATGATCATTTGAAAATGGCTTACGGAATGGCTAATGCGTACCTGAGGGGAGAAGCCGGTATTAATTCTGAGTTATTGGTGGTGAATTACGCATTAAAAGCTAGAGATGGGGTTTATCTGATTTACAAGATATCATTAGCTGTGTAGGTCAATTTTAATCGTAGTTTATTTAGCTTCTGTGGTTTTGCCAGGACATAATTATAAGCGATAAATAAATTTTAAATTTATTATATGTAGAGCCGTAGCCAACTCTTATAAACTCTTTTAGTTTTGATTAAAATGGTATTGATAAATAACTATTCTTCGATTTTGAGAGCGGTCTATGAGAAGGGTAGGCATTGCGACCAGCGTCTGGTATTGATATAGACGGACCTTACCCTATAAAAGTTGAAAATCTGTCGTGAAATACTGTATTGACTACGTACCATAAACCATTGCCAGATCATATTCCCCCTCAACCGCGGATAATTTGATATATAAATATTTAGTGCATCGCCTCATTGACGCAGTCAAAGTTTGACTTACTGCCAAAAAATGTATAGAAAATAATTAAAAATAAAGCTACATAAAATAATAAGGTAATACAAAATAATGGTTAACATGCCTTATTCAAGTACCTGAATGTACTTGTATGTATTACGGAATCTACACTTCAGAGTCTTATCCCAGATTAGCGTTTGCAAGCGTAGAACGTGGTAGAGTCAGTATAAATTTTAGTCTTAGCAGTCAAACTGTTGTTTGACTGCTAAGACTACATTTAAAAAAAAAATGTAATCTTAGCAGTCAAACTTCATTATAATGTTAAGTATCTATATTCAGCGTGTTCATCGCAAAAAAGAGTAATTTCTAGGAGCTCTTTCATTTTTTATCGTTGTGGTGTAAAATGCAAGTCGAAACTGGGTCATTTTTTTGCAAATTTTTGGTTAAATGAAAAATTTATGAGACAACGGCGCCGGCGCCTGCCAAATGGTCTCATGTAAAATTATTAAGGCAGGTGGAGACTCGCCAACCACGAAATAGGCCACACTTCACGAGCCGCCCGTATTGGCGACGTAATGGCCAACGTAATCATCATCTTTATGATTATCTTGTCAGGTCTATTGCTTCTGTATAAAACGTATGCTTTCCTTTGAAGATTATCGTTGATCATCAGATCTTTTTGAAGCCAAATATTTTTACAAGCTTACGTTAACCGACTTCCAAAAAAGGTGGTTATCAATTCGGTGGGTATTTTTTAAATTTTTTTTATGTTTGTTACCTCAGATCTCCATCATTTATAAACCGATTTGGAATATTTTTTTTATTTGAAAGTAGTACTTTCAGAGTGGTCCCATAGAAATTTCATCAAAATCGGTTTAGTAATTTGTTACTGAAGTCGGTTCATCGCTTTTTTAAAGCAATTTTTTTTATTTCTTGCCTTATGGGTCAAATCATGCAAGCCACTGCCTGGTGATTGATTAAACAAAAAAAATAAATAATTGGATGACAATATACCTAATGATGTCAGAGAGCTGGTCTGATGACGGAGCCGAAAAGCGGCTGCAGCAACTTTGTAACAAAACGACGTAAGCCCATCGACTTTGGGCTCGTTTGATTGGTCTTAACAAGTACTCAGATCCTAGATTATGGCCAGAGCCCTAATCATGGAGCTGGAAGGTTCTTTACTTAAAAATTCAAAAATAGCAGGTCAGACCACATGATGATAAAATAAAGGAAGGAAGGAAGTGACATTACTTGACAAACAAGGCAAAAACGCTGATGTTTCCTAGTAACTGCTATATCATTATCATCATCAGCCGGAAGACGTCCACTGCTGAAAAATTTCTATATATACATTGATTAAAAATGAATACTGCTTCAAGACCTATACCTACTTTGTGCATTTGTAGGACACTATTAGTAGTGTATAGGTAAACGATACACTCTATAGGTAAAGGAAAAGAAACTCCAAGAATGCGTTTAAAAATACCATGTATTTGTTACTAGTTTCTAGCCCGTGCTTTCACCCGCGTTATTACAGGAACCGTGCATTTTTCCGGGATAAAAGTAGCCTATGATACCTACTCTACGGTCCATATGCGCCGGGTCCCGGGTCGTTCGCCAACAGGCTCAGGACGCTACTGCTTGACAAGGCATACTACGACGTAAGTGAATTTTTTGCAGATAAGTTCATTGATTAATATTAATAATTGTTGCAATATTAATTGAAATAAATGTGTAATATAATATAATAAGCTAATGACGTGTAAGAAAAATCTTATAAATAAATGATGAAATGAAATGAAATGAAATGAAATATCTATACCACAAACACGTCGATCCGTTACTCTGTTGTTGCGTGAAAGAAGCACAAACAAACAAATAAACAAACGTACAAACACGCTTTCGCATTTATTATAGTACGGATATCTTAAGTCAAGAACATCGCACCTTTATCAAATGCGAGCGTTCCATTTAAATTCTTCAGTATTTAATTTAGTGGGCGAGGTCATTGACAATGATGATAAAAATAAATTAGAAAAATAAAAACAAGAATAACCTTCATATATGATAATAGTTTCTCTTTGTACCTATTATTAGAATTTTAATTTAGTTTTGTAATAAATACTAGCTGTACCCTGCGGCTTCGCCCACGTAAAATACTCCTTATAACATCAGCTAATGCCAGTGAAAGTACGAGTACAATCAAAATAAAAAAATTTACCAATTTTTTTTTTTGTTATAAGTACCGTATATACTTACATATGCATTTAGTAAATGTTATTTTGGTGTTACAAACAGACACTTCAAGTTGTATAGACTAGTTTGTAGAGTAGTTTGTATAGACTAAAACTGGCAACCCTGGCAAGCCATCTTTTAGTCTTTGGGCAAACTTAATCATTGTCACCACAAAAAAGCCAGACAGTCTCTAAAGATAAATGTCTAAAATGATTAAAAATGTTACAACGACATTGAGTTACAAAACGCTTAGACACTCCCTAAATCAAGATTTGTGGTTGTTCATATTTAAACACGCGTCTAAGGCATGTTTAGCTCTAAGCGAGAGTTCAACACGTACATAGGTTGTTTTAATTTTTTTGTGGTAATACCGAATGTTTTTTGAAACTCCGCCTAAAATTCCTTAATCCGTATGGATTAAGGAATTTTGTTGAAGGAATTCTGTTTATTGTTAAGGATTTTCTTCATCAATCCCTATATTATGTCTTTACAACATAAGAATAGTGTAAATTTATTCTCTAAAAAATATTAACTTATTAATGAAACAAAACTATGCAGAATTCGTAAAACAATAATCCGCAAAAGTAAAGTTAAACAAAATCTAACAAAAACGTCTCATCATTTGTTTCAAAGCTAAAGTTAATTTTAATTAAATAAAACATCCAACAAAGTAATATAAATACTCTTTGTGAACCGCAATGCTACGGAGCTATCCCTGGGGAATACTAAATCCTGGATTTTCCAGCAGATAATTTAATCATCAGAAAAATTGTAGAGCTCAGCCATCCTTACTTTTCGACCTAACTAATAGCTCCCTGGTTGCCTTTTACTTTAGGGATTTTGATGCAATCAAGAGTTTTTCGTATTTGACCGGTTGAGCGGGACTTGAGGCTTAGAAATGAGAAAAACTTCTGGCTCAACTTTACAGCTACTATGTCTGATAGCTTTTTTGTGGCCGTATTTGAATGGTTTATTGGGATTGCGATTTCAAGTATAAAAAGGTGTACAATGTACATATCTTGCTGTGCCGTTCCTAAATAAAAAATTATATGTTATAGTAGACATAAATTGACTAGAAATAGTAATATTGCGAATACCCTAACAGGGTCCATGTATTTACCTACTAACCATAAGACTAAGACCTGCTTAGATTTAAGAACCTGTTTCTTAGGTTTAAGGCATTTTTGTAAGTCCATGGTAGCAATAAATAAATAAATATATTGCTAAACTAAACTATATAGTTTTATACTAGTTTTACTTAGATTAGCTTGCTTTAGTGTGCTAGCTGGTTAAACACAATCTTATCTATCTATCTATAGATATACTATACACCCCAATATAATACTATAGTTACAAGGAATATTGGTAGGAATAAAACTTCGATTAATTATATTGTTGGCGCTTTTAGACATGTTGAAAACTAAGCGTCACAATGAGTGATCTTTTCTCTCGTAGTGATCTCTTCCAGTATAGTGCAAGTACTTATGCCGCGCCTGGGATTGATGAACTGTCCTCATAATCTTTTCATTCTTAGATGCAAGTTATCCCAAAACATGAGCTTAATCTATTTCGAAGCAACAACTGCAATCCGCTTATAGATAAGACGGATTATTTGCAGACTTTGAAGTTCGCGGACTTAACTTACAGCTGGTTGAAACCTTTTAGAAATGTGTCTCAGGGAATCCTAAAATGATCAAATGGATTATTATATTATTATTATTAATATATTATTATTATATTATTTTCGATCCTAATACATCCTTAACTCTACTTAAATAACAGCTGGTTGAGATCTTTTAGAAATGTGTACCTATAATGGGAATCCTAAAATGATCATATTGATTATTTTCGATATCCATTATTAAATTCGATCCCTTCCTTACCTCTAACAAGGAGATTTGCAAAAGCACTCAACATGTGGTACAAAAATGATAAGTCAGAATGTTTATCCTAATGTGTTTTGGGCATAAGTCCAGACATCAAGACCCTGAAGCTTCAGTTTTCCCTAAAGGTACTATCCTTTATTTACTAAGATCACTTAGGTATAGGTACTTGATCTGAGCCATTTTATGATCCCAGTTCGTATAATCCACTAGTAGTTTTATGTATTGTGGTCAGGGTGAAATTGTCAAGAAATTTTCCTCTATAGCATCATGGTTTCTAACATATAAAAAGGCTTTTAACCCATCTCGTGTTAAATTATATGTGCTAGATTAACAGTGCCGGTATATTAAAATGTCTAATAACATGTAAGTAACGTATTACCTACATTAAACAACATTTAGCTATACCTAGGTGTCTATTTTTTCGTCTGTTTGTGGTATTCTTTGGAATAAACACACACAACACACACACACACACACACACACACACACACACACACACACACACACACACACACACACACACACACACACACACACACACACACACACACACACACACACACACACACACACACGCACACACACACACACACAACACACACACACACAACACACACACACACACACACACACGCACACACACTTTTCAAATGATTGGAACACAGCTTTCACTTTATCTACTCGTACATGTTATATGTAAGCATTAACCCGTCGCGCGCCAGCTATACATTATTATTATTGTAATCCTATTTTGGCCTTATTATAAGATTATTTTATGTACCTAGGTTTTATGTTGACGCTGTTGGATTATGGAAATAAATAAAATAAAAATAAACTATTTCTTTCTACTTCTTAAAATCTTAAAGCGGTATGTTTTTGTGAGAATGGTACAAAATAATGTATCCTCAATCGCCCATTGATTCTAGGTCAACATTTCCGTCACAAGGTTACTAGCTTAGGGGGTTGTGATTATTATACGTAAATGGTTAATATTAAGCATTCATTAAATAGAGAACAATAATGTCTTTGAACATACCTACTCACATTGTTGATACTCTATTGTGGCTAAATAATTTCTTAGTAAGTACTCTAGATATTATAATAATAATTTCAAAAACAAACCGCGGTATGATTTTCGCAACACTGCGTATTTTTGTCCCCTTGGAATCCACTCTCTTAATAACTGTCATTTACTTTTTTCTTAATTTCAGATTCATTGTTACCGAAAAAAACAGTTTATCCCAGTGATTGCTCACGTCTATGGTTTATAAAAAAATATGCCTAAATTTAAGTATTTGGACTCGATATAATACTTTTTATTGACCGTGCTCTTGGTCTAGTATTAGATGATCTAGATGATTAAAAGGTGACTAGACTATAATACTTGTAACTAGCTGCTGCCCGCGGTTTTACCCGCGTGGAGAATTCGATTTCAAGGTTTTTATTTTTTTTGCACGGAACCCTTTTCCAAAATAAAAGTAGCCTAAGTTACTCTTTATAACATCAGCTACCTGCTAGTGCAAGTCCCGTCAAAAGAGGCTCAGCCGAAAAAAGCATGCAATATCAACTGCATATTATATTTAACTATTGGTTTTTACCACTCAACTTTTAATAGAAGGTGATAAAACTGAGGCTAACCTTGTAACATTCAATGTATTCAAGAAAATACCGAATTAAATTTGCATAAACACAGCGAATATGTAACTTGAGATAATTACACAAATAGGTACACAATTTACATTCAAAAACCTTTTATAAAATAAATATGCGAGGAAGTTAAAAGGCAGTTAAAGTAAAGTATTTAGGTGTTGAAGTCCGATATTAAGACTAAAGTAAAGAATATTAAATTTAAGTAAATGAATGTATATACTAATTTTTGTAGTTGTAAATACTATAGTGGAGGATGTACAACAGGATTTGAAGAGAGGTAATAAACAGAAATAAGCGATGAAGTTATAAAGGCTCTTCTGGGGCCTGTTTCATAAAAAATATTAGTCTAATATTATTAGTATTAGTCTCATATTTTATATGGAAAAAAGAAAAAAAAGCTCATAATATGAGACCAATATTTTTTATGAAATAGGCCCCAGGGCACTTATGCACTATGCCACATTAGATTCCTTGACAATAACAATAACACGTGACGTCATAACGTGCTCCAAACATAAACGCGCCACGTAAGGACTTAATTGGCTCCATGGCGCCAAGACGTGGAAATTGATCATATTTCGAAAATCCATAACATGCGTGTAACGAGCCTTGTTGTGTCTGTCAAAGTTGACAATAACATACAGAATAGTATTTGACAACCATTATACGAAGATATCGTAACGAGTCGCGTTACATGTGTAAATTGTCATTGGGAATAAGGGCCCAGAAGTTAAGGTTCAGCCGTCCGTCCCAGTTGGTGTCGTAAGAACACAGTAGTTATGATATGTCAGAAGGCTTCGGGCTGTTTAAAATTACTGACACTGCTGGAACAGGGTAAAGGGCTGAAAGAAGTTGTGAGATTGCTATTATACTCGTAGGTCAACGGTTGTGATTCTTACAATGAGCTGTAATTTTCTTCCAGTGAGTGAAAACATCCAGTAAAATTTGCTAAGCTCGCCTGGCTAGTTGAAATTCTTATGCGTAGACCCATATGGGATTCTTTTGAGAGCCGCATTTCTACTTTTAAATAGTCTTTTTTCATTTCACTACTTTTATTGATTGCAATTAGTAGATTATGTTTTTAGTTATGTTCAAACTTATGGCTTGCGTATGCTCATTTGCTATCTAGGTTCCTAATTGAGAAGAGAGTCGATATTTTTCTTATACAAAGAAAATAATAAGTACTTCTTTTTACACGACTGCCCCAAAAAAGGGTGTAAATGAGTTTCTTTATTACACCATAACTTTGAAATGCCTGGACAGATGTGGGTGTATGGGGTATCATTAGAATCCTTACATCATCCCGAGTGACAGCGGAAAGGGCAGTCGTGTATTTTTGTTTTAATTTTATGCTCGATCCCTAGGTTAGCGTTTGACACCCCTATATTAAAAAAACAAGGGTCTTCACTGACATACTACTGGACAGAAACAGAAAGACAATAAAGGTAGTTTTTTGAAACAAAAAAGCTTTTTGGTTTTTTTTTACAGCGAGGTATCAAATCGTAAAAATGTGGTTCAGTAATCTTCAAAGTCAGATTTGACCACATCTGTGGCCTGATTTTCAAGTCTGGGAATAGATTTCATTAGCCGGTTAGCTCATGCGTTATCTGTTACATCAAACGCATTCATTACACGTTCATCCATACGCTATCTTTAACAAAGATGGATGGATACGTACCGCGTCCAAAAGTAGATTCGAGACACTGTTCAAATGGAAAACCAAGTTCACCAGGATAGGACTAACTCTTTTGCGAATGTCCGCCTGGGTGTGTACCATCACTTTGCTTTTGTAGTCTGCCGCCCAGCAGTGCAAGCATTACTGTATTCAGATTTGATGAGAAAAGCCAATTAAATTACTGGGCTTATGTGACAATAACTAATGTCTCAGCGTAACGAATGCAATGCAGTGCTCCGCCGGTCTTCGTGTTTCAAAGTTCTGAGTGGCACTGTAATTTTTATGGGGCGGCATTACGCTTACAATCAGGAAAACGATCTGCTCGTCTCGTTTGCAATATCTAAACTTCTGTACTAATATTATAAAGCAATAATAAAGTTTGTAAGTGGGTTTTTTGTTTGTTTGTTACCGATGATCTCTGGAACCGCTGTTCTGATTCCAAAAATTATTTCACTAACAGGAAGCTACATTATCCCTATTTATATTATACTTACCCGAATTCACTTACGTAGTAGGTATGGCCAAGCTTCGACGATCGCCCGACCGGTTTCGAGGTATTCGGTACCTCTTCATCAACGGAGCTACACGCAGTCGCTCCGACTGGTTGCTGCGCGTGTAATACAGTATCCGTGGCTACATTTTATTCTGATTTCGCGCATGTGAAATCGCGGGAAGACGCTAGTAGAAAAACAAGTTGACAGTGGAAACATGGGCAGCATTCACTTGTTTTAGCGATGATGGGTCAGTGGTTGTAACGTCGGCTGTGGATCTTTATTGATCGATGGTTCGAATTCTAAAATGAGCGTGATGTTTCAGTGCAGGAATACATGGAACTATAACATTGGTGGTGGTGGTTACCTCCATATCTACACCATGATTAACTTTCACTTTCGCAGAAGAATAAGTCCTACAATCTAGAAATCGTTCACTCCAGTATTTCTGTCCATCGAAAGGATGACTGGAAGAGACCGCTTCGCGATAAATCCTCCCGCAACCTTTACTTCACTGACAAGATTTTTTCCATAGTATTATTACATTTTACTCATACCAAAATTATAAAATATAGAAGTTTTTATTTGTGTGAACTAAAAATGTAAATACCAACAGAAATAGATTTATCGTTATAGGTACGGCATCATACAGACAGTTTCTTTGCCTATACTGATATCGTATTTTAGGAACGCTCTTTGGCATTGACACTGACCCAAAACGGCTGCGTGTGTCAATGTCTTATCTCTCTGGAGTTATAGCGCAAAGCGATGAGTTTTGGCGGTAACGCAAAAAAAAGAATGCATGTCTCTTGTCGATATTGTATTATTACCAAATTCTGTGATTTCAAATGTTAATGTGTAGTAATGGTGGATTATTACCATACGCTATCACTATACTTACCATACAAAAAAAAACCGGCCAAGTGCGAGTCTGACTCGCGCACCGCTTGTTCCGTACAAACTACATTCACCAAATTAATCAATTAAAAAAAGGTCTTCAGATTTTCCCCTTTAATTGTGCTATGACATTGCTTCATTCATGATTATAGGTCAACGGGAAGTATCCTATAGGTTTTGATTCCCTTGAGGTATAAGCAGCCGTGCCTTTTGATTGCGTTGATTTTTTCACAGCTTCAAGAGATCGCAGACCTATAATAATATTAACTAGATGTGCCCTGTCGACGTAGTCTAAGTTACTTCTTATAATATCAGCTATGTGCCAGTGAAAGTTCCGTTAAAATCGGACCAGCCGTTTCAGATATTAGCCGGAACAGACAGACAAAAATTAATTTTTTTTGTTATATGTTACGATAATATACTTTTAAACATGCATTTAGGTAAATAGCTGTTATTTTGACATTACAAACAGACATTCCAATTTTATTTATTAGTATACAGTATAGATATTTGTACCTTTAGATATAGCTCCAGCACGTGTTCCTGAGAAATGGATCTTGACAGACAGATGGATAACGAAGTGATAAGGGTTCCTTTTTTTGAGATAAACTGAACAGGACTCTAAAATAAGATTTATGATTTAAAAGACACCTGATAAAAAGAGCTGATGATCTTCAAATATCTGAACAGATTTTATTGATTCATCAATATTGTCTTTATCGCGAGTGCTCCCATATACTTCTCAAAAGTGATTTTCGCTGTCATAAAAAAACAATTTTACCATTCAGATAAAAATTAAATACTTCATATACTACCTATGCCGATATCACCAGTATCACCAGTATATGCCTCATTTTTGGCAGTGACATCGATCATGATTACCACTTCCCTAATTAACATTGCCATAAATCATTGTCACCCGCATGCTCCGTTGACATTAACCGAAGACCTGATGCATCAGGCTTATTCTCACACCCGCACCTGTCAAATTGACAGTACTGTGGTAAAGATGCATCCATTCCATTTGTATCCATTCGTATGTATGTTACTAGTTTAATTATCAGAATTCGTAACTCCAACAAAAAACTTACGTTTTTAGCGTGTTCACTGTCTTTGCTAAATATCATCAGTTATGAGTCTTTTTTATAATTGTAATAACGAGACGAGGACGTTTGCCTGATGTTAAACATAACGGCGGCCCATAACAATTGCAGTGCCACTCAGAAATTTGAATCAAAGGCTTGCGCGGCACTGCAGGCGTTATACCCTCAAACATTAGGTAATTTCAGTGACAACTTTGCTCATCCAACCGAAACACAGTAATGCTTGCACATTCTTGCTTGGCGGCTGATTTCAAGGGCAAACTTGTGTTACCAACCCAGATGGACCTTCGCAGAAGAGTCTTACCTTACCTTAGTCTTACGGTACCTAGTTAGTCTAACCTTGGACTCATAATTCTATAATATGTCAAAATTTTAGACACATAGACGACCTATCGAATAACGGACTGTATTCTGTTTTGTGTATGAATAAATAAATAAATAAAAAATAAACGCTACAAAACGTATTTTTAGAACTAAAATATTACTTATTTTTTGCTTTGTGTGTATGCGTGTGTGATTTCTTCCAGATCACCGACCATTGAAGTTTATCGTCAAAATAAATGGAAGGGGCTTAAATTATTTACATCTTCCGTTTCTCAAGTAAACAAACTATAAAGATGTTACAAATTACAAACTTATACGTATTCGCAAGTTAAAAAACTAGGCTAATAGCTAGTGTAGTGATAGTTTTCGATCATTTTAATAGGAGTTACAAAAAAGTTCTTAGTGCTTCGACAAAGCACTTTTTCTTATACATACTTTATCTTACAAACTTTTTGCGAAACGTTCTTCAACGGCGGCAATAAATAATGAACTTATAACGGTATATTTCCCTTTCAACGATGTAAGTAAGACCGTACGAACGGATCTCTTGAGACACTCCGATGTTGACTTTTCAAAACAGTATAAAAGACAACGATTTTATTATTCACAAAACCTTTTTTCTTTCTGTGCCTAAAATATTTACACGTGGGTAATTTCGGTAAGAGAATGTATGGAAAGAGCAGATGTCGCTACGCTAAGCAAGCGTGGAAAAGTAGAATCTATTCTGATTTTGGTTCATGCATAAAGTATATGGTACGTTCACGAGAGAGGGGAATAACCTACAGGAGGGAAAGGGTAACCAGCGCGTGTTATGTAGTTTTTGTTGACACCATTGGGATGTTGAACGAAACACGAAATACATAATTACTGTCGTTACAGGTCAAAGATCAACACATTAACACAATAAATATGAAATTTACAAAAAGTATATAATGTCCATCGAAAATATTTATTATATAATTTGCATGTAATAGTTTCCCGGATTCAACTATTTTTTTTTTATTTTTTTATACTTTATAGGCTTACGTTTGACCACTATCTCACCTGGTGTTAAGCGACGATGCGGTCGACGATGAAGCACGCTTGCCTAGAAGATACCTATTCACTCGCGCCTTGAACAACCCAGGTTGTAGCGATCGGGGAACACAGACTCAGGCAAGGAATTCAATTCCTTAGCGGTAAGCATAATAAATTATTTACCATCCAATAGTATAATTCAAATGATTGTTTACATTTCAATGAATAAAACAATTTACGATGGCTATGTATGTTTTTAGTACAACTTCATACCAATCACAAAACTATGATTACATCACAAATTGTTTCCTTCTTTCTTCTCCCACGCGGTATATACTTTTATAGCCTATATGTGTTATTCCAAAATCTAAACTATCTACATTCCAAATTTCATCAATACCGGTTTAGTAGTTACTGAGATACGTGGTAACAAACATTCACACACGAACTTTCGCTAGGATAAGTAGGATTATTTCCATGTATCGCTGAATCATGATCTAGTTAGAAAATACACGCGTACATCCCAAAAAGCAAGATGTACATAATGAATTTAATTTAGACTCGATTTTTCCTCACAGAAGATAAAATCGTTCCCTGAATCGCGTGGGCGAATTTCACAGTATTTTTTATCATGCCGTCAGGGTTGCTTGCGGGAATATTGCGTGATGATGCGATTGCTACCTACACATGTTAAGTTACCGTTTTCCTGGATGGGGATTTCAGAAGTGAATTATTGTAGGGTAAATGCCAGAGGTTAGAACAGAGGCCAGAGGGCCAGTGTTTAATGAGTTTAGCGAATAAGGAGTTTGAGAGATACTGGTGTCGATTCTGTCGTTTCATACCTAAACCGAATTTTAGTTTCGCTCTCTCTCTTTCCAATACATACCATGAGAAAGAGATGGAAGATGTACGCATCTGATCGTTCGATATTTTTTAGGGTTCCGTACCTCAAAAGGAAAATAGGAACCCATAAGTGAGACTGTAGTCTCACTTCGTTGTCCGCCTGTCAGTCTGTCTGTCTTTCAAGACCGGGAATAAAAACCTATAGGGTACTTTCCGTTGACATAGAATCATGAAATATGGCAAGCAGCAATGTCTTATAGCACAAGTAAACGGAAAAGCCCGAACACCATATATTCGAAAGTAAAGAACAAATATTTTTTTTTAATTATTTATTTTGCTGAATGTAACTACGAGTAATTACCTAACGATTCTCGTGACGGACGGACCAACTATTTACTTACCTACTAGTTTGCATGGAACCATCGGTCGCGAGTCCAACCCGCACTTGGCCGGCATTATTATTATTAAACCGACATCCTGACAAACCTCTACAGAATTATTCAGATCTTGACATGAATCTAAGTGGTCATGTGTAAATGATTGTAGCTTGTAATTACAATAAATATTGTTCTCGGAGATTATAGTGGCAAGGAGGATAATCTTGTTTTGTATCAATGTTTTTTTACAGGAAATAATGTGATATGTCAATAACTAGCGCTTCATGGCTCTACTCTCATGATTTCGGATTAAAATACTTCTGCTTGACTTATTCCTCTTTTACCGGGTTTACACAACACATCTCCTTTTATATA
Organism: Crocallis elinguaria; assembly: GCA_907269065.1. NCBI lineage: Eukaryota > Metazoa > Arthropoda > Insecta > Lepidoptera > Geometridae > Crocallis > Crocallis elinguaria. Next base: position 4,256,464 of record OU026079.1, on the reverse strand, counting down.
TTCTTAGGACAAAGGCCCCTTTTCTTGCATTTGTCACATCTGAATATATTATAACCTCCAAAAATGTTATTGATAAATAATCAATACCTAATTTCTAACTGGTTTTAACAGAAAACGGCTTTGGTAAGCCATTTTTGGGCTGGCCAGCATTTGGATGGGTGACCGCTAGCATCATTTAGAATACAAAGTCTACGTGATTCGGGGGAGAGGCCATCGTTCTCAACTGGTACACTAAGCCATACCAAACGACTTTATGCAACCTTAGATATTCTGGCACAAGGGCCGGCCATTTTGCCCTCGTCAAAGTACGTAAGAATGGAAAACAATAATAATAGTAAACTAAGAACTTATCCATTAAAGCGGTACATAAAACACGACGTAACTATCATGAACGCCTCTGTTAAGGTGTCAAGAACCCAATCACGGATTTACTGACCGACACCTATATAATATATAAAATATATTTTATAGTGTTTTCCGACACTAACGAATGTTCACGCAAATATATACATCACAAAAATTTCGCTTCCAACAGGATTCGAACCTGCGTCTTCAACCAGAAGACGCAGACCAGACGCCTATATATTTCATAAAGTTTCATTTCATAAAATCTCTCGCCATTTTATTGGTACTGTAACGTATCACAATGGAGTAGGCAATCGCTACAAAGCGAGGTCTGCTAGATAGAGCTACGGCTTGTAAGCTGGAAAGAAAACATCATCTCAAGAATTTCGCAGTCAACACCGATTGCTCCCATACCCTAGTTGATTTAGGCCTCTGGTCTAGATAACCAGAAGACGCAGGTTCGAATCCTGTTAGAAGCGAAATTTTTGAGATGTATATATTTGCGGGACACCTATATACAAAGAATCCTCTTTAATAAGGCTGAGTTTTTGGAAAAATTAACAAAATTTGGCATTTCAGTTAATTCAAAACCAAAAATAGTTCTAAAGAACGGCGTACGAAACCAACAGTCCATTCAGATGACAGTTCACACATGTCCAGTCGCCCAAAGTTCAATAATTCGGCATTTTCACGAGCCATTGGTCGGGATAACGAGTCGCCGAGACTGCTTTTGTTTCACCACAGTTTCGCCTATTATTCAACTTCATCTTCGACTGTAGAAGTATTTGTTTACGGGAATGTTCTAGAAGAGCTATGTTTGTTGTTTTGTTTGTTTTCTATCACTGGCTGGAATTTCTGATACATTAATAATTTAAATTTTGTCTGATCCTAAGTTAAAGGCGTTAGCTAAACAATCGATGGATATTAATATCTTAGCGTGGTATGTTGCTAGCTTCTAAAAAGATGGAAATTATTCGAATCAGTTCTACCACAATATGTAGCTCGATAAAAAAAACTGATACAACATCGAAACTTAAATTAAATACAAAAAAGATACCTATTATAACACCGATGATCTTCGACCAAGTTTCACGTCAAAGCCGATAATCGATTTCGAAATTTTAGTTTTTTATACTATTAGATTAGGAGACGACCTGTTCATTTGCCTGATGGTAAGCTTACCGACGGCCCATAACAATTGCAGTGCCACTCAGAAATTTAAAACGCAAAGTCCTGCGCGGCACTGCAGTGCACTCGTTACTCTGAGACATTGTTATAAGTCCAGTAATTTCACTGGATACTTTGTTCATCAAACCGGAGCACAGTAATGCTTACACATTACTGCTTGGCAGCAGACTTCACGAGCATAGTGGTGGTAGTAGGTAGCTGAAGAGTTAGTCCTGCTTACTCCGTACATGACATATCTATGTATAAGGAAAGCAATAAATACCGATTAAATAAATAAGCTATTGACATTTGTATGTATGTACGACTTTACCGTTTTAGTCAATGACGAGTAATTTGTTAGAGCGGACTTTCGCTTTACGGCTTCTTTTATAGATTTTAAGCGATTGCGGAAATGTGTGGTTTGGAGAGGAAGCTGGATGTTTTAGAAAACATCTCAATAAAATAAATGTTGAGGATGTGGATGAAGCGTGGCTTTTCTTGTGTAAAATAATTATAATTCGTGTTGCTTACAGATTTGCTGGTAAGCGCTCAGAGATAAAAAAAATATTTTGCTTAGGTTAAGATTTAGAGACGAATTTAAGCGTGGGGCCCAAGCTTCTTCTTCCATGTCAAAAGCAAAACTGTCTAAAATTTGGACGCAAAAGTTCGCCTCAGTACTCGAACACTCAGTTTGTTCCGATGCCATACAATTTTTTTGAAAACTTTTGTCCGCAGCTTGTCTGCCTTAGCGGCCGCGGTCAGTGGCCCAATGTGCGGTTGCACTAAGTGTGGAAAATTTTGGTTTTTAAATTTAAGCGTTTTATTGATGCGACGCGTGATCAAAATGCTGGTACTTATTTGGCTCAACGGATCAGCATTGCGGTTCAACGAGGCAATGCCGCCAGCATGCTGGGTACGCTTCCAACTGGTAGTGGGCTAGAACATTTGGATTATCTATAGGCCTACTTGGGCTTGTAGATTATCCAACTGTTTTTGTAGCTAGCTAGGTTAGATGTAATTTTTATTTATGTATTAGCTAGAAAATATGTTCGGAGCTTCAGCTTCAATATTGTCTTCTGCAATACTTACACTGTAATTTAAGCGATTAAAACATGAAAGTAAGGATTCCTGAAAAATAAAAATAAACGACTTCCTAACTTTCTATAATCACAATGACAACGGTCCTGCACCGACTTTCATCAGACATTCACAAACGACCAGCGCCATCAATCTTGTGAAATTAAACGAATCCCGAAAGCATTTCATTTCGTAGACCTATCGTAAAAATTCGAGGACGACACCCAAATTCAGTAGCTGGCGTTAAATTGCCTCCAAATGTTATGAAAAGATGAGCTCTCGAGGGAAATTCCGTGTCTCCACAAAATTGGTCGATAATTGGCCAAAGGTGCGGAAATCACACTTTTAAAGCGCGCTTTGTTGTTAAACAAAGTGACTTAAAGCTTTTGGAAAACACAGAACAGTTGAGTTATTCAAGTATTTAAACTCTGGTACAGTGTTCTTTTGAGGGAAGCTGTAACTTCTAAGAATTTCAATTATAAATTTGCGTTAAGGAGTTTAGAGTTGGCAAGAATATCAATCTCGTGAACTGAGCGACAAATAATGAGAGTTTATTAAAGTTACAAAACAATTTTTTTTATGTTTCCACGCGTGTTGTTCTAGTCTAAGTAGACGTAGCTATCTAAAAATCCATACATTCTATAATTACATTTTATATTGTAACACTAATACAAATAATATGTTAGTGGGAGGACTAACTCTTCTGCGAGTGTCCGTCTGGGTTGTTACCACCGCTTTGCTCGTGAAGTCTACCGCCAAGCAGTAGTGTGCAGTCATTACTGTGTTCCGGTTTGATGAGCAGAGTTTCCAGTGAAATTACTGGGCTTATGAGACTTAATACCTAATGTCTCAGGGTAACGAGCGCACTGCAGTGCCGCGCAGGCCTTTGTGCTTCAAACTTCTGGGTGGCACTGCAATTGTTATGGGCCGGCGTTATGCTTACCATCAGGCAAACGACGAGCTTGTCTCGTTACCAAATAACATAAAAAAAAAAAAAATTAAACCCTCTGTAATGAAGTGGTTCGATCGAAAAGTTTGTTTTTTCAACAGTGCGCAAGGGTTGCGGACGTGACTCACGACCCACGACGGAATAAATATTAGGACTTGATATTTACACTTAGGTACTTAATATTATACCTACTTAGATATCGAGTTGAATTTATTTTTAGGAGTTATCTGAGATTTAAAATAAAACACCAGCTTCTGCCCGTGGTTTTACCAGCAGCGTCTCCACGCCTGGTTGGATACTCTCCAGTGCGCATAAACGACATCTACGTAAAAAATCTCGTTGATCCGTAGAAAATAGTGTTGATAATTGAACAATACAAAATATTTGTGCTCCTGCTAAATAAAAAAATTGTATTTAATATTTAAATGTTTTCTTCAAGGAGACAAAGGTTGAGAAAAGTACGGCTTATCTACAGAAGGCACACTTTCATTGGCTTACAGTAACTTTACTTCAGAGTTGAATTTTTGGCTGAATTTCGTGGAGAAAATATAACAGTATGATAAACAGCAATTTTATTTACAACGGATTACAATATTACATGACTTTTTTTATTTTTTATTTAATTGGTAACGAGACGAGCTGGTCGTATTTGTAACCTGTAACAATGCTTCGGGCCAGATCCTTCAAAAAAGCTTCGCCTTAATAAAAAATAGTTAAAACCACATTACTGTTTCCTATAATATTATTTCAAATAAGGTAGACGACATTAATCATAATACTAATACACCTTATGTTTAGGTATATGAGAGTCAGCTATTGAACGTTTATGATTAATTTGTGAGTAATTAGCCGTAATTTTCTGTAATAATTAGGAAATCACCAAAGCCGTTTTAAACAGGTGTCGACGAATTAAGAAAGTTTGCCTGCTAGAAGACCAACTCACTTATAGGTACTGGTGATATTAAAAAGTTACTTTTGAATAAGTAAAAGTAAAGTATTTAACGTTTTGCATTTGAAATTACAGTGTACTAATAGTATTTAATTTTTACTACATCCTAAATACAACATAATTTTTGGATTTGAAAAATAATGGTTTCATGAAAACTGAGTATTTTATACAGGGTGAGTATGAATTGGTATGTTATCCCGGTATCCCGGTAATGTACCCTACATTGCGGGTACGGGCTTTTTTGACGGCCAAAGCACCCAAGTGCCCCTCATGTTCTATGGCCGACCATATATGGACGCTTATGCAAGTATGCGTTTTGCTTTTGCAACAAGCGCGGATTACGATACAATACATGCGCAAGCGTGGCTTGATGTAAAACCATCTAAAATCCACGAAATAAACAAGAAAGACAGTACAGCTAGTGCTGTCTCTTTCACTCCCTGCCTGGGATGCAAGTGACGACGGCTCCGCTTTACGCTACAGACATCGCTTGCGCGCCACCGTGTGTTTACCGCGGCTTCTGCACTGAACACGCAATGGTTGTGGAACTACTTTTTTGACTTCTGAAATTGTAGAAGTGGCTGCGGTGCCTAACTGCACTGCTATAAACGTGGTACGTTTAGCGCTCGGACTAGATTTCTACCAAGCTCTACCATAGACGGTACGATTCGCGTGAAGCGGTGATCGTGGTTTTCACATGGTTTTAGCGTGGTCCGTAATTGATGCTTATCCACCAATCATGCTAATGCATACACCTAATGGTGTATGGGCTGTCTATCTCTATTTTGGGCGGGCGAGGAGAAGCCGGTGTTTGCGATCGAATGTGCCGGAAAGGTGAACCACAAACGCGGCCACTGCATCAGCTTATTGCTAGAAGCGGCAACTCTAACGGTCAGTTTGCGCCGATACCGTCCAAACAAATGAAAATTATTGTCCGCAGCTTGTAGTCGCGTTAGTAGCCACGATCGGTGGCCCGTTTGGCAGCACGAAAGCCTGCCCTTATTCTAGATTTATAGAGACAAACGATCACTTGGAGACAGTAGTCAGTCTAACCTATCGAGAATAACAAAAACCATTGCAATTTCTGACGAGACTCGACACTGACCCTGCTTCAATTGATTTTGTTAATACCGAGACGCGTCCTTACTCCCAAGGTTTGGCCCTTGACTTTTTAGTGGCTTAAAGTCTTAGAAAGATGTATGGGAAGTCGCGACCTGCAATTATCGGCGTTATCGTATACACGGAAGTGGAAGCTTTGATTAAGGAAATAGGGGTTTGATGGATTATTTAATTTCCTTTCAATGCTGCTTTGGAGTTCAAGGATGAGGTTGATAAACGGGAAAGGATTTTATTTAAGGCTTTTGAAAAGGAAATATAATCATTATACCTACCTAAGTTTAGGTACTTGTAGTGGGGTGATGTGTGAGCGTAAACCAGAAATCGAACAAATAAGAAAAGTCGAATAAATTTTAATTTTTTTGTACCCGACGTCAAATAATTATTTGTTTTAAGTATAGATAGTTATTTGTCCTGTGTTGGGATCATATTTTTCTTGACTTGAGCGTTGGTATGATATTAGATTTGAAAGTCTTTGACTGAGTCTAGATTTATTATTGGTTTTTTACCTACATTTAAGATAATCTGTTTGTACGACCTTTTCTATGCTATTGATGTCTAAATATCTAGTTAAATAAAAATGGTTTATATGTAGTATGGTAGAAAATATTAAAAATATCTATCTCTATCTCTGTCTATCTTAGGTGTAGCGGTCACAGCCAACTAATAATATTTTACTTCACTGCAGTCGTCCAATAGATTTTAGCACATTTTGTAGACAATTCAGTATCATGATACCACGAATCTATTTGGTTTATTTGACGGTTTGGAAAGTACTCAGCCTTTGCAAATTTATCGTTTATCGTTTAAATTTTTTTTAAATGTAGTTTCATAATGCGAGTCAAAAGTATAGGCTGACTTGGAAACGTAAGGTGGATCGTGATACTAAGTAGGTACTCTTAATTGGCTTATCGCAGTAATATAGTATAAGCGTATCGTAAATGTTAGGTAATATTTGGACGCACTAATAAAATATAGTTTTGATTTTCTTGTTTTATTTCTTTCCACTTACAAATCTTACAAAGTTATACGAGAGCCATTTCAACGACAAGAAGGTCTACTTTTTTTTATCTTAAAACTAGTGTTGGGCCGTGCCCATAGGGTTGTGCATCGAACCACCTCAACAGTAAATCTATCTAGTTTTTTGATCTAGTCTCAATAATCATTTTCACGGACATCAATCATATAAATCTTAGCCCATATCGATATGCACACCTCAAGATTCAAGCAATTCAAATCTAGAGTGAAGTAAATTTCATTGCAGGACCAGCAGGTTTATTTTAATTCATTCGGAATGATATCCGTGTCGGAATCGACTGTCTTGATCGTTTATATTTTGGAATCGCATCCCGTCTGAGAAATTTTCCGTTTAGATTGGACAGCTCAGCTGTATAAATACGGATGTAATACCGACAATATTTCTCTGTCGGGATGCGTTTTAGAGATATAAGCGATCAGAAAAAGTAGCTTCTTATACGGAATCATTCCGAGTGAATTAAAATCCCCCTACAGAGTTCTAAGATGCCATGTGTGTAAACGTATACAAAGTTGCGCATGAACTTCTACTAGGAACCATTATTAATATTGTAATAGTAAATGGGAAGTAGCAACGGGCAATTACTAGGGCATGTAGTCGTATTGCCGGTAATGGTTTGTTCCATAATTAAGTTAAAATAACACATTAAAAAGATTACGGGTAAAATATTATTCATGAACGAAGTATAATATAACAACCGCTTTTAATGCTGACGATGTTTTTTGTGCCTGTTGATAGCTTTATTTTTTCGCTTTGCGTCTACGCCTAAATTTTTCTTTGTACAAGCAAATGAGCTCGTTTGAATAATTCCACTACTTTCACAAATAACCTAAGCCGTAAAGATAAAGTCGCGCTAAAAAAATACCTTGCCAAATTATATCTACCATATTAGGGAGATAAGTCTGCGTATTACAATCAGATTGTCCTTTAGATGCTGTATTTTAATAGATATGCTTAGTTATTCTAGAAAAAATCAAGCATTATCGATACAAATACACAAATAAATAAAATTGAAGTGTCTGTTTGTAATATCAAAATAACAGCTTTTTACTTAATGCATATGAAAGTGTATACGGTACATAAAATGACCAAACAACCATTTTTAAAATTTTTGTCTGTCTGTCTGTTTGTTCCGAATAATCTCCGAGACGTCTGGACCGATTTTGACGGGACTTTCACTGGCAGATAACTGACGTAACAAGGAGTAACTTAGGCTACTTTAACTTTAGAAAAATAACGCGCAAATAAAGTATAACTCATGAAATCCAATATCTCCATGCGTGTGAAACCGGAGGCAGCAGTTAGTTGCAAATAATTCTTGAGAGTAACGTATTCCGAGTGAGGTGAAGCTTCCTTTGAACTAGTACCTTTGTAACCCTTGAAACATCATTTGAACGGATATTTTCCGAAAATCTCAGCGGATAGTGTTTAACATTCGAGGAGAGTATGAGTCGTTATGATGATGAGGCTACCGCAATCCCGAGAGACCCTACATCTATTTGGGTGGAAACGTTTGATCCGTCAGTACAATCTTATACTACAAGGGTTTACCATAACATGATTATGGTATTATTAGACGACTCCGTAGCTAAGTTGGTAGTAACCCTGCCTGCAAGGCGAGGGGTCCCGGGTTCGATTCCCGGCCGGGGCAGATTTTGTGTAAGCATAAAGTTTGTTCTCGGGTCTTGGATGTTTGTGATGTGTATCTGTGTATGTCCATGTCACCTGCGACACAGGGAATCCTAGTGCGGGGGTATGAGTGTGTAAGCGTTTATGTTTATGTTTATTATATATATGTATAATACATATATAATGTATAATATATAAGAGCGAGTGTGGCCGAGCGGGAACTTGTGCGACTTTCGATCCGACGCACCATAAATCGAATTTCGACTCGGCACGCACCAATGATTTATATCAAGTTATGTGCGGATATTCACACTCGCTCTAAAACGGTGAAGGAAAACATCGTGAGGAAACTCGCATGTTCAAGAACCACAAAATTCGAGGACATGTGACATCCACCAAGCCGCACTGGGCCCGCGTGGTGGATTATAGCTCATAACTCTCTCTCTCTGAGAGAAAGCCGGTATCCCAGCAGTGGGAGCATAAGAGGCTGATAATGTAATGTAATATATGTATATTTTAGAGACGATACAAAAATGTGTTTTGTACAATATGTCTCAGGGTAACGAGTGCACTGTAGTGCCGCGCAGGCCTTTGTGTTTCAAAGTTCTGAGTGCCACTGCAATTGTAATGGGCCAGCGTAATGCTTACCATCAGGCAAACGACCAGCTCGTCTCGTTACCAAATAGCATAAAAAAATATAACTTAATCATAATATTGGAACCATAATATTTGACTCTTTACAATTATTTCAATAAAACCCAAGAGAAATGCTTCTCATTCGGTCATAAAGAGGTCAAAAATTATGCCATGAAAAAAAAGTACCCAAACCTCTTTATGAGGAACTACGTTGGTAACTAACCAGACCAGCACTATTAGCTCCTTACGAAGGTCGCAAGGAAATTGCTTGCAACCCTCGTAAGGTTTGACAAGCACAAAGTAGGATTAGGAGTACCTGCGGAATAATCGCATGTGCTGTCTCCTGTAAGACCGTCTGTTATTTATCCTTCCTACATCCAACATAATGGGAGTGAGCTTTTATAGCCTCAATAAAAGAACTTAAACTATACAAATAACATAAATCAAGACACGAAATGACTGCACCCATACACGCACCGTTTGTGTTGCCAGGCATCTAAATTATTCAAATAATTTTACTCTTACCGTATTTTCTCTTTAGTTTTAAAACTTGAATGTGTATAGCACAAGGCATTTCTGCAATGTATGTGAGTATGCGGTTGGAGTATTTCCAGAAAATGTTAAGTCTCAAAAACTTTACTTTAACGGTTGTGTAAAGCTCTTTATCAAAGCAAAAATGGGTTTGATTTAGCGCTTTTGGAAAACGACGCAACTAACCAAAATTCTTTTTACAACATAAAAGTTGATAAAGATAGCGCAATTATATACATATGAATGTATTAGATAGATCTCTCTGTTAGAGGTTGCTTAAAGATATAAGATCGCATGTAGGATACGACCGAATAATACCGAATGTCTCATCGTAATTTATAGTTTCGTTCCTTTTTCCTCATTTATGTAGGTACTTACAATATCTTTTTATACTTTTGGTTTGAAATAAAGAGTTTTTGTAATGCATTAAACAATTTGAGGGAAAAGTTTTTGTACAGGCAACCCTGCTTTCCTTGAACTCTGCAATTCCTTCAGCCGAACCGAATGCTCGATCCGCAAAGTAAATAAACATGCCAATAGCAGGTGATTGGCGCCATTTCAAAGGGCACGCAGACTCGCAGCTGTATGTCACGGGCTACCAATAACGCGGAGTGTAAGTGGAGTATTTGGATTCAGGAACGGGGAAGGGAAGTGTTTCCATTTTTTGTAAAAATTTTAATGCTTGAGACACGAAGCGATTTGCTTGGAATTCTCGTACCCATATTCTGTCTGAGTCATCACCTGATCTGTGAAGCTCTTTTCGAAAGTGGGTACACGCGCTTGAGAGCCTCATCATCAGCCTTATATTACGTTCCTACTGCTAGGACACTGATCATGTCTCAGACAGAGAGAGAGTATGGACCATAATCCACAACGCGGGCCTAGTGCACGGCTTGGTGGATGTCACATGTTCTCGTCTACCTACCCTTTATAGTTATAGCTTTTGACACAATATGCTTTACTAAACTATAGCGAAATAATATAGCAAAGTCTGAACTGCGGTTAATTAAAACATATCGATAAGTGCCTTTCGGTAAGCCGTAAGCAGGGGCGTATTTACCCTAGGGCCAAAAGGGCCATGGCCCGGGGCGGCAGGCTGCGAGGGGCGGTGTAAGCAGAATTTATAAAACCCTACCTAATTCTTGTTCTTATTAATAAAGAGTAAAAAAATAATAAAAATAAACAAACAGTGTTAAACGTTATGAAATATATTTTATAGTGTTAACCGACACTAGCGGATGTTCACACAAATATATACATTACAGTTATAAACGGTTGAATACTTAGTTAAAATGTGGTTTGTCTCTTTCGATTCAGTTTAAAATTGTCAAATACCAATAAAGGCTAAACATAGTTTACAACTAAACCACCGTTTAACACTGTTTATTAATAAGAGCTTAAATGTCGTAAGATGGTCGTGGGCGTGGGTGTATGGCAGGGCGGCGGGGCCTGCAGGCCCAGGGCGCTGAATCCTTAAATACGCCACTGGCCGTAAGCCCCTAGATTTGCAACACTGGAAGGTATCGTGTAATAACAATGTATTCTGAGAGCAACTTCAGCACAATAGACAGTAAGTTGGGAGTACGCTTGGTGAGAGTTTAATTTGCGCTGTGTTGTTAACAAGTCAAATGTTGCATTGGCGTCAAATTTTAGTAGTCACAAGGACGTTTACTAACTTATACAACTTCTCTGTTCTATATCAAACTATTATTTAATCTATTTTATAAAAAGTTTTTGTCAATGTGACAAATTAACAACTAGCTGCTAACCGTGGTGACACACGCGTGGAAATTCCCACAGGATTCTTAAAATGTTCCGGGAAAATATAGCATATGTAGCATCTGTCTCTGGCTCATAAATTATCTCTATGACAAAAATCACATCGATCCGCTGTTCCATTGCTCCTTGAAAGAAGGACAATTAAAATACTAAACCAGTACAGTTCGTTGTTCCAATCGTGTCGAATCGAAACAATACAATAAAACAACCATAGCAGAATCCGTACTATCAATCCATATAGATGAATAAAATTGAAGTGTCTGTTTGTAATATCAAAATAACAGCTTTTTACTAAATGCATATGAAAGTATATACGGTATCTACTACAAAATAACCATTTTTAAATTTTTTTTGTCTGTCTGTCTGTCTGTCTGTTTGTTCCGGGTAATCTCCGAAATGGCTGGACCGATTTTGACGGTACTTTCACTGGCAGATAGCTGATGTTACAAGGAGTATCATAGGCTACTTTAATTTTAGAAAAATAATTAGGGTTCCGCGCAAAAAAATAAAAACCATGTAATCCAAAATCTCCACGCGGGCGAAACCGCGGGGCAGCAGCTAGTACGATAATAAATGTAAAGGTGTGTTTGTATAGGTTTGTTGGTTGCTCCTTCTTTCACGCAGCAACGGCGCAACGGATATCTGCGATTTTTGTATAGATATAGTTTATGGACCGAAGGGTAACGTAGGCTTTTTATCCCGGGAAATTACACTGTTCCTGTGGAAATCACCGTGTGGATGAAACCGTGGACCTAAGATAGTAGTTTATATTAATTACATTATCAGCCTCTTACGCTCCCACTGCTGGGATACCGGCCTTCTCTCAGAGAGAGTGGGTATGGGCCATAATCCACCACGCGGGTCCAGTGCGGCTTGGTGGATGTCACATGTCACTCGAATTTTGTGGTTCGTGAACATGCCGGTTTCCTCACGATGTTTTTCTTCGCCGTTTTAGAGCGAGTGTGAGTAATCCGCAAATAACTTGATATAAGTCATTGGTGCGGGCCGAGTCGAGATTCGAACTATGGTGCGTCGGATTGAAAGTCACACAAGTTCCCGCTCGGCCACACTCGCTCTTATTACTACTAGGTACTTATTACTCGCTTATATTAATTGGTTGTCTCTAAATGGCTTTTTTTAGTTTGGTATACCTAATAATTTCGCATAATAAGTCATGCATGTATTTGTTTAGCCTATAAAAGCTAATCCAACTGACTCATGTATAATAGCGATTTGCCGTTAATATGTTAATTTAAATGAGGCGTATAATTTTCTATCGACCCGCTAACTGCTTATTACGCTATATTCTGCGCTATAGTTATAGTTATGCTGTTAAAATAAATTGAGAATGATTATGGCTTATCCTAGATCTTTTTATATTAACAATTATTTACGGTTACGAGTTTAGTTCACGACTCTGTTACTTACAGTAGGCATAAGATTTTTATTAATTTGTACCTACTGTGTTGCGAAAGGTTTGGTTTCAACGTCGTAAGCCACCGTGGAATTGAGATAATTAAGGCAGGTTCGTGGTAAAATTACTATGAATCTAATAAAAAAAACTATAAGATGTACGTACTTTTTTACTCTGTGGCTTTTGATACTTTTAGTCTGTGACTTTTGAATCATCTCTAATGAGCAATAGCGTCGCAGTAAGAAAAGGTTCGTCACCTTAAGGTCAATTTTTGTTTGTGCAGTAGTTGTTTTAGACCTTTCTTAAAACGTATTTTTCTAGTCTATTGCCAGTATTGTATTACCGTGACAACGATTCTGTTATAATAAGATTTATGAACAAAGAGAAAATTAATGGGTAGATGCAAGTGACACTGACAGACTTTGACAGTTAAATAAAAGAAGTTAGATTTATGTTTCTAAATAGCCAGGCCATTAAGAAGGTTTTATGTTGATGTAAACTAGACATTGGTCAAAGGTGAATGCTATTTTAACCTTTGTTATCGCTGCATTAAATAATAGTATTCTATACTAACTGATGTAAGATCAAAAGCTACTAAGTGTCCTTACGTCTTAAATGAAAGAATTTGGGAACTGACGAAGGTATTCTTACCGTGACTGTACATAATTTTTGCTATGTTTATTACCTATTGTATGTTGTGTTTTCCTGTCATTGGACTCTCACTAGGATTAAGTTTTTTATTGCATTGTATAAGTTTAGTTAAAGTGTTAAGTCTGTTGGAAAACCTAAATAAATAAAAATTTCACCAAACACGTGACTTATAAAATATACCAAAAACAGAAACGCAACACATATGTATACTTATCATTGGGTAATAATTTTCATGAACATTTCTTATATTGAAGTTGGTTAATATTTTTTTAACCAATTCGCCTTGACAGATAATTATGGTGGATGGATGTAAAAACCTGTAAATAACGACTTGTCGTTCGTGAAAACTACTTTAGTTCAGTACAAACCACATTCTAAACTATATAACAAATAAATAGCTGTCAAACAATAATGTAGGGCTATCGAAAATATAAAAGAATACATCATAATAATTACATTACATACTAGCTCTGCCCCGTGGCTTCGCCCACGTAGCCAAATTTACTTATTTACTTCAGCTATCTGACAGTGAATGTCCCGTCAAAATCGGTCCAGCCGTTTCAGTGATTAGGTGGAACAAACAGACAGACAAAAATTGTAAAAATTTTTTTTTGTTAAAGGTAAGTACCGTATATACTTAAAAATCTTTTATTTTGACATTACAAAGAGATACTTAAATTTTAATAATTATATCTATAGACTAGACATACTAACAAAACATAAATTTCACTGTGCCTGTGGCTGTGGCGAACCAAATTTAACTCTACGGTTACCAATCATTGTTTTTAGCTGAATCTAAAACAAAACAAAAGTCCCTAATCATTGTTTACAAACACAGCAGGCTCATTCCCTAATTTGAAAAGAATGTCGAACATAATTTATTGTTTCTCAGACATCTCGTATTCGACCTACATTGGTATTATTGATGAAATATTGGCATATTTGCTTATTTCTCGTAAACATTACTGATTGACTCTCGTAACCGGGCCGGAAGTTACTGTTTTTCTCGGTATTGTCATGAAATCCACGTGCGTCTGATGTTCATTTATGTAGATCAGATACTTATTATATAGGTACACTATGGTACTTCTACATGCTTTTACTATAGGATTTACTTGTATTTATGTAATCTTGGAAGTAAATTTTAACCTACTACTAACTGTCGAATTGAAATGAAACTTTGTACCTATGTGTAAGTATGTAGTTTGGATGTCAATACAATAATTAGGTATCATGGAGCTGATCTGATGATAGACCCAGGAGGTGGAGAGTGGAACTCTTTAGTGGCTACTAGTAAACCCCGCACGAGTTGGAGCTCATGACTAGTTTTGACGAATCCAATAGATTGCACGTGATATCGAGGGCCTAATGATAAATCCAGCAGGTGGGTGGTGGAAAAGTCATTGGCTACTATTACCTAATAAAAAAACCTTCGCCACCGAGGATCACGCAAGACAGTGATCAAATACGTCAAGAGTAAATAACTATAATCTAAAAAATCTAAAAAAAAACACTCCATCCAATCTATTGGACTCGTCGAAACGAATTACCTATATGAGCCCAAACTCTAAGGTTTTACTTGTAGCCACTAAATCGCTCCAAACTACCAAATTATAGTTTTGTCATCCAAACTACACAATTATACATACAGTTTCATTTAGATACGACTATTAGAAGTAGGTTAAAATAGACATAGCTAAGATAAGTGTGTTAAATAAGTACTTTAAGAGGTTTTAGATCTTACTTTTCTCACACAAAGTGACAATGACCTATTTTTGACAAATAGTATCCCCTATCTGCATGGATGGTCGCTTACCTACGTGTATGGGACCCCAAATGTAAGTATTATACGAGGGGAAAGGAAAAGGACATTTAAGAAAATATGCTCTTAAGTGTTGAGAGTGCTGGTACAGTAAAAGTATCTGCGCAGTATGGACTATGAAATTTTGCTTGATTTTGTACGTTTTAAAAGCTGTCTAGATGAGATTTATAGAGCTGATGATGGTTTGTGTGCATCATCAGACTTATTGCGCTCCCACTGCTGGGATACCAGCCTTCTCTCAAAGAGAGAAATAGAGAGAGTATATACCACAATCCACAACGAGGTCCCTGGTGGGGCTTGGTGGATGTCATCACCTTCCTTCACTGTTTTAGAGCGATTGTGATGACTGATAAACTAGGATTTTGTAGGCTATTTGAAGGCTTATAATTATTGTTCCCATATCATCTACTTATTCTACATTTCGTTTTAATTTTAAAAAAATCTGTTTTTTATTTATTTATAGTTATTAGTAAGTACTACTCTTAAGATATTGTGTATACTATACACAATATACACTGGATAGGTTACCTATTTATTTAATAAATTTTGTTATAATTATATTTTGTAGGAGATTCACGGATTGTCCTTACTGTCTGTTTGAGGAATGTACTATGTGCTGACGACGGTTTTTGAGGAACGTCCTTGTGACGTTCTTTGTGGAGTTTGTATGAAAGGTCGTATGGTGGACCTAATGGGGGTGAGCAAAATTATAGAATTATGACCCTAATGTGGTATAAACGCCTGGTGGTAAATTAAAACGTGAGGGGAAAGTAAAAAGTTTTTTATTGACATAAAAAATATTCCAAAAATGAATTGAATCCATAGAATTTCACTTCTGAAATAGAAACCACTAGCTGTATTTCAGGAGCCAGTGGAATCTCCCATTTTGAGATTCTATATTATAGGTCAGTAGGTATGCGTTAAGTAACAACTTATTATTACTAAGAAAGTAAACATTAAAAAATATGTATAAAATAATAATAATATAGAAAAGAAAAGGATTTACAAAATAAATTAAAATTTAATGAAAGATATATGTATTTCAAGTTGTATAAATTGTTGTAATTGACTTTTTATGCTAATAAATAATGAGACGAGCAGGTTTTTACTTGATGCGTGCCCTTAACAATTGTAATTCCATCCAGAACTTTGAAACACAAAGGCCTGCGCGGCACTGCATTGCCCTCGTTACCCTGAGACATGTATTTGCCTAACCTAACCTACAATTCAAACTGAAGAGTTGGTGCGTTCAATGCTTTTATGATACAGCTAACCTATTTTCTGATGTAGGCAAAAGATTTAATTTGGATTTACTTTGGAACTAAAGTTTATTTGTACTCGGCCTGAGTTTTGAATGAATCGATCTATAAGGACAAAATACACACTCTGAAAAATTAAATAAATTACCTACATACCTAAAAAACTAACTAGAACTTAGTATGAATTTAGTTTAGAATCTTGTTTTCTTTTTCACGAAAATAAAACTTTTCTGCCCGAACAAAAATAAAGCATAATATAAAAACTCGACAATTTCAATTAAAATCTCCGCCCTGCTTTTTTAAGCCCGATTTATCATAGAACAGTTAATGAAAACAATAACTCTGAGAGCTTTAAGAAACCGTCGTATTTATAAGGATGTTGCAGTCTAATAAACCGGTCTCATTATTATAATCAAGTTCAGGAAAAAGATCTCATTTCCACAAGGGCGGAGCAGCCCCGCCGGGGTTCTAAAGAATACTACGCAACAAAAGAAATAAATAGTTAATGTTTAATTCTATCTCAATTCCCTTGAACCCCTGTTTGATACTTATAATTGACTAGCGACTCGTCCCGGTTTCGCACGGTTTCATCCGGTTTTCAGGAATTGTAGTTTTCGAGATTTCTTGATATTTCAAATTAAAATTTCGTTTCAAATAAGTTTTTAAAATGTTCCTTTGTAGGAATCATGATTAAAATTAAGTCTATATAGTCGTCACCAGTCCTCCTCCTCACTCCTGAGATATTTCGTTTTCATATTCCAGATTTGAAGGCAAAATGAGTAGAAAAATGGTCTAGTCACTGGAAAGCTGATTAATTAAGCGTATGTAAATGAAATGTTTAATTAAAAACCCAATTATTCTTCTTTTTCAACATTTTAACGAGTTTGGGAAACATGAATGTTGGTGAGTTCTCCATAGAAATGGAAATTCGTTACGGAAGCTTAGCTCTTAATTAAGGATTCACGAATCATCTAGACTTAGAGATTCAAATTTTTGAATTGTTACATTTGGTTTTAATGGATAACATTATTTTATAAAACGATTTTAACCAAGTTACTTACATCTCTTGTGATATTTAGTTTTGAGGCAGAGTTTTAAGGTTTTTTTAGTTTGTTCTACTCCCGTTTGGTTTCACATCACCTCACCTATATGTGATGTGAGTGTGTGTGTATGTGTGTGTGTAGGTTGTTGATGTGAAACGAAATTGTTGTAACTTTTTTATTCACTGTTTTTATATTCAATAGCATTACCTATAGACGAGCCGTTCGTTTGCCTGTAAGCATGACTCCAGAAAAAAATGCAATAAATGGTAGTACTGTAATTTATTTCTGGTGTTATGCTTGTTTGTAGTACTACCCAGAACTTTGAAACACAAAAGCCTGCGTGGGACTGCAGTGCGCACATAAGCCCAATTTCACTGACTATTTCGCTCATCGAACCGGAACACAATAGTGCTTGCACATTACTGCTTGGCGGCGGACTTCACGAGCAAAGCGGTGGTACCTACCAACCCAGACGGACACTCGCAGAAGAGTTAGCCCTACCACCTAGTACACATAGTTTATGGACCGGAGAGTAACATAGCCTACGTTTATCCGGGAAAATGCACGATTCCTGTGGGATCCACGCGAGCGAAACCGCAGACAGAAGCTAGATAAATATTGCACAATATGTGTATACCGATTTCATAGTTTACAAAGTCGCAATATCAGATAAAAATAAATATGATTTCGATATCGACTCGTCGGAACTATAAAAGTAAATCAAACTCTGACGGTTTCTGATTACATGGGAAAAGATCATTTTTAACTTCAGCCAGTGCTCGATTCCTTGGGTCCAACTTGAGAAGACGGATTTGGTAGCTCTCGAGTTTCCAAGGGTTACATTTATAACTTTTAATGATAGGGGTGTAGGAAGGGGCCTTGGAAATGTTTGCTTGCTATATTGGGAAGCGTGTACGAAAATATTTGATAGTAAACGACAATGCATTTTTCTTCATCTATCTGATAATGAGACGAGCTGGTCGCTTGCCTGATAGTAAGCATAGCAGCAGTGCCACTCAGAACTTTGAAAAACAAAGGTCTACCCGGCACTGCAGTGCGCTCGTTACCCAGATACATTAGGTACCCAGTAGTTTCACCGACTACTTTGATCATCGAACAGGAACACAGTATCGCGTGCTCATAGCGGCTTGGCAGCTACACGATCAAAGTAATGCATACCCATCCCAGACGAACACTCGCAGAAGTGGTCCTACCATTTGCTGTAATACAAGAAACTAATAACTTTATACATACGCACATCTAGGTACAGTTTATAGTACACGAAATACTATTACTTTGCACTCAGATAAAGTAAAACGAAAAATACCACTCATAATGTGCGTATTTCTCTCAAGCTTCAAGTCGAGAGATTACATTAAGGTCATTGGGATCCAAAGATTTCATAATTTTAAGCCTAGACACCACAAATTCTCGGAATTCGTTACCTCGAGCTGTCTCGAGGAAAGTGAGAAAAACATTTTACAAATTAGTTAAAAAAACCTCTCCTTAAAATTTAATTACGCTAGTCTAGCTTTTAGTTTAACTTTTATTTTAAACGCAAACTTTTTAGATTTGAATAAATCATTGAAGTGTTTTCTTAATGATTTTAAAAGCAGGTATCCTGTTTTTTCGTAACGTATAGCGGTAATAAATCCTAATGTTTTGGCGAGAGGGAATGCCAGAGCTTGACTGAAACTTTTTAATATTACAACCATAAATTAAAGGTGGTAAAATATTGGTTTGAACCGGAAAATGAGTTCAATTTTCGCTCAAAAGGCCGATGCAGGGTGCTGATTTATTACTGAATTAAAAATCAGTGCTTCGATGGCGATAAAATCAGTCTGATTTATTGTTTTGATAACAAAATTGTTTCTTTTTAAAAGCTTAATACTTTTATTAGGTCATATTTAAAAAAAAAGAGATCAAATTACCAGCAAGTCAAATTATCAAATAAGTACCAGCATTTTGGTTACGTGTCGCATCAATCAAACGCTCTGGCAAAATTTTGAAAATAATTATGAACCAATGTTTCAACACCAAACGGCGGAAATATGTTACCGCTCCCGAGGTTAGCATATTTGCGCCGCTTGAGTCGCTCAGCTCTAGAAGCCTCGGCGCCAGCTGTAATTTATGTCTCAGAAATATAAGACGGTGCCAAAGTGTCGACAAAATTATTGTCCCACACTAGGACGATTAACACCCATATCTCTTCACTTCACTTGTTTTACATAACGAGAAGAGTCCTTTGCGCAAAGTTGCAAGGTTAGCACCGGTAGACATAAAGAGATACATAATGCGCGACTTTGTTCATGTCGACATGGATGTCGACACAAACAAAGACGCGCATCTTAGCCGGTAGCCCTTTTATCTTTAAATAAAAAAGCTGTGTTTGTAGTTAATTTTGGTTTTGAATGAATTTTTGGTTGTCTTTAGGTATATATAAGAAAACTACAAAATAAATAAAATGCGGTATAATTCATTATAATGGTAATTGTAATTATGATTCTTGAATAACTCAGAAATAACCAAGTTGCGGACATGGTATCACATTATCAAATTAGCTGCAAATATGCTCTGCTTGAACCACTCGCAAGGTATGTATCGCATTTCCAATATGAAAGATGAATCATAGGATACTATGATAACATACGCAAAAAGCGGCGTTTAACAGTGCATTGAATCATATAACCCCCACGCATTACGTCTACCGATATAAAAGTACTAAAGGATTATACGAACGAGTGGGGATTATTATTATAAGTTATAAGCGCAATTATTTATCCTCACCTGGGAGTATTTGTATCAGTCGGGCGTTCTGTTTGTTTTCTTATATTTGCCACAAATACTTCTACGTCAGGGAGAAAAATTGCCATTCTGGATTTAAAAGCTTTCATTTTACGTAAATTATACAATATTGATGGGATTTTGAAACATTGTATGTTTTACAAAATATTTTAAAAAAGAAGATGGCCACAACACTGCGGTATTGCTACGCGTGACGCAACCCAAAAGCGACGCTGAACTGCAACGCAAAAATTTCATCGCATATCGCATCGTACTAGAAAACTATGAGCATTCTATGCGGCACCGTATCGTAAATTTCTACGATGCGTTGTGCGATATCGTAGATTTTGACGGTGGGTCGCAATGCAGTGTTGTGACTTGTATGGCCTCGCTTACACAAAAGAGATTAAACGGAGAGAATATATCTCATGGAGATACACTTTAAAACGTTTAGATAGTAGCCAGTGAAATCAATGGGTTATCTAATGTCTCAGGGTAACGAGCGCACTGCAGTGCCGCGCACGCCTTTGTGTTTCAAAGTTCTGAGTGGCACTGTAATTGTTATTGGCCGGCGTTATGCTTACCATCAGGCTAACGACCAGCTCGTCTCGTTAACAAATAGCCTAAATATATATATATATATATAAGTTATACTTATCTATTATAGTTGCAAAATAATAAGACCACCGATCGTAGGTAATACTTATTGTTAAGTTGTTTTAATTTTAAGATTTCTGTCTTGTGGTGTTTCAAAAAACAGTTTATCTATCTATAGGTAAGTAAATGGTAGATGTGGTAAGTTTAGTTTCGAAACTATATTTAATAAATCCACTGAATGTAATAAGAAATCTCCTTAATACATACCTATTATAATATTTATATTTAGAACTTTTAAGTTAGTACATTTCTTATTTGAAAGAATAACATTTCCCTTCTCATAGAAACACCTTAGTGATTCGTGAATAACTGAAATGAAAGCTGGTTTCAGCACCCACCATTTGAAACAATTAATCAATCGTCAACACATCAAAGTACGTAAAACATCTGCTAAATGTAAAATAAACAGAGCATTCCCTAAACCCACTCAATCATATAACCAAAAACATTTTTCCGATTAGTTAATTCAATATTTTTTTCCCATTACCGAACCTCACGGCAGATTAAGCAAAAGCGACCAAAGAAAACATTTTGTTTACCGTAAAGGAACTTGAGCTGTTTACTTTTTACCGTAAACAAACAAGCAGATGAGTTTAGCCGGAACACATAAAGTCGTGGGCGGACAAAAAGTCGAAAGTGTAATATCGTCGACCGCGAAAACGCTGGACGGAATGACGTCCACCATTCGTTCAATTACGATCGCACTATGAGATAAATCAGCCATACTCAAGCCAGGGGCTCAGAAAAAATGTAGGCGGAAGACGGACTGCAACGAAAAAAGGTTGACAAGCTTTTAGGGAAACTTATAAACTATCCAAAATTTAATAAAAAAAGATGTTAGTGCTTTTTATAAGTATCAAACAAGTTGATTAAATCCAACGATAGTCCTCAAAAATGTAGCCATGAGACATTGGCATTTTTATAAACTTAATATTTAATGAAGGAGCCAACTTAGATACTGGTCAAAATTCCTTTTAACCGACAGCAAAAAAGGAGGAGGTTCTCAATTCGTCTGTATTTTTTTTGTTTTGGTGTGACTCGATTTCTCCGACAATTGTCAATTGATTTACAAGATGTTCTTTTTTTCACGGTATATCTCGAGGGTGAACCTTTAACAATTTTTATGAAAGTACACGACTCCTATTGATGGAAAATGGGAAAATCTAAAGAGAACTGATGCCAAATAAAACCATCAGATATATACTATTTTGTTTTATTTAAACAAAAGCACGAAGTAACATTAATTACTTGCAACTGCAAAAATGTTAAGCGGGCCATGAATTGACAACAGCTGAGATAAACGAATAAACGCGGTTCAGTTTCACGGCCATTGCCAGTAGGTTGGCGTACGGATACAAAGTTAGCAATCGATTGTACGGCTTCAGTAAATCGAAACAAGTGCTCGAATCGATTATAAACGAACGTGTTCGGCGTTTTCAGGTCTATTTTTAGGGGCGCCCATCACTGGCTTTGTTTGCGGAATGTTTGTAGCTTGTATGTTCATTTTGAATGCCTAATGCTCTTTTTGTGTGCATGCAATACAAACTCTGAATAAACCCGTATTAAAAATGAGTTATAACTTGTTTTGTATACAAAAAAAAAACACCTTTTAAAATATGTCCCTTACTCACTTATTTTCATTCTTTATTGTATTATGATTATACAACTGACCAAAAACATAACGGCAGTGTATTCCATAACTTTGGCATTTTATAAGAAACTTCTTATTGCTTCATTATTTTAAAAATATCATTCGGCAATCATATATTTGCGGCGGACGTCGGTAAAACGTCAAATAAAGAGCTCGATATAATCGAAAGGACAAATGAATGACGTCGTAACTTTTCTTTCGAAGGCGTTAATGTGAACATGTCTTATAAACATTAATGCTGTATCATTTTATATATAAATCGTGTAATATATCATTAATTGAGTTATATTTATGCAAAAAAACCGACCTATTTCGTATGGCAAGTTTATTCGCTTGGCCGTTTTTCTTAAGACGGTGCTATATGAGCTGCTAGTTTTGCAATCTTACTTTATTTACATATTGTTTAGACTCATGATTGACAAAGATCTCACCATTTTTACACGACTGCAAAAAATGAGTGTAATGTTTTAAGGATTCGTGTATGTAGGTATGAATTTGTATGTATGTGAGTTTCTTTATTCCACCATAACTTTTAAATTCCTGAACAGATTTGGATGTATGGGGTATCTTTAGAATCCTTACATCATCCCGAGTGATACTGGCTAGGACAGTCGTGTTTTTTAATTTTTAAATTATACTGGTTACCTGTTCTATTCATTTCGATACGACAATTAAAATTGACTTTTAAGATTTTATGACATTGTTTGTTAGTTAGTTACAAGTGAAGCTAATAAAAGTGTGTTAAATGAATTAAAGTAGGTACGTGCGGTTGGTGCTTACGTTGATGGAGGGTGTTGTCATAATTAATTGCACTCACCTTATTTTACTTTTACCTCGTTTCCATATCTTTTAGACATTAACACGTAATTTTAGCATTCATAAAATTTATCTCATACATCTTACGGTATTACGCAATTAAAATTATTACACTGGTTTACAAATCTGGGTGAAATAAAACGCATTAACATTCCGCCTTACATTACGGAAAGTCATCATAAATGCTTCAAGTAAATCCAGATTACACGTAGGCTGAACTCAGACGTTGCGATTTGATACACTTTTTTTTTTGGTTATTAGGTATCGAGACGACCTGGTCGTTTGCCTGATGGTAAGCATAACGCCGGCCCATAACAATTGCAGTGCCACCCAGAACTTTGAAACACAAAGGCCTGCGCGGCACTGCAATGCGCTCGTTACCCTGAGACGTTAGGTATTAAGTCTCATAAGCCCATTAATTTCACTGGATACTCTGCTCATCAAACCGGAACACAGTAATGCTTGCACACTACTGCTTGGCGGCAGACTTCACGAGCAAAGCGGTGGTAACAGCCCAGACGGACACTCGCAGAAGAGTTAGTCCTCCCACTAACAAATTTCACATTATTAAAAGAGATAACACGTAAATTGAAGAATCGATGTTTTGAAGCGATGTTGGCTCAATGGTACGTAGTAATGTCGATGGCCGGGGGTTCAAATCCTACAGTGAATTTGAGTTTTCTGTGAAAGATAACATCGTGATACACAACTCTATCATGGTGGTGAGACATTTTATAATGCTCAGCTGGTATATCTACCACCCTCAAGTGAAAATCTGTTGCCAAGAACTTATTAATGTACTAGCTTCTGCCCGCGATTTTCACCCGCGTTCCCACAGGAACCGTGCATTTTTCCGGGATAAAATGTTACTCTCCGGTCTATAAACTATATCTATGCCAAAAATCACGTCGATCCGTTGCTCCGTTACTGCGTGAAAGAAGGACAAACCAACAAACACACTTTCGCATTTATAATATTAGTAGAATTCCGGCAGATGCACCTGAGAGCCAGCATAGAGCGTTTGACCTAAACAATCAAGTAAAAAGAAACATTGATGCCGATTCTGTCATCTCATACCTAAACTTAATTTTAGTTTTAATCTCTCTTTCTAAATGAGAACATGAGAAAGAGATGGAATATATTTTAGACCTGTCAAATTAATCCACTTGCTTGTGTGCTACAGTAAATTTAACGGCAACGGCAAGTGGCGTCTAATTTATCATGGATGGAAGACATTTGACAGCTCTAAAACTAAATTTAGATCTGTAAAACATCTTCCATCTCTTTCTCATGTTATGTTTTGGAAAGAGAGAGAGAGCGAAACTAAAATTAGGTTTAGGTATGAAACGACAGAATCTACACTAATTGGCACATTTTTCCTTTATGTACATAGTGTTGTAATTTGATATTGTAGTGATCTACTGTTAAAAACATACAAATTTAAAGAATACAATGCCGGTTTTGTTATTAAATAAATATATTATCTAGTGAAGAATATGGTAGTGGCGTGTTTAATTTACTTCTAAATTATAGAAAATCTCTCGCTGTTACCAAAAAAAAAAATTTTTAGTCATCTGTTTAGCTAGACAGCGTCTAAAGATAAACGTCAAAAATGATTAGAAATGTCATAACAGAATTGTGTTAGAAAACGGTTAGACACTACTTAAATCAGGATTTGTGGTTGCTCATATTTAATCGGCAACTAAGGCATGTTTAGGCGTTAAACAGCGTTTAACACAGGTTTAACGTGTGTTTAATTTTTTTGTGGTAAGACCGTCTGTTTGCAATGTCAGCTATTTGCGTCGCAATATATAATAATTTGCGAACGTACGGAAATCATTATTTTAAACATGTAGGCTAAAATTGATATCACATCGCGTCTTTTAAAACATACCTTAGTCAGTGCTCTGTACGGTACAAAAAATGCTTTTATATTTCGTTACTGTGTTACCTTTCCTCTTAGCTTCAGGAGATTGAATTGATGAATCGTTAATGAAATAAGCTGAGAGCGTATGAGCACGCTTCGGAAATAATATGAATTGCGTACATATTGAAAAACCGAATAAGGCTAATACATAATACATAAAAGACCAGACCAGAACAAATGTGTAGCTAAAATTTCTTGGTTAAAACGTTTATAAGTTTTTTTTATGTTATTTGGTAACGAGACGAGCTGGTCGTTTGCCTGATGGTAAGCATAACGCCGGCCCATAACAATTGCAGTGCCACCCAGAACTTTGAAACACAAAGGCCTACACAGCGCTCATTACCCTGAGACATTAGCTGTTATAAAATCTAAGCACAGTAATTTCACTGAGAACTTTCATATGAAACCGGAACACAGTAATACTTGCACATTACTGCTTGGCGGTAGACTACATGAGCAAACGGCGGTCTGTCTCACGGACTCTCGCAGAACAGTTAGTCCCTACGAACAAATAATTAAGTTTTTTATCACTCGATGGTTTCTAAGTACCTCTTCTTCACGGAGCTACAAGCGCGCGCTCCAACTAGTGGCCGCGCATGCACGTTGCACATAATAATATTATGCGCAGTTAGAATGTTTATGACGTGAAAGCTTTTCTGAAATTTGAGCAATTTCCGATGCAAAACGACAGTGGTGGCGAGGGATCTACAAAACAAGTAGAAAAAAAACGATAGCATTAATTTGTCTACCGCTAATATGTCGCGTCGGAACTTTATCATACCTTTTTGAAATAATGACATAGGTATTTTACTGAATTCTGAAACTTTTCTGAGTTTTTTATTACAGCAAAGAAAAAAGTGCAAGAACTGAATATATCCGAATGTGATATACCTTTAATGCTTTGTATCCATACATACAGATAAATGAAATTGAAGTGTCTGTTTGTAATATCAAAATAACAGCTTTTTACTAAATGCATATGAAACAAAACAGCCATTTTAAACATTTTTGTCTGTCTGTCTGTCTGTCTGTTTGTTCCGGGTAATCTCCGAAACGGCTGGTCCGATTTTTACGGGACTTTCACTGCCAGATAGCTGATGTTACAAGGAGTAACATAGGCTACTTTAATTTTAGAAAAATAATTAGGGTTCCGTGCAAAAAAATAAATACCATGTAATCAAAAATCTCCACGCGGGTGAAACCACGGGGCAGCAGCTAGTCGAGAATAAAAGCGATTTTTGAACTGTACATAAGCAATGCTCCCAAGAAACAAGACAGAAGCTTTTAAAATGTTTCTTAATCTTTATCTCCTTGCCTTTATCTCAGCACTTGAAAATTTAATAGTGTCTTATCGACCCACAACAGTTAATTAGCTAAAACCTTAAAAGTACGACGGCTTGGTAATTGAAAAGGCAAATTAATCAGAGCATATAAAATACTTCTCGGCTTCGTAAGCTAACTGGAACAGTAATCTATAACCCCAGTACTTCCACGGTGTAAAATCTTTACACACGATGCTACTAATCTAGTAAGAAGCTCGGAACAGACTGTCGTAAACCAGTATCGAATGTTATCAAAATAAACATCAAGGGGCGTCTGCTTTACGTACGCCACTACAAAAATTACTTGTAAACTGTCCGAGTGACTAGTAAAAAAGTAAAATTAAAATGCTATACACTTTTATTTGGCACCGACCAAGACGCGAACTGAGGTAATAAATCAACAGATGAAGATGGCGCCTGCCAAGGAATCTCGAGTGATTTTATTTACACATCGCCAAACTAGAGATTTTTTTTTGTTCAGTGTTTTTGATACTTCCTGTGATTCCACTTGTATTAAAATAAAACAGATTAAATTTAATAATAGTTATGTTTTTTGCAGGTATTTTAGGAATTAAGGTCAAATTGAGCGTTGTTAGAAGTTATTCAGGACTGTACTGTAATAATGCTTTACCAAGATTTGGGAGTTTTTTCTCACCGTATGAGGATTTATGGACAGTGCGTAAATGTTGCTTTCCGGCCAGTCTCAATCGAAAACTTTTTCTTTTCGAGTCAATCGTCGATCTCATAATTATTATTCTTGCTAGTAATGTGGCTAGAACCACCTACTATCTAAAACAGTGGCGAGAACCTATAGTGTGTAAGTTGTTCAGTGTGAAGAACAAGACAGCTGGACGTACTTTTTTTTTTTTTTTTTTTTTTTATGTTATTTGGTAACGAGACGAGCTGGTCGTTTGCCTGATGGTAAGCATAACGCCGGCCCATAACAATTGCAATGTCACCCAGAACTTTGAAACACAAAGGCCTGCGCGGCACTGCAATGCGCTCGTTACCCTGAGACATTAGGTATTAAGTCTCATAAGCCCAGTAATTTCACTGGATACTCTGCTCATCAAACCGGAACACAGTAATGCTTGCACACTACTGCTTGGCGGCAGACTTCACGAGCAAAGCGGTGGTAACAACCCAGACGGACACTCGCAGAAGAGTTAGTCCTCCCACTAACGCTACGTACTTATGTTAGTAATGGTTTTAAACAGTTCAACAATACCACATTGGCGTTTCTTCGAGTCTTAATAGTGGATTGGACTTAGTCAGAACCTGCTTAACTACGAGTATATTCAGATGAGAAAGTTGTAGTATTGATGACCGCTTTTGTTTTATGTGAGTCAGCAATTTTCAAATGTAACAGGTGCCAGAGAATCCTTTCATTGCTCAGTTTTGGTTTATCTTCTTGTCATGATCAAAGTTCCCTTTAAAAAAATGAGCTCAGTGTTGGCTACGGCTCCGTTAATGCCTATCAAAGGCCACGGGATAGACCCAAGAATTAAGTGAAATTAATTAATAAAGATTAAAGTGAGAAATGGCAAATTTAATACTACAGCCAGTCTGCAGACATTTAAAATTTAAACACAGTGAGTGCCACCAACTCAGCTCTGGATGTGGACAATGTTTGAACTAAAGACGCGTCAGCCACTACTTTGAGAATGAACGTCGTCACGTTCTCCACTAACGACTCTGTCAACTGAACAGATAAGAGGGATTGTATCCTTGTCAATCAGGCACCTAACTGACGGATAAGTTACATTCAATAATTACCTTATTTTTTATTGCCTGATGATGAATAATTACTTTTCTCATTTTTTATAATTGACTTAAAATACAACCAAACAGCAACCTGTTTTAAGATACACGAGATTATTATTATTTAAAACAAATCAGAAGAACATTTGCGTCGTTGCCCTTGATCTTATGCAATTGGATCGTTAAAAGTTCAATGAATTTGTTAACTCGGCAAATGTCATTATTTTTGGTTTACATAAGGTATAAAAATGTCGCGAAATCTGTCGCGAATAACTGACATGGTCACGTTGTAAATAGTAATTAATCTTTAAGAGCGTTAAGAGCGGAACAACTCGGTTTCATCGCTTTTTCGAAAACCTTTATCTAATATTTATATTTCACTAGCTGCTGCCCCGCGGTTTCAACCGCGTGGAGATTTTGGATTACATGGTTTTTATTTTTTTGCGCGGAACCCTAATTATTTTTCTAAAATTAAAGTAGCCTATGTTACTCCTTGTAACATCAGCTATCAGCCAGTGAAAGTCCCGTCAAAATCGGTCCAGCCGTTTCGGAGATTACCCGGAACAAACAGACAGACAGACAGACAGACAGACAAAAAATAATAAAATGGTTGTTTTGTTATAGGTACCGTATAAACTTTCATATGCATTTAGTAAAAAGCTGTTATTTTGATATTACCAACAGACACTTCAATTTTATTTATCTGTATGGATTATAATAAAACGAATAAAAATCCGAATAAAAATAAAATTATGCTTTTTATGAATGTTATTCGATTGTTTTGTATGTTTGGAGATTTATTTAGGAGTATAACACATTAATCACAAACTTCAACGGAAATTTCAAATAGTTCGCCGGTAATGGTTTGACGCTTACGGCGGCCTTCGGATAGGACTGGAGAGTGCCTGTCTGATTTAGAAACAAATAAATAAAAAAATTAAAAATTCAATACAAGTCTTACTAAGAAAATGGTTCATTCTATTTGTGTCGGTAAGAAATTACTGAATATATTATGTATTGTTTACTACAGAAGCAGTACCTAACATTTTTATTTTTGACCTCCTTCGACATGTAAGGGAAACGCGTGGGCTCTCGAAAGCATTGTTTTCCTGAAAGTTTTTTTATTACGGTAGTACGGTTCTATTCAAGGGTATATACGGAACCCTTATTTACCACTAAATTAATATTAACCTACATAAGTGGATTGTGGGTCAAAATAAGGAAAAGTGCAAGTGGAAATGTCGCATCTCAGGATAGAGAGAGTAAAGAATAAAGTAAATATTGCTACATTAACCTTGGCAATTGTTTGGTGTTATTTTTGGGCAAAGATGGGTCAGTGGTTCACTACTTCTGTTATACTATTGGATAACAAGACGAGCGGATCGTTTGACAGATCACCAGCACATAACAATAGAGATTTTGCACGAAAAACCAAATAGGTACATAATTACTGTCATTGTTTGAGAACATCACTTTAACACAATGAAAAAGAAATTTACAAAAAAGTAACAATAGCAATTTAAATGATAAAATCAGATCCTTTACATTTATATGAATAAAAAACTGTATGACAACCATGTATTTAAACGCAGGTTTTCACGGCCAAAATCAACATGCATGTTTTAGTACAGCTTTACGGCCCGCACAGAACATGTGACGTCACTTGTTGTGTCCAATTTGTATGGGGCATTTTGACTCTCATTAATTTTTTGACGTGTCGTTTGATTTTCAGTCTTTTCGATATAGACATTATAAAAAATGGAGTCTACATCCCTATTACAGTGCTACTCAGAACTTTGGAACAGAACGGCCTGCGCAGACCTGGAGCTCAAGCTAGGATTACCAGCTAGGATCAAAGTTCAGCTTATTGCAGAAACTGACCTACGGATCGGCCGTCTCTACGACTGACAAATCATCGCTTTAAAGCCTGCAGCAACACGACAACAAGCCTTCTTCAGACCGTATTATTTTAGTACTAAACCACTAAACAAACAATTGTCGCAAAATGTACATGCTCGTCTCCCCACGATTCAACAACGCTGTAAAAGTATGTAGGGTTGAACAGCACAATATTCTCTCTCGCCATAAATTATGCATAACTAGAGTTTCTCAGCGTCACTACATACTTCTGCATCGACTTGTACGCCCCGCGGGGCTTCTTGTGGTTATGCAATAGGTACCTACCTACAGGTACCCACGGGGTGGATAAATTTCTAAAGATTGTTGAACTAGACTGGGGGTTTCTATTTCCCTCTGCATAGTTATGTATGGTTTCTACATCATTGTTTAGTCATGAGGTTGCTGGTCTCTATGGCTGCTAGTGCTATTGCTGGTGAAATTCAAAATTCAAAATTCTTTATTCAAATAGGCTCCAAATGAGCACTTAAGAAAGTTAAAATAAATGACTCTAGCAGCGGGCCTCTGCAACATTCGTCTACCCGAATCACAGACTAAAACTAATGCTGTCTTTATCAGGTGAAACTTCCGAATCCTGAAATACAAGTTCAGTTTTAGTTCGGAAAAGGGAAACTCCCACTGATGATATGGCCTTAGTAAAATTAATAAAATTCAACTTAGTTCAATTTCAATTTCAATAAAACCTTAGTAAAATTCAGGAGTTGGTACACACCTATTCCTGAATTTTATTATTAACATCTTCCTATAAGCAATAACTGTGTTCCTTACATTAAGATTTTCTTTTTTATTTGTTTTATTTTTTATACGGCTCCGTAGCTAACTTGGTAGTAACCCGCCTCCAAAGCGAGGGGTCCCGGGTTTGATTCCCGGCCGGGCAGATTTTGTGTAAGTTTGTTCTCGGGTCTTGGATGTTGTGATGTGTATCTGTGTGTGTCCATGCCACCTGCGACACAGGGAATCCTAGTGCGGGGGTATGAGTAAGCGTTTATTTTGTATTATTATTATATATTACTATACCTATGATAACAAGACAAGCTGGCCGTATGCCTTATGGTAAGCATAACGCCGGCCCATACAATTGATTTTGTTTTATAATACCTACTGGATTGTTATTGCTAATATTATACGCCTATTTTGGCCTTCTATCGTCCGCGACGTACTCTACCATCGCATCGATGCCACTCAGAGACGAGTTGGGCTGACATCTCATCAAACAAACTTGCAAATTCTTACAAATTGGTAAGATGTGCTGTATAACCGCATTTCAATCCATTAAACTTGCATGTGTAATAGACTATTCTACAATATCAAGCACATGTCTGCATTACGTATTCCATTACTTAAGATAACTCATACATTTGTGTGATAAATATACATGAGTGAGACGGATAGAATAATGTTGTTAAATATTCAATAGCATCAAATATGTCGGAAATTTGATTAAAATATGTTAAAGCTGTGCTTTCTGCATGTCTACCTATACTGTACTATCTAATCTCTGCCTAATATACATTCCGAAACTAATATTTTTTTACTAATGTTTAGCGCTGCATAACTTTATCGTTATTTTTGTCGTTAGTGCTAGGACTAACTCTTCGGCGAGTGTCCGTCTGGGTTGTTACCACCGCTATGTTCGTGAAGTCTGCCGCCAAGCAGTAGTGTGCAAGCATTACTGTGTTCCGGTTTGCTTAGTGTTTTCACTGCTAAATAGAAAATACTGGGAAATTACTGGGCTTATGAGACTTAATACCTAATGTCTCAGGGTAACGAGCGCACTGCAGTGCCGCGCAGGCCTTTGTGTTTCAAAGTTCTGGGTGGCACTGCAGTTGTTATGGGCCGGCGTTATGCTTACCACCAGGCAAACGACCAGCTCGTCTCGTTACCAAACAACATAAAAAAAAAAAAAATTCGGCTATTGGTGTGACGTCACAGGAAATGTTTACCTAGTATTTTACGTTCTATGTACCTGTCCCAGGTGACTTGCTATTTGAAAAAAAGTATAAGTATGGACTATGTATCATGATACCATGCATGTGAAGCTACGAGCAAAAGCTAGTGTTTAATATTACTGGCCTATTCAGACTACAGCCTAAACCCCAAATATCACCAGATTCTCAGATCTCCGTTACCTCTATAAATATCCAGAGATAACGAGTATTTTTAGTGAAGTGTCGTTCACCTTTGGTTCCTACGTTGTCGCCAAACACGTAAAGAATGAAGATGACCTACTTATGATTGCTTTTGTGTTATTTGTTTAGTGGGTTACTATTGTCGAATATTTTTAGCATCGACGATGGTCGATTTTTTGTATTGTTTTGCGTTTTTCGTTTGATAATAAACATTGTATTATTCAAGTTATTTAAGCACTGAACAGACAGCGGGCAATTTTTCTACATTGGACTGCGACGATAAATTTATATGGAAATCTGTGCAATGAAGCACTAACCAGACGATTATTTGTCCTACGTGTGCGTTATTGCAGGAGTGAGTAGATTTCCATATATTCTATTGCCACGAACAAATTGTCCGCATAGGTACTAAGGCTAAGATTCAGAGACGATTCTAAGCGTAAACTTTGGCTTCCATATGTCAAAACTGTATAGAATTTTGACGTATGGAAGCGTGAGTCCACGCTTAGATTCGTCTCTGAATCTCAGCCTAATTGTCCATCGTCTGCTCAATGCTTTATCTGCGAATGAAACATAAATGACGATCCATAAGGATGGTTCAGTCGAGAGTGGAGCGCTTGAATAGGGTATTATCTAGTGCCCACTTGGCTAATGTGTTGGTATGTTCCGGCAACGCCACTCGAGAGCCAGTAACCGTTTTATATTCGACTAGCTTCTGCCCGCGGTTTTCACCCGACTTCCCACAGGAACTGTGGATTTTTCCGGGATAAAAAGTAGCCTATGTTACTTTCCTGTCCATAAACTATATCTAAGTATGCTAAAAATCACGTCGATCCGTTGCTCCGTTGCTGCATGAAAGAAGGACAAACCAACAAACACACATTCACATCAACAAACACATTTATAATATTACTATGGATATTAGTATGGAAGTGTGGATAGTATGGATTAGTATGGAGGTATGAATAAGTATGGATTTGTTAGGTGAGACAGTAGTCAAACACTAGCGTATAGAAGCTTAAAATAAAATTGACGTAATGTGAATCTTTCTGTTTAAATAGCCGAAAATTTAAGTAGGTATAATCAAACCAAAGTTTATTGACCTGGTAGCTAAATTAAAACAGCTAATAAATAAAACTCTATCAATTGCGAAAAGGTGGCATTTTCTAGTGACGAACTGGCCAGTAGCATTACGAACAAATTCACAAGAGGAAAGAAAGAATGAAATAAGATCACATGAGTTCTCCCGTGATCAAGGCGCTTGCAACAGCGCCGAAACATCCTTCTTTTCTTCTACTTTGTGTGGATGACTGGTAGAAAATACTAATAGTATTAAGTCCTCCTTTTGTACATTTATTTTGTGCAATAAAGTATTAAATAAATAAATATCGGCAACTCAATAGAAATAATATACATGTTAAATATCCCGTTAATTTTGATTTTGTTCGTAATATTGATAACCATGGCAGTTTAAAAACCTATATGCCCAATAGCAGTTACTTTTTTTATACTATTGGTAGAAAGACGAGCCGGTCGTGATGATGAGCTTATCGCCGACCCGTAACAACTGCAGTGCCACTCAGAACTTTGAAACATAAAGCCCTGCGCGTCACTGCAGTGCGCTCGTTACCCAGAGACATTATGTAAAGTCTCATAAGCCTAGTAATTTCACTGATTTCACTACTGTCCAGTTGTAAATCTGTCACCAAGCTTCTACCGGTGTGTTAGCGTGCCTGCACATTAGACGCTAATGCATGCTTGCGTTTTACTATCAAAGTAACCTGCATGGTTTTGGATTAACAGGCCTAGTTTAACGAGGTATTACTCGCTAACGCGGGACTTGAAGTAAAACCATCGAAAATCCATGAAACAGACCAGTAATACGCCCAAATAGTACCTACTGTCTCTTTCATTCACTGGAAGCCCTGCCTGGGTTCAAAGTGACGGCTACATATGTCACTTGAACACCACCGCGTATTTTTTTTTATTTTTTACTTATTAACGAGACTATTTTTTCAGTAAAAGTGGCGGTGATCGTGTTTTTTCCATGGTTGGCGCGTGGTCCGTGATTGATGCGTAACCATCAATCATGAATTACTGTCAATGGCACGCTTACTGCAATTGCACTTAAAGGCCAGATTCATATCAATTAAGAAAACAATAAAACTCTAACCTTTCGACAGTAAAAAAAACTATTGTCATGAAAAAACATGATGCTTACTTACCATAAGACTAATTTACCTATTTGCGTCATCATAATTATTAACTTATGAAACCATTATTTTCCGAAGTCGAGAAAAAGATTACCAAAAGAAAACACATTGCTTATTATTATAATTAATTATAGTCATAAATAGAAAAATCATAACCCGTATGTTCTCGTTCTGTAAGTGGGAATAGTAATTAACCTTGATAGTAACAATGGGGCAGCAGGATGTGTGGGCGATGGGTTCTTTTTATTTCGAGGGCACATGCAGGGTTAGGCTGGCTCCACACGTTAGTCCTAACATCAGTACCAATTGCCACTCGTCCAACGTGTGGATCTTAGAAAATAGCATTAACCCCAACGTTCACAGTGCTATTTTTTAGATCCACACGCTGGAGGAGTGGCATTGGGACTGACGTTGGAGGCAACGTGTGGAGCCAACCTTAGAGATTTTTTATTTATTTATTTTATTTATTCATACACAAAACAGAATACAGTCAATAATATTATAGTTAGATAAAGTTTACATTTATGAACCAGACCATATTCCTAAATATGTGTATACAACATGATTAATATTACATTAGCAGAAACTATACTAATACAAAAGTGATTGTAGGTAACAAATTATAAATATTGAAAGTTAAGGACAATAATTAGGTATTATCGTGGATTATTGTGGAAAGCTGATTTGGTTGACAAAAAGGGGGTCCGACGCTCCGACTACGTACCTATCATCAAAAGTCTGACGGCGACTTTGGTCCATATTGTTTTAGTAAAGGTATACCTACCTACTCGTTTTGCGGAATAGTGAAGCATAACGAATAGGTCAAATTACAGTGGGAAATGTTAATGTAGTGTCCACATAAAGGTTTATAGGATGAGTTTGAATTGGTATATTTAAGGAAGGGGGCGATTAGGACTATGGTTGTCCACAAGTTGTAAGAACCTCCCTTGGAACTACGTCATTCCAAATGTACATACAAAAAAATAAATTTAACTTCAATCGTGAAGTGCGCAGCATTTTCTGGAATTGTTTCTAAGTCTCTTCTAATCAAATCAATATTTAACAAAGTTCATCGTAGTTCAAGTGAATCAGCTGATTTAGGGTTGCCCGGATATTGTGTAGTAGAATTTTGACTTGAACTTGAACTTTAAATGCCATTTCTTCAATGTAAAACTCTGAGTTTCAAAAAGTCGTAAAACAAATGGTGTTGACCTCCAAGAGTATATTGACCCCATTTCGGGATAATATACCACTTCAAACTCAAGCTGTATTGAAGCGATGATAGCTGAGTGGTAATCGGGTCATCTGTCGATCTGGGAGTTGAAGATTCCAGTCCAATTTTTCAATTCAGGTTCCCGTCCACGGGTAAGTTTAGGAGAGCCAGTGCAATAATCAAATTTTTATCCATACATCCATACAGATAAATAAAATTGAAGTGTCTGTTTGTAATATCAAAATAACAGCTTTTTACTAAATGCATTCGAAAGTATATACGGTACCTATAACAAAACAACCATTTTAAAGATTTTTGTCGGTCTGTCTGCCTGTCTATTTGTTCCGGGTAATCTCCGAAACGGCTGGACCGATTTTGACGGGACTTTCACTGGCAGATAGCTGATGTTACAAGGAGTAACATAGGCTACTTTAATTTTAGAAAAATAATTAGGGTTCCGCGCAAAAAAAAAACCATGTAATCCAAAATCTCCACGCGGGTGAAACCGCGGGGCAGCAGCTAGTTAAATATAAAATACATGAATACACTATTCCTAACAATCATAAGGGAATTAGGGATTACGAGCACATGATCTTAATCTATGTATTTTAATTTATATTTGTCCCGTTATGAGAATGGTGGGCCCAGAAGACATCACATTTTGACGTTTATTTGTTTATTTATTCACACAACACAATCAATAAACTTACACACTATTATTCAACATGTCATAGCACTTTGTTAGTGGGAGGACTAACTCTTCTGCGAGTGTCCGTCTGGGTTGTTACCACCGCTTTGCTCGTGAAGTCTGCCGCCAAGCAGTAGTGTGCAAGCATTACTGTGTTCCGGTTTGATGAGCAAAGTATCCAGTGAAATTACTGGGCTTATGAGACTTAATACCTAACGTCTCAGGGTAACGAGCGCACTACAGTGCCGCGCAGGCCTTTGTGTTTCAAAGTTCTGGGTGGCACTGCAAATGTTATGGGCTGGCGTTATGCTTACCATCAGGCAAATGACCAGCTCGTCTCGTTACCAAATAAAAAAAAAAAAAAAAAAAAGCAAATCTAGGGTAAGTAAGATTATTATGATACTCTCTATGTTCTGTTCTGCCAGCGACTCTCGATAATTGAGATATCTACTCTAGCTTCTAACTATATTTTATCACTTTATAATAATTTAGTTAGTGCGGTAGGACTAATTCTTCTGCAAGTGTCCGTCTGGATTGTTACTACTGGTTTGCTCGTGAACTGTGCTGCCAAGCAGTAATGTGCAAGCTTTACTGTGTTCCGGTTTGATGAGCGGAGTAGCCAGTGAAATTATTGGGCTTATGAGACTTGAAGGTAACGAGCGCATTGCAGTGCCGCGCAGGCCTTTGTGTTTCAAAGTTCTGAGTGGCACTGCAATTGTTATGGGCCCGCGTTATGCTTACCATCAGGCAAACGACCAGCTCGTATAGGTACCAAAAATAGGCTAATATCAGATCGTCCTAATTAGTTTTATACGCGCCACCGAATTTCCCAACAGTTCAGGAGAGTAATCTTAACTAGCCTTTCAGGCCGTACTTAATTAACCGCGACCCGACTTAAGAGTCCTCACATCGTTTTTCCGATGGGCGGAAAGGATTACTAAGTGCTGGTTGTTTCTGACACAAAAAAATAAAATTTTGATGGATTTCCGTTGGCGGTTTTTTTTTCGTTAAAGAATGCGCATCTGTCGTTTATAGCTGACAGATGCATCCGTCTGTTGTGACAGCTGAGTGACTTATCCAAATATTTGTGGGCTTTTCTAATATTTAAGCTTTGGTGAATTGTGTTGGTGTCACAATTAATAAGTTTTGTATTGTGCCATTGTTTTGTTTTGTTTTGAAAATTGGAATTATCTTTTTAATATTATTTAAAAAAATTTTTTTTTTTACTTATTTGTCTCGACGGGTCAACATTACAGATCATCGAGGCAATGCCGCCAGCATGCTGGTTACGCTTCCAAATGGTACTGGGCTAGAACATTTGGATGATCTATATGCCTACATGGGCTTGTATATAGATTATCCAATTGATTTTGTAGCTAAGTTAGATGTAGTGTTTATTTATGTATTAGTTATTTAATAGAGGCATTTAGCCTGTTAAAACAAAGGCTTATTTTTTATATGTTGTAAAATGTTCTCTACCAAACATGCGTTTAAAGTTTTATAAAAAAACGGTTCATTCATTTCAGAGATTTTAGCCTTGAAATTTGTATAAAAAATCCGTGAAGCGTAAACACTCTTAATATTGAACCTCACTGTACATTTATAGTGTACCTAAAGTCTACCCAAGATACAAAGAAAGGCACAAGAGTTCTTGGCATTGCTTTATGCGAAGCTCCAGAGACGTTCATTGATTTTATTATCTCGTCTTTGTAGTTGATCTTTTGTTGGTTACAATTGGCGACTGTTACATCAATTTATCAACATTACACTAAGTGCTGAGATCCGTTGTCAGTTATCATTGCCGATACAACGGCTTCGACTAAAACAAATAAGGTTTTACAGAGATGTTTTGTACTTTTAGCGATTATGATCCACCAAATACCTAATATAAAAAAGCTTTTTATTGATTACTAGCAGTACGCAGCGGCTTCGCCCACGTAGCCTAAGTTATAATAACATCAGCTATCTGCCAGTGAAACCCCCGTCAAAATAGGTCTAGCCGTTTCAGAGATTAGCCGGAATAAACAGATTGCACATTACTGCTTGGTGGCAGACTTCACGAGCGTGAAAGTGGTGGTACCAACCCAGACGGACATACACTCGCAGAAGAGTTAGTCCTACCACCTATATCATTTAGTTACCTACTAAAAACTATCCGTTTTACCACAAAAACCGACTTTTAGATGCCTGTTTAGCTAGACAGTGTCTAAAAATAAACGTCTAACAATATTAGAAATGTCATAATAGAATGGAGTTAGAAATCGGTTAGATACTACAAAAATCAAGATTTGTGGTTACTCATATTTATACACGCGACTAAATCATGTTTAGGAGTTAAACACTGTTTAACAAAGGTTTAAAGTGTATTTTTTTTTTGTGGTAAGACCGTACAAATTCTACTTAATTTTAGCCAGGCTGTACTCTTAACAGGTAGCAAAAAGCAGCCCTATTTACGATTTTAGTTTATCGATTACCTTCATAAATCAATGAAGCCGCCTCCGGGATTCCAGGGAGTTCCTTTGCTCTATCTATCTCCACCCCTATCTACCAAACATCCAATCCTCTACCAATGATAAGTAATTTATTCCGGCAACATTTATATTAAAGCTGGTTGGAAACGTTTGCGTAGTATCTGGCCAATAAATTATCAATTAGGATTAATTTACGGAAAGCGGTAACATCCCTAGAGGTCGACAAATCGACAAATTTGTAAGATTATACCGCTCTGCTAGACGTGGCGTGGGCAGCAGGTAATATTCACATATAATCAAATTAATAAAATAAACTAGACGAAGTATACATATTACCTACCTATAAACAAAAATAATAATAAAAATGTAACTGCAACAATTTGAATGAAAAAAAGAAGATATTTTAAATGTTATACAGTTGGCTCAGATGAGCGGGATGGCTATGAACATATCTAGAGAACGCGCCACGACTGAAGGCCCGCGGAATGAAGAGTAACTAAGATCACCCTGTCCTGGTAGGGAAAATCGGAAATAGTCGCCGGCCACATATTTTTAAGCTATTACAGCGCCGCGCCTTCTGCAGTAGTGGCGCTCACACTATGTCCAATTTTCTATACTTGTCCAGTAACTAAAAAAAAATTCTAACGAAAATCCTACTTCCTATACTATTATTTTAAATGCGAACGTTTATGTGTTTTTGATTGTATGTTACCACCTATCTCCGTAACAACTAAATCGGTGTCGATGAAATTTAGAATGTAGATAGATATATACCACGCGGGCGAAGCCGCGAGCAAAAGCTAGTTATTAATAATGGAAAATAGGTTTACGCGATAAAAAAAATGAAATTTTAGTTAAATGTTTTATTAATAGATGAGGTTTGAGGTCCTAAACCTATTTAAAAAAAAAGAAGATATTTTAAATGTTATACAGTTGGCTCAGATGAGCGGGATGGCTATGAACATATCTAGAGAACGCGCCACGACTGAAGGCCCGCGGAATGAAGAGTAACTAAGATCACCCTGTCCTGGTAGGGAAAATCGGAAATAGTCGCCGGCCACATATTTTTAAGCTATTACAGCGCCGCGCCTTCTGCAGTAGTGGCGCTCACACTATGTCCAATTTTCTATACTTGTCCAGTAACTAAAAAAAAATTCTAACGAAAATCCTACTTCCTATACTATTATTTTAAATGCGAACGTTTATGTGTTTTTGATTGTATGTTACCACCTATCTCCGTAACAACTAAATCGGTGTCGATGAAATTTAGAATGTAGATAGATATATACCACGCGGGCGAAGCCGCGAGCAAAAGCTAGTTATTAATAATGGAAAATAGGTTTACGCGATAAAAAAAATGAAATTTTAGTTAAATGTTTTATTAATAGATGAGGTTTGAGGTCCTAAACCTATTTAAAAAAATCAATATGCCAAAGTAGATTTACAAAATGGTATTAAACCGCCCGCCCTACAAGGCTTGCCCTTTTCTTCGATGGCATATTTGCGGACAGACGGCAACGGCGGCGGCTGGAAAAAGATAGATATTTTATGAATACTCTTTGTTAGTATCTAGGTATACAAACTCAAATTTGTACGATCTTACCACGCTAGCTAGCCAGCCCTAGCTTGGGTGTTTATTTACAGACCGTGTTAGGGATAACGTTTCAGCTTCGTTGCGTTGACATATTTGACGTACGTTTTTCTGAGAAAAACACGTTTTCTATTTCATCTACGAGTAGATCTTATTCAATTTCTGCATCGCTGACTTCTTTGTAATAACTACTCGTAGAATGACAGTTGCTATTCTCATTGTAACAATATTATGTTTCTTTTGCTGAGTTTCAATTTTTTCTATACTTAAATATTTTGTATTGTAACGCATTCTGGCCTGACATAATAAGATGACCCAGACACTCTAACCTCTTGAATAGCCGTTTTAATTTTACGATATCTATTTTTATGTGTGGCACGAGCGAGCATTACGCAGTCTACTATCACTATGGCCATTACAGATTATTATGGAACGGCCATTACCTACTTACATGTAAACAAAAATAAAAATATAATCTACGTAGGTCAAAAGGTATAATTACCACATACCACACTCAGAGTTCACTGTACCTACTACCTACAGTACTTTGAAGAATATACATCAAATAAATATTGCTTCTACTGAAACTATGACATCATCATCCAATTTTCAGGGCCATCTTAAGCCATTAGATCCGATCTCTTTGAGTACAAAGACTTTGTGTAGCCCAAAATCTAAATTTCTGCAAAGCAAACCTAAGTGTCTGATTGCATTTTATATGATGCGTTGAACTAAGAAACCAAGGTGTTTTTGA
This sequence comes from Crocallis elinguaria, assembly GCA_907269065.1. Lineage (NCBI taxonomy): Eukaryota > Metazoa > Arthropoda > Insecta > Lepidoptera > Geometridae > Crocallis > Crocallis elinguaria. The sequence goes on along the minus strand of OU026079.1, from coordinate 4,215,167 downwards.
AATTGATTTAGTTATTGGCTGAAATATACATAGATACAGGGTTTCGGCATTTCAGGGTCCCCATAAGTCGACGGCCTTGGACTTGGCTTTGCTTAACAGTAAAGATAGCACGGTCAATTTATTTTTGGAGTAGGCAGACTGAAGGAATCACTTTATAATTTTATGTTTCTTTAACTACATCAAAGACAAAACTCAATTGAGTACGGTGCTTAACTTGATAACAATATTTTCTTTTACCTAAACTTTGAACCTGAAAGTTGGATGGCATTACCTGTTTCATTATCACTGCTTCAAAACCTCACATTTCCCTTTGAAATTATACAAACATGTCCCAAAGTTACAAAAACTATGTACAATATTTACCTACACGAACACCTCCACAATTCTGTCGTACCTTATATAAACATAATTAAGTTTAGGCAGAATACATCGAGTACAAATTGGTAAACATAGCAAATGCTTAACTAAGGTAACCTAGCAAATTCAGTTTCCCAAACCATCTAGTTAGAGTTACAGAGTCACCGTAATTCGATTTTTGGATTATCCAGTTTGGAGTATAATTCCTTTTACTATGTACGATGTAGGTAGTAAAATAAGGCAATTGTTAGGCTATTCGCACCTTACGAAACTTACGTAGGACGTGTATTGTGAACGAGCCGATATACGAGCTAGATTGAGTTACGTATAGGTGTATATATGTATCGTATATATAGTTAACTTCAGTTGAAACCCAATTTAGAGTTAGTAGAACATTTAAGAAATAAGAAAAAACATATGTTGTCCGGTGTAGTGCCACCGAACACCTTAGTTGGCAGTATTCGGGTGACGCGTTTACTTAGTAAAGGCCGGTCTAAGGAAAGGCCTTCAGTGCACATTTGGATAGCGTGTCGCCCGGGTGCATTCAGCTAACATCAACATTTTCACTTAACATTTTAAACATTAAGAACATTTTTATACAACAATAAATTAGTAATAACTCAAAAAGTATTTTAACATCAACATCACCGCAAACCTCGCTACGTACCCGACATATGTATTTAAACTTATAGATGTACTTATGAAGCAAAGATACATAATTCGGAGATTTAAATTTTACAATTTGAAAAAAATACACGCTTCTGTGATTTTAATCCCATTAGGATGAAGTTTTTGGGAATATTTCGTAATTTGCGTAAATGAACTATTTTGGCTTTGAAACTAAATCAATTCAAATTGAAAATTATATTATACAAAAAAAAATAAGGCTTACTCTCATACCCCCGCACTAGGATTCCCTGTGTTGCAAGTGGCATGGACACACACAGATACACATCACAAGCATCCAAGACCCGAGAACAAACTTTATGCTTACATAAAATCTGCCCCGGCCGGGAATCGACCCAAGACCCCTCGCTTTGCAGGCAGGGTTACTACCAACTTAGCTACGGAGCCGTTTCATATACCCTAAATGTAGTAACGGTTAAAGCATATTTTTCAAATTTCCCGCCACCTTACTATCCCTATCTTATCTATCCGAATCTCAAGGTAACGAACATTAGTCAACTGCTAACCTATCTTGAATATGTAAAAAAGGCTAAATGTTCATTGGGGATTTATACCTAGATAGGAAATAGGCGGCGTGTAACAAATTATTTAAATACTTGTAACTAGAACTATAAAATAAAATTCTGTATTTTTGTACAATTTTTATATGTTACGTAAAGTGTTATGTAGGTCTTAACGCTGAGATAACATGATGCCGCCAAGCAGTATTGTGCAATAGTTAGTGTTCCGGTTTGATGTGCAAAGTCGTTAGTGAAATTACTGGGTATGTCCCAGGGTAATGAGCGCACTGCAGTGTCGCGCAGGCTTTTTTGTGTTTCAAAGATCTGCGTGGCGCTGTAATTGTTGTGGGTTGGCATTATTCTCACCATCAGGCAAAGTCTCCGCTCGTATCATTAGCCAATAGAATAAAAAATTGTTACGAGCCATTGCGTTGCGTCAAGCAGGAATATCGTTGTTGAAGAAATGACACATGTCGAAGACACGCTACGGATCTACGTACGGTAGGTACGAGTTCTAAAAAAAGTTGTGCTAATTCCTTCTGTCCTGGTTTGCCGGATTCACAGACAGACGTATTATTATTGGTTTCCATCCGCTATCGAGATTCCACTTTTTATTATAATGGTCATTAAAATTTTATTGTTGGCAAGTGTTTCATATTCAGGATTTTTATGAAACAAAACAGTTTTTTTATAGCTTGTATCAAACCAAAAACATCGTGAACTAGTAATCATGTATAGGTATGTATGTATAGTAGGGATTGGTTATTGCGTCTTGTATACCTATCCAAACTATACAAATAAATCAAATTGAAGTGCTTGTTTGCAGTAAAATAAAAATAACAGCTTCTTACTAACGGTTAACGGCACATGAAAGTATATACGGTAGATGACAAAAAGCAATTTTTTTTTGTCTGTTTGTTTCGGCTAATCTCCGAAACAACCGGACCTATTTTGACGGGACTTTCGCTGGTATATAGCTAATATTATAAGGAGTAGCTTAGGCTACGTTGGACGACGCCACGGGACGCAGCTAGTAGAAAGTATAGGTACCTCTTGGCCGTATGGCAATATGCAGAGAATAGGCAGCAACATTTTCCTAAACATAAAAATCTACTGTCATTACCAATTGACACCTGCCAAGCGTGGTGTATTAAGGCAACCTGTGCTAGGTTCTGCAATGGACGTCTTCCAGCTGATGATGATGACTTTTGGGTTTTATTTTCTCAATTTAAAATATAATAATTTTTTCACGTCACATTTTATATTTTTGTATTGTCTGGAGTAGAGATGCGCCTTTATACACAGGTCTATAAACATTGGAGATAACGAAAACATACTTATAAAATGAAACGGGTCAAATTAAGTGACTATTATACCTCCACTTATTAAATTGAGTAAAAAGTAGAAAATATACCATTAAATCAAATGTCCGTTTATTATTATGTAATAAAATATAACTGTAACAAAAAAACTGCTGCACACAAACCTATCTAACGAATTTAGGTTGTTGGGCTTAATATTGTTTTTAGAAACATAAAATACAGTTAGTAAATAATTTAATAGTCTTGTTGTTATTGTGCTGAGTATTCGAACTTTATTTTAGTTTTATTTTAACTATCAATAAAGAATAGAAATTGATAAATGTAATCACTTTTATTTACTCCAATGTCAACAGCCGTAGATGTTTAAAAATTTTTCATGGCATAAAATATTCTTTATCAGCTATTATTTTTTTCTGAGGTTGTTGAAATTAAATTTCAAAGAATCAGTTATAGTAATACTTATAACTTTGTTATTTAAAATCACTAAATATGATATAATATGATGCCAATATAAGGTCACCCTAAGAGGCAGTGTAGGCTCTTATGCAAACGTACGTTTGGTTGTCAGCTTTTGCGTCAAGCGCGCATTTCGAGTATCACGAAATCCGCGCTTGACGCAAAAGCGTTGTTATTCTGACAAGCAAACGTACGTTTGCATAAGCGTCTACGGTCTGCATAAAATGAGTGATGTCCTGTGCATCGCAATGTTATGCGATGCAGCGAGCTACATCACTAATTTTGACATTGCTGCATCACATTTCAAAGTTGGGGCCGAAGCCGTCAAATCAAACCGCCGTATAATTAAGCCCTTTCATGTGAATACGGTCGGTCTTTGAGTGGGGATGTCATGCCATTTGAGAACTTTGATTTAATCCGTATGAGTTTTGTTTGCGCTTACATTATTTTGTATGAAATTTACCTAATAATAGAGAAGGTGTAATTACCTAATATACGAAGCGAAACCGTTTAAAACTTACAAAACCAATTAGCCAGTTCGTATTGTTAGTATATTACACAAATAACTTCGCTTATATCGGAAACCACGATTTACTGTGTTTTCACCATTCACGAATGCTCCATTCCATAACATTCCACGCAAACGTTCCAAAAACCGCTGTGTGGGGAATCTGAGATGGATTACGTGGAGTGATAGAAATATTGGGGTTCCAAACGTTCCAAATCCGTCGTGAGTGGCCGACACAACGATCCATTTCGCGCTCAGGTGGCAGTACTCGTGACGCAGAATGATCGGAAAAAGGAGCGAGTGTGCGCCCGGAATGGAGTGACCTCGGTGTGCTCGAAAATCGCACCATCACACAAATTGAATCCACTCAATACACGATGCGTGATTTACGTGAAGCGATGGAATTGATGTGATCGTGAATGGTGAAATACGACATGGTAATGCCCGTGTTCACCAACAACAAAAAAGGCGACGCCTAACTAAGTAACTTTTAAGGCTCCGTAGCTAAGTTGGTAGTAACCCTGCCTGCAAGGCGAGGGGTCCCGGGTTCGATTCCCGGCCGGGGCAGATTTTGTGTAAGCATAAAGTTTGTTCTCGGGTCTTGGATGTTTGTGATGTGTATCTGTGTATGTCCATGCCACCTGCGACACAGGGAATCCTAGTGCGGGGGTATGAGTGTGTAAGTGTTTATGTTTAACTCCTAATGTAAGCAAAGTCCTATAAGTATCGACCATTAGAACAATCCTAAATGTTGGTGAAACGTTATTTGCATTATTACTTTTTTTGATTTCGTCTTTTATTTCGTAATACAGAACCCTAAAACGCAAAAAACGCCGAATAGTGGTTGTTCCATTTATTTTATCATCCATAAATCAAAACCTTAATAGTCCTTTCACGTCAAGAATAATTAAAATAATGTAAAGCCACTTCATTGAATACTTCATTTTTTATTAAAAAAATGTTTAAAACGATGAATTGCTTCATTTGGATCGTTCAGTTCTTGGGAGAATAGAGTTATGGCGAGGCGTGAGGTTAGGTATAGGTACCTTATTTTTCATTTTACTAGTAGGTAGGTAGTTACTGATTTGTTCATATAATATAAAACAACGGAAATAAGAGTGGGTGTGACTTTGGTGCGCGAGTGGTGTCCTCGGTGGCGAGAGGAGAAGTGGCCCGAGCGCACCCCCGTGCCCTGCTGCCGCGCCCGCGCCGCCGTCAAGCCGTCTGTGCTCCAACAAGACCTACAATCTACGCAAATAAATAAAATTGAAGTGTCTGTAATATCAAAATAAAAGCTTTTTACTAAATGCATAATTATCAAAGTATATAATAATATACGATACCTATAACAAAACACCTAACCAACACGTTATGGGCCGGCATTATGCTTACCTTCAGGCAAACGACCAGCTCGTCTCGTTACTAAATAACATTAAAAAAAACGGTGTCACAGCCGGATAATCACATGTGATTAGTACTCAAAAACTTTGTAAGTAACATTTTTCACTCAGTCTTTGATCTATGATAGATATGATGCATAAAACAATTTTCGCTCGTCTCGAGAGCGACTCGCGATGTAATAAATTCGCACATGTAACACTGGTGTCAATTCCACACATCCACTTCGGCGCAATGAAATATTCATGATATTTTTCTTCAAGACAAACTCCTGGGCGAAAAAAATAAAACCTGGGTCACAAAACAGTCTGGAACAGAATAAGTGACACGCTGTTTATTAGGAAAATAATTCAGCTAATTCTAACAGACTAACTACATCATCATCAGCCTTTTACGCTTCCACTGCTGGGATACCGGCCTTCTCTAGTTCTCTCAGAGAAACACACACACACACACACAGAGAGAGACAGAGAGAGAGAGAGAGAGAGAGAGAGAGAGAGAGAGAGAGAGAGAGAGAGAGAGTATGGGCTATAATCCACCACGCGGGTCCAGTGCGGCTTTGTGAATGTCACATGTCCTCGAATTTTGTGGTTCTTGAACATGCGGGTTTCCTCACTAACTACATTATAAACATAAACGCTTACATACTCATAAGCCTTTGCTAGGTACGCACTAAGATTCTCTCAATATTGCAGATGTCATAGAGACACACAGATAGACAACACAAATTTCCAAGACCCGAGAACAAACTGTATGCTCACCACACAACGTTTGCGCCGGCTGGGAATCGGACCCGGGCGAGTGGCCTATTGGCTTTACAGGTATAGGGTTACTACCACAGATCTCTAGTTACTTCCAACTTAGGCACATCGCCAGCCAGCCGTCAAATACAGTAGAGCGTCGATTATCCTAAAGTTGGTCAGCCGAACGACCGCTTAGCCGAACGGGCTAGTCCTCAAAGTCCTCATCCACGCGTGCCACTCCCCAGTGATTCTCGTTTTTTATTCTTTGTTTAAAGGTAAAAACTCAAAATAAAGATAACGTGCGAAGCAAATTTCAATATATGACAGTCGTATATCATAGAGTCCCAGAGAATATTTGCTTTTTTCTTGGTAGCCTTTTAACCCTTTGACCCTGTATGTGTAGTACAGTTAGCGGCAGGAGAAAGTATTAGTTAAAAGTAATGCTTTTTGTCGATGCTTTTTTGGTTTTTTATAGCTTAAATATTTTAGACTTTTTTTATTGTTATAGGTACCTTTTTCGCAGATAAGACATGACAATTCTCAAATGGGACTAGAATAATTCCAACTCGGTCAACACAGTGTTGGGAACCTTCGACCTAACTTTTCTTCCACAATACCGCAGAGCCTGAAAATTATGGTTTTCAATCAGTGTGTGTTGCCACTGATGACTTATGGCACTGAGACGTGGTCTCTTACTGTTGGCCAATGGCCATGCTCTGGGTTTCCCGCCGTGATAAAATCCGAAACGAGGAGATCCGCTGGAGAACGAAAGTCTCCGACATAAGTGGCTTTCAAAGTTAGTAAGTTGAATTGGCAATGCACAGGAAGGTCACATCAACTCGTAGAACCGATAACAGATAGAGAAAAAGGTTCTAGAGTGGTGACCACGAACCTGAAGTCGTAGTGTAGACAGGCCTTCCACTAGAATGGACCAACGACCTTGTCAAAAGCGTGGGGAACCCTTGGATGCAAGAGGCGAGTAGCCAATCCAAGTGATGATTTTCATGACAAAAACATAAAAAAGGCAGATCACTTTCTAATATTGCTTAGAAAAATATAGTAGGTTAGTGTAGCTAACTGTAGCAAAATTCTAGGTAAACTCTGATATCATAAAGTTACAGCTGGGCCCGTCATATAACCTGATGTCGTCATAAGACCAAGGCGTGCCGAAGACGAATAGGCTTTTTAGCAGATAATCAACACGTATGGTCATGACTGCAAATTAGCTGACTCGAGCAAGAGTGCCCGTCGTCAAAGTCACATTGTCTTAGTCATAATGAAAACTTTCTTGGGACCTTTAATTAAGGGTTAATGTTCATCAGGGGTGTATTGTAGTGGATGTGAGAGCAGGGCTTTTTGTCGACTAAAATTTTTTTCTTAATTCATTCTGATCATACTCAACGTATTTACCAGTTTAATAATGTGAATCACTAATATAATACCTTTAAAACCATTTTCGTTTTTTTTAAATGATCGTCTTCGAGTTCCATTCTGCAATACTAAAGTTGATCCGTTCAGTTGCTCAGATTGGAATGACCGATCCTTTTGGCATTTTTTTACTATGTAGAGGATTAGACACTACAAAGAGCATGGGCTCACAACACAGACATGAAATATATTATATATCTTGTCACTTTGTCACCCAATTATTTGTTAGGAGTCGAGCCCACTACCGTTATAACGCGGTATAAAAGTTTAGTTCATCACCTAACCTCCATTCTCACATCCATCCGTACATAAAAATGTGAAAGTGTGTTTGTTGGTTTTTCCTTTTTCACGTAGCAACGGAGCAACGGGTCAACGTGATTTTTTTTGCATTGAATAGTTTATAGGCTGAAGAGTAACATGTATAGGTTGTAACTTATCTCTCTCCCTCGCGGGTGTAGTCGTGGGCTGCAGCTAGTAACTTATAAAGCTGAAGAATGCTTATGAAGGTGAAGAAGGCAACCATCATCCGTTCTATGCTACGACGCTGTCAGGTAGTGAAAGCAAATTTATAAGAAAATAAACCTACGCGAAACAGTTAATTAACAAGTTTTCGTGACATTTAAATCAATTTAGAATGGTAGGAAATATAGGTCTAGTCTGCGTCAGGACGCAGCGTTGTAGCGCGTTATATTTGGAAAAACCTTTAAACCGATATTTTTCTTATCCTCTACAAATGTTTTGACCATTAATTAATTCGAACCCTCAAACAACTGAATTCTCTACAAAATAAATACTCTACAAATATTTTTACTGTTAATTATTTCGAGTGTTTCAAGACAAATGGACTTAATTTATTGTCTTCGAGATCATTAGAAGAGAACAACTTTGTTTAGGAGTAAGATTATTTGTTTGTAAGTTTTATCTCTTTAAAGTTTGTGTTAGTAATTAGCTGAAACTCATCTGGAATATAAATTAAATGTGGACGTTAATTAATATTTATACTAAAACGAATTATTTATTGTAAGGAATAACTGGAACATTTCAAAAGTACATAACATGGGCTAGGATCTACATAATAATTGTGAGCTTTATTTAAGATGTTGTACCTAAGCCATGAGTTTATTGCTCTATGAAATCTTGATAAAAGAAAAAAACCTTTAGCGCGTCCGCATACGCTTTACCCATCGAAGGCGGCCACTCACAGCGTGCACGACGTGGCCACCAGTGGCTGGGCGCGGTGTCCAATAGAAGCCACTGATAGCCACAAAATAGAACAGAAGGGGTACTCGGGCTCTCAACCGTCTCGGAAATACGCCCCTAGGCAATACACCGTCTCGGACCCCCTTTTCTAACCATATAATATTATGCTATAATAATTGGAAATGCGTTCTGAAATATCACGATATAATATAAAAAACAACACAATATTAATAATATTGTCATCGACGGTTTGATACATACAAATCTTCAAATTTAATTTTCACACTAAGAAACATTTTCAAATTTTTTCCCGGGGTGCGGGGCCCCTAGACGGTTGCCTACTTTGCCTTATGAATAATCCGGCCCTGCCTAAACTGATGTGGCGCGTAAGCACGTGTAAAAAAGTGCAGTATTAAATTTGTTCCGTGCTTGGATGGTGTAGGATTATAGTATTTATTCCCTTAATACAGAGCACATAATCCAAGCTAATCCAAGCTAGGCTTACTACACACACAACCCCTGAGGTTCATGTTTTGTATTACAATGTAAATTAGGTACCCTACATAAAAAAGCAACACCTTTATCTAGGCGGGGTCAATTAATTTTAACATAGACTAAGCTTTTTATGCCAAACAAGAAATCAAAGTTTGAGGGATTTATAGACTGCGGTTTCAGCGTAGCTTGGGAAAATTTTGGCCACTTCCTCGTAAATGTAAATGCGCACTAATCAATGCAACGTAAGCACATACATTGGCCATTAAAACAGGTAGTGAGGCCCGTTTAATTGTGATTTGATGGGGTGTAAAAGCTGTTCACACCTACACGTAATAAAAAGTCTTTGAAGATAATAAGTTTCCAGATCTGACAGCGAACGTGTTCACTGATCTTTGACCTATTCAGCGTCATGCGCATGACGCTGTTCGATATTTGATTTTTTTTATACAATTGTGTATTTAGTAAAGAGACGAGCAGGCCGTTTGCCTGATGGTCAGCCCAAAACAATGGCAGTGCCACTCGGAAATTTGAAACAGATAAGCCTACATGGAACTGCAGTGTACTCGTGAACCTGAGACATTAGATATTAAGTGTCACAAGCCCAGTAATTTCATTGAGTGATCTGCTCCCTAAACCGGAACATAGTAATGCTTACAATGTTATTGCTTGGTGGCAGACTACATGAGCAAAGCGGTGGTAGCGACCCAGACAGACACTAGCAGAAGATTTAGTTCTACCACCTGTTAATTCCTTTTCATGGAACTGAGATGTTATATAGATGTGATTTTGTTTACCTAGTGCGCTCCTTCCACAGCCCTATTAAAGTAGCACTCATATAATCTTCAGGGTTTCAGTTTGCGACGTTTTATTTGTTCAAGGTACGGCACATAAAAAATAGATATGAACCTGCGCGGATAAATTCATTGTTTTTTTCGCAAAAAACCTACTCTCACGTCATGATTTTATTGAAAGGTTTTACGAGCAAGCCCGTGGTCACTGGTGAGAATGTTACGACTGGCAGAAATTGATCACTTACCACCGTAATGAAGTGTCAGGGCCAATAGTTGCCGAATTGTCGGCAAGGACGCACTATAAAACAAATATGATTCGATATTGTTGGGAGATTGGTCACTATGAGGATAATGAAATGGGATAACCTTTTTGTTGCAAGTGACTGAGCAGATCGGTTCAGAATACGTATGTTTTGGGTTCGATTCTCACTTATAAATAAACAGTTCTAAAAGTGGATGTTATTGTAACGTGGATATGGTTCCATGATCTAAATGTTGGGTGTTTCTTTGAGCTATAAATAAGGCTTTAATCTTTTGTTCATCTAAATGTCAACAGCTCTCGAAACAAAAATAGACAAATTTAAGTTATTTTCTACTTTAACGGTTAAGACTTATTCCTAAACGTCGCAATTATGCTAAAATAACGCAATGTGAATAGTTGTTCGAAATGAGAAAGTCATTTTAAAATATACTCTTTTTTGAAGGTTCACGTTGTTTAAGCTCTAATATTATATGAGTGTTTTGTCTCGACTATTGAGAGTGTATTATCAGTAAAGATTATAATGGGATTATCAAATTAGTATAATAGCCGCTCATGCGTTCAGACTTCTCCCAAAATTCGTAGGTACTACAATAATAAACATCGAAAATCCACTTCTAACACGTATTGTGGTGAAATCAGACTGCAACGTCCAAATAAATTTGCGATAAAATCAGCGGTATGTAGATTTTGAACCTCGGTGATCAAAATAACCACGAATAAACATGCCCCTCACCAATGTTTTCAAATGTTTTCGGTTACCTCTGTCACAGCAAGCGGACAGCGGTGAGAATGGTAGCAACGAAAATACACACACGTGCGGTGCGTTCCCTCGTGCATTTTTCGTTTGAACTTTAAATAAACCAGGCACCTAGCTATTTTTACATTTGTACCTACAAAATATAGGTTAATGAGGCGTTAGTGCCTTTCACTCAAGCAACAAACAAGCTTATAGTACGCGTTTTGTGTCGGCGAACTGGCGAGCATTAGCGGTGAACAAATCTTTGATCAGCCGTATTATATAATAACATTTGCTAATAGGGCATAAATTAGTGAGTATGCAAAAGTCGTAAGGACTGCGGCTCATTTAAATCATTTATTATTGTGTGAATCAAGCCAATCGCTGTTGAAAAGGGTCACGAATTCACCGCTTTTGTGAGGTGTATTTGATTGGTTTTCTCCAAATGAGTCATGCGCTTTTAACCTGTGTTTGCTTTTAATTACGTGACTGCCCAAAAAATAAGTTTAATGTTTTCAGGATTCATGTGAGTTTCTTTGCAAAACATTATTCCTATTCCACAAATATTTGGATTCAAAGTACGCAGAGTAATTCATTTAGTGGAGGATTTACGGTCAGCCAATCACACCGCTTACTGGAACTGAAATTAACGAAGTAAAACCGAACAGCTTTGAACTCCTCCGATGGCCAATCGCGTGGACGTTTGCTTTGACCTGACATTAGTACAGCTTTGAGTGTTGCAAACGCTTCACTTGTTTTCCTCAGCATATAACTACCTATCTACTGCTGTAGGCATGCAAATTGAATGCCGAGCTATATAAGGTACTCGTAATAGGTACTGACATTCAAATCTATAAACTACCTACATAAAAACTAGAAGTGGAATGTACTTATGTACTTTTATCTTGTCAAAAACAAACTTCACTGAAACATATTATCACAATAGGTTGACTGTAAAATTGTTTGATAAATAAATGCATATGTAATGCCAAGGCTTCAAGATTTATGGCATAATTATGACTAACCTAATAATAATAAACTAATAAACTTACAATTTTCTAACAAAAACTAATAGTTATGTACATATTAATTGGAATATAAATAAATTTACTGTTTATAAGGCACAATGTGAGGCATGGTACTAGGCGAGCATAAATGTGAAAAAGGTAGTGCAAGAGAAAATTAGTCTTACACCTTTATTCTATGATAGCCTGGTACTTCTAGAACAGTTTTAGTTTACGGTTTTCTACTCGACAATACTCATAAACAAAGGATGAGCTAATAATTATGTGTAATCCCATGCACTGTGACGCAAGAATTAGGACAAAAAAATCCTCGTTGCCTAATCAGTAAGGCAACCTAGTTAGACTACGAGGAAATACCCTGACGGGCACACTGCGCAGGCTTTTGAATTTCAAAGTTCTAGAAACCTCGTCTCAGTATAGTACCTTTAGTATAGTACCGTCAGTAAAGTATTTACGTTAAAAATGTATCAAGGCGGCGGCGCCTCCTTACTGTACCGACAAAATAAAATTGGTGCACTGTATCAATCACCAATTAGTATTTCAATGAAAACCATTAATTTCAAGTGTTCGTAAATTTATCGTCGGTTTAACATTCTCGTGTTCTCGAAAAACGGCTGTTACTTTATATATATTGCTTTCAATGAAAATTCTCTGAATTCGTTACAGGAGATCTGTATTTCAAATAGGAGGTAATTCCGTTACTAATATCCAATTTAGCATTGGTTATGTATCAGAAGCTTGAGGATAAAGCTGGTAAGAAGTTTTGTGAACCATTTGCGCTTACAGATTTAATACAATTTTCGTTAGTGGTAGTACTAAATTTATTCAAATTAAGTTACATTTCATCTGGTTTCTTTTACATACTGTTATGCCTACTCACAGTTAGTGGTAGGACTAACTCTTCTGCGAGTGTCCGTCTGGGTTGTTACCACCGCTTTGCTCGTGAACTCTGCCGCCAAGCAGTAATGTGTAAGTATTACTATGTTCCGGTTTGATGAGCAGAGTAGCCAGTGAAATAACTGGGCTTATGAGTCTTAATACCTACCTAATGTCTCAGGGTAACGAGCGCACTGCAGTGCCGCGCAGAACTTTAAGTTTCAAAGTTCTGGGTGGCACTGCAATTGTTATGGGCCGGCGTTATGCTTACCATCAGGCAAACGACCAGCTCATCTCGTTACCAATAACATAAAAAAGTCTTTAGTAGAAAGCATCTAAATGTTCTTTCAGCCTGGAGTGTATCTTTATGTCTCTCTGGTTGAAAATTCTTTCTGGTGAAATTATTGAGCGTATGAGACTTATGGCCGATCTTTCAATAGTCAGATTACGTCCTGTTAGATCATTTCCTGAACCATCACAGTCATACTAAGTCTGCGGTGAAGACAGACATAAGTAAATTGTTGCCATTCTAAAGAAATAACCTTAGTTAGCTAACGGTCAATTAATTTCGAAATAAAAGACCCGCAAAAAACACTATTCAGATAATGCATCAGTTAAATTTATCGATTCGTAGCAATCAGAAGATAAACGAGCAATTGAAACATCGGCCCTTAATAATAATGTCTCACTTAATACTTAAAAGTTCTGTGTGACACAGTAACTATTATGGACAGTCATTACACTTGCCATCAGGCAAACCACCAAGCGGGTCGTTACGTACCTATCTCGTTACCTACTAGTTAAAAAAAACTATTGCCAAGTATCGGTGTGTTCTGGCAATCACACTTACTGAGAGCTCATTTTAAACCCTATTATATAGGTTTAAAATCACTCTACAGCTCTACACCTTTTGGTACAATGGAAGACCTTCAACCGCATCACTACTTAAGATTGCATTATCGGTTAATAAAACCGTCTTCGTTCCCAATTCCAATCCGATTCGAGCAGCAGTCGCTAGTCTTTGGCTGAAAGGAATTGTGTAGAGTTCTCGCTTTGTCTTTTTGTAACAAGTTGTTCCCTTAGTCTTCGTTCCAAAACAAAAACCAGTGAGAACTTTAGACAATTCCTTCCACTCGAAGATTAGCGACCACTTGTTTTAATCGCTTTGAAGTTAAAATCGAAAACGATTGTTTTCCACAGGTCAGAATGTGGTCAAAGTTTAAACGCTTTTCTATCGAGGGTAAAAAATCTTACGAATTTTCATTTATACAAAAAGTGTCTTCATTTAATCTTTTTTTTTCAACGGGCTAACAGCCTTTACTAACTAGCTAATACGTAAATAAACACTACATCTAACCCAGCTACAAAAACAGTTGGATAATCTACAAGCTAAAGTAGGCCTATATAGATAATCAAAATGTATCTAGTCCACTACCTGCTGGAAGCGTACCCACCCAATTATTCTTCTTTTTTATTTAAATACCATTTAATATTATTTTAACCTCTCATAATACTCTATTTTACTGTATTTTTATGTCGATTGACCAACATTGTTTTCCCCTTGAACTACTTGGTACATTCGAGAACAGAATCACTTCTCATCCAAACACGTTTCTAAAAGCGATAGTCTGCTATGTCTGAATCATCACTCGCAAGTCCTTAATGTTTTCACAGTATAGGTACCATACAGGTTTAATGCAGTATGGACTTATTGATTCAGATTAAAGTATTTTTCATACTACTCGATGGTAAGCATGTGACATGCCTGATCTTAAGCAACAACTGCTCGATGAAATTGCTATTGCTAACAGCATGAAGTAATACTGCACATTTCACATCGCAAGCAACAATTTCAATGTGGAGGAAAATTAACTGCGTGAACTAACATTTTATGCATTTTTTTATTTCTTTTATTTAAGCTACGGCTTGTAAGCCGAAAAAGAAATACATCATATCAAGAATTTCGCAGTCAACATCGATTGCTCCCATAGCCTAGTGGTTAAGGCGTCTGGCCCGGCAAGCCAGAAGACGGCAGGTTCGAATCCTGTTGGAAGCGAAATTTTTGTGATGTATATATTTGTGTGACATCCGCTAGTGTCGGTTAACACTATAAAATATATTTCATATTTTTTATTTGTTTCGAAGTAATGTAGAATATTTGAAGGATAATGTTTTAGAAAGCGAATAAGAAGTTAAGCGATGTAACGCTAAACACAGGTTGTAACAAAACGCGAAAAATTAGCATCATCGTCGAAATAACAGATATCCACCACAGGTGAGATAGTGGTCAAACGCTAACCTATCGGTTATAAAAAAAATAGCTAAGCAATAAAAAAATAAAAGTTTGAATCTAAAATAGATTGCCACCACTAACTACCACAGTGATTAAACCTGATCATCCCGTGCTGATTACATCCTTAAAAATCTATTCTAGAACCTGCTTTAGCTAGTGTCCATACTGGTTGTATTGTTTGAAAAATGTTGTTTGGTTTGCGGATTACAAAGAGGATGCTGGAGTAAAAATGCGAATAAATCTTGTTACCCGACATGCGTAATACGAATGATGTAGTAGAGATGAGGATTGGTTACGTTAAAAGCGTGTTTCCGTGGAAATATACTAACGCTTTTTATCTGTTTCGGAACGGAGAAAACATAAATCTACCGTAAGTGAATCGTGTGAGACGATATTTCTGACTACCGGGTACTACTGGTGGTAAGTCAGAGGACTTGACTTTATGAGTAAGTTCAACAACCTAGTTGGCCTAACCTGCAGTCTAGCAGTAGTGTACTCTAAAAAAATACCAAAGAAGGATATTTTGCGATCAAAACATGCTCCAAAGTTTGTTCTTGAAAGCCAATTTCGTATCCTCATCGTACGCATTCATTAGCCAGTGAATAAAAAAACATGTTTTTAAATTATTTTATCGCTCACAGAAGGGCCTTTGTCTTATCATTCAACATGCTAACGAGTGTGTACTCAGCAACGCACAAAATAAAAATCAAAGAAACAAATATGAATAAATAAGTCTACAAGTCAATAAAAACATAATAAAAAGTTAGGATTGGAGTCCACCGGGGTCGCTAGTAGCCAGCGTCTTGCCGATATTGTCGTTAGCAAACTAATTGGATATGAATACTATTATGTCTCTTTCCAATTATAAACATAAGAAAAGAGTGGAACTTATTTTAAACCTGTCGAATTTTTTTCTTTTGCACACAAAAAATATGTATACTTATTTGGAACATGCATTAAAACAGTAAAAAGCATTAAAAAACAGAGTGGATAGTACGTACTCCTCCATCTTTTATGGTTTTCATCCACGAAAGTAGAGACGAAACCACTAAATTCATGGCCGTTCAGTTCACACTATAACAAGGACGTTCTGCTGTTCAAGAATTTTTGGGTTTGAAATGAGCGCCGAAGCCTAAATTTATATATTAATAACATTAATTAAATGTAGCCGTGGTTTTATTTCGCTTTTTAAACTCAACCTTATTAAATATTATAAAGTATTTTTTTAAAAGGTAATTGTTGTATATCTTTTACACGGCTTCGCTCTTTAATCTAATCTTGTTAGTGGGAGGACTAACTCTTCTGCGAGTGTCCGTCTGGGTTGTCACCACCGCTTTGCTCGTGAAGTCTGCCGCCAAGCAGTAGTGTGCAAGCATTACTGTGTTCCGGTTTGATGAGCAGAGTATCCAGTGAAATTACTGGGCTTATGAGACTTAATACCTAATGTCTCAGGGTAACGAGTGCACTGCAGTGCCGCACAGGCCTTTGTGTTTCAAAGTTCTGGGTGGCATTGCAATCTTTATGGGCCGGCGTTATGCTTACCATCAGGCAAACGACCAGCTCGTCTCGTTACCTAATAACATAAAAAAAAACTATATAGGTAACAACAATCATTTCGAGCACAATAAAAAAAATGTTCCTCGACTTTATTATCTCTCTCCTTTGACGATTTTTTAGTGTTAGTCGAGTCCCATAAATACTTTGTTATTTTCATATGACTCATTTACTGTTACTACATTTGTTTGGTTTTTGATGTGGTATAAATGTCAGGCTAATGTGAATTCTGTTGAAATATAATTTGGTGTTAGAGAGATCTATGCCTAGTAGTGGAATTATAATGGCTGTAGATGATGTTGATGATTGTTTTACTTAATGACTTTGAAATTATCACACGCAGAAACGTCTATAGTGTTATTATATTGAAACGTTTTTGCTATTGCGGCATTCCCTTTTAACACGCTTTCATAGTTAGCTTCACTTGTAAGGCAGCCCTTACACCTAATTCATGATTGATGGATAAGCATCAAGCGCGGACCACGAGAAAACCATGGAAAAACCACGATCCCCGCTTGACACATATCGTATCGTCTATTGTGGTTGTGGTTGGGGCTTGATGGAAATCTAGTTCGTGGCGTTTAGTGGCCACGTAGTCGCTCCCTGCACCGTCCACGCTAGCCCTATGGTCACCACACGTTCACTCTGGACGGGGCCTTAAAAACAATGCTTACTGCAGGTTAATGCTATCACTACTGAATAACATATTAATGTTTTTTGTTTTATTATAGACTAGCTGCTGCCCGCGGTTTCATCCGCGCGGAGATATTGGATTTCGTGGTTTTTATTTTTTTGCGCAGAACCCTAATTCTTTTTCTAAAATAAAAGTAGCCTAAGTTACTCCTTGTAACATCAGCTATCTGCCAGTGAAAATCCCGTCAAAATCGGTCCAGCCGTTTCGGAGATTACATGGAACAAACAAACAGACAGACAAAAATTTAAAAAATGGTTGTGTTGTCATAGGTACCGTATATACTTTCATATGCATTTGGTAAGAATATGTTTTTTTGATATTACAAACAGACACTTCAATTTTATTTATTTGTATAGAAATAGATTTCTCTTTGACCATCATTCATCATTGAAATCAATTTTGTAGGAATTGGCTCTCAAGTGCGGCACAGCTGAAAAATACTGTTAGATTCTGGTAGACATAATTATTTTATTTATAGGCTGTGGTATCATATGATTGTGTCCCGATGTTTTGATGCATCAAAAGCTCATCAAGCACATGGTTGAATTTGAACACTCAACTTACAGATCACAAATATGTTATTATTTGAAATACTAAAAAATGTGAGACAACTGAAAGCAGTCCATGTTTATTTATTTAATCTGAACATTTCATTCTCACCGAGCCACTATTATAAACATGAAATGGTAAGTAAATTTCAATAGAAAAGCACAAACAGTGTGCCCTATCTCCTGCCAATAGGGAAATCTCGCTTTTCAAAGCTTTTTATTAAATAACAGAACCCTTTTCCAATGTTATGGGCGTTACTTTTTGTAACTCACTGAAAAATGTGAATATCTACCAAAAATGTTGAATTTCTTGCAAATGAAAGGGACAAGCGCCTATTCAATTCCTTTTTTGAGGGTCTTTATAAAAGATTTTTCTATCTGGAGTTGTCTTTTTATCGAGTAGTGATCAGTTCGTGACATTTCTTTTAACAGACATCTTGCCTGGTTTGGTTGAAGTTATTTTTGTTATATTATTTTGATATTGAACTATCAGATAGTGTATATCACGTGTCTCATTTCAAAATGAAACAACATTCAACATTTATCTTTTCTTTTCTTTTTTTTTAAAGAAAAACAAGTTCTTTCCAGTTGGAAAGACCTCGTTTTCCTTCTTTCTATAGTTATAGAGCTGACAACTTACATACGAACATTAGAACTTAAATAAAAGCTTGTAAAAAGCTTGTAATAAAAAGGGTCCTAAAATAGTCAGTGAGATAGAAACCTATTAATTATAAATTGTTAATAAACCGGCTATAACTCACGTCATTTGTCGATATTGTCGACCTAGGTTTCGAGCGTGTCCGACGCTCTTCCTCAGGGAGTGCACGCGGCGAGTGTCGCAACGACCACTGTACGACATTTATAATGTGTGATAATCACGAAAATTTTAATAGTAAAATAACCTATTATCTTCGGCCTAGATACGTAGCGCTTATTTTAACTCCTCACTCTGTGTTAATATTCATGTATTTCATATTCATATGTGTGTTTTTATAGTTATTCATATTTAATATCTTAAAAACAAAGTACATTGGCTAAAACATTATTTTTATGGAAGGTAATAAAAACACGGAATTTTACCATTCATAATTAAGTATCTCTACCTATTTTAAAGAAGACATTTTAGTAACTGAATTATTTATCATTGAACTAGGTCGTACTACAATTTTCTTAAAATACCTAATAATATATAAGAATTAATGCTACAAACAGATTCGTAATCAGGTCAAAAGCACCATTTATTTTAAGAGTTAAAATTCAATTAGTATGCTACGAAGTGAAGCAAGATGTTACAATCAGATAAACAAAGAAGTTTGCCTAATCTCAGTTACAGTTAAGGCTCAGCTTAAAGACGATTTATTTATTAAATAAGATAAATGGTTAATTAAGGCTACGAAAATTAAGAGCAAGAATGAATGAAAGTACACAATATAAGTATATACGTTTTTTTTAAATTGAAATAGCTGTATGTTATGCATATCCATATTAGGTACACATAATGCACAAATACAACAGTAGGTAAAATTATAAAATAAAAACTCATAAACAGAGACACAATAGTTCTTATGTTTACTTGAAGTACCTACTAGACCGGTTAAAATTGAAATCATTACTGTCAATGACTATGGAGATCATTCGTTTCTAGGTAAAAATGTATTTTTAGATTATCCAACTGTTTTTCTAGCTATGTTATATGTAGTGTAGTTGCACAGCTAGTTCTGTGCCCCACGGCTTCACCCACGCAGCCTATGTTACTCTTTATAACTTCGGCTAACTACCGCTTAGTGCTGTCAGTGAATGACCCATCAAAATTGGTCCAGCCGTTTTGGAGATTAGCCGGCACAAACAGACAGACATACAAAAATTTTAAAATAGTTTTTTGTTAGAAGTACCTACCGTATATATAATTTCATATGCAGCGTTTAGTAAAAAGCCGTTATTTTGACATTACAAACAGACTCTTGAATTTTAATTATGTGTAGTATGTATATATACGAGTAATATGAACGAATTGTAATTTTCATGTTGTAGTCATTTAAATGTAAGGTAGCACTAGCAGCTTAAACAAGCCGTAGCTATGCGATGAGCGCCAGTTACAATTCGTGGTTGGTCTTTACAAAATAAATAATGGTCAGTTTATAAACAGAACACGATTATAGTAAAGTTAAAAAACACCATCCATTAATTTGTAAGTTTCCAAGTTATTCAATAGTATTAATATCGTATGCATGAAGAGAGCTGCTAAGTACACATCTCTCGAAAATATTTGGAGCTCGGGCACTATGAACTCAACAGTTCAAATCCAATTATACTGTGATTAATATTAATTACTCGGTTTTCCATACTGACTCTCTTTTTCCTGCCCTTGTTCCATTTAAATGGGGTTGGCGCAGTTGTCTTTACAAACTTACGGCCATTACCCACAGATCATAGGAACAAGGAGATGTGGTAAGGCGTAGGTACGTAGCGGGTGCGAACGCATCAGGCCCATATCAGGCCAGATACATTTAATGGAAATCACTTTGCTTTGCTGTCCCATATTTTTGCCTGTAGACTATTAATAAGTTTATTTGTGTGGCTGAAAGTCTCTTAGCGGAATGGTGAAAAAAAATTATGAAAAACGGAGACATATTTTGAACGCGAACGGGCGTATCTCCCTTGTTTGTCATACCACAAAAAATCAACCACACACCCTAAACAGCGTTTAACTCCTAAACATGCCTTAGTCTTGTATTTAAATATGAGCAACCACAAATCTTGATTTACCGCTATTTAACTCCATTCTGTTGTGACATTTGTAATTATTTGACACGTTTATCTTTAGACACAGTCTAGCTAAACAGGCATCTAAAAGTATTTTTGTAGTAACACGGATGCTGTGTGAAAAACACATCAGCATTTTTAATGGATCATAAAAACCATGATAATAGTACATTACGATATTAGTGCGTAAAGATGTTATAACCAATACGCACGTATATCGTACGACGTTTTTTAACACACTTGCGAGTAAACAGGAAAAAAAAACATTTTAAATAAACTCAATCTGTGAATGCACACTGTTGCTTTCCCGCCATTTTACCAGCGCGCTTGAATAGCAACAGCGCGCTGCTCACTAGCTGGAGTGGTGCGGCGGCGATCAGTTCCATATTTGAAATGGCAAATAATACTGTTATGGAATTTGTATGGACTATAACTTAACTATTTGCTTTGATAACACACGCGTTTTTTATGACCCGCTTTACATATTTAAAACCGGTGGAATTATATCAGTTTTACGAGAGAGGGTGTTAAAAAGTAAATAGTACTACACATTAGATATATAACAGCAACATACCTACTGGTCTATTCTACTACAACCAATGAAACAACAAATGAAACAGTAACCCCTTCAGTAAAGTTTGTAACTTGTGCCAATCACAAACTTGGCTGTCTACTCCAGCGAGAGAATTTCACATGAATATCACGTGAGATCCTGCTAAAGGTCAACAAGTGCGTGGGCCTTGTTCAAACCATTCTAATTAGAGATCAACAACTCTTAAGTCAGTTGAAAAGTTTTAAAAATTGTAATTTATAGAGGTTGAGGTACATTGAGTTTTTTATGCTGGAAAACGGCCTAAGAACCTTCTTCATCACTGGAGCAGCTAGTTTTTTTTTCTATTCGCCTTTTCAATGTCTACGGCCCGAAGTCTACTAAGCAAATGGTTTATTTATTTATTTATTTATTTATTTATTAGGTGCACATTACAGATTACAGAAAAAACATTTAGATAAAATCATGACTTAAAAATTCGGCCGATTCTGCAACCCAACCATATGTGCACTCGGCTTGATTAGAAACAGTGAACATCAAATATAATTAAAACATAAAATAAAAACGATTTACATACAATACATATACATAAAATACATATTAAACACAATAAAGAACATTATAATTAAACAAAATTAGATGACATTAAGTGACGAACAAATATAATAATAATAAATTACAATAAATATTTATAGATTACAATTCTGAAGCGGTTGAATAACAATGGGTTCATCGCAAAACTATCACTTTGATGAAGAGAAACCGTGCTCCGTTTCTGCGTACGCATCGATGTGATTTTTGGCAAAGATATAGTTTATGGACCGGAGAGTAACATAGATTACTTTTTATCCCGGAAAAATTCACGGTTGCTGTGGGAACGCGGGTGAAACTGTGAGCAGAAGCTAGTGTATATATATATTTATTCGTGGATTACCTATTAACCATTGAGCTGAGAGCAAGAATACGTCAATCAATCAATCAATCAATCATCAAAATCAATCTGAGGCCTAGTAGGTGCTAGTACTAATGTAAATTCTAATAATGTTTTACCTGTAGAATATCTACTTTGTTACTTACTTTGCCTAAAATCCTCATTTATCCGTTGTCTGACTTATATTTTCTGAAGAATTCTAACCAGAAATTTAGTTCGCAACTAAACTTCTTGAGATAATTTAATCAACATTATGATAAGATGAAGATATGCTAACCTCAATAGCTTATGATTCTAATGAAAACGAAAAGTTTTCAGTAGAGAAGTTTCAAGAAAATTTGAAAGAAGTTCATACTAAATAGTCCTTTCTTAATATTCTGTGTTATTTCTTACAAACGAAATAATATCACTGAAAAGTATTTCAAATGAAAGGTAACTTTAAAATCTATTTATATTCAAGCTTTTTAACATTTATCTTGTAATATAACCTGGGTAAGTATCGAGAGTATTTTGCATTTTAGATTTAAGTCTAAACTCAGGAGATTATTCTGAATTCTCAAATGGCAATCTTGTGAAACAATAACAATTAGATTGAATAACCACCTGTTGAACTATTGATGCATCTCTGGCATTGAACTGCAGTCGCAAATAAACAAATAAGAGTACCTATTATGCTCGTGGTCTTGAGTCATTTAGATTTCTAATTATTTTCTCTTATTATGCGGTTATGTATTCCAATTAGCTATTCATTGGCATAAGTTACTTCTAGCATGTTTTAATGCATCAGCTTTATTTTATGATCTAGCACTATTTTGTGCCCGGCGGCTTCGCCCACGTAGCCTAAGTTACTCCTTGTAACATCAGCTATCTGCCAGTGAAAGTCCTGTCAAAATCGATTCAGCCGTTTCGGAGATTACCCGGAACAAACAAACAGACACACAGACAAACATTTTAAAAATGGTTGTTTTGTTGTAGGTACTGTATATATATACTTTCATAAAAATTACAATTTTTATGAAATTTGTATTTTTCCATTTAATAAAAAGCTGTGATTTTGATATTATTAACGCAGGCACTTTTATTTTATTTATTTGTATAGGTAGATTATAACGGGATATTTAACGTGATTATTAACTTATGAGTTCCCGATATTTCGACAATGTTGCAAGTGCCATGATCACGGAAATACTGTATTCAGTGAATTCAGTCAATGTATTATAGTGTAAAACACTTTCAAATCTATTTAATAAAATTAATCGTACATGGATCGTGGTTTTTCCATGTTTTCTCGTGGTCCGCGATTGATGCTTATCCATCAATCATGAATTAGGTGTGAGGGCTGCCTAACGTCAATGATCTGTACACAAACGATAGATGGTCTCAATGCAAGTAAACCAATTGTTTACTTCGAATTCTACAGGGTTTTCTTGAGCATGTTTTAGTTTAGTCAAATTATGCAAATAAATAGACTAAACTAAACCTAAGACGAAGTAGGTTCATTAGCATAATAGTTACACAAACAATAAGGTTCAGTGGTTCTAGATTCATCAAGAAAGCTTTTTCGTAAATAAATTAAGTAGAACACCTACTTCCATACTGTTTCTATAGAAATATACTAGGTGGTAGGACTAAATCTTCTGCGAGCGTCCGTCTGGGTTGTAACCTCCACCGCTTTGCTCGTGAAGTCTACCGCCAAGCAGTAATGTGCAAGCATTACCGTGTTACGGTTTGGTGAGCAAAGTAGCCAGTGAAATTACTGGGCTTATGAGACTTAATACCTAATATCTCAGGGTACAGAGCGTAATGTAGTGCCGCGCAGGCCTTTGTGATTCAAAGTTCTGAGTGGCACTACAATTGTTATGGGCCAGTGTTATGCTTACCATCTGATGGCAAACGACCGGCCCTTCTAGTTATCAATCTATACATTACATACAATATACATACAATACTATACTGCAAATAAATAAAATTGAAGTGTCGGTCTGTCTGTTCGTTCCGGCTAATCTACGAAACGGCTGGACCAATTTTGATGGGACTTTCACTGGCAGATAGCTGATGCTATAACTAGTAACATACGACGTGGGCGAAGCCTCGGGCAACAGCTAGTAACTAAAATGTAGTAACTAGTAACGTAATCTGCCGCTAACAGTTATTGAAGGCCAGATGTGATCAAACGAGTTAGATTGCGTTTAGACTTAAATGGCAAAGTAAGCACTTAATAAATTACAGGACGTATGAAACATGAAACCTGATGTCTGAAAAGTGGGTTCTTCGATAGCTACCCTAATTCGGCGAAGTAGAAAGTTGTTTCGTGCGGTCGGTGCTCTAATCAAGCGATGTCGGAAGTTTTGTTACGCAGTTCGTAATTCAACAACGTGAGCTCCTTGAATTCACGAAACTTTGACCGACAATTAGAATTTGACAAATGTATGACGATTTTTATTTGGTGAGCTTAAGTGAATTTTTTATCGGTCCTGCAGTTTCAACTACACTAAGGTTAAGTCTAACCGTGGAGTTTTGGTGCCATATGTCAACATTGTAAATAATTTTGACGTAATATGGAAGAATAAGTCCACGCTTAGATTGTTTTCTGAATCAGCCTCATCAGAAGTTCATTGTTGCGCAGAACTACAACCACAAGCTAGATAGTGCAAAGAACTTTTTCATATAACTTTTTCATTTCTGTTTGTGGGAGGACTAACTCTTCTGCGAGTGTCCGTCTGGGTTGTTACCACCGCTTTGCTCGTGAAGTCTGCCGCCAAGCAGTAGTGTGCAAGCATTACTGTGTTCCGGTTTGATGAGCAGAGTATCCAGTGAAATTACTGGGCTTATGAGACTTAATACCTAATGTCTCAGAGTAACGAGCGCACTGCAGTGGCGCGCAGGCCTTTGTGTTTCAAAGTTCTGGGTGGCATTGCAATTATGATGGGCCATTATGCCTGGCGGCCGGCGTTATGCTTACCATCAGACAAACGACAAGCTCGTCTCGTTACCAAATAACATAAAAAAAACTATCCATTCGATCCAGAGATGGGACTGCAATAGTTATGGATAGGTGCTAAGCTTACACGATTTTAAAATTTTGACTTTAGAATGGCATAAAAAATTATAGAATCACAAACTAACATACAGAATCACTGTATTTTCCATTTTCCACGAATTAGTTAAACATAATAATTATATAATACATTCCGTTTCACATTTCAACAGCAACCCATTTTCAAAACCAACCAAAACACTGGAACATCACCAATTATCTCTCTAAGTATCCGTTACTCGTATTTTGTTGGAATCGCTCCCTTTGAATAATGTTCAGGAAACATGAATAACACGATATTATTCCCAACACTGATTTACGAATAAACAGAGGACTAACCCAGATGCTGATAAATCTCTTACGATGGAGTAACTGTGAATTGAGTAATTCGTTAAATTGAGTAAGTTAGTGGGAGGACTAACTCTTCTTCGAGTGTCCGTCTGGGTTGTTACCACCGCTTTGCTCATGAAGTCTGCCGCCAAGCAGTAGTGTGCAAGCATTACTGTGTTCCGGTTTGATGAGCAGAGTATCCAGTGAAATTACTGGGCTTATGAGACTTAATACCTAATGTCTCAGGGTAACGAGCGCACTGCAGTGCCGCGCAGGCCTTTGTGTTTCAAAGTTCTGGGTGGCACTGCAATCGTTATGGGCCGGCGTTATGCTTACCATCAGGCAAACGACCAGCTCGTCTCGTTACCTAATAACAAATAAAAATAAAAATAAAATAGATTTATATGCGACTGCGTGCAGCATTCAAGAACGAATCGTATAAACTACCGTAACTTTTGATTTTGATATCCATTCGATTCCCGGTACAGCTGGAGTCAAAATACAATCAATTTTTATTGGTACTTACCGGTTTTTAATCAATGAGAATGAATAGAGAAATTTTAGCGGTTTTAGTTTTTTTTATCTGTATTATGTTGTCTACTTAGGTATTAAGTCTCGTAAGCTCAGAAATTTCACTATTTTGATCATAAAATCGGAACACAGTAACGCTTGCCCGTTACTGATTGACAGACTCCATACCGGCATTGTGCTTATGGTCCCACTCGGCTCATCCAATAGCAGGTATAAAAAAGATACACGCACAAAAATTAAAGTAAGAGTAACAGTTATCAACCAAGTTGTTTTGCAACGAAATGAGCTCACTGACATTCCCATTGGGTTCCAATTAACTTAAACCCGCACGCGAGTTGAGCTGATCAAAATTCCAGACGCAGCGGTTTCGTTTGTTTCGGAATTTCTAATATGTATCGTATTTGTAATCTCGCTCTGGTATATATGTACACAATATGTATGTCCTTAATTAAAAAGAAACAAATAAAGAAAGAAAAATGTTTATATGTAGCAAATAGGTACGTTACAAAAGACAATTAACAAATATAACATAGGCGCACGTTATCCCAATAGCTTAAAACGCGTGTAGTCCACTGGGGAACCGAATCTATAGATACATGAACTCTTTATTGAAACACAACAGTACAAGAAATATTTAAAACTAAAATCTTAACAAATTAAGTGTGACACTGGGCGGCCTTATCGCTCATAGCGATCTTTTCCAGCCAACCCAAAGGCTGAAGAAAAACATAAAAAGTGGGAAGGGATGGTGGCTCTCAGTTATTAGGTACGTATAAACCAATATGTATTTAAATTATCACAAATATATATATTATAATATACTTACTTAAATACAATAGATAAGTTAGTTGTAGTTATAGATTTAAATTAGTTGTATCTTGTTTTTGGTTTTTATCGTGAGTTCATGTGTGCGAAAGGTGTGAGGGGATTAATGTAAGTAATGTGTCACTTCACTGGAGGTAGACATTGGCAGCGTAACACAGGTACGACCTAGCACGGCTGCTAATGACGCTATTCGTTCAATTTAGG
This sequence comes from Crocallis elinguaria, assembly GCA_907269065.1. Taxonomy (NCBI): domain Eukaryota; kingdom Metazoa; phylum Arthropoda; class Insecta; order Lepidoptera; family Geometridae; genus Crocallis; species Crocallis elinguaria. The sequence goes on along the minus strand of OU026079.1, from coordinate 4,188,123 downwards.
GTTACTTATAATAAATTACAACTAATCATATATTCGATAGTGAAACATATTTATACATAAAACAATACAATATCGTTGTATTAGGTAGATCCACAGATTATTTGGATTTATAGTCTTTGGGTAGATCAGATCATTTCTTCGATGTATTGAGGTTTATTGTTAGTTCAAATAAACTATTATTATTATTATTAAAAAAAAAGTACAATTACAAAGGCAGCTAGCGCGAAAGATATAATGCGTTAATAATATGTAAATAATGTAATCGGCATGTATTTTTTTCTTTTGGATGTCAAAAGGTGAAACCAGTTTCGTGCTCTTCCTCTCAGCTGGTTGTATATTTGGAACGAGAAAAAAAAAAAAGAAAAAAAAAGTCACTTAACTATTCAAATTTATTTATTCCCATCGGCCTCAGGTGAGCACTCATGAAACACTCATACTCTAAGTGCCCTTTCCAAGTAGGTACCGGCCGATCAAGAAGAAGGGCAAAAACATGTCGGCATTCTTTAAAAAAAGATTTTCATATTGTTTCGTTCCCAAAGCGTTTCATATAAATTCAACAGACAGAAACATTGTTCCAACATAACCGCCATTAAACTCCTCTTATTATACCTATAGTTAACAGAGTATCAAATAAAATTAATTTTGTATTTGTTTACATAATTATAAATGTGTTGGTGAAGATTAAACAATATGATTAATATGTTATTATCGTCACGTGTGTTATAATATTTCTTAATAGTGCTGTCTGCCATTGAATTGTTTAACTGTTTATTTTTAACTAGCTGCTGCACGCGGTTTCACCCGCGCGGAGATAATGGATTTCATGGTTTTTATTTTTTTTGCGAGGAAGCGTAATTCTTTTTCTAAACTAAAAGTAGCCTAAGTTACTCTTTGTAACATCAGCTATCTGCCAGTGAAAGTCCCGTCAAAATCCCAGCCATTTCGGATATTACCCGGAATAAACAGACAGACAGACAAAAAATTTAAATATGGTTATTTTGTTATACTTAGGTACCGCATATACTTTCATATGCATTTGGTAAAAAGCTGTTATTTTGATATTGCAAACAGACACTTCAATTTTGTTTATTTGTAGTATAGATTATTGATAATCACAGAAAACGAAATAAAAATTTGGTTTTATGTGTTCCTAATTTATTGTGAACTAAATTCCAAAAACGTGTAGGTACTACGCGTTCTCTTTTGCATCCAGAAGTTATTTCCGTTTGCAGCCAAAAGCTATTTTATTGGAAATATCTTTATAAGTTGTAGACATGGTAAGTCCTTGTCACTGGGGCTTATTGAACTCCTAAACGACCTTGTGTATCTACGGACCTCTGTAAGCTTGTTTGTAGATAATATCTGCTATAGATTTTAGGAAAAGGACGAAATCAAAATGGTCCGTCTGTTGCTAGTCGGGTAAGGGTAACTTTGTTAATATAAAGCTATTAGAAATATTACATTTCACTATACTTTTTGTAAATAGATAGATGTACAGTTCTTTTTGGGTACATTTTTAAATGACATTGTTTAAATTATAAACAATTGACTTTTAAAAAGTCGAAACGACTTTGACGAAAATATCGCGATATTTGACATTCATCCATTTTTTTACCTTTACGGGTGGTATCCGTTAGAAAAGGACCAACCTTGAGGTAAACCCTACTGATTAAAAAAAATAATCATTTAAATCGGTTGACAACCGGCGGAGAAATCGCTAGAAAATGAAGCCGTTAAAAATAATTAAAAAAAAATAGACGACTTGAGAACCTCCTCCGTTTTGGATGTCGGTTAATAATACAGTTTTTGTATACTTGGTTAGCGTTTGAACGCTATCTCGCCTGTAGCTCGCAGAAAGTCATGTTGCCCAGATCCCCTAATCTTAAGTAACGATGTGGTCCAATATGAGGAATACGCTGGATCTAGATTATGTGATATATTGATTTGTACACCTGGCTCAGGTGCGTGGCGAAAATTTTCAGGTGAATCACGTGATCACGTGCTGAAAAATATTGAAGCGAAATCATTAATTTATTTTAATTACAGGGTCAATAATCACGTAAACGTAAGAAATTATAATTCATAATATGTAGGTGTAATTCAAATTTGTATATAATTGAAAATTGAGAAATTAAGTACTAATAAATTTCAAAATCATTCAACATAATAAGAATTATTCTAACGTTTATTTTTGTTTAGTTTTAAGACAATAGTTCTCATCTTGTTCTTTTTATCATCTTGTTAATATTCTTAATTTCTATTAATATACGACCTAATCTTATAAGAGTATGGACCACGTGTGCATAGAGAGTAATGTAACATAAGTAATAAGTATTAAAAAAAAACGTAATAATAATCTCTGAAGCATATTTTAAAAGAGAAGTACATTCTACGAGATTAAATAAAGCTCTTTTGATGCGCTGAGCTCTTTAGTTCTTTATATTACTCACAAAACTTAGACGAACTTTACTACAACTTGCAATTTATTTTATCAAAAGCTGATACATTTGTGTGCTTAAAGGTAAAAGTAAAACATTTTCTTGATGAAGCTTATAATCGTGCTCTCAAGTTTATACAAGACCAAAATTGATGAGCTCTCGAAAGTTAGCGGACTCGTTAAGAGAGAGTGTGGTGTCTGAGTTGATCGCTATTTGGTAAGGATCTTTACTCGTATTTTGACTTGGATATAGGGTAAGTTCACTTTAAATACGTACCTCATAAAAAGATTTACGTACAAAAATGCAAAAATCCGAAATAAATGCAAAAGTGTGTTTGTTTTTTTGATGACTTGTTGGTCAGTTAGTTTGTCCTTCATTCACACAGCAACGGAGTAACAGATTGACTTGATTTTTCCTCTAAATCTAAATCTATACCAGCTTCATTCCTCATTTTTCTACCTTTAGGGGTAGTATTCTTTCATAGAATATATGGGACCATGAGTATACACTTTCAAATAAAATCAAGGTTTTAAAATCGGCTTACAATCGCTGAACATACATAAAAAATACATACAGTCGAACATAGAACCTCCTTCTTTTTTGGATGTTGGTTAAAAAAGCATGTCAGAATAATGTGTGTTTAACTGTTTATATCATTAAGAAATCATTTTCTAAACTCAGTCCCTCAACACTGACAGTGACCTTTCTCTACAACCACCTAATTAATATGCCCCCTTATTCATAAACGTTCCGTAACTTACTTAATTACTAGAAAGTGTTTTGTCTCGTTTTCACGCGTAACAGCTTCCGTCAACGAGAAGTTGACAGAGCAGTTTAAAGCATAGATTATGTTATTCAGCTTTTATGAATAACGGCGTTAATATGTAGATAATGCAAGACCCCGAAACGTGGCTGAAGTAATGCATAAAACGTGTTTCGTAAGGTTTTCGTGTGTATAATATAAAGTTAAGCTTAATAGCAATAATGGCATATTTCCCGATAAAAGCAAGAAACAGGAAAAGTATACGATCTTTTTAGTATTCTTTTATGGAATATTTACCATGAAGAATATAAAGATTAAGCGAACATCCACTGCGATTAAATCTAGCTCGAACAGACTTTAGGAAAGATGTCGTGCCACATCGGAAGTTATACATATATTTTTCCAAACTAGATGGGTGTCAGTATCGTATCTTGGCAGCTGTTCCCTGTTACGAGTGAGTTTGAAACTTTCAGATAACATATTCTGTTGGCTAAAGCCTAGGATACAATACTTAGTTGTTTGTTAAAAAAGAAACTTAAATCTTTGACGTTTATCTAATACTGATAGTAGACCTTTTGACGTTGAACCTGATATTAAAAGGCAAAAGAATATAAATAACGTCTATTAGAGAAGACTTTAGCTTTATATTGACGATTGCGAGCATAAATATGCTGAGCTCATTAATGCACACAAGCACACGCTTCTACTCCCACAGTAGGATTCCCTGTTTGGCAGATGGCATGGACACAGAAATAAAGAACACAATGCATTAACATCGATCGACTCTACCGTAGCTTTATATTGACGATAGCGAGCATAAATATGTTGGCCTCATAAATGCACACACGCACACGCTTATACTCCCACAGTAGGATTCCCTATTTCACAGAAGGCATGGACACACAAATAAACAACACAATGCATTAACATCGATCGACTCTACCGTTAGCGGTATTGTACTCGTACGTATCTTCCGCTTATAATTTTTTATTTTATTTTATTTCCTCCATTGATTATTAATAATCAAAGGGTTTCTCATTACCATTATCACCGTGAAGAAAGCCACTGCTAAGTCTGGTACGACTCCTTCATAGAAAATAACACCAGAAAACGATTAAGCCCTCCGCATTCTCCGCTCCATTTCCCAAGCCATGATGCCCAAGAGGGACGTCAATTTAACTTTTTATTAAATAAACAAGGAAACCGCAAAATTACCTCTTTGATCCAACAAGATCTACACCGACCCAAAAATGTCATTTGTCTACAAGGTCTCTACGTATATAGAGGCTTTTAACCGTCTGAAAGCAGATACGGCCGGATATTGCTGTTAAAATGTGGGTCAGGATAAGAAAGTAAGGCAATATTGCATTTACAAGTACCTATCTATACATACAAATAAATAAAATTGAAGTGTCTGTTTGTAATATCAAAATAACAGCTTTTTACCAAATGCATATGAAAGTATATACGGTACCTATAACAAAACAAACATTTTTAATATGTTTGTCTGTCTGTCTGTTTGTTCCGAGTAATCTCCGAAACGGATGAGCCAATTTTGACGGGACTTTCACTGGCAGATAGCTGATGTTACAAGGAGTAGCTTAGGCTACTTTTATTTTAGAAAAAGAATTAGAGTTCCGCGCAAAAAAATAAAAACCATGAAATCCAATATCTCCGCGCGGGTGAAACCGCGGGCAGCAGCTAGTATGTAAACTTGCTCTACGCAGCAGATGATAGAGTGGTACAAATGCCTAGGGAGGCTTGCCTCTGGCGGCTTAGTAGAAATAATTGCCTATTAGTTTGCCGCTTTAGTAGAGATTGTATAATTTCAGTTGGAAAAAATCTTTATGACAAGATGTAGAGTTTATAGAGGAAAGCCGAAAGGTAAGTTATAAGTGCATCGAAAGTTTTTGAGATATTCTGCATCTAAATTTGGCACGAGGCGAGAGAGTTTGCAGAGAGATGGCAGGCAGAGAATATGGCACGTATGAAACGCCATTTTCATACAGGTGTATCGCAAATGCAGTTGAAAGATTTTTAATCTGTTGGAGACACAAAAGTTTGCCGTCGGTACATGTGTTTACGTACATTTTTTTGCACTTCCACCACTGCAAAGCCATTTCACTTTCTGCAGGAGTGTAAAATTCAGTTTCATCAATGGAAAGTTATAGAGTCATAGACTTTATTACAGTCCTACGCCTTTCTTTCAACAATCTTTTGGCAAAACTTCGTACAAAATATTACAATGTGGTTGGTGTCCTTTGAAATGCAGTTACAAATTTTAGGAGAAATATATTCATGTAGGTATTCATAATTAATAAAATATAACTTCAAAAGATCACAACTTACATAAATCCTGACCTCTACTTTCTTGTATCTAGAACTACTACCATAGAAGTCTAATAAGTGTATGTTGCATGCTTAGGAATTTTTACTTAAATACTTTAAATACTTGCTTAACGTTAACTTTTCTTCTAGTTCACTAGGTGGTAGGACTAAATCTTCTGCGACAGTCTTTTTCGTGAAGTCTGCCACCAAGCAGTAATGTGCAAGCTTTACTTTATTCCGGTGTGATGAGCAAAGTAGCTAGTGAAATTACTAGGCTTATGAGACTAAATATCTATTGTATTATCAGAGCACTGCAGTGCCGCGCAGGCCTTGTGTATAAGTTTCCATGTAGGTATCATAGGCACCGTATAATCTATTATTTTAGCACATGCTAAGCTAAACCTTGCTACTCGTACATATCTAGTATCTAAACCAACATTGTTCACCGCCTTCCGAGTTCACGCCCCGGAATTAGTAGCTACTGAAGTCCTGTCTGCTATTCCCTGAAGAATCGTAAGGCTTTTCACAAGAAAGGTCTTTGTACTATGTAAGTATCATAAGGTGAATAACACATAAGCTTTTGTTTGTTTCTGCAAGAAACGGATTTTGCTCCTAGTTTTTCAATAATTAATTATATTTATTTGTGTACAAACGGATTGACTTACGTCGTACAGCATAGATTGTCCGATCGGTTGTATTATTTATGTCAATCCATCATGGTCTGGTTTTCCATACTTGTCTAATAATGTAAACAAACTCAGCGGATAGCAACCAATGTCATCAATATTACAATAGCCAACCAATGACATCTTTCGAATTTGAATTTATAATTATATCTAACTTATTGGTTGGTGAGCCCTCACGTTCGTTTACGTTATAGGACAACTGAGAAAATCTCTACTTGCTTATAAGTAATATAGCCAGTGAAATTACTGGGCTTATGAGACTTAATACCTAATGTCTCAGGGTAACGAGCACACTGCAGTGCTGCACAGGTCTTTGTGTTTCAAAGTTCTGAGTGGCACATGCAATTGTTATGGGTCGGCGTTATGCTTACCATCAGGCAAACGGCCAGCTCGTCTCGTTATCTAATAGGATAAAAAATAATAAAAAGAAATGCTGGAACACACCGAAAATCTGTCGCCAACGTGCTTGGCAACCACTTTTCATCTTCAATAGACCGCCTGGCGAGAATTATACAATCTTACATCAGGATATTTCTCCCTAATTACACTTCTGTAACTGAAACGCGTTTAGTATTATGATTGTGTTCAATAACATCACAGCCCATTTGCTATGATTAATTGTCTGAGGCGGCCACAAACAGTTCTCTTGTCTTGTTTATGAAAAGATTTTTTCCATTTCCTGTGAAGTATAATTTGAAGTATTTGCGACGGAATGGAAACCCTCGCCCTTTTTAGATGACGGTTTCGAGATGATGTTAAACTTTGATTGTTTTTTTTAGTGTGAATTTCTTTTGAATGTGTTGTTTTCTTACGAAATGTGATGAATCTATGTGATGAACGATTCATCAATAGGGATGTTGCATAACACCGACCCATAACAATTGTAGTGCCAGTGTCAAGTATAATATATTCTAAATGTACTTAGTTTGAACTGTTATGTTATTCCAAAAGGAGGTCAATGTACTCCTGGTCAACAACACTTGTTTTACGAGTTTTTGAAAATCAGAATTTTTCATTGTAGAAATTACATTTAAATTTTACAGACTTTCCGGGCAGACTCTAGATCAGCTGATTCACTTGAACTATGTTAAATGATGATGTTGATTATTAGAGACTTAGAAACAATTCCAGAAAATGCAGCACACTTCACGTTTGAAGTGAATGAATTTTTTGGTATTGAAATTTGGAATGACATATTTCCAAGGGAGGTTCTCACAACTGGTGGACAAACATGTTCCCAATCACCGCCTTCTAGGATATCATAACAATTCAAACTCACCCTGTATTGGTGATCTCGACCCTGTGTTTATCAAAGTAAAGATAAAATAATTTCCAATACAATAGACGACGTCGCGCGTCGAGCTGTAATACTTCAGAACAAAGTTAATCAAAGTTTAAACTTTGCTTGGGCTGACGGTTTGCGCGATATCTTTACAATAAGGTGCTGCGAAGTAAAACGATTATGATTTTAAACAAATTAAGAAAATTGTGAAGTATTTGAAAGAACGACAATTTATTTGATGGTCATAAATTTGTATTATTTTTGTAATAAATTGTACTAGTCTCAATATTTTTAAATATTGATAGTTGTTGGATAGAAAATAATTTTGAAACGATAATGGCTTGATGCTGTTGAAGTTGCCTGTCGAGACGCAGCTCGATCGATGGAATACTACTGTGTTTAGTAGTTTGACACAAATTTTGATACAAACACACACATACCCATGCACACGGATTCACTGTGTTGCAGGTGATATGGATATAGGCAGATGTGGCTCACACAAAATCTGCCCCGGCCTCGAATCGAACCCAGGGCTCCTCGGTTTGCAGGCAGCTGGATTACTACGAACTTCGTGATACTCGAAATGCGCGCTTGACGTAAAAGAGTTGTTATTCTGACAAGCAAACGTACGTTTGCGGTCTGCATTAGACACTGCTACTTGCGAAATTTCAAGATTCTAGGTCATTAGGAAGTATAGGTATGTACCTATGGGTACATACTATGTACCTAGGGTATGTACCCTATAGATTTTAACTCCCTGTCTTGACAGACAGACAGAGGTGAATCTAGAATATTTTAATCAGCATCACGATTTCAGATTCAGTTAATAAGATAACAAGATAGAATAATAAAATGATTCAAATAATTATGTAGATGATAAGTGCCTTCACAAAGCGCGAGTTGAAATTACAACGCTCAGATATGTGATCAAAATTTAGCTACTTCAATTATGGAACTCTCTGTGTTATTATGTCAGGTTATGACTGGGATAACGTAATTTCTAACATTCCTATGGAAAGCCTAGATAAATATTCTAAATTCTGGATTTAGCTTGTCTGAAGAATACAGGTATATATTGTTTATCGAATACACCCATACAATTTCGCTTACTGATAGTTGGAAATTTCCTTTAGACGATTAATATTCTAGTAAGTTGAAACAATTAACTATAAACAAAAAATACTATCTTACTCTTACTTTGATGAATACATTGTTATTACACTCAGAAATGTACAAGACTACTACTACTTATACTACTTATAAGCCAAAACTGAAATCAAATCTAATCTAAGGGGCACATTAGACGCTTATGTGCCACATAATGTGTTCCATCAGGAGCTACAGCTGAGTGCCTATAGTGCCGATAGGACATCGTGTAGTAGTTGAACTTAATTTAACTTATGCCCTAAAATATAGTAATATAAAGTCAAAATATAAAAAAGAAAGAAAACAGTCGTTAAGCCTTTTAGAAGTCTTAAAGGACGGATTAATCTGATAATTCCTATGTTGTATGAGACCTATGTTGGAAAGAAGGAAAACATAAATGTCTTGTAAATATATTTAACTTCAGATTGAATTAATTGATAACATTACAAAAAAGGCATTGTAAATACAGCAACGCTAATTAGAAGTTAACAAAACAAAAAGCCCATGGGAAAATATTTGCGAAGTTAAGGAAACAATTCCCTTTCAAATAAGTGAAAGGACACAAAGGCATTTCCTCCTTTCTTTAGCCCTTGAAAAGTTGTTACAAACGACTGCAGTTTTAATACTTGCGTACAAAGTTTAAGTAAAAAGTTGAGAGTTTCTGTGCTTTGAGTGTACTTTTTATGCTTAGGAAGCTACGCACTTACCACATGTTTGTAAAAACGTGGAACCCTTTCAACGGAGCTAATAAATAACGGAGAGTTATTAAATGTATCCAGTGATATGACTCGGCTTATAAGTCTTATTACTAAATACATCAGGGTAACGATAGCACTGCAGTGCCGACAGGCCTTTGTGTTTTAAAGTTCTTAGTGGCACTACAATTGTTTTGGGACGTCGCTATGGTTACCATCAGGCAAACGGCCAGTTGGTCTCATTATCAAATAGTATTAAAAAAACAACGCAGAATAAATATGAAAACAAAACGCATCAATCATTGCACTTAATGCATCATCAATGACGTTAGTATGATCATGCGATGATAGAATTGTAATGGGAGAATTAAGTTATGCTAATCCCAGGTACGATGGATGCTCAGGGTTCTAAACATTTGCCTGAACTATAGCTATAGCTATAGCAAGCCATGTAGATATAATTCATGCTGCCTATCCCTGGATATTCCCTTAGCCGGCTTTTATGGCAGCCACGGGACGAGATACTATTAATTCTAGAGTGACTAGACATACTAGACAGGTATTATTAATTCGCTAGGACCATAAGGCCAAAACCAAGGGCCACAGCTAGTTTGCTAGTACTGTTATGAAAACTGGACTTCTCAGTAGTAATTATCAGTCTGCCCTTTTTCGATATTGCACGAAATGAAATCACTGTCTAGAAGCTAAGCAGGATTATTTATCCAGAGTATTATTATATTTAATTACACAGAATCACAACCACGCAGACAATGGCTGTCAGTAAAAAGAGAAAGCAAAAAACATCAGCGTTACACCATCTCATTTAATTAGGTACGATATAAAAACAGGGTTTCTTTCGTCTGCGTTATGTGGGATTAGTAAAAATGGGTTCGGATAAACTATTTCGGGTTAAGCGTTTAAGCACTAGTTCATTTCATCAAGATAATACGAAGATACAAAAACTTGATACTATTTGTACGGTTTGATGATCAGTCTCAAATAAACCCAAGTAATTTCACTGATAGATTACTTGGCATTATGTTTACTGTCAGGCAAACGGCCCGCTTATCTCATTACCCAATATTTTAAAAGCGTGTCCGGTCCGAACATTTGGCCACTAGTTCAATCCGGTGACGCTGTAAAGGTAGAGAAAACAAAGGCACGATCCTTTAAAAAAATTGGCCACTAGCCATAGCCACTAGAGGCGGCCACCAGTGGCTGGGCGCGGCCTCCAGTCGAAGCCACAGGTAGCCAGGCTACCTGTTAGCCCACAAAATATACAGAACAAAAGGGGCGCTCGGGCGCTTAGCCATTCTACAGACCAGTCAGCCTAAATACGTTTTAATGCATACGCTTGGTGAGCGCGGGTGCGCTGCTATTTGACTACCTGTCTTATCTTATCTTTATGTTTACTGGTCTGTGTGCTGTCCTTATGCACCTAGGCGCTGCTCTGTTCTCTAGCTATGTCGTGCGGGCGGGCGGAAAGAAGCCGGTGTTTGTAGTTGAATATGGGAAGCGAGCCACAAACACGGCCACTGCATCAGCTTTTTAATTTTAAAATATATGAAAAATCTTATCTACATCAGCTTATTATTGGAAGCATCATTAGCTGCGTTGTGCGGCCGCACTAAGCCAAGCCTCTGTAAGTCCTTGTACCTCTATCAGGGTACTCAATTAGAGATGCAGCACGTAATGTATCTGATACTGTATCAAGCGAGTACGTAGGTGAGATATCAGTAGTGTAGTGTACGTAGGAAGCAGTATCAGATACATTACTGAGCTACTCTTCTAAGTGAGTACTCTGCTTATTATATTCATCGTACGGGTACAGAATAGGTAATACAACGGGTAATAGTACAACGGGACCCGATCAGCTCACATCTCCTGTTTTTTTATAAAAATCTTAACAGTTTCTCTTTTGCTTTCAGAACAATGGACCCTGACATCATGATGGAGGAGTATGAGGAGCAGACGACGACGGCGGCGTTCCTCACGACCGTGTTTCCTTCCACCATCTACCCTGCCCACAACCACAGCGACGTCTCCAACACGACTGAGAAGGCCAATCTTAACATGTACTACTTTTATGACGTGAGTTTCCGCTTGGCTGACTTGGCTCTCAACTCGACTCGGCTCCACTCCAATGATTTAAATCAAACTAGCTTCTTCAAGCATATGTACATAGGTGACATGATGGGGATTCCAGATACACACAGCCGATTCAAGCTTGCTTCTGACTAAGGCGTTATCTATGGTTATGATAACCTGAGGATTTTGGAAGTCCTTAGCATTACGCAAGACAAAAGCCAAGCGACAATAGGGTTCCTTGGCGAGACTAGCGATATGATCATGAAAGGTCAAGGTGCGAACAAATGTTACTCCCAGATCTTTTAAACTGATGTTCCATTAATACATAAATTGTTCAAATGATAATTAAAATTGATAGGATTAAAGTGGTAGTGAAATTACCGGGCTTGTGAGATTTAATACACAATGTATCAGGGTAACGAGCGCAATACAGTGCCGCGCAGGCCGTTGTGTTTCAAAGTTCTGGGGTCACTGCAATTGTTATGAGCTGACGTTATGCTTACCATCAGGCAAAACCAAAGGCTCAAGCTTGTAGCAGGATTCTAAATATCGTCCTACGAGTGGAAAATAATATGACCGTTATTAGTAGGCCGGGCGCGTTAAACCTATTCTCCTTTGTTTTTAGTTCTATTGGTCTAACTTTACTGAAACTTCGCATAAAATTCTAGACAGCTTGAAAAAGTTAAGTTTAGTTATTTTGTTTCAATTTCTTACACTCGTGCATGATTATTGATTACACATTTAAACTTGAAGAATACAAATTTTCCAATGCAAAATAATGAATGTATCAAATACTTTCAAGTTTTGCCCTTAAAGTTGATCGTTTAGAATTTAGCTGGTAAAGTGGCCTCTTAACGTCAGTAACGGAACAATTATACACTATACAATTATATACTACTAGCTTCTGCCCGCAATTTTCACCCGCGTTCCCACAGGAATCCAGCATTTTTCCGGGAAATAAAGTAGCTTATGTTACTCTTCAGTCCATAATCTATAACTGTGCAAAACATCACGTCGATCCGTAGCTCCGTTGCGGCGTGAAAGAAGGGCAAACCAACAAATCAACAAACACACTTTCGCATTTATAATATTAGTAGGATTAGGTATATACAAGACTATTTTTTAAAATATCATAATGTTACCAAACCAAACCAGCTACTACTACTGATACTTATAGGTGGTAGGACTAATTCTTCTGTGAGTGTCCGTCTGTGTTGGTGCTGTGCTCGTGAAGTGCCAAGCAGTAATCTGCAAGCATTACTGTGTTCCTTATTTAACATTGCGTAACGTGCATTGTATAACGTGTTGCTTTCACAATTCATCAATCAAAATCATACAAAGTTTAATTTCGAATAAAAGTGTGTAAATATCAGTTATGAAACTCTTCAAAGGTTTGCAGAAAATAGCTTCAGTAAAATGTTAATTATTTTTCCTTTAGTTTCTGGTTGGGTAACCGGAAAGAAAACAAAAAAATTCAGATCGCTCGCTTTCCTTGTCCCTAATTTTTTCTTAATACGTTTCATTCACCTCCAGCGAAACCAATATAGTACACGGTTTCCAAGTCCTTTGACTTAATTTATTCTCGCACTTTGAGACGTTGACATTCGACGGGTTCAAAGGCTCAAATTTAATTTATCCTAATGTTGTATCAAATTTATCAGTAAACACAGACGGCTTCGAGTTGAAAGCTTACGAGTTCAACTGTAAATGATGCTATTTTTTTTAATTTATTTAATACAGATTCGTATTGTATTACAGCTAAAACTTTTAACAAAAATCTGTGGAGTTTCTCTCTGCTGATAGAATGATGTATTCTAGTAAAAAATTGTACTCGTATGTATCTAGGTATGTACAATAGTACAGCTACTAACAACAATAATATGTGTAACAATAAATTATATATCATTAGATTTGTAATTCATGCTATAATAAATGCGAAATTGTGCTTGTACGTTTGTTGGTTTATCCTTCTTTCACGGAGCAACGGATCGACGTGATTTTTTGCATAGATATAGTTTATGGATCGGAGAGTAACATAGGTATAGATTTTTATCCCGCAAAAATGCATGATTCCTGTAGGAACGCGTGTGAAACCACGGGCAGAAGCTAGTATACAATAAATAATATTACAAGTCTCTTAACAATCAATAATATGACAAAAATATTTCAATGACTACAAAATGCGAGGATGTCACATCCACCAAACCGCGCTGTGCCCTCATGGTGGATTTTGACCCATACTCTCTCTCTCCCTGAGAGAAGGCCAGTATCCCAGCAGTGGGAGCGTAATAAGGCTGATGATGACGAAACTTACAACAAAACTTTTGACAAGACAAATGACACGAGAGTGTTATCTTAAATTATTTAAGATCCCAGATGAGACACAAGTCAGTCTAAAGGTACAAGTTCGAGACGGGTTACATACCGCAAACAACAAGCGACACTTATACTGTTGAAAGTAAATGTAACGCTTCTACTGGTTTAGAATTTCTATCAAATTCATTACAAGCGCGGCGACATTTGCAGCCTACCGCTGCAGTCTCAGCCTATCTCGGACTTAAGTACTTTAAAACACGCAAACAATAAAAATAATAATAGCGATTTTCCACCACCTATACCTGCCTCGTAAATCTTGTCCCGCGTACTTTATTTTCAGGTTGATAAGTCAATAAAACTGAAAGGTTTTAATCGAGTAATGGACATTTTGGAGTTCACGTCATTGTGGTTATCGTGAGGCTCTCACGACTGATATGTTATCGGCACACTCGCGTCGACCTGTTAGATGCTTTTAACAGTAGTGCGTCCTACATGAACATTAATCAATTTGTGATAACGAACATGGCATTATCTTTTTATTACTGGCTTTATATTAATGTTTAAAGCCTACTGTACTTTCACTCTGTAAAATTTAACAAATTATATTTATTTTAACCGACTACAAAAAATGAAGGATATTCTCATTTTTTTTCCTTGCGTGGCTATGTATGTCACTCTATTTCATAGATTTAAATGATTATTTTTATCATGAGTAGGCATTGATTAGGTAGTAAGGGTATATCTCAAGGGCGTTCCTTTCATACATTTTATGAAAGAATACCACCCTTAAGGAAAAATGAGGGATGAATTTTAATGTATCGGGATATTTTCGTCAAAGTCGATTACAACTTTTTACACGACTGCACAAAAAATGAGTGTAATGTTTTTAGGGTTCACATAGGTTCACGTATGTGAGTTTCTGTATTCCACCATAACTTTTAAAAGCCTGACCTGATTTGGATGTATGTGTATCGTTAGAACAACTACTTAGTCAGTGTTAGAATCCTTACATCATCCCTAGTGACACTGGCTAGGGCAGTCGTGTTTATTATATATGTAAGTTTTGTTTTTGTTTTGTGTGTCGATCCGTCTATCTGCGACTGCAAAGTATTCAAAAAATCGTTGATCAAAATAATACGTAATAAAAACCTAAAAGCAGCTTAACTTTTGTTAGCTTAGCTTTTCTTTTGTTAGTGGGAGCACTAACTCTTCTGCGAGTGTCCGTCTGGGTTGTTACCACCGCTTTGCTTGTGAAGTCTGCCGCCAAGCAGTAGTGTGCAAGCATTACTGTGTTGGGGTTTGTGGAGCAGAGTATCCAGTGAAATTACTGGGCTTATGAGACTTAATACCTAATATCTCAGGGTAACGAGCGCACTGCAGTGCCGCGCAGGCCTTTGTGTTTCAAAGTTCTGGGTGGCACTGCAATTGTTATGGGCCGGCGTTATGCTTACCATCAGGCAAACGACCAGCTCGTCTCGTTACCAAATAACTTAAAAAAAAACTCAACGTGTCAATTAAAGTAGAGTAAAGACGGTAAAGAGTACTTTTTACTTTACCAAAATAACGAGATTAAGAGTCATCTTCGTAAATTACGCGTCCACAAATTTGCGTTAAGTATCAATATGTGTATCATATATTAAGATGATAAACTCCTCAAAAAAGTAGGGCAAAGAGAAAATGGGCCACCGAAACTCGGTGACTGGACTAACCCTTGCTGAGATTAGAATGTTACGGCTTGTTTATCAAACATGCATAACTTTTTTGTAGTACTACTTATTAGAGAACTAGGGTAAACTATAATCCATCAAGTTCATTCGCAACACAAATTCTCGCAAGCTCATGTACGGCTTATGGTAAAGTCGACGAGATTTATTGCTGATGCAATTAATATGATCTCATTCCAATCCGCTGTACAGTTTGTGTTTTCTTTTTACTTTACTTTTTAATGATAGGAGGGTAACGTTTTTCGAATGCTTCTCTTTGTTAGTGATAGCCACAGACAGTGGCGTATTTTAGGATTCAGCGCCCTGGGCCATTAGGCCCCGCCGCCCTGCCTGTCAGTATATATAATACGAAAGCCCCACGTCTTGATGTGTATCTAACTTACACCCACGAGCACGTTACGAGATTTAGGCTCTTATTAATTAACAGTGTTAAACGGTGGTTTAGTTAAACTATGTTTTGTCTCTGTTGTTCTTTGACAGGTTTAAACTGAATCGAAAGAGACAAAACATAGTTGAACTAACTATAACTATTCAACCATTTAACACTGCATATTAATAAGAGCCTTAGTTAGGTAGGCTTTTTTAAATTTCTTCTGATGCTTGCGCCGCCCCTAGCAGCCTGCCGCCCCGGGCCATGGCCCTTTTGGCCCTAGGGTAAATACGCCCCTGGCCACAGACGATTAAACCTATAGACTCCGCTTAGCCGGGCACCCCTGCTCGTCAAGGTTAAGCATTATCACTGCTTAACGCCGCCCAGCCGAACCAATCACAACACGCCGTCTTCACTCGTCTGATGTAGGTATGATCAAAATGGAGGTTGTATGTTGTTTTTTAGTTTCTTTTGACTACATATAATTATTTCGTTTGCAGTCGCTCCAGTTCACACTAACCTGGATACTGTTCGTGGCCATCGTGGTCCTGAACGCTTCAGTTATCGCCGCCCTACTCTGCACCAACGCAAGGAAGAGCAGAATGAACTTCTTCATCATGCAGCTGGCCATTGCTGGTAAGTTACTTATGATCATTGGTAGGAGTTTTGAAGACACCCTACTTCTTGTACAGACAGAGATGCTCTTTAGGTACTATATAAGAGATGCTCCCATGTCACTAAAGGGCATATGCTGTTTAGTAGCATGTGCTTCGACACATTGATAGTAATCTGCTTATTTTGAGCATAGTCAAAAATCAAAAACGTTCTCATTACATATATTCAAAACAATTTATAAAAATTACGATGATAATTATAAAGTTAATTGTAGAAGGTCAGGAAAAGCTATATATATACGTTAGCAATGTGTTTGTACAGTATAAAATTACAACTGCTGATACAAAATCAATTTTCATTTCAATTAATTTGTTTTTATTTAAATATTCTTCTTCTTCTTCCTTTCTTTATTTCCTGGCTTCTGTGGAATGTTAGCCACAATTTCGCTATTTAAATATTTAAAACTATTTAATGAATTTAGACTCGTCAAAAACAATCATTATAAAATTCTGACATCTGCTGTCAAATCTAGCTCTTGAACTGCCGATCACGTGAACGTCGTTCATTTCCATTTGTCGAACACCGAGTTAGTTTTGAATTTGTTAGTGACATTGACATAAAGCGCCAATCCAATTCAGACCACTATTATAAACGAGCCTTAGGGTAAAGGTCAAACGTAGTAGGTACTCAACCCTTTTCACAAAACCTCTGTTAATTAATTGACTCCATTCGTTTTTAATTTAAACGTTGCTGACCTATACAACTATGTGATAATTGTCTATGCATACCTACTTACTATAAATGAATTGATTAATTTGACAGATGGTTATTTACTGTGGAGGGTCGTTGGGGCACCCTGATACGATTTTTTGGGACCCAAAAAAGCCCAGTAATTTCCCTGATCTGGATGTCTTCAGTGCCAAACTAACTGTAGTTCGTTCTTTAAGCTAGATCTTTGGGGACTTCAATGTGCATATTGATTTATCCTCTTTGTTGTATGTTTCATAATTGTTATTTAATTACTTTGGCTGCACTTGCAAAATCACTAGATTAATTACATTGCGATGTTTCTCTTCACTATAAGCTCAAAGATCTTTTATATGTACTACTAGCTTCTGCCCGCGGTTTTCATCTGCGTTCCCACAGGAACCGTGCATGTTACTTTCCGGTCCATAAACTATATCTATGCCAAAAATCACGTCGATCCGTTGCGTTCCGATGAAACGGAATGGAATTTTCCACTAATTGTTAATAATAATTTCCCACTAGCATTAGGTATACCTAGCTACCCTCAAACACAAAATTTTAACTGATACATGAATTATTTGCACCCGCAGAGATAAAGCTAAAAAAGTTCCCATGGCTATAAATTACGTGAACGAGGGTTAATCTCCAGTTAAATCAGTGCTACCCCTTGTTTTCTAACCCAGTGGCACAATACAATTTCACAGTAATTAAACTCCGGACAAACCGGTACATTTGAGATACGCACACTAACCGTGTACGCAAAAAAACAAATTTTATATGACTGTTTAGCTTGACTGTATCTGAAGATAAACGTCATCTAAAATGATGAGAAATATCACAACAGAAAGGTGTTAGGCAATGGTTAGACACTATGCTTGAACCAAGATTTGTGGTTGTTAATATTTAAACACACAACTATAAAGCATGGGTTTGACGCAGTTTAACACGTGTTTAGAGTGTGTTTAATTTTTTTGTGGTAAGATCGTAAACGTTTAAGAGAGAGAGAAAAAGATACAATGCAAGTACGTGTTACACATTATGCGTCACGCGTCTTGTATTTTAGAATCCTGATTTTTATATTATTGATAGGTTGGTGTTTGACTTACCATTTATATACAGGACTCGTGACAGCTATAGAGTAGCTAGTAGTAAAAATCATTTTATATTCATTTCAATTTCATTTTTGTTAGTGGGAGGACTAACTCTTCTGCGAGTGTCCGTCTGGGTTGTTACCACCGCTTTGCTCGTGAAGTCTGCCTCCAAGCAGTAGTGTGCAAGCATTACTGTGTTGCGGTTTGATGAGCAGAGTATCCAGTGAAATTACTGGGCTTATGAGACTTAATACCTAATGTCTCAGGGTAACGAGCGCACTGCAATGCCGCGCAGGTCTTTGTGTTTCAAAGTTCTGGGTGGCACTGCAAATGTTATGGGCCGGCGTTATGCTTACCATCAGGCAAACGACCAGCTCGTCTCGTTACCAAATAACATAAATAAACGGCACAACTTACGCTACTGTTTAACTTTCCAAGTTTAACTTACATGGACGTTGACACCCAAGATTTATCTGGTAGAGATTTTCCGGTGACATCAGAGGACGTGGTATTTGTGCCAAAACGTCTGGTTGTATCAACTTTGAGTTAGGTCAGTTCAGATTTTTTATTAAAGTTTGTTCCAAAGTGCCATTATGTATGGATTTGTTTCAGCAAATGTACGCAAGCAGTTTTGTCAAATGTAGAATGTAGATATTTCTAAACTATATTTTTTTATGTTAGTGGTAACGAGACGAGCTCGTAGTTTGCCTGATGGTAAGCATAACGCCGGCCCATAACAATCGCAGTGCCACTCAGAACTTTGAAACACAAAGGCCTGCGCAGCACTGCTGTGCGCTCGTTATCCTGACACATTAGGTATTAAATCTCATAAGCCCAGTAATTTCACTGGCTACTTTGCTCATCAAACCGGAACACAGTAATGTTTGCACATTACTGCCTGGCGGCAGACTTCACGAGCAAAGCGGTGGTACTAACCCACGGACACTCGCAGAAGAGTTAGTCCTCCCACTACCATTTTTACTTGTTGAATTTTTTTAAATGTCTAAAGCCTTTATTGCCTAGCTACTACATAAGCACTATCTAATCTAACTACAAAAACAGTTGGGTCATCTACAAGCCAATGTAGGTCTCTGATCTATAGATAATCCAAATGTTCTAGCCCACTACGAGTTGGTACCATACCCAGTATGCTGGCGGCAATATAGCCAGTGTCCGGCGGCATTGCCTTGTTAAATCGCATTGCTGATCCGTTGAGCCAGATAAATACCAGCAGTTTGGTTACGCTTAATAAATATTTATTATAAGTTAAATTCTTAAACATATTTATATGTCTAACAAAATTATAAATAAGTTGGTTAGTAAATATACGAACCCTGTTATAAAACTTGTTTGCAATTATAATATGTTTTCAGTTCGTACGTGCTGCTTTGAATAAGTATCTCGTAAAAATACCAATTGTAATTCTCCATTATCCTTCAAGATTCAATTTCTCTTATTGTCACTTTATTGCTTGCTCAAACAATTCTGCATTCCAACAGATATCATCTTATTCGCACACTGAATTAGATTGAGCATCTAGGATCATTTTGAGTTGGTAAGCCAAGCCGAGCAGTAACCTAGTTGCGCCTAACTCACACAGCGATATGATATTTACGGTATTTTCTGTTTAATAGAAACAATAAAACCGAAAACATAAAAAAACAGAACTTCTCATTAGGTTAGAAATCGACACCATTTGTAATAAATTTAATAAAATAATTTTTTAACAGTTTTATAACGATTTTTTTCATTTCAATTGGCGAATTGGTGCAGTTTGTTCTCGGTGACAAGTCAAAATACTTGATCACAATACAATGACAGACAGTAAAATGACACAACGTATGTAACCGATAAAATCTGTATAACGTAAGATAATAGTTGTTTGAATAAATAGATGAAAAAAAAATTTTTTATTCACAATTATGAAACAATTTTCATTTGTGTTCACATGTACATTTTCACTCCCAAGCCAAAACCAACCATTGCCAGCTGATTTTATCGGTTGCTGATTTTGTGTTTTACTGTCTATCATTGTACTTTGCCCAAGTTTACTCAGAAAATTGAAGTTTGATTGTCTCTAAGATATCAGATATAGCCACAAAACTGAGAGATAGCTGTCAGAGCTAATTAATGTTTAATTATTAAAGCTTATCTTTTGTTTTTATTGATTATCCGTCCGTCTTTAGGCCGATGAATAAATAATAATTAATTGTTATCTGTAGCAAATTGATTTAATATTAAAATTGCGTTTAAATTGATCGTCTAAAGCGCGTAGCAAAATAGGTATTTGAGATTACAAACGCAAAGAGATTATATTTGCGCTGATATATGAATTTGTAGATTGCGGATTTACGCTCGAAAGATTGTTTATATCCCGAGAAAATACAGCATCCTCACTAAAAAACGATAAAAATGTGTTTGTAGACAGCTACAAATTACAAACTAATTTATACAGATAAATAAAATTGAAGTGTCTGTTTGTAATATCACAATAATAGTTTTTTTACTAAATGCATAATTATGAAAGTATATACAGTATTTTTAACAATAAAGCAATTTTAAACATTTTTGTCTGTCTTTCTATTTGTTCCGGCTCAATTTCTTAAAGCGTTGGACCGATTTTGACGGGATTTTAATTGGTAGGTAGCTGATGTTATAAAGAGTAACTAAGGCTACTTTTATTTTAGAAACATAATTAGAGTACCGCGCATAAAAATTAAAAACCTTGAATCGAATCGAAATCGAATATCTCCGCGCGGGTGAAACCGCGGGAAGCGGCTAACGAATCATAAATTTAGTTTTCGTCACTCAGACCGTACTTTGCTTGTTTCAGTTTTTATAAACCAAAATATTTATTTTCATCTAGAAAAAATACACTCTCAATTTCTTTCAGTCATCAAAGCAGCCGAAAATTGAAGTAGATTTTAGAATACACTTCAAAGCAACGAGTGTATGCGCCTCGTCATATTATAATGTGCGGTTATAAAACTTTTCTTACATTTAGCAAGGTTATGGACTCAAAATCCACCAAGTCTCAGAAACGCGATGCAGTACCATGTACAGATGGATCGGTTTATGTACATAACGCTAATGCAATAATAATTATAAATGACTGTTCGAAAAATTAAAATTATGTTTACAGAGTGCATAAATCGGGTCTAATGCCTTTCCAGGTATTTGACTTACCTAATATTCAAATCCAAATTCAAATTCATTTATTGACACAGTTTAAATTATACATAGTAACAGCAATATTTTAGACAAATATTAACAAAATATGTAAATAATACTTAGTTGCTGAGCCTTAGATGCTAAGCTAGGCGTATACCTGTGTTATAGGCATCTGCGCTTCCACCATACAATTATAGACAAAAAAGTTTTACCTATTTCGTTTATTTGCATCAATTTAATATAGGTATGTACTCTTGGTATGTATGTACGAGCTTCTACTCTGTACTCATTCAAGTTGACGTTGATGACACTATGGTTGTATGTTTTGAGGTATGTCTTTTAACGAATAAAATGTGTTTATAGCTCAGGGGCCTGTTTCATAAAAAATATTAGTCTAATATTATCAGCTTTTTTTTCATCTATAATAGGAGGCTATATAGAAACTGCAGTCATTATCGTCATCCTTATTACGCTCTCACTGGTGAGATATCGGCCTCTCTCAGAGAGAGAGAGAGAGAGAGGCCCATAATACACCATGCAAAAAATGCGTACTTTATGTTTATATTTATCCACATCATCGTCATTGAGTTGACTAGGTGTCTATATCGGACCCACCTATTAATAAATCTCTAAACAATCATTTTAAGCAGAATCCTATAACCTTGTTGGTGGGTTTTGGGGCAAACGCATGTTTCTTCCGCATGTTTTGTTTCTATTCTCATATATCTAATATTATAACTCATAAACTGTAGCTTTTCCGTTGTTGTTAAATGATGTAACGAGCTGGTAGCTAATCGTGTTTTCGTAAGATTACCAACAAGTTTTGTTTTTGAAATATTTTTTTTGTTTCTTGTTGGCGATTAGGGCGGTAACACCTCAAACGCGTGTTATGGCCGCGTTCGTCAACCATGTTGAACCGAAGTTCAACTTTGAATGAGGTTTAACCATGAACTAGTTCACTTCGAATTATTTGAAAGAGAATCTTGACATCTGCTGTCAAATCTAAGTAGCTCTTGAACGTAGCTCATAATTGAACTTCATTCAAAATGTTTGGTGAACTCGGTTCTTAGTTGCTGTTACTAGCCTTTTGTGCGCCAAGTGCTAGCTTCTATATCTACGCCCTAATGTTCTAATCTAACCCACGGCCTTACCAGCTAGTAAAATCAGCGGTCGCTAATCTTTAGCTAGTTGTCGCTTTGGAACAATTTGTTCCCTTATCGTTCACTGAAGAACGAAAACTATCGTGAAATGTAGATAATTCCTTCCAGCCGAAGATTAGCGACCGCTGGTTTTAATCCAGGTTGGAATCGAAAATGAAGACGATTTTGTTAGCGGGTAAGGCAGCCGGATCCTGCCTTACCCGCATTCTGTCATTTCTGCACCCTTCCAGGTTCCTATATGCCTGGGCACCGCTGGCACTGACTTAGTTACGGCAGTGATCTGTCTTAACTGTGCTCTGTTTGATGAATAAAGTAGTCAGTGAAACTACTAGGCGTATGAGACATAATACCTGATATCTCAGGGTAGCGAGCGGACTCCACTGCCATTCAGGTATTTTGAAGTTCTGGATGTTACTGCAATTGTTATGGGTAGGTTTTATTCTTAGCATCAGGAAAATGACTTTCTTCTCACGTAATATAAAAAAGGACAAAATAGCCCTTAGAAAATGTGACTTTTTATTAACTTCTGTCAACAAGGCATACCGCAAAGAAAATTACATTTTTATGAAATTCTTCCAATGAATTTTGGTTTTTCGATATTTCTTTCAATCGTGATTATCAGTCTGTTAACAGCCTTAATTTGTTGTTTATGCCAATATTAGCGAGGGAACGTTTTTTGTTTATAAAATTAATTTTATGGTTTACGAGATTTACGCTAAGCATGTCGATGTACAATTGTACATTCTTCTTTACCCGCGACGGGAAGGAGAAGATGTGTGCGTTTAGGGTGAGACGTTGTTTGTTTGTGTGCGTGCACATACGATTGTGCCCATTTATTTCAAGATCGGTTTGACCGATTTAGATACGGTTTTCTGTATAAGGTTTGTGATTCATCGACGATAGTTCTTAGATAGCTATTAAGGCGATAACCCACTAAGAGACGCTGCAAAAAAATCGTACATAAATTCTCTAAAACGTTTAAACAAAACGCAAAATTTTTAATTTCACGTTTATTATAATATTCAGACTGCGCGTTTAAAAAGTTTCTGAAGCCTTAGTTACATAAAAGTACGCCGTCACTGATGTTGGCTTAGCTATGTACTATGAAGCAGAATTTCCTACTTTAAAAATATAAAAAAGTATCTGTTTATAAATATGTTAAAAATAGTAAAAACTTTAGTACTTTCTAATTCCAAACAAAAACCTAAGTATGGGTAAGTAAAAGCTATTTCTAAACGCGTTGATCGTAACCTTACAACGCAAGCGCAGCCGCGGCAAAAGCAATATAGTTATTATATATCTACGTCCCACAGTTTTAACCGCAAAATTCCGTTTTCCGGACTAAAAAGTACTTAGCCTATGACACTTTCAGACTTGGGTACTAACATTATGCAAACAATCCCGTCGTTCCGTTAGGTAATCCGTCGCAGCTTGAGAAATCAACCAACATGCTTTCGTATTCATATAATGACGGCTCCGTAGCTAAGTTGGTAGTAACCCGCCTGCAAAGCGAGGGGTCCCGGGTTCGATTCCCGGCCGGGGCAGATTTTGTGTAAACATAAAATTTGTTCTCGGTTCTTGGATGTTTGTGATGTGTATCTGTGTGTGTCCATGCCACCTGCGACACAGGGAATCCTAGTGCGGGGGTATGAGTGTAAGCGTTTATTTATTTATTTATTTTATTCATAATATTAATAGAGATTAAGAAAAATACTCCTACGCCATAAACACTTCTGTACTACAACACAATGAGATTAAATTTCCAAGATTATGGTGTCACCCAAGTGGTTGGTCAAAGATATAGAGGGCCGAATGACCCAAAGACGTAGTTATATTGCCAATCGATCCAATTTTTCTGTACAAAGATTGATGGGACATAATACTGCCAAATATTGACAATGCCCGCAATCTCCGACATTTCCGAGAGAATGGTTACCTACCGCTGGAGGGCTACTCTAATTTACCGAATTACGCAGCTAGCTACGTGCTCTGTAATTTGTTTCTTGCGATCGGTATAATCAAATGAAGCCCAAAGTTTCGCAGGATCGTAATTTGACAATGCGAGCGTTTTACTCCTTACAGTAAACTTCATAAAAATACGACCAACAAACAGATATCATTATAAAAATCTGCGAGAATTGAAGAGAAAGAAAAATATTATACCCTATGTCACTCCCAGATTAATTAAAACAATTGTAATGACACCTCTTATATTAAAATCTATCAAACCGTTGCGGGTACAGAACGTGTCAAGAAATAGACATACATACATACATACACTTGAAAAAAATTATCCTCCGGGACTCAGTCAAAAATTAGAATTTTTACAAATATTCGATACATGCAAGGTTACATACAAGATCTATTTACAGCCATACTTTGTTCAGTGCATTTTATATAAGTAACAAGTATAATTAATGAAATTAAAAACACAACATCCCTAGCCAGTGTCACTTGGGATGATGTAAGAATTCTAACAATACCCAATACCTACTTCCAAATCTGTTCAGTCATTTAAAAGTTATGGTGGAATAAAGAAACTCACATACACACATGAACCCTAAAAATATTATATTCCTTTTTTGGGCAGTCAGGTAAAAAGTTTCAATTTATGGACGCATGTACCTACCTTGATGATGTACTTACCTTGAAGCGTGGTGATGTCGATTTATTAAGATATTGGCAGCATGTTTTATAGTTTCTAGTTTGGATCTCTGCTACCTCAAAAACTAAGATTGCCGAGTTCCACCACATCAGTGACGCATCCTTAGATAATTGTTTAAGTGAGCGCTAACGCTCTAACCCTCTAATATATTTTTTCCAGATTTGTTCGTCGGGTTGATCTACGTGTTTCCCGACATAGTGCAGAAGATCACCATCGCGTGGTTTGCTGGAGAGTTTATGTGCAAGTCCGTGAAGTTTCTACAGGTAAATTATATACAGTGCAAACATAAAATAAGTTACCAGCAGGCCTATTTTAATTCGGTCATTCATGTCGGAAGCGACTGTCTTGATCGTTTATATTTCGGAAACACACCCCGACAGACAAATATTGTCGGGATTATATCAGTGTTTAAGCAGCTGAGTTGTCGAATTTAAACGGGAAATTTCGAATTTAAACGGGATGCGATTCTAAAATATTAACTATCAAGACAGTCGCTTCTGAGACGGATAACATTCCGAGTGAATTGATATCAACCTGCTGAAAAACACTTCTAATTTTAAAATCAAATCTCAGGTTTAAATATAACAAGCCAGCACTAGAAAAATGTTATCATGCTTATGCTAAGGTAATGAGCCTATCCCTATTTATTGTTTTGAAAAAAACTGGCAACTTTCATGTGAGACGACTCTCTTTATTAATTACATTTACAATTTTCTTGTTACAAAACTATGACGCTAAATTCTAACAACATATTCTCGTCCAAATTGTACAATGATTTATGCAAGAATTTTAACACCTTCATCAATTTATTAACTGTTTAATTTATTTGAGCACTCTTGGGGACTCAGGGTGTGCCAAAGAGTAAATTGCCTTTTCAACCCAACTCCTTTCATGAAGAAACCGTATTCAAGTAGTTACTAACCTCAGCCTTTGATCTCGACTATGTTACTTTGACTGTTATGAGTATGGCGGGTCATTCACATTGAGATCACTGTGCAAGAATTACTTTGAAATGTAATGAAAGCTAGTGAAGCATTGTGGCAGATAGTTTCTCCATCAGAATGACAAATGCTGCAGAGACAGATATAGGTATATGTGAGCCTTAACCTTAATCCACCATGCTATTCGCAGCCTAATAGAGCACGGTGGTAGATAATTATCTAATGGTTAATTTTACCTGGCTAACTAACACCTGATACCTAGTTATATTTAAGGTGTAGTGTGCTCACAACCTTAGATAAGACGATATTAATAAAAAAAAAAATGAAGTCAACATTGGGAAGGCCTATGTTCAACAGTGAACTTCTCACAGCTGATGATAGATAATAGAAACAAATGACAACGCTGAACTTTGGCTATAAACGATTACCTACCTTGTAACCTCGTGCCTCGTATCAACTAACAGATACACATCCTATTAATAACCCGTAGAATATTAACAGAGCTGTCAGTTAGTTCACCTGTTTATTATTCCCCAGCAGCAAATGTCAGTAAACAGTTTAATTTCAGCTGAAAATGTTTCATTTGTTTTGGCATCCGTTTTGTTGTGATAATCGGGACCGTGTCAAACTCGTTTTATTGCGATCATTGACTGTCAGAAAGTTATTGGGTATGTAGGTTGGTGAAAATAAATATTGATGTGAAATGACGCATTTAGGAAAAATGCAGTTTAAACTTACACAGTTGGTGATATTACTCATATTTTTGACGGGACTTTCACTGGCAGATAGCTGAGGTTATAAGGAGTAAATTAGGTTTCGTAGTCGAAGCCGCGGGGCACAGCTAGTAATTGATAAAGTGGTACCGTCGACTTTTAACAGAGACAAAAGCGTAATGACACTTTTTCTGTGGCTTCACAATTATAGGCATCGCATTGTTTCGCACTAGTAAGTCTAGACCTTATGCGTATCAATTTACGCATAAAGTAGCAGTGACTAGGCTAAACAAAACATATAAGCAAGGACGAAGTCTGAAAATTGATATGTATAATAAATTGCCTCTTGATTTAACTAAATTAACTATCCTAGAATTTAAAACCAAAACTAAGGCTTTTTTCAAAACACATCCATTTTATTCATTAAATGAATTTATGACGAAAAGCTGGACTGTAGAAATGTTCAATTTCTAATCTGCTATAAGAGACTAAAAACAATTTGAATAATGTAAATGTAATAATTTAGAACGATGGAAATTAATTGCTGACTATGTATAATGTATTATGACATGCCTTTTTTTTTTTTTTTTTTTTTTTTTTTTTTTTTTTTTTTTTTTTTTTTTTTTTTGGTGCCCGGGGGAAAACTCGTTTATGAGCCAGCCCCCCCGTGCCTGGGTACGGTCACGGGGGGAGTGTGGGCTTCCCGCTCGCCCGCTGCGCAGCGGACTACCCACCAAAAACCCCCGGGGCGTTTGCGGCTCAGCTTCTGGACGGGGTTGCGGTGCCACTTTCGCACTCCACGCGGAACCCCGTCAGCCGTCGTCCGCCCCCAGGGGCGGACCCGCCTCGCGGTGAGCTCTGCTCCCCCGCTCGGCTCGGACGGCGCGCCCACGCTAGACGCGCCGCCCCCGCCTCGGGAGGGCCCTTACCTATGAAAGGTGAGGGACGCCTGATGTCCCCACATCCGACGCCCCAGGCCCTCCCGGAGGAGGCGGGGAACGATGGGTACCTCGTCCCCGCCTCCGTGCTCTCCTGAGCGGAAGAGAGAGGGGGTCAATCTCCCTCTCCCGCTCATCGGTCTCCCTTTGCTCGACAATAGTCTCACAAAAGGAGACCATGGCGTCCCAGGCCTGCTCGCTGCCGACCATCTTTCGCAAGACGGCCTGCAACGAGAGGTCCGGGCCCACGACCGCGACTAGAGCTCGTCGCGGTCCATCGCCCCCCGGACATGCCTCCAGTGCGTGGCGCGAAGTATCCTCCGCGCAACCACACTGGTGACACACCGGGGTTGCCTCCCTTCTCGCCACGTTACACAGGTACCTCCCGAAACAACCATGTCCCGAGAGGACCTGTGTTAGGCGGAAGGTGAGGCTCCCGTGCCCTCGCAGGGCCCACCGTTCGAGTACGGGACGGATCGCCTCCAAAAACCGGACGGCGCCGTCCCCCCTCCGTGCAGGCCCCGCGAGGAGCCTCCCCCTCCAGATTATGACATGCCTAATATAACGTACTATGTTATAGTGTGGTCAATTGAATAAATAAATAAATAAATAAAGATCTATGAATCAATCTTGTTATTTTATTTTATTATTTATAAGTACATACTAATAAATATTTACATTTCAATTAAAAACAAAATTAAACAAAACCTTATAAATAAAAAACAGCATTAAGGTCGCCTTCTGCAGGTAGGGTGCCCAAAAAGCTGGCGACATTACCTCGCTGAATAGCTAAACTAATACGTTGACCGAGGTAAGCGCCAGCTCGTTGGTCACCTGTCACTTCTACTAAGCGTCGGGACAACTCCTTAAAAAACAGCTTCGCGTCTGGTCCCCAGGGGCCCATTGTCTCGACCCCAAAAGGAAGAAATATGTATCCGTCACCAAGGGATGCATATTTCCTCCGTTTAAGGATTTCCGCTGCTTCTGCTGCCGAACCCGCCGCCCTAGATGACAATTGGACGTGAGAAGGCGCTAGCGTGTCGACACAAGTTGCGTCCCACACCAGTGGCCTCCCACGACTCCAAGGAATTAATGTCATACCATCAGGCCTCTTACCATCGTAACGTGAAATACCGTTCGGCTCTAAAGTAGCCGGCACGTTAACGGTGGTAAGGGCCCGACGTATGACATCATTCAAAGCGGCGTGACGCGAGAGACGCCCTGCACTGCGACGACAAGATAGACCGTGGTAGCCCAAATTGTCTACCTCGCCTCCACAGTGGCAGTGATGTGGCGTAGTCGTGGAGATGCCCAGACGCAAACCTACTGCAACAGTGAAACTAGTATTATCCAGTAGAGTTCCTATATTGGACGAGGGAATAGCCTGCAACCAGAAGCCCGACTCGCGTTCACTAGTAGCAAGGAGACGAGCCCGAACAAAAAGGTCATTACTACTATTTAGTAATGATTGTTGTACAATTTTGCAAAGTGGCTCGTCCCATTGCTTCTGCGAATGGAGGCTTTTTGGGAAACCCTCACTCGGACAGGCCAAGATCCAAGCATTTTTGGCTTCGTCCATGAAGATCTATTGGTACTTAAGTGGGAGTGGTCGCACAAATGGAGTGCAAGCATGTTTGCTTTCACTCCACACTCCACGACCAAAAGCACAACGGCAGACAATAGGCATACATTACCAGTCACTGGCTTATTACTGTTATGGGTGTATGCCGTGAAAAATAAAAATAGATGGATTCATGTTGACCGTGAAATCCTTCTTGACCTTAGAGGGATATTGAATTTCATTACTTTAATTTCAATACACTTCATAATGGAGTATATTTAGAGCATACCCAAAATATTTGTGAAAATATTAATGTTGTAATCGTATTATTCGCAAGGGGCTTTGTGAAGACATTTTTATGATTATAGTATGTTCTTTTATAATTTATGAATACTCGTACATTGATGTTTTTACTATAAATAATGGTACTGTAACACGTTCATTGCCCGCCCACTCCACAACAAGTCAAAGGCCAGACCATAGATCAATATTCGTTTCTTTTTTTAAACTAGTAGTATTTTCCGTACCATGTTAGTATCATTTGAAATATACCTACCTATATCAAACCTGTATTATGTTGAGATGCATTAGAGCGAGTGTGACCGAGCAACTTTTAATCCGACGTACCATGGATCGCATTTCGACTCGGGCCATACGAATGACTTAATATCAAGTTACATGCGGATTATTCATACTCGCACTAAATCGGTGAAGGAAAACATTGTGAGGAAACCCGCATGTTCCAGAATCACAAAATTCGAGGACATGTGACATCCACCAAGCCGCACTGGGCCCGCGTGCTGGATTATGGCCTATACCTCTCCCAATGAGAGAAGGCCGGTATCGCAGCAGTGGGAGATTAAGAGGCTGCTAATGAAGTTATGAATTGCTAAGCTACTTATTGTTAATAGTTTTAAAGTGTTTACTGTTGTTTTAAATCGACGTAAACTTTAATTAATTTTTTTCTGTCAGCGGAATTCGAACCCGCTTTTTCTGTTTTCTGAGCCGACGCTCTTCCAACTAAGCTATGGAAGCAAGGGATTAGCTTCGAAATTCTTGAGTTCTGTTTCTTCTCCTGTTAAGATTAAGAAAAGTGTACTTATATTTCAGGCTGTGGTGATGTACGCGTCCACTTACGTGTTGGTCGCGCTCAGTATAGACCGGTGTGACGCTATCACCAACCCTATGAACTTCTCTGGGAGCTGTAAGTATATCTAACCCATACATTATAGCCGATTTGAACCCATCAATAAATGCATGGGAATTTGAATTCGAAGCGCTTAAAATTTTAGAATTATAACGTCTTTCAAGAAAGTTGGTTACAGGCGCGGAGCGTGCGCATACTCAACCAACAGTAAAATTTAGGAAAACCTATGAAATGCCTGATTGAAGGAGCAGTGAAAGTGGCTATTCTAAAGAGGGAAATGAAATGTGAAGGTTATAATCGACAAAGTTTAGAATCTGCTTAGGATAGTTATGAAAATTCTGACATTGTAATTATCCTATGAGTTCCACATGTATTGTACCTACTGTAACGTTTTCCTCGAAGAAACCTATTCACTCTCGCCTTAAAATCTCCCAGATTATAACTATTGGGAAACACAGAAGCTGGCAAATAATTCCATTCCGGTTTTGGAAAAATTGGAGTGAGAATAAAAATGTACGGCTCGTATTGCTAAACCTTCGAGGCAGTTGAAGGCGTGTCAATTCTTATGGAATAATGAAATTGAGCAATTTAATTTCATAATGCCCAGTTTCTACAGCTACTTTGAACTTTTTAACATTCATGATGACATAAAACAACCGTAAAAAGAGAATTGTCGCGAGCAATAAAAAACAATTGTCAATAAAAAAAACCGGTTTCATTAACAAACTTTATTCGGTAAAAAATGTACAGCTGATTATTTTTACTGTTTTCGTTTTTTATTACCCTTAAAATGTTGAGAGTTGTAACTTTATCGGGGTTTAAAAACTTAAGCGCTTATTAAGAAATCAAGTAAATGAAACGGCCAAAAAACAAAATTTAAAAAAATAGTCCTTTTACACAGGAGCTGATGTTTTATAGCCTAGGCCTGCCAGAATACTTGAAACAAGAATAAAAGTAAAGTATATTTATTAATAACAATATTAGTAAAAGTACTAGCGTAAACTTAGGTAAGAATAGACTGACAGAAAACTATTCCCGCCTAATTGGACAACAGCACTGCCGTCCTAACTAAGACAACCGTAATTACGGCTGTTATGCGTAGTATAATACTACGCATAACAGCAGTAAGTAAATTAGACGACCCACAATTACGGTTGTCTTAGTTAGGACGGCAGAGCAAAATGATTGATATTTTCATAATTTTTTTCAGTTGTCGCTTTAAAATATAAATAAATAAATAATAAATAAACGCTTATACACTCATACCCCCGCACTAGGATTCCCTGTGTCGCAGGTGGCATGGACACACACAGATACACATCACAAACATCCAAGACCCGAGAACAAACTTTATGCTTACACAAAATCTGCCCCGGCTGGGAATCGAACCCGGGACCCCTCGCTTTGCAGGCAGGGTTACTACCAACTTAGCTACGGCGCCGTCTATCCGCCGTATATCCGTTAGAGTATTTTACCAAAAACAGGAAAACTTTTATTTCATGCAGCTACACTACACAATATGCTTATTTAAGAAATACAAACTGACAATATAGTGCAGCCCACAAAAATTCAATCGGAAATGTTTATATTTTTCAGGGAACCGAGCGAGAGCTCTTATCGTGTCTGCGTGGCTGATCAGCATTGTCTTCTCCATACCTCTCCTAATCCTGTATGAACTAAAAGAAGTTCAAGGTAATATATAAACCTAATCATGTTTGTTTCAAAACTTATGCATCTAAAATTAAAATAAATAACATATAGGTACTACGTAGACAAATACAGCGCAGGTGATTTGAAGGTGAGCGTTGAGCGGAGAATGGCTGGCATAAAAAATATTTTTACTGAATTTCTCACTTCCCACTTGATATGAGTAACGTGAAAGAACTTGGCGTATAATATCACAGTTTTAATTGCACTGGTTTGTGTGACCTTCTTATAATAATAATTATGGTGGTTTAAAATTCTATGCCAAATACTTTCACCAACGAGGCTAATAATATAATAATGAATAACAACTTGTAATTTCTGTTTCCAGGGCAGCTCCAATGCTGGATAGACCTGGGCACGCCGCACCGCTGGCAGATCTGGATGACCTTAGTCTCCGCGATGATATTCGTGGTTCCTGCGCTTGCCATCGCTGCGTGCTATGCCGTCATCGTGCTCACTATCTGGACGAAGAGCAAAGCCGTCGTGATGAGTCCGCCTGTCAACTCTAGGAGAACTAAAACTATGAGGAACGGTCAGTGGAACTACTATATTTCAAGTCAAACAGCTTAGGCTTGGTTTCTATTGCACTCCTACGTTACCTCCTCATTTTTGCGAATCTCTATTTCTCTCAAATTACCATTGGTCTGGATTGTCGATTAATCTACGGCGTCAATATCTTATCCCCTAGATATCTGAAAAGGTGGATTGATCTCATATTGATGTAAATAAACATTTAAATCCGGGTTTTTTGGAGGAGGTACATACTTGTTTACAATCACCATCATCACCATCAGCCGGAAGTCGCACACTGCTTAATACAGACCTCCTCCAATATTCATGGGGGTAACCGCGAATAGATTTTGATGTTGACCAAGGAGAATGCTGGCCACTCCTTAAATATTTCCCTTAGCCGGCTCTTAAGGCATCCAAGGAAAGAGGTGGTACTATGCTTTAATATCACTACAGGGCACCATTGTTAACAACAATTATTATAATATTGTGGTTCTAATAGAACTAAAGTAATAATTTAACTTTCAAAACTAAATGTACTTTTTATTCATTGAGTTCTAGTGTGGAATTTAGAATCGGAAGCTGCACTGGATGTATCTATCAGAGTGCCCTATCATCATCAGCTGGATAATGTTCACTGTTGAATATTGCCTTTATAGCTGGCTTCTAATACGGCAACGACGGGAAGAAATAGGATGATAGTATTTTTAGTTGAGGGGGTTCCAATAAAATTTCTGTAATAAATGCAAAGTTTTATATCCTATTATGTGTAATTTCATTGAAGACAAGTGTTTATCATTTTAAAGTGCCAGCATAGTTAATATAAGTACCATAATTCCGCCATTTAATACAAACTGTCTTAAAATTCCAGGGCAAATTGATATCAGCGACCCGGACTCCAGGCGTGCTAGTTCCAGAGGACTGATACCAAGAGCCAAAATCAAAAGCGTAAAGATGACTTTTGTCATTGTTTTTGGTAAGTTCAAATTGGATTGTCTAACCTGAAATTAGAACTACATTGTTCTGTTTTTAAATTCTTGATAAATTTGACCGTAACTCATCTTAATTAAAAATCATCATCTTAAAAATGAGGCTGGATCTCAAGTGTGACTTCCTGAACGCACTGATGCACAAAACACTATTACTCCTAGCGGAGCACTGATGTAGGTATTGCCGCTAGGTGGCTGATTTTTTAACTGATGGTAGTAGCTAACTGGGCAACGCACAAGAGACCACCAATAACAAAACAAAGCATTAGAATCAGTATGATGAGGTAGTTCTTATTAATTCTTCTCCTTTTCAGTATTCGTCCTCTGCTGGTCTCCATACATAGTATTTGATCTGCTCCAAGTGTACAACTATATACCGACGACGCAGAACTCAATAGCTATAGCCACGCTCATTCAAAGCCTGGCGCCTCTCAACTCTGCCGCCAACCCGCTGATATGCTGCATGTTCTCGCCGCACATCTATACTAGTCTTAGGTAAGTTACATTTAACACTATACAAAAACTTGTGCGTTGGTGCTAATAAGACAAGACCTAAGTCTACGGTTTTATCAAAAACAATGCACACGACGACTTCAAACTGCGATACAGTCAAATAAACTGCCGGTTGCCCTGTGCGACATTGTGCGATAGTCTAGTTCTGAATTTAAATTGGAACTGTTATGATGCAGATGAGAAATGTGTTAAAACGATATCTGATGAGCGTATCGCCTCGTCTTCTTTTGTAGATGTCATTCAATACATACATAATGAAGTAGTTTGCGTCGAAGCACTCGGACACTAAATTTTAATTACGATTTCATCAATTTATAGTCAGAAACAACAAAGAAAGAGATATCTATGCTTTTTTCATTCATCACCATTTGGGAACAAATTCTGAATAGCTATGTGAGCTATGTAAAAAACCTATGGTATCAACCTAGCTAAAAGCTATATGGTATCAACCTTTTCGGCTCTAAATTCCTTTCAAAACGTAAGGACACCACTGTTATCCACCACAGGAAAACCTGGAAGCGTGCTCGCAGACGTTTTTTTTCGTGTGATGAAGAATAATGTATTGTAAGTTAAACTAACTTGCGTCAGCTGCTGTTTGCTTCGCGTACTTTTCTTCTTTCTGAGCGTCGCATGATGTTCGCGTTTATCCAACGAAGTTTTTTAAATCCTGATGCAAAATTGTAAAATATACGATAGTTCTCGATGCTTTCAAAGTGCATTTTAACATGTATTGGATGTTTCATTAACAAATTTTAAATGATTCTAATCGATGTTCATGTTGGGTATCTTCACTGTAACTATACACACTTAAGTGTCTTTGTCATTTTTATTCTCTATAGACGATCGATTGACGTCACTTCATTTTGCGATACGATGTGGTCGATTATTCCGTGCATTTTTCCGGGATAAATGCCTATGTTACTCTCCGGTCTATAAACTGTATCTATGCCAAAAATCACGTTGATCCGTTGCTCCGTTACTGCGTGAAAGAAGGACAAACCAACAAACATACTTTCGCATTTATAATATTAGTAGGAAGTAGGATTCCACTATCAACCAATACAATGTTAGAATTAATAAGATGAAAGTTGTAAATTCTAAATAAAGTAATTACAAATTAAAACCAAGAAGAATAAATAAATACTTAAAACGTCGTCCCTACTGCGTTATGTAGGCACACATGTTAGCTAAGCAATTAAGTTGCTGACAACAGTATCCGTAATCTATTTTTCTAGGCGAGTGCCTCCGTACAAGTGGATATGGTGGGGGCGGCGCCGCAAGCGTCACGCACGTGGCACGCTACGATCACGCTCCGACTCCACAGCTAATTCAGATCTCCTAAGCACGACGCACGCAAAACGCACTCATTCTGTTGCTACAGTGAGTATATACATAACCTGGATACATTGATAAATAATCTTTCCTTTATTCACGTGAAAAGCAGTTCATGTTTTCGTGCATATTGCTTCAACCTTCAAAAATTAGATAATTGTAATGTTTAAAGTGAAAAGATTTTTACTGGCCAGTCGTTGGGCACCAAATAAGTACTAGCAAGTGTTTGGCACCATGTTTTCATGCATATTGGAACTTTCAAAAATGAGATAATTTTGATGTTTAAAGTGTAAAGATTTTTATTGGCCCCTCTTTGGGCGCCAAAATGTATTAATAAAATTTTGGCGCCCAACGATTGGCCGATAAAAAATCTTTTCCATTAAAGAAATCTTTCGTAATTTGTTTTGTGGAGCTGTTGTGAAGAGACTAACAATTATAACCAACAATAATTTACTAAGATGGAACATTGTTTTCGATTAAAAATTGGAGCCCAATGTGGAATACTTTCATAGAGTCAAGTAGATAAACAGGAGGTATATTTCACCATATATTTGCATTTGC
This sequence comes from Crocallis elinguaria, assembly GCA_907269065.1. Lineage (NCBI taxonomy): Eukaryota > Metazoa > Arthropoda > Insecta > Lepidoptera > Geometridae > Crocallis > Crocallis elinguaria. The sequence continues at coordinate 4,151,926 of OU026079.1, read as the reverse complement.
TTGACCAACATTCATCAATGCACTTCATCAATATGTATACATATGAATCTTACGATTTTATAAATATTGATACATCACCCGTTCTCATAATACTATAATATAGTACTTGTTACCACCACAGATACTGAACCGTCCCCGCAGCGGAAGCGCCTCCCGGCCAGAGACGCGCCGCACGCAGCTGCTGGTGCTGGCGTCAGCGCGCGACTGACAGCGTGTCGTCAGCGAGCCGGCTCGCGACGTCATGCTCTAGCAACAACGGCGGGTGTGCTACTGTGCGCACACCGTGTACTAAACTATTCTTCCTTCGTAACTAGTTCCGTACAAAGACGTGATTGGGAACTAGTTACCAAACTCCGGTTGCGGCCGAAGCGCAGTTCGCAGACCCTTGGCAATGCAGCTGTAGACATACTAAAGTGAACAATTGAGAATGAGCGTTACAAAGTGATTCGGTTCGCCTTGGCTTTCAATGATTGCTCGGGCTAGTGGTAAAGTTACTATGTAAGTGATACAGCGAGTTTGCAAAAAAATGTCTTTATTTGAAGTAACGATTATAAAGAAAGCGTTGCACTTCGTATATTTAATATTAGGACATAAGTGGATTATGTACTAGTGAATTAAGGCAAATATGTTTTAGAGAAAGATATATGTTACGTTCTAACTACAACGAAATTTGTGTCACTTGTATTGAATAATGTCTAGAAAGTTTAATTTGCCTTGAATGTGATGTGATTTACTCGTACCAAAATAGGGAAGAAAGTAGATTCTTTCATACTTGCAAATAGTTACTCTATTTAAGCCATAGATTCTAGAATTCTGGTTGGTCCTCGTATCAGGATGAGAAGCGGATGAGTTCTGAAATGACAATACATGACACAGAGAGGTCGATTATGACATCTCAAATCTAAACCTAATTTTAATTCCACTCTCTCCCTCTCTTTCTAAGTAAAACTTCAGAAAATTAAATGTAAGTATACTTCATATTTATAAGTAGCACATACATAAATTGTATGAAACTACGAAAAATCGGTTATTAATTTATTTATATTTGAACAAATATTTTAATTCCCAAGATATAATATATCTATGTACTTTCTTTGCAGTAATAAATCGCTGGTAAGCAAGTTAGGTCGCTTTTGTATTATGTGATCAAGATGCAATAAATAAAAGTAAAAATACTGTTGTACTGTTTAAAACATTTATGTAAAATAAATAAAGTTCGAACGTACTAGCTGTAAATAAAGTTTTTGAAGCAATGGTGGTTTCATAGTAGCCTGCCAATAGGAGGGTCGATGGTTCGAATCCGACAATTAACTTGAGCTTTCAGTGAAGAAATACATCGCATTTACGTATATACACCTTTATTATCATCATCATCATCATCAGCCGGAAAACTTCCACAGCTGAACATAAGTCTCCCCCATAGAACGCCACTTGGATCGGCTACTCGCTTCTGGCATCGAACGGTTCTCCGCAGTTTTGACAAGGTCTTCGGTCCACCTTGTGGGGAGCCTACACTTCGTCTTCCGGTTCGTGGTCGCCACTCGAGAACCTTTCTTTTCCGTCGGTTATCGGTTCTGCGAGCGATGTGGCCTACCCATTGCCATTTCAACCAGCTAACTTTGAGAGCTATGTTAGTGACTTTCGTCCTCCTGCGGATCTCCTCGTTTCGGATTTTATCACGCAGGGAAACCCCAATCATAGCCCTGTCCAGTGTCCATAGCTCGTTGTCTATAACCTTTTTTATACTCTGAGGCGAACAGGTCATTTACATGATGGTAAACCTGGATACATTCATAAATATTCTGTGAATTCAGTTTTCCTTTATGCACATGAATCGCAGCTCATATTTACGTGCACATTTTAACCTTTAAGAATGAGATGATTTTAACGTTTAATAAATATGAAAAGATTTTTATTAGTCCCTTGTTGGGCTCCAAATATGTGTCATATTTGTCAGTGTTAAATTTTATTAGACTGGAGCTGTAGTGAAGAGACTAATAATAATCAAGAATAACGTAGATGGAACGGTGTTGTTGTCAACTTTAGTTTGGCGCCCAACGTGGAACACTTTTTTATACTATTGTATAACGAGACGAGCGTGTCGTTTGCCTGATGGTAAGCATAACGCAGGCCCATAACAATTACAATACCACTTAGAATACACAACGCTATCCCAGAGTGGGAGATTCATTAAGTTAAAGCACAAATATGTTCAATGATATCCATCTAGATATATATGCTTAGTTTAACGTCTAGTCAGTATGATGTATTTATTTTTTGAGCATTTACACTTTATTTAGTAGAATTATTGTCATTATTTTTAGTATTGCCCACATTATAAAGCAGGCAATAAAAACATTCAAAATCTTCCTTGAAATTTTGTCAATACCAATTACATGTTAATTTTACTAAGCGAAATTGTACATTTAAACTAATTAACTATTTATAGTCCTAAAAATTAATTCTAGTAGGATGTTCGATGTGTTCAGAATTTGTTGGAATAAATATAAAAGAATGATAACAAGGGGATAATTGATTAGAACGCTAGTTATTTCTTCAATATATTATTCCAAATATACTGCAGTGCAAATATTATAGAAGAAAATCAACCAAAGACCAGAATTATCTGCAACAATGTTCGTTAAGTACTTTGGTAAAATACACGAATGTCTTAGGATGGAGGGAAAAGCAGGATGAGATAGAGATGCTGCATCCTGCAGAATTATATTAATATTAATGCAATAAAAACCGTAAAACAATATAAGATTTTTTTTAGTAAATGCAATCACACTATACATCAAAACAAGAAGGGCCTTACCGGCTAGTAACAATCACGTTCACGCGAAAAACGGCTTCTTTTCGTTTTGTAAGAGCTTATTTCTTTAAAAAAGTTCGATCGAAAATGATAACCAGCGAAAATTCTAGACTATTCCTTCCACGCGAAGACTAGTGACCGCTGGTTTTAATCGGTTTGGTATTGAAAACGAACACGAGATTGTTAGCTGATAAGGCAGCAGGATCAGGTCCACTTGATCTGGGGCTGCCCGGAAATTCCGTAGTTAAATTTTGACGTAAACTTTAAATGCCATTTCTTCAATGAAAAATTCCGAATTTCAAAAAGTCGTAAAACAAATGTTCTTGACCTATAGGAATAGATGGACTCCCTTTGAGGATAACATACCAATGTGTAACTAGATAAAATGCTTGGGAAATCTTCACATTTGCGGCAGAATTAATCTGTGGAATCAATAGAGAAATGTGCAGGTTTAGACATAACCATGCGCAGAGCTGTCAGTATTTTGCTATTTACCTCTTCCGTTCACTTTCGCTGCAGACGCAGTGACAGCAATATTTTATGAAGAAGTAATAGTTGGATTAAAAGAGGTGGAAATAACTACTGATCTCTCCTTTAATTTTCAATTGTGTGTAGGTTTTTTAAAAATGTAGGTATCTTACAAAAACAGTATAGATAGGTATAGCTTAATCAGTTAATCTTGTCTAATTCGAATATGTTGTAAAATTATTGTATCTATTAGAATTAAGGATGCTATGTAAAAAGAGGCTAAATTGTACAATTATTTTTATATTATATGACTATAAATGTTTAAACATATTATCTAGAGAATTAAAAGTGTCGTATTCGTCATTATTTAGTTTCATTTTCCTGCTTTCGTAAGAAGAAAAAACATCAAAATTAGGCTTTGATTACATACGTCGTACAGTGTTACCAAACTCTGTCTTATGAAGAATAATAGCTAATCAGTAGGAAATTTATCGATTCATAGTATTGACACTAATGTTAGGTACCAATAGTAGGTGGTAGGTACGATAGTCAAGAGTTTATAGAAAAGACTTATCTAAAAAATATTATATAGAAATAACCTAGAATCTTGTAAAAAAATCTCAAAAAAGATGCCAAAAAATTTCATTTGTTTCGAAATTTTTAATATTTATAGCGGGCAGCTATGATATTTTTTGTAACAAAAAAATAAGGTAATTTAATCATCTCAAGACATATGTATAAAAATATTTAAACTCTATGGTGTCTCTTTTTCTTAATTAAATAAAAACTATGAAATAACCTTCAACTAAAAGGAAACGCGTCGCCATTTTTAACCATACTTCAATATAAAAGAATTACACCTAAAGGAGCGCCTTAATACATAGTTTGTAAAGGTTGTAGGTTGTTGAAACCATCATAATGGCCGCTTTACATTGCACCGCGAAAGCAGCTAACCGCGAATGTAGAAGGTTTCACGGCTTCGCGGCGCGGCGGCGCGGGCGAGTCCCGATTGAGTGTAGAGCCGCCTTTACAAACATCGTCAAAACATCAACAACAACTAATCTTAATCTCCCATACACACAGTTGTAAAACCAAAATTGAATAACAAGAGTCAACAATAAAATCCGAGTTTTATAATCTCCTCACAATCCTAGCCCGTGGGTGTTAGTCCAAGTCTAGACTTCACACACGATTTAAACACCGCATCACAGACCTAAGCTAACGTATAAAAATATTTTATAACTAATAAAGTGTGAGATTTGCGACGATAAAAATATTTCTATACGAAAATGATTCTCAAATCGAATATAAACATTGTAAAAGCAAAGAGCTATGGATATTTATTTCCCAAATACTATAATTTCTTCAGTTCTAAATCGGTTCTATTTATAGGCTTTATTTTTTAAAGATAATTTAATATAACGTGTAATTACATAAACAGCATAAAAAAGTGGTTAAGTGGAAATCTCACCGAGCTTATAAAATAGGTCAAAAAAGTTTTTACGGTTTGAAGATAAAAAAAATTCGGCTCAATCGAACACCGGGAAGTGGGTCAAATTTATTTAACAAGATTTGACCTAAACAAACATAGTATACGTACATACATTGCAAGTTAAATAAATGTAGAAAATGTAGCTTGTAGAAATGTTCCCTGTTAGATACATTTTTAGCCTGCGCTCAGATCCTATTTTAGTACCGATTTTGAAGTTCGTGATAGAGTTAGGATTTTTGCAATGGCACACCTATTTATACGAAAATTATCAAGTTTTTATAAATGATAACCGACATAGTCATAGTTGACCATAGAAAAACGTTATTGCTATATAAAATACCCAAACTGCCTAATTTTGCGACGAAATCATTTTCATTTTTAAAACATTTGTTTTATTTGGGTCGTACTTAAAGGACGATGTCATCAAGAAAACAATAAGCTTAGAATAGATCTCAAGTTCAGGTTAGATAGAATGGAGGGTTTTTGTAACTGAAGTACAATTATTAATATCCGTACAAATAAATGCGAATGTGTGTTTGTTTGTCGGTTTGTCTTTCTTTCACACAACGGAGCGACGGATAGATTTGATTTGTATATATCGCACTCTTAATAAAATACTGACCTAATTCAAAATCACTAACTTTTGGCAATTGAAGTGAAACTAGCATTTTTTTGAAATTGCTGTAGAATTAAAACTAAATATCCTTATAATAATAAAATAAAATACCTTACAAGCAAATTAGGGTTGTTTTTTATTAGACTAGGTTATCGGACTTGCTTTTTTAGGTCGCTATTTCACTATAACTCACTTTAGTCAAATTTTGAGTTCGGTCGATGTTTTACTAAGGGTGCGATATATAGCTTATGGTTCGGAGAGTAACATAGGACTTTTTATCATGAGTCCACGTGTGGGAAACTGCGGACAGAAGGTAATGAATAAATAAATTAGAAAGCCCAAAGACCGCAATAGTTCTAAATAATGAAAAAGGTTGATGCGTCACAAAACAGAGGTAGATTTTGATGACCTATAAATAAAACGTTTTGTCTTTATTTTCAGTGGTTAAAGTGAAAAGGGCTCTCTCCATCTTCTCTCTCGGAGATAAGTTAGGACTCCTACGAACAGTGGCGTATTTTAAGATTCAGCGCCCTGGGCCAGCAGGCCCTGCCGCCCTGCCATCGCTGCGTCGGTCAATATATACGATAGCTCCATGTCTTGATGTGTATCAAACTTACACCCACGAGCCCCCACGAATACCTTACAAGATTAGGGTCTTATTCATTAAGTGTTAAACGGTGGTTTAGTTAAACTATGTTGTTCTTTGACAATTTTAATCTGAACCGAAAGAGACAAAACACAGTTTAACTAAGTATTCAACCGTTTAACACTGTTTATTAGATAATAAGAGTCTTAGCTACTAGGTAGGCTTTTTTAATTTCTTCTGATTGCGCAGCTCCTCTCAGCCTGCCGCCCCGGGCCATGGCCCTTTTGGCCCTAGGGTAAATACGCCCCTGCCTACGAATATTATAAATCCAACAGTTGGTCTGTTTTTGATGTTACAAATCCGAGGGTTTGTTTGTCACGAAGCAAACGATTGATGTGATTTTTGGCTATAGTTTATGGGCCGGAAAGTAACATAGGATAATTTCTTCACGGAATAATGCACGTTTTCTGTAGGAACGTCCACACGGGTGAAACCGCAGGCAGCAATTACTGTATCTATATAATATATTAGAACTAGCTTCTACCCGCGTTCCCCAGGAACAGTCCATTTTTCCGGAATAAAACGTAGCCTATTTCACTCTCGGGTCCGTAAACTATATCAATGCAAAACATCACGTCTATCCGTCGACCCGTTGATGCGTGTAAGAAGGTCAAATTAATAAACTTTCAAACACATTTTCGCTATACTTATCAGATAGTTACCTATAAGTCGTTAGTGGGAGGACTAACTCTTCTGCGAGTGTCCGTCTGGGTTGTTACCACCGCTTTGCTCGTGAAGTCTGCCGCCAATCAGTAGTGTGCAAGCATTACTGTGTTCCGGTTTGGTGAGCAGAGTTTCCAGTGAAATTACTGGGCTTATGAGAGTCTCAGGGTAACGAGCGCACTGCAGTGCCGCGCAGGCCTTTGTGTTTCAAAGTTCTGGGTGGCACTGCAATTGTTATGGGCCGGCGTTATGCTTACCATCAGGCAAACGACCAGCTCGTCTCGTTACCAAATAACAGAAAAAAAAAGTCCTAATGTAGGTTTTCTTGACATTCCAGAAAAAAGTTGGAGTTGGAAAGTTGGTGTATAAAATTGCAGGTAAACCAATTGGTGCCTTTAGTTTAATAATTTAGTAATTCTTGTGCTAACTAAAGTAAAAAGACAAACATTTTCTTCCACTTCGGTATTGCAACTTTCCAGGATACGCCAAGTCTTGACTCTCCAGTGAAACATTAAAGTTATTTCAAGTTATAATAAGTTATGTGAAGTTTTCAAGAACCAGTTAACTATTATCGACAGGATGCACTCAGTAGTGTAGACTGTAGTCACTTTTTTATTATGTAGGTACCTACCTATAATAAAAAAGTAGTGCTTAAAGTATTATGTGATACTAGCTGCTGCCCCGCGGCTGCACCCGCGTGGAGATTTTGGATTACATGGTTTTTATTTTTTGCGCGGAACCCTTTCTAAAATTAAAGTAGCCTATGTTACTCCTTGTAACATCAGCTATCTGCCAGTGAAAGTCATGTCAAAATCGGTCCAGCCGTTTCGGAGATTACCCGGAACAAACAGACAGACAGACAAAAATTTAAAAAATGGTTGTTTTGTTATAGGTACCGTATATAATTTCATATGCATTTCGTAAAAAGCTGTTATTTTGATATTACAAACAGACACTTCAATTTTATTTATCTGTATGGATTTCAATAAACAATGACATAGTTAAGTTGGTAGTAGCTCTGCATGGAAAGCGAGGGCCCTCAGGTTGGTACCTAGTTAATCTAAGGCCGCCATTACACGTTCATACATGTTTACGTTTTGCTGACAAATTACCCATGGTTTTGCAACAAGCGTGATATTACGAAGCATTCTACGCTCACGCACGGCTTAAAGTAAATCCATCAAAAATCTATGAAACAGAGAAGAGTAGCAATAAGGCCAGATAGTGCTGTCGCATTCATTCCCGCGAAGCCCTGCCTGGACTCAAAGTTACGTCTGCTCCGTATTATGCTACATACATCACTTGTGCACCACTGCGTGTCTACCGCTGCTTCTGCACTAAACACGCAGTGGTTGTGATTTTTTTTTAATTGATGTTATTGTTTCTGCCTTGCGTCTTTTTCAATCCCTCAAATACCACGGTTAGCGCTCGGACTAGATTTCCATCAAGCACTAAAATAGAAGGTTCGATATGCGTCAAGTGGTGATCGCGGTTTTTCCGTGGTTGACGCGTAGTGCTTGACCATGTAACGGGCACCTTAGAGTAGGGCCAAAAACCAAATACTTAAACAACAATTCTCATATGATCTGTATGTACATTTTTACATTTTGAGACAAACAATAAATGAACAACAAAAAAATTAAAAGGGGGGACACTCGCGATTAGCGACTGGCATTGGATCGACGTGAAATGTGTTAAGATTAGCTGTATGCAAGCACATACAAGATTATGTGTGTGTACATCTGTTTCGCTCATTATTATACATGCAACCATCTTTCTGTAATATACATAAATCTTTTTTATGGTGCTAAAAAACCATTTACAACAGAACCAAACTTGAGTTGTAGCTATTATCTTAGCGTCGCCTAAAATACTCAACAGTCATTGTAACATACCAATTTATTCCAAAAATACCTCTTCGGCACTTAACTGTGAATTCTCTGGTGCATTTAATACTGTGAGAAAAGCTAAGCATAAATTGTAATGTCACAAAGAGTCTCATTCCACCCGCGATTAAGCGCTTAAAATAGACAAAACCGCTTCATGCAATAGAGCCTCGATGTGCTTTAATTAAAGTTCTATCATTGGATGTCGAGACACCGGCTAAATTAATTCTTGAACTGGTTTATTAAACTGATAAAGTAATTTTATATAAATATAACTAATAACGACGGCTCCGTAGCTAAGTTGGTAGTAACCCTGCCTGCAAAGCGAGGGGTCCCGGGTTCGATTACCAGTCGGGGCAGATTTTGTGTAAGCATAAAGTTTGTTCTTGGGTCTTGGATGTTTGTGATGTGTATCTGTGTATGTCCATGCCACCTGCGACACAGGGAATCCTAGTGCGGGGGTATGTGTAAAAACGTTTATGTTTATGTTTTTATATCTTTTCTTCCACTTGCGCGGAAATCGTGTCATTTTTTTTCAATGCCAGACAAATTCATTTTTTATATTTTTCTCGGCTTTCATACGAGGTTTTTTAGCACAATAAATTACGTGTTATTTTAGAGGCTGAAAACGGAATCAAATCTAAGAAAATAGAATCCTTTTCAAAAGTTTAAAAAAACTAAAGCACCCGGGATCGAATGGGGGCGAATGAAGCAAGTTGGAGAAAAGTACTAAATATACAAGTCTCGGCCGAAACAAGTTAAAAAGGACCTCATCCTTCAAATATTACTCGGTCGTCAATTTTTTTATATATCCAGCCTCGACAGTACGATTTAAAACAATCATCACTCAATGATTGTAAACCGACAGTTTGACGCTTACAATGTTTGTAAGCTTTTTTTATGTTATTAGTTAACGAGACGAGCTGGTCGTTTGCTTGATGGTAAGCATAACGCCGGCCCATAACAATTGCAGTGCCACCCAGAACTTTGAAACACAAAGGCCTGCGTGGCACTGCAATGCGCTCGTTACCCTGAGACATTAGGTATTAAGTCTCATAGGCCCAGTAATTTCACTGAATACTCCGCTCATCAAACAGGAACACGGTAATGCTTGCACACTACTGCTTGGCGGCAGACTTCACGAGCTTGAACTTTCAGTGAAAGAAAATATCGCAATTTATATAAAACATGGTGGTAGGGTATTTTATAGTGCTCGCCTAGCTACCAAGCTCAAGTTACAAAGCGGTAGCCAAGCAGGCCCTTATCGTGGTACCGATAAGGTTATCCGTACCAGGATAAGGTTATCGGTACCAGGATAAGGTTATCGGTACCAACTTATAGGTATGTGTCCGGAAGGTAGACCGATTTTGACGTGACTTTGACTTTCACTGGCAGGTAGCTTATGTTATAAGGAGTAACTAAGGCTACTTTTACTTTAGAAAAATAATCAGCGTTCCGCGCAAATAAATTAATACCCTTGAAAATATATATAATAATTTTGTGCATTTTCGTCAGTTTTGTGGTAGGTAACTCTTTGGCATACTAGAATACTTATATCTACGTGTTATTTGGTTTTCATCCCTTTATAAACTTCAGACACTTCTCTGTTTCTACTTTAATCAAATAAACGGGAAGATTTCACTGCCATTCCCATCTCGGCAATGTCAATCAATAGACACGGATTTAATTAAACAGAAGGGGACACTCGCAAAAGTAGTTTAAACCCTGTTTAAATGCTTTGTTACTGCGGAATAAGCCCAGTTTACTGTCTTAGGTCAATGAGCGACAGTGGAGGATCTTTAATTGGAAATTCTTGCGCTACCTTAAAGGATGGGATCGGAGCCGGCTTTGTTTATTGAATAAGAGCTAACGATACGAAAAAAGCTTCCAGGCATTTTTTTTATAAAATAATATGTAATTCAGTCGCCAAGGGGGGCAGGGAGGGGCAGCTGCCAGCGACGAGTAGGTAACGAGGTGTCGGGTAGCTTATGAAATGTCGGAACAGCCAAATCTACACACTATTGAAGGTCGTTAGATGTTCAGTTGGAACAATGAACTCCCAAAACTGGTGGTTATTGTAATATACAATACACTATCATAATTTTGTTAGTGGTAGGACTAACTCTTCTGCGAGTGTCCGTCTGGGTTGTTACCACCGCTTTGCTCGTGAAGTCTGCCGCCAAGCAGTAGTGTGCAAGCATTACTGTGTTCCGGTTTGATGAGCAGAGTATCCATTGAAATTACTGGGCTTATGAGACTTTATACTACCTAATGTCTCAGGGTAACGAGTGCACTGCAGTTCCGCGCAGGCCTTTGTGTTTCAAAGTTCTGGGTGGCACTGCAATCGTTATGGGCCGGCGTTATGCTTACCATCAGGCAAACGACCAGCTCGTCTCGTTACATAATAAAAAAAAATAAAAAAAAAATTTTGAACCATAATTCACAATTAGTGTTCACGGTGTTACTGTTTCTGCATTTAAAACAACTACAAGGAAAAATTAAATTGAACCCTCAAAATCAAATATTAGACAGTAAATTACACTAATAAATCTTCGAATAACAGATTACCATCATCGACAGTTTAGTCAAACTTCTAGTTCTCAACTGCAACGAGAAGTTTGAAGCACATTAAGTTTCGACATTGAGCGCATGTGGTTTGGGTATTAAACCTTGCATTGAAGTTATTTATGAGAAACGAAGATTGCTGGAATTATTATAATAATAATAATTCAGGATATGATGATGTAATGACTTCTGAGATTAACAAATAGCAATCCAATATGTCCAATAACAATCGATGGTCTTATCAATAAATACGAAGTTTGTCCACGCAACCAAAAGCAGTTATTAGTTGTATTTGTTATTTTGAACAACTGTTGTAGGTAATGTTTATTTTTTCCATTAATTTTATTGTGACGTAATGGGATAATAATCTATGATACAAAATACATCTTGGACGCGATTTGATAGGTACCTAAATAGTTTAAATTTACATTGCAAATTTATTCAATGGAAGGATTTGACTAGTTCAGTAAATATTTAATTTCGATCTAAATCATTATACCGGTTTCAGGAGTCCAAAATTCGAATGTATAACCTTCCGTTATCTTCAAAACCTCAATTATTTTTCATGAAATACAACGCACAACCTTACACATAATTACTTAGAAACCGCTATAATACTATTATATTTTAAAAGTTCGTGGATTATCACAGATAATTCTTTCTTCAGCTTCCTTCAGTTTCGATTACACGGACCGCAAAATTATACTATTTTGCATTATAACCGAATAATTATACCCTTTTCAAGCCAATTTTGTTCTTCAGACAGGCTGTTAACGAGGTTGTTTGTTCCAACTGATGAAACGTTAATTAAATTTTATATTGACGAAGGTAACTAGTAGTTTTTGTGCGGAATTTAGAACACCAAAATCCATTTCAAAATAGTATTGTTTTTATTGAATCAGTAATTGTCTGTTTTTGTAGGTTTGAGATGCTGGCAGGTGTACACAGATTATTTTGCACTCGATAAATTAATGTATATTCATCGTATAGAAAGAAAGAAAGAAAACATGTATTCAGACAACACTAGATAGAACACCTACAAAGAATAACACAATGAAAGAAAAATAGTTAAGATTAACGCAGGAACAAATACAACGTCAGTAAACAAAAAAGAGAACAAAATATAAACTAAGAAACAAAATGTACTTAAAAACAATGTACTATGACTACATTACACTTATTACCTACTTAGGTTGCTGCAATGTACAGTTATGTTTAAACCGAAGGTTTAAAAAGGTGGGCATTTTTAAAGCTGGTCTGATGCTAACCAGAGCAGTATCTGTGACCGTCATCTTGAAAATCTGTCAATGAATTTGTTTTGGCAACTGCACTCACAAGAAGCTAGGTTACAAAAACTAGAATTATCTACACAAAGAATTACACGTTGATACTATCAAGCATATCATAAAAAAACATAGAGCGGAAACAATATTTTCCTTAACAACATGAACATTATTGACAGTCATACTGATTTACTTATTTTTGAACTCGTAAATACGAAAAAATATGACTCAATAAATTCGTCTGAATGCTTCAATGAAGCCGTAAAGAACCGAGCGAAAAACCAAAGGATTTCTTTTTTATTTTGCAACTTAGAATAAAAGGCTGGAATAAATTCGATTTTTATTTCGGAGGCTTCAAGGAAAAGTACGCAAACATTGGTATATTGGCATGCGGGACAAATAAGAAACAATATTGGCTTCTGCCGGAAAACGAAAAGAATTTGTTTATTTCGTACACGGACGATGAATCTTTAGTAATGTGGTGCTTAGCGCAGATGTACCTCTAAGTGCACCTCCAAATGTTTTAGGAAAAGCTGTACCTATGTTAAAGCAAATATATTTTAATGTAATGTTGTAAGTTCGGAATAAACGTTTTTATGTTTTTCAATATGTTTAAGAGCACTTCATGATGCTTACTATAAACTGATACTTGAGCTTGTCCAATTTGTACATAATATTAATTTTCTTAACTGGTTATAGCCTGCCTACAGCAAAGACTGATTAAGGCTTCTCCCACAATCCAATTTTTAAATTCTATCGGTCTCAATTTTAGAAATTATTTACGTCATCGTTTTAGATTTTTATTTATCATGCAGAAAACGTCCACTGCTGAACATATTCTGCATAGAACGCCATATGGATCAACTATACTCGCCTTTTGCATCCACGGAAGATCTCCTCTATTTCTGTGCCACAAAGAATATTAATTGGAAACTGATACCTAATTATTGTACCGTGAAAACGACAGTACTCAAACAGCCACTCGTTACTTTTCTCGTATCTCATAATAAACTGTGTGTTACGATTCCGCAAACAAATGTCCCTTACATTAATACATAGTAATAGCGCAACTAGAAAATCAAAGGCCATCCAAAACAAACAATACGGACGATCGAATATTTCTTTTAGTTAATAAAGGTCAATAGTTTCGTATTCCTTTGTGACATAAGAAATTATGTGAAAGGAAAATCTTGGCAAGGGTTTGGGCGCGGAAAAGCCTTTTCATTATTCTTGTTTAAGAACCCTCTTTTGATATCGAAACGGATGCTTCAGTGCGTTAGTTTGAACTGTTTTTTGATGCGGAAGATAAATGATGTCCGAATCAAATGATATGAAAAAGGTTTCAAAATGAAATGAAGTTTGAAGATGTAAGAGGGCTATAAAATACATGCCTATATTTGTTAAAAGAGGTCGACCCTTTTGCCGATAAAACTACGAGAACTAACATGGTTCCACAACCAATACCATACATGAAAGCAATACATTTTTTAACCTATTGTATCCCTTTGCTGGGCAAAGATCTCTCCCACGTCATTTCAATGGTCGCAGTCCCTAGATGCCTATACAGGATGAGTTTGAATTGGTATGCTATACCGGAAGGGAGTAATTAGGATTATGCTTGTCGACAAGTTGTGTATCCTTTGGCAATATCCTTTTAAGATATTTTCCAGAACCCACATCCAGTTTTTCAAACTAAGATAAAAACGTTTCTAACTTTTTGCCTGTCCAGCTCAGCGCCTAAAAGAAACAGATACCTAAATATAGATTGTTCCATTACCATTTTAAACAAAATTGTTGTTTTATTCCAGTGACAATCAAATCCCTTCATCCGTAAAATGGAAAATACAAAACAATAAAACGATAAAGCTTGATCCCCACATCGGTGACGACATGAGTCTGGGGGTGGTACCATCTGTCTTTTTATCACGTCTTCGAGTCGAACTCATTCCGATTAAAAATTGTTAACAAAGATCTGACGCCAAGTGACGGTAAGCCAGTGAAGGACGAAATCGTCGTTGGTAAATGCAACTTTGTTGATGGCAAAGGCTCAGAACGTTTTACAGGTATATTAATATATACTATGTGCATTATACTTTTGTTTACTTATAGGCCATCCACGACGCGATCCAAAAGTTTGGTGGACATGACGTGACATTCACCAAGCCGCATTCGCGCTCTCAGAATTCTCAAGGATCATTGTTATCAGGTGGATGGAAAAAAATTGCCAAAACCTAGTAAATTGTATTACTGTAAAGACGTGCTGTGCCGACCCCATGTCAAATAAGACAAGGGCAGGAAGGAGGAGGACTTATGTTTACTTTCGTTGAAACTTACAACATGTTTGGACTATACCATGATGGTGATTTAAAAATATGACTTATTGTATTTATGCAACCATAATATTTTCTAGCTCTCGCTGGTTAGTTTTCATTTGTGGCCAAGAATCTATCGGTGTGTTTTGTTAGTCACGTGAAAATCACGACTAAAAACTAAATCGATAGTTATTGTTATCGACTCGAAATCTAAAGAACAACGCGTTCCAAAGTAGCATCCTCCTATGATCGGAGACGTTATCCTACGACAAGACATTTCACGCGAGTTGAATGTTTTCACTTGAACGCTTGATCGAATGTATTCGTCTAACGTCTATATTACACGACACGTCGCATTTGTTGACGTGTATTGGGTTACACCCGAAATGTTTACTTTTCTCGTATATTCGTCGGTCGAAATCATAGTACGATGACAATGTATTTCATTGATAATACAGTCCAGAACATCAGATTTTCTTTAAAAAAACAACGTATTTTCTGAACTAATTGAGAAAATATCTGCGTAACTGTGTCACTTTCAATATATGATATTTAATATTAACTAGTTGTGCCCCGCGGCTTCGCCCACGTAGCCTAATTTACTCCTTGTAATATCAACTATCTGCCAGTTAAAGTCCCGTCAGAATCGGTCCAGCCGTTTCGGAGATTACCCGCAACAAACAGATAGACAGACAGACAAAAATTTTAAAAATGTTTGTTTTGTAATAGGTACCCCATATACTTCCATATGCATTTAGTAAAAAGCTGTTATTTCGATATTACAAACAGACACTTCAATTTTATTTATTTGTATAGATATAATTTATTAATACTGTAGAAGTTAATAAACCTCCTTTTACCGGTTATAATAGAAATCTTATATAGGGAACAGTAAAACAGTAGGTTCTTTGGAAAGTCACATCTGATTCAACTTTCCCACCAGGGGTGGTGAAACATGGGCAAACTTCGTAGAATATTCTCTTTGTTTGACATCATTGGCAACAATTCAATTACTCTAGTTTCAATTACCGTTAATTTGAGGTGAAACAATAGAATTTGGTTCTGATGTCTGACTATCTGTATAATTGAATTGAGAAATTCCAATTTAGTATCTGTAATAGCGAGATTACTTTAAATTATATTATATCCAATTCACACTTATTTTATTATATTATTTAATTGTATTTATACGATATAATAATTTGAGTAAGCATTGCCATTCAACATGACAATGCGACCAGTATTCTTGGCGTATCGGGTACGTAGGTATGGTTTACTATAGGTTTTTGATTACCTACATTTTTCTACGTATAATTAGTTAAGTAGAAGTTAGTTTTTATGTAATAAATTAAAATTATAAAATTATTTTTGTAATGTTTATTTCGTAATTTGTTGTCAATAATTGGCTAACTATTATTTGGAAAATCAAAAGTTCGTTTTCAAGTATGCTAGCGATAATATCTTTACCAATTTTGCCTAATTTTCTGTACGAAAAATCACAGCAACATTTTTTATATGAACATTAGCGGATCACACTTTTTGACCCAACTTTTACCAAACAACTGCATGAAAGAGCAGTGAGTAAGCCGAGCAGCGGCGCGAGTACGGAAGTCGGTTCGATAATAAAATTCGATAAAAATGACAGTTCAAATCGATAACGTGGGATTTATCGAGCCTCGAAACAATCGACAAAAGTTATCGAAACGCTAGGTCGAATCCAAAGAGAATATAGAGCTACTACAATACTTTACGATCAGACTTCGGTACTCGCAAAATTCGGTAAATTTGTCGAGTTTTTCGGTTCGACAAATTTATCGAACCGACTTCCGTACTCGCGCCGCAGATTATAGTATGTAAACAGTTTTACTTCTTGTACAGAAAAGACACGCGTATCCGTCAAAAGTTGACAGATCATCGCGAGCAGGGTACATTTTCTCCCTCGCTGATCCTTTAGGGCGTGGACCTACCATAAAGAGTTCGTCGCTCGACCTTCCCGAAGGTCGAATCTTGACCTCGTTCTCAGAGCGGGTAGGGATACGGTAGTACACTGGAACAGTGGTTAACTTTGATGCATAAGCACAAATAGAACTATGCTTGGCCATGCCAGATCGCACATTGACATATAAACTTGAAACTTTTTTAAATGCCTTTATTAACTAGCTAATACATAAATAAACACTACATCTAACCTAGCTAGCTACAAAAACAGTTGAATAATCTACAAGCCCTAGTAGGCCTAATAGATAATCCAAATGTTCTAGCCCACTACCAGTTGGAAACGTACCCAGCATGCTAATGCATATAAACTAATATATGTTTGGCTTAAGGATAAGTAATATGAATTTTGTTATATATAGTGCTAAGTAAAGATATGAATTTTAGATAAATAATAAAACACTGTGCGACATAGGCATATAGGCACATTCTTATACGATTTCTTATAAAGAGTTTATTAGGCGTTTGGAATTTAAAAAAACTGCCTGAAGTAATTCTATCAGAATACACTCGTAACAGGTTGGCTTGGATAGTTTATTTGTACAGTAGATCGACGCCAGCTGTCTTTACCACATTAGTTTGAGCATGCACAAGTTATGAAACTTTACTTGTGCATTATTTGCGACAAAATATTCTTAATGAAGAAATTTCCAAGTTCAGCAACTGTTTGTATTATGACAAAAACGAGTCTAATCTCGCATAAATTAAAATCAAAATACATGTCTTCTCGTTAGCACGATCTATTTAACTTCATCGTAACGTCGCGGTAAGTCAAAATTATTATTTAACCAGCTTTAGCCCGCGGTTTTCACCCGCGTTCCCACAGGAACCGTGAATTTTTCCGGGATAAAAAGTAGCCTATGTTACTCTCCGGTCCATAAACTATATATATACCATAAACCACGTCGATCCGTTGCTCCGTTACTGCGTGAAAAAAGGACAAACCAACAAATCAACAAACCAACAAACACACTTACGCATTTATAATATTATAGTAGGAAGGACTAGTAGGAAGTAGGATTTCAATTTTTGCGCGAATACACTGGTTTTTGTGACATGATTTCATTTATTAAAAGTTTAAAAATACTTCAGCGACTGGTTCGTTCACGTACTGTGTATCCGGGAGTGCTGCCGGCGATCTTCGTATTACGATATTGTCTATGCAACGGGACTCCTTCGACTGTCCTTTGTCCTTCGCTACCACATATTCTGAGTCTTTTGTATGTTTCTGAGAAATGGAAATTCTTTAGTAGATTTCATTATGTCAGGGTAAAGAAAAACATGGAACCAATATCAAGTTTAGAAAAATAATATAGACGCACTTTATGTGTTATTTAGCGTATTATTTTATTTATTGGCCAAGCTTTGTTTTGATTATTTATTTTTTTCATTAGGAAAAGTCTGATCTATATTTAGAGTAAGTAGAGTATTAGCACAACGGGCATTGCCCATTACGACGATATATCTTGAATAATGGCAGCTTTCCTATCCATAATTCATGAAGAACCCAAAATGGCCACCTTTAGACTACATAGAGTACCCATATCTTTTGAGAGATTATATACTGAGGGTCTGTGATCTCCATAATGACATGATATTGTCAGTATTTTTTTTCACAGGTAGAGATTACTGTGTTTTATAAATGCATTAACCAGTCACTGGTACAGCAAAGCGGTGGTACCTACCCAGGCAGATACTTGCAAAATAGTTACTCCTACCACGTGGTGAAGCGATATGTTCGTAAGTACCACAAAATATGAATGCGATTATTAACTGGCTAATACATAGGTTAGATGTAGTGTTTACACTACATCTAACTTACTTCCTGTTGGAAGAGACATTTTTGTGATGTATATATTTGTGAAAAACAAAACGATCTCAAATCTAAGTAAAATAATAATAAACTTATTTGAAAAATTATGAATATAAGTAATACGTTTTTTAAGTTATTGATCTGCTTGATGACAAACTGGCTTGTCCTGTTAGTTTGTTCTTCTTTCATACGGCAACGGATCGCGTGATTTATTGCATTAGAGATATATTATGAACCGGAGAGTAACTTAGTCTACTTTTTGACCTGAAACTCATTAGGCTTTTTGATTATGAATCAAAAGATGATTGTTACCACAAATAAAGAATCAAACTGTACTTTGTGATTACAGGCGCAAAATATACGAGGGAAATAGGCGCGTGTTATAATTTGGTTTACGTTCGCATGAATTTGTCACTTCATGACTGTTATCATTGGGCTCGCAGACTTGGATCGTACGGCCGAGAATGACTACTGTAACTTTGAACCTTGCCAAAGTAACACAATAACGTGCTAAAAGAAATATCCAGCTACAATTTTATTTTTACAAGTATTTATTTAACTTGCAATGTTTGCTTATATGGTTTGCTTAGGTCAAACACTGCAAGATAAATTTGATCCACTTCCCGGTGTTTAATTGAGCCAACATTTTACACACATTTGTAAATCGGATGACAATGCAATATAATGATATCATATAGCTGGTCTGATTATGAAGCTGGAAAGCGGCCACAGGAACTCTGTAACGACACGACGTAACCTCATCGAGTTTGGGCTCGTTTTGTTTTTTACAAGTACTCTGTTGATGGAGCAGGAAGATGGCCACAAGATTACAATACCAATTACATAAACATTTCACAAAAGCTTGTCTGAAAAAAAACTATTTTCCTACAAAAAACCTATTATTAAATTCGAATGGATCTAACAGCATATTATTGTGTTATGAGATGTAATTGATAGAATCAAGCGTTACTTTGGAGAAAACTATAACATGTCCCATCCACACATCTCGCACAAAACCATCAACTATTTAGTTAAGAGTTGCTTAGCCAACTTTTATTAACTAGATTTTTAAGAAAGACATTATAAATACATACATAGTTAAAATTAGGTGAGTTATTGGTAAAATACTAACCTATCGAGTCGAGAACTAAGAAAACCATCAAATTGCCATCGACATTTATTAAGTACAATATTTTCCTAAGTTCACACTCAACGTAGTTACTACTATCGTCCGAAACACGTCTCGATAACAACGGGAGAGGGGACCTTGCTTTCTTTAAGAGTGTTCCATTGTCGCCCTGATACGTGTAGACGATGCCCTGATGTGTAGCGTTAGGGGTTAATGCCCCACTTGTATCGCCTTTCACGGAGAGAAGTGTGAATAACGCTACATTTAGATGGCATGTAGTTTTTCGAATTAAGTGATGTTTTGTCCTCTACATTGTGTTTTTACTGAAACAAATCTCCGTCTATTTGTATTAAGAAAGTTCAGCAGTTTCTTCAGTTTCAGTTACAGAGATACTTGTTGATATCTAGCTGTTTACGAAGAATTTTTTTTCTCTGTCTTAGCTTATGGTTACTATCTCACTCGATCTTAAGTGACAATGTAGCCAAAGTTGGTATCTACCAACGGTGGCCACGTTGATGAAAGAGTCTTGACTCATTTCGACTCGTTGGTTCTCCATAAAATGAGGAATAGATAGTTGTTATTAGCAACGTATTGTACCTTTACGATATTATTTGATTTGTTAAATTTACTGTTTCAACAATTCTTCGTAATCGTAATAAAAATATACCTATTGTATTGTATATTATTTTTTTGTCAAACTTATTAAACTTTAAACTACTCATCAACCACACTACAAAATGTATTTAACACACAATCCACGTATAAAAATCGAGGTCATTAATAAGTACCTATATGATAATCGAAGCACACATATTTACAAAACTAAAACAATACTTAGTCTTACTTAGCAACTTTTAAGGCGCTCTCTGAGGTTTTCTAGAAAAGTCTTATCTATAATATATTATAAGGAAATAGCCCAGAATCTTGAAAAAATCGCAAACGTACAACGGAAAAAAATATTTTGTCTGGAAATGCTCAATATTTTGAACGACATACATCATATTATTATTTTTTGCCAAAGAAAGGAAATTTAATAATCTAAAGATATAATAATAATGTAAAATTATTTAAAATAAATGAGGTATATTTCTCTTAATTAAATAAAATCTACGAAATAACGATCAACTAAAACAAGACGCATCAACATTTTCAACTTCATGTCTTTACAAAAGGATTATACCTGAAGCTGGTTTATTACAGCCTCTTAAGCGCTTTGTATCGTAATACCTGAACAAATTGTTCGGAGCATATTGTTCGTTGCCTGAACTAACACAACGATACGAAGTGCTGATGGAATCAATCATGCGGTTTCGAGATGCCGGATTACTGAAACGAGAATATTAATACTAACGCTTTCGGTTGAATGGAACAGGGTTGGGGGTTAAACTTGAATGGGCTTAGGATGAAAGCGTTTGTGCCGCGTTAAGTTCTTAATGTCCTATTTTTGTGCGCATCTGTAGTTCTTTGACTTCGATGTAAGAGTGAGGTCAAATGGATACGTTGCGGTACATTGCGCTGCGTTGTAACGTGTAATCCATACTAATGCTGATCGTAGACGCTTATGCAAAAGTGCGTTTGCTTGTCAGAGTAACAACGCTTGATGCAAGCGTCGATTACGAGATACTCGTAATCCGCGCTTGATACAAAAGCGTCGTTATTCTGACAAACAAACGCACGTTTGCATAAGCGTCTACGGTCTGCATTATGTGCGTTTGTTGGTTTATGCCGCGGGTAGAAGCTAGTCTTATATAAACTTAGTTCTTATATAAACTTCCAATTTCAAGCACAGTGTTGCTTAAGATCCGGCGAGTAGAGGTCAATTGCTATCGCGTATAAAAAATGTTCCGATGAACTTTTATGCTGTTACTGGTGATTACCATCAGATTCATGCATTTTTCTGGGATAAAAACTAGCATCATCTTTCTCCAGCCTATAAACGATCTCTATGCAAAAAATACGTTCGTCCACTTCTCTGATACTGCATGAAAGAAGGACAAACCAACGAACACACTGTCGCATGTAACTACCGTTGTACCAAATAACAGTGCATTTGTCAAAGTGCAGTTTGCAATGGAAATACGGAGTCTAGATTAAAATCAGATATAGTGCTCCATCTATACATGTCGCAATGACAAATCACTACAGCGGGAAACTCTAAAATGTAGCATTAAATTGATTTAAGAAATATGGTAAAAATAAAATCGTTCTGGCTATACTTCTACATTTATGTACAGAGTTTATTTGAAAAATGTTTGAATATAGGGTTATACGGTTACATTAATATAATGACTGACTGTATAGTCATAATTTGATATTTTGATAACGTTTTGGTTAGATAGCATGAATCTTTTGTCCATTGAATTGAATACTTATATCTGGGGAATTGGGATGTTGACTGATTTTGGGAAAGTGTTTAAAACGATGCGTATGGGCCTAATATAACCCAAAATATTTAAATTTACTTTTTTAAACAACTAATATTTTAATTTTCATGTATTTTAAATGCCATTTCAAGTTTCGCTCCAAAACGCCAATACTGGTCACGTGGTCGATGTGACGTCACGATTCCTGGCACAGATAACTACGAGTATATTCACAGAAATCACTCTAAAATACTAGGCAGAAAGAGCAATATACTCATTCCGATTGAGAAAGTGACGTCACGCGCGTTTTATGTCACGTGACTTCGGAGTGATGTGATTACATTTTGATTATTAAATTAAAATTATATTCTTTAAAAATAAACAAAAATATTGTGTTTTATAGGATTTCTGTCACAAAAACTACCGTTTCGCGGCAAAATTATATTTTTATTTTAATACAGTCAACATCCCAATTGTGCATGGAAATAGTGAAATTGTAATTTGTTTTCCTTGCTGGGTTCGTTTTATTTATTTAGCGCAACTCTTTTTCCCTAGCGTGGTAAAAAGGGGAGTTAACTGTCATTTCAGTCAGTGATATTTTTCAAAGCAATTTTCTAATTTCTTATTTTATGTGTTGAGAAATAGCAACCCTAACTGGGAACGTAACCAGCTATGGTAGCAATGTCTCAAAACGGCGTTTAAAACGGCTATAAAAGCTCTAAATCCTTGCGCTTGTGTCGCTTTCCCGACCATTTTTCTTGCGGAAGCTAATAAAGTTTCGAATTACTGTCGCTTTGTATATGCGATTTGCTGATACACGTTTTATTTTCAATCTTACGAAGCGGAAAAACGAACACGTCGTTTAGGACTCCTTCAAATTTTCAAGTACCTATATATATAATTGAGTGTACACATCATACTGTGACTTTGCGAAAACATTAGGTTGTCACTTTGACAAGGTGTGTAGTCGAAGCGTTGACATGATATTATGTCTGAATCTCACTCATCTGTCTAATTTTTTTGAATTTTCGTTTAAAAAAATATCCGTTTTTCAAGTACATAGGACTTTTTTCGAACTCACTTTTAATTTTTTTCATATTCATTTTCTCTTCCTTAGTGAGATTTATCGAAATTATAATAGTAATTATACTTTGTAGAGATAATTTACAGGCTGGAACCGTTATTTTATTCTGCAATTTTTTCTTTTCTCTAAGTTTAACATACATTACATTATTACAGAGAAAAAATATTTATTATTCTCCAACTTAAAATTGTACTCTATTAATTTGGCTATAGTAGAAAAATTGCAAAATAAGGATTAAAATCAGGATAATTACGTAAGAAGTTTTCGAAAACGAGTAGAACATCTAGTATAAGAACTCGTCAAAGAGTACCATGACTACATAATAATATTCGGATTTAGCATATCGACAGATAAAACTGTCCAAGTTATATTAAATTTCTCGCGAGTTTGACAACAATTATAAACTTTGACGAGAATCTTCTACGAAAACGAATTTCCAAAAAAGTTTTTGTTTGTTTTTGTAATAAAAGCTTAATTATAATAGTGAAAAATCTGCTGACTTTGATAGATTTAGAAAATTAAAAGACATAAGATGAAAGAGAGAGCTGATATACTTGAAGTTAATTATGTAGCTTCGAATTAATAATGGAATGAATGAAATTATGCTCCAAGGCTATAACTAGTGGTAATATACGACCAGAGAATACCTCATAATTAAAATTTAATTAAATATTACGTCATTAAAGCAAAATTGCAAGAGGTGTTTTTTGCGTGAACTTTAGAAATAAAAGTTGTAACTTGCGAAATGTATTTTTCTATTGCTGCGTTATATTGAATAGCAAAAAATCACCTAAGCATTCGTATAGTTAACGTGCATTTAACTTCATCATCACTCAAATATCAACCCAAATACATAATCATTTAAATTGTAAAATGAAATGTTTCATAACGAGATTACCTACAAACATTGGAAAGTATTCATCACCAAGATTAAGATACATTCATTTCTACTTACCATGAGTGCACCGCTATAAAAATTTTGATTATACACCTTATTCTATGTATAAAAAGTATATCATCATCATCCGTAATGTTTACGTCTTAACATCAGCTTTCCCCATGAAGGAAGGATGGATGAAGAGGGAATTTTGTCTTAATACACCACTTATGGCAGACATCTTGCATGGTGATCGCAGTATATGACGATGTGGGCCGAGGATAATGTTGCTGTCCCTTACCCTTAGAGAAGAAGAGAGAATAGGTATGATGGTACTATGTTTAGCCTAGGGCCACACGGCCAAAAAAGAAAGAAACATCTATAAAAACTGCTTATTTACAAACCTTTGTTTATAATATTTAAATAAATAATAAATAAATAAACGCTTACACTCATACCCCCGCACTAGAATTCCCTGGGTCGCAGGTGGCATGGACATTGGATACACACAGATACACATCACAAACATCCAAGACCCGAAAACAAACTTTATGCTTACACAAAATCTGCCCCGGCCGGGAATCGAACCCGGGATCCCTCGCTTTGCAGGCAGGGTTACTACCAACTTAGCTACCGAGCCGTTGTCTTTGTTTTTTTTTTACTAATAAAGCACTTCGCACAGGCCTGTGCGAAACTTTTCTGTAAAGAATAGGTCTAATCTGATTTTGAAACTCATATATTACCTAACAGAAACTTGATCCTGTCAACATCCATAGTCTCAAAGATCTCCATAAAATACCAATAACATGGAGTTTACAAAGGAA
This sequence comes from Crocallis elinguaria, assembly GCA_907269065.1. Taxonomy (NCBI): domain Eukaryota; kingdom Metazoa; phylum Arthropoda; class Insecta; order Lepidoptera; family Geometridae; genus Crocallis; species Crocallis elinguaria. Next base: position 4,127,095 of record OU026079.1, on the reverse strand, counting down.
ACCATGCCTATGACACTGAACAGTTTTATAGCAAAACTTGGCAAATCGGTGCTGCGGACTTGGCTTTTGGGCTGAATCCAAAATTACAAAGTATCTGTCTAAGATTGATATCATAATTATTATAGGTACTGCGTAGGATAAGAAACGGTATTATAGTGCGTAGATTCAATTAAAAGGTTTAAACATTACATTAACTGATACTTTAAGAAATAATCAGCAAAGGCCACACACAAAGAAGTTGAAGAAATAATCAATATTGGTGATAATCTTAATCTGGGCATTTGTACTAAACTTTAATATTTGCAGGATTTTCGTTAGTGGTACGACTAACTCTTCAGCGAGTGTCCGTCTGGGTTGTTACTACCACTTTGCTCGTAAAGTCTGCCGCCAAGCAGTAATGTGCAAGCATTACTGTGTTCCAGTTTGATTTTATTTATTTATCTTATCTATTTTCGTCTCATGATAATGAGCATAAAAAAAGGATGAATTTGGAGTGTGTACCTTCGAATTACACTTACTTATATGTATTTGTTCCATCGGTCTCATTTCATTGTCTAATGACCAGGCGTATCAGTGTGATATCATTTATTAATGACTACATGAGCAAAACGGTGGTAACCACCCAGTCTGGCACGCATAAAAGAGTTGGCCCTTCCACCTGGTAAAGTACTGAATAAATAAAAAAGTTGGCCCTTCCACCTGGTAAAGTACTGAATAAATAAAAAAGTTGGCCCTTCCACCTGGTAAAGTACTGAATAAATAAAAAAGTTGGCCCTTCCACCTGGTAAAGTACTGAATCAATAAAAAAGTTGGCCCTTCCACCTCGTAAAGTACTGAATCAATAAAATTTTGGCCCTTCCACCTGGTAAAGTACTGAATCAATAAAAAAGTTGGCCCTTCCACCTGGTAAAGTACTGAATAAATAAAAAAGTGCTGAATGAACGTACCTATTATTATTATACGTTGGCACAGAATATCAACATTTGACTGCAAAAACAACGAGAAAAAGCAGTAAACACTGATCTCAAAATTAATTAAGCCAACTATATTGCTGTATCCTCCTAACATTAAGCCTCCTACGCTTTGATCAAAAACATATTTTATGTCCCCGAGATAAGATTTAGTTTAGTACAGCAAAGATAATATTTTCATGTAGTTGGTAGGATACGTACTTACAATGGATTTAGGATATTTCCACCTAATTGTGGGAAATGAGCGAAAATTTTTATTGAGCAGTAAAACTTGGTTGTAATAAACGTCAGGGTTCATTGCACTTTGTGTAATTCCTTCCCATTTTTATGGCTTCAAATGCGACGGTTTAAAACTTGATTAATTTGATGTAAAAGTTTTGATAAGTTTGGATGAAGTCCGAATGAGACGTTAAAAAGTTAGTAGGTTCGTATTTTAATAAATCCCGCAAATTGCAAGATGAAATTGTACGTTCCTAGTACAAAATTATAAATAGTACCCAATGATAGTAGTACAGTGTTACTCAATTTATAGTACTTAATGAGTACGACATGAAAACAAGGGAATTACATTTCTCGACATTATTGATATCAATTTTGAAAGTACCTTTTTGTATGTAGCAGCTAAATAGCTTCACATAAAAGGTTTTTTTAGCCTAATCAGATGAGTTTCTGGCACTGGAAAAAATATATGTAATCATTCATCATATTACCGGATAGTCTTGTTGTGATCAAAAGAAGTTTTCACCAAATTTACTCCATCAAAAAAAATGTCAAAGTTACCTCTAAAAATAAGTTTGAAATGAAATATAATTATCTCTGTTATTTATAAATGTATGTTGATACAATTATCAAGACTTACATATTATAAAAATAAAAAACTTGGTTGTGGTTTTTTCTTGGTCATTTTCGATTAGGCATCTAATTTTGAAGTAATTACGATTTTTTGGATTTTTACTTTTAGTAACCCGCGCGGTCTTCCTTCTCTTTTACACCAATGCAAACCGACATTGTGGGTAAAAAGGACAGAATTATGAACGTAATTGACTCGGGATACCGCCTTCATGGACTTGATTATGATAGATACCTACTTATAAAACATAAACATAAACACTTATAGACTCACAGCCCTGCACTAGAATTCCGAGTCGCAGACGGCACGAACACACACATGCACAACACAAAAATCCAAATCCCGAGCACAAACTTTATGCTCACCACACCACGCAAAATCTGCCGCGGCCTGGAATGGAACTCAAGGCCACCCCTTTTTGCAGAAAGGGTTACTACAACTTAGCGGCTATAGAGCTGGCAAAAGTTGTACATTTGATTCTCGCAATGGGAGAAATATTTGGATAAAACTTCAAGTGTTCCGTACCTCGTTAACCATGGTTCGTATTTACTGGTCTTCTAGATTTACCAGGTGGTTTACCTTCTGCAAGTGTTTTATGTCTCGGTTGGTACCACCGCTTTGCATGTAAAGTAGGTACCAATAAGCATTCATTTTTTTTAAACGCTTACACTCATTCCCCCGCACTAGGATTCCCTGTGTCGCAGGTGGCATGGACACACACAGATACACATCACAAACATCCAAGACCCGAGAACAAATTTTATGTTTACACAAAATCTGCCCCGGCCGGGAATCGAACCCGGGACCCCTCGCTTTGCAGGCAGGGTTACTACCAACTTAGCTACGGAGCCGTCATTTCAATGCAATTATTCAGTTAAAAAACTATTACTTATACCTACTACGTCTCTTTAATATTACGTTCTATTTCCAACATCCAAAACCTCAGAGAAGACGACACAACTATACAAAGCATTAATTTTAACCGCATCCTCCCATCTCCGGGGGTCAGCTACACTTACACACATGTGTGTGATATAGGATGTGTGCGGTCACCCTTATTTGCAATGCTCTTTGTACAATGCATTGAAGCAAAAAAGGCAGCAAAAATTCTTATTAGCTCCACTTCTAGTAATGGAATCTTGGAAGTTAATTAACCTACTTCTAATTGTCGTATTGAACTGAAACTTTGTGTTTATGTGTAGTTTGGGTGATAATACAATAATTTGGCATTAGGTATTGAGCTGATCTGATGATGGAACTGATCTGATGGTGGAGCAAGGAAGAGGATAGTGGAACTCTTCAATGGCTACAAGTAAGCACATCGAGTGTGGGCTCATATGATTCGTTTTGACGAGTCCAATAGGTTGCACTTGGTGTCGAGGTTATGATGACGGAGCCTAGAGGTGGAAGCGTGTTTTTCGCTTCTTTAAACTACAAAAAACTATTTATACTACTGGATAATGAGACGAGGGAGTCTGCATAATGTCAGCCCATAAGAATTTTAATGCCACACAGAACTTTGAAACATAAAAGCGCGTGGCACCACATGCACATTGCACTCATTACCCTGAGACATTAGGTATTAAGTCTCATAAGCCCTACAATTTCCGTGACTACTTTGCTCATCAAACCGGATCACAGTAAAGGTTGCACTACTGCTTGGCGGCAGTCTACACGACCAAAGCGCGGTGGTACCCACCCAAAGGGACGCTCGTACGCGCATAAAAGAATTGGTTAGTCCAACCACTCGGTAAAATCTTATGTTTGTGTGTAGCAATACAATACAAAATACATACTAAAGGGATTTGCCGACGTTTAAAACCGAACATCTTAAAAATGTGCAATGAAGGGTCTTATCATTAAATAGAGCTCTTCCAGACTCAAAATGTTACTATCATCAAAACCACGTTGTGTTTGTTGGGCTCAAGGCACAAAATAGTATACGAATGCTGCGACGTCCCGTCAAAGACACATAATAATAGCGCCTATAAGCATCTGTTTATTATGTAGACAAACTATGCCCATTCTACTTTGAGGTTTATTTATAAACGGGATAGCTGCCAAAGGGGATATAGCTAAATGCTTGTCCAGCGACGAAAGCCATTCGGATGAGGCAGGTCTTAATTTACTTCCAAGTGTACTCCAAGGCTTCAAAAGCTTCCTCGTTTCGTGGACACTGCGGCGAAACGAAATAGGATTTCGTTTTGACAATTCAATTTTCAATTTACGGAAGAGATTTTTACGGAGATGAAAAATTTCTGTCAAGTACCTACCTATATTTACGGTAGGTATTGGCGCGATGTAATTAAGTTTTTTTCTGGCGTAAAACGAAAACGTTTAGTTAAATCTTTATGCGTATCATCTACATGATGAAGTAATAATCACTATAGCTTATCAATCGAGAATTAAAAAAAATTGCTTTCAAAAAACGACGAACCGACTTCTCGTTTCTTATAAGAGTATGGACCACGTGTCCGTAGAGTGTAATGTCCTATAATTAAATAAAACGATTGGATTGATTTTCATGAAATTTCTATGGGACCAATGTAAATCAAAATAAATCAATCAAATAAAAAAAAAGATTTTCCAAATCCCTACTTCCCTACTCTCCCTACTAGTCCCTACTAATATTATAAATGCGAAAGTGTGTTTGTTGGCTTGTTGGTTTGTTCTTCTTTCACGGAGTAACGAAGCAACGGATTGACGTGATTTTTGGCATAGATATAATATATGGACCGGAGAGTAACATAAGCTACTTTTTATCCCGGAAAAATGCACGGTTCCTGTGGGAACACGGGTGAAAACCACGGGCAGAAGCTAGTTGGTTTATAAATGTCGGAGATCTGAACACCATATTATGACCACACTGTACAAGTGAACAAGTTTCCGTTGTGTATTCACGATTTTGTTGATTCATACATACCTACATTCTATAAATAAGAAAAACACGTGCCGATACGCAAGTATTTATACATATATCTTACGTAAGTAATATGATATATTATTCTACATCGATATCCCAAAGTTAAGGAAACCGTCTCACCCTTGTCACTCATCGTAATATTCAGCAAAAAAGTCTCGGAGGGCTAAAATGCAAAACACCCGAGCGTCAGCGTCGCATGTCCCCGAATCGACCTTGTCCGCCCTTGACTCGAATCAATGTCGCCCGGATACCGCCAACAGGTTTTACGACCCCTTTTACGGCCCGGCTTTCCCCGGAAAATCCCTCCCAAACTTCCAAAAAACAACTTTCGATATACACGAAGGATTATTTAATTTATTAAGCGATTCACACTGGGCTTGGAGGAAGAAAAGTTGCAAACAATTCTGTCGTCCATTTGCTTGAACTTTTCCAAGTTTTTCCTAGACTCAAGTAAGTAGTATTAAAACTTGTCTGTAGTCAGTGAAAGAAAACTTCTTCATAAATTAAGTTTGCCTTCCACTTTTTGCGTTTCAATAAAAATCACGACTTGTGGCTATATATAGAAATGAGGTCTGTGAAAGTTCTAACAAAACCTTAGATAAATTGGGGTCATCTGCGCAAATGGGGTGAACCTCCGGGGACTATTTCATCAGTTCATTCCGATACCTATTTCTTTGATAACAAAAACCCTAAAGGTCATGCTGGTCAGTCGTCATATTATTTTTTCTCATTTTCTAAATCTATCTGAAAGTACTACTTATTGTAGAATAGAGTTATATGCTTCATGGCATCACCGTAAAAATAAAAAAATATTTGAATTTTTTTTATGTTATTTGGTAATGAAACGAGCTGGTCACACCCTAAACCAGGATTCCATAACATGTACCTATCTAGTAATCATCAATCTAGTAATAAGTAATCACAGACACGAAATCAAAGCTTGCGATTTTTATAAATTACACAACTATAAAATTTGTTGAATTGCATGAAGTGATCTCGCAACCTTTGCGTGCTACAAAAGCTAAGTCCACAAATCTATCAACTACACCACGAAGTCTGTCAAAATTTTAGATAATTTATAGACTTAAGACTTAAATCTATCAAAATTTTGTTTTAAAAATACCAGATAACGACCACATAGTCATAACACCAAAGCAAATCCACTCACAAAAATATTTTAATACTATCTCACCATATTTTAGCCTTCCAAAGAAATATCTACGCACTATTATTTTATAAATAATGGGGTTTTATAAACTACAATAAATTACAACATGAAAAACACACTGTATCATTGGCTTTTTGCCAAAATGTTCACACAAGTTTCCTTATGCCCATTTTAGAACGAGCTCTTCTGAATTTCTAACGCTATCCAAAGGAAAATTAAAGTGAAGTGATATGAAGTGTCTTATGAAACTGGTCGTTAATTTATAACAGTTATCCCTTAGTTGAGTTAAGTGGTATATTTCAAACAATACGTGGGGAACTACTTTGATGATAGTCTGTCTGGCTAATTTATTTTATGATACAGATATCTGTTTCCCTTTATAATTGTTTAGGGGTAGGGTTTTTGTCAATATGAACCTGTTTCAATTTCATTATAGTTATATCATAATAGTATATGACTTATGTAGTAGGCTTCAAAATAGCACGTGTATATGAAGATAAAAGAACGGATTCGAGCTGTGCGATGGTTTTGCTAAATTAATTTCTGACTTAGTATATAAAACCCTATACCTATATGTCCTATATATATTCATTCATGATGCTTTTTTTTTAAGTTACATAACGAGTTAAGGAGAACTTTTACCAGATGTTATATCTGTCCGCAATAGTAGCAATGCCACCCTGAGTTTTGCACTGCTCAGCACTCGTCACCTAAAAATATCTTTCATAAGTATATGCGCACAAAAGACCGTCAGCTGCCTCTCTACCAATATAAGGTCGGTTGGACATACACCATAAGATCGCGCCAGTGGGTATTTCTATCTGTAAAAAGTTACAAAGTGCATCTTCCGATATTCCCTGAATTAAAAGCTTGGAGACTTTTGTAATGACGGCAGAGGAGAATAGAATCGGCATGTAATAGAGAGGAGCGAAAAACAAAAGAAAAGCGCTATGTACACAATTGAAATAGAAGTAATCCTACTAGTCCTACTTTATATTTTAATATTATAAACGCGAAAGTGAGTTTGTTGATTTGTTGGTTTGTCCTTCTTTCACGCAGAAAAGGAGCAACGGGTCGACATGATTTTTGGCAAAGTTTATGGACGGGAGAGTAACATAGGCTACTATATATCCCGAAAAAAATGCAAGGTTCCTGTGGGAACGCAGGGTGAACCACAGGCAGAAGCTAGTATTAATATGCACTGTCAAAAATATAATTAAAATGATCACAGTAGGTACCCAACCTACTGTAGGCTGGTAGGAAAGTGACACCGTAAATTTCATATTACTCTTTCGTTTATTTACGCTATAATAAATAAAAGTGCGTGCAATTATGGTTGAATTCGTTATTCTTTACGATTCAGCTCTTTACGAGGATTTCATATTAGCATTTACTATAACTTATACTTAGTAAATAAAATGCTGAAGGGAAAGGTCGGGTTCTGGCATTATTTTATGACATCTTTGTTACTTTCGCATTCTTTTGCCGCTGATTTGCAACTATTGCTTAAGTTTTGCGTAGTCGTTTTAGTCTTCAGCTATTTGTTAGCGCTTCAAAGTGGCTATGCTGTTTTTTTAGGGTGCGGTGATAATACAAGTATGATTGATATAACTCCTACTTTTGGAACTGGTACCAACTAAGACAAAAACGGGTCTTTTCGCGCACAAATAAAATCAAAATATAATTTTGACTAACCTCGACGTTTTGATCAAGTTGCATTGATCGTGGTCACGAGAAGACTAGTCAAAATTATATTTTGATACCAACTAATCTATACATCTTCTATATACAACTAACCAAAATTGAAGTGTCTGTTTGTAATATCAAAATAACAGCTTTTTACTAAATGCATATGAAAGTATAAACGGGACCTACACCAAAACAGCCATTTTTTAAATTTTTGTCATTCTGTCTGTCTGTTTGTTTGTTCCGGGTAATCTCCGAAACGGCTGGGCCGATTTCGACGGGACTTTCACTGGCAGATAGCTGATGTTATAAGGAGTAACTTAGGCTACATTTATTTTAGAAAAAGAATTAGGGTTCCGCGCATAAAAATAAAAACCATGAAATCCAATACCTCCGTGCGGGTGAAAACGCGGGCAGCAGCTAGTATGAACTAAATTCCAACACCTCTCACTCGTAATGTAATTGTTGTTCAGAGTAGCCTTGTTGGTGGCTTGAGATATGATGACCTTAGAAACCATTTTTATTCAACCTTAGACACATTTATGATGAGTTTTTATACAAAGGTTTTGTTTACATGGTAGAAGATATATCTTTCTTCTTTTTAATGTTTGTTATTGCGTGAAATGAGACCAAGCCAATAAATCTTTCGTAAACAAAGTAAACATTTCCTCAAGTTTTCATTGTCATCACTATATAAGAATAAACATTCTATAAATAAATAATCTTAACGTTACTGCGAATTTATCATTTTATTTTATTTAAGAGAATCTATTATTTTATTTTAGAGGCCCGCTATTATAGTCATTTATTTTAACTTTCATAAGTGCTCCTTTGGGTCCTATTTGAATATATAAATTTGAATTTGACATAGGTCTACTCCATACATTTTTGACTTTTGCGATAGCGATAATAGCTTCGAAGCGACTGCCTTTAAATCCAATACTCTCCTAGACAATTTTGTTGAGAACGTATTTTTTTGTTTCTTATACATTGTCAATTCAATAAAGGATGCCCGTTTTATGGGCAAGTTTGCATAGATCCCTGATTCTGCCTGATCTGAGCTTCAGTCGGTCAGCAGTTGTCCTCTATTTTGACATCTCGGATGCATGCCGCGTTTGTACATGACAATAAAACGGCAGTTAAAACGCTATCGCCCTATTGCCAATTTGACAGGCACGTCAGAGAGATTAACTCGAACTAGCCAATTGAACATTGACGCACTATGATTTTATCACCGGATATTTTACTACGTATAGAATAAAGTCTAAAATTAAAAAGCTACGGAGCGAATTCTCAAAACAGCTGTTGAGTAAAATGCATTCGAATCAGATTATTCTGGAACTTCACCACGGATAGCGATTGAAGATACCACTTCACCCCTTTTCGACCTCATCGATTTATATGTTTATGGTTATGGTCAAGTTGCAATTAAAGCTTCGATTATAGGATGGGCCTTTTAGCTGAGAGCTAAGCCCGATAAACCCTTTTATGTTTAATTATAGTGATTTTATACATTAAATGTAATTTAGGAGAAATTTTATTTTATCTAAATGAGTCGTGGTTTTTAATTTTGATTAAATTCTTCAATTTTTTATATTATTAATTTTCTTTTAAATGTAAATAATTATGTACTTGGTTCGTAATAGGGGTGAAATTATTCTAAATTACTACACCTCTTTCCATTTACACACATGCGCGCGCAGACACACACATCCTCACTCACACTCTCACTCAAGGATACATACGTCATACATGCATGTTTTTTATTTTATTTTTCTTTTCTGTCTCTTTCAAGACTTTTTATGTACTTATCAGGGCCCCGATCGCGTTAATTTGAAATGACAGCGTACGGTTATGAGTTAGTTGTGGTTTGATTCCAACTGTAGTTTAGTGTCGGTTCACCTGTGTAGAATTTTTTTCACCGTTCATTTGACAGCGTTAACTGTCAGTTGTGGTCGAGAAACGTCTCAACTTTTGGTAAAACTATTAGCGCGATACGAAACGGTCAAAAAGCTGTAAAGCGGTTGTAGTTTAGTAGCGGTTTGGTTGATAATTTTTAACGCGATTGCCCTCCTGTATTTATCATTTGTGCTGTTGGTCTTTTAATAAATAAATAGCATACGTCCATGCATATTCATGAACTCACGGTTTGAGTTGTCTAGAAAAGATCGCTATGAGCCATAAGACCGACCATTGTGACACTTTTAATATTCTTTGTATTGTGACTGTATAATAAATAATTTACCAGAAGTGTCCATTATCACAGAAAGATAAAATAAGTTAAGATAAAAAGATAAAAAATATAAGTTTTGGAAAATAAAATCGATTCACAATAATAATCGTAAGTAAATCGAAATTATCGTAAGAAATCGAGACGGCTCCGTAGCTAAGTTGGTAGTAACCCTGCCTGCAAAGCGAGGGGTCCCGGGTTCGATTCCCGGCCGGGGCAGATTTTGTGTAAGCATAAAGTTTGTTCTCGGGTCTTGGATGTTTGTGATGTGTATCTGTGTGTGTCCATGCCACGTGCGACACAGGGAATCCTAGTGCGGGGGTATGAGTGTGTAAGCGTTTATTTATTTATTTATTTATTTATTCGTCATCAGGTCTTGGGTCAATTTTAACGAATCCTAAGATTGTATCGGAACAGATTTTGATACAAACAAATTACCTAATATAAATCCATTAAAATATGCTTAAAAATTAGGCCTACAATGTGTATTAACTCCCTTTTTCTATTTGTTAAAAAGTCCACACACTTTTTTTTGCCAGAGTTAAACTATTTTCAAACTCTCACGTGAATAACAAAAACTTTGCACAAACGATCGCCATCCAACATGTAACATGACACTTATCTTAGTATAAAACATGTAGATAAGACGCTGACCTATTTCTGTACGAGGTTTACTTAAGTTTACTCAGAGCTTCTTATGGTTATTGTCAAGGATAATCAGGTTTTATGTAAGTACTGGTTCGCACGCCCTTCTCGGGCGACCTTGGCAAAGACTTGCAATGACATTGGCGACGCCGACGGGAATATCGAATAATATTTCCCTTTGATGGACGGTTTTGTTATCCTAGTTCCTGCTTTAGGAAATTTCGACTGTTTTGCTTACAAGACCGTGGGAAAATTATGCAAATTTCTTGTAATATTCTCGTCTTCTGTACAAATAGTTATTTTATTTGTTTTAATATTTTATACTGTCTACGAAATAAAAAAATTCTCATAAGAATGATGAATGAATTTATAGAGAAATGTAATTTTGAACAAAAGTTGGCGGTAAGCAGTGGTACGATAATTAGGTAGCTACGTCAAATGTATTAATAATTTACATTTCAATTATGTACTAAATACATTCAATTATTCCATTTAAAAAAGTACAAAAGGAGGATTTAATGCTAAAATATGGAGAATGTTTTACCAGCCATGATAGAAGATTGAGAGATGCAGTAGATCTGCATCAAAAATTAATAATAGAAAAAGAAAATATTAATAATAAAGTCGTTAACCAAATCTAATTTATATTTATAAAAGTTAATTATAACATAAAATAAATATACATAGCTTTACCGACATAAATATTGAACAGACCTACAAGAAGAATATAAAACTTTCGGGAGATGTTTTTTTTATTATTATCAGAACAAGACGAGATTTTTGACTTCGCAATCTATTGTTTTGGATAACTTATCGAAGGTTTTATGACTAAGGGTTTGCACGCCCTTCCCCGTCTGACCTTGGCAAAGGCTTGCAATGACATTGGCGACAGCAAATAAGTGTGGAATATATTGTAAGTTGTTTGGGATAAAAGGTTTTGTTTGTATCAATACAATGAGCAGGTAAATGTTATAATTTATACCATGGACGTTGTCACTAACATTGCTACCTGCCACAGCTCACTTGATAACCATTCTGCTGGTTGATTTAAGCCCGGCAGAGGGACGTAAACTGACTTAAATTCTAATTTAGAAGCTTTTAAAAAATAATTAGTTTGTAAGAACGTGTAAGTGCTTTAACAATCATTTTTGAAAGGGAGAATAATTACATAAACATTCTAATAAATCGGAAAAGGCTATTTTTGTCGTTGAAATTGTTTTGGACATGACATTTAATTTACCGAAAAGAGACATGAATAAAAGTTCTTGAATACCTTTTTTACTTATTGCCCAAAGAAATAAAATATTTAGTCATTGAGCTTTATGTCGGTGAAATATGGTTCATAATGGAATAAAAATCAAATAAATAACGACAAAGTATTCGGCAAACAAAGTACCAAATTCTGGACCGCTGTTAAGGATTATTTCAATAAAAAGACAGAGACTATGAGGTTCGTGTCCTAAGGCAATTATATAGCTGTTTTTTATATTAGCAAATTAGTTCAAGTTAGGTTAGGTTAGGTTATAATATTTCAAAATTCCTAATAAGACATCGTGTTTATATTGGCAATATAATAATTGGGCCCACGCCAATATAAAGGCTCTAAACCTTACATTTTATTTAATTTGTGTCTATATATTATTCTTAGATTACATTCAAAAATTGCAAACACTATAATACTAGCTCTGCTTAGTGTAAATTCTGAAGATATTATTCAGTGTTTATTGTACAAGAAGCCTACTAGTTTCAATTAAAATTAAAATAATGTTAATTTGCTCTGTAAAGTGTGCTTGGTTTTTATTTATATTAATTATTTTGCATCTACTTTAGGTTTTCTTGGGAACATTTCAATGGAAGCATTCCCGTTTAACTTACGTTTTACTACTATTCAAATTTAGCGTACTTTATAAGGAAACTCAAAATTATGCTAATATTTCCTTGAGTTGTGAAAATTATTTCCTACGAGAACATCTTCAGCAGGAAAACGTTCACTGCTGAAGATTGACCTTCAAATTGAAGGGCGATTTTGCCATAATAGAGCACATCGCTTTGGTACACCCTATATATTGACTCTTAACTGAGATTTTCTGTAGGTATACAGGTGATGAAATGTTTGTTTATTGAGGGAATTGAACCCATACCCTTACGCCCGACAAAACTTAAGTACCTACTTCGATCTAACAGACCATAGTAGTATCCATTTCTCGCTTTGTAGAGATATTATCACCAAGCTGATGTTCAAAACAAGTTAATATAAGAAAAGTTATATTAAAAAAACACGACTACCCTAGACAGTATCAGTAGGGATGATGTAAGGATCCTATCAATATACTTACCATACATCCGAATCTGTTCAGGCATCTAAAAGTTATCGTGGAATAAAGAAACTCGCATACATAGATATATACATGAACCTAATAAAACAATACACTCCTTATCTGTGCAGGCGTGTAACAAGATAATAGCAATAAATTTTAAACACAGAAAATAGGTTTCAAACTAGTTGTTATAGCTGGGCCTCTGGCTTTCCCCGTCTTGCAACACCATCCAGAACACCATCCAGATACTATAAGATATTATCATAATCATAATTTTGTTAGTGGGAGGACTAACTCTTCTGCGAGTATCCGTCTGGGTTGTTACCACCGCTTTGCTCGTGAAGTCTGCCGCCAAGCAGCAGTGTGCAAGCATTACTGTGTTCCGGTTTGATGAGCAGAGTATCCAGTGAAATTACTGGGCTTATGAGACTTAATACCTAATGTCTCAGGGTAACGAGCGCACTGCAGTGCCGCGCAGGCCTTTGTGTTTCAAAGTTCTGGGTGGCACTGCAAATGTTATGGGCCGGCGTTATGCTTACTATCAGGCAAACGACCAGCTCGTCTCGTTACCAAATAACATAAAAAAAAAAACAGTGAAATTATGTCCGCTACTAGATTTTGAATATCCAACGACTTTCAGGCTCAAATATTGTTCGTAATTATACAACTAATATTATAAATGCGAAAGTGTGTTTGTACGTTCGTTGGTTTTTCCTTCTTTCACGCAGTAAGGGAGCAAAGGATCGAGGTGATTTTTGGCATAAATATAGCTTAAGGACCGGAGAGTAACATAAGCTATTTTATATCCCGGAAAAATACACGGTTACGCGGGTGTAAACCGCGGGCAGAAGCTAGTAATAACTAAAGGGTGTCATAATAAAATTCTTGATTCACTGTCGTGTAGGTACCCAAGAGTCATAAGCCTTTAACCTCACTGGATAAATGAACAATGTAACAAACAGCAATAAATAGGTTAATAAACGTAGAAACTTCAAGTTTAAGAGCCAATAAAGCAAAGTTCATCTCGATAGACAATAGAATGTTTATTGCCATCGATTTTAACTTTTATTCGTTTGTTGACCCACACCATACTCACACTGACGCATGACAGCCTCCTGTAGTATTAGGACATAAGTACCTACTCTGAATCTGAAGTAGCTGAAACTTGAGCAAAAGAAAGAAAATAAATGTTATATAGCCATGGATGGAAGACTAAAAAAATAACGCAGATTTTACCTAAGAAAAAAAAGGCCAGTGAAATTACTGGGCTTAAATGTCTCAGGGTAGGGGACGCACTGCAGTGCCGCGCAGGACTTTGTGTTTCAAAGTTATGAGTGGCACTGCAATTGTTATGGGCCGGCGTTATGCTTACCATCAGATCAGCTCGTCTCGATATCAAATAACATTAAAAAAACCTTATCTTTGTCATATTAGTATAGATTGAAGTTTTAAAACTAGGAGTATATGTGATGAGGCCCAAGAAGTGTATAATTCACCAAGGACTTTACAATAATCGTGTTCAGTATTATTCCACATTTTTTTTACTTTTGGGTCCCTACGTAGGTTTAATGGATTTTGAGCAGATGACAGACAGGCGAGCAAGACAATAAATTTTGTTTACCTGACCTGCCACCAAGGATGGCGGAAGCTGTAATTTGTATCTGTCGAAGGAAACTTCAAGGTGGTGGCTTTTCTAGTACTCATGGCTTAAAATGTTGAGAGTTTGTGATTAATTTTTGCTCGTGGCTTCTCACACGATCAGGATACATAGACTGCATTCAGGATAATGTATGTTTTACCGACTTCGAAAAAAGAGGAGGAGGTTGTAATATGTTCGAATGTATGTATTTTTTTTACGAGTACCTACTTAAATAATAATTATATACATACAATATAAATAGAAACCTAAAATAATAATTAGACAGGTACAAGTACATACTTAATACAAGAATACTTAATTAAAAATAATATACAATATAAATGGAATACCCGATTCAAAAACATAATCGTATTTAAATTTCTTCGTCCTTATCACCTAAATTCAAAATTGACAAAAACCATGAAAGGCAATTTTCGTATAAAAAAATTAAGACAAACAAATCCTTGTAAACCTTGAAAATATGTCAATAGTCAAACCTATTTCTATTTATCACCCAAAATCGAGGCACTTCGTCTGATATCGTAAGATGAAGCACTATAGAAGTGTAGAAAGTATCTAAGCTCACGTTTTTTATCTAACCGTCAAAAATAGAGAGCTATGACATAAATTTGCCTTGCAACCAATCCATGCTTAGTCTTTTTTTATTAATTACTAGCTGCTGCCCCGCGGTTTCACCCGCGTGGAGATTTTGGATTACATGGTTTTTATTTTTATTGCGCGGAACCCTAATTATTTTTCTAAAATTAAAGTAGCCTATGTTACTCCTTGTAACATCAGCTATCTGCCAGTGAAAGTCCCGTCAAAATCGGTCCAGCCGTTTCGGAGATTACCCCGAACAAACAGACAGACAGACAAAAATTTTAAAAATGGTTGTTTTGTAGTAGATACCGTATATACTTTCATATGCATTTATTAAAAAGCTGTTATTTTGATATTACAAACAGACACTTTAATTTTATTTATCTGTATGGACTAGCGGTTTCTTTTTTGTTTTCTTTTTGGCTCCACGCGATTAGCGTATTTAGCCAGTGTCGAGTTATATGAATAATAATATATAATAAATATCTAGTTTTCGTGCATGAAAGTCGTCAAAGTCACGTTAAAGTTTAATCTAGGCGCGGTCAAGTCGAAGTAATGCTTCAGTAAAGCGGTGGATACTTTACTGAAGCTTCTATGGAGTTTTGGATAGAATACGAAAATACACGTTTTTCGTCTTTGTACTATTTTCCTTTCACTCATGCACGTTTACGAACACTTAATGGTTAATAATCCACCATTATTACACATTAACACTCGATTAAACACAGGTTTTAGTAAATAACACAAAATCAACAACAGCACATTTACGCATTCCCGCCAAAACTCGGGACTAGCGGTTACCCACGGTTTCACCCGCATGGATATTCGTACAGAAACTACTCATTTCAGTACGGACAGTACATAGTATCTCGAAACAAAAATCTGAAAAGAACGCCATTGCCATGAAAAAATAGGAGCTTTTTTCAATATATTTTTACATCGATTCAACTCTAGCTTTGTCAACGCATTAGTCTAACTATTCAGCGAGGTAATTTCAGCTTTTTGGACACTTATATTGAATTTTTAATCTGTAAGGTTTTTTTTGTTTCATGATTGTTTTGTTGTAGGTTAGTAATTTAGGATAGGTAATATTAATTATTATTATTTTATATTTTTACAGCAATTATACATACAAGTTTTGTTAAAAAATCAATTATTTTATTGCATACTTATAATATTTGCAAGACATAAGACATTTATATTATAAGGCATTAAATTGTGTTCTAGCGAAAATATACGTGTAAAATTGTATTAAGTTGATATACTGTATTTTATTTACAAGTATCGTTGGGGTCTGTCAGAGCACTTCTCTATGATTACGGTCCCATTGACATTGACGGGTTAAGTCCGCCGATTATAGCGAACTCTGAAGTTAATTACGCACCAGAAAGCTCCCATTATGAGGCATAAAACGCGAATGATTACGTCAAATTGATATTTGGTCGTTAAAGCCAGGTATACATTTGGAACTTGTCAAGTCAATGTCAGTATTGTTGCGGAACAAGTCTAAAAGTGAATTATGGCTGGTGTTAAGTTAGTGGTGTTTTTGTTCAAGTTCAACAATAAAGAACATGGTGTGTCCACAACATAATGACGAGTATAAAGATAGCTTATCGATCCCGAACAATACATACAAGTAAAAAAATTGAGATTTTTAGTTGTAATTACCTATTGAAAGTTATTACATTATAGCCTTTATTCATAAACGTTCGGTAACTTACTTAATTACTAGAAAGTGTTTTGTCTCGTTTTCACGCGTAACAGCTTCCGTCAACGAGAAGTTGACAGAGCAGTTTAAAGCATAGATTATATTATAATCATGTCATAATGTAGCATGTTACGAAATATGTTACCAATGAGTACTCGGCTTTACGAGAAAATTATGTTTAATTTTCTGCGACTATATATAATCACGAAAAACATACTGCTTTGAATTGATAAAGATATTTGATTCAGTTTTCAGTCAGAAAGAAAACAAAACAAAAGTTCATGCTCGCAAAGTAAGCGTGAATTAATGAATTTCCTGTTACGTGTTGCTTGTATATAAAAGTGGTGTGACATCGAATTTTCTTGAGGCCAAAGGTATGTTGTAAATAATATGTTAAAGTTAAAGAGAAAAAGTTTCTTTGTAGTATTGATTCCAATCTTCGCATGAAAGTTGTATTCTCATTCCATTTAATGCCTCGCCGATGGTAAACTTGACTATTTTTGGTGAAGTTTTCTTGAGTTTTATTAGAGAGGTCCATTTTTATTTTTCAGCTAGACCTTATTTTTCTTTAATTGTTTGTAAAATTACACAAATAAAACGTTAATGAAAATCAGATACCAGAACAACAGATGTGGTATTTTTTTTAATTCACTTTTATTACAGTTAATTACAATTCGACAACATTACGAAAAATACTGGAGAAACCTCCTTTTTGCTTCAGAAAAAAATTTGTAAGTATATTAACTGAAAAAATTGCATTGAAAGCGGTTTTCCATGCTAAAACTACGAGGAAACAAGTAATATAAAATAAAATAAAAATTAATAAGTTTTTATTTCTACTTTGGATAACGAGACGAGCATGTCATTTTCCTGATGGTAAGCATAATGTCACTCAGAACTTTTAAACACATCGATATGTGCGGCACTACATTGCACTCATTACTGTGAGACATTAGGGGCCTAACCATAAAAAAATTAAACACACGTTAAAACTGTGTTAAACACTGTTTAACGCCTAATCATGCCTTAGTCGTCCCGTAACAACAAATCCTGATTTTAGTAGTGTCTAACCGTTGTCTAACACAATTCCGTTGTGACATTTCTAATCATTTTTGACGTTTATCTTTAGACGCTGTCTAGCTAAACAGGCGACTAAAAATGTTTTTTTTTGTGGTAGCACTACTAGTAGCCCAGTAATTTCACTGTCTAACTTTCGTTCATGCAACTGGAACACAGTAACGCTTGCACATTACTGCTTGGCAGCAGGTTACGAAAAGTTGAGTGATTAGACAATTTCTTGTAAAACCATCCAATGTTTGTAGCAGATATGCAGTTTTCGCTGCTTCTGTTGGCAGCAAAATATACACATGGAAGAGTCTATCACTTTAGGAGGACGTCTACGGTATTAGGTTATTAGATAGCATTTGATACCTCGGGAACATTACCCGCTTTCTTCAACACGTGTTTTGCTTTCATAAGTTTAAACGAGCCTCTCTGATGAGCTCTTGAATAGCTGACGTCGGGACGTGTATATCGTTTCAACTTTCAGCCTTGCCATAAATACCTACGTAATATATTTTCTACGTAATATATTTTTTCTTTATCGCGGAATTGAAACTATAAATTACTCACTTTATATAATCTTATTTAAAATGGATTTCCGCAAAGTAACGCCTGATTCCATCAAATATATTTTTTACTTTAAAAATATAATTTTTCTTCACCTCCAGACTGGAGCCCTTTACCGTGATTGGTGCATTTTTCTAGGATGTTTAGCAAACATGGATCATAAATCTATCTATACATATACATACAAATAAATAAAATTGACGTGTCTGTTTGTAATATCTAAATAACAGCTTTTTACCAAATACATATGAAAGTATAAGCGGCACCTATAATAAAACAACCCTTTTTTAAAAATTTTGTCTGTCTGTCTGTTTGTTCCGGGTAATCTCCGAAACGGCTGGGCCGATTTTGAAAGGACTTTCACTGGCAGATAGCTGATGTTACAAGGATTAACTTAAGCTACTTTTATTTTAGAAAAAGAATTAGGGTTCCGTGCAAAAAATAAAAATCATGATATCAAAAAAAAGCCGAAAAACCGTGGGCAGCACCTAGTTATGAATAAACAAAAGAAACTTAAAAGCTTTTCCAATAAAACTGAAAGCATCAAAACAGAAATATTTTTATGACAACTAAACTTTTTTCGATATTAATTGCTTCAACTGCGTTCTCATCAAACACAAAAAGTAATAACAATTTTTCAAAAGCCACAAATGACGTCAAGAAATCTTCAGCGTGAGAAGTTAAGAAGCGCGCAAGGATTCTTACGTTATACGTGGTCCCTTACTCTCCTTAGGTTTCAGCCGAACAAAGTCTGTAACCGGCTGTCGACTGGAACGGACGTCCCATACTGTGCGCGATTACTCACGAGAACTGAAATCCTAACTACTGTTAGAGAACTCTATGACCTTGTAATAAAGCCTACATTCCCGTGTAAGGAATTAGTGTTTTCTATAGTGTCGTGTAAGTGCTAAGGAAACTTTTAGGTGAAGATTAATAAAGTTGCTATGGCATTGCAAATGGAGTTCAGATTTTTGTAAGTATTCAGATTTTGTGACGGAAATTTTGAGAGCAATTAAAGTTCAGTTTTAGACCGGTTCATTATTGAAAATTTTACATTTAGTTTTTAAGATGCTTTTAAAATACTTTTACTTTTACGTCCGATATCTGCAGTTCTTAACCATCTTTATATGAACCCTGAAATTATTTTATTCAAATCGGTCTTTCATCACCAGTAATGTTTTTTTACAACGCATTGCAATGCGGGTCAAAAGAAGCTGTTTGTACAGAATAATTAGGCTATTATCTCACCTGTTGGTAAGCGACGTTGCCTAGAATATACCTACTCACTCGTGCCTTGAAGTAGCTCATATTATAGGTAGCAATCGGGGAATAAAGACTCAGCTAAGGAGTTCCATTCCTTAGCGGACTCCCTCTTACGCGGCTAGGTATTTGGGAGTAGTTCCTCAAATCACGCGGAATACTTTTGCTCTCATCAAAGATAATAATTAAAATCGAATTACATAATTTTTAATTTTAATTTTTAGGTACTTAAAGTTTACCTATTAACCCTAAAGGTAACAGCCAGCATCTTGTTTATACTATTGAGACTTTTATAATGAGACGAGCGCGTTGCGAAAAAATCTCATGCTTTACACTTCCAAATTTGGTACAGTCAGCTACATTAATACATATAGGTACCTGGTACACTTTCAGATCTTCAAATGCATGTAAATAAATGATTGTGCGAAAATAGGTGTACTTAAGTTTCGTATTCCGTAATGGAATACGTAATTAATATTTAATTATTGATCATTAATTAGGTAACCTATTTTGTTTATTTTGATGACTTTGTTTAGTTAGTTTAGTTTATGTAGCAAGATAAATATATTTAAATAGCTAGTACGAGTAGAATACTTAAGAAAAATATTTTTTTTTTCAACAATTTTTTTTGTTGTTATCGAATTCTCGTGCCCTTGATCTATCAACCACTGTGATGGTGTATTTCCCTTTGAAGTTTTTTTAAACAAAATGTACTATTTACTTACTATCCTACTTCCTACTTTAATATTATAAACGCGAAAATGTGTGATAATGGATGTATGGATGGATGTTTGTTACTATTTCACGCAAAAACTAATGAACGGATTTTCATGAAACTTTGCAGTGATATAGCTTATACAGTAGAATAAGACATAAGCTATAATTTATAAAGATATATACAACGCGGGCGAAGCCGCAAGCAGAAGCCGGTATTGTATAATATACCATTTTTATAGTAGGTAATTTTTATAGTTGTGGTAGGACTAACTCTTCTACGAGTGTCCCTCTGGGTGGGTACCGCTTTGGTCGCGTAGTCTTCCACCAAGCAGTAATGCGCAACCATTGATGTGTTCCGGTTTGATAAACAAAATCGTCAGTAAAATTACTGGGCTTATTTAGACTTAATACCTAATGTCTCAGGGCAATGAGCGCACTGCAGTGCAGGCCTTTGTATCTCAAAGTTCGGAGTGGCACTGCAATTGTTATGTACCATCAGGTAATCGATCGACTTCGTCTCGTAATCCAATAGTATATAAAAAAAACTTAACGCAGTAAAAAACGTTTATCAGACAAGTTAAAATACCTATGCACGCTTAATAATACAACTTTAATGTATCATCATCATCATCATCAGCCGGAAGACGTCCACTGCTGAACATAGGCCTCCACCAATTTATAATTTAATGTATACTTAGGTATTAGTAAAAAAATAAGTATAAGTTATTTCCAAACCGTAACATCGTAACATTTTACAAGCCGTAATTCTAAATTACCAAACCCCTAATGAAAACATTTTTCAGGGCTTTCAATTTAGGCTTGTCCGTCCGTCTGTACAGGAATTTCTACTCTGTATTACGATTCATCCCTTTTATTAAGATTCCAGGCGGCCATTTACTTTTGGGGGCAGTAAACTAACTCGTGAAAAACTACGAAAGCGTGGATACGGAAGCGACACTACGGTATTTCGGTAAACTTTGGATGGATGCCAGGATGCTGTAATTATTCTATAAAAAATGATAGCATTACAGCTAGACGACCTGCTTGTGTTCTATTAAACTAAACAAACATATTCGTAAAAATTTACTACTATTGGCGGCCTGAAAATAAAAAAAGATTGCCAAAATGATGTTTCAAACCCGACTCAATTTTTTTTAATAAATTGTTAAGGAAGTAAAAACATTACTAGCTTTTTCTCGTGAGAGTCGGTGATGTCATCAAACTACTTTGATTATAGGAAAAACCAGCTGCTGCCCGCGGTTTCACCCGCGCGGAGATATTGGATTTTATGGTTTTTAGATCAGCGCTGGTTACTTAATACCAGTTTTATGCTGAGTTGGGACCATTTTGCGACAAATCTCTTTTTATTTTATTTTTTTTATTATGTTTATTTGTATGTTTTCTTTATTTTGTATTCTTACATATATATGATGATGTTTGTTTATTAGACTAAGTTGTCGCAAATAAATATGTTTTCTTTCTTTCTTTAAAATGAATGGCGATTCCACACAGTCTTCCCACGAACTCTTTCCACCATCCCTCACCCACAAGTAGCAAACACTTCGCTCTTTTATAATAATTCTCCTTTACAAGTAGGTATATAAATAGTTATTCATTTGCTGGAGAAACCTATATTCTTTAACAAATATCATTTTTGTTTTACTCTATCTTTTTTCCTGATTGTTTAGGTTTGATTGCTACCTTATTATATTATGTGGCATGGCATCCTAAATCTCCGGTGCTGAAAGAAGGAACAAACCAACAAACACACTTGACAGAAAACTTTTTTGTGTAAAATTGTGTTTTTCCAGATATCCGAAATGAATTATCTAGATGACCGAGCTACCCTCGGTGTAGAAGCAAACAAACAAAATAGCGCATATATTTTTTTTCTATAAAATAACGTTTTTATAAGAAATACTAACTAACTAACTAAACTTAAAAAGCAAAACCTTATCTAAATACAAACCTTCATCCAAATCGTTAGAGCCGTTTCGGAAATAGCTGAAATATATATATTTCGTCGTGGTCAATTGGTGAATATTCACCTCGAACGCGGCTTTTTTTAAATTGGAATTTGCAATTAAATATGTTAAACGTTAACTGCACCATAGGACTTTTGCAAACCATTTTGTATATACTGACTCTAAAATGTGCCGGTAATCAATTAACTGGGATTTGTAAGCCTTTCTAGGAAGGATTAAAACCGAGATGTTTATTATTTTTCAAGTGGTTTAAGTACAACGATTTCCATTTTCAACATTTCTTGACATGTAGGTACTTTTCTCTCCTGACGCTGTCCACATTTCGTAATCGTTAAAAGACTACATGATATTGAACTGTTCTTTATACATGTTATACTTATCATTATTATATAATACAACTCAAAGTATTCATACATTCTTAACTATTGGTACAGAAAGTTTCCTCAAGTACATCGCCAAGTTCTACAATGTTGCATCACGAACTGAAGTTTCTAGCAAGATGTATGCAGAACTTCTTTATTAAATAACTATCTATGATAATTTTTTTTTTGTTTTTTAAATGAGATACAAGTGAAAATAGCTACTTAATTTCACGCCTGTTCCGACTGACCACAACCAGTGGCCAGCGCCAAATAGTTTCCACGCTTTTTCATACATTTTGTAAGTGCTCGCCTTATAAGTGTGGTCGGTAGCGGCAAGCGCTACAGCAGTGTCCGCGACTCGCCATGGAATCAGGCGGCCCGTACACTTAATGTATGATTGATGGATAAGTATCAATCACGGACCACGCGAAAACCATACAAAAACCAACACAAGCTGCGAAAATTTTTGAAATATATATTTTCCATTATTAATATTTAACTACTATATAATACACCGTATTCCAAATTAGAACGTAAAAACCAGATTTTTCTGAAACATTTCCGCTGCATAAATTAATAAGTGCTTACAAATTTCTACCACAAAACAGAAACTGGGCTAAAGCGTTGGCACTAGACAAAAACATAAAATGCAAATGTGATGACAAATGACCACTGACCCGGTAGGTAGATTTACCGCTGGCAGATACTTGCGGTGAATCGTTACTCTTCTGTATGAATAAAGAGATTTATGGATTGGAACGTAGAATGGATATGTGACTTCGGGTATTAGGAGCTTTGACAATTTACCTCAAATAAAATCAAATATTAGGAGATTATACGGTAGTACCTATACATTGTTAAAGATAACTTTTAATTTACCAAGTGGTATAGGACTAACTCGTTTGCGAGTGACCGTTTAGGTGGGCACCACCGTTTTGTGTGCCAGATTCTGTTTTTTCGTCTCGCCATCACCATCGTCAGCCGGAAGACGTCCACCGCTAAACATAGGCCTCTCCCATAGACTGCCACTTGGATCGGTTTTTACCAGGTCCACGTTATGGGGGGTCGGCCTACACTACGTCTTCCGGTTCGTGTTTGTCTGTGTAACTTGCTAATTAACTAATTTTGAGAGGCATGTGGGTGACTTTCGTTCTCCTGCGGATCTTCTCCGATTTCACGCAGGGAAACCCCGAGTATAGCTCTCTCCATTGCTCGTTGCGCATCTTTGAGCTTAGTAATGAGGCCAACAATAATACCCATGTCTCAATGCCATTTAAGTCATCACCAGTAACGCACATTGGTTTAAAACCTTTGCGTTTGGGTTCTGGTTGTGCCGTTTTCGCCCCTTATAGCTATAATAGACGAGAGTGAATAAGTTTCTTCAAGGCAAGCGTGTCAGACCGTCGACCGCATCGTCATGTAACATCGGGTGAGATTGCGGTCAAACGTTATCTCATTTTAAGTTGAAAACAGAACGGTTTCCATCAAGTGACGTTGATGTTGAGGTTTCTCAACAAATTGGAATCGGTATGGTGAGATCCTATTAAATTACATTTAGATAGGTACCTACTCCGAAACGTAACTCAACGTAAAATTTGTTAATGTTGTTTAAAAGCCTTTATTAACAACCTTTGTCCTTTTCAAAAAAACATGTTATTATAAAGGTATCACACATATAAGCGTACAAAATTGACAAACTCATCGTATCACCTAGTCGTATGTACTCGTAGATAGATATAACAGACAGCAAGTGCTGTCTTGAAGCCCTGCATGGGCCCAAAGCGACGACTGCTTCGCTTTACGCCACATACATCACTTGCGCACCACCGCTTATTTACCGCGGCGTCTACACTGAGCACGCAGTGCAAAAAATTTTTTTTAATACAGATCTTAGATGCATATTTAGAAGTGGGTGCCTTATACTTGGACTACATTTCCATCGAGCCCCAACCACAACCACAATAGACGATACGATATGCATCAAGCGGGGATCGTGATTTTTCCATGGTTTTCTTGTGGTCCGCGATTGATGCTTATCCATCGATGGATAAGCATCAATCACGCTGCTCATAGTTATGTGGCACGCTTGCCTCCTACTACAAGGCCTTTCTAACTACCTATTACTGCTCAAATCCTACAATATTAGTTTGAGCTTGTGGTGCAAGAAAACATCGTTATGCATCCAATATGGATTAGTCTTACCTGCCTAGCTGCCACTTTCAATTGAACATTTTCGTAATGTAGGTTTAGCAAATTTGTCATCTTCGACCACATAGTCGCTTAAGATCAGACGAGATAGTGATGAAATACCACTGATTGTGATCCTCCTTGTAAAATACTAACCTAAGATTTAAAAAAGTGACCTCCGACTTCAGTGACAAACTGCTGCACCGATGTTGATGAACTTTATGTGAGACCAATTTGAAAGTTTCCTTTCAAATAAAAAAAGAATTTTCCAAATCGGTTTATAAATGCTGGAGATCTGTGGTAACAAACTATTAAAAAAATATACAACGAATTGAGAAACTTCTCCTTTTTTGGAAGTCGGTTAATAAAACAAAAAGCAATGGTTCAATTATTTTGGTAATTCTTAATCATCCGAGTTATTAAAATAACTTTGAGTAATCTCCAACTTTGGTCAATATTATTACCTAATTGGAAACTCAATAACAAGATATGTTATCGTCATTTCCGTTCATTAAACATGACTTTGACTACAAGATAAATGTATTTGTTAGTGGCAGCAATTGTAGGTATTTTTATCAGGTAGTTAAACGTACTCTTGGTCCTAATCTCACCTGGTTTGAAGTGACGATGCTATCGAAGGTATGGTAGAGATTTTCTTACTTGTCCAATAGTGTACACAAACTTGATGACTCACCAATCAATGAGATAGAGATAAATTCTAATTCGAATCATGTCATTGGTTGGCATCCGAGTTTGTTTCCATTGTTTGACAAGTATAGAAGACCAGACCGTATATAATTATATATGTTAAGCTAATCGGTGCTGACTCTGAATTGAAACTATCCATGCTTTCACACACATAAAAGCATGCTTATAAGTATCAAAACGCTTGCTTCTAAGCATGACATATTCGGAAGACACATGCAAGTATTTATTTTTTCAGAAAAATATTTGTATGGGAGTCCTACTTGCATTTAATGTTCCTATTAGTAAGTAGGTATTTACGGGGCTAACAAGCTACGACTGATACCATGAAATGAGTTTGTGATCAAATGCTGTCCTTGTCTGAGATATAAAAAAATTTTACCAAACATAGTTTAGTAGTAAGTTTGTATGTTGACGGTGGTTTTTTGTAGTTTCACTATTATTGTTTCATTGTGCGTAGTACGATCTTCCCCTTATTTATGTCAATTATACGCTCTAGTTTCTTTTTGGGACATGTTTGATGCAAATAAATTCTTTCTCTACCACTATGTGTATGAACATCTGGGTTCTCAGATGACATCAGCAGTTTTGACTAAAAAATGTAGTAATAAATGCAAAAGACATGTCAAGTTGAGATGAATGTAATACATTATCAAACTGCATAAAATATAAAGTTAATACAGTTTTTTTTTCAATTGTATTATACCTTAATTCATACCATAAATAACAACACTGTGTATGAAAAATTAAATAAATTACCTACCTATAAACAAATATAATAATTATAATTAAAAACTACCTACATACAAACCTAATCTAACAAACCGCTACATATCATTCAGATTTTTTGTTTATCTCTAGACTTAGTAGAACACAGTTCAAAAAACATCTCTCTTTAAGCACTAGGTTTTGTATTCAAAATTCAGTTTGTACCTATACTGTAGAATCTGGGCTCTTATTAATAAATAGTGTTAATCGATGGTTTACTTAAACTATGTTTTGACTTTGTTATTCATTGAAAATTTTAAACTGAATCGAAAATTAACTATTCCGCCATTTATCGCTGTTTATTAACAAGAGCCTAGATGTTTAAATTAAATAGTCCAGTGTTATCACAACGAACATTCTCTGCAGGGTGTCTTGAGTCTTGTCTTCTCAACCCCAGATGGCAATACAAAACGAGAATTTAGCACAACATGGCGAGGCTGGCTTAATTATTAAGACATAAAACGTTATCCTTTCATAATAAACTATACAGTAAACACTAGCCTTGTCACAACACGCCTGTATAGCTAGACTGTGTCTAAAAGTTAAACGCCGCAACGCAACTTTCACAAGTAAAATGATTAGAAATGTAACACCAGAAGTGAGTTAGACAAATCTTAAATCAAAGTCTAGACAGTATCTAAAAGATATACGTCTAAAGGAGTTAGACAACGATTAGTTACATTTTAGTAACAGGTTTAACAAATATAACGTTGAAACGTTATCTTTGTTAAAATAAAATAAGTAATAGTTTTGTAGTACATAATATAGAGTATTCTTGTAAAATTGAGACGTTTATTGTGCTACAAGATCGTATCTTTCGAATCGGTCGTATACTTTGTTTACAATCTCTCATCGCATTCACTACTTCATTGCTGCAGAATTAATATAGCACTGGGTTTGAAGCTGTTGATTGAAGTTTTCCGTCGAGTCTCGATTATGGCCGCCCGCTGACAGTAACTGAAATTCCTAGATCAACGGTTTATAAATTAATTTAAAAATAAATTCTGGTTAAACCTGGATAATAATGAGGGTTTGGTTTTACATTATCATAAGTGTCATTAGTTGTCTCATTACCTATTTGTAGGTATGTTACTAGTACGTGGTACATGAAGGAAAAGTTCTTTAAATATTGAAGCTAGGTTAATTTTACTTAATCGAGACTTTACTTTTTAAGACAAGCAAGTAGGAAGTACTCTCGCGAACTTTAAATGCGGAATCCCGCTAAATGAAAAAAAAACATCCTTTATTTTTGTGATAGTTATCGAAAGGGTAAATCAGTAGGATCAATTCCTTTTCAATCACATAACATCTCAAATTAAAGGAACAAGTCTGTCAACGCAAACGTCAAATCTCCAATTAAAGGCCTGTTATAGTACAATTTTGTCTCTTAGCTCATTCGCGTATAGAAACTGAGTGTTAGTAGTAATTGTAGTTTTTAAAGTATTTGAAGAATTCGGAATCCAGAACGAGGTTATTTCAACAACTCTAATTGGTTTTTCGAATCTAAAATTGATTCGTTAACATTTCGACAGCTCTAATTGGTTTATGTCAGCGAACCCAGCACAATCAGCTAATGGTAATCAACTATAGCTTCTTCAAATTGTCGCTATTTCAGTGTTACTCGAGTTCATGGATTTCTCTCTGTGTATGCTTCATCCGACGATTTAGTTTCCTTTTGACATAAGCACGCAGAAATATAATTATTGATAAGCAACCATAGACTATGTTTTTTTTTTGGAGAAGGGACGTGCTATTTCCAATATTTGTCGATAACGATATTTATTGTTTCCACAGATTATGTAACGAAGATCGAGTAGTGTCGAAAATTGATAAAAACAACTCGAATAGCACTGAGTTATGTTGGAGTTTGCATTTAAGGATATAAAGATTAGTATGTAGTGGTAATGTTGGCTAATTTGATAGTAACTTTGTCTGTTCCTAGCGGACAAGGTTGTTTTGGGTCCAGGGTTAGATTAGAACGGTTTAGATCCCTGGCCGGGGCTAACTTTGTGTGACGAGTATAAAGTTTCTTGCTGGCATTATGCTTACCATCAGGCACACGACCCCCTTGTCTCGTTATCCAACAGTATAAAAAGTTTAATCAAAAAAGGAGGAACAAAGTGGTGGAATATGTATGTACTTATACAGTCGTTTCCAAATTCTTACTTACTTAAAGAACAAATCCAATTTGGAACAAAGGCAGTCACCTAATCGAGTTTCTGTCTCAAATAGGACTCTACTTTTTGTCCACCTTCGTCCAAGCTATAATTAGGTTAACAAGTCTCATTTCCAATGCATTTATCCCACTGGTCATGGAACGTACACACAAAATACCTTACAATTATTTTATATAGCGTGGCTTATTAGGTAGAGTAGATTCTCTACACACAACACAACAAACGTTTCTTGAAACTAGTGGTGATCGCCTATCGTCTTCACCATACAAAATGATTATAAGTCCTATCAACTATACTTTTTGGAGTGAGTTTAGGCAATATACGACCTTATTACTTCGTCCCTTTCCAAGGACTACAGGCACTTTGAGTATTCTGTTCATTGGCCGGTCATTGACCGTGCTGGTCTCGGCTAAGAATATCAACCGATCTCTTCCCATAGAGTCCTAGGAGTTGGATAAGAGATTACCCAGCGAAATGGCAGCACCATTCACGTCAGTCATGATCTACTGCGATTGCCAAGATGCCTACCAAGCTGGGTGTGCTATTGCAAAAACTCGTATGGGAAAGCCGAAGTTCCGCAGTGGAAATTTAGTGGCTAATGGTGATTGTAAACATTTAAGACCTAATAAATAGAATGCGCTTCTATTACTTATGCTTTAAGGGCCGATCTTTCAATAGTCAGGTAAGGTCCTGTTAGATAATTCCCTGAATAATCATTACCATACTGTGTTGTGAAGACAGACGTAAATAAATCGTTGCCATTCTAACGAAATAAACAGTTAACTAACAACAAGCAACAACCAGATAATGGATCAGTTAAATTTATCGATTCAATAACAATAACGCTGCAATTGAAAGATCGGCCCTTAGACAATGAAAATCTCATGAGCAACCGTGCCTAATATTAAATTTCATTTTAGATTTTACATGAAGCAACATTTTGTCAAACGCGACCCCATTTCAGACAAATTTAGTTAGGTACTTATTTAATAAATTTCTGAGCTGGAGAAGAAAGATGTTTCGCTGATTTTAAGCAGAAAGGTTTTCATACAAACGGTATTTTTCAGTTTAAGTTTTCGCTTAGCTGGTGTATTGTAATGTATGGGTTTACTTGTACACAAGCTGATAAAACTCAATCAGCAAAAGTTCCCTGGTTCTTGAACACCACTTGGTAGAAGTCTCATTTCTTTTGTTTTATGCATATGTCCGATGTTTGCCCTATTCCAAATCCGACGACAAAAAGATTAAACAATATTTCAGTCGTAATATTCCCGCGAAATTATTCTAAAAGTTACTTTAACAACACCCAAAAGGAAATTCCCATTAAATAGAAGTTACTGCATGCGACCAGTCGTGCACTAAAGTGCCTTTTGAAAGGCGGAAACACTCGGCAATTTTCGGGAGAGCTCGGGATTCCCGACTTGAATAACAATTACAACGCTTTCTGTAGTTTGATATGCGTGCACGAACGGGACCTACATTTTTGACACCCACTGAAAAAAGGGAACGGTGTAGTAATCGTCGACTTTATTACCAACAGTTTAAGGTTCATCATAGAGGGTTCAATGAATGAGAGTCTGTGAACGTAAGGCAGTGACCCGCGTTTTTGATGTGGAAAACATTATCTATATGTAGAATTTAGTACGTAATGCGAACGATTTTAATATCGTACTGGGAGTATATTTTCATTAAATCTACCATTGCACTAAATGAAGCGCTAAACGCATAGCCCACGCTCCGCTCCAAAAGTAGGCAGACGCATAGTGGGGCTCGTCAACTTGGCGCTTCTTTCGTTCGTTTTTTTTTTCAATAAACGCTTAGGGCAAATTTATAAGTACAAGGATCACCCTATACATTAGCATGTTTTTTTGTACTATCGAATAAAAAAAATTGCTTTAAAAAAGCGACGAACCTACTTCAGTGACAAACTACTGAACTGATTTTGATGAAATTTCTATGGGACCAATCTGAAAGTATATCCTTTCAAATAAAAAAAGAATTCTCCAAATCTGTTTATAAATGACCGAGATATGAGGTATCAAACATTAAAAAAAACCCGACGAATTGATAACCTCCTCCTTTTTTGGAAGTCGGTTAAAAAGACGAGCTGGTCGTTTGGCTGATAGTAAGCACAACACCAGCTCATAACAGTTACAGTGCCATTCAGAACTTCAAAACACTAAGGGCTGCACGCCACTGCATTGCACTTCTTTTCCTGAGACATTAGGTATTAAGCCTCATACACCCAGTAATTTCACCGACTACTTTGTTCATCAAACCGGAACACAGTAATGCTTGCACATTACTGATGCTTGGCAGCAGACTTCACGAGCAAAGCGGTGGTATCCACACAGATTGACACTCTCAGAAGAGTTAGTCTTACCATCTTGGGAATCAAGAAATATAAGGGCAATGTTTCCTCAATTTCAAAACAAATGCTAGACTTTTTTAAATTTATGTCCAAACCTTACACGCTATAAATTAACTCAATCGATCACCATTACACCACAAACGCTGTCTTCAGATTGTACCGTCATTAGGTGTCCTTTAGTTTCTACCTGCTTGCTCCACCAATATGTATAGGTGAACTGTTTACTGCTAAAGTTCACAGTACATTGATGAATTGGTTTAATTAAAGTCGAATTGCAACGGCTGATGCCGGCGTGGTCGTTACTGAGCGATTAGAGAGTTTATAGCCGAACGGCGCTGTTGAGGCAACCGCCAAGACGTTTGGGTTTGAACAATTTCTGTAGGGTCTGTGAGCCGTTTGTATGCTGTTTCAATTTAGGTGTCGCTTATTTAGTTTATGGTGTGGCTTTGCAAATTGCTTAAATCATAATTTGTGACAGAACTTAACTACGAGTAATGATCATGTACAATCATTCTTCAAAATATTGAGATACTTCATCACCATCATCATCATCATCATCATCAACCGGAAGACGTTCACTGCTGAACATGCATCCAACGGCTCCCCGTGGTTTTGGCTAAGTCGTCGGTTCACCTAGTGGGGGTCTATACACTACGTCTTCTTGTTCGTGATTGTCACTCGAGAACCTTTTTCCCGTATCGGTTGTCGATTCTGCGAGCGATGTGGTCTGCCCATTGCCATTTCAACTTGCTCATGTTAAAAGCTATGTCATTGACTTTCGTTTTCCTGTGGATCTCTTCTTTAGGGAAACCCTGAGCAAAGCCCGTTGTGCTACTTTGAGCTTACGAATGAGGCCAACAGTAAGGGGATACTTAGGGAATAGGTATATTATAGAGTAGTGCTCTTTTTTTAGAGTGAGTATGGCCACGCGGTTCCATGTGTGACTTTCAATCTGACGTACGTGGTTCGAACCTTGGCTTGACCAATGACTTATATCAAGTTATGTCCGGATTTATCACACTCACTCTAAAACGGTGAAGCTTTCCTTACGATGCGAACCCGCATGTTCTAGAAGTACAAACTTAGAGGATAGGTATGATACATTCACTAAGCCGCACTGGGCACGCGTGGTGGATTATGGTCCATAATATCTCTCTCTGAGAGAAGGCTGGTATCTCAGCTGTGGAAGCGCAGTAATCATGCTGATGATGACTATTTTTTTACTAATGAAACATTTTAATTAACCACAAACGTAGCCAAAAAGAAAATCGATAGGCTTTGTCCTTTATCTTAACTGATCTTCGGAGCGAGTAAGGATCTTCTCGATAAATAAAATTCGATAAAATTGACAGTTAAAATCGATAAAGTGGGTTTTATCGATTATAACTGTCAATTTTATCAAATTTTATTTATCGAAAAGATCCGTGCTCGCGCCGCTTGTCATGAAGTGTAACAACACAAATAGACGTTTTTCTCTGATTCTACCACCTTCAGAAACTAGGCTCGAAGGCTAGAACAAGATTGACAGCGAAAAGTTTACTTCAATCTACAAAGTATTATAATTCTAAACAATTTCCATCAAGTAAAACGATTGTTTGTGAAACTTACAAAAACGTAAAAATCGGTAAACTAAAATAGTGAAAACTTTAGTCCACCTCGCAAATTGTCGAAATCCCACCAATTTTCCTGGACCGTATTTCCTCGCTAGAATAATCCCGCGAGCTTGGGGTGAGTGCTAATCCTCATGTATACACGGATAAACTTGTGTTTAACTAAATTTAACGGAACCTAATGTATAGAGTTGTTTGCAAAATGTTACATGTATTCCTTAATAGAAAGTCACCTCTAAAGAATCTCTCAAGATATTGGTCATATATCCCACAAAATGCAAGATAAAAGTTTTCAGTGCTTTTTTTTCACTAATTTGGGAAAACAACATTGGTTTCAATACGAATAATTGTGACAACAACTCTATATACAGCATACAGCAAACATACGTAGGTACATCACGTACAACGTGTTTCAGGTATTCCAGAGCAAAAATGTTTGGAAAAGTTTTTAAGTAATCCTATTTAGAACTTTATCGGCAGTTGTTTCGATAGCCTTGTGACCCTTATGAACAGTATCGATTGACATCGAAAAAGGTATTTGCGTAAATGGCACGTGCGTTTAAATTGACTGACTATAAATGACTATCTATAAATGACTGTAAATTCTATGAAAGCAGGTGAAAATATCTTAAAAATTAAGGGGAAAAAATCTCCTAAAACATTTTCCATAGGTACTGCCGGGTCTCAAAAATAAATCCTGTATAACATTATCAATACGACTGTATCCACATAAATGCGAAAGTGAGATTGTAGGTTTGTTGGTCAGTTGGTATCTCCACCAACTTTGCTATCTTTCACGCAGCAACGGAGCAACGGATTGACGTGATTTTTGGCATAGATATAGTTTATGGACCGGACAGTAATATAGGCTTTTTTATCATTACTTTTCATGCTGTAAAAATGCACAGGTCCTGTGGGAACGCAGGTGAAACCTCGAGCAGAAGCTAGTATATTACATGTTTAAAATTTTACAGGTAGAAGCTACTACCATGAAGCCCCCGAGAAGCTTCATTAACCGAGGTAATGGCAAAGCAAAACATTCAGAAACTTTCAAGCAATTTGGGATTCTTAGCTTCTTGGGAGCAAATTCTTCCGTGGGGAACAAACGCGTTGTTAAACAATTTTCAGCAAAAACCGAAACACCTTTAACGCGAAGTTAAGATTTTGTACACAGTATTTCACATTTCACCGCGCTGCAACGACTCTTAGGAAATTCGAGCAATTTCCAACTTTTTGCAGTTTAATTAAAGTTTCTTGATTGTTATGATTGTATTTTATGAATCTGTATAAACCTGAATGTTATCAATTTATCAAAAAAAGGTTTTTTAACATCAGATTATTTTATAGAATAATTTGAACCTCTATTTAAAAAGTAATGACTGTGTAATTTACTAGTACTAGACTGACTAGTACTAAACTAGACTGTGTAATAGTAAAAATATGTGTCTACCCTTTGACAATACAGCCAAATAGACGGTTATAGTTTGAACCATGAACATAAATTATACCTTCTACTAGCTAGTGGTTATGTGGGTCATAGAAGTACAAATGTCAGGATCGTGGTTTTAAAGTAGGCGAATACAACAGTCTTGACCTCGGTAATTTTAAATGTCCTTTTAGTTAAAAGAACGTCGACAAGCTTTTCAATGGTTTTAGAATTAGCACAATTCAAGCCACAAGAGTATATTTTTTCTAGTGGGTTTTATATAATGACAGGTCTTATGACTTTATTTCAGCTATCTCGGAAACGGTTCGGGATTTGGATGAAATTTTGTATTTGGATAAGGTTTTGCTTTTTCAGCTTTCCTATATAGTTGTATAATTAAAAATTCTATTTTACACAATAACAAGTTTTTTGTGCTCGTTTACTTTTACACCGAACGAAGCTAGGTCATATCAACAGATGATTCCTTTGTATCTGAAAAAAAAAACGCAATTTTAGACACAAAAATAGTATTTTTTTATGAACAACGAGAGAAGCTCTGTCATCCAGATGTATTCATAAATACATGGGATGTTATGTTGGGCAACGCATATAAGAAGCATCAAGAAGCGGCATTTCGTGGCGTGTAGCGACCACAGCCGTCACCGTGTGCGGCGAGCTCATACTACAAAACGTATGAAAACTGCAGGCTTCAGCTCGGTGGAAGCGTTTTGTGGTTGTAGCGCGAGGCACGTGTACGAGCAGGGTTTAGCAGATTGTAAGTTTTTTTTTATGTTATTTGGTAACGAGACGAGCTGGTCGTTTGCCTGATGGTAAGCTAACGTCGGCCCATAACAATTGCAGTGCCACCCAGAACTTTGAAACACAAAGGCCTGCGCGGCACTGCAATGCGCTCGTTACCCTGAGACATTAGGTATTAAGTCTCATAAGCCCAGTAATTTCACTGGATACTCTGCTCATCAAACCGGAACACAGTAATGCTTGCACACTACTGCTTTGCGGCAGACTTCACAAGCAAAGCGGTGGTAACAACCCAGGCGGACACTCGCAGAAGAGTAAGTCTTCCCACTAACAGTGCATAAATACAAAAAATTAATAAATGTTTTGCGAGCACTGATAAATATTTTGATTTTTAATTCCTTATTTAACATGCTCAGGTTCTATTTAGCAAGTTGAACTGCAAGATAATTTTAGCATATTATCATCGTTGACATAATGAATGAAAATTGTCTCAGTGTCTCAAACACGACCGTTTTGTACAGATGCAATTATGCAAATGAATAAAGTTAATTGCGTATCTTACTCGTACGCGGCGTATAATTTAGCGCAGTTTGGAACGGGGCTTGAATGGAAAATATTATGATTTTGTTGTGTTAGGGGCACATTAGACGCTCAAGCAAACGTACGTTGTATGCTTGTCAGAATAACAACGCTTTTGCCTCAAGCGTGGATTTCGTGATACTCGAAATGCGCGCTTGACGCAAAAGCGTTGTTATTCTGACAAGCAAACGTACGTTTGCTTGATCATCTAAGCTGCCCCTTATGCTGCGTTGGGTTATAATATGAATGTTAAATACCTACATTTATTTATTTACAAAAAAATGTAGGTATAGCCAAGAATATCTAATAAAGTAATAATACAATAATCTAGTCAATACAAAATATTTAAATTGCGAAAAGGGACAGACTGGTTTTCAAGATAACACATTTTAAGGAAGCTGCAAAATACCTTAAATTTTCATAAGGTGTCGCTACACCTAAGATCGCAAGAATGTTTTAGGCTACTCAAACTTTAAGCCTGTTTCAATGTCCTCTCCATCCTGCGGTTGTCTGTAAGAGATTATGAGTCTGTAAGAGCTATGTAGCGATAAGTGCGGCCATTAAACTTTAAATTTTTAAGTTTTGAATATACTTTTGGTGTGCAATAGTTTTTGTATTGTATTATATGAATAGTCATATACGTTGAGAGCTTCACAAATATGTGGACCAAATCTTGAATTGAAATTATTTTTCCTGAAATCAAAGTTTTACAGTAGGTACCGTTCAGTTTAGAACTGATTGCATCATAAATTCAAAGCTAGTTCTGAACGTTTCAGTGCAAATGGATCCGAGCTGATTTTAGAACTCAACAAATTCTCCCGGGCACTAGTTTTGTATACAATTTCAAAAGTTTGGATACTTTACTTTTCTGGATACTTGCCATTTTGTTCAAATAAATCAAAGGTTTATCGAGATTTTATTTACTTTATATGAACAGTTTTTTTACTAACTTCCCTAGTTAAGATTTTTAATTGGACAGTGAGTCACTCTTTACTGTTTTCGGAATATTCATACTACAAGCGTGTTTGTGAACAATAATCTACGAACAAATAGACTTATTATTTGTTCGTAGACAATAATATGATTAGAAGTTCAGCTTCAAGCTCTATGGTAAAAGAGGTCGCCTGTAAATGGTTCCAATCCTTGCAGTAAGCTTGAGTTTTCAGATAAAGGAAACAACGTCACATAACTACGAGTATATAACGTTTTTGTAATAAAAACTGTGAGAAATGCACAGACTTTAAAGTAAAATTAAAGTCTGTGGAGAAATGGCACAACACTGTGTAGGTTGGAACTCTACGTAAGGAGTTTCGTATCAGTCCGCCTACTGGCCACTAAGTAAATAGAAAAAGACTAGTGTGACTGACGTCTTAACGTAATATGTGAAAAATGTGTTACCTATAGTAATTTATACAATTCATCATTGTAAATAATATAACTCGTAATGTGCTAAGCTGCGTTTCATATTATGAACCAACCCAACAAAAACATTTTCAATTCATTTCATTATGATGGAATTAATTAATAGAAATTAATTTATAATTAATAATAATTATATAGTCTCAATATTATTTTCTCTCTATATATTAGGTATATCTCTAGCCTGTTAGTTGAAAATCTACCGCCAAGCACTTATCAGTGACTACAACTTTTCGAACAGCAGTACCATTACATGTCATTAATCAAGACAATATTCAAATGCGAACCTATTAATTATACAAAAATATGAAATATATTTTATAGTGTTAACCGACACTAGCGGATGTTCACATAAATATATACATCACAAAAATTTCGCTTCCAACAGGATTCGAACCTGCGTCTTCTGGCTTGCCGGGCCAGACGCCTTAACCACTAGGCCATGGGAGCAATCACTATTGACTGCGAAATTCTTGATATGATGTATTTCTTTTCGGCTTACAAGCCGTAGCTCCATCTAGCAGACCCGCTTTAGCCGAAAAGAAATACATCATATCAAGAATTTCGCAGTCAATAGTGATTGCTCCCATGGCCTAGTGGTTAAGGCGTCTGGCCCGGCAAGCCAGAAGACGCAGGTTTGAATCCTGTTGGAAGCGAAATTTTTGTGATGTATTATTTATGTATACAAAAATACTTCGATTAAACGTATCAAAAACCTATGGTAGAGTTTGCATTTAGATTTATAATCATCACTCTCAAGTTATCTCATCCAGGCACAGTTTCATACCGTCCCCTAATCCTTTCACATGTTGATTCAGCAGACAACAGGATTATTCTGTAACAGAGCTAAATTACCTTACCTTACCATCCCTTTGGGGGAGATTAGTAGGTTTTATTTCCCCATTACTGTTATTCTAGTTTATTCGTGGTTTAATCATGGATTTACTTTGATTAAGGGAATTGTAGGAACAAATGGTTCCAAAGGTTTGTCTGCGCAGCCCGATCTGGTTTAGTAATTATTCCTACTATGTCGAATGTCGGCCTGATTAATTTTGAATTGACAACCGACAGCTGAAAATCAGAGTACAGCTATAGTAAGCCAAATATCTTGGTCCGCTTAACGTGAGTAATGGAATTGGATCTTTTTGTTTCTTCCTTTTCACCATAGGTTTTTGGTTCAAACTGTAAATGCACTAAATCTTTGCTAGGAGATGGTAGCCAGGCAAACATAAGAAAAGCCTTACTATACCGTGATATGGTTGCATAAAGATGTAATTCTTGATATTATGAAGTTCAAACTTGTTTTGTGATTCAAATCCTCGTCTTACAGAGGCAGGATCTTCCAATGAATCATCGTCAGTTCAGTTCTTCCGCATCTAAAAGCCCCATTGTAAAGAAACAGATGATATTAATTTGTTTGAGGTTATATTTTCAGGTTATATATTTTGATTATACTCTCCCCATCGCATTGTATTGAGTTGTAAATATGTCAAACATGCCCATTTTACGATATCCTTTTTTTCGCTCACCTGCACAACGTGGGATAAGCTTCTATTGGCAATCTTCTACAGCATTTGAGCCTTTTGAAAAGAGAATCGATGTTATCCTCGTCGTTATATAATTTTTTGTAGACTATAAGCACTTTTATCAAATAGGCGTAGCACTTGATGTATGGTAGCATTGGTAACACTCGCAATTCATTCTTTAGAGCATGTTTATATTATTTTTATAAAGTTTGGCACCATCGAAATGTCAAAGATTTTGCTATAACTTAATCTTTCGCACCACTAACCGCTTTCCTGTGAAAAGCGCCTACAAGAAGACTGCCTACTCAAAATTTTACATAAAAAT
This sequence comes from Crocallis elinguaria, assembly GCA_907269065.1. Classification (NCBI taxonomy): domain Eukaryota; kingdom Metazoa; phylum Arthropoda; class Insecta; order Lepidoptera; family Geometridae; genus Crocallis; species Crocallis elinguaria. The sequence continues at coordinate 4,088,552 of OU026079.1, read as the reverse complement.
ATCGCTCGTACGATTCAGCCTCCGTGACAAATAGGATAATTTCACATGAAAAACTCCGCCACAAGAGTAACATTTCCAAATTGATCTTCAAAAATACCGCCCAATTATTCAATTTATTGCGACAAAGAAAATTCTCTCGCAAATCAAACGTGATCCACCCCCACGGCTTTTTGCTATTTCAAAGACATCATTTAGAAATGCTTGATATTTTCTTTCATTCTTTTTCTTTCCTTTATTAATCCCACAATTTCTTTTTACTGATAATGTTAAAGATTTTTTATTAAGATTTTTATTCTAATTTGCCTTGTAATTTAATAGGGTCAGCGAACAAGAGGGTCTAAGTTTGCTGTAACCAATACGCCGTTAACATTTTTAATCATTTTGGGACTATGGATATAATTTATATACATTTTTTAAATTAATCTTTATTTTTATACGTCCAGCGCTTACATCCATAAATTCTGACAACTGCGTAGGATTTCATGTATCTATAAAATCGCATACTACTACGAGCACCATGGTCCCACATTGTCAAGAGCCAAAACAAACACTTGCATTTTTTTTTCGGCTCACAAAAAAATGGATTGACTCAGCAAACCCTAATGCACTATAAGAATTAATCAACTCAACTTCTGCTTGATATAAGGACTACTAAATAAAATCTCTGTAAAAATATAACAAGTGCTTGCATCGAAGATTAAAAATTATATTATGGAAGGCGTATATAACAGCTAAATAGCTTCACTTAAAATGCTATTTCGCAAAATGACGTGAGATTCTGGCACTGCGAAAAAAATTATGTCATTATTTATTATATTATCGATAATCTTGATATGATCAAAACAAGTTTCTACCACAACTCGATCAAAGAAAATTTACAAAGTTATCTCTAAAAATTCAGTTTGCAATGAAACATCTCTGTTATTTATGAATGTATAATTGTATATTGATAAAATTAACAAGACATAGTACGTATTATATAATGACGAAAAACTTGATTGTGGTAAAATTTCGATTAGCCATCTTAATTTTGAAGTAATTACGCTTTTTTTTCTCAATCTCAATGGCGTACGCGGTCTTCCTTCTCTTTCACATCAACCCAAACCGACAGTGTGTGCAAAGAGGACAGAATGCTGAAGGCCCTTTGTCTCGGGGGGCAACTGACTGTGATTCTGCCGAAAGTCGATATACCTATATCACCGCTCAAGTCACCGCTCTAGTGATTTTCCACACAAACTAAGATAATCTAATAGCACAATTTGAAGGAGACCAAATAACATATTTCCAATAGACAATAAGGTAGTCTAATTGGCCGAACTAATTTTCCTCTAACCCAAATAGTTTAATTTACTTGGGCTGTTTGTTTAGGCTCAGGTAACAGGCGACATCGGCTGTTAGGAACGGACAGATTTTCTAATAAGACTTGACTCTTTCAGTTCTTACTGTCATTGTATAGACTACTGACTAAGCAAGAGCTAATATGAACTAGATAATTAGCTATGAGTGTGGCCGAGCGGGAACTTGTGCGACTTTCAGTCCAACGCACCATAGTTCGAATCTCTACTCGGCCCGCATCAATGACTTATATCAAGTTATGTGCGGATTATTCACACTCGCTGTAAAACGGTGAACGAAAACATCGTGAGGAAACCGGTATGTTCAAAAACCACAAAATCCGAGGGCATGTGACATCCACTAAGCCGCACTGGGCCCGCGTGGTGGATTATGGCCCATAACTCTCTCTGAGAGGCCTGTATCCCAGCAGTGGGAACATAAGAGGCTGATAATGAATTAGCTATGCATTATGTGAACACAAGCATTATTACTTTTGGTTGTACATTGCTGTCATGCTTAATTTGATAGGGGTATAAACTAAAAAGAAGTAATCATCGGCTGAACGATGACGTCTTCACTTCTCCTTGTCTCTTGAAAATATCAAATCAAAGTTTTATTAAAATGGTTGGAAAAATAAGGCGATGTTATGACCGTCTATAGTATGCACTGTGGATGATCTTCAATTTATTTTGTGATCGTTGATTTAAAAGCAACGGATAGATTTCATTTTTTAGATTAATTGGATTAAAAAGATTACATTTATTTTTATTTCAAATAAACTTTTAGTGTTGTTAAATTCAGATTTTACCAAAAGCTGAAACTCGAATGGAATAATTTTTTACTGTTTTTATCGCATAAGTATATTTTACATAAATCGAGGTAAAACAAAAGTATTATATGCAATATTTTTTTTTAATTCAATTTGTAATTATTGTGAAAACTTAAGAAAGCCTACAGGATCTCATATTACAAAAAAAAAGTACCTCAAATCTGGCCTCAGGATCTTCTAAGAATGAAAACCAAGTCCATTATTGTAATATCAAATGCCTTTTTTACGACACTTCTAATAAATCACTGGGTGTAATCGCACCTGGGCCCGCAAGCATTAATATCAGCTTTGGTGGATAAAATTTGATAAATTAGATCACTTTCTTAGATACCAATTGAATTGGCACCCAACTGATTGATTACCCTTCAGTAGTCTACCCAATCGAACATTGAATTTTAAACCTTATGTGAACTCGATAAGTACTGTTTTAGATTTGTTGGTAATGGAGTGGAAACACCTGCGTATTTTATAACATTTCAGTGGCAATTGTCTCGGTAATGAAGTCGGTCCGTCGGATTATTAGGATGTTAAGTTAAACATAGAGTCTTTTGTTTCATTACGTAGAGCCTTTTGTTTTATTTGCTTTACGGAAATTGCATAAACAGATTTTAGTTTAGTTGGATGATGACTTCATTTTTAAGTCTCAAAATAAATTAGTCTTTGCCTAGTAAAGAACTGACATGACAAACAAAATGTATATAGATATATTCAGTCTAAAAAACAAGTTATTTATTGTTCATAAAGTTGCTATTGGCCTGACAAAAAAAAACATTACAATTAATACAGTAAATGTTCTCCAACGAAATATATATCGTTTCTCGCAATTAAGATATTTTTTTTTTGCTTTCAGGTATACAAAAGACAAAATGTGAAGGTGCATCTAACATGGAGGAAGTGGACTGCTTCAATTGCAGCATTTACGAGCTGAACAGCAGTCTTTTCTCCGGGAACTACTCTAGGAATAACACGAACACTATAAATAAGTTCTATTTTTATCAGGTAAAGAAGTAAACACTCAATAGCAAGCTTCTTTTTATGCATGCATGATTTTTCGAAAACTATACATTATCCTTACATATCCTACATATCCAAATACACTATCGTATGACATATCATACGATAGTGTACGAAGCCTACAGTGCGACTGTAGCCAAAACACACTGTTAGATGCTTGGCGATTTTCAACTTGAGGGTGATTGCTAGCCGGGTTAAAAACGCTCGACCAACATGCATCATAGGGATGTTGACTCAATTTTTTTTATAATGGCAATCAATTCGTATTCTCATGGGAATTGGAAATCTAACACTAGAAACATCAAAAATAAGAGTTAAAGTCGGGCGTATCTACTGAGCGCTATCGGTCACTTGTTTAAGTGGGCCGTAAAGCTGAACGTACTAAAATCATGCATTTTGTTAATTTGACCGTGAAATACTGCGTTTAATTACATATTTCATTTGCCATATATTTTTATTCATTGACATGTTAATCTGATAGGATCATTTAAATTACTATTGGATGATAAAAAAATCGCTGCCACGACCATTGAGACATACTTACGACATACATACATACATACATACGAAAATGGCGTACACTCTAAACGTAGAATATGACTGTAGTAAAATATGTGTACTCAATTCATGAGGTGACGTAACAATACTACGTAACGTAAATACAAATTCAGCCGTTACATTATTTGGATACCAAACCCAATCGAAGTTATCGTTAGAACAACTCTGTATCCTATAATTTAGACAATTAGAAAATACTGAAATGGGTAGGGTATTTCAGTATTTTTCAATTCTCACACGATGCATTTTTCAAATATACGAGTTTATCGCAAACAACTCATATCGCTCGCTGACCTAAATGTAAATTTCAAATGGTGGTAAATCCAAGAATTTCTCGCTGAACTTTGAGCGGATATGATGAATGCAAATAGTTCATAGCGTCCTTCTTAGTTAATAAACCTTCAGAGATTTGTTTCCTTAGCAACTAAGCTATAAAACTATCATTACTTTTCTATTTGACTCTGCTTGTCTATTTCGGGTGTAACAGGACGAGCTGGTTATTAACTGGGACAAATAAAACAATCGAAGAAACGGGTGTTCTAGAAGGCGCCATAGCTGCTTAGCAGTATAGAGTCAGCTCCTATATAAATAGTTTTAAGTTAACCTTAGAGCGAGGCCGGGGTTTGTACGGGGTTAACGGGTGGAGCGGGAGAGGGGGGGGGCGTTGCGACGCCTGAGTTTTGACGCTGCCACGCACCGCACCGCAACGCACTAACAACGCATCCGTGTGGCCTCGCGATAGGTCAGTTGGAAAGGATGTCAAGCACGCAGAGCCCAAAGACGCGGTTCCAAGTTTAATTGGTTGTGAAATTAAGGGGATACAATATCTTTTAATTGTATTAAAACTTTAAAATTGATTAGGTACTTTAAAAAAATTATGTTATTGATTCGTATAGGTTAGTTAGTTGTCATCTAGGGCGGCGGGTTCGGCAGCAGAAGCAGCGGAAATCCTTAAACGGAGGAAATATGCATCCCTTGGTGACGGATACATATTTCTTCCTTTTGGGGTCGAGACAATGGGCCCCTGGGGACAAGACGCGAAGCTGTTTTTTAAGGAGTTGTCCCGACGCTTAGTAGAAGTGACAGGTGACCAACGAGCTGGCGCTTACCTCGGTCAACGTATTAGTTTAGCTATTCAGCGAGGTAATGTCGCCAGCTTTTTGGGCACCCTACCTGCAGAAGGCGACCTTAATGCTGTTTTTTATTTATAAGGTTTTCTTTAATTTTGGTTTTAATTGATAAATTCTTAGTTTTTTTATTGAAATGTAAATAATCCTATGTATAGACGTATATTGTTGTATATTAAACTATATTGTATTCATTAAAAAAAAAAAAGTTAGAGTAATATCTAATAAGCAAATTACTTATTACTATGTAACCAAAGTTCTAGGGTAAATATCTACGTCATGAATAATTTACTCAAGAAACAATTAGCTAAGCTAACCTTTAATTTTCACTAAAAAGGCAGTTTAAATTCAGTAACAATTTATAGCCGAATTAAGACGTAAAATAATTCCCTTTCGAATCTGATCACGGTCGTGTCTACTCGAGAGAGAATTAACTGAGTGAGATAATCACCCTAAAGTATTGCTCTAGTCTAGACCAACGGACTTTGTATTATAATCTGCTTTTTGACGTCATTTTAAGTGGCTAGATAATAGCGTACTTTACTTTCACGCTTATATTCGTAGTTGAGAATTTGCTTTTGAAGCCAAAGTATACACATTAAGTGGTTTCATTCTGAGATCAGTGGTGCTTTTAGTCAAATACTTAATAAAAGTAAATAGAGTATATTAAGTGTACATAATCATATTGTTTCATGCAAGCTCAAAAAAGTATTAGTCTGTATATAATAAAAGAAGATGTCCTGACTGTTCTCTACAGAACAGCATGTATACGCACGCACAGCCTAAACCGGTAAAGGCCGACATCTGAAATTATGACAATAGTTTTCTTTTGTAATGTAAAAATTAAGATGCGGGCAGTGAAATACCGCCCGATATACCGATCGACTAAAGCCGGCCACACACGCTACGGTCTACCGGAGACAGTGATTAGAAGTAGTTCCTCAAAGACCGGAGAGGTCACAGACGCACATGCACAGGTAGACCAGAGCGTGTTTGCTGAATGCGGGTGTAAAATTTTGTATATTTAGAACGACATTTTAACATTTTTCAGGAAATAAAACTTTGGAAATAGACTAAGCTAAAAAAAAAATAAACTCGTGTTTCGTCTTTTTTTTAAATCAACCCTAAGATATTGAAAAGGGAAGACGCAGGTACACAAATATAATAATTAGCAAAGAGAATATAGAGTTAATGTTAGCAGTTTTTTAAATATGCCATCTATGGTGGAGATTTTCTTAGTTGTCCAGTAATGTAAACAAACACGGTCGCTTACCAACCACTGGTATAGAAAATAAAATTAGGTATGTTCTAAAAGGTGAAGAATTACTTAGAAGAACTAGCTCTCCGAAATCCACGGATAAGACTTGCCTGTAGATTGTCTACTTGAGGACATTTCTCTCTATTTTGTAGTTTAGTGCTCGTTACTATAACTGCACTCACTCATTTATAGATTATTAATACAAAAAAATTGGAGCCTTGTAAACCTGAAAAGTATATGCTCGAAATGTAACGCAGATTACCACGCGAGTAAAGCCAAATGTTTATTTAGTCTGCCATTACCTACAGGGAATTTAATAACTACCTTCTTTACTGTTTGACAGTCGGCTCAACTGGCGATTCTCTGGATGCTTCTGGTGGCAATTGTAGCTGGCAACGCGACCGTCGTTCTGGCTTTGCTCCTGACCAAGTCAAGGAAAAGCAGAATGAACTTTTTCATCATGCAGTTGGCTATAGCTGGTAATCTAAGCCTTTTAACTAAATTACCTAACAGATAGGTATTTTGATGCTGGCAACTTATTTAGAGAACAAACGGTTTGATTCGAACTTTAACTCAATATTATTCAGAAGTTGTTTGCTCTCAAAATTATTTTAGTCTTAAAATATTTACTAACTGAAGTTCGAGATATGTTGTTTCAAAATATTTTAATTAAATTTATTTTGCGACGTAAATAGAAATTTACTGTTCGATCTTTGAGAATATTACATTTAAACACCTTAGAAAAATTGTTTACCCTGCCAACTATAAAGAGTTTTGTGGTGGTGTCTACGTCAGACGTAATGCTTAGTGAAGTCTTGCGAAAAACTTTCTTTTAAAAACTTTTGGAATGGTTTCTCTATCGCTTCCTGCACATAGATTAAATATCGAACTAAGTTGAAGGTTTACTTTGTAATCTGTTATATTAATTTTTCTTAATACGTATAGTCCTATACTAATAAACAGATTTACATTACTTTGGATAGAACATGATTAGCCGCTTTGTTTCAGATTTACTAGTGGGACTGATAAGTGTACTACCAGATTTAATTCAACGAATTACCATAACTTGGCTCGCTGGGTCGATTACCTGCAAAATGATGAAATACTTACAGGTAAATTAACATAGCATGCATAGACGCGTAAACACTTTTTTATACTATTTGGTAACGAGACGAGCCGGTCGTTTGCCTGATGGTAAGCATAACGCTGGCCCATAACAATTGCAGTGCCCCTCAGAACTTAGTAACACAAAGGCCTGTGCGGCACTGCAGTGCGCTCGTTACCCTGAGACATTAGGTATTAAGTCTCATAAGCCCAGTAATTTTACTGGCTACTCTGCTCATCAAGCCGGAACAGTACCTAATGCTTGCACATTACTGTGATGGCAGACTTCACGAGCAAAGCGGTGGTCCATATCCGTCTGGGTTCCTACCACTAACAAAAAACACTACAAACATCCAAGATCTGAGAACAAACTTTATGTTCCGCCCACAAAATCTGCCCCATCCGGGAATCAACCCCTTCCTTGCAGAGCTAATAAGGCCTGTAATTAGATGGACGACTTGCAAATGGCAGCCGGTAATTACAAGATAAAATCTGAAGGTTGAGTCAAGTAGAAGGAAAAAGGATTCACTGCCAACCAAAAAAAAAAAATATTCGGGTATTTTTTATGGCAATAATTTTTGAAATATGATTTTACAGAGTTACTAAGTATTCTACAATTATTTTTGTTCTTGTTGTAGGGTGTAGTGACATATTCTTCGACATATGTCCTGGTGGCCCTCAGTGTGGACCGATGCGATGCCATCACACATCCAATGAACTTTACAGGGAGTTGTAAGTATAATAAGTTCTCGAAGTGGCCGTGTGGTTAAGAATAGTGTCTAAGAATAGTACCAACCCATCTCTTCCTGTAAGTGTTGTAAGAGCCGGCTAAGGGAATATCCCGGGAATAGGCACCAGCACCATCATAATGTACTGCGATCACCAAGACGCCTGCCAAGCGTGGTGTATTATGGCATAACCCATCATGAGGGAGGACGATGTGTTCCGATGTTCAGCAGTGGACGTTTTCCCGCTGATGATGAACTTTCAAATATTCGTTAAAAATGTTTCCTTCGACACAGATTTTGCACAGAACATTTCTAATAGCTATATATCTATTTCTGTTAGCAGTTATCCTCTTTGTTTTAACTTCTTTAATACTATTTTAAAGTATAGTACTATGTTAATCGCTTTAACGATGACATTTATATAGTGGTGTCGATTCTGTCGACACCACTAGGTTTTAGGTAATTGAGTTAAGTTTGTTGGAAAATCGGCTTCTTACTGCATAGTGACGTTTACGAATAGCTTAGATTTTAGATCTTTAAAACAAATTAAGAGTGAAATTTAATCTCTGCCAAAGTGAACTGGAACTAGAGCAACAGAAGACACGCAAAATCATCAGTTCTTCTGGTTCTTTTACTCCCAACCACCCCCAAACCGCACGAATTCTGCAAATAAAATAAAAACGTTTGCGTCAAAATTCTCCATTTTCAAAAACTAAGAATCAAGTTCAACGATATTCAGTACATTGACCTTCAATCGTTCATTTTCTACCAAATACACAATTTCATTTTATCGGAGTTAGCTAACCGTATTTAGAGCCCTATAAAACTTTACTAGCGACAGATCCGAAACCCGTAACCATTTAGGTAAATTGATATATCTTGTAGAGTTGTATAGCATGTCGTTAAGGGTTCTTGAAGGCTTGTTGTGCTATTGTTTGATAGAAATAGGGTTGAGCTAATCTGCAAGACGTTTAAAGTGGAGTCATTGTCAGATGTTCCTTGTGGGTTGTGTACCTGTTGTGGGTTTCCTTCACTTTGTCATATGCCATATTGTGAACAAATTTGACATTTACAGTACGAAAGTATGAAAGCAATATTTATTTAATCTTAAGATGCTGACAACAGCTGAAATGCTGTCACTATCAATCAGTCTATAGGAATGAGAAGTCTGAGAGAAAAGCAACTATTGCGTTGAAGGTTTGAGCGTGAAAACCATGGAAAAAAATATTTACTCTAATCGAAAATATAAAACAAGGAAGTTTTAAAATAAAGTATGATAAATAATTTCGCTTAATTTTATCACCACATGTTGTTAATTAGGGTTTATTCAATACAGTAAATTTTGTGATATCGTGTTTTGGAAACAATATGACTTTCGATTAACATATTTTTTCCGCCACAAAGCTAAATAGATTTTGCTATGAAAGGTACACAGGCCTATTTTACTTTTGACTGCTATCAGCATCTTAAGTAAAAAGTTTACTTAGAGTTAGGACTTTCTAACGCTGTGCAACAAAATTGAAAGATTAAAAATCATATTGTAGCTTCTTTACTATACACTACACTCACCATTTTTACCATCAGGTAATTAACAGCAAGTTTGGTCTCGTAACTCGTATAGGAGCTTAAAAATTTCGACGCTGGAGCTCGTCATATGCTTATGCTTCCACAAGCATTACGAGAAATATCTTGTTTTGTGTTCTATCTGTTTTGTTTTCTGCAGGGCGTCGAGCTCGCGCCTTGATCTTAGGAGCATGGCTCCTGAGTTTTCTGTTCTGCGTGCCAATGCTGTTCCTCTTCAACGAAGCCAATGTTGAAGGTAACAAAGCTAACGTTTACACCGATTGCATACAAAGTATTTAGATTGTTGCTTGTATGTATGTTCAGTGCTGTTTTGTCAAACGCACCTTGAAGTTACGAGATAAGCTAGCTGCTGTTTGGTGCTATTACCCACGGCGGAACGGAGAAGCTATATGCGTTTAGGATAAGAGGTTGTTTGTTTGTATTACCTATTATATTCCAAAAGTCCTTTACAGCTGAACAGCTTCGAAACTGTAATAAAATAATGATGCTAGTTTAAAAGTCCTAAACTGCATTTTGTACTTACACAGAAGCCAGCGGGGTGTTTTAGTTCTTCATTAACGTTAGACGACAAAATGCTCCACCCCACCCAAGCTCCGGCGAACATCACAGTATAACAATAGAAGGGAAACTCTAGACAAAATGTTATTTTTTTTACACTAGCTGCTGCCCCGCGGTTTCACCCGCGTGGAGATTTTGGATTTCATGGTTTTTATTTTTTTGCGCGGAACCCTAATTCTTTTTCCAAAATAAAAGTAGCCTATGTTACTCCTTGTAACATCAGCTATCTGCCAGGGAACGTCCGGTCAAAATCGGCCCAGCCGTTTCGGAGATTACCCGGAATAAACAGACAGACAGACAGACAAAAATTTTAAAAATGGCTGTTTTTGTGTAGGTCCCGTATATACTTTCATATGCATTTAGTAAAAAGCTGTTATTTTGTTATTACAAACAGACACTTCAATTTTATTTATCTGTATGGATTGAACTAAGTTGACATCTTATAATCATCTCACCTGATAAGAAATTATGATGGTTTTAATACACCAGACGAAACCGCGTTTTAATGTAATATAATAAAAAATATTTCAGCGTCAACTTGGTTAACCCATTTTTGACGAATTTAATGCAGCATTTATTAACAATTATTAAACAAATAAATTCTTGTTTTGTCGTGTGAATACTACTTACTTTAAATGGTGTAATTTGTATACAGTCACTGCTACCATAAAGTATGTAAGTCTATGTTTTATAGTATAACTATTCTTGTCTGTCTGAATGCATGAGTCTGTTTGGGCAACTTCAACGAAATGTTTTAACTGTTTTTGTTGTTCTGTGACTTGTTATCTGACCACATTGCGTTGGCGGTTGGAAATAAGTTATTACTCTTAGAATAAGTAATTCAAGTAACAGTTAAGTATTGTTTATGTTAAAATAAGTTTCAACTCTGTAAAGTTTAATTAAAAATCGAGACAAAGGAGATAACATCAGAAAAAACATGTCTGCAAAAATACAACTGGCTCTCAAATGTAGCCAAAACATTATTGATTGGCGATGTTTGGAGATTTTCAACTTGAGTGTGGTAGTTAGTCAGACGGACACAAAAAATTATTTACAAAAAAAAAAACGCTTACACTCATACTCCGGCACTAGGATTCCCCGTGTCGCAGGTGGCATGGACACACCCAGAACATCCAAGGCCCGAGAACAAACTTTATGCTACACAAAACCTGCCTCGGCGGGGAATCGAACCCGGGACCCTTCGCTTTGCAGGCAGGGTTACTACCAACTTAGCTACGGAGCCGTCTGAAAGTAAATCAAACAAACACTATATAAATTTTTAGTAAAAGTAAAGTTTTGACAATTACTTTGACGAAATTTTGCTTTTTCTCCTCACTACTTCAAAGTAATATTTTATCAATGTCCGTTTATTTGGAATCAAATTGTACGTCACAGACATAACATTTTAAGTTTTTTTCCTTTCCTTCATTTAGGAGTATCCCAATGCTGGTCCAGTATAAGCAAGCTTCAGTGGCGGATATGGATGACGAGCGTGTTCGTGTCTCTCTTCGTAGCACCCGCCCTGACTATATCCGCTTGCTACGGCGTCATTGTGGTCACAATACGACAGAAGAGTCACCGAGTACTCGGCAGAAGAGCTACGGCTACGAGGCAATGTAAGCCAAATTGTAACTAGTATTTCATTTTGTAGTAAGTGCTACGCGTTATAAACGCAGATTGTATCTAGAGGTATGGTAGAAAAGTACAATCGATATGTCGTAGGACTTATATTCATATTCAATCATTTATTGCATCATATGTACATTACAGAAAGGTCTTAGATTAGTAGGTGAGCTTACATATGACTCTAGTTAGGGTATAGCAACATAGGTGACGAGCGGGCCGGTCCATTTTACAAGCATAGTAGCAAAATTATTTTCTTTATGAGTTGTTACTATTTAATTGTAGGTCATTAAAAAAATCCGTCAAGCTATAATAACATTTGTCATTTAAAAAGTCCTTTAATTTTTTTAAAAAAGGTTATGGTAAGGTTAAGCTTAAGGTGGATCCTCTAGTAAATGCATCGCAAAACCATTTCAACGTCTGATGTTTAGAAGCTATCATCGTATTATTTTAGGGACGGTTAAAAATAAAAAATATCCTGACCAACATTTTCCCTACAAATTGCACGTTTCATTATTTTTTTATTTTCCTACAAACTGACATTAGAAAAAAAAACACTGATTGCTTGCATCGCCATATCAATTAAAGCTTGTTATTGGTTGGTTTCTTTGGTTTTCACCAATAGATTTACCGTGATAACAAATTTTAAAAAATATTTTGAAAACATCTATTGTTTTAGCTTTTTGATCCAATCATTCAAAATTCGATGCAAATTTACGGCAACGGGGCGTGCGCAGAGGTCAAGCGTCAAGATGCAGCCGTCTCTCAAATGGCGAATCAGATGCTGAATGTCATTCGCTACAGAAGTTAAGACGCGTCCGCCTTAACTTCTGTAGTTCATAAGGCATGTGGATTCGATTCTCGCAACAAGATAAATTTTTGTGGACGTCAAAAAAAGCGAATATGTTTAGTTTCGTTCCTGTATATTGTGAGAGTCCCGTACATGAAGAGGCCAAACTGACGGAGTTCGGCCTTACCGGATAGTTCAACATACACGATCTGGTCAATCCATACGGTCAGGCGGATCTAATTGAATTCAGTCCATCCGGCCGCCTTCAGCGCGTCGGCCTTCGGCTTTTTGCACCTCACCAGTTCGTATATGCTCTACAACTGTGCTATCGTCTGCGTATGCTCACCCCTAACTACCGGTTAAGCATGTCGTTGATGTGTAGCAGGAAAAGGGTTGCAGAGAGTACTGACCCTTGGGAGACCCCGGCATTTATAGCTAACTGATAGGACGAACAGGCATCAATGGTTACTCTAATCGATCCCTCAGAAAGTCTGATATCCAAGTTTTCTGGAGTTTGTCACAAAGTTACATGGAAGTATTAACCGAACATTCCAGAAATAACATCTTCGAATTAACCGGTTTTCTATCCCAACAAATATGATCCCAAATATCCGCATCAGAATACCGCCGCACAAGCAACGACAATAATCAGGTCCAAAATAAACATCACTCAACTACAGGAAATGATTACGCCATCAGGATATCAACCATCATTTCCTCTTTTCATCAAAAATAATGGGCGAGGATATCCCCCATCGACAAAATAAGGGCGCCTACATAATATAAGGTGGTATTGATGTTCGCAAAAACCAGAGTGGGCGAGAAATCGGCACAAATTAGGCGAAACGTGCCGCGACTGATGATGGCTCGGGTTGCCCGTGAAATATGAAGTCGGGCCTTAACTGAATTCTGGAGCAAAGTTGAACAGAGGTGGTCGAACTGCGAGTTGTTTTTTAAAGCGAATGTATTCTGGTAAATTGAATTTTTGGGTGAAAAGAAAATCAAAGTATAATAATAAATAATAAGTATGAGTTAGAAGATTTCAGTTCTCAGACAACAACAGTTAATAATAATATACTCCATCTATATTACCTACTACTGTAACTACCTACAACTCGTGGTTCACTATAAAATACCCGTTAGAGTTGGCTACGATTTGATTCTTTGAGATCTGAAAACTAAATTGGTATGAGCGTAAAGAGTACAATGCCTAACATACTCATATACATTAGGAGATTTTATTTAATATTCTGTAGGCTCATGTTTGACCGCAATCTCGCCTGATGGTAAGCGACCAGTCAAAGGTATGGCATGCTTACCTAGAACCTGTTCACTCTCATTTTGAAGACTCCCAGTTTCTATTTATCGGGAACAAAGACACTAACAACGGATTCCGCTCTTTAGCAGTGCGTATTGTAAAGGATAAAGCAAAACGCTTTGTGCGTATAGGAAGGATATCAACCATAAAAGGGTGGCGCATTGCTGAGCGTCTGGTCGTCCGATGATAGTTTAGAGTTGAATGAATTAAGCTATGTAGTTTCATCACACACTCACCGAAATATGATGCACTCTAAAGCTCAGTTTATGTTTCTTTAACTCTTGACAGATTAGCAGATGACTATCTCACTTGAGTTTAAAGTATGCTCGAAGGTAGTGAGAATGTTAAATCTAGACTGAGAACAGACAGCTGCCAGAACACACTGATACCTAGGTAGTGAGTGCCAGATGTATACTAAAAAATATCCTGCCACTATTTTAGGGTTGCATCATATTGTTTTCAGGCTCATTGTAGGGCTTGAACATTCGACTTCCACACCAGCGGGCGACCTCTTTAAGTCAACGTAGAGGTTTTAAAAAACATTTGCTGTAATAATCTAAAACTTCCCAGACATAGAGGTTGGTTGTATTTTGCGGCGAGTTAAGTTGTGCGAGTAAATAAAATAAATTCTAGGCTCTGAACTAGGACATTTGAGTAATAGGTTCAGGCTTTGTTTGTGGCAGAAAAATGTCGGACTATTTGCTAACAAGGGTGGACTTTGTCCGCAAATTGTTCTTGTTTTCGAGTTTGTTATTTGTGTACATTTGGTTGTAAGTACGGTTCTTTTGATAATAATGTTAACTTTTCAGACTCATTTGTGGTGTCATTGTTTTTAAAATTGTTTTGTGATAGTAGTTAATGTCTGGATGTTTTGACGGTATAATAATCGAAGCCTAGATGAGATAGCTTGTATATGCAATAATTATTGTACTAATTTGTAAGGGATGAATGTATTATGGTTCCCACTATATTCTTACTAACTTTACTATTTTATTCCTATTCACTCTAGACTTAAAAATATTAATATATATTTCGTAAATAATTTCTGGTTATTTAATACTGTGTTTTTTATTATTTAGACAGTGATGACCTGGACAGCCGTCGTGCGAGCAGTCGCGGTATTATTCCGAAGGCGAAGATCAAGACTGTGAAAATGACGTTCGTCATTGTTTTCGGTGAGCCTATTCTTTTAACTGCAAAATTACTAAAATATAACAACGTCTTTGCCTTTGTATATTGAGCTTCTCGTCCCTTCCTTCCTATGCAATGTAGGCAGTATAAGATAGTATAGTAAGGACTGTTATCCCCTACGGTCTACACTTTGAGATCTGTTAATAAATAAATAATATAATCGACCTTTTCAAGTTGACCCTTTTTTTTCAAAAACCACAATCAGTTTAATCTAATCCACAGATCTTAACATAACACTTTGTACATGCAGCCAAAAATGGATTTACGTTTTTACTCGACTCCCCAAAAAAGGACTGTAATGTGTTCAGGGTTCATGTATGTATATGACTTTCTTTAATCCACCACTTTTAAATGCCAGAACAGATTTTGATGTATGGGGTATCGTTAGAATTCTTACACTATTCCTAGTGTCGCTGGCTAGGGCAGTCATGTTTTTTAATGTTTTTATTTAAGTATGTTTGTAAAAATAAAAAAAGGTTATCGTGGAAACAAGTATTCCATAGTTCGGAAGCTTTAAAAATTATTCTCTCAATGATCTAAGGTCGGATGAGACCTTTTCTAATCGTTTTAGTTTTTCTAAACTACGATGTTTCACTAAAGAGTTTATTGACCTATCTAATAAACTAATCACTCTATAAATTTATTTTTAACGTCTCGTACATTAGCCGATAAGCACTAAAAATGTATATGACCTAAAACAATTACTCCACGGCTATATACTGCCCTTGAGCTTGAGCTGTCGTAAAAGCATACAAATTGATTAAAATTACCAAAGCGCGCGTAAGTAAACCAAACACGTCCGTTGATGGACGTCACGCCAACGCACACAGTGGCGTGACATCGCGTGACACCTAAATATAAATCATGGGCTTATGTGGTGAACCTCAGTAAGGACATACATGAAACGATAGTAACAAAACATAGGTGGTGAAACAATCAGAGACATACATTATGTTGAAAATTTAGAAAAGCCCAGCCATGGTAATTTTTGAGTGAAAAAATCTTGTTAACAGAAGTCATAAGAGCGTGTTTTATGGAAGGTTGGAGCTGTTTATACTCAATCCTTTCAAAGACTTGCAAAAATGCATAGTTTATAACATTAATAATCCTACTATTATATATAAATACGAGAATGTGTTTGTTGGTTTGTCCTTCTTTCACGCAGTAACGGAGCAACGGATCGACGTGATTTTTGGCATAGATATAGTTTATGGACCGGAAAGTAACACAGGCTACTTTTTATCTCGGAAAAATGCACGGTTCCTTTGGGAACGCGGGTGAAAACTGTGGGTGGAAGCTAGTTTTCTATAATTTTGGTATTTTTTGTAGATATGAGCTATGTGCAAAATAATTCAGTCGAACAAGCCGAAGTATATTAAATATCTATTGCATAATTGAGATATCTACACCTACCGTAGTACTTTGAGGAAAATCCCAAAAACGCAATTTTTTTCTGATAAAAATATGCCAAAAATCCTCATCAACTAAAACTTTGCGAACAAACAAAGGCAACAAACATTAAAGCACCTCTTTCTGTCACGGATTTAAAATGTTTGTATTTTCTCATCACTCCATTTCAATTCCTCGGAAGCGCTGAAAGTACTTTTGCGATTAGTTTTCTTATACCGATGCCAAGACATGTCTATAAATAATAATGAGACACCGATTTTTGTCAGCATACATTATATGGAAGCCAGTCAAATAGACTCATTCATTACGGCTCAATAGAACTAGCTCAATCAATCCTAACGCCTAACTTTGGCCCTAAGCCATAAGCAAACCAACCACAACCTATCCATCAATCGTTCATTCTGGAGGTGCCAAAACTGGCACAAATACATAACAAGCTGATATATTACCCCTACTTGTCAATGCCTACATGTTTTCCGAAGATATACGTTTATTAATGCCGGGTCGGGAATCGATCCCGGGAACACGCGACGAATATGCTAACAGGGTGACAATTATAGTGATCTATGCTTCATCTGTGGCTCGTCACATGAATTGGTTTTGAAATTGAACTGGTTATTATAATTATGACCTGCTGTATACTACTACTCAGACTATTATATTAACTACTAGCTCCTGCCCCGCGGTTTCACTCGCGCGGAGATATTGAATTTCATGGTTTTTATTGTTTTGCGCGGAACCCTAATTCTTTTTCCAAAATAAAAGGAGCCTATGTTACTCCTTGTAACATCAGCTATCTGCCAGTGTAAGGCCGGTCAAAATCGGCCTAGCCGTTTCGGAGATTACCCGGAACAAACAGACAGACAGACAAAAATTTTAAAAATGGCTGTTTTGGTGTAGTTCCCGTATATACATTCATATGCATTTAGTAAAAAGCTGTTATTTTGATATTACAAACAGACACTTCAATTTTATTTATCTGTACCTACGGATTATGCAGGCACTACACACTCAGACCCTTGCCCTAGGATTTCCTGTATCGCAGGTGGCAGGGAAACAACCAACATCCAAGACACGACAACAAACTTTATGATAACCACACAAATTTTATCCCGGCCGCTTCGCAGTCAGGGTTACCTTGTATACTATATTAGTACAAAAGGCAATGTAACAACTTAGAAACCAAATATCGCTATGAACTATCTAAGCGCCAAGTGAAACGTGTCTTCTAGCTGTTATACAAAAACTTAAAACCACATCACTTATTCCATCTACCTTCCTTTCACTTTACCGATTGATTTCAATTTGACCTGAAAGACCCTGAACCTGAACCTACACGTGAACCTTATAAAAACAAAAGACATAAAGGTCAAAAATATGTATCATCAAAAATCTCTTAAAACGCTATAAGCGGTATAAAAGCCGGCAGAAGACAAGAGCTACAAAAACGGAGTGAAACAATAAAAACGGTTTACGACGCCCTCTGGCGTGTCTAACTGGGTGAAACTTGTGTTCCCGCAGTCTCTAGTGCCGTAAAATCAGCATTGAAATTAGGAATTAATGCTCTCGATATCGGTGCTTAATGTTTATTAAAAGTTAACAACTTTCATTTAGAATAATGAAATTTAAATTAAATGGATCGTAACTTAATTCACATCGTATACCTAGTGGAGTTATCGGGCCTGTGGCGCAAGTACGGATCTTTTCGGTCGATAAAATTGACAGTTAAAATCGATAAAGTAAGTTTTATCGATTTTAACTGTCAATTTTATCGAATAAAACCCACTTTTTTATTTTAACTGTCAATTTTATTGAATATTATCGAATTTTATCGGCCCGAATAGATCCGTACTTGCGCCGCTGTAATTGAATCGGCAAACGCAAAAAAAAATACATTTTTCACTACTAATTAATATTAGTGGCCAATGGTTTTACCCACAACTCGGCCGTTTGCACCCAGGAACAGCGATTTTGTCTGGATAAAGGAAAATATAGTTTACTAGTTTTGGCTCGCGATTTTATCTACGTGGAAACTTCGATAGGAACAGGGTATTTTTCTAGGTCTAAAATCAGTGTCACACCATAAATGGCCATAAAGTAGGTATCTCTATGCAAAAAAATCAGATAGATGTGTTTATGTTTATGTGTGAAAAAAGAACAAGCCAACAGGCATACATACTGCAAAAATAAATAAAATTGATATGTCTGTTTGTAATGTCAAAATAACAATTTTTTTACTAAATGCAATTTATAGTATACGGGATCTATATAAAAAAACAATTTCTAAAATTTTTGTCCGTCTAATCTCCGAAGCGGCTGGCCCGATTTTGCCGGGACATTCACTGGCAGTCTGATATAATAAGGAGTAACATAGGCTACGTGAGCAAAGCCTCGGGGTAACGCTAGTAGGAACTAAATACATAGTAAATTATTTAGCAGCTAAATGCCGGACTGGATATAGTTACTTATTCTGCGAAATAGGTTGTCATATTTGTGTAAGAAATTTCAGATTTCCACTGGTACATATTATAGAAAATTTGAGACCAAACGTCTAGCAAAACGTTAGTAGCCGAATAAAAGGGCACCAACATTATCCAGTCAATGAAGCCGAGTTATTCACGATGTCAACATAAGGCAAAACGGCAAAAGGGCTGTCGCCCACACCACGACCCATTTGCCACGGCAATAACGAAGAAAAACAAATATAGCTGTTACTAAATATCGCTGTTTTTGCCTCTTTAGGCAAATGTGCCGAAAACAACGGCCTGGTGACTTGCTAAAAGCGTTCCGAGATGTGCTGTTCGGAGAAAAAACAGAAAGAATCATACAACCTGGCAGGATTCCTCGACATTGAGCTTTCAGGGAAAAAATATACCGTAGGTTAAAACCGTTGTCAAGTTGGCAAGTTGTCTCTTTTATATTTCTTGATTGACGATTTTAATTCCAGAATAAAAGGTTCGGTTATCTACCTATATTTATAAAAACCTTCTTCGTTTTATATAGTTAAACGGTTTGTTAGTGAAACTTTGACGAGTTGTTGGTGCACACTCGCAAATATTTCAGAAAGAGAAACACGTAAATACATGCGAACAATTATATTATTTAAGATCTATCATTATTTTATTTATGAAAATTTATTTGACATGACCATTTCTTTATCGATACCACAAATACAAACAACAGCTGCTAAGGATCGATACAGATTTTTTTTTATTTTTTTTTTATGTTATTTGGTAACGAGACGAGCTGGTCGTTTGCCTGATGGTAAGCATAACGCCGTCCCATAACAATTGCAGTGCCACCCAGAACTTTGAAACACAAAGGCCTGCGCGGCACTGCAGTGCGCTCGTTACCCTGAGACATTAGGTATTAAGTCTCATAAGCCCAGTAATTTCACTGGATACTCTGCTCATCAAACCGGAACACAGTAATGCTTGCACACTACTGCTTGGCGGCAGACTTCACGAGCAAAGCGGTGGTAACAACCCAGATTATTTACAATTTACAATACAACAGTTGTAGTTACAAATGTTGTATTAAATTTTCGAACGCCCAATAAATGCGCGCACGTTACGTGCATTCGTGCATATATTTTCACGTTTCATTGCATGTTGTGTTTCAAAATATAATCTGTGCATAGGCTTACGTGAGATAGTTCTGATGTTAAAAATACTTCTAGTTCTTTCCTACCACACTTAATTACCGCGCTCTTATTCCGCCCACTCGCGAATTGACGACTCTGTATTTACTCGCAAGCAAAACATTCATTTCCAATCTCGTCTATTTGAGCCCTAGGATAAGGCTAGAGCTGTTGATTTCCCTATTTTCTGTTATCTGATCGGGTGATCTTCATTTTTTGTCAAGATTTGCGATGTCAAGAACACAAATCTTCAACGCTCGTATCTTATCTGTCTTATTGTATTCTTGACATTGCCGTGCTATTTAATATGGATCGGATTGTATGACTAACTCCTGTGCGGGTGTCTTTCTGGATGGGTACTACCTATTCTGCCGATAAGCAGTAGTGTTTCGATTTGTTGAGCAAATTAATTATTGAAATTACTAGGGTTAAAACTCTTAGGGTAACAAACGCCACTGCAGTGCCACGCAAGGTCTTTGCGCGTCAAAGATTTGGGTGGCACTGTTATTGTTAAATCAAATCAATTATTTAATTACAAGAATACAGAACAATATTACACCATTCAGATATTAAAAATCATTCATAGTAATCATCTTGCGTGCAGCTAATATTAAAAAGTCAAGTTGATGTCATGTCAACAAATTCATAAATAAAATAAGAAATATCAAATGTCATCTAAAATTTAAATATTTGGCTACATTATAAAAACAAGGGGTAACGTTACGTTATCTTGCAAATAGCCTGTTCACCTCTTTCCTTGGTAATTTAAAAAATACCATTCCTAAAGAGACTTTTACGTTGCTAATATAACATATCTTCTAATAGAAAAGGTATTTTCTAAAAGGATTTCACAAAATTTATGCCATGAAAGAAAAAAAAGCTTTATGAAAAGCTACATTAAATGCAAGTGACGTGAAAAAAGAGGTTGTGCATATTTCATGGGAAGATAAAAATAAACATTTTTCAAGCATAAATTTTACTTCTTAATGCAGATGTAATCCGTCCATATTGTTATCCGAAAAACCCAAAATAATCCTTCTTAAAATTATAAATACGAAAGATAGGATATTTGTTCTCACACCGAAAATATTGGTCCGAAATACATTTCTTTATACTTTTGGGTAACGAGACAAGCAGGTCGTTTGCCTGATGGTAAGCAAGTATACATATATACATACACTAGCTTCTGCCCGCGGTTATCACCCGCGTTCCCACAGGAACAGTGCATTTTTCCGGGATAAAATGTAGTATATGTTACTTTCTGGTCCATAAACTATATTTATGCCAAAAACCACGTCGATCCGTTGTTCCGTTGCTGAAGGACAAACCAACAAACCAACAAACACACTTTCGAATTTATAATATTAGTAGGAAGTAGGATTATATAGTAGACATATAATACACATAAATAGTAATTTCACATTAAATTTGGTATGGAGATAGACGTTACCCTTTAATAGCACGTATAAGCTATATTTCTTTTAGAATAAAACGCGCAAAGCCGTAGGGTACAGCTAGTTGTAAATAAATGGTTATTAAAACGACTTCTCTTCATTTTCCTAAATCCGAAACTCTGATTTAAGAGTTTTAAGAAGTTTTTCGAGTACATTGTACTCCCAAGTTTCCTTTTGATCGCATCGTGTGCTTATACGGTAACAGGTTTTCAAAGACTTTCAGATTCCTTTGAGCCGAATGAAACATTTATTTCATCATTTTTAATAAAACTTTCGGAAACATTTATAAAGCGTTTCCAATTTAATAATAATACCGTGAGCTAAACCTTTGTCAAATATATGAAACCCGTAACATGTCAAGTAATTTTAAAAGCTTTTCAATTAGGATTCTGTTCTGCTGGGGAGACACACTGCTTATTTATCCCGCCAGGCGGCGCATTATCGCCGGTTTTGTTTCGCTGTCAAACTTCGTTATAGAATTTTAGTAAGTAAACAAAAAAAGTCGTCTTTGCAATAAAATAGCCCTCTGTATAGTACATTTCAGTGTAAAAATAAAGATACACACGTTTCCATTCTGACGAGAAAAAACGGAAATAGTGTATCAAAGCATTGCACATCAAAAATTATTGTTAACCAAATCCTTCTTCTAGGTTATGCAGTGGTGGTACCGTACGTGGTGGTAAACAGTGGTCCAAACTGATGGTTCCGACCCAGATGGGCATAATATATATGTATATACACTGTCATTAGGTATTAGAAGAGCTGCACAATACACCCCAAGCGAGACGTCAGTGCAGGCATAACGCCCTCACCTATACCTATACATATACATACAAATAAATAAAATTAAAGTGTCTATTTATAATGTCAAAATAACGGCTTTTTACCTACTGAATGTAGAAGTATATACGGTACATATAACAAAACACAATTTTTAAAATTTTTGTCTTTTGTCTGTTTGTTCCGGGTAATGTCCGAAACGGCTGACCGATTTTAACGGGACTTCCACTGTCGGATAGCTGATGTTATAAGGAGTAACTTAGGCTACTTTTATTTTAGAAAAAGGATAAGGATTCCACGCAAAAAAATAAAACCCATGAAATGCAATATCTCCGCGCGGGTGAAACTGCGGGCAGCAGCTAGTCACGAATAAGAATGAGGGCTATAAACACTGAGTTATTATAGGTAATAATAAACGTTTTCTTTTCAGTTTTCGTCCTCTGCTGGTCCCCATACATGATCTTCGACTTGCTTCAAGTGTACGATTACGTGCCCGACACGCAGGCGAACATTGCCATCGCATCTCTCATACAGAGCCTGGCACCACTCAACTCTGCTGCTAACCCAGTCATCTACTTCATCTTCTCTAACAGAATATTTGTTAGCTTGAGGTAAGCCATCTTTTGCAGCCGGGTATTTGATAGCCCATAGTAAGTCATGCCGAACAGTATATTTTTAACGGAAGGTAAATTTTCTTTCATCAAAAATAAAAAAAAATCTTAGCCATAGTAAATATTGTCAGGATTCAAGCGATGATGCCCACCTAATTTATATAATAGAAAAGCTGCTCTAAATAAATAATTTTAATAAATATAATTATCTTATTTATATTGATTTATATCTATATATTTCTCTATAATTAAAGAGATATCATACTGTTAAAAAATTACTCATGCAAAAACCCAATTTTTAACCAACTTCCAAAAAGCTATGTATTCTCTTTGTTATGTTTTTTTTTTCTTTTTTGCGATGTTACTCTATTTCTCCGCCAATAGGGAGCCACGGGCTCAATTTCAGATAGCGCCACCATCGCTAGTGCTTGTCATTGATTTTTGCTTTGGGGGTTAATGATTTGGTATGGTTGCTACATAACATAGGTGACTTTCTCGCAGAGAGAATATCATAGCACCTGACTAAATTATACTTTTCATTTGCTATGACATTTTATGTATCTCTTATATCATGTTTTAATCTGTTTTAATTTAATTTATATTATAAAATTTTATTTTATGAACCGTGTATAATAATTACTCAATGTATTTTGTGTAAATTGACTATCATAAAATTACTTACATATATTACATTAAATATATACCTAATTGCCATTCAACGTGGTGATGCTGCCAGTATTTTGGGAAAGTTGCCTACTGGTAGTGGATTATTAGATTAAGATTGTAAATAGATTGGTGTGTATTTTATTTCAATTAAAAAATCTTACACATTAAATATATTGAATTGAATAATAAATTCCGCTACAAAGCAATGGTAAACTCCGTGATATAGAGGGACGTAAAGTGAGACTATATAAATAGCAAACTCTACGAAGGTATACTCACACAAAAGGAAGGTAATTCTATTATGGTAGTCTCACAGAGAGCATTTTACGCTCCACTTAATTATGTCGATATCCACGTGATTTATTTCTAATTCCTTCATAGGGCATTTGTTTGTCTCAGGTGGGCACTCGCATAGTAAATTGCACATAAATCGCTGCCAAACTTCGATAGACTTCCTAAAATTTCTTTTTTCATATAATTCATTTGTTAGTAATAATGTACCAACAATGTTCACAGTCTAAAATGATCAACAGTCGATGTAACAAAAATTATATTAAAAAAACACAACTGCCCCAGTCAGTGTCACTCGGGATGCTGTAAGGATTCTAACGATACCCAATACAGACAAATCTGTTCAGGCATTTAACAGTTATGATGGAATAAAGAAACTCACATACATACTTACATGAACCCTAAAAACATTACACTTCTTTTTTGTGCAATCGTGTAAAGATGATTGCTAACTGCAGCTGCTTTGTACATATCTTTTTTTTTATATATATTATTTGGTAACGAGACGAGCTGGTCGTTTGCCTGATGGTAAGCATAACGTCGGCCCATAACAATTGCAGTGCCACCCAGAACTTTGAAACACAAAGGTCTGCGCGGCACTGCAATGCGCTCGTTACCCTGAGACAATAGGTATTAAGTCTCATAAGCCCAGTAATTTCACTGGATACTCTGCTCATCAAACCGGAACACAGTAATGCTTGCACACTACTGCTTGGCGGCAGACTTCACGAGCAAAGCGGTGGTAACAACCCAGACGGACACTCGCAGAAGAGTTAGTCCTCCCACTAACAAATAACTCCTCCCACTATCTGACGATCTCAAACAAAAGGAATCAAGTTAAAAAAAAAACTTAACATCTCCTTATTTCAGGTATGTAAATAAAGTAATAAATTCATCGGTAAACATTTTGCGTAGCACGGCTACACGCGTAGGAGTTTGCTACGAAATCTTCTCTAAAATATTCTGAGTCAAAAAATATTTGACACAAACTGAGACAAAGAGTAGGTATTTGTGCTGCATATTTTAGGATCACTCACGCAGTTTTGCGTTTCGTGTGACTTGTTTTGAGAAAGATACTTCATGGTTACTTTACTTTTATATTCTGAACAGGATATTACTTTAAGACGAGACCGCACTCTTTTGTGTTCAGCTGAGTTACGAGTTTCTAAACACAGCGTATTTTAGCAAATAATTAACATGGAATGTTTCAAAGAGTTCCTAAATAAATATTTCTATACTAGCTTCTGCCCGCGGTTTACAACCACGTTCCTACAGGAACCGTGGATTTTTCCGGGATAGAATAAAGTAGAACTGGCATAGACATAGTTACTATATCTATGCCAAAAATCACTTCAATCCATTGCTCGGTTATTGCGTGAAAGAACGACAAACCAACAAATCGACAAACACACTTTCACATTTATAATATCATAATATAGTAGGATTTCAAAAGGTACTCGTAATTCTGTAAATAATTTTCTACGATCAGAAAACTAAATATTTCAAAAGAACCTCGAGGTATCTCCGCTATAAATAACTTAAACAAACCGAACATAAGCTCGCTTTATGAATGAGTTATTAATATAACCACCACTTGAGAATATTATTCAGTATGCAAAACTAAAGTATTATACCAACCGATACGTATACCTATTGTATGATTTAACTCAGAACTTTGAAACACAAAGTCCTGTAGTGCATTCGTTTCCCTGAGATATTAGGTATAAGTCTCACATGCTTGCAGGTAGTAGCCTGGCGGCAGACTTCTCGAGCAAAGCGGTAGTACCAAGCCAGGCGGACACTCGCAGAAGAGTTAGTCCTATCACTTTTTTTTTTTTATGTTATTTGGTAACGAGTCGAGCTGGTCGTTTGCCTGATGGTAAGCATAACGCCGGCCCATAACAATTGCAGTGCCACCCAGAACTTTGAAACACAAAGGCCTGCGCGGCACTGCAGTGTGCTCGCTACCCTGAGACATTAGGTATTAAGTCTCATAAGCCCAGTAATTTCACTGGATACTCTGCTCCTCAAACCGGAACACAGTAATGCTTGCACAATACTGCTTGGCGGCAGACTTCACGAGCACAGCGGTGGTAACAACCCAGACGGACACTCGCAGAAGAGTTAGTCCTACCACTAACAAACCACTAACCTAGTAAAATCCTTCGTGAAGCACCTTTAGGTGTGTTTTGGGAACCTATATTATAGGTTTAACATAATATGGTATAGTCACCTAAGTACAGAGGGCCTAGGCAAGTAGCATTCGCTTTGAAATAGGTGAAGTTTGTATGAAATACCTATTTTCTATGATATTTAGATAAGGATTGCATACTTTTTAACTTTTAGACAATAATATCGATAGCGATTGTAGAATATGGTAACCATAGGGACGCATATCAATTACACCAAACTTCGCGCAATAATGTCTGTAGAATCGCTTCGAAGCTAACACCACTTGTCTAGGCCTTCTTCGGCAAGTAGCATTCGCTTTGAAATAGGTGAAGTTTGTATGAAATACCTATTTTCTATGATATTTAGATAAGGATTGCATACTTTTTAACTTTTAGACAATAATATCGATAGCGATTGTAGAATATGGTAACCATAGGGACGCATATCAATTACACCAAACTTCGCGCAATAATGTCTGTAGAATCGCTTCGAAGCTAACACCACTTGTCTAGGCCTTCTTTTATATACTATATATACTACCTAAGTGGTCAAAGCTTAACCAACCAAGCATAAAAAAGCGTTAGTGGGAGGACTAACTCTTCTGCGAGTGTCCGTCTGGGTTGTTACCACCGCTTTGCTCGTGAAGTCTGCCGCCAAGCAGTAGTGTGCAAGCATTACTGTGTTCCGGTTTGATGAGTAGAGTATCCTGTGAAATTACTGGGTTTATGAGACTTAATACCTAATGTCTCAGGGTAACGAGCGCACTACAGTGCCGCGCAGGCCTTTGTGTTTCAAAGTTCAACGTGTATGGTAAGCATAACGCCGGCCCATAACAATAGTTATGGGCCGGCGTTATGCTTACCATCAGGCAAACGACCAGCTCGTCTCGTCACCAAATAACATTTAAAAAAAACTAATATAATCGCATCGTATCATGTAAAACTACGTCAATAAACACAACAAAATTATTCCCTTCAGTCTGCGCACCGTGTTGAAATTAATTAGGCGTTCTATGCTCAGTTAGGTTCTAAGCTGACGGTTTTGTCCTCGTTATTTATACTCGACCTATTTTGGTTAACTTAGGTCTCTTTCATTTATGAATATAGTAATATACTTTACTATATTTTATTTTCAATTGGGGAATATTAAAAATGAAAGAGAAATTTTAGAAAGTAAAGAGACCTCTTAATACTGTTGTAGAATTTTCTGTAAAGTGATTTAAATAACTTTGAAATAAAAATAATCAGGACTTTTATAAAACCTGAAGATATTCCACAATATTTTATAAAGTAAATAAAATAGTAACATTTTGATTATCTTAAATAACAAAAGACGCTTTACAACTCTATCATATCTACTAACAACCTCGTTATGGAACTAATCCTTAAAGCCAGCAGTAATAGTAAACCTGCACTTAACTGGAACGACGGCTATGATTTACCGGAGTAAACGTGTTCTCACAGTCAATACTTGTTGCTTCACTGGATAGTTATATTATCTACTAGCTGCTGCCCCGCGGTTTAACCCGCGCGTTGAATTTTATGTTTTTTTTATTTTTTGCTCGGATTCCTAATTCTTTTTCTAAAATTAAAGTAGCTTAAGCATAGAAGCTTAAGTTACTCCCTGTAACATCAGCTATCTGCCAGTAAAAGTCCCGTCAAAATCGGCCCAGCCGTTTCGGAGATTACCCCGAACAAACAGACAGACAGACAAAAATGTTAAAAATGGTTGTGTTGTTATAGGTACCGTATATACTTTCATATGCATTTGGTAAAAAGCTGTTATTTTGATATTACAAACAGACACTTTTACTTAGTTGTATAGATAGGTAAATAAATGTAAGGCTAAAATTTAGAGACGGGCATGGACTCATGTTTGATATGTCAATTCTATACAGTTTTGAAGCTTGTATTAGCTGATGAAATTTCAGAGGTGTGCGTCATTAAACTTCATTTAAAATGATAACGCAGCTGGTGATTGGCCAGTAGAGGACAAATACCCGCAAAAGATGAACTTAGTGTGATTTTTATAAATCTTTTTCGATAATACTCTTTCATTGTCACCCACACTGGACCTATTCAAGACTTTGTCGCGATGTGTTGATGTTGACACTTTACACAAGCTGTTGTCCATTTGATATTATCTACGTGAAGGTTGTGTTTCCCTGCCATTGGACTTTAATAACATTGAGCTTTCATTGCATAAGCCAATTTAATGCGTTAGTTTGTTGAAAAAACTAAATCAGGTTTTGTCCAGCTTTGCCTTTAGTGACAGCCCCATGATGTAATTGATACGGCAATGGACTTAAACTCAGTAGCTAGTAAGGGACGAGGTTTCACTTCCCGCAACGCAACTAAATTTAAGTTTAGTAAAATGAGCTAAGGCAAAAACAAACACTAATTTCCAATGCGTATGATATTGAAAGAGAAATAATTCAGATATATAGTTACGTTATTTACTTACTTTCACTTACATATTTGATCAGGAACATCCCTCCGTACAAATGGTTGTGGTGTTGGATGAAGTCCGGTGACAGCCCTGCTGGGAACGAGTCGCGGGCCCACACGGAACTTCTGACGTCTTCGCACAGGAGAACTCGACATGAGATCAGGGTAAAGACTTTATGATAAAATTATCTAGGTATTATATATTTTGTCATCTAAAGCTAACTGTACACGCTTGAATGCATGTTTCCGTTTTACTAAGTTGCAAAACCCTAATTTAGCAACGGTAACGGCTAGTAATTTATTAGTGACAAGACGAGCACATCATCTCGTTACTGTCCTCAAAAACCATCATCTTTCCAAAATAATTGCCCAGGTTTATAAAATGTGGTTTAAAGTGATCTTGCTCAGAAAATAAGAGGGTTATTTTCGGCAAAGATTCATGAAAAGACTGTTAATGACAACCGTAATCATTCTTCGATTTTAGACACATATTTAATTTAATTTTGCCAGGTAAAAGAAGACAGTGTGCGGTACCCCAGCACCAAGCAACGCATTCATCAATGCAACAGCACCAATTCTAAAAAGGTTCGTCTACACTTACCTGACGGACAACAGATCAACAACAACTGCCATCCACCTCAGAGGAGACGGGAAGATACATTTTTGTAGACTACAAAGTACTTTAATGTATCATGTACCTTAGTGCAGTCGAGCTTGAGTGAGGGTGGGTACAAGTGGACAGGACTCTTTATTCACTTTCATATACTAGCTTTTCCACCTTTACACACAGTTGGCGAATAGACGTATTGGTTCTACGCACATTGGAAAGTGGACGTTCTTTTCCAAATTTTACTCTATAGTGTGTAATATTTGTGTATGAAATTGAACTTTTTAAGCTTTATTGCTATTTATTTAACTGTTCTGCACTTTGTGTTTATGAACTGGCTTTGTAAATCTTAGTTCGGAGTTCACCATTTTGAACCGTAGTTCAACTATGGTCTAGGTTTAAATAATGAACCGCGGTTCATATAGCTTCAAATTCGATTTATTTATGTTGTTAGAATAATTGGAAATTGAACTGACTGTCGTGTGAATGTCATTCATTTTACATTTGGAGAACTCTGAACGGACACAGTTTAAATCTTCAGTTCATGTAACAAAGTTTTACACACTTTCATAGATATCAATAGATCAAAAAATCTATTGCAATTGTAATGTGTTTGACCACCAAATTTTCATTTATGTTACCACATTTTCAATACAATAATGGCACAGATATCAGTTTCTGCAGCCCACAAGAAAGAATTTCAAAAGTCTTAAGACTCGTACGTCATAGAAGTATTCGTTGTAATAATTAAGCCAATAGCGCAAGTATTTTATTCCATTAACTTGGCCTAATGATGTTTTAAATAAAATCTGAAACAAGTTAACACTCAGCCCAAAGTATTTTATAAAAACTCACAGCAAATTTAAAACATTACAACGAGCTGTTACTCCGCATTTCCTTTGGGTTGTGCAACTTGTGAGCTTCTCTGCCGAAAGCTTGGTCAGTTTAATAGTTTAACCATTAAGATTTTAACCATTGTTACTTTAGATTTATGATATTATTGATATAACTTGGCTTTTGTGTATTTATGATGACATTATTATCGTTAAATTATGGTGGTTCTAAAACATTTGCATTTATTTAGCTAGTACTACCATTATAATGTTGCAGAAACTTAAGTTTGTCTTAATTTCTTTGACTTTCGTCAACTGGTCGTCGCTTTTAATTTTCTAAATACCTATTTTATGTATACTTTTTAGTCAGTAAAGTTTTATATTAAAATATTGTAATTTTACCTTAGATCTAATTAATTAATTAATGTTCGTACTCAATCTAAGTCGTGTATTAAATGTTCGTGTACTATACGTATTAATAGCAACCAGATTACAGGGACTATTTAGAAGAAATTGTCTACTTTTTCAGTGTACACTTTTGTACTAATAAATAGATCTCTTGAACCAAAATACGATGTAAATACATTACTTGGGTAAATAATGTTAAAAATTAGTTTGTAAATATACTTGAACAGACTTTTATCTCTGCGTATGCAAAGTTTATCGTAAGAATGGGGAGTATTGAGAATTTAATCAGTTTTCTTTCATCTGTCGCAAAAACAAAAGGTGTGTTTAACGCAACTTTTCTGTCATACAAATAATGCCGTATAAATTAGTAATACCTTTTTTGTCGAGTTGGTTCGTGATACGCAGGTTGAAAAAGCGCGGCACGGGAAATAAAGCGGGGCATTCACTACCAGACTGCCTGTGACGGGCCGATCTGTCCAAATTCTGCTCGAGGACTCTAGCTGACTATCACGGGCATGCCCGTCAGCTCGCGACGCCCATGTGCCCGGATGGTCACATTTTCTGGCCCGCCCCTGGTGTATGCAAATAACGCAAATAGCAGTCCCCAGCCGGGCCCAGCCGCCCCTATGCAGTCTGACAGTGAATTCTCTGCTTAAACGTTGCAAACAGTTGGTTAGCCGCAAGCCTTAAAGGCAGATTAATATTTCTGAGTTTTTCCTGAGCTGGCCGCATTCCTATACGAGAAGGAAGGAGTCAGATGGGTATGTGTGGTAGGCAGGAAACATGTCTACATCAAAGTTTAATCAAAGTTGTAGGAACACCAAAGTTTGATCAAAGATTATGACAACGATAACAGCAGCACATAAGGTCGAAATTCCTGCATTTTTTCAAACTACGCAAAACACTGTGCAAAGCTTACTAAGAAAACTTTGACAAAGATCTTGGACGAGTGGAATGGGCTTCTGTCAAAGAATTTATATCAAATAAGGGACATAGAACTTGGACAAAGATCTTTGACGCGTGGAATATCGGCCTAAACCTAATTTTAGTTTCAATCTCTCTTTCTAATTGAACATGAGAAAGAGGTGGAATATATTTGAGACCTGTCAAATTAATCCACTTGCTTGTATCTAATATAAATAAATTTAGCGACCATGAATTTAGCGGCGTCCAATTTGTCAACGATGGAAGATATTTGACATTTCTAAAACTAAAGTTAAATCTGTCAAACTTATTCCATCCCTTTCTTATGTTATTTATTAGAAAGGAAGAGTGAAACTAAAATTAACTTTTGATTTGTGACGTCATCAACGAGACTAATAAGTTAACAGTTAATGGTGTCGCTAATATAATTATTGAATATAATTAGCAAAATAAAGCAATGGTCATCTCAGAATAATTTTGTTTATAAATCCATGTTTAAATTAAGCGGGTTCCATGTAAATCGAGCTGAATAATAATGCATGTATAATTCTATGTAGCTAGCTCACTTAAGAGTTTTGAAAATCTGTCCCTACTGGACATTTTGTGCATTTTGTATTTTGGTGCCAAAGTCGATTGGAGTCAAACTCTAGTCATTTGTGGTATATTTAATTCGTATTTGTGTTTATCTACGCTACGTTAAGTCTCGTCCATAATTACCAGTTTTTAATTATGATTTATGTTATTATACAGGTGGCAAAGTAAACTGAACCTCTTACAAAACTTTGAACTTTTGCATCAAGCACGGATTTCGAGGATCTCGTAATCGACGCTTGATGCAAAAGCGTTGTTATTTTGACAAGCAAACGCACGTTTGCATAAGCGTCTACGGTCTGCATTAGAATTCAATATCGTTCCATAGCGCCACGACACGCCCCGTCATAATGATATTATTTTTAATTGTTACACCAGGATGTTACTGTATCAATGTAGAGGAGTCTTTAAGAATAAGTCGCTAATCTCAACGGTTTTATGAAAACTTTATTTATCTCGTGTTTATATAAGATATTTAATACTAATACCTACTCGTGTTTTATATTTTTTTTACAACACTTAATTTGTATGGAAGATGGTTGTTGTTGTAATTATAAATGAACTTCAGTCATTAAGCTATCTATATGTATACCTATTATTAAGATACCTGTAAAGCAACGACGTAAAATAAATGTATGGATTTGAATGTGATTTAATGTTCATTTCTTTTCTGTAGTAAACCAAAACAACCAAATTATTGCATTTATTTGTTTTAGCCGACATTTAGATAAATGGACACACTTTTAAATAACAAGGTCATGTTTAAGCTATAGGTAAAGGTTAGTTTGTGGTGAATTAAATCAAATCCTTAATCACCTAAAAACATAAAACCCATTAACGATAAATAACAGAGATAATGGTGATTACCTACAATTTATGGACCAGCAGCATTAAGGGAGTAGACCGTATAAATAAATTAGAAAACTTTAATTCACGTACTTAATGATATTATTTCACTATATGAGCGAGCATTTAAAACACATTAGGTACTCACCCTGTATTCCTGTGACCATGATACTTGCAACAGCGTCAAAATACCGTGTGCTCATTGCTCATTACTCATGAATAATCACGATAAATGCGTTAGTAGTAGGACTAATTCTTCTGCGAGTGTCCGTCTGGGTTCTTACCACCGCTTTGCTCGTGAAGTCTGCCGCCAAGCAATAATAAGCAAGCATTACTGTGTTCCGGTTTGATGAGCAGAGTAGCCAGTGAAATTGCTGGGCTTATGAGACTTAATACCTAATGTCTCAGGGTAACGGCACTGCAGTGCCGCGCAGACCTTTGCGTTTCAAAGTTCTGGGTGGCGCTGCAATGGTTATGGGCCGGCGTTATGCTTACCATCAGGAAAACGTCCAGCTCGTCTCGTAACCAAATAGCATAAAAAAAATACGATAAATATCCCGTTACCATGTAAGAATTAGTAAATAACCACGTAAGTATGTTTAAAAAACTACCAACTATAAGTACCAACTAAGGTGTTAAAGAAACTTTGTAAAATAAAAATGTTTTGACAAAAAGCTGTCTGCTATGTAGTGAACTGTGTAGGAAATCTGAAGTAAAAGTAATAAAGGATTTATAAAGTAATACTGAACTCACCATCATTTTAACCACAAGAAAGTCTAAAATGAAAGCCTGCCTAAATTAAATAGATTGGATGAATCGTGATTGCTAGGCGGGCTCTCTGGGAAATCACAACGAAATCTGGATGGTTTTATTAAAGGTCCTAGGACCTTCTGACTTCGCGGGACTTTTTATAATTAGATGAAAATTTGTATATATTAAAACAGACGATTGAAAACTTCATTAACAATAAGTTCATTACTGTGCGCATCGTACAATAAGACACACACATACACATGACTGCGAGTGAGGTACCATAGGCAAACATATTGCTATTCATATTTTGTGATAATGTAAGAAACTTATTCTGATTCTTTTTCTCTATCGGGTGAATACGGAATAGTACTATGAGTAGGCATAACAGTGTGTAACAGAAACCAGATGAAATGTAACTTAATTTGAATTAATTTTTAGATTACAGTGACACCGCTCAATATATTATATACCGCCGTAGCCCAGGCCAAAAATCTGCTGAGAGTTCCGATTCCTAAGGAGCCAGATCTAGACATTTTTTTTACTAAATCACGTATTTGTCAATATTTGTGTTCATTTCTTATGTAACATCTTAATTACCTGTATACTTTGTTTGGTTTGGTTGAGATAAATAAAAAAAAATAAGAGATGCTACATTTTAGAAATCAATACATAATTACATAGTAAAAAATTTCAAACTTTGAAACTCTTTACAAAATTTTAAATCCGTACATTTAGTTTCTAATGCAAATATTACCACTAACAGGAATGTGCCTATAATATATTTTCCCCCGAAATTTTAGCTTCCGTCTGCTAGCAATTTATCTCAAATAACTTTCATTTTCAGTAATTAATTTTCTGTCGCAAATCCTATAGAAAAATGTCGTCCCCATCGCAGACATTTGTGAATTTTCTTACGAAAAGGTTAGGATATTTTTTTTTCACTAATAGATTGCCAGTTGCCTTATATCCCTCAGTGCTATAGGATACCTTTTATTTAGATTCTATGCATGCGAAACAGCAGTTAAAATATAGTAAAAAAACCTACATAAGTAAAAGTCGTTAGTGGGAGGATTTACTCTTCTGCGAGTGTCCGTCTGGGTTAGTACGGTGGTACTAAAGCGGTGGCTTTGCTCGTGAAGCCTGCCGCCAAGCAGTAATGTGCAAGCATTACTGTGTTCCGGTTTGATGAGCAAAGTAGTCAGTGAAATTACTGGGCTTATGAGACTTAATACCTAATGTCTTAGGGTAACGAGCGCACTGCAGTGCCGCGCAGGCCTTTGTGTTTCAAACTTCTGAGTAGCACTGCAATTGCTATGGGCCGGCGTTATGCTTACCATCAGGCAAACGACAAGCTCGTCTTGTTACCAATAAAAAAAGTCTAATTTTCGAAAAAGGTAATTAGCATGACATTGTACTACATTATAAGGTCCTAGGACGTAGTGTTAAACTATAATACTGAATTATCTCCCAACAAGGTAGCATTTAACCATTGAACTTATTTCAATCTCGGTTAAAGTAATTTGGGTGGATTAAACCCCGTCTCCCGAAAGAAATT
Organism: Crocallis elinguaria; assembly: GCA_907269065.1. NCBI lineage: Eukaryota > Metazoa > Arthropoda > Insecta > Lepidoptera > Geometridae > Crocallis > Crocallis elinguaria. The sequence goes on along the minus strand of OU026079.1, from coordinate 4,053,547 downwards.
CCAAGATCCTTGCGTCAAGAAATCGCAGCTTTAACAAATGGCCTGCAATAAATTTAAAGCGTGGCTTATGTTGAGTCTAGCTTTTCTGTGATTACATTGACAGTGTGAGACGACAATCCGTCAGTACTATTATAAATGGGAACGTGTGTTTGTTTGTGTGTTGGTTTGTTGGCTTGTTCTTCTTCCACTAAGCAACTGAGCACCAGAACAACGTGATTTATTGCATAGATGTAGTTTATGGATCGGAGAGTACAATAGCTGCATAGGCTACTTTTAAACTCGGAAAATGAACAGCTCCTATGGGAATCTTCACGCAGGTGAAGCTGCGGGCAGGAGCTAGTTTATTATAGATGGCAAATACTGTGAACATTTTTATTGGTCATAATCCAAAAATCTGGCAAATTAGGGTTACATTAAGGTTTTTTTTTATTTATGAACACACCAAGGTTTTTCATGCAGCCAGTTTTATTAAATCTGGTCTAGATATATAATAATAACTAGCTTGTGCCCGCGGTTTTCACCCCGCGTTCCCACAGGAACCGTGCATTTTTCCGGGATGGTATAGTATGGATGAAAGAATCCTACTAATGTTATAAATGCGAAAGTGTGTTTGTTGGTTTGTTGATTTGTTTGTTTGTTGGTTTGTCCTTCTTTCACGCAGTAACGAAGCAACGGATCGACGTGATTTTTGGCACAGATATAATTTATGGACCGGAGAATAGACAGGAGGTTATTGACAGCTTTCAATAAAGTTTTATCATGTTAACAAGTTGTTTTAATTTGACAGATCGGTTTGACGGTTCTTGTGGACGCGGGTGAAAACCGCAGGCAGAAGCTAGTTTATTATAAAGCTGCATTATCGATAATGAGTGCTATAATAGCCGACGTCTTATCCTGATTCACTTGCGAAGCCACGATCAGAAGCAAATTTACAATACATTATCTAATGTCGATTTTTCTTTATGAATTTCGATAATTAATGACTATGACTCCTTACCTTAGGTACTTTGTTACTTTTGACTTTTTCTCCGTATTTCCTCCATCCTTCTTCCTCATAGCGGAGGTTCCAATCACGACCCAATTAATCAAGTGAGAGATTAGACGAACGCTATAATTAATGACGACATAGATTACGTTATGAAACCGAAGCTGAACATAACAACACCAATTTGTCCACGTCAGCTGTTTTACCACTTTTTGTATTACTTACATGGAATACATAATTAGGCACCCGCCGCCTGCGACCTGTCTATACCTAGTCACCTGTGTGCACTTACGTTACCTAAAAGTACCTAAGGTTGGATACCTTTAAAACATTAACTGTAATCTTAAACCGAAATCTAATCAAATTTCTCTCTTACTTTCAATATCTTTCTTACAATAATTATTCGAAATAAATAATAATTATTTAGCTACCTAGCGCAATTGTTTTCTATTTCGACGAAATAAACTTTTTCCATGTCTTAGAAAATCCAGTTTCCCAGCAAAATATTAGATGATAAATCATAAGACTGGCTGTATTTATCAAGTACTAACTTCCGTAAGCTATTGCTTATGGTTGTGAAATATGGCGCGATATTTCGACCTTGTTATTGACAGAACTATTACGTAGATATTTAGAAAAGTATAATATATGTGAGAATCTCATTTGCTTTCGGTTTGTCAGCAAAAACAAGGTTGTTTTACCTAAGCCATTTAAGCCAGTATTAGATGATATGGATTGTCATATTTCGAGGTGTAACCCTAAACTCTAGGGGCTAAAGTAGCCACTGAAGAGTTTCACCATATACCTCCTGGCTGCATCACCAGACCCTCGACACCAAGACCTTTAAGTGCAATGGACAATGGCAATATTGGACTCATCAAAATGAATCATATGAGTCCAAACTGGAAGGGTTTACTTGTAGACTGAAACCACTATCCGCTCCAGGCACCATCATCAGATCAGCTCCAAGATAGCAAACCATTGCACTGTCATTCAAACTACACATACACACAAAAATCTTTTCGATACCTCGATTACCGAAATAGATTAAAATTGATTTTCATGATTTGATTACATAGTTGCAAGTGAAGCTAAAACAAGAGTAACAACATCCATTGATCTGCCTGTTTCTTCCATCAGATTTTGACTCCTCGACAATGACACTTGAAGTCAAATCCAATGAATATGATCAGATAAGAGGATCTTATAAGTATAAGTCCCGATTATTTCTTTACATAGCGTAAAGGTTCTCACTATAATTAAAATAAAAGAAAAGTCCTATCTGCAAAATACTTTTGTGTGGATACTTAAAGAGAATTATGCCTAAAATAAATATAAAAAGAGTATTAGACGCGGAACCCCAAACTCTTAGTATTCAAGTTTAATGTTTCGTAACTGAGAGAGCGAAACAGTGTTCCTTTCTGAAAATTGCGTAAAACTTTAGAAACCGACCTCTTTTTCTACGTTAACTACAAACATACCTAAACAACCAGCGCGTCTACGAGCGAGACTATACAGCGTGTTACTGTCGCTAACTTTGTGGATAGGCTTGGTTGTTTCGATGCAGCAAATTGAGTTTGTTTTTCGCATTAAAAAACTTAAAATAATAAAGTCATAAAGTGTGCATAGACCCGATTTCTATCTAGAATTATCTGTATCACTGACAAAGGCGCCGCCGTGCTGGACCCATTTCAAATTGACTATATTATTGATTGCTCGTACCATAATATTTATTACTATCAAAGGATATGCATTTAACAATTATGCATCTGGCATTATGCATAAATGACGATAAAAGAACACGTAACTATCAGTCGCGACGCAACTTAAAATGTTTTTAACGGATGTTTTTGTCAAAATAAATTCTGACAAAAACATCCACTCTTTATCTGTATACGAATTGCCATAATTAATGTTGAAGAATTGCTCAGAAAATCGAACGTCGAAGCTTCGACTAAGGGATCGCATTTTTCCTGCTACGAAAGCGTAAAGAAAGACAAAAGTCAAGGTACAAAGTACAAGTAAAATGTTAAGTTAGTCAGGGATCCAAAACAATTGCATGCGGTAGGAAAACAGAAATCTGACAGCGAAAGCTTCTACGTTCGATTTTTGAACTAATTCTCGTCTGCTTGTCGCAAGGCGTCCACTATCGCTCCGCAGTCGCACTGAGTGCTTATGTAATAAACGCAGCATTGATGGGTTTTTGCACTCTCTGAAAACAACCGGGTTTCTAAGCGTCGTTTGGTGAGAAACTAACCGTGACTGACTTTGTGAGCCATCTCGGAGCGAACTTAGACAATAGGATGGCTGGTCATTGAAATACTTCGCGGTTAATCTTGCAGAGTGCGTAGGTGTGGCAGCTAATAGGATCTATGCACCCCAATTTTACATAATTAACTAACTTTACTAGTAGGTATATACACATTTTCTTTTGTAACTGCTTCTATGTGGACTTTCAATCCATTATTTTCGCATCTGATACAGTAGACATGCTCCTGAAACAAGGCTTCTAGTAAGTATCGTATTCGTGAATCGTGCCCATCCAAATTGAGGTCAGAAGCGACGCAATAACTCGAGCCCCGTTCTATTGATACTTTAGGCGCTCAGCGTGTGTAGCAACATGAATTGCCAGTCGCGGTTGTCAGCAACTAGCTCTTTTTACGATTTTCATATAAGTTTTGAGAAACTACCCACATGTTGCAGCTCTAGTTGTGAGTTTCGGTGATGGCAACAGTTTTCTGTTGCTGCAATTGGTAAAAAAAACCAATTCAAAGTTGCCGCAACTAGCAACTGACAAATTTGTATCAGTTATGTCAAGTTGCTGGTTTACGCAACTATAGCAACCGGAACGCGAAGAGCAACTTCTTTAAAATTTTAAAGTTGGTTTAAAATTTGCGCAACCGTAAACCGTAATGTTGCTTCGTGTGCTGAGCGCCTTAGGTAGGTTTAATTAAATTTAACTTTTGTTTCATTTTGTTTATAATTTGAAACTCATTAGAGAGTTCGGGCAGTTGTCGGGCTACGATGTGAAATGGAATAATGAGCGAGGGTGGATTGGGATTTAAAATAATAATTAATAATGTTCTGTCGTTGTTTTTATGATTTTGGCTGAGAAGACTTATATATGAATAGCTGCTGCCCCGCGGTTCCACCCGCGTGGAGATTTTGGATTTCATGGTTTTTATTTTTTTGCGCGGAACCCTAATAGAATTTGCAATAACATAATATTGCGGCTATAAATTGAGATGTACAAACTGCACACGGTGTGCAAATTTGATTAAAATCGGTTAATGGACTCCTAAACTACTGTTTAGGAGTCCATCGCGGACAAACAACGTGACGCGTAATTTATATATGTTAAGATTACTTATTTATTTATTTAATTATTTAGCACAAAATAGTGTATTTTATATTACAGTTATACACACTCGCTCTAAAACTGTGAAGGAAAACATCGTGAGGAAACCGGCACGTTCAAGAACCACAAAATTCGAGGACATGTGACATCCACCAAGCCGCACTGGGCCCGCTTGGTTGATTATGGCCCATACCTCTCTCTCTGAGAGAAGGGCGATATCCCAGCAGTGGGAGCGTAAGAGGCTGATAATAATAAAAAAAATAGTGTAAATGAAATAACTTAATACTAAATAGCATTATCTACCAGTATTCCAGGTCGTGACGGAAATTAGTTGCCAAGCACCTGACAGTGTTACAGCAGCTGCTGAATTAATTGTTTTTTATTTATTGCTTATCAAGACCAACTGAGATAGTTACACAATTGTCTAAAGCTTAACCTATCTAAATTATAAAGGAAATGTAACTACGTATTTTCAATTTAATAACCTTAAACCAGTCTGAACAGATATTAATTTCATATTTCAGAATCATCAAACTCAAGTTAAACCACTTTAGAAAACTTCATCCATCGTTTCATAAAATGCATTACCTCTGCAAATCTCTCTTCGGAATCACTTCAACATCTGACAAAAACTCATTTGATTTGAATAAATCTTGTATTCCTTTGTTGAAAAAGAGCGTTAAAATAATATACGTCCTTCCAGACACTCAATAATATGCAAATTCCGAAATATAAAGGTATAACGTATGAATAAAGATGACGTTGAATTATTCAATATTGAAAGCATACAGTATATATCCTTGCTAAGGGTATTAGATAAGTTGGAGCACAAGTAGGTAATGTGCTTTAAATAAATGATTATTTTTGAGATCTATACATAATTATTATGTATCGCAAAAATTCTACGTTATACTATCTAGGTTGTGTTGATTACTACGTATCCTTTGCTCGTGTAGTCTACCACCAATGTAGAACATTACTGTGTTCCAGTATGATGAGCAAAGTAGCCATTGAAATTACTGGGCTTATGAGACTTAATACCTAATGTCTCAGGGTAACGAGCGCACTGCAGTGCTGCGCAGGCCTTTGTGTTTCAAAGTTCTGAGTGGCACTGCAATTGCTATGAGCCGGTGTTATGCTTACCATCAGGCAAACGGCCAGCTCGTCTCTATACCAAATTGTATTAAAAAATGCTCCATGTAGTTTGTAATATAAAGTCAACGGGTGTGTAATCGTTGGGCTCTATTTATATTTTTTTTTACTTGTTCTACATCTTACATATACTTTGCAAAAGATCACTCGCTTTCCGTTGTACTGGAATTTTATAATGTCCTGTTTACGATGCTTGTCTCTTTGTTGAAAGGCTTTCTGTTTGATCCGTTCATTTTCGATAAAATCATGGTTTGCGAACGAGAAAATGGAATATAAGGATGCTACAGAAATATAGGTCAAAAATTGTGAATGAATAAACCGTGTCAGTCGCGAGATTTAAGACTAAGACATTTTTTTAATGTTATTTGGTAACGAGACGAGCGGGTCGTTTGCCTGATGGTAAGCATAACGCCGGCCCATAACAATTGCAGTGCCACCCGGAACTTTGAAACACAAAGGCCGTGGCACTGCAGTGCGCTCATTACCCTGAGACATTAGGTATTAAGTCTCATAAGCCCAGTAATTTCACTGGCTACTCTGCTCATCAAACCGGAACACAGTAATGCTTGCACACTACTGCTTGGCGGCAGACTTCACAAGCAAAGCGGTGGTAACAACCCAGACGGACACTCGCAGAAGAGTTAGTCCTCCCACTAACAAAGATAAAATATATCCTACAATTTGAAATATATAGTAATACTTTAATTCAATGAGAAACTACCACGAATGGTATAAGGACCATTCTTGCTTGGAACACATACCAATAGTAACAAAAACGTATTTGATTACTACCCTTACTTTTTTCGTCGTCTCTCAACATATCCCTATCAGAGCTGGCCAGCTACCTAAAATATGATCATAAATAAAGTCGGAAACGGGCCGCACGGGTCCATCAGGGCTAGATGTAGGCTTGGGACCAATAGAGTGGCCGCCATTTTTTATATGGACCGTAAAATACGGCCCTTGCCCTCTGTCTTTGGTTTACGATGTGATTGACAGTGACCTCAGCTATGTTCGCGGAGTGCTCGATAAGTGCTTTACTATTTTTATTATTGCTAAGTGGCTTTTGCGTACTAAATAACATTTTATAGCTGAAACATAATAAAATGTATCTTCGACAAAAAACGCGTAGTAGACTTTGGTAGGCAAAGGTTGTGAATGGGAAACCTAGGACTGACTTTTAAGTGATTGTGAGAATATCCGTGTACCGGTTTAATGAGGAAAGTAGTCAGTGAAATTACTGGGCTTATTTTTTATTTTATTTTAAGTATATGCTTGCGTTTGACCACTACCTCACCTACAGCGCAAGTACGGATCTTTTCGTTCGATAAAATTAGATGAAATTGACAATTAAAATCGATAAAGTGGGTTTTATCAATTTTTTATATTATTTATAGAGGCTCGATACAATCGACAAAAGTTATCGAATAACTAGGTCGAATCCAAAGAGAATATACAGCTACTACAATACTTTACGATCAAACTTCGGTACTCGCAACATTCGATAAATTTATCAGTATTTTCGATTCGACAAATTTATCGAACCGACTTCCGTACTTGCGCCGCTGGTGGTAAGTGACGATGCAATCGACGATGTTGCACGCTTACCTAGGAGATACCTGTTCACTCGTGACTTGAAGAAACCCAGGTTACAACAATCAGGAAACACAGACTCGGGCAAAGAGTTAAACTACTTAGCGGTACGCCAAGCAAACGTAGAAGCATAACGCTTCGTGCGTAAAGGTGGAATATCAACTGTGTCGATGTCACTTCGCCATTTGTCTGGTCGTCTAACGATGGAAAGGGGAAGGAGGAATTAAGTGGTGTAATTCCAACGCACACTCGCCGAAATGCAACCGACAAAAGACCGACAAAAGTAGCAGGGTAACGAGCAGGGTAAGCAGTAGTGCGGCGCAGACCTTTGTGTTCCAAAGTTCTGAGTGGCACTGACATTGTCTGGGCTTACACTATGCTTATACATTACACAATCTATACAAATAAATAAAATTGAAGTGTCTGTTTGTAACATCAAAATAACTGCTTTTTACCAAATGCATATGAAAGTATACACAGTACCGATAACAAAACAACCGTTTTAAAAATTTTTGCCTGTCTGTGTGTTCCGGGTAATCTCCGAAACGGCTGGGCCTATTTTGACGGGACTTTCACTGGCAGATAGCTGATGTTATAAGGAGTATCTTATACTTATATTTTAGAAAAAGAATTAGGATTCCACGTAAAAAAATAAAAACCATGAAAGCCAATATCTCCGCGCGGGTGAAACCGCGGGCAGCAGCTAGTAGTATAAAAAAACTTCACATGAGCTTTTACTTTCGGAAAGTACTAATAGGTATTTAATAAATGTATAACGGGCAAAGCAAAACGGAAAGCTTCGATCAATATTTGACTAGGGCAATAAAATCACTACATTTATTATAATGCTCTTTATCACTCAAAGATATTGGTTAGCAAACATGTCGTAACTTTGAAGGGCACGCCCCTGACAAGGTTTCCGAAGTGCGTGATTTGGGTATAGCCCCTTGGTCGTGTTTAGGTATAGAATATTGTAATTAGAATATAATGAATATAATTGAACACCTGTGAATATGAAGATTAACTACAAGTACCCTGTCAATTGCAACATCGCTTACTATCAATTACATTAATTTATCTATACAATACGATATACAAATAAATTAAATTGAAGTGTCTGTTTGTAATATCAGAATAAAGGCTTTTTACTAAATGCATATGAAAGTATATACGGTACCTAACTACAGCAAAAACACAATTTTAAAAATTTTTATCTGTCTGTCTGTTTGTTTTAGGTAATCTTCGAAATGGCTGGAACGATGTTGACGGGACTTTCACTGGCAGATAGCTGATGTTATAAGGAGTAACTTAAACTACGTTTGTTTTAGAAAAAGAATTATGATTCCGCGCAAAAAAATAAAACCCATGAATAAAACCAATACCTTCGAGCTAGTTTTCATTCTCGGCAGGGCATTATAGGCACTACTATTTTATACTATTGGATAATGAGTCGAGAAGGTCGTTTGCCCGATGGTAAGCATAATGCCAGCCATAACAATTGCAGGGCCACTCAGAACTTTGAAATACGAAGGCCTGCGCGCTACTGCAGTGCGCTCGTTACTCTAAGACATTAGGTATTAAGTCAATTTAACTGACTACTTTGTTCATCAAACCGGAACATAGTATTGCTTGCACGTTACTGCTTGGCGGCAGACTACTCAAGTAAAGCGGTGGTACCTACCCAGACGGACACTCGCAGGAGAGTTAGTCCTACCACCGTGTCCTATTGATCGTAATTCACATCGTCACCTAACATCAAGAGAAATAAGACCTAAGGGGCAGTATACGCTTATGAAAACGTACGTTTGCTTGTCAGAATAACAATGCTGTTACGTCAGGCGCGCATTTCGAGTATCACGAAATCGACGCTTGATGCAAAAGCGTTATTATTTTGACAAGCAAACGCACGTTTGCATAAGCGTCTACAGTCTGCATTATGCTATATACATAACTTGCGCACCATCGCGTATTTACCGTGGTATCTGCACTGAATATAATACTACGCAGTGGTTGTGAAACATTTTATAGAGTAGAGATAGTATAAGCGGCTTCGGCTCATTTCTTTCACTATCTCTAACCGTGGTATGGTTAGCGCTCGGACTAGATTTCTACCAAGCTCCATAAACGGTACGATAATACCTATGCGTCAAGCGGTGATCGTGGTTTTTCCATGGTTGTCGTATGGTCCGTGATTGATGCAATCATGCATTAAGTGTACGGTCTGCCAAACAGATAATAAGCCCGTCATATTAAAGTTATACTTATTTTCGTTAAAAAAACAATTTCTCATTTCAAAAATGTGTTTGAAATGCATTTGAGCGGAAAATTTAGAACCAAATCGAGTACGTGCGGGAAAATTATTCACTGAGTTCATAAAATATTTATGCATTCAAACAAACAAATGGTTATTATTTATTAGATTGTAAAATATTATTTCATAGGAAAGTTCCGCTGACTCGCCATGAAAGTTATTTTTATCTGGAGATTATTCGAGGAATTCTGAGTATACATGGATTTATCGCTCACTGTGCTGAGCTTGTAAAAACTGTCTAGATTGTAAATAAATATGTGCGACAGGGGAGAATAGGGTGTCTGTGATTTAAGCGTAGTTGTACAAAGTCTTAAAAATGTGTCCAGAATACTAAGATACAAAGGGAATATAACGCTACGCTACGACAGAGACGAATAAAAACATGGACTCGTGCTTCCATATGTCAAAATTATATAGAATTCTGACAAATGGAAGAAAGCATTTACTCTTAGACACGTCTCTGAATCTTATACCCGTTTTCATCAACCCTAGGAGACGCCTAAATCGGATCCCTAATTTAGGAGTTCCCTAAGCCAAAAAATCGTTTGACCAACCTTTAGAAGTGTTCTAACGACTATAATGAAGTATATATTTAGGATTTTGCTTGCATACGAGTTACTTAGGCGTTGCCTTATATTCGTCGTTAGTGAAAAGTGTCATGAGTGAATATACACGTGAATATAAGTGTGTTATATAATTTTATGTGAAAGTGTTTCACGTCAAAACAGCACTATGTTACACGTCATGGTATGCATCCATAGTGTAGTTGACAGGAACTAATTTCTCTTGTGCGTAATAGTCGCAGGCTCGGTTCCCAAGATAGGACAAGTCTTTGCGTTCATAAAACAAAACTTATTTTGTGGTTTGGTATTTTGAGGCTACGATATTCGTAGTTCCTAAACCTCAAAATACATAGAATCCTAGTTAAAATAGCATCAATACTCTAATGCATGGACAACCATGGTCACCCTAAAGCAACAGTCTCAGCATTTGAATAGAACTGCAACCAATAACGGAAAGTCTCGCCATGTCATGTCCAGTTATAGGAATCGTTGCACATCGGATCGTCTGCGAAAACAATGTGAGAACTTGCCATACAACTTCACGTTTATGCTGTGTAGGAAGTTATGGGACTACGAAACTTCGCAGCAATTTATTACCTACCCGTGAATAATAAAATGTTCATGAATTTTTGGCTGGTTATATCTTTCTCGATCAATAACTTATGCGAACTTAAATTTACTAAAACCTTTTTCCAACCAAATTATTGTATATGGAAACATTGCTTTATTGTAACGGGATATTTACCGTGATTATTATAAGCTGGTGAGCTTGCCGTGAACATGATTGCAAAGCGTAGAAATATCGGGAGCACACCAGCTTATAATAACCACGGTAAATATCCCGTTGCAATGTATAAAGTACCTAGTGAATAACCGTGAAAGTTTAAAACATGGAAACATTGTTCCAAATAATGGAGGCACTAGCGATTCATAGACTAAAAACCTCTTTTTCCATTACTCTGAATCTATGACAACTTTCTGTTTAAAATTAGAACTTATTCGACAAGTCATGATTTTTCATTGCGGTTGAAAAATCAAAACATGAATTCCACAAGTACATAAGCAATAATATTTTAGCAATATTACTTCATAGCCTAATTATGTGAACGATTACTTTAAAAGCTCTAAACTTATATTCAGAAAAATAGACAGAACAGAAAAATATATTATATTTAGTTGTGAATAAACTGATGAACAGCATGAGCCAAGGTAAGTTATTTAATAATTAATATCAGTCCATTTAATGCGAAATTTAAAGCCAATTAATAATTATTGTTTCTTACCCGATTCATTGAACTATGGAGGTATCTCAGATATCGTAAACTTTCTACGAATTCATTAGGATTCTCGACTTGAGAAATGACTTTCTTAATTTTGCCGTAAATTTAAACATAAACACCTGCGGCGAAGTGTAGGAACAAGCTGATTCACATGGTCTTCCCTATCACTATTCGCCAACACCATAGCTTGGGGCATTATCAACGAGATTTCAATGTGGAACACGTGTCGATGAAGTGTCGTGTCTTCTCTTTACACCTCTAAAGAAATCCCACGCATTCTCAGTTACATATTGACCAAGTGAGTTTCCGTTTGTAGCAGAATTGCGTTTGTTTTGAGTTTTTTGTTTAGTATTTTTAGACCTGCTTTCCTTTAAAAATTGTAGGTACAGCATTCGCCACCGATAAATACTTACATACTCAAACCCCTGCACTAAGGCTAAGATTCACAGACGAATCTTAGCGTGGACTCCTGCTTCCATATGTCAAAATTCTATACAGTTTTGACATATGGAAGCAAAAGTCCACGTTTAGATTCGTCTCTGAATCTTAGCCTAAGATTCCCTGTGTCGCAGGTGGCATGGACACACACAAATACACAACACAAACATCCAAGACCCGAGTACAAACTTTCTGATTATACAAAATCTGTCCCGGCCGGTGATCGAACCCGGGGCCCCTTTGCAGGAACGGTTACTGCTATCTTACCGTCTTGACTTTTTTCAACAGGCAAAATGCCTTTGTTATCTAGATACTCCACAAATACTACTATAAACTTTATCTAACTTAGCTCTAAAAAACATGATCCAAAGGCCATTATAATAATAATAGGTCTATACATAATCCCAAATGTTCTAGCCCACTCAGTTAGCGGTATACCCAGCATGCTTGCAGTATTGTATTGTATTATTTATTCAAGAACAAATTACATTGTGTTTGAATGTCAATTAAAAAGATTACAAAGACTAAATTACAAATTAAATTAAATATAAATGTCATGCAGTCACAATAATCAAGAATCACAATAGTCATAACCACACATAATCAACCTACTAACTCAGCCGCCATTACTTAGATAGTCTTGTATACTGTACAGACACTTTTCTAAAAGAAATACTTTCAGTTTACTTTTAAATATATTGGATGTGTAAACAGTGCCTTTAATATCGCTTGGTAACCTATTAAATATTTCAACTGCCTGGTATGCAGTACTATGTTTATATATGTTAAGCTTTAGTTGAATTTTATGCTTAAGATCTTTTCTTCTGGTACTCTCTCTGTCGCGTCTTTCGTCCTCGGTTTCAAATTCATGAATGTATTTCACTAGGTGATTGAGAAGAACTGTTATATAGAGGCTAGGAACTGTCAAAATATTTAAGTTTTTAAAGTGGTCTCTGCACGATTCTCTTTGTGATATACGAACCATTGTTCGAATACTCCTTTTCTGTAAAATAAATGCCTTGCTGCTATTGTATGCATAACTATTGCCCCAGTACTACCTTATTGGATTGAAATTCCGATTCAATGAGCCAGATTACAGATAGTAAACATATATCTTGTTAGTTTTGTAGTTAATGACTGATGTTACTGAGCCAGATTACAGTTAGTAAACATATATCTTGTTAGTCTTGTAGTTAATGACTGATGTTACTGAGCCAGATTACAGTTAGTAAACATATATCTTGTTAGTCTTGTAGTTAATGACTGATGTTACTGAGCCAGATTACAGTTAGTAAACATATATCTTGTTAGTCTTGTAGTTAATGACTGATGTTACTGATCCCTCGTTACAGATAGTAAACATATATCTTGTTAGTCTTGTAGTTAATGACTGATGTTACTGATCCCTCGTTACAGATAGTAAACATATATCTTGTTAGTCTTGTAGTTAATGACTGATGTTACTGATCCCTCGTTACAGATAGTAAACATATATCTTGTTAGTCTTGTAGTTAATGACTGATGTTACTGATCCCTCGTTACAGATAGTAAACATATATCTTGTTAGTCTTGTAGTTAATGACTGATGTTACTGATCCCTCGTTACAGATAGTAAACATATATCTTGTTAGTCTTGTAGTTAATGACTGATGTTACTATAATCCCTCGATACAAAATACAAATATTTGTCTGTGTATAGATACTACTATAGATACGAACACGTTAGACAGAAACCACGTGGACCCAAACACTGCATGGGTAATGTGGCACTTGCTGTTTCTGTCTTTCTGGTTATACGGAACTCTAAAAGGTTAGAAAGAATTGTTGTAGAAACTTTGGGTAGTTTTACCTATTTTTGCTTCACGTGCTCAGAAATCGCTTCACTTTTTACAAATATTATTTTTCGGTTCCTTTCAGTACCAAGAACTATTATACTAGTCTGTTGATACGAAGCAACCCAGCAATTTCCAACACGACAACAGTAGGAAATTGCGAAACAGTCTTCTTTTTAAGTTATTCTTGGAGTGCAAGAGAGGCTTAAGTCGAATTGGCACGAATGAAAATTAAATACTGTATTGTGGTTTTCTTGAATTGATTTGTTATTGTTTCCTCGCATATTGTGAGAGAAAAATACTATTCAAGCTTCGCCTCATCATTCCAATATCACTCAGCCGTCATTTGATTTACCTCAAGCCTGGACAGTAATGTGCTCTATTAATCCTTTATACTTTTATAATTCTCATAAACTGGAGAAGAAACATTAATAAGCATTCAAATAAGTATCTAATTCGTTTTTTTTTTGTTTTAGATAGTAACTACTTGTGAATCAATACATAACTGATTTATCCGACACAGAAGAATTCTCATCGACAAACTGTTAATTTTTGGTTCCCCCTAATTCATATTAAAACTTGGCAAGATGGTGAAAGATGACCCTCCCGCCACAGAATCGACACCAAACCCTGAAATAAATATATCAAAAAATAAGGTACCGAAAAGTATTACTGCTAACTATTCGTCTTTACTAATGTTATATTTTACACCAAGACTTCTGCGAGTGTCTTTCACTGCATTACTCATGCTGTCTGCTGCAATCAGTAGTGTTATAGTGGCATTACTGTGTCCAGTTTTGATAAGCAAAGTATGTAGTCAGTAGAATAACTGGGCATATGAGACTTAATATCTGGTATTTCAGGCTAATGAACGCACTCTTAGAGTCATTTATTTTAGCTTTCATAAGTGCTCTCTTGGGGCCTATATGAAAAAAGCATGTTGAATTTGACTGTAATGCCGTGCAGGCTTCGTGTTTCAAAGTTCTACTGGCACTGCAATTGAATTGGGCAAGCGTTAAGCTTACCATTAGACAAACGACATAACCGGCTCATTGTACATGCACCATGGGATATAAAAATAATGTATAAATCGAAATAAAGAATGGCTATTCTAAAGTCCTAAAGTAGTTCCGCAGTAGTATTTCTTTTACCGGAAAATCGAAAGGAAACTTTCTATCAATTTCCGGATTAGAAGATAATATCACTGTTATTTAGCCTTTATCCCTTCATATTGTAGGCATAAATGCTCTTGGTATTAATTTTCTAATGTATACCTTTATAATATTTGGTATCTAAGTTATTGATTCATCTTTGAAGGCAAAGAAGAATAAAAAGAAGAAAAAGCACTCCAATAGAAGCGAGACCAGTGTGTCTTCTAGTAGCGTATCTGAAGTGGGTACAATCCCTCCAGTTCTGGACGAAGTTCCGAAGGAGGAGTTTTATGATGCTCATGAAAGCTATCATATTCTGCCAGGTACGTAATATAAGTACTGCGGGCTTTTTGTATAACTTAGGTTAACTTAGCTCTAAGTCTAGATTTTTGTAAAGTGACAGTTCTTAACATTTTCTTACTTCTAAGTTAAAGCAAGCGAAAGGTGAGAATATTTTTCTAAATCCAAATTATAAAGAGAACATGCATTCGCCATAAATCACTTTGTTTATTACCTTGTGAATTTGGGAAGCCAATATTCACAACCACCAGTACCGCAGTAGTAGTAGTACAATTTAGTAGTTCACAACACAATCATCCTATCACATCCGTACTATGCGAAATATACTATACTACACTACACTATACTATATATACTATAAATGCGAAAGTGTTTGTATGTTTGTTAGTTTGTCCTTCTTTCACGCAGCAATGGAGCAACGGATCCACGATTTTTGGCATGGATATAGTTAATGGACCGGAGAGTAACATAGGCTACTTCTTATCCCAGAAAAATGGACGGTTCCTGTAGGAACGTGGCTGAAACCGCGGGCAGAAGTTGGTAACAAATAAATCCTCTCTAAGAAAGGTAGGCAACGCGCTCTCCATCCTCTGCCCAGAGACAGAACATCTGCAATGCCAGAGCATTGCAGATGTTCGTAAGCAGCGGTAACATACGTAATGAAAAATGATTTATTCTTAATCCTTTGATTCTATGACTAATACGAGCTGCCTAATAAATGTGTACAATTGACAGAAACCCCGAATCCCAGCCAGCAGACCACAATCCCGACTGTAAGCCCAGCTGTAGGGGCAGCTCTGCTTGTTGCTCAGTCTGAACACGGACAGAATCCGAAGATTCAAGGGACTCCATCATCAGGTCAAACGCATAGTGCCGGAGCAGCAAGAAAGGAACCATCTTCAGTGACAGTTAGTACTCTCTTGACTGTAGTCTGGCGCCAAGCAGTACTGTGCATGCAAATTTGTGTTCCAGTTTCATGAACGTAAAAGTCGGTAAAAGTGTGTTATGGAGGAGGCCTGTGTTTAGCGGTGGACATTTCCGCCTGATGATATTCTTTATAATCATAATATTAATCTTTGTACTTAAAATAGTAATTGTATTGTTTACAGAAACCTGTAACTGGCCCCAATTAAGCCGAAATATAGCTTCAGGTGATATGAAAAAGAAACAACGAAAATCGCACATATTAAAATCTTAAGTACAAAAATACTTTCTAAAGTGTTAACCCAAACTAGCCTGATATTCACATAATTATATCAAGTTAATAAATGTTCATAACACTTTTATTCAGATACTGATGGAATAGTGAAGACCGAATCTCTTGACAATAAATACCTAACGTAAATAAAGCACATTAATTAAATATGTACAAGTTATTTTATTAATAGTTCCTCCAAAATTATACTTATAGCTACCTGATAATATTTTATTATTTAGGAATATATTATATGATTATTTTTTAAATTTTATATCGCAGATATTTTAAACCACAGACTTTAAAGTAAAACAGACCAAACATTAAGTATTGAATAGCGGGACAAGTACGCACACATAAATATGTCGCTTAGACTGGGCCGCGTTAAGGATCCTTGTAGTTAACCGATATTAGATGAGTGCTTCCTTGGGTGGATTAGATTATTGGTTATCTCTGTGAAAATTATATTTTCTCATACAGAGCATAGTTTTGCTCTCTGGTTTGACGTAAAACCAAAAGCACCTCTTTTGTGCGAGTTAAGTGAAAAATGGTTGACTTCCATGTTGAAAAATGCTTTGCGCACAGCACACTAGCCAAACTGGGTTGCCCAGGATTGGCAGGAGTTTTATGTTTTTCATCCAGTCTTTTTTAATACTTTCATTCGTAGGAAATCTGGAACAAAAATTATTTGTGAATCAGTTAATACCTACTAACTGAATGAAAAGTACAGATGAAACGGAAATAAGAAAAATTACATAGCTTCCACAAGCAATGTATTTTTGTTATTTATTTATTTTCCTAAATTTAATACTTTTATTTGCTACTAGCTGCTGCCCCGCGGTTTCACCCGCGTGGAGATTTTGGATTACATGGTTTTTATTGTTTTGCGCGGAACCCTAATTATTTTTCTATAATTAAAATAGCCTATGTTACTCCTTGTAACATCAGCTATCTGCCAGTGAAAATCCCGTCAAAATCGGTCCAACCGTTTCGGAGATTACCCGGAACAAACAGACAGACAGCCAGACAAAATTTTTAAAAATGGTTGTTTTGTTATAATAGGTACCGTATATACTTTCATATGCATTTAGTAAAAAGCTGTTATTTTGATATTACAAACAGACACTTCAATTTTATTTATTTGTATAGATAGTGGCATATTGAAAATGTAAATAATATTTACGTTATTCAAGGTTAAGATTTGACACAGACAAATAAAGTAAAAATGGAATATTCGTCTTTGTTGCTAATTTTATTCCTAGAGTCTTAATGCGCTTCCTGTTATTGTATCAAGTACTTGAGCTGTCAAATTTTGGCCCTTGCTAACAAATTCTACATAATACTCTCCGATTACTCTAGTTCAAGGCTAAAAGCATTAACAAATAGCGTCTAAGATAGATTATCGACGTAAAAAACTGGTTGGCATGAACAAAATATTTGAATTCACTTGTAGAAATCACAATGAAATTCTAAACAGAATGGATGAACTATTTACATACCTAAAATTTGTACGGAACCCTCGATGCGCTAGTCCGACTCGCACATGGCGCTAAATGGATTACGCCAATTGCCGGGGACAACGCCGCAGCCAGTATATTACCAAAATCCTTACGTCAAGATCCAGAATACTACATATTATAATGTCTTTGCCAAATATTTCAAACACAAACTCCTTTGCCTAATCCAAATAAAAATAGTCTATAGACAAGCAGAGACAAGCCACAAGCCATCGCGTTTTTGAAGTTGTCCAAGTGGAGATAACATTATCCAATCTATTCGATTCTAAAATCTACTAATACGCATTTATTTAGCACTCTATTCGGAAGTCCCGTTTAATCGGGACTTCCCGACTTTTATTTTTAGTAAGTACCTACTTATTAAATCTATCCATAAAAAATCTAAATTTGGATTCTTGCGGTCATTGCACCTTTACTTTATTAGTGGTTACAACAAAACAAGACACCACCTTCTGTGGCGTGGCGAGGCCTCACTTCACCACGCCATAGAAGGTGGAAGAACTAAATTCTTCTAAACCAAAGTGTCCAGTCACACAGTCTTTGTAAAATACCAATAGGTAATAATTGTGTTGGGGCAATCCAAGTAGTTTGTTATCTGACGTTTATTGTAAACTTTTGGTGCAGATAGAACAAATTTTGTGTACAGTCTCTTCTAATTGATATAGAATATAAGTAATAGACTTACTGATAAATTAGCTTATTATTGAAACATAACAATTTCAATATTTTAAAACTAAATCTAGTTAGTAATAAGTGTTACCAGATAACCGTGTATAGAGAGGAAAACACCTAAAACAGTTATTTATTTATTATTAACACACAACTAACTATGTGCTTATTTAAAAATATTTGTGCACAAAACAGCGTTTTTGCACGTTTACTTATTCGCGTATAAACTGCATCTCACTTCATCTAATGCTATCATTAGTAGTACAAGAAGAATATGCAAGCACAGTTTTGGATTGTAAAACTATGATTCTTTTTTATGCTATTCGGTAACGAGACGAGCTGGTCGTTTGCCTGATGGTAAGCATAACGCCGGCCCATAACTATTGCAGTGCCACTCAGAACTTTGAAATACAAAGGCCTGCGCGGCACTGCAGTGCGCTCGTTACCCTGAGACATTAGGTATTAAGTCTCATAAGCCCAGTAATTTCACTGGCTACTCTGCTCATCAAACCGGACACAGTAATGCTTGCACACTACTGCTTGGCGGCAGACTTCACGAACAAACCGGTGGTAACAACCCAGACGGACACTCGCAGAAGAGTTAGTCCTCCCACTAACAAAAGACAATGCAAGATGCAAGAGATGTGATGCAAGAGTTGTCACCAATCTGTGAATCATTTTGAAACTTTTCGCAGCGTTTTCAACATGTTATTGCCTGTTCAAGTGTTCAGTTCTGTTAAATTACTTGTCCCCGCAGCGGTTCGTATCGGTATTGGTTTTCCAAGCACATCAAAGTGTTTGAATGTAAATGTATACGTTTTATTTTCATTGGAGTCTTGCTATCCTACTCCTGTCTATTAAATTGAAGGGTCTGTTACTACCCATGGCTTTATTGCATGGATAGCAAAATCAGAACTGTAAGCAAAGAATGGAAGTATTGATTTTTTGGTAGCTCCGTGGCTATACAATATGGAATGTAATCTATATGCGACAGATAAATAAAATTGAAGTATCTGTTTGTAATGTCAAAATAACAGTTTTTTACTTAAGGCATGCAAAAGTATATACAGTACTTACAACAAAAAAGCAATTTGTAAAATTTTTGTTAGTCTGTTTATTTGTTCCGGCTAATCTCCGAAACGGCTGAACCAATTTTGAAAGGACTTTCACTGGCTGATAGCTGTTAATATAAGGAGTAACTTAGGCTACTTTTATCTTAGAAAAATAATTAGTTCCGCACAAAAGAATCCCTAAAAATCAATATGTCCGCACGGGCTGCAGCTAGCATATAAAAAAATATGTGATAGACTAAATATACTCTCTCTCTCTCATAATCATCAATACAGATGATGATAATGATGATGAAGATGTAATAGAACTCTTCGGGACGTTTGTCCTGAAACGGGGGTCGAACTCTCAAATCTTTCTTGAAGTATATAAAATGTGTATTATTTTAGGCATGGAAAAGTCATCTCGTTATAAAGCTACAAATAAAAAACAGCCAAAAACAAAACCTAGAACCGCCAAGAAGCGCAAAAGTGATGGTGACAATTTTAATCATTATTTATCCTAAGTTACATGTGCAGTATGTTTTTTATTTTCCTTAGCTATCTTCTTACTATTTCAGGATTTATAGTCTTTGATTTGACCCTATCTAACCTTTATATCACCTTTATTTCATCTTTAACTCACCTTATTCTCACCTCTCACATCGTGGCATGTGATTGAAATTTGCAAATACAAACAAACAACAAATTGTAACCAATACACTAGACCTATATAGATAAGAACTGGATCTCAAGTAGTAGTATCAGAAGTAGTCTCTCAAATTTTTAACTTGTAGGTGTTAACTATCCAGGCAAGCACTGGACGTGCTCCAGCACCGTGCATACTACAGTACGTTTATAATTTTAGGATCCACCTGTTCTATGTTCCTTGCTGAGATAACGAAGAGACTAAATGCAAAAAGGAGACAGGAAGTGGAAGCTCCAATAAATATTATCCGTAAGAAATTTTATTCAGATAAGTATCAACAGATTTTTTATACTGTAAACTGAGACGAGCATATATTTTGTTTGCTTGAGGGTGAGCATTAACTTCTGTCCAAAACAACTATCGGTAGGCCATCCAGATCTTTGAAACCATACATGGCCGGTCGTTATCACATATTAACTCTCATAGCTACAGTAGGTACAGTCAATTTTGCTCATCAAACCGGAGGTTTCTAGTTCTTGGTAATGAAACTACACTCTAGCGATGGTACTAGTACCCATTCAGACGCCAGTCGCAAAAGAAATAGGTAATCCAACGACCTGTTTCTGTTCACATTTTGCATGCTTACATATTTGCAACTTATACATCTACTTATAGTTGCACTGAATCTATATTTAAAATTATCTTTCTATCTTACAGAAACAATCATAGACAGCATCACAAATGCATTGCCAATAAAAATTTCGAAAAGGTCACTACCGAAGGTCGCCTCGCCGATCAAAATCGATCAGCTGCAAGCGATATCACCAGAGCTGTTACCTAATGATACAATATCCGTACCCTATTCTCGACCTATTGAACAAGATGAAGCCATTATACATGAAGTAATAGGAGCATCAACGTCTGATAGATCAGGATTTAAAATGCCAAAGGTTATATGACAGAACAATTTAAATGGGACCGCTTTTGTAGGTGTGGTACCTATTTGCAACTAGGCAAGGCACGTAAAACTCTCAATCCAAGAGACGCTGAGCGATGAAATTGGAGTGATCGTAAATGTTGAACTTCCGAGCCAGCTATGGATTTCCATAGCTGGCTCGGAAGTTCAACATTTACGAAAGATAATGCTGCGGCCCATTCCCTGGACATTTGTCCAGGGAATGGGCCGCAGCATTATCTTCTCTCAATATCATAATCTAATACTGTGATCATCAAGACGCCTGCCAAGCGTGGTGTATCATGTCAAAATCTCCCCTTTATGAAGGGGCTAAATATCGACTTCCCCCATGGGGGAGGTCGATATGTAGGAGTGGATTTTTGCCAGCTGATGATGATATTGATGTTGTAAGACAGAAAGACAGAAAAGAGCCAGATTCCAAAACCTTTTGTATCAGCCTCCTTGTCATAAAGATATTTACAAAAGAAATGTGTACAATATGTGTCATAAAGTATATAATAAATTACCGGAAGACATCAAAAGATTAAATGGCAATCATTTTAACAAAAAACTGTATAAGTGGCTATTACAAAACTGTTTCTATAGCATAGCTGAATATTTAAACTTTAAGTGACATAACATTAATATGACTATTTTAATATTTGCACGCCTGCTTGCAGGCTGAATACTGTGACTTTATTTTTGGAACATCTGAAATATGTAATATTATGTATTCTTGCAAATAAATGTTTGATTTGATTTGATTTGTAGATGCCAGTGGTGAACAGTGAAATAATAAAATTGGCCGTGGAGAATCGTCGGAAACCAGTGATGGTGGAAGCCTTTACAGCTACAGGTGGAGACCACGATGTAGCAAGTGAAATCGCTAAGCACGTGGGCACGTTAAGGAAGATATCGCTGATAGCTGAAGAGTTTAATCAGAAAACTGGTAAGAATCAAGACTAATGTCTCTCTAATATAGAGCATAGGATGGCACAACGTTGAAAAGTGTTACATATGTGTGATAACATTTCAAGGACTGCATTTAAAAACAATTATACCGCGTTTTTATATAAAACTGTGCATCATATCTTCACTCTTATTTTAGGTCAATAATACATAAAATACATCTTTGCCCGCGGCAACGCTTGGTACTAAGATAATATGTAAATAGATTTTTACCAGTATTTAACATAGGCCAAACTCTTTCTCTCTTTTTCTGGGAGAAGGCCGGTATCCCAGCGATGGGAAATGATAAAAACATAAGAATAAGACTGATGACGATTATGATGATGATGAACATAGCCTATATTACTCAAGGATAATGTAGCTTCCTACTAATATAACACTTATTTTTTAAATCAGACCAGTGGTAACAGTAATCAAACTTAATCTATTTATAATAATGATTGTTTAGTAGCATAGATTCACCGCAAATATATTTCTGTTCTTCCAGCAAAAAACCTAAAAGAAATTGTAGACAGCGTTCAAGAGGATCTTATTAAAAAGCTAGAAGAAATACAGGCGGAGAAGAAGGCCCAAGCCCTTGCTGAATCCCAAGCTCAGGCCTTGAGAGTTCTAAACGAAAGTAAAGAGGATTCCAACAAAGAAGAATGATTGACAATACAACAAAAACTTTTCGCAGAGTTATGACAAATTAACTGTCAGAGCGTATTTTATAGCAAATGATCAAAATTTCAAAAATCAAGCGAGAAAATTACCTTTCGTCAAAATTTTACTTGTTTCAAAAGCCAGGAAATAAAGAAAGAAAGAAAACAAAGAACTTGTTTCAAATTTTTGTTTAGGTTTTAAATTTATTTGTGAGCGAACTGTGTGAGCGTGTTAACGTGTGCTTTAATAAAGATTCTGCAGGTTCTGCAGCAGTGAAAATGAAAAATAAAACTGATTATGCTTAGTGATAGAATTCAGTGCCTACTCCCAAGTGTTGAACAAAATATTTGAAATTGAAGTTACAAATAATAAACCTACAGCAAATGTACAAGTTAGTTTATATATTCCATCATAATACCATATTATGAAGTTATAAAGGATAAGAGACACATTAATACAAATGGTCTGTACCTACTTTATCATATGAAATTCTCTTAAGATTTATCCAGATACTTTATTGTTGTGCTCATAGATAAGAGTACCTAACCTTAACCAAGCTGACGAGGCGAGAAAGTTAAGGAGAAAATTTGTATAGAATGGGTTTCCAATTCCTTCTCTCTACCCACCATAGAAAGAATTTGGTTTACTGATAGTAGTTTATTTGATAAATTATTCTTAACTAGCTTCTGCCTGTAGGTTCTGTTGCCCGCGGTTTCACCCGCGTTCCCATATGAACCGTGCATTGTTCCGGGATAGACAGAAGCCTATGTTACTCTCCGGTTCAAAAACTATATCTATGCCAAAAATCACGTCTATCCGTTGCTCCGTTCCTGCGTGAAAGAAGGACAAACCAACAAACACACTTTTTCGCATTTGTAATATTAATAAGTAGGATTATTTTCTTTAGGCATTAGTGGGATGAAACTGCTCTTGTGTGCCTGTATTTAAGAATATAAAATAGAATATCTCTACTAATATTATAAATGCGAAAGTGTGTTTGTTGGTTTATTGGTTTGTTGGTTTGTCCTTCTTTCAGGCAGCAACGGAACAAGGGATCGACGTGATTTTTGGCATACATATATTTTATGGACCGGAGAGTAACCTAGGCTACTTTTTATCCCGGAAAAATGCACGATTCCTGTGGGAATGCGGGTGAAAACCGCGGGCAGAAGCTAGTCTTCTTAGTAAAACTTCAATCCTAATACTAAGATGATTAGACATTTTCAGGTCAAATGGAGAACCAAGATGCAGGCCCAAAAGGGGCAGTAAAGCGATTGCCGGATCATATCAATCAATTTAAACAATTTCGCAGTATTTCCAAGGATAAGTTAAATAATGGTGTGTGAAGACGTATTTAGTCTCAAAGTCCAGTAATTTCACTGACTACTTTGCTCCCGGAACACAGTAATGTTAGCACGTTACGGCTTGGCGGCAGATTACGTGGATAAAGCGGTGGTGCCCACCTACCAGATGGGCACTTGCAGAAGAGTTAACTCCTACCGCCTGGTAGGTGGCACCTATCTTGTGGCTCCTTATTAGACCTATCTTCTCTCATTCTATGCTAGTGGTGTTTATTATAATTTGTAAATTATAGCTTGACTATTATACGTGGGACGGCTGACAGCTATGGCATCGTGAGTGAGGATGAAGTTCTATATTTGTACAATCAAAACGTACACAATGTTGTACTTTATTGATGGTGAGGGATGTTCATTGTTTCTTCTTAACCACAGACTATAAAAACCAGATGTCACGCGTATCAAGCTATGTTTAACAAACTATCATTTATACTTATTTTTTTACCTCAGAATATTTTTATATAGTTCTTTATGTTATGTATAGTTCTTATCAGTTTTACCCGCGCGGAGATTCTCACAAAAACCGAGTATTTTAACAAAGCTGATTTTTGTGAGAACATCAGTTTTTTTTGTCAGGAAGAAATTCGTGCGCTGTCAACTCAAAATGTAAATTATACAAAAGTAAAGTGCCAAGAATTGTAAGAAGCCCTGCAAATGTGTGCAACAGCAAGAGATCCATAAGTACAGTTCTTGAGAAACCTGATGAATCGGGTAGTATTGGTAAGGTTATAACTTAAAATTATTGTATATAAACTTATATATGTATTATATCACCCAGATATTAATACTATATAAATGTCCCTACATATTTATTCTTTCATTAATGTGGATGTTTTTTCTTTCCAAAAGTATAGGTGCACAATAGTTGTTGTTATGATGAATAAGAGACGTCAGAAGTCACTTTACCACAAGGATTTTTTTCCAATCATTACAATTTTAGAAGTTAGTCTATGGTTCCTACCACGTGCAGGTCGCAGCCACCAGAAATACAAATGAAAAATGTTTTTATTTCAGGAGACAATAAAGCAGGCCCCAGTAAAAATAAGAATTGTATAGGGAAGAAAGATACTTGTGAGTAATATCTATTTAAATAAATAAAAAGTATATTTATCTCTACTAATATATACACATTAGGTTTAGGTTTAAAGACATTTATTCTCAAAAAAAAAACACATTATAATAAGGTAAAGCTGTTTATTTCTTTGTAACCTCAGATAACCTTTATATGTTGAAGTAAATATCGATCGGTAAATGATAATGAAGCGAAAGAAGCAGTTCAGTCCTCTGCTTCTCTGCGTAAAAGTTTGATGAAATTACTCGGCTTATGAGATTTAAAAATTAACGTCTCAGGGTAACGAGCGCAATACAGTGCCGCACAGTTCTGAGTGACATTGAAATTGTTATGGGCTACCATCTTCCATTAGGCAAACGAACCGCTTGTCTAGTTATGACAAAAAAAATGATATTATGATCATAATAGTAAGTTTTTTTTTATAGCAGCTACGGAAGCAGTGCGGCCTAGTCAAATACCACGATGGAAGCAGAGTATGAAAGATAATTTAATAAAAGTAAAACCGAAAAATATTTACAACTCGAAGGAACACCGGCTTTT
Source organism: Crocallis elinguaria (assembly GCA_907269065.1). Taxonomy (NCBI): domain Eukaryota; kingdom Metazoa; phylum Arthropoda; class Insecta; order Lepidoptera; family Geometridae; genus Crocallis; species Crocallis elinguaria. The sequence goes on along the minus strand of OU026079.1, from coordinate 4,027,972 downwards.
AGATGAGTGTAGAAATGTACAGCAAGTACAATTGTTAATCAATCAAGGTAAATTAAAATATGATCCTTTGTGGATCCAATTTAAAAAAAATGCCCTCGTGGTTGACCGCTAGTGCTAAAGGTGATATCAGACAGTTCACTGGAGTGAACATTCACTCGAATGAATGCTTCATTTTTCTTTCATTCCATGTTCACACGACTTACTGCAAATGACAAAGAAAAGAACGTTCATCTGTTATTTACTTTAAATATGTCATCGAGTGAAGTCGTGCGTCTCGGAATCCGTTTAATTTGTGACCATTTAATCCAAAAGTTAGCCAATTTTCCGTGACGCAACGACACGTGCGTCTGCTACCGAGCTCGAGACAAAATGGCCGAATCCGAGTGAACGTCCTCTCTGTGTGCAGACCGTTCATTCGCAGTTGGAGTGAAAGATGCCGAATGGTAAAATCTAACATCGTCGGATCGGTTCATTAATGAATTCATTCGGCACTCTTGTTTCATTTGGGGTTCAGACGAATCATTTCTAGTGAAAGATGCCGAATGAAAGACAAAAATGAACGAAAAGCGAACCGTCTGATACCGCCTTTATGACTTCTGACTTCTGAGCCTTGAATAAAAATTTAGTAATCTATACAAATAAATAAAATTGAAGTGTCAGTTTGTAATATCAAAATAACAGCTTTTTACCAAATGGATTTGAAAGTATATACGGTAACGATAACAAAACAACCATTTTTTTAAATTTTGTCTGTCTGTCTGTCAGTCTGTCTGTTTGTTCCGGGTAATCTCCGAAATGGCAGGGCCGATTTTGACGGGACTTTCACTGGCAGAAAGCTGACGTTATAAGGGGTAGCTTAGGCTACGTTTATTTCAGAAAAAAATTACGAGTTCCGAGCAAAAAAATAAAAACCATGAAATCCAATATCTCCGCGCGGGTGAAGCCGCGGGCAGCAGCTAGTTTAAAATAAAAGAGTCGGTCATTTTGCTGTCACAAAAGAGTTTCGTTATTTATTTGTAACTCTTCCTCTTCTAGATTACCACCCAGAGGAGCGTGTCCGAATTGCATCTATAGCGAGACCTATACCTACAATGGGGAAAATATACCCAAGAAGTAATCTCGTCCAAACGAATAATATAAATGGTATGAACAGTAAGCAATATAAAATTCATAGTATAATACTACTACTACTAGCTTTTGCCCGCGGTTTTCACCCGCGTTCCCACAGAAACCGTGTATTTTTCCGGGATAAAAAGTAGCCTATGTTACTCTCCAGTCCATAAACTATATCTATGCCAAAAAACACGTTGATCCGTTGTTCCGTTACTGCGTTAAAGAAGGACAAACCAACAAACGTACAACAACACTTTCGCATTTATTATAGTAGGTACGGATAACGTAATAAACAATTTTAAACGGTGGATTAGTAAAACTATTTTGTCTTTGACAATGTTATATTGAATCGAATGAAAACGTAGTTTAACTATTCAAGCGTTTAACACTGTTTATTAATAAGAGCCCTACTATTATAGAAAATATTTTTTTTATACTTACTAATATTTGTGTGTGAATTGGCTAGTTTTGTCCTAGTAACATAACACAATAGCAGTATTTTTGTATGAAAGTTCTTTTGATTTTGTCTCATTTGAAATTAGTTGTAAAGCAACATATCAATTGACCTTTCCAAGCCCAAAAATTGCAGATAGAAATAGGTATTGCCTAAGGTCAAACGCCGGGTACAGATTAACAATGAATTACATTGTCCGGTCGAGATTAAGGTTCAAAGGATCCAATAGAGATCTACAATAGATAGGAGACGATCAATGGCCAGCTATTGACATATTGACGAGTTTTGGGATGTTGCCTTATCAGATACAATCGCAATATTATGTGACATATTTGACTATTGTTGTATTATTGGCAACACATTTTGATTATGTATCAAGACTCTACGAGACCATGAGATTTTCTTATATTCAACCGCCTTTAGGAGGAGGTTATATTGTGTTCGATTGTATGTTTTTTTTTATATATGTTAACCGAATTTTCCGTTAATTGTGGACCGATTTTGAACATTATTTTTTGTTTGAAAGGGTGGGTGGTGTCGAGGTGGTCCCATATAAAGTTTTTGAAAGAAAACATAAAGGTGAAAAATGGGAATTGAATTGTCATATATCACGGTATTTTCATCGAAGTTCCCGCTTTTTTAATAGCATTTTTAATTGTTATTATTCAACGAGGTGATGAGACTGGCTGGGCTCTTACCTGATAGTAAGTATAACGCCTGCCCATAACAATTTTAATGCCACCTGAAATATTAAAAGCCTGCGAGGCGCTACAGTCGGCTTGTTATTCTTAAACATCAGATGTATGCCCAGTAATTTTACTGATTAGATACTTCAATCAAACCGGAACACAGTAACTCATACATTTTTTCTGGGCGGCTGTTCCCATTTGTTTTTTTTTATACTATTTGATAACGAGACGAGCTAGTCGTTTGCATGATCGTAAGCATAACAAATGCAGTGCCACTCAGAACTTTGAAAAAAAAAAGACCTGTGTGGCACTGCGCTCGTTACTCTGAGACATTCATCTCATAAGCTCAGTTATTTCACTGGCTGAGTTCTTCATTTGTTTCTTAAATATTTAGAGTGATGATGACTTTGATATTGATGATTATGAAGTCACCGCTCGATCATATGTCGTAGTAATGAATCTAAAAGTACTATACTGTGGTGGACCATGCAATGATTCGATGAAGCCTTCCCTATTGCTGGCCTGGCAAGCTATAACTCTCAAACTAAAGATATGTTACCAAGTATCTTTGGTATCTTCTGGTAATTGACTTGAGTGCCAGTCCGCATTTTAGGCTAAGCGTGGTTCTGAGTTCACACCTTAGAACTGATCGTCATTAAAGATCAGATCATAGGTCATCAGGTCAAGATACATGCTCTGCATCTGTTTTTCCTGAACATTACAATCTGGGAGTCTTCAAGAGACGAGTGAACAGGTATCTTCTGGGCAAACGTGTTACATCGTCGACCGCGTCGTCGCTTAACATCAGGTGAGACAGCGGACAAACGCAAGCCCATTTGCAATTAAAAAAAAAATATAGGTCAAAGATTTATTTTAAGATACCTACTTAAAAAATGGTCCCGTTTAGTGTAAGTGTACTTATATTATTATTTCGGCCATTGACCCGACAAAAAGAATAACTTGACACTATATTGGTATTAAATTTGTCTTTCAGCTCTATTGTAAGTTAACTATACCCGGATATAATATTGCTTTTCTACATTATTTGGCTTATTTTCCTCAGATTGGTTCCTTGAATTGAATACTCCGGTCAATTCTTTAGCTTCAAATGACAATGTCACTAATCCAACTTCCAGGAATATAATTAGTACAGGAGAGAAAAGTCACGATGGTAAGGATATGTTAGTTTTAAATATAAATTTCATGGAACAAATAGAGAGACATCATGACATAGACATAGATAGGGAGACATGCATGAGCAACTAGCTCAGGAGCACCATTCATTATTACCAAGAGCACTAACCATACCACTGGAGTAGCTTTGCCGGTGACCCAAGGCCGTATAAGCTACATAAAGAAACTAAGGTAGCTTAGGTAGATTCCGGCAGGGCGAAATGGACAATTGGACAATACATCCCAAGCAGGATGTCAGTGCAGGCCTAAAGCCCCCATTACGAATAAGAATAAGGGAGACATATCTATCCACATATTGGTCCCAGGGACAATTTGGTTCATCACTTTGCTTACCACTTTATCTGTATCTATATTTCTACACTTATAATATTATAATTTGGTAAACTTGTAAGTGTAACTGTAACTTTTAAAGTATTTAAACATAATATTATTTTTTTTTTACATAATGTATTTTTTTAAAGGCTCAGGATTTTTACGAAAGTATAAACAAACATCTTAAAAAAATCCGTATATCAACGGAAACCGTGACCATTCCTTCTCTCGCAGTCAAACCCTCTTCCAACTGAAGGAAATCTTGGCGACGATGTTTTTTCTCGCCAATTAAGAAGCCGTTTCGTTACATCGATAGACTAATATGTATAATTATGTTAAAGATAATATAATTTTAGATATGTTTATTGTATATTTTACAGGTGTTGAAGTAAAACAACAAGGTATACATGGACCAGTATCCAAACCTGTTTTCAGTTCTTTGGTCTCACCTAATAAATATTGTTTAACCAAAGACGAAGATACCCTCAGCGATTGGGTATCGTCAGACATAGAATATCCCACGAGAGACACTGAATCTGGTGAGCATGGTTTTGAGATAGCAGCGACATGAGACATCCTATAAACAGAAATAATAAACAAAATGTTGACTCATACTACATACACACTTGCACTAGTATTCCCTGTATCACAGGTGGCATGGATACATACAGATACCCAACACAAACATCCAAGACCCGAGAATTATGCTTGCTTTATGAAGTTTGCTGCATCGCTTTGCAGGCAGGATTAAGTACTACCAACTTAGCCGTAACACTGGAGAATATAATATTTCTTAAAACCAGATACAACCACCTTGTTAACATGATGTATTATTTTAACAGGTTATCGCTCTTCAAGTCCTCCTAAATATTCACCAAAGGACTTCAACAATTCGCATTCGCAGAGTACAGTGGTGACTAATATTGTCGAAGAAAGTAGTGAAAATTCTTATGAAAAATTATTGGCGGAGAAGGAATTTCCTGAAAAAGACAGCATGGGTGATAAATTAAAAAAAAATAGAATTATACGCGTTTCTCAATCGACCATCATCTATCAATCTCTTGAGTTTTTTTACATAATTTCAGTTTTACTTTGCCATGTTTATAAATCTAATAGATCTACAAACAATTTTGTTCGCAGATACAAATAATGTACATAAACAACCAACTGTGGTGATAGCTAAATTAACATCAACTCATCTATTGACAGAACTTTCACAAGAAACCAATTGCACGAATAAAACAGGTAAAGTAGAGTACAGGGAAAGAAACACACTTTCATATTTTTTCAATATAGTATCCAACTTTAATATTTAAGTAAAACCACAGACCCTACAAACAAATTATAATATTATAATTTGGTAACATCTAAGAAATAGAAGATAATTACAAAGATCCAATTTCAAGTTTCCACAGAACATTAATTTGATAGATGTTCAATCTCGAGATTGATCTATAAAATTAACGCCATTTGCTGTACGTTATATTGTAACCTTCAGATTATTTAATTAAATTTCATTGAGATTATCTTGGAAAATTGGGTCGATAATAATTCATTTAAGTAACAAATCTAACACAAATTCTGTGCGATAACAGAAAAAGTTTACAACACTGGTGTTTATCAAACCGACAGCCAGGCTAGTCACATATTTAGAATCTAGCTTCCGTTTGGTGACAAGTAGAGAAGATCAATCATGTGATGGTAACAAACACATGTATATTGTAGTTACTTTTATAGAGATATACAGGGTGACCTTGAATTGGTATGTTATCACGGAGGGGGGGGGGGATTAGGATTATGGCTGTCCAAAACTTGTGAGAACCTCCCTTGGACACACGTCATTATAAATTTTCCATACAATAAAATAAATTCACTTCAAAAGTGAAGTGCGCGGCATCTTGTAAAATTGTTTCTAAGTATTTTCTAATCAACATTATCATTTAACAAAGTGCAACATAATTCAAGTGAATCCGATGATCTAGGGCTACCCGGCAATTCTATAGTTGAATTTTGACGTAAAATTTAGATGCCATTGTACTCGTAAAAACACTCGTAAAACAAATTGAGACCTCCAGGAGTTGATCCCTTTTGGGATAACATACCAATTCAAACTCAAACTGTATACTAGTATATTCATTTGTTGGTTTTCTGAGTCAGATGCCAAGACTTGGACCATCCAACGATCTATCTCTAGATGCTCCGAAGGAAGCCAAGTTATTCAAAACCAAGCCACAATTCCTTCCTACGTGGACTGTGCGTCAGAAATTCACCAAAAGACGACTAATTTCGAAGAGGATGGTAATTAATTTTCCATTAAGTGATTCTATAGATATATCACCTTATTAATTATTTTTAAACAATAATGTTAAGCTTCATCAATACATATTTTCTCACGTAATTCCGTTAGTTACGTATGCCATCCATCTTTGAGTACACTTTATTTTCGTATTAATTGGTTGGTGCAGAAAAATTCAACAAAAGATGATTTGCCTATTGCTTTAGGTACTTTACTGAGAGGCAAATTTTGTTAGGGAAACAAAGGGTTTAGGCCTCCAAATTATTGTCTCGGGTAATTGAATTTCATCCGGTATACACATGGGAACAGAATTCGCAGGGATATCTCGTATTACCAACTCAAATTCTTTGGTGTGATCAATATTTTAATTCCTTTAAGTATCTTCTGTTTTAAATTGTTTATCTGCTCAGCTTTCCGGTGGATCATTGGTCTTAGTCTGTCTGCTCACTAATGCGGAGCAGAGTCAACACTTGAACTCTACCAATGATGGTTACTTTAGTGATAAGCTTTACTCAACTCTGAACAACTGTCTGCGACATCAAACAGTAAGGAAGATTTATTTCGCAGGTTGTGGTTGCGAGACTCCAACCACCCTCAGCAGTATAGCCGTAACAGATCTCGAGATACGAGACGATATGTCGAGTCAGTGCACCCTAGACCGTGATAGCATCGATGATCACTGCACTATGGAGTGGTCTCAGCCGTGCGGGTCAGAACAAGCATATACTATCTTACTCGATCCTTTATGGAGAATTCTCTGGGAATGAGAAACTACTATAAGTCATGTTTTATAAAACAAAATTTTGCACTTTGTCAAGGTGGACAAATAGGCGCAAGCTTTACGTGCTTCAGAAATTAATTCCATCGCCCTATAAGTTGATTGCCCCCGTGATGTAGTTACACCATGTGGATTGTCAATATTACTTTTCTTTACAGAAAATCTTCATGTGATGAGGCCAAAGCGAAAGAAGGTAATTCAGTAGCTACAAGTGTTGCAGACTCGACACTCTGCAATTTTCACGAATCTATACAGGCTGGAGATTCTTCTACGACGAAGAATTCGGGTAAACGTTATTTATTTTTTTATATATTCTAGGTAAGAGGAGACGAGGAGTTCGTTTAGGTTACTCAGCGTAACGTCTAACCTTAACAATCGTAGTGCCCCCAGAACTTTAAAACACAAAGGCGTTCGTGGTGCTACCGCTGGTGTGCGCTCGTTGCCTTGGGAAACCAGATATTAAGGGTCATTTGTCCAGTAATATCACTGACTACTTTATACATCTAAGTAGTACACAGTAACACCTCACACTGATGCTTGGTGGCAGACTATACAGGCAAACTGGTGGTACTCATCAAGATGGACACTAGCAGCAGAGTTAATCCTACCACGTTGTAGTTACATAAGCTTATTGTAATGTTACAGTGACTAGGTAACACTACTATTTATTTAATAAATATATTAATGAAGGCTAAATCTAATTACAGATTATTTCAAACCGTTTGATGCTCACCATCATTGCTGCTGGAAGAAACATTGCGCAAACAACAGAGGCGTCTGCAAGAAATGTCAGAGATTTAGAAGGTTTCCTAGCAGTCGGTACAAAGGTAAGAGTGCTCTGCTTCTTTCCTTCTGGTATAGACATGTGTCCAGCCCGTGCCGTCCAGCAAGAGTTTGTTATCACTGACAGCGGCTCGACCAAAATTGGACTCCAGAAAATTTACACCACCAACAGCAACTTCACTGGAGCAGCTGTGCCAGCAACCTAGGACCGCACTCCTTTATGTGAAGGATTTGTGATGGCTTGAATAGATAAAATAGTGGGGAAAAGTAATAAAACACACCAAGCGGGACCTCTTGCAGTGCAGGCCTTACCACCCCCACATTGAATAAGAATAAGGATGTGTCCAGCACTGATGTTAACAATAACAGATTTTTAAGCCACCTGAAAGCGCCTCCCATGACGATTTCACGTACTAACCCTGATAGCGCTAATTTGTTATTAAAACTCCCAAATTCTGAGCGCACCGAACCTCGCTTTTAAACCTCGTTTTTAAAGCTTTTACCAGCTTAAAAAATCCTTTTCATAAAATCGTTGAGGATTTTTTCGACTACACTGGTAAGGCCAAGTATAACAGCCCATTAAGTCAAACTACGCTGTGACTTGTGAGCTCTGCTGCATATGACGGATTCGAGGGATGTAACTAGTGTTTCTTTATTACTATTAGCTGTATAGAATGGCGGTTCCTTTGGTAGTGAACCTGCCTGCAAAGCGAAGGGCCCCAGGGTTCGATCCCGGCCGGGACAAACGTTATGTGGTGACTTAGTGATCGTAGAGTTTGTTCTCGGGTCTTGGATGTCGTATATCTGCTGTGTGTGTGCCACGCGACACAGAATTCAAGTGTGTAAGGGTAGTGTATAAGCTTTATTAATTTAAAGTTACCATTTTTATAGTTCTTGTGTTATCATTTAACCTAAATAAAGTTATACTTTTTATAGAGTCTACAACATTCTCCTTACTTGGGGTTTCGATACGAATATGTAGAAGACGATGGAGCCGGGTGTGGAAGAAGACAACGGAGAGATGGGCTATGTGGTCTGGCAAATCTCCGAACAGGTTTAGGAAATGTAAGTAAGATACACAACAAGAACATCCAAGATCCAAAAACAGATTTTGCTCACTACACGAAGTGCCGCGACCGGGCATTGTAGAAACGGTTCCTAGCAACTTAGCTGCGGGGCTGCGGGGGGGGGATGAAGGGAGGTTCTAACAATTTGTGGTCAACCATAGTCCCAATCACCCCCTTCCAGGATAATGTACCAATTCAAACTCGCCCTCTCACGGATAATGTTTGGTCTTTGTTGTTCATTGATCATTTTAAACTGAATCAAGAGAGACGAAACATTGTAACTTTTTATGCAGTGTTTATTTGTAAGGCTGTAAGACTATAATTATAACTTAAGACGGAGTTAGGATCCAAATTGGGTCCATTCAAATATGCTTTACGCCAAATTTATAGATGTCATGGCAGCGAAAAAAATTTATATTAATCTTCACCATATTTCTAATGAGAAAGTAAACATAAAAACATGATTTCAATAAATTTAATTTTTCAGTGCGCCTGATCAATTATCTACAACGGTCAATATTTTGGGAAAGTGCTGATGTACAGACGAGCACATTTGTCTACAGAGAAATAGGTAAAGCCTTCTTTCGTTTTATAAAGTGTAGGTATACTTATTATAATTGCTGACCATTTATGTAATACATTAAACCGATTGAGTAATTAAAAAAAGCTATTTTCACTGCATCTTTAGTTTGGTTTCATGTGGTGTATTACGGTCGTGGGAGAATTGTACCACAATCTCTTCCAGTGTGTACTGTAAGACTCCATAAGGGAAGATCCAGGAAATGGGCAGCAGCATTCTCCTCAGTCAATATCATAATCTACGGTGATCACCAAGACGCCTGCCAAGGTGGTCACGGGGAAAGTCGATGTTCAGCAGTGGACGTGTTCCGGGTGATGATGATCATCATCATAGGAAAGTAGTGTATGAATATGCTTTTAATATTCCAACGACAAATCTCAGACCGTTCACCGTACATGTCCTACCGTCCCATTTTCTATCGCGACGTTAAAATCGTAACGGTATTAGAAAATTAGTCGATCGTATTAAAAACACATCAGTAATTAGAGTAGGATAATGCTCCATAGATTTATATAGTAGATACTTTTTCCTGAAACGTTTCCTTTTCAGGGACAGACAATTTGCCGAAAGAACTGAGGACGCAGGGCATTTCGACTTCGCTCAATTTTAGGACCAGCGTCACGAGCGCTGAGGAAGAAGGCATGTTTTTTTTAACATAAATATATCTCACAAACTTCTCTGCTCACGGGATTCGAACCCGGTTCTTTTAGGTTATTTAGATCAGACGCTTTAACCAACTAATCTATCCTGGCCCTGAAATTCTTGAGATGTTGATTTTCTTTCGGCTTACTAGCCATAGCTCCATCTATAGCAGACATCGCTTTTTAGTGGTAGGACTAACTCTTCTGCGAGTGTCCGTCTGGGTTGTTACCACCGCTTTGCTCGTGAAGTATGCCGCCAAGCAGTAGTGTGCAAGCGTTACTGTGTTCCGGTTTGATGAGCAGAGTATCCAGTGAAATTACTGGGCTTATGAGACTTAATACCTAATGTCTCAGGGTAACGAGCGCACTGCAGTGCAGCGCAGGCCTTTGTGTTACAAAGTTCTGGGTGGCACTGCAATCGTTATGGGCCGGCGTTATGCTTACCATCAGGCAAACGACCAGCTCGTCTCGATACCTAACAACATAAAAAAAAAACATCGATTGCCTACTCCGTTAGTGATATATATCCCGCTATATGTTTTAAACTTTAAAATGCAATGTTCTTTTATATACTACAAAGTAAATTTAGTGCTTGCCCATAGCAAATTGCAATGACACCCAGACCTTTTTTAAGTAAGTTTTTAGTTTAAAAACTTTTGGCAGTTTTTTTACTACAAAAAGGGTTTGTAAAGGTTCGGATGGCGTAGTCCCGACCCACGAAACTTGTTTTAATGTAAGTTTTAGTTTGGGATCACGGCCATATAAATAGATAACAAAAAATATCAAAAACATTATATAAATGGGTTAAGGTATATGTGTAAGTCGCTATGAAGATAATTGAACATAAACATTGCAAATTGACTCCAAAAATGCTTAAATGAAATCAGCGAATAATTTTGTCACAAGTAAATACCGAATGTGTCAATAAACCTATTTTTTTTATAATACCTAATTGATAACGAGACGAACTGGTCGTTTGCCTGATGGTGAGCATAACGCCGGCCCATAACAAATGCAGTGCCACTAAGAACTTTGAAACACAAAGGCCTGCGCGGCACTGTTATGCGCTCGTTGCCCTGAGGTAATTCGGTATTAAGTCTCATAAGCTTATGCTACGTTTCACTAGCTTAATCTCTGGTTATCAAACCCGAACACAGTAATGCTTACATATTACTGCTTGGCATTATTGCTAATTTGATATTTTTTTTAATTATACTTCAAATTCTATTTAAAAGCCTGACTCAAGCTTTTACAGGCACTTCCGGTGTCCCCGGTCCTCCTTTCGCCAAACCAAAAGGGAGACAAATAAATATGGGACCTTCCATGTTCCCATTCTTCTACAGCCCTAGTAAGTCAAATAATAATACTTCTAGAGTAGCTAGACCTACGTCAATTCAACAAGTCAAGAAATTCATCTAGACGTTTTGCAGTGTTCCTAGGAAAATTAATTAAATTTTCGTTTGTATTAACAACTTAATATATTTCTTGTAGTGTAAAGTTACTAATTATAATTTTATATTTTACAGGTTCTCATTTATTTACTATAAATTACATTTGTTTACAAAACTATCAATTACACAAAGCTGTCAACTGCAAGCCATGCCTGTAGACTGTGATCCATCAAAAATATTGAATCTTACAAACCGTTTCAAATTACAGAAAGTAACACGACAAATAAAGAGAAAACTCCAACTCGTTTGCAAAACCACTTTGAAGACCCAACAGTTAGTACAACAAGTTGGCACGAAATGGTAGAAACAAATGATAAAGAAACTCAGAAAACTGAAAACAATGTCACTATTCAAACAACGGACAGTCTTTTTGTAAACCGTGAGTATTAAACCGTCGCTTTTAGAAAATCAAGGGTGTTATGATTACCATCATTTTGTTAATTTTAAAAACATAAACACATGTAAACACATGACGGCTCCGTAGCTAAGTTGGTAGTAACCCTGCCTGCAAGGCGAGGGGTCCCGGGTTCGATTCCCGGCCGGGGCAGATTTTGTGTAAGCATAAAGTTTGTTCTCGGGTCTTGGATGTTTGTGATGTGTATCTGTGTATGTCCATGCCACCTGCGACACAGGGAATCCTAGTGCGGGGGTATGAGTGTGTAAGCGTTTTATGTTTTATGTTTATGTTATTTTTTTATCAACAGCAAAACTGAAACAAAGGCAAACTGTGGAAACTTCTGGTACCTCTATCCAAATTTGTGAAATAACTGTGGATGACAAAGACACGGGTAAAAATTTACTAAGATAAAAATATATCTAAGAATTACTCCCTCGGTAGAGGAAAATATACCGAAACATGGTGCAAGGTCTGCAAGTCTGCTCTAACTGCGTTCTGTCACTAACCGCGGTAAAACACATGTAAATAGTTGTTATGTTTTAAAAAAGGAAGTAACAATATCTAGGCAAGCGTTTGTACCGTCAACCACTCCCTCACGACAAGTGAACTTCCCTAGCTTCCAAATTTTATAACATTAAAATTATGACCAACTTTAAATAAATCACTTGGTTTTTTTTCAGTCACTGAATTCATAAGTTCTCTTCTGAGAGACAACGTAACAAGTACGGTACTACGCTTTAATGCGATTCGGGTGGATTTGCCATGTCACAGTGCAAATACTCAGACGTGTATAATATGTAATAACGCAGGTAAACATTTTTATATTTGCTTTTTGCCTGCTTTATATAGGAATTAACTTTAAGCAGGCGGCGTAATTCTCCTAAGTCCAGCAGCGATGTATAAAGCGCCTATATTGGTTTATGTCTATAGCCATTCGGACAAATCTCTAATCTGAACTTTATAACATGATGATCATGATCATTTCTGTCATGAAGGATCTGTCCAATAGAGAATTCTTGAAAAAGTATCTCTAAAATAGCAAATTTTGCAAGTTTTTTTAAAGAGTTCTTGTCGACTCATAATCCTAAAAGTCATAATGAAAGCCTCTTTAACAGAAAGAACAAAAGCTTTCTGCCTGTGCCTTGTCCAAATCAACCTTAGATAGAGACGCGTGGAAGAAGCTGGGGATACCTTTGCCCAGCAGTGATATGAAATAGGTTAAAAAAATACTTTCCAACACTTAAAAGGCTGTAGCTTTCCAACACTTAAAAGGCTGTAGATGATGATGATGATGATAAAGGAAGACGTATAAATATTAAGTACTTATTTAACTGCTTTTTCTGTTGTTATTAATTTTTCAATCCCCTATTTTGCATAGAAACATTTAGACGAAAGACCACGGAAATAACAAAGCCTGTTAATTATTTTTAGACGTTCGTGTCTTCAACCCCGCGTAGATTGATGCTACTTTCCAAGGCTTCATCGTAATCTTACTTTAAGAGTTATTTTTGTCCTCATTTAAAAATAGGAGCTCTTTATTAGGCCATCCCATCTTTAGTAGGCCAGTTTGGGCGGAAAGAAATCCGGGTCACTTTATACCAAATTAGTTTCTAATTGGGTCTAATTTATTTAACTAATTTCTTGATAATTTGTCATTTGAATCATTTTGTAGTCTCGAGAGTTCCTTAATTGTTTACGCTGCTCTCTGCCTTATTTGCATGAGTTAGAGAACATTTTTGTGAGCAATAAAATCTTGACGGGTGTAGCACTGTCCCACCATCAGCTACCAGCCGTCAACAGCAACTGATTTTCTGTAGAGGTTTGCTACGCAATGAGTTAAATAAATTTATTTTTTAACACCCTCTCTCGTAAAGCTGATATAATTCCACCGGTTTTAAATATGTAAAGCGGGTCATAAAAAACGCGTGTGTTATCAAAGCAAATAGTTAAGTTATAGTCCATACAAATTCTATAACAGTATTATTTGCCATTTCAAATATGGAACTGATCGCCGCCGCACCACTCCAGCTAGTGAGCAGCGCGCTGTTGCTATTCAAGCGCGCTGGTAAAATGGCGGGAAAGCAACAGTGTGCATTCACAGATTGAGTTTATTTAAATGTTTTTTTTTCCTGTTTACTCGCAAGTGTGTTAAAAAACGTCGTACGATATACGTGCGTATTGGTTATAACATGCTCGGCTCAATTACGCCCTCGCCTTCGGCTCGGGCTGAAATTCCGCCTCGCATGTTATAACCATCTTTACGCACTAATATCGTAATGTACTATTAATAAAATAATTCCAAATCTCTCATATATTCTAGAAACAAATGCAAAAACCCTTCAGGTGGAGGACAATTGTTGTACAAGTTCGTTCACAATGAACAACGAGGATATGGGGTTCCACAAGCTAACCGGAACAAATACCGGTAATGGGACTCATTTTTCAATGAACGCATATAAATTATTATTCAAGTAGATCAACATTTGAAATAACGTTAAATTTTGTGATTCTTGAACACGCTGGTTCCCTGACTGCTACACAGCCTTCGCATGATGATGACCGCACTGTGTACCGTCAGTGGCGCAAGTACGGAACTTTGCAATCCATAGCGATCAATAAATTGACATTTCGATAATTTATAATTAGAAATAGGTAGTAAATTTTTCGAAAGAACTACCTATCTCTAATTTAAATTATGAACCATTCGAACTGTCAATTTTATTTATCGATACTTGTACTTGCACTGCAGGTTTGCTCTGCTTCTTTCCCCAATATTCAGTGGGCTCGAACTAAGCTTCCGTCTTCAGTAACTCGCGCGGTACGGGTCACCATGTCTTCTTCGAGTCGGGTGGTCACGTACCATGGAGAGTCATAATATTGAAAATCGTACAAGTTCTCACTTGACCACACTTGGTCTACTATAACTAATTTAATTTTTTTTCTAGTATCATTTTCAATTATAGTTAAATGTTTTAGAGTGCAGTAAAGTGATTCACACAGGTAATCCCTTTCATTTCACAGACCCAATAATGCAGAGCGTAATGAAAACCAATACGTCATCCAAATATTTTAAGACTTTCCATAACAACGGTAAGTTTATGGTACTAGGATTAAGATAACATTGTGTCGAAGGTTAGGTAGATAACATGCTATGCCAGTCTTAGCCAGTGAAGAGACCACAGCTGGATAATCAAAAACTAGATGTGGCTAACTTATATAAATAAATAAATTTGAGCTTGGAAAAGATAATCAAACAAATGCTTGGACACGAATAGACTTGCTCTTGGAGTATCTGTGTCTAAGATGACATGGACATAGATGCAAAATACAAACACCCAAGGACTCGAAAACAAAAGACATAAAAAAGTCAGTCAGAAAACAGCTCCTCACTTTATTTATTATTTATTTATTTATTTCCAGACAATAGATAGTTTACAGAATACTCCAAAACGCTTATCTTAAATTATGACTTAAGTAAACATTTAATTCAATAACGACTAAATGACTAACTTGTTCCAACTTTGTTCCTAAACTTGTGGTAGTAACTTAATCTGCCTGCAAAGCAATGGACCTCGGGTGCGATCTACGGACCGTGCACACTTTGTGCAGTGAGCACAAAGTTTGCTCTCGGGTCATGGATGTTTTTGTTGTATATATCAGTGTGCCAAGCCACCTCTGGATATTAAATCTTTATTATTATATTTATTTTTAAGGACGGAGTTCACCAACCATTTTGAACTGTAGTTTCAATTACTATGAACTAGATTTAACTTATGAACTGAAGTTCATATAGCTTACGCTTCGAATTATTTAAAAAGAGAATTTTGACATCTGCTGTCAAAGCTAGCTCATGAACTGCCGATCACGTGAACGTCGTTCCTTTCACATTTGGCGAACTGCGATCTAATTATTCCAATCTGCTTCAGAAACGCAAGTGTCACTATCACTGACCATGAGAAATCGTACTGCAAAGGACTGCACTACTTCCAACAATCAACCGATGACGAAGTCTATGGGAAGTATGTGCTTCTTAGTTCTTTCAACACTATAGTAAATATTGCATTGTGTGATTATTATTCGATAGGAAATATCTTTGCGATTCGAATAAGCCTATTCTTTTTTTTTTATGTTATTTGGTAACGAGACGAGCTGGTCGTTTGCCTGATGGTAAGCATAACGCCGGCCCATAACGATTGCAGTGCCACCCAGAACTTTGAAACACAAAGGCCTGCGCGGCACTGCAGTGCTCTCGTTACCCTGAGACATTAGGTATTAAGTCTCATAAGCCCAGTAATTTCACTGGATACTCTGCTCATCAAACCGGAACACAGTAATGCTTGCACATTACTGCTTGGCGGCAGACTTCACGAGCAAAGCGGTGGTAACAACCCAGACGGACACTCGCAGAAGAGTTAGTCCTCCCACTAACTCTTGTCACATACCACACACAGTTCCTGCACGCTGCGCGCCAGCAGTCCCGCCTGGTTGGCGTCGCGGTGTCCCTAGTACTAGGGGTAGAGATACCTCTACCCATAGTAGTGGTAGCTTGTTCTTATGGTAGCTCTACACTCGCGCCGCAAAGGCCGCGAACAGGAATGATTCGCGGCTTTACGACCGTGATTCGGGGGCTATTGTGGAGCCTGCAAGTGTAAAAAACAATCATGATATGTCTATTGACTTTATGGTCTCCCTGACCAAAAAGTTTTGTATCAAATATAATTGTGATTAACCTTGATTATCGCTAGTTCATGCCCGTATACATTGTTTGGACGGTGTATTTTTATAAACATATTTAATTTTAAGGTAACACGTTGCCAGTAACGAAAATTAATACAGAGTTCAGGAAGGACTTCACAGCTCAAGTCTCACATTTACAACCTAGCTTGCCGTGGACTAGTAAGTATTCAAAGTATAATTATGAAAAATCTTTATTAATTTAAAAAAAATTAAAGGTAGTAAACATGGGAAAGGCTCGAATAAGGGCTCGAACAGATTGCCCGGAGCGTTGCCCAACTTTGGCAGGCACTTGCAGCAATTAATAAACACATTGCATCTCACAAGTGACGCAAAGGCTAGCATATTTAGTAAGCTATCAATGTTACGATTTACTTTAATTTCACTTATTAAAAATACTTGTTTTTATTCGAAACTAGCGACTCACCTCAGCTTCGCACGGGTAGCTTTTTGACACCATATGCACGTTTCACGTAATGAAATTCTTCCTTCTATTTTTATTCAGTTTATTTTATAAAAAATTCAGGACTTTTTCGACTTTTCCCCTGGATTTAAAAAAAAACTTTTCTTCAAATTTAGTAAGGAAACACTGTTTTAAACTATCACAGTTATTTGCTGATTCGTTACATTGTAACGGGATATTTACCGTGATTATTATTGAGCGATGAGCACCTGATATTTCGCTCAAGAATAATCTTCTCCTGATAGAAGACCACGATTTTAAAACGATTCATGTCTATTTTAGCTAATGTATTAACGATCAATATGTATTTATGCTTAAATAAATGATCTAATTCCTTTTAGAGAGCGCATCGACGTCCAAATCGAAAACTTCGTACAATGTTGCACCAGCAATGACATCCGAAAAAGAATTCATTGGCACAGGTAACACAGTCTAATTGACCCATTTCAATTTGTATCAATGCAAATATCAAAAATAGTTACATAAAATATAGGTACACTGGGCCGCAAACAAAGCGGGCTGGTAACAAAAACCTCAATAACTTCCAAAATATTGGAACTAGATTTACGAAATAAAGAGTGTATTACAGACAATTTTATAGTGATTAAATAAAAGTTTTAAAAGTTCAAGGTTATGAAGTTTATTTTGAATTTGTCTATTTTTCTAAATGTAACTCCAGCACACAAGTGTATGGAGCCTCCGCCATGTGGAACTTTCTCTTCAACGCAAGCTTGGTTAGAGCACTGTCCTGGCCTTTTGTAGACTCTTTGCCTTCCATCGTGCATGTCTAGCATGAACCTCGATTCGTCCGAAAACATAACTCTTGACCAGTCACCAAAGTCTAATTCATGTGTTCTCTAGAGTAACGAAAAATAAATAAAAAGGTTTTACTTCTTCCTATATTTGTAATGAAATAAACATTAATTTAGGTTTGCTTTAGAAGGATTGCTCAAATATTTTAAAAGTTATCTCATTTTATATAACCGACCCGCTCTCTTTGCGGCCCAGTGTAATATACGATATACCTATAGTAACTATAGCTTTAGTGTTGTAATTACTCAACAAACGACGTCTGGCGCGCGGTTGGTGCTCTCTTTGCGTTACGGAATCCTTTGGGTTCCGCTGCTTTTGAGGGTTGAACCCTAAGTTCAGTGGTTACCAGTCACTATCAATGTGTAATTAAATAATATGTAAGCCTACCTTTTCAGGGTTGTCCGCATTCAACGTGGCATTGAAAAGTGAAGTTTGTTTAACGTCACCATCCTTACAAATCTGCCATTTTGCAGCTAATAATGACCCTGGTATATATACTATAATATTATTGTTTAGATATAGATTTCCACTAGTTCATGGAGTAATATTGATCTTCTAACTTCATGATGTCTTTTTTTTTCTCGAAGCACCTATCGTTGTGTTCCGGGTGCTGAAAAATATATATTGCATTTTTGGTGAGCGAACTGGGAGACTGTAATTCTCACCAAAGGCATTTTGTTAGTAAATAAATAAATAATCACCATATTTGGTTTACTGTATTATATTATCAAAATCGACTACATCTTCACTTGAGATCAGATGGTTTAATAATCAACCATCAACCTATCCAGAATAAAAAAGAAACCTCAAATACACCCGTAATTCATGATAAAAATCTATATTTAGATACCTACTAATAGGAAACCAACTAAAGCTGGAAAGCTTGTCAATCTCTGTGAAGAACTGCAGAGCGAGATAAACATCTCGAAAGTTCCAAATAAGCTTTTGTTTGTTGTCTAAAGTCTAGACTTCGTTTGAGGAACGATCCTAATCTTGTTTGTCAGTAAAGACAATCTATATAATCTGGTTTATAAGTATCTATAGTTTATGCCGTAAAGGATGACGCTCTTATTATTCCAACCTGTATTTTTTTTATTTGGTGACGAGACGAGCTTGTCATTTGCCTGATGGGAAGCATAACGCCGGCCCATAACAATTGCAGTGCCACTCAGAACTTAGAAACACAAAGGCCTGCGCGGCACTGCAGTGCGCTCGTTACCCTGAGACATTAGGTATTAAGTCTCATAAGCCCAGTAATTTCACTGGATACTCTTCTCATCAAACCGGAACACAGTAATGCTTGCACATTACTGTTTGGCGTCAGACTTCACGAGCAAAGCGGTGGTAACAACCCAGACGGACACTCACAGAAGAGTTAGTCCTACCACTAACAACATATTTAAACTGTTTTAATTCTAAAACATTATCTAGGCGCTTTAAATTTTAAAATTTATTTAAGTAATTTTTCAATCTTCAGGTCTTGTATCTCCGAAAAATAATTTATAAAAAAAGATAGCTTCGTCAAATTTGATTAGGAGAGATTCTCGTTAAACTTAATTATTAGTTTATGTTAAGATCCACTTGTATTATAAAATAAAATAGGTAGGCTTGAAATTTTACTATCGCCTTAAGGACGAGGGGCGTCCTTCAATGCGCCCCAAGCAGCCAGCGGCAAAGTATTTTCGCAAATAAAACCTTAATCTTATACAAGATAGTAGTGGTTTCTTTAGAAATCTTTCATTGAATCACTCTTATAAGATAGACGTTTGAATAGCCCCAAATATTAGGTTTTCTGACACGCAATAAAGTTGTTTACACACATTTTATTATTTTCTATAGACACGAAATCAATTGGAAATAAGAACACGTCTGATATTGGTACTTGTACAAATACCATATTGAGAGATTCGGTTATTGAAACGGAAAAAGGTTGGTGCTATTTGTGAGAATAATATTTGAATGGTTGGTCGAATTCAACCTGAAGGTATTATAGTGGTGTGCGACATTTCAGAAGTATATCCCAAGCGATTATCTGCGAATACTAATACTAGTTTTGTGAAGCACGAAACGAAATTCACTGAGCAGAACTCTTCGTTCGCAACTGACAGCCTTAAGGAATATCTTAATCAAAATGGGGCACAATGCAACCTTTATGATCCGAGAGGTACCTATTTTTTAAATTTATTTTTTATTTCATCGTAGGATTACGTGATTTTTAAAATATTTGTTCCTACATACTGTAGTTTACTTATTTATTTATGCGATAAGACATTATGGTAAATTTTAGCGACGAAAAATGACATCAACAGATGGATGGATTTGAAAAACTGCCTAACATGGCGTTTTGTGCATATATAGGTATATATTTATGTAGTGTAATATCATAGTTGTTATAGTTGCCATAAAAATCCACATAGTTCTTTTTTAGGCAATATTTTTAATTAGAATGTAAGATAATATAAATACTAAATACCCTCCTTGCATAAGTACCTCGTTTCTCAGTTACACAATAATATTATATCCCTATCTGTTATAGCCAGACAAGACCGGATCGGCCAAAGTTGTCTCATGTCCGTACGTACGTTCAACAATTCACTGGAAGATGTCGCAGCGCAAACTGACATAACTATTCGTGACGGACCTGGT
This sequence comes from Crocallis elinguaria, assembly GCA_907269065.1. Lineage (NCBI taxonomy): Eukaryota > Metazoa > Arthropoda > Insecta > Lepidoptera > Geometridae > Crocallis > Crocallis elinguaria. Next base: position 4,007,561 of record OU026079.1, on the reverse strand, counting down.
GGTAAATACATATCTCACCTTTTTATGCTAAAGGTGTAATTCTGTAGGCGACGAGAGACCACAGACCGCAACGACAGTGCTGCTGATGTTATTGGTACTGCCTTCTGCGGTTATCTGCATGCGGCAGTACCGCTGAAGTAATGATTCCGCACGCGACGACTGCGGCACGAAAAAATATACGTGTTGTCGCTCTGCGGTTGGCAACATTGCAGCCATCCACCGAAATTAATTCTTAGAAAGTCATACAAACCAGTGGTGTCGCTGCGGTCTGACGGCACTGTCGCTGCGGTCTGCGGTATGTCGTCGCCTACGGAATTCAGAGGTGAATTTACGCGTGGACTTTTTCTTATTATTATGGAAACTGTATAGAATTTTGACACATGGAAGCATGAGTGCTTAGAGTCTTAGGGCAAGTGTAGCGGTCGTAGCTTATCTCGACTTATTTCGTAACCAATCGGTAAAGTTAAGCAGTTCACTGCGGTCAGTAGTTGGATGGTTGCCCATTATGCCGGTCCAGCCGTTTCGGAGATTACCCGTGTAACCAACGTTATATACACATAACGTTCGTTCCATGTACTTAGCATGCAATGTTCGTATTACCTATATAATCGTGGGTGGCGTTTTCTGTTTTATTCAGATGTAAGGGAATTTTATATTTTGATCTTTATTTGGTCTTCATGAGGGTTTAAAATTAACTTTTGATTTACGGAGAGTTTAGTTCGTGAGAAGTTGTACGCTTATGTTGACGAGCAGCAGTATGTAGTTTCACAGGGAACCTTAACTACAACGAAATAAAGTCTATAATTAAATCCACTGTTCTAAATAGATTTGTTATACTTTACTGCCTGGTTTATTTTATTTTACTCGTCTAGTTTATTTTGTCGGAACTCAGTGTCGAAGTACTTTCTTGAGAGCGTTGACAAACGTTATGTTTCTTAAAAATTATTTAAACGCATAAATTAGTCTACGTGTAAATATATTAACACATATTGATTTTCAGGGTTGACAAGAGTTTAAAATGATATAAGAACCTTATAGTTTTGTATGGGGAAACTGGAATGAATTAAACATCATAGTAGACAATTACAAATTGAAAGCACAAAAGATAATAGTTATTCATATAGAGTTTGATTAATTTTATGTACATTGAACATTGAGTCATTTGAATCATTCTGATAATGTAATTTTAAGTGTCTAATATTATCAATGATTCAAACCTAGACTTACGTAATACAATTTGATAAACTTTGAATTAATATCTAACGTTTAAATTGTAGTTATGGCCAAGTTGTGTTGTTTTGTTACAGCACAGGCCAATGTAATTTTATGTCTTATATAAACAAGGTTAAATTGCAGACATTATTTGTATATTCCACCAATTTTGAAATAAAGAAGTTTTGATTTTCGTACATAATTTAGAATTATAGAAGAAACGACTTCGTTCCAACCCTACCATGTGGTAAAACTCAGAGTCACAGTATAGTTACTGTGAGTATACAGGTTTTACACCATGATATACAAGGATTTATTAGTATGAGAATAACGTAATTTATATACGATCTAATTTATTAGGGACTCTAATGAATTAATAAGTAGTGCTGATATGGGATTGAGTTGAAAATGAATGAAATTATTCTGAAAAGTAGACTACAAAATCACTTAAATTTTAAAGCGATAAAAATCATTAAACGCGTTGTCGAATTACATTATAAATAATAATTTAGGTATTCACTTAAAATGTAAACTGTTTGCCTTTTGTTGCCACAAACCATGTTTGCTGCAAGTTCACGTACTGCATCCGGATAGGTTTACTTTGGACAATATTTTCAGTAAAAAATCTAACTCTGTGAGTGGACTGATTTTTTAGTTCGGTTTTGCCAAACAACATAAATTTAAAATAAATGGGTTTTGGATTTATGTGACATTTTATGCCATAAGTGGGAATACGTGACTACTCCAAGCATTTGAAGTGTGGGATACGAGAGACCTTTAATTTGACGGGATATGGGAGAGTTAGTTGTGTTTTAACCGCGAAAGCCGTCGGTCAGGTATCCGGGAAGAGAAATAACGCGAGATTACAGTGGTGGTCCGACTGCGAAAGCCGGCGGTCAAATATCCGGGAACAGAAATAACACTGAAGTCCAGTGGCTTTTAACTGCGAGAAACGTCGGTCAATTATTCGGGAACAAACGCCTAATGTTGCGCCGGCGCAGACTAATTCAGACTTTGATCGTAACTAATAAAAATCAGTTTCCCGTGTCGTGACTTTTCCAGTGAAACCGTCGTATAATGTAATATCGTCGCGAGTGAATTAAAGAGTGCAGTGAATAGTGTATTGTGAGAGTGTATCATATAATATTAATGAATATTTTATTAGAGTTTTCAGTTAGCGAATACTACGAGTTCTGGACGTCATTTTAGACTACGTTGTATGTATTTCTTTACGTTTATAAGTTAGCTAGGAGGTATTTTTTTTTTATCCTTTACAGACAGCAGCCGGGAGAATCTACGTTGTATTTGGGCTATTTCAAGGGGTAGGTTTTACAGAATATATACATTTAGGGAATGTTTAGGAGGAGTGAAAATTGAATATTTTGTGTTGATGTATGAAGGAGATAAATTTCAACCATCACAAAAACGTAGTATTGTAGCTAGGATACTTTTTCTATGCCTAAAATATTATATTACCAAAATCTTATACTTATGATTGAATGTAACATACATACTTTTAGCAACAGAATAATTTACCATTGCCCAGTTGGATGTTTGCTAATACGGAGGATTTTGATTTCATGAAGGAGTTTTACTTTATATTCTGGAGCGTTTGAAGAGCTCCATTGTTCTTTGGAAACTTCTATTGTTAATAGTCACTATTATGGAAGCATGCAGTCACTTTGGATGAGTTCCAATACGCATACGGATTGTCACATCATCACGCATTACTTTATACTTGGATCTCTCATCATCCGAATTCCTTGGAGTCTTGGGAACTTCATAAGTTTGCATATTATGTTACATTCATTCATCCCAAAACTATTTATCATTTCAAATAATATTTAGAACAAAACCTTTTAGCCAACACACTTGTACACCTAGAAAACTCACAGCGGCCCGTTTAAAAATGACTGTCGGATCTACGTGACGAGCGTTTTAAACACGTTGCTATTCAGCAGGGTCCCAGACTAGCTAGCCAGGAGCGGAACACAGGGTTTGATGTTGTAGCTGGTTTCTGATTAGCAGTCTCTACGTTTGCAGCACTCAAATCCGCCCATGCACTAGGTACACTCACTACAAAGACGACCAACATGATTCCTATTAGATTCTTATTAGGGTTAGTTCGAGTCACAAGGGATCTTGGTCATAAATTAGAATAGGGATAATAATAACCTAGATCAAAATCGTCGAGTCTAATCAAAGAATGTACGAGATGTATGACTTTGAGGATAGGTGACGAATAGAACGGATCGGAAAGAGATGAGGGTTTGTGAGTTTAGATTCATTTGAGGTGAGGTAGGTCTAAAACACGACGGATTCTGTCGGTTGGACGGGGTGAAGGCTGGTCAGGGAGCCCCGTAATCAATAAATCGTTTAGGGCTCCTATTTATCTAGACTTTAAAAGTCTAACTCCTTTTCTCAATTACCTATTTCTCTTAGATGTTGCTGTCGGCGGCTGTTGCTGTCGAACGAGTGAATTCCTCATTCTAATTAAAATATATTTATAATATATTACTATTTTACATGTAATATATATGTAGTTTATAAATTTACACATATAATTAATCTATCATATATTAATTAAGAAGTGAAGTGTGGGGGAAAAGTGATTGGCCAAGAAGAAAGAAGAAGGATCCTAGGCGGTAGCTGATTCCTGGATTACAGCTAAGTTGCATGCTTTGATTTGCTGTATAAAATCTATTCTTTGTGCTTCATTACTATGACGAATCATGAATTTATTTACTGTGTGTGATTTATTCTGTTGTATCTACGTTTTCAGCTCTTTTCTTCGAGCATATTACTTCTAGTTAATTAATACAGCTATTGTCGAACGTGTAGTTCAATTGAACTTTATTTACCATGATTAATTAATTTCGTATGGAAATTCATTTTATAGATTTACGTGAATGATTTATTATTGTGTCCTTTTATTTCAGCAATTTATTCAATTACTTATCTACGATTTATTCTTTTATAATTATTTTGTGCTTGAATAATTACTACGGCTCTCTTGTTTTAACGGTTAATTAGATTTGTTTGCGGTTCTTGATTTGTACGTCTTATTCATAAAACACAACGTAAAATTTACACAACGTAATGGGTCCATATTTCGAAAATCTAGACGATCACACCAGGCCAAAATTACAAATAAATGACAACTAAAATCAACGGTCACAAAATTAGGTACGTTCAGGCTTTGTCATTTATTAAATAATAGTATTTTACATTTAATCGAGATAGGCAGGTTACAGTTGGTGCCGTGTGACCAGAATAATGCGTCAATAAAAATTTGAATCAATCTATTGATTCAAATTACGCGTTAAAAAGAACTTGAGTTACTACGGTAGTTAGCAGTTAGCAAAGTAACACATCGAATTTTTAGGTTATTTTAATTAAAATATAGTAGGAACATCATTTTGCATTTTATTTTAAAAGAAACTTTATAAATAAATAAATAGGAAGATACTTCACTACGCCACTCACGCGTGGTGGCTAGAACGTATTCAAAAGAGATTTTTTTTTTTTTGGCACTTAGCATATTACTCGAAACTTACAAGGGCTCTAAACTACACTGACAGACTTAAATACTTCAAAATGCATTCCTTGGATAAACAAATAACTCTTATAGATTTTATTTTCCTTTTGAAATTATTAAGAAATCAACTAGATTGTTCTCAACTTATTAGCAGTTTCAATTCTAGAATTCCCAGACAAACCCCACGTAAGCACATAGTAACACTTTTTTCGCCTTTACGAAGAACAGTTCTAAGTTCTAACTCCCCTGTAGCCAGATTAATTAAGTGTTTTAATAATTATAGTAGCCTCATAGACATTCACTTTGTTTCTCTGACTGGTTATCGTAAACAATTGTTGAATGCAATATCGAGTAAATAATTAGAAATCTTCTAATATAAGTTAATTTGGATTAGTGATATTTACCTGTAGTTGATTGTGCAATTAATTTAAATACCTATTTTTGTAAACGTTTATTGTAAGCATTGTCGTTACAATAGTTGGTAAACTTTTTAAATAAATAAAAATAAAATAAAATAAGCGATTAAACACGTAGCAGACTAGATACAACTAAATACAATAGATAGATTAATACTTTATGTAGTTAGATAAATAGATAGTTCAAATAAATTGGAGTGATAATTAATTGGAGTTAGATAAACATTATGTATCTCGATTGTTGCACAATATGTGTATTTAGTATTTAAAAGTGTCAACTTTCAATCGAAATCAGCAAAGATATTGTAAACATGCAAATAAATTTGTTTTATAAAATATAAAAATTAGGTCAAATACGATTGTACGAAAAAAAAGGGTCGCATGGCGCCGGCTATGCAATCTAAAAAAAAAAACACGCGACATGATTCAGGTAAGGGGAGTGCAAGGGTCGAGGCCCACAAGTGGTTGACTAACATAAAAAAGGGTCCAAATGAGAAATATTTTGAACATAGAGGCGAAGAATGTAACTGTTAAAGTTTTAAATATAGTGCAAATATTATGGGATCGTTAATTCAGTATTATCTTAGCTGTAGATGACTTAATACAGTGTTGTATTTGTTAATAACTTTGCTAAGGTAGGAATTGTGCGCGTGCTCAGGTCACCAGATCGAAGCCTAGATCTAGATCCGTAATTACAGTCCACTAGAGAAGGCCGAAACTGTTTCACAAACGAGCCAGCTCATGTTGACTTCAATTCAATTCGTTTATTCATTTCATTTGTCCGTGACTATTTTTGAAAATTAAGTTCATTTAGATTTAGATGAATGTATGACGGAATGCTGGACTGCTGAAACGTTCAATTTCTAATTTGCTTTATGAGACTGAAAAACAATTTAAATAATGTAAATGTTGTACAACGACTGGTACAAAATAAATCTACCTATTAAACGCGGTCAATTTGTAAGCTGTGTGTTATCTATTGACAGATGCAACAATCGCCCCTTCCTGTCTTCACCAAAAATTCAAATTTACGCGCGGGCCTGTTTCACTACAACGAAACACTTTCGCGAGTCAGAAATTTTTTTCATGCTACAATAATGCCACCTATCGTAAAACTTTACAACTAGTTAAACAAATCAACTTAACCTTAAGTAAATGTAATGAAGTTTCATAGTGAAACAACACCAGCGATAATGTGCCACCTAGCGGGATAAGTAAGCAGTGTGGCTTTCTAAATAAATAAAATAGTTAGCAAGTCTTGAGCAACGCCATCTGCGTGACGCGGGCCGAACCCGCATGTGTCACCCACTCTTAGACATTATCGACCCGAAGTCCCAACGCATAGTGAATCCATTTCGGACTCGAAAGTTTCACTGAAACAGGGAGATGGCGTTCCACGCAAATACTTGAACTGCGAAGTAACGTCGCCGCCATTTTCTTTTGACTTTTACAATTTCTCACTATCGACCCGAACCCATATTGAACCAGATTAAATTCAGGGAACTTTTGTCGCTAAACAGAGAGATGGCGCCCTCGCAAATAGGTACTTAAACGACGTAGTGACATTGGCGCAATTACTTTTTTTCTTTTACAATTTTACGCGGACTCAGACAATTTGTTGTACACGATTACATAATTTACAATACATTAATAAAAATTCTATACTTATTGGGTCCTTATGTAGCGCGAAACATGTTGGAATATAGATAGACCTACTCTTTGTTTGCACACTACAGAGTCAAATACAAACACAATACTTCTTTTGTTAGTCTAGTAGTACAAAGGACGGTATTATCGCTTGAAGCGATTTTTTGTAGTCAAATGGAGAGGAATAGTATGTTTATTGCAGGAAGATATTGCTATGCAAAAATTGCTTTAGCTGCTTTAAATAGAACACTGTTAATTACATATTATGCATACTACATCATTGTAATAGTAGTTAATTTAATTTAGGCGTCTAAATCATTGAAGAAAATATTAGAATAATTGGGTAATCCGTATTCATGTTTTGCGGGAATGAGTGGGCCATTGAAAACAGAATATGTTTGTTGGCCATGTGAGCTTTGATTTTGAGTGATGTAAAAGGTGAATATTTTTTTTTATGAAATACTTTTGTTTGACAATTTCGTTAGTACGATGTTGGTGATAGAACGAGGCGAATCGAAGGGTTCGATTCTCGCCTGTTTGAAGTTTGTTATAGGGCTTTGTATGTTTGTCTTGCGTGTCATATGCGACATAGGGAACCTTAGTGCAGTGAAAGAGTATGTCAGTTTTTTAGTGTTCATGTTTAGCTTTGTAAATCAAAATTATAATAAATAGGAATATTTTGTGCCTGAAAAGTTTTGTGAACACATATAGTCACAAAGCATTTTACTGATCATAGATGTCAATTCCTATTTAAGGTATAGATCTGAAATTACGTTCAACCCGTATTGGCTACAAAAGGGGGCAATTGGCCAAATTACGGTCTCATAAAAAAAAAATAAGATATGTTACGTCGCGAGGCTTCTAAATGATTTTAAAATATAAGACGCCTTATCAAGTAGGAGGGATTTCTTATGCGAATACATAGACATTGATTGAAACAAAAATTATAATAATAGAATATAATCATGCTTTTAATTTGAAAGATATCACGTAAATGAGAAAGAGTGTAGTGACTAGCATCGGACTCTATTAAATAGTGAGTAATTATTTTGGGTTATCGTTTCACATTGGGTTGCCATCTTAAACTCTAAGGGGTGATGTGGAAAGGACATTATCATGTTTTGATATAATTAAAATAAATTTAAAGGGAAATAATGTGCGTTTTATACCGATTTTCATTTTACAAATGATAACTTTCCTAAACTCTAAGGGGTGATGTGAAAGAGATATTATATGTTATTTATGGGCATAGAATCATTGTGATAGTTTAACATTTATTATTTTATTTTGTATCTGAACCTAGTAACCTTGCTAAACTCCAAGGGGTGATATAGATTTGATGTTAAACAATAATATGATACAAAAGAGACATCAAAAAAAAATATACACTGAATGACTTTAAATACTTTAGTAGTGAACTCATATTATGTGATTTTCTCCGGATTTTCCTTTTAGAAAATGAAAACCCGTCAAAACTCAAAGGGGTGATCTGTAACCAACGTTATATACACATAACGTTCGTTCCATGTACTTAGCATGCAATGTTCGTATTACCTATATAATCGTGGGTGGCGTTTTCTGTTTTATTCAGATGTAAGGGAATTTTATATTTTGATCTTTATTTGGTCTTCATGAGGGTTTAAAATTAACTTTTGATTTACGGAGAGTTTAGTTCGTGAGAAGTTGTACGCTTATGTTGACGAGCAGCAGTATGTAGTTTCACAGGGAACCTTAACTACAACGAAATAAAGTCTATAATTAAATCCACTGTTCTAAATAGATTTGTTATACTTTACTGCCTGGTTTATTTTATTTTACTCGTCTAGTTTATTTTGTCGGAACTCAGTGTCGAAGTACTTTCTTGAGAGCGTTGACAAACGTTATGTTTCTTAAAAATTATTTAAACGCATAAATTAGTCTACGTGTAAATATATTAACACATATTGATTTTCAGGGTTGACAAGAGTTTAAAATGATATAAGAACCTTATAGTTTTGTATGGGGAAACTGGAATGAATTAAACATCATAGTAGACAATTACAAATTGAAAGCACAAAAGATAATAGTTATTCATATAGAGTTTGATTAATTTTATGTACATTGAACATTGAGTCATTTGAATCATTCTGATAATGTAATTTTAAGTGTCTAATATTATCAATGATTCAAACCTAGACTTACGTAATACAATTTGATAAACTTTGAATTAATATCTAACGTTTAAATTGTAGTTATGGCCAAGTTGTGTTGTTTTGTTACAGCACAGGCCAATGTAATTTTATGTCTTATATAAACAAGGTTAAATTGCAGACATTATTTGTATATTCCACCAATTTTGAAATAAAGAAGTTTTGATTTTCGTACATAATTTAGAATTATAGAAGAAACGACTTCGTTCCAACCCTACCATGTGGTAAAACTCAGAGTCACAGTATAGTTACTGTGAGTATACAGGTTTTACACCATGATATACAAGGATTTATTAGTATGAGAATAACGTAATTTATATACGATCTAATTTATTAGGGACTCTAATGAATTAATAAGTAGTGCTGATATGGGATTGAGTTGAAAATGAATGAAATTATTCTGAAAAGTAGACTACAAAATCACTTAAATTTTAAAGCGATAAAAATCATTAAACGCGTTGTCGAATTACATTATAAATAATAATTTAGGTATTCACTTAAAATGTAAACTGTTTGCCTTTTGTTGCCACAAACCATGTTTGCTGCAAGTTCACGTACTGCATCCGGATAGGTTTACTTTGGACAATATTTTCAGTAAAAAATCTAACTCTGTGAGTGGACTGATTTTTTAGTTCGGTTTTGCCAAACAACATAAATTTAAAATAAATGGGTTTTGGATTTATGTGACATTTTATGCCATAAGTGGGAATACGTGACTACTCCAAGCATTTGAAGTGTGGGATACGAGAGACCTTTAATTTGACGGGATATGGGAGAGTTAGTTGTGTTTTAACCGCGAAAGCCGTCGGTCAGGTATCCGGGAAGAGAAATAACGCGAGATTACAGTGGTGGTCCGACTGCGAAAGCCGGCGGTCAAATATCCGGGAACAGAAATAACACTGAAGTCCAGTGGCTTTTAACTGCGAGAAACGTCGGTCAATTATTCGGGAACAAACGCCTAATGTTGCGCCGGCGCAGACTAATTCAGACTTTGATCGTAACTAATAAAAATCAGTTTCCCGTGTCGTGACTTTTCCAGTGAAACCGTCGTATAATGTAATATCGTCGCGAGTGAATTAAAGAGTGCAGTGAATAGTGTATTGTGAGAGTGTATCATATAATATTAATGAATATTTTATTAGAGTTTTCAGTTAGCGAATACTACGAGTTCTGGACGTCATTTTAGACTACGTTGTATGTATTTCTTTACGTTTATAAGTTAGCTAGGAGGTATTTTTTTTTTATCCTTTACAGACAGCAGCCGGGAGAATCTACGTTGTATTTGGGCTATTTCAAGGGGTAGGTTTTACAGAATATATACATTTAGGGAATGTTTAGGAGGAGTGAAAATTGAATATTTTGTGTTGATGTATGAAGGAGATAAATTTCAACCATCACAAAAACGTAGTATTGTAGCTAGGATACTTTTTCTATGCCTAAAATATTATATTACCAAAATCTTATACTTATGATTGAATGTAACATACATACTTTTAGCAACAGAATAATTTACCATTGCCCAGTTGGATGTTTGCTAATACGGAGGATTTTGATTTCATGAAGGAGTTTTACTTTATATTCTGGAGCGTTTGAAGAGCTCCATTGTTCTTTGGAAACTTCTATTGTTAATAGTCACTATTATGGAAGCATGCAGTCACTTTGGATGAGTTCCAATACGCATACGGATTGTCACATCATCACGCATTACTTTATACTTGGATCTCTCATCATCCGAATTCCTTGGAGTCTTGGGAACTTCATAAGTTTGCATATTATGTTACATTCATTCATCCCAAAACTATTTATCATTTCAAATAATATTTAGAACAAAACCTTTTAGCCAACACACTTGTACACCTAGAAAACTCACAGCGGCCCGTTTAAAAATGACTGTCGGATCTACGTGACGAGCGTTTTAAACACGTTGCTATTCAGCAGGGTCCCAGACTAGCTAGCCAGGAGCGGAACACAGGGTTTGATGTTGTAGCTGGTTTCTGATTAGCAGTCTCTACGTTTGCAGCACTCAAATCCGCCCATGCACTAGGTACACTCACTACAAAGACGACCAACATGATTCCTATTAGATTCTTATTAGGGTTAGTTCGAGTCACAAGGGATCTTGGTCATAAATTAGAATAGGGATAATAATAACCTAGATCAAAATCGTCGAGTCTAATCAAAGAATGTACGAGATGTATGACTTTGAGGATAGGTGACGAATAGAACGGATCGGAAAGAGATGAGGGTTTGTGAGTTTAGATTCATTTGAGGTGAGGTAGGTCTAAAACACGACGGATTCTGTCGGTTGGACGGGGTGAAGGCTGGTCAGGGAGCCCCGTAATCAATAAATCGTTTAGGGCTCCTATTTATCTAGACTTTAAAAGTCTAACTCCTTTTCTCAATTACCTATTTCTCTTAGATGTTGCTGTCGGCGGCTGTTGCTGTCGAACGAGTGAATTCCTCATTCTAATTAAAATATATTTATAATATATTACTATTTTACATGTAATATATATGTAGTTTATAAATTTACACATATAATTAATCTATCATATATTAATTAAGAAGTGAAGTGTGGGGGAAAAGTGATTGGCCAAGAAGAAAGAAGAAGGATCCTAGGCGGTAGCTGATTCCTGGATTACAGCTAAGTTGCATGCTTTGATTTGCTGTATAAAATCTATTCTTTGTGCTTCATTACTATGACGAATCATGAATTTATTTACTGTGTGTGATTTATTCTGTTGTATCTACGTTTTCAGCTCTTTTCTTCGAGCATATTACTTCTAGTTAATTAATACAGCTATTGTCGAACGTGTAGTTCAATTGAACTTTATTTACCATGATTAATTAATTTCGTATGGAAATTCATTTTATAGATTTACGTGAATGATTTATTATTGTGTCCTTTTATTTCAGCAATTTATTCAATTACTTATCTACGATTTATTCTTTTATAATTATTTTGTGCTTGAATAATTACTACGGCTCTCTTGTTTTAACGGTTAATTAGATTTGTTTGCGGTTCTTGATTTGTACGTCTTATTCATAAAACACAACGTAAAATTTACACAACGTAATGGGTCCATATTTCGAAAATCTAGACGATCACACCAGGCCAAAATTACAAATAAATGACAACTAAAATCAACGGTCACAAAATTAGGTACGTTCAGGCTTTGTCATTTATTAAATAATAGTATTTTACATTTAATCGAGATAGGCAGGTTACACCCGGAACAAACTGACAGACAGCAGACAGACAGACAAAGTGTTTAGACCCTAAGTTAAATAAAACATAATTTGCAATGTTAATATAAGTTTAGTTCACTTTTCGCAACTAGGTGGCGTTAATTGTTTCTGCCTCGCGCAAGCGCTTCGTTCGCCAGTGACAATGTCAGTTGACACATTATTTCAATAAAAGAATTTTTTCTTACTACCCGAGATCTGGTTTTATTTCGGATTTTTGAGGACACCGTACATGTTCCTTCGGAGCCGGATTGATAGCACCGTAGTGAAGTTGGCCGCACGTGTACGGGTCCGCCCTTCTTGAAGACGCGGCAGCTTGCCACAGAATCGGCAGCGGTTAGTTCGTGTAATATCGTGCTAGCAGCTTCGGTCCTTGTGGACAAGTCCATCTTCGGTGGCGGCAAATGCCACAGAAGGTGAAATAAGTTAGTGCGGATAGGCCGCACTAACCACCGTCATCATCGGACCCAGTGGAGCAAGGAGCTAGGCCTAGTCAAGCCTAGTCCAGCCTGATCAAGAAGTACGTGTGGATTCTTCGAGTTGTGCCAAGGAGTGGCACATCCCAGCAGTGAGGGGAGCACCCTTTCGGATACCCTGGCAGTGAAGCTACCAGTGTCAATGTGTGAGTGAGTTACGTATACAAGTGGATAAAACTGTGAGTACATTTTGAACATTATAACTTAGCAGTGATAAACTTTCATTTTTCGTATTATTTCGAGTGCAATGTTTGAAGATATTCCTTAGAGACTTTAACATTATTCTATTAGTTTACTTTGAAGGTAGTTTGTAATATTTGTGCATGGACTTAGAATAATTTAAGAAAATATGATCCGACGGGGAACCTATGCCCGATTTTATAGCGAATTTGATTGTTGAAACACTTAGAAAAATTTTGATTTAGTTTCGTAAAATTTTACAAGTCTTTTTGACTTAGTAATTTTGCATCGATTTGAACTTGTGATTTATTTGAGAAAATTTCAATTTAGTTTTGTAGAATTTTACAAGTCTTTTGGACTTAGTCGTTTCGCATCGAGTTGGACTTGTGATTTATTTCAAGATGGATAAATTATTGAGATTACAAGTAAATCTTAAAGATAGAATTGTAAAGGCTAAAATTAATTTTGGTAAACAATCTAAGGATAAAATTACAGTATCCTACTTAGAAACTCGCTTAGAAAATTTGGATCATTGTTGGAAATCTTTTAATACTAATCACGAAAGAATTGTTTTTGAAGTCGAGCCGAGCGAATTAGAAGCATCGGATTATTATAAAAATGATTTTTTCGAACTGTTAGAAGAAATTTATGTGGAATATAAATCGAAATTAATGGAATGTTTGTCAAGGTTAAAGGCGTCACTTATATCAACTAATGTTTCTTCACGTAGCGAAGACAGCAGCCTGAGTGTTAAACTACCAAAGATTTGTATACCTACGTTTTCTGGCAAATATGTAGAATGGACTAGTTTTAGGGATTTGTTTATGTCACTTGTCCATAATAATAAAGGTTTGGATGATGTCCAAAAACTTCATTACTTAAAAGGTCACCTACAGGGAGAAGCGGAACAACTATTAAGGCACATTCCAATTACGGCCGATAATTATGTTACATGTTGGTCTCAATTAGAGAAGAGATACGATAATAAAAAGTTTCTTGCGAATTGTATCTTAAAACGATTCATGAACCAAAAATGTATAACTACTGAATCTTCTACTGCAATTAAAGAGTTGTTGGATGTAACTAATGAATGTTTGCACGCGCTTCAAAATTTAGGAATTGACATTACTTCGTGGGACATTTTAGTGATTTTTATTGTGAGCCAAAAACTAGATCCAGAGTCCAGAAAATTATGGGAAACGAAAAATAGTGATTCCACTGCGGAATTGCCTAGACTTTATGAATTTAGAGCATTTTTAGAAAATAGGTTCAGAGCGTTGGAATGTATAGGTTCGCAGAGTATGAATAAGCAAAATAGCTATAAAAATAAAAGTGCTACGGTATTACATGTAACCACTCCAGACACAAGCTGTCCTTTTTGTTCTGATAAGGGACACAAATTATGTAACTGCAAAGGGTTCGCTAAAGAGGATGTTGACAAACGTCGTAAGTTTGCCCAAACCAGCAGGGTTTGTTTTAACTGCTTGAATCCAAACCATACAGTATACTCTTGTCGCCAAACTTCAAGGTGTCGTTTATGTCAAAGGAAACATCATTCACTTCTCCATCCCAAAAATATTCCGAAGTCAGATGATGAGGCCAAACCAGATCAATATGTTGGACCGAATGTCGTTGCTTCAGAAGCAGCATCCTGTCCAAGTGAGTCCACCAAAGCCATGACATGTCTAGCAAAGGCTAGTAGTCATGTATTATTAGCCACAGCTTTGGTTAACGTTGAGTCAATAACTGGAACTTCTGTTTGTTTAAGATCCTTGTTAGATCAAGGTTCTCAGGCTTCGTTTATCACGGAGTCCTCAGTCCAGTTATTGGGGTTAAGGAAAAATTCAATTAAAACTTATGTATCAGGTCTAGGCGGTGATCCCCAAGCATCTTTGGCTTGTAGGTCGATGGTTTCCATCAAAATTCAATCCCGTCAAGATTCCAGTTTTGTCATCCCGGTCAAAGCTTATGTTATGAATAAATTAACCACGTTCCTTCCTGAAAGGAAAGTTGTCGTCCAAGGGTTACCCTCGTTCGCGTCTTTAGAATTAGCTGATCCGTTATTTGGGACGCCAAATAAGATCGACTTACTCTTAGGTGCAGAAGTATACAGCCAAATATTGTTGCATGGCTTGATCAAAGGTCCACCAGGTTCTCCTACTGCGCAAAATACGAAACTTGGTTGGATCTTATCAGGTGAAGTAAGCGAGGTTAGTAACAAGGACACACGTAGTACGTATCACAATGTAGTTAGCATGCACGCAACTCATTCAAATGACAACGATCTTCTAAAGAACTTTTGGGAGATTGAGTCAGAGCATTATTCTAATGCAACGAAGCATTTAACTGAAGAAGAACAGCAGTGCGAAAGATTGTTTTCGGAAACGACTCAAAGAGACGAATCAGGTCGTTACGTAGTTAAGTTGCCCTTTCGCACAAAGGATCCTCAATGTAAGTATGGTGATTCGCAGCAAATCGCCTGCAAAAGGTTTCTTTTGTTAGAGAAACGTCTGTTGAAGGATCCAGATTTGAAGAAGGATTATGTTAATGTTATCAATGAGTATTTGAACCTCGGCCACATGGAGGTTGTCGAGGATAAAACTAAATCAGATGCTGTTTATTTGCCACATCATGCGGTCGTAAGAACTGACAAACTTACGACAAGGGTAAGAGTTGTGTTTGATGCGTCGTGTTCTGGAACAAATGGAGTTTCTTTAAACCAGGATCTATTAGTGGGGCCAACTCTACAACCAGAGTTGCGCCATATCTTGTTGCGGTGGCGCTGCTTCCCAATATGTCTTGTCGCTGATGTCGTCAAGATGTATAGACAAGTGAAGGTGGCTGAACCCGATGTAGATTTTCAACGTCTTCTGTGGCGAGAAAATCCAGAAGATGAACTTCAGCATCTTCGGCTCGTACGAGTCACTTTTGGTACATCGGCCGCCCCTTACTTGGCTGTTAAGTCGTTACAGCAAATAGCACACGATGAAGGAGTAGATTTCCCAGCCGCGTCGAGTCGAGTATTAAGGGACTTCTATATTGACGATTTGATGACTGGATGCCAGACTGACGCAGAAGGAGTTCAAGTTTATCATCAGATGAAGGAGCTGCTTGGTCGCGGAGGTTTCCAGCTTCAAAAGTGGTCCACCAATAGTAGTGATTTGCTGGAACATATCAAGGAAGATACACACGTCGCCGAAGAAAACCTGAAACTAAAAACAGACACATTAACTAAAATACTAGGACTTACCTGGAATAAGGGATCCGATGAGTTTGAACATACGGTTCAGCTTCCTCCACTCGCAGTACCTGTAACAAAACGAAAGGCGATATCTGATATCGCAAGGTTGTTCGATCCCCTCGGATGGATATCTCCCGCCATAATCACAGCGAAGGTCTTCATCCAAAAGATTTGGCTCTCAGGGATCGACTGGGATCAGGAACTGCCACCGTTATTGCTAAAGGATTGGCTTACTTACAGAAATGATTTGAGTCAACTTACCAATTTTCGTATCCCACGCTGGATTCATTCCTCTATTGATGATCAGTGCGTTGAATTACACGGATTTGCGGACGCGTCGAATGTTGCATATGCAGCTGTAGTGTATGCTCGCATCATTGACAAAAGTGGTTCCATCCACGTAAATTTGTTCACAGCTAAAACGAAAGTCACTCCAATCAAGCAAGTGTCAATTCCCAGACTTGAATTGTGCGGGGCAGTGTTGCTTGCAAAACTGCTTCTGGAAGTTTCAAATGTTTTAGATATACCAAAGCAGCACTTGCATGCCTGGACTGACTCCTCCGTTGTTTTGGCTTGGTTGCAGAGCCACCCTAGTAGATGGAAAACGTTCATTGCCAATAGAGTGGCAGATATACTTACCGTCTTGGATGGTGATCAATGGGCGCACGTGTCATCTAAGGAAAATCCCGCAGACTGCGCATCCAGAGGTGTAAAACCGTCGGAATGCACTCAGCTTCAGCTATGGCAGCAAGGTCCGGAATGGCTGAAACATAAAAGGATATATTATAAAAGGGAAGAAATGGATACTACTATAGAAGAAAAGAAAATAAAAGGTCATACAGTTACCTGTCCAGACGTCGAAGATAGCATTCTAGCGAAATTCTCGTCCTTACATCGACTTACCAGAGTCATCGCGTACTGTAGAAGATTTCTGGCTCCTAAAACCACCGGTGTCTTAACTGCTGAAGAACTGAAAAAAGCACTAGATACATGTATAAAAATATGCCAAAGGTATTATTTTCAAGAAGAGATAGATAGTGTGAAGAAAACAGGACATGTTAATAAGAAGAGTAAACTTACCTCATTGAGTCCGTTTCTTGATGCTGATGATATGTTGAAGGTTGGTGGGCGTTTGCAGAAAGCGCAACTGGAGGATGGCATGAAGCATCCTATTTTGATACCACCAACGTCAAACTTTACAAAATTATTGATAGTTGATGCTCATCAGAGAACTTTGCATGGAGGACCTCAATTAATGATGAATTATTTGAGGACCAAATTTTGGATTTTAAATGCTAAGAGTCTTGTTCGGCAACATGTTAGGAAGTGTGTAGTTTGTGTTCGTCACTCGGCTAAGTCTCAACAGCAAATGATGGGCCAATTACCCAAAGCAAGAGTAACGGCTAGCCGACCTTTCCTTCAGAGTGGTGTAGATTACGCAGGTCCTATAAGTATTCGTCTTTCAAAGGGTCGTGGCTATCACTCAACAAAGGGCTACATATGCTTGTTTGTCTGCATGGCCACGAAAGCCATTCATCTCGAAGTAGTTAGTGATATGACAGCTCAAAGCTTTTTAGCTGCATTCAAGCGTTTCGTGGCCAGGCGAGGACATGTAGCAGATATGTGGAGTGATAATGGAACGACGTTTGTAGGCAGTGCTAAGGAATTGAAAGCGTTATTCAATGCAGAAAGGTCAGGTCTAGACCCTGAAATTGCTGACTGGCTCGCAACAAATGGTACTAGTTGGCATTTCATACCTCCACATTCTCCTAATTTTGGAGGATTGTGGGAGGCCGGAGTTAAATCAACTAAGCACCATCTTCGAAGAATTTTAGGAAATAGCAATCTCACCTTTGAGGAAATGACAACTCTGTTGTCACAAATTGAGGCGTGTCTTAATTCAAGGCCGATTTCCCAACTTCAAACTTACCCAGACGACCCATGTCCTCTAACACCTGGTCACTTCCTAGTAGGTGAACCATTGGTTGTAGTCCCTGATAGAAATTATGAAGATACTAGTATTTCTTCTTTGAGTAGATGGCACCTCACACAAAGGATGCTCCAGAATTTCTGGCGCAAATGGTCTCACGAGTATCTCACTCAACTGCAGCATCGATACAAATGGAAAGATCAAGTTTCTGAGCCTAAAGTAGGTGATGTAGTTTTGATCAGGGAGGATGATCTTCCACCAGCTAAATGGCTGTTCGGTATTATCACAGAGAAACATGCTGGTTCGGACAAGCTTACGCGCGTAGTCAGCGTAAAATGTAAAACTAATGTTATAAAGCGACCTTTATCAAAATTAATTGTGTTACCTGTAACTTAAATGATTCTATTTTATAGGATAACATTTTCTAAAGTATTATGTATACAGTCCACTATTTTATTTAGTAATTTATAAGTAATGTAACTGGTCAACTGATAATTTTTCTCAAGTCCTTTAACACAGGATTTTATAAACATTTTGTTGTTTGTTCATTTTATTGTCACTAAATATTTTGTTTACCGTACCCACACTTAGACAAGCATTGTTTTGTATCAGAGTTAAGTTTGTTTTCATTATTTGTTTGTTAAATGGACAGTCTGTCCATGGTGGGCGGGATGTTTAGACCCTAAGTTAAATAAAACATAATTTGCAATGTTAATATAAGTTTAGTTCACTTTTCGCAACTAGGTGGCGTTAATTGTTTCTGCCTCGCGCAAGCGCTTCGTTCGCCAGTGACAATGTCAGTTGACACATTATTTCAATAAAAGGATTTTTTCTTACTACCCGAGATCTGGTTTTATTTCGGATTTTTGAGGACACCGTACACAAAGGTTTAAAAAAAGGTTGGTTCGTCAAAGGTACCGTAAATACTTTCATATGCATTTAGTTAAAAGCTGTTTTTGATATTACAAACAGACACTTCAATATTATTTATTTGTATATGCACCCGTACAGATTTTACCACTACTTTTCCACATCTTCACAATTTATATATACCCTATAAACTTAAGGCAACGCTAACCTACATTCACAAAGTAGAAACTAAGCACGGTTCGCACGCAACTTTACGACTGCCGTAGGACCCAAGCTGGCTTTCCACGCCCTTTATTCACAATACTCTTTACAATTGCGTCTAATGACTCGGAAACATCGAGATAGTACTGAAGACATGGCCGCGTTTACATTTATTACGGACGTTTTTCATTCTCGCAAGTAAAATAAAATATAGGTTTCGACGTAAAACTTTTTGGCACAGAAGTTCTTTGGCAAGTTGGCACTAGAGACTTGGATCAGCCACGTCGTAAAATTAAATCGCAAATAGAATATCGTGTTATGATAGTTTTTTTTTTTACTTTTTAAAAATGATAGTACATTACTACCTATCTATATCACCACATATAAGTAACAATGTGGTCACCGTTCGATAGAATAAAATATATTGTATAGATACTGACTATCAGGAGACAAACAAATGCTTACAAGTTCATACCCTTTCACAGACGACAGTGAGCTTAGTACAAGTTTCACGGTTAAAATACGTTTACGCGAATGACTGCGTTTGTCGAGTAAACACCATACAAAACGAATGCGCGATGATAGTTCATAAATGCGACGTTAGGGGCGCTGTACATTTTTTCATACAAAATCTTCGTAAACGCGGTCACTGTCGAATGCGTTAACTTGTTGCAAAACTCATACTAGGCCCTCAGATCTTTGTTGTCTGCTCTCAGTGTGTAGTCAGTACATGCAATACCCGAGAACAATGTTTACGTTCACTGCACAAAGCTTGCTCTAGTTGGAGGTCGAACCCGGAGCTCCTCGCTTTGCAAGCGGCGTTACTTACAACTATTTTTTTTTATGTTATTAGGTAACGAGACGAGCTGGTCGTTTGCCTGATGGTAAGCATAACGCCGGCCCATTACAATTGCAGTGCCACCCAGAACTTTGTAACACAAAGGCCTGCGCTGCACTGCAGTGCGCTCGTTACCCTGAGACATTAGGTATTAAGTCTCATAAGCCCAGTAATTTCACTGGATACTCTGCTCATCAAACCGGAACACAGTAACGCTTGCACACTACTGCTTGGTGGCAGACTTCACTCACAAAGCGGTGGTAACAACCCAGACGGACACTCGCAGAAGAGTTAGTCCTCCCACTAACTTACAACTAGCAACTATGCTACTGAGCCATCTCATAAAACTACCTGTACCTAAAGCAGCTTGCATGCAGGGTTACGGCCCCACTTCTCCAGCTGCATCCTACTTGCACCATGCATGCAATCTACTTGTACAATATAAACACGGCCTTATCGTTTGTATCTATTCCATTTATATTACAATATTTGTATACCTACCTATAACTGTCTGCTGAGGAATTTTCGAAACTGTTTTTATCGGAATTAGGCTCTCTCGATACAGGCTTGCCTAGTGAGAGAACCGACGGGTACCTATTTATATTTTTTACAATAATCTGTCTGCAAAAATATACACTATCCAATTGTTTTTAGATATTAATGTTAGAGTAAGTCGTCTGTATTTATTTTTGTTGTAACAAAAGTATTTTCATTTCATTTTCATTTCATATACTTATAAGTTTTTTGTATTACATTTCAGGATTTCTTAGTAAACTAACTAAGTGTTCTATATCAGTGTTTACATCGTGTGATCTTGATGGTTCGTTGAAAAATAACAAAACACATTCACATTCAGAAGGTACGAAAAGAAACATTTTTGTCTGTGTAATATATTATTTTTCTGAAGCTAAAGTACCTATATAGGGTGAGTTTGAATTGGTATGTCAACTCGGAAGAGAGTGATTAGGACCATGTTTGTCGACAACTTGTAGGAACCTCCCTTGGAAAACATCATACAAAATTTCCAAAAAAAAAGAAAAGTAAAGCATAGTCAACATAGTTCAAGTGAATTAGCTGATCTAGGGCTGCCTATTATATAGGAGTTCGGTAGTAGAATTTAAATGCCTTTTCTTCAATGAATAATTCTGAAATTCAAAAATCCGCAAATCAAATGTTGTTAACCTCCATGAGTACATTGACCTCCTTTCAGGAAACATACCAATTTAAACTCAGGTTGTATAATTTATATATCTGCATAATATTCCTCTTATGACAATAGGTAATTACATTTCTATCCTTCTTACTAATATTATAAACGCGAAAGTTTGTAAGGATGGATGGAATGGATGACATCCGGTTTGTTACTCTTTCACGCAAAATCTAATGAACAAATTTTGATGAAACTTTACAGTAATATAGCTTTTAAAACCGAATAACGCATAGACTACAATTTATATGCCACACGGGCGAAGCTGCGGGTGGATGCTGATCTATAAAATTATTTTGGGCTCGCATTTAACCTTCCAAACATCATATATATTTTGAATACCAAATATTAACGGGACGAGCAAGTCGTTTATTGATAGTAAGCATAATATTTGCCAATAGCAATTGTAATGCTACCTATAACTTAGAAACACAAAGACTTACATGGCACTGCGGCGCGAGTACGGATCTTTTCGATAAATAAAATTCGATAAAATTGACAGTTAAAATCGATAAAGTGGGTTTTATTCGATAAAATTGACAGTTACAATCGATAAAACCCACTTTATCGATGTTAACTGTCAATTTTATCGAATTTTATTTATCGAAAAGATCCGTACTCGCGCCGCTGGTATGCTTGTTCAGGTTGTGTCTGTAATCCCAATCATATCAATGACTACTTTGCTCATCAAACCGGGACACAGGAATACAAACTAATTGCAATATGAAAATTAGAAGACTTTAACCTAAAGAAAATATAGGAAACTTACTTCGACAAGACACATTAGGTATAGTTTGTGTACCATGAAACCATTATTTTTCAGTTCCATCTTACAAGAAGCAGACATCACAAATGATTACTGCAAATTCAAGTTGCCAGATAAACGATATAGTCCAGTCAAGCGAAATGGATGCGAATAAATGGATAAACGCATGTGCAGAAAAAAGTACCTACTAATAATTTTGTTATTTGCTGCAAAATTAAATTAGATTAACATACTAATAATTTAATAGGTTACACGATAAGATACCTATAATAATAGGAAAGGTAAAATGATCAACACAGTAAAGCGTTGCCAGGATTTTGCACCTTTCGGAAGCGCAAATGTTCATTTATTGACGTCTAACCCTCCTCGCACACGGGCCTCGCTACAACCACAAAAGTTGCCACCGACTTGTGGACTACTTATATAAAGTTTTCATACATTTTGTATGAGCTCGTCACACACGGTAACGCCTGTCGTCGCTAACCATTACGAAACGCCGTTATCTAGTCGCTTCGTGTATCCGACGCCTACCCATCGAGCTTCATGTGGCGGAGTTTTGTTGCTGTAGCGCGAGACGTGTCTATGGTAAGGGAAGGTCACGGAACTTAAAATAATATTTATATTTTTATACTACCCCTAAGTTAACGAAGTGTTTTTTCTTATTTAGGTTTACAACCAATAATAGCAGTAGAAAGTGCAATACGAACTTCCAATAGCAAGTGTAATCAAGTACAGAATTATTCAAAATCTGTAGACTCAACAACTCAGTCTATTGAAGAATCCTGTGAAAAAATGACACCAACAAGTACGGAATTAAAAACTAGGACTAACAAACACAGTGCTAACAATGGTAAAGAAATATAGATAGATAGATAGATAGATAGATAAACGCTTTATTGTACACACCAAAGAAAAGTAAACAAGGAACATAAATATTTTACACTAAGTGCTACAATGGGCGGCCTTATCGCTAAAAGCGATCTCTTCCAGGCAACCTTTGGATGGAAAGGATTCATTAAAATCGAAGACGACGAGGAGTGTACTAACAATACTGCCATACTAATAAATAAAATGATTACACAGACATAAATACTAATATCTACTTATTATAATACTCAAAACAAATATTTATAATATTAGATATGTAAAATATATAAATATAATATATACTATAAATACAATTTATATATAGGTATATGTATAATAATGATAACTTTAAAGGTAATTTAGCTAATAAAATAGATACTTTTGGTGATACAAAACAAATTACATCAGGTACAGCATGAAAAATTAGTTAAGAAGCACACTTTGACTGGTAAAATTTTGTCACGCTATTTTTGAAAACATTCAATGAAGGTGCACCCCTAATGGAAACTGGTAAGGCATTCCATAGACGTGCAGCTTCAACAGTAAATGAGCCGTCATAAAAGGTACTCCAATGTGAAGGAGTCTTGAGCATAAGATTATCCGAAGACCTAAGGGAGAAAGAGTTAGATTCAGACAGGAAATTAAAACGTTCTTTAAGATATCGTGGCGACGAGGGATTATATAATATATTATAGAGAAGGGAAAGAATATGAGCATTCCGGCGGAGACGAATGGGGAGCCACTTGAGTTTTAGTCGAAATTGGGACACATGATCATATTTTCGCAAGCCAAATATGAATCTAATGCAAAAGTTCTGAAGACGCTCAAGCTTGTTTAGTTGCTGCTCCATAAGGTCTAGATAGCAGGCGTCGGCATAGTCCAAAATCGGAAGTAGAAGTGATTGTGCCAGCGCAACTTTAGTGGCAGTGGGTAAGAAATTGCGAAGGCGCTTCAAAGAAGCACCTGAGGCGAACATTTTGCGGCTAATTGCATCCAAATGAGTACTCCAGCTAAGACAACGATCCATGATTAAGCCAAGATTCCTAACAGATTCGCTAAATGGTATTGAGATTCCATCAAAAACTACTTGAGGAATGGACGGCCAGTCGATCTTAGAAATCATGCGGGAGCTGCCTATAATTATGACCTGCGTTTTGATAGGGTTAACTTTTAATCCATAGGCTTTACTCCATTCGATTATACAACGAAGGTCGGAATTTGTAGTATCTATAGCCATACCTAGCTCGTTAAGTGGGGCCTGCGAATAAATCTGAAGATCGTCTGCATAATTACTCTTTTCTGCTTTATTTTAAACGCTTTGTTAATAATAATGCATGTGGTATAAATCTAAATGAAAGATCTTAGGTGTTCAGCATACGTAGCAACATAAGTAGTTGAGTTAAGGTTTTTTTTCTTGTTCTTGTTATCAACTTTTTACATGTTTGCATTACGGTTACCTATCACTTGAAACAAACTTCCGAAATCTGAGATGAATTTTTTCGGATGAGGCTGCACTGCGTAGTATGGTGCAGGAATGAAGTTGCTCTACGCGTTGAGGTTGCCGGTTGCGGAAACAAGCAACTAGACACTAATGATATAAATTTGTCAGTTGTTAGTTGCGGAAACTTAGAATGGATTTTGTTACTGATTGCAGCAACCAAAAACAGTTGCGATCACTGAAACTCGCAACTAGAGTTGCTACGTCTGCGTAGTTTCTCAGAATTATATAAAAACCGTAAAAACATCTAGTTGCGAGTTGCTAGTGACCGCAACTGGGAACAAAGTTGCTACGCGTCAACGCGCCTATATGTGTCCAATTAGTGAATAAATTGATGATTTAGACCTTTCTTTGTAAGAAATGGAAGTAGCGAGGCGAATTCCTTTGAAGTCATTAAAGTGTATGTACAAATCACATTACTCAATACTAACAAATACTGAAAATATATTTTTGCTGCAGTTTCTGATGAAAGGAATGCGGTGAAGAAAAATCTATGCTATCAAGTTACAGAAAGAAAAAATGATTCAAAAATGTCATGCTCAAACGTAAACACACTAGCCAATGGTAAAAAAATTTGCTTTCATTATCAGCCTCCTACGCTCCCACTGCTGGGATACCGGCCTTCTCTCAGAGAGAGAGGTATGGGCCATAATCCACCACGCGGGCCCAGTGCGGCTTGGTGGATTTTGGTGGAAATTTGCTTTATTATTACTTAAATGAATAGTTAACCAGTAGTTAATTAATAACATGATTTCAGAATTTACTGATGAAAGTAATGTGGGTAATCAAAAATTTGAAATAGATCCGAATCATTCGTCTTCTGTGCAATCAGGAAACCATACAATTGTCCAAAAGGTTGACAATGTGACTTCAGGTAAAACATTAACATAAAATATTTAAACAGTTGCTGATTACGAGTGTCTTAAACTTTAGGATACTTTTATCATTCGCAGATATAATAGAGCTAAAAGACATCCAAGAAAACCAGCAAATACAAGCTAATTTAGAGAGTTCTGACACAGGTAAATATAGCAACTCATGTGGTTTTATACTCTATTTTTTTGTATGTTACAAAAACACGTTTAATTTTGCTCTAGAGTCACCAAGTCCGGCCAAGACCAAGTCCAATTTCAGTATATTGTTAAAATTGGATAGTAGTTACAAAAGTAAATGCCAGATCACGATTAAATTCTCAAAAACGAAAAGAAGTCAATAGGTAGGCTCTTTGCTTACTTAACATTTGTTTGCACTGTTGTGGATTCAGGAACTCTTTTGTATTAGCCACAGAAAGTGAAATTGAACGAAAACCAGCAAGTGTTCTGACTTCTCGTTGCATTTTACCAAGTCCGATACATTGTTTGTGTGAAAACCACCGATTTGGCGACCTTCATGGAGGTATGATTGATTTCTTCATTTTCTTTATAAAGTTTAGCTATAGAATTTATATTAGGTATTTAGGCTTGAGGTTTACTACTATCTCACCTGAAGGTAAATTACGATGCGATCGATAAAGATAGGTACCCATATAATCATAGCAAACAAATCAATTCCTAATAATAAAATAATAATAATAATTAAAAAATTTTTTAATAAATTCCTAATTGGCAACTGATTGTGAAAAGAGATTAGAATGTCTTCTTTGGCAACTAATTGTGTAGTAAGTTTTTTTCTTGTTGGAAAATTATTTGTGAAGCGACGGGGCCACTGATCTGTATGCTAATTAAAAATAACCTATAACTATATATACACTAATAATTTTATGTTTTCAGACTGCCTGTTCGTCTATAATAAACCACGCTGTATAGTTCATAGCTCGCCTAAAGAAAAACCCGATAATGTAAAACGGCAAGGTGCTTGCCATTGTTAGTACCTATACGCATTCTATCTTTTTTGTATAGTACTAATTTATGTGTGGGGAAAGGTTGTGAAGAAGATCAAGTCCTACGCAACATCAGGGCTATTTAGACTTCCACGAAGGTCTGCCTGAATTACCCACTGCTTTTATTTCTTTTCAAAATTTATTTCTTGATAGGTTATCGTTTAATCATAACCTCACCTGCAGGGTTATTTTAATTGATTTGGAATGATATCGGTGTCTGAAGCGTCTGTCTTGATCACAGATTATTTAGCCTAGGATTTATTGTTTTTGGTCTTGATCGTTTATATTTCGGAATCGCATCCTGTCAAAGAAATTTCCCGTTTAGATTCGACAACTCAGCTGCATAAAAGGTATTAAATTTCGACAAAATTATCTGTCGGGATGCGTTTCCGAGATATAAGTTTGGAAATCATAAAAATGTTTATAGTGAGTCAACCTGAAAAGATAGGCATATGCTATTGCGAACTTTTTTTAGAATATTTCAAGTAACATTTTCACCATACATTGTTTTTGTGTAACTTTAACACAAAATAGAACTGGCTATCAAGTATAGCTGCGGGAAAGCGACATAGTTGTTTGGCAACACATTTTTAATTAAAATGGCAACCTAAAAGCAAAAAACTTTAAGTTGGTCATATTATTAAGTTGTTTTTAAAACTTAGACTGTGAAGATTAGGCGACGGATGTCAAGTCTCCTATTTTGTATTACACTTTTATTTTACTTTTGCAAAGCTCCAGTTGAAATTCCTCTTATATTACAGGTTCACAGCGGAAAGAACGTAAAAAGCAATCGACAGACGACAAAGTATGTTCGTCATCTCCTTTAAAAAAAATAGTTTTTCAAAAGGATGTCACCGACAACACTTCATCGCCTATAGGTATTTAAGTTTCAATTTCAAATCTTAAGTTTCAAACTTTTCGTGTGCATGATAATTTAATTAATGTCCAACAGTAGCACTATTATCTATTCTGGGACATAAATAAATCAGTCACTCGAGTTCGTTTAACCATTATCTTACCTGTGTGGATGTGTTTTTTTATACTATTTGATAACGAGTTGAGCCAGCCGTTTGCCTAATGCAAGCATAACGCCGACCCATAACAAATGCAGTGCCCCTAAGAACTTTGAAATACAAAAGCCTGCAGGCATAGCAGTGCGCTCGTTACCCTGAGGCATTAAGGAAGAGATGTCGCACACTATATTCATATGTGTGTGAATAGTGCGACATCTCTTGACGTTTCGTTGATATTGTACCATATTATAAAGAAATGGTATGTCATTGTAAAGCGGTCTTAGTAAATAGAGGCAACGGCTTGTTAGAAGATTTGAGAATTTCACCGCTGACGTCATACGTCCCTGTAGCTCGGTTGGAAGAGCGTCTGTTTGGTGTGCAGTGGACGCGACTTCAACTCCCGTTACAAACAAAAATATATGAGTTATTTATAATTAAATAAACATTACGTATAAGCGTGGGTTAATAATTTAGAACTAATTCACATTAAGATTATATTACTCACTTTATATAATCTTATTTAAAATGGATTTCCGCAAAGTAACGCCTGATTCCATCAAATAACTAATTCACAGTTGATAGTTTCGTTCATTTGTTTTATTTCAGCTTCCCATGAATTTATATCCCAATCGTCAGTTGGTGTAATCACGTCTACTTACGAGGCAAACCCATCACCATGTCAAGCAGGTAATTGTATACGGCCTATAGGTAAGTCCAGCTTCCTTCTCCTTCCTCTCCTTTTTTACATGGGTTCGGCGCAGTAGTCTTTAGGTAAGTCTAGCAATAGAGCGAAGTCCAGTCTTACTTAGTTACTGATGAACATCATTATCTTTTTTTATTATTGTTGCAGCTCCTATAGAAGAAGAACCTAATTCTCAGTCTGAAGGACCGTGTCATTTTCAGCCAAAAGAATCAATGCGTCACAAGGAAATAAGCGTTATGACTGTTTCTTTCTCTAAAGGTGAGTATTTTCAGGTGCCTTACCTGTGAAAAGCTGATCTGGTTTGGGCCAATTTAGGGTATATTGGTTCATAACGTCCTAAAGTGTGACGTTATGAAGATTATTGGATTTAAATCATGCAATTTATCGCTACAGCCCACAACTGTACTTAGTGTTTTACTAATGAAACAATAATTGGCAGAGATTGTTAAACATAAAAGATTAGTGTCTTATCTCTATTATCCAAGAAAAAAAACAAAATGGTATACCAGGACATAAAGAGAAAGTGCCATTTATACAATAATAATCTTTCAAAGTAGCGTAGTGTTATGGACAACCTCTTGTATAAAGACATTAAACATATATTCAGTCTTACCACAAAAAAAATTAAACAAATGGTGTGATCAAGGTTAAACATGCCTTAGTTGCCTGGTTAAATATGGACAGCCACAAACCTTGACTTAGAGTGTCTAACCGTGATCTAACTCAATTCTGTTGTGACATTTCTAATCATTTCAGACGTCTTTCTTTAGACACTGTCTAATATTTATAACTTGTTTTTTTTGTGATAACAAGGTTTGCACGGCTCTAGATATGAACGTGGATGTTTTAACATCTAAGTAGATATTATTGTTACAGATCCAATAAAAGAAGAACCTAATGCACAATCGGAGGAACCGTGTTGTTGTCAGTCAAAACAATCACTGTGTGACAGGGAAACGAGCGCTATAGCCCTTTCTTTGCTACCTAAAGGTAAGTTACTGGAACCTGTGATAGTGTTCGACTCTAGGGTAGAGTGATAGAAGCGGTCCCTCTAGGCGCAAAGTGGCCATCAGGTTGTGAGTGAAAAAAAAATCCTTTTAACGGATTCAGATTCGATAAAAAACGTAATTTAGAAAAATTCGGTATTAGTTAGTAGTAGGTAACTCTTATTATAAATACCAATATCAGAACTATAATTGATCTTAATATCAACCAAAGGTCGCTGAAAGATCTCTTGATGCAATCTCGCTCTATAAGTAGGTACCTATTACTGAAACAGGGCTAGGGCTGGGCCGGCACTGCCTGTGAAATGTCGATCTTGCTAAAGTGTTTTGACATTTGACCCATCGTAAGATATACATTTTTTTTGTTTCATATCCAAAAGAAGAATCTAATCCACAATCGAAGAAAGCGTGCCATTGTCAGTCGAAACAATCAATGCGTCATAAGCAAACAAGCAGCATGGCCCTCTCTTTGTCACCTACAAGTTATAAAGGTGAGTGACTGAGTAAACAGGGAAATTTCGATGTTGATAAGTTGCTAGTTCACATTCATTATATAAAATTACTAGCTTCGGGTCGCGGTTTCACCCGCACTCCCACAGCAACTGTGCATTTTTTCGGGATAAAACTTAACCTATGTTAATCTCCGGTCCATAAATTATACCTATATATATATGTCAAAAATCACATCGATCCGTTGCTCGATTGCTGAGTATAAGAAGGACAAACCTACTAACGTACAAACACACTTTTGTATATATTGTACGAACTAGCTTCTGCCCGTGGTTTTCACCCGCGTTCTCACAGTTACCGTGCATTTTCCGGGATAAAAAGTAGCCTATGTTACTCTCCGGTTCATAAACTATATCTATGGCAAAAATCACTTCGATCCGTTGCTCCGTTGCTGAGTGAAAGAAGGACAAACCAAGAAACGTACAAACGCACTTTTGTATTCATAGTAGTACACATAGTACCTACCTACGGACTGCGTTTACTAATTACCATTTGAAATTTTTATTTCAGTTTCACAGCGTAGAGATAATGTGCGGTCAGTTGGTGTACCGTCTTGTCCGTCAAACCTGGCGTCTTGTCACAGTCGAGTTAGCTATATTGCCGATGTTTTGTTGCCTGAAGGTGAGAGCAGAATAATCTAAATAATTATTCTTTTCTTCATTATCAACTTATACTTAGATACTTAATCAAAAGTGGATCTATTATTGACATGCCGGCCGCTTGGAAAAGTGGGTAGGATATTAGTTAGCGCCCTAACACAGAATATAAATGAGTTTCCGTCTGGGTACCTAGCAGTACGGTGTCCCCGTACTGGTGTGACGAGCAAAATAGTCAGAGAAATCACTGGGCTTATGCCCTTTTTCACCAACGATTAATAAGGCGATGCTTGACTAAGTAACTCCTATAAATGTAAGTAAGCAAAGTCCTAACGATAAACCGTTAGAACGCTCATAAAGATTGGTGAAACATTTGTTTGCCCTAAGCAACTCCTAATATCTGAGCATCTGATTTAGGAATCTCCTAGGGTTGGTGAAAATGGGCGTTACCTAATACCTAATGTAAAATGTAAATCTAAGAGTAAAAGTGCAATGCAGTGCCGCGCAGCGCTTTGTGCTTCAAATTTCTGAGTGACACTGCAATTGTTATGGGCTGGTGTTATGCTTACCATGAGGCAAACGACCTGCTCGTCTCGTTATCTAATAATATAAAAAGAAACGAAATAATTCACTTTCATTATTTAAATATATCATAGGTAGCTAATTTATTTGCAAAATTTCAGCCGTTGAAGATAGGCCCAGAGCTGAAACGAGAACAACTGAGAACATGGCGTTTCCGGATATGCATTCAGCGACTGTTTTGACCTCGCAGCATGGATACAAAGCGGTTGAAGTTAAAAACGAAAATACTGATCCTGGTAAGTCTTTCATTTGTGTAAGCAGGTATGTAACTTAGTAATAGATTTTTTTTTTCAAATGTTGGCAAACTCTCTCTTCTGTCATCCCGAGCGCGCTACACTCTTCAAAATCTGACACCAATTTAATTATTTGCTTTCAGTTCTCATCTTAAATTACCCAAGTCACGTGCGGCCATCCTGTGACCATGCTTGTTGCAGCAAAACAATAACAGAAATACCCACCCATGATGATGCCCCTGGTAAGTTGTATTACATTATTTAAGTACAATCAGTGGCGTATTTTAGGATTCAGCGCCCTGGGCCTGCAGTCCCCGTCGCCCTGCCGGTCAGTATACATAATACGAAAGCCCCACGTCTTGATGTGTATCAAACTTACACCTACGAAACGCTGGTTAGTTAAACTATGTTTTGTCTCTGTTGTTCTTTGACAGTTTTAAACTGAATCGAAAGAGACAAAACGTAGTTGAACTAACTATTCAACCGTTTAACACTGTTTATTGATAAGAGCCTTAGTTAGGTAGGCTTTTTTTAAATTTCTTCTGCTTGTGCCGCCCCTCACAGCCTGCCGCCCCGGGACATGGCCCTTTTGGCCCTAGGGTAAATACGCCCCTGAGTACAATGCGATTAAAATAAGAATAGGATCATGTTGTGACGTCACAACTTGATTTTTACAAAAAGAATGGGTCAATGAATAGGTACCTATATTGTTTTATACGGCTAAACTCTGAAACGCCCGGATCGATTTTGACGGGATTTTCACTGGCAGATAGCTGATGTTATAAGGGGTAATATCGACTACGTGGGCGACGCCGCGGGGCACAGCTAATTAAGTAATAGAAGGATCTAATGTACTTATATCCAACAGATCACGATAGCGTGAAATCAAGTCTGGTCGCGTCGTGTCGTTACTACAGCGCGCTCCTTACCAAACAGCTGGAACTTGTCAAAGATAACCGTAAGTAACAGTAGTAGATGTACGAATACCTACTAGGTACACTAGGTATCTTAAATGAGGCGCATGTAACATTTATAAAAATTCAATAACACTATTTTCATGTCAATATTTTGCAGTAGCAAGATACATACCGCCTACCGACGGCAATCACGAAGACAAGGAGTATGTAGAAGCGTGTACAATGAAGCCTAGCGCTCGTGAAGAGTTCGGTTGCCAGACCTGCAAGCATCGTCCCGATGAAAAACCCAGCGTTCTGGACCCTGCGACGTGTGAAACCGACATCTGCCGGGACGATAAGGAACATCTGCATACGGTTTATTACTTGCTATCCGCGATCGAGGGGCGTTTGCGAAGATTGAAGTCTAGTTTTGAGTCTAGCTCAATAGATAGCACTCAATGCAAATAAGAAAACAGAATTACAACCTCATTACAGATGGCGCTAAATTCAATATGCATAAACTTTTATTCCTACCGGGCAAGCAGCTTTGTTGAAAAAAATGTACTTTGTGATGGTAAAAATAATACAAAAATTGAATAATGTCTATCCTGTTTTATTTCATTGGATAAATAGAAAATACAGTACAAAAACGCTAAAATAATAAATTACGTAAAATTGTAAGCTCTGTAAATATTTTTTTAAGATTACAAATTGAAATGAGCTTGTTTATAACCTTTTTTTACATGAATAATACAACAAGCTAGACTATAACAACTATACAAAATACAACGATTGAATAATGTACTTACACAACTATTTACAAACATAAATAATATTTACAACACTGGAATGAATTAGACTGAGATCTATTGTTAAAACATTTGTATACTTTTAAATTTAATGCTGGAAAATGTAAGTATCGATACATCAAAATTAACAAAGAAATGTAGATACATAACCATGCACCTTTTAAAATTATACATTGATTGGGCATGTCAAACAAAGCAATAAGGGTTACTTAATCTATAATTATTAATATCAAAGGGTGGTATTCCACTCTTCAAATAACTTGCCCAATGTACATTTGATCAAAGAAATTGGATGACCTTAACAAATCACCTAGCAACACCGGTATAAATAAAAAATGAAATAAAAATAAAGAAATCTTAGGCTAAAATTCAGAGACTAATAAAATTTAACCGAGCATTTACGCTTACATATGTCAGAATTCTATAGAATTTTGACATTTTGGAACAAATCATCTACGTTTAGACAAGTCCCTGAATGTTAGCATAGACAATTATAATGGACGAATGAAATGGGCATGTGTCAAAAAAAATAGATCAAATATTGGACACAGAAATAAACATATTTGATGAGTGGACTGCCACCTTCATATTTAAAGGAACGGTTCACACGAAATAAGTATTTTACAACTCGATTCAAATTTTAAAAGAAATTTTGCGAACAGATTTTGTATTTCTATAGCGCTCTTGATAATTTAGGATGTTGAATTATAAAGTGATTTAAAAACATAGTCCCGATAGGAAGTATTTTATAGCTTGGTCGTAGGAATTTTCTAAAGCACGCCTGGTTATCTACCACCCAACTCGTACAATATAAGAATGTTTGAATATCCACTTCAAAAATGTTGAGATGCGCGAGCGAGATAGATTGCACGCCATTTTCTGCCCCAATGCCCATTCTATGTTTAACGTTTATCACCTTGAAACATTGAGAATTCAAATAAATTTCAATATGACTATAGATCTACCTACACTTAACCAAAGATTAGAATGGAACTAGCCGTATAGAAGCGAAACTCGAACAATTTTTTTTTCAAGTTTTTGACTATATCTACCAGCACACGCACGTAAATTATTGCCAGTAAAGTTTTGTGTTTACGTCCTGTATTTGTCCCTACATTTTCTCAACAAACCGGGACCCAGCACTGTATTTCATGCACACTTCTGCTTGGCGGCAATGCGTACACATACTGCTACATGGATGAGTAAGCTCTACACGCCTTCCGAGTTACACTTCTGTCAGTCCAAATACAAATACTAGTTTCACTTCTACACGTCAGGTTATTAGCTATTCTATGTCAAAACCGTCATCGCACTCCGCCTACCAAATATATTCCCTGTTTTATAACCGTTTGTAT
The DNA here is from genome assembly GCA_907269065.1 of Crocallis elinguaria. Classification (NCBI taxonomy): domain Eukaryota; kingdom Metazoa; phylum Arthropoda; class Insecta; order Lepidoptera; family Geometridae; genus Crocallis; species Crocallis elinguaria. The sequence goes on along the minus strand of OU026079.1, from coordinate 3,973,659 downwards.
GCGCCATCGCAGGTCGAGCGATAACGACCTTTATTTGTTTATTATGTAGCGATAATTATTATGACGTGCAATTATTTGGCACTAATTTACACAGCCTGTTCGTCTGATCCATCCTGAGTTACCTGTAAAAAAGAAATATATTAGTAACAATATTTATTTATTTTACTCTCAGTAGGTGTGCTTCGGACTACTATAAATCAATCTCAAGTAGCCATGAAGTTGGTGAGAACCCGGAACATACTGAAAAGTACTTGACGACCCATTTTCAACCTGACGATGGTAGGTGAGCAGGCGACCACTGGTAAAATGTCTTACCACCACGTAAAAAAACTACTACCATTACGTCAAGTCAAGTGTTGGAAAGCTTAGGGAGACAGACTTCTACAATGTGAAGCTCGTTTTTTATTTATTTTAATGGGAAATCTTCCGAAGTTGCGCACTGCCTTGGGGTGCAGCTAGGCTAGGGTTTTTACCCACTTGTGAACCGACAATCGATGGTGAAGAAAGGTGGTGCCTATCACTAATCGGAAAACGTAGCGTGCGCTAGTTGGGCCGACTATCTGGCCCTCTAGACAAAAGCCACACATTTCTTTTTCTATTAGTGCGCTGCGTGAGCGGAAAACAAAGCGTGAGGCTTTTGTCTAGAGGGCCTGGTCATAATCGCGGGGAATCATTGGATCCAAGAGGCGTTCTAAGGCCCTAGTTCATCAGTAGATGGCTTCCAGCTGATGATGATTATCTATACAAATAAATAAAATTGAAGTGTCTGTTTGTAATATCAAAATAACAGCTTTTTACTGAATGCATATGAAAGTATAAGCACCTGTAACAATACAAGCATTTTTAAAATTTTTGTCTGTACTGTCTGTTTGTTCCGGTTAATCTCGGAAACGGCTGGACCGATTTTGACGGGACTTTCACTGGCAGATAGCTGATGATACAAGGAGTAACTTAGGCTACGGGGGCGAAGCCGCGGGGCACAACTAGTTTGAACTATGAGTGGTGGCAGATCGTTCTACTCACGTACTAGAGTGTCGCGAGCGAGCGCGGAGTGAACACGTGCACGAGCGAGTCCCAGCCGCAGTCCGCGAGCTGGTGCGGCCGCAGCGCGTTCCAGTCGAGCCCGTACGTGAACTCGGAGTGATGCCGGATCGTCTCTAACGGATCGCAGCCGCGCTTCAGATCCCAAATCCTGTAACGGAACAAGTTTTAATGAGTGTTGTCTTTTCTGAATAGCCTGTTGGCTTCCCCACTATCTGAGGATGCCAGGAGATTATTAAGAATGTATGTATGTGTATTGTAATTTTTAATCTTGATACTAAAATAGGCTGATTAACTCATAGGGGTGACATTATCAATTTGTGATAATACCCCTTTAAAATAAATAAAGATTAAAAAAAATGAGTGTTGCACAAACTAGAATACAGATGGCGCTACTACCATAGAAAACTTAGGATACATTTTCACGATGGTTACTTTACTCGATTGTACCTATAGTGAATTAACTCTTCGGGCCGTTGCCCGAAGAGTTAATTAGAAGTTATGAATCCGAGGGGCCAGTGAATGTTTTCCAACTGTGGTACCAAGCCAGACGGACAATCGCAGAACAGTTAGTCCTACCACCTAGTCAAATGCCAACAACCGAGTTACTAAGACACTACTAATGAATTTATCGCTTACTAACTGTGCCCCACGGCTTCGCTCAAAGTAGCCTAAGTTACTCAGCTATCTGCCAGTGAAAGTCCCGTTAAAATACAGTTCAGCCGTTTCGTAGAAATAGCCGCAACAGACAGACAGACAAAAATTTTAATAAGTATTTTTCTGTTATATGTACCGTTTTTACTTTGATATGCATTTACTAAAAAGCTGTTATTCTGATATTACAAACAGACACTTCAATTGTATAGATTACCTTGTAGTGAAGTCATATGATACCGCTGCTAAAACTGATGGGGCGTGTGGAGAGAATTGCACCCTTCTTACAGCACACTCGCAACCTAAAAAATGACAATAAGTAATTAATTAAAATATACATCCACTGTTGATCACCGAGTATAGAGGGACTCTCCATTACACCATGCTTGGCAGACATCTTGGTGATCATATTAAAATATTATGTTGAACGAGAATGCTCCTGATGGATATTCTCTTAGCTGGTTCTAAAGGTACCCACGGGAAAGATATGAACCGAGATTACATAAGCTACTTTTTATCTCGGAATATACACGAAAGTATCACGAAAGAATCAATCCGCGGACAAAACCGCGGGCGGTAGTTAATTTAAGAATAGGGAAGTAGGGGTATTGTAAGATTGTAACTAACCTTTCAATGTGAACATAGGGGAAGTAAGTCTTCTCAGATCCCAGCCTCTAACTAATCCATCGGAGCCTGCTGTCGCAAGCGCGTGCGTTTCTGTCCTGCTCCAATCGCAAGATAGCACCTGAAATGGAAAATAAATATTATGTTCTGGAATGTCTTTATAATCCCCATTTCCAACACTTGGCTAGTCAGCTCTATCAAGAGGAAAATATATAACCTCCTCCTTTTTTGGAAGTCGGTTAAAAAGAATAGCTCAACTTGTATTTATGTAAACAAAAACAGAAATTAAGGTGACAAACTTTTTATTACTGCAACTGTAAATATAGTAGGTTGATACCTATAGAATACATTTAACAGGAAACTGTTAAGTTTTGGTTTTGTTAAATATATTATAAAGTGTTTACCGATACTTGCAGATGTTCACATAATGATATAAGTAAGGGTTTGATGGTTTCAATCATTTAAAGAGCTTGAGCTTTCGATGAAGAAAAACTTCATGGTATGCACAAACATTAAAATCAGATACGGTCCCGATGCGACAAATCAAATAATAGACAGTGTTGACCTGCAACTGACTACAGCATGACTATTGTTGTTCAATATTGAGCGAGGCTTAGCATTTTTATATGCTGCTTGACTCTTACTGCTCCAATTATAGAATCCAAATTACCTCAGCATCGTGAGCTTTGACAACAGCAGCCGGCCTGGCCGCTTCAGTGCAGCTCCATAACTTCAAGTGACCGTCCCCCGATACCGAAGCGAAGGTGGCAGGGGAGTGCGGTGAGAATGCAGCTGTGTACACTAGCTGGGAGTGCCCAGCGAATGTGCTGAGACAGGTTTCAGATTCTGGATCCCACTGGAATTTAAAAGTATTCTATGTCAGCTTTGTATTGCAAGTAGTACAAATCAAATCAAATCAAAATTCTTTATTGTACACCAGTCTTAAGAAATTAACCACAGTAACAGATCTTAAACAAAGTACAATAGGCGTACTTATCGCTAAAAGCGATCTCTTCCAGTCAACCTTTGGGTGGCTAGAGAATTAATGGAGTATTTATATGTATTTAACCGGATTCACTTACGTGGTACAGCCGAGCTTCGCGACAATTGCTCGACCGGTTTCCCGGCTCGAAGTGAATCCGGTTAAATACATATGAATATGAGTAATACTTACGAAAGTTTTAATCAAGGAATTAATGGTGTGAGAGGTTGGAGGCGTTTTTTTTTTTATGTTATTTTGTAACGAGACGAGCTCGTCGTTTGCCTGATGGTAAGCATAACGCCGGCCCATAACAATTGCAGTGCCACCCAGAACTTTGAAACACAAAGGCCTGCGCGGCACTGCAGTGCGCTCGCTACCCTGAGACATTAGGTATTAAGTCTCATAAGCCCAGTAATTTCACTGGATACTCTGCTCATCAAACCGGAACACAGTAATGCTTGCACACTACTGCTTGGCGGCAGACTTTACGAGCAAAGCGGTGGTAACAAGTCCTCCCACTAACAAAAGGTAGTATATTGCTTTTTGAAAAGACATCCCACCGCTAACCACATTGTACAGCATTATAAAGATTAATATTCATTTGAACAGTAGGTATCTGGCCTGTTTGATGATTAACATAATCAAGGATGGTAAACACATTATGTACTATACCGTTTACTACGCAGCGTCTGTATGCCTTTTGTTCTGGCTATGTTGCTTTCCTTTTTCTATTTTGTACAAGCAAATATGCAAGTATCTGTCATTTATAGTTATGGCATGTCAGCGACAGTTACTGTCACAAAAAAGATCTGTTTATCACAACACATGTGTATAAAAAGGTGTATGTTAATTACTTAGTTATTATATAGATTACCTGAATTATACAGATAGCCGGGAACAAATATATCCAAATACACAACACAAACATTAATCCAATAAACTAGATCCCATACCAGTCTGATAGTAGTGTCCCAGCTAGCACTAAGCAGATGTGACCGCGGCCAGTCCACGGAGCAGACCTCGCAGGTGTGCGCGCGGAGCACTCGAAGGGGGGCGGAGCACCCCACGCGCCAAACAATCACTGCACCGTCACCAGACCCGCAGGCCGCTGTGTTATCTGACGTGCCCGACCATGTCTGGAAATAAATTAAACAAATTATAAAGAGTAGTACATAGCTCTTGCATACTTATTAGTAGCTAGCTTCTGCCCACGGTCTCATCCGCGTTCCCACAGGAACCGTGCATTTTTCCGGGATAAAAAGTAGCCTATGATACTCTCCAGTCCACAGACTATATCTATGCCAAAAATCATGTCCATCCGTTGCTACATTGCTGCATTAAAGAACAAACCATCAAACAGACAAAAACAGTTTCACATTTATAATATAATAGTAGGAAGTAGGATTATACAAAACAATAATAACAAAACAGTAGATTGAGATTTTGAATCCTACAGAGATTGAAATTCTTTAAAAAAATCTTGACAATGCCAAAATTACTTAACGGATTTAACTAAAAATTCACATAAGGACAGAAATCAGAATATACTAGTTTGAATTATTAACATTGTAAAGGATTACTTAACTGGTTCTTCATGTAGCTATTAGGTATAATGGTTATGTTGGGATGATTTAATTCCTTTACACATATTATCAACCAAGATACTTTTTATATGAAATAAATGTGATTTAATTGTGAGAACAATGTTAAAAATACAATTAGATCGGATATCCTAATTTTTAACCAAAGAACAATATCGCACAACATACACAGCTTTTAGATGAAACCAAAATCTGCTTTTCGTACCACAGCACTTCATTTCGGTTCTTGTATGAAACATGTATGGCGAACCATTTCTAAGTAAATCCTAACTAACATAAACCTGGTACATCACATAGGGAGGTACAATCACACAAAATATCAGGTGACTTAAGTCAATTCCCATCCACAAAACCACGCCACATTATAATCCCATTATTAACTGGTGATGCAAACTCTTTATAAATATGTACCAGCTTGTAAGGTTTCCTGCCAAGTGAAAATCAACTCCACTCATCATGAATGTCTTACTTGTAATGCTTTGTATTGTGAGTAGCTTAATTGGTTAATTAGTTTAGGTTAAGGTGAGTCTAAAAATAGACACTAATATATTGATGAAAATAGCTTTGTTTATTATTTGTTGATTTTAACCTATGATATGCTAATCAAATGAGACAATAGATATATTTTACTGAAACACCATAATACTGAAATTTTAAAACTAAGACAATATAATGTTACAGTTAAGAAACACAGAACAGTCTTAAGACAAAAACGGGTCCCGTTGTATTAAGACAAAAGACCCGTTTTTGTCTTAATACAATGAATTCAATTCGCGAAAGTTTAAAAAGTACAGAACACTCTGTACAGAAGTACAGATAAGGCTGAAAAATGTTGAAGAAATGAAAATAGGCAAGAATAGCATCAAGACATATGTACCCTTCTCAGCCTTCTCTTTATAGGGGATTTGGGAATCATTATAATAGTAAATACAAGTAATTTAATATTCATGCTGGATAGTTAGCATAGTATTTTATTGCACAAGAATGAAACCTTAGAATAGCCACCAAACATTCTGTCAAGGATGTTCAAAACTAGGTTAATAGGGCATTCAATTTGCTAAATATCTAGGTTAGTCAGGTGCAGGGATTTTACACAGGTTTCTTTTAGTAATTTTGATACTGTATTGAGATGGAGTTGAACTATATTTATTAATTATCCACCTTTTACACTCCTACTGCTGGGATACCGGCCTTCTCTCAGAGAGAGAATGAGGTATGGGGTATGGTATAATACACCATGCAGGCCCAGTGCGTCTTGGTGGATATCACATATCCTCGAATTTTGTGGTCCTTGAACATGAACTTAGACCATACTTTTTTCTAAATAATTTACTGAAGCAATTTTATTAGCATCTTAGTTATTTAATGTTGTTGATATGCTGGTATGCTACAGGATGCTAACTGGTATTGGGTAGGATGGGAATACATGCAAATATTAATAGGAGTATTACACCATGTGTTATTCAGTCTTACTAAGACTGTTAAACAGTCTAAGGCTAAGATTCAGAGACAAGTCTAAATGTGGACTTTTGCTTCCATATGTCAAAAATGTATAGAATTTTGACATGTGGAAGCACGAGTCCATGCTAAGATTAGTCTCTGAATCTTAGCCTTAGTGTTTTTACTAACTATGACTGAATAACCAGCTAACTCTAATTACACTACACAATTTAATGGAAAGACTTAGTAAGACAGTCTCAATATCACATAGTGAAATAAGTCCTTGAGTTATCTGTTTTTAAGCATTCTACTTAGTTTTATGTTTATGGACTGTTACATTCCAACAAGATTTTACATTTTGATTATTATAAACCTATCATAGTTGATACTTTTACCAACTAATTTAGAACACCAAAATAACACCAAATTTAGAACTTATCTACTCTTGAAAGTGCCCAACAGAAACTACAACTACAGAACTTCAACTATGAGGCAACTACTTCATAAGATTCTAACTAGATCATACAAATTAATTACTAGTTATAACATTTTAAGTGCGGAAACTAATTCAAATTGAAAATTATTCAATTTGAATAGAGTATGGTATTTTAACTGCAACACCAAGTTATCTGTTGGCTACTTGGAGAATTCTTACCACATCGAAAAGACCGTCGTTCCACTCTAGCTTCTGTACTTCAAGCAAGGTGCTGCCGTCAGGAGTGAGTTCGAGGAAGAACAGCGTTCCACCACCGGCGAGACCATAATACTGGCTGGTAGCTACTGCAAGCGCATCGGGACGATTCCTGGAGAACCTCACGCTGTACCCGTGCCGACCCTGCGTTAGGAACGTCGGCATGCTGATGGTGTAGCTGTAAAACGATAATATATTGATCTTTGAGCACAACGCATGATTGTGGAAAGAAGGATTTGTGCCACCGAAAGCAGGCCGTTATAGTCTTTGCTAAAGTAATGTTAACTTACATTGTGTGTCACTCAATCACATTTTCTTATATTCATAACAGAATTTGTTTGGGATTTTCGTGATGAAAATGCAATTCTTATTAGCTTTTCACATATTTTTCGATATGTTTTGAAAATTGCAAAGAATTATGAAAGTAGAAACACGATTTTTGCCTAATGTAGGGATGGGCGATATATATCGATATTGGAGAAATATCGATATTCATGATCAAAATATCGATATTTTCATATCGATATTGGCATCTTTTAAATATCGGAATATCGATATTTTAAGAAGATATCGTGGTATCGATATTTTTTTTTCATGCATCTGGGATTCTGGGGAATTAATATTTATTCAGAACATAAATCAAACTAATTACTTAAATTACGTAAGTATATAATTATAAATTTACCATCACTATTAAGTGTCTTTGAACTTAGATATTTTGGACAGCGAAAACTCTATCGGCAGTTTAACTGACTGCGGTAAGATTGAACTCATATTTTTGAATGAAATAAAGCATTGATCTGTCAAATTAAATCAACTTGTCAACATTATAAAACTTTATTGACAGCTATTAATGTCAATTTTATGCCACACTAACAACTGCCCGTGGGTTTCACCCGCGTTCCCACAGGTACCGTGCATTAAGTAGCCTATGTTACTCTCCGGTCCATAAACTATATCTATGCCAAAAATCACGTCGATCCGTTGCTTCGTTACTGCGTGAAGTTCGTGAAAGAAGGACAAACCAACAATTCAACAAACCAACAAATACACTTTCACATTTATAATATTAGTATGGATAGATTACAAAAAAAAATTATATTTCTTATTTTATTGTATGATTAACACTTCCTATTCTGGCGTTGCTAATGGTCTCCTATAAATATTTAGTATGCATTCAAATAAAAGTAAGAAAAACCATCGATATTTATCAAAAAGCCTCAAAATATCGATATTTTCTAATATCGATATTTTGATGTCGATAATATCGGTGTATCGATAGTAAGCACTCGATATCAATATCGATTTCAATATCGATATTTTATCAATATCGCTCATCCCTAGCCTAATGTCAGATAAATTGTCAAAGTCAAAATTCGGGTCAAACGTCAAGGCCCCGTTCAAAAGCGCGGACTTTTTGAATATCAGATAGTGATGCGCCAATCGATGCGTTCGTCGCGAGGATGCGTCATAGATAGTAATCTTATTAGCCCACCTACGTACTAAATCCTATTAGATGTTATTTTGTTCTGCAGGAAACCTCACATGTTACACGTATAAAAGGAAAATAGCCTGGGTAGAAATTATATCTGGCGAACACCTCAAGTCAATCACACAGCTCTCTAATATTACCCTAAAACCTATATTTTTTCAATTATTATTTTCCTAAACCTTCTTAAAAATGTTGGACTACATGTTTTCGACACTTGTAGTTGCCGTTAAAGTTTTTAAGAAAGTTACTCCTAATGGAAAAGTTACTGTTTACCTCGGTAAGCGGGACTTCATTGATCATGTGGACTACTGCGACCCCGTGGATGGTGTGGTGGTGGTTGACACCGAATATCTGAAAGGAAGAAAAGTTTACAGCCAGGTATATAAGTGAAGTGTTTTGTGCAGTGGCTTGATGTACTATAGTTTTTTATTTGCGTTACTATAGTGAGTTTATCATTATAACAGCGTTCACATATTTTCTGTTTAGCTCGTGACCACCTACCGCTATGGTAGGGAAGAGGATGAAGTGATGGGACTGAAGTTCTCGAAGGAAATGGTAATCGGCCAAGAGCAAGTGGTACCTTTGATCAACGCGAAGATGGAATTGACCCCTGTTCAAGAAAAACTTTTGAAAAAACTTGGGCCAAATGCCTATCCCTTTACCTTCAACTTCCCCGAGATGGCTCCCAGCTCGGTAAGATTAACGTTTCAATCTTACTATTTACCAGGTGGTAGGACTAACTCTTCTGCGAGTGTTCGTCTGGGTGGGTATTACCGCTTTTCTCGTGTAGTCTGCCATCAAGCAGTAATGTGCAAGCATTACTGGTTCCGGTTTGATGAGCATGGTAGTCATTGAAATTACCTACTGGGCTTGAGACTAAGGTGTTAACCTACCTAAATGTCTCTGGGTACCTTTACTAGCTAGCTCACTACTGTGCCGCGCAGGTATTTGTGTTTCAAAGTTCTAGGTGACATTGCAATTCTTATGGGCGTGCTTACTATCAGGCAACGACCCGCTCGTCTTGTTATTAAAAACAATCGATATTGTTCAATGAGTCAATGTTAGATTATTGAACTGTCAATTCATATCATAGGTGACTCTTCAACCTGCCGAAGAAGATCAAGGCAAACCAATGGGTGTGGACTACTTCGTCCGAACCTACGTTGCTGAACAGGAAGACCAGAAGGTCCACAAAAGGAGCTCTGTGGCTCTTGCAATCAAGAAAGTATGTACCAAATAACTAATACCGGCTTGGTGAATAAGTATATCTCATAGAAACATCTAAGTAGATAACTTTCGTTACAGCTGCAACATGCTCCTACTTCACGAGGACGTCGTCTGCCAAGTTCTCTTGTTAGCAAGGGCTTCACCTTCAGCAATGGCAAGATCAATCTTGAAGTCACCTTGGATCGCGAGATCTATTACCATGGTGAAAAGCTTGCAGCTAACGTGATTGTCTCGAACAATTCTCGGAAGTCAGTACGGAACATTCGATGCATGGTGGTTCAACACGTTGAGATCACTATGATCAACTCTCAGTTCAGCCGTCACGTGGCTTCGTTGGAAAGCCGTGAGGGTTGCCCGATTACACCTGGGGCTAGTCTTTCCAAGACCTTCTATTTGGTTCCCCTGGCTCGCAGCAACAAGGACATTCGAGGTATTATCACACATTATAACTCCGTAATCTAAAAATTCACGCTTAGAGTATCAAATTATAGAAAATAAAACAATTTCAGGGGTGGCTTTGGATGGACATCTCAAGGAAGATGATGTGAACTTGGCCAGCTCTACTTTGGTTGCTGATGGAAAATGCCCTGCGGACGCTATTGGTATCGTCGTATCCTACTCCCTTCGAGTGAAGCTGAACTGTGGAACTCTTGGTGGTGAACTTGTCACCGACGTGCCGTTCAAATTGCTTCATCCCGCTGAAGGTTGGTAAAAAAACATAATTACCTCAAATACGAATGTGAAAGCGTGTTATGTTTAAGTGATTTATTTTGGTACGATCGAATTAACTAGAGCTAGTGTGGTAGGCATAGGTTCAATTAATTAAATATGGACAGGAAAGAAGCAAATCAACATTACCACTTATTTTTTTTTTCAATACTATATGGTAACGAAACGAGCCTGATGGTAAGCATTCAGAACTTCGAAACACAAAGGCCTGCATGACACTGCAGTGCACTTGTTACCCTGAGACTTTAAGACATTAGATATTAAGTCTCATAAGCAAATAATATTAACTCAAAATGTTCCAGGAACTGTTGAGCGCCAACGATTCAATGCTATGAAGAAAATGCAGTCTATCGAAAGACACCGCTACGAAAACTCTCTCTACACAAATGAAGAAGAAGAAGATAACATCGTGTTTGAAGATTTTGCTCGTCTCAGGATGAATGAGCCCGAGTAAATCAAAAATATTAAGTACATATAAAAAAACAGTAAAACCACAAAAAATAACAATAAAGATGTAACCAAGCAAGCGTATGTGTAAATTCCATTACTATATTTTCACTTACCTTTTTACTTTTATCCAATAATATAATTATATTATTATTAAATAATTTTTGCAACTAAAATAATTATTTTAGTTGCAAAAATTATTGACTAAATCATAATCAGTTATCATCCAAATAAAACTTCTATTGATTAATGTAATTACAAAATCCCGTATAAGAGTCATTTAAAATACATACCTTCCTATTATAAGATTATCGTAATCCAATGTTACATAAATAAATATTTATTCACCAGAACTTTTGTGTTTGTTCATTTGATCACCTAAGTTTAATATATATTCACTATGCTGTTTCTAATGTAGAAGTGGCCACAAGAAGGACCTGTGGATCACTGACATCTAATTTGAAGTTGTAGCCAAAGATAGTTTGATATTTGCATACTCTATTGTTACTCGATACGAAAGGGTTTGTGTTTCCCCGCCCTATTTCTAACGCGCCCCTTTTCCTTCTTCGTTCAGGATTCACGACGTCTGCGTTTATGAACGGGCGTCTGCGAGTAAAAAGAGTACTACCCAAAAAAATGTGAAAAGTGAGCGAAAATCAGACTATCATTTCTCTACCTTTGTCTTTTCAAAGGTAGATAGATTTATTAATAAGGGATGTTTTTTTATAAAAAAAAAATATGTTACGTCTCGCCAAATAAAAAACAGGGGTTTTGTCCTTGGTTTTTGTTTCCTCCACACATCAAACGTAGCCCTCCCTACCAATTCTGTGGCGCTACCTTCAAAAGCACCAAGCTCAAACTAGGTACCTAGCTACATTATATTACTTTAGGGAAAATACTATTGCCAGCCGGGTGTCCATTGTGCAAGTCTTGCATGCAAGTTTGACGTCACATTTGCGTGCAAGTTAAAATCGGCTTGTATGGAATCTGGAACTTGCACGCAAGTTTCCGTTTCCACTACTCTAGTTGTATGCAACTTGCATCTAGCAGGCAGGCTACTTGGCGGAAACGCGGCTTTATGTATAGTAGTAGTATATAGGTACAAAACTACAAACACTACTGTATTACCTTTAATAACCTAGGTGACACTATAGTCCACAGTGGTATTAGTCCAATCTATATAGTTGGAACCATCTAACTTATAACATACTGTAACATCAAAATAACATATAAAAATGACCTATTTATTTTTTTACCTTTTACAAATCGATTTAAGAACAAATCGATATTAAGTGCTCCTTTGGGGCCTATTTGAATAAAGCAATTGAACGGAAATCAGCATATCGTTTTTTATCCAGCCTTCGGACCATTAGGGGAAGGACACAATAACATTACCGTTCAGTCCATCTCCGCACAGTGGCGATGGAGGTAAAAAAAACTCGCACACGCCAAATATAATAAAAAAGGGCATTAGAAAGGAGTAAAGGACACATAGAAGGGCTGCTGTAACTATCTATTCTTCGTAGTTACAGACTGCAAAGTTTATTTAAAATTTTAGAATAATAAAGGTAACAATTCTTTATTACCTTTATTAGACGATGTAGGGTTAACCTTTTTGTAAATCCAATTTTATTGCCTTGTCATGTACAATTTATCTATTCATAATAATACTTACAATTTTACAAAATGTTGTTTCATTTAAGAACAATAATTTTATTACAATTTCCATCCTCAGCTTTCTTCCATTCCCTCACCCGCATGCAACCAACGGTTAATAACTGACTGTTAAAACACAGTTTATAATCGTCATTCAAACCTGTTTAGCTAAGGGACGACGGCGACGTGGGAAACGCTGACCCTTCATTTGCATTAACAATGCACTCTGACGTCTGACGTTTACCTCGGGGTGTACCACGGGTGTCATGTAGGTACACGTCACCTTGGGGCGAGATCTTAACATCTTTTCTAGTCGTTCATTTCTCCATACAACCGTACTTGGGTGATTTCTCCACTACTTGACGTTTTAAGTCCAAAATTAAGAATAATATCGATTTATCTCTTCGTTATCTAGGTCAGCCTGCTAATTATACAGAAAAAAAAATAAGTGGCTTAAAAGTAATGAGCCTTCAAACATCTGTATTTTATCACGTATTTTAACGCAAGTTTGGACGTAAATAAATTACAAAAGGATTACGAAAACTCGAAAATAAGGTACATACTAACAAGCTTTAGTTTATTGACATTTCAAATAACTTTGGTCTGACTAAATACATTCAGTAGTTTTGTCGTAAAACCCCAAGCACCAGAAGCCAATTCGTACATTTTTGCGCGCCGGTTTTCGACTTTTCGGTTTTCGTCGCGACTTTACGAGAGTGTGTAATTGTGTATGCGCGAGCATTACCTTCATACTACTCATTGCTGCAGAGTCTTACCTTGTCTCACGAATGTTAGATGAAATAGCATGCATTTTAGCCGCGCCCACCGATGAGTTCGCTCCATGGACTAGTAGGCTCTTAAAAGAGTCTTAGTAAATCAAATTCAAAATGCTTTATTCAAATAGGCCCCAAAGGAGCACTTATGACAGCTAAAATAAATGACTCTAACAGCGGGCCTCTGCAACATTCGTTTACCCGAATCACAGACTAAAAGTAATGCTGTCTTTATCAGAACATATTAAATTACAAAGACACCAACAGACCCAATCCGTGCTCAAAGTCAACGATCCTTCCAGAAACCCCCCGTGCCCGTTCCAAATCGGTATAAGCCGAGCAAGAAAAATGTCAAGAAACTCTTCACGGCATTCTTTTTGAAGTTCTTGTACAAAGAATAATTAATAGCTTTATAAAACGGAAAATATTGCGAGTCAACAAACTTTACTAACGTACCGCGGTGGCCAAGCGTAGGTACACTTTGCCGAGATTGCAATTATTTTACGAAAGTATCTTCTTTTTGGGTATAAATTGGCACACAATAAAAATTTTTTCATGTGACACCACGATTCAACTATCTCTATCGATTTAATCGAAATCGTCAAAGCCTTTTTTGTGAAACACTTTTGGAAATAGTATACTTTTATATACCGTTTAGAGGGTTGCTCGTACAAAGCATACCGATAAGCACAAAGAATACCGAACCCTGGTTTTCTCTCTTCATAATACCCTAAACAAATCGTTTTACTTGCAAATTAATAATTGATATTTTTATCTGGGTTCCACACCAAGAAAGAATAAACACAACATCCCTATTCAATTCATCTCTGCCCACTGCGCAGGAAGACACGCGCACGCGCCGTGTAAAAAAATAGATAAGGGTTGTTTTGAGATGTACAGAAGGGGCTGCTGTAGTGAAGAAGTCTATTGTAGTAGAGCGCAATCTTTCAGTACTTCGCAGTCGAGGAGAGTAAATAAAAGAGTGCAATGTTATGTGTCAAATTTCATGTTTCGTCACCTTTGGAAAAATTGGAAAGGTGAAACGTAATAGTGATGCTTTTTTGTATGTCGGATATTGTTACGAGACCACAGATTACTATATATGTATGTACGAGACATCAAAATTATAATCAAGCTATCAAACCGATTTATATTCGATATTCTTCACTACATTTTTTTAAATTTTTGCCATAATTTTATTTATACTTTTAAATAGGTATCCAGTAAATAGGTCGATACTTACCTAAAAGGTATTATGCGGACGGACATTTCGATGGTTATGAATTCCTTTAGCTTGGCACGTTTGCACAGTAGTTGTAAAATAGGTCTAGACTCTAGTCTACAGTTAAAGAAATATCTGTACCTATAATAATACACTTATTACCTACATCTGTAAAAAGTGTATTATAGGTACTACTTATAGTCTTTGGGTACTACAGATATTTCTTTAACTGTAGACTAGACTCTAAATCTAACAGGTATTAAAATAAGAAGCTATCATTTACAAACTGTAAGACCCAGTCGCAATTCCCACACATAAAAATAAATCAATCCCTGCAAAATAACCGTCGTCACGTTCAGACAGACAAAACTCACGGTCAAAGGGCATGTCCACCCTTCAAGACCAGCCGTCAAACCAGTTTGACCAGTTGTTAAACCAAGGTTAACGTGAGAAAGCGAACTTTATTGTCCATCTTGCAAGGAGTCCTTTGTGTGGAAGTGCAGGAAGGGTGTCCTGTCATGCACTTGTCGTAAGGGTTGCGTTGCGATGTATTTGTGACAGACGGGTAGGAAAGTTTGTAGAGTGGATTTTGGATTGAGTGCATTATAGTATAAGTAACTAATTTAGGCTAAAAAGTTTAGCACTGCTTTTGATTGCAAATAAATAAGCACTTAACCACCAAATTAAGCTCAAGAAAAATAATTGAACGCAGCATTAGTACATACTTACTTAATTAAAATATTCATCTAGGTAGTGCCTAATTGAAATATTCATCTTTAAAAATAAAAGGAGGCTTTTATTTTCACTGTGTAAGTGTGTATCCATAGTCATATAAAGCCATGTTACTTATACCTAGGTATAAATAACATTCGTGAAAAACCCACCTAAAAACTTCAACTTAAACAGAACCGTCTTCAATGTTCCCCAAACCTTACAACCGTGTGTCCCATTTCGCAAATAGGGTGCATGCAAATAAAGGGTCATTTATGGTGTCCTTTCCCACATAAGGAAGCGGTCAGACTGGTTTGTGGACGACCCCTTATGCCAATTATATGCAAGGACAGTACTGTCTTCCTGAGCCATTGTCCAAAACAAGTTTGACCAGTTTTGGCCTGTGAGAAAGTTGATGTTTCTCGAAGATTTGGTCTGCTTTTGAGCCACCATTCTTCGGAGTAGATGGGTAAATAATTATCATAGTAAATAATTATAGTAAGCGGCATTTAATTTATATATGAGAAGAAAAAAGAATAAGTTCAGGTTAACGATCAAGATACAAAAAATTAAATTCTTTCAAAATAATACCGGCCAAGTGTGTTGGGCCACGCATAAGGCTGTAATTATTATTGTCTTTATCGTAACTTTAAAAATTTCCATCACAGATGATCAAAATTTGTTTCGTTGAGAGGTAGGTAATTCTTATTTCTAATACTTTTGAGCCTAAAATGAAATGAGTTCTTCCTTCGAAAAATATTAGGCTGAAATGGCAGACTTCAGCTCTTCATGCTCTTTTATAATTTTTGAAAACGATTAGTAAACAGAGAAGGCTAAACCTGGATTTTTTTTAAACCCGTGATAATGCCTTTGCGCACTGGCCCCTCCACGTCCAGGGGGGCTAACGGAAGGAGTGTGGGACTCTCCGTCTGCCCACTGCACAGCATCCTACCCACTAAAAACCCTGGGACGTTCCTACCTACTTAGCCTTGGGACAGTGTTGCTGGCTGCTCGGCGCACTCCTCGTGGGATCCCGTCAGCAAAAAACCTGGACTATAGGGATCATGGTTCGGATTCAAGTGAATCGATGCACAAAAAAGCACCTTGAGTCCACCTTTCTCTTATTTGTTTTAATGATGTTTTTATTTTGATTATGTCATATTATTTATTACTAGCCTTTGTACACGGCTTCGCATGCGTGGATCGTGATAAAATTTAGCCTATTAATACTTAGGCTAACGTAGATTCCTATATGGGAGAATAAAATCTGACCAATGATTCCAGAGAGTTGCGGTGACAAACAAACTTTACCTCTATAATAAACACCATCTTTAACCACGTTATAGCTTAAGATCAAGCGTGATAGTGAACTTACCTTTCGAGTTAAAAAAATACACAATCGGCTTTCATTTTGGCCCGCATGCAAACAACGGTGAATAACTGACAGTAATCTAACAGTTAAAAAGTACTGATACCATCGTGTATCATTTATACTAACCAAGGAACGTGAGAAATAGTGACTCTTCATTTGCATTCACTACTAGTATAAACTGTGTCTTGTACTAGTAGACCTCGAGACTCGAGGTGTTGTTATTGTCTTTTGTACATAGAGTTCATGGGTACCTATTGTAGTAAAGGTGTAAACAGGTTAAGTTTGTGAGACAGCATAATAACTGGATATTTGTAACAAGTCTTGGGAGTTACAAAAGCAAGTTCCGAGCGTTTCACTTCTTATGCATAGTTTAAATAATAAAATACAGTTTGATGTAACATTCTTTTAATTAGAAAAATAAATTATTAATATCACTAATTTATAACTAAGTGTAATTTCTAATATCTATTTGGAATAGGCTGTAATACATACGCCTGCCCCGTGGTTCTATCTACTACATGCCCCGTGGAAGGCTCTAGAAACAGTCTTGGAACAGACGCTGCAGCAGTCACTTCAGAGTGTTGATGCTGTCTGATTCCAGCACCTCCCTCATAAGGGACGTACTGGTTTTCATCTGGCTGCCTTTTAGGGGCTAATTGACTTGGCTGGTTATCTGTTTCTTTGTCCTTATGGCTCACAACTAGAACGACTTGCTTTTTCTCTTTTGGCTCATATTCATCATCATCATCATCGTTATCATTGGGTTTGTATTGGTAACGTCTTTTCTTATCATCTTTTGTTTCCACTTGATGAGTGGCAGCAGCTTTTAACTGTTCTTTTGGTTTTCGATTCAACTTAGGTTGATCTTCTTCATAAGTTTCAACGGTGTGTTTTCTCTCTATTTTGACTTTGGGGTGTGCCCTTTTAGCTCTTCCTGTTTCTTCGTAGCTTGAATTTTCTGGATCGTATTCTTCAGTACCGTAAGAAGGGGAGTTTTCGCTAGGTTCATCGTACGGATCGTTGGCTTCTTCGTGATATGATCCATCATCAGACCCATTATCATAGCCATCATTGCCGTGGTTGCCAGTATGACCAGCATGGTTCAAGTCCCAGTAATGTTCACCATACCCACCTTTTTTATCTCCCCATCGCACCTAACGATGAAAAATAAATGGTTAGTGCTTCACGTAACATTAGGAAGTGACGTTACGTGCACAATTAACTTTCAACAAAATTTTAAATTTCCGGTAGAAGATAAGATAAAATATGAGTGGGCAGTGTTAATAACTTAAAAGAAAATTTATTAGTGATAGACGGAAAATTAGCCTTTAATATTAGAGGAAATTGATTTGCGTTATTCGAAGAAGTTATTGCTAAGTAATAAACCATGAGTGTAAATTTATGAGTGTCTTCCGGTAGCCAATCATTATTCTAGATTTAGCGTCACTCACTACCCACCACATAATTACTAAGATCAAATATTATAATGGTAAATAGTGAGAATAAAAATTGCATGAGCTAACTATGTTATATGTTTCAGAATGAGGTACTTACAAAATTATTTAATAGTATCAACATTTTGAAAATGCAATAACAAAACTGAAAATTGGACGACAGTAAAGATACAATGATGAAAAGTGATAGAGGCACAGAAAGCGTACTTTAGCAGAGAACAGTCCATCTCTGGGTCGGGACCTCTCGTGTCTCTCAGTGAAGTGCTGCTCACTGCCCAGCCGGTGGCCTTGGTCGAAGTCCTCTGACGTAGGCAAATGTCTATACCTTCAGCCAAGCGAAGCGAAGCGGGAAAGAAAGAAACAGACAGTTTAGGCTAAGCTTTCGGAGAAGCGCAGCAGACAGCGTACTCTGAATAATGCATAGTTGCAATAGTGCTGGTACTGTTGGTAGACTATACCCCATAGGTACATATCAATTATAGAATTCCACAATAGATAAATGAAAATTTATCCACTGAATAACATCCTTTCTTTTAATAAAATACCTTTGAGTACCTTATAATGCACTTATTATGAAAAAAATGCTTCCTTAATTATTTAGTTTCCTATTGAAGATGTCTTCAATAGGAAACTAAATTGGCTAATTGTTTTGGCTCTCATTCGTACAAACATCTAACTACCTACTTTATTTCAGTGTGTAATCTAAGCGCTATACGCTGTACGCTGCACTTCTTCAAACTAGAAAGCTTATAATGTAGAGACAGGCAGAAACAGAAAAGAGACAGCTAGACAAAACGTTACTTTTCCCATATCCCTGTGGTTCTTAAAGTCTTTCTTCTCGTACCGCTGCTCCCAAGTGTTAGGGTCCTCGCACACGTGCCCAAACTCTATCTTGTAAGGGCTCAACTGTACTGAGAAAAAATCCCTATAAACGCAATCAATGATGAAACATATTTGTAGACCAATCTATTTCAAGGTTTCAGAGGCATTAGTTACGAGGTCGCTTTCTATGTTTTGTTATAAACTACTTAAGCTTTGTTTAACGGAATTCTGATGTAGAAAAACAAAAATGAAAAAATTAAATATCCGAACAAAGGGCAAATACCCTCGTGACTCAACGGGATTGATATTCAGCTCATTTATAAATTTATTGTGCCACTTTTCTTGGAAGGAAAGCGAGTAAATATCTTTCTTCTTCTCTTTTTACAACAATCGTAAGCTTTCGGAGAAATAAATCATGATGTCGTCATAGCATAGCTTACTGTCTTAAAATAAGTAGTGGCCAAACGGTCGTCTATCAAACATAAAGAAATACAGGGTAAGTTTGAATTGGTATGTTATCCCGGAAGAGGGTGATTAGGACCACAAGTTGTGAGAACCTCCCTTGGAAATATGTCATTCAAAATTTCCATACAAAAAATGCAATTCACTTCCAAAGTGAAGTGCGCAGCATTTTCTGAAATTGTTTCTGAAGTCTCTTTAAATCAACATCATCATTTAACAAAGTTCAACATAGTTCAAGTGAATAAGCTCATCTAGGGCTGCTCGGAAGTTATGTAGTAGAATTGACTTAAAAAGCCTTCAATGAAAAATTTCGAATTTCAAAAACTAGTAAAACAAATGTTGTTGACCTCCAGGAGTACATTGACCCCCTTTCCGGATAACATACCATACAAAGTTATGATAAAGTAGTTTTAAGACTTACTGGAAAAACTTAGCTTGAGCTTCGATAGTCGAAGGGTTACTTGGAGGAGTCCGGGCTGGAACAGTGACTCCTCGAACTGGACTCCAAAATGATCCAGCGTATAGCGCGAGAAAGGAACAGATCCATTTCTAGAAATGAACGATGGATCGTGTTCAGATCTGGTTAGCATTTCACGCCTTAGCATCAAACAAATCAATTTCAACAATGGTTAGGTACTTCAATACTCTAAATCACTGCCTTTTGAATTAAATTTAGCTAAAGTAAAAGAGAGATCATTTGGTGACGCACTGAAATGCGTTGTACCTTCGCCAGCGCAGCAAATCAATGCGTCAGTTGCCTGTGTTGGAAAATCGTATATATGTCAGGCAGTTTGAAAATAATTGGTAACTGTATACTTCTTTATATATCATTACTACATCAAAAAAGACTGTTTAACTTTGAGCACATAGGGTTTATGTGATGTCACAAAGTGGCTTGTCTATCCATTTTTTATCTAATTCCATTAATGTTCTTTGTAGCTCCACGAGTTGTTATCCCTTTCTTTTATTTATTCCGTTCTCATATCCACTAGAGAAATACAAGACACAAGAGAAAGTTTCCATCCCTGTTGTATGTTTAAACTTCAACTTAACGTCATACTGATTGATCTAGGCTCGTTATATTTTGCATAAATTATGACAAAGCATCTAAGTAAGCAATGCGTCTACGCAACACTAAACTCTTCCTCCTTCGGGCGGAGTACGTCTTTTCAGAAATACATACTACTTTTAGGTTTTGCCAGCGGTTTTATCAGCCGCCTGCTTGGCGACACTCAGTGGCGTATTTTAGGATTCAGCGCCCTGGGCCTACAGGCCTCGCCGCCCATTTTTTGACAATTTTAAACTGAATTGAAAGAGACAAAACACAGTTTAACACTGTTCATTAATAAGAGCCTTAGTTACGTAGCCTTTTATAAATTTCGTCTGCTTGCACCGCCCCTAGCAGCCTGCCGCCCCGGGCCATGGCCCTTTTGGCCCAAGGGTAAATACGCCCCTGGCGACACTAATGATGACTAAACTAATCTACATATTTGGCATATTTATAGATAGATCACATATTTCATTGTACACTTAAATTTCAACTTTCCATTCAAAGACTAGTACTATAATGTAATCGTTTTGTAATGTGTATTTTAGAGTCCATAAATCTCCCACACTTAAAATCATATCACTTTCACTTTGATTTATATAACTCTGCAACACAAACAGATAAACCTTCACCATTATTAACTATATACTTTTCACTTCTTTGTCAAATTTTAATGTTAAAGTCAATAATTAATAATAGTTATTTGAAATTAATTTATGATATTTACATAATGTCATTATTTTAAACCGTACCGTTGTAAAACGTTGTGACATCTTGATAGTTTGATGAAAGTTCTGTAAGAATTGTAAGTGCTACTTTATTTATAGACAAGATGTTAACAATTCGCTGCGGACAGTGGTCAGTAACCGTTGGTCATTTGGTTCAATCAATACATGACCAATTGGTTACGGAAGTAGATGTAAAAGCAGGTTTAGTTTTTGTCTACGAGAGAAGTTTAATGTTCATGTCGGAACTGCGTTAGTTTGTAATATTTTAACACAATTATATTTTAGTTTTGCTTTACTTCAGGCAGCTATTTGATGTAAAAAATGATATTTATGTATTTAATGACAACATAGTCTGAGGAAGAAAGTTTTAAAACAAACTTTACTAAGACTTAGACTGTTTTTCAATCTTAGTTGCTATAATTTTAATTTTATCTTACACAACTGAGCGGTAGCTATCTCAATTTTATCTTTTTTCAAAAAATGGTTAATATTGCTCAACTGCGGTTTGTACGCCAAATAAAGAGCTAACTAAAACTGGCTCAAGCAAAAGTATTGTTTAAGGATCCTTTGAACAGTTCTATCAAATTATAAAACCCGTTCTTTATATTCCATCATTTAATCGTTTATTATGTTGCAGTACCTAATATAAAAAACCGTAATTCCGAGATAAGAGTATAGGGAGCCCTAACCAAATTTAAAAGTCATTCGGAATAATAATTTTTTTGAAACTAACATTTCGAAGGAATATTTTATTAGAAGTAACCCCTGTTAAGGAAACAGACAAAATGTGATCGATACCTGGATTTCTGATGAGATGATTTTGTGGTCTCGCATGATCGATTTTAAAGGGTCTACAAAATATTTTAGACTTTGGAAAAAATTCTATGGAATGTATGTACCTACCTGCAGTAAACATAAAAATCAAATTTTTGTGGTCCTACAACAAATCTTACTTGTACTACTAAGCATTCTGTGGTTCTTTTTTTGATGTTTTTTATGCATGGTAAACCTACTATGGATTACTACTTTACTACTAGATATTACTACTAGGATTTTTAACAACTATCTACCGGTTGATAAATATTTTGGTTTGTCCGACAACTTACTTGTTGATAACAGACAATGCGGTCGACAATGACCTATGAAGCA
Organism: Crocallis elinguaria; assembly: GCA_907269065.1. Classification (NCBI taxonomy): domain Eukaryota; kingdom Metazoa; phylum Arthropoda; class Insecta; order Lepidoptera; family Geometridae; genus Crocallis; species Crocallis elinguaria. The sequence continues at coordinate 3,951,334 of OU026079.1, read as the reverse complement.
CACTTGCCTACAAGTTTACCAATGTGTTGAAGCAATTCAATCTATTGCGATTTGAAAACGCAGACACCGGAAATGAAGACATGTGGTAAGACCACTTGGGACTACAAAAAAAAAATTGTACACATCCTAAATATGTGTTAAGTAGCATTTAAATTCTAAACACGCCTTAGCAAGTGTTATATGAACTAAACAGGCGTCTGAAAGTTGTTTTTGTGGTACTTAACACCGATAATGTTCATGCCCTTTAACGATGCGTGGTGAATGTTGAAGCAAAAGCTTCATGTGTAAAAGTGGAGTATCCATTACAGGAGTTGTTCTTCTACGCGCTACATACGAAGCATAGGTAGTTTAATCTTGAAAAATCTTCAAATCCAAAGCAATTTTTGTATTTCGTTCTGATATACGCACTGGTGTCTCATTCCTAAACCTAATTTTAGTTTCGCTCTCTTTTTCCGATAACTAACACGAAAAAGGGATGGAAAATGTTTGACAGGTCTGAATTTAGTTTTACATCTGTAAAACATCTTCTATATTTTCAAATTAGTCGTAACTAAATTCATTGCTTTTAATTTTTCACTACCTATACACATACCTAAGTGGATTAATTTGACAGGTCTAAAATATATTCCATCTCTTTCTCATGTTCTTATTTAGAAAGACAGATCCAAACTAAAATTAGGTTTAGGTACCTATGAGGTGACAGAATCGACACCATTATTTATCTCTCAAATCAGATTTATCCTGTCAATTTCGAAAGACCTAAACAGCCGGATACCTTAAACCTTTTTTGTTTTGTTTATGTTTCCAAATATTTAGGCTTTCGATTTCGTTGGAGTGGAGCAACACAGAAGTCTAGGCGAGTTAATCATTTTGTAATTACTGGCTCCTATTGGGCAACTATTGATTGGTTTTACTTTAGTCAAAAGCTTACGCATCGGAAGAAATAGACCGAAGATTAACAATTTTAGCTATTATTATAGCACTGGTAAAAACAATAACGGTAGCCGGTAACCGTGTAATGAGGCTGCGAACAGGTTACGTCAGATCACGTAATTGTTTTAAATCTACTTTGTTGTAGGTTAGTGACACAAAAATGCTACTTAAGGTGAGGTAAAGGGTGACCTTATATTAAATGTGTCGGAAAGAAATGAAAGTAGATGTCTATCATCTCGAGAGCCTTTTTTACTTTCTTATTTCCTTTTATAGAGCGCTTTAAAGTGCAGTATAAAACTATACATACGCTGATTTTCTACAATGGTCTAATAATGTAAACAAACTCGGCGAATGCCAATCAATGACAGCAATATGTGATTCGATCGCTAACCAATGACATGATTCAAATTTGTATTTCTATCTGTGCCATTGGTAGATAAACTGAATTTGGGAAAGTGTGTCCAAGAAAACAGTGAAATTTAACAACAGTTTTCAATTTAATGACTGGGTCACTAAAGGTATTAGAAAAAATAGAGATGTTATGTACGAATCATATTAGGTATAAAAATAACCGGTCACTATAAGCAAGAAATTAGAAGAATGTAGGTTTTCAAATAATACAATGTAGCTTACAGACTAAATCTAACACACTATATCGTAAATCTAAGGTAGGTAAAAAGTACACTACGCACCTTGCCTATTTTTCATATCATATATCCATGTCCTAATGCTATCTGAGTATTTTGTGACCTCTCCAAAGCATTTGATTGTGTGGACCACAGAACGCTTACTCAGAAAATACATCATTACAGGATGCGTGGAGCAGCTCTTGATCTTGTAAACTTCTTACTTGACGGATACACAGCAGAAGTTTGACATCAATAGAGTAACATCTTGTGGGTTATCTGCGTAGATAGGCGTACCGCAAGGATCAATAATGAGCCCCTTTCTCTTTTTAGTACATATAAAAGATTTAGGCACCCTTTATATCAGACCATATAGCATTGGAAATATAGTTTTGATAGCTGATAACACTTCACTCATTTTTTAAACTGATAGAATTGAATAAGATAGTGAACTAAAGATTGTTTTACTAATAATCTACTTCTCAATGCTTGTAAAACTAAATGTATTAAATTTTCCCTTTCGCAAACGTGCCACCTGTGGACTCTAACATCATATAGATAGACCATGGTAGACTAGCTTAGCTCAAATATAGGTAGACATCTTGTACTCGAGAATCGGGTCTCGATTTGATGCAATTTTTGACATCGATACAACTTTTTAGTGCTAATAATGCCGTGGGAAGTAGGTACACAATACCAACTGTGAGGCAGGATTTCATGAGATATATATAATATATATATATATCGTATGTAGGTATACTATTAGTGTTTAGTAACATGACGTACTGACAAGAATGAGTACAATTTTTCTTTGCATTTCAATACTTTAAGTATTGAAATGCAAAGAAAAATATATATATTATAACTATATTATAAAATTAAGGATTATGTAGATGACAAGGATGCATGGAGGCAAACAGCTCAGGAGCCTCCTGGCGACTACTAAACTTTAAATTGTTAGTTGTTAGCATTAGAATCATTGTAAAAAACTACTTTTTTTGAAAAGAATGCCGTGACGAGTTTCTTGCCCTTCTTCTTGCTCGGCCTATACCAATTTGGAACGGGCACGGTGGGTTTCTGGAAGGTTCGTTGACTTTGAGCACGGATTGGGTCTGTTGGTGTCTTTGTCATTTATTATGTTCTGATAAAGACAGCATTAGTTTTAGTCTGTGATTCGGGTAGATGAATGCTGCAGAGGCCCGCTGTTAGAGTTATTTTAACTTTCATAAGTGCTCCTTTGGGGCCTATTTGAATAAAGACTTTTGAATTTGAATTTGAATAATTTGAATTGATGGAAGAACGTGCAATATGAGTCAATTTTTTTTAATTCTATATGCTAACTAGACGAGCGGGTCGTTTGCCTGATGGTAAGCATAACGCCATCCCATAACAATTGCAGTGGCACTCAGAACTTTGAAACACAAAGGTCTGCGCGGCACTGCAGGGCGCTCGTTACCAAGAGACATTAGGTATTAAGTCTCATAATCCCAGTAATATCACTGGCTACTCTGCTCATCAAAGCGGAACACAGTAATGATTGCATATTACTGCTTGGCGGCAGACTTCACGAGCAAAGCGGTGGTAACAACCCAGACGGACACTTTAAGGACGCAAGCTGCATTCGTGCTGCCTCTGCTGAAGCGAGTACGTGACCTGGGTGACTTGGGTAATGCGGTGTCTCGAATTTCATTTGGCCGGGTTGCGAAGAAATCTTAGAAGCATCACAGAGTCATCCCGCGCCCCAGCGTCCATGCAACACGCACCATACCGTGGGGGGCGGTTTATTGGATAGTCTGCCGGTGTCATATCGGCAGGAGCCTCACATTACGTGGCTACCTCACTCCCTCCGGGCGCAGTATGTATGCGTAAAAGCATTAGGTACCCCACGCAAAAAACGGTGTTAGTATGTATACGTATGTGATCGTTATACCTAAATATAAAGGCAAGCTATCCTTTAAAAAAGCTATTAAAACCGTGTTCTCAATTGCTCTATATACTATTCTGACCATATTTATATCTCGACCAATACGGAACGCACCGGCCGGTGGGCTCTTGTGAAACTCGATACATCGAAATTGGGAAAGTGTGTCAGATTGGTACCGGCGTTTGTGCCGAGTCGGTGTTGGACATGAACGAACGCGGCCATCCGGGCTTACAAAGTTACAATAAACATTGTACAATTTGAATACTGTCACTTTAGGCTATTAAATGCTGCCTATTTTATTTTAATACCATTGTTTTACTCACATAAAAAGTCGTATGTATTCATTGTTAACCGGAAATATTGAACGCTTACATTAAGGCATAAGTACAATAATTCTTCTTCTTCTTAGCGTGTCGATGGCAATTAAATGTTCGCAGCCCAGAACTTGGCCACGTCGACTGCGTTGCTTGTAGCGTCCATAAGGTCCTGCAGCGTGCAGGAGACAGGGCACGCAGGACACGATATCGGGTGGGCCATCGTTTGTACAGCACCACACCAACAGTCCAGGTTGGAGGCTTCTGAGAATCCCCACATGGACATTGGCAAAACCTGACCAGTACAATAATTAGTGAGCATCGACATCATAAGCAAATAAAACGTACACTGCTGAACATCAACCTCCCCATTAATGACGAGGGGTTTTGCCATTGCAGCTTGGTGATCATTTTAGTTGTTTTTATACTATAAGAGGTGACGATAAGGATAAGTCGATTGCCTGATCGTATGCATAACGCATGCCTATATCAATTGCAGTGCCAGAATTTTGAAACATAACTTTCTACTCTTCACTTCGGTGTTCTCGTTACCCTGAGGCAGGTAATAAGTCGCAAATACGCAGTTACTAAGTAAAGTATTCCTCCAGGCAGGCTCTTGCAGATCAGTAATCTTAAATTATACTGTACATGTTTGTATATTTTGTTATGTCTAAATTATATCTTTTAAAATTGAATTGAATCTTAAATTCCATCATGAGACCGAGTGACTATTCCGAACCCAATCGCAGCTCTTCCAACCGTGACACAGTAGAAAGTGCTTTAAATTCGTTTTCTTTCTTATTTATAAGAGACAGATCGACAGTTTGCAAGTCATTACCGCCAAGATTTGATCAAGACTACCTGAATTACGACAATTATGGAAAAGTACATTTTGGTAAGTTACCTATATCAAATATTATCTTACTGCACACCTAGTACAAAATCTACTTCGGCAAGATTTGCCTGTGTATAATAACATATTATTATCCCAATGGACGCCTAGCGTGACATCACTTCCGGACAACTTGTCACAAATAAAAGGTGAGATACTGATAGCTTTTAATCTTGGAAATAATTAGTAAACCAACATTAAAAAGATAGATAGATAAACACCACGTAATCTTGAAAGCTCTACAAGAGCTTCTAATGGCTTTAATGCGTCTTGGCAAGTATCTGTAATATAATATAGATAAGGGATAAATGCCTGGTAAAAATCAAAAAGCTAAAGGACATAATTCATGACACTACTCATTATGATTATTTATGACAGAGATAAATCGACAAACAAATTAAAAATGTATGTCTTATGTACATATTACCTAAGTCGCAGTGTTTTAAGTAGGCACCTTAAATGTAACAGAAAATTAAGGTTTATTACGAGACAACTTTCTTAAGTCATAACTTCATAAGCAATTTTATGCGACCTAAGTTAATAGTCGGAGCAACTTATCTCCGACTGCAAGAGTGGTGACATAAGTTTCAGATTAAGCCTGTCTTTCCGATTCTACTATTTATTTTCGGTTTAGCAACATTATTACATACGATTTTAATACAATATTGAATGTTGACGTTTCTGTTTTACACTAAATGCACCACAAGTCACAACCAAATACCAAGTAAACACTGCATGCGCTACTTTTAACTTTTATTATAAGTTCATACAAAAAGTGGTCATAATAGTTCGTTCATACATTTTCATATTTTACAGTTGCAAAAATTTTATGACTTTACTAAGTTTTTTCAGGCACACATTGCCAAAAATAAAATAGCAAGGTTAGAATGCCTATAAATAAGTTTCGTTGGGCTCAATCGCCTAAACTGTTTTTTAATATTAAAATTCTTCTTTCCAGCTAGTTTTAACGTGCATGGTGATATCATCATCAGCATGGTCTATGCCGTACTATCCCGCACCCAGAGCTCCGCTGAGGGTGGTCAGGCATGCGGTCCCTCCGCACCAACATCATCATGCACCGCCAGTTGCGGTCCGTCACAGGATACCTGGTAAAGTTTATTTATACAAGCTTTCTTTTTAACTTTCCTTGTATGGATTTTGATCCAAAACAAAATTTGACCCATCCCCGGTGTTTGTTTACCTACATAATTATGTAAATCGAATGATAATGCAATTTAGTGATGTCACAGAGGTGGTGTGATGATGGAGCCGGAAGGCGAAAAGAACTCCGTTATGAAACGACGTATCGAGTTTGGGCTCGCTAGATATGTCTTTACAAGTAGATACTCTGATCTTATAGATGACGTTCAGGGTCCTGATCATAGAGCCGGAAGATGGCCATAATATTAAACTACCTATAACCAATTACGTATTTAATAAAACCTGCCCAAGAAAAATATATTTTTCCACAAAAAATTTATTTTCTACTTCCGATCTTGACCTAGTTTAAAAGGACTATAAACACGATTCCACCTCCTGCCTCTATCAAACCCTCGACGCCAAGTGTATACTACAGGTAGACACGCTAGCACCAAATAATCTACCACTACCAAATCCCAAGTCTGGTTTGTCCTTCTTCAAGCAGCAACGGCGCAACGCATCGATTTTGGTTCCGAAGAGTTATTCATAGGCTATTTTTTATTTTGGGAAAGTGCACTGTTCCAATGGGAATCCACGTGGGTGAAACCGCGGGCAGAAGCTAGTAAATTATAACTAAACACACTTGATCTACATATTAAACTAGTTTGGATAGGTATTATCTAACAGTCATGCTGTTTCAGTTAGACTCTCTCTTGTCGACGCATTTGCAGTCATGTTAAATCAAAACCTTTCCGACAATATATTCGTAGAATCAAAGTAATAAACTGACTGTCTGTAATTTCAAAATGTTACCAAGCAAAGATTAACAGTGAAAACCACTTGGATTTGTTTGCTCAGATTTAAGGTTTTCTCTCCAGCTATTAAGCCACCATCATCAGCCGAAAGACGTCCACTGCGAACATAGGCCTCCCCCATAGAAAGCCACTTTGACCCAGAAAATTTCCTTGCAATTCCAAGCTAGGTTAACCGTACTATTATTATTCTGCGGTTAAACTATCACGATTTCAATGGGAACAATTAAAATCACGGCTTGTTATTTACTCAAAGACTCGTTCACGCGCTGAGAGAAATCCATTGAACTAATCTCTGCGCGTGTCTTAACATTTAGGTTGCATTTCACTAAACTAGATCAATTCTAAAGAGTTTCAATACAAATATTCGTAGGTACAGACCTACTACTCCTATTTAGGCTACCGTAGAAAACTTATAGGAAATAGTGCATATATTTTTATGAAATACTTTTTTATATTGTACGCCATAGATCGAAAATCATTGATTTTATGTGTAGTATAAATAAAGTACGGTACTTCATCATCATCATGATCATCAGCCAGAAGACGCCCTCTGCTGAACATAGGCCACCCATATAAAACGCCACTTGTATCGGCTTATCTCGCTTCCAATAGCTACCTGGTGCAGTTTCCTGCAAAATAAAAATACAGACGAACTGAGAACCTCATATCCTCATTTTTTTAAAGTCGGTTAAAAAGACTATATAGATTATTAAACAATATAAAAAGCTCGTTTTATTTTTAAAGCGATATTACTTTAGTGGGCATAATGAAATCGGATTCCCGATAGGTTTATTGGCCAGTATCTTCATGTTATAGTATGATTAATCAATTAACAATTTATTTTTTGTATTATATGAAACTGATCGAAATAATCTTACATTTTCTAGTTCGCGCCGTTCCCGAGCCCGTTCACGAAACCGTTCCCGAGCATGACCAGCCCCAGTGGGAGCGTCCGAAGCGTGGTCACGACTACGACGATGACCACCGCGGCTCTTCAGGAGTCACCGGACCTGTGCACACATTTGTGAAGACGGACAAGAACGCCAACTACAAGTGGGGGGTCCGACACCACGTGGGAGATAAGTTCTCGTCGTAAAAGCATCTGTCGTAGCGCTATAGAGTATCTGTATTTAATTTATTTAGTTATAGTCGTAGATGTTATAGTTGTGTTTCTGTATTAAAGTTTAGTTTCAGTGCTGAAGTGGATTTTATTTGTGTCACACCCCTTTGAACCGTTTTTTTAGTTCTGGTACCTAGCTGGCAGGTTGCTTTTGACGACTCACCTACATCGCCTCTAAAACGTACCTACAAACGTATTTACCGGTGGTGTGTAACCTTGTAACGGGTAAACGATTTATTATATGTTACCGTCTGTCCCCACGAACTTCCCCCACTGTGGCAGACGGTGTAATACTTACGGCAATAAGCCCCGCGGGGATGTTTGACCATAGTTATTCAAAATTTATTACCACCTGTGCCGCTGGCATTCCGTGGCAGACAGTCACTCTTACTCTCTTACGTGGCCCACCGCCCACGCGTATCACATGGTGTCAGACGTGTGGTCGAGGATTACACTAGTAAAGCCCTAGTACCTAGTAGTAAGTGGTCAATACGTTTAACCTAATAGTCGGCTGTGGGAACACACCCTTGGACGCTTGTCGACAGATCTTTTATCTTGACGTTGGTATAGCTAGCTAGTGTGGGTTATAGCGTTGGATGGTTATGTGAGCACTATAAAATGCCACACCACCATTTAATGAATAAAAAAATATTGTAATTGACACGTCTTTGCGTCACGAAAACAACGCCCCGATGAGCAGTTTCTCGATAGCAATAATCATTACATATTAAATTATAATAAAAGTAACAATTTTGTAAAACCCCTATCTCTTATTCTTATAAGAATAGGAATAAGAACCCTATCTCACACGCTATGCTACCCTGAGTTTGCAAGAGCTTCTCTTCCAGGGTGCTAAAATCGATGGCTCCGACATATGATTATAAACTACATTTCTCTTATTTTATTAAAAAGTTGTACAAAAGATTTTATTGCAGTTTTATTTGTATGTGTGTTCAAAACCTTACAAAAGAGACTACATTAAATAAGTTACGTGGACTTGATTGGTCTACTTTCGAATCTAGACCTAGACTAGATTTTTTGAATCTAATTGGAACCTAAAAATACTACGGAGACAGACATTGACTACGGACCTGCTTAAATTTTTAATCCCAATACGGATTCAGTGACATTTCTGTTTCGCAATTTGTACGTAATAAAATGGCCTAGGATTGCATTTTACACAGCACGCAATGTATTTTTCTGATGATTTAAAGAAAACACGAGAAACACTTTTGGTAGGTTTATATTAAGCTTTTCGTATGTATGTTTCATTTATAGTTCTTATATTATTCTTATTCAATGCTACTGGTTCCCAATTAGTATATTTGTCCAACAGTTTTCTATACTTGTGGACAAATAACAGCTAAGTGCGGATTGTCCTACGTATGATGTATTATATAGCACCATACACGCTCAAGCAAACGTACGTTTGCTTGTCAGAATAACAACGCTTTTGCGTCAAGTGCGGATTTCGTGATACTCGAAATGCGCGTATAATACAGGGAGGAGTTTGATTTAGTATGTTATCCCGAAATCATAATCATACAGGCTCTAATCATAGGGTCCTAATAAGAAAAAAAACTATTATTACAATTTTTGTTTGTGTCTGTCTGTCTGTTTGCACCGGCTTATCTCCGAAGCGGCTGGACCGATTGTGACGGATCTTTAACTGGCAGGCAGCTGATGTTATACTGAGTAAATTAGGCTAAGTGGGCGAAGCCGCGAAGCAATATCAGTTACGGCATCCTCAGAACGCGCTAAACTTAACCAATTTTTATATAACACTATTGTTTTCCTTCACCTCACGTGCTTCAATAGCTACACTTATAAAAGAATCTGTCTACACCGGTCATGCAACGGCGGCTGGTGGCCGGTGCGCTCCATTTAACGCTACCACGCCTCTGTGTCACGCACTTACAACATCACCTAACTGTGTTCACCTTTATGCACTTACAAACCGACAACGCCTTGGTATACACCGTTACTTAGGATGCACCCAAAACCAATGAGTGCACGGGAAGCTAGCCTAGCCATAAACGCGAGCACTGAACTGGAGTCTCTGACGCAGCCATTCGAATGCCCAGTGTGCGCCAGTACCATAGAAGTAAAATGTATGAAAAATGTTGTCCGCAACTTGTGGACGAGTTAGTGGCCGCGTTCAGTGGTATAATGTGCGACTGCACTTAGTCCTATCCACCTGTAAAACAATATACTACACTTATTACTGATTTCAGCGAAAGCAATTTAATTAATAGGTTTCCAGTTTAGGTTATTCAGTTCAGGTCCCATTCACATAGCCATACAAAACCGTAGGTGTGGTCCACACTCGTCTCCACTATAGGCTCGACTAGCGACATACATATTATGTATGTATAGCTACTCGCACTATAGGTACAATCAGTGACAAAAGTAGATGAACATTTTACTTTTAGAACTTCACTAGGTATAATATGCTTGTGCTTGACTATATTACAATGTGTCCCGGTTTGATGAGCAAAGTCGCCAGTGAAATTACTGCTCATGTCTCAGGGTAACGAGCGCACTACAGTGCCACGCAGGACTTTGTATTTCAAAGTTATGAGTGGCACTGCAATTGTTATGGGCCGGCGCTATGCTCGATGTCCTGAAATAAATGTACCAATTTTCTATCTTTCTTTCTTTGCCTACCTGTTTTTTTTATAAACTAGAAATTATTCGCTTGTTTGAATTAGGCGACTCACCAGTCGCCATACGACCGACCGCTGCCAGCAGAATCATTACAGGATCCACAACTGTTATACGTATCTACATAAGCATATGTCACTGACTGTACATGAAAATGCCGAGTGGCGGCCACGCCTCTCTGAATGCAGGTAACCTCATGATGTGAGGTTGCGACATACCGGCGCACGTGTTATGTGTTCTATACACGTGACCGTGTACCAGGTGCTAGGACTTTTCTGCAGATCCGTTTGGGTGGACACGAAGCGATGGCGCTTTGCTCGTTCAGGTTGCTGCCAAGCAGTTGTGCATGTACTGTGTTCCATTTTGAGGAGTATGCTGTATGCGGCGTTCCTATGCAATTCATCAAATATATACAGTGCTTCCGTAGAAAGAGACAAAAACGAAAGAGCTTCCCGGATGTATGTACGGAATCTGCCGAGGAAAATGAAGTAGGTAGACGTTAAAAATCACTATTTTTTTATTTATTTTATTTATTTAAGGGTACATCAGTGAATATTTCTTCCACAAATACTTACTACATATCAGCATTTTTCACTAAGATCCGAGTCCACCATTCATATTGAACCGAAGTTCAGCTATAAACTAGGTTTAAGTCATGAACTGAGGTTCGCTTCTAATTATTGCCATCTGCAGTCAAATCTAGCTCTTGAGCCTAGTTCATAGTTAGATGAACTTGATTCAAAATGGTTGGTAAACTCGACCTTAAGTGATGATAGAACCTATAAGAGTAAGTATCTACCTATTTTTTTAATTTTAAGGTACTAAATGAAACCGTAAGAAAGACGTGTGTCCACATAGCACTTGCACCATACCTGTTTAAAATAAAATATTATCTCCAATATACTAGGTGTATCGAATCGAGGGCGATATTAGGCCACATTACAGTTTAAAACTTGTTCCAAATTCGCAATACCTACCAAGCCTACTCGCCTCAGAGGACCGGTTATCATTACATATGACAAAAAGCTAGCAGGTCACGTGGATAAGTGACCTGGGCCTTATTTAATAAAGCTGACAATCCGGCAAGTCCGACATATGTCAATAAGTGACAATTCGACAGTTTTTCTGTTTAATAAAAATTACAGGCGACAAAATTGTCATGGTGGAAAATTGACATCCATTTCTTCCTTTGCTTGCCATACGAGCCGGAAGGCAGTATCCAGGGAATGACACTGGACAGCCAGCATTCTCCTAGGTCAGCATAGTAATCTACATGCAGCGATCACCAAGACACGTCTGCTAAGCATGGTGTATTATTGTAAACCTCCTTCTTTCTTATTATGAAGGAGGCCTAGGTTCAGCAGAGCATTATTAAATGTAAATACTGGCATTAATATATTGTTTCTTAACATGGGTAGAAATATCGACAGCGTTGCCGGTTGAACCTTGCAAAAATGTTTGGAAACATGGGTGAAGTAAATCACCGTAAAATAGCCCTAACTAAACCATTTTCTTGGTTGAGTATGCAAGCACAAAATAAACAAAAGCGAAAGGTGGCACAATCTCACAAAAGTAGGAGGGCATAGGAAACTTCAAGGTGATAGAATATGTTATCTTTTCTTCTCATTTAACTCCTATGAGCTGCTCGTAAAGCCGTCTCCGCTTTTTAATTTTTACTTTGGTATGTAAATCAAATATGGTTGGTTGTGACCTCTAGTCAATGGTTGCGACAGACCACGGAAAGTAAAACAGGTTACTTATGATCCCCAAAAAATGCACTGTTCCTGTGGGAATCTCCACGTGGGTGAAACCGCGGGCAACAGCTAGCTATAAAAAACAATAGTAATTGAAAACAAGTTCTAGCTACCGCAATGCAAAAGCAACCTCTCCACTTCAGACCTTCAGAGAATGATAGACCTTGTTATGTCTGATCGAGTAACAAACAAGACCATAAGTAGACCGTACAGTAAGTAGTTACATTATTCTGAAATTATACTAAATTACTTGACAACAGGACGCAAACCAACAATAGATTGGCCAACGTCCCTTATTGTCAGCAGGTATTTGTAAGCACTAAGTGTAGTGGCTGCAACAAAAGAGCACTTACCGAACAACTCTTAAGGATGCCAATTGAGTCATGATTGAGAGTTGAGAGATTGTAGCGGGTTTAGTTTATAGCTGTTTCGACATTGGTTAGCAATTAGCAAAAAATACTTTACCCCCTATTGCGCCATCTCTCATTAAAACTTATACTCTTTTTTTATGTTATTTGGTAACGAGACGAGCTGGTCGTTTGCCTGATGGTAAGCATAACGCCGGCCCATAAGAATTGCAGTGCCACCCAGAAGTTTGAAACACAAAGGCCTGCGCGGCACTGCAGTGCGCTCGTTACCCTGAGACATTAGGTATGAAGTCTCATAAGCCCAGTAATTTCACTGGATACTCTGCTCATCAAACCGGAACACAGTAATGCTTGCACACTACTGCTTGGCGGCAGACTTCACGAGCAAAGCGGTGGTAACAACCCAGACGGATACTCGCAGAAGAGTTAGTCCTCCCACTAACAATACGTGTAACAAATTAAGTAATTTGCTCCTGGAAGGATGTCTTCGAAATGTGTACCTAATTAAAATGATTTAGGAGAACTCTAATGACTGCGGAGAGGAGATGTATTTACTTCTACACAGCATTGAGGACAGAGGTGCACAGATACAGAGGTAGGTACTTCAGCTGAAATTCAGGGCAGCTGCAGGACATCTGAAACTCGCGCCCCGCATCTTTGCAGTTGCATTGAAACTGTGATTTCTACGAAAACTCACGCTTCCGCTACGTGCATAAGCTTCTGTAAGAGCATATAAATGTGGATCAAATGAGAATGGTAAAATTTTTTTAATCAAACTCAATCGATTCAGTCATACTTAAACTATTGTCTACTCTATGATTTAGGTAACAGATTAGATTTTGACTTTTATGCCCGTTTTCACTAACCCTAGAAGACGCCTAAATAGGATGCCTAACTATTTAGGCGTTACCTAGAGAAAAAACTCGTTTCACCAACCTTTAGATAGGAGTGGTCTAACGACTATAATGAAGTATAATTTAGGACTTTGCTTATATTAGGAGTTACTTAAAGTTACGCGTCGCCTTATTCGTCGTTAGTGAAAACGGGCATTAGAATTATTATTGTAATACGTACCTCTACCTAAGTATGGATTTCTGCGCAAATCGCCATTACAAATAGTTATATTGACGCTATCAGGAAGTCACTGCATAGTAAATTAACTAAGGATAAAACCGCCCTTAGTGGTGTAATTTTCTAAAAGATCATGTCAAGGAGATCTTCAAAGAAATTAAATTATTTATTTTCTACGAAGCTCTCCTTGAAAGAATCGGTTTTGAGTGCGATAAAAATATTTGTTACCTACTGTGTGCATTGTTAGACTGCCTACTATTTATGCAAATGGCAGCATGTTGCAGCATATTATAAATGTGTAACTTTGTTAGATAAGTAAAATACTTATCCAACCACTTAGAGAATAACTCTTGAACTCTCATAAACTTCATTTATCTGTGATTTGAATACCAATCTTACTTTTCACTGGACTGAACCAATTATAATAACAAGTCACGTAATAGTTGATTCTGATTGTTCTCAATAGATAACATGTATACTATTATAAAAGAGAGGTAGAGGAGAGTAGATTGATATATAGCCTTTAAAATAATGGTATTGTTAGAGCATGTCCCCTGTGGCGATAAGTTTTTTTTTTTTTTTTTTTTTTAATTTTGTTACTTTACACTCTATGGACACGTGGTCCATACTCTTATAAGATTAGGTCATATATTAATAGAAATTAACGATATAAAGAAAGAAAAAACATCAAGACGGGAACTATGGTCTTAAACTAAATTAAAGTAGAACTAAATTACAAGACAACAGAAGGATTACAAAGTGGCGATAAGTTTGATAGTATTGTTATGCTTGGCTTTTGAAGTGGAATTTTTATCTTGATAGTTACGATTTTGAGGACTATCTCGAGTATCACGCCTGAATTTTAATGATATTGTGGTCAACACTAAACTAGCAACACATTGAAGGTCTTTCAACTGTCATCCTTCAACCACATCATCACTCAAGTGCGGAGTTGATAAAAAATCCGATGTGCACGGCAGATTTTCAACTTCGAGATGCTAGGCCAGGCGAACTGTGAAACATACCCTAAGTAGCCGCCATGCAAGTTTACAACACGATGCTTTTCTTAACTACTTGTACTAAACACTGTTTTAGACTTTCACGGTTATTATCTAATTCACACATTATAATGGGATATTTACCGTGATTATTATTGTCATTCCCGTGAACATTATCAGTATTCCCGTGAACATGATGCTTGCAACAGCGTCGAAATATCGGGTGCTCATCGCTCAATAATAATCACGGTAAATATCCCGTTATAATATGTGAATTACTTGTACTAACTTATTCTGTGTCTTCACCCAAGTCCCAAAGCCCAGTTTCATTGTACCTACCATTCGAACTCTCGTCTACTAATCAGCACGAAACCATCATCATTTCAAAAGAGTGATTATACCCTTCCTCTTGACGTTAAACTAAAATTATAGTATTTTCCTAGGTTTTTACGATTATTACATAACCTTTTTTTAAACTATCATGGTCATCAACACTTTGAAAATTATTAATGGGATTTCGCGGGAGGATCACGGGAGAACTCAACTCCCGTGATCATGGCGTTTGCAACAGCGCCGAAATATCAGAAACTCAAATCAAATAATATACATGGTAATTATCCCGTTTCTAGTGATAATTTTTAAAGTATTACATTACCTATTTTAATTCCCGATGTTTCGAACCCTTTGTAGAGTCAGTAAGTCACGGGGTGGACCCAGTGTAAGTTGTTTCATTCAACATTATAACTACGGCCAATTACACCCGCCACGTTACCTAATTACAATACAATTGATGCACCGAGTAGACAAAAGAGAATGCTTTGATATTTTACACGTAAAGTGCAATAGCATTAAGGCTGCAAGGCCAAAGGCATTATAAATGCACGACTCCATTGAATCACTGAGAATTATTGACTCTGCATCGGCGAAGATGCTCTTTGGAGTACTTTGGACTATGGAGTGAGGGTCATATTATGTTGTCTCTAGTTATTTATTTACCTATTGAAAGGAAACCTATAATAATTATTTATTACACTGATTTAATTTCAACATAGCTTGAATAGAGATTCTCAAGACTAGTTGACAAATAGTTGGTAAAATTATAACAAATAACAAAATAAAACTAGGGAAGTAACACAGAATAGAAGATACATATAAATTTAAGAGGACAATTATTATAATTAACATGTGACAAAAAGATCAATCTATTTATCAATCGGTTTTAAATTCCTGAATACGTATTCTTTTGCATTCTTTTTTTACTCTTTGACATACATATACATTAGCGGTCTTCGGAAAAAATTAAACACACGTGTTAACATGCTTTAGTTGCTTGTTTAAATATGAGCAACCACAAATCCTGATTTAAGTAGTGTCTAACCGTTGTCTAACTCAATTCTGTTATAACATTTCTTATCATTTTAGACGATTACTATCTTTAGACACGTCTCTTTCTCATGTTATGCATTGGAAAGAGAGAGAGCGAAACTAAAATTAGTTTAGGTATGTAATGATAGAATTGACACCACTGTCTAGCTAAGCAGGCTAGTTAAAATTGTTTTTTTGTGGTAACAAGGTAAACCTCTATCTCATCTAGCCTTAGAGGCGACGTGTGCTGTCCAGAGCAGCAGCCAGAACATTCCAATATGTACTTGGTCAACTAATTAGCCGTCTTCAGGATTGTGACCAGTCCAGCACTAAAACTTTACCACCAATATATGATTGGTATTTTCATCGAAAACTCAAGCTTTGATTCCATTCGAATCATTGCACCATCACTTCTACAACATCCCTATTTATTTAGTAAACGTTTGGGACGGATAGCTCATAGCGATTGGTGCGTCAGAATTGAACAGTGATTAGGAAGTAAGTTCCTCAAAGGAATTGAACGATAAATTAGTACTAGCAACACTGTTTAAGTTATATGGACCAGGCTTCAGATCTAAACCCGATCCAGATAGCTTTCTTCTTAGAGATTAAAGACTTCTTGGCTCACGAATTTTCTTTCACAATGGGGTAGCGTTGACCTAACTTATCTGATGAATCTCCATCACCTTCATCTTCAGCACGGTTGGGAATTACGTTACGGAACTTCCCTGATGATCAGTGAGATTTTGGTCACGCCACTAATATAATAACGCCTTTAATGGCTCTCAAGTGTGACTACCGGAACAGCGGCGCAAGTACGGAAGTCGGTTCGATAAATTTGTCGAATCGAAAAACCCGATAAATTTATCGAACGTTGCGAGTACAGAATTCTGATCGTAAAGTATTGTAATAGCTCTTTATTCTCTTTGGATTCGACCTAGCTATTCGATAACTTTTGTCGATTGTATCGAGGTTCGATAAATTATATATAAAAAGTCGATAAAACCCACTTTATCGAACTGTCAATTTTATCGGATTTTATCGATCAAAAAAATCAGTACTTGCGCCGCAAATTTGTTGCTGACTTGCTGTACATTTTCCACATTTTGACGTCACTACCACTGACTCCAATGAGAATACAAATACTTACTACGTAAGTCTTATAGCTTGAACTTATCTAGCTATCTGTATAGCTTGAAACTATAATACCTACGCTTAATTGAAAAACGTCCTAACGACGCAACAGTACTCAAGGGCACAGTCAGCTACCCAGCCTATTACGAAACAGGAGTCAGGAGGACAAAGCCCATTGACAATTTAACAAAACCCATAGTCAACGCTCCAATTTACATATGTATCAGTGCATTTTTTTCTCCCGCCCTCGCATAGAAGGGGTGCCTCTATATAAAGTGAGTGTCGAGCATATGCATCGCAATACGTTATACCTCGCGTGTGCTAGTGCCGGGTCTGAAATACGGTTTTTTTTGTTTGAACTGTATATTTTTTGTGAGTGGAAATGTTGAGGCAGTGTGCAGCGTTGGCGGTTTTGGGATGTGTGGTGATGGGGGCGTCGGCTCGGGCTCAGCATCAGTACCAACCTCAAGTTAGTAGCTTTTCTTGAAGTTTATCGTAATTCGGTGTTTGCATCTGTTGATCTTGTGTTTTTATGACGTGATTGTTTGTGGCCAGCTATATAAGTAAACTAATTTTAACCAATATTAATACGAAAAGAAATCTGGTGATGATTGTACCTAATTAAAAATGTCGCTCTCGCTTTTTCACAGTACATGGTGTAATTGAATTAGTATAAAATTGAGTTGAATGAAATGAAAAAGTGAATTTTAGCTTTTCTTTAATTGTGTTTAGGAATATCTAATCGGTTTTACTGTTTAAAGTTGCACGGACAGGGAAATATAATTTATATTATATGTTCAGATTATAAAGCTATTTGTAAAAGACGCAGATATTTTTCACTAAAATTAAAAAATAAGTCTAATAAGCTTAATAAAATAAAATTCATTTAGGTACCTAAGTCCATACAAATTAGCTGAAATTATTTTTAGTTATCGGTAAGGACAGAGACTTTTATACTGAACTCAGCACAGTGGATTATTATAATTCGTGGCCTATGAAATGGCACATTAGGCGTATCGCTCTAAATATTCACAGGTTTCAAATGACACTCCTGGCGTGTCATTGGCACCCGTGAAAAGTGACACAATTTTTACGATGACACAAACTGAATCTCGACTGTAATGTTGAAAAACGTCAAGCAGCGTTTAAAAGCGATAATCTGAAGAAGAAGACTGTAATGTTCAAGCAGCGTGAAGAAGAAGAGTGTAATGTAAAATCAGACAGCACGGCCTTACTGAATGCCTGTAAAATTATGTAACTAAGCGCAAAAGTTATTGCTACTGGCATAATAAACATAAATTTACTGTATCTAGAGAAAGTAATAGTATTTATTGCTTTGCTAATGCAAAGCAGATAACATGGTAATCCCTGTTATCTACTTTGTTCAATTTCCATGTTGCGTGTTGCAAATACATTCTCCTTATTTGAATAACAAATCTTTCTTTTCTAGACTAATTTAAAGTTTGTTTCTACTTATTTTCTTAATAATAGAAGTCGTATTGTTAGTTGGATGGACTGATTGATTCTATTTTATTTTTCTTTTTTCATATTGACTACACCTACAGTAATTATAATACTATACAAAATCACGTACCTAATTAATAAAGGCCGCTAATACGTTACACAAAACTTTTGTTTTACAAGTTACATTTATATTAATATATAGGATTTCGTGTCCAATACAATCTCACACAATATAGAACTACGGACTCTACCGTTATTTTTTTTCATTTAAGTATGTAATGTGTTTTAGCAAAGTTTATTACAATATGTTTTATACTAAGCTACGGGATGCGTTAAAATAAAAATAATTTATCGTCGTAATCTTAGTTACATTACTATACTTACCTACAGTCGATAGTCACTGTGCAAACCCACTTTACTAGTTTTGCTTAGAACTTTATTATAGCTGATTCTGATCATCCCTGCAACACCGAATTCTTCCCCAAGGACAATTACAACCAGACAACAACCAGAGCGGAAAATAGGGCATCGACCCACAAAGTACAAAGTACAATAGTCGGCCGACCGCCACAATAGGGCGACGCATCAACTCTACAAGCACGGTCAAAGACTGATATAATGAAATAGACAGAGTTTGGAACTAGTTACCCACAATAAGACATTAGACAGTTTGTCTGTTATGTAAGTAGGAAGATTTGCACATCGGCTTTCGGTCTTTTGTCACTCTTTTTATGCATTCAATGCAAAAGTATACCTTACTCTTGCCACATTTTGATACTATATAGCAAGA
This sequence comes from Crocallis elinguaria, assembly GCA_907269065.1. Taxonomy (NCBI): domain Eukaryota; kingdom Metazoa; phylum Arthropoda; class Insecta; order Lepidoptera; family Geometridae; genus Crocallis; species Crocallis elinguaria. The sequence continues at coordinate 3,931,962 of OU026079.1, read as the reverse complement.
TTATATATACACAAATATTAGGTCATGCAGCCAAGCGGAAATACGAAAAGCTTATTTATAAACTTTTAGCGACTATCAAGTTTGAATTAAGTTTAAATTCAATCCGTGGGTACTTTGACTAAAGCGAAAGTGTTGTTGTATGTTTGTTGGCTTGTCCTTCTTTCACACAGCAACGGAGCAACGGATCGACGTGATTTTTGGCGTAGATATAGTTTATAGGCCGGAGAGTACAATTTTTATCCCGGAAAATGCATGGTTCCTGTGGGAACGCGAGTGAAACCGCGGGCAGAAGTTAGTATAAATATAAGCTTTAGGTATTTTGTTAGATGACTGCTAGTTGCTACGTACTGCCAACTGGGCGGGAAATGGATGGTAGTATCGGCCACACACAATGAGTTGGGAAGTCGCATCGGGTTTGGTTGGAAATCCAATATTTCTATAACTCCATGTAATCCATCAGAAATTCCTCACACATGGACGGTGTTTGAAACGTTTGCTTCGAATATTATGGAATGGAGTGCTCGTGTATGGGAGCTTTAAGGTTATTCAAGATGTAGTAGATGAGATATTAGTCAAACAAGACGAATACGAGCGAGTTGATGGGAAGCTGGCTTGCTTTCGTGACTTCACTATGAGGTTCCAAGCGCTTCGTCTAGTTTGTTATCTTCTATGGTCACGGCAAACATAATACTGGTTCTCTGTGACATGAGTGAGTTTTCAAAACCCGTGACCAATCGGCCGAGACACGGTCCGATGCAGTGAAGTGACGGAGTGAAGTGACCTAAGTGAAGTGTTACAGTTTCGTAAGCATCAGTCTGAAACAAGATGCCTTATGTAACATAATTGAGACTCGTTTGCGGTTGTTTTTTTTAATTGCGTATTAATTGGGCCGCTGATTTAGTGGCGCGGTAGTTAAATCAGTCGGTTGGCATGTGAAGTGGTTCTTAGGATGTTACGAGACCAACTGCTGGTAAATTAAAGCGTAGGTTTTGGTAATTAAAGTCAGATACTCAGATAGTAAGATTTCCCGGTTCAATAGGTCAAGAGCCTGAATCCTGGAACAAGCTTAAACTCTTAGTGAAGGTAAACGTCATGAGGTAATTACGGCGGCGTGGTGGTAGAGTTTTCCCTAAGCTCGTCGATTGAGCCACAATCCTCAAATTATAAATCTCCAAGCGTCTTGGGCAGTCGCACTTGAGAGTGAGTCCTTGACTTAGCGTATTACTACAATTTACACCATTGATATTTATGTCATTGTTGATCAGGTGAGCACTATAGTCAAGCGCTCCGTACCTACCCTATTGAAAATAACATGAAGAAAATACCCGGCTCATGCCATCATGATTAGCAGTCATGATCGTGATAGTCGAGGTCAACTACCAGTGTAGCTTGAGCCCACGTGGTAAGAGCTTACCAAGTACAGACAGCTCAAAATAGGATATAGAAATAAATCCGTATAGAAATGGAAGGTAGGTAATAATTTTCTAAGTTCTTTCTTTGCTTGCCTGTACGCGCTGTTATTCAAAGTTGTAGGTCAATATGGAAGAAGTTTATAGGTTTTGATGGTGTCAGACTTTTGTATGAAATTAAGCTTTGTAAGGTTGTACTTAGGTGATAACATCGTAATGCAACCACAGCATTGTTGAAGGCTTGACATCATGAATTGAAAATCTGTCCCAAGAACATTTAGATGTTTTCCGACAGCTGCACTTGTTCACTACCTTCGACCAAAATCTTTACAAAAGATCAGATGAGACAGGTGTTCGGATACAATATAAATAGATACTAATTTATACAATCTCAATCCAACAAACCTCAGTGCCCAACGTAGGTACTCAAAATACTGGCATTAACCTCTTCATATATTTAGTTAACTTCGTACATTCACTGCACTTCACTTTCCACTTACTCACCAACTCCTTTGTCAACAGGCACCCGAGGTACCCCCACACCTACTAAGACAGTACATAGCAGAGCAAGGTGGTCACGGTCAGCAGGCACCAGCACAGACACAAGTCATTTCCAGACCAGCACACATCCCTGGAGCACAACCTGCACCTGCTAGACTTGTAAGCTTAACTAGAAACAAACGATTTGCTTTTTTATTCTTGATTTACCATTGCACACTTCACCTGGTCCGCACCCATAGGCGAAGGAATTTCATCTTGAGTTTGGGTGGAACTAGTCAGGCGATCACTCCAATTAATACCCTCTACCACCATACACTATTCATGACCATTCTATGACTATAATTTGCTCTTAAAATCAGAATGTTTGCGGCAGATAATACGTGACCAATATGTACCCACTCACAGAAGAGCAAGTCCATCAGTAACCATTACCTATTAGCCATGACGAACAATCGATCGTTGCATGAACCTAAATTAAAATCTATCTCTTCTTGACTCAAACTTGAATTGAATTCTTCTTCCACAGCCCTATGCCGTCCAGAACGATGGTCAGTACCAACAACAACAGCAGTACCAGGCCCAGCCACAATACAGACCACAGCCACAAGCACAGGCGCCACCGCAGTACCAGTCCCAGAGGCAACAGAAGGAGCCTGAAGATTATGATGTAAGTCATTGTATAGAAAACTCCTAATACCTACCTACTATCTTCAGATTGAGCCCGGCTCCCTTGCTTTACTATAACTTCCATTTTTTTTTATCACAAGGGTATATTATTGAAGACAATTTTTTACAAAAGGCAGTACCTAGCTATTTTCAATACTAAATATAAAACATCATATATTATCACCTAAGTACTGGCTAGTAGTTGAGTGAGAACCTTGCAGTAATCGTAATTGTAGTAATAGTACTACTACATCCCAGCCATGTTCCGATACTATTTCACTCCAGGACTCACATTTAAATATTCTGTGCTGCACAAGAAGACAATCCATTCTACCATAGACTCTTCCTAGTTCCTACAAAGACAGCTTAATACTACCAGTCCCTATTTCCTCATATAACGTCCCATATAGAAAGTGACCGCACACGTAGATATAGAGCAACGGCCACCAGCCAGTTCCTCAGTGAAAGTTGTCCGGTGCCGCGGCTAATCTGCCGCTGCCGTCTCACGATCGCTCGTGTGGAACGAAACCTGATTCAGTTCTTCCGTGATTTAAGCTATTACAATAAGGTATTTGTATGAAGAAAACATAGCCATTCCATTTCGATTGTATCGCAAAACGGATTTTTCACCTTTTTTCTACATTGACAATTTCTCCCAAAAAAGCAATGTAGGTGAATTCTCAATCAAGATCTACCTATTAGACTGAGCGTATGGAGACCAGCTTTATGAAGGCAAAACTCACAATACCAGATGTCCAGCTTGGGCTACATGTATGTATGGGAGAAGCATACGCTTCGTACTTCGTAGGCAACAGCGGGCAGAGCAGCCCAGTCCAGATTTGGGCATCATATCATATCATATGAGGGCGACCGGGTCTCCATAAAAAACATGACAGATTTTCTAAAAAGCGCCTGCCAAACTATTAGGTGCCTAATTTAAACAAAATGTGGACACACAAGTCACACATTATAATTAATAACCTAAGTCCTAACCTATAGTTATATGGTAAATCTGCGCGTTTAGGTTACAAAGGTTCTATTATACCTAATGTAAATTAACTAGTACGAAAGCTGAACGTTTAGAATTATTGCGAAAGTACGAATCGTGCCTATTACAAACAATTAAAGTTACGTAAGTTCCAGGGTATCATTACGGTTTAATGCGCATGTTGAGCCTACGTGATCTTTGCCCTCAAGATTACGGTCCTGGAGTCGCGTACCTACTAAGAAACTTTCATTAGTTTTATCATGTATCTAATTTTAACTCATTGCTGTCATTGACCTCACAAGACGAACCAGGTAGGTATAATTGGCAAGCTTATTACAATTAGGTCCCTTAGATATTATTGCTTTGTGTTGGACAAGGCTTTCCTTCAGATTTTAAAATGTAATTTAATTTGATCCTTTGTGAACCAACCAAAATCACCATTAAACTGTTTTAAGTTGAATTAAAAGGACTTATGTGTTGTACTTTACTCTCACGAGCTTAAAATGAGCGTTCGTCAGTCGAGCGTATGGAAATTTTAAATGACTTATTTCCAAGGAAGGTTCTCACAACTTATCGATAACCATGGTCCTAAACACTTCGTTCCGGGATAACATACCAATGCAAACTCACCCTGTATACGCGGCTTATTTTTGTGATATATGTACCTATACCTACCTATAAGTACTTTTTGGTAGTTTCAGTAAACATTAATTCGTTTTCCCTCCAGCCTAGCCCTTCCTACCAGTTCGGTTTCGACGTGAGCGATGACCAGTTCACCAACTACCAGAACCGCAAAGAGCAAAGAGACGGTGACGTCATCAAGGGTTCCTACTCCGTGGTCGACAGCGACGGCTTCATCAGAACTGTATCCTACACCGCCGACCCTAAAGAAGGATTCAAGGCTGAGGTGAGACTACGTAGTTTATAGCAACATGAGATAGACTCAATAAATTAATATTAATTTTATTGTACATAGACTGGTCATTTTGTCAATGGTCTGAAAAATAATCCGAAGCCACAGACAGAGTTTGTTATTTGTATAATCCTGATTTTTTTATATGTATTTTATTCTTACAGCCAAATCTTATAGAATGGTAGATTAAACAATCCATACATCCACAGGTGTCCAGGGAACCCACAGACATCGTCGTCAAGGTCCCAACTCCCAAGCCCCAGATGGTGCAGCCCCAGCACCTCGCACAGCCTCAGCGCAACACTCAACCTCAGCAGTTCACTCAACCTCAGCAATACACTCAGCCTCAGCAATACACCCAACCTCAGCAGTACACCCAGCCTCAGCAGCATGCGCCCAGACCTCAAGCGCAAGCGCAGCCACAACAGTACTACCGATATGAGCAATAAGAAGTCAGTTTTAGTCTTAGCACAGAATAGGTAATAGTGGTTTTAGTGACGTTGCTGGATCTATCCTTTTCCTTAAGTTATGCCCTAATGGAAGTTAACAATATGTAGAACTAAGAGCCACTCTTAACACTTTTGAGATTTATAATTGTAAAGATAGTCAAACTGGTAAGACACGATACATCTCACTTTTTGCAACTCTCATATTTCGAATGTTAGTCTTCTGTTCTGTATCTAAAATAGAATGTTTTTTTAAATAAATATCTGTGTACCTACGTCACCTAATTCCCTAATTGTAGTGTAAGAAAATTCAAATGAGGATCTATGTTTTGTTGTTGACTGGAGTCAGTGTTTGTATTTCTGGATCTTTTACAATTCTTAGATTAGTATTTCTACACTCTTTTTTTCTGACTGCTAATCTTCGAGAACCTTCCTTTAAAGTTTTTAATGTCCCTATTCACTTGTACTTACCTACTTAATTGTTATTAATTCTTTTCGCTGCTTTCTCGATTCATTCTAGAACTTTCCAGAAACAAATGCAGCTGTCATCACTCGCGAATGTTAAGTGCTATTTGCCTCGTTACTTAGTCGTTACTATAAGTGCCTATAAATATTTTTATAAGTAAAATATTGTAATTAATAAGTAGGTTTTTTAATAAAGTAAATGGACTGTACCTGTTTGTATTTTTATTGTTTGAAAATTAGCAAGGAGGAATGCGGTCCAAAAAGGAAAAAAAATATAAGGCTGTTGCTCAGTCTCTTACGTCACTTGCAATGTTGTGTATTGGTTCCTGTTTTGTATTGAACACCATACGAGTAGCTAGTAGTTGAGCAACATTTAAGTCTTCATATTTACTCATCGTAGTTTAATTGCTAATCAACTTTGTAAATTGTATCTTACATTATTATTGACTAGCTGCGCCCCGCGGCCCGTAATAAAAGTAGCCTAAGTTACTCCTTATAACATCAGCTATGTGCCAGTGAAAGTCCCTTCGAAATCGGCCCAGTGGTTTCGCAGATTACCCGGAACAAATAGGACAGACAGAAATCATTTAAAAAAAAATCTGGTACCTAAGTAAGATGAGTAAATAGGTATACTTTCATATGCATTTCATGCGCATTTAGTGAAAAGTTGTTATTTTCACATTACAAACTGACACTTCAATTTTATTTATTTGTATAGTTTTCCTAAGTAACTAATTATACGAACCCATAGGAATATCTGTATAGGTACCTATTATTTACTTTCTAATCACTGATTTGACCTTAATTAGGTATAAATACCTAGAGTTTCAAATGCACATATCGATAGGTGCTTGGCGATACATTTTCAACTTGAGGATGGCAGCTAGCTACCTGAACACTAGTAAAGGACACAATGCGATAAATGAAAGTACAAATAACAAAGGCATGTTCATCATACACAATTTATTCGTTGTTATAACATTCGATGTCCAGTAAATAAAATAAAAACCTAAACTAATTCCATTTTTAAATATTCAGCACCGTTACAAAACGGAGTAAAGAGAAATAAATATTTAAATTATTAACATATTGTAACAGAAATAAATTCAGTCTAGAAATAAATTAAAAAAAAAACTAATAAATTATAAATGAACCGCAAAATGGCCGATAAATCGATTCAATTTGTTAATTTTATAATTTTTCGGCGATTTTACAGTAATTTTACGAATTAACCCTTTGACACCTTGCCAATTTATTATCACGGACGGAATATTAAGCTCAATTTTATTTGAGCGCTTCTTAAATAGTAATCAGACCTAAAGTGGGTCACACTAAATGACGCAGTGATCTAGCATACGTCTACGTCAATGCGGTTTTAGCACCGCAGTGATTTATAATTAGTATGAATCAGTACGATGTTGATATGCGTCTTCATAACACAACTGCATATTATATATTAAAAAGACAATCTATGTCAAATTTTGGAAATGAAAAATATGGACGTAGGCATTTAATTGTGGATAAATTCTGGTCCATATTTTTCTTTCACAAACTTTTACTTATAATGCAACTACGTCATCGTAAATACTGCATGTGAACCCAGATTTAAATGCTCATCAATTATATATTATTGTGTATATCCACACTTAAATGCAAAATAAATGCTTTTTCTTACTACGGATGGCCTATTATGGTCCAGAAAATTACAAATAAATTAGCTACCTTTGCACATCAAGGAGGTACTTATGTCATTCTGCGAATCGTATGATTGAAATAACGCTTCAAGGCGCCGACTGATTGGAAAATGGCAGATTATAAAAAACAATCGACTGAGGTACCTAAATCTTGCAATAAGACAGGAGAATCCCAAGCTGTTGGCCAGCTTGAAGAATTCTACTATGGTATAAAAACGACCTAAGAGCCAAAAATATTGCAATATGATAGGTTCATTCCCAAGCTATGCTATTGGCCAACGTGATGTACCATATTACTCTTAGAGAAGTCCATAATCCCCAAATGAAGTCTTTTTTCCTTCTTTTTCGTATAAGCATGTGGTCATCTCTGGTATCAGAGTATAGGGGGCGTCCATTAATTACGTGAGGTGATTTTAGCAATTTCTGGACCCCCCCTCCCTCCCTCTTGGTGAGGTGTCGTGAGGTTCGCCTTGGCCCCCAAAACACCTCACGTAATTAATGACGACCCCATACCTGTAACCACCGAGTATTACAATAACCGGGATGAACCCCTCAACGTGCGCCTTCAGAAGTACTACAGTGATCCATTGTAAATAACACATACGGTTCCGCAAGGTAACTCAAGTTATGAGTGCTACAGAATTGGAAAGTAAACAATTGTGTGTACATTGGTACACATTTGGGTGGCAAACTTTTAAGTACCTACCTAAGCTCAATGATTGAGTTGGATCTAGCACCTTATAAGCCTGCCGTTCAAATATCGATTCGTTTGTTAGTAATTTCCTTCACGTTTCAGAATGACATATTCGGAACAGCCTACATTAAAATATAACCAGCTATAGTTCTATGGGATAGGGTCTGGCCTGCAAACGCATCCAGATTCAACCAAAACGTAGTCCTGTCCAGTGAGCGTGACGGGGCCTAGAGGGAGCACGAGGAATAAGTAGGGCATGTAAGTCTGAGTACATGTGCCGCGGACGACGGAACACTCGCTGGATCTGAAAGAAGAAGAGCTAGATTCAAGTGAAAAGGTTCCAGCTATTGGTGACGATTGTTAGCCACACTTGTGGTGATTCGGGCATTTCAAGCCTAAAACCTTTTTTTTATGTTATTTTTGGCAACTAGACGAGCTGGTCGTTTGCCTGATGGTAGGCATAACACTGGCCCATAACAATTGCAGTGCCACTCAGAACTTTGAAACACAAAGGCCTGCGGGGCACTACAGTGTGCTCGTTACCCTGAGACATTAGGTATTAAGTCTCATAAGCCCAGTAATTTCACTGGCTACTCTGCTCAGCAAACCGGAACACAGTAATGCTTGCACATTACTGCTTGGCGGCAGACTTCACTTCAAAAAAGGAGTGTAATGTTTTCAGGGATTCACGTATGTGTGTATGTGAGTTTCTTTCTTCCACCATCATTTTAAATGCCAGAACAGATTTGGATGTATTGGGGTGGGGTATCGTTAGAATCCTTACATCATCCCAAGTGACACTGGCTGGGGCAGTCGTATTTTTTAATTTTTCTAGTTATTTGCCACCTTCTATTACATTAATTGCCACTTTAGGTCAGATGAGAAAGTGTCGAGTTTCCAGTGTCAAGAAAGGCTAACAAAATATGAGGAATTAAACAAATTTACGACTAATTGATAATAATGCAATTACTAGAACATAGTGTCAATGAAGGCTTCTTGGCTAAATGGGAGCGGTTACCGCCTGCAAAACTAAGTGCCCTGTGATCCAACCCTGAGGCCACACAAACACAAACGTTTGTTCTTGGGTCTTGGATGTTTTGTGTTGTGTGTTTTTATGACACCTGCGATGCAAATAATCCTAGAGCGCGGGTATTAGTGTAAGCGTTTATTATTATAAACACATAAGTTTTTACACATACCAATTTTGAAGACCTATTCTAAATGACGATGGTGAATTGATGACTCTTCGAAAGCGAACGTGAGAAACAGGGCGAGAGAGAAACGTTGCATATCGGTGTGATTCGCGTGAGACAGAAATCACAATGTGTGCACTAGTGTTGTGGCAATACAGTCTCCAATCTCAAAGTCACCAGCTGGTAGAAACTCCTGTACGATATTTGCGTGAAGAGTGACACAACGTGTGTCGACGCTATCGTTATCTCGCTTGCTATAGAGATCAAAGAGCCTTCGTTTATCATACTCACTCGCAAACTTTAAACACCACCTGCTGATGGATTCAGGAACTTCTGTAAGATGATGACCGGCTGGCCTAAAGTAAGTCAGATCGGAGACACACAAGAGGGCCGTGATAGATTCGGGAACTCTGTACGATAGTAACCAGCTGGCTTCAAGCTACACACTACATCTACGTTCTGGCCACCGTATTAAATGAGTTGCATGGAACAGAAATGACTAAGGAAATCGTACTTACTTACTCGCAAACCTCAAACTGGACATGCTGGTAGGTCTGGGAATTCCTAGATGATAGTAGAAGGCTGGTTTTAAATGACAATGATAGTGTCACCGTATTAACATCGCATGTGAAAGAGATCGCTGTATGTTTATCACACTTACTCGCAAACCTCGAACACCACTTGCTGCAGTAGATCAGGGAACTTCTGTACGATTGTGACCGGTTGGCCAGAAGTGAGTGAGACACCGTATGTCGGCGCCGTCGTATTGTACCGAGTGCGACAGAGACGCCCGCTGCCACATGTGGAGGCTGTCGCGGGGGTGAGGCCGGGGAAGGAGTTGGCACGTCCTGGAATCACAAACAGGAAGAAGCTAAAACCAAAGAATAATATAGCGCTAATCCATTTGGTTTAGGAGTTTACCAGTTCTATTGCGACTAATGCCCGTTTGCACTATCGACAAATAGGGCGACGCCTAACTAATTAACTCCTAAAGTAAGCAGTCCTAAAATATAAACCGTTAGAAAACTCCTAAAGGTTGGTGAAACGGTTTTTGTTGCCATAGCCAACTCCTAAATATTTAGCCATCTGATTTAGACGTCCCCTAGTGTTGGTGAAAACGGACATAAGTTTTCTAGTCATTCTTAATACATATCCAGGATCCATCAGCATTCTTAGACTGGCCTATGCATTTATAGATACGCTAGCCAGAAGTCCTGACTCCGCTAATAAATATGATATGCATAATTGCTCAGAAAGACAATAGAGTGTGTATCAACCTTTACCGTTATAGCAGCCTAACGTAAAGCGGGCACTCGTGGGTGTTGTAACGACTCTAATTACTTCGGCCTCGTTCTAAAATCTACCAATCGAGAAGGGCAAGAATATCGACGGTACTGTCAAAAAATGAGAAGACAAATTCAAAGACGAAAATGTATGAAACGAAACATAAATATAATACTCTGGATCTATGGAAAAAACGAGCGCAACTCGAATACGAGGCTGTCGTAGTGCTCAAGGCAACCTGGACTGGTGGATTTACAAAGCGGTCGTGCTCTATAGTGCGATGTGTGCGGGTGCAGTGGTATGTATAGCGAAATCGGACCGTTTCTATATTAGCATTTTGGCTAATAATTCCACTGATATTAAGCGACGATGAGGTTGAAGATGGCGAATATGCTGGACCTAGATTAAAACTGGCTCTCAAGTGTGACTGGTTCTTTTTTTTGTACACATTATCTGTGCGAATGAAGAAAACATTCCAATCTACGTTATCTACGTCGATGCATTCGACTCCCGACCGGCGACCCGCGCAAACGCATGAGTGATCCAAATACTGTCATTCAGGAAACACGCGCTTCCTTGTTTCCTCTCCCGTGCCGCGCCCCGCATTTTTTGGATTGTTTTGTGCCTACGTATATGTGTTACACGAAATAACATCAAGCCCGCGAGTGCGAGTTGCAACCCGGTGCACTGGGACTTTTGGATGCCTGCAGGACGTCTGGATTGGTATGTACTTTATTTAATCAGATTTTTGTGTATAAATTGAGACCATCCATCCGTCAGGCCTGTTGGGAACCTCCGCACCTACCTCTGCCCCCGCTCAAAAACACGTCAAAAATTTGAACTCGAGGCCAGCCCGCATCCGCGCGGTGGAAACCTTATTTTCATATTTTAGGCCAGTTCTGGTCTTCCGCAAAGAATTTCCGCCATCTAATGGTCCTTCTTGAACCGGATCTCGGTTCAAATTTGTGTTTTTTCTAATATCGCACGGCCATATTACCGTCCGTCATTTTAGTGACCTATCGTTGCAACTCGTAATTACAACATACTAGAAACTTATTTTCTTAATAACCGCTTATTGTAATAATATACCTACTTAAATTATTGTATCCAATCATCAAATTATTTAGTATTCTCATTTAGTTTGATATAACTCGCATTCAACCGCATTCCAGTATATCTACCTGCGCATCTTTTTCATTCACAATGACTACCGCCAACGAACAAAAATTAAAACTTCTAGAAAGCCAACGCGAGCTATTTTTCGAACGCATTCAAATTATATATAACAACTCATGCTCTGATTTAAATGACCCAGTTGAATTAGAAAATTTTTTGTGTTCAGTTGAAACATTAGACGAGGTTAGAAACAGTTTTCAACAGTCAGTTAAAGATATTAACGCAATTTTGTTAAAAATAGACAAAGACGCAGAGCCTGATTTTAAAACATGGCTTGCTTTTGAAGATATTTATTGTCGCATTAAAAGAAAACTTACGCAATATAAACCGCATAAAGATTTTAAATCAGAAGGGCAACCTTCAGCTTGCCAAACCCAAAATGGGGTCAAATTAGCCCGCTTAGAAATTTTGGAATTCAATGGGAATCCAAAAGAATGGCCTTTATTTTACGCCACATTTCATAACGCTGTTCATTTAAACGCATCATTAACTGATACCGAACGAATGTATTATTTAATAGGTAAGTTAACTGGAAAGGCAAGATCTGTTTGTACAGGGATAGTTCCCTGCGCTGAAAATTACTCCGCAATTTATACCGCACTTATAAATAAATATGAAGACAAACGCAGTCTCGCTGTCTCATATTTAGACGAAATATTCGCATTAAAATCTATCGCTTCGGCAACCGCAAATAACCTAGAATCTTTTATAGATCAATTCGCTAACGCATATCTCGCATTAAAAAACTTAAAGTTAACTAATCTATGTGATTTTGTTTTGTCTTACACTGCGCTGCAAAGATTAGATAAAGAAACAGCTCGTTTGTTCGAAATGGAGAACAGAGGTAACGAAATCCCTACGCTGGATAGTTTGATTTCTTTTGTACGCGACCGCATCAAAATACTTAATCGCACCGGTGATAGCTCATCTGGTTCTAATGCTTCGTTCGCGAAGCCTAAATCGCAAAATTATACCGCACAAAAGAACAATGTTCGTTCTTTTGTAGTTAACAATAACAGCCGCGAAACCTGTTCGTTATGTAATAAATCTGATCACGATCACTTCTATTTATGCCCACATTTTCAAACGTTATCTCCCCATGAGCGTTATAAGTACATAAAAGAATTAAATGCATGTATTAATTGCTTAAGTAAAAGGCACACCGCACATACATGTAAATCTTTGACCTTATGTAAACATTGTCAACATAAACATCATAGTATGTTGCATTTTACGCAAACTAATAAGAAAGAAACGGGATCTTCTTATCAGCCGCTCGCCCCGCACCGCGCGTTTACATCAGGTAGTCGTGACGTCGCGAATAATAACGACCGCATGCCGCCCGCTTCTACTTCTCACAATCAAGGAGACAATGTTGTTTCGCTTTGTAGCATGACCGTGAATTCTAACCGCCCGCGAAAATCCCAAAGTGTATTACTGGGTACCGCTCTAGCCGATGTTAAGTGCCGTGATGGTTCAGTAGCTCAAGTTAGAATTTTAATTGATAACGGATCGCAAAACCACTTCATAACACGACCCGCCTGTAAAAGGTTAGGTCTTCGCATTTTTAATGATTGTTCTGAAAAAACAGTGATGGGTATAGGTAACAATGCTCAGGCCATTTCTGGTATTTGTGACGTAACTTTATTTTCGCGCCACGATTCAAACTTTTGCTTGCATATTCAACCGCTCGTTCTTAAAACTATTTCAAGTGATCTGCCCAGCTGTGCGCTTGATATTTCCGCCGTCACTTATTTATGTGACATACCGCTCGCCGACCCGCACTTTAATGTACCCGGACCAATCGATATATTGTTAGGTTCCGACGTATTTATTGAAATCTTAAGACCTGGAAAAATTCTAGGGCCGCCTGGAAATCCAGACGTCTTAGAGACCGCATTCGGTAATGTAGTTATGGGGTCAGTAACCTCGCTGCCTTATCGCGATAATGATGTTGCACCGCGAGACGTTCGCAACCGCGCCTTTTTCTCATCAAGCGATGAATCGATTGAAGCGTTAGTCGCTAAGTTTTGGAAGCTCGAGTCAGTACCGACTAAGAAGCATATTTCTAGGGCTGACCAAGAATGTGAGAACTTCTACGTGTCTCATACACACCGAGATATTGAAACTGGACGCTATGTCACCGCTTTACCTTTTTCGCAACCTTCGTCTAAGCTAGGCAACTCATTAGCAACCGCAACGCGCCGCTTTTCTTTTCTTGAACGTAGGTTCCAGTTAAATAACGCATTAAAAAACGAATATGATAACGTAATGAGAGATTATCTTAAAAATAATATTATTTCACCCGCGCCCGCTTTAAATACTGATCATGACTATTATGTCATTTCGCACCACGGAGTCTGCCGACCAGACAAACCAGTTCGCATTGTTTTGAACGCGAATGAAAAGTCGAGTGATACAAACACTTCTTTGAATGATTGTTTACACTCCGGGCCAAATTTACAGGCCGATTTAACCGCGATCATTTTAAAATTTCGACTTTTTCCTGTAGCTTTGACTGCTGACATTAAACAAATGTTTTTGCATGTCGAAATTAGAGAAGAAGACCGCCGCTTTTTGAACATTTTATATAAATTTGATGAAGACGATTCAGTTAAATTGTATCAATTCAACCGCGTATGTTTTGGTCTACGCTGTTCGCCTTATCTCGCGATGCGAACAGTGAAACAGCTCGCTCAACATGAAAATGATTTTCCGCTCGCGTCTGAGGTAGCTTCCAATGACCTGTACATGGATGACCTAGGCTCCTCGGTAGCCACAGTTTCTGATGGGATTCAGCTAGCCCGCGATTTAATTGATTTATTTAAACGCGGAGATTTCGACTTAGTGAAATTTATGAGTAACTCAGCTGATGTCTTAAACGCAATTCCGCAAGAAAACCGCTTATCATTAAAAGTGGAATTTGACAAAGATGATAACTTGAAGCTTTTAGGCCTATTTTGGTCACCCTGTGAAGATGAATTCTCGATCGCGCTTAAATTCAATCCGCAAACGAAATGCACTAAACGATTAATGTTGTCTACAGTAGCAAAATTATGGGACATTAATGGTTTTTGTGCGCCCGTAATATTATACGCGAAACTTCTAATTAAAGCTCTTTGGATAGCCAAAATAGGTTGGGATGATCAACCGCCACGTGACATTTGTGTGGCCTGGAACCGGTTTCTAAGTGAACTTCCCGCGCTAGAACACTTTAAAATACCGCGCTTTTTAGGTATTGTTCCCGACTCACGCGTCATTTTGCTGGGTTTCGCTGATGCAAGTGAACGCGCGATTGGTGCTGTCGTATACATATGTATAAAAACCGCGAATAAACCAAATGAAGTTAATTTGATTTGCGCCAAAAGTAAAGTCGCACCACTTGAAGTTGTGTCTTTAGCCCGCTTGGAGCTCTGTGCTCTGCTGCTATTATCGAAGCTTCTTCGATTTGTTATTGAAACTATTTCGCCCCGCTGTCACATAGACGATATTTTCGCGCTCACCGATTCAACGGTGGCCCTACACTGGGTTCACTCCGCATCGCATCGCTTCGATACTTTCGTTGCAAACCGCATCGCTCAAATACAGGAAAATCTCGATCCTAAATGTTTCTTTCATGTAGAGGGAATACATAACGGAAGTGCAGATTGTATAAGTAGAGGACTCTTTCCTTCTCAACTATTGAATCACCCGCAATGGCTACATGGTCCATCATGGGCTCGCGAAGATGTGAGTACTTGGCCAATACGCAGATTTACCTTTGATTTACCATGCAATGAGAATGGTTTAGAAATTAAAAGAAATACAAACGCTTTTCTAAGTACCGATGAACCGCAACCATTTCTTTGCTCACTTGCAAAAAATATATCTTCTTGGTCCAAGCTTCTCCGCGTAGTAGTCTACCTATACCGCTTCTTAGGAAAAATTCCGCGTTCCGATCGAATGGAACTATCGCATTTACAATACGCCGAAACTGCTATAGTAAAGGCTCTTCAACTACAATATTTTCGCACCGATATAAATGCTCTTTCCAAAAATAGCAAAATATCAAAATCACTTATACCACTTTCTCCATTTTTGGAAAGTGATTTACTCCGCGTTGGTGGTCGATTAGGGAAATCGTCACTTGATTTTGATGGAAAGCATCCGGTATTGCTTCCCAAAAAAGATCATATTGTTGATCTTATAATTGATTTTTATCATCGCAAATATTTACACGCTGGTCCGCAATTGTTATTGTCATTAATAAGACAAAAGTTTTGGATAATATCCGCCCGCAGTACGGTAAAACGACGTTTTCGGCTTTGTAACAAGTGTTTCAAAGTTAGCCCGCGCGCTGAGGCGCCTTTTATGGCCGACCTCCCCGCACCCCGCGTCAATGAAGCCAAACCGTTCCTCAATACGGGCGTGGACTACGCTGGTCCATTGAATATACTGATAAGCAGATACCGCGGCGCTCGTAAGGAAAAGGCTTACATTTGTTTATTTACATGTTTTGTAACGCGCGCCGTCCACTTGGAGCTGGCAGTAGATTTAAGTACCGATTCGTTTCTCCGCGCATTTCGACGTTTCATATCCCGACGTGGAAATTGTACTGCGTTATTTTCGGATAACGGTACTAATTTTACGGGGTCAAAGTCTCATCTCGATGACTTAAACGCATTTCTTAAATCGAAAGCCTTTTGTGATTCCTTCGCTGAGGAAACCCTAGCTCAAGGTGTATCGTGGCATTTAAACCCGCCCAACGCTCCCCATTTTGGAGGCGTATGGGAAACGAACGTACGCAACGTTAAAAATTTATTGAAACGCACCATAGGTGAAGTCTTGCTCACGTATGAAGAGCTACTTACCGTTCTCACACAAGTTGAGTCTGTACTCAACTCGCGACCTTTGACTGTGTTAAGCTCGGATCCAGCAGAGCCGTCAGCTTTAACATCCGCACATTTTTTGACTTTTGGTCCGTTAGGCTCCTTTCAGACAGATTCACACTTTAAACCTATGCCGGTAGATTTAGTACGCAATAAACATTTGATTGATCAAATCGTTCAGAGATATTGGAACCGTTGGAGGCGAGAGTATCTAAATACCTTACAAACCCGCACTAAATGGAATACTAAATCTAACCCGGTGACGAAAGGAACCGTGGTTCTTATTAAAACGGAAAATTGTCCGCCGTTGCAATGGCCTCTGGGCATTATAGAAGATGTACACGCTTCTTCAGATGGTGTTGTAAGAGTTGCAACGGTACGCACTAAAACTGGCACTTATGTCAGGCCTATAGTAAAACTATGTGTTTTACCTACGCAATAAATAATCGCATATTTATTGTTTCGCACACCTACATGGTGTATCCTTAGTTTAGGTATTAGTTTAGTTCTTAACCTTAGAGGACATCTATGCATTTCGCTAGATGGACTATTCCCGCATCCGCATTTTTTTTTTGAATAGTTTTTTTGTACATCCATGTGTTATACAGGATGCGCTACCGCACCGCTTACTTATTAGGAACATTTTGTTTCCCTTTACTCTCTTTTTAGTTCAGGAGACCTCTTTATCTCCTGAAGGCCGGGGGGATGGTTCTTTTTTTTGTACACATTATCTGTGCGAATGAAGAAAACATTCCAATCTACGTTATCTACGTCGATGCATTCGACTCCCGACCGGCGACCCGCGCAAACGCATGAGTGATCCAAATACTGTCATTCAGGAAACACGCGCTTCCTTGTTTCCTCTCCCGTGCCGCGCCCCGCATTTTTTGGATTGTTTTGTGCCTACGTATATGTGTTACACGAAATAACATCAAGCCCGCGAGTGCGAGTTGCAACCCGGTGCACTGGGACTTTTGGATGCCTGCAGGACGTCTGGATTGGTATGTACTTTATTTAATCAGATTTTTGTGTATAAATTGAGACCATCCATCCGTCAGGCCTGTTGGGAACCTCCGCACCTACCTCTGCCCCCGCTCAAAAACACGTCAAAAATTTGAACTCGAGGCCAGCCCGCATCCGCGCGGTGGAAACCTTATTTTCATATTTTAGGCCAGTTCTGGTCTTCCGCAAAGAATTTCCGCCAGTGACTTTCAACTTAAGGATGTATAGCTTGCCAGGTGAGCACTAAATAATGCTCTACTAAGCTATGGTTGCAATTAGCATCAAGATTCCTTCACCGAAATCTCAAGCTCACTGTAAGATTCGAAGCATCGACTACAGATCGATGACCGATGTCCACTGACACCATATAAATATGTAACCACGTAAATATGTGACATTTAGCTTCGAAAAATTCTTCTTTTTCGTTAAAACCTTACCAGTTCTATTGCCACTGAGCGCTCTGGCCGTCCCCTCCGAATATCCAGCGTGAGCGTCCAGCAATGCTCGTCGCATGATCTGAGGGTCCACTGTTCGCGACGCACGACCCTGCCGCGCTGACCCCCATGGTCCTGACTTTAGCAGTCTGTTCACTAGGTGCCTGGAATTGAGAACAAAAATATTTCATCGTCAGCGCCCACAGCTGCACATCGACCTCCCTCATGAAGTTGGGATTTTGTCATAATATAATAGCACGCTTGCCAAGCGTCTTGGTTATCGCAGTAGATTATGTTTTTGACCAAGGAGGACGCTGCTGCCCTTTCCTTGCATATTCGCTTAGCCGGCTATTACAGCACTAAAGGAACCCACGGGAAGAGATAGGATAAGGTGGTACTATTCTTTAACTTTAACTGTGAACACACTGCCAAAATACTTTATTGACCGTAACGGGCTAACAAGGAGTTGATCTGTGCCCGAGTTTCCTTGTCGATAACCATTGTGCTCACCATCCTCTTCCGGGATAACATACCAATTCAAACTCACCCTGTATAAATAAAGAGGCTTTCTCCAGACAGGCTTTTTAATGGGACTTGACATTTTTAAATATAAATATGTTAGATAGATTAAATTTAAAAATACGGGGTTGCTATGTATATCTGTTATTAATCCTAAAAGTAAGAACACTATGTTTTACTCGTTCGCATTTGACCACTATCTAACCTGACGAAGGTAACTAATAAACTAAGTGAACGGAACACCTCGATAGGTGTTTAGGTGGTAACCGAGCAAGCGCTAGAAAATGACCACAGTCATACTCTACCACCGTTCCATGGTGGTAGGAACGAAATCTGAAGCACTGCATTTTATAATTTCAAATTTCAAACCCGCTTCTTACTACTTCTCCTTATAGAACGTCACTTCAAATCGCTTCAACGTGCCATTTACAAGTTTCCAATCTGATAGTAATCTAAAATTAGATACTAAGTTCCGTTAGGCAGGTGCCAACACTCTAGACCACCTCCCAACTATATCAGTAATTACGTCTGCCTGCACGGGAAATGAACACGTAATGGGGTTCACGAACCAATGGGAATATTCCCACGAGTAGAGAGACGTTAGAAGTCGTTTTGTTTGCACTAACGGGATCTTATTGATGTCATATTTTATAGAGACAAGTTGTACGACGTTATTATCCGAAATGAAGGCTGGCTTGCACCGCGACATGGTCCGCTTATTGTATAATTTTCTTACCGTAGCGTAACAAAAAATTACATCTCATCGACTTTGATAAGCGAAAATTGTAAATTTGTATTTTATTGTATCTTGATTATTAATTTTAGTATTTAGATACGTACTGCTAAACAGGCCTCAATTCCTCAATGACTAGATGTAATAACTAATTAATAATATAGGACAGGTACCGGGAGAGGCTTCGCCTTAGGCCTCTCCTGCAGGCGTCGTCGTCTCGCTCCATATAAACGCACCGCGTCTTTTATGGGGTAAATTGATGTAGGTATTCAAATAAAAATGGGTAATAATCAAACTAATTTTATTAATTACTATCAGCGTTTTCCCCTTCACTTGCATCTTCTACTTCCAATTTTATAAATTCATCGGGCATTATCAACGATTCCGACAGTTGTATGGGTTTGCTTTTCGTCAAATCTTGCTGTTCATCTTTCTTCTCTAAAACCGCTAAGAAATCCGTCTCTGAAGCGATATCTTCATAGTCATTTTTTGGCATAATCGAAGCCAGTCCTTTACTAGGGTTGCTCCCGAATACAAGCTCGCTCGGTGTGCGGCATAGCGCCTCGTGGAAACATGTATTCAACGAATGTTGGATATACTTTACGCCATTCTGCCATTTCGTGTTCTGGGTCTTAACTAGCCAGTCGTTAAGTTTTCTTAATACATCCTCGTTTGATTTTCCTTGAAAAGCGGAGCCAGGGAACATCACGTCTGAGAAAACTACTTTTACATCCGGACACAATGTCGAAATGCGACGGCAGATGGGTTTCAGTATTGCTGTACCATTCTTCGATTGTAAAACGTTAGGTGTTCCGAATACTAGGAAAATCTCGAGTAGACCCTCTGCAGCTTCGTCGACGCTAATACCTTTCATAGCTTTAAGGTGAATGAACTTGGTAGCGTAGTTCCTGTACACCATTAGGTATTTATATTCTTCGCCCAGTTCATTCGTAACGCTGAGTAGATCCATTTGTGATCGTAAGTAAAGTTCAGGATATTTTTTTGGCGAGATAACTTCGGTCAGTTCTTCTTCAAAGGTTTGTAAAGGATCATCGGAGGAAAAACCAAACATAGATTCTTCAGCAGAATTAATTGTAGCGTTATGTAGAGTGGAATTGGGTACAATTTTCTTCGCGTTTTTTTTCTTATCAGTCGTGATTTTTTTTGAAATGCTTTTTCGCACGCAATTTTTTCTAATAAGCTTATTTTTGCAGGGGTGACACATGGCCAAATACATAGAAACGCTCTCCGTTGTAATGTTGTAATATTTTTTCTTTATTTCGGTCATCATGCGTCCTCTTCCCGCATGGCTGAGTTTCAGATGGTAATCGTGGATAATGTCATAAGATTCCTCCAGCGGTACTATCATTGTACGAATGTTATTGGCGAGGCCAGGTTTGTAAAACAACCTTTCTTCCCCATCATCATCCAAAACGGTGTATTTTTTATCCACTCTATAATCCACAGCGTTCTTTCTCCCGCGTACTTGAATCAGTTTCACTTGATCGATTAGCCGACGATACTTCTCTTGCGGAATAAGAAATGTGTTCAAACCTCGCGTTCGGCACAATTCGTACAATTTCTGGCGAAACTCCTCTTTATTCACGAACATTGACTTTTCGCTTTTATGTTCTGTGTTTTCAATTTGATTCGCTTCAAATAATTTATCTTCATTATCGACCTCCATCGTACGTAGCGTGAGCGTAAATACCTAGGTACAGAAAAATTGAATCCAAAACATAGGTACTAGGTATTTTAATAACACACTCGAGTACTTTTACTATGAAAAACTGTGTTTGGTAAAAATGCGAACTCTCAACACAGACTGGGCAGAATACAAAATGGCTGACGTAAATGCTCGGAATCACACGATAGCTAACGACACGAATGAGATTGGTTCAGACACGGAACAAACCAGACAAAGCCGAAAATGAAATTAGTATTTATCTCTCTCGCTCGCGTAATAGCTGGTATGTGAGTGACAGAGAGATATATGTTAGATAAGTTAGTAGAAGTACATTTATGAGGTAAATCATAAAATATGTTAAACGTAGTGCAGTGGCCAGTGGCTACATAAATGAATATATTCTCTTTGGAGTACTTACGCCTAAACTACCTATACCTTGCAAGTAGACTGGCGCGAGAGGGAGTCTTGAGTGATGCATTTATTCATCGATTTAGAGGTCGCTCAGTATATATATAGACAGACAGATATATAGACAGGATAAATGTAAGGAAACTTTTTGTTATAAACTTCCAAGTAGGTAGCATTCATCCACTTAGTTCCACCCCTATACTATAATTTAATTTTAGCTGCAAAATGATGTTCGTAAAATATTCGTATATCAGACCTTCTAGTGCTAAAGATATGTCAGACAGTTTCACTTTACATTCAAGAAGAGTACCTATGTAAGTAGCTACCTAAGATAATTTTTACCGACTTCCAAAAAGGTAGTTGTGGTCCACTATTTTCTTATTATTTTTTTGTTAGGAAAGGATGATAGAAAAACGTGAGATATCGATTAATCTTCGATTTTATCCACACAAACTTTCGCAGTGGTTATTGTCCACTAAGACTAGGCAATAAAATGTAAAAAAAAATAATTCTATATATAATAAAGGCAACCTGCTTTTTATAGAACTTACGTACGTACATAAATCATTATGAACTTGCATTGCATGCCTGCTTATATTAAATTAAGAACGTCAATGTTGCATTATTATAAATTTTTCGTTACTGGGGATTTGTTGACTCAAAATGAGGGTGGAAAATATAACTTTGTCTCCCTAGGGAGGTAAAGTTAAGATACCACTGAGGTTACCTACCTTTTTTTTCATCGACCACGTATAGCTCCGTACTACACCGTACCATGTCAGAAACTTTTTACTGTGTGAAATGAAGTTAACAACTACCTATGTTCGACGATGTTAGACCTATTCCGATTTTTTCTTCGGTTCTGGCCATACACGGTTTGTAGGTTTGAAGCTCGCTTTTCTCCAATCATAGACTACCTAATCTAATTTATGTAAAAAAAATAGTGCAATACATACGAGTATGTTAACCGGTAAATTTGCAAGAAACAAAAACAATAAACAGTAAAATTGCGCAGCATAATGTGACGTTCATCTAAATTTACCTGGGATATGGAGTTCCGTCTGGACCGGGGCAATCGGTTTCTTGCAAGGCGTCACCCCATGCGTATTTTAATCTTGGGCCACAGTCTGCTATCACACAGGATATGAGTGCCTGGAATTCATAGAAATACTTTGTTTTGTAATTAAAAATCGCAGATGTTTGTATCTTATGTCAAATGACACAGTTTGATTCAACATTGAATGAAGATGGTGGTCTGTTAAAACAGCCAAAAACATCTACACCGAAAAGTAACGCCGATGCACAGATTTGTAATATGTGCGCCGATGCAAGATGGTTGTAGTATAGAGCTGAAACATTGCTTTGGTAATGAATTCCGGTAAAGGATGGAAAAAAAAATTAAAATTTTTTGAAAAAAGTCATTCTAGTTTTTTGCAAGACCTTAAACAAGATCAATTTCTCAAACGATGTGAGACAAACAATATCAACTCACACGATGTGAGAATGATAAATACACTTTGATTATGTAATTACACAGACTTATATTTATATGCTAACGCATGAATGATAACTTAAATTTATGCAGTTTGTTCTGTTTTCTAGAATAATACAGCAATTAGATACCTACGACTTCAACTTATACAATCTTTAACTTGTTTTTCAAACGCCTATTTTATATTCAACTTTAGGATAAGTGAAAGATTGTAATGGTATGAAATGTTACTACGCGTGAGTTGCCGAGACGGTATGTGTGCCGTGGCCGAATGACACAGATCCCGTAACCACTACTTGAGGCCATATTTAACAGACAAACCCGTCCTTTTTCGTGTCCAATCCATCGTTGGACACGCACACAAAATATCAAAATTAAACCTATGAGGAAAAAAGTGATAAATAGACAAGTTCATGAGGTTCGGTTGGAAGCAATACTAACTAGATTAGGAGTGTGCTATATTTTTATGAAAAATAAAACCAGACTAATTGATTGCATTGCAATACGATTGAATTTAATTATTAATTAATAAACAATAACAACATTCACGTTAAGGAATGAGAACTAATTTTATTTTAAAAAGAGCTGGATTGAGTAATATTATACGATGATAAAACCTGTAGTTAATACACATAAATAATAATATTATAATAATTATACATGACAATAGTGATATTTTGTAATGTCTACATAATTATATTTGCGGAAGTAAAAGGGCAACCTAATGATGCGCGGTGAATTGAAAAGTCCTAAGAAGAAAGTGTCAGTGTCAGATTTCTGGGTCATGTGTGAATAACATGTCATTGAACTGCGCTTCAATGAAACGTCAGGTGGATGTCAGGTGTACGTTGTTAGGCTTCGCTAATATTTGATCAATTCTCTCTTTTTTATTTATTGATGTTTAGATTTTTTAGAGGCAAGACGCGTGACTTGTAAAGGTCGTGAAATTGAGTGTATGACTTTAGATAGTAGTTTGCTACTTTGTTTTAAAACAACCATTGCTATCTTTGACCAATGGACTGTAGACTATGCTACGTATGATATGAATAATAGTATAATTTACTCTTTCTTTATCGAGAGATTCTGTCGGATACCTTCCAGTTTTTATCAATTCATATTGTAACTGTGTGCTCCGGTTTGAATGACAAAGTGGTCAGTGAAGTTATTCGCCATAAATGACAGCTGTCTAATAACTAATACAGCGTAGAGTACAGTGTTGCGCAGGAGTTTAAAATACTCTACCTTCATGCACACCTTGTGATAATTTAGTACAAATAAAGTTTATTCCATAATACAGTTATTGTAATAGGTAGGATAATATTAATTGTCATTCACATAGTTATATATAATTCGTCAGTCACATATATTATGTTTTATATGTAGTAGTTTAAAATGTAAAATTATTTTCGGCTGTAGATATGTATAAAGTAAAAATTGAAGAGCCTTGGTTTTTGTAAATAAATAACTCATCAGGCGAATATCTTAATTAGTTTTATTATTTAAAAACCACATACAGAGTCATAAACGCAATTAAATCACTTACATATCGTGTGTATGTAATTAGGTGAGTATATTAATATTTAATAGGATAAGTTGATGCAACTATGTCTCAAGGGACCCTATTATTATATCTGACACCAATCCCCAGTGGGTAAAGAAACGATTGATTCAAAAGTGAAATTTGAGTATAGAAAATGCAGCGAAAGTGCTTTAGTCTCTCGGGCCTTTTGTATGCCTAGCACGTTTTTGAACGACATTTTTGATGTCCGATTTCCTAGCAACACTGCTAGTATTGTGACCAGTGCAGCTCGACCTTGAAAATAATATTCAAAAACCGTAAAAACTTGCTGATTTTCTACAGTTGTCGTAAAATATATTTCACAAGAAGCACCTAGAGCAGCTTGGTTTTACTTAGAAAATATAAAAGTTGCTTAAAGCTTTCTATTTAAAGTCGGGTAACACATACATGACACGCAAAAACGCATTTATGTTATGGTGAAAATACTTTCAACACATTGATATTTGATCTGACCACTAAACTTCGCGGTTACATGATAGTCATCTGCATCATAAAAAAGTGCTATATATAGACTACTAGCTTCTGCCCGCGGTTTTCACCCGCGTTCCCACAGGAACCGTGCATTTTTCCGGGATAAAAAGTAGCCTGTGTTACTCTCCGGTCCATAAACTATATCTATGTCAAAAATCACGTCGATCCGTTGCTCCGTTACTGTGTGAAAGAAGGACAAACCAACAAACAAACTTTCGCATTTATAATATTAGTAGGAAGTAGGATTAGTACGACTAGTCGAATAGTAGGATTACATTCCTGATACTTACCGATACAGCGGCGCAAGTACGGAAGTCGGTTCGATAAATTTGTTGAACCGAAAAACTCGATAAACTTATCGAATGTTGCGAGCAGACTTTATGACTTGTAGGTATTATTCTGTGTCATAGCGATGACACAGTGTGACTTTCTTTTTTTTAAAAACTTATGAAAATAGTATTATTACGGTATCTCTAATGTACACATAAAACATGAATGCTTTTGTACCTATGTATGTAAAAACCATGAATGTTTGTATAGATTCACGTTAAAATTTCACTAATCTTAGTTATTTCATACCATCAAATGTCATACTATCTAATATTTTGATCTAACGGAATGATTGTATCTATAAAAGGCGCTTTTTGTGTCTTGTTTGTGCAAAAGCTTTGCTTTCCTTGTGTGGTCAGTTGCCCCGTCGATGTTGCGACGATATTTTGTAGTATACGATGTCGGTCAGCAACCTTCAACTAATGACACGTTAATGTTCGTCAGACTGCGAATGGGTGCCGTGCCGTGGGTAACAGTAAATAGAGATAAACCTCACTCACTGTTCTATACTTTTTACCTATCTCCCTGATTCGTTTGCTCGGTCCAAATGCATAGGCAATGAGTCAGCCAACCGGACAGTCGCATTGGTGATTTTTAGATTTGTAGCATGAATGTTTAACCATATCTATAATTTGCCTAATAATGGCTTATTGATAAATTTTCACTATTATCTAGGAGTTCTATGTTTTTTTTTCAAGCGCTGCGGCACTATAGTTGTAATATAGAACAGGAGTAATAATAATAATTAGGTACTTAAAATTTTAAAACCGTCAATGGAGAAAAAGGAAAAGCTCGTAAAATTAGTAAGCGTTGGAACCGCATACACTATACCTAGCGGTGTTATCAATGAAAAGAAAGTTTTAAACTCGGTCAATGATTACCTATAGGTGGTACGGCATGTGTAATTTTATGCAAAAAACTTACCTACTTTTTCATTATTAAACTATATTGCCTACCTACTTATTTTGTAAAATTATTATTAGTTTTTGAATCTTTTTACAATCCTTAAAATTAATTAAGTATTTAATTTTGGTTTTCTTTTATTTTGCTTAGCACCTAGATGAATTTAAATTTTATACATATACGGTACAAAAATAATTTTGTGTATGTAATTAATGTGAATAATACAATAATTTTATTCCTTAATATGTAACTACTTACCAATTGAAAGCAAATATAAAAACTCCTTGAACACATTGTAAAAATAATATGTTACTATTAATTTATCTAAAAATAATAAATAATAATTACTGGTTCAACACACTACTATAAGCGATTTTTTTCACGAATGTAAAGATGACACATTCGCGTGAATGGAAGGGCGTGCGGTCGACGCACTGCCCGCTCAGACAACAAGTGGTGTTCATTATAACGGGAGTTCAGCCGGGAGTCCTCAGAGCAAGCGTGAGCCTACTTTGCGGTGTCTAGCAGAAGCGCTTTTGAATTATTTGAATATAGCGCCATCTGGAAGAAAAACACCGCAACTCATGACTTACCGGTTCACTTTTACCGATTTTGTTTACTTGTCATTTGGATTAATTTCAAATCTCAAGTCGACTGTCGAGTTATCATTCTCAAATACATTAGTCAAGTGTCACGTTGTCAACTGTCAAACAAAATCTTCAGTACATCACTAATCTTAAACATGGCCGCATGGCTGGGTGACAGCGGCTCCGATATCTCGACAAAAACCAATCAAAGGGCATTAACAACGGAAATTAATAATTTAGTTAACACAGACATTGAGTACAAAAGTTTTGATACAAGTTTTAGTGATTTTAAAAAGTGCGTTTACGACTCGAAACTCAGCGGTAGTGAAACCTTTACTTCTTTAGAAGACAACGCAAAGGACGATTTAAAGGAAACATTTAGCGGATTATCACTGTAAGTTAATTGAATAAATTGCCTGCCTTGTATTTCTGTATGTATTTATTTATTCTTTAGTAATTTCATCTGATTTTAATTGTAAGCAAAACAACAAGTTTTAAAGTTCCGTGATATTATCCAATCAGCTGTTTGTCAATAATCTTTTATCTCTCTTGCACCCGTAGATTTGTTTTATAGTTGCTCTTTTTTGCGTTGTATCGTTTTTGGGCATTCTATTTTGGTACATTACCATCACGATGTGATGCGAACATCCTAATTTTGTATTCTCACAAGAGTACATAAATTGAAAAGCGAACAAAAGGTACGAATTACTCGAATTTCCTCTTACATATCTATGGCTAGTCTATTCTAGAGATATTAGGACTCTTCTAACCTTTGAATAGGGATTCTGCATTGACTGGCTAACAAATCTTCAGTAAAAAAAGCTCTCATATTGCATCCCTATTTGGTACAAAAGTAAATAGAAAAAAAATAATAAAACTAACACATTTGACAAGTTCTGCAATGACATACTGGCTTAGAATCTGTTTTGTTTTGACAATTGTGTACATATGTACATAATAACAAATTACTATGCTCATAGTGTGAATAATACATTAACACATGTTTACAGTAAAGCTCATATAACTTTGCTACTCTGATGTCAGGCTTTCCGAAAACTCATGCAGGTACAATCAAGTTAAAAAGTGTTTGCAAAAAAGTCCTAGATTTTAATGAGATTGAAAATTGATATGTTTGTTACAAAATATTTATCAATATATAATATTAATTTATTATAATAAATTAATAATTAGTATATAATAATAATTTATTAATTCACTATAAATGTGAGTTATATCACTAGATATTGCTAAGACTCATACAATAATTTCTTTTTATAACACTGCTAAAGGTCCTCATAGTAGGTATCAATCAAACAAACACACAAACTTTACCTTTATTATATTTATTATTATGATAATGGGATAATGTAGCTCCCTGTAAGTGAAAGAATTTTTAGAATTAAACACGCAGTTCATTTTTTAGCAACAACAAATAAAAAACTCACAAACTTTACTGCTTTTTAATATTAGTATAGATGATAGAAAGTTACAGTACAATACCAAAACGCTAAGGCACACTTGCGCTAGCCCCATTTATCTTATTTAACTTGAGTTAGTTGCTAACATGGGAATAAATGACCTTTTTGTTTTGCATCCTTAGGTTCTTTTTTAAAATTGGTCCGATTTAGTTAATCTAGCTTTTGGCTCAAGTGGGCCTTGCTATCCTAAATTTCAATTTACAACAACACAATAATATAAGTAACTTAAAAGTAACACAAATAGTAGTTACCATCATTAAAAATGTCAACATGTTGCATGAACAATTATGCATTCATAGCGCCCGCTGAGTAGGTAGGTGTGTTGTCAGCATGGCAAGTTCATGGTGTGGGACATTGTTTTGACCTCAACTCAAGGCTCAATTTATGTGTAATTTTAGCAGTCTAATCATTTATTTAGTACCTCACATTGTCACAAGATCAACTAGAGATAAGTTGCAGTCTGATCTATTGAGATTAAAAAAGCTTTATACATAGATTGCCAGATGAGAAAATTTCTCTTTCAGCAACAATGACCCAAAATTTGAAATGTCAAAGCCCAATCTTGATGTCACAAACTCTAACATGGAGAAGAATAAAAGAAAACAGGAGGACAATGCAGCGAGATACAAATGTGAATATGAAGGATGTGAACGCACATATAGTACGGTTGGGAACCTGCGCACCCACATGAAGACTCATAAAGGTATTTCTTTTAAATCCTATTTAAACTGTATCCTACCTACTTAGTGATGGAACAAGCCTCTAATGCCCATCTGCACTAAAGCCAACTAAGATAAAACTTATACAAGCAACTGCAACGGTTTAACTAAGTCAGCCTAAGTTACATCACGAAAGTAGTGTCCTAAAACTAGTTTCACGACACTAATGTTACTGGTCAGTTTACGTGTAAACTTGATTTTATGATGCATGCATTAATTTCGTGAAACCAACTACTTTCGTGCCATTTGATGGAAGTAGTGTCACGCAACTAATTTCACTGTGTAAATAGGACGCGAAATTAGTCTCGCGAAAGCGCGTACGCTGAATGAACGTGTCAAATAGTGAAAAAACCGAACAAATGCGGGTTGAACTCACGTGGGGAGGGTTCCGTACGTTTAAATTAATATGTTATCTACCTAACCATGCTATTTAAATCTTACCCAACTATTTATCACATTAACAAACTTACTCTTTATTTACGTTACAGACGTGTTTAGTAGAATGTGTATAACAAATTTCACCTTAGTAGATTCGGGGCAATTTGACTGTGACAGACAACGACACGAGTGATTCTAAGGGCTCCGTTTTTTTTTTACTCGGACGTACCCTAAAAATGCAAATTAGGGTTTTGATGCTGACGGCGCGCAGGTTTCATTGATAAGTACTGTTAATTTTACGACATTAAAACATTTCAATTTCAATAAAACAAAATTATGTAATGTTGTTATTTTATTTTTATAAACAATAGAAAAAGTTGCTTCTTACACGTAATCATTCCGAGTGAAACCACTCTGCCGGTTAGAGTAGGTAGAAAAGTCAGAAATCACAAATCATTTGATACACAATCTTGGACACTGTACAGCATAATATGAAAAGAAAGCTAACGACAGCGCAAATAATTGTATTCTTTTGATCCTTAGTGATGAGATTTATGACAATAACGACAGCATTTCATGTTGCTAAATGACTGTTACTACACTTCGATATTCCGATACCTGCATGATTATTTTAATTCACTCGGAATGATATCCGTGTCGGAAGCGACTGTTTTGATCGTTTATATTTCGGAATCGCATTCCGTCAGTGTAATTTACCGTTCAGGTTCGACAGCTCGTAAGCATAAACATGGATATAATCCCGACAAAATTACTTTGTCCGGTTGCGTTTCCGAGATATAGACCATCAGAAACAGTCGCTTCCTACACGGAATCATTCCGAGGGAATTAAAATCACCCTGCTGGTATAATAATTAATATCACACATTAGGTCTCTTATTAAATTGCTCTCTCATGGAGGAAGTCTGCAGACTTATACTTATTTTTCATATTAGGTAGGTATTAAGTATACTTTATACTTTATGAAAAGCGCTAAGTACCTATACTATATACAACATTGACCACAACATTTCTCTACATTGTACATTACAATCTGTTTCAGGTGAATACAGGTTCAAATGTCCAATGCAAACATGCGACAAAGCATTTCTCACGTCATACAGTTTGAAAATTCACGTGAGGGCTCACACAAAGGCGAAACCATTTGCTTGCAACACCCCTGGATGCAGGAAAGCGTTTAACACACTATACAGGTTAGTTATGGCCGTCCTACTATTTAGTGACGTAAGGGGCAGCGCAGACGCTTATGCAAACATACGTTTGCTTGACAGAATAACAACGCTTTAGCGTCAAGCGCGGATTTCGTGATACTCGAAATGAGCGCTTGACGCAAAAGCGTTGTTATTCTGACAAGCAAACGTACGTTTGCATAAGCATCTACGCGGCCCCTTACGAACATCCGCATTCACAAATCTTCGCTTCTTTTATAATATTCGCAATTGATTATGCGATTTTAATGCGAACGTATTTGAGTAAAATATTTATTAATTAACAATGCAACTGATTACATTTAAACTTACTTTCAAGTGCAGCTGCCGAGAGACAGTAGGACTTTAGTCGTCTTCGCTTCAATCAGATGCTCTTGAAAGATGAAACCTTGTTAGAAGGCTATTACACTATACGATATCAAGACTGTCTTACGGTCTACTTAGACAAGCTCGCTATTACACCCGCGCTGAATACCGCACCAAACTCTTTTCGCAAGGCGCAGGTAGT
Source organism: Crocallis elinguaria (assembly GCA_907269065.1). Lineage (NCBI taxonomy): Eukaryota > Metazoa > Arthropoda > Insecta > Lepidoptera > Geometridae > Crocallis > Crocallis elinguaria. The sequence continues at coordinate 3,901,211 of OU026079.1, read as the reverse complement.
TGCATTTTGCAAGTACACACTGCAACTGTACTACAGTGCGGTGTAACAGGTACCATCGAGCTTTTAGCCTTGTAGAGAACTGTAAGACAGCCTTGATATCGCGTGGTGTAATAGGCCTTTAACTAATGTACTTAGCAACTAAACTCCAAACAAAAAAAAAACATCCCACATGATTTTTCATCACCACATAATAGAATTGGATATTCGAAGAAAACACTAAATTTATTTCATTTATATTTTACCTATCTCGTTATAAATCACAGGGATTCAAAACAAAAATAAATGAGTCAGAAAGTATTTTGTAATTTATGCTTGTTGGTGATTTGCCAGAAATATAAATTATATTATGTAGCTGTGCGCGTTACATTATATGTCTTGTTATTATGGACATAGTAATTAAAATTGATTAGGCATGTTTTTTATTCTCAATCATATTATAACACTAGTAAGTAATTGTAATCTTGTTACGATTTTATTATTATTAGGTTTTGATTTGAACTTTGGCGTCATGTGATTCGTTTGTAGTAGATATTGATTTTTTCCGCGTGGTAGGTAGGTATCTATCTTTGCATTTTATTAAGACAAAAAGGCTTGAGGTTATGTTGGTCAATTTGAATAAGGTTTGAATTTCAGAGGAACCAATCTTAGGATTTAAAAATTGGTCAAATGGCGAATATAGCCTCACTAGCTTCTGCCCGGGGTTTTCACCCGCGGCGGTCCCACAGGAACCGTGCATGTTTCCCGAATAAAAAGTAGCCTATGTTACTCTCCCGTCCATAAACTATATCTATGCCAAAAATCACGTCGATCCGTTGCTCCGTTACAGCGTGAAAGAAGGACAAACCAACAAACACACTTTCGCATTTATAATATTAGTAGGAAGTAGGATAATGTAATATATTATATTGACAAGTAACAAATGTCCCATCAAAATTCCAATTGATCGGTGCTTTTCAATCAAACAATAAATTATTTACTTCAAAAAATGGTAATTACAAAATTAAATTAGATGTTGCGTAAGTAGTGTTGGTCCGTACATGTTTTGTGCCATAAACTAGCATGCAAATGACAGTTTTATTATTTAAATTACAAATTACAATGTCAATATAAATAGTTGATGTAGTTCAAACATTAGTTTTTAGTTTCCAGGCTAGCGGGCTTAGAACTAAGTACTAACAGAAGTCAGAAATCGGACAGATAGTTCGTAGTAGTTGCAAAGTCATATCTTATTATCAGCGGAAAATCACGAGTCTAATCGTAAATATTCTAAGGAGCAGCTCACACCGAGATGCGACGCGTACTATTAAAGATAGCGATTACAATAGTTATAGAACTTATTTGCTACATAAAAAGGTTCAAATTTTAGTGAGACCGCAAAAGCGACCTTGATACGCGTCAGATTAGCCATTATCAGGTTTATTAAGAGCTGTGGATTAAGTAAAATAAATAAATAAATAGATTCAAAATTCCTTATTCACATAATATTATGGGCCCCAAAATAGCGCTTATGTAAGTTTAAATAAATGACTAAGTGCCCATTCCAAGTAACAACACAAGCGATTGAGAAGAACAAGAAACACTCACTCTGTTTTTTTTTAATATTTTCATGCTCTAATTCTCTTCTTCTAATGCTAACAATTATGTTTAAAATTGAAGTATAAGCTAATGCTTATACTTCAATGCTCTAATGAGCAGCCACCACGAGGCTCCTGAGCAATTTGCCTCCATGCATCATTATCATTTACATATTCCTTCATTTTAATAAGTACATATTTTACTAACTAGACTTTCTGTCAAAGTACGCCTCGTGACGCGCAGAATCAAGTTCGCATTCGCGCTTTCACTGTAATCTTTATGTGTGTGTGCCGCGCCGCGTCTCGTCTCGGTGTGAGCTGACCCCAAGTGTTGACTTTTTATAACATATGCGAGAAATTGAAAACCAAACAAGTCGATTGGTTTGCTTTTTTTATATGAACTTGGGTGTATAAATTCATGTAAATATATACCTATTTACATTTTAAAAATATCGCCGATTAATACGGCTTATAAGCCGAAAGAAGTCATCAGCTCAAGAAATTCGGTTAACATTGATAGCTTCCATAGCCTAGTTCAGAGGTTCCCGATTATTTTTGGCCACGGAACCCAGATTGATCACACTTTTTTTTGTCATATCCCCATTAGATTTCATTTTGGCGGTGACCTCAACCTTTTTTTGGAGGGCTGGATCCGCTCCTAATCAAGGATTTTTTTAAGTTTATTCAAATGTTCACCAACTTTCTGGAAATGCAGGCCAAGGTTTTTTTTAAATGAAATAATGCTTGCGTCTACTTGGTGGCAGATTTTTAATTAGAACTAACCAAGTAACAGTAGGAGATGGTTACCGTGCTTACCGTGGTTGCATAATCATGTTTTCCTTCACTAAACGCTCAAGCTCGCTGTAGGTTTCGAACTATCGACCTGGATTAGCGCGGGCGGGCATCCACACTACTAGATACCGAATCGCTTCAGAATTACTCTTTTTACTGTAGGTACTAGATATTTTTTGTTTGAAATCTATAGGCCCATATAAATAAATCTAATTATACATACCTTGAATAGTACCTATGTTATTAAAGTGCTCTAGCTTGTGATAGCTTTCAGAGTAGGTACCTACCTAAGTAGGTACGTTAGTTATGTACTAAGTTTGTCGTACGTACTATAAGTTCGATATGTCATGAATTAGTTCGGTCCATAATATCAGTTCAGTATACAGTAGTACCTATCACATAATCTACGGTGACGTTAATTATTATTACATGTACTTAATATATTTGAACGAAAAACTATTTTTATCTTTAGGTACTTATCTACGTAAATCCATAGGTACCTACTTAACTACATGAGTAAACTTACTTACTTGAGCTCGATTTAACCTATACAAATAAATAACATTGAAGTATCTATTTGTACTATCAAAATAACAGCTTTTTTACTAAATGCATATGAAAGTATCTATAATTGTATATAAGGTACTTATAACAAAAACACAATTTTTGAATTTCTTTTCTGTCTGTTTGTTCCGGCTAATCTCCGAAAGGGCTGGACCGCTTTTGAGGGGACTTTCACTAGCAGATAGCTGACGTTATAAGAAGTACATTAAGACTTACTTTTATAACGTGGGTGAAGCCATGGGGCACAGCTAGTAGGATTATAAGAAAGAAGTGTCAATGGATCTAGGGCCATATTAGCCATATGCAGGTGTAAGATTATAATATTCTGTAATGGATATGGAAGAGCGGGGCCCTCTGGCACAAGTATTTTCATACTTAAAAGAAGGTCCCCACCTTGTTTGTATGTATATACATTTTTGGTTACAGAAATAAAAAACATTTTGATTTTGATTTGATATTTTTCATGACTACTTACGACTTTGGATTAAAAAAAAATACGCGGTAAGAGCCCCCATACATGAGCGCTCCAAACCACAACATTCCAATCCAACGTTCCAAAAACCGCCCGAGTCTCAGTAGTGACAAGTCACACTGTGACATGTTGGAGTTTTTCCCTATCAAGTGACACTGATACACCTTGTGTAAGCGGCTGTGGCTCATCTCTTTTACTGCCTCGACCGTGGTACGGTTAGCGCTCGGGCTAGATTACCACCAAGCTCCATAGACGGTACGATATGCGTCAAGCGGTGATCATGGTTTTTCCATGGTTTCTCGTGGTCCATGATTGATGCTTATCCATCAATAATGCGTTAGGTGTACGGGATGCCTTACAGTTCTAGAGCACAACCGAGGGCACATTTGATAGTTGCTTGACGACAGACTACGTTATGATAACAGTAGTAGTTTCAGTAATCTATTATTTTAACATATCTGTGTTGATCAGCTAATGATACTCAAGCTCCAAAAATTATAGAATATTTGCATTGTGTATCTACCAATGTACAACAATCTATTTTAGTGCTCTGTCACGTAGTAAATATCAGTTGATAAACAAACTGGTATAATACTAGTATGAACTAGATAGGAGTCATGATTGAATAAGGCATTTTGTCTACATACAATTTAATATATGTACACAAGTACAAATATGTAATGTAGGTATTTAATAAAACTAACACTGACTAACAGACAACGCACATGTCAAACCAGTACCAGACTCAATTCATAGGTCCTTACAATTTTGCACAGGGATTCTAAAGTTGGTGAGCAGCAAAAAACATTTTTTTTTAAATTAATACCCTAATAGCTCTAGGGCCTGGATGATGTCTTTTGAACACAATCTTAAACCAATCACATATATATTGAGTAGACCAGAGGTTTAGGTGTAGACAGTCACATTCAGTTTCCTCTGAACTCCCGCTTACTTTACTTTCATATAAGTAGGTAACCTACGTAAGGTTACATTGTGGAACTGGTGAGAAATAGACCGAGTGAATTTGTAGTTTGTAGAGTGATTGCGGCATGTACTTTGGCCCATTTATTGTGGGATTTTTTAGTCGGGATAAATTATTTATTACTAGCTTCTGCCCGTGGTTTTCACCCACATTCCCACAGGAACCGTGCATTTTTCCGGGATAAAAAGTAGCCTATGTTACTCTCCGGTCCATAAACTATATCTATGCCAAAAATCGCGTCAATCTGTTGCTTCATTATTGTGTGAAAGAAGGACAAACCAACAAGTCAACAAACCAAAAAACACACTTTCGCATTTATAATATTAGTAGGATGTAGAGCTTCTTTTAAAATCCAGAAAAGGTGCGTCCATTAAATAAATATCTTTACTTATATTTCTCCTGACAACCAGCCCAAAATTCCGACATGTAATTTTGTTCAGATATTGCGGTTATCCGATCTAGCAGCCCTAGTCTTACCTACTGGTAGCAGTCAACTAGTTTTAGGAAAATATAAATATAAGTACATACATATATGTACGATAGTCATAATAATATGACTACGTAACAGTGTAGAGCATTAGCGAAAAAAGGCGATTTCGCCAAGCGATGCCCGATGGCCTAATGTACACCGTAGACGCTTATGCAAACGTGCGTTTGCTTGTCAAAAAAACAACGATCTTGCATCAAGCGTCGATTACGAGATACTCGAAATCCGCGCTTGATGCAAAAGCGTTGTTATTCTGACAAGCAAACGCACGTTTGCATAAGCGTCTACGGTCTGCATATCACACAGAGCGGCAATGTAGACCGTACCTACGTCCCTAAATTCCGTGTCAATAACGCGAGATTTGTATAAGCACAAGTGTTTATGTGTGTGTATATGTTCGTGTGTGTGTGCACTTCAAATTAGGCGCCAAGCAATCATCGGAGTGTTCCAGAAGCCGCAATTGAGAGTCGGTCCTCATTCTAGCCTGTCAATAAAATCGACTACCTATATCATTACCTATTTCTGATATAGGCACCGATAAGATAACGCCTAAATAAGGATTAAAATCACTATAATATTATTATGAGCAGACAAAATGTAAAGATAGTGTTTGTCAAATTTTCCTTGATTGTGTGTCTAAAAATATGATAGGTACACATGATATGGTCACGATGACAATCTTAAAATATTTTATATTTTTCTGTCAATGCAAATTAAATCTTAACGGAGGTTTATAAAGTTCTTTTTTAATTCATAAGAAGTCAAGGTCGCGATGTTGAGTGATGGATAGTCAAAGGTGTAAATACTGACTGAGGTAGGTAATCCTAGTATGGTTTGTTTGTTTATCATGCCGAAACACCAATCCCGCCAAAACCACTGAACTATCACCACTGGCTATCAACACGCATCTACTCCGTATAATTTCACTTGATCAGGCACTTGGCGACTATTTAAGTAGGGTTGCCAACATTTTGTTCGGGTTAAAAACAACCGAACTGTTTTTTGACAACATTTTTGAAGAATACAACAGAAATTCGGCACATAGGGCTAAATCATTCGATAGATAAGCAAACTTTCGGACAATAATTATCAATTTTTTTCCCTATATCAACATTGCTGATACAAGTTCTGCGTCACGTGTGATTTTTTTGTTTATTTAGTTGAGGTCAAATATTATCTAGACGTACATATGACTTTTGCAGATGATTATTTAATCAATTCTAGTTAGGCCTCGCGGCTCTGCCTGGAGTTTTCCCACGGGAAATACGCACAACACAGTATACCTATACAGGCTCGTCCATATTAAATAGTAAAAAGTGTGAAATAGTAAAAAATAATGCAGCGATAAACATTTTGTACCTACACATTTTTAATGAACCCATACCGCTGAAAACTGCATGTTTCAGTACCAGTGGCTTCTCTCATCAGGAGACTCTAAGTATATGACGTTAGTTTTTCCTAATGTTTATATTTTAAACGTTTTCAAATTTAGAGTTAACATGGTTAACCGGGTTAACGTATTCCCAAAATAAAAACTCCCTAGTTAACATTTAGCCTCTACACACTATCTCAACTGCAGTGCAAGTACCGATCTTTTCGATAAATAAAATTGACAATTCGAATGGTTAAAATTTTAAATTAGAGATAGGTAGTTCTTGATTTTTTCAATAACGAAACGAAGCCGGTTCTGCTTTCTTCAATATGACGTGAATATTCGCATATCACAATTCGAAAACTGGTTTATAGAACGAAAACTATATTTAACATAAATGTGTAAATAGTTTTATCATCGTTCGCCACGGTTTTCACAAGAAAATCACTTCGCGAAACTAGTTATCGGTCAATGCAATGAAAATTTAACTTCATTGTGTAGGAAATGCAATCGATAATAGATTACAACTAAAACTTGTCGCCGTCGCAAAACTAGTTTCGGAGATTAGTTTTCGTTCTCGGGAAAAAGGTTGTGTTTCGTTTTCGACAAAAACCAGCAACGGCCTACCTATGTCTAATTGTAACTTATCGAACTGTCAATTTATCGATCGCTATGGATCCCAAAGTTGCTTGTTTAAATGAATATGTACCTTTTTGTTTATCAACTTGTTTATACACATTCCATAACATACTTACCTATCTTGTAGGATTTATAACTGGTAACTTATATTTTGTCGTTTCTTTATTTCTAGGCTAAGAGCGCATCAAAGATTACACAGCGGTGACACTTTCAACTGCAAAGCGGAGGGCTGCGCGAAATTCTTCACGACACTAAGCGATCTGAAAAAACATATACGTACACACACGCAGGAAAGGCCGTACAAGTAAGTATTACATTATAATCCTATATTATACTTATGTACATTACCTACTACATTCATTTGTTGTCAAACTGCTTTTTCCATTGAACCACTCTGGGCAAATGCCCAAAGCTCCACGATCGTAGGAACCCCTCAGTTCCTACTCTTTTCGCATGTGGGTAGGTAATAAAATAGTCTTCTGTCGTATTATAATCAAATGGCCCCATTATCCTAAAGCACCTAAGATATTTATGGAAATATAAACACTTCAAAAATGTCGCTGGCAATGAGATTTGAACCCGCGTCTATTGCTCGCCGAGCCGGACGCTCTTCCAAGAGAGCTATCGTATGGAAGCTTAGCTGGAAAGATAAAATATACGGAAATTGTTCGCTAGCATTCGTTACACGGTCCGCTATCAGGACAAAAAGTAGTGATAAAAAGTAGAAGGTTGGTGGATTGGTCACTACCAATAGTAACTCTGCCCATGAACCGAGGGGCCCCGGGTTCGATGCCCGGTCGGAGCAAACTTTTTGTACATAAAGTTTCGGGTCTTGGATGTTTGTGTTGTATCAGTAAATGTCAATGCCATCTACAACCCGGAAGCCTAGTGCAAGAATATGAGTGTATAATCGTTTATTATATCATTTATATATGTTTAACTGGATTCATTTACGTAGTACAGGCGAGCCTGCTGATTGCCCGACCGGGCAATCGGGGTAAGCTGCACTGACGCTTGAGGTTTTTTTGTGCATTTCCTCCTGCCATCCCAACTACTATAGTTACGTATACGTACAGGGGCGTATTTACCGTAGGGCCAAAAGGGCCATGGCCCGGGGCGGCAGGCTGCTAGGGGCGGCGCAAGCAGAAGAAATTTAAAAAAGCCAACCTAACTAAGAATCTTATTAATAAACAATGTTAAACAGTTGAATAGTTAGTTCAACTGTGTTTTGTCTCTTTCGATTCAGTTTAAAACTGTCAAAGAACAACAAAGACAAAACATAGTTTAACACTGTTAATTCATAAGAGCCTAAATCTTGTAAGGTGATCGTGGGTGTAAGTTTGATACACATCAAGACGTGGGACTACGTATATACTGACCGGCAGGGCGGCGGGGCCTGCATGCCCAGGGCGCTGAATCCTAAAATACGCCACTGTATACGTATCGTATGTACTGTAAGTACGGGCTTGGATCGCTGCAAATGACATTAAAAAAAGTGTTGTGTCGATTTTAAATATCTACTTTTAATGTAGATGTAGAACAGAAGGCTGTGGCAAGTCGTTCACGGCATCTCACCACCTAAAGGCGCACGGGCGCACGCACTCCGGCTCGCGGCCGCACGCGTGCGACGCGCCGGGGTGCGGGAGGCTCTTCTCCACGCCCACTAGTCTGAGGGCGCATGCTAAGAAACATCAGGTACTTTATAATAATACCTTTTCAATTGTACTTTTTATTGTCCGAGTATTTATATGTATGCCATACATACATACAATGTGTGTGTGTGTTAATATATTATACTCTTTATTTCGTCCGTCTATTGTTTTTAAGTAACTTTGTAATTATTTGTGGAAACTTTTAATTAGCCTTCATTGCCTTACCTCAATGTATTTTTGTATGTACTGAGCTGTTAGTTTCCCTACAAGAATAAAATAAAATACTTACTTACTTTTCAGGTACTTTATAATAATTTCTTTAAAATCGGTTCAGTAGTTTGTCACTGATAGGGTCGTCGCTTTTTTAAAGCAATTTTTAAATTTAATATGCTAACGACGATCCACGACTGTTTGAGACGAAAGTCTATATAATACATTTTTATTTTATTTTTTTAATTTAATATGGGATTGTGATGAGAAGTTTGTTTGTCTGATGGTAAGCTCATAATTGCTTTACCATCTTGTAAAATCATTTCATTCTTAATCTAAGATTACTGAACAGTATTTGCTTCTTACGGCGGCGCTACAATAATTTTTCTCCCATTGGCTTTTTTATATTTTGAAGGCTAGTAGTAGTAGTGGTCGAAGATGGTGAAATATAGTTGAACCTAAGCTATAGGACCGGCTCTTGAGTGTACGGAAAACACCGATAGGTGACTGATTTCTTGAGGAACCCTCCTTTCAATAGGTACCTCAAAAAACTAGGACTTCAAAAAGAAAATAGAAGCTAGAATTTTGTCTATACTTAATTCGAACATGTACGGACGGCATGTTATGCCGTCCGTACATGTTCGAATAAATAAATATTAGGTCATTGACCTAACGCCGCTAACAAACATTTTCAAATTTGCAGATTGAAGCAGAACCAGTGACAGTAGAAGTCGTAGAAAACACTCCACCAGTGAAAACTGACATTATGAACTGGGAGGGCCTCCTCGAATCCTTTGGCAGGATCACAACCGAATCTAACTCCACAGACGGCAGCCTAGAAGACATCGCAGCAGTTACCACCGTAGACATAACCGAGCTGCTCTTCGATAACGCAACTGATAACACAAAGACTAACAACAACTTAACTGTAGACTACGATCTCGCTAATTTATCACTCTCACCATTCGCCGACAGAACTGGTAAGAAGGATTCCAACGACTCCTGGGTGGACATCAATAATCTACAACCGACGGTTCCGCTGCAACACGAAATCACACATCCCAAAATGGAAATCAAGTCTAAAGCCATGCAATTGGCTTTGGCTAATGAAATTGAGGTCCAATCTCCTTGGGTCGATGTTAGCGCACTCGCAGCTTCTATATCAGAAACACCGGTCAGTATAAAGGAGAAAACACCTGAAAGCATCTTCACTCTTGCTACTTTCGTTCCCACACATATGCAAAGTTATATAGATTTGAGCGGTGATATAGCGCCTACAGCTAACATTATGACCCACACTTCCTATCTTGACACACCGAACATTCTCGATGTTGGAGATAAAGTTTTCAACGACAGCGAAATTGTAACTAATATAGAACCCAGCAGGGTTTTTAACGATAGCGGAATCGTTGCGGATCTCGACGAACCCCCTAAACTCTTCAATGATGATGATGAGGTCGCAAACTTGGAACCAAAATTGGATACAGATATCGATATTTTCTTAGAATCTGATAACGATAGATCGTTAAACACGCCCCCGCCGTGTCGAGTGCAGCAGAAAATCGAAATAAATCCCGCTAACTCAGTTCTGTTCAACACGGATTTAGATCTGGAAGACACTTTGTTGTTCGACAACGAACCGCCTTCTGATATGTACGTCGTGAGAACCGAGAATATTTTCGGTAAAGAGATAGCGAAGAGGAACGCTTTGGAGCAATTGGCAGCTGATTCCGGTATCTGTAAATGTATGGATTGTAAATGCGACCCGACCGATGGCGAATGCAGGAACTGTAACCAGGACGAAGTTGCAGTCAACCCGGCGGCATGCGGAGAAGACACTTGTTCGTGTGTCGACTGTAAGTGCAACCACGCCGAAATGAAGTGTGCAGTCGGCTGCGGTCGCGCGACTGACACAAACCATAACACCTTTTTGCATTACCATAAGCGGCACAACAACTCGAACTTAGAAGAACTTGGAATATATACTCTGCATGAAAACGACGAAGCTGCGCCAACAACAGCTATCGTCAACAGTCTGAAATGCTCGTGCCACTCATCTGAAGGCAGCTGTAGCAAAACTAACGAAGCTTCAAAGAAAGAAGGCTCGTGTTGTGGAAGCAGCGGTGAAAGTAAAAAATCATGCTGTGTCACAATATGTTTTAAGAAGCTCGAAGCTTTCAAACAGTTTCTGAATGAGGATGATCTAGTGCAAGCTCTCAAGTCGCACAATCTAACCACAAGCTTATAATTAGTGCCTTTACATACCCTGCATTTAACTATGTACAGGCATAGGGTTGCCTGTTAGTTTGCTGTAGTCCGCTATATGTGATATTTTGTTCATTTTTAAGCATCTCCACGTATTTGTATGTACTTATTTTTTGTGTTGTTTTCGTTATCGCTGCTGATGGATATTTTGGTAATACTCTTATGAAGTAGACAAAAGATTTAGGCATAAAAGTTCTTATGTCAAAATGATAGCGATGCAATTGTGATATTTTATTTTTTCCCTGTATATCGCTGTCGCAGACTTCTACAAAATATATGTCACAAAGACTGCAAGTTAAAACGCATCATGTTAGTAACATAACTTACAAAGTGGTTTTTTGACCTTTAGAAATGTTTTTTCTATAACATGTTATTTTTTATCTTGACGTTTGCAATACGTAGTACAATGAGATACCCAAAGATTTTATATACCTATGTACTAAGTTCAAGGGGACAATTAATACTGACAAGTTCGTGTTCTCCGAGCATTTGAGATTTTCTATTTATATACTTAATCCAGGATAAGTATACTTGTTTATACACTATGGGTAAAAATCGCGTATTGTATTTGTATGTACTTAAAATTGTTTACTGTAATCTTTTGTCTCAAATATTTTCCAGTTATATAAGTGAATAAAGTGCCTTTATTAATGTCAATTAAGTGCCATATTTGTTTTAAAATTGTATTTGCAATAGGCATGACTTTTAAGATTTTTACACTTAATCAAATTCTGGTGCTATTTATAATGTTGTGTACACAGTGCCTTAGATGTTGTTATTGTACTTACAATGTGCTTAAAATGTACAAAATGTTAAATAATTTTATATATTGAGATTTTATTCACTAGTTGTCAAGCAATAATGTAATGCCGTAAGATTTCTAGTCCATGTAACAAATAAACGCTTGTTAAATAATCAAAAGTTTATTTATTTAAACAGGCATTAAAGTATAAAGTACAAAAAATACATAGATACAACTGTTTTTTCATTGAGATCATGTTACATCATATTTTATCAGCAGGAAGCAAAATAAAATATTTGCATGGAGCTATACCTACCAAAGATGCAAGCGAATAGATAAGGTATCATAGATCAAACACACCTTTTTTAATCTAAAGGGCATAACCCAACAAATTGTTCATTGTAAAATGATTGATATTTGTATAGATATCAAGTAGCTGTAGAGCTTTTTTGCTTAAGAGTGATTACACCCTACCTACACCTTTTCATACAAACTTTCTGGCCCATAATCTCCTAAATGCAAGAAATTTTTTGTGCTGCAGTATACATAGATCTAAATAGTAGGTAGGTAGGCTTAAGTTTGTTTGCAAAGCCTTCATGCAATAACAATTCATTACCAGCCTCTTACGCTCCTGCTGTTGGGATACTGGCATCAGAAAACGCTTGTTTCAGAGAGAGGTATGGGCCATAATCCACCATCCGGGCCCAGTGCGGCTTGGTGGATGACACATGTCCTCGAATTTTGTGGTTCTTGATCATGCTGGTTTCCTCACGATGTTTTCCTTCACCATTTTACAGCGAGTGTGAATAATCCGCACATAACTTGATATAAGTCATTGGTGTGGGCCAAGTTGAGATTCGAACTATGGTGCGTCAGATTGAAAGCTGCACAAGTTCCCGCTCGGCCGCACTCACTCTTTGTAACACTCTTAATTATGTTTAAATCATGTTAATATGTACTAGATACTTAATACATATAAACTGATAACAGGTAGAAGAAAAGCTAACATCTTCACATTTTATATTGATTCCTCTTTCTTATGTAGATCTACGAAATTTCAAGGCCAATTTTTGTATGATATAAAATCAATATCTTGTCAAGTACAGTGTGGTGCTTGGACCAAGAATAGGCCTTCTCTGCAATATTTCTACCACTAGACTGGGTTCATCTCTTAAATTAAATTTGCCCTTAAGTTCTCTATTATTTCATACTAACTGGTTCCTCTATAACAGCTGCTGGCTTTGATTTGATGGTATATAGTTGTCACAGCCAGATTTATGTGATCAATTGATTTGATTTTTTTGCTTACCCATCATTATTTTGTGGTCTAAATATTGTGCAAAGCATGATACTTTTGTAGATTGTCAGGTTTAAACTATATGTGTGTGCAAATTAAATAAACTAATGCACACAAAAAACATATGTATCCTAAATATTAATTAATAGTAGTAATGAGGCCTTTACATTTTTTTTTTTTTTTTTTTTTATTTTTTTTTTTCTTCGGAAAACTAACAGCTAGGTGCTTAAAAATAGTAAATTAAGTAACTAATTAAGGCTAATTAAAAGTTTTCACATATAGTATACTGAATGAAAATGATTATATCGTCGTATACACGACTGACGGACGCGTACAGAAATAACTAAAGATTAAAGTTAACACATAGAAAAAAAAAAATCAAATCAAAGAATTATCCTACTGTGACTGAGAAAAAAAAACAGACTTAATTCATTTGTTAAAGAAGCGACCATTTAACAGTCGCTTCATTTTAAATGCAGACGTATTGAAAAGATCTACATCAATTTCCTTAGCGATTGTATTATAACACCTGCATGCTCTTATTATATAACTGTTTCGCCTGTAATTGCAATTTACTAAGGGAGTGTAAATGAGGTTAGGTTTTCTTAATGCAACGACCGGGGCATTTAGCCCTATTTTACCAAGCAGTTCCGGACAGTCGATCGTGCCATTCATTATATTGACAAGAAAAGTTAAGTCTGCCACATGCCGCCTCTCCTGTAGTGGTAGTAGGTGAAACTTCCTACAGCGAGAATTGTAATCGTGCAAGTATGTTTTAGCACGGAATTGAAGATAACGTAGAAATCGCTTTTGGATACCTTCAATACGGTTAATATAGATGTTATAGCATGGGTTCCAAACTTGAGATGCATATTCCAGGTGGCTTCGAACATACGCGCAATACAGTATTTTAAATGTTTTAATTGACTGAAACTCATGGGACATTCGCAAGACAAAACCTAACGCCTTCGATGCTTTTTTGACAATAGTGTTGACATGCGTATCAAATAAAAGTTTTGAGTCGAAAACGACTCCTAAATCAGTGACACTCGAAACGATATTTAGAGAAGAATTTTGTAATTGATAATTACCAACAATAGGTTCAGCTTTGCGTGTAAATGAACATACGTAACATTTAGATACATTTAAATCTAATTTATTAAGAGTACAGTAATTTTGAAACCGGTTTAAGTCATCTTGAAGTCGCGATGTATCATGAACTGTTTGAATAGGGCAAAGTATTTTCATGTCATCCGCGTATAGGAGAATTTTTGAAGAGTGAAAGCAGCTCGAAATGTCATAAATAAATAAAATAAAAAGAAGTGGTCCAAGCAATGATCCTTGTGGTATTCCTGAAGGGATGCTAATTGAAACAGATGTGAAGCCATTTAGCACCACTGTCTGACACCGGTTTTGCACGTACGACGAGAACCACCTGAAAAGATTACCTCTGATGCCAAGCTGTTGTAGTTTTTGCAGTAAGATCAAATGATCTATCCTGTCAAAACATTTCCTGTAGTCAGTATAAATTACGTCCACCTGCGAAGGTTCAGACATGTGTTTTGACAGAAATTCACTACATAGGACTAGGTTCGAGGTAGTCGACCTGCCTTTAAGGAACCCGTGCTGTTCAACACTAAGTGAATGCTTTAGTGAACAATAAAGTTGTTTATATACAATTTTTTCTAGAATTTTAGCAAAAACGCATAATTTGGAAATAGGCCTATAATTTTGAATATCGTCCTTAGGTCCTTTTTTATGGATAGGAGTTATAAATACAGACTTCCATACAGTCGGGACTATTCCTTCATTTAGCGAACGCCTATAGATGATTGAAAGTGGTACTACTAAGCTTTTCGCACAATTATAAATCAACACTGGAGGTATGTCATCAGGGCCAGCCGATTTATTCAGATCCAGCGTTCTGAAAAGTTTTTCAACTTCCGAGTCCAATATTTCAATGGCCCCTATATCGTTGCTGATATTAGGTAACTCGAAATCGTATGACGTGGTATATAAGCTATGCGAAGATGAAGGCTGCTGGAAAGTGGAATGAAAGTACTGTCCAAACATATTGCATATCTCATCCCCTTTATTGGAGGACGTCTGATTAAGTTTTAGCACAGACGGGTAAGCATTAGTTTGTTTTTTAGTTTTAACATATGACCAGAAAGCTTTTGGATTATTTGTTATATTATTTTCAACACTTGAGATGTACCCCTGAAACATGTCACACTCCAATAACTCGCCTCGCGCCTTCAACGTCTTAAATGAATTGAGATCACTTACATTTTTATATATTTTATGTTTTTTATGATATTTTGTTTTTTCTTTAAGTAGCTTAATTAAAGGTGATTTATACCAAGGTGGATACTTACGCATCGGAAAAATAGTTTTAGATGGAATAAACTTGTTACGCAGCGTCTTTAAAGTGACATAAAAAAAATCGAGTGCGTCATCTAGGGATTTACTACAAATTTCCTTTTGCCAGTCAATCTCATCTAAATCCAGTGATATTGACACAAAATCACCCTTATGGTACAAATATTTTAAGTATGGCTCAGAACCTAACGTAGGTAATTGCTCAAATTCTGTCACAATACATAGGGCTTTGTGGTGTGGGTCTTCCGGGACTAACGGGCTACTAGAATGTGATACTGACACGATATTATTGGAAAATATCAAATCTAAAGTTCTATTATTTATATTAGAAATAGCGTTGTATTGAGATAAATTGCATAACGTAAGATTATCGAAAAACTCAAACTGGTACGCACCTTGAATATTATGAGGATCATACGAACAGCCATCTTCAGATAATGTCCATGTAAGATTTGGTATGTTAAAATCGCCTAAAACTATAAATCTATCTGCTGGTCGCGCCAATAAAATGTCAGCGAGGGTAGATGAAAATATTGTTGTTTGTAAAGCGAGCGAGTTACCTAAGTTTTGACGACACATGTACACAACACAAATATGTAACTTATTAACCACTTTAGTACTCGAATGACGAAGGGATATCGACACCCAGAGGTCCTCCGCTACAGAACACCAGTCATCGCGACCCTCGGCGACGAGTTCCCGACGCACTGCGATCAGTACCCCCCCGCCGAGCGTCTGCCCGGTTGCATCATAGTCCCTATCCCTCCTCCATACAAGATAACGATTATCAAATAGCTCACTGTCATTCACACCATCGATAAGCCATGTCTCTGTAAGACATATGACATCGTAATCATTGAGACTTACGTTTCTATAAAATTCTCCTGTTTTTGTGCGTAAACCACGAACGTTCTGGTAAAAAATACTTATTGAATCCATTTTAACTGACATAATTTTAGTATCTGGATTTGTAATGGATTAAAAGACAAGTTATTAATAAAGGGAATACTGCTGTAATTAGTGTTGATGGCAAATATAAGTGATGATATATTATTGTTCACGTTAAAAAATTTAGCGGCGGAAGATATAGAAAAAACACGACAGTAAAAGTACAATAATAACGAATGGAGGATCGACTGTCTTATAGCGATAAGAAAACATAAACAAATAGTGGGCCGCGCGTCGCGGCTACACCATTTGACTAACTAAAACTATTTGAGTATATTTTTCTTATTTGATTGCAAACTAGGTAGATGACAAAGCTATGTAACTGTTACTATGTCTATTTTAGCTAGTTCTATTCGAGATTTTTTTTAATTGTTCTTGTCATCAATAAATACCTGCAATATTATCAAAGAAATACTTGAAAAGTGTAGACTGTAGTCTGCCTCTTGTCACTGTTCACTAGTGGAGATTATGAGTTGCCCATTTGCAGATAGCAGTCTGTTTGATTGAGATATCTACATTAAAACTTAAAACAAACTAGCACTGGATGAAAACTAACGACGTTTCTTCTTGTCATGACGCCGAGCTCGAGACATGGTAGCTCTGTGTCCAGGTGATGATTGCTCTGAACTGCATTCATCACTGTCTGTGTAATTCTGAAATACAAAGCATAAGTTCATAAGAGTGTGATCATTTTCTTATGAGGAAAAGTAAAGAATCCTGCTAGACTAAAATTGAGTTTCAAAACATTTTGAATTTTGATGTGTGTTATAGTTCGAAACCTTTTCATAAAGATGTGGGTCACTCTGTTCATCGGTAAGGGTCACGCAAGAGAGTAGGCAGACCAATTGAAAAGCCGCGCCGATGTACAGCCCGTATCTTATCACTGTGCTCATTAAATCTTCAGCGAAAATCTCGCTCGGAATCATTGTTGTTATTGATCGATATCAGCTCAAACTAAAGGTAATAATTTGAGGGATGTTTATAACTTGATTGGAGAATGTTATGTATTTATCCACCCAAAATATAGGTAGGTCTAGTAGATCTGATAATTTGGGGAGGACCAAGGACCACGGAATTTATGATTTCGAAATAAATTCAATAATCAAAGCAAAACTGCGGCGCGAGTACGGAACTCGGTTCGATAAAATTGTCGAACCGAAAAACTCGATAATTTTATCGAAAGTTGCGAGTACCGAAGTCGTCGTAAGCTTTTGTCGAAAATTCTCTTTGGATTCGACCCACAGATCAGTATATTCGACCTAACTTTTTTTAAATCTATTTTTAAGTTTAGTGGGATAGTGTATAAAAATAATGTTTTATGATAATAATATATTACTTCAATCACCATATTTTATTTTTAAAATGAATTGGTTTAATATTATTCTAACATTGTGACTCTGTATACTGGTAAAAAATAAATAACAAAAAAGGTTTTCGACCATAGTCATATTATTTTATTATTCTCTTTGTTCATTTTGTTCATACTACCAAAGAGAATATAATCATAGTTCATACTACTTCATACTGTCAGATTTTAATATTATTTTCACAAACTACTAAGGGATACTACGTATCAGACGGTCATGTTACCTACATCGACGATGTATCGTTGCAAAGTTAGAAGATGACAGTTGAAACCATGCTATATATACATATTTGTATACATTTTCATAGGTATGTTTATCGTACCTTGATATTTTCCTACTAGTTCTATTTGTAATATTATCTATTCTGTGCTAGTTCCTACTTCCTACACTATAGAAGAGTAAATAAAGATGGACATGGGTTAAGAAAAAAAGAAACGAGCAAATGACTCAGTATTTTTTTAATACACATAATGACGTCACTAAACAATGTTAGATATAGTGTTTATGGCACACAAACAGTAAACACTTTGTTAGACGCTGTCCATTCAGTCCTTTTTTCACAGTTAACACATTTTAACTTCTGGTTCCGTTTTCACAAGAAATCTATGTAATTTAACGCCCTGTCGTTGGCTATCACACTTAGGAACACAACCCTTACGATACATTTTGTTTTGCGGTAGTCAAGTCACGTTATTACTGAATATTATGTGGATTAAAAAGATTAATCGACGCAAACACGTGGCAAACACTTTGTATCAACACAAACACAAATCACAATATGGCCACCGGCACCGGGCAGAGGCGGGCGGTGGCAACCGGCGGGGGTGAAGAAAGAGGAGAGACGAGACACTGACGTCATTTTCTAACCTTGCACCTCAATTCCCTACGGCTATAGATTTTACTAGGCAGATTAACAGGCGTGATTATTTTATCCATACTCCATCCATTCTTCGTCTCGTTATTTTTGTCTGATCGTCTCGAATTCCGTGAGATCGGGTTCTTCTTATGTTATCCTCGACACCTTGAATAAGTACCAAAGCAATTTCCTTCGAAATTCGGAAGAGAGTTCCAAGGGATTATTTGCATCCCGTAAGCCGTGCCTGTGCATCATCAGCGAATCTCTATCTCTATTGGGTCTCCGCTCTTCTGCCAGTAACAAAATTAAACCGAAGTCCATTTTTGCACTTATAAATGGCGTTATTCGTCCGCATCGACTTATATAATTTTCATAAGTTCGGACTCGATCATAGATAATTTTCAAATTCAAATTCAAATTCAAAAGTCTTTATTCAAATAGGCCCCAAAGGAGCACTTATGAAAGTTAAAATGACTCTAACAGCCGGCCTCTGCAACATTCATCTACCCGAATCACAGACTAAAACTAATGCTGTCTTTATCAGAACATAATAAATGACAAAGACACCAACAGACCCAATCCGTGCTCAAAGTCAACGAATCTTCCAGAAACCCACCGTGCCCGTTCCAAATTGGTATAGGCCGAGCAAGAAGAAGGGCAAGAAACTCGTCACGGCATTCTTTTTAAAAAAAGTAGTTTTTTACAATGATTCTAATGCTAACAACTAACAATTTAAAGTTTAGTAGTCGCCAGGAGGCTCCTGAGCTGTTTGCCTCCATGCATCCTTGTCATCTACATAATCCTTAATTTTATAATACGCTTTTTTAATTAATACACTCTTGACTATACGTTTAAACTTTCCTTGTGGTAATTCAGTTAATACTTTAGGAATTTTGTTGTAGAATCTGACACCATTTGCCAGGAACGAGATTTATCGAGAAAAACCGTCATATTTCGCTCCTTTCGGTAACTTTTGTCGATTGTTTCACACCCACGTGACGGCTCGATAAAATCCACTTCATCGATTTGAACTGTCAATTTTATCGAATTTTATTATCGAACCGACTTCCGTACTCGCGCCGCTGATACTGAAACCACAGACTAACTGAAAATTATATTCTCTTTGACTAAAACACTGAAACCAAAACAGATTGTCGAACCACAGACAAGTATTTTTTGTTTTGTTTTTGGCTCTACGTGATTTGCGTATTTAGCCAGTGTCAAGTTAGAATAAATCTCTAGTTTTGCTGCATGAAATTCGTCAAAGTCACGTGCTTCTTCTTTATTTTCTGGCTTCTGTGGTATGTTCGCTTCGCCAACAAAGTCACGTTAAAGTTTAGTCGAGAGTTTCCTTATATTATAGTACTACTCTATGGTTTTGGCGGGAATGCAAAAATGTGCTGTTGTTGATTTTGTGTTATTTTCTTAAACCTATGTTTTATCGAGTGTTAATGTGTCCCTTAACCACCCTTAACCCTATATCAAAGAGAATTGCCCTATATAATTTGTGGACATTTCTCAGATTTTATACAAAATGCTAGCTACATATAATTATATTAATCTGTGTACAAAATACTAGCTTAGCTTCGTGATTATAGTAAAAATAAGTAAATAGGTACCTACTATAAAATAAACAGAATGGCTGATGGCATTTTCGCTTGGGAGTGATAGTGATGATAACGATTTGGATGCCCTTATTCAATTGAGTGATTGGGACACTACCTCAACCTCAGCAGACAGTGATGAATCTGTTGATGACTGTATAAAACGGCGACGCACTTCGCGAAGAAGAAGAATTCCAAGAGTTAATTATATGCAGAGCCTAGATGACGCAGAATTCACCTTCAGGTTTAGGTTAAGTAAAACTGCTGTCGGCGAATTACTGACCGAAATAGCGTCTTTTGTCCGTGTAACCTCTGCAAGGTAAGTAATTATAAATAATTAAAATAAAGATTTAAATATTGTATTTTTCTTTAGAGCATATTATCAATAGTGATCAATCTTTTCAGAAATCATGGAGTTTCACCGTTACATCAGCTCTTATTGACCCTACGATTCTACGCACTGGGGACAATGCTTATATCTGTAGCAGACTTTCTTGGAGTTTCAAATTCGACAGCAGGCAGAATTGTGAAGGACACCTCATCAGCAATCGCCAGATTATATGATAAATATATATTTATTCATCAAGCTGGTCCAGAGAAATTTTTTAGAATTGCTGGTTTCCCCCGGGTTCTGGCAGCAATTGATTGTACTCATATTCGCATCCAGTCTCCATGTAAGTTTATAGACTTTGTACCTAATTGGTTTTCTACAATGTATGTAGTTATAGATAGGTACCAACCAACAGCTGAACTCTAATATTTCTTCTTTATATACATAGGTCAGATAATAGGTGAAGAATTCAGAAATAGAAAAGGTTACTTCTCATTGAATGTGCAAGCTGCGTGTGATGCCAATTTGACACTAATGAATGTTGTGGCTCACTGGCCAGGTTCTACAGATGATGCAACCATCTTTAACAATTCTATATTAAGAGGTAAAGGTTTTTCATTACATTTGTTACACAGTAGGTATATTTTTATGTTTGTTTATTATTGTTCAACTGGAGAACAAACTTGTCTCCCTTCTTTTCACTTTTTTTTTTTATTTTTTATGTTATTTGGTAACGTGACGAGCTCGTCGTTTGCCTGATGGTAAGCATAACGCCGGCCCATAACAATTGCAGTGCCACTCAGAACTTTGAAACACAAAGGCCTGCGCGGCACTGCAGTGCGCTCGTTACCCTGAGACATTAGGTATTAAGTCTCATAAGCACAGCTATTGCACTGGATACTCTGCTCATCAAACCGGAACACAGTAATGCTTGCACACTACTGCTTGGCGGCAGACTTCACGAGCAAAGCGGTGGTAACAACCCAGATGGACACTTGCAGAAGAGTTAGTCCTCCCACTAACATATGTTACTGTTTAAGTAATTTTGTGCCAGCATATTAATACTTTGATACTAGCAGTGCCTTCCCCACACATGGACAGAAAGCTGTGGATAAAGATTATGACAAGTATCCTAAGTACTTATGATCAGTCATTACAAAGCTAAGTGTGGTTATGAACACACATATTTTTGCACATTTTGCATTATTTTTTTTGTAATATTAATTAATGCTTTTTTCTACAGCACAATGCGAAGAAGGTCTGTTTGGAAACCTTTGGTTGCTTGGAGACAGTGCCTACCCTAATAAGCCTTATTTGTTGACACCACTGTTAAATGCAGTGACGGAAGCTGAACAGAAGTACAATGAAGCTCATATAAAAACGAGAAATGTCATTGAACGGTAATACAACATATTAGTTGCACCGCACTGATTCACTTGCAAGAACAATGATGTAAAGTACCCTACATCTTTTTACAAGGTTTGAACTATACCCATAAAACAAACACACTTCTTTATATTTTATAAAATTAGAATATTAAATATATATTATTATATATTCAATCCATATAGATAAATAAAATTGAAGTGTCTGTTTGTAATATCAAAATAACAGCTTTTTACTAAATGCATATGAAAGTATATACGGTACCGATAACAAAACAACAATTTTTAAAATTTTTGTCTGTCTGTCTGTCTGTTTGTTCCGGGTAATCCAGTGAAATTACTGGGCTTATGAGACTTAATACCTAATGTCTCAGGGTAACGAGCGCGGGGTGCTATGCCGGGGAACCTCCACGTGGTGCACCCTGGGTACCCGTCAGCAACATCTCCTGGTTGACCTTTCGGTCCCGGAGGGGTTGCTGACGGGTAGCTGATGCCCCGGCGAGGTGGGCCCCTCCGCGTGTCGCTCTGATTGGGTCAGCAGAGGGCACAGCGGATGGGGCAGAGGGGTTGAGCGGGACCCGAAGGCCGCAGGGAGGGACTAGCGCTCCGGGGACGCTACACAGGACGTGACGAGATAGGGGCGCGCTGTCTCCCAGCGTGGGACCAGGGATTATACCCTAGTATAATATCCCCCCCTGCTCCCGCTGGCAGCGCGCGACCGGACGGGACTTAGGAGGACAGCCCCTCTTATTGGGGGGGCTGGACGAGGAGGGGCGCGCTGATTAGCGCGCCAAATATTACCGGACGTGACAGGAGGAGGACAGCCCCTCTTATTGGGGGGGCTGTACGAGGAGGGGCGCGCTGACTACCGGCGTGGGACCAGGGGGATACCTTTTTGGGTATGCCCCCCTGCTCCCGCCGGCAGCGCGCCAAATATCGGACGAGACACAGAAGGAGGAAGCCCCTCGCCCTGATTGGCCATAATCGGGGTGGGGGCAACATCGGACTCGACATCAGAGGGGGGGTCTGACGGCCCCCCTCTGCACCGGACTGAGACGAGGTGGAGCGCGCGGCCGTGCTTTTGCGACCGCGCGCCACTGACGGTGCTCTCATGAGCACGGAGACGGGGGCGCGGTCTAACCCCCCCGTCTCCACCGGGAGGACCTGGGGCGTCGGATGCGGGGGCATTCGGCGTCCCTCACCTGCGTATAGGTAGGGTCCTCCCGAGGCGGAGGCGATGCGCTTGCGTTGGGTGCATCGCCTGGCCGTGCGGGGGAGAGGTGCTCTCCCCGCGAGGCGGGTCCGCCCTGGGGGGCGGACGACGGCTGACGGGGTCTTGTGCGGAGTGCGAAAGCGGAACCGCGACCCCGTCCAAAAGCTGAGCCGGAAAACGTCCCAGGGTTTTTTAGTGGGTAGGACGGCTGCGCGTGGGCGAGCGTGAGTCCCACACTCTCTCCGTAGCCCCCCCCGGGGCGCGGAGGGGTAAGCTCGCAAAGGAGTTTTTCCCTGGGAAAAAAAAAAAAAAAAAAAAAAAAAAAAAAGGGTAACGAGCGCACTGCAGTGCCGCGCAGGCCTTTGTGTTTCAAAGTTCTTGGTGGCACTGCAATTGTTATGGGCCGGCGTTATGCTTTCCATCAGGCAAACGACCAGCTCGTCTCGTTACCAAATGACATAAAAAAAAAAAAAAAAAACTCCGAAACGGCTGGTCCGATTTTGACGGGACTTTCACTGGCAGATAGCTGATGTTACAAGGAGTAACATAGGCTACTTTAATTTTAGAAAAATAATTAGGGTTCCGCGCAAAAAAATAAAAACCATGTAATCCAAAATCTCCACGCGGGTGAAACCGCGGGGCAGCAGCTAGTACATAATATAATTAAAGTATAATATAATTACTTTAAATTTCACAATTCCAATCTCTTTGATCTTACCAAAATTAAACTAGATATTTTTTCTTTGCAGCACATTTGGAGTTTGGAAGCGACGTTTTCCTGTGATAGCACTTACATTGCGTTTATCTCTACCAAATGTTCAGGCAGTTATAATAGCCACTGCAGTGTTGCACAATATATGTAGGAAACTTAACCTGGAAGAAATTCCTCCAGAAGTAGAGTTGCCAGCTGCAGATGATGTTGAAGACAACTATCAAAATATAGAAATTGAAAACATAATCAGCAGTGATAGGACTGATCTTATAAAAAAATTTTTTAATACATAAATTTTGGTTTTTATGAAGTGATTTTATTTGAATTGAATAAAAAACAATGTAGGTACATACATGATCAAAAGACAATGATTGTTCATGACAATACACATGAGTCATGATTGGATTGGAGATCGACCCGTTGGTAGTAGACGACCCGGGTTTGATTTCAATCTCGACTGGAAGATATATTATTAATTTCGGCTTTAAAGCGGTGGATACTTTACTGAATGCTTCTATGGAGTTTTGGATAGAATACGAAAATACACGTTTTTCACTTCAGGTACTCACAAAGAGTGCGGTGTTCCACAAGGGTCGGTTCTAGGGCCGCTCGCTCTTGTGGAACATCGGGTACGCCTGGGTACTGCGGTAAATTTTAATTCATCGGAATGATTCCGTGTAGGTAGCGACTGTTTCTGTTCGTTTATATTTCAGCATCCCGTCAAAGAAAGTTCCTGTTTAGATTCAATAACTCAGCTGCATAAACACGACTTACTTAAACGATCATCTACTATATTACAAATCTGTGTAACCAGTTAGTTCCTAGACAGAAAGAACAGCCGGGCTGTTCTTACTGAAAATAGTTTTATATTAACAAAGTAGGTTTTAAGAAAGCAATAATGCGTAAAATTAATGAGCATGAAATTATTTTTTTGGTTTTGATCTTTGATTTGCAGTAGCAATTATATGTTAGGAAAGAATATATCAGTAGGTACCGAAGTTACATTAGTACCTATAGTTAACATTATAAAAGTTGTTATTTTCCATGGTACCTAGCTATGTAAAGGACTACAATGAAAATATTAATCTGTATGTAAGCCATTCTATTTATAAACTTTTTATTTATAAACGTTTTTCAAACGGTTACCTTTCATATAGTTTTATAAGTATAGGTAGTATAGGTATAGTAGAAAGTTATACCCATAAAAACGTTTAGGTATTGCACAATTGAGCGTAATTCATTAACATCTAGCCTATCCTAGTATCGGAAATATAATATAAATATGTATATTGTATATACATATATAAATATATATGAAATATATGTATATTTAGTTATATAATAATAATTCTGTTATTATATCTTTAATAATAAGTGTAATTGGTAACTCAACCGTTCTTATTATAATAAATAAATAAATAAATATTCAATGTCAATTATATTATATTCAAATATTGGGTAGGAGCGCATTGTGTTGCAGTATTCGTAAAAGACCTGCACTTCGCGTTACCCATATCGCACAACACATAACAGAAAAGTAAGAAAATATGAATCTTCCCTGTTATATGCGATAGATACACTACAATATTGGCCATCGATATACAATAGAAGTACGGAAGTCGAGTTTTAAATTACCGTAGGTAAACTTTGTAATATTTTTCAGTGTTGCTCATAATATCAATAACTTTAAGCCTTTCGAAAAAAACGAAGCAAGCCAGCACATCATCAGATTCAAGTTCGAACGACAGTAGTGACAGTAACGTATCTTCAGCGTCTGACGAAGATGAGCCTGAGAAGTCGAAGGAAACTTCTTCGGAGCATAAGGAATCGAATCAAACCATTTTGAAGATGGGGAGGCTTGTGTATGATAAGTTGCGGTTTCAAGGGACGCTAAGGCAGGTTTTTGCATTGGTAAGTTTTTTACGCCACTGCGCAAAAAAGGAGTTTAGGTTTTAAGTACATAAAGTAAAGCAAACCTAGTTGTACGTCCGTTGTTGGACAAACTGTCATGAACAAATTTTGATTTAAGAATAAGATCTTTTTATGTACACGGTTTTAACAACAGTAAATATTTCATTTCATTTCATTTATATGTATGCGAGTTTCTTGGTCCACCATGGTTTGTAAATGCCTGAACTGCTGCCTTATCAGCTAACAATCTCGTGTTCGTTTTCAATACCAGACCGATTAAAACCAGCGGTCACTAGTCTTCGTGTGGATGGAGTTGTCAATAGTTTTCGCTTCTTTTCGTTTTGTAAGAGCTTATTTCTTTAATAACCAGCGAAAATTCTAGGCTATTCCTTCCACACGAAGACTAGTGACCGCTGGTTTTAATCGGTCTGGTATTGAAAACGAACACGAGATTGTTAGCTGATAAGGCAGCAGGTTGGATGTATGGGGTATTGTTAGAATCCTTATATCATCCCGAGTGACACTATAGCTAGGGCAGTCGAGTTATTTTATGGACCTTTTTATCTTTTTAGATATAAATCTAGACCTGCTGTCGCCCACAGCTTCACACGGGTGGTATGAGTATAAAGTTTGAGTGCGAGTGTGAATAGTTAACTTGACTCCAACCCGATTAAGATCAGCGGTCGCTAGATCTTCGACTGGGTGGAATTGTCTAGAATTTTCGCTGGTTCTAATTTTAGAACGAACGTTATTAAGGAAACAAATGGTTACAAAACGAAAACTAGCGAGAACTCTAGACCTTCCAGCCGAAGACGAGTGACCGCTGATTTTAATCGGTTTGGAGTCGAAAACGAAGACGATTGTCTTATCCGTTAAGGCAGCTGGTCTATTACTCGAATCCTGTTGGCAGCTAAATTTTTGAGATGTATTTACGTGAACATCCGGTAGTCGGTAAACACTTTAAAATATTTAATAAATTGCTGGCACGTAACGAAATATCGTTACGTAAAAAAAAAATTCTGATTGAAGGTACTGTTATAATTTTAAAGCAAATGGCAGAAAAGATAATTATTAAATCATTTTTATCAGGAGGTCGTCTCTCAAAGTGCCGATAGAAACATTATTTGTTCGCCAGTGTCAGCGCTGCTGCCTCTGGGAAAGCTAGCGCTTGGAGCTGAGGGTGATTCCCTCCTAGAACTGTATAAAACGATTGGGGTATCAGGGCCGGATGAGGTAAGTTTTTTTTACTCTTGACGTTGACCTGTGCCTTTGACGACTATACCAGATTTTAAGAATCACCTCCTTGAAAATACGTCATTCAAAATTTCCATAAAAAAAAAATCACTTCAAACATGAAGCGGTAACATGCGCGGCATTTTTTGAAATAGTTTATAAGTCTCTTCAAATCAACATCATCATTTAACAAAGTTCAATATAGTTCAAGTGAAGTCAGCTGCCAAGCAGTAGTGTACAAGCATTACTGTGTTCCGGTTTGATGAGCAGAGTATCCAGTGAAATTACTGGGCTTATGAGACTTAATACCTAATGTCTCAGGGTAACGAGCGCACTGCAGTGCCGCGCAGGCCTTTGTGTTTCAAAGTTCTGGGTGGCACTGCAATTGTTATGGGCCGGCGTTATGTTTACCATCAGGCAAACGACCAGCTCGTCTCGTTACCAAATAAGATGAAAAAAAAAGTCAATCAGCTGATCTAGGGCTGCCCGAAAGCGCACTGCAGTGCCACATTTGGGTGTCATAGTTCAAGTTGGCACAGCAATTGTTATAGGCAGGCGTTATGCAGAAAAATTACTTGCCCGTTACATTGTCGTAGGTATAAAAAAATTAATACGATTAATATTTTTCCAAAAAGCTGTCAAGCTCCTTCATTAGCACTATAGAAAGGCTCAAGTTCCTTCCCGGCGTGAAATTATCCTTGGCTAGTAGGATATACGTGTCAGATCAGTCACGCCTCAAATCGAAGTTCGTCTCGAGTGCAATGGATATTTTCAAATCTAGCGTGGAGAAGATCTCTTTCGCAAATCCGAAGAACGCAGTTGACGAGATCAACGGATGGGTAAGAACTTATATCATAATCTAGCTTCCTTTTCCCACATCTTGGGGTTGGTATAGGTAGGTTCATGTCAAACAACATGTTCATTTCCGAAGTCCTTGTTGATTAAAGTTTCGGCTTGGTTTCTGTAACCGGCGCGACTGCCTGATGCGTGGTGGAACCCTCTTTGGGAATTCTGGGTGAAGTGGTATCGACCATCAATCAGTTGCTATGGGCTCGGATATTATATACTCGCAAGTCTCGCAATGTTAGCCTAATGACTCTGGGACCAATCATGGGGTACAGCACAATGATGGAGAAGTCGGAGGGACTTCTTTTTTGGTTGTTGGTCTTCCAGACTATGATGGAAACTAATCCAGAATTAAAAAAAGGAGTGTATATTTGTTTAGGGTTCAGGTATGTACTATACGTATGTGAGTTTCTTTATTGCACCATAACTTGCTTGAACAGATTTGGATGTATGGGGTATCGTTAGAATCCTTACATCATCCCGAGTGACAACGGTTAGGGCAGTCCTGTTTTATATGTCAAAAGTTACAATGACTTGTTTACAGGTTTCGAGACAGACAGACGGTTTGATTCCCTTATTACTCGATGATAATCAAATAACACCGGAGTCTTCGTTAGTTTTGGTTAATGCCGTATATTTTAAAGTAAGAGGTTTTTTTTAACTTTCGTTGTTTAAGATTTATTTTACGTTTATTTTATGTTACTGGTTTCCTTCAGGGTAATTGGAAGAATGCTTTTTCATCAGTATCAATTGGTGACTTCATAGCGCCTACAGGACTAAAAAAAGTCCAAATGATGTCTTGTCAAGCCCATTATAATTACGCAAAAAGTGATATTCTGGATGCCCAGGTTTGTAGATTACTGGTGTTAAATATATCTTAATTTAATGCCCTAGCAAAACGAATGATTTGTGCAGCTCAGTTTTCACTTTTTAGCCAATCATTAAATTTTAGAAGCTTTTTATAAAAAAAGATAAGAAAACACTTCCCGATATGGGTTTACAGAGGCTTTAAAGGTCGGCAACGTGTCAGTAATACCCCGAGTGTTGCAGACATCCATAGGCGACGGTAACTGCTTACCATCAAGCGAGCCGTAAGCTTGTTTGCCACCTATGGCATAAAAAAAAAATATACAATCATGCTGAAGTTTTGCACAGTCCTTCAGTTCTGAAGACAATACTAGATAATATAAAAAGTTTAAATACTATAATAATATATTAACTTAAAGTGGTAACCGACATTAGGGATAATATAAAGTGATAAAAAGTTTATTTTAAAACAAATATAATTATTTATTACAAGTTTGCCATTCACATGGCATGCACCTCGCTTGTCACCCGGAGAAATCAGATCTCATTTCTCAAGCGCCCAATAATTTCACTAATACTTTTTTTTTTTATGTTATTTGGTAACGAGACGAGCTGGTCGTTTGCCTGATGGTAAGCATAACGCCGGTCCATAACAATTGCAGTGCCACCCAGAACTTTGAAACACAAAGGCCTGCGCGGCACTGCAGTGCGCTCGTTACCCTGAGACATTAGGTATTAAGTCTCATAAGCCCAGTAATTTCACTGGATACTCTGCTCATCAAACCGGAACACAGTAATGCTTGCACACTACTGCTTGGCGGCAGACTTCACGAGCAAAGCGGTGGTAACAACCCAGACGAACACTCGCAGAAGAGTTAGTCCTCCCACTAACAGAATGAAACCTACAATAATGACTAATTTAAATATCAATACTTTCCCTTTACTTTAGATTGGAGCAATGTCCTCGCACCACTCAAAGCAGAACTTTGCAACATAGCGACGTACAAAAATAATTAGTTTATATTATATCTTTTATTTTGAACAGATAGTTGAAATTCCGTACGAAAAGGAAAAGGCATCCCTCATCATCATTCTACCAATCAAGAACGATGGGCTCCCTTTATTACTAAACCAGCTAAAATTAGCTCCTAACCTTTTAAATGATGCACTACTTAATATGGATTTGACAAGACTCGTACTGACTATACCTAAATTCACTATAACCACGACTCTGGATCTTAAACTTATTTATCGGAAGGTAAGAACTTTTAAGTCTTGATAATTTACCTACAGCATACTTGTATATCTAGTGTTTGAAATGAAATGTAGGCCAATCATCATCAGATTACAAGTGCAGGGGGCCTACCACCACCTCTTATAACAGTATTACTTTAACCTTACATTGAAAATTCGTACGAATTACTACTAAATCTAACTAATCTAAATCTACTGAATCTAAGCGTGGACTCACGCTTCCATACGTCAAAATTCTATACAGTTTTGACATATGGAAGCCAAAGTCTACGCTTAGAAACGTCCCTGAATCTTAGCCTAAGAGATGATGGTGCGCCTCCTGGCCCTGGGAGCTATTGACTCAAGACTTTCTTGAGAGACGGAGAGGGAATGGGACGTACTCTATCAGTTTCACGTCAGTTACTCGAATAGTTATTTTCTTTTTCTTTCAACATACTTAATTATTAGGTATGTTATAAAATCCCACTTTTGTATAATTAAACGAAAAAAATATTTCGGAAACTTATAGTATAGGAAAGTAAAGAAAGTTAGATACAATTGTATTTGTATAATTTGCACTACTAAGTCAGGCTTGTATCGTAAACAGTTCCAATTTACTGGAGAACAACAGTGACTTGTAACGTTTAATATAATATTAATAGAAAATATATACATATTACAGATTGGATTGAAACATATATTTAAAAATGAATCAGGACTCAAAGGCATAGTCAAAGACCACGTAGTCAAGATTAGTAGCGCTATTCAGCAAGCTGTTATAGAAGTGCATGAAAAAGGAACTGTAGCAGCGGCGGCTTCAGGTAGGAACATACATACATACATACATACATGTGTAACGGGCATTATTTCGTTGATCGACATGTTACGGCGCTGGTGGCGGCGCCCTACCATGTTATTCATCAACTTCACCGAATGAGATTTTTATAATTATATTAAGTGATTGTTTACCTTCAAAAAAGCTGAGATGCACGAGCATATACGGCGTGCCGTATTCTGTCCCGTCTGGAGTATCAACATCATAATTTTTAGCATCTAGATGTTAAGGGGTAGAATTCGGCGCGCCGCTATCTCTCTCGCGCATCTCAATATTTTTGAAGATAAACAATCGCTTAATATTATAAAGAAAAATCGCATTCGGTGAAATTGCTGATAATAAGATTACAAAGGTTAGACAAAAATTTAATTTTGATCTATTAAAGTTTTCAAACCTAAAAATGGGATTTTATGTTTTGCCCATTTTCATGTATGAAAACTTGATCGGATCAAAATGATACTTTTGCCGTACCTTTGTAATGTTATTGCCAGCAAATTCACCGAATGCGATTTTTCATAATTATATTACGTGATTATTTCTCTTCAAAAATGTTAAGATGCGCGAGCGAGATAGTGGTACGCCGTGTTCTGCCCCTTAATGAATAGTGCAAAAAAAGATAAAAATAAGCGAAAATAAAACTGCCAGGATTCTTAAATTATTGTCCCTCATGCCCATGTCTCTGTCAAAATAAGACGTATTATGAACTTCGTCATAATAGCGAATTGATTAGGAATCAATGTGTGACAGGTGAAAAGTCTCTGATGTTTACAACAGAGAATTAACAGGAGAATACACCTACACAAAAATATTACAACTTACTCGTACTTAAAACAGTTAATGTCAAAATCCGTCGTTGGGTCCCTAAGAGTAACGAAAGCCAAGGTTCGAAAACTGCCAAAAGTTTCCGAGGTCACGACAGTTTTGGGATCTTCTAAAATGACTAATGACTTGTTCCTTTCAACATTATGGATCCCACTGTTGCAAAGGCTACTGGAGTTTTACTTTAATAATTTGGATTATTTGGTTAGTTTTTGACAATGAAGCCGTATCTTTTCTCATCTCATCTGCTCAAAATTGGAACAATTTTAAGCAGAATTTACTCAACAATGTCAACTAAAAACAGAAATTTAAACAGCCGAGAAAAATTTACCAGATGGTAGGGCTAGCTCTCCTGCCATCCATCACTTTGCGACACAAAGGCCTGCGCGGCACTGCAATTTTTATGGGCAGGCGTTTCACTTCAGGCAAACTACTTACTCTATGAAACATATTTTTATAGTGTTTATCGACACTAGCGGATGTTCACGCCAATATATACATCACAAAAATTGCGCTTCCAACAGGATTCGAACCTGCGTCTTCTGGTTATCTAGACCAGAAGCCTTAACCAACTAGGCTATGGGAGCAATCGATGTTGATCTGTAGAATTTGTGTTTAATCAGTTAATTTTGTAAATTGTAATTACCTATAACCTATCTATAGGCATAAATATTTACAAAAGCAATAACCACCTAGTATTGGTTTTTACTGGCTATTAATCTATCTATAGTCAATTTTATGACTCAAAACTAAGTTATCTAAATTCCACTATCAAAATGAATATTGCTTTCTAGTCGAGTAAGTCAAACATGGAATACGCGTATACCTGATGATAAATTGTTGATTTAAGGTTGAAAAAAGATAAAAATCATCTACACTAGGATAAACATCTAAGCCTAGCTAAGTAAGAGCAGGACACGCAGTAATGGTTCCGCTGTTTTTGTTAAGGTGTCCGTTTTTAAATATATGTGGGTAGTACCTACTTGCATGATATTTTATACAAGTTTTTTTTTAATAGCCCAGAAGTCAGAACTTAGAATTCACTTTTAAAACGTTTATGAAATGAAAGCTGAGCATGTGATTTTGATTACTATCAAGAGATGTAGGGAGGCAGTACCTAAATACTCAATAGATTACTTCTCTGATAGGGTACACTGAATGACTAAATCTAGACTCTTATCCAGTTCATACTAGTATTACTGGTTAGTTTATCACCTGATATTTACTTCATGACAAAGCACTATATTAAGTAGATTATCTATACTTGTATACTTGTAACATTATAAAGAGGTACATTATGTTTATTTGTTACCGCTTATCTGCATTACGTTATTCCTGAGTGCTATATAGGCTACATTTTATTCTGATTTCGCGCGAATGAAGCCGCTGGCAGATGCTAGTTGACTATAATATTAATTTCTCAATAAAGATGTTTTAGTTCATTTATATGTTCATAAAATTGATCACGGTTTTATGCTTTTCTTTGTTGTATAATTTATTTTTTAAATTATTATTTATTGTTTGTACCACCTTCTTTTCTCTCCGACATAATTAAGAGATATTGTTTGGTCAAACATTTTGCTCTGCATATCCCGCTATAGTATGTGGGATAACACTTTAAAATACAGTTTTGCTTGCGTGTTTTTTTTGTCGGTTGGTGTATAATATAGTACCTATATACCTTTTTCCTTTTATATATTCTTTTGTATTATTATTTTTTGTTTTTGTTTGTTCGTAATTGTTTCTTGGGCTTTAATTACATAAATATTTTGTATTTTCAGCCGTAACACTCTTAACGCTATCGGCATCAACGGATAAATTTAGCGCTGACCATCCTTTTTTGTTTTACCTGCAAGCGCACAAAGAACAGTTGTTTAGCGGAATTTATAATGAACCTTAAACCTGCATATTATGTTCTAAATATAAACATACATATGTTACGTTATATTTAAATAAATTTTCTAACTTACTTTTATTAATCTTTGTGTTTCTTTTGAAGCTGTACTATCCTAAGTAAAAATGGATGAAATGCAACAACTTGATTGTTTCACGTGCGGTGTGACAGGTGACGCCATCCTGTTGAAACCACATCTCATTTAAGTCCAGTCCGGCCAATTGTTGCCAAAAAAATCTGTCAACATGGCCCGGTAACGACTGCCATCGACAGTCACCCTTCATTGTTTTCAAACAAGTATGTTCGATTATCCCACCTGCCCGTCACAGTAAAATTTTCCCCATTTTTGTAATGAGTTTTCATTATCAAGTAACGTTCTTCCATGCTGCACCATTTTCGTAAACGTCTTTGTTTTAATTCAACAAATATCAAATATGGCTGACTCAACAATTGACAGACGAAAAAGTCATGCGATTCCAAATTCAAGTTCTTACTGAGACACTGTTTACATGTCAGGAATATGTTCTACGCTAATACTAAAACTTTTTTTTGATTGCCTAATGTAAGATAATCAAAACTACTGTCAAGTGTATTGTAAGCTAAAATAATATTTAGGAAATTCCTGAAATAATGAGGAAATTCCCTAAATCTTACATATTATAATTAATGCGTAACAAAGAACTTATAAATCAATTTCCCTTTGAACTTGAACAGATTGCAAAGTGTTAAAAAGTTTCGGGCATGCGCAGTGCGCATCGGGGTTGAACATTTACTCGTTCACCCCTAAGCTTCAGTGGTATAGAAATGGTCGCGGGGTCAACACATATTGCTGCATCCCTGTACGATCGCTCGTAAACTTTTACGATACAATTTACGGTTCAGTTTAAAATTTTGTGCGTTTAAAAATCTTTTATTTGAGGTTCAGTGCCTTTCGTTTTTTTTCATGTGTAATGGATTGGTGAAAGTAAACAAATCTAAATTTTGAATTAAATGGAGTACGTTTAATGATGTGAAAAAAGTTATCGCAGTTATGGAACACAATGGTGTGGTCGAAGCGAATGCAGTTATTTTAATTAACCTGGATACATTTGAGTTTATAAATGGAATTGAAGTTTTGGGGATGCATCTTGATTGCAACCGTGCTGTTGGTGTTTCACGTGAACGGAGAACGTCCGGCGAAAAGTGAGTAACAAGCTTTGTATTGAACTTTTACTTTATTAGATGGTGAAAGCACAAAATAAACATTGTCTAGCAATGTTTTTCTTTGTACTTAAGTCATAACTTAAAGTCTACTGTTGGTGTTAAATGATTAAATACAAAAATTGTTTCATTAGAAATAGTAGGTAGATATTATAATGTAATGATTATCAAATTTGACGTGTTAAACTTCACGTAAGTTGTAAATTGATTTACTTATACGAGTAGTTAGTAATAAATGAACGAAAATCTAATATTTTTTAATAATTTGAGGCTTATTAGTATCTGTTTAAGTTAGTCAAAATGTGTTCTCAATAAAATTATTGTTATTTGAAACATGTCTGTTTTGTAGAATCAAATCGCAAAGATGACATCACTAACCAAGAAAAAAAAGATGATAAGCCTTTAGAGTATAATCATCCAAACGAAGCAAAAGACTATTTCCTACAACCAATTTATAACAACCACGATGATTTAGAAGACGAAGAGGATGACAGTCCCTATCCAGATTACGAATATGACACAAAAGAATCGAATTACAAAGAGTCACTGGACCTAGCCACAGTGAAAACTAATGTAGATGGAGAACTATCGGTAGATGATAAGATACCTTTGCACACAACTAAAGACAACCTGCCGATATTTTTGCTGGAACCTGAAAACACCTATGTAGTAAAGAATAAACCAGCGGTGTTGAAATGTCGAGCAGCAAATGCTTTGGAAGTAAGTACTCATCACTAAGTACAGAAAAAGTAAAAGACACAAGATATAGTAGACAATACGATCAAGGTTTCAAAAGCTCTAAGAAACCGTAAAATATTTTATCTAAAACTTATAAATTTATAAATAAATTAGTACAATAGGTTGATTAGGACAGAACTATAGTTAAATATTACATTCATAAGGACATGACTAAGATGAAAAAAGGTTAATAAATAAATAAATAAATAAATAAACGCTTACACTCATACCCCCGCACTAGGATTCCCTGTGTTGCAGGTGGCATGGACACACACAGATACACATCACAAACATCCAAGACCCGAGAACAAACTTTATGTTTACACAAAATCTGCCCCGGCCGGGAATCGAACCCGGGACCCCTCGCTTTGCAGGCACGGTTACTACCAACTTAGCTACGGAGCCGTCTCAAATATTATTTGTAACTTATGTATCTCTGTATTTTTATTAAATTTATTTATCTAAGTCTTTATTTTTAAGATATACTTCAAGTGTAACGGTATAAAGACGCAAGCAGCCAATTTTGAATTCGTGGATCCCCAAACGGGAGTCAGGATCATTGAAGCCGAGCACAAAGTGACCAGGGAAAATGTGGAAGAGTACTTTGGAACTGATAAATACCAATGTTCCTGCTTCGCCTGGACGAGCGGAGGACAAATTAGAAGTCAACCTGCTACTATCGAGCTTGCGTGTAAGTTTTACTATTTATCAGCAGATACTTATATGCTTTTAAAACCTATTCAATAACTCTAAATAATAAAACAAAGAAGAAAGCAACTGTTACACGTAACCGTTGTAGTTGTTTAGCCTCCGTATATTGTAGTGAAAAAGTCACCAGAAAACTAATGAATGGGGGAAAAACTCCATTAGGTACTGAAGGGAGCAAAAGATAAAATATTTGAAAATATTTTAGTCAATATTTGTCGGCGTAAAACACAGACTTTTATGTAAACTAGTTCTCTGACATTTGCCCAGTCCTTTGGCAGGCTTTAGTGGAACATTAGTCTTAATGTTCCACTGCCCTTTTTAGTGTTGTGATGGACTCAATCAAATTTCATCAGTTGCCGTGGTATCCGCCAGAATAAATTAAATCTGGTGATAAGTGGAGACTGGTGAGGTTCTAAGTTACTATCAAGGTGAATTATTTAACAGATAAAATTTGACAATGGCGATCTCCCAGTTCATATCACCTAGGTGATTATATTCACGGGTGATCAAAGGACACTAAAGTGTCGCGTATGATCTCCTAGGTGATATCGCCCAGGTGATCATAGTGGAATAGACCGAAGGGAATACGATTTCACAAAGATCGGCCACGTCAATTGCACCAACTCACAGCTATGCGTTCTCGGGCAAGGATGCACGAAAATATACTCGTGATATGTTACAACAACTCCCTTCCCCTATCGCGATCAATAGTGATGTTATGCGAAGCCCCTCCTTTTTCTTTGGACCTAACGTAATTTTATTTTATTTTACTTATTCATATTAGGAAGACCATTGACCGTTAACATATTAAAGTAGACACATAGTAAAAATCAAAAGTCATTTACAAGTCTCCACTGCTGGAAACAAACTAGATAAGTTAAAATGGTACGTTAAATCTAAAGTAACTATGAGTAATATCATCTACAAAAAACGACGTGGACGACGATGGAAATTAATGGACGAACTCAAATCAACTTTTTGAAATAAAACCGCATTCGATCAGTTTAGAAAATTAAACTAAACTACACGTTACTTAATTATAATGCACAATCGACAGCTACAACCAAGCAAAATCTTAAAATACGAATCAACGGTGCAACCGTTGATTTTTATTCAATTTTAACCGCAAACGGCTACGATCAACTGTAGGTACTCCACAGTTTGTCAACAGCAAGCATATAAATGAGCAGTTTGTGTACTAGCAGTAATTTCAGCAGCCTCTCGTCATCTCCTCAGACTCTTATTTCCTCTACAGACATAAAGAAGCACTTCACAGTGGCTCCCCAATCACAGCTAGTGAAACAGTACATACCAGTTACCTTCCGCTGTGAACCGCCACCGGCCGCACCTTTCGCCCAGATGTATTGGCTAAAGAATGGCGCCCCAGTGGTTGTGGACGACAATGTACACGTATCCAAGGATGGAGACTTGAGTATCAAGCAAGCGACACTACTGGTAAGTTAATTAGATGAAAACTGCCCCAGGCCTACGGGCCACAACGTATACTCCGCGAAAGAATAGCACGCGTGGGCATTTTTCTAAAGTCCCGCTAAATTTAAAAAGTCGCCCTACATGGAAACAGTGATGCTTGTTCTTTTCTTGCAGGCATATTATTATCAATTTGGCCCAACTATTAAAAAGGCTGAGCTTCCATGAATTAGATGCACTCATATTGATAATTACCATACATAAATATATACATCACAAAAATTTCGCTTCCAACAGGATTCGAACCTGCATCTTCTGGTTCGCAACAAACTTTTATAGCCCTTATTTTTACCAACGATATTGAAACAACAGGGTATACTTGTTTTTGAAATTGCAAAAACAAACGTAACATTGCAAAACAATTGGAACACAAATGAAATACCTAAATACGGAATGGAGCTAAACTCCGGAACAATTCATGAATATTTACGAGTAAAATGAAGGCGTAAAAAAGTGGTAGTATATACAGAAGTTCTGCAAACATTGCTACGGATTGTTCCCACGATGTTTTTTTTTTTTGATGTTATTAGGTAACGAGACCAGCTGGTCGTTTGCCTGATGGTAAGCATAACGCCGGCCCATAACGATTGCAGTGCCACCCAGAACTTTGAAACACAAAGACCTGCGCGGCACTGCAGTGCGCTCGTTACCCTGAGACATTTGGTATTAAGTCTCATAAGCCCAGTAATTTCACTGGATACTCTGCTCATCAAACCGGAACACAGTAATGCTTGCACACTACTGCTTGGCGGCAGACTTCACGAGCAAAGCGGTGGTAACAACCCAGACGGACACTCGCAGAAGAGTTAGTCCTCCCACTATCTAATGGGTCAGTGGTAGTGAGATCGCCCACTGATCTGTAAGTCACGCGTTCGAATCTTACAATGAATTTGAGCTTTCGTTTCTTAATAGGCTTACGTTTTATCGCGTGCTCCTCTGATATTAAGCGACGATGAGGTCGACAATGTAGCACGCTTGCCTAGAAGAAACCTATTGACTATGGTCTTGAAAACATTGTTTGATTGTATTATTTTCGTAGTGCTTGCCTCGGTACAACACTAAAGTAGAAAATTCTACAATCCTATCATAGAAATAGTGTGTGACCACATTGTCACTTATAATTAGATGAGACAGTGGTCGAATGCGAAAACCAATCCAGAGTAAAAAAGATTTTAGGATTCATCTAAGAAATTAATTAAATTTAAACAACCTTAATTTAATAAATCGTCGGTCGGTAATATAAGAGATATAAAACAAAATGTAATGTTCATCTAATTCGTTGCTTGCTGTCAACCTACAAGGCAGTCCAAATTTTATCGCTTTCAACCGACGTAGTAGGAACAGGCACTTATTCAAATACAATTTCCATCCAGGACATGGCGAACTATACGTGTGTGGCGGAGAATTTAGCGGGCAAGCGGATGTCCGAGCCGGCTCTACTTACCGTATTTGGTATGTTTGAATTCTCATTCTACGAATGTCGAGTGAGATTTTTTGCTTCGTAACTGGCCTATTGGAACATGTTTTCTATTTCTATAGTCTTTTGTTTGCAATGTTTACTAATGATGCTGATGCTTGGTCTATTCCGGTCCAGTTGATGAGATCCGCTGGTGGTACAGTTATATGAGTGTGTAGGTTTTTGAATTTGTTAATGACACCGAAAGAAATCATAAGTTATTTATACTTTTCCTGCTGCATTTAAGCTTTAATTATTTTTGTAGTTTTTTTTATATTTGTCACTTATTCATAAAAGTATTTTTCGTTTCGTATATTATAAATGAAGCATGAAATCGTATTTAAATAATTATTTACAGTCATAATCAACTTCATTCGCGATACGCTCACAATAGAGTAGCAAGTTATGGATAGTAAGAATTGTGTGTGGGTAAACAGTGTTGTTATGTTATGGGCCGGCGTTATGCTTACCATCAGGCAAACGACCAGCTCGTCTAGTTACCAAATAACATTAAAAAAAAAAGTGAGTAAGAAATGCCTTGCAAGTTTGACATTAATATTGAATTGAATTTTGTGTCTTTACCGCTGGTCACAGTCGAGTCATATCGCAAACGAAGTTGTTAAAACTGTAAACAAATTACAAACTCACGAAAACGACTTTGATTTAGTGAATGGTGGGTGGAGTGCGTGGTCAGCATGGGTTGAATGTGACTGCGGGAGTCGACGAGTAGGTCGGAAGAGAATAAGGAGCTGTTCTGCACCGAGACCTCTGAATGGAGGACAACCATGCATGGGGCCTGACGTGCAGAAAACTCAAGACTGCGCTGACTGTGATATGGGTAATTTATATTCTAAAAAATATATGGGTGATGTTAAAGTTAGAATTTTATTTGCGAAAGGTTTTGCTGTCAATGTAAACGAAAAATTAAGTCTGTGGCAAAATTCTTAACCTATTAGAAAACTTAGGTACCTACTCAAAACCTAAAAATAACTAATCTAAGTTGTTTATAAACTAAAGTAATATGTTTCATTCCAGATCTCTATGTAGACAGCCTTGATGAGCTAGCTGATGAATCATCAGATATTGTACTTGGTAAAGTCACTACTAATACAAATTGTTGTTTTTATTGGAACTTTCGATGTTTTGATACCAGGGGATATTTTGCAGGTCGCTGGTCTCAATGGTCAGAATGGTCTCGATGCGATTCTGATTGTCTCCAAACAAGGAGACGAAGATGCGTAACAAGCACTGCTTGTCTTGGGAAAGATTACCAAGTGGCACAATGCCCAATGTGCGTAAGGACATCTAAATCTGAAATTATGCACGATGGTAAGACCGGAAAGGAATTCATGATGAAACTCGTCCTTAGCTATTTTGTTTATGTGTTTGTATATCTTGAGATTGTTCTCCCTTTCTTTGGGGTAAGCTCTTTTAATGAATATGTATATAAACCCATATTTCTTAGAAAGTCCTATTAGATTAGAGTAGGATTTTTGTTTGATGTCGAGATTCATCCTATAGTTTATTTTAAGAAATAATGTGTTTTGTTTTTCGTACCTCATTCTGCAACCTTGAATATTAATTATGTTCAAGTGTTTTAAATATACTCCTCTTTCTTGGAACGCTGTTATAATGAAGTTTCTCTTTATTTTCAGGATCATCATATTGGCCGTTATTAATAGCGTTATCAATTGCTTTCTTAATATTTATTGTTGTTATTATATTGGGTGTAAAATATATGAAAATAAAGATTACTGAAAATTCTCCTTACGGTAAACCACCTTCAGGTAACTGGTCTTCTTTTGTATTAATTAAATTTGTGTAGGCCCTAATTTCATCTCTGCCATTTTGAATGTGTTTTATTTTTATTACAGGGTCAAATTATTT
The DNA here is from genome assembly GCA_907269065.1 of Crocallis elinguaria. Taxonomy (NCBI): domain Eukaryota; kingdom Metazoa; phylum Arthropoda; class Insecta; order Lepidoptera; family Geometridae; genus Crocallis; species Crocallis elinguaria. The sequence continues at coordinate 3,860,310 of OU026079.1, read as the reverse complement.
AGGAAATGTATTAAAGAGGACATTAACCAATCAGCCTGATTTAACGATACACGAAGAGTTCCACACGATAGATTCTAGAAGAGGACACAGACACAGGAGCACGTCCACTAATACAAGACACGAGCATTTGTATGAAGTTCCACAATTAGCTAATAGGTGAGAGTGAATTCAGACTATTCAAATTCAAAATGCTTTGTTCATATAGGCCCCAACGGAGCACTTATGAAGGTTAAAATAAATGACTCTAACAGCGGGTCTCTGTAACGCTGTACCCGAATCACAGACTAAAACTAATGCTGTCTTTATCAGAACATAATAAATGACAAAGATATGAACTGACCCCATCCGTGCTCAAAGTCAATGAACCTTCTAGAAACTCACCGTACCCGTTCCAAATTGGTATAGGCTTTCGACATTTCAGGAATCTTTTTTATTCTTGTTGAAATATTTTTATAGCCATCTTACCTTACCTTAGTTTGTACTGTAACATGTTTTCCTACGTAGGTGAAAATCTGTGATGTGATGTGACCCTTTACCCTTCTATACAAATATTATAAAGCAATAAAGATTGTTAGTTTTGTTTGTTTATCACAGCTTATATCTGGAATCACTACGTCATCCCTGAGTGTTATAGGCGACGTATTATTCTGATTCCACGCTTGCTGAGCCGCGGGCAGACGCTAGTCTATTATATACCTAAAGTTTGCATTCCATATGCCATCGTTGTATTGGTTTCTTCACCTATATCTAAATTGAGGAAATGTTGCTTAGCTTTAAATATTTCGTACATCGACAAAACAATCTGAAGGACTTATATATTTATAGTGATGTGTTATGTTTTCAGCTACATTGCACCATTAGACCATGAGGTAAGGACTGAAAGACCGAGCAGTGAAAGGACGCACGCTTGTAAGGATAGCGTTCAGTCAGACCGATCTGACTCTAGCTGCTTTTTGAGCTGTGAGTTCATTGCACTAAGACTCTTTTCTCATTCAGATATATTTTCTTTTATTAACTATGCTAACATAACATATAACATAACTACATATTGCCACTAATGATTTTTTAATTGCAATTTGTTTAACTACAAAATACTTCGTGATTCGTGACTATGATACAATTTACATATTATGGCCAACTATGGCTTTGGACTCACATTACAAGTATACACGTACATTTTCAACATACTTGTAATATCTAGCTCACAAATTTCGTTATATTTATTAACAACTAGACTAGATTTATTGACGTTCAAATTTATCACAATTCTAGCTAGTTTAGTCACGGTTCACGAAGCTTATTTTATCATTTAAATGTTGCAGTTCTTGTCACTAACATTAGAAAGACGAGCTTGCATTTCACTTTGGGTCATCTTTATCACCTTACATCCATTTAGTGCAACAGCTTTAAAGAAATTAACAACATGCCTGAATAGTCCAATGTTGTATATATTATGCGCGTAATTCTGTTCTATTACAACCTTTCAGTAACTCCTCTTTTTTTCCAGCCAACTCATCATACGGCAACGGAAGTGTAGAAATATCACCATCGCTCAAAAACAATGCATCCTTCGAATCTAAATATACAAACGGTAACATAGAGACGGCTACATCAAAAATAGTGACGATCGATGGCAACTGGTTGAAACTAGATAAATGCGGTGTGACTCTGTTTGTGCCGGATGGAGTAGTTGATAAAGGAGAAGAGCTTTTTTCCGTAGAAGTGGTAGATGAGGAGTGGAACAGGCCGTTACTTAAAGAAGGTATGTATTTTTATTCTGAGGTTTATTAGATTCAGTAAAAACACCGTAATTGTCATGTATTATTTCGTCTCAAATAAATAGCCAGCCTAGGTATCAGGATTGGGCCATCCGATGACCTCCAATCCATCCTAACATCTATTGTTTTAGCGAAATAATTAAAAAAGCCCAAACATTTACCCACTTAGTATATTTATTAAAAAGTTGACAAGAGTTTATCATTTAAATGGCCATTAAAAATATGTAAAACAAAGAGCAAAAAACATCCAACAACAACATACTACCAGGAACCATGAATCTCTAACTAGATATCAGAAACTACGAAACATAGGCCCACGAAAAAAAAACCACAGGATGCCATCAACTCAACCTTTACCCCGTCTTTCATGAAAATTTATAATGTTCCATTATTTTAAAATTATAATAAGCATAGCCCATAGAGTTACCAGTTGCATTAGCTTGATTCAACCAAATCTTTGTAACTATTGATTAAATGGTTCATGGGCTGATCATTTGAAACATAAAAAATTAAAACATCCCAAATAGGATTGAATTTACTTCTTAATAATGTAACCCTCAAGACATTTCATCGTCGCCGTCCCGTCAAAACACTTGCAACCCTTATTCTAGAAAGTCCCGTTTGTATTAACCTCGTCTATTGTCTACAGAGACAGGATTAGCTTAAGCCATGGTGAGGCATGCCTCGTCTGACCTAAATACGAAATGTCAGGACACACGACCTTTGGGGTTATTCAGCAGAATCATGACTCTATTATTTAGTTCATTTTGTATAGGTTCTTTAACTTGTAAGATATAAAGGTTAATTTAAAAGTAAAAGGTAATATGAAGAGACTTTCCATTCGCACAATTACAGGGCCTTATAAAACTTTGAAATTATAGGACCTCATATTTATGGCAAATTAAATTTAGTGGTAGGTGACATCGGCCCGCGATCTGCAGGTCAATGTTTCGAATCTCACAATGTGTAAACAATGCGTTTCTTTTTTCTTTCGGTGAAGGAAGACATCGTAATACAATCATAGCTCTGTGGCGTTTTCTAGTGCTCGCCTGGCTAGTTTCCACAAAGCTAACTAACCTACAACCGACTTTTTTCATTTTAAAGTAACAAAATACGTATCAACTTGGAAAAACCGAAATCTATTTGGTAAAACTAAAAAATCCTTAACCTTTTTCTAATTATATTTGGTACGTATTTTGTTATTTTAAAATGATAAACAAGTCTCGTTTCTTGAATGAAAAACAAGTTTTCATCCTAAGAGATATTGAAAAATGCTATGCTTAAGAATCTTAAGTTTCTGAGAAAATGTGGTTTTCAAATAATTCTTGAAATTGTATCCAGTGGGATAGAGAAGAGAAGTCTCTTAATTCATGTGATGTATAAATATATGAAAACGAATTGGAAATCTGACCCCATTTGTATATGTCAGGTTATTTCACGACCTAAATGCAGTTTGGCGAACTGATAATAAATTCTAGATATTGAAATGTCTTTCCGTATGCAACTTTATTTCTAGGAACGATCTAAATTTTCTAATACCATTCGTATATCTTTAAATTGATATTGCATTCCGAAACCAATTTTAGTTTTCAGCTCGGATTTCCAAATCCAACCTCGCATTCTTAAATATCAGGTAAAATTCCAAGTAGCATTTCGTATGCAACTCTACTTGAAACGACCTAAATTTTGAAACGTCAAAGCTATTTTTCGTCTTCTGCAAAAGTTTCTATTTGAGAAATGTATTGCAATTGAGGTAGCTTTATATTTTGGAACTAGACGTTTAGAAATTCAGATTCTATGTTAAATCTAGTTGAGACCTACTTATATTACATTTTAAACTTTTACAAGTGATGAAACTGATTTAGAAGACCTGACCTCAATTTACAAATTCAGGCCACAGTGCAGTGCAATCTGAAGCGCAGACTGGGAGGTCTATTTTGGGGTTGTTTGGACAACTTAAATCAAACAATTCTTTTGCAGGCTTTTACCTCAATCTCGGAATATCTTCTCTAACGGCCAATTGAATTTAATAATTTTGGGTTGTGACCTGACTCGACCTAATTGATATGCGACCTAAATTGTAACTTGAGTTAACTGACTTTCTTACTTTATTTAACCACTTAGGTTTTATTTTAGTGTATGGTTTGATTTAGAAAACACTCTAGATTTAACAATAACTTTTTCAATACATGCTTCTTTATAATTAATTCTACTAATATTATTAATGCGAAAGTTTGTGAGGATGGACGCACGCACACAAAAACTGCTGAACGGATTTTGATGAAACTTTACAGTATATTATAAAGACGCGGGCGAAGCCGCAGGCGGAAGCTAGTGAATTATAATTGTGATAGCAAACATAATTTAACTTGGTTCCTTTTATACCGTTAATTCTGCATTCTACTTTGATATTTCAAAGACCTTTCATCAACCATACTCAATTAAAAAAAATATATTTCATCGTATTTTTTTGGTCAACAGGTGAAACCCAACTGAGTCCAGTGATTCGCTGCGGCCCGAAAAACTTTCACTTCGGAAAAGGGGTGGTCCTTTCATTCCCTCACTGCGCGGCCCTCAAGAACACCAGCTGGCTCCTATCCATCCTTCAGCGACCCGAAGAGATCAACACAAGAGAATGGCGCAAAGTTTTGACTTTGGGCCAAGAAACACCCGGATCCCCTCTCTTCGCCCAAGTTGACCCAGCCAAAGTTTACCTCGTATGTGAATTTCTAAGCGACTTTGTTCTCGTCGGCAGAAGTTTCAGCGGTCTAGACACTAAGTTGCTCAAGCTCGCCGTGTTTATATCGAAAAAAATGGACGATAGCTACTACAGTTTGAAAATACATGTGTTCTGCGATAATCCTTTCGCGTTCTACGACTGTTTCGAAAGTGAAAGGCGGTCGGGCGGGTCTTTGCTTTGCGAACCTAAAACTATTCCCTTCCAAGAAAATTGCTCTGATTTATGTTTCAATATCAGAGATGTAGGGGTCGGCTGGAAGGTTCAATCGGGAGGCAAATATCAAGAGTTAAGTTATTCCCAAGTTTGGAACATGACGGTCAGATCTCTTCATTGTATATTCGTGCTTCAACAAACGGACGCGATCAACTGCTTCGACTTGAACATGTGCGTGTATCAAAAGCAGAAACAGTCCCATTCTGTCAATTTCAACCTTAAGACAAACGACTTAAATTCTAATTTCAACTGCAAAAGATACAGTTGTACAAGTGCGGACACTATCAATATTTTGGAGAACCCTTTCAACTATTCTTCCTTAACAAAAAAAGAGGGTCGATACGATTTTGTTTACAAAAACAACAGTTTTAGAAGTCACTTTTCCGTGGACAATAATTACCGTTGTAACGTTTTGACAAAGTCCGATCGTGTGATATTGTGCAAGCTTTTAGATTCTCAATCGCTTAAAGGGAACGACTGGAGATTGTTAGCCGAGAAATTAAAGATAACGTCGTATTACTATTACTTTTCGAATACTTGCTCTCCAACTGAGAATATCTTAAACCTTTGGTTGTGTAGAAACAACGATGTTAATATGTTGGTGAATATGTCGACGATATTTAGGGAAATGGGGAGAATTGACTGCGCTACGGTTGTTGAAAGAAGATGCTTTCCAAACTGAAGGTCTGAAGGAACCAAAGTTTTCTGATTAGGTACTGATGTCTATTCGTTTGGAGAGCATTTGAATAAAATGTTTAATTTTAATAGATATACGTTAAGGTTGTCTATCGCAAAGAAACGAATTGTTTTTGAATAACCCTAAAAATTGCATATGAACAAAAAGGAATTGGGGTCTGTGAATGGAACAATTAGTTCCTAAGTTACCTAATCCGTTCTCACAAAAGCTACTCAAAATAAACTTAATCATGTAAAGTTTAGGCTTTCTCTGGTTCTACCCTTCTACAAAATATAATTGATTTGTGTTTGTTTTAGTAGATTTTTGTGAGAAAAGGCTATGCGTTTTAACTTATATTCCAATTATTTAGAAAAAACAAATTTATGTTTTTATTGACCGTAGAATAGCAAGAATTAAGAACAAGCAGCAGTGTATAATGTATATATCTACGACAATTGTTAAAAATGTGTTTTTCAGCGTGAATAGCTCTCTATAGTGCAACAAAGACCTTAGTGCGTATCGTCACTTTGTCCGATAAAATAAAGTAAAAACTAATTTTTATAGCGAAAAGAATGTTTCACTTTTAGTAACACTTTTTTAAAACTGTTTACACTTTACATAGATTACATTTGTGTAATTATTTTCAGTCTCTAAAATTATATTAGAATTGCTTAATATTTATGATGATGTTTAAAAAACATATTATTATGTAGTTGTATATAATTATAACGAACCAAAATTAGATACACGAGTAATATATTTGAATTATTTAAGATAATAACAGAGTAGTGATTTTAAACTTTTAAATAAAAATAAACATTTTAACATAATGTGCCTTGGTTTATTTGCGTAATCATCCGTAATGTACCTACATAATTATGATAAAGTTATCTTCAAGCGCTCATCTGGCTAGGTTTAAGCTATATTACTGTAATGTTTCATCAAAATCCGTTCTGTAGTTTTTGCGGGAAAGGGAACATCCATGGTCCATCCTGACAAAAATCCGAGATTATAATTTTTTTTATTGGTTACGGGACGAGCTGGTCGTTTGCCTGATGGTAAGCATAACGCCAGCCCATAACAATTGCAGTGCTCCTGAGAATTTTGAAACACAAACGCTTGCCACATTGAAATCCTATCCTGCCAGTATTCGTAAGATAGGATTTTAAAGTGTTTACCGAAACTGTTGGGATGTTCACGATTTTTCAAATTGTACAAGTACATCTCAACAAGGTAAGCCGAAAGTAGTTATCATCTCAAGAATTTCGGCGTTGACATCGATCGCTTCCACAATCCACAGTCTAGTATGGTTAAGGCGTCTGGTCTAGGTAACCAGAAGTCACGGGTTCTAACGGCTAAATTTTTGAGATGTTTAAATTTACATTTACGTATAGATTAGAATTTTCTATTCTTCTCAAAATTTTGTAACTATTATGCGTAACTTATTGGCTCGGGCTAAATTTGGTACTGAGAATAATGACAGCGAAAAATGATTACAGTGGTCTTTATAAAAACGTAAAAAAACTAGGTAGGTAACTAGGAGGGAGCAGTAACCAAAAATCTTGAGAGCGAGACGTGGCCTCCGACAATAACAGCAGCCCCTTTAAAGAATCTCAGATGGCGCTACCATTGCTGGTGCTTATCATTGATGTTTGAATTAAACTAACCAGAAAACTTGTTCGTGACATAAAAATCATTACCTAGATTTGAAACGGTCACTACATAACTTAGAAGCAAAATTTGGTTTCTAATCATTTTTGATGCGCAATGCTTTACCCACAGTTTCCGTTTTTTCTTGTCAGAAGGGAAACGTGTGTTAGTTTATTTTTAAACTGAAATGCACTATAGGTACAAAGGGCTACTTTATTGCAGACGATTTTTTTGTTTACTTACTAAAATTATATAATGAAGTTTAACAGCGAAATAACACCAACGATAATTCGGCACCTAGCGGGATAAGTAAATGCAGTGTCTCTCCTTTCTCGAGTCGGAGTTCGCGCAAGTCAGCCTCATCACTCCAGCTGCACTTGAAGAAAATAAGATTATATTTTCGTGGAGGTGAACTTACTGGAGGAACTACATCGACTAAACCTTCATAAATATGTAAACTGCAATCAAAATCCACTCAAATGGATTCCAAAAGGACAAACTATAAAACAGGTGAGGCAGCCAAAGAATCTATCACGCTTTATTATTTATTCACCATTGGGCTGTCTTGAAATGTTACACCACTAAATAATTTCTTGTTGAATAAAGCTATGAAGTCGGCTTAGTAGTTATGTAGGTCTAAATATAAGTAATAGGTACTTATACAGGGTGAGTTGGAATTAGTATGTTACCCCGGAAGTGAGTGATTAGGACTATGGTTGTCCAAAAGTGGTGAGAACATCGCTTGGAAATACGCCTTTCCAAATTTCCACACAAAACAGTAAATTCAACTTCATACGTGAAGTGCGAGCCATTTTCTGGAATCGTTTTTAAGTCTCTTCTAATGTGACCACATTAGTAACTACTTAAAACTAATAAAGGAGTAAGTATAATGTTTTTAAAGTAATTTTACGTTTTTAGTACCTACCTATTAAGAAAAAGACTACATTCGATCACTTCTAAAAATGAAATTTAGAGTGGAAACGACCGCATTAAAAATGGGTAAAGTCAGCAAAGTCCAAACAAATTCTACATTCACCTCTCATATCACACTTAGTTAGCTGTCCATTTCAATGTAGACTTCTAATGTACATACATACATGTTGGCTACCCACAGGTAGTCAGGTAGGTACGAGTAGCGTACCCTGACCTAGATACAGGTCTTCAAGTATTAACGCTAGGGTTGCGCAGGCAGACGATTGCATTGTTTAATAATTGAGACCCAGCTCCGGCGCTGTATTTTCGTGTGGAATGGTCCAAGTAAAAAGCTCATCGAATAAAGGCCTTTTCACATTTAAGTATTATTCTCTACCTTTTGTAGAGAACCGACTGGGCACGAAACTTCATACAAATACGGGCGATTTTTTTAATGTTATTTGGTAACGAGAGGAGCTGGTCGTTTGCCTGATGGTAAGCATAACGCTGGCCTATAACAATTGCAGTGCCACTCAGAACTTTGAAACACAACGGCCTGCGCGGCACTGCAGTGCGCTCGTTACCCTGAGACATTAGGTATTAAGTTTCATAAGCCCAGTAATTTCCCTGGATACTCTGCTCATCAAAGAGAGTATTTAATAAATTGGAAGCTTCACTTTGTTGTTGTTTTTCTTAACTTTTAATGCTCCTAGCTTGTACCATGTACCCAAACACACGGCAGTTACATCGCCTATTCCGTTATATTGAAGAAAGCCCGTCATAAAGATGAAGTTGTTACGGCGCCCGATTCCGATCCTCTCTCAGCAAAGAATTACAAAATCATGCGATGTAATGTACACTCAACGAATGTAATGCTTTACGCTACTCGTATTACATATTTTTGATTGCTTGCTTCGTTATTTATTAAGGTCGCTGTTTGGCCAGAGGTTATATCGATGGAATAAGGAGGTTAGAGTCATAAAGTCGTAAATTCGAACGATCTTAAAATATTTTTTTCGTTTACGAGTTATTAGGTACTCGGCCTCGTTAGCTATCGTAAAAGAGAATGAATAGGCTTTCTGGGATTTATTCTAAGGAACATAGATATTTTGCCTCGGTAGATAAGCAAAGCAGTTTCAGTAGAGCAGTAGAACAGTATTCCACTGGTAAATTAATTATAAGTTTAGGTGATAATGTGATTGGTGGATGTAAATGAGCTAGACATAGAAAGGGAAACAGACTCACAATAAAGGCTTCCAAAGCAGACTAATAGATTTAGGCGACTGATTTTCATTTAGAAAATGATATGTAGCCCAGTGAATAGTAGAAATACCTACCACCATGTTTTTCTTCACTAAAACTTTAAGCTCATAGTAGAATTCGAACCACAGACCTAGGGATCGGCGGCTGACCTGACTTCTGAGTCATCATCGCTCCCAAAATAACTCTTTGAAAAATCTACAAGTGCCCAACAAAGTTACAAGCAAACCCTACAGTGAACATTTAAAAAACATACCGGAAGTGTCAGGGCATACGCAAGGGTTGGCCCTAATTGGAGGGCGCTTACCTCGCGAGCCCTTCAGGGTATCTTGTGAAGAGCTGTGGCTGCAACTAAAAACCTACCAAATCCACTCTGAGAACAGTCTGCCAAGTTCATGAATAAATACGAGCTTTCAGGATTGTAATTGTATCAATAGCCGTGAGATCGGTTACTCTATAAGAGTCATTAAAGCTGTTATTAATCCGAAAGATATTATATAAAATGTTTTTGAAAAATCAATCAACCGAAAACCAACTTATTGCAAACAATACAATACTTGATTGCATACCAAAAAATATACATTGCATACTAAAACAATCCTTAATTATGGTAATACAATGGGTGATCGGTTCGCTTAAAGCTGTTTCTTCCAGTTAAAATTTTGATGGACAGTATCGGACAAAAACTGTGGCACGCACAACAACAAATTTAATTTCAAAATTCAAGATTTTTATTTGCTTAAACAATCACTACGTTATCCGTAAAACAAACATGACATATTATTTAATTTTGTTTAAGTTTTAAATTTTGCGTTCACATAATTGCGACCAGAATACGATGACTAATCAGAATCAATAATGTATTCGCTGGAATATGATAATACAATTCTATATGATTATTGCGATTCAATGGGGCAATGACGCCAGCATGGTGGGTACGTTGCCAACTAGTAGCGGGCTAGAACATTTGGATTATCTATAGGCCTACAGTGGTCTTGTAATTCAACTGTTTTAATAGATAAAATAGATGTGGATTATATTTTACTAGGTGGTAGGATTAACTCTTCTGCGAGTGTCCGTCTGGGTGGTACCACCGCTTTGCTCGTGAAGTCTGCCGCCAAGCAGTAATGTGCAAGCATTACTGTGTTCCGGTTTGATGAGCAAAGTCACCATCATCAACATGAGCAGAGTAGCCAGTGAAATTACTGGGCGTATGAGACTTAATACCTATTGTCTCAGGATAAAGAGAGCACTGCAATGCCGCGCAGGCCTTTGTGTATCAAAGTTCTGAGTGGCACTGCGATTTTATGGGCCGGCGTAATGCTTTACCAGGCAAAAACGACCTGTTCTTCTCGTAAACAATAAAAACACAGTAAGGTTAGGCCTGTTAAAAATACCATACATTTTTAAAATCTCATAACATAAGTAAGTAATAAAGTAAGCGTCGTATTCAACCTGCAAGTGGGCACAACAAGAACTTCCAGAAATACAAGAGATATTAAGTACATACCATCTTTCAATTTTATTTTCCGTTTTTTATCGATATAAGAGAACCAATCGTCCGCCAGTTTTTCCTCGCTTTCCGTGCACTTTGTGCCTACTTATTAGCAATCACGTATCGTCAACGAATATGATAGGCAATACAATAACAACTTCTGTTAAAAATATTATTACATACGGACCATCATTTAATGAACGTGAGTACCTAGAACCGTTTATTTCACTTCACACTTCTAATTTTAGTTTACGCTTTCTCCAAACCTCACTTGTCCAAATATGGCAGACACAGACAGTCACTTTTGTTATCCTTCCCATATCGCCGAAACAACAAAGGAAAGGCACTGCCCAAGTATTTGTCCGCCCATTCGAGTACAGTTTGCGCAAACATCTCTCATAACAAATCCACTCTTCAGAACAAACTGTTGGCGTGTTCTCACAATGGAGATAACAAATTGTGCTTTTAACGTCTATCTTGTGGAGATATTGTTTCCGAGGAACGAGTTGATTTACTGCGACTCATCAGGTCGTTCGAGCGTGGTCTATGCGATCCGATGGAGGTTAGGAAGGGTGCCAACACCCTCTTACCACGTGTCGTTTGTTATTGAACGTGATTGCGTAGACAACTGAGCAGAGCTTACAAATGCTTTTGAAACGGTGACAAAGTTTGTTTTTCATAGACAACATCTAAGACAAAATGTGGGCTAATTGCAATCAATTTTGTAATCAATCTTTGTTGTTTGTGGAATCAGTGTAATCATGGAAAAGAAAGTAACAGAAAACTATACTTACGACTCTTGAAAATAATCAGTCGTAGAGGTACTACGAAATCGACTCAGTAACGGAGCGAAGCTTGTAGACTCGTAGTAGCGCTACGAAAACGATTTGTAGCATCGTTAGAGCTTTGAAAAATATTTTGCGCCAGCTTTGTAGTAATAATAACATAATAGATGTCCTATTAGTAGGAATAAAAAACGAAATCTAAACAAATGGAAGACAAAGAAGTAATAAGTAATTATTTTATAAGAATCCTAGCACCGTGGCATATCGTGCAAGAGATGGCGGGACAAAGATATCCTAGATTCATAAGTTTCACAACAGCTTAAAAAACAATCCCTGTTTAAAATATACATCCTTTGTTCAACTGTAGGACCAGGGGTCTTACTCCCTAAATTGAATATCGAAACTTCGGCTGACGGATCGCAGTTTTCCTACTATGAAAGTGTTTCGGATCAAACGCTCGATTCGAGATTTTTGCACTTAATATTTTGTCTTTCGTAGTAGGAAAATGCCGATCCGTCACCCGAAGCTTCGACGTTCGATTTACGGAGTAAGGCCCCAGAACATTCTCAGAGTAGTAGCAATTTATATGAAACGTTAACGCCACCGACCGCGGTCAGATTGAAGCTTAAGACAATGCAAATGACTTTCATGACTTAAATGAGTAGCTGCCGTCACTTGCATATTCATACTGAGACACGCTGGTAAACATCGACGTCGTCACCATACTGCGCGGGTCGATCGTTATGCAAATCCAACCCTTAAGTTTCTGCACTTCGAACGATTTAATCGCTCGAATTTCCTCTAAGTTTCCTCAAGAAACTCCCAAATCGAAGGGTGAATAAATTTAAAAACCTCTTAATGCTTAGTGGGTGCCAAAACTTTATGTTTGCTTGAACTGCTTAGTATATTTTTTTTCTAATTTAAGTAAGAGCCTTTCGGTATTTTTTAATAAGCTCGAAAACTTCGTTAAAGGGTCAAGTTATGATGGCCGAAAGCATCTGCGAGATGCTCTTGATTGGACTGACTTGCTTTTAACAGAGGTGGTGAGAATAGTGTTTATTAAACATATTAAAATAATGCGAAAAGGTGCTCAAAGCCATTATGAGTCATCTACTACATAAAAACAATAATTGACTAAAAATTAAAAACTAAAACAGAACTCTAACTCCTATCAATAAAAAATTAAGAATATAGTTAAAAATAGTTCGAACTATTAGACAACAAAATGGTCTAAATATAAATAATACAAATAATTAATGTAAAAAATAGCTCAAAATTTAGAGGCTAGTTTAGGGCCACTATCCCTTGGCTAGGTACCTACTCGTAGCATACTGTCAGGATTGGTCTATTGAATTGCAATGGACCAAATTAGTATAAGTACTAGCAATTAAGCGCTACGACACAGCTTTATAAATACCGTAATCTCCCAAAGACCCAAGGTATATCTAAATTCAAATTACTCATTAGTCCAATTCATATCTAGATAAGCATAAAAAATAAAGCGTTTATGTTTTTAAATAAATAAGTCGAAGTTTGAAGCGATGATTTTTGAGACACTCCAGGTTTTGGTTGTTTACCACCTTCAACCAACATTATCACTTAGGATCGAGTGAGAAATTAAAGTCCACTGTAAGCATGGACCTATCAAGTAAAAAAACAAGTTATCAATGGTTTTTTTTTACGATAACGAGACGAGCCGATCCAGCTCAGAACAATTGCAGTGCTGAATTCAGAACTTTGAAACACAACAGAATTTTATATCTATCTCAAGTTGGTGTGTGGTGAATCATTCTTATTTTTACTCGTCTCCCTACAGTGACTAGATATCAATGTCAGCCGAGCTCCCAACACTCAACACAGCAATGCACTTTGCTGGGCCACCCCACCCTATTTCTCTGATTGACATTGAGAGCTATTTGTTGAAGTTACTCAACGGCCGTCATAATCCGGGCTTAGTTTGCGTATCTATTTCTATTGGTTTGTTGCTGTTTTTAACAATTCCTAAAAATTTTAGAAATCTAATAAATAAAATATGCTGCCACCTGGTAGTGTTGTGGGTATAATTATTAGTATTAGCTGTCTTAAATGGTTTGCAGATTATCTAATATTGTTAAAGTTAAGTAAATGTAAGCAATAGTAATGTATGTAAGTAGTAGTATAAATAAGCATTCTTTACAAATACTACGAGTACTGATAAAATTGAAGCACTTTTCATTATAGCGATTGTTTATTAACTGACATTTTAAAAGCAATACAAAAATACGAAGAGTTTTGAAATAAAAAAGAATTCAAAAAGAAAAGTCTTAAAATCTAAGGGGTAGCTTAGACGCTCATGCAAACGTACGATTGCTTGAGTGTCTAAGCTGCCCTTTAGTAAGCAGCTCGCCAATAACTACCGGGAAATGAAGTCCATAACCCATGGAAGTCAGAATCTGATGTAGGGAGTATATCAGATTGTAACTTCTATGTAATTCTATTCATTCGTGAAATATATTATGTAGGTACATGATTTAATGCGAATGTAGAGGTATTATCTCGTCTGAATCCACGGTTTGATTGCATGCTCCAGCAAGTCAGAACTCTTGTCAGTGAATGGCTCATTACACAGCGTTTATCTCGCTAGTCTACGTATCATTGTCTGGGAAACGGAAAACAGTTTACCGGATGTAAGGGTGTTTTCGAAAAAGTTTCTAAGAAACGTTCGATAATATGACATAAAGAACCCAGCGGGCCATGTCTTTAGCCAGGACACGTGGACAAGATAAAAAAGTATAATAAGGCCAGTTGCAGCAAACGAAAGAGAACAAGTAACATAATTATAAATTATATATTTAAATAGATCAGTAATTCTTGATGGTTTTCTTGGTTTTCATCAACAAGTTTGGTTTCACTGTCTCATTCTAACGCTCAAAGAGCCTGTGTTCATGTAAAAATGATCTCTAAATAGAAGTTGAAATAATTCTATTATAATTTGTTACTACTGCTCCTTAAATACTCAAACGGGTACTCATTTATTGATAAACTTAGTTTACACGCATCGAGATCCTAATTAATGTTTCCAAGTCAAATAAAATAGCAGTCCACGAAATGAGTAATTTTATTTATATACATATCAAGATAATTTAGAATGGCCTTATTGCTAAATTCTTGAAGATTGAATTTTTGACAGTCATTACATGTGTACGTCATTTCATCACATAACAGACAAGTTGTATCAATCAGAAAATCATCCCCACATTCTCCAACAGCACGCAAGCGTGACAAATCCAGAGTTCACGATTCAGCGCCCCAGGAAGGATGTCCCGGTCCCGTCACGGTGGGACAAAGGCGCGTGACGAGCGCGGGACGGCGACGGAATGCCGACGTGTGCACTTGCGCGGAAGGCTCAGCCACTTTGCTCGCTGACAGTTGATGAGAGCACTTTTGTTGGATGAAAGGACGAATGGGACAAACAAAGCTGGAGGTTTCTGTACTTTTATGTAGAGCCTATTTTATTTGCTATGTATAATAGCTGAGTGATATAATTAAATAGATGTACTATTTACCAGCTAAGCAGGTCCATAGACGCTTACACAATCAAACCCCTGCTCTTGAAATAATGCTTTTAACTTTAATAAATGACGATATGTAATAATTAATTTTGAAAAACGAATATTTACAACGGTTTTTTAATTATTTTTAATGGGAACTATGTTTCAATTCAAGCAACACATTTCAGAGCTGTAAATTAATTTAGTTCATGTATGAACGGGAATTTCCTAAAAGTAACCTAATACTTACTAGATTTTGAAAATTAAGTTTAAAAAAAAGTTAGAGAAAAGTTTAAAAATTAAGTTAGAGAATGTCAACACAGAATCGACACCATTGACTATACAATAAATACAATTTTTTACTATTTACAACTTTTTATTCATTCTTATCTGCTCCTAAGTTAAGATTTATCGTTTTCACAAGTTGGCGGCTCGTCCCTTCGAATTCTTCCACAACATAAAACCTGTAACGATAAATGATAATTATTATATTGTTCAAGTGTTTCGATGTAGTTGAATAAAATATAGGCGTTGTTACGTTGTTTGGTCTAAGTTGAAATTGTTGATTGGCTAACCGCTACTCGCATGCACACAATATTCCAAATATTACTATTAATAAAGGGTAAAGTATGTTCATAGTTTTGCTAGTTAGTTGGTCTGTCTTGCTATAAAATATTACTATTAATATTTATAATATTTCAAAGATTACTATTAATAAAGGGTAAATATTATATTATAATATTAATAAAGGGTAAATATTACTATTAATAAAGGGTAAAGTATGTTCATAGGTTTGCTAGTTAGTTGGTCTGTATTAATAAAGGGTAAATATTATATTATAATATTAATAAAGGGTAAAGTATGTTCATAGGTTTGCTAGTTAGTTGGTCTGTCTTGCTTTAAAATTGTTGATAGGCTAACCGCTACTCGCATGCACACAATATTCCAAATATTACTATTAATAAAGGGTAAACTATGTTCATAGGTTTGCTAGTCAGTTAGTCTGTCCTGATTTCACGCAGCAACGGAGCAACGCATCGACGTGATTTATGCATAGATTTAGTTTATGGACAGGATAGTAACATATATAATATAAATAATGTACGTTGGATAGTAACATTATGTTTGAAAGAGTATACTTTCAAATTCGTCCCATAGTAATTTCATCAAAATCGGTTCAGTATAAGTTTGTCATTGAAGTCGCTTTTTTAAAGCATTTTAGTTTTAGAGTACCTATTTAGAGTCGTAAGTGCTGTGCGGCTGCCAGCCGATCTATAGCGTATACTTGTTACTTGGGACACAAGTCACCACTGTTCCCGCTTCACCGAGCCTACAGGGGCGAGGGGGAAA
This sequence comes from Crocallis elinguaria, assembly GCA_907269065.1. NCBI lineage: Eukaryota > Metazoa > Arthropoda > Insecta > Lepidoptera > Geometridae > Crocallis > Crocallis elinguaria. The sequence continues at coordinate 3,843,921 of OU026079.1, read as the reverse complement.
ACTCCAAGGGGCTCGAATTTGGACACTTTAATGCGAGTTCAGATGTTTTATGTTAATATCGGAAACTTCGTCCTATAGTCATTGAATTGGCAATCGCTACCGAGTCACAGACAAAACGAGATAACAAATTTTCGATATTAATGTGCGAACTCTTGTTTTATTAACAGTGGGTATTTGTTTTTCGATACTGTTCCATTAGAAAGTTTGTGTTGATGTTTTTTAGTTTTTTATAGCACAGGTTTCGTACAACAAAAAACTTTGATTTTCTAATCCGTCCGTCTAGTCTGGCACAGTGTTACCGCTTCTTACAGGTTTAAGTATATTTCGTGACCTTTCTTCTTTTTGTGTTCAGATTATAAAATATAACGTCTTTGATGTGAGATTATCAGTAGAAAAGCCAAAGTAGAAGATTGTAGAAATCAATAAATATTTTGCCAAAGGTTTTCGACGTTACGTAAGATCGTCTTTTTTGATGCATTTTCTAAAACTAGGTTTTTTGTACTATTTAGATATAGACGAGTGAGTCGTTTTCCTGCTGGTAAGTATAACGCCAGCATAAGCACTGTGTAGCTATAAAGCAATACAGTGACACTCAAACCCTTGAAACACAAAGGACGGCACTGCATTGCGCTCGTTACCTACCCTTAGACTTTTAGGTATTGACTCTCATAAGCCCTGTAATTTGACTGTCTTTTGGTGGATTATGAACAAGCGCATTTGAAGCGTGAGTGTAGGAAAATGAAACAGCACTTCCGTGAATTTGCTGGCAATAACATTACAAACGTACGGCAAAAGTATCATGTTGATCCCATTAGGATTTCATACATGAAAATGGGCAAAATAAAATCTCATTTTTAGGTTTGAAAAATTAAGTGGATCAAAATAAAATTTTTGTTAAACTTTTGTAATGTTATTGTCAGTAAATTCACCGAATGCGATTTTTCCTAATTATATTAAGTGATTCTTTATCTTAGGAGTACCGAGTATCCTGCCCTTAAATAATATTTTTTCCGTATCTTAATTTTAATTTAAAAACTTTTTTATCCTTGGTCAGATTAATATTTTTTAATCGTTGTCTTGTTGTGTTACAGTTTCCCATGTTGTTTTTCGTATCGTCAACATAAAAACTTTAATAAAACACGCCGAGGTAAGACTCAGAGTCGTTTATTATGTATGAACCCTGTCTGTCACGAGATGAAATTCAAATGAGCAATAATAAATGTTTAGCGTTTGATGTTAACCCTCGAAAAAAGCGAGATATTCCCGAAAAAAAAAACATAAAACTTTACTGACGGTGACCGACGCATAAACCCGGACTATGTGGTATTTATATTTAGATGGCTGTTTGAATTTATTAACATACGTCATTTGAAAGGTTTTGGTGCTACCACAATGGTAATTTTTATTCAATCCTGTGGCCCAAGCTCACTAAACCACAATGGTCAAAATAGTAATGGTTTGCAATCATTGTGACGAAAACTGTAACTTTTGGTAACGCACTATAGCCACAATGGTGTCCAGCCATCACCATTACGCTAATTTGGCAGTTTGGTAAATCATTATGATATCAATTTCCCTTCGGCAGTTACTAAATAGTTGTTAGATATGACATTAGCAACTTTTGGCACAATTGCAGTGGTGATAGATAATGACACCACTGCCACTGCCATTGCAATTTTTAGGTGTTTAGCGTGCTTGGCCCCCTGGTTTCTTTGAGAGGTCAAATGTCGATGGACTTTACCTGTACGCATGTTAGTTTGATTTCCGCAGAGGGAAATTTATTATTCCGCCATCTCTATAAAAATCCTACGTTTATATTTGCAGAACACGTTTAACTAGCAACAAAATATATTTCTAGACCTTTAGCTTGGCTCTATGGCTTGGTCTAACATGTTTCCTTAGTTCACCAAAACTTTTAAGAACCATTACTGGCGAGACATCTCCAATTATTCCACACAAGTCCATTCAAGCGTCTTATTAAAGAGAAGTATGCATTCATTTCAACGCTTGCATGGAATGTGTTCTCTCTAGCACTATGGCAACAGTATGGACATTTGTTCTTTTTCTGCTGCAATCAATTTTACTGATACACGAATGAGAATAATTCCAATTTTTGTTTTTACAACAAAATGAGTATAAGCTGATAATTTGCTTTAACAAGAAGGTCACTCTAATCCATAACAATCGCAGTGCCACTAAAAACTTGGAACAAAAATGTCCTGTATTGGATTGCTGTACACTTATCGAGAATAAAACAGAAACAAACAATGAAGTTTGGCAACCGTTTGTGATAAAAACAAACAGTTATTTTTTGCCTCTAAACCATCTTGACTAAATCCTCCTGTACCAGCCGTAACAGTAGGAGTACAATTTAGTATATATAATTACTTACGTTTATTTAAGAAAATCATCAAAGCCTTAAAAAAAATTCAATGGCCATTGAACAATTTATATAGTGCCCATACTGTATCCACTTATACTCAGCCTAGGATGCCATTGATATAAATCCCCGGGTTCAGGGGAAAATATCCGGGATGCTAGTTGCATGCACGCGACAACTCGGCGCCAAAATGGATTTATATGCAAAATTTGATTTGGGAAAAGAGTAAAGTTGCAGTTTTACGTGCACTGCGTTGTGCGTTTCATAAAATTTGCGGTTTAACGGGTAGTAAGGATGGTGCGTCCCAACGCTTTTTACTGTAGTTTGTTTGGTTTGTCACATTGAAAACTGTATGGACTATGTTTTGGAGTGATAACATACAAAAAACGGACGCATTTAGGAGTTAGAGCTCATTCATTTATGTACTTATCAAGGTACACAACTGATGTCCTAGGTTATATTCAAATATATATAAAAATCAAGTTAAATTTCTTCGCAAAAAAAAAATTGTTTACGACTTGTACTATAATATTAATTACCATATTTAATAGGCATTTCCCACTCGAGAACTACAACTTATAGCGTGTCATATAGTCACTAAACTTTAGTTCAAATGCTATCAATAGTGTAAAAAATGTATGTTAGTAGGTATAGCACTAGGTAGGTACCTACTATAGCACTATATTCTTTTAACTAATATTATAGGTAACACCTGTTATAACACATGTACCACTATATTTTTGTTATAATATTAGTTTAAAACATATATTGCTGCACATTTTTTTAAAGAATGTTCTTTATTCTTTATAATACACTCAGTAGGTATATAATATATATTAGGTTGGGGAAAAAGTCTTTTCGCATTATAGTATGTATGAACTTGTAATAAAATCTCTTTGGCTATACTATTTGTATCTGGCTGGTTTTGGTATCATATGAAAGTTTAAATTTTAAAGAACATAATTCCAAATTCAAATTAGGAAAATGTGTGATTTTCATTTGTTTTTCGTACTGTCAAAATGAGTGAATCTAATGAAGAAATTCGATACATTTTAAAATTTTACTACAAAAAAGGTAAAAATGCAACGCAAGCCGCGAAAAAAATTTGCGATGTTTATGGACCTAGTGCAGTGTCTGTGACAGTAGCACAAATTTGGTTTAAGCGTTTTCAATCCGGAAATTTTGATTTCAAAGATGCACGTCGCTCTGGTCGCCCTATTACGGATAAAATGGATGCCATTTTTGAAAAAGTGGAACAAGATCGGCATATCAGTAGTTACGACGTAGCTGAAGAACTGGGAATTGACCACAAAACAGTTTTGGCGCATTTGAAAAAAACTGGGTACACAAAAAAGCTCGATATTTGGGTACCTCACGAGCTCACTGAAAGAAACCTAATGAACCGTGTACTCATTTGTGATTCTTTACTACAACGTAATGAAACCGAACCATTTTTGAAGAAGCTGATAACTGGTGATGAAAAGTGAATCACGTACGACAAGAACGTGCGAAAAAGGTCGTGGTCAAAGACCGGTCAGGCTTCACAGACTGTGGCGAATCCCGGGTTAACTCGCAACAAGGTGATGCTGTGTGTGTGGTGGGATTGGAAGGCCATTATTCATTATGAGCTGTTACCACCAGGCAGGACCATCGATTCTGAACTCTACTGCGAACAACTGATGAGATTAAAGCAAGAAGTTGAGAGAAAGCGGCCGGAATTAATCAACAGAAGGGGTGTGGTTTTCATTTTCATGGTTTTTCATGATAACGCTAGACCTCACACATCTTTAGCCACTCAGAAAAAATTAAGAGAGTTTGGCTGGGAGGTGTTAATGCATCCGCCGTATAGTCCTGACCTTGCACCTTCAGATTTCCACCTGTTTCGGTCTCTTCAGAATTCTTTAGGCAGTGTCAGGTTAACATCAAAAGAGGACTGCCAAAACCACTTGTCGCGGTATTTTGATCAGAAGTCCCAAAATTTATATAGCAATGGGATCATGTCCCTACCTACAAGATGGCAAAAAGTTATCGAACAAAATGGTACCTACATACTTTAGTTAAATGTAAATAAACTATATTAAAAAATGTTTTGAATTTTCTTAAAAAATGCGAAGGAACTTTTTCCCCGACCTATTATATATAAGCCCCCGACCAACTTCGCCCCTATCGTTTCAGGATCTTACATTCATAGAATCAACATAAACAGACCATCTGTATGTGTGTGTCTCAAACTTTTTTGTGTCCTTGGACCTCCCCTCGAAGACGTTTTATATAATCCATTAAGTTGTCAGCGAAGATTGATATAACAGGATCAGGATCATCTTACGTGGGTGCATTCCTAATGATCGTTTGATCTCAGGAGCCAGCAAAAACTCAAGATGTCAGTCTATCTTTTGCAAAATGACCCAATCTATAAGAGCTTTGATATAATTTTTTTTCATTGATTTTATTTATTTTTCGTCAATTAATAATTTTTTGGTTCAGTATCACGCGTTTTTTAAAATCACTTATTTTGGACAGTTGCTTTCAGTTGGAGATAGGTTGACACATGACACAAGGAAATTTGTGTTTTAAGTAATTCCTATATTACGAGTATATCTATATAAAATTTTCATTTTTAGCTCAAATAAGACAGCTAAACAAGTAGCCTCTAATAAACATGAACAGTAACGATCATTCCCGTTGTCTCCCACCCGCTTGTCCACCACTGGTGGACAGTGACACATCACAGCAGCAGGCCAAACAATAGAGGTTTGCAATTCTCACATTATTTTATAGCGAATTTTATCTCATACTCAGTGCGTCCTGCCAGTGACTAGTTAACGTTGTCATACATTTGTATGATCCTTACAGACAGGCAGTGGCATAAAAAAATAGCTCTTTCACTTGGATGCATACAATCAACAAGCAGGATACAACGTACTTTTGAAAAATTTCCGCTATATCCGGCCTTTGTGGGGCATAGAGTGACGGAATGACGTGACAGATGGTTCAATCGGGGCTCTGGAGATTTTGGAACTCGAAATTTTGTTTTTATGTTCGATAGATTAGCGTTGAACCGGTAACTTGCGAGATTTTAAGTCACAAGGTCGAAGGTAGTGATCTCCCGAAATCCAGAATAGAACTGGTTTTGAACTACAGATGCCATATAAAATGTGCTTGGCGATAGATAAGCGAGTGTTGCCGAGCTTGGAGCGTGGAAATTGTGTGACTTTTAATCCGACGCATCAAGTCACGCGGATTTATCACACTCGCTCTAAAACGGTGAAGGAAAATATCGTGAGGAAACCCGCATGTTCAAGAACCACAAAATTCGACATGTGACATCCACCAAGCCGCACTGGGCCCACGTGGTGGATTACGTCCCAATAGGTACTGTCTCTCTGACGGAATGCCGGTATCCCTAAAAACTTAGAGTTAAGATTATAAGTAAAGTGAATAACAGTATATTATATTATATCAAATCAATGGAATAATGATTTACAGTAATACAATTTTGTTGTACTTAGTTATAAGCTTCCTTTGTATATCATTTAGTTAATAAATATATATTATTATTATTATTTAACTGTTTATTATCCATAATCACATCTGTTTATCCGTCTACTCTATGCCGGTTGTCATTTTTCCGCTCGACGGGGGAGTAGTGCGACAATACGCCGCGGGCCGCGGGGGACGGGTGTGTTCGTGATGTTTTCATTTTTCACTCACTTTTCACGAGCTTTTACACAAAAGTTGTGAAAGGGACCGTTTTGATAGAGCCGGTGCCGGTGCGCGCAGAACAGCGCCTATTTTGGAAATAATTTGGTTTGTACTGCATTATTTTGCATAGTGCCTTTTCTGTGAAAAGTGTATTAAGATATGCACACGATGACGGCGTGTAGCACGACACGACGACTCGAGCTTTCAAAATTTTGTCTACTGTTTTGTCTCGCTCTTTCTCTCGCGAACATGAGACAAATGCACGACATAAACATCCACAAATTTTTGTCATGGTGCGCATCTTAGCCCTACAGCTCAATCATGCTTTTACTGGAGTCATACGTAAATCATATTGTAAAGTTAACATATTATGACCATGATAAGGTATGGTAACAAACTGAACCGATCCATTTAAATAAAATTATGAGTAAAATAATATAAATATATATAAAATAATGAATACTCTACGGTACAAAAATACATAGATTGATAATGTAAACATAACCCTTCCGTGTTTGCCGTAGTCGAGTAAAATCTGTAACTTAGAATGGAAACAAAATTATTTCAAAACACGATCTTAAACCAACATGCCTATACTCGCTATGCGAATCGCAATCGCGTTGTCCGTCCTTTTTTCCTTTAAATAATAAAATTCCCCGAGACGAATGACTTCAAATGGATGTTAAATTGTTACTTTGCGACTCGATTAGCCAAGCAGGGATCAAAGCTCTATCCGAATTATTCCGAATCTAGTTAAGGGATTACTGGAACGTTAAAGATATTAACTTTGTTCGCTGCGGACGATTTCGTGTTAATTTGGATGAGAACTTTGGAGAACTCGATTGTTCTGTTGTGCGTTTCATCTCGTTTTAATGTTTAAAATGTTATATCGATATCTTGTTTTGTCGCTTTTCTGACACTTTTTTTACATTACAATGAAAAATCTTCGTGTACCTAAACACAATCAGCATATAATGTATGTATATACATTATACATGAAATATGTTTATTATTGAAACATGTTCACATGAAGTAAGGTTTAAATTAAGTTTGTTAGTTTTAAAGGGCTAAACACCTTAAGAATCAGCGTTGCCCTCCAACGAGGCAATGCCAGCATTTTGGGTACGCTGCAAGCTGGTAGTGGGCTAGAACATTTGGACTGTCTATAGACCTACAATGGCTTATAGATTATCCAGTTTTTTGTAGCTTACTTAGACTTAGTTAGCAGCAATGTTTACGTATCGTAGGTAGCTAGTTGTTAAATTCTGAAGTTGTGGAATTCTATAATCACAAAAGTCAGAATATTTATTATAATAGATCTGGATTATTTCACAACACACTAAAATCAAACAACGTTTTATCCCAGGGGATAATTATCACAATATGTCTACCCAGTTGTTATATAAAAGATATCTACCTAGTTTAAATTTTGGTATAGCTTAAGCTTTGTTGAATCATTTGAGATAAACATTTTTATAAACGTATACCTACAGAAATAAGTGAAGTAGGTGTGTTGTATTTCTGAGACAGTTTTATTCGTATTTGACTGAAGCAGACAGACTAGGTTTACCGTCCGGAAAATAATAGAAAACTCGTTAAAACGATAACAATTGTTATGGCATTTTTATTCGATTTTAAGTGACAGTAAAACTTTAGTGCGAAAGAATCAACAATGGGGGAGATAAAAGTTAAAAACAAGCTACACCAGCTTACTAGAAATGGCCTCGAGTTATTGTCAATAAGGAATTATGAAAGTCCGCTAGTAAAGTCACTAAGGTAAGCCAGCTCGCTAATAATGGCACTGAAATGGGGTGGACCGTGCACCACGCAGTACGAACCTTGAGTTTTGCCCTCGGTTAGTCTTCCCAAAGAACCACTCCGATACCCCCTAGCACTGCGTCCATATTAATCTCAGGAGCAAATTAATAAAACTGCCCTATGAACCTGCACACTATGACAGCTCGAGCCACACTGAGCTGCCTGAGAGCTTAAATTCCTGAGCTTGCTTGGATGAATGGTCAGAAGCCTCACCTCTAAACACCTACAAGCTCAAAATTGCCCTTTTAGTTGCATTTTACGGCAGATGACAGGGGTATCGTAGCCCTAATCTGTTAAACCCTAGTGGGTTGTAACTACTAACACTATAGGGGAGTTGACACCATTTTTTATGATGTCAATCAATTCGTTTTCTCATGAGAATCAAATGTCTATATCGAAAAAGCTAGAAATCGAACGCTAAAAACGTCAAAAATGGGAGCAAAGTAGGACGTATCTGCTGAGCGATAAAACGTCCCTTACAAATTTGACAGAAAATCTGACGTCACTTGTTCAACGCGGGCCGTACAGCTGTACTAAAACATGCATTTTCTTTATTTTGTTTAAAATATATATATATATATATATATATATATATATATATATATATATATATATATATATATCAATCATGTGTAATAAAGAAAAAAATACGTATTTATTTCAATTATGTGTAATAAACTCAAGTTTTTGTGAAAGCTCAGCCATTTCATTTTGATCAATGCGTTTTATTTTGAAAAAAAATTAATATGTATTTTCATTTTGCGGTATTCCATTAAAAGAACAAAGTAGGTACCCTACAATGATAATAATATAATCACAACAATTTATCAGTAAGAACTTCTCCCCGTACGTGCTTACACCAAATTGGGCCAATCTCGCACCTTTGTCCCAAGTTCACAGTGTAAAAGAGTATTAAAGGTTCAACCAAAATCAAAATATTATTTTACCTGAGATTAAGTGGGCGCTCAGTAATGTTAAGAATTCTTTAAATACGTATGTTTACACACAATATCTGTAATAACAAAGGATTCAAAATTGTTCTAGTATGTTAAATGTGTAAAGCCTACTCATCTAATTGTCAGCCATTACAAAAGCCACAGTGTGTTGTTGGTGTGTTTGTTGTTTGATTTGTCCTTCTTTCACGCAGCAACGGAGTAACGGATGGACGCATTTTTGTATAGGCTACTTTTATCCCCGGAAAATGCCTGGTTCCAGTGGGATTCTTCACGTGGGTTAATCTTGCTTGTGACATATTAGTAACCAAGTAGGTATGTTAAGTATATTTAGTAATTACTCACACCTACACAAGAACACGTAAGTTCAGCTACTGTCTCCAACAATATTTTGTACCAAAGATGAGCAAGTTCGAATGTTTGCAGTTCCACGTTTTCAGAAACTGTTTAACGATCGAAGTTTTCCAATCGATCTGCGAGTTGGTTGATGAGTTCTCGTACATTTTGATATTAGCTTTTCAATACCGCTTAGGCAGCAAAAATAAAAGTAACTTGTATTCGTGCTTAGCTAGCAAAAAACCAACTAAATGTGTACTTCTTGCAAAGCTGGAGTAAAAGCAATTTAGATACCTCTTCTTGCTGAGGCAGCTGCGATAAATATAATACAGTTATTTGTTGCGAGTGAAATTGAAAACAGTCGATTAACTTTTTACAAGACGACCAAGGAGGAGAGTAACGTTTTTAAGGTTCATATATGTTTGTTTTTATGCATGAATGTTAGTATCTTTATTTCACCATAACTTTTAAATGAACAGAATTGGATGTATGAGGTATCGTTAAAACCTTACATCATTCCGAGTGACACTGGCTAGCCCTAGCCAGTGTCGTGCTTTTTTATGTAACTTTTGTTACATCGACCTGTTGGACTTTGGTTTTTTTACTCTTAGGGTAACAGTTAACTCTGTTTAGAAGATGTCATAGATGTTAGAGGTGTTTTAGAGCGAACCGAGCCGAGCCGAGATTCGAACCATGGTGCGTCGGATTGAAAGTCGCACAAGTTCCCGCTCGGTCATACTCGCTCAGTATTTAACATAAACATATCGTTCGGTAACCTAGGTTACCGGTAGGAAAGAGAGAGTATTTCCTATTGTTTCACATAAACCTCCATATACTTAGATAAACAACTATTTCATAGCAGTCTATTTCTTAACTTATAAGCCTTCACTTCATACTTAAAAATTCGAACACAGCCAATGTTTACAAGCTTATACAACAGCAATAACAACTTCACGGAATCCAGCTCCAGGGCGGACCACTTCAGTAGCTTGCAACTCGGTAATTACTTGCACAAATATTTACTTTGCTAACACTGCTTGCAAGCGCTTGGGGTGGGGCTACGTTGATACGCGTAGCGGAGAACTACAAGGCTTACAAGTTTTTAAAAACTATTTTACGTGTAGTTTAATAAAAATATTAAGTCAAGTAACGCAAGCCAATTTGCTACAAAAAAAAAGAAAGTTTCAGTCAGGGACAAAAATTTTAATGAGATTATTCTATACGTGGTAAAGCCAGCACCGACGTCCCGCTTGGCGAGTTTTGTGCATTTCTCCCTGCTAGTATCTACCCAAGCTATCCCAACTTCTTCACATAATGGGATACGAACTTAGGTCGCTGTCATAGCTGTGCAGACCAGTGCTTTTGGTGTAGGTGTTGACAAATTGTTGGACTCCGATTTCGGTCAAGCCCGTAGTTACTCTGATATCTTCTGTGGCCGTACAATTTAGCAGCATATGCTCCACAGTAGTCTGATGTCCCTGCAGTCACGGCAAAGAGAGCTGTCTGTTACTCCAGTTTTATGCAGTTCAGGTCACGATGTCCTATGATTAGACTTATGTGAAGGTTGTGCGTTGTCAGTTTTAGCAAATTGTTTGTGACTTTATTGTGAGATGGAGACATGGATGATGAGTCATAGTTCCATCCTCCCTAACGAAACTTCCTACCTATTTCGCGAAACGGTTCTGGCCCGTCTATTAGTTAGCTGTTTATGGGATATGATGATTTATTTACTATCTTGTAAAGCAATATTTTTTTATATGAATTTGTATGAAAAAACTAAATAAGCACATGAAAATTAATATTAAGATGCCGATGATAATTATTGAAAGCTTTTATAGAACCAACAGAGCTAGTGTGGCCGAGCGGGAACTTGTGCGACTTTCAATCCGACGCACCATAGTTTGTATCTCGACTCGGCCCGCAGCAATCACTTATATCAAATTATGTGCGGATTATTCACACTCGCTCTAAAATGGTGAAGGAAAAAATTGTGACGAAACCGGCAGGTTCAAGAACCACAAAACTCGAGGACATGTGACATCCACCAAGCCGCGCTGGGCCCGCGAGGTGGATTATGGCCCATACCTCTCTCTCTGAGAGAAGGCCGGTATCCCAGCAGTGGGAGCGTATGAGGCTGATAATGATAATGAGTACAACCAACGCTATATTCTTACGTTCTAAGCACTATACTTTACTGGACGGAGCGTCTTACTGCTAAGTCTTACTAAATTCAAGAGTTAGGCCATCCTGACACCCTCAGAGATTAACAACTGAGATGAATGACAGCTTGCTAACTAGGAGGGGTGGCTGCTGAATTGTTGCTGAAGGCTTAGTGCCAATTATAAGAGCTATAGAGCTAATTTGTCCATTTATTTTAATCTCGCCAGTTTCGGGAAATTTTATTATATATATTTTTTTATGCTATTTGTTAACGAGACGAGCTGGTCGTTTGCCTGATGGTAAGCTAACGCCGGCCTAACTATTGCAGTGCCACTAAGAACTTTGAAACATAAAGGCCTGCGCGGCACTGCAGCGCGCTCGTTAACCTGAGACATTAGGTATTAAGTTTCATAAGCCCAGTAATTTCACTGGCTACTTTGCTCATCAAACCGAAAAGCAATAATGCTTGCACATTACTGCTTAGCGGCAGCCTTCACGACCAAAGCGGTGGTAACAACCCAGGTGGGATACTCGCACAAGAGTTATTCTTACCACTAACATTAATAATATCTTCATAATTACTCGAAATTAAATTATATTACCTACACGCAGTCTCAAACCTGACTTACAAGAAATTTTATTCATCCTATTTTTATATATCTTTGATAAATTAAAAACTACTAAATTCATGGTCATTAAATTTACATTAGGTACAAGTAAGTGAATTAATTTGACAGGTGTAAAATATATGCCATCTCTTTCTCATCTTCTGAAAAGAGAGAGTGAATTTAGAATTAGGTTTAGGGTGTAGTATTATTATATGTTCTGTGGTTTACGTTAGGTTTGAAACTTGAGAATCGACACTACTATTTCATACCGTTAAGTGCTTATGGGTATCGCTAGAAGCGTTATATTCTCTTTGATGGTTTCTGACACTCGTTTTGTCCTGGATACCCACGCACTTTAGCCTCATGTTATATTATCATTAGTACTTCCCACGCATGATGCAACGCAGGCGCCTTACTCTGAAAATCTAACGTCGACGGATTGCAGTTTTCCTACCATGAAGGACGAAAAGTCAACTACGAACTCCTATTGCTACGTACATCATATCGAACGTTGGATTCGGGACTCTTTCATAGTAAGAAAAACTATGATCCGTCAGCCGAAGCTTCGACGTTCAGTTTTCAGAGTAAGACCCCAGGAGCTTTGCGTCTCTCTGTTTTGTGCATAGATTAGTACAGTACGTTTTGTGGTTGCGTTATGTTTTTCAATGGCAGCAAAATAACTTAATTAAGCTTGACCTACTCTGTATATTTTTTGTTAGTTTCAAATCTTGCGACAGATTTTTCTACTAATCCTATCCTATTATATTATATAATGTGTTTTGAAAGTGTGTTTGTTGGTTTGTTGATTTGTTGGTTTGTCCTTCTTTCACGCACTAATGGAGCAACGGATCGACGTGATTTTTGGCATAGATATAGTTTATGGACCTGAGAGTAACATATGCTACTTTTTATCCCGGAAATATACACGGCTCCTGTGGGAACGCGGGTGAAAACGTGCAGAAGCTAGTTAATTATAAATCTTTGCACGTGAATTCAGACTCCTTGACAATGCATTTATTTGTTTTTTGGTAAGTACATGATATTATTAAAAAAAGTTTTTCTTAAAAGTTTTTTTAAGTAGGTAGGTATTTTTATTTTATGTCTATGCCCTGGATCGCAAATACGTGTACTATAAACATAAAACTGGTCCTGTGTTTAAACAGCGCGCACTTGTAAAGTCAAAGTCCCCCGCAGCCGCATCCATCAATTGCCTAATTGAGTAATGGCACGCACTGATTGATCGGCGCGGCTAAATATGACGTATCGACTGTAACTTGGGGACTGCACATTTGCACGGGGGACTGGGCGGACAATGTCGCTTTGGGACACCATTTGGACATGTTTGTTGAGTGTCTACTTAGTAATATATTTATATGTACTACTTACTTAAAAATTCTTTTTTTCCTTCTCATATTCACTTTATTCATCCAGAAACAAGTTTTTTTTTTGCTTTTTAATACCTACTCAAATCTCAGTTAGGTCCACAGTGTACATTTTTTTCCAAAATCTGTGCATACCGAACAAAATGTCTTCAAAATTAAAGACGGTCTTCTAATAAAGTTTTCCTTTAGCTTCACCGGGGAAGGTACCCTTAATGCCCCGTATCAATAATAGTCCACTACCAGTTTGCATAGATGTTTTGGCATGACGCGTTTACAAAACATATAAATTGCTTGTGCCGTCTGATATTTCCACTATTTCCTGCTACACACAGCAATCAAATATCTACATTCATTACATGCAGTTTCCTTGTAAGACGGCAATACATTAGGGTAGCGCCCCACTGGCGTTTCCGACGCGGTGCGATAAATTACGCGCGTCGCGGCCGCAAGCGCGTCCGGTTGCGATCCTGCCATCCCACTCGTCCCAGGGGCCTGTAGTGGGCTGGATACTGCTAGGAATCTTGACATTGGTTCCTGTAAATAGTTAATAATGTAATAAATAACTTGTGACTTAATTTTGAAAGCATCTGAATAAAAACTGAAATATTGGTTAATCGTGCGAACTTTCTAGTTGTTTGAGTGATTATTGAAATGTGTTATGTGCTAAAAAAAATATTCAAATTCAAATAGGCCCCAAAAGAGCACTTAAGAAAGTTAAAATAAATGACTTGAACAGCGGGCCTCTGCAACATTCATCTATCCGAATCATTTCATTTTCATTCATCGTTACGTATGACATTCTAATGTAGTTTTTTTTTTAACTAAGTACTATGGTTTTATTGTTTAATTTGTCACTGTTGAAGTTGTGTTGTGTTTATGTTATTTTTCTAATTTGAGAATTTATTAATTAGGTTTGACAGGTTACAGAAAATACATTTATTACATAAACTTTTAACAGTTTTGATAGCGTATATTATTTTAATTTCTTACGTATCATTATTACGTATTAGATTTTGCATCGTTTGTGATCAGAGACAGAATAGATGAGCGTTATTTTTTCAAAAAATTAGCTCTGTTCACAACAACGTTTCAACGTTATCATAGAGAACACGAAGGTGCGGATTAGATTCCCGTTGGTTGCAATTTTTTTGAGACATAAAACATAATTGCGAATAATAATAAATAAGGGCGAATTGGGCGTACTGTAATGCCCACCCAAAGGTATGTTAAATAGTTAAATAAATAAATAAATAATCCTTACTAATCCCGTAACATTATAAATGCGAAAGTGCTACTTATGTGTTTTTTGGTTTATATTTCTTTCTCGCAGCAACGGAGCAACGGATGGACGTGATTTTTTGCATAGATACCTATAGTTTATGAGCCGGAGAGTGACAAAAAACGTTTTCCCTGGAAAATTGCACCCAATGGAAATTTCCGAGTGGATGAAACCGTGAGCAGCAGTTAGTTAATAAATACGAAAGTTTGTTTGTTTGTTTGTCATGGAGCAACGGTGCAACGTGATTTTTCGCAAAACGATATTATGTTGTTTGTGGTCTGGAGAGTGACATAGGCTACATTATTCCCAAAAAATGGACGGTAGTTCCTTCTAGTCACAGCTAATTCCAAGTCGGCTCCCCGCCGGCGCCACGGTTCCTTTGACCTTCTTCCGATGTACGGCACTTACCACAAATCTTGCCAAACAACCGATGAATGTTACGCCCTTATTGCTTGTGATTGTGTTGTATTATGCGGACTGAACGGCTCGACCTAATGAATTGGCTTGCTCTGTCTCAGTACCAAGATGAATGGAATTGCAGTGTAATTAATTAAAAGGAAGCTTTTAAAATGGTACTGAGTTTTCAGTGAGTAAAAGTAATCTGAAAAGGTTGCCTATAATTATCCAAAGGATAGTTTAGCCAGTGCACGTTTTAAGCAGGGTAGGTACTCACTTAGAGATGTGACATGTAATGTAACATAGAGTATATACGTATAGGTGCAATACATGTAGGTAGGGTGCGTAGGATACAGCATCAGATACCTACATTATTTTCTACACCTCCGAGTACCCTGCTTTACGTTTAGAAGTGTAATAAAATTACTTTTTTAATTTCATACTTTCTTTTGCGTTCGACCTTCTATACCATACAAATATGTTAATTTTGTTAACTTTTAGGCAGTAAAAAATATTCTTATTCTTATATAGAAATGAAACTGGCAGAAACGGACATTGTTTAAACTAACTGATAAAAACTTTTGTAAATTCAGGTAATTTAATTAATTAATTGACCAAAATGCTGGCCTCTACTTAGCTCAAAGATTAAGCATTGCCATTCAACGTGGAAATGCTGCCAGTATTTTGGGAACGTTGCCTACTGGTAGTGGATTATTAGATTAAGATTGTAAATAGATTTGTGTGTTTATTATATAGTTTTTTAGTTTATTTTTTGTTCAATTATTTTAGTTTATGTTGTGTATAAATATTATAATTAATGGTAATCAAGCGCTTATGATTTCATTCGAACTGTCAATTTTATTTATCGAAAAGATCGGCAGTTTCTTGCACTGCAGATAAGGTAGGCAAATCCTTCGATCCGCGAACGTAAGCATCATTAGCCTCGATTCAAAAGGTCCTAAAACTATTATATTTCGTGGAGCAAACTAATTGGGTGCAAAAACAAGGGGGGTCTCTGGGACCGCGGGTCCGTCAGACCGCAATTAGTGGTGTAACGAGCCACGGCGACTAATGGCGCGGAAGTTTTGCCGGCCACTAATTACTGTTGGTCTGTGAGACCTGTGCCAAGATTTTAAGCGGTCGTTAACTCTTTCACTGTTGAAGACGTCGATGGAAAGATTAAAGATTTCAGTTTACGTTTGCACTGAGGAAATATAATAGGTACACAGAAAATTTTGTTGACCAATTGTTAACTTTCTATAATTTCACGCTATTTTAAAAGGATTATTATTATTTTATTTCTATTTTGTTAGTGGTAGGACTAACTCTTCTGCGAGTGTCCGTCTGGGTTATTACCACCGCTTTGCTCGGGAAGTCTGCCGCCAAGCAGTAACGTGCAAGCATTACTGTGTTCCAGTTTGATGAGCAGACTAGCCAGTGAAATTACCTACTGGGCTTATGAGACTTAATAACTAATGTCTCACGGTAACGAGCGGACTTCAGCGCCGCGCAGGTTATTTCGTAGATCTCGTGAAGTCAAACGTACAAAAAGGTATGTATTGGATTATCACATTCTCCAAAATTTCTGTATAAGGTTCATATTTGGCTTACGCAAATATGACCATGTTTCCGAATTTCGTTCTAAACTCAAGTGGCTTCCAATACGGCTTCGTCGGAATGCTCATATATTGTCTCTTCTTTACCGTATTCTGTTTCTTCCTTCTTCCCCACACTACCTTCAGGATCGCTTTGAATTTCTTAATGTTTCCAACTCTCTTTCATTACGGTCATCAGATAATCTCATGCTTAAAACACCTGTACATCAGTCATCCTTCTTTCACAAATCCTTCACTGTTGAATCTGTTCGTTTGTGGAACGAATTGCCCCTTGAAATTAAGCGTGCTCCCTCGCTAAACATCTTCAAAGACAGGGTTAAAACATTGTATCTTTCGCGCTAGCTGCTGCTACATGTATTACTATTGTACTAATTATTATAATATGTAAGTAGGTCTATTTGTATTGTTTATTTAGTTATATATGTATGTTTAAATGGATTGTTTATGTAATATGTATTATATATATGTATATATTTATTTATTATATGTATAGTAGGTATTTTTATGTTAATTTACATTCAAATATATTTACTTCATGTTCGTAACACCAATATAACTATAACTGAAAACCGCCATCCCAAACTTTTAGTTGTATTCTTTAGCTTTTGGGTTGACTGGAAGAGATCGCTATGAGCGATAAGTCCGCCCATTGTGACACTTAGTTATTAAGATTTTAGTTTTTAAATTTTCTTTGTATTGTGGTGTTTCAATAAAGAGTTTATCTATCTATCTATCTATTCAGCTTTGAACGAGTTGCGTTCTACTTAAAATACGTCATCAAAAACAAAAGCTCTGAGCAGACGCAACACGACACGAAATCCACATAAAGTTGTAACTCGACAAACAGTACATCTGAGCAAGGACCATAATCCAATCCTGTCTCCCTACACAAGTCATTTTCAATTAGTCGGTTATCTCGTAGATCTCTTGGAGTCGGACCTACGGGTCGGACACGTCTGCGATGTTTCTTGCTGATAAACAGGCGGGCTCGCCTGTTATTTGTAATGTCTGGTGATAAATGCCACGGTATGGTTAGTTTTGGGTGATTCATTAAATTAAGATGTTGTAGTCTTGCAACTAAGAAATGGGGAGGAATGGCATAAGAGGAACGCACGAAGATCGCTAAAGTGATTAGATTTTGTGTTAGTGTTTTGTTATTAAAATTACGCAATTTTGTTTTATCTGGACGAAAGTTTAACTAGAGTTAAAAGTCAAGCTGAAAAGACTTGTCTATGAAAGGCAAATAAAATGACTTGTCTAAGTTTTTTTTTAAATTCTAATTGATAACGAGGCGAGCTGGTCGTTTGCCTGATGGTAAGCATAACGCCGGCCCATAACAATTGCAGTGCCACTCAGAACTTTGAAACACAAAGGCCTGCGTTGCACAGCAGTGCGCTCGCTACCCTGAGACATTAGGTATTAAGTTTCATTAGCCCAGAAATTTCACTTGCTCATCAAACCGGAACACAGTAATGTTTGCACATTACTGCTTGGCGGCAGACTTCACGAGTAGAGCGGTGGTACTAACCCAGACGGGCACTCGCAGAAGAGTTAGTCCTACCACTAACAAAGGTTCGTAGTAACGCTACCTGCAGAGCTAGGGGCCCGGGTTCGATCTCCTCGAGTGACCATAATTTTTTTTGTTGAATCTTGTATTTTTGTGTTGTGTATCTGAGTGCGTGTACGACTGTACGTGCCACCTGTGATATAGGGAATATTAGTACAGGGGTATATAAGTGTGTTGCTAGCCTTACTCAAAACGCTTACAACTAACCTATCAGCATAACAAGCAGCCATGAAAAATTGCAATTTTCTTCCCATCAACATAACAACGATGTTTAACATGAAAGTTGGTTGCGTGAAGCTATTCTCACATTTTCACTCGGCTGCTTGCAGAGAATTCCTTCTTTGAACACCAAAGACGATGTTTTATTATTTCCTACTCCGTTTGCTTCCTGTTTTCTTCGTAGTGAAAATATTAAACGCTTTTATGGTTATTGGATATATTTTTACGTGTTATTCATTTCTTAGCGCTACTTTTTTATGACTGATTTTTATCATAGAGTTTGAACGCTATCTCGCCTGAAAGTGCGAGTACATTAAACTTAAAATAGAACAGGACACAAGTGCAGCTGTGCACGGTGGTAGCTATCCAGATAAACAATAGAAATTCCCCTACCACTGTGTTGTACTCGTAGTTTCATTACGATGTTTTCCTTCACTGAAACTCAAACTCATTGATTCATAAATTCACTCGATCGGGTTGTGATGTGATGTCACAGACCAGTAAACCTAGACGCCGCATAATCCAAGTTTTGCATTTCATCAATCATTTACACAATCGTCAAATGTTGGCGAGGGACATAAATTGTGAACACAATTTATTTCTTTGCTAAATCAAATACGCCACATGAAATCCAGCATTTGTGCCAGATTTAAAAATGTGCCTACCACAAAACCTCGAGAGCGTTAAATTTTTTCCTTTGACATGTCACAACTTTGAACATGCCGCAAGTATGTTACCTCTACACTCTCCGCATTTAAACATAATTGAAAAATTCCTTTTGGTATACCTACTGTGAAAATTAAGTTGGAAATATGCTTTGGCGTAAAAGTGATATTGTTTACTTTAAAAAAGGAGAGTAATCGCGTTAAAACGTAGATGTCATCTCGTAACCACATCAATGCAACTTGGTAAAAACTTCAAAAGTTATGGTGGAACAAAAAACTCACATACATACATAAACTCTAAACACATTACACACCTGTTTTTGTGCAGTCGTGTAAGCGGGAACCGACTTCAATTAAAATACCGCGATACATGAAAATTTTACTCCTGGTATTCTTTTATAAAATTTATATGTACCACCTCGAGTATACTATTATATTTAAACAAAAATGAATGTGCACAATTGACAGAGAACATCGGTGAACATACATATAAAGTACATACAGTCAAACATATAACCTCCTCTTTCGAAGTCGGTTAAAAATAGCAGTAGTTATTAAAGTTGCTTTAACTATTTATACTCAATTCAGCTCACAATTTGGAGTGAAAATAAATTATAAGTTACAATTTCTTCTTTCGATTCAACTTTTCAACTTTGCTGGGTCTGAATACCCTAGATCAAGTTTAAATACTTCTTCGACTTTGAACGAATGGAAATGTAACTCGGTTTTGATATCTTTACTAGGGCGTCCAGTCGCGAAGTTTCAGGACCGCAATTTATAAACCTCTTATTTGATTCGAAAATCTAGGAATGTGAATCTTTCGTGCCCATTTTGTACCTTTTCAAGTTACTTTTTACTGTATAGAAAATCTACCAATGGTACACTACGAACGAACGCAACACTGCTGCCCCTCCCGGATTTCTCTCTCTCTCTCTCTCTCTGTGTCTGTCACAAAATATACGTATCACAATATTTCTACATCTGGGACCCTTCGGCGCTACCTGAGCTTCTAACAATAAACAGAATCAAACGTTTTGAATCAGTTTAAAATTAATTATAAGTACGATTTATAAGTACAAACACTAACAAAACTTTGACAAAGACAAGCTAAATGTTAACAAGATTCTGTCAGCAAACTTCCTATATTTTAAAACTATATTTTAATAATAGTTTTTGGCTATCCAGTTGCATTGTAAATGTTTTTTGCACATCTCCATCTAATATTATAAAAAAGCCAAACAAAAACAAGACTGCACTTTCGAGACATGCCCTGCGTCTTCCTAACAAAAGTTCGAACTATCCAACCGCGACCTAGTTTTTGCTCGACTCGAATCCAAAATGGAGAAGATCTTTTTGAAAAGGCAACCTTTGGTGACAAAGCGGAGATAAGGCGGGTCGCCATTAATATCGATCACCCGGCTTCGCTCGCTGTCTATAGGGTGATAACACTTTGAATAGACTGTGAGGTTTTTGTGGCTCAAAATAAACCGGTTACAGTGACCGTTTTGTCATGACCCGACCACACTATTAATTTGTAGGCGGTATTTCAAGCGTGAGAGAGTGCCTTATAACTTGATTTTCAACATTGTTTGGATCTTTCAAGAGTTGAATGCTAAATAATAATATTTGAATTGACCTAAAAAAAACTTATACTCAAAAAACGTAAAAATAAAAAAAAATTAATAAATAAATAAATTATTATTAATTAAACTTTTATTTTTACTGGATTTGAGATTACACTTCTGTAGTAAAACTAATCTATACTAATTGTATTGTAAGTAAACATCTTTCTCTGAATGCAATTTCTTTGTAAACGTCCGCGTTAAATGCTTTTTTTTATTCATTTTTAACAAAGAGAAAGCTTGCTGTTTCAAAATATATGGTATATTTTGTATTATTTTACAGTGTTCAAATGTTTATAGCCTACATTTCACTTAATAGTCTCAAAGGATTATTAAAACGTTTGCAATAACTTTGACAACTTGACGTAATAGCGATAAAACGACAATTACAGGTTGTAATTAAATAACAAGATTCTGAAACTCATCAAGATTTACGGTAACTCATAAAATCTATAGCTATATTTAGTGCTGGTTTATAATTCAGTCGCGCAGTGGACCTTGCTGTCCCCTACTACAAATAAAATTATGTTTTAGGAGGAATATTTTGCAGTTTGTTTCGCTTTATTCCACTGTATGCACGGAAATTGAGTGAAGTTCGCTTTTGTTTGAAGTTGAAGTGTTTTCTAATCGAGAATAAATAGGTTTCTTCTTAGTAAACGTGTTTCACCCTTGACCCTATTTTTTCACGACTGCAATCTTTTTACTAGGATGTTTCTATGTGCAGTATGTCTGTAAGTATGTGAGTTTATTTATTCCCAGCATTACTTTTAAATGCCTGAACAGATTTGGATGGGTATCGTTAGAATCCTTTTTTTATTCTACTTTACCTTTTTTACCTTACATCATCCCGAGTGACACTGGCTAGGGCAGTCGTATTTTTTATGTAGGTACCTAACTTTTGTTACGTCTGGTTGTTATTCTACAATAAGTGAGATGCTACAACTCACGTGATGAATATTATATAGTGGTTGATTGTTGCTGAAACCAGTTTAACATGTTATAAATATGCCAATTTAGGCAATTCACTTCAAAACAAGATAAAATTAAAACTTAAAGAGCCGATTGCCTTCAAACGGCTGTATTGATTTTTTTTTAATCATAGCTAAGAACACTCCCGATCAAAGTCACCTTTCAAACAAAAAAAAAACTAAATCAAAATTGGTCCGTCAGTTTAGAAGCTACGATAGGTCAAGGAATTTTTTCTTTTTTTTATGTTATTTGGTAACGAGACGAGCTGGTCGTTTGGCTAATGGTAAGCATAACGCCGGGCTATTACAATTGCAGTGCCACCCAGAACCTTGAAACACAAAGGCCTGCGCGGCACTGCAGTGCGCTCGTTACCCTGAGACAATAGGTATTAAGCCCAGTATATATTTATATTGGGTACAAATTTCTTGCGATAGGTACATTGATTCCAATAGTACAGATAAAGATGAGTAGGAGTAGTAGGTACAGATTGAGTATAGAACTAGATGTCAAGACAGCTGTATTTATGCGTCTGTGGATCGCGCGGGCATAGCATAAACAACGGGCAATGGTACGGAACAATTTATGCTTTGTTCAAAGTTAGGTTGTTAGGTTCTCAGTTCTCACGTGTATAGATTATACACTATACTGCCCACGTGCTCATATTGTTTAGAAACTACGATGGAGTTTAGAAACGTGGAGATAGCTTGTTCAATAAAAAAAATAGGTAATTAACATTTAATTGTAACAAGTCCCTCGTGTCATTTCAATTGTATTGATGTAGATTTTGATTGAAACAGCGCCAATTCATGAAATAAAATAAAGCCAACAAAATTTTGAGATGTTTAAAGTTTTTTTTATTCTATTTGATAACGAGCTGGTTGTTTTCCTGATGGAAAGAATAATGCTGGCCCATAACAATTGCAGCGCCACTCAGAACGAGGTATGAAAGTCGGGTATTTATCTAGTTAACAGGGATGCACAGACTTATTAAGACTAGGGGCCACTCCGACAAATTATGAACTGATGGCGGGCCGCCAGAAGTATAGGTAATTAAAGACAATAAAGAATTGATAATTATGTATTAAAATTGAAAAAGAATTTATTTACCGACGCATGCACGGCGCACCGATAAGCGCACTTAAGAGCGCGCGCGCGAGATTCAAATTACTTTTCGAACAAATTTTTTTTGGTTTTATTCTGGAATAGAATTCAATATTTTTCGAATGTACGAGAGTATTATTTTTGATGTCGGCGGGCCACCAGTATTCGACCGGCGGGCCGCATGCGGCCCGCGGGCCGCGGTCTGTGCATCTCATTCTAGTAGGTACCTATATTAAAAAAGGTATCCTTCGTTCTTTCGTCTCTTCTCTTTAAAGTCAGGTATTTACCAGTTCTACCTACTCACTATAGCACTAATGCATCTACATCCGAAACACCACGAGCGTTTAGTTTTGTGAGGCGTTCCTTTCAAAACTTTCAGACAAGTCCCCTCCCCGGACATGACCATGCTTTTTAATCCGCCATCTTGCTGCCAATAGCCAATAATGGTGCATTTCCTTTGATATTGTTGGAAACCTCCGTTTTCAAATATTAGGGAGTGCCGGCGCCGTTAAAGGAAAGTTTGGCACGGTTTCCGGTCTTTGAAAGGAAAATCAGGTATCTTTCAAAGTTTGAAGTTTTTCAACTTGTATTTAGGCAAAAAAATAAAATAGACCTTAAGGTATACTAAAAATAGTCTTTAAGAGGATATTCTAGCTGGAGAATAGGTACAAATATATTGCCGTCGCGCTGTGCCCCGTAAAGCGCGATAGGGACAACAGCAGCTTGGAGCGAGTAAACCTACAAAAAGTAGACAAAATCAACGTTTCGTATTCCCATTCAGATGTTATTTTTTTTTGTGAATAGGAAATTATGAAATCGTGAATTTCCCGTTTTCTTTTATGTTATAAATGCGGCAAATTGGTTTGCTCGACGTCTGATCACGACGGTAAAACTTGTTATTTTTTTGGAGTTTTTAAAGGTACATTTACAAAATTTTATTTTACAAATAAACAAGAAGAAAAATACAAAAGGAGCACAACAATTATAGTAGACATAGATTTTATAAAAAAAAAATATTGCTCTAGTGGCATTCTTCAGGAAGGAAACTGGGGATTACGTTTGTATGGACTAAACGCTGACTAACCCGAGGAGGGTTAGTTAAGTTAATTTTAAAAACCCAATTTTCTACAAACTTCAATGTAACATCAAACAAAACTGAAACCTGTTTAAGTGTAGGTACCTATTGGAACTTTCTAGAACTAAACATTCCATTTTTTCAGGACATTATGGCTGTAACGACTTTTGTATTAAAACAACATCCGAATTAGCACCAAAGGCTTCCCAAGCGCTATAGCACTCAGTTATAAATACCACATAATTATTATATACTCGTCCAAATAATGACCTAGCGACAGTAACCCGCAAGAGCACACAAAAAATTCCAACAGTTCCAGAAGCTATTTCATAAGCATTATTTCCCCTGAAAGTCTTATTCCTGAATTAATTAATAGCGCTTTAAAGCGAATATCAGGAAGCTGCTTGTGATATTTCATTTTTCACTTCTGTAGGGCGTTCTCTTCAGTGGAAAAGTGCAAATGACGGTTTACGGAGATTTCCAAGAAAACAGGTCGCTGAAACACAGGCGGCGACAATGGTTGAAATATTATGTAGACGAGCGTTGGCTTCACGCTCGGTTTTATAATACTTCATTTATATTTTAAATCTCAATTAGAACGTTCGGTTGCCCTCGGTTGTAACGGACCTAGGTCGTTCAGAACCTAAGTTATATTTACAACTTAACAACCCCAAACGATGGTTGTTTAACGCTCTGACCATAGAAATAGGAAAGGACTCAAAGGCTCTGACATATATCAACGTCAAATTTGTGTTACTCAATATTAAATGTACACAAATAAATAAAATTGAAGTGTCTGTTTGTAATATCAAAATAACAGCTTTTTACTTAATGCATATGATAGTACATACGGTACATATAACAAAACAACCTTTTTTAAAATTTTTGTATGTCTGTCTGTCTGTCCGTATGTCTGTTTGTTTGTTCCGGGTAATCTCCAAAACGGCTGGACCGATTTTGACAGGACTTTCACTGGCAGATAGCTGATGTTACAAGGAGTAACGTAGGCTACTCTAATTTTGGAAAAATAATTAGGGTTCCACGCAAAAAATAAAAACCATGAAATCCAATACCTCCGCGCGGGTGAAACCGCGGGCAGCAGCTAGTTTTCAATAAATTTAAGACAACAATTTAAAATCGATTGGCGGGAACAAGATTTGTGTCAAAATTGACAACATCGTTAGCATTTCTATGCAATGTTTCTATCGAGAAACAAACTTCTCTCATTGGCGATAACCAATAAGCAGCGTTTAAAAAATTAAAATCTATCAAAATGCTATCGGTTTTTAGCCGTCCGTCTACCATTCCCTTACAAACCGGGGCAGAACATCGCTTGTAGATTAAGCCATTCCGGCAAGTTTATTGTCTAATTGTCTTATTGTTTGGAAACCTCTCCGAGATCTGAGATACTCTTATCGTAAACGGTTTACGTCGGAGCGAGTGAGCAGCGGCCTTTACAATTTGATTTAATTGTGTTATAAATTATGTTTGGTTTTCTTCGCAGTGTTGAAGTATTGAAAGAAAGGGAAAGACAGAGTCACACACTATCACACACACAGGCACATACACGTATTTCACTGTAACAGTTAGAAAAAGGAAAAAAAATAGTTTTACTTTAAATTAGTTTTAGTAGTGTTACTTTATAGTTATATAATAATAAGTTTTACGGAATTTTTAAAAATCTTCGACGTAATTAATATATTGTCTAAAGATAGGAGAAGCCACTGGTTGCTGAAACACAGTTTATACTAGTTCGGCAGCCTATGGGTTCATTGATACTGTGTGCAATAAGTTATGTCAATAATTGACTTTTTACTTTTTTTTTAGAGTTTGCCCTTTCTTTTTTCTTTAGTTCATCTTTTTTTGTTTCTATTGGGTAGTGAGACTAGCAGCAGCTAGCGGGTTCTGCGTGATGGTAATCATAACGCCAGCCAATAACAATTGCAGTCCCACTCAGAACTGTGAAAGACAAAGGCCTGCGCTGCACTGCAGTGCGCTCGTTACCGAGACACTAAAGATATTAAGCTCAGTAATTTCACTACTTGGCTCCAACCTAAAAGAAACTAGATGTGGCTCTCAAGTAAACCTGCCAGAATACGCACATTGGTTCTGGTAGAGGGATTTCCAACTTGACAGTGGTAACTAGCCCGGAAAGTAATAGAAAATGCCCTCATCAGTCGGAAACTATACCCTGCTGATCGTCGTCCTCTTACATGAAGAGATGATTTTGCCATAGTACACCATGCTTGGCAGACGTCTTGGTATGATCGCAGTACCACGTTGACCGAAAAGACTGCTGCTGCCCATTCCTTGGATATTCCTTTCTTAGGCACCCACGGGAAGAGATAGAGTGGTACTATTGTTAGTCAAGATCACACGGCCACGGAAAATGACCTACCACAATGGTATGACTCCATGACGTTTTCCTATAACATACTAGCTTCTGCCCGCGGTTTCATTCGCGTTCCCACAGAAGCCGTGTATTTTTCCGGGATAAAAAGTAGCCTATGTTATTCTCCGATCCATGAACTATATCTATGCCAAAAATCCCGTTGCTCCGTTGCTGCGTGAAAGTAGGACAAACCAACAAACGTACAAACATGTTTTCAGATATGGATGGATGTATGGATTTCATTTTTGTTTGTTTGTTTTTAAGCAATCGACTGGGTACCACTTGACTTCCATTTAAAGAGAAAAAGAAATTTGGTAAAGGGTTCTCGAATGAGGTCGCAGTTATCAACTTATCGGTCCAGACAATCAGTTAATCCTCGACTAAAACACAGTTTATCTTAGCACTTAATCAAGGAGTGAACGGTAATAGTCTTCAGAGGTAACGATTTCCTGAATTGGGTCTTTGTTAGATATACTTAGCTTTTATGGCTTCTCTTACTTGTCTCTTATACCTTTAGAATCGTCCTACTTATATAATCCGTATCCGTCCGTTATATCCCTACTAATATTATTAATGCGAAAGTGTGTTTGTTGGTTTGTCCTTCTTTCACGCAGTAACGAAACTAACGATCGACGTGATTTTTGCCATAGATATAGATTATGGACCGGAGAGTAACATAGGCTACTTTTTATCCCGGAAAAATGCACGGTTCCTGTGGGAACGCGGGTGAAAACGGCGGGCAGAAGCTAGTACTATAATAAATGGGAAAGTGTATTTGTTGGTTTGTCGGTTTGTCCTTCTTTCATGCAGCGACGGCGCAACGGAACTATATATATTCAAGTCACGTTGTTATTTGCATAGATATAGTTTGTGGACCGTTCTCATAGGCTACTTTTCATCCCGGAAAAATGCACTCTTCCTGTGGGAATTGTCACGTGGGTAAAACCGCCGGCAAAAGCTAGTTTAAAATAAACGATCCAAAGTTTTAGAAAGGTTTTTAGGAGAAATAAATAAATGTTGTTGAGCGATGATGGTGGAGTGGTAGTGAGGTTATTGGTTCGAATTCTACACGAGCTTTCAGTGAAGCAACATTGTGAAGTTGTATCGTCATACAACTATCGAATTATTTTGGGATGAATGTAATTTTCTAATGTTAGTCTGGCTAGCTACCAATTTCAAGAAGAAAATCAGTCGCCAAAGATCTTTCAGTGTGCCTTTTAGTCAGTGTCTAAATACTTGGTAAGCAACGTGGTTACAAATTTATAAGTTCATATCAATTTTGACGAAATCAAGTATCAAAATTTCGATCCGAGACATTTTTTGAAAATTCTAAAGTAAATCACTGCGACATGGAACGTTCTCACGGCTGTTCCACCAGCAATCTGCGCAGCGATGACGTGACGTTTTCACGCTCGGCGGAGCGAGGTGAGTGGCGCTTTGATAGCGTTTCGCGAGTTGTATATGTATGAGCTATAAGAGCATGTAAGAGCTGCGGCGCAAGTACGGATCTTTTCGGTCGATAAAATTGACAGTTCAAATCGATAAATTGCGTTTTATCGACTTTTTATATAATTTATCGAGCCTCGAAACAATCGACGAAAGTTATCGAAAAGCTAGGTCGAATCCAAAGAAAATATAGAGCTATTATCCAATACTTTACGATCAGACTTCGGTATTCGCAACATTCGATAAATTTATCGAGTTTTCGATTCAACAAATTTATCGAACCGACTTGCGTATACTTGCGCCGCTGGTGGCGTTTTACGCGAGAATCGACTCGCGCATAGCCGATCGCGCCATTGTGAGATGCTTGTCGATTCTATCGTTTCATACCTAACCCTAATTTTAGATAAATTAGCGTTAAACAGACCGACATTAATAAAGATACCAGATCGTAGGACTAACTCTTCTGCGAGTCTCCGTTTGGGTAGCTTTGCTCGTCTATTCTGCCGAAGTAGTGATATGCAAGCATCACTGTGTTCCGGTTTGAGTCAGTGAAATTACTGGGCTTGTGAGACTTAATACCTACTATCTCAGCGTACTAAGTGCACTGCAATGCCCCGCAGAGCTTTGTGTTTCCAAGTCCTGAATGTATCAAATATTCGTCAGAACTTTTAATTTCTATATTAGGTACAATGACATACAGCTATCTGTTTTTTCCCTGTGGTAATTAAACATTATATTTCTACTACCGCTGTAACTAAGACCCGGCCTCAGGCCTAACGAGCAAAAAGCCGTAGTTCTGTTGTAGAATTACCCTGAATGCTTTGATTTCGGTAATTACAGACAACCCTGCCGTGAGCACTATGTCATCGTGACGTCATTAGTGGTAAGCAAAATTACAAGCCTCAAAGGCGTCAATGGAACCGCGAGGAGTAAATCATTAACAGCGTAGGCTTCGTGAATTGAAATATTTTTTGACACTGGCTGAATGATTTGGAACGCTTTAGGTAAGTTTTGGTCGTATTGAAAAACCAATCCGTCAAGAGCAAAACTACTCGCATTTCTTTACCTAATTTAACGAACTAAACAATACCAGAAGAAAGAAAGAAAGAAAGAGAACATTTATTCAGACATAAGAATAGACAAACAGAGAAAAGAACAGAAGCCAGATAAAGAAGAAGCATGTCTATACGATCATAACTACTTAGCCTATTCCAGTTAAAATACAACCCATGTTATTTCTGTAGTTGCTTAAGTCCAAGAGAGTTCACGATAGTCTAATATGCTAAAACAAATATTACTTGTTAGTGGGAGGACTAACTCTTCTGCGAGTGTCCGTCTGGGTTGTTACCACCGCTATGCTCGTGAAGTCTGCCGACAAGCAGTAGTGTGCAAGCATTACTGTGTTCCGGTTTGATGAGCAGAGTATCCAGTGAAATTACTGGGCTTATGAGACTTAACATCTAATGTCTCAGGGTAACGAACGTACTGCAGTGCCGCGCAGGCCTTTGTGTTTCAAAGTTCCGGGTGGCACTGCAACTGTTATGGGTCGGCGTTATGCTTACCATCAGGCAAACGACCAGCTCGTCTCGTTACCAAATATCATAAAAAAAATACTTATATATACTTATACTTATATATACAAAATAAGTGATAAAAAATAAATAAAAATGACATACGGATTTTCTCCTCGTATATGCGCTTAAAACCTTCCTTGTAACAATTTACACATCTCATACTCATCTGCAATGACTTCAATATATTTCCTGAACGTAACTTTCCCAGTTCCAAACAGTTAAGAAGTCGGTTAAAATGTATATTATTGTTGCTTGCCTTTCCCATTTGATCTGTGCATTGTGTACGTATTCACTAACTAGATCTACCTTATCTTCATCCCTCGCCGAACAGGGGGGCAGTAATTCTGATGCCGGCGCGATAAGCCGTCTGCCGCGCTATCACTTCACTTGCATTGCTAGCATATCGTACCAGGAGAAATCGAATGCTATGTTTATGGATTTGAAAAGGTCTTTCTTTATTTATTGCCGTACTTACCTATACGTATGGGAAACAAGATTACGACTTGTTTAAAGCGCTGCCGCACGGAACACACCGAAAAGCATCTGGAGATTTTTTCAATCGGTTTCTTTTATTGCAAAAATAAAGCACACGCTACAAGCATAAAATATAATTCAATGGTCATCCTCAAAGTAGTTTAAAGCCTGTCTTGTGATTAAAAATTGATAGTTAAGCAGATGATGATATGAAGAATGCATCATGATGGTATTCTGCACATGGAAGTTTAATCTTATGTTCAATAGCTTGCAAGATTTGACTCATATTGGCAAGGCAAGTTAAATAACAGCTTGCAATAAAAGTTTTTTATGGGTGCTGGTGCTAGTCAGTGCTTTCAGGCGGTATGTTAAACAAAATAGAAGTCTTGGAAATTATATAAAAAAATAGTTAAGCATTGCTGGAGTTGTTTCACGTAACCCGACGCCTCACCCCAAATGATCGCCATAAGAAGACGTTAAGACCTTAATCCTCCGCCATAGCCGCTTAACACCAACTAAGCCGTTAAATAAGCCGAACAAATGAGGTTAAGCACGTTCGGAATGGAACCCCTTGATAATTGCCCTAGTGCCACCCCTGCAGGGGTGCCAATTCGGGCCGCCAATTACGGCACTTTTTTACACCCTATGTTTAGTACTAGTGCGGGAACTATTACTTTTGTATTCATTTAATTGCAGTGGTACGAAACGCTATGCGATTATTCGAATTGAAATTATTCGACTACCCTCCTTGGAGACATTACACAATCCACTTTTGAAACTATTTTACAATATTACAGTACCTAGGTCATTTTTTATTCTTTTGGTTGTCGAGACGAGCTGGTCGTTTGATGGTAAGCATAGCACTGGCCTATACCAATTGCAGTGCCGCTCAGAACTTTGAAACGCAAACGCCTGTGCTCGTTACGCTGAGACATTAGGTATTTCCCATCCCAATTTCGTATATACGATTATAATAAATAAGAAGCTAAAGCTACACAAATTTTTAAGCGATACCACGTGTGTGGAGCCACGATCAAAATCTAGTCCTACTGTAATCCGTGTTATAAATCCAAAAGTGTGTGTGAGTGAATTTATGCTTCTCACACAGCAATGGAGCAGCAATGCATCGAATTGATTTTGTGCATAGATATAGCTATGGAATATTATTAATCCGAAAGGTGGATGTTTGTTCCTCAATCACATCAAAATTGCAGGACCGATTTACGTGAAACTTGGTGTGGAAATATTACCCTGAAATAACACATTTATTAGTATAAATGTCATCATGTCATCTCTATTATACCGAGTAAAGCCACAGGATGCAGCAAGTAATGAATATATTTAGAGTAAGAATCTGTCCTATATCATTAAAATAATGAGGGGGCTGAGATCAGCGATGAGTAAGATTATGAAAATAAGCACATAGATACGGTCTTGATAGAACTTTCATCAAAGAAATGAGTATTATTTACCTCAGGATTATTCCAGTGAAAATAGCTTTCTATTCCTCCGAAATGAGAAAGTAATGAATTCGTGTATATTGCCTAGGCTGTCTGAGAGAAAATATGGAATGTACTATTCTTCTAATACGCAAACTAATAGAGTTGTCTTATACCAAGAAACATGTCTTGTAATATTGGAGAAAGCATCATTAGAATTAGAATTGTGTGTAGTCCCAACGAGTCACCCTGTGACTCGTTTGATGTGATTGGTTAGGAACTCACCTATGTTATGGATAGATTTGGACAGAATGATGATATCTAAAGATTTATAATGTTTTATTTAGGGCCGCCATATCATACCTAATTCAGATATACTAATAACAATCCCGAAAGCATTCATAGCGGGCAGGTCTATACGCAACGTCGCAAAATTAAGTTTAGTTCATAAAAAGTGTTAAATTGTTTAGAACTTTAATTTTAATAATTAAATAATATCAAAATAACTGCGTCCTCATCAAGCTATCATTAAAAAGGGGTGTGAACCACTTGCTTCACTTCCCACCGACTTAATCACAGCTCCATCTCTTCATCAAAGGACCTTTAACAACTGTATCGATTCCCAAAAAAACTGCAATTCATCAGGGCATCTCAGTGGGCCCCAGTGGACCCCAAAACGGGACAAAACCCGCAAATGATTTGCAATTATGCAGTCTCAATAGACTTATTACATCAATAGAGGCCGAGGTGGACGGGAGGGTCGCAACAATTGAATTTTAACGACCTCGTAATACTGAGGAACACGGGTCTGGAGAATGACAAACTTTTTAAAATTATGTAAAGTCTCACTAACTAATTAAATACAATAAATAAATATATACCAGGTGGTAGGATTAACTCTTATGCGAGTTTCCGTCTGGGTGGGTTTGCTCGTGCAGTTTGCCGCCACGCAGCAATGTGCAAGTATTACCTATTGTGTTTCAGTTTGATGAACAAAGCAGGCAGTGAAATTACTGTACCTAATGTCTCAGTCGCACTGCAGTGCAGGCTTTTGTGTTTTAAAGTTCTGAATGACACTGGAATTGTAATGGACTAACGTTAATTTATTTAGCGTTAGTTAGTTAGCTTTAGTTTATTAGTAAAAATACTATTTTTTATTTGTATAAAATATGCTATAAAAATACTATTTTTTATTTGTATAAAATATGATATAAAAATACTATTTTTTATTTGTATAAAATATGCTATACCCTGCTATCACCTAAGTATTTTTTCATAAATTGTTTGACTACTTTCCCGTCTGTATGTATCTCCTTAAAGTTCGGGTACAGATGGCCGTCCAGATTCGAGCCTCTCAGGAAATCCTATTTGTTACCGAAGGCGCTGCGGTCGCAAAATGTAGAACAAGCTTACCGGAACTTAATAAATATTTCATATGCCATGGAGATTTGCTACGAGAAGGCGCTTTGATGGGAAATGGACTTAAATGTTGAATGTGAAAGATTTATTGCTTCGTTGTTTTGCAATTCATATTCGTCTATTTATTTGGAATTTCGTTAATGCTTTTGATCTTTTGATGGTTTTAATGATACTTATAATAATAAAGAGTTTTCTGACTATTATGTAGGAAGATGGAATTTAAGTGTAGTACTAATGAAAACATATAGTTCCATCACTCCACACCCATTTTATACTATTGTGTCAATTTTCTATACATAGCTGTAAGTTTTCCTTTGATAATAAAATAAAATAAAAAATAAAATATATTTAACACTAGCTTTCGCCCGCAGCTTTCCCCGCGTTTTATATAGATCTATACGTTATTCGAGAACCTAAATTATCTACATTACAAATTTCATCAAAATTGATTTAGTAATTACAGAGACACGTGGTAACAAACATTCACACACAAACTTTCACATTTATAATATTAGTAGGATAGCACAATATCATTCTGTACAATGAGTTGCTAATAATGCATTGCGCATAGAAGCTTGGTGTTTTTTTTTAATATAAGATCACGCTCATTATAGGTTACGAAATCTCAATGTCCAGAAAGACAGTGATGTAAAAAAATATTGATCGGCAGTATAAGGTGTTACAGCATTATTACTGTGTTCCGGTTTGATAACAGGAGTAGCCGGTGAAATTACTGGGCTAATGAGAATTAATACCTAATAATGTCTCATGGTAACGAACGCACTGCAGTGCCGCGCAGAACTTTTTGTTTCAAAGTTCTGGGTGGCACTGCAATTGCTATGGGCATATTGCTTACCAAAAAAATATGAAATCAAATTAAATATCAAATAGTATTAAAAAAGTATATTTTTTGCAATTTTGTTGCAAGATCATAGTCTTCGTAGTTGTTTATTCCCTAGACACAGAAAATCCTTGTTAAGAGATCAAGGACTAAATATAAGATCATTGGGGGTACTAAATAATATAAAAAAAGCAAAAAATCATAAACATAATTTTTTTAACATAATTCTTGCCACATACATATTCAATTCCCATCACATCCAATTACACCACAATTATGCCCCCTAAAAACTATGCGAGGGGTACAATTAAGGGCCAGCATTATCAATTAGAACACTTTGCTCTGATCACGTGCGCCGCACGCGTCGCCTTAACAAGCCCTGTGATCTGTGACGCTAGAGATGTTATCATAAAGTCGTATCAAATTTGAAAAAGTTCTTTGTACAGTTGGATACATCACGCCTTTTGAGGATTAAAAAGGCCCTAAGTCATCAAAGGTAATTTCTGTGCGTTTAAAGGGAGGTTAGGGTTATACTTATAACTTGTCAAAGGTAAAGATTTATGATATTGGCCCGGGTGGTATGAAAAGGTATGCTCTTCTCATTTTCAAAGGCGAACTGCACAAGTATCTTGGAGTAAAACAAAAAGCGTGTAATGCAAGATTTTTTTCAGTTAGCTTGGTGGAACGCTTCTCTACAAAAATCAAACTATTTGGTGCTACATAAAACTGATAAAAATATAGCTCAATCTATTGGAAAAGTTTTGTTTTAAAATTAGAAAATAGCCTTCTAAATTCAGATTCAATTTATTTACTTGTGTGGAAGACTTCAGTGATCGTTCGATTTTCGCTGAGAACAGTAGTGTTTTTCGTGATCGCGCGAACCTACAGTGCTAAAGTGCTAACGCATCACAACAACGCCGCGCAGTCGGCCGAACCGCGATGACCCAGTTATCATTGCGCAAGGCTG
The DNA here is from genome assembly GCA_907269065.1 of Crocallis elinguaria. Taxonomy (NCBI): domain Eukaryota; kingdom Metazoa; phylum Arthropoda; class Insecta; order Lepidoptera; family Geometridae; genus Crocallis; species Crocallis elinguaria. The sequence continues at coordinate 3,809,521 of OU026079.1, read as the reverse complement.
ATGACGAATGGCCAATAATTTATTAAGGCGAATTAAACACCTGCCTTAATAATGGAAACAAAATTCAATAAGGAAACAATTACACTAATAACAGAGACTGAGCATCTGTTGTATAAAGTGTTGTGTGAAGAACGTAACGAGCGCCAAAAACTGAAATGCCTCGTCGATGATTTAAAGAGTCAAATTGACATTCTTCAACAACAACTAAAATGTCTTGCGGACTCCAACCCTACGAAACCAACAACTACTACCGCCACGATGGAAATTTCTACTCCACGTGTTGAGTACAGCACGGATGAAGAAGATCTTGCGAGAGAAACAGAGTGGATACGTACAAAAACTAGAAAGAAAAGAAAATTGAACACCTCACCCACTCATAATGAAACAAGCAATGAAGAAGATAAAAAGAGAGAAACAAGTAAAAAAAATCCTCTACCACCACCCATTATTGTGGATGATATAAAAAATTATCAGAATTTTTTCGACTTTCTGACAAAAACACAGTCTGCTAACAAGTTTAGTATTAAAATGATGAATGGCGAAAGCGTCAAAGTCAATGCGACCGATGATGAATCGTATAGGGAAATAACAAACGCCTTGACTCTTAACAATAGTCATTGGCACTCTTATGAAAACAAACAAGAGAGGCCAATAAGAGTGATGGTCAAGAAATTGCACTTTACATGCCAACCAGACAGAATTGTGGAAGATCTGAGCAACAAAGGATACAAAATCATTGAAGCAGTAAATAAATTGAGCTGGAGAACCAAAGAACCTCTGAACATGTTTATGTTAACGTTCAAAAATGACGAGCAAATAAATAAAATCTACAGCATCCAAACCATATTAGGATATAAAGTAGAAATACAGGCAATAAAAACAACGAAGTTAGTTCCGCAATGCAAAAGATGTCAGGCTTACGGGCATACGCAAAAATACTGCTCTAAAGAACCCAGGTGCGTAAAATGCACGGGTAAACATTTAACAAAAGACTGCAAAAAAACAGCAGAGGAGAAGCCAAAGTGCGTCCACTGTGGTGACCCACATCCTGCTAACTACAGAGGATGTGTTATTGCCAAAGAAATCCAATCAATTCGGAACAAACACTCAAAAACGCTTGTACGCCAGCATGATGTTCCAAGCCAAAGCAAGTCAAAAGAGCCAGCGGGTTTCCCCAACAAAACAGTTAATAAGAACATCTCATATGCACAAGCAGCTGCAGCAGGTACAACAAAGGTACCTCAGGCTCCGCAAGTAATCAATGATACAAAACTAGACAATATCTTAAAATTCCTGTCATCTTTTGATGAACGATTAAAAAAGATTGAAAGAAGTGCCAATACAACTTCATCTTTGTCAAAAAAATGAACACTACACTAAAAATTTTGGCGTGGAACTCAAATGGGCTACTAAAACATCAAAACGAGCTGCAGGTAGTCCTAGATATGAAAAATGTTGATGTGTGCCTTATATCCGAAACACATTTCACCAAACAATCTTTTATCAAGTTCAAAGGCTATAAAGTGTATCATGCACTTCACCCAGACAATAAAGCAAGAGGTGGCAGTGCCATTATTGTAAAAGAAACACTTCAACACCATGAGGAAAGTAAGTACGAAGAAAAAGAGATTCAAGCCGTGGCGGTAAGTCTCAAAACTAAGAGATATTCTATTACTATATCTGCCATATACTGTCCCCCACGTTACATGATAAAAAAAGAGCAATACGTAAACTTTTTAAAAGGTCTTGGTAACAGGTTTATCCTAGGAGGTGATTTTAATGCAAAAAATACTTACTGGGGCTCTAGACTATCCACTACTAAAGGGAAAGAACTATTAAGTGCCATCAAAGAGATGAAATGTGATGTTACTTCTACGGGAATGCCAACTTACTGGCCAACAGATCCCCACAAAATTCCAGATTTGATAGACTTCTTTATATTTAAGAATCTATCTTCTAATTACATAAGAACAAAACAGAGCTTCGATATGAACTCTGATCATTCTCCAATTTTATTGGAAATGAGCGAGAACGTACTGTACAAAGAAAAACCACTGATGTTAGTTAATAAGTTTACAGATTGGAACAGTTTTAAGATAGACCTAGATAGTCATATAGAGCTTAATGTTCCTCTAAAGACAATCGAACATTTAAACTGTGAGGTAGAAAAGTTCATCAAACTTATCCAACAAACAGCTTGGAACAATACACCTGTCACTCCTACAAAGACAAAGGAAAATAGTTATCCACTAAACATTAAACTGCTTATAACTAAAAAAAGAAGGCAAAGAAAAACTTGGCATCAATCGAGGGACCCAGATGATAAAAAAAAGCTAAATAATCTTACAAAAACTCTAAAGAGGTTAATACAAAACTTTATAGATGAATCAACCAACGACAAACTTCAGAAGCTTTCCAGTGACAGTAGTACAAATTACTCTCTGTGGAAAGCTACTAAAAATCTAAAAAGGCCGGTCACACCAATTCCTCCTATAAAAGATGCAAATGGAAGATGGGCAGTAAATAACGAGCAAAAAGCAAAACGATTCGCAGAGCACCTAGAGAAAATCTTCCAACCAAATGAGGGAGAAGTAAACGAACTTTTCACTTTGGATGGTATAGAATCACCCGAAGATGAACACATAAAACTAGTTACACCAAGAGAAGTAGTACTAGAAATAAAACACCGCATAAGCCCACGAAAATCTCCAGGATATGATTTAATATCAGGGGAAATACTACGAAATCTTCCTAGAAAAGCTATAGTTAAGTTAACCACCCTTATCAACGCTGCACTCAGACTACAACATGTGCCAAATTTATGGAAAGTAGCTGAAGTAATTATGATAGCAAAGCCAGGGAAACCATCTCATGAGACAACGTCATATAGACCAATATCCCTCCTACCTATAATATCTAAACTGTTTGAAAAGCTGTTGCTTAAAAGGATAAAACCTGTAATTGAACGTGCAAATCTTATACCAGAACACCAATTTGGGTTCAGAGAGAAGCATTCTACAATCGATCAAGTACACAGAATCACACATATTATAGAAAAAACTCTTGAAGATAAAAGAGTATGCTCTACTGTATTTCTAGATGTAGCGCAAGCTTTTGATAAGGTGTGGCACGAAGGCCTTATACACAAGCTTCGAAAGATGTTACCAAGACAGTTCGCCAATATCTTAGAATCATACATATCAAACAGAGTATTTAGAATAAGACAAGATGATTCTTACTCAGAGCTTAAGGAAATAAAAGCTGGGGTGCCGCAGGGAAGTGTTTTAGGTCCGGTCCTGTACCTACTGTATACCTGTGACATTCCCGAATTAGAACACAACACCATTGCGACCTTTGCTGATGACACTGCTATAATGGCTTCAGGAAGTACCCACGCAGAGGCAGCAGAAAAAGTTCAAATGGCCGTAAATAAAGTGTATGGATGGACCAAAAAATGGAGAATAAGATTAAATGAATCTAAATCTATTCATGTAGACTTTAGTAACAAAAAACATATATATACTCCCGTATATATTAATAATAAGCAAATTCCGTATGAGAACAGTGCCAAATATCTAGGTATGACGCTTGACGCAAAGCTCCGCTGGAAAGCACACGTTAAGAAGAAAAGAGAAGAACTAGACTTGCGCTACAAAAGAATGTATTGGCTGCTTGGAAGACACTCTAAGCTATCAATAAACAACAAATTATTGTTGTATAAACAAGTCCTGATGCCGGTATGGACTTATGGTATACAGTTGTGGGGCTGTACCAAACAGAGTAATATCTTGATGATACAACGCTTCCAGAACAAGGTACTGAGGGAAATTGCAAATGCCCCTTGGTATATAAGAAATGACGATCTCCACCGGGACCTTAAAATTGAGTTCGTTGACAAAATTATTAAGAAATTTGCAGAAGCTCACCAACAGAGACTTCATCACCATGTGAACGTCGAAGCAATCCAGCTGCTCGACCACACGGATATAGTGAGAAGACTAAAAAGAACTAAACCATTTGAATTAGTGTAGTGTAGTGTGTGTGAAACGTTAGAGTAAAGTAGCACAAGTGCTATCTATAAAGATTACATGAACAGAGTGTCTTCGCCTTAATAGAGACTGTAAGAAAAGTGTTATTGGACACTTTCTTTAATATCGATCTAGAAGTTTAAGTTAAATGTAAATTGCTTATTAGCCTAATTCTTTGGCTAGATTGTAATATAAATAGGGTTAATTAAATAATTAGCCCGAAGGTAGGAAAAAAAAAAAACTTGTGTGGAAAAAATTGCTTTAAAGAATTGATAAATGAGTAATTTTAAGTCGCTTCCAAAAACATACGGGCCACTAAAAAGAGTCGTTTTTATGCAACATTTGTTTTAAAAACATTTAGATACTTTACAGGAAAAAACGATAACATACCAGGAATCATAAAATCCCTGCACATTTTCACTTACAAATTCAAAGTAATATAATCAAAATTATTAAGTACTAGGTAAGTTTAAACAAAAAAGTTTTGAAAATGGAAGAACAAATACCAGAAATCGCTCTCGAAAACTCGCCTCATTAGAACGGAACAAATAGCAAGTCAAGCGTTTTTGCATTTGTCGCGCGACCGCCGGAGCGTCGCACGTCATGACGTCACCGGCACGTGTCGTCACAGCCCAATGCGTCCGTCAGCACTCGGCACGTAGTATTCAGTGTGTTTGGTTGATACGAACGTGCTTTCACGTGTGTTTTAGACACCTGCGGCGCAAGTACGGATCTTTTCGTTCGATAAAATTCGATAAAATTGACAGTTCAAATCGATAAAGTGGGTTTTATCAACATTTTATATAATTTATCGAGCCTTGATACAATCGACAAAAGTTATCGAAAAGCTAGGTTAAATCCAAAGAGCATATAGAGCTACAACAATACTTTACGATCAGACTTCGGTACTCGCAACATTCGATAAATTTATCGAGTTTTTCGATTCGACAAATTTATCGAGCCGACTTCCGTACTTGCGCCGCTGTTTAGCGACTAAGAAATATAGTTTGGGAAAGGATTTCCTTTCCTAAGTTTTCGCACGGGTGACGAACGGATATTGAAAAGCTTTGAATTTAAAAAGATTTTCAAATAAACCGAGTCGTGCAGGATATGAGTACATATCCTGGTAATAAGTAATTAGAGTTTAAGCCTAATTTAAGAAATTTGGAATCTTATTAAACTACTAATTAAGTTTATAGGACAGAATTAAATTGACATTTGAGATTCAGCCAATTACGGAACCATAATTGAGCTAATCTTTTAAATGCTTAACGCGTTCTTTAAAACAGTTTCGTTGAGACACGAAATGGTTAATACCTACCACCTTAATCCACACAGAGAAAAATATTAAGACACGAAATACCGTGTGTGTAAAACTGGCCTTATAATCTTGCAGTCAGTCAGCATGCAGTGAGCGTAATGAGGGAATGGCAGCCGGGTGACGTCACAGACTGCCCGGGACACCAATTTGTTCGAACGCTTTGTCTTTTTGAATTGCTGCTTGGGTTTCGTTTGGGTTTGTTTTCCGTGGGAACCCTTAATAAAAGGGTGCACCGAAAAGCAATGCATATACATTAATCCAGTTGAAAGAAAAAAGTTACAAGCTAAACATATATATATTGTATAACCACAGTAATTATGTATTTTGGGCTTCATACAACTACCCTATTTTACATAAATATTTTATTGACTTGTAAATTTTTGTACGCCTGAAAAGGCAAAATAAGTGATTCTTCTTTAATCTAACATCTTTTGTAACCTTATTTTATTCGAAATAAATTATTTGATTTGATTTCGATTTCTGCGAAAAGTACAGAAAATACTATCTCTCCCGCTAATTACACATCGCCATAATATCTTCTCTCGACAAATATATGCGTATAGAACACTCATCAAGTTAATTCTCTAAGCTCTTTGAACTATAGCCAGCGAATTCATATTTTCCCGGTCAATGGGCTCGAAAATTACTAGAATTATACATGCGGATTGCAGCGAGGCAGCCCTACAGCTGTGAGACTCCAGCTTGGTGGAAAGGTACAGCCCTACAGTAAGCAGAAAGGTATAGGTGTGGTAGAACAAGATTTATTATACTACAAGACATTTCTTCTTGCCAAATTTCATGTTTCTAGGCCAACGAGAAGTACCATATAGGTTTTGATTCCTTTGCGAGTGTCAAAATATGCGGTAGGTATAAACGGCCGTACCTTTTGATTGCGTTGACTTAGAAGTTAGACTTTTACACAGTTCCAAGGTATAACAGTTACTGAGTATTTGATAGATTCAACTTCAACTTCATACCTCCACGCGTTCCTGAGAAAAACAGTTTTGACAGACCGACAACAGGCGGACAACGAAGTGAGCCTATAGAGTTCCTTTTTTCCTTTTGATGTACGGAACCCTACGAATATTATTTCTTTGATATTACTAAGTTCTCCGTCCGTATTTCATCACTTAATAGACAAATACCAAAACCAAATCTTTACAAGACCAGGAAATAAACTGTTAGGCTCACAGAGTTCGCCCCGAGGATCAAACCATCTCTCGCTTTGCATGCAGAACTGACCTACTTAGCTCCAGCGCCGTCAAGTGTATATTTGATTGAATGTATATTCGTATATTCCCGCTTACAATACCACCCCGACCTTACCACTCTCGCTACGTATATTTTAATTCATCTGACGAGGCACATGACGAGTATTTGAGATAAATGTACCACGCTTGTGGAGCCCTATTTCTCACAGTCAGTCACTTGAGCAGACAGCGGCGTGTTTTATTACGTCTTCCTTACTGTTTATGGGATTCATGGGCCCACCACAATTTTTGCTTACTTGCTTCATTTGATTGCCATTTGTCTTTATTATCACAATTTTGATTACATTTCTACGAAAACAAAAGGAAGCGCCGGAGTATAGCGGCTCAAGGTGACACGAAGAATGGACACGAAGATGGAATAATAAACACAGTGTAGAATTGTTATGATGAATATAATTCCACCACGTTTTACTCATTCAATGGTATTCACTTGGTTATATTGTACGGAAAACAATTACTTCCAGTTTGATTATATTATTATACAATACAAAAATTAAGGTAGTGGTCAAACGCAAGCCTATTGCGCCTACAAAATAGCTGTTTATAATATTATGCATATTTTGGAGGTTTCCCTGAAACCGGCAGCTCATTGTACGGATATTATAAGAAGCCGTGACACACGGACCCGCGGGCGACCACATGAAACTAAACCAGCAAAAATAATCTAAAGGCAATATCTTTACAAATGAAAATACTCTATAAAACATCTTTGTACAGAAGCATAAATAAAACATCTTTCTTTTCTAATTTAAAATCAGAACCATAAACAACGTTATAGGAATCGTAACAGTCGTATATGGCGTAGAAGCCGTAGCTTTCGTAGCACTCGTAGCACGTTTAAACACAAAGTAGTGGTTCACAAAGGTTAAGAGAGTATAAACCATTCTAACAAAACATTGTATGCAAGAGGAGGGTCTAGGTATTTATGGGTGCCAGGTGTATTGCAACTGCACAAAACGTAAATTAGAAACGCTGTTCGAAAATAGATGAAGCTGTATCCGTGATAAATTTATATTTGTTTTGTGAATATGTAGTGAAAGGAATATGTTGCCCACTATTTATGCACAAATTGTTCTCTGTAACTACAGGTTGAATGCTATTATTCAGTGAGAGTGAATTTGTTTATGATCAAAAATGTCTCAAAAATCTCATCTCAAAAGTGTCGCTGCCAACAGGATACGAACCTGAGTCTTCTGTTTCATAAAAATATTAGTCTAATATTATGAGCATTAGCCTCATATTATATATGGAAAAAAAAGTTCATAACATTAGACTAAAATTTTTTATAAAACAGGCCCCAGAAGCCATAACCAACTACGCTACGGGAGCGATAGATGTTGACTCCGAATTTTTTGTTATTCGAACTACTTTCGGTGTGAATACCCGTTATAGTGTCGGTAAACTTATAATATATTTGTATATATTTATATACAATCAAAATATATTTAATATTAGAATTTTCAAATCCCTTGCATTTTAATTGAAACGAATTTTTTTTACTACTTTTAGGCAAAAAAATGCTTTGCTGTACCATTATTATATTAGCATTATTAAAAATAACTTTTCATTATCCGTATCGCTTTCTTGTTGTTGTTTATTTTTATTTATATTAATAGATAAATAGATAGATAGATCCATGTTGGCAAAATTGCGGGCCGGAGCTAGTGCTGCGGTCCGCAATTTTGCCCACATGGAGATTCCCAAAAGAATCGAGTATTTTCCCGGCAGATTAGTAGCTTGTAGATAAAGAATAGTCGGACCAATACAATGTAACCACAGTTTTTGTTAACCAGCCATCTATCTAAACTGCATCTCGGTGAGTTGTTGCCTGTGCATGCTGACGCAGGCCGCAATCTAAATGCAAATCTCTTTACGAGCTAATTACGATCAAGATTATTTTGTTGCGCCACTGTTCCGCTGCGATTAAACGTTTAATGTTTTGTTTTAGGTACCTACTGTTGAGTCTTACGATTGCTGGCTTAGAGCGGAGATCGCCAAATGTGAAATGAACGACGTTCCCGTAATCGTCAATTTAATGCCCAATTCTGACGGCAGATGTCAACACGCTTTTTAAAATCATCCTAAAAGCTATATGCACCTCACTTCATGAGTTAAACCATACATGGAGCCCTGTATTTCATAGCTGAATTTCGCATCAAAATGTTTGGTGACCTCGGTCCTTAGGAGTCTTTAAAAATACAGTGAACAGGAAATACCAAAGCTATTGAAGTATGTACCAGTCAAAGCTGTTAATATCAGCAAGTCTTTCGCTCTAAAAGTCTATTACAGCCCGATTTACCGTCAAAATAATCCACTAGTGGTTCAATTTTAAATTATTAAAACGAGTTTCATAAAAAATATTTTGATTAAAACATGACATTTTTGATCATGAACAACTAAGGATATACTAAAAACGTCAGACACCCCAACTATGTTTTTTATTTTAAGATAGGTTAATATTGTGTATATTTACAAACGTAACCTTAATTATTTCAAAACATATTCGTATGTTTTGCTAAGAACGTAATTCTAATTGATTTGTAACTCTAATTTGACTTGTCAACTGCGCTTCACCGTTTCTTGTTACTTACGTTAAACATGATATTTGACGGCGCTCTAGTCTAGTCCAGTAGTAATACTAGATAGTACATAAATGTGCAATCTCGCCAAAAATTTTCATTGGCATCACGTTGCATTTGCAACTTTTAGACTGGGCACAGTAAAAAAGCGATTTAAAAAAGATCTGCTTTTAAATATAGTGTAATCGATTCTACTTTCGATTCAGAACAAAGTACTGTCAGGTTTTCAGTTATTTAATTTACACCTTGTATACTATAGTTTGTCAAACGCTTAGAGGTACCTATCAATCAATTTAAATTTGTTCAACGGTCATACAATTTGTAAAATCTCTGATATAATAATATTTTGCTCCATGTCCATACAATGTATACAGTTATAGTACACTATTGTTGTGTGGCGCATCACAGGACAGCCGAACTAACCAAACTGAGAGAGCTGATTAGCAAAAACCATTTGTTATGGTTGTTTGGAGGGATGTTTGATTGTTTGAGAAGGACGATATTAGTGGTATTTACACTGAAAGCTGTGCTATGCGATAGCATGAATGTATGTGTTCTAAAAATAAATATCCACTCTGACGTCATTGTATATTATATGATCAAAATAAATGTCGTCTCACATCCATGGATAGCCTAGTATCCTAGTGACGTTATGGTCAGCTAGTTTCTTTTTTAACGAACTAAAAGCCTTTATTAACTAGCTACTACATAAATACTACAAAAAGAATACCTATCTCATTTTCCAAAACGTACAGATAAAAAAAATTAGGATTATTTTGTTAAAGAATTTTAAAATCAGTTTAAAATGCTGGGAAAATCGAATAAACAACAATTTTTAAAATAGTCGGTGAATTATTCCTTTCTATTATTTAGTAAGACCGTAAACGTTTTAAAACATTTCAAAACAACATCCGAGTGGAAAATTTACCCGGACGTCAAACATTAAAATACATTCTAAAGGCCCCTTTACCACTATTGACATTGCGAATGCGATGCGGGCTCGCTTTGTTTCCGTTTGCGAGTGTACGGAACTCGCACTGCCTATTATCGCAGCAAACTAATCTGGGCCGCCAATGTCGCACTCTATGGAACTGTGTGCGATGCGATGATCATGTGTTTGTGATTCGACGGTGTGTTAGGATATTGGATGTACGAGTATTCCGAAGCAATCATTGGTTCTTGGAATCGACAGCTTCATTCAATAGAATGAACATACATTTTTAGCCTAAGGAGACCTAGATTAGAGGTTTGCCTACTTTTTTCTAAATGTGGATAAGGAAGCGAAAAGTTGAAATTTTACAATTTTTTTAAAGCGAAACTCCTACTTTTTGTGCGTTTATATTGTCGGAGTGTATTTGCTAATTTATTCTTGTCAGGCACTAATCATTTTATCTAGTCATTGATCGTTCCAGGCTCCAAGAATTATGCAATGGTTGTGTTTGCCGGCTTTTTTCTATCTTATTAGTGTATTTAACTTAATGACACAAATAATTACAACATTAGACAAAAACAAAAACATGTTTTGTAATGTTAAAAACTAGTTATAGACGGTTCCATTATTTTAAATATCTATATTGGAAGTCTTTGTGTAAAAATTTACTTTAAGCCGTTCATATTTTTCAAACCTATTATCATCTTCCTAACCTTATCCCATGTGGGATCAGTAACATGTATTCCTTCTAGAATCCGCGTTGCTTAAAGTTTCCACTCATATTTTATGATCGGATTTAAAAAGAAAAACCTGATTATTTTTCATTCCACTTTTTCTTCACCAAAATCAATTTGCAATCCCTAATCAACAACAGACAAAATTCCATCGCCTAAACGAGTATTACAAAATTCCTTCGTAGCATTTTTCCCTCCGAACACACTTACTTAACTTTCTCAATTTCCGAACCTTCAAGGAATTACGTACTTTATTGCTTTAAACGCTGTAACAAGCGTCAGACGGACATCAAAGCCTGAGATAATCCAATAAGGTGAATTACAGGCCCTCAAGTCCGGATAATTTGAAGTGCACCCCCACTTAATCAGCAGGGATAAGAGAAAGCGCCTTTTTATATTCATCAGGTAATAATGTCAAAACGCGACGACGCCGACGGCCTGATGAATTAGGATCAAAAGTTTCTGGTAAATGGAGATGGACCGTCTCATCACGCTGTTGATTAAACGAAATCAGGGAAGGTGCTTAACGGACGGTTTCTGAGCTTTTTGTTACAAATGGACCTGTATTTTTATTTATTGCACGGAGGTGAATTTTTCCTGCTGAAAAATTAATATATCTGTTTTTTTTAAATCTGTAACTTTCTTTAGGTAAACGTTTGACTAATCACCTGATTTTAAGGTTTATCATCATCGACTACATGGCTGAAGGTATGGTAAAGTAACATTATTTGCAAATTCAAAATGTTGACTCATTAGTGATCAAAGATTTCTCTTTTTAATATAAAATATTTAATATTAGACAATACATAAGCTAATCTATTATATTCAAGTCAGTTGAGACGAGAAGAGAAACGGAGCGAGAGGATCATTTACCTGATGATAAGCACCTCAGCCCGTAACAATCCCAATGCAAGCAAACATCTTGAAACACAAAGGCCTGCGTGCCGTGGCCCTGCAGTGCGTTCGATTTTAAACCCGTTACACATCCATTTGTAACAATTTTACTACACCTCTGGTTATTTAATTTTATTTCAGTAATCTTCCGGCGTTTTGGCGCCAGGATTAGTTTCGCCTTTCTTTTTCTATTTATTCCACTTTTCTTCCTTCGCAAGCGCCTTATCTCAGTCCTAACGGGACATTGAATTACGTTGTCACGACAAGATTAATGAGATTATGTCGATGCTTTCTTTATCTCATGACACAGTGCAATAGGACAGACAGTAGTTAAGGTAGCTTTTTTGGAGACCAAGAGGCCGTTGTTTGATAAGGACGATAACAAAATAAAAAATATTTAATATTTCAAAGTAAATAATAGTAAAATCGGTGTAGTTGCCTTTTTTCTTTAATAGTTCATGCGTCTTAAAGTCAGTTGAGTCGTCTAAAACTAGCATCATTAATAAGTAAGATTTTTGTTCGTTATTGTTGTTAGCAATGGCGAAACGTCCTCGGATTCTCGTAATATTTTGAGAGGCATGTACCAGTTACTACGAGCTGCTGGTCTTCTTAAAAGACTTCGGGATGTTGATCTGACATAAAAGAATAAGCAGCCCATATGCCAAGCACCAATGAAGGCCGGGAAAATACTAAATTTTGATTTGGTATATCTAATTTAAATTAATATTGTTGTTTTTTTAAATAAATTATTATCAAGTAATTTTTTATGTACGAATTTCAAATCTCCGCATTCAAATTTGACGTAAACACAGTACCAATGTTATTTTATGTATATTTTTTTACTTAGATCACAGCGGTAGAGATGAGACACTGCTTGCACTGTGGCCTCAGTGTTTTTACAATTCCAAGTGATTATGCTAATCTATTTACGACAAAGAATGAGAAATGCGAGAGCTACAATTTATTGTTTGTTTGAATTAGCCCTGTTATAAAGTGGAAATAAATTAATGTTTTGAAGTAGAGGCATAACATTACTGCGTCTAGTATTTGCTAAACTTAAAACTCATCTCAGAAGCGTATACGTATTTAAGTACCTAATCATTAAAAAAAAACTCTCTCGAAAGCTTCTAGCCTTTGATCACGATTTGGTGACGCTAAACGTAGAATTCTCAATTGCATCTGTTGGAACACACTAGTATGTACTGAGCGATACATGTCCAAATTGAGCGTGGTTAGCACTAAAAATGCCCAACCACGACGTTTTGGGTGAATTTCAACGCATGACAGTTGCACTGTGGGCCATGCAGCAAGTTGTTCAAAACAAAATTTGGCTTTCCTAGTCACTTACCCTTCCGTAAAGGAGGACATCGTCGTTACGTGGTTGAAACATGTACTTTTCTTACTCGAAAGCCTATGTTCTCGCTCATCTCCAATTTCATCTCTGGAATCTATCTCGCTAAACCACAGTAAAATATTTTCCTACACAAAAAATACAATGAACTTTCAATTTAATCTGAAAGAGAAACCTGAAATATTATTCGAAATACACCCCGAGATATAAGCGGATTTGACTCGGTAGTCAATGTTACTGGTGGCCGGTCTCAAAGGACATTTAATATTATTTGACTTCAGTTTAGTGCTCAGTTTTACTTTGAAGTGTTTTGTACAATGGTCAAAGCTTCGATGTTTTTGAAAACCACAAACATTGAGTAACCATGGTTGGAGTACTCAATAAGTAAAACGGACTAGAAGAGTGACCGCTGCTCCACTGTTCTCTTTGTACTAGTATTTGGCATAATGTCGGACTGTTTTTGTTGGCTTTATCGGTGGTAGGACTAACTCTTCTGCGAGTGTCTGTCTGGGCTCGTTGCCATTCTGAGCCAGGACCACACGGTCCCCGGTCTTTAGCAGATCGGAAATTAAAAAAAAAACATTTTCTTTATTTTTTTAACCTCCGAAAAAAGAGGAGGTTCTCAATTTATCTGTATTTTATTTGCAGCGATATCACTCCATATCTTCGCCAATAGTTTACCGATTTTAATGTTTTTAATGAGTAGGGTATATCTCAAGCGTGGTCTTCTCATAAATTTTATTAAAGAACTCCACCTCCAAGGGTTGAATAATAGGGGATGAAATTTCAAATATTGCGATCTTTTCGTCGATATCTGTTCCCGCTTTTTTTCCCAACAGTTAGGTACTAAATGTACTTTTAAAGTTGCGCGATTTCCCAACAGCTCACAATGGAATCCTTTCTACAATAAAATTAAAATTCCTCATTCAAGTTCTCTCGCCCACAATAACTAGAAGTATAAAATATACACAAAGTATTTATCAAACAGAGCATTGTAGTGGAAAGTAGGAACAAAACCGCGTCGCCGGGTTTTTGTTTTCCCACAACTTTTTGGCCGCGGTTTTGTCTCTGCCCGCTCGCCTTTTTATCCGGCCACCACAAAATGTTTTACGTTCGAAGTTGCGCTTTCACCGGCTTCAATTTAGCTATTTGAATATGTAAAGTTGAGTCAACAAGCGCTTGCAGGTGAACAAAAAATGGCCGACCTCGGACAAAGATGATTGTTTATGGTCGCAATTTTGGCGGGAGATTAAAGCTTTGAGGTTAGAAATGTGTTTGGAGGTATTAACAACCACAGAGTTAGGTAATTTTTGGCAATTTAAGTGGTTGGAAAATTCAGTCACATTCTTGTCTGCATTATGAGTGTGTGTTTCTTTTGGAGGTGGTTTTTAAGCAAGTTTTAATTCAAACAGTAAGGTGCAATACACAGTAACATATAATGCTTATAATTTTTAATTTAAATATTTCAGCAATGAGAAATGCAGAGACCACGCGCTATGCATTTTGTCCCTAGCGGTAGGTATCCATCTCAGTCACTCATCCGCATCTTTCACGTCGTTATCTCTTTCCACCGCGCTTACCTTATTAATCCAGGATTATACGATAATAGTAGTGTTAATCTAATATTATGTGCCCAGCAGGGTAATTTTAATTCACTCGGAATGATTCCGTGGAGAAAACGATAGTTTCTGATCGTTCACATTTCGGAATCGCATCCCGTCAGAGAAATATACTCGTTTATATAATATTTGACAACTCAGCTGCATAAACACGGATAATTTCTTTTTGGCGCAACATTAGCGCCCGTTTAATAACGGTTGATAAGTTTTGTGACTGTCGGACTACTATTACAATTTTCTACACCACTGTTATAAATTAGTTTTCACCTTATATTTTTCCCTGTTACTATTCGTGAGAACCTATAATTGGCTTTCTAATGTTATGTTAGTTTTATAAGTTATTGTAAAACAGCTGTTAGTTTTCCTTAAAAATAAATAAATAAATAAAATAAATAAATAATAATCCCCACAATATTTCTCTATCGGGACGCGATTCCGAAATATGAACGATCGGAAACAGTCGCTTCCTACACGGAATCATTCTGAGTTCATTAAAATAACTCTGCTGGTTACTGACACATTTAATTCCAAAAATCACGGCGCCGAAGTTAAAACGGTAGCACTGTTACCGAATTGTATTCAGCCAGTGTTTTTTTTAAATTTCAGCCAGTGTCAATCAATTGTTTCGTTTTAATGGGCCGCCTGGAGGAAATCGACGTCTGTCACGTCGTTTGCCAATTGATGTTTTTATTTTTGCTTCCTTTGTCCCTCTTCGAATCAAGAGATTTCGTTCTCATTTGTTTGAATTTTAAGGTGTTTTTACACCGGCTTAACGGGAATTGTTGCAGTACCTAACTAATCTATTTCTCTTTTTTATTCATTTTAAATTTATTTACGCAAGGACTACTGTCATTTTAATGACGGTATTATCGAAAGGTTAGGGGTTCGATTCCCAAAATGGCACAATTATTTGCGCACAATTATTTGTGCAAGGATTTTTTATCTGGGTGATAGAATCCCAATTTTTAATTTTTAATGTGTTACTCTATACGTAAGTGGTACATAAGGACAGCAGAAACCGCGGATCCACGTCTCGTTGGTAAGATATATATATAGGTACTGTGGGTTTCTGGAAGGTTCGTTGACTTTGAGCATGGATTGGATCTGTTGATGTCTTTGTCATTTATTATATTCTGATGGAGACAGCATTAGTTTTAGTCTGTGGTTCGGGTAGACGAGCGTTACAGAGACCCGCTGTTAGAGTAATTTATTTAAAACTTCATAAGTGCTATCTTGGGGCCTATATGAATAAAGCATCTTGAATTTGAATTTAAGTACACTAAGAATCCTAATATCAGACAGGTGCTATGGGTGAGAGTTGGGGGTTATTTATGAAACTATTTGAAAGAAACGAAATATATTTATTTCTGCAGGGCATCACACATAATTACAGATTTTACATGGGTTTTGACGAGTAATAACTTTTTATTAATATTTGTATAAATTCATTTTAATGTTATTTCTGAAATAATAAAGTAATTTTAAGTAGGTCTACTTTATGATTACTATATGTACGTCCGAAATGGGCACTGTTGATAAAAAAATCTCACGCTTGTCACATTATAAATATATACAGAAAAAATGTCTTGTTTCGTAACTTAGATACCTTATCGAAATTTCGGTTGTCTCTTTCTATTATTTTGTGATCAAATCTTTAGTTACGGTAGTCCAGATCAGCATTACCTACTCATTGCAGGCCAATTAACTCACATTCTAGTGGTTAAGTCAAAAGTAAACCGCATTTTATTTTAAAACACATATTTAGCCTTTATCAGGACAATATAAAAACGTGTATTATTATATTGTAAACAAGACTTTAAATCAGAAAGTTACCAAATCAATTTGCGCAGTATTTTTCTAAGGTTTACATTGTCCTGCTTTGTGTAAGTATTCTGTTGATTCTATATTGAGTGCTGAAAGTCAAAACTGCTTTTGTTTTAGCGTCCCTTTGTGTTTTTTGTGTATCTAGTATAAATATAGGTAAGCATGTACATAATTTGCAGAAGTTTATTTTGGTTTTGAGTCTTTATTGTTATTTTTGTTTCTTATAGTTTCTTAATGTGCTGCTTTATAATCTAACCTATATCTACTTTTAAATGCAATTGTATTCAATTCACCAACCTGTTTGGATATTCCGTCGATTTATAATAAAATCAAAAGATCGCGAGCGTCACAAAGCTACAAACAAAAAAACACAGTTAATACTAACAAATGGGGGACATTCGCGGAACAAAAAACGCAGGCTGGTCCTTAATTGATTTAATTTGTACGGAGTCAAAACTCTGGGAGAGGTGCCGGCCGGATGGTTGAGAGGGTTTTACAATAGACGTGGTGAGAGATTAAATCTTTTTATTATTTATGAACACTAAAATACCTTTAATACAAAACCATGCTAAGCAGAGGCGTTACGTTACAGAATTACGTTTGAGTTTATTACAAAAAACTTATTTTTACATTTCCACCAATAGCAGAGTAATAATTATTCCAATTACGTATTAACAATGGTGCTGGACAATCATAAATCATTGTGAGTTTTTAACTATATGGAACAAGACACCTTAGACGAAGTAAGAGAAAGTGGTATTACTTTCTCACTCGCTCCTCCCCATGAATCCTCTTTCGCCCATGACTTTTGACTACATATTCAGATATTGATGCGGATAATGAAAATTTCACGCGAAGCGCGTTTAATGTAGAGTGTAAGTATCTTATATACTTTAAGACCATTATCTTGGTTAGATAATCATTACAGCATCAAGCAAAGGTGTTAAATCAATTTAGATTATACAACTCCAAATATAAAAGCACCTTTAGGCGTGTTTTTTTTTGTTATTTGTTTGTCGAGTGCGTTTTCCCATTTGTTTTCATTAAAGCTTTCACCGGCGAACAGACGTGTTTAATTGATTGTATTTACATAAACCTGTGATACATTATAGTGTGATGATGTACTCAAATATTTTTGTCTTCTATTTATACAGAAACAGGTTTACGTTTGACCGTTATCTCATCTGCTGGTAAGTGACGGCGTGGGTCGATGAAGCACGCTTACCTGGAACCTATTCACTTTCGTCTCGACGCAGCTCAGGTTATATATAGACAACGGGAAATATAGACTTTTTGATTGTATACAACTGAATTGTTATGTAAAGTCACGGTAAGAATACCTTCGTCAGTTTCCAAATTCTTTCCTTTATCACGTAAGGACACTTATTACCTTTTGATCCTACGGCAGTTAGCAGACTACTGTATAGAATACTATTATTTAATGCAGTGATAACAAAGGTTATATTAGCGTTCACTTTTGACCAATGTCTAATTTACATCAACATAAAACCTTCAGAATGTCCTAGCAATTTAGAAAAATAAATCAAATTTGTTTTATTTAATCGTCAAAGTCTGTAAATATCACTTGCATGTACCCATCTTTTAATAACAGCACCGTGGTCATGGTAACGCAATAGGTACTGCCACAGAATAGACGAATGCGTCTTAACATAAAACAACTACTGTGCAAATAAAAATAGACTTTAAGGACGAACCTTTTCTTACTGCGACTGTACAAATAATTTAACGTACATAGTTATAAATGTTGGTAGAATATACATTTTATAGCCTAACTAGATGCTGCCCGCGATTTCACTCGCTTAGTGATTCCCGTGGTTTGTTGGATGAAAATCTATGTATGTTACTCTACTGTCCATTAACTTTATCTCTATAATAATCGCATCAATCTGTTGCACTGTTGCTGCATGAAAGCAATGAAAAACAAAGCAACAAACACACTTTCGCATTTATTTGACTGGATAAGCGTCCAAACAAACCAAAAAAATTACAAAATTTAACTGTATCGATACATCAAACCGATTAAAAACGATCAATAAAAAGGCTACAATAAAACTCGAGCTCTAATTCCAACCCTAAACGATAAACTAAGTAAAAGTAAACGTCGCTTATTACCCAAAGAAGTGTTATTAAAAGGAAAAGGCAACAGTGGCCTGGTAAGGAGCCGGAGTGCCGGCTGTGCGTTCCCTGATTATTTATTTAAAACGGGATCCGACTATCGTAAGTACGATAGATTTGTTGGTGCGAGTCATGAGAGGTTAGAAGGAATACAGGGTGTGGCGTAAAGAGTGAACAACACTTTACCAGCAGGTTGGGGACATCATGACTGTTCAGAAAATAAAAAATTAAGTTAAATAAAAATCTCATGGTGTTCGAGTTTTGAAAATTTTGTATTTTTTTTAAAATTAACGTCCTGGGTCACTCTTTTCGGTGCCCTGATCACAGATCAACGAGTTTTTCAGTCTGTTTATTTATTTTTATTCTTGAATAAACGCACATGTAATGTAAAACGCAAATATATACAATATATTTTTGTACACGTTTAGTATTTGTTCAGTGAAGAGTTAAACTAAAAAATTGTATTGCACATATTTTTTATCGTAAGTTTGTGTTGTTGTGGTGTAAAAAAATGTATCGTGACCTGGATGATCAACTATAGAAAAAAAAACCCTATTTTATGGAGACTTTAAAATTGTGTTACACTTGCTATTTCCAGCTTTCAGTCTAAATAATTTCATAAACGTGAACTAAGGTCTATTTTTTCAAATACATAAGCTTTACCAAAATCTACCCACATACATACTGATTCCACTTGTCGTATCTAAACTTACCTCTTTAACTTAACACGTTAAGTGCGAAACGAGGCCTAAATCACCCCTCATGCAACTTCCTTGTGGTGCGGCAAGGAAAAACGTGAACATCTCTGTCGTGCGAAGGGCATAGCTTTGGTTTGGTCCAGTATAGAAAAGAGATAAATGTATATTTGAGATGCGCTAATGGTCCCGGACTCGGTGGTATACCTACCTTGGTACCGGATGTTTTAGACCTCGTACCGCACTGAATTAATATAATTTTAATGCAGTGCGGAACGAGGCTAAAACGTCCCATATCCTCCCGGACCTCGTACCGCACCCAACGCGAGCTTCCCGCGACTAGTGTTGTGCATCACGTCGATTGGAGAGCACGTCCTTTTACATCGCCGAACATGTCTAAACGATGTCGGAAGAAGTTAATTAAAAAAACCCAGAAACAGAACCAAAACAGGTAAGTTTTTTAATTGATATTTTTGTAGGTAGTGAAAAACTCCACAAAAACGCAAAGCAGCCGTTGACAAAACAGGTAAGTAATTAATTAATAATTCAGTAGTTCTTTGCCTAGGTTTTGAAAGTAAATAAAAATTACCTAACGATTTTTAGGGTTCCGTATCGAAAGATAAAAACAGGACCCTCTATTACTAAGACTTCGCTGTCTGTCCGTTTGTCTGTCACCAGATATCTCAAGAATCGCGATAACTAGATAGTTGAAGTTTTCTCAAATTAAGTAGGTACTTCTGTTGCCGCTATAACAACAATACTAAAATGTTAAAAACAACAAAATATGTACAGGGTTATTTTTAATCACCAAGTTTGTTGAGTGTGTTAGATTCGACTTATGTAAATTTTACACGATATATGATGACGTAAGCATGTGTCAGTCACGTGTTCGGAAGAGAGCACCAGGCGGAGTAGGTATATTATTGTACGATGGTAAAAGTACAGAAATTATGTGTTAGTAAGTATTAAGGCCAAGGCAGAATAAATAGGATAGTTTCTTTTCTACTTCTGGTTTTCTTTTTTTTCTATTCTGTGAACCGCATTAAGACTTTCACACAAAAATAGATAAACGTCGTTGCGTCGATATTATTTTTCTCATCACTAATCTTAGCGAAAATTTACCCTATTTCAGTGCGTTACGAGGTGTATAAGATCCCATATTTGGTTTTGCCAATAATTAATAAACTAGCTATCAGATCCCGGGGCGACGGTACATTAGGGTTCATCAATTCACTGTCTATATCGATAAGGACCAAAATTTTCATTTATCTTTGATTTCGCGCCAGAAAATGGATTTTAGTCTGTTAAAGGAGGTGGGGTCTAATAGACCGCGTGTCGCCCTAACGTCTGGTCACGGTGCGGGCCGATAAAACCTCGTGCCGCAGGAACGGAAAGTTTGCAAAAATTGGTGCCGCAGCTAACGTGTTAAGTGCGGTTATTATATTACATTAGTGTTGTGGCTTTAAATAGGATTCATAAATAAATAAAAGCCAATAAAAATGTGTATTTACTTCTTCTTTACTTCGTATAGAAACCAAAAGCGGAATAATTCCTTCTTCAAAATCAAATCGCTTGTTTTCACAATTGTGCCTAGTTACGGAATGCTTTTAAAACTTAACCCTTATTCACCTCACTTTGAGCACATTAAGGGATTACAAGACACCGGCCGATGTGAAAGTGCCGTAAGATGCGCTTATTTCTGGAGCTGACGTTTGACTTACCTTACTTCACTTTTTACTTACCTCGACGTGTCATCGGAATCGGCATCTTACTTTACTTTCCTTTAGTTTTACTTCGATCAACCCTTCCTTTAAAAATAGAATATGGTATTTTCTATTGAAGGCATTTTCTCTAAGATATGTAATTATGATTTAAACCTTTTAATTTTTTGAAATTACTAATATATAACAGTTAAAACAAGTTACTAGGTGGTAGAACTAACTCTTCTGCTAGTGTCGGTCCGCTTTGCTCGCGAAGTCTGCCGTCAAGCAGAAATGTGCAAGCATTACTGTGTTCCAGTATGATGAGCAAAGCAGTTAGTGAAATTACTGGGCTTATTATGAGATTCAATACCTAATGCCTCAGGGTAACGAGCACACTGCAGTGCCGCGCAGGCCTTTGTGTTTCGAAGTCCTGAGTGGCTCTGCAATTGCAGAGCCACTCAGACCGGCCGATAACAATTGTTATCGGCCGGTGTTATGCTTACCATCAAGCCAACGACCAGCTCGTCACGTTATCAAATAGTATAAAAAATAATAATTGGAAAGTTTAGTAGTGATAAATAATCCACAGTGAGTGCCAAAATTTTATAATTTATGCACCTTATCAACGATTATGATAAACTAATTTCAGCTAGCACTAAGTTAGTTAGCTAATACTAAGCTAACTAAGTTCAATAAGTTTTATAGCACTAACACTAACTACATTTAGGAATAAGTTTTAATACTTCGTCTCAGCTCAGACACTGCTGGAGCGTAGAGTGTAACATTATCCATAAAGTATCCCGTACATGTACGTCCGCGATATCCACTAAGTGCTCAAAGGGAAAGTTTTGCGTGTGGCGCATTGTTTCTACCGACAGCAGGTTATTACCTAAATTAGCATGAGTTACTGGAAGTGGCTGTCTTGGTAAAATATGGTTTTGAGTATGTACCTATAGTGAGATTCGGAGCGATGACGTATTGATGTTATATCGTGATGATTATATCGTTATCGTTTTTGGGAGCCGACATGTTATTCTTGATTACCATTTCCGAACATATCGCCGTTTGAGATAGTAGTCGAAAGGCTTTCAAACCCATCAAGCAATAATAATTGAGCTTATGTTACATAGATGTGAAACGAAATAAAAGCTTTTAAAAATGCTCTATCCAGTAAACGAGGGCTGTATCTTCGTGCGAGTGTTCCAGGCACGTGAGGTGGACGATAAATCCCGTGCTTTGTGCTCTCCAGCGCCCAGCTTTTTTTACATTTTCGGAGCTCAGCACCAGATCTCCTAAATTAAATGGAACAATAGTGGAGTGGTTATCTGTAATCTCAATTCACAAAAAATAAGGTACACATCCCGCTGTGTTTTTGTTGTTTTTGAATTATTGTTTGAGCAACTGGAGTTCTTCTCTGCCTAAAGAAGACTTGTTATGTCGTAAAAAAAATGTTTTGTATTAGTAATGGGTATAGTACCTTTTTTTTTTTTTTTTTTTTTTTTTTTTTTTTTTTTTTTTTTTTTTTTTTTTTTTGGTGCCCGGGGGAAAACTCATTTATGAGCTTACCCCCCCGTGCCTCGGGGGAGGTCACGGGGGGAGTGTGGGCTTCCCGCTCGCCCACTGCGCAGCGGACTACCCACCAAAAACCCCCGGGGCGTTTACGGCTCAGCTTCTGGACGGGGTTGCGGTGCCACTTTCGCACTACACGCGGAACCCCGTCAGCCGTCGTCCGCCCCCCCGGGGCGGACCCGCCTCGCGAGGAGCCTAGCTCCCCCGCTTGGCTCGGGCGGTGCGCCCACGCTAGACGCACTGCCCCCGCCTCGGGAGGGCCCTACCTATAAGCAGGTGCGGGACGCCGAATGCCCCCGCATCCGACGCCCCAGGCCCTCCCGGAGGAGACGGAGGGGTAAAACCGCGCCCCGGTCTCCGTGCTCATGAGAGCACCGTCGTGTCCCCCGCCTGCCACGGCGCCCGCACGGGGCGCCGCTTAGAACGGGGGCCATCACAATGGCGCGCGGTCGCAAGAACACGGCCGCGCGCTCCATCTCCTCTGAGTCAGGTGCAGAGGGGGGTACCTGACCCCCCCTCTGATGTCAAGTCCGGTGTTGCCCCCATCCCGATATGGCCAATCAGGGTGGGGGCCCTTCTCCTACTGTGTCACGTCCGGTAAATAAATAAGCGCGCTGCCAGCGGGAGCAGGGGGATCCTCATACCCAAAGGGTAACCCCCTGATCCCACGTTGGTAGGCAGCGCGCTCCTCCTCGTACAGCCCCCCCTAAGAGGGGCTGTCCACCTCCTAAGTCTCGTCCAGCCGCGCGCTGCCAGCGGGAGCAGGGGGACCACTACCCAATAAGGTAACCCCCTGGTCCCACGCTGGAAGACAGCGCGCCCCTATCTTGTCCCGTCCGGTGTAGCCACACCGGAGGGCCACGCGTGCTAACGCGGCCCCCTCGGCAAGCTCGTCCATGGCCCTGCGGCCTTCGGACTCCGCTCAGCCCATACGCCCCATCCGCTGTGCCCTCTGCTGACCCAATCAGAGGGACACGCGGAGGGGCCCACCTCGCCGGGTTATCAGCTACCTGTCAGCAACCTCTCCGGGACCGAAAAGTCAACCAGAAGAGGTTGCTGACAGGTACCCAGGGTGCACCGCGTGGAGGTTACCCGGCATAGCACCCCAATGGGTATAGTACCTAACTCAAATCTGCGGCGCTAGTACAAATCTTTTCGGTCGAATAATTCGATAAAATCGACAGTTAAAATCGATAAAACCCACTCTATCGGTTTTAACTGTTAATTTTATCGAATAAAACCCACTTTATCGATTTTAACTGTCAATTTTATCGAGTGTTATCGAATTTTATCGACCCGAATAGATCCATACTTGCGCCGCTGATACAAATAGTAGTTTTGAAATTTTACTTTGAAATTGGAGATGAGTGTACAAAACACTCTAATCTGACTATAAAATATTTTTCACCAGTTATTTATATTTGTTTTAGTAATAACACAAATTTTGTTTAGTAAGAAACCTCCACTAATTCCCGCCACATACAAGTAGGAAGAAAGTAAGAAACTAGCAACAAACAAAACCTTGGCAAACCATACGATCAAAACTCAACAACACTTTTATTCCTAGCTCAAACGGCAAATCTCGAGTGAAAAAGATAGGCATCAATCTTTTAGATAGAAAAGAGCCCTGCCCCCCGAGACTTCACAATGTACCGTTACTGAGCGGAATCCTTGATGCATCCTTTTCAATGCACCCCGCTTTATACGTGAATACCAAATTGAAAATTTATATGGATCAGTCTGAATAAAGTGGGGTATAATGGAGATATTTGATTTTACACTTCGTGGCAATTCTCTGTGCCAGTTTTTATTCGTTTTCTTTTCTTTAGGGGCTTATTGTTTTGGTGCCAGTTTTGTTAAATTGTAGTGGTAGGATAATATAAAATTAGTAATAAAGTAGCATCGATCCAAGACAGTCGTTTGAATACATCTTCCCCCGCGCCCCGACACACCTCATGGATCCTGGCAAGGTCGCCATGAGGTGTGTCGAGGCGCGGGGGAAGATGTATTCAAACGACTGTCTTGTATCGATGCTACTATAATACTAATTTTATATTATCCTACCACTACAAAATGTTTATAATTTTTTATCACTGGTTATATCAACAATAATGGTCTTATTGATATCGTTATTTTTACGTAACTTCGTTGAGGATGTAAGACGAAATTAGGAACACTGTCGTATGTGAACGAATCAGTTAAAACGTTTGGAAATAATTTGTCGCGTACATTTTTTATTAACGAACCACATTCTTAGGTTACTAAACTACTACAAATACTTACTTTGGCTTGAATCCTATCAATAAAATATCAAGATTGTTAAAAATATTGGTAATTTAGTAGGACTAACTCTTCTGCGAGCGTGAGCGTGACCGTTTGGGTGGTTACCACCGCTTTGCTTGTGTAGTCTGCCGCCAAGCAGTGCAAGCATTACGTTACGATTTGCTAAGTAGTCAGTGAAATTTCTGAGCTTATAATCTAAAATCTTAAAGTAACGAGACATTATGTCAAAGTTCTGTGTCGCACTGCAATTGTTATTTATTTTATTTATTTATTTATTTATTCATTATTAATCATAACCTCAGAGTGAGCATTACAGTTTCCCAATGCGCCCACTCCAAGTCCTTAAAACTAGACACACATGTTATAAAAAACAATAAAATTAATAATTAGCCTAATTCAACAAAGCACTTCAGCAAACTTCATAGCTGCGCTATGAAATTCTGATTGAGTGCAATGAAACAAATCCAAATGCTGGCCTTGGTGCAAAAGAGCGTTGAGCAGTCGCAACGCCCGAGGAAGCGGCGACTGGCTTCTCAAAATAGTTCTCGAACAAGGCACTGAAAACAAATTGTGACGTCTAGCCCTAATGTATTTGTCCGGAACTGCCAAAGGTATAAGCTCTAGTAAAAATGAGTTGGACCTGCGACCCACCACCAAATCCGCTATGTATCTCATCAGGGAAACAAGTTATGGGCTGGTGTCATGCTTACTTGTGTCCACTGTGTCTGTTCTGTCAGTTATCCAATGGCATTAAAATACGTCTTAGTATATAAATCTGAAAAAAAACAATGTCCGTTTCTCTGTTACATCTTCACAGTGAATTGAGCTCTTGCCAAGAGACAAACCATTTTTTTTAGATAATGATATCATTTTTTTTGATATAATTACTATCCAGTACCTACAAATATTTCTTCATCACAAAGTCTTTTTACTACCAATAGCATAATAGAGCCATGTAATTTTCTCAATAAGCGGTTTGTAAATAGCTGTCTATTCCGATATTGTCCGTCAGGCACCGGACGTTAAATACAGGGTGGGTGACACTTGTCCTGCTTTCCCTTGTCATTTTCAAGAAACGTTCCTTCCCATTGAAGAATCAAATCAGTGAAGATACGTTATAATTCTGTTTTGTGGTTGCAGTCCATGAAGCTTCAGTTTTTTAACCGACTTCAAAAAAAGGTTATTTTTGTGTGAAGTTGTTACTAACTTGATTTCCTCGTCAGCTGTCAACCGATTTCAATTTTTTTTTTCATTGGTAGAGTACATATCAAGGATGGTCCTTTCCTAAATTTTATGAAGAATACACCCCTAAGGGGAGAAAATGGGCGATACAATTACATTTACAACGATATTTTCGTCAAAAACGGTTGCAATTTTTGTAAATAGGTTTGTGTATGATAGGATTCTCTGCAAGTGCAGCATGTCGGCCCAGAAGATACTTTCGACTAGATTAGGTTGTAGTTTTTGGTAAAAACAAGATGCTAGCTTCCCTGGACCAAGCGTCAACTAGCCTATGAATAAGCATTTTGACTTATTTTTTTTAATAGTTTTTAATACCTTAAATCATTAGAGATTTCTCACAGGCACAAAATGTCAAATATTTTTTTTATTTATTATATTATTTGGCTATTGGGTATACCGTATAATCAACTTTACAGCTCGTAGTTTGTAAGCAAGCATGAATACCGTCATAGTCAAATAACGCGTCCGCTTTTTTATGTATCAACGTTCCATACATTATCAGCTTTGAAGACTTTACATATGCAAAAAGGTAAACGTATCTTTGATTAGTGATTCTAAGGGCTAATATTGCATCGAGTATCGCAGGAAAACGCGATAAACGAACGTTTAAAATTTATTTATAATTCATACATTTGCGTGGGAAGTCCAACGATTGTTTTGAAATGAAATGTCGCCTTGGAAACTAATATTGAAATGCAAGTTATTTGATTAATTAATCAACATTTTGGCAACTTCGATTTGATATATACCTACTTACTAGATCGGAGATCGGATTTCACCAATCATTTTAAACCGAAGCTCAACTACGAACTAGGTATAACTCGTGAACCGAACTTTGAATTATTTTAAACGAGTATTTTGACATATGCTGTCAAAGCTAGCTCTGGATCGGCCGTGAACTGCTGATTCACGGCCGATCCAGAGCTAAATTGATGCCGCGTAAGTTTGATGATTTAATCAAATTTACGCGGTGAACAGCAAATATTTAAACCCCAGCTTAAAACTAGATTTGGAAATTTGAACGTCGGTCACGTGAACTTTGTTTATTTCAGATTTGGTGAACTGCGACCTGAGAATAGGTCGTGTGCTAAACACACTTACGAGTAACTTAGAGTAACGAATGTTCCAATTGCATCTCCTAGACGGAAAACACCGTGATTGCCTACCTCTTGGGGACACGTTTTCAAAATAGTTTGGTCTAGTGTTGTTGTGGTTCAGTTATCCAAATACTACTAGACTTGTTTTGACTTACATTTTCATCAGATGTTTAAAAAACGGTTTGAAACATAAAAAAGTAGTGTCTGTTTCTCATTATTTATTTAGTCATGCTTTCCAGTTTCTTTAATTTCTACTTACCGTAGCTATCTCGTAGCACTCGTAGCCCGTAGCTGTAGCACATTTTTTTCGTGCGACATTGTAGATTATATCTGTGCTACGAACTCCATAAATATTAATTTAGTCTATAAATTTTAAATGAATAAACTTTTTTAATTAAAATTTGCTATGAATATTCACTCTATACGTCTCGTGGCGCGTTACGTTATAGTTCGTAATTTACCGAAGCGTTTTGCTCCATTATATTCTTTGATTTCCTCAATTTTCGTCATTCTTTTGTGCTCCACGCAGTCCATTAGCTCTTATAGTTCATAAGGACCATCGTCCTGCTATCTAGTTCTTAACCTTTGTTCACATGACGTCGGCAATTCCGTGGCGTTAGGTGGGCATTAGGTATAGTATAACTACATTGATATGTTGTGATTGCTTTATTATTCGTATTACGCGATTTTGATTCTTAAAGTATTAATTATTAGTTACTGTAATTAAAAATTAAATATAAAAGTATTGGATAAATCCTGTTGGCAGCGAAATTTTTGGGATGTATATATTTACGTTAACATCCGTGTCGATAAACACTTTCAAATATATTAATAAATAAATATTGTATATGAACAAAAAAGTTTGTTATGAAACTGAGTAAAAAAATTTGCTATAATATACCACGCATTTTGACCGATAATGCTGCTGCCCATACCCTGGATATTCCCTTAGTCGGCTCTTTGGGTACCCTAGAGAAGAGACGGGTGGCACTATTCTTGGCCGAGTGTGCTCCCGGGCCGAGAGATAAACTGATTTGTGTCTTAGAATATTTTCGATCTCCTCAACGTGGTCAATCAGATACTAAACGTGACATTTCGGTGAAGCTATCTGGTAAATGTAGTGTGCCGCAGTATTTCATAGGTTCCGAGTGAGCGGGCACGGCGACGCCGGAATGTCTGTGTGCTAACTCACAGCCGTCCTGGCTATCTCGGAGAGATGTCATGTTGATGAAATATGCCACCCCTGGGTTGTACATAGAATAGATATCTGTAAAATATATAATAGAATAGTTATCAGCGCTGTGGATGTGTCCACGGCATTTAGCTGAGCTCCGACCATATCCGGGACTGCAAACGACAGCAGCATACAGCATGATTAAAAAATCATATTACTGTTTTTAATACTGTCTAGTTTTTAGTTACGATAAATGTATTATTTTATTTGTTATTCTGTGGTGTACAGTTCCTTGGAATAAACTGTGTTTTTTCTTTCTTTCTAAAGTTGTCCAATACAGTCTAGAAATAAGTATTAAAAAAAAGCGAAGAACCGACTTCAGTGACAAACTACTGAAACGATTTTGATGAAATTTCTATGGGAACAATCTGAAAGTATACCCTTTCAAATAAAAAAATAATTTTCTAAATCGGTTTATAAATGACCGAGATCTGAGGTAACAAACATAAAAAAAAAATACCCGACGAATTGATAACCTCCTCCTTTTTTGGAAGTCGGTTAAATAAAATAACTGAAATACACTGTCCAGTGTCCATGTATTTAACATTTTATTCCCCGTTAACAGTTGTACACAAATAGGTATAGAAAAATAATTAAATGACACTGTCGATGTATAAAATTTTATTTATCTCCACAATTGTCTGGAAGATACCGCTTTAGCGATAGGTTTGACGAATGTAGAAACAAAAAGCTTCATGCTTCCGATGAAGAATGATTCAAATCCGACAGTAGCTTTTGGTAAATGATAGCAACGTGATGCAACCACTGCACGGTGGTACGGCATTTTTAGTCCTCGTCTGTCTAGCTAGCTAGCACCAATTTCCAGCTACTCTCAGGTTAAAAATCAGTCATCTAGCACCTAAATATATACATCACAAAAATTTCGCTTCCAACAGGATTCGAACCTGCGTCTTCTGGTTATCTAGACTAGACGCCTTAACCAACTAGGCTATGGGAGCAACCGGTGTGAAGTTAGCGTCCCAAAGTTAGCGGAATGAGATAACCCGACCAAATTAAAAAGTCAACATTATTCCCATAGTGTTTAAAAAAAAAGGAATATATCACGTGACAATGCTCATTGATACCATTCAGAAGCATATATCTATGGACTTTGGACGTTTGGAAATGGTAAAAATAATAAAAAAATACGTCTTATAACTTAGTTTTATAAACATTTCAGTCATTTCTAAACAACCGAAGCCCATACGGCTATATACATCTGAAAGGACTCGGCGAGGCCTATCGAATGCAGTTTTCAGTTTTCTGAAACACTCTGTGCATCATGCTGAAAAATGCTGAAAGAAGTTTTAGCTATTTTTTTAACTTTTCGGTCATTTCTAAACGACCGAAGCCCATACGGCTATATACATCTGAAAGGTCTCGGCGAGGCCTATCGAATGCAGTTTTCAGTTTTCTGAAACACTATGTGCATCATGCTGAAAAACGCTTAAATCAACTTTTATTGGTAAGCTTTTAAACATTTCGGTCATTTCTAAACGACCGAAGCCCATATGGCTATATACATCTAAAAGGGCTCGGCGAGGCCTATCGAATGCTGGTTTCAGTTTTCTGAAACACTCTGTGCATCATGCTGAAAAATGCTGAAAGAACTTTTAGCTATTTTTTTAACTTTTCGGTCATTTCTAAACGACCGAAGCCCATACGGCTATATACATCTGAAAGGTCTCAACGAGGCCTATCGAATGCAGTTTTCAGTTTTCTGAAACACTCTGTGCATCATGCTGAAAAATGCTGAAAGAACTTTTAGCTATTTTTTTAACTTTTCGGTCATTTCTAAACGACCGAAGCCCATACGGCTATATACATCTGAAAGGACTCGGCGAGGCCTATCGAATGCAGTTTTCAGTTTTCTGAAACACTCTGTGCATCATGCTGAAAAATGCTGAAAGAACTTTTAGCTATTTTTTTAACTTTTCGGTCATTTCTAAACGACCGAAGCCCATACGGCTATATACATCTGAAAGGGCTCGGCGAGGCCTATCGAATGCAGTTTTCAGTTTTCTGAAACACTATGTGCATCATGCTGAAACTGCTGAAAGAACTTTTAGCTATTTTTTAAACATTTCGGTCATTTCTAAACGACCGAAGCCCATAGAGCTATATACATATGAAAGGTCTCGGCGAGGCCTATCGAATGCGGGTTTCAGTTTTCTGAAACACTATGTGCATCATGCTGAAAAACGCTTAAATCAACTTTTATTGGTAAGCTTTTAAACATTTCGGTCATTTCTAAACGACCGAAGCCCATATGGCTAAATACATCTAAAAGGGCTCGGCGAGGCCTATCGAATGCTGGTTTCAGTTTTCTGAAACACTCTGTGCATCATGCTGAAAAATGCTGAAAGAACTTTTAGCTATTTTTTTAACTTTTCGGTCATTTCTAAACGACCGAAGCCCATACGGCTATATACATCTGAAAGGTCTCGACGAGGCCTATCGAATGCAGTTTTCAGTTTTCTGAAACACTCTGTGCATCATGCTGAAAAATGCTGAAAGAACTTTTAGCTATTTTTTTAACTTTTCGGTCATTTCTAAACGACCGAAGCCCATACGGCTTTATACATCTGAAAGGTCTCGGCGAGGCCTATCGAATGCAGTTTTCAGTTTTCTGAAACACTCTGTGCATCATGCTGAAAAATGCTGAAAGAACTTTTAGCTATTTTTTTAACTTTTCGGTCATTTCTAAACGACCGAAGCCCATACGGCTATATACATCTGAAAGGCCTCGGCGAGGCCTATCGAATGCAGTTTTCAGTTTTCTGAAACACTCTGTGCATCATGCTGAAAAATGCTGAAAGAACTTTTAGCTATTTTTTTAACTTTTCGGTCATTTCTAAACGACCGAAGCCCATACGGCTATATACATCTGAAAGGTCTCGACGAGGCCTATCGAATGCAGTTTTCAGTTTTCTGAAACACTCTGTGCATCATGCTGAAAAATGCTGAAAGAACTTTTAACTATTTTTTTAACTTTTCGGTCATTTCTAAACGACCGAAGCCCATACGGCTATATACATCTAAAAGATCTCGGCGAGGCCTATCGAATGCAGTTTTCAGTTTTCTGAAACACTCTGTGCATCATGCTGAAAAATGCTGAAAGAACTTTTAGCTATTTTTTTAACTTTTCGGTCATTTCTAAACGACCGAAGCCCATACGGCTATATACATCTGAAAGGGCTCGGCGAGGCCTATCGAATGCAGTTTTCAGTTTTCTGAAACACTATGTGCATCATGCTGAAACTGCTGAAAGAACTTTTAGCTATTTTTTAAACTTTTCGGTCATTTCTAAACGACCGAAGCCCATAGAGCTATATACATATGAAAGGTCTCGGTAAGGCCTATCGAATGCGGGTTTCAGTTTTCTGAAACACTATGTGCATCATGCTGAAAAACGCTTAAATCAACTTTTATTGGTTAGCTTTTAAACATTTCGGTCATTTCTAAACGACCGAAGCCCATACGGCTATATATATCTGAAAGGTCTCGGCGAGGCCTATCGAATGCAGTTTTCAGTTTTCTGAAACACTATGTGCATCATGCTGAAAAATGCTGAAAGAACTTTTAGCTATTTTTTAAACATTTCGGTCATTTCTAAACGACCGAAGCCCATAGAGCTATATACATATGAAAGGTCTCGGCGAGGCCTATCGAATGCGGGTTTCAGTTTTCTGAAACACTATGTGCATCATGCTGAAAAACGCTTAAATCAACTTTTATTGGTAAGCTTTTAAACATTTCGGTCATTTCTAAACGACCGAAGCCCATATGGCTAAATACATCTAAAAGGGCTCGGCGAGGCCTATCGAATGCTGGTTTCAGTTTTCTGAAACACTCTGTGCATCATGCTGAAAAATGCTGAAAGAACTTTTAGCAATTTTTTTAACTTTTCGGTCATTTCTAAACGACCGAAGCCCATACGGCTATATACATCTGAAAGGTCTCGACGAGGCCTATCGAATGCAGTTTTCAGTTTTCTGAAACACTCTGTGCATCATGCTGAAAAATGCTGAAAGAACTTTTAGCTATTTTTTTAACTTTTCGGTCATTTCTAAACGACCGAAGCCCATACGGCTATATACATCTGAAAGGTCTCGGCGAGGCCTATCGAATGCAGTTTTCAGTTTTCTGAAACACTCTGTGCATCATGCTGAAAAATGCTGAAAGAACTTTTAGCTATTTTTTTAACATTTCGGTCATTTCTAAACGACCGAAGCCCATACGGCTATATACATCTGAAAGACCTCGGCGAGGCCTATCGAATGCAGTTTTCAGTTTTCTGAAACACTATGTGCATCATGCTGAAACTGCTGAAAGAACTTTTAGCTATTTTTTAAACTTTTCGGTCATTTCTAAACGACCGAAGCCCATAGAGCTATATACATATGAAAGGGCTCGGCGAGGCCTATCGAATGCAGTTTTCAGTTTTCTGAAACACTATGTGCATCATGCTGAAACTGCTGAAAGAACTTTTAGCTATTTTTTAAACATTTCGGTCATTTCTAAACGACCGAAGCCCATAGAGCTATATACATATGAAAGGTCTCGGCGAGGCCTATCGAATGCGGGTTTCAGTTTTCTGAAACACTATGTGCATCATGCTGAAAAACGCTTAAATCAACTTTTATTGGTAAGCTTTTAAACATTTCGGTCATTTCTAAACGACCGAAGCCCATATGGCTAAATACATCTAAAAGGGCTCGGCGAGGCCTATCGAATGCTGGTTTCAGTTTTCTGAAACACTCTGTGCATCATGCTGAAAAATGCTGAAAGAACTTTTAGCAATTTTTTTAACTTTTCGGTCATTTCTAAACGACCGAAGCCCATACGGCTATATACATCTGAAAGGTCTCGACGAGGCCTATCGAATGCAGTTTTCAGTTTTCTGAAACACTCTGTGCATCATGCTGAAAAATGCTGAAAGAACTTTTAGCTATTTTTTTAACTTTTCGGTCATTTCTAAACGACCGAAGCCCATACGGCTATATACATCTGAAAGGTCTCGGCGAGGCCTATCGAATGCAGTTTTCAGTTTTCTGAAACACTCTGTGCATCATGCTGAAAAATGCTGAAAGAACTTTTAGCTATTTTTTTAACTTTTCGGTCATTTCTAAACGACCGAAGCCCATACGGCTATATACATCTGAAAGGTCTCGACGAGGCCTATCGAATGCAGTTTTCAGTTTTCTGAAACACTCTGTGCATCATGCTGAAAAATGCTGAAAGAACTTTTAACTATTTTTTTAACTTTTCGGTCATTTCTAAACGACCGAAGCCCATACGGCTATATACATCTAAAAGATCTCGGCGAGGCCTATCGAATGCAGTTTTCAGTTTTCTGAAACACTCTGTGCATCATGCTGAAAAATGCTGAAAGAACTTTTAGCTATTTTTTTAACTTTTCGGTCATTTCTAAACGACCGAAGCCTATACGGCTATATACATCTGAAAGGGCTCGGCGAGGCCTATCGAATGCAGTTTTCAGTTTTCTGAAACACTATGTGCATCATGCTGAAACTGCTGAAAGAACTTTTAGCTATTTTTTAAACTTTTCGGTCATTTCTAAACGACCGAAGCCCATAGAGCTATATACATATGAAAGGTCTCGGTAAGGCCTATCGAATGCGGGTTTCAGTTTTCTGAAACACTATGTGCATCATGCTGAAAAACGCTTAAATCAACTTTTATTGGTTAGCTTTTAAACATTTCGGTCATTTCTAAACGACCGAAGCCCATACGGCTATATACATCTGAAAGGTCTCGGCGAGGCCTATCGAATGCAGTTTTCAGTTTTCTGAAACACTATGTGCATCATGCTGAAAAATGCTGAAAGAACTTTTAGCTATTTTTTAAACATTTCGGTCATTTCTAAACGACCGAAGCCCATAGAGCTATATACATATGAAAGGTCTCGGCAAGGCCTATCGAATGCGGGTTTCAGTTTTCTGAAACACTATGTGCATCATGCTGAAAAACGCTTAAATCAACTTTTATTGGTAAGCTTTTAAACATTTCGGTCATTTCTAAACGACCGAAGCCCATATGGCTAAATACATCTAAAAGGGCTCGGCGAGGCCTATCGAATGCTGGTTTCAGTTTTCTGAAACACTCTGTGCATCATGCTGAAAAATGCTGAAAGAACTTTTAGCAATTTTTTTAACTTTTCGGTCATTTCTAAACGACCGAAGCCCATACGGCTATATACATCTGAAAGGTCTCGACGAGGCCTATCGAATGCAGTTTTCAGTTTTCTGAAACACTCTGTGCATCATGCTGAAAAATGCTGAAAGAACTTTTAGCTATTTTTTTAACTTTTCGGTCATTTCTAAACGACCGAAGCCCATACGGCTATATACATCTGAAAGGTCTCGGCGAGGCCTATCGAATGCAGTTTTCAGTTTTCTGAAACACTCTGTGCATCATGCTGAAAAATGCTGAAAGAACTTTTAGCTATTTTTTTAACTTTTCGGTCATTTCTAAACGACCGAAGCCCATACGGCTATAAACATCTGAAAGGCCTCGGCGAGGCCTATCGAATGCAGTTTTCAGTTTTCTGAAACACTATGTGCATCATGCTGAAACTGCTGAAAGAACTTTTAGCTATTTTTTAAACATTTCGGTCATTTCTAAACGACCGAAGCCCATAGAGCTATATACATATGAAAGGTCTCGACGAGGCCTATCGAATGCAGTTTTCAGTTTTCTGAAACACTCTGTGCATCATGCTGAAAAATGCTGAAAGAACTTTTAGCTATTTTTTTAACTTTTCGGTCATTTCTAAACGACCGAAGCCCATACGGCTATATACATCTGAAAGGACTCGGCGAGGCCTATCGAATGCAGTTTTCAGTTTTCTGAAACACTCTGTGCATCATGCTGAAAAATGCTGAAAGAACTTTTAGCTATTTTTTTAACTTTTCGGTCATTTCTAAACGACCGAAGCCCATACGGCTATATACATCTGAAAGGGCTCGGCGAGGCCTATCGAATGCAGTTTTCAGTTTTCTGAAACACTATGTGCATCATGCTGAAACTGCTGAAAGAACTTTTAGCTATTTTTTAAACTTTTCGGTCATTTCTAAACGACCGAAGCCCATAGAGCTATATACATATGAAAGGTCTCGGTAAGGCCTATCGAATGCGGGTTTCAGTTTTCTGAAACACTATGTGCATCATGCTGAAAAACGCTTAAATCAACTTTTATTGGTTAGCTTTTAAACATTTCGGTCATTTCTAAACGACCGAAGCCCATACGGCTATATACATCTGAAAGGTCTCGGCGAGGCCTATCGAATGCAGTTTTCAGTTTTCTGAAACACTATGTGCATCATGCTGAAAAATGCTGAAAGAACTTTTAGCTATTTTTTTAACTTTTCGGTCGTTTCTAAACGACCGAAGCCCATATGGCTATATACATCTAAAAAGGCTCGGCGAGGCCTATCGAATGCTGGTTTCAGTTTTCTGAAACACTCTGTGCATCATGCTGAAAAATGCTGAAAGAACTTTTGGCTATTTTTTTAACTTTTCGGTCATTTCTAAACGACCGAAGCCCATACGGCTATATACATCTGAAAGGTCTCGGCGAGGCCTATCGAATGCAGTTTTCAGTTTTCTGAAACACTCTGTGCATCATGCTGAAAAATGCTGAAAGAACTTTTAGCAATTTTTTAAACATTTCGGTCATTTCTAAACGACCGAAGCCCATACGGCTATATACATCTGAAAGGTCTCGGCGAGGCCTATCGAATGTAGTTTTCAGTTTTCTGAAACACATTGTGCATCATGCTGAAAATGCTGAAAGAACTTTTAGCTATTTTTTAAACATTTCGGTCATTTCTAAACGACCGAAGCCCATACAGCTATATACATCTGAAAGGTCTCGGCGAGGCCTATCGAATGCAGTTTTCAGTTTTCTGAAACACTATGTGCATCATGCTGAAAAACGCATAAATCAACTTTTATTGGTAAGCTTTTAAACATTTCGGTCATTTCGAAACGACCGAAGCCCATACAGCTATATACATCTGAAAGGTCTTGGCGAGGACTATCGAATGCAGTTTTCAGTTTTCTGAAACACTCTGTGCATCATGCTGAAAAATGCTGAAAGAACTTTTAGCTATTTTTTTAACTTTTCGGTCATTTCTAAACGACCGAAGCCCATACGGCTATATACATCTGAAAGGTCTCGACGAGGCCTATCGAATGCAGTTTTCAGTTTTCTGAAACACTCTGTGCATCATGCTGAAAAATGCTGAAAGAACTTTTAGCTATTTTTTTAACTTTTCGGTCATTTCTAAACGACCGAAGCCCATACGGCTATATACATCTGAAAGGACTCGGCGAGGCCTATCGAATGCTGGTTTCAGTTTTCTGAAACACTCTGTGCATCATGCTGAAAAATGCTTAAAGAACTTTTAGCTATTTTTTTAACTTTTCGGTCATTTCTAAACGACCGAAGCCCATACGGCTATATACATCTGAAAGGTCTCGGCGAGGCCTATCGAATGCAGTTTTCAGTTTTCTGAAACACTCTGTGCATCATGCTGAAAAATGCTGAAAGAACTTTTAGCTATTTTTGTAACTTTTCGGTCATTTCTAAACGACCGAAGCCCATACGGCTATATACATCTGAAAGGGCTCGGCGAGGCCTATCGAATGCAGTTTTCAGTTTTCTGAAACACTATGTGCATCATGCTGAAACTGCTGAAAGAACTTTTAGCTATTTTTTAAACTTTTCGGTCATTTCTAAACGACCGAAGCCCATACGGCTATATACATCTGAAAGGTCTCGGCGAGACCTATCGAATGCAGTTTTCAGTTTTCTGAAACACTCTGTGCATCATGCTGAAAAATGCTGAAAGAACTTTTAGCTATTTTTTTAACTTTTCGGTCATTTCTAAACGACCGAAGCCCATACGGCTATATACATCTGAAAGGGCTCGGCGAGGCCTATCGAATGCAGTTTTCAGTTTTCTGAAACACTATGTGCATCATGCTGAAACTGCTGAAAGAACTTTTAGCTATTTTTTAAACTTTTCGGTCATTTCTAAACGACCGAAGCCCATAGAGCTATATACATATGAAAGGTCTCGGTAAGGCCTATCGAATGCGGGTTTCAGTTTTCTGAAACACTATGTGCATCATGCTGAAAAACGCTTAAATCAACTTTTATTGGTTAGCTTTTAAACATTTCGGTCATTTCTAAACGACCGAAGCCCATACGGCTATATACATCTGAAAGGTCTCGGCGAGGCCTATCGAATGCAGTTTTCAGTTTTCTGAAACACTATGTGCATCATGCTGAAAAATGCTGAAAGAACTTTTAGCTATTTTTTTAACTTTTCGGTCGTTTCTAAACGACCGAAGCCCATATGGCTATATACATCTAAAAAGGCTCGGCGAGGCCTATCGAATGCTGGTTTCAGTTTTCTGAAACACTCTGTGCATCATGCTGAAAAATGCTGAAAGAACTTTTGGCTATTTTTTTAACTTTTCGGTCATTTCTAAACGACCGAAGCCCATACGGCTATATACATCTGAAAGGTCTCGGCGAGGCCTATCGAATGCAGTTTTCAGTTTTCTGAAACACTCTGTGCATCATGCTGAAAAATGCTGAAAGAACTTTTAGCA
Organism: Crocallis elinguaria; assembly: GCA_907269065.1. Lineage (NCBI taxonomy): Eukaryota > Metazoa > Arthropoda > Insecta > Lepidoptera > Geometridae > Crocallis > Crocallis elinguaria. Next base: position 3,771,362 of record OU026079.1, on the reverse strand, counting down.
ATTTTTTAAACATTTCGGTCATTTCTAAACGACCGAAGCCCATACGGCTATATACATCTGAAAGGTCTCGGCGAGGCCTATCGAATGTAGTTTTCAGTTTTCTGAAACACATTGTGCATCATGCTGAAAATGCTGAAAGAACTTTTAGCTATTTTTTAAACATTTCGGTCATTTCTAAACGACCGAAGCCCATACAGCTATATACATCTGAAAGGTCTCGGCGAGGCCTATCGAATGCAGTTTTCAGTTTTCTGAAACACTATGTGCATCATGCTGAAAAACGCATAAATCAACTTTTATTGGTAAGCTTTTAAACATTTCGGTCATTTCGAAACGACCGAAGCCCATACAGCTATATACATCTGAAAGGTCTTGGCGAGGACTATCGAATGCAGTTTTCAGTTTTCTGAAACACTCTGTGCATCATGCTGAAAAATGCTGAAAGAACTTTTAGCTATTTTTTTAACTTTTCGGTCATTTCTAAACGACCGAAGCCCATACGGCTATATACATCTGAAAGGTCTCGACGAGGCCTATCGAATGCAGTTTTCAGTTTTCTGAAACACTCTGTGCATCATGCTGAAAAATGCTGAAAGAACTTTTAGCTATTTTTTTAACTTTTCGGTCATTTCTAAACGACCGAAGCCCATACGGCTATATACATCTGAAAGGACTCGGCGAGGCCTATCGAATGCTGGTTTCAGTTTTCTGAAACACTCTGTGCATCATGCTGAAAAATGCTTAAAGAACTTTTAGCTATTTTTTTAACTTTTCGGTCATTTCTAAACGACCGAAGCCCATACGGCTATATACATCTGAAAGGTCTCGGCGAGGCCTATCGAATGCAGTTTTCAGTTTTCTGAAACACTCTGTGCATCATGCTGAAAAATGCTGAAAGAACTTTTAGCTATTTTTGTAACTTTTCGGTCATTTCTAAACGACCGAAGCCCATACGGCTATATACATCTGAAAGGGCTCGGCGAGGCCTATCGAATGCAGTTTTCAGTTTTCTGAAACACTATGTGCATCATGCTGAAACTGCTGAAAGAACTTTTAGCTATTTTTTAAACTTTTCGGTCATTTCTAAACGACCGAAGCCCATACGGCTATATACATCTGAAAGGTCTCGGCGAGACCTATCGAATGTAGTTTTCAGTTTTCTGAAACACTATGTGCATCATGCTGAAAAATGCTGAAAGAACTTTTAGAAATTTTTTAAACATTTCGGTCATTTCTAAACGACTGAATCCCATACGGCTATATACATCTGAAAGGTCTCGGCGAGGCCTATCGAATGTAGTTTTCAGTTTTCTGAAACACATTGTGCATCAGGCTGAAAATGCTGAAAGAACTTTTAGCTATTTTTTTAACTTTTCGGTCATTTCTAAACGACCGAAGCCCATACGGCTATATACATCTGAAAGACCTCGGCGAGGCCTATCGAATGCAGTTTTCAGTTTTCTGAAACACTATGTGCATCATGCTGAAAAACGCATAAATCAACTTTTATTGGTAAGCTTTTAAACATTTCGGTCATTTCGAAACGACCGAAGCCCATACGGCTATATACATCTGAAAGGTCTCCGCAAGGCCTATCGAATGCAGTTTTCAGTTTTCCGAAACACTATGTGCATCATGCTGAAGAAAGCTGAAAAATCTTTGTAACAGCTTAACCTAAATATATACAATACATACATATATCGATAATATATACATAAGATAAATAAATATAAGGTAATTAAATAAATACAACACCAATACATAAATAAATAACACCACATCCTGGTCACGGGAACCAAGTTGTGATGCCTAATATATACATAGATATATATATACTTAAATATATATAATAATCTAGAAATAAGAATAATCTACATAATAAATATAATAATGATATAGGTAATCGAAGAATGGCCAACCGTGTCGTCTCGTCTAGTGTTAGAACCCTTTATACGTTGTGTTTCCATAATAACTTTTCTTTTCAGCAGAGTTTTGAAACAGTCCCTTATTAAACCTAATTACTTGCAATAGTTACTATGAAGATTTCCTATACCTAATCACCTAATGAAATAATCCTACCTTACGTATATGAGTGATATTACAGAATACGTATTATTTTTGTCTATCTTGATGTTTACCTAATTTAGTACTGATTCTAGGTCTTGATGAAATTTATAAATATAATTTATATTTAGTACTCAAGTTAAGGCTTTGCGGCTTAGGATTGAAGCCCCACTCCCGCTTCAACCGGTGACTTTCGACTTCCAAACTGGATAATCTCCCCCGCATTTCAGATGACAATGAGATCATCATAGGGAAATTTCATTTATCTTACTCCTCTAATTATTTCAGTTGGTTAGTTAATTGGTCAAATAACAAGAGAAAAGAGGACATTATCTTTTAGCAAAAGTAAGTTTGTTTGTTTGTCTTATCCATTCAAGGTATCTCTACTTTAAAATCATAATTTAAACCAATCCTTCATACTACTCAGTCAGAATAACAAACAAAGTAGAGAGCGCAGGTCACTTTCTACCGTCTATCATCCTAATCTGAGTTTCCATCCTTCATCTCAACATAGCCTGGTTATGCTCGAAACTATTCCATACTTTTATCCAGTATAGATAAGTTTCTAATGTAATCCGTTTACCTACTACTCTACCTAGTCCTATAATACGAAAGTCTACGTAAATTCGTACGAAACCATAACAACAGAATTCCTTCCTAAACCTTCATTTTAGTATTGAACTAATTACTTGTCCCCACGTAATTATAAATTGTAATTCCCTACATATTAGTAATCTTATTTTAATATAAAGACTAATACGTTCACGTAACTATGATATTAGGATTCCCTATTAGTAACCCTATTTTAGCGTAGAGATGAGACTAATTGCTTTATCGTAATTATATAACCACCTATAGATTCCTTGTTAGTAATCTCGTTTGAAAATACTTTTACTACTTAGTTAGTAATGAACTCTCAATATAGATTTATTTGTATTGATTTAGTGCTTTTATAAGGACTAGATATTTTTAATCTTATTTTAGTTTCGTTTATTAGAAGTAAAATTTTTTCTTTATTTAGGTTTTATTTATCTTTACAAGTTTTAGTTTATAAGTTGGTACCAACATTTTATAGTTTGAATCTTTTATTAACAACTTTTGTTCAACCTTCGTGCCATTACAGATTCACAGAAAGACTCTACTTTGGAAGTCTAGGATAAATAATAAAATTAGAAGTCTTTAATTGCTTCATGGTAATTAGTATTAAGTTTAGTCTTTAATAGACTTAGGTAGAATTAGTTTGTGACCAATATGGATTCTCCTACGGTATTCGTATGGATAACCAATGACTGCTTTATTGCTCATCAAGCCCCAACCCAATTGTACTCTTAGTAATTAAGACCAACTTATGAAGTTACTTATTTAAATGAATATAGACTTCCTCATAGGATTTCATCATATAAATCATGACACTAAGCCAAACCCTGACCTATCTTATTTAGTTTAATAAGCTTTTTGAACTTAGGGAAGTTTTTAAACATTTCGGTCATTTCTAAACGACCGAAGCCCATAGGGCTATATACATCTGAAAGGTCGCGGTGAGGCCTATCGAATGCGGGTTTCAGTTTTTATGATTTTGAATCATCGTTGGACTTCAATAAACACTTCGATTAGCCAAAAAGTACCGATATGTTATACGAATAATCAACAGAAATATAAACATTAATTATTTATACATATTCATGTAAATTCCACAAAACGTTTAATCAAAATTGGACTGCCTAAGTAATATATATTTAAACATTTGATTCTATAAATGTATAACTGCCAACAGATGAGTAAATATGCATTTTTTTAAATTTTTTTAGCATTTTTTATAATTAATGACAGCATAAACAATTACTTCAAATTATGACCAACCAACCCAACAATTGTTAAAAAACATCGACTTCAATATGAACGCGTCACCGAATTTGAATCATCGCTGGACTTCAAGACACACATTGTTTTGCCTTAAAGTGTTCCGTTTATGTTGTTTTACCAATAACCACAATTAAAAAATTTCAAGCACCAACACATACGACAAATCAACAGATATATATACATATATATATTATATATTGATTATTTGTACATATTCAAACAAATTCCACAAAATGTTTATCTAAAATGAACATCTTGTTTTGAGATTTATAGAAACTTTTGTTTCTAGACGTAAATATATATTTTAATTTACACGTATAGACGAGATTTTTTTACTATATTTAATTATGATATATAACAGTATAAACAACACCTTAAAGTAGCCTATGAATAATCAACCAAACTATTACTAAAAAATATCGACTTCAATACGTATATTGCACAGATTTTGATTCATCGCTGGACTTCAATAAACACTTCGTTTAGCCAAAAAGTGTTCCGTTTTATTCACTGACCAATTACAATAATTAAAAAGGTGCAAGTACCGATATGTTATACGAATAATCAACAGAAATATAAACATTAATTATTTATACATATTCATGTAAATTCCACAAAACGTTTCATCAAAATTGGACTGCCTAAGTAATATATATTTAAACATTTGATTCTATAAATGAACAACTGCCAACAGATGAGTAAATATGCATTTTTTATTTTTTTAGCATTTTTTATAACTAATGACAGCATAAACAACTACTTCAAATTATGACCTACCAACCCAACAATTGTTAAAAAACATCGACTTCAATATGAACGTGTCACCGATTTTGAATCATCGCTGGACTGCAAGAAACACTTTGTTTTGCCTAAAAGTGTTCCGTTTATGTTGTTTTACCAATAACCACAATTCCAAAATTTCAAGCACCAACACATACGACAAATCAACAGATATATATATTATATACATATATATATTACACATTAATTATTTGTACATATTCAAACAAATTCCACAAAATGTTTATCTAAAATGAACATCTTGTTTTGAGATTTGTTGAAATTTTTGTTTCTAGACGTTAATATATATTTTAATTTACACGTATATACGTGTTTTTTTTTATTTTTTACTATATTTAATTATGATATATAACAACATAAAAAACACCTTACAGTAGCCTATGAATAATCAACCAAACTATTATTAAAAAATATCGACTTCAATACGTATATTGCACCGATTGTGAATCGTCGCTGGACTTCAATAAATACTTTTTTTAGCCTAAAAGTGTTCTGTTTTTATTCACTGACCAATTACAATAATTAAAAAGGTGCAAGTACCGATATGTTATACGAATAATCAACAGAAATATAAACATTAATTATTTATACATATTCATGTAAATTCCACAAAACGTTTCATCAAAATTTGACTGCCTTAGTAATATATATTTAAACATTTGATTCTATAAATGTACAACTGCCAACAGATGAGTAAATATGCATTTTTTTATTTTTTTTTAGCATTTTTTATAATGACAGCATAAACAACTACTTCAAATTATGACCTACCAACCCAACAATTGTTAAAAACATCGACTTCAATATGAACGTGTCACCGATTTTGAATCATCGCTGGACTTCAAGAAACACTTTGTTTTGCCTAAAAGTGTTCCGTTTATGTTGTTTTACCAATAACCACAATTCCAAAATTTCAAGCACCAACACATACGACAAATCAACAGAGAGAATATAAACATTAATTATTTATACATGTTCATGTAAATTCCACAAAACGTTTCATCAAAATTTGACTGCCTAAGTAATATATATTTAAACATTTGATTCTATAAATGTATAACTGCCAACAGATGAGTAAATATGCATTTTTTTAATTTTTTTAGCATTTTTTATAATTAATGACAGCATAAACAATTACTTCAAATTATGACCAACCAACCCAACAATTGTTAAAAAACATCGACTTCAATATGAACGCGTCACCGAATTTGAATCATCGCTGGACTTCAAGACACACATTGTTTTGCCTTAAAGTGTTCCGTTTATGTTGTTTTACCAATAACCACAATTAAAAAATTTCAAGCACCAACACATACGACAAATCAACAGATATATATACATATATATATTATATATTGATTATTTGTACATATTCAAACAAATTCCACAAAATGTTTATCTAAAATGAACATCTTGTTTTGAGATTTATAGAAACTTTTGTTTCTAGACGTAAATATATATTTTAATTTACACGTATAGACGAGTTTTTTTTTTACTATATTTAATTATGATATATAACAGTATAAACAACACCTTAAAGTAGCCTATGAATAATCAACCAAACTATTACTAAAAAATATCGACTTCAATACGTATATTGCACAGATTTTGATTCATCGCTGGACTTCAATAAACACTTCGTTTAGCCAAAAAGTGTTCCGTTTTTATTCACTGACCAATTACAATAATTAAAAAGGTGCAAGTACCGATATGTTATACGAATAATCAACAGAAATATAAACATTAATTATTTATACATATTCATGTAAATTCCACAAAACGTTTCATCAAAATTGGACTGCCTAAGTAATATATATTTAAACATTTGATTCTATAAATGAACAACTGCCAACAGATGAGTAAATATGCATTTTTTATTTTTTTAGCATTTTTTATAATTAATGACAGCATAAACAACTACTTCAAATTATGACCTACCAACCCAACAATTGTTAAAAAACATCGACTTCAATATGAACGTGTCACCGATTTTGAATCATCGCTGGACTGCAAGAAACACTTTGTTTTGCCTAAAAGTGTTCCGTTTATGTTGTTTTACCAATAACCACAATTCCAAAATTTCAAGCACCAACACATACGACACATCAACAGAGAGAATATAAACATTAATTATTTATACATGTTCATGTAAATTCCACAAAACGTTTCATCAAAATTCGACTGCCTAAGTAATATATATTTAAACATTTGATTCTATAAATGTACAACTGCCAACAGATGAGTAAATATGCATTTTTTTATTTTTTAGCATTTTTATAATTAATGACAGCATAAACAACTACTTCAAATTATGAACAACCAACCCAACAATTGTTAAAAAAACATTGACTTCAATATGAACGTGTCACCGATTTTGAATCGTCGCTGGACATCAATAAACACTTCGTTTAGCCAAAAAGTGTTCCGTTTTTATTCACTGACCAATTACAATAACTGATATGTTATACGAATAATCAACAGAAATATAAACATTAATTATTTATACATATTCATGTAAATTCCACAAAACGTTTCTATAAATGTACAACTGCCAACAGATGAGTAAATATCAATTTTTTAATTTGTTTATCATTTTTATAATTAATGACAGGATAAACAACAACTTCAAATTATGACCAACCAACCAAACAATTGTTAAAAAACATCGACTTCAATACGTACGTTAGACTTCACGAAGCACATTGTTTTGCCAAAAAGTGTTCCGTTTATGTTGTTTGACCAATAACCCACCATCGCATACGAGAAATTAACAGATATATATTATACATTAATTTTTTGTAATTATTCAATCAAATATAATAATAAATAATATAATAATCCATAAAATGTTTTATCATAACTGGATAACCTATTTTAGATTTCTTTAAATAATTAGTTCTAGATGTCTAGATGTAAATACGTCTAGAAGTAGATTAATCTACGTGCTTTGTTGTTTTTCATAGATTACAGATTTTCAATCAATGTTGGACTTATGGATACAAACTTGTACACAATTTTTTAAACAAAAAATTCAGGCAAAAAAATCCGTTTACGTGGATTGTCCAATTTTCACAATGACAAAATTGCTTTTTCATTGACCTACTGACGCTATCTCAGCAGTGGAAACGTAATGGGCTGATGACGATGTTATCCAACTTTTATGTCTATAAAAATGTAAAAATATCAAGACAGTGAATAGGTATAGGAATAATCAACATAAATAACATTTTTATAATTATGTTATTTAAAAAATGTATAAAATGTTTTCAAATTATCAACAATATTTTGCTCTACAAATAGTTTAAATTAAACTTTTTATCTTTAACAAGATTTTAAGACAATTTCGTTAAGACCCCCAACCTTTGAAATTGTTTTTGCCTATCTAACGCTCTTCAGTATTTACATACCTATAGAGGTATACGATTGTATCAACTTTAATATTTACACAAATTGTCACAGTCAACGATAGTTTTTAGTTTAGTTTAGTTTAGTTTTTAGTTTAGTTGATATACTTGTGACACAGTTCGCAAGTGCCATTTAACTGTTCATATTTCTGCATAATTGAGATACCTAATTTATATTCCGCTGTACTCAGTAAGCATTTATGATGAATTTTTCTTTTGCAGATATGACACTGGAAAATATCAGTTGTTTCTACAACAACTGCACAATATGGGCACGTTTCTCTCATATCGTCACTTTTTTCTAAAAGTAATTGTTTTAATTTATAACGATAAGTGTCTAAATTGCGAGGTCTTTCGAGAAGGCTTACGTTCCGTTTTATTTTTGTAAATATGTCAATCAAAATTGGCCCACAGTTATGTCCGTCCTCTTGAAGGTAGTGAGTTAGAATAATAAGCTTTAGTGGTGTGGTCATTTGCTTCAGTTTCAAAACTTCATTCATTTTATTTAAATAAAGTGATTTTTGTTTTGTTTCTTGTCCCATTGGATCAATTATTGTCAACGTTTTAGATTTCAAAGACAAAATCATCATTGTATAATGATTAAACAAACATAGTGGAAAAACTGTGTCCTTGTCTGTGGTAATTTTAATTTCGTCATAAAACGATTTAGGATGTAACAGGTTATTAAACATATAATATGCTCTTTCGACTGAAACAAGATTGTATTCATTTTGATTTATAATATGCAATAAATTATCGATGACAAAACTTGCGACAAATTTTGGAGAATCAAGTGTAACGAAATCTTCGATATTTATTCCACACATTGTATGTTTGGCACTTTCTATCTGAGTCACTATATACCCTCTAAGAGTTTTCTCGTAATGTCCTGCGTCTTTTATTAAGCCATTGCTCAATATGTCTAGCGTTTTGTGATTGGTACAATCACAGGTGTTAGTAATTTTCAATGGTATGGGATCAGAAGTATTTATTGTATTTTTGGAACATTTTTCGCAATTAAAATCTTTATTAACATCAATGGCGTTTGAAGGCATATTATTTGCAGCACATGTTTGGTGAATCCATTTCTCGCATTTGTCACATTGGATCCAATCTGTTGTTGGTGTGATAAAACTTGATCCATACCCGCAATAGGCGCACATTGTGATTTCTTTTTCATTTGGATAAGATAGTATTGGTCTCATTCTTTTTAAATAAGTACCATCAAAATGAGTAGTTAGTGATCTTTTTTTTTTCTCCCAAACTTCTTCTTCGTTCTGCTGTATATTTTTTATAGGTTTATTTTTTATCACGTTTTTATTTAATCGCCCTTTTGGTATTTGGTTTCGAACTTCAATGCTGGTTCCTATCACATCGCTTCGTAATTTGCGGAGAACTTGTGTACTTTTTAAATTGTGGCGCCCATCTAATATGCTGTGTTTCAAATAACCAAAGTAATTTTCAACGGGAGCGTTACATGTTCTTTCTTTTTTCAACAAATTGCTCCAAAGTGGCAATAACGGAATAAATTTGTTATAAAATACTTGAAAAAGTTTTTGGTCAAAAAATGAATTTTTTTCTGTTCCATTTTCTGAAATTTCTGTGTTTGCTATAATTTGTTTTATATGTTGATAGAAGGGGCTTCCAGAATTTAAGTTTTCTTTGTAGCCTTCTCGGTTTTCATTGCGCAAAACTTTTGTCGTTTCCATTTTTATTAGAGATTCAAGTGATTTTTTTTCCCCGTCAGCAATCCGGAGTAAAATATATCGGGCTTCCATCACACTCCGAGTGACATACTCAGAATTGAGCAAAATGAACAAGTATTTCATGTAAATGCTGATCTCTTCCATATCATTTAGCATGATTATTTTGACCAACAGGTCTTTTACTATCTTTTTGTCTTGTATTGTGGATTTATTTACATCGTTGCATAAGCATTTGACCAAATGTGCGCAGCACAAAAATATAGGTGTTAATTGTTTTGTTTTTAAGAATGACTCTAGTGAGTTTATCATGACTTCCTTGGTTATTTATTTATTTATTTATTTATTTATTATAAATAAATAAATAAATAAATAAATAAATAAATAAATAAATGTAATTTGAACATAATTTTATTGTAAATTAAAACTACAATATATAAAATAAAATTATAACAATATAAATTCATAGGTCATAGGTCATTATGCGAGACCTATAAATTCGTACCTTAAAATAAATAAGCAAATAATAATGTTTACTTATCAAAAACTCACCCATATATACTTCACATTATACATTAATTATACAACATAATATAACAATAGGTCCCGTGCCGTTCAGCTGCTTTTATCGACAACTACGCTTGCAGCGCTCAATTGCCCATCCCTATCAGTCACTTACCTATCAATATAACTAGCTATAGTTCACTTGCCTACGCTGCGCATTAGGCGACCGGAGCGATGTTCGCGCTCTACCTATTTTTGCTCTGAGGCTTCGGTCGTTTAGAAATGACCGAAATGTTTAAAAAATTGCTAATAGTTCTTTCAGCATTTTTCAGCATGATGCACAGAGTGTTTCAGAAAACTGAAAACTGCATTCGATAGGCCTCGCCGAGCCCTTTCATATGTATATAGCTCTATGGGCTTCGGTCATTTAGAAATGACCGAAAAGTTAAAAAAATAGCTAAAAGTTCTTTCAGCATTTTTCAGCATGATGCACAGAGTGTTTCAGAAAACTGAAACCAGCATTCGATAGGACTCGCCGAGCCCTTTTAGATGTATATAGCTGTATGGGCTTCGGTCGTTTAGAAATGACCGAAAAGTTTAAAAAACTGCTAATAGTTCTTTCAGCATTTTTCAGCATGATGCACATAGTGTTTCAGAAAACTGAAAACTGCATTCGATAGTCCTCGCCAAGACCTTTCAGATGTATATAGCTGTATGGGCTTCGGTCGTTTCGAAATGACCGAAATGTTTAAAAGCTTACCAATAAAAGTTGATTTATGCGTTTTTCAGCATGATGCACATAGTGTTTCAGAAAACTGAAACCCGCATTCGATAGGCCTTACCGAGACCTTTCATATGTATATAGCTCTATGGGCTTCGGTCGTTTAGAAATGACCGAAAAGTTTAAAAAATAGCTAAAAGTTCTTTCAGCAGTTTCAGCATGATGCACATAGTGTTTCAGAAAACTGAAAACTGCATTCGATAGGCCTCGCCGAGCCCTTTCAGATGTATATAGCCGTATGGGCTTCGGTCGTTTAGAAATGACCGAAAAGTTAAAAAAATAGCTAAAAGTTCTTTCAGCAGTTTCAGCATGATGCACATAGTGTTTCAGAAAACTGAAAACTGCATTCGATAGGCCTCGCCGAGCCCTTTCAGATGTATATAGCCGTATGGGCTTCGGTCGTTTAGAAATGACCGAAAAGTTAAAAAAATAGCTAAAAGTTCTTTCAGCATTTTTCAGCATGATGCACAGAGTGTTTCAGAAAACTGAAACCAGCATTCGATAGGCCTCGCCGAGCCCTTTTAGATGTATATAGCCATATGGGCTTCGGTCGTTTAGAAATGACCGAAAAGTTAAAAAAATAGCTAAAAGTTCTTTCAGCATTTTTCAGCATGATGCACATAGTGTTTCAGAAAACTGAAAACTGCATTCGATAGGCCTCGCCGAGACCTTTCAGATGTATATAGCCGTATGGGCTTCGGTCGTTTAGAAATGACCGAAATGTTTAAAAGCTTACCAATAAAAGTTGATTTAAGCGTTTTTCAGCATGATGCACATAGTGTTTCAGAAAACTGAAACCCGCATTCGATAGGCCTTACCGAGACCTTTCATATGTATATAGCTCTATGGGCTTCGGTCGTTTAGAAATGACCGAAATGTTTAAAAAATAGCTAAAAGTTCTTTCAGCATTTTTCAGCATGATGCACATAGTGTTTCAGAAAACTGAAAACTGCATTCGATAGTCCTCGCCAAGACCTTTCAGATGTATATAGCTGTATGGGCTTCGGTCGTTTCGAAATGACCGAAATGTTTAAAAGCTTACCAATAAAAGTTGATTTATGCGTTTTTCAGCATGATGCACATATTGTTTCAGAAAACTGAAACCCGCATTCGATAGGCCTTACCGAGACCTTTCATATGTATATAGCTCTATGGGCTTCGGTCGTTTAGAAATGACCGAAATGTTTAAAAAATAGCTAAAAGTTCTTTCAGCATTTTTCAGCATGATGCACATAGTGTTTCAGAAAACTGAAAACTGCATTCGATAGGCCTTGCCGAGACCTTTCAGATGTATATAGCTGTATGGGCTTCGGTCGTTTAGAAATGACCGAAATGTTTAAAAAATAGCTAAAAGTTCTTTCAGCATTTTCAGCATGATGCACAATGTGTTTCAGAAAACTGAAAACTGCATTCGATAGGCCTTGCCGAGACCTTTCAGATGTATATAGCTGTATGGGCTTCGGTCGTTTAGAAATGACCGAAATGTTTAAAAAATTGCTAATAGTTCTTTCAGCATTTTTTAGCATGATGCACATAGTGTTTCAGAAAACTGAAAACTGCATTCGATAGTCCTCGCCAAGACCTTTCAGATGTATATAGCTGTATGGGCTTCGGTCGTTTCGAAATGACCGAAATGTTTAAAAGCTTACCAATAAAAGTTGATTTATGCGTTTTTCAGCATGATGCACATATTGTTTCAGAAAACTGAAAACTGCATTCGATAGGCCTCGCCGAGACCTTTCAGATGTATATAGCTGTATGGGCTTCGGTCGTTTAGAAATGACCGAAATGTTTAAAAAATAGCTAAAAGTTCTTTCAGCATTTTTCAGCATGATGCACAGAGTGTTTCAGAAAACTGAAAACTGCATTCGATAGGCCTCGCCGAGACCTTTCAGATGTATATAGCCGTATGGGCTTCGGTCGTTTAGAAATGACCGAAAAGTTAAAAAAATAGCTAAAAGTTCTTTCAGCATTTTTCAGCATGATGCACAGAGTGTTTCAGAAAACTGAAAACTGCATTCGATAGTCCTCGCCAAGACCTTTCAGAAGTATATAGCTGTATGGGCTTCGGTCGTTTCGAAATGACCGAAATGTTTAAAAGCTTACCAATAAAAGTTGATTTATGCGTTTTTCAGCATGATGCACATAGTGTTTCAGAAAACTGAAAACTGCATTCGATAGGCCTCGCCGAGACCTTTCAGATGTATATAGCTGTATGGGCTTCGGTCGTTTAGAAATGACCGAAATATTTAAAAAATAGCTAAAAGTTCTTTCAGCATTTTCAGCATGATGCACAATGTGTTTCAGAAAACTGAAAACTACATTCGATAGGCCTCGCCGAGACCTTTCAGATGTATATAGCCGTATGGGCTTCGGTCGTTTAGAAATGACCGAAATGTTTAAAAAATTGCTAAAAGTTCTTTCAGCATTTTTCAGCATGATGCACAGAGTGTTTCAGAAAACTGAAAACTGCATTCGATAGGCCTCGCCGAGACCTTTCAGATGTATATAGCCGTATGGGCTTCGGTCGTTTAGAAATGACCGAAAAGTTAAAAAAATAGCTAAAAGTTCTTTCAGCATTTTTCAGCATGATGCACAGAGTGTTTCAGAAAACTGAAACCAGCATTCGATAGGCCTCGCCGAGCCTTTTTAGATGTATATAGCCATATGGGCTTCGGTCGTTTAGAAACGACTGAAAAGTTAAAAAAATAGCTAAAAGTTCTTTCAGCATTTTTCAGCATGATGCACAGAGTGTTTCAGAAAACTGAAACCAGCATTCGATAGGCCTCGCCGAGCCCTTTCATATGTATATAGCTCTATGGGCTTCGGTCATTTAGAAATGACCGAAAAGTTAAAAAAATAGCTAAAAGTTCTTTCAGCATTTTTCAGCATGATGCACAGAGTGTTTCAGAAAACTGAAACCAGCATTCGATAGGCCTCGCCGAGCCTTTTTAGATGTATATAGCCATATGGGCTTCGGTCGTTTAGAAACGACCGAAAAGTTAAAAAAATAGCTAAAAGTTCTTTCAGCATTTTTCAGCATGATGCACATAGTGTTTCAGAAAACTGAAAACTGCATTCGATAGGCCTCGCCGAGACCTTTCAGATGTATATAGCCGTATGGGCTTCGGTCGTTTAGAAATGACCGAAATGTTTAAAAGCTAACCAATAAAAGTTGATTTAAGCGTTTTTCAGCATGATGCACATAGTGTTTCAGAAAACTGAAACCCGCATTCGATAGGCCTTACCGAGACCTTTCATATGTATATAGCTCTATGGGCTTCGGTCGTTTAGAAATGACCGAAAAGTTTAAAAAATAGCTAAAAGTTCTTTCAGCAGTTTCAGCATGATGCACATAGTGTTTCAGAAAACTGAAAACTGCATTCGATAGGCCTCGCCGAGGCCTTTCAGATGTATATAGCCGTATGGGCTTCGGTCGTTTAGAAATGACCGAAAAGTTAAAAAAATAGCTAAAAGTTCTTTCAGCATTTTTCAGCATGATGCACAGAGTGTTTCAGAAAACTGAAAACTGCATTCGATAGGCCTCGCCGAGACCTTTCAGATGTATATAGCCGTATGGGCTTCGGTCGTTTAGAAATGACCGAAAAGTTAAAAAAATAGCTAAAAGTTCTTTCAGCATTTTTCAGCATGATGCACAGAGTGTTTCAGAAAACTGAAAACTGCATTCGATAGGCCTCGTCAAGACCTTTCAGATGTATATAGCCGTATGGGCTTCGGTCGTTTAGAAATGACCGAAAAGTTAAAAAAATAGCTAAAAGTTCTTTCAGCATTTTTCAGCATGATGCACAGAGTGTTTCAGAAAACTGAAACCAGCATTCGATAGGCCTCGCCGAGCCCTTTTAGATGTATATAGCCATATGGGCTTCGGTCGTTTAGAAATGACCGAAATGTTTAAAAGCTTACCAATAAAAGTTGATTTAAGCGTTTTTCAGCATGATGCACATAGTGTTTCAGAAAACTGAAACCCGCATTCGATAGGCCTTACCGAGACCTTTCATATGTATATAGCTCTATGGGCTTCGGTCGTTTAGAAATGACCGAAAAGTTTAAAAAATAGCTAAAAGTTCTTTCAGCAGTTTCAGCATGATGCACATAGTGTTTCAGAAAACTGAAAACTGCATTCGATAGGCCTCGCCGAGGCCTTTCAGATGTATATAGCCGTATGGGCTTCGGTCGTTTAGAAATGACCGAAAAGTTAAAAAAATAGCTAAAAGTTCTTTCAGCATTTTTCAGCATGATGCACAGAGTGTTTCAGAAAACTGAAAACTGCATTCGATAGGCCTCGCCGAGACCTTTCAGATGTATATAGCCGTATGGGCTTCGGTCGTTTAGAAATGACCGAAAAGTTAAAAAAATAGCTAAAAGTTCTTTCAGCATTTTTCAGCATGATGCACAGAGTGTTTCAGAAAACTGAAAACTGCATTCGATAGGCCTCGTCGAGACCTTTCAGATGTATATAGCCGTATGGGCTTCGGTCGTTTAGAAATGACCGAAAAGTTAAAAAAATAGCTAAAAGTTCTTTCAGCATTTTTCAGCATGATGCACAGAGTGTTTCAGAAAACTGAAACCAGCATTCGATAGGCCTCGCCGAGCCCTTTTAGATGTATATAGCCATATGGGCTTCGGTCGTTTAGAAATGACCGAAATGTTTAAAAGCTTACCAATAAAAGTTGATTTAAGCGTTTTTCAGCATGATGCACATAGTGTTTCAGAAAACTGAAAACTGCTTTTGATAGGCCTCGCCGAGCCCTTTCAGATGTATATAGCCGTATGGGCTTCGGTCGTTTAGAAATGTCTGAAATGTTTATAAAACTAAGTTATAAGACGTATTTTTTTATTATTTTTACCATTTCCAAACGTCCAAAGTCCATAGATATATGCTTCTGAATGGTATCAATGAGTATCGTCACGTGATATATTCCTTTTTTTTAAACACTATGGGAATAACGTTGACTTTTTAATTTGGTCGGGTTATCTCATTCCGCTAACTTTGGGACGCTAACTTCACACCGGTATGGGAGCAATCGATGTTGACTGCGAAATTCTTGATATGATGTTTTTTCTTTCCGGCTTAAAAGCCGTAGCTCCATCTATAGCAGACCTCGCTTTGTAGCGATTGCCTACTCCATTGTGATCCACTAGTGTCGGTTAACACTATAAAATATATTTCATCCAGCACCTATCAGTGCATATTCCAGCAGCTACAGGCACTTGAGAATCAATCCAAATCTATGTCTAGCACATCAAACATCTTCGACTAGATCAGGCGAGATAAATTGTCATACATATACTCGATATGAAAAAAAACATATAGTTATTGTTTCCGACAAAATATTCTACAACATATAATTCTACTTTACGTAATCACTTCGTTCTTGTATATCTCTGCGGCCGTATTGTGTAACTAAGTGGCTATAAATCAAAATAACTACCTACTTACTCAGGCAAACAGTTTTACCAAAATATATAGCGGCAAAAAAGGATGTGTGATTGAATAGTTTGTACCTCAAACTTCTTTGTGTCCACATCCGAAAGAAAGTTCTAAAGAAACCCTCGATCTACATAATATGATTCCAGAACAGACGAGCATGACTGCCCCAACAGAAATCTTGAAAAGATCTCTTCTCATCTCTATACAGACCATTATTCGATAGTTTCTCACGCTGCGCTGAATTGAACATAAACTGTCTATGTGACCAGCCACTAATTAATTAGTGGCTAAAAATTAATATAGTAAGGTAAAAGTTGGTACAAAAATTGTCTCTTCAAACACAAGTCTCTTTTAAACACATTTAAAAATCTTAAATGAGATGAATACCTTAAAAATGTACTGTGTGGAAGTTTCTGGAAGCATAAAGCTACTTAGATAGATAAACAATACCTATAAAACCAAATAAAGGGTGCACACTGCACACCTAAATAAAAAATTACGCACAATCAGCGGAAGTTTATGGAAAAAATTGTTGAAGTAGAAAATGGAGCAAACATGGCGTTTCAACCTCTTTGATTACCTCTAAACGCATTTGTCGTGATGACAGTACCTAATATTAAAATTAGAAATGCACACATTTGAAATGTATTATTACATTGCTACGATCACAAACATAAAGTAAAACGCAAGCAAAGCACAACTAAAATATGAGTCGAGAAGATTTCATTTCAAGCGCCAAGTGATTTGAAGGGTCCACTTTGAAAACATCTTTTCCCAAAAAAATTACAACGAATCCACACCTTTGACACTCGCCTATAAATTACAAACACACGGACGTGCGACGGCGGTGAAGTGTGAGTAATCGGCCACATTCTGGGCATAAATAATACCACGGGGAGAACGGGGAAATTTGCGGGAAAATTGATATAGCGACCGCCGTTTAGGGATTTGCATGTTTTTGTGTATTTACAAGTGTTCTTTTCTAACCACGGGTTTGTGGTCCGATGTCATCTTGGAATCGTTTTAAATATTTATAGCTGGTCTTGTAAGATCTTTGATCGTGCTTTATTTTGTCTTGTAGTAAGGTAGACTTTATAGGGCTCACTATATATGATGCGCGCACTACGCATGATGTAATTTAGAGTTTAGATGTACTGAGGCCGCAACTGATTGAGATGTCGCCCGTCACGAAATGTCGACGCGGTGTCGGTTTCTCCTTATTTTTTATCAAGAACTATTTATCGTTTTTGTCGTTTTCTGTTAGGAAGTACTGGTTTTTCATAGCATATTAGCGTCAATTTTGTTTGTCCTATTCTGTGCGTACGTGTGTCTTTGGAAACGGTTCCGATTGAAGATAAGTACCCAAATTTAGGCCTTCGTTGTAGGCTGACCTCGTAAACAGTTAAGTTATTAATTAATTAATTAAAAGTATTATTGATAATTCAATGTGTGAAAATCACGAATGCCTGAGAGTAAAAAATTACATTCAGATATATATTGGCTTGTAGAACGGTTTTTGTAGGACCTGTCTTATTATTTGTTCGTAGCTGTAGGTATGTATTTTTTATATCTGTTCTTGTTTTGTTTGAGTTGCCAGTTGCCATGAGTAATAAAATGAAGTACTGTTTTTTTTCTTTTTTACTTCAAAAGAAAATTCTGGTTCGTGAAACGTCCTGCATAATATAGATGCACAAAGCTTCGTAAATTAAACATTTAAAAGATAATCATAGCGCCTCGAGCATTTTACACTCCACATTTCTCATCCTGAGGGTCCTCAGGAAATATCTCTTCAGTTTTGTCAAGAGATATTTGTTTTTCTATTGTGAAAATGGTTCGTTTTGCTCGTCGCCGCAATTTCGATGTTTATTAATGAGATTGCGAACAAAAGGCGCGACTGGAGAGGAGGAAAGAGGCTGTACAAAGACCTTTACTCACTGGATCCGATCTCTTCCATTTGGTCAATCTAATATTAAAACGTGATTAAAACCTACATGCAACATCTTTAACCAATGTCTTCTTACAGTAGGATTTACAGGAAGGATACTAAAATGTTTGATGTCTTTTTGTTGAAATCCAATTTTAAAAATTTGGTGAGATTCGACTGCACCATCCTTTCTTCACTTTGAAGTCAATGAGTTTAAAGCATCCCATTATACGATTAGTGTATCCTAAGCTACTGCGGATTCCTATAGAACTATCAATGGCTCATTCTGGTGCCACAGTCTGCGCACTCATACTGTACCTACACTTACTACCTCACATTGACACATTGCATTATACTGTGAATGTAACTGTGATGATTAATTTTTAATCTAATTTGACTAGTGAAAAAGTGACTAGGTACAAAGAGTTTGACCAATGACGAGACCGGTTGTAGTATATCGTTCCGGACACAGTGGGTTCAGGCCTAAAAGGCGACATCGGCGGAATGTCCCGGTATTTGCCGAGAGAGGGATTACGCCCCTCCGCCTTGTGAGCTCCGCCGCCAAATATTGACATTTCGATGTTTTAATGCCGACGTCAAACAATCGACGATTTAACGGACGATCGCGTTGATGGTAGAGTATTCAACGCTATTTAATAAAGACGTAGCCATCTACCATTTAATAGAGCTGCTGACAGGCAAGTCCCCAGACAAGGCGCTAGATAGAAGATAAGGTTTTTAATTGATTGTATTCTTTTCTATAATGAATGGAATAAACCTCCGAAAATCGCTTTATCTCGTTTTTTTATTTTTACTAAGCGATGTATTCACAACAAAGTATTGTTTTGCTTACAATACAATACTTTTAAAGGTTAAGAAAAAAGATTGATGAAAAAGTTTTTATGTGCAAATTTTTGTTATAAATCAGAGCTACCACGCATAAGTACTTTATTATTCGATCTAGAATAAGTCAAATAATCTAATTGTTTGTTAGTGTAAAATACAACAGCCTCACTTAAAATACTTCTTCTATTGATAAAACGATAGCGCACACCACAAACAAGAGGGTCCTCTCAAACCCCACCAATTGCAATACAGTCTTTTTATACTTTTTTACTGTCGCGCCAGGGGCGGACCTGTGGGTTGCTCAGCATGGCTTTAATATCAGGGGCTAAATCTCCTTACACCAAAAGTGTGATGTAATTCAACGGAATAAGACCACCAGTAGCATGCCAACCAGTTGTGGGCTAGAACAATTGGATTATTCATAGGCCCACAAGACCTGTACTAATGTACAATTGTACATGCCAGAAAAACAGTTGCATAATTCCATCTGCTTTTCTAGATTAGTCGATGTAAATATCAGTAGTATTTACATAAAATCTATTTCTAAGTTTTTTAGAGATAGTGGCGTGCTTAATGTACGTCAATTATTTATTCTAAAAACGTTTTTGTCTATGCACAAGGAAGTTCTGTCCTCAGATATGTTTGATGAGCTATTAAAGCGTAGAGTTTTTAGAGTGCCAAATGCTTTAGTTTCTACAGCATTTGCCCAACGTTTTGGCCAATTCATAAAAACACACACATATAACACGGTCATCAAGCATTGTGTCAAAGATCTCAAGTATTTGCCTGTTTATCGAGCGAAATTATTTGTGCAAAAATGGTTGTTGTCATTGAACTATGATGAGACGGAAAGACTAATGAGTCATGACAAATGAGGTTATAATACTTATTATCTAGCTTCTCTTTAGTTTTTGTCATATAGAATTTTGAAATTTGTTATTCTTAGTTATTCTTATTTTGTATTCTTTTCATGTATTTGTGTTCTTCTTTTGGTTGTTAAAGTGTAATATTATATATACAAAATTTCAAAAACATGTGCAAACCGTCAGCTGAGATTATTAAAATAGCTATACGTCGTATTAAGATTACTCCAGATCCCCACGATACAGGCCTCGCCTAGTGTGGGGATCGTAGGATACATCATATTACTTACACAAATTCCTCTACATAAACTCAATTGTATTATTTAAGCGTATTTTGTTGTTTCATCTATGTTGTTTATGTAGTAATAAAACATTTTTCATTTTTCATTTTTTTTCATTTAAGACAGGCGGGAAACCGGAAAACGAACGACACGTCGTATTTATGTTTACAAAATTGTACAATAATAAATACAACAATATTAAATAATATGTTTCTTTTTGTTTCTGACATTGATACGACTGATAGATTTTGAATTTTATAGAACCGCACCAAAAAAGATTGGTTAGTGATAACCCTGTGGCTGGCTTAAAGGTCACTGTCAGTTTTTCCGTATACTAAAGTAGCTAGCTATCAAATGCATCAAAAATGGTACTTTCTGGTCTTTAAGCAAAAGGGGAAGAAGGCCCTTGAAGTAAAATCCTGAATCGGTGCTTATGTCATACAGCACTTTTACTCTTTGTCATTTCTTAATTCCTCGCGCGGGAGGCGTTAATACCCCTCAGTTGTGTTTGTTTGGTCCTCGAACGGAATGATGAAAAGTTGCAGATGGGTCCTTTGATTCGGTGAGGGTACATTTTAGTCCGAAATTTGAACTGGATCAGCATGGCTTGAAATGCGTATTGGAAGATTCTTAATGATTTGCTCAAATATGCAACTCATAAAAACTTTTTGAAGTTGGTTTGAAGATTATTGGTAGTGAATAGTGAAACCCGTTCAGGCACATACTTTCCTACCCTATACCGCAAACTCCAGCCTACTTTGACTCAGTACTAATCGAGTCATGTTATGTTATTTTTTCATGAACTTTATAGTTGCCTCTGCATATTTCTAATCTTAGAGATTGCTGTTTTGATTGCAAAACTTACAAAATTAGTGGCAGAAGTAGCCTGCGTAGACTCAAAAGTTGGTACCCAAAACCTATCGAATGAGTCGAGATTGGCTGGGGTATGCGTTATAGGGTACGGAGGTTAAACGTGACAACAAATTGACGTGAAATACATTAACCGTCGATTTTCACAAAAAAAAAAGAATGTGTATTGATTTCTCGCCTCTCATACAAATAAGTATTCCAAATATGATTTCTAACAGAAACGCTGAACCTTCTGTGAGTCCATAAACAGCTTGAAAACATTTAACTTCCGTTTAAATGTGTGATGAACAGGACTTCACTCTGAATACTCCTAGTTAAAAACACTTTGATAGACCGAACAACTTTCGAATATCCTAAAAATTGCTCCGCGCAGTTCGTCAAACTTTTCTAACTGAAATCTGCCACAATATTCGCCTCGAAACTCGGGGATAACTTCTAAACTCGATAGTGGTCGGTATCAAAGCCGTCTACATTTATATTTATTTATGCAGAATGTATAAAGCGGTCCCGTGGGACTCGGGAGAGCAAAAATTATGCAAATCTCGCCCTTCGGTGGAGTACAATTACGGGTGATTATGGGGAAGAGCTGAATGGAGAACTCGCAAATTTAATTTTGTTTAGTCCCCTTGAGATATTGTCGATAATGTTGTGTGAACAGTGTGAAACTTTGGAATTTTTACATGCTCGCGGTTGGTATGGAAATACTTATTTAGATTTTTCCATTAAAGGGGAATTTACTCGTTCGAAATACTCCTGCGGTGAATTGGTGAAGAAGCCAGTACAAAGTTCATGCGATCTCTTAATAGTATTGAGGTCAGACGCTGATCTGCAGTTCGTCGTTTTAAATCCAAGTATAAATTTGAGATTTCCGCGAATGAAAATATTGTAATGCAACTTTTGGATGGAGATAGCACAGTTCTAGTGCTCCCCTAGATAGAAACTCTTTCGCTATAGGTAAGTAAGAATCTATCAGTGTATTGTGCCAACAGCAAGCCACTTATCATTCGCGCCTTCACTTGTTTTGTACACGTCATCTTTTAATCAAGTTGATCAAGTATGCAAATTG
Organism: Crocallis elinguaria; assembly: GCA_907269065.1. Classification (NCBI taxonomy): domain Eukaryota; kingdom Metazoa; phylum Arthropoda; class Insecta; order Lepidoptera; family Geometridae; genus Crocallis; species Crocallis elinguaria. The sequence goes on along the minus strand of OU026079.1, from coordinate 3,748,940 downwards.
GCAACGAAATAAATAAAAAAAAATGCTTTAAAAAAGCGACGAACCGACTTCAGTGACAAACTAGTAAAACGATTTTGATGAAATTTATATGGAACCAATCTAAAAGTATATCCTTTCAGATAAAAAAGAATTTTTGAAATCGGTTTATAAATGACGGAAATATTTTTATGACAAACAAAAAAAAACCGAATCGGCACCTACTGCGCTGTGATATGTATTTAGGTAACGAAAATTACTGACTGTTATTGAGAAATAATTACACTTTAGGTACTGGTTAACGCATCTACAGTGCTATTTATAAGGACGCTGCCGCAAAAAGAAAATACAAAAAATGTAACCAAACTAAAATTAAAATGTAATATGATTTTGCTTAATTATCTCTCCTGAAGCATAACAGCTATATCAATGTGAATGAGATTATGATTCCCCTTACCCGTGTGGCCAGAGATAGCGTGAAATTACACCGCAGATGACGTCACTGCCTCGCTCCCGGACGCACAACCGTAATTATATTCTTTGACGACCCCTCTTTGTGACCCATGCTTTTGTAGGTATATTAAAATCGAATGAAAAGAACTTCGTTTGATAGATTCTTCGACATCTGCGACTGAATTCTTTAGTGTGGAATTAGTTTAGGGGATTGGAATGGAAATTGAATGCTAATATAGAAGTACACTTGTACCTATGTTTTTTATTGAAGTGATGATGGATTTCTAATGAGGTCGACTCCTGGCTAGCTCAAATTTTAAAATGAGGTTTCGGTGAAGAAGATCATCATGGTGACACTAAAGATAGCGGGAGAGGATTTTAATTGCTGCCCTCACATCGGGCGTACGAACAGTCACTAGACGCGGCCACTAGTGACTGGGTGCCCCCTCCAATCACAGCCACTGGTAGCCCCAAAATAGAGAGAACAGAAGGAGAGCTCGCGCTTTTTCGACAGCTTAAGCGCTCCTTCTGTTCTGTCTCTGTTTTGTGTGGACGGGGAGAAGCCGGCGTTCTGGTTGAGTGTGCGCGGGAGGCGAGCCACAAACTTGGCCACTGCCTAAGTTTTTTCGGTTGCGGTCATTGAAACGCGGCAGTACTTAGTGCCCGTCTGTCCTTGAAATTTGGAGCCAAGCAATGTGTTGCACCTGTACTTGAGAACCACGTGCTCATCACCTTTGAACACGTAACTAAAGACCGTAGTTCTCAAGCTCTAAATAAGTTAAGTAGGTATTATACAGTAAGTTTTTTGCTCTGCGGTAGCACCCAAATATAATTCTCTATATTCTCTTTTACATCAAAAATCTTAGTGAGCTATTTTCAAGTTTGTCATAAAAAGCAAATTCTAAAAGTTTGTCAACTTTATTACGGACTCAAACAAACAATCAAATTCATAATGTCAGTAGTAGGCTTAAACAAAAACATTGTAAATAACCAACAAATTAGCATAACAATACCAAAAACTGGGTAACTGTAAATACATAAATCTGTAGAAATATTTAATAGACGTAGCGTGACTAACAAAAAGGCCAATGGGGACGGAATTATGTGATATAAACTGTCGCAAAAAAGAACCGACCCAGTGTTGAGACAACAACTCAGTAGTCTCAAAACAAAACTGTGGTATGGGTTATAAGACCGTCTTTACTGCGTCGATTCTTGTTTGCTTCAGCCGAGGTAGGTATATCATCCAAACAAACAACAGGTGGTATTGTATTTATGATTTGGACGATGTTTATATGAGTAATGAAATTGTGACGTCATTGAGCGTTGTTTCTGGACAGTCTTAAGTATTACGTAGCATTTTGTTCCAGGAAAATCCAATGAAGTTATCTGATCCCTGAATCAGGCTTAATGAGTCAGAGCCGGTAGGCAGTTCGACGTAAGAGTGACAGATGTCTCTGAAAATAGTAAATGGTGAGATAATTTTGAGTGCACCGCAGTATCACGTCTTGTGTAGACAGATCGAAAGCAGGCGACATTATGACATTTGACTATACGTAATAAACACTGTGGTGCATGCACCACAGTGTTTATTACGTATTGTCATATAAATAAAGTAGTAGTATAAGTGAATTTTAGCACTTTATTGTTTATATTTTACGGAGGAAATATGCATCCCTTGGTGACGGATACATATTTCTTCCTTTTGGGGTCGAGACAATGGGCCCCTGGGGACCAGACGCGAAGCTGTTTTTTAAGGAGTTGTCCCGACGCTTAGTAGAAGTAACAGGTGACCAACGAGCTGGCGCTTACCTCGGTCAACGTATTAGTTTAGCTATTCAGCGAGGTAATGTCGCCAGCTTTTTGGGCACCCTACCTGCAGAAGGCGACCTTAATGCTGTTTTTTATTTATAAGGTTTTGTTAAATTTTGTTTTTAATTGATAAATTCTTAGTTTTTTATTGAAATGTAAATAATCCTATGTATTAAAGATAAAACCGTTACTTGTATATAACGATTGTAGCGTTAACATATAATAAACTATCGATTCATTCCCTTTTACAATATTTGTTCTTTTTATTACACCTTATAAATTTTCTTCCAAGTCCAGGAAGGCTGATAAAGAATGCGTCTTACATTAATTCCTTGTAAATTTTGTGCTAGCACAAAGAAGCTTCGTTTTTTAACCGAAGGTTCTAAGAAGCATTCTTAATTTATTTAAACTAGCTGTGCCCCGCAGCTTCGCCCACGTAATAAAAATAGCCTAAGTTACTCCTTATAACATCAACTATGCCAGTGAAAATCCGGTCAAAATCGGTCCAGCACTCTTTATGATGAACAAAAAGAGAGACAACAATTTTAAAAAGTGTTTTTTATTTGTAAGTACCTACCGCATATACTTTCATATGTTAAAAGTTGTTATTTTGACATTATTACAAACAGATACTTCAATTTTATGTATTAGTATATGGATTAAATACTTAACACAATTATTAACGTTACAAATCTCTGAAACTCAAGGTCTGAAGGCAATAAAAACTGAAGACTTGTATTTCAAGTCATTGTAGGTTTTGCTCTTGTATATTTTTTAAACTGTCGTGGTATCACTTGGTAATCCCCGTACTAAGATAAATGCGAAAGTGTGTTTGTAGGTTTCTTGGTATGTTGGTTTGTCCGTGCTAAACAAATATATTAATAAAATACAAAAAAAATAAACTTAGTAATTCAAATGATACCTACCAACAGATTCTTTATGTTTTAATAAATAAAAAAATGTATCACAACTATGTACTTACACGTAGTTTTTCACGATCAAATAAACAAAATGCATGTTTTTAGTACAGCTTTACGGCCCGCGTTGAACAAGTGACGTCAGATGTTCTGTCCAATTTGTATGAAGCGTTTTAGAACTCAGTAGATCAGTTACGCCCGACTATGACTCAGATTTTTGATGTATCTAACGTTCGATTTCCAGTTTTTTTCGGTAAGACATTTGACTCTTATGAGAAAACGAAGTGGTTGACATCATAAAAAAGGAGTCAACATCACTATTGTTATGGACCAGCGTTATGCTTACCATCAGGCAAACGACCAGCTCGTGTCGTTATCAAATAGTATAAAAAAAACTTAGCAACGGAGCTGGAGGTAAAGGATAATTGATGACTACTAGACAAAGAAGTCAAAGAAACATAAATTACTAAATAAAAAAATTATTGGGAAAACCCATCATCATTTTTGTTTTCGTTTCCACCAAAATAGGACCCCAACACGGCCATCCACGTCGCCTCTACAAGCTCATATCGTGGCTCAATAACTTATGAAGCCTTTTTAGTGCGGTTTTTGTATTATTTTCCTCCACCCGGCGAAGGAGTTGTAATTCAATTACAGGCTTACTCGGGCCGAGGGGATGGAGCATGTTGCTTTAGTCTTTAATCTTACCTTTTTAGATTAAGTTAGGGAATCAGTCTAGTATTTTCTCGTTGCTGAGACTTAGGTCTTTTTAACCGACTTCCAAAAAAGGAGGAGATTATCAATTCGGTGGGTATTTTTTTTTGTATGTTTGTTACCTCATATCTCCGTCATTTATAAACCGATTTGGAAAATTCTTTTTTTATTTAAAATGTTATATCTTCAGATTAGTTCCATAGAAATTTAATCAAAATCGGTTCAGTAGTTTGTCACTGAAGTCGGTTCGTAGCTTTTTTACAGCAATTTTTTTGTGAAGTGCTGGTTGGCGAATGTAATTGCGATGACGGCTCAGTGGACTTTTGCCGCCGATATTGTGGTCGATGGTTAGAATCTTGGAATGAGATTGAGTTTTTGAGGGAAAGCAAAACATCATGATGAAACCAAAGCAAGGTACTAGGGTTTTTTAGTGCCTATCTGGGTATCTACCAAGCTCAAATAGAAAAATTATTTCCAAGAACATTGGTATATTCCGGCACCTGTTCCTACTTGAGAGTCAGTTCAAATGTTCAACTACATCTCCTCGAGAGGCGAGATAGTGTTCAAACACGAACCTATCGATCGATAGTTAAAATAAAGATGAGTTCTTGAATTATCTGATTTTTAGAAAAAAAAAATCTTTACAATGTTTTTCTTCGTCAATAAGTAAATATCGATGCTGAGAGATGCGGTTCGAAATAATCTTAGAGGAATCACGAGCATTTGTTAGTAAATTTATGTATACACCGAGTGTACGGCGGTGTATAGTGTAAGGTAAACCTAGCTTTTAGCAATATTTTGAACTGTCTCTACTGTTCCCTGTTCCACAATAAAGCTAAATCGGCAACTCAGCGCCTCTTAGAACTCTGAACTCCATTCCTAAGGATTCCCTGAGGAGCTCTTGTGTCATAATCGGATCACATTTCTTCGGAAAGTTAATCAGGCAATCCACACTGTCCGTCAAGTTCTTTTTTCATGAGGTATTCTCAAACCTAACGAAAAAAATGGTACTGAAAAATATTTTTCAAGTACTACTTTATTCATTTTATCCTTTGCAAATCTCTGAAAAAGTATGACTTACCCTCCGCCTTCCTTAAGCCTCTTACCGTAACGAATTACAAACGGAAATCTTTTGTAATCCAGGAAATGGTACACTCAAATGCTTCCGAAACAGTAGCTACACACCATCCTATGAAATGCACACTAATTTTTCCCCTCCGTTTCTAAGGCTTCTTTCTTTCGTTACCCTGAACTATGAATACCATCATCAGTCTGGAATTATCATATTTCACATTGGCAACAAAAGAACTACATCTCACGCGAGAATCGCTCTTAATTCTAACAAGGTAGAGTAGGATTTTGGGTGAGAATGGAATAATAATTTAGGGTGATATGTAATAGCTGGGAGACCGCAACAAGTCTTAAGTCGCCGTCTGAGCCACCCTCGGAGTTTGTATGAGGTTTGTCTCATCGTCGTCAGAATATTTACTGAGAGTATTAACACACAGTGTTAATGTTTCCATTGTTTGGTTTCATTATGAGTTATTAACATTTTTAGGATTTTTAATTTATTGGGGGATATTGACGATGCGCACTGTACCCCTAATAGTACGCTAGTACCCCTAGTACGCTGCTAATTGCTAACTAAATTACTTTTAGTTTGTTAGTAGTAGCATTTAGTTAGATAATTAAGTATGGCTGTACAAAGGACGGGGCAGGTATACGAATAACATTAGTTGTGTTAAGTAACCTACAAATTTCGTTAAGTCTGTTACAATACTATATCAAAAACCGTATGTAAAGGAACATAAAATAATAATTGACCGAGTGTAAAACGCCAACGAAGTCTGCAACAACTGGCCAATTTTGCTTTCTACTTTCCGAATGGATGGATTCCGACTCGAGGTCGTATTTTTCAACTGATCTTGATGAAACTTGGTGAGTGGAAACGGGTTCTACAATACATAGAATGTTTAATGTAAGTACTACATTTACTGTCAGTATTCCCAAACAGTCACCGCCTCTAGATAGGATATAATGTCATGATACACAGACAAAGAGCGAGTGTGGCCGAGCGGGAACTTGTGAGACTTTCCATCCGACTCACCATAGTTCGAATCTCGACTCGGCCCGCACCATTGACTTATATCAAGTTATATGCGGATTATCCACACTCGCTCTTAAACGGTGAATGAAAACATCGTGAGGAAACCGGCATGTTCAAGAACCACAAAATTCGAGGACATGTCACATCCACCAAGCCGCACTGGGCCGGCGTGGTGGATTATGTACCATACCTCTCTCTCTGAGACAAGGCCGGTAGGTATCCCAGCAGTAAGAGCGTACGAGGATTGTCTACCGTTCGCATAACTATTAGTATATTTATATTCTCTAACTACATGCTAACTTTTCCGATCATAAATCTTTGAGTTCTGTGTATCGTAAGTACTCAAGACCGTAATGGAAACGCGCAAACAACGGGCGGCTTCCGTTGTTTTCCGTAGGAGAGTCGCCAGCGTCGTGTTGGCAGCGCTCACTGGGACCAGATTTAATGTTCGACGCATACTGATTTATTAGTCTGCTTCATCCTGCAACGTCCTTTAGCCTTATAGGATTGGAATACACAGGCTGCAACTCAATTAAGAAACGTCATAGTGAAACAAACACAAAATTAAGACATTTTAAAAAATGTTCCCCGTAAATTGGAGCATTCTATGTACAGTCAAGTGCTTGCATATTTGTAGTTCGCCGTGTTAATAGTTAATAGCTTAGAAAATTTATTTGATCACTTATTAATATCGTACGATTTGCAAGCCAACGCGTGACTTTATTTGTTACGATTTACGTACGTAGGTAGGTACTCTTAATGGTTATAAGACACTTTTATTAGCTTCACTTGTAACTAACTAACAAACAATGTAATAAAATCTTAGAAGTCAATTGTAACCTACTTTTAATTGTTGTATCGAAATTAAACTTTGTACCTCTCTATACATAGTACAGTAGCGTGAGGGCCGAGTTCCCGAAATGTAAAATCAACGTCGATTCAAAGAATTCTCAATTCTGTCGGCAGATCATGTCAAAATGCTCTTTAAAATAATTTGTAGCTATATGAACCTCGGTTAATGAGTGACACGTAGTTCATAGGTGAACTTCAGTTCAAAATGGTTGGTGAATTCGAACCTTAGTAGTTTAATGAAAATACGGATGCCGGCAAATAACGGCATGTACTCTGTTGTATGATTATACGTACTTAGTTACTTTAATCTGAGTTTGGTATGTATCGACCTTTATTACTGCCGTGCTTTTTGGCAGGCTCAAGCCATCAGCATGCATAGTTGTTTTCTTCCTCGATCGCTAAGTGCTGCTGTGCAGTGTGCATATAGCTCCAGCTTTCACTAAGCGGTGCAGCAATGGATATTTAATTCCGGCCATAAAAACGTCGAGGAATGCGTTCAGCATGCATGCAGACACGGAATGCGAATGGGTGTGGATGATTTGTTACGGCAGATGAAATATTTTGAAGAAATTTTGTTACGGTCTCATGTTCGCTGTATATGTATGGCTCTATTTAGGGTTAAAAACGCTGATTTTAAATTGAAATATGTGTTAGGATTCGTTTTTTATATTACAGAAGTAGTGGACCCTAATCGTGGCGTTCAATTTTTTTTTCATTGATGAGTTACTGGTCTTATAAGATTTAAAGTACCTACCTATAATGTCTCAGGGTAATGACCGCAATGCAGAACGCAAGCCAAGTTCTTAGTGGCACTGCAATTGCTATAGGCTGGCGTTATGCTTACCATCAGCGATCAGGAAAAACGACCCCGTCTTGTTACCCAATAGTAAAAAAAATACACAAGTTTGAGAACTAAGTTGTATAACCAAACTGTTATTTTCTATTAAATCCACAAAGCATTTTTCTCAGATCCAGTGGGTTCCATCCACTCGCCGTTCTTATTAACACTTCCTATAGAATACTCACAGGATCGTGATAAGTCATCGAGATACTTACTTCAAGAGGTGCAGTGACGTTTGGTTTGCACGAAATAAATTCCATCATTTTTGCCTAGACATAATGCGCTCTGATTGGCTAAGCCTTCGCCTCGCGCCGAATCCCCGTGGGCTGATACGCTAAGCGCTGATATTAGTTATAGCAAAATCAATTCTTTGTTGTGAGATCGGATAGTACAGTATTTCATCTCTAAGGGTTAGTATCTCGAAGTGATAAGTTCAACAAGGTGAGACGAACTCTAAAGAAGATTTTCTTTGCCATTGAAGGGGAAAATTATCTTGATCGGATAACAGCCCTCCAGTTTAATTATATTTCTAAACGAACACCTCAGAGTTTCTCGTCTAGTGGTTGTGTAAAGATGCGTGATAGGATACGAGGTAGCTGGATCTTTGTTGTTAATTAGTTTATAAATTTATGTTATATTTGTACGTAATAAATGGTTAATCTGGCAGAAAATGTAAATTATTAAGTGTAACTACATACATAGGTACTACAAGTACCTATTGTACTTTCATACAAAATTAAACTTGAAAATTTTCCTTTTTTATACTATTTGACAACGAGACGAGCAGGTCGTTTACCTTTCGTATTATCACCCTAACCACATACAACAAAAAGTTTCGAACCCCACAGAAGATTAGCCCGCGATGGATGTCACTCCTGGCTAAAAGCTCATAACTCAATGCCTGCATCAGGCATTCAAGTGCCGCCGACGACAATCGTGCGCACCTGTCGTTCTTTACTTCTAGTATAAGGTATAAGCGAAAACAAACACCGTTTGTCAAATACTAAAGAACCCTACAGAACAGTTAAAAAAACATCAAAATTAGTATTCACATGGGCCCTTATCATTCTATACTCTATACAAATAAATAAAATTGAAGTGTATGTTTGTAATATCAAATTAACAGCTTTTTACCAAATGCATATGAAAGTATATACGGTACCTATAACAAAACAACCATTTTTTAAATTTTTGTCTGCTCGTCTGTCTATCTGTCTGTCTGTTTGTTCCGGGTAATCTCCGAAACGGCTGGGCCGATTTTGACGGGACTTTCACTGGCAGATAGCTGATGTTACAAGGAGTAACTTAGGTTACTTTTTTAGTAGACAAAAGGTAAGTAGGTCCGCGCAAAAAAATAAAAACCTTGAAATCCAATATCTCCACGCGGGCGAAACCGGGGGCAGCACCTAGTTACACATAAAACACTTTAATTCATATAAAAACTGTAACAAGATATTGTTATTTTGTAAATTTTTCGGACGCGTGACCAAAATGGTGGTACTTTATCGTTCTCTTTCAAATAATTCGAAGTGAACCTCGGTTCATCAGTTAAACTTAGTTCATAGTTGAATTTTGTTTCAAAATGGTTCGTGAACTCCACCCTATGGCTATGTAATGTCTCAGGCTAACGAGTGCAGTAGAGCCTTACACCTCTACCTCCTACTTGCGACACTTACAGCCTTACTAAAAAACTCTGTACAACAATTGAATAGTTACGCAATGTTTTGTCTCTTTCGATTCAGTTTAAATTTGTCAAAGAACAACAAAGACAAAACATAGTGTAACTACATTACCGTTTTACACTATTTATTAGTAAGACCTGACGTGACTCTCAATATTTGTGCTATAAGTCATGCTCAATAAACACAGCGTTATGATTTCGAAAAAAAAACAGCTGTTTATTTTCCATGTGCAGCAATCTAAAATCAAAAACCGCTTATTTCCCATACCTTCGACCCCAAGAACTCTTTGTTTGGGGGCTGGCACTTAGCTAAGGGTGTCGCAGGTGCGTGCAGGGTACGTGCCCAATCAAGGGACGACAAATTGTCAGACGCAGCCCTTTGATGATGTTTGCCGCTTAGCCCTTTACCGAGGAATTTCTGGCGAAAGGGATTCCTGCAGCATACTTGGTGAATAGCTTGACCGTTTCTGAACTTACAAAATGACTAACAAAGCGTTCATACACGATTTCATACGAGATTAAAGCATAGTTTTGTAAGAACCAGTTCCTAAACGAGTCAAGCCAAAAGCCACTTGTCGAATAAAATTAGTAAGAATAAAAATTTAATTGAAATAAGTTAGGACCGCAATTTTTTACTTGTTATTTTTTTGTCGAGTTTTGAAATTTGAAAGACACTTTTTAAAAACATCATAATATACCAATTAATGTAAATAGAAAACTGTAGCAGTTCCTTAAGTAAGAAATTAAAATTACTGAAAAATAAAAATCAGCACGAAAAAGGCACTTTTCACACGAAAATGACTTGACTTATGATTACAAAACCTATTCTACCTTTGACGGTATAATTAATATTCTACGCATAACTAATCAGCACCTTCGATCATAATTATCACCATTCACTAATGAGATAGTGCAGGTCGTTGTTTTATTTTAGCTTTCAACTAATGAGTTGAATGTAAAAATAAATAAAACACAACATTCGCTTTTGTTTTATTAACTTTTTAATTGCAGGAAACTTTTAAATAAACCGTTTTATACTTTATTTTGATGTAAACTGAATAATAAACTGCATATTTAAAGTAAAATAAAATAAATGTATGTATAAAAATAGCCCACTTATGTGGTAGGTACAACACGGTTCATGTTAACTCGGGGTTGGCGTGTCGGTCACGGCTTAGTAGGATTACTCAACACAAAAGTATAGCAAGAAAAGTTTAGGAAACTAGGTAGTAGAAAAGTGACCAAAGTATTTGGCAACAATAGCATTATTACTTTTCTTGGTTATTTAAAAAGTATCAGAGTATACCGTATATTTAAGAGTTAGGTAGTTGTAAGTTATTTGGACAAATAATCCGTAGCTTAGGAGAGATGAAAATAAAAATTTGAGGGGCTTATTTTATGTCCAGCAGAACTGTTGAAGAATGACATAATATAAGCATATATGAGCATAATGACTAGAGCAGATATAAACTGATTTTAAAGTGCCCTTAATAAATGTTGACACCTATGTATCTAAGCACTCAACTGTTCTTGCGCCACCCAGACACGGATTACTCTTGCATTTTTAATGCAAGTATTTATAAATAATAATAAATAAACGCTTACACTCATACCCCCGCACTAGGATTCCCTGTGTCGCAGGTGGCATGGACACACACAGATACACATCACAAACATCCAAGACGCGAGAACAAATTTTATGTTGACACAAAATCTGCCCCGGCCGGGAATCGACCCCGGGACCCCTCGCTTTGCAGGCAGGGTTACTACCAACATAGCTACGGAGCCGTCCCATTGCATTGAGATAGTAGCCAATCAAGTCCATGTAACTATGAACTACATCACGAGAGCTGTCAAATGTGTACCTATCACAGATCTTTAGTACATAGGTACTGAATATATGTATCTATTTGCAGCTGCCCTCTAACGCACGTTATGTATCGTGACTGGAACTGGCATTTCAATAACACTGAATAGTTGCAGAACAGTCCATAACCTGCTTACGACACTTCACTACAAGCCAGCTCAATTCCAATCCATTCCTAACTTAACCAACTAGAAAATAAAGGTTACTCTTGCTTGTGGTTTTGGTGATTGTAAATAGATAGGGAAGCAGTGATTCAGAGTAATGCATCATTAGGCAAGTCGTGAGTTTGGCATTCAAGGTCCCTCAGGAGGGCACAATTTGGAGCGATTGATATTTCCTGGCCCCTTGGATGTTTGCTATTATGATGTAATGCCAGTTACATCTTGGAGGGAGGAATTCCTTTTGTCGTAACTCGGATGGCTGAGAATGTGCGTCCATTTGGAATCTTAACGATAATCTTAGGTCATAGAAGATACCTACTTGTAATAATTTGTAAGATCTTATTGATCATGTTTATTTGAGTTTTGTTCAAGTATAGTTGTTACTTTCTTTTTATTGTTTGCAATTTCGAATTGAAATTTATTGCAGTTAAAATGAATGCACTTTACTTATTCTATTACGAAGCGACGGTGACTATGATATATCAAAAACTCCTATATTTTTTTAATACGTAAACAAAAGACCCTATAAAGACCCTCAAAGACCCTAACACATTGCTCAGGTAATTTAACCCAAAATAGCTCCCAATACTGGTAAGTCAGCAGATTTAGCGTTCAATATATTCCAAGAACCAGTGCCAGGAGCCCGCCCAAGTCGTGTCGCACGTATCGAAGTACTTACGTGAATTTACCTGTGTAGATGTACATTCTGCCTAACATCGACTATTCTGCCTACAGTATTGATAGGCATGTCGATTGGTAAACTGGTAATTCTTTGACCAGTCTTTTTCTTTTTATATTATTTGTTAAATCAGCGTAAATGATACCAACTTAAAAACGTGTTTTTAACCCCTCTAAACCCAAAACCCTAGAGTTGAATATTTAAGCTAAACGTCTTTTGGTGAGTTTTGGTCGCAGCATTTGAGAATAATTAGTCACTAGATTAGGTTAAGCGTTTACCATTTTATCGTGATCAAATTATTTGTAACAAAATAAGAGCAATACTATTAGTTGCCTTTGTTGCGTCGAGACTTTAAATACGACCACAAGTGAGTATAAAACAATGTTGCATTCTGCAAAAAAACGTTTAAGATCTTCCAAAAAATATATAGCAATAGAAAAGCAACGTCTCTTAAATACTCCAAGCATTTTACGTTCATTAGGTACTGTTACTGTTAGGTCCAGAAATGAGACAACTCGGTTTGAATAATCGACACACGTGTATTTTCACTCGTAGTTCAATGAGGACTGCTGTCCTTCCTCGCGTCTTCCCCTTGCGTAGCGCTGGGACGACTACGGCGTAGCACTGACTTGCTGACGTCATAGCGTAGCACCACAGCACCACACAATGTTCTACCTTTATTCTTACAATACAATATTATTACATTACTACCTACACTACAACGCCCAAACAAACTCAACATCAAAACTAACACGCTACACATTCGCTTATAAGAGAGTGTTTTTCATCAAACCCAACAAGCCAGATGCTGCAAAGCGTGCTGCAGCATTTCGTAAGGCGGTGTACACAAAGACGAAAGGACATAAGTACTATCACTGGCTCGCGGCTAAACGTACTCCTTCTAATGACCGCGGCTTTTGAGGCGTGCTTGTTTCCTTGCACTTACACGTTTGTGGTTCTTATACACGCCTTACTAGGAGGTATATACAGTGCAGGAAAAGGTGCACATACCCACTAGGATTTTACTGGGATTAGATCCTAGGTTACGTCACTGAGCCGGTTTTGCTTCATGTAAAGCAAATCAGTTTTTAATCCAAAAACCGCAATGATGAGCTCTATAGAAATACGAAAAACTGATTTTGACCGCCTTAACTTGTGAATGCGCCCTCTGATATTGACAACATTTATACTCCTAGTATTTAATTACCTTGGAACACAGCCTATTTGTATCCGTTTTCCAAAAAGTCACGAAAGCACACATGTCAATCTATTTATTTTATTTCATGGACAAATTTTCTTTATATGAAAAAGTGTAGACATGTAGACATGAGTAATTCTTCCACTGTACCGAGGCGAGGCTCCGTCGAGACGGGGAGCACCCTTGACGATAAATGGGATGGTGAAGCAAAAATGAAAACTAAAATCTGTGTGTCTCGGCAAAAGATCTACCTCAAAAGATCGGCCTACAATCTTGTATAAAAATCGCAAAAACACCCCGAAAATTCCTTTTATCTTGAAATGCTCAATACAGTGACCACTATTATATTTTTTGTAACCAAAAAAAGAAAATTTTATCATCTATAAATATAAGCAAAAATATTTACACTTTATGGTACCTTTTTTCTTTAAATAAAAACTAAGGAATAACATTCAACTAAGAGCAAATGCGTTATTTGTATCTTATCCCAACAACTACAAGTACCTTTCAAAATTAAAAAACAAAAACGAAGTTGCAAGTCACACAAGCTCACAAACATAGTTATTATTTTGCCAGCTACGCTATCTAAGCGGCTTATAGGAAAAATCAATTTCGTCTGTCGCATCCGATGGGGCGACCATGTAACTTATAATGGGATTTTATTCAAGTTTCCTAAGAGCTATGAAGAAGGCTGAAGAGTTCAGCCTTGTTCCCTTATCTTCGTTTAGCAGTAGCCCTTGTCAATTTGCTCTGGCCTCATTTTGTTATGCTTTTGTGGTATTTCAAGTAGTCCTTGTCAATTTGCTTTGGCCTCATTTTGTTACGTTTTTGTGGTATTTCACTGGTTTAATTTTTTTTTTTTTTAATAATGAAAAACTTTATTTGCAACTAAAGATATTGGTAGCACTACAGATAGAAACATAAATATCATCATCGCAGTGTAAAAAACAATTTGTTGTAGTTTAGTAACCCTGAACCTCACACTAGGACAACCTGTGTCGTGAGATTCAGTTTCTTCCGTATTTACAGACAATAAAAGAGAACTAGGAGACAATAAAAAAGAACTAGGAGACAATAAAAGAGAACTAGGAGACAATAAAAGAGAACTAGGTTGAACTAAATTGTAATTATATTATATGTAATTAAGGTGTGTATGTAATTAAGGTATTGATACGATAGAGTTATTGGACTTCACTAAAGAAACGAGTCAAGTTTAGTTAATAATGTTAACTAAGTTTAACGTAACTTACATTTTTGTTAAAGGCTTTCAAAAATATTGTCAGCGATTGTCCTTGAGCATAGTCCTGGCTGAGTTTCGAAGATTTTGCTTATTATATTATTATGTCAAGACATACAATAGAGTGCCCGGGAGTCAAGGGATAGCACAATATGTTGAACGACAATGAGGTCACTACAGTGCCACACAGCTCTATGTATTTCAAAGTACTGCATGAGTGGCACTTCAATTGTTATGGCCGGGCGTTATACTTACCATTTAGCAAACGACCCTCTCATCTCGTCCTCCAATAGTAAAAAAGCACCACACCTTTGGTACCTGTGGTGTCTTTTTCTGCGTCACTGAGCTGTCACCGAGAGGAAGGAGATACAACGCAAAAAAAAACGTCTTTTGAACTAGTTCCCCACTTCGCATTACCACAAACGTGATCCAAATAAACTAAACATACATATAGACATAGATATTATTATGAGCATAAAAGGTTTGTACAAGTCATCCAACAAAATCTTGCAGACATATACACCCTGGGTAGTCCCGGCGTAACCCTACTTGCATCGACAGAATTAATTTCCTGGCCTATAACTCTCGTATATTGGACGCCGGCGACAGTCGCGAGAGGCTTCGATTTATGGCGCCAGTGTCGCGGGCAGGTGTGCACGCACCCTAAGATCTCGTTTTCACTATGTCCGATATCGTGCTGACAAACCTTTTATCATCTGGGTTTGTGGTCATGGTTTTATTACCATAGAGACGTGTAATGATAAAATATAGTTGTTGACTCTTTTTACCGTATACCTATTGATTATCTTAGCAACTGGTTAGTGACTGTACACTTACAGTTTGATTAAATATCGTCAAAGATAAATTATCCTATCTTTCTACGAACAATATCAACATTGAAAATCGTATTTAACCATTTTTTTTATTTTGAGTTTAGATAGCGCAGTTGTCACAAAGTTGCTCCGTTGCTGCGTGAAAGAAGGACAAACCAACAAACGTACAAACACACTTTCACATTAAGGATTCAGGAAGTAGGATGGCGGGCCCCGCTACTCGGGGGGGAGACGTCATAGCTCTCTTAACCTACACATATTTTTCTGTCATTTTTTGCGGGGGAACCGCGCACACTAAACCTTTTTCGCAAACGTTTGAACTTAGTCGTTCAATTGCTATAAATGCACACACGTATAAATAGAACAATAAATCAACAATTCAATTATACACATTTCTGTGTACTTGCATCGTGTAGTTTTGTACTTATAACGTATGTGGCCGCCTGGACATATACTTTGACAGAGGGGAATGCTTATCTTGGCGTCTCCCTTCCGTTGTTGCTTTTTGTCACAAACAGCCCATTCATTAAAATCTCCATACGAGTAGGTAAGTAATAAACAATTTTGGTTTGCATAAATCACTTGATATATTAACTGATATATTGATATAGGTTTCGAGTTTATCCGATGCTCTTCATTAGGGAGTTTCGCAGTGAGAACACACTTCGAAATTCGCGAACGACAAAGAATCCTAGCGTGGGAACTAGTACACACAAGAAACTTATTGCTTCAAGTACGTAGTGATAATTCTCAATCTTAGATTTACCTAGACTTTAAGTTCTAATTTAATGTTATTAGGTAACGAGACGAGCTAGTCGTTTGCCTGATGGTAAGCATAACGCCGGCCCATAACGATTGCAGTGGCACCCAAAACTTTGAAACACAAAGGCCTGCGCGGCACTGCAGTGCGCTCGTTACCCTGAGACAGTAATTTCACTGGCTACTCTGCTCATCAAACCGGAACACAGTAATGCTTGCACACTACTGCTTGGCGGCAGACTTCACGAGCAAAGCGGTAGTAACAACCCAGACGGACACTCGCAGAAGAGTTAGTCCTCCCACTAACAAAACAACAATTGTAACAATTTTAGTGAATAAACGTTATTATTATTTATATAAAAAAAGTCACACTCATAAACCTTCAAACAGATTAATAATTGCTTTTAGAGCAGACATAGTAGGGATGCCCTCACGCTACTCACAACATGCTACTCATGTTATATCTAACACAATACTTTTATTTATACCAAGATGGTTGGTAGTCTTGGAAGGGGGTGCTACTGGCACGTTGACATTTTCAGTTTATTTGTGAGGGCATGTGACATTTCCATCCGAGGCACTCAAGGAGACGGGTAGCGAATTGCGTGTGAACAATTTATTTTCCTTAAATTGTGTCTTCACTATTACTAGTGGATTTCTTTGCCAGCATCTCGCTGTTTTTCGATAACTATAATTTGGTCTTCAAAACGAGAGTGAACAGATACGTCTATAGGCAAGGAATGCTACACCGTCGACCGCATTGTATCTTACCAACATGCATCAGGTGAGATGCAAGTCAAACGTTAAGGGGAACCTTAGACGCTCAAGCAAACGTACGTTTGCTTGAGCGTCTACGGTGCCCCTTAGATGCACGAGCGAGATAGCGGCTCGCCGGATGCTGCCCCATAATAAAATCACACTGTAATTCTTCTTTTTTCTAAACATAAGATTTATAAAGTTATATTATGGCACAAGACATTTGTTTTGATGGAGACCTCTTCAGTAAGTAGGTATATACCTTTCGAATTATGTCTAACTTTAGTCACAGTAGGTTATAGGTTTCAGTTACTTGTTCCCACCAGATAGTGTAGCATAAACGATAAAAAGTAGAAGTAGTAAGCCTACGTTGGCCATAAATGTGATGACTCATATGTTATCATGAAAAAAAAAGTCAAAATTGGGTTACAGTCATTATTACCAATTTTTATAAGTTTATTTCTACCATTATTATAAAATGTAATGATATTTAATTAACAATTAAAAAATTACTATTGAACTTGACTAAGTTTGTCCAAGTTGTAAGTTATGGTGACGAAGTGGTGTCAGTTGTCTGTGGGCTGACTTCCAAGAAACATTAACTTAACCTACACACACTACTTATACAATCTTAAACCAACATTTACTACAAAATTTCTAACTTTTAACTGCTATTTCATTTAAGATTTCATCTCAAAGCCTTCCGCTTCACAAGAAGAAATCAGCTCGACTCGTTACAGCAGGGTAACTTTCTCAAAGCGCAAGTTTCACATGTTCCCATTGTTAACTTGCGCTTATTATTGGCTCAAAGCGATGGTTATACTTGTTAGGTACCTTATACATTTCATAGGGTACCTAACAAGTACCCTTAACTTATTTAGTATCCTACTAATCCGGTGTCTTCGAGTCGCTCCTAATCTTTTATAACGCGAGAGTTTCTGAGGATGGATTGATGTTTGTTACTCTTTCACGCGAAAATTACTGAACGGATTTTGATGAAACTTTACAGTAATATAGGCATATACATCAGAATAACACATATACTACAATTTATAAAGATACTGCTTCGGTTTCACCCGTATTCCCACAGGAATCGTGCATTTTTCTGGAACAAAAAGTAGCATAATTATGTTACTCTCCGATCATAGATATACTTTATATATCAATGCCAAAAATCACCATCCATTGCTCCGTTGCTGCATAGATGAAGGACAAACGTACAAACACACTTTCGCACTTATTACAGTATGAATATACCACGCGGATGATGACGTGGACGGAAGCTAGATGACAATGGCGGTCATCAAGAAACCATTGTTAATATTCGTATGCTTATCATCACAGTGATCGTTTTGCGATGAAACCACGGCCATTATTAAATAATTTCTTTATTTAACTATACTACTACTGCTACTTGCCTTACTACGCGAGGGCTATTAGCTATAGCTCTCGCGTCATTCCCAATGTTCTATCAACTTTCATCTGCTACCCGCGCAAAGTAAAGGCTAGGTACAATAAATCAAGCGATATATCATTCCTCGCTCGGTTTCAATCGAGAGCGTGCCATTAGCCGAGTTTGAGGCGTCGCTCGCTCAATGGTAACTTTGTTCGTGAGGATTTATAGCACCAAGTTGCGTTCGCGCTTCGGCGGTGACGAGCCTAGGAAACTTGGAGGAGGCAATTGTATCGGAAACCTTATTTCCTTGTCAGACTCTGTACGGATAGCTGACAGTTTCAAAATACGCACCTTTGATGGGTTTGACGAGCAAACTTTAGAAGATATTTACAAGCTTTTTAGTTTGGTCATTTCAATAGCTGTCGTCAAAATTATTGATATAATGAAATTATAGTTTTTTTATGTTGTAGTTTGAAGGCAATGAAGTTACTGGGTATGATTTGCTCAGGGTCACAAGCACAACGTAGTACTTACTACACAGGACTTTGTTCTGTCCCCATGTGTCCAAGCCCTTCCAAAATCAAATTCAAATTCAAAATACTCCTTTCACATAGGCCCCGCCCTAGAAGAGTGCTCATGAAAGTTAAATAACTCGAAATGTCCGTTGCAAGTTATACAACCAAGAATTACGTTTAAAAACCAGCACGACGTATCCAAAACCCCATGGGAGCCCACAGACCTCCGTAAAGGACAGCCAAGCGTCGTTTATGTAAGTTGCTAATTACTTGATCAACATTCCGCCGCGTCAAAGGCACGCGGCCCTTTGTAACTCAGCTGGTGCGTTAATTGTGCCGTGATTACTTGTAATTAATACTGAGGTGGTTAGGACTCTGTTTGAGGTTTGTAGGGCAGTGCTTCGCACTACTATGCGTTGTTCCATTAGGACTTAAAGATGAGGTATTGAGCAGATTCCCTTTGTGATTGCCAGACCAATGATTGAAAGACACTTTTCTATCTTGCCTATAAACAGTGCTTCATTATAATACTATTTGATAACTAGACTAGACTAGAGAGTCGTTTCATGGTAAGCATAACGCCGGCCCATAATAATTACAATCTACAGTTACTTAATTTAAAATAATATGACAATTATTGTTACTTAGCCGAACTCAAGTTCTCGTTTGAGTAAGCGGAGAAAACAAGTGACGTCACAATGGTAAATAACGTCACTTTTTCCTTGCATAACAACATTTTCGTGTCCCAATAGCCTGTATTTGCCTGTAGTAACTGTTCATAAAGAACTGAAACAAGTCATACCTTGACTTTGTATATTACTATCATAAAGTCAACTGGGACTTACCCAAAATCGCACAGCCCAAGCTATCTAGAGACGAGCATGCAAATAATAGGCATAAACGGTCCCACCAACCTAGCTGTTATGGAGAACAGAACACTATAACACGACCGGAAGGTTTTCAACCGTACTTAGCACCTGAACTTCAATAGATTCCTACGACTTCCCACACCCTTCGTACTTTCTATTGAGGCTACCGTAAAATGTAACGGCAGTAACACAAGTTTAATAGGATTATATCTTATTTTGCACAAAGCTTTGGATTTGGACTGTTTTGTCTCTAAAAGTTTGTTTACTTACTTGCTTCACGATAAAACGATTAAATGTAGTTTAATGTTTGCCAGAAGAGTTGTTTAAAGAAAAATACCATATTAGATGGATTATGTCAGTAATAATTCAAAATTCTCATAGAAAAACAGATTGTATTTAACAAAAAAAATAGGTGCTTATACCATGTCATTTTGAACAAAAAAAATCATCCAAAACCTACTTATGTATCTTTCGGAGAGTAGGTAGTATATCTACAAATATCGATTTTTTTAATAAGGATTTAAAAAGTGTTTAAAAACAAATTAGTGCTCCACAAAGTTTTTTTTGTTTAGGCACATTTGTATAGTTCAAAATTGTCCATTCTAGGTATCTTTTTCACCTAGTTTATTATTAGGTGAACCGTTGTCCGAGTCATGAAATCTTGTTATATATTGTAGACCGTGCAATGTTTTGTCAACTTTTGCTGGTTATCTTACTGTTAATATACTTCATGTTCGTACTTTCGTACCTTTTAGCAGTAAAGTGGCAGGTTTGTTTACTGAGACCGTGAGACGCAGGTGTGGGACGCACCGGCTGCGACTCTACTAATCTATGTAGAGACAAATAGCGTTCTTACATGTATGAAGGTTTTAGAGTTTATAGAAATGACATGCGATTATGCAAAATAGAACAACTGTTCAAAATGTATGTAAAAATTAGCGCAAAGGCAGTGTAAGCTGCATAAACCTAAACTTTTGTATATAAAGCTTTATTGCATAGATGTATTTAAATAAGGGACTTAATATTAGGAGACTCTACCGGTCATTCACGCAAAGCGCCAGAGAATGAGAATGAGCGTGATTCAAAACTTATGAATGTGTTTTGCTTCAGTAACCTGAAGTGAATTAGACACATGTAATACAATTGAAAATAATGTGTGAAAGTGATGTCCCATCTATCTTGTTTGATTAAGCGTTCGATTAATGCAAGGTGACAATTTGTGTACTTACAAAAAATGCAAGTAAGAATTTAGTCCGTATACGAATGTTTTGAGACCATAGTTCTTGTAGTTACTGACA
Source organism: Crocallis elinguaria (assembly GCA_907269065.1). Taxonomy (NCBI): domain Eukaryota; kingdom Metazoa; phylum Arthropoda; class Insecta; order Lepidoptera; family Geometridae; genus Crocallis; species Crocallis elinguaria. Next base: position 3,728,019 of record OU026079.1, on the reverse strand, counting down.
CCCTAGATATAGGGAATCTCAGGGTCCAAGTATGTGATCGTAAATAGGGTTTAATTAATTCATTTTTATTTATTTAAATGCTAACTAACATAAAAACTGCATACAAAGAATATTTTTTTTAGTTTTTTCGTTCCCAGCGTCCTGAAAACGATTGATACAAAATAAATCTAGTAGAATGTAAACGTAGAATAAAATAATGATGATGAAGTAACCCGAACCTTCCTGCCAGGTCTACATTTGTGCTACCCCTCATCGTTTATCTGAAGACGACCCTTGCGTTAACGAGTTACTTGGGAACCGACCGTGGCGTGCGCTCCATACAGGCGCCTTTTGTTCTTCTTTACCTTTCATAACAAGAACATGTTCTACATGTTTGTTAAACACATGTACCTACAGGCAAGTGTGGTAAGTGTCGGTTACACTGGTTTAACTTGGTATTAATTACAGTGCGGTCAGCGTGTAATAAAACAATAGGAATATTATAGAAGCAAACGTCCGCTTTTATAAAAGATTTTATATAAATACGTTTGAAGGTTCGGGTTTTTAGTTTCAGGTGATAAGTACTACTATAACAAACAAACAAACTTTACCTCTTTTTAATAAAAGTATATATACAGGGTGAGTTTGAATTGGTATGTGTGGCAGTCGGTGATAATGACCATGGTTGTCGACAAGTTGTGAGAACCTCCCTTGGAAAAACGTTATTCAACATTTCCAACAAAAAAACTTCAAATGTGAAGTGCGCGGCTTTTTCTGCATTTTTTCTAAATTTCTTCTAATGGACATTATCATTTAACAAAGTTTAACATAGTCCAAGTGAATCAGCTGATCTGGGGCTGCCCAGAAGCTTTGTAGTAGAATTTTGACGTAAACTGTAAACGCCTTTTCTTCTTCTTCTTCTTCTTCAATGAAGAATTCCGAATTCCGGATTTCAAAAACAATATTAACAAAAATTATTAATAATTGGAAACTTTTATCATACATTATTATTTTTACTTCAAAAATTACTTCTAAGATACCATTTTAAAGAAGTAATTCTCATTTCAAACGAAGCTTGTAGAAAGGATGATAGAAAAAGCGCCTCACTTATCTACTTTCCACAGGGGGCTAACTAATAACGTATAATGAATGATCATCCATCACTGGAGCCAATAAAAGCTGAATAATTAGGACTAATCGTCAGCGAACAACAAGTCAATAAGGCCAGCATTCACTTGTACAGATGCGGCAACACTTTGATTTTATTTTTGCAACTTTTCTAGAAACCACCTAACCTACCGTTACGATGCGTAAGTTGCGTTGTATGACCCTAATATCTCTACAGTTTTTTTCTTATTTCTGTGGCAAATACACAGCATAATACAAACCGTGTACTGTGCCATTTTTTGTGCCAAAATTTACAAGTAAAAAAAATATATATAATTTCAAGTAAAAAAAAACATACAACTAATTTTAACGCTATGCGCCGTGCTGGTGAGCTTAAAATGTGTATGAATTCATTTTGTACGAATAAATTCGTCAGCAATTATTAAAAATAAATCTCTCTAGTATTAGTTTGGATATCGAAAACGCTTCACAGTCCTAGTAACTGATGGTGAGCGCTGACCCTAAGTCGCTTGTCTCCGTTAAAGCCTCGTTTAACAGCTCAATGTTTAATTAAATTTTCTTCGACAGCATCGTCTATTTGTAAATTGTAAACAATATTGGATTTCAATCCGGAGCTATGCGCTGGAATTGGAATGTTGACTGTATTCATTTAAAAATATAATTTTGCCACGAAACGGTAGTTTTTGTGACAGAAATCCTATAGAACACAATATTTTTGTTTATTCTTAAGGAATAAAATTTTAATTTAATAATCAAAATATAATCACATCACTCCGAAGTCACGTGACATAAAACGCGCGTGACGTCACTTTCTCAATCGAAATGAGTATATTGCTCTTTCTGCCTAGTATTTTAGAGTGATTTCTGTGTATATAGTTATCTGTGCCAGGAATCGTGACGTCACATCGACCACGTGACCAGTATTGGCGTTTTGGAGCGAAATTTAAAACGGCATTTAAAATACATCATAATTAAAATATTAGTTGTTTTAAAAAGTAAATTTAAATATTTTGGGTTATATTAGGCCCATACGCATCGTTTTAAACACTTTCCCAAAATCAGTCAACATCCCAATTGTTTTACAAATGGACCTCGTATTTGTTGTTTGAGTATTATTTTTATTCTTAGATAGCTTCCCTTGTAAAACTTACAGTTCTTCAAACCATTAAACCTGGAATATTAACCTAAACCAATGCAGAACTTCGGAAGAGGTGAAAGAATCTCAAATATATTTATGTGTGGGTGTTGTAATAACAAGGTCCTCGTAGTTTATTTGTTGGGCGTTATAAAAAATGATTTTATTAAACGAACGTTTGAAAATGGTACGCAGTTTTTGTCACTGACCGTATGTACAGTCGTACATATACCACTCCACAGAATTGTTTTTACTTGTTTTATGTTTTCTGTCACAGAAATCTCTACCTCATAGTAAGATTCGAACCATAGTAAGCGGCGTCCGAAAGGCACTACAACTGAGCCATCATCGCTTCAAAAATTCTTACCTAAAAATAAATTATTTTGTCCGACTCTAATGACTCAGCCTTTTTCCAACGAACGTTTGTCTTTATTACATTGACATTTTAATAATGAAAGCCTTACAAAGGCAGAGTAAATGATAATAATAATGAAAGTAAGCCTTATTATTAAAGAAGAAACAGTATTCTTTTTCGACCCGAAAAAAAATTTTTAAAGGCGCAATTAAAAAAGCAAAACCTCTGACAAACCAAAAAAATCCCGCGCAATTTTCTCGCACTAATTCAGAATTTTCCCAACAATTATATATATAACTAACGTTCTGGACCATAATCATCGTGGTCTCGGCGCAAAAAATGCAAACCGTGGACATTTACATGAAAAATTCCCGCGGAGAGAAGCCGGAATCTAAATAATAAATTGTCCATTGTTAGACCGGGTTATCCAAATATATATTTATTTATGCATACGACATAATGAATTCCCCGGGGATGCGCGATTATGCAGATTTTTTGCGTTCTCGCTCTGTGAGATTACGCCCCTATTACGGAATCTCTTAGATACGTAGAATCTAAGAGATTGTGTTACTTTTATATGACTTGAAATGTTATGAAGGCATGTAAGAACTACATTAACTAATTATAGGCCTACTAGGGCTTGTAGATTATCCAACTGTTTTTGTAGCTAGCTAGGTTAGATGTAGTGTTTATTTATGTATTAGCTAGTTAATAAAAGCATTTAGCCAGAACTACATATTATTATGATTTGACACAAAATCCCACTTCGCACTAATATTATAAACGCGAAAGTTTGTGAGGTGGAAGGATGTATGGATGGATGTTTGTTACTCTTTCACAAAAACTACTGAACGGATTTCGATGAAACTTTACAGTAGTAACACATAGGCTACAATTTATAAAGTTGTATACTATGCGAGTGAAGCCGTGGGCAGAAGTATTACTGTATACGGGTCCTGAGATTTTACGAAACAGATGTCGACTCGAAGCTGATGACATCTGCTGACCAAGTGCTGAGCGCAAACAGAATAAATATAAAGACAGTTTTTTGTGTCTATTTACAATAAATTAATTATTATTTTATTTAATCTACCTAGTTTATCTGGGATCACTAGCACTGCAAATGGATCGAAACTAGGTACGCGAATTAAAATAGGTATATAAGCAATTATAAATCGTTACAAGATTTTCAACTCAAAATTAATAGAGATGTTCTGTTTCTAAATATGGTTTTAAAGCCTGCATTTTTTCCCGAAACATATTGAAATTTTTATCCATTATTTTTGTAAGGAAGTTACTGTGTTCGCTTAGCTATCGTTACAGCATCCCCGAATAGAAGTTTAATATTTAAGCGCCTCCAGAATAGGACTGCTCATAATTCAATAATGAAACTTGGAGAAGGTTAAATGGGAGCCAACGAGAATTATACCGAGTTTGCAGTTTTCAAGTCAATTGTGTACGGAACCCAACTCGTTAGCAGTCTTAATGGAAATTTAATATTCCTTCACTTAACAAGTCGGCGAAAAATAATACCGAAAATTTATGTATTTTGAGAATATCATGAGTATATTTAAATTTGTGATATTTTTAGTTTTACGTTTAAATTTTTATGTGATACTGAGGTATTAATTTGGTAAAACGCGAAAAGAGTGGAAAAGGCATCACCGTGGACACAACACCAAAGTTTAGGGCCTAGACAAATAGAGTCCGCTTCGAAGCGATTGTAATTCTACAGTCGTGGTAAACATAACTCGATTCCCTCCATTTTAACATAATTTTATTAGCTTCACTTGTAACTAACTAACAATCAATGTAATAAAATCTTAGAAGTCCATTTTAACCTACTTCCAATTGTCATATCGAATACAAACAAACATACCTACATAAATATAAATATTGCAACTTAAATAAAAACTTGTAATAAAAATAACTTGAAAGCTCCATCATACAACGCCATCTACTTGAAAAGCTTGAAACAATGCATGCCAATAAGAATCCGTAAAGAAAATTTGGCGCCCAATTTTCCCCCAACTTTCACCAAGAGTGAAAACTATTTTAATTCCACCGCGGCTATGTAGATGGCATTAGTATACTCTTTATTATTTAAAAAAAACGTGTTTTTAAACAATGCACAACAATATGTTACTTACTGTCAGCCTCAAAGGTATAAGGAGCTAATACTCGTATTATCCAGCCGTTTAGTTACAGCTCTACCATAAATAGGCACTACACCTAAATATTATATATGAGCTCAGCTCGGTACTGAACACACATTTATTCCTAAAAAAGTCGGACAACCTACGACCCATGATTGCCTATAAACAGGCAAAATATTATCAGGCCATTTCCCACTACCTATTTTTTTATGTTATTTGGTAACGAGACGAGCTGGTCGTTTGCCTGATGGTAAGCATAACGCCGGCCCATAACAATTGCAGTGCCACCCAGAACTTTGTAACACAAAGACCTGCGCGGCACTGCAGTGCGCTCGTTACCCTGAGACATTAGGTATTAAGTCTCATAAGCCCAGTAATTTCACTGGATACTCTGCTCATCAAACCGGAATACAGTAATGCTTGCACACCACTGCTTGGCGGCAGACTTCACGCACAAAGCGGTTGTAACAACCCAGACGGACACTCGCAGAAGAGTTAGTCCTCCCACTAACAAACACTACTTAACTGTTGACAGAACATTTTATTTTAATGTATGGGAGACATTTTTAAAATGTTTTAGACATCGTATCTGCAGTGTTTGTAATTTTGCACCTTTTGTAAATAGGTAGGTACCTACCTTATATATTCTAGACTTCTAGAGGGTCACGCCCGGACAATAGCGAAGATATGCGATACACTTATTATACTTACATACTTATGCTCTGTGTGACTTGTACTATTATATATTCTGTGTCTGTGTACAGAAAGAAATGGGTGAGACAGTGATAGAATTTATATAATAGTTAAATTGGGATCTTATAAATCACCACACTGATCTTACAACAAAAAAATGAACCGACTTTAAATCTGTGCTAAACAGTGTTTAACTCCTAAACATGCCTTAGCCGCGTGTTTAAATATGAGCAACCACAAATCCTGATTTAAGTAGTGTCTAACCGTTGTCTAATTCAATTCTGTTGTGACTTTTCTAATAATTTTATACGTTTGTCTAGCTAAACAGGCGTCTAAAAGTGTTTTTGTGGTAACACGGATAGTGAGTAAACTAGCACATTAAATCATCATATCCCTTAATATACTCATATAAAACAACGCTAACGGTCATAAATAATTCTGTCCTCTACAATAGTGTGCTGTTTTTCATTCATCACAAATTGTTTAGATGAAAACCGACGCGTTTGCACAGAACGAATAATACCTACCCACTCACTCACACATCAATGAGCCAATGTAGCGTGTTTACACGGCCCTCCTATGTGTGGGTGTTATAATAAACTGAGATAATAGGTTTATTTGAATGGCAAGATTCATAATGATTAGCTGAATTTTATTCACAATTTTTATAATAGGGGTACCTAGGTAGTTACGAACTTGCTATGAAAACAAGCATAATTAAAACAATTGAAAAACACGACTAGCCAGTGTCACTCGGGATGATATAAGGATTCTAACGATAACTCATTCATACAATAGATTTGTATTGTATTCATACAATAGATTTGTATGAATACAATACAAATCTATTGTTGAGGACAGAATTATTTATGACCGTTAGTGTTGTTTTATATGAGTATATTATGGGATATGATGATTTAATGTACTACTTTACTCACTATCCGTGTTACCACGAAAATCAGGTATCGTTAGAATCCTTTCAGGCATTTAAAAGTTATGGTTGAATAAAGAAACTCATATACATACTCATGCACCCTGAAAACATTTTTTTTTGGGCAGTCGTGAATAAATGTTGCCCGTTGTGACTTTCTATGCACTATTATTATGCAATTTTTATTAAATGACTTTTTCATCTCATCGATTGATTGCTAAGAAAAACCATAAAAAATGCCAAAAAAAATCCTATTTTGATGGTGAGGATAAAATTCACTTCAATGATTTTCACTACAACCGTTAAATAAGTTAGACAGTTAGTGTAAAATTCACCTAAAAATATTTTAAACAACGACTAAATTGGCATGCTTGACACTTGAGAATGAGACATTTTTGTATCCGAGCAAATTTTAACTCCCTACCTATAAAAATCCCGGAAGAAGAGAAACCAAGCTCATATGTGTGTGTAAACGACGCATACGCACACATGAACACCTGTTTTCGCGGCAAAACATTTATTTTTAATTCTGTTTGGGCAACGGTCACAGCTTTTCCATACTGCCAATATTTTTTTTCTACAAGCCGAGCCCCGCTTCCACGTGACATCATATAGAGAGCCTGCACACTTATACAAACCTGATGAAAAACATACGTGAACGAATGAATGAAATACTCAAGTTTACTCTGTGCACGTAAGACGTTACTATTAATGTATGAAACATAAATAATGCTTGAAGAGATGATGATATGACTGAGCCAACTGGTGTTGTGGGAATTATCTTTTCATATTACCTTGGAATTCATTTGTTAACAATCTTACAAAAGATTTTTCCATAGGTAGTCTACGTTTGGCATGTTTTAAACTAAACTGAAACATAGATTTAAACTATACGCATTTTGATCAGTCAAATGCCGTATTACTATGCACTTCTTATACAACTGTATGACTAGAAAAACATGATCAGATTTTAGAAGTCAGCAAATGTTCTTTGAACAAGATTATCTACTGTCCCATATTCGCTTACAGTAGCCACCTGACGTAAAGCAACTACTCCTTTTTGGTTTTAGAATAATGTTAATGAAAAAATTGCTCTTATTTCAAGCATGTTCTAAGGAAAATGTGAAACATCCCTAACAGCGTCGATGTCATGTGACGAAGTGGGAGGTCCCGTAAACCGCAGAACTGACGTAGGCCGGTACGCACAGCGCCAGTACGTCAATGATGTTCGGATGGGATGAGATAAGCGTGAAATCAGATAAGTCATGAAAGAAGGTTGCGCCAAAACAAACGTCAAAGCTGTAGGGAAGCAACGTCATAGCGTGCGCTTGATTTTGTTATTTGCCAGTCTTTCAATCCTCTACAGCAACCCGTACCCGCAGAAGACGTAAGATTTCTTGAAGGACTGCACAACAAACTACTATTCTCCTATTACCATGCTTCAAGCCAAGCATGAGCGTGTTACCTCATAATCCGCGCTTGTTGCTAAATTATGGTTATTTTGACAGCAAAACGCAAACATGCATTAGCGTCTAACGCCGCCCTTAGACTGAGTTAAATATTTTCACGAAACGTTGTGCTGACATCGGCGTTTGAGCTGGCTGCGTGAGTTATGTCAGGTCTTTTGGAATTGTATTATTTTTAGGAATAATACCAGTTTATTATTATATCCCGTGGTCTTACCGAGTGACTCAGTAGCGGTATTTTAACAAAACTCAAAATTACACCTGTTCGCTATAACATTAATAAAATCATTGGCGCTTTTAAAGTTTTCGTACTAAAATGCCACTGTCCATAATAATAAAAGCGCGAAAAGAATTTTTACGGCTTATTTTTCAGCCTTGTTGTACGTCGTTAAATCTGGATTGCGTTAGTTTTATTTTAAATTCATGTTAACAACGCATTATTAAGTTGCTTTAATTAGGTAAACGAAGATGTTTATGCTATTGATATTTTATTGTGAATAGAAAGAAGAAAGAAAGAAAGAAAAAACATTTATTCGGCACTCTCACAACAAACTAAATAGAACAAAAGGATAAAATGACAAGATAAAAATTAACAACAATACAAAAAATGACTGGAAACAAAATTTAAAAAAACATCTGCAGTGATGTGGCGCCGAAAAGGATTCACCTCAGCATAAATGCCGTGTGCATAATACACTCGACGCTGGTTTTCAGGTAAACCCTGCGAGTGATGACAGGCGGATTAAAACATTAATCAAAATACATAAATAAAAATACAGCATAGAGATTACATAATTATTATTATAGTAGATATAAATACAAAAATATACATAAACCAATACACATTATAATAAATACACTATAATAAAATATATAAAATAATATACACCTACAATAAATATATATATATATATATAAAATAATATAATATACAGTACATGTTAATATACGAATAACTAATGTAAACTAAAAGAAATATATTAAGAACCAAACATACAAGCAGAAAAGGTAAAAAAAGGGAAAAAAACGAAATATTGAAAAATTGAGATTGAATTCACGTGGTAGGTACTTGCAGAACTTAATAATAGAAATAAAAAATAAATAAATGATTACAAGAATGACATGTCAATATTTACATTTTCATGCTGCCTCTGCGCACTATGACGCAATACAACGTGTGTTACAAGCGCCTATTGTACTAAGTACTATCCCTATATTCCATTATTTCCCGACTGCCGAAGAAAAGGAAGGCAATGTTTTTCGAGCGTAAATACCTATGTATGTTATTTCTTTGACACCATCAGCCTAAAGTAACTTTATGGTGTCAGTAGATTTGTTTTAATTGTGGAAGTGACATATAGAGTATAGAGTATAATAATTTAGTTTTCATTTTTCCCAACGGGTTTTTTTTTATTGTATTATGAGCTGGCCTTATGCTTACCATCAGGCAGACTCGCTCGTCTGTTTACCCAATAGTATAAACAAAAGTTATTACGCAAATACTATCATTCAAATCAACTAATTTTAAACCATGACGCAAAAAATTAACTGCATCGACCTATAATAAAATTGGGGCTGCGGGTGCATGACCTGAGATCACGTCACATTTCTATTTAGTTCTTGTTTTAATATTTAATTATTTTAACATGCTTCGAGACATTTCAATAGGCCAATAAATGCAAGTTGAAATGGTTTATCGCTCGGAAACTTGTGCCAATCGGACATTAGCGGCGTTTGCGGATTAAAACCGCAATAAAAACAAGTTTTAGGATTTCAAAATGTTCACAACCCAAGTCGTTTTTCTAGTTACAGTTTAAATAAAACAGACGTTTAGTGCTACTAAAATTGAGAATTCGCGTAAAGATCTCAAGTTTGTTAAAAATATAATTCTGTGGGATTTAGTTTTAGAACTTTCAGACGTGGTATAGTGGCGCATCTAATCTGTTCCTGTTTAACGTTGAGATATAAAAAAGACGCTCAGCAATGCGCCACCGTTATATGGTTACCCTCCTATACGCACTAACCGTGTAACCACAAAAGAACACTTAGACACATATTTAGCTATAGACAGTGTCTAAAGAAAAACGTTTAAAATTATTACAAATGTCACAACAGAATGAAATTCGACAACGGTTTAGGAATAGGTACTTAAATCAAGATGTGTGGTTGCTCAAATTTAAACACACGATTAAACCATGTTTAGGAGTTAAACGGTGTTCAACACAGGTTTAGGGTATGTTTAATTGTTTTTGGTAAGACCATACGGCGTGGAATTCGTTGCAAGCGTCTGTGTTTCACTATAAATATATTATAATGTAGGAGTCTTTAAAACGAGAATGAACAGGTACCTTCTCGGCATACCTTGGACCATATCGTCGCTTACCATCAGGTGAGTTTGAGGTGAGGTCAAGGTGAGCCTATTGAATATTGGGATGGCTTTTATCTATATTCCATATGGACAAAGGCCATCCCAAAAAGCTTGGCGTGCAAAAATTACCTTCAGATCACAGGCCCCTTCGTCTTCATTTCTCCCACTTCCATGCTTCACTCGAACTATTTGGATGGAAATACAATAATAGCATTCCTTATTATTTTGTAGACTTGGTGAGTTTCAGGCCTTTTAGTCTACGCAATCCTAACTTTTAAAATGTTTAACTGCGCAGATGGATTCACATTGAAACATATATATTTACATTCTTTCTTGAGGGTGTGCAAAGCTTCTTGATATTTTCGCATGTCTGGTTATTTTTAATCTGTTTATTTTGCTAAGTCCGGAGCGTCTCTATTATTTTCTCTACAAAATAACAACTTTACATAAACTCCGCGTTTAGAACTACTTTAAATAAAGTAAATGTAATGTTTTCTGTTGCATCAACAATCCGGTAATCACAAAAGTGCTAAATTTAAGGTTAAGGTAAAAAATTGCATTAATCGAACAATGAATAATTGGCACTTTACGAGGCATGGTACTAGGCGAGCATAAACGTGAAAGAGGTAGTGTAACAGAATATCAGCGACGTATTCCTTAATCCTATGACAGCCTGGTACGCAGACAGTCTATACTGTTATGATCTGTATTGCAACTACTTACCGACAATAATATGTACGTCCTTGCTCCCCGGCCAAATTCCAGTGAGATGTGCTGTCGCTGCTATAAAAACAAGACTTATTATCTAGCACCTACACATTTCATCTGCGCCGGTTATGCGAAAATAACTGAGCCGTCTGGAATGCGCTGAGGATTATTTAGGAACAGTTTCACTGTCACCTGGTATCGTACTTTTTTGGGCGGAGTTTGACCAACTCCATAATCATGCTATGTTGCACCACGATGGATCCATGGAATGGTAGGAAATCTGTCGTCAAACCCATATTGGTGTGTTCCGGCATCTTCACTTGAAAGCGAGTTCTAATCTTAGATTAGCATTGTCACCATCGTCGCTTTTACAGAAAATCCGAATAAACTTCTTTACCATAAGAATTTCTTGGCAGTGTATTTAAAACAAAAAAGACCAAAAATAAGAGAGGCAATGATTTTACTAAAACAGTCCCTTGGACAAAGGGCCTTGGTACTCGAATAAAACAACGTAGGATATGATGTAACAATTATTTATACCAACAAAAATTATTAAAACCTATATTTCCGTTGAGTCAAAATTGTTTTCAAGTATAGATTATGAGACGGGAAATGTTTTTTGCAATGGATAAAAACAAGATGTAATATTTTGACAAAATATCTATCAAGATAAATACGACTTCTTCACAAAATATATTTTTGTAAATTGAAAATAGAAACCAACGTTTTATTTTGAAAGGTAACATTACAAAACCAATTTTCAGTGCAGCCGCTGAAAAAACAAGTGCTAAAATAACCTATTTGGAACTTTATGGTAACTTCATCTTGCTATGGTTGCATCGTGGCTTCACTTATCTTTGTCGCCTTTTCAAATTGCTTCCTCAAATGTTCTGTATATGGGGCACCTTAGACACTAATGCATGATTGGTGGTTATGCATCAATCACGGATCACTCGCAAACCATGGGAAAAGCACGATCACCGCCGTTTCTTTTCCATATATGGTGCAGAAGCCGCGGTACCTAAATACGCGGTGGTGCGCAAGTGATGCAAGTTTGTAGCGGAGCAGTCATGAGCCCAGGCAGGCTTCGAGGGAGTGATATAGACAGCACTATCTAGCCGTATTGCTATTCCTGTCTGTTTCTTGGTTTTAGTTCAAGCCACGCGTGAATTTGTAATACCTCGTACCTAATCCTCGCTAGTTGCAAAGCCATGGTTATTGTAACAGCAAACATGCAATATAGCATCTTATGCCGCCCTAAAAGTAGATCTATGAGTACACTAGTAATAATAATTAGTTTATCCTATCTTGCAACTGTACGACCTAGCGCCAGCGCCAAATCTCAGACAACAAAGCGATGAGTGTGCCGCTTAGATCGTCTGCGACGCAGTGAAACAACTCTTGTTTACAAATCCACTACTTACCAACTAATAGATGGCAAATATTTGGACGCACTTGTTACATAATAAATCTACACGTCTTTAGGGATGCCAACACGGCTGTTGGAAATTGTGCGTGTTGGATTGAAAAAGGGTCAAGGTTAGCGCCACTAATGTTTTTAAATACTTATTATAACTGGACTTACGCAAAAAAATTTACGTATCCAAACAATTTTGTACTGAAAATGGTCAGTGACGTTGCCGTAATATCCGAGTGAGGTAGGGCCCTAGGAACATATAAAAGCAAAAATAAAACGCAATGAAGCAAATACAATGACTGAATGATGATAATGAGTGACAGCGTGTACGAGTATGATGTTTGGGTTAATTCTCAGCTAAAAATTACTTTTTAGGAGGAAATTAATTAAAAGTTCGCTAAAATGAAATGATTAATAATTTTTTACTATTTTTTTTTATTTTAATACCTACGCGGCTAGATGCAGCCCTGCTTGTTATTTACTAAATTGAATGCAACTGACCTTCAGGTTGACCGCATTTCATCTCCTCGTGTTTACATTCGGTGAAGATTTAAAAGCGCGTTGAAATGCAACATGCTGTGCAAGTTTCAACCTTACTACTGGAGCAACAGGTTCCAGATCAGAGAAAATAAAAGTTGCATTTGATCGTAAAGTGCATTCCTAGTTTATTCGTGGTCAGGAGCGTGACTTTAGGCAATGTTATGTAGTACAAGAGCTGGAATTTTTTTCTATTGTGAAAGTGCTGTTGGTCTGAGAATCTTTACAGCGTCAACGGACGGAGGAGCGCTGATTGCATTCAGCCCTAAAAAAATTGTGTGTGCGGCGATTATCACAAGGGCTCACGCGTGGGGTTAATTAACCACTGCACAGTACGAATCTCTGCTTGGGCCGTCGTCACCGGGATACGAGTGTCGGGTGTCCCGGTGACAACGCACGAATGGGTCCTGACTCCTGATCTAGGTAAAGCTACTTCCCACGGCCCCAAGGTGGACGCTCGCTGAAGTTGAAATGATTCTGTTGCCTCGATGCAAAGCCTATACTATAGAGAAGAAGGTCAAGAAACAGCAGTTGAAGCGATGATAATTGACCGAGCGAGCGAAGCGTGTGAAGTTGCTGGTAGGTACTCGCGTAGGGGTCGTTTAAAGGTACAATAGATAGTCTGCGGTCGTATCCTATCTATACATACACACAAATAAATAAAATTGAAGTGTCTGTTTGTAATATCAAAATAACTGCATTTCACTAAATGCATATGAAAGTATATACGGTACAAATAACAAAACAACCATTTTTTTAATTTTTGTCTGTTTGTCTGTTTGTACCGGGTAATCTCCGAAACGGCTGGACCGATTTTGACGGGACTTTCACTGGCAGATAGCTGATGTTACAAGGAGTAACTTAGGCTAATTTAATGTTAGAAAAAGAGTTAGGGTTCCGCGCAAAAAAAAAACCATGAAATCCAATATCTCCACGCGGGTGTAACCGCGGGGCAGCAGCTAGTCGAGAATAAAATAATGCAGTGTTAGCTCCTACACTACATAGAAACCACATTAGGATCTATATAATTGGCAGTAAGAGCTTAGAGGAAACATAAATTGAAGCCAACAAAGAGGATGGATTAACAATTTATTATGTTTATCGTGTAAACGATGGCACTTAGATCCACCTACCGCAGTCTGAATTGCATTTTAAACAAAGTCATTTTCTGGGTTTTGTCTTTTTGTCAGTTACTTACATATAAACATTTTTAATAAATATTCTGGCTAATATAACAAGTGATAAATGTACTCAAAAATGGAGCTCTAAAAAGGCTTGTCTATTTTCACAAAATTACAGTATTAACATTTTTGACACAAATCGAGGTATCTTGCTTATCTTTCTTATCTCTAGTTTCTTTATAGTAATTTTTTTTGGTTCGGTTCCTGTGGGAATGAGGGTGAAACCGCGGGCAGAATCTAATATTAGTATAGATTTAAATTTTAGTAGCTGCTGCCCACGATTTCATTCGTGTGGAGATTCCCACAGGATCAACCATGTATTTTCCGGGACGACAAGTAGTAACACCTACTTCCGGTCCATATACTATCTACGATCCTTTGATTGTTCCGTTGCCGTCCGTTTGTTAGTTTGTCTTTCTTACGAGATAGAAAGACAAACTAACAAACGCACTTTTGCGTCTATAAAATTGATCGATATTGATTTGAAATAAACTCTCATATCAGTAGTAAAAGTACCAACGCGCTAGTTCTTCTACTACTTTACATATTGTCTGAAATATTGTGCGGTGTATAGTCACAGGCAAAAGCTTGTTTACTTGTAATTACATGTTTCAGAAGCAATAACGTTGTGTAATGGTCTCCATTTTAATGTATTTGTGTTCGTTCTTGACCTTCCTCAAGTTTAAATAGTTTGCCAATGTGTCATTAAAATACATCGATCTAAATACAGAGCACCAAGTGCCATGCTTGTATAGAAAGATTTGGATAGGACATACCTACTTAACTTCTGTTGGGCTGCGGTCAATAATCACTAATGCTCGGGTCACACCTACATGGCTATTAATGCTGTAGATTAAAGCGTTAATGGATATTAAACGTAAGTGTGGCCAAAATCGACGACGGTATTCACATTGGCATTTGACGTTAGCCAATAGCTTGGATGGCGATCTTGTTCTTTGGCACAAGTGTGGCCACTCAGTTTATCACATTATTGTGTGATATATTTATTTTAACGCCTTATTTATCACGATAATGTGCATCGACGTACGTTAGTGTGACCCGAACATAATGGATATTTATTTGTGCACTTTGTAAGCGATGATGACTCAGTGGTAATGATGTCGGCTGCAGATCTGTAGGACGGTGGTTCGAATCCTTACAACGAACTTGAGCTTTCTTGAAGGAAAACCTCATGATGCAGCCATAGCATAGTCTATTGCGGGCCTGGCTAGCTACCTTTACCGCCAAGAACCCATTGTTATGTTTTTGGCATTGTTTGTCTAGTCTTAGGTACCTACTGACAATAAAAATAACACAGTTTAATTATCTGCCAAGGCGTGATTTTCTAAGTACTAAACCGTGTTTATTTTAGCCCAAATATCAACCTATTTGAATAATAGTTTTGTTCGAAATTTTTTTTAATCACGAATTGTTACTTTATTTTCAACTGTCAAAACGCTAGATGACTCCAGTTCTATTAGGGTTGACAAAACATGTTTTTTTTCCAGAGAGAACTTTACTAGGTCGGCGATGGTATGCCAGGAATGTTGTTGCGTGACACGCATAGTTATTTTCAGTGGCATTGTTTTGAAAGAGTGATGGAATTTCCGACGAAGACAATAAAGGAATTTAGACGGGAAGGTGCTGACTAGAAGTTTCAAGGGCTTTGGTATTTAGCACGGAAACTAAAGCTCGCCCGAACCAACTAGTAGCGGCAATTTGGCAATGGATTCCAACTAATTGAATTGAAACGGAGCGTATAGCTCATTTCATTTACAATATAGACTGCTTTAAAGGGTAATGAAGCGTGCCATGTGAATAGATCCATACCCTCAACGTGTAAGGACGTAGGAAGAAAATCATGGACGACAGGAAACGGATTAACAAGCTGAAAAGGTGGTGAAGGTAAGACCTGAGGCTAAAGAAAAGAAGACTGACGAGACCGGGGTAGTAATGGATGTGGACAAGTAAAGGTTTGACCACCTGCGGCTGTTTTCATCGCCACTGCCACAATCAAGTTTCAGCTATAATTATTTTTAACTAAAGCTTGTCGATTTCTATGAGGGTAATACCTATTATGTTAATTTTAGCAGTATTTGTGATTGTTGCATGTCAACTTTCTTTAGTCTGCAAGAACCGAGTTTCTCTACCCTCCACGTCAGTATCTCTTAGTGCCAGTTTCAACTCAACGTAGCTTGTAGCTCTGACATGATTCAGCTCCAAAAATCCTTCAAAATAATTAGGGAAACCTTTCTATCTTCCTCAATAAATCATCTCTGCACTTCCCAAATCCTTATTTCTGGCACACAAATGATCACAACGTTCTTGAGCCAACGATATTACCTTTGCCAGTTTCGTAAATAAGACGTTTCTAAATATAACAGGTAGCAGGAGAATTATATTGGGAACGCATCATGACGCATTGTGAGTCACGAGCGAGAATACCGGGCATTCTCGGCTCGAATGGAGACTGCACGTGTATATAATGGTTAGGTACCCACTATAGTATGCTAGTAAGTGGTATTGCGATGGGTGCTGAAAATAATGAAGCTGTAAAGGTGTTCATTAGAGCATCCGGGAATTTTGTTGCGAGTATCGGCGCGTTTCTGCGAGTATTTCACAATCGCTTGTCAGTATATCATCGCGCAACTTTGACGAGAAGGAATTCTATTTTGAGATGCGTCTATTTTGTATTTTTATGTTAGGCAATTTTTTTTTCTATAAGTTCATCTTCTAATTATCTCTTCTAATTATTATTTTTTTTGTATGTTTAATACTGTAATGTTGTGTGATGTCCTGAAATAAATGTATTTTCTTTCTTTCTTCTTTCTTTCTAATTATCCATATTTTTGCTTACTTGCGCTTCATCATTACAGTAACCTCCGTCATCACCTAATCATCAATCTACAGTGTTTTTCTATTATGCTACTAGCTTTTTTTCTATTAATGTACTGCCTTCTTCCAGTTACTTATCAAAGCGTTTATTACATAGCGAAACTCGACTCACTATTTTAAACCAATCAGTAAAGTTAAGCAACTTTAGCTGGGGTCAATACTTGGATGGGTGATCACTATAGGGTATTTAGTGGGTATTTACTACTGGATGCTACCATACTTCGGAGGAAATTCTGACTCCAGGCTGGAGTCATGCTTATTCCTCTGCTATGTGATTATAAATTTCTATGCTTTGATATTATTCACTTGAATCTCAGAGTTTCAGGAACTCTGGTTGCACAATCAAAAATGAAGTCTGCCAACTGTGCGGCATCTCACATATGTTTTAACTCAAAACATCAACACAATAGGTTTTTTTACGTCTGCAAAAGTATACCTGGAATAAAACATTTCAACAAAATGTTGTATTGAACTTCAACTGACCTTAATGAATTCAATTGAATTAATTGTTTGACCTCGCATGTTTCCAGCTCCATTTAGGCTGATGACACAGAGTACATGAGGTCATGTAGTCTTCATCACAACATTGTGAAAATAATAAATTTTTTTTGTTGGTACCTACTTCTATTTGTATGCTAATTTGATACTGACTACAGCAGTTGGTATATTGGATTGTTGTACTAAACTTCTGGAATCTGTAAGGATTTGCAGATCCGATTTCCGTAAAGGTAGATTGTAATATATTTTTGCACTACAAGAAACTTAAGTATCAATAATAAATTAAAATTCTTTATTGTACACCAGTCTTAAGAAATTAACCACAATAACAGATCTAAAATTAGTGGTAAAGTATGTATGTGATCTGTGTTCAGATGTTGAAGTATAGGGAATTTGATTGTGAGCATCATTTTATTAACCCAAAAAAATGTTTCGTCTTTACTCAAAACCAACAAACGCATAGCGGGTTCACGCATGTAGTACATTCAAATTCATTTTCAATTATTTTTTTTCTAATTTATAATCAGACGATCCAGTGTCACTCGGGATGATGTAAGGATTCTAACGATACCCCATACATCCAAATCTGTTCAGGCATTTACAAGTTATTGTGGAATAAAAAAACTCACATACATACATGAACCCTAAACACATACCTATGTACACTCCTTTTTTGTGCAGTCGTGTAAAAAAGAACACGAAAAAACGTCTTTTGTCTCAGAATGAGCGAAACCAACCTATTTTTTGTAACCAAAAAATTGGAAATTTTATTACCTTAAGACATACCTATTTGTAGTGTCTTTTTCTTAATTAAATAAAAACTATGAAATCAAATGCATCGTCATTTTCAGTCTTATTTAAATACACAAGAATTATTCCTAAAGGAGGGCGCCTTAACAATCTCATACACAAATTAATTGGAAAGAGCGAAAAAACATCTTCAGAAGATATCATTATGTTGCTAGCGAATAGAATAAGATAACACTGAGTAATTTTAGTCATTTGTAATTACATGCCAAACATACTTGTGTAACATTGTAACGTGTAATAAACGATGAGTATAAAATCATTAAACTATATATGACACGTAATAAATATAGCTGTAACATATAAGCATCATTACATTTCAAATCCCACAAATTGCAAAGATTTAATGCGACAGGGAACATATTACATAGATTATGCGGGGACACATTGATTCTCCTATTACTCCTACAGTATGTTTAAGAAAATCATTTATATTTAATTGTTTAACTCAGTTTAAATTAATTTACATTTGACAGCGAAGATCGAAATGTTAGTAAAAGAAAAATTAAACCTAATTCATAGCTTAACTTCGGATCAAAATGGTTGATGAACTCTGACCTTATAGATGCTTAGAATGGCAACGTTGGATGGCAACCTTTGTGCCATGGCAAACTTATAAAGGTAAGCATGTTGGTTACATATTGTACCGAATAAAAGTTTTGACAAGTCTTAAATATAGTCCATCTCTTTCTCATGTTCCAATTTAGAAAGAGAGATTGTAGCTAAAATTAGGTTTTCGTATGAAATGACAAAATCGATACTACTATGTACTTTCTGTTGGGTTCAATTTAAACTTAATCAGTAGTTCAGCCGTGAAGAAACATTTACTTCATTCAGCTTTTCTATATTTGTTTAAAGTTTCCTACTTATTTTAGTTTCACCACTACCTCAACATTTTAAGAACGTTTATACGCCTTATGGTTTTTCATATAAACTGATGTCCCAAATCTCCGAAATAAATGAACTGATTTTCATGATGTAACTTTATATACCTACATAAGCATAATGCATACGTCTACATAGTACAGGATATTTGCGAAAATAAAAGTTTTAAATATAAATTAGAGCGATTTTAAGTTTTCCATGCAAACAGAAAATTACCAATTATCTTTCAGTAAATTACACATTAAAGAAATATGAAACATGGTTGAGGAACATGTAGACTATTCGTAAGTTTTATTTGCTAAACTAATTATTACGTTCTATACCTAGTCAAACAGTACAGAAAGTTGGTATAACTGCTTATTTTTAGTTCTAATTATCACTTTTAAGGAAATTGGCAAACACTTTCTACTTGAGAACAAAGAACATCATCTACACAATCTAGGTTACCACTCATCTCTGAGTGAGCACCTTTGCATCTGTATTTATTACTGGCTAAATGGCAAATAACACTTAAACACCTGATTACCAGCCCTAACTACCTGGCAAACTGCCAGACGGGAATGCGATGAAGGGATTCACTGTGGATTCACTAGACAAGTCACTTCTTAGAGGAATTTTGACGTATGACATACTGACGACATATTTTTAAACTGTCTGTAAAGTAATGCACTTAATTTTTATAACTTTATTTTCAGATTATATAGGTCACCTCTTTTTTACTCGTATTATATTCCATTTGTGAAGTATTCAAATGCATCAAAGTACATTAGCTTAATTTTCGTTTTTTGAATGAGTTGCGATTGTTTGTTTAAGACTAAATTTACTCATATGTTTTTGCCTACATGATATTTAAAATGATACCAAGTATCAGAGTCGAGAAATCGATAAACTTTACACGTGCATGTCATTGGTAGCGAAGGTATATTTTCTTTGCTCGATCAGCAAAGAGTACACTAATGAGTAATATCGATTCAATTTTCGATGGCCTTTCCGCAATGGCGTTCGCCTCTTTCTCGATTAGCATATTTGTGATGTAGTGCTGCCACTCGAGGCTATTTTCATTTTCAATATTTCGAATGGAATGCGAATGCAACCTCTCACTGGAATTGATTTGAAATGATTCATGTTTTATAACGAACTAACCACACCCTGCCACTCCGAACGAGTTTGTTTTTCTAAACCTTGTGTAATAAACTAATATTGTCGTAATTTTAATAATGACATTTGAATGATTATTGTCAAGCAGATATATTAATTGAATTATCATTTTGAACACTTAACCGTCGCTCGTCGCTTCTTGCCCTTCTTAATAGGCTTTGGAACAAGGCAACTATAGTCACTACAATTTTCATAAGTCTGCCCAAATTCTTAGCTAGATTTAGGCCTACTTCAAACAGGTGCATTGAAGCGCCTGCTGCCGCAGGACTATTCCTCCTCTGTATTCACACTGAAGCCCATACCAAGGTCAATAAAAAAGCACGTTGGAGACTTCGCGAGCCAATCATAAACTTATTAGTTTGCAGGATTAATGGTTTTAGTTTGTCATCGACGGAATGCTGAGTGGCTTTTGATTTTCATGCAAACAGATTTTATCCTGTTTTGATTTAATATTACATTTCGTCAATAATAAAAAAGCTTTATGTTTTAATAGGGTTTAAAGCTCAGAGCAAAAATAGGTAGAGCGCGAACATCGCTCCGGTCGCCTAATGCGCAGCGTAGGCAAGTGAACTATAGCTAGTTATATTGATAGGTAAGTGACTGATAGGGATGGGCAATTGAGCGCTGCAAGCGTAGTTGTCGATAAAAGCAGCTGAACGGCACGGGACCTATTGTTATATTATGTTGTATAATTAATGTATAATGTGAAGTATATATGGGTGAGTTTTGATAAGTAAACATTATTATTTGCTTATTTATTTTAAGGTACGAATTTATAGGTCTCGCATAATGACCTATGACATATGAATTTATATTGTTATAATTTTATTTTATATATTGTAGTTTTAATTTACAATAAAATTATGTTCAAATTACATGTTTTTTTATATCGTATTTATAGAATCATTTACGTTATTGTAATTGAGTCAAAATGCGTTTTTATTTTTATATTTCCCCGCTCTTTATGTAAAGGATAAAAACTAAAACAAACAAAGAAATAAAAAAACAGGATGATATGTTATATCTTATTTATTTTTTAATTTTTTATTTAATTAACAAGCAAAAATATAATAATAACCAAAATGAAATACGCGTCAATATGACTTTGAAAAAAAAGGTGCTTCAGGTTACATCCACTAGACAAGCGAGCATCAAGAAACTCTATGGGGAAGTCATTTTTTATTTATTTATTTAATACTTTATTGCACAAAAGAAATGCACAAAGGGAGGACTTAATACTATTAGTATTTTCTACCAGTCATCCACACAAAGTAGAAGAAAAGAAGGAAGTCATTATTGTTTTCTGTACTTTTTTTTAAATAAAGTTGTTACAATTAAGAAACACATGCGGGCAACATGAAACGCCTTATAACCACTCTAAATAACTATTCATATCTAAATCATTTACCAAGTAATTCTCGCAAGCGCACATAGCGCGCCGGTGTATATAAACTGTTTCTCGCCGTATCGACTCAAGCGCCGAACGCGTCACATCACTATCCCAGTTGGCAATCCAAGAGGGGTTGCGGGGCGGTGCGGGCGGTGCATGTAGCCTTGCGTCCCGCGTCTCCATCCACCCCGCGAAGCGTGATTTCTAATTTACTTAAAAGTATTAAAAAATGGTTTACCGGTGAAATCTGATGCTAGATTTCTTTTTAGTATGTTTCCGAGTATCGTTTTTACATGTTTTTATTGCACATTTTACCATTTTTAGCAGTTAAATAATCAAATGCTCGCTAGGAACTCGCAACGTGCGCTCACACCGCTAGTGAGCGTATGACTATTAACGCTTGCGGTAGGAACAGTGCGATGTTCTCACCCGTGCATACTGTTCCCACTTAGTAACACGCGCTCTACCTATTTTTGCTCTGAGGTTTAAAGTCTTATTCTTGGTGTCAAACTTGGCAGGCACTTTTGGTGTGTCGTGAGACTTTTCTTGTTAAGTATCTAATTCTGGATTTACAAATATAGTTCTCATTATAACCGCGTATACAGTGCTATGTGATTCATTACTATTTATCTCTTTCTTCTCTAAAATTCGAAATACTTTGTACTAGGAAATAAAATTCGCCGTTTGACCTACCTTTTTATCTATTTTGAACTCTGCAGATATATATGTTGGCTTCACACTTTGTCACCTAATTTATTTAGTCAATAAAATGTGGTCCTTGTATCTGACTGGTAAAATTTATTGCTTTCATGAAATAAATGTCCAGAAATACTTTTGGTTAGATTTGATTTTTACTTTGCCTTGACGAATCACTCAGCTCCTATTAAATTGGTCTGTTATCACTTGTAAGTATATGATGACATGTCTAAGCAACAAAACACAAGAACACAAATGTTTCACAAGAAAACAATATTATATCCGAATTACCTACATACACAAAACTACTGGGTTAATATATAATTATATACGGTTATGACTTCATAGGAATTTCTGAGATATGTAGGATAGTTGCTTGCAGAGAGAATTTGTATGTCAGGGACACCGGGGAAACATAAATTACTCTTTAACTGGGATCTGTTTGGTATGACTCTAATAAAATTGAAAGATCTAATTAAATTCAAGGCGAAATACCAGGAAAATGAACAGAAGTAGACCAATTGAATTTTCTTTTGAGTGAAATTGTTATCGTCGAAAGTCTAAAGAACCAAGATATTTGTTTAGACTTTCGAAGAACATTTTTTTATACTCGATCATTTGACAAGTACATGTAACTACCTATCTCACATGTGACATTTTTTTTTTTAATGTTATTTGGTAACGAGACGAGCTGGTCGTTTGCCTGATGGTAAGCGTAACGCCGGCCCATAACATTTGCAGTGCCACCCAGAACTTTGAAACACAAAGGCCTGCGCGGCACTGCAGTGCGCTCGTTACCCTGAGACATTAGGTATTAAGTCTCATAAGCCCAGTAATTTCACTGGATACTCTGGTCATCAAACCGGAACACAGTAATGCTTGCACACTACTGCTTGGCGGCAGACTTCACGAGCAAAGCGGTGGTAACAACCCAGACGGACACTCGCAGAAGAGTTAGTCCTCCAACTAACAAACATGACATGATCTCACGTATAACATTATGATCGAAGGTGGTAAACATGCACAACTCAATGGGTCTGACTCTCAAGTTCGGCTGCTGGATAATCAATTTTAATCAATTTTATGACACAATACCACCCCTAAACCGAAGGGTGCAAAAAGGATGACATTTTATGTATTGCATTTTTTTTCACCGAAGTTGGTTCCCGCTATATAAGCAATCCAACTCTAATATGAAACGAATTACATCCCCGTGATCGTTAGTTCAAAAAGCTATAGCTTTGACTATCTTTCAAATAATTCGAAGTGTAAGCTACTTACTTACTTACTTTGTACTTGGTGCGCGGGCTCTTTTCCGCAGCTAGGCCGTTATATCGGCCCTTTTTGCGTGAACTAGTGATGCGCCACCACCATCTGATGTCTCCCAGGAAGGCCAGCAGCTTACTAACGCCGGTGCAGCACGGCCAGAGTGTTCTCGGGGATCCCAGGAACGTTGACCGCTGCATCGCCACACTCGTGCACTCCAGCAGCAGATGCGTGGCCATTTCTTCAGCCTCGTGCACCTTTTTTTTTATGTTATTAGTTAACGAGACGAGCTGGTCTTTTGCCTGATGGTAAGCACAACGCCGGCCCATAACGATTGCCGTGCCACCCAGAACTTTGAAACACAAAGGCCTGCGCGGCACTGCAGTGCGCTCGTTACCCTGAGACATTAGGTATTAAGTCTCATAAGCCCAGTAATTTAACTGGATACTCTGCTCATCAAACCGGAACACAGTAATGCTTGCACACTACTGCTTGGCGGCAGACTTCACGAGCAAAGCGGGGTGGTAACAACCCAGACGGACACTCGCAGAAGAGTTAGTCCTCCCCCTAACAAAAACACCTTCTACACAAGGGTCTGTCAGTAACACCTATTGTAAGCAGATGTTTGTTTAACAATGTCCGGTGACTACTTCGACTATCTGGTGGATTTTGTCCCGCTTTAGGTTACGCAGTCTTTGGGAGTATCTCTGTCCTTAGGTCCAAGTGTGAACATGTACAACCATTTTGATCCGACGTTCATCATTGAAATAGGTGTAACTCATGAACCAAGGTTCATATAACTTCAAATCTGGATTATTTTACACAGCATTTTGACATCTGCTGTCAGAATTGGGAATTGAAATGACGATCACAAGAACAGCGTCCATTTCACGTTTGGCGAACTCCATCGTGATGTTGTCAGTGCTCTTTCAGATGACAGGTGAGATGCTTTGCGTATTACTAGTCTATTACAATGTTTGACGTTTGTGTGGCATATCATTATGAATGAAAAAATATTTGGAGAATATCAAAGGTAAGCAGATGAAAGAATTTTTAAAATTTCATCACAAGTTTTTAATTTACGCACACAACATTGTTGAACTTGGTTCTAAATGACACATATTACTTTTTGTTCTATTCATAAATATCCAAGAAAAAAATACCGGGATACCGAGTATACCTATTTTTCTGTTTCTTAGAGTGAATTTCATTAATTTTTCATCTGTATAGGTTGACAGTTGACCGTGAAAATAATAAATTGGTTTTTAACAATTTCCTGGCTCTTTTCACGTGATGCTTAGGGTTCTTACTTCTAAATTAAACATGATAACTCGGAGGTCTGCTTTTCTCAATACCATTTTTTCACGTCATTTTTCTTTTGTTTTATTTTACTTAAAAATAGAATTAACTAACTCTTTGTTAAAAATATTCTTGTAACAATATAACCATAACTACGTGACGCATTACGCACTTAAAAACAAAGAAAGTAAGAAATTCAATTTTGTTTCATTGGGTTCTAAATTTGCTTCCTGTAGAAATGATATATTTCCAGCTAATTCAGGGCTGTCGAACCACATTCCAATTACAAATGATACATGGGGTTTATATTTAATGCATGGCTTGTTTACAATGTTGAACGAGGCGCCACTGTGGTCTGTGACGCAATCCATGCAGCCGTAACATCCTGGTAACGTATAGAATACAAAAGCACAGTTTTAAAGAATCTTCTTCATTTAAAATGAAATTAAGGGACGTGTCGTATTGATTGCCCAGGCTTACCATAACTGCAGTGTCATTTTTAATTACAGTTTTGCATGATGTTGCAATTCAGTCAAGGTACCTTGAACATCATTGGGCTACCGAATTTGAAAACCTTATTAGGTATAGTCCTATTATAAAAGGGACCCTTAACTCAATGAGCTTATACACCCGGTGTATCAGTGTCACGGGATGGGATGGGAAAAAATACCCAACAAGCCGCATGCTACAATGTAACTCGATTCACTGTGACTCGTTGGGCCCTCACCTAAAATATCGATGAGAAACCTGATGTACTAATTGCTACAAGCACTGCAATGCTGGGCAACAGAGCAGAGTAACTGGAAAACAATGGTAGCAGCTTATCGTGTAGCTTGTTCGTTCTGTAGTTCATGATAGGTACCAGCCACACTTTTTAGTACATAACATGGTAGTATTTCTTGCTAGTAGGCGAAGTTTTTTTCTGCATAGAGCACTATTATCTATTCTATAGGGTTACGTCACGTAAACAAGTATCACGATCTACCATCACTGCAGTGACGAGATTCGCGTAGTGCTACGCTGATACATCCAACGCCGCTTAAATGGGAGGATGTTTATGAAATCTTTAATTTTGTAATATGATGACGTATTGGATTATATTTCTTTAACTTTATACTACAAGAAGGTTTGTGTTCATCAGCTTTTCACGATAGATGATAATACATAAGAATTGTGTTAGTTTCTGTCATTGATATTCGTTTATAAATGATTTACCTACTTTATGCTTTTGAGCACAGCTATTTTTACTTACATCATTTGTTTTTCAATAAAATTAAAATATAGGTCATAATTATAGGTTATTAAAATACAATAACCTATATTTTAATATAACCTATATTAAAAGATAGGTTATTATTTATATTGATCAAAAGTAACATAGAAATATCCAAGTTATAAACGTTGCACACATCATACGACTTGGATAATTGCGAAGAGGAAAATGCTAAATCCATTTTCATATTATTTTACAGACACAATTAATAACTACTACAAAGAAATGGGTCGAATAAACACGGTAAAACATTTTACACAAATTGAATACCACCTGTGACCAATTTCCATGATTTTTCTTATTATATTCCAGGCTATCAGTCTCATCAGCTCCAGCCTTCAAGATCTAAACAGGGTGTCAGATCTCGCAGTCTTCATCAAGGGTATCACAAACAAGTTCCAGGGAATTTCCACTGAACAAACAATGACCGCTCGAGGTGAAACATCAAACGTTGTTTGTTTTGCCCGGCGCGCGGCGCCACCTCGGCGTAAACTTTATGTGGCATGTCACTAAAGAACAGTAACTTTTTAACAGTTACAGAGATCAGCTCATTTCGTAAAACCGCCGATTTTAGCAATCCTTGGCGTCTAATAATGAGAGGAGAACAATACTCTACCCAAATTATGTTGCAGCCATTTTAAACACCAGGGGCCTGTTTCATAAAAAATATTAGTCTAATATTATGAGCTTTTTTTTCTTTTTTTCCATATAAAATATGAGACTAATACTCATAATATTAGACTAATAATGTTTATGAAACAGGCCCCAGAATATTAAATTTTACTAAAAATAAAAAGCAAAAGATTCAGGGCTCCATATAAATTGGACAACATTGGATAAAATATGATGAATGGAGGTTTTCAACTGTTTTAAAAATTAAACATCATTTGGAGAAAGATTGGTCTGGTCTAAACGCTACAATTCAGTCACTGTCTCGCACTGCCACTGGAGGCTAAATCTGTATGGAATGCGTTCCAGCCTTTGGACCTTGTTCTTGTTTACAAAACTTCACATATTCCTGAAAATGCTCGGTTTTATGCTAAAATTTACAGGAGTGTCAACAGAAATACAGCATCTGTGAAAATGCTCGTTATCACAAGATTTCACATGATTCAAGTTTGATATTGTCAAATGATAGAAATATTGCATCAGAAATCGATGAGAGACACTTTGGGCACCTCTTGAAAACTTTTGTTTTACTTTATTCATATTTTAGGAGTCGAAGTGAAGGCAAGGTTGGTAACGTACTTAGGTATTTGATGTTTGCGAGTTTTTTTTTTTTTTTACACGCTTGTAATCGATCTACGTCGGATAAAAAACTTAATAATACGATGTGTCGTTTTTCCCTCTGCGTTAGAAAAAGACTTTAGGACTATCTATACTTAAAAATTATTTTGCCACTAAAGTTCTATCAGTATAATCCCGCAGCCACCTGTAGGTATACTTTACGTACGTACTAGCTAATACTGGGTGGGGTAGGGCTAACTCTTCTACGAGTGTCCGTCTACGCTGGTACCACGGCTTTGCTCGTGAAGTCTGCCGCCAAGCAGCTATGCAATAAATTATCATTAAAAAAATTATAACCCCGCCACATACAAAAGATTAATTTTCTCCTCTTTCAACTGATTTTCACAATATAAAACAACAAATTCCTTAACTTATTTATGACGCGGCGGCATTCTTAAGAAGTAGGACATCCGCGTCCACTGGCGCTCTCGGCCTAAGATCTATAAATCAATTGATCTGCCTATTCCCATTGACCTTGCCGCTTTTACTCGCTCAGGTCTGAAATACTGACTTCTAAATTACATCACACGAGTTTGTTGATGAAGTTCATTCTATAACAAAAATGTTTGTCCGTATAAGAAGGCTATACTTAGATAGATTCTCATTTGTTTTAGAGAAGGATTCGGTGCATTTGCCTTTGTTGTTAAACTCGTGCTGGTCGGTGCAGATTTTGTGTAGTAAACATAGTTTATTCTCGGGTCATGGATGTTTGTCTTGTAAGTCTGTGTGCGCCAATGCTACCTGCGACACAGGGAAACCTAGTATAGGAGCATATGTGTGTAAGCGTATAATTTATGTTTTTATGTTAGTTAATTGCAGAACAGTATCATTTCCAACTGACAATAACGCAAACAGTCCACAAACACCGCAGCATACTAGTGCATCCCTAAATTATAATCTGAGCTTCAGTCCGGATCGCGAGGTATTCAGGACGTGCCGTGGACATCAGTGGACGTTTTGGTAAGTGGGACACCGGAGAACAGGAATGGTATGCAGCTCAATAAACTGGTGTATTCGTGTGTCGTGGTGGAGACACGTTTCTGTGGAAATTAACGCTTACAGGTCGCCAAGTTTAGTTGAGAGCCTTAGGAACGCGAATGGGATTGAAGAAAATAAAACGAGTGAAAATAATGGTATGATTTATGAAAGTCAGTTCACAGATAAATGTAATGAAAGAAGGTGAAACACTCATCAATGAGTTACTAAATGAGCAAGAGCAGGTAAATACATGTTCTAACTTTTTTTCTAATCTACAGAATGTTGAGGGATTAAGGTAGTTATTAAGAGTATTAATATTGTTTAGGCTACGATGGGACTGGCATGCATTGTATGGTAAAAGTCCCCAAATTAAAGGAAGAAAAAAAACTTTTTCTCTTTCAAATGACTATCGGAAAACAAAGTAGTTCATATTAAATTAAGCCAAAGAAATAATAAGACAGAAGTGCCTATAACACAAATTCTACCTATGTAAATCACGATTACGTATATATTTAGCATTTTTTAAAACAAACGTTTCTAGTAATAGCATGATTATGCTGATGTCTTATAGATTCAGAATTGTCATGAAAACAAAAAAGAATACAAAAATATTAAGAAATATAAAATTGTCATATTGTCGTGATTTTAAAAACAGCGAGACATTGATAAGTCTGTTCGCATTACCCTGCCTCATGACTACATGGCCGTGATGGTTTAATATTTGGGTTAATACCTAACATTTAGCACTGTAAATCTTGTTTACAAAAAATACTTCTTTAATCTGATCACTCGGATCCAAACAAATTGTCACGATTCACCCACTTTCTTTTATGCCACATCCGAAAATAGGTGTCCAAAAAAATCTGTTCCCATTATTCGGGAGGATTAAACGCGCAAATTTATAACGAAAAAAAATGTCGTAAACAATCAATTATACGAATACAAAGAAAATTGGTACTTACATTCTTTGTCCTTTGAAATACGAAATAAGACCCAGAGTCACTGTGCGTCAAAAGCGTTGTCATTATGTTGGTAAAAAATAGAATCAAAGCGACTTGCATTGGCAAGCGCCTACAATAAAGGGTAATAAAATTGTATTGAAAACAATGACATGCAGAACACGTCATTTTCATGATATCGTAAAATTCATAACCTGCCTCACATGAATCTGATCAACTCATTTGTATAAAGTAAGTTTTTAGAACACGAAATCTTCGACCAATCTGCCCTAACTGTACTTAACTTATAGTAACTGTAATAGTGTACTTAACTTATAGTAATAATATTAAAAAAGTTTGTGTGAATGATTGTTACCATACATCTCCGAACTACTCAACTGATTTTGATGAAATTTGTAATGTAGATTGTTTAGGTTCTAGAATAACACATAGGCTATAAAGATAAATACCACGCGGCCAAAGCCGCGGTCGTAAATTCTGGACTATTCCTTCCAGCCGAAGACCTAGCGACGGCTGGTCTTAATCGGGTTGGAGTCGAAAACGAACACGATATTGTTAGCCGGTAAGGCTGCAGGTGATAAAATCAAACGCTTGCCCTATTGAAGATAAAAACAACATGATTACACTTGTTTAGAGATCTCGACAAGTATAGATCATCCTCGCGTTATCACACCAAACGCGTGAAAACACTGAGGAATGTGAATGGAATGTTCACAATTGCGCAGTGTTGTGTTTATGCGTAGGTAAGCGCAAACATGTGATCGTTCAAAGTTGAATGGCGATATGAACCAGAAACAAGCGAAGGTCGACGCGGTAAACACATTCGCCCCTCAAATTGATTTTTACTGTGCGATTATTGGACAAATTGATTATTGGAATTAGCGGGTTACTAATGAACATTAATTTAGCTAGTTTATTTAAATTGGCTATTATTTGTTACTCCATGTTAGCATGAATAAATGAATTATAAAAAGTTACAAACAAGGTTCATCGAGATAATTATGGGCCTTTGAATTCATTATTTCATTTTACTAGTAAGTATAGGTATAACTGCTCTAATTGTAGTTACTCAGTAATTTAATTAGATAGTAATATATAGAAATATACTAACAGTAGTACCTAATATGTAGATATATATTGACTGAACGACATATATTTAGCCCTCCGATATGACAAATTATAATATACATACCTATATAAGTGAACCTAAAACAAAGTTATAAAGATTCTTGAAAAAATGGGCGTGAACGTGACGTGAAATTAATAGGCGAAAGAAATTGAGCGACTTCTGCCCAGCAGCCCTATCATCTCCACGATCGTCTGCGGAATGTGATACCGATAGCATGATTCATCTGATAATATGCCTAAAATATTCTTGAAATAGCTAAGGTCATTGACACTCAGTGCTAACGTCTATTTACTGCAATAAATCTGTGACGCTCTTAACTACGCTGAGAAATAGAGAGCTTTGCTACATCACCAGCGGTGACGGGCTATAACAACATTATTTTAAGAGCTGTTATATTTTTGCGAGCATGCAGGAATGTGTAGTTTTAGTTCACGATACTCTTGGATACACGGGTTCCGATGGGGGCGGAGAACACAATGCAGTGAATCATTTTTGTTTTGGAAAATCGTAAAATATTACACGTGGAGAATCGTGAATCGTCATCATTGTATACTTTACTTCTGGCTTACTAGCCAAGTTTTTTTGGTAACGAGACGAGCTGGTCGTTTGCCTGATGTTAAGCATAACGCCGGCCTATAACATTTGCAGTGCCACCCAGAACTTTGAAACACAAAGGCCTGCGCGGCACTGCAGTGCGCTCGTTACCCTGAGACATTAGGTATTAAGTCTCATAAGCCCAGTAATTTCACTGGATACTCTGCTTATCAAACCGGAACACAGTAATGCTTGCACACTACTGCTTGGCGGCAGACTTCACAAGAAAAGCGGTGGTAACAACCCAGACGGACACTCGCAGAAGAGTTAGTCCTCCCACAATGTTTGTTATTTAGTTTAGCTTTGTTTTCCGCATTAGACTTTTAACCTAACTTAATCAGCCGTGTGGCGCAAGTACGGAACTTTTCGATGCATATCGATCGATAAATTGACAGTTCGAAAAGATAAAATTAGAAATAGGTAGAACATTGTTGATTTTGGCCGAAAACGAAATATAACCTTTTTCTAATCTTCTAATTCTAATCTTCGAAAACTAATCTTCGAAACTAGTTTGGCGACGACGACAAGTTTTACTTGTATAATCTGTTATCTATTGCATTTCCTACACAATGCTAATTTAAATTTTTATCGATTCGAACTGTCATTTTTGTTTATCAAAAAAATCGGTAAGTACATACTTGCACTGCTGAAAGGTTTGAATGAAATAACTGATCATACCATCATATCATTGCTAAACTACCACTACGAAATAAAATTATTTAAATTATATACAATGCGTTTACAAAAAGCTTGTCGATTAGTATTTAGGTAATTTATGATATGTACAGATGGTTTAAAGAATTGGTTTCCCAAACGTGAAATTCATTGCAACTTAAAAAAAAAATAAGTAAGTAACCCATTATCTAACAATAATCAATAAGGTCTTTCGTTCGTAGGGTTGTTTGTCTAAAAGAGATCGCTATGAGCAATAAGAACACCTATTCTGACACTAAGTTGGAAGATGTTTACTTTTACATAATATTCCTTGTATTGTGGTTTTTCAACAGTTTATCTCTCTACTTTACTAATGTAGATTTAAAATCTTTTTCTCATTTCCATCTGTTTCCCTATTCTGAAATCCCATGATCAATCGGTTCAAGTGTGTCGCCGAATTCCTGTGGTGGATTCCG
Organism: Crocallis elinguaria; assembly: GCA_907269065.1. Lineage (NCBI taxonomy): Eukaryota > Metazoa > Arthropoda > Insecta > Lepidoptera > Geometridae > Crocallis > Crocallis elinguaria. The sequence continues at coordinate 3,695,721 of OU026079.1, read as the reverse complement.
ATCTATTTATAATAAGTTCTAGTGTGGTCACAGTTTAGTTTGTAGTCAGTTAGGTGTCACCTCTCTCAACTGATGATCCCGAATTCCTTATGATATACACGGTCTTAGTGAATGGATCTCTATAGGGTTTGAATGTTTTATGTGTTCTGAATGTGACATGGTACTTAGAATCTTTGAAACTTTATCAAACGGGTTTACAGTTAAAGAATTTATTTTTCACACGAATTTACAAATTCTGAGAAAAACGATTTTTTATCTTAAATATAAATGTACCTATTACTACTGTGTAAGTAAGTATTATATAAAGGTAATAATATTAATACTATCTGTACCTATCCGTACTCTGCGAAAGTGCGTATGTTGGTGTGTTAGTTTGTTCCATTCACGCAGCAACGGAGCAACGGATCGACGTGATTTTTGTATAGTTATAGTCAAAAGACCGGTGTGCAACATAGGCTACTTTCATCCTGAGAAATGGACGGTTCCTGAGGGTCTAAGTATAAAATTCTAAGATTTAATCTTGGAATGTAACTAACTAACTTAAACATAGGTACATAATATTAATAAGAAGATTTGTCCAGAAATTAGGTACTAAGAACGTAAATCTTACTACAACAGTCTATTCAAAACTTTCATTACAAAGTAAATGTTCACAACACCAAGGTTCCATAAGACACCTGTCAAAACGCCAGCGCAGCCCTACGGGCCACACCTGGCGGCCTCGCATTCCGCCGCTTGCCAATTTATATTTACACTTCCGCTGAGTAAATATCATCTCAGATCATAAACGATAGCTTACATTTTGTGGATATATCATATTTCAGGTTATTGTGTCACCAACTTACAACTGACCGTCTTCAAGTATTGGATCATCATCATAAGCCTATCATTCTCCCACTGCATGGAATACCGTCCTTCTCTCAGAGAGAGAGAGAGAGAGAGTATGAGCCACCACGCGGGCCACATATATACGCGCGGGATACCTCGACTTAAATGTAAGAGTACAGCAGTGCAAGTACCTACCGATCTTTTCGATAAATAAAATAGACAGTTCGAATGGTTAAAAATTTTCTTGATGTTTTCGAAAACTAAACGAAGCCGAATCAGCTTTCTTCAATATGTAGTGAATATTTGCATCTCATAATTCGAAGACTGGTTTATGGAACGAAGACTACTTGAACATAAATGTATAAATGGTTTTATCGTAGTTCGCCACAGTTTTCACACGTTAATGTAATCGATAACAGAGCTATCTGACACTCGCCCAACATTGTGCGTATGAATTATATAAAAATATGAAGCATTTTATCTCTTCTTTATCCAGCTGAGGTCATGTGCAGGGATGAGCAGCAGAATTCTTCTCGGTCAACACTCAACGTCTATATCTACTGAGATTACCAAGATGCCGGCTAAACCGCTTCAAACGTGTTGTATTACGGGAAACCCTTTTTCTTGTCTCTCGATCCTTCAGACAAATATATATCGTCTTATTAATACGTCCTCTAGATATTAATTTATTATGTTTAACTTCACTTATAAAATATATTATTGATTGAAGGAAACCGCATCCTATACGGACCATGTCTTTTTTTTAATCTATCTTTTAAATTACACTTTTAGAAAACCATTCAAACATGATTTTAATAACCTATCGATGCTTAAAATCATAGAAAACTTGAATGCCATCTATCATCAGTCACAGGAGCGGCAAAATAGCTCTTATAACGGTAGAGACTAAGGATCAACATATCATACATTTCAGTATTTAGTGGTATATTTAAAAGCGAGTGTACACACGCAGAACGCGGACGTTGTGCGTTTGACTGACGTTTGGGAAGCATCGAAAGTAAATATTTATGAAACTGACTCATGCCGTCTGGTGAGAGTATTTTGACAAAGGTAGGTAATGTGAATGGCATGATGTCCCCATCGTAAAGATATTTTTGTTTTTGATATAAATTTCAAGTAATATTACAATACAATACCATGACATTTTGCAATTCAAAAACAATGTAATGTCACCTTAGAAAGTAATTTATAGTTTTTTTGGGCGCATGGGGATTAAATCATATTCAACTAAGCAATCTTTGAATAAACAACAACAACAACATGTTACATAAGACGTGGACCGAAGTAAAGGCCTATAATAATAATCACTAACTGCGCATGTGTAAAGCAAAACGTTCTGTTTTTCGTCGTACGAATATCTGTCCCCCGTACATATTACGAGCAAAAATATAGGTACAGTCAATCTCAAAATGCTCAATTTTTTGAGCGATAACTTTAGTTACAAAATATGTCATACTATATTTTGTAACTAAAAAAAGGAAATTTAATCATATAAAGAAATAGGTACATAAGTAAGTGAGGTACATAAGATTCGAACTAATCTAATGACTTTAAATTAGCAATTTGCATAAGCGAACGACTTGTGCTCCAAGCCGTTTCCGAGATAACTCGGAAACGGAAACGGATTTGGACGAAGCACGTACGTGCACGCCTACGTCTACGTGTACGGATCCGGTGTACTCTGGCCTTTATACCCAAATAAAAGATCAGCTTATCACAGGGCCTTAAACGCACGCTGAAATACGCTATAAGAGAACTCATCTGAAAATTTTCACGTATTCAGAAAATAACAAGTCAGAACACGATTCATTTGTCTTCATTCAGTGTGTTTTAAAAATTCATCGCATATTTTCGCGGTTTAAATAGAGTCATAACCCTACCAACAACACATAAACAAGCAGATTCAGCCGCGTTTAACATTATTCTGTTATCAGATCATTATTTTCTTAAAGTAGACAAGTAATAAAATAATATTACACTGACTTTTATTGGGGGTGTAATAAAGACACCTACACACGCGAGGTGCGTTGCGGCTGCGTTTTAGCTGCGGCCCTACGGAGGTATGTTGGCTGCGAGCCAGATTGACACGGATCGGAATGTAACGCAGAGCCATCGCTCAAGCATTGCTCTGAAATGTTAACGGCTATGTCGAAATAGAAGGAATTCTTTCCGGAGAGCAAAGCCCAAAGGTGATGGCAGGTGAGTTGGGAACGAAAGTAGTTAGTGTATTAGAGCTGATGTTTTTGAAAATATGATGTATGCACGGAAAAATGACAGTAAATTTAACTTAAAAGGCGTCTGGTCGAAGCCACATGTGACCAAAATGCTGGCCTTTACTTAGGTCAAAGATTAAGCATTGCCATTCAACGTGGCAATGCGGCCAGCATTTTGGGAACGTTGCCTACTGGTAGCGGATTAACAGATTAAGATTGTAAATAAATTAGTGTGTATTTTATTTAGTTATTTTAGTTTATGTTGTTTACTTTTTCTGTTATTATACTTAAAAGGTAATGCATGATTAATTTTTTTTTATTATTTGTTACATTACGCTCTACAGACACGTGGGCCATACTCTTAAGAGATTAGGTCATATATTAATAGAAGTTAACGATATAAACATGATGTTTATATAATATGATACTATGATATTTTTTAATTTTATACATTAGACTCTACAAGCGTGGTGTATTATTGCAGAATCTGCCTTTCATGAAAAGACCCATGTTCATCAGTGGACATCTTCCGTCTGATATTGACTATTGTACAACTCGTCCTATTAATAATAATCCTTAAATTTCAGGCAGAAAAACTAATACATTTTTTAAAAACAGAAATAGAATATACAATACGTACCTACAACTTAAAAAGAAAATAATGCAATTGGGTGTAAATAATACAAACAAATGACGTCAGTGTGAATAATACAAGCTCACAACATTAAATTGAACATAATTAGAAATGCTTAAGTTATACAGCTTTTTTTTATTTATTTTTTTGTGTTTTTAGGCAATTATTATTTTAGTAAACACTGGCTAAATAAACAAACCTTAAGGTATATTATGGCATGGTTTTGTGCAAATAAATACTTTTAGAATTTAGAATTTGTAACTCGAAAAGTCGTGGCTAGTTGACCAATAATTTAGAATCATTTTGGTAGCACACACTTATTTAGCTGATTGGCTTCCTTGATAGTGTTAGTAACCAAGTAGGTATTAAGCCAAGACGAGGGTGATCTCGAGTTTTCTCCAGCTGTGCTTTTCTCCAGCTTTCATCAAAATTATTCCACAAATAACAATATTTTGCAAAGTAAAACTATTTGGCATGAACAGCGGTCACCGTCCGTTACCAACGGTTATGGCAAATAATAATTTGGCAACCACAGCGGTGACTAGATCACGAAGGGAACACCTACAAGGACAAAATAACTTGGGAAACTGTCCAAGTGTCATTTAAATGTACTCAATCTCAACTGGTTTTAGCCGTCATCATATACAGATATATACACTAAGTACCTTCTGGGGGTTTTGGCGGGAATGCGAAAATGTGCTGTTGTTGATTTTGTGTTATTTACTAAAACCTGTGTTTTATCGAGTGTTAATGTGTAATAATGGTGGATTATTAACCATTAAGTGTTCGTAAACGTGCATGAGTGGAAGTCAAATAGTACAAAGACGAAAAACGTGTATTTTCATATTCTATCCAAAACTCCATAGAAGCTTCAGTAAAGTATCCACCGCTTTACTGAAGCATTACTTCGACTTGACCGCGCCTAGACTAAACTTTAACGTGACTTTGACGACTTTCATGCATGAAAACTAGATAATTATTATATATTATTATTCATATAACTCGTCACTGGCTAAATACGCTAATAGCGTGGAGCCAAACAAAAAAAAAAGTACCTTCTGAGGTTCTTAGGATTTATGCTATTTGAACTCTGTAATTAATTTATATTTTGTCGTCTTTTTTTTTTCTTCTTTTGTCACCAGACACGGTTTGTGTGTTTTGCCAATTTCAAGTTTCGTTGACGTCTTTGGCTATGATGTCTTTTTAAATTTTACATGCTTTTGTACTAACTGCAATGAGTGTTAGTTTGTTTAGGTCAAATTTCGCAAGCTGAATTAGGACCAGTTTCCGGTCACAAGAACCGGTGTGCAATATTGAGCGCAAATATTACATTTACCTATTTATATGAAAATCGAATGATAATGCAATTCGATGAATCCAAAGATAATTGCATTATCATTCTATTATATAGAGCAACTGAAATAGATAAAATAAACAAATATATAGATCAACCAAGAGGATGCAGTATGTCGCTTGACATAACTTCCCTGCATATCTTCTTTTCACAAAGGATCTGCGGTACCTAATTCTATTACAGTAACAGACAGCGGAACCGCTTCATCTTCCACCCATTTCTTTATCTTTAATTAGTAAAGTCACATGACACAGGCAAACAATATTTTTAAATTCCACATCAATCAACGAAGCGAAAAAAATTAAAAGTTGTTCCAAAATTCTCTCTAAATTACCTCCACGTGTAGGCTGAGAGCTAATTACAGGAAAACTTTGAACTTGTACCATGAAACTTTGCCAACATGTCTATTCAGGTGCTTCGTGTTATAAAAAAATGTTGTTTGCGTTTTTGTGTCATTAACTTTTTACGAAAGATCACATCGAATACACAGCCTGATAGAAGCGAAATACTGTCAAGTTCATTTCAGTGAATCTTCACACATAATGCTGACAAATATTGATAATGTATTCTTACATCACATAAGGTCTGTGGATAAATTCGTCCTCACCAAAAAATTGACTTTAGAAAAATATTGTTTTATTCCATTTAGAGGCATCGTGAAGCTATCAGTTTGTACTGTAGCTTCACAACTTGTACCAGGCCATCGTATACGACGACGTAGTATAGCTGCTTACATGATTCTATAGGGAGTACTAGAAGCACATCTCCAATATTTTTTTAAGAAATTAAAAAGTGTGTGTTCTTTCTTTCTAAGGCTTCTTGCCCTTTATCTCAAATTAATCTACAGTAACTCATGCGACTGTACCAAATTCTAGTTTTTAGCAACACAACACAGAGATACAAATCCTACAATCTCATTCAACGGCCTATTTTCATACAAAAGACTCTCACGCACTTGACCTACAATCTTGAAATTTTCAACTAAGGAATGAAAACAAACATTTTCATCCTCTCTGCAGTTATCCTTTTTTATGATATCATCTCCTTCAGAAACTAAATCGTTTTTCCTAAAAGTTGTTTTACATTTCTCCTCTATTGCGTGTGTGCTCCATTTCCAAGAGAACAATGGTATATACTGACAAAAGTATCCAAAAATAGCGAACCACATGTACCTTTTCGACAACATAATTAGGATTGGCACTAAACCAAGTGCTTTAGGATTGTTTGGGATAAGACTAGTTGTGCCTGTTGTTGTGTGTAACTCCAGTTGATATTTACTGGAATTCTGCGATACCTTTTTTTCGCTACGAAAACTTCTGCATAATAAGATATTATTTATTTATTGCATTCATATATTTATAGCATTTGTAAACAGATCTTAAGTATATAGTATAAATAAAAGTAGTAGGGCATTTGCAAGTCAGTGCTAGCAGTTATCAATTTTAAAGTTATAGGTAATTAGTAGGTATTATATTTTAAACGTTATTTTATCATAAATACAAATTGTTCAATTAAGTCAAATTACATCAATCAGAATTCAGATTACTTTAGTCAGATTATTTTACTTTTTAATTATCTATTATAATAATCCAAGTCATATTAATTTTATTGCATTATTTAAATTATGTTCATACGATATAACTATATGTAGTTTCGTAATAAGGTAGATATATCGTGGTAGCTGATCACAGCTTTGTGTCGACTTACCGCAGTGCCGCGCAGGCCTTTGCATTTGAAAGTTCTGAGTGGCACTGCAATTGTTATGCTTACCATGAGGCAAACGATCCCGTTACAGATGCGTTACGTTAAAACAGTTACGTATTGTTTCTAAAGCTTCCTAAAACAGTCTCTCTTTTACGACTTTTCGTCCCGAACCTTCAATTCCTTATTCTATTACATTCAATCTTAAATCTATCTAATCACTACAGGCAGAACTACAGGCACTACAGAATAAGTAATAGTATAAGCTACAAGCAAGTCTTTTTGCTCTCCCCAAGAACCAGCTAGTCTTGATATCAAATACCTAGTACAAAACAAAATAGTTTGACAATCCGTCACGACCATTTTAAGTTTGCAAATCATTGGGGAAGTAATAAAAACGAGCAACGCTAAATCTTCCACCATTAAAAAATTACGGGCACAACGCGGAAGCGTATTGTTACTCATTCCTCTCCTCTCCCCGCGGCCGCACATCTCCGTACAAACTCTCATCGAGATAAAAGCTGTGTTGTAATCTGTGGCACCACGCCTATTTCCGTCCACCTCAATGCCACGGGGCCAACAACATCGCTCAATGAAATTACTCATTTGCTCATGCAATTAGGTAATAGGTGTTTTTAAATAAATATTACTTGTGAGTTTTTTTGAGCTATCCTATTTTGTGGCTTGCGATTCGTTGGGGATGTTTTGTTTTTGATGTTTTTGATTTTACTTTAACTTCGCCATTAACTTTTTTACCTTGTTTTTAACCTTTCATAAGCCGGGATTCCAGACAGAATAGAAAATCTATTTTTCATCGCACGGATCCACGCTCCCGTCATACGAAAGTTTAGAAGCCATTTAACAGCGAAACCTGCCATATAACTTAAAATTACCTAGAAATTATTAAAATGTTGCTTTATAGGAGAAAAAATATTAATACAGGAGAGCTAAGAGCTAAGAGATATCTATATTTAATAATGATAGACCTAGTTATCTATACAAATAAATAAAATTGAAGTGTCTGTTTGTAATATCAAAATAACAGCTTTTTACCAAATGCATGTTATTAAAATTTTACGGTACCTATAACAAAACAACCATTTTTTTAATTTTTGTCTATCTGTCTGTTTGTTTCGGGTAATCTCCGAAACGGCTAGGCCGATTTTGACAGAATTTTCACTGGCAGATAGCTGATGTTACAAGGAGTAACTTAGGCTACTTTTATTTTAGAAAAAGAATTAGGGTTCCGCACAAAAAAATAAAAACCATGAAATCCAATATCTCCGCGCGGGTGAAACCGCGGGCAGCAGCTAGTCTTTATCTAATATTACAATCGTAGGGAACGTAAGAATTTTCCCAAAATATATTGTACTTAAATGAATTGAACGAATTAGTCATTGTAGTACCAAATTTATTATTTTTTTGTCTTGTTGTATTATTTAGGGAAGAAAGTGTAGTAGTAAGTCAATAAAAGAACTAAGTATAAATTCATAACTTATTTATTTTGGTCCCATTATCAATATCTAAACAAGCTTTAAAATTAGCTTATTAAACATCGAAACTTAACAATATAAGTTAACTTATCACATTTCTTAAAATATGTTAGGGTGTGTTGAACATAATATTTTTGTTTTCTTTTTTTTTTGTTTCTTTATAGTAAATTGCGTGAACATACACTTTGTTACAAAAAGTGTTATTAAAGCAGAAATACAGTGTTCAAAACGTGGAAACACAAAGTTCAAGTGAATACGTCACAAATTAATAAAACTAACGAAAATTGAGATAATTTTTACTTTCTATGACACTCATAACTTTTCATTCGATCAGTCTTATATTTTCTGCATATTTCGTGCTTTCTCATTCGTACTTTAATCACAGTTAACATTATCTTACTGCTAAAGCTTAGTATACGTATGTGTGTAACAAGGAGTCTAAATCATGAATAGTGAAAAGATTATTAAATAGAGGGCCCAAAATGCGACCTTGTGGAAACGTGCTAATATTTCCGATAAAATTAGGATTTTTACACTTTAATAATGACAAATGCTATTAACACGATGCTATTGGTTTGCTGTAAATGCCACTGTATTACCAATAATTCAAAAAGGAGCTGATTTTAAATAAATAAACATCGGATAGACTTAAATCTTCCTACATGACAAGCCTCTGCTTACACAATCCCGATTTTTTCTCCTATGTTACACCAGTAAATACTTTCATGTTATCTTCAACACTTCTCAATAGGTCCGTATCGCTGCCTGAACCAGGTCATCCCGCTATAGTCAGGCTCATACACATCAGGGATCTCTTTGTCGATTGCTTCACAGTATACCATCTTGACCGAAGCTTCGCCGAAGAGTCTCTCTTCATACTTGATCAGTTGCTTGAAGAAGCCGGTGTTCGGTCGAATTTGGGGTCTAGAACAATAAAAATATAATTTTTATAGGCTGGGTTTGCATAATAAAATGAGGTCTCTAATTTAAGATTGGTAATATATTTACAGGAAAATATAGACTATCTATGAAACAGTAGTTTTTGAAGGAATTTCTTACAGTAATACTTAAGGCATATCCTAATATAACTTTGTTAAAAAAATGGTATAAGTAAATTTATAACTTATAACCACTAAAAACTTTATACACATGGTAGATCTTAGGATAGTAATCAAGGATATTTATCAATATCCAATTAGCTTGAGGGAGTGAATGAATCCAAAACTAGAGGAATGACTCAATCCAAAAAATATCTAAACCTGGCAAACATTTTAATAACAATGATAAGAATTTAATCAAAAATCCTAGAATAATAAACAAACGTACCGTCTTTGCTTCATGTAGTGATAAGCGTCCCTCAGAGTCATCTTTTGCCACTTGACGAGGTACGCCAGACAGAGGGTTACCGATCTGGACACGCCAGCCACACAATGGACCAAAACTATTTCACCATTCATGACCACCTGTTAACAAAATATAAAATATAATAACATTTTTCTAATTTATAAATTAACTAGTTGATGCCCGGGGTTTCACCCCCGTTCCCACAGGAACCGTGCATTTTCCGGGATAAAAAGCCTGTTTCTCTCTGGTATACATAAACTTTATCTATGCAAAAAATCACGTCGATCCGTTGCTCCGTTACTGCGTGATAGAAGGACACACCAACAAACGTACAAACACACTTTCGCATTTATTATGCTATACAGATAATACTTGTACTATAATACTGAAGATATATATTATAACATGATACCTGTATATTGACATTGAAAATTCAATATTTTCAATCAAACGTAAAAATATTTCGAGAGTGATTTTATTTCAGCAGAAGCTGAATTTGATTGCCAATCATCCATTTATGCATCTTTCTGTAAATATTTCTTCCTGTGTTTATTATAAGAGTACTCTCAGAGATCAGCTCCATTAAAAGTATTATCAATCAGACTAGAACTGAAAGATATGAGTAGTCTGGGAGCCTAGTGAGTTAATATTAGCACTTCGGAGGTTTGGCTATTAATCACCACTATAAGATTTAAATACTTTGTGGCTTCTCACCTCATTAATTAGGTCAGCAACTCCATCCATATACATCAGCATATCGGAATTTGGCGTGTCCAGCAGCGGAACAAAGTGTCTAGGAACATAGTCTTCTGGTGGTGGGGGCAGTTCCGGGGCCGCGCTCACGATGAGACCAGGATGTAGAGCTCTTACGGCACCAGGGAGAGCATGGGCGCCGCATACGTAGAGATAATTGGTGATTCGGGAGACGCCAAGAGGACATCCTCTGTGGAAAAATGTCTGAGCTATAATACGCGATATATAATATAGATATGCGAATGGATGTTGATACAAAAGTGCTTACATAAAAAAAACTATTTCAATTCAAGACAACATAATTCCTCTATCAATAATGTCTCGTCAATACATACATGTGTACTTCAGACTACTAGTATATATGTATATGTTAGTTATAGTCACCATAAAAAAACAACTTCACGTAATTTTATGTGATAATAGAAAGTTGTAGGTACAGACAAAAGAAAACTTTACTATCGCAGGTTGACTAATTAATGCATTGAGATCTAACGTTCATAAGCTCGTAAATCCCCTAAGATTATGAACGTTGCACCCAATCCTAACACTTGACAAATTACGTAATCGCCTCTCAATTTGTTTCTCTCAAGAAAATAGACCACCAAAAATCATCAGACATTCCGCCAAAATACTACAACAAGCGAAGTTTTCAGCGGGTAAACACCGCATTCCCCGCGGTTGTGTCACTCTGGCAGACTGCCAGTTTTGCGATTTGAGTCTGACCTAGCCGATCTCCGTTCTTCAACTATTCGCTATATGGCCTTATCTTTGCTGTTGTTTAGATTTATGAGCTTAGCATTGAACTTTTTATGTAATTTCATTTTAGCTGTTCGGGATCCGAATTGTCTTGACCTTATTTTTAGTTTATCTTTGTTCCACATATTTAATTCATCTCCTCAAATTTTGCCTAATTCAAATAAGTTCGGAAGTTTTAAAATTATTTCTTGTGGTAAATAATTAAATTTTAATTAAGGGATTCAATTTAAAAACTAATTCAACATTTTGTGAATTTGATTGCTTTTCATTAAATTTGTAGTCTTGATAATAATTTAAAAAAATATGCATATGAACTATATTTTAAATTTATTTCTTTAACTATTTATCCTGATGTAAAGGTTCTTCTTAAAAAGTTCAAGTCTAAGTTCAACTTAAAAATACTCGTTATGTTTGTCACTTACTAATATTTTGAGAAAATATTGTATAAATTTTAGTATGACATTATCAAAGACGTCAAATCAAACCCTTCTTATCAACCTCTATCACAACTCACCTATTCAATTCCTCTTTGGTAAGTTTCTGCGTATCTACCACCACAGTGGGCTCGTTCTCCCCCACACACACTACTTTATTTTGTACTGTAAGAACTTTCATCGCCACTTTTATATCACTTTTAAAAAGTTCAATCACTATCACAATCTTTTACACTTATATCGATCGTTAATTAAGTCAATCGTTTAAATCGTTCAATTCTTCAAGAGCTTCATCAAAAGCAATAAATTTTTCGAGAGTTTTAGAAACTTTGAATGTTTCAGTCAACAATTTCAGTTTATCGTGTTTAAGATCGCGGACGTACGTCGGGTTAAGTCGGCGCGTGCGTCCACGCAGAATGGTCGGTGCCTACTGAGCCCAGTGGCGGCCGGCAGCCACCACCTGAGGCATCCCACCGCAGGAGTCGACGGGACTGCAATATCCGGCATTCCACAGCTATTCTCGGCCGGGAATGACGCTTACTTTGTTTACATCGTGTTACTGCTTTTGGTTTGAATGAAGGGTTTTTATTTGAAAGCGGATAAGGTACTTGTTTGTCATTTTAACATGTAATTTTTCAACAGTATACAAAACATGTCCCAACAATAAAGTAAAAAGCAAAGCTAAATTAGAAAGATTGAGCACTTCGTTCATGTTTTCTCAGAAGTGAGAACTCGTAAATTCCCTTCTGGATATAAGTAGGCTTCTCCCAAAACTTTGTATCGGCTGCATGCTTAGGGAGCGCTCAAGCAACGGTTTATCTCAATCAACTTCTGAGCCCTTAAGTTTTCGGATGCAAACATTTCATAGGTAATAGTTGAATATATTCTAGTATTTGCCGAGCTATAGCTAACATGCTGAAGATGAAAACCTACCGCCAACACTTATCGAAGTGTTACTGCAGACACACTTGAGAGCGCGTTGCTATTCTGGCTCCTCACACCACAACACCAAGGAACATAGAGCTATCTTGAATAAATCGATAAATATTGATGAATAAAATATACGATACCTACGGAAATGCGGAAAAAAGGTTAAACTTATGAATTTTTGTGTAATAGATAGATAGTTATAGTGTTTCGATAAAGTTAAAATTATCATAATATGCAATACATTATGTATGACCTTTTATATTATGTTTTATTCTGAAGTATTTGCCAGCATTTTTTCGGTAAAGATACTAGTCGAAAATACGTCTATCTTAAACATTAGAAATAAAATTCTATCCCGTAATACTGTGTTAAATCATTTCATGAATGTACGAGCTGCGTCTATTATTATTTCAGTCATATTATTCAGGTGTCGCCACTTCCGGCCACTCGCCTTGAGATTGTATCATTTGTACCACTTTTAAGAAGTCAGATGATATTTTGCAATATGCTGTCACTAAATATTTATTATGAGTAGGTACCTAATGCAACAAATAACTTCCCTTTTGTATTTAGACTGCTGTTGAACTCTCTGTCGCACTCAGTGCCAATTAATTAATCGACTCTGAGTGCGGCAGTCTATGTTGTAAATTTAAAAAACCAGTCCCTAAAAAAATTACGAAAAGACAGAAACAAATGAAAAGCAAAGCTATCTTAGGGATATGAGTCATTTCAATATCCGCTCAGGTAGATACATAGATGTAGGTATAAGTACAAGTAGTACTTACAACACAAAGGTTTTTTATGACTTAGCTGCTGCTGCGGTTTCGCCCGCTTGGAGGTTCCCACGGAACCATAAATTTTTCCGGGATAAAGAGTAGCTTATGTAGCTCGCTAGTCCAGAAACTTTCTCTATGCAAAATATCACGTCGATCCGTTGCTCTGTTGCTGTGTGAAAGAATGAGAAACCAACAAACCGAGAAACCAACAAACCAAGAAACACACATTCACGTTAATTATAATACGGCTTATATTATATTAAACGTGGGCTAGAGAAGGGACGTCTAGTGAAAAAGTGGCGCAGATTAAGAAAGACCGAGAACAAACTTTTCTTTCAATAGTAACTACCTAACAGCCGTTAAATCCACTGATCCATTAACCAAAGTAAAGTTATGATATCGGTGACGATATGATGACACTATATAATAACAAGTATTTGAGTATCAACAAGTCATGTAGGTCATTACATAGGTAATCCTTTATGACATCGTTACAAAAATTTCGCAGCTAAATCACGAGTTTCCTCTGATTCACACACTGACTATTCACACGACCGCTATTAAAGATTAATATATCTCGATGTAATAGTAGGCGTAGTACAAAAGCGACACAATTATTATACTATTTTTCAATAACACTTGAAATTAGGCACTTTGTTCACGGTGCAACAAAATGTAGCTACGTCTTTGCAGGACCGAAAACTGAAAAATCAATAGGAATCTACTACTTATTGTATTATTTTTTGAAAGACGTACACGAAGGGAAAATAACAATGAATTTGTATCGTCTTCTTCTGATAATGCTTATAAGACGCGAGTGTCTAATAGTTAATAGTCTAATAATCAGCTACAACACAAGCTTTGCTTAGTGTAGGTTCTGTACCATATTGATTTGTGCAATTCAAGCCTACAAGTGTTAATAATATTGTGTTTATTTTAATAAGCCTAACATGTGTGCTTGGTTTCTTTTGAATAAACAATTATTATTTGAATAAAGAATTATCTTTTAATTACCATAAGGATAAAACTACTGCGTAACGAGGAAGTTTGCGTTATCAGGCAACTAAATATTGTAACCTTTGATTATTTATATGGTTGGAACAATATTCTACCTTCTCTTCGTAAGCGAGTTTTTAGACAAAAAAGCAATAGTATTGTTAACTGAGCAAACGTTGCCCTGGCAATGACAACTCTTGATACCTACCGTAGGTAATAAATAGTTATTAATTCAATAATTATATAATAGAAGTTAAACTTCCTTTTATTTTCATTATTATAAAAAGTGTAAATAACATTTCTTATTTTACAAACCGAGACAAATTCCTTCATCAATCACTTTTAAATAATATTTTTGCTTACGTACATTACGTAAGCTCTGAATTCCTACTGCAGTTTTATGCATTCTTAGTTTTCAGTTAATTGAACATTCGTAGTACAATTTACAATGTAAGGTTAAAGTAATACTGCTCTAAGAGATGGTGGTAGGCCTCTAGGTGCATCGCAAAAACGACGCTGTAAAGTGATGCGCTGACGCAACGCAAAAATTTCATCGCCTACTACGGCAAAAACTGACTATTCGATGCGGCACCGCATCGGAAATTTCAAATGCAACAATCTCGCCGTCTGAATCTACCCTAAACAATCTCTCAACATCAATTACTTCTTTAATCCTTTCAGCGCTATAACACATGTTCTGTTTTATCTGCCAATGATATTAGTGTATAAATAGTGGCAGAAAAATGCACTCAACTAAGAATAAAATGAAATTAATGTTTAAACAAATACTGGTGATGCTTGCCAATTTGCACACATTACATTTCTCGACATAATCGCGCCGGGTATGATAGCGCTATGTGAGCGGACAGTTTTTTTCATTGGTTTCAAATCAATGTCAAAGTTTTTCAGATCATCTCAAAGATATTTTTATCAACGTTTGAGCTCTCTCATCAGCAGTCTCATCTGCGACACTGGGCATATTTATTTTTTTGTAACTATTCGATCTGGTCGTTTGCCTGATGGTATAAAGTATATATATAGTATAACGCCAGCCCGTATTATAAGCCAGTATTATAAAATTAAGGATTATGTAGATGACAAGGATGCATGGAGGCAAACACCTCAGGAGCCTCTTGGCGACTACTAAACTTTAAATTGTTAGTTGTTAGCATTAGAATCATTGTAAAAAACTACTTTTTTTAAAAAGAATGCCGTGACGAGTTTCTTGCCCTTCTTCTTGCTCGGCCTATACCAATTTGGAACGGGCACGGTGGGTTTCTGGAAGGTTAGTTGACTTTGAGCACGGATTGGGTCTGTTGGTGTCTTTGTCATTTATTATGTTTATATATATATATATATATATTATATATATGTTTATATATATTATATGTATTTATTATGACAGCATTAGTTTTAGTCTGTGATTCGGGTAGATGAATGTTGCAGAGGCCGGCTGTTAGAGTCATTTTAACTTTCATAAGTGCTCCTTTGGGGCCTATTTGAATAAAGACTTTTGAATTTGAATTTGAATTTGCCCATAATAATTTCAGTGCCCCCTCAGGAATATGAAACGCAAAGGCTTGCGCGGCAATGCAGTGCGCTCGTTACTCTGAGACATTAGCTATTAAGTCTCATAAGCCCAGTCCCTAATTTGCATGCATAATTATCGTAATGTACCTAATGTATCAATTAAAATACTAACTTAATGACACACAACTCTAATTATGTTTAATTAGAGTTGTGTGTCATTAAGTCACATCTCACATAATTGAAATCATACAAATTACATAATTGAAATCTCATGTTACTATGGAGTCTTCTTACATTAGTTTGAGTACACATACTTATATGAGACTTACCTACTATCTGTAGATAGATAGTAGGTAGGTCTCCTATCTGTGTACCTAGTAGATAACTGTCTCCTATATGTGGTGTGAGATGGCCAATATGTAAACTGTCAGTCTGTTACATTATATTATGCATACTAGACGTATATAGACAGATATTACGTACCTACAGTGTATAATTCAAGCGGTAAACAATGAGTTGAGTACTCTAGACACGTTCAATGTCCAAGATTGGGCGTATCCGCAAGCGAAGTTATTTTTTTTTTGTTATGCAATCTGAAGTAGATACCTACTTTATTTACATTACTTTCAATATACGAGTATACAACAACTTACGACCCTGATTTCACTAGCTGTACCCCTTTTCTTAATTAAACAACTGGCGTTCTATATTACCTACGTTCTATACACAAGAAAAATTGTAGCCAACTCTGTTAAGCATTTTCTACATGGATTAAATAACAATTTATTTGTTTGCTTTTTTTTATTCACAATGTTGTCTAGGAAGGAACTATGTGTACAGTGTAACTGGCACATAAATGGAAATACCTATTTATAAGTATTTGTAGTAATTAATATCCTGGTAAACAAACATGCTGAGCGGTTTTTAGTTGTTATATGAAGTCTTCGTATCTATGTTTAGGGTAATTGATTACTATTCTTTGATCAAAAATAAAATGGCTTGGTGCTAACGGGTCAACAAATTATAAGATAATATTTGTTTGTCATAAATATAACACAATCTTGATATGTAAAGAGTACAAAGTCCACCTTCTAGCTTACGAGTAGGTCTGACAACCAGTTTGACATAGGTACGTAATAGGCCCGCGAGACTAACGGAACTCAGTCCGCAGACGACGCGCAAACACAAAGCATGATTGCTTTATTATTGTTTCTATTATTGATCGCACTATATTTCTACACAACCAAAAACCATGACTACTGGGCGAAGAGAAAAGTGAAACACGACCAACCGATTCCTCTCTTCGGGAATCACTTCCGAAACGTATTTGGAAAAAGAAGCATTATTGAACTCTCCACCGAACTCTACAACAAATATCCCAATGAGAAAGTCGTGGGATACTACCGAGGACCGACACCGGAATTAATCATCAGAGATCTCGATATTGCCAAAACTATCCTTAATGTGGACTTTGCGTATTTTTATCCGCGAGGACTCGGAAGGGATCCGAAAAAGGAGCCACTGCTCGGGAATCTGTTCCACGCTGATGGAGATTTGTGGAGGCTTTTGCGGCAGCGCCTCACTCCAGCGTTCACCACTGCTAAGCTGAAGGCAATGTTCCCTCTTGTAGTGAATTGTGCGCAGAAGATGCAAGTAGTAGGTGAGACCATTGTCGAGAGAGGTGGCGAGTGTGACATTCGTGAGCTCATGGCGCGCTTCACCACCGAGTTCATAGGTGCTTGCGGCTTCGGCATTGAAGTCGACAGTATAAATAATGAAAATAGTCTATTTAGAGATCTGGGCAAAATGATCTTCAAGCGTAGCTGGACGAATAGAGTCCTTTTGGGTATATGGGAAATATTTCCGGAACTTAGAAAGGCCCTAAATATCACTGATAATCGATTAGAAATGGGCATCACGACAATTGTGAGAAATATTTGTGCACAGAGAAATTACAAGCCATCAGGACGCAATGACTTTGTGGACTTGCTACTGGAGTTACAAAATAAAGGGACAATTAATGGAGATTCTATAGAGAATAGGAGGACCGATGGTACTCCTTTACCAGTTGAAATGGAAATGGATTTTAAGTGCATAGTGGCGCAAGTGTTCGTGTTTTTTGCAGCTGGTTTTGAGACGTCATCCTCGGCTACCAGCTTCATGTTGCACCAGCTCGCGTTCCACCCTGAAATACAAGAAAAACTTCAAAATGAAATTGATGAAGTCATTGCAAAACATAACAACGAGTTATCCTATGACTCGGTTGCTGAAATGTCAATGTTGAGCAATGCTTTTAAAGAGGCGATGAGAATGTTCCCATCTCTTGGGGTCCTGCACCGAGTGTGCGCGAAGAAATATACGATACCTGAGCTGGACATCACCTTAGATCCTGGCGTAAAGATCCAGGTACCATTGCAAGCTATCCAGAACGACGAAAAGTACTTTCAGAATCCATCGGACTTTATGCCGGAGCGATTCGCTGATACAAAGGCAGATAGACATGGCTTTGCATACTTGCCGTTTGGGAGTGGACCAAGGGCATGTATTGGTAAGTTATTTTTGAACATTCTTCATACATGCCTACACCTAAATCATTGTTTGCTTGGTGACCTTGACTACAGAATAGGGAATAGGTAGCTCTATTCTGTGACCATGACGTATGTAAAAACTTATAACCAGCTGTACCCCTGTACCGATGACTACTGTAAGTTTTTACATCAGAGGCAGCGGTGGACCATAATTATAGTGAACTCTGAATGAAAAATATTTTGTGTACCTACCGTGTTAAAATTTTCTTTACTACAAAACCCTACAACCATTTGTGCTTTGATAATTGATACGCACTTGTAATCTTATTAGTGTCGTAATTATAGTAATACTAGCTTCTGCCCGCGGTTTTCACCCGCGTTCACACAGGAATCGTGCATTTTTTCGGGATAAAAAGTAGCCTATATTACTTTCCGGTCCATAAACTATATCTATGCCATAAATCACGTCGATCCGTTCCCCCGTTACTGCGTGAAAGAAGGACAAACCAACAAACACACTTTCGCATTTATAATATTAATATAGTAGGATAAGTATGATTTTTAATAAAAAATTTTTTTAATAAATAAATAAATAAATTTCAAAAAAATATAAACCGTTACAATCACGTCAATAATAAAGCAACACTTTTTTGCTTCACCGCAGTTTAATATAGTCACAGTGATGTCATGGCAGTCATGACTCATAGAGTGCTTTCTTTTATTCACCCACAGGTGCACGTCTCGGTGAAATGCAGTCCTTGGCCGGGCTAGCAGCAATCCTGCACAAGTTCTCCGTGGAGCCATCGGCGAACACGTTACGGGTACCAGAGGTCGATCACACGTCGAATATCGTGCAAGGCGTCAAGGGAGGCTTGCCGCTTAAACTTAAGATCAGGAAGAATAAGTGAAGGAGTATTTCCTGTCATTAGCTCTTAACATTATAATAATAAATACATAGATATATACGAGTACTTAACTGATAAACAGAATTTTAAAGTAATATAAAATTTTAAGAAAAAATATTGAAATATCATATGTAATGTAAATGTTGAAAACTAAAACAAGTGTATTAGCACGTCGATGTTATTCTTCGAAGGTATATCCAGGCAACTGTATGGAGATGAGTAAAATTTAAATAATGAACTGTAGTTCTCAATCATGTCATGGTTTGCAATGTTATATTATTGTAGGTGATAAATACTGATTACCTACACCTAATAGGTATTACCTAGAATATAATACTTAGGCAATGAGTAATCAGTAGCCATAGGTAAATGTATTACTGGCATAGCTAAGTTGGTAGTAATCCTGCCTGCAAAGCAAGGAGCTCCGGGTTAGATTTCCAGCCGGAGCAGACTTTCTGTAGGGAGCATAAAGGTTGTTCTCGGGTCCGGGATGTTGAGGTTGTGTATCTGTCTGTGACTATGACCCCTGCAACACAGGGAATCGTAGTATGTAGTATGTATGTAGTATGCAGAGTGTAAGCGTTTAATGTTAATGTTTACGCGGTGAAAATGACAAATCTAATTTTAATATTTATTAATTTTCACACAAATAGATCCATTCTTGCCAATGCAAGGCTTCAATTATAGTGAAAGTCTAAAAAGTGCCAATTCCATGGCTATTATACTCCTTGGCCTACAAAGAGAATTTATACAAGCGAAGTACAAATTTCGTTGATTTAGGTAGGGGCATGAGGCCTGGGTCTAGTTATCTGTACTGTGGCTGGGTTTTTTTATACTATTTGGTAACGAGACGAGCTGGTCGTTTGCCTGATGGTAAGCATAACGCCGGCCCATAACAATTGCAGTGTCACTCAGAAGTTTGAAACACAAAGACCTGCGCGGCACTGCAGTGCGCTCGTTACCCTGACACATTAGGTGTATAAGCCCAGTAACTTCACTGGCTATTCTCCTCATCAAACCGGAACACATTAATGCCTGCACATTACTGCTTGTACTGCTTGGCGGCAGACTTCACGAGCAAAGCGGTGGTAACAACCCGGACGGACACTCGCAGTAGAGTTAGTCCTACCACTAACATGAATGATAGGAAATTCATACATAATATGAAATTTTTCAAATTTTTTTTTTCATTTTTTTTGTTATTTACTACTAATGATGGTGCAGGCCGAATGGAGATTCGAGAACTATGGTGCGTCGGATTGAAAGTCGCACAAGTTCCCGCTCAGCTACACTCGCTCACAATATGTGTGACATTTACCCAATGATAAAACGGTATACTTATGTAAACTCTGCATTTACCTTAGGTACTATACTAGTCTGTGGTGACATTATAGTAGCTAGATACATATTACACTGATCTGTGCATATTACTGATCTGTGCATTGTAGTTTGTCATTATCAAAGAGAATATAATCCCGGGTCATTATAGTATGTACCACAGAGGAAATTATACTACGTAGGATGTACTACATATATAGTAATCTGTGATAGTATGATACCCACGGGTATAAATCTGTCTAAGAAAAACACTAGACACGAGAAACGTCACAGCAAAAAGACATATGACATTTTGCACCCCCCGCTCACTTCACTCCCCACCTCTTGACGTCATCTTTAGAGCCGCCGCCATATTTGTTACGATTTGAAGTCATTGTCGTCGTCATAACACATTAAAATCTCTTTGCAGACCACTCATACTTATTGTCATTGTACTGTCATTATTAAATAAATTATATCTTAAATTTCAATATTACATATTGTTGTCGATGTGTTGAGTGAATTGGTAGCTGTGCATCGATTAATTTTCGTCTATTTTCTTTTCCACATCTATAGCAATCAACTTGTTTGATTAATTTTTCGAAATGTATCACAAATGATGTGTACCGGGCTGCGTAAGCCCTCGAGATGCCTGTATTTTACACAAGTTACCCAAAAGCGAGGAAAGGTTCCAAAAGTGATTGGTTGCCATCAACTGCGATTCTTTGCGAGTGCGAAAGAGCTCACTGATCTACAAATGTGTCCCAAACATGTTGAGGCACGATTCGTGACATGAAATCATATCTACTGAGCAGTGCTTATCCTAATTTATTTATACAATCGGCAATTCGCAGTGGGATTTCATTATCTCTTGAAACTAATGGTAAGCTACCCACATTTCAGTTACGTTCCTAATAAATCATTCATATTATATTATACATTCAATTTTCGATTTATTAATCTTCGTTTTCCAGAACCCATGCACTGTACTGATGACCATCAATACGCTGAGAAAAGGACTGTAATTCCAGCAATGCAAAGCAAAGCTCTGAATAAATATAAGAAAAAATTGAAAAAGAAAAATAAATGATTGAATACAAAAACGTTGTTTTACTGAATTTTAAAGAAGTAGGTTAGGTAATATTAAATAATGTAGTGAAGGCTGCTCTTTATTAGAATATTGCATTAGCTTAGGTAAGCGTAAAATAAAAAATTAAAAAAATGTCATACATCTTTTTGCTTCAGCCAATCAGAGACGAGACCTCGTGTCTAGCGACGGATGTAGGCGACATGTCTATCTGATACCCTATATAATTTGTGATGATACCCTATATAATTTGTGGTGATGTGTATGTGATCATGGGATATTGATGGGATAAATTAATGATTATCATATAACTTTGATCATATAATAGTACCTGCCTAGCAAAGATAACATATACACTAAGTTTAGTACCTAGTATTTGTCAAGTACGAGTATGTTTTCAATGTTTAGGGAAGAGTTCTAACTTTTGTCTTATTTGGGGATTTTACGTTCAAGATTAAGAGTGTCTGACCTCTACATAAATCATAGAGTATTAGGTACTATAAAAACGTGGTAAAAACATAAATACAGTTCCGTTATCGAATTAGGTAGTCGCATGTCGCACCATCATGTCAAAATTTACTTTGGACCCTGTAATTCTTTCCACACGAAAGCACATAAGCCTCAAAAACTGCGGGGCCTCAAAGGTAAGTAGACCAACCATTATTATCTAAATTACTACTTCCCTTTCCATTATTATGCTTGCTAATTCTTCGATTAGATAGGTAGGTACCTGTTTACTATGTCTGGTAGCTTCTTCTATCTGCTCTTGAAATAGCTGATCGTTTCACGAATCTCAACTGTATCACAGAAGAGATTTGTCTCTTACAGTAGGTACAAGTACCTAACTGTGTGTATGTTAGTACGTGAAGTCGTTCCGTGTTATAAAATACATTTTTGTGATAGCAGTAATCTTTGCTTGTTATTTGAGCAATTTAATTCTTCACACAAATATACCACAAAAATTTCGCTTCCAACAGGATTCGAACCTGCGTCTTCTGGCTTGCCGGGCCACACGCCTTAACCACTAGGCTATGGGAGCAATCGATGTTGACTGCGAAATTCTTGATATGATGTATTTCTTTTCGGCTTACAAGCCGTAGCTCCATCTAACAGACCCGCTTTATAGCGATTGCCTACTCCATTGTGATACGTTGCAGTACCAATCAAATGGCGAGAGATTTTGCATTATTTAAACTTTATGAAATATATTTTATGGTGTTAACCGACACTAGCGCATGTTCACACAAATATACCACAAAAATTTCGCTTCCAACAGGATTCGAACCTGTGAAATGTTTGTGGTATATTTGTGTGAACATCCGCTAGTGTCGGTTAACACTAAGTATAAAATATATTTCATAAAATTTAGTTCTCCATTTTTATCTTGTTACCAAGCTCTTGCAAAGGTTTTGGCTGCTTGAAAGATAAATCGCTTAGCTAGCTGATGATTTCTCTAAGTACATGTAGGTAAGCAACCAACAACATAGAGAAGTCTATCTTATGGCATGGTGTTATTGACAGATCGCCTTTTGAAGCTAGGCTTCCGAGTGGACCTCTCTCCAGTCGAATTTGAAAACTACTGCGTGCTAGAAATGTGTGGACACGAGGTAAAGATTTAAACTTACTACACTTATTTATATACCTAGGTACGTATTATATGAACTTTAGAACCTTCCGTGGACTCCTTATATTGAAGTGGGTGTAATAAAAGACGTTTGCCTCGGCTTGAACGTAGCGAGATATTTTATCCACGAGAAGCAGAACATCCTAGAAACTAGGAATATTTTAGCGACTTGTATTCGTGAATGATACAAGTCATTGCAGTGCACCAATTCGCTGTACGACTAGAAACGGCCATTTACCTTCGGGATGGGTGTAAATTAATTATTGGCGTATCTATGTTTTAAGCTATTTGGAGTCGATTTGGGGTAATACGTTAAACGCAGTCCAAACGAAATTTCTTTTTCCTACTTGTTCTAGAGGTATTACCCGTGGTCACACATTAGTAGTACAACCTAGACTTTTCCCTACTTGTTCTATTGGTAGAACAAATAGAAGAATAGATGATCACTAAGTACCCAGTCCCGTTGTAATACCTCTCTGCACCTTCTTGGTGAGAAATCACCAAGCTACCTTTGTGTATTGTCGCCTCAGTTAAGATGTGTGTATGTCAACTTTTAATAAATGGATTAGTGTTCCGGATTCAAGGACCCGGACATAAAAGATCCAACCGAAGCAAGTCGCTCTGTCACAAGCCAAGTTCTTGTTTTCCGTGATTCTCTAATTTATAATTCCGTAACTGTCTTTTTAAAAAACTAAACCAACAAAAATGGTCTCCAGATATTTCGCTGCAACATAAGAAACCTCAGCTTCAACACTTCGTGTGAATACGACGTGGTCGCTCAAAGAGCTGTGGACGCCGTCATGGAATCGAAAATAAAGTTCAAACGCGCGCGTTGCTATCTCTGGTTCTGGACTCTGCTGGAAGAGAATATGTTCCGCAGCGAACAGTTTGGTCCGAAGGAGCACTGGACTCAGCCGCTCGACTTCAAGAGCTTCGCATCCTGCGCGGAATGCATCAACTGCTGCGACATTCTTGTCATTAAAAAATAATACTTCTGCTACTTTTCATTTTGTTTGCAATTACATATGTTCAGGGCCCCGATTCTACTAAACCAATTGTTTATAGATTGTTAATGGATTGTCAAAAAATCGTGACTTTTGACACTTTTGGTATTCTACTACTACAATTGTTTAATAATTGTGACAATTGAAAAACAATACAAAATTCGGTTATCGTTTTCGTATTCTCTTAATCAAGGTGTGTTATAGGTAGTGAAGTTGCTAGCCGAATTGTAGGTCGGTGGATCGAATCTTACAATGAGGCCAATGGATACGAGTCAATATCATTTAAACGCGTAGATACCTACTTATGTATGTAATAGTTTAATTAATGTGAATAAAACATTTCATTAGGGTTTATGCTCGGTCGTAGAGAGATAGGTACATATCCAATGCACGAAACTGAATCTGTACACCGCTAGGTACAGATTCAGTCTCTTAGAGGCCATGGTTGATCGGATGAACTTGTCACTAAAGGTCGTGTCCGATTGGGGCGATGCCAATCTTGTCAAGTTCAGTGCTTCGAAAACCCGTGTTTAAGTTTGGCGAGTACTATTATTTTTTATTTAGCTTTTAAGTAACGTCTGAATTTCAGACAGTCTTTGACGATAGACCCTATCTTGGTAACTTATTACAAATTCTACTAAGGTAATGTCTAGTACGAATAAACAAGGTAAAAGCAAACACCTATGATTTTAGATTAATTATATTGAAACAATATACAAGGCTTTCGAGTTCAGTCCGCAAACACAGCAATAAAACAAATACAATAATTATTATTCTATTACTAACGTCGGTTCAGTCGTAGACAATAGTAGGGGTTATCTTCTACCGCCAAGGTTAGATAAGCGAAAATAATAATCGCCGTAGCAGTAAAAAGAAAAAATATATTATTTTTCGAGGCATAATTTCTTGTAAGCGTTCGCTCTCTCTCTCTCTCTCTCTCTCTCGAAAGATCAGAGTACCAGCATGGTAATTATATCAATACGGATAAACAATTAACAATCTTAATAAGTGCAACAAGATAGTATGGAATTTACACTAGTTATACGAAAGTAGAAGAAGAGGTAAGTACAGTACCTACGTTATAGTTCGACGTCGCCTATTTTATGCTCTAAAATATTCGTCTTATTACGTTGGTAATAAAGTTGACGTTTCAATTACCTGTTTCAAACTAAGCAGAACCTTTCTCAATGATCGGTTATCGTCTATCAAATGCAGCGAAAAACCATTTCAAGGCCATTAAAGCCCAATCTTCAACATTTTTCCAACATGTTACGTTTAACGTAACATTTAAAATAATTTTATAGTAATTATTACCGATTTCTTAAGTAATAATAATTACAATAAAAAATATTATAAAGAACTACTGACATTGCAACAAAAAATCACTGATTTTTTGCAACTCCGTATAAATTAAAACTTGTAATAAAATTTAGTTTGCAGCAATGGATGTACCGTGAAAAAGTTGATTTATTACACGTTTAAACATTTTTAAAACACCTGTAGTTCTATTGTTTTCAGTGAATCAGATGCTGAAGGTCATTCGCTCAGGGATGCGCCTTAATGAGGCGGAGGCGATGCGCTCGTGTTCCGGTGCATCGCCTGAGCCGTGCGGGGGAGTTTCCTCTCCCCGACGGCTGAGGGGTCGCGGGGAGTGTGTTTCGGGCACGTGACCCCGTCCGAATGCTGACCCGCCCGGAAACACCCCGGCGGTTTTAGTGGGTAGGACGCTGTGCTGGCGGCGAGTCCCACACCATCTCCGCACTTAGCAGTCTGTTTTCACTAGACTTTGCGAGAGAATATGGTCACCCTAACGGTCGTCTGTCATTGACACGACATAGCCTGACCTAGTTTCAAACTTGCGCCGACTAACGCACCGCGCGCGGGGAAAATGAGTGGAGGGGGAGCGTGCAGTAGGCGTGATTCAGCAAGAATGTGAAGCCTGCGGCAGACGTGGTGACTCTGCTTTGTAAAAATTAAGGATATCAATATAACCTATTATATTAAAGGTAAAATTTTTTTCATTATTTCCTGTCGCTCTTCACCTGTATATTCACCTCCTTAAAAATGTGTACCGTTTACATATACATCAGAACAGACTTTTTTGTAATTTACTACTTATTGACGTGACGAGAGCTGCAGGTCACCTAAATTAACACCTGGCGTTTAAAGTTAGCCTAAAGTTAAAGTTAGCCTAAGTTAGTCGAAATCACGTTTCAGCTTTATTACTGCAGAATGTCTGATACTTTTCTGCTCTCAATGTAGGCAAATTTTGTTTTCTATAGGTAAACTATGATATCTCTTATCTATGAATAACAAAACTTGTGCGGTGCGCGCACAACTGAGTTGTGGAGGTGAATGTAAAGATGGGTTTATTGTGTACTAATTTAATAATAATGCGCCAGGTTAGGTGTTCTGGTGTCTAAAACAAGTCTGTTGTTTTTTCTAGGATCGTTTTCTATCACAATGTTTTTATTTGAAACTTTCCATAATTATAGCGATGTAAATCGAAAACTCAAGATTTTTAAAAAGCAAAAAAAAAAACCAACTAAAATATAGCTTTTCATCAGTTTCAAAAGAAGTTACACAAACACACATACATAAACAATATAGGCATATAATAACGTACTACAGAGTGCTTTATTATATGCCTATATTGTTTGTTATATTTTGCATTTGATTGCAATCCCAGTGATTATTTTAAAAGTAAAAGAGATCATCAGTACTGAGTATAAAGTTTACTGCGGTGTTCAACAGAAAAAAACAATATACGAAGATGACCAGAAATATATAGTAAATAAAGATAGTTATAATAAAAAATGACACAGGAATATTTTAATAATAAAATACTACATTGAGCCTAATCATCTCACTGTCTCATTTTTTAACTTCACATTTAGCGTATGATTACATTTTTTTCATTTCTATTAATGTATCTAACCTCGAACTTGGTATTTTATAACTTCAGTTTTTGTACGATTAGATTTTCAATTTCACTAATTGACTTCAAACCTCGAACCGAACTCATTTCAGTATAAAATAATCTACATATAATTTCATAAATAACTTTCATTCAATTTACAGTCGAATTAATATCGAATCGCCGACATCTCGTAAATACATACAGGGGGTTACAAAATAAATGGACACCTAATACCGATATTACAATAAAAATAAACATTTTATTGCATCAATTGGAAATAAGTTGTTACACAGAGACACGCCCTACGTTACAATAAACAAATAAAAATATAGTTTGTACAAAGTCCATACGTACTTGATATAACAGATAGACATGAATCACATCAGCGGAACAAAAGTTATAAATATCGGCAAGAAAATAGAAATAAGCTTAATTTTAGCATGGAAGGCCGATTACTCAGAGAGCTTGCGTTTATAAGTTTTATTCCGCTAGCCCCGTCCACTCTTCGAACATTCAAGTTAACAATAAAAAAGAACATTATTTTAAGTCCTTAAACAATCCTTAAAACTGAAGTTCCGTAATAACAAGGAACATTGTGAGTTATGACAGTCACAACAATCGTATATTCCGTCCCGTGGTGTATTTTTCAATGGCATTTTTATTCCGAGTCAGTTTGCCTGTGCAGGCTAACAACAGGTAGTATGCAGGCTAGTCAGCAAGTAGTATGCAGACTAGTCAGCAAGTAGTATGCAGGCTAGTCAGCAAGTAGTATGCAGGATAGTCAGCAAGTAGTATGCAGGCTAGTCAGTAGGTAGTATGTAGGCTAGTCAGCAGGTAGTATATAGACTAGTCAGCAAGTAGTATGCAGGTAGTATGTAGACTAGTCAGCAAGTAGTATGCAGGTAGTATGCAGGCACTAGTCTGCATACTACCCTACTACCTGCATACCTTTTTTATCATAGAACTTATTTACTACACAAAAAGGTTCGAACTGGAGGGCTAGACAAAGTTATCTTTTTAAAATAGTTAACCTTAACCGAAAACTTAACAAGATAATTAAACAAATTAAAAAACACGATGGCCTAAATACATCCATACATGAACCATGAAAAAATTACACTCTTTTTTTTTTGGGTAAAACTGTATGGAATTTATTTAATTTGTTTATCATTATAATTAAATGTATCATTAACGGTTGGGGAAAATTACTTTGTCTAGAATCCTTGGATTCTGTCCGCTACGACGCTTACACACGTATACAGTTCGCTTTTGCGCAAACTTTGAACGCAATTCACTAAAATTTGAACCTTTTCGTTTAGCAAATAAGTTCTATATTGCATCGCTATCTTAAATAGGATACGCTGCTTCGCGCAATCTCGCGTCTCTAAACACTATCTCTAAAGCTGTCTCAGAATAGGGCTAAATAATGTTACCATTTCAACTAAATTTCTAAAAAAAGTGAAAACTACCGCCTGAAATTAAATTTATAACTACTCGGTGCAGACAATTTTTTTTCATATTTGTCGTTTGAATGTATTTAAGATCCAACGTGCATCTGGCTGGATCTAATGAGATTGAAAGGATTTTTTGGTTATTTACCGTTTCAGCAAGCAAACGGTGACATTAATATCTAAATAATGAGTTTGCACGAAGTTTATTTTGTGGTTATCAATTTTCTTGAAACCTTACAAAGAATAATTGTATCGCTTGTAGAAAAATACTGACATAATTATACTGCAACAGCGTACTCTTGTTAGTTTTAAGATGCAGTTTAGAACATGTCGCTAGCCTTTATCGGTCTTAGCACAAAAAATTAAACACATGTTAAACCTGTGTTAATCACTGTTGAACGCCTAAACATGCCTTAGTCGCGCTATTAAATATGAGCAACCACAAATCCTGATTTAAGTAATGCCTAACACAATTCTGTTGTGACATTTCTAATGCCAGGAAATAAAGAAAGAAGAAGACATTTCTAATCATTTTTGACGTTTAGCGTTAGACGCTGTCTAGCTAAACAGGCGTCTAAAAATGTTTTTTTTTGTGGTAATACTATCATTATCAGATGTTACACGAGCGTCGACAATGAACATAGCTATTCGGCAACAAAAACTGCAATATATTATAAAATAATCTTATATTGAAAGTATAACCGACACCATTCGATTTCACCTTACGCTTGAAACGTGTTTCAAATTGTTTCATTAGTCATATTTCTAATTGTTTCCTTTAGTTATGTTTCTATTCTATTGTGATAGCATAACATAAAAATAAAATTCGTTATAATGACGTCACACGCCGTATAAACTTTACATCGATTCACTCACAAACGACACTACTACGAGTCCTATTGTCATAGACAAAAACGGCATGTCTGGATCGAGTTTCGTTCGAGATACGTTTCGACGTGACGAAAAATTGTCTTTTCTATAAACATTGAACTAACCAAAAATCGATTACAAAAATATAAAAGGTAATCTCAATTTGAGATGCCTTTTTAGCCTCATAAATAAATAATTATTTTACTTTTACTATAAATAATATTTATTGCTTTTCCATAAATCTTAATTGACAGCTATACGAGTGCGTACGAATTGATAAATGAAATTGATGATTGAATAGATGAAATTACTACTACTAGCTTGTATTAAAATGACTTCTAGATTTTGCTATGTTGAACTAAACTTTCCAGCTGCGCCAATGTTATTAAAGCAAGAGAGCGGTGTGGCTATAGCGGGAACTTGTTCGACTTTCAATCCGACGCCCCATAGTTCAAATCTCGACTCGGCCCGCAGCAATGACTTATATCAAGTTATGTGCGGATTATTCACACTCGCTCTAAAACGGTGAAGGAAAACATTCTGAGGAAACCAGCATGTTCAAGAACCACAAAATTCGAGGATATGTGACATCCACCAAGCCGCACTGGGCCCGCGTGATGGATTACGGCACATACCTCTCTCTAAAAGGCTGGTATCCCAGCAGTGGGAGCTTAAAAGGCTGATAATGATAAAAGAAATCTATCACGAAACCCGAGATCCAGAAATGCGAATATAAATCTTAATGTATCTATAGGGCAGTGTCGTGTCAATACCTTATTCCTTTGGCATACGCGTCCTTTGCCATCACTATCTATACAACTTCACGTCCGCGGCGACACTCGCGTCCATTCGCGTCACTCGACCGTCACTCGACCGTCACTCGGTAATCATTTCACTTGGTTCTTGACGTGTTGTAAGAACTCGTAGTAGGAGAACGCGGACTCCACCCGGTCGTCGATGAGCCTTTCAGTGAATAGTTGTCGTGATGGTGAGTTGTCTCTGCAATTAAATGAAATATATTTATTTCATTTGATGCGGTATTACAAGCTGGTATGGTTAATTTATGACATTGGTACTAAATAAAATTAAAATTAAAAAATACCTCACCACAATTGGCATGCAAATATAGGGTTTCTCATAATAAATTATGTTTAGTCTGGCGCTTAGCTATGAGTCAGACTTACGGCGCAATTACGGAAATCCAAACGATAAATTTGTCGAATCGAAAAAACTGATAAATTTATCTAATGTTACGAGTACCGAAGTCTGATCGTAAAGTATTGTTAGTAGGTTTATATTCTCTTTGGATTCGACCTAGCTATTCGACAACTTTTGTCGGTTCGATAGATAAAAACGATAAATAGAAACGAATAAAACCCACTTTATCGATTTGAACTGTAAATTTTATCGATCGAAAAGATCCGTAATTGCGCTGCAGAATTTAGAACCTCATTTTTTTAAGTGGATTGTAAAGAGCTTACCTGAGTATAAGGATATCCGAAATGTACGGCCTGTCGTCATTAAGCCTCTCAATGAACGCGTGAAGCAGAGTGCTCCCGCCCGTCTCCAGTCTCGGCAGACTCCTGGACTCGTCCGGCAGCTGACTGAAGGCTGTCACGCCGAACGTTTCAGAGAGGAACGCGGGGCTCACGTTGTGGCCCACGTACAGTATCATACTCTCGCCGTCGTCAAGTAGATACGCGCCGTTGGAGTTCACCCTGGAAGAAACATTTTGCTGTTCAAAAAGAAACTTGAGCTTTGGAAGAAGGCGGAACACTACTGCATGCTCTTGGCATGTCTGACAGGGGGAAATGCACATCTCAAGTGGGATGTCAGGGCAGGTCTAACGCCCCATCACGACGTTTCCCATGACGTTGGCAAAGATCGCTCGGCCGAGATGGGTCCGGCACATGTCCCCGTCCTGCTCGCTCGCACGCGTGCTCCGTACTGACCTCTCGGCCGACAGGTGCAGCCGCGGCGGGTGCGGCCCGTCTCCCCGTCCTGCTCGCTCGCACGCGTGCTCCGTACTCACCTCTCGGCCGACAGGTGCAGCCGCGGCGGGTGCGGCACATCTCCCGTCCTGCTCGCTCGCACGCGTGCTCCGTACTGACCTCTCGGCCGACAGGTGCAGCCGCGGCGGGTGCGGCCCATCTCCCCGTCCTGCTCGCTCGCACGCGTGCTCCGTACTCACCTCTCGGCCGACAGGTGCAGCCGCGGCGGGTGCGGCACATCTCCCGTCCTGCTCGCTCGCACGCGTGCTCCGTACTCACCTCTCGGCCGACAGGTGCAGCCGCGGCGGGTCGGGCACCATCTCCTCGTCGTCCTCGCTGCGCACGAGGTGGTCCCGCAGCGCGTGCACGGGGTGCAGCGCGGGGTAGGCGGCGCGGAGCAGCAGCGGGAGGGGGGCGCTCTTGAGCGCGCACATGTCGGCCACGCGGTCGTCTAGACGAGTGGACGTGCCCGTGCGGAATGCTCGCTGGAAACCGACCATGTCATCATCATTATCAGACTGCACCGAACAGATTTTTCGAAATGCTACGCAAGCGCGGCTTCACCACGCTAACACAAAGAAATTACCGCTAATTTACTTGAGAACTTTCAAACTTGAGAACTAACTAGGTGGTAGGACTAACTCTTCTGCGAATGTCCGTCTGGATTGGTACTACCGCTTTGCTCGTGAAATGTGCCGGCAAGCAGTAATGTGCCAGCCTTACTGTGTTCTGGTTTGATGAGCAGAGTAGCCAGTGAAATTACTGGGCTTATGAGAGTTAATACCTAATGTATCAGGGTAACGAGCGCACTGCAGTGCCACGCAGGCTTTTGTTTTTTAAAGTTCTGAGTGACACTGCAATTTTAATAGGCCGGCATTAAGCTGACCATCAGGCAAACGACCAGATCGGCTCGTTACCAAATAGCATAATAAAAAAGGAAATCGCGCGACCTTGTTGGCAACAACCACCACACATAAAACCAGAGCAACAAGAACATACCCTCTTGAGCAGCGCCAGCAGGTAGAGCGGCAGCAGGCGCAGCGACAGCGGCGCGTGCAGTGCCGCGCCCGCGGCGCCGGCCGGCAGGTTCTGCGCCAGGCGGTGCGCCGACAGCGCGTCCACCGCCACGTTCATGACCGCCTCGCGCGCCTCCGACAGCGACGCCGACACGGCGCGGTCCACCGCTACACACAAACAATATACACTACTATACCCTGTTCCATAATCTTAGATATTTTTTGTAAACAACGAAAAGTCACTGTCAAAGTGACATGCCAGTTGCCCAAAACATTTTTCACTTGTCAAAAATATTTTTGTTTCTATTTCCCCCGGCTTTGCTCTCGCGCAGTACAATTATAACGTAACAAGAAACAAATAACAAGAACCAACAACAAAAACGTACAACAAAACCACTACAAAATAACAATATTTTTAACAACAACACATATGCAGCAAGATACACACTCGAGTTCGGAGATTTGATCAACAGACAGAAAAATAAAATGGCGGCGATTGCACAAAATGTTTCAAATATCTGCTGTGTTGCCAGTCTAAGAAAAATAACTGCACGAAAAAACTTCCATTTATTATACTCTTGTTTAAAATATCAATCTTGCAAAAACGATCCATTCAACATTTTTCAATAATTCAAGTTTATCATGTTATAGTTTAAAATCAATTAATAATAATGTCTATCGTCAGATTATGGATTGCACAGTTTTCTATAAAATTTTCCGTTCTGTCAACCCCTTTTGTTTACATAACATGATTGAGCACGTCGCCGACGTGCTTAATCAATACCTTGTAGGGAGGTAGCAAATCTAGTGCAGCTCGTTTTTATTAGTTAGCCAATGATGTGCGCCTTAAAATGGAAGTGACAATTCCACAGTAAACACGAGAGAAGTGCATACTTCTTGGATTCGATGCCAGTACAATATTTGCCGAGCTCACTAAAACATGTTTTGTTCTATCTCATATCATTTTTAGCCAGAAATGTGGACCTAATATTCAATCTATCGTTGAATGTATTATTGGTGTCTCCATGGAAAATTACTCACCCATTTTACTAAGCAATCCTATGATACACATCTGGTCTGCTGAGTGCAAGACTTCAGTCAGAGTGCTTGCCAGCGGTAGTGCCATCGTGTGCACTCGTATCCGCCGTTCACCTGAAATATACAAAACAACCTCATAGTCTGAGTAATTGCACACAAGTTATCCTAAAATTTAGATAGTAATCTCCTGTCAAAATTTTTTTTAGGAAACAATCGTTATCATTTGTATAATGGCAGTGTAAATGTTATTAGCAAGCGTTTGCGTTGTATTTCTGCTACTTCTTGGACACTTGCGTTGTTAGCGATGTACTTCAAACACAGCTCGTTGCATGGGCAGATTACAGGCGGAACCGTACCAAACCTGCACTATCGTAACGTATCTTTACTTATTGTTTATTTTGTATTTGGATGTTTTACCTTTACGTTCATGAATATAAGCTAGAATTTAAAATGAAAATCGTAAACGAATATTTTTTTATAAGGTGATTAGCCAGAAGTGATTACTAAGTACTGGCCGAGGAAAACGGTGCTAACCATTCTTTGGATATTCCACTAGCCGGGCACCTACAGGGAGATCGGGTGGTTCTATTCATACGCCGTGACCATACGGTGAGTCTTAAAATAGTACAATTCGAGGTATAGTCCGTGTTTTTAAACTAGTCTAATATGATGTATTACCCTTGCTGCTGGTGTAGAGCAGCGCCGCCTGGAAGCAGACCTGCTGCAGGTCGGCGAGCGACTCGTCGCTAGTGAGGTGGGGACCTACCCTTGCTGCTGGTGTAGAGCAGCGCCGCCTGGAAGCAGACCTGCTGCAGGTCGGCGAGCGACTCGTCGCTAGTGAGGTGGGGACCTACCCTTGCTGCTGGTGTAGAGCAGCGCCGCCTGGAAGCAGACCTGCTGCAGGTCGGCGAGCGACTCGTCGCTAGTGAGGTGGGGACCTACCCTTGCTGCTGGTGTAGAGCAGCGCCGCCTGGAAGCAGACCTGCTGCAGGTCGGCGAGCGACTCGTCGCTAGTGAGGTGGGGACCTACCCTTGCTGCTGGTGTAGAGCAGCGCCGCCTGGAAGCAGACCTGCTGCAGGTCGGCGAGCGACTCGTCGCTAGTGAGGTGGGGACCTACCCTTGCTGCTGGTGTAGAGCAGCGCCGCCTGGAAGCAGACCTGCTGCAGGTCGGCGAGCGACTCGTCGCTAGTGAGGTGGGGACCTACCCTTGCTGCTGGTGTAGAGCAGCGCCGCCTGGAAGCAGACCTGCTGCAGGTCGGCGAGCGACTCGTCGCTAGTGAGGTGGGGACCTACCCTTGCTGCTGGTGTAGAGCAGCGCCGCCTGGAAGCAGACCTGCTGCAGGTCGGCGAGCGACTCGTCGCTAGTGAGGTGGGGACCTACCCTTGCTGCTGGTGTAGAGCAGCGCCGCCTGGAAGCAGACCTGCTGCAGGTCGGCGAGCGACTCGTCGATGGTGAGCTGCATGCCGAAGGCCGCGTCGGGGGACACGTTGGGCAGCGACAGCAGGTCCGTCGAGCGCACGAAGAAGTTGCCGTGGAACGTGTGGATGGAGATACCCCTGGGGGACGACTCGGCGTGGTCACAAACAACAACTTGGAGACGCTCGGTTAGCTAGGCAGTGGCGTCAATTCTATCATTACATACCTAAACCAATTTTAGTTTCGCTCTCTCTCTTTCCAATGCATAACATGAGAAAGAGACGGAAGATGTCTGACAGATCTAAATTTTGTTTTAGAGCTGTCAGATATCTTTCGATCTTGATAAATTAGATGCCGCTGAACTCGTTGCCATTAAATTTACACTAGACGCAAGCGAGTGGATTAATTTGACAGGTCTAAAATATATTCCATCTCTTTCTCATGTTGTGCATTGGGAAGAGAGAGAGCGAAACTAAAATTAGTTTAGGTATGAAATGATAGAATTGACACCGGTGTCTAAAGAGGACTACAAATGTCGCAATTGAATGCTTTTTTATTGCCTGGAAATGTTAGCCGAGCTAGTCACCGCCTGAGGGGACAAGCTAGAGTAGCATTTCTATATATGCAACCAGGAAAAGTTATTTTTTTTATACACTCTCTTGATCTGCACTATTTTTACATTAGGTCTTTAAAAAAGGGTAGGTTTCGGTAGTTAGATTATCAAAACTAGTGTAATCCTACAAATAATGGTTGGTTGGTTTGCCCTTCTTTCACGCAGTACCGAAGCAACGTACAGACGTGATTTTGGCATAGATATAGTTTATGGACCGGAGAGTAACATAGGCTACTTTTTATCCTGGAAAAATGCACGATTCCTGTGGGAACGCGGGGGAAAACCGCGGGCAGAAGCTAACTAAGATAAGCTAAGCTAACCTACCTAGTACAGCGCACCCTCATGACTGCCTCGAAGCCTATCTTCCTCGTGAGGTACCGAGAGAACATCCTGTGCAGCTGCTCCGCCTGCCAGCTGCGCGTGGCCTTAAACAGTGGTATGTGGTACACTGTCCCACCGCTGAATTTGCTAATGCCACCTGGAAAATTAAAATTTTATTTCGTTATTACTTTAACAAATTTCTCTTCTCTCTTGTGGATACCTCTTCTGGGCTGGAATTACAGTGGCCTAATTCGCTTATGTGAGGCTTATTAAAATTTAAAATATTGGTCTTTCACATTCGCAAGAATAAGCTAAGTCTTAATAAGCCTCAAGAGTGAGATGGCATTCGTGAATATCAAAGCGATTTTTGAAACGTACTGTGGTAAAAGCGTCGCCCGCTGAACTGTAGGTTCATGGTTCGAATCCTATAATGAGTTTGAGCATTTGGTGAAGAAAAACATTGTGTAGGTCAAATTCAAATTCAAAATTCTTTATTCAAATAGGCTCCAAAGGAGCACTTATGAAAGTTAAAATAAATGACTCTAACAGCGGGCCTCTGCAACATTCGTCTACCCGAATCACAGACTAAAACTAATGCTGTCTTTATCAGATAATAATAAATGACAAAGACACCAACAGACCCAATCCGTGCTCAAATTCAACGAACCTTCCAGAAACCCACCGTGCCCGTTTCAAATTGTATAGGCCGAGCAAGAAGAAGGGCAAGAACTCGTCACGGCATTCTTATTCAAAAAATAGTTTTTACAATGTTTCTAATGCTAACAACTAACAATTTAAAGTTTAGTAGTTGCCAGGAGGCTCCTGAGCTGTTTACAGCTGTTTACGAGCTGGTACATACAGAATTATGCAATGTACACAAAATTCAATTCTGATTTAATCCACATCGGTATGAACTGAGCCTTATATAGTATAGGTAATTATAGTATGTACTAACTAAGCGTGGCCAAGTCCGAGTATTGCGAGTTGAGCAAGAACAGGTCCACGGCGACCTGCGCGCCGCTGCAGTCCAGTGCCAGGCGCTTGTAGAAGTCAGTCGCAGGGTTTAAGTGGGCCACGTCTTTGGACGAGCGGGCGTTGGGGTCTTCTCTGTAACGTTAACGATTATTATGTAGTTTAAAAAACATAAAAAGCACGCTATCCACCTTCTTGCTCCATCATGAGAACCTCGACATCATACCTATTGGACTCGTCGAAATGAGTCATATGCACCCAATCTCGAGGGGTTTTCTTGTAGCCACTGACCTCCTGCAACCTTGATTGCAACCCCTATTAAAGTTATCGATTCTATTTAATTTTGTTTAATTTGCTACATCAGCCTATAAACTGTCACATTCGTAGGTATTTCACTTGCCTTGCTTGTAATGCTCCCGGTCCAGTGTTGGGTAAGCAGGTTTGGAACACAGTGATCCTTCCTCCAGTCGGTGCCTGAAATCAACACAAAAACAAATTTTAACAACGTTTCACTGTAAAAAAAGTACCTACCTAATCAACAAACTATTGATTTCCGTGATATGTCGATGAGCTTGTTTATGGTAGGAATAACACGCAGGCCTTTGTGTTTCGAAGTTCTGGATGGCACTGCAATTGTTATGGGTCGTCGTTATGCTTACCATCAGGCAAATCAGGCAAACACAAAAAAAAAATTTCCTCGCAAAATCGATTATCCAGATGGATCTGAAAAAGAAGGGAATCGATTCGAGCTAAATTGATCGCATCTACAAAGTACCTATACATTACAGTTTCTCTTAGCCGCGCACCAGCTCGCGCCGCTCCGCCGGGCGCTGCGTGCGCGCAGTGTGTATGTACACTCACCATCAGCTTGTACGCCGCCTGCAGCGCGGCGCCGAGCGCGCCGCGCGCGGCATGGCGCTGAGCGCGCTAGCGGGCGCGCCGCGCGCGGCATGGCGCTGCGGGCGCGCAGTGTGTGTGTACACTCACCATCAGCTTGTACGCCGCCTGCAGCGCGGCGCCGAGCGCGCCGCGCGCGGCATGGCGCTGAGCGCGCTAGCGGGCGCGCCGCGCGCGGCATAGCGCTGCGGGCGCGCAGTGTGTGTGTACACTCACCATCAGCTTGTACGCCGCCTGCAGCGCGGCGCCGAGCGCGCCGCGCGCGGCATGGCGCTGAGCGCGCTAGCGGGCGCGCCGCGCGCGGCATGGCGCTGCGGGCGCGCAGTGTGTGTGTACACTCACCATCAGCTTGTACGCCGCCTGCAGCGCGGCGCCGAGCGCGCCGCGCGCGGCATGGCGCTGAGCGCGCTAGCGGGCGCGCCGCGCGCGGCATGGCGCTGCGGGCGCGCAGTGTGTGTGTACACTCACCATCAGCTTGTACGCCGCCTGCAGCGCGGCGCCGAGCGCGCCGCGCGCGGCATGGCGCTGCGGGGGCGCAGTGTGTGTGTACACTCACCATCAGCTTGTACGCCGCCTGCAGCGCGGCGCCGAGCGCGCCGCGCGCGGCATGGCGCTGAGCGCGCTAGCGGGCGCGCCGCGCGCGGCATGGCGCTGCGGGCGCGCAGTGTGTGTGTACACTCACCATCAGCTTGTACGCCGCCTGCAGCGCGGCGCCGAGCGCGCCGCGCGCGGCATGGCGCTGAGCGCGCTAGCGGGCGCGCCGCGCGCGGCATAGCGCTGCGGGCGCGCAGTGTGTGTGTACACTCACCATCAGCTTGTACGCCGCCTGCAGCGCGGCGCCGAGCGCGCCGCGCGCGGCATGGCGCTGAGCGCGCTAGCGGGCGCGCCGCGCGCGGCATGGCGCTGCGGGCGCGCAGTGTGTGTGTACACTCACCATCAGCTTGTACGCCGCCTGCAGCGCGGCGCCGAGCGCGCCGCGCGCGGCATGGCGCTGCGGGGGCGCAGTGTGTGTGTACACTCACCATCAGCTTGTACGCCGCCTGCAGCGCGGCGCCGAGCGCGCCGCGCGCGGCATGGCGCTGAGCGCGCTAGCGGGCGCGCCGCGCGCGGCATGGCGCTGCGGGCGCGCAGTGTGTGTGTACACTCACCATCAGCTTGTACGCCGCCTGCAGCGCGGCGCCGAGCGCGCCGCGCGCGGCATGGCGCTGAGCGCGCTAGCGGGCGCGCCGCGCGCGGCATAGCGCTGCGGGCGCGCAGTGTGTGTGTACACTCACCATCAGCTTGTACGCCGCCTGCAGCGCGGCGCCGAGCGCGCCGCGCGCGGCATGGCGCTGAGCGCGCTAGCGGGCGCGCCGCGCGCGGCATGGCGCTGCGGGCGCGCAGTGTGTGTGTACACTCACCATCAGCTTGTACGCCGCCTGCAGCGCGGCGCCGAGCGCGCCGCGCGCGGCATGGCGCTGCGGGGGCGCAGTGTGTGTGTACACTCACCATCAGCTTGTACGCCGCCTGCAGCGCGGCGCCGAGCGCGCCGCGCGCGGCATGGCGCTGAGCGCGCTAGCGGGCGCGCCGCGCGCGGCATGGCGCTGCGGGCGCGCAGTGTGTGTGTACACTCACCATCAGCTTGTACGCCGCCTGCAGCGCGGCGCCGAGCGCGCCGCGCGCGGCATGGCGCTGAGCGCGCTAGCGGGCGCGCCGCGCGCGGCATGGCGCTGCGGGCGCGCAGTGTGTGTGTACACTCACCATCAGCTTGTACGCCGCCTGCAGCGCGGCGCCGAGCGCGCCGCGCGCGGCATGGCGCTGCGGGGGCGCAGTGTGTGTGTACACTCACCATCAGCTTGTACGCCGCCTGCAGCGCGGCGCCGAGCGCGCCGCGCGCGGCATGGCGCTGAGCGCGCTAGCGGGCGCGCCGCGCGCGGCATGGCGCTGCGGGCGCGCAGTGTGTGTGTACACTCACCATCAGCTTGTACGCCGCCTGCAGCGCGGCGCCGAGCGCGCCGCGCGCGGCATGGCGCTGAGCGCGCTAGCGGGCGCGCCGCGCGCGGCATAGCGCTGCGGGCGCGCAGTGTGTGTGTACACTCACCATCAGCTTGTACGCCGCCTGCAGCGCGGCGCCGAGCGCGCCGCGCGCGGCATGGCGCTGAGCGCGCTAGCGGGCGCGCCGCGCGCGGCATGGCGCTGCGGGCGCGCAGTGTGTGTGTACACTCACCATCAGCTTGTACGCCGCCTGCAGCGCGGCGCCGAGCGCGCCGCGCGCGGCATGGCGCTGCGGGGGCGCAGTGTGTGTGTACACTCACCATCAGCTTGTACGCCGCCTGCAGCGCGGCGCCGAGCGCGCCGCGCGCGGCATGGCGCTGAGCGCGCTAGCGGGCGCGCCGCGCGCGGCATGGCGCTGCGGGCGCGCAGTGTGTGTGTACACTCACCATCAGCTTGTACGCCGCCTGCAGCGCGGCGCCGAGCGCGCCGCGCGCGGCATGGCGCTGCGGGCGCGCAGTGTGTGTGTACACTCACCATCAGCTTGTACGCCGCCTGCAGCGCGGCGCCGAGCGCGCTGGCGGGCGCGCCGCGCGCGGCATGGCGCTGCGGGCGCGCAGTGTGTGTGTACACTCACCATCAGCTTGTACGCCGCCTGCAGCGCGGCGCCGAGCGCGCTGGCGGGCGCGCCGCGCGCGGCGTGGCGCTGCGGCAGCACCGACAGCAGCTCGCGCACTAGCTCGCGCCGCTCCACAAGGTTCACCAGCAGCGACTCGGGGGACGGCAGAAACATATCTGACGAACAATCAAAATGTGTCAATTTAGATCGGGTTGAGAACCCCTGGCTATTTTCACTTTCTCTACTAGAACCGTAACTGGCTCTCAGCCCGAAACTCACTGGCTGTCAAGTGCGTCTGCCAAAGCATCGATATTTGTGTTTGGGGAAAGATTTTCAACCTGATTATCCAGACAAGCGAGCACTATAGAAAATGTCCAATCAGTATCACCATGTATAATGTACGGACAACATTCTCTAGGTACAAAGAGCTCACCGTCGATGTCGAGCACGGTCATCTCCTTGGGGCGCGTGAGTCCCTCGCTCATGAGGTAGTAGTGCACGTGAGCATCGAAGCAAATGAAGCCGACCTGTGTGCGAGCGTCGCCCGGCAGCTGGTCGAGACTCGCCTTTAAAGTGTCGCATATCACCTGGAAAACAAAGTAGAGCGTTGATGAAGTTTCAATTCACGTCAATAATACAGAATACTATACTAGACAGTCCCTGAGGTACAGTCAAGTTGGGTAACTTTGAATACTTTTCTCAGATTTTTACGGATATCAAAATAAAAATGTATCAGTCTAACAATGTCTAAATATAATTATAGCGAACATTCTTCTTATCGGCAATTTAACTGCCTGGGGTAAGTACACCTGTTAAATGAAATCAACTTTGTTAACATTATAAAACTTCATTGACAGCTGTCAATTTTATGTCAGATTTAACACTCAGACTATTTGGTCGTTCCGTTTCACGCATAATTATCAATGTTTTTGATGAAAAGTATTTTGAGGAAAAAAAAGAATCTTTAAACCCGTTTTATTCAAAGTTACAAGGAAATTCAAAAACAAGAATGTATCAACACCTCACTATACCTCAGGGCCTGTCTATTATGTATTAGTAGTTTAGTACTATGTTGAGTTGTCTAGTTAACTTCTTTAGTGCAAAGGGATCAATATCCGTTCTGTAATAATTGTAAACGCGAAAGTGTGTTTGTTGGTTTGTCCTTCTTTCACGCAGCAAAAGGACAACTGATCGTCGGAGTTTTATTAAAAGCGTAGTAAAACCGTAGGTAAGCCAGTATACACATAAAGCTCAAATATTTTTTCTTTTTCTGGGACCGTGTTTGTGGGCCCTCGTAGTTCTTGATTTCCACACAGGGAATTCTAGGTCTTATAGATTAGGTTAGTCTATTTTGCTAATATGATACCGTAAATTCTTGTAGTCACGTGTTTAGTGTTTTCATAAGGCATTAATTATTCAATTTCGAGTCATATCCACCTTACTTCTAAGTCTAAGATAGACCTTACGTTACAGCTATCATCCGTTGCAATTCATTTCAAAACACGGGCTCTTCTTGGCTATTATACGTGTACAGTTGCTCTGATTGGCTACATTACCTGAAGGTATCCTGACTCCCGTGCTAGTTGCGAGACGTCCAACAAGAACAGGTACACTGCTGGCTGCGGTGGACGTAGCATGTACTCTCCGGGTGCTATAAACTCGATGGTTGCCGATTTTATTTCGGGACGCCGCGACGGGTCGCCGTATGACTTGCTCACAGGATCGTATTGGAATTCTTCTGGCACTGGAATTGGAAAAGATTATATAATATATTTTTTATACTGTTGGATAACGACCAACGACGAAGTCTCTTAAGACTTAATTCCTTTACTTGGAGAAATTACTTGGCTTCTTCTCTAACTACTTTACTCATCAAACCAGAACACAGTAATGTTTGCACTGCTTGACAACCCGGTACCAGTTTTAAAAGAACCGATTCGGAAAAGTTACACAATTCCGGTTTTTTTTCATTTGTCTATGGAACCGGTTGCATTCCTTACTATCAACCCAACGAAGACTGTTGTATAAAGTAGTTTGACGTTTAACAATTTAAGGGTGAATTGAAGGGTGTATCAAGCGCTAGAAAATGCAATCAATGAATAATTCATTCACGAAAAGCTCAATATATGATTTGATTCATCGATCGGCGCGAGACCCCACAACCACGAAGCCATAATCGCTTCAGGATTTTATTCGGTCTCCCAGGTAATTTACCGAATATAAGTATAATTATCGCTTTTCTTATGTATTTTTAAACAAATTATGCTCATCAACAAAACAGAAGAAAAGCGACTATAAAAACTTAATTTCAACTGATTATTCTACCATAAAACCGAAGCGTGCGTGATAAAGTTATCGAAATTACTCACAACGGAATTTTACTATCAGTTTATTTGTAACGAACAAAATTTCTTGGGCAACTCATTTCATATCAAAATAAACACAAACACGCTGATGAATAATTCACGGGGAAAACGATGACAATAACGTATTTTTTGCAAAGGTCCCCAAACAAATGGAATTTCGCGTCAAAACATAGATAACTAAGATAACATGACGAATTAAGTAAGTAGTACTTAATTCGTCATGCATTTTTTTGCATTGGTTATTGACATTAAATTTTAAGATAATGAGACCCAAACTAACATAAAAAGCAAAGTTTAATTACTAATTAATGTCAACGAAGCTTCGTGATGTGGCCATAGCGCACGGTGCTTGAGTCTGGATAGCTAGCACCTTCAAATTGAAAATTCATAGCAAAAACACCTGTCCGTGTGTTCTGACAGATGCCCTAGAAAGTCAAACTCTAACCTAAATAGAAAAAAAAAAATAGGATTGTAATCAATGGATAGATTGTGAATATAGCCACATCTGGTGACCTCACGTCAGCGTTCAACTATGGTGTGGTATCTACAGGGTGAGTTTGAATTGGTATGTTATCCAGGAAGGGGCTGATTAGGACCATGATTGTCGACAACTTGCGAGAACCTCCCTTGGAAAAACGTCATTCAAAATTTCCAAAAATAAATGGAAAAAATAACTTCAAACGTGAAGTGCGCGAATTTTCTGTATTTTTTCTAAGTCTCTCTTAACAAAGTTCAATAT
Source organism: Crocallis elinguaria (assembly GCA_907269065.1). Taxonomy (NCBI): domain Eukaryota; kingdom Metazoa; phylum Arthropoda; class Insecta; order Lepidoptera; family Geometridae; genus Crocallis; species Crocallis elinguaria. Next base: position 3,652,291 of record OU026079.1, on the reverse strand, counting down.
AGTTCAAATGAATCTGATGCCTTTTCTTCAATGAAAAAATCCGAATTACAAAAACAAATGTTGTTGACCTCCAGGAGTACATTGACCCCCTTTACGGGATAACATACCATATTACTCAGATTGTATTTAAAGACAATCCATTATTAGATTCGAACATGTAAATCAAAGTCCATACAGATAGCGAAAGATATAAACAAAAACAATCCGACTTTGACCAGCTGCCTTATCAGCTAACAATCTCGTGTTCATTTTCAATACCAGACCGATGAAAACCAGCGGTCACTAGTCTTCGTGTGGAAGGAATAGTCTAGAATTTTCGCTGGTTATCAATCATTTTCGAATGAACGTTATTAAAGAAATAAGCTCTTACAAAACGAAAAGAAGCGAAAACTATTGACAACTCTTTCCACACGAAGACTAGTGACCGCTGGTTTTAATCGGTCTGGTATTGAAAACGAACACGAGATTGTTAGCTGATAAGGCAGCAGTATGAGTTATCAGCAGTACTTACAGTCGTTGACCCGATAGCAAAGGTTGCATTTCCATCGCTTCGCGTCGACAAAGTACACAAACGGATTGATGTAGGTGCGGCAAGCGCGACACCGAACTATCGTGTTGCATTGGATCACCGGCAGGTGCTGCAAACAACAAACAAACATATGTGTTATAAAAACGTACTAAACAATATTGTGTGCGGAGTGTTTTGGCTGTCTAATTATCTGACGCATTTGCGTTGCGGAGCATTGGTTGAGCAAGAGTTGTATTCTTTTTGTGCCAAAATTAGTTAGGGAAATTTTCATGATTGGCGTTTGAATAACTGTATATCTGTGAGCTTATAAAGAAAGCGCTTTGGTCGCGCGCCCGGAGCGCATTCGACATATAATGTATGGCGCTCTATGTAACGAAATATAGCGCGCATCGCACCATACATTTGTCTGGAACGCGGTCTGGGCGCGCGCCCGGAGCGCTTACTATAACACTTCCCTTAGTTTTATAAAAAATCACGTTGTTTCGCGACGTGTCGTGTTCATGGAATTGAACCAATACATTGTGACTGTTAGTAATCACTATCCAGGATCCAGACTATGGTTAAGCAAAGGCAAGCGAGCAAACTGACGCGAGACAAAGATTGCAAACATCACAAAATAAGCTTAAGAAATTCAGGTCTTGCAGACTTGCTTGTGTCTAATACTACTGGAAATAAATCAAGCTACTTTCGACAAGCTGAACAAAACGCCAATTCACACACTGCCATTTTTATGAATTTAAATTTACTTTTAACTCAGCATCCCCATTGGTTTTCGCCTCAATCTGGACAGTCCTATATGATTGTAATAGGCGCGTTATAGCGTGACGCTGAGCGATTGGCACGAAATAACTTGCCACAACAAAGTACACACCATTGCAAACAAGCACAACGGAAGGGAACTAAGCATTACTTGAGTTGTATGAAAAAGAAGAAAGAACGAGCGAAGAGTAGGAACCAGATATGTAACAGAAATGTGTTAAGAGGTCTATGTTAATATAACAGTAAAAAAGGTTAAACCAGATTTAGTACTAGTATTCTCCTTCCAAAAATGAATAACACTGACACACATCAAAATGGAGTATGTTTACTAATTACATCTATAGATCCTTCTTTCTCCTCAAGCTAAGATTAGTGTAGGAAAAATGTTATGCTACTGCTACCTCGTCATAACATCCTAAATCATATGGCATTACCTGCAAAAAATATAAGGGCTTATAAACCGTTTCAAGGTACCACATGTTATTTACACACTAGCTGTGCGCCGCGGCTTCGCCCACCTAGCTTAAAGTACTCGTTAGAACATCAGCTATCTGCCAGTGAAAGTCTCGTCAAAATCGGCCCAACCATTTCGGATATTACCCGGGACGATCAGAAAGAAACAAAAATTTTAAATATTGTTTTTTTGTTACCTATATGTACCCTATATAGTTTCATACGCATTTGTAAAAAGCTGTTATTTTGACATAACCAACAGTCACTTCAATTTTATTTATTTGTATAGAAGATTGGTTAGATGCATAGATTCATCGTGAGTGCGGGGGAGCTAGAGCAAGTCTTCGGCTAGTATTATTCTAATTGTAAATATAATACTAGGCAAGCCTACATGCCAACATGGTAGTTTCTGTCTGATGTCTGATAAAAAGCTATTCTGTCAACAATAAGCTATGAAAACAGGAACTTTACAGTTTGGTAACCGACTCTGCAATCAGCAATGTAAATGATAACTTTATTGTAACTTCTTATAGTAATAATTTATGTATGTTAGTGGGAGGACTAACTCTTCTGCGAGTGTCCGTCTGGGTTGTTACCACCGCTTTGCTCGTGAAGTCTGCCGCCAAGCAGTAGTGTGCAAGCATTACTGTGTTCCGGTTTGATGAGCTGAGTTTCCAGTGAAATTACTGGGCTTATGAGACTTAATATCTAATGTCTCAGGGTAACGAGCGCACTGCAGTGCCGCGCAGGCCTTTGTGTTTCAAAGTTCTGGGTGGCACTGCAATCGTTATGGGCCGGCGTTATGCTTACCATCTGGCAAACGACCAGCTCGTCTCGTTACCTAATAACATAAAAAAAAAAAGTAAAATGTACACTTATAGCAAATAAATGGAAAAATTTTCTCGAATTGTTTAGGGTTTTTATGTAAACTTACTCTTTCCTACTGTGTACTATTTTTCGCAGTTGATAGTACTTGTTTGTACATAGTAATTGCATAATGATGCAACCAATATAAACAGTAAACTCATGAACTAGGTGTTATATTGTTTTATGCGCATCATTATGTGCATGAAATAATTCACGACTCACAATAGTTATGAACTACACAGAAGGACAATCCAAGGTGTAAGCCCGTATTCAATCGATTCATAACAGTTTAGTTTAAGTCGTAATTTAATCGATTGACATGAGATGGTAGACGAGGCAATCGATCCACGACAGTTAAATTCACGATTTGGTCGAAGGATTTTTTTTTTTCAAAACACGTAGAAACTAAAATAGAGCCTTCTAGAAGCTGGTTGGCTGCGGAAGGCACTGATGGGTGCTAATCGGTTGTTTTTCATGTTGACGATTTTAGCTAGCCAAACGGACACTAGACAATGTATCAAGATTTTTTCCTTTACGAAAAAGCTCACGCTCTTTGTAAGATTCGGACCATTGACCAGTTGACCACCTCATCATAAGGGTGCCAACACACCAACCGATCGATTGTCGATCGATGGTATTTATAGATGATGGAATGGATCATCAACGTCGATAGTCAATTGCTACTACACCAATTGATCGATCGTCGGTAGAATGGATGAGTCGACGTCGATCCTCAGTTGAATCGATACCGGGTAGCACTCGATCGACGTCGATCGATCATTTTACCGATCGGTAACCATTGGTCTCAAAAGCCACACCAATCGATCGATTGTCGATAGAATGGATGAGTCGACGTCGATCCTAAGTTGAATCGATACCGGGTAGCACTCGATCGACCATTTATCGATTGGTATCCATTGGTCTGCCACACCAATCAATCGACATCGATCGATAGTGACGTCGCCTTGGTGCCACCACACCAATCGATCGATTGTCAACCTCACTAACACATCGTTGCTTCAATATATTATTAAAATTTAGTTTATCTAAATTCTAAATTGACCGAATAGCATCTTGTTTCATAACATTGTTCAAAGTTGCTCAATTACAGTGGCAACTTTAATTAGAAATAACTGAGCAAAATCAAAATACTCTACACAGATTTCACCCTGAATTCATTTTAGCGATCGACGCCATCGATTGACGTCAACATGGCACTCTACCGCGGTCTAACAAATGCGTGTGTGTGAACTGGAAATGCAACACAATGAGATATCAGAATAATGCACTAACATACAATGAAGCGAGGTGAATACATTGACTTGTTATAAAATGTTCGTTCTAGTGTGACTGTTACTGATAAACACAGAAGTTTTTAGGGTTCCTTACCCATGGTCTGATGGGAACCCAAATCTGTGGCAAATTACTGTCTGTCAGAGGCATGTATAGGCTCCTTAACTAAGTGAGATATTGAATAAAATGAGAAGGTTAAAATCTACACATTGATGTGTCTCATTTTCTCTTTCTCTCTCTATGCTAAGATACCATCAGGCAAACAAACGTCTCGTTATACAGTAGAATAAACAAATATTTATTTATTAGGTTTTCCAACAGGTTTCACAAGACAATAGCATTTCACACGACAATAGCTTGGGTGCTTCTATAATACAAGGCAATGAAAATCATTCCTAATGAAACTCCAATGACAGGACGCAACACTCACGAAGGCAAAAGATGCTTGTCTTATGTGAATAGCTGTAATATTTGATACTATGTGATCTCAAAACAGTGATTTATTAATGATAAGCACACAAGGCGTAGTATACCACACAGTTAGCTTTTCCATCTTTACTTACATTTAGGTCCTTGAATGGATGGATTAGTATACCTAAGGGCAGTCTAGACTTCTGCAATAGACTGTTTGTTTCTGGTATTTTGTTTATGGTGCACCTGAAGATTCTGTGAAAAGAGAACAAAATATATCAGGTAACAATCTTTATGGAAAACATTGAATTAACCCTGGCGATTTATACGAACACGACATATAATATATACATTTACATAGAAAAGAAAACAATATAGTTCAGTAAAGAACTGTTATGTCCAACGATGACATATCTATACTCTATACATATATATCGGAGCAACGACGTCACAGGCGAGCTTCATGGACGGTGTAAAATGACAACAATCAAAACATGTTAACTTTGGTTTACTAATTAACGTTTAGAACCATAAATTACTCATTGGATTGTTAATAATTTCACTTAAACTTTGATTAACTAATTAATGTTTGTGAACCATTAATTACTCATTGAATTGTTAAAACTAGACAAATGATTGTAAAACTGAACAAATTCACTGTAAACACAATTTTTTAAAAGATTGCCGACAAGTTTCTTGCCCATTCTTCTTGTACGGCCTATTACTTGGAATGGGCGCCTAGAGTCATTTATTTTAACTATCATGAGTGCTCTCCTGGGCCCCATGTTAATAAAAAGTAATGAATTTCAATTGAAGATTAAAATCTAAAGTAGAATGACAAGATCTAACAAGTTTTATGAAGATTCTTCGTCACAATCTGTTTTGCTATAAATACGAGCGACCGACTGTTGGAAAAAGCAGTATTGCGCCTACCGTCGGACCGTTCAGATCTCCCATATAACCTTGCCGAAATAAATGGTTGAGATAAGTCGAGCTACTTCGTGTTTTCTTTCTACGAGGGGTGAGCGGTCACCATGATGCTGAAGATGTTGACGTCACCGGTGGTGACGTCACCGTTTTTAAAAAGACCCCTGGACTCGCCGCCCCGTCATCAGAAGTGGGATTGGAACGGAACAACCTAGCTTTCCAATCCTAGCCTTCTCACCCGCTTGTCACCTGAAGGACCAGCACAAATGGGCAATGCAGCCGAGCCCAGTCGCAGCAGAGGTCCCCACATCGGACACCAGCTCCTGAAGATTATGCTGACACACCACCGTATTGGCGTGAGATGACCCATCACTACCAGCTCCTGCAGATTATGCTGACACACCACCGTATTGGCGAGAGATGACCCATCACTACCAGCTACTGAAGATTATGCTGACACACCAGCCGCGTCCGTGGTATCTACACGAACGGGTCAACACGTGCAACCAAACCAAGAAAAAGGCGATGGACTCATGACATCAGAATACAGGTGAATCGTAACTTTTTCTACCATATTTTAACTTTAGACTTGCATGCGCATAAACGCAACTTACAACTTACAAATAATCCAAGAGATTACTTCTAATTTCACGAGATTTCTTAGTTTCTTGAGTTTTATTTTTAAAAGTTTTTCACGAGATACCCACAAATACCAAAAATCTACGAGTTATCCGTGTGCTGTCCGCGAGTTATCCCGAGGTATCCGCGAGTTATCCCGGGCAATCCACGAGTGATCCGTGAGTCAATCCAAGTGATAACCGTGAGTTAATCCAAGAGGTAGCCGCGAGTTAATCCAAAGAGATAGCCGTGAGTTAATCCAAAGAGGTGGCCGCGAGTTAGTCCAAGAGATGGCCGCGAGTGATCCGTGAGATGTCCGACGAGATATCCGACGAGATATCCGGAGATATCCGATGAGATTGTCACGCGATTTCCACGAGATATCTACGAAAATCCATACCTAGTAATTCTAACCCAACTTAATAAAAAGGCCTCCAAATCTTTTCAAGTATGGCAGTGTCTTTAATCGACATCACAATTCTTAATTATTATTATCGCTGATTATTTGTCTTTGAGGTATTTTTGTGAATCTTGTGCAATTTATTCAAGGCGAAGTGCCTGTTTGTATGCTAGTTTGAAAACTTAGTGGCACTAGCGTTCATTAAGTTCTTTCTATTCCGGTACGCGTAAATACGCGATGTGGTAGTTATCAAAATTCATTGACGATACTGAGCTTTCATTGAACTAGATTCGCAGCGTTAGCAACAGCGCGGGGACTGTTACGGATAAGTGATATTCGGTTAACAATTCGGGATCTGAATTATAAAACGTAATAGTTTTGAATCGTCTGTAACACTGTACAAATTATTTCATTCCTTGTGTACCCTCTATATTCGTCATTTTAAATTATTTTATTCCTTGTGTACCCTCCATTCCCGTCATTTTCAGAGCCTCTGCGGACCACGGTCATAACAATAAGGCCCAGACCGCAGCATCGACCTGTATCCCATTTCCTTTAGAGCCTCTGTGGACCACGGCGTACAAGACCGCCCAGACCACAGCAACATCCCTGTCTCCCAGTCTCCATGTCTACGTGAATTTAAAAATCATGCAATGATGCGTGGAGCATTTGCATTGAACCTATAATAAATCTATTCATGCAATGATGCGTGGAGCATTTGCATTGAACCTATAATAAATCTATTCATGCCATGATGCGTGGAGCATTGGCAAAAACAAATACACACTCTGCTCACATTCCCTTGAGCATCAAATTTATTTACGTTTAACTACGAATGTTTGCATGTGAACTGTTATGTTTACAGAATATTATTAAGAAGGTACTAAAAGTTGGCTGATAATTTTGTTACATGAATATGGTTTCACTCTAACATAAAGTTAAATCTTGACAATATGGAAAATAAGCAATGTAGCTTAATTTATGCAGTGATGAGAAACAAAGTTAACAGCTAGTGTACCGGTGTACGGGTACCTACCTCAAAACCAAATTTCTAGTTTTCAGAAACACCGTGCCTGGTGCAGAGCGCGCACCACCTGTCAGAATGGCCGAGTCGGCGCGAAGCGGGCTACGTCTACAGTGTTGAGCAGGGCAATAGGAAACATAACATGTTTACCTACTTTGATTAACTAAATGTTTACCTACTTTGGTTAGCTAAATAGTTTGCTCATTAGATTGTCGAAACTAGATAACTTCACTGTAAAGATAATTGATCAAAGAAAAGAAAGCAAAAAGAAAGAGAAAAGGAAAAGAAAAGAAAAGACAAAGAAAAAAAAAAAAAATTTTTCGTTTCTCTTTAAAATGCAAACTATTACTCTTGCAAACTTAACTGCAAGCAACGGTGGTTGCTTACAGATACCAAACTCAGAAGGAAACGTCTCATTGTTTCAGAACATAACTGGACTGGTGCAGAGCACGCACCATCTATCAGAATGGCCGTATCGGAGCAACGACGTCACAGGCGAGCTTCATGGACGGTGTAAAATGACAACAATCAAAACATGTTAACTTTGGTTTACTAATTAACGTTTAGAACCATAAATTACTCATTGGATTGTTAATAATTTCACTTAAACTTTGATTAACTAATTAATGTTTGTGAACCATTAATTACTCATTGAATTGTTAAAACTAGACAAATGATTGTAAAACTGAACAAATTCACTGTAAACACAATTTTTTAAAAGATTGCCGACAAGTTTCTTGCCCATTCTTCTTGTACGGCCTATTACTTGGAATGGGCGCCTAGAGTCATTTATTTTAACTATCATGAGTGCTCTCCTGGGCCCCATGTTAATAAAAAGTAATGAATTTCAATTGAAGATTAAAATCTAAAGTAGAATGACAAGATCTAACAAGTTTTATGAAGATTCTTCGTCACAATCTGTTTTGCTATAAATACGAGCGACCGACTGTTGGAAAAAGCAGTATTGCGCCTACCGTCGGACCGTTCAGATCTCCCATATAACCTTGCCGAAATAAATGGTTGAGATAAGTCGAGCTACTTCGTGTTTTCTTTCTACGAGGGGTGAGCGGTCACCATGATGCTGAAGATGTTGACGTCACCGGTGGTGACGTCACCGTTTTTAAAAAGACCCCTGGACTCGCCGCCCCGTCATATATATAAAATTGAAGTGAACGAGAAACAAAAAAAATTGCTTTAAAAAAAGCGACGAACAGACTTCAGTGACAAACTACTGAACCTATTGTGATGAAAGTTCTATGGGATCAATCTGAAAGTATATCCTTTCAAACAAAAAAAAAATATTTCCAAATCGGTTTATAAATGACAGAGATCTGAGCTAACATAACAAAAAATACCCACCGAATTCATAACCTTCTCCTTTTTTGGAAGTCGGTTAAAAATTAAAAAACGTAGCATCGTAGTCACAATTAAACGGATGTTATAAGGTAAATATTGTGAGATGTTTATATTATTTGGCGCTAAGTGATAATTATGCGATAATAAACTCGGCTGTTTGTGATATATTTAACTTTTCTAGTCCGGCCATTTCAGTCACGCGATGGCAATAAGGAACAAACTAACCCCAATTTAATTTTCTGAGTCATCGTATTGTACCAAGCGATTGCCACGAGGGCTAAGGCTCTTTACCTCACATTGCTTAGGGGCACCATAGACGCTCAAGCAAACGTACGTTTGCTTGTCAGAATAACAACGCTTTTGCGTCAAGCGCGCATTTCGAGTATCACGAAATCCGCGCTTGACGGTACGTATAAGGAAGAGAATAGAAGAGTTTAATTAAAAAAAAGAACCATTATAATCACTGTAAAAGGAAATTACCTAAAGTAGTTAGAAACATTTTCACGGATTTTCTCTGCCGCCCGACCCTCGGCCGGGGCACAGAGGAGACGTAGAGAAGCGAGGAGGCGGGCGCAAAACTCGGATTCGAGCTGACGTTGTATCGACAGTGTTAAAGGGTGGTTTAGTTATCTGTCGGAACCCCGTTTCAGAATTCCATTTCGGAATATCGATGCGGAATTTCGAAGGGAGCAAATCCAATCCATGTTCAATTGCTATAATTCTGGACATCAAAAGCTACACGCGCCATTAAAAAAGCTATAAGCGCATTGCATGTTCGAGGGTGGGTTTTGACCCTGTCACACTGCGATACCCAGCAGTTTCTCCGAATTTTGTGTTGATGACTCATCAGGCTACTCAGTGTTGCTCGTTGCTTATTTTACTATGTCTATCAACTTCTATCGTCTAGTTCTAAGTTCCATTGATTCTTCTATGTAGGTACTCAAACCATTTATTGATAATTGATAATTTGCCTTAAAATCCTCCTTAAAGCCTTAAACTCCTGTCGTAGCAGATATTTTAGTACAGTAGTTTAGTAGAAACAGCAGACAGCAAGCAGTGTAAAATAAACGCAATAAACTCCGTTGAGAATTTAAATAAATTGTTTAATTCAATGTATATTAAATAATAGTCCGTTAAAATTTTAGGAATTATATGTACGATACAAGGCCGTGACTGCAGATTATGCGATCATACTGTTAATATCTTTTAAAAAGTTTTGCTTTCAAGTTGAAAATGAAGAGAGTTAATTAATGGTCATTCAAATGAGTGGTGAATGAAACTAGCGGAGCAGTTACTGTTACATAAACACATATTTACGGAGATACCTTTCTCCACTGCAAAATATTTGAACTTGGACTTTGGACTGTCACTGAGAAAAAGAAACTGCTAACGCAATAGATAGGTCATGTAGTGAGGAGAATGGACGGTCGTAAATATTATAGGGAACATTTCCTTTTGCACGAGTCCGTTTTGTCAAAGTTTGGTACCTTTTGATCAGTCCAATCACTGGTCTGACCATTAATATTTGAGAAAAGTTAAGGTGTATTGATGCGAAGTACAAAGTCATCAGCCAGAAGACGTCCACTGCTGAACATATAAAGCCTCCCGCATAGAACGTCACTTGGATCGGCTACTCGCCTCTTGCATCTGAGGGTACCCGCGGCTTTGACAAGGTCGTCGGTCCAAATAGTTGGGGGCAGGCCTGCACTACGTCTACAAGTTCGTGGTCCCCACGCGTTTATTAAAACGAATTTCCTTAAACAACCGTTTAAACCATTATCTAACTTTTATAATTATTTTATTAATAAAAGCCTTGATGTAAAGAACCCTAAGAAAACGCGCGACAAAAATATGCAAATGTATTTACATGTATAGAGGGATGTTTTATTGGTTCTGTGAAGGTTTGGCGCTATCAAAATTTTACTTCAAACAAAATCCCATGACCTAGTTACTGAAAGTTACACAACGGTTGTAAGTAACGCTTCTGATTTGGAGATATTTTACTGCACATACAATTCTATCATGAGAATGAGAACAATTCTAATCTCAATGCTAACAATAAATGCTACACATGGTCCACATGACATGGAGATAGATGGCAGATACAGTGGATGATATCAAAAGCTGAGATAAGTCATGTCTACTCTTTGTTTAAATTACATAATGATAATAATCTAATTTGAACCACAATATAAGAACATCCATTGAATAAAATAATCTGCAAAAAACAAGTGCAATAACTGAGTCTACTAAAAGTTGTATAGTGTTTGTAGTGTGTGTAATGGTATATTGTACACTGCACAACTTTTACTAGAATGCTAATAATAAGTTTTTTAACTTAAGTTTTTTTTTATATAAAATATTAAACAGTATGATAAAGTGTCGAGCCGGTTGTTTACCTGGTGTTATTAGCATAACACCGGCCCATAACATATGCAGTGCCTGCACTCAGTACTTTGAAAGGCAAAGGTCTGGGCGGCACTGCAGTGCGCTCATTATCCTGAGACATTAGGTATCAAGTCTCATAAACACAGTAATTTCACTAGCTACTCTGCTCATCAAACCGGAACACGAACACAGTAATGCTTGCACATCACCGCTTGGCGGCAGACTTCACGAGCAAAGCAGTGGTGCCAACCCAGATGGACACCACAGAAGAGTTAGTCCTACCACCAAGTGCAATCTGTCAAGTTAAATGCATCGAAAACCCAGGCACAGCACTGTGTCACCCGTATAAGGTTGATACCCGTCTTTACCAAGCGATACCAAGCGTTTTGCTTCAACCTTCACTATACAAATGGCTAAGGAGTAGAATTCTTTGCCGGCCTCCGTTTTTCCCAACAGATATAATTTGGGAGTTTTGGGAGTTTACGAGAGTGGATAGGTTTCTTCTAGGCAAGTAACATCAGGTGAGACTGCAGTCAAACGTAAGTTTATTTCAAATAAAAATTAAAGATACCTATTTTTTCTCGTAAATAGGCTTGCGTTTTACCACAAATTCACCTAATGTTAATTGGAAATATGGTCAAAGGTATAATAGCTTGCTTGCATAAAAGAAACTTTCTTCTTGAAGGCTTCCAGGTTCTACTCTGGTATGTATTCCCAGCAATAAATTTCATCCATTAGCTGTCTGCATCACAAATATTGAAGCATAAAATCCAACAATAGTCACTGTTTAATTAATGTGCATAGACATGAATGACCTTACACTTTAGACTTGCTAGATAATTGATTATAAATTCAAAAATGAGTTCATGAAGGGTCTAACTCAAGGATCTATTAGGTCAAAGGCTCATTGCCATTTTTACCAGTGAGTGCAAAATATTGCTAAGTAAATCAATATTAACACTTCTAAACCGGTGTGTATGTAGCCCAATTTTGCAAGTATATTCAACTCATGTCAATATCTATCAAGTTTAGTTGTAATAACTAGTATGTCCATTATCATTATTTATTAGTTATTTTGACACAATTGACCTTTATAAATGCTCTACATTTTATAAACATTTAAGACTAACAATCATTAGAAAGAAATAAAGAAATTAATCAAGCATTACTTACTCAGGACTGCAGTTAGAGGCATCAGCAAACTGTTGAGCCAGTTTTATTTCAGGAAGATCCTCAGGATATTCAGGCAGAATATGTCTACACTGCAACAGATCCACCATATGGTGACCCCATAGCTGATCGAACCCTTGCTTTGTTACACTCAACTGTCCCATTTGCTGTGTCATAGCCTGAGTGTTGTATTGCTGCTGCATTTGCTGCTGGGGGTACGGTTTGGCTGCATTAGCTTGCATTGGAGGCATATGCGGATAGCGGCTTTGCATATTACTTTTATTAGACCCTGGAGGCCCACTTTGCTGCTGACTCATTTGAGGTTGTGTTGGTGGGAACTGGGCAGGAAGACTCTGGGGACCACTTGGTGGCCCCATTGGAGGGCCTGGAGTACTCATAGGTGGGAAAGCAGGTGGCCCATTTCGAGGTGGGCCAGGATATGGCTGGCCAGGAGGTCCACTCATTTGAAGTCCTGGAGGTCCAGTCATTTGAAGACTTGGTGGCCCAGTCATTTGAGGCCCAGGTGGCACACTCATTTGGAGCCCGGGTGGTCCACTCATTTGTGGACCAGGTGGTATACTCTGTGGGACAGGAGGTCCAGTCATTGGTCCTACAGGCAACCCAGGCCCTGAAACTTTAGGTGGGCCTACTGGTGGCCCAGGCATAGATGGTCCATTCATTCCTATAGGTCGAGGTTGTCCTAAGGGTGGGCCACCTACTGGACCTGACAGTGGGCCATTAATAAGAGGCCCTTGTACTAAGGGACTACTTCTATGTGGGCCAGCCAGAGGGGCAGAAAATGGTACATTAGGCTGACTTATCATTGCACCAGGCCCTGGTGGTTTCGCCACAGGATGTGGTCCAAAAGCTTGGGTCATAGGTGGTGCATTATAAGTAATAGGATTTGGTGGTTTGCTTACCATTGGATTAACATTATAACCACTTGAATTTGGGGGAAATTGATTAGAAGGCATGGCTGGACCAGGAGGTGAAGAAATAGATGGACCATTCACCATAGGTTGATTGAACTGACTAGAGGGTACCAAGGGTGGTGCAGAGTCATTTATTTGATGCTGAGGTTGATAATTGGGAGCATATGGAGTTGGGGAAGGATTGGAACTGGACACTGTTCGAGGACTAGCAGATGATTGTGGAACATTTGATGGCTGAGAATTTTTATTTGAAGCTACAGACACTGCTGTCCTCATTGGCGATGATTGTAAGCTCTGGGGCAGTGGTGGCAACATCCCAGGTTGATTAAATGCAGGTGAACTGTTTCCGCTTTGATTATAGTTGTTGACATTTTGCAGGGCATGGTTCTGAGGCACAGATGTTGGTGCATGTAGAGGGCTGTTTGAGTTAGCATCTTGCTTTAGTCCTGGTGAATAACCTGGTGGTAATTGGCTTAATGGCATCTGACCAAACTGCTGGTTTTGATTAAGCCCTGGAGGCCCAACATTGGCGTTCATTTGAGGCCCTCCCGCAGTGTTATTGTAGGGATTTGGGGGTAAATTGGACATGGCTTGACAATCTGGAAAGATGGAACCAGAGTTTAGTGAAAATAATCAAAATAAACATAATTTTAACACAATGCGATCACGTGCCCCGCATTTTACTGTGTTTGTTTTGTGATAAAAACTGTGATATCGACTAGGATTTAATGAAAACATGTTAATTCACTACGAAGATGACGGAAGGGCGATGGACGACTCAGAATTTGTAGAACCACTTACCAAAGTTTGATGGTTGTTCACACAGAAATAACTACACTGGCACTTCGTTAACACTAAACCATTCTCACATATTATCACAGAACGTAAAACAGCGTAATTAGAATAAACCAAGGAAGAAAAATACGACCCTGACTTACGTGGCCGAGCAATTTTACAGCGCCCTCTTCTGGATTATTTTTTGACGTCCTACGTCAAGTAGTGATGTCCATTGTACTAAGACTACTAAGAGCGTTCTGAATTAGTCGACTAAAATATAAAATCGATATTTCTCGGCTGCTTAGTAAAATACAAACTACAATTATTATACACTTGCTAAATACGTTAATCGCGTGGAGCCAAAAATAAAACAAAAAAACTACAATTATTTACGGTTACGTTAGGGTTCGATTTTCATAGTAAAGTATTTAAAATAAAAATCGAACCACCTTATCTCGTTCGACTTGCTCTTATCCCTTGTCTGATCCTGAGATTCTGATCAACAAAACACCTGGGGCCCAAGCACACTAAACCACAATGATCAAAATAGTAATGGTTTGCGATCATTATGACGATGACTGATACTTTTGGTAACGCACTAGCCACAATGGTGACCGGCTATCGCCATTATGCTTATTTGGCAGTTTGGTAAATCATTATGATATCAATTTCCCTTCGGCAATAACAGCATAGTTGACAGATAAGACATTATCGACTTTTGACACTATTTGTAGTTGTGATAGATAATGGCACCACTGCCTTTGCAATTTCAGTTGTTTAGCGTGCTTGACCCCCTGATACAATGCGATTAAAATAAGAATAGGACGGGCTCTCGGCTAACTTCACTCATATAAGTACGGTCAGCAGAACAAACTTAAAAATAGATTAATTTTAAATGAATGACTAAAAATCGTTCATTTTATAAAATTTATATATTTATAAGGTTGGCAGCACAGACGCAGTGTTGCAAAAGTTTCCGATTTATTGGGAGATCTACTAATTTTGGTCATTGTCTCCCGATATCCCGATTTAGCAATTCAGTATCCCGATTTTTGAATTATCATCTAATGTAAAATAATATTCATAAATAAACATGGAAAATAATATTCTTCATACGGCAAAACTAAAAGATCTTGAATAAATGAATATATTATTAACATAAAATACTCTTGTTTTATTCCGAATAAAAATCTCCCGATTTTTAGATGGCAAATTTAACGAATTACCTAATAATACCTACTACTATAAATAATACCTACCTATGATTCGTTTTTAGACTATTTTTTTCTCTACCTATCAGATAAAAAAGTACGTGCTATTACAATAAATAAAACAAGCCAATATTTTTTAACATTGCTTTTTTTGCACACTATACCAAGTTCCCGTAGTGACGTCACACATGGCGCTAGGCCGGTCCTATTCTTATTTTAATCGCATTGTACAATAAAACATCCGCCATCTTCGACCACACAGTAGGCATTTGGTAGCACAGAGTACTTTTCTATATCTTGGTAGGCACTATAAGTAGCGGCCGGGATTATATTCTCTTTGATCGAGTAGCGGTATAAGAGATATAGGTACCGTGTTACCACAAAAAAAAACACTTTTAGACGCCTGTTTAGCTAGACGGTGTCCCGTGTCTAAAGATAAACATAGAGGTGCAAGAAAGAAAATAAATGTCAATTTTAGATTTAATTGAGCACAAATTACTAAGAGATACTACGTTTATTGAGGTCCGAGGAACGAATGTTTGGAAATCTTATTTTCGAGAACAATTGGTTTTGGTAGGAATGAGCCAGACAGATATGCCATTAATTAAAATAGGTACAGCTACTTTTTATTATTTATTACTGTATTATTTGTTAGTTTTTTCTTGGGTCTGTGTTTGTACCTAAATCAATAAACAAAAATGCTGTTAGCAGGTAGGTAAACCTACCTACACATCGTAGTTAGGTGGAGCATGGCATCTCAACGTAAGAAGGTATATAATTATAGGTAGGTACCAATTTAATTATCTACACTTCTACTCATAAAGTGGCCTATTATATATACGTAGGTAGTAAAATTAGTATACATAGGTATAGTTACTATATATACCTATCTAAAGGGAAGGTATCAATTACTTACTCTTTACTTACATAAGGAAAATTCAAAATAAAATTTAAATATATTCTGTGAAACAATAGCTCACATTACTCATTGGTGATGGCACTCTAGAATAATACCTAATATTTCTTATCTCTTGTTGCCTGGCTAGCTATAACCACCCTTATTTCGAAAATCTAACATCGAGCCCCACCGTTTGCTGCATGGGCTCCGCAAGCTGCATTTGAGAGCCAGTCTCCCTAATGTAGGGAGTCTCTTCGATCACATCATAAAAAAAAACTTACATTTATTAATAAATCAGGAGAAAAAGACATAATAAAATAAAACCACAAAATATAAATCCAAACATTTGTATTTCAAATCAAAATGATACTTTAAATCAATGATTTAGTCGAAAACAAAACTTTAACAAACTGCGAGAGTAATTTAGAATTGATTGGATAAAGACGACTGACCGAAAAACGTATCATAAAATTTACAGATTGCAAAATAGTATAATATATATTATCTGAACATGTAAACAATAACGCAGGGGACATAATGTCTCGCTCCGACTTTTTCCAATCAAGCCCTACACAAATTACAGTCTAGCAAGTCTATACTTAACATTACTTCATTTCTCCAATCTTTCAGCAATATAAAAAGTATTCAAACTGATCACAATGTTATGGCAGTTCCATGGAACTCCATGCAACACTAACATATACTATTATGTACCAACATAGCCGAGTCATATATGACATTTCATTCAGTACAAAGGTGCCCTATTAGTTCTCATTAACATACGAATACGAAGCGATATTTTACTTTATACAAAAAGTAACGACCGAAATAGTACTTACAAGCAACTATTATCTACATACATTATCCTTGCACCTCTCAGCAAAATGTCACATATTGCCCTTATTGTAACTTCTCTCATATTAACTCGATTCATTCTTAATTAGTGAGATGTGGTTTTACATCGTTGGTAAAAATGCAATTACAATCACAAACAGACTAGTATCCGAACACTTCATCGAAAATTACATAATTTCTATTTATTGCAAAAGGATAGGCCACGAACGAAAGGCGTTTACACAAATACATAAGCTCAAATTTCGAACGGATTTCATAAATCCAAAGAAAAAAAATAATAAATTTTATTCGTAAGTAATCGATATAAAGTATGATCGGCACAACTATCTCAATATAATACGATATTTATCGACCGTGGACGGTCTCGGGCGGTGCACGACCGCCTCAACATAAACTCACAAAATACTCTATCGATAAAAACTATTCAGTCGTTTTTATTTACTCATAAAAATATATATTTAAAAGGCTCAAATAAAACCGTCGCCGGTGGCGGTCCGGTCGCGGTGCGATCGGTTACGTTATATAGTAATAATCACTATCACTGGTGGAATTATCCGTTGGCACAGAGTTGACGCGTCGCGCTCGGTGGAATGTGTGGCACAGAGAAGAGAACCTCGATCGTGCGGTGGCGGGATGGCGGGGGGCGGGTTCTCGGTTCTGCGGCGTGCCGGGCGGGTAGGCTATTCAGAGACGAATCTAAGCGTAGACTTTAGCTTCCGTATGTCCAAATTCACTACTTACGTTCAAATTCATATTCAGAGACGTTTGGAACACTGCTTAAACTTAGCGCAAGCTTTGCTCAGTCCTCAAACTGGCTTCTCTCAAAACAGATAAGCGGCGCCACCAAATGATAACGGTAGTAACCAAACATTGAAATGTCAAACTTGAAAACTAAAATGTTCATTTAATTTCATCTGACCAAACTGCTAATTAATTTAATATCAAAATATATTTATACCATTAATATTGTTCTTTCACTCACTCCAGTGATATTTTGTATATCGCTATCTTTGTTTGTATCGGTATTCATACATAAGCGATAAAACCGGTAAACGTTCCTGTGAAAAAATTAAAACTTTACAGCCATAGATAATAGAGTGTAACCTTTGTTTCTGAATACGAATGTGATCGAGCGGCTTAGCCGATGCTTCGCTAAGACCGTCGTTAGATCGTTTGACGGTGTTGTCTCTGAATATGACCCTTAGTGCACCGGCAGAGGCTTGTCGGTGGACTGCAGGCGGCGGCGCATCAGCTCCGACTCGGTGGGCGGCGAGAGCCCGAGCGGCGGCTCGTCGGCGCAGCGCGGCAGCTCCTCCAGGATGCTGCGCTGGCGGCCGCTCGGGTGGCAGGACTTGCTGTGCCGGAGCGCGCCCGCCGGACGCTCCATGTACGAGTAGTTCATTGAGAAATGCTGCTGGATCACGCGGTTCACGGCCATCGCTGACTCCGCGAAGTTGGACAGGTTGCGCGCTGACATGTTCCTGGAAAGGATCGCTTTGATTAAGAATATCATTTTTGAAGGATTTAATTTTTTAAACATTTTTGAAGTATTTTTTTCATCATCCACCACCAAGCCGCACTGGGCCCGCGTGGTGGATTATGGCCCATACCTCTCTCTCTCTAAGAGAAGGCCAATATCCCAGCAGTGGGAGCGTAAGAGGCTAATAAGGAAGATTTATAGCGACCGCTGGTCTTTATCGGGTCGAAGTCGACAACGAACACGATTTTGTTAACTGTAAGGCCCCAGGTGAGATAAGTATTGTTCAAACGATAACCTATGTTCACCTATGATAAGACCAATAAACCTATGAACACCAAATATTGGCTTACCTTTTAATGTTGATAGGCGTTTGCAGAGGCGGATAGTGCGCGTGAGCATCGGCCCGCCTGAGCCAGGGATGTGCCAGCACGCGCTCTGCGCTCAGGCGGCCCGAGGCCTCGCGGACCAGCAGCTGCCGGATCAGATCCTTGGCCTCGGGGGAGATGTGCGACCACTCCTCCTCGGGAAACGTGTAGCGGCCGTCCTGGAGAACACAATGGTTTAACTATAATGATCACGGTTCATGACTAATTAAAGTTTATTATTATAGTATAATGATCACGGTTCATGACTAAAGACACTGGTTTGAGTATAATGATCATGGTTCATAACTAATTAAAGACAATGGTTTAAGTATAATGATCACGGTTCATGACTAAAGACAATGGTTTGAGTATAATGATCACGGTTCGTGACTAATTAAAGACACTGGTTTGAGTATAATGATCACGGTTCATGACTAATTAAAGACATTGGTTTGAGTATAATGATCACGGTTCATGACTAATTAAAGACATTGGTTTGAGTATAATGATCACGGTTCATGGCTAATTAATTATTATTATTCAAAGTCATTAATCGACAACTCAGCTGAGTTGCTGTCGGGATTATATCCGTGTTTATGCAGCTGCATAACATTTCTCTGTTGGGATGCGTTTCCGAGATATAAACGATAAGAAATAATCGCTTCCTCCTACAAAAAAATTAATGTCTTCAAAATTAATGTCTACGTCATAGGTACAATCGCAATTTTTCGCAACGGTGATCCAATATCTTCCTGCGGCATTTTTTAAATATCTCTTGACTATCGATAACCTAAAAAGTCGGAAGTCGTAGCCTATGGCAGTCAAAGATGACACGAACCTGTATAGAATTGAACAGGAGTTCTTGACAAGCGCGACAGTTCTCGCCGCGCTCCCACCCGCAGTCAGCGCCGCAGTCCGCCCGGAAAGGAGGGTAACCACACAGCAAAATGTATGCGATCACACCCAGAGACCACAGATCGCAGCGCTTATCGTAGTGAGTGGCCGCTGAACCCGCAAATAGGGACACCACTTCCGGTGCCATAAATTCGGCGCTGCCCACCTTTAGGACAAAGAAAAAAAAACAGTTTAAACACGGTACTCGTGTAGATAGGTCCAATAGACTTAGCTCCTGTAGTGCGTGTGGGTTGCTGACCATGTGCAACAAATGCGCAATTAGGTATATTTGTTCTGTGTGGGTGTGGCAGTGGTAGCACAGAACAGATAATACTATAAGTAGTAGATAATATCTACCAGTCTGTGATCACAACACACAATGAGGTAGGGTTTATGGTTTAATAATGATTAGAGACCAAATAAAATTTTTACGAATCAAATAATAAAAGGGGAGAAAAGGGAACCATATAAGACACATCTAGATTTCTAAATTTTTCGTCCTGAGTCCAGGTTTCTTGTGTAGCTAATTACTATATCTCTCTGCTTATTACCAATTTTCTAAGTGAAATGCAGTTGAGGAGCTATCTCTACTGTCAGCAAGGATATATTATAGCAATTACTTGAAACTACATGTACATAGGTACTATATACGAAAATAATAGTCATGTCGGTAAGCTGAATTCAACAAGATAATCAATTCTTTGTTCGAAACAGGTGTTAAAATATTTAACCAACACGGAGTATGTATAAGTGTATTCGTAAGTTAAAGATGACGCCATAATTAAGAATAAGTAAACTGCATACAGGAAACGAATATTTACATTGAACAATCCAAGGTCTATATAAATGTGTACAGAGAATTACAATTGGGTACCTAACATATATAGGTATGTTTTATTTACAAAGGCCCAATGAGCCAAAGCCCTTTTTGTATGCAAGCCCATCAGACATTCATGGGAAATCACGATTCTCTACGCCATCGTGTCAATCATATTAATGAAAATTTTATTTGTTGACGACTTGAGTGGGACTGAGTTTGTTCGTAATGTGCGTGTATAAACATTCTCGTAAGAAATTCAAAAGCATGTAAATCAATAATCTGTTAGTGGGAGGACTAACTCTTCTGCGAGTGTCCGTCTGGGTTGTTACCACCGCTTTGCTCGTGAAGTCTGCCGCCAAGCAGTAGTGTGCAAGCATTACTGTGTTCCGTTTTGATGAACAGAGTATCCAGTGAAATTACTGGGCTTATGAGACTTAATACCTAATGTCTCAGGGTAACGAGCGCATTGCAGTGCCGCGCAGGCCTTTGTGTTTCAAAGTTCTGGGTGGCACTGCAATTGTTATGGGCCGGCGTTATGCTTACCATCAGGCAAACGACCAGCTCGTCTCGTTACCAAATAGCATAAAAAATAAATTAAAAAAAATCAATAATCTTGACAGAACTTATGTTCCACCATTTTTAATAATGGCACTTGTATCTGTGCGAATTCAAAAGCTAACCACTTCGATGATTCACCGTAATAAAACCCCCCAAGACCCACCCTTTAGGTTGAATCAATAAACAATATAGCCATAATAACTCCATCCGATCTATTGAATAGTTTCCCAGGTGTTATTACGGATACAAATGAGTATAAAATTGTATATAAAAATAATAGTGATGAACGTTCTTTTCATTTTTTTTCAGTTTTATTATAATCAATGGGAAAACAACGAAAAATAACTAGGTAAGGAACTTGGTAACAAGGTAGCCAATCAATGTACCAAATTACCACTTGGATTTTTAGCAGCTGGATATCCGACACCAATTGTTATTGGAAACAAAAGCTTTATACAAATACTCGCATATGTGCACACTTGATCACAGTGGTAAGAAGTTATTTCAGGACCCGCCTCATAATTTTAAACGGGTTATATATGATTGTGATAGCCTTCGGGTGCTTTTATATTTCTTAATATATATAAATTACGCGTCACGTTGTTTGTCCGCGATGGACTCCTAAACTACTTAACCGATTTTAATCAAAATTGCACACCGTGTGCAGTTTGATCTAACTTAAAAGATAGGATAGCTTACATCTCAATTTACCTATATAGCCGCAATATTATTTTATTGTAAATTCTATTAGGGTTTCGCGAAAAAAAATAAAAGCCATGAAATCCAAAATCTCCACGCGGGTGAAACCGCGGGGCAGCAGCTAGTATACATATATATATAATATATATGTTACTAGTGCAATCTCCTCACCAATTTATTCCCACTGAATACGAAAACAAACATTTCTAAAATACCCATAAGCAATGTCAATCAATACATATAGAAACAGGATATTTGCCAAGTAACTTATAAAAGAAAGAATAAAGTCAGAAGAATAAAGTACTACCTACTTCTGTTTAGGAGTCCAAAATCAGGGACTATGTAAGATCTGCTGCTGAGCCTGTTTTACATTTTCCCACTTTTCCCTAGAGTTTTATCCAATTCTGTTCAGCCGTTACAGTGTGATTTTATGCATAAAAGAACAGAACACTTTCGCCAGTTACGTAGGTAAGGTACTGTACAAACTTTCGGAAATATTTATAAACATTACAGCGATAGGTATAATACATTCACGTGTAAAGACAGTACAACTGGTGATACTATAATCAACTAGGTTCTTGACAGTTTATCTCTGTCTGACCTGGTAAATAACTAAAAGTTCATTATAAAACCCCGTCTATAATATATTACTTAGATAAAATTAACCTTTCCTACCTTTGTCTGAGAGCTTGAGCTGTTTACATTAGCTGGTGAAAGTCGCTGACAACTTATCCATCATCCGATAATAACCCGATTATATGATTAGTCTGCTTGTATGCGGAAAAGTCAAATTGAAGTCAAGGACTAGTTCGACGAATATTGTAAAATGGTACTGATAAGAAATCCTTTTTATTATTTGACCGGTAATCAATGTAATCTATCAATTTTTGGAATAAAAAAAAATAATATGCAAAATTCCTAGCATCATAATATCAGTAGATACCGACGTAGGTATCACCGATCCAATTCTGGACCTCTTAAAAATCGTCTGAGTGCTGAGGTTGGAAATCAGCCATGCAGTTTTTAGTTTTGTCTAAACATATTTTATATCTTCAAGGGACAGACAGGGCTTTCTTATTTTTTTTCTAGAATTATAGGAAACACTTACCGGTGTCATAAGCTGCGGTGTGGCCAGCGGACTGGTAAGACTAGATGTGAAGCTGATCCCGCTGCCAAGATCAAAGTCACAGATCTTCACGGGACAAAGCCTGTCCCTGTGCACGCAGAGTATGTTCTCTGGCTTCAGGTCCCGGTGGGCGACTCCCTTGCCGTGCAAGAAATGGAGCGCGTTCGCGATCTCACGTACTATCTCCGCCGCTTGCGGCTCTGAGAAGTAGTGATACTCCTGGATCCGGGACAGGAGCTGACCGCCGTTGATCTGCAACAAGGGAAATTGAACTTTATTGCCAAAGTTACAACGAATTTAATACAATAAATCTGATTTCATTCGTCTGTTCTACACGTCTGTGCACGAGACTTGAATTTGTTTTTTTTTTATTTCTCATGTTTATTTACAAAATTGGCATGTCAGTCATCGTTTTTTAGAAACACACGGTGTTACCACAAAAAAATTAAACATACCCTAAACATGTGTTAAACAGCGGTAAACTCCTAAACATGCCTTAGTCGCATGTTTAAATATGAGCAACCACTAATCTTGATTTAACGTGTGACATTTGTAATCATTTTAGACGTCTAAAAGTGTTTTTGTGGTAACACGGACAATGTTTATCAAAGATTAGCTCCATTGTCAACAATATGATCGGCTTTAAATAGCAAAGGTCTTTCAATAACGAATTGAAATCCTTAAATACGGATTTAATGATTTACGTAAATTATACAAAAGTGCCCATCTAATAAACATTGCATAAGCAAGGCAAAGTCAAATGAGACTTTTGTAGGGCAAATATAACAAAACCAAATAGGTATGCATAAATACACTACTATTGGTACAACGCGAAAGAACCTATTCTTTTGCTAGGTATAATAAAGACACAATCATACATAGGAAACAAAGTAGGCAATAAAAGAGCACTATATAACTTAACTGCCACAACGCCTAGAATAAATGTTAGACAATAAGTAATAATTCAAAATGCGTGCAGATCATAAGTTTATCATAGTAATATTATATTGAACAGACACAACAAGCTACTCGTAATCAATTGTGTAATAAACAACGTAATATCAACCTAATATCGGAATCATATTAGACATATTTTATCGGCCATTTATTGAGAATATTTTCCAACATAAAAGTAAAAACATTTCCAACATAAAGCAATAACACTTTTTTATAGATACAGATAGTATGAAATTACGCCCATAAATGTGCTTAGAATGAAACATTACCTGAAAATATATTTACTTTAGGAATAAAGTGGAGATTGTAGGAATAATTTAATTGTTAATAGATGTAACTTATTCAAATCAAATGGAAGTACGTTTATGACCAGTAAAATTTAATACCTAGAATAGAAGAAGTTGTGTTGCAAGAATTGCAATTATTTATAACTATGTACCTAAAGATAAAACCAATTCAGCGGTAGTAGTAACGTTTATCAATTAATTATCTTATGCAATACATAATCCTTATTAAATCCTGTTTCAGTATAGGTATAAACAATAACATGACAAAGCATCATATTGAACAATTTCGTAGGTACCTACTTTATCAGAATTCACAAGTGAAAAGAAATTTCGCCCTTGAATACATCCAACGTTGTAAAGAAAATTCTTTCGGAACAAAGAATCATAAACGACTTGGTTAAATTATATTGTTATACGGGCAACATATGTTTACCGTTCGTGATTCATTTTGCTTTCATTTTTTTTCCACATTAGTAAGTTACTATTGTTCGGTTGATTATCAAATTTGTCACAGTAACATACAAAATTACAAACACCCATGCAAACACTATTGTATTTTGAAACATACAGGCCAAAACACAATACAAAGATATTTATGCATGGATAACAATATGTTGATGGCATTTTTAGATCACATTACTATGACAACTATTTTGAATGACCTATTAGTTGATTGAAATAACGTTTATTTCATCCATTTGGCAATGTTCATAATGTTTTTAGTGAAGTCTACTGTCTATCCACGACTTTAAATCTGGTGGTTTATAAGAAATGTGTAAAAGGCATGATTTATATTTGGGAAGAACTCAACACCAAAATTCCGAAGAAATCATAGTTTCTCTATTCTGAAATCTTGTTATAAAAAAATGCTAGTTTGTATCCGATTTGTTAAATTTATGGAACTACTAAGTACTACGGTAATTAGTAAGTACCAACTACATTAAGATTTTTATTCATAGGTTGAATTAACTTTTCGACATGCGAGTAGGTATATTATAATCACCTTGCCCATTGGTAATACGGAACTAAAGTTATTTCAAAATTCAACCAGTTGAATAGTTCTCTTCCTACAGTATGTTCGTGACCCTTGGCACATTGTTCTTTTTTTAAAGTTCATCCAGATATGAGTGGCTAAAAACAGATATTCAACAACATGCCTGTGTCAACTGTAAAATTTTATCAGCCATCGTGACTGGCTGTGCGAAACAAATTGCCTTTATGAATTGGCGACACTTATTCAACTACTTTATATGACTAATAATATTGAATGTTTTTTTATAAGACGTTACTGGTAATGTTTACAATTTTATACACCTAGCTGCATTATAAAAAAGACATTAAAATTGATTGCATTTTGAAATTACCGATGTTTTAAGTTTTAAGAAGCCAATGAGTCCAATAAGATCAAAGCGCTCACCTTCTCGAAGACAAGATAGAACTTGTCAGTGTCCTCAAAGAATTCACTGAGCTGGATTATGTTCGGGTGTCCCTGGCAGTAGTGGAAAGTCTCCACCTCGCGGAACACCCTGGCGCGGGCGTGGCCTGGAACCTTGTCGATGATTTTCACTGCAAACTCCTGGCCCGTGTAAATGTTGACGCACGTCTGCACAGAGGCGTACGCGCCCTCGCCAAGCACCTCGCCCGTTAATTTGTACAGGTCTGTTGAGACAAAATAAATGCCATCAGTTATACATAATGCTTGATGGTAACTTGAAAGACTTGACTACATTCCTCAGAGACAGAGCTGTTAGTGGTAGGACTAACTCTTCTGCGAGTGTCCTTCTGTGTTGTTACCACAGCTTTGCTCCTGAAGTCTGCCGCCAAGCAGTAATGTGTAAGCATTAGCCGGCGTTATGTTTACCATCACGCAAATGACCAGTTCGTCTCGTTACAAAAGAACATAAAAAAAATACTTTCAGATTGGTCTAGTTTATAGATTTCATTGCAATACATATAAAATAAGCTAGGACGTAATCTATTAAAAAATTTTAGTTGCAGCGCTTGTAATGTTATGTAATTAAATTATGTCAGCAGAAAGACGTAACCTTTCTCAAAGAACGCTCAATATTTAAATTTTCTAAATATTCAAACAGCTACATAAACGTCATCCTGTTTTAAAAACATTTATAAATCTGGGATATTTTTGTCCACGATAAAGTGCACATTTTACAGCTCAACTTTGTTGACTGCCCATACAAGCGGAGATAAAGAGATACGACAACATTCAATGTTTGTTCGGACGTTTCATGAAGGTGGGATTTCTCTTCTTTTAGGGCACGTTCAAGGATATGTCCTCATTTTTCCTTTCTGAATTTAAAACAATTTCCAAGAGCCCAATTCAATGTTTTTGCAACAAAAAATATAATGATGTCTCTCAGTTTACATTTATTACGTCTTTATCAAACCAAAAAGACAAAACGTTTTAGTATCGTTGTACAGTACCTATATTTTTGTTTGGCCGATAATATCGTAAAACAAAGAACAATCTGTAGTGTGTTAAAAGGAGTTCAGCAGATGTTGAGATTCAAACAAAGAATATAAAGTTAAAAAAGGATCAAATTTTATCCCAAGTAATATTGATGTTCTGTTCTGTTCTGTTCTGATGTTTGTTCAGTTCTGAATGCAACATTAAAACTGGCTGACTTAGCTTCAATATTATATTCTTCCAACTTAGACACCACTGTTTTATTAATCCTGGGGTAAAAGCCTCACCTTGGAAACATGAGGTGACCACGGAGCTGCCCGATCGCTTCTTCCTCCTACGCTTCCTGCGTGCCTCTTCCTTGCGCCGCTGCAAATCATCAGAGTCGGGGATGGATACTGGCGCAGACTGCTCTGCATGAGGATTCTCGTCCGATTCCCGTTCACTACCCGACTGGCTGCTGCAGCGCCCTACACCTGAAGACAATAAGAACTTGGTAAAAAACAAATACCTATGGAGAAAACATGAATAACAAGACTTTGATGAAAGTTCTTCTGGCAAGATAGGCTGTTGACCTGAAGTAAAGGTCAACTTCATAGTAGGTACTATGTTTATCTAATTAGGAACATGGATGCTGATACAGGAGCGACACAATTATTATAATCACTGATCAGATAATGTTATCTTTGATTAAATATTAAGCAAGTATACCCTAGCTACTAACCTAAATTTTTGTTGATGGATTGGTGGATATGACGTCATGTCCTTAAATTATTATAATCTTTTTTTGTCTTTATCTTAATAATAAAAACATGTTTGTCGCTAAGTCACTTTATAAATTACTCTGAAAGAAGTTTTCTTTGATTTGTAATCAGGGAAGCGTAGAGCTTTGTTTTTCAGTGGCAAACAACATATAGGTAGCACATGTACAACACATTATGTCCGATGTTCGTAAGTATAATGACTTTTACCGACTCTCTCTTCGGTTCTGGTGCCAAGCTATTGTTCCAAGTTTTAACCGCTTTTGGCTCCCTATATAATCAGTTTTTATAGGCGTCACAATCGATTGAATAACAGACTGAATTATTGGTTAAAAACAAGTTATTATTAGAAATGTAATTACCAAACCAACGCAACATGCCCATGAGATGTCGCTCAATAGGAACATTCCTACTTACATATAGATAAAATTAGAGACAAACCCCAAAAAGCTTTAATCTTCAAACCCCTGCGAATCCTAGCTGGCGGCCCGCTAAAGACAGGTTCTAGTGTTATCAGGGAGAGCGTGACAGCCGTCATCGATAATGTTATTCTGACGTGCGTGGCGTGCAGGCAGGCTGGCTGAGTTGGCAAACAAAGCCGGTTCAACGACCCGATGGCGCGGCCGCGCCCAACGCTGCGTATGCGCCCACGTTACGCGATCGCTCCCACTCTTGACTCAAAACACACACATTTCCCATATGATCACTACTGCGTTTACAGTTTACAGAGTTTTAAACAGTAGCTCTTATCAGTTGCTTGTGGTTTAATACCCATTCTGATTTTTCATCGCT
Organism: Crocallis elinguaria; assembly: GCA_907269065.1. NCBI lineage: Eukaryota > Metazoa > Arthropoda > Insecta > Lepidoptera > Geometridae > Crocallis > Crocallis elinguaria. Next base: position 3,624,262 of record OU026079.1, on the reverse strand, counting down.
TAGTTTATGTAAGCCAAGTAATAGTGGTCTTCTAAAAAACGATGTTGCGCAGAATCATTAGCGGTGCAATTTTCAATGCGGTTACGTGGATGTTGTCACCTCGAGACTAAGATCTTTAACACGTTACTACTTATGTACGTGTACATGACGATATCCTCATCAGGTCTTTTGATCTAGTGCCAGAACATGTCAAAGCTGACAGATCGACAAATTGGCGCCCAGCTTCATGGGAAGCGAGGCTACTTTCCCAGATACCTAAATTAGGTCACATTCTCATAAGCCTACAATAAAGCTTAAGCTGGATTAGAAGCTCATTCCTTACTGACACAGTTAAGCAGATTACAGTTTCCCTGCTTCGCACTAAGTCATGCAATTGGAGTTTGAAGTGATAATTATCTCAATCTAATCTATTTCTAGCCACTGATTAGTAATAGATGCACGAGATAAACTAAAAAATTAAATAGAGGAAGTCACTTGGCAGAGGCAGTAGACTACGTGACTAGATTGGATATAAAAATTATTCATGCAGTGTCTTCCTTGAAGTAGCTCAATTCGACGGTTAAATGCTTCACGCATGATTGGTCCGTGCGTGTGCTTTACATTTATATATGCGTTTGTAATTATTTTAATGATAAAAGTGAAACTTGTTAATTGGATGTTAGAGGCCGGCGTGGGACGCTGTCAGCCGGCGCCAGCGACGGCAGACAGCGTCCAACAAACGCCCAATAACCTATGATCAACAATCAGGCTCACCACACCCACACCCATTTCGACAGATTATTATGAACTTCCTGTTTATACACAAATAGTTCTAGGCTCATAGAAACAGTAGCAATCGACAATAACACATCGTGTTTGTAAACAATAACTAATTTCTGAATTTGTTGAACAAAACGGCGAAGCACATGATCAAAACATTTAAAATCGAGAGTGTGAGTCACTAACGTTGATTCCAAATTTGGTACGTCATGAAACCGCTTCCCACACTTTGTCTCATTGACCAAATTTAAGCAATTGGCAAATTTTGATTAAAAAATACGAGGATCAAGGCAAACTATGAAGAAAATTTGCATTTATTGTTTTGAAGAGTGACGATATCTTCGAAACGGAATTTGGTAAAGGAATTCAATAACACCGGCTGCAATTTGGAGAAGAAATTAGTAATAGAATATAGGTATTTGTCCAGGTGTCGTGAGTCGGTCGCCAGCGTTGCTCCACGTACCGAACCATCTTACAAAACCATTAAAAATAATCTCTATCCAAACTGGTGACACCAACTCAAGCCGAAATTTTGCACCCGATTTACGAGGTCAGCGTGGAAACAATAGACGACCCAAATAGTAACAAAGACCAATCATTACCTACTGAATAAACGCAAACAATATATCATGTATCAAATTAATATTTTAATTTTTAATGTAAGTAAGTCGATTGGACTGCGACTAGCCCTGACTCATCGATGGCAGCCACATGTGGCTACGCGAATTAGCCCGGTCGTGATGTTTATGCATGACCATTTGGATTCCATTATTCGATGGAATTTGTAAATCATAATGATTGTTGGAATGCAAGCTACTTTAATATGTACAAATAAATATACAACTCTTAGCTGCAGTGCAAGTTCAAGTTAAAAACTCTTGTCTCTGAGACGTTTGTGCCCTAGAGGTTTCTACTTTCTAATCTGTTCGGTTGGCATTAGCGCTTGGCCACGAATACGCTCTCTAGTTTGCTGATCTTAAGACCATTATACTTTTGTTTAATACCCCTAAGCTGCTGAAGCAATCGCTTTCTAATTGCAATTTGAATGCATCATGCTTTTGAGTCTTTGTTTGTATGTTTACATTGCTTTACAGCATCAATCGATTTGGTTCTTCATTCGATTGAAAGATTGATTGAGTAGATTATGAATGTAAAGAAATAGTATTGCTGTCAACCAATTAATTAAGTCCCTTTTAAACGAGCATAAGCAATGGCTACTAGCAGTAGTTAAACTACTAAGCAAGCAGTGTAAAAGTGGATGCTGTTATTTCTAAATCGACCTCGTATTGTATCATAATCACTAATCAGATCAAAGTCGAAAGCGAAAGACGCATGACGGTTGAACTGACTCGAACAAATTGCCAAGACGGCCTGCCAGCTCCGCCTAACATGATAATAATCTGTGAAACTCCACCTGAAATTAACCTGAGAACTGTCGCAAAGTAACGAAAGCAGCACCAAATGGAGCAAAAAGAAATTGGTGGGTTAGTAATATTATTTTTGCAAAACATAATATTCTTATCGGCACTTATTTTGTTATTCGAATTCAACTGCCATTCAAATGGCGCACTTGTAACAAAATATGTTAAACTTTGGAATAAGTACTCGCACGACACTACACTGTATTAATTAGTTATTATTTGTGAGCCAGCGTTGGCGTCAATAAATTATTGTGAAAGTAAAAGTTATCAAATGTAAAATAAATATAAGGCTAACGTATTTTAACCAAATGAAAATTCAATCAAATAATTATTGGATAAAATGAATAGTAGATAAAACAAGAATAGGGCAGATGAAATATCGATCAAGTCAATTAACATAAGTATTGAATTACGTGAGTAATTATGGTAATTTATTTTATACGCACTGAAATTATAAAGTTATTCGAAAAATTATGTTATCGAAACAAGGGAGTAATCAGAAAAACTGTATATTTTTAGTGAGAATTACTAACTCTGTCATAATTAGAAATTCACACAAAAAAAAATATATGGCCACGTAAGTTTATGTCATACAAAGACAATCGAAATCTTTAAGTGACGCAGCAAGTAAGCAGAATATAAACACCAGTCACCCTATGCAAGTAGGGTTGGGTATCGATTTGCAAGCACGGCGCGCTGTGTGGGGTCATAGGGGTGAAAGAGTCATGGAGGGGATTCGATAGCACGCTGGAACAATCATGGTCAAGGTTACTCTGTGTTACTAGACGATAGTCACGATTGACCGGCTATAATCAACATCCAATTAATGGAAATTCACTGTTGCTCATGCAGCTACCAACTTTTCTTACCGAATTGTTATTCTAGAAAATTCTTTAGATGTGGAAATTTAATTGATGATTCCTTTTTGATGTTGAATGTATTAATAATAATCTCCAAGGGAGAAATTACAAAAAAGACAAGGACTAAGCCAACACTTTAGAAATTAGTTCGAATGTGTCAGAATATAATTATAAATGACCACAAAATTAAAGGACTTAATGTTAAGTTAGTGTTGGTAACAGGACTCATGTGCGGAGTTTATTTTAGTAAGTAGGTGACCTTGGCCGTGAATGGTGGGGCGTCACGGTACAGTGACCATGCTGGAGTTACGCTGCAGACTAATGGAATTGGTACCAATTATCTACGCGTTCCTAACCAATCGGATTTTTAAACAACTCGCTCGTAAACTTATACAACGACAATGAAAGCAATGACTGCATAGCCGTTAATAATCGAGAATGCAGCGCGAAATTCGATAAACAAACATTTAAACCTTCCAATTATTGCATAAATATTGTACCTACGGTGTATGATACTGTTCATACACAGAATGTCTGAAAGAACAAACCTATAGAAGCACTTTTCAATTTAGATAACATTGGGGATAAATCAGCGAAAATGATATTAAAGAAGTATGTGCTTATATCAACAAAATTGATAAAGTAAGTAGGTACCTACAAATAATTATGTCACTGGTTAGTCATCATAACATACGAATAGCTGATGTGTTTCCTGCACGATGTTATTTGTAAAACAGTTAGGATGTTACGAAACTATTGCAAAATATGTCGTGGGTCGACCGGTCATCGTTCTCTGCGGCCGGCAACATGAACTCTTTATAATTATGGAAAGCAGTAGTTTTTGGTTTCATTAATAGTCTCTGAAAATACCATTTGACCATGAACATTCTTACATATGGAAACAATAATAGAAAATTGCTTTAAAAAGCAACGAACCGACTTCAGTGACAAACTACCGATTAAAACCGATTTTGATGAAATTTCTATGGGATCAATCTGAAAGTATATCCTTTCAAATAAAGAATTTTCCAAATCGGTTTATAAATGACGGAGATCTGAGGTAACGAACATAAAAAAAAAGAAAAAATACACACCGAATTGAGGACCTTCCTTCTTTTTTTGAAGTTGGTTAAAACTCAGTGATAATAGAAATAACAATAATCGTTATAAAGTGTGGTCAATATTCAGTAAACTTAGCTTATAATGAGCACACCATCATTGTGAATGTATTTGTAAACTAGATAGGTATACTAAATAGGTAATATAGAAATTTATCGATAAGTTTCAATATTTTGGATGCCTCCAAAGATGAATCTCATCTCTTCATGTGGTCAATTCTCAATTATTCTACACGATGCTAAATTAATGTCTTCAATATCAATATCAATAATGTAAATAAACATGCTAAGTGGAACACTAGCGTGTACTTACTCAGTTTATTCATATTTTGCAGATGATCCAATTTTAACATTATAAATAAAAACATAAGCTCTCTCATCGTTTTCTCAATACATCGAATTCTCACGTAATGCAATGTAAAACTACCCACATTTTTGCTCATAAATCAGAATATAGTCTATGAATTTATCTCTAAACAGAATAATAATAGCAAGCAGAAGAGTAAAGACAATATTTTGTTATAGTATTTGTCATGCCACAAAACTCTCCCAAGATTCCTAAATATATCGTTCTTGCATAATATGATTCTAGTTGTTGATTGAATTGACGCAATTTGGAGGCTTGGAATGGAATGATGTTACCGACTTTCTGACTAGCTCGCTTCAATGAGCTCTAATTCACCATAATTATTCGCTGAAATTCATCTAGGTGTTCGGACAGCATAGCAACGGAGTAATCTCAAATCTCAACTACGCAGTAGCCACAAAAGCCGATCTAGAGTTTGTAAACAACATCACTAGCTACAACTAGGTACTACTACTACTCTACAAGTTTACATGTCTTGGGTGATGTATGAATGCAAGACAATAGTCCTGAGGAGGGGGGATACTAAGATTAAAATGTAATACTTATATGTAATAAATGTCACTTACCGCTATCGATACTCTCTTCTGAAACCTTCTTCACCATTTTGATTGCTTGAAAACTTGATGCAGCGATATTGAGAATTTAAATGAGTAGGTGTACTACTCTTGAAAAGCCGCTTTCAAACTTGTGGCGGCCGCCTTCTCGACGTGAAATCGGAACGGCGTTAAATCAAGATAGAAAATTAAACGTCCAAACAGAAATCATAAAGCACCACCGTCGAGAAATATACACGGAGTGTGCCGGAAGGTAATAAATAAACACTGCTAGAAGGCGGAATGAAAAAAAACTGCTGGTGTCTTTAGCGATCCATCTTACACACGCCCGCCCGTCTGATGTTCTGAAATCCAACTGAAGAGCGGGTGCCGAGCCGGCGCGCACGAACTCCTCGACCGTCCCCGCTCCCCGCATCGCTCCCCGCCGGTCTTGTCAGTAGTGCTAGTGCGTCGTTGTTTCTGGCCTCCCTCACCGGGCGCATGCGTACTCACTCACACCCACAGGGCACAGAGTAATTTTCTCACACCACTGCCACGGCTGCTGACGTGTTTACATTTTTTGTCGCTTATTTTTTCCCAACGTTATCGTAACCAGGCTTCGGCATACGATATTGAATCTCCGTGTCCAAGAATCTAGCTAACCAGATGTTACAGTAGGTAAATACCTACTATCTGTCCATTATTTCCTGTAAGAATCAAGGTTGATTCTGGTTAATACTTTGTTTACGTCACGCACCTTACTCTCAATTTAAAAATAAAACAGCGGCTAATTATTGTTTGAATGAGTGGTAATTGCATCATCCTCCGCTACTTTGGCCACATCATCAATAACAATTGTAGTAGATTTGTATTGGACGTTGAGCCACAGAACATATACGTTGAGCTCTAAACGAAAATTACTAACTAAATATCACTTATTAATACACCGTATGCTTATATTTAAATGAACATCCGCCCTTTCATCATTAATGTCAATATGTAGATATAAAGAAAATTGAATCTTGATTGGTACCAATGCGATTTTAGGTAATTCACATGTACAGTATGAGGGTTACGTAAAAGAGAATCCTTTGTGTTTTCAACCCTCCCATCAGTGACCTTCGCAGGGCATTTGTTGACAAACAAGCTGCGGGAACGGCAGGCCGCCGCGGCGGCGCAAATCGCACGTGGTCCCCGAACCAGTACAGCCGGCGCCGCCATTTTTGTTGTCACGCCATATCTCCGTCCTGCTCATGCAACAGATACATCTGCACTAACGTGTCGTCCTTTGCTCATAGTCGGATCTCTCGCTCTGAGGCCTACGTGACCGACAATAACAAAAACATAACCCCAACAAGTAGTACCGCAAGCTTTAACTTCACCCAGCGTTCGAGCTCCAATGTGTTATGAGCATAACTGCATAATTCGGCTATTCCATTATCATAGCTAGCAGGGTGCCTAAGATTTATAGGGGTTTTCAGATTATGCGTATGACTTACAATCAGGTGACGGAGCGATATCGCATGAGCTAGGTAGAGGTTTATCGTCAAAAAACACGTCAGATAATCTTTTGTATTTCTAAGAACATTATTCTACGCCTTATTATGTTGATGAAGCGACAGAATATATATGAGCGATCATCTCTGACATCAAGTTTCTGATTTTTACGCGAATGCTCAAAAACACTCATTAGTGCAAGTAATGTATGTCTATATCTTTATTCCAATGCCTGAACAGATTTGGACGTGTGGGGTGTCTTTAGAATCCTTACATCATCCCAAATGACACTGGCTAGGGCAGTCGTGTTTTTTAATTATTTATGGATGTCAAGTGCATAAAATGTAAATATAGCGGGAAATTAAGCTATGTTCTAGATTAATTGGTATTGCTTTCGCTATATTGAGAATCAAATTAAAAGGCTTCTCAGTCAATACGCTGTTAGGGTAGGTAACTACGCAAAAAGTACTGAGGTACTGAAACCTGACAACTTCCCAAATTAGCCTGCTTCCCAGAACCTTCACTTTTGGTGGGTGTTTTGTTGCCACTATGGTGTCAATGAACTTGCAATTGCAACGTAAGTAGGTACAGAAAGAATAAACTTCAGGCAAAGCAAGAAATAGGACAACAATGAATTTTTGAACTAATGATTTAAATTATCTAATGGATCACTTGATTTCAAACTTACCCGAAAAGACAGACATGTTATTTATTATGAGTGTTACACATGAAGTAAAGATGCCAACAGCCTTACGCAGTGATAACTTTCAGGTGGACCGTGGAATGCTCCACCATCGACTGCATGAGTCCAGTGGCGTAGCGTGCGGGGTGCTAAGGGGGCTATGGCCCCGGGTGGCCCAGATATAGGGGGTGGAGGCGCCGCCGCCTGGCTACAACGTCAGGTCATAGTCACCAGATCATATAACCATAGTAAAAGAAGAATAGTAGTTTGACCTTTGATTATTTTACTTCTATGAGTTTGACTAGAGCACTGCACGTGAAATAAATAGCGGTAGAGCTGTCATGTCACATGATCACAGCTCGACGACGGAGCTCGCTCGCATGGATAGTCTCAGACCATCTCTTTTTATTTTGATTTAAGTATATTTTGTCTATATATGAAAATCTGCTCTCACGCGGTAATTGTTTAACTGACTTCAAAAAGGCCTTTTTGAATTAATGTTTTTCTTATGCTACGTATTACGGAGAAATCGGCGACGATTTCTTCATATTTTTTGTTTGAAAGGGTTATACTCTCGAGGTGGGCCATACAAATTTTATAAAAAACACCTATAGGTGAAAAAATGGGAGGTGAATTTTCATATATTGCGGTACTTTCATAGGAGTCGGTTCCCGGTTTTTTAAAAGCAATTACATATTGACAATTCTTGTTTGAATAAATACAACGAAAACAAAGTTGTACTCGTATAGAACGCGCGTGTTAGAGCGAAATCGGGCCGTTTTTAGGGAGTTATACTATACTAACTTACTAATGATATTCAAATTCAAATTCAAAAGTCTTTATTCAAATAGGCCCCAAAGGAGCACTTATGAAAGTTAAAATGACTCTAACAGCCGGCCTCTATTATATCATTGTCATCAGGACTGTGCAGATTCTTATTTATTCAATGTGTTATTGAAACACATTGAAGTTGTTCAAAATAGAATTAATAGATTTGACTACAGAAAACATAATTTAGTTTTAATGTAAAAATAAAAAAGCTTGTAAAGTACCTATAATTAGATGGGGCAGTAAGGGTAGGTATCCTAATCGTTGTAGCTACACAAAAACATTCATTATCTAATAAAAGTTCGCGTTTATAAAAGCGGTTGATATTAACCATAAATATACGGGGCCCTTTCCCTTTGTCTCGGTCCGAAGCGTAGGCCCAACTTGTTATTAATTCGGCACCATGCCAGATATCGCTATAGCTACGTGCATTATAGGTACCTAGGTGTTAATTGGACAGTTTACATTCCACGTAGCAAAGTTATACAATTAATATGGCATTGGAAATTTTTATTAGTTCCGACACTTCTTTGAGCGATCTTCTCCCAGCTGTCACTTGCAATGCCACAGGCAGTCAAATGTCGTTTGAAGACATCCTTATAACGGAAAAATTGGCCACCAGACTTGCGTTTTTCCTGAGAAAGCTCTGAGAAGAAGACTGCTTCTGGTAAGCTATAGTCCTCCATCCGTACCAGGTGCCCGCACCACTTTCATTGGCCCTTTATAAATAGATACTCAATACCGGTAATGTTGGTTCATCACAGCACTTCCGAGTTAGACCACGGTCTTGCCACTTTACGCGAAGTTTAGCACGAAGACACCGCATATATACCTAGTATGTATCAAGTCTTCTTATGTCACCTAATAAATTGTCAATTAATAAAATAATGTGTCAAGTAAAGTTATGCAATTCACCAACAAGCAAACGATCTGTCTTCCTATGAAATACATTTTCTTCTTTGATGGAATGTACTTACAAATAGTACAATTACTATTGAGTATAAGTATCATTTACTATGTTGTGTTTGTTTAGGTATATTAAGTACCGTCTTTATCTTACAAACATATGACACTCACAGGTTGACGTCAAGTCGGACCATATTAAGTAAATAAAGACGGTACGTCTATCGTTGACTGATAAGCCTAACCTTAATCCTGGAAATGAATGGAAGGGCGAAGAACAATGAACCATATACGATCAGCTGAGAACGAATATTGTATAAGAGAATCATCAAAGATGAAAATTAGGACGCTTTTTTGATTTGCTCATGTCGAGTGAGTGACGAAAGAACGACGAAATAGTTATTTGAGCAAAGTTGATTTTTGCTGCGAGTGCTGATTTTAAATCGAGAGCAAGCAAAGGATTCTTCTATTCTAGAAATGAATCACGAGCGTAGCGAGTGAATTGAATTGAAATTGAATCACGAGCGTATAGCGAGTGATTCTAAGTTAGAATCCTGATAACAATTTCAGATGAGAATATTTTTCTTGTTTCAAACTTTTCAGAGCGTGATTTTTCAGTAGTCGGGTTTTTGTTTTTGAGCTTTCTTTTTATTAAACCATTTGTTTAGTAGAATTGGGATCCAGGGTCTTAAGCACGGTCGTGATCGCGGTAAGTTACGCTAAACGTTGAGTACCTAACTAAGATAATATAATAATATGTCTATGTAAGCATATATAGAAAAATCTTATTTAAACTAACGCGATAATACGTAAAATAATAAATATAGAACTTTCCAGACAATGCTCAATAATTAGACCGACTTCTCTCCAGTAATTATCTGAATCTGTTCTGGAATATCTTTAACAAGCTTGTTGTTTAGATACAAGGTAGAACAATGACCTGCCTCATGCAAGTACAGCCAGCAAAGTAATCTGTCAACAACGATTATCGCCATCAAATGAGTCGGCTTGCTGGCAGCGGTTTACCGCACAATCATTATTATAGTAAATATCTAATCAAATCAAATATCTTTATACCACAGTAACAGATCTAAAATTAAAGTACAACGTGCGGACTTATCGCTAAAATATATATGGGGGTTTAACAAATATATAATTATATGATACTAGCTTCTACCCGCAGCTTCGCCTGCGTGGTATATGTCTTTATAGCCTATGTGTTATTCCAGAACTTTCCAAATTTCATCAAAATCGGTGAAGTTGTTACGGAGATACGTGGTAACAAATATTCACACTCATACACTCACACAAACACAATTACGTAGTGTTCAGAATATACCACAGAGTTCTGTGGAAAATACAGATGGCGATAAAGAATTCCATTCCTTCGCTGTCCGCATGGTGAATGTTGAAATTGTTGAAGCAAAACGCTCGGTGCGGATAGAAGTCATAGAAGGTAGTCAACCATAAATGGGTGACGAAACGCCGTGCGTCTTTCCGTCCGATGATGGAATGGGGATGGTGGAATTCCAATAAACTGTCAACCTTGCGTCGATACTCCCTAGAGTATCGACGCAAAGTTTGCCGGATGGCAAGCATAACGCTGGCCCATAATAATTGCAGTGCCACTCAGAACTTTGAAACACAAATGCCTGCGTGGCACTGCTGTGCGCTCGTTGTATACCCTGAGACATTAGGTATTAAGTCTCATTAAGCCCAGTAGTGTCACTGGCTACTCTGCTCATCAAACCGGAACACGGTAATGCTTGCACATTTACTGCTTGGCGGCAGACTTCATGAGCAAAGCAGTGGTACCAACCCAGACGGACACTCGCAGAAGAGTTAGTCCTACCACCTAATAGTAAAAGTTCTCGCTATTGATAAGTATTATTAGTATATGATACCTACAATCTAAATACTAATGAAAACATGTATTGAATTATGCATATAATTTAGATACCTTGTCTTGATACTTTTAAGTGGATCCTTGTAACTAATAATACTCATTGGTGCAATAACTACTAAACCAGTACTAACTATAATCCTTACTTTGAATATACTATAGCGTAGCAGCTGCGAGAGTGCTAAACAACATAAATTAAGTCATTGTGGTGTACACGTAACACGGTTTAGCAATTTATTTATTCGTATCCATTTACATTTCAATGTTAAATAAGTATCATTATGTGACTAGGTAAATGAAGAACTTTTATATTGAATTGACCAAAATTAATAGGTACTCGTCTCCTTACTCCAGATTAAGTACCTGATCCCGGACATATAAATATAAAACGAAGACAAAAAAACAGATGGGGCACTTAAAAATGGACCAGTAAAGTAGGAAATTAAAATCAATTATGTTTCATAACTACATGAGTGGGTTTGGATTTTTCATCCATACAATGATATATATATGTCTAACTAGCTGCTGCCCCGCGGTTTCACCCGCGTGGAGATTTTGGATTACATGGTTTTTATTTTTTTGCGCGGAACCCTAATTATTTTTCTAAAATTAAAGTAGCCTATGTTACTCCTTGTAATATCAGCTATCTGCCAGTGAAAGTCCCGTCAAAATCGGTCCAGCCGTTTCGGAGATTACCCGGAACAAACAGACAGACAGACAGACAAAAATCTTAAAAATGGTTGTTTTGTAGTAGGTTCCGTATATACTTTCATATGCATTTAGTAAAAAGCTGTTATTTTGATATTACAAACAGACACTTCAATTTTATTTATCTGTATGGATGATAACATTAGATAACGTAAAATATCAAAGCAATGTTTTATTAGAAGTATCTATTGTATATATGTCGAGAAGCCGTATTTAAATTCAGTAAGTACCAGAAATATGACTTTCAAGTGTTATTGTTGTATTATATATAGGGATTAGTAATAAAGTATTCAATGAATGCGAAAGGATAGTTAAAAAATAAATAAATATAAATATAAATAAATAAATAAATAGTTCTGATAAAGAAGTAGCTACTTATTGGAAATTCATAGCTATCCGCTGGACACCTACTTTGTGTAGGTAACCTAAGTTTGCATACCGTTTCAAATACAAATATCTTAGTAAAATATGTATTAGCAGGTTTATTGCTTCCACTAAAGTAAATTGTCTACCATTTGTTACATTGCAAGACGTAAATATTTCACGGGGTGTTTTTGATTATAAAATTTTCATTTTGATATAGGTACTTATATCATTATATCTTTTTGATCGTGATAGTACGAGTAATGTTCAAAACTAGTTGGCTTGTTCACAACGAATCCACGTCTAGTTTCTAAATTTGTACCTGCTTGATTGTATAGCGATTGGTTACATTACAATCCATACCTAGTTAAAAAATATAAAATTCAATAACGCTTCAGTGTTTGCATACCATTATTATTTAACTGCGAAGTATAGAACGTCAAGTAAACTTGTACATATTTTATTCCGATTGATCGATTTGATTGTAAAATTTTTAGTAAACAATATTTTGGTATAAAGAAATGAATGAAGTTCTATCGAATCCGAATTGAAAAGTACAATCGCAGGAAGAAAAGGTTCGTCACCAAGTCTATTTTTGTTTGCTAAACGTACTTGTCTAGTATATGCCAGTATTGCGTTAGAGTCTGTTCAGAAAGAGTGCCGTCGTGGCCAAATTGTGAACTAATGTCTCCATACATATTTCAACAAAAATTAGGCACTGGTTTTTGTCTGTCAGCATTTTAAATCATAAACTAAAGAAATAGTTACAAATGTAATAGGATTTAAACGGAACAGACGCATTACTGTAATACCCGCTAAACAAAAAAGGTAATTAAACACAGCAGCGCCCTCAAATCCCACGTCGGGTCTCTTTCTAAACAGACTCTACCGTGAAAACGATTCTGTTATAGTAAGATTATTATACATAACAGAATATTCTGAATAGATATTTTATAAACAAAGCTAAAATTAATGGGAAGATGCAAGTGATACTGACAGACTTTGACAGTTAAATAAAACAAATTAGATTTATTTCTCTAAACAGCCAGACCATTAGGAAGGTTTTATGTTGATGTAAATTAGACATTCGTCAAAGGTGACTACTATTTTAACCTTTGTTATCACGGCATTAAATAGTAGTATTCTATACAATAGTCTGATAACTGCTGTAAAATCAAAAGGTACTGTCCTTACGTGATAAAGGAAAGAATTTGTATACTGACGAAGGTATTCTTGCCATGACTGTACCAGTAGTAAATTTGTCACCTGCCACTTCGTTACACGAGTCTTCGGTCAAGGATAATCTTCATCAGAAATTCAGATGTCTAAATATACCACTTTATATTAGCACACAATGACCAAATGTATAAGCTAGTGTAACTGGTAGTAAACCTTAACACAAAGACATAAGAGTTATAAAAAGAAGGAGACTCAGAATTTCACAAAAGGGGGGTAACTTTACAAGTGGCTATGCGAAAAGCCTTATCTACAAAGTTCATTGCACTTCTGATAGAAGTGATGGACACCTCATAAATGGTGTTGATGTTTTCCGTATTCTTATCAGGAAATGACATAACTTTGAATGTTTTAAAGTAAACTATACCTACTTCATGGTGAGTTGTAAATTCTTTTCGATTGTACCTACCTACTTGTTGTTTTAACATAAATGAGGAACGATTTATTTATTTGCTTTGGTTTGCTGTTAGAAGCTAATAAGTCAAATTAAGAAAAAAATCTTTACAATCGTTTAAAGATAATCGGCCCATTTTTTTATGTTTTTAATTTTATCTTGTATGTAGCTTGCGTCCATACAAATTTGAGCGCGGGCTTCACAACAAGTTTGTCCAGATTAACGCTACGATACGAACAGATGATGTCACCTTCGAATACATAACTTAAAACTTCATCTGTGTGAGTGAATGTAAGAATCGGCCATACTCGGCTAACCAAACACAATTTACATACTCGTGTGGAAAGTTCCATGGTTCTCCACCATTTTTAAATTTCAAATCTATTGCTTTATCATCCTCGCTGACTATTGAATAGATGCCTCTACCAAAGGAAATTATTCTTGATATCACCGCGATCAAAATAACCAGTTATGCTACACTTGTTTTTTTTTTTTGCCAGAACGAGTTTATTAACGCTCATAACAACGCAAAAAATTGCTGTTGTAGATTATATATTATTATTATACAGCTGATAGGTGTGTTGGGTTTTCGGTCAAGGTTAGCGTTGATGACAAGAAATGAAATAGGTGTGTTATGTATATTGTATATCGGTAGGTACCTACCTATAGCTATTGGAAATGAGGCGCAGTATGTTGACTTATCAACGATCTACACGTAGCCATAAAATGTATATGTACCTACTTATGTTTGTGATTATATGTTACGTGTAGTTTTACTGCCTTTGCATTCGTTATGTTCTCGATTCTCATATTAGATTTCTTTCATCTCATCTTATTAATTATTTTTGTAAAATATTTGTACATGCAAAAAATTTCTCTCAATCAGTTTGGAGAATAAACTCGCATTTTATTGAACATTCGTATTCAGACTTAAGGTAAGAAGACCTTCAGAATTAATGATTGTTGTCAAAGATGTGATCTTATCCTTGGCCAGTCTTATCAAATAATTCTCATTTGCCTAAAAATATTTGGAACAGTTAAATAATAAGATATGAGCATAGATAACTCTGTATTGTAACACCATTACAAAATCAGCAAAATGGAATACAAAATTATACAATATTCTTATTGTTTAGTTCAGCTTCATATAAATTATTATCCACACATTATTGAGTTAATATAATACAGTTATGAGTTTTATTGTTTCAGAGTGTAAGTATATTTTTTTCAATCTAGATGTACTAATATTACAAGTCGAAGTAACAAAAGTTAAATAAGTAAATAAAAAACACGAGTACCCTAGCCAGTATCACTCGGGATGGTGTAAGGATATTAACGTACCCGACACATCAAAATCTGTTCAGGCATTTAAAAGTAACGGTGGAATGAACTCACATATACTTACTTTATTAGTGGTAGGACTAACTCTTCAGCGAGTGTCCGTCTGGGTTGTTACCACCGCTTTGCTCGTGAAGTCTGCCGCCAAGCAGTAGTGTGCAAGCATTACTGTGTTCCGGTTTGATGAGCAGAGTAGCCTGTGAAATTACTGGGCTTATAGGTACCCAATGTCTCAGGGTAACGAGCGCACTGCAGTACCGCGCAGGCCTTTGTGTTTCAAAGTTCTGAGTGGCACTGCAATTGTTATGGGCCGGTGTTATGCTTACTATCAGGCAAGCGACCAGGTCATCTCTATACCAAATAGGATAAAAAAAAACATACATAAACCCTAAAAAATTACACTCCTTTTTTGTGCAGTCGTGTAAAAAAGGTAAAGTTTGCTTGGTTGTTACCGCTAATCCCTGGGACCACTTGTCTGATTCTAAAAATTATTTCACTGATAGGAAGCTAATACACTATCCCTGAGTCCAATAGGCTACTTCATATCCTGATTGCACGCTTGCGAAGTCGCGGGTAGAAGCTTCATAACCTTCAAACACCATCAAACCCAAAGCAAACAATTATGAAACTGTAATGAAATTTGCAAAAGTCTCACCAAGCAGTGACCTTTAGTCATATGCTAGATATATCCGTAATGGATGTAGGCATAACATCCTCACAAAACAGACGTTGATAACCTGATACTAACGCACGAGAACCCACTGATATACAGGTCCTGATAACGTTGAAATGGTGCAAAACGAAAACATACTGATTACGCGTACAGACACTATAATATACAATTTTTATTAACATAACACAAGAAACACTACATCTAACCTAGCTACATAAACAGTTGTATAATCTAAAAGTCCAAGTAGGCCTACATCAGAAGACAATCCAAATGTTCTAGCTCACTTCCAGTTGGAAGCGTACCCAGCATGCTGGCGGCATTGCCTCGTTGAACCGCAATGCTGATCGGTTGAGCCTAATAAGTACCAGCATTTTGTTTACGCGTCGCATCAATCAAAGGATCTGACAATATTTTGAAAATATTATGAGCTCCTGGTCCCCACGTACCCAATGTTTCAACACCAAACGGCTCAAATATGTAACCGCTCCCGTGGTGTTTATTTACCTCACGTAATAAAAAGTAAAATGATTCATTTAAAAAAAAATTAAAGCACACACTTGATATACAAAAATTTCATTTCCAATGGTTCGAGACCCATCGAAGAGAGAAAATTGCTTTAAAAAAGCTACGAACCGACTTCAGTGACAAACTACTGAACCGATTTTGATGAAATTTCTATGGGACCAATCTGAAAGTATATCCTTTCAAATAAAAAAATAATTTTCCATATCGGTTTATAAATGACCGAGATTTGAGGTAACAAACATAAAAAAAAAAATACCCGACGAATTGATAACTTCCTCCTTTTTTGGAAGTCGGTTAAAAAGGCTGCTAAGGCTGCAATGTAACCTAACCAAAATTCAATTATATGACCATATCTACACATACTTACATATAGATTATTATTACTATTAGACGCCACTAAATTCATTGCCGTTAAATTTACACTAGCACAAGCAAGTGATTTAATTCCAGAATATATTCCATCTCTTTCTCATGTTATCATTTAGAAAAAGAGATTGAAACTAAAATTAGGTTTAGGTATAATATGACATAATCAACACCAATCAATGCAAAAATGTTTTAGTTTATAGTGTTTACCTAAGTGCTGTTGATTCTGTGATTAACAAATAAAAAAAAAGAAATCCATACAGTGTGCCGGTCGAAAGAAGATGAAGGGTCTTTTTTTACTATGGTAATAGGTAGTATAAATACCCCCTTCTAAATATTATAAAATTCACCCATTAACAAGGATGAAATGCAAAGGTCTAGGTACAGACAATGTGATAATAATAATCATTATCATCACGTGCTTATCTAGGAAACGTACAACGAGACATTATTAAAATATCTCTATAGGTTTTTTTTATGCTAGTTAGTAACGAGACGAGCTGGTCATTTGCCGGATGGTAAGCATATCTCCGGCCCATAACAATTGCCGGGCCACTAAGAACTTTGAAACACAAAGGCTTGCATGGCACTGCAGTGCGCTCGTTACCCTGAGACATTATGTATTAAGTCTCATAAGCCCAGTAATTTCACTGGCTACTTTGTTGAGCATCATCAAACCGGAACACAGTAATGCTTGCACATTATTGCTTGGTGGCAGACTTCACTAGCAAAGCGGTGGTAACAACCCAGACGGACACTCGCAGAAGAGTTAGTCTTACCACTAACAAAACTTACCTATACTTATACTTAACTCACTTAGCTGCTAATTGACAATTTGAAGTTGAGGTTTTGTAGTTTTCTATAGAAATTCTTAATAATCAAACATGTTACAAATGAAATGAAAAAGGAAATCAATCTATTCTTCGAACTTAGATCAATATTTGCGGCATGGAATCAAACAGCTGACCTTTGTGTTTCAAAGCAATTAGGAACGCCTACACGAAATCGACTTTTCGTTTCGTAAATAGGTCATTCATTTATCGATTCAACTAAAATTGAATTTACCATTGCGAAACACAGGGCTTGATTGAGGTCATCTAGAATAGGACAATAACCATCAAAATATTATAGATCGATTTGCAAAGTACCTAACGTTGAATATCTTTCGCCAAGACAAGATGTTTTTACAACATCATCTACTTATTATGCTTCTCATACATTTCCCATCGTATCATATCCTTAGATTATTATTATTTTTATTATTATTTAACGTAAATAATTATGTTCAACTAGCTTCTGCCCCCGGGGTTTCACTCGGGTTCAAGACAAGAACTGTGCATTTTTCCGTTGGTCCGTTGCTGCGTGAAAGAAGGACAAACCAACAAGCGTACAAACACACTTTCGCATTTCTTATAGTAGGTACGGATTATTTTGCTGGCCAAGAGAACTTTGCCGATTTTCAATTTTTGCAATTTGACAATGGAATGGAATTTCATAGCTTTTCAACCCTTAGATTAGCCTTATCTCGCCTGAGCTTAGGTGATGACGTGGTTAAAGATGACGAATACCCCAAAGCTAGATCAGGACTGGTGCTCAAGTGTAGTTACTCGCAACACACCGATAGGTGCTTGGCAATACAATCTATCAACCCCTTTTTACACGGCTCCCAAAAAGGAGTGTTGTGTTATCAGGGTTCATGTATATGTGAGTTTATTCCACCTGACTTAGTGGCATTAACTTTCATACAAAGGCTTGCACGGCACAGCAGCGCGCTCGTTACCCTGCGACAGTCTCATAAGCCCAGTAATTTACTGACTACTTATCTATTAGCTACTAGCTGCTACCCGCGGTTTCAACCGCGCGGAGATATTAGATTTCATGGTTTTTATTTTTTTGCGCAGAAGCCTAATTCTTTTTCTAAAATAAAAGTAGCCTAAGTTACTACTTGTAACATCAGCTATCTGCCTATCTGCAATGAATGTCCCGTCAAAATCGGCTCAGCCGTTTCGGAGATTACCCGGAACAAACAGATAGACAGACAAAAACTTTAAAAATGGTTGTTTTGTTAGAGGTACCGTATATATACTTTCATATGCATTTGGTAAAAAGCTGTTATTTTGGTATTACAAACAGACACTTCAATTTTATTTATTTGTAGTATAGATGTATAGATATAGATTATTATAGTATAGTATACCTAATATATAAATGCATGAACGGACACTAAAATTTTTCAGCTCGAACTATCTGAATCTGCTACTATACCTAATCCGTGGTAAGCGTGAGGAGTACTTACTCTGCGTATTCATTACTGAGGTATCTACAATTCTACATATTAGGTATTTCATGTTTTACTGCAACTATGTTAGTGCAGTAGATTAGAGACAACTTAGTTGTCCGTCACGTGACCTGCCTATCTGGACGCGTCGCTCGTACGACGTCGGAGAGGTCATCATAAAATCACAACCACGTTACAACTTAATCTATGTAGACATAGGTTTCAAGACATACTAGGTTTCTTGTTGGCCTATACTGGAAATTTATCTAGGTAGGTACTTAATAGATCTTTCAGAATAACAACTTCGAGGCGGTTAGTAAGTAGGTATTACTAATTCTAGAATAAAGATAAACTAGTGGAATGGTTACATAGTTTGAACGGCGTTATGCTTGCCTGAAGGTAGCATAACGCCGGTCCATAACATTTGCAGTGCCACTCAGAACTTTGAATCACAAAGGCCTGCGCAGCAATGCAGTGCGCTCGTTACCACAAACCGGAACATAGTAATGCTTGGCGGCAGACTTCACGAGCAAAACGTTGGTACCACCGATCTCTTAGGTGGTACCAACCCAGACAGACACTCGCAGAAGAGTTAGTCCAACGACCTAGCTAAACAGGCGTTTTTTAAAGCGGTTTGTAAATAGGTTCTATAAGATAATGAGACGAGCATATCGTTTTCCTGGTGGTAAGCAAAACGCCTAGCCTGCCCATAACAATACAGTGAGTCAGAGTCTTGAGCATCGCCGTAAAGTTGCCAGTTTGTCGGTATTTTACAGAATACATTTCGGCGAGTGTGCGATGGAATTACATAGCTTAATTCCTTCAACCCCTTTCTATCATCGGACGACCAGACGCTCAGCAATGCGCCACCCTTTTATGGCTGATATCCCTCCTACACGCACTAAGCGTTTTGCTTCATCCTTCATAATGCGCACTGCTAAGGAGTGGAATTCGTTGCCAGCGTCTGTGTTTCCCGACAAATATAATCTGGGAGTCTTTAAAACGAGAGTGAACAGGTACCTTCTAGGCAAGCGTGATACACCTTCGGCCGCATCATCGCTTACCATCAGGCGAGATTGAGGTCAAACGTGAGCCGATCGAATATTAAAAAAAAAACAGATGAGTTGGGCTAAAAAATCGTAGAAAGTGCCACCTTGAAATTTCAAAACTGCGTGGAACTACAGTTATACTGAGACATCCAATCATCATCATCAACATCTGCAATCTCTGACAGTACCTCTAAGACTAAGCTTTTAGACATGAATGTATTTATGTACTCGTACTTACGTATAATATAATATATTCACACATTTGATCCAATATGTCTACTAGGTCTTTACCTACTTTACAAATATAGAATTACTGCGGAGTTCGTTATCTTATCATGTGTAAAGTATAAGAGTATTATCTATTCTGTGCTATAGGTAGGTATATGTAGCTAATAAAATCTATTTAAGTCTTATCACGTGTAAAATGTAAACTATAAGAGTATTATCTATTCTGTCGTATAGGTATATGTAGCTAATAAAATCTATTTAAGTCGATGTTAGGTTACGTAATAATATTAGGTGCCCATCAATTTTTTGCACTAATTTTCCTCTATATGTGCTGTAATTTGGACCTATAATCTCCTGTAATACAGACATTATCTTTATCACGATCTTTTTGCGATTGTAACGCCACGTTAACTCCGCAATAAGCAGCCCAGCGCAAATAAGTAGGTACTCTTTGGTACTAATTGAACCATAGACGAAAGATAAATCATTAGTCAACTGGCTTCTTAATAAATCGTCACGTAGTTACTTATGTTGATTTATATAAGTTCTCAGGATTTGCTATACCTATCGGCTAATCTCGAAGCTTGTTTACCTCCTTGTAGATATGAAATTGTTTTTCGAGAAGGAATAGACTCGTAGCAAAATGTACAGTCATTGTTGTGTTTT
This sequence comes from Crocallis elinguaria, assembly GCA_907269065.1. Classification (NCBI taxonomy): domain Eukaryota; kingdom Metazoa; phylum Arthropoda; class Insecta; order Lepidoptera; family Geometridae; genus Crocallis; species Crocallis elinguaria. The sequence goes on along the minus strand of OU026079.1, from coordinate 3,603,567 downwards.
CACCTGATTTGGATGTTATGTAACAGCATGATTCAATGTATGTACTGATGCCTAGAGTTCATAAACATTATCAATTATCGTGTAGACAAAGATAGCGTGTTTTTGTTAATTGTTTACGTTTTTATCTTTTAGATAGGGGTCGCTTCTTGAGTGTTTTAAGGATAATAATTTGTGCATATAAATGTGTGATGGGTAACTCTAATTTCTTTTTATTAATTAATTTAAAATGCATGGTGTCGATTTTGTATTATGTATCATAACCTGTGTAAGTATTTTCGAGTTCTTATACAGGCTGAGTTCTAATCTGTATGTTATCCCGGAAGGGCCACGGTAATTGACAAGTTGTGAGAACCTCCCTAGGAAAAATTTCATTCAAAATTAACAAAAAAAAAGAAAAATTTCAAACGAGAAGTGCGCGGCATTTTCTTCTTTTTTTCTAAGTCTCTTCTAGAATAAAAAAAAAACGAAAAATGTGTATACTTTCGTATTTTGCCCAAAACTTAGTATCCATACCAAATGTACCCACCGCTTGACTTCGAGTCGACCGTAGACTACATTTGGAAGCTTTATTGTTAATTTAGGAGGGATTCTTTCAGCACCAAGCGTTTTGCCAACTTCATCATGCGGATGGCTAAAAATGCAATTCATTGCCGGCATCAATACTTTCTGTAAACTACAATCTGAGAGTATTCAAGACAAGAGCGAACCTCGAACGAAGTAGGTAGCTTCTGGCTTCTGGGCAATCGTCGTGTAGTACGTAGTCGAACGATTTTCCTCAAGTCTTTGACTTCGTTATTCAGTCATGTCGCCAAGTCGCATCATTCTTGCTATAGGACATTCATTAATCAAAGCGCATTAACCATGACTTCGATTGTTTGTTTACACTCTTGACACAAGGGCAGACGTTAGACTGACGTGAATCACCGCAGAAAATACCTGAGATATATCAGTTAAAATCCAGATTGACGGAAGGCAAGGACGCTACGCTAGGTACTGGGAGGTTACAGGGCCCCGATTGCGCTAATTTGAAATGACAGCGTAGGTACAGTTATGGTTTGGTTGTGGTTTGATACCAACTGTTGTTTAATTTCGGTTCAGGCGTGTGGAATTCGATATTGCCGTTAATTTGACAGCGTTAACTGTCAGTTGTTGTCGAGAAACGTCTCAACTTTTGGTAAAACTATTAGCGCGATACGAAACGGTCAAAAAGCTGTGATGCGGTCGTGGTTTAGTAGCGGTTTGGTTGATAATTTTTAACGCGATTGCCCTCCTGGATAATATTTTAGTTCAGTTTGGGAAGAGGAGCTAGGGCTAGCATGAATTACTGCAAGATTGTATGTTACCATTGTTTTTGTTGTGAAAAAATATCACTCTTCTCTTCTTAGATGGCTAAGAAGATACTTTCTTCTCGTCTAATATTCTAAATAGGTTGACTATTTTAAAGAAACAGAAAAAATAAAACAAAATTTCTTTAAATAAAAAATTGAGTGTGACCACACAACACAATATTGTCGTCACAAAAACTAAGAGTATTTATTTCAATTACAGTTTCAGTGATTTCCGAAAATAAAAGACACAGACCACTACTAAAAGCTAGCTAGCTTGTTAAGTAAGTTAAGGTCAAGACGTGGGATGTAGCTAGTTATTGTTGTTGACGCAGCGACGTAGCGAGATCGTTTACGTGTAATTTTTTTTTTTTTTATGTTATTTGGTAACGAGACGAGCTGGTCGTTTGCCTGATGGTAAGCATAACGCCGGCCCATAACAATTGCAGTGCCACCCAGAACTTATATGGGCTCTCGGTCTTAGGAGAAGGTTGCTGGGTAGTTTTGTTCAATTTATGAAGTCATCGACCTTTCAGGTCCATTGTCAAACATGCGATGGGAAACGGAGGTAGGTAATGACTGAATTCAGCTTGGTATTGATTGTCAATTGTCACGAAGAGCGCGCTGTTTATACAGCCTGAGTTTGAATAGGTATGTCATCCCAAAAGGGGGTCAATCTACTCCTGAAGGTCAACAACATTTGTTTTTTAAATTCGGAGTTTTTCATTGAAGAAATGACATTTAAAGTTTACGTCAAAGTTCTACTACAGAACTTCCGGGCAACCCTAGATCAGCTGATTAGGTATTTAATGTAGTTCTTGCGGAACTTTGTTGAAAGATAATGTTGATTATAAGAGACTTATAAATAATTCCAGAAAATGGCGCGCACGTCTCGTTTGAAGTGAATTTATTTTTTGTATGGATTTTTAATGGCGTATTTCCAAGTGAGATTCTCACAACTTATCGACAACCATGGTCCTAATCACCCCCTTCCGGGATAACATACCAATTCAAACTCACCCTGTATATGAAAATATAATAATTATGAAGCGATGATGGCTCAGTAGTAGAGACGTCATTGCTCGACTACCGGTCTGTAGTCCGGTGCAGCGGTGGGTCGAATCCTACGATGAGCTTGTGCTCTCAGTGAAGGAAAACACCGTGATACAAACATAGCGCGGTGGTAGAGCATTTTCTAGTGCTCACCTGATTAACTCCCACCCTGAAATTGAAAATCTGTCAAGCACCAGTTATGTGTGTTCCGGCAGCTGAAGTTGAGATGAGAGCAAAAAGTCTGTTTTGTTAGTGGGAGGACTAACTCTTCTGCGAGTGTCCATCTGGGTTGTTACCACCGCTTTGCTCGTGAAGTCTGCCGCCAAGCAGTAGTGTGCAAGCATTACTGTGTTCCGGTTTGATGAGCAGAGTATCCAGTGAAATTACTGGGCTTATGAGACTTAATACCTAATGTCTCAGGGTAACGAGCGCACTGCAGTGCCGCGCAGGCCTTTGTGTTTCAAAGTTCTGGGTGGCACTGCAATCGTTATGGGCCGGCGTTATGCTTACCATCAGGCAAACGACCAGCTCGTCTCGTTACCTAATAACATAAAAAAAAGTCACAAAAACATATTTAAAAGTTTCACAGATAGAAGACTTCATTTAGGTAAAATAACTTTGATATTTGTTAGATAACAATCATTTACTCGTTAATCGAACAGACTTTATCATACATCTTCGACGAACCGAGGTAATTTATCTAATTTAACATAATTTGTTCATATAGGCTCTATGAGCACTCCTGACCGATAAATGACTCTAGGTACAACAACAAAATTAAACATTATTTATATCTTATCCTAAGATATCCTTTGGATCAGGGTAAGTGTTTGCGACCACTTCAGCTAATGCTTCTTTACTGTCCGCGGGTTCATACACATCGTACACATCACCCTCACTGGGTGAAACTGGATGATCTTCGAAACAAGGCGATTGAGAATGAGGGAGTGGATCATTATATTCTCCTATGGGTGATGAGGTGGATTCATAAACGCTATAGTCTGAGTTATACGAATGGATTGTGTCACGCGTGGATGCAGAAGGTAGTGACGAGAAATTTCTGTTTGAGGATCTACAGGAGTTCTTCTTTTCTTGTAGATCTGCGATGCCGTACTCTGTTAGTATTGTTTGAATTTTACATTTGGCCAGCAGTGCTCTTTCTTCCGTCATTGCTTTTAATTGTATCGCTACACTCTCCCCAAATACATCAGAGGCGTCCTTTTCATAGTCATTGGTAGATTTTAAATTATTTTCAGCACGAAGACCTTTTTTCTTGCGCTTTGCAGGCGGAGGCGGTGGCAGATTTTTCTTTAATACGTGCTGTGGCGTAGAGGTTTTAGAACTGACTTCGATTTGACCCGCCCTTTCCTCTTGCGGTTCAATCAGCTGGAAATATTTGACGATAGTTAATATTTTTGGATATTTAAGGACGATGGATAGCCTAGTTGATTGCAAACAAGTATTGATTTTAATATGGAAGTCTAACGCCAACCCATAACAATTGCAATGCAGTGACATTGGAATTTTTATGGGGTTGATGCTATGTAGGTAATGCAGTGGCATTGGAATTGTTATGGGTTGTTCTGAGTAGCTAGCTACATATTACTGATCTGAGAGAACAAAGGCTTGAGCACACCACAGTGCGTCCGTTACTCTGAGACGTTATTAAGGGCCGATTTTTCAATTGCACTTTAACGAACTGATTGCTATCCAAACGATTAATTTTTGTGTTTTTAGTCTGTTTTTCGGGTCTTTCATTTCAAAATTAATGAACCGTTAGCTAACTAAGGTTTATTTCTTTAGAATGCCATAAAATTTATTTACGTCTGTCTTCACCACAGACTTAGATGATTCAGGGAGCTATCTAACAGAACGCTATCTGACTATTGAAAAATCGGCCCTAAGTTATAAGTCATAAGCCCAGTAATTTCACTTACTACTTTGCTCATGAAACAGTAACACACTGCTTGGCGGCAGACTACACGAGCAAAGCGGTGGTGTCTGGTGATCTCTTCTCACGGTGCAATTTTTGCTACAAACTGCTGTGAACCAGCAACGTTTCTAACATTTTTAATGTTGTACAGATACCTACATCTATCTAGGTAATAAATAGTCCATGGTATAATCGACAAATTGTCAACAATCGCGTTACACAATACAACATTAGTTTTATGCAGCTAAAATTAATTTAATGAAACTAATTTCAATAACTGAGCAACTAGTGTCGTATGATATAATAAATAAATAATAATTAGTGTCGTGATATCTACAGTATCTCTGAGATCACGGCCCCGTCAGTATCAAAGCTTTAGTTAGCATTGCGCAAGGTACAGCTACAGGTAGTCTAGGCAGTCTAGGTTCCTACAAACCTTAATTGTGGGAGTGTAGAATTGCAAGAAAATATAGGATCTATACAAATACAAATAAATAAAATTTATGTGTCTATTTGTAATGTACAAATAACAGCTCTTTACTAAATGCATTTGAAAGTATATACGAAATACATAATTTTTTAAATTTTTTAGTCTGTTCTCTGTCTCTGTTTGTTCCGGCCACAGACCTTTATGGTTCCGGCCAATGAGGCTAGTCAGTGTTTCCAGCTAATCTCCGAAACAGCTGGACCGATTTTGACGGGACTTTCACTGGCAGATAGCAGATGTTACAAGGAGTAACTTAGGCTACGCGGGCGAAGCCGCGGGGCACAGCTACTTTAATAATAAAAACAGTGTTTGTTTGTATGTAGGTAGATTTAATTAAGCTTACCATTTTTTCTGTATTTTCCCATGCGTTGCTATCAATAATATTTTTTAAAAAGTTCAAATGGGACAGCCATGGTATTTTAGAGATGTATAATACATTAGTACTCGTACTTCTTTTTTCTTTCAATGTTTCATTGTTATAAGTATTGCGAAGTATTCTTATTTTCCCAACGACATCTTTCACACATTCCATCTCCATGGCGTCCATAATTTTCTTGTAAGCCGCTTCTCTGGCAGCTCTAGATTTGTAGTGAGGGTGTTTCGGATCCCATAGACATTCATTTCGTTGGTATTCTTTGATGAACTGTGCATTTTTATCGGCAGGCCAGCGTTGGTTTGCCATTTTTATTACAGTATGCGTAAAAACAATAGAACGAAATTACTTCAAACCCACAATGAGAAATTAACAAACACGTCTGTTTAGCGCACGCGCTTTCGCGACACTAGTTTCACGTCACGTATGACCGTGCAGACCGCAGTGTAGCCACGTGACTTGAAACGGAACGTGGAACTTTCATGTCGCATTTCCACAGTAAAATTACAGTTGCGTGACATTACTGTCATAAAAATTAACAATCCTTTTCCGATTAATCTTCTATTTATGATAGATATCTACATATTTCTTCATTCTTGCATTTTTATTTCTTATTTTACCTTGACTTTGGTTACTTTTCATTACGTATTTATTGACAGCTGTTTGTTACTCATGCAGAATAAAATAAAAAAACAGAACAATCGTATTTAGTACGAAAGTATTTGGTTTCATGAAATTGATGTCCGCATTGTGAAATTTGTAATTTACACGGAAATAAATTTAACACTATACCGTCAAAGGGAAATAATAATGTATTTTCAAAATAAACATAACATTACACGAAATGATTTGAACGGAAATTGTCTCTGAAATTAGTTTCATCAATTAAAGGCTTTCCAATGCGACGTGTGTACCTAACCTACTGTCACAGTTTTACATTCCATGTCAACCAGTCGCACTCGTGCCGTCGTCGCAGCAACAAGCTGCGTCCAAAATTAAAAATATAGAAAAACCAATGTAGACTATGATTCTTGGCAAAAGAGACATTACATACAGGAAAAAAATAGATTTTAATAATTAAGGGATAACTCACTTTAACACGACGTTTTCTTTTTTCCCCGCAAATAAAGAAAGGCTCTAATTCTTTAAGCCATTTAATATTCGGCTCGTAAATATATTGTATTCCGGTACCAGCCTTTTTAGAATCTTCCACTTTTTTCATTTCTTGGTTGTATGTTGAACGTAAGTTCTTAATTTTGTTTTTGACGTCTCGGAGTCCACAGTCTGGTAAATTCATGGCTTCCACAATACTGAAATACGCAGCTTCGCGCATCGGTCTGTTTTTATAAAACGGAGACTTAAAGTTCCACAGACACTCGTGACGTTTATATTCATGTATAAACTTTGTTGTTGTTGAACAGTTCCATTTTGTCGACATCGTTCAATTCTTAAATATCCAAAGGAAGGGTCTTAATTAGCCGCGCCGCTTTTCTCGTGGTATTACGTTCGTGCGCGTTCCCGCGCGTTCCCGCTTGCTCGTCGACCCGCTGTCTCGGCTGTTCACAGCGCAGTGGTTCGAACACGAACCGAGTAATGAGCGAGTAGCATGGCGGCACGGGGAAACATGTGAAGGAAAGAGTGAAATAGAACGCCAGGCGAACTTCTCTCTCGCTTTCATTTTTAGGGCGACTCGGTCGATGTCAGGGTAGTTTTATTTCGGTTAGGCGTGGGGCGTGAACATTTCAGTAAAAATTCCTAAGAAATGCAACTTCACACTTATGTCACAATTATGTCACACTCACACCTGCTTCTACAATTACACACTATCACAAATCGCACTCGATGAAAGATATTTCATAGATCAGACGGTCCGACATCGACGCCACGATGATAAACGTGCCTGAAATGTCTAATAGAAAGTGTTAGAAAGAGAAAAATACATTTTACTGTTGTGACGCTGCCGACCGGTCTCTGGTTCAATTCAGCAGCGGCATTGATTAATCACAAAGCAAAACAGTTTATTCCTTGATTTTAATTCATACCTATTTGATACTTCATTTTCTGTAGCGAGTAGTAAAGCCACCAGCGGCGTCGGGCCTTCCGTGTGAACACAGAGCAGTATATATTATGTAGCTAGCTTGTGAATGAAAAATCATTGACAGAGAAGTATCCCAGGTTACATTACTGTGAAAAAAATCCTTCAAATGGAACCAATTTGAACATAGCATGACTGCTACGTTTCCATGCCTAATTTGAAATTTCCTTGCATGCGGCATAAACTTAGCCTTGTACTATTATATATTCTGTGACTCAGCTGAGGCTCAGCGTTTGCTCAGATTTTGCTGAGTGATGCCTTTCGCGTGTTCATACGTTCTAGGTAAATCAAAAGGCGCTCCTAATATTATGGAAGGGAAGGGCTCTATTTTGCTTACAAATTTCATCAATATATTTCTTTAGAATAGTTCACAATTTGAATTCATGGCGTAACCAGCACAGAGCACTCGTCTACGTCTGTCGGTAAGCCTGGATAGCCGATAAAACCAAAACTTCACACAATAATTTTTAAAGTTATGGTTTCTGTGGGTCGCATAGGTATTAGGTACACTATGAAATAGGTCCTCGTTTATGCAATCGATAGAAATTTAAAGGCAACTATGGGACGATTAGCTCGATTAGATCAATAAGACACGTTCAGGCATTAGGTACGTCAAGTTACCCCGCGGGTTCAGTACAAGTGGGATCAGTTGACGTAATAACCCAAAAGGGAATTGGCGTCTTGAAAGTGATATTAGGTGTATCTATCAAAAGCTTGTTGGTTTTTAATCCCAATTCCCGCTTGCGAGAAAATTCTGAACACGAGGAAAACATTTCAAACACTTTTTTACACACCTTCGGTAGGGCTAGTGGCCCTACCTCCAAATCGTGCCCTACATTTGCAGCTCAATTTGAACGCCATAGGTACTTTACTAGTCCGCCCTCAATATGCCTAACATAGAAAAGCTCTCGTAAACACGAGCGGTGGTAAATTGTGACCGTTGTTCGGAACAGGCCCACTGACATTGTAGCTTACTTCGTGCAGGACAGATCCGCATAGTAAACGAAACTAGGGGAATTATTGAATATATATCACTGTGACAATACTATAATACTGGTTCTACAGTACAGTATAATACTGGTGCTACCACAGCAGGCAAGCCCGTAATGTGGGAGGTAACCACATTCACAACAACGCCAAGCAACTTCACAAAATATCTAGTCAAACTAGTATATAAAAATTGCCACAAAACATATAATCCATGTTGTTTTATCTTTAATGTAGAGAATCTTTTCTGCATTCTAAAGAAAATTCTAACTAGTTAAAAAAGTCGTTGAAGTCTCAACATGAGTTCTAGATAACTCTACACCAGATTTTTGTCTAGAGACCATCCTGTCGAGCCAGTGACCGAATGTAGATTGTAGAGTCATTAACCCTAATTGGTGAAGATACGACTCTAGAAAATACATCTACTAACTCTACTGTGATCCCACGCATTCAAATTACGAGTCAGTACCTCGCCTGTCTAACTAAACATGATATTTAGCAATTGCAGGCGTTCAATTACACAGCGTTTATTTGTCGAAGCAGGAAGCTTAAAGCTTGCCAATTTTTAAACGCGAACATGACTGGCATCCGCACTTGCTTAATGAATTTGCAGAGGGGGCAATGGCTTGTAAATTCTAGAACATTCCAGACTTTTTGAAATTTCTGTTATCATCTTTATTCATTTAGAAAAGTGTATCACACACAGTTTTGGTCGTATTATTATCGAAAGGGCAGTTTCCGGGGTTTCCTTGCGTGATAAAACTGGAATGAGATCTGCCGGAGAACCAAAGTCACCGACAACTTACAAAATTAGCAGTGGAATCGATTGGGTTCAAATTTGGCTGGGAAATAGATAGCTGGCCTTGTGTTCCCGGCATGTGAATGACCACCTCATATATATCTGGCTTTTCATGGTTGCCGTAAAGTTTACCATTAACGATCATTTTATTCAGAGCGCGCCATTCACTACATTTTTCTGTCATTCTGCGTCTCGAGTACTGCCAAGTGCCAAATGTGCGCAAAATTGATAGTTGTATCAGCTACACACGATGAGTTAGAAATTTGGAATGTTGGGAAACATCGGATTTGGAAAGTTTTGAAATCCAATATTTCTATCACTCCATGTAATCCATGTCAGATTCCCAACACACAGACGGTTTTTGGAACGTTGGTGAATTGGGGTCCTTAGTCAACGTAAAAATCATCTGCGATTACCAAGACGCCAGACGCATGCATTGTATTGCACACCAAAATAGTAGATACAAAAACAAAACAAACAATATCCTAGAGAATAACACGGTAATATATATTGGTCTTATCGCTTAAAGTAGTTTCTACCAGACAACCTTTGGATAGGCCGGATTTGTATGACAACAAGTGAAGTTGCTTTAAAAAAGCGACGAACTGACTTCAGTTGGAAACAACTGAACCGATTTTGATGAAATTTCTATGGGACCAATTTGATAGTATATCCCTTCAAATAAAAGAATTTTCCATATCGGTTTATAAATGACGGAGATCTGAGGTAACAAACAAAAAAATACACACGGAATTGAGAACCTTCTCCTTTTTTGGAAGTCCGTTAAAAATAATGTGGTTGGTGATTTAAAAGATTTAAAAAGGTGATGTAACAGATTTAATGTGTATTCTTAACTTTTACAATCTGTTCGTTAAATCTGTTCATGACCATTACAACTATGTTTGGCTTTAAACTTCCTCCGCCATAATGATTCCAAACGATCTGTGAAGTCCAGCGTTTTTACGGTTTTCCTGCAGCGTTTAATGGCCGTGGCTAAAATTGCAATAAAATCTAAAACTAACAACACTTCGTATGAAAAACCAATATTTACCTCTAAGTTTAACAAGCAGCTGGTAAGCCATAAAGTATGGCCAGTGAAATTACTTGGACTTATGAGACTTAATTCCTAAAGTCACCATACACGAGCATTCCAAATCATCGCTTAGCGCGTCGTGGATTGAGTGGAACTATGATACAATTTTGATCCACAGACAGTCGAGCACTCCATTCCGGGCGCGCTGTCGATCCATTTTTCTGTCATTTTGCGTCTCGAGTACTGCCAACTGAGCGCGAAATGGATCTTTCGCCGTATCGGCCACTAAGGATGAGTTTGGATGACGTTTAGATTTTTAATATTTCTCCACGTATCCATCTGTGATTCCCCACACACGGGCGGTTTTTGGAACGTTGGATTGGAATGCTGTAGATTGGAGTGCCCGTGTATGATTGTGGGCTCTAATGTCTCAGGGTAAACAGCGCACTGCAGTGCCACGCAAGCCTTTGTGTTTTATAGTTCTGAGTTGCATTGCAATTGTTATGGGCCGGAGTTATGCTTACCGTCAGGCAAAAGACCAACTCGTCTCGTAAACATATAGAATAAAAAAAACATTAAAAAATGTGTGTTTAAAATAATACTAATACAAATAGGAGGTTACTTACTTAATGTTTATTTATTAGTTTCTGCAAAATACATTTGAATATCATTAGTCTCTAAACTACCTACAGTTGCCTGCGAGAGATTGCTGTATAGTAAAGGCCGCCGATTTTTAGAAACTAATTGTGACTAAAAACAACTAAAGGTAATTTTCTTTACTATGCAATCAAATATCTATCTAGTAATCTATCAGATTTTGTATCTAGTAGTTAGGTCGAAGGGGTAACTATTGCGGCGCGTAATGGTTACGGGTTCGATTCCAGCATGACCAAAAGAATTTCGTGTCCGGGTATTATAGGAATATGAACTTAATTCGAAATTCCCTATATGTACAGAGAATCCTACGAAATATCAAATATCTTTCTCTAAAATAATTTAAATTAAAATAAAAAACAGTATTATTATTTTAAGCCTAAAAAGTAAGATATTATCTTTATTTTCCTCGCTAGGTACGATTAGGCAATCTTCTTATCTTTAAATTATTTAATACCACTTTGTTACACTTCATAATCAGTAGGCATAATTTGGTATGTTATTCCCATTTGATAGATAGCCATCTTTTCAAAAGATTCCATTTGTTACTCATTTTTATAATCATAACAATTGATATCAAATTTAGAATAAGTAAGTGCTTAATAATTTAATAGTCTTATGCCCTTATTCACCAACTCTGGGAGATGCCTAAACCTTTAGGAGTTGCCTAAGGAAACAAAATGATACACCAACCTTTAGGAGTGTTTTAACGGCTTATATTTAGGACTTTACATACATTAGAAGTTACTTTGTTAAGCATCGCCTAATTCGTCGTAGGTACGGGCATAATGCCCGTTTTCACCAATCCTAGGAGATGCCTAAATTGGAAGCCTAAACATTTAGGAGTTTCTTAGGGCAAAAAACGTTTCACCAACCTTTAGGAGTGAACGGTTGATACTTAGGGCTTTGCTTACATTAGGCCTCGCCTTATTTCTTGTTCGTATTTTTTCATTAGGTACGTATATGAATTTACATACATTAATTTATATAGATTACTGAAGGCAAGCAATTTTTGAACTGGACTGATGATGACTCAGTAAGCCAGACCTGAGCCAGAATTAGGCCATAAAGACGCGACGTCAGTACCACTGGGTAATGACGTCGCGTCTATCTGTCCTAGTTCAGTGGTTCGAATCCTAAAATGAGCCGAAGGAAACTGTTTGATGGAACCATTATCATGAGGTATGGCATTTTCTAGTGCTCGCTGGTAAGGTACTATCGTCAAGTTGAAAATCGGTCCCCACTCCCCAAGTTTAATTGGTGTAGCTGGGCAAGGGCAGCTGCCCTTGAGAGCCAGTTATAATCTAGATTCAGCGTGTGCGCCAAGACCAGACGAGTTGTTCAAATGCTAACTTATCCATACAGATAAATAAAATTGAAGTGCCTGTTTGTAATATCAAAATAACAGCTTTTTACTAAATGCATATGAAAGTATATACGGACCCTATACCAAAACAACCATTATTAAAATTTTTGTCTGTCTGTCTGTCTGTCTGTCTGTCGCTCTGTCTGTCTGTTTGTTCCGGGTAATCTCCGAAACGGCTGGTCCGATTTTGACGGGACTTTCACTGGCAGTTAGCTGATGTTACAAGGAGTAACATAGACTACTTTAATTTTAGAAATATAATTAGGGTTCCGCGCAAAAAATGTAATCCAAAATCTCCACGCGGGTGAAACCGCGGGGCAGCAGCTAGTCGCGTATAAATATATAAATCACATTTTTAATAATACATAAAAGGCGAAAGTAGGATTACACCACACCTACTTACTTCTCCTATAAATCTTTAAATGACATGATATTATGTCTACACGCTATTAATTATGCATTTATCTTCATTAATTAGGTCATAATATTTGTTTCAATACAATTATATTATAAAGGAATAAAAGCGAAATGATTCACGCACTATCGACAAACCACATAAACAGACTAGGCTAACTATAGAACTTATGTACCATACAGTCACGGTAAGAATACCTTCCTTTCCGCTGCAACGGATCGACATGATTTATAGTTTATGGACCGGAGAGTCATATGGGCTTTTTATATCCCGGAAAAGTGCACGGTTCCTGTGGGAGCGCGGGTGAAAACCGCTGGCAAAAGCTAGTTGTAGTATAATTTCATGAAGTAGTTTTTAATTTTCGAAAAAATACGTTGCAGTGTTCCACAAATAGACCATATATTAGAGATGTCTTTAGAAAATATGAATATGCAATCATTGTAAAAACTTAAAAAAGTACTATTCCAAAGCACATTGTTATTCTATGCTACTTTATTAACACTCCAAATGCATTGGTGCTTTTCCAATACTTAACAAAAAGGTCTTCTATTACTAATTACCAATAAACAACAAACAACAAAAACAGGTCAATGGGCGGAAAAGTTTATGTAATTTGACGACGACAATGTGTACAACTAGGTTAAACCCGAGATATCTACGTGAGCAGCGACAGCTGATGCGAGGTCATCGCCCTTACCGGTAACAGGGTCACCGACCGCACCACACCCCTCTGAACCGCGCACGTCAATGGAACTAGGGCGGTTTTCATCTCGTTTGGGGTCCTTGGGACGTAAATGGGGCAAGGCTTGTGTAATATCAGTTTTGATAACAGTATGGGAACAGCTTCAATTGAATGTGGGTCTGTGCCCTTAATAGTAACGTTATCTGTTTGTAATCCATATACGTTCACATTGTACATTGTACGTTTGTTGGTTTGTCCTTCGTTCACGCAGCAACGGAGCAACGGATCGACGTGATTTTGCCATAGATATAGTTTATGGAACGGAGAGTAACATAGACTACTTTTTGTCCCGGAAAAATGCATGGTTCCTGTGGGAACGCGGGTGAAAACCGCGGCCAGAAGCTAGAAGATGGACCCTTGACCTGTTTCAAAATATGACAGGTATACATATTATTTTATGATATTTTTGGGCATAAAACTACTCTTGTCGTAATTACATATTTAGTAAACTTAAAACCTCCTCTTATCCTTTCGCCGATTTACAATGAAGTACCTATATATTTAATTTTGCGCTACTGTTATCTTATTTTATAATACACTGAACCTCCTATAACTTAGCCAGTTTATATACGGCTACAAACATGTTTGTTTACATGCAATTAACTTCAATTACAGCAGTATCCTGTGGTATACAGCTGTATAATGTTACATAAGTGTATGTAGACGAGTTATATAATAGTATATAGATTAGGAGTATTATCTCGATGTATACAGACGACTATATATACGTTCGTCAATAAGTAGCAGGAACCATCTTACATATTATATTAAGTTATATTTATACATACACAGAAAATAAAAAAGCCTTGGTGGGAAGTAGGTCACGGCTTAATCTTGGCCTATAAATAAAGTAATGAACCGGAGAACTTCTAATTTTAACCCTGAGTTTATATTACTGCGGCTTGGAGTCATGAAACTCATGAGTGAAACTTTAGTCAGTTTTAGTTACCTTGATTATCAACATTCTTTGTCTTCATATGAAAAACTTAAGAATGACGGTCAAGGTCTTTTTGGAACCTTCCAAAAAGAGGAAATTCTCTTTTCGACCCACTTTTTTACGTTATATACTTATGCCCGTTTTCACCAACGAAAAATAAGGCGACGCCTAACCAAGTAACTCCTAATGTAAGCAAAGTCCTATGTATGAACCGTTTTTTTGCCCTAGGCACCTCCTAATTATTTAGCTTCTCCTAAGTTTGGGGATAACGGGCATATGACACTCTACTTATAGGATATAATAGCTCCGTCGTAGGTATAAAATGAAATAATTAATTTATCAAATAATTGATTTTTTTCTTTGTAGGTCTTAATGTGGTCGCATTTCAATTTGGTCAAAATGTGATATTGGACTACGAAGGCAAAGCTATCAAAATCAGTTTGATTGGTATAATACGGATTCACTAATGTTTATTATGTGTACCTATATGGGAACATGAGTTCACCGGATGGTTTCAAAACCTGTGAAAAATCTTATGACCTCTAGTGCATGAAACGACTCGGAGAGTTCCTTGACTAGCAAGGAATATTTTAGCGAAATAATCAAAGTGTTTAACATGTTTCACGAATTATCTACTAATAGATGCTCCAATATCACCAGACGCATGCGCCCAGAGGCCCCGGAGTAAACAACGAGGTGCTGGGCGTCACGTACGCACGGCCTACCGACCTCGCTGATATTTGTGCTTCAGTTCGGCCTTTTTTAGTTGTATTCCCATGAAAAAGTTGAGGAAAACACGTTTAACAATTTTGAAAGCGATACTAGTCATAGATATACCAATTATCTAGTTCACAATGGTACTAAAGCAATATCGGCAGTTTCAAGGATCGTTAAGTTTCGCCTCATATCTTCAGCTAACTACTATACTGCTTCTACTCTCATAGGGGGTTATCAATGTACTACTTGTATTTATCTTTCTCTAGAAAGACTATACAAAACGGGTCTATAAAGTGTTGTGTTAAAACCTATACGGTCGACAAATCGGCAGAACACCACCTCACTACTGAGCTAGGGCTAAATCACAAGCTAAAACATCATCATCATCATCATCATCAGCTGTAAGAGGTCCACTGTTGAACATAGGCCTCCCACATCGCCACTTGGTTGTCGGCTACTCACCTCTTGCATTGCAGCCAAAGATTCCCCACAGTTTTGACCAGGTCGTCGGTATACCTCATTGGGGGCCGGCCTACACTACGTATTCCAGTTCGTGGTCACCACTCGAGACTCTTCACATCAGTATTCGGTTCTGCGAGCGATGTTTCCTTACCTTTTAGCTTTATCGCAGTTAGTATTACCGAGGTATCACCCCCGTGGTCCCACTGCTTTGTCCCTCTGGTGGGTCCACGGGTAAACAGCTAGTAAATATTAGCTCAAGTCGTCACGAAATCGTCACAAATCATAGCATTTTTAAAACGCCTAAGCTAAATTAAATTTCTTACCCAGATTTTCTCTAAAACCTCCGTAAATAAATGTACGAGTATTTATGTTTGAAACGACGGAAAATTAGAAGCCTGCAAAGGTAGTAGGTATATGTTTACGACAGATACTATGCAATTAGTGGAAAGTAGATAGAAACGCTGCCAAGAAAGTTGTTCTTATCACCTACCCTGGGATTATGTCGTAAGTTACCCACGCTATGACATAAGTTGGATAAGTGGTGCAAGGAGAACTGCAGTCCCGCCGCGCCGCCTTATGCCAACAGAAATGTTAAAAATATACCTTGTTCTTACATAAACTTACAATAACAGGATAAAATAATTAGACTGGCTATGATGAGTCAGAGGTAGTGACGTCGCCAACGAAATAAACACAAGACTTTAAAAACATTCTATAGACACTAAAACTAAATTCAAATAGAAATGTGTGTAAATTGACGTTGAGTGGTAAACAGTAAGTTTACCATCAGCCGATGCCACTCAATTAGACGCTACATACGGACATATACAACCTTCGGACTAAATCTAGCACAAACAGACACATTTTCGTATAAGTGACAGATTTAACATAATAAAAATGCTGCTTGTGTGTTTCAAGGAACTTATAGATTGGGTATAAGTTCCTTTGGTGTGTTTAATTACAATGATCGATATATTTTTGTCAAAGAACCACTTGACATGCAGTGCTAAATATTGAAACAAAAGACGGAAGGCTGCGCTCACAGAAGTACGAAATTACGTGTATTACGTACGTATACGCAAAAGTGCGTTCGGTATTCCAATCCATCGAAATCCGAAGATTAGTATTACTCAAAAATGTCTGTGGTATAGGTACTCGTCTTGAGATTTGTTTCGTGGTTCCTAATTTGACAGCGCGAACATCGTATTCCTGTGTAGTAATGCCTGGCTAAATGAGCTAAAATTCAGCGATGAAGAATGCACCACGTGACCTGCGCAGAAACAAAAAAAGCAAAAAGGCACTCTGTAACGAGACGAGGTAACCCCATCAAGTTCGGGCTCATTTGATTTGTCTTTACAAGTACTCTGATCCCTAATGATGTCCAGGATCCTGATGATGGAGTCGGAAGGTGGCCACAAGATTACAGCACCAATTACGTATTTTATAAAAGCTTGTCTAGAAAAATACATTTTTCCATAAATACTTATTACATTTTATTTTTTACCCACGACGGAACAGAGACGGTATATGCGTTTAGGGTGAGAGGTTGTTTGTTTGTTTGTTAGTGTGTGCACACATGAATGTTCCCATTTATCTCCAGAACGGTTTGACCGATTTAGATACGGGTTTCTGCATAGGGTTTGTGACACATCAGCGATGGTTCTTACATACATGTTATGGCATAAACTCACCAGGGAGCGCTGTAAATAATGTTTTTCGTTAATTAAATGTTCCCGATTATCTTCAGAACGGTTTGACCGATTTAGATACGGTTTTCTACATACGGTTTGTTTATTATCTTTATTCGTGATGGTGCTTATTTCGCGAACTATTAGAAACACAGTTACAACCGATTTACGGTAAGTACTTAGCTCGATGTAGTTGATCTAGAATAAACGTAGATAAACGTGGTTTTACAGTAATTGATATGTGTTATCTGAAACTGGGGCATCCTCTTTTGACATTATGCTAAAAATTACGGTCGATTGCATAAAACATTCGTGTCAATACTGCTGTCACAGAATAGATAATAGTACACCCTTTAGTCCTTGGCTCATATTAATAAACAGTGTCAAACGGTTGAATAGTTAAACTCTTGTCTCTTTTGTGTCAGTTTCAAATTGTCAAAGAACAACAAAGACAAAACATAGTTTAACTAAACCGTTTAACACTGTTTATTAATAAGAGCCCTTGTCTTTAAACAATACAACTCAACTGGCTCTAATTTTAGTCAATAATTTCTCGGATACTTGGCATCGCCAATCGAAAACAACCGAAATCTGTAAAACAGCATCAAAATGTTATTTACAATATAATTCTTCGAACATATCTTCAAAAGCTATTAAATCCTTACTGAGTTCAAACTTGGTGGCAAATTGTGGAATTCTTTTCAGACAAATATTTATTACGTCTGTCTGTACACGTACAGTCACGTAGTAAATAGAAAAGTTTTAATTCATCCAACAGAAAAAATAAATTAAAACCTTCAAACTTGGGCCTGTTTTGTGTATCGTTACTATATTATCTATTCTGTGGTATTGTGAAAAAGGTATCATAACTTTTGTATTTTTACACTGAATAGAATTTTCCTTTGGAACCCAGTATTTTTCTGTATAACAAAATCCGTAAGTAACCGTCTAAATGTGAAAGTTTGTTTGATGGTTTAAATGGTCCTTCATTCACGCAGCAACGGGCAACTGATCGAAGTTATATTTATTTTTGGATAGATATAGTTTATGGGCCGGAGACATAGACTATTTTCATCCCGG
Organism: Crocallis elinguaria; assembly: GCA_907269065.1. Lineage (NCBI taxonomy): Eukaryota > Metazoa > Arthropoda > Insecta > Lepidoptera > Geometridae > Crocallis > Crocallis elinguaria. The sequence goes on along the minus strand of OU026079.1, from coordinate 3,585,421 downwards.
AAAACGCACGGTTCCTGTGGGAATACCCACGCGGTGAAACCACGGGTAGAACCTAGTACAGTACATCCTATTAGCACATAATATAGAATGAATCTATTAGTCAGTTCTTCGGCCAATCTCTAGGTAGATACGTATATTATACAGTTATACTAGATTCTTCCCGCGGCTTCATACGAGTGGAATCATTAGGATAAAAGTAGTCTATAACACTCAGGGACAGTGTAGTTTCCTATTTAGTCAAGGAATTTTTAGAATCAAAATTAGTACTAAAATAATATACTTAAATCGTGGTTGGAGAGATTAGCGATAACAAAAAACTTTACCTTTTTACCTATCTATACAAATAAAATTGAAGTGTCTGTTTGTTATCTATACAAACAAATAAAATGCATATGAAAGTAGATACGGTACGAGTAACATAATTTTTTTTTTAAATTTTTTGTGTGGTTCTGTCTGTTTGTTCCGGCTAATCTCCGAAACGGCTGGACCGATTTTGGTGGGACTTTCTCTGGCATCTGCCAGAGAAAGTCCCACCAAAATCGGTCCACAACTATCTAGTTGATGTTACAGGGAGTAACTTATGCCTACCTACGCAGCGAAGCCGCGGGTCACAGCTAGTAATATTTATAGTATATACAATAACTTAATCTACAATGTTCTCTAGGTAAATAATTACAATATTTACTTGTTATACTTTTTAGAACCGGAAAGCGGAAGTTAACATAATAATACAAGCGATATTTTATAAATATATCCATGTGTACATACCATGTATTTATACAATTATGTACTACATAAATTATATTGATAGCAAACATATATTGTATATGTGTGAGTGTGTACGATATTGTACAACAACATAATTAAATTAATACGCAATACGCGACCCTTTATAAACGGCTCCCGTGTTGACAGGTCCCTCGTGCGTCAACTTCTCGCTTGTGAACCAAGACTAAACAACTGTTTGAGCCAATTTCTTATATCTACATATATTATATTGTATTTTTAAATTATAAACGTACTTTCTCTCTCTTTCTATCATTTTCAGACACACTAAAACGCATGGTTAATTACGTGAGATTTGTATATTACATTTAAAAGCCCTTTAAAATGCGTAGAGCAGCCATACTCAAAGTGTACTCCGCGGAGCCCTAGGGCAAAGCCTTTTGGGGACTTCGCGAAAATACTGATCATAATGAAAAAATAATACTAAGGTTGCAAGGTAAAATAAAATCTATCTAAATAGTTCGTCTAAGTAAATTTTTTCTTCTTTCAAGCCAGGCTATCACAAAAGTATTATTGTATGTTTTGTGACATTAGATGGATGGTACACTTCTAAACTAAGAATTTCTGCTTTGATAAAGGATATCTATTATAATATATCTTTGATAAATCTATTTTTTCTACTAAATGGAAACAATAACTAAATACTGTAAATAGACTTAGAATTTTACGATCAGTTAATAGTCGTTATTACGTAAAAGAATAAAAAGAATACCAATCAAAGATACCCAACACCATTAGAAAGAAAACAATGATTCCCAGCGCCTTCATAATCAAAGGCGGTGGTGTTTTATGGAAAGCCAATGAAACAAACAAAAACAAATAGGTACTGGGATGGAAGAAATGCCGGCAGCTAGACAAAACAATACTAGGTTTCAATTAGAACCGTTTGCTCAAAGAAATAACAGTTCATACTATTGTCTGAGTCATGAAAAGTCGAATGAGAGGCTACGTGGAGGCTACCTATGAGTGTGTGGCTCGTCAGGCGGTTGTTACAGCGCGTTTCATCACTTCAAACACTTAACTGAAGTAAACTTGTCGATTCTTACATCATAACATAACGTAATAGTGGTCTTACACACTTGTTTATATACGATTATTCAGTAACTTACCAGAAAGATAATATTAATATTGAATACCTACTTTTTTTTCATAACTAAATTTAAAATGTTTGATTCACATAGAACCTAAAAGAGCGCTCATGAGCGGTCAAACGATCGATGATTTATCGACGATATAAATTAAAGCATTTCAAAATTGTTTTCGTTACACTATAGACAAAAATTAATTCCTGTTCTAGAACAATCGCTAATTATCCACATTAACACCTGACTAACAAAACAAATGCTAATGAAATCATGCGATGAAAGTTTAGCAGTACAACGCTTCCATCGAATGACTCAGCGCTATGAGGAAAATCGATTATCATTTTTCACATTCTTTTTCTAGAATGTAAGAACTGAAAAATCATTAGCATATTTTTTTTTAAGTGCACAAAATAATGATTTGGGTTTTGTTTAATAAAATTAAATTAGAAGAGTCATCTCCACTCATGGACCTCATGGTGTTCAATAAACTGTTAATCTATATTATCTGTCTAATGCAGTAAATATTAGGCAAAAGTAGTCTGGCATTTGGCACTTATACTTATTAAGGGCTGAAGGTATGCATAAGGCAAATGATGCGCTCGTCTCCATGCATTGTCTTGATCCATTAGAGTAAAAAAACTAGAGTTTGACACATCCAAAAAATAAATATGGGGGCGTTTTTGTAAAGGTTTCACTCAACATTTCCTGGATCATTGAACCGAGAACTAAAAGATATTACCTAACATTGACGTAGGTTTGAGGTCACATATTCGCAGAGCATCTGTTCCTGTTTTTTAGTTTCATGACATCACAGACATAGGATCACAAGTGCCATCACATGGGCGCTGACGTATGCAGGAAACATTCGCGATTGCGTCCTGAACCGTTGCGATTTGGCATCGCAACAACGCGACAGTCTCGAGACGAACTTTCCAGAATACAGAAAAAAACAAAAAGCAGTTGATGGACAACTAGCTTGTTCTTTAAATAAATGATTGTGTGGTATCAATTATGTAAACAGTGTTGCAATACAAGATGTGCGGCGACCACGCGGTCGCTTGGATTCCGAGTAGAAGTGGCTATTGGACAGATGCCAGCGGCTTTCGCCAGGTCATTCTCACAGCCGCCTGGAACACGCTCGTCTAGTAATACCAAGAACATGCCCTCGGCTCGGTTCGAAGACTCAAGACATGACAGAGTGACGAAAATATCCGTGATTATATCTTTAACCCGAAATATTAACAGATTGAATCATCATTGACTCAAGTCTTTGTCTTATCACTCACTTGCAATCCACTGTTGAGAACAATGACTCAAGCCTTATCAAATTCCCTCAATTTACATAACATACTATCGATCAAAGTAGATAATGCATGTCAAAACTTTACACATGCTATAAAACATAAGTAGTAGTGATAAAAAAGTAAATAAATCCGTCCAGTCTAGGTGGATTATTTATCGGCCCGACATTAATTAACATAACTAATCAACGGCAGCGAACTGCGCAGTTGTGTAAAGGAAGAAAAACACGATAAATACAGCACAATTTATGCTAGTAATGTTCGAATCCAAAAGTAGTTCCATGTGGTTGTTGCCCCACATAATAAACATAGTGTTATCGCTCTGTTAGTCAGCCGACATCCTGTCTTCTACAGATATTTCCTACAAGCTGCACTTAAATAGAACGACTTTTCAATTAGCTGCGAATATGCAATCTGTAAACTTCTACCTTTTCTACTCTCTTCTCAAAGCTAGCAAGTTGAAATGGCAGTGGGCAGGCCACATCGCTCGCAGAACCGATAAATGATGGGGAAGAAAGCTTCTCGAGTGGCTACCACGAACCGGAAGACGTAGTGTAGGACGACCCCCCACTAGGTGGACGGATGACCTGGTCAAAACCGCAGGGAACCGTTGGATGCAAGAGGCGAGTAGTCGATCCAAGTGGCGTTCTATGGGGGCCTATGTTCAGCAGTGGACGTCTTCCGGCTGATGATGATGATAATGAATCTTCTACCACCAGTCTTTTCCCAGGCTGTTCAACGGCAACTCGTGAAGTCGTTAGCTTTCAATTTAACAAATGACGTTCAGTCATTATCCGAGCTAAATTTAATCTCTACTGCTCGTAGCACACCGCTCAAACGTTGAGAGAGTTGTGAACATACGAGTACCTATATAGTCAACAGTTTCCTTTGACATTCAACTAAAACGAGAGTCGTGTGAACTCATCCGTTCCAAACTAATCGCATAAACTCAGCAAGTAAGAACAACTCTGACTTATCTGAGGCAACGTTTTGTTCTACAGCAGTGTGACAGCCTAATTACAGAATTAGTTAAACGCGACTTAGGCCACGTTCTCTTCACTACGTGAAATGATATTATATTCTGTGTAAGGCGTAGTTATATTTAGCCGTGCCGTATTCGATCTATGCGCTGCGCAGTTCGTTATTTTCGTTTGGGAAAACAGCTGACACATGGCAACATGAATCTCTGCCATATGGCCAGTAGAAACGTTTTCACCTTACTATACCATTTTATTAATGTTGCCAGTTATCCCTTGACATTGGTGTTGAAGTGCGCTGGATTGGTTGAGGTCAAGAGGTAACATCTGTGGGATTGGGCGCTGCCGAGTCGGGTAGTGGGTTAGAATGTTGGTATAAATAGGCCGAATCCAGCACTACAAAATATACGCATTTCTTTTTTACAGTTTTAGATTTGTAATCATCGCGTTCGAGATTATATAGGTAACTAGTGCGGTAACTATATATGCGCATCGGATCTAGGCCGCACGTCATGTCGCTACAGACAACTTCTTTCTCTGCACTAATGACTAACTATATTTCAAATTATCATTTTTGTAATTCTCGGAGAGTCTGTGTTCAGTTCGATCTCGATCTGATATCAACCTAAAAAATCTGAGACCTTTACCTTTCCATTTCCTATCTTTACTTTACCTAAGCACGTAATTAGTGCTGCTAAGCCGTTTGTGCGTGAAGTCTATGTTTATTGATTAGTATAACGGTATAACTCCTAAGTAATATTTTAAGTGTGATTGATCAAGTACTACAACCAAAACGCAGATCTCTACTAATATTATAAAATAGCTGCTGCCCCGCGGTTTCTCCCGCGTGGAGATTTTGGATTACATGGTTTTTATTTTTTTGCGCGGAACCCTAATTATTTTTAGCCTATGTTACTCCTTGTAACATCAGCTATCTGCCAGTGAAAGTTCCGTCAAAATCGGACCAGCCGTTTCGGAGATTACCCGGAACAAACAGACAGACAGACAGACAAAAATTTTAAAAATGGTTGTTTTGTTATAGGTACCGTATATACTTTCATATGCATTTAGTAAAAAGCTGTTATTTTGATATTACAAACAGACACTTCAATTTTATTTATCTGTATGGATGTGAAAGTGTAACTGATACGCAGTTCAGCATTTATAACTAGATAAATATCAGTGCAAAATATCGGAGAAAGTACGAGTTTGTAATTATTTGGTTTTATGAAGTAATATTTATCTCCTCTTCGTGACAAAGATTTTGTTTATAATTATATGTATTAGGTAACTAATTTAAATAAAAATTATGTGTTCCTGTCGAAAACAATCCCTTCAAAACAACGTGTTAACAAAAACAAGTAAAACTGCTTTCAAAAAGAGCAGGAACCAACTTCAATGAAAGTATCGCAATATATGATATTTCATCCCCCATATGGGACAACCTCGAGACCCTTTCAAACAAAAAAGAGTTTTCAAAATGTGTCCCCATTTAACGGAGAAATCGGTGAACACATTAAAATAATACATACAGCCGAACACAGAACCTCCTTTTTAGAAGTCGGTTAAAAAAACTAAAGAGTTTTATTCATGTTTGCAAAATATGTAAAAACAAAAGGCAGCACAAGTGTGGTACAGCTGGCCTCAATAGGTACTGGAATATTAATAAAATACTGTGACAACAATAAGCTTTCGGTGAAGAAAAACAACGTGAAGCAACGTGTATGTACGTGGTGCAACGTATGTTTACGTGATGCAACGTATGTGTATGTGATGCAACGTTTGTGTACGTGATAAAGTAAAGTAAAGTAAAAAGTTATTTATTGACATAAATAAATATTACAACAAGTAATGAATCCATAGGCTCCCGAACTAGTAACAACTGTGTTTCAGGAGCCAGCAACGTATGTGTGCGTGATGCAACGTGTATACGTACGTGATGCAACGTATGTGATGCAACGTGTGTGTATGTGATGCAACGTGTGTGTACGTGATGCAAGGTGGTCAAGCATTAAATAGAGCTCGTCTGGCCACAGCTACCACCACCCTCAAGTTGAAAATCTCCAAGCACCTTCGGTATGTTCTGGCAGCTACACTTGGGAGCTTTTTATAATAATTTTAGCTTGTTATAATAGGTTTAGCATTTTCACCGTCTTCTTCCACATCGCTTAAGATCAGAGGAGATAGTTGTCAAATGCTATCAGAGTTTTCTGTATTCTGAGGCTAACCTATAGAAATACATACTGGCCAAAGAAAGCCTGTGAGAGCGATAGCAATAGATGCGTCATGTCACAATAATGAGACATTTTATTATTTAGCTACTGAGTCATTCTTACATTTTACAGTTATTACTACCGATTGCACCTTTTGTTATAAATATTACAAGCTGATTAGTCCCGCGTTCACATTCTGACGTGTGACGTGTCCCGTTATTATTATATATTGTTCTTTGTGGATATATATAAAAAAAATTTACCGCCTTCACTAATACTCAGTGAGAACGCACCTTTACTTGTTGCCTGGCCGCTTGGTCTTTTGTATTGAAGGTAATTAATGGAATAGTTTTTAAAATATACCCACTTTTGTTTTGTGTTGATGCTCGTTGTGAAGACTATTATAATGTTTGTATACTTAGTCATACCTAAGTCATAAGTTTATTTCTCGTAAGTGATTTTATAATCTTAAGAGAAATGAAATAAAGATCTTAAGGACGTTATACGGGCCAAGGACCTTGCTCGAATGGGTGGAGTCAAGCGCACTTCACCCGCGCGGTCCACACTACGTCTTTCAAGAACATCGCAAAACCTAACGTCATAGAACACGCGGATGAACCGCTACGAAGCGGTACCCGCACGCGCGCACGGCATCTTTGCCTATAATTCTTTGAATTCATTTAGTGGTAAGTTCTTCATTGAAATGAAGTGTTGAAGTGATCATCATTATTCGTAAATAAACGGTACGGACGCACATGAGATTATCCAACGTTGAGATTGATCTCAAAATATCGCTCTGGACTAAAATAAAAGTACACACAGCCAATTTGCTCCGTAAAGTTGAAATTTGTTTGAAATTTGTTTGTACATTTTGACCCAAAAATTAACGTGTACGTAAATAAATGATTTTCGGGTTGTTTTTATTTTTACTTTTGTAGTCGTGTTTTTTATTTTGGTGTCATTTACGAGATATCGAGTCATCTGCGAGTGTCCGTCTGGGTTTCCACTTTGTTCATGAAGCCTAATCATAATAATTTATTTGCTAAAAATGTTGGTGACAACAATAGTGTCGGGTCACAGGTATAGAAAATATAAAGTATCATAAACATTTTACCACATTGTGGCATGCAAATATTAGAATAATTAACTATCATTGAATTTAAAATATTACAAAAAACTAATGACACAATAATCGTAATACAATTCATATTTCATTTCCTATAGGTACTTATTTATATTATCAAATGTTATTATTTTTCTTATTAATTATACTAAAGTGTCAAAAAATAAAACCAATAATTTAAATAGAATTCTAGAAATTCAGTGGTCAAATAAATTACTTTAAAACTTCAGCTATAGTATAGTAATATTTTTCATGCAACCAACATTTCAATTTTTGCCAAAACCGTGTCCAAGGTAGGTCCTTGATTTCTCCCGGAACAGCATTATATGCTTGCCGGCAGATGTGCAAGCATTACTATGTTCCGGTTTGATGAGCAAAGTAGCCAGCGAAATTACTGAGCTTATGAGACTTAGTTACGAGTACAGAGCAATGCCGCGCAGGCCTTTGTGTTTCAAAGTTCTGTGAAGCATTGCAATTGTTATGGGCCAGCATTATGATGAGCACACTGCGGTGCCCTGCAGGCCTTTGTGTTTCAAAGTTGTGAATGGCACTGCAATTACAACATATTTACAGTTTTCGGATAACGCCGGCCCATAACAATTGCAGTGCTTCACAGAACTTTGAAACACAAAGGCCTGCACAAAACAAAAATATGCAGCACTGCATTGTGCTCGTTAACCTGAGACATTAGGTATTAAGTCTTATAAGGCCAGGAATTTTACTTTTCAATTTCATTTCCAGTATTTTCTAAAACGGTTCTCAACCTCCCGATATTCCTTTGTTAACCAATACATATATTTGCCACTCGTAAAAATGATGTACGTAAACAAGAAATTGTAATCAGAAATGTAACCCACTCAATATGTATGCGAGGAGTGTCCACGCGCAAATCACGGAATGAATCAGATTTCACCGCTCTAGACGCTACTCTTTGAGCAAGCTTCAAACCCACACGAAAACAAATACTTGTATTGTATATCATTCACGCACACAAATATGTAACGTCGGCGGACAGCGTGAGCAGAGCAACGAGCGACACAACCTCCCCGTCTGAATGCCAGTGCATGACTGCCGCGCGCGCCCGCGCAGAGCACCTCTGAGACTTGTACATTTGGAATTCAGTTTTTTGATAATTTCTTTGCGAAATATTGCTCTATGCACAAATTTAATCAATACGATGTATAGAAAATTTTCTTCCTTATTTTTTGGTGTAAAATTAATCCCAAACGTCTAAGTCATTTAGAAGTTTTAGGGAAAATAGTTTTAAAATAGCATGCTGTTAAATATTTTTTCAAGCCATAAGTAATGGTAATACAAAAAAATCAATCATACAAATTAATGCCCTTGAATTGATCATTCAGGTAGTATTTTTTTCAAGTCGTTAAACCAAGCCGTGTGGGAGTTTTAGGAGCAGAAAGTAGTCGTTTTTGGGTAACCTAGCCCCTTAAACTATAAACCATATTGCGCCTACAAGCCGCCATTAATATTAGGGTGTATTCCACTCATCAAAGATCTTTGTCCAATGTGCATTTGATCGGACAAATGGGATGACTTCATCAATTCACGCAGGAACACCGATATTTGATCAAAGATTATGACAACGATGATAAAACGATTCTATACTTAAGTATTTAAGAAGGCAGTTCTGAAAACTAAACGTGAAGCCAATGATAACTTGTAGGTCAAATAATTTAATATAGAACATGCCAAATTTAACCTCGTCTCGAGTAAAGTTACCTGCTGCATCCACCGTCACCACCTTTAACACCCTGATGCATGAGCGGGACAAAAAATGTGAACATAATATGAAACAATCACCTTCCCCAAATGCACATATGATGCATTTGTTGCTTTCTCTGTGGAACTTCACGCACTATAATAGTTACTGAGCTATATAGTTGAGCTATACTACTATAGGTACTATTTGTGAAAGTTGAGTCGAGATATTGGTCTAAAGTTGACTTTAGACCACTATAGCGAAGGTGACACGCTAAACATAAAATAAGATCTGTACTGGTGTAGTCAAGCCATCGTGCGTGACATAGGTACGACAAGTCGTCATTGTATGCATAGTGTCATAAATCCGGAGTACATGGTAAAAAGATCAGATACTATCTCAATGCATTCTGATTGATGAGAAATTCAAAGTGCAAGCAAGTTTTTGTAAGCTTTATGTTTTAGAATTGTGCCTAAGCGACAACGCGATGGTGAACTTAAAGGGGGCGTTTAAATTTGACTAGCAGTAATGTATACCCACTATAATTATTGCTAACCATAACCAGATAACATGATTAATGACACAGCTACATAGGAACTGGTGTTCGACACGAGTTTCGTGACGACGCATAATTTAAGCAGATTAATACAAATCTCATTAGATACAATAAGTAGTTACGTTGATCGTAGAAAAGTCTACGACCCACGGGGAAGGTGACGCGAAGTCCGTCAAGTTCGATCGACATGCTTCGTAGGAAGGTATATGCGGTCGACGGTGAGAAAATTAATACTATATACGAGTATACTATACCTACATACTAATTATTATACGTAGGTACTAGCATTTGAATGATGCGACGCGTAACCAAAATACTGGTACTTATCTGGCTCAACGGATCAGCATTGGGGTTCAACGAGACAATGTCACCAGCATGCTGGGTACGCGACGCTTCCAACTGGTAATAGTCTAGAATATTTGGATTATCTATAAGCCTACATTGGCTTGTAGACTATCCAACTATTTTTGTAGCTGTTAGATGTAGTGTTGAAATAAAAATTTAAATGCGAAAGTGTGTTTACTGATGTTTTCTTCTTTCACGCAGCAACGGAGCAATGAATCGGTAATTTCCCTTTATCATCTGAAAACCTGGTGGTTCTCGATTCTTTTTTTTTACTCCGGTTAAGTTAGTTGGTAGTTTTTATCGAAAGCTAACATAAGAAATCTAATTATCACTAAGTTACTGTCGTGTTTGAAGTGCTTGTTTATTCTGTCCATCGCACATTTCCGTAGGCTTTTTAGTACGTTTTTGCGATACGTATATACCTAGCCGGAAATGTATAGAGTCGCAGTTCATAGGTTCATAGGACTGACTGTCCACGATCACTGGAACATTGCCAAAGGTATCACTGGTATTTGTATTCTCTTTGGGTATCACTTTCAACGCGTTTGACAGCTCACGTTATATTCAATATATTTTACCATCAATGTCATTAGTTTATAGGTATATATTTTAAATCACACCAAAGTTTTCAAGGCAAATAGCAACATTGTGAGCCATCAAGCAACCATAGACGTGCAATGATGGCATTTTAGAACTAGCAAAGCGAGTTCCCTCAATATCAATATCGCATTCTAGGAGTTAGGCATATTACTATCTTCGGCCATATCGACGCATAAGATCCAGTGAGATAGTCCACTTAGTTTTGTTAGTGGGAGGACTAACTCTTTAGCGAGTGTCCGTCTGGGTTGTTACCACCGCTTTGCTCGTTAAGTCTGCCGCCAAGCAGTAGTGTGCAAGCATTACTGTGTTCCGGTTTGATGAGCAGAGTATCCAGTGAAATTACTGGGCTTATGAGACTTAATATCTAATGTCTCAGGGTAACGAGAGCACTTCAGTGCCGCGCAGGCCTTTGTGTTTCAAAGTTCTGGGTGGCACTGCAATTGTTATGGGCCGGCGTTATGCTTACCATCAGGCAAACGACCAGCTCGTCTCGTTACCAAATAACATTAAAAAAAAAACTAAACAATCAAGTATATATAAACACTGCGCATAAAAATGAATATTGAGAAGATAATTCCAAAAATCTAAAAAGAAAGTAAAGCGTCACTCTAGTAAACTAACACTCAAAGTAGGTATCTCACGAAGTAATTCAGTCAGTATAATATATACGTATTACCAAGACCAAATTATGCGCGTCAGAAGTAGTCAACACATCTTTCAAAAGCATCAAAACACCTAGACGGTCTACTTCATCATCCAAGACCTTCGTAAATCGTACGCAACTAGGTATTTGTTATCCAATTTTACCCACTATTTTGCATAGAGTTACGCGGGAGCTGTTTTGCGCATGCAATTTAAACGCCGGTTTTATATAATACCTCCAATTTATTCTGATTGCCTATCTATAACTTCTATAAGTCAGTTATCTAATAACTCGCGACTCCGCCTATCCGTCCGGTCTGACTCGTGCTACCGGTGCACAGAATAACTGATAGCTTTCTTAGATCCAGTTTGAAATGGATCATTTCCACTGATGCCAACATTGTCTTAGGGAAAAACATTGAATGCTTTAAAAAACTTGAATTTGTTATAAAAAAGCGGGAACCGACTTTCATCGCCTTGTTTTGGATTGTGTCTGTTCTTGTCTTTTTATAGTTAATCTTTTAAATAAAAAATGTGACCCTCGGGATTTACCTCATTAAAAACAGTTTATAATGTTCAAATCAGAGAACTATAATAGATACGCGTCAAGTATATACATTATACAACCTCATCCTTACCAACCAAGTCAGTCAAAAACTGACTGACTGAGGATAGCTTTTATTGATGGCATGGGTTATGGCTCTAATATAATTTTATTTTGAACCCAAACAAAACACAATGACATTTCTCATTAGCTCTCGATAGTTAGAAGCCTTCACAAAAAATATGTTAGGGGCTTTAACCTAAAATTAGAGAGATTTCTCACTTATCACTCTACACTTAAAACTGTAGGTTTTGCTACACTGATCACGTTCGTAATATGTTCTGTAAACTTCATAAAGTTACATAGTTACTGTAGGTACAATGCATTTGCATAGCCGATATAACCTTGGGCATTGCTTCTGGTGCCCGTTCTACTAAAAATTATTAGACATGGCTTCAGCTAAGAATGACGTAACTACATCCTGACAACAGTCTGATACAAAGCGATAGTTTAGAGAAATACAATAACAGATCTGAATTAAAATTTGGATCGATTTCCGCTCGTTATTTAAAATGGCCGAAATACGGCCGGAACAGAATACAAATTGGTCGCTAATGAATTTCGTAATTATTCCAAAGCTAAACCAGTCCAAAACACGCATCCTTTCACTGCGGTTCTAGTGTCGTTGAATAGAGAGGTGGTACTTGATTTACGAGCTTAAAGGTACCAATGCTAAAGCACGCCAACTTTATCGGCTCGACTAGGTAAAACAGGTGAAGTTGGCTCATCACACTTAAGTATCTGATGAAACGCCGATAAACCCTTTTGTAGTGGAAATAGCACCCGTTCTCACAAACCGTTTTGCTTCCTCATTTATCACCAGAACTGCAATGGAATGGAATGCTTTACCGTCACTCGTCTGTATTCCCTGAACGGGACAATATGGGTGTGTTTCAGACTAGAGTGAATAGGTATTTACTGGTCAAGCGTGCCACTCCTTGTGGTCAAACTCTGGCGTACTCCAAATTAAGAAAAAAACCAAACGTTTTTAAACGCAGGTGAATAAACTCGTTGAGTAATTTGTACACGTCCTAACTCGCCGCATCATACTTTTGTCAGAGTATCTAAAGTAACATCCCTATTTAGGAGACAGAATGAAGTCAGGCATGTGAATGCAGCAGAGCTCCGTGGACTGGTCTTGCTTTGCATTCACGTTTACAAGCGCTAAACGACTTCTTGCGATCGTGATTCTATGCACAAACATGGGCAGTATCATTTACTTACAAATATTTAGGGGTGCCTGTTTAGTTAGGAATCCAACGATAGCCTCTGTAGGTAACAAGAAGAGCTTGGATATATAAGGTAGGACTGTATTAGGGCATGTGTATTTTTACAGAAGCGTTTAACCACAATCTCAGTGACGATGTGCACGAAGGCGTTGAATACGTAAAATCATTACTAGAAGCTCTCCATTGCCTTATCGATGCATTTGAGACATCGAGATACTGTTTCTTAATCAATGATTGGTGAGCTTTTATCTCCCCATTGCAGCTGCAGGAGGACTAGGTGCTTGGCGGCCATTTTTCAACATGAGTTGGTATGCTGGCTACTGGGTAGCCCAGCCACCACTATATAGAAAATGCCCGACAACCATACCATGGTTGATGCATAATGCGTTACGAAGTATTTCTTCAAGGTCCCTGTATGATCGGGAACATCGACCGACGGATCGGAGGGTGACGCCACTACCACGAAGCATTCACCACTTTACAAATCTATCAAAACATCTACCTATTATTCTATTGGATATGAAACTATAAACCCAGCTAAACTGTCAGTAGCGGCCTGTTGAGGGTCTCATGGAAACATTCTGAACTTTGGAACGTTGGACAATGATATTGAAAAAGATCAGTCGCGCCTCTGGTAGATCAACCTGCAAACACGGGATACGAGATATTTACCATGTACATGGTAAATATCCCGTTTCTAGTGATAATTTTCAAAGTGTTAATGACCATGACAGTTTAAAAACCTGCAAACACTTCGCAACAAATTGGCTCCCACTCCTCTTTGTCGCTTTTTTTTATATTTATGCACAATGCTATGTCTGCACTCTGCATTGCAAATTTTGCATTTCAAATTTCTGGGTGGCACTGCAGTTTTTACGTATGTCACAGGCGTTATGCTTATATCATCAGGCAAAACACTTGCTCGTCTCGTTACCTTGTAGTATTTAAATATAGAAGTGTAAAGTCGACAAGCATCAATGCCTATTTATAGACTGGTCAATGCAAAACAATTGAATAGCGCCTGTGTACTCAATGCAGTGCCACGTCCGTTACGGCCCGGAGCGAGCAAAGGGGAGAGTGGTTAAAACTGCGGAACACCTGTTATTACTTATTCCCTATTCGCTTTCTCTCCTTCATAGCAAGGGTTCATGATTGTGCAGCCATCCGAACATTCGAAGATCTTAAGGATTGGCAAGATTAACATTCCATGTCGATGCGTTTAAGTTTATTTTGTACCCACTGTGCCAGATACGACCACAACTATAATAATTAGTAACAATATACATACTTTGTGAAGAATTTTTATTTATAACTAGATTCTGCCCGCGGTTTTCACCCGCGGTCACAGAAACCATGAATTTTTCCGGGATAAAGAGTAGCCTATGTTACTCTCCGAAACTATAACTATGCCAAAAATCACGTCGATCCGTTACTCCATTGCTAAGTGAAAGAAGGACAAACCAACAAATCAACAAACAGACAAACACACTTTCACTGTGCCCCGCGGCTTCGCACACGTAATAAAGGTAGCCTAAATTACTCCCTATAACATCAGATATCTACCAGTAAAATTTCCGTCAAAATCGGTCCAGCCCTTCGGAGATTAGACGAAATAAACAGACATAGGTACAGCCAAAAAATGTAGAAATTGTGTTTTTTGTAAAATAATTTGTATATACTTTCATATGCATTTAGTAAAACGCTGTTATTTTGACATTACAGAGAGACACTGCAATGTTATTTATTTTTATAGATTAACTATAGCTTCTGCCCGTGGCTTCACCCGCGTGCTATATATCTCTATAGCCTATATGTTATTCCACAACCTAAACTATCTACATTCCAAATTTCATCAAAATCGGATCGTACTTACGGAGACGTGTAGTACCTACTACCTACCAAACATTCACACACACACACAGTCACACACACAAACACAAAATCTATGTATTTGGCGGCCGGCCCCTGGTGTAGCATGTCACTAAAAATCAGAATCGGATAATTGTCAAAAAATTACTAATTATAAATTAAAAAAATCCTGAAGACGTCAAGAAATATTCTACGGATCGGATCCAGTGCGTAAATAAAGCCGTTTACACAACGTTTACCTGCGTCGACTGGTAGACATAAAGGTACCATTAAAAGTAAAAGTGCTAATAGCATGCGTTGCAATACATATTCGTTCTAGTCTAATGAGCAGTTGCCGTCTGCTACCTACAGGCTTTTTATGGTAACTTGAATATTCATATCTCCAGGTACCCTCGATAGTTTTTTTCCTTCAATTATAGTTACGGTTTGAGTAGAGTGCTTGATGGCGGCCGAATCGACTTTAACTCCTTTTGCAGGTGAATAGTGAAAAGGTCCTTGTAGCCGTTACGCGTTACTAAATTATAACAACAGCACCATTTAATGATTATTGTAGTTACTATTGTAGCTTTTGCCTGCAGTTTTGTTAGTGGGAGGACTAACTCTTCTGCGAGTGTCCGTCTGGGTTGTTACCACCGCTTTGCTCGTCAAATCTGCCGCCAAGCAGTAGTGTGCAAGCATTACTGTGTTCCGGTTTGATGAGCAAAGTAGCCAGTGAAATTACTGGGCTTATGAGACTTACTACCTAATGTCTCAGGGTAACGAGCGCACTGCAGTGCCGCGCAGGCCTTTGTTGCTTTGTGTTTCCAAGTTCTGAGTGGTACTGCAATTGTTATGACAATTGCAGTACCACTCACACATAGGCCCATAGGCCGGCGTTATGCTTACCATCAGGCAAACGACCAGTTTACCTCGTGACCAATAACATAAAAAAAAGTTTCACAGGAACAGTATATTTTCCCGGGGTAAAAAGTGGCTTGTGTTACTTTCCGGTTCATAAACTATATCTATGCAACAAATCACGTCGTTGCTGCGTGTGAGAAGGACAGCCAACAAGCCAACAAGCACACTTTCGTATTTATTATAGTACGGACTAGACTGTACGGACGGATATATATATGTATATAGATGAAAGGCTGAATGAATTTGTTAAGGCTATCAGATTATTTTTAACCCCTCGAATGTCGGCCGGAACCACGTAGGTCCGGCGGCAAAAAAAAACAGTTAGCCCTTATTCAGTTGTGATAAGGTTCAAAATAGCTTGAACTAATAAAATAATAAAATTGCTAACTATATTGAACCTTAAAGAAACCTTTGCTGTGTCTACACGTGACCACGCGCATAGGTACATCTATTCTATACAAATAAATAAAAATTGAAGTGTCTATTTGTAATATCACAATAACAGCTTTTTACCAAATGCATATCAAAGTATATATACGGTACCTACCTATAACAAAACAACAATTTTTAAAATTTTTGTCTGTCTGTCTATCTGTCTGTTTGTTCCGGGTAATCTACGAAACGGGCCAATTTTGACGGGACTTTCACTGGCAGATAGCTGATTGTTACAAGGAGTAACTTAGGCTAAAAACCATGAAATTCATTATCTCCGCGCGGGTGAAACCGCGGGCAGCAGCTAGTATTATATACGTGAGTGATATTGTCAGCGTGGTTAAGAGCTAACTGGCTTACTTTATTTCCTACAGATTCCAAGCGGTCCGTCTCTTTTCTGTGAGCTATCGCCCGTCACAATATTGTTGGAAAACCTGATAAAATCAAATAACTTTATGGAGGAAACGGAATCTAGGCATAGCCCAGAAATAGCCAGAAACTCTTGACAGATAGACGTCAGGCGGTGTTTGACCGGGGCGATGTGCGTCAGCGGTTTTCTCCTACAGAAATAACTCCATCTATGAAACGTTGGCACGGAACACCTTTGCTGGAGCCGTACCTACTAATTTCGAATACAATGTAGGAGAAATTGTGCTATTTTCGGTTGTTCTTTGTTAGAGTTGTTGCGAGGGAGCATTGATTGATGACCAACGCGGACGCCACGAGCGGTTACAAAATACCACATGGGGGAGAGTAAAGGTTGAGGTTTTTTGGTAGCAGCAAAATATGTTAGTCACTAGCTGCTGCCCGCTATTTCACCCGCAATAATACTGGATTTTAAGGTTCTTATTTTTTTGCGCGGAAACCTAATTCTTTTTCTAAAATAAAAGTAACGTAAGTAACTCCTTGTAAAATCAGCTATCTGCTAGTTGAAAGTCCCGTCAAAATCGGTCCAGCCCTTTCGGATATTACCCGGAACAAACAGACAGACAGTCAAAAATTTTTAAGATGGTGGTTTTAGTTAATATAGGTACCGTATATACTTTCGTATGCATTTGGTAAAAAGCTGTTATTTTGATATTGCAAACAGACACTTCAATTTTATTTATTTGTATAGATGTATAGATTTAAAAAAAATTAAGTGTACTTGTTTTGATCATTTTAATAATCCAAAACTTAATTTTAAAACTGCTTTATGTACCTCTACGTTTCTTAAATTCGTATTTATTGGATGGCGATTTGGCATACTTCATACTTTTTCTCCAAACGCAACGCAAAATACTTATCTATGTATGTGTAAAGCATCTAAATTAATGCCAAAAACTTCTTATTCTTCTTAAGGGGCGGTAAGGCCCTGCGCTCTCGACCTGCAACAACAAACATTGTTGTCAAATTAAAAAGCTAGAATGCACTTTATAATCACAATCGAAATTTCTGGAATCACGTGGCTGTACCTATTCCCGTCATGTTAGAAATTAACAATTAACTAACCAATTGTATTTATTTAACCTTTCCCAAAACGCCACGAGCGTAGGTACTTTTGAATCTACAAATTCATGCATTGACTTTATTTTTATGACCTGCCGGGAGCCGACGCAAATGGATTTGACGTATATTTAAAATGAATTGGGCAACCTTCCAAGCAGCCGGAAACCATCTCAAACTATCACAAAATCTGTAATAAACAATTTACAGCTTCGATATGACACTATCGTAAACCAGAAAATCTGGTGATAGTAATGTAAATGTTGTAATAAAAAATCTAAAGCAACTTCCACCTTTCTTTTTGCTGGCTTAGAAATGCTCACAGACAAACCTAATTGGATTGCTAGGTACTGCTACTACTATAGCGTCCTATCGGACAAAGAAAAACTAAGTCTTAACAGATATAGTACCTATAGTAATAATATAATCTTCAGAAATACGTACGGTTATAATATAATTCAAAGCAAAAGAACGGTGAACAGAGTCTTTATAAAGGTCGGCAACGCATCAGTAATTATTCCAAGTGTTGCAGATATCCATAGGCGACGGTAACTGCTTACCATCAGGCGGGCCGTCTGTTTGTTTGCCACCTATGGCATAAAAAAAGCATTCTCTAGATCGAATATCGATACTGACGCTTTGTTACGTGAGCGTGTTGATTAATTTTTTATGGTCATTGATCACTTTAGTTATGGTCGTGGTATGTAAATATCAGACGATGTGTGTTATCTTCACATAGCGTGAGGCGCAAATAACCGCGTGGCAAGAACTGTAAACATTGCAAATATTGAGGAGAGGCAGTCTGCGAGCGGCCACGTAGATAAAAAATCAAAATAGATTTGGCTAGGCGCCGCGCTCGCGTGCGTTAAACAATGCTGGAAACTAGGTCGATGCTGTTTACTATGTCAAAAATGTTAACGAATCCGATAGCTCTCCCACTACAGTTTGGATATGTTGACCGACCACGTGGCTTGGCTTGGAAGGCTATAAACTACACACAGGTTTAGAACAAGGACTGTCAAAGGAATCTAATTTACAATAAGTACCAATAATCAACCTGCATGCATCAAAAATACTCCAGGACATGCAAACTTTCAAAGTTGGCCAGTAAGTATGTTTCTTCTGCTGTGCTAATAAAGTGTTCTGAAAAAGAATGCGGTTGGAATCGTGGGTTACAGCTTCCATAATCATGCATTCTATTTTTAGATGCACTTTAAACGCACTGCATGAATAACGTCGCATGACTTAGGATAGGTCATGTTCATATATGACAATTTAAATATACTATAAATAAAACGCTTATATACACCCAAGCCGAACTGATCCGGAAACCAATCGGCATTAAGATTAATTAGCACACAAATACTTCACGGAATTCCTACTTTTTGGGTTATTTTCGGATGGAAACTGTACGTCCTCGTCTGGTCTGTTGTGTTCCGTGTTCAATCGAGAAAGTATATTGCTTATCATTACTTACACGTCGAATTAAAAAGGCAAAATTAACATTTATACGGCTTTATTTGTCTAGTTAGCTGTGTGTACATTTTAATGGCAAATACTGCACCGGAACAGCTGACTTTGGGAGGTCACTAACGGTCCAACCTCATTAACGACTTCGGATACCTTCGGATAAATTAACCGCAATTATCCACGTCTATGCTTACAAACCATCGTAATTAAGATACACCAGGCCCCTGCTGGACATAGCCTCTTAGTGAGCCCGATCTTTGGCTCTTCTTTTCCAATTACCACCAGGCACCAGCATGCACCTACACTTCGTATATCTTTGCCTCCTTATATCGCAGGAAGCCATTCTGTTTGCCTGTCTTTTTATTCTTGCTAAGTAAACATTTGAGCACTATTTCGCCTGGTTTAAAGTGACGATGTCGTCTTTGGAGTATTGCCGGCATAAGGCCGTGACAAAACTTTCTAAATGCGAGCTGTAGGTATTCCTAAACGAGTTAACAATGGGTAGAAGATTGAGTAGCAACCAGTAGATACTCATACTGTATATTTCTGCACTTTGATATGTACCTGCTCAATAATCAAAGTTTCTTGAAGACTTGAAGGAAAAACTGCCAGTGAAGCACTTCTGTTACTCATTTTCGTGGCATTTTACGATTCGGTCAAATGAATAAATATTTTGATAACCAGTCTGATGCGGTTATCACGGTCTCTTTTTTTGCGGTTATCGCTTTCAAGTTGTTTTGGACATCATAGTTTATCTTAAAAACATAGTATAAATAAACTTTCTGACGCAGTTTTGTCATAATAGATAGTTTATTATCAATAATCAAACAATAACAAAAATAATAACTATTAACGATAACTTCGTAACCTCTAGGGTAAATAGGGGTCAGTTATCTTCGACCTAGCGGCTAGGATCGATTATCAGCAATGTCATTAATGACAAAAATAATAACTCTTTTTTTATTCAAGCCGGTCAACCAAGTAAGGTCAGAAATTTTATGACCAGAGAGTTGCGTACTCCTCTGCTCCGCACTAACCTTTCCTGCCATCACCACATGGCCAGATTCTAGATCCACCTACATTTTCAGTCCATTACGGTTTTACTATAATTCGGTGCCTTTCCCTTTACCTTGCTTGTACCTAGTATAGTAACGACTATGATTTCAAAAAATGTACCTGCCTACTATCCCAAGTAGTCACGTAGTCAGCCATAAAAAAGGGAACCCATTTGCCTGCCTCACGCACCGGAAGGAGTCTCAATGTCACACCATTGTTGACAATTTAACAATCAACCAGACCTTGGGGTAACCGTTGAACTTTCCTCTAATTTACCGTTTTTGCGTCGTTCCCATGTTTTTGCGATGTTGTGGTTTTACTGTACCTACCGCTTCGTCCGTGTAGTCTCTTCCTCATGATTTAAATTACATGATCATCATGATTTAATTAGTCGATTACGAGATACTCGAAATCCGCGCTTGATGCAAAAGCGTTGTTATTTTGACAAGCAAACGTACGTTTGCATAAGCGTCTACGGCCTGCATAAGACCTATAATAACTATAGTAACTTATACTTGTATTGATTTTGTGTTATTTACTAAAACCTGTGTTTTATCGAGTGTTAATGTGTAATAATGGTGGATTATTAACCATTAAGTGTTCGTAAACGTGCATGAGTGAAAGGCAAATGGTACAAAGACGAAAAACGTGTATTTTCGTATTCTATCCAAAACTCCATAGAAGCTTCAGTAAAGTATCCACCGCTTTACTGAAGCATCACTTCGACTTGACCGCGCTTAGACTAAACTTTAACGTCGTGACTTTGACGACTTTCATGCACCAAAACTAGAGACTTATTACATATTATTATTATTTATATAACTTGACACTGGCTAAATACGCTAATCGCGTGGAGCCAAAAACAAAACAAAAAAAAAACTTATACTTACAAATTACCATTTGTTATCAATTCTCCGTGCTTCTCCCACGATAACGACTTGTTGTGCGTCACGACGACTTGAGCTACAGAAAGCTATGTACTATTTCTGAACAGTAAAACTGTAGCCTACAGACTGTATGTTAAAGTTTTATTGTGGTAGCATGATTAGCTTATAATTATTTATTGCCGCTTTGGCCCGGCAAGCCAGAAGACGCAGGTTCGAATCCTGTTGGAAGCGAAAAAAATTTTTGTGATGTAATGAAATGATCGTTTATTTGCGTGAATATAGGTAATTTCAGGTAAGTACATGTCATTAATTATATAGTTTCACTATATTCGACTACATAGTCGTGCAAATTTTTAAATTATAGTTTTAAGTTACAATTATATGGCACAAAAAAAAAAAAATTAAATATCATCATAAAAAAAAAAATTGAGTCTAATAATCTACACCGATAAGCATTACAATAAAATAGAATACAATTCAGTCAATAACATAATAAATAAAAGAAAATTACACATCATTTTATAAATTTAGAATTAAAAAAGTCCCCTATTGTATAAAAACATTTGTCACAAAGCCATTTATACAGTGTTTTATTAAATTGTATGTCACGTAATTCTCTTAGGTCAATAGGTAATTTATTATAAATTCTTATTGTATATATTTATGTGAACATCCGCTAGTGTCGGTTAACACTATAAAATATATTTCATAAAATTATTTATTGGTCTACAATGGCCGGTAGATAGAGATATGTGCCGGTAGATGAACCGTTTTTAGATTAGTTAGGTGAATGTACTGCTAAATACAAAGTAGATATTCGCTAGGTAAGTATTTGACCACTATCTCGTGACACTCTGATGTGGTTGAAGATATTATAGTGAACACCTATAATGCATTTTTTTTATGGTATTCGGTAACAAGTCGAGCTGATCGTTTGCCTGGTGGTAAGCATAATGCCGGCCCATAACAATTGCAGTGCCTCTCAGAACTTTGAAACACGAAGGCCTGCGTGGCACTGCAGTGCTCTCGTTATATATACCCTGAGACATTAGGTATTAAGTCTCATAAGCCCAGTAATTTCACTGGCTACTCTGCTCATCAAACCGGACCACAGTAATGCTTGCAAATTACTGCTTGGCGGCAGACTTCATGAGCAAAGCGGTGGTAACAACCCAGACGGATACTCGCAGAAGAGTTAGTCCTACCACTAACATTAGATTAGAACTGAAAGATTTAGATAGATTGTATAGAAGGAAATTATCTATTCTAATAATATAAAGATGTTGTAATGTAAGTTTGTTTATTTGTTTAATTTAATACTAGCTTCTGCCTGCGGCTTCGTCCACGTGTTATTTATCTTTATAGCCTATGTGTTATTCCAGAACCTAAATTATCTACTGTTACAACCTGCATTAATCACAAGAATAAATAAGACACAGTTTAAATCACTTAATATTTTTGTATTTCCAATTACTTCATTTTTCAATTACTTCAAGATTACTAGGCAAATGACTCTAAGTGCCCATTCCAAAGATGTAGTCCTGTCGAGAAGAATGGGCAAGAAACTCGATGGAACTCTTTTAAAATTTATATTCAATACATGACAATACAATCAGTAATTACATAAGTACACTTTTGATATTTAGCACATTATTTTTACTTAATTAGAAGAATACTTAGCTTTATATAATCCAAAAACTATACAGAGTTCTTTGCCGATCTGGCTTACTCTAAATCCAAAGGAGAACTGCACTAGCAAAATGGCAAGGTATCAATTTATGTTCACGATGAGGTCACTTTTGTGGCGGCACAATACTTTTCTCTCATTGGCTGGATTTGCTTCAGTTGAATATCCACCAGGCGGCGCCACCTGTCGACGCGTGGAACAGGAAGACGTCACAGTATTTGAAGAACTATTTAGATTTATTACACTACATTCCAAATTTCATCAAAATAATAATAATAATAAACTTTATTTGCAACTAAAGATATTGGTAGCACTACAGATAGAAATAATATACATTTCATGATCGCATTATGAAAACAATTTGTAGTTTAGTATTAAGAATCCCTGAACCTCACACTAGGACGACCTGTGTCGTGAGGTTCAGTTCCTTCCGTATTTACAAACAATAAAAGAGTTAAGTTAAAAATCATTTAAGTAGTTACGTGGTAACAAACATTCAGACACAAACTTTCGCTTTTATAATTATAGTAGGAGGATAGGATAACTCTAGTAACATTTAATACCTATAGGTATAGGTACCTAGTTCCAGTTAGTAAAATACCTAGTTATATTCGCCAATCTTAAGTACCTACACTACATGTTAGAGTTTATCACCCAGATTCCTCGCAGTCATTAAATAATCAAAATACAAGCACGTGAGTGGAGTGGAGACGTTATTTCTGCGGACAACCTCCAACACCAATATTTGCGACTTCGCTAAAGTGTTCGCGATATTGATTCAACCTTGAACATTTGTAGTGAAGCGACGAACATTTTCGGCTCATCTTTAAATGCCACAAACACCTTTCTGCTTTAATCCCCTGTCACTGTGAAAATTTGAGACGTTATTTCAGAGTTAGTTTACGTCGACATAGTTCTTTATCGTATAGTACAAAACTGACGTCTGCCCTAAATCCGAACTCGAAAATGTCGAAAATATAATTTCTTCCGCGTTCTCTTCAATATTTCAATAAGTAGGTACTTATAACACAAAAATAAAAATATCAACGCTTCTTTCACTGAATCATTTTTCTAGAAGCTTCCACGAGTTTCTTGCTGTTCTTTGAAATAATCTTTTTCAGCACATTATGCGTAACATTTTTCTTCGCGGAAATGGGAACTGAGGTTGAATGCGTTAACGGGCTATGATTAGAAATTTTAATCTTGATATCAATTAGATATATTCAATTAGAATTACTAGACCATAATAATAATGTAATCAGTTCTTTCGTGCAATCTATGTACCTATTTGATGCAATAATTTGGCAAACCATTGATAGTAAGTAATTTAATGCCCCTCGAATTCCTCTATTCGTAAATAAATAGACCACTAGAAATAGGAATCGTAAGTCATTGAAATGTGCCTATAAGAGAAAATTACTAACTCTCCTTGAATACGATGAACATTTTGCCAACCAAATGTTACCAGTTTGCTGAAAATCTGTCGAACAGTGTGAACACTGGTGTTCGCGCTGTTCAACAGCAATTAGAAAGAAGTCTTTATTATAGTCGTTGAGCATCTTCGATCTTCTCATTGTTTCCGTGAGATAGCGGTCTCATATAAATCTTGATTGGCTTTGTTGAAATAAACGCTAGCGTGTAGATACATTAAATTCTAGTAGTACCACTTGTCAAAACCACTTGTAACTGAATTAGTTCATAGATAATTTGCATTCTGCAATTTCTGCAACTGTTCTGCAACGAGTAGATGACATAATGCAGTTGAACAAAGACGATAGATGCCTATCATGGTCACCGATCTAGGTCTAACCTACCCACAGACGACTGACTCATTACTCATTAGACGTAGGTGCAATATCCACATGAGCAACCTAAAACGACACAATTTGAGGCGTGCCGGAAATCGAATTATTTATACAGTAGACCACTAGACGTAAGTAAGTGTTATGTACTGTCTACGGCGCGCCACCGAATTTATTGTACAGTCAGTGACAACAGTTCTAAACATATTGAAGTGATTGATGAAATAGTAAGGAATTTTTATGTATAAAATAATTGAATTTAAAAACACGGGATGCTCTGGAGCTTGCACAGAATAATTGAAATTGGAAAAAAAACCTATTGAAGTAACAAACTTTGTGCGGTTTGTTGGTTTGTTTGTCTTATTGCCATCCTTTTGTATCTACTACTGGTAGTTTACAGTGTTAATATATAATTAATACCGAATGATATATGGTATTGAGAGTGTAGTATGCAGGTGAAATTAAATATAAAAAATAAAATTTTACAATTATTATTAATTATTTAATAACATAACATAAACGCGTACACGCTCATAATTATAACCCTACACAAGGACACCCATTGCCACAGATGGCTTGCCATCATAAACACAGATACATAAAGCAAACATCCAAGACCCGAGAACAAACTTTATGCTCACAAAATCTACCCAGGCCGGGAATCGCCCCCGGGCATTGCAGGCAGGGATTCCATTTTCTTCACACACGTTCCAATTTCCAGCATTCCATTTTCAACAACTTTTGTCAGTGACTGTACCAGGCTGGTTGAAATCCCTTTACCACTAATCATGTTTATTTCTGTAACCAGTTTTGCGACATTTGCAAACTAGTTTTAAAGTTTTATCATTCGCGAATCGCCACGTATCTATTGCGTCTTAATTTTGAGATAAAAATGTAGGCACGCTATAAATATATAATGTATAAATTTTAATAACTTGAATATTTATTAACCGTGTTATATTGTATACCATGCCTACTATGTTTTAATGAATATCCAGTTTAGCCAGTGTTTATATTTATAATAATTTGTATATACAATCTGAGTTTAAATTAGTATGTTATCCCTAAAGGGGATCAATCTACCCATGGAAGTCAACAACATTTGTTTTACGAGTTTTTGAAATTCGGATTTTTTTATTGACGAAAAGGCATTTATAGTTTACGTCAAAATTCTACTACAGAACTTCCGGCAGATAAAATATCCGGGCAGCCCTAGATCCGCTGATTCATTCGAACTATGTTGAACTTTGATAAATTGATAATGTTGAGTAGAAGAGACTGAAAGAGACAGTTAGAGAAACAGTTGGCTTGAAAATCTTGATCACCATTTCTAAAATACACTTTACCAGCATAAAAAATCTCATAATTTATCACAGAGCAATTGAGTCACGAAAATTTTCAAAAAGCACCAGGTTCCACACCGCATTTAATTCCCGCCTCATGTTTTAAATTTTCTACTAAAATAAATTGCGGAAAATGTGTCACATTCTGAATGCAAGATCTAGATCACTAAACCAGGAATTTACTGGCCTGTTAAACTGTACCAGTAAATAAACATGCCAATAGTACTAAACACTGGCTTACCAGGAGATTAGGTCAAGGTTAAAATATTCAGAAAATGTATGTACTCAGGATGAACACCCTCGATCTAATTTAACTCTTATCCTAACGAAGTAAAGCCCATCTTGTAATATACAATCGTAATTTGTTGAAGTAGGTATGTTCTTCTGTGAATGATTACACGTGATTTGCTTCAATGACGATAACAAAAAAGCTTTTAAGATTCAAAAGCCTGGTCAAACACGAAAACTGTGATTTTCACTGCACGTGGGAGTTTGTGAATCGAATCTTTTATTGCGAGATCTTTTTAAAAGTGATATTAGCATTGCAATAGTTAGAGTATCCTTTAGACAGAACATACAAAATTACTAAATATTCTTAAATGTTAACATTTCTTCATTTTATTTTAACAAACCAAGGAATAATCATCTTTTTATTCCGACCAATTCAACATGTAAGATGTGGCCAAAATCTTTGACTCTTTTTGCCATCTCATGATCAACAATCTAAGTATTGTATATTTGACTATAAAGGAAAAACAACACAAGTATAATTAAAAAATTAAAAAACACGACTGCCCTAGATACGATGTCACTCGTGATGATGTAAGGAAACTAACACGGACCAGTAAATATACTGGATCTAAAGATACCCCATCATTATGGTGGAATAAAGAAACTTACATATTTACATGAACTCTAAAAACTACTTTTTTGGACAGTTTTTGGTAAAAACATACTTTTTTATCAAATTTTTACTTATAGAGATGTAAGAGAAAATGTATACCAAACAGAGTAAACAAATTCTTAGGAGATAAAGAGATACCCAGGTGTGCACTTAAAGTTTGTCAACCTGCAGGTCAGGCCATAAAGTGAACGTCCCTTAAATCATGGACGTTTTACATCATTCAAATCATCAGCATTCAAAGAAAATTCACCCCATCGAAATTATTCGAAGGATCTGATGAAAATGTATGAGCCGGGAATTTAAAACAATATGCACATACAAGATCAAATAAGTTCGTCAAGTGTGACTACCAGAGCTTCCAAGGAATCCGTATTGTGTAATATAATACTAATACATATTCGCCCTTATTCATAAAAGCTCAAGACAACCCCCTGATCCCATGCAGTGTACTTGGCTACTAATGTCCAGGAATACTCCGAACATTGACTTGCGCCAATTAAGTCACCAGAAAGCACTTCAACAGCCTATATTTTGGGGGCTAATTCATTCAATTTATAGATATTAAACTGAAACAGATTACCTCAATTCGTTTTTTAAATAAACGGTATTGATAGGTATAACAAATCAGTCGCATGAGGGTTCCGTATTTTTTCATTTTGAAGGACGGAACCCGAAATGCGGTAGAATATAAGGAAAATGACAAGAATTTTACTACGCCGCAATGTTGTTCTACAGAATGCCAATTATAAAAGAAATGTATGTAATGGAAAAGTTTACTTGTTACACGACTGCATAAAAAAGGAATGTATTGTTTTTGGGGTTCATATATACAAAACGGGATGCATGTAAAACGGGAAGCTAACATTTGATAGCACGTTTGTACAACAATACAATTCAAAAAGCAGAATGGTAAAAAAAATCCAGCCGTGCTAACTTGCGCGTCGTGACAAGAATTTGTCGATGCTTACATCGTGCATTTGTTTCGTATTCGCAGGAGAAAGAGCGAGACAAAACAGTAGACAACATTTTGTCGTGGTGCGCATACTAGTCTGGCAGGACGCCAAAAACCGTGAGCAAAGTGTCGATTTTCTAAAATTTACAAATGTCCAAAAACTCAAAAACCATGCGACTTTTACATAATTTACTTGTTAAGGAGTATCCACTCTTTATGGAAAGGTGAAAAGTCCGCGTAAAATTTCAGCATGATCGAGAAGTAGACTAAAATTGATTCACTACATTTGTCCTTGACAAGATAAAGAACAATCAAAGGTTTGTCAAAATAATAAATGACGACCAATAAAAACAAAATATGATCGGACTTGTAGCAATAATTATTCGCAGATAAGCCCAAAAACAACATCGATACGTACTGGGTCAATGCCGCGACCACTATCGATTTTGGATTCGGATTGTAAATGAGCAAATCGGTGGACTACTTTCATGACACTGATACTGGTAGCTAAGAACTGTCCGATAACATTGCATAAAGAAATGCTATTACAAACATTGAAAATTTAAACATAACTATTGAATAACACGCTTAAAATAAATATGATAAGAAACGGCATGTTACTCTGTGAACGACTGAATAATTAGTACACTCGCACTGCAAAAGGTATATTACATGCCTATATCTCATAACATAATATGTAACTATATAGTGTTGTAAACAACGATGACTCAGTGATCAGTATACACCACACACTTCTATTACGGGTATTAATACAATAGGCCTATTCAAATAACACCTCTGTTTACGACTTTGCAGCAAAATAATCCATAGGTATAACTTACAAGAAAATCATTTAAATTCAGGCCAAGACTAAAAAAATAACCTGATAAATTCTTTCATCAGAACACAAATTATTTTATAGCTAATAATAAACATTTTTTCAAAATTTAAAAAAAATATTGCTTTTCATAAAAAAAAATTTTGTACTTCTATCTGTTCTGTGCAGAATGCACAGAACGCAGAATGCAGAAGAAAGAAGAGAATGCAGAGTGCAGAATGCAGATATAAAATGCTATGTAGGTACTAGGGTTAACTTCACTTTTTGTCAGGTTATTTTGAACAGCTCGCTATCTGGCTGACACTTGTATACGCCTTAACAATAGGGATGTTGACTCCATTTTTTTCCTCGAATTATGTCATATATTAGGTCAATCAACTCGGTTCTCATGACAATCAAATGTCTATATCAAAAAACTAGTAATCGAACTAGATACGTCAAAAATGAGATTCAAGGTCGGGAGTATCTACCACTGGTATCTACAACGCCCAATACAAATTTGACAGAACATTTGATGTCACTTGTTCAACGCGGGGCGTAAAGCTGTATTAAAAACATTAATTTTGTTGATTTGGCCGTAAAAGCTATAAGTACATAATGGTTGTCACATATTTTTCTTCATTGCAATGTAAAGAATCTGATGGTATCACTTAAATTATTTACCAAGTCTAAACGGTTGTTTACAGGTAAGGGCCTGTATATAATTTTTCTTTAATTCTTGTTGAGATTTGTATGTAATTTGTGTGATTCTAGATTTAAGTGCCTATTTCAGACACAATGTAAAAACTGTTAATGAATCAATGATATTATATATATCATATCAACAGCTGGAAAACGTCAACTGCCTGAACATCGGCCTTCCCGGGGGGAAGTTTGCCAGAATACAGCACGCTTGGCAGGCGTCTGGGTGATTACAGTAGATCATAATCTATATGTTGACTGAGGAGAATGCTGCTGCCCATCCCCTGGATATTCCCTTAGCCGGCTATTATACGACACTGGACAAGACGGGGTGGACTATTCTTAGCCGCGACCATACGGCCATAGAAATTAGATGTATCATGTACTAAAGATCTGTGGATGTACCTATATTTTTACATAATTAGTAATTATTTGTTACTGATAATTGGGTCAAACGAAAAAGGTAGTATACCTACTATAGTGCAAGTTACTTAGCAAATTGCGTCAGAAATTGCACAATCGACCACGTCAGGTCATAGCTTCAAAGGAGAATAAAATGTTAACCTTCTGTGGCCGGTCTAGGTAAATACCCACGATAACGCTGTCATTTATCGAAGTATAAGGTACAAAAATCAATTGACTCTCAAGTGTTTTAAATATATTTAGGTACACACTTTTACTAAACAAACAATGTAATAAAATCTAATGGAGTTAAATAGTTATCGTATCGGAATGAAACTTTGTATGTATATCTACGGCGCAAGTACGGATCTTTTCGATAAATAAAATTCGATTAAATTGACAGTTAAAATCGATAAAACCCACTTTATCGATTTTAACTGTCAATTTTATCGAAAAGATCCGTACTTGCGCCGCTAGTTCGGATGACAAACTTTAATTTGGTATCTGAGAGCTGATCTGATGATGGAGCCAGAAGATGGATAGTGTAACTCTACAGTGGCTATAAAAATCTTAACCTACTTCTAATTATTGTCGTATCGAAATGAAACTCTTGAGTATTTAGGATGACAAAACTATAATTTGGTATCATATCAGCTATGGATGGATGATGATGGAGCCAGGAGGTGGATAGTGGAACTCTTCAGTGGCTACAAGGAAACCCTTCGCGAGTTTGCGCTCATATGATTCGTTTTGACGAGTCCAATAGATTGCACTTGAAGTCGATGTTCTGATGTTGGAGTCAGGAGGAAGCGTGTTTTTAAGGTTCTTTAAACTATATATGGGTCTGACCACAAAAAACGTTAAACTTGTGTTAATCACTGTTTAAAGCCTAAACATGCCTTAGCCGCGCGATTAAATATGAGCAACCACAAATCCTGATTTAAGTAGTGTCTAACCATTGTCTAACTCAATTCTGTTGTGACATTTCTAATAATTTTTGACGTTTATCGTTAGACGCTATCTAGCTAAACAGGTGACTAAAAATGTTTTTTTTTTGTGGTAACACTATATAATTATGTTTATTATAGTTAATTATATTTACACGCACACACACACACACACACACACTCACACACACACACACACACACACACACACACACACACACACACACTACATAACATATACATGTATATTAAACGAATTTAGAATTTATAAGTATTATACTTACCTAAATACCTACATTTTGTTAATGTTTACAAGGAACCTAGCCTAAGTGTAATTGTTGTGTACTCACGCTGATCTACCTTAAAAATATTATTGTTATTCCATTCTATATAATGTTAATCCTTCTTTGGCTGTAAGTTAAGCATGTAATAAGATATTCTAAGTTTTACTAAGAGCTGTGGATTAAGTAAATAAATAAATAAATAAATAAATAAATAAATTTCTCTCTGACTTGAAAACTGTGGCAAAAAAACGAGACAAAACATTAATTTTAACTAGGTACTGGAGCTTTGAGAAACCAAATATTTTTTTAAACGAATAAGCTTTAACCACTTTGAACACAAGAAGACTAAATACTAGAGCTATTTAACTTTCTTGAGCTTCCTTCTGGAATCATGTAAGTACCTACCTATGCAAATAAAGTATTTTGAATTAAAATTTGTTTTTTATATTACACACGACACTGTATGGCGGCATACACGAGCAATTGGTGGGAGCCACCCAAACGTACACACGCAGAAGAGTTCAGCTGGTAAAATAAAAAATATCCTTATAACTCCATTACTACTAAGCCCTACCATCTCATTATCATCCATTAAGTAATAATATATTAAGAAATTATAATGTAAAAATAATTTATACTTATAGCAAAAAAAGGGTGCGAGCCCTGGAGCTTGCAGAGTATAATAATTAAATAAAAAAAAAGCCCTACCATCTCTAGAACCGTTGGTTACAAGTAAGATCTTCATGTTTGCGTGCCTCTGAATCAGTTTGCATTTTAAATCAATGGAATAGGTGAGCGCCCCAGTTCCAAAGGCCACAGTTGTAAGCGGTCACGACAATAACTACTTTAGATATTAAATCTGCTCCAACAATCTACGACACTTCAAAAGGCTTGATGTAAGTTCGTTTAACACGAGATTTCGACATAATTGCTTTGATAAATTAATAAACGAAGATGTGGTGCACTGTAACGTTGTACAGAAAAATCGGGTTAAATAGGTACAGCGATGTAGAATAAGGTATAAATATAGTGATATCTGTAGCAAACATTCAAACTTTCGCCGTATTAAGTGCACTCTCAAGTGCAGCTACCGAAATGAAGCCGATAGGTTCTTGATGACAGATTTTCAACTTGATTGTGCTGTGTGGTAAGTAGGTATGTACTAAGCCAGGTGAACACTAGAAAATGACCTACGTATACCACCATCTTCTGTTTTTCTATTTATCTTTACAGCGTCACTAAGCGGAAACCATGCTATGGTTGCATCACATATTTTTTTCTTCACCAAAATCTCAAGTTCATTGCATAATTCAACACGAGCGAAGTACGGGTTCTTGTACTATTACTTATTCTGTAGTACGGCTCAGCGTGCTATCTTACCCTTGGGCCATTATCTCTTGATACCTATTCCAATAGGTTTGTTCCGGAAATCTCGCAAGGCCGTCCGCGCGTCCCCCATGTGGAAGATTTCAGGTGTCTCTCCTGATATCCCCAAATCAAATCCGGTTTGTTCCGGAAATCGACGACACTGGTCTTTAACGCATCTTCCTTTAATAATTTATCAAACATACTTAATCCCCGTTTGTAACTCCTGTTTACA
Source organism: Crocallis elinguaria (assembly GCA_907269065.1). Taxonomy (NCBI): domain Eukaryota; kingdom Metazoa; phylum Arthropoda; class Insecta; order Lepidoptera; family Geometridae; genus Crocallis; species Crocallis elinguaria. The sequence continues at coordinate 3,552,704 of OU026079.1, read as the reverse complement.
ATGTTACATTTTCCCCTTTCTTGATTTAAGTTATTGTCATTCTTTATGTGTTTTGTTATAAAGAAAGGTTATTATGTGGGACCAGTTTTATTCAATAGTCATTGTATTGTGCCTTCGAAAAGCTTAATTTCACAGGTGAGCGAGAAAAAGTCCTTTCATCAAAAGGCCACTTGTGTTGAGAATTTCTTTGTTACATTACTCTACTATTAGTATTTGTTATAATATATTACTCGTATTACAGTTCGATTCATTTTGAACGTTTGTTGAATTAATCAATACCTACAATCTACATACAATATAACACAGTACGCAGGCCTCACCCATTATTATGGAGAGCTATGCCATGCTTTGCAGGCGTCTTGGTGATCGAAGCAGATTTTGATGCTAACCGAAGTGAATGTTGCTGCCTATTTTCTGGATATTCTCTTAGCCAGCTCCACGGGAAGAGATAGGATGGTCTTATTCATACGGAGTCTGGGACCACAATCTGGCACAATAAACACATAGTACCTATATACCTACTTAGGTATATGAAGTAATATGAAATGATACATGGTTCATAAAGCCTTTTTTATGCTATTTGACAACGAGTCGTTTGCGTGATGGTAAACATGACGTCGACCCATAACAAAAGCAGTGCCACTCGGAACTTTGAAACACAAAGGCCTGTGCGGCACTGCAGTGCGCTCGATATAATTGCTATAATTAATATATATTTATCGATCGATATAATTAATTGCTGACTATGTATAATGTATTATGACATGCCTAATATAACGTACTATGTTATAGTGTGGTCAATTGAATAAATAAATAAATAAATATACCTATACTAATAGACGGGGAATCTAGTACCTGCGTGTGTGTCCTAGGTGAAATAAGATAACTATTCACTGGTTAGGTACTATCATTTTGTGGCTTTCACTATAACACTCATGAGCATCTCTTCATGTGAGTAAAGACATTTGAATTTAGGATTCGTCTTATTATGATCATTCCTTAATTCCTAAACACGTAAACATAAATCTTAGTGAATGGTAAGGTAGGTAATTAGATAATGCAAGTTGTGCAAGTGACATTTTCCGTGAGCCATTATCTGCTTCACACACTCTTCGAGTCACCCCAGCTCTATCTCCATCCGAGCGTTAGAACTTGATTGGTTTAGTTCCTTACTACTGCGAAATTCACGTGTAAGTAGGTATATACACTATACAGTATTGTTTGCTGTTGGAAATGTTGACTTTTCCATATTCGGCTGAGGACCTTTCAATATAATTATGTCCTTTCGATATCCTTGACCTGAATTTACTTTACCCTTAAGCGCTTCATACACGATAGCGACATGTCGTGCTTCATCACTACTTACTACAGTGCATTGTTCTTATTAGTACAGTCAAACAAGTATAACTTGGCGTGGCTGGCGCGTCTAGGTTTACTGGTCTGTGGTCTAGCGTACTCGCCATCTTCGAAGATAAGCGAGCCCACAGATTTAGGGTCGAGACAGTGGTTAAAGTAATTTATCGAGTATAAAAAATATCCTATTATAAACGCTTAACATATCATCACCACCTTCGATCACGGTCATTCCCGTTACCCCCCACCCGTTTGTCCACCACTGGTGGACAGTGACACATTCATAATTGTATATTATTAACCGGATTCACTTACGTAGTACACCCGAGCTTCGCGACGATTGCCCGAACCGAGTTCGAGGTGTTTGGTACCTCTTCATCAACGGAGCTACACGCAGTCGCTCCGACTGGTTGCTGCGCGTGTACGGGTACACGCATGTACCAAATACCTCGAAACCAGTTCGGGAATCGCCACGAAGCTCGACTGTACTACGTAAGTGAAATAGGTTAATACTATATATAATTATACGAAAGTTTTAATCCAGAAAAAGGGACACAATTTTTAAAATTTTGTATTTATGTCCAGCAATGATGGACGGCGATACAACTTTTTCACACTGATCACAGCGTCACTTACCAGTTTTGCTTGTTAATTGTTTGGAACAAAACTAAAACGCTGACACAAAGAACTAACGAAATAGCAAACAAGTAAAAAAATGTACGTTTAATCGCCGCGTACGACCAAGCGTTATCGGGAGCACCTTACATTCATTATTGTATATAAGTACCTAGCTGTATCAACTCCGATGAACTGACGTCAGACTGAGCGAGGGCGGGAGGTCACAGATGGGTTCAGGGCTCATAACACCCTATGCCTAGTAAGCTAGTAGGTTAATAATATGTATATGATACTAATGTTTCCAATTTTAGACCTGAGTTATTAGTCTAATAGGTACTAACTACTTACCTAGGTACATGAAGTAGACTTTACAATAATTACTCTCTGACTAGAGTGCACTTGTGCATGACAGTTGATGTTGACAATAATCACGTAAATATATCACGTATTTTTGAGAGGTGTCATTCCGTAGGCGACGACAGACCGCAGACCATGAGACCACAACTACAGTGCTGCTGACGATAACCGCAGGCAACAGTGCCACTGTCGTATCGATTCCGCACGCGACGGCAGTGGCACTGAATTATGAATTCAAATCAATTTGTTCGAATTGAAAATATACTGGCCTGCCGTCCGCGGTCGCCGCTCGACCATAGCGGCCGGCGGCACTGTCGCCATATACCGAAATAATTTCTTAGAAAATCTTAGAAACCAGTGGTGTCTCTACTCTCTGTTGTCACTGAGGTCTTCGGTCTGTTATCGCCAACGAGTCATTCCTACTTAAACATCTCAAAAACGCGAGGTTTATCATTTACTTACATGTGAAATCTGTACCAATATCCCTATGTCATATTATGTGATCTAGGGTGGGTAAACACGCTCTGTTGGAAGTGGCTCTCAAGAGCAAAACTTTCGTAATTTTCTAGTTGCCTTTGGCTTATCCGATAATTCGAACAATTTCGAAAGTAAATTCACACCATTTGAAATAATCAAACGAGAGGAAATATTTATGCGAAACTGAAAATTAAATTACCTAGAGATTGAGGAAAATGAGCGGACGTCATTGAAAAAACTCTCATAGTTCAAGGAAGTGTAAAATTGTTTGCCAATATTTATTTTCGAAACTTTACTACTTACCATTGATTTTCCGAGTCGAAATAGTTTTGAACTGGGGCTATTTCAAATGTGGAAGAATACAGGGTATTTGCGCAATAGGAAGTTGATTGCGGCAGGCAACTGAAATAACACGTTTAGATAAATAATAAAATAGCCGCAATTTTTAAGGAACTAGAGGGATATCTCACTAAAATATTCTAACGTTTTCTCTTCTCTCTTGAAAGAGGCATCTCTCTACTGAATAAGTAAATACCCTACAAAGTTTTCTAACAGTAGGTATATTGACTCCATTTTTTAGTGTTGTCAATCAATTCGTTTCCTCATGAGAATCAAATGTCTATATCGAAAAAACTGGAAATCGAACGCTAAAAACGTCAAAAATGAGAGTCAAAGTAGGACGTACCTACTGAGCGCTAAAACGCCCCATACAAATCGAGCAGAACATCAGACGTCACTTGTTCTACGCGGGACGTATTAAAACTGTACCTACTAAAAACATGCACTTTGTTGATTTGGCAGTGAAAACTGCGTTTAAGTACTATAGTAAATGTTATAAATTTATTTATTTACAGAAATGTAAAGAATCTGTTGGTATTATTTAAATTACTATTGGATGATAAAAAAAAACTTTGAAATCGGGAAATACGGTATTTTTGTAGAAATTATATATTTTTTTGTGAATTTCATTTTTATTGTGTTCATGTGATGTTTTTAAACCTGTATAGTATAACGACAGTAATTATGTATTTTGTGTTTCATGCAACATCCCTATAATTGCTATATGTGGGTTACCTACCAGCCTCGATCAGGTGATCTAGACTGGTAGGTCATATAGGTACATGACCTATGTCGTCATTATCATATAGAAAATATCGCTCAAGAAGTTTTCCACCATGTTTCCACGCCTAAGGGTGGTATTCATTATAAAAGGACCACCCTTGAAAAATAACTTGCTCATTATAAAAATAATCATTTAAATCGGTTGACAATAATTACTGTTATGTCGGAAAAATCGAGTAACATCGCCAAAAAATACAGATGAATTAAGAAACTTCTCTTTTTTTGGAAGTCTGTACAAAGACCTCTTTTGCTAATGTGGCAAAGCAAAAATTATATAGTGTAAAATGTCAAAATTACGTGAGTTAAGATTTAATGTACCGAGTTATAATTTCATCGTAAACTACATAGTTGTACTATTTATCTATTCTGTGACTAGGCTCGGAATCGACTTCAATTTTACACTAATTGAACCTGTCTATTCGTGTAAATCCTTCCCTCCCTTCCCTTCCCTTCCCTTCCGATATTATCAATATGAATTATCAGCCTCTTACGCTCCCACTGCTGGGATACCGGCCTTCTCTCATAGAGAGAGGTATGATGGGCCATAATCCACCACGCGGGCCCAGTGCGGCTTGGTGGATGTCACATGTCCTCGATTTTTGTGGTTCTTAAACATGCCGGTTTCCTCACAATGTTTTCCTTCACCGTTTTAGAGCGAATGTGAATAATTCGCACATAACTTGATATAAGTCATTGGTGCGGGCCGAGTCAAGATTCGAACTATGGTGCGTCGGATTGAAACTCGCACAAGTTCCCGCTCGGACACACTCGCTTTTATAGTAGTATATGTGGTGGCATATGGCATAGAAATGTGTAGGGTACCTACACAGTACCGGTTTGATTTCCGGCCTCTGTGTCATGTCATTAGTTAGGCCGACCATAGACGCTTATGCAGGTAGGTATTCGTTTTGCTGTCAAAATAACCATGATTTTGCAACAAGTGCGAATTACGAGCTAATACACACGCAAGCGCAGCTTGGAGTAAAACCATCAAAAATCCACGAAACCGGCAAGAGCAGCAATACGGCCAGATAGGGCTGTCTCGAAGCCCGTTGCCTGAGCCCAAAGCGACGACTGCTCCGCTTTACGCTACTTATACATCACGTGCGCATCACCGCGTATGTACCGCGGCTCCTGCACTGAACACGTCGTGGTTGTGAAACTATTTATTCGAGTAGAGATCATAGAAGCGGCTCGCGTCTCTCTCACTACCTCTAACCGGTAGGTACGGTTAGTTGGTGGTACTACGGTTAGCGCTCGGACTAGATTTCTACCAAGCTACGATATGTCATATGCGTCAAGCGGTGATCATAGTTTTTCCATGGTTGTCGCTTGGCCCGTTATTGATGCTTATCCAACAATCATGTATTAGGTATACGGGCCGCCTTACCTAAGAATAGTTAGATGAGAAGGGCACGTGGGCATCACTACAGGATTTAACTATTTATGTAACGCCTCACATAAACGTTAACACGTTCCAAATTAAACCGCCCCGCCCAGCTTTTACACGCTCAATAAACGCTACAAACCAGCGTTTTGTTGTGCTCTATGTCCCAAGCCCTTGAGATCATCGCGGTGCGACAACCGGCCATGACCGCGTTGACTGACTGCTGCCAACAAATCCTCAGACCGCTGAACATTTGCGTAATTACCTATGTGTGTCCTATTAGGTACGTACGGCAGAACTAGCCACTTGAAATCCTAATTCCTAAATGCGTTGTTGGTATATATGTAGATACAGCTGGTAAATAATATACTTCCGCTGTTTTAAAGGTAATAAGCTTTAGTAAGGTTTTTTAAATCTCAGTGGGTTAGCATATTTCATAACATAATATCAACCTGTGGTCGAAGGTAGTATAGAACATAAACCCAGAACAAGACAGACTCATGGCTCTTAGAGATCTTTACTTTTATTTGCCGGCATTGCAGCTTTACCCTATTCCATAAAATGTCATATTGTGGTATTCCACTTATCAAAGATCTTTGTCCATTATTGCATTTGATCAAAGAACTTAGATGACTTCATCAAATCTACTAGGAACATCAATGTTCGATCGAACTATGCGGCCGAATTACAGAGGGATGACAATGATACCTAATCATAGCAGCACATAAGGTCGTAATTCCTCCATTTTTTCAAACTAGGTACCTACCTACACAAAATACTGTGCAAAACTTACCAAGAAAGCTTATAGTACAAAGAACTTTGATGTGTGGAATACCACCACACTATAGCATTTTATGGAATTGGGAATTTCGGCCTGGGGCCGATATTAAAGATTTAAAAAAAAGTATGTCCGAGTGACGGCTAAAATAAATCACGTTATATAGCTGTTGATCTTGTAGCCATTATTTATATTATAGGTAACCTGTAACACTGCCTGCGTAGCCTAATTTCGATTTAATTTTTTTCATCGAACAAATATAATCTAACATGAAGTAGGTAAAGGTAGGGGAAGTATGTAATAGTAGGTATATCTAAGTAGTGTAAGCTAGCTAAGGTTGAATCCTGTGATTCCTATAAATCCAATGAAGAGTTTGAAGACTAAACGCTACTTTGTATAGATACCTACTTAGGTACTATATGGAGGTATATTCTACTCGCATAAAACATTAGTATTTGTATTCTCTTTGTAAAACATCTGAGTGTAACGGAACGACTTTTCCAAACGAATCGTAACAAACAGTGATGTACCGTGTACATTCACTATTTTAGTCGATTATTCACGTCAAGTCCATCGAGTGATCGATGTGTCATTATTTAATCAACAAACAACATCACTTAAAAACATCAAATCGATCAAGAATCTGTTATTTTTTTTCAAGTCGTAGGTTATTTAGATTTTAGAGCCAAAAGCCAATTAAATCTTGCCTTTTTTCTTTCGATAAGTTACAATAAAGTAGGTATTATTTTCATAACTCTTCAATTAATCTTAGTTTCCAGTGTAAACGGTCATTTTTTGAGGTTAGACGTGCCAACGAAATAGCTTCACTTATTTTCAATCCTATTTCTGTAGAGTCATGAATGGTGAGAAGAGAACTACACGTGGGAGAGGCAGAGGCCGTGGCCGAGGCAGGGGTCGTGGCCGAGGACGCGGCAGGGGCAAGAAAGTGTTAAAAGTGATGTCAAGTGACGAGGAAGAATGCTCAGTGGAGGAAACCTCCCAGGAGCCCGAGGAAACAACAAGCGAAGACACCACGAAGGATGAGCCTGAGCCCACAGAGCCGGCTAAATGTAAATATATTTAATGTTATTACTTGGTTTTATTATCACAATCTAAACTTGGTCCTTGTAAAAAATATAATCTGGAGTGCACTAGCTTAAGCTAAAGATTATGAATCCCATATAATATTATAAATGCGAAAGTTTGCAAGGAAGGATGTATGGATGGATGTTTGTTACTCTTTTACGCAAAAACTACTGAATCAATTTTGATGAAACTTTACAGTATTATAGAAGAACACAGACTACAATTTATAAAGAGATATATCAAGCGGGCAAAGCTGCAAGTTTATTAGTAGTATATAACATGTAATTGAGAGAGAGAGAGACTAGTTTCTAGATAGTTTTCTAGGCAAGAGCAGACCATATAAATTTAGATCAACAAACTTTTAGGATATTGTCACCACACTATTATTTAAATTGGTCTAATTAGTGCCAAATTCTGCCTGTGTTTAATATGTAATTAATTATTGTATAGGAAATTAATTGAACGTTGTGAATTCATTGGCTTCTTCCTACACCTCTATAATTTTATTCCTACCACCTCCATGACTTTAATTATCCATACAATTTTATTCTCCACATCCAAGAAATATTAGTACAGTCGACAAAATAAAGCTTTTCATTTCAATTTTGAGGACTAAAATGATTAAATCAGGAGAGCAGAATTTCATAGTATACATATACAGGAAATTCCTTGCATAAGGATTTAACTCCAATTTTTATCAACATTGCTCGGTCATTCTGCAGCTCAAGTACTACCAGTTTAGTGTGAAATAGATCATTGTATCAGTCACTAACGATGAGATGGAACAGTGGATTTCTAATATTGGGATCACTCCACATAATCTATCTGAGATTCCCCACACATGGACAGGTTTTGGAATATTGAATTGGAGTGTTCATGTGTGTGGGCTCTTAAAAAGTCATTCAGACTGCAAAATAAATCATGATAGTAATCTGCTGATCATTCATTGTACCAAAAACTATTCATTTAAGAACTTTAATAGGCTGTTTGTGTGTGTGTTGTATAATATCACTTTTATCATGAATTTTATAGAGATAGTGCTTAATTCTATATCAATTGACCTCTGTGACAAGATAACATATTTTTTTTCTGTGAATGATATTCTTTCACTTTATAGAGTAGTCCTTTACATTTTTCATTCACATTCAATTTGTTAGCGACTTGATTTTTGATAGTATGTATCTTATAGCTCTTAACAAGGTTATTAAATTAGTGCATTTCATTACTAGCATCCTTATCCGTGCTTTGTAATCAAACTATCAGGTATTCAGTAAATATTTTTTTACTTTATAGTGGAAGTACCCTCAGACATATCACAGCTAGAAGCACCAGTGTTTACAACACTAACAAGAGGTCCACCGGAGCCCATGCTTCGTTTGGACTGGAGTCACCGAGCTGCTCTCATCGGAGAAAAGCTCATGAACCCCAGGATATACTGCTGTGATATCTGCTCCAAACCTATACTTATTTATGGGCGGATGGTGAGCTATTTGTTATGTATTTTATTTGTTATTATATTATACTGACTTAATTTAATTTTGGACATACTACATAATTAGATTTTAACATTAGTTCTCTAAATTATTAGGCATTATTTTAGATTTTTTACTAACAATTCAAACACAATGTATGTTGTTACTGAATAAATACAATACAACACAATATTAAGCAAAATTTTTTCTCGATTTAAAAAAATAATGCTGTAAAGAGTTCATATTTTAAACTATTTCAAATATCAAATACACACTGAAAGTTTCAAAGTTGAAAATTTCAACTTATCCTTGCTAACACAGTAACCTGGTTGGTGGCAGACTACACAAGCAAAGTGGTGGTATTTCCTTGTATAATAAAAGATATGAATAGATTAATGATATGTCAACTGTTGTTGTTCCAGATACCATGCAAGCATGTGTTTTGTTTGTCTTGTGCTAGAGCAGAGCATACACACTGCCCTCGGTGTAGAGAAAAGGTAAGATTGATTTTTTTTTACTCTTAATATGTTTACATTTGACAAGTACATCCCCTCACTACCTAATCTTATGCTGATGTGTCTAGCTGCTAGCCAGAACACACTAATATCCTTGAACAACTAGAGTATGGTAGCCAGGCAAGCACTAGAAAATACCCTAGCACTACGAAAAAGTCAAATTAAAAGTTGCTCTAGTTATTTTTGTGAGTTATTTTTGTGAAGCAAATGCCTTAGCAGACTTTAAGAGCTTATTTGAAGTTGCAGTGGTGGCTGATATTTTCAGGCATCAACATTTTACATGAAAAATGTTGTAACATTTTCTGTGAAGCCAAGCATAATGGTCCGCCTGGTGGAAATAAAGGTACACACATTTCCCTTCTGACAAGAAAAAGTGGATCATAGCATTGCTCATCAAAAAATATTGGAAACCAATAATGCTTCTAGGTTATATAGTGACCATTTCAAAAGCAATGATTTTTAAGACGCGAGCATGTTTACTGTTTATAGTTTTTCATTAATCCTCAAAGTAAACATCAATGACAAGCACCAGCGACAGTGGCGCCATCTGAGATTAGCTTTGCCTGTACCTCCACATTGGTAATTTTCTTGATTATTAAATCAGTATTTCATTTATCATTCTGCTTTTGTTTTAGGTATTAAGAGTAGAACAGACTGGTCTGGGAACTGTATACATGTGCACCCATTCAGGAACTAGATATGGCAATACTGGCTGCAGAAGGACCTATCTATCACAGGTAAATTATAAATAAAATACCTTAAAGTTACATAATTATGTAATATATTTTAAAGTGTTAACGGGATTTACAGGAAAGTATTTACCACATTAACGGGATGTTCATATAAATATTAACATCTCAATAATTACACTACCAACAGGATTGGAATCTGCTTCTTTGGGTTATCTAGACCAGGTACTTTAACCATCCAAGTCTTAAACACTAAGCTATGTGCGTTATTGATGTTAGCCCCGAAATTCTTGAAATGATGACTTTCTTTCAGCTTACAAGCCGTGGCTCCATCTAGCAGATATCGCTTTGTAGCAATTGATTACACAATAGTACTTGTTTTAACAGTGTTGTACTCAAAACTTTCCATACTTTGACTATTCTTCTGTGTGTAGCAGATGAACACTATACCGATACCTCATATTTAGACAACTCTGTAGCTTAGTTGGTATTAAACTTGCCTGGAATGCGAATGGACCTACTGCCTTATCAGCTAACAATCTCGTGTTCGTTTTCAATACCAGACCGATTAAAACCAGCGGTCACTAGTCTTCGAGTGGAAGGAATAGTCTAGCATTTTCGCTGGTTATTAAAGAAATAAGCTCTTACAAAACGAAAAGAAGCGAAAACTATTGACAACTCCTTCCACACGAAGACTAGTGACCGCTGGTTTTAATCGGTCTGGTATTGAAAACGAACACGAGATTGTTAGCTGATAAGGCACCTGGTTTGATTCCTGGCATGTGCAGGTTTTGTTTGGTGAGCCGTAAGTATAAAGTTTGATCTTGGATGTTTATGTTATGTATCTGTGTGTCCATAATACCTGTGACAGGAAATTCTCGTGCAGGGATATGAGTGTATAAGTGTTCATTTGCTTGAATATACCCACAATTGTTAAAATAAAATCTGTATGCTCATTGCTCGTATTTGTGCCAGGACTTAACTAAAGTTGACATACTGTTTCAAATTGCAGAGAGATCTTCAAGCTCATATCAACCATAGACATGTGTCATCGGGCAATAATGAAAGCAAACAGGATGCAGAACCACCGCAGAGCTCGGTGGCTATCGTGAAGCCTATCACAGTGAGTATAGAAGCATACAAGTTTAGTTTAATCATCTTATGACCAAATTCAATTTTCTTTATTCATGTGGGCCTCAAGGGAGCGCTCATAAGAATCATTAATAACAATTACTTATCATTAACATCATTTTTTGACTCTGATGTAGAAATAATCTTTTTTAAGGGCATGAAAAAAGGTAAATCTTGTTTCTATGTGCATCAATGTATCTCTGCAAAGTAACATCTGCGGCGCGAGTACGGAAGTCGGTTCGATAAATTTGTCGAACCGAAAAACTCGATAAATTTATCGAATGTTGCGAGTACCGAAGTCTGAACGTAAAGTATTGTAGTAGCTCTCTATATTCTCTTTGGATTCGACCTAGCTTTTCGATAACTTTTGTCGATTGTTTCGAGGCTCGATAAATCCCACTTCATCGATTGGAACTGTCAATTTTATCGAATATTATCGACCCGAATAGATCCGTACTTGCGTCGCTGATTCTCTCAATCTCTTCACTGGTCAAAAAACCAACACATTCCAGCATCATCAGCAAATGACAATAAAGTGTGTGCCGTTGCTTGTTTTTTTTTGCCTATAGGCTTGCTTTTGATTGCTGTCTCACCTGATGTTAAGCGACGACGCGGTCGACGATGTCTTACTTTCTTTCATTGCAATTTTATGCCATATTTTACATATTGGTTGCACAATCATTGGCACTAATCTAGATTCTAGTTTTATCTATGATTTAAAAGAATTTCAATTTGAATGTTTTTCGGGAATTTATGTCAACACCAGTGTTGAAACAACAACTGCATAAATATGACAGGTATGCTGCATTCTTGCTCCTCTAGTGACTGATACAAATGACAGCCTCTACATAAGTTACAGAAATTGGTTTGTAAAAACGGAGGACCAGTGCTGTTCTTTACAGATGATTGTTATACAGGGTGTATTTTTTAGATGGGCTAGTAAGGGTAGATACTCCAACTATATTGTAGTTACAGGAAAACGTTTTTATAAGATGACTAATAATTTTTGAAGACATTTTCATCTGCATTCATAGATTTTGGGGTGCAGTCAGAAAGAAAATATGCAGTGTACACAAAATCTTCTTTTGGTGGCAAACAATCTTGTTTCCTATATAGGAATCAAAAGACTATCGTACCAACTGAGGTTTGAGTACCAGGAATGTCAGAAATCGCACAGAGAGACATCTCTATATATTTATTTTACTCAAAGGCACCTTCGCTCTACCCTTACTGCCCCGTCCAAAAAATACTCCCTGTATAATGGCACCCCCTCCCTTCCAGCTACCGCCGAGCGCCAGCGACCCGCGCGCGCACACGCACCCCCGCCCGTGGACCAACCTCATCACCGTGCCCATACAGGACCAGCCCGATCGCGGATACTACAACTACTCCTACCCGGTCGGTACATACTATTCAAATTCAATTTTAAAAGGTCTTTATTTAGGCATAACGACGTATACAAACATGTACAATACTAGTGTTAATTACCATCCTAGCAGTAACAAAATAATTAAGGATTCAAAGGCGTTCGTCGAGTACACTTTCATTACGAATTTGTGAAGTGACAGTATTTTACGCTTACGCTTACACACTCATAACCCGCACTAGGATTCCCTGTGTCGCAGGTGGCATGGACACACACAGATACACATCACAAACATCCAAGACCCGAGAACAAACTTTATGCTTACACAAAATCCGCCCCGGCCGGGAATCGAACCCGGGACCCCTCGCTTTGCAGGCAGGGTTACTACCAACTTAGCTACGGAGCCGTTTTAATAAAACATGATGAAATAATAATTAATAACAAGAGCATTGAATTTTGAGGTTCTAATAGTGTGTAAGTTTTAGAGGAACATTACATTTATGAAACAGTTTGCATTACAGTACATACTACATACATACACATCGAGATACTAACCCCGAGAGATGAAATACTGTACTATCTGATCTCACAACCCTGTATTGATTTTTCCATAACTAATATTATCTCCTCGCGCGGGTTCCCCGTGCGCTGGCACGCGCATAGAAAAACTGTTTAAATTATCACTAATTTATTGTTCTATGAAAATATTCTTAAATTATATAATGCACCCGGGCGACACGCTATCCAAATGTGCACTGGATGCAGGATCCCATTTATTAGTTAGGTAAACGCGTCACCCGAATACTCATATTACAACTTAGTATAACTAGTATATGGCAAATTGTGACCTTGCCCCATTTTACATGAGGTCGATGGGTCAAAATGATACTTTAACCGTAGCTTTGTAATGTTATTGATAGCAACTTCTCCGAATGCGATTTTTCATAAAGTGATTGTTTATCTTCAAAAATGTTGAGATGCGCGAGCGAGATAGCGGCGCGCGGTAACCTGCCCCTTAAAGCCATAGGTGCGGGCCCGAGCCGGGACTTGAACTCTGGTGCGTTAGATTGAAAGTCGCACAAGGGAACTTGACAGCTCAACCACACCGACAGCAAGACTGTGTACACTACTATAACGTGAGTTGTCTGTGGCAGCCACCGCAGCCGGTGCCGCCACCGTCGATCCCGGTGTCGTCGGTGCAAGTGCTGCACTCTATGAGCGTGCCGCCGCCCTACTACGCCGCTCCATACTCCGCGCCGCCTTCTACTTACGGACAGCCAGGTAAACGCAACGTCATGACACTTGTACCCTGTTCCAGAATGTTAGATCTTTTTTGTAAACAAAGAAATGTCACGAAAAGTCACTGTCAAAGTGACATGCCACTTGCCCAAAACATTTTTCACTTGTGAAAAATATTTTTGTTTCTATTTCCTCCGGCTTTGCTCTCGCATGGCACAATTATAACGTAACAAGAAACAAATAACAAGAACCCACAACGAAAACTTATCTAAACAAAACCACTACAAAATAACAAGATCTTTAACAACAACACATACGCAGCAAGATACACGCTCGAGTTCGGAGATTGGAACAAAAAAATACCCCAAGAGTGCACTCATGAAAGTTAATTATAATAGTAAGAAAAGTCAAGTGCTTATTTGCGCTATTTACAGGTGGCGTTACACCACTTCCATCCTCAGTGATGTCCAGCCTGCCTGACTCGTCGCGCTGGGCCGACGGCTACCAGCAGCCCACGCCGCCCGCCCAGCAGTGGGCGCCGTCCCAGCACCACTACTACAGATAGCCCACGTACCGGAGACGTCAGTGATGGTACAACTGACGTCCGGCCGCGTCCGTCTATCGGAGGTACCATTATTTTCGACAGAAGGATGGATGAGGACTTAGTACTCCTTTAGTGAATTGTACTTTGCTTCAACTTTAAAGTGGAATGATAAAGCTAACGGGGCAAAAAGACTATCATGTAACTTTTTTGTCGCGCGAAAGTGTTTGTTGAGGGATTTTTGTTAAAAAGAGATGCAGCTGTGGTCGCGTTGCGTCCTTTTCTGTGCGGGCAAAAGCTGACAAGTGAACGCTTTAAAAATAGTCGGTCGTTTCGGTGTAGCGATCAATATTGTAACCATGATAATAATAGTTTAAACCAGGTGATCAGATTTCAAGTTATTTTCTTACATGTTTGATCTGGGCATAGGAAAAAAAACAAGTTTGAAAACAAGTTTGTTGGCGAATAAAAACATCTTGATACAACATAACATAGTGGGAGAGCATTTCCTATCGCTCGTCTGGAGTAGCTCCCACCTTGTAGTTGAAAATCTGTCGCCAAGCTCTTAAGGTAATATTCAAAGACAACACCGCAAAACAATCTAAGAATAGTCTTAGCAAAGCATCGGCTAAGCCGCTCAATCAAATTCGTATTCAGAAACAAAGTTCGTGTACAGTCTAAGCTAAGACTACACTCTGTAATCTATGGCTATGTTGCTAATTTTTTGCTCCGGTACGTTTACCGGTTTTATCACTTATGTATGAATAGCAATACAGCAAAGACAGCATACACAAAAGGACTTTGTATCCAGGTCATGAAATAAATTAAAAAAAAAAGCATACACAAAATGTCACTGAGTGAAACAACAATATTTATAGTTTTATAGTATAAGCTATTTTGATATAATAATGAAAAATCTTAGTTTTCAAGTTTGACATTTCAACGTTTGGTTACTATGGTTACTACCATTTTCATTCGGTGGCGCCACTTCTGTTTTGAGAGTGTTTAAAGTAGCCAATTTGGTTACTTTCTCTGAATCTTACCCTAAGTGTTCCGGCATCTGCACTTGAGAAGAGCCAGTCCTTTTTAGGTTTGGCCGTGTTCACTTTCGATTTCACCTTCACTTAAGATCAGGCGCGATAGTAGACACACCTATTATCTCTTTTGGCGTATTTTTTTTTGTATATAGATGCAAACCAAAAAGGTTTTGTTTAACAAATTTATTAAGTTATACTAAAGTAAGTTTGTTTTTAAGTTGCAGTTTGTTAAATGGTGCAGCAACAGTTACTAACATTAATAAAAATAAAATAAAATCACATTAGTTTGGAAATAAATAAAAAATGTATGTTTGTGCACGTAGTTTATTTAATGTCAGTGTCAGAATCATTCTGGAATACTAAAGATTGTAAAAATGCGAGACGCGTAAAACAGTACAATTATTACTATTAAATGTTTAAAAACTTGAGTAAGGCAGAATAAAATGACTTAATCCCCAAGTAACATTGTTAGTGTTGTTGTGAACTTTAGTTATTATTTCAAGAAAAATTGTGTTGCCTTTAGAAAAAAAACATTAAGTAGGAGCTGTGAAATGTTGCAATGCAATGTCTACATCGTTCGCTAAACTTAGTTGTGCCTCGATTGGTCGCTGCTGCGCGTTTGGTTGTTATAATAATATTAAGTTAGTGCTAAATGCTAATGCTAAGAACACACCAAACAAACAAGAGCGAGGGAAGACTAAATCATCTGTCCCACCGCCTCGCCCACAAGGAAGCGAGTAGCTATTTTCTCGCTCAAGAAACTTACAACAATATGTAGATCCCGATTCAGTTAAATGAGATATATATATTAATAGTTGATCGCTGACTATTAACATTGCCTACGAGACCTCTCTACTAGTTTATCGCAGCAACAATATAGCTATTAAAGAAAAAAGTCACTCAGCGACGCCAGCTTGGCGTAATAGTACATTACGATATTAGTACGTAAAGATGGTTATAACATGCGAGGCGGAATTTCAGCCCGAGCCTAAGGCGAGGGCGTAATTGAGCCGAGCATGTTATAACCAATACGCACGTATATCGTACGACGTTTTTTAACACACTTGCGAGTAAACAGGAAAAAAAAACATTTAAATAAACTCAATCTGTGAATGCACACTGTTGCTTTCCCGCCATTTTACCAGCGCGCTTGAATAGCAACAGCGCGCTGCTCACTAGCTGGAGTGGTGCGGCGGCGATCAGTTCCATATTTGAAATGGCAAATAATACTGTTATGGAATTTGTATGGACTATAACTTAACTATTTGCTTTGATAACACACGCGTTTTTTATGACCCGCTTTACATATTTAAAACCGGTGGAATTATATCAGCTTTACGAGAGAGGGTGTTAAAAATAATAATATGGCAGGTATCACAAGAAACGTACATGAAAAAACAGCTCGAATAATCGCACCATTAAAACTTTGTTAAATTAGTGTACTTATTATTCTAATCTTAAGTGATATCGCATTGAATGTGTTAATATAATGTAACCATCTTGTAGGCTTGATACTATTAATAGCTAAAGGATTTGAAGTGGTATTACTTGTATGATCCAATCTGTAGATAAGTCAGACAACCTTTCAAGTATTAATCATGATTTTTGTGTAGTTCCTGTAATGAATGCAATAATTAATAATGCCTTGAAGCTTATTTAGTTACCTTTTTGGTATAATTTACTCTTTATAGGTACAATATTAGTTATGGCGGCTTTCCATCGGTTTTTTTTAGTTTTGAATGATGTGTGTAGGAAGAACATTATTTCCAAATTGCTGACTGCCATTTTCAACTCAATTTATCAGAGAAGGCTGAATTTTATGTTATACTAGACTAAAATGTAGGTACTCATAAATATACTATGTACTCTCACATTAAAAGCAATTTGTTTATGTAGTTGACTGTACCAGAGTAGATGAATGTTTATTTACGTACATAATATAAGTTCTATATAAGTATAAGGTGGATCTTATGAAAGCTATTTCTTCCTGTATATTAGATTATATTATATTTTCCTCTTATATATATATATACCTATGTTAGCCGAAGATGTTATTGTATTCTTATAGATATTTTGTTTAATACTGTAACTCATGTGAACTATTTTATATATTTTTTTCATGGTCCTAAATCCTATTGTATTTAAAAGAATAAAATTAAGAAGACGAAAGTGATTGGTTATTATTTATTTAAATTATTTAACACTAATTCAATATCAATTATATTTACATCACTCACCGTTCACGCATCATTTTCACAATTAACAAATGCATTAAAATTTTGCAAAAAAATACTTCAAATCTTAAGAACATAATATAATTAATAAGTTTAATAATAAGTAAGTAATGGATCCTTAGAAGAACAAATACTATTTTCATTTCAGTGCTTGAAATTGAAAATGTGAAATAATGTTAGCGTTAAAAGTAAAGGGATTGGTATTTTGGGTCTTCCACATGTGATGTTGAAATAAAAATTATTGTTTGGTCAATAATTTTTGGCATTCTCTCTTCATAAGGTTACAATTTCTTGGCCTCAAATTTTTAATATGTCGAGCTCTGTTCTATATTGCAACACAAAAATAAGCCTACACAAGTCTTCAAAAGTGTATCATGAATTTATGACAAAACTCAAAATTCACACAGCAATTTGTACAGTCGCCTGTAACTTAGTTTACATTTCATAATTTTTAAGTCACAGTATTCAATTTGGTAAAGCTGTACAAAACAACAGCTCTAAAATAATGTAACAACTAACTTGTGCTATGATCTACAATGGAGATTTTCTTAGTTGTCCGATACCTAATGTAAATAAACTCGGCGGCTCACCAACCATTGACAAAGCTCACCAACCATTGACAAGGCTCACGAACCATTGACAAGGCTCACCACCATTGACAAGGCTCACCAACCATTGACAAGGCTCACCAACCATTGACAAGGCTCACCAACCATTGACAAGGCTCACCAACCATTGACAAGGCTCACCAACCATTGACAAGGCTCACCAACCATTGACAAGGCTCACCAACCATTGACAAGATAGAAATTCAAATTCGAATCATGTCATTGCTTGGCGATGGGATCACCTGTTGATGCTATTAGTTGACAACTTGGCATCCGCAGAGTTTATTTACATTATTGGATAAGTAAATAAAACCTGTATGTATAATAGCATCTTTCATTGTCAGTAAAATGATTATTTATTGCAGTCCATTGTACCCAAATAGAACTTTCTTATTGCCGTTTTTCATCAAGCCATATCGTTTCAGGGCAAGCAGAGAATAGACTCCTGCATTCTGCCACTAGCATGAATGACAAACACTACATAATAATATTTCAAAAGAATAGTACTTTTTTATCACCTAAGAGACGGCACTTCTGATAAATATAAAAGAATTTTGACACAATTGGCCCTTCATTTTCACTAACCATAATGACGATATTACATGGTATATTCAAATTGAAGCACTTGCAATACAGGTTGAGTTTGAATTGGTATGTTATCCTGGAAGAGGGTGATTAGGACCATGGTTGTCCACAAGTTGAGAGAACCTTCCTTGGAAAAACTTTCCAAATTACCATTCAAAAAAATCGCTTCAAACATGAAGTGTGCAGCATTTTCTGAAATTGTTTCTAAGTCTCTTTTAATCAACATCATCATTTAATGTAGTTGAAGCGAATCAGCTGATCTAGAGCTGCCCGGAAATTCAGTAGTAAAATTTTGACGTTTTTTTTATTGTTCTACCTTACACTCTACAGACACTTGGTCCATACTCTTTTTCGTGATAACATAGCAATTCAAACTCAGACCGTATAATATGATAGTAGGCTGAACACACTTCTACCACTAGTCTACAGAGAGACCAGACCATAACCAATTCATACAGCGTGTATCTGCCGTAGTAGTCTGAAGTCCTTATTAACATTAGTCCGATTGAATGAGCGCTGTTGTATAACCTTGGATTCTTGTTTATTGTACTATACTATGACATTGGGGTGAAATGAACAAAAAAAAATCACAATGAATGCAGAATGGTTCATTTGTTTACACATGATTCGACTGTTAGCGCACCAGAGCTGAGTGGCCAACACAAAAATAGCCATAAAACGATAAAATATATTGCGCCAAAATTCGAAACAAGGACACTTGCGAGGATTGGTAAAAGCATCTTAAATTGAGTTTTTTAGACACTTACATTTTTCAATTTTGTGACAATTATGTGAACCATGTAATATCGTCGACAGACAGAGTACAGGTACAGATACATCTGGTACAACTGTTGTTACACAATCCACAAGTATATTGTTGCATCATATAAGCCTCAATCTAATAGGATAATTCAAACAGTTTCAGAAGTCGGTCAACTTTGTTTGTCATACATCTACGGTGGCGGTAGAACGTTGGAAACACAGCTAGGTTGATCGGTGGGTTCAAGATGCGATAAACATGATGTCTATCGTATCTAGAGTCCACCAAAGCCCTCCCTTGTTCTGCAGGTATACCAATAATGAACTTGACATACTATACAAATGGTATTGTAATGAACTACCCGATAATTACATAAATTACATGTAACCAAAATTAAAAGAACCTACAATGCAGGTTACAATTCCAACTGCTGACATTCCCTGTACTATCCACTATATGCTTCAATTATATGTAAAACGAACCCAAAAGAAATGCTTACTGGAACACCATTAAACGTAAGGTTTATTCATCTTACTAAACTTTTAGTAACAGACAAAAAACAAGTTGTCTATATTTCAACAAAGAATTTCGCTAGAATGTGACATACCAATAACCACATTGGTTTTAGACAGCCTTATGTTAACAATTGACTTGTAGATCACGATAGTTTGGTCACTGGTGGGACGGGTTCCGACCCCAAGTCCACTAATGTTGCTTCAGGGGGCGAGACAGGTTGGCTCGGGCCCGGCTCAGAGAATTGAGGTGTGACTTGTGATGACTGCATCTTTCTCACTGTGTCCATGTTCACTTTAGTTGATAGGTTCTTCTGTCGCGTCTGCTCCGATGTCTTTGATAGCCTCTCGCTTAGAGCTTTGAGTGCAATTTGTCTGCAAAAAAAGGCAATGTAGAGAAATAGTGTGTGTGTTGTCCATTGATGATGAATAATTGATTATGAGATAATATCCCTTTCTTAATCTACTTCAGCCTGTTCTAACTAACCAGGTTGCCAATGGAAAACCTCAGGATTTTCTGTGGTTTGTATAAAATCAGTTGCTCTGAAAGATCAAATATGAACTGTAACAACGTGACAAAAACTAAAGTTATTTACAACCAAGAGTCTGTCGGCAAAAAGAGGCTCCTAGAGTTTCAATACCCTAACCATGGTAGTTGGGTAGGCTGATTTTTATGCTCAGTATTGTGCAAATGGAGAGGCATTTGTTCAGCGGAGTTTAATACAAGCTGATGAACGTAAGAAATTAGAAATTACCGTCTCCTCTCCATATCCTGCGGTTCAACTCCCGGCATGGATATTGTGACACCGCGTGGGCTTAGCGCTAGATGCACACGGCGTTGGCTCGGCGCGCACACGCCCAGCCGCACGAGGCATCGGTGCGGCGGGCCCAGGATACCCCGTACCACTGGCTGGAGAACTGTTGGGAAGAAACTGGAACAGAAAACTAAATTTGAACCGGGGCGCGGCGACCGGTTTTGATAAGACTGCCCAAAATGCTGATAAGTGACCGTCAATACGGTTTCCGTCATGACAGGTCGGCTAGTGATCTTCTAGCTTACACACCGCTGGGCCGAAGCCGTCAAGAATAGAGGAGAAGCTTTGACCAACCAACCTGGACAATGCCAAGGCTTTTGACCGGGTCTGGCACAGAGCGCTTCTTTCGAAGCTTCCGTCGTATGGCATACCACAAGATCTATGCACCTGGGTCGCCAGTTTCTTGTCAGGTTGGAGAGTATTAAAGTCGTAATCGACGGGGTGTGCTTCGATTCCATGACTATTAACGCTGGCGTTCCTCAGGGATCTGTGCTGTCGCCTACGCTATTTATTCTGCATATAAATGACAGGTTACAAGTTTGTGACATGCACTGTTATGCGGATGATAATACGGGTGATGCACAATACTCCGGTCGGGCAAATGCTCTTCCACCTGAGTTAGAAGAGAGTAGAGCAGAAAGTTGAGGACTCGCTCGATCGAGTCTCGGAATGGGGTCGTAACAATTTAGTCCTTTTTAACCCCAAGTCTGTGCGTCTTATTTAAAAGTACCGCGGTACCTTTGAAATCGCAGTCTGGCACCGCGATTTCAGAGTGTTCCCTTGAATCAGCCGAGAGCATTGGAATTCTTGGCGTCGACATTTCGAAAGATGTTTAGTTCCATCATCACATTGCGAGTAAGGCTGGAGTTGCACCAAAAAGCTTGTTGTGCTGAACAAAGCAAAGCGGTATTTCACGCCGAGGCAACGGCTGTTGCTATACAAGGCACAAGTTCGTTCTCACATACCTACTGCTCACACCTTTAGATCGGTGCGCCTAAATATCAACTCGTCACTCGACGCAATACAACGTAGAACGATCCGAATTATCGATGACACCTAACTCACCAAACTCCTAGAGCTGCTTAATTTTTGCAGAGATGTTGGCTCCTTCTATATTCTACCGATTAAACAATGGGGCATGCTCGGAAGAGCTTTTTCATCTCATCCCACCCTCGCAGTTCTATCACCGAACATCTTGCCACCGGAATAAAGCTCATATACAAATAATTGAGTCCTGGACGCCTACCACCATCTCTTATAGCAGTATTATTTTAATTGAAAATTTGAACTAAAACCTTCAAAGATGGTGGTAGGCCTCCTGGAAATCTCATACCACTGATTAATGGCATTGTTTCACCTGTATACTTGCAAAATGTGGAACAAGCTCCCTCCACGGGTTTTTTGGCAGTGCTACAAAATGCAGTTTTTCAAGATGATTGTCAAACGAGTTCTGAAGAGTCGGCAACAACCAGTGTTGCAAATGTCTATAGGCGATGTTAACTGCTTACCATCAGGCGGGCGGTTTGCTTATTTACAACCGGTTTACATAAAAAAAAAATACAAAATTTCATCCAAAGCATTAGAGCCTTTTCCGAGATACACAAAATAATTTATATACAAGAATTGCTTGTGTAAGGTAAGTTATTGGGTATTTCTTTTATTCTACTTTTTAACTCACTTATCAAAGCTAAAATTGTCAGCCATGTCCCCTCGAGTCCCGCTGCTGTGTCGCTGCCAAAATCGTAGGTAAATCCATGAGAGGATGGTGCCACTGCCCCACATACATGGGTATGTGCCCTCTAAAGCTCCGATAGCCCAGAATATAATAGCTGCTATTAGGATGAGCAGTGGCAGTGACCGGTTTGTTAATTTTCCTGAAAGCAAACATAATTGATTTATAGTATAGCTTTAGATAATGATTTTAATTTATCTGTTTGGTTTGACTAATCACAAAATTGGCTAAAAAAATCCCTTTAGTCCTCTTCAATTTTGAAATAGCACCAACCCAAATGTATAACAACCAAATTGTGACCAAATCCATTTTTTAATGGTGATCATCATAATCAGAATTTTTTTCTATTTCTATGCTACATTATCTGGTATCATTATTGAATGATGATGATTTCAATTCAGATTTCTTGAAATATTTCCCTAATTTACTGTTTGTAAATAATGGTTGAATATGTAGAATTACATGTCAAAGTATGTCTATCTGAAATGAACATCATAAAACTTATAGCATTTTTAGAATCAATAAAAAGTATAAATATTAATAAAATAGTAGATATTGTCCAGTACACCCAGATTGTTTGTATACAATTTTTAAGGTTCTTATAGTTGACATGACCATGCCAGCCCCATTGGTGCATGTATTATAGCCAAGACATATATGCCAAGCTAGTTTTGTAACCAACTAGCTCACAATGAAGCCCGTCCCTATATCAGATTTAAACACATTGTATCATTGGGCCAAATAAAAACATAAAAAAGCTTAAATACACCAAAATAATGGTTATAGTAAAACAAACACTGCTTACCCAAAGGGGTCTTTATCAGCAAATGGTCTGGCATTATCTGCTTCACTGCCACACACACCGCAGCCAGATACCCGGCCAAGCCATGCACATGGATATCGAAAAGGTATGAGGTCAGTCCAGTACACGCGAATATCACTAAATAGTAAAAACTTGTCATAAATGCGACACCAATGTTCACCAAGATGAAAAACTTCATCATTTCCATTTGGCCCCATAGCGGCTCTATAAGTTTCCCACACAGTCCCACAGTAATAATGTCAATTATCACCTCCCATAGGTGTATTTCAAGGAACCAAAACGTGAAAGTAGACCACAGTTGAAACGAAGGTGGCAAGAGATACCCTGGCGTTACACTGAGAACGTCGACTACATCATCGGAAAACGATAGTATGTATCCTACAACCACTACTGCACATATGAACTTGACTGAAGGAGATGTGTTTCCCAATAAAGCCGAGAATTGTTGTCGTAAATACGGAAAATTACGACTAAATACCCGAAACGCAGCCATTTTTGTGATGGATGAGGGAAAACATATACTACTCTGTGGGGAAAACGGAAAACCAAATTGAAATTGACTAATAACTTGAATTGTCAACGTCGATTATGATACAAGGTGAGTGGTGACAAGCGACAAATGTCAATTGTCAAGTTGTAAGATAATCCCTGATGCACTGAAAATTGCTGATACATTGCGGTTTTGTATGTACCTAAATAAAATAATCGTTAAATTGCGATTTTTTAAAAGATTGTCTCGTGATCTTGTCATTGTCAAAGAATATACAGGCCGTCTTACGTCTTTGCCACATGGATGGAAACGTAGTACCTCTAAGTAGTCTGTGGATGGAAAGTACCTTATAATTATACTGTAGATAGCGTAGACGGACTATCTTCTCTGTCTACGGTAGATAGAATAAAGACTTCATTTTTATTTTAAAAACAATACGAAATGCATTCAAAGAATTTTAAATAATCGCCTGTCTGAACGGGGAATCGAACCCGTTAATTAACTGGGTTAGATCTGGGGATCTTGGAGGCCATCTGATTTCTCTATGAGTAGGTACCGATCCAGCGGCCCGAGTACGGATCTTTTCTATAAATAAAATTCGATAAAAGTGACAGTTAACATCGATAAAGTGGGTTTTATCGATTTTAACTGTCAATTTTATCGAATAAAACCCACTTTATCGATTTTAACTGTCAATTTTATCGAAAAGATCCGTACTCGCGCCGCAGGAAGGAAAAAATTCCACAAACAACTAAGGGATACTACGATAATTCCTTGAGTCGGAGCCACGGCTATTCATTATTCTGAACAAAATTTTAAATGTTAAATATCATGGTCTGCCTTTTTTATTTTAGATACTATTTAGAAGAAATAAATGTATATGATAATATGATTGAGCCTTTCGATCGGTACAGTAAAATTACAGCTCTTTTTTTTATTATTTTACGGGCCGTGGGTTGCGGCATGCATGTAGCAAAATGGGACGTACTGTATTTATATGTACTTGTCACAATATAGCACCTCACGATAATCGATGACGCATTGCACAACATAACCGCAGGTGCTCTACGTGGAAACCACCGCTCCGCCGCTGTTGCGAAAGCCAGCCAATACGAGGAACCTTTACCTTGGGATGCCCACCTGGCATCATAATTAGAGTGCTTGATTTTTACTCACTTTAGATTCTCACATCGAATCATCGTCACGTATTGTAACTAGATTGTAACTTGTAATAATTAATTATTTTTATTAATTAATTAAATATATTAAAATTAAACTCGGTTTTTTTTTGCATCCTCAACGGCGGCGCTTCGTAATTGGCGCAGTCGGTAGGATGCTCACGGTCGGTTTCGCGTAGAAGATTTCCGATTTCGAATCTCGCTAAAAGCCGCCCGTGTGGCTCGTCTAGCCACGTCACGAGCATCCGAATCTACATCGTCGTGCTGCCACAGAGGTATCCAGACATCGATAACGCAAAGGGACCGAGATAATGTTCATGTGAGTACACTAGATTCTTTTTAGTGATTGCTCGTTCCTAGCCTTAAGCCTTTCCTAGCCGTACTAATAAATTTGCCAAGATTTTTCATTCAAGAGAATCGAGGGAACCTAGATTAGTTATTAGCAATAGACAAAATTTTATAGATCGTAGAAGAAATATTAGTTTAAGTGCTATAGAAGAAGAAATAGAGATGGCTGAACTTGACACTATCTATAAAGCCCTAAGGCTGGTACCGGATTTTGATGGAAATCCTAACGTACTAACCAGGTTTATTAAATTATGTGACCAATTAGTATTGCAGTTTTGTAACCAGGGTAGCAATGACCTGAGTAGGTGTGCCCTTATTAATGGGATCCTGAATAAAGTAACAGGCTCTGCTGCTCGCTTAATTAATTCCAACGGGATTCCCAGTGACTGGAGTGGCATTCGTAGTACGCTGATTAATAACTTTGCCGATCAAAGAGATGAGACCGCTCTTTACAATGATTTAGCTATCCTAACACAAGGCTCTGGCACCGCCCAAGAGTTTTATGAGCGCTGCCAGAATCTATTCGGTACTATCATGACGTACATAAGTCTACACGATTCTGTCGAGACTACCATTAGCGCTAAACGTGATTTATATCGTAAACTAACGCTCCAAGCATACGTGCGCGGATTAAACGACCCACTAGGATCGCGTATTCGCTGCATGCGCCCTGAGACGATTGAAAAAGCTTTAGAATTCGTTCATGAGGAGACGAATACCATATACATACAAAATAGGAACCAACGTTTACCGGATAAGAAATCATTTAATCCTATGCAGGCACCAAATCATTTTGTGAACTCATACAAAATGCCTACTGAGCCATTTTCTATGCCCGCGCCTAGGCCTTTTAACTTTAACATGCCAGGCCTCTCGCGACCGCAGTTCACTCCACAAACTCCGCCGCAATGGAGACAAAATCTCTACCAACCCCGACAGTTTGGTCCGACACGCACACAGCAGATTTTTAGAGCCCAGCCATCGAATTACAACCCTCAGCATAATAAATTCCAAATTGCCCCGCGGCCCTATCAGCCCGCTGTTAACCAAGCGCGTCCAATGAGTGGCGTAAGTCACTTTGTTACACGACAATTACCATCAACGCCGCCTGGACTCACCGGTCATAACTGGCTAAGACATGGGAATCCACCCCCTACGAACTATCTTAAGAGTAGGGAAATGAACTACAACGATTGCATGAACGACCCTGTATACGCGGATTACGCCGAATACTATGAACCTTGCTACGATAACTATGAGTATGTAGAGTATCAGCCAAACGAATATTCCCTTCAGGAATATAATATCGATTGTCCAGTACAATCGCCCCACGCCGAAATCGAGGACGTAAATAGTACTGAGCAGGATTTTCCCAAGGATCCGAAATCCGACACCTTAAAATAGAAATTAATCTGCAAACGCAACGACAGCTTCCGTACATTCAAATCTCGTCACCACCCTTAAAACTTTTAATAGACACAGGGGCAAATCAATCCTTTTTAAGCCCTGCAGTAGTGGAACAATATTTCAGTGACTTTCCACTGAACTACGATCCTTTCGAAGTTTGCAATGTGCACGCTAAAACTAGAAGCGACTATTCTATCACGTTGCCTAGCTTTAACGAATTTAACGACACAAGCGATTCGACGTTTTACATTTACAAGTTCCATCACTATTTCGATGGTCTTATCGGTACAGACTTATTAGACAAATGGGAAGCAGTCATAGACTATAAGAACAAGGTACTTAAAACGAAAACCGCCTCGAATTCAATCAGGGTACATGACTCACGTAACGTGAACTTGTATGAAGATATTATACCGGCAAATACTTCTAAACTGGTTAGGATTCCAATTAACATCCACGACGGTGATGCGTTCATAGAAGAACAAACTATTTCTAACTGCATCATAGGCGAGTGCTTGACTAGTGTGTCAAACAGTAGAGGAATAGTTGAAGTAACGAATCCTAGTCGAAGTGACGTCATATTCTCAGTAGATCAAGCCGCCTTAGCCGAGGTGCATAACCTCGAGTGCATACCTGCAGACAGACAACCGAAACGCGTTAAAGAAGTACTCTCACGCCTCCGTACAAACCACTTAAACGCTGAGGAACGTACAAACTTAGAATTACTTTGTGCACAATACGCGGACGTCTTTTACTTAGAGGGAGAACCTTTAACTTTCACAAATAAAATCAAACACTCTATAAAGACTACAGACGAGGTTCCGGTTTACACAAAAAGCTATAGATATCCATACGTTCATAGACAGGAAGTACAGGAACAGATGGGTAAAATGCTAGAACAAGGTATTATTAGGCCTTCGAATTCCGCATGGAGTTCCCCAATATGGGTAGTAGCAAAAAAAGCTGACGCATCCGGAAAAACCAAATGGCGTATAGTAGTAGACTTTCGAAAAGTCAATGAAAAGACAATCGACGACAAATACCCAATCCCCAACATAGCCGATGTCCTAGACAAACTAGGTAATTGTCAATATTTTACTACGCTAGACTTAGCTAGTGGGTTCTATCAGGTAGAAATGAACCCCCAGGACATTCCAAAGACCGCTTTCAACGTAGAACATGGTCACTTTGAGTTTCTACGTATGCCGATGGGTCTCAAGAATAGTCCATCTACTTTTCAGAGGGTCATGGACAATGTACTAAGAGAGCTCCAAAATACTATTTGCCTAGTCTATCTAGATGATATAATAGTATTTAGTACATCCCTTCAAGAGCACATGAATAACCTAGAAAAAGTATTTCAGAAATTGCGCGACTCCAATTTTAAAATACAAATGGACAAATCGGAATTTTTAAAGTTAGAGACAGCTTACCTAGGACACATCATAAGTAAAGACGGTATAAAACCTAACCCCGATAAAATAACAGCAATCAAAAACTACCCCATACCAAAAACTGCCACAGAGATCAAACGATTTCTAGGATTACTTGGTTATTATAGGAAATTTATTCCTGATTTTGCTAAAATAACCAAGCCTATGACCCAATGCTTGAAGAAAGGTTCTAAAATTGTCTTAGATCAAAATTATACACAATGCTTTGAGAAATGCAAAACGCTGCTAGTTAATGACCCAATCCTTCAGTATCCGGACTTCACCAGAGAATTTATTCTCACTACTGATGCAAGCAAATTGGCTATCGGAGCTGTCCTTTCTCAGGGTCCTATTGGATCTGACAAACCGATAGCGTACGCTTCTAGAACACTCAATAGTAGCGAAATAAACTATAGCACGATAGAAAAGGAATTGCTAGCTATCGTGTGGGCAACAAAATACTTCCGTCCGTATCTATTTGGAAGAAAATTTAAAATTGTTACCGACCACCGCCCCTTACAATGGGTAATGAACATCAAGGAACCCAACTCTCGCTTAACACGTTGGAGACTACGTCTCAGTGAATACGACTTCACGGTCATTTATAAGCCAGGGAAAATTAACACCAATGCTGACGCCCTATCGCGTATCGAAATTTGTAACGAGGAGTCTAGTTCAATAGTAGTTAACACCTCAGATAAATCCGACTCTGAAAGAACCGAGAGTGCCGACTCTAGGACTGATAGTGTTCATAGTGACGCTGAAAATCCCATCCTAGAAGTGCCTATCACTGATGATCCGCTGAATAAATTCAATAAGCAAATAGTTTTCAATGTTGTAGGCGATATTAAAAGTAGGCCTAGTGTCTCTAAGCCTTTCGAGTCCCATACCAGAACTTGCATTCAAATCTCCAAATCAAACCTAGAACAAGACGTAATAGATGCAATCAAAGAATATGTGAACCCAAAAGTAAAGACAGGAATTTTAATCAACCCCACACTAGAAATGTATTCCATTATACCAGTTATACAAAGAAATTTTAAAAATTCGGCAATGAGTCTAGTTCTAACTAAACGCGAAATTGAAAACGTTAAAGACTATTTGAAACAACAGGGAACTATAAAGAACTATCACGAAGGAAAGACTAACCATAGAGGCATCAACGAATGCTACTTAGCTCTTTCACGCCGGTACTACTGGCCTAAAATGAAGGAATGTATAGCAAGATACATCAATGAGTGTACTATTTGCGGCCAAGCTAAGTACGACCGCAATCCAACAAAACCGAAATTCCAAATTGTGCCACCCCCTACAAAGCCTTTCGAAGTAGTGCATCTGGATCTTTTCAGTGTCGATTCACACAAATACCTAACTATAATCGATGCATTCTCGAAGTATGCTCAAGCATATTTACTAAGAGATGCAACAGCTGTAAGCGTAGTTCAGGCTCTGTTAAAGTTCTCTTCACATCACGGTATGGCATTGAGATACGTCACCGATAATGGGCCCGAATTCACAAACCAGCTATTTCTAGAATTCAATAGATTACATAAAATAGACCACCATAAAACATGCCCAAACACGCCTAACGAAAACGGAATGGTGGAACGTCTACATTCCACCCTATTAGAGCATTTGCGTATCCTAAAACTAGAACACCGAAGTGAGTCAGTCACCAACCTTATGACTTACGCTGTATTAGCTTATAATAGCTCAATACACAGTTTCACGAAATGTCGACCGATCGATATAATAACTGGTCACCTAGATCCTAGGGATCCCTTAGACATGAATCTATCAGAGCACTTACTGCAGGAGTATATTCAAGATCATCGTAAGCGCATGTCAAAGGTATACGAAATAATTAATGAAACTGCACTCCACCACCGTACTGAAATAACCGAGAACATTAATAAGAACCGCGAGCCCGAGCAAAATTATACACCCGACCAACAAATCTTTATTAGAAATCCTTTGGCTAGTAGACAAAAGGTAGCAGCCCGCTACACGCACGACAAGGTACTAGCAGACCTGCCTATACATATTTATACAAAAAGGAAAAGAGGCCCCGTACCTAAGTCACGTTTGAAACGGGTGTCGTGACGTCTCACGAAGACTGGCCCTATTTGGAAATGGATACCTAATAACTTACTAACATGTTTTAATTTTCCTTGTCGGGTGTGTCGTGACGTCTCACGAAGACGGGCCCTATTTGGAAATGGATACCTAATAACTTACTAACATGTTTTAATTTTCCTTGTCGGGTGTGTCGTGACGTCTCACGAGGATGGTATCATTAGCAACACTACATTATCTATGGTAAACTTATAAGACTATTTGACATATGGCAACACACTGTATCTTATTCCGTTTCCTGTTAGTGAAAGTTTATGACTATTCTAAGTTTGCTGTGCTTGAGAAATGGCGGGGACGCTTAGGAGAAGTTCATCAATTATGAAAGCTAAGTAGCTAGCTAATACGGTAAACTAGTAATAACATACTCACCAATTGTTTGTGTCATTAATAATGTGTATTATTCTATAGCAGACTAGGAAATAGGTCTGAGCTGTGTTTAGTGATCTGGCGCCGCCTTGGTATAATGGCGGCAATGCTATGATATGTGATGATGGTAAATATCTCTGGATTTCGGTGAGTACTTAAAGGTTAATACACTCAAGGTAATTGCTTGTGCTTGGAATGTGGATATTGGTTGAATGGCGGCGTCGTAAGAGCCGGTCCAGTTCAGACTTATGATGCCTCCACGCTGTTGGAATATGGATACTTGTTGAATGGCGGCGTCGTAAGAGCCGGTCCAGTTCAGACTGATGCTTCCACGCTGGTGGAACTGACGCGAATCATAATATTTATCATGGCTTGTTGGGCTTATGCACTGTCTAGATGATGACTTAATGCTGCTGATGATTCGCACTATTTATGACTGTTCTTGGGATTGGCATAGTTTATGGTCGGACTTACATGCTGACAATGTTATGCACAATTCTGGTTTGTGTATGGTCAGCAGCTGAATGCCTCGGCGGCTAGTTCGCGCCACAGACCCAGGTTATAATTCAGTTATTTCTGAGCACCAAGAGAGGTGTGGGCCAGGGGCGCGTGCACTGGTCCAACCTATAGTCCCGAGGCCTCGGGCATTTTCCGCTGCGGCGGCCCAGAGTCTCAGCTGGGTCTGGTGGTTGAGGGTTCAGTAAATTCGAGAGGCGAAGTAACAAGAGTACTTCCTATGTTGTGTTGAATTATTTACCGTTGTAACCAAAGTGAACAGTCAGTCCGCATCAGTCTAATTACATGGATGAAGGTTGTTTGTCAGCACATCAGATGAGTCTAAGTACATTGTATGGTCTAAGTACATTGTATGTTGTTTCAGTATAGCTGAAGGTTGATCTGCCAGTCCCGCATAATATATACTCAGAGTGCCCATACATAATAACATAGTGTGGTGAACTATGTACTGATGTGTTCTAAGACCTATCCATAATAACTTAATGTGTTGAACTATATTGATGTATTATAAGACCTATATATAATAAGACCGCCCTTTGTACTACTAGACAGTTAAAATATGTTTCTTTTTATTTTATTTTTTTTGTATTTCATTGTAGTGTGCAAATAAAGAGTTTATCTATCTATCTATCTATCTAATGTAGGGTGTTGAACTATGTGCTATAAGAAGGGTGAAGTTTATGTAGGGTCATCTTATTATATTAATAGGTAGGAACCTTTATTATTAGGTATGAGTAGGAAATGGGGTCTGACCCATATATTAGTAGCAGATAGGATAGGTAGGGTCCTGGCAGTTGATTAGTCCGGTGAACACCGGCTAAACCATGGTTCCACATTACATGTGGAATCATGGTGCCAAACTATAATTACAGGTGGTGGCAATTTGAAGTGAGACGCAGACGTGTCAACTAAAGCGAAGCAGATGGAAATAGAGGTATACAAGGAAGGTACTTAAACAAGGAGTCCTTGAAGAACTCAGGTATGAAAGTCATACTTAATTATGATTTATCATTATCGTTGCGCCACGTTAAGATTTGTTTTTTGCCACTACCATTCTCATATACATGATTATAAACCCTATCAGGGCGTTAACGTGGGCGCGGCGACATGGTGGAGATGCTGGGATTCCGAATATCCATTCGGAATTATGAACATTCAGCAGAGAAAAGGATTATTACTAGAAACATTTTAATTAAGAATTGGTGCCTGGTAGCGGCATCTGTTGTGGAGTAGCGATACCAACGCGAAATCTTCGATCTTTGAAGTCAATGCATTATCATGTTTGATTAAACATTTTGTGTATGAATATCGATAAAACGTACTTAATTAATTTTTAAAATGTTGATGTATTTATGAATGTGTTGAAAAACATTCATTTTTGAGTTTTGTGACCAATATTTGAAAACCTGACTTAAAAGTGGCGCCACTATACTTGACTGTTGACTTCGACCTCAAATGACTCGTATTACAAACAAAAGAAAATCTTTTAAATTGTATTTGTTTACAATTGTGTTTACAACAACTATTCGTAGCTAAAATTTTATTTACGAATTTATGTTTTAACAATGTTGTAATATACTGAATTTAAACAGAGGCAGAAGAAGAGAAGTTACGTTTTTACTTCGGGAGCGAAAGTAAACAAATAATGATACGTTTTATCTATGTGGTTCTAAATACTTTTTCTTTTATTGTATTTGTCGTATTTAATTACGTCTTTATTTTACGAATTACAATATATTGGAAAGTTTACGGTAAACTTCGATTAGCGACTACGAGATATTGGTGATATTTAAAATAGGCAGCCATATTTGTTGTTTTGGAAATTATGCCGTACAATAACAGACAAAGAAAGAATTAAAAGGAGATTTAATAACAGTATGTTTCTCCGCTTTCTCATAAAAATGTACGTTACGCAAAAGGTAAAGTTATATTTATAGAAACAAAATGATCATGCCAACCAATTTTTCGAGCGGGCACCGGCTACACCGGGCACAGGTTATAGTGAAATAAAAATTGGAGAGAAGTAAGAAACAGGTTGGGAACATGGTGTTACGCCAGCTTGGTGTTTTCCTAAATGGTGCATGCCTGCATGGGCTATATTTATTGGCTTAAGCTGCGTGATTTGCCACCTTTGGCTAGAGATTGTAGGTTGCCACTAGCAGTGCTGGTTAGCTGGACGCTTCCAGTTATATTTTCAATTACTAACTTTGTTCAGTGTGTGCTAATTAACCTTATTGCATATTGCATTGACACAACAAACTCTATGAAGATAGTTTGACAGGCAATTTTCCTTGAAGCTTAGTTTAGCTGCCTGCAGCTTCTCATGCGTGGAGTGAGGAAAGAAGTGGCTCATAGCACACAGGTATAATGTTGCTTCCCATTGGTGAAATAATTGTTACTGAGATTAGCGGTGACAAACAAAGAAACATGGTTATATAGATAATTCAAGATTATTTAGTCATGTGGGTCCTGGGTAAGCGCTCATGAAAGTTAAGATAAATAAATGGTGCCATTTCAGATAGAGATGGGCAGACGGAGTGTAGGGTTTCTTTTCAAGGGGGTTTTTATAATGTCTTAATGCTAGTACTGTTATTACTTAGTACTTCATTACTAGTACTTTATTTACTGTTAATAATGTCCTGGGCTGTTCGCCTCCATGCATCTTTGTCATTTACATAATCCTTCATTTTTTAATAAAACTAGCTTTGGCCTGCCGTAAAACCTGTGTGGTGTTTCCCACAGGAGCCGTGCAATTTCCCAGAATGAAGGGTAACCTATGTTACTCTCCGGTCCTACTAAATTAAATCTATGAAAAAAAGGGGGGGAGTATCACATCAGTTCATCGAGACAATACTGCATGAAAGAAGGACAAACCTACAAACACACTTTATTATAGTACTGGTTAAATCAAATAAGCCAGTATATTGCTGTTTTTACATTACATAACATTATAGCAATTATAGTTATGCTAATCTTAAATGAAGGCATTATATAACAATTTTACTATACACTCTTTTTAACCGACTTGAAAAAAGAAGGGGGTTCTCAATGAATTTACTTCTAGATGTTTAAACTTTGCTCATGTTAACTATCTCAGTTATTCTTTTGAGAATTTTATTATAGAATCTTAACACCGTCAGCCTACAAACTATTTATTAGTTTTACATAAACTAAACCTGGGTACTACAAATTTGAATTTATTTCTCTTATGTCTAGTATAGGTACCTACTTATACTTAATAATGAGACAATGAGTCTACATCTTTCTATAATATTTCAATTGTATCTACTTCAGACTCAAAGCTGACGGGGGCTGGACACTGTTGTATGGAATGTATCAGCAACAACTTTATCTGGCATAAGGAGTCTACGATGCAAAGGACAATCTTACTTGATAATGGATTTCCAAGAATGACAACTCAACATGGAATATGATTTAAACAACCGTCTGTTTTCTGAACAAATAACACAAACAGAAAAGGCTCTCATTCTCTGTAAAATGCAAGGGAACTACAACTAAAAGGAGAGGAAAACTGTACCAACTGTAACAATCACAAGGGATTACAATAATTCTACACAATTACCTTCCCGGCTTTTTAAATTATAGACTCGCTACTTACTGGTAGCTTACTGGTGTTATACTTGAATGGCATTAAATATTGGATCAAATCAACGGAACCTACATGATGTGGATAAATTATTGTATTTGAAGGCATCTATAAAAGGACAAACTAACACAGTGATAAATGGATTATAGAGACCACTAATAAAAATCATCAAATTGCTTTTTCAATACTAAGGGATGGATATATAAGAGAATTGCAGATAATCAATGCTATCAATAATCAATGCATTTAAGCTCTCTAGAAGACACAAATATGAAGTTTCCAGAAGGACTAAATTTAATGTTGGAGTGTGCGGTGAAGAATGGAAAGACAACATTCTTGTATGAAGTCAATTTAATCTCTATTTAAACATAACACATTCAAAATAGAAGTAAACTAAAACTACAAGTTAGCACTTTATATAAGGGAGTGTACCTACTTAATAATATAAAGATGCTTACATACTATGTAGGCACACTACAAAATAAATAAAATTAAAATGACCTCTGAATGGTTAGTAATGGTACCAATATGAGAAACAACTGGGAATTATAATATATGTAAGAGAAGAGGTGAATTTACAATGCATAAATAATTTATTATGATAAAACAGCAATCTTTACTATATCATTGATGAACAAACATAAAGGCAAGGACATATTTCTTAGCTTGATGGTTAACAATAATGAGATAATTACTAGAGATTCAAGACCAATTATACAACATTTAAAAGGGGATGGCCAACCTTTTAGGAGGAGTTATGAAACTCATTGAGATACATTTATTTTCAGTTATTGAGATATGTATAGTCAGAGATGTTCAAAAGGAAAAAATGAAAGTTAAAGGATTGATGTTACAACGGTTACGGAAATGTTAATTTAACAATTATTGGATACAAAAGAAAGGCGACTAACTTCTATACAATACACAACAAAGATCTATGTTCAAAATGATTGGTCATGAAAATAATACACATTCATTATGTGTATAAGGAAAATCATCAATTGTTTCACAACGGCCATAGTTGAAATTACAGAATTAAATGTAGATTGCATTAAATGCAGAGTTTATTAAATTTGGAATTCAAAGAAGTTACATCACAGAGAAGATTGCTGAAGACTGCAGTTTACTAACTGAGGAGGAAACTTATCTAACTGTATTTACATTTGGATATAAAATATGGAACTAGAACGGGATAGCCAACTAGTTAAATTGATAATGAGAACTCATAATAACTAAAGTAAGGTACTATTTGCTTATGTTAAACTAGTAGTGTTCCATATTCGGAATGAATACTGAACGTTTGGAATAACAAAAGCGACAATTTGTTGAGGACAGCTCACACTATCAGACCGTGTAAATATATGGATTGAAAATGGCTACAACCATTCACTTTATTGATGGGAAGGATACAAATTGGAGATAACCGGTTTTTTTAGTATAGTCTGTCTGTTAAGACAATCAATCATTGAGTGTGACCAAGTTGAATGAACCTGATCCACCCTTGGACAAAGGGACCTGCAGATTTATGAGACTTACAGTACAGATTCTCTAGTAGAGATGGAGGTAGTTAAATGGTTCAATGAAAATACAGATAACAGATATTGTACAATCTACATGTATTTAAGTACATGGTACTTACAAGCTTTGGTTGGAATACTTTTAAATTATATTAGGATTAGCCTATGAACATTCAGTTCTTTACTTAAAGGGATGGATTCCAAGACTTTATTTCGTACGATGACAACTTAAAGGAACACCTATGAACGGGTATTATAGAGACGATTGAAAAGAATGGTAAATTACCTTGTCCATTACATATTTTCATTATGGAGTCATAATAATTGGATAGCCAATTTATACTGTTTATGATGTCTCAGTGAAGACAAAGGGTAATAAAATCCTGGATCAATTTCTTTAAAGTGGACCAATGATGTTGGAAGATTTAATATAATTACTCATTAACTTAAGATGTCAAGTAATTGGTATACTTATCAGCTAATGTAGAGAAAGCAATTAGTACTGCAAGAATAAAACTAAGATGTAACTATATTTGTATGACTCCAGGATACTACAAAGGCAATCATATAACATCATCTATTTCATTCAAAAGGGACAAGCTTTGGAAACCTAGTTCATGACATATTATATGAATATATATTGTGTAGACTGAGTTAAACTCAAAAGGCAATATCTGTGTATGAAAATTCAAAGGAGGCCTTTCAAGAGAAAATAGTCTTCAAATTCAAAGGGCTTCAAATGACATTTGCCAAATACATGTGTGGATAAAATAGTGAAATTATTAGGACATAATGGACATTTGGAAGAAGATACACTTCATTTAAGAATAAATTATTCAAATAATGCAAACGTTAAACTACTCTTCATATTGAAAACAGTTTCCATTTATGATCTATGCGGGGTTGCAGTGCACTAACTGGTACCTGCTAAGATGTTACTACAAGCTTTATGGAAGATGAAATCATGAAAACAAAATGCGATGTACCATTTGACGGCTCCGTAGATAAGTTGGTAGTAACCCTGCCTGCAAAGCGAGGGGTCCCGGGTTCGATTCCCGGCCGGGGCAGATTTTGTGTAAACATAAAGTTTGTTCTCGGGTCTTGAATGATTGTGATATGTATGTAGGTGTGTCCATGCCACCTGCAACACAGGGAATCCTAATGCGGGGGTATGAGTGTAAGCGTTTATTTATTATCCAAGGAGGAGGCTGAGAAAAGGAGAACAATTAATTTTACCAAATAACTTAGAAGAAATTAAAGGAATAACTTGCCAGTTTAGTTGTAAAAGTAAAACAGTAGAAGGGATGTCAAGTTCATTATTTTTCCAATTCGTTAAAATTAAATTATGTAGCTGTTGTCTAGACACAATTGTAGAGAATAACTAGCGTTTGCAATTGTAAAATCATGCCGGGTATGTAGAGTACCTATGTATCCATCTACTTATAAAGGATAAAGCTAAAAGGCTCTAATATAAGTTAAAATACATACAATATGTATATTCATGTAATAATTTAATACGACTTATTAAATTCAGTAGACATATCGTTAGATTGTTATTGAGTGTTACAATTCCAATAAATTACTTAACCTGTTTGTCTCAGGAGGAATTGGAGAGATAAAAACTTGCCTGTACATTATGTTCCATCAGAACTGAAATAAGCAACCAAATCTATCTTTGCCAAAGAACTAGAAAAGTGGTTCATCAGATCGGACTTCACATTGAAATAACTAGCGAATGTTGGCTACTAGTATATCGAGTGTCATTTTTTCTTTCGGTTGGCGAAGGTCTCTCGAATATAGTAAGTAACAAGAACAAGAGATATCAGACATGGAGCTTTATCAGCCTACTAATAGTTGAGAACTGAAAAGAGAAGAAATCTAGGATTATTCAAGAATTATTGATGGCATACTGAGAGGTGTAAGGATTGTTAATTTACTAGAAAATTATCACAGATATACATTGAAGGAATTATTACATAGGAGTCAAGCAAACAGAATAATTTGTCAATCATACTGGATACCATAAGGTGTGGATTACTCCCATACCTGTCCTGGTCAGGACTGAAAATGAAACAAGAAAGAGTTGGATTTGTCTTTTACAGGTACAGATGTCAGAGCTATTTATATTTGATAATGGTTTAAGATTTAACAGCTGAAGAAGCTATACTGACTCTAAAAGGAATGATAGCAACCAGAGCAACACCAGTTCTTATCTTATCAAGCAATGCATAAACTTCAAACTTTAGTAGAAGTCTTATCAAAACCATACTGTGTGGAAAATAACATTCAAAGTAAATTGAAACCAGAGCTATGGTAAAATATTGCACGGATTTACCGATAAGTATTTATCATGAAAAATACAATAGATTGGAAGCAAGAAATAAGGTGATAATTATTAGGTCATTGGAAGGAAATCGAAAAGCAAATGACAATGGAGTAGGGAGTACAGTTTTGAAAAATGAAAACAAAGAAAATGAGAGCTAAACAGAGATGACAGAAAAACAGTTGAACAAGATGCAGATAAAAGCATCATAGCATAGATTAGTCTGGAGTCCTAGAGGTGAACACTTCGATAAGTTATTACCTACTATTACTAACATGCTTTAATTTTCCTTGTCGGGTGTGTCGTGACGTCTCACGAAGACGGGCCCTATTTGGAAATGGATACCTAATAACTTACTAACATGTTTTAATTTTCCTTGTCGGGTGTGTCGTGACGTCTCACGAGGATGGTATCATTAGCAAC
The DNA here is from genome assembly GCA_907269065.1 of Crocallis elinguaria. Lineage (NCBI taxonomy): Eukaryota > Metazoa > Arthropoda > Insecta > Lepidoptera > Geometridae > Crocallis > Crocallis elinguaria. The sequence continues at coordinate 3,513,723 of OU026079.1, read as the reverse complement.
ACTACATTATCTATGGTAAACTTATAAGACTATTTGACATATGGCAACACACTGTATCTTATTCCGTTTCCTGTTAGTGAAAGTTTATGACTATTCTAAGTTTGCTGTGCTTGAGAAATGGCGGGGACGCTTAGGAGAAGTTCATCAATTATGAAAGCTAAGTAGCTAGCTAATACGGTAAACTAGTAATAACATACTCACCAATTGTTTGTGTCATTAATAATGTGTATTATTCTATAGCAGACTAGGAAATAGGTCTGAGCTGTGTTTAGTGATCTGGCGCCGCCTTGGTATAATGGCGGCAATGCTATGATATGTGATGATGGTAAATATCTCTGGATTTCGGTGAGTACTTAAAGGTTAATACACTCAAGGTAATTGCTTGTGCTTGGAATGTGGATATTGGTTGAATGGCGGCGTCGTAAGAGCCGGTCCAGTTCAGACTTATGATGCCTCCACGCTGTTGGAATATGGATACTTGTTGAATGGCGGCGTCGTAAGAGCCGGTCCAGTTCAGACTGATGCTTCCACGCTGGTGGAACTGACGCGAATCATAATATTTATCATGGCTTGTTGGGCTTATGCACTGTCTAGATGATGACTTAATGCTGCTGATGATTCGCACTATTTATGACTGTTCTTGGGATTGGCATAGTTTATGGTCGGACTTACATGCTGACAATGTTATGCACAATTCTGGTTTGTGTATGGTCAGCAGCTGAATGCCTCGGCGGCTAGTTCGCGCCACAGACCCAGGTTATAATTCAGTTATTTCTGAGCACCAAGAGAGGTGTGGGCCAGGGGCGCGTGCACTGGTCCAACCTATAGTCCCGAGGCCTCGGGCATTTTCCGCTGCGGCGGCCCAGAGTCTCAGCTGGGTCTGGTGGTTGAGGGTTCAGTAAATTCGAGAGGCGAAGTAACAAGAGTACTTCCTATGTTGTGTTGAATTATTTACCGTTGTAACCAAAGTGAACAGTCAGTCCGCATCAGTCTAATTACATGGATGAAGGTTGTTTGTCAGCACATCAGATGAGTCTAAGTACATTGTATGGTCTAAGTACATTGTATGTTGTTTCAGTATAGCTGAAGGTTGATCTGCCAGTCCCGCATAATATATACTCAGAGTGCCCATACATAATAACATAGTGTGGTGAACTATGTACTGATGTGTTCTAAGACCTATCCATAATAACTTAATGTGTTGAACTATATTGATGTATTATAAGACCTATATATAATAATGTAGGGTGTTGAACTATGTGCTATAAGAAGGGTGAAGTTTATGTAGGGTCATCTTATTATATTAATAGGTAGGAACCTTTATTATTAGGTATGAGTAGGAAATGGGGTCTGACCCATATATTAGTAGCAGATAGGATAGGTAGGGTCCTGGCAGTTGATTAGTCCGGTGAACACCGGCTAAACCATGGTTCCACATTACATGTGGAATCATGGTGCCAAACTATAATTACAGGTGGTGGCAATTTGAAGTGAGACGCAGACGTGTCAACTAAAGCGAAGCAGATGGAAATAGAGGTATACAAGGAAGGTACTTAAACAAGGAGTCCTTGAAGAACTCAGGTATGAAAGTCATACTTAATTATGATTTATCATTATCGTTGCGCCACGTTAAGATTTGTTTTTTGCCACTACCATTCTCATATACATGATTATAAACCCTATCAGGGCGTTAACGTGGGCGCGGCGACAACGGGTACCTAACAGTGCTCGTTTGTTGCAGGACACTGAAAATACTGCTCGTTCTGACGTTAGCCCAAGGCCAGAAGCTGGCCCAAGCGGACGAGATAACACTTGAAAGCCTAAAAGATGGACCAGGTATTCTCCCTTTCAACCTAGGACCTGCCAGAGTTGTTTCACACTACCACTCCTTTGTCCAAACGTTAAATTTAGATGACGTGCGAAATAAATTAGAATACGTTAGGGAACAATTGCGTAACTTAATACCTCAATTAAATAATAAAACATCGTCGCTCTATGCTCCTCATGTCGAATACTTAGAAGAAAAACTAGACAAAATATCAGAACAATTAGCTACTTTCGAAATAAAACGTGTAAAAAGAGGTCTCATAGACGGTCTTGGATCCGTCATTAAAAGTATTTCCGGAAACCTAGACTATACAGATGCATTAAAATACGATAATGCCATTACAGTCCTGAAACAAAATGAGAACAGTCTAGCCGTTGAAATAAATCACCAAATAAGTCTAAGCAAGCAGTGGGTCTCGCGCAGTTCAAACGTCACTGATAGCATCGTAGAAAACCAGCGTAAAATAGAGAAAATCGTTAACTCTATTCTTGAAAGTGATGTTAGACGCGAAACAGATATGATCAAGTATTTCCATTTAGCCCAGTTGCTTTTTATACTAGGAGATGACATAGACAGTTTGTCTAGCGAGTTTAGGAAATTACAAAACTTACTAGCATTTATTAGAGCTGGAAGCATACACCATTCAGCTATCAACTACGATACATTTCAAATTATGTTAGATAGATTAAAGATTTTATATAATAAGGAGGTAATTTTAGATATTAGTGTTAGGGAATATTTTGATCTATTTAAACTAGGATACTACTATAAAGGTAATGATATAATCTTGGTAATACAGTTTCCAATCGTCTCTCCTACTAACTATATCCTATACCGATTAGCCTTAGCCCCTAACCACGATAGTAAAATTCTAATCCCTGCCTATCCCTATGTAGCAATTCACGAGAAAGGTCTACTGTATATAGAGACAGAATGTCCGAAGTATAGCCACGGTCACCTCTGCGAGGACAACTTAAGCCGCCACTACGGGGAACAATCGGACTGCGTTGAACACCTTATTCTCCAGCAGCATATCCACGAGTCCTGTAGATTCACTTCAGTAATCCTGTCGTCTGAAGCTATGGAACAGTTGGACGATCGTCACTGCGTACTGAGCTTTCCCAACTTAACGAAAGTGCGCTTAACCTGCTCTCAAGACCAATACAAAATGTTACAAGGAAGCTACTTAGCCGTTTTGCCTAAGGGTTGCGCTCTACACACCCCCGCATTCACAATTACTAATTTCCACGACCAAATTGAGGGACAGATATTGAAAATTTCAAATATAGCAGTCAGTATGGAAGATTCGTATAAAGTACCTGTGAAGAAAATCTTAAAACTAAACACTATCGATCTGAGTCATCTACATTCAACTAACTCTAGAATTTCCTTACAAGAACCGGTGACTATAGAACCCGAAAACACATCTATATATCACACAACGATTCCAGTCTACACACTGTTCAGTGCAACGGCACTCATCATTGCAACACTGCTTATCCGCCGCAGATTTCTGAAGGAAAGAAAACGGATTCATGTTGTAAATGAGGAACAGAAAGGGGAGATTGCTAGAGACAGCAGCCCCAGAGATATAGGACCGTCTCTATCTTCACTATTCTCGGCGAAAGCCATCTAATAGTTGCAGATCTTGCGGAGGGAGATGTCACAATATAGCACCTCACGATAATCGATGACGCATTGCACAACATAACCGCAGGTGCTCTACGTGGAAACCACCGCTCCGCCGCTGTTGCGAAAGCCAGCCAATACGAGGAACCTTTACCTTGGGATGCCCACCTGGCATCATAATTAGAGTGCTTGATTTTTACTCACTTTAGATTCTCACATCGAATCATCGTCACGTATTGTAACTAGATTGTAACTTGTAATACAGTCAATCAGGGTAACTTTGACAATCTGGGTAACTTTGGCACTTTTGATCTATCATGATTCTTTATTTTTTTACTATAGAAACTAACAAAACCACAACCAAATTCAAAAACAAATCTATTCTTTGCCATCTCCATAAACAATCTTCACAAAAAAAAGTTAAGTGTCAAACTTAATTCAGCTATTATTTCAAAATGAAAACCGCGGTAATGTGGCGAGTAATTTTTTGAGGTGAAATACTCTGATTTTCATGCAAGTTGAGTTTAATTATAAAAAACTATTTTCTTTTTCTATCCTAGGCCTATTTTTTGTTGAAAATTGCAAATATTGACTTTTTGTAATAGTTTTTTTAATAGATAAAAAATATGAAAAAAATACAGATATTTATACAGATAATTATTTTCAAATTCCAGTTTTAATAAATTGTATGGATAAGTGTAACTATAAAATTGAAGAGATAATTATTTTTTGGTTGACATTCTTTATTGTATCGGTAATAATTTGAAGCTCAATGTCAAGTTGATTGGATCTTAATTTTGTTGCAATTTAAAAATAAAATATAACTATTTGTCTATTTCGTTCTGGTTTTATTTTTCACTATGGCTACCCAGAACATATAAACGTTGATCTAAGATACCCAGAATCTTCAAAACACAAATAAAAAGCGATTTTAGTGAAAACCATAATTACTGTCAAAGTTACCCAGAAAGGGGGGGTAACTTTGCCATACCATATTTTTGTAATTTTCTTTTATAATTTCTATTAATAAAAGTCGGATAATTTTAGAATTATATTCTTCACGATCTCAGAACACAAATATACTTAACAACTTACGTCTTATACTTTTTACCAAAATCATACAAGCAAAAATGTGCTCGAAACCTGTCAATGTTACCCTGATTGACTGTAATTAATTATTTTTATTAATTAATTAAATATATTAAAATTAAACTCGGTTTTTTTTTGCATCCTCAACGGCGGCGCTTCGTAATTTACTGGGAGAATTGTCAATGTCAATTATTTGTCATTCGATTTTGTTGTTATTTATTATTTTTGTATTGTAGTACATAATCCGTATATTCTCTTTGTACATAATATTACTTCTAGATTAGAAATAATTAATTTCTAAATTGATTTTATCAAACGTTAATTATATGAGGCCTAATTACAGCAGCTTGCTAATTCTTATCTTTAATACTATTTTCATGGTGAGTAGGTAAATGAGTAATTTGAAACACAATTTCTTCCAAATGCTGAATTACATGATTCGTGTTTCAGGTGCGTCCTATTAAAACTGCAGTAGGAACCATGCGATATCTATCCCAGGCCGAAGCAGCTGCATTGGACCAGGAGTTATTCAATGAATATAAATTTAGTGTTGATCAGTTAATGGAACTAGCAGGACTCAGTGTCGCTGCGGCTGTTGCTAAGACTTTCTCACCATCTACGTACGTAAAAAATTACTGTGACTATATCGGCGCCCTATATCACTTCTGAGATAAGGCTTAAATAAGTTTGTTAAATTATATGACACAAATCTATCTGCTAAATACAAAACGTAATTCTTGATAAGTATTAGGTACCATATATGCTATATTGATAACGTTATCTCAATTTTTTAATGTAAGTAATGATTTTACAGGCATAAGTCAGCACTGATAATTTGCGGACCAGGAAACAATGGTGGAGATGGCTTGGTAGCAGCTAGACACATGACATTATTTGGCTACACAGTCGCCATATATTACCCTAAGCGTACACCAAAACCATTGTATGAAAACTTACTTGAACAGTGCAAGAGATTTGGTGTAAATATAGTTGAAAAACTACCACCGCCAAATGATCTTAAAAACGAATACAAAGTTCTAGTTGATGCGCTTTTTGGGTTCAGTTTTAAACCTCCAGTGAGGGACGAATTGAAACCAGCATTAGATGCTCTTATTGATTCTGATCTGCCAGTTTGCAGGTATATTTGCGTTTAAATTATTTAATATTACTCTAGTAGACTATGGTGCTGGGCCTACCTTGGATTATGGTTGAGTGAGATGGTATTTTGCACCATTTTAGTTGATGGTTTATGAACTTGATGGTTGACTTAAATATCATTAATTATTATCAGGAATTATTAAATACCATTATTCCAATTTAATCTTTTTTTTAATGTTGATAACCTCAGGACTACCAATTATTTAAATACTAATTATATTGTATAACAGTTGAATAGTTACAGTGTTTTGAATCTTTCCATTCAGTTTAAAATTATCAAAGAACAAAGAAAAAACATTGTGTAACTATACCAGTCCATGACATTTTCTTTATTACATTTCGTTATTATTTCAGTGTGGACATCCCCAGTGGATGGGATGTTGAGAACGGCCCAGGATCTGAAGGAACAGCATTAAAACCAGCAATGCTCATATCCCTATCGGCACCTAAACTGTGTGCTAAACAAGAGATACTAAAGGAGGCAAAACATTTTCTAGGAGGACGATTTTTGCCCCCAAAGATAATTGAAAAGTACAATCTAACTCTGCCCCCTTATCAAGCTCAAGACCAAGTTGTCCAGTTATAAATACATATTTCTCAGTCATAATACAGTGATTATCATGTATATAGTTTCATGATGTATAATAATTATTGTTAAATATTACTGTGTTGATAAATAATATAAAAGATAAGTAAACATACTAGCTTGCATTGTTTTTTTTCTAGACAAATAAATAAATGTGAATATGAAAGTATATATTATGGTACATACCTAAAACAAAAACACAATTTTTAAATTTTTTATCTGTGTGTGTTTGTTCCGGGTAATCTTCGAAAGGGCTGGACCGATTTTGACGGGACTTTCACTGGCAGATAGCTGATGTTATAAGGAGTAACTTAGGCTACTTTTATTTTATAAAAAGAATTAGGGTTTCGCGCAAAAAAATAAAACCCATGAAATCCAATATCCCCGCGCAGGCAGCAGCTATAGAAATAGACATATACAATGTCTTTATAACTATTTAGGTAACTACTTACATACCCACAAACTACTAAGAGATACGGTTTTACCGCTGGTCCGATTCTAAAATTTCTTTCACATTAGCATCACATTAGTGAGTAATGTAGCTTCTTAGTAGCGTATTTGTATACGTATACCCACAGAATAGATAATAGTAGAACTTTAGCGGTAACAAACCATACCAATGTCCCTTAGTAGTTTGTGTAACAAACAAACAAAGAACTTTACTGCTATAAAATATTACCATATAAAGACAATGCCTAAGGTCGAAATTCCTCCATTTTTCTAAACTGCAAAATATACTAAAAATAGATATAAATTGACGAGTCACCGTGTGGAATGGACATGATCATGGTTCATGGACCATGGGCAAAGAAAATATTTAAATAATAAGCCATAACACAAAGTGACAAAAAACTTGGATAAAGATCTTTGATGACTTTATGAGTGGAATGCCGGCCTTATCTGAAGTTACTATGCGAAGAATAATGTATAAAATAGTAGTAAATATTGTAACACAATGTGACGTTATATAAATTTCGCGCCTATTTTCCCGCGATCCCTTGTCAAGCTGTCACTTTAATTTTGTAAGTTCAGCGACTTTAGTGCATCGTGCCTTATTTCTTGTTAAATTTTGCTATTTTAGTATTGAATTTAACGTACCTATCTTTCTATCAGTGAGTATTTTGCCGAAATTTGAATTGAAACACATAAAACAGTTTAGTGTCTACAGAAACCTATTGGAAATGTTTATTCGTTACTATTCATTACTGTTACTTGCCATCCCTGGATCTCTGCATGTTGGGTGATGATGAAAAAATGTTGAGCATGTAGAACAAGAAATGTAACCTAATTGTAATGTAGGCCTCAGGCTCAGAAAATATAATAGCATCCCACGGGATACGGCATACCTTCCCCAAAGATTCATCTACCAAAAGAACGTCATAATAGGGCAGGGGGCTAACGAAAGCTAACGGGGTTTGTACCGAGTTCTGTCTTCTCAGTTACCCTTTTCAAGATGCATCTTAATTGTTTTTAGAGCTTTCCATACTAACTGAATTTTTCATACTAAAACCAGTGTAAAAGTATCATTTTTAATCAATTTCAGAAAATGTTTGAGGCACGCTTACTTCGAAGCGCCATCCTGAAGAAAGTGCTAGAGGCTATCAAGGACCTACTCACTCAGGCCACATTCGACTGTGACGACAATGGGATCCAGCTGCAGGTAATTGAGAAACTTATCTAATATTTTCTGCTTGCAAAACCTGATTGATTTGAAACATTTCGGTAAAAATAACAGAAATTCATCATTGTTGCAATGCATAAGAAAATAGATTAAATACAAGACTAGCAAATGAGCTACATATTTTAAAATTGGATTTGAACTTCCATTATTGCATCCTCTTCATATTCATCTGTGATGCAGTTAACTCATCAATTTAATCGTTAATTTCAATGTGTAATTTAGTACATTAATATTATTGCTTGTTAATTATCATAACAATACAAAAAGTTCTCATCACAAACATGCTGACAATAACAATTTCTTGCCATTCAAAGGTATGGCAGCAGTCACAAGTGTTTTGTGTATGATTGTTCCATTGTTGCCAAATTATAGTCACAAGTAGTGCATTTATATATTTACCATCACACAAGAGCTGTACTATATACCTGGTTGTATATAAATCTATGCACTATCTAGTATTGTTTGTATTTCTAGGCAATGGATAACTCTCATGTCTCACTTGTGTCTCTCACTCTGCGAGCAGATGGATTTGACAAATACAGATGCGACAGAAATATTTCCATGGGCATGAACCTGGGCAGGTGAGGATACTTAACCTTGCATTTTAAGCTTTATTATTTCCTGTTAATAACTTGAAACTGGTTTCTAAAATATGAACCTCTAGTTTTTCCAAAGGCTGAAAGACAGTATCAGAATTTGACCTTAAAATAAATAGCAGTAATATAGGTTATAGTGGTGTTGATTTCTATTATTACTAGTAGATATTTGTTTATCTAGAACCAGCTAGTAATAAATAATTGGTCTACAATTGAAATAATAATATATGAGAATTAGTAGAGGTTTACGGTGCAGTCAACATATCTGATCTCAATTGATCTCCCATGAGCTTATATACCTTGTAATCATATTCCCAGTATGTCAAAAATCCTGAAATGTGCTGGTGATAAAGACACAGTGACAATGAAGGCACAGGACAATGCTGACACAGTCACATTTGCATTTGAAAGCCCTAACCAGGAGAAAGTCTCTGATTACGAGATGAAGCTGATGAACTTGGATCTGGAACATTTAGGTATGAAAATCCATATTTACTATATTAAATTAATATGCAATATCAAGCACACAAAATATGTAAAATTTGCTTTGTTCACATTAAAATTAGACAAATTAGTCAAACCATATATTTTATTGAAAAGATTGGATTTTCAGTAGTAAGAAAAGATTATATTGGTTTATTAGTGTAGCTAGCTTTACATTTACTCTAAAATATTGTCTCTTCAATATTACATCTCTTTTCAGGTATCCCAGAGACTGAATACAGCTGTACCATTCGGATGCCAAGTGCGGAGTTTGCTAGGATCTGTCGCGATCTCTCGCAGTTCGGGGAGTCCATGGTGATTGCCTGCACAAAAGAGGGTAAGGAGACTCATCATCAGTTTGTGTTGCAACATTCAACATTGTCAGCTTTTAACATTGTATGTTAATTAGAATGTGTGAGTCTAATTGCACTACATTAAGAAAACTATATATAAAAAAACTTACATAATTTACGGGATAGAATTTTTTAAATGTTTTTTTCATAGAATGGCAAAATATGGCGCGCCGCTATCTCTCTCGCGCATCCCAACATATTTAAGATAAACAATCACTTTAAAAAATACAATCATTATGAAAAATCGCAATCGGTGAAGTTGCTGGCAATAACATTAAAGCAAAGTATAATTTTAAATCGATAAAGTTATATATGAATATAAACAATCAACACAAGCTCCAACACGGATATAATTCCGAGTGAAATTAAAATAACCCTTTTGGTAACAATAATTGTTACCAGCGAATAATTATAATAATAGCAGATAATTATTCTGCTTAACAAATTCCATTATTTATTTTCGTTTAGGAGTGAAGTTCTCAGCGAGCGGTGACATTGGCTCTGCTAACATTAAGCTGGCGCAGACTGCTTCAATTGACAAGGAAGAGGAGGCTGTGGTCATTGAAATGGACGAACCGGTCACACTCACATTTGCGTGCCAGTATCTCAACTACTTCACCAAGGCTACATCACTTAGCCAACAGGTAATTACTTCAAAAAATACAGTACTCATCATTTAATGGCCATCTCTGTAACTTCTAACCAACTAAAGGCAGTCTGCTTGGATAACACTGCCCATTTCATTTGCATTAGTGACAAAGACTTGTCAGTAATTATAGGATTAAAAAAAGTTCACTATGCAAGTTTAAAAAATTGTATTATAAGTAGCTCATAAGTAATAATAAGCAGCCCCAAGTGTTCTGAAAATGATTTACTCTCAGTTCAGTTGCCCTATCCAGAAACGCTGGATCAACATGGGCAAGACTGAATCAAGTTGTACTTACTAACATAGTTTTGTTACTTGCCAGCCTATTGAGTAGTCTGAAATAAATGATTTTTATTTTATAATAACTACAGTGCTAGTACCGATCTTTTCTATAAGTAAAATAGTCAGTTCGAATGGTTAAAAATATAAAATAGAGATCGGTGTAGTTCTTGATTTTTTCGAAAACGAATCGAAGCCGAATCTTCTTTCTTCAATATGAAGTGAATATTCGCATCTAACAATTCGAAAACTGGCTTATGGGAACGAAGTATGAAAATCACTTCGCGAATATAGTTATTTAGTCAATGCAATGAAAATTGAACTTCATTGTGTAAGAAATGCAACCGATAACAGATTACAAGTATGTATAACTTGTCGTCGTCGCAAAACTAGTTTCGAAGAGTAGTTTTCGTTCTCGGAACAAAGGTTTCGTTTTCGAAAAAAAACAACTGCCTATTTCTAATTTTAACTTAACGAATTTTCAATTTACCGATCGCTATGGATCGCAAAGTGACGTACTTGCGACGCAGGTTTTACAATAATGTTCTAATAATATACAAATTATGATTATCCACCGCGTCCGGCGTGGATAGATGCACACGCGTCCCAGAGTATCCACCCTACGGTTGTTATCTCTTAGGGATAACCTTTCTATTAAACCAAACTATCAACGATTTTCATATAACAAAATTTACAATCCACAGGTACAGCTTTCCATGTCTGCTGATGTACCATTGGTTGTAGAGTACCGCATTCAAGACATCGGCCACATTCGCTACTACTTGGCGCCCAAAATTGAAGAAGAGGATAGTTGAACAGTTTAATTTTAGTTATTTTGTAACCTACTTATTTTTAATAATTTCCGCTCTATTCTCCTATCATGTACATGCGTGTATTTACAAAGTTAAATTGTGATAATATAAGCAGTTGTAAAAGAAAACGCAATAAAAGTATTTTTCTCAAATCTGTCACATTTTATTACTGAAAAGTCATACTACACAGAGAAATTAATTCCACAATTAATGACTGAAGTCATGTCTTACATGAGAGTATTGTTATGTTAGAGGTTACATGAAATACACATATCACTAGAAATACAAACATCAATAATAATAATTGTTGTAATACAATGATGTACAACCAAAAGGCATCACTTCCTCGTCCAAAAATATAAATTCTTCCTCTTACAAAAATTAAAAACCTTATTACCTACATGCAGCTGTGAAATACAGTACTACAATTACTTTATTCTATGTAAAACACGGAATGTATGAGTAGCAATCAAATGCAAAGATATACTTCAAATACCTATATTCTGTTCCAAAATCTTAGATATTTTATGTAAACAATTGATTGGCTTGACAGATTGACAGAACGAAATAATTGATAGAAAACTGCAATCCATAATTTGATGATAGACATTATTATTAATTGATTTTAAACTATAACATGATAAGCTTGAATTATTCAAAAATTTTGAATGAAATAAGGAGGAATTTTTTCGTGTAGTCATATTTCTTAGACTGGGAACACAGCAGAGATTTGAAACATTTTGAGCAATCGCCCCATATTCTTTTTCTGTCTGTTGATCTGTTCCAATCTCCGAACTCGAGTGTGTATCTTGCTGCGTATGTGTTGTTAAAGATCTTGTTATTTTGTAGCGGTTTTGTTTAAGTTTTTGTTGTTGGTTCTTGTTATTTGTTTCTTGTTACGTTATAATTGTGCCGCGCGAGAGCAAATCCGGAGGAAATAGAAACAAAAATGTTTTGGGCAACTGGCATGTCACTTTTACAGTGACTTTTCGTGACATTTGTTTGTTTACATAAAATATCTAAGATTATGGAACAGGGTATACCTACTAGCTTGCAAATTATGGAGCAAGGATTAATAGTTTTAATTAATCAAAATAGAACTTAAACTTACTTAAAAATTATGACTAGTAGTCATGTTACACAAATATACTTAAAACTAAGTCTAAAGTTACTAAAGATTCTTTAAATTAACCGATAGGTTAAAATTTAAGGAGGGTGGGGCAGGATACCGAGACCTTTTTACATTACACTTTTAAAAGTTCAGAATGTGTAATCTAAACATATTGTGAGAAAATAAGTACATCATCCAATTTTAGAATTTTTTGGTGTCTTTTTTGAGAAAGCGCTATGACAAACGTTTTATTTTAGAATCCTAAAAAATGTTTTCTAAGACAACAAGAATCATATAAACCAAAACTATAGTTAGCTGCTATGAATTTAATGGGTGTTTAATTTTAGTGGTAAAGACGTGCTATCAGGCAGCGTTAAAATCAACAATATCAGAAATTATAATTATTGTGTCGGATAAAGACATAGATCCAAGTATAAAACCTTATGAAAATTTTTCAAACTGTTTACGTCCACTTTCAACCATGAAACTAATAAGCGGCTGACTACAGCTCGATTTCGATTTAAAAGAAAACAAAATTCACGATGTCCTAGCCGCTCAAACAGCTTTCGCCGACTAAAGCCAGTGAAATTACTGGACTTTACGAGACTTAACACCTAACGTCTCAGGGTAACGAGCGCATATGCAGTGCCGCGCAGGCCTTTGTGTTTCAAAGTTCCGAGTGGCACTGCAGTTATTATAGGCCGGCGTTACGCTTACTATCAGGCAAACGACCAGCGTCTCGTTATCAAATAATAAAATTAAACAAAACACCATCTATCGGCTCGCCCTAAGAAGTAAGACGGAACAAGATCCGAGTCTTGTTATCAATTAGTATTAAAAAAAAAACCTACACCAAAAACGTGTAATTTTCTCACAATACGTTATAATACGGTCACTGTTTCCACTTCTTGGCCGAGAACAAAACCGCCCGTTGCTTGAGGAAGAGCGAGTAGCTCTGTTTCCTCGGCTCGGCGGGCCCGGCGGTCGGCGCGGGCGCATCCTTGTTCTCGTTGGCGCGTCGGTTGGCGTCCGCCATCGCGCTCATGTACGCGGAGCGGCGGCCGCGGCCCCGGCCTCGTCCTCTCCCACGTCCTGGAACACGACGGAAAACAAACACCGATGTACATGTAAACTATTTGCTCTATAATAGGGATGTTACATGAAACACAAAATACATATTGAATGTCGTTATACACGTTTAAAAACGTCACATTAGCACAATAAAAATAAAATTCATAAAAAATATATAATTTTCTAATTTTATAAAAAGTTTCACGAATATAATGATTGTATTTATCGTCCAATAGTAATTTAAATGATACTATAAGACTCTTTACATTTCAATGAATAAAAAAATGTATGATTAAACGCAGTTTTCAAGGCCAAATCAACGAAATGCATGTTTTTAGTATAGAATTAGAGCTAGTGTGATGAACATCAAAGTTTGTTCTCGGGTCTTGGTTGCGTGTGTTGTTCGTCTGTGTGTGTCCATGCCACCTGCGGCACCGGGAATCCTAGTGCAGGGGTATGCGTGTATAAGCGTTCATGTTTTATGTATAATCAACGCCATCTATCGGCTCGCCCTAAGAAGTAAGACAGTATAAGGCACCGACCTGCCCCCCCTCCCCTCCCTCAGGTCTCTTGCTTCATGTCGCTGGTCCCGGGCGCGGGCTCGTCGTCGTCGTCGGCCGCGGGGCTGATGGTCTGGTCGTGCAGCGTGCGCAGGTGCCGCAGCAGGTTGGACTTCACGTTGAATCCCTTGTTGCACAGACCGCACACGAACGGACGCTCGCCTGAAACATTACCTGCGAATCTTATTATCTACGCAATGTTTATACTTACTGGGTTAGTAAAGAAAAGAAAGAAAGAAAATACATTTATATCCTGACAACACAACATTACACTAGAGTACAAAAACACAACACAATGGGATTACACACTGCTTATTTATCCCGCTAGGTGGAACATTATCGCTGTTGTTGTTTCGCTGTCAAACTACATAATAGAATTTTAATAAGTAGGAAAAATATCGTCTCTACAGTAATGTATGCCTCTATGCTTTGCATATCAGTATAAAAATTAAGGTGCAAGCGAGCCCTTTTGGCCAGATAAAACGGTAGTTGTGGATCAAAGCATTGCGCATCAAAAATTATTGGAAACCAAATTCTTCTAGGTTATTATACCTAGTCACCGTTTGAAATGTAATGATTATTATTATGATTCGAGCAAGTTTACTGGTTAGTTTAATTCGTTAACCTCCAAAGAAAACTTCAATGACACGCACCAGCAATTTGGTGGCGCCATCTGACATTAGATTTACCTGTGCCTCCCCATTGAAAACTTATAATACACAATGTAATGTTGTGATGTTAGGAAAAGGTCCCGACTCACATAACTAAGGACATAGGGTGTGTGTTTTGGTCTATATGTTTTTTAAGAATACTATTGGGTAACAAGACGAGCGGGTCGTTTGCCTGATGGTAAGCATAACGCCGGCCCATAACAATGCAGTGCCACTTAGAAATTTGATACACAAAAGCCTGCGCGGCACTGCAGTGCGCTCGTTAGCCTGATACTAATCCCAATAATTTCACTGACTACTTTGCTCATCATACCGGAACACAGTAATGTTTCCACATTACTGCTTGGCGGCAAAGTATACGAGCAAAGCGGTGGTACGCACCCATATAGACACTTGCAGATGAGTTAGTCCTGTAACTTAGTAAATTAGATATCAGCTGCCTTATCAGCTAACAATCTCGTGTTCGTTTTTAATACCAGACCGATTAAAACCAGCGGTCACTAGTCTTCGTGTGGAAGGAGTTGTCAATAGTTTTCGCTTCTTTTCGTTTTGTAAGAGCTTATTTCTTTAATAACCAGCGAAAATTCTAGACAATTCCTTCCACACGAAGACTAGTGACCGCTGGTTTTAATCGGTCTGGTATTGAAAACAAACACGAGATTGTTAGCTGATAAGGCAGCAGGTCTTTTCATTTATATTTTTGATGCGTCTATGGCTCAGTGGTATTGGTGTCGATTCTGTGGTTTCTTACCTAAACCTAATTTTAGTTTCACTCTCTCTCTTTCCAACACATAACATGAGAAAGGGTTGGAAGATGTTTGCCCGATCTCAATTTAGTTTTAGAGCTGTCAAATATTTTCCATCCTTGATTAAATTAGACGCCACTAAATTCATTGCCGTTAAATTTACACTAGACACAATCATGCAAGTGGATTAATTTGACAGGTCTAAATGCCATCTCTTTCTCAAGATGTCATTTAGAAAGAGACATTAAACTAAAATTAGGTTTAGGTATGAGATGACAGAATCAACTCCAATCCGCTGATCTGTAAGTCGAAGATACGAATCATAATAAGGTTGTGCTTTCGAGAAATGGAAACATCTTGATCTGAAGATGGATTGATACGGTTGTCCATAGCATGGTGGAAGGGAATATCTGGTTTCGTCAACTTGTATAAAAACGAGGGTCACTTACCGGTGTGCGTGCGCATGTGAATGAGCATAGACGCGTGCGACGGGAAAGTCTTCTTGCATTGCGTACAAATTTTATTTTGCACGCCCTCTGTGAAACGATTGTGACGTTTTGGTGGGCCACTGTTGTTGCACATGGCCAACTCTAGACAACCGAACATCGAACGACACTTTTAGAATGTTAGAAAGCCCGTTACCGCGCCGGCACATGTAGTTGCAATGGCACCGAATTATCAAAGTTTTTTATTAACCTATACTGTTCTTCTAATCTATATAGTTACTAATCGCATATAGCATAAATCTTTGTATCTCTTCCTGGCTAAATTTGGCCTCTAGTTTAAGATATAGCATAGAGACCAAGGCCATCCTTTGGGTAACGTCTACAATGAAAATCATATCAAAAAATATAGTTGCAATGTCTCTCGACATAAAGTATAGGAATTGATGTTTAAGGTGGCCTGAAATCATATTTACTGAGGAAAATAAAAATTGCCTACCCAGAGATTTGTTAATCAGTTATTGTTTTAAAAATGATATTGACAGTATCAGCTTAAAAGAAATTTGAAGTTGTATTTATCTACACTAATATTATAATATTGTAAAGTTATTTATAGTGCATTTGGAAATTGATACTTGGATAAAAAGTTACACTATTCCCAAGTGTCAGGTTATGTTCGATTGAGATAAAAAAAAATTGTTAATAGTACAAAAAAATTAAACAAGTCGAAGAAAACTATACGGGTGAAATGGCAGGGCTCATCTAGTATTAAGAGTCCCTACTTTTCTAAAACTATTATTACTTTCAATATTAGATACATTGTTAAATTGATATTGTTTGGTGCGTTACATATTTCGTCTTAGACAAAACTGCAGTGAATCGAAGATGTATTTAAAATTGTGAATTTGTGACCCTCTCAGAACATACATTCACATAAATATTAGAGATTTAAAATAGTTCCGGTGCGATTGCAACATACGCGTGCATGTGCTCATAACAATCACGTCTCGCAATGCTTTGTTTGAGCATTACAATGACACAAGCAAAGCATCGCGAAATGTTACCAATCAACAACATAACTGAAGTGATTATCATGGCAGTAGCATAGTCGCTGTTGCAAGGTTAGGAAGCGTTAGGTTAATAATTAGTTGCATATTACAATGGTTATATTGTTTGCGATGTTCGGTTGTCTTAGCCACGTACATAACAATCAGGTTTCAGATATGTTAGAAAGTTATTATATAACAGATTAGGCACAAGGGTGATGGGTACATCAAGATGCATTAATATTTAATGGTGTCAATTCTATCATTTCATTACTAAACTAATTTTAGTTTCGCTCTCTCTCTTTCCAATGCATAACATGAGAAAGAGATGGAATATATTTTAGACCTGTCAAATTAATCCACTTGCTTGAGTGTAGTGTAAATTTAATGGCAATGAATTCAGTGGCACCTAATTTATCAAGATCGAAAGATATTTGACAGCACTAAAACAAGATTTAGATCTGTCAGACATTTTCCGTCTCTTTCTCATGTTATGCATTAGAAAGAGAGAGAGTGAAACTAAAATTAGTTTAGTTATGAAATGATAGAATTGACACCACTATATGACATTATCCACTTTGGTTAGTTGAACATTAAAGTTCACGTTTTAATACTTGTTTAATTTAAACAAATTTGGCGGATGCCAACCAATATAAATAGAGATCTGCAGGGTTATTATAATTCAATCTGAAAGATTCCTTGTATACTTTGTAGAATTGTTCCTGATTAACAAAAGAGATAATCTGCAGGGCGACTTTAATTTACTCGAAATGATATCCGTGTCGGTAGCGACCGTCTTGATCGTTTATATTTCGGAAACGCATCCAGACAGAGAAATATTGTCGGGATTATATCCGTGTTTATGCAGTTGAGTTGTCGAATCTAAACGAGAAATTTGTCTGACGGGATGCGATTCCGAAATACAAACGATCAAGACATTCGCTTCCGACACGGATATCATTCCAAGTGAATTAAAATCAGCCTGCCGATTATTTATACTTCGGAATCGCATCTCGAAAGAGAAATATTATCGGGATTATAATGGGTTTATATATAATAAAAACAGACTTACTATACGGAATAGTCTAATCTACAAGGGAAATTTCTCTTTTTTTTTTTGTGTTATTTGGTAACGAGAAGAGCTGGTCGTTTGCCTGATGGTAAGCATAACGCCGGCCCATAACATTTGCAGTGCCACCCAGAACTTTGAAACACAAAGGCCTGCGCGGCACTGCAGTGCGCTCGTTACCCTGAGACATTAGGTATTAAGTCTCATAAGCCCAGTAATTTCACTGGATACTCTGCTCATCAAACCGGAACACAGTAATGCTTGCACACTACTGCTTGACGGCAGACTTCACGAGCAAAGCGGTGGTAACAACCCAGACGGACACTCGCAGAAGAGTTAGTCCTCCCACTAACAAAACTTCTCTGACGGGATTCCGAAATATAAACGATCAGTAGTAAAAGCTTCCGACACGGAATCATTCCGAGTGTATTAAAATAGCCCTGCAGTACCACCAACCAATGATATGATTCGAGCTAGGATTTATATGTTAGTATAATATATAATATGCTCCGCCATATTTTTATTACATTATTAGACAAGTACAAAAACACGGACTCTTCTAAGTGGCTAAAGTTAGGAGGGTAGACAGTAACAATCATGCTAATAAAATTGACTAAGTCGTCACCACTTACGCAGTATAAACGCTACTGATCTAAAACGAAAAATAAAATAATTGTAAACAAAAGCAAATAAAATAAATCGAAATTAAAATAAAAGCTTAAAAGATAACTAAATATTGTAAAGTACTGCGTTGTAGGTTGTGTCAGTAAATTGAGGTAAGCAAGTTTAAAATTCTAAGAATATATTCATAAAGCAGGACTAGTTTTTAACCAGTTCATAGTTTTTTTATTTATATATATTAGATAACGTTACGAGCGGGTTGTTTGCCTGATGGTAAGCATAAGGTCCAACCCATTACAATCTTAATCCAAGTGCCCATCCAGAACTTTGAATCACAATAAAGCTGCGCGGCACTGCAGTGCCCTCCTTCCCAGTGACTTTAGGTATTCAGATTACAGTCACATAAGCCAGATAATTTTACTAGAGATGCTGCATGTAACACAACATACATAATTACTGTCGTTATACAGGTTGAACATCACATTAACACAACAAAAATTAAATTCACAAAAAATATATAATTTCCACAAAGATACTGCATGAAAAAGTTTCCCGGATTCAAGGTTTTTTTTATCATCCAATAGTAATTTAAATGATACCAGAAGATTTTTTACATTTCAATGAATAAAAAATTTATGACAGCTATGTACTCAAACAAAGTTTTTAACTGCCAATAGTAATTGCAATACATATATGTATGTGAATACATATATATGATTGTCGTTTTAGAACTTTGTAAGTTTCATGTATAATATGATCAGTCTTTGATGAAATAAACACTAGATCATAAAGGCTAGTTTTGCATATCTACAATAATAAAAAAGTTATAAATACCTATTAACTGACACAAAATTCTTATACGCTCCATGCATTTTTTGCCAAGAAAAACAAGGTTCACCAAACAATGGGTGCGATTCTGAGGGCCAATTAAAACTAAAATTTCGATAGTACAGAATACATCAGAATCGTACCCATTGTTTGGCAAATGGCTACATATAGGTAACAAAATATATTTGCTTTAATAAGACAGTTTATTGAGAGTGACTCGCTGAAAGTAAGATATTCCTTCCGAAATGTTGGGTGTTTTGGTTGCTATATTTACTATAAATGTTTACCAGCCTAGGCTCTTATTAATCAACTTAGAAGTTAACTCAGTTTAACTGTATTTTGTCTTTGTTATTCTTCGACAATTTTAATCAGAATCGAAACAGACAAATATTCAGCTTTTTATTAAAGCGCTAGTGTATATTCCAAAAAAGGTTTATCCAATCGAAAAGCCATCTTAAAATTCTTTACATGACTACAGAAGCCATAGATAATTAATTACTAAAAATAAATGAAACGAACCTATTTCTGTGTGAGTGCTCTGAATGTGGCGGACCCACTCCGCCGGGTTCGGGAAGTGTTTCTGGCACAGGTCGCAACGGAGCAGAGCCATAGTCTCTTCAGTATCATCACTCTGCAATATAATACAAGATAAATATGAATGGTAGTAATATAGGATAAACCACACAGATAATAGAGTCGACGCCGCAAAGGCATATTTTGCGCCAAACTCTGCGGTCCATGGACCGCAACTATCCCAGTCCTTCCTTGAACGAAACGCGTAAGCGCCGTGAAATTAGCGGCGCTTACGACCTTTTGATCGCGAGAAAACTACACCTTAGACGCAATCTAGCGCTACATGCTTTATTTGTTTGGTTAGACGACATAATTATGGTATTAGCGCTGCAGCGGACTTTAGCTTACACTTAAAAAGTGGAACAAGACTTTTGTTTCACATAGCTCCTCTAGTACATATTACCACGATGGGATAAACCAGTATAAAAGTGTTTTAAGAAAACGGGAACCAATTTCAATGGCAAACTACTGATCCGATTTTGATGAAATGTCTACAACAGGATTACGAAGTTCTAGGCCTGTAGACAAAATACGTAAGCTTCTTTTTCCGCACACGCTAACGCCAATACCATAGAGTAAAATGCCATTACGACCAATCACCATCCACCAATTTAAAAACAGTCAAGTGACATCTCACAGGCTAATGTCATTCCCATATTTTTTTTTTCTTTTCCGCAGGTGTGAACGCTTACGGAAAGTCGTTTTGGTCTAGGCCCCCTGAGGTGACAAACATAAAAAAATACAGACGATTTCAGAACTTCCTCCTTTTTTGAAAGTAGCTTAAAAATAACGCTTTACGATTACAATCTACGTCCTGCACCCTGATCTGAGTTACTAGGACTAGCAGTATCTAAAAAATAATGAAATAAGAGGATAATATCACCCGGACACGAGTACTAGGACATAGTCGGCGCTCAGTTCACAAGTGATCGCCTCGCTAGGACCTGCTGCCTTATCAACTAACAATCTCGTGTTCGTTTTCAATACCAGACCGATTAAAACCAGCGGTCACTAGTCTTCGTGTGGATGGAGTTGTCAATAGTTTTCGCTTCTTTTCGTTTTGTAAGAGCTTATTTCTTTAATAACCAGCGAACATTCTAGACTATTCCTTCCACACGAAGACGTGACCGCTGGTTTTAATCAGTCTGGTATTGAAAACGAACACGAGATTGTTAGCTGATAAGGCAGCTGGTACTCACAGCCGAGCGCTGCTTGCGCTTCCTGGCGTGCGGCGCGGCGGCGCGCGCGTGCCCCTGCACGTGTCGGACCCACGCCGACGGCACTGTGAACACCTCGGCGCACAGTTCACAAGCCAGCGGGCTGAACATCTGAAAAAAAAAAAACATCTAATTACAAAAATCACCCAGCAACCAACCGCATGGCACAGTCCACTGCAATAATATGTATGTCATCGCAGCTTATTGTAAAAACCGTGAGCTTATAATAAATCGCGTAAGATTGTAAACTGTCAATTTATTATGAACAGGCCATTTGGTTTACAATATAACACATTAAAATTCAATAGATTATAATCTATTCGCGTCTTTAAACAATAATCGAATTCTTCAAAAAATTATTTTTGTACGTAGACGCAAATAAAAGTATACTTTTTAGGTTTTGGCAGTTCTTTTTACATCGGGCTGCCTGACACCAACCCTCCTTGGGAATTCTGAGAGTACGGGCCAAAATCCACCAAACGGGCCCAATGTGACTTGGTGAATGTCTTCCCCCGCGATGTTTGGTGAAACACACTCTGAATACGTGTTAGTCTATCCCTTAAACACGCCTCAGTCACGTGTTTCAATATGCACATATACAGGTACTCACCAAACTATCCTCATCAATATCAACTTCGTCAATGGGCTCAGATTTAACATTCATTTCCTGTTGAAACATCTCCGCTATAGACCGTTCCTCCTCCTCTATGCTGCTTGCATCCCATTCTGGCTCATCTTTGATCATGATTTCAGTTGTCGATGGTGATGATTCTGTTATCAAAACATTGTTATCAGAAAGGATCTCCTGTAGAAACAAGACGGCGCCGACCGGCTGATAATGGTAATAAACTATTCTAAATTAATGTTTTTGTAAAGACCTTGCTGTTTGTCTACCAACCTACCATAATAAAAATGAGTAGGAAAATATCCAACATTGTTATTATGATCAACATTCAACTGGTGTTTTTATTTTGCTAGTCAAAAGTATTACTTTGAGTTCATAATAGAAGTCAGATAAAAGTGTTTGTTTTTTAGCATTTCAATGTTACTCACTTCCAGCATCATTACTTTGTGTTTCTTCTTTATCTTTATTTGGTGTCTCAACTTTGTCCTTGTCTTTAGCAGATGTCTCTACACTATTGTCAGTCTTTTGTCTCTTCCCATACTTCCGTTCAACTGCATGCCTCCTCAAGAACCTATAAGATGAGAATGATTTGAAGCTGGTAATAATCTTATCTGGTGTTCAAGTAAAGCTGCTGTAATATACAACTAAACGCACATATTATTATTATATTATATTCTGTGGCTTGGTGGATTTTCAAAATGAGGGTAGTAGTAAACCAGCTGCGCAGTAGAAAATATAAACACAATATATAACCATAATACAATTAATAAACTGTTTATCTACCACCAGCTTTTTCGTATAGATTTGATGTGGATTTGTTTCCTTGTTGTTTTCATTTTTGCCTCTCAGCAAGACAAACTGCAAAGCGACATCATTACATTGTTGATATTCCTCCTTTACATAAGAAGCGATTTACTTTTAAATTAATATTGCGTGGCACTAAGGAGTGGAACTTGTTATCTGAGTCTGGGTTTCCTGATCGTCATAATGTGCGTGTCTTGAAGTCACAAGTGAATCTTCAACTTTGACCGCACCGTCACTTAACATGCGAGATAGTGGTCAAACGCAAGCTTATATACTGTATTATATAAAAAAACGAAATATTGGTATAATTAGGTTACCTAATAAGATCACTTATGGAACTACTTTTTTGGCTAAAATTTCCATTATGGGCCGTCGATTTGGAAGTTCACTTTTTTACTGTAGATAGTACTCTTAAATAGAAAGCTTTTTACAAATATCTCAATGTGCGCAAATTCACGGTTTACGAGATATAATTTTTTAAAGTTTCGATATAAATTGGAAAATAACACGCCATTTGCAAATTTTTATGGATAAACTGTCATGGTAGACGTCAAAGTTGACATTTCACGTTCCGTTGGTGGTAGACGTGTATTTTATTAAATTATATTTCTTATATTTTCTAAAATATAATTTTATTTTCAATTATTCAATTTGGTGTGTAATTAATGTGCACAATAACCGTGCTTTATTACACAATTACATTGACTTCTTTTTACATAAAAAATAACGAATTTATGTTTATACTGCGGAATGGAACGTGAAGCGACGCCATTTTGTTTTGTAGCGTCTTTTTATCTGTTTCTGTTAGTTGTCAGTGTCAGTCATCGTTTGTTGTTGTGTTTTATTCTCACTACATGAATATCCGAAAAATACCCAAAACCGAATCAGAGCACCCCACTTTCCACGTGGTCTTGTCTGCCCTACCCCTAGAGTGTATATAAAAAGGCGGAGGCGCGGAGGGCTGCTCTTCACGCAGCGCCGAAGCTAGGGCGGAGTCAAACTGTATTCTAACCTCAAAACTTTAATCATGGGTATCTTTATAACCATGGGGCTCCGCGGGGTAGGGATGGGGCTCCGCGGGGGGGGATGGTATAGGGGGGGGTAGCCCTCCTCCCCCCCCTCCCTCCCTCCCCCCCCCCCCCCTCCCTCCCTCCTCTCCCCACCCCATAAATCGATGGATATTTATGGGAAAATGTATTCTAACCTCAAAACTTCAACCATCGATATCTCCATAACCATGGGGTTGCGCGGGGTGGGGATGGTACAGGGGGGTATACTTCCTCCCCCCCCCCCTCCCCTCCACCCCCCGCCCCCCCCCCCCGAAATCGACGGCCCATAATGGAAATTTTAACCACTTTTTTTTCAGGCATGTTAAACAAGCCAAGTTCAAAGCTACTTCAATCATTGCTGGTAGGTCAACTGATTTTAAAAATTTTTAGAATTTTTTGTTATATGTAAATAAAAAACTATACACTTCTTTTTTGTGCAGTCGTGTAAAAATAATACTGATAGTCTTCAAAATAAATCTGATAAGCATCATTTCCAATTAAAGCTTAAATTAAATACCTGGGGGGTGGTGCATCATCGGGTATATCATCAGCTATGGTTGTCGTAGCCACAGTAACAGTGTTAGCAGCTGCAACGGCAGTTGTTGCTGTTTGTTGTTGGGTTGCCTGTGTGGTGACAGGAGTCTGCGCCACTAATATAGTTTGACCCTTTGTGCCGAGAGGAGTGCCTGGTCGTAAGGCTGCCTGCGTGGTACCTTCTGGTGTTTTGATAAAGACCAGCTTTGGTGGCCCAATGAACATTGGTCTGTGGGATGTTTAAATAATAAATTGGTTTATATGTATGAAAGACAATGTCCTTACACTTACATATTATAATACATATGTACATAATAATGTTTTTTTTTTTTTTAAATGCCTTTATTAACTAGCTAATACATAAATAAACACTACATCTAACCTAGCTAGCTACAAAAACAGTTGGATAATTTTTGATTGATTGATGCGACGCGTAACCAAAATGCTGGTAACTATTTGGCTCAACGGATCAGCATTGCGGTTCAACGTGGCAATACCGCCAGCATGCTGGGTACGCTTCCAACTGGTAGTGGGCTAGAACATTTGGATTATCTATAGGCCTACTAGGGCATAATAATGTTATACTTTAGACTTTCATTAAAATTACATTGTTACCTTGTGACACCTCCCTGAGTTTGAACTGGGTTGAATTTGATAACTTTGTCATCTTTCTGCACAGCTAACTTAGATTGCATGTCATCAGGTTTTTTCACAATGGACTGCTTGTTGATGCTAACCGCTGTAGACCCTGGTGCAATTTTCTCTGCAGGAGCGGAGTCTCCGCCTGCCTCGTCCAACTGTCGCCATAATCCGCGGATCTTAAGTACTTCACCGGCTCTTAGCACAGTGTCTAGAACCTCATTTGATACCGTTGTTTCACCTGCAAGATAAAGTAGAAGAAGTATTTTAAATAGCCATACTTTTAAAAAGAATAAACAATATACTAAAACAACAGAACTTACTACTTACAACTTAACCTTACCAGAATAATAATGGAGGATATCATAATTTAAAAACAATTAAAAATTATGACTCAATGGCTGATGGTTCAAATCCATCAATGAGCCTGAGGCTTTGGTAAAGGAAAACACAGTGATGCAACCATATGATGGTGGTAGGACACTTCTAGTGCTCATCTGGCTAGCTACCAAGCTAATTTTGAATATCTGTCACCAAGCACCGGCAGCTGCACTTGTAGTCCGGTAGCGCTAGCACTTTTTGGGGTCATAACTTACCATAATTCTAGAGTAGCTAATTTTTTGCCTGTGGATACAGTTGTACATAAAAAGCTTATTATTGAGTTTTGTGTCACATCGTGCACTTGCATTTTCAGGAATTCAATGGTTTGTGACTGTTTTGTTTAAATCAACATAAAACTGACAAAATACATATAGAGTTTAAAAATATAATGGTATTGTATCTAAGATAGCCTGAGTAGTATGCAAACCTAATTTGTGTCAGTTTCATTCATTACAAACTGACATACAGTCAGTATGCAAAAACTTTGTCAAAATAAAATTATATTTGAAAATTTAGACACGACATAATTCAGATCACCTAAATATGCCCATTAAATAAATTTGTGCCTAATTAAGCCACAGGTTTTGACGATAATTAATTATATTGCTTTTCCAAGCTTTTGTAGCTTCAAAAATATATTGCCATTATTAGAGTTTACATATTCAAAATCATAATTGCATGACAGATCGACAGTGTAAATTTGTGTCATTTTCATGCACGGTTTATATGAAAAAATGATTACGGTTTCACCGAACGAAAATTGCAGGCGGCGGGCGTGCGGTGGCGACGCGCGGCGGGCGGGAGATATACCTACGCGCTACGTACCGACACGCGAACAGAGCGTGTTCGTACCTGTCTGCAGCTCGTTCTATTCTCTCAGCCGCGCCGCGCGCCGGCGCCTCGCGTCTGCGGCGCGCGGCGCAAGTACGGAAGTTTTTTGTGGTTTTGATTTTATGTCACACGGAGCGGCAACGTCGCACGCTGCGGTATATAGCGCGGCTCTGTTTTCGAGTAATGTATACTCGCTCGCACGCTGCGGCATATAGCGCGGCTCTGTTTTCGCAAAGTAATGTATACTCGCTCGCACGACAATAAATGAACGCGCAAGGTCACGCCGCTGGCCGGCTGGCAACTGTACGCCGCGGCCCCGGCCTTTGCCCCCGCTCTCCCACGAGTCACGATTTTTTCGCGCCAAAAGGTTTGTTTTCTTTTTTACTAGGATTCTATGGATAAAAATGACACAAATTTTGGATAGTGTTTCGTTACATTATAGTCATAATAAAGACGTAAACTCTAATAAATTAAATTTCCTTTTAGGCTTTTACAGGATGTTTTACGAAAAAATTAAAATTGCTACAAAAGACGTGGATGAATTTGACACAAATTCTTTTGAACAACAGATACCAGTGATCTAAAACGCATAACACCTATTTAACATAGGCGAATATTCTTTTAGAGCTATTTAGGCCACGTGTTAGGTATTGGTTAAAAAACAGTGTTCCCGTGGACGGAAATGACACAAAATGCATATGTACATCGGCTACTACTTCGTTAGTATCACGAAAGTGAAATTTTCTACTCTGATATTCTTTTCGTCCGATATTGTTCGAAAAGACAAATACCTAAATATCTACCTACCCAAGTACCCAAAATGACACAAATTAAGGAATTAGGCTAAACTTTCCATTGCTGTCCATCGATTTGGAAACTCACGTTTTTATAGTAGTTAGTACTCTTAAATAGAAAGCTTTTTACAAATATCTCAAGGTGCGGAGATTCACGGTTTACGAGATATAATTTTTTAAAGTTTCGATATAAATTGGAAAATAACACGCCATTTGCAAGATTTTTATGGATAAACTGTCATGGTAGACGTCAAAGTTGACATTTACGTTCCGTTGATGCTAGAGGTGTATTTTATTAAATTTTATTTCTTATATTTTCTAAAATATAATTTTATTTTCATTTATTAAATTTGGTGTGTAATTAATGTGCACAATAACCGTGCTTTATTACACAATTACATTACACAAAAAATAACGAATTTATGTTTATACTGCGGAATGGAACGTGAAGCGACGTCATTTTTTTTTTTATTTTAACGTCATTATGAATATCCGAAAAATACCCAAAACCGAATCAGAGCACCCCACTTTCCACGTGGTCTTGTCTGCCCTACCCCTAGAGTGTATATAAAAACGCGGAGGCGCGCAAGGAAGAGCAGCCCTCGCCCGCCGTGACGAAGCACGGGAACCGTGCGAGGTGGAGCTGCGGAGGCTGGTCGCCGAAGGCGACCAAAGCCGAAGCTGCGGAGCCGAGCACGAGTGACCGTGCTTCGTCACGCAAGGGCGGAAGGGCTGCTCTTCACGCAGCGCCGAAGCTAGGGCGGAGTCAAACTGTATTCAAAACCGAATCAGAGCACCCCACTTTCCACGTGGTCTTGTCTGCCCTACCCCTAGAGTGTATATAAAAACGCGGAGGCGCGCAAGGAAGAGCAGCCCTCGCCCGCCGTGACGAAGCACGGGAACCGTGCGAGGTGGAGCGGCGGAGGCTGGTCGCCGAAGGCGACCAAAGCCGAAGCTGCGGAGCCGAGCACGAGTGACCGTGCTTCGTCACGCAAGGGCGGAAGGGCTGCTCTTCACGCAGCGCCGAAGCTAGGGCGGAGTCAAACTGTATTCTAACCTCAAAACTTTAATCATGGGTATCTTTATAACCATGGGGCTCCGCGGGTTGGGGATGGTACAGGGGGGGGTAGTTCTCCTCTCCCTACCCCCTCCCTCCTCTCCCCGCCCCATAAATCGATAGATATTTATGGAAAAATGTAGTCTAACCTCAAAACTTTAACCATGGATATCTCCATAACCATGGGGCTCCGCGGGGTGGGGATGGTACAGGGGGGTATCCCTCCTCCCCCCCCTCCCCCCCAAAATCGATGGTCAACAATGGAAAGTTTAACCAGGAATTAGGTTGTGCTAATGGTCTAGAACCTATATGCAAAAAACCAAAGATTTTAATATTTTCGAAACCTCAAACCCTAGCGCTATCCGTCTATTGATAGCCAATCCTAATATACCACATCATGGCTTACAATCAGGTGATACAGTGGTCAAACGCTGTAATGCTGCCACACTCGGTCATTTAATGAATAATTAAGTGAAGTCCTGTGTTGATTTCCTTTGTTAATCTACACTAAGGACTTCCTATCTAATAATTAAACAACTTTGAGTACAATAGTAAGAGTTAAAAAAACAATCTATTTTTTGTACAAATTATACTGACCTTTATACATATATTCCACGAGTATTTTTAGAGCTCTCGTGGTAATCTCCGAAGGAAGCACAACATACAGCATGCCGCCCATCCTCATCACCGACCTCTGTCCGTCGAAGAGACCGCTCAGGTACACGCTGCACGAGCTCAGGATGAACTTGTGCGCCGGAATCTGAGAGCCATCCATGGTGCACAACACCACGTCGGTGAACCGCTCCGAGCGCAATAAAGCCGCCACGGAGCCGTTCAAATGAGCACTGTGAGAGTGCCATTTCAACTGATATGTGTCTGACGAAGTCATGCTTCTGGTCGCATAGTCGTCATCGTCTTCTTTACCTATGAGTATTAAGTAATAAGAAAACGATCATTTTTAAACAACTAATTGGGTTTCTAAGTTTTTTCATTCACCAACAAACAAAAAACGACGACTAAACGGCCGCGCGGATGTCCAAACTTAGTTACTAATAAGTGCTAACCTTTGATTGTGCTAACGTATCTTGTAATCCCTAAATCTTTATAACTACCTACTAAAAGTAATGATTATTGATGTGCTTGAAACTATCGGAACTTGCAACAAATCAATTACAAAGACCACTCTCCGTTTCAACAGTAATACGCTATATTGCTGTTGTTTTGAAATTTTGAATGTTTTGATGCCGCAAGCTACATATTCAATTGGCAGTGGCTATTTTCAAAGAGGCTATTTTCACGGAATTTCACACATACATAAAATTACCACAGATAACTAAATTTATATCTGTGCTGCCATGTTTCTGAGACTGTAAAACCCGTAAATGGGAAACTTCAAACTTGGGCTAATCGGCGGCGCAAGTACGGATCTTTTTGGTTGATAAAATTCGATAATGTTGGATAAAATTGACACTTCGAATCGATTCCTACACACCTACACCACACAAACTCATACAAAACACATAAACACAAACACACACATATCCACTCGCGCATAAACTTGGGACTACTTATTTAGTTTCGGGTCCTGTATTAAGTTCTTTTTAACTTCAATTCATTGTGATTACTCTATGTAATTGATGTTTTAGAATGTCTACGCCTAGTTCTCTTTTATTGTCTGTAAATACGGAAGAAACTGAATCTCACGACACAGGTCGTCCTAGTGTGAGGTTCAGGGATTCTTGTTACTAAACTACAACAAATTGTTTTTTACACTGCGATGATGATATTATGTTTCTATCTGTAGTGCTACCAATATCTTTAGTTGCAAATAAAGTTTTTTATTATTATTATTATTATAAAACCCACTATATTCGATAAAATTGACAGCTCAAATCGATAAAACCCACTTTATCGATTTGAACTGTCAATTTTATCGGCCCGAATAGATCCGTACTTGCGCCTCTGCAGCGCGAGTACGGATCTTTTCGATAAAATTGACAGTTAAAATTGATAAAACCCACTTTATCGATTTTAAGTGTCAATTTTATCGAATAAAACCCACTTTATCGATTTTAACTTGTCAATTTTATCAAATTTTATTTATCGAAAAGATCCGTACTCGCGCTGCTGGTTTGGTACCACCGCGCCGCTTTGCTCGTGAAGTCTGCCGCCAAGCAGTAATATGCAAACAGTGGCGGATCCAGGATTTTGGTTTGGAGGGGCTTGACCTAGGTGAGAGTAGGCTTTATTTTTCTCATTTAAGGCATAGGGAGTCTGATACCTTTTTTATACTATTGGACTAGTTGCTGCCACCGGTTTCACCCGCATGGAGATATTGGATTTCATGGGTTTTATTTTTTTTCGCGAAATTATTTTTCTACAATAATAGTAGCCTAAGTTACTCCATATAACATCAGCTTTTGTTAGTGGGAGGCCTAACTCTTCTGCGAGTGTCCGTCTGGGTTGTTACCACCGCTTTGCTCGTTAAGTCTGCCGCCAAGCAGTAATGTGCAAGCATTACTGTGTTCCGGTTTGATCAGCAGAGTATCCAGTGAAATTACTGGGCATATGAGACTTAATACTGTAACGATGTCATCCTTCTTCGTCATTATTTCACCTCTTTACTCATTCACACTGTCCATTCACAAATCTAAATTCAAATTTTAAAAAACGTCTGACTTTTCTTTCGGCTTCCATACTTCTATCAGTCCTCCAGCAGTTCTCCACTTACCATATTCGGACACAGATCGATCGACAAAAGAGCTAGTTACCTATCAGCAATGGAAAATTGTATTTTATAAATGTTTACATTACTTAAACGTTTGGAGAAGAAGTGCTTTTATAAAACGTAATATTGTGAAGACCTACAATGAAATTTTAAATTGTTTTTTGTGTAACGACAAGGAAACCGTACGAGATTATATTTTATTCATCCACTACTACTGTGTTTTACATCAAGTACCATACATCGTGTCACCGCAGCCGCTATCCACCATACCTACCGCTGATGCTGCCAGGATAGCGCGGCAGCGGTACACTGGCCCCATCATAATTTTTTTTCACCGGGGCGGGGGGGTATTGTAACGATGTCATCCTTCTTCGTCATTATTTCACCTCTTTACTCATTCACACTGTCCATTCACAAATCTAAATTCAAATTTTAAAAAACGTCTGACTTTTCTTTCGGCTTCCATACTTCTATCAGTCCTCCAGCAGTTCTCCACTTACCATATTCGGACACAGATCGATCGACAAAAGAGCTAGTTACCTATCAGCAATGGAAAATTGTATTTTATAAATGTTTACATTACTTAAACGTTTGGAGAAGAAGTGCTTTTATAAAACGTAATATTGTGAAGACCTACAATGAAATTTTAAATTGTTTTTTGTGTAACGACAAGGAAACCGTACGAGATTATATTTTATTCATCCACTACTACTGTGTTTTACATCAAGTACCATACATCGTGTCACCGCAGCCGCTATCCACCATACCTACCGCTGATGGTGCCGGGATAGCGCGGCAGCGGTACAATACCTAATGTCTCAGGGTAACGAGCGCACTGCAGTGCCGCGCAGGCCTTTGTGTTTCAAAGTTCTGGGTGGCACTGCAATTGTTATGGGCCGGCGTTATGCTTACCATCAGGCAAACGACCAGCTCGTCTTGTTACCAAATAACATAAAAAAAAACACTTGAGACGACCCTTAAAAAATTTGCGGACTTTACTTGTATTGTACTTGTATGACGCATTATTCTGTTTTTACTCATTGGGCAGATTTACATACATACAAAATCAGAAGGGTGTAGATGTAGGTACCTACCTGATGAAGTTTGAGTGGAAAATGATAAGTCACTGACATTATTTCCAGGTAATATGGTTCATTTTCGCTCGATCTGCCTTCATCTTTATTTATATTCAGTAACAAATGCAGTTGTTACGTAGTATAAGTTACTCCTTATAAAATCAGATATCTATCAACGCAAGTCCCGCCAAAATCAATCGAGCTACTTCAGAGATTAGCCGAAACATACAGACAGTCAGATAAAAAAAATTAAAAATGATTTTTTTTGTTTTGATAAACATTTCATATGCATTTAGTAAAAAGCTGTTATTTTGATATTACAAACAGACACTTCAATTTTATTTATTTGTATAGATATACATTATTTATCTTACAATATGGTTTAATTTGCTAGCAAAGAAAAGTAATTATTTAAGATATGATAAAATTGTTCTCTAAAATAATTCCCTATTTGAATTAATATTTATATTAATTAAAAACTCTGCGTTGAACGAAACGTAATCACCACTAATCGTACGCAAAAGGATCTACATGTACACGGAAAATCATCGACAAGGTAAAAAGCTACATAAACTTTCAATAATAGACCTTATCCTTATGATTATACGACTGCTAATGAACGCAGAATTATCTTGGTATGACGTGAAATAAGAATCAACAAACCATTATAAACGTCAGAAACTGCACACATAGATAGAATCATAGATTAAATGAACACACATGCAAACAAATTTTACTCACACATAACCGAAAATAGACTGGAAATTGCCAGGAGATAAATAATCAGTCTCAATCTTCATTTCGCTAGTTTTGTAAATCAGAAATAGTGAAAGTAAAAATTGTTAATTCATTAAATTTTACTTCTAAATATTTTTCCTCCAAAAACTGTCTGTTTTGGGCTAAAAATCTTTCAGGCAGAAATTATTTTTGGTCATATATATGTCGGGCGTACACGTCACAGATAACTATATACGTTCACATCATTCCCCTTAATACAGTTCATTCATCCATTCGGTCTTGGAACTGTCAAAATGGAGGAAAAAATGACGTACAAATAACGACTTCGTATTCCATTTTGTAGATTACTAATCTGTGGTTTTAAATTGTTTTTCATTCGTTTACCTCATAGACAAAATATTTATCTATGCGGCCCGTTACACGCAATGCATGGCTGCGTTCACTGCCTACATACCAGGTGCAATCGAACGCTCGCGCGCTCTAACTGATCCTCTGGAACAACAGGTAAACAAAGTTAATCGGTGGTTTAGTTAAACTATGTTTTGTCTTTGTTATTCTTGGACAATTTTAAACTGAATCGAAAGACACAAATTATAGTTTACTATTCTTCATCGTTTAACTCTGTTTATTAAAATAAGAGCGTTAGAGCGTACAGTTGCACCCAGTGTGTAGGCAGTGAACGCAGCCCAGGGGCCTGCGGCGCGAGTACGGATCTTTTCGATAAAATCGATAAAGTGGGTTTTATTCGATAAAATTGACAGTTAAAATCGATAAAACCCACTTTATCGATTTTTATTTATCGAAAAGATCCGTACTCGCGCCGCAGGCCCCTGGGCTGCGTTTACTGCCTACACACTGGGTGCAACTGTACGCTCTAACGCTCTTATTTTAATAAACAGAGTTAAACGATGAAGAATAGTAAACTATAATTTGTGTCTTTCGATTCAGTTTAAAGTTGTCCAAGAATAACAAAGACAAAACATAGTTTAACTAAACCACCGATTAACAGAGTTAAACGGTTGAATAGTAAACTATAATAATAGGTCGGGGAAAAAGTTCCTTCGCATTTTTTAAGAAAATTCAAAACATTTTTAATATAGTTTATTTACATTTAACTACAGTCAATCAGGGTAACTTTGACAATCTGGGTAACTTTGGCACTTTTGATCTATCATGATTCTTTATTTTTTTTTATAGAAACTAACAAAACCATAACCAAATTCAAAAACAAATCTATTCTTTGCCATCTCCATAAACAATCTTCACAAAAAAAAGTTAAGTGTCAAACTTAATTCATCTATTATTTCAAAATGAAAACCGCGGTAATGTGGCGAGTAATTTTTTGAGGTGAAATACTCTGATTTTCATGCAAGTTGAGTTTAATTATAAAAAACTATTTTCTTTTTCTATCCTAGGCCTATTTTTTGTTGAAAATTGCAAATATTGACTTTTTGTAATAGTTTTCTTAATAGATAGAAAATATGAAAAAAATACAGATATTTATACAGATAATTATTTTCAAATTCCAGTTTTAATAAATTGTATGGATAAGTGTAACTATAAAATTGAAGAGATAATTATTTTTTGGTTGACATTCTTTATTGTATCGGTAATAATTCGAAGCTCAATGTCAAGTTGATTGGATCTCAATTTTGTTGCAATTTAAAAATAAAATATAATTATTTGTCTATTTTGTTCTGGTTTTAATTTTCACTATGGCTACCCAGAACCTATAAACGTTGATCAAAGATACCCAGAATCTTCAAAACACAAATAAAAAGCGATTTTAGTGAAAACCATAATTACTGTCAAAGTTACCCAGAAAGGGGGGGTAACTTTGCCATACCATATTTTTGTAATTTTCTTTTATAATTTCTATTAATAAAAGTCGGATAATTTTAGAATTATATTCTTCACGATCTCAGAACACAAATATACTTAACAACTTACGTCTTATACTTTTTACCAAAATCATACAAGCAAAAATGTGCTCGAAACCTGTCAATGTTACCCTGATTGACTGTAAAGTATGTAGGTACCATTTTGTTCGATAACTTTTTGCCATCTTGTAGGTAGGGACATGATCCCATTGCTATATAAATTTTGGGACTTCTGATCAAAATACCGCGACAAGTGGTTTTGGCAGTCCTCTCGTGATGTTAACCTGACACTGCCTAAAGAATTCTGAAGAGACCGAAACAGGTGGAAATCTGAAGGTGCAAGGTCAGGACTATACGGCGGATGCATTAACACCTCCCAGCCAAACTCTCTTAATTTTTTCTGAGTGGCTAAAGATGTGTGAGGTCTAGCGTTATCATGAAAACCATGAAAATTAAAACCACACCCCTTCTGTTGATTAATTCCGGCCGCTTTCTCTCAACTTCTTGCTTTAATCTCATCAGTTGTTCGCAGTAGAGTTCAGAATCGATGGTCCTGCCTGGTGGTAACAGCTCATAATGAATAATGCCCTTCCAATCCCACCACACACACAGCATCACCTTGTTGCGAGTTAACCCGGGTTTCGCCACAGTCTGTGAAGCCTGACCGGTCTTTGACCACGACCTTTTTTGCACGTTCTTGTCGTACATGATTCACTTTTCATCACCAGTTATCAGCTTCTTCAAAAATGGTTCGGTTTCATTATGTCGTAGTAAAGAATCACAAATGAGTACACGGTTCATTAGCAATTCATTAGGTTTCTTTCAGTGAGCTCGTGAGGTACCCAAATATCGAGCTTTTTTGTGTACCCAGTTTTTTTCAAATGCGCCAAAACTGTTTTGTGGTCAATTCCCAGTTCTTCAGCTACGTCGTAACTACTGATATGCCGATCTTGTTCCACTTTTTCAAAAATGGCATCCATTTTATCCGTAATAGGGCGACCAGAGCGACGTGCATCTTTGAAATCAAAATTTCCGGATTGAAAACGCTTAAACCAAATTTGTGCTACTCTCAGAGACACTGCACTAGGTCCATAAACATCTCAAATTTTTTTCGCGGCTTGCGTTGCATTTTTACCTTTTTTGTAGTAAAATTTTAAAATGTATCGAATTTCTTCATTAGATTCACTCATTTTGACAGTACGAAAAACAAATGAAAATCACACATTTTCCTAATTTGAATTTGGAATTATGTTCTTTAAAATTTAAACTTTCATATGATACCAAAACCAGCCAGATACAAATAGTATAGCCAAAGAGATTTTATTACAAGTTCATACATACTATAATGCGAAAAGACTTTTTCCCCAACCTAATATTTTGATAAACTATAATATCGCCAATACTGGTCACGTGGTCGGTGTGACGTCACGTACTCAATACCACAGAGTACTTTTCTATAACACTGTAAAGAAAGTGACAAGTTGATTCAATGTTTTCTGTGTTTCACGGCACAGATAAATATTCACAGAAATCATTCGAAAAGAGTAAGCACGAGGTTTTTTTTTGGCGGGAACGCGAAAATATGCTTTTGTTGATTTTGTGTAGCTTACTAAAACCTAAGTTTTATCGAGTGTTAATGTGTAATAATGGTGGATTATTAACCATTAAGTGCTAGTTAACGTGCATGAGTGAAAGGCAAATAGTACAAACACGAAAAACGTGTATTTTCGTATTCTATCCAAAACTCCATAGAAGCTTCATTAAAGTATTCACCGCTTCGACTCGACCGCGGGTAGACTAAACTATAACGTGACTTTGACGATTTTCATGCACCAAAGCTAGAGATTTCTTATGTATTATTATGTAATATAGATAATATTACCCTATAATTAATTATATATACCCATATACTCATAAGCCCAGTAATTTCACTGGATACTCTGCTCATCAAACCGGAACACAGTAATGCTTGCACAGTACTGCTTGGCGGCAGACTTCACGAGCAAAGCGGTGGTAACAACCCAGACGGACACTCGCAGAAGAGTTCTTCCTGCCTCTAACGAGATACAGTAATTTTATTGCACTTGAGTGTATGTTGTACTTTAATATAGGTACCTAGTGATTTTTAAATACTTATATCTTTTTATATATAAGTAAGTAGATTTACAGAGCTTGTTAGTGGGAGGACTAACTCTTCTGCGAGTGTCCGTCTGGGTTGTTACCACCGCTTTGCTCGTGAAGTCTGCCGCCAAGCAGTAGTGTGCAAGCATTACTGTGTTCCGGTTTGATGAGCAGAGTATCCAGTGAAATTACTGGGCTTATGAGACTTAATACCTAATGTCTCAGGGTAACGAGCGATCTGCAGTGCCGCGCAGGCCTTTGTGTTTCAAAGTTCTGGGTGGCACTGCAATTGTTATGGGCCGGCGTTATGCTTACCATCAGGCAAACGACCAGCTCGTCTCGTTACCAAATAACATAAAAAAAAAGCTTCTTTAAAACTTCAAATGACTGCAAGTTCAAATTCGGAAAATTAAGAAATCGGAAAAAATGCTGACGCCACATAAATCTGAATTTTAATGATTCTAATAAACTCATTTGAATGGTTATACAGAGAAACTATTCTAAAACCTATGAAAACAGTCTACTCTGAGTCTAAACAACACTTGCAAAGGAACCATGCCGGCAAAGTGTACCGCGCCTGCCTGCCGCAACCGACAACGGTAAGCAGGCGGCGACAGGCGCGGCGCGGGACCCAGTCGCTGCGTGTGCTCACTGTCAAGTTGATGCGACGAAATAAACTTTGTTTAATTTTTTGCCATCCCTTTTCACAAAATTGCAGTAGTTACATGGTCAAACTAGACTTTATATTTTAGTAATTGCAATTCACGTCTTTGATATTTATATTGATAAACAGGTACCTAATAGGTACATTAAGTTGCCTTTATTTTTAAGCATTTTCTCACATACATACGTCACGCATGAAAAGAAAAAAAATCCAGACAACAAAGGTCACAAAACATACGAGGTCAATCTTATATGATTGACCGATGCGTCGATCTCATTTGAATCGGAATATATACCTTCAAAACCGACGATCAATGAAATCGATGCCAGGGATCCAACGCCGACAACATTATTGGTTGTTTTCACAACACTAAACACAATAAAATTAAAATATAAACCCAAAATAGAAAGTTCAGAATTAGCGCAGTGCGCGCAACCACCGCGTGCGACCCTCGAATACAGTGTGCGACGGCGGCTGCGGCGACGGAAATCGATGGAATTTGTATTGATCCGGGTTGAAAAGCGGGGTTGCGCGTTTATCTCATCGATCCAAACGGGTGAGCGTGGCGTCAGCGGGCGCGCGCCTGCGCCGTGCGGCCAGGGGCCGGGCGGCCCGACCGGCGCGGCCTCGTTGCGGCGCGTCGCGCCGCGCCGCGCCTCCGCGAGCTCCGGCCCGCGTGCGTCGGCTGCCCCTGCACCGCCCGCTCTCCCTGTGTTCATGTCATGCGCAAATTGTGCCTCTCCTTAGGATTCTCCGATGTAGATACGTATTTATTGGTATGGACAACGTACGGAACTCCGGAACAACGTACGGAGGATGTACTCTGACGAGTGGAATAGGTACCTACCACACTAGATCATCATTTTTAGAGAGGTAGTAGGTACCTATTAATGAAGAAAACCAAGCACTAGCTTATTGAAAGGAGAGGTAGTATGTACCTATTAATGAAGAAAACCAAGCACTAACTTATTGAAAGTGGTAAACTTATTGAACTTATGAAAATGCGCGGTCGGGGGCCGGGGCTGTGTTCTAAGGGCGCCGTATTCAATTTCTATGTCTGGCCGCGACGGTATTATTTTTTTACGTTATTGTTCATACTAAGAAAACTAGACTGCGTGGACGCGGTGCTGACGACATGACAACCCTCGAACGCTGTGCGACGTGATGTATGTGTGCGTACAACCTAATTCGCTCTTTCTTTGAAGCATAGTAAACCTTTTACTGTTTGAAGTGAGGCTTCTGCTCTATTATTTTTGTGTACCTAGCGAGTCGCTCTGCTGGCGACACAGCCACGGCCGCAGGCGCGCGCATCGCGTGCGCACGCCGCCCGCCCTATTGATTTCTCTACCCCTAGCTTGTTTTTTCCCCTTGTCTGCTTCCAATAATAATAATAGCATAGCATTGCGTTTTAATGTGAACTGTAAAATGATGAGAATATATAATAATAATTATTAAAAGTGATGATTCTTTTCCTAAGACTCATTATAACCAATGCGGATTAAAATATGATGTCAATTAATAATTCCCAAGAATAAATAGGTAGGATAAACATTACAAAAATTATCTTATTTAAATTGTCTAGCCTAACCACAGAATATATATAAGAGCAGAAAGTTTATTCCGCAAAGATTATATAAATAAGGACTCTATACACGAGGCAATAAAGTAGCAATTCAAGTCGCACGGTGCTGAATACCTATTGCTATAATATTCACCTAGAGAGCCGCTCTCTGTCTATCACGTACCTAGCTCTATCTTTCCTAACTCGGCACGTGTAACGTTAGGGTTGTTTTCTTAATACACAATAGTATTTACTTACCTATTTGACAGCATAATCATAAGTATGAGTCAAAAAAAAATGAAGCAAACCTACGTAGTTACCTCTTTGTTTAATCTGTAGTGATATTTTTTGTTTTAAGTTGGCTTGACGAACTGACGGGATTTGTTGTTTGTTATAAAGAAACCTGAACAAGTGAGTAGTACACTTACGTAACAATTTTTTATCGAATTTGTATGATTGTGTGTACTATTACATGAAAACTGGCTACTAACTTGTGTAATGACAAATGAGGTCGATTTTCATTATTTCTAACACCACACTTCACGATACAACATACAGACAGGTTGAATTGCAGTTTTCCAACATTCGCAAACAGTTTTAAATGTATTTTTTTCCTCATTTTTTTTCGCAAATCACCATAATACAAAAGTAACAAACATTTGACAGCTTAACTACCACGAAATTCGACGCTTAAAATGGCTGATATGGCACTTACCTACAACTGTCACTACGTCACGAAAAAGACCTAGCGATGTTACGAATGGAGGGCATGCGTTTTCTCAGCTATATCGTTTCTCTTTTCTACAGTAAGTTTTTTCCAATGGGGAGGCACAGGCAAAGCTAATCTCAGATGGCGCCACCTCCGCTGGTGCTTGTCATCGATGGTTACTTTGAGGGTTAATGAATTAAACTAAACCAGTAAACATGCTCCCGTCTTAGAAATCATTAGATTTGAAATGGTCACTACATATCCTAGAAGAATAATTAGTTTCCAAACATTTTTGGTG
The DNA here is from genome assembly GCA_907269065.1 of Crocallis elinguaria. Lineage (NCBI taxonomy): Eukaryota > Metazoa > Arthropoda > Insecta > Lepidoptera > Geometridae > Crocallis > Crocallis elinguaria. Next base: position 3,474,138 of record OU026079.1, on the reverse strand, counting down.
AGCAATGCTTTGATCCACAATTTCCGTTTTTTCTCGTCAGAAGAGAAACGTGTGTACCTTAATTTTACACTGAATTGCACATTACAGAGGCATACTTTGTTGCAAAGACGATTTTTTGTTGATTTACTAAATATTATAATGAAGTTTTATAGTGAAACAGCACCAGCGATAATGCGCCACCTAGCGGGATAAGTAAGCAGTGTGGCTCCCCATTAGATGTGATTCCTGTAAAACAGATATCTTTCAGGTATGTATCTAGTATCGATACTCGTTATAGTAACGCCTATGTTTCTTGATTGGCACAACCCTAGTAATAGCAGCCATTTTATGCGACAATGTGTTGTAGGTATGCACCTTTTTTGTAGGAATTATCCGTCCATATATTTTCTACGTCAGTGTCTAGAATGGAGTTCGTACTATACTATGCGTTTCCGAACGCACCAAAAATGACTATCTCATTTCAAATAATAAATCATAATTAGTGCTCATTCAGTGATAGGGGTTTCTCCATTGACAGGGTTCCCAGATTGACCCAGAATCCAGATACAGACCCACAGACTTACAGTGTAGCAAATCTGTAAATACAGACCAAACGAACGAGCGAGAGCAAACGAAGAGGAAAACGAACGGAAACAGACGAATATCAAATCGCTCGTCTGTAGACTGAAATAATTAGGATATCTAATGAAAACCAGTAATATTATCACACATTTATTTGCTACATAATTAAACAGATAGGTATTACGCCAAAAATACTTTGTAGGTACGATACCAAAAAAATACTCGGCATACATTACTTACTAGAGGTCTTACCACAAAAAATTAAACACACCCTAAACAGGTGTTAAACAGACGCATCTAACTCTTAAACATGCCTTAGTCGCGTGTTTAAATAAGCAACCAGATGTATTGTTAAGTGGTAGATAGGTACCTAATGCTACTAAGATAAAATTATACCTACCTACACTATTTCATATTAAAAGGGGAATGCCCACTTTTTAAGGGCATTTATAGGCCACGATTTCCCACATTCAAAAGTATATTATGGAAGTGATAGTATACAACTTCCTTAAATTATTGGTTGGTGTTTTAGTCGGACAATCTTGGGGGGCTTTCACGATAAAATTCAGCGTTGCTATATGAGAAAGCGCACTTCTTCAAAATCTAATTTATGGCGACGAATAGAATAATAGAAAACGAATACGACAAAAATAAAACATATTTTTTTTAGCAAAATTGTATTCGTGGGCAATAAAATTCAGGACCTAAATTGGGCCTCCCCTTTGTACTTAATAAATAAATAATTATTGTAGATCTTATACCATTTCGATAAATTGAATGAAACACTCAATTTGGTTATGGTTACAGACAAGTTATTAATGCTTTAAAATATGATTGGCAAGTTTCAAATTAATTCTGAGCTTTTTTGGTACTAGCTGTTCTGGTTATACCATGGCCTGGGTGATAATAATCGTACGGTTATTTATCACTTTAACGTAAAAATAAATTGTTGACTTATATTACGATGCAGGAAATCGTAAAATACCTAAATCTTAGTTTTCAATACTGTACTGTATACTTCTTCTACAAAGTAAATATCGACGGCGAAATGCCACTATAAACTGGAATGTACAACTTGTACAATGTACAATTGTACATACCATCTAAATTTTTACCCACACCATGATGAAACGGAGAAGGTATAAATAATTAAATACCATAGAGATACATAATAATATAAATAATAAATATCTGTGATAAATAGCTATGCGTTTAGGGTGAGAGGTTGTCTGTTTGTTCGTTTCTTTGTTTGTAGTGTGTGCACATGAATGTTCCCATTTACCTCCAGGGGGTGCAATTTTTGAATGTCACCGAGTGACTAAATATCAGCGATATTATGACCGATAGTCATCGATTTACAAAGTCGTATTTTTTAATCTCAGCGGGTGACTAAAATTGTCATACCTATGATATCGTTTACGAGTGGGGGTACCCATTCGTAAATAATATCATAGATATGAGTAGGTATTTAGTGCCAATTTTGGCTTAAAACAATTTCCAATTTAAAAAATATAATTAAATGGAACACAATCATAAGTTTGTCTATGATTGAAGCTGAGAAATAGTTACATGTTGGTAAACAGGGTATGACTTTCAAAAATACGACTTTTGCAAATTAGTGATTTCAAAGTTATCGCTGAGAATTTTGTCACCGCTGATATCGAAATCACCCGTGACATTCAAAAATCGGTCCCCAGAACGGTTATTTGACCGATTTAGATAAGGTTTTCTGCATAGGGTTTGTGATTCGGATAGGGTTCTTAGATACATGTTATGGCAAAAACTCGCCAAGAGGCGCTGTAAAAAATATTTTTCGCTTATTACAGCGCCCTATGTTTTTATCTTAAAGCAACACTGATGGGAGACGCCAAGCATAGGCATTCAAATTTGCATTAAATTCAAAGTATAAGTCCAGCTGGCCATGCACGTTATTAATAGTACATAATGACTAAAATTACTCACGCGTTTCATAAGCCGTTTTTCAACACACTTGCGAGGGAATAAACTAGATCTGTGGAATAAACAGACTTGTATTGTTATTAAATTTTACGGAAAATTGCGCGAGCAGGTGAAAGCAAAGCCTTTTGAATTTTGAAAAAACTCACGCCGTTGTCGAATTTGTTATCGAAATGGAATTAAGTAATTTTCTTAACAAACAAATAAACTTTACCTTGTTCTAATATCAGTACAAATTGGTTTAAAGCTCACATCTTATAACATATCCTTTCTTGGTAAGGGCAACACAAATAATTTCCGTGCAATGCAAGATCATACATTTTTTTTCATGAATCTGTTGCAATATTTTTTTTTGTTGCTTTCTCCCAAATATGCCAAAAACATTATGGAAATCGTTAAAATAATAATCTGAGAATTCATAAGAATCAAATCAGCCCATGGCAATAATCTGCCACAAATGGTCACACTTATAAAGATAATCATTTAGTCATGTACTGCATCATAATTAATATAATTATAATAAACAAAGAAATAAACCTTTCAAATCGGTGTACCTACCAAATGTGAAGTCGCTCAACAGCACAGACTAGGTAGTGTACTACCTCAACAGCGTTACATTAAACGGCTGAGAAAAATTAAAGTATTGTACCTATTGTAAGATTTCAATTTTGGTAACCATCTCTACTTATATTATATTTTACGCCAATATTTTCTGGCCACGTGCCCATAATACGAGACTAGATCAATATTAATATCCAAAAAATAACAACTTAACAATTTTTATATATTTCAAGTACATAGTACCATAAGTACTTTTAATTTATATTAAAAAAACATTATAAATAGATAGGTATATGTTTTTACAGTCAAATGTCCCAAAAAACTGTGGCAATATGTGTGAACACACTTCTATTCTACATCCTCTCACATTAGATACTAAGGCTAAGATTCAGAGACGATTCTGAGCGTCAACTTTTTGACTTTGACTTCCATATGTCAAAACTGTATAGAATTTTGACATATGGAAGCGTGAGTCCACGCTTAGTTTCGTCTCTGAATCTCAGCCTTAGACCACAGGCACAGGTATAATATTACTATAAATTAATTATAAAGTAGTATACATACGCAGAAAGTATCACATCCCAAAAACCTGTATAGTTTTACAAGGTTGTTACGTGTTACAGCATTTTCCAGGACAGCTCCTGGACACATCGGCCAACATGGGCCTGCAGCCCCGACATTATGGCGTCGAGGACTCGAGGTGGAACACACTTTGGTAAACAAACTCAGTGGATGCCATACCAATGACAGAAATAGTGATCAGATCACTAACCTGTGACATTCGGGTGAGCTGTCAAATTTGTTTACATTATTGGACTACTAAGAAAATCTCCACTATGCAGTAATCAGTATCAAGTAATATTATAAATTATTGTGTGACATTCGGATAACCGGCTATGGACCTGGTATAAATAGATACCCCCATAGTATACACCCATTGGTTAATTAATTAAAAAATATAACCACAAATCTTCGAAAAACACAAGATTTTGAAAACTGATGACTATTATGTTTTGTTCCCTATGAAAATCTTGGCTTGTCATATTCATCTTACCTAGTTTTATTTGAATGTATTCACATTCGCCTGTTCCTGATATTAATTGAGGGATATGTGACTCTTCGATCTTCATTATCTTCTGAGATTACCCTTCTAAGGCGATTGACGTCGCCATGTAGAAGATCCAATAGGGCGTTATGTTGATTATCATCAATAGCCTCAAACAGTGTTGCACTGCTGTTTGTAATCATTATAACAGGTTCCGGTCTTATCCTGGAGTCAGTGGGCACATTGCCTTGGGTTTCGGCTCCAGCTTGCTGTTTTTTATCTGTAAATATTATATTAAGGAAAAGTTGATAGTGGCGGAGGGATGAGCCTCGAGGCGTTTCATGGCTGTATGGATACTGTGACATGGCGCTAGATCATTCCAGTTCTTATTTTAATTGAATCATACATACAATTTGGTCTAACTTTGTCTATTCTGATCGTACAATGACATCTGAGAGCGCTTGGACCATTAATTTTCACAATACAAGTACTATCAGAGGATTATGGCTCATGAAGCCAACATTAGACATAGCTACCTTCTTTAGCAACATCCATGGGATCTTCTTGCCAAAAATCGTCTTGATCACACTCCATTTTATTTTCATTTGAGTTTGGCATTAACTCTACTGGCTTATAGTCATTGTGAGACTTATCCTGCAAATGATATAAAATTATTTAGGTAAATACATGTATATGTACATCTCAATGCTGCCAATGGGATGTGAAATGTTTGAGATATAAGATCCTTCACTGTTTGGACAAAAACTTTCACTCAGTAAGGAAATTAAATATCTAGGTATTTGGCTAGATAGCAAGCTTTTGTTGGAAAAACAAATTGAGCACATCACCACAAAGGTAATAAACATTCTTTGGCAGTGTGCTATAGAGCTGTTGGAGAAGACTGTAGCCTTATTATTTATTAATGGCTTTTCAATGTTCCGGCGTGTTGTTTGGTGACGCCGTCAGGACAGGTTGGAAAAGTAGCATCACTTTACTGGACCGAATTTGACACGCAGCAGGGCATCTACATCCGGAGACTAGTCACGGGGGGTAGCGGGATCCCAGGCATGGTGCACCGCTGGCAGACCGCAGGTAGTAGGTCACTTCTTAATGAAGTATACGAAGCTTAACCTTCGTAACAAACAAGTGAAATATAAGTTATTTTGATCTTTTCTTTTTTAATGAGGTTTGATGCAGTTTTACATAAGGATCAGAAGGATCATTGTATCAGAAGAGACAAATCGGAGCAGCAGAAGTTAGTCATAATAAAAAGTTTTCTCAATAGTATAGACTAATTAGTAAGTCAAGTGTTGTTGAGTGATCGTTTGCATCCGGTATGTAGGCAGTGAACGCAGCCCTGTATTCTTAGATGGTGTTAGGATATTTTAGGCAATAAACCTTTTTATAGTAACACAACTCTTTTGTATTGAGGCTGTCCTGCAGTGAAAATAAGAGAAAGGAAATAGTTGACAGATTTTTGAAAGAGACTAGAGAATTGATTTTATGTTGTGTGCAGAATGTTTTTTCTTTTTTAAAATATATATTATACCCAAATAAATAACATGAAGTATCTTGAAAAGTATTCACATTATTTCTAATTTAATAGATGGTACATAATACTCAAATAGTATAGTCTAATTAGTAAGTTAAGTGTTGAATTTATGGCCCACTGATCTCCACACTATACCACTACAACATTTTATTACACTGGATTATGGAACTGTGTAAATCTTGTCTGAAATATAAGAGTTTAGTAGGTACAGGGTATATGACAAGCATGACAATACAACAGTATGTAACTGAAGTACAAATAATAAAAATAGTTGTTTACAAGTAGAAAATCAAATTATGGCTTTGCTTGTACTTACATTATTAATTTTCTTTACAGATTCTCCAAGATCCTCCGTCATATTCAGTACTTTCTCCCACAAACTACTTTATAGAGATATGGTCAGGTGGAATCACAATTTCGCACTTTTTAACGAAAATCGAAATAAATAATTAAATAACGACCACAAATAACGACATTAACGACAAGAGTCAAGACCACAGACTACTTGGTCAAAACATTATAGACCTGTGTTATAGACTATAGTACTACTCTATGGTCAAGACTTATCAACACCTAAGTTTGACCAAAGAGTATAATACACAGATCAGTAACATGTACCTAGGTATAATAACTATCCAGAAAGGAATAACAATAACACAAAATAAAAGAAACTACCTTCTTGTATATTTTGTACTACTACGTTACTAGTACTACCACAGAGTACATTATTACAAATCTGTGTATACGGGATACTATCGTATCAACCAAAGAGTATAATAACTATCCATAAAGTATTAAATACAAGTCACTTGTATTTACTAGATCGTTGATAGAAATACAAGACGTATAGTAGCTGATAGCTTATCGAGCTAGCTGCTAGAAACGTAGTGATTATATTATCTTTGTAGTATACCTAGTCTGTGGTCATATGCAGTCATATGTGTATAGTCAATGTCATTGTCAAGTATTGTTAATTGTAATTTGTATGCATTTCTGCAAATATTGTGAAAATAGTCAAAAATAGTCGCGGCCGATAAATTTTATAAAAAATCGACAAAATCTATTATTTTCGTTATACCTATGTGAACTGTGTGTTCACAAATTATATATGTGTGTTTGAATTTTATGAATCGCAAAGTTGCGTACTTGCGCTGCAGGAAAAACAAAACAAATTTGATCACGTTGGTACATTTATACAGTGTCTTTTTATAAAATAAAACTTAGAAATGAATCCACAACCTAAGACAACGGCTTTATCGGCTGACTTGAATAGTTTTATATTTGGGGTATCGCGGAGAAACTCTCAAAATGCTCCAGACCTAACCAAAATTGGATTAACATTGTTGAAGAATTTTCCAGCGGCTAGAGATGCAGTTCTAGAGTACTTCGGTTTAGTTTTTCATGACGCCGTTAACGCTTCTATCAATCAAAGCGAATATGAGGTAAGGTTCAATAATATGACACAAATATCAGCCAGTAATTTCGCACCATTTTTCAATCATTTGGTCAAAGAAATTTACATTAAATGTCCTTAAAAAAGCGATGATATTATTTTTGTAGTCGTTTTGTAATGTGTGCTTGCCAGTAGACATGTGTAAGTAATGTCTGAGCCAGTTCAAATAGATGACAGAAACTTGGTCATCAGCTCAAGTTTAGCTGCAGGTCAGCAGCTCAAATGCAAAATAGGCGGCTCAAGGCTCGCAAAGCTATGTAGTTTCAGAAGTCAATTTGAGGCTTAAGCTCTATTATAGAGTGTTGCATACCTAACCCCATCGAGTTTGAGTTTGTTTGATTTGTCTTTACAAACGCTCTGATCCTGGATGATGTCCAGGGTCATGATGATGGAGCCGGAAGGTGGCCATAAGATTACAGTACCAATTATGTATTTTATAAATGATTGTTTGAAGAAATATATTTTTCCACAAAAAACTTGTTACTCATTTCAAATTTTCCCATTCAGTTTTTATTACACAGGCAGGTTTTTCTTTTTTTTTTGTAATAATTTTGCTAGCATACATCTACTTCTGTCGCATTAACACGCTGCTAGAAACACACTGTTGTGTTGTATGGGGGTGCACCATACCCTCCACCACAGCATTTAAAATGCCAAAATGGCAACACTGGTGATAGGGCTTGAAATACTTTCTGGACTGATTGAAAGAAATCCTGTTGATAGTTTAAATTTTCGAAGTTTACACACATTTGCCTATTGGAGGATGTTCGGAATCAGTTACTCTGTCTGGCACTCCACTATTTCATTAGTAAACAACAATGTACACATGTAATCTATTTAATCACATCTCAGTTGTGTTTGTTACCATTACTATCACAGTTGGAGTTATTGTGTTTCAGAATGAATCGAACATTAATGGCTTGCTGGAGAGTGTAAGCATGATTGGGCCTGAGCTCAGTAGCCTGGGCCAATCATGGGCACCGTTTATTGCACCATGGTGCATCAACTTAATTATGGACATTGCTACCAAAAAAGCGAATATACCCAGTAAGTTTTTTATTTGATATATTTAGATTTTCGTTATTGTGGTATGTCACATATTGATATATACACTATAGTTGCCATGTTTGGATGTGTATACATATATACACACCCAAAGGTTGACTGAAGGTATTACTCATTAAACTCATTTCCCAAGTCCTTGTGGCTTTATCTCCCCTTTGCACTACTTTATTTTTGTTTAATTTAAATTGTTGTTTTCTATATGTGATTTGGTGTTGAACAATAGGGATGTTGACTCCGTGTTTTAATGATGTCACTTAAATCGTTTTCGCATAATAATCAAATGTCTATATTGAAAAAGCTGGAAATTGAACACTAGAATCATTAAAAATGAAAGCCAAAGTCAGGCATATCGACTGAGCCTAAAACACTCTATACCTATGTGACATCATTTTTTTTATTTTGGCCGTGAAAAACTGATAGTACAATTTAAATTGATATTGGATGATACAAAAAAAATCATTGTATTTGGAAAACTTTTAGTTGCAGTAATACCTAGTATCCTAGTACCTAGTAATATGGCAAATAACCTATGTAATTTAAAAATAATAATTCAGCTTATAAGATTAGCTTCTGTAAATTGAAAATAACTATTATATTTTTACCCCACAGATACAACTCTCCAAAGTGCTGAACCAGTCAGAATTCTATTAGACATTACAACGCAAAATTTAACATTACTGAATTCAGAAGAAAGAGCTAAATGCATTGATATGATGCTAGGTAAGTCAAGAATTACACTACACAATACTTGTGGACAACCAGTTGTGGGTTACTCTGGAAAGAGAACAACTTTAATTACCTATAATATACCAAAACCAGAAAAACGATTTTGTCAATTACTAGTAAATTTGATGCCTGCAGTTTCACCTGTGTAGAAATTCCTACAGGAAATTTGCATTTTTCAAGGAAAAAAGTGTCCAGTATCACTCTTGCCAATACCAAAAACAAACATTTTGATCTGTGGCTCATTGCTTCATTATTATGTGACAGAAAGACAAACCGACAAACACACATTTATATCTATAATATTAGTATTGATAGTTTGAAATAAGTGAATGGATATGTCATAGTAAACAGTATATGTATTACCTACCTCCTATAGTACTCTAAAATAATTGATGGTTTTAACATAAAATGTAATTGTATTAGTAGAAGTATTTAGTTTATTTTTATACAATTATCTAGGTTCCTGGGCGTGTTCCTGGGCAGTAGGTTGGGTCGGACGGGCGGAACCGGCCCTGGTCGCGCCGAGGGCACTAGCGCTGGCCCCGGACGCCGCTCGCGCCGTGCTAGCCCACCTCGCGAACCATCCACCTGCTTTGTACCACATCAAAGTGGCTTTAAGAGACCTGTTCAACGTAAGTTTTGATTTTAACTAAGATCAATTATTATTATAATCATGATTCCAAGTTCGGGGTAAGCAAAGAAGGGGAAACACCACTTCCCTCTATCCCTTCTTCTTTTCATCAATAATCGTGAATTGTTTGCAATGCCAATTTGATGCACAACCAGTCTTAAACTGTGATCAAAGCTAAACTCATTGTTTGTGATCCATTTGGCTTACTGGTCTTTAATATTATAATTTAAGACCATTTACACCATTTGCAAACAAGCCTACCTTCTTTTTCATAAGTAGTAATCAATAACCAAAAAATACTTAATTGTTGTGAAATAATTTAATTTTATTCCAGGAAGCCATAAGAGAAGACAGTAAGCCTGAGAAAAAGAGAGATGTGATACCTTATTTACTAAATCTTGCTTCAAAGTCTGATATAGTTTTAAAGGCACTAACCCAAGATATTGAACAAACTTGTAAGTAAACACTAATCGGCACTTTTTTTAAATGTAATTGGAATTTCATAGCTCAGCACTGTCACAGATTATACCACCTTAAATTCTTCTCTGTAACTATATTATAGAACACTCCACCCCTATTCTAACATTCTCAAAGGATCTATGAATCTGCAAGGGACCTTCAAAGTGTCAGAAACGGATATAGTTCTGCCATTCGTCAATAGATAGCGCTATTAAGGCGCCGCTTCATGACCCGTCTAATGCAAAAATGGCCTAAAGGCTTTTTTGTTCATCGAAGAAAAACAGGCATTACGAAAAAAGAAAGACAACGCCAGAGCCTTCGGTGGGCATTCTGAAAATTTGGTAATAAATTTCCAAAGAAAATTTCCGAAGACAATTAGTGTGTGGTACTTTCCTAATACGTGTTTTGGAAAATGCCTTACAAGTATGTGAAAAAAATGTTTGTTGTTTAGAATCTCCATTACATGTCCAAGGATTGTATGGAAGTGTTTTGTTGAATTTTACATTTATGAGAACACTGTGAACGGCCAAAGTCAAAGTAAAATTTGTCCAAAAAAGCTGATTTTTTAAGGCTTGTACTGAGTTGGAATCTCAAAATTTTACATTTTTGCTCCCACGGAATCCTAAATATAGAGCACACGATACCTATTTGCTCAAAACATCTAAAGAAAACTTTATTAGGACACTATAATCACGTACGAGCGTTTGCATGGAAAGTATGGCATGTAGCAGCCTCTTAATATCTTTCAGTTTTCTTCAAGATTTTTGTCACTGATTGTAGGTAGTTCTGACATGTTTCAAAATAATTTCCAGTGACAGATGACGTAATGCAGCGACTGTGCGAGCTATGCGCGTCCCAGCGGCACGCGGCGGCGTGGGAGGGCGCCGCGCCCGGCGCGCTGGTGGCGCTGCTGGCGCGCGCGCCGAGCGGCTGCCTGCTGCTGCTGCTGCGCCATGCGCAAGACAACCTGTTCTGCAGGCAGCTGCTGGGTGAGCTGTGCGCCTGCTGTGCAGATTTAAAAGTCTCTTACTGAATTTTGAAGCCCTCATCAACCCATTTCACTCATCATCATCATCATCATTATCATTTTGTTAGTGGTAGGACTAACTCTTCTGCGAGTGTTCCGTCTGGGTTGTTACCACCGCTTTGTGAGTGAAGTCTGCCGCCAAGCAGTAGTGTACAAGCATTACTGTGTTCCGGTTTGATGAGCAGAGTATCCAGTGAAATTGCTGGGCTTATGAGACTTAATACCTAATGTCTCAGGGTAACGAGCGCACTGCAGTGCCGCGCAGGCCTTTGTGTTTCAAAGTTCTGGGTGGTACTGCAATTGTTATGCGCTGGCATTATGCTTACCATCAGGCAAACGACCAGCTTGTCTCGTTACCAAATAACATAAAAAAAAAAAAAACATCATCAGCCGGAAGACGGCCACTGCTGAACATAGGCCTTCCTAAACGCCACTTGGATCGGCTACTCGCCTCTTGCATCCAACGGTTCCCCGCGATTTTGACAAGGTCATCGGTCCACCTAGCGGGGGCCTACACTACGTCTTCCGGTTCGTGGTCGCCACTCGAGAACCTTTCTTCCCCGTCGGTTATCGGTTCTGCGAGCGATGTGGCCTGCCCATCGCCATTTCAACCTCCTAACTTTGAGAGCTATATTGATGACTTTCGTACTCCTGCGGATCTCCTCGTTTCGGATTTTATCACGCAGGGAAACCCCGAGCATAGCCCTCTCTATAGCTCGTTGAGCAACTTTGAGCTTGCTGATGAGGCCAACAGAAAGAGACCACATCTCAGTGCCATAAGTCATCATCACTGGCAACACACTGGTGTTCCCCTTTCCCTGACGATTTCACTTTCAGTTTCACTGGTGTACCCATTTCACTATAGATCCCTAAACCTCTAATACTCTTACGATTTTTTCCTGTTGTGATTACAGAACATTTGCTTCAAAAAGTGGAATACGATAGTTTGTTCCCCGAGAACACAATCCCGCTAGTAATGAGCGCGGCAGAGGACATCAACATCATCAGAGAAAAGCTTCTGACTGGCAGCCAGTTGGAACAGTATTCTCTAGCAAGGATACTCATATTAGTTAGTAAGTAGTTTTACTAATCATATTTATATCCTAGATTGCTTGGAAGATCAAAGATGTAATCTTTTAGCAACAGTTATTCTTTGCAGATAAAGTCAATATTCAGTTTTAATCTATCTTTATGGAAATACTTTCTTGCAGGTTACAATCTACCCTCAGAATTCGTAAGCACAATAAGTTACCTCCTTCAGTACTCGCGCGACGATAAGACTCTAGCGCTCCTCGTCAGGATAATATCCGGAACTATAACCATGCACACCCCCAACGACACCCCAGAACTGAGCACGGATACTGAACGATACCAGAACTTTATTAAAACCGGAGTGGAGTACGCACTAAGGGATGCTATGATATCCGATACGCAAGTCAAAAAGTACTTTATCGAAGGCGGAGGTGAAGATCAGAAGACTTATCTGCATTATTTTTGTTTGAATATTATCAAGTTATTGAGGTAAGTGTTTCAAACTGAAATTGTTTTAATAAGGTAGAATTATCTCTTAGTTTGATAGAAAAGTCTTATTACACTAGAATTTCATTTAGATTTATCTAATTTTCAGTTTATTTAAACCAACGATGATATACATGACATGTCCCACGAGTCATTACAACAAATGGCTGTACTTTTAACTATTTCGTGGTACTGTAGTATTATATACAGCGCAAGTGTCTTCTTCTTACTAATATTGTCTATATTATCATTGTCTGTTTGTAACGGATAAAGCTTAAATTTAAAAAGACGCTGCCTGACCTCAACACTCGATTAATATACAGTTCTCTGCCGTATCAGATGGGAGAATTCTTCTCGCGTGTCCCACCTGCGCACGCGGCCTATCGGTCGTGCGGTGGAAGCGAACTTGCCGCGCGTCGGCGCCGCACTGCAGCACTGCACGTCGCTGCTGCGCGCCGCGCGCCCAGGGACCATGGAGCAGCTGGACGAGATGCCCACATGCCACGCGCTGGCCGAGGTACGTGGCACCGCGTGTACCGTACGTGGCACCGCGTGTACCGTACGTGGCACCGCGTGTCCCGTACGTGGCACCTCGTGTACCGTACGTGGCACCGCGTGTACCGTACGTGGCACCGCGTGTCCCGTACGTGGCACCGCGTGTCCCGTACGTGGCACCGCGTGTACCGTACGTGGCACCGTGTGTACCGTACGTGGCACCGCGTGTCCCGTACGTGGCACTGGGTGTACTACCATTGAAAAAAAATATTTTTCCAGGTGCTGGACAGAGTGGATATGTCGGGAACGAAAGGGCCGCCGCCGAGTGTCGAAGCAATCATCAAAGTGGTCCAAGCGACTGTTAAATATTTCTTCCGGTGCTTACATATTAAAGGTAATGCATGAAATATGATAAAATCGATGTAATTATATTATTTATAGCTGGATTACCACTGACTGACAGAATTCTTCTCCCAGAACAACGTCTAACAACGGGGACACGTGTGTATCAGAAAAATCCGAAGTCATCTGAAAATGGAATTTAGACCGGCTCACGGAAACGGTTCTACATAGAGGGGTAGCGCTTGAACTAAAACAGAAGAGGGCCGTAGATCGAATTTTGAAAATAAAAAAAAAATTGTCAGTAACAAAAAAAAATATTTTTGAATTCCCTATCGCGCGTTTTGATCATTCCAATGTGGCAACCCACAGAAACGATGTTGAAGCTGCGCGGCGTGCAGACGGCGTGCCGCCTGCTGCGCAAGCTGTGCGCCGCGCACGAGCTGGCGCGCGCCGTGGCGCTGCGCGACCTGCTGGAGGCGGCGCTGCTGCGCGACGAGCGCGCCTTCGGCAGCCGCGCCGTGGCGCCCGGCCTGCTGGCGCCGCCGCGCGACTGGCCGCCCCGCGACCTGCTGCTGCACCTCAACCAGAAGCACGTGAGTGTACATGCAGCACGCAGCCGCGCCGTGGCGCCCGGCCTGCTGGCGCCGCCGCGCGACTGGCCGCCCGCCGACCTGCTGCTGCACCTCAACCAGAAGCACGTGAGTGTACATGCAGCACGCAGCCGCGCCGTGGCGCCCGGCCTGCTGGCGCCGCCGCGCGACTGGCCGCCCGCCGACCTGCTGCTGCACCTCAACCAGAAGCACGTGAGTGTACATGCAGCACGCAGCCGCGCCGTGGCGCCCGGCCTGCTGGCGCCGCCGCGCGACTGGCCGCCCGCCGACCTGCTGCTGCACCTCAACCAGAAGCACGTGAGTGTACATGCAGCACGCAGCCGCGCCGTGGCGCCCGGCCTGCTGGCGCCGCCGCGCGACTGGCCGCCCGCCGACCTGCTGCTGCACCTCAACCAGAAGCACGTGAGTGTACATGCAGCACGCAGCCGCGCCGTGGCGCCCGGCCTGCTGGCGCCGCCGCGCGACTGGCCGCCCGCCGACCTGCTGCTGCACCTCAACCAGAAGCACGTGAGTGTACATGCAGCACGCAGCCGCGCCGTGGCGCCCGGCCTGCTGGCGCCGCCGCGCGACTGGCCGCCCGCCGACCTGCTGCTGCACCTCAACCAGAAGCACGTGAGTGTACATGCAGCACGCAGCCGCGCCGTGGCGCCCGGCCTGCTGGCGCCGCCGCGCGACTGGCCGCCCGCCGACCTGCTGCTGCACCTCAACCAGAAGCACGTGAGTGTACATGCAGCACGCAGCCGCGCCGTGGCGCCCGGCCTGCTGGCGCCGCCGCGCGACTGGCCGCCCGCCGACCTGCTGCTGCACCTCAACCAGAAGCACGTGAGTGTACATGCAGCACGCAGCCGCGCCGTGGCGCCCGGCCTGCTGGCGCCGCCGCGCGACTGGCCGCCCGCCGACCTGCTGCTGCACCTCAACCAGAAGCACGTGAGTGTACATGCAGCACGCAGCCGCGCCGTGGCGCCCGGCCTGCTGGCGCCGCCGCGCGACTGGCCGCCCGCCGACCTGCTGCTGCACCTCAACCAGAAGCACGTGAGTGTACATGCAGCACGCAGCCGCGCCGTGGCGCCCGGCCTGCTGGCGCCGCCGCGCGACTGGCCGCCCGCCGACCTGCTGCTGCACCTCAACCAGAAGCACGTGAGTGTACATGCAGCACGCAGCCGCGCCGTGGCGCCCGGCCTGCTGGCGCCGCCGCGCGACTGGCCGCCCGCCGACCTGCTGCTGCACCTCAACCAGAAGCACGTGAGTGTACATGCAGCACTCGGCCGATCTAATGATGTTTAGACCTGGGAACAGCTGCCTTATCAGCTAACAATCTCGTGTTCGTTTTCAATACCAGACCGATTAAAACCAGCGGTCACTAGTCTTCGTGTGGAAAGAATAGTCTAGAATTTTCGCTGGTTATTAACGAAATAAGCTCTTACAAAACGAAAAGAAGCGAAAACTATTGACAACTCCTTCCACACGAAGACTAGTGACCGCTGGTTTTAATCAGTCTGGTATTGAAAACGAACACGAGATTGTTAGCTGATAAGGCAGCAGGTCAGGAGCGACTGAAGGTGTTGAAACTCTTCGTTGGTAAACTATTATACTCTTTTTCAAATAGCAAGTCACGTGGGACAGGTACATAGAACGTAAAACACTAGGTAAACATTTCCTGTGACGTCACACAAATAGCCGAATATATTTTCTATCTAGCAGTGAAAACATTTAGCAAACTTACAAGAAAAACTACTAAAATAAATGGAAAAAGACACAATATTTTGGAAGTGTCCCAGGTGACTTGCTATTTGAAAAAAGGCTATAGTATTCAGTGTGTTACGCCATCGTATCATATGAAAACCGCTGTCTTATGATACACGCGGAGACACGTGGCGGTGCAACCACGAGGAACCGAGTCAGCGGGAGCGAAGTTTTAGTGCTAGAGCGCTAAAACTTAGTCACTTTTGTCGATTTTGGAACAGGGTATACACATAAAACTATTTCAACAAGTTTTATTGGAGTGGAGAAGATCGTGTCCGAAAATCTTTCCGTGAAAAGGTTTTTAAATAAATCTTTTTTTACACTCAGGGTCCAATAACCCAGCTGACGCAGAGCCACACGTCCGTATTCCACGCTGGTATAATCGGGAAGGGCGTCCGCAAGCAAAACGCACCGGACCCCAACGACATCCCGCCGATACTCACCACGAACAACGAGCTGCTTATGTCGGCGCTAATGTCCTGTATGGTAAGTGCTAACTGATCCTGACTGTCCCAAATACTATACATTTTTATTTATTTATTTTATTTAACAAAATCCACAGATCTTAAAGAAAAAAAACTTAATTAAACACAGCTTATAAAACTAACACCCAATTATGGATTTACTTTAAATAGATTTTTTTTATGTTATTTAGTAACGAGACGTGCTGGTCGTTTGCCTGATGGTAAGCATAACGCCGGCCCATAACAATTGCAGTGCCACCCAGAACTTTGAAACACAAAGGCCTGCGCGGCACTGCAGTGCGCTCGTTACCCTGAGACATTAGGTATTAAGTCTCATAAGCCCAGTAATTTCACTGGCTACTTTGCTCATCAAATCAGAACACAGTAATGCTTGCACACTACTGCTTGGCGGCAGACTGCACGAGCAAAGCGGTGGTAACAACCCAGACGGACACTCGCAGAAGAGTTTATCCTACCACCTAGTCCTACTAATATTTATGCGAAAGTGCGTTTGTACGTTTTTCCTTCTTTCACGCAGTAACGGGTCGACGTGATTTTTGTCATAGATATACCTACCTAGTTTATGGACCGGAAAGTAACATAGACTACTTTTTATCCCGGAAAAATGCACGGATCCTGTTTAAGTGCGGGCGAAGCCGCTGGCCGAAGCTAGTCCATAATAATTGTTGTTTTATGACAGGACGGTACCACGGGTATCGTGGAAGGAGCAACATCCCTTACGCTATTATTGGTGGAGCTGCTCACTCCAGACGTCATGTATAATGGGTTGCCGTGGCCTGACGAGGATTTTACCAAGGTATGTATTTGTGGTGTGCATGAAAATATAATCATCTAAGTTACTGTTACCTAATATATACTAAGATTGTTCGTGAAATAAGGGTTTATTTATTATTGGACAAAATATGCTTTATTTCTATAACTAGAATAGAAATACCGATGGCAGTAAATTTTATCTAACTATCCTGTTACTGTCTTTCCCTGGGTACTACAACTTATTATGTGCCCAGGGCATCTTTTTCAAATAATACCACATCATAATCAGCTTTATATAAGTCCACAGGTTAGTATCTATGTTAGTTTAGTTTGAGTTAGTTTGAGAGTGTAAGAGTTTAAAAAAAAAAAATTTTGGAGGGGATTAAATTTTTCAACTGGATTGCTAGTCAAAAGTTAGATTTTAACCGACTTCCAAAAAAGGAGAAGGTTATCAATTCGGTGGGTATTTTTTTTATGTTTGTCACCTCAGATCTCTGTAATTTACAAACCGATTTGGAAATTTTTTTTTTATTTCAAATGATACTACTTACTTTCAGATTGGTCCCATAGAAATTTGATCAAAATCGGTTCAGTAGATTGTCACTGAAGTCGGTTCGTCACTTTTTTTTTCAGCAAGTGAGCATCGAACGCGAGCTGTACATGCGAGCAGCGCTGGAGAACTGCGCGGTATCGCGGGCCGCGTTGCGCCGCGCCGCGGCCGCGCGGCCCGCGCTTTGCCTCGCCTCGGCGTTGCTGCGGGCCACCGCCGCCACGCTGCTGCACCGCCTCAAGGCCATCCTGGGTGAGACCAGTGGCGCCACACTCGACAAATGCGACAAACTCTATAAAACACGCACGCAAGCACGGCTTCACCATCATCCCTATTACCATTTTACTAGGTGGTAAGACTAACTCTTCTGCGAGTGTCCGCCTGGATTGGTACCACCGCTTTGCTCGTGAAGTCTACCGCCAAGCAGTAATGTGCAAGCATTACTGTGTTCCGGTTTGATGAGCAGAGTAGCCAGTGAAATTACTGGGCTTATGAGACTTAATACCTAATGTGTCAGGGTAGTGAGCGCACGGCAGTGCCGCGCAGGCCTTTGTGTTTAAAAGTTCTGAGTGGCACTGCAATTGTTATAGGCCGGCGTTATGCTCATCATCAGGTAAACGACCGGTTCGTCGCGCTACCAAATAAGAAAAAAAACCCACGCAATTTAAAAATCTTAAATCCCACGACTAAAAGAGTTAACTTCAAACGGCTGATTTTTTAAATCATAGCAAGAACAGTCTATCAAGTCACCTTTGTTACCAACACTCCTTCTTTTTGCGTCGAGGGTTAAAATAGTCTCGTGCACTCTAATAAATTAGCGCTCTTGATTATTTCGCGATGTTTTAATAATATCTTTCTTGTTTTATATTGGATAACAAAAACTGTTACCGGACCACAGAAAACAAAAATTCAGAGACAACAAAAGGGGAAGGGGGGCTTTTTAGATGTAGAAACATTCGTCATATTGATTTTGTTTTTATAAAATGTGTATCGACTAATAACGAAACGATTGACACCTCATTAATCAAAATTAGGTGATTACTTGTATTAGATTAGGCGCTATGGTGGAACATAGAGTGCTAAAAACATAACCCCTCCCTTTGGTTCCGCCGTAATCATTTCATTAAAATTTTGGTTCATTAAAAACACGTAACCTTACTGTCATACATTCGAAAACTGGCGTCAAATATTTTAACATTATCTTACAACTATAGAGAAACAAACAACACCGAGTCAAGTCCTCCGCTAAAAGAGGGGTGATTTTGGCAATTTTTGGACCCCCCCTCCTAATCTCATGTGAGAATCTAAATAAGTGTTTTTAGTGCAACATATTTTACTTCATTTAAAAAACTATTCTTGCAGTTTTACTTTGGAAAAAAATTCGTGATATTTGCTGAGACCCCCCTCCCCCCCACGTGAGATTTGGTGAGATTCGGCTTGACGCCCTCCCCCCTAAACACCTCACGTAATTAATGGACGACCCCAAAGCTACAACATTTATAGTTTCCCCGTTTACGCAGACCGTCACACGCAGTCGGCGGAGATAGCGCGCGAGCAAGCGGCGCTCGGCGAGTTACTGTCCACGATGACGCTGGGCCAGTTACTGCCCCATCCACTAAACCATATGCTGGAGCTGGCGCCACAACTCAACGCAAGCGAGGTACGTACTGCTATGTGTATCTTAAGGTGCCCCGTCCCGGCCCGCCTAAGTAGAACGCAAAAATGGCTAACAAAGGCTTGTTGGTTCATCGAAGAAAAACAGACACTACGGAAAAAGATAGACAACGCCAGAGCCTTCGGTTGGCATTCTGAAAATATTAAAATAAATTTCCAATGAAAATTTCCAAAACTTGTTCCATTGTCAGCAACTTAACCGAATGCGATTTTTCATAATTATATTCTTAGTTTCATAGTTTCTGTTAGTGGGAGGACTAACTCTTCTGCGAGAGTCCGTCTGGGTTGTTACCACCGCTTAGCTCGTTAAGTCTGCCGCCAAGCAGTAGTGTGCAAGCATTACTGTGTTCCGGTTTGATGAGCAGAGTATCCAGTGAAATTACTGGGCTTATGAGACTTATACCTAATGTCTCAGGGTAACGAGCGCACTGCAGTGCCGCGCAGGCCTTTGTGTTTCAAAGTTCTGGGTGGCACTGCAACTGTTATGGGCCGGCGTTATGCTTACCATCAGGCAAACGACCAGCTCGTCTCGTTACCAAATAACATGTGATTATTCATCTTCAAACATATTGAGATGCGTGAGTGAGAAAGCGGCGCGCGGTATCCTGCCCTTAATCTATATACATCTAGACAAATAAAATAAAATTTAAGTGTCTGTTTGTAATAGCAAAATAACAGCTTTTTATTAAATGCATATGAAAGTATATATGGTACTTATAACAAAACAACCATTATTAAAATTTTTGTCTGTGTGTCTGTCTTTTTGTTCCGCGTAATCTCCGAAACGGCTGGACAGATTTTGACGGGACTTTCACTGGCAGATAGCTGATGTTACAAGGAGTAACTTAGGCTACGTGGGCGAAGCCGTGGGGCACAGCTAGTTATACATAAAATTTTAACAATGCATTTTGGTTACAGGTCGTGCAAATACTAAGAGACTGCCTTTGGAACTACACTAGAGATCATGTACCATCTCCAGCGTTGTTCACATGTGACTCTACTGGTAAATGAAACACTTTACTAGAATCTATTGCTAAATTACATTTACTACTCTGTCTTTCTACTAACTTAAAAAGGCTAAATTGTAAAACGCATTTTTTTGTAAGCTTTTATAGTAAGCCGCTAAAAACTTGAGCTCTGGCAAGGTACCATATGACCTGCACACTATATATTATGAATTTATTCTATTGCAAAAATTACTGAAGGAAACACACATTTGTTATTTTATACCAATTTGGAACGGGCACGGTGGGTTTCTGGATGGTTCGTTGACTTTGAGCACAGATTGGGTCTGTTGGTGTCTTTGTCATTTATTATGTTCTGATAAAGACAGCATCAGTTTTAGTCTGTGATTCGGGTAGACGAATGTTGCAGAGGCCCGCTGTTAGAGTAATTTATTTTAACTTTCATAAGTGTTCCTTTGGGGCCTATTTGAATAAATGTTTAGTAAAACTGCTTGGTGTAGGTAGGAGGTACCTCAACCATAAATGGATGACGAAATATCGCATGGATATGAAAAAAGAGAAAATGTGGTTATTTATGAAGTAACTTTGTTGCTTTCAGGTCTTCACTGGCGGGATCCGGCAACTTGCAAACCACCAGCTACCTACACCGACACTCTAAGGATAATAATACAGAAGAAGATATCAAAATTGGGACATCTGTACCCTATAATGTTTTTAAATCTAGAAAAAGAAAGCGACTGAATAGATATGTTGTATTATTATTTGTAAATATTGTAAATAGATTTGGTAAGAGAATAAAGTACCTATGTTACTTAATTTTTTTTTTATGTGCAACACTATTCACATTTTGGCCTATATTCCACTCGTCAAAGATCTTTGTCAAAGTTCTGTGTCCTATATTTGATCAAAGTTCTTTGACAAAAACCTATTCCACTCATCCAGGATCTTTATTCAAGTTTTCTTAGTAAATTTTTCACAGTAAAAACATGGTGGTATTTCGACCATAGCTATTATTGTTGTCATAATCTTTGATCAAACTTTGATCAAGTGATCCAAGTTCTTTGATCAAATGCAACTTCGCAGACCGTCGCGCGTCTGCATGCCAAATACAGAGGGGTGCTGGACATGTACTGCCGGCTATGCTCCGTGCTACCGGAATGGCTTGAGAAGTAGCGGATGGCCGTTAACCAAGGCAACACGATCGCCGCACTAACTGGTGGACAAAGAATATTGCCACGACCGCTGCGGCTGAGAGGCCCGGAAATCAAGTGGGAACCAACCGTGCGCTATCTCGGGATTTACATTGACCGGACGTTGAGAATGCGGCCATAGGTAGATCATGTCATTCGCCAGGCGAAGGCTAGATTTAATGCTCCGTTCGCGGACGGAGCATTGATCTAGCGTCAATTTCTTAGCAGCCTCACAGACTTATATATTACATATCTGTGAGCAGCCTCGAGCTTAGGACCGGACGTCCTGTCCGGCAAGCTCGAGGCTGCCATTACGCAGGCGCAGGAGTTATCGCTCGAGTCCCTCCCCATCTCTTCCCAATACTGAAGGAACGGCGGAAAAATAAAAAAAAAGGACTGTTCACTATGACGTTAATACTGTCATTGTCAATGTAAAATTGTGATGTCAATGTCAAACATTGTTTTATTTATTATTGACGTCAAGAGCGGCAGACGCGGATTACATTTTACAATATTGATTAATTATTTGTACATATTATTGTACTCCAGCACACAGAATATTATTAACACGTATGCTGGAGAAAAAATAATTCAAGTTTTAATCACTGATTATAAAATCAAGAATGGCCACTGCTGAAGCAACACAAGCTATGGACGAAGACAGCAGAAAGCCAGTGTGTTTAATAATTTTAGGTTAGGGTCACAACTACATTTCTTTGTGTTTCCTAGGTTTTTCAATCATTGACATTCCAATAATCTGATCCTAGCGAGACTGAGAATCTTTGATCTAAGTATGGTGTTGATTACAGGTATGGCGGGCGCTGGGAAAACATCTTTCACCCAGAGATTGTCTGGCAAAGTAGTGGAAGGAGCCCGACCTTACCTTATTAACTTGGATCCAGCCTGCAGAGAAGTTCCATATCCTGCAAACATAGGTAACAAATGTCACAAATTCTTGTGAGTTTTAAGTTATTTATTTATTAGAGACAAGCATCAATGCTGAGGAAGGAGTTAATTATTTTCCCGATGAGCGGGGGGTTGGGACGGGGTTAGTATCGCAAAATCGCACTTGTGTAACAAAGCTCAGGCACCTGTGCTCGCCTTCGCAGCTTTGGCTTCTTTACGGCGTGCAGGGCTGCACTTCCTCCGCGCCTCCAGCTTTTTATATACACTCTAGGAGTAAAACGGTTAAGAGCATGTGGAATCGGGGTGAGCAGATTTGGTTCTGTGTCCGTAATTAATATACCTTTTTTATTTTTATTTTTTTAATATACCTACATATGAATAAATTACATAAATTATGTTTTTTTTACTTTGAACAATTTTCTTTTGGCCTAAAATGGATTTTTTGCTACTTTTTGCCTATTATATCTGCATTAAGATCTATGATATTCTATGATAACACTAAAAGAAACAATGTCATAAATTGCAGATATCCGAGACACGGTAAACTATAAAGAAGTGATGAAACAATATGGCTTGGGTCCTAATGGTGGTATTGTCACAGCACTCAATCTATTCTCCACAAAGTTTGGACAGGTAGTGGACCTCATTGAGAAAGCAGGAAAAAAGCACAAGTACTGTGTTATTGATACACCAGGTAAGCAAATATTCTTAAAGCCAATAGATATTAAATTGTTTAAATGGGAAATCTTAGAACAAAATTTGGAATTTTTTAGAGCTTTATTTCTGTAGTGAAATACATAATAAACTATGTTATATAATAGGTATTGCTTTTCTAACTAAGCTGCTTATTTATAAACATCTAGAAGCAAGTCCAAACTTACACCTTCTGGGCCATGTTCTAATAATTTAGGCTTTTATGACCAACTAAAATTATTATTTTCTTCAGGGCAAATCGAAGTATTCACATGGTCAGCATCAGGTACAATAGTGACAGAAGCGCTGGCATCAACATGCCCTACTGTGGTTGTTTATGTCATGGACACAGTGAGGAGTGTATCTCCTGTCACTTTCATGTCTAATATGTTGTATGCATGCTCCATTCTCTACAAGACACGCCTGCCGTTCATTGTTGTTATGAATAAGGTTAGATTACTTAGTTTTACATGAGTTGGAATCTGCGTTCTTGTCTATAATAGCAATACTAAATAGGAAAAGTATGTTTGAGATGGTAATGTTATGTTATATTATAATACGTTTATTTCAGGCACAGCGGGCCCATAGAATAAATACCTTATAGACTAACATACATACAAAATATAATACTTATAACACTTAATTAGCACGTTTGGTCGGCGACGTGTGACGCAACATGGTGTCAGGTAGCCGGCCCCTGAAGCGCCGGAACATGACTCCTTTCGGCCAAAATTCCACTTTAGTGAAGGTCGCCAGATGTACAGTCGGTACTCTCACCACAAAAGAATTGAAATTCGTCTCGTGGCGGGACTCCAACTTCGCGACCCTCAGCGTGAGCTTGGTTTTCAGCCTGATGTACTCCACCACATCATCAACACTATGTAATGTAGTAAGCATTACACCGTTATGCTTACTACATTCTCAATAAGATATGAAAAGGATGATGAACTGGTCTGGCCTAAAGAATTCCTCTACCCCAGAGACTGTCTCTCTAGTGGAGACAGTTAGTACTGCAGCATTGTATTGAATTAATGTTACTAAATAGCTGTGCCTGCAGCTTCACCCACATAGCCTACGTTACTCCTTATAATGTCAGCTATCTGCCAGTGAAAGTCCTGTCTAAATTGGTCCAGCCGTTTTGGAGATTAGCTGGAACAAACAGACAGACGGACAGTCAACAATTGTTATTTTGATATTACAAACAGACACTTCAATTTTATTTATTTGTACAGATAAAATAGAACAACGGCATATAAGCCGAAAAAGAAATACATCATATCAAGAATTTCGTAGACAACATTGATTGCTCCCATAGCCTAGTGGTTAAGGCGTTTGGCCCGGTAAGCCAGAAGACGCAGGTTCGAATCCTGTTGGAAGCGAAATTTTTGTGATGTATATATTTATGTGAAAATAGAACAAAATTTAGATAGATTATTTTCCCACTTCTACATTTAAGTTGTAAAATAAGTTAGTTATTTCATCTTCAACAGACTTATCAAATATTAATAACTAGTTACTAGTCATCATAATAACTAGGTATATCTCTTAGTGTCACACATCACACTTGCCCATAAAAACGTCAGTGCCATACAGAAATTTTATTAAATCCTGTGCAGAACGAAATAGCATTCATCACAAAAAAAAGGTGGGTGTGAAATCTCATTGCCTTACAGAAAAAATTTATAAATTTCAGACAGATGTAGTAGACAATGCATACGCAGTTGAATGGATGCGAGATTTCGAGGCGTTTCAGGAAGCCCTTGATGCGGAGGACTCGTCCGAAACCGAAGGAGGTAACTCGTACATTGGCAACTTGACCCGGTCAATGGCACTGGCGCTTGATAGTTTCTACACTGATTTGAGGTGCTGTGGAGTCAGTGCGCACACTGGCACTGTGAGTATCATGTTTTTTTACAGTCAACCTCACATGGTCATAAGTAACCATGTATGTACTTCATGGTAAACTTAGAATGGGAATTGGCTTACAGCCAGAACAAATTGTTCAAATCTATAAAGAGAGCCTTTATATCGTGATTAGTTATAAATTACATATTTTATTGAACAGCTATTATCACTTTTGTTAGTGGAAGGACTTAGGTTTTGCGAGTGTCCGTCTGGGTTGTTACCACCGCTTTGCTCGTGAAGTCTGCCGCCAAGCAGTAGTGTACAAAAAAAAAACTTAAAATGCTTAAATAATTATATTAAGATTAGGAAACTTATTCACTCTACTATTAAATTCAGTCGCGACATGGTGCATATTTTTGATATTAATTGCTTGTGTCCGTTGCAGGGTATAGACGAGTTCTTCAAACTAGTAGATGAAGCCGCAGAAGAATATGAAAAGTAAGTTTACAGTAACATAGTACATGATTTTCCAGACAATCTTAGGACCAATGTATAAGTGGTTGATCATAGTTACAGCTGTATAAAATAATGAATAATTATTATAAACTTACGTATCACTCATATACCTACATATAAAAAAAAAAAACGCTCGAGCGTTCTAATGTTAAAGATTATTTATTGCTAATTTAAGATTAGAAAGTTAACATCTCCGTACGGCGGGAAAGCAACGACACGACATTGCAAATTTTTAACTACCATTTCACTTACCTCCTTGCGAGGTAGAAACTGAAACTACTACGAAAATTAAAATTAAATACGAAAAAAGTGAACATTGTGCAGTGTTGCCATATTGCAAATTTATAACTACCATTTCACTTACTTGCCAGGTAGAAACCGAAACTACTACTAAAATTAAATACGAAAAAAAGTGAACATTGTACAGTGTTGCCATATTGCAAATTTATAACTACCATTTCACTTACTTGCCAGGTAGAAACCGAAACTATTACGAAAATTTAAGTTATTTATACCTACGATAAAAGTGAACTTTGTGCAAAAATGCATCTATATTTTTTTCAGGGAATACAGAGCTGACTGGTTAAAAATGCGCGCCGAGAAATTAGAAGCGGAAGAAAAGAAAGAGGAGTTGAAATCGACGGTAACAGGTACCTAACGCGATCTATATATTATGTTTATTAAATCTGAGAGTGTTATAGGCATGCACTATAAAATGCTCTAACTTCATTGAACCTTCAATTAACTGTAAGATTCGAACCATCGCCCTACGTTTTGGGGGCGATCCCATTGCCGCTGAAACTTTATCGCTTCCGAGTTTCCACGCCATCAGCAGCGTTTGACTACTGTCAGACCTGCGGCGCGAGTACGGATCTTTTCGATAAATAAAATTCGATAAAATTGACAGTTAAAATCGATAAAACCCACTTTATCGATTTTAACTGTCAATTTTATCGAATAATACCCACTTTATCGATTTTAACTGTCAATTTTATCGAATAATACCCACTTTATCGATTTTAACTGTCAATTTTATCGAATAATACCCACTTTATCGATTTTAACTGTCAATTTTATCGAATTTTATTTATCGAAAAGATCCGTACTCGCGCCGCTGCTGGGCGCACTGTGAGATGATAATTATGTCTTCACGAGTAACTTCAGAATAAAAAAAGAAAAGAATACGTCCACTGAATATAGGCCTTCTTCCATGACACGTCACTTTTAACGACTACAGCCTGTCTCTGGTAATTTATGTGTGGAGCAACCGAAACATACGAACACTTTATTTTCTTACAATACTCTAGCTGTAGCGTGCGACTTCGTCCGCATGGTACCTTTTTACACCACCATCGTAATTGTTGATTTTCAACCATGAAAAGTATCGATTTTTTGTTTGCTGTGATTCCAAAGTGTGTGCAACTTTGAGCTTGCTGATGAGGCCAACAGATACGTTATCATTCCGAGTGAAATAAAATAAGTCTGCTTGTCTCGTAGAGGAGGCAGCGTTCCCAGCGAGCAGGCTCATCGAGGAGGTCCCGGCGGGGCGCGACCTCAGCGACATGTACCTGCGGCACCCCGCCAACGAGAGCTCCAGCGACGACGAGGGCACCGAGCACCAGCCGGACGTCGGTGAGTGCGAGCTGACGGCTTTCATTTCATTATCAGCCTCTTACGCTCCCACTGCTGGGATACCGGCCTTCTCTCACAGAGAGAGTTATGGGCCATATTAAAAAGTATATGGAAGTGATAGTATACAACCTCCTTAACTTATTGGTTGGTGTTTTAGTCGGACAAAACTTGGGGCTTTCATGATAAAATTCAGAGTTGCTGTATGAGAAAGCGTACGTATTCAATATCGAATTTATGGCGACGACGCAACCTTGTCACATCTTTACTATAATTCACATAGTGTGTATGACCACTTATACTAACGGAATCTATGTACGGGCCGGGATCGTCTAGGGTTGCTACATCGTCTGGTCCATTTTCAAACTTAGTCGTTGCTAAAATCAAAATTAAACTCGAGAAAAAAACGCAATGAAACAAAAAAATAAGTTGACATGATTTCATGACTTGTGAATATGACAGCTACCTTGGCAATATTTTTTTAATTTGTTTCTTGACCTTGTTTATTGTCAAATTAGATTTAGTGTTGCAAGTTGCATAAAACACAAAGTATCGATACATCGATATAAAATAAATATTATGACTTGAATGACGAGTAATGTAAATACATTTTGTGTTATTTCAGATGACAAACCAGAGGATGTAGCCGCGTTCCAAGAATTCATTCGAAAACATGTAAAGCCTAACAATGGTGGTAACAACACATAACTATCTAATATATTTTAGTTAGGTAAGTGCTTGTAAATAGATTATTTTAAGAATAAAACTCAATAAGCTTGTAATTATGGTGATTTTATTTAAATAACAAGCAAAATAAATACATACATGTACTAAGTACACAGACTGTTTTACCTCGATTCTAGAAGCAATAGGGAAACCGTATGCCTCTAGAACTTAGATTTTGTTTACAATAAAAAATATACACAGTTAAAACATATCAAATAAATAAAATCATAATCTATCTAGTGAGAATCTAATTGTGTAGAAAAATAAATGATATCTAATACTTAAGTCACAGTGAATTAAAGCTAAAACGATTTAATAATAACATAAGTAACACTCGAAGGTAACTAACTAATCAATTTCATGGATTTTAAAGCGAGACAACAAAATGTTGCATTGTTATTTGTTTTGTACCGAACGTAATTATAAAATTATGCTATTTTTTTTATACTTTATGTAATATACGTGCATAGCTACGTAGGTACTCACTCCGCCCCATTGCTATATCATTACGTGTGAAACGTCAAATAAACTAGTTATCCGTCAGCCACCGTCTTGTCATTTGCTCCCGTGCTTACTAGATACACCGCATATTGGCGACGAGGTACAAAATGGCGGACAGTGCTCGTGCAATCGGGAATATTAAAGAGTTCCAGTTAAATAGTGATACGTGGAGTAGCTATGTAAAAAGAGTGCGGGCGTATTTCGTAGTCAACGACATAAAACCAGGCGTCCAAACATCTTTCCTGATCACTTTAGTGGGAAATGAAACGTACGATTTAATGACAGTACTGTGCAGCCCCGCGGAACCAGAAAAAAAATCGTTCGATGAGCTGGTTGACATAGTGGAAAATCATGTAAATCCGAAAGCGAGTGATATGGCAGAACGCATGAAGTTACGAGCGTGTTTACAAAGTCAAAGTGAAACCGTGAACGAGTATTTGTTGCGTTTGAAAAAGCTAGCGATGACGTGTAAGTTCAAGGGGCAGGAATCGTTGGAAGAAAATTTAAGAGACCAGTTCACTTATGGATTGAGGAGCGAGAAATACAGGCAACGATTGTTGACCGAACGGGAGCTCACGTTCACTAGGGCGGTGACATTAGCCACGACGTTGGAGGCGGCGGAGTGTGAGGCCAAGCTTGGAGGCGGTAACAGTAATGCCGGAGAGGCATCTCACGGCGGTGTATATGCAATGCGGTCCGGCAGCGGCAGCGCCGGAGCAGCGCGCGGCGGCCGAGCGGGCGCGCAGCGCGGCAGCGGTGGCGGGGCGAGCGCTTCGCGGTCTGGCCAAGCCGGCGGCGCAGCCGGCGGCAGCGGCGGTAGTGAGAGGTGCTATCGGTGTGGATCGCGGCAGCATTCGGCCGATAAGTGCGGTTATAAAAATGCGACCTGTTACAAGTGCGATAAAGTGGGTCATATAAGTCATATGTGTCGTAATAGAAAAAGCCAGTCGAGGCTTTTCCAAGTGAACGGAAGTGATTCGGAAGGAGATGTCGGATCGCCTACATTATATAGGTTAGGTGAAACGGAGGAGCCCGATGGGCCTTGGTATTGTAAATTAAATGTGGAGGGTGTCCCCTTAGACATGCAGATCGACAGCGGTTCCTCGGTAAGCGCAATTTCGAAAGATACCTACAATAAACTATATAAAGGTAGACCGTTGATTAAATGTGACAAAGTTCTAACCGTGTACAGCGGCGAAAAAATTAAACCTGTAGGCACGATGCCTGTCAATGTCATTAATAACGATCAGCTGTTTACCTCAAAATTGTACGTAATAGATAACGGTAATTGTCCTCCTATTCTAGGTAGAAAATGGATGCGGGAGCTACAAATATCGTTACCTATTGTAGCACACGTTTCGTGCGATAAGAACAGAAATATTCTTAACGAAATAATGTGCAAGTATAAAAATGTATTCGAGCCTGGTATAGGAACATTTAAGCGCGGTACCATTAGCTTGTCTGTATGTGAGGGCGCGGTGCCCGTGTGGCGGCGCGCGCGAGTAGTGCCGCACGCGCTGCGCCCGGCCGTCGACGCAGAGTTGGAGCGGTTGCAGGCCGAGGGCATCATCAGCCCAGTCGAGGACGTCGGTGGGTGGGGGACGCCTATAGTGCCAGTAAAAAAACAGTCAGGCAGTATCAGAATCTGTGGCGATTTCAAGGTTACACTGAATCCAGTCTTAAGTGATGACAAGTATCCTCTCCCTCGGATTGAGGATCTATTTGCTGTGTTGAGAGGGGGTCAGACGTTTAGTAAAATAGATTTAAAAAGTGCTTACCAGCAATTTTTGTTAGATGAGGAGTCAAAAAAGCTTTGTACTATCGTGACACACAGGGGGAATTTCGTTTACAATAGACTACCTTTCGGAATTAAAACGGCGTCGAACAAATTTCAAAGAATAATGGATTCTTTATTTAAGATAGATCACGTGGCAGTATTTGTTGATGACGTAATAGTCACAGGGGAGACCGAGCAAAAACATGTTGAAAATTTAAATAAAGTTTTTAAAATACTGAACGATTGTGGTTTAAGAATTAGTAAAGATAAGTGTTGTTTTTTTCAAAAACGGGTATCATATTTGGGCCATGTGATTGATGCTGAAGGTTTACACACGGAAACAAAAAAAGTAGATGCTGTAATTGCTGCGGAACGACCGAACGACGTAGGTGAACTTAGAGCGTTTTTAGGTCTGATAAACTATTATTCAAAATTTGTTAAAAATTTTAGCACCATTATCGCACCTTTGTACGAGTTATTAAAGAAAAATAAATCATGGGTGTGGTCTGATGAGTGTGAAGCGGCATTTTTGAAAATAAAAGAAAAATTGTGTAATTCAGATGTACTGGTCCATTTTAACCCCGACCTCCCCTTGGTCCTATCGTGTGATGCTTCTCCGCGCGGAGTGGGCGCGTGGCTCGGGCACGAGATGCCCGACGGACGTGTGCGCGCCATCGTGCACGCCAGCCGCACGTTGTCGCCCGCCGAGCGAAATTATAGTCAAATATGCAGAGAAGGTTTAGCTATCATATTCGGAGTACAACGTTTTCATGAATACGTCTATGGTCGACATTTTATTCTAGTAAGCGATTGTAAGCCGTTATGTTCCATCATTGGACCTAAAACGGGTATTCCACTGATGATGGCTGGTAGACTGCAGCGATGGTCGATAATTTTGAGTGAATATAATTACACTATTAAATGTGTTAAATCGAAAGACAATAGTGTAGCAGATTGTTTATCGCGGGCAGCCAGAATTGAACCGGATGAGTCTTTAGAAAATGTCAGTCGTAGTTGCAGGGAGAATTTAGAGAATGAATTAATTATTAATTTTATTGATGCTCCCAAACCAGTTCATTTTAAAGAAATAGCGGAACAAACACGAAAAGATGTTATTTTAAACAAGGTGTTTGGCTATGTTCGACATGGTTGGCCAGCGTACGTAGACATACCGGATGAGTGTAAGGATTTTTATAATAGGAAAGATTACATTACGTCCGAACATGGTTGCTTGTTGTTCGGGTATCGAGTTATTATACCTAAAAGCTTGCAAAATTTAACACTTAAGCAACTACATAGCAGTCACTTAGGTATTGTTAAAATGAAGTCTTTGGCACGCACGTACATTTATTGGCCAAAAATAGATAAAGACATTGAACAAATGTGTAAATTATGTGAAGTTTGTGTAAAAGAGCGAGACAATCCTATAAAAAGTGTTTTGGTGCCATGGCCTTGGCCCACTGAACCGTGGTACAGGCTACATTTAGACCATTTGGGCCCATTTGCAAATAGTCAGTACTTGATCGTTTTCGATGCTCATTCTAAATGGTTAGAAGTCTGTAAGGTAAACTCAACGAACTCTGAAATAACGATAAGGCATTTACGAGATATTTTTGCGCGATTTGGGTTACCTCATGAAATCGTAACAGACAATGGGCCTGCGTTTAAAAGTGAAAAATTTTCAGATTTTGTTTTGCGGAATGGTATTTGCCATAGGTTAATCTCGCCTCGACATGCTAGAAGCAATGGTGCCGCAGAGAACGCTGTAGGGTTGGTTAAGAAATGTTTGAAAAAAGCTGCACACGAGGGAATCGCTGTTGACGTTGCTTTGAATAGATTTCTACTTAACTATCGCAACTCTGTACAAAGCACGACTCAAAAATCGCCCAGTGAGATGTTATTAGGGCGAAGATTAAGATCTTGTTTAGATTTTTTGATTCCGTGTACAAAAAGCATTGTTATGGACAATCAATTAAAGCAATTAAAAGCATTCGGAGGGAAACAGAGAGATGTATGTATAGGAGACGCAGTTATGTTTAAGAAGTGGCGTAATAATAAAGAGGTTTGGGAAAAAGGAGTAGTGTCATGTAAGATCGGAAACATTATGTATGAAATTGTGTACAATAATGAGAAACACAGACGCCACATTGATCAAATATTTAAATTGCCTACTAGTGATGTTGAAAGGCCTTGTAATAGTGACTACCAGATATTTGATGAATGTGTCACGGAAGGGTCTGCTGCTGAGGGGATGACGTCGTCAGGTACTTCTAATGCTAACACCCGACAACATGCAGGGTCTGTTTGTGTGACACCGACTTCGTCATCATCTTCGCAACAGATGGTATCTCCGTCCTCTCCTGCTTACGAAGAGGCAGAGGATCCTGTTGATTTGACCCCGCAATTGTCAGTTAGTGCCGCGGGACAAAGCGATAATGTGAATGTAGACTCGGAGACAGATTATGTAAACACAGGCCCGCGCCGTTGCGGCAGGTACTTTTCCAATTTCGATTAAAAAAAAGGGCTATTTACTATAGTTATTTTGTTATTTTTAAGTTTAGATATAATACCTATATATATACAGTGTGAACCTATACTTATTTTTTTTTTTATTTTACTTGATACTTTTATTTTTGTTATAGTTTTTTTTTTGTTGTTGTTAACTATATTGGGGGTGGGGGGGAGATAGTGTAATATACGTGCATAGCTACGTAGGTACTCACTCCGCCCCATTGCTATATCATTACGTGTGAAACGTCAAATAAACTAGTTATCCGTCAGCCACCGTCTTGTCATTTGCTCCCGTGCTTACTAGATACACCGCACTTTATAGATAGCGTTTGACCGTTACCATGCCTGTTCGTAAATGACAATTTGGTCGATGGTGAATACGCTAACCATAGACCATCTAACCATAGATTAGGAACGGAATTCCAAGTGCAGCTACCGAAACACCGAAACGCATCGGTGCTTGGTGACAGACGTTTAACTTAGGCTGAGATTCAGAGACGAATCTAAGCGTGGACTCACGCTTCCATACGTCAAAATTCTATACAGTTTTGACATATGGAAGCCAAAGTCTACGCTTAGAATCGTCTCTGAATCTTAGCCTTAGAGTGGTAGCTAGCCAAATGCCCTATCGCCATGCAAGAAAAGTATAAGTAAAATATTCACTAACCAAAATTTTTAACACATGAATTAATGTCGTCCTTCTATTTCCTGAATTCTGATCCCTATGAAAAGGGAATTTTAGTTAGGAGACAGGCTCTATATTTAAAAATAAATTATAAAGTTCACATCACTGGCAATATTTTGCATTTTGTCGTTTGTAGATATACTTTGTAACTTTTTTTTTTACAATTTTGCATTCAAATAAGTACTACCTTAATTAAGTACAAATTTAAACTAAAATATACATTGTAGAGAACACAAGTGCAGCACCATTCACCATAAATAAAAATTACTATCCCTACTTTAACTTATTTTAATTCGGAATTATGGCTCATTTGGCAATTAAAAATAACTTTAAATTTGTTTGAAGAGTCCTAAATAATAGGATCTTCTGAAGGACCACCAAGAACCGTACTCTCTGCATATTTTTTATCTGTATATTTTAAATTTTAATAC
Source organism: Crocallis elinguaria (assembly GCA_907269065.1). Lineage (NCBI taxonomy): Eukaryota > Metazoa > Arthropoda > Insecta > Lepidoptera > Geometridae > Crocallis > Crocallis elinguaria. Next base: position 3,440,556 of record OU026079.1, on the reverse strand, counting down.
AGCAAGCAGTGATTTTATACTTTATATTATTATTATAAGTGATATATTATTTTTTATTTGACTTTAGAATTAGACTTTAGTTTAATTTGTAGATTTATAATGTAAATATAAACATCTCAAAGCCCATCGCTAACATCGCTCGTTACCTACTCGGTTACTCCGGACTAGAAGACGCAGGTTCGAGTCCGGATGACAGCGAACTTTTGAAATGTTTTTATTTCATTACATACTGATTTTATTGATGCATTTAATTTTTTAAATTTATAACTGGTTCTTTTATTTTAATTACTAAGTGTAATTTTTTTTTGTTTTGTAAATTTTATGCCCGCTTTCGAGGGAAGAAAGAGGTCTTTGCCCAGCATGATAGTCCTATTTTGCCTGCCTTAGCTTGAATAATAATATGATGAACACGAATAGCCTATTTTTAACACCAATATGTGCCACCTGTATTTACAATAAATAATCTTGATCTTGTTACAACTATAGCCCAGAGAGCAAGGGTTTACAGGTAGAGCGTTAGACATATTATATCGGTTCAAATACGTCTCGTCTTTGAGCAGGATACCGCGCGCTTTTTTCTCGCTTGCGCATTTAAACATTTTTGAAGATAAACAATCATTTAATATAATAATGGATAATCGCATTCGGTGAATTTGCTGGCAATTACCTCATCATTTTGATCCGATTAGGTTTTCGTATATGAAAATGGGCAATACATAAAATCCCATTTTTAGGTTTGAAAACTTAAATGGATCAAAAATGAAATTTTTGTAATATTATTGTCAGCAAATTCACCGAATGCGATATTTCATAATTATATCAAGTGATTTTTTATCTTCAAAAATGTTGAGATGCGCGAGCGAGAAAGCGGCGCGCGGTAACCTGCCCTTAATTAAGTTACGCGGCCTTAATTGTAAACACAAAACATTACCAGCTCTAATATCACAATACAGGCTTCGCCTCAACGATATAGTTACAGTAAATCTCCTTTTATACATTGATTTAGTCCGTTGTGTACGTCGGCGTGTCCGTTGGTGTCCTGCGGCGCGGCGCCGCGGCCGGCGCGCTCCAGGGCCGCGTCCGCGAGGCGCCACGCCGGGAGGTAGGACACGCGGCCGCAGCGGTCCTTGTAGCCCAGCGCTGGGTTAGGCCACGTGTTGGCCGTGCTGCCTATTGATGTGTACCTATGATTCATGTGTGAAAGGGATACAATGTTTTGATTTGTAGCGATTACAAAAGCGAAATAAAGCGAGGTCTGCTAGATAGAGCTACGGCTTGTAAGCCGGAAAGAAAAACATCATATATCAAGAATTTCGCAGTCAACATCGATTGCTTCCATAGCCTAGTTGATTAAGGCGTCTGGTCTAGATAACCAGAAGACGCAGGTTCGAATACTGTTGGAAGCGAAATTTTTGTGATGTATATATTTGCGTGAACATCCGCTAGTGTCGGTAAACACTAAAATATATTTCATAAAACACCAATTTCATTCGAAATAAGATATTATTTGGAATGAAATTGAAACAGTTATTAGATACGAACCCATCATTATAAAGAGGGCAGTAGGGCACCTGCCGCTGCAGGATGTAGCTCCATATGTGGTGGTAGGACCAGTTGAGCAGCGGCGACACGCGCACTATCTGCGGCCAGCTGGGGTCGGTTTTCTATTGGCAAATAATCTTTACTGAAGGAACATTTGAGGCATTACAATTGGGATGTTGTATGAAATACAAAATACATATTTTATATCGATATACAGTTGTAAGAAGATCACATTAACACAATAAAAATGAAATTCACAAAAATACTGCATCTAAAAGTTTCCCAAATTCGAAACTTTTTATGATCCTTTAGTAATTTTGCAGGCCATAACAATTGCAGTGTCACCTAAAACTTTTAAGCACAAAGGCCTTTGCGATACTGCAGTGCGCTCGTTACCCTGACACGTTAGGTATTAAGTCCAATTTCACTGACTACTTTGCTCATCAAACCGAACTTGCTTTTAATCGTGGTATGTTTATTTATTTTATTGCACACATACATTCAACTTATACTTAAGCGTAAACATATGCACCCTGTTAGGAGGGCGTTGCAAACTTAAATTAGGTACTTATTTAACAATATAAAATAAGAACTAAAAACTTATAGGCTTAGCAAGTAGGTAATTCTAAGACTTAGAGCTTGAGATCATAATGAAGTATATATTTTTACTCTCTAGATGACAGAGTCCAACACTATTAAGAAAAATTCTAAATTCTATCATCTAGAAAATGTTTTTGTATAAGTACATAATATAAACTATTGTACTCGTATTATATAAGTTTACCTGATGAATATCAAAAAGTATTTTAAAACAGCAACCTTAAAGCTACATCTACTCAAGAGTCCAGACTCACCTGCAAGAAGTTCAAATCAGCACTATAAGGATCCGTCCGCCTCGTTCCCATAAGGCACGCTTTCAACCTCCCATCTTCTTCCAAAAGCCTATGCAACGTCGCCCTCAATTCTCCATCCGTCACTATCAAATTAATACCATAATGCTTCTCTACATCCTTTACGAAATTTTCTATCTCTCTGAAAGGACCATTGGTTCTGATATAAACAGTTTTCAAGTCTTTCCCAATGTCGTCTCTATTGTGTAACTCTCGTAGGACGTTTAGCGTGATGTCTAGGAGGACCGTGCAGTCTTTTCCGCCATTGAACGATAGGAAAACTTCTTCTATTTTGTACTGTGTGAAGCATTGACGGATTACCTGGGAAAACGCGCTTTGTTTGAACTACACATTGACACAATAAAGGCATTCTTCTAGCGCGTTGTGGAAATGGAAGGAAATAAGAAGTAATATTTACTAAACATTGCAAAGCGAGTAATGGGTGCTGAATTGTAACACGATTAGCGTAGCTAGTTTAATTGCTAAAGTTAATTAGCATAGATAAAACTCAATTTATTAGTTCTGCGTAAATGGAATTGGGATGTTGCATGGAACACCAAGTACATAATTTCTGTCGTTCTACAGTTTTAAGATCACATTAACACAATAAAAATGACATTCACAAAAATATATAATTTCCACAAAGATATATAAAAGTTTCCCAAATTCGTCAGTTTTTTTTATCATCCATTAGTTATTTGAATGATTACATCAGGGTCTTTACATTTTAATGAATAAAAAGATGTATGACAACTATGTACATAAACGCAGGTTTTCACGGCCAAATCAACATAATGCATGTTTTTAGTACAGCTTTACGGCCCGCGTAGAACAAGTGACGTCAGATGTTCTGTACGGGGTGTTTTAGCGCTCAGTAGATACGCCCGACTTTGACTCTCATTTTTGACGTTTCTAGTCCAGTTTTTTCGATACAAACTTTTGTTCTCATGAGCAAACGAATTAAGTAATTGACATCATAAAAAAATGAAGTCAACATCCCTATTATAATTAAGTTGGAACTAATCCAAGGTCAGCATATTCACCATCTACGTACAACATGATCGCTTTAGATCAGACGAGATAGTGTGCAAATGCATACCTATCGAATATTAAAAAAACCTGAAATAAACAAGAACTAACTGAAAGATATTAAGAAATTATTGAATCAACAGTTACCCAAAGATGTTTTGCAGTCAAATGTGAACAAAAACAGAATTCAACTCACTTCTTCTGTTTCTTCTAAAACTCCAGTAATGTCTGTGAGTTCCATGTCCACAGCCTCACGTTTCGGCTGCATTACTGCTATTACTGAAATATAAATAGAATTATTATTAATCTACAAGATAATTATACCTACTTACGTATATTTTTGTAAACTTACAATACAATAACGATTTATTGCACTCTTAAATAGCAACTACAAAAAAAATTATCCTAGTAGATTTCAACCAAAGAACCATTTATTTGTACCTATACTGTGCTATTTGTCCGACACGACCTGAGTAAGTCTGAACTAAGTAAGCCTACAGTAAATAACTGAAGGGGTTTTAGAAACTGTAAGTACACTCTGCAATCTGACACGTGTTTCGGATTGCATATATAGTAGGTGATTTACGAAAGTATGTTTGTATATACAAAATACTTACATGATACATCTACACTGTACCTATGTTATTGTTTGTTTGAAGTAATATTTGGAAATACAGATTCCATTCCAAAATAGTCTCTTTAAAGATATTTTTGTAGGATATTGCGTTGTCTACAGGCCTACAGCACAATAGCGACGCAAAAGCACCTGTGGCAGCTCACGTCGCGCGTCGGCACAAGACGTGGCGTGTATGTCGTCTTGTAGCTCCCGGGTTGGCCTCTATAGCCATCAGCGGGAAGTCTTTTGCAGATCTCAGACACTGAATAGTCGATGTAATAGACGAATAAGGCCATTATTGACAGAACCAAATTGGCTGTAAAATTTCGGCATGATTGGACACCGGAAAATGGTTGAAAATCGATCAGATTTGCCCCCGACAATCAGCCAGGAATCGTGGTTAAAAGGTTGTCAAAATAATTCACTACTACCTTTATACCCTGGATTTTACGTTGGTGTGACGTTCAAATTATGGGTTAGTTTTCTATGTAGGAAGGTATACGAGCTGCGGTCGGTGCGTTAGGAGAACCGAGAAGTATTTGTACAGTAAGAAGTATGAGATGAGACCAATCAGTTTGATAAACATAAACATTTTTATGTCTGTTCGTAATCATAACGTAGCGAGTTACTAGTCGATGTCGGATGCGGTGTTCAGGAGAAAGAAAGAAATAATTTCAGAGAAGTCTTACTAAAATAAACAAATCGATGTAACAAAAGTTACATAAAAAAAATAAAATTGCTTTAAAAAAGCGACGAACCGACTTCTGTGACAAACTACTAAACCGATTTTGATGAAATTTCTATGGGACCAATCTGAAAGTATACCCTTTCAAATAAAAAAGAATTTTGCAAATCGGTTAATAAATGACCGAGACCTGAGGTTACAAACATAAAAAAAAATACCCGACGAATTGATAACCTCCTCCTTTTTTGGAAGTCGGTTAATATTAAAAACGCAACAGCCCTAGCCAGAGTCACTCGGGGTGATGTGGATTCTAACACATTAAAATCTGTTATGATGAAATAATGAAACCCACATACACGAGCACTAAAAACACTACATTGTTTTTGTGCAATCGTGTGTAAATACGCAAGATTGATCTACTGATAGGCAATCGCGATCGTAAGGCAACCAATGACCAATCTAAAATTAAAATAATATTGATTACAGGATCGGTGTACCTACCTAATAGCTAGTAGGTACCTAGGTGGCGTCACAGAATAGATAATAGTCTTTAAGTGGCGGTAAGATCACAATAATAATATAACAGCTAGCTATAATACCTCGTACTTTACGTTGCTATAGTAATACTGGGGTTCGAAACGATAAGGTTCGAACCTCTTGCTCTGAAAAGAGCCAGGGAAGACAATAGCTAGATCACCTACCGCAATAAACTTTCGCACAAGACTTGGCCGTGCATTTCAGTCCTGTGATGGCTTTTATGGCACCAGGTAGTCTTCCAGGCAGATGCAAGAAGTCTTTTGCAGCTGTTCGTAATAGCCGGATAAGGCGTGTACATGTTTATGTCATTGCATATTAGTTCTTTATGCTATTATAATTATATATATTAATTATCCTTCCTATATATATATATATCCTCATATTTTCAAAATTTTGTCAGAGCGTTTGATTGATGCGACGCGTAACCAAAATGCTGGTAACTATTTGGCTCAACGGATCAGCATTACGGTTCAACGAGGCAATGCCGCCAGCATGCTGGGTACGCTTCCAACTGGTAGTGGGCTAGAACATTTGGATTATCTATAGGCCTACTTGGGCTTGTAGATTATCCAACTGGTTTTGTAGCTAGCTAGGTTAGATGTAGTGTTTATTTATGTATTAGCTAGTTAATAAAGGCAATTAGACCGTTAAAAAAAATTATCCTTCCTACTTATATTATAAATGCAAAAGTTAGTGTGTTTGTGAATGTTTGTTACCATGTATCTCCGTAACTACTAAACCGATTTTGATGAAATTTGGAATGTAGATAGTTTAGGTTCTGGAATAACACAAGGGCTAATTAAAAAAAATCAACATCTGAAAATGAACCTCTATGGGGGTTAAACATGGTGCGACACATCAATTTCATCGACGCGATGGCGCGCCCGGAATGGTGTGCCCGTCTATGGGCTCGAAATTGGACCATCGCTTCACACAATCCACGATGCGCGGAGCGATGGATTTGGAATGCTCGTGTGTGGTGAACTTTACACTGTTCGCCGGAACAATGATTTATTATTATTAAGAGCATAGTGTGACAATTGTACTATTTGTATATTAAAGTGCACAGTGGGATCCGGAAAAACAAAGTTAACTAATCTCAATAGTTATGTGATTTACATCTAAAAAACCAACATTTGTTGAGAGCTATGGAATCAATTCATGTTGACAAATTTACCATTTTATCATCAGGTCATAGTGACACCACTCCTTAATTATCAGTCAATTGTGCATACATACAAGTTTAAAACTTATAAAGGGGCTGAAAAAGATATTAGGTATCTTGCCGGCACCTTGAGTTTCTGCTACAGAGTAAGAACTAGATAGCACAGTAGCTAATTCCACTGAAACTAAATTAAAGTTTGGATAGCACCAGTAGGTGTAATGGATGATAGTATAAATAATTAATATACTATACAGAACCCTTAGGTATAGACTAACACACATTGGTCCCTTGTATGATAATTTTCAATAATGTTATCAGTAAAATAGTGTTTCTTATCATAAATGTAGTTGAGATATACAATATAATATAGATTTTGTGCTAAAACATGACATTGAACTTATTTATTTTAAGATAACATTATTATATCAAATTATGATGAATCACATGTATTTATTCTATAACAAATATACAATATTACATAGGAACTTTAAATATTATTGTTTTAGAAAAAGAAAACCCAAATTGTAAATAAACAATTTTATTGCCTTCAATATGTTACATATTTAAGTAAAAACATGTTATTAATATTTGAACCATTTAATATCAACGCAAGTTTTTAATAGTTAGCAAACAATTTATTATTTTGCAATTTATAGCTTTGTACTATATACAAATTTTTTTCTGAGGCGGTTCATCAAAATTTATATCACAAAGTACTTCTTTTGTCAACTTGAATGTCACACGCATCATCTCCTTTTTAGGGGAAACTTTTCTCACACTGAATATGTCTAAAATATATGGGCTCATGTCACATCCAAAATTATCAGTCACCTTTTGTTTTGCAGCCTTATAATAATCATCTTCCACAAAACAATACACATAAACTATTATGTCACATTTCAAATTTTCAATAACTTTTATATCGCTAAATAGTCCTTTAAAATATTTGAGGAATTCCACCGCCATTGCTGGCAAGTTCATGGTCACATGAATTTTAGCACCATCCTGTATTCGTTCATTGCCTTTGCAATATTCTGTAATAAAATCTTTAAATATAACAGTGATAAACTCTTTTCCATCTAAGTTAAAGCATTTCAGTAAGTTCTTTTTAATTTTATTGTTATCGGTATTGTATTGCAGCCACTTGTAGGAGTCCGGATTCAAGTCATTGGCAAATACCCGGCATTGGCGCTTTGCTGCAGGAACTGAAAAAGGCCCCACACCGCAGAAAACATCGAATAGAATGTCATGAGGCTTCAAACTCTGCAATATCCTCTCATGTTCTCTGCCAAGCCTCGGATTCCAATATACTTTCGAAAAGTCAAATTTGAATCTGCAATTGTTTTCAATAACCGCAACCACAAAATCCTCTTCACCTGCGATTACTTCCATGCTGAAATTACGGTATGTGTTAGAAATGACATTACTCTTATTGACTACCGTGCGACATGTCTTTATTTTGTCCACGAGAACTTGACCAATGAGGGAGCGATACTCTAGAAATTGATCACGTAAATTGAGATGAATGATATGACCAATCTGAGAGAATCCACTCACTGTTTCTTCATTTTCCGGAAGGACAGCCTTAAAAATTGTTTCATAACTCCAATTATTATAGCTAAGTTCCATGTCTTGAAATTGTAAATTACTTTTAGAGATACCTTGTTGATTTAGTGCTGTGCGCTCTTTCTCTTCAATGTCTTCCCATTTCGTAACTTTCTCTGGACTGAAGAACAAGTATTTCTTGAACTCCTTATCATCTTCTGCATTCTGGACAGGCTTGAAATGTTCTAGTTTTAGGTAATAGGGTTTGCACACTGGAAATATCTTCGTCAGGTTTTCGTCTTCGACCTTTAGCACAGGGACTTGTATCTTACGCAAGAATTTCTCTCGATCAAGCACTTTCATGCCGCGCACGCCAACAGGCGCCAACACTACGGGTGCTGTTGTAGTCATTCTACGAAAAAACGCGACAAAACAACTCAAATCCATCACAAATAGTAACTTTTACAGAATGTACACATCGTAAATACTAACCTATTTTTAAAGTCAGATCTGTTGAGTATCCCAAGCTCTTGAAAACTGAAACACAATTAATTTTATTTAAAGTACTTGATACAACTTTACGCGCAGATTTGTGAAAAAAATGAATACGAATAAAATAAAATAACGTGAAAGTAACTGGCTTGGCTTTTGAAGTTTTGACAATGTCAAACACGCGTGACATTTGTCAAGTTGTCAATTTGCTGCCAAATTCAAACCAGCTGCCAAAATTTCTGAACGAACATTCGAATAAAATATCGATATTTTAATATGTACGCGACAAAAATGTTATTGTGAGTTGCGCCGATTGAATAGATTTAATATAATAAATAAATATATTACATCCATGAAGAGTTGTGACCTGGATACGATTAAAGCCTAAAGGTTGTGACAAATTGAATTGTATCGATATATTTTTAAAAGCGTGATACCTAATGTCTCAGGGTATCGAGCGCACTGCAGTGCCGCGCTGGCCTTTTTGTTTCAAAGTTCTGAGTGACACTGCAATTGTTGTGACCCGGCTTTTTATGCTTAGCAAACGACAAGCTCATCTCGTTATCACATAGAATAAAATTATAAATAAAAACTGATACATATTATAGGTAATAGATTACTTTGTTAGATATTAGTTTCTTCAACGGGCTAAAACCTAAAATACTACTTACGACTAATAAGTCTAAATTATTAGCTGTGATTAGGTACCTACGTACTTTATTGCGAATGTAAAAAAGTTGTTACTTTATGTAGGTAAGTACCTAGGTTTTTTGTTGATAACCTGATTTGAAAGTAAGAGATTAGCTGTGCCCCGCGGCTTCGCCTAAGTGACTACTTATAACGTCAGATATCTGCCAGTGAAAGTACCTTCAAAATCAGTCCAGCCGTTTCGGAGATTAGCCGGAATAAACAGACAGACAGACAAAAATGTTAAAATGTTTTTTTTGGTATAGATACCTACCCTATCAGCAAACTAGCTATTAAATTTCGCTATAAGTACCGTATACACTTACACTTCCATATACATTTAGTAAAAAGCTGTTATTTTGACATTAGGTACAAACAGACACTTCAATTTTATTAATTTGTGTTGTAGGTATAGATGAAAAGCCTTACCACCTTCCTCCAGGAAATTATTGATATTGATGGCATTTGCTGTTATATGAAGTGTTCACTGTTCAGGTGTTGGATAACTCGAATACTACATACTATTAGTACCTATCTACCTAGATAGGTAGGAAGGTACTACAGGTAGGTACGCATCTATAGTACCTATATAGGTATATCTGTAGGAGCGTGTGAAGCGAAGATGAACATTTGGAGCCAAAGTGCAAGATACTTTAAGTCATTACTTAGGTACCTATTTGATATTATTTTGAAACGCAAGCGAAGCGAGGACCGTGCAATGAAATAGGTAACCATTATAGTACGTAGGTAAATTAGACAAACAAGAGTGCAAAATCTCTTGCACGATAAAGTAAGATGGGGCCTCTTTTATAGCTAGCGTTGCACGTAGCGGTACAGAGTGGCCATCTTCAAGTTCATGTAAATTTTACACCTCAAAATTTTTATGTCTCGGAAATCTATCCTCAAATAACCATTGACATGACATCGATTACTTGACAAAATTCAACAAAAGTTAATAATTTATAAAATAATTAAATAAGGGCGTGTTCGCACCGCTGCTTCCCAAATAGTTGGCCAACCACTAACGCAGTCTTTATAGACTTTGATAATGACCGGCGTCGACTATTTAACTTGGCAAACAGCATTTTCCGAACACAATAAAATGTTTTCCCGAACCGAACTACTGTTTCCGAACTCTTGAATGAGTTCTGTGGATTTATTCATTGCTTTAAGGAGTTCGCTGTGGAACTGTCGTTTGGTTCAGTGGCTGGTGGGATAACTTGCTAAGAAGCGTTTCCGTCACTTAAAAGTTTGTACTTAGTTTGGTACACTAACTGTATAAAGGAAAAATGGATTAAAAAAATTGTAATACCTAAGCTTTTGTGGGAAAACATATTTTTCCAGACAAGCTGTTAAAATAGTTAATTGGTACCTACTGTAACCTTGTGGCCACCTTCTGGCTACTCCGACCCTGGATATCGTCTAGGAGTATAATAGGTAGGAACTTGTAAAGACAAATCAAACGAGTCCAAACTCGATGCGGTTACGTCGTTTCGTTACAGAGTTCCTGATCCTGTGGCCGGTTTCCAGCTTCTAATTCAGCTTGCAAGATTTGACCTAAACAAACTAACATAAGGAATCACGTCATTAGATGCTGTTCAATACATTTATCAACTTGAGGCACCCATTGCTTCGGTATGATAAAGCGTGCCCTGCACTCATTACTATGGTAGATATGATAAAACGTGCCCTGCACCCATTGCATTGTTTTAGGTAACGAGACGAGCCGGTCGTTTGCCTGATGGTAAGCATAACGCCGGCCCATAACGATTGCAGTGCCACCCAGAACTTTGAAACACAAAGGCCTGCGCGGCACTGCAGTGCGCTCGTTACCCTGAGACATAAGGTATTAAGTCTCATAAGCCCAGTAATTTCACTGGATACTCTGCTCATCCGGAACACAGTAATGCTTGCACACTACTGTTTGGCAGCAGACTTCACGCAGATTTTCTAATATCAGTGTGTAATCTATCACGTTTGTTTTTCGTGGTAGGTACCAATTACCAGTAGATTGTACATTACAGTGAGATTTCAGTGAGGCCCATCGCAATATTTAAAGGATTTTGGTAAAAGGGGTAAAAGCTAACATAAAATTCCTTTATACCGGGAAGGCCAAAATCATTTCAATAATTTTCCTGAATATTAGTTTTACGTTACCTATGTACATATTCCGGAGTTACCGACTATCAGTGAGTATTTATTGAATCAATATCGGTTCGGCCGCGGAACGGGTCGGGGGTTAGGTAGATCTCATCAGTCAGATCTTTGCATTCTTCGCTAACCTACGGAGCTTTTCAATTAAAAAACAAAGTTGTTTAAACAAAGACACACCGCAAACCGCGGGTTTGCTTGGAAATCTCGTTTTCTTGTTGCGGTTGCAGCTCAGCAAAGTTTTTTAATTTAAATCTGAATCTACGTAGACAATGCGCAGTGGAACGTTGTTGATCGTTGTGCATTGTACTAACCCCTGCAGCTGTGGGAGTACAAATTTGTATTGTTTTTGTGGCACTTTCACAAAGTGCAATGCCACCGAGCTGCAATTGTAATGTTTCATTGTAGTAGGTCGAAACCGGATCAATTAGATTCACGAATACCTACAAAATTGTGAGGATAATTTTTTACACATGGATAGGTTGGCGTTTGAACACAGACTAGTATTATAGTTTGCCAACTATAATATAGATATAGATAGAGATAGAGATAGAGATAACTATGCCTAGTTATCTCTATCTCAGTAACGGTGTGGTCAAATGGCAATAGAATGGGTTTGCCCCAAAAATTCCCTAATTTTTTTTATAAACCCCCAATCTGGACTCTGTTTAAATTTTTCCTAGCATCATTAGTATGAACATAGACTAAAGAATATAGTTAGTCTATCATAATCGGTACTCATCATCAACTTCTGGGCAAGAACTCCCATTTGTTTTTTAATTTTTCTTTTCATAATTATTCATTATTATCATTATATCATCATCATTATATCACAAAATCATATTATTATCTTATAAACGATGGATATGGTTAGATAATCTTTCTTCTGATTCATATTTAAAACATAGGTATCTAAGCCTTGGTACATCTAGTTCGTTGGAAATTGGAATCTTCTTATTTTATACGTAGGTAAACTAGTTCGGTAATGTATAGGTATATCCAGTGAACATTTCGTAAGCCCTAAAATTAATATTTAAACCTATAGGCTTTGGAAGCTCTCCTTTGGAATTGGGCAGGCTTACATTAAACCTTTCCATTGATTTACAACACGATATGACTGAATGCCTAAGCGGGGCTCAAAGAAATAGAAAGCTAGGCTAGACTTAGGTACCGAAGTTGGCGTTAACGCCAGTATTGATTTATTATAGATACCACCTTGCAACGTGAGTAGACGAACAATTTTACTCTGTTGGGTGCTATATTTCAAAATATCAGTTACAATATGATCGTAATTCGTATCTAATTTTCATATATGTAGGTATTTCTATTCTCGTTTGAATAAATTATATAGGTAATTTACAACCGTTTTGCAGCTCTTAACGTCTAGAATCTTAAATATTAGGCAATAAAAGAACATTTTCGATAGCAGTTCAAATTTCATTTCCAAAATAATTTTGAAGCTATCAAAAAACCGAAAAAGTAAATCACCTAGGCGAAAGGCTGAATTCTTCTGAATCATCGCAGTGGCCCTAAATGTAGTAATTTTTAAAAAATGTTACGTTGGTAACATTCTTTACCATTGGTTATAATGGGTTGGTAATAATGGGTGTTCTACCTACCTAGAACGAACATACACAACTTTTATAAATTAAACAATTAAATTACCAGTACCAAATGTTCACAAAAATAAATTTGTAAAACCACAGCGCGATACAAAACAAGAGCGAGTAATTTCATAATTCAGTTGCAGCGTTGACTTTACCAATTTCCAACGCGTTACCACAGAATGGAAATTTCAAAATAAATATTCCAAGGACGTAAACAAACATTTGGAATTCGGCGGGGAAATGAATTACATAAATTCTACAAATAGCGACTTTAGGCTTGTGAACTGACGTGGCGAAATCGATTACGGCCTTTGAATGCGCAAGTGTTTATCGGAAAAAAAGTCTCAACAATTAAATCGCAATAATCAATTTTATCGTGCTCTATATTTCGTAAAATACATGAAACCTGAGAAGAAAATTTACCAACCCTTATCTATGTTCCATAAACCCACTTCACCCATCACGTAATACTGTGTGTTACATCCACGCCACGTCAAAAGATCATACATACATAAAACGTGAAAATACATGAGAATATCGTTCCGCAGCCAATCATCGCACGGCATAAGCCAAATCACATAGATAAACAATAAAACACTCCATTACCGCTCCCGCATGATAAAGACGTCGCCCATCAAAACGGAATGTTCAATTCCATCAGTTATCCTTCGTGTAGGATCGCGCCATCCAGCCATCCCGTGGCGAAACGGGAGATAATACCAGTTTTTATTACTCATGCTGTGTGATGAACTTTAAAATGAAGTTCGGTGTTCGATGCATAATATAATTTGAGAGTTGATTTTCTAAAATAAGCTGGATACTAATAATATCACCAGCCTAACTACGCTCCCACTGGGATACTGACCTTCATAAGTTTCATAACACCACTACTACATAATACTTTATATTTATTATTATTATCAATTGCTGTTCAATGTCGCGACCAAGCTTGAAAGAGGTTTACAAAAATATGATTGAAATGCACACTTCGATCATTTTTTACACTTTTTTTTACACAATTGTAAGTATTTATCACAGATATTTAATACAGTATTTGTCCGTGTTTTTATAAAACTAGCTGTGGCCCGTGATTGCACCAGCGTGAAGATTCCAATAGGAATCCTGAATTTTTCAGAATAAAAGAAGCATATATAAGCTATCTCTGACTCATCAAATAAACTATATCTATGCAAAAAAATCCGTTGATTCTTTGCCACGTGAAAGACGGACAAACCAACAACATGCCACGAAAAGCCGCTTCTTGCTTCGTGTAGCCGACACCGACTACAAAAAGTCGACACTCGCCACTTACGCTGTACCCCGCTCACTTGACTGTGATGTACGAGTATACCGATTAGTAAACTAACGCGATAAGGTCTCTTCGCCTAACCACATTCCGCGGTAGGATCGCGCGGGCTCGTTAATGCGCGGTGTAATGGTGTTTTTATGATTTTCCCGCGCTTTCACCGCCGCCATTGTTTCACCGCGTGATTTATTTACACGCGCCGGATGTGCGAGGTGTTTAAAGGAGGATTGGAAGGCGGAAGGAATGGAGGAAATCGCAAAGGATTTTTATGATTTAATTTTTCCGTACAGAGCACGCGGTGTTTGAATTTATGTTTAGGTGTTTGTTTTCTTTTATTTGCTGACACTTTTGTTGTAAATTTGATAATACTAATTATCAAATTATTGAATAAGAAAAATATCAAAACGAATATACTATTATTCTATTTGGAGAATGTTGATGATATGTTTTTTATCATCATGATTCTATTAATAGTTGGAAAATTCAGAATGTGAAATATTTTGTTAGTGGGAGGACTAACTCTCTGCGAGTGTCCGTCTGGGTTGTGACCACCGCTTCGCTCGTGAAGTCTGCCACCAAGCAGAAGTGTGCAAGCATTACTGTGTTCCAGTTTGATGAGCGGAGTAGCCAGTGAAATTACTGGGCTTGTGAGACTTAATACCTTAAGACTTTTGCACACACATTTTTCATATATTGCGGTATTTTCATAGTAGTTGGCTCCCGCTTTTTAAAAGCAATTCTAAGTTTGAACTTTTGTGTTCGAAGCTAGAGTGGAACTGGCTGTCAAGAGCGGCTGTCAAGTGTGTGATAGATTTTTAACTTTAAGGTGGAAGCTACCCAGATGAGCACTAAAAATGCTCTAGAGCAGCGATACTCAAAGTGTGTTCCGCGGAACCCTAGGGTTCCGCGATAAACCTGCAGGGGTTCCGCAAGAATTTAGAAAAAAAATCATGGTACTTTTATTATGCTTATTAATAAAAATACACTTTTAATAAAAACTATTACTTTATTGTAGTGTTCCGTCATTCCGCATTCAAAACAACTTCCCTACCCATTATTAACTTTCCGCCCTTCAAATGACGTGACTCAGTTATCAAACATTTCTTTATACCGCACAGGCGTTGTGAAAACTCATCGTCGTTTGTACACCGAGTGGCTCGGCAAATGTTTGCGCTGCTCGATATTGCCCGCCACATGCCGCTTTTTGCACTCGCCGGCTGCGACTGTTTGAAATCATGTTCCGTTTGCGCAGATAACTTTTGGAATTGCTCGCTGGCGTGCTGCTCCTTTTGCTGGAAAAACGTGATGAAAACCATCTTTGATTGAGCATTACTGGTTGATCGAGGACGCGTTGATATGAGCAAGGTTTGGAATTCAACGAAATGGACGTACTTTTTGGTACTAACATAGGGTACTAACAGCAAAATACAATAGGTATAGGTACTGCGTTACAAGGAGAATATAACGTTACGCTCTACGTTACTTCGGTGTCAGCGATTTTATTCGAATTCTTAAATTTCCGAATTCGTGTTTTTCCCACCTTCTTATTTTTGTAATTTTTTTTCCACATTCTGAAATTTCCGAATATTAGTACAATCATGATGTTTTATCATGATTGTACTAATATTCGGAAATTTTATCAACATTCTCTAAATGGAATTGAAATAAAGTCCGCCCCACGAAATACTTATCAGATAGGTTTGTTTATTTATATAGACTTTTATTCTTAAATCTAGATGTTTTTTTATGATAATAATCATATCATGTTCCTTGCCCTGAATACACTTCTGAGGAAACAGTTTCTTTATCTACCTATGCTTTACTTATATTCTCTTTGGTTAGACCAAAATAATTTCATCAAAATATAGAATATTATGTTTGACCACAGAATATAGATAAGCTAATTTACCGTCAAAAATTTTGCATCGACAAAAGCCCTATATAATTTGTGGACAAAAGATAATTAGTTAAGTTTATATAATTTAACATCTTTATGATATTTCATAATGTTTGCTAGAGCTTCGAGCACCATTCTCTCCGGAGAAAATGAGGAAGAAACTTCGGTCGAGTTAATATTCGAGAAAGTCCTTGGTGATTCCTCTTCGGAAGACCCTCCAGTGGGCGAATGGGCTTCTTTAATAGAAGTTACCCCACCAGATAGTCCCAAGTTAGCACTGTACAAGCAAGGACTGTATAAGCCAGGAAGTGGGGAAATATGCGCGAAATATTTGGCTTTGTCTGATAGTAGCGTGATCAGGCATGTGTATTATAACTACCCGGCCATAAAGGACCCTGGGATCATGGCAGCTTTGTTAAAGCCAGGTTGATTTGGAAGCCTTTTTTAATGACACTAAATAACTTTAGTACGTAGTAGTAGCATTTTCTGATGTCCGATATACAGGGTGTGGAGTAAACAGTGGATAACCCCGTACCAGCGGGTGGGGGATATCATGACTGTTCAGAAAATAAAAAATTATGATCAGTAAAAATCGCATGATTTTCGTGTTTTTGGACATTATGTAATTTTTTTTAAATTATCGTCGTGGCTCTCTTTTCGCTCACACCCTATATACAGTTCATCATCATCATCATCATCAGCCGGAAGACGTCCACTGCTGAACATAGGCCTCCCCCATAGAACGCCACTTGGATCGACTACTCGCCTCTTGCATCCAACGGTTCCCCGCGGTTTTGACAAGATCTTCGGGCCACCTAGTAAACAGTTAAGAGTTGTTTAATACAGGTACTATAATAGAGATAAATAAAGTTTGTTTGTAACCTATAATCTATGGAAAATCTATAATCTTGTTTGTGGGAGGACTAACTCTTCTGCGAGTGTCCGTCTGGGTTGTTACCACCGCTTTGCTCGTGAAGTCTGCCGCCAAGCAGGAGTGTGCAAGCATTACTGTGTTCCGGTTTGATGAGCAGAGTATCCAGTGAAATTACTGGGGTTATGAGACTTAATACCTAATGTCTCAGGGTAACGAGCGCACTGCAGTGCCGCGCAGGCCTTTGTGTTTCAAAGTTCTGGGTGGCACTGCAAATGTTATGGGCCAGCGTTATGCTTACCATCAGGCAAACGACCAGCTCCTCTCGTTACCAAATAACATTAAAAAAACACTGTACTGGTCCGATTTAAAAATTTTTTGCCTTATAGAAAGCTACTTATTCTTGAGTGCTCTTGACTAACTCTCCTGATACCACGCGTGTGAAGCAGCAGGCAGAGGCTAGTGCGTAACAATCGAGAAAACTACGTGTTAAAAAAAGTAAAACCACTAGGTACTGTTTTGTAGAACCCAAAGAAACATTCCCGTGTGACGGCCAGGAACTATACTTGGATCTGTGCAACACGATGAACTCGGCGCCCGTTCGGATCTTCCATAAAGGACTATTGAAAGAAGAAATCGATTTGAAGGTTGTATATTTTGTATGACGGCTCCGTAGCTAAGTTGGTAGTAACCCTGCCTGCAAGGCGAGGGGTCCCGGGTTCGATTCCCGGCCGGGGCAGATTTTGTGTAAGCATAAAGTTTGTTCTCGGGTCTTGGATGTTTGTGATGTGTATCTGTGTATGTCCATGCCACCTGCGACACAGGGAATCCTAGTGCGGGGGTATGAGTGTGTAAGCGTTTATGTTTATGTTTATTATATACTAACAGGTAATTGTAGCTGGAATTAGTATGGTGTTGAACAGTAGTCTGTGGATTTTAAGCGACGATGCGGTCGACGTTGAATACGACGGTTTTGAAGACTTCCACATTGTAGTTTTCAAGGAATACAGATGGCCGGCAAACAATTCCATTCCTTCGCTATCCGCATGATGAATGTTGAAGCATAACGCACCAAGGTCCGGACAGAAGGTATGTCAACCATAAATGGGTGACGAAATTCTGTGTGTCGTGTTGTCCGATGAATGGGGATAGGGAATCAGTTCATGTAATGCCTTTGCACAATCTCCAAAATGAATCCTGTAAAAGATGGATACACTGGTAACCCTGCATCGATGCTCTATATAGGCTCTGGAGCTTGTGCCGTCAACAAGCGATTCAGTCAATTTACCAATAAGTCTTATGCCTCGTCATTCAATGGTTTCTAAGGCCTCAACCTGATATTTGACTGAACCATCCCAAAGGTGAGAACAATATTCCATACAGGATCGGACTTGAGCTTGGTAAAGATTAAGAATCTGTCCGGTGTGAAATACCGTCTCACCTTCACCAATATGCCCAACGTTTTGCCCAAAGCTGCGTGGGCCGCTGCAACCAACGCCGTATGTTTAGTAACGAGCAACGCTGAAAGCTTCTGTATATGAACGCTCTCTACATTACCTTCGGCGCAAGCAGGTACCTACGGATCTTTTTGATCGATAAAATTCGATAAAATTGACAGTTCAATTCGATAAAGTGGGTTTTATCGACTTTTTATATAACTTATCGAAACTCGAAATAATCGACAAAAGTTATTGAAAAGCTAGGTCGAATCCAAAGAGAATATAGAGCTACTCCAATACTTTACGATCAGACTTCGGTACTCGCAACGTTCGATAACTTTATCGAGTTTTTCGATTCGACAAATTTATCGAACCGACTTCCGTACTTGCGCCGCTTATTCGAATTGACCGCTCGAAGTGACGCATATAACGCAATGCAAATTGAGCCTTACGCGCACACATTCTCCCCCTAAACGAGTCAAAAGTTGTGCAGTTTTTATGCAAAACATTCCATAATAGCTTACCGCGAGATAGTGACTTGACTGTACTCGACAAAAACGTACTAAAACCGGTCCACAAAGTGCAGTGACTGTCTGCTTGATATTTATTTGTAACCGATACCAAACTAGTTTGTGATGGAGTGTTATTGCATTTTGTGTACCTATAGATGGGGTGTCAATATGTTATGGTTTTCGTTGGAATTGGAAACATTTTTAATGTAGACGCAAATATGACCAATGATGGCAAGGTCATGCGCGAAAACTTAATACATATTTTTTATTTTATATGCAAAAGTAAAAATGTGCTCGGAAAAACTAGATTGCAAAGAAAAGGGCCACGAAGCGCAACCACTCATAATTTCCGAAAGTATATAGTTAAAACTTATCATGCCTTTCATAAGTTTCATAATAACTTGGTACCTACCTATAGTGCAAGCATGTAATAATTTAGGTGAACAGTACAACTTGCACTCTAGAAATTTAAATATTTTAACGCATATTAAAACAATAGGACAACCTGCGAGGGCAGAGCAGACTAGCCTATTTCAAAAGGCCCTGTCTTTGGGGATGCTTTCTTAACACCCCTATTGTCCGCCGACTAATTAACGGACACAAGGCCGATTATATAAGTACGATGATAATTATGAACTTTTTTACTCTTTGGAGGTTATATCTCACCTGCACTTCGAAGGTGGTAGATAAGGCTTAGTATACGCTAAATGTAGAATGAGATATAGCTATTAAGAGTGGCTGTAAGAACACACCGATAGATGCTCAGCAACAGATTTTTGGCTTAAGAGTGTTAGCTAGCCAGTAAGCACAAGAACATTTAGAAAAAAATATCGGTCCGGCTAAAAATGTGACGAACAGTCACCCCACCCAGGTCACGTAGTCACCATACGCACACACTCGTATCTACGATTGGATTCGCTCAACTTTTCGCCTGTCCAAATCAAATAATCCAACCCTTTGTGAAAAAAAATGTTTTGTGGATTTTTATTGCGCGACTTTGAAATTCGTGATTGCATTTTCTCTCAGACATATTTGATATTTCACACCTTATTTATCGTGTTACGTGATACCCGTGTATCTTTCGAGTGTTGCTACTAACCTCTGTCTTTTACAAAGTGACTGGGTACATGCTGCTTGATTTAAGAATTTTGAAGTGTGACTTAGGTACGGAAATTTCGCTTATTTGTCGTGTTCTCATTCCTGATGGTCATGCCCGCCCTGGAAGGTCTTGGTAGAGGAGCTGACTAGCTGCTTCCAAGCCAACCTGTCTTCGGCTAGTCTGATAGCAGCTGTAAAAGGGAGTCTCATAATCTCCTTCATAATAACAGACCATGAAACGGTGGTGATCGAGATTTACGTATAGTTTCCTTTAGTTTAGTTTAGTTACGAGTTTAGTTATCTACCATGAACACCACAACCAGTTTGACCAGTTGGAGGTACTGTTTAAAGCGTTCTTATTTTTTTTTTCTTTTTTTTTATAGTACTACGGCGTGAATCCGGTAGGAGTTCGTGCCATGTGCCTAGCCCTCGCGAACAACAAGTATGTAAGACGTCTAGATTTGACGTCTAATCACTTGAACCGTGACGCTTTCTACCATCTGGGACAGTTGCTGGGCGACAGCTACACTCTGCAGGAGCTGCTGTTATCCGGATGCAAGTATGTTTTTATTTTTTTTATACATGATAGGCTTGCGTTTGACCACAATCTCACCTGATGATAAGCGACGATGCGGTCGACGATGTAGCACGCTTGCCTAGAAGATACCTGTTCACTCTTGACTTGAGGACTCCCTCAGATGTTTTAGAAATTTAGCATAGGTGTACTGACAGTATAGAAGCTTCCAGTATTTAGTTGTTCATTCGTTGCTATAGCTACCATGCCAATGTGTGTGCTAAGCAAAAGTCTAGCTAAGCTAAGCAGAAGTCTGTATCCCTGGACATGGTCATGTTCCTGTTTCATGTGTATTCATTCAGTGACATTAGTAGGCATTTATGAAACATCCCTGATGTATGAGCGTACTGCAATGCCACGCAGGCCATTCTGTTTAAAAGTTTTGGATGTCATTGTAATTTTATGGGCACGCATTTTGCTTATCATCAGGCAAACGAATGCTTGTCTCTTTACCTAGTAGTAGGTACCTATAAAAAAGTTTTGGCGAGCATATGAAATTATACGTTGTTCGCCTTTGCGCTATTTGTTTTCCAATCGTGCACTTTCACAAAAACCTAGCGTTGAATAATTCATTATAAGTCTAAATACGTTAAGTTTGAGTAAATTTGGGTAATTTTTGCGTTTCTGCCAAAGTTCCGACATATTATTTTTCTTTTACGGTCATGACTTATGTATTGTGCCTATTTCAAGGATTTCTAATTAAATTTATTTAATCAAGATTATTTTAATATATGTATTTTTAAATAATAAATTGATAGTTTTACTTTCGTGAATGACAGACTCGGGCCCGAAGGAATAAGATTGCTACTAGCCCGCATGACAAGAAGGACCATGGAGCTGCTAGATTTGTCCAAAAATGGCATTGGTGACGAAGGGTTTCAGTACCTCGCTATTCTAATTTCAAAAGGTACTGTAATCAAAAAGTAAGCAGATTTCGCCGTTTTGTTTTTAAACCTTAAGGAAAAAAGATTATAATTGAGTATAAAAAGGTTATTAAACGGATGCAAGCTATGTCGAGATCTTGCAAATGATGCAACTGCTCATAGTTATGTGGCTTGCCCCCTACTACAAGGCCTTTCTAAGTATTCCCTATATTGTGGGGAGGTCTATGTATGTTCAACAGTGGATGTCTTCCGGCTTATGATTATGATGAATCGCATTCTACTCGATTTCAAGTAGTAGGTAGCTTGCATTCGACTAACTTTTTGTAAATATTTTTTCTTTTTTATATTATTTGATAGCAAGACGAGCTGGTCGTTTGCCTGATGGTAATCATAACTCCGCTCCATAACAATTGCAGTGCCACTCAGATGCAGTGCAAAAATACATTTTTTAAAACATTTTTGTTTTTAGACTTAACTTGAGCTCCAACGAGCTAACTAGCGTATCTGGCTTAGCTTTAGCCGAGGCTATAGAGGGCGGGAACAACTCAATAACTCATCTTGACTTGTCCTGGAATAAGATTTTCATGGCGAAAGGTAATTAAAATAGTAATAATAGATTTGCACCGAGAGGGTAAAGCAGTGTCTTACGTCACGGGCGGCTTATTGGACCGTGAGCGTAAAGAATGACTGTAGAGTTGACTCCCGATGGCAGCGAGAGAGTGAAGCGTGTGCACAATACCTTTGCTTATCAGCTGAGTAAACTTGAAAAGACCTATTCAGACGAACTGTCGCGTAAAAATAAATAGGTATAGTTGCTACGAGTACAGTTCTTTTCCGAATTTAAATTAAGGTATACAGTATCAAAATTTTATCTATACAAATAAAGAAAATTGTAATGTCAAAATAACAGCTTTTTACCAAATGCATATGAAAATATATATGGTACCTATAGCAAAAGTTTGTTTCAGATAATCGCCAAAATGTCTGGACCGATTTTGACGGGACTTTCACTGGCCGATAGCTAATGTTAAAGGAGTAACTTAGGCTACTTTTATTTTAGAAAAATAATTAGGGCTCCGTGCAATAAAACTAAAACCCATGAAATCTAATATCTCCGCGCGAGTGAAACCGCGGGCAGCAGCTAGTTTATTAATATACACTTTGGACATTTAAGCCGTTATACATAAAAGTGGTGTACACATAGAACTTCACAATTGTCTCTTTTTAATGACAAAAACCACTTATGCCTACCATTTGATTCGTCAACAAGCGCTTTTGACGTTTCCCCCGAAGGAAATTAGTTTTACTTTTTTACGTTCCCTCGCGGATAAAGGAACGAAAATAACATCGTCAAAGAAAGAATAAGAATAATAACTCTCATTTAAGCACATTCAGTTTACGCGCAAGACATTCCGCCCTAATTGTGTCAGTTCTTCGCAAAATGACCGTCGTTTGACCCCATCTCACAATTGTGACACTTTATTTGGGAGGTCTGAAAAGTGCTTGAAAATGATAAGAGATCTAAACGACCTTGCTAGTCATCAAATATAAAAATTGAGGGTACATTTGCTGTTCATTCGATATTGTGCTTTACGTGTCTGTTGTAAAGACTTCTCAAAGCCCTGACATACCTTGTTTTAATTGTATAGCTTAAATGTTTGTTTATTAATTATACTATTTGACATACAGACAAATACTGCATACGTTTCCCAAAATAATCCAAGTAGGAGCCTAATCCTAATGAAAAATGAAGAAATTGTAATTAACGCTGTTGGATTATCGAAATAAATAAAATAAAAATAAAAAATAAAAATTATTTATAAAACGAGTGCTCTACGATTTTAGTATCATATTTTGTCTAACTAACCAAACCATTACAAACTTTATTTGAGGTCGTGTTGTGGCCCACGATTTTACCTGCGTGGAGATTTACACCATGAATTTTTTCGACATAAAAAGTAACCTATACCATACTCCAGCCTGAAAAAAACATGTCTATTCGTTGCGCCGTAGACGCTTGAAAGGAAGACAAAACAACAACACACTTTTACATCCAAAATATTAAAAAGCAGGGAGGTTTCATCCATATTCCATACTAATATTATAAATGCGAAAGTGTGTTTGTTGGTTTGTTGATTTTTTTTTTATTTTTTATTTTATTAAGTAACGAGACGAACTGGTCATTTGCCTGATGGTAAGCATAACATAACGATTGCAGTGCCACCCAGAACTTTGAAACAAATGGCCTGCGCGGCACTGCAGTGCGCTCTGACCCTGAGACATTAGGTATTAAGTCTCATAAGCCCAGTAATTTCACTGGATACTCTGCTCATCAAACCGGAACACAGTAATGCTTGCACACTACTGCTTGGCGGCAGACTTCACGAGCAAAGCGGTGGTAACAACCCAGACGGACACTCGCAGAAGAGTTGGTTTGTTGGTTTGTCCTTCTTTCACGCAGTAACGGAGCAACGGATCGACGTGATTTTTGGCATACATATAGTTTATGGATTGGAGAGTAACATAGGCTATTTTTTATCCCAGAAAAATGCACGGTTCCTGTGGGAACGCGGGTGAAAACCGTGGACAGAAGTTACTGTGACATAAAATTGACATTGACAGCTGTCAATAAAGTTTTATAATGTTGACAAGTTGATTTAATTTGACAGCTATGCACAAGGAAAAATGCACGGTTCCTGTGGGAATCCGGGTGAAAACCGCGGGCAGAAGCTAGTCCTTAAATAAACTGAATACGAAACGCACACAAACTAAAAGTGGCTCAAAGCCGACGATCGGTTCGTGCGCGAGCGGCATAATTACGGCAGATTATGTGATCCATACGCGGAAAGTTGCAATAAAACGGCACACGACCGCTTCAGAACCGTTCAGCGTTTGAAACTTTTAGTTGGCTATTCCGTTCCCACGGCGGCTCGCCCGCTCTCATAAATATTAAACAGGACACGGGTTCAACTCTGTGCCGTTTTATTTTCAACATGTGCGATCTGATGCTGCTATTTCCATGCTTAGGTGTATGATGTTCGTTGGCGCGCTCGGTGATTGCGGTCGTTAGTGACGGCCCGAGCGGGAGCCGAACGATATATCGATAATGGGATTGCAGTATTAAGAGTTGAAGAGCGTATCGATTCTTTTGCGTTGTAGGATAGTTAGGAATATTTGAGATTGACTGTGTTGTATTCGGGATCGTTGCGATCTTGCTGCCTGCGCTCCCTGAGAAAGAGTCGGACACGCTCGAAACTTAGGTCGAAAATAACGACAAATGTCGTGAGTTATATGAGTTTTATGCCGGTGTGGAAATGGTCTTTCAGTTTTCAGAGAGCTCACGTTGTTGTACCAGTTGATGGGCAGACGGGCTTGAGGTGATTTAGCGTAAAGAAATTGGACCACAGAAAAAACTTTTGCGTGATTTAAAAAAAAATGAAATCTTTTTCTTAGTGAGAATTACAACTCAATTTTCGTGAGATCATCATCTTCCATATATGGTTTTCTTAGTATCTTTATTAACATAAACTAACATTTTTAATTGATTAACGAAATTGTTTTATTTTTGTTTATAGATATGTACTTATAAAATTGTAAATCTTTGTAGGCCATTTGTGACATTCTAGATATTTAACAGTATTATGAAGTTATTATTATGTGCAAGTTAGGCTCACTTTTAAAAGGCATTATGTAAAATAGTATTGTTTCTATGTAAGTTATTATTACATAAAGCCGTTTTTTGAACTTTCAATAAAAAATATGGATACCTATTCTTAGTTTTAATTCCATTTTCAGGTTTGAACGCTCTTTTAAACATTTTGGGAAACAGCACAGTTCTTGAAGAGTTGAACTTCTCATGGAATGCAGTTACCAATAGCACAGCATTGAGGAAGATTGCCGGTTCACAGTCGCTATTACTTCTTGACCTCAGATGTAACAGGTGATGTATAAAACTTAGTCATTTATTTGTACTACATAAAAACAACTGAAAAAAAATGATACAATTGAATCTTGCTGCGTTAAGCATTGCGCTCGGTGGCGAGGTTTTGTGGTTGTATAGCGTGTGTAGGTCGGTATGTGGACAGCCTTATATATAAGCTCACCGCACACGGTAACGTGCGTGGTCGACACGAAACGCTGCTTCTTGCTTCGTATAGTCGAGACCAACCACAAAACATCGATACAAAATGCTGACGCGATATCCCGCCCTCCTTCACCTCAGACATCGGACTCCATTATGATACTGATGCACATGGGTTAAAAAATAGAAGCGGCCGCCAGCTACTTGTGACACTTTCGAACATACTTCCGCTACTTAAGCAGCCGCTTCTAGCTTCACGTGGTGGCGTTTTATTGCTGGTAGCGAGGCCCTTGTGCGAACAGGCTTGCGTGCGACCGTTAAACACCAATCTACTCAGATTATAACTAAAACGGAAGTTACCAAAGCAAAACCAATTGTAGTATCATTTTTATCCTTCAGAAAGAGCCATTTTAATAATTGGCAGTAAATACGTTGTGTATTACCCGCATCCTTGCTCATTACAATTTACACGGAGTCAGGTATCGCGGAAGCAAAGCGAAGCAGCGGTGTAGGCAGGTGGGCATTATATGTTTCCTTATTATGCTCAAACGAGGATTAAGTCTATTTTGAGCACGGCGCCATTTACGCGTACTCGAAGAATGTTAAGGTGGGGATACAAATGTGTGGCATACGCATGTCTACATAGGTTGAGTTTAAAGATAAATTAATGGCTTTAGACTACGTTAACACA
Organism: Crocallis elinguaria; assembly: GCA_907269065.1. Lineage (NCBI taxonomy): Eukaryota > Metazoa > Arthropoda > Insecta > Lepidoptera > Geometridae > Crocallis > Crocallis elinguaria. The sequence goes on along the minus strand of OU026079.1, from coordinate 3,414,257 downwards.
GACTTAACTCCAACTTTTTGTTAGTGTGCCATTAGACGGTAATGCATGATTGATGGTTATGCATCAATCATGGACCACGCGCAAACCATGGAAAAAAGCAAAGTCACCGTAGCTTCTACAAGAAAAAAAATAGTTTGACAACCACTGCGTGTTCAGTAAAGAAGCCGCGGTAAATACGTGGTGGTGCGCAAGTATGATGTAGAGGAGCAGTCGTCGTTTTGAGCCCAGGCAGGGCTTCGAGGGGTTGAAAGAGACAGCTGACTGTTTCATGTATTTTTGATGGTATCACTTCAAACCGTGCTCCAAATAATCTGCGCTTTTTACAAAACCATGGTTATTATGACAGGAAAACGCATGCATAAGCGTCTAATGGCAAATTTAAGCGTCAACAAGCAGTCACGTCAATTGGTGTCAGTCTAGGCAGTCGACCCGGCGTTATTATAGTTGTTGAGTGTAAAGTGTAAGTCCATTGACGTATCTGATAATTGACGTCAAGCCTTGAGCAGGACGTCAATTATTAGACTTACCACCTTTTAGTTTTCGATTCTATTCCATTCAAAGGAGTCGTATAATGTAATACTTATCTGACTTTACATTTGATAAGGAGAGATAAACCGCGGGAATAGGAGATGTGGGTTATGAGAAGATGTCGATATGGTGGATATTTATAAGAATATAAAAATAACTTAAATATTTTTCTCGAAGCTGGCGTCCACGTCAAGAAGAAAAAACAGGGTGCATATGTTTACGCTTAGTATAAGTTGAATGTATGTGTGCAATAAAATAAATAAATAAATAAATCTGTCTGTCTCTGGATGACATCTGCGCGCGCAGCTTCATGATGCGTGCGCAATGTAAGTTGTGCGCGCCGCTGGTTTGACGCCAGGTAGGCCGAGATGGGACATGTCGATGTTCCGATATCGATAATCGAACAATGTAGTGTAAAAAAGATAAATTATAAAACTAAAATATAAATATGAAAAAGCAATGTGTAGAGGTAGCCTACAGAGATATTGGGTAGGTACATGAAATGCGAAGTAAATAGGAAGACGGAAGAGGAAAATTGGACCGGCAACGCGATACTCGTTGAGTCATCAGCGCGCAGTCAATGCGGGGCCGAATGAAATATATAATAAGGTGGGCCTTATTATATACTTGCTGCGGCAAGTGACAAGTGGGATGTAGTTGGTCTGAAGTGTACCACGCGTGGGTAGGGTGTGGACTACTTACACATAACAGGCACTCGGTGAGACGGGTCCATGAACTCTTAGAATTCAAATTTCAATTGTCGTATATACTTTGACTCGCTACAGTTAACCGGCAGACACTAGCAAAAATCAATTACGTATAGGTTACGTATTCAGGTCTATAGATGTTCACTAGGTGGCAGGACTAACTTTTCTGCGAGTGTCCGTTTGGCGCCACGCAGTAATAATAAATAATAATAATAAATAATAAACGCTTACACTCATACCCCCGCACTAGGATTCCCTGTGTCGCAGGTGGCATGGACACACACAGATACACATCACAAACATCCAAGACCCGGGAACAAACTTTATGTTTACACAAAATCTGCCCCGGCCGGGAATCGAACCCGGGACCCCTCGCTTTGCAGGCAGGGTTACTACCAACTTAGCTACGGAGCTAATGTGCAAGCATTACTGTGTTCCGGATTGATGAGCAAAGTAGTCAGTGAAGTTACTGGGCTTGTTCTAGACTTAATACCTAATGTCTTAGGGTAACAAGCGCAATGCAGTGCCGCGCAGGCTTTTGTATTTAAAAAATCTGTGTGGAACTGCTATTGTTATGGGCCAGCGTTATGCTTACCATCAGGCAAACGCCCAGCTCGTCTCGTTAACAAAAGAATAAAAAAAATTCAGTACGAACCTGATGGATTCGGTTTGTGGTGACGCGTTTGTACGGTCATACAGGATATGTTTTAGGATACTTGTAAGGTACGGCTTGTTTGATGGCCAGCTTACAGCAAGCTCCTATTGGGTTATTCTAGCAGCTAAACTTGAGGGCTAGTACTATTTTCCCAATCTCGATCATATCATTTTGTTAGTGGGAGGACTAACTCTTCTGCGAGTGTCCATCTGGGTTGTTACCACCGCTTTGCTCGTGAAGTCTGCCGCCAAGCAGTAGATTGCAAGCATTACTGTGTTCCGGTTTGATGAGCAGAGTATCCAGTGAAATTACTGGGCTTATGAGACTTAATATCTAATGTCTCAGGGTAACGAGTGCACTGGAGTGCCGCGCAGGCCTTTGTGTTACAAAGTTCTGGGTGGCACTGCAATTGTTATGGGCCGGCGTTATGCTTACCATCAGGAAAACGCCCAGCTCGTCTCGTTACAAAAAAATATATCATACACCAGATAAATAATAAATCAAAAGATAAGTCATGATTCGACGCTAAACTATTACGAAAAATATCAGTAACGTAAACCCATCTTTGTTTGACGACAGTTTTTATCATGAAGGCGGCTAGCCAAATAATGTGGCTACAAAAAGTATAACAAAACGATTTTATACGCCAGCATTCATTTCTCCAGCGACCCTAATTCGCCATGTACATGTAAATCCAAACTTTAATGCCCGCATCCGCACATTTCGAGCTCATTACAGTTCTCTGGTGTCTGGCAGCAACCGAGCCAAGTCGAGCGGCGTTGTACGCAGGTACAACATTACCCGTTGGCCGTTTTGATGAAAAAAAGTTTTTAGTAACTGTAATTCTTCAGTCTGTAGTTAGGTGGTTTTATCGCTGTGGCTGGGACTTTACAAGCTAATGAAATACACTGACTTGTGTTGTATATAATACTAGCTGCTGCGCGCGGTTTCACACGCGCGGAGGTATTGGATTTCATGGTTTTTATTTTTTTGCGCGGAACCCTAAGTCTTTTTCTAAAATAAAAGTAGCCTATGTTACTCCTTGTAACATCAACTATCTGCCAGTGAAAATCCCATCAAAATCGGTCTAGCCGTTTCGGAGATTACCCGGAACAAACAGACAGACAGTCAGACAGACAAAAATTTAACAAATGGTTGTTTTGTTATAGGTTCCGTATATACTTTCATATGCAATTAGTAAAAAGCTGTTATTTTGATATTACAAATAGACACTTCAATTTTATTTATCTGTATGTATTGGATGACTTAGTCACGTGTTTGGAAACTGTAAACTGAATACCTTGTTCCGTGCTATTTATAAAATCTACCATATAGGTCACTTGGAATTCTTAGCACTACATGTTATTGAATAGATTAATCTATCTTTTTTTTTTTTTTTCTTTTTTTTTTTTTTATCCAAAATAGGCTAACGTTTGACCACAATCTCACCTGATGTTAAGCGACGATGCGGTCGACGATGGAGCACGCTTGCCTAGAAGAAACCTATTCACTCTCGACTTGAAAACTCCCAAATTATAGCTATTGGGAAACACAGAGGCTGGCAAAGAATTCCACTCCTTAGCCGTACGTATAATGAAGGTTGAAGCAAAACGCTTGGTACGGACAGGAGGGATATCAACCATATATGGGTGACGCAGTGCCGTGCCTCTAGACGTCCGTTGGAAAAATGGAGATGCTGGAATCAAGTTGTATAATTCTGTCGCACACTCCCCAAAAATCTACATTTCCGCTGGTAGCTGTTTCGGAGTTATTAGACTACATTATATTTTATACAAAACAGTTTGAAATTGCGTGAAATTTGAGTTTTGGCACAGAAATAAAGGATTGCCTTTTATATGTACAGTTCCATTTAGTAATAGGACAAGCAGGGCCGGATTAACCGTGTCGGGACCCCTAGGCAATGCACGTCTCGGGCCCCCTTTTCTAACCATAATAATATTATGCTATAGGTAATAATTTGAAATACGTTCTGAAATATGACGATATAATATAAAAAACAACGCAATATTAATAATATTGTCATTGAGGGTTTGTTATATACAAATCTTCAAACTAAATTTTCACTCGAAGAAACATTTCCTATTTTTCCTGGGGCGCGGGACCTTATTCTGTGCTGGGCCCCTAGGCAGTTGCCTACTTTGCCTTATGGATAATCCAGCCCTGAGGACAAGTCATCTCTTTGTCAGATTATCAACAAAAGCAGTGAAAGGGATTACGGCGAGGTTACACGTGGCACAGAAGTTGCACACTCTGGATCTGTCCCACAACCCGTTCAGCCCGTCCGACGCGCTCGTGATGCTCGACAAAATGAAGGACATTAGAGTCAAGCTGAAAAACCTGTACATGGAAGACACGCCTGTCACTAAGGAGTTTTTAGAGGTACTAGGTAGATACTAGGTGGTAGGACTAACTCTTCTGCGAGTGTTCGTCTGGGTTGGTACCACCGCTTTGCTCGTGAAGTCAGCCGCCAAGATGTCATGTGCGAGCAATACTGTGTTCCGGTTTGATGAGCAGAGTAGCCAGTGAAATTACTGGGCTTATGAGACTTAATAGCTAATGTCACAGGGTGGTGGGTGCACTGCAGTGTCGCGCAGGACTTTGTGTTTCAAAGTTCTGAGTGGCACTGCAGTTGTTATAGGCCGGCATTTGCCTCTCACTGCTGACGTCGGAACAAAATACCATTGTAGGCTTTTTTCATACGATTCTGTAAGAGTGTCTGACATTGCATACTGCAGGCTTGTGGGTTCCGATCAAGAGACAATGGCTTAAAGGTGCATTTAAGTTTACATGTATAATTACAGTATTTTTGTAATCTTTTCTTCATTAGACTCTTCAAGAAGTTCTATCGCTGAAATGTAGAGCCAATGCTACTATTACATATGGAAAGGTTTTGAAGAACTATACTCCCACGACTCAGAGCTTGAAGGAGATTGTGATGAATCGGTTAGGGTACATCACTCGCCCAACTAAGAAACGGCCGCTGCATATTGCGTTAGTACATCCTTATTTAAAACTAGCTGGTGCATGCGATTTCACCCGCGCGGGTATATTGGATTTCATGATTTTTATTGTTTTGCGCACAACCCTAATTCTTTTTCTAAAATAAAAGTAGCCTATGTTACTCCTTATAACATCAGCTATCTGCCAGAGAAAGTCCCGTCAAATTCGACCCAGCCGTTTCGGAGATTACCCGGAACAAACAGACAGACAGACAGACAAAAATTTTAAAAATGGCTGTTTTGGTGTAGGTCCCGTATATACTTTCATATCATATACATTCATATGCATTTGGTAAAAGGCTGTTATTTTCATATTATAACCAGACACTTCTATTTTATTTAGTTGTATAGACTACTGACACTATTTATAGGTTCTGTCTGCAACTGTACACCTTGTGATTTGGTCAACCATGAAGAATAGGGGTCTTACCACAAAAAAATTAAACACACGTTAAACCTGTGTTAATCACTGTTTAACGCCTAAAAATGCCTTAGTCGCGCGATTAAATATGAGCAACCACAAATCCTGATTTAAGTAGTGTCTCACCAATGTCTAACACAATTCTGTTGTGACATTTCTAATAATTTCTGGCGTTTATCTGTAGACGCTGTCTATCTAAACAGGCGACTAAAAACGTTTTTTTTGTGGTAAAACTTTTAACTATGAATTTGGAGGACTCCTTACTGCAGTGCCATGCAGGCCTTTGCCTTCCAAAGTCTGGGTGGCACTGCAGTTGTTATGACCAGGCATTATGGTAAACATACCATCAGTCAAGCGATCTGTTTGTCTGGTTACCTTGTAGTATAATTAACAAACAGAGATACTCGCAAACATACTCATAACCGCAAAGGGCCCGCGTGGTGGATTATGGCTTGTACTCTCTCTCTCTCTCTCTCTCTGAGATAAGGGCGATATCTCAGCAGCAGGAAGCGTAATAAGGCTGATGATGAGGATGATGACACGTTCATACCTGTCTCGCCGTGTCATAATTCTCTGTATTAAAGGTGGCAAACACACAAAAGGATCCGAGAACAAACTTTGTCGGGTAACATAAAGTTTGTTCTCGGGTCTCGGGTGTGTTTGTGGTGTATTTATGTGTAGTCCTGTCCATCCCAACTCCAACACTGGGAATCTTATGGGTATGAGCGCTATTTATGTATTAATTTAATACTCACCACACAAAGTTAGCTCCGGCCGGTGATCGAACCCATGATCCCTCGCTGTGCAGGCTGGGTATCAACTAATAGCCACGCAGCCTTCAATTCCTCTACTTCCTTATTGTTTACAGCGTATTTTTGCTCCAAAATCATAAAGAGAAATCAACCATAGAACCGAACGAGCTGATCAGGAATTTGAAACGAGCTTCAATGCCGGTTGATCATGAACTTATCGACCAACTAACGCTCTGCTTTCCGGGACCTTTGTCTGATAAAGGATTTAGGACTGTTAACCTTGATTGTAAGTTGATTATTTGCTGTTATCAGCTTTTACTTTACAAAAAATAGCAATGTAGTGGGACGCTTTACCAGCAGCTGTGTTTTAAAGGTCGACTACCGACCATTAGGTGGATTGTTCCAATCTTATAAGGAGCTTGAGGTTTTAGCGATGGAAACATAGTGATGCAACCACAAAAGCACAAGGCATTCGATAGTTGCGGTTGCGGTTGCTTACCCGGTTAGCAATCAATTTTAAGATGAAATCCTGCCACGAAGCGTCTATCAGTACGTGTTCAAAAGCTGCATTCGAGATTCTCGCTTAGGCGCTCAGCATACGAAGCAATTTGAGTTTCGGCAACTATACAATTTTCATATGTTTCTTGATTAAAACTTTTGTAAATAGGATTCATATTTATATATATTTTACCGGATTTACTTACGTGGTACAGCCGAGCTTTGCCCGATCGGTTTCGAGGTATTAGGTACCTCTTTATCAACGAAGCTACACGCAGGCGCTCCGATTGGTTGCTGCGCGTGTACTGCTACAAGTTCTCAATAATGGTTGCAAATTTCAGGAACAATTTACGGTTGCTAATAATTGCGGTAATTTTATATAAACTTAAAATATTTAAAGGTGTAGTTGATTTACGCATTGCGGTTGCCGGTTGCGGAAACCAGCAACTTAATACAACTAGTACAGTTTTGTCCATTGCCAGTTGCGCGAATTTGGAATTGATTTAGTTACCGATTGTAGCAAACGAAAACTATTGCGATAGCGTAAACTCGCAACTGGAGTTGCTCAAATTCGTAATAACAGCTAGTTACGAGCTGCTGCAACTGGAAAATCAAAGTTGCTACGTATGCTGAGCCCCTTCGACTACAACGTCACTTACTATCAGATGAGATAATGGTCAAAAACTTACAGACTTTAATATGAGTTAATAAAAGTTTTGGTCGTGTTTATTTGTGCTATTGTTTTATTTTTCCAGCTATTGTAGAGTACGTTCGCAGGCTGTGGCCTGAACAGAAACTGTCGCCAACACCACCGCCCACCATTGAACCCGTCACTTCAAAGCCCAAGAAAGGACAAAAATAAAAAAACACCTAAGTAATATATATTATACTCTAACAAGTCTAGGAAAAACTGATCTAAGATTATTTATAGTTTAAATTTTATTTTTAAATAATGACATTATGTAGTCAAGAGAAGTTAGTTTGCATGAGTAGTTTGTTTGCTATGCAAGGATAAAAATGAATGTTTTCCGCCTCTGTTTGTCGTAATGACGGCGTCTAGATATCATTAGATACAAATGAATGATTCTTTTATTTTGTTTAAGTTTTTGTTCTTGTTTACTTTTACTTGTTTGTATTGTATTGTATTGTACCTACCTATACTTTGGGCAGTGGCTTATACTTCTTTCTTTCTTTCTGATTCTAATTGTATTTTGTGCATGATCACGCGCAGTCACAGCGCGCACCCACAGAGCTCTAGTACCACGATCGAAGTGCCAATGATTGGTTCGTGTAGTCGCCGAGGCAGACAATGGACGCTTGACCTCAATCACTCTAAAATACGTCCTTAGAGGGCTCCGTTTGTTTCCCTTCCCGTAATTTAAAAAGATAACATCGAGAGGCCTGCGTAGAAGCCGAAATTAGTTGTCTCTTCTCAAATATTCAGATTGGGAACAACCCCTCGTTATCTTAAGTTCCTTTCTTTGCACAATTCGGTGAAATATTTAATTTACTTTGTTGAAAGTTCGCTAGGAATACTCGGCAGTCATATCTGTTGAGATAGCGTTGAAATAAGATATCCTCTTAGGTATATTCTTTATGTACTTGTTATTTTAAGACTTCGTCAAGTGTTTTTGAATGAATAAACGTGTAAGCTTAATGAAATTTTGTTATTTCTCCCGTGTCTGTTATCTAACCATAAATAAGAAATTTAAGTCTTGGAGTGAATATTGCGCAGGGATGCGGTCAGGATTAAAGGGTTGTAAATAACCTAAAGGATGGTTTGCGTCCGTGATCCTTGCTTAGAGGAAAAGTTTCTTAATAACTTGGTTAGTCGAAAATGCTCATAATAAACTCATAAAATAACTGAATGAGTGTCTGTACCTTGGTTTCCTCAATACAGGCCTGCTTAGTGAGGAGACTATCTGGATAATCAAAATTTTGATATATTATTTAAAAAAAAAAATAATTTGAATTTGTATTAGTGAGTGTCACATGTCTTTGAATTTCGTAGTTTTAGAAATGCTGGTACACTTCGACTTTATTTTTCATAGTTTTTGGAGTCTTTTTGATTCACAAATGTTTTATCATGTATATAAACCAATAAATACGGAAGGTATCCTTTTATGTACGCACGAAATATATGTAGAATATATAAACCAATTCAACGCCAAAAGAAGTGGGCATATTAGAAATTTCCGTTCTAAGAATTATTTATTTACCACTAAATTGGGTTTCAATTCAAACTAGGCTACAGCGTACCCACTCTACTTGAACACGGTGTCAGCACCAAAATTAACGCGCCACAAGTTTTCGCAACAACATAATTATGTTGTTAATTTAAAGCAACGATCCATCAAACAGCCTAATATAGTAAAGCAGCTACTCGACATCCCACGTACAACTATCACCGCGGGCGTACAAAGCAAACAGTTCGGTACGACTCGCTCACTCGGCAACCCATGCACATGACGTGACGTAACTCGCGCTACGTGACGTCACACGCATTGAATGAACGAAACTCGTAGCGGGTACTGTCTTGCACAAAAACAATAGCACGGAATAAATTTTGAAGCCGGAATTTTATTATTTTTACGTATTACTTAAATTAACAACAGTTCGACTATTAAATTGCTTCACCTGTGAAATATACATACAAGGTGTATGTATACGTAAATTGTATCAATTTTACAAATTTTTATTTCTTACCTCCAATGTCATATAAATATCCTTAATTATTATAAAGCAGAGTCACCACGTCCGCCGAAGGCTTGACGCGGATGCGAGCTGCGCGGGAGGCATATATGCTGCTATGCTATGTCGTGTCATTGACCGACTACCATTAGGGTGTCTATATATTCTCTCATAACCTTGCAGTCTAATGACATTTTAGTAGTGTTTTTTATTGATATGGATTTATAATTACTTCCTATAATTTTTAAGAACCCAATAAGATAGTTGTGTTCTAATATTGAGCCTGTTTACATATACATCCCGTTTTAAGCAGTCTTAAGTGTTATTGCAATAACATTACCAGACTGAAGACAAGCATTGAAGTCAAACAATTAAATTTATGCTGAATTGGGACTGTTTAAATAAAAGTATATAGAGTACATAACATAATAATAAGTTTCTTACGCTACAAATACAAAGAACTTAACTTAGAAATAGAAACTTTACTATACAAAACTAATCTAATAAACCGCTACCAGCAGGCACCGTTCCTAAACTGCTAACAGCATTGCATGCACGTTGAATGACAATGCTTTGTAGGTGTGCCAAGTAAAAACCTGCAATTTGATCACGTGTTGCTTCGACTATGCGACCAGATAAATCTTAATCAAATTAAGTATAAAATATTTTGATCCAAATCCAACTAAGAAATAAAAATTATTGTCCCTTGTGGCGCTGACTGTACGTTCGGTATCGTGCGACCGTGGCAAAGGGTCGCTTCAAGCCGCGGTAGTCGCCAATTAGCCGCGAATCCCGGCCTCGAGCTCACATGTATGACGATATTTGTGTGGACATCACCACTCATTGCACATTGGGTTCATTGTGCGGTTGTCTACAGAATGCTACAGCGCTACGGTTTCGCTACGCAATTATGTAGTAGGTCTACGTAATTAGTTCCTCTAAACTGATTCCCAAAACGTATGAAATTATAAATTAAATTTGTATGTATTTTTGTTTTTAATAATTATTTTTCTTATTTTTTCAGTCTGTGAGGTTTAAAAAAATCTTTTTTAATTAGTTATTGGACATTGTAGTACAGTTAAGAAGTAATGAGTTGAGTGACATTCTGCACTAGAGAATGACTAAATATAATTTTATTAGTAGAAAAATAATGATAAATTAGAAAAATAAAATACATGAACTACAGTAAAAAGTTTATAAGCTACTGATTTAAAAGGAGATCTGTACATCACAGGTTATAATCATATAATTTTATACAAATAATTTTTTTTTATTTTTTTTTTTTTTAATTTGCTAAATGCCTTTATTAATAAGCTAATACATAAATAAACACTACATCTAACCTAGCTAGCTACATGATATTAATAACATAGGCTACTTTTTGTCCCGGAAAAATGCACGGTTACTGTGGGAAAGCGGGTGAAAGCCGCGGGCAGAAGCTAGTACAAAATAATTATAACTAAATCCTACGTTAGATATAATTCTTAGGTATGTTCTTAACAGCTATTACTTGAAATGATTATGTAATCTGCATCCCTAGGCAATACAAGCGCGACACGGCCCGTGTTGTTTGCGTATGACTCGTGACGTCCACGACAACGCGGTAATTAACGGCAGAGTCTAGTTAATCAACATTAGGCAGCAGGCCATGTAGGGCGACTAAATGATTTACCACTCCGAGAGGCTCAATGTTCTATTAAACTCGTTAGTTTAATAGGACATTGAGCCTCTCATGAACATATAACATCTCGTGAACATAGCACATGAAAGCTTTAGATTGAGAATATCGTTGGTACGGATGTAGATCCTATATTTACATAGAAGGGAACTTTATATACACACTAGCTTCTGCCCGCAGTTTTCACCTACTTTCCCACAGGAACCGTGCATTTTTCCGGGATAAAAAGTAGCCTATGTTACTCTCCGGATCATAAACTATATCTATGCCAAAAATCACGTCGATCCGTTGGTCCGTTACTGCGTGAAAGAAGGACAAACCACTAAACCAAGAAATCAACAAACACACTTTCGCATTTATAATATTAGTAGGAAGTAGGATTGTACATCTTTAAGTGCAGTAAATATTTTTGTTTGTAGCTTTTCTGAAATACGTTGTTTATGCAATGGCCGGAAGTTGTTTAGTATGCAGCCGATCGCTTTGCTTGACCAAGCTCGTTAAAAAGCCAGGTAGCTCACAAAGGTAGCTCATTAAAATGACAATAGCTGGCAGAAATAGAGATACATTGCAAATGTAACAACACTCTGAAAAGAGAAAAGGCAGCGATTTTCTGCTTACACCATCTGAACAGCCACTGTAATTCTGACAGGAGTATCAATAAAACGGATGCGTGTAGTCTCATTTTGTAATTCGTCCCGGGTCTGTTAAATCTTAACTGAATGAGACAAACAGTTATTATAGTCTAGACTGTCATCAAGTCTACCTGTGATGACCTATGATCACCAAAATTGCAAAGGTTTTGAAACGTTGAGACATTAAAAAATGGATCAGTTCCTTTAAATGAACTAAATAAACTGCTGATAACAAATGATTATTGCACCAAAATTAAAATTATAACTTATAGCTTCTGCCCGCGTGGTATATATCTTTATAGCCTAAGTGTTATTCCAGAACCTAAACTATCTGCATTTCAAATTTCATCAAAATCGGTTTAGTTTTACGGAAACACACACAAACTTTCGTTTAAAACCAAATACAAGCAAATATGCAAATTATATATGTCCGAATAGTTTTTCATAAACAAAATTAGTAGGCTACTTTGCGGGTCCTCGAAGTGGCTACACCAAGATATGGTCTCCAAATTACTTATCGTCTACACTGCGCAAGCCATTCTGAGACAGAGTTATGAACCGTAAAAGGAAGATAAAGTAACTGAGATATTTCCAACTTTAGCATTTTAAAACCACATCCGCCAAAAGAAAAAAAACAAGAATTTCATTTTAACATTTAAATAACCTTATAGAATTTTAACGACTCACCATAAAATACTGGCCTTTGACTTGGGAGACTTGAGTTTGGGCACTCAAAGTAATTATGCTGGAACGCGGCAAAAACATGACATAATCTACACCGCGCCAGCCTCAATTAACAGCTGGAGATGGTTCTTATAGCCTTTATTGTACACAGGAAATTAAGCCTTTTGTCGCTCGTGCGTCCAGACTCCAAGGTCCATTCTTGCTTGCGTTCCGCGTTTCCTAGGTTTCACTTTGCTTACCTTGACCGCTTTGTTTATTGGAATTTGAACTGTATTCACTGTAGTGAAGGAGGAATTTGAAGTGCTCCGTTAAGGAACTGCATATTCTTTCCATCGGAAGAAAGTCAGGTGTATCGCCGTCGAGATACGACCCGCTGTTGTGCACTTAAGATAGCCAACTAGGGTTGCCGCATTCACATTTAATTAATTTTGTTAAGTGTTGCCCGTTTGTAAACGTGGTGGTGAAATATGGATGTTCCATATTTAATTGTATAAATAAGGGTTGTGACTGAAATTGTTTGATTGTGCTTTTAAATTGAATCGATTGCTTATATTACTTGAAGTAAGAGTCTAGCATACTAGACTCTTACTTCAAATAAGATAAATGGTATATATTATTATGACAAACTATCTTCTGCCCTTGGTTTCACCCGCATGAATATTCACATAGGACCCTTGCATTTTGAGGGATAAAAAATAGCCTAATGTTAATCTCCGGTCCATAAACTTTATTATTGCAAAAAATCACGTCAATCCGTTGCTGCATGAAAGAAGGACAAACCAACAAACACTTTTTTACGTATGACTATTATATTTGCAAGTCGTAGCAGCCCTACAGCGTCTGTGCTCTAGGCAGGGGCAATTCGAGTGAGTCTGCTAGTTTCTCAGTCCGATGCACATTACAGTCTCACGGCTATCCAACAAACAACATTAAACTTTTTATCTTTATTCACGTATCTCTCAAATAAACGGTAGAATTTCTCTGGTAGAGGGAAATCTTCGCGAAAGTTATTTTTTAATAAGCGAACTCTGTTTGCGATTGTTTGATGGCGCAGTTGGACGCGTCTCAGTCGGTTCATATAAGTTTTTCGTTTCTGCTAGTGACTTTCTTGGTGTTTTAATTATTTCCTTTTGAATTTGCGTTTAAGGTGTTATTTTATAAAGTTTTGAAATTGTATACACATAAATAAATTCATGTGTCCTCTAGCTATTTTATGCAGCTGCCACATACTTTCTAGTCCAAGAGCTAAAAACCTCTAATGCGTTAGTGAACAGTATCGGAGAAATAACGTCTCCCTTTCTCAGGCCTCTCTGCAATGGGATTTGTTTCAAGCTGGTCCTGTAGGCGGATTGGCTGTTCAAAAACTTCAACACTTCGATATATCTATAGTCAAGTTGAGTTATTCTATTAGGTTTTATTTGCCATTTAACTTTAGTTGCCACATATAAAAATCTACCATTGAGGTCTGAGTATTATCCTTATTATCACTCAAAATGTATGCTTCTATAACTGTTTCAATGCCTATTTATATTGAGTTATTTTACCCGACTGCCGAAGGAATGGAGGGTACTGTTTTTCGAGTGTACCTATACGTATGTATGTCCTTTTCTTTGACACGCTCTGTAAAAGGTTTAAGTAAATCAATTCGTTTTCTTATGAGAATCAAACGTTGGCTTCCTATTTTATTAAAGAGTTTTTAAAATCGGACAGTAGTTCCAGAGATTAACCGTAACAACAAACACGTAAAAACTTTACCTCTCTAATATTATTAATAGTATTTCTTTAGCATAACTACTAAAACTAACGGGAGTGTATGCGTTAAAAGAAAGACGTAGTATGATAAGATAGGTTCTATAATTCGGGTCAGGATCGAATTTTATGTAATGGTGCAAGCGATGAGTAAATCCCGGCCGCGGTCGGCCGTGCCCGGTCATTGGGCGCACGCGTTGCCTCCACCCGTGGTCTTAGTGTGGATTGGAGAGGCATTCTTCTTTGAACTTACTGAACGAGAAAATTTGGTTGTTTTAAACATCTGGGGTGCAATTTTTGAATGTCATCGAGTGACTAAATATCAGCGATATGACCGATATAGTTATCGATTTACAAAAAGTCGTATTTTTTAATCTCAGCAGGTGACTAAAATTATTATACCTATGATATCGTTAACGAATGGGTAACGCTATTCGCAAACGATACCATATGTATGAGTATATAGCGCTAATTTTGACTTAGAAACAATTTCCAACTTAAAAAATAATATTGAGTAGAACTCAATCATAAGTTTGTCTATGATCAAAGCTCAGAAATAGTTGCATGTTGGTAAATAGGCTATGACTTTAAAAAATACGACTTTTACAAATTAGTGATTTCAAAGTCATCGCTGAGAATTTTGTCACCGGTGATTTCGAAATCACTCGTGAAATTCAAAAATCGGTCCCCTGAGCTTGCGATGTGTCTTCGATTAGATAAATAAACATATAATTTTAGATTCTCAAATGGTTTTAATCTTGCTAATTCTCGATGTTATATTACGTTTATGGCATGGTGAAAGATTTATTTGCTCGCCTGGTTATACCACCTTAACATGAAAATCTGTCAGCATCTCTCAATGTGTTTTTAGAGACCCGCGCGACTTTAACCTATTTATCTTTCCTTATGATCTGGTGAGAAAGTGTTCAAGAGCTTAAAGAGATTAAAAATCAAATCTAATTGAGATTAGCCATAGTACGGAATTCGTATATAGAAATATCGAATAGTTTCCAGTGCGAACACAAAACATCTATCCATACTTCATACGTATCATTGCATTGATTGAGATGTAAAAACGCGAAACGTTGCCAAAACGTTTGACCATGACTGGGAGTTCCCCCATTGTTACATATTTATCATTCACCTCACCTTGGAGGGGGTGGAAGAAAAAGAAAAATACCACGTCAGCGATTCTTCGAATAGACGCGGTCGATTTGCGGGCCGGCCATTAGAGCCTGCCTTCAGAATAATGATAGTGTGAAGCTTAGCTTTCTTGAATTTGATTAGTTTTTTTAATTCGATTGAGTTATAGGCTGAGAAATATTGACATTGCAATGGCAGTGAGATTACCCAGTGACCTGTAGGTCTTAGAAAGAAAATCAGATACTGCATTGTGGATTTTTTTCTTTAAATTAGTTTAATAATTCGTTTATTTTTCCTTCGCAAATATTAAACAAGTATTTATTTTAAAAACCACAACTGACCAGTGTCACTCGGGATGCTATAAAGATACGAACGATACCCGATATATCCAAATCCTATTCAGGTATTTAAAAGTTATGGTGGAATAAAGAAACTCACATACATACACATGAACCCTGAAAACATTGCACTCCTTTTTGTGCAGTTTGTGTAACAAGTCTCGGCTAAAATAGCAATTGATTAACCGACTTAAAAAAAGGAGGAGGATCGTTTTTTGTGTATAATATGTTACTCGACTTCTCAACCAGTTGTCAGTAATGAGAGATGAATAGAGAGATCAGTATCACACTGAGTGAAACTAAAGATTATATTTCATTTTTGGACTCACAACCTCACAACAGCATCACATTTTATCCATCGCAATAAAACTGAAAGACATTTCAATTTAGTTTCAAATCTTTTTTCAAGCTCTTACCAAAATCCAACGCGCAAAGTTTATTGATACAGGACAGCAATTCAGTGCGACGTACGGGCGTGTCCACACTGGCGCACGAGGCTCCCATCCCACCAGACGTTATTTATACTCGCTGGCGCCCTAACGTGACATATTTTAAAGCCTCCATTTTAATAAGTCGCCTTTAACCTGCCAGACGGATATAACGCGGTCGCGAAGCGGCAACTTTGAAGGAAACCGTCTGCTGTGCTACTCGTATATTGTGTATATTTGACTTTCATGAAGATAATTCTAACTCACATATTTCTGGTGTGCTTGTGCATCTGTTTCCTGTTGCCACCATTAGACTCCCATTATATCCGCCACTACTTTACTGGTGGCAGCTGTAATAAAGATTTTTGTGGAAAAATATGTTTTTCTAGACAAGTATTTACTACAAATCCATACTAGTCCATACTTCCATACTAATATTATAAATGCGAAAGTGTGTTTGTTGGTTTGTCCTTCTTTCACGCAGTAACGAAGCAAACGATCGACGTGATTTTGGTATAGATAGGTATAGTTTATGGACCGGAGAGTAACATAGGCTACTTTTTATCCCGGAAAATGCACGGTTCCCGTGGGAACGCGGGTGAAAACCGCGGGCAGAGGTTAGTGTGACATAAAATTGACATTGACAGCTGTCAATAAAGTTTTATGATGTTGACAAGTTGATTTAATTTGACAGATCCATGCTAAGTTGATTTAATTTGACAGATAACTGAGGCTACTTTTATTTTAGCAAAAGAATTAGGGTACCGCGCAAAAAAATAAAACCCATGAAATCAAATGTCTCCGCGCGGGTGAAACCGCGGGCAGCAGCTAGCATAAGAAAAATTTCACTTCCAACAGGATTTGAACCTGCGTCTTCTGATTATGTAGACCAGACGCCTTAAGCAACTAGGTTATGGGAGCAATCGATGTTGGCTGTGAAATTCTTGAGATGATGTTTTCTTTCTGGCTTACAAGCCGTAGCTCCATCTAGCAGACCTGCTTTGTAGCGATTGCCTACTCCATTGTGATACGTTACAGTACCAATCAAATGGCGAGAGATTTTGCTTTATATAAACTAGTGTCCGCTAGTGTTGGTTAACACTATAAAATATATTTCATAAAGTATTAATTAATATAATTGTAAAGTTTTTATAAACGTAATTTGTGGTGTAATCTTGTGACCTCCTTCCGGATCCATCGTCAGGACCCTGGACATCATCTAGTATCAGAGTACTTGTAAAGACTGATCAAACGAGCCCAAATTCAATGGGATTACGTCATTTCGTTACATAGTTCCTATGGCCGCCTTCCAGCTCCATCATCAGACCAGCTCTGCAACATCATTCATTATATTACATTCTCATCCGATTTACCTAAACAAACAAACATACATACAAACATTGCAGTTAAATAATAATAAAAGCTTGTAATAATAAAAATAGACCTGATTGTCTCTGACTTGTTGTTTATCTTGATAGGTATGAATTTGAATTCAAATCTTATAAGTAAGGTGTGGTTGCAGATGAAAACAAACTGAGCATAGAATAGGTACATACTGGGTTTTGTGAAATGTGTGATAAACTGTAGCTAAGCTGTAGCTACGAATATCGTAGCAGTTGCTACGGTGGCTGCTTTCCAAAAAGCCATTTGCTTTCCAGGAACTGGTATTTTACATCACCAGGATGGCTACACATAAATTAAGTCAATATCTAATGATGGGCATAAGATTACGGCAAAATAGGTGGCACGTTTTTAAATTCATGTATTATTAGTTGGCACACCTACATAGCACACGTTTGTTTAGAAAAATGTTCGAAATTCTATCAATATTTTTGCATGTTTCAGACACTACGTGAACTGATACTTCGGGGATGACTTCTGTTTTCATATCTAGTTCACAGTTCAAAACTCGCACGTCCCGGTTCTCGAGTTTCGCGTACGGCAATAACGTCCGAGAAATTGAAATACAGCTCGCGTGTAAAATACCGGCATGTCCTTTTATCCAGCTTATTGTTAGACGGTGGAGACTCAATAAATAAGCTGTTTTACAGCCATGCTATATCCTCTTGCAATTTCTGTATCTTATGAGCGCCGTTTCCGAATTGGTTTCCGACTCCCGGCGGTACCGCTTCAATTCGAAATAAATTGGAATATTCCAGTTGTTCTACATCCGCGTTCCCGGATGACGCAGATATTACTTGCGGGGATTACCCTCGCCACCTCCTAAAATCTAAAGCTAGTCGCATGTGCTCCTAATTGATGCGCTCCGCGGGGAATAAAAACAGCTCGATTACGACTTTTGATAAAGGGTACTGCCAAAGTTTTACAACTACGTTTTTGTATTTATTTATCGCGCAATAAACCGAGCGTGCCGCCGAGCCGATTTACACCGACTCTAATAAACTGCAAGAAAATATTTCCGAATTTTAATCTTTATCGCGCTCGAGCGCTTGAATTAACTACTTTTGTTTTCGGAAGTTCGCTTCGGAACGGCACTTGATAATTTAAGGCGCCTTACGTACTCGTGCAGGTATGCCCTCGCTAAATCTCTCGCAGTCGAAATCTATAGCGACTCTGATGATTTACCGAGCAATAAAGTTTTTAATTTCAAGTGGAAACATTCCATTATCGCAGTTTCGTTTTTAATAAGTGAGGGGTCGCGAGGTGAACTGGCCAATTTCGCTGTGAAATTGAAAAAGTTAAACGACAACATCTACAATTGGTTTTGAAGGTGGAGGTCCACTCGTGCCCCTATTAGTTGGGCGTTTACCGATGCCAGCTGCACGTCGTGTTGGAAAATATGTTTACAATTCTAGCAATATTTGAATGTTAATCTATACAAATAAATAAAATTGAAGTGTCCATTTGTAATATCAAAATAATAGCTGTTTACTAAATGCATATGAAAGTATGTATGGTACATACATCAAAACAACCATTTTAAAAATTTTTGTCTGTCTGTCTGTTTGTTCCGGGTAATCTCCGAAACGGCTGGACCGATTTTGACGGGACTTTCACTGGCAGATAGCAGATGTTACAAAGAGTAACATAGGCTACTTTAATTTTAGAAAAATAATTAGTGTTCCACGCAAAGAAATAAAAACCATGTAATCCAAAATCTCGACGCGGGTGCAACCGCGGGGCAGCAGCTAGTAATACGTAAAATATGCAGCTACGTTTTCCGCTATAGACTTCTACAAAACACTCCTATAAAATAACACCGTGTACGCAATCGCGTGCCACGCCACACATCGTGTAGGGTTCTGAATTTATCCTATCATAACTCATTTTTAGAGCTGGAGTAGGCGCATTAGGCATCGATTTGTGGTCGTAAAGCATAGGACTAGAATAAGTAAGATATTCTTGCCCTAGCTCTATGAGTGTGTCTTCTTACTTGTGCGGCCTTATTTGTTTAAGCATCATACATTCTAAAGTTTTCTGGAAGAAATCGCTATTTAGCAATAGCACCGCCCTTAGCAATTTGAATTTTTAAGTTTTTCAATTACAAATGCAAATCCTTTTGGTGTGCAATAAGGAGTTTGTGTATTGTATTCACTTCACTAACGTTATACAAATCTAAAGTATGTATTTTTATATCCTTTGTGTGTTCATGTTATGCCAAAATTATCACGTAATTCTGTGGAAGCGTAGCCTCTTCAAAGTATCCTTATAGTGGCAAATATTGTTTATGTAGCATCATCTATTCCCGGCACAGGAATGTTGCTATCAAGTAGACAAACTCACGCCTGCTTGTCGGGTTCCAGTTACACCACTCAATGTTATACCTTAACTGTTCAGTTTTAGAGTTGAAAACTATTTGTACGCTGTCACAGTTTATGCCTCAATACTTTCTCCGCAAACAGGTATCAATTTTCGACCGTAAATTGTTTGTGATAAGGTATGAAATCACTTGGATAGTTTTCAGTGGTTAATAATTCCCCGGTGGACACCTCGAGGGTAAGCTGGCCGGGCTACGTCCAGAGAATGCGGAGTGACTGATTTCTATCGAGCCCTCCTGAATTCTGATAGCTTTTATAGTCGCCAGTGTATTTTTTAGGACGGGACGGTTAAAAGCCTTATAAAGTTACGGCTGGCGCGAGTCAAAGAAGGTGCTTTCGATTTTTATACGACACGGCTAGTGGTTACTGTGATAGAGTTAGCTTATTTTTATGATCCCAATAAATATTTTTTTGACTGCTTTTTGCTTTTGGTATTGTGATTTATTTGGACTAAGTTCGACGGTTTACCTATTTAGGACTGCTTTGTAACGTACTGTTATACCACTAAAATTGTATGCAGTAATAGATGAAAGGTGCTTCATCAGCACCTTGATATTTATTTGTCTGTTTAATAGTTACTCATCAGCCTCAGTCGATCCCAAACCTTTGTGCGGAATACTTGTCCTTATTAATCTCTATTTTTGAAAATCTAAAATATATTTCCTTAATTTAAAAACAAAAGTTTTTTTTAAAACTTACTTTCCCGAATCCCGGATAACAGTACGAAGAAATAATAGGCCTCCTCCCGTGTTCAGCAGTGGACGTTTTCTTGTCGTAGCTAGCTAGGCGGACACACAAAAATGATGATTATTTGTTCACCGAAAGCCGAAGGCTCAAATTCATGTCCTATTGATTGACAGACTACTTCTCAACCACTGAGACATCATAGCTTTAATATTATAACAGAAATAGCGCTATATTTCCAGCTTTGACGAATAGCTATTTTGTATAGAAAAAAATAAAGCCTAGATTCGTAAATCTCCATTACAATTACATTGCTCGTGAAGTCTGCCGCCAAGCAGTAGTGTGCAAGCATTACTGTGTTCCGGTTTGATGAGCAGAGTAGCCAGTGAAATTACTGGGCTTATGAGACTTAATACCTAATGTCTCAGGGTAACGAGCGCACTGCAGTGCCGCGCAGGCCTTTGTGTTTCACAGTTCTGGGTGGCACTGCAATTGTTATGGGCTGGAGTTATGCTTACCATCAGGCAAACGACCAGGTCGTCTCGTTACCAAATAACATAAAAAAAAAACAAATAAAAAAACTAATGTAACAGCCAAATATACAAAGATCGTTTGAAGGTTTCGCGAGTTAATCGTCGTAAATATAATAAGCGCATTAAGATAACACACCCCCGAACAAAGTGGATTCAGTTTCCACGCCCTATAAGTCCCACGAGACAGCCCTATTTCGCTGAAAGCAACAAGTTATGTTGCGGCTGTGTATATCGTAGGGCTGTCAGCTGTCACTTTTATGATACATAAAAGTTGTCAGAAGACCTTGGAACAAATGAGAACAAGTTGGTTCCGGAGTGTATTGCGATTGATTTTGCCAGAGGTTGGAAGTATTTGGTTAGGGAGATGGGAACATTTTCTAGTAAACCATTTAGTGTCATGTAGGGTCTGGGTGGTGTTTGTGTTATCATACTAATATTATAAACGCGAAAGTGTGTTTCTTGGTTTGTCGATTTGTTGGTTTGTCCTTCTTTCACGCAGTAACGGAGCAACGGATCGACGTGATTTTTGGCATAGATATAGTGTATGGACCGAAGAGTAACATAGGCTACTTTTTATCCCGAAAAAATGCACGGTTCCTGCGGGAACCCGGGTGAAAACCGCGGGCAGTCGCTAGTGTATTATAATTAAACTGTGAACGAGTGAAACATTCAATTCAATCAAGAATTAGCCTTCCAAAGTGAACCAACACAGCTTAGAATGTCACATTTTTTTGATAATTCATCGAGCAATAAAATTCTTTCGACAAAATTGGTCTCCTTATACGAGAAGGAGCAGAAAATTAACACTAAATACAGCTTATAACTTGAAACAATGTATATTAATATAATCTACACACATGATTAATTTTTCGTGCGACAACTTGGGCTATTTATTAAGTATTATTTATTTTATATAGCTAAGTTAGCGTATAAATATTACCGCATCACTTTATTGAAGGAGATCACAAAATCAAACAAAAAGGATAAGATATTTATACTCTAGTATATACGACAAATTTGTAGTCTGCGAAACGTAGGTACCATTGTAGATATTAGGTATCAACAAAACTACAAATTCCACCGAACACCGTCTCAAACAATCCAATAACGACTAAACACCCAAACACACTCTTCACTGACAGGCATTACCACATTTTTCACTTAAATACATCCATTAATTACGGAATGGAACACTCCATAAATATAAATTCCAATTTTGCACCTCGCCCGCTGTCCATACCTAAATCAATAATCTGCTTATTGGTAACACGGCCGAGTTCAACGTGGGAATTATTTACTAGCGGGTCGCTAAGTGGAGTGTACCATCTACGTTAGGCGCTTCTAGCATACTCTATGAGGCTATGAGCTACACTAACTGTTAGGTAAGCTGTGTCTGAGGCCAGATGGCGAGCGATCGTGATGTAAATTTTGAGGGTATTGCTTATTGGAACATATATTGTTAAGTGTATGTGAAGATGTACTTACATTAGTTTTATAAAATATCTAAGTACATCTACCTAACTAAAACTAAGTACATAGTAAAACTAATTTAATTGAAACTTTAACTGTTGAAGCATAAGAAATGTCATTTAAATTGTTTCTCATATACTACCTAAGTGAAATGTCAAGGTGGTAGGACTAACTCTTCTGCGAGTGTCCGTCTGGGTTGGTACCACCGCTTTGCTCGTGAAGTCTGCCGCCAAGCGGTAATGTGCAAACATAACTGTGTTCCGGTTTGATGAGTAAAGTAGCCAGCGAAATTACTGGGCTTATGAGACTTATTGATCACCTAGGCGATATCACCAAGGTGCACATAGTGGACTAAATCATGTCTCATCGTAACGAGCGCAATGCAGTCCTGCGAAAGGTCTTTGTGTTTCAAAGTTCTGAGTGGCACTACAATTGTTATGGGTCGGCGTTATGCTTACCATCAGGCAAACATCCACGTCATCTCGTTATGAAATAGAATAATAAAAAAAGTTCACAACTATTATACTTTTATCTTCCGTTATTTTCTAATAGGTACTTATTCTTACTGTTACTGCTTAGGGAGTTGTAATAAGGGCACTTCCAGAAATCCTAAAATAGTAAGTCTATTTAATTCAAAGTGGCTATTCATTAATTTCTAATGCATTCTTACTATCCATAAAACATTGTTTATAAATAACGAATCGAATTGAGTGAGTGTAACTAAGACTATGCTATCAGAATTATCCGACACAATAACTAAGAACAAATATATTAAAGCCTAGCTACATTACATCATCCTTTACTAAAACAGCGGCAAGATTATGACAGCTATCCTATTACGAAGACAGAAAGATATTAGACCCTAAATGAGGCTAATGACATCTGCAACAAATGATCGGAATTTATATTCCAAATACCCACCAGTACTCCATTAGTACGAAACGTAATATTCCGTTGAACCATCAGCCGAACAGATGATGTAAGGCTGGGTGGTTGGCAAATTACGAGTGAACAGGAGGCGAGCACACAGTCAGCTTTGTGGACGTAGCTAGGCGGTGCAGAGTGGGGTACAACTACTTTACGCTCGCTTAGACTTAACTAGTAGAGAAGGAAGGTCGTGGGCATTGCTATAGTCACAACAAAAAAAATATTTTATGTTTTTGCCTTCGTTCGCTCTGGTTTGCTTGGTCTTTACCTGGCATCCGCAGTAGAGTCTTCGTACGTCCTCACTCTATAGGCCTGCACTCAGCCTAGAGCCCGGGGAAGGATATACAGTTCTTTTTATTTAGTTCGTCTAGATCTTAGTTGTATGTCCTTCCTCGGGCACTAAGCTTGAGCTATGCAAAACTCAATAGATTTATTACTTCAGTAGTGAAGTTACCTGAATTTTCAGTGTTGTCATTTATATTATATATATGCGTTTAAAGGCCAGAGCACACCGGATCCGTACACTTAGACGTTCACGTAGACATGCATGTACCACTGCGTTGCGCGAAATTTGACAATAATTGACATTGAGCCTTAATTAATTAGCTACCACATGAACAATACATTTAACCTAGCTACAAAAACGGTTGGATAATCTACAAGCAATTGCAGGTCTATTAGGTATATAAACCAGTTCCAGCCCATTATGTCTTGCTTAACTTTCAACTAGCGTCCTGTCCCCCCAAAAATCCTGTCCTGGCTATGCCTGTAGCCAGCTTAATTTATTTCGTTGCTCGCCACACTTGCAAATATATGGCCCTGCTGCCGCGTAAACATTGGAACATTGAATGTAACCTGTAAACCATTTAGCTAAGTGTTTCATGCAGCGCCTTCCATTTAGATATTGAAAACTTGCCTGGACGTAGCCTGGATTGGTATTGGCAAGGTGGACGGATGATTCAGTTCACCTAAATTGGTAATGTGAGCTTTTACTCATATAGGTATTTGATTTCGTTTATAATATATAATATTTGATTGTCAATACTCATCAGATATAGGTTAAAGTATATTTGTGTAGCTTTACCTTCTTATTTATTGTAATATAGTTTTTGCGATGCGCTACTTACCGTCTTTCAGAAATAATATCAGCTTCCCCATTTGACAACATGAAAAATTTGTTTTTAAATGACCTTGACTTTGGTCTTGTGGCCTTTACAGCGTCACCAAACTGTGGGAGAGCGTTGGAGGTGCTCAGCCCTAAATAAATGGTGTTTGGAGTCTAACTCAAGGGCACCGAGCGGAATCGAACTACGTCGGTACGGACCTTGGCATGGGCCGTCGCCGGGAGAAGGGAA
Source organism: Crocallis elinguaria (assembly GCA_907269065.1). Lineage (NCBI taxonomy): Eukaryota > Metazoa > Arthropoda > Insecta > Lepidoptera > Geometridae > Crocallis > Crocallis elinguaria. The sequence continues at coordinate 3,389,585 of OU026079.1, read as the reverse complement.
GGCTCAGGAGAGAATAGCCCAGGCGCACGAGTGCGTCCATTTGAAGTGGGCCCTAATCTAGCTAAAGCTTCTTTTCACAGGCCTGAAGCGGGCGCTCGCAGAATTCGTGTGTGGGTGATGTGTATAACTCTAGTTGCCTCGTTCCAAAGCCTATACCACCGAGAAGAAGGGCGAGAAACTCGACGGCGGAGTGAAACTTGGTCTCTATACCCCAAACTTATCTATCGAAGAATCGTCCTCGCCGGCGAGGACAATGACTCCTAATTTGGTAGCCAATACCAATGGCGAAGACTGAAGCATATATGAACTGGTGCTATTGATTAATCAAGCGAGCCCAGCGCGGCCGATACATCGTCCGCAATGGAACCGTCCGGATTGCCTAAGATATGCTAACAGCGGCGACGACTGGGCGACAACATGAAAGTGTTCTATATAGTATACTATTAGTATATACTAGTAGATTATAAGCGTATTTTTGGAGCGTCTGTGGCTGAGAGTTAACTTGTGCAACTTTAAAACTGACGCAATTTCGAATCCAGCCGTGCTAGCATGCGCGCCGTGACAAAATTTTGTCGATGTTTATATCGTGCATTTATCTCATATTCGCACGAGAAAGAGCGAGACAAAACAGTAGACAAAATTTTGTCGTGGTGCGCATGCTAGCCTGGCAGGCTCGACCCCGCAAGTTTTGTGCAGATTTAACACAATCGCTGTATAATTTTGAATGAAAATGTCGTGAGGAAACACGCATGCTGCCAGCATTCGAACGAATCCCAGTGCGTCAGATTTAAAGTCCTACTATCCCGCTTGGGCATACTCTCGTCATTTATTTAACTGACATATTATTTCTAAATCATTACGGCACTAAAGCTTACCAGACAAGCCATATAGTGCTTTATCTAACACATTTCCATACACTCCACTTCCCTATAGCCATCCCATTCGGCTGTCGTAACATTAATTTGAAAATAACCGTTTCCCTTCCATGTCATAACGCAGCCATATTCATAAACCGACCACTTCACACGCACACTGATACGTACGCACACGAATACGCACGCACACACGCGTAGCTCTGTTTCTCACAGTCCTAAATCCAGGGCCATCAAAACGCGCAATTGGTCCAACCTTCGACCGGGGTTCACTAAATAAACTTCGACACTAAGGGGAGCTGTCTGTTACTCAGATTGAGGTGCTTTAGTTTTGACTCTGGAGTATGTAAACATTTTTTATAACATTTTTATGCTAAAGTAAAAAAAACATCTCTTGCTATTAGTTAGCTTTTGATTATTATCTCACGTGACATTAAGTGACGCTGTTGTAACGTGCCCTTATATTCTCGCCATGCCAAACACAATTGAATGAAAACATCTAAAAATGTAGCTTATTATAAAGAAAGGAAACTATTAAGGGCCTGTTCAGACCTAAGCATTATTCGCTATTCCTTTGGGTATGATAATTATCGAGCGTTAATATCGCCCGTATTTGTATGAAGTTTCGTGCTCAGTCGATTTTCTCTACAACAGGCGGCGGCGAATTATGCTTAGGTCTGAATAGGCAAGATGAGCTATAACGATCGATATTATCACAATGAGCCATTGTGATAAAAGTCTTACTTCGATCACGTTATTATTATCGCAATAATGTGTAAGATCGCATACGTCCTAATACTAAATGTATTAAAACATATTGCAATAACACACGATGATATAAAATCGACTTTTACAACGCGCTTGTCGGAGCCTTTAACTAGGCAAGCATCCTAACCAATTTGACCGAGACCTCCCTGCCAACCTCCGTCCGACGCCCGTACATATCGCCTACAAGTGGACGTTAGGGACGCTAAGTGGCGCGAGGAAGGAACAAGGAAGGCACGCCAATTTGCAACACACTAAACATGGTTTATGAGGCCGGACCTAGCTGATAGACGACCCTATTCGAATATTAGGTAGGTACCAGTAACTGTAGCATGGAACAATAAACCCAGTAGTACTACAGTACTACTGGGTTTATTGTTCCATGCTACAGCCATAACCGCTTCACGAACTACAGTTCGTGAAGCGGTTATGGCTCAGTGCTCAATGGTAGGGAGGTTAGCAGTCACATCGTATAGGTTGAGTGAACCTTTCAGTGAAGGAAACTATAATATTGTAATGAAACCCTAGCATGATGGAAGGGTCTTTTTTCCCGGGTTCCGTGACTCAAAAGGACAAAATGGACCCTTATAGGATCACTTCGTTGTCCGTCCGTCTGTCTGTTAAGACCTTTTTTCTCGGGAACGCGTGGTATCAATTTGAAATTAATAACAAATACTGTGATCTACAATCCTTTTGAGCCGTGAAAAAATCAAACTTCCCAATTTGTGTTGGACGACTTATTTACATTCTTACAATTTTGTACGTAGCCCTCTGTGGGATAGTCCGACTCGCACTTGGCCGGATTTTCGTCTGGCTATCACCATCTTCAAGACGAATGTTTATAACTCAATCATGCTGAAGTTATTTAGACTAGCCGCATATTGAGCCACCGTTAGCTACTGGTCGCCACAAAATAGAGAGAAGGGATGCTCGGACACTTTCTGGCGTCCCAACAAGCGCTACCTCTATTCACTCTCTACTCTGTGAGAAGCCAGCGTTTATGGTCAAGTGTGCGAGGGCCACAAATGTGGCCACCGCCTCAGCTTATGACTCGGTCGCGGCCACTCAGTTTGTGCAAAAGGGGCAAAATATGGGGCAGCTTAGACGCTCAAGCAAACGTACGTTTGCGTTTGCTTGAGCTTCTAAGGTGCCCCATATAAAATGTGAAAAATCTTGTTCTGACTTTTGGCTGATTTTGTTAATTGACTGCACCTTGCCTTCTACAAGAAAAAAAAAAATAGTGCAGTACCATTCGACTACGCCACGCTGCAGTCGAAGTATTTACTACAAATAACATAGACATTCATAAAATACATATAAATATAAATAAATGTTGTCCAATATATCATATTGCAAAGGCTCTTACCAACATTACAGGGCACATTAACTCTTAAAGCTATCCTGAGTACGTCACATAAAGACTAACATCAGACATTAGAGGCCCTAAGTGGAACAAGAAAGTCCACCTATTTGCAAGCCCGTTAACATGGTTTATGGGCTGGACCTTGCTGATGTACTGTGCTAGCGCTTTTACTGTTACTCGAAATACTTGAATGCTATTAAGTTATAAAGCTAACAGTTACGTCAATGACAGTCTGTACTATCTATACAAATAAATAAAATTGAAGTGTCTGTTTCTAATATCAAAATAACAGCTTTTTACCAAATGCATATGAAAGTATATACGGTACCTATAACAAAACAATCATTTTTAAAATTTTTGTCTGTCTTGTTGTTCCGGGTCAGTCAACATTAGTTATCTGCCAGTGAAAGTCCCATCAAAATTAGTCCAGTCGTTTCGGAGATTACCCGGAACAAACAGGCAGACAGACAAATAAAAAAAATGGTTGTTTTGTCATAGGTACTGTATGTGTATATACTTTCATATGCATTTAGTAAAAAGCTGTTATTGGTATATTACAAACAGACACTTCAATTTTATTTATTTGTATGTATATTAGATGAAACGTAAACTACGAAAAGTATTTCGATGTTGATAGTATGACAAAAACAACCCCTATTAGGGAATACCCCTCCCGCACAATTCAGTTACTGGTTGTCTGTAATAACAGAAAGATGTTACTGGAGAAAACAGTTAATGCGCAATATATATGGGAACGCCAGGGATCCCGAAATAATTATATCGGATACGAATCCGGCGCCGGGCCGGTCGGAAATCCGATAGATTCCGAGTTTCGGATATCTACATCCGGCTAACTGGCCCAGATATTAGGGTGCTTTCTAACCAGGAGACAAGAACTTTTATGGTTTTACTCGGTTTGCAGTCGAATGTTTTTGTTGTTCTATTGCTGTTTTGTGCTGACGTATGATTATTGAACGTGGGTAGTATAGTGGTATTACAGCACCTACAACTAGTTGAAAGTTGCTGTTAAAAAAACTTATTACATACAACAATGCGCTCGCTGATCCGTACGAAGCTAGTTCACTAAGTGGTATGACTAACTCTTCTGTGACTGTCCGTCTGTGTTGATACCACCGCTTTGCTCGCGAAGTCTGCCGCCAAGCAGTAATGTGAAAGCATTACTTTGTTCCGGTTTGATGAGCAAAGTATAGCCAGTGAAATTACTGGGATTATGAGACTTAATGCGTAATGTCTCAGGGTAATGAGCGCAATGCAGTGCCACGCAGGCCTTTGTGTTTCAAAGTTCTGAGTCTCACTGCAATTGTTGTTGACCGGCGTCAAGCCACTCTCCGGCCCATATCTATCGGCCTTACTATATTTATGCAAAGAATTACCTTGATCTGTTTCTCTTTCATAATTACCTCTAATATTAGTAGAGATAGTAAGCATTTAGGACTTTCACAATTACCTATAATATTAGCTGAGATAGTAGGATGTATCCAGTCTTGTTGTGTACGTCTCTTTAGCAGAGCGATGAAGTAGGTGCGAGTACTAACGAGGATATCTCCCCTTAACCTCCAATTCAGTTGATTGGGCGCTTAGCAGTTAATCTGACGATTAGGCGAACGTCTATGAAATTATTTCAGCAAGGATTAACGAGTATATTACCACGTGTTTCGTAATTCTGCAGAGGCAATTGAGTGTTATATATCGAGGACTGTTGATGTAAAAATATACAGGATAAGCACGAGTTTGCCGTGCTCTACACACTATTATTTGGTTAGTAGTAGTATTTGGTTATTTACAAACTTGTTTACTTGTGGATAAAGACAATGCGAAGGAAAAACTTAACCTTGTAGTTGAAAAATCTCCCGTACATCGATATTAAAAAAAAGTGGGCGTTATTAAAGAGTTACGGAACCATAACAAGCCGATATAACAAAAGACAAATAAAAAACACGATTGCCCTAGCCAGTGTCACTCGGGATGATGTAAGGATTCTAACGATACCCCACACATCCAAATCTATTCAGGCATTTAAAAGTTATGGTGGAATAACTAACTCACATACAGACATAAATGCATACAAACATACATACATGAACCTTAAAAACATTACACTCCTTTGTTGTGCGCAGCCGTGTAAAAATAAATTTTGTTTTTATTGCGAGTTTAGCGTTTGCGTTGCATTTCGAATTTCCTTTAACCGAAAATTCAAGCTCCTTGTACAATCCAGTGATCCACCGATAAAACCACCGTCTCTTAAAAATTACAATATTACATCCACAAATTAGCTCTTAAACCGTAGGCTTTAAATCCAAATTCCGTTAAAGTTATTTCTTATAACAAATCGACACATCGACTAAACCCTATCGAATTTGTATTCTGTCATCCCTTTTCCACACAAAAAAGGGTGAGCAGAGGGTATAATTTCCCACCTTGCGTATCTCGCACATACTATGTTGAGACACAGGCCTTGAACACATTTCAGGATTACAAAGGATTCAGCGCCAAATGGATTGCTTACCTGCGCCGTGTGCCTCTGAGTGCGTCAGCACACAGTTACACTAAAGCCGGGTTGAAACTTGCGGTTGCGGCTTTGGAAATATCTATCTATAGGTTTTCAGTTCAGAAACTCGAAGCTATACATGCTTGTGATAATCTGCCTAGTTTTGTCTTGGTTTGTCTTTGAAGTAGAGTTAAAGCTAGTGGGAAGAGATATTCTATTGTAGAAATAGATAAGTAAGCGTTTGTCCAAAAATATCTTACCTGGCGTACCGTGTGGTCCAGCCGTATGAATACGACCATCTCTTCACATTGGCTAAGGGAATATCCAGGGAATCGGCAGCTGCAATTTCCACAACATCGCAATCCACCGCGATGACCAAGGTGCCTGTAAAACGTGGTACATTATGACAATCCCCCCTTTGTTTCTATCGGGTACTACCTACGTTCAGCAGTGAACATCTTGCGGCTGCTGATGAATGTGATCTTATCTGATCTTATGTGATGGCGTGGTCGAAGTTGGTTAATTTGCTAGAATAAGCTTGGCTCTCAAGCGCAACTCAGAATACGCCAATAGGTACTTGGTGACAAATTTTCATCTTGAGATGCGGTTGCTAGGCAGGTAGGCATTAGAAAATGCCCTATAACTCAATGCTATGCTTGCATCATCTTTTCTTTTGACCGAAAGCACAAATTCACCGATTCGTAGTCCTACACGAATCGGGGGGTGACCTCCCTACTTCTTAGTCATGATCGCTTAGATCAAATAGAATAAGCCGCCTTATCTTTGAAGTGAAGCCAGTGATTAATGAGTGGAGCCTACGGTCGTAGTGAATTCTATGACTGCAAATGCTTGCAAGACAATTTTTACAATTTCAATTAAACGGACAGTCCTGTCCCTTGTATCATCAGTCAATTATCTAGCTTAATATTCTCTAGGCTATTTAATTGTATAGCTATTATATAATAGTACGAGATGATTTATGTACTTTCATAATCATATCGTTCATCATCATAATGTTAGTGGGAGGACTAACACTTCTGCGAGTGTCCGTCTGGGTTGTTACCACCGCTTTGCTCGTGAAGTCTGCCGCCAAGCAGTAGTGTGCAAGCATTACTGTGTTCCGGTTTGATGAGCAGAGTAGCCAGTGAAATTACTGGGCTTATGAGACTTAATACCTAATGTCTCAGGGTAACGAGCGCACTGCAGTGCCGCGCAGGACTTTGTGTTTCAAAGTTCTGGGTGGCACTGCAATCGTCATGGGCCGGCGTTATGCTTACCATCAGGCAAACGACCGGATTGTCTCGTTACCTAATAACATAAAAAAAAGTACGAGATGATTTATGTACTTTCATAATCTTTTAATCCTGAAATAAACATTTCAAGTAATTCCTAACCACCGATTATATAATGTACGTAACCAAGGTTAATAAACCAGTGAGCTCACGTTCAGGCAATTTGCGAAGGCAGAAGTCGCACAAAAGTTCCCGGTACTGTAACGAACCGATCCCAATAAATTGGTGTCGTTTAAACGCTGGTACGTGCTCCTTGTCTAGCGGGTTATTGAAAAAATCGCTAATACAAGCTGCTTAGGTTAGGGAAAAACTACGTAAGATGGAATTCTCGCTTCGAATACGCTCAAGGTCAGGAAACACCAGCTCTTGGTAGTTTGGTTACTTTTTTTTTTAATGTTATTTGGTAACGAGACGAGCTGGTCGTTTGCCTGATGGTAAGCATAACGCCGGCCCATAACAATTGCAGTGCCACCCAGAACTTTGAAACACAAAGGCCTGCGCGGCACTACAGATCACTCGTTACCCTGAGACATTTGGTATTAAGTCCCATAAGCCCAGTAATTTCACTGGATACTCTGCTCATCAAACCGGAACACAGTAATGCTTCACACTACTGCTTGGCGGCAGACTTCACGAGCAAAGCGGTGGTAACAACCCAGACGGACACTCGCAGAAGAGTTAGTCCACCCACTAACAAACTTTAAATTTAGTGTAACTAAACTCAACAAAAATCCTCGAAAATAATCCCTCCGTCCACCATCGACTTCAGAACTTAGGTAAAGCTTCCCAACTCCTATCTGTGCGGCGCTCAACTGCACAGGTGTGGTTCACCTGCATTCAGATAGGTACAACTCCCCTGTCGCTGATTTTATTCCTTTCATTTAAATTATTTCAACTGGCTCCTTAACTTTATTGAATTTTAAATTTCTACATTGCAATCTTGGACTAGTTTATCATAAATTACAATATAAATAAAACAATAGGGTTCCCGGGGGCTGATGGATAATGCTTAGAATAGAAACGCATAGAAATCTTATTCGCGCTGAAGCGATACAAAAAATAATTTACTAAACTAGTAACATTTGCCGCTAAGCAAATGTCACTATATTGGTTCAGCTACAGCATTACATTAATTTTTGTTTGTCTGTCTGTCTGTTTGTTCCCGGTAATCTCCGAAACGGCTGGACCGATTTCGACGGGACTTTCACTGGCAGATAACTGATGTTACAAGGAGTAATTTAGGCTACTTTAATTTAAAAAAACAATTAGGGTTCCATGCAAAAAAATAAAAACCATGTAATCCAAAATCTCCACGCGGGTGAAACCACGAGGCAGCAGCTAGTGAATAAATAAATATTGATGCCATTGTTTGAGCACTAAGTGAGAGTTCCATTCAGCGTTTCTCATTGGTGTACGAAAGCGTCAAATATGTAGCCCAATTTTGCGGAGTTCGCTGGCTGGTTTACGTATCGCGTCAGCGTTCTTTACTTCAGTTCAAAAGTTGGCGTGGAGTAGTCACAACCACAACGCCATCTAGTGAAAAAACTCGATACATCGTCGTCGTACTGATACGAAAGTTGGAGCGGTGCTAGTATCATTGCCGTGCCGTTACTGCCAAATAAACGCCCCTTCCATGCGTTTTGTTGCATAGTGTAAATAACACTTCGTAGAGTTGTCATAAGATTACTACTTGTGCGTGCAGTCTAGCTGTGAGTGCTTTAACGCTGCATGACAGTGTTTGTATTTGCGGGAAGTTTAATATAGAATATAATTTTAAGATCGGTATTAGCTGCTGACTGCGGTTTCACCCGCGTGGAGGTTTCGATAACCGTGCATTTTTCTGGGATAAAAAGTAGCGTATGTTGTATGTGAAGTTGCCAGGACATAAATTATCTCTAAGCTTAAAATCACGTTGATCCGCTGCATGAAAGACGGACAAACCAACTTACAAACACACTATCGCATTTATTATAGTACGGATAAACCATTGAAAGTTGTTCAATGCTTCATTAATGGTTTAGTACTAATTTTATGTTTTCTACAAATAAGTACGAAGCCAATCTAAAATTATAATTTGATTGCTACCAAATTTTAACGTTTATAATAAGACTACGATTACAAACACTGGATAATACAGCATCTCATTAAATACTAAGAACATTAAGATATATTTTTTATAAACTTCACAAATTTTTCAGCAAATAAATTAATTTAAAACAAATTCAGCTTTGCACGAAAACCTAAATTAAAAAATTAGTTTCTTTGAAAATCTTTACCAAATTAAGGTGTCAATGAAAAGGTCTTCAAATATGTCTATAAACATTTTCAATTTTAAAATCCTGCTAATGTTTAAATTATATTAATGCGCTAAATATGTAATCACTTATGCTCCTCGTCGTTGTGATAAAAAGTGACATTTAAGAGCCTTTTTAGAGAAAGAATTCAAATATTTATTGTGATACGGTAATAAAGTTCTAAGTCGTACTCACCACCCGACCGTTCCCAGATGACTGCACTGCTCAACTTTGTTATTGAATTGACCAGTCTGCCATAAAATATTATTGTATACGTTAGAAAAACAATCGATAAACATAACACTACAAATGCTTACTTTGTTAAACAAGTGGGCTATCAAAATGAACAACAAAATTTAAAATAGGGACCAAAATAATATGACTAGCGAGTGGGAAATTATGATGGAAGCCTCAAGCGATGATAGCTCAAAAGGGGCGAGATTCCTCGCCGAATCGTGTGTCAAAGGCAGTATTCAAATCTTAGATCTCGATCCTGACTTCTGATATAGAGCTCAAGCGTTAACCTACTAAGAAGCAATAAAGCAATCTTGAATTCCAAATTATTCCTGATCTTGTCGCAAACAATACGAAGCTTTGTAAAATATAAAACTCAATAGATAATAATATTATCATTTTATAAGTTTGTTAAGAGTACTTACTTATAAAAAAAGTGTAAACAATTATACACACATTTCACTATATACCAAACCTTTCTTAGTTTGGTATGTTTTACCAATAATCTTTTCCTGTCAGTGTTGAGTAGTTTACCTGAAAAACTTTTGCAAGGTCGACTGCTGAACAGAAGTCTCCATAGAATGCATAAGTACAGATATTTTTTGGTTTACTTTTAAGAACGGGTCTTAATCGCGATAATAACTCGATTAAGTCCCGTTCTTAAAAGTAAACAATGTTTTCGAATCGCGAAAGTTTAAAAGATATTTTCTTATTTTATATCCGTGTTCATCTCCCTGAAACAGAAACATTGCGATGCACAGACACAATTCAATACAATTCAATACGTTATTGCGTTATTCAAAACAAAACTCCTAATGTGGCACATTCAAGAACTTTTATCACCACGGTAATCCTAAAATATTCAACCCAACCAGAATATTTCACATTAACACTCCTAAACAATGTAACAAAACAATTTACATGAGAATTCAAACGCGGATCTATCATTTTTACGCGAGTTTAAATGGCTATATAAATCAGGGTGATAAAGCTATGTTATCTGATCTCCGTAGCAATGGGACAGCGGTGTCACACCCAGAACGTTTGGAATGCATTACATTATGTTTTACGGCCACGGAAAAACTGGATTACAATAGCTATCACCATTGTTTACCTTTTTTGTTCCATACGGTTTGAGTTTCCGGCCAGTGCCAAGTAATTATTATTATTTAGCTCTAAGCACGCAGTTTTGTTGCACATTATATTATTGTCATAGATTGATTCATAGGTGGGTCCGTAACAAGTCAATACCATACCATATTTTTCCTATCTAGTTACACTGTTACTATTATTCGCATATTTTATTGCTTTAGAATTCAACCTCAATCCTCAACAATTCATCTTCTGCATAACGTGATTATAATTATGTACTTAACTACCCTTCCCTGAATATTCAATTTATTAAATGATATTTATTATTTCTACAGAGGTTATAAAGCTTATGTCGCCGTAAAATAACTTATTTCAATGTAAAATTTTTAATGTTTTAAGCAGTAATATTTAGAAAAAGCGTTCTGCCCGCAAAAAAAATCATTTATTTTAGTAGGTATTATATTTTATTTGTGAAACAGGTTTTTATAGATTTTAATGTCTGTTATATTCCTTGGTTAAAACTTTCGTAAGTATAACTTATTTTTTATTTATGTAAAAACGGATTAAACTTACGTTGTACTGCCGAGTTTCGGCTGGTTTCAAGGTGTTCGGTACCTACCTATTCATCAGGGAGCTGCCGCGCGCGCACCGACTGGTCGCCGCGCACGCACTTCGCATGCATATGCGGTCGTGCAAACAATCATCGCAAAATGTGGTAATACAACGTAATTTAAATCCGTTTAAACATAAAATATGGTTGTTATAGATTCAGCATCATATACTTACATTTAAAAGTAAAATTTGAAGCTTTAGATTTCACTTGAAAATGCAATAAAACCACGTCAAAAAAGTTAAAGTAAAGTAAGTAAATTAATGTTTTACTGAATCACCTATACTAAGTGAGAAAATAACATTGTTTATCGGTTCACTCGTAGAGAAGCGAATACGTAGAACAAAACAGTAACATATGATGGTGCTCTTAATTTGAACTCAGCATTCGACGAAGCGAAAGTAGTTAGCCAATAGTTTTGGCATGGACCCGTGAGAGGAAACCATTCATATTGAGTAATGTTTCCTCGCTGCCCCTTTATTACGTACCTCCATTCTGCTGGAAAACATTTGTAGCTTAAATAGCTTCGGTTCGACGCCCTACAATACGAATTATCCTTTTAGAGATATTTTTTGTCACAGACGAAAAACTCGAAAATATTCAGCTATCAATATAACGACTGTAACCACGGAAGAAGGAATTTTTCATATACAATACAATTGATAGATAGCAGTACTGTACGAGCGTACCTTGACCGTGTACTAATCGGCAGTGCGCGCACCCATTGCGTGATATAATAGGCACCAGGCATTGGACTAATGGGATAAACGGGTGCTCATTGCAAGGTTGTGACGCTGTTCCAGCGCGGGCGGGCCCACAGTCCGCCGCGTACCGCGCGCCGTGCTACGCCGAGCCACGCCTGATCCGCGATACCGGTCCACGCCGTCCGAACAATTGATTCTAATGATTCCACTCGAAGGCGGATCCGCCCAATCATCTCCTAAGACAACAGGATTCTTCAGTCTGCTCTCAGGATTGATACGCCATTGTCCTGTTAACGTGCCCATTTGAATATCATTGTGATTTCATGAGTGATGATAACTGGAGTGATCGAAACAATCTTAAAATGAACACGTTGCGGGATCCACCTTTGATTCTCCTTTCAAAGGCATTAGGAAGATAGTTACATAATTTCACCAAAGATGATTGATTGAACTTTAACCCGGGGATTATAGAGCGGAAATCATGAATGGAATAAGCGTATCCGCCGAGAAACCGAACAATGGTGGAGAGATACGCGCGAAAGATGAGGCCAAGAAGTCTTGTGGCGTTCGGGAAAAGCTCATGCAGATCAGGGCGAATATTACAGTGGAACCAATCATCGCGTGCTATATCATGTCAAACGTGTTCTCGGGACTCGCGGTTCAAAATTTGAATTTAGAAAAAGCGTGTCGAGTGAATTTAGGGTATGACGATGAAGTGTGCTCCGCGTTAAACCGACGACAAACGGAGAACTATACGTTAGAAGAGTCTGAAGTTCAAAAGTTAACGGCTTCCGTGCAGGCGTGGAAAAACATTGTGCAAACAGCTTTCCCGTGTATCTTGGTGTTGTTCGTCGGTTCCTGGAGTGATAAAACGGGGAGACGGAAAGCATGCATACTTCTACCGATTGTCGGCGAAGTCCTGTGTTGTACGAGTTTCATGCTAAACACGTACTTCTTCTATGAATTGCCTCTGGAGGTCACGGCCCTCTCGGATTTATTTCCGTCGCTAACCGGAGGCTGGATCACGGTATGCGTCGGCGTATTCAGCTACATCGGTGACGTAACGACTAAAGAAATGAGGACATTTCGAGTAGGAGTGGCCAATTTGTGCATGTCTCTCGGGATCCCCATTGGCATGTCCCTGAGCGGGATTCTGTTGCAGCAGATTGGATATTATGGTATATTTATGATCTCGAACTGCCTGTATCTGACGAGTTTGATTTACGGGTACGTTCGCCTGAAAGATCCCTGCGTGTTACAGGACAGACAGAGAGTAAGTTTAATTTTACGACCACGTTTCATTAAGTAGATTCGTATTCGGGTGTCGTAGGTTCGAATCGATCTTAAAATTAATTATTATATGTTCTGTGACTGAGTTGATTAGGTGAAGAATGTTAAGGCAGCTCGTTAATTCACGTAGATTAAAGTTTAAGGTTAATATAGTATCAGTAGGTATCTCGATAAAGCGCGGCGGCGGGGTCATACACCATTTGCAGTGTAGAGCGACAGGCTGGTTGGTACTATGTCTAAGTGATAAATTGCCCGCGCCACTACGCAAATTCGATGGAGGGGACACCGTAACGCAATCAGCGATTTTACGCAAGGCTCAGCGAGGCTTGTGCGACTGCGACGCGATCGCGATTCATGTACCGCTGATCTGTTTGATTTGACGTCAAGTACTCTAACTTGAATGAGTTGGAAATGTATTATACAATTTAGGTTTCATTTCTTGTCTTAACCTTATTGAGATCAAGAATAGGGTCTGTAGCACATACAATTCTGAATATCGTGAATTATTGTATCATTGTTTATTTTAAAATGGCTCTTGTTTGCGACAATGAAGAAATGTATACTGCAAAACTAATAAAAATTACGAACTACCTGTATGGCAAAAACGTAACTGAAAACTTCCTATAGTAAGAAACTGAAAATTTTAATATTAAGTGCATCCTATGTGTTACATTTATAACAGCAGTGCATTAACTAGTTGTTTCGGTGGAAATCAATTTGATTTTTATTTTGCGCACCGTTTCGTCGCTTGACAAAACGAGTCTAGTGTAGGTATAAGTTTTTGACTTTTACAATAGTTATTTATTTGCCAAGGCTGAGATTTTTGGTACTTATTTCTATAGTTACTTTCTATTCCAAATTTCTGTTAAAGTTTTAATTAATACGACCATGGACTAAAATGTGCGTGCACCTTAGCACATCGTCGATATAAAAGCTGTATTTTTACCAGTTCGAGATTTAAATCCTTACTTTTATTGAGATAAAGTAACAAATTGCTAACATAATTTTAAGCTCCATCCGCACAGTCCCTGATGGCAGCACTTTTTAACTTTGTTATTGAATTGACCAGTCTATGATAAATTATTACTGCTTCTGTTAGAAAAATAAACCCAATCAGCACGAATGATAATTGTATTGTGCATTTGTTGAATATTAAAATTAACAACATTATAACAACAAGATTTGTATAACTAAATACAGAAGTGAATTCGGAAATTTTGGTAGCATCAAACGACTTTGATTCAATAGCATTGTGACCAGAAAGATGATTAGACCTGTCTTACTGTATAGATCGGAGCATTGGACTAGGATAGGTGTGGGTGAAATATGGTTGCATGCGGTTGAGATGCGAATGTTAAGATGGATGTGTGGTGTGACGAGGATGGAATGAGTATGTCGGGGGAAGTTTAAAAGTGACAACAGTAATAGACAAGTCGAGGAGTAATAGTCGAGCGTGGTATAGGCATGGCATACACAGGGATAAAAGACATGAGAGTTTTGAATATGAATATTGATGGCAAAAACAGGTAAAGGAAGACCGGAAAAAGTGTGGTTGGACTGTGTGAAAGGTGACAATGTGTACTAAGGAAGTGAATTTTGAGATGACCACTTACAAAAGTGAATGAAAGTAAAATACATGCTGCAGTCCCTCTTAGTGTGATAAAGGTAGGTGGATGAGTAGTGAAGTCACCCGGCGAACTATAGGTCAGTGGTCAGTGATTCTGCTTAGGTACAGTGGTTGAGACTTGAGTTTTTAGCAAAAGAAAACTGAGCAAACTGAGCGCGAAATGTTCCGACACAACAGTCCAAATAGATTGTTGTGTCGGAGCAACAAATTCCCCGGAATTTGGTGAACTCGCCACACATGGTGAATTGTGATGTTGTATTTTAAATACATTTAATTCTTGACAACATAACATTGCATTTGAATAAACACAGCACAAAACAGTCAAAAAGACATAAATAACAATTGATAATGTAATGTTGTGATATCGGGAATGGGGTCCCGACTCAGAACACAACCAAGGTCACCGACCCTAGTCACTGATTTGCAGTCGGAATTATGACTTCAAGCACGTGAGAATAAGATGAAAGACAAACTAAGCATAACATAACAATACAAAAAAAAAGTATAGGACTTTTCCCCAACTTGCGAGGAAACAAACAAATTAATCTAACAAAAGCAAAACATCCACAATGTGCTCGTGGTTCAATCTTAGAATCCTTGCTTCCTCGGGTTTAAAAACAAGTACTGCGTGCCAAATAACAACTTTACAGTCTTGCATAACAAATAGGTAACCATAGGTAAGGTAGGTAGAATTAGATGAAAATATTGCCTGCGGTTTTTATGGCAATCTCTGTGAACTTTGTGGTTTGTATTTATGTAGTAGGGGTTTTGCCCGTTTAAAAAAGCATATTATGAGTAGTAGGTAGTTTAATTATTACAAGGCTAGATTTGTAGATGTTGTTAAGTAATAGAGTAAATGTTGCGATAAGCTTTGGAGGCATGCGATTTTAGTTAAAAGTAATTTAGCTTACATTTTAATGATCAGTAGTAAATTTGTATTGGTAGGTATTATATTATTTATATAGGTATTTATATATTTGTGCCGTAATGAGAAAAATAAATCCATCCTCGTGTAATTTAAAATATCAGACTCTCTGTATAAGTGTTTAATTACTTTTTACCTATGTGTTTGTTTCTAACATATTATAGTCGAGAACTATAAGTAAAATTTAAAATAATAGAGCGCCTTTGAAAATGTTCTAAAACCATGTCAAAAGAGTTATGTAAATTAATGTTTCCCTAAATCACCCCCTAAGTGAGAAAATAATGTTGCTTCATTCTATTTTTCGAATGAACCTCTCGTTTCTACGGGCGAACCGATAGGTTCACTTCTCTACGAGTGAACCTATCGAGTCTAGACAAGCAAACGCGAAGAACAAAGCAATAACATAATGATGGTGCTATTAATTTGTACTTAGCATTCACCGAACCGAAAGTAGTCTGATAGTTTTGTCATGGACCCGAGAGAGGTCACTCGAAGGAAGCGTTGTGATAATGCAATGTCAAGATTAACTGTAATGCAAAGATATGTAAGTGGCGCTGTACGAGCGAATATTGACCATGTATTAGTCGTCAATGCGTGTAACCATTACGTTATAAGCGTTAATAACAGACATTGGGCTAATGGGATGCTTATTGCAAGAGTGTGACACTGATCTAGCAGTGGAGCTGCAGCCTGCCGCGTACCGCCGTGCGACGTGGAGATACGCCTGATATGCGATTACGTGCCAAACCGCCTGTGAAATTATAACTAATGACTCCATTTGAAGGCGGATCCGTCCAATCAACTCCTAAATTAACAGGATTCTTCAGTCCATTCTTAGCATTACCATGGCTATGTCTTGTTTACGTGCCCGTGCCCTTTGAATATCATTTTGAATGTGATTTTGTGAGTGGAGATGACTGGATTCTCAAAGTTAACACGTTTTCGATCCTCCCTCCTCCTGTCAAAACTATAAGGAAGACATGTCATATTACCAGTCAATTTCAAGAAACATAATTGATTGAATTATTACCCAGGAATCACAGAGTGGAAATCATGAATGGTATCAGCGTGTCCGCCGAAAAACCGAGTGAAAGTGAACACGCGAAAGATGAAATCAAACAGTCTTATAGCGTGTGGAAGACGCTCAAGCTGATAAAGTCTAATATTACTGTGGAACCAATCATCGCGTGTTATGTTATGTCAAACGTGTTCTCGGGACTTGCAATTCAAAATTTGAATTTAGAAAAAGCGTGTCGAGTGAATTTAGGATACGATGATGAAGTGTGTACCGCGTTGAGCCGACGGCAAACCGAGAACTATACGTTACAAGAGTCTGAAGTTCAAAAGTTGACGGCTGCCGTGCAGTCGTGGAAAAACATCGCCCAGACGGTTTTTCCTTGCATCCTGGTGTTGTTTATCGGCTCCTGGAGTGACAAAACGGGAAATCGGAAAGCGTGCATACTTCTGCCAATTGTCGGGGAAGTGCTATGCGTTACTAGTTTCATGTTAAATACATACTTCTTCTATGAATTACCAGTGGAGGTCATGGCAATCTCGGATTTATTTCCGTCGCTAGCCGGTGGCTGGATCACGGTTTGTGTCGGCGTATTCAGCTACATCGGTGACGTAACGACTAAAGAAACGAGGACTTTCCGAATAGGAGTTGCCAATCTGTGCATGTCTCTCGGGGTCCCAATCGGGATGGCCCTGAGCGGGATCATGTTGCAGCAGATCGGATACTACGGCATATTTATCATCTCGAACTGCCTGTATCTAACGACTTTGATTTACGGGTACGTTCATCTGAAAGATCCCTGTGTGTCACAAGAAAAACAGAGAGTAAGTTTAATTTTACGACCGCCTTTCATTAGGACGATTCGTATTCGGATGGCGTAGGTTCGATTCGGTCTTAAACCGAGTTGATTAGGTGAAAAAGGTTAAGGCAGCGCGCGTTAATTCACGTAGATCAAAGTCTGAGGTTAATAGAGTATCGGTAGGTGTCTCGATAAGGCGCGGCGGCGGGGTCGTACATCATTTGCAGTGTAGAGCGACAGGCCGGTTAGTACTATGTCTAAGTGATAAATTGCCCGCGCCCACTACGCAAATTCGACGGAGGGGGACATCGTAACGCAATCAGCGATTTTACACGAGGCTCGGCGAGGCTTGTGCGACTGTGACGCGATTTATGTGCCGCTGATCTGTCTGGTTTGACGTCCGGTACACTATCTCGAATGAATCGTAAATGGGATTGTCTTTTACAATTTATGTATCATTTCTTGTCTTCACTTCATTGAGGTCGTGGACATTTTACACGTCGAATTCTGAACGTTGTGAATTATTTATCATTCTTTATTTTAAAATGGTTCTGGTCTGCGGTAATGAAAAATGTAGATGCAAAACGAATGAAAATTACTCGTAAATATTTACGAACTGTGGCAAAAATTTAATAAAAGCTAAGATTTAATGAAAAATAAGAAATTGATTAAATTAACATCTTGAATTTAGCGATATTCTGTTTTTAATACAGAATAACCTTAGGGTCGAAATTATATTGCAGTGCATTGACTTTGTTGTTTCAGTGTATTTCAATTATTATCTTGTACCTTTCCTTAGCTTGACAAACAAAACACGTCTCAGTATAAACTCTTTGATTTTTACAATCGCTATTTATTTGCTAAGGCTGTATAGAAATTTAATAAATTGAAATAGTTTGTGCGATAGATATTTGATATTGAACGAAATTAAATATCCAATATAGCAAAGAAACTTGGGACGAAAAGGTTACGCAGTCCTACATCAAGAAATGTTTTCTTTGTTTGTGTAGGCTTTGAAATCACTATCAAACTATCAATATTATTTACGGAATAATCATATTATGGAGAAGAGCAATTCGTAGTATAGTTTAAGTTTTTTTTCTGCGTGGAATAATAAGATGTGTGTGTATCTCTTTTATATAGATAGACATAACTTGAAGATGCCGAGACTGTTCATACAGTTATTACATTGTCATAGGTCAGTATCACAGCGCAATTTTGGTTGACTAATTATAAGTATGTCTGATACATACTCCCTCATACTCATTTATACTGTTAATTTTGAACTATACTATGCTCAAATAAACAAATAGATCAGTCAAAGTTTGCATATAAAGATCATGGCCCCTAATTAAGAATGCCTGTGTTTAGGGAAAAAGAAACAATGAAGGTTAGGTTAGTTCGTAGGTACGTTACGTACAGCCCCTGATCACATTCTCACGTTTTTGTGTCAAAATCTATCTAAACTGTAATTTACTGTCTATGTGATGGAATATTGGTAGTCAATTTTAATCTACTTTTAATAATTATTGTCATATCGAAATGTTTTTTATACATATGTAGTTTGTATGACAATACAATAAATTGGTATCATGGAGCTGAACTGATGATAGAGCCAGGAGCTGGATAGTGGAGCATTTCAGCGGCTATAAGTAAACCCTCCGGGTTTGGGCTTAAAAATATGATTAGTTTTGACGAGTCCAATAGATTGCAATTGGTGTGAGGTTCTGATGATGGAGCCAGGAGGAGGAAATGTGTTTTTTAGTTTCTATAAACTACATACGATTATTATTTTATTTATCGGTAGGCAAGCATTTGACCATTATCTCGTCTGATCTTAAGCGAATATCATGGAAGATGGTAATCCTAGGTTTTAACTGGCTCTCAAGTGCAGCCGAAACACAACCATAGGTGCGTGGTGACATTATCGGGTAATTGGCAAGTAAGAATAAGAATAAGAATAAGAATAAAAAACATTTATTGCCAAATATAACATTTACACAATTTTGAACACAGTTAAGATAAGTAATAATAATAATAAGTTAAGTACTAGAAAATGCCCTAACACCGACTAAACTCGAGACGTAGTGAAGGCCGGCACCCAATTAGGTAGATCGACGACCTCGTCAAAACTGCGGGGAACCATTTGATGCAAGAGGCTAGCTGACTCAAGAGTTCTATGAGAGAGCTTTGTTCAACAGTGGACGTCTTCCAGCTGATTCACTAATTTGGAACGGGGACGTTGGGTTTCTGGAAGGTTCGCTGACTTTGAGCACGGATTGTCGGTGTCTTTGTCATTTATTATGTTCTGATAAAGACAGCATTGGTTTTAGTCTGTGATTCGGGTAGACGAATGTTGCAGAGGCCCGCTGTTAGAGTCATTTATTTTAACTTTCATAAGTGCTCCTTTGTGGCCTATTTGAATAAAGCATTTTAAATTTGAATTTGAATTTGATGATAAAGATGACTAAAGTCTTAACCAAATGTGTTTTCTTTCTCAGGAGCAGCCGGTGGGCTGCCGAGGATGGGTCTGCTCGTTCTTTGACGCGCGGCACGTGCAGGAGACGCTGACTGTTGCGTTCCGCACCGGCCCGCGACGGAGACGGCTCAGGGTCTCGCTGCTGATCGTCGTTGTGTGCGTCATTTTTGGGCCATTGCATGGTAAGAATGGGGAAAGAAAGCAGGGAGCCGCTGGATGCTAGAGGCAAGAGCCGATCCAAGTGGCGTTCTCTATAGAACGCCACTATAGGAGGGCATAGGCCACCTCTATTGAGTGCCCTCGTTCAGCAGTGGATGTCTTCCTTTTGATGATGGTAATGATTTTGCGAATAATTTACCATCACTCAGAAGCATTTTGTGCTCAACGAATTTTGAACGTTGTGAAGATAGAGCGGGTATGGCTCACAGTTATCAACATATTCACGCCTCTATATGTCTTTCAAAAGCTCACAGTGTTTTCTCAGACCAGCCAAGATGTATTGTACAATGCTTGGTTTTATAGGGGTATTTTTTTTGTTGTGTGAAACTATAGGATGCTGTGAACGATAAAAAAGAATTTTTGGAGTGTAACCATACATAGAATAATAAAATGAGTAAGTACTACAGAATGTTTTTTTCACATTTAGTGGGTTGGAAGTATTAATTACTTCAAAAAATAAAGGCAAGTCTCCATTAAGTAAAACTTCCTAACTTCAATATTGACACACAGTAGTTTATTAGGTATTTATGTTGTATGATTCGAACCAGTAACGTAACATTACCATCAGATGCGCATTAATTTTGTACAGACATTCACATCACTCAAGCTTTACTCAATCATGAAATAAATCACAGAAGCTGATCACTTTCCACAAAGTTCAATTACAAGTTCCAACCAAATCGGCAACTTCATTACTAGTGGAGAGATTTGGCAGAGTTATTCACTCCTAGCTTCATGAAATTAGATATTTGCGGTGTTCACTCCGAGTGCAATGGAGAATTATTAGATAGGACGGGAACGAACTCGGCAGATATGAGTTTAATACTAATTTGGCGGTGTGGTCTGTAATATCCGGCGATTTGATTTAAATTGATCCAGTAGGTGGCGTTTGCTTGAGACCCGTGACGAATGCTTGCGAGCAAGCAGGATTAGGTATTTGACCTCAACAAATATTATGATGCGTAAGTAATTACCTACTGGATTTAGTAATAAACAAACACGTGTTGTATTGTTTCTATTATTACATAACAGTAAGAACTATTTTTATGCTTCAAATAATACCACTTTCAAAGTATTGTATTGATTCTAACTCAATAATTAGAGTGCAAAATTAAAGTCTTGCCAACGGCGCTCTAGCAGCTCAAGTACGGATCCTTTCGATCGATAAAATTCGTTTAATTGACAGTTCAAATCGATAAAGTGGGGTTTATCGATATTTTGTGTAATTTATCGAGCCTCGATACAATCGACAAAAGTTATCGAATAGCTAGGTCGAATCCAAAGAGAATATAGAGCTACTACAATAATTTACGATCAGACTCGCAACATTCGATAAATTTATCAGTTTTTTCGATTCGACAAATTTATCGAACTGTCTTCCGTACTTGCGCCGTAGGTAGGTACGACTCTGCTTATACTCGTAACACCATGCTTTAGTTACATGACGGTGTTTGCCTTCACAGAAATCTTGAATTCTTTGTAGGATTCGAGCTCTCTACCTTCAGATCGAATGGTAACTTCACCACTGCGCCATTATTGCCTCAAACGTGCCATCTCAAGTAATTTTCTAAAGTTGGCTCTCGAAACTTGTAATTAGCCATGGCTGTATCCCGAGTCAATAACATTCTTGTGTAAAGAGGACACTCTTTAAACACACTGTCGGTTTGCCTTGGTGTAAAAGAGAGGGAAGACCGCGCGGGCCATTGAAATTGAGCAAAAATCCAAAAAAGCGTAATTACTTCAAAATTAGTTGCCTATTCGTAAATATACCAGAACCAAGTTTTTTATTATTATATAATACGTAAGTCCTGTTAATTCTGACAGTATACATTTATAAATAAATTACAGAGATATTTCATTTGAAACTTATTTTTAGAGGTAACTGTGACATTTTTTTGATCCAGTAAATTTGGTAAATACTTGTTTTGATCACAACAAGATTATCGGTAATACCAGGGGCCTCACTCCGTAAATCGAACTTCGAAGCTTCGGTTGACGGATCGCAATTTTCCTACTATGAAAGTGTTTCGGATCCAACGTTCAATTCGATGTTCGCTCTTGAGATTTTGTTTTTCATAGTATGAAAATGCTGATCCGTCAGCCGAAGCTTCGACGTTCGATTTACGGAGTAAGGCCTCAGATCGGTAGTGCCAGAAGCTCATCTCATTTTGCTAAAAAATGCTATAATTGATTGCAAATGAAAACATTTCCAGTTAAAAACAAATGAACGCCGTTTCCGCCAATCGTAACTGGATCGCTATTTATGTCCACTGTTTATCACTGTTTATGTTCAAATTTCACAATATTTAAACGTATTAGGTACGCCACGACATCGACAATGTAATAAATACATGTAATAATAAAGTGTGTGAGTATGCTTAAGGCTTGCCCAAACAGTCTATATATAGCGAAAGACTAATTGGGGCAAAAACTTTGGGAAATAACTACTTAATAAATAATTAATGAATTTGCTTTGTTGTTTGCAAGTTTTAAAACAAGTTTTAAAACTTGTTTTTTTTTCGAGAGATAGTATTGTGAATAGCCGAAGCAAAGTTATAAATATAGAATTACTAGCTTCTGCCCGCGGTTTCACCCGCGTTCCCACAGAAACCGTGCATTTTCCGGGATAATAAGTTTAGCCTATGTTACTCTCCGG
Source organism: Crocallis elinguaria (assembly GCA_907269065.1). NCBI lineage: Eukaryota > Metazoa > Arthropoda > Insecta > Lepidoptera > Geometridae > Crocallis > Crocallis elinguaria. The sequence goes on along the minus strand of OU026079.1, from coordinate 3,366,840 downwards.
TCCATAAACTATATCTATGACTAAAATCACATCGATCCGTTGCACCATTACTGCGTGAAAGGACAAACCAACAAACGTACAAACTCACTTTCGCATTTATAATACTGTTAGGAAGTAGGACTAGTAGGAAGTAGGATATAAGCTGACCCTAGAAATCTTGATGAAGTGATGATGGATCAGTGGTAGCAAAGCCGGCCGATTTGTAAGTTTTTTTCACCCGTTTAAGCTTTATATTTTTTCGCTTATAATTTTGTTGATTTTTTAATATTATGTCAATCTATTGATTACTTAATTTAAGAACGGGACTTGATCGCGATAAAACAGATTTGACCACGCTCAATGCAACTTGATTGAATAGACTAAGATTTAAAATATTCAAATTCATAATTCTTTATTCGTATGGGCCCTAACTTTTTTTCTTCTTTATAAACTCATACCCCCGCACTAGGATTCCCTGTGTCGCAGGTCATGGACACACACAGATACACATCACAAACATCCAAGACCCGAGAACAAACTTTATGCTTACACAAAATCTGCCCCGGCCGGGAATCGAACCCGGGACCCCTCGCTTTGCAGGCAGGGTTACTACCAACTTAGCTACGGAGCCGTTTGTTTCTTTCTTTCTTTTTATTAATGTACCTTTTGTCGGCAGGTGAGATGAACGTGCTCTACCTGTTCATGAGGTACCGGTTCAACTGGGACGAGGTGCAGTTCAGCATGTTCTGTACCTACAGTATCATCACTAATCTTGTGGGTAAGCATTTACACTTTATGCTCTTTTATAGTACAAGATCCCGACTAAGATCGATCTTCACTAATCTGTTAACCGAACAAAAAAATAAAAATAAAGAAAAAAGTAAAAAAAACTGTAATTACATTAATTTTAATTAATCACTTACTTTCATCAGACAAGTCATTCGCAATTCGCGGTACATGTTTTTTTTTCATATATTAAAATTGCAAAATAGTTATGTGGTATGCAAATCTGCAAAGTTATTATTTGGCGCTAGCACTCGTATTTGTACAGAAACCTGAGCAAAGGATTCTAGGAATTGATTGATTCTATGATCAAAAATAGAAACCTTAGCGTATCGAGGGTTTCAAAGATACGAGACACAAAAAAACTTTGCTGCCAATCGAAACACACAATTTTTCACCTAACTGCAGCTCACTACACCTCACATCGACTAGTCTGGAAAAGATACTTTTTCCACGTTAGCGTGTAAAAAGCACTTTTGAATGATAAACAAAACCTTTCCCAGCTTATGAGGTCCGTGGTCCGCGACTGATGCTTATCCATCAATCGTGAATTAGGTGTGAGGGCTGCCTTAGGAGTAGAATGTCTGATCTAAACAGAAGAGGTGGGTTCGATTTTTCAAGGAAAAAAAAATCTGCATTTGTATAAATACCGATACCTAAAAACATGTTACGTATATTTAAAACTAAAATGACCAAATAGCTGTAAAAATAAGTAATACATTTTCTTGAAATACGAGAAGGTTAGATTTCTCACGGGAATTGCGGAGAATTATCTTCAAACATTGAGAATATTAAAGTTTTTCTTGATATATTGTCGCAGCGCGGTGATGCAAATTATTTCAAAATTCAATTTTAAATATTAGAACGTATTTTTTTTCATTTCAATTTTCAAATTTTACTCAGAGATATTCAAGTCACTCGTCTATTTGTTAGTCACCCTTGTCCAAACCTGTAATGAACGTGAGCACAGAACATATAAGAAGACTAAGCTTCAGATAAAGAAGGCCTTATCATCGCATAGTTGCATGCTATTATCTAGCACGGCTAGCTATTACCCTCAACTTGAAAATATTTCGCGCCAACGGGGAATGCTCGGAGCAGCTTTTTCATCTCATTCCACCGTCGCAGTTCTATCACCGAACATCTCGCTACCAGAACAAAGCTCATCCACACGTAATCGAGTCCTGGAACTTTTACACCACTCGATTTGTGTGATTCTTTTCCCCGTATACTTGCACAATGTGGAACGAGCCCCTTCCACAGATTTTTCCGCAGTGCCACAAAATGTAGTCCTTCCGGATGGGTGTCAAAGGAGTTCTTAAGGGTCGGCAATGCATTGGCAACGCCTCCCGTGTTGCAAATATCCATAGGCGACGGTGACCTTGGATTTTTTCCCATCGTGTCACACTGTTACTGGCTGCAACATTTTAATGAAAATAATTTTGATTCGCAGGCACATTATTTTCGATAAGCATATTCAGCGACTTCATGAAGCTGGACGACACGTTGGTGGGCATCATCAGCTGCACCAGCAAGATCCTAGCCTCGTTCATATTCGCGTTTGCCACCACCACCACAGAAATATACTTCGGTAAGATCACTTCAGAATATCTTTTATCCTATTGGGTAACGACACGAGTGGCTCCTTTGCCTGATGGTAAGCATAACGCTAGCCAATGTCACCTATAGGAATTAGGGAGACAGTAGTGAGTTTAGTAGATTAGGAACTTGCGCGACTTTCATTTTAAGTCCATTGAGTTTGACTCCTAACTCGGCCCCGCATGACTCATACCAAATTGTTTGTGAATTTATCACCCGATTTAAATGGGTGAAACAAACTTGAGGAACCACATGTTCAAGAATCACAAAATTCGTGGACATGTGGCCACCACGTCGCAATGGGAGTATTCTCTCACTGTATTCCAACATTGTCATGGATGATGATAGGAAGACGCGTTGAAAGATCTAAGTGGTAGCTGCTACCCATAATCTCAACTAATTTTAAGTGGTAATGTGGTCGAAGATAGTAGGTGTATATTTAGGCTAGCCTATATAAATATAGAATGGGAACTGCAATTACTCTTAAAAGCGGTGGGTAGTACACACCGATATGTACCTTCTTATTCTTATTCTAGGTGGGGGCGATAAGGCCTGCACTGACGTCCCGCTTGGGGTGTATTGTGCATTTCCCCCTGCCAGCGTTTACCCTAGCCAGCCCAACTCCTTTATGTAACGGAGTGCGGCCTTGGGGCGCTGGCAAAGCTGCTCCAGTAACGTTGATGTTGTTGTTGTACTATATGTCTGACCGATAGGTACCTTCAGTTTTCATAATGAAAGTTAATAAGTATATACGACAAGCAATATTTTTAAAATTCCGTCAGTCTTTATGACTTTATTTTTTCTAATTTACCTGATTATTTAGTTTAAGTTTTTTGGACTTTTTCAGCTCCTCTGGTAGAGATCTTCAATGGGACTTCATTTATAGCAATGCGGTCAATCGCCTCTAAATTAGTGACCAGCGAAGAATTAGGTAAGACAAATATACAGACTTCAAAAACACTCAAAATTATTTACAATATAAATATCTCAAAGATTTCCATTACATATTTATGTTTCTTTTTGTGTTAGGTATTCGATATATTTGCTGCTATTTTATCATTATTATTATATATTATTTACGGTCAATTTGTTAGTTTTAAAAAAAAAATTCTTTCTTTCTTTTTATTCAAAAAATCTGTCACTAACTTCTATAGAAGCTACACCTGAGTCACCTGAGTGCTATAGGCTAATGTTATCCTGATTTCACGCGTGGGCAACCGCGGGCAGAAGTTAGTTATCATAAAGTGTTATTTGTCTACAATAAAATGAAATAAGTAATAACGTCCAACGATTACCTACGTATAACCATCAGCCAATAGCCATTAGTGACTTAAATTATTAATGCAGAAATCTAGATAAGCATCGTGTCAAATTATTCTTAGACATGCAGTTTTATAAAACCACAACCTAAATTATAAATCTGGTTGATATTGAGGAAAAGACTAGAACTTAATTTACAGAACTAGTTTTAGATTGCAATCTAAAGTTAGTTTCTAAATAAAAAACTATTTTCGTACCAAAATTTAACATTTGAACTTTCTGTAATACAATTAAACAATTTTTTAATATTAGTTTTGTATTAGTCAATCTATAGCTATACATCTAAATAAAATTGAAGTGTCTTTTTGTAATATCAAAGTAACAGCTTTTTACTAAACGCATATGAAAGTATATACGATACCTATAACAAAACAACCATTTTTAAAAATTTTGTCTATGCGTCTGTCCGTCTGTCTGTTTGTTCCGGCCAATCTCCGAAACGGCTGGACCAATTTTGACCGGACTTTCACTGGCAGATAGCTGATGTTACAAGGAGCAACTTAGGCTACTTTAATTTTAGAAAAATAATTTGGGTTCCGCACAATAAAATATAACCCTTGAAATCCACTATCTCCACGCGGTTGAAACCGCAGGCAGCAGCTAGTTATAATTATTTGTATGCACTTGCTATTATTTAGAATGCCACAAACAAAAGTACAATGTTCAGTTGTAAATCCTCTGGAGGTTTCTATTCAAACATTGTAATACGGTATTGTAATAATCATAGAATAGTAGATCTTAGTACACAGGCAAGGTAATTAAATTATTATCTTCATATTGTTTATTGTTCAGTTTACAATGAAATTACGTATTCTGTCTATTGTGTTATGCAAACATCAATGAACATAGATACCTTATGTGCCGTAATACTACAACATTGATGCTGTAAAAAAATATAGTAACTAACAGTTAGTGGTAGGACTAACTCTTCTGCGAGTGTCCGTCTGGGTTGTTACCACCGCTTTGCTCGTGAAGTCTGCCGCCTAGCAGTAGTGTGCAAGCATTACTGTGTTCCGGTTTGATGAGCAGAGTATCCAGTGAAATTACTGGGCTTATGAGACTTAATACCTTATGTCTCAGGGTAACGAGCGCACTGCAGTGCCGCGCAGGCCATTGTGTTTCAAAGTTCTGGGTGGCACTGCAATTGTTATGAGCCGGCGTTATGTTTACCATCAGGCAAACGACCAGCTCGTCTAGTTACCAATTAATAACATAAAAAAATATATAACTTGTGGACGACTGATGGATAGACTATCTTGACGATCTTAGAAGGGTTCCTTATTGTTTTATTGTAGAACCCCAAAAATTGGAAAGCTGTTTACTGCTCATTGTTGTAAAATGAAGATGGTATTTAAGAAAAAATTATAATCTATTAGCTTCTGCCTGCAGTTTTACAAAAAATATGATACATTCTGGTCGATAAATTATATCTATGCGAAAAATCACGTCGATCCATTGCTCTGTTGATGATCGTTGCAAGGACAAAACAACAAACAGACAAACACACTTTCACGTTTATTATAGTACGGATTTTTTTTATTAATTTCTTGTTTTTTTCTATTTAATTCTTTATTTTGATTTGGTAAGGATTTGTTAATTCAGTGTAATTAATAAGTATGTATAAAACAAACATGAAATCTTTTGATCGATGACACTTTAATAATGTTGATATGGTTCTCTATCGTTTTGAAAACTGTATACAATATCTTTTACACTAGTTTGTAAGCCGACTCCTAACATTGTTTTAAACAAGCTGATGACACCCGCGGTGCATCGCTGTTATGAGGCTCAGGGGCTTTACTCCGTAAATCGAACGTCGAAGCTTCGGTTGACGGATCGCAGTTTTCCTACTATGAAAATTGTTTCGGATCCAACGTTCAATTCGATGTTCGCTCTTGACATTTTGTTTTTCATAGTAGGAAAATGCCGATCCGTCAGCTGAAGCTTCGACGTTCGATTTACGGAGTAAGGCCCCTGGGGCCTGAGTCGGATGACAAACTACTTGCTTAGTAGGTTACTCATAAAATATTACGGAATTATTCACAGTGAAAGAAAAGAGAAAGGCATTCAACTAAGAATAGACACAAACAGCAACAAAAATGAGCTCAGCGTTTAATTCCAAGTGCTTTACTAAAAAAATATTGAAAAAAAATATAGTGACAACAAGGAAAAAGTTCGAGAGGTCAGAGCCTAAAGAGATGGTCTGAACTTTGATCAGATAGTTGAACAAAATAGGAACCAATATCAGTGAGCCTTGCACTGTGCTCCACCAATCGACACAAACGCTGCCAAGTTGACAGAGACAAGCTTTGTTGGGGCCATCACAATGCTCAGCAGTGAGCGAACGATTGAAGGAGGACTGCTCCGTAGCTAAGTTGGTAGTAACCCTGCCTGCAAAGCGAGGGGTCCCGGGTTCGATTCCCGGCCGGGGCAGATTTTGTAAGCATAAAGTTTGTTCTCGGGTCTTGGATGTTTGTGATGTGTATCTGTGTGTGTCCATGCCACCTGCAACACAGGGAATCCTAGGGCGGGGGTATGAGTGTAAGCGTTTATTATTATGATTTCAATAAAAACAATCGAATCCATTGTTATGTGTTTTGCAGGTAAAGTGAACTCATTATTCGGACTAGCCGAGGCGATGATGCCGCTAGTCTACGGACCTCTGTATTCCAGGGTGTATATGGCAACCATGAATATACTACCCGGTGCCGTGTTCCTGTTGGGAGCGGGCATGACCGTGCCGGCTGTCGCTATCTTCGGGTGAGTTCTCGTATTGAAAAAAGTAGTAAGTGTGTGTGTATGCATACACACATTTCTATTGTATTTCTTTGCCTATTTTTAACAACTGAAAAATAAAATGCGAATGGCGCAGTCCGGCCTAACCAGTCTAGACGCCCTTAAGCATACTAAAAACATGATTGTATCCCTTTTTTCTTATTTGTTTATATTTTGCCTATAGAATGATCACTTGACCGTATCAGTAGCAATGTCAAGTGAATAGGTGCGGCAAATTCAGTCAAGTGTTAACTTTGATATCTAACACCCGATACTATATCTACACACATTTTTTTATTTGCTAGAGCAAAAACCTTTGAGGGTTTGAAAAACATCAAGCAAGGTTTGATTTAAAAGTTTAACAATATAAACTTTACTACGGTAAATGATTTATCACATGTGCCACTTTCATGCCATACTGTTCTATAAAACAATAGGCACCTAACTGTAAATTTATTACGCCCTACTTACCTCATTAGTGTAAATTACTCACCAAAATAAATATTAGTAAAAATTACCGCTATACTAATGAGTGTTTAGTCAATAGTATGTTTGTGTATCAATCACTACTACCATGTCCTCACTCTGAGTCCACTTATATCACTTACAATCAATTATATTCATAACGTGAGAGTGACACGTAATTCAATTCAATTCAAATTGTTGCTTGTTCACTCGAATATCAAATAACTGCGTTCATTCGTTACAGGTGGATGTATTTCGAACAGAGAAAAGACAACAATCAAGTTGACGAAATGGAAAATGTGAATAAAGAAGTGTAACATATGACTTTCAAATCGTATATATTTGTGAATGTGTTAGTGAAATTAGAGGGGTTAAAGTGAGAATGTAATAAAAAAATTGAATTGCAAACTGCATTTTAATTTTGCTACTTTTGAATGCTCTCAGAAAACAATCGCATGTTTCATAACAACTCGATTGTCGAGAGGATCCCGCGACGGAATGTTTGAATTGTGTATCGGTTAAGTTTATTTTCGATTTCACTGAGTGTGTTTGTAGAGGCATTATGGACTGATATGACAACATAAGAGTGTTTGCTTACATAAAACCGAACAATAGGCGACTAGCGGCGCACCGGTGACGACGGATCACCAGTAATTCAATATTAGACCGTGTTTATATATATATCGACGGTGGAATATTGTGCTCCTCTATAATAACGATGTGACCCTAATATGGATTCTCCGCGAGACCTCTAGCTTTATTAACTAGAATCCTCGATACTATCGTGACTCTCAGAATCGTATTCGTATTCGATTGAAAAGTGAAAGTCTAGAGATATAGTAACATACATAATGGATAATTCAGAGAAGCAAGACGTGAAGCAAAATGTAGCGGAGGAGCGGCCGCTAAAATCGGAATTAAAAAATAGTCTTCAAGACATGACCTTCTTAGAAAAAATAAGGTACATTAAAGCAAACATAACAGTGGAACCGGTTCTGGCTCTCTTTGTGATGCCAAGCGTCCTGGCGATGCTTGCGACGCAGAACTTGAACTTGGATAAAGCTTGTCGCGTAAATTTGGAGTTTCATGACGACGTCTGCACGGCGCTACGACTCAGGAAGCGTGCCAACCACACATTTGAAGAAGACGAAGTTCAAAAGCTCATAGCTTCGGTACAAGCATGGAAGAGCGTGATTCACACCGCTATACCAACGCTCCTGATGTTGTTCATCGGTGCTTGGAGTGACAAAACTGGCAAGCGGAAAATCTGTATGCTAATACCGATCTTCGGGGAATTTATGACATGCATGCTCAATATTATAAACACGTACTTCTTTTATCAAGTCCCGGTGGAATGGACCGTGTTTATGGAGGTGATATTCCCAGCCCTAACAGGAGGATGGTACACAATGTTTTTGGGCACGTTCAGCTATTTGGGAGATATTACTTCAAAGGATACGAGGACTTTTCGTCTTGGGATTCTGAACTTGTGTATGACGGTAGGGTTCCCGATAGGCATGGGGTTGAGTGGGGTGCTGCTTAAATGTTTAGGGTTTTATGGAGTGTTTGCTGTGTCAGGGTCACTGCAGTTCCTAAATTTCTGTTATGTGCTGTTCTTTATAGAAGACCATACGTGGCTCGAAAATAAGGATAAGGTGAGTCATATTTTTTAAAAACTATTTGCATTATTTTGCATAAGATGGTGTTTAGATTTACTGTTGTTGTTTTTTAAGGTCAAGAAGACTGGTTTCACCGGATTCTTAATGGAGTTTTTTGACTTCAACAGTTTAAAAGAAACCGTAGGGATAGCGTTTAAAAAAGGACCGAATAACAGACGACTCAGGATATGTTTGATTTTGTCTGTCGTCTGTTTAACTTTTGGACCAATGTGGGGTGAGTGAAACATCATTATTACGTCATACAAAATAAATAATTATTTTGTATCTTTCACACTTATGATTATCAGATATTCTAACCCTTAATTGATAAGTCTTACAAAATCTACGAATCAAACGTAAAATTTCCTCAAAATGACATAAAAAAATAATTATAATTTGTCTCGAAAATTTTCACATATTTCGTATTTTATTAAAAGCCTAAATATTAATCAATAAATGTTAACAACAACTATTACATTATAAATGTTATTATTGCAACATATTAAAATATCTGTGAATAGGAGTTATAAAAAGTTGTTGTCTAGATAATATAAGTAGTTGAAAAATACCTGTTTTGGTTTTTGCTATAAACCGCAACTTTAATTCAATGGACAGATGAAGTATCGGTCAGTAAAAAAGTGTTAAATGTACAAAATATTTTCCTCAACGGTTGAGTAAATATTAACAGTACTTCGTCAGGGCCATCAGCAAACATATGATTATAAACAATGGACTTTCCGTCGGCGGTTAAATTTTACTTCCGTGAATTCGCACCACATGAAAACCAATAAAGACGAGTACGTATTCATCCCAAATTGATATATAATTACTATTAATTTAAATTTTAAAAATAACATTTGTAGTTAGAAATATGTATAGGTACTTTGATTTCTAAGCACTTTTTATGTTTTTAGTTGAAATAAAAAAGTTTTTACATACAATAAAGTGGTTCTGTTAAGGGGCGGCTAAAGCGAAACGTCCGAAAAAGTCCTGTTTTTCGTCGCACAAATCCCCGTTTTCATAGATATTACAAGCAAAAAGAAAACAGTAGGATAGCCAAGTGTTTATAAGAAAGACTTATCTATAAAATATTGTATAGAAATTGTCTAGATCTTGTAAAAAAATCGCAAAAAGACTTCAAAAAATTTCTTTCGTCTCGAAATTCTCAAAATTTTGAGCGACGACTATCATATTTTTTGTAACAAAAAAAAATGAAATTTAATCATCTAAAGACAATAAACATATGTAACAATATTCTTAATTAAATAAAAACAACAAAATAACCTTCAACTAAAAGCAAACGCATTGCCAATAACAACCTTATTTCAATACAAAAGAATGATAACTTAAAGGAGCGTCTTAATTCTAAAACACTTTTTTATGCTTATAATGTATGATTAATTAAGTAGTTACGGAAACGTGGACTTTGATTTCAAAACAAGTCCTTCAATTTTTTTTTCATTTTTAATTATTTTAACCCCCGACGCAAAAAAGAGGAGTGTTATAAGTTTAACGAGTGTATCTGTGTGTCTGTCTGTGGCATCGTGGCTCCTAAGCGGTTAGAACGATTTTGTTTTTTTTTTGTTTGAAAGGTGGTTTAATCGAGAGTGTTTTTATCTATGATTCTAAAAATCCGTTCAGCAGGTTGAAGATAACCGTCTCACATAGACGGGAGTTTAAAAAAATATCTTGTAGAATGTAACCGTGTTACAATAAAACACTTTTAGACGCCTGTTTAGCTAGACAGTGTCTAAAGATTTCTAAAATTATTAGAAATGTCACACCAGAATGGAGAACTACGGTGAGACACTACTTAAATCAAGATTTGTGGTTGCTCATATTGAAACAGGCAACTAAGGCATGTTTACCAGTTAAGCGCTGTTTAACACACGTTATGGGTATGTTTATTGATTTGTGGTAATACCATAGGTAAAGGTTTACATTCGCATGAAATGATTATGGAAATTCCAAAACGCTCTTTTATTGTCAACATGTTAGTGTTTGACTAATATCTTACCGAATCCATGCAAATTGATGAAGTGGCTTAACGAAAACAACTAAATCTAGAATAGACTGAATTTAAGGTGGCCGTTGGAAAATTCCGATACTTAGTTTCTCGGCGGCAGTTTTTTTTTATGTTATTCGGTAACGAGACGAGCTGGTCGTTTGCCTGATGGTAAGCATAGCGCTGGCCCACAACAATTGCAGTGCCACCCAGAACTTTGAAACACAAAGGCCTGCGCAGCACTGCAGTGCGCTCGTTACCCTGAGACATTAGGTATTAAGACCCAGTAATTTCACTGCCTACTCTGTCCATCAAACCGGAACACAGTAATGCTTGCACATTACTGCTTGGCGGCAGACTTCACTCACAAAGCGGTGGTAACAACCCAGACGGACACTCGCAGAAGAGTTAGTCCTAGAGTTACCAAAAAGAGAAGAAGTGTAGGTAATATTTTTTTCGTATTTCGTCATGACATTAAAACAAAACAGTTTCATTTATTTAGAAGAGTGTGAACAGGTTAATAAAATTCAACGAAACCTAACAAATTGTCTCTTGATTTTTACGACACCCGTCCTTACATTCGAATGAACACATTGTGATTATGACAAACAGTCACACTGCGCCGCTGACAAATGCTGTACACACCGGAACACTCGTATAAATCAAACGGACAGACAGACAAACAATGCTACTGTGCTACTGTAGATTTACAATGTGACGTCGGTGCTACATGAATTAAATAATCGACTATGTGAGGCCATTTTGAATTTTGATGAATGATAACCGCGCGATGGCACGGGATAGTACCGATTGATGCCTACTCGTAAGTTGAATATGTAAATTGGAGGTCTAGACGGTGAATCTGGTGCATAATATGTAAATCGATGAGGAAAATTTTATAAAATTACGAACTAATTAAAATTGCTACATTCTGCAGCAGAATTTCAAATTTGCTTCTTTGCCACATAAAACAAGGTCCTATATGCTGATCTCCGATCCGGATGTCTAGACAAAGTGACTTTCTACAATCATTAACGATTGTAGAAAGTGTCTTTGTTAGACCCCTTTTTAGGCAGGAAACATAAGTTGTTTGCTGTTCCGGTGAGCCGCACAGTGGCTCGCGCGAGATCCCCCGTGCCAAGGACCCTTGCTGTGCTGAACGCCCTCCTGGACGCTAGGCTCGAATGTGACGTGTTTGACGACGAATGGAAGGTAATCTTGTCGGAATGCTTGGGTTTTTGTGAGAAGAATTCATACTAGTGATGTCCTTAAAAATTTTGACTTCTATTTTAGTTTGACTTTTTATTCTTATTTTGACATATTTGGAAAGAAACATTTTGATTTATAATTAGGTACATACAATTTTTATTTTTTTATTTTTATGTGACGATTTAGAGAACTATGTTGTATTTGAACGGACAATGTCAAATTATTATTATTATTATTTACTTTTTCAATCATGCAATGTTTATTAGTGTAATTGGTTAATCCGTACTAAATAAATAAATAAATAAAATAAATAAATAAATTGAATGGAGAGAAAAAGAAACGGCCAAAGACAATGACGTATTAATAGCATTTTTTCATGTTTAGGTGAACTGAGCATAATGTATATTTTTGCTCGGTACCGCTTCAACTGGGATGAAGTGAAGTACAGCATCTACTCCACGTACAGCCTTATCACGCACTCTATCGGTGAGTACCTCTAGGTACATGTTTTCAACGATCGGTGAACACGATCCGGTTTTAATAAATGTTACGTGACGGCCTGGGCCCTATTTAATAAAGCTGACAATTCGACATATATGTCAAAAAATGACATAATTGTAGAATTGTCGCGCTTAGGCTGTTTAATAAAAGTGACAAATATGTCAAAAATCGACCGGTGAAATCTTGACATATTTGTCATCTAAAAACCCGTTTAATAAAACTCGACATATGTCAAAAAACCACAGTCTTTAATCTGACAATAAGAAAATTGCCGTGACAAATTTGTCAATTTTCCACCATGACAATTTTGTCGCCTGTAAGTTTCTGTCGAATTGTCACTTATTGACATATGTCGGACTTGTCGGATTGTCAGCCCTGGTTCAAAAGGGTTCGCTTACATTTAATAATAATCCATCCATACTAATATTATAAATGCAGAATACTAATAATAAAAATGCGGAAGTGAAAGATGTTAGTTTGTTGGTTTGTCCTTCTTTCACGCAGTAACGAAGCAACGGATCGACGTAATTTTTGGCATAGATATAGTTTATGGACCGGAGAGTAACGTAGGCTACTTTTTATCTCGGAAAAATGCATGGTTCCTGTGGAAACGCGGGTCAAAACCGTGGGCAGAAGCTAGTAATTCATAATAGCAATTCGCCCTCCACTTTTGATTGACATCCGTACTAAGCGTTTTGCTTCGACCTTCATCATGCGGACAGCTAAAAAGTGGAACTCATTGTCGGCGTCTGTTATTCCTGAATACTACAATCTGGGAGTATTCAAGAGACGAGTGAACAGGTATCTTCTGGGCAAGCGTGCTAGATCGTCGACCGCGTCATCGCTTAATATCAGGTGAGATAACGGTCAAAAGCAAACCCATTTGATATATAAAAAAGTATTAATAAAAGGAAGTGGAGCGGGGATCAATCCACTTATAAAATTAGAGAACCTCGAATCAACTATCACTCACAAAGTCATAAACTAATATCTTTAAAACTTAAGAAGGTATAAAAATAAATAATTAATACCTTAAAGTCTATAAGCCTAATCGTCTTATCTTGATTCCACTGTAAACATACATAATAATAAAATATAACTACGGGATTTACGGCTCTCCAGGTAGTAGTAATTAGAGATAATACTGATAAACTCGCATTGTGGTAAATATTCGTAATGAGGACGCATAAATGCTCGTAATTAAGTATAACAAAGCTCGGTGAAAGGTTAAGAGTTTGCATTAATAAATTATAGTAAAATATTTCACTGGATTTTTGCGAAGCAATGAACTGTTTTTTTAACCGACTTATAAAAAAATATGTAGGGCCATACTACACGAGCGGTTCTCCCGCCTCGTGTTACCGCATGTTAATTGTGCAGCACTAGTGCAGCTGTGGGACACACCGACAGTTGCTTGGTGGCAGGATTGGGAAGCTAGCCAGGGAAGCACTAGAAAATACCCTGCTACCAAGCCATTTGTATTCATCGCTATATTTTCGTTTACAGAAAGCTCAGTCTTGTACTCGTGAGTACTTAAATGTAATTTATTATTTTTCAGGAACTTTGTTTTCAATAAGTGTGTTCAGCAGAAAATTAAAGGCTGACGATGCGATATTGGGAATTATATCAACTTCGAGCAAGATATGCGGTGCGTTAGTGCTGGCCTTCGCCAGGAATGACTACGAAGTGTACATGTGTGAGTAATAACAACTTTCCCATTTGTAGCACTTGTGTAAAACATTTTAGGTCAGTCTTAACCTATCGGTAATGCAAGTACTGATCTTTTCCATAAATAAAAGTTATGATTAATCGAATGGTTAAAAATTAAAATTAGATATAGGTCGTTCTAGATTTTTGTCGAAAAGACAACAAAGCCCAATCTACTTTTTTCAACATGAGGTGAATCGTATCTAACAATTTGAAGACTGGTTTATGGAACGAACCCTATTTTAACATAAATCGATCGTAAAGGTTTGTACATGCAGGACAGTATGCATAGTGGTCAAACGCGAAATTATCGAGAACAATTCTTCTTTAGCACACTTTTCTATCCAAAAATCGTATTCCCTCGCCCTCTTATCTTCAGTCAAAGAAATTGGCGGTTTATATTATAAATATTAACTTTTATTGTCTTTCAGGGTATATTTTTGCGTCCTACTAATTATACATTGTTTTCAGCTCCACTACTGGAAATATTGAATGGTACTTCAGCCATAGCATTAAGGTCGATAGCTTCAAAGCTAGTCTCCTATCAAGAACTTGGTAAGTAGACGAAGTAACTTTAGAGTATATTTAAACATCGGAGTAAAACAATTAAAGCTCGACAAGGATCTATCTTTTTTTATTCTTTAAACTATGTACTCTGCAAGCTTCAGGGCCCGCACCCTTTTTTTGGTAATTAAATTAATTTGTTCCAATTTCTTACTGTAGACATCATGGGGCTATCAAATGTATACTCTGAAGGCCTAATAAAACAGTAGTTTATAAAGAGTTATAGTTAATTAAGTGTACAACTATTAAGATTTGGAACACATTAAAACTAATTTTCACAAGGATCTATCTTACTCGTATACGGTCCATCCGTTCGTCACAATTTCTTCAATTATAAACAATAAGCTGTGCCGCCATGTAGCTATTTAGTTCAGGCTAAGAATAGTTAAGCGAGTGTTTCCGAACGGGAACCTGCATGTGACTTTCAATCCGACGCACCAAAGTTCGAATCTCAACTCGGCCCGCACCAATGACATATATCTAGTTATATGCGGATTATTGACACACGTTCTAAAACAGTGAAGTAAAACATCGTGAGGAATCCCGCATGTTCAGCAAGAACCACAAAATTCGAGTACATATTGTGACATCCACCAAGCCGCACTGGGCCCGCGCGGTGGATTATGGCCCATACCTCTCTCTCTGAGAGAAGTCCGGTATCCCAGCGCAGTGGGAGCGTAAGAGGCTCATAATATAATAATGTAAGAATAGTCCCACCCGATCTCTTTCTGTGGGTGCCTTAAGAGCTGGTAAATAAATAAAATAAAATAAATAAATAAAAATAAGTAAGTGGAGTAGACAACGACCCTCTAGTTTCGTTATTCAATGGTATAAAAAAATTTGTTACAGGCAAAGTGTACTCGCTGTTTGGAGTAGCAGAAACAACGATGCCTCTGATCTTCGTTCCTCTCTACTCCAGGGTGTACATATCCACCCTGCACGTGCTGCCAGGAGCCGTTTTCCTCATGAGTGTGACGGCTACTCTGCCCGCCCTTGGGATATTTGCGTAAGATTTAATTGGCATATTCTTGGTGTCGTCATCAACAACATCTACATTTATGTACTGGCCATAAGCTATTTTCAACGCGAGTATTAATTGAGCTTAAAAATTAGTTTTTTTTTCATGTTTTCACACAGATATTCTGGTTAATTTATTTCATAAACAAATATTACAGGTCAAAAACAAGTATTTTTATATACGGTATGAGTACCTAAAGCTTAAACCTGGATCATAGACAGATGCATGTTGTCAGAAATAAAAATATTTTCATCTTTATCTTTAAACTACACCATGGGGGCTTTGTGAATGATAAGTACTTTAAATGCGTTACGGACATATTTATTTTTGCTCAATAACGCATTTAAAATTTTATTTTACATTATTTAATTATGTAATACTTTATTGCACTAAGAAAAGTACAAAAGGAGGACTTAATGCTAAAGCATTTTCTACCGGTCATCGGCTCCTTGTACAAGATGTAGGCGTGCATCAAAAATAAGTAACAGAAACAAAAGGAACAGAAACTATAAAAACAAATGACAGCTATAAGTAAGCCGTCATATGCTGTCATTACCGTCATTTGTACGCATCACAATAACATCACAATAAAACCTTTTTTTTATAATATTACGTATATCGTTCCAGGAGGCCAAGAATGATCCTCATTTCAAATATTTTACCAATTATACACCGAATTAAGGTCCGAGTTCACCATGTGTGAAATGAGCGCCGTTCACATGATTGACTCTTCAGTTCCCAATGCAGAGCTAGTTTTGACAGCAGATGTAAAATGCTCGTTTAAAATAATCGAAGTTAAAGTTATATGAACCTCGTTTCATGATATTTGGTTCAAAATGGTTGGTGAATTCCGACCTAAGTTATTCAAGATAATGATCCGACATAATATTTCATATTATCAAAGTTGTATTTCTGTTCTAGATGGTTCTACAATCAGCACAAAAAAGACAAGAGAGACAAAAGACTGAATCAACCGGCGCCAGAGCCTGTTGCCGTCCCAGTTAGTCCTTAGAAGAATCACATCCGATGATGAATTGTCGTGCGTCAATACGACTTGAAATACAACCATTCATTACACTGTAGCCAAGTCGTATACAACGAAAAAACGTACATCATGTATGCACACGCTACTCAACTTGTAATCCTACTAATATTATAAATGCGAAAGTGTGTTTGTTGATTCGTTGGTTTGTCCTTCTTTCACGCAGTAACGGAGCAACGGATCGACGTGACTTTTGGCATAGGTATAGTTTATGGACCGGAGAGTGACATAGGCTACTTTTTATCCCGGAAACATGCACGGTTCCAGTGGGAACGCGGGTAAAAACCGGGGCAGAAGCTAGTTATAATAATGATTTAAATAAATATGAGTCATGAAATATATTTTATAGTGTTAACCGACACTAATATGAGTCATGTTGATGACACCTAGACTGGGTTTAAAAAAAAAATGAGTCAGAGACACTACACTAATTAAGTTCTCGTTATTGTCATATCTGTGCATTGTATACGATAGCAGCTATCTTGAATATCCGATTAGTTTAAGAGCCAACTTCATTATATGAGAATGGAAATAGTCATTGGCTTCCATTTTGACGTCACAAAACTAAAGTTAATATCAGTTTCACTCATTTTAATTCGGAATTTTCACACGTTTGAAGAACTGATGATACCTAATATAAAAATTTGTAATCATGGCTTGATCCGGGTCAAGGATCGCAGGGTAACTATATTTTACACCCAATGTATTATGATCAATAAATCATTTGGGCTTGTTGTAACAGGTATTCAGCGTGTAAGTTGGCGCCAGAGATACCACCACGTGGTTTGCTTGAGCAGTAGCAAAAATACCTACATAATAAATCGTGAACTGTCAGATGTCACGTAGTACCTAGTCAGTTCTTAACTTCTATGCCGGGTATTAGGCGCATCATGCAACTACAGGCAACCAGCTTCAGAAACCAGGTAAATGTAAGTAATATTATATTCTAATTTTAAGTTATTTTTAAAGCATATTTTTATTTATCTTTGTATACCTGTCACCACAAATACTAAAATATTTATAACAACAAAATTAAAACAAAAATTTAGTTTTTGTTTGAAAACAAACAAAATACTATACAGTGTTTAAAATATCTAAATTATTTTTTTGTGGTAAATTGTAATAATTTTGAAAACCTAACAAGTAATTAATAATTAATCAGTAAGGAAATACGTTGCAATTTCTATAAATATGAAGCTTTGCAGCAGACATTAAACAATCTCCATGCGCTATTTGGTAGCTCAACCACTTTATGTATTGTAAATGATTTTGAAGCTGTCTCTTAGACTAGGAAGTGATTATTCTAAAGAGATATAGATTGTGATTAGTTTTGTGTATATTTTGAAATGTTTTATTATTACTTATTAGTCATGATCGACTATAAATCTATTTATACTTTTTTTTAATAAATAACTATGTGATAACGTGTAATTGTGTTTAAGATATTCAGAGTAACCTCATATGATAGAATGTCACAGTATTTGAAACTCTGTTCTATATATTAGTTATCAGTCATTAATTATATAAACCAATATTTGTATGTTTGACAACGTTTAAGTATCTATTGATATTACTTGACAAAAATTATAACATATAAAATGAATGAATAATTTTCTAGCAGTTTACATCAATTTATTGTGTAAGGAAATAATTTAAATATTTTGATACCGTAACTATGTTCTAAAAAAATTTAACAAAAAAAAATTAAACATCATTGGCCTCGATCTAAACAGATAAAGCTCCCTAAATAATTATTTATTACAGTTAAAGCTCTTACAACGTCTAATAAAGTTAGTATGAATTTAGAATTAACGTGATGTTTAGTACAATAATTAACATCTAGTAGGTACCTAAGCATAGGAAAAAGTATTTTGGCAGTAGATAACTATAATCAATCTGGTCACAAACTAAGGTCAGGTCTCTTTGCTGTTTCAAAGAAACCAGATTTCATTGTAGTCTGAAAAATTCAAACTTATAGGTCACAAAACGCAGAAAAATTCTTTGAATTATTTAAATATTACTCATATTATATACCTAACTAGCTGCTGCCCCGCGGTTTCACCCGCGTGGAGATTTTGGATTACATGGTTTTTATTTTTTTTGCGCGGAACCCTAATTATTTTTCTAAAATTAAAATAGCCTATGTCACTCCTTGTAACATCAGCTATCTGCCAGTGAAAGTCCCGTCAAAATCGGTCCAGCCGTTTCGGAGATTACCCGGAACAAACAGACAGACAGACAGACAAAAATTTTAAAATGGTTGTTTTGTTATAGGTACCGTATATACTTTCATATGCATTTAGTAAAAAGCTGTTATTTTGATATTACAAACACACACTTCAATTTTATTTATCTGTATGGATAATACGAGTAGTTCACAAAATCACCCGGACTGAAAAGTGCCATGGCTGTTCTTTGTATGCCATAAAGATCCCAGCAGAGTTATGTATACGATACCTTGTAGTTACGATGTGTACGTCTGCGTCTTACGATATATTACCTACAGCATGTTTCGTGATAATTCTCGTAATTTGTCACAATGAACGCCGGACGCTATCCGTGCCGGAATGCATCTGAAATATAGTATGCGGAATAATTCTTGCATACCTGTACAACGACTGTGATTTCGAATGTAATAATTCAGAAAGCATTTTAGTATGCATACCAAGAAGCATAATTATTCCACCATGTTTAGGCGTAAATAAATAAAGTCCAACAATCAGGTAGTCCCTTACTCCTTATTTGCATTCTTGGTAGGTACCAAGAATAATAGTCTAATAGATGTTGTGGGACTATAGTCCCACAACATCCGAGGATCCTCAAACTAATAGTCAGTCATGTTGTTTTTGCGGCGTCGTGTCGATACAACGCGTTGCTTTTAGTCGTCTTCTCTTGGCTCTTTCACTTTAGGAACACATCGAGATGCATGTAGCTATAGTATTTTCAGTAGAAAATACTATAACTGCTACAGGCCGTGAGCTACTGCTCACGGCCTACTGCCAGTAGCTAGCCATCAATTCCAGCGACGCAGGCAATACCCGACTCAAGTTGTGGCAACAATCTCACGCACCGCCTAGCGATTTTGTTGCTCCTGCAGAAAACCTTTCGGCTGGCCATGAGCAACCATGGTCGGTATGGAAATCTCTAAACCGGCTACGGTGCGGCTACCTGCAACCTGGATAAATGGGGCATTGCTTCAAATGTGAGCATCCAGTAGGATTGTGGTGCTCGATGAAAACGATGGACCATCTGTTGTCATGCCCTTCCTGTCCCAATAAATGTTCCCTTACTCCTTAGGGACTTAATGGAAGGAACCTAATAGAAGAACACGGGTCGGGAAGAGGACGTGGCTACTTTTTCGGCCAAAAAAAATATAGTTTCTTTAGGCTGAACCGTACAAATGGCGAACCAATGGCGTTACATGGAAAAAACAGACGTTAGCAAAGTACCAGTTAGGTTCAGCTCCTAACAATCACGGTACCTATATAAATATCCCGTTTTAACACATGATAATACGGTTATTAACCGTATTATGGTGAATAACCATGCAAATTTAAAACTGTTATGGGTATACTATGTGTAGTTATGTGTATGTGTGCTAGTTATTTCTAAAAAGTTACTGCTTAATATTTATTCCTGGAACTAGAGTCTGAAACAGAGAGAAAAGGAACAGGATACGGAGCTACAAACATGAAAAAAGCCATGCATTTCATTCTTGACATACACGCATATTCAAAGACATACAAATTGAGGAAACAAACACGATTTACAATGCAATGTAGCGCGGTGTCACGAATCAGCATACAACTGAAGCCGCAACTTGGAAGATATTTACATACAAATATATTTCGCTCTACTACAAGAATAAATCATTCTTCTGTCGAGTGAGATGTGATTCGGCTTTTTATTATTTTCAAGTGGTTTTTTATGCTATTTGGTAACGAGACGGGGTGGTCGTTTGCCTGATGGCAAGTATAACGTCGGCCCTAACAATTGCAGTGCCACTCAGACTTTGAAACACAAAGGCCTGCGCGGCACTGCAGTGCACTCGTTACCCTGAGACATTAGGTAAGCTCATAAGCCCAGTAATTTCACTGGCTACTCTGCTCATCAAACCGGAACACGGTAATGCTTGCACATTACTGCTTGGCGGCAGGCTTCACGAGCAAAGTGGTGGTAACAACCCAGACGGACACTCGCGAACGAGTTAGTCCTAGTTTACTCATATGCAATATCATGTCCCGAGAAGGCTGCGAAAGACCATTCTTCAGTTCGACTAACGGGCTGAATGCCTTTATTAACTAGATACCGAATACAGAATAACTAGGTTCTAGTAAATTACAGCTTACTTATCTACGAAGACTATAGACCATTGTGGGCTTCTAAGGGCGGAGTTCACCAACCATTTTGAACCGAAATTCAACTATAAACTAGGGTTAACTCATGGACATCTGCTTTCAAAGGTAGCTAGCTCCTGAACTGCCGATCACTTGAACGTCGTTCATTTCCCATTTGGCGATCTCCGACCTTAATAATCCAAATATTTTTGTCCTCAACCAGTTGACATAGGGTATGTACCCAGCGCGCTGCCGGCATTGCCTCGTTTAGTAGGGTATTTGACTAAATTTTTTTACGATATCAATCAATAGGAAGATGAGAAAAGGATAGAATGTATTTTAGAACTGCTAAATTTTTTTTTTAACGGGCTGAATGCCTTTATTAACTAGCTAATACATAAATAAACACTACATCTAACCTAGCTAGCTACAAAAACAGTTGGATAATCTACAAGACCTAGTAGGCCTATAGATAATCCAAATGTTCTAGCCCACTACCAGTTGGAAGCGTACCCAGCATGCTGGCGGCATTGCCTCGTTGAACCGCAATGCTGATCCGTTGAGCCAAATAGTTACCAGCATTTTGGTTACGCGTCGCATCAATCAAACGCTCTGACAAATTAATCTACTATCTAGCTTAAATTTAATGTCTATGAATTAGTGTTAACTTGTCAAGGATAGAATAGTTATGACAACTCTTAACTAAATTTAGACCTGGCAAATATCTTGCATCCCTTTCTCATGCTATTTATTATAAAGACAGCGAAACTAAAATTATTGGGAAGTAAAATAGTACCTGATAATGCCCCCAACGAAAGTACCTAAGCATATTCCCCCTTATTCATAAACGATCCGTAACTTACTTAATCACTAGAAAGTGTTTTGTCTCGTTTTCACGCGTAACAGCTTCCGTCAACGAGAAGTTGACAGAGCAGTTTAATGCATTGATTATCTTATTGAGCTTTTATGAATAAGGGCGTTAATGTTTATTTTAATAAGTTCAAGTTTCCGGACATTTTAGAAACGTAGCTATCTAAATCAAGTTAATTGATAAGTTATTTTACGGACTCAATGTAATCTGCCCTTGATAGAATGTAATCTGTGCCAAAAGCATTAATTAAGAGTTTCTATAACCAGGTTTCGAAGTTATTTCTCAGTAATTTCAGACTTTGATGGAACGCTTCGTCCATCTAGTTGGTTATAAAATGTTTATTCTGGCCCTTGGAGTAATTCGTGACTAACTTTAGAACGCAAACGGGAACGTGGGGTAAAACTGGAAAGCTAAGGAAAATTATAATTTTATCAGATATCTGGAATATTTTATTAAATTGTTTTATGTTCATAAAACTTCTTTAATTAAAGTTTATTGTATTCAGTGCAACTTGAAACTATATTTTCTGTATCTTGAATAGCACAAGATGGGAGATATAGTACAAAACTTAGAGCAGTGTCTACCTCTGTAAGTTTTCAAACATTTTAACTCTTAAGCCATTATGAAGAGACAATGGCCAAGTTTTAATGTTACTAGCTTCCGCCAGCAGCTTCGCTCTCAGTGTATATCTTATAAATTTTAGTCTGATGCTAAATTACTGTAAAGTAAGTCATATAACGCCAATAAACCAATAAACATATTTTTGCCTAGCAATTTTTTCGAAATAGTCTCTAAATCGATTTTTCAAATAGATTAAATGTTACCGGTTATACCGGTGCAGTGATATCCCATTTTAGTCCTACCTCCCGTAATAGCCATTCGGACTGTTCTTGAGCCTCGTAGGCGCCTTGTATTATTTCAGTATTAAAAGGTCCTTTGTAATGAGTACTAGAACTGGAAAGCTTGTCCAAGAATGTGTAATGAAAATTCTAAAGTGGATATCAAAACAATGTACTTCGTAATAAACGTCTCTGGCTTGCAGAAGCTATTTTAAGTTAAATTTTCGTATATGAATTCGAAAGTGCAAGGATAATAACGATTTATATTAAAATAAATAAATTATGGAGGTACAAACAGCATTCTCTGCATAATTCGCCAAGCCTTATACATAAACAAGGAACTTTTCTTGAAGCTTTGTAAAACATATGTGCGACCACTTTTGAAATATGCATTCCAGATATGGAACCCTTATTTTAAAAAGGACATTGATCTGCTTGAAAGTGTTCAGCGAAGTACCTTATGCAGACCGTAGACGCTTATGCAAACGTATGTTTGTTTGTCAGAATAACAACGCTTTTGCATCAAGCGCGCATTTCGAGTATCACGAAATCCGCGCTTGACGCAAAAGCGTTGTTATTCTGACAAGCAAAACGAATGTTTGCATAAGCGTCTACACTGCCCCATACAGAAGTACTGCCCTAGCTTAAAAAACAACACCTATGAAGAGCGGATAAAACAGCCTAGATTAACAACCATGGAACAACGTAGGAAGAGAGACGATCTTATTGAAACATACAAGGTTCTTAACAACTTTTACAATGTACCACATCTGGCAAATATACTTTAAAAATTTAATCCTACTAATCCTACTAATATTATAAATGTGAAAGTGTGTTTGTTGGTTTGTCCTTCTTTCACGCAGTAAGAGAGCCTCGTCGTGATTTTTGGCATAGATGTAGTTTATGGACCGGAGAGTAACATAGGCTACTTTTTATCCCATAAAAATGCCATCCCATAAAAATCTGAGATGGCATTCACTGAATTTGGTGGCGCATGCAATTACAAGCAATCCTCGAAAACACTTTCTGTGTCGTGAGTGCGTGGAACAAACTACCCAAGACAGTGAAATTAGTGCTCCCTCAGTTTCAAAATTAGACGACACCATATTGTACCCAGACTCCTTGGGGCTATACGAGATCAAATTAATAAAATATCAAACATAAACACGCAATAATATATAAATTAAAGCCTATTTACATACGTGTTCAAACAGAGATGCCTCTCCATCAAAACTTGAATGCCTTAAATCAAGATTAATTCACTCAAGTAATTTAAATATGATTATTCGTAATATAGGCGAAGTTCGCGCGGCGTTGAGGTAATCAGCAAATATATGGAATGCGTGATAATCAACTCGAAGAGTATGGATATAATTATTCGGCGATGTAAGCCTGGCCCTACAGTGGTAGCTAAAGATTTTAATTTTATTGTTAACTAGCTTCTGCCCGCGGTTTCACCCGCTTAGCGATTTGAGTATAGTCAAACAGTCAAAAACTCAAGGACTATAAAGTTTATATAATCGATTCTGGAAAGTTAACAATTACATTGTCGAAAAATATAACGTATAAAAATATCTATACGACATAAAACTACATACGATTGAGTTCTGAGTTTTATCCGTGTTGTATTTTGTTACCTAAATAGGTACTTATATCAATATTACGAGTTTAAACTACTCTACTCTGTGGTGTATGTAGTTACTGTTGTTCCGTCATTTGTTGAACTTTTATTAACTCAGCAATGAGTAGTAAAGAGTGTGTACCTATATATGTGTATAGAGCATGCGAAATCCCATAAACAATATCAATATAAATTAGGAATTGAAAAATTGTAATATAAAGAAATACAACTTTTTTATCTACTTCGCCCATGACTTTTTATACACAGTCTTTTAGGAATTACCTTCTAATCAATGTACATAGTTGCTTACCAATGTGGTTCAGGTCAGTGGATCCTACTTTTGTTTGAAGCATATTATAATTATGTGAATCATAATCGAGTCCTGGAAGTCTCGATTTATGCGATCCGCATACTTGCAATATGTGGTACGAGCTCCCTCCACAGATTTTTCCGCAGTGCTATACAAAATGCAGTCCTTCGAGATTGTCAAACGATTTCTTAAGGGTCGTCAATGCATTGTCAAAGACCCAATGTACATAGGCGACGGTGACCACTTACCATCAGGCGGGCCGTTTGCATGTTTGACACCCGATTACATAAAAAAAATTGTGTCAAAGTTCGTAGTGGAACTGCAATTGTAATAGGCGCAATGACAGACAAACGACCCCCTTGTCTCGTTATCAAAAGTACCTCTATAAAAATATATCTAGTTCACGCCAAACAACATAATCTGTGTTCAACTAACCGTTCCTCTGCTTAAATATACTTGCACGAAAACCGCTATCTTACTGTGCAAAGAGTGGAAAGACCGGCCATTAATTTGCTAAACAAAATCACGTTGAGGCAGACTCGGCCTTGTTTATCTTCACCAAGCCTGTAACTAAACATCAAACTGACGTAACTTTAAAAGTTGATTGCTCAGTAAACAGCTAACTCGAGAGACTTTTCACATTCGAGGCGCCGTTAATCGCGGGAATATTTCACGAACTTTTTACTTACCTTTAGCAGCTTTCCGAGAAATGTTCGAGGAATGAATATATTTCGTTAGGTTTCCCACTTAGCATAAATCAATGAAAATATACGTGAGAATTTGAAATAAAATTTCATACAGTAGAATGGGTATAGAAAATGGAAGGTAACTTATGGTTCCTTAAACAATAACTGTACAAATAACTTAATTAGGAACCTTCATCAACATCATCAGCCGGGAAATGTTGCAAATGCACTGAATTAGCATAAATCAATGAAAATATTCGTTAGAATTTGAAATAAAATTTCATACAGTAGAATGGGTATAGAAAATGGAAGGTAACTTATGGTTCCTTAAACAATAACTGTATAAATAACTTAATTAGGAACCTTCATCATCATCATCAGCCGGGAAATGTTGCAAATGCACTGAATTAGCATAAATCAATGAAAATATACATGAGAATTTGAAATAAAATTTCATACAGTAGAATGGGTATAGAAAATGGAAGGTAACTTATGGTTCCTTAAACAATAACTGTATAAATAACTTAATTAGGAACCTTCATCATCATCATCAGCCGGGAAATGTTGCAAATGCACTGAATTAGCATAAATCAATGAAAATATTCGTTAGAATTTGAAATAAAATTTCATACAGTAGAATGGGTATAGAAAATGGAAGGTAACTTATGGTTCCTTAAACAATAACTGTATAAATAACTTAATTAGGAACCTTCATCAACATCATCAGCCGGGAAATGTTGCAAATGCACTGAATTAGCATAAATCAATGAAAATATTCGTTAGAATTTGAAATAAAATTTCATACAGTAGAATGGGTATAGAAAATGGATGATAATTTATGGTGTATAACAATACCTTAATTAGGAAACTTCATCATCATCATCAGCCGGGAAATGTTGCAAATGCACTGAATTAGCATAAATCAATGAAAATATTCGTGAGAATTTGAAATAAAATTTCATACAGTAGAATGGGTATAGAAAATGAATGATAATTTATGGTGTATAACAATACCTTAATTAGGAAACTTCATCATCATCATCAGCCGGGAAATGTTGCAAATGCACTGAAGAAAAGGCCTCCCGTATACAACGCCACTTGGACCAGCTACTGGCCTCGTACATCCAACGGTTCCTCGATAACCGATAGGTAAGAAAGGTTTGCGAGTTGCGAATACGAACCGGAAGACGTAGTGTAGCCGGGCCCCCACTAAGGCTGAGATTCAGAGACGAATCTAAGCGTGAACTCACGCTTCCATACGTCAAAATTATATACAGTTTTGACATATGGAAGCCAAAGTCTACGCTTAGAATTGTCTCTGAATCTTAGCCTAAGTGGACCGAGGACCTGATCAAAACTACGAGGAACTGTTGGAAGTTCTGAACAGCTGGTAAATAGGTGAGGGGCATCTCCATAAAAATACAATAGTTTATAAGATTATATAAAGTGAGTAATTTATAGTTTCAATTCCGCGATAAAGATCTTTATCGAGGAATTGATTATTTAAAATGGATTTCCGCAAAGTAACGCCCGATTCCATCAAATACAATAGTTTATTCTAGGGTTGACCACTATCATACCAGATTTTGATTGATTTTAGTTAAGTGAATATTTTATATAGTCGAGGCTGGGAAATACGCTAGTTCCAATTGTAGGTACCTAGATCTTGGCGACAGATTTTAACTTGAGGTCAGTAACTGGCCATGCGAGCACTAAATTATGTTGTTAGTGGTAGGACTAACTCTTCTGCGGGTGTCCGTCTGGGTTGTTACCACCGCTTTGCTTGTGAAGTCTGCCGCCAAGCTGTAGTGTGCAAGCATTACTGTGTTCCGGTTTGATGAGCAGAGTAGCCAGTGAAATTACTGGGCTTATGAGACTTAATACCTAAAGTCTCAGGGTAACGAGCGCACTGCAGTGCCGCGCAGGCCTTTGTGTTTCAAAGTTCTGGGTGGCATTGCAATTGTTATGGGCCGGCGTTATGCTTTCCATCAGGCAAACGACCAGATCGTCTCGTTACAAAATATAGAACATAAAAAAATGCTCTTCCAGAAGCAGGGTCACAAGATATATATCAGTATATTATACCCAAATCAGTATAGAACCGGCCCGCCCCGCCTATTCCACAAGACCAAAAACTCTTGACAAACGACGACGGTGTAAGTGAAAAGGGATGTTTTGTGAGGACTGATTTCCCTAAATCTAAATAATGGTTTATGTGCAAATTATAAATTCCTGAGGTTTTGCCGAATAAGTTAATAGTTGAATACAGAAGTTTGCGTTTGAACCGGCTCGGGTTTACCCAATACTGGGGATCCGAGCATTTAATTGGAATGTTAGTTTAGCTATCGACACTTGACCAGCTTTTGAATACGTGGTCACGCTTTTCCTCCTAATTTATTAGCTTTAGCCCACAGATTTGCACGCGCAGTATCATAATAAAAAGTAATGTTACTCCGACGTCTATATACTATGCAATATTATGTGGCCAAAAGAGATATGAGAGATGTGGGCGAAAGGTACTGTCAACAATAAAACGTATTCTATGTCACTTAAGGATTTTCAAAAACGGTTCAGTGGCTGCAGAAATTGCCGCCTGCAAACATGCAAACAACTTTAGTTCTTCATGTTCGCTGTGGGCCGCGCGCCCTGTTGATATACCGTGCTTAGGAGATCGGCATGTGCCGATGGCTCTGCACCGTTCTGCTAACACCCTACCCTAGTGGTAGCGGTACGAGACTGGAATCGCTATTTGTCATTATAATAGAACTTACAAATAAATAAGTTAAAACATAGTTATGCTAAATTACTAAGAATAAAAGGTGGCAGCTGCTAACCTGCGCATCTACTAGTTTTTTATACTATATAGCTGCTGCCCCGCGGTTTCACCCGCGTGGAGATTTTGGATTACATGGGTTTTATTTTTTTGCTCGGAACCCTAATTATTTTTCTAAAATTAAAGTAGCCTATGTTACTCCTTGTAACATCAGCTATCTGCCAGTGAAAGTCCCGTCAAAATCGGTCCAGCCGTTTCGGAGATTACCCGGAACAAACAGACAGACAGACAGACAAAAATTTTAACAATGGTTGTTTTGTTATAGGTACCGTATATACTTTCATATGAATTTAGTAAAAAGCTGTTATTTTGATATTACAAATAGACGCTTCAATTTTATTTATCTGTATGGATGATAACATGACGAGCTGTTTTTTTTTTGATGGTAAGCGCCAGCCCATAATAACTGCTGTGCCACTCAGAACTTCAAAATACAAAGGCCTGCGCGGTAGTGCAGTGCGCTCGTTACCCTGATATATTAAGTCTCATAAGCCCAGTAATTTCACTGGAAAACTGGTAAAATAAGAATACCATACTCAGGAAACAATGCAGCGTAACAAGCCTCATAAATATGCGTGCCACGTTGTTTGTTGCCAGTGCACAGCACACCAATGCAGATATATGAGCATTGAGTTTAATTGATTCTGTTTGTGGGGAGCTATGTTCTTGTGGGTGAAGTAAGACACATTTTTTGAATTTGTTAGTGTCGGCATGTGTACAACTTCAGTGTATTACATTGTACATTAAATGTTAATTAAATGCAGGGCGTATTTGTTGGTTTGTCTTTCGTTCACGCAGAAGCGGAGCAGCGAATCGTCGTTACTTTTTAACCGACTTCCAAAAAAGGAGGAGGTTATCAATTCGTCGGGTATTTTTTTTTTATGTTTGATACCTCAGATCTCGGTCATTTATAAACCGATTTGGAAAATTATTTTTTTATTTGAAAGGATATACTTTCAGATTGGTCCCATAGAAATTTCATCAAAATCGGATCAGTAGTTTGTCACTGAAGTCGGTTCGTAGCTTTTTTTTACATATAGGAATAGTGTGTATGAGCTGCTACACTGTACGGCCACAGAGGATATCAGAGTAGCCACTGGCTTGCAACGCGGCGAACCACGGAGAGAGGCTCAACCAAGATCGGACTCCAGAAAATTTTCATCACCAACAATTTCACTGGAACAGCTGTGCCAAGAACCCAAAGCCGTGCTCCGTTATGTAAAGGAGTTGGGATGGCTTGGGTAGATACTGGCAGAAGGAAATGCACAATACACCTCAAGCGGGACGTCAGTACAGGCCTTATCGCCCCCACTTGAATAAGAATAAGAATAAGAAAATGTATATGCTGGAGAGTGATATAGGGTACTCTTTTCTCGAAAAAATGTACGGCTAGTTTCTTTTACGAGCAAAGTGGTGGTGCACCACCCAGATGGGTTTATTTAACTGTATTTGCTAGTTATTAAAATAATTATGCTCGTTAAAAAGAAAACTATAGGTAGATCGATTACCACTCGATCACGAGCGACGCTTGAAACCTAATAATGTAATCCATTAGCCAAAATAATAAAACAACCGAGTCTCCTTTAATCTGCATATTTATTCAGCTTCCATCATTATCGCTTTTAATTACGTTTAATGAATAAGCGAAAATTACCTTCTGTATTATTTCAAAACCCTTTATGTACCACGTCGTGCGTATCTTAATGAGGTTCTCGAATTTAGAGGTCCGTGCGGAAAAGAACGAGGAAGAACCACTGGAGTGGAAGTAATGTCAATTTGCTGTGAGTGGTACTCGAAGATAAGGAATTTGTATTACTCTTAAGTTATTACTCAGGTCTCCACTTACGACTAAACTTAATTTACACAGAAAACCATTATTGCAATGATTAGGAATGGTACCACCTCAGTGATTCATTGATTATGAGACTTAAGAGCCTACTAGTCCATGGAGCGAACTCACCGGTGGGTGCGGCTAAAATGTATGCTATTTCATCTAACATTCGTGGGACAAGGTAAGACTCTGCAGCGATGAGTAGTATGAGGCTAATGCTCGCACATACACAATTACACACTCTCGTAAAGTCGCGACGAAAACCGAAAAGTCGAAAACCGGCGCGCAAAAATGTACGAATTGGCTTCTGGTACTTGGGGTTTTACGACAAAACTACTGAATGTATTTAGTCAGACCAAAGTTATTTGAAATGTCAATAAACTAAAGCTTGTTAGTATGTACCTTATTTTCGAGTTTTCGTAATCCTTTTGTAATTTATTTACGTCCAAACTTGCGTTAAAATACGTGCTAAAATACAGATGTTTGAAGGCTCATTACTTTTAAGCCACTTATTTTTTTTCTGTATAATTAGCAGGCTGACCTAGATAACGAAGAGATAAATCGATATTATTCTTAATTTTGGACTTAAAACGTCAAGTAGTGGAGTAATCACCCAAGTACGGTTGTATGGAGAAATGAACGACTAGTTCGTCCTTAATACCTAATGTCTCAGGGTAACGAGCGCACTGCAGTGCCACGCAGGCCTTTGTGTTTCAAAGTTCTGGGTGGCACTGCAATTGTTATGGGCTGGCGTTATGCTTACCATCAGGCAGACGACCAGCTCGTCTCGTTACTTAATAACATAAAAAATTAATTAAAAAAATATTAATTTATCTTAAGATTTGTTTATACTAAGATAGGATACCATAAGTTGATTGATGCGACGCGTAACCAAAATGCTGGTAACTATTTGGCTCAACGGATCAGCATTGCGGTTCAACGAGGCAATGCCGCCAGCATGCTGGGTACGCTTCCAACTGGTAGTGGGCTAGAACATTTGGATTATCTATAGGCCTACTAGGGTTTGTAGATTATCCAACTGTTTTTGTAGCTAGCTAGGCTAGATGTAGTGTTTATTTATGTATTAGCTAGTTAATAAAGACATAATATAGCCCGTTAAAAAAAAAATTTAGCCATCCAGACATGACCTGCGTGTCCTCGGATGTTGTCAAACCATCGTGGGCAACTTCATGATCTGGTGTTCGTCCACAATCTTCGCCTTGAATCTTCCGTCCTGCCCAGTGACCAAAATTCATCGGATGATATGGCCACATGGCCAGCCCATCGCGATACTAACCTCAAGAGGTGCAGTGACGTTTGGTTTGCACGAAATACATTCCACCATTTTTGTCTAGACATAATCGCTCTGATTGGCTAAGCCACTGCCTCGAGCCGACTCCCCGTGCGCTGATATGATGAGCGCTGATATAAATTATAGCAAAATCAATACTTTGTTGTGAGATCGAATAGGACAGTACAGTATTTCATCTCTCGGGGTTAGTATCTGGATGGGCCAGCCTACCTGCACTTTCGTCACTTCACTTTCTTTTCTTTTATTTTATTATGTCTACATAAATCCAATCATACCAAATCTCTAGATTTGGCTACCTTTTCAAAGGTATGAATTTAGACTGTAATTTAATGTGTGTGCCTCGTCCAAACCGATTGAGACTCCTTGATTTATCTCCACAGAATCCTTATCACAAGACTAGGCTCATACTTACCTTATATTAAATACTGTTTTGAAAATAATTAACGATCTGGGATGAATAATGCGCGGCTTTCATGTCGTTGTCTCTCACCGGAGACGATGGGACTCTTTGTGTGGGACTCCGGTGGGGTGGTGAGTGGGCGCGGAATAGGGCCAATGGCACTCGTGGTGGGTGTAGAAAATTCCAGGTGACTGGCTGTTTTATTCATAGCATAAATAATGGAGTTGGCTGTTTAGATATAGCCTTAATTACTAATTATAAAGTTAATATACTATTTTAAAGTGTTAACCCACACTAGCGGGATGTTCGAGTACCTAAATATAATATCAAAAATCTCCCTGCCAACAGGATTCGAAACCACGTCTTCTGGTTATCTAGACCAGAAGGTTTAACCATCTAAGTTATCCTTTGCATAGCCGAAAAAGCTATGCGAGTGATCGGCTCGAACCTCAAAAATTTCGGCACTAACATCGAAATTCAGTGCCATTTCTCCGACTTATGACTTTTTATTAGCGTTGACACTACTCTGCAAATAAATGGCTCAATCTTCTATCAAAGCTAAAATATGCAAACAATATTAAATTAAAAACGTGTTTATTAAACTAATAACAGTCCTAAAAAAAACAAAAAATTAAGACGTTTTTATTACGTTCCTTATGTTTTGCTTTTATTCAATTGCTCTAATTTCAATTGCAAAGTTGTTTCTCGGCGTCCGCGGTGCTTTTTGCGGATTCGGCCCTCAGGAAATCTTTTTTGTGTTCGAAGTACAGCCACCTGTAAATTGTGAATAATTTGCAAACTGGCCACAATAAAATGAGAGTCATAGTTTGATTAAGTCTGGCGTGTAGAAGTCGAGTCTCGCGCATTACAAAGAGTTTTAACGGCTCCGTGGCTATGTTGGTAGTAACCCTGGCTGAAAAGCGAGGACCCCAGGGAGTTCCCAGGATAGTAATCCCCGGCCAGAGCACTTATGCTACGATTCAGAGATGAGTCTGTGCAATGAGATACGAATCTATGCGTGGAGCTCTGAATCTTAGCATTTAGAGTGGTCGAGTCTTTGTGTTATATATCTGTGCGTGTTCATATGCGACAAGGAACCCTTGTGATGGTGTTAGAATACACTAAGAACCTCATAATTAAATAGATCTGGCATGTGTTGAATCATATTGCCTTAGATAAAGTGATGCTAGTTATGGGCAAAGATGTTTTTATATGATTGTTTAGTACGTTATGATCATCAGAAAGTATCTTACAAGAATATGAGAATAGCAGGGAAAGTGAGAGCAGCCCCGAGCAAGAATACCGCTCCTGGTAGAACGTTCATAGTAGCCATGTAGACTCTGGAGTACAGAGGTCCGTAAACAAGCGGCATCGTCGCCTCTGCGAGCCCGAAGAGAGAGTTCACTTTACCTGGAAAGTATAAAACAGACTTTGTAAGCCGAACATTCTTGAGCAAAATTTGGAAGGTTGCTGGTTCTCAAAGATGTTTAAAGTTGTTCCGTTTGGGTATATTACATTCTTTTCTTTTTATAAATAAACTAGCTGCTGCCCGTGGTTTCACCCGCGTGGAGTTATTGGATTTCATAGGTTTTCTTTTTTTGCGCGGAACCCTAATACTTTTACCAAAAAAAAGTAGCCTAAGTTACTCCTTATAGCATCAGCTATCTGCCAGTGAAAGTCCCGTCAAAATCGGTCCAGCT
Source organism: Crocallis elinguaria (assembly GCA_907269065.1). Lineage (NCBI taxonomy): Eukaryota > Metazoa > Arthropoda > Insecta > Lepidoptera > Geometridae > Crocallis > Crocallis elinguaria. The sequence goes on along the minus strand of OU026079.1, from coordinate 3,333,475 downwards.
GTTTCGGAGATTACCCGGAACAAACAGACAGATATACATACAGACTAACATTGTAAAAATCGTGTTTTTGTTCTAGGTACCGTATATACTTCCATATGCATTTAGTAAAAAGCTGTTATTTTGATATTACAAACAGACACTTAATTTTTTTTGTATAGATAAAATATTGATCAAAACTCTGGTCATGCGAAAATTTATATACCCTAAAATTATTTAATAATATTTTCATTGATATCTCTAGTGTAAATATAAAGCATAACTCACCAAATTCCTCTCCGTTCACGAGTTTGGTGGCGATGGAACGCATAGCGATGAACGAAGTGCCGTTCAGAATCTCGAGCAGTGGAGCTGGAAATATGAAATGAAATCAATTTTTCTTAATACGAGTACTTTAGAGTTAGGCAGCAATATTAGTTGTTGTTAAGGAACTACTTATATTAAGGTGATTAATGGTGATGTTTAGAATTAAAAGGTTACACTAAAACTGATACTTGCGTGCGTCTATCGGCTACTAGGTGTAATAATATGTTTGGAAAATATGTCAGAACTATCTGAAGGAAACCATCATTTGCAATCGTAGCATGTAATTATTCGTATGGATCAGGCAAGATAGTGTTACTTATTATCTATTCAGTGGCTAGGGTAAGAAATTAGAACACTTATTAGTGCTTGCCTATTAGCTATTCATTCTTCTTTCTTTCTAATAGCTAGTCTTTCATCATCAGCATTATTACGCTCCCACTGCTGGAATACCAGCAGATTTTCTCAGAGAGAGAGACCATCTATATAACAAGTATATTGTCTAATAATTTAAAAAAACGCCAACCAATGACAGCCATAGTGATGTCCACGTAGCCATCCAATCGCTAACCATGACATGATCCGAAATTGAATTTTTATCTATTTCATTGGTTGGTGAGCCGTCGTTGTTTACATTATTGGACAAGTATAGAACATTGTTTTATAGACAAAAGACTGTAATGACAGATGGATCGTCACAAACGGCACGGCGTTATCAATAAAATTAAACTCTGTCAAATGTCAATATTTGTACAAGATATCAGCGATGCTTGCGTTCTAAAGATTCATACACGTGTATTTGTGTATTGTATCAATTTACAGACTACCTGCTACAAAAAATTGCTTTAAAAAAGCTACGAACCGACTTCAGTGACAAACTACTGTACCGATTTTGATGAAATTTCTATGGGACCAATCTGATAGTATATCCTTTCAAATAAAAAAATAATTTTTCAAATCGGTTTATAAATGACCGAGATATGAGGTAACAAACATAAAAAAAAAATACCCGACGAATTGATAACCTCCTCCTTTTTTGGAAGTCGGTTAAAAAGTATAAACTGAATTATTACCATAGCATTGATTTTAAAGTATGATGATATCAAAATTAAACTCATAGACACCTTTTGATGATTCTCAACGTAAGCCGTACTACTCGTACTAAATAAACGCGAAAGCGTGTTTGTATGTTTGTTGGTTTGTCCTTCTTTCACGCAGCAACGGAGCGACGTGAATTTTGGCACAGGTTATGGACCGGAAAGTAACATAGACTAATTTTAATCACAGAAAAATGCACGTTTCCTTTTGCAACGCGGATGCAACCGCGGGCAGAAGCTAGTTGGATATAAAATCGACCAAAGTCTTCGATAACAAATACCTTATTCTATATTTATGACTATAGTATAACAATTTTTTTAGTGGGAGGACTAACTCTTCTGCGAGTGTCCGTCTGGGTTGTTACCACGGCTTTGCTCTTGAAGTCTAACGCCAAGCAGTAGTGTGCAAGCATTACTGTGTTCCGGTTTGATGAGCAGATTATTCAGTGAAATTACTGGGCTTATGAGACTTGGTACCTAATGTCTCAGGGTAACGAGCGCACTGCAGTGCCGCGCAGGCCTTTGTATTTCAAAGTTCTGGGTGGCACTGCAATTGTTATGGGCCGGCGTTATGCTTACCATCAGGCAAACGACCGGCTCGTATCATTACCAAATAAAAAAATATTAATTAGGTAGTTGGTTCTGTAATACCTTTTATTGTTGAGCATAGGATCGTTATCTTTTAAAAATCATAGTAAAACAAAATTAATGAATTTGCCTTGACTGAGTTTAGTTTAATCATAAATAGTGTTTTTAAAACTAAAATTGAGCTTGGTTTTTTATTATATTGAAATATAGCTTTTTAATTTCGTAGAAGGCAATTCAATCTGTGGTCGAAAAATCACGTTAAAAATATATTGTTTCGAAGAAAAACCCAGTCTGTTAGGTTATAGCTTTATCTCTGTGTTTATGCTTAGAAATTAATTAATTAAAATTTGTAATTTAAATTGAAACATTTTAGAGAGCATTTTAGAGCTAAAAAGTATAAGTATTTAAAATGTTACATCTCTGAAGAGTTTCATGGCATTTTCATCTCAATCAGGTGTATTTACAAACCCTCATGGTTACAGTCCGAAATTTGTTTTTATTTTATTTTTTTGTGCTAAAATTAGTTATGAAACGACCAATAAACATCCAATTCCTATTATTATGTTAGGACATCACTCCTGGTTGTTTTCATAAGACAAAAATCGTTAAGTCATATGAAAAGCCTTCGGGCGCCTTAAAAATTCAGGCATAACGTTTCAGGGCTAATCGCATCATGTACGGTAAAAAAAAGTATTAATCATAAGTAAATGATTACAAATATATTATTAATAATATAATAATGATTAATAAAATAATTCAGTACTTTGCCCAAATATCTGATGGATCATAAGTTTATAGTTCTAAAAAAAATATAAACCAAATTAAGAACCTCCTCATTTTATGGAAGTTGGTTAAAAAGAACATATTGTTGTCAAACTTCAAAGAACTAATTGACATACACAACATAAAATAACTTGCACACATAACCTTAAGCACATAAAGACACGTCTTTGTTATTATTAATACAATAGATTACATAAGCTAAGGGAGCCTAAGCCAACGTGCTGATCGTAAACACCAAAGCCCTTCAAAGTTAGCGTCAGCATCGAGTTACATTTAAAGTTGCCGAATTACATTCAAACTTGCCGAGTTCCACTCAAACGCGCCAAGCTCTCCAAGTGATGAGTTTTGCTCATAAAACCTGTAACTACTGAAAATGAGAACAAAATCGGCCAAACTCAATATTGCTTGCAGTTTCGCATGATATATATTATTCCCATTTTACTTATTAAATTTCTCAATACTACTTTTCATCTGTGGCATTTAGGACTACAGTATTAGCTATGTGTTTTTTATGTCAACAGAAACGATTTTTTCCATGAATTTTTTCCAACGAATTTTATAAATTTTTACGGGAGATCCTGATTAAAAAGTAGCCTTAGTTACTCTCCGGTCCATAAACTATATCTATGTAAAAATCACGTGGATCCGTTGCTCCGTTCTTGCGTGAAAGAAGAACAAACCAAAAAACAACATACGTACATACACACTTTCGCATTTATTATATAAAAAAAAGTAAGTATGGACTAGTTTCTGCCTGCAGTTTCACCCGTGTTCTCATAGGAACCGTGCGTTTTTCAGGATAAAAAAGTAGCCTATGTTACTCTGTCATCCATTAGCTATATCTATGCCAAAAATCACGTCGATCCGTTGCTCCGTTGCTGCGTAAAAGAAGGACAAACCAACAAACATACAAATACACTTTCTCATTTATTATGATTATCCGTACGGAAGTACGGATTTTAGTACGTAACGGACAAGTGGATTATAATAAACCACGTCTAAAGCAGGAGAGGATAGTGTTTACGGCCGGAAGCCGGTAGCTTCGCCACGCCGTGGTTAAACTTGAAGTAATAATAAACTTAGTTTATGACATTATAGCACTATCTAAGTTATTAAAGTTAATTTTATTCGATAACAAAATGTTTGGTAGAAATATTTAAAAAACGTGTTTTGATCGCCGTGTCCGAAGCTCACCTGATTTTTATATTTTATAAAAAACCTTTTAAGTGAAGCTATTTATCTACAAATACAAATGCCATGTACGTCGAATATTTGAAAACCAATATTGCTATGTAGAAAATGGGCTACCACCATGCTGTGGCTGCTTCAAGATGTTTTCCTTCACCGAAGATTCGAACCACGGACCTACTAATTGGAGGCCGATAAAAGGCATCATCGCTTCAAAATTATCTTTGCTATTACTAGCATTTCACATAATCGCTTACTAAAGTTACTCACCGAGGTATATTTCCAGGTTGTTCCTAGCGAATGCATACGCGAAAGCAGCGACTATTTTGCTACTGCACGATATTATTCCGAGCATTGTGTCGTCCAATTTAAGATAATTGCTGAATAAGCTGATGGAGAATAATGTGCCTGAAACGAGAAATTATTTTGTTTAGGTGTTGTGTCTCTATTTTATTTATGTAGTAGATAGATTTGGCCCTTTAGATAAGATTTGGCCCTTTAAATATTATAATTCTCGAGTTTTTTTCCCGTACCTTTGATAGGCGTTAATGGAGCCGAAGTTTATTATTATGTTAGATTCTTTTAAGTAACTTTTACATGAAGTTATTTGAATCTTGTAGGTAAATAGGTATCTTGGCAAGTGGCTTTCGTCAATTTTTTTAGTTTATTTTTAACACACTTTTAACTAGTAGCTTCACTTCTAACTATAGCAAACAATGTAATAAAATCTTAGAAGTCCATTTTAACCTACATCTAATTGTTATTGTAATTGTCGTATCAAAATGAATCTTTGTATGTATGTGTAGTTTGGATGACAATACTACAATTTGCTATCAGAGAGCTGGTCTGATGATAGAGCCAGGAGGTCGATAGTAGAACTTTTCAGTGTCTACAAGCAAGCCCTTCAAGTTTGGGCTCGTAATTATGATTCGGTTTGACGAGTCCCATAGATCGCACTTGGTAGCGAGGTTATGGTCAAAGTGTTTTTTCGTTTATTTAAACTATATAATTATTAATTTTCATCCTCAATTATTATTCTGTGGTAATCTTACACGTTGCCTAGATCGAAATTAGAACTGTTACGCGTGACAATGCGTTGATTTCTTCTTTGTTTTGATTTGCTCATAATAGTTACTTACTAATCTTATACAAAATCACTTACCCAATAAATTTGTGACAATCCCATATGTGGACCACATGCTGTACTGCACCTCATCCCAGTTGAAGCGATACCGCGTGAACAGATACAGTATTGTGAATTCACCTGAAAATATCTATATTATAATAAAACTGTTACAAGGCCCAAACTGGATAGTAAATATTTTTTGAAAAATTTATATTTACTTATAACGTTATATTTCTTTGTGATATAGACGCCGATTTTTTTTTAATTTTAAGTCTGTCCCTTTAAACACAATAGGCTCCGAAACTACATGGATAGATTTTGATGAAACTTGGTATGGTTATAGCTTAATTTTTTTTTAAATAACGTTCAAGTGCAAGTTTTACTAAGCAATATAATGGTTATATAACTATTATTTTTAAAGAAACTCAAGGATCAAAAACTCAAAGGATTTTGCCATAATACACCTTGGTAGTAGATTATGATATTGATCGTGGATATTGCTGCTGCTCATTCCCTGGATATTCCCTTAGCTGGTTCTTACGGCACCCACGGGAAGAGATGGGGTGGTATAATGTTAGCCTGACCTAAAATAATTTTATAAGAATAACATTTTCTAAAAGAGTCTTATTTATCAATCAAATCAAAAAGAGACAACATACCTATATAATTCAAAACACATAATTTAATTTCCCCTGTAAATTCAATATGGAACCCTTATCCTTGGAACTTTGTTACTTAACCGTTTTTATTATCCCTGAATAGTAAAAAATCGCGCCAGGGATTTAACGAGATTACGGAATCCCTTTTTATTATACAAAATTATTTAAATAAGGCAGAAGGGAATTTTGTCAATCCAAAAGAAAATATTAAGTTTCTCAAAGTTATTTAGACAATTTAACGAAGTTTTTTTATCCAGAAAACGGTGTTGGAATTTTTCAAAGATCCCTGTATAGAGAATAATAATATGTAGTAGAAGCCTTTCAAGCAAGAGTTTTGATTAGGACGTCGAGTTGTGTAATCGATAAAAAATACAATATTGATCTATACACGATACGGAATATGATAATATACAGGATATATATGTAAAGGAGCTCATTATTCAAAGAAGTAATTATAAATCCATATCAATAAGAATCATCCACCAAAATGTCATTAGACTTTGCAAGGTAAATACGAGAGAATATGGACACCCTAACGGTAGTTGGTCAACGTGACGACACAGCGACCTTTCTCAGTCTGTCTCCCGCGCAGCTCGCAACCGCGTCAAGCCTGCGGCAGACGTGGTGACTCTGTTTTGTAATAATTAAGGATATTTTTACTTATATCATCAAAATTATGTCTTTTTAGTGATTCGTGTCGTATATAACCAGTATATGCACCTCCTTAAAAACTGATTCCGTTTGCTTATACACATTATATACTATAACTCTGAAATAACTTTCCACTTTCATGATTCAAAAACTTTGTTCGCAACTTAATCGAAACGTCTAAGTAGATAAATAGTCAGTGAAATTTATTTTATTTATTTATATTAGGAAGACGTTTGGGTTCAAAAACCTTCTGCATAAAACTGTCGGACAGGGGATTACGATAAGAATGTTTTAAAATAACACGATAACGAATTCTTATGTCACTTCCATAAATTTTTAATTTGCTATCGTTAGAAAAGTAGAAAGTGACATTGGTGTCTATTCTATCATTTCATACCGAAACTAATTTTAGTTTCGCTCTCTCTCTTTCCAATGCATAACATGAGAAAGAGATGGAATATATTTTAGACCTGTCAAATTAATCCACTTGCTTGTGTCTAGTGTAAATTTAATGGCAATGAATTCAGTGGCATCTAATTTATCAAGATCGAAAGATATTTGACAGCTCTAAAACAAAATTTAGATCTGTCAGACATCTTCCGTCTCTTTATCATGTTATGCATTGGAAAGAGAGAGAGAGCGAAACTAAAATTAGTTTATTTATGAAATGATAGAATTGACACCATTGTCTAAGTATGTTATATTAATACCAACAAGATAATATTAAATGTTAATTATAGTTAAGAACACTCTCGATTAAGTTACCTCTCATACAAAAATAAACTAAATCAAAATCGATCCATCCGTTTAGGAGCTACGATGCTACAGACACACATACACGTTCAACTTATAACACCCCTCCTTTTTGAGTCGGAGGTTAAAATGATTATATTACCATGCATGGGTCCGAACACCACGCAGACGACAATGAGCAGGAGACAGACCCTCAGCCTCCTGTTGCCTACACCTTTCTTGAAAGCCACTCTGAATGTCTCCATAACAAGTTTGATGTCAAAAAATTCGCGCACGAATCCTATGCAACCTGTATTTTCCTGAAAAGATGAAAGTATTAGACATAAGATTAATACAAATTACACTAATGGCCGTAATTGGGAAAACTTTGACAGTTACTGGCCTCTGTGGAAATATAGCTAAATATACACACTCCACACAAGCATTACATACAGTTTATACAGGTACCTATAAGAACATTATATTGATACAATAAACAAAAAATACAGAAAATATGTAATTTCCGCAAAGATACTAATCTAGAAGTTTCCGAAATCAATGATTTTTGTCATCTAATAGTAATTTAAATAAAACCGTAAGATTCTTTATATTTCAGTTAATAAAAAATGTATGAAAACTATGTACTACGCAGTTTAAAACGGCAAAAATCAACCAAATTGATGTTTTTAGTACAACTTTACGGGCCGCGTTGAAAATGTGACGTCACGTGTTCTGTCCAATTAGTAGAGGGCGTTTTAGCGCTCATCGGATACGCGCCCTGACTTTTCGATATAGACATTTGATTCTCATGAGAAAACATCATAAAAAAGTGGAATCAACATCCCTATTCAAACCCTTCACTGAGCTATCACCGCATCAATATTTAATGTAACACATTTCCTAGATATTTAAGTAGATGCCTAAATTATTTAATGACACTGGACACTAATCCTCCTAAAGCTCAGCATACCCCGCATGCCGTGACCACATCGGCATTTTGGCATGCATGCTTCGCATACCTGGAGTAGAGATTTGCTTCTGTAAGCTCTCCGTGCAGTTGTGGAATCTAGGGCGAAATTAAATGCAGAACTTTTAGGTTCAGGCTTCGAAACGTAGTCTTGGACAGAAATTCAAGATTACAGTACTGACAGGGAGGTGGTTACTTACAAATGTATATGTAGTAAAAATGTAAATTTGTACTTGTTTATCCGTACCTATACTTAGATATTTTATAAAAATGTAATTGTTATTGCCTCAACACCGCCCGTGCTTGACCAATTATACGGCCCAATGAACGTATGCATTTTAACCGACTTTAAAAAAAGGAGAAGGTTCTCAATTCGGTGTGTATTTTTTGAAATGTTTTTACCTCAGATCTCCGTCCGATTTGGAAAACTCTTTGTTATTTGAAAGGATATACTTTCAGTTTGGTTCAGTAGTTTGTCACTAAAGTCGGTCCATCGCATAAAGTTATTCTTTGCTTGTACCTAAATTAAATTTACGAAAAAAGAAGGCCCTTTGTGTGTACGGGTCTAATGTTTCAAAAATCCCTGCAAAATGCACGGTTTGTGCCTGGCCACGAAAAAAGAAAAAAAAAAGTTAAAATGTATCGAAATTTCAAATAAACTTTCCGTACACATAATATAATTTATGGCTCACTAACTATTATCCTCTCAGAAATGTTTTAAACCGGTATAAAATATTTGCAATATTAATTAGGATTTTTAGCTATTTGCTTTGTAGACGTCGTTTTTTTATCACAACAACCTAATTTGTCTTACTTACCTAAATTTTGTACTTATGGTTTTACCAGAGAGCGCAAATACAGACAATTTTATCTTTTAGTGTCGTCAATTATTTACTATTTAAAAAGAGAAATACGGTACAATATTTACTACTTCACTACTATCTCTACTATATTATAAACTAGCTATACCCCGCGGTTTCACTTACATAGCCTAAGTTAATCCTTGTAAGATCAGTTATCTGTCAGTGAAAGTCCCGTCAAAATCGGTCCAGCCGTTTCGGAGATAACCCGGAACAAACAGACAGAGAGACAGACCGACAAACAAACAACAATTTTAAAAATGGTTGTTTTGTTATAGGTACTGTATATAATTTCATACGCATTTTGTAAAAAGCTGTTATTTTGATATTACAAACAGACACTTCAATTTTATTTACTTGTATAGATAATAAATATTATATTATAAATGCGAAATCATGTTTCTGGGTTTGTCCTTTTTTCACGCACAATTCAGATCTACAGACATGTTTTTGGAATATAGGTAACTTAGAACTGACTGAAGAAACACGTACTGAAGCTGGTATTAGTTGTTTATTATATAAAGGTTATGTTTGACTTAATGTTAATTGAATGCCATACTTACTTTTTTTCTCTCCACCTTCCTCGGGTCTTCCAAATAGTAATATCCATAAATCAAACTGAATAAATACAATGAAGCAGAGATAGCAAACACTCCGTAGTACCCTATCATATTCAAGAGGATTCCACTCAAAGCACTCCCTATAGGGTATCCCAAAGACATGAACATATTAACTAACCCCACCCTATACGTTCTGTTTTCTTTTGTCGTTATGTCACCTATATAACTGAATACTCCTATGAAATTAGTGAACCAGCCACCTGTGATCGCCGGAAATATAGATTCTGTCAAAGCAGTGACTTCCACAGGTAATTCGTAAAAGTAATAAGTGTTCACGATAAACCCTAGGCATGAACAAAATTCCCCCACAATAGGTATCAAGATGCAAGCTTTTCGTCTCCCAGTCTTGTCACTCCAGGCTCCTACAAAGAGGATAAGTAGAACTGGAATGGCGGTTTGGACAATATTCTTCCAAACTTGTATACCAGCGATCAGTTTTTGAACTTTTTCTTCGTATTCTGTGTAATTTTCTGTCTGCCTCAGATTGAGAGCGTCACAAATTTCTGAACTTATGTTTAAGTTTACGCGACATGCTTTTTCTAGGTTTAAGTTTTGTATAGCTAATGAGGCGAGTACACTAGGCATGATATAGCAAGCCATGATAGGCTCCACAGTGGTGTTATCTTTGATGAGTTTTAGTCTTTCTCTGAATGTGAGTTTCTTTTCGCCTTGGATTTTTATTTCTTTGACAGGTTTTGTTTTGAGTGGTGACTGTTCCGTTTCATCTTCAACTCCGGAATCGTCATCTTTTTCTTTTCTATCTTCATTTCTTAAAGAAAGTTCTAGTTCTTTTGGATCCATGATGGCTTCTTTAAACTGTTCCTTGGTCCTAATTCCCTTAATTTGTAAAAATGGAAATTTTGGAAAGATTTTTGGGATCACTATTTCCCCACTATTTTTAACATGATATCTACGTGTATGTGATACAGTTAATGGACTGACATGGGTATCAAATAATATTCCTTATGCTTTATTATTGTTTGTTTTAAGTATTTGTCTGCTACTCATGATATATAACATAATCCATGTTAATATTTAGAGAGCTGTTCTCTGCAAATTGTATATGATAAGAAGACTACAGCCGATTGCGTTTAATTATACTTCAAGGTTCCATTTCTGTTTGGATATCTGATACGTAGTAAAATTATCCTTATTGCAACATAACAACGTAGCGGTATTACTTGTACTGCACATATAATAAAATTGTTAGACAATCTATCGGCTACTCTAGGATAGTTCAGATAACGACAGTATAGAATGTCTCACTACTTGGCAGCATTCCTAGCATGCTATCAGTATTGCATTGTCGAATTGTACTTTTAGTTTCATGAATTTTATTCAAAGCAATAAAGTCTTAATATATTAATAACTTGGTGTTTTCTAAACGAACTTATTTTCTCAGAAAAATATTTTTTTCAGTTAATTTGGTGCGTACTAAAATAAAATAGTACTCAGTAGTGGTGAAATTTGTTTTCGTGAAATGTTATTAAAGCAAAAACACTAATTATTATGTATATTATGCTTAAAGTAAATTCTGAATTGAAATTTTCAGACATGTTAATGAGGACGGCATTCAACAACAAGTTCCAACGCCTTGGAGAGCAGCGGCACTCGAGGAAATGTCAGCGAGATATAAAAATTGCAATATGAGATCATTAGAACAGGGGAAAACAACCTACATCTAAGTGCGTAGATAGGTAACACTATAATGTAAGCCTACGTGATATAAGAAATAACACAAGCAGTAAAAAGTTTTTTTTTTTTTATGTTATTTGGTAACGAGACGAGCTCGTCGTTTGCCCGATGGTAAGCATAACGCCGGCCCATAACAATTGCAGTGACACCCAGAACTTTGAAACACAAAGGCCTGCGCGGCACTGCAGTGCGCTCGTTACCCTGAGACATTAGGTATTAAGTCTCATAAGCCCAGTAATTTCACTGGATACTCTGCTCATCAAACCGGAACACAGTAATGCTTGCACACAACTGCTTGGCGGCAGACTTCACGAGCAAAACGGTGGTAACAACCCAGACTGACACTCGCAGAAGAGTTAGTCCTCCCACTAACAAAAATGATGTACATCAGTTAATTATCACTAAAAAGAAATCTTTTCGAAACAACCCTTGCATGTAAAGGAATTATAAATTATTAGGATTATAAATGTAACGAACATAATTATAATAACATAGGAATAAATAAGAAGTACCTTTATACATTTTCGCGAATTGGATACACAGTATTAAGACAAAAACGGGTCTATTCGCGCACAGGTCTATTGTGCGTGATGAGATTGAAATCATAAAGTAGGTACCATAATTTCAATCGGGAAGATAGATTTAAGTTGTCTTAAGGATAAGGAAGTGTTTGCGTCGCATTTGTCTTCGAGCGCATCTGCCGATACTGTTAGTAGGTATTGTGTGTTATGACCGTTTTCAATGTGATGTTTTACAAGACCAAATGCGGGTAGTTTGCGAGAACCCCGCCGTTCAAGACGCAGACATGCGCTTTATTCTCGAGACCACGATCAATGCAGCTTGATCGAAACGTCGAAGTTAGTCAAAATTATCTTTTGATTTTATTTTGTGCGCGAATAGACCCGTTTTGTCTCTTAATACTAAGTACATATAACTAACAAATAGATTACTATACAAAAATATAATTAAATTAATTGACAAAATCGACGGCTCCGTGGTTAAGTTGATAGTTCTGTCTGTGAGACGAGACACAGACCCGGGTTCAGTCTCTGGCCAGGGCAGGCTTCATGCAGTGAACGGAAATTCACAGATGATTTTTAGCGACGTAAAAAAGGTAGTAGAACATTCTGAATAAGATTGTTTAGAGATTGAGCTCGTTTCTTAAAATTCAACATATAACATATCAGATAGTATCAGTTAGATAACGTTTTATTGTACAACCTACTCAGGTTTTACAATTTAAATTGGTATGTTATCCTGAAACGGGGTCAATGTACCCTTTGAGGTCGACAACATATGTTTTCACACTTCCAGTGTGAAGGTTTTTTGGTACCGTTGAATGACATTTTTCCAAGGGAGGTTCTCACAACTTTGACAACCATGGTCCTAATCACTCCCTTCCGGGGTAACATACCAATTCAAACTCAACCTGTATCTGTCTCATGGGTAAAATTTGCTCCATATTTTTTTTTATTCTGGTTATAGGCTTGCGTTTGACCGCTATCTCATCAGATGGTAAGCGACAATGCGGTCGATGTAACACGCTTGTGCAGGCTTGCCTAGAAGATACCCGTTTACTCTGGTCTTGAAGACTCCCATATTGTTGCAATCAGAAGATACAGATTCCGGCAAAATATTCCATTCTTTCGCTGTCCGCATGATGAATGTTAAAGCAAAACGCTTGGTACGGATAGAAGGTGCCTATGTCAACCATAAATTAGTGACGAAACGCCGTGCGTCTTGTCGTCCGATGGTGGAGTGGTGGAATTCAATCATATAAAGCCAAAGCACACTCTCCAGAATGTTTCCTGTAGAAGACGGATACACTGGCAACCCTGCGTCGATGCTCTAGGATCTGGAGTCTTTCTCTGGTATAATTCTTTTGAATGATATCAATCTGGACAATGATGTCATTCGTGATGTCAATCTGGGCTTGAAGACGTAGTTAAATTAAGTTATTAAAATAATTACCAAGAAAGAAAACCGCTTCAGTTGCTGCAAAGCAATAAACAAATAACGCGGTGATCTAGCTGCTTGTAGAAAGGATACCCAAGACAGAGTCGTGCCCATCTGAGTGTCTTGCTAATAACCAAGATCGACATTAACGTCGTCATAACATTGTACCTGAAGAAATACATTATTTTACAACACTAGACATCACTTTTATACCATTATCAACTACCAAGGTCAGTTTACGGATCAATTAAATTAACCCCTACGACGGTAGTAACACGATAAGAAAAAAGATTTCCTAGCAAAAACTTGTATCAGAATTCATAAATATCACATGACTTTTATATCAAAACTATTCATTACAATAACAAATATACCTACCTATAAGCAGCCCATTAAGTTATTATCCTGTGATAATCACATAGGTAATTGGTTTGTTAGATAAGTACGATAATTGATTATTATCACTACTTAATCACAAAAGGAGGCAGTTCTGTTTTGCGCAAAAACGTTTTTATCTTTGTAAAATTCTAAGGAACAGCAGTAAAGTTGTAACCAGCCAGCCCTCGCGAGCCAGACGCGACCTGTTGCGTGAGAGAGTGTCCCTACCAAGTCCTTTTACTCCACAGTCTGAGAATCTCCCACCAGGCCATGAGGAACCATGGCTGATCTGGAAGTCATTAAATAGGCTTCGGACTCAGGTCGGTCGGAGCAAGGACAACATGTCTATGTGGGGATTCTCAGAAGCCTCCAACCTGGACTGTTTGTGTGGTGCCGTACAAACGATGGCCCACCTGATATCGTGTCCTGCGGGCCCTGTCTCCTGCACGCTGCAGGACATTATGGACGCTACAAGCGACGCAGTCGACGTGGCCAGTTCTGGGCTGCGAATATTTAATTGCCATCGACACGCTAAGAAGAAGTAAAGTTGTACGTTTCATAGGTTAGGTTAAATCCTTTGTTCTAGTAAGCTTTCGGGTAGAAAATATAATTAGGGCCCAGCTGAAAATTAACATAGTACTACAGAGTACAGAGAACAAAAGTTATAATTCATTGGACGGGTGTCCAGTCATCCCAGCAAACAGAAAAGAAAGTGATTAATGTCTCTTTTACTACTATACAATATACATACATATTTTCTGTGTAAAGGATTTGTTGATATACTGAAAATAGATTTGAACTGAACAAACTTACCGATTACGTTCATAATATAACTGTTGTAAGTACGAAACAGACTGAACTAGAGCTCGTCCCAGACAAACCGACCAATATACATGACTACACGACATGTACAGTACGAACCGTACATGTCGCGTAGACATGTACATCACAGTTCCTACACCTGCAAAAATAATTACAACTATAGTATCTTCTAGTTCTAGCTATAATTCACTTTATGACAAGCTTTAAAGAGCCATTCGAGTAATTTATTTTAACCTTCATGAGGACTCCCATGGGGACATTTTGAATTTGGATTTGAACTTTCAAGAATGAGTGACATATGGTGATTGAAAGATTTGCTAAAGTTAAAATATTCATCAAATACAGTAAGTGAAATGACTAGAATGCATATGTTTAAAGCTATCGACTAAAGTCAGCTAGAAAACACTAGCTGCTGCCCGCGGTTTTACCCGCGCGGAGATATTGGATTTCATGGGTTTTATTATTTTGCGCGGACTCTATATTATTTTTCTAAAATTAAAGTAACCTAAGTTACTCCATATAACATCAGCTATCTGCTGGTGAAAGTCCCGTCAAAATCGGTCCAACAGTTTCGGAGATTACCCGGAACAAACAGATAGACATAAAGAGATTTTCATTTGTGGTTTTGTTGTAGGTACCGTATATACTTCCATATGCATTTAGAAAAAAGCTGTTATTTTGATATTGCAAACAATTTTATTTATTTGTATAGATGTACTATACGAACTACTTGTTCGTAGTATTGATGACCGGTTCACACATAGCACAAGCTTTGTAACAAGGATTATTTACTTTCGATAAGATTTCTCTATCACCAAGACGCATAAGACGTAATACGCGACCGCACGCGCGATAATTAGACATTATCCACGATATAATTATTAAATACGATAAAACTTAACTAGTTCGTTGATAAAATCTGAAAATTAGTTTTTAAAGTATGTAGATATTGATAGCAGTACACATTTAGTCATTGGTATAGATCAGGGGATTGCATTATCTGTGAAAAGGTGTCAATTATGAATCACTAATGTATAAAGTAAAGTAAAAAGTTGTAAAAGTAAAGTTATAAGTTACGTATAAAGTTATCTTTTCGTACCTTATTGTTAAGCTTAGTGTTAAGTTAAAAACAAATTTATTACTTACTTAACTTTTTATAATATTTCAACTTGTCGATGATGTGGTATTTGTCCATACTTTTAAAACACTACCTATGTAAATCGTATCTCTGAGCCCCAAGATACAGGCTCACGCCTAGTTTGGGGTTCGCTGTATATTAACATCTAGAACATTTAAGAATTTTTTGCATACTTGTGTACCACTAACTAGTTCTATGTATTTTGGAAATAAATATTATTCTATTCTATTCTACCTTGCCTCATCTTCATATATTATTCTTCCATTTTTACATTCGTTTTTTTCAACTTTTCTGGCCAGTATTTTGTTTATTCGTTTTTTAATATAATTGACGTGAAACTGGCACAGATGTCAAATAATCTATGCCACAAAAAAAAATGAATCACTAATTATATTATTGGTCCGTGTGGGATGAAGATGACTCAAGCCCACGTGGCTAACTTACTTGGATATTACTTACTAATATAAGAGTACTACTACTGTAGCCTTGCCTTCACACACAATCCCACAGGCCCACAGTTTCCATCCGGCCGGGGAAACTGCGTGGCGAGCATACACTGAGAGAAATACTTGTTAGAATTCATAAAAAAAATGTTAAAGACGATCAAAGAACTTGTTTATATACGAGCGCATAAAGTAACATGATTTCAGCTATAAAGTTACGTTGATTAAGCGATCTAACAAGCAGTCTTATTAAAACCGACTAAGTATTTGTCAACTGTATTAAGTCAGGTTATTATGATTATTAAATTAATAAATTGAAAATTATAGCATCGATAATACAACTTGATCAAAACTATCAAGTGCGCGAAATAAATAAGTAGAATATAATATAAATATGTTTAATTTGTTAGATATTCGATCATTTTAACTTTATTGTCTCAAATAATGGTCGTTTATAATTTCTGATACTTTTTTGATTGTTTTATTCATTTTTTTTCCTATGAAGCAAATTTTGAACTTGATTAGCCAAGATTTTTCTCAGCTTATGATGAAAGTGCTACCATACGTGGATGGACATTAATGAGCGGTATAAAGTTAAACTCTTACTGACTCACTGTCTCGAGGTCTACAAGTAGAACCCCAAAACCTCCCTGCCTATGACCTTGGTTTATTTATAATTGAGATGTTCATTATACACTATGTACAAGATATCTAACGGCGTGCGCCGGCTCGTCTCTCTGAAGTCTTGCAATTTTACACTGGACTTGACATTGCATTAATTTCATTTGTGAAGATTCAAGTGAAGCTATTTAGCTGCTATATGAGCCTTAATTTGAGGATTCCAAGATGAAGGTAGTCATGCCAAGCACTCTAATAAAGTTGAATGTATCGTTTACTTATATCAAATTAACAAATATCTAATTAAACTAAGACTATTTAGAAAAACAAAAAATGACGATATGTAAATATATTTTGATAGTCTTTTATTTTGTTAACAGTTAGAATGCCTTACTGTACAGTTGAATAAATATAACTAATCTTTCTTAAATCTAACCCTTACTTCTTACAAAGTATTACCTAACAAATCAATCAATTTATTTATTACCTAACAATACATTTTTTTTGGCTTCTTTAATTCTACTACTAGTAGTAGAGCTAAAGATAGCCAAAAAAATGTATACGACTGGTTATGAGGGGCGAGTGGGTCGTTTGCCTGATGGTAAGCATAACGCCAGCCCATGACAATTGCAGTGCCACCCAGGACTTTGAACCATAAAGACGTGCGCGGCACTGCATTGAAGCACTCGTTTCCTTAGGACATTAGGTATTAAGTCTCATAAACTCAGTAATTTCAAATTTTTATACTAGCTTACTATGTCAGCGTACCCAACGGAATAATGCCATCATAATTATTGTTAACATTGTGTTTCAACGGATTCACAATGTTAACAAAGCCTTTGGAATCAACTCCAAAGTTTCACAAAGCAAGCAAATAAGATGGCAGCTAGTGGTGGTCTTGAAATACATAGAAATAAGAAAAAAGACATCGACAATAATTACAGTAGCTTAAATAATAAGATTCTAAAAAAAGATCAACGGGAACACGAGACATGTTTAATGCTAACTGCTGTTAAAGAGTGATTATCTAGCAATCAAAACTATCTGAATCCTAAAGGTTTCTCCTATCTTTTTCTTTTTATGATCAGAAAAGATGAGACAACATCTTGTTCCTATCTTCTGGAAGTATTGAGATTGCATCTCGATCATTACGTTCTTTTTTTATACCATAGGTGGCAACCAAGCTGACGGCCCGCCTGATGGTAAGCAGTTACCGTCGCCTATGGATATCTGCAACACACGTTGCCGACTCTGTTCACTCTTCTTTTGAAGTGCCTTACATTACGTCTTTTTTTGACGCTTGTAAAGGTACGTAGGTGGCCCTACTCTATTTATTAAATGTCTCTATTTAACAGATGACTAATACAGCTATGATAATTGTGCAGGGTCAGTTTCGGTGAGCTTCGGCTGTTTACGACTTTTTAGGTGTTTGTAGAGCAGCCATCTGAAAAAACAGAAACAAAATTTAAAGATATGGTTTTTATTATACCGTTTAGAGAATTTTTGGAGTTCTAATTCTTTTTTCTGCTTTCCTGTTGAATACACTGAATTATAGTTACAACGTGAACATGTGTTTATGGGATTTAAACCCGTATTTTCTGGTAGATTTAGACCAGATGCTTAGACTATATTATGTAAGCGATCGACGATAGCAATTAAGTTTTTGATTCTGGTCTAAATTTACCAGAAGAATGCGAATCTCGGTGGTAGCATATGTTATTGATATGTAATATAGAGATATTTACATAAATATCTTGCTAGAGTGGGTTAACACCATAAATATATTCACTTCACGTAACCGTATTTTATGAATGTTTGAATTTTACATTGATTAAATATTAGGACTTGCCCAAGCCATTTAAAAAAAAAATGTTAGTTCCTAAGTTTGCCGATAGAGGCGCTTTTTCTTCTTGTAATGGCGGCGTACTGTGTGTAGTTTGTTTTGTGAAATACCAGTTAAATATAACGTTTCTTTAGAATTTCTTGAATTTTATTGATATTGTAACCACTAATCTTGAATACCCTACATAGTAGACATTATACTTTATAGTGTTAAGTAAGTAAAACTTAGTGAGTCATATCGTTAGTATTGTACATTTTAATAGGTATACTTACATGAACACCAAGAGTGGAGGTACAGTTAGAGCTGCTCCCACCAAGAAGATTAATCCGGGTAATATGTCCATGGTCGCGCTGTACACTTGAGTGTACAGTGGCACGTAAGCTAGCGGCATGAAGACCTCAACGATGGACACCAGCGAGTTCAGTTTAACTGGGGAAATAAATTAATAATTATGTCTTACGAGAAAATACTTTTGATAGCGTCACTTGTAACTGGCTATGAGTTAGTCAGTTACACGTGAAGTCTCATGAAGTTTTGGAAGTCAATTTGAACCTATTTTTAAAGTCCGTCTCGAAATGAAACTTTCTATGTGTGTGTAGTTTTGATGACACCAATAATTTTGAATCATAGAGCTGACCTGAAGATGGAGCCTAGGCTCCATCTTCAGATTTCATCTTCAGAGTTCCATTGCCATCCTAGGATGGCAATGGAACTCTTCAGTGGCTACAAGTAAATCCCTTATGATCCATTTAGGTGAGTCCAATATATTGCAGTTGGTATCGAGGGTCTGATGATGGAGCTAGGAGGACTCGGTTTTTTAGTTTTTTGAACAACATATAATTATTTCTAAAAATAACAGTGGTACATATTTGGCTCAACGAATCAGTATTGGATTTCAACCCAATTGTGTATGTATTTTGCCAATTTCTTTTTACTATTGGACACCGAGACGAGCTGGTCGTTTGCCTGATGGTAAGAATAAGACCAGTCGAAACAAATTCAATAAACAAATTTTTAATTTAATGTATGTAAGCCCACTACACACCTTCAGTTTTAACTATGCGATTTAACTATCACAGTCGGACTGTTCAGATAAATCGTACGTACAGTTGAACTGAAATCTAACCAAAATATCATTAGATAAAACTGTACAGTTAAAACTGCGAGTGTATAGCAGAAAAACTGCGCAGTACTGTCAGTTTTACCGCCGTAAGTGGCACATACGAATTATCTGTAGTCTACTGTACAGTTAAAAAGGAAAGAGTGCGCAGGCTGTAGGGATGTACGATTTATCAATGCAGTGCGACTGATCAGTTAAATCGCACAGCTAAAACTGAAGGTGTGTAACGGGCATTATACGTACTTGTAGGTACGAGAAAATTTGTAGGTCATTATAGGCAATGGAAGATTATCCAACTGTAGTAGTGGTCATAGTAGATAAAATGAATAATGTAAATGAAATAATGTAAATTTGAATAATGTAAATGTAATAATTTAGAACGATGAAAATTAATTGCTGACTATGTATAATGTATTATGACATGCCTAATATAACGTACTATGTTATAGTGTGGTCAATTGAATAAATAAATAAAATAAATAAATAAATGTGTGTAGCTGTAAAGTAATTAGTACCCAATTGAAATCAGTTTGCTGTTCGTTTTTATATATAAAAAAATAAATTTGAATATTCTTACCTATTTCATCAGATTCCACAGATTTTGACATGATAGATCTCACAGCTAAGAAAGCGGTCCCATTGAGCATATCTATAAATGGTCCTGAAAAAAGGGTATAAAATTAATATTTTTACAATGTCACTTTTAACTACACTTTTATTTTCTCAGGTTTTCGCTATTTTTACACATTGTAACAACTAGTGGGCTATTTGGATGATCGTGTCGACGACGTCCGTCGTACAGGCTGTTACTCTTTTTTGTCAACCGCACAGAACATATAACAATACAGTATGATGTTTTTTCACCTAATTTTTAAATAAAAATATGCAATTTTTCAGATATTATATTTTTGTTAATTTGTGTTTTGCAAAGCAGTATAGCTCTGTCTGTTAATTGGAAACCTGTTGACAACCACAGCTTCTATATTTATGTAGACCTACCCTCAACCCCATTATCACTTAAGATCAGATGAGATAGTGGTGAAATGCAAGGGTATGTAAAAAAATAGATGCCTCGATCTTCATACAGTTCCCAACGGTTGTTGTAATACCAACTACTACTAAATTCAGTTTTGAAACCAAAAAGGGTTTTAAGTTAGTTACCTAAATAGAAAATTGTTCCAGTCATTGCGAAGCAATATACGAATGAAGCCAGGATCTTGCTGCTTGTAGAAAGGATGCCCACAACGGAATCGTGCAAACCGAAGTACTTGATGATCAACACGACCGCTATCAATGTACCTGTAGCAAATAAATGTTTGTTTATTTAAAGCTCAACTTTGTATTGTTATAATAAATTAATAAACAACGAGATCAAACTAATTACAATAGCATTACATTCTATGTACTGTTAGGTCCAGAAATGAGACACTCGGTTTGAATAATTGACACGTGTATTATCGCACGTAGTTCAATGAGGACTGCTGTCCTACGCCGCGTCTTCCCCTTGCGTAGCGCTGGGACGACTACGGCGTAGCACTGACTTCATGACGTCATAGCGTAGCACCCAACACCATACCATGCTCTACCTTTATTCTTACAGTACTTTTGTGCTTCTTCTGAGAAATCTACGCCTCACTGTCCTACGACTGAGTTGGTCTCGAGAGTACATTTTTATATTAATATCAATATCAATATCTTAAAATCCAATCCAATTTCTTAAAATCCAGAGTAAAACATACTTATACACCTATAATATCGGCCGGTGTTTTTGAGGACATTACAGGAATTCCTACGATAAAAAGACAGTAAAGCCCGAACGTGCCGTCTGGCTTTGTCCTAACGCGTGGCTTTAAATTTTATTGTCATTAATATTTGATTCAAGGTATGTTTTCTATTCATAAATATGATTAACTTACCACTAATTGAAACAACCATGTTATAAGTTTGGAACAAACTGAACTGAAGCTCGTCCCAACCGAACCGCAGTCGCGTAGACATGTACATGATAGCCGATTCACCTGGAGTAAAACAAACAAAATCATTTAAGGATTTCTAATAATTATAATATAGATTATAAATCCTAATGTAGATTAAAGCGATTAAAAATAAAAAGCTTGTATTTGACCAGTTGTATTAATAATATTATTATTGTGAAAGGTGTGGTCGGCGGTGTGTCGTGCTTGAACGACAGATTGTGTCTGTTTCTCTCTCTCTTTCCAAATAAGAACGTGAGAAAAGGATGAACATTATTCCTGACCTGTCAAATTAAACCACTAAACGAAAGTTTGTTGGAGGATATACTACTTTGCACGCAGTTATTTAGGAACCGATAATAATTGTTTTTCGAATAGATGAGATGAAAAACTTTTCTTACCATACATTGGTCCAAACAAGAAGCATGTGGTTCCAAGCAATATGACAAGTCGCACAGCTCTGTTGTCTCGTGTCTTCTTGAATACAACTTTCAAACAGTTCAGAAGATGTGCTGGACTGAAGAAAGTCTTCAAGAAGTAGATGGAGCCACGGTTGTCGTGCTAAAATGATAACAAAGACAAATAAATTCCCATGTTAAGTATTTGAAATCGAAATTGCTTCAAATGCAGTACGTCTCGTGGACATTGAGTTTACGTATGAGATATGCTGATATGAGACTACTAGACGGTGCCAAAGCTGCTAAGTCAAAAAATATATAGGTACACTTCAATAATTTGAATCTAACGTTACTTCCGACGGTAACTCGATTGGTGTAAGCTGAGAGACACTAAGATAAAAGTACTTCTAAGTAGATTATATTGCGATGTTTACATTTACCATAATTAATTATGCTTACCTCTTTATGTTCCTTTGTCCTGGTAGGATCAGAAAGAATGAATATTAGGTATGCCAAATTGGCTACCGCTAGCACCAGTGCAATGATGTATACCGTTAGATATCCAAAGCTCTTAAGTAAAAATCCAGATAACGCAGTTCCAATCGGCATTGCAATAGTTACGCAAAAACTGACCAGCCCCAAACGGAATGTCCTGTTCTTATCCGACGTTATATCAGCGATGTAACTGAATATAGCTAAGAAAAATATACTCCAGCCGCCACAGAAAGAACCAAATAAAGCTTCTAAAAATATTTGGAACTCGACTTTAAGTTGGAAGAAAAAAATTACATTCAATATATTGTTTACTTGCACTAGCATTTCTCCTGTCATTGGCAGTATCATCATAATTTTCCGGCGACCAGTCATAGACATCCATCCTCCAGCGAACACTAAGATGAGGCAAGGCAGGACGGATATAATAATGCTTTTATATCCCACTAGTCTCGCGACGTATTCTTGAACCATCATTTCGTTTTCAGCATTATCATCAGTGTCCTGGTATCTCACCGCATCGCAGATGGCTTCTGATAAATTCAAATTGACCCGACAAGCTTTCTCCAAAGCGAGTGTTTGCGACGTGTTCGCTGCCATAATACTTCCTGTCAGATAGAGAAACGCGCTTGGTTCCACTGTGATAGCTTTTCTAAAGCTATGGAAACGCTGTAGCATGCTTGGCTTTTCTTCGCCCATGTTGTTTTTGGTGTCTTTTTCCAAATTAGTTTAATAATCATCAAATTTCAGCTTCTTCAAAAAATATATTGAATTAAATTTATCCGTTTACGTTGAAGTAGTAACGAAACGAAACTGCATCTGGTCCTGGTTAGTTTTTTCGAGTTTATTAATATTGATTGTAATATAATCCGACTTGTTTAAATATCTCGCTTTGGTGTTCATAATTCAGATATGTGTCGGAGCTTCTATACATAGTCGGGTTTTAAATTGTACTAGCTTTTTATCGGAAGATAAAAATGATGTATGCGATTGAGATGGCGATATTAATTTCCTTACAAAATTTGAGAAATTTCTGACTCATATTCTTTCAGATAGGAACTTAAAGCTCATTTAATTTCCGATCATGACTGTTCTATTGGAACTTGTGCCATTTAACATGGGTTCAGCGTCTTTCCAAACCTGCTTTAGTTTTTGGCTTTTTTTTAAAGCCGGCCGGCCCTTATCTGCCTTCTCTCCGGACAACAACCCTCTTTGGGAGTTCTAAGAATGTGGCCCACCATGTAGGCCCAATGCAACTTGGTAGATGTCATATGTTCTCTAATCTTGGTATATATGTTGCAGTTTCACTATGGTGCTATTTCCCTGATAGATGGCTTTATTACCTTATGAAATTGATGCGTTTATTAAAATTGAATTTGAGCGAGTGTGGCAGAGCGGGAACTTGTGCGACTTTCAATCCGACGCACCATAGTTCGAATCTCAACTCGGCGCGCACCAATTACTAGTTATGTGCGGATTATTCACACTCGCTCTAAAACGGTGAAGGAAAACATCGTGAGGAAATCGGCAAGTTCAAGAACCGCAAAATTCGAGGATATGTGACATCCATCAAGCCGCACTGGGCCCGCGTGGTGGATTATGGCCCATACCTCTCTCTCTGAGAGAAGGTCGGTATCCCAGCCGTTGGAGCGTAACGCCAACCCAAAACAATGTCAGTGCCACCTAGAACTTTGAAACAACCAAGCTCTCGTTACCCTGAGACAACAGGTATTAAGTCTTATAAGCCTAGTAATTTCACTGTTATCAGACTGGAACACAGTAATGCTTGTACATTACTGCTTGGCTGCAAACTACACTAGCAAAGTGATGATACCTAACTAGAAGAGTTAGTCCTAATACCTGGTAACACAGAGATGTAGTGTATTACTCTATTATTATACTGTTATAATAATAATAATCAATAATAATCCCATAATCCAATCCACGGAATAATACCATTTTGAGACCCAGTTGATACGTATTAGAATAACAACAGTGAATAGGAAAGATAAGAAGGAAATAAAGGTACATACCAGACTTTTAATCAAGGTGTTATTGTTTATATCAAAAAAATAATCAACGTATTGCAAAAAAAAAAACGTGACTAATATCATATCTTGGCAATGATTCCTTGAATATGTAATTAAGTACCTAATATACTATTTTAGTTGATAGAATAGATAACATGTTTTTTTTATTTTACTAAACGTGCCACGATTTGTGTTGGTTGAGATAAGTAATTGAAATTTTGATTTTAATGATTTTCCTTATCCCATACTTTTTTTAAGAGCGAATGTGGCCGAGCGGCAACTAGTTCGACTTTCAATCCGACGCACCATAGTTCGAATCTCTACTCGGCCCGCATCAATGACTTATATCATGTTATGTGCGGATTATTCACACTCGCTCTAAAACGATGAAGGAAAACATAGCGAGGAAACCGGCATGTTCAAGAACCACAAAATTCGAGGACATGTGACATCCACCAAGCCGCACTGGACCCGCGTGGTGGATTATGGCCCATACCTCTCTGAGAGAAGGCCGGTATCACAGCAGTGGGAGCGTAAGAGACTGATAATGATATTTTTTTTATTCTATCGGACAAAGAGATGATCAGGTCGTTTGCCTTATATTAAGCACAACGCCAGCCCGGAACAATTGCAGTACCATTCAGAAGGTCTGCGCGGCTGTACTGCGCTCGTTATCCTGAGACATAAGCCAGTAATTTCACTGACTACTTTACTCATCAAACCGAAACACAGTAATGCTTGCACATTACTGCTTGGCGGCATACTTCACGAGCAAACGTTGGTACCCACCCAAAGGGACACTCGCAGAAGAATTAGTCCCACCACCTTATCCTATATAAAGTGATAGGACTAATCCTTTTATTGTTATTTTCCTCTTATAATCTAAAATCTTTCACACTTACATATTTACGATATAAATCATTCAGAATATTAATCGTAATACTTTCTTAGTAATAATATACCAAAATAGAATGATATAATTATTACGGCCGCGATTGCTTACGCGTAAGCCAGATATTACGTTTACCGTGTGCAATCATTGCGATAAGACCGCCCATTGTACTTAATATACCTTATTTAGTTATGTTCACTTTTGTATTATGTTGGTGTACAATAAAGAGTTATCTATCTATCTATCTATCTATCTATCTATCATTCATAAAAACTACAAAATATACAAAATGTGTATGTACAAGTAAACTGTTGTAACCCTGCCTGCTGTTTTCGTATACACAGTGTTGTAGAAGGCAGTGTCTTCCCTTAAAATTAAGTCATTTATAACAGACCCTTTTCTTTTCTTGGTGTCATGATAGAGGTTCGTGATGACGATACATTTAGCCACTCTTTATACAAAAAACCTAGATACATAAATCATTACCTTCATGCTGACTCACATGATCACCCACATCAACTAAACTCTGTAGTAACGTCTCTCACAAACCGCATACATAATGTAAGTATGTGACAAGAAACATTTAGAAGAGGAACTACAACCTCGTGTGAGTTGCGTTCTACAGAGAAATGATTATAAAACGGGAAGTGAAGATGGTTTTAACCGAGAACTTATTTAGAATATTTGCAACCTTCTCTGTCACTCCTTTCACGCACGGAAGATATGCTGGAAGCCTCTCCACTCCACATTACTGACGCTTGTTTTTGGGTCTAAGTGGAAAGATTCCCGTTTTATAATCATTTCTCTGTAGAACGCAACTCACACCAGGTTGTAGTTCCTCTTCTAAATGTTTCTTGTCACATAAATTATGTATGCGGTTTGTGAGAGACGTTACTACAGAGTTTAGTTGATGTGGGTGATCATGTGAGTCAGCATGAAGGTAATGATTTATGTATCTAGGTTTTTTGTATAAAGAGTGGCTAAATGTATCGTCATCACGAACCTCTATCATGACACCAAGAAAAGAAAAGGGTCTGTTATTTTCCATTTTAACACTAAACTTTATTTTGAAGTTGTTTAAAAGTGCCAGCCATACTATGTCGTACTTTCCCCTTCAAAAACATTATCCACGTATCTTTAACATACTTTTTTTTTAACGCTTACACACTCATACCCCCGCACTAGGATTCCCTGTGTCGCAGGTGGCATGGACACACACAGATACACATCACAAACATCCAAGACCCGAGAACAAACTTTATGCTTACACAAAATCTGCCCCGGCCGGGAATCGAACCCGGGACCCCTCGCTTTGCAGGCAGGGTTACTACCAACTTAGCTACGGAGCCGTCGAAAATTGAACTTGGCGCTGTGGTAATGGCTTTTTCTTCAAAGTGCTCCACCCATAAGTAATAATGGTGACTTTGTACGTGGTAGTGTTTAAAAACCTATGGTGTAGAACGGTCATTAAAGCTTGTCTGGTTATCCAATAGAACAAAAGCAAGTGGAACTAAAGAAGACCAATAATTCACACAGCATTATGGCAACCATAATATATGGGACACGCTTCGTGCTAAGTTTTAATGAAAGCGCTGCTCTATGTGATGTACTACTACTAATGAGCGGTATAATGTAAACACATACCGTGTATCCACCACAAAACACTAAGGCTAAGATTCAGAGACGATTCTAAGCGTAGACTTTGGCTTCCATATGTCAAAACTGTATAGAATTTTGACGTATGGAAGCGTGAGTCCACGCTTAGATTCGTCTCTGAATCTCAGCCTAAGAAGCCTGTTTAGCTGGGCAGTGTCTAAAGATAAACGTCTAAAATTATTAGAAATGTCACAAGAGGATGCCGTTAGACAATGTTTAGACACTACGTGAATCAAGATTTGTGGTTTCTCATATTTAATCACGTGACTAAGGCATGTTTAGGAGTTAAAAACTGTATAACGCAGGTTTAAGGTGTGTTTAATTTTTTGTGGTAAGACCGTCCCTTTTTTGAGGCCTTCAAGTAGAACCTCCAAACCGTCCTTCCTACAGCCTTGGTTTATATAAAATTGAGATGATCCTGACGCACTACGTATAGGTATCTCAAGGCGAGCGCCGCCGCCTCGGTGTCTTGAGGTCTTACAATTTTGCACTGGACTTGAGATTGCATTCATTTTATTTGATGATTCATTTTTTTCTTGTTTTGATCACAATAAGATTATAGGTTGAATAATGACATTTATTTTTTCCAGTGCCAGAAGGTCATCTGATTTGGCGCTATTTAGCTGCTATATACGCTTTAATTTGAGGATTCCATGCTGAAGGTAGTCATGCCAACGACTCTCTTTAAGAAAGTTGAATGTATTGTTATATATATTAAATTATCAAACATTATTCTATTTAAACTAAGGTTATTTAGAAAAACACAAAAATGACGTTCGGTAAATATTTGATAGTCTTTTTATTTATTAACACACTTATAGTAGCTTCACTTGTAACTAACTAACAAGCAATGTAATAAAATCTTTTAGACGCGTAAATTTTAAGCTACTTCTAATTGTTGTATCGAAATGAAACTTTGTGTGTGTATGTAGTTCGGATGACAATATAATAATTTGGTATCATGGAGCTGATCTGATGATGGAGCCAGAAGATGGATAGTGGAACTCTTCAGTGACTACAAGTAAGTCCTTCGAGTTTTGGCTCATATGACTTGTTTTGACGCGTCTAATAGATTGAACTTGGTGTTGAGGTTCTCATGATGGAGCAAGGAGGTGGAAGTGTGCTTATTAGTTTTTCAAACTACGTATATTATTTTAACAGTCAGAATGCCATTCTTAACAGTTAAATAAACCTTACTAATCTATCTAAAATCTATTCCTTACTTCTTATACAAACAATTACCTAACAATATAGGAATTTAAACGGCAACAATTTGAAATTTATCACTAGAAACGGGATATTACGGAAACTCATATCAAATAACATATATATTACGATAAGGTAAATATCCCGTTTCTATGTGATAATTTTCAAACTATTTATTACTTAACAAATCCTAGTTGTAGATCTAAAGATAGTCAACATTATTTTATACTTTTGGATACTACGGACGAGCTATCGTTTGCCTGATGGTAAGAATAACACCGCAGTGCCACCCAGGACTTTGAACCACAAATACGGGCCCGGCACTTCATTGCGCTCATTACCTTGAGACATTAGGTAATAAGTCTCATAAATCCAGTAATTTAAATTTTGTATATGGGCTAGCAACTTAGCGTACCTACTAAGACCGCAACGCGACAATGTTATCATCATCATTGTTAACATTGTGAATGAACGGATTCACAATGTTAACAATTATTTATGTATTTTCAATAATCAACTTTTAATTTTTTATTCTGTATATACATCATTATGACATTATACTTAAACTCTAAAGTTTTACAAAGCAAGCAAATAAGATGGCAGTGAGTGGTGTATTTGAAATACTTAGAAACAAGAAATAGGCGTCTAGAACAGTTGCTTAAATACTTAATAATATTCTAAAAAAAGATCAACAGGAACACGAGATATGTTTATCTAATGCTAACTCCTTTTAAAAAGTGACTAGCAATCAAAACTATCTCAATCTTACAGAATGCTAATCCTTGACAATGCTGAATCATTTACTTTTTCTTTTTATGATCAGAAAAGGCGAGATTTTGTTCCTATCTTCTGGAAGAATTGAGATTGCATCTCGATCATAACGTCCTTAATTAACGCTTGTTATAGTGTGGTTTGGTTTTCTATACTTGCCTAACAATGTAAACAAACTAGGGCGGATGCCAACCAATGACAGCCATAGTTATCCGATCGCTAACCAATGACATTATTTGAATTATTTTGTTAGTGGGAGGACTAACTCTTCTGCGAGTGTCCGTCTGGGTTGTTACCACCGCTTTGCTCGTGAAGTCTGCCGCCAAGCAGTAGTGTGCAAGCATCACTGTATTCCGGTTTGTAGATTTGTAATATTGTTTTTTAATTTGTAATTTGTAATAATGTTTGTATAGCAGATTTTTAATTTTGTAACGTTTTTATATTTGGACCAAGAAAAGTTTCTTTTTCTTTCTATACTTAAAATGTAGCTGAAGTTGAATGCAGCTAGCTGAATGTTCTACCAGGATATTTGAAAGTGGATATACTGGGTGACTGTAAATAATATACAAAAAAGACTTGATATATTATTTATTAATAAAAATCTTAATACTATGTTTTTCTTTGCGTTATCCTATACTTGTATGTAGTATGTTACCTACACTAAACGTTGACGACATTGTTGGCAACAACTAATAATGTTTAAGAACTTTATTTCGTTACAATTATAACAATTAATTATCACATACATAGTCCCTGATCCCTAACTAGGATTCCTTTTGTTTAGGAAATCAGGAACTACAAGGGCTACAGTCCCAACTCCCACAAACACGTAACACATATTTGCACTTGCGCCGTTACGGGAATCGAATCCTAATGTACTTCTATCGACATCTGCACTACAGGGGCTGTCTATTAAAATTATTTCTTATTAATTATTATTACTTAGGTATAATAAAAGTTATGAGTTCTCAGCTGAAATGTAGCTGTTTAATCTAGAATCTTATGTACAAACTTATTTGCATCATTACCAGTGCTGTGATCACTGATGAACAGATGCCTCCTCCATATTTCTTTCAAATTATTTAAAAAAACAGCAATTCAAGCGAAGAACAATCGACGTCCTTTCTGTTTTTCTTTGCAATTTATTTTTTTAAATTAAACTTCTATTGATAATCAGCAGACAAGACAGCTGCTTATTCCTTCTGGAAGTCTTGAGATCTTAAAAAGTAGACAAATATCTTATTTAAAATATTAATCCATATTTGACGCACGTATTTCTCTACATAAAAATGCCTACACAATCGTTTTCTAACAGTAAATTTCTGTTTAAGAAAGCTTACTAAGTACTTAAAATATAATAAACCTAAACACTTACAAACTTATACCCGGCACTAGGATTCCCTGTGTTGCAGTTGGCATGGACACACACAGATACAGACAAACATCCAAGATTCGAAGACAAATTTGTGCTCACCACACAAAATCTGCCCCGGCCGGGAATCGAACACGGGAACCCTCGCATTGCAGGCAGAGTTACTACCAGCTTACCTATACGGAGTCGTTAACAAAAATATCAAAATGGCTACATAGATTCCGAACTGCTTATCTTCTTAATTCTGATATCACGTCGGTGTTTATAAAATAGCCATCTGAAAGTAATAAAATAGTGAAGATTAAAAGTTGAGCGAAGGTGGTTGCCAAGAATGAGAACTGGGTCTCAGGAGCGGCTTCCAGGACACACAGAGCTTGGTGACTTTTATTTCGAGGGTTAAGCGAGCAAGACCATCAATAGAAAATTTTCAATGGAATGCAATTGGAAATGTAATGATGATAGGCCATTGCCTATCATCATAGTTTCAAATTTCAATTTTTCAAAATTTCAAAATTTCAGAAACATACGATTAATTATTATTTTAAAAAACTAAATAATAATCTATACTAGAGCTTATATACCTGCTTAATATCTCAGAATAACGAGCGCACTGCAGTCGCGCGCAGGCCTTTTTGCTTCAAAGCTCTTAGTGGCACTGCAATTTTTATGGACTGGCATAAAACTATCAGGCTTACGACCGGCTCGTCTCGTTATCCAATAGTATAAAAATATTTTTTATGCTATTTGATGACGAGACGAGCTGGTCGATTGCCTGATGTTAAGCATAACGCCGGCCCATAACAATTTTAGTTTCAAACTCACCCTGTATAATTTAACTTTAATGCATGTAACTGGTTATACATTCAGATTAGAACATAAATGTTAAGTATGTTACACTAAGGCTGAGATTCAGAGACGAATCTAAGCGTGGACTCACGCTTCCATAGGTACGTCAAAATTCTATACAGTTTTGACATATGGAAGCCAAAGTCTACGCTTAGAATCGTCTCTGAATCTTAGCCAAAGTATGCGCCAATGTAGTAAGTGTTGGTATCAAATAAATAAATAGTGCCTCTCAGAACTTTGAAACACAAAGGCCTGCGCGGAACTGCAGTGTGCTTCGTTACCCTGAGACATTAGGTATTAAGTCTCATACGCCTAGTAACTTACATGAACACCAAGAAAGGAGGTATCGTCAGAGCGCCTCCCATCAAGAAGGCAAATCCGGGCATTACACTCATGGTCGCTGTGTACACTGTAGTGTACAGAGGCACGTAGCCCAGCGGCATGAGGGCCTCCACTATGGCCACTATCGAGTTCAGTTTTGCTGTAACGTTAATAAAAAGAGTCAGTGTAAAACAAATGAGTTCATGTGACTTCCGAATCAAATTTGAACATGGTATAGGGTTTTTTTATTTGATAGCGAGATGATCTGGTCGTTTACCTGATGGTTAGCATAACGCCGGCCCATAACAATTGCAGTGCCACTCAGAACTTTGAAACACAAAGGTCCTACGTGGCACTGCAGTGCGCCCGCTACCCTGAGACATTAGGTAATAAGCCTCATAAGCCCAGTAATTTCACTGGCTACTCTGCTCATCAAACCGGAACGCAGTAATGCTCGCACATTACTGCTTGGCGGCAGACTTCACGAGCAAAGCGGTGGTAACAACCCAGACGGACACTCGCAGAAGAGTTAGTCCTCCCACTTAGTAAAAACTTTGCCGGGTTTCGGTGTATGAATAGGACCCTTCTTCGCGTGGGCTAAGGGGATATCTAGAGGCAGCAGCGTTCTCCTCGGTTAACATTATAATCTTAGATATTGAGTGTCTTGAGAATATGTAGCTAAATGTAGATAAGGTAGACAAGAGTGAGAGAGAGAGAGGCGGACTGTGCGCTACTCATATCGGTCAGAATCATTGCCGCTAATAAGATAAGCATAAAGTGATAATATAAATTCTAATTTTAGGTGAGATACAACTTGTTTGCTTGTGGACATATCTTTTGAAATTAGTTAACAACTAGAAACTTTTATGATTCGCGAAAAGGATAAAAAGTAGTGTTTTGAGTTAATAACCCTTCATAGAATATTGACGACAAGGAATTATAAAAATATTGAAAATACGCCTAAAAGGACATAAAACTGACAAACAATGTATGCTATCATGAAGAAAATATCTCTAGATATATAACTATATCTTCATTTTTTACCTATTTCATATGGTTCTACAGTTTTAGAAAATATCGATCTCATAGCGATGAAGGCGGTTCCGTTCAGAAAGTCGACGGCAGGTCCTGAAACAAGTAAATGAAAAATATATTCAGTTCCCTGTTTTACTGTGTTCCTCTAAAATCAGATAATGACTGCAATAAATGCCACAGAACTTATGTTTTTAATTGGGACTGCAAATGTAATCACTAAAATAGTAATTTTTTTGACACTTGGCTACATAATTCAAAATGTTTCCTTTGGGCTTCATCCTATAACTTAAAATACTGTTTCCAAAATTACCTATTTTAATAAATTATGTATAATTTATAATTATTATACATCTATGTATTACTTTATACATTGTAACGGGATATTTACCGTGATTATTATAAGCTGGTGAGCTCCCGATATTCACGGGAATACTGAACATGATGCTTGCAACAGCGTCGAAATATCGGGAGCTCACCAGCTTATAATAATCACGGTAAATATCCCGTTACAATGTATAAAGTGATCTATGTATTATGTGAAATATGTAAATAAAATTTTATTTACCTAAGTAGAAAATTGCTCCAGTAGCTGCAAAGCCATAGACAAATGCACCCAGGATCTTGCTGCTTGTAGATAAGATGCCCATGACAGAGTCGTGCCATTTGAGTGTCTTACTAATCACTAAGACCGCAAACATTGTACCTGAAGCAATAAAATGTAGATATATAATAGGCATATAGGTATAGGTGGTCTATTATTTTGCCAACCTTGACGTCTGTGACTGCCCGAAGAAAATGTTAAAACCGCAATAGTTTACGAGAGATAAAAACTTCACAGCATGTTGAAGACAAGAACACTCTCTCCAAAAACGCGACTCAGTTCATACCCACTTGAAACTGAGGCAAGCTATGGAGATTACATTGTTGGAGTTTACATTTAAGAGTCCCCATGCACGAGCATTCCAAATCCATCACTCCACGCGTCGTGGATTGGGTGGTACAATGGTCCAATACCGAGCAAACAGACAGTCGAGCTCCATTCCGAGCGCGCCGTCGCTCCAATTTTCGGTAATACTGCGTCTCGAGCACTGCCGACTGAGCACGAAATGGATCGTCGTCTCGGCCACAAACGATGTGTTGGAACGTAGGATTTGGAACGTTTGGATATCTAATATTTCTATCACTCCACGTAATGGTTTAAGATCTTTATTTCATTTCTCTTAAGATTATCCATCCACCATTAATCCATCTGAGATTCCCAGCACACGGCCGGTTTTTCGAACGGTGGATTGGAATGTTGTGGATTGGAGTGCTCGTGTCTGTGGACTCTTAGGCTAAGATTCAGAGTCGATTCTAAGCGTAGACTTTGGCTTCCATATGTCAAAACTGTATAGAATTTTGACGTATGGAAGCGTAAGTCCACGCTTAGATTCGTCTCTGAATCTCAGCCTTACAATACATAAAACGCAGTAGATGCTTTCTTCAAAAACAGTGCGATTCCAATGCAAATAATAATGTACCTCTTATCATTTCCAATTTTTTTATTGTTTTGTGAGATGGATGTACTTACCGATTATAGTAAGAACCATGTTGTAAGTTTGGAATATACTGAACTGGAGTTCGTCCCAGCCGAATCGGTACCGCGTAGACATGTACATGATAGCCATTTCACCTGAAGACAAATAATAATATTAAGGTGACTTTTAAAACCGTAACCGGTGGGTTTCATCAATTCCCTAGAATTGAACGTTATGAAAAATTATTAAAAAAGTATACCTTATCACCTGTTAGCTTTAAACCTAGCTTTTGTTAGTGGTAGGACTAACTCTTCTGCGAGTGCCCGCCTGGTGTTGTGACCAACCGCTTTGCTCGTGAAGTCTGCCGCCAAGCTGTAATGTGCAAGCATTACTGTGTTCCGGTTTGATGAGCAGAGTAGCCAGTGAAATTACTGGGCTTATGATAATTAATACCTAATCTCTTAGGGTAACGAGCGCACTGCAGTGCTGCGCAAGTTCTGGGTGGCATTGAAATTTTTATAGGCCGGCGTTATGCTTAACATCAAGCAAACGACCAGCTCGTCTCGTTACCAAATAATATTAAATAAAGAACTTTGTCCTAGAACAATCTTTGATTTATCACACTTCACAAGCCAATTTAAATTTAGCTCCACCTAACACAAACCAAAACCCAACAAAATAAAGGCATTTTTACCATTCATGGGTCCCACCAAGAAGCAGGTTGCTCCTAACAAAATGAGCAATCTCAAAGTCCTGCTATCTTTTGTCTTCTTGAAAACAACTTTCAAAGAGTTCAGCAGATGAGCTGGACTGAAGAAAGTCTTGATGAAGTAGATAAAGCCACGGTTGTCGTGCTAAAACACAACAGACGTATTGATCATAATCAATGTAATTAATGGTAACAAGTCACTGTAACAAATGTTACATAAACAAGTCGATGAAACAAAATTTGTTATTTTCTGGGTGTAAACCTTATTTATTTAAAAACTAGCTGTGGCCCGCGGTTTCAACCGCGCGAACATGTAGGGTTTTAAGGGTTTTATTTTTTTGAGCAGATCCCTAAATCTTTTTAAAATAAAAGTTGCCCAAGTTACACCTAATAAATTCAGCTATCTACCCGTCAAAATCGGTCCAGCCACTTCGAAGATTACCCGGAACAAAGAGACAGACAGAAAGACAAAGATATAAATAATTGTTTTTGTTATAGGTACTGTATATACTTTCATACGCATTTGGTAAAAAGCTATTATTTTGACATTACAAACAGACAGTTCAATTTTATTTATTTACTCACTAAACTTTTCACTTAAATGTATGTATAGATAATTTATGTTTTTTTAGTATAACACGTAGTAACACATGGTCCATGCCCTTATTAGATTATGTCATTAATAGTAATAAAATAAAAATAAATACGATATTATTATTTTTTAACGATGAATAAATGTTAAAACATGGAACGATAAATGTAGTTATATTCGCCCAATTAAACTAATATCAGAATATTATAGTTTCGATCCGTAAGAAGCCCATTTTTAACAGACTCCAAACAAGGAGAAAGTTTTCAAATTCGCCTGGTTTTTTTTTTGGCGAATTTACTCGATTTCCGCCTATGTCAATCGATGATTCATTTTTCATGAACAGGATATACGAGTATTATCTTAATGGTGGTTCTTATGAAAAAAATCACCCATAAATTGCAAAAATGAAGAATAAAATTTCAAATTTAAATTTAAAATTTCGTCACCCGGTTCGCGCTGTTTTTTAAAAGCAATTATATATTTTTAGATCATAATAAAAATAATTATATGTATACTTATTTAAAACGTACATTTCAAGCGATAATTATTCTATTTATTTTTAATTTTTCGTTAGATATTGTAATTCTACATTATTTTTAACTTTTTAATAGTTCAAGTAATAGAAACTTAAGTTACTCTTATCTTGAAAGACCGTGAAGTGCGCCTTGCGGAACACAGCAAAGGAAAGCGTATTTTTTTGCTCAAAAGTCATGCTATGTGGCTATTAGAATAAAGATCTACCATGCGTAGTGAAGAGGTTACTCAATAATGAGTATGTAGTTTATATGATTTTAAGCTCATCAACTCTAAATCTTTGGCCCTCATCGCTTCGAAATGCATGAATTGATTGTTAAATTTAATTATGCTTACCTCTTTGTGTTCCTTTGTCCTGACAGGATCAGATAAGACGAAAGTAAGGTAGCTTATATTTAGCACAGCTACAGTAAGAGAAGTAATGTACACCGTGAGGTATCCGAAGTTCTTCAGTATCACTCCAGAAAGCGCAATACCAATTGGCATACCAATGTATACACAAAAACTAACCAGCCCCAAACGGTATGTTCTGTTCTCATTTGTCGTAATATCAGCAATGTAACTGAACACTGCCATGAAATAGATAGTCCAGCCACCAAACAAGGCACCAAGTATAGCTTCACTAAAAATTTGGTACTCGACTTTGAGTTGGAGGAAGAAAATCGTGTTAATTATATTGCTTGTTTGCACGAGGACTTCTCCTATAAGCGGCATTATCATCATAATTTTCCGGCGACCAGTAGCGTCCATCCATCCTCCAGCGAATATTAACAGGATGCAAGGCAGGACGGATATGATAATACTCTTATACGCTATAAGCCTCGCGACATATTCTTGGGCCATTAACTCGTTAACAGAATTATCGTCAGTGTCCTGGTTTCTCAGCGCATCACAGATGGCATCCGATAAATTCAAATTGACACGACAAGCTTTCTCCAAAGCGAGTGTTTGTGAAGCGTTCTGCGCTAATAAGCTTGCAGAGACAAAACACAGTGTTGATGGTTCCATCGTGATCGCTTTTCTAAAGCTATTCAGCCGCTGTAACACAGTGGGTTTCTCTTCCGTCATCTTCTATTTTGCTAGATTATTTTATGTTCACTTGTAATTTATTTTTGTTGAGAAAGTCACGCAGCTGTTTTGCATCTGTTCTAAAGCGGTTCTGAAATTATATTATACTATGGATTCCAATTTTTAAGTGACCCGTTTTGCGATGTATGATCGTCTTTGATAAATATTTTACGATAGGGTTCTTCTTTAAATAATCGTGTTTTATTGTAAGATAAATTTGTCGTGATAAGATTATAATATTCGGTATTATTTGATAAGTTTGAGAATCACTATTCAGCGGAAATGAAAGCTTATTTATTGCTTTGGACAGGTTATGGTTTATGCATTGTTTATAATCAATTGATTAAGTTCTTTGTATTTGCGTAATGGAAATTTATCGGTGTTGTTTTTTGTGTTTATGACAATATCCAGGGAATAGGCAGCAGCATTCTCTTCGGTCAAGATCATAATCTACTGTGATCAACAACACGCCTGCCAAGCGTGGTGTATTGTGTCAATCCCCCCGATGAAAATGACACACAAATTTACGGCCACCAGTCCCTGGCAGCTCCGCTGTTCATGGCCATGGTAGCGGCTACTGTAACGGCGGAGCAGAGGGTGTGAATAATCTCCGGCAGAGATCCGGCTAATAATCCCACAAACGACCCCTGGCCCTGGCAACGTACAATAAACGGACGCTCAGGACTGATGAAAAGATGGTCGAGTTGGAAGAGATGGACAATTTACGCTGGGATGTTATGAGCTTATCAGAAGTCTGAAGACAGGGACAGGACATGGTAATCCTAAATTCCGGTAACTTGTTCTTCCACCAACAACAAGGCAAGCAAAACAAAGCAAAGACAAAAGACCAAGAGAAACAATCCCAAGGGGTGTCGGGTTTCTCGTCCGCAAGTCTCTCGTAAATAACGTCGTCAAAGTCGATAGTGGGTCGGTTAGGGTAGCGTACCTTATACTCAGAGTAACCAAACGGTATTTGCTGAAGGTCATACAGGTATACGCACCAACATCAACACATACACAGATGATGAAGTAGAAGCTATGTATGAGGATATATCTGAGGCCATGCAAACTTCGGCAACCTACTTCACAATTGCTATGGTAAACTTCAACGCCAAGCTGGGCTCGAGGAAAGGCGATGTGTTAAGAATGGGGCTATTTGGATATGGACAGTGGAACCCGATGGGAGAAAGGCTGGCCGAATTCATGGAGAAGGGGGGACTCTGCGATGAACTCCTTCTACGAGAAAGCCTTCGTCGATTCAATCGAGCCTCGGGCGGTACTGCAGTCCTTGCAGCGATACAAAATTGTCTATAGGTATATCGAAGTGTTGAAATGCTTGTACAGCAACGCCACCATATCAGTCCGAGTACAGGACCAGAGCACGAAGCAAATCCCATTGCAAAGAGGCGTGAAACAAGGAGCCGTTATTTCTCCGAAAGTGTTCACAAATGCATTGGAGGATGCTTTTAAGCTCTTGGACTAGAAAGGATCAGGCATCAACATAAATGGCGAGTGTGTGACTAACCACCGTTTTGCCGATGACATAGTCATAGTGGCGGCATCACGTGAGGATCTCGGTACCATGCTCAACGGCATGTTGGGAACAGAGTTCAGTAGAGACTGACTTTACTGAACCCTGTTCCCAACAGGTTGGTCTTAATATGAACATGGACAAGTCGAAAATTATGTTCAATGTCTATGTTTCACCTAGTAGCAGTGTAGTGTAATAGCTCCTTCCATATTTTATTTGTTGCACACCACCTCTTTATTATTATCACGTTTATGCAATCCATTCTTATTTCTAAAGTTATCTATAAAAGATTGTCTATAGCGATAATACCACTGTTTGTGTTACCATAATCTATACATACATACAATAAATTAAATTGAAGTGTCTGTTTATAATATCAAAATAACAGCTTTTTACTAAATGCATATGAAAGTATATAGGTACGTTACGCATAACAAAACAACCATTTTTAAAATTTTTGTCCGTCTGTCTGTTTGTTCCGGGTAATCTCCAAAATGGCTGGACCGATTTTGACGGGACTTTCACTGGCAGATAGCTGATGTTACAAGGAGTAACTAAGGCTATTTTAATTTTAGAAAAAAAATTAGGGTTCGGTGCAAAAAAAATAAAACACATGAAATCCAATATCACCACGCGGGTGAAAACACGGGCAACAGCTAGTTGGTTAATAATTCCCTTGTTTTTGTATGACAATAATTCAGGTTTTCATTTCATTCATTTTTGTGATGTATATATTTGTGTGAATAATTAATGTTTTTATTATTCACACAAATTATTGTTTTTATGCCTTTAGGTATATTTGTTTTCTCCGTCTCCTTCAGATTAGGTATATTTTTTATACGTTTTTCTGTCAATGTCAAAGTGAGGCCAGTGAATGGTTTTATGAAAATTGCCCGGTAGGAAAATATGAGAACATCTATACAAATAAATAAAATTGAGCTGTCTGTTTGTAATATCAAAATAACAGCTTTATACTAAATGCATATGAAAGTATATACGGTAAAAATAGGTTTTTTTGTTTCTATGTATAGGAAAATATTTTATGTATTTAGATTGAAGATATGACGATTCTCAATTTGAATTGATAAATAGCGATGAGATAGGTAATCATTTCATTATTCAATCATTCATCGTTTAGCTATAGATATAAGAAAATGTTATGTATTTAGATCGAAGATAGGACGAACCTGAATTTAAATTGATACATAGCGATGAGATAATAATTTCGATAAGAAAGACTGTTATTCTGCCTTCGATTAGGATAACGAAAATGGAGGTGAATTTTGATCACTCTTGAAAATATCAGTCATCATGAGTCAGTCAAATTACTGTTACTGTACAGGTGTTACGGGCGGGCGTTATGTTCACTAGCAAACGACAAGCTCTCTCATTACTTGCAAGTGTAATATTAATATGTTGCTGGAATTGGGATGTTGACTGATTTTGGGAAAGTGTTTAAAACGATGCGAATGGGCTTAATATAACCCAAAATATTTAAAATTACTTTTTGTATACAGCTAATACTTTAATTTTCATGTCTTTTAAATGCCAATTTTAGTTTCGCTCCAAAACGCCAATACTGGTCAGGTGGTCGATGTGACGTCACGATTCCTGGCACAGATAACTATATTCACAGAAATCACTCTAATATACTAGGCAGAAAGAGCAATATACTCATTTCGATTTAGAAAGTGACTTCACGCGCGTTTTATGTCACGTGACTTCGGAGTGATGCGATTACATTTTGATTATTAAATTAAAATTATATTCCTTAAAAATAAACAGAAATATTGTGTCATAAAAACTACCGTTTCGCGGCAAAATTATATTTTTATTTTAATACAGTCAACATCCCAATTGTGAATTTTTTGTTTGAAATGTAGGTTCAATTTAGTTTGTGTTAAAGTATTCCTGTTCGAGCACACATAGCATGTCGGAGGCGCGCGCGTGGAGCGTGGTGCGGGGTGCGCTCGCGCCACTTCACTCATCATCATCACAGATCACTAATATGTAGCTAGCCTCACCACCAAGGATCCGAGGACACCACTCGCGCACCAGAATTATATCTACAGTTATTTGAGTTGGTTAATATTACAATATCAGTTCTACAGCCCCCTAATTTTCATTTAAAGTCATAAATAGGACCCTAAACAATTCCTTTAGTTACCGTATATAACCGTATAAGATAATTTTTTTTATGTTATTTGGTAACTAGACGAGCTGGTCGTTTGCCTGATGGTAAGCATAACGCTGGCCACTCAGAACTTTGAAAGACAAAGGCCTGCGCGGCACCGCAGTGCGCTCGTTACCCTGAGACACTAGGTATTAAGTCTCATAAGCTTTTTAAATTTCACTGGCTACTCTGATCATCAAACCGGAACACAGTATTGCTTGCACATTACTGCTTGGCGGCGGACTTCACAAGCAAAGAGGTGGTACCAACCCAGACGGACACTCGTTGAAAAGTGCCCTACCACCTGGTAGGTACAGGTTGTAAATAGGTATTTCTGTCTCCATTCGATTAAATAAGATTGCATCCAAACTGACAAAAACATGCAAAGTGCATATTTTTTACCTCATCCCTTAATAATAGTATTATTGAAACTGCAATATAGAATAGAATAGATCAGATTATCACAATTATGATATAGCTATTCGGGATTTCAAACAAATATACTATACAAAAGGTGTATGTATATTATGTATGTTTGTCTGCGCATTTCTCCGAAACTATTAATCGGATTTTTTTTATTTTTTTTTACTTACATTTACTTCAACTTAGGGAACAGCGTAACTTTCATCAAAATCGGATCAGTAGTTTAAAAGATATGAACCAAAATGTTATATGAAGTTAATTTATATTTATTATTATTATTTCCGCGTTTCCGCAAGAACCGTGCATTTTTCCGGGATACAAAGTAGCCTATGTTACTCTCCGGTCCCTAAACTATATCTATGCCAAAAATCACGTCGATCCGTTGTTCCGTTGCTGCGTGAATAAAGGACAAACCAACAAATCAACAAACACACATTCGCATTTATATTAGTAGTATAGTAGGAAGTAGGATAGTAGGATGTAACATTTGTCACATAGACTTGTTTGGTAAGACTGGTCAGAATTTTAATTTTGTAACGTATTTAAATTTGCGCCAAGTAAAGTTTATTTTTATATCTTTACAAATTTTTTTTTTTTAAATGTTATTAGTTAACGAGACGAGCTGGTCGTTTGCCTGATGGTAAGCATAACGCCGGCCCATAACGTTTGCAGTGCCACCCAGAACTTTGAAACACAAAGGCCTGCGCGGCACTGCAGTGCGCTCGTTACCCTGAGACATTAGGTATTAAGTTTCATAAGCCCAGTAATTTCACTGGATACTCTGCTCATCAAACCGGAACACGGTAATGCTTGCACACTACTGCTTGGCGGCAGACTTCACGAGCAAAGTGGTGGTAACAACCCAGACGGACACTCGCAGTAGAGTTAGTCCTCCCACTAACGTAAACATGTAGCTGAAACGCTCTACCAGGATATTATTGTCTGTAAACTGATATGTAGGATGACTATAAATAAATAGGTGATCGTAAATACACACAAAAATTAACTTACAAATTCTTTAATTAAAAATAAATCATAATACTATATTTTTCTTTGCGTTGTCTTATAGCACCTTGTATATTGTACTAAACGTTGACGACATTTATGGCAACAGATAGTAATGTGTAAAAACATAATAATTAATAGTTACTATAAATAAATTATCACATACATTGTCCCTGATCCCTAACTAGGATTCCATTTGTCTAGGAAATCAGGAACTACAAGGACCAACTCCCAACTCCCACAAACACGGAACAAATATTTGCACTTGTGCGCCGTTACGGAATCGAATCCTTATACGTTTCTATAGACCTGTGCACTACAGGGGTTTGCTATTAGAATTATTTCATATCAATTATTATTATTTAGGTACAATAAAAATTATGAGTTCTCAGCTCAAATGCAGTTGTTTCGTCTAGAACGACCCTGATGTACAGTCATGGTAAAAATACCTTCGTTCAATTTTTCAAATTCTTTCCTTTATCACGAAAGGACACACTAATTTTAGACCTTACGGCAGTTAGCAGACTATTTTATAGAATACTAGTATTTAATGCAGTGATAACAAAGGTTACAACAGCATTCACCTTTGACCACTATCAACATAAAACCTTCTTAATGGCCTGGCTATTTAGAAAAGTAAATCTAAATAATTGTTTATTTATCTGTCAAAGTCAGTCGCTATTGATTTTCTCTTTGTTCATAAATCTTATTATAATAGAATCGTTGTCACGGTAACACAATACTGTCATAGACTAGATAAATAGATTTGAGTTAGGAGTCTTAACACCAAACAACTACTGCGCAAACAAAAATAGACCTTGTGACAAACCATTTCTTACTATGTCTGTAAAAATTTATCTGCATCATTACGTCCACTGCTGAACAGATGCGTACTCCATCTTCTAAATTATTTAAAAAATACGGCAACTTTAGCCATCTAGTACGGTTAAGGACCTTTAGACGTTTCTATGAAATTTATTTCGAATTAAACTTTTATTACCAATCACAGCCTTACTAATAACCCTTATAAGGTTTGAATAGTTATTAGTTATACAATGTTTCATCTCTTTCGATTCAGTTTAAAATTGTCAAAGAACAACAAAGACAAAACATTGTGTAGGCAACTGTACCAACATTATACACCGTTTAGTATTAAGACCCTCAGAAGACAAGACTGCTGCTTTTTCTTTCTGGAAGTCTTGAGATCTTAAAAAGTAGATAAATATCTTATTTAAAATATTCACACACTAACTTCTGCCCGTGGTTTTAACCCGTGTTTCCACAGGAATCGTGCATTTTTCCAGGATAAAAAGTAACCTATGTTAATCTTCAGTCTATTAACTATATCTATGCCAAAAATCACTTCGATCCGTTGCTCCGTTAAAGAAACTGCGTGAAAGTAGGACAAACCAACATACACAAATACACTTTTGCATTTATAATATTAGTAGCAAGTAGGATTACACTCGTACGCAAAAATTCCTACACTATCGATTTCTAATAGTAATAATATTAAAAATAATTTCAGTTTAAAAAAGAGTACCTACTTAAAAATATTACAATGACTGCATAGACTCCGATCTGCTTATCTTCTTGACTCTCATATCCCTTCGGTGTTTATAGAGTAACCATCTGAAAGTAAAAAATAGAGACGATTAAAAGGTGAACGAAAGTGGTTACCAAGAACGAGAACCGGGTCTCAAGAGCAGCTTCTAGAGCTCTCCAATGTGTGCGTAATGACAGGTTTTTATCTCAAGGGTTATAGCTAGCAAGGCCATCAATAGAAAATGGCCTACCATCGTTACATTTAGACCATTGTATCACGGTGGTTTTCATACACCGATAGCTTAAGCTTATTCACATTCAACAATTCGAGTTCCGAGGGCGTTACTTTGAAAATCGAACGTCGAAGCTTCGACTGTCGGATCGCAGTTTTCCGATCATGAAACTGTTTCCGATCCATCAGTTGAAATTTTGTCTTTCACGGTAGGAACGATTCGTCAGCCGAAGCTTCGACTTTCAGAGTAAGGTCCCACTGGACTGGACCAACATACGAGTACAGGTGAGCAATCTCACTACCCCTGGGAATTTGAAGCTATGATGGCTCTTGAGTCATCGTAGCGTCAAATTTCAAAAACATAAAAAAAAATTACAAAGACTCTGACTAAATTGGTAGTAATCCTGCCTGCAAAGCGAGAGGCTCTGGGTTCGATTCCCGGCCGGGTAGATTTTGTGTGGTGAACATA
The DNA here is from genome assembly GCA_907269065.1 of Crocallis elinguaria. Lineage (NCBI taxonomy): Eukaryota > Metazoa > Arthropoda > Insecta > Lepidoptera > Geometridae > Crocallis > Crocallis elinguaria. Next base: position 3,289,101 of record OU026079.1, on the reverse strand, counting down.
AAACATGGGTACATAGAAATGGGTCTTGGACTTCCGTTTTATGTACCGAAATTGTGTGTGCCACCTGCGACACAGGGAGCCCTATTGCAGGGATATGAGTGTGTATGTTTATGTTATGTTATTTAAAAAAAACGAAATAATAGTCTGTTCTACTGGACTTTGAGACCTAATACGCAATGTCTCAGAGTAACGAGCACAGTGCAGTGGCACGCAAGCCTTAGTGTTTCAAAGTTCTAATTGGTACTGCAATTTTCATGGGCTGGTTATAATGCTATCAGGCATACGACCGGCTCGTCTCCTTATCCAATAGTATAAAAAAAACTTACATGAACACCAAGAGAGGAGGTATCGTCAGAGCTGCTCCCATTAAGAAGACAAATCCGGGCATTACACTCATGGTCGCTGCGTACACTTGAGTGTACAGAGGCACGTAGCCCAGCGGCATGAGGACCTCGACTATGGCAACTATCGAGTTTAATTTTGCTGAAACGATCAATAAAAAGAGTCAATATAAAACAAATTAGTTGTGCCTTCCGAATAATTGAATATGGTACTTATAAAACGGAAACTATACATCAAAGCATTGCTCATCAATAAATATTGGAAAGCAATTATTGTTCTAGGTTATGTAGTGACCATTTTGATTTTGATTTTTAAGACGCGAGCATGTTTAATGGTTATAGTTTAATTCATTAACCCTCAAAGAAAACATCAATGACAAGCACCAGCGATGGTGGCGCCATCTGAGATTAGCTTTGCCTGTGCCTCACCATTGCAGTAGGTCTCGCGGTAGACAAGAGTGATAATGAGAGAGAGAGAGAGACGGACCGTGCGCTATTCAAATTGGTCAGACATATTGCATTGGCGGGAATAATATGAGCCTAAAGTGATAATATAAATACTCTTAAGTGTTAAATTTTCCGTAAGATACAACTCGTAGGCTTGTGAACACATGTCTTTGCTTTTGAAACTAGTTCACAACTAGAAACTTTTATGATTCGCAAAAAGAATAAAAAGTAATGTTTTAAGTTTAATAACTTAATGATTTCATAAAGGGTTAATACCCTTTGTGAAATCATTGACGACAAGGAAAGATCTCATATAAGTAGAATAAGACCTTTGTACTAGTTTGTAGTTATGCAAAATAAATGAATATTAATATGAATATTACAAAAATATAGAAATGACTCCTGAAAGGACATAAAAATAACAAATAAAGCGTGCTGATATGAAATACAATTAATTCATTTTAAATCTTCTTACCTATTTCATATGGTTCTACAGTTTTCGAAAATATTGATCTCATAGCTATGAAGGCCGTTCCGTTTAGAATATCGACGAAAGGTCCTGAAAAAATAAATAAAAGATACTTAATGCTTACTCATCCTGTGAGAAAGTGGGAAAGTTTCCTGTTTTACTGTGGTCCTCTAAAATCGGATAATGATTGCAATAAAGTGCCATAAGAATTATATGTTTCAGGTGGAACTGCGAATGTAATTCAAAAAGGTTCCATTGAGTTTTACCATATTATAAAATACTGTTTCCAAACTTAACTGTTTTAATCAATTATGTATAAATTATAATTTTGAGATATCTGCGAATTTTGTGAAATAAATAAAAAAACTTTAATTTACCTAAATAGAAAACTGCTCCAGTAGTTGCAAAGCAATAGACAAATGCACCCAGGATCTTGCTGCTTGTAGACAGGATGCCTATGACAGAGTCGTGCCATTTGAGTGTCTTACTAATCACTAAGACCGCAAACATTGTACCTGAAGGAATAAAATGTAATTATATTTAGGAACAGCGATCTATTATTTTTCCAACCTCGACGTGACTCGAGAGACCTTCGAGAGATCCGAACAAAATATTGTTTCGTTATTTTAAGATTAGTTTATGAGAGTAGAACAACTTCACAGCGTGTTGAAGACAAGATGTTTCTCTCCAAAAATTTAACTCAGTGCTACTCACTTGACACTGAGTCGAGTTATGTTGGAGTTAATATTTAATGATATACAAAGTTAAATAAGAAAGATACATAATAATGTATCTCTTATAATTTTCCAATTTTTTATTGTTATTAGTGAGATGGAATGACTTACCGATTATAGTAAGAACCATGTTGTAACTTTGGAATACACTGTACTGGAGTTCGTCCCAGCCGAAACGGTATCGCGTAGACATGTACATGATAGCTATTTCACCTGAAGAACAAATAATAATAATGAGGTAACTTTTAAAGATGTAATAAGGTTTCAGAAACTTAATTCTCAAATAGATATTTTTTCAGCAATGCTAAGTATATTGCAAAAGTTCTTCCTATATCTATAAAGAGTGTTAGGAAAAAAGTGTTATAATTGCAAAGCCTAAACTGACAGTAAAGGGTACTGAGAAAAGTTTGTTTAACTTATAAAATGCATGCACTATTGGAGAAAACAAAGCTGTTAAAAGGAATTTAATCCATCAGCTTTCTTCAGTCTTTCTTCCCTACGATTGACTATTATGCCTTATGATTTTAAAAATGTTTAGTTATCACCTGATAGCTTTAAACCTTGTCCTTGAACAATTTTGATTTATCACACTTCACAAGCCAATTCAAATTTGGCTCCAGCTAACACAAACCAAAATCTAACAACATAAAATCATTCTTACCATTCATGGGTCCCATCAAGAAGCAGGTTGCTCCAAACAAAATGAACAATCGTAAAGTCCTACTATCTTCTGTCTTCTTGAACACAACTCTCAAAGAGTTCAGCAGGTGAACTGGACTGAAGAAAGTCTTGATGAAGTAGATAAAGCCACGGTTGTCGTGCTAAAACAAGGTGGACGTAATAACTACAATTCATGTAATCAATGGTAAAAGCAACTAAGACTTTCCATTCATAGTTAATACAATTTGACAAACTATCATCAAGTATAAATAATAGTATGTTCCTTCAATTGCACTTGTCAGCCAGTTCTATGGTAGTTTTCGATGATCACTATGATCTCCGACCACATCGATCAGGTGGGATAGCGGTCGGAGGATAATATAATAACATAATATCAAGTATAAAAAATACATGACCCAATCTGTTACTATAGTTAATACCTGCGCGATTGGTGAGTGACCAACTGACCACTATGTTTATAAACTTATACGATGTAGTTTACGGTTTAGTTTTATCAATATTTATTTTATAAATCTAGAGAAAGTCGTCACTAATGTTTACCTGATAAATCTTTATCTGTTTACGTCGTCTATCCTATTTATGAAAGGAACATTTTCATTATGAATGAATCACAAAGTATAATAGATAAGACTGTTTAAGGAAAAAAAATAGTGAAAACTGAATGAGTACACACCAATTTTCGATGTCCACTATCAAGATACTCGTAGGTATAAAGATATGAAGATACTCAAGTAAATAAGGGCTTGCCTTTTTCACACCTTGAAGGTGTTTGAACGCTAAATATTACTGGTTTTGGTAACGTCAACGTTAAAAGTAAGTTAGGTCTATTTCCAGGAATTGGCCCACACAACTTTCAAATAGTGATTAGATTCATTATTCATATATCTGAGAAAGGAAGAGCAATGTAGTGTTTCTTTCTGTATTAGATAGTAAAAAGGCATTTAGCCCGTTAAAAAAATTACAAAAACTCTTTATTGCATACTAATACATAAGACGTCATACAATGTATGATGAAAATAGAAATAATTAACAAATATACGGTAATACAATCGGCGGTCTTATCGCTATAAGCAATTTGATTTTTTTGTCAAGGTTGGCAGCATGTGACCATTTGAATATAGCTCTATCGTGTGCTGAGGTTACTCAATAATCAGACGTTTATCTGATTATCTCCTAAGCTCTAACTCACAATTTCATTAAGGCTTCATCACTTCGAAATTCAAAGATAAATGATGCTTACCTCTTTTTGTTCCTTTGTCCTGACAGGATCAGATAAGACGAAAGTAAGGTAGCTTATATTTAGCACAGCTACAGTAAGAGAAGTAATGTACACCGTGAGGTATCCGAAGCTCTTCAGCATTACTCCAGAAAGCGAAATTCCAATTGGCATACCAATGTATAAGCTGAAACTGACTAGCCCCAAACGGTATGTTCTATTCTCATTCGTCGTAATATCCACAATGAAACTAAACACAGCCATAAAAAAGATATTCCAGCCACCAAACAAGGCGCCAAGTATAGCTTCACTAAAAACTTGGTACTCGACTTTGAGTTGGAGGAAGAAAATCGTGTTAATTATATTGCTTGTTTGCATGAGGACTTCTCCTATAAGCGGCATTATCATCATAACTTTCCGGCGACCAGTAGCGTCCATCCATCCTCCAGCGAATATTAACAGGATGCAAGGCAGGACGGATGTGATAATACTCTTATACGCTACAAGCCTCACGACATATTCTTGGGCCATTAACTCGTTAACAGAATTGTCGTCAGTGTCCTGGTTTCTCAGCGCATCACAGATGGCTTCCGATAAATTCAAATTGACACGACAAGCTTTCTCCAAAGCGAGTGTTTGCGAGGTGTTCTGCGCTAATAAGCTTGCAGAGAGAAAAAATATTGTTGATGGTTCCACCGTCATCGCTTTTCTAAAGCTGTTCAGCCGCTGTAACACAGTGGGTTTTTCTTCCGTCATCTTGTATGTGGCTAGATTTTTCACTTGTAATTTATTTTTGTTGAGGACGTCACGAATCTGAACTACATCTGCCTTAAATCGGTTCTGAAATTATATTATATTATTCCAAGTTTTATTTGACCCGTTTTATGATGTATGTTCGGAATAGATAATTCTTTTACATTGGGGTTCTTCTTTAAATACTCGTGTTTTATCGGAAGATAACAAACATATGTATTTGTAGATTATAATATTCGGTTTATTTGATAAGGTTGAGGAAAAAAAAATCACTAATCGGAAATGAAAGCCTACTTAGACTGGTTTGTGCAATAATAGTTTATAATCAATTGATTACGTTTTTTGTGTTTCAGTAATAGAAATTTATGTATTGTATTTTTTATAATTTTTACAAATATGTCCAGAATTGAAAATTTAATACATAGTGGCCGTATGAGACTATAAGTGTATTTATACTATTGATGCTGAAGATAAACTGATAATTCCATAGCTTCCGAACCAGTGTACCTACCTCAGTACATAAACGAACTCAGTACCAAAAAAAACAGCACTGTATTAAAGTTACCGGTTAAGTCAGTGAGGAACATTCTGACAATACGTGGTGTGTTAAGGAGAACAGGCGCAGGACAGTCTTTGGTGTAAATTATGATATTACCTGCTAGGCCACCAACCCTGTTCCATCATCTGACGACAAGACGCACCAAGCGTTTTGCTTCAAAATTCATCATTTTTATTTTGTGAATTTTTTTGCCAGCATTTGTATTTAGAGCTAGTGTGGCCGAACGGGAACTTGTGCGTCTTTCAATCCGATTTTGAACGCCACTAATCCGACGCACCATAGTTCGAATTTCGACTCGGCCCGCACCAAAGACGTATATTATGTGATGTGCGGATTATTCACACTCGCTCTAAAACGGTGAAAGAACACATCGTGAGGAAACCGGCATTTTCAAGAACCACATAATTCGAGGACATGTGACATCCTCCAAGCAGCACTGGGGCCCCGTGGTGGATCATGGCCCATACCTCTCTCTCTGAGAGAAGGCCGGTATCCCAGCAGTGGGAGCGTAAGATAATGATAATGATTTGTATTTCCTGAATACTACAATTTTGGAGTTTTCAAGAAAAAAGTGAACAGGTATCAGAAGATACCTGTTCACTTGCCTAGAACCTAGAACATACCTTGTAACTTGCCTAGAAAGGCAAGCGTGCTATATCGTCGCTTACTTACCATCAGGTGAGATTGCGGTCTAACGCAAGCCTATACAGTATTAAAAAAAATACGAAATTTTCGTTCTGAACGTCGTGACACCTTCGTGTCGTGTTTATACCTTCGTTAGTAATATCTATATCTATGTAAAAGCAGACCACATCGCTCGCAGAACGAACAACCAATGGGGAAAAAAGGTTCTCGTGGGGATCACGAATAAGTGGCGTTCTATGAGGAAGGTCTGTGTTTAGGAATGGACATCTTCCGGCTGATGATGATAACTATTAGTACGAGTATAATTATAATGTAGTAACCAGCGTGCAATGATGCTCATAACTTCAACTAGTATCTAATACAGCCAGGGTCACATGATAAAAAGATAATTTTTTTGTTTAGCTATAGATATAAGAAAATATGTTATACAGTATTTATATTGAAGATAGGACGAACCCGAATTTGAATTGATGCACAGCGATGAGATAATCATTTCGATAAGAAATACTGTCATTGGTTCTGTCTTCGATGACTATAAGGAAAATGGAGATGTATTATGTTATATTACATTGTATTGCGTTATGTCGTCGCCAGCAGTCGCTGTTCGCAAGTCCGGCGTGGCGAACCCACCACGCTAACAACACGCCTACAGTACGTGCTCTGTCGCTTTTGAACGCGTTTACGTATGAGTGCCATCAGTTAGTCAACATTTTTCATAGCCATTTTAGCATAGTCGTTATTGAATTAAATATTTGCTTAAGTTATAATTTAAAATAGATAAGCGTTTTGGAGTATTCTGTAAGATATCTGGAAATAAATAAATAAATGACACTACTCATGAAAATATGTTAGCCAGTCAAATTACTGTTCGAGGTGTTACTGCAATTGTTAAGGGTGGGCGTTATGTACACTATCAAGCAAACGACAAGGCTCGATAAATTATATAAAAAATCGATAAAATCCACTTTATCGATTTGAATTGTTAATTTTATCGATAGAAAAGATCCGTACTTGCGCTGCAGTAGTGATAAACTACATAATACAGTCCTTCGCGCTGAGCTCGTGTGTTTATACATATTATCCTATCATACATCCTACTATCCTATCCTACATCTTACTATCCTATCCTACATCCTACTATCCTATCCTACATCCTACTATCCTATCCTAATAAGATTATTAAGGATAGTAAGATTACTATCCTACTTCTTATCCTGTTTTTTAGTATTTTTATAAATTGTAGTCTATGTGTTATTCTGAAGTATAAGATATATTACAGTAATATTTCATTAAAATCCGAACAGTAGTTTTTGGGTGAAAGAGTAACAAACATCCATACATCAATCCATCCATCCTCACAAACAAGTTTGGGTTCGTTTGATTTTTCTATAAAAGTACTATGATCCTAGATGATGTCCAGGGTCTTGATGATGGAGACAGAAGCTGGCCACAGGAACTCTGTGACGAAACGACGTAAATAAATCGAGTTTTGGGCTCGTTTGATTTGTCTTTACAAGTACTCTGATCTTGATGATGGAGCCGTAAGGTGGCTACAAGATTACAGTACCAATTACATATTTTATGAAAGCTTGTCTGGAAAAATTATTATGAGTTATTCAATACCATTTCTTAAGACTGTATTTTTCTTTATGTATCATAAAGGAACTTGTATCTTCTATACCTACAACTAAATAAAATTAAAGTGTCTGTTTGTAATGTAAAAATTACAGCTTTTTACTAAATTCATATGAAAGTATTTACGGTACATATTACCAAACAATTATTAAATTTTTTGTCTGTCTGTTTGTGACGGCTAATCTTCGAAACGGCTGGACTAATTTTGACGGGGCTTTCACTGGCAGATAGCTGATGTTATAATGATTATCTTAGACTACGTGGTTAATCACGGAGCCTAAGTAGAGCGGCAAACTTGGCAGATGAACTGTAGCTGCGAAGCCCCAGATGGAGGGGCTATTAGCGTGGCGGTATCTTTTGGCTTGGTTACTATCTAATACATATCTGGACTATACAATAGATAGTAGTGAAGTTCTTAGCAACTTTCAATCTATAATCGTCATCAGCCCATTATGCTCCGGCTCCGTAGCTAAGTTGGTAGTAACCCTGCCTGCAAAGCGAGGGGTCCCGGGTTCGATTCCCGGCCGGGGCAGATTTTGTGTAAGCATAAAGTTTGTTCTCGGGTCTTGGATGTTTGTGATGTGTATCTGTGTTTGTGTCCATGCCACCTGCGACACAGGGAATCCTAGTGCGAGGGTATGAGTGAAGAAGAAAAAAAATTCGTATTAGTATCATTATGTTTTTTTATACAGGAAGTATTTATCAGTTTCCAATGCTTGGAATTATGTGCTTGTTCATATCTGATTTTGTAAGGTTTATTATTATCTAGATACTTAATAAATCTACTAAAAAGCTAGCGACCTAAATTATCGTAGCGACAATAGTAAAGCTTTAAAGCTACGGGCCACAGTGAAAGTTTCTGTGTGTGTGAATGTCTTTTAGTTTGCATTGCTTAGGACGAGTACCCGATTACCTACTGGTCTGGCTGATATTACAAGTGGGTAGCGAACTTGACAACTGATATTTGACGGGAATTTATTTCAACTAGGTATTTTAAATTATCACAATTGCATCTAATGGCAGCTTTTAAATTTTGATCCCAAAGAACATCGTCCAAATAAACAATTTATGACAAATTTGTTAACAAAATGTAATTTTATTTAAGGCAGTAAAACACATCTGAATCACAATCTTTGATACCCTGATATTGTTCACCACTTGCGACACTTCAATTTCCACGCTGGCGAAGCCACGAAACGCAGCTAGTATTAAACTAAACATTGACGAAATTGTTGCAACAGCTAGTAATGTATAAAAACTTTATTTTATAATTGATACTCACTATAAATCAATAATTTACCACATACATAGTCCCTGGTCCCTAACTAATATTTCCTGTGTCTCATGTGCATCTTTATCTCGTGCGAAATAGAGATAACATGCATTGAAACTCGTCCCAGTGTGTCAAATGAAGACGAATGATGAATGTTTATCAAAGATATCTAACACACAGGTGCCGAATACGTAAAAACAGATGTAGACAATATTAAGGCATTTAGAATGACACTATTTACATTTAAGTCAGCCAGTGCTGTCAAGTCCCCACGGAACAAAAAATATTTAAAAGATCTCACTAAGTACTTAAAGAAATTACAATGACTGCACAGGTTCCGATCTGCTTAACTCCTTGACTCTGACATCCATTCGGTGTTTATAGAGTAGCCATCTGAAAATAATTAAATAGCTATTAATATAAGGTAGGTGACAGTAGTAAAACCTCAAACACAAAACTAAAGAAGACAATTGAGTAGAATATCATCTTCTTGGATTACATTTTTCTTACAAAGCGAACTAACTTAGTTCATAGTGTCTTATAATACCATCTCGAATTATTAGATTGAAAACAACTTACATGAACACCAAGAGAGGAGGTATCGTCAGAGCTCCTCCCATTAAGAAGACAAACCCGGGCATTACACTCACGGTCGCTGTGTACACTTGAGTGTACAGAGGCACGTAGCCCAGTGGCATGAGGACCTCGACCATACCAACTATTGAGTTCAGTTTTGCTGTAAAGATATTATAAGTAAATACTTAATATAAAACAATGCGCTCTTCTCACGTCCGAATATAGTTTGAGTTTCTATAGGCCGTGTGCAGGCTTAGAATAGTAGGTACCACATCTCTTCCCATTGGTGACCTAAGAGATGGCTTAGGCGATATTAAAATAAATTCATTATAATCAATTCTTACCTATTTCATGGGTTTCTACAGTTTTCGAAAATATCGATCTCATAGCTATAAAAGCGGTTCCGTTAAGAAAGTCGATGAAAGGTCCTGAAAAAATAAAAAATACTCAATCCGTAATTATTAAAAGTTCCCTGTTATTTATACTGTCCGGAGGATGAAAGCAATAATTTGCCACAGTATGAGAACTTTTTAGGTAGAACTGCAAATATAATTACCACAGATTTTTAAGTCTGTGATAATTACTAAGTTCATAACTTATTCGACACTTGACTATATAATTGAAAAGGTTTCCTTTGGGTTCAGATCTTGTCATAAAATAATGTTTCCAGACCTAACTATTTTAATGAATTATGTATAATTTATAAATAATTATTAGAAATATGTGAATTTTGTGAAATAAAATTTAATTTACCTAAGTAGAAAATTGCTCCAGTAGTTGCAAAGCCATAGACAAATGAAGCCAGAATCTTGCTGCTTGTAGATAGGATGCCCACAACAGAGTCGTGACATTTGAGTGTCTTAATAATCACTAAGACCGCAAACATTGTACCTGAAGCAATAAAATGTAACATATAGCGAGCAGTCTATTGTTTTGAAAACCTCGATGCCTGTGACTGTCCGAATAACTAATAACGGAAAAAAGGAGCACGGTCGGCACGATACCTAGATAGTATGATCAGCTGGAGGCATACTTGAAAGACTGGCCCTCAAATAGTGAAAGACTGTGAGAAGTGGGAGTAAGGTAACTTAGGGTGCCTTTGCTCTGCAGTGGAACAATATAGGCTGAAAATACTAATAGTATTAGTGAGATGGATGTACTTACCGATTATAGTAAGAACCATGTTGTAACTTTGGAATATACTGTATTGCAGTTCATCCCAGCCGAATCGGTACCGCGTAGATAGGTACATAATAGCCGATTCACCTGAACAACAATAAAAATTTACTAAGGTACCTTAAAGACGAAAAGAGATTTGAGAAACTTAAAGCTAAAATAGAATACAATATAACTAATAACATACTCTTCAGCAATACACTTAATTAAGAATAATTAAGAAAAAAATGTAACAGCAGTATGAAGTAATGTTCTGTGACAGCAGGCAAATCCTAAATTAAAGTATGCTGAGATAAGTTTGTTCAACTGATATAAATCAGACAATAATGGAGAAAAAAAGCTATTATTAGGAATTTCATTCCCCGGTGGGTTTTATCAACAACATAAAATTACTTCTTACCATGAGTGGGCCCCATCAAGAAGCAGGTTGCTCCAAACAAAATGAACAATCGCAAAGTCCTACTATCTTCTGTCTTTCTGAACACAATTCTCAATGAGTTCAGCAAGTGAGCTGGACTGAAGAAAGTCTTGATGAAGTAGATAAAGCCGTGGTTGTCATGCTAAAATATGACAGACTTGTTAATCCCGGTCTATGTAATCTATGGTGAAAACAAAACCCAAACAACATACCTCTTTATGTTCCTTTGTCCTGGCAGGATCAGATAGGAAGAAAGTAAGGTAGCTTATATTTAGTATAGCTGCAGTAAGAGCAGTAATGTACACCGTGAGGTATCCAAAGCTCTTCAGCATTACTCCAGAAAGCGCAATACCAATTGGCATACCAATGTATACGCTGAAACTAGCTAGCCCCAAACGGTATGTTCTATTCTCACTCGTCGTAATATCCACAATGAAACTAAACACAGCTATAAAATAGATGCTCCAGCTGCCGAAAATAGTACTAAGTAAAGCTTCACCAAAAATTTGGTACTCGACTTTGAGTTGGTAGAAGAAAATCACGTTAAGTATATTGTTTATTTGCACGAGGGTTTCTCCGATAAGCGGCATTATCATCATAATTTTCCGGCGACCGGTGGCGTCCATCCATCCTCCAGCGAATATTAAGAGGATGCAAGGCAGGACGGATGTGATAATACTCTTATACGCTGCAAGCCTCGCGATGTATTCTTGGACCATTAACTCGCTAACAGAATTATCGTCACTGTCCTGGTTTCTCAGTGAATCACAGATGGCGTCTGATAAATTCAAATTGACACGACAAGCTTTCTCCAAAGCGAGTGTTTGCGAGGCGTTCTGCCCTAATAAGCTTGCAGAGAGAAAAAATAGTGTTGATGGTTCCACCGTGATCGCTTTTCTAAAGCTGTTCAGCCGCTGTAACACAGTGGGTTTCTCTTCCGTCATCTTTTATTTGGCTTGATTTTTTATGTTCACCTGTATTTTATTGTTTTGAGAACGTCACAAAGCTAAACTCTAAATCTGATATGTTCTGAAGCGGTTCTGAAAGTATACTATTATATTGTGGATTCCAATTTTTATTTGACCCTTTTACGAGGTTATGGTCTTTCATAGTAGTTCTATTACGGTTGAGATCTTTTTTAAATAGTCGTATTTTAACACAAGATAAGAAGATTCAAGTAGAGAGATTTTGATATTACTTTTATTTGGTAAGGTTAAGGAAAAAATATTTTATACCATTCGATAACGAGACTAGAAGGTCGTTTTCTTGATAGGAAAGCGTATCGCGTATATGGCTTATCTATAGATAAGCATAAAGCCACACCATAACAATTGCAGTGCTACTCAGAACATTTGAAACGCAAAGGACTGTGCGACACTGCATTGCGCTTGTTACTATGAGACATTAGGTATTGAGACTCATAAGCCCAGTAATTTTATTGACTATTGCTCATCAAACCGGAACACAGTACCTAATACTATGCACATTACTGCGTGGCGACAGATTACACGAGCAAAGCGATGGTATATACCTAACCAGACGGACACTCGCAGAAGAGGTAGTCCTACTACACGCAGGGAAAAGTTGCGCGCCTTTGTCTTGTCGAGGTAGAGCTATATCTCTTTTTTCAAATTCAAATTCAAAAGTCTTTATTCAAATAGGCCCCAAAGGAGCACTTATGAAAGTTAAAATGACTCTAACAGTGGGCCTTTGCAACATTCATCTACCCGAATCACAGACTAAAACTAATGCTGTCTTTATATCTACAGGTGCTAATATGCAGCGCAAACTCGTCTCCTTATCTCAAACGAAGAGATGATTTTATCAAAGATAACGCACAAATGCCTAGTACGTCAAAAAAGATGCGTGCATTGTAAAGATGCCACGAAGGAACCTTTTTCATTTGCGATCCAGTTTAACGCCTCTTACAAAATGACTTCTACTTTATTTCCGTCGTAGATTGTTTGCTGTTCCTAATAAAATAAAATAAAAATAAAATATATTAATTATACAGACGTATCACATTATCACACAATCGAAAGAGTTTTCGATCCTATTATATTTTGGCGTGACTGTAAATGAATCATTGAAGGTTGTGAATCATTGTAATCTTATGATGATGCACACAAAAACATCTCAAATTATAGTTAGTGAATCATTATGAGAGCGATAAGTATTGAACAACTGAGATAAAAAAGTCTTAATACATCAATCACAAACTACTGTAGCTACTACTCGTCCTACTACAGATTTTCCTTATTTAGATGAATCACAACTTAAAACGTGATATTTGAAATGTGACTCAGGGATTGTTCATATTTCGTGTGGAATCCATCAAATCCATGTTAAAAGTATAGAAAATAGGACATTCTTGTAAAAAAATCTAAATTCGAGCTTTGTTTTATATTGGCTATCAACTTTAGCGTACGGCTTTATGAAAATAACTTTATTATTAGACATAACAGATCCGAGCAGATAAAAAAGAATCAAAAGGGTCAATTTCTACGCAGGGATTTTATTTGATAATATACGTATCTAATGATTCCTATGGAATCCATAATGCTGAATCATTAGATGTAACATGGCGATGATGGCTTTGTCCATACTTGTTACATTTTTCCACATTTGTTATATCTTCCCATCTGCGTCTTCGGGTTCTGCTCCACATAACATTGTGTTTCAAAATTCTGAGTCACTGCAATTGTTTTGGACAAGCATAACGCTTGTCTAAAAACTACACATGGCATGTTTTATTGCAGAGACGATTTTTTTGTTTACTTACTTATTTTTTTTTAATGTTATTTGGTAACGAGACGAGCTTGTCGTTTGCCTGATGGTAAGCATAACGCCGGCCCATAACAATTGCAGTGCCAACCAGAACTTTGAAACACAAAGGCCTGCGCGGCACTGCATTGCGCTCGTTACCCTGAGACATTAGATATTAAGTCTCATAAGCCCAGTAATTTCACTGGATACTCTGCTCATCAAACCGGAACACAGTAATGCTTGCACACTACTGCTTGGCGGCAGACTTCACGAGCAAAGCGGTGGTAACAACCCAGACGGACACTCGCAGAAGAGTTAGTCCTCCCACTAACAGTTCTACTTATGTTATATAGTGAAGTTTGACAGAGAAACGACACCAGCGATAATGCGCCACCAGTGGGATAAATAAGCAGTGTGTCTCCCCATTACTATAATAATTGTCAAGCCATTAATTAGCGGAATACACATTAAGTCATCGTAAGTATTTATGATAAAATGATGCTATTTCCATATTATTATGCTTACTAACGCAGGTTATCTACCTATATAATAAATTCTTTGAATTATACTTTATTATTATGATTATCAAGATAATACATCATTTCGAGTGATCCACAGGCTTATCCTGAGGAAAGGCATGCCAGTAGTGTTTCTTAGGAATTTGAGCCTACCAAAGTTGTGTAATGGTATAAGGCTGCAGTTGAAATCTTTATATCGTAATTTGGTGGAGGCCATAATTTTTCCTGGGTGTTCTCAGGGTAATCAGAATGCCTGCTCATCAACAATCGCAGTGGAACCCAAAAAATTCAAACACAATACCTGTGCGGCACGGCAGTGCTGCCGTGCAACCCTGTATTTTTCTTTTTACTGTTTGATAGAGAGACGAGCAGGTCGTTTGCCTGCTGGTAAGCATAATGCCACCCCATAACAATAGCTGTGCCTCTAAGAACTTTAAAAGACAAAGACCTGCGCGGCACTACAGTGTGCTCCTGAGGTATTAGGTATTAAGTCTCATAAACCCAGTAATTTCACTTGCTACTTTGCTCATCAAACCGGAACACAGTTATGCTTGCACATAACTGTTTGGCGGAAAACTTCACGAGCAAAGCGTTGGTACCAACACAGAAGACGGACAGTCGCAGAAGAGTTAGTCCTACCACCTAATCAAATCATCGCGTGTATCAGTTTTTTTATGGACTATGCTGCGGAGGCTGGGACAGCGCAGAAGCCGTCTAGCCCTAAAAAGTGATGATGTCTCGCTGCTAGCTCAAGGAAACTGCTTCACGCAGCTCGAACCTCGGCTTGGGCTGTTGTCAGATACTCAGACAGAATAATCCCGGCCATCGACTATCCGAACCGCCCGTGAGGTTTTTGCTCAGATCAATTGACATGTGACTCAAATACCACGGATAAATGTAGGTATACTTTACCTGTAGTTATCATTTTATCATACCGTTGTTTACTATATTCCTCTAATGTATTATTATCTATTCCTATAGGTACATCACTATCTTATCTTATTATATCACCTATCGTAAATATAATACGAATGAATAATACGCAATAATATTTGTCACGCACGTTTACATTATTTCGACAGAGCCTTGGTTCCCTATATTTCAAATTAAAAACTAATTTATTCGCTTCAGCTATGGTAATTTTTTTATGCCGTAGGTGGCAAACAAGCAGACGGCCCGCTTGATGGTAAGCAGTTACCGTCGCCTATGGATATCTGCAACACTCGGGGTATTACGGATACGTTGCCGACCTTTAAAGACTCTGTTTAGCCTTCTTTTGAAGAGCCCCATGTTGAAGCATGTCGGAAAGGCCGCAGGTGGGAGCTCACTCCACAATTTGCATGTCCTCGGCAGGAAAGATCGCGAGAAACGCACGGTATGAGATGTTCACGTCTCAATAATGTATTATTATTATTATTTTATATATAAATATATATAAGAACCTGTAATATACGTACGAGGAGAGCGTAAGGGACGTATGAGACGCTAATGCATGATTGATGGTCATGAACCAACCACGGACCGCGCGGATACCATGGAAACCACATACTAAGATCTCAACTCAAAAAAATAGTTTTACTACCACTGCTTCTGCAGTGCAGAAGCCACGGTAAATGCGCGGTGTTGCGCAAGTGATGTATGTAGCGGAGCAATCGTCGCTTTGAGCCCAGGCAGGGAGTGAAAGAGGCAGTACTATCAGGCCGTTTGCTGTTCTTGACTGTTTGTGATTTAACTTCAAGCAGTGCGTGAGCGTGTAATACCTGGTAACCCGTACTTATTGCAAACCGATTTTGACAGAAAAAACGCAAATATGCATTAGCGTCAAATGCCGCCCTATAGTGTGGAGAGCACTAACTACACTAGGCGGTAGTACTAGCTTTTCTGCCTGTGCTTATCTGGGTGCGTACCACCGGTTTGCTCGTATAGTCTGTCACCAGGCAGTAATGTGCAAGCATTAGCTACTGTGTTCAAGTTTGATAAGCAAAGTAGTCAGTGAAATTATTCGGCTTACGAAACTTAACACCTAATGTTGAGACATTAGGTGTTAAGTTTCGTAAGCCGAATGGTTACGTACGCAATGCAGTGTCACGAGTAATTTCTCCGTATGCCCACCACGGCTTGGTTATCGCCTTACCAAAGTGGTTGAACAAGATATAGATTGTTTTCAACATTTTTTACCCTCAATAGGTTGATCACTATCTCATATGATGTTAAGTGAAGTGCTAGAAGAAAACAAACCGCTCGTCTCGTTATCTATTCTACCCGTAGTATAAAAAAGTGTTTGGTGACAGAAGCTTAGCTTGAGCTTTTTTTTCTTTAGTTTTTGGTAACGAGACGAGCTCGTTGTTTACCTGATGGTAATCATAACGCCGGCCCATATCAATTGCAGTGCCATTCAGAACTTTGAAACACAAAGGCCTGCGCGGCATTGCAGTGCGCTCGTTACCCTGAGACATTAGGTATTAAGTCTCATAAGCCCAGTAATTTCACTGGCTACTCTGCTCATCAAACCGGAACATACTAATGCTTGCACATTCCTGCTTGGCGGCAGACTTCACGAGCAAAGTGGTGGTACCAATCCAGACGGACACTCGCAGAAGGTTTAGTCCTACGACTAACAAAACATTTTTAAAAGCTTGCTTAATCATTGTTGCTTGGCAAGCAATAATGATTTTTCAAATCATTGTCAGGCAACAACTAAAAATGCCCTTGTACTATTATTATGGTTGCATCATAATATTTTCCGGTGGGTAGATGCGAAAGGCGTAAAGGAGATAGAAGCCTTGAAAAGCTGATCCACCACAAGGCCGGTTTCAACCATGGCAGAAGGAGATGGCTTTCACTTGGTCAGCTAAATGAAAAAATCCACCTCCTCGGGCCATCAAAGCAATTATTTCTTTCTTTTATTTTCTATTTTTAATTTGATGTGTATTTTTTTACGAAATGACTTTATTGATAATGATCATAATTTTACATCATAGGGTTATATCTTAAACAATCAAAAATAAAAATAGATAACACAAAATTTTTATAAAGTTTATTTACTTAACATGCAGTACTTTACGCAAATAGTAATTGCTAATTACATTACATACACGACACTATATCATATATTTTTTATAATAAATCTATTATAGTATTTTACAAAGTATTACACCGGTGGATCTTTAACTTAAAATAATTTTCTTCCGATCGTAAAATTCAAATCTAGTATGTATTTCGTATTACATATTTTATTTTTCAAGAATGTCAGTACCTAGCAATGAAATTCACGAAAAAAAAGGTAAACATTGCTATAGTTTCCTTACACTCCTCAATATTGTGATCATTGATCGTGATATTGATATGTTCACATATCAGGCACGAAACAAAATGATAACGAATCATTTACTCATCATATCCGTATAACATTCTTGATGACCACATCCATACTAATCCACACTAATATTATAAATGCGAAAGTGTGTTTGTTGGTTTGTTGGTTTGTCCTTCTTTCACGCAATAACGGATCGAAGTGATTTTTGGCATAGATATTGTTTATGGAGCGAAGAGTAATATAGGCTACTTTTTATCCCGGAAAAATTCACGGTTCCTGTGGGAATGCGCGTAAAAACCGCGGGCAAAAGCTAGTCATATATAAGCGAACGGCTTCGGTGGAAGAAAACAGATGGCCAAAATTGTAATTACTTTGACCCCCTTTTGAGATAACATAACAATTCAAATTCATAAATCCTCGAAAACTTTTGTGTCATAGTCCATTTTAAGTTATTGTTTAATTTATAAAACAAACGTTTTTTTTATTTTGTTTGTATAATTTCTCCACGTTGCTCCACTAGCATTGTAGGTAACATTAAACTTGAGCTAAACCCTAGCTGAGTTAATTAGGGATGAAGAGTTTTTACGATCAATCGAATTGCTAAACCTAAGACGTGTGTAATTCAACATCAGTCATTCCATTCGCTGGTTTTTCTATTTTTCGGAGTCCTTTTCTGTGCTCGTAGAGGAGCCATCTGTAAGAAGAAGAACGATTATAAGTTAAGAAGTTATTTTCAACAATTTTTTTTAAAGTTATCGTTAAGTATATTGTCCTAAACAAAGTACTTATCAATAATTTGCTAATACTGTAATTTTATTTACTCTTATTGTGTACTAATGCTTCCATTTATGCATATAGCCCATATGCAGCCAGCAAAAGAGAGTCGCAGGGTAACTCCACAAAAGCTATTCAAACTGGTAAAGTTATATACAAATTCTTACAATAAAAAACAAAAAAGCAACAATACTAGGTAAATTACTGTAGAGGCCGGAAATAAGGCGATTGACGGCCGAGTAATATAATTGGCAAGTGATTTTCGAATAAACGTTTTAATTTAAACGCGGCTGTTAATTGCTATTTCGACCGAGACTAGTATAGTACTTTTTTCCGACTTGCGAGGAGACAAACAAATTAATCGAAAAAAAAACATCCACAGTGTGCAGTCGCGGTAAGAAAATGTTCGTCACCTTAAGGTATATTTTTGCATGTAATAGTGCTAGTTGTTTTGTGTTAAGACTGCTTACTCAAACCTATTTGTCTAGTCTATACCAGTATTGCGTTACCGTGGCAACGATTTTGTTATAATAACATTTATGAACAAATATAAAACTAATGGCGACTGACTTTGACAGTTAAATAAAACCAATTAGAATTGGTTTTATTGCCATAATTCTCTCTCTCTCACTCTGAGAGAAGGTCGGTATCTCAGCAGTGGGAGCGTAAGAGGCTGATAATGAATTAGATTTATTTTTCTAAACAACCAGGCCATTAAGAAGGTTTTATGTTGATGTAAACTAGACAATGGTCAAAGGTGAATGCTATTTTAAAAGTAAAAGTAAAAAGTTATTTATTGACATAAATAAATATTACAACAACTATTGAATCCATAGGCTCCCGTACTAGTAGCAACTGTGTTTGAAAAGCCAGTAGCAACTGTGCTTAAGGAGCCAAAACCTTTTTTATTTTTTTATCACTGCATTAATACTAGTATTCAATAAAGTAGTCAGCTAACTGCCGTAAAATTAAAAGGCATTAATTAAGTGTTCAAAAGTGTTGGAAAGGATTTTAAAACTGACGAAGGTATTCTTACCATGACTGTATACTATCAAACTTCCATGCGCGCCAATTCGACCACACGTGCTTTTGTTTTTTTTTTTAAACTTTTGAAAAGGACCGTTTTCAGCCGTTTCGTATTGAACCTCTCAAATAACATTTAATTTACAGTGATCAAGTATGTGCTTAAAAACCCCGCTTGCAAGCCAAGAAAAAAACTGCCCGACGATTTTTCTTTACTGCCATCTTCTACATTGCCGGCTTGTTAAAATTCATTGAGGACTGAAAAGACACAATTGCCGTATTCTTTTTTAAATAATGAAGCGATTTCCGACCGTTTGGGAGAAAATAAACTTTAACCACAACATTCTGCCAGATGAGCCAGCATCGCTTCTAAACACTACAATTATAAAAACATTGATGTGTTCACTTTTCAAATACTTACATAAACACAAACACACCAGGCAGTGTCATCGCTGCTCCCATCAAGAATACGGCTCCTGGTAGAACCTCCATGGTGGCTGTGTACACCTGGGTGTATAGAGGCACGTATAACAGAGGCATCAGGTTCTCCGTCAAGCCCACAATTGAGTTCACTTTCCCTGGAAAAAAAAGGTTCAGATAAGTTTGTATTTGATGTTTTTTTTTATGTTATTTGGTAACGAGGCGAGCTGGTCGTTTGCCTGATGGTAAGGATAACGCCGGCCCATAACAATTGCAGTGCCACCCAGAACTTTGAAACACAAAGGCCTGCGCGGCACTGCAGTGCGCTCGTTACCCTGAGACATTAGGTATTAAGTCTCATAGGCCCAGTAATTTCACTGGATACTCTGCTCATCAAACCGGAACACAGTAATGCTTGCACACTACTGCTTGGCGGCAGACGTCAGGAGCAAAGCGGTGGTAACAACCCAGACGGACACTCGCAGAAGAGTTAGTCCTCCCACTAACTCTAGATGTTTGTACTATATACATATGAAACATCTAGTCGCTATAGTTGGCAACAGATTTTCAATTTGAGGGACCACCCCCTCCAGCCGAACGAGAATTAGTAAGTTTATGAAATTTAAGAATTAGTAGGCTTTCCGAATTTTTTTTTTATTATGTTTTCCTTTACCAAAATTTGATGGAATCAGTCGTTACTTTGCGGAAATCCATTTTAAATAAGATTATATAAATTGAGTAATTTATAGTTTCCGCGATAAATCACGTGATTTCAATACGCGATTATCGCGGAATTGAAACTTTAAATTACCCACTTTTATAATCTTATTTAACAAAATGTTCAATTAGTAGCATTCAAATCTTTGAAATAAAAATTAGAGAAGTCTTTCTCTAATTTTCACTTAACCACTGTGTCAACGCTGTTTTTTTGCATGGATTTAGGATATAATTAGGTTACCTAATTCGTTTGGTGCAACAGATTTCGAAAAGATTGATCGCATGGCTAATAATGAGGTTCCATTCAAGATGTCCACGAGCGGAGCTGAAATAAGGAAAAAATATAAGTTTAGTGGAATATTTTCAAATTAAAAAAATAACAGTTAGGTTGATAAATCATTATTTTTTAAGTTTATAGCTTCGTATGATTTGTATGCTAATTATTACTATCCTACTATTAGTATAAATGCGAATGTTTGTGTGTGGGTGTTTGACGTTTGTGTGTGTGAATTTTTGCTACCACGTACGTATCTTTTACGATTTTTTAATGCTATTTGGTAACGAGGCGAGCTGGTCGTTTGCCTGATGGTAAGCATAACGCCGGCCCATAACAATTGCAGTGCCACTCAGAACTTTTAAAACACAAATGCCTGCGTGGCACTGCAATGTGCTCGTTACCCTGAGACATTAGGTATTAAGTCTCATAAGCCCAGTAATTTCACTGGCTGCTCTGATCATCAAACCGGAACACAGTAATGCTTGCACATTACTGCTTGGTGGTAGACTTCAGGAGCAAAGCGGTGGTAACAACCCAGACGGACACTCGCAGAAGAGTTAGTCCTACCACTAACCAATGTTTGGAATGTAGATAGTTTAGGTTCTTTAATAACACAGACATAACCTAAAAAGATACGAGCCACGCGGGCGCAGCCACGGGCTAGCTATATTAAAATGTGTCAGTTCTGGAAAGTTCCATTATAGTTTTGTTTGTGTTGATGTCAGCTACATCTAAAACATATACACAAACGTATAGATAGCGGCGTTCACCGCTTACGTATAGGCCACAATTAGGCCTTCCAGATTATCAGATACACATAATATAAGTTGATAATCGTAATGCCAATCATCACGCTGTTTATCAAAGTGGGCTAGTCAAATACCTGTCTGTATCCGTAAGATTAAATCGTTGGTATTGTATAATAATTTACAGTTATCAAGTTTTTAATGTATATTTTATATTTATCGTAAGTGTCTGAAAATTGATTGATTTGAATTCTCAACAGTCAAAAATCAATTATGTTGTGCAATTTTGGATAGCAAATAAAGTACGTAATTAAAGAGGCGTTTTCTTTTCTTTTCTTTTCTTACTATATCGGATAAGTTACATAATGTAGATTCTTTTTGGCTTAAGGATAAGTAATATGAAATTTGTTATATAGTACTAAGTAAAGCTGTGAATCTGAGATAAATAAATAAATAAATAAATAATAATTTACCAACCCTTTCATTTTTTCACACATATTTTTATCTAAAGGTAAAAAAAGGTTATCCGCCTGAAGTCACCTTAAATTTCCCCGACTCCAAGAAAATCAATCGACGGCTGAAATTGCCATTTATAGTCCCAATTTCAATTAAAATAGATATACTACTTCCTACTATACCTACTTCCCTACTTATATAATAAATGCGAACGTGTGTGTGTAGGTACGTTTGTTGCTATGTTCGTTTGTCCTTCTTTCACGCAGCAACGGAGCAACGGATCAACGACGTGATTTTTGGCATAGATATGGTTTATGGACCGGAGAGTAACATAGGCTACTTTTTATCCTGGAAAAATGCACGGTTCCTGTGGGAACGCGGGTGAAACCGCGGGCAGAAATAGCGATGCAGCAATTTATATCATACTACATTTATTTACATACCTACCCAACGTAATTTCAATTTTAATCACATATTCATGACACAGCAAAATTTTAATTCATTTCAGGACAGGATATGACATACCCGATAGATTTTGTCTGATTAGTAGGTTTTACAAAAGAATTATTTAATCCTTTTGCTATAAAATCTTTGAAGGGAAGCTATTTAGCTGCAGTATACGCCTTAACAGTAAGTTCTAGTGCAGGAGTACGAGTGTGTAAGCTTTATCATTAGCGTTAATTACGTTTCGAATTCTTACCGAGATAAAATATTTTCTCATTCGGAGCGAAGCAATAAACAAACGATGCTGAGATCTTGCTGATAGTGGAGATAATACCCAGTACTGAATCGTGCCACTGCAGGTATTTGCTGAATACCAGGATTGAGAACATGGTACCTGAAAAATTAGGAAATCACGAAATAAGCACTCATTTTTAGAGTACAGAAATACGAGCGCCACTTTGCAAACTTACTATCCTGTATTACGAGGATATAGTTAATTTTACAACAATGAAACTCTTAACACCAAACATCTTCATTTTTGGAAGTCAAACTGTTTATTTTGGGCGGTCTTTTTTTTCAAAATAATAAACATAAAAAACACCGGGGTGGTTTTGTGGCGAACCATTGCTGAGTGGCGACCGTATACCCTGACTCCCTGGGGCTATCCCCTTATCTTCTGATCCTCGGCTTGCCTTAACTAGCTGTTCGAGGGTGGAGACAGCAAGAGCAAAGACTCAAAGCTCCAGGATGGAAATGATAAAAATAATAATGCACAGGATTAGCGCCACCGTGAAACTGCAGCACACCTCTCAACACTCTTTAGCCATCCACGCCAACGTTGCCTCTTACCGTTCGGTGGGTGGCGAGTCAACAAAACCTGCCTACTATTTTTACATGAGGTAGAATTGGCAGGTGCCGGAGGTAAATACGAAAGTGTTTTGTTAGTATGTCCTCCAATCATACAGCAACGGAGCAAAAGGTCGGCGTGATTTTTTACACAGCTTATGGGCACACAGTTTATACGCCGGAAAGTGAGAGTTTTTCCTGGGAAAATGATCGGACTGTGGGATTGTCCACAAGGGTGAGACCACGGGCAGCTGCTTATAAGTAGTAGTTTTTTGTAAAACGAGTAATCGGATAATAGTACCAATTGGAAACTAATTCATATTCAGTACAATCTAAATCAATATTGGATAGTAAACACAAGTTTACACATTTACACACTACACTTACACACTTAAACACTTACCTATCGTGTGAGTTATGAAGTTATAAGTTTGGAACAGGCTGAACTTGACTTCGTCCCAGTTGAAGCGGTACCTCGTTGACATGTACATGATAGCGACTTCACCTGAAAGTTTCATGGAAAAATATGGATTAGATAATATTTTCCTTTTTTCTCTTTTCATTGTTGTTCATGCTCTTCTGCGAGAGCCCGTCTGGGTGAATAGATAAATTAACTCTGCGTTGAATACCTTAAAGAAAACATAATAACAGTTAAAGCCTGTTCAGACTTAAGCATTGTTTGCTTCCGCTTGTGGTAGAGAAAACCACAAACTTTATACAAATAGCAATATTAACGCTCGATATTTTTGTCTACCCCCTGCGGTACTGAATAACGCTTAGATCTTTTTTTTTATGTTATATGGTAACGAGACGAGCTGGTTGTTTGCCTGATGGTAAGCATAACGCCGGCCCATAACAATTGCAGTGCCACCCAGAACTTTGAAACACAAAGGCCTGCGCGGCACTGCATTGCGCTCGTTACCCTGAGACATTAGGTATTAAGTCTCATAAGCCCAGTAATTTCACTGGATACTCTGCTCATCAAACCGGAACACAGTAATGCTCGCACACTACTGCTTGGCGGCAGACTTCACGAGCAAAGCGGTGGTAACAACCCAGACGGACACTCGCAGAAGAGTTAGTCCTCCCACTAACTAAAAAGGCCTATCTGAAAAGGCCTTAATAATTTTGGTAATATCGCGGTGATGTCTTATATATAATTAATATGCGCTTCACGTGCAGACACCGTGCGTGCAAATTTACGCACAAAATTGACCGATTATCTTTATCTACGCTTGTTAAGCCCAAATTATTTTGCATATTTTTTTATATAGCATGACCTAATTGTACATGATTGTACCTACAGTTGATAGCCTTAAGAAATAATTTACGCGGCGTATTTGCAGTGCACAGAAAACAAGAAACAAGCATCATTTTCGTAGGAATAATGGTATTCCCGTAAGCATGGTTCTAATAGCTCAATAATAGTCTGAGTAAATATCCCGTTACAATGTACGAATTTGCGTATAACCGTGTACAAAATTGACGTATTATAATGCATTATAAATTTATGTATATTATAGATATACCAACAAAATCAACATTGGAGTCACATCAAATCTTAGTTCTATTTGCTCACTCATTGTTCACTTAATACTGCAATTAGACTACATGAAAACAGGTCATAACTGCTTTATATAAATTGAATAATATACTATCATAAAGGTCGTTTGCCTGATGGTAAGCATAACGCCGGCCCAAAACAATTGCAGTGCCACTCAGAACTGCAGAACAAACACGAAGGCCTGCGCGGCAATGCATTGCGGTCGTTACCCTGAGACATTAGCCCAGTAATTTCACTGGCTACTTTGTTCATCAAACTGGAACACAGTAAGTAATGCTTGTACATTAAGTAATGCTTGTTTAATGACCTGAATGATATTATTATAATAGTGGCAGTAATTATTAAAGAGAAAACTACGGACACTGGATAACAGAAAACAAATCCATTTTTGTTTATTTGTATCGAGAGTGACAGTCGCATATTCCTTCTTGTTATTGGAAAGAAATTTAACTTGATTCAATAAAAACAACAAAGAATAAACATTTGATAAAATAGAAAATAAATAACTGAATCTGAACTTGAGCTTTTTTTCTTCTTTTTTCCATATATATATTAATATTATAAGTTTTTTTTTCATCTATTAATATGCGGCTAGTACTGATAATGGTGTCGATTCTGTCATCTCATATCTAAACCTAATTTTAGTTTCATTGTCTCTTTCTAAATGACAACATGAGAAAGAGATGGAATATATTTTAGACCTGTCAAATTAATCCTCTTGCTTGTGTCCAGTGTAAATTTAATGGCAATGAATTTAGTGGCCTCTAATTTATCAAGGACGGAAGATGTCTGAAAGCTCTAAAACTAAATTTAGATCTGTCAAACATCTTACATCTCTTTCTCATGTTATGTATTGGAAAGAGAGAGAGCGAAAGTAAAATTAGGTTTAGGTAATGGAATGACAGAATTGACACCAATATTAGACTAATGTTTTTTATGAAACAGGGCCCTGGTGATATCTATAAGTGGTCCAATGCAAATGAATATAAATTACCGGTTTTAAAAAGATGATGAAATTTGTATATTTTTTTATCTTATCGTAGAGGATTGGAATTAAGAATCGTAAGTTTCGTTGATCGTATATCTGCCTGTTTGTGTATGAGAAATATGAGAAATAACAATCACGATGATGACACTTTAAATGTAAATTACATTATTTTTAAACTAGTAAAAATTATTGCAAATAGAAAAATTAAGTACTTTTGGGGAATTATATTATATTACGTTTACTCTTCTGCGAGTGCTCGTCTTACGTGTGGGTATCACCGCTTTGCTTGTGTAGTCTGTCACCAAGCAGTAATGTGCAACCGGAATACATTAATCTGTGTTCCGGTTTGATGAGCAAAGTAGTCGATAAAATTACTGAGCTTATTAATATTAAATTTCACAAGGAAACGTGCGCAATGCGGTGCCGGACAGGTGTTTGAGGGTCAAAGCTCTGAGTGGCACTACAGTTGTTGTGGGGTGGCGTAGTGCTTGCCGAACGACCAGCACGTCTCGTTATCCAGTAGTATAAAAAATACATACTATTTTTTATTTTTATAGGTTTCATCTACCATTCACCTGTATCGGCTATAAAGCACGAACTAGTAACTTAAAACTTTCTAAGATAAATAATTATGTATGATAAAATTTTTGGTCGACTAGCTGTTTTTGAGTTGGCCTTGGCTCTCATGCATTTGAGCTATCTATACGTCCTAATATTTGGTTTGCTGTTACCGCTAATCTCTGTGAATACGAGTGTAGGTGTAAATTGTGATATGTTGAGCACTTACCATACATAGGCCCAAATAATACGCATACAGTGGCCAAAAGGATGCACAGTCGAAGTCTTCTGTTGTCTGCTGTCTTCTTAAAAACCACTTTTAGTGTGTCACGAATGTGCGCTGGGTTGAAGAACGTCTTCAGGAAATAACAAACGCCACGGCCGTCGTGCTAGAAAATACAATTTTTAACAATAAAGGTAAGATAAAACCTTGACAAAAAATTAAACCGACGGCCCGTTTTTTGTGTAAATGAGACTTACTTCGAAGTATATCATATCTAATGAGCACTATCTCACCTGCGGGGACAAAATGGCCACTTTGCCCGAATCATAATATGATCATATTATGATCCATTTCATAAATCGTAAAATGGCCACTTTGCCCGAATCATAATATGATCATATTATGATCCATTTCATAAATCGTAAAATGGCCACTTTGCCAGAATCATAATATGATCATATTATGATCCATTCCATAAATCGTAAAATGGTCACTTAAAAGGTATCCACCACTCCGGAACACAGTAATGCTTGCACATTACTGCTTGGTGGCAGACTACACGAGTAAAGTGAAGTTAAAAATAATTTTGTGACGTAGCTTCTTGCACACTTTTGTAATGAATCTATAGGCTATATATATATTGGTTAACGTTAGACTTGTATGCTCGGTATTTCAAAAAACAATTATTCTTGTTTTTGTCTTTTTACACAAGTATAACTTTTTACTAATTATTATAAAATCAGCTCGGTTATAAACAATAAACGATAAATTTAATTAAATTTCACCTTTTTCTGTTCTTTGGTTCTCTTCGGATCTTTCAACACAAATACGTTGTATAATATATTCAAAAAATGGAAGCAACCAGCCAGTCCGTAGCAACCATAGTACCCGTAATTCCTTAGTAAAACCCCACTGATTCCCATTCCTATAGGAAACCCAACTGTCAAGCTGAAATTGATCAGCCCCATTCGAAATGTCCTCGTTTCATCGGTTGTTATAGCACTAATGTACGAGAACGCGGTTAGGAAGAATACACACCACCCCCCCGAGAATCCTTCTAAAAAGGCTTCACTGTACACTAGCACTCCTAAACTAAGCTGTTTAAAAAAATAAACATTGAGCATATTGTTAATGCATATTAATAACTGGCCAGTTATTGACATTATGATAAACAATTTCCTATGTCCTGTTATATCAGACCACGATCCAACAAAAAGTGAAATGAAACATGGGACTGTTGCTGATATATAAGTTCTTGAAGCCATTGCTCCGGCTAACAGCTTTTGAGTCTCCTTTTCGTAATCATTTTGACTGTCCACTTCTTGTAATTTTAAGGAATCGCATATCTCATCTGTGTAATTAAGGTTTACGCGACATGCCTTTTCCAAGCTTAAATTCTGTGTTGTCAACATAGTTACCATGCACGACATAACGAATATTAACATTGAAGGTTCGACTGTAACATTGTTGATTACATGAGTGCACGTATCAGCAAAACTTCTTTTGATTTGAGTCTTGACTTCATCGCTCTTAAGTGGATCTGTTTCCTTGGGTTCCTCTCCCAGGTTATTTTTATCACTAGTCTCTTTCTCGGTATCCATTGTTTTGGTTTGTTTATTTATTGCATTTAATTTAAGTTTCAAGTAACGCAACGCGTCTTATCACACCTTTGTATTGCAGTAGTTCAACAGCGACTGTCACAAATGATTTTCTGTGTAAGCCAATGCGCATTGATATAATAATATTTTGATAATCTTTTAAATAGTATTACAGATATTCATATCAGTTCGGAATATAAACTAGTCAGATTGGGTATTTTTGCCAAATTCATATTCCGCCGATAATTATACTAACAAAACAATCGTATCTTTGTGATCGTAGACTCTTAGAAACAAAGACCAAATTCAATGAGACATTAAAAATAAATATCATTCAGTAATCTTTACATTTAATCCAGTTTATCGTTATGATAGTAATTATGACACGACCTTCAAGCCCAATATGTGTTCATAGGGGTATGTTTTTTATATAATCTGTGAAGGTATTGTTCACATTGTTATCATAGATATCTATACTTAATTTATTGGTGCTGTCTTCATAATTAAATATTTACGGCTCCATGGCAATGGCCTATTTCTACATGAGCGGTGCTCCCTCCATGTGAAACTGCATGTCAAATTCAATTGTTGTTATTCACTTTGTATGGCAAGTGTATGTTGTATGTATACTCTCGGATCATATATATATTATTATGTTTGGTACATTATCCATGCCAACTACGACACTGGGAATTCTAGTGTTTGTTTGTATTGTTTTATTTAACAATTTATTTCAAGCAATTTTTTTTTTACGGGCCAAATGCCTTTATTAACTAGCTAATACATAAATAAACACTACATCTAACCTAGCTAGCTACAAAAACAGTTGGATAATCTACAAGCCCTAGTAGGCCTCTGGCCTATAGATAATCCAAATGTTCTAGCCCACTTGGTAGTGGGCTAGAACATTTGGATTATCTGCCGCCAGCATGCTGGGTACGCTTCCTACTGGTGTAGGAAGCGTACCCAGCATGCTGGCGGCATTGCCTCGTTGAACCGCAATGCTGATCCGTTGAGCCAAATAGTTACCAGCATTTTGGTTACGCGACAATTATTTTTTAAGCAATTGGTGTCGACGAAACGTAATTTTATATTATTTTTTACAAGCTTTTATTTAACTTGCAATGTTTGTATGTATGCGTATGGTTGTTTTGTTCAAATCTTGCAAGCTAAATTTGGCCCACTTCCCGCTGTTCAATTGAGCCAAAATTTTACACACATGTAAATCGGATGACAATCAAACATAATGATGTCACAGACGTCTGAGGATGGAGCCGGAAGGTGGCCACAGGAAGTGTTATTTAACGAAACGACGTAACACTATCGAGTTTGGGCTCATTTGATTTTCTTTACGAGTAGTCTGATCCTAGAAGATGTTCAGGATCCTGACGATGGATCCAGAAGGCACAGGTTACAGTGCTAATTATAAAAGCTTATCTGGAAAAATATATTTTTCCTCGAAAAATGTATTTAAAGTTAGTCTTTTAACTCCAATAACTTTTACGAATATCAATTTAACTGTTGAACGTTGAATAATCACCAGTGAGGATACCTTCCTAAAAAACACTATAGAAGGTTGGTAAAACTATGGAAATCCGTACCTATTATAATAAATGCGAAAGTGTGTTTGTATGTTTGTTCGTTTGTCCTTCTTTCAAGCAGCAACGAAGCAACGGAGCAACGGATCGACGTGATTTTATAGATAGCATATATATAGTTTATGGACCGGGGAGTAACTTAGGCTACTTTTTATTTCGGAAAAAATGCACGGTTCACGGCAAATAAATAAAATTGAAGTGTCTGTTTGTAATATCAAAATGACAGCTTTTTACTAAATGCATATATAAGTATATACCGTACATATAACAAAATAACCATTTTTAAAATTTTTGTCTGTCTGTTTGTTCCAACTAATCTCCGAAACAGTTGGACCGATTTTGACGGGACTTTCACTAGCAGATAGCTGAGGTTATAAGGAGTAACTTAGGCTACTTTTATTTTAGAAATAGAATTAGGGTTCCGCGCAAAAAAATAAAACCCATGAAATCCAATATCTCCACGCGGGTGAAACCGCGGGCAGCAGCTAGTTTTTAATATAAATATTAAATTTTTAACAGCGATTAACGACTACTTGATGAAGTCTTACAATATCGAATATTTTGTTATCTTATTTACTAAGCCACCACAAGATGGCGCTAATTTTAGCAACCGAAGAATGAGTTTCAAATGTCAGCAATATCAACCAACTGTTAGTTATTTTGGCTTATTTGTCATTAAGGTAGATTTGGGCGAGCCTTTTGACGTACACAATGAGGACCTATTATAAATTTATAGATTACAAAATATTAACCTTATTAGATTAATAATTCACACTTTATCTCTAAGCCCGGTTATAGAATCATATAAAATTTTAATGTTGCTATATTTAAAAACACTGGTACCATTCTATAATCTATATCGAGTACTACCTACATAACATTGACCATTCACCAGGGGGAGGACTTTACTCCCCTGCGAGTGTCCGTCGGGATGGGTACCACCGCTTTGCTCGTGTAGTGGGTCGCCAAACAGTAATGTGCAAGCATTACTGTGTTCCGGATTGAATGAGCAAGTCATAATCATCACCCTATTACGCTCCCACTGCTGGAATATCGGCGTTTTCTCAGAGAGACATGGGCCAGAATCTCACACGCAAGACCAGCGCGGCTTGGAGGATGTCACATGTCCTCAAATTTTGTGGTTCTTATAAATATGCGGGTTCCTCACGATGTTTTCCTTAATGTATCAGGGTAACGAGCAAAATGCAGTGCCGCATAGGCCTTTGTGTTTTAAAGTTCTGAGTGGCACTGCAACAATTGATATGGTCTTGTACTTACCATCAGACAAACGACAATCTCATCTCGATATTCAATAATATAAAAAAAACTATACTGCTTTATGATTAAAACCTAACAGTCATTTATTTGACCTTTAGTGTAAATTCTACTGTAAATGACGAATAGTTAAATAATTCTTATATAATAATATATTAATTATTCTTCTTACCTCTTTCATTTCCTTAGTTCTCACAGGATCCGATAGACAGAAGGTAATATAAAACAGATTCAACACGTGCAGCGTCATCGCAGTTCCGTATATAGCCAGGTATCCAAATTGCTTCAGCAAAATTCCAGAAAGGGCTAATCCTATAGGCATTCCCACATACGTACAAAAACTGACTAATCCTAACCTATGGGTCCTGTTTACTTCTGTTGTAATATCCGCAATGTAACTAAATATAGCTAGAAACATGACACTCCAACCACCGGTGATTGAAGAGAAGAAAGCATCAAGGAATATCAGGTATTCAACTGACAACTGATAGAAGAAAATAACATTAAGAATATTGCTCAAGTTTTGGAACACTTCGCCTATCACTGGAAGCAGCATCAGAACCTTTCTTCGACCACTCAAGTCCATCCACCCTCCGACGAAAGCCAAAATGATACAAGGCAGCACAGAAGATATCACACTTTTCCATGTTAATAGATTCGCTACGTACTCTTGGACTAGTCTTTCATTTGCTGTGTTGTTATCCGTATTTTGGTATCTCACTGCATCACATATAGCTTCCGATAAATTAAGATTGACACGGCAGGTCTTTTCTAAGGAGAGCGTTTGAGTTGTAATTGCACCTAGTATACTAGCTGATAACATTAAAAAAGCAGCTGGTTCTACGGTTATGTTTTTTCTAATATTTCTTAGTCGTTCTAAAAAAGTACGTTTTGGTTCTGCTTCGTCTGGTCGGCTCCGTAAAGGCTCTGTTTCAGCGGGATCTTCATCTGGTGATTGCATGATGTTTGTGGTTTCACTAGATATACTTCACGACTGCACCGTTAATAAAAGTATAGGAGCATGCCGGTTTTCGTTTCACGTAGCAATTTTATTATATTTTAGAAGTAAATTTTATCGTTAGATTACAGTTATCAATCCAGTGATTAGTCACCAGATATCATGATAGTAGTGATACGTTAAATTTCTAAAAATAGGTATTTCAGGAAATTTGAATCAGAATTTGAGGAAATCAAAAACTTCCTTTCAGTAATTAATCTAAATAATTTTAATAATGAATAATATAATGATATTGTTCTAGAATTTCGTTTGATTATAATTTCAAGAAATTCTTATGTGAATTTCTCTAATGCAGAAAATCAGATACGCCCTGCACTAGGTAGACCGACTAGCTGGTCAAAATCGCGAGGAGCCGTTTCATTAAGACCGAATAAAATAGGCTAAGGGCAAGTTAATGTTGATTTAGGTGCCTTTGACGGTTAAGTTATGTACGAATGTAATATATTTAGTAAATTTTTACACAATCTAAGATTCAGTTTTAATGATATAATGAAGAATATTACTAAAGAGTTTCACGATTTTAAAATGATGTTATATTTTTTTATTGTTCATGACGGAACTTTTAAACTAAAACGTGAAGTAATTCACGCTCCTGAACTAAGATGTCCTGTGTTGCAGGTGGCATGAATACATACAGGTACAGAATAACATCAAAGACAACTTTAGACTGAAGAAGTTTACTCCGGGTTCAACCCGAGCCCCTCGCTTTGCAGGCAGAGGGTTCAACTACATAAAGAAAAGTCACGATGATGTACATAATAATCTTATACAGAATGGATATCATCAAATTGAAAAAGCGCTTTTACAACATTAATTTTATCTAATCAGAGCTAACTTGCGGTTTCAGCTAATTTAATATCTTATCCGTATTATTTTTCCTCCTAGTGACCTAAATTTATGAAATTAGGGCACGGCTCCAGTGATTAGAAATCAATAATATTAACAAAAACAGTTTTAACCAACAGTAATACAGTTAAAAATGATCTTCGTTAAAGCTAATACTGTAACTGACATATCCGTGCATTTCGAGTATCACGAAATCCGCGCTTGACGCAAAAGCATTGTTATTCTGACAAGCAAACGTACGTTTGCTTGAGCGTCTAAGGTGCCCCATAGCTCAGTTTGTTAGAGCGTCTGGTCCGGGTAGCTGAGAACACGTGGGTTCAAATTCCGTTGGCAGCAAAATTCTTGAGATGTTTATTTTTATAAATAAAAATCCTGTAAATAATATGTTGTGTTAGAAATTTATCTATTTTTAAATTTAATCAGACAAACCGCTTGTTCTATTAAAATTATTTATTAACAATACCTAAAAGCTAACTTAAAAATTACAACTTTGTTTTCATATCTATACTATCATTTTCTTTCTCTGTTGTTGGTTTTTCTTTGACACTAGGCACTTGTAGGTCTAACGCTGATTTCTTAATTTCTGCATCTTTCTGTTCTTGAGCTTCTAAAGCAAGCTTCCTGGTTGATCTTAATTCTTTTCTGTGCTGAGCGTAGAAGGATCTGGAATAGGAAATAAAAGAAGTTTTGATTAATCCCACCGTGCAGTTTTATTAATAAAAAATAAATTTGCTTTTGACAACTGTGCTATAAAGCGACTGCATGTTTTAATGGTAACAAGTCTAAAACAGCTTCTTTTTTATACTCTATAGGTAAGAATGTGACCACTATCTCAATCTTAAGCGACGATGTGGTAAAATATGCTGAATATGTTAAACGTACATTTGTACATCCTCTCAAGAGCAGCTAATAAAAAGTAAATTTCAGCACGTGAACAGCTCAGTTTGTAGAGCTTATAAAAAGCTGGTCAAGTTCAGATTTAAAACAGTGTTTATTTTTCGAAAAATTAAAATTGGTTTTAGTAAAGCGGTAACTGACTACGCGTAGTTGGAATTTCAAATATCGCGTTATTTTCGACGTAGCAAGTTTTCCATCCTTAAGGGTTCTTCTTTAGTAAAATTTATAATATTACCTTTAAAGGGGGAAACTGACTATGACGAAAATAACGAGATATTTGAAATTCCATCTCTCAATTTTCCATCCTTAAGGGTTCTTCTTTAGTAAAATTTATAAAATGACCATCCTTGATATATACCATACTCATTAAAAAAGAATGTATATCGGTTAGCAATCGAGTAACATCGTCACAAAAAAGATCTACAACTACATCATCGTGATCGTCCATTTGTCATTATTCCAGATTGCTATAATCAGGTTATGGCACCAGGTCGTTATGATCATGTTATGGAACCTGATCGCTATAACCAGGTTATGGTGCCCGATCACTATAACCAGGTTATCGCGCCTGATCGCTATATCCAGGTTATGTCAATCATTTCTAACCGCGATCGATTAGGAAACATGCTCAGACAACAACTTGAAATTAAAGGATTCAAACCATAGACACAGCTATATTAGTGGTCAACCACACTTCCGCTTCGAACTTATTGTTATAGTTACTTACGTGAGTACTATAGCAGCTGGTATGGTGATGATGGCGCTGGTGAGGAAAACAGCTCCAGGCAACACGTGGAGTGTCTTCATGTAGAGCCAGGAGTAGAATGGATGGAACATCAGGGCAGCCAGGGTCTCCGTAAGGGAGAACATAGAGTTCATTTTTGCTGGAACAAATAATGTATTTTATAGAAGAGAACAATTATTATTAATCGGATAATTTCTTGTTACATTCGCAGCTTTTGCAGATAATCACAGTTCATCATTCAGTTTAGGAGTTCAACATAACATTTATGAATCCGTACCATAATAAATGTGAAAGTGTGTTTGTACGTTTGTTGGTTTGTCCTTCTCTCACGCTACAACGGAGCAACGGATCGACGTGATATTTGGTATAGATATATGGACCGGAGAGTAACATAGGCTACTTTTTGTCCCGTAAAATCGCACGATTACTATGGGAACGCGGGTAAAACCGCGGGCAGAAGCTTGTACATTATAATGCTTTGGCAGATATATCGATAAAATGTTATGATTTTGAAATTAATTTTTTATTAATTTCAATAATTATAAAAAGCCGACTATCATGGATTCCTACTGCTACGATACAGGAATCCTCTCAGAGCTTGGGCCCGCTTTGTTCATGAAGTCTGCCAACAAGCGCCTCTCGCCTGCTCTTAAGAGACTAAGTGGTCGAAGATGAAATCTAGATTAGGTCTGGCTATGAAGTGCCAAAACACAGTAATAGGTGCTTGGCGAATGATTTTCAATTTGAGGGTGTTATGTAGCAAGGCTTGCACCATAGAGTAGTACTATAATAAAAGGAATAGAGTGCGCTCTCTCGTCGATTCCACGATGTATCGCGATCAGCGCCACCTACAAAAGGGCGGTGAAACTACTTTACTATATTATATGTGTGCGTTCTGTATTTTACACACACATTCTTACTTTACTATCTATGCGTGAGTTATGTGTTTTATACACCCACTCATACTTGTTTATCTATGTGTGCATTCTATATTTCACACACACATTCACACTAATCTATGGATCCTGCTTAGTTCCTGTGAAAGTAAATGTATCTACTTATATGTGACTTATATGGAAAATAGCAGCCTTTCCCATGTTTGTGCCTAGGAGTAGGAACACAATATACAGTACCAAACGTAATATTTAGATGTAGAGCAGCAAAAAGGAAATAACAAAAGCTAACACGTACATAATAATTGAAACTCTTTATATTTAAAACATCAAGAAAAACAATGCATAATTAGACTGAAAACACTAAAACTGAGCACTTAAAAGTAACAAATACATTACTAGAACACAACAATTACTTAAACCACTAATTTATATCACTTAAACCGCAAAAAATATCTAGAAATCACAATAGTATTTTTCGAAACGGAAAATATTTTATTTTATTTGTTATCGGTTTCCATGGTAACCATTTTAACTTTGACATTTTGAAGTAACGTCAAAATAGTGCCACGCCCTTTAACAGATGGCGTTAGTTCCTGTGTCTCGGGGCTCGCCTATGGAACTGTCACAAAGTGTGCCCCCCCTGTAGAAAATACCCTAACATCATGCTATGGTTGCCTTCCCCAAAAACTCAATCTCACTCTAGATATCGAACCACCTTCCTACAGATCGGCGACGTCACTAACACTCGAGTGATCATCCCTTCGAAGTAGCAGTACCAACTTGAAAACAATAATTATAAACTTACCAATCTCCTGCTTTTCCACCAATTTAGAAATAATTGAGCGCAGAGATGTAAACGTAGTAGCATTCAGTATGTCGACCAGTGGTACTGAAAAAATATGTAATTATGATTAAATAACGTGGAGCCAAAAAAAAGTGGTAGTTATACTCTGTGCGGTGTTGCATGGTGCGGGTGACATTAGCTGTCATTATCCAAATAAATTTTATCGATATTGATTCTCACAGCAAAAATCTTGTTGTCTTTATTACTATTTTAAAATATACAATTAATAGTAATAATTTATATTGTTTTTTTTTATGTTATTAGGTAACGAGACGAGCTGGTCGTTTGCCTGATGGTAAGCATAACGCCGGCCCATAACGATTGCAGTGCCACCCAGAACTTTGAAACACAAAGGCCTGCGCGGCACTGCAGTGCGCTCGTTACCCTGAGACATTAGGTATTAAGTCTCATAAGCCCAGTAATTTCACTGGATACTCTGCTCATCAAACCGGAACACAGTAATGCTTGCACACTACTGCTTGGCGGCAGACTTCACGAGCAAAGCGGTGGTAACAACCCAGACGGACACTCGCAGAAGAGTTAGTCCTCCCACTAACAGATACATAGTAATATACAATTATTTAATAAAAGAAATAAAAACGCATTTAAAGTAGTTGCTTTTGAGTGCCGTTGGATGTTTTGCGCATTGTATCTTTACCGCATTTCTCTACATCATCACTATAGAAGTGAACAGAACGAAGAAAAAAAATAGGCCTACAATCGCTACCGACCTTGCTTTTCACACACGTAATTTGAGTAAATAAATAAATAAACGCTTACACTCATACCCCCGCACTAGGATTCCCTGTGTCGCAGGTGGAATGGACACACACAGATACACATCACAAACATCCAAGACCCGAGAACAAACTTTATCCTTACACAAAATCTGCCCCGGCCGGGAATCGAACCCGGGACCCCTCGCTTTGCAGGCAGGGTTACTACCAACTTAGCTACGGAGTCGTCAATATTTGAGTAAATATTTCCACTTACTAAAGTACATCTCAATATCAGTCTTTGCAAACGCTGTCCACGTGGCAGAGAAAAACTTGCTAATCACTGAGATGAGACAGAGGAGGGAGTCGTCGATCTGCAGCCGCCTGCTCAGAATCGTTATGGAGAACATTGCACCTGAAATATGAGAAGCGAATGTTTGGGTAAGGTCAAGTACCTTAAGTAAAGTTAAATTGAACAAAAGGCCAATGTAGCTTCCAATTGTAAGCAATGTATCAATGGAACTTCTTCTTGGCGTGTTATTGTTTCGACTTTTTTAAGTTCGGTTTGCCAAGTGGGTCGCCAGAATGAATGCGTCCCCGTTTGCGTCTCGTAAGTCTTTCATAGTGCAGGTGATAGAGCACGAGAGACAGGAGAGAAGACGGGATATAGTCTAGTTCTCGTGTCCAAGGAGGTTGCAGTAGGATTCGTCAATATAGGGCTATATTGACGCACTTAAAGCCATAGGGAACTTGAACGAAATTTACGAGCAGTAAGAGAAAATCAAAGAGAAAAACGGTTGAGTAAAATCTACTTCAATGAAGGATCCATATATGGAGCCTTCAAAGTTAGTCAAAAGTTAGTCATATTGGTCCACCATTAGGTCTGTCAATGAAACAAATTTTGTTCTTGAAGCCGTGTTTTGGCCTTTTTTAGACAAATCTTATTTGCATATTAAATAAGTAAATTGTTTACGTCTAATCCTCTTATGTTAATCTGTGAATTTCAGTCCTTTGATCTATATTTTAGTCTAGTTCTGCCCCGCAGCTTCACCCACGTAGCCTAAGTTACTCCTTGTTTTATCATCTATCTGTCACTGAAAGTCCCGTCGAAATCAGTGCAGTCGTTTCGGAGATGACAATATTATATAATCTCTGTCGGGATGCGTTTTCGAGATATAAATGATAAGAAACAGTCGCTTCCTACACGGCATCATTCCGAGTGAATTAAAATCACGCTGCAGATCCACTCAATATCGACTATAGTACAGTCTTATACAAAAAGGTCAACTTATATAATATATACAGTTAAATAGTTTGTTCTTGATTGTAAAAAATATAAAATAAAAAGAAAATATGCTGTACTCACCAAATGAATGTAGTAGAATCGAATAACTGACGTACAGGCCAAACTTAACCATGTCCCAGTTTAGCTTGTTTCGCACAAAGAGGTAAAATACGCCATGCTCAGCTGAAATCAAGGAGAAGGTTATTGATGAAGTATTCAGTCAAACACATAACTTGCATAGTTTGGGTGATACAAATCTAAATACTGCTTCACAGTTTAAACTGAAAGTTTCACAAGCTTATAGCTGAATTACTATGACATCTTTTGTGTTATTATTATTATTATTTCATTATTAGCTTGAATAGGGGTCAGTTTGGTAATACGGTATAATTATACGTCTCATTTGATGTTCAGTTTGATTTATTTTTTATTTTTATTTTATTTGGTAATGAGACGAGCTAGTCGTTTGCCTGATGGGAAGCATAACGCCGGCCCATAACATTTGCAGTGCCACCCAGAACTTTGAAACACAAAAGCCTGTGCGGCACTGCAGTGCGCTCGTTACCCTGAGACATTAGGTAAGTAATTTCACTGGCTTCTCTGCTCATCAAACCGGAACACGTTAATGCTCGCACATTACTGCTAGGCGGCAGACTTCACGAGCAAAGTGGTGGTAACAACCCAGACGGGCAATCGCAGAAAAGAGTTAGTCCTACCACTAACCAAAGATAGGGCATCTATATAAAGAAGTTTCTATCTACTGAAACGAATAAACTATTTTTTTAAATGGCACGTCTTAAATAACCATGTCGGTTTATTTTTCTTTCTCGCAGAGAAAGCATTACAGGATCTACTTGTAAAGTATAATAAGGTGAATGATACTTTGAGTTACATACTCAAGTATGTTACTTGAGATAACGACTCTCTTTGGCAAAATATTTGCCATTCACGGCTGAAGTGGGCTTTCAATAAAGGTGTTAAGTACCTACTCGTTATAAAATAGAAAATTTTCAATATTTATATATTGTGTTACAGCAGCTCTACAGTCCAATATGGTGTATCATATTTTATTGTTATCTTAATAATCAATTATTCTAAAGTAATTCAAATTCAAAATGCTTTATTCAAATAGGCCCCAAAGGAGCACTTATGAAAGTTAAGATAAATGACTCTAACAGCAGGCCTCTGCAACATTCGTCTACCCGAATCACAGACTAAACTAATGCTGTCTTTATCAGAACATAATAAATGACAAAGACACCAATCCATACTCCATACAGATAAATAAAATTGAAGTGTCTGTTTGTAATATCCAAATAACAGCTTTTTACTAAATGCATATATAAGTATATACGGTACCTATAACAAAACAACCATTTTTAAAATTTTTGTCTGTCTGTCTGTTAGTTCCGGGTAATCTCCGAAACGGCTAGACCGATTTTGACGGGACTTTCACTGGCAGATAGCTGATGTTACAAGGAGTAACATAGGCTACTTTAATTTTAGAAAAATAATTAGGATTCCGCGCAAAAAAATAAAAACCATGTAATCCAAAATCTCCACGCGGGTGAAACCGTGGGGCAGCAGCTAGTCATGAATAAAAATACATTTTAATAAACTTGATAATTAAAGATAAGCACATAATTATATCTCCTGAAGTAGAGATGGAGTTTACTGACAAGTTCTGTGGCGCATAAAAGATCTATTCCTGCGACGGTACATATTTGTGAAATCATAAAAAAAAGCCCAATATACGTGCAATTATTTATGTTTTTTTTTTGTTTTTGGCTCCACGCGATTTGCGTATTTAGCCAGTGTCAAGTTATATAAAATATATTAATATGTCTCTCTATATTAATAATCTCTAGTTTTGGTGTGTAAAAGTCGTCAAAGTCACGTTTAGTTTAGGCGCAGTCGAGTCGAAGTGACGCTTCAGTAAAGCGGTGGATACTTTACTGAAGCTTCTATGGAGTTTTGGATAGAATACGAAAATACACGTTTTTCGTCTTTGTACTATTTGCCTTTCACTTATGCACGTTTACGAACACTTTATGGTTAATAATCCACCATTATTACACATTAACACTCGATACATCACAGGTTTTAGTAAATAACACAAACACAACAACAGCACATTTTCGCATTCCCGCCAAAACTCCATTATTTATGTTCAGT
Source organism: Crocallis elinguaria (assembly GCA_907269065.1). Taxonomy (NCBI): domain Eukaryota; kingdom Metazoa; phylum Arthropoda; class Insecta; order Lepidoptera; family Geometridae; genus Crocallis; species Crocallis elinguaria. The sequence goes on along the minus strand of OU026079.1, from coordinate 3,248,649 downwards.
ATGTACAGTATTCATATAGTGATGGGATCCACAGTTCTCGAAGTTACTGACATGTTAGTCATAGCATCAATATTTATGCATGTGATATCAGTATCTAAATAGTTATGGTCAACAACACTACGAACAAAGTAACAATAATCGGAATGTTTACCATCTATATTATTTGTATTGAGTTTCCGATATTTATGTACAGTTGCAAGCGCCATGATCACGGTTTGGTTATTGAAACACTCAAAACCAGCTACAAAGCGTTAAAGATGGTCGATGCGTTGTATAGCTATCTCTTTTTTTCTCACGACGTTGACTAACAAGTTTGAGTAGTAGAGAGTATACCTTTGATACTTCAACTTAAAACGATTTCTCCAGGCTTGTCCTAGCTCCATGAGTAAATTGCCTTTTATAGAGAGAGGGAGAGAGAGAGAGAGAGAAAGAGAGAGAGAGAGAGAGAAGAGAGAAGAGAGAGAGTACGGGCCATAATCTACCACGTGGGCCCAGTGCGGCTTTGTGGATGTCACATCTTCGAATTTAATGGTTCTTGAACAAGTTTCTTTGCTATGTGTTTCTTCACGGTTATAAAGACCACAAGGGCGAAGACGCGGGCGAAACCTGGTATAAGATATATTCTTTATACTTACACATAGTAGGACCATACAATATGAAAACGACGAATAGTGTGAGGATAACTTTGCTTTTTCTATTGAAGGGTCTCGAACGGAACGCCACGGTGATCGTCTCTTGAACATGCGATATATCGAAGAACGCTTCTTTTGAATTATTTTCACGCACTATCTGAAAATAGGAAGGTTGTGAATTAAAATCGGATTTATACATTTTTTAATTTTTTACAATATTTTTACTACATTGCTGTGATACAATAATCAAAATTAAAATTTTTAACCTAAAATTAAACTTTAATAAGATGCTTAAAAGGCTAATATTCTGGTTATTATACTGGTAGTCTTCAAGAGACGAGTGAACAGGTATCTTCTGGGCAAGTGTGCTGCTATTTTGTTAGTGGGAGGACTAACTCTTCTGCGAGTGTCCGTCTGGGTTAGTACCACCGCTTTGCTCGTGAAGTCTGCCGCCAAGCAGTAGTGTGCAAGCATTGCTGTGTTCCGGTTTGATGAGCAGAGTATCCAGTGAAATTACTAGGCTTATGAGACTTAATACCTAATGTCTCAGGGTAGCGGGCGCACTGTAGTGCCGCGCAGGACTTTGTTTCAAAGTTTTTTTGGTTATGCTAGCGACCTTCGAAAATCCTTAAGGCCCGTGATTAGCTCGGTCTAGTCTAGCTAGACCGTGTGTTTGTGTGAGTGTGTAGTTTAAGCTGTTATTTTGATATTACAAACAGACACTTTTTATTTATTTGTATGTATAGATAGTGCTAGGCTATTGCTATTTACGATAGTGTTATTGCTATTTAAAAGCGTGTAATTTTCTAAATCACTATAATTTTGGTTTTAGATATAATGATAATGTGCGATAACATAACAGGATGTGGTGATGTAAAATATAATATATTTACTCATAGTACTATTTTGTATGAATGTTTGTTTAGAGTACAAGCCGAAGGGAGCCTGTGGGGAGATAAGTGCAAAACTAGGTAGAGGGGTAAAAAAAGGCCCTGCCTCCCTTACCGGCTAATCAAACCGTTTTCGTTTTTAACACCAACCCTATTAAAACCAGCCATTGTTAGTCTTCAAATGGAAGGCATTGTCGAGAGTACGTGCTACTTTTCATTTTGGAACAACTTGTTATTCCAGAACGAGGTAAAAAACTAGTTTTTTTTTTTATGTTATTTGGTAACGAGACGAGGTGGTCGTTTGCCTGATGGTAAGCATAACGCTGGCCCATAACAATTGCAGTGCCACCCAGAACTTTGAAACACAAAGGCCTGCGCGGCACTGCAGTGCGCTCGTTACCCTGAGACATTAGGTATTAAGTCTCATAAGCCCAGTAATTTCACTGGATACTTTGCTCATCAAACCGGAACACAGTAATGCTTGCACACTACTGTTTGGCGGCAGACTTCACGAGCAAAGCGGTGGTAACAACCCAGACGGACACTCGCAGAAGAGTTAGGTCCTCCCACTAACAAAAGTGAGCTTATATTGTAAAAAAAGTAATGATAATATTTAAATGTGACTAGTGATATTCAGATATAAACCGCATTACAATAAATAAATGGAAATCACATTTTAAAGGTTTTAATTAGAACAATAGGTTGGTGGCAAACTGTTGCACACGAAGTTTAATAATGTTTACAGTTTTAATTCTCTATTGTTTCAATGTTCTACAATATTGTGACATCTGTGGTCATAAAAACAATTGACTGTATCACAACACATGTACAGTTTACGTAAACTGCTTATATTTAGAAAATAGCGGGAGGTACTTTTGACATAGTCTTTTATACATTTGGTCATAACCCTTGAAGTATTTTTTAAAAAGGTATCAGTATTACTAAGTTATTTATTATCAACACTAAAGAAATAATCCACTATGTTTCAGAACACCCTGTATAGCATTGAATAAACAAGGTCTACTATATTGGATTTTTACGGTCCAGTTGATGTCAAAGCAAATTTTATTTAGGGAGGAAAAACAGCTTACAATGTGGGTTGATTCCTCGTTTACATTGAAATTGGAAGTTTTAAGGTCTTATAGTGAAATAATATACAATATAGAGTTCAAACTCTGACCTAGCGAGTACTAAAAACTATTCGGGACAAGTAATGCTGCGTTCAGACTGGTGAAACTTATCACGTAATGTAACGTGCAATGAAAGAATTTGTCCAAAAATCTTTTCCTTGAGTTCTGTTTCCAAAACTCTTCTGCGGTACCACCGCTTTGCTCGTGAAGTCTACCACCAAGCAGTAGTGTGCAAGTATGACTGTGTTCTGGTTCGATGATCAAAGTAGTCAGTGAAATTACTGGGCTTATGAGACTTAATACCTAATGTCTCAGAGAAGCGAGCGCACTGCAGTGCCACGTAGGCCTTTGTGTTTCAAAGTTCTGGGTGGCAATGCAGTTTTTGTGGTCAGGCGTTATGCTTAACATCAGGCAAGCGACCAGCTCGTCTCGTTATCAAATAGTATAAAATAATAAAAATATTGCAGTACTACAAAAACAATCCAAACGCGTAGTAATGAACTTTATGTAAAAAAATGTATATTCAATGTACTCCATGTAAAGGTCAAACAGAGACATCAACGCCATTCATTATGATTCATGCCATGAATAATATTTTTTTTAAATGTAATCCCTATGTGATTATGATAGCACATTACGATAATAACGGACAATGTCGGAAATGTAGGCCACTGCGAAATAAATAGAGTGTGTCAATTGAGATCGAAATGTTAGGTAAAAAAGATAATTTTTATATAACAGGTGTCGATTCTGGCGTCACCAAGCTAAAATTGATTTTAGTTTAACTCTCTACCCGTGACCATGAACTCTGCAAAGGGTCAAAATATCGGGATTTCAAAGAATGCAATACACGCGATATAAACCGTTAAAAATTCGCGAAAACTTAAAGTTCACCATTCACGAGCGCTTCACTCCATAACATTCCACGTAAACGTTTCAAAATCCTTTCGTGTGTGGGGAATCTCAGATGGATTATGTGGAGTGATGGAAAAAAGTTCCAAATCCGACGTTCCAAAACATTCCAACTCATCGTTTGTGGCCGATACAATAAAAATCCATTTCGTGGAAAAATGGATCGAGAAATGGAGCGTAGACGCACTCGGAATGGAGTGACTGTATGTGCTCAAAAATTAGAAAATTGCACCATCATTCCACTCAAACCACGAAGCGCGGAGCGATTGAATTGGGTTGATCATAAATGGGAAATTATGTATAAAATAAAATCAGCCTGTATAAAATATGTAAAAAGAACTTATCTACAAAAGTATGAGTAACTTATATCTACGCTATGTAGATTACCTATTATTCTTCGATCTGGTTTTCAATAATTAATAAGAATAAGAACTTGAGTCGTCAAGTTCGTTTTTATTATTTAACTAAGAAAATCTTATAATATATATATATACATATATATATATATATATATATATATATATATATATATATATATATATATATATATATATATATATATATATATATTCAAATTCATTTATTTAGACCAACTTGGATCACATATAAAGCAAATAATAAAACCAATAAAATAAAGTATGTCAATAGAAAATAATAATAAATTAAGATAAATATGATACAAAATAGATAAAATTATAGTTAGTAGGTACCTAAAACATAATTTTGACTTTAGTCAGTAGGTGCACCATGTTACAATGGTACACATACTGACAGTCAAAACGTTCAGCAAATGACATCAGGATACTATTGCGGCTGGCCCTCACTCTGCGCACCAGGGATGTGCACCGCTTGCGCATTGTTGTGTAAAAACAATCTACACGCGCGTCAGCGAACATTCCCGATGCGCTGCAGAAGCGGGGCAGCCGCAAGAGCACCCTGAACGCATTGTTGTACTGGATGCGTAGAGCGTTGTACTGTTTTTGCGTGTAACTCACCCACAGACAACTCGTGTAGAAAGACGTGCAAAATGCCCTAAATAGGGTGATTTTGACGTCTCTCGAACAACGAGCAAATCTGCGGGCTATCATGTTAGCTCTAACAGACAACGCCCTACGCTCCCGTTCTATGTCCGCATCGTCCTTCAGGTCCGAGGTTACGACATGTCCAAGGTACTTAAATTTTTCAACTTTATTTAAAGGACATCCGTTGAGTCTAATTTTTGGTATATCACCTAGACATCTACCTCGAGCCTGAAAGACCATACATTCACTTTTTCTGACATTGTACAACAACCCGTGGCTGTCAGCATATTTCTCACAAATGCCAAGCAGCTTCGACAAACCGCAAACAGAAGCACTCAGCAACACCATGTCGTCCGCATAGCTAATGTTATTAAGACAAATTCCGCCAATATGGCAGCCGACATGTGTGCCGCTGAGCTCCTCTATCAGCGCATTTATATATAGGTTGAAAAGTTTGGGAGAGGTCAGCCCCCCCTGCCTCACCCCGCACTCCAACCCGTAAGGAACCGAGTAGGCTCCCGACCACCGAACGACATTGACCTGGTTCTGGTACCAATATTTAAAAATGCGTATTAGTTCCTCTGGCATTGATGTCTGGTGTAGTTTTTGCCATAGTGTATCATAACAAACCAAGTCAAACGCCTTCGATAGGTCGAGGAAACAAGCAAAAACGGGCGTGTTTCTATCGGTGTAGTACTTGACAGTTTGCTTTAAACACAACACAGCTGTTTCAGTCGACAGACCTGACTTAAAACCAAATTGGTTGTCATGACTATGTACATATTTATCCAGCTGAGTGTTAAGCAAACTGTCAAGCACCTTCGAGATAACAGTGGCAAGTGAGATTGGTCTATAATTATTTTTGTCACTAATATCGCCGGTCTTGCTTTTAACGATCGGCACCACCACAGTCTTCATCATCGGCGCAGGTAGGTAGGAGTGTCCCAAACACAAGGAGAAAAACATTCCCAACACCCCAGGCAGATGACAACCTGCATGTTTAAGGTGCTCAATACTTAGGTTGTCATGGCCAGGAGACTTACCCCGTGACATAGATTTTATACATTGTCTGACCTCTTTTGCCGTAAACCGGGCCTTGACCTCCTGACCATTACAACCAGCACTGCACACAGGCTGTGACGGTCCCAAAGGTGACTTTACTGTAAAATGGTCCCTAAACACGTCCGCTATGCCCGCTAGCTCGCTGACACCATTAACACTCACAGGTAAGCCCAGCTTGCTATTAAGTTTGTTGGTTGACTCCCAAAAGCTGCGAAAATCATGTTTTGAATGATGGGATGCCAAGATGTCCATTTTAATCTGATCACTGTGGTTTTGGCACCAACGCAACCTAGATTTAAAAATTCTTCGACTAGTATGCATCTCATTCCAAACACGACCCTCGCGCGGTCTACCATAGGATACCCACAGCTCAAACTTATGCCTAGCCTCCCTGTGCGCGTCACTCACATACCTATTCCACCCAATTACTGGTCTCTTTCTGTTGAAACTTTGCAGAGAATGACTTTCACACGCTGCTTGACATAATACATGAACAATATTTTCATACATTTTATCAATATTATATCTGTGGTCCAAATTATTACATACATAGTCACTACATTCACATAATTCATTAGGTAAGTCAACTAGTCTAAAATTATCATTGCAAAATTTAGTATACATGTCAATTTGCTCTGGTTTTCTTTCCCCCCATCGTATTTTATTATATTTCTCATTATTATTTGTATCGTACAATTTTGGTTTAATACCATCCAACTTACATTGCATTACAAGAGGAAAGTGATCGGACCACAGTACGTCATACATAACATATACATTGTCAACAGTCTGCATCGCGGACTTACTGACTACACAGTGGTCGAGCCAGCGTCTCGATCCATTAGCTTCACTGATAAACGTATATGTCTCAGAATTCAAGCCCAACAATACAACGTCGGCACATACCCACTCCGACTCCGAACAAAAACAATCCAACTCATTATAAAATAATTCACTAGGATGCGAGTTAAAGTCCCCAAGTAAATATACTGATTCGATATTATTATTATCAATAATAGCGCTCACCAGACTCAAACAATCCGTGAATTCCGACAGGTTCGCGTAATTATCCGTGGGCATGTACACGCTAAACACCATGAATGACCTTCGATCCATGGTTACCCTAATAGCGCACACTCGCGGGTTATCACACTGTACAACCGTGACGTTGTTAAAAACACTTTTTCTCCACAATAATGCCACTCCGCCGTACGGGCGCCCCCGCAGCATACCCGCCGTAGTGTTTACCGCCGACGTCCCCGTGCATCCAAACTCGGTATCAATACTGCTTAGAAATTGAATATCATCTGGCAGCAACCAAGTTTCTTGTAAACCAATTATGTCTGATGTGCGACACAACTGCCTGACACTCTCCACTGAGCGCTTCACACTCATACAGTTGAGACTTACTAAATTGTATAAGGTCTTACTATTATCCATTAAGGTTTAGAACACGGCCATGCACGGCGTCATTATTTACACCGTTCGATTTACGTGGTTTAAAGTTCACGAAACGCCTAAATATAATTCCTTGTGGCCATAGCTTACTATCTAGGAACATAGTCAATTTGTAATCCGAAACAAAGAATTTGTATGCATTATGATCTTTCTCACGTCTAAAAGATATTTTCTCTAATGTAATATTCTCTCGCGTTTTTTCATATATATACTCCGTGATATCTTTATCGGTTGTATCTTTGTGCACCTTGGTAATAAAGATAGGTACTTTTTTCTCTGCAGCTTTAAACTTTCCTTCGTTGTCCCTCGAAATACCAGCAGTGCCCAGATAACGATATTTCTGCGGTTTCCGACGCTGGGACACTCTCTGCCAGCCCTCACCGTCGTCGGTTCGCACTGGCACGGCTTCATCACCGTTCTTATTGCGAATTAGTGGTGGCTGCAGCATTGAGGTACGCGCCGGTGACGTTACAGCTGCTTGCCCGTGCATGGCCCACCTCGAGTCAGTCACGTGACACAAGCCATCCGTCCGTTTTGGAACAGCTGATTCACAGTCGACGGATTTGCCATCTACCGCCACTTCTTTTTTATTTTCAATTTGTTGTGCGATAGTTTCTTGCCCGATCATAGAAATCTCTTCAATGCTAGTATTATGCTCATTAATTGAAGAGTCGTGTAAATGAGATAATTCAGTAGGGCCATTACCCATTATCCCTCCGCCTCGTTTCATGTTTACATTGCAAACAGATGCCGGTATCAATGTGTTATTTTGCAAACATAACATTTCAGCCTTGAACTTGCTCAGCTGACTCTGCGTAACGTATGTTGATTTCAAATCTTTTAGTTCGTTTTGTACTTGCAGCAAATCTTTCAAAAGCTTAGTACAATCGAGGTGGTCGAACAAAATAGGAGGGAGCCGCTCCAGATCTTTTGCGACGAAAATAGGGAACAAATCTGGTTCCGTTGATTTGAAAACGTTCACAATATCAACCAGATCTCGCTGCTGCTTGTCTTTATTTTTGCGTTTTTTCGCTTTTTCTGCGCTCACTCGAACAACAATTCTTTCGATTTTAAAATTTGTTCACTCGAAAACGAAGACGTACATATCCGCACCAACGTGTCCTCGTCAATTACCGATATTTTATTTTGAATATACGCCAACATTTCGTCAATAATAATATTGCAACTATTGCATTTTACAGCAGTCGCCATTTTAAAATACACAAAACGTAGATAGCTTTGTTCGTAACGCAACAAAACACGCCCGCACGGGGGGATGCGCGCGCGATGACTCGATATATATATATATATATATATATATATATATAATAAGATTTTCTTAGGTTAAAATTTCCATTATGGGCCGTCGATTTAGGGGGGGGCGGGGGGCGGGAGGGGGAGGGGGGGAGGAAGTATACCCCCTGTACCATCCCCACCCCGCGCAACCCCATGGTTATGGAGATATCCATGGTTAAAGTTTTGAGGTTAGAATACCTTTTTCCATAAATATCCATCGATTTATGGGGCGGGGAGAGGAGGGAGGGAGTAGGGCTACCCCCCCCGTACCCCCCCTCCGCCAGTATATTGTGTTACAGTATTTTTATTTTGTATTTTCACTGTTCTAACCTAACCTAGCCTAGTGTTCGGAGCCAGTATATTGTGTTACAGTATTTTTTTTTGTATTTTTACTGTTCTAACCTAACCTAACCTAGTGTTCGGAGCCAGTATATTGTGTTACAGTATTTTTTTTTGTATTTTCACTGTTCTAACATAACCTAACCTAGTGTTCGGAGCCAGTATATTGTGTTACAGTATTTTTTTTGTGTTTTCACTGTTCTAACATAACCTAACCTAGTGTTCGGAGCCAGTATATTGTGTTACAGTATTTTTTTTTGTATTTTTACTGTTCTAACATAACCTAACCTAGTGTTCGGAGCCAGTATTATTGTGTTACAGTATTTTTTTTTGTATTTTTACTGTTCTAACATAACCTAACCTAGTGTTCGGAGCCAGTATATTGTGTTACAGTATTTTTTTTTGTATTTTCACTGTTCTAACATAACCTAACCTAGTGTTCGGAGCCAGTATTATTGTGTTACAGTATTTTTTTTGTATATTCACTGTTCTAACATAACCTAACCTAGTGTTCGGAGCCAGTATATTGTGTAACAGTATTTTTTTTGCATTTTCACTGTTCTAACCTAACCTAACCTAGTGTTCGGAGCCAGTATATTGTGTTACAGTATTTTTTTTGCATTTTCACTGTTCTAACCTAACCTAACCTAGTGTTCGGAGCCAGTATAATGTGTTACTAGATGAGGAAAGCACAGAAGAGGAGGCCGTAACAAGCGGCTCATCTGAGTCCAAAACTTGCACATCACTCGACTCTTCAGACACAGAAGCATAGGGCTTCGGAGACGCCATGGTAGTCAAACGTTGTAGGGCTAACAAGAGTACGTAAAACGATCTCAACTGCAAGGGCAACAAACGATTACTGACACTGACAGCTAACAGATAAAAAGACGCTATAAAACAAAATGGCGTCGCTTCACGTTCCATTCCACAGTATAAACATAAATTCACAAAAGTCAATGTAATTGTATAATACAGCACGGGTTATTGTACACATTAATTACACACTATTTAATAATTGAAAATAAAATAAAATTATATTTAAGAAAAACGAGAACATAATATTTAATAAAATACACGTCTACCACCAACGGAACGTGAAATGTCAACTTTGACGTCTACCATGACAGTTTATCCATAAAAATTTGCAAATGGCGTGTTATTTTCCAATTTATATCGAAACTTTAAAAAATTATATTTCGTAAACCGTGAATTTGCGCACATTGAGATATTTGTAAAAAGCTTTCTATTTAAGAGTACTATCTACAGTAAAAAAGTGAACTTCCAAATCGACGGCCCATAATGGAAATTTTAGCCTTTTCTTACTTAGATATAATACTTAAGTAACTAACTAAACTAACTGTAACAGGTCCAATTCTGTACATTATTTTTGAAGGGCATTCTATAATCTATATTAAAGCCTGTAATTTTTACACAACTGCACAAAAAAGGAGTTTAATGTATTTAGGGTTTATGTATGGAGTGTACTATGTTTGTATGTGTGTATGTATGTGAGTTTCTTTGTTCCACTATACTTTTGAATGCCTGAACAGATTTGGATGTATGGGGTATCGTTAGAATCCTTACAGCATCCCGAGTGAGACTAGCTAGGGCAGTCGTGTTTTTTTTTATAACTTTTTAAAAATATAAAATACAAAATCCTTTTCAAAACTAAATATCACCAAGTATAGTAAATATAATAAAAAATAAAGCCAAGTAAGTACATTTCAGATACGAGTACTATTTTATTTGAAACGTTTTCGTTCACCTCTATACAATCTAGAGTTGTTTAATGATTTTTATGTATTTTTTTTATCTAATCGTGGATTAAACGGAAATTATATATCACAATTATACGCGTAAAACAATCTCCATAATCCGTATCGATAAGTTTTTGTCGATAACAACTATTCAAATGTTTCCAACATGAACAAATTATTGAGAAATAGTTTCATAACCTTTATTTGTAGTAATTTCAGGGTTAAAAATGACTTAACTATTAATTATATGCAGTTGTTCAAATACAATTATATAATGTATTGAATATTACTTAATTTATTTAATAATGTTATTTCAATTTAATTGACAGATTTTGACATTATTATATTGTAAGTACTATTTTGTACCTAACCATATTCATTTAAGAATCCAGCATTGGATTGTAATCATAATTCTGTATTGACTTGTAACAAATTTGTTATTAATAAATGAATATGAATATGAAATATGAATATCTTTTAATACCATGGATATTGTTTAGGATAAAAATATTAGTCTTGAAATGATTAGTTAATAATCTCTAACAGATGATAAAATTGAGTTATTATGTAACTACTTCGTACATATAATAAGCAAAAGTACTATTTTTATTTTAATATTAATGTGAATGAATTTACTTACGGGAGGCAGGCCTTTGTCTTGTAGCCATTTATCAGGCTCTACTAGGACGAAGGTTCCGTACAGCAGCACCAGAGTGAACAAGAAAGCTGTCATCGAGAAGATGGCGTAGTAACCCATCTTCGCCACCAAGATGCCACTCAGAGCCATCCCTACTGGCAACCCTGCCGTCATACAAAAGTTCACCAACCCCACTCTAAATGTCCGAGTTTCCTCCGAAGTTATATCACTAATGTAGCTAAACACTCCAAGGGACATTGTCACCCAACCGCCGGTCACAGAAAAAAATAACGTCTCCAAAAACACAGTTGTCTCTACCGGAATCTCGTAAAAGAAGTACACGTTGATCAAATTGTTAATAGATGTCAGAACTTCCCCGTAAATTGGCAACATGATGATAACCTTCCGCTTTCCCGTCCGATCGCTCCACGCTCCCAGAAACATTATTATTAGACATGGCAAAGCCGTCTGTATTACACCCTTCCAGATATCGATCGATGATATTAATTTCTGGACTTCTCTCTCGTACTCGGAATAGTTATTGCTCGATTTCTTTACCAGAGCATCGCATATTTCATCTCCGTATTGCAAGTTGACTCTGCATGCCTTGTCCAAATTGAGATTACCCATAGCGAATCTCGATATAACACTCGGTATGATGAGTCCAGCTAGAAGAGGCTCCACAGTTATGTTTTCTCTTATGTATACCAGTTTCTCACAGAAACTTTTATCTTGATACAGTTTTTCCACAACATCCTGGTTCAGCGGCCTCTCCTCCAGCGCGTCAGCGGCTTTTTGTTTTTCCTCGGCCATTTTTATTTTACTACCGTCCGCTTGATTGATTCCTTATTTTATATCACGTCCATTGTTTATAAACAGAAGGGTAGCACGACCGATTGCTACTATTGCAATATTTGACTTTACATTGAGTGCGCGTCTCTGAAAGACACAATAATTACTCGACTTATTTGCCTAACCGATATATTATTTGTTTGATATCAATTACGTAAAGATAAACGATAAATGGCGTAGAATTATTGTTGATAAAAGGGCTTTGTTTTACTCTTGAGAGATTAGTGTGCGTTTACAAGATGTACCGATGACTGATACTCGTAATACGTTTAATTGTTTAATAACACTCGGGCTTTGTTAGAATGGACAATGAGTTGTGTTCACAGGTGGACGACTGGACCGCAACTGGTGTAATCTGCGAAAAGACATGTTAATATCAATATAAATAGAAGAGGATTTTTGTTGCGGACTGCGAAGTAATAGTGTAAAGTTTTTCATCCGGTTACATAGATAATTAGATACCTGCCTAAGAACCTTTTTGTCGCTTCTGAGCAAATTTTTTTGTACTCTATGAATAGTAATTATTTTCCTTATTTATAGACATAGTTTCTAATCTTGATTTGGCATTTTTACGACCTTCGAGTTGAAATCGTCACTGAGGTGAGATAGCCGTCAAATCTATCAACAGCAAAAAATACCTGTTAATAGTTGTTTCCTTTCATATTTTTTGGTGGCTGGAAAACTAATAGTAGACTGACTGATAACTGAGGAGAATGCTGCTGTCGATTCCCTGGATATTCCATTAGCCAGCTCTTACGGCGCCCCCGGGAAGAGATGGGGTGGTACTAATCTTACCCTGGACTACACGGGCTTTTGTAGATTATAGTAGGCACATTTAATAATTATATAGTAAGTTAGTGGGTAGAGTGGGTACCACCGCTTTGCTGTATAGTCTGTCACCGAGCATTACTGTGTTCCGGTATGATGAGCAAAAAAGCCAGTGAAATTACTGGGCTTATGAGACTTAATACCTAATGTCTCAGGGTAACGAGCGCGCTGCAGTGCCGCGTGCAAGCCTTTGTGTTTCAAAGTTCTGAGTGGCACGGTGTTATTTTTACCATCAGGCATTTGCCTGGTCATTTGACCAAGCCGTCTCGTTATACATTGGAATATAAAAAATCTATGGCATTCTGCCCGGTATACATCCAACTAATCCAACTAATATTATAAATGCGAAAGTGTGTTTGTCTGTTTGTTGGTTTGGCCTTCTTTCACGCAGCAACGGAGCAACGGATCGACGTGATTTTTGGTATATATATAGTTTATGGACCGCCAAGTAACATAGGCTACTTAATCTCGAAAAAATGCACGGTTCCTGTGGGAACGCGGATGAAAGCCGCGGGCTGAAGCTAGTAATTAATAAAATAGAAATAATGAGCCATGTAGAAATGGTTTTAAATATGTATTAAGTATTACTGATATTTTTGTAATACCTATGTTTATTACTGGTATCATTGATTATGGTTAATTATTTTAACTGATGAAATACTGTTTAGCGTAATTTGGGTAATGTCAAATGGATGACATTGAGGTCTAGGAAAGCCCCTCGTCTTTCGCTAAGTGTTCTAACGATGTATTCACGACTTTACAAGTAAACACATAATAGATAATTTAAATAGTGGTTGCTTTGCTTATATTGCATTTACTTAGGGAATTCCGTTTTGTGTAATTTGTTTTTACGTGATCTTTGAAGTTTTTGGATAGCATTTGTTATAACAAATGAATCCCTATGTCAAGCACTATATTAACATTGATTCGTAACCTAATTTAATTATAACAAATGTTGGTCTATTTTTTGTTATAACAATGATTGCATCAAAGTTCAAAAGTTAACAAACATATTTTAGAAATGATACTCTTCAGCTCTGATGTTGATGTAGGTACGGTACTTACTACTTAGTTAAATGTGTTTCTTCTATACACATAATTAATGTATAATTATTTATTATTTGATAATAATCATGAGACTGTAAGATAAAGAAGGTACCTACGTGTTCTAAGTCAAGCACGTCTGTTGGATATATGGGTATTGTATATCAATATTTTGTGATACTGTTTAAGGCGATTACTACCCCAATCTTTATCTCTACTAATATTATAAAGCAGTGAAGTTTGTGAGCTTTTTTACTTTTTTTGTCATCTTGGTAACTCTGGACCGATTCTAAAAAATATAGGCTATAGGCTACATTTTATTTCGATCCACTTGGGCGAAGCTGCAGGCAGACGCTAGTAACCTACATATTGTGACGTAAGAGCTATGGGAATATCCAAAGTATGGGCAGCAACTTTCTCCTTGGTCAACGGCAAGCTCTACTGACTTCACAAAGCCTGTCAAGTGTATTTTAGCAACCCACCCGTGGTCACAGAGTAGCATATACAAGCCGTGGTCAACCGCGACCTCAAAAGCGAACTTAAGTTTAGCAAGTAGAAATTCTAAACTATGACACCGTATCAATCATCGACGTCTTGCAAATAAATTACTCTTCGTTCATTTCCTTTCATTTCTAAGCATCATTGTGTTTCAGAGTCACGTTGTGCACGCACCGGCTAGAATGACCGGTGATATTGCAACATACAATTGTAGATAATTGTACCCAGATTGCCACGCCATGGTCACGGTCCGTGCTCTAGAAAAACTCTACCAGCGGATGCGTCCCATAAGACCATTCATTTTAGCATTTTGTACTTTGTTACTGTAGTTTACACGTAAATAATGTAAGTACTTGGACAACCAGTGGGAGGACTAACTCTTCTGCGAGTGTCCGTCTGGGTTGTTACCACCGCTTTGCTCGTGAAGTCTGCCGCCAAGCAGTAGTTCGCAAGCATTACTGTGTTCCGCTTTGATGAGCAGAGTATCCAGTGAATTTACTGGGCTTATGAGACTTAATACCTAATGTCTCAGGGTAACGAGCTATCTGCAGTGCCGCGCAGGCCTTTGTGTTTCAAAGTTCTGAGTTGCAACTGCAATTGTTATGAGCCGGCATTATGCTTACCATCAGGCAAACGACCAGCTCGTCTCGTTACCAAACAACATAAAAAAAAACCTAAGGAAGAACATATCTTTGGCTCTGATATCTTTCCCAAATTCAAATTTACCTTGGTATGTTGGTATTTTTGCTCCAAAATACCTCAACTAAGTACTTTTTAAACTTTCGCCAATTGAATACACAGAGAGAACAGTCTTCTCGAGACGACGATCAATGCAACTTGACCGAAAGGTCGAGGTTAGTCAAAATTATGTTTTGTTTTTATTTTGTGCGCGAATAGACTGGTTTTTGTCTGATACCTCAACTTAGTGCTATATTTATAATTGCTGCATTTTATAATAATTATTAATCTCAAACTCAGTCGGGTTATAGCTAGAATGTGTGCTACTCGTGGAGTCCAATTAATGTTGGTCTACAATAGTTAAGCCTATTGAATTTTATAGTCTACTAGCGACTTTACTGAAAATCGTGTAAACTGTTTCGATAAATAAACGCTGCGTTTATGTCGTTTGCACTTTTTTAACACAGCAATTTGCGTTCTGATGATGAACTTAGACATATTATAAATAAATACCAGTTTAATGATGAATGTGCTAGAAAAAACATGATGGCGTCGATTCTGTCATACCTAAACGTAATTTTAGTTTTAATCTCTCTTTATAACCGAGAACTTGAGAAAGAGATGGAATATATTTTAGACCTATCAAATTAATCCACTTGCTTGCGTTTAGTGTAAATTTAACGGCAATTAATTTAGCGGTGTCTAATTTATCAAGGATGGACGATATTTCACAGCTCTAAAACAAAATTTAGATCCGTTAAACATCTTCCATCACTTTCTCTTGTAATGTATTGGAAAGAGAGAGAGCGAAACTAAAATTAGGCTTAGATATGAAACGACCGAATCGACACCAAATATTTGCCTTGTTAGAGCAAAGAATTTGTTTTTATACTGTTTTAGCGGCAAAAAGAGGTCTTAATTTCACCTGTGAAACGGCAGCTGCTCTTTAGAGTTAGAGTAAACGACCTGCTCTTCTCATTATCCAATAGAAAAAAGTTCCCATTCTAGGTAAAATCTACGTCTCAAGACGCGTTTGACCACTATCTCACCTGATGGTAAGTAACGATGCGGTCGAAGATGGAGCACGCTTACCTAGAACATACCTATTAACTCGTGACTTGAAGACACCCAGGTTATAGAGACCAAAGAACACAGACTCAGGCAAAGCAGACCACTCTTTAGCGATACGAAAAATAAATGTAGAAGCAAAACGCTTCGTTCGTAAAGGAGGAATGACCAAAAGATAACACCTGAACTGACTTGACCTCCTCTGTTTGAAATTGTATTTGCTTGACCTGTCAACAATAAAGCTAAAAATAAAAAAAAAGTTGGTTGAGAATTCTATGGGATTACAATTTTTGTTTACAGTTTGTTATTTGTGTTTTTTTTTTACGCTCACTGATGATTATAGTCATGCCTCCTTCATTTGCATTTAAAATTTTTAAATGTAGTACATAGTAATGCTTGTGTGCAGAGATTTTAAACTTCTCTACTTGTACACTACTGCAGCAGATTCAGGGAAGCCTGACCTTCATGGGCCCTCAAACTTGGTGGGTTACTCAGGCAGTCTTCAAATAAGAGTCCAAAAACACTTGGTATTTCACATAGTTGAAATTCAACCGAGGTGAGAAGATATGTAGGTTTATATTTCACGAGAGATGAACTTTATACACTCACATTGAACTTGGTCCCGTTACACCATCACTACATATTTCCACAAGAACAATAATAGTCACGCCTCAAGAACTGCCACCAAACTGCACTGCACTGTTTTCAAAATAAAATACCAGTATTATTTAACGTTTACATTTGCTAACAATAACTGCGCCCGTGTTGGGAATGCCAAGATAAAAGCGAGACCCACACGGTATAATTTATTAGTTCACATGAAATATATCGAAATAAAAACGAACCTCTCTTGTTGTTCACATCATTTAAATTAGTGCATTGCGCTGGCATCAATTCAAACCAGCTGCAGTAGCTACTGCAAGTAGTTGGAACGTAGTAGTAGTTTACAGACTTCACGAGCAACTACTGCAAGTAGTTGCTCGTGAAGTCTGCCGCCAAGCAGTAGTGTGCAAGCATTACTGTGTTCCGGTTTGATGAGCAGAGTATCCAGTGAAATTACTGGGCTTATGAGATAACTAATGTCTCAGGGTAACGAGCGCACTGCAGTGCCGCGCAGGCCTTTGTGTTTCAAAGTTCTGGGTGGCACTGCAATTGTTATGGGCCGGCGTTATGCTTACCATCAGGCAAACGACCAGCTAGTCTCGTTACCTACTAATATAAAAAAAAAAAAAAAGTAACGTAGTATGTATCCAGAGACACGTACCTACTAGTACTACCGTCGAATAGTACTTATAATTAATTTATCGATTAATATCGTTTAAAAAACGGGCTAAAAAACACCAAGCAAGATTTTTACCGTGTGTATCGCTAGACATAGAAGTCATTGTACACTGACATGACAATCATTCTATTCAAGAGCAATTACCTACTTGAGTCAAGTACTCGGTCCAGGAAAAACGTTGGACCGTTTAGATATAGGAGGTATATTGTCTGTTTGAATTCCATCAGTGACTGTTTGTACCATAGGTTAATGTTTGGCCACTATTACCAGATCTTGTGTTAAGTAATAGTGTGATTTAAATGTGTTGAACACGCTAGGAAATCATCCAGAAGAGGCAGGAAAGATTTTGGTCTAGGAAAGGATCTCGCTCCCAAGTACGATAAGTCCTTGGCGATATAGCGGTGGCGAGCCAGCTGCCTTATCAGCTAACAATCTCGTGTTCGTTTTCAATACCAGACCGATTAAAACCAGCGGTCACTAGTCTTCACTAGTCACGTGTGTAAGGGGTTGTCAATAGTTTTCGCTTCTTTTCGTTTTGTAAGAGCTTATTTCTTTAATAACCAGCGAAAATTCTAGACTATTCCTTCCACACGAAGACTAGTGACCGCTGGTTTTAATCGGTCTGGTATTGAAAACGAACACGAGATTGTTAGCTGGTAAGGCAGCAAGCTAGGACTAGGCTATAGTAATGTTTTATTGATTTATATTTGAAGCAAAAACTACACAAGTGTTTCGTTTACTTTTAATAAATCAATTTTTATTCCATTATTGTTTGCTGACCTCCTTACCTAAATTAATTTCCGTAGGATCGATGGAGTCAAAATCAACGGAAACAATTATTTATTACTAGCTTCTTCCCGTGGTGTCACCCGCGTTCCCACAGGAACTATGTATTTTTCCGGAATAAAAAGTAGCCTAGGTTACTCTCTGGTCCATAAATTATACCTATGCCAAAAATCACGTCGATCCGTTGCTCCGTTGCTGCGTGAAAGAAGGACAAACCAACAAACATACAAACACACTTTCACATTTATCGTAGTACAGATTGCAAACAGAACAAATACAGAACTTAGAAACGCAACGCCTTCGCACACGGCATTGCACTTGTTTTGCTGACTTATTAGACACATTTTTAAAAATAAAACAGAACATTTTGTTTGCTTAAAATATTGGTTATAGTTATGATGGAAAATTTATCACAACATACGGAGCTAGAAACATTTTGTCGCAAAGCGACGTGCAAGTTTTGGGTCAATTTTTAAGTCTGAAAGCCCAGTATTTTCACTGACAACTTTGCTAATCAAAACGAAACACAGTAATGCTTTCAAATTACTGCTTGGTGGTAGATCACACTATGAAAGTGGAGGTACACAAATATATGCGAAACACAGTGAAAGTACCTATGTGTTACAAAGTTATAATAAAAAATTTAAATACTTACAAATTCAATACGATTTTCATCTAGCTATCACACAACATTGGTCATGCGAAGATAATTTTTCCTTATACTTAGCAACACTTCTTAGAACTTTTGTAACTCAAATAAAACATACTCCACAAACTTGCCAACACGTATCACCGTGCAAGATTATTTGCAAACTGATGACGATAATATTTTCTAAAGCCGGATTTAATGAGGCTAACCGGTGTCTTGAGGCCGGTCATAATTATGTTTATCTTTACTAATCATTAGTATGCACTGTGAAGATTTAAGACTAAAACTATTAATTAGTTGATAACCCGGTGATAATAAGATATTATGAGGAAAAAGCTTGATATTAAAAATATTGTTTAGGTTCATATAATTTCATCATCTAAAAGCGTTGATTATCTACCTCAATGTTAGTAACTAGGTATATTATTGAGAGTTATTGTATAATAATATCTAACTGCTCCCCGCGGCTTCGCCCGCGTGGATGTTGATGGTTTTGCACCCTGTTTAACCTCATTAGGGGTTGATTTTCGAAAATAAGTTTAGCCTATATGTTGTTCCAGAACCTAAACATTCCAAATATCATCAAAATTAGTTTAGTATTTACGTGGATTTAGATACGTGGTAACAAAGATTCACACACACACACGCACGAACACACACACACGAAAATCCTATTAAAATAAAAAATAAACAAACGCTTACACTCATACCCCCGCACTAGGATTCCCTGTGTCGCAGGTGGCACACATCACAAATATCCAAGACCCGAGAACAAATTTTATGCTTACACAAAATCTGCCCCGGCCGGGAATCAAACCCGTGACCCCTCGCTTACAGGCAGGGTTACTACCAACTTAGCTACGGAGCCGTCATAAATTTATAATATTAGTAGGATTGTATCTGTAAGAATGTATATGTATAATGTATATGTATATGTAATGTAATGTGTATGTAAACGCCTATAAAATGTGTACATAACAATATCAGACCTTGAACCTTGCGTTCGGTTATATTGTTGTACATATAGGTAATTTGTTTAGTAAAATAAATTAATTTGTAGGTACACTGTTACCTTTCTTTTTATACTATTTGATGACAAGACGAGCTGGTCGTTTGCCTGATGGTAAGCATAACGATCTATGGTTCATGGATCTATGGACACTGCCACTCAGAACTTCGAAACACAAAGTCCTGCGCGGCACTGCAGTGCTCTCGTTACCCTGACACATAAGATATTAAATCTCATAAGCCCAGTAATTTTCCTGGCTACTCTGTATCTTATTATTAAATTAGCTATTTATATTGTCCCGTGGAAGTAAGTTACAAGAATATTATTGAAGCCTAGTTGATATTTTATACATTAGGTATAATGGGATTTTATATATTAGTGTGTCTGGGCAAGCAAGCTGGCGGCGGGCCTGCCCCAAGGAGGGCCGTGGCAGGCTGGGATCCCCCATCCTAAACGGTGACCTCAACACTCCATGCACTCCATCCCTGAGGATTAGGACAACAACCAGGGGGTACAAAAAGGTATAAATATATATTTAACGTGGTTTTTATTGTTTAGACTACAAGTAAACTTATCATTAACTAGATGACATTGCCCATTAAGCTATTATTTTTACAAACGTAAAGTTTTTTTGGGAACACATAGGTTATAGAGGAAGAAAGAATTAAAGGAATAATTATTCAGATAGCACTGGACAAAACAGCATACTACAAAACAAATTTATAACAACAGTGGAACAGCAATATATGAAAATAATACAGGCATAATAAGTAAGTAATAACAAAACAAGTAAACCAAAATGAAAACAAAAAAATAACTAATACCTAAATAAAACCAACTAACCATAAAAATGCCTACGATACAATTAAACTAGGTTGTTACAGTAAAGTCAAATAAAGGCTACTGTGAAAAAACACAGCGCTGATTTTCATCTCAGACCTGACTCACACACGGACTTTCAACTAAAACATAACAATAATTGAATAGGTATAATAATACAATCATAATGGTGAACGTTCCACATGACCCAGGAAATAAATAGTTGAAGTTGAATATAATAAGAACTTAACAAGTTAAAATACATGTATGTTGTTTAGGGTTTTACTAATAAACAAAGTAGAAATAACGGTATGTGTCTTTAAAAAATTTAAATTGAATTGAAATAGACAAATACTGTGTAAACACTGTTTTAAACTTTCACGGTTATTTACTAATTGTAATAATCATATTCACGGGAATATTCCCGTGAACATGATGCTTGCAACAGCGTCGAAATATCGGGTGCTCATCGTTCAATAATAATCACGGTAAATATCCCGTTACAATGTCTCATATACTGTGTAACTGTACAATCTGTATTAGGTTAATAATACAGATTGTTTAATGATAGATAAAACTCTCTCGATCATCTTTTAAAATAAAATTATTTCAAAGCTAATTACTTTCAAAGTTTTATCTCCTAACATTTAAATAGAAATAAAAACGAGATACAATCCTAATAGGAATTAATTAATAAATTAGTCTTTTATAACGTACATTGTTTGCTTAAGAATAATTACATCATTATTACTTCTTGTTTTTCATATTTGGCTTCAAGCCGCTTCTGCTTCAAATCTTTTCGGTTTTGTATGAAAAACCATCTGTAAAGAGAATAAGGTATATTTTAACATAAAATAAGATACATTTTAACATAAACTGGTGATTGATAAGGAGACGAGCTGGTTGTTAGCCTGATGGTAAGCATAACATCAGCCCATAACAATTACAGTGCCACTCAGAACTTTCAAACACAAAGGCCTGCACGGCACTGCATTGCACTCGTTATAGTCAAAGCTTTTCATCCACTCATCGGCAGTAAAAAGAACACTTACAAAAGTATGGAGATTGCCGGTAGAGTCATGATTGCGCTGAATATAAATACGGCACCCGTGAACACTGATATTGTCCTGGAGTACAGAGCAGAGTATGTCGGGTCGAACATAAGTGCCGCTAGAGTTTCCACCAAGCTGAATAATGAATTCATTTTACCTGTAAAAAAATAAACGAAATACAATTATACACATAATGCAAATAAAAACATATCTATCTTCTGGAGAAGCGTTGGATGGTATATGGTATATGTATACGACGGTTTCGCAGGTCATAGTTTTGGCTCGCGGTTTCGCCCGTGTGGGAATTGATGTACTGACCCTACTTAACCCCCTTAGGGGTTGATTTCGAAAATTAGATTAGCATATGAGTTATTCCAGAACCTAAACTATCTACATTCGAAATTCGAAGTTTGGGATCGGTTTTCAATTTGAGGGAAGTAACTGGATGGTAGGCCCCTAGCGGGCACTAGTATAGACATCCCTACCAACACGCTTCGATTGAGTCACGATGGTTTTCTTCATTGAAGGCTCTGGCTCAATGTTGGATTCGAATCATCGAACTACAGTCTGTCGACTTGACGCCACAAAGTCATGATCGTTTGAAAACCATCAATACAGTTTATGGACCGGAGAGTAACATAACCTACTTTTTATGCATGAAAAATGCACGGTTCCTGTCGGAACACGGGTGAAATCCGCGCGCAGAAGCTAGTAATTAATATATGTTTTTGTTTTTACTATCCATATTTACAACCCATTGATCCTTCATTAGTTTCAATAGAGTTTTGTGATTATCACTGCAAAAAATTCAGAGTCTTAATACAAATAAAAAAGTAAACCATCATAAAATAGTGTATTCCCACTTAATATTATGACTATTTTAGCTGCCTCTGCAAGATCCCCTCTTTATGATCGTCTATTGCTATATTAGCAACTTTATATGTAACAAAATTAATGTTCTGAGTAGATGTCGTAAAATATCAATCGAATGACTTTTGCAATATTTAGCTTTACCGTAACTTTTCCATGGATTTGTTATTTTTTATATACTGGGTTATTGGTAAAATGCTAACGTCCAATTCTATATCGTACTGTTCAACTTTCATATGACATCAACCTTTATTTTTACAACTAAATGTACATTTATCTGAGGTTATGCTGATGAGTTGGTGAGTAAACTTCTGTATATTGTAGCAAACAACTTATATTGTCTTAGTTGTGTTCTGTGATATCCTATAATACAGGTTCTATGCCTCTCTACAAAATACATAATACCTTCATATTTCAGACTTTCAAATCAAATCAAATCAAACATTTATTTGCAAGAATACATAATATTACATATTTCAGATGTTCCAAAAATAAAGTCACAGTATTCAGCCTGCAAGCAGGCGTGCAAATATTAAAATAGTCATGTTAATGTTATGTCACTTAAAGTTTAAATATTCAGCTATGCTATAGAAACAGTTTTGTAATAGCCACTTATACAGTTTTTTGTTAAAATGATTGCCATTTAATCTTTTGATGTCCTCCGGTAATTTATTATATACTTTATGACCCATATTGTACACATTTCTTTTGTAAATATCTTTATGACAAGGAGGCTGATACTTTCCTGCCTGACCCGTGCATTTTCCATCACATCTTTTCTATATCTATATCCCACAATCCCACATCTTTTCAGTATCCCACAACACTGCACTGCTGTAGAATTGTTTATTCTGTGAACGCATAGTTTCCATATATTCAATACTATCTACATATATTTATTCCGTGGAGATAGATTGATTTAATTACTACTAAAAGTAGTAAAAGTCGTAGAACAAAATTTGTATGTTTTGAAGTATTGAATTTGCCCTTAAGTGATTATTAACATATTTGCAATATCCTGCATAATAGAGTCAAGTGCCGCCGCCTATAAATATTTGCGTCATCAAAGGCATTGCCAGTACATAGCTCTTTGTAGAGAAAACCTGAATTTACCTAGTTTGAAAATGTTTAGAAGCTCATTTATTGAGTGACAAAAACAAACAATGCAGTGTGCTCGTTACCCTGAGACATCAGGTCTTAAGTTTCATAAACCATTAATTTGTTGTCGTGGGAATATGATCCTTGTAGCTTCAATAATAATTTTCCCTACAGGAATTTCCTAACGGGGTAACTTAATCAGAGGTCTGGACTATGCATTATGCATGAGCAAATATAGTACATTTTTTTACCGTTATTTATCAACCATGACGAGTAAATTCAGAATGTATTTTCTGCAGCCTGCAATGTGCACCTAATAAATAAATAAATAAAAATACAATTCTTACCCATTTCTTCAGAAGGCACCAACTTGGATGCCATTGACCTCAGAGACGTGAATGTCGTTGCGTTTAGGATCTCAACAATTGGTACTGGAAATAAAAGAGAACGTTATAAGAAAAGGGTGCTTTCACATTGCTTTTCTCTAGCCTTGTTAATTAATCTGTGTTGAATTTTAATCTTGTTTTTGTTGATGCTCTTAAAAGGTAAAAAAACTTGGCGTTTGCACTTTGAACAAAGACGATTCACAGATATGCTTCTGCACTAATTAGCAGGGATGTCCTTTGAAAATTAACTATGGTAGGTACCGTGAATTTCTGACAGGTTCTGCTTTTAACGTTATTACTTTTTAATGTGTAGGTACTAAAGCCTTTTTGTAGCGTATTGGTAAAATAAACGGTGAAAGTGCTTGAAATACTCGATGAAAGTATGTATTTTGATGACTTTTTTTAACACATTTTTTTTCTCTTTAACATGACAATTTAATGACATGTATGCAATTTATTAATGATTTTGATTTATGGATATAGTATTTCGTAAAAGTGATTATTATTATTCTTGTTTATTTACATGTTTTGTTATTTGTACGCCTCTGCAGACAGAATTTTGATGGAAACATCCTGCTGTAACACCATTGCTCATACTGTACCCAACATACTTTCAAATAAACTAATTTCAATTTCAACAAAGTTAGAATGAAGTTATTTATGTTTGCCTGCCAGTAGTAGCAATTCATGATAGACCATATAAAAATAATAACTGCAAGTAATTACATAAAAATAATATTGTATTCCTTTTTTATTTAAAGTCGCCGATTGCACTAAGTATCGCATAATTTAAACAATCTCACCAATCTGGATTAGTTGTACATGGTTGTATCCATTAATTTCACATAAAAAACAAGATCTCTTCTGTACGTTATCGTGGTTATTATTTTTTATGTGATTCATATATCAAAACGATTTCACAGACGAGTGAAATTTAGTGGAAGAAACCTTTTTAAATTCGCATTATTTTGGATTTGGACACAGGTCTTTGAACTTGAAAAGCTATTTTGTTGGCAATAAATTATTGTTTGTTTGTTTATGAACTTGTGTTGTTTATTGTACCTGAATGTGAACAGCCAAATGCACTTTATTCGTTTGTGAGACTATTTTTTAAAGTTAAAGTATATTTGAATGAAGTAAGTCAACAGTTTTACTGTATGTAACAATATACTATATTCAAGTCTAGTCTAGACTGGATATAACCAACGTAAATTGATGAGATCTTTATACTCCAGTGTAATAGTCAATGGGAAAATGTTACAGGGGGTGGTTTGGAGATATGACAGTCTTTGTCATAAATATATCATTTCAACTTTTAGAACTTCAGCACTAACTCAAACTGCGGTATGGATCAAATGCATTCTTCCTTCTTTTTTGATATTAGCAAGTGACTAGATGCCTTAGTAAGTCATTTTTTTAATCTAAAATCCGACTGTAACATCAGTTGTAAACGACAACTAACTGCTACTTTGCTCTTCAAAGCACGGATGCAGTTCCCTAGCTGCTAATAATGGCTGGTCAGTTAGCGCTATATACCATTCGTCAAGTGTGGAATAAGAGAACGCTGACCAAATACAGTTTAGCTGATATTGACTCTAACTTACCCATAAACATTTGGAAGTCTGTCTGTACAAAAGCAATGAGTACAGACCCTGCAAGCTTGCTTGTTATAGAAATGAGGCACAGCAGAGAGTCATGGAAGCCCCAGCGTTTGCTGAACATGCTGATGGAAAATAGTGCTCCTGAAAACCACAAAAATTATTGTTTCTAACGATGAGGTTGCGAAAAAATGTTGAACAATATTGTGAAATACCTACTAAATTCATTAATGAAAAGACAAAAAAGCCAACGGATTTTTTTATCTACTAGAGGCTGGTGATAACGTTTTATCTTTAAACAAAAAACAGTTAACGATCTACCAGTAACGTTTGTTCCCAAAAATTATCTCTTTAACCCAATAACACCTCTAAGTGTTTGATTACAGATTTAAATAAACCCCAGCTTCTTATTTGATTATTACTTACCACATGAGTGCGTGATTATGCTGTATGTTGAGTAGAGGCTGTATTTCAGAGCATCCCACTTTAACCTGTACCTTACGAACATGTACGTCACTATTCTTTCAGCTGAAAATGAATAGGGAAATTGAGTTGAGCTGTTCATTGAGTTACAGAGAAGGTATAAAGTTAAATTTGTTTATAACTTTGCAATTACTTTTTTTGTTAGTGGGAGGACTAACTCTTCTGCGAGTGTCCGTCTGGGTTGTTACCACCGCTTTGCTCGTGAAGTCTGCCGCCAAGCAGTAGTGTGCAAGCATTACTGTGTTCCGGTTTGATGAG
The DNA here is from genome assembly GCA_907269065.1 of Crocallis elinguaria. Classification (NCBI taxonomy): domain Eukaryota; kingdom Metazoa; phylum Arthropoda; class Insecta; order Lepidoptera; family Geometridae; genus Crocallis; species Crocallis elinguaria. Next base: position 3,222,256 of record OU026079.1, on the reverse strand, counting down.
CAGAGTTTCCAGTGAAATTACTGGGCTTATGAGACTTAATACCTAATGTCTCAGGGTAACGAGCGCACTGCAGTGCCGCGCAGGCCTTTATGTTTTAAGGTTCTGGGTGGCACTGCAATTGTTATGGGCCGGCGTTATGCTTACCATCAGGCAAACGACCAGCTCGTCTCGTTACAAAATAACATTAAAAAAAGATTACGTTTGGTAAATATACTTACCATGACTGGGTCCATAAACAATAGCTACAACTAGTAGCGTTAGAATGATCTTCTTTTGCATATTTGATTCTCTCTTCTTAAACGCAACTTCTCCAGTTTCTTTCACAAGTGTCGCCACCTCGCAACATGTTAAGGGTTTGTGCTGAAAACGACAAAAAACTTTATTTTAGTTTGTTAACTTTTTCTTTAATGTTCATGTCGATTTCAAAGAAAAGTTCTACCAGTATCGAATACGAGTGTTCCAATAAGTATTACTCGTATAATATTTTAGATATACTAATGTATACAAATAAATAAAATTGAAGTGTCTGTTTGTAATATCAAAATAACAGCTTTTTACCAAATGCATATGAAAGTATATACGTTACCTAAAACAAAACAACCATTTTTTAAATTTTTGCCTGTCTGTTTGTTTGTTCCGGGTAATCTCCGAAACGGCTAAACCGATTTTGACGGGACTTTCACAGGCAGATAGCTGATGTTACAAGGAGTAACTTAGGCTTAGGTAACTTTTATTTTAGAAAAAGAATTAGGGTTCCGCGCAAAAAAGTAAAAACCATGAAATCCAATATCTCCGCGCGGGTGAAACCTCGGGCAGCAGCAAGTTTATTATAATATTGTGTCTACCATCATATTAATGAAATGTAGATTAATAAATTCTGTATCTGAGAATCTACTGAGAATGTTATAAAATATTAACTTGAGACCAATTATAATGATAAAATAATATATATACAGGTGAGTTTTAATTAGTATGTCATCCCTAATCACCCCGATTAGGACCATGGTTGAGCGCAAGTTGTGAGAACCTCCCTTGGAAATACATCATACCAAATTTCCCTACAAATATAAATTCAATTTCAAATGTGATATGTGCGACATTTTCTGAAATTGTTTCTAAGTCTCTTCTAATCAACATAATCATTTAAAATGGTTCAAATGAATCAGCTGATCTAGGGCTGCCTGGAAATTCTATAGTAGAATTTTGACGTAAACTTTAAATGCAATTTCTTCAATGAAAAATTTCGAATTTCAAAAACTTGTAAAACAAATGCTGTTGATCTCCAGGAGTAGATTGATCTCCTTCCATGATAACGTAAAAATTCAAACTCAGGCTTTATATAGTCTAACTCCGATATAGACACCAAGTACGATTATCATTATCACCATCGGTCAGAAGATGTCCACTTCTGAACATAGGCCTTTCTCAGAACTGTTACTACGTTTGGTTTTGACAAAGGCGAAGCGTCAACTTTGACGCCTCGCCTACAGTTACTGCGATCATGATAATCATCATCATGACCATGATGCGATCATGATCATCATCATCATGACCATGATGCGATCATCATGATCTACTGCGATACGATCATCATGATCTACTGCGATGCGATCACATGATCTACTGCGATGCGATCACTAGATCGCAGTAGATTATGATGTTTACTGTGGAAAATGCCGCTACTCATTCCTTGCATATTCCTTTACCCGGCTTCTACGACACTCGCTGGAAGACAGTGTTGTCTTAATCAAATGTCAGAAACACACCATATATGATATACATATAGGTATGTATATTGTTATAGGTAACTAAATGATGTAATAAGAATTGTTATGATTATTTATGTAGTTTTAGTTGCTTTGCTATCTTCGTTGTTACAAAATGTAGAACAACAAAAGCTTGAACAAATAAACGCGCTTTGTAAATAAAGTGATAATGTAATAATATAGTTCATTATGCATGTACGTGCCTTTTCGTGATTGGAATATAATAAATACGATATATAAATACAATTTTATAAAAAGATCAATATTTATTTGTAAACATATACGTGTCCATAGGCAAATGTTATGCTAGAAAACATTATCTTCCAGTAAACCCCCGATAATGTGCTGATTTTAAGTGGTATGTAGTGAAAATAAATTAATTGAAAGATTATTTTAACTACACCAAACTGCCTTAAAACATAAATATATAAATGTAACTTGTGTATAATAATATCATTGTGATCATTATAAACCATATATTTTGTATTAATGTTATTTGTAGGTTCTCACTCACCTTTTCTTGCACATCGTTATTTGGTTTAGTGTTACTTTTCAAACAGAAGAATCCATACAGAAATGTTATCAAGTAAATACTTCCAGATAACATGAATATACCATAATATCCCCACAGTTTCAACAGGATGCCACTCAAAGCCGTACCTATAGGTATTCCGGCTGTCATACACAAATTCACAAGACCAACTCTAAAAGTCCTGGTTTCTTCATCAGTTATATCACTTATGTAGCTGAATACTCCCAAATATACCATGACATAGCCTCCAGTTACAGCAGGGAATAAAGCTTCCAAAAACATTGTCACTTCAATTGATATTTCGTAGAAGAAATACGTGCTGAGTATATTAGAAAGGCAGACCATGAATTCACCGAAAATTGGTAGCAAAATGCAAATTTTTCGATTTCCCGTTCTGTCGCTCCAAGCTCCCATAAAAATTACTAGTATTGTTGGCACAGCTGTCTGTATGATACTCTTCCATGACTCTATGTTAGATATGATCATTTGGACTTCGGCTTCATATGTCGCATTCCCTTTTCTCTCGATCAAAGCGTCACAAATTTCATCACCAAATTCTTGCTTGACTCTACAAGCTTTATCCAAATTCAGATTTGTTATGGCCAACTTAGCAAGCATAGACGGTATAATCAGACCAGCTAGTATCGGTTCAACTGTGATATTAGACTTTAAATATCGAAGCTTCTCTGTAAATCCTTTTTTCTCAATTTCATCTCTTTTCTTTTCATCTTTCAAAGGTTGTTCTTCGGGTGTTTTCTTCTCGTTTGGATCTGTCATTGTATCTACCACTGTTCACTAGTTGACGTTATAAAGTGTACTAACAAAAGTAGGCATTATAACATTATTATATTAAGAGTTCATTCGTCTCGTAATCAAATACTTTTAGTTAGATGTTGATTCTTACGGGTTGATCTAAATACATACAGTTCGAAAAAAGTATACTGTAGTTATACATGATGCTTCATTCTTGGGTGATTTTGATGGATACTACACATTTATAATGAATCACTGGAAACCCGTTAATTTTTATGAATCTGTTGATTTTGTAGGAATTGCTACAAGTAAAATACAAAATTACAAGCGACACAACTTTCTCCAAGCGTTTGTTAATACCTAATTGAATTTCAAGAAGAGTGTCCTTATTGACGCTTGTTAAATATCTTTCTTTGTCTGTCAAAGGTCACTTAAGACTCATAATAGTTGTTTGAGTTATAATTATATCATACTAATTAGCTGATTGTATTTATCTTCTTTGGGCGGGAAACATAGCGAGTTACATTGTACTGAACACTGTTATTTGTTAACTATTGCTTTTATAAGTCACCTGCATCAAAGGTAGCTATTTTGTCTCTACCAACTTTTGTTGTTAGGTAATGACTTTGTTTGTATATTCCTTTTTTTAAATTTCGTTGTTTGGCAATGATTTTGCACATATTAATTTATTTGTAATGATTTATTTCATTTTCTAGTTTTTTTTTACAATGTTTTGTTTAGACATACGAATTATAACTGATGTAGAAGTGTAATTTAAAAATAAGAATATTATATTGTTTTGATTGATACAAGCACATAAAATGTGACAAAAGATTTGAGTAAATGAATTGAATAGAAGATTGCCGTATACGCGACTCTTGGTCGACTTGTTGGTTAAAATCAACAACATAATAAATATAAAAAATTGGTAAAAGACTAATTATGTCAAATTTATAAAAATATAGTTTCTTCGCAAACGATAACAATTAATCGTGCGTCACGATTTTGACTATCCTTTTCTACGCTATTATACCACCTTCCAGGGTCAGGCTAAAGTAATCTACAAAAGTAAAAAAAAAATTAGTTAAAGTCGTTGTGACGCACGCCCAGTCGTTATCGTGGACGATATAATGACGGTAGATCGTTTAAAAAATTTAGAACAATCTGTATAGTGTCATTTATCACTATTAAGTAGTCATTTAGCATTTCAGTTTACACTACGTGTTTAGTTTGCTACTGGATCGCCCGAGATGTCGAGATAAGAGTTATATAAATAATATAATCAATTGTCGTTCTATTTACCTTTTGATACCTTTTGAGTAATCAGGACTTGTGTGTTCTTCAGGTACAGCTGTGTTTTTTGTTAAGTAAGTTTTGTTATGGCTTAGTTCTTCTTCAGGGTTATTTTAATTCATTCGGAATGATTCCGTGTAGGAAGCGGGTGTTTCCGATCGTTTATATTTCAGAATCGCATTGTCACATTAATTCGGATTATTCCAATCCATATACAACATTTACATAACACAAACACACACACACGCACACACACACGCACACACGCACACACACACGCACACACAAACGAACACACACGCGCACACACACACACACACACACACACACACACACACACACACACACACACACACACACACACACACACGCGTATTTCACTGTACCTGTTATATGAAAGAAAAAAATAGTTTTACTTTAAATTAGTTTCAGTAGTGTTATATACCTTATAGTTATATAATAATAAGTTTTTCGGAATTTTTGAAACAAAAACTTCGACATAATTATATTATTGTCTAAAGATGGGAGAAGCCACTGGTTGCTGAAACACAGTTTTTACTAGTTCGGCAGCCTATGGGTTCATTGATAATTTGTGCAAAAAGTTATGTCAATAAATGATTTTTACTTTACTTTAATTTCGCGTATAGATTCGACAACTCAGGTGCATAAACAAGGGTATAATCCTGAAAGTATTTCTCTGTCGGGATGCGATTCAGAAATATAAACGATCAGAAACAGTCGTTTCCGACACGGAATCATTCCGAGTGAATTAAAATAAACCCACTGATTTCGCTCGACTCCTTTGCTCATGTTCGTTTTCTACAGATCCTGGGCTGGTGAATACAAAACTTCGTCAAAATTGATTGATGTTAAGCTGCTTTTTTGTTGACGGCTCCGTAGCTAAGTTGGTGGTAACCCTGCCTGCAAAGCGAAGGGTCCTGGGTACGATTCCCGGCCGGGGCAGATTTTGTGTAAGCATAAAGTTTGTTCTCGGGTCTTGGATGTTTGTGATATGTATCTTTGTATATCCATGCCACCTGCGACACAGGGAATCCTAGTGCGGGGGTATGAGTGTGTAAGCGTTTATGTTTATGTTATGTTATGTTTGTTGTAGGTATTGTTCTAGTGTTGGGCTGGCTAGATACTATCCTCTAATGGAACATTTGTCGCTAAGTAGGTATGTCTCATGACCAACCAGTGACCAAATTCGTAATGATTAAGTATTACTTACAACAGAACCTACAGATTTTTACTGTTCCTAGCGATACCTTTTTATTGCATACAATATACCGTACCAGGTGGTAGGACTGGGTGGGTATAACCGGTTTGCTCGTGAAGTCTGCCGCCATGCAGTAATGTGCAAGCATTACTGTGTTCCGGTTTGATGAACAAAGTAGTCGGTGAAATTGCTGTGCTCATGACACCTGGATGTCTCAGGGTATCGTGCACAATGCAGGGTCATGCAGGCCTTTGTGTTTCAAAGTTCTGTGTGGTACAGCAATTGTTATGGGCTGGCATTATGCGTACCATCAGGTAAACGACCTGCTGGTCTTGTTATTCAGTAGGATAAGAAAAATCCAATTAGTTTAATAACGCTTTTGTTTACGCTATAGTTTTATATAAACTCAGATTCTTTTTTTTGGCGTGTCAGTGATTCGACTCTTAAATTAGGTTTGACAAGTATGGGTGCTCAAAACGACTGCGCCCCGTTTGCGTCTCGTAAGTCTTTCATCGTTCTGAGTTCAGGAGAGAAGGAGAGAAGATGGGACATAGTCTGGTTCTTGTGTCCACAGAGGTTGAGTGGGATTCGACAACACAGTCCCACTTAGTCATATTACGCCTACAGCGACCGATTCCGGCTCTAAGCCGATTATGAAACTTCGAAGTCGGCAGCTGTAAGTCATAACCAGAAGAAAGTGCAGTCTCTGCTGAGGAAGGGAGGGTCCCCTTGAATGGAGGCATAGGATGTATTTTTGCCAAGAGATTCAAAGCTTAATTCTTGCTGGCGTCCAAGCTACCCAAGGCTGTGGTAAATAAAATAAACTCAGATAAATTTAAGTATTATTATTATATAATTGTTATGGGCCGGCGTTATGCTTACCATCAGGCAAACGACCAGCTCGTCTCGTTACCAAATAACATAAAAAAAAAAAAAAAAAAAAAAAAAAAAAAAGTAAAAACAAACTTGAAAACTGCTTATTAAGGAATATGATCAGTTAAGTGACTTTCGACACTATGTGTGAATAGACATATCAATAGCTGGTGCTGTTCGCCTATAATAAAGAAATAAATAAAAAGGGTGCGCCCGTTACCATCGTCCAACGAATGTTTTATATTCCTTGTGGGTGTAAGAATTTCATTTTCAAATAAAATTTCATCTCTATCCATAAACAAAGTAATTTATTCTATAAAATTTTCTCATCAGCCAAGTCGATGCTGCTAAGTAGATCGTCTTTGAGTGTCTTTGTTTGTAGTTCACATTTTTCTTGGGCACTCGCTTTCATTTCTTTTCGTTCCTGTTTAGCAACTTTTCTATGTTGAATGAAGAACCACCTGAAAATTATACATTTGCCCCGATATGGTTTAATATAGTTGTAGTTATCACATGCTCTCTAAATACAGGTAATGGAAAACATCGTAAGGAATTCGTAGGTTTCAGAATTAAAAAGGAAATCGAGGTCAGGGCTGTGACTTCCACCTAACGGCATTGGGCCCGCCTGGTGGATTATGGACTAAATACTCAGAATTCTGAAGGGGGGTTGGTAGGAGCGTTTTACGACCTATGCTCTGTGCAGCTCAGTTTTCTTACCCAAAAATCATGATAGCAGGTAAGGTCATCACTGTGCTCACGTAGTACATGACGCACGGGTCACTCTTCAACGTGAACATGTATATCCAAGAGTATAGTGGCCCGAAGACCATTGACACCAGCACTTCCATTAGGTTGAAAACCGAGATCATTTTACCTAAATGAAATAAAATAATGTTTATCAATCACAGATTTGAATTTAAAACGTTTCTAACTTTTTGCAGTATTAATTCAGCAAGGAGTACTAAACAAAATAATGATTCCCTATGCACAACGTGCCCAAAGAACTTGCAGTTTTAATTCAAATTTTAATCGTGAAAACCCTAGAAAATATATAATCACAGATTTATCATAAACTAGATGTTCAAAGGCTACGGTGACCGCTTTATTACTTGTTTGGTATCCTTAATATAAATTAAAAAAAAAACAGAACATCAAAAGGAAATACTTATTTATACGATATGAAATTCGTACTACCCGTACATACTACTTCCTACTTATTATATTATTTTAATATTATAAATGCGAAAGTGTTTGTACGTTTGTTGGTTGTTGTTGTTGTTTCACGCAGCAACGGAGCAACGAACATAATTTTTGGTATGATCGGATTTTTTTTAGTACTCTTCGATAACGAGAAGAGCAAGTCGTTTGCCTGAAGGTAAGCTTAACGACAATAATGAACCCTATTACTTTTACACTGATATTATTTGTTTTTAACAAACCAATGAGCACATTTTTAAACATCTTTACTTCATCAAAGTAAACATGTTTTGATCGTTGTCGTTCTGCCCAGCCGACAAAGCTCGCCTATTTTCTTACTTTTTCTTTTTCTCACAAGCTCTCTATGGTAGATGTGTGTAACGTGATTTTAAGCCGACGAATAAAATCACGCTGACAAACTTTGGTGGAAATTATAGATTGAAAATTCCAAACGGTTTGTTATTTTCAAATACCTAATTACTTACCAAGTTCATCACTGGTACAAAGTTTGGATGAGATTGAACGAAGAGCCGTAAAGGACGTCGCGTTGAACGTTTCTACTGCTACAGCTGAAATTTAAAGAAATATAAAAGTAGAAAGAAAGTTATACATAAAAGAAACAAAGGTTACAAAAAAGGCCACACGTGGTTAAAAATTTCATAACCTATTTTAGTGTTGCGCCAAAACGGATTTATGTCAGTATGAAGCCGAGTGCAGAAATAAAATCTTGAGCCGAGCTTCAAAAATATGATCTTGGTGCACTATCTTCTATACGACCTGAGATTAAATTGGTATGTTATCCCAAAAGAAAACATTGTAATCCTGGGGGTCATCAACATTTGTTTTACGAGTTTTTGAAATTTAGAATTATTCATTGAAGAAAGTTTATGCCAAAAATCTACTACGGAACTGCCGGGCAGCCCAAGATCAGCTGATTCACTTGAACTATTTTGAACTTTGTCAGATGATAATGTTGATTAGAAGAGATTAAATCCATAAAATGCCGTGAAAACAACTTCGAACCTTCCAGTTTTAAGTTTTTTTCTTTTTTTGGCCAAGAATGAAGCACTGTCTATTTTTTAATTGCAATATATTTAATCATCATAGCCCCTGGGCTATCATGATTAAATATAATTCAACGGTGGCATACGTAGTTGATAGATCGCTAGAATTAATTTCTGTAGCGAATGAGAGTTCCAGATTCGATTCCCACGACAGGACAATTATTTGTCAAAAAAGACCTTGTTTTTTGTTGTGGTACCATGGCCCCCTAAGATCCTAACTTTTTAGGCACAAGAAATTCTATATTAGTTAGTGATCGTCGGATGCTATGAATACATAAAATATAAATAATAAATAATAATAAATAATAATTTATTTATACATTATTTAACCATACGTTGATAAGCCACATTAAATTTTCTGGCCATTAATCTCAGAGTGAGGTTTTTCTACTCCAACGGGCCCTAATGACTTATGTGAACATTTATCACTTGCTCATTGAAGAAGAAGCACATTGGAAAAAGTACCCCGAAAATGTGAAACCGGAAGTATAGGGACATTTTTTGAACCACACCAGGCCTATACCCTTGTATTTAATGGGGTTTAAAGGCACTGTATCTGTGATACAAAAAATGTCTGTAAACACTGTATTAAACTATTACAGTTATTTACTACTTCATAAACTGTAAAGGTACAGGTACTAACTTTACTGCGAGTATCCGCCTGGGTGATGATGAGCAAGCATTATTGAGTTCCGGTTTGATGAACAAAGAAGTGAGTGAAAATCACTGGGCTTATGACACTTAATACCTAGATAATGTCTCCGGGTAACGAGCGCAATGCAGCGTCATCTGGGTGGCACTGCAATTGTTATGAGCTGTCGTTATACTTACCATTAGGCTAACGACCCGCTCGCCTTGTTATTTAATAGTATAAAAAACATAACTATGGTAGTTCCGTGACGCTTGCAGCAGCGTCGAAATATCGCGTATTCATCGCTCAATAGTAAACATGATAAATATCCCGTTGCAATAAGTATACACACTAATTTATTTACAATCTTAATCTAATAATCCGCTACCAGTAGGCAACGTTCCCAAAATGCTGGCAGCATTGCCACGTTGAATGGCAATGCTTAATCTTTGACCTAAGTAGAGGCCCTATATACATATATATAAATTAATGGCTGTAAACTTTTCAATATAAATACTATATGAACGCGAAAGATTTTTTGTTGTCTGTCTTTTAAGGAGCAACGGATCGACGTGATTTTTTGCAGATACTATTATTAAGCCTAATAGGCTTTTTTATTTTATTCGGAAGACAAACAAACAAAAGAGATATTTAAATATTAATTAATTAGCTCCGTTAATGCCTATCAAAATACCATCAAAGCTACCAAAGGATCTAGCAGAGGCCCGAGAATAAATTCAAATTCAAAATGCTTTATTCAAATAGGCCCCAAAGGAGGAGAAGGAGGAGACAAAGGAGTTATGAAAGTTAAAATAAATGACTCTAACAGTGAGCCTCTGCAACATTTGTCTACCTGAATCACAGACTAAAACTAATGTTGTCTTTATCATGATGATGATGAACTACAAACCTAAATACATTTCCATGGTGTTCCTCGCAAAGGCAGTGGTGAGAGACCCCATCACCTTGCTCAACATCGATATTATGCCCAGCACGGAGTCGTCCCATTTCAGCCGATGGCTGAACAAGCTGATTGAAATCAGCGCACCTGAAATTAAATTGTTCATTTTACTGTAGAGATATTTTATACTTACTTATTAGTTGGTCGTTTCACCACTATTGTCACTGATCTGAAGTGACGATATGATTGAAAGTTTGGCACGTTAAACATAAAATAGCATTGAAAGAAAGAAATAAGACAATTTATTCCAAGGAACTGTACACCACAGAATAACAAATAGAAAGAATACATTTATCATAACTAAAAACTAGACAATATTAAAACAGTAATATGATTTTTTAATCATGCTGTATGCAGCTGTCGTGTGCAGTCCCGGAAATGGTCTGAGCTCAGCTAAATGCCGTGGACACATCCACAGCGCTGATTTTCAGCCCTGACCTGCTAGTGAGCCACACGTACGAAGATACGAAATAACAATGTTGGCTAAAAATAAATAAATAATAATTGTATACATAATAATTAATAATTGGATTTCTTCCATTCCCTCCTTATTTAATTTCTTAAATAAGGAGCGAGAAGGGAGAGGTCTATGTTCAGCAGTGGTCGTCTTCCGGCTGATGTTGACGACGATGGAGACATAAACAAGTACCACAGTAAGTTCTAATTTTATTAAACTTCATGAACATAATCCACATAATACACATCCACAATACATAATCCACATTTGCACCTTTGTTTCTAGGTATCTTGCATTGAATTGTTTTATTAAATCGTGTGAGATTTCACCCTCAAATACAAAATTAAATTGGAAAAAATTCATACACAAATGGCAGAGCGCCAAAAAGGTTGCTTGCGTTTCTCGCCGGATTTATACACCGGCTTGATTGTAATTTTTAACGCCATAATATTTTTCAATTTACTCCTCGCCAATGTCTGTCGCAAATTAGTTAAGGCAAGCGAAAACTGAGTTAAATAAAATAGGTAAAGGTAGTGCGGGATAATAATAGAGTGAATAATTCAACGGGAGTGAAAACTGCCACCGCTGATATCTTAAATTGTACTATTAGTGGAAGTGATGCTTAAATAAGCATCACTACCTCTAAGTAGAGGTAGAATTTTTTTTATAAAATGTATTCTTGAATCTGCAGCATACTTCTTACGGTCTTACCACAAAAAAATTAAACACACCCTAAACCTGTGTTACATATTTGTCGCATTGTCCTGTGTCGCACATTTAAATATGAGCAACCACAAATCTTGATTTAAGTAGTACCTAACGATGTCTAACTCCATTCTGTTGTGATATTTGTAATCATTTTAGACGTTTATCTTTACACACTGTCTAGCTGAACAGGGTCTAAAAGTTGTTTTTTGTGATAGCACGGTTAATGCCTGTAAGCCACCCATACTAATGTTGCTCATTACGCTGCCAAGAATGACGACACTGAATACAGTCCACATTACCATCAGATTTACTGATTTCACTCTTTCAACCATCACTTTTTATGGTAGACTAACTACCAATCCACACTTCTGCTGTATACCAATCCACAGCAAGCGCCTTGCGTCCGCTTTTATTACGAGAACGGCAAAGAAGTAGAACACACTAGGCGTTTACAACTTGGCAAGTGTGAAGAGGTTGTGAGAGGTGTGTTAGTGGGAGGACTAACTCTTCTGCGAGTGTCCGTCTGGGTTGTTACCACCGCTTTGCTCGTGAAGTCTGCCGCCAAGCAGTAGTGTGCAAGCATTACTGTGTTCCGGTTTGATGAGCAGAGTATCCAGTGAAATTACTGGGCTTATGAGACTTAATACCTAATGTCTCAGGGTAACAAGCGCACTGCAGTGCCGCGCAGGCCTTTGTGTTTCAAAGTTCTGGGTGGCACTGCAAATGTTATGGGCCGGCGTTATGCTTACCATCAGGCAAACGACGAGCTCGTCTCGTTACCAAATAACATAAAAAAGGTATCTACTGAGCAAGCGTTCAACACCCTTGATTGCATCGCCACTTCCCATCAGGTAAAACTGGGGTGAAAAGATACCGAAGTCTGTTTAAAAAAAAATTAATGATGACGATTAAAAATGAATATGGTGATGAGATATGCATGTTATGATGATGATCGAACGATTATCTATAAAAATCCCGAAATCACGGCTATACTAAGCTCGAAATATTTTGGTAGACAACGATCCGATATATAATGTTAATTTTATCTTCATGACGGTTTGTGTTTGCGATACAATAATGCTACTTGCTCTATGCGCTTTGTTAATCGGTCGAGAAATGTTTGAGAAACTATGGCGAAGTTGCCCTTGCGAGCTCATTTTCTGTTGGCTTGAAATAATGTAGATAACTTTGTAAACTTTGTACCTATGATATGAAATATTAATTTAATAATATTTGATACAAGAGTAGCTAGTAACAAAAGGAACATATGATAATATCCGTACTATCCTGTCCTATGCCCTATGATAAAAGCAGTGATGTGTTTGTTTGTTTTATCGTTTGTTGATTTGTCCTTTTTTCCCTCAGCAAAAGATCATCGTGATTTTTTGAATAGCATAAACTTCTTTTTTTTATGTTATTTGGTAACGAGACGAGCTGGTCGTTTGCCTGATGGTAAGCATAACGCCGGCCCATAACATTTGCAGTGCCACCCAGAACTTTGAAACACAAAGGCCTGCGCGGCACTGCAGTGCGCTCGTTACCCTGAGACATTAGGTATTAAGTCTCATAAGCCCAGTAATTTCACTGGATACTCTGCTCATCAAACCGGAACACAGTAATGCTTGCACACTACTGCTAGGCGGTAGACTTCACGAGCAAAGCGGTGGTAACAACCCAGACGGACACTCGCAGAAGAGTTAGTCCTCCCACTAACAAAACTCTTCAAAAATGTGCGATCGTCGGAAGAAAACGCACGGTTCCTCAGTGAAGCGCCAAGGATATTAACCGGTGGCTGATCTATATCTATCTGACATCCATCATTTGCAAATAAATTATATTGATTGATTGATTGATTGATCCAATACGTATCAACGTCGTGTATTTTAAAACCACTGGCTTAAACGTACCATACAAAGGTATCTATTCTATACATACCAAGGCAATGAGTGCACACTTGGAACGTTCCGTAGAAGCTGTACTTCACAGCATCCCAATTGAAACGGTATCTCGTAAACAGGTACCGTACTGTGAACTCTCCTGAAAAATAATATAGTTTATAGACAATAGTGATTTAATAAACATGGTCAAGATCGTAGCCGTTGGATACAAGTGGCAAGCAGCCGTTCAAGATGGCGTTGTATGGAGGAAGCGTATGTTTAGCAGCGGGCGTCTTGAGCCTGAACATGATAGAAAAACGCACGTACAATACATATTTGTCACTAAAATCTTGAACCCTAAGAATTACAACAAAAGGAATCTATTTTCGTAAATAAACTAAAAAGATTTTTAATTAATAAATGTTATTATTGCTAAATGATTTTTTAAAGACTAAACAAACATGTTCTGTTTGTGGAATGGATCAGTTCGCTCTGTAACCTTGTGTTGCTATACCCTAACAGGGTTATATGTGAACTTCACTAATAATATAACATCTCCATATAATGTACATATGATTGCAATAAATGATTGAGTATTGAGTATTGAGTCAACATGGTTGGTCTTATCGATAATAGCGATCTCCAGACTATACTAAGGTTAAAGTGAAATCGAATAAAAAAGGAAGGAGAAAAAGTGGTTTTCAGTCATTGAGCGTGAAAAAATAAATATGAATAAAAATATGGTACAACAGATGATTATAGTTTGTGATAAAAATGGTTATACTTGATGCAACACTATAGTTACATAGTTTAGTCGTATATGATTTAAACACATTCAATAAATACATTTATTAGATACATATTATACATAATTTTATCTCCTCGATGATAAGAGCATATTTGCTGTGAGTAAATAAATTACTAAATACTTACCTTGTCTGCTTCTGTTTCACTAGCTAGCATGTAGGTATTATTTGGTAAAGCACGGTTATTTTGACAGCAAAACGCATACTTGCATAAGCGTCTACGGTCTGCATTATATTGCGTGTAGTTTTGGTGATCCTTACCATCAGGAAAACAATAACTAAACTATCCTGTTACATTAAAAACTGGCTAGAAAATACAAGAGAGATACCTACCGTAAGCCGGTCCGTATATAAAACCGATCGTGGTCAGTATCAAAATGGATTTTATTCTCCGTTGATTAGGTCCCTTTTTAAATGCCACTTGAAGTGTATCCTTAACATGTTTTCCGTCGAAAAAGGATCTTAGAAAGCCACAAACACCTGGATAGTCAATCTGTAATTCCAAATCCCAAATTACTTAAGAATGGTACAATAAGTATTTTTTGTTTATACACTTCTAACTAAATAATATAATTTATATTTTTAAATGCTTTTTTTTTAAGTAGTGATTTACACTGAGACTTCAAATAACAAAAAAGCTACGAACCGACTTCGGTGACCAACTACTGAACCGATTATGATGAAATTTCTATGGGACTAATCTGAAAGTATATCCTTTCAAATAAAAAAGGAATTTTTCAAATCGGTTTAAAAATGACCGAGATATGAGGTAACAAACATAAAAAAAAATACCCGACGAATTGGAAGTCGGTTAGTAAAATACGCCTTCAACGTACCAACATTTCAATTTGGTGTTTAAATTTAGTATTCTTACCACATTACAGTTTTTAAACTGCTACGGTCATCAACACTATGAAAATTCTGTTAGTGGTAGGACTAACTCTTCTGCGAGGGCCCGTCTGGGTTGTTACCACCGCTTTGCTCGTGAAGTCTACCGCCAAGCAGTATTGTGCAATCATTACTGTGTTCATTAACGTCTCAGGGTAACGAGCGCACTGCAGTGCCGCGCAAGCCTTTGTGTTTCAAAATTCTGAATGGAACTGCAATTGTTATAGGCTGGCGTTATGCTTACCATCCGGCAAACGACAAGCTCGTCTCGTTACCAAATAGCATTAAAAAATATCTCTAGAACCGGGATATTTGCGTATTATTTGATTTGAGTTTTAGATTTTTCAGCGCTATTGCAAAAGCCATAATCATGGAAGAACTGAAATACTGCGGGCAGACGATGTATATCGAATTATCGGAACTGAAATCAAATAATATACTGGTAAGTATCACATTTCCAGTGACATTTTCTAAGGGTATGATTTAAAACGGACATTTCGTATCTGATAATAAATGCAAAACAAAATATGATGTCATTTAAAACTAACAACAAGCTCGTGCACAAGTTAAATAAGGATGTATAAATTTAGCAAATGATAAGTTTATCGATACCATCGCAAAATGGTTCATAAACTATACGTACTTCAATTTTCTCGGGTCTTTTTGGGTCTTCAATGTAATAAAATCCATAAAATATACTGAACACATATAGCAGTGAACAAATGGAAAACACCCCATAGTAGCCTATATGTTTCAACAATACTCCACTTAAAACTGAGCCTATAGGACTACCAGCTGTCATGCAGAGGTTCGCAAGCCCAACTCGGAATGTTCTAGACTCTTCACTTGATATGTCACCGATATAACTAAATGCTCCCATGTACGTTGCAATCCAACCTCCAGTTATAGCCGGGAAAAACGCTTCGAAGAACATAGTGACTTCAACTGGCAACTCGTAGAAGAAATAAGCATTTACTATATTACTTAAGCACATGAGCAAATCCCCTATAATAGGCAGTACTATGCACATTTTCCTCTTCCCAGTTCGATCGCTCCATGCACCCAAGAATAAGATCAAAAGACTTGGAATTGCTGTCAGAAGAAGATTCTTCCAGCTCTCCATCGCAGCTATCAGCTCTTGGACAGCTAATTCTTCTTGCAGGTATTTGTTTCCTTCTCGAGCTATAAGTGCACTACATACTGTATCTCCGTAATTTTTATTCACTCGGCATGCCTTATCCAGGTTTAAATTCTGAGTCGCAAGTCTGGACAAGGCACCTGGTATAACGTAACATATTAGAACAGGTTCTACTGTAATGTTATCTTTGATGTAAATTAATTTCTCTTTGAAAGTTTTCTTTTTTGGCTCTTTTATGATTTGTTCCTTTGTTTTTAGAGGCTGCTCTTCAGCTAAAACCATTGCTATAGCGCATCAGTAGATGACTGACAAGTTAACAAATTTTAGCTTCATGTCGTCTTGATAGTTAAATATTGGTTTTATAAGATAGGGCCAGTTTTAATAATAGAGTTTTATCAGTTATATAGCAATGTTTAAATACACAGTCATGTATAAATATTGCATTCTGTATATTTATTTATTTTGAACGCAATATTTACTCTATTATTACACGTCGCTGATATGTAAATTAGAATAAAAGATTTCGTAGTAAATGATAAATTGATTCATGATATTTAGTCCAAAACCACAGATGCGGTGGGCGTAAATTATTCGGTAGCAACGTTGAGGTTTCCTAAAATTATTTTTCGTTTAATAATAAACGATTTAATATAGTAATATCAGGAAAGGTATTAAATTAGAGGTTTGGTTTCACATCACATTAATGAGATATTTTATGCCAAGCTTTTAAATTACCGTTTTACCTCGATTGCTTGCTAAATTTACCTCATACTCATAATTGATAACAACGCTTTTACACCCATACCTATCTGCACTATGATACCCTATGTTACAGTTAACATAGACACATAAACGACCCGAGAACAAACATTGAACTCATCACGCGTTCAATGTCTAGTCATTTTCGGTCTATACGCAACACTATTGTAAAGCAACGCAGAAGGCAACATTTCTATTAATAACATCTCCTTTTCAAAGTCTAAACGGCTTCAAGTAAAGGGTTCGCAGTAGCACCTGAAATCCGCAGAAGATCCATCACTTCTCGAATCCAGGTCAACATAAACCCCACTGAAAAAGTCGGAACCCGGCGTCCTCCATTGTTTTCTAACACTAATTTACAGCTGGCGTATTTTTCTTCTCTCAGCCACTAACAGCTTAAATCGTCGGGGTTCCACTAGCGTGGAGTCCTAGGTTTAGGTGGAGGTTGATGGTGAATTATTTTAGGATTTAGATTCGACCTAAGTGTAAGTAGCACAGCTACTTATAAAATAACTTTTATCTTAGAAAGTAGATGGATGAACGCTAAAGTGTTCGCACTAAACAATAATACAAAAGAAACATAAAATAGTACCAACGAAATTAGTGCTACAGTGGGTGTTCGAACGTATAGTTTAGGTTTTAAATTATACGCCTATTTTCAGTAAGTTTTAGGAGACACTGTGAACTCATTATCTACCTAGTAGAAACAAGACGCGCAGTCAGCTCAGCGCCCGATCCCCGCTCAGACATCTGTCTACTTACCTATTAGTAAGTACTTCATATTATAATTGATAAGGTGGTCTAAAAATATATCATAACAGAAAATAATATTGAGTACGGAATTTTATATGGGTTGCACGTTATTTGCTTTTTTATAAGAAATTGATATTTTGGTATGATTATTTTGTTTTGAAATAAGGTTGAAAATGGCGATGCCACGCAGGCCTTTGTGTTTTAATGTTCTGAGTGGCTGAAATTTTTATGGGCTGGCGTTGTGCGTACTTACCATCAGACAAACGACCAGATCGTCTTGTTATCCAATATTATGTAATTATATAAGAAAAACCTAAACCATCCCTTTCTCATGTTATTGATTGGAAAAAGAGAGTCGTGAAAACTGAATCGAGACCATTATTTACTGAAAGTATTGTTCACTATTTTTAAAGATAACTGTCGTTCTATCTTCTACTTTTGTAATGCTGTGACACTGAACACAAAAATATGTTCGAAACTTCGGAAATTAGTAATATATTAGACTGTATAATATACACGATAAAAAGAGTGACAAATTAATCTTGTTCTTCAACTCGTTAAAAACATTCGTCGTTCCGAGATATAAATAAGTCTCCAGCACTTTTCCCCACTTCCCATATTAAGGAGATAGACGAAAATATAAGTTACACGAAAATAGAACTCCAAACTAGATCGCGAACAGAAAAGTTGACAGAGAAACTTCGCCCCGCATCGCAACCTGATACTTTGAAGAGTTTTCCAAACGATAATAATATTGAAAATCTATCGCAAATTCTTTGCATATATTACTAATGCACTGGAGATAGCTCCGAGGTTAGTTCGGAGTTTTGTAAAAAGAGTTCTTATGAAAATTTCTTGAAGTTGATTTAAGTTGATTTAGAAAAGACTAACTCTTCTGCGAGTGACCGTCTGGATTGATACCTCCACTTTGTTAGTGAGGTCTGCCGCCAAGCAGTAATGAGTAAAGGCTGGTACACACCAAACACGTATCCCTAGACCCTAACCTCTAATTAAGGTTCTATAATCTATATCTATACAAATAAATAAAATTGAAGTGTCTGTTTGTAATATCAAAATAACAGCTTTTACCAAAAATGCATATGAAAGTTTAGACTGTACCTATAACAAAACAACCATTTTTAAAATTTTTGTCTGTCTGTCTGTCTGTTCAGGGTTATCTCCGAAACGGCTGGGCCGATTTTGACGGGATTTTCGCTGGCAGACAGCTAATATTACAAGGAGTAGCTTAGGTTGCTTATATTTTAGAAAAATAATTAGGGTTCCGCGCAAAAAAATAAAAACCATGAATTATAATATCTCCGCGCGGGTGAAACCGCGGGCAGCAGCTAGTAAGTCTATAAATATCAACGAGAAACTACGGAGTCCACTGCCTCATAATACACAGATACGGAACAGCTTCAGACTGGCGGTAAAAGCAGCAACAACCGCTATAACTACGTTGTGGTCATTTTTAACATGTGTGTTTTTGGACGCAAGAGCGATATTATCATCATCATCATCATCACCATCATCATCAGCCTTTCATTCTTCCCGATCCACATCATCTCCTAGTCAGACTGCACTTGATGGAAATTTCACTTTTCTTTAAAAGATCGTTCTTTTTGTCGTCTTTAACCTTTACAACACCTAATGAACGACTCGTAAAATCGGTTTTGGTTTATATTCGCCTCAACCAGCCAGTCACATCTAGGTAGGTAACTAGTCATAATGTCACTAGTATAGGTACGCATATCGTATAAAACAGGCATATACTATAATTATGGAATAGCTGTAAACTGTGAATAGAGAGAGATATATATGTGTATAGACTCAAAGCATGCCGCGCTCCTCACGCTTTCAGTACAAACTGAGTAGTCCTGGTAATGTTACTATGTTAGATATTTCAAAGATATTCCAAGAACTCGTTTGTGTTTCTAAAAGCTAAGCTAAGCTTAAACTGTTCCTAAAAAGTGCTTTTCAAGTTTGGAGAGAGCACGATTTTGGAATACAAAGAATAAGATCCAACTAACAATTGCAGACATATAAAAATTGCAGTGCCTATAACTTTGGAACACAAAAGCCTTCACGGCACTGCATTGCGCTTGGTACCTCGAGAAGCGTCTCAGGGTAGAGAAGTGTATAAGTGTATAGGTATCAAGTCTCATACGTCCAGTAATTTCACTGTCTACTTGGTCATCAAACCGGAACACAGTAATGCTTACACATTACTGCTTGGCGGCAGTTGTACCGGTATTACCCACCCAGACAGATACTCGCAGAAAAATTAGTCCTGTATGTATGTCCTGTGTGTTGTGTAGTCACCTTTTTTATGTTATTTGGTAACGAGACGAGCTGGTCGTTTGCCTGATGGTAAGCATAACGCCGGCCGATAACAATTGCAGTGCCACCCAGAACTTTAAAACACAAAGGCCTGCGCGGCACTGCAGTGCGCTCGTTACCCTGAGACATTAGGTATTAAGTCTCATAAGCCCAGTAATTTCACTGGATACTCTGCTCATCAAACCGGAACACAGTAATGCTTGCACACTACTGCTTGGTGGCAGACTTCACGAGCAAAGCGGTGGTAACAACCCAGACGGACACTCGCAGAAGAGTTAGTCCTCCACTAACAAGATAGTACCTGGTAAAGTTGTAGGATAAAACCAAAAGCACAATATCAAATGTCTCAACAGCGCATCGAACACCGTTATTGGAAGCACGAAGTAAAAGAGGATAAAATATTCACGTATATTCGTACACTCCTTCATTTGTTACGTGACTAACGCCACTCAAAAGAGCTTATTACGTTTGACAGGATCCACGTGCGGGGTCTGTATGTTATATGATTGTATGGCCATGCGGATTTCTCTCGAGGAACCCTAATGTAGGTTTATGGCGGGCTTTAGTGTGATGTTTGCTTGGTAAACCGTTTTGGTAATATCTCATTCAACAAAATTCTTTACGAAACATTACTTACTCATAAGTAGGTACTATTATAATTTTAACTTTAGCAGATTTAAACGGACCTGATGGTTTAATTTATGCTGATGTTTGTGATGGTCTCCAATGAAGTAACAGTTATGATTTACGATATTGAATGGAATCAGGCGTTACTTTGCGGAAGACCATTTTATATAAGATTATATAATGTATGTAATTTATAGTTTTAATTCCGCGATAAAAATGTCTAATGGCCTAAGTTCGATCTAAAGATATTGAATTTAACCATGGACAACGAAACCTGGGCTAGTTTGTTATAAAATAAAAACTTTCTTGACCTCGCAACGATGGACTGTAAAACCAGCAATTAGTATTACTAAGAAAACATCGCGTCACTAACCATACTGACAAAGGATATTGCAGTTCAGCGTCGCGAGTAAGTAACATTTTTTACTAACAAATTGACTAACTTTTTGAGTTCTGCGTTGTGAGTTCCCGCCGAGCCGGAGGTGGTTCACATATTCCAACCAAGGGTGTTTAACCAACTTAAAAATACTATTTATTGGTTTTACAGTCTATCGTTGCGAGCTCAAGCAAGTTTTTATTTTATAACAAACTAACTCAGGTGATAAAATCCGAAACGAGGAGATCCGCAGGAGAACGAAAGTTACCGACATAGCTCTCAAAGTTAGCAAGTTGAAATGGCAGTGGGCAGGCCACATCGCTCGCAGAACTGATAACCGATGGGGAAGAAAGGTTCTCGAGTGGCGACCACGAACCGGAAGACGTAGTGTAGGACGTCCCCCAACTAGGTGGACCGATGATCTTGTCAAAACCGCGGGGAACCGCTGGATGCAAGAGGCGAGTAGCCGATCCAAGTGGCGTTCTATGGGGGAGGCCTATGTTCAGCAGTGGACGTCTTCCGGCTGATGATGATGAACTCAGGTTTCGTTGTCCAGCGTCGCGCGTTACGTTTGGTTAAATTCAGTATCACAACGAGGTGATGTTCCTATAAGGTTTCGTTTTACCTTTTGAGATATGGAACCCTAAAAAATAAACCGTTCAAGTGTCGAAGAACCTTATATACAAAAACAAAATATCACCATGTAAGAATATTGCCCCACTCGCCATCCATGCAAGCAAATACGGACTCAGTGGTGTGTGCACGAGCAAACAGTTGTTGTAGTAAGATTTGCGGCGGCGCTTTGCATAGAAATCCGCTCAGTTTTGGATGGTTCAGGTTTTGTTTGCGGGATTACATTGAGAGTGCTTTATGAAATGGGTAGCTTTGTATCTCTGTGCCTGTTGTCAGAAATGACGCGAGGAACTTTAGCCTAGACCGTGCAGTGGCGTACGTTTAAACTGTTGTATTGCTCCAATTTCTGGTTTTGGTGTTTTAAGTATCTGTTACGTTTGATAAATATTGTTTTGTTAGTGGGAGGAATAACTCTTCTGCGAGTGTCCGTCTGCGTTGTTACCACCGCTTTGTGAGTGAAGTCTGCCGCCAAGCAGTAGTGTGCAAGCATTACTGTGTTCCGGTTGGATGAGAAGAGTAGCCAGTGAAAGTACTGGGCTTATGAGACTTTATACCTAATGTCTCAGGGTAACGAGCGCACTGCAGTGCCGCGCAGGCTTGTGTGTTTCAAAGTTCTGGGTGGCACTGCAATTGTTATGGGCTGGCGTTAGGTTTACCATCAGGCAAATGACCAGCTCGTCTCGTTATCAAATAACATAAAAAAATATATTTTCTTTATTTCTTCGTCTATGGAAAATCAGTGACTAGGTACTACTTTGACCATTGAATCGGGACCTAGCCATTCAATATTACTCAATATTATCTTGAATAGGTAAATATATATATCTGAAGAATTTCATGACTGACATTGATCGCTTCCATAGATTATAGTTGGTATAGTCATCTCATCTAGATGACCGGAAGCTGCAGGTTCGAATCCCGATGAGAGCGAAATTTTAATTTGTACATATTTACGTGACATTCTGCTTGTGTCGATTAACACCTTAAAATATGTTATCTTTAATGGCAATGTATATATTCTTTCTTAATGTAAGTATTGTGTGGTTTTCTTGTATTTAATGTTGTGTATTGTTATTAGGAAATGATATTTTCTTTCTTTCTTTCAAAGGTAAGCGTAGATCGAATGTCAATTTAGACTTCACTATAACGAGAAAGCTCGTACACCTAACAAATACCTCCAAAACTTTTGCTCAATCTCACCCTGTGACATCAAACCCCCGTAATCTACTCCCGTTTTACCTGTAATACATACAATTCCACGCAGCACTTGTAATTCCTTTATAATACCTGTAATTCTCCTGTAATGCCTGTAATTTCCGTGTAATTCCTGCGGGTGATATTTGTAAGCGGACGTGGCAACTGCGAGAGGATCGCGTAAGATTTTATACAGTGCCATCCTGCTGGAAATTACTGCAGTGGAAAGCAGCGTCTAAGATCAAGTGATATCGTTCGACACTAATAATAATTCAACTAAAACAAGTACTTAGTAGTGAAGTTACTGGGCTTACCGAGCGCACTACAGTACTTACAGTGCAGGCCTTGGCAATAATACCATAATTATACCCCACTAAATTGTCTTGTCTTGGCCAGTATTAGCTCCGCCGCTACCATTTTTGCTTCCAGAATATTGCTTACAAGTCAGGTATTTACTAGCTGCTGCCCGTGGTTTTCCTCGCGTAGATGTTCCCACAGGAACCTTGCATTTTCCGCGATAAAAAGTATCCCATGTTACTTTCCGGTCCATAAACAATCTGTGTACGAAAAATGATGTGTAGTTTAAATAATCTAAAAACACGCTTTCTGCTCTCTCCACGGCTCCATCATGAGACCCTCCACAACAAGTGCTATCTATTGGACTCATCTAAAGCAATCGTATGAGCCCAAACTCGAGGTGGTTTATTTGTAGCCACTGAAGAGTTCCATTATCCACCTCGACTCCATCATCAGATCAGGTCTATGATACCATATTATTATACTGTCAGCCAAACTACATTTATTATACATAAAAAGTTAAGAAACGACAATAATTAGAAATAGATTAAAATTGTCTTCCAAGATTTGATCACATTGTCACAGAACAGATAATAGTATAGGTAATTGTTCGTTAGTTAGTTACAAGTGAAGCTAATAAAAAAACACGTCGACCTATTGCTCCGTCGCTGCGTGAAAGAAGGAAAAACAAAGAAACACACTTTCATAATAATCACTACAGTATGGAATTTCCCTATGCCTTTATGCGGTGAAGATTTTATAGCTACAGAAATAATTATCACAAGCTTCAGTACTGTGTACATAAATATGTTATGTTAGTACACAGTCTAACTGAAATGATAATCTTCACGCTTTTAGTGTTACTTTTAAGTCCTTAAATGTCTGTTTGGAGTTCTAGAGATAAACTAAACTGCGTACGAGGAGATTATAGCAAAGTGTTTATTAAAGCAGTGTTAGTTTATACAAATAATTTCTTGAAATAGGACATAGTGGGGTTACAATTTTTTTTCTAAATTTTTAAAGAGGAAATTTTAATGTGCAGCCAAAATTTAATTTAATTAATAGTAGTGGTAAGAGGTATCCCAGATATGTGAAAAAAAGTACTTGCTAAAAAATTGTGGATTTCAATTTTATTTGGGTAGTCTTCTATTTTGCCTTTGATTTTTTTTGCAGGCTAGCTATTTTTTGTGGCCAACTTGTTTGAAATTTCCACCTCCTCTCATTCCTTCCTTTCTTAATAGTTGAAGCGGGCTGGGATAAGTGATCATTATTATATTCATCATTATTTCAGGAATAAAAAACTTAATAGACTGTGAAGACATAATTACGAAACCTTACACTATAAGTTCTCAATACTCATACCCGATGTTCTCACTACTTGTGCTTTAAGTATGTTGTACATTTCCATATATTACCTGCATACCAATCTCTTTGTAAGAAATAGCGCCCATTTGGCTACGTAGTCCGACTGCTTTGTCTGATGACGTGAACTTTTTAATCGTATCGGTTCGATTAATCGGACTACAGGGAATCATATTGCTTTGTTCGACTGATCGGACGACGTGATCCTTTTAATCCACCACGGTCGCTACTGTCTAGTCAGTCCACTTTATAAAATCGAGAAAGTATTCTGTTTCATAACCTGCATTTCGAAATAATCCTGCTATCTAGCTCGAACCTCGAGGGTTTCAAATAACGATGAATCGACTCAATTTAAGTGAGGTTTCAACATTGCCTAGCACGTCTGTGCTCTCAGATAACACTCAAAGATCACATACATACAAACGGATGAACTAGGATTCCCTGTATCTCAAAAAACATGGTCGCATAGCACGCACAAAAACAAGTCCATTATCGGACCTGAAACATTGAACAAGATTAATTATTAATAGTAAATAGCTGTTAATGTTTTCTCCCAAGTTCCCAGTTACCAAGATTCACACGCACAACCTGATTAAGTTTTAATTGTAAGCCTATTATCTCATTATTCAGATTTGTTATGAAAAAAACTAATTCCATACGAATTCATAAAATAGTACATTACGATATTAGTGCGTAAAGATGTTATAACCAATACGCACGTATATCGTACGACGTTTTTTAACACACTTGCGAGTAAACAGGAAAAAAAAACATTTAAATAAACTCAATCTGTGAATGCACACTGTTGCTTTCCCGCCATTTTACCAGCGCGCTTGAATAGCAACAGCGCGCTGCTCACTAGCTGGAGTGGTGCGGCGGCGATCAGTTCCATATTTGAAATGGCAAATAATACTGTTATGGAATTTGTATGGACTATAACTTAACTATTTGCTTTGATAACACACGCGTTTTTTATGACCCGCTTTACATATTTAAAACCGGTGGAATTATATCAGCTTTACGAGAGAGGGTGTTAAAAAAATGATTACTGAATGTATATCTATAGAGGTTTTCTCCAAAGTCCAAAGTCACGGAGATGCAGCTGATCCGCACAACCTGATAGCAGGTTGTTAGAGCACAAAAAAATGTATTTATCTTATGTATTAAATATTCCATAACGTATTTGAAGCAGTGTTTTAGGGCACTACAAAATCATAACTAAAACTATGCACAAGAGCCAGCTCAAGGGTCCCAACATCCTGATGTCAATCTTAAAATCGAGTGTAAAGGACAGACAAACCGACGGACAGGAAGAAGAGACAATCAAAGGTGACATGGAATATAATCCAGCAATATTCCAAGGTTATCTTCAGATAAGTTAATCTGTTACTTACCTATATAATATTAACAATGCGACAAACAAGTAGTGCGTATTTCCTGCGTAGAGGACGAAATAAAGTACTGATGACTTACCTACTCATTATCGCTGATAGTATAAAGTGTTATTTATTACTTAACGGGAGATAAGCTTCCATATTATTTTGATGATGAATAAACTTAACCGGTCTTACCACAAGAAATTTAAACACATCCTAAACATATGTTTAACAGCGTTTATCTTCAGTCATATCGCTAAACAAGCATCTAAAAGTTGTTTTTTGTGGTAACATCTGTAGAAACCCTCCAAATAATCATTACAATTAGATCTCATCACCAGCGATCAAAAGCCACCTCAATCTGTCAAGCTAAACCCATACAAAGAAGATCGAGACATCCACAGAAACTCCAAGCCTTTCTCCGCTTTTGTCCATGGCTACTCCAAATATGAGTAGCAATACAAAAGATCTCCAGCAGACTAAATTCGTCGAGTTTCAAACTGTCGGTCATAGCCACCGCTTTGCTCGTGTAGTCTGCCACCAAGCAGTAGTGTGCAAGCATTACTGTGTTCCGGCTTGATGAGCAGAGTATCCAGTGAAATTACTGGGCTTACGAGACTTAATACCTAATGTCTCAGGGTAACGAGCGCACTGCAGTGCTGCGCAGGCCTTTCTATTTCAAAGTTCTCGATGGCACTGCAATTGTTATGGGCCGGCGTTATGCTTACCATCAGGCAAACGACCAGCTCGTCTCGTTACCAAATAACATTAAAAATAAGTAGGTTATATTTTGCTTCTAGGTAAATTACAACGGAGACTGTGAAAGCTATTCTAAAATTACAAAAGCCAAGTGGGAAAATGAATAACAAACATTTTTTATTTCAATAATTTATTCAACAGACTTCATTAAATGAAATTATAACATCATTGAGCAAATCAATGTAGAAATTGAAACGTCTCGTATAAAATTTATTCGTACACAACGGAACAACTATTCTATTAACTACTTTTAAAAATAACATCATTTACAATGACCCAGACCAAAGAAAATTTCACCTTGCAAGAGATCAATACCAAATAAAAGATTAAAAGATAAATAAAACATACATTTTAATCTTGTAACATTTTTAAAGTTTTATTTATATATTATAGTGACACAATGTTTGGTTTCTTTTCATACAAATTGTCAAGTACAAAATCTGCGAAATGAATGTACCGATTTAAATGAAACTTTATTTGCATAATAGATTTAATTAATCGGTAGCAAAGAACGTTTTTTCAAATGTTAATTTTCTGCTGGTTTGAAAAACTTAAAATCCCTCTAATTTAGTTTTGTTTTCCTTTTACGAAAATGTTATCTTCTATTTTGACATAATATGTATCTTGCTTATGCACAATAACTTAATTTCTAAGATTTGAACTGATTTAAACTGGTTGGTTTCATGAGTGCTTAAAACAACAAAAGAAATACATTCTGTTGCATTATTTTCATGTGATAATTCTAGGTATTGATCATGATTGTATATGATCTATTGCAAGGTAAAACTTCTCATGTATTTATTGATGGGATACAAATAAACTTTCTATTTAAAAGTTTCATATTTATGACTCCCGTAGTTTATCAATTTTCATAGAGTACTTAAATACTTTTTTTTAATATTGTCTACATAGTTATAAATACATTTTTCATCACTATTTTGTTTGAATTATTAATGAGTACTTAGCTCATTTTCATAAGCTAATTATACGTATTGTTATTTATATAAAAAGTTTGGTATCAATTCGTGTAGGTACTCAGAAATTATTACAATTTTACTTTACATTTCAAATTTAATTATGTTTTCTATAAGGTGCTGTACACAAAGATGGAAAATGTCAAGAAAAAAATTAAATACAAGAACATCAAACTTTGCTACAAAATAAAAAAAAATGTTCAAAATATATCACGCGTAGAGTAGAATTAAAAATATACGCTTACTAACAAACGATGACAATAAATTTCTTATTGTTTTATTCAATAATTTGGCAGCTTGCAATATAAATCGAACTATATATCGATGGCTTGATGATGACGTGGCATCTATTTTAGAGTTGGAAACAAAAGTTGCATACCTAGTCTGAACATCACCTTATTCATGATTCAATGTAAATGGAGTGTAAAAATTTAAATAATAAATTATTTAGAGCAATTATTACCATTTACCTAAAGTATTTTCATTTTTTAATTATACGTAGATTATGACTAATATTATTTTGGCTAATTTCGACTACTAAGTTCTACAGATCACACAATTTATTACAGGGACATTTAATAATATAATAGTATAAATAAATTGTTAGTATTTTACATAATTATATACATTTCTTAAGGCTATACACAAAAATCGTAATTTCGTAGGTACTAGTACGGTAATTAAGTAGGTGGTTGTGTACAAAACTGCTACATATACCTATATATTACTATAGTATAATATTTTACGAACATTGATTCAAATTTTCGTTGTATTGCCACAATAAAATTGGATTACTTTTAACAACAACGTTTAACTGTAAATTGCAAGTCACACAACGTAAATTTTTTTGGTATGATAATTTTTATGATCTCAAACATTGGGGTATGAACTAAGAATATGGACTGCTTTTGACTATCTAACAAAATTTCGAACAAAATATGAGCTTGATAAATTATATAAGACAAAAAAGCAAAGTTGCTCTTTTGTTTTTTGCAACTGTTGTATGTACGTAGCTTTAGCATCAAACCTTGCAATATT
The DNA here is from genome assembly GCA_907269065.1 of Crocallis elinguaria. Classification (NCBI taxonomy): domain Eukaryota; kingdom Metazoa; phylum Arthropoda; class Insecta; order Lepidoptera; family Geometridae; genus Crocallis; species Crocallis elinguaria. The sequence goes on along the minus strand of OU026079.1, from coordinate 3,193,605 downwards.
TTTTAATGTTTCTATTTAACAATATTTTAGGTTAGCGTTTGACCACTATCTCGCCTGATCTTAAGTGAGGATGTGGTCGAAGATTGCGAATACGCTAACTTAGATTTAGACTGGCTCTCAAAGGCATGCTGCCGCAATATATCGATTGATGCTTGGTGACAGATTATTATCGATTAGCGTAAATCCTTTTTTTTTTTAAAACGCTTACGCTCATACCCCCGCACTAGGATTCCCTGTGTCGCAGGTGGCATGGACACACACAGATACACATCACAAACATCCAAGACCCAAGAACAAACTTTATGCTTACACAAAATCTGCCCCGGCCGTGAATCGAACCCGGGACCCCTCGCTTTGCAGGCAGGGTTACTACCAACTTAGCTACGGAGCCGGTTTTTAGCCGTATTTTATGCGAATAGAAAATGGTCCGAGACAGTTTGTGTACGAACTATTTCGGGCTACTTTCTATTTGCATAATATAGGATTTTCGCTAATGGTTCGTGACTACACGAACCATTTAGGGCTACTTTCTATTTCAATAATTTAGGATTTTCGTTAATGGTTCGTGATTAGGTACAAGATCCATTTCGGGTCACTTTATTTTCGCATAATGTAGGATTTTCGCTAATGGTTCGTGATTACACAAACTATTTTGGGCCATTTTCTATTCGCATAATATAGGATTTTAACTAATTTGTTATATTGATAACACTCGGCCGGTGTGTCACTCTTTTGTTTTGCGAACTTGGCTGAAACACTACCGTCTAGATATTATGCAAATAGATATCTAGGGTTTATAGGTAAATTGAAATAAATTGTAAACGCACTTGAGAACCAGGCTATTCCAAACCTTTTTAAGGACCGTCCCGACATCGGAACATAAAATCAAGTGAACTACTGGTCAAAAATTACCCTGAAAGAATTAAAAAAAAGTTGCAAAATTCTGCATAATTATTTCCATAGTTGTATCATACTTCTGGATTGTCACTAGAGCTCATAAAAATAAATAGGTTTAACCTCTGAAGCCAATTCCAAGTGCATTAGATACTTGAATGAGGTCAGAATGAACTTTAAATACATATCAGAGATGAGATAGCTTTATCCAAATACGGGTCTAGTTCTGAATTAATACACATGTACAATACCAAGTCAAATAGTCGAGTAAGAGTAAGGTATTTAATTATATCCAATGCATAGTGGAGAACGCAGACTTGCAACCGATGAACTTATTTCTAACATAATACTGCTTAAAACTTGTTAAATCTAAAACTCATCATATGTTGTCCTATCACTCATAGTCTGTCGTTCTATCTTTAGGAGCGTCTAATAATGATTATTTATTGATAGACGCTCCTAAACATAGAACAACAGACTTAGAACTGGTGGTTGTACTGTAATTGAACACTGTTTTAATTAGTTTCAAGGAGTTTCATGCCGTCCACAATAAATTGAAATCAATATACCATAATTACGAACCTTCGTTCGTTTAAATGTCTAATTACCATGAAACCGAAAAAACATTTCAACATTTATTAAATTCAAAATATGAATAAAACAAATGGCGCAAATATTCCAACCTTGATAGAGGTTACACCTTTGTGCCATTTGGAGTAGAGACGTTAGGCCCTTAGGGTTCGGGAACACTCGAAATTTATAAAGATTTGACGGGGTGGCCTGTAGAATCGACGCGTAACCAAAATGCTGGCTTTTATCTCGCTCAAAGGATCAGCCTTGCCATCCAGCTGGGCAATGCGGCCAGCATTTTGGGAACTCTGCTTGACAATAAAGATCATTTGAACTATATTTAGACCATTTTGTTGTCTGATAGTTCAAACGATTTTTAATTATATTCTTAGTTTTTTATTGATAGGAGTTAGAGTTCTGTTTTAGTTTTCAATAAAACACATTTTCATAAAAGCGTACGGAATTCAAACTAATTTTTAACAACCAATAACTTGAGAAATTATGGTTTTACAAACCAGTTACAAAACGATTTTTTTAATTTGTGTAGTCCACCAATTTCCTTGCGTTGCGTTCGCCATTAATATATAGTGCTAGGTGTGGCTGGACGTAGATATAATTATACATCAAAAATTTGGCTGCCAACGGAATTCTCACCCGTCTCTTTGCTGCCAACGGAATTTTCTCCCGAGCCTTTCCTAGTAAAATAGACCAGACGCTTTTACTTTTTGACCAATCGATTTTAGCCCCAACATTCTTGAGAAGTATATCTTTCGGCTTACAATGCTATGGGAGCACAAAGATTTCTCGCGCCTGGCATTATCAAATACGTATCGCAGACCGTTTTTGATATTGTGTAGTCCTTTATGGATGATGTTAACATCTGTTATACTCTCATTCAAGGCTATTACAGTTTGTGGGGGCCTCGGTCTGGTTTTACTCTTAGATTAATAAAATAATAAAAAATATATCTATGTATTAGTGAGTATTAATTATAAGTAATACTTGATGAAGTAATAACCTAATAAAATAATCATAAAACTTAAAAGGCATGGACGCCAGTACCTTGGCTGATTTAAAAAAAACCAAGCTTTTACATAATATTAACGCCAAAATTTGTTAGAGAAGTGTTACAGTGTAATTTCCTGCATTCAATTTTAATAATCCACCCCTTTTCTCCATTCGTTATTAACGATACTTAATCTAAACTTATCCTTGTAGGTTGTTAAAATCTCTTATGTACAAACTCCGTGGAGCGAGACGACATCCCAAACGCCCGAAGCCAGACATCATCGCAGGATATGTCTGAAATTTTACACAAAATATATATTTATAGGTAGCACGGTGCGGTCGGATTTTTTATCTAATTTATTTCAAAATGTTTGTTTCGTGAAATACCTACAGGCCATTGCTAAAATAATACCTATCTGCATCAAAAAAAAAAATTGATTTCGTTAAACGAAATGCAGCCCTGGAGAGTGAACATTATGGTGTTAATTCCTTTGCAAGCCCACGCACGTCTCTGCGCTGTCAGAATTTAATAATGGTTTGTCAGTCTACCAAGTTTTCAGCAAATATGACGGTGCGGAGTAACCCTTCCACGTATCATTACATCAAATCGACTATCTGCTATCGAAAAAAATCAAATAAAATTTAAATGTTATGCAGACCGTAGACGCTTATGCAAACGTACGTTTGCTTGTCAAAATAACAACGCTTTTGCCAAACAAGCGCGCATTTCGAGTATCACGAAATCCGCGCTTGATGCAAAAGCGTTGTTATTCTGACAAGCAAACATACGTTTGCATAAGCTTCTACACTGCCCCTTACGTTTAAAAACATTCTAAAGCAGAATACAAACTAAAACATTTTTTATTTCAGAGAAAATAAAAGTGTTTCATTGAAATAGCATCTGTGTGAGGAAAATTAACATGGGTTTTTTGTAGCAATTTGGCAGAAGGCCCGCTTGGAGATTTTAGTTGGGGAATAAAATTTAATGAGAATTGCAGCCCAAATAGCAGGGCTTAAAATACGTTCAACCTTGTTAGTGAAATGAATCTTTATAAATTACTAGCTTCTGCCCTTGGTTTCACCTGCATGAAGATTCTCACAGAATTGTGCTTTTTCCGAGATAAAATACTCCGGTCCATTGAGTAAATCTATGCAAAAAATCACGTCGATCCATTGCTCCGTCACTGCTTGAAAGAAGGACAAACCAACAAACACAATTTCGCATTTATAATATTAAGTAGGAAGTAGCATAATTACTGTACTTTCATCAAAATCCGTTGAGTAGTATTTGCGTGAAAGACTAACAAACATCCATCCAAGCCATGCTTCAAACTTTCGTTTTTTTTATTATTAGTAGGATAGTACATATAGGAGGATTCGTTTTGTGCAACAATAATCAAGTGAAATTGAGTAAAGAATAAATTAAAAATTCCTTTACGGAAAACGAATCCGCAAAGCTTTCGCGCTGCAAAAGTTGAGTTCGTCAGTCTATTTACCCTACTGCTACGCTACCAAATCTGGCTTTTATTTTGCTATAGATCAAATAACTCAAATACCATTATATCTTGTGATTGTTAAGATATTTGATGTTTGTTGATAAAAATTGAATAACGTGAAATCATATAGATTTATCTCCAAGTAAATTTACCTCAAAATGTTGTGGATCGTAATTGAAGAGTACAGGAAAGTCAGAAGGAGCGATGCAGATACGGGACCTGTGGACAAAATATAATAATTATTAATAATATGCTGTGTTTATAATAATTTTTACCAGGTGGTAGGGTTAACTTAGGGGCACCTTAGACGCTCAAGCAGACGTACGTTTGCTTGTCAGAATAACAACGCTTTTGCGTCAAGCGCGGATTTCGTGATACTTGACGCGCGCTTGACGCAAAAGCGTTGTTATTCTGACAAGCAAACGTACGTTTGCTTGAGCGTCTAAGGTGCCCCTTAGAGATAATGCTGCTGCACATTCCCTCTTACGGCACCCACGCGTAGTGATGAGGTGCTAGTATTCTTAGCAAGGATCATAAATAAGGTCTTTAATTTACTATAACTCTTTGTGGCCCCCAAGGCAGAGATGAATCCAAGAGCATTTCCCCACGAAAAAAAAAAGATTTTTTTGTTCGGATTGTCATCTCTATTAACTAGCTATTACATAAACACTACATATAACCTAGCTACAAAAACAGTTAGATAATCTACAAGCCAAAGTAGGCCAGGCCTATAGATAATCCAAATGTTCTCGCCCACTACATTACATTTTATTTTAGTGTCTGTGCACGCTTCTAGTGGAAATATCTACGTCAGTGAAACCGCGGGAAGCAGCTAGTATATATTATGTTTAGTTCATTGACCTATAAATTAAACCATATAAGATGCTGCTAATTGAATCATTCCAACTAGTTTTCACAATTTGCCACGTTGTCATATAACCTTTACCACATGGCAGTCCAAAAATAGCTCCGTAACACGAGGAAACGAATAGAAATATAATATTCCCGATATCATATGGATATTTTCCCTGCTAAGCCACATGTTACCGACCGATCTTTCTCAAATAAACCCGATCAAATGAACAATGGATTATGGGAGAAAGGGTGCACAGTATACTTTCAGACAGTTGGTTAACTTAAGCAAGATAAATAGTTATAATTATTATGGAATTTAAAGAAACTAAAAAACACACATTCACCTCCTGGCTTTATCATCAGAAACTGGACACCAAGTGAAATCTATTGGACTCGTCAAAACGAATCATATGATCTCAAATTCGAAGGGTTTCCTTGCCACTAAAGAGTTCCACTATCCACCTCCTGGCTCCATCATGGTCATGGTCATTATGACGATGAAGATTCTATTCCATTGTTAGTTATACGTTTCGCTAATAAAAGTGTTACAAAGATTAATTTTCCTCCGATATAAGTCAGCCGATAAATTTTTCTTCACAGATCAATTTTAAAGGGACGAAGATTGTTTATTAAATGTTCCAAGTTGACAGCAACTATATTACTGTTGATAATTGTTTACATTATCCAGTACATATTATTATGTACCTCGAAAACAAAACAAAACAGGAAGAGAGCAGAAGAGATACTTAAGATGCTGACAACAGTCAAATAGGCTTGACTTGACCTTTCAGCAAAATCTAGGTATTTAGTCTATGGCGACGGGAAAAAATATGTCAAACTAGACCGTATTTCTGAAAGCCATATTGTTTCCAAAAAAGTTATCACACAATTTACTGAGTAGAAAAAAGTCCTAAAGATACATTTAGACTACATGTGCGATCTACGTATGTCTGATAAATTTGAAAATTGTGTTGATAAAATTAAGAATAATGACTTATTATACTTTATCAAAGCTTCATTGTTTTATATTTTCGATTGAGCAACTAGTGCCTCCAAGTTTACTTCTTTGAATGAGACGCACTTTGCCGAACTTTCATTGAAAGCTATGGTTGAATATAATTCAGCCTATAGGCTTAATATTTGATTGGTAACTTTGACTGTGCCCTATAGAATAAAGGATGATCTGCCCAAGGCTGAGTATTAAATAAAATTGCGGTTGACATAACCTTTGACAATTTTAGGTTAGAGGAAAATCTCTGCAGTGAAATTGAGAATAAAGAGAAAATGAGACCTTTAACAAATTCTTTAATGGAATTGAATTAATAATGTATTGAAGGCGTTGTTAATTGTTTGCTTCGATATAATCGAGTGAAAAATACGGTATAATATTTAGTTAACTAGCTGCTGGACGCGGTTTCACCCGCGCGGAGATATTAGATTTTAAGTATTTTTTTGCACGGGATCCTAATTCTTTTTCTAAAATAAAAGTAGCCTAAGTTACTCCTTATAATATCAGCTATCTGCCAGGGAAAGTCCCGTCAAAATCGGTGCAGCCGGAGGAGCAGGAGCAGGAGATTACCCGGAACAGACAGACAGACACAAAAAATTAAAAAATGGTTGTTTTGCTATAAGTACCGTATATACTTTCGTACGCATTTGGTAAAAAGCTGTTATTTTGATATTACAAACAGACACTTCAATTTTATTTATTTGTATAGATTACTACTCGTATATAAAAAGCTTATAATAAAAAACTTAGTACATCGAAATTAAAAAAGCCATATTATAATAACAGAAAAAGTAAACAACATAAACTAAAATAACTAAATAAAATACACACTAATTTATTTACAATCTTAATCTAATAATCCGCTACCAGTAGGCAACGTTCCCAAAATGCTGGCAGCATTGCCACGTTGAAAAAAAAAAGCCATACTTCTATATTTCAACTATGGTAATCGTGTTTTTGGATACAGACCATCCTTTAAAAGGGTGGGTAGTAAAACAAAGCCTATCTTAATCCTAATCGTGCCCGAGTACGGTAGGTACATTATACTAAGCCTAGACGTGGTCTAGCTCAGCATTAACGTTATGTTAATAGGTTGAGCTTACATATAAGCAGATTAATAGTTGAAAATGAAAATGTACTAAGCATTTTCGTTGTAAAAATATAGAGTTACTAGCTTCTGCCCGCGGTTTTCACCCGCGTTCCCACAGGAACCGTCAAACCGATCTGTCAAATTAAATCAACTTGTCAACATTTTTTTTTTTTTTTCGGCTCCACGTGATTAGCGTATTTAGCCAGTGTCGAGTTATATGAATAATAATAGGTATATAATAAATCTCTAGTTTTGGTGAATGAAAGTCGTCAAAGTTACGTTAAAGTTTAGTCATGGCGCGGTCAAGTCGAAGTAATGCTTCAGTAAAGCGGTGGATACTTTACTGAAGCTTCTATGGAGTTTTGGATAGAATACGAAAATACACGTTTTTCGTCTTTGTACTATTTGCCTTTCACTCATGCACGTTTACGAACACTTAATGGTTAATAATCCATCATTATTACACATTAACACTCGATAAAACACAGGTTTGAGTAAATAACACAAAATCAACAACAGCACATTTTCGCATTCCCGCCAAAACTCACTTGTCAACCTTATAAAACTTTATTAAACATTATAAAGCTGTCAATTTATTGACAGCTGTCAATGTCAATATTGTGTCACACTAACTTCTACCCGCGGTTTTCACCCGCGTTCCCACAGGAACCGTGCATTTTTCCAGGATAAAAAGTTAGCTATGTTACACTCCGGTCCATATAATATATCTATGCCAAAAATCACGTCGATCCGTTGCTTCGTTACTGCGTGAAAGAAGGACAAACCAACAAACCAACATACACACTTTCGCATTTATAATATTAGTATGGATTATGATTATTTTAGTTTTTAGCTTCACTTTGGGCCTAGTTCAAGTGTGAAGTATTTTTTTGGTAGTCATCTTTTAGGATATACACAAGTAATTGTTTGCTACAGAAATCACTTCAAGATTTTAGGCTTTACATAGAAGTGATAAAGGCGAAAGTCCTATCAATAGTTGCGGACGTCGTCCCTACAGAAAATGGACGCCTATTCCCGAAGGTCAAAATGTTGATTTAGTTAGATTATCTTATTGCTACCCCCACTCTATTTTTTGCGTCAAATTATTTGGTCTAGAGTTATTCTCATATTAGCCACCGGTGTGTTATATATCGTATACGTCTATCTGGATTAAACTGACGAGAGATAGAAGTAAACATAATAAGGGTATTGTGTTCATAAGTCATAATTTCCGTTGGAGGGACTGGGAAGACATAAATATAAACATGCTGAGATTGTTTTACCATTCACACTATGTAATATTTCACAAACTGCAGAAATTTAGAATAATGTAGATGGAACAGCAAGTATAAATACTAACTTTCCTTTTTTTTTTTTTTTTTTGGCTCGACGCGATTTGCCTTTTTAGCTAGTGTCAAGTTATAATAAATCTTTAGTTATGGTGTGAAAGACGTCAAAGACCCGTTAAAGTTTAGTCTAGGCGCGGTCGAGTCCAAGTCACGCTTCAGTAAAGCGGTGGATACTTTACTAAATGCTTCTATGGAGTTTTGGTTAGAATACGAAAATACGCGGTTTTCGTCTCTGTACTATTTGCCTTTCACACATGCACGTTTACGAACACTAAATGGTTAATAATCCACCATTATTTCGTCACTTGTCTTATAAGGTAAGATGTTATCTTACTTTATCTTCAACTAGCTGCTGCCCGCGGTTTCACCCGCGTGGAAATATTGAATTTCATGGGTTTTATTGTTTTGCGCGGAACTTTAATGCTTTTTCTGAAAGTCTTTCGTGAAGTCAGCCACCAAGCAGTAACGTGCAAGCATTACTGTGTTCCGGTATGATGAGCCAGTGAAATTACTGGACTTATAAGACTTAATACCTATATAATGTCTCAGGGTAACGTAGGCACTGCAGTGCCGCGCAGGCCTGTGTTTCAAAGTTCTGAGTGGCACTGCAATTGTTATGGGCCGGCGTTAGGCATACCATCAGGCAAACGACCAGCTCGTCTCGTTACCAAATAGCATAAAAAACCCCATTATGGAAAACAAATATGAAATACCGGCAAAGTGGTAACATAACTCGCAAGAAAATGAGAGCACATTTATTGAAGTAGATTACGACAAAGCCTAGTACAGCGGCATCGACAGGAAAATAACCGCAACACACGACATGTGGCTGAATCACAACAAAGAAGCAGTAAGGGTGATTTAGCAATATGTGAAATGCATGCTGTTTACATAAAAGTAAATTTATCTATACAAATAAATAAAATTGAAATGTCTGTTTTTAATATCAAAATAACAGCTTTTTACCAAATGCATATGAAAGTACGTTTTTAAACACAACCATTTTTAAATATCTTGTCTGCCTGTCTGTCCGTCTGTTTGTTCCGGGTAATCTCCGACACAGCTGGACCGATTTTGACGGGACTTTCACTGGCAGATAGATGATGTTACAATGAGTAACTTAAGCTACTTTTATTTTAGAAAAAGTATTAGGGTTCCGCGCAATAAAATAAAATCATGAAATCCAATATCTCCGCGTGGGTGAAACCGCGGCAGCAGCTAGTAGTAGGTAAGTATAAGTTTCGCTACAGTTGCTTCGTGAACAAATTTGTTTCTGACATGCGTGTCGCTTTTTGTGTCAAAGTTCTAAGTGGCACTGCGATTGTATTGTTATGGGCTGGCGATTGCTTACCATCAGGCAAAAGACCCGCTCGTATCGATATCCAGCAGAACAAAGAAATAGTCTGGAAGCAATAAATTATGGTACTAGATTTCAAATTTTTAACTACGTTACAGCATGGTTTACTATTCTAAGGTTATCTATCAGAAATTACCTTTACAGATAAGCTCACCATTTGTTTTACCAAATATTTCATGTAATGGTATGCAATAAATTGACGGCTCCGTAGCTAAGTTGGTAGTAACCCTGCCTGCAAAGTGAGGGGTCCCGGGTTCGATTCCCGGCCGGGGCAGATTTTTGTGTAAACATAAAATTTGTTCTCGGGTCTTGGATGTTTGTGATGTGTATCTGTGTGTGTCCATGCCACCTGCGACACAGGGAATCCTAGTGCGGGGGTATGAGTGTAAGCGTTAAAAAAAACATTTATATTGTGTTGTATTGCTTCACATTTGAAGCTTTCGCGTGGAACAACTGAAATCCAAACTATCGTCCTTACTGTACTCACTTATAGGTTAATTGTGTCTGAACGTTGTTTTATGGCAAAAACAAATACAAAGAGCAAGGAATACGCAATAAATACAGTTTTATCTCTATCTTATCCGTTGAACAAGCATACTGTATAAACAAGAGCGGCTCTGCCGCTAAGAATACACTTCAGGCCGTGGTTGAGTGCAAACTTTAATATTCCTTTTAGGACTTAAGTTTGGGATAAGACCAGCTAATTTGTTTGATAGTTTCGTATGTATAATGATTAGTTTTAGTCTTCATCAATTTTAATACACCAAGTAGGTACTACTTACTGAGAACTTACAGTTTCGTTCTGCAACTATGCGACCTGGTCTTCCCATATCCCATCTTGCAATCCTTCTGTCATCATCAGCGCACATTATACCACACACTATGCAGACCTGAGGCTGATTACGAGTATCTCGTAATCGAAGCTTGATGCCAAAGTGTTGTTATTGTGACAAGCAAACGCACGTTTGCATGAGCGTCTACGGTCTGCATTAGACCACAGAACTTGCTCATACCGCTTTAAATGTCAATTTACTTTGTTTTCAGTGTTCCGTGAACCTGATGCTTGGAATAGCGTCGAAATATAGGGAGCTCATAAGCTAATTATAATCACGGTATATATCCCTTAAATATTATAATGTATAAAGTATTCAATTAATTTATTAATACGCTCTGTCCACCAGTCAAAATGTCAATATGTGCGCTGTATTCTTTTTTCTTTTCGATCTTGACGTATCAAATCAAATTAGGTATATTACCTAAATAAAAATTTTGCGAACTGATATTTTTAGGAGGATTAAATGTTGACAATTAATTAAAAAACATAAAAACGGGTCCCATTTTTTGAGATTGAATCTGTTAAATTAATCTAGCTTAGGTGGATAAGAATTACACTCATTTATCATAAAAAAAAGTGTACTGTATGTAACCCGAACACAGACCAGTAAACCTAAAGACTCCTAGCCAGATACCCCCGGTTATGTCTTATCACTGCGTATTTCCACCCAGCCGCCATTTCGGTAAACCAATCACAACACGCCGTCTTCCTTCGACTGATGTATGAGTTTTAAACTGACCAATCACAACGCGCCATCTTCTCTCGTCCCCCACCAACATTTTACGATTGTGTTCTTATGCAAAACTTGGATTATGCGGCGCCTAGGTTAACTGGTCTGTGAACCTGAATAAGAGAATTTACATGTTAAGCTCGCTTTTAGTATACTTTAAATGTTGAAAACATTTATAAACGGTAGCTGAAAAGGCTGAGTATTTTATTCAAATTGCTCGACTCTCATGTAACTGCTCTAAAAGTTTTTTTAGTTCAGTGATTTTTGATAAACTAACATCTGCCCGCGGTTTCACCCGCACCCGTGGTTCCCACAGGATCCATGCATTTTTCTGGGATAAAGAGTGAAGCCTTTTTTAAACTCCGGTCCATAAATCATAACTATATGCCAAAAATCACGTCTATCCGTTGCCTCGTATATATAACACTTATTAACTATTTGCCATAAACGAGTGCCATTGTAAATATAACAACCACTGCATAGTGATAACCTACTTAATTAAACCAATTGTACTAATTTTTGAAAACTTATTTAATTATCTTTAATTTACATTGTGCAATGAAGTGGTAAAATCTTAGGCTTGTGTTTGACCACTAGGTATATCACACGCGGGTTAGAATCAATCAGTCTAACGCAGAAATACAACCATTTTTTTAAATTATAATGATGAGAAGGCTGATGCTTGGTGAAAGATTTTTAAATAGAGGGTGATAGCTAGGCAGAAAGAAAAAGAAAATGCCCCATCGCCATGCGTTGCTTGTTTTGTATCCTATAATTATTATATTGTTTTATACTACACGCTGTACATAATTTAGTGTACACTTTTATTTGTCCGATACTATTTTGCGTGACATTGATTAATTTCCTCTTATGACATTCATGATGTTAGAAATATACTAAGTAAGCCGTCGACGTTTTAAATAGAAACAAATTAAACTAGAAATATCTTTTTGTAGACTTGGAACATTGTAAAGTAGCTTCTGCCCGTGGTCACATCCGCATTGCCACAGGAACCATGCATTTTTCCGGGATAAAAATGTACCGTGTTTCTCTCTGGTCCATAAACTATAAATATTCTTAAACATGTACAACAACAGTAATTTTTTGTGTTTCATACAACATCCTTATTATGATTACCAAGTATTAGCAAACGCAGGAAACGACATAACTAGCTTCAGGTGAGATAGTTGCCAAACGTTATACGTCCAAAGTTATGATGAACATTTTCTCGTCCACAATTAAACTGCCCAACAAAAGAATCTACTAGTTAACCTGTCAACCCACTACAAAACTCCATTGCTCTCGCGACAAAAGGAAAAATCTTCATCGCTTATAAGGGCGCGTTCAAACTAAGCCAACTGTCACCTCATCTCTCTCACACATAAATAATACAAAGCAATAACAACTCGGTGGGCTAACTGCGGCGTGCCACAGTTATTACTTCCCCTTAACTCCCTTCCCCTCCACTTTACCACGACGCAGTATATTTGTAGCGCAGCACCTATGGTTACGCGGTTTCCAACGCTTGATTTAGGTGTTAGTGGGAGGACTAACTCTTCTGCGAGTGTCCGGCTGGGTTGTTACCACCGCTTTGCTCGTGAAGTCTGCCGCCAAGCAGTAGTGTGCAAGCATTACTGTGTTCCGGTTTGATGAGCAGAGTATCCAGTGAAATTACTGGGCTTATGAGACTTAATACCTAATGTCTCAGGGTAACGAGCGCACTGCAGTGCCGCGCAGGTCTTTGTGTTTCAAAGTTTTCTGGGTGGCACTGCAATTGTTATGGGCCGGCGTTATGCTTACCATCAGGCAAAAGACCAGCTCGTCTCGTTATCAAATAAAATTAAAAAAATAAATTAAAAAAAAAGGTTAGGATTTGACCCCTATTTCGCCTAATCTTAAGCGACAATGACGAACATTATGAATAAGCTAAGCCTATAGAATAGGTCTATAGAATAGGACTGGCCAGAACGTACTGGTGACAGGTTTTCAGTTTGCGGGTGGGATCTAGCTATAGTCCATCCAACCATTTATTTAACTTTTGACATAATGACATAAATGAAGTTACAGAATTACTGCAGGCATTCAGAGACAATTAAATGCAACCAACACTCAATGGACGCTATTTTTAGGGGATTTGACATGTTCCTGTGCTCCAAAATTTGTCGATATCAATATCTATTCAGTCCTCAGATTTTGTAAAAAGATATACGTACGTTAATTTTTTTTAGGTCTTTTATATAATTATGGCAAGAACTTGCACTTTGAAAAAATTTACTTACTACTCGGCGTTTCATATAACTAGACAAAATGGAACCAACAAGATCATCTAGAAAGCCACCTTATATTTCGCCTGATAGATAGCAGAAGTGGAGCGAGTGTGGCCGAGCGGGAACTTGTGCGACTTTCAATCCGACGCACCTAATTCGAATCTCGACTCGTCCCGCACCAATGACTTATATCAAGTTATGTGCGTATTATTCACACTCGCTCTAAAAACGGTGAAGGAAAACATCGTGAGGAAACCCGCATGTTCTAGAACCACAAAATTCGAGGACATGAGACATCCACCAAGGCGCACTGGGCCCGCGTGGTGGATTATGACCTACACCTCTCTTTCGGAGAGAAGGCTGGTATCCCAGCAGTGGGAGCGTAAGAGGCTGATAATAACAAACAGCAGAAGCAGTAAGCAGCTGTGAGTTATCTTTTTTATGTTATTGGTAACGAGACGAGCTGGTCATTTGCCTGATGGTAAGCATAACGTCGGCCCAAAACAATTGCAGTGCCACTCAGAACTTTGATACACAAAGGCCTGCGCGGCACTGCAGTGCGCTCGTTACCCTGAGACATTAGGTATTAAGTCTCATAAGCCCAGTAATTTTACTGGCTACTTTGCTCATCAAACCGGAACACAGTAATGCTTGCACATTACTGCTTGGCGACAGACTTCACGAGCAAAGCGGTGGTACTAACCCAGACGGACACTCGCAGAAGAGTTAGTATTCCCACTAACTCTCCAGTCGATTGCTTTGAGCTTAGTAACTGCATCGATCGAGACGAGGGAGCGAGAGCACCTAATATGGCATTCTTACGTGACAACGATTTATCCAGCGTGTATTGTATCCCCTTAATTTATAGCGGCGTTTAAACACCGTACAAAATTATTTTAACATATTCAAATGAAAAAAATGTTCCGAACAATTTGGCAACATAAATAATAGTAGGAAATGTCCAATAAAATTACGTGTGAGAGAAATTTTCACGAGTACGATTAATTTGATGATAAACGTACATTCTTTGTTTTATCGTGGGATTAGTGTGAATAGAGTGATAAAGGGGGCAAAATGTGTAGGAAAATGGGTCAAGTAGATGGTTTTGATAATATATCTGGTTGAGATATGGTTTTATAATTAATGTAGTTTTTCAAATGATAGGCTTCTTAATCGTTATAACGTAGACTTGATATCATCATTTTTATTTTAGACTAGCTGTGTCCAGCGGGTTCGCCCAGGTACCCTTGTTACTCCTTGTAACATCAGCTATCTGCCAGTGAAAGTCCAGTCAAAATCGGAGATTACCCGGAACACAGACAGACAGACAAAATTTAAAAAAATGGTCGTTTTGTTATACGTACCGTACATACTGTCATATGCATCTATTAAAAAGCTGTCACCACACCTAGATTTCAAACTTAAAAGGTACTTTAGCTGTTTTTTTTTTCTACACTTTTTTTTATCAAATTACAATATTATAACAGATTTTTATATTCGTTATTATTTTCAAATAAATAAATATAAGTATTAATCATCTTCTTATTAATTTTGATGTTGATTATAATTATAAAGATGTGTCCACAATAGCAAACGAATCTTAACAAATACCAGGGCCCCGATCGCGTTAATTTGAAATGACAGCGTACGGTTATGAGTTAGTTGTGGTTTGATTCAAACTGTAGTTTAGTGTCGGTTCACCTGTGTAGAATTTTTTTCACCGTTCATTTGACAGCGTAAACTGTCAGTTGTTGTCGAGAAACGTCTCAACTTTTGGTAAAACTATTAGCGCGATACGAAACGGTCAAAAAGCTGTAAAGCGGTTGTAGTTTAGTAGCGATTTGGTTGATTATTTTTAACGCGATTGCCCTCCAGAAGGCAGGTTTTTTGTGAAGTCTTCATACCCATTGATTTAATTGGTTCACTGTTTTATATTACTTTTTCATATAAAAAGTGTTTATAGGTAGCTGTTGATCTTTATAAATAAATCAATTATGTGAAGATCTGCCACAATGAGATATAAATACCCCTATGCAACCATTCGTGACTCTCGAACATATTTCTAATCCCAGATCTAACATAATTACCTACATCGGATATCCGACCCTATTTCAAACACCCTATTTTTATAGTAATTACACTTTTTACCGTCACCTTAATTCAATTTACCATTGCGGAAGTTATGAGTTACGGACATTCCCTTCGAAATAATGGAGCTTCAGGTTACGGTTTTCTTGTAATTTATCGTGAAACTTATTTGCTTTTAGCACCTCCGGCGTTTCCAAGTAATTATTCAGACATTTCAGCCGAAAATAACACCCGTTTCGTATTGGCGGAGGCGTAAATCTTTCGCGCGGAACGAACGGCCTAATTGGACGAAAAGCTTGACGTTTTGAAATAATAGTCAGACTGTATATTAAAACTGAGATTGAAATTATTAATTAGAACTGGACGAAATGGAAACCGATTGATACTCTATCTAAAATGAAAGAAAATACATTTATTTCAGGACATCAGACAACATTACAGTTTTACACATAAATAAAAAAAATGAAAATAAGGGACAGACAAGTACATAAATAAAAAAAGCCCAATGTTGCGTGATGCCATCATAAGGGTTCCGACTCAGCATGCAATTAAGGTCCAAGGACCTTAAGAGCCTACTAGTCCACGCCGCGAACTTATCAGTGGGCGCGGCTAAAATGCATGCTATTTCGTGTAACTATAGTGGAAAAAGGTAAAACTCAGCGATTAGGAGTAAAAAGCTAATGCTCGCAAATACACAATTACACACTCTCGTAAAGTCACGACGAAAACTGAAAAGTCGAAAACCGGCGCGCAAAAATGTACAAATTGGCTTCTGGTGCTTGGGGTTTTACGACAAAACTATTGAATGTATTTAGTCAGACCAAAGTTATTTCAAATGTCAATAAACGAAAGCTTGTCAGTATGTACATTATTTTGGAGTTTTCGTAATCCTTTTGTAATTTATTTACGTCCAAACTTGCGTTAAAATACGTGCTAAAATACAGATGTTTGAAGGCTCATTACTTTTAAGCCACTTATTTTTTTTCTGTATAATTAGCAGGCTGACCTAGATAACGAAGAGATAAGTCGATATTATTCTTAACTTTGGACTTAAAACGTCAAGTAGTGGAGTAATCACCCAAGTACGGTTATATGGAGAAATGAACGGCTGGTTCCTTCTTAATAACAGGGCCCCGATCGCACTAATTTGAAATGATAGCGTACAGTTATGATTTGGTTGTGGTTTGATACCAACTGTTGTTTAGTTTCGGTGCAGGCGTGTGGAATTCGATATTGCCGTTCATTTGACAGCGTTAACTGCCAGTTGTTGTTGAGAAACGTCTCAACTTTTGGTAAAACTATTAGCGCGATACGAAACGGTCAAAAAGCTGTGATGCGGTCGTGGTTTAGTAGCGGTTTGGTTGATAATTTTTAACGCGATTGCCCTCCTGATTTTCAGTCGGAACCCACACCTATGACATCAGGAACCTCCGGACAGTGATACGTCAAATAATTCCAATGATTAAATAAAAGTAGAGGATATGAACTAAAGGTACGTATTGCGCGCCGAAACAGAAACAAAAATGGCGTCAAATGTCCAGCCATAGCTCTTCACACAGCACTTTGGCATGGTAGCCTGTTATGTATCACATGCAACTTCTCACTTGCATTAATAGTTCTATAGAACTACTTTTTATATTATAATAATCTAATTCAACAAAGACTCCTATCTCCAAATATAACCGTTAGCTCACAATATTCGTTTAATTTTTCCACTCTATTTCGCCCATTGAATGTGTTTCGCGGAAATAAAATAAAGTGAAGGAGATTTCCTTTTTTTTTTGTGAAAAGGAAAAAGGTCGTTTCTAAGCCGAGGCTAATGAAGCACTCAGTTGGACATTAATATCGTATAAGTCATCGCAAAAGTTTTTCCAACTGTTTGGCAACAGACGTGGTGCGTAAAAAACAACAGATCCCCCTGTTTCTACCACTGGCTGGCGTACTTCCATATCCATTAGTGAATGTTTAGCCAAAGTGTTCCCCAAACTTGGGCCCATTAGGCCGTAGCCTTTTTGTCTTTGCCCCTAACTAACTTTTTTTATTTGTTTCCCCCCGTTTGGATGCTAAGTGTTTTTCGTATGCAAGCTCTGTAGAGAGTTGCCAGTAACTTGCTCTGTAATATTTGTATGCTCTTTGTGATGTCTTCATTAGTGTTGGTAGTGAATTTTGTTTTGGTGTTCTGAACTTTTGCAGTTTATGTTCTTTTGTTTTGTGCTTTCATCTCAACAAGTTTTTTTAACTAAGATAGTTTAAGCTTTTGTCTGTTTTGTGCAATCATAAGTCCAGACTAAAAGACTCTATATTTTTTATGCCTATCGTAAATAATTAAAAAAAATGAAAATTGTATGCACTTCACTACGGTAAATAATATACATTTAGATACATAATTTAAAAACTTACTTTTCTTACAATCTTTCACGACTATTTAACAATAAGCCAAAAAAATTACGATTCAATATAAAAATAGTAAAAAAAAGAAAACGCAATTTCACACACAATAAATTCCAAAACCTACGCGAAACACACCATAACCTGCAACTCATCCATGACGAATGTAGTCTAAACCCCATTCCACAAATCTTGTTAACCCCGCCCACGGTGGCGCCACTGTCGCAGTTAGCGCAAATTAACGTTGCCAAACACGTGTCTCGCGAGTTAACGGCGTTAATCTTAGTTTGGAGTGTGGAGGCGGCTTTAGAAGTGCTGTTATTATACATCTTGCGTGCTTGAATTGTGTTAAAATTTGTATCAAAAATATCAATATCAAGTTTATTCTTGCTATTGACATCCTTTGGAATTGTATAGTTTGTTTGTTTGTTGACAGCAATGTCAGGCTAAAATAAAACTATTATTTATTGAGGGTAGCTTGATAAATTAAACGCCACATCGCGCCACATGTTTTGGCGTATTCTGTTTGGCACTCTTTTCAATTTAACTACACTGGCTGAGTGTACCGGCGGGCACAATAAACAAAAAAAAACAAAAATCTTTCCCGCAGTCAATCTCTTTCCCTAATATAAACACAACACCTCAACCCATAAATTAAACTTTGTTAATGCAAACTTTGCCAGATTAACGCGTCGCGACTGAAAACTTCACCGGCTCGAGCGAAAAAAGCGAAATACGCGAGGATTGGAGCAAAAAGAGCGAAGTTGAGCGATAAGTCACGGCGGGGCAGGTGTTACCAACTGCCCTGCTGATTTACTCTGCGACTTGCGAATGGCCCGCGGCCGGTTATTGGATGGTGGGGACACTTTATTGGGTTTGCGGATACATATTCTTGAGTTGAAAGAGATAGTCGTATAGTTGCCATAGAAAGTATTCATTTATTGATGACTAGCTGCTGCCGCCGGTTTCACCCGCGCGGAGATATTGGATTTCATGGTTTTTATTTTTTTGCGCGGAACCTTAATTCTTTTTCTAAAATAAAAGTAGCCTAAGTTACTCCTTGTAACATCAGCTATGTACCAGGGAAAGTCTTGTCAAAATCGGTTGAGCCGTTTCGGAGATTACCCGGAACAAACCAACAGATACTTACATTTTATTTATTTGTATAGTTTATTGATGATGTCTCAACGCATCCAATTTAGAGCCGTCCGTTTTTCAATTTGGTTAAAAGCGTCTTCGTATAATTTTATTTACATAATATTAACTTAATTTTGTTATGTTTCGCAACAATTGGGATGTTGCATGAAACACAAAATACATAATTACTGTCGTTATACAGGTTTTAGAACATCACATTAACACAATAAAAATGAAATTCACAAAAAATATATAAATTCCACAAAGAAACTTCTAAAAGTATCCCAAGTTGAAAAAATTTTTTCTAACATCCATTAGTAATTTAAATGGTACTAACAGATTTTTTACACTGCAATGAATAAAAAAATGTAAGACGACTATGTACTTAAACGCAGATTTTCACGGACAAATCAACAGAATTCATGTTTTAGTACAACTTTACGGCCCGCGTTGAACAAATGACGTCAGATGTTCCGTCCAATTTGTATGGGGCGTTTTAGCACTCAGTAGATACGCCCAACTTTGACTCAGATTTTTGACGTTTCTAGCGTTAGATTTCCAGTTTTTTCGATATAGACATTTGATTCTCCAGAGAAAACGAATTGTGACATCATAAAAAAAATAGAGTCAACAACCCTATTGAGAGTGTCACAGTGGAACTACCTATAAATGCTGAACTTACATTAAACAGAGCTGAAATTCAGAAGCTTCTGCCAATTAACTCCGCAAATGGTAATTTATTATTACACAACCTCGAATATTAGTTACAATAACTGTTTGCTAAACAAACGGCGTTGAAACGATACAGGCAATAACTCGGAGCAATCGGCTAAACAACAAACAAACAAAACTACATAACGAGGGAACTCTGGTTATTTAACAAAAAACTTTAATTAATTGTTCAGAATTTAGATTCAAGGTCTGTATAGTTTGCTTAAGCAAACTATTTCATTTCCATTGAAATGAATTGATTGTTTGATTTATGAGATTGTTAATTGAACTACCCGGCGATTTTATAATTTACCAGGTGGTATAAATAGCCCTTCGGCGAGTCGTCTGGGTGGGTACCAACGCTTTGCTTATGTAGTCTGCCACCAAGCGGTGATGTGCAAGCATTACTGTGATCCGGTTTGGTGAGCAGTCAGTAATATTACTGGACTTGTGAGTTTTAATACCCAATTATCTCAACCTATAAGGAGCGCAATGCATGCTTTGTGCCGCGCAGGTCTTGGTATTTCAAAGCTCTCAGTAGTACTGCAATAATTGTTATGGGCTGTCGTTATGCTTGCGTCTCGTCGTTGTAAGTACAGTGGTATAAAAAAGCGAACGACTTCGTGGGACCCAACGTCCTCTCTAACGAACATCGTAATCACTGCTGGTATACAGGCCTTCTCTCAGACAGATAATAATCACAAAAAGATTATATAATGTGGGTAATTTATAGTTTTAAT
Organism: Crocallis elinguaria; assembly: GCA_907269065.1. NCBI lineage: Eukaryota > Metazoa > Arthropoda > Insecta > Lepidoptera > Geometridae > Crocallis > Crocallis elinguaria. The sequence continues at coordinate 3,173,081 of OU026079.1, read as the reverse complement.
TCCGCGACAAAGAATTTCTAGTGGCCTAAGTTTGGTCTATACTGAATTTAACCAAACGTAAAGCGCGTGGACTTCCGCAAAGTAACGCCTGGACCTTATTTAATAAAGCTGACAATTCGACAAATATGTCAAAAACTGACATAATTGTCGAATTTTCTTAGGCTTAATTCTACAATTATGTCATTTTTTGACATATTTGTCGAATTGTCAGCTTTATTAAACAGGGCCCTGATTCAATCAAATATAGATAATAATCAAGTAATAATCCACAACATGGCCACGGCGCGGTTTACTGAATGTCACATGTACTTGAATTTTGTGGTCCTTGAGCTTTGAGTTTCCTTACGATGTTTTCCGTCACTGTTCTTAGAGCGAGTGTGGTAAATCTTACTAATAAGTTGATTTAAATCTGGTGCAGGATTAAAAGTCGCACAAGTTTACACTCGTTTCCATAGTAGAAAATTGTTAAAAAAATTTCATGATAAGAACTTTTTGATTTATTGAGAGAATAGTTTTTTCCGTAATTCGGAATTCAGGCCTGACCGGTTTATTTATTTAAATTGAGCATCTAAAAAGCTCGTCCACATCAATTACAAATTTGAATACGCGTTGGATGTAACGTTACAATACTAAATTCAACGTTAATATTTTCGTCCGAAATCGTACGTATTCACATAAATTTATGCATGAACGAAAAATATACGAAATTACATGTGAAAGTTGTTAAAATAGAAAAGTCGAACATGTCAGTTTTTTTAGCCAAGTTTTTCATTTTAAATACCATACGATAAGTCAGTAGCTAACCTAAGTCTAAACTAAGATCATCTGTACCTATTTAGGGACTAAGTAACTAGAAGACATTATAACAAAAAATAATTTGTGCTGTTGTTTTAAATGCACTAATATATATCCAGGTTCCAGACCAAGTCCCGATTTTTTTTTATTAGGTAACGAGACGAGCTGGTGGTTTGCCTGATGGTAAGCATAAAGCCAGCCCATTGATTGCAGTGCCACCCAGAACTTTGAAACACAAAGGCCTGCGCGGCACTGCAGTGCGCTCGTTACCCTGAGACATTAGGTATTAAATCTCATAAGCCCAGTAATTTCACTGGATACTCTGCTCATCAAACCGGAACACAGTAATGCTTGCACACTACTGCTTGGCGGCAGACTTCACGAGCAAAGCGGTGGTAACAACCCAGACGGACACTCGCAGAAGAGTTAGTCCTCCCACTAACGAAATTATTATTACATTATTATAATATTGCTTATTTTTACTATTTTTTACACTATAACGTCTCATGCACTTCCAATTCATCAATATCGACCTTTACGCAATCCATCCATCTTTTCTATTCATCTATCTTTTAGTAATATGCGTTTCATCTTAACTGAACAATTAAACTTAAAATTATAAATGTCTACCAACAACCAGCTCTACTGGTTAAGATCCTTGAAGCGAAACTTCATAAAATTACTTAACAGCAGTTAACAATTAACCGTTCAACTAAATATTTACCTCGAGAAAGCAACCAATTAATTTGTGTTCGAGCAAAGAGCAAAAGACAGCACGTTTCATGCAACAAATAAACTCTATACAGTTTCAGTAAACCAGTAAGGAATCTTCATACAAGTACTACAAATCCGTACTATAAAAAATGCGAAAGTGTATTTGTACGTGTGTTGGTTTGTACTTCTTTCAAGCAGCAACGAAGCAACGGATCGATATGATTTTTGGCATTGATATAGTTTATGGACCGGAGAGTAACATAGACTTTTTACCTCGAAAAAATCCACTGATCCTGTGGGAACGCGGGTGAAACCGCAAGCAAAAGCTAGTAAATATATATGCTGAGTGCTGACACACTCATACCACTGGACTAGGATTTCCCGTATTACAGGTGACATATACACACAACATAAACATCCAAGACCGAAAACAAACTTTTTGTTCATCACACCTGACCTTACAAAATAAATCAAACCCCTTACTGACAATCTCACGAACTGCTACACAAACTCCCCAAATTGTTTGCTTCACAAATACCGATGCGAAGTTTTAATATACAATAATAGCTTACAGAACAGTACCGTGTTAGCGGTAACTGCTTAAAGTTTCATGTTTAGACGTGTACGGTACTGTACGGTATTCCGGGAACGATTGCGATAGGGAACGTCAATTAGTAATGAGGGAGTCTGAATTGCAAAGCGCTTGTTTGGGTTGGACTCGTCTGCGAGTGTCCATTTAGTACCACTGATTTGCTCGCGTAGTCTGCTGCCAAGCAGTAATGTGCAGGCATTACCGCGTTCCGGTTTGATGAGTGGGAACAAAGTAATCAGAGAAATTATTGGGCTATTTATTAGACTTTTTTAGTGGGAGGATTAACTCTTCTGCGAGTGACGGTCTGGGTTTTTACCACCGCTTTGCTCGTGAAGTCTGCCGCCAAGCAGTAGTGTGCAAGCATTACTGCGTTCCGGTTTGATGAGCAGAGTAGCCAGTGAAATTACTGGGCTTATGAGATTTAATACCTAATGTCTCAGGGTAACGAGCGCACTACAGTGCCGCGCAGGCCTTTGTGTTTCAAAGTTCTCAGTGACAATGCAATTGTTAAGGGCTGGCGTTGTGCTTACCATCAGGCAAACTACTAGCTCGTCTGTCATCTCGTCTGTCATTACACTATCGAACTTGTGTATAGCGATTAAGTAAAATCTTTCTTCAATCTACTGTTTAGTGTATGATTATTTGTTCTGTACTTACTTCAGTCAAATTTGTATGCTTCGCAAAAAACTTCTACTTTTTTTTTTCAATACTATTAGATAACGAGACGGGATGATAGTGATGATAGTTTGCCTTATGGTAAGCTCTACGCCAGCCCATAACAATTGCAGTGCAGCTCAGAACTTTGAAACACAAAGGCCTACGCGGCACAGTATTGCGCTCATTACCTTGAGACTCATTGAGACGGCCCTACCTACATCTAATCTATATAATTTACTAAACGTAAAGAAACCTTTACGAAACATGTGAATTATTCTATTATATTATTTATTTATATACGGCTCCGTAGCTAAGTTGGTATAGTAACCCTGCCTGCAAGGCGAGGGGTCCCGGGTTCGATTCCCGGCCGGGGCAGATTTTGTGTAAGCATAAAGTTTGTTCTCGGGTCTTGGATGTTTGTGATGTGTATCCGTGTATTTCCATGCCACCTGCGACACAGGGAATCCTAGTGCGGGGGTATGAGTGTGTAAGCGTTTATGTTATGTTTATGTTATGTATTGTTCTTGTTTTTGTTGAAGATACTTTAGGAAAAATATAAAGAAAGTTTTTCCTAAGTAAACGAGTGAATAAATACAATAATAACACGCGCACCCCATTCCTCGCTTCACATTTAACTTTACGTAAAATTATTAAACGATCGCTGGCAAAGTTGAGCATCTTCCGAGGAGACCTCTAATACAATGAACTGAGGGAAAGTCACGATTTTGTTAATAAACTTTGACTTTAATTAAGCTGTCAACAGCTTAACAATCTGCGTCGCGTCCGCGTATCCATCCTGTATTTGAAAACAAGGGGCTTGAAGGGATGATTATTATAATGATAATTATCATCTATGTGGATTTGTGGAATATGTATGTAGGTTGACCGACGACCTGGTCAAAACCGTGGGGAACCGTTGGATGCAAGAGGAGTTGATCCAAGTGGCGTTCTAGGAGGAGGGATATGGTCAGCAGTGTACGTCTACCGGTTGACAATGTCAGGGGCACCTTAGACGCTCAAGCAAACGTACGTTTGCTTGTCAGAATAACATCGCTTTTGCGTCAAGCGCAGATTTCGTGATACTAGAAATGCGCGCTTCACGCAAAAGCGTTGTTATTCTGACAAGCAAACGTACGTTTGCTTGAGCGTCTAAGGTGCCCCTTACATCCTACTAATATTATAAATGCGAAAGTGTGTTTGTTGATTTGTCCTTCTTTCACGCAGTAACGGAACAACGGATCAACGTGATTTTTGGCATAGATATAGTTTATGGACCGGAGAGTAACATAGGCTAAATTTTATTCCGGAAAAAAGCGCGGTTTCTGTGGGAAAGCGGGTGCAAACCGCGGGCGGAAGCTAGTGTAAAATATTAAAAAAAGAGACTTTTTTATACTTTATGTCAGATATATCTCACCTAACAGATTACAAGTAACTCGATAACAGATTACAAGTACAACTTATCGTCGTAGCAAAAATAATTTCGGAGATTAGTTTCGTACTCGGGAAAAAGGTTGTGTTTCGTTTTCGAAAAAATCATTTTTAACTAAGTATTCGATCTGTTAATTTTATCGATCGCAAAGTTCCGTACTTGCAGGGCTGGTCTTAAACGATATTGTGGACAAACGTGTGAATATGATAATTCGCCTAAATCTACATTAGACCCAGCTATCAAGTGTAGCTGCCGGACGAAACCGATGGGATATTTTTTTTATTTTTTTTACCAATGGGATATTGGTGATACATTTTCAACCTGAGGGTGGCAGCTGTCCAGATGCGGACTAGGAAATGTTGTGCACTTTGTGGTAAAATGTTGTGCACTTTGTGGTAAAATGTTGTGCACTTTGTGGTAAAATGTTGTGCACTTTGTGGTAAAACGAGCAAAGTAGTAGTATCCACATGACGAACACTCGCAAAAGAGTTAATACTACCAAAAACCTGGTAAATTACTCAGCGCGTTTAAATTAAAAAGTTTGAAGTGACTTTCGTATGTTTTTCTTTTCCCACAAAGTGAGAGATCACTTAAGATGCGTTATAACCAAATCCAAAGCACCTGAAATCCCAATCTCAATTACTAATAAAGGTAATAAGGCAAGGACTTACTTCTAAGTATAACATCCACAGTCAAAAGAACCATTCCAATGTAACACTCCTTCCTAATACCCTTTTAAATCTTGTATCGCGCGGTATACGACGAAAAAGCTCCATTACAAGGCTCCGAAACAAAAAATAAGGGTGAATTCCCGCGCGAGGAACCCTTGGAGCGGCTAATTCAACAGATTCCGATGCAGTGACAAATGTTAGGTTTTTCTGCTCTCACGATCTGGACGACAGGAGGTAGGGCGACGAAAAGAGCGGATAAATAATGCTGGGTTGCTTCTTCTATAGATATAAGATTGGTATAGGAACTGGTGTATCTTTTGATCAGTGCGTGATGCGGAAGTTTGTTAGTTTGTCTTTCTTTCAACAACGGAACGACAGATCGATGGATTTTTTTCTATTCTATTTTTTTTTGAGATAGTTTATGAGCCGGAGAGTGAACTTGGTTACTTTTCCTAGAAAATTGCGTGGTTCTTTTGTATGTCCACGCGGATGAAACTGCGGACAGAGTCATTAAGCTTCACTGATTTAGTTGTATTTTTTTATACCCACTGTTAATTAGTAAAAAATGTATTCAGGCAAGATAGTTGTGAAAAGCAAAACAGTCGAGTATAATAAGGCAGTAGAAAATAATAAAGAACCTTTTAATTTCTTGTTTTGCAGCTAAAATATATCTGTGGTAATTAACAAAATACAAAATGATACACGTTTTCAGAAAAATTTTCACAGTAGGTACATAACTTCATGAAACAGTTTTTATTATTTGCGGTAGATTAGTGTTGGATCACTTTTTCACTCGATCTTAATTGAAGATAAACATGAAAGTTCCAAAACTAGAACACATGAGACGGCTCCGTAGCTAAGTTGGTCCCTGCCTGCAAAGCGAGGGGTCCCGGGTTCGATTCCCGGTCGGGGCAGATTTTGTGTAAGCATAAAGTTTGTTCTCGGGTCTTGGATGTTTGTGATGTGTATCTGTGTATGTCCATGCCACCTGCGACACAGGGAATCCTAGTGCGGGGGTATGAGTGTGTAAGCGTTTATGTTTATGTTTACATACTACTACTTTGTAAAATCGTATTTCGTGGCCCGAAATCTCGACCGCACAAAAACCGGTCCGGAACGGAAAATTCAAAATGAATGAGAATAAGATGGACGCCAGAGCGACACCAATCCGCTACTCTTGCTGAGTTCTTGCGCAAATTCACTCCACATATTAGTTTCTACGGCCCTGTAGCTCATTTGGGAAGCCACGGTCCATACGTTTCAATATGAATTGCTTGGACAATTAGGTGATGACGTCGTCCGTTGGCGACACGGTGAGGTAGGGCCCTAAGACTTTTTCGTAGCCCTATAAAGAAGGATAGCTTTGTTTTCAACTTGAGTTTAATCCAATTGATAAATCTAAAGTAGGTCTGGTATGTCATTTCTCTATATAGACCCTCAATTATTACGCAGCATTATTAACAACTTGAACACGTGCAAAAGTCACCTACACAGCCTATCAACTATTGTGTTCAAAAACGTTCGTTTTCGCTTATTTCCTGGCCCGAAACCTCTAGCCTACAAAAACCAAATTCAAATTGAACGACAGTAAAAGGCAGTAAGATTGACGCCAGTGCGATAGCGCCTCATCTCTCCACATCCACCAGACATATTACTTTCGGGTGTCACATGAATCCTGCGGGATCACCATACCCGGGAATACTTAGTTTTTATGGCGAAAGTTATCAGGAAGGTTGAAGGGACAAAATTGAAAACTGGGATGTACGCGTTAATGTATTGTAATTTAAATAGATGAAAGACCTTACTGATATTGGAACAGAACGTGTTACAGTCAGTAAAATAATAGGAACGTGTACTTAAACATAATGCGTGTAACCACAAAAACACTTTTAGACTCCTGTTTAGCTAGACAGCGTCTAAAGATAAACACCAAAAATGATTAGAAATGTCACAACAGAATTGTGTTAGACAATGGTTAGACACTACTTAAATCAGGATTTGTGGTTGTTCATATTTCAAGACGCGACTAAAGCATGTTTAGGTGTTAAACAGTGGTTAACACAAGTTTAAAGTGTATTTTTTTTTGTGGTAAGACCGAATTTCACAATTATGTTTAATGTACTACGTACAATGTACATATTAGATCACTTAGATCAATGGTTTTTAAGTGACACTTTGGTCACTGGTCAAAACACAGCTGCAAGCCACTAGAACTTGGCTCCCAAGCTTAGCCCGAATACACTGATAAGTGTTAGGGGATCGATTTTCAACTTGAACGTAGTAGCTAGTCAAGATCTAGAAAATTTCCTAACATAATTTATACAGAGGTAATGTTTGTGATATTTTCGATACAAAGAGGACAGAAGAAGTCTGTATTGTAGTGAAATACATAACATTACGAGGATCCATTATTACATTACATAGGTTTCTAATGAGATCTTATTTTATAATTACATAATGTGTTGTCCTTGATAGTCAATACGTCTTGTTTAACAACTTTACTTGGCATTGACTGACTGCACAAACCATTCGCAAAAAAGGTCTTACTTAGGTACATATTATACTTCGCAGCTTTATTCGACGCGATTTCTTCTGTTTACTTATTGTAGCTGAGTCCTAGGATCTGGCTTCACACACAGATTTTTTAGATTATTTGAGTAGGAACAGAAAAAAGCAATGTGGCAACACTAAGGTTTCTTGTCAAATCTCACTCAGCGGTACTTCATTCTGTGTTCTGTGTTCGTTGGCTTCGCACGTAAAAATAACTAATAATAAAAATGAAAAGAAGAAAAGAAGAAAAGAAGAAATTCGAAGCAAAATATGGTGTTTGGAATACAAGCTTCAAAAACGTCGTCGCAGGATTATTTCTTTGTCGTCATCGGAGGATGAATATCCAAAACGTAAGTAATTTTACGAACTACCCATCATTGCCGATAACCTTGTTTTACAATCAACTAAGTGATGCGAATAACCAGCGGGGTTATATCTGTCACGTCAGTTTGATACCAATTAACAAGGCAAGGCATTTGTGATGCGATTCAACCAGCGGGGTTGTCTTCGTCACATTTTATTGCGCACAGTCCAGCGGGGGCTGTGTCGAACCTGCAGGGTTTTAAATTTTCTAAATTATAACCCTAAATCATGCAAATCTATCAGAGTCATAACATAGTTAAACAATTTGTAATGCGAACAACCAGCGGGGTTGTGTCCGTTACACTCAACTGCGCATAATCCAGTGGGGACTATGTCTACCCTCATATATTATTTATATGGTTTAAACAATTTGTAATGCGAACAACCAGCGGGGTTGTGTCCGTTACGCTTAACTGCGCATAATCCAATGGAGACTATGTCTGCCCTCATATATTATTTATATGATTAAACAATTTGTAATGTGAACAACCAGCGGGGTTGTGTCCGTTACGCTTAACTGCGCATAATCTAGTGGGCACTATATCTACTCTTATACTACTTATACAGTTAAACAGTTGGTAATGCGAACAACCAGCGGGGTTGTGTCCGTTACGCTCAACTGCGCATGGGCACTATATCTACTCTTATACTACTTATACAGTTAAACAGTTGGTAATGCGAACAACCAGCGGGGTTGTGTCCGTTACGCTCAACTGCGCATAATCCAATGGAGACTATGTCTGCCCTCATATATTATTTATATGGTTAAACAATTTGTAATGCGAACAACCAGCGGGGTTGTGTCCGTTACGCTTAACTGCGCATAATCCAGTGAGGACCATGTCTACCCTCTTATAGTATTGATATAATTAAACAATTTGTAACGCGAACAACCAGCGGGGTTGTGTCCGTTACGCCTGCACATAAATCCAATGGGGACTATGTCTACCCTCTTATAGTACCTATTTATATGGTTAAACAATTTGTAATGCGAAAAACCAGCGGGTTTATGTCCGCTACGCTTAACTGCTCATATTCCAGTGGGAACTATGTCTACCCTCCTAGTATTTATGCACATTTTGCTTTCCGATAGTACTTATTACGGAGCTGTCATGAAAAAATTATAATATAAAAGATGTAGAATAAAATTTGGCCGAAGAAATTCTTACTCTATTGGGTGACGCTCCTACAATCAAATCTACTGTGGGTTAACCTACCTATCTATAGGGACATTGCGGCCAGGTAGGACGAAATACTTAAAAATGTTTACCGATGGAGGTAAAAGAAAAGTTATTACAAAGTAATTACACCTTCTAATTGCGAAATTACTTAAGCCTATCAGCAACGCATGTCACATATTATGTGATAGCCATTATTCTGAGACTAAAATTCGTAGACATTTCATTTCTAACAAAGAGACTGACAAATACCGTCATAGATAAGGATTTGTCTGGCGATAATATCTCTGAAAATAAAAATCAGAACTTTATTAATAATAATCTCATAAAAAAAAAAAAAAAAAAAACTCAAGTTCAGTAAAACTGGAGGCCCCAGCAACGGAAACCAACGGGCATAGCCGATGCAGGGCACCGGTCAGCCCAGAACCAGCCGCGCGGCGTCGCCACGAGGAATTCTGTTCAACATTGGGAAGCAGTGGACCGGTGGTTGCCGCGCGCCAGCGTCCACAGAGGCGCCTGTAGATGAGATACGCTATGCTGGTCGCTTAAAATATTTCGTTTATTTCGTTCAAAATTGGCTCCAGATTACCGACGATCAGAAAGTTTTATCCTGGATACAAGGATCCAAGATATAGAGAAATTAATACTCTTTTAAAAATGAATACCATATCGAAGTGTACGGTACACATCACAGTCAACAGTTTTTTGTCGTCTGTGTTTCTAGTCCCCAAACTACCCCAAACTAATCGCTATATCTCAATTTGTTAGTACTCAACGTTTTAAAATGGAAAACTACATAACAGGACTGCATCAAAAATGATTACAGACGGTTGCTTTATGTCAAAGACGCATATTTTTGACACCTTTGCATGATTCACATAAAAAGTATTTATGATTCATGCACAATGGTATTTTATATAAATTTAACTGCCTCTCGCTTGGTTTGTGTATCTACAGCACCATACGTATTCTATTTTAAATCCAGTTATGGAATATCTGAGATTTAGACACATGATATCTGTTATATATTTAGATGGCATATGTTGCATAGGCCATTCATTCCAAGAATGCGAAACTAAAGTAGAAGTTTACTATTAGACTTCTCGAACATTTAGGTTTTATAATTAATTATTATGAAAAATGTTCTCGAATTCCTAATCAGATATGCAAATATATTGGTTTTATTTTTAACTCAGTGAATATGCGTTTAGAACTGCCACAAATAAAAAAAAAAAATAAAAAAAAATCGAAAATTAAAGAAGATAATATACTGACATTTCAGAACAATAACAATTATTGTCACGTCTGATTGGTCTTTTAGTATCGTCTGTCCCTGCAATTCAATACGCATCATGCGTATATATTAAACAATTGGAACGTCAAAAGTACTTACCTATCTTTATTAGATAATCCTATGTTATGATCAAATTATAGGAATTCCTCTCATTGTAAAAAATGATTTAGATTGGTCGATAAATAATGTTGATAACGGTAGACAACCCTTAAAATTTAGTGACTATAAGTCTAGAAATTTTCTCAGCTTCATCTAATAGTGGCTGGGGTGCTTATTGCAATAATGAGGAATCGTATGTTTTTTGGAAAAACAGCCTAACATATAAATGTGCTGGAATTAGGCTTGAAAGCTCTTGCAAAACATCTACGCAACTGTAAACTTTTATTAAGAATTGATAACGTAACAGCCATCTCTTGCATTAATAGAATGGGTTCCATATAATACCCACATTGAAATTAAGTTGTTCGAGAAATATGGGAATGGTGCGAAAGTCATAGAATTGTAATTTTCGCATCTTACATAAATAGAAAAGCTAACAGCAAGGAAGATAAACAAGGCAAAAAAAAAAAAAAAAAAAAAAAAAAAAAGTACCTATATATAATATATTTGCAGCTACTGAATGGAATGATCAAATTGTGCAAAAGTTATGATTACCAGAAATTGATTTGTTGGCCAGCCACTGTAATTCAAAATGTCGTAATACATATCTTGGAAAAGGAATCCTGATGCCCAGGCACTAAGTAGATGCATTGCCTGCATCTTCGAAAAACTTACGGTCTTTACGCATTCTCTCCATTCGCGTTAGTTCTAAAAATGTTGGATAATATAATACACAACAAAGCCGAAGGTATAGTTGCATCGTTGCGCAGGCCAGAAATGGCACAAAAAACATAGGTCCCGCAAAAAAAAAAAAAAAAAAAAAATGTTATTGGTCTCTGAAGCTTTCTATTTAAAACCAGATATTAATTTTTTAATATCTCCTTTCAGAATTGCGCACAATCTACATCAGGCACTATCGTTAATTGCCTTCAGATTATCCGGCAAACATTACAACAAAAATCGCTCTCACAAAGCTCAATCGACATTATTTTTAGCATCTTTATCAAAAAATTCATACAAACAGTATGATAGTTTTATAAAATTATGGGTTCTTTTTTTGTAAAGGTGCTATGGTATTATAATGAATAATTTTCAGTTATTGCTGATTTCCTACCAGATTGTTATCGTACAGATGCAAAGTATAGTGCAATAAACTCGCATAAATCGTTAATTTTTCCGTCAATTTTTGGATGACGATATCATAAAAAGATTTATGAAAGGAATGTTTATATTTAGACCGCCTGCACCGAAATATAGTCTAACGTGGAATTGAAACGCTGGTTTGTCAGCTTAATTTGGAAATATTAACCAAGAAAACATTTACGTCATAGCACTTGTAACTCCGCATCGGGTCTTAACCCTCTCGTTGATAAAAATAGATAATATAAACATAGTCAACTCTAATATACTGATAAAATTCCAGATCTGATCAAGGCTTCGCGAGTAAACTCATTGCAGCCTATTTTAAATTTACATTTCTATAACGAAAAATCTGAAATATCTAGATCTTTAGTAGTACATTAATAAAATGAAGTCTCTGCGTAATAACCAAATATTTTATTTAATACAACCAATTATTTATTTATTTCATTCAAAAAACCATTTCACAATTTAACTTCGCAGACACTAAGCAATTGGATCAAAATCATAATAATTATTAACTTAGTAATTATAAATAAAGCAGTGGAGTGGACACGGCCCTGTTGCGTGCTTACAGCGTCCGTCACTCGTCCACTTTTTCCGATAGCAGGCTCGGTGTTAGTCTCAAAACTGATCCGCAAAACTGCTGGCTGTAATTTTAATTGATGATCCAAATCAGTTTGCTAACGCTATTTTGTCGAATAGCAACTAGGAGTAAATAATTAAGATTCTTTTTTATTAGTAATAATATACATTTTTATTGTATGTAGTTAGTATAGATAAAACAATACTTACGTAAAAATACAATCTGTCGATCATAATTTTCCATTTTATTTATTATTACTAACCGGAAACTCTAAACATCCTACAATAAGTAAACAGAAGAAATCGCGTCGAATAAAGCTGCGAAGTATAATTAATGATCAAACGAACTTACCTGTACGTGAAGTTCGATCATTATTATACGAGCAGCTTTATTCGACGCGATTAATAACAACCCTCCCCAAGAATTAATCCCAACCCAAAATAATAATAAACTAAAATAGAAAATTTGGTAGGTGATAATATGCAGACTCCCAGCTTTAAACAGAAATGAAGTACCGCTGAGTGAGATTTGACAAGAAACCTTAGTGTTGCCACATTGCTTTTTTCTGTTCCTACTCAAATAATCTAAAAAATCTGTGTGTGAAGCCAGATCCTAGGACTCAGCTACATACTATCATAAACATTCTAGAGAATGTTCTGCATGAAGAACTTGGCTAATAGTGCTGAAAAGTTAGGGCATGTTGGTCGCAAAGTTTCGAGGGTGTTGCAAAAAGTTCAGTGAATATGGTTGTAGTTTTTAGACCAGATGATACCTAATGTTAAGTCCAGAAATGAGACAACTCGGTTTGAATAATAGACACGTGTATTATCGCTCGTATTTTAATGAGGACTGCGGTCCTTCCTATTTTTCTTTACTTTGTATTATTTGTGTTTTTATTGTGTATTTTGTTGTTTTGTGCAGTGTTGTCTGAATAAATGTTCTCTTTCTTTCTTTCTTTCTTTCTTCCCCGCGTCTTCCCCTTGCGTAGCGCTGGGACGACTACGGCGTAGCACTGTCTTGATGACGTCATAGCGTAGCACCACAGTACCACACCATGTTCTACCTTGATTCTTACACTAAGTATAATTAATGATCAAACGAACTTGCCTGTACGTGAAGTTCGATCATTATTATACGAGCAGCTTTATTCGACGCGATTTCTTCTGTTTACTTATTACAATAAGTAAACAGAAGAAATCGCGTCGAATAAAGCTGCTCGTATAATAATGATCGAACTTCACGTACAGGCAAGTTCGTTTGATCATTAATTATACTTAGTGTAAGAATCAAGGTAGAACATGGTGTGGTACTGTGGTGCTACGCTATGACGTCATCAAGACAGTGCTACGCCGTAGTCGTCCCAGCGCTACGCAAGGGGAAGACGCGGGGAAGAAAGAAAGAAAGAAAGAAAGAAAGAGAACATTTATTCAGACAACACTGCACAAAACAACAAAATACACAATAAAAACACAAATAATACAAAGTAAAGAAAAATAGGAAGGACCGCAGTCCTCATTAAAATACGAGCGATAATACACGTGTCTATTATTCAAACCGAGTTGTCTCATTTCTGGACTTAACATTAGGTATCATCTGGTCTAAAAACTACAACCATATTCACTGAACTTTTTGCAACACCCTCGAAACTTTGCGACCAACATGCCCTAACTTTTCAGCACTATTAGCCAAGTTCTTCATGCAGAACATTCTCTAGAATGTTTATGATAGTATTTAATTCGCGACCGCCGCGTCGGATAAAACTGTGATACTCTTGGAAACTGGAACATATCCAAGACTACGTCTAAGGCTCTAGATAGATAGATAGATAGATAAACTCTTTATTTGCACACTACAATGAAATACAAAAAAATAAAATAAAAAGAAACATATTTTAACTGTCTAGTAGTACAAAGGGCGGTCTTATCGCTTAAAGCGATTTCTTCCAGACAACCAAATGGAGAGAGGGATAGAATGAATGTTGAAGGAAGGTAGTGCACCGCAAAAATTACATTAAATACATTAAATAGAAAGCTACTATAAACCTACATACTATAATTATTACATAAAACTACACAGAATAAGTACTTAAACTTACAAACATGAACATAATATATATATAAAGTTATATATATACATTATACATATCTATTTATATATACTTAAATGTAAAATAAGAATATAATTATAAATAAATACATTTTATCAATATAGGAATAATAACACAACAGAAATGACATAGCTCTAGCTGGACTGAGAGAAGTAAAATTTATTTATTTGGTCTTTAAAAATATGAAGGGATTCTGATCGACGTATATGGATAGGTAACTTATTCCAAAGGTGGACAGCTTGCACAGTGAAAGATGAGTTATAGAAAGATGTAGAATGAGAAGGCGTTTTAAGGAGTAAGTTTTCACTTGATCTCAGTGGACAGGAGTGGCCTGAGTGAAGAAACTCAAAGCGCTCCTTAAGATAGTGAGGAGAAGAAGGATTAAATAAGATATTATACAGAAGGGATAGAATGTGAGTATTTCGACGAAAACGTATGGGAAGCCACTTGAGCTTATGGCGAAAATAGGAGACGTGGTCATATTTGCGTAACCCAAATATGAACCTAATACTGAAGTTTTGGAGACGCTCAAGTTTGTTCAGCTGCTCCTGTGTTAGGTCTGGGTAGCTGACGTCGGCGTAGTCAAGGATAGGAAGCAGAAGAGATTGTGCAAGTGCAACCTTGGTAGCAGTCGGAAGGAAGTTCCGGAGACGTTTTAAGGAACCAGCTGAAGCAAACATCTTGCGACTAACAGCTTCCAACTGGGGACCCCAAGACAAAGACTGATCAATAATAACACCCAGATTTTTGACCTGTTTACTATAGGGTATCTTAACACCGTCAAATAGTATAGGAGGCAGGTTAGCCCAATCTAACTTTGACAGCATCCGGGAGCTACCAACAACAATCACTTGGGTTTTAAGTGGGTTGACACTTAAACCGAAGGCCTTACTCCATTCAACTATGCGTCTCAGGTCACAATTTGTGGTTTCTACACACTCGGACAGTTTTTCAACGAGAGCTTGGGAATAAATTTGCAGATCATCAGCGTAAAGGTGGTAAGAAGAAGAAAGTTTATTAGAGATAGAATTTATGAAAGTGGCGAAAAGAAGCGGAGATAGTACGCCTCCTTGTGGAACGCCAGCTGTAGTGTTACACCATGAAGAAAACGAGTCTTCAAGGCGAACTCTCTGCCGACGCCCAAACAAGTAGCTATAGAAAAAGTCAATCACGACTGGAGACACGTTAATAGAGCGCAGTAATTCTAAGAGGATGTCAAAATCAACGGTATTAAATGCGTTACTGAAATCAAGGAGTGTTAGCACGGTTAACTCACCCTTATCCATACCAGAACGAATGTCATCTGTAACCTTGACAAGGGCAGTAACCGTGCTATGAGCAGGACGGAAACCAGATTGAAACGGATTGAGGAGGCCATTTCTTGTGAGGAATGAGCTTAACTGGTTGTGGACAAGGCGTTCAAGAACTTTGGATAGAAAAGGGAGAATGGATATTGGACGATACTCAGAAAAGGATTTAGGATTCATTTTTTTGGGAAGCGGAATTAGTTGAGCGTCCTTCCATAATGTTGGAAATACACCATTAATTGTACAATAATTAAAGATGTGGCACAAAACGGGAAGAATAATGTCAAGGATAGGGACAATCATATTTCGACTAATACCGTCAATACCAACTGCATTAGACACGATAGATAATACGCTCTTCTTAACGTCTCCAGACGAAAAATAATTTAAACAGAAAGGAGAAAAGGCCGGAGTTGGTAAAGTAGAAAGAAGCCTGATAGTGTTAGATTTAACAGATGAATCGATGTTGGATGAAGATGAAAAATGAAGATTAAGTGAGTCTATATTAAGATTGTGAGGAATACAATTTTGACGAGTTTTACCGACTCCTAAAGACCTCAGAAACTTCCAAACTTTAGCCGGATCATCATTGTCAACGGATTCGTGAATATGTCGCCGTTGAGCGTCTCTACAAACTCTATTGCAATTATTGCGACAGCGAAAGTATTTTAATTTATTAGTGTCGTTAGGACGGATCTTATATCTAGTTTTTGCAAACGCTTTTTTGTCCATCAACGTCTTTATGTCTGGCGTCAACCAAGGAGCAGGTAAATGTTTGACTTTTATCGGTCTCATTGGAGCATGAACATCGTAAAGCTGTAACAATGTAGAGTTGAGTATATTAATCTTCTCGTCGATTGAATCAGAGTTGTATAATGGGGACCAGTCTACATTCTCTACGTCGTCGCGAAGGCGCTCCAGACTCATGCCACCAAAGTTGCGTTGCGTTATGATTTTAGGCTTAGGTTTAGGAGGTCGAACTTTGTAAGACAGAAAGATCAAGTCGTGGTAAGAAAATGCATCGGCCGTGCATTGGCCATGCTTAGCAACATGAATTGGAGAAGAAACTATAAGTAAGTCGAGAAGTGACGGCGAAGAGTTCGGAAAATGATGTGTCACACTAAGAGGAAGGAGATGCAAGTTAGACGATTTTATGAGAGATTCAAATTTGAGTGAACGAGAGTCTTGTTTCAGCAAACAGGTATTAAAATCACCCATAATTATAGAATGACTGTAAGAAGGAAGAAGATCTTCGAAGATCTTTTCAAGAGAGGAGAAAAAATTTATATGTAAGGAAGGACAATAGTAAACCCCGAGAAGAATTTTTGTGTGAGAGAGGATTACTTCGATAAAAATGTGCTCACCAGCACAAGAAGGGGGAGGTTGTGCAGGCTAGTGGGGGCCTGAAGTTAGGATACTCGGTTCCGTACTTTATTTTATTAACTGTGACGATTTGATAAGATATTTCAGACGTGTCGAAGTTATTTGTATTACTGTCTGAAACTCTAGATTTGGTTTTAACGGGAATCGCTTTCTGAAGTTTCAGCATTTCAGTTTTCGACAGTAACATTGAATAGTACTAACATTTATAATAAACTAGCTGCTGCTCGCGGTTTCACCCGCGCGAAGATATTGGATTTTATGGTTTTTATTTTTTTGCGCGTAACCCGAATTCTTTTTCTAAAATAAAAGCGTAAGTTAGCGTAAGTTACTCCTTATAACATTAGCTATCTGCCAGTGAAAGTCCCATCAAAATCGGTCCAGCCGTTTCGGAGATTACCCGGAACAAACAGACAGACAGACAGACAAAAATTTAAAAAATGGTTGTTTTGTTATAGGTACCGTATACACTTTCATATGCATTTGGTAAAAAGCTGTTATTTTGATATTACAAACATACACTTCAATTTTATTTATTTGTATGTATATGTATGTCTAGATAAGTCTATAAAGCCTGAGTTTGAATGGGTATGTTATCCCTGAAGGAGGTCACTCTACTCCTGGAGGCTACTAAAAGTAACATAGGCTACTTGTTAACCCGGAAAAATGCACGGTTTCTGTGGAAACGCGGGTGAAAACCGTTGGCACAAGCTAGTATATCTATAGATAAATATTGTAAAATTCAAAGTTTGACTAAAATTACTTATTAGCCTAATTTGTAACTAATGTCTATGTTTTCATACTTATCCAATACTGTATTCATACTCGGTGGATGCCAACCAATGACTCAAGAAAGATCCGATCGCCAACCAATGCCATCATCCGAATTCGCATTTCTATCTATTTCCATAGTTTAGGTAAACGGTAAATGTTGCAATCGTAATAGTAACTTATAACCATTTTAGAGGAATATCGATAATTATTTAATATCGATGGCTATTTAGCACATCACTAGCCTAAAACCTAGTTACTGAGCTTAACGGTAATGCTCTCAGGAAACTACCCTATAACGAGCTGGCTCGGTAAATACGGTCTGCCTTTACCGGTAATTTATTTACTGAACTGGCGGTTCTTAAGGAGGATTTTAAATGTTATGAGAAAGTTCGGCCCACACCAATAACTTATATCAAGTTATGTGCGGACTATTCACACTCGCTCTAAAACGGTGAAGGAAAACATCGTGAGGAAACCCGCATGTTCAAGAACCAAAAAATTCGAGGACATGTGACATCCACCAAGCCACACTCTTTGAGAGAAGGCAGTATCCCAGCAGTGGGAGCGTAAGAGGCTGATAATGTTATAAGTTTGTAGTATCTTCGACCACATCGCCTCTTCAGATCAGTAGTATACTATCAAGTATTTTTTTATGCTATTGGATAAGAGACGCGACCGGGTCGTCTGCCTAATGGTAATCATAACGCCAGCCCATAACTTGCTTGCTTGTTGTTACTTTGAAATATCAAGGCTTGCGCGGTACTCCATTGCGCTCGCTTTCCCGAGACATTAAGAGCCTACTAGTCCATGGAGCGAACTCATCGGAGGGCGCGGCTAAAATGCATGCTATTTCATCTAACATTCGTGGGACAAGGTAAGACTCTGCAGTGATGAGTAGTATGAGGCTAATGCTCGCACATACACAATTACACACTCTCGTAAAGTCGCGACGAAAACCGAAAAGTCGAAAACCGGCGCGCAAAAATGTACGAATTGGCTTCTGGTGCTTGGGGTTTTACGACAAAACTACTGAATGTATTTAGTCAGACCAAAGTTATTTGAAATGTCAATAAACTAAAGCTTGTTAGTATGTACCTTATATTCGAGTTTTCGTAATCCTTTTGTAATTTATTTACGTCCAAACTTGCGTTAAAATACGTGCTAAAATACAGATGTTTGAAGGCTCATTACTTTTAAGCCACTTATTTTTTTTCTGTATAATTAGCAGGCTGACCTAGATAACGAAGAGATAAATCGATATTATTCTTAATTTTGGACTTAAAACGTCAAGTAGTGGAGTAATCACCCAAGTACGGTTGTATGGAGAAATTAACGACTAGTTCGTCCTTAAAAGCGTCATAAGCCCAGTAATCTCACTGAGTTTCCATCAAATCAGAACTCAAGGTTGCACATTACTTGGCGGTAGACTACACTAGCGCAGTGGTTGTACCTACCCACACTCACAATCACCGAAGTCAGTCCTATTACATTGATAAAGAACCTGAACAAAAAAGGAAATAAACCTCGCTCAAAATCCCCATTTAAATACCTTCTTTATTTATCCTTGTCAGTCTAAGAACTCTACAGTACTCAATTAGACATTTTAAATCAGTAACTAGGGGTGGTTCCAGTAACTTGACACTCGTAAATCTCCCATTCCTCAGTCATCACTTGAAGCACCGACGCTCAGGTTTTAATTCCATTAATTTTTTATATCCACTCTTCCCTCGTTTACTTTACTAATTAAGAGGGACGGGCTCTAATTTACTTGTTTCTCAATAAAATAATTAAGTTGGCCAAGTATAGCATACTGCATGTTGCTTAATAGCCCATTAATGTCTTAGTGCGAGGAAGAGCATTTTAAGTTTGAATTAAGTTAGGGACCCTATTGTAAGCTGCAGTAACTTTATTGCGTTGGTGCAGTAAATGCTTCATGGTTCAGGGAGTGTGTGTTTTTTTAATTATTGATGGGTTAGCGTGTCACTACTACGGACCTCTACTAAAAAAATGGTCGTCGCAAAATGGTCACTTTGATAAAGAGCATACGAAATTTGAAAATGGTCGACTGTGCTGTAAGGGGCAGCTTCAACGCTCAAGAAAACGTACGTTTGCTTGTCAGAATAACAACGTTTTTGCGTCACGCGCGCATAAGCAAACGGTAAAGGTAAGCAAACGTACGTTTGCTTGAGCGTCTAAGGTGCCCCTAAAGTAGTGAAAGTAGGTACCTAAAGTGAGCATTTTGCGATGGAACCGTTGTCATTTTTGAACCATTTTTTGGTAGAATTGTGGTGAACGTTATAGTGGTGATGATGAAGGCGTATCAAGTGTAGCTATCGGAACACACCTATATATAGGTGTTTGACGATAGCCTTTGAGCATGGATTGGGTCTGTTGATGTATTTGTCATTTATTATGTTCTGATAAAGACTGCATTCGTTTTAGTCTGTCATTTGCACAGATTATTTATTTATAGTCTTTGGTCATTTGGGTAGACGAACGTTACAGAGAGCCGCTGTTAGAATCTTTTTTTTACCTTCATGTGTGCTCCCTTGGGGCCTGTATGAATAAAGCAATTTTAATTTGAATAGATTTTTAACTAGAGGGTGATAGCTTATAGCCAGGCTGGTGTTAGAAAATCCTCTACCACCATATTGTGGTTGCACAACGATGTTTTTCTTCACCAAAAGACCAAGAAAGTGTTGCATAAACGGGTGAAGTTAAACACTTTTTCTACTAAATTGATTTCGGGCCGATTACTCTCATATCAATCAAATCGAGTGTGTCCGAGCGGGAACTCGTGCAACTTTCAATCCAACGCAACATAGTTCGACTCGACTCGTCCCACACTAATGACTAATATCAAGTTATGTGCGGATTATTCACACACGCTCTAAAACAGTGAAGGAAAAACATCGTGAGGAAACCGGCATGTTCAAGAACCACAAAACTCGAGGACATGTGACGTATCCACCAAGCCGCACTGGGCCCACGTGGTGGATTAAGGCCCATACCTCTCTCTGAGAGAAGGCCTGGGGTGGGAGCGTTAGAGGCATAATGATGACTCTCCTAGATTCAAAACTAGTCACTACTGCAAATTTATAAAAAAAACCCGTATCCTCCCATTTTATATTACTCCTGTAACTACAGACTTCGGTAAATAACCGTTTATTTATTTATTTATTCAACGAGCGAAGATAAAACACAAGACTTTCTGGATGTTAGTGTAATCCGGTCAATAAAAATAAATTAACTTATCCAAAGAATAAATAAGCTCTAGATTCGGTTTATGCCGAAAATAACGCTTTACGCCGAAAATAATTACATTCGTAATGTGTTTTACTTAGTATTCGCGTGGTGTTAGCTCCAGAGCCGAGAGAGGCAAGCAGCACTCAACTCGAATTATCCAATTGATCGATTTAATTTTCCCGTCTGCAGCCGTTAAGCCAAATAATTTACTCCGGTAGGCCGTTTTTTCACAACGGATTTAGTGAAAAAGTCGCTATCCATTTGTATCCAATTTAAAATCAAATTAGAAGTAAATACACTTTCTATTTCATCCAATCACGTGAGAGTCGGGGCACCGCTTGAGATCGGAAGCGGTGAAAGAATTCCCCATTTCCCCGGCTGGGCGGGGAGATTTACCCCAAATCGAATTCCACTCCCCATCCGGAATGGCCTTAATTTAACGGACGAATTTGTCTAATTCCAATTCTTGTGCTGTGACAAATGTAGTGATTTTTATTCAGGCGCCGTCTTGCCTAAAAAGTTTCAGGATGCGTGGCGCATTTTTTTCTGTAAAGTTTTTGCGGGGTCAGATCTGTTGGGCAGTGGAATGGTGACAGTGATTTGCCTTTACAAGACAGGTTCTCCCGGTTTGAATAGAAAGTGTTAGTTTACATTTTGTACCGTCATTTTGAGGACGTGAAGGGCTAAACAATTCTTAGCTGGCGCTTTTTGGGGGTCTAAATAAAGAATTTTAGAGACTTTCAAATGAGTCCCCTTTTGCTGCCCTTTGCTAAAGGCTGAAGCATTCTTTTTTCCTCGTGTTATTGGTTTACTGAGCAACATTTTTTTTTTTAATGTTATTTGGTAACGAGACGAGCTGGTCGTTTGTCTGATGGTAAGCATAACGCCGGCCCATAACACTTGCAGTGCCACCCAGAACTTTGAAACACAAAGGCCTGCGCGGCACTGCAGTGCGCTCGTTACCCTGAGGAGAAGTCTCATAAGCCCAGTAATTTCACTGGATACTCTGCTCATCAAACCGAAACACAGTAATGCTTGCACACTACTGCTTGGCGGCAGACTTCACGAGCAAAGCGGTGGTAACAACCCAGACGGACACTCGCAGAAGAGTTAGTCCTCCCACTAACAAATTTTTTAATTGCACAAATATTTATCTCGGTTGTCGAACTCACAGCTCTTGTTCACTATAGAAGTTGAGTCTATTACTGCAGGAGCTGTCTAAAACATTCAAAAAGGTTTTCAACTAATTTGTCAGTTAACCTTTTAATTTTGATATTTTCAAGATGTTAGTATAATAACATAGCTAAATTGAAAAGCGTATAATTAGGCACTTTCTATGTTATGGTTTCTGCCTTTATTTACATTATAAAAACGATTCTTTTTCCAAGTAAAAATTATCATCTGTCAACTGTTTTTACATGTTTTATATCTCTTCTTACATATATGAGTTACTTTTTTTTTACGGGCTAAATGCCTTTATTAACTAGCTAATACATAAATAAACACTACATCTAACCTAGCTAGCTACTAAAACAGTTGGATAATCTACAAGCCCTAGTAGGCCTATAGATAATCCAAATGTTCTAGCCCACTACCAGTAGGAAGCGTACCCAGCATGCTGATGTTATGTTACTGATAAGTGGTGTACAATATGTATTTTTTGTTGCAAGAAACGTTTTTCGTTTTTATTTTCAATGATACCAAATTTTGCGTTCAATTTGAACATCATAAACACTCGATTGCCATATTACAAAACAAGTTGATTTATTTCACCCCTTTCTGATTCAGCACAAAATAAAGATTGTTGTTTTGTCGGACGCACGATAATAAAAGATGACGCATTACAAAAGAGCCAAACATTATTTTTATAACAAAGAATTATCGAGAGATTTTATGTGGTAGGGCATTGTGAGTAGGTATGTTATTATATAGACTGTAATAATTTCACCCCTTTTTTTACTATATGAGGTAGTAAAACCCTACTTCCTACTAGTCCTACTTGCTATACTAATATTATAAATGCGAAAGTGTGTTTGTTAGTTTCTCCTTTTTTCAAGCTTCTTCATTCTTCTGTAACGGAGCAATGGATCGACGTGATTTTTGACATAGATATTGTTTATGGACCGGAGAGTAACATAGGCTACTTTTTATCCCGGAAAAATGCACGGTTCCTATGGGAACGCGTGTGAAAACCGCGGGCAGAAGCAAGTATTTATTTAATACTATGGAAATATTATAATACTAGCTTCCGCGCGCGGTTTTTACCCACGCTTCCACAGGAACCGTGCACTTTTCCGGGATAAAAAGTAGCCTATGTTACTCTATGGTCCATAAACTGTATCTATGCCAATTATCACGTCGAAACGTTGTTTCGTTACTGCGTGAAAGAAGGACAAACCAACAAATCAACAAACCAACAAACACACTTTCGCATTTATAATATTATTAGGATTAGGATTATAGAAAATCGAATATTGGTTTTTGACTAGACACATTTACTTTCTCCCTCCCCTTCTTGCCCTTGTCACATTTTACATGTGGTCGATGCAGTAAGTCACCAACATACTCCAATAGGTTTTGAAATTTTTTTTACAGCCTTCCGCCTGCCTTTCAGCAACCGAGCGTAAGGGCTATAATCCAACACGTAGCTTGGTGGATGTCACATTTCCTCGAATTGTGTGATTCTTGAACATGTAGATTTCCTCACAATATTTTCCTTCACCGTTTCTATATGTATGATAGAGTGCGATAAATTCATAACTTATCATTGGTGCAGGGCCGAGCCAGGATATCTGGTGCATCAGTATGAATGTCGCACAAGTTTCCGCTCGGCCACACTGGCTTGAAATTATACTAAAACATTTACTCCAACATTACAAACAACAATTTCCTCTTCCTTTACACATCAATACATTTTGCAGCAGCATATTTTGAAAGCATTGTTTGTTAAACCGATTTATTGCCTGCTGAAAACTCAATGAGAGGATGGATGTGCGCTGGGACCGGCCGCTGGGGCCACTGGGGCCACTGGGGCCCCTGTAACTACGTAAGTTGTCCGGAAATGTGCTGGGGCCCGTAAATACGTATGTTGTTCACAAATTTATCTTTTTCATTCACTATTCAGTGCCGATCGCTGTTTCAGATGTAGAGAAGACTGGAAACTTATCTCACGATATTACTAGGACAGATATTATAGTGTACATACTTTATAAGTTTAAAGTAGTTAGTAAGTAGTTTAGTAGTAATAATATTCTAGGGTTTCTCATCCTGCGTTTGACTTTTAAAATCTATACAAATAAATAAAATTGAAGTGTCTATTTGTAATATCAAAATAACAGCTTTTTACTATATGCATATATGAAAGTATATACGGTACTTATAACAAAACAACCATTTTTAAAATTTTTGTCTGTCTGTTTGTTCCGGGTAATCTCCGAAACGGCTGGACCGATTTTGACGGGACTTTCACTGGCAGAGAGCTGATGTTACAAGGAGTAACTTAGCTGACGTTGGCGAACCCGCGGGGCACAGTTAGTTAATAATAATTTTGTTTGTTAATCGTATGCCTCGTAGGTCTTCATTTCAACTATGAATTATTTGAGGGTAGGTATTTGTAATACATACAGATAAATAAAATTGAAGTGTCTGTTTGTAATATCAAAATAACAGCGTTTTACTAAATGCATATGAAAGTATATACGGGACCTACACCAAAACAGCCATTTTTTTAATTTTTGTCTGTCTGTCTGTCTGTGTGTTTGTTTCGGGTAATCTCCGAAACGGCTGGGCCAATTTTGACTGGACTTTCACTGGCAGATAGCTGATGTTACAAGGAGTAACATAGGCTACTTTTATTTTGGAAAAAAAATTAGCGTTCCGCGCAAAAAAATAAAAACCATGAAATCCAATATCTTCGCGCGGGTGAAACCGCGGTGCAGCAGCTAGTTGTGAACTAAGTATAGTAATAGAAATTACGTTTCGTGTGTCTCTACGTACCATACATAACCTCTAATAATCGGTAGGTACTTTGTATCTGCAACACAAACTCTCTCGGCACATCAATCCGACATAAAATCAGCAATTACATAGCAAATCCGTATGAATTTTACAACAATAATCATACAATATCCGGATCCATCCGGTTCATCGCATTGGATGACGGTTTGGAATGGGCTAGTTACTAGACCCGGTACTTGAACTCAAGTTATTATGATGTTACAACTGATAGATCGCAATAAATTTTATTTTACTTATTTTATTTTATTTTCTTCGGAAAACTAACAGCTAGTTGCTTAAAAATATTAAATTAAGTAACTAATTAGGGCTAATTATATACATTTATGATCGAATTTATGAGTCAGTGATTTTATTATGTGTAGGATTATATACATACAATAATTACTGCTTAATAAATTGATTGATAAATTCCTTAGCTTTCCTCATTTGACAATTGTAAAAAGTTAGGACTCTACTTCTTGAGTCTTCAAGTAATCTCAAATAACGTTGCTATGGCAATCAAAACTGACCTGCTTTTGTGTTTAGATTTGTTTAAGTTTTTTAGTTTCATCTGGCCACGCTGACTAATATTATTCCATTCTCCGTAAATAGGTAGTTAAATACTTCCACGGCTATCGTAATCTTTCCATTTATTTACCGTAGTGAGATAAAATCATTTGAGAAAAATAAAAAGAAAAAAAGAAAAGTTTACTACAAAAATTATTTCACTACTGGCTCCACTAACTAAACCGCACTCAATCACCTGCGACAGATGCGCTCAACAAATTTGCACAGTATGTTCATTTCGCTAATAGACATCGGAAAATCGACGCGTGTTCATTAACGACATTATTGCAGTTAATTCCCACGGGTTGCGTTCGAGTTTAGCAGCCGATATAAAATGCACTTAACATAAAATAATGGTCCGACGCTTGTGAAAGTTGTAATATGTGCGGACAGATCTTAAATAGATAGACAATTAATTACTGCAGAAACAAAACTGTAGGTACAGTCACAGTAAGAAATGGTTCGTCATCTTAAGGTCTACTTTTGTTTGCGCAGTAGTTGTTTTGTGTTAACACTCCTCACTTAAACGTATTTGTCTAGTCTACGCCAGTATTGCGTTACCGTGACAATGATTCTTTTATAATAAGATTTATGAACAATGAGAAAATTAATGGGGAGATGCATGTAAAATATTCAACTGATACTGACAGACTTAGACAGTTTAATAAAACAAATTTGAATTATTTTTATAAATAGCCAGTCCATTAAGAAGGTTTTATGTTGATGTAAACTAGGCATTGATCAAAGGTGAATGCTATTTTAACCTTTGTTATCACTGCATTAAATACTTGTATTCTATATAGTAGTCTGCCTAACTCGCCGTAAGATCAAACGGTACTATATGTATTTACGTGATAAAGGAAAGAATCGGGAAACTGACGAAGGTATTCTTACCGTGAATATACATACGCCAACTTAATGTTTTTATGGCGTTGTCATTAGGCATGTGTAACCAAATGACGTGTTCTGATCAGTATTAGGCCAGAGTAGTAGATTATGTATGTTTCAATGTTCCTTACAAGGCCTATGGAGAGAACATTGGAACTGGCTTGTATGAAGAGATCGCTTTAGACAACATGGCCGCCTATTGTACCTACTTTATTGATAAGATTGTCATTACTTTTTAATCTGCTGTACAGTATTTTGTATTTTAATGGCCACAGACTCTGAGTCTATATATTTTGCCTGAATTTATAAGTGAAATAACTAACTAGGTTACAAAGTAACCTAGTACAACAAGCTGTCACTTCGTACGGGGTTACGCCAAGTCGTGCCAATCACGGACTTGGAGATCGTGCAAGTCCTTCCCAATTTCTTCCCTCCAGAGCTACTGAGGACATCTTACTAATAGAAATTTTATTATTTATTTTACTTGTTAAAATTATTAGTTTTAATCTTTTAGGTTTAAGACCACAGTTCCCGTACTGATGTTTTTTTGTCTTGTTGCTATTATTGGCCTAATCTAACAATAGCTTAGACCGAGTATATGTAGCGTGTACCGTATTACAAAAAAACCCTATATTTCCCAAAACCATAAAAATTGATCAAAGACATAACCACGAAAAAAAAGTTAAAGTTATGAGGTTACCATAATGGCGTTTTGAAATATGCAAAGTGACTCTTACGGTCATTATCTTTCAGCGTAGATACGGAAGCGAACATAACCCTCTCAGCTCCGTAAATAAAACTTGCAAGTTTTATTAATTATTCAAATTGCATCGAGCGAGCCGAGCAAGAGCTCAGCTAGAGCGGAGCGAAAAAATCGAATTAGGACTGACATTATTATCGCTATAAGTATGAGAATTTACTCCACGGAGAATTGGAGTCATAAGTTAATTATGAATATTGTACAAGACTTATTGGATTTAAAACTTCGAAATGCTGTAAAAAATATTAAAGCTGTATTAATAAATTGAAACGCTCTTATATTTATGTATTACTTTTTTTTTCTTTTTTTTTTATGTAATTGGCAACTGGTCTCTCTTATAGCGTGAGAGATATTACTGCCAGTGTCGAGTTGCATTATTCAATTACTTATCTAGTTTTTGTAGATTTGATACTATGGGTTAGGCAAGTAAAGTCTAAAATCATAATTGACAAGGTAAATTAATGTCAAATGTCGAAGTTTATAAATGTCTAAATGTAAGAAATTCGCAGAATAAAAATAACTAAACTAATTTTGTTATTTTTATTCTGCGAATTTCTTACATTTAGACATTTATAAACTTACATTTAGACATTCTAAAATGTCGAAATATAAAATTGACGAAGTAAAAAATGACTACTGTCAAAATCACGAAGCATACAAAATATCAATATTACAAAATTAGTTAAAATATATATGTCAAAATAATCTTAAGTTCAGTGCAAAAGTGAGAACGCTTATTGTGGACTAGTATTTAGGTAAACAATGTGTCCGGGGATTTTGTTTAAGTTACGTCAATGCTTATACACTTTGTTTGTGATTATTATTAGATGCCTATGTCCAGCAGTGGACTGATGTAGGGTGATTATGATGATGATGATGGATAATGTAATATTTTGGCTTTCGCATAGGTTTATTTTTCGCAATGAGACAAACACCAAAAGATATGACCTTTTGTATCCTCGTCAAAAGAAACATCATATAGTAGCTTCTTCAAATTTAGTTGTAATATAGATAACGACTATAATCGTTTAACACAACATCCTCGTGCATTTTTGCGTGGTGCTAGGGTATTTGCTTGCACTTATGTAGCTAGCTACCACTGTTGAACTTAGTTACAACAATTTAAACTAGATGGCGTTAGTGTCGCACACGTGATATTTCTGAATCGCGGTGACAAAGTTCGCAGGCGCATAATGGAGTTTTGGCGCTTAATTTGAAAATATAACTTTTACTGTGGCAAGCGACGACTTGTTTGATTTTATCCTCGAAACATCAGTGCAGCCCTTAGGAGTCGGGACATCACCCTGTTCAACCACTTTGTCGCCGAGGAACCGCACTTGAGGGCCAATTTACATTAGGTTTATGGTATTTACTACATCGACGGCTCCGTAGCTAAGTTGGTAGTAACCCTGCTTGCAAAGCGAGGGGTCCCGGGTTCGATTCTCGACCGGGGCAGATTTTGTGTAAGCATAAAGTTTGTTCTCGGGTCTTGGATGTTTTTGATGTGTATCTGTGTGTGTCCATGCCACCTGCGACACAGGAAATCCTAGTGCGCGGGTATGAGTGTAAGCGTTTATGAAAAAAAAAAAATATAGACACCCAGAGACAACCAGTATTTGTTCATATCGTCACTTACAATCAGGTAGTAGTAAAGTGGCCTTAAGTAAGTCAATCAGGGTAACTTTGACAATCTGGGTAACTTTGGCACTTTTGATCTATCATGATTCTTTATTTTTTTACTATAGAAACTAACAAAACCACAACCAAATTCAAAAACAAATCTATTCTTTGCCATCTTCATAAACAATCTTCACAAAAAAAAGTTAAGTGTCAAACTTAATTCATCTATTATTTCAAAATGTAAACCGCGGTAATGTGGCGAGTAATTTTTTGAGGTGAAATACTCTGATTTTCATGCAAGTTGAGTTTAATTATAAAAAACTATTTTCTTTTTCTATCCTAGAACTATTTTTTGTTGAAAATTGCAAATATTGACTTTTTGTAATAGTTTTCTTAATAGATAGAAAATATGAAAAAAATACAGATATTTATACAGATAATTATTTTCAAATTCCAGTTTTAATAAATTGTATGGATAAGTGTAACTATAAAATTGAAAAGATAATTATTTTTTGGTTGACATTCTTTATTGTATCGGTAATAATTCGAAGCTCAATGTCAAGTTGATTCGATCTATATTTTGTTGCAATTTAAAAATAAAATATAACTATTTGTCTATTTTGTTCTGGTTTTATTTTTCACTATGGCTACCCAGAACCTATAAACGTTGATCAAAGATACCCAGAATCTTCAAAACACAAATAAAAAGCGATTTTAGTGAAAACCATAATTACTGTCAAAGTTACCCAGAAAGGGGGGGTAACTTTGCCATACCATATTTTTGTAATTTTCTTTTATAATTTCTATTAATAAAAGTCGGATAATTTTAGAATTATATTCTTCACGATCTCAGAACACAAATATACTTAACAACTTACGTCTTATACTTTTTACCAAAATCATACAAGCAAAAACATGCTCGAAACCTGTCAATGTTACCCGGATTGACTGTAAAGTAAACTACTTATAATAAATCAGGCAACACCGACTGGATAATACGTAAGTAAGTATATAAAAATGCTCCCAAAAATTTATGACAGTTGCATAACTGATGAGCTATTGACGAGCGTAAATAAAGAATGATCTATATCCACTGACATGTCCCAAAATATTATTTGTCTCAGCGCGAGCATTCACTTAAAAACGAATAAACTGCGGAATTTACGACAACATTACTTACAGCGTGAGCAATAACGATTGTAGATACAACGCATTAACTACAGCCAAAAATATGATATCGAAATAATTTTTATTTCTGGCAATACAAACGCTCGCGCATTATTGCCGTTTTATATGAGTAAAGCGGCAAAAGCGTCCGGGCCGTTAGGTTATTGCTTCCGTTTATTCGCGTCGACACGGTGGGAACAAAAAACGTATAAAATTCTGCATGTATTGTTAATACGCCTGGTATATTTCTTGTAACTATTGTCTGGACCATACACCTACATTGTTGGCGAGCGGCAATTGTTTTTTTAGCGCTCGCTTTTTTAATTTACATACTTTTAGAACCTAGGCTGAGCAAATTGGGCAACTGTAAAGCCCACCTATAGGTACGTTCTTATAAATAAATAAATGAATAAACGCTCCCGAAGTGGCCAGCGTTTTAGGTTTGACAGTTTTTATGGTGTTGCGATAATTTGTGCTTGAAGTTTTTAATTTAAGTTTGGTTGTGTCCAATTGTTCTGTTCCATATTCTGTGGCATGATACGGTTAACTTATTTGCTGTCGGCTGATTATTTTTTAATTTTGTTTTATGTAGGTATGTTATTTATATGCTTTGCTTGAGATAACTTCACATGTTATAATATCAAACAATAGATGGGTAAGCATAGACCATTCAGAACATTGATGAACAAACACGTGCGTGGCTCTGAGTGCACTCGAAACCGAGATATAATGATCTGAGACATCAGGTATTAATAATTTCAGCCATTAATTTCACCTTTTACTTTACTAATCAAATTGGAGCACAGTATTGCGTACAGACTACTGCTTGGCAATAAGCTACACGACCAAATTGGCGGTATCCACTCAGACAGACCCTTGTATAAGAGTCAATCGTAAATAACCTGACGCCATGATTAAATTAAATAACAAAGAATTAAAACAACGACAGTACACAACTTAAGTACAACTTTGAAGTATCCTATCCAATGAAAAATGAATCGTTGAAATTGGACTAATCTGTAAAAAAAATATGCCCAAAAAAACCGCTGCAATCGCCCACTTTACTTTAAAAATACCTTATCACGTCTAAAAAAACAATTCTAAAAAGCAATTCCATCGAAGGGAAGTATAGGGGGTGTTTAAAAGAAATATCTTTATTAAAATGCTTTGTTTTGTAATTAGGGCGTAGCGCCGGCGAATCATTAGCGTAATATCGTTAATGGGCAAGGTACTAGTGATGGGATGTTGGCGACATCGATATCAACATCTTGTATAAAGAATGTTATTTAGTAACGAGACGAGCTGGTCGTTTGCCTGATGATAAGCCTAACGCCGGCCCATAACAATTGCAGTGCCACCCAGAACTTTGAAACACAAAGGCCTGCGCGGCACTGCAGTGCGCTCGTTACCCTGAGACATTAGGTATTAAGTCTCATAAGCCCAGTAATTTCACTGGATACCCTGCTCATCAAACCGGAACACAGTAATGCTTGCACACTATTGCTTGGCAGCAGACTTCACGAGCAAAGCGGTGGTAACAACCCAGACGGACACTCGCAGAAGAGTTAGTCCTCACACTAACAAATATCCTACATAAACAGAAGCTTATGTCCAGCACTAGACTGATATGGGAGATATTTAGACGCTAGCCTAGTCCTCGGCTCTTATTTTCTTTCTACATCATCTTACGCCTCTCTAAAGTAAATAATACATTTTGTTTTACAACTTTGAATTTCATCATCATCAAATAAAATTAAATAAACATTGCAGCCATTTTATCCATTTAATTATTTGCAGAACTAATAAATGATTGTTTAATATTTACTTTCATTTCCATCATCATCAGCCCAAAAAACGCCCACTGCTGAACATCGGCCTCCCGAAGGAAGATTTTGCCATTTTGATTTTACAGCACGCTTAGCAGACGTCTGGGTGGTCAATTTCGTTGATTAAAACCATAACTCTTTCGTCTCTCTTGTAAAGTTGGGAAAATTCCAAAGAATGATTATATTTTAATGACGCTTTGTTTTCTCATTATTGCAAAAACTTTACAGCTATCGATATCGATACAAAAACTGACCTGCAAAGCGCTACCAACAGGCCAACGTATCTCACTTAACAAAGAGCTACCCAAAGCTTTCCGCGAATTTCGCCGAAAAGAAAGAAAATGCGATAATTCCTCGTAATGAATATTTAATCTTTGTTTTCTTTTTAAACATTTTTATCGTAAATTTAACGTCATTAGTTCATTACTTTACACGTTTCCTTACTTTGTTTGAGTTTATTGAGGATTTAGAATAGCTTAAATCATTCTCGTTACTTTTCCCGGCTTATTTCAACAGGTTGCGAATAAAACTTAGTGCATGATAATACCAAAAATACAGTCTGCTTTATATCTAAAATATTTTTTTATTTCTATTTAATTATTCGTTAATTTTAGTTCAAAATTATTCAGATTAATTTTGATTTAGATCCATGGAATAAAAATAACATTTGGGGTCTTCGCTTACCTTAGTAGGTACTTGCAAAAATATTGAATTTATGTCATCGTGAACTATGGAAATACAGGTTGACTACTCCCCCAAAACTCGAAAACCATAGGTATAATCGTCACGATACGACATCGATACGATATTTCTCCGAATATATCGAACTCACTTTACTATATCTAATGTTCCCACGAAAAGTTTTATTAGTTTGTCAAACTGACATTGATCATTCGTTCGATTGCCGATACACAGTGAAATCGTTGAAACTTATAGCAGGATAGGACACACAACAAAATGCAACGATATACTATCGTTAATCGATTTTCAGAGTAGACTCGTT
This sequence comes from Crocallis elinguaria, assembly GCA_907269065.1. NCBI lineage: Eukaryota > Metazoa > Arthropoda > Insecta > Lepidoptera > Geometridae > Crocallis > Crocallis elinguaria. Next base: position 3,140,372 of record OU026079.1, on the reverse strand, counting down.
TTCGTTTATTCTGATTGAAAAGAATATACATAAGTTCAAAGACCTGTCAGCAGTTAGTTTTTCATTCTGAACGCATCGGGGGTTTCAAAAGGAGAAAAAGAATTTCCAATGTCTAGACAGTCAGCTTACTGTTATACTTTATTCAATTGATGTGTAGATTACGTGCAAAGGTGAACAGAATACTGAAGTTTTGCTATTAAAAAGAATAGCACGTGAGTGTTTGGTGTTAACTCAATTTTCATGACGTCAATTAATTCGTTTTCTCATTTTTTTTTTTTATGTTATTATGTAACGAGGCGAGCTGGTCGTTTGCCTGATGGTAAGCATAACGCCGGCCCATAACGATTGCAGTGCCACCCAGAACTTTGAAACACAAAGGCCTGCGCGGCACTGCAGTGCGCTCGTTACCCTGAGACATTAGGTATTAAGTCTCATAAGCCCAGTAATTTCACTAGATACTCTGCTCATCAAACCGGAACACAGTAATGCTTGCACACTACTGCTTGGCGGCAGACTTCACGAGTAAAGCGGTGGTAACAACCCAGACGGACACTCGCAGAAGACTTAGTTAGAGTTAATGTCTATATCGACAAAACTGTAGATAGAACGCTAGAAACGTCAAAAATTCAGATTTTTGACGTTTCTAGCGTTTCTGACGTGACGTGACGTTTCTGAGTCAACGTCGGGCGTATCTACTGAGCGCTAAAACGCCCCATACAGATTGGGAAGAAAAACTGACGGAAGTGATTGCAGTCAAACTTAAGCATAATAATTATTTTAAAGTACATACTTATATAAGTTGTCAAACACAAACCGGCAAAAAACTGAGTCGACTATTGATATATTACGTTATCCACAATTTCACGTTCATTTAAAATCTATAAAAATAAATTCTAATCAAACAGTAATTGAAACGTGATCTCGAAAAAAAGTATTATTTTATATTGTTTTCAATATCGATAATGTAGATTAACTCGATACAGCGTTCAATAACGCAAATATTTGTTACAAGAAACAAACAGAAGACGAAGCTTATTAAAAGGATTATGTTCAAAGCCTTGATAAATATAGTCCAGGTTCATTTGAAATCCTACTTCCTACTAGTCCTACTTAATATTATAAATGCGAAAGTGTGTTTGTTGGTTTGTCCTTCTTTCAAACAGTAACGGAGCAACGGATCGACGTGATTTTTGGCATAGATATAGTTTATGAACGGGAGCGTAACATAGGCTACATTTTATCCCGGAAAAATACACGGTTCCTGTGGGAATGCGTGTGAAAACCGCGGGCAGAAGCTAGTATTATTATACTTTCGTGACCAGCTATAAAGAACAAAAGCACACGCGTGATTTAATTAAACTTAATTTATCTCTGGTATGTAGTGCTCGCAGTTTAAATTATCTTTTCAGTGTGTTTCAAAGCAAAGCCTTTCATTCTCCTTGTTATTTAGAAAATTATGATAAAAATATATCCGTTTTCAGGTTAAAAGTACGGACCTAAATTATTACTGAAAGACTATTATATAATCTGTGTTATTACTGCTGTGTGAAAGTACAAACCAACAGATACACTTTCACATTTATAATATTAATAAAAATATTACGGATAGAACCATAGCCTTAGGTACGAAATAACATAACATTGTTCAAGTACCTTTATAATAGGTTAGTTCATGTGGAATTTGATATTGTATTCGTAATTTTTAAATTGCCCTCGGCTTTCAGTAATACTTTTTGATTTTAGAAACAGAAAGTGCCTTTGAAATATCAGTTACCAAAACATGTCATGCTCTTTGTTGATACGAATCTCATTTAGGTCAAATTCTGTTAGGGATGTTTGAAATTATATTTTATAGAAATGTTTTTTACATATTTGGTTAAGGTAAATAGTATCAATTTTTAAATATTTAATTTGTGAAAATGTATCCACTGACTATGTCATAGAATTTATACCTTGAAAGTATCCTTGTGTTTTTGAAATTTTTTACACATATATAATATCAATTGGTAGCATTAGTATATCAAATGATATAGTTGCAAACTTAATAACTATCATATCGTAACCTAAGCTAACCCTGTTATTTTGACATTACAAACAAACACTTCAATTTTATTTATTTGTATAGATGAAAGTTTTAAATTATTAGGGCATTTTCTATGTTCTATAACCCACCTTGGTAGTTACCACCGTCAAGTTTTTATTTAATTAAGAAAAAGAGACACTATAAAGTTTAAATATTTGTACATATTATGTCTTTAGATGTTTAAATTTCCCATTTTTTGTTACAAAAAATATGATAGTGTCGCTCAGAATACTAGTATTGAGAATTTCGAGACAAAATAAATTTTTCAGGGTCTTTCGTGCGATTTTTTTACGAGGTTCTGGGCCATTTCTATGTAGTATTTTATAGATAAGTCTTTTCTTTAATCACTTGGCTATTATACTTCTGTATATTTTTCTTGCTTGTAATAACTATGAAAACGATGATTTATGCGACGAAAAACCGGTCTTTTCGGACGTTTTGCTTTAGCCACCCCTTAATAATTTCCACCTTCAATAAATCATAGCTTAAGATCAGCAGGAGTATTTACAATAGGACAGGTTTCTATTCGGATCCATATTATCCGTTTCAGTCATCTACATTCAGGATGACATAGATGGAGAATGTGGATATCCATACTATTCATACTAATATTATAAATGCGAAAGTTTGTTTGTTGGTTTGTCCTTCTTTCACGCAGCAACGGAAAATCGGATCGACGTGATTTTTGGCATAGACATAGTTTATGGACCGGAAAGTAACATGGGCTACTTTTTATCCCGGAAAAATGCATGGTTTCTATGGGAACGCGCGTGAAAACTGCGGGCAAAAGCTAGTCTTTCTACAGTTTCCTATATTTTCTTTGGTCTACAAATGATTATGTAAAGCAACCTTTGTAAGAGGTTAGGATCTTTATATGCCACACTATTTTTTCATACGAGTCCGGTCTATCCAAAGAAGTATGCTAGACCACCCAATGACTACCATGTATTCTCTCTAGAGTATCCAACATGTTGTTGTTTCTTTTTTAATACTATTTCGTTGTGTAGTGTCTCTATTGTATTTGTCTATTTTTGACAAGAATTTAACACATAAATACATCAATGATTCAAGCGTGTCAAAGTAATTCCCATTACGCATTCCACTTCTCGGCTTTCCGGTATCGTAAGTCACAACGGGCTTTGTGTTTGCGCCTAGTCTGCACACTAGGCATTTCTAGCACCCACTAAACATTTTAGTCAGCCTGTCCAGTTCCTGGACTAACTTTAGTTGGAGAATTCATTAATTATGTATAGATATTGTGTTGATAATGTGCCTCTATTAAGATGTTGCTCGGAATATTGTTATAAAGGTTTAAGAATATCACAAACATTAACACGGTAAAAATGAATTATTAAAAATGAAAAGGAATGAGTACAAATATATAATTTCCACAAATTTTCCCGAATTCAACGATATTTTTATCATGCCGATTCTTTACATGTATGACAACTGTACTTAAAGGCAGTTCTCCACGGCCTAAATCAACAAAATGCATGTTTATAGTACAAATTTACGGCCGCGTTGAAAATGTGAAGTCACGCATTCAGCCAAATTTGAATGGCGCGTTTTAGTTATCAGTAGATATGTGCGTCTTTGGTTTTCATTTTTGATGTTTCTAGACGGGCTAAATGCCTTTATTAACTAGCTAATACATAAATAAACACTACATCTAACCTAGCCAGCTACAAAACAGTTGGATAATCTACAAGCCCAAGTACGCCTATAGATAATCCAAATGTTCTAGCCCACTACCAGTTGGAAGCGTAACCAGCATGCTGGCGGCGTTGCCTCGTTGAACCGCAATGCTGATCCGTTGAGCCAAATAGTTACCAGCATTAATTAATTAATCTATGGTTGCATCAATCTCATTTATAAAACTCACTCAAACACATTCTAAATCAACTAAAACAAGCAGCGATCCAGCTACTGCCTCTATGTAAACTAACCTAACATTACTTCTGTTTGTTGGGCTGGAATGCTCGAGTCGACAAACACAGGCAACGCTGCAAATGTTTGAATGATCACTGCGATACAGACCTAGTGGGTTGCTATTGGTAAATGAAGATTGGCCAATTTAGTTATAGAATAGATTTTTATTTTCAGTGTGGTAACCGGTATTATAAATAAGTACCCGATCACTTTGCTCTATAGCATGCCATCATGTTTCGCTTCACCTACAGCTTAACCGCATTCGTACTCTCAGGGCACAGTTCACCAGCCATTTTGATCCGAAGTTCAACGTTGCACTGTACATATAGCTTCAAATTGGTATTATTTTAAAGAGCATTTTGACATCTGCTGTCAGAATAATTGTGAATTGAACTGAAGATCAAGTGAACTGGAACGTCGTTCAATTCACAGTGGGCGCACTCGGCGCTCAAAAGGGAAAACCACTGAACTAAGTACAATTTTTTAAGATAACGTATAAATAGTATGATAACTTAAAAAAAATTAAGTTTATATATAAATATATACAATTAGTATGTTTACTAATAAGCAATATTTATTAGTTATAATTTTCTTGAAATAAACCTCGTTTTATTGCTAGTTTATAAGTTTCCCGTGATCACAAACGCTGCAAAGGGTTCTAAAAGTCAATAATTAAAATAATATAAAAATATAGGCGTTATAAACCGTTAAAATATATAAGTATAAGTTGAATGTATGTGTGCAATAAAATAAATAAATATCAATAAAAAGTTATTTAACTTGCAAAGTTTTTAGTAGGTAATTTTATCTTACTGTTGCAAGCATCATGTTCACGGGAATACGGGTATTCCCGTGAACATGATGCTTCTTGCAACAGCGTCGAAATATTGGGAGCTCACCAGCTTATAATAATCACGGTAAATATCCCGTTACAATGTATAAAGTAGTGAATAACCGTGAAAGTCTAAAACAGTGTTTAATTTTATCTTATTTCTCAGAGTAAAAACTTAATCTTATTATTTGGAAATGAATAAAGTAGTAGTAGCAGAATATCAGCATAAGTTCACACGCTGAAATGCCTCGCTTCGCTGTTATATTGAGCTTCTTCGGATGCAATCCGTGATATTGACTCTACGAAGTACCACTGTCGGGTTTTGCTATGCTGTCGATTTAGTTGTGAAGTGCTGAGTGAATATAAACGTATTTATGTAAATAAGGGAACTCTTAGGAACCCCGGTCACGCGTTAGAATTCAGTAATTGGAGAGAGCTGGGCAGTTAGGTGATGTGATTCTGCTATTATATGTCTCTTGGGTTCCGACTGAAAATCAGTGACTAGGGTCTTTGACCTTAGTTAGGTGCTGAGTCGGGACCTTTTCCTGACATCACAACATTACATTGTTCATTGTTAGTTTTAAATTCTGTTGTATTATTTGTTATCTGATGTGATGTTGTGTTGTCCGGAAATAAATGTATTTTCTTTCTTTTCTTTCTTTCTTTACTGGATTTGGAGAATTTATTCAGCCTCATAAAACATCTTTTTTTATAACATCGGATTAGCCGAGCTGGTGGTTTGCCTGATGCTAAGCATAACGCTGGCTCATAACAATATCACAGTACCCCACGAACTTTGAAACACAAATGCCTTCATATGGCACTGAGGTGCGCTCGTTACCCTGAGACATTAGGTATTAAGTCTCATAAGCCATTTCATTGCACTAGAGGTCTTGTTTTGTTTCTAGTTTTAGCGTGTTTAGCCATCGACCGTTATACTAAATATCAGGTGATGCAGTGGTCAAACGCGAATCAATCAAGAAAATTAAATAATAACGCCGGAGATATCAATAACCATAAGATAAATTCAAATTCAAATTCAAAAGTCTTTATTCAAATAGGCCCCAAAGGAGCACTTATGAAAGTTAAAATGACTCTAACAGCGGGCCTCTGCAACATTCATCTACCCGAATCACAGACTAAAACTAATGCTGTCTTTATCAGAAAATAATAAATAATGCTGTCCGCGGTTTCAACCGCGTGGATTTTTCTTTTTTCCGGAATAAAAAGTAGTCTATTTTACTACTACCTACCCAACTACCTCTATGCAAAAAATACACATCAATCAATTGATCTGTTTCTGTGCGAAAGAAGGTCAGTCCTAGAAATAAACTAAGATACATTCGCATTTATTATAGTAGTAAACGTCATATTGCGAATTCCGCTTTGTAGTTTAATTAGACGCCAAACAGTAATGCTGTGTTCTAGTTTAAAGGGTAAAGTAAAACTTACTGGGCTTATGATCTCATCACCTAATAGAAAGAAAAGGATCTAACGCATAAATAAAGAAGGATGCGCATATTCGTTGTGAAGAGAAAAAATCATTTAACTGAGTGACAAGTGCTATATGTAAAGAACACATGAACAAAGTGTCTTCCCCTTAATAGAGACAAAAGGAAAAGTTGATTTAGAAGTTTAAGTTAAATTTAAATTACTTATTAGCCCAATATGTGGCTAGATTGTATTGTAAGTAGGTTACGTTACAAAAAGAAAATTAGGCAAGGAAAAAAAAAATTTAACTGAGAAGAAAAATCTTCTACAATAAATGACTGTCTACTGACACATGCAATAGAATGCGTTTTACTACCAATAGTTAAAAAAACGCACTTTTATTTCTTATTATGGTAAGCAGACAATCAAGAGATCTAAACAAAATTTTGTCAGAAAATAATCGTAGTACGATCCCTCAGCCATGGATGGAAAAATAAGAAGCAAGAAAAATAAGGGTAACATCTTAATTCCCCCAACCCTGCCAATTTACCCTCCGATCTAACTCAACCCCAAACATAATTATGTTTACCCAATTTTTCTATAATATTTTCCTTCGTTTCGTTCCAGAAAGAACTGCGGTAAATCGAGCTGCAAGTCGGTTGCAGCAAATATTTGAATTGCAGAGTGGGATTGGTTTGCTTTCTACGTATTCAGAAGCAGTGTTTACATCGAGATATAAAAATTCTTCGCGATCCATCCCTGCCGGAATAGCGAAGTTGGAACAGAAATGGACCAGCGAGGGCGTCAAGTGAAGCATTTTCCAGTTGGCGAAACTGTAGAAATACTTGTGACAACAGATTCATTGAGCTGGCAACAATATAGTATTGTTAGTTTTTACTTTACGAAGCGATGTTTGTTCAGTGGGTTTGAAGTCATGCGCTGATAGGTCCAAAGCTTAGAATTTTACAATCTTCTTACGTATAATTTTATTTTATTTTATTTATTTATTTAGGCTTCCCATCGACAATTACACTATAACATACAATATATAATCGAACCTTAGATTATTTTGCTTAATGCACCATCTATTAAAGGGAAACACAGCATGCAATAAAACTTAACAATTTATATACTTAAAAAAAGTTAACAATAACCGAGAAGGTATATCGATAATGGTACGTGATACTAAATCTTGCTGTGTTGAATTCGATGATAAAGTAAAATTTGCCATCTTTAGTTCTGCCTATCGTCGAACAGTACAATAATTGTTTTTACAGGTTTAGAAGAGCACCTGCACCGTAGTCAGTAAAATTATTGGGTCTGCGAGACAAAATAATGAGCTGGTGCAGTGCCAAGCAAGTCACATGATGATCTGGGTGGCAAGGACCACCACCGCTTCGCTAGTGAAGTCTGCCACTAAGCAGTAATGTGCAGGATTACTGGGTTCTGGTTTTATGACCAGAGTAGCCAGTGAAATTACTGGACTTATTTATTTATTTATATTGAAAGAAAAAGTAAACAACATAAACTAAAATAACTAAATAAAATACACACTAATTTATTTACAATCTTAATCTAATAATCCGCTACCAGTAGGCAACGTTCCCAAAATGCTGGCCGCATTGCCACGTTGAATGGCAATGCTTAATCTTTGACCTAAGTAGAAGATAAAAGATAACCTTTTTTAAAGATCTTTCAGGGCGTCTGGTCGAAGCCACACGTGACCAAAATGCTGGCCTCTATTTATTTATTAGCTTATTTATTTATAGCTTACAGTTTACACCAAAACACGAACTACCTTGGATTAAAACTTAAATATAATTTTAAGCTAGTAACAATGGCATGCATATTATCAGCAAACAAATCAACCTGTTGGATCTCATGCGTAAAAGAGTTCAATAGTGATAACGCTCGCGAAGTAGGAGCGTTACCAGCGTGCTGAGTTCGAGGCGCGGGACAAGCGAACAACTGATGCTGACGACGCCCGGCACGGGTATAGTTATTGGGCACAAATAGCGCGAGTGCGTCCAGCACAATCGGATTGTTTACCTTATTGCGAAGTATGTGACAGTAATGAATGGCTAGCAGTAATTTGCGCCTAACTAAACTTATGAGACCTAATACCTAATGTCTCAGGGTAACGAGCGTACTGCAGTGCCGTGCAGGCCTTTGTGTTTCAAAGTTATGAATAGCACTGAATTTGTTATGGGCCGACATTACGCTTACCATCAGACAAACGACCAGCTCGTCTCGTTATCAAATATGAAAAAAGTCGCAATCGTGATGACATCAACTTCCCGTCAAAAAGCACTCAGTCAAATTGCATGGCAATAAAAATCGACGAGACGTCAAATAAATAACGTTAATTATTATCGAATGGTACGTTGAGAGATAAATCATCGATTTAAACCGAGGCATTAAAGCGGATTGCGCATTTATCACCGGTGGATGCTTTCGCGGGCCCTCACAGCTCAGTAAACAGTATCGAGGAGGTATTTCGTTTCATTCGAATAGAAAATCACTCCAATTGCAATATAGAATTGGGAAGTGCACAAACAGCTTCATTACGTTTTCGTTTGTAGTAAGCACTCGATGGACTGACGACCTGGTCAAAAGCGATTATTGCAGTTGTCACCCACCCCGTTGTCCACCACTGGTGGACGACGGGCATAATTTAAAAACTTGTGTCGCTATCTAACACTGGTGGAGAGTAACACAACATTTTCAAAAAGTGTCATTGTCCTCCAAGCGTGTGGACAAGCGGTTGGGGGACAACGGGAATTGATCGGTCAGAACCACGGGGTACGGTTCCCTGCGGATGCAAGAGGAGAGTATAGCCGATCCAAGTGGCTCTTATGAGGAGGCCTATGTTCAGCAGTGGACGTCTTCTGGCTAATGTTGAAGTAGATGTGATTTGATCAACTTAAGTACTTGAGTTGTAAATGAAATGCTGGAAAGGAAACAAACGAAACGAGATATGTCGTCCATTACTTCCCCATACTTTTATAATTATATCAGATATTCTATAATTTTATCAGATACCTACCCAAAATATTTGGTCTGATTGTCATCTAGTACTTAAATACTAGGAAACAAAGAGACTAGAATTTGGACTAGATTCTACAGAGATACATTATGATGGATACTGGATAGATGGCCGCTCTTGGTATGTACCTACAACAGAGCGCTTTGATATTTTGGAGAGCATGTCCTGCCGTTTTAGAGAATTGGAGGCCTTTGGTCTGTTAATTAAGTTTGAACCTTGAAAGCTTGCCCAATGATGGACAAAACTGATCCGCTAGATAATCAAAGGCTTTTCTCGAGTCAACGGCAAATATTCGCAAAATCCCGATTTCAAGATTGTGGTTGTTATACATACCTGAAGCCAGGTCTCTAGTGCCAAGCACTGAAGCTATCTGCGGCCGCTCTTCATTGATGACCAGCTCGGCCTGCTCGCTGTACACGGAGTGTACGGAGGAGATGCAGGTCAACCGCAGCTGGCCGCGTTCGAAGCTGTCTGGACGCACCATGAATGACAGCTGGCTTATTGATGCCACCTGAGAATAATGTGCTTTTTTAGGCCGCTGTTTGTATTAAAACCTAAGCAGTGCACACACATTTATATTCTTGACTGATCTATAGCCAATGCCTACAGCATAAGATATCAAAAAAATTGGATAATTATAGTTTTCTTTTGTAAGTAACTAAGAACATAATTTATGATATTCAACTCTCAAAGAGAAAAAGGGTGTTAAAGGCAGAACGATTGTTTAAGTAAGGTTACTGAAACTCTGGAAATAGACCAATCAAATAACAACAATTGACGTGTTTCACCGTTTTCTAGAAAGGTGCAAATTATTAAAAAATACAACACGAAGGATGTCGCACGTTAGCAGAAAATCGGACTATGACCTACCCACCAGCAAAGTATAACCATAAAGCAGAGAGTAAATAGTGGCCTAGTATAGGTACATTTGTGGAGACAAATACTGAAAGTATATGTATTATGATACCTATGTACCTACTATGATACAAATATAATATCTCAAATTCTCTTTTCCTTCTTCCCTTAACTTGACCACAGCTCGTTTTCTTATTATGGTCTGGCACTTGCTCACTGTTACAACTATTTCCGTTCCACTAAAGGTTATCAAAAGTATTCACCTTGTTGGAAGTTTCGGCTGTCGGTATGGGGTCCGTGGCATCTTCGTCCACCGAACTGTCGTGGTCGTGGTGTCTTGGCGTCGGGAGCAACACTGAGTCCTGACTTGGTAGAAGCTCGCCGTCCTGTAAACATGGTGTAGATATTATTTTGCCGTGGTCTTGCGTCGTAGGAAAATGTTAAAAGAGATACGTAAAATATTTGATGGAATCAGGCGTTACTTTGCGGAAATCCATTTTAAATAAGATTATATAAAGTGAGTAATTTATAGTTTCAATTCCAACCAGTAAGGGTTGGAAAAGCTATCAGAAACTGGAAATAACCAGTAAGGGTTGGCAAAGCCATCAGTAACTGGGTATAACCAGAAGGGTTAGCAAAGCCATCAGTAACTGGGAATAACCAGTAAGGGTTGGCAAAGCCATCAGAAACTGGGTATAACCAGTAAGGGTTAGCAAAGCCATCAGAAACTGGGTATAACCAGTAAGGGTTAGCAAAGCCATCATTCAGTATAGATCGAACTTAGGCCATTAGACATTCTTTATCGCGGAATTGAAACTATAAATTACTCACTTTATATAATCTTATTAGATACGTAAAACTTTATAATTACTATCATTTTCAGCCTCTTACGGTGCTACTGCTGAGATACTGGCCTTCTCTCAGAGAGAGAGAGAGAGAGGTGTTGGCCATAATCCACCAAAGCGGGCCCAGTGCGGCTTGGTGGATGTCACATGTCCTCGAATTTTGTGGTTCTTGCACATTTGGGTTTCCTCGCGATGTTTCACCGTATATAACTTGACATAAGTAATTGGTGTGGGCCAAGTCGAGATTCGAACTATGGTGCGTCGGATTGGAAGTCGCACCAGTTCCCGCTGGGCCACACTCGCTTATGCAAATGTAGTATAATTCTTGAAGATATTTGTGAAACCCAAGTTGTTTATATATAGAAACAGCTAGATCATTACATCATTGTAGGCCGATGATGTGCTAGCCTGCCAGTTGTCAGCGTACCTAGCATACCACCGAATTGCAATGCCTTTTCACCAAATTATCTTTCTCAAGAAAATAAATGAAATGCTAACTTTCAATGAAATGGAATAAAATTTTGCGTTCAAATCTTTGCACCATGATTTACGTCTTCAGACGCTCCTTGCAAAAGTTCAATTCTGACAACTCCGAATAACAAACATTATGTTAACGACAGCAGAATTATCGACATTCAAACATGTCGCGTAACCGCGCGGTCGTTAATCAACGCCAAAAACCAATTAGAGAATGATATTGTTCTTGGAATATTGATCATAAGCTTTACCGAGATTGAGTGAGACTGATGGAGGGGGATTTTTTGCTAGGCTTTAACTAATGGAACTAGATATTAAACTGCTCTAAGCTATTATTGCTTACGCTGATTATTTTACAAGGTCGTATATTAGGATGGCTCACTGTTTTACTTTATCCTACTAATCCTACTATTATTATAAAAGCCAAAGTGTGTTTGTTGGTTTGTCCTTCTTTCACGCTGTAACGGAGCAACGGATCGACGTGATTTTTGGCATAGTTATAGTTTATGGACCGGAGAGTAACATAGGCTACTTTTTATCCGGAAAAATGCATGGTTCCCGTGGGAACGCGGGTGAAAACCTCGGGCAGAAGCTAGTCTTGGATAAGTTAGCCTTTGATCACTATCTCGATTATGTGTTTAAAGGTGGTAAGCGTGTTAAATCTAAAATAGGACTACATCTTAATTGCAGCTACCCTAACACGCATCAATTTGTTAGTGGGAGGACTAACTCTTCGGCGAGTGTCCGTCTGGGTTGTTACCACCGCTTTGCTCGTGAAGTCTGCCGCCAAGCAGTAGTGTGCAAGCATTACTGTGTTCCGGTTTGATGAGCAGAGTATCCAGTGAAATTACTGAGACTTATGGGCTTATGAGACTTAATACCTAATGTCTCAGGGTAACGAGCGCACTGCAGTGCCGCGCAGGCCTTTGTGTTTCAAAGTTCTGGGTGGCACTGCAATCGTTATGGGCCGGCGTTATGCTTACCATCAGGCAAACGACCAGCTCGTCTCGTTACCTAATAACAGAAAAAAAAATTGCTTAGCGATAAATTTTTAAAATGCGGGTAGAAGTTAACCAGACTAGCACATTCAGCGGCACCAAACGGTGGCAAAGTGCAAAAAGCGTTAGTGTTTTGGCGACTTGCTCAAGCGCACTGCTGGCTCCAACAGTTGATCTCCAGATCTGTGCATGGTACGAGAATACCATGCAGTTCCAATACATATTAAACAAACCGTACCTGAATTGTATCAACGAAAGGCCCAAAAGCTTTCCACGGGCTGAATATGATGTTGCTGTTCTCGTCTCTATCCTGCGGCCCTTCTATCATCACCACGGGACTGGGCAGTATCGTCTGCTGGATTACAGGCTTGCCTTGGATCTGTAGAAATAAATGCAGTATAGTATAAAACAAGTAAATAAAAATACTTATAATAGATAAAAGTATTTTTTCTGGTAACATTCATAACATATTCTTCATAAAAACCTATTAATCATTTATCTATTTTTTTTAATGTTGTTTGGTAACGAGACGAGCTGGCCGTTTGCCTGATGGTAAGCATAACGCCGGCCCATAACAATTGCAGTGCCACCCAGAACTTTGAAACACAAAGTCCTGCGCGGCACTGCAGTGCGCTCGTTACCCTGAGACATTAGGTATGAAGTCTCATAAGCCCAGTAATTTCACTGGATACTCTGCTCATCAAACCGGAACACAGTAATGCTTGCACACTACTGCTTGGCGGCAGACTTCACGAGCAAAGCGGTGGTAACAACCCAGACGGACACTCGCAGAAGAGTTAGTCCTCCCACTAACAAAATTATTTACCCTATGATATCTCTGCTACATTTATGTTGTAAGTTGTTGTCAGCCTCTTACGTTCTCACTGTTGGGATACCGGCCTTCTCTCAGAGAGAGAGATATGGGCCTTAATCCACCGCGCCCAGTGTGGCTTGGTGGATGTCACATGTCCTCGAATTTTGTGGTTCTTGAACATGCCGGTTTCCTCACGATGTTTTACTTCACCGTTTTAGAGCGAGTGTGAATAATCCACCCATAACTTGATATAAGTCATTGGTGCGGGCCGAGTCGAGATTCGAACTGTGGTGCGCCGGATTGAAAGTCGCATAAGTTCCATCTCGGACACACTCACGCAAATATAGCTCAAAATACCTATAATAGATTAAAAGTATTTTTTCTGGTAACATTCATAACATTCCTCAGAAAACATATTTATCTTTTACCTAATTATTTTCCCTTTGATATCTCTATTACATTTATGTTGTAGGTAGACTGTGTATACTAATACGTGACTGACTTAAATTTCTCTATTTTCACTATTATCCTTCTGTGTTTCTGCTGTTCAATTTAAATTAGGCTATCAAACATTTTGGATACTAAACACAACTGAACTGAACTGTGTTGTGTGGGTTGTTTGAACGGTGATTATTTGCACAACATATTTTTTATTCAATTATTTTTGACATTAATATGTTCATCTGTTGTTGTTTGTTAGTGGGAGGACTAACTCTTCTGCGAGTGTCCGTCTGGGTTGTTACTACCGCTTTGCTCGTGAAGTCTGCCGCCAAGCAGTAGTGTGCAAACATTACTGTGTTCCGGTTTGATGAGCAGAGTATCCAGTGAAATTACTGGGCTTATGAGACTTAATACCTAATGTCTCAGGGTAACGAGCGTACTGCAGTGCCGCGCAGGCCGTTTTGTTTCAAAGTTCTGGGTGGCACTGCAAATGTTATGGGCCGGCGTTATTCTTACCATCAGGCAAACGACCAGCTCGTCTCATTACCAAATAACATTAAAAAAAAAACAAATTCTTCCTGTTCAGCATAATACGGTATTTCAGCTAATATTTCTGTGTCCATAACTAACATCTAGTAATCGAGATCTTACATAATCGATCGCTGGTCTGGCGCGAACGAGGAATCGTTCAATCATCCCGATGTCTCTATCAGAGACTCTGCCAAGGCGTACCATTGCCTCCCTGTATAGCAGCTTGATTGATGCATATTGCATCTTGCAAGTTATTAATGGGAGACTAGACTAGACTAACCATTTGTTTTTGAGCTGCTTGGGGTTAACTGACTGAGTCGTTGGATCATCGACGATCATGGACGATCATTTCATTTCATTTCATTTCATTTCATTTGGATTTTACTCTATTTGGACCACGATGGTTTGGTTCTGTGAGGTGTAAAACCGATTGTATTAATATATAGAAAGGATTGAAGAGTTCACGATGAAGCCTGATTCGAAACTCTTGCTCAAAAAAGAGCCATGTAATGTAGACGTTGCCGCTAGTTGCCTGATATGGCCCCTAGCGGAAGTGCCTGCCGCAGATATCAGAAACTCCAAATATAATTATCTTTTATAGTTGATATTGTTATTATTATTTTCAATAATTGAAATAGGAACTGAAACCTCAAAACATTATTTCTCACAGTTGACAGAGTTATTGGAAATAATAAAACAACATTATGATCACTATGCAAAGGTAAACAAATTTAATGGATTTTTTATCGTGGTTTATCAAAAGAGAAATATTTATTTGTGAAAACTGAAAGGCCAGTTCGGATATTGAAAATGCTCAATAAGTAATTCAATTTATTCCGGATATATAAAATGCAATAACTTAAATATTTCATCAATGTGTACCAGCTAAAGTGACTTTTCAAAAAGCGGGAACCGAGTTCTTCTATGAGATATACCCTAGAATTTAAATCGGTCGACAATAGGCGGGGATAAAGAGTAGCATCGCAAAAAAATATATACTGAGAAATATTGCGACACCTACTCCTTTTTTTGGGATTCGATTAAAAAAGCTTAAAAAAGGGACACCACAAGGTTTTATATTTTTAGATATGTCTTTAGATGATTAAATTTTCTTTTTTTTATTTGGTTACAATGATAGTTATCGCTCAAAATACTGAGCATTTCGAGACAAATGAAATTTTTCGGGGTCTTTTTTGCGATTTTTTTACAAGATTCTGGGCCATTTCTATATAACATTTTATAGACACTTGGCTCTACTACTGTATTTTTTTTTTGCATGTAATATATGAAAACGGAGATTTGCGCGGCGAAAAACAGGACCTTTTTTGGACGTTTAGCTTTAGCCACGCCTTAAATTTCTTCGATGAGGTAACGTAAAAAAATGATACACAACGTGGGACTTCAAAGCGGAAGGGGGTCGCACCAGAGAGCACGTACAAATATATTGCTAAATGCAAAAACTGTATTCAAAGTTCTCGCACCTATCAGAACAAAGTCTATTTCAGCGTGCATTTTAGGGCATAGTCACACTTGGTGAATAAGGCAAAGCTGATCTTTTAAAGAATTCTTGGAAAACGAATTGGTAAAGTTTTCCTTATAAATTCGATTTTGCCCGATTTTACTGACTGTATATAGTTGAGAATTAATCTCAAATGAAAATCTGGCTACCGTTCTCCATGTCACCAGTCTAGATGTAATGAGTTACCAGCGTTGACCACAATATCACTACACGACCATTTTCTATACTTGTCCAATAATGTAAACAAACTCAGTGGATGCCAACCAATGACAACAATTATAGTGATCCAATCGCAAACCAATGATATGATTCGAATTTGAATTTCTATCTATGCCAATGGTCTGTGAGCCATCAAGTTTTTTTACATTATTGGACAAGTATAGAAAATTATCGTATACATACCAAACGTTACAGTAAACAACAAATACTATCGAGTTTTCTAAACCAATTACTAAAGTTACATTACATAGTCGTATTTTCATATAATTTTATATTGAAACCTTACAAAGTTTCTAAACGAAGGTTTTTACGAAGAAACCTTCAATCGAGACTATTTTAATAAGAAATCGAGCTGGATTTATTATTTTGCTTCAAAATTGGGTTTACAATAAAAAAACTCGAAACCCACTGAGCTTCGAACACGAACAAAATGAGCAGCAAAAATACTTTGATAGGTTGCAACTAATGAAGAAGCAAGGCCAAAATGTTTTTCCTTTTTTTCTTTGAACTGAATTTCTTTGCTGGCTCGGTGCGCTTCGGTCCTAAAAGAGTTAATTAAAAACGGAGCTTGTTCCTTTTTTATTGCAAAAAAAACACAGTTTCTAATTAATCTGGCATCGGAATTCAAAGTCGTCTAGTATATTAAGTTTCTCTTTCGATATTTATTAAGTCTTAGTATTAGTAATACTCAATTCATCCCAGTTGGTAACTAATTAAAAAAAACTATTGCGTTTTGCTTTGGTAGCTTTTATATTTATATTTAGACAAAAATCTGTACCAAGCACTTTAAAGGCTGCTCTTTTGAGAGCCAGTCTTGGCGTGTCACCTTCGACCGCATTGTTACTTAGGATGAGGTTACATAACGGTCAAACGCAAACTTTGTTAGTGGTAGGACTAACTCTTCTGCGAGTGTCCGTCTGGGTTGTTACCACCGCTTTGCTCGTGAAGTCTGCCGCCAAGCAGTAGTGTGCAAGCATTACTGTGTTCCGGTTTGATGAGCAGAGTATCCAGTGAAATTACTGGGCTTATGAGACTTAATACCTAATGTCTCAGGGTAACGAGCGCATTGCAGTGCCGCGCAGGCCTTTGTGTTTCAAAGTTCTGGGTGGCACTGCAATTGTAATGGGCCGGCGTTATGCTTACCATCAGGCAAACGACCAGCTCGTCTTGTTACCAAATAACATAAAAAAAACATAAAAAATTTCGCTTCCAATAGTATCCTGTTGGAAGCGAAATTTTTGTGATGTATATATTTGTGTGAACATCTGCTAGTGTCGGTTAACACTATAAAAAAATTGCTTTAAAAAAGCGACGAACTGACTTCAGTGACAAACTACTGATTTTGATGATATTTCTATGGCACCAATTTGAAAGTATATACTTTCAATTAATAAAAGAATTTTCCAAATCGGTTTATAAATAACGGAGATATGGTAACAAACATAAAAAGAAATACCCGCCGAATTGAGAACCTATTCTTTTTATGGAAGTCGTTTAAAAAGAAACAGAATTGAGTGAAATAGTAACAAAAGTATAAACACGATTATTATAAGGGGATATTTACCGCAGCTATTATTAGAAGGGGATTTCACCAGCTAATAATAAACACGTTAAATATCCCGTTATAACGTCTATCAGTTAAAAATGGTTATAACAGTTTAGAACAGTGATTTTAGTCCGTGTATAGAAGTTAGATATACGAATGGATACCAAAAATATGCTAGGTATTTTCACAAGATAGTGAAAGGATCACATACAAACAACAGCTGTACTCCTTGATACAGCTCATATTATTACTTAATCCGGGTACAGATTATTTGCAATGTGAACGCACGTGGACCGTACAAAGCGTTCATCGAAAAATGCCAATTCACGTAGACTGCACGCAATTGTTTTTTGTGCGTCCACGGACATATTAAAATGCATGAAAAATCTTACATTTCATGTTGTTACAAATAATTTGTGCAGGATTTTAGTACCGCAGGCACCGGTGGGTTCAATACAGTCGCTAAGCCTTACTTTTTTTGCAATACACTTTTTTTTTTTAATATCATAAATGATGTTATATAAAGTGATGCATAATACACGTGCTATAACAAACGATTGAATTACAAAACTATAAAAACTTACAGCAGTCAAAAACAAGCGGATTTCTCAAGAAACTACCAATCTTTTTCCGTTAAAATACTTGAAGTTAACAATCTCACAAACTTAAATAAGTCAGTTGTTATTTCTTGCACTGTTGCATTTTTTAGTGCTTTCTTAGCACGTACGGACCTAGGAATGTATTTTGGGGGCCCTGGTAAATTCGGCCAATAAAATGCCAATGATTCATCAGATGACAAACACGGAAGTTTGTAATGTTGTAATACATTCAAACACAAAATATTATTTAAATGTATAATTTACCAAAAAGTTATAAAAATGTAAGTCGATTACTTACATATTTCATTCATAATTATTTATGAGCTTAATAGTAATAAAAAAAATCTTATTTAAATAAAACGCGAAAACTTAATTTTTTAGCTTTTTTGTTTATTTTTTTAATGTTAATTAATAAAATCATAAAAAACAACAAATAAAGGTTCATAGGCACTAAGGCTAAGCTATAACTATTCAGCGACAAATCTAAGGTGGACTCATTATTCCATAATTATATCAAAATTCTAAACAGTTTTAACATATCGAAGCTATAGTCTCCCTTTAGATTCATCTGTGAAGCTTAGCTTAAGTTTAGCGTTTTCTAACCTCATCGTCCACAGATGAGAAAATCTAACCTAACCTAAAAAGGCTAATAAAACATTTTCTTTATGGGACTTATTGACCCCCAAAATATTAGTTTAGGAGACTCCATAGTCTCCAGAACGAATATTCATCAGTAATATGCATCAGTGACTTTGTGAAATACTTTTATAATATCACAATAAGTTAGGTGTATTTATTATTTATTTATAATTCTGTATGTATCTATGTTTCTGAATGCACCTCTGTGTCCTACTGGACTGTTATTGGCAAACTTGAAGTAACGATGTTAAAATGAAACTTTGTCTGCTGGCCACTTATTGCGTTTTCTGTCGCTTTACTAGTCCTTTTTACTTCGTGTTTAACGTAGTTTTTGTTGGTAAATTAGGTTCGCTTTTCTTGCTAGGATATAATCAAGTTCATTTTAATCACGCAAGAGTTAATCAGGATAGGTTTGTTGCTACGCACCTATAGTCAGTGTATTGCGTAGTACTAACTCTTCTGGGAGTGCCCGTCTCAGTGGGTAGGTACAATTGCTTTGCTACCAGGTGGTATGACAAACTCTTCTGCAAGTGTTTGGCTGGGGGAGTACCACCACTTGTCTCGTTCTGCCGCCAAGCAGTAGTGTGCAAGCGTTACTGGTTTGATGGGTATAGTCAGTGGGACGACTGGGCTTTTGAAAGAACAGAAGGAGCGCTCGGGCAATTTTTGACGGCCTAAGCACCTAAGCAATGTATGTCTCTATTCTGAGCTGATGTTGTAAGGAGAAACTTAAGCTAATTTTAATTTGGAAAAAGAATTAGGGTTCCGCGCAAAAAATAAAAACCATGAAATCCAATATCACCACGCGGGTAAATCCGCGTGCAGCAGCTAGTTATACCTAATTTAGAAATAATAATTAAATATAAGATGATTTAATGATAAATTTTGCTTTGTCACTCCAATGTATTACCGACGTATTTTACCACATCTTTTTTTCACTACCTTTATCAATAAAAAAATATACCACACCACCATTATTTAGCTTACATAACATACATTACGTACTGGCACTCAACCGGACGGCCAGTCACAAAGGTCCACTCTCTTATGAAAGCGAGTAACAAAAAGGACAAAATACAATTTTTCAAATAAAGCTTTATTCCGTTTGCGTCGCGTTTCGGACATCACAGGATTAGAGTTGTTTTATCACAAACTGCGGGTGACAGGTCTGTCGACACGACCGACGCGTCGACGCGTCGAGTCGACTTGACGCCTTGTCTCTCGACAAGTACGGGATTGAATTTTTGTACAATAGGTACTCTCAATCACATCAAAAACTCTTTAGTTGCACACCAAAAGGAAGTTTTGTTATATTATATTCTATCTTTGTTTTTTACATTTATAGCTTTTGTATTAAGCCAGCACCTAAACTATCTGCAATGCAAATCAAAATCTTTTTAGTAGTTACGGAGTTACGTGGTAACAAATATTCACACACACAAACATTCGCATTTATAATATGACTAGCTTCTACCCGCGGCTTCACCTTTCGCGCGGTATTTGTCTTTATAACCTGTGTTACCCCAAAATCTAAATAATCTACATTACAAATTTCATAAAAATCGGTTTTGTTGTTACGGAGAAACGTGGTAACAAACACACACACACACACACACACACACACACACACACACACACACACACACACACACACACACACACACACGCACACGCCCGCACGCATGCACGCACGCACGCACGCACACACAAACTTTCGAATAGGATAGGAAGTAGGATTGGATTACTTATTGATGAATAACATTGACAGTATGTTTCAATGGGACCATCCACAAAAAAAACGATATTTTTTTAAGAAAATACACTAATTTATGTTATATTTCAAGTGCTGATATGATCAAAAGTGGTGGTAGAATAGTGGTGTACAGAGTGAAGCTACCAGAACATACCAACCGGTAACAAGTGACAAAGTGTAACAAATTTTAACATATTTGATGGAATCAGGCGTTACTTTGCGGAAATCCATTTTGAATAAGATTATAAGATTATCGCGGAATTGAAACTATAAATTACGCACTTTATAAAATCTTATGTAACAAATTTTGGCTACCAAGATATATAGCCAGGATGGCTTTAGATAACGCCTTGCCACCATGCTATAGTTACATCATAATGTTGCAAAATGAAGAAGGAATGTTGCTGTTATACAAAAAATAATATTCGTTTTATATATAATTAATATTTTATACCGTATTTAATATCGTAATATAAATTTATAACGCTGCCAGTTGAGACCGAGAATTTATTTATTTTATTAATTATTTGTGACCAATAGTGCATTGAAATACAAAATGAAATACTTCGCATATTGGCGGAGAACGACCAGAAATTGTATTTGTGACTAAATCTCTTACAAAAAACATATTGACACGACTTACTTCTTCGGGTGTGGTTTGCTTTATCGGTAACAATGTAGACTGTTCGCCTGACAAAGGGTACACTTTTTGTTTGTTTACTGTCTTGTGTCATACACCAAGTGTCAGCTAAATAATGGACGCACGTCTTGCCTATGTGGACAATAAATATGTAAGATAAGGTCGCATATGCTGACGTATCTAGAATCCGTACTAAAATTCGAAAGTGTTTTTGTTTGTTAGTTAGTTTGTCCTTCTTTCACGCACCGTCGCGGAGTAACTGATTAACATGAATTTTGTATAGAAATAGTTTATGGGGAGGAGAGTAATACTGCCATTACACGGCCATACATGTTTTCATTTTGCTGTCAAAATAACCACGGTTTTGCAACAAACGCCCTTATTCACAAAAGCTCAATAAGATAATCTATGCTTTAAACTGATCTGTCAACCTCTCGTTGACGGAAGATGTTACGCGTGAAAAAGAGACAAAACACTTTCTAGTAATTAAGTAAGTTACAGAACGTTTACGAATAAGAGCGAAAGTGTATGTACCGGTGGGTAATTAGTCCAAGTCATATTGACTTAACCACAAACCGGCATCATGACCTATACGTAAAAGATCACGTTAAATATATTATAAAAGCGAGGTTAATGACAGCCGAGCAGAAAGAACAAAATGGAATTAGCAACACAAAGGGGAACCCGGGACGCTGTATGAATAAATTTCTCATACATGACTTTTGTACCGGGGAGCTATCGGACGTTCTTCTAGGGTGCTAGGGATGGGAAGCGCGCAGATACGGATAGGCGTAATGAATACGGACAGAGGTAATATATAGATAGACACGACAGACACCGGATATGAGTGAGATACGGCTTTCAGACCTAATGAAATTTATGGTTGTAACATGTGAAGATATTTCATGACTTATTAGTATTACATGAACGAGATATGACGTTCAAAGTATGCATATTTTTGTTTTAAACAATTAATTTTTTTTAAGCTTTGTTGTTGTAAGCATGTTATGAGAATAGGTTAAAATTAAAATATCTGGAATCAAAAACTAGGAGGTACTTTTATTGTACGTTTGCTGTACCTATACGTGAAGCAATAAGTGCATGGACGGCGATGGAGAAATGTCATTTGAATTTCCTAGTTTCTCGTTTCCCATCACTGCCCTCATATCGCAGGAGTATTGCATACGAAGTTGACCAATTATTTCTGTATATACTGTGTTGAAATATTTTATTAAACATTAACTATTTATTACGAAAAATGTTTGAGGATTTAAACAGCAATATGTACGAAGTATGTAAAACCAATTACGGTAAATGTTCCACATCACTAGCTCTAGTTTCCGCTTTAAACGAATAATTCACATTAAAAATTTATTGCTCGCAGCAGAAAATTCCGCAGAATATGACAAAAAATTCGTTTTCAGAAAGTAATATTTTTTTAATATTCAAACCATTATAAGGATAGGTAAACTGAAAAACTCACGTAATACGACGTATTTACAAAAACCGAAACCAAATGGTTTTGGTAAGCATACGGTTTCAATATTTCGCGGTTACAAACACAAACACCTATATAACTGCTTCAAGCAATTAAGTAAGGCTAAGATTAAATACTCAACATGGCCGGTGTACCAACCAGGGCAGGGGTCCCGCAGGGCTAGTCCTATCCAAATGGGTTAGCTAAACCTTTGATCCAAGTAACCTGACATTTAATTTTGTCCCCTACGGTGTTACGCGCCAATCATACTGATGAAGTTTGCGAGTCGTAATTGTTTTCGGACAGGGAATAAAGCTGTGTATTCAGGAGGGTACAAATGGCACGGGACACGTGTCACCAGAGAGGTTTCTACTGTTACTGCATAGCGCGATGTTGCCAAACTTTGTAACACGTATCTATAATTGAAATGAAATGTTAAGCAATTCGCTTCCATGTATCTTTGTAACTATAATTACAAATTGTACGAGATACTCAGTACCTAGACCCGTACATTTTAAATGCGTAAGTTTTGTTGGTTTGTCTTTCATTTACACCGCAA
The DNA here is from genome assembly GCA_907269065.1 of Crocallis elinguaria. Taxonomy (NCBI): domain Eukaryota; kingdom Metazoa; phylum Arthropoda; class Insecta; order Lepidoptera; family Geometridae; genus Crocallis; species Crocallis elinguaria. The sequence goes on along the minus strand of OU026079.1, from coordinate 3,117,139 downwards.
CGGAGCAACGGATTGACATGATTTTTTGCATAGATATAGTTTATGAATCGGAGAGTAGTAAAGTTTATAAAGGAAAAATGTACACCTAGTTCCTGTGGAAATGGCCAGGTGGTTGAAATCAAGGTTGGAAGCTAGTATCGTTCTCGTAATATGTTTTACGTAATATGTATTCTAATGTGATATTTAAATATTCATTGTGGTAACTGAGTATTTCGATATTCGATTAAATTTCGATATAATGTAAAGGTTTAGTTCAGAAAACAAAGTAAGAACCAGCCGTAGCTGTAGCCAAAATATTCATTACAGCAGTAAACCAAACTCGCTTTCAACAAGAGACATCAAAAATCGTCTCACAACTGAAACGACGTAACTTCGTTATCGCTAAGTAGCAGCTTTTGAAAACTTCGCCTCGCAAATAAAAGTTACAAGTTTAAAACGACACCCTCACCTTTATTTATTGTTGTTACAACAAATACTTTGGAAGAGGACCGATACAACAATAATGATACAGTAACATAACTTTGTATTAAACGATTATTTGTCGCGTTTCTACTAATATTTTACAATTTTTTTAAACGAAATATACTTACGTTTATTTAATATATATGCCTAAAGTAGAAGCAAAACGCTTCGTGCTTAGATATACGGAATATTTACGACGTATCAATGGTGCTTTGCCATTTGTCTGGTTACTATCTAATTACAAAGAGGTGAAAGGAATTCTATCAAATTCCAAGATTCAAAATTGCACATTTTGCCATGCTTGAGTTACTGTATAACTAATCTATTGAGACACGGTGTAATTTTATTACTTTACAGGAATGAGACGACCTTCTTTATCTCGAAAGGTTGTTCGTAAACAACCTTCAATATTTCTCTCGGCAATATTGAAGAGTAATTAATTAAAGGGAGGTTTTCATTATATTAAAATGCCAAGACACGTCAGCACATACCTGTGTTGTAATATAGGCTTGAGCAAATAGAAAACAATATCAAATATAATGACTTTTGGCAGATTGAAAATTTAATAATTCGAAAACGTGTGATGTTTTTACCACAACTTATAAATAGCTCTACAGAAACATAATAGTACATTTATATTACGTAGTACAATTAAGTCTAGCTGACGTCTCAAAGGTAAAGTGTGTAGACAAATTTGGAACCACAAGTAACTGAAAACATGTAGTATCGTCGCGTGAAAAAGTGCGTGCTACCATACTTAGGTATAACAACGTTTTGTGCAAGTGTGGTACACACAATTCTACGCGATGATGATTCAATGATCGGCAGATCGAATCCTATGGTAAGCTAGCCCTAGCTGGGCTAGTTACCATATATGTGAAGTTAGTGGGGTTATATGAGTCTTAATAACTTATGTCTCAGCTAACGAGCGCAATGCAGTGCCGCGCAGGTCTTTATGTTTCAATCTTCTGGTTGGCACTGTGTTGTGACTATCGGGCAAACGATCCGCTCGTCTCGTTATCCAATAGTATTGTTAGTGGGAGGACTAACTGTTCTGCGAGTGTCCGTCTGGGTTGTTACCACCGCTTTGCTCGTGAAGTCTGCCGCCAAGCAGTAGTGTGCAAGCATTACTGTGTTCCGGTTTGATGAGCAGAGTATCCAGTGAAATTACTGGGCTTATGAGACTTAATACCTAATGTCTCATGGTAACGAGCGCACTGCAGTGCCGCGCAGGCCCTTGTGTTTCAAAGTTCTGAGTGGCACTGCAATTGTTATGGGCCGGCGTTATGCTTACCATCAGGCAAAAGACGAGCTCGTCCCGTTACCAAATAACATAAAAAAAAAAAAAATACAAAATAATTACAACTAGAGAATGTGTTGGAAATCTGTGGCCAAGCATCTATCGATGTGTTTTGAGATCCAGTTCTATATTTCTAGATTTATCGTATTTAACAGTTTGTATGAAATTGAGGTAAGGGTTGGTTAAGTTACTACGATAACAACATTATTATGGTGACATAAGTCGATTCCATACATTTTAAACTTTTCTACTCTGGATAGCGAATTGTAGAAAGACAGTTGGTCTAGCCCCGGCCAAGTAGGGTATTGTTTACTTTTAAGAACGGGACTTAATCGCGATAAAAACACAGGTTTATATTTACCTCGACGTTTCGACCAAGTTGCATTGATCGTGGTCACGAGAAGACAAAAACACAGGTTTATATTTACCTCGACGTTTCGATCAAGTTGCATTGATCGTGGTCACGAGAAGACAAAAACACAGGTTTATATTTACCTCGACGTTTCGATCAAGTTGCATTGATCGTGGTCACGAGAAGACAAAAACACAGGTTTATATTTACCTCGACGTTTCGATCAAGTTGCATTGATCGTGGTCACGAAAAGACAAGGGTATGCTGGGTAACCTCCACTTGGTGCACCCTGGGTATCTGCCAACAACCTTTTCTCTGGCAACAACTGTCACATAGCAGATAACTCGGCCAGGAGGGCTCCTCCTCGTGCTCCTCTGGTGGGATCAGCAGAGGGCTCAGCGGATGGGGAAGAAGGGCTGAGCGGAGCCCCTAGGGCGCAGTGAGGGGACTGCGGGACTTGAGCGTCATGAGCTTAGGCGCTCAAGCAACATTGGACGAATAGGATGAAAATGTGATGGGGCACGCTGTTGTCCTGAGATCAGGGAGTAAGGTTAACCCACTTCTCCCACTGGCAGCGCACCAATAATGGACGAGACCTCAGGAGGAGGAGAGGTGAAGTATTGGTGGTGTTGGCTTCCCCAAGTGGTCATATGCATGAGGATTTATAACGACGCTAAAAAAGGCACCGGCCAAGTGAGATAGTGGTCTAAATGCTAACCTAACGTGAATAAAAAAATATGTACTTTACACCCACACATTTCTTGCCCCATAAAAAGAAGCTAATCTACATTTTTGGTCCCCCGACGCGCTGTCTCGCGTTATTCCCACATTCCGTTACTTTATGTGCGAATTTATAGAATTACTTATACCGTGTAAAGGTGACATTATTTCTAAGTATCTGGGAAAAAATGGGGCGAGATAATGTGGCTTTATTTTTTTAAATTGAATTAGGATGATATTTATGACTGAAATTTGTCTGTATTCTATAGGTCTCTCGTGCATTTGATTTCGTTGCTGTTTTTTGTGCTGGATTCAGGTTACTGTGTTGGGGTGTGTCGTGGCGTGACAGAACGATATTGAATTCATACATTTGGTATGGTCAGGGTCACAGTAATGTTGGGTTGTGTCGGAGCGCCTCATCTCGGGTGTGTCGCGGAGCGACAGAATTGTTAGGGGCACCTTAGACTCTCAAGCAAACGTACGTTTGCTTGTCAGAATAACAACGCTTTTGCGTCAAGCGCGCATTGTTTTGAGCGATGACAATCACTTACCAGGTGGCAGAGCTAACTCTTCCACGAAGTGGTAGTACTAAGTCTTCTACCAGGTGGTAGTACTAACTCTTCTACCAGGTGGTATTACTAACTCTTCTACCAGGTTCGTTTACTATATAGGTGGTAGGACTAATTCTTCTACCAGGTTATAAGACTAACTCTTTAGCAGGTAGTAGGACTAGCTCTGCCGAGTCAGGGCCGCGCAGGCTTTTGTTTTTTAAAGTGCTCAGTGCCACTGGAATTTAAAATGTGCTGGCGTTATGTTTACCGTCAATCAAACGACCATCTCGTCTCAACACCCAATAGTATAAAAAATAACCCAACGATAACAGGCTAACGCGATCAAAATAGGAGTTCAATTCTGAACAAAACGCATGCAGAATTCCATCAGCGTATAATATACGACTTTGTTTACTAGTCGACAAGTACCCAACGCGTATGAAAGAAAGCTGATTACGGGTCTCGGTCTCATGAATATCAATGATATTATTAACGTGGAATATCACCGATGATGTCACGGGAGGTATAGGGCTTCTTGTTATCTTGGGAAATTCTTTCGTGGTGCCAAAATTTTCTTTATTTTCTGAGAGCAGGTATCTGTCTCTTCTTTGATTAGTGCATATGAAAGTAATTGTTGAACAATTACATTTATATACGCATAAATTGCCGCGTGGTCCTGGCGTATGAATAGGCCATCTCCATTTTTTTTTTGCGCCATAAAAGCCGTCTTATAGTATATCCAGGGAATTAACAATTACAACAGATTGTAATCTAATAAAGCACTGTAACCGGTGGCTTTATCACTAAGCAGCGATCTTTTCCAGGCGACCAGTATGCTTATTGTGATAGCTAATGCTTAGTGATGCATATTTTTTATAACAGAAAAAATCTGATACAATCCATGGTGGTGATGGTGTCATTCCTGTGAGACATCATCTACAAGTAAAGTTAATAAATACCCTCTGAAGCTACGGCAGTAGAAATTTGGGTTCCTAATTTTTAAAAATGTTTATTCCTCTTCACGATCTTCAGCTGACAGACGTCTACTGCTGCACATAAGCTTGCTTCATCAAGCAAAGAGGTTTCTCCCTTGCTAGGTTGCCATTATATACCTGCCATGTGGCGTCTGGATGATTGCAATAGATTTTGAGGTTGGCCGAGAAGAACGCTGTTATTTCCTTATCCAATTCGAGTGATACCCGCGAGAAGAGAACGCATTGAATATAGACAGGGATTTGGAAATTTTAATGAATATTCATCACACATTAAGATATAGTGTGGCTAATTGGGTACCTATTTTATAATTCTCATAGGCTTACTCAGGCTTAGTCTAGTATGTTCTATGTTCATATATTAAACAATTGTTTTGATTAATAATAGCTCAGTGATAGAGTATGCCATATGGGTCACTAATGAAACGTATTTTTAGTATTGTGTAAAGTATCGTAGAATTACTACTGATACGAGTAAGTGCTAATTAGTTTTTGGAATATGAAATAACCTGGAACTTGGCACTTTGTAATGAGACACGTCACGCACAAGACATTTTTAACCGAATGCAGAAAAGGAGGTTATCAATTTCGACTCGTATATCGCAGTATTAGCAGTGCCTCGTGGCTTTGCCCACGTAGCCTAAGATACTACTTATAACATCAGCTATCTGCCAGTGAAAGTCACGTCAAAATCGGTTCCGCCGTTTTGGAGATTCGGAACAAACAGACAGAAAGAAAGATAAACATTTTAAAAATTGAGTTTTTGTTATAGGTACCGCTGTTATATTGACATTACAAACAGACACTTCAATTTTATTTATTACACACTACTGCACAAAAAAGGAGTGTATATGTGTTTAGGGTTCAAGTATGTGAGTTTCTTTATTCCACTATAAGTTGTAAATGCCTGAACAGATTTGGACGTATAGGGCATCGTTAGAATCCTTACCTCATCCCAAGTGATACTGGCTAGGGTAGTTGTGTTTTGTTATGTAACTTTTTTATATAATATGTATAGATTTACATTTAAGTCGGTTTCTGCCTTTCTTTGTACAAGACCAGCCGAGTTTTACAGCGATTGCTCGACCGGTTCCAAGGTATTCAATACCTCTTCATCACGGAGCTACCCACGCGCGCTGCGACTGGTTGCCAAGCATGCAATTGCATTGGGTACTATGCACCTTAGTCAATCCGATTATACATAATAAAAATATGAGTAATAAATATCAATGGAAGTTTTAACCGAGAATTATTTATATACAACGTAAATTGATGGTGATAAAAAATGTGCACGAAAGATTATTTTATCACGACATTACCATATTTCTAAATCATAAAATAATACATCGATTAATTACTACGCAAACAAAAAATTAATTTACGAATTTCACTATCAATTATCATAATGTTAAATCTACTTAACACAAAATTTACTCCCATTGAATATTAAATCCAATATCCCCAAGTAATAGTTTATCTACTCTCCCAGTTAGTCTGGATACTAGATTACGTGTAGTCAGCTAGATAGTAAAGTTGTGTAATCAATGTGCCTACTAACTTTAATGAAAACTTGCATGAAGTAAATTAGAGACGCATTGATCGCAAATCCGACTTCACTGAAAACTAATGAAGAATCTTGGGATTGGAACTTCGAAGCATGGATAAAATTAATGAAATAAATTTTATACTTAGTTTAAATCTCTCGCCATTTGATTGCTACTGTAACGTATCACAATGGAGTAGGCAATCGCTACAAAGCGGGTCTGCTAGATGGAGCTAAGGGCTTGTAAGCCGGAAAGAAAAACATCATATGAAGAATTTCGCAGTCAACATCGATTGCTTCCATAGCCTAGTTGGTTAAGGCGTCTGGTCTAGCTAACCAGAAGACACACGTTCGAATCCTGTTGGCAGCGAAATTTTTGTGATGTATACATTTGCGTGAGCATGGATAAATTTAGAATAATGACATGCTATTGGATCACTGGCGATCTTGCGACAAATATTAACGATTTTTTATGAAATTGTGACTTATTTTTAACGACTGGTCATCGTCTTTATCAGCCAAAAACGTCAAGTGCTGAACATAGGCCTCCCCCATAAAAGGGGATGTTGCTATAATAAACCACGCTTGGTAGGCGTTTGTGTTTGCAGATGATTATGATATTGAATATATATGAGGGAGAATGCTCATTCCCTAGATACTCGCATATCCGAGATCTTGCGGCATCCACGGGAAGAGATGAAGAGGTAAAATTCTTAGCCAGGACTACAATGTCTGTCGTCTGTTACTCGAGTAAATTTTGTAAGTATCCCAACCAGGGTTTAAGCAAGTCCGTAAATTAATCTTACCTGCAAAACCAGTGCATAAGATTCTTAATAAGAAGCAAAATAACATTCAAAAGGTGAAAAGAGAGCCGCGAGATATTACAAGAGGCAAGTTTAAAGGGGCACCTTTAACCGGACAAAGAAGTTACCACCAAAGAAGGGGCAATAGGGAAACAAGCGTCGACCGAGTTTCCGATAAAATGGAACATACACACTTAAGCCAGTACTGAAGGTTTATGAGAACGAAACTGATTGTGCTCTTGCAGTTCTAGCCTCTTTTTAAGCCTAATAAATTTAAAGTGATCGTCATCATCATCAGGCGGAAAATGTTCACTGTTGAACATTGGCCTCCCCATGACATCATCATTATGGCAAAATCCCCCTTGATTTTGCCATAACTATGATGTTGACCAAGGAAAATGCTGCTGCCCTTTCCCGGGTTATTTCCTTGCCGGCTCTTAAGGCACCTACAAAAAGATGGGGTGGTAAGATTCTTAGCCGGGACTGTGATGTATAGTGGGGAAGTGATTAAACTTTATAAACACGGGCTCACTAGATGCTACCTATTATAGCTCTCTGAGGTTCAGAACGTCTTAAAATCGGTCGAGCTATAGACTGATTTGAATTGAATCTAGACTGATTTGAATCTAGACTGATAAATGTATATCTCTCCGTCTAAACATAATCTGATCTGACGAAACCTTATTCACTGCAAAGATTATTCTACGGTGAAGGCAGTTCTCTCGTTTTGCGCAAATACGTTGCGCGGACCACGTCCGGCGTTCTTGATACTTTAAGCTTATATTAGCGGTATTTGTGAACTTGTTTGTGCACTCCAACTAGAACATCCAGCGACTGCCCGATTTTTGGAACTTTAAACTATGTTGTTTAGGTACTCAAATAAGGTTGTTCAGTTACGATGTTTTGGCTCTCTACTGGCTGGGTTAGCTTTGTTTAAAAACATAAAGTTCCCTAAATTATAGACTTCATTTGTGATAAGATTAACGATAACAACCAATGTACGGTTCCTACGTACGGTTGATAGTTCTGTCGTTAATGAAACTAATTAATTTAACTAATTTATATATTTAACTGATTTATGCTATATGATTTCTGATATATGATTTTTGATATAATATGACGAGCACGATCGATCGACGGCGCGATTACGAACGAACTCAACTGTCAATCCGCGGGTCACGGGCGCGATCGGTATGAAAATGCTGATAATGTACAAAGTATAAAATAGCCAATATTACAAAAATGTACGATGGCTCGTACAACCAATTACATTTATCACATTAGGTAATAGTAGTTAATGTACAGTTACAGATTACAATAATGTCAATTAAAAGAACAATTAGGTACTTAGTTGAAAATTCAATGTAAAAAAAAGTAATTAAAAAAAAAGCCAAATGATGGAGCCAGAAGGTGAAAGTGTGTTTTTTAGTTTCTTTAAATTATATAAATAAATCCACCTTGTGTGAATATTCTCGCTCGGCTTGCGTATCTAATCAAACAAAATTATTGATTGCAACATAAAAAAGTTCTGTGTTTAATAAAAAAAGAATCTACGTCAAAATCGGCATATTGTTTCCATATTTTAAATTATTATATGTTTTGTATAGCATTTATTATTTACTTTCATTATTTGCACCTACTCATATGCTTTTTTAATGTTTATGTGCCTGTCCGTCTATCTTCTGTACTTTTGTTATTACCTATTCAATCTATAATATAAGTGAAAACTTTTAAGTAGCCTTCCACATGTGTAATATAATTTATATATGTTTACCTAGCTGTAAGTTTTCCTCAATAAAAATAAATAAATAAATATACAAACTACAATATAAACACTACCACAGCATATAACACATACAAACAAACCACTCTCTGTTGCTGTTAAAAATAGCTTCACGGAAAGTATCTTAACTGTGACTCGAACCTCACTCAAGGTAATTTCAAACTTGAGCCACACATTACATCAATATTTGAGTACAATCCCATTTCCGCGGCAAAAGACGCGGTGCACTCAATATTTTACCAGATTCAATTCAATTTGTTCAAACATGAACGTATTGTGGGAAAACGTAAAAAGGCTCGATTGCTCGCAATCCGTTTAGACATTGTGACGAAAGTGAACAGAAAATTGGTATTACTGTTGATGTTTTAGAGTGCTTTTAGGAACTGGGTTGATCTAACTCATTTGTATTGAAACTTTTTGATTGGTTTAGTTGTGATTTATGATTATTTGTAATTTGTTTTATAGGAACGTTTGTTTTCTGTTAAGCGTCCTATACACGATTTTTATTTTATTACAGACTTTTTAACTACGCCTTGTAAATATTTATAGCATTTCAACTGACTTCAAAAAGGCAGGACGTCTGTATTTTTTGTGTGTATGTTACGTGATGTCTCGGAAACTACTTATAGATTTGAATGGGGTAGATCTCGAGGTAGTTCCATATATTTTTTTTCAAGATCGTTTGTTGTTCTCCGAAGCTAGACGACGGAAGGCAGTTCCAGATTTTTTAATAGGAGTTTCGTAGCTCAGTGGTGGCTGTCCGCCGGTTTGTAGGTCGGTGGGGCAAAGGCACGGATTCGTTTAAGGATATCATCATCCTCATCATCATCACCGTCATCATCTTCCTCATCCACATCATCAGTTGGAAAATGCCCACTACTGAACATCAGCCTCCCCATTAGGGAAAGCTTTTGCCATAATACACTGAATACATTGCCATAATACAATATACTTTTTAGGAAATCATTGTGGTGCAATCATAACGAGCAAATTTTTCTAGTAGACTTAAAACTTTGTGACCCTGACAACGAATGTCTTCTTCTAGATCGCAAGCATCATTTCACATCGGTCATTTTTGCAATTTTAACACGTATTCTGACGATAATCAGATTCGTAGATTGCAAAAACGATGGTACCTAAATTTACTTTATTCAGAGCTTTGATTATGTAATTAAGAGTAATATTAAAGACTAGAATGTTGTGTTTGACTAATTTAAAAATGTAAATATTGATGTAGCCCTACTTATCATCTAGATAGCTACGAGTATTTCTATCTACTAATTACTTAGCCCTATTCGACAAGCTTTACATCTCAGAGATTGAAACAAGACACGAAACTATTATTATAATTTAAGTCCCATTAAGATTGCCGAACAATTATAACATGGCAACAAAATCCAAGATTAATCTCTCTAGAAAATCTACCAAGACGTTCTCGGCGGGGAAGCGTAAAGCGTTGGTATTTATTAGGTAGATAGGTACCAAGAGTGAACACTCCGCTCATTTATCACTCGTCGACGTCGACGTCGCTTCACGTCAGCCACATCGCGACGCGAAACACGAGACAAATTGATGTCGCTGTGGTTTTTAATTGAGTAATAGTTTTGCTCTAGATATTTATTAAACACTGCGGAAACCTTAATTGTTTACGATTGGTAGCATTTGGCTACTATCTTGACTGATAGGGGGCACACTTTATAACAGTTTCGTAGTCGAACCCCGAGACACAGAAACTAACGCCATCTGTTTACAGGAGTGGAACTATTTTGACGTTACTTAAAAATGACAAAATCAAAATGGTTTCCTTGGTAACTATTACAGTTACCATGGAAACTGATGACAGGATCAATTCACCTAGGCCCGAAATTAGTAAGAGATCCTAATCCGTTTTTTTCCTGTGTAACTGTCAAAATAAATCCAATTTCTAAGTTTTACTTGTCAATAACACATCCACGGTTCAAGATAGGCATCTAAAAACACTAAACGTACTAACTTTGACTAAAATTTCTTGTTTATACGAACATGCAACCTCTATCTAACACAGTAACCCAACCACAAATCTAAAATTTCGCTACGCTATTTTTCTATGAACCCAACCTTGGAATAAGGTTCAAAATCGTGTGAATATCATATAGTGATACCAAGATGTGAGACTAGCGTCAAAATAGGTTGCCTCTTATTAGATTCCCAACACGCAGTATAGTTTGCACAATTTGTCACGAGGAGACGTCGTCGCCGTGACGTCACGTTATAGACCCCGCACCATCTTACGCCAGATCTAGAACGTGGGACAAAACGATAATATTGTTGTGCAAATGTGTAGGTCTTAATTTTGCTATGCCTTGCGTAAAAATGCTTAGACCGACTTAGGCTTAATTTCTTTCAAGTATTGCCATGTAAAAAACTTTGCATAAAATTATGATAAAAGTATTGTACAATTTAATTACAAAGAATAAAGTAGGCTAAGCTCAAATATTTTTGACGTGATTATATTCACAGTCGTTACAATTCGAACCCAATCATCCTTTAGACGCATAAAGATGAGCAACAATTTGAATGGCAATTTGATGCCTGTCGTGTTCAGTTCCTAAAGGGCAAATAATATTGTTTGTTCCAAATCATTAGCGTAGAACAACCGAAAAGATCGGAATCCTTTGAAAGGCATAAAAAATATAACAGCCTACTTGTAGGGTTTGTTAAGATCCTAATTAACGATGCTGTAAATACTATCACTGGCCCACGGTCACACCAAGCCTTGCAATGTTTACTTAGGAAGTCACACAGAGTTCCGCATAACCTCCGCGTTCCACCCGGCTTGTCCGTCTCCTCGACCACAGAGTATACCGAGAAGGTACACATATGTCTGAACCTCTCATCTGTCACTGTCAAGCTCATCTGTCACTGTCAATTATGGCCAACTGCTTGTGTGCGTGAGACAGTGTACTAAACCTATTTAAATAGGTACAAAACCACAAATACTACACTACTAGCAGGTCATAACAACCCATACTAAAAATAAGACAACAAGTTAAAATTTACACGTCTTTCGTTGAAAAACCAGCTTTTATAAAAGAGCATTACATCGAGAGTTATGTACTTTAGACGAAAGTGAAGGCAAGAAACAGTAGTACCTATTTTTTATATTTTTACTAAGTTTTATACAAGTCTTCTTGCCCCACTATCAGCAGCAAAGTACAGTTAACTAAGCAGATAGACTAACGCTAAGTTCGCACTTACATCCCTTCCATTCAACAGCCACGTGAGGTTTGCTGGAGGATCAGCGGGTGGTGACGAGCACTGTGCCCTTAAGGAGTCGCCTGACGCATACCAACCCTTCTCTGCTTTTATCGTAGGTTTCTCTGGAGGTAGTTCTGTGGACAAGAATATTTTATTATTAACAGATAATAAAAATGCATAAAGAGAAGTGAAATTTCTTTAAAAAAGCGACGAACCGACTTCAGTAACAAACTACTGAACCAATTGTGATAAAATGTCTATGGGACCAATCCGAAAGTGTATCCTTTCGTAATAGTTTTTTAAATCGGTTTGTAAATGAAAGAGATCTGAGGTAAAAAACATTTAAAAAAATACCCACAGAATTGATAACATTCTACTTTTTCGGAAGTCTGTTTAAAAATATTAAGCAGGCCATCAATTCTTCTAAACAATACTGGTTAGTCCCAGTTACTGATGGCTATGCCATATACTCTTACTGGTTAGTCCCATTTACTGATGGCTATGCCATATACTCTTACTGGTTAGTCCCAGCTACTGATGGCTTTGCCATATACTCTTACTGGTTAGAGTAGCCAGTAAGAGTATATGGCAAAGCCATTAGTAACTGGGCCATCAATTCTTCTAAACAAATGGTATAAAAATGACAATAGTTTCGCCGCAAAATGATCACTTTTATGAAGAGCATACGAAAATTAACAATGGTTTATTGAAGGCCATTACTATCATAGGCGACCGTAGAAAAACGATTGTGCTATAAAGTATCGAAAATGCCTACTGATACACAACACAAACACCCAAAATCCAAGAACAAACTTTTGTGCCGATCACACAAGGGATCGAACTCAGAGCCCCTCGCATTGTGGACAGGGTTACTTACTACCAGCTAGGGTTACTCAAGCCACGAAACCATCTGATATGTGGATATTCAATAAGTTCCTCTGGTAAAAAATAGATACCAACTTCTTAAGCAATAAATATGTATAATAAAGGCAATTAAAAACACGACTAACCTAACCAGTGTCACTCTGTATGATGTATCGATTCTAACGATACCCCAAACATCCAAATCAGTTCAGACATTTTAAAAATTATGGAGTTTATTAACTTACATACTGAAAACTCTTTTTGGGCAGTTTTATTATAAAAAGGCAGTAACATCAGAATATGAGACACATTATTTGACCCAGCACCTTAGCATCACCTGAAATGAGTGCCTCATGTTTCATTCTTATCAAATTTTAGACCCCCCAGTGCATTATAAAATCACCAGAGATGCGGCCATCAAACTCCCCTAGATTTCGCAAAGGTAATGAAAACCTCGTAAAATAAAAAGCAATAACAACTCCGGCCACTTCCATCACGATAGCGCCTCTAAAACTTGACAGCTTGAAGGCATTAAAATTAACGCACATTAAAACAACCCCGCAAACGGAAACATGAATTATTTTAAAGCTAATTAAAATCTTCGGGAATATTTTCAATACTAACCCTAGCGCCACACTTTATACTTTTAGGACTCTTAAATCCTACTAATGCATACTTCCATACTTATAAACTTTATATATAGTACCTGTACATACATATACATACAAATAAATAAAATAGAAGTGTCTGTTTGTAATATCAAAATAATCGCTTTTTACTAAATGCATATGAAAGTATATACTGTACCTATAACAAAACCACCATTTTAAAATTTTTGTCTGTCTGTCTGTCTGTTTGTTCCGGGTAATCTCCGAAATGACTGGCCCGATTTTGACGGGACTTTTACTGGCAGATAGCTGAAGTTACAAGGAGTAAATTAGGCTACTTTAATTTTACAAAAAAAAAAATACGGATCCGCGCGAAAAAAATAAATCCCATGAAACCCAATATCTCCACGCGGGTGAAACCACAGGCAGCAGCTAGTTATATAATAAATACGAAAGTGTGTTTGTTGGGTTATTGATTTATTGGTTTGTCCTTCGTACACGCAGCAACTCCGGAGTAACGGATTGATAGGTATGTTTTTTGGCATAGATATAGTTTATGGACCGGAGAGTAACATAGGCTACTATTTATCCCCGAAAAAATGCACGTTTCCATCATTTGTATCAATCAAACGGTTTTAATACGATTGACGAAAAAACTTAAATATTTCAAGTGTATGAAATAAACGTTGTAAAATCACAACATCAGCGTCGTCGATGACTAATAAAGTGTGCTCATGATGTAAGATGATTGTTTATGGCAAGTAACGGAGCAATCCAAGCGCCTCTGGAGCCCACCCCGCCAAAACAAAACAACCCTGTGATGTTTATCAAAAACAAAGGTAACGGAAAATGATGAAACAGTGTTTGAACACGCGAAGGAAAGGGAATTGTTCAGTTCCGAGAAATACGACTGTTAGCTATACCTTTCGATCACAAGGTTAGGTTAGGTTAGTAGAACGAATAAAATAGTACTCGAGGCCCGTTAAGAATTAAATATGGAGAGAGAAATTGGGCAGATATATAATTAAATTAATTATGACCGCGTGGTCTTGGCTAAGTATACCACCCCATCGCTTCCCGTGGGTCCCGTAAGAGATGCCATAACAGCCGGTTAAAGGAATATCCAGGGAATGGGCAGGAGAATTCTTCTTGGATAACGCCAGCCCATATCAAAGAAAAACTTTGAAAATTGTGTTTTTGTTATACTTAGGTCCCGTATACAGGGTGGATTTTTGAGACGGGACAGTAAGGTACCTTAACCGTTATAGTTACAGGAAAACGTTCCTAGGAGACCATCCATAACTTTTTGAGATATTCTGAACTGCATTCACATATTTTAGAGAAAATGTACTTGTACAGTCAGCAAGAAAATGGTAATTTTACAAAATGGTAACTTGACAGTTGCATGGGTTAAAGTCACGTAGGTGGCAATTTCACTATTATTATTTTGTGTTTTTATTTTTGTGTCTATTCATTATCTTTATCTATTTATTTTTTTATTGTTGTTTCTTTTAAAGGTTTTTTACGTTAAAAGGAATTAAAACTATAAGTTACCCACATTATATAATCTCATTATTGTTTCTTTATTTGCCCGTACGGAATTTATTTGTCTTTGTATTTTAATTACGCATTGACATTCTAACATAATTTAATTTTGTCATGTTATTTCTTTTTATTGATTGAGGTCTTTCCGATTCAATTAATAGAAATAAATAAATTCACGCGCGTTTCACGTCAGTAGCCTTTTTAAAAGGGTTAGTAAAAGTTAAACATTGGCTCTCGCCGTCTCCAACGAACTGGTAAAGTCAATACACGAAGCGAGAGAGCAGCGCTAACGAGCGCATCTCCGACACTCATGACAAATATTATGTCGGCTCAAGTGCGAGGTTTAGAGGACTGAAAAATGTATCTTATTCGTTTTGGATCTGAGACAGTTGTTTTTATACAGCGACTCTATGAACCACATGGTTGAGGATGAAGCACTGCAGCTTAACATATAGCAAACGGATCAGACTCAGACAAGGAATTTCAATTTTTAGCGTTGCGAATAATAAATGTTGACGCGAAACAGGGGGCCAAGCACGCTAAACAACTGCAATTGTTCATTTATTCATTTATTCAAATCTTTTGACATATAAAATGTACTTAGACTGGTCAAAACAAACAGGTTAATGCATGTTAAATTACGTGAAGCGTACATCATCAGTCATAATTCCGATGTCTAATCAATAATTTCATAAAATAGAGAAATCAAAACCAATAGTAATAAAATTAGGTACATAAATCATTGAAATAAGCAAATATGTATCTGCAAAAGCATCGTCAAATAAAATAAGGATAAGTAATAAATAATAAAATTTTAACAAAGACAAATAATACACATGTAGGTAGATATATCAATTGATAACAAATATGTCATTATCAGCAAGCGCTTCGTCAAGATTGTAATAACTCTTAGCTAGAAGAATTTTCTTTATACAGTTCATAAATTCAATGTCAGTTTTGTTTTTAATGTCAAAAGGAATCTTATTATATAACTTAATTGAGATAAACAAGTAGCTTTTTGAGATTTTTACAATTGTGATGGCAATGGTGCCATTGTCCATCACAATTGCAATTGTGCCAAAAGTCGGTACTGTCAGGTCTGTCATAATGATTTACCAAACTGCCAAATAATCGTAATTGCGACGGCTCGTCGCCATTGTGGCTAGCGCGCTACTAAAACAGTCAACAAAATTCACGAGTATATTATTACTGAATAAATAGAATACAATTTAATGATTAAACGAACTTACCTGTAAGTTAAGTTCTATCATAATTATGTGAAGTAGTGAGTTTGAAGAGATTTTATATATACACTTGTAGTAGCACGCATAATGTCGCCTTGTCTATGCACTAAGTTCAGAGAGAGAAAAAAAAAAATATGTAGGTAGACCGCACATTTTTATTATTTCGTGCGGTCGGCTGGTTCTTCATTTAGTTCAGAGCTTATCAGTTCAAGTAGATATTTCACTATTCGGGACCTATGAAATAGGTAATCTGGGTGGGCGGGATGCTATCTCTTCAAACTCACTACTTCACATAATTATGATAGAACTTAACTTACAGGTAAGTTCGTTTAATCATTAAATTATGTTACAGTATTGAGTTTGAAGAGATTTTATATATACACTTGTAGATGTTGAGAGAAGTTGTGAAATATCTATTTCAGTTGAAAGTATTACAGAAGTAAATATATTTAATATTTCTTCAATAAATGACATAATAAATGTACTTAATCACTCAATTAAAAAGTAATGTTTCTTAAATAAACTATTAACATAATAGCTACAGTAAATTTTAGCATAAATCAATCAATTTTACATCTAGCAAAACAATGATTTGATTCTGTATATGCTGTCTGTTATATGCCTGTTATAAAACTTGGCAAATATTGTAGAGCCGCCGGACCAACCGGCAGTCTTCCTGATAACATCCAAATTCACACCGAGCTTATGAGCTTTTGAGGTGTCTAGTACTATGTGCAGAGTACTGTGTGATATCTATTCCACAGACCCACAACGTATACTCTTTATCCATCTGCTAAGTGTTTGGGGAGAAACTTTATTATATGGTTTTTTATAGAAATAAAAATAGAGGTGTGATGATCACGTAATGCCGCTACATTACTTTTAGATAATCCGTTAATAATTAAGCCGGACCTATGTCAGGTCTGTCTCGAAAAATTGGCAGCATCAGCGTTGGCTGAGTTGCGTTTACACTTGACGTTTTTATTAAGTCAGGGATCCTAATGGAAATATCATTCCGCCAATTTTGAAAATTTCGGATATCTATTTTTGAAATAGTTTGTACTCTATGCGCTGTTACCAGCGCCAGCAGGGTACTAGCTTCTTTAGTGATTTTTTCTAAAGAATGAGATTAATTAGGAATCCAAGTGGCTAGAGTTTCAATTACTAATGTAGTATCCCAGTGGATTCATACTTGGGTAAGGGAGGGCGAAGCCTAAATATACCCTTAAAACACAGTCGTCTGTGCTTATCTGACTTCCTAATACTAAGGAAGGAGTAGATCTAAACCCATTTAGAGTGCCGTATAGCGCTCCCGATTGAAATAACTCTGTTAAAACATGAATAATAACTGGAATGTGTAAGTATCATATTACTTAATTTAATTATCTGACAGAGACGCTATTAATGTGTCTAAAGACCCGGGAGGGAGTTTTCTTATTAGAGACTCCCGCACAATACTCCGGCATCCAGGGTAATCTGCCGCTGGATCTGGCAGAAACTGAAATGAGAGATTATTAGGTCCTCAGAAGTTTGAAAAAACCAGTGGTTTAGTTTGTAAAAAACTGGTTAAATAGGGGATACCAAGGTTCAGCTGGCCATGTTGGCCCGACCAGTATGCACTTAGCTTTGTCGCTAATAATTTTTATCAATGTTTTTTTAAAATTATTGAGAAGGAAGGGAACCCGTAAAAACGGGTTCCTGGTTCATGGTATTTTTATACAATTTTGACCAATTCACAGAGAAAGCGTCAAGCATCAGGGTCTTTGTGCCATGATATGTATACAGGACATTTTTTATTTATTCAACTAGCAATCATGTCAATCTCTGGTAGCCCGAATTTGTTAATGATTTGCTGAAAGGAAAGATCAGATAGTTCCCATTCAATATCCAGGTGAATACACCTTGATTTAGTATCTGCTATAGTATTTTCTGTAGATGGAATGTATAGCGCTGTTATAAATAGAATTCGCGCTTCACACCATTGTCGTATATCTTTGGTCAGTTTGTGAGATGGGGGAATTGGATTCCTCCCATACGATTAATGTAAAAAATCGCAGTTGTATTATCTATTCGCAAGATAATATGACAATTGGATAAATCCTCTAGACAAATTTTTAATCTTATGAATGTGAAGTTTTCTTTCTTCCCGACTTCAGCTACCGCTTGCCGTTTTTCCCGCACAGGCTATCCCCCAACCCCCCATAGTCGAAGCATCTGAATTCGTCAAATTTAATTTGATTTTTTGGATTTTCGATAGATTTAATCCACCAATCGAAATCTGACTGTAAACTTACAGGCAAATTCATGTACTTTTCATTTTTGTAATGTTATCCATACATTCGCTATAGCTATGTGATATTAGACAGGTATCGTTAAGATATATTGTCGATAATAATCAGCACAGCGTGGCATTCTGACCACCGTTTTCATTATTTTTGTGAAGACAAAAGGTGCCGTATTGACACCAAACGGTAGGGCATTAAATTCATACAAGTTACCGTTCAAACTAAATCTTGAATATTTTTAGAGTTATCATGAACTTTCACTTAATAATATGCGTCTTTGAGATCAATAGTTGACTTGAGACAACATCTTGAGATTAGTTTGATCATTATTCTAAAATCTTCTAATTCAAATGAACATGTTGAATGAACTCGTTTAGCTTTTTCAAATTTAGGATAAAGCGTGCTTTTCCGTTCGGTTTGGGTAAAAAGATATTGGATATCCTCACAGGGCTCACAGTGAGGTATAGCACCTATAGAAATTAAATTATGTATAGCTTGATCAAATTCAAGTTTTTCTGAGTGTGCATAATTTCGGGGTTGAGGTATACAATGCTGATATGGAGTTTCAGTGAACGGAATTTCATAACCACGTATCCACGATAAAATTATTTTATCTGCGGTTATTTGTGACCATTGGTTGTAAAAAACAGATAGTCTACCGGCGTAATTTACCGTATTGTCTAGCGGCGGCCGCGACTGAAGTTCAGTCGCGATGTCCTCGATGATGGCGAGTGCTGTTGCCTCTGAGGTGCAGACTCCTTCATCTTTGAGGGCGCCGATGGCTGCTGTCTGTGGTTTTGAACCGGAGCCTTCCCGTTTCAATTTCTGTTAACGACTTGATGCTTTGGTTTTGTAGCAGTAGTCTTGTTAGAGGTGGAAGCTTTGAGATTCACACCTGTTTTATTGATCGCTTTTGCGGTCTTTAAAGTTTCGGCTAGTTCTTGGCTACAAGAAAACTATCTATTATCGTGAGCAGCATCTGATCTTTCAAGTCCTTCTTTAGTACAGCCAATATGAAATTGCGCCTCGTTATTGACTCACTGAGTTGTGTGTCACAGATGATGCGCCCAGCATCAATCAGCAGCTTTAGAACAGTTGGATCTTTATTATCCTTACTAAGAAGAGTCTTATAGGCTCGTCAAGACAAGCATTACCGCTGCTAATTTTGCCTTAGCTTGGTTCTGTTCGTGGAACATCCTCACTGCTGGAAGCACCTTTAATCACTGGTGGTGGAGATACATCCTCCAGTATTGTCACGTTGGCTATATCCAGCGAACGATCGGAACTCGCGTGTAACGCGCTAGTCGACGGTCTTGGTTCGCGTAGCTCTTGATTTTCGTTTTCAACATTAACAGCAAATTGCAAATTTGTGTCTAATATACGTAATTATACGTATACCTTCATATTATTATCATAGGATAACCTCAACAAGTTGCTATATGCATGGCGTATTAGGTACGCATAGGGATACAGCGAGTAAGATGAACTCGTGGCGTTGCATCGTGAACTCGAGTAAAAAATAGGTTAAGTAACAACTCGAATCGTTGGAACGTGAAACCTCTTATACATTATTATCGGTAAGTGGCAACTCGAATTGTTGAAACGTGAACATTAGAACTTAACTTATATAGTTAAAATGTTACCTTCCGGTTCGTTTCATATTATTATGATAGGACAACCTCAACAGGTTGCTACATGCATGGCGTATTAGGTACGCATAGGTATACAGCGAGTAAGATGAACTCGAGTAAAAAATAGGTTAAGTAACAACTTGAACCGTTGGAACGTTAAACATCGTATGTATTTAAGTGACAACTCAAACGTGAACCGAAGAAATTGCAAATTACTTAAATAGTTAAAATGTTACCTTTCGGGTCGTTTCATCTTTTTATTATTATAGATAACCTCAACAGGTTGCTATATGAATGGCGTATTAGGTACGCATAGTTATACAGCGAGTAAAATGAACTCGAGTAAGAAGTAGGTTAAGTAACAACTTGAATCGTTGGAACGTTAAACCTCGTATGCATTATTATCGTTAAGTGACAACTCCAATCGTTGAAACGTGAACATTAGAACTTAACTTAAATAGTTAAAATGTTACCTTTCGGGTCGTTTCATATTATTATTATAGAATAACCTCCATGGCGTATTAGGTACGCATAGGTATACAGCGAGTAAGATGAACTCGAGTAAAAAGTAGGTTAAGTAACAACTCGAATCGTTGGAACGTTAAACCTCGTATGCATTATTATCAGTAAGTGACAACTCAAACGTGGACCGAACAAATTGCAAATTACTTAATTAGTTAGAATGTTACCTTTCGGGTCGTTTCATATTATTATTATAGGATAACCTCAACAGGTTGCTATATGGATGGCGTATTAAGTACGCATAGGTATACAGCGAGTAAGATGAACTCGTGGCGTTGCATCGTGAACTCGAGTAAAAAAATGGGTTAAGTAAGAACTCGAATCGTTGGAACGTGAAACCTCATATGCAATCGATAGTTATCGGTAATTGTGCAAATTACTTACAAATATTCCCACTCGTCGTTATGTTTCCTCTTCGGCATCTTGATTTTGACGAAAAAACTTGTTAACACGGAGAAACTTAGAAAAACCAACTTTGTAGTGCGACGCGGCGGAGCACTGCAACGTGAATGAAGAACCAGCCGACCGCACGAAATAATAAAAATGTGCGGTCTACCTACATATTTTTTTTTTTCTCTCTCTGAACTTAGTGCATAGACAAGGCGACATTATGCGTGCTACTACAAGTGTATATATAAAATCTCTTCAAACTCAATACTGTAACATAATAAATTAGTTGTCCACTATTTAACTTTTCGAGTATTGCCTTCTAAATCCAAAACAAACGAACATTATAACAAATGAGACGTCTTATCGAAAGTCGTATTTAATTAAATACGGCCAAATGAAATGAATTTATTTTCGTTTAAAAACTACTAGTATCAATGTCAATCTAAAACAATACAAATCCCTGGTATTAAAACTTCTGTAATGAGATTTATAGACATTTAAACTTAATCCGTTTGAGTCTGGACAAGTTTGTCTAAACTATTCAAAGTAACGTGGCTTTAAGATTAATTAAATCTATAGGCTTGGCAAGGTTATTATAATAATTGAACAAGAGAATTATTAGAATTATTATATTACTAGCTTCTGCTCTGGGTTTTCACCCGCGTTCCCACAGGAACCGTGCATATTTCCGGCATAAAAAGTAGCCTATGTTACTCCCCGGTCCATAAACTATATCTATGCCAAAAATCAGGTGGATCCGTTGCTCCGTTACTGCGTGAAAGAAGGACAAACCAACAAACCAACAAACACAGTTTCGCATTTAATATTAGTAGCATTATTTCGGCTGATGATAATGAGGATGACTTTATTCGATGATCATATTTACTACTATTCATGTGTGTGAGTGATTTGCCTTTTGAGGCTTTATTTTGTAAAACGATCTAGTTTTCTTGCGTGACGAACAAGATAAAATTTAAATGATTAGAAACCGTCGACTAAACAGCCGATTATCTTACGAGGGGGCCAAGCATGCTAAACAACTGCAATTACATTCGCAGTGGTGCCATTATCCGTAACAACTGGCAATAGTGCCAAAAGTCGATAATGTCATATCTGTCAACTATGTTGTTATTGCCGGAGGGAAATTGATATCATAATGATTTACCAAACTGACAACGTAGCGTAATGGTGATGACCGGACACCATTGTGGCTAATGCGTTGCCAAAAGTGTCAGTTGTCGTCACAATGATCACAAACCATTACTATTTTGACCATTGTGGTATAGTGTAGATAGATACATAGATAACTATTTATTGTACACCAACATAATACAAAAGTGAACATAACTAAATAAGGTATATTAAGTACAATGGGCGGTCTTATCGCTAAATAGCGATCTCTTCCAGACAACCCTAAGCTTAAGGAGTGTAAGTGTTCTTACACTCTCAATTATGTCACCTTTGACAAGACAAGACTTTCTCTTTTAAAGTTATGACCCAAGTTGACCCAAGATATTGTACATACATTTAAAAATCAAACATGAACTCTTTAAAATACGGACCGAATTGAGGAGTCCTTTTTAGAACACAGTTAAAATACCGTTGTTTCAACGTCACGTAACCGCTTTTGTTTTACACCGGTGCCGTAAGCCAGTACACCCTTTCCCGGCCGGCTAACCGGTAACAGATCTCCTACATAATACATTCATCGTAAGTCCTCTCATCCCCGCATTTGTACCCAAAGACTCTTGTTGAGAAAGCCTTTTTACCATTCTTTTCGCAAGGTAGCCCCTAATACCGTTTTATTTTGGATTGTTTTCGTTTCCCTTTACGATTAGGGTACGGTTTACGTGTGTAGTACACGTGTACTTAATGTTTTGTATAAGTAGACCCTTTATGATATTTGGAGGCGGGATTAGCCCGCTGAAAGTAGGATCAGGGTGCCTTATTTTTGAAACCATTACATTATCCCTTGATAGGACAATACGTATGACTCGTTATTTTAAATTATAGTCTTTATAATATTTGGACTTTATTTTTTTTTTAGCTAATGGGTAACGAGACGAGCTTTTCGTTTGCCTGATGGTAAGCATTATTACCTTTCTCATAAAATAAAGTTAAAAGCTCACTGTACACGTTTTTTAGTGTAGAAGTACAAGTGAATGAAAGTACAAGTTTCCCAAATTCAACATTTTTTTTTGTATCATCCATTTGTAGTTTAAATGATACCATCAGATTCGTTACATTGTGTATGGTAAGGTGATGTGTGGGTGAAGCGGAGATGTAAGAAAAGAAATAGAAGAAAGTTCAGACTCACAGTTTGTATTGTCCACACATACACACCACAAATAATATAAGAAATTGAAGGAGAAAAGAAAGTAGCAAGAAGGCGACAGTTCGTACAATTAGATAGATAGGCACACACAATAACAAATACGTAAATAATGCCGCGTGAACCGGTAAAGCGGGAAGGCAGAGCGTTACGGGCGCACGATAGCTGTGCTAGTTCGTGACTGGTGGTGCGCGGGCCGGCCGAGCCGCATGCCGATGCCGGGCGGCTGCGCAGGCGCATGCGCATTGCGCAACTCCCGGCCGCAGGGACGGTTTCCATGCTTCACGCACGGCAAGCAGACAGTCGGATGTTTACGTTTTTATGTGTTATTAATTTATATGTATGTGTCGATATGTATGTAATATATATATTTATTATGGTTCGTGTATGTGTTTATATAATATGTATAAATAATAAAATAATATACTAAATATTATATATTAAATAGTTATATTATAATGTGAAGATGTAAGTTGGCCACATGTGCATTGTAATGAATAAAAAAAATTATGACAACTAAGTACTTAAACGCAGTATTTCACGGCCATCAACACAAATGCATGCTTTTAGTACAGATTTACGGCCCGCGTAGAACAAGTGACGTCAGATGTTCTGTCCAATGTGTATGGTGCGTTTTAGTGCTCAGTAGATACGCCCGGCTAGACTCTCCTTTGTAAGGTTTCTAGCGTTCGATTTTCAGTATTTTGTGATATAGACATTTGATTATCCTGAGAAAACATTGAATGGCATCATAAAAAAATGGAGTCAACATCTCTATTATGGTAGCTTATCACCGATTGACTCAAATTATGTCAGCGGCAGCGCCAAGCTAGTCTTTACGTAAAACAACCCCCAGTTGACTCACTTAATTACAATGATACAATTCAATATTTTACACAAGCTGGTGAGTCAACGGACTGATTTAATTTATTAACTGTTTCATTAATTTATAATTAAATTAACTGGAATCGTTTCAAAGCGATGCTTTCCTTTTGAATTTTATTCAGATATTAATGAGAGTTCGCGAAAATTGAGCTCAGCTTGATCGATTTACTGAATCAAACGTTCTACAACATACGTATAGTTGTATAGCTGTTTTGATTGATATACTAACCGTTTCTTAACCAACTTCAGATTGGTTGGTTCAACAAAAGGAGGAGGTTCTCAATTCGTCTGTTTTTTTTCTAATAGGTATTATTTTGTGGCAATTTTACTAGATTTCTTTGCAAAAATCTCTGACGACAAAAAAAATTATGAAAAAAGAGAATAATTTATGCACGAACAGACCCCTTTTTTATACTATTGAAATAACATTCCTGAATTAATAATTTTCTGAACATTTTCTTTAAAATAGATTAATATTTAGTATTTTATACTTGTAACATATTGGTATTTTATTACGAACATGTACACTAACCACTTTGCCGCATAAGAACTGTTTTGTTCAAAATCAGCAGTTGGGTACACAAAACTTAGCGTAGAATGTTGGAAAATTTGAATTTCCACGCGTTTTCAAGTCATATTATTAAAACCCAAGAGTCGCAGTAGAGGCGGTAGAGTAAGGTAAAGTAAGGTAGCGGTTTTTACGGTACGGTACGGCTAACCTCATACTTCGCGTTACTAGCTCCGATAGTGACGTCATACTGGAAAAGGCAGCCAACAGTTGACTTTGTAATTCAAATCTACCCCGGCGCGGTGTTAAAGTGATGCCATATTTAAATGTTGGAATATTAGATTTCTGAAATATAACGCCTAATATTTTCAGCTTGAAACTGGATAAGCGAATGGAGTTTAAAATGTGAATAGCAGTTTTAATGGCGTAGTAAAAAAGCGGATGTAAATTATAAGAATTTAATACCGAAGTGTCTAAGTTATTTCGAGTATCTCCTGCAGTGTAGACTAACTCTTCTGCGAGTGTCCATCTGGGTTGTTACCACCGCTTTGCTCGTGAAGTCTGCCGCCAAGCAGTAGTGTGCAAGCATTACTGTGTTTCGGTTTGATGAGCAGAGTATCCAGTGAAATTACTGGGCTTATGAGACTTAATACCTAATGTCTCAGGGTAACGAGCGCACGCAGTGCCGCGCAGGCGTTTGTGTTTCAAAGTTCTGGGTGGCACTACAATGGTTATGGGCCGGCGTTATGCTTACCATCAGGCAAACGACCAGATCGTCTCATCACCAAATAAAAAAAATTAATATACCCCACATTACATTGTATTCAAGTGTATAAGCAATAAACCAACATGAATATTAAAGTGGGTAAAGCAATTTTCTAGATGGCATGATTACACAATTGTAATTACATGTAATTTCGCAAATGTGAGTCAAGATTTTACACGAAAACGCTCGTGTACCGAATCTTAACTCCTTTATGATATGAATATTATTTATGAGACCGTTTAAAAGGGTCGTTACCCACTGTGTTTGATTATTGGTCGAGTTGTATTTGGATTGGAGTGTAAAAATGGACCACATTATTATTGTGATTTTTTTTATTTGGTAACGAGACGAGCTGGTCGTTTGCCTGATGGTAAGCATAACGCTGGCCCATAACAATTGCAGTGCCACCCAGAACTTTGTGACACAAAGGCCTGAGCGGCACTGCAGTGCGCTCGTTACCTTGAGACGTCTCATAAGCCCAGTAATTTCACTGTCTACTCTGCTCATCAAACCGGAACACACTAATGCTTGCACACTACTGCGTGGCGGCAGACTTCACGATCAAAGCAGTGGTAACAACCCAGACGGACACTCGCAGAAGAGTTAGTCCTCCCACTAACAACAGTAGTATCTATTTTTATAACATTAGTATAACGTTGTGTTCGTAGGTACTAAAACGGATTAGGTAAGGTGGGTTAGAGCCACAATGTAGATTAGCGGATGAGGTTACGGAATAAGAATTTCTCCGGAATTAGTATGGAGGCATCGTCTTACAATATCTGACATATACCTTTACTTTGCCCTTTTGACAGAGGACATTATAATTAAGGGTACATTTTATGATGAACGATTTAATTTTGTTAATTTACAATCATATCAGGGTCTTAAAGTAGAATCAATAGTACTTCAGTTGAATAAACTTTAAGTAAAGATTAGTCTGGCTTTTGTTTTATAACACACTTTTTTATTTGCTAACTAACTAACAAACAATGTAATAACATTTTAAAGTGAATTTGAACCTACTTCTAAATGAAACTTTGCAGTTTGCAGTTGTTTTGGATTATACGACGACCATAATACGTCACAATATTAGTGGTTAAACCTTAAACCTACCGATGGTAAATAACTTTTCAACAAATAGTTAGCATTAAAAACCTCAGAACCATCATCATCATCAGCCGGAAGAATTCCACTGATGAACATAAGCCTCCCATATAGAATGCCACTTTGAACGGCTCTCGCATTCAGCGGCTCTCCCCAAACAATCGAAGGGATCAAAAACCTACACACACGAATCATTCCAATCCCAGCTATTTAGTTCATTGTTCAACGACGAGGAAAACATATTTTCCCGCACGTTTTTGTACAACAAACCCATTTACGGCGTGAAATCCAGCAAGAATGCTACATTGAACTCGCGATATTGTAATAACCTTCGGCTTGGCTCGCAGCCACTGCGAAGGCTTGAATGTAAAATGAGGAAAATCTAAGTTTTAGGTCGGGAGTGAATTGAATAATTTATTACTCAACAGTTTTTTTAAATGGTGTTTATTTTTGAAAGTATAAAAATCGTGCGTTATTTTCGTAACATTTTGCGGTTATCATTTGGGTTTCAAATATTCAAATAAAGAGCCACAAATGAATACATTTTTACCTTAATTAATAATCAAAACTAAACGAAATCTTATGAGGAACCTTGTTTTTGTCGGTCATCTTATATAAATAAGTAACGTAATAATATTTTTTTCATTATCAGCCTCTTACGCTCCCACTGCTGGAATACTGGCCACCGGCCTTCTCTCATAAAAAGAGAGTATGGGCCAGAATCCCCCACGCGGGCCCAGTGTGGCTTGGTAGATGTCACACGTCCTCGTATACTATAATGATTACGTATTAATTTTGGCAATATAAAATATAGCGTTTGTTGAACTTTAGGTGACCCATAGTGTATGTAAGGTATGCATATGCAAGTATAAAACCATCTAAAACGTACAAAAGACAAACTTATTTTTAAAATTAAATGCTACTTTAAACGCTATGCTAAATAAATGTAAATAATTTTATATTAAATTATTAAACATGCAGTAACAAAAACCTACCACAGTCTTCGCAACTATAGGTGAAATATCAAAGTTAGCGGTGACAAGAAAAACACATTTGTGGGGTTGGAACTTTCGCATTACCAAGTGCCAGGGGTTGAATGGGCCGGCTGCGACGCCTCGGTTTATATCGCTACTTTAATAGGAAAATCGGGTCTTATTGAATTCGTCCCTGGATTAATTGAATTTGCAAGTTGCGTACAATGAAGGCCGATGAATCGGTCGTGGGATTTTAATGAAAAATGTGACATCGATAACAAAAGCTATGTCGGAGTGAGGCCGAATACTAGATGGCTTGAAAATGGCTATTCCTTTGAGATTAAATGCTATCGATCAATTGGCGTAAAAGTGTCCGTGTTGTTTGGACAATTATTCATATTTTTAATACTTTTTAAACATAATTATACTGTACTCTGAGGTATAATCGTCTTACTACTAAAAATAATCTGGGAGTGTTAAAGATAAGGATGCCACATCGTCGACTGTATCGTTGCTTTTCACCCGGTGAGAATGCAGTCAAATGCATCTCTATTTATTATAAGAAAAAATATATTATAGAAAAATTATGCCAACGCGACGGGTATCATGCACTTCTTTTCGAATGGCTGTTCATCAGCGGAAAGGGCACCTAAATTCATTAACTTTTATGACCCCATGCGAATAATGAATTATTATTTTGAATGTAAATTTGAAAACCTACTCTTTAATACGTACAAAATAGAACACGAAATTCAAAATCGATTTTTAATAGCAGTCTCATCACATCACTATTCACAGTGCATTAACGGTTAACAATCGATCAATCTCGTTAAGCCGTGGACACACGAGGGCATCGATGGACCGGCATCTGTTATTCAAGCATAATATTCGATTCAATGAGAACTGGATTGGATGTTACTACTGGTTTGAATAGAAATATACTTGAGAACGTACGTTTTGATCTATTAATAGTTTTTATACTCGATAAGTCAGCGTTTGGCGGGTCCGTTCTTAAGTTAGTGGGATTGACATAGCTTGCGAGATGTAACCTGTTTCTAAACTAGTTGATGGTCATTGGTCGTATAGGCTTTTTACTTTATGGTGATGTTAGCGTGAGTGGAAAAAGAAGCATGTAGATTTTGTGTAGAGGGTCTGATTGGCGTCCAGCGTCATTATAGCTTCTATATACTCCTACAGTCTGAAGACGACTAACAGCAACATTAAAAAAAAGTATCCTGTGAGGCATTAAATTTCTTAACTGAAACAGCTGGTTGCTCACACCCAGGGTGATTTATCAGTGCGATTGCAGCGATCGTCTCGCATCAACGGGCGCGGTAATCGATATCACATCGAAATCGCACGCTTCACTTTTATTACGCCTTTGCCGCAGCGGACCGCCCGGCCGTGACAATTGCGACTGCTGCAACTTTACCAGTTATGAATTTCTTTGGAGTTTTTATCCCTTTTAAGTTCAGCCTCTCAGGTTCTCGAGTGGTGACCGCGAACCGGAATACGTAGTGTAGGACGGCCCCCTACTAGGTGGACTGATGACCTTGTCAAAACCGCGAGGAACCGTTGGATGCCAGAGCCGAGTAGTCGATCCAAGTGGCGTTCTATGGGGGAGGCCTATGTTCAGCAGTGGACGTCTTCCGGCTGATGATAATGATGATGAAGTTCAGCCTATCTATAGTAAATGCCTGTTCTAACTTCCATGCTAATCTCTATTTATTCGTATTATTGTAAAAATGCAAAAGTGTATCTGTTGATGTTGTTTGCTGTCTGTTTGTCCTTGTTTCAAGCAGCTTTTTTGCATAGAGCTTGTTTATGGACTAGAGAATACCTAGCATAGACTATTTTTATCCTGGAAAAATCCGTCGAAATCTCCACGCGGTTTAAACCGTGGGCAGCAACTAGTAATATTATAAACGTGTAGTATGTTTGTTGTCCTTCTTTTGTGCCGTAACAGAGCAACAGATCGACGTGATTTTTTGCATAGATATGCAAAAAATTATAGTAGTAGTTTGCATGTTGCCTGCAAGTTAGAAAATAGACCTCTTTTCTAAATAAGTTAGAATATCCATTTTTTAACTCGGAAAAACAGAAATTGCCGGCGAAATGACGCAAGAGAAACACCATTAATCTCTTAAGGCGGCGTTCACACGCGCGTTAAACATCGACGCTTCGCGCGTGACCTTCTCTCGGAAGCATTTTTGAAGTAAATGTATTTTACAACGTGTTAAGGTAGATTTATGTTGGAAAAAGAACTAATAGGTATATTGGGAAATTTAATGGTTAGTTTGATGCTAGGGGAAAAATTGAGTATGCAGTGTTTGTTGAAAGCATAGTCGTGATTTTAGCGTAATTATAATTAAGTAGCGATAGAATGCAATAACAAATGTGTTCTTTATTTTTTATATACTTAAAAGGAGATGTTCTGACTGATCCTAAACGCGCACATGGCCTAAATAACAGAAGGTAAACACTAAATTGTTTCCTTTTGTAATATGGACGTACACTAAGAACGGAATCTGTGATGAGTATTGAACCCCTAAGGGGGTGAAAGAGGGAGTTAAACTTTATGAACAATTTTTATGTCAGGGTAATAAAACTTTGGAAAAAGACTAAGGAAATAGAAAAAACAGAAATGTGTTTCATCGTTTTTTTAGGTGGTGAAAAAATTTCTAAGAGATTAAAAACATCACATAGACAAAAACGTAAGCATCCGCTTAATTTTACACAAAACTTTACACACAAAACGAATATAAACAAAGAAGAATAAATAAAAAAAAAGTTTATTTAACGTTCGTAAGTAACATGAACGGTCCAAATCATGTATCGGTACTTGTAAGATTCGAACCATCTACCTGTAGGTGACTGACGGCACAAGAATTGAGCCCTGAGAGCTTTAAAAAAGGTTTTCTTCATTGAAATCTCAAAGTCGTCACCAGTCACCACTGAACCTCCATAACTTATTTTTTTCTCTGTTAATTATCTCTTCGAGTGATACATATTTGTGTACACAAGTACACTGCTGAGCATTAGTGTAAGTTTACATGCACAATTGTCTACAAGACTGTTATGCAAATGAAACAAAGTTATGAAGCATGACTTTTCAATTTCTCTCACGAGGTCCGTGTAAAGTTTGAGTGAGTTCGGCAACTTTGCTGAAACACAAAGGAGGTGGGGTTATCGAGTTCTGGTTCAGAAGTTGTACCCACTGGACTTCGTGTGGTTTATGTACAATTAACAGCAAGCCGTCGATTTTCTAACACTAACGCAGTTTCGTTGTATCTTGGAAAATCTATAATATAGGTACTTTTGTTAGCCTAAACACTGTTTTAATCTTTCACGGTTATTTACTAATTCACACATTGTAACGGGATATTTTTATGTTGCAAGCATCATGTTCATGAACATGATGCTTGCAACAGCGTTGAAATATCGGGTGCTCATCGCTCAATAATAATCAGGTTAAATATACCGTTCCAAAAAAAAAAAATGTTTGAATTTGTAAGCATAATCCATACTTCCATATATACTTATTTTTTATATAATAAATGCGAAAGTGTGTTTGCGCGTTTGTTGGTTTGTCCTTCTTTCACGCAGTAACGCAGCAACGCATCGACGTGATTTTTGGCATAGATATAGTTTATGGACCGGGGAGTAACATAGGCTACTTTTTATTCCGGAAAAATGCACGGTTCCTGTGGGAACGCGGGTGAAAATTGCGGTCAGAAGCTAGTTTATATAATAAATGCGAAAGTGTGTTTGTGAGTTTGTTGGTTTGTCCTTCTTTCAGGCAGTAACGGAGCAACGCATCGACGTGATTTTTGGCATAGATATAGTTTATGGACCCGAGAGTAACATAGGTTACTTTTTATCCCTTTAAAGCTTTACTGTAATACGATACAGTATTGATGCAGTTACAAAATCGCTACAGTCGCTAATGCTGAGTATCTAACGAGTTAAAGCCTTTAGGGATTGCGTTTGAACGACGGCGTAGATGTGCATCCTGTTTTTATTTCGCAGCACGACATGCGATCTTGCGTTGAAATGTGTGGGGTTAAGCTTTTGATTGCCATGTACTTACTCTAAGAGTTGTGATTATAATGCAATTAGGTAACTAGAAGATACGCGAGGTAGTAGATAGTAAAGTTACAATAGGCAGGTGAATAATTGTAGCATTGAGGTAGGCTAAAATTTTAAATTAGTCAAAATTACAAATAACCAGACTGCCTCCTATAGCAGTTGGATATGTGAATGTTTAGACATCCAAAAATAAAATTGCGTTTTAACTCTTGTTTAGTATTTTGATATTATTACAATTAGTAAGATTCAGAGTCGAGTGAACTACAAGTTTTGAACTGGAGCTGCTTATTGTCCAAAAAGCAATTGGCGCAGGACTCCTTGCACGTGAATCAGTCATCTTTGCGACGTCACGTTGCGTCGTGAAATAGTTTCCCAATTAATCAAACATTAAAATCAGACATTATAATAATAATAATATTTATTTATTCAGACAATATGGTCCATGTGTTAGTAACAAAAAATACAACTTAAAAACTATGTTAGATATCAGAAGTACGCACAGGTGGTAGCATTAACATTTATATAAAATTATTGCAGCTATCTCATAAGGACTTTGACAAAAGCCTTATTGAGCGGAGAGTCATATTTATCGGCTATGACCTGTAGTATACTGTTAGGGCTGCCCCGCACTCTTTTCAGTAGCGACGCGGTTCTTTTTCGTATAATGGCATGAAAGCCATCGACGCGTGCCTCCGCGAACATTTTAGAGGCGCTGCAAAATTATGTCAAGCAATAATTACTAAGCAAAATTTCTTATTTATGTGAACATCCACAAGGTACAAGAATCCTTTGAAGAAAAAATTCCTCACTATCGCTCCATAGGCATGCAAACTATCCCACTTTTTCCACATCACAATTCTAATTTGTCCCTATCTCGTCTCCCCTCATCCATCACGCGATTGTCTTCCCTAATCCCTAGGAATGAGCGTTGAATTTCGCTTATCTCGCTCCAATCGGCACCCCGGAGAAGAATCGCCGACTGTGTGTTGACGCACTGACAGACTGACAGATTACACTCGCACTGACAAATGTTTGCTACCGATTGAAACGTGTAACGAGAAATAAACTCTATTGAAACTAAGTAGAGTGTAAAATTGTGTGTGTTGAGAATCGATTTTCTGGTATTTACAATTTGGCGGCTTAGCGAATGTTTTCCGATATCGTTGCGATTCAATGGATGTGCAAGCTTCATAATACGTAGTCGGGAGTGTATTTATTGGCCTGGATGAAAATCGATGTCTTATTGAAATCTTAGTTGAGCGTGTGTTGGTTATAACTCAGATTGTATGCGTGAAATGCTTTAGGTTTGCTTATTCTACTGCAGTTTATGAAACGAGAGGGTTATCAGGTAAGTGTAATAAGTAAAACGTTGACCGTTGTGACACAATTGTATGCGTGGGTCTGTATTGCGCTCGTTACCAGGCATAAGGTCTATAAATAAATAATAAATAAACTCTTACACTCATACCCCCGCACTAGGATTCCCTGTGTCACAGGTGGCATGGACACACACAGATACACATCACTAACATCCAAGACCCAAGAACAAACTTTATGCTTACACAAAATCTGCCCCGGCCGGGAATCGAACCCGGGACCCCCTAGCTTTGCAGGGTTACTACCAACTTAGCTACGGAGCCGTCTATAGTATCAATGGCCCAATAATTTCACTGACTGTAACAACATGAGCAAAGCGGTGGTATCCATGTGGTAGAGTCTCACAGAAGAGTTATTCCTACCACTTAATGTCCTTTTCTGCCCCATGTCCCACTTTACATGTGCTTGACGTGGTATAGGTCTTTACAAACATACTGCTTTATGTTTTGGAGATGTTTTACAGTAGGCCACCTGCGTGACACCAACTCTGCATAGGATTTCTGAGAGTATGGCCTATAATGAAAAAAAATAGTTCACATCGGTTGAGAATTAGCGGAGATATCGTGTAGCATGGCCCAAAAAAATACACAGGAGAATCTCCTCCACATTTTTTAAAGTCGGTCAAAGGTAAGTGCAAGTTCTGTGTACCTTCTTAAGGCGCTAGCCCGAAATAATGACATTTATGATTCTGCCTCACGAATAATGGGAATCCATCACGCATCATACATCAAGCATGCGCAACAACGAGTGCATGATATAATTAGCAATATTACACGCTCACTCCAAGCTTGAAGGATGTCTAATCATTAATAACAGGTAACTGTGGAGCCAATAAGAACATCAATAAGACTATCTTTATAGTGCTGTCTCTTCCACTCCTTCGAATAACGCGTACAGCACTAGGACAACCAAATTATCTACATTTCCATCAAGCAATCGTGTGTAACGGTCATTCAATACTTTAGAAGTTGAGTGTGCGTAAATCGGTGATCGTGGTATTTCCATGATCAGCGCGTAGTTCATGCATCATTTTAACAAGCGTGATTGATCGTGTAATTCTTGCCTTGAGGTTATATGCGACAGTGGTCAAAAGCTATTAAGAGTGAAAAAAAAATGAATAGCAACTTCACACTTCATCGGCCGGAGGCTTTGCATGCGCGAATTTGAATTCTGGACCACACCCACATTAGCATTGCTAATAACTTGCGCAATGTCGTCGAGTTTTTGTTACTTTTCTGAATTTGAATTTTTTTGAAGATGATTTTTTGTGTTAGGTATACTTTTCGCTTTCTCGAATCTGTTACAATTTATTTCTTGAAAAAGAATTGTTACTTATAACTGTTAGGATATCTACTTTATTAAACTCCAAAATTTTCGTTACATTTATTGAAAGAACTAGTGGATTTGGTGTTTTTTACGTATATTTTTAACCGAGTTCGAAAAAAGGAGGAGGTCATCAATTCAGTGGGTATTTTTTTTATGTTTGTTACCTCAGATCTCCGTCATTTATAAACAAATTTGGAAAATTCTCTTTTTATTCGAAAGGATATACTTTCAGATTGGCCCCATAGAAATTTTATCAAAATCGGTTCAGTAGTTTGTCACTGAAGTCGGTTCGTCGGTTTTTTAAAGCAATATTATCATTATTAAAAGTATTCAACATGACACGAAGCTGACATGGTCGAATGGATTAGCCGTAGGCCGTAGCCGTAGGCTGTAGCCGTAGGCCGTAGCCAGAGGCCGTAGCTGTAGCCCGTAGCCGTCTAGATCACACGGGACGCAACTTAATTTTAACAATTATTTATTGAATGAGGTTTTGGCAAAAAAAATTAGTTGGTTTCTTATGTTCTGAAGATCCACATTATAATTATTTTAATAGACGCAATATTTTTTGCAGGTGAGATAATAGTCAAACTCTTGTTAACATTAAAAATGAATTGTTCTTACAAGTATCATAACAAACAAAACTGTGTAACTTTACGAAAATAGTACCTGTTTTAATATCAGCAACAAAAATAAAGCCCCTTTAAAATCTATTAGGTATGCCACCTTAAATCTTACAAGCAACGCAAACCCCCATATTTAATTAATTAATCACTCACATTTTTACGTTGCCAAAGTGACTTCCCAGACCACACCCGTCACATTTGCAATGCTAATCACAGCGCGATGTGTCACCGACGGTCGTCGGGTTTTTGTTACTTTGCTAACTGAATTTTAAGGAACTGTATTTTCGAGGAAATGTTTAGGCAATTTGCATCGTATGGCGATGAGGGCTGACTTTGTATTCCTGTTTTATGATTTCTTCTTTATGATTATTTTCGGGTCTCATTCGCTGGAATAATAGGTTTGTCTTGTCAGAATTTGGTGAGTTATCATGCTATAGGCGAGCAATATTAACTGAACTTATTATAATATAAAACTTATTTTTTTGTTAAATTTGAGTTCTTAAAGATTTTTTTTCCACCTCTCTGATTTACACTACATGATAAGCAAGTTATTTGCCTGATGGTAAGTATATCGCCAGCCCAAACAATTTACCATAGCAGTGCCATTCAGAACTTTGAACAACAAAGGCCTGCGCGGTACTTCAGTACGCTAGTTACCCTAAGACGTTATGTAGAATAAAGTAAGATAGAATTAAATAAATAAGTTTTAGAATGATGAAACTAAACCCTTTCTTATGATACCACACTGGGCTCTATATTATTTTTCTTGTTCTCGACATTTAGGATCGTATTTTCATTATTATAAAGACTCAAGATTTTTTATCACAAGTGGGGAAAATAACCTGACTGATAAAGATTTGTCTTCAAATAGTCATTTATATTGAGAATATGGTAGTAAATCAAGGCAGAGGAGATATGAAAAATTGAACAACAAACTTTTGTTTTTACTAAATCTTTAAATGGGCTTACGATGGATGGATAGCAATTCCAAATCTTGTTTCAAAACAAACAAACACTCTCAAAGTTCGAGTAACAGTGATCATCCTTTATAATATTATATTATGAAGAAACCCTCCACATAAATAATTTCACACTACCTCACAAAGAAAATCAACCTAAAACTTGTTCGGCATTCACACCATCCTTCCGAGCATATTTAACCCACAAACAAAAACACCCGTATCAGTAAACTCTTGGGAAGAAGCAATGAATCAGTGAAATACTCGCATATTCGCGTGCATTAGCCTACAAAATTGTTGCTACCATAAAAAAAGACCGCCATAACGCGTGGAGGCGGAATTATTATAAATCTTCATGATATTACCATAGAGGAACTTAGGTAAAGTGTATACGCAGTACAGAAGCTTCCTTCCTACCCATTTGTGTACTTGGCCAGACATATAGGGGTCTGGACATTTTGCCACAAGCACCACGCTTCGCAGGTGTTTTGTTGAGCGCAGTAGATGTTGTTGTTCTTGGTGTTGTTGACCGAGGAGACTGCTCTACTCCCTGTATATTCTCTTAGCAAGCTCTTGTACCATTCACGGCAAGAGGTGGGATGGTACTACTCTTAGCCAAACCAAACGGTATAAAGCATAAGTACATGGTAGAACTCATCATCATCTACTGAACGGCAGCCGACCTCTACCACTAAACGACATAAACGCTTCAGAAAGATGTGCAAAACTATTATATTAAAAAAAACCAGGGTACTGTTTTTCTTATTACTTAGCGATATTCCATAGAGCAAGTTAGGGAGTTCGCTCTCGGGTGAAATTCGTGTAGTAAGTGGGGTGTAAGTCATGTGAGCCTATGTGAGCCTGAGTGGCTCCTACTACTTGTTTTCTATTTCAATACAAGGACTATTAAAAGAAGAAAATATTAGGTACTTAACACATTCATAGATTTACAGAATGGTAATGGTGGGCGTGAGTGTGTTTGTGTCAGTGGTGTGTTATATTATGATCTTTGTAGTATTTTGTGCTTTGTTACACAGATTATTTATTCATTAATAATAATTACTTGCTGTACTTACAGTTCACACGCAAGTTTTACAACACTTTACACAATTAACAAAACAGGTCCAGATCTGGCTCCTGAGCAATGAGAGCGTTGAGCAGATCTATTGCCTGGGCTGTGGCTGTTGCCATTATACACGATCTAGAATTTAGATATAATTTGCTAAAATGCTGATGCAACAAAATTATGTATGACCGTATGTATATATAGCATAAATGCTGCATAAAAATGTATTAAAATACATACAATATCCTAGCAATAAATGAATTTGGATTTGATTTGAAACACAAATCGACTTATTTTCCTTTAAAAAAATAACAACAACTAGTAAGGGACCTATAAAATACAACGTACGTCAACAACTATTTTCGTTGAGTAAGAACCCACTATACGAGTAGTAACGAAAATGTAACGCTGAGAGGTGAAGACAGAGCACACACAAGCAACGTAGGCATTTTTTATAAAACAATTTGTAGTATGGTAGAGGTCTCCAATTTAGTAGGGTGTGTAGGTTACAATGGGTATATACCCCACCGGATGGTTTTCGTTAAATAAACTCCCCGGATAACTTCATTGGTATAATTATTTTTAACACATCAATGTAGAAGGCGCAAGAAGATCGGCATTTCATACAAACTTTCAAGTCTTTATCTCTAAAAAGAGAGTATTGATTTTATTGAAATTTTATTCACATAAGCAAGATACATAAACCTGAACAATTAGTAGAGAACATTATTAAAACAAAACCAAAAATTAACCAAAAAAAAAACTGTTTAATTTGCTATTTATATGAAAAATTTAAATTTTACTTTTAAATTGCTCTTATTGGAAATTTTTCTCTACTAATTCTTTAGACAATATCTATCCTGCTTATACAAATAACGTTTCATTGAATTCGGTTCAATAATTTTGGATATTATAAGAACATAAAGTTTGTATGAAAAAACCGTAGGCCGTTATCAAGTTCAACCTCCAATTGTAATCAGAATCCATTCAAAAAGAAGCCAGTGCCGGGTTCTATAGAATCGGACGGCCAGCCTGTATGAAACCAGCAGCCGGAAGCATTCAACCGGCGTACCTTATGTATCTAGAAAAATCAGTCTTACTCCCTCATTTTATGATAGCCTGGTACTTCTAGTTCTAGAACATTTTTAGTTTACGTTTTTCTGCCGACAATACTCATAAAAAAGGATGAGCTAATAATGTGCTATCCCACTGTGACGCAATAGTTAGGACACGAGGAAAAATTATTCCTCGTATCAGTTAGGAAACCTAGTTAAGACACCCATCGGATCCAGGAAACACCCATGTTCTAGTAGTACATAATATAGCACTAACATTTGAAATAGCAAACAAAAAAAATATTATCACGTATTCTTTCACCCGATCCCGTATTCCTGTCACCCTGTAGCGAGCTATTGAATCCATAATAATGCCAATGAAATGATAAAGTGACGTCACGACTCCACAATTTCTGCTAGAAAAATCATATGATGACGTCACTGTGACACATACT
Source organism: Crocallis elinguaria (assembly GCA_907269065.1). NCBI lineage: Eukaryota > Metazoa > Arthropoda > Insecta > Lepidoptera > Geometridae > Crocallis > Crocallis elinguaria. The sequence continues at coordinate 3,078,788 of OU026079.1, read as the reverse complement.
CGTGCAAATATAGAGCAGAAAAATATATATACTTGTACTTAGGTATTCTTGTGATGTCGTTGACAACGTGCGGACATATTAAGAGCTCTCATGTTTTTTGCTTCTATGGATGAGTTATAAGTACCCAATTCATATATTTTCATCGGAATCAAGTGTGCTTACATCTTTTCTTATCGATGGCTAGTAATATACGAAGTGATCGTAAATTAAAACTTATTATATTAGTAACTTATTATACCTTTTGACTTCTGTTTTTTTCAATACACAATGAAGTTCATTGAAATAGGACATGCCAACTCGTGTTGCGGTTACCCTAAAAACATTGCGTCACAGAGAAGGCTATCTGCAGTATAATATGTACATGGTCTTTTTTCTACAAACTAGAAAGAAATAAATATGACAGTACTCTAGTATTAATAGGCACTCAATGTTCATCTTAATACTTAATGTTCACTACCTATATCTCACCTGATCTTAGGCGACGACGTGGTCAAAGATGGTAAACATGCTAAACCTATAGTGGAGATTTTCTTGGTTGTCCAATAATGTAAACAAACTTGATGGCGCACCAGCCAATGAAATGGATAGAAATTTAAATTTGATGCATGTCATTGGTTAGCTGCCGAATGTCTATTGCTGTGATTGGTTGTGATCCACCGATTTTGTTTACATTGGACAAGTATAGATAACTAGACCATATTAGAGTTGGCTCTCAGGCGCAGCTGCCGGAACTCGTGGATAGGTATTTTCAGCTTGAGAGTAATAGCTAGCCAGGTGAGCAATAAAAATACTGTATTCCCGGAAAAAACACTGTTCTCCATGCGGGTGAAACCACAGGCAGAAGCAAGTAATCTAATAAAACTGCAAAACACAGGATTGATGGTGGCATATTAATATTCGGAGCGCAGGACCGTCGATTGGAAAGCATCAGTCAGGCTCATTGAAATAAGACATGCCAACTCTTGTTGCGGTTACCCTAATAACATTGCGTCACAGCGAAGGCTAGTTGCAGTATGATAAGTGACGTGAACCTCGATCAGGTAACATGGTTTTCCTTCGACAAACTAGAAAGAAAGAAAAATAATACGTTTATTTCCGAAAAACACAAGATTAGATTACATCAGAGAACACAATACCAAATCGTATAATATATATACAATACAAAATAGAAATACATACATACTAGTCAAAATCATAACCCTCCTTTTCGCTTCACCATATAGTTCGGTTATGTTTTGATGTCAGGAATGGGTTCCAAATCAGCACACAATCATGGTCAATGACCCCAGTCACTGATAGATAAACAGTCGGAACCCATCATGACATCACGAACGCAAGGATGACAAGTCTATGAAGTAGTCCTAGGTTCATTTAGTTGTATCTGATTTGTCAGCACAGGAAAGATCTATGTTTAGATTCTAGTCGAAAAACAGATGTACCTACTTAAGTGAAAGTGCCCTAAAAGAACTCAAAGCTGGATTATCGCCTTTGCATTAAATTATAGTACACAGTGCACAGTGCTTAAAATTGAAATCTTAGTAAAATGGGTTTTTGTTTAATGAATTTCGCTTGCCGACGGCGTATATAGACGGCGAACTAGGTGATAGGACTAACTCTTCTGCAAGTGTCGGTCTAGGTTGGTACCATTGTTATGGCCTTTGCTCGTGAAGTCTACCACTGTATAAAGACGGCTAAGGAGTGGAATTCTTTTTCTGCCTCAGTGTTTCCCAATATCCGTAGTTTGGGAGTTTTCAAGACGAGAGTGAATGGGTTTCTTCTAGGCAAGCGTGCTACAGAGTCGACCGCATTGTCACCGTGGTCAAAAGTAAGACATAAAAAGTCCACGGTATAGCCGTTTATCATTAGGTTTCTTATTTAATTAACAACATAATAATATTGTTTGACCTGGTCAGTACAAATTTATTTGTAATTAGTTTTCGTTCTTCTCTTGAACATCCTTCATCAGATCCTTTTTTAACCGACTTCCAAAAAAGGAGGAGGTTATCAATACGGTCGGTATTTCTTTTTTTAATGTTTGTTACCTCAGATCTCCGTCGTTTATAAACCGATTTGGAAAATTCTTTTTTTATTTGAAAGGATATACTTTCAGATTGGTCCCATAGAAATTTCATCAACATCGGTTTAGTAGTTTGTCGCGCGGAAGTCGGTTCGTCGCTTTTTTAAAGCAATTTTTATATGTTTTCCTACTAACTTTATTGCGCTAGAAGCGCACTACTTCACGTAATACGCCACTATCAGCGCAGACGTGGATAGAGCTAACTCATTAAACTGGTGCGGTTATCCGGTGCAACTCCTTTTGTTCTAAACACGAGATGTACGAGACAGGATGCTGTTGAGATGCACGATTACTGCGGGATGTGTGTCAACGTTTTTATAACGTGTGAAACTGATATAAACATCGTAATTTGTGGGTGTGGTGCGCTAGTTTTACTCCTTTACAATTATTATTTGTAAGTACGGTGTCTTCTCTTTTTAGCGTTTTGTGTTTTGTAATGGAAACCTTAATCTTTAAAATTTCTATTTCTCCATCTTGATTTATCGGTCTGTTCAGATCTGTTTGTCTAATAGCTGGAGGTATTAATAATTAATATTAAGGTTACAATATAAAAGTAAATTGAAAATGAAAACCATACAGTAAGTTATGTGTTGGGATTCCGGTTTGATGAGCAGAGTAGTCAGTGAAATTACTGGACTTATGAGACTTAATACCTAATGTCTCAGGTTAATGAGCGCACTGCAGTGCCGCGCAGGCCTTTGTGTTTTAAATTTCTGAGTGGCACTGCAATTATTATGGGCCGGCGTTACGCCAACGACCAGCTCATCTCGTTATACAGGCTCGTAAATACCTCAATTAAAACAGTGACTCGCATGACCATCAAAGAGCTATTGACAGATGCGACCCTAACAAAGATAAAACTACCTAATCCTAATTAGAGCAACTTTACAAATCCACCGCGGTCGCATGCGGTCGGAAGGTTACAGTGGGATTACAATCAACCTTTCCGAGGAAACTAGGGCCCGAAGACCAAAACCCAACCCGGGTTTCCTAGTAAACAAGGATGGATCGTCCTCGTCTAAAAAACAGACAAGTGTGAGTTGAACTCGCGCGGAGAGGGTTCCGTACGATAAACATGTTACTAACCATTTTTTTAACCTGACCCAAATTATGTGTCTGTGCTAACTAAAATAAAACGGGCCCGACGACGAGAAATGGGATTTGTATTTAATAATAATAATGCATGCATAATCAATAGCCTGTTGGCTTCCCCACTATCTGAGGATGCCAGGAGGTTATTACGAATGTATGTATGTGTATTGTAATTATTAATTTTGTTTTTAATGTGTTGGTCTTGTTTTAGTTAAGCATTTAGTTGCTAAAATAGACTGATTAACTCACGGGGGTGACATTATCAATTTCCTTCCCATTAAAATAAATAAAGATTAAAAAAAACTAAAATAATTTATCCCAAGAACATACTTAACATTGTAGTTGAAAATCATGTAGGAAAACATACAACTGCAATTGAAAAATTAAAAATCTACTTACCTATGTTACACACCCGTATTTGGCTCACAGAAATTAATGTGTTATATACCAAATTTAAACAATCAGTCTACTAGATTCGGAGCAAATTAGCTGTGACAGACGGACAGACAAAAACACGAGCTATCGTATAAGTGTTCCGGTTTTATAATCGGATGCACGACCCCTAAAAAATCGACAAATAAAGCATTTTATTACATTTCGGTGTGTCTTACCAACTTTAGTTGTACGTAACATACCAAATTACTCCAAAATTGGCTGCCATTTAGTACCATATTAGGACCAAGAGAAATGTACTCAATCCTATATTTCTCTGTTAGAACTGCCAAAACGACGTTGTGGTTAGAATATCGTGTGCGTGGGACATACATCGACGTCGCCGCCTAATGGAGTGAAGCGTTTCGCCCCAATATATCAACTGTACTAGGTTATACTGGTAGTAACAAAGTGAAACGTATTAGGTCGAATAGTTTCCCTTCACCTGATGCCGGGAGTTTTATGTCAGAGTCCGTGTGGGAGGCATCAAACACTGCTTTTCTAGTAAAAAATCATACTAAATATTATGAATTTTATAAAAATAATGACAGTTTGTTATACTATATATAAAATTATAAATGCGAAAGTGTGTTTGTTATGTTGTTGATTTGTTGGTTTGTCCTTCTTTCAGGCAATAACGGAGCAACGTAGCGACATGATTTTTGGTATAGATATAGTTTATGGACCGGAGAGTAGCATAGGCTACTTTTTATCCCGGAAAAATTCACGGTCCCTGAGGGAACGCGGTTTAAAACCGTGGGCAGAAACTAGTAAATATACAAGTCATATTGAATGGTTTTTGGATAAATGATTGCATATAAATAGTTTGTTCTAAATTAATAAATTGGCAAAGCTGTGAGGCGATGATAGCTGAAAGGTAGTAACGTCGACCACTTGGTTGTTGTTTTTCCTTTTCTATATATTGTATGTCTTTCACAAATTGACACAATAAATGTTTTCTTTCTTTCTTCTTCTTTCTTTCTTATCTATAGGTTGATAGTTTGAACCCTACAATAAGCTTTCGGTGAAGGGACACATCGCGTTGCAACCATATAATGGTAGGGCATTTTCTACTGCTTGCATGGCTAGCTATCACCCTCTCGTTGAAAATCTATCACCAATAACTTATCAGTGTGATTCAGCAGCTGCACAATCTATTCTCTATCTTTCTCTTCATTTAAGATCAGGCGAGAGAATGGCCAAATGCTCGCTTGCACGCAAACAATAATAATAAAAAAAACTGTCCTGCAATTTCCTACTTTTCCCGAAAACTGCTAGGTATTATTGGAAATTGCAGGGGTGTTCATGGCGTACAGAAAAGAGCCGATTCACGTATTCTCTTTTTTTTATAATATAGTGATTTCCAAGCAAGTGAGAAAAGAAAGCATTTATGAGTTTTGCTTCAAAGTTTACATATATAAAGGTAAGGCCATTTTAGCTTATGGCACAGAATAGATAATAGTACAAGCAGTAATGTTCAAGCATTACTGTGTTCCGGTTTGATGAGCAGAGTAGCCAGTGAAATTACTGAGCTTATGAGACTTAATATCTAATGTCTCAGGGTAACGAGCGCACTGCAGTGCCGCGCAGGCCTTTGTGTTTCAATGTTCTGAGTGGCACTGCAATTGTTATGGGCCAGCGTTATGCTTACCATCAGGCAAACGACCAGCACGTCTCGTTACCAAATAACATAAAAAAGAAAGTTTATGGTGTCTAGATCAGCTAGCTTTCCATTTTCAACTACATTGATACTTATTTTAATCACGCAAAACACTAGTCAAATACTGACCCAAATCGTTGTTTGTTGCTATAAGCTTTCATATCAAAAGATGTCTCTTAATTGAGTCAACTTAGGTAATACTGTTAAAAATTGTGTTTAAAGTAATTAAATAAAGGGTCATTGACGCGGTCAGCTTTTAGCTTTTCATTTTCCATAATTCCATTTGAAGTGAAGACGAAACCCTTTGAAAACGAAATCTAATTTTGCCGTAATTACATTTCGAATAACGTTTTATAGGATTTTACTTTAATTTTAAGACGGTTTAGTTTTAGTTGTTTGGCAAGCTTGTTTGCGAGTTACATTTATTTAAGTTCGTTTGGAAGATTGACGAGAAGAAAATAACAAATGTCTGTGTACTAAGCGAATCAGATTACTTTAAAATTTGTTACAAATTGAAAACGCGGCCGTAATGAATTCATTTGTTTAGAAAAGTGGTTTACGAGTACATACGGCACTAAATGTGATAAACTTACCTCGATCGTAAATTAATTGAAAAAAGTTTCAATCCACGAATTCACCAAGTGATAGGACTAACTCTTCTGCGAGTGTCCGACTGGGTGGACTAGAGGATGTTCACACAAATATATACATCACAAAAATTTCGCTTTCAACAGGATTCAAACCTGCGTCTTCTGGCTATCCGAGCCAGACGCCTTAACCAACTAGGCTATGGGAGTCTGGCCCGGATAGCCAGAAGACGCAGGTTCGAAACCTGTAGGAAGGGAAATTTTTGTGGTGTATATATTTTTGTATCAAAGTTCTGGCACTGCAAGTATTATGGGCTGGCATTATGCTTACCATCATTACCACGCCCTGATCTCATTATCCAATGGAATTAATGAAAAAAAGCTTGATAATTGCTCGCTAACTTATTAATTAGTAGGAAATCTATCGCCAAACACCTGGTGTATTTGTGCAGTCAAACAAGTAATCCTTAATATTCTAGCGTCATAGTTTTAAGAACCTTCGTCCATTATCTTCTCTTCAGGCGAATAAACTAAAACGGTAACATACGAAGTTAAATAATTGTATATTGGAAATATATTTATACTGCAACAACAGAGAATCGGATCAATGACGGATTAGACCAAACGCGAATTAGACCAATCGCGAATTGGACTAAACGTTAACTGGACTAACCGCGGCGCGAAATGGACCAATCGCGAATAAGGTGAATTAGACTGACCGCGAATTGGGCCAATCCCGTTAAAGCCAATTATTATTATTTATAAAACTAAAATACAAGCTCTATCATAATCGCATAAAGGCTCAATAAACAAATCAAAACGCACCAAGACAGCGCGATTTTCCACCGCCATATTTCACCAAAGCAAGCTATAGCATTAACTTCAAAGTCTAATGGATTTCAAAGATACGACATAAACAGAGTGACATTCAACGTACACACCACACATCAATCTTGGCCTTAATTAATCACGGGGTGTCAGCTCCAGTCCCGGGGAATCGCCTTAAACCCAATCGGACTAATGACTTAACTTCATGAGATTACGATTATCCGAACGACGGGAATCACTGCCTTTTCACTTAGTGAAAAATGTCGTGGACGCAGATTTGTGTAGGGCATGGGTTCTGCAGGAAAATAACGTTTATAATTTTGTTGGACATATTAGTATTGAACCTGGACCTAATAATGGTTTTGTAGTTGAGTGACGTGACACACAAACACAACTCGATTTAGGCGTTCTTTTTGATGACACTTCCGGTGTTATAATAGGTCGGGGAAAAAGTTCCTTCGCATTTTTTAAGAAAATTCAAAACATTTTTTAATATAGTTTATTTACATTTAACTAAAGTATGTAGGTACCATTTTGTTCGCTAACTTTTTGCCATCTTGTAGGTAGGGACATGATCCCATTGCTATATAAATTTTGGGACTTCTGATCAAAATACCGCGACAAGTGGTTTTGTAGTCCTCTCGTGATGTTAACCTGACACTGCCTAAAGAATTCTGAAGAGACCGAAACAGGTGGAAATCTGAAGGTGCAAGGTCAGGACTATACGGCGGATGCATTAACACCTCCCAGCCAAACTCTCTTAATTTTTTCTGAGTGGCTAAAGATGTGTGAGGTCTAGCGTTATCACCCCTTCTGTTGATTAATTCCGGCCGCTTTCTCTCAACTTCTTGCTTTAATCTCATCAGTTGTTCGCAGTAGAGTTCAGAATCGATGGTCCTGCCTGGTGGTAACAGCTCATAATGAATAATGCCCTTCCAATCCCACCACACACACAGCATCACCTTGTTGCGAGTTAACCCGGGTTTCGCCACAGTCTGTGAAGCCTGACCGGTCTTTGATCACGACCTTTTTCGCACGTTCTTGTCGTACGTGATTCACTTTTCATCACCAGTTATCAGCTTCTTCAAAAATGGTTCGGTTTCATTATGTCGTAGTAAAGAATCACAAATGAGTACACGGTTCATTAGCAATTCATTAGGTTTCTTTCAGTGAGCTCGTGAGGTACCCAAATATCGAGCTTTTTTGTGTACCCAGTTTTTTTCAAATGCGCCAAAACTGTTTTGTGGTCAATTCCCAGTTCTTCAGCTACGTCGTAACTACTGATATGCCGATCTTGTTCCACTTTTTCAAAAATGGCATCCATTTTATCCGTAATAGGGCGACCAGAGCGACGTGCATCTTTGAAATCAAAATTTCCGGATTGAAAACGCTTAAACCAAATTTGTGCTACTCTCAGACACACTGCACTAGGTCCATAAACATCGCTAATTTTTTTCGCGGCTTGCGTTGCATTTTTACCTTTTTTGTAGTAAAATTTTAAAATGTATCGAATTTCTTCATTAGATTCACTCATTTTGACAGTACGAAAAACAAATGAAAATCACACATTTTCCTAATTTGAATTTGGAATTATGTTCTTTAAAATTTAAACTTTCATATGATACCAAAACCAGCCAGATACAAATAGTATAGCCAAAGAGATTTTATTACAAGTTCATACATACTATAATGCGAAAAGACTTTTTCCCCAACCTTAGATGTTCATAGGCTACGGTGGACCGCTTCCCATCAGGTGGGCCGTATGCTTGTTGGCTACAAATAACAAAAAAAAAACGTAAATGAAATAGCACACTATAGGTTGCAATTTTATTTTTTTATAAAAACACTTTATGGGTGCTCTAATCTGTCTAGTTATACGATACGCAATCTGTGGTAGTGGTATTATCCAGATGAAATCAAACACTGTTTATGCCGTTGTAAAAATACCGTAGAGACCAATTTAAAAGGCAGTTCCCGTGATGTAATAGATCATGGATCCATTGATTTAACGTCTGTAATTCGTTAGATTTGATTTTCCTAAATAATTAAACACAAACGTTTTCGTATTTAAAAAAAGAACACGTAGGTAGTTTCGTGTCTGGTAGTATCCGAATATGGTCCTGGTCGATCCTGATTTTCATGGTTTAGTTATTGTTAGTCATGATCCGAATTATTGTTGCTATATAATATCTAAGAATTATTTATTAATATTTTATTGGCTGTGGCGTGCGGGAAGCGGAAAATCCAATACAAACGACATGACGTGTCTGGAACCCTAGAACGTTGAACGGAACAAATTATGTGAAGTCGTGATTCACTAAGCCTTCTTTCTTTAATCCAGGACAGAAATGTTATTTGATTCTGCCAGACGTTTGACGCTTTTGGCATCGATTCCGTGGAAGTGGACTTTTATATTTGTCTAGAACATAATTAAATAGAAGACAGAAAAAACTTTTATTCGATACTCTCACAACAAAGTACTTATAACCTTCCTACTAATATTATAATGAAAGTTTGTGTGTATGTCTGTGTGCTTGCGTGCCTGCGAGCGTGAGTATACTTTTTGTTAATGTACTAGAAGCCGATTTTTTCTTTTTCCATGCAATCCTGTCTATCCAAAGGTCGCCTGGAAGAGATTGCTGTTTAGCAATAACGTCGCTCATGTACCATTATAGCAGATATTTTACTGTCCTATTTGTTACTTGTACATATTGGAGTGCAATAAAAAGTTGTTGTATTGTATTGTAAACTTGATTAGAAAAATGTGGACGTCTAAAAGTACTCTAAAACAAAGTCTATCTGTCCTAAAAACCCTTTTATCTCAAATCTTACTGAAAAAAAGTAATAAATAAACTTATCAGAACCATAAAATACCAAGAGTTTTGCTTCAACATTCATCATGCGGACAGCGAAAGAATGGAATTCTGTGCATCTGTATTTTCTGAATTTTACAATTTGTGAGTTTTCAAGATAAGAGTGAACAGTTAGTTATCTTCTCGGCAAGCGTGCTACATCGTCGACCGCATCGTCACTTACCATCAGGTGAGATTGCGGTCAAACGCAAGCTTATTCAGAATTAAAAATAAAATTGTCAGTACTTGACTCAAAATGAAAAATACAGTTTCATAATACTTTAAAAGACGCTAAGAGATATTACTCATTAATATTAACGCAAAGAGAATTTCATATTATTTTTCTGTCAAAAAGGACGACTGTTCTGAATATATTACGCTACTTTTGCATTTTAGTAACTGATTTACCAAATATTATGCGAAATCACCGTGAAAATTTGAAAAATATTATGAATAGCTGCAGAAACTTCAGATAAACCCCTGTAGAGATTTCATCAGACACCGTGTCTTTTTTAGAGAAGAACTTCTTCGACCAATTAACAATATTCATGAAAAAAATCACGTCGAGCCTTTGCTCCGTTGCCGCGTGAAAGACGGACACTTTCAACCCCGCCCGCTTCTATCTAGGCATCGTCACGCGCGTGAAACGTCATGTGCGTGAAACGTCACGCGCGTGAAACGTCATGTGCGTGAAACGTCATGCGCGTGAAACGTCATGTGCGTGAAACGTCATGCGCGTGAAACGTCAGGCGCGTGAAACGTCATGCGCGTGAAACGTCAGGCGCGTGAAACGTAATGCACGTGGGGATTCTTGCAGTAACCGTAATTTTCCCAAGATAAAAAGTAGTCGACGAATGGGATTTCTATCTATGTTACTGTATTAGTGTAGGTGAAAACTTGTAACTGGCCCGGTTTTTAGTTCTAAGTTTGTATTTACTGTAATTTGATAGGCTGTAAGTTTTCCAATGATTTCCGACTTTTATAATAATGCAAATCACGTCGACCCCTTGCTCCGTAGCTGCGTCAAAAAAGGACAAACAAACGAACACACTATCGTATTTATGACACTGCGGATTCTTCACGCCATCATCAGCTGTATGGTTTGAAATGATATTGTATCAAAGGGGAGTAAAGCACGATTTTCGTATAGTGATAGTAAATATATACCTATTAATCAAACGACTTTGAATTTTTAAATCAAATCAAATATTTATTTACAATAATACACAATATTATACATTTCAGGTGTTACAGTAAAAAATAGTCATAGTATTCAACCTGTAGTATTCGACCTGTAATGTCAGTAAATTTACAAATGAAATAAAATAATGAACAAATGTCACTTTTAATATTTTATTTGTACTTAAAGATTTTCTACACGCTTGTACATACATTTGAAAGTATACGGCTGGTTTTTACGCAATATAAAATCGGGTCCATTCGAATAAAGAAACATAATTAAAATAATGAATTTGTCAACTCACCCCGCGGGTTCAGTTTGTGGCGGGATCAGTTGACGTGCCCTTTCAAATGCTTTCGCTCTACCTCCAAATGAACTCCAACAAAACAAATCCACCATCTCTATCCTATAATAAATCCCGGAATAGAACTTTCAAAATTATGTGTCGGTTGTATTGACTCTGCGTTTTGGAGAAATTAATTAAAATCCCGCATCCGTGTTGAAAACTTCCACGTTACTACTGAAGTGTTTTTATTTGGGAATAGCTGCTGCCCGCGGTTTCACCCATGTGGAGTTTTTGGATTTCATGGGTTTAATTTTTTTGCGCGGAACCCTAATTATTTTTTCTAAAATTAAAGTAGCCTAAGGTACTCCTTGTAACATCAGCTATCTGCCAGTGAAAGTACCGTCAAAATCGGTCCAACCGTTTCCGAGATTACCCGGAACAAACCGATAGACAGACAAAGATTTTAAAAATTGTGTTTTTGTTGTACGAACCGTATATACTTTAATACACATTTAGTAAAAAGCTGTTATTTTGATATATAAACAGACACTTCAATTTTATTTATTTGTATAAATAAACTTGGCACGTTCTTTCTATGATTTTCCTTTTCAGACAGATGCTTTTAAAAATATGTTAAGTAAACGACAAAAAATACTTTGAAACATAAATAATCAAAAGAAAAATACTTCTTAAAAATCTTAGTACCTTAATCTTATAAATTAGTCAGTGATTGAGTAGTTCTTCAAAGAAATTACTTTAAAATACTAAAATAACAGGAGTTGTGAAATAAGGAAAAAAATCATAGAATCCTCTTTATTACTAGAAGAGAAAATTCAGGTCTCAGAAAAAGACAGTTTTTAGAAAAACCTCTTAACCTCGGCCGTTCTCAATGTGGAAAATTCTTAATCTATGGTAATAGGCACTTCACAGGAGGCAGGTTCCGTAGTAATCAGCAAGCAGAACGGTTTTCGAAAACTCGGTTATTTCATGTTTGTTCGTTGGAGCACACGTTTCGGGCAAGTTAGGTATAATCAGGGGAAAAAGTGCTTCCCGGTTTTGCTAGTTTAACATAGCTTTCGCTGGCTTCCCACGCGTGAAATCAATAATTAAAAAATAGAACGCTTTTATAAGGGAATCACTCCATTGAAAGACTTATAACTGAACACAAACCCGCTTCCTATTTTGGTCTATGGCTTAAAACAAATTATGGACTAAATATCTCTTAGTTAACAAAAATGTTTAGTTCATTCTAAGGAATGCAAAGTAAGCGAACCGTAAAGTGGTCCACTGAATGCGGCAACCAGAGGCAGCCACCAGTAGCCAAGCACAAAATAGAGAGAACAGAAGGGGCACTAGGGCGCTTAGGTTGTCTTTATACGTTTATGATCGGTTAGTGGTCACGATCGGTAGCCCATGTGCGGGGCAGCACTAAAAATGACTTCACATTCAACACTTTTGCAACATAATGTTCTTGAAACTTTTTCATACGATAAATAATCGAGCAACTTTTCACTTCTCTACTTGCCAGTACGCGGTACCCTACCGCATATTATTAACTTCGTTAAGTGAGATTCGCCCGAAGGTCCTATTTAATTGAACTGCGTTTTCGTTGCGAGTAATAAAATTTTATTGCAGACAAGAGTCTGTCACGGACCTAGTTTTGAATGAATTGTTTCGTAACACTTCCTCTAAGATATTAGGTACTAAATCTCTTATGTATTAATTTTACTGGCTACTTTGCTCATCAAACTGGAACACAGTAATGCTTGCACATTACTGTTTGGTGGCAGACTTCACGAGCAAAGCTGTGGACCAGCCCAGATGGACAATCACAGAAGAGTAAATCCTACTACCTAGTGAATTTAGCGCAAAAAAGACCACAAAAACATATTATAACGTAGGTATCTGCTTAAATCGTTCGTTACGACAGAGTATTCCATTCAGAACTACATGAATCGCAACAAAGTGTCAAAGCAGAAATTGTCACTTCAAACGTTTCATTTCAACCACCTACGTAATTTCACGCGCCACGACGCAGTGACATAGAAAGAAACAGTCAGAGGAATGACAATTAAAATAAACCTTTGTGTCACGACGACTTGCTCGCTCTAAACGCTACGTGCAAACGACGTTAGTAGAAAGCGGCACAGTGCAAGAAATGTGAGTGGAGATTTTTTGCCTTTTCTCGGTTCAAGCAAATTAGTGAAGCGCTTTAGTTTAGATCTGTACATATTTAAGTTTAAAAGCTAGGTCGTTAGGGAGAGGAGCACATACTATCTTGAACAGACTTCAAAAAAGGAGACAATTCTTTTTAGTTTTTTTGTGACAATGTTACTCGATTTCTACGCCAATTTAACTTCCACTTCTAATTCCATCCGTTTAAATGTTTTTTTTGTATGTGTAGAGTGTATATAAATATATATACTTACCCTACTCGTAAAAATTATCAAGGGTTGTCCTTTAATACATTTTATGAATGAATACCTAAGGGTGGAAAAATGAGGATGAAATTTCATAAATCGCGATATTTTCATTAAAAACATTTCTCGCTTTTTAAAAGCAATTTTTAAACATGTGTTAGTCCGTCTAATCGAAAGTTTAACCAAAATTCTGGCTTTTATTATTTCTAGGCCATTCAACTTTGCAATGCTGCCAGTGTTTTGAGAACTTTTCCTGCCGTTATCGATTTGTTTATAATGGGTTCGTGATTAGTTTGTTTTGGAGTTTTTTATGTATAGAGAATTAGTTTTATATTGTAATATCTAGTTATGAGTAGCAAAAGTGTAAGTGATTTCTAGAGGCCTTCCAGCATGTCCAATTAGTATGTAGCATCGCAGATAACATTCAAGACAATTTTACGTGCACCAGAAAATTACAAAAAATGTTGGTAAAAATACTAAGTGCAATTTTTTTTTAATATTATTGGTAACGTGTCGAGCTGGTCGTTTGTCTGATCGTAAGCATAACGCCGGCCCATAACAATTGCAGTGCCACTCAGAACTTTGAAACACAAAGGCCTGCGCGGCACTTCAGTGCGCTCGTTACCCTGAGGCATTAGGTATTAAGTCTCGTAAGCCCAATAATTTACAAATAAAAAATATACAAATGGCGTTGAACTGATGTAAGTGGTGCCGCCAAAGTTGAAGTTTCCCTTCTGTACTTTACGCTACCGTAACCTTTGACATCAGAATGAGTAAATGCTCCGCGTAATTCCGTGTCATTGTCTACGGTTACAATTGTAATCAAAGGGAGCGAGATGTTTGCTTACAAGATTATTTCGAAGGATTGAAATTTTAATCGGTTTTGTATTGATGTTTGAGACCGAGTTTTAATGGGTTTTGGTGAGATCTCCTGAATATTGTGGTGGAATCTGGGCTTTTATAGGGGGGCAATTACTCATCACTTCGAAATACCTACTGATTTTGGAAGTTATTCTTGAGCTTGAGTTCACGCTAAACTTAAAATATTGACTGGCTCTCAAGTGCGGTATGCTAGAACGCACTGGAAAGTCCTTGGGGACAAATCTTCAACTGAAAGTGGCAACACAGAGTGGGTATACAAAAAATAGGTTACATCATTATATCTACGTACAGTCGCAGAAAGAAAAGGTTCGTCACATTAAGGTCTATTTTTATTTGCGCAGTAGTTGTTTTGTGTCGGACTCCTTGCTTAAACGTATTTGTCTAGTCTACAACAGTAATGCGTTACCGTGATAACGATTCTGTTAAACTAAAAAAATAGTGAGTTGTGAATTTGATGCAAGTAATCGGAAACAAAGAAAAAATAATACTGACAGACTTTGGCAGTTAAATACAACAAATTTGATTTATTTTTCTAAATAGGCAGGCCATTTTGTAGGTTTTATCTTTATGTAAACTAGACATTGGTTAAAGGTGAATGCTATTTCAACCTTTGTTAGCATTCTAAAATAACTGTTAAATACTAGTATTTAAATACAGTAACTAAGCTAACTGCCGTAAAATCAAAAAGTACTAAGTGTCCTCACGTGATAAAGACAGAATTTGGAAACTGAAGAAGATATAACTTATGACTGTACATAGAACTATCCGTATTTGAATTTTTCCATAGTCATAAATCCGTGACAGAACGCAATTTGTGAGTAAGCTCACAAATATTTCTAGACTATTCCTCTCAAAGGTTGTACCTAAATCAGGGAAAACCTAAAATACACGAGCATTCCTAAAAACAATAGCACAATAAACTAGCTCGCAAACTGTACCCTGTCACGGAATCCGTCACGATCGATGGAATCGTGAAAACATTTGAATAGCCATCCTTAGTTTGACGGTAGCTGCACACGAACAACACGATACAACCACAAAACGTCGCCACATGAAGCTTGTGTCGGTTGAAGTCGGTTGTTGTGTCGCTTGAAGGTTTTGTGATCAGCGTCGCCTACACGAAGCGAGAAGCGGTGTTTCATGGCGTATAGCGAGCAAAGTTACTGTGTGTGGCGAGCTCATACAAAACGTGTAAAAACTGCTGTCCGCAGCTCAGAAGCGGCGTTTTGTGGCTGTAGTGCGAGACTGGTGTGCGGGCAGGGTTAGGGTTCGCTAACGGAAGGACAAAAACGATCCCTACCGCAGTTTGGCGAAGTTTGCAAGCTTTTTATGTTTGGAACAGCTTAGGAAAATGATTGTGTTGTTTTTAAAGTTCGGATGAAATCAATACGGTTTTTATTGTTTAATTTGTGAAGTGGTTAAGTTCCATCCAAGGTTTTCTGGAAGAGCTTGCAGTAATAATCCCACCCACATTTAGTGACATAATTACATTATCTATTACTTTACAAATTAGTTTTTAATGCATTTATGTGGTTAATTTTTATTGTAATTTGTAACCAAAAAATATCAATACGTCAAATCCAATAGATCCATAATCCATATTCAATTCGAGTAAAAGGCAAATGCAGGATTTTAAAATTGGAGTTATATAATATTTCGCCTACCATCCACAACAAAAAAAAAACATAGTACCGGTTCACTGCTGGACATACCTAGCATAAAAAGAATTGAAACAGATAAAATAATTCTCATTTATCATAACACTACTCATCATAAAACACGTACATACAAAAACAAATAACTTTCCCTTAAGTCAAGATTCGTTTCCTTAAGAGAGCGATCGTCAAGTCAGCAGAATCGAGCAGCTTCATATTTTCATTTCGCTCGCTCAACACTCACTATATTCTACTATGAACAAAAACGTCAATTTTCTTTGGCGATCGCAACGCTATAAATAAATCGGGCGATCGTACATATTTCTTAACCGACCTGCGACTGAAAGACAGTATTTGATTTATTCGACAGAACCCCCTATTTTATAGATCTTTTATCCGTTAACGGTTTACAAAAGAAACAGAAATATATAAGGAATTTGAAATGAATATAGGTAAAATATTCAATGCTTGCCGCTATTAGTTTACGTGCTGCTGTGAAGCGACGGTTGGAATAAATACTTATTAATGAGCAAGGAAATAATGTTTGTCATTTGTTTATTGTTTCATTTTTTGCTTTATTGTGCAATAAGTGCTGTTTATACGCTCAAAGTGCACTCGTTTTCCTACGAGAAATTCAAGCAATGATAAATTAGTGGTAGTTACGATACCCATCGCTCTGTAGGTCGTGAATTTGAATCCTAAGATGAGCTTGAACTCCGTTTTAGGACTTCATACTCCGTTAGTTCTGTACATCCAAAACGTTGACTAAGGTTGATAAGACCACCCATTTCATTCTGTACTATTCTTCTAGTGTCCTCTTCTTCTTGTACTATTCTGTACTTCTTTTAAGTCTAATCTATAGTACAGTATTTTGTATTGTACAATTTAAGATCAAGGAAGAAAATATTCAATGCTAATTTATTGAATAAAAACTGTTAGATTTTTTCACGTTAAAACCTTTTGTTAAGATTATAAGCGTCATTTTTCCAAGCACATACATTTTTTTTTATGTTATTTGGTAACGAGACGAGCTGGTCGTTTGCCTGATGGTAAGCATAACGCCGGCCCATAACAATTGCAGTGCCACCCAGGACTTTGAAACACAAAGGCCTGCGCGGCACTGCAGTGCGCTCGTTACCCTGAGACATTAGGTATTATGTCTCATAAGCCCAGTAATTTCACTGGATACTCTGCTCATCAAACCGGAACACAGTAATTCTTGCACACTATTGCTTAGCGGCAGACTTCACGAGCACTTAACTATAGAATTAGAAAAAAACTACATAATCTGCCTTCTAGACATTTTTATATATTGACTATATCTGGTTTTACATTAGTTTAGTATAAAATTAATGTAATATTCCAGTCAAAGGACGTAGGGTCCTATTACCGATACAAAACATGTGCGGAAACCGATCGGTAACACATGTCTCGCGCACTACCTGAATACACAAACCAAATTAATTATGTATGCCACTTACGGATTATAATACCCACATTTAATTAGCACGGGTAATTGGGATATTACCCATAGCTACGAATATGGAGAATGCCTTGAGACTCAGTGTCAACTCTGAAATGAGTTATTATAGACATGTCATGACAACTGTCTTATCAAAGCATAGAAAAAACACAAAAGATACCTACTATGCTTTTTTATACTATTGGATAAGGAGACGAGCGGGTTGTTTGCCTGATGGTGGCGTCGTGTGTTGTGCCAGCCGTTAAAAATTGCAGTGCGACTCAGAACTTTGAAAGAGAAAGGTCTGCGCGTCACTGAACTGCGCTCGTTACTCTGAGACATTAGATGTTAAGTCTCACCCAGTAAATTCAACTGACTAAAGTCATTGGTGTGGGCCGAGTCAAGATTCGAACTATGGTGCGTCGAATTGAAAGTCGCACAAGTTCCCGCTCGGCCACACTCGCTCTACAGTTTACTATTATAATTTTATTTTAAGCCTAAAACAGATTAAAGCTGGAAAGAAAATTAAATGCATCGTCATTAAATAGAGCTATACGTAGATCATTTATGTAAACCCTCATCTAATGATGCCGCTGCTTCACGCTAAAGTAACTTCAGATTGGACACATTTCACGGGTTATTTGCAATAACTTCGCTCACTCTCCTTAAAAGTAAGTTAAAGTAGAGGGCGCTAGTGCCTTGATCACAAGATTAGGCTTGGTTGAGGATAAAGTTATCCTGGAAAGGACATGGAAAAACAAGCTCTTCTTCTCCACTTCAATAATAGCACTTTTAATAATATTGCTGAACAAACTAAGATCATGTTATGGGAAGATTTTGGGCACTCAGAAATATCAAATTATGATAAACTAGCTTCTGCCCGTGGTTTTCACCTACAATCCCAAAGGAACCGTACATTTTTACGGGATAAAAAGTAGCCTATGTTAATCTCCGGTCCATAAACTATATCTATGCCAAAAATCACGTCGGTCCGTTGTTCCGTTATTGCGTGAAAGAAGGACAAACCAAAGATAAAGAAAGATCTTAGCTATTGATGGAAAATTTGTTCATTTTTTATTTTTATGTGAAATGCTGTAAGTTTAATTTTGGTAAAAAGAAATGAATTCCGACGGAAATCGGTTTTTCCTTTTGATGAAGAGTAATTAAATTTAAAACTTCATCTAAGGCCACTTCCACAGAACATTTAATTCCGAATTTTTTGACTTCGACTCCCCTATCCAAAGCAGGGTTTATTGAAATTTCGTATATCGCCCCAGTAATGGGCAATCGCCTGCAGAAATGTTCGTCGGCGGGGGGCGTTAAATTGTGCGTTTAGGGTTCAAGAAACGATTTTTTATTGCAAATCTCTTTGTGATTCCAATGTCTGGGGTGGGATAGAGCGATTAGGACGGGTGATGATGCCGAATGAAAAATGTAGATGTTTTTATTGGGGAATTTTCTGATTGCGTGTAATTATAGACATTACATCGTCATTCGGATAGTTTTATTTTATTAGGTTTTGCTTAAAATCTTCTTCTCTTTATATGCTTTAAACACGATAAAGACTTGTAGTACGTCACAAAGGCTTGAGCTATTGTTGTTTATTTTGATAGCGTTAGTATTTGACCACTATCTAATTTGAACCGGTTGGGCAGGCCACATAGCTCGCAGAACCGATAACCGATGTGGAAGAAAGGTTCTCGAGTGGCGACCACGAACCGGAAGACGTAGTGTAAGACGGCCCCCCACTAGGCCGACCGATGACCTTGTCAAAACCGCGGGGAACCGTTGGATGCAAGAGGCGAGTAGCCGATCCAAGTGGCGTTCTATGGGGAAGGCCTATGTTTAGCAGTGGACGTCTTCCGGCTGATGATGATGAGATCGCCTTCCTGATCCGTATAAAGAGTTTGGTCATTCAGTGAAAGATGACATGGTGATGTAACCATAGTGTTGTGGTAGGGCATACTCTAGGTGTCGTCGAGGTCGTGGAAGTCGTTGGAACAGACTGAAGAATGCAAGAGCATGTGGAACACTGTGGGGCTTGAGTCGGTAGGAGGCGAACGTAACCAGCGCCGGTGCAATGGAGTAGTAGGTATACGTGGAGACTTTACCACGAAAAACGCAGAGGTATTCTAGGTTCTTGAAGGAAGACTTTCAACTGTAACTTAAGATAGCTAGTCGTCCGCGTGGCTAAGTATCACACCATCTCTTCCTATGGGTGTCGTTAGAGCCGGCTACGTATCCAGGGTAATGAATGAATGAAAATATATATCAAAGCAATGGTCACCAGCATTCTGCTCGGTCAATACCACCTACCAAGCATGGAGTATTATAGCGAAATCCTCCCTTCATGGGGGCAAGGTGATGTTCAGCAGTGGACGTTTACTGGCTGATGATGATGTTGATGATAGCTAGTTTAGCTGAAACTAGAAAATGTTCTACTTTCGTATTATAGTCATGTTATTAAGCTCTTAGGAGCCCAGTCCTTAATCACATTGAGAGAGCGTAATTGAAAAAAACCAGCTGCAAAATTATTTATGATTCTTTACCACACTTCCAATACAGTAGATTCCACGAACAAACTATATTGAGTTAGATTCAGGTTCCGCAAAAGTAAGATTAGAAGAGAAACAAAGCTAAACAAGTCGGCTTTTGTGTCACATAATTCCGTACTAAGGTAAAACACGGTACATCCTCGCTTTTCAAGACACGGGGCATATTCAAATGAGATTGCATTTACTCACAACAAAGGATGAGTGCTCGGAATCTCACGTGTGGGAGACAGTGTTACAAACTTAACAGAGGACCAAGCTAATGGAGGCGTTCTATGCGTTTTAAGTAGTAAGTCAACTAAGTTTGTGGTATGCCTGAAGGCTTGGACAGCATATCAGCGAATTCGTGAGCTTTTGGATCTTGGAACTTGCATCTCTCTCTCGTGTTATGTTTTGAAAAGAGAGAGAGAGCGCAACTAAACTTAGGTTTAAATATGAAATGACAGAATCGACACCAAAATCTCATCTGATTATTAATATTAAACGACTTCAAAAAAAAGGAGGAGGTTCTCAATTCGTTTTATATTTTCTCCGTCAATTGCCAACTGATTTAAATAATTCTTTTTTTTTTTCATGATATATAGGGTATATCTCAAGGGTGGTCTTTTAATTGTTTTTTTAGTAAATTAATTGAATTTTAAGGGCGGAAAAATGGGGGATGACATTTCATAGATAGCTAGATATTTTTATAGATAGATATTTTCATTGATGTCGTTTCCCATTTTTTAAGTCTAGGTAGGTAGGTAGGTAGCATTAGCTTTTCTGCGAGTTTCCGTCTAGGTTGGTACCACCGCTTTGCTCGTGAACAGTAATGTGCAAGCATTACTCTGTTCTGGTTTGATGAGCAGAAAAGCCAGTGAAATTACTGGGCTTATGAGACTCAATATCGAATGTCTCAGGGTAACGAGCGCACTGCAGTGCCGCGCAGGCCTTCGTATTTCAAAGTTCTGAGTGGCACTGAAATTGTAAAAATATCTGATAATAATTAGAATGAAGTTTGATTAATTGACAATATAGGAGCCATCAAAAGCGCCACGAATACCGCACCTCCACAAATGCCAAAATTAACCTACAGGTCACAAACAAAATAATCCTCCCATAAATCTACAATGTATTCAAAAACAGAAGCAAACTCTCAAATTACTACATTATAAGACGAGCAGCGAAACGCACGTGTGAACTCTCGAGTTGCTTGTTTGTTGTCTCTACAACAAACTCAAATACTAAGGAAGTCATATCTTAGGAGGTACGTGTTAGTGCTGAAGTTGTTATAACAGAATGAGTAAGTTGTGAGTACTGAGTAGCTGTGCTATAGATGTACCACAGCTGACAATACCGATCTTATTTGTGTATGAATTGGCATTTCAGGAGGATGATGATCGATTAAGGTGGGTGTAGGTGTAAGTCCTCATATCCAACCCTGTTTTAATTTTACCTTTTTAATTGTTTTTTTTTTATTTTCAGATTGTGTACTAACAAAACTTTATTTATATGTATACTCGTATATACTAACAAAATGGATCTCAGTTATCCAGTAACAATTAAATATTTTCAATTTGAATTTGAAATTTGAATTTGAAACATGAATTTGAAATTTGAATGAATACGTGATTTTTTATTTACCTGGTTTCCAAGGAAACTGATTCTCAGTAGCCGTATCAATTAGGTATATAACCGATGGTAAGCCTGACAATTATTATAGTCAGCTTCAGCTAACGAATGACTGTCAAATTAACTTCTTGGGAGAACTTATAAACAGCAGTTTATAATTGAACATATTAGAATGAATTTTAGAGATGGCTGACTAGTTCCAAATCTTTGAAAAATAGACGAAAATTGTCAAAGAAGCCTGGTTTTGTATTTTTTTAGTATAATAATAGTAAGTAATTTTAGGTACTCTTCAAACTGAGGCACAGAAATGCGTGTAATAAAACTACTTGATGGTAGATTAAACTAGCACAGTGGATATTAAAAAGAATATGTATTTTTAGAAAAAAATGGCGAATTAAGTGCTACATGATTTAGACGGTCTTTGATCTATATTAAAACGTTGGTGCAAGTGTTTTACTTCATTTAATATCGCTCATACAGTGCACATAAAGATATTTATCACAGAATCCAAGTATCTAAAGAATAGGCACCATAAAGCCAACAGTTCCAAAGCATCCGGATATGTAACATTAATCTGTTTTAAATAATTGGCCCGTTGCGTTTTTGTTTTTAGATAAGTTAAAGGTGAAGAATTACAAACAAAACTTTAGCTAAATTTAAATTATGCATCGTACCCGTGTAAAGCGTAGTGTGCCCCAGAGTTTACCAAGTCCTTTACGCGCGAGCATTGGCGCGCCCCTCTTACCTAAATTGCGGCAGCAACGCGAGGTGTCTTCAGTCAAAAGACGAATTTCTTGACTGTAAAGTGACGCAAATTGCTGGCATACTTCCTCTCCAGATAAATAAAATCCGACGACGAGAACGTACCTTAGGAATTTTTGTATGGAAAAGGAATGTGATGGTATGTTTTTTTAAGTTTTTTTTTTCAAATTTATAGTTTGATTTAAATGGCATTATTAAACTACGGGGCTTGTTTATTTTATTTATAAAATTGACGGTTTTTATCTTCAGCATAACGAAATTTAGGAATTAGGAAACTGTCGCCAAGCAGTAGTGTGAAAGCATTACTGTGTTCCGGTTTGGTGAGCAGAGTAACCAGTGAAATTACTGGGCTTATGAGACTTAATACCTAATGTCTCAGGGTAACGAGCGCACTGCAGTGCCGCGCAGGTCTTTGTGTTTCAAAGTTCTGGGTGGCACTGCAATTGTTATGGGCCGGCGCTATGCTTACCATCAGGCAAACGACGAGCTCGTCTCGTTACCAAATAACAAAAAAAAAAATTGACGGTTTTTATCTTCAGCATAACGAAATTTAGGAATTAAAATGACTTGAGACCTGCACTTTTACTAGGTGGTAGGACTAATTCTGCTGCGAGTGTCCATTTGGGTTGGTACCATCGCTTTGGTCGTGAAGTCTGCTGCCAAGCAGTAGTGTGCAAGCATTACTGTGTTCCTGTTTGATGAGCACAGTATCCAGTGTAATTACTGCTTATGAGACTTAATACCTAATGTCTCAGGGTAACGGGCGCGCTTCAGTGCTACGCAGGACTTTGTGTTTCAAAGTTCTGAGAGGCACTGCAATTGTTATGGGCCGGCGTTATGCTTACCATCAGGCAAACGACCAGCTTGTCTCGCCATCAAATAAAAAAATAAAAAATCGTAATATAGAGAACTCTGAGGTCGAGGAACACACCACGCTTGCCAGGCGTCTTAGTCATCGTGGATTATGATATTGACTGAGGAGTACGCTGCTGCGAATTCCCTGGATATTCTCTTAGCCAGCACTTACGGCGCCCCCGGGTAGTGATGGGGTGGTACTATTCATAGCCTAGACCACACAAACCTTTACTCAAAGATTATGGACCACAATCACAGGCACGCTACAATAGTTAGGCGGAATCGATACCTAGTAGGTACCTTTACTCACTACAAATTAATTTAGTACGATGGAAAACACAACAGGCGATATTGGACGCAAACAATTTACGTCATTTTACCTCCGTTCGAGAAATCCCTCAGACCTAAGTCACCTTCAGTAGTTTAGTCTAGTCCGTAATTTATTAGGTAAAAGGGACGGTCTAATGTTCGCACGTTAAGGACTTGGTAAACTCTGTTCAAGACTCAGTTTTATCAGTAACAATACATGATTTAATTTTCTCGAACACTTTTCAATATTTATATATTTATTTATTGCCTTAATCCTACTGTAAAGGACGGATTGTAGTTATTTTGCACTGAAACCACCTTGGAACTTTTAAATTGAATTTTTATTTTTACACGTCTTGACACTACAAATTTTATAAAGGAAGAGAGCGACCACAGATAATAAATCTGGGTTGCTATATCTTATGTTTTATACACCTACTAATATTATAAATGCGAAAGCGTGTTTGTTGGTATGTTGGTTTGTCCTTCTTTTACGCAGTACCAGGGCATCGGATCAACGTGATTTTTGGCATAGATATATTTTATGGACCGTAGAGTAACATTGGCTACTTTTTATCCCGGAAAAATGTACGATTCATGTGGGAACGCGGGTGAAAACCACGGGCAGAAGCTAGTAATGTTATATAGAGGTAAAGTTACTTTGTTACCGCTAATCTTTGAAACAATTGGCCCAAACCTAATTTTTTTTTCACTAACAGGAAGACTCGTTTTATCTACATTTGATCCCGATTCAAGGCGTGCTAAGCCACAGGAAATCTCTAGTACAATAAGAATTCGACATCTTCAACATCTAAACTACGTATTTCAAAATTCAAAAGAAAACTTTCTCTCAAATCACCTGTGTTCGAAGAAAACTAGTATAAGGGAGTACTCTTACAGCGACAAGAAATTGCACATTTTCTGATAGTACACACAGGAACATGAAAACTTGCACCATGAAAGTTTTTAAAGGCGCTTCGAAAAGAATTTCGAACCAAACTATTTGTCGGGAAATTCGTTGCGATGCTACAAAATTTTTACTAAGGGATGTACATAAGGCTTCGAACGCGGCCACTAGACGCAGTCACTTGTAGACGCCGCCACCAGCGACTGGGTGAGCCTCCAGCCGTAGCCAATGGTAGCCACAAAATAAAGAGAACAGAATGGGCACTCGGGCGCTAAGGTTTTCACTTATGCGCCCAAGCGTTCCTTCTGTTCTCTCTCTGTTTTGTGCGGGCGGGGAACAGAACGTTTGTGGTAGAGTGTGCGCGGAAGGCGAGCCGACAACGCAGCCACAACCTCAGATTGTGACTCGGTCCCGGTCATTAGAACGTTCAGTTTGCGCCGATGTGCATACAAAATGTATAAAAATCATTTCTGCAATATTCCATTGTATGAGTGTCCAGATTAACAAAATGGATATTACATATATGTATTATATTATTCGTCCACTTTTATACACAATATTTAACATAGTAATTGTGCCTGTCTAACTTAATTACTCTGTATACTTGTGTGATGTTGCGTGCATGTCAAGATTAGTTTTATATTATCTTAGCTACTTTAATGTGTAAGCTTATCTATGCTCGGGGCATAGGTACTAATGTTTAACGTCAACGCCAATTATCGCGATAAAAACGGCGTTAAAATATGTCACACGTTTTAATCAAGGGCATTAATTTTCCGTGATCGGTTGACGTTTGAACACTATTTCACCTGATCTTGACATAATATACCTAGAATAAGACAGGCTCTTAAGAACAGCTGTTAGAACACACCAATAGGTGCTTGAACAGATTTTAAATCTGATGGTAACAGTAACTTAGGCGAGCGATTGATAAAGCTCCACCACAATGCTACAGTTTTCCTTCATCAAAATCTTAAGGTCACTTTAAAATTTTAATCAACGATTTATGAAACGGCAGTCGCTCCCACAAAACTATCAACTTTTCAAATATATTCTGCGTTTATTTTCGACGTGATTTTATCATGAACGCAGTGCAGCGACGCTGCTAATTAAAAAAACTACAAGCCTTCAGAAATTACTTCGCCAAATGAATGAACACTACTCATTTTTTCAGTTCGTTCCTTTACTTTGACAGACTTTTACCCGACTGAATGGAACCGGACTTATTTGTCTTAACTTCGCCTTTAAGTTTTCAATTCAGCTCGAGCGAGAATTCCTCAACTGATTTCTTTCAACTTGTAAGAGTTTCCTACCGCATTAGATCTCAACCCACCTCTTTTCTCATTCAGCGGGCACGCAATAAAACGCTATTGAAAACTCAAATACCAGTTTGTATAGATTTATTTTATAGCGGCACATAAAGGTCACTAAACGCCGCCGAAGCCACCTATCAAACGAACTTAAAAGCAAATTCTCGGATCTCCAATGTGACTTAACTTCGAATTTTATTCCGACTCCCGGGCGCTAATGGCGTCCGCCCCGAACAAAAACTCGCTTGATTAAAATCGTTTGTCGTAATAAAAGGAGCACTAAAAAGTTACAACCGTACGGAGCGAGACCGGTAGGCCCGTTAAATCGATCACCGATACTGATCACTGGGACAAAAATTTAACGGCGAGGCGCGAGATTACCAACCTCCGCTTAATTTAGTGCCTCGAGTCAAAGGAGAAATATTAAATTGTCGACTTGCTCCGTCGGCTGTCGCACGTCAAATGAGCCGTGAAGAAAGTACATTTTATTAGATCTTCGATGACGTACAGTAGCTTCGTAGCTTAGTAGACGCGTAGAGGCGTAGCGACGTAGCGGCGTAGCGCTCCCCCCACGTCGCGCCTGCCCTATTTACATTCACGAGTGAACCAACGGCGTGTGAAATTTTATTTCTTCGACAATCTGAGATGAGATTAGCTGTAAATTGAGTTTATGATGGAATCAAATATGCATGCCGCCCCCGTCGCCCCGCTTCACCCCCGCTACTACTCACACGGTTCATCGCATTCATAAATTCAGTATTCCCTCTTTTATTCTGCGACTTATTCTGTCATCCGAATGTATCTACTGATCGGGGTGCGAATGAAATATTATCTCTTATTGTTCACTTCGCATTGGGCACCATTTTCTTATTTTTATTCATTTTACATTAATGCTCGTAGTCGAGAGAACACGATCAATTATTATTACTAGTAGTTGATAACGCTGGACAGATGACAGATCTCTTCCAGACGCCCGAATGGATAATAATAACGTTAGGTTTATAAAAAGGTTTTAGTAAATATAAATTAATATTTGATCGTCTGACATCGAAAACAGGAAGACGCGGGATTTTTTATTCGTTATAGGGTTGCGTTTGACGGCGTTGCTCACCTGACGGAAAGTGACGATGCGGTCCACGCTTACCTAGAAGATACCTGTTCACTCGTAACTTGAAGAAATTCAGGTTATAGCGATCAGGAAGCACATTCAGGCAATGAGTTCCATTCCTTAGCGGTACGCTAAATGAATATAGAAAAGCAAATAGCATCGTACATAGAGGAGGAATATCAGAAATGTGGCGATGTCGCTTCGCCGATTGATAACCTCTTTATTTGCACACTACAATGAAAAATACAAGAAGATATAAAGAAACTTATTTTAACTTAGTATAGTTCGCTTAAAGCGATTTCTTCTAGACAACCAGATGGAGAGAGGGATAGAATGGATATTGAAGGAAGGTGTGCACTAGGGTGGAGTGAAAAAAATAAAATCGGTTGTGAGTAATCTAATAGTGAAAAATTGGTGCCTTTTAGACTCAAATTAATTCATGCAAAATGTTATTTGATTTGATTTACAGTAACAGCCTCCGCAACGCCCTTGAATTTGTGAAAAAAGTTGGTTTTTTACTCCAATTTGACGAAATGTAAATTTAAATTATGTATTGTGTATCATTTATTACCCATTTACCATTAAATTAAGCTTAATGTTTGGCCAGAACTGTACGAGACTTTTTCAATTATATCTAAATTTTTGAGATCAATGCGGAGGCAGAAGATATTCATCAAATTAATTGAAAAATTATATTTATTTTAACTTCAATATAAGGCACCGATCCCCCCCTATTACAACTAAAAATATAAACAAATTTTTTTTTTCATACATCCGTGCTCCACCCTAGTGTGCACTGGAAAAATTATATTAGGTACATAAAATAGAAAGCTGCCAGATTGGTTGTTTGATGACCGAAAGGCGAAGAGGGAACTCGGTTGTGTAATTCCAAGGCACTTATTTCTCCAAAAATATGGTATTTCAATATGCTGGTATTTTTATTATTTATATCGATTGAGAAATTGGTGGAGAAATCGAGTAAGATCGCCAAATAAACAAGGTGAGGTAACAAAAATTACATAAAAAATACGACTGCTCTAGCCATTTTGTCACTCAGGATGTAAGGAAACTAATGATATCCTTTATATCAAAATCTATCCAGGCATTTAAAAGTTATAATGGAATAAAGAAACTCATATAATATGTACCCTAAAATCATTACTATAATTTTTTGTGCAGTCGTAAAAATTATACACATGAAAGAACCTCCTTTTTAAAGTCGGTTAAAAACTCAACCAGTTTCCCCAATTCTACTACATTTTATTACATAGATTTTTATTATTAAAATACTGACAACCTTTCCTCATTTTTGTAGACATTTTGATTTCACGTAACAAAATCTTGATTTTCCGTTTCGTTTCAATTACCAATCATATTGATAGAAGGGTTTGTTTCCCCCAACCTAAAAATGCTATTAAGGGCTGTCAACACCAGACCCACGTCGTCACGTGAACGTAATTGTAACGTGACGGTGCCACTTTCCTGCGTAAATTGGGAGGGATGTTTACTATGGAGCTTATTTTTTTGAGGAGATATTGAAAATGTCTCGAGACATTTACTCTGTTTTTTGTCCGCAATAATAACGTAAGTAGAAAAATAAAGTCACCGGCTATTTATTTTAACACAAATCCTCGTTATGTGTGGTTTACTGGTAGAAAACTCAATCCTACTTCCTACTTATTAATTATTATTCACTGTATTTATTTACAATCTTAAATCTAAGTTTTTTAATTAATTAGTTTTGACATTTCTGTTTTTTGGAATTTGTATTTAGACTCTTGTACCTACTACCTTCTTTTTGACAAGCATTTTTTTTACTTAATATTCTTTTTGACATAGATTTAGATAAGCCATTCTCATGCATTCGTACGCCTACTAGGCAAAACATGTTGACAATATTATTATAAAAAAAAGATCTGCATGCATGCACGGATATGTGTGTAACCTTACATGTTTTTGACAAATAAATTTATCTGTATCTTTACGCTTTTTTTAGATTTTTACTCAATTTTAGTAGCCTGCGCGGTCTCCCTTCTCTGTTACACCAACGCAAACCGACAGTATGTGCAAAGAAGACAGAATGATGAATGTCATTGACTCGAGGTACCACATTAAAGTGGTATTTTTGCGACGAAACCATTCTTATTTTTTAATCATTTGTTTAGTAGAAACGGGGCCCAGGGTTTCGCTTTTTCATACGGACGTGTGGAACCCTAAACAGGTCAAATATTGGTCAAAAATGTCGAAGATAAAAGACTTCCACTGAAATACTACAAATATATTTTTCATAGAGACACACGTGTTTCTAAACAACAAATCAACTTTCGACATAAAACCCGTAAAGTATCAACCCATAAACTATAGTGTGGTGCCATAAAACAGCACTAACAGCGTTAACAGATCCGGCCAAATATATCGTATCCGGATATAATAGCAACATGATATAACAGGTGATTACTGAGGCCAATTATTGTCCAGTTGATGATACACCGCATGTCACGGTTTATGGCTTGTTTTGTAAAGTTGTCACCCTGCCTACGAAGCAAAAGGCCCCGGGTTTGATGACCGGTCGGAGCAAACTTTGTGTGATGAACATAAAAGTTTGTTATCTGGTCTTGAGAGTTTGTGTTGTGTATCTTTTTTATATTTTGACCGCCATTAAACCTGATGGTAAGCGACGATGTGGTGTGTGTCCTTGCTACCTATGACTCAAGCACTTGGTATAGGGATGTTGCATGAAAGACAAAATACATAAACACAATAAAAATTTAATTCACAAAAAATATATATAGATTATAGGTATTGTTACTGCAAAAAACAACTTTTAGATGCCTGTTTAGCTAGACAGCATCTAAAGATACTTTGCGTTATAAACGGGTTCTTAAATTCAGGTGAGATAGTAATTAAACTCTAAGTTAACAAAAGTAAAACAAAAAACTGATGAAGTTTCCTGCGACAACAAACAAATTTTCAAATGAACCTCGCATATATTTTAAACTTTCAGTTAAATTTATTACTGTGTTTCAACTAGTTTGCTTTTATTTCTATGCTCTATTTGTCATTGTAAAAGTTAAATCTGCAATGAAATTAAATTAATTAGAAAACTTAGGTATGTCAACCATTCTACAGTTACTACAAATTTCTCGCTGAGGAGCGAACTTTGACAGTTAAAAATGAAATAACAGTATTTGAAAAAAAAAATAGTTAACTATCACTAAAAAGTGTCCAACTTTCGCATAGTCATAATCTCCACCCAGGAGATCCAAGCAGCATGAGGATTAGGTATATATTATCACCCAAGAGTCATTCGGTTTACGACACCCCCGCTCACTTATTGCCATGCGAAATATTCTTATGAAGAATAAAATATTCTAAAGATAATACGGAACTTTTGATATGAGAATTATTAATGCTGGCAATGAAAAAGTTTGGATCAAATATAGAAGTTTACGATCGTTTGATTGTGTTTGTTTGTGTGGATGTGAAAGTGTGAGAACTCTGGTGCCAAAGTGATATAGAATAGTGCGGACAGTATCTAAGTTGTAATTATCTTGGATTTTGATTTATCACTTGTTTAATTTTATTTTAGTCTTAAAACCACTAAACTGCGATGTTCCTAAGATATTTGTTTGTTAGTGGTAGGAATAACTTTTCTGCGAGTGTCCGTCTGGGTTGTTACCATCGCATTGCTCGTGAAGTCTGCCGCCAAGCAGCAGTGTGAAATCGTTACTGTGTGCCGGTTTGATAAGCAGAGTATCCAGGGAAATTATTGGGCTTATGAGACTCAATACCTAACGTCTCAGAGTAACGAGCGCACTGCAGTTCCGCGCAGGCCTTTGTGCTTCAAAGTTCTGGGTGGCACTGCAATTGTTATGGGCCGGATGATTTAGGTTTGGTGTGCAATAAAGTGTTATTGTATTGGAGTGCCGCGCAGACCTTTGTAATTCTAAGTTGTGAGCAGCACTGGAAATCTTAAGGACTGGCATTATGCTTATTATAGCCAAGCAACACATAAACAGTAATCGGTTGAAAACTAAGCATTAAACTCAATCTAGATTTTACTGTTTAAGTTAAAGTAATGTATTATGAGACTTCTAGGACTTATTAATAGTTTTAGACACTATACAGCTAATGCTATTTCTACTATCACGCAGAAATTACTCTGTTTCAATAGAAGAAAAAAACTAGCTTTTATCTGAAATAGTGCTCTTAAAGCATGTCTAACATAGCCGGACGAAAGTAATAGTTCGCGCCAAGATACGCGAGTCCAATTTTAGAAGATATATTTTTGATACGTATATGCCACGTCTATTCACTATGAGTTATGATGTGGTCATGTTTGCCAAGTGACGTGAACTATGAGGAGTTTTATTATTTTATTATTCTTGAAAATATGGAAAGTTTTTATTTCGACAGCTCTATTTGATGCGACCTCGCAGTGTTAAGGACTTCTTTCCGCCACAACTTTAATCAAAGTTTTTAACCCAGTAGTGAAATACTTAAGAAAAAAACGTTTTTTTAACTTTGAACAGAGAAGGCTTCCTTATCAAACAAACAAACAAGTGCATCTCATCACTCTGCATGAGGATTATCTGTATCGCAGTTGGAATGGACACACAAAGATGCACAACTCAAATATCCAAGACCCAAGAACAAACTTTATGGTCGTACACAAAGATTGCAACGACCGGGGATGGAACCTGGGGTTCCTCTCTTTGCAGTTACCGTTTTTATCTTAGTCACAGAGTCGTCTAAAAACGTAACGTATATTACAAAGTTTTTAAGAACATGCCATAAATAATAGAGTTTTTAACTCTGATATGCTTACCAATCTCAAACATTATGCCTTACTTTTTTTTTTGTTAATTCCTGACGAGACGATCTGGTCGTTTGCCTGATGATAAGCATAACGCCGGCCCATAACAATTGCAGTGCCACCCAGAACTTTGAAACACAAAGGCCTGCGCGGCACTGCAGTGCGCTCGTTACCCTGAGACATTATGTATTAAGTCTCATAAGCCCAGTAATTTCACTGGATACTCTGCTCATCACACCGGAACACAGTAATGCTGCACACTACTGCTTGGCGGCAGCCTTCACTCACAAAGCGGTGGTAACAACCCAGACGGACACTCACAGAAGAGTTAGTCCTCCCACTATCAAAACTTACTTATGCACGTTCTAGTTTTAGCATCGGTTTTATGTAAAATCACTAATGTATTTCGCGTATAGCGCCATCTGCAATGCAAACTACGTAGGTTAGTTCAGTTTTTATTGCACGGACGTGATTGCACCGCTATCTGCCATTACTTCAACGTTTTTGTTTGGCATCCCCAACTTTACTCGAAAACTGTTTCCGTTTTCAATTACTTTTCGGAAATTACTAGCGAGACAAGATTTTACTTCCGAAATGTTTGTATTTAGCGGGTTAGTACAGCACTCATCTGATGTACGTTTGAATAGGCAATCGCTACAAAGCGGGTCTGCTAGATGGAGCTACGGCTTGTAAGCCGGATAGAAAAACATATCAAGAATTTCGCAGTCAACATCGATTGCTCCCATAGCCTAGTTGTTTAAGGCGTCTGGTCTAGATAACCAGAAGACGCAGGTTCGAATCCTGTTGGAAACGAAATTTTTGTGATGTACATATTTGTGCGTTTGAATAATTGTGTTTATCATTATTATTTATAGCACAAAGAGAAAGAGGCTGGTGAAAGTCTTCGCGGTTTGACTAATTGAACTTGATAGTGAAACACAAGTTTTACATACCAAAAATTGCTATCAACCACTTTTCTTTCCTTCTTGGCCCAAAGTAGGTTTGAAATTGAGCTTCTTGGTCGAGCGATCGTCGTGAAACTTGATTGTATTACGTAAATGATTTCGTTTGTACATATAAATAGAAAATTGAGCTGCAGTGGTCCTCATCATTGGTCAAAAAAGTATATATAACAATATATGTACACTTATTGTTTGAATCGGTCTAAAATATTATGTACTGTTGTATAAATATTTGAAAAAGTCTCTACAGCAAATTTCTTTTCGTTTTGGAAACTAGTCAAAAGCTTTCGTTGAATCTACTATTTAATCATTTTCTGTAATATTCAATAATGTAGTAAAAGTATTCAATTTCAGGAACAGCGTTAAAATATTTTTTTAATCCTGAAAAGAAAAATGACCGAAACAGCGGCGTAGTTTCTGCACGATTTCATTTGGGTGGACTTGTTCAGAATTTTTTTAATTTATTTCAACCGACGCCAAATAGAGATGTGCCATCGTCGGATTTGTTCGGCTACTTTGAACTAACCGATATGCCAAAAAAAACAATGACCATAAGAAGGTTAAACTTTTCACCATGCGCTGCATGTAGCCAGCCTTTGGTCGGTTATTTATTAATCGCTGATTGACTACTATAATTTGAGATGTACAATAATTCTCGCTATCTACTAAGCTATAAGTCATCAGTGAAGGATATTGTATTCAGCTAAAGTCATAGTACCATCTAATAAACCTGTATTATAGCATCTACCTGTATAAGTAAATACGTGTCACGTTCTACCAGCGCAAAGACACGCTCACACCTGCAAATGAAATCTTGTGGAATGTAATCAATAAGAAGGACACAAAGTCGCACCAAAAACAAGCTTTTTATTGTTTCATACTAGTTGATAACGAGACGAGCTGGTCGTTTGCTTGATGGTAAGCATAAAGCCGGCCTATATCAATTGCAGTACCACTCAGAACTTTGCAACAGAAAGGCCTGCACGGCACTGCAGTGCGCTTATTACGCTGAGACATTAGGTATTAAGTCTCATAAGCCTAGTAATTTCACTGGCTACTCTACTCATCAAACCGGAACACAGTAATGCTTGCACATTACTGCTTGGCGGCAGACTTCACGAGCAAAGCTGTGGTAACGGACACTCGCAGAAGAGTTAGTCCTACTACTAACAAAAGTATAATAAACTATCTCAGGGTGCGCATCTTAGCCCTGCAGGACGAAGTTCCCCACGTGAGTGAGGCATAGCGGAGTTTATAAGAAACAACTCCCTTTTTAAGTCATCCACTTCGTGAAAAATCATTGGTCAAACCTAAAACATTGGTTATTTAAAGCGGTTTACATTAAACCTTTAACTTCTCAAGAAATCCAACAAAACTACTAAAGCTGTAATCCGGCGAAACGAACAGTTACCGCATCTCTAAAGTTAAGCATTCACCGCGCGGTCGCGTACTGTTATAACTTTACTGGAACTGTCATAAACAACATTTTGGTGACATCCCTGGCCGTTATTATAATAATAACTGCATGTGTAAGTGTTGTAAAGGTTATGTTTCGTATGCGGGATAGCGCTGTTATATAATCTGGTATTAGGAAAATTTGCTTACTTCACGAAAACGGAAACAAAGATGAAATGAAAAAATCAATAGTATAACAACTTAGTTCGCAATACGCGTGTTGGATGTGGAATGTAACGGGAAAGGTGGAAAAGTTTTTTTAAAATTCTTTGAAGAGTTATTGTTTGAACAATATCTCACCTGATTATACTATTGGGTAACGAGTCGAGCGGGTCATTTGACTGATGGTAAAACTAACGACAGCCCATATCAATTGCAGAGCCAATTAGAACTTTCAAACATAAAGGCAGAGCGCACGGCACTGCAGTGCGCTCGTTATCCTGAGACATTAGGTATCAAATCATGTAAAACCAGAATTCTCACTGACTACATTGCTTTGTATTAAGACAAAAAAGTTTAAAAAGACTACATTGCTCATCAAACGGGAACATAGTAATGCTTGCACATCTGCTTGTCGGCAGTTTACACATGTAAAGCGGTGGTATCCACCCAAACAGACAAACAGACACACGCAGTGGAGTTAGTCCTAATACCTAGTAAAACAAATTTGTAAACAAATTGTACCAAACAGGTCTTTTGTTTCACACCACACGGCAGCAAAACGACGTTTCCCACCGCGGGCATACAACATAATATATCGAAGTATTTGATGATAATAAACTCGAATAAAACCAGAAGACTGGCTCTCTAGAGAAGTCTGAACACACCAGAGCACTGGAGCGCTTGGCGACAGTTTTTTTGCGTTGTTTTCCTCCACTAAAAGACGTAAAAAAAATCAGGAGGAATCATATAGCCGATGTTGTCAAGTGAGGTTTACAAAACCTCACATTTCCGCTTTTAGTGAAGTATCTTGACCACAAGATGTTGATGGCTATAGGTTTCCAAGTGGCTTCGTTCGTCTCTCTATGTAGGCAGCCACAGATTCAACATGTCGCTTTTTTAGAATTTTTTATATTGGTTTTTTATCTATTGAGTGGATTGGCATTTGTCCTTCTATCTCGACTGATCTAAAGCTATGATTTGGTCGAAGATGGTGAATATCCTAACCTAGATTAGAAATGGCTCTCAAGTGCAGCTGCCATGGCACATCTACAGGTGCTTGCAACAGATTTTCAAACTTGAGGGTAGCTAGCTAGGCGAGCACTTCATCGAAAACTCAAACTCATCGTAGACGTAAACCATTTTTTTTAATGTTATTTGGTAACGAGACGAGCTGGTCGTTTGCCTGATGGTAAGCATAACGCCGGCCCATAACAATTGCAGTGCCACCCAGAACTTTGAAACACAAAGGCCTGCGCGGCACTGCAATGCGCTCGTTACCCTGAGACATTAGGTATTAAGTCTCACAAGCCCAGTTACACTCTGCTCATCCAACCGGAACAAAGTAATGTTTGCACACTACTGCTTGGCGGCAGACTTCACTCACAAAGCGGTGGTAACAACCCAGACGGACACTCGCAGAAGAGTTAGTCCTCCCACTAACAATACCAGCACTACCACCTACGTCAGTATCAATGGGCCACCATCGCATACAATAAAGTGTTTTTGTTTTGCATTTTATTATCACATCACAAAGCTGTTCATGTCCCATCAAAAAAAACAACAGCATCGCCAGTAATCTATGCAAACGGCCCACAAAGGTACAGCCTACGTTGGCCGGTCAAAGTTGGCAATGGCCATCTATTTCTTATACTGTCGACAATTGGCAAGTGGGGCTCGGATTAGCTTAGTTGGCAAACTGCCACTGTGACATTTGACCCGACCGGGTTTTATGTATGGCAGGGATATATGTTGACCCCGATTCTGCTTAGGCTACCCTAGGTACGGATTTGGGGCTGAGAGCCTCTTGAACATACTCGTTTAAAGTACTTAGTACGAATAAATTGAAGCGGGACCTTAGAAATATTATTTACTAGCTGCTGCCCCCGGTTTCACCCGCGTAGAGATATTGGATTTCGTGGGTCTTATTTTTTTGCGTGGAAGCCTAATTATTTTTCTAAAATTAAAGAAGCCTAAGTTACTCCTTGTAACATCAGCCATCTGCCAGTGAAAGTCCCGTCAAAATCGGTCCAGCCGTTTCGGAGATTACTCGGAACAAACAGAGAGACAGACAGACAGACAGACAAAAAATTTAAAAATGGTTGTTTTGTTATATGTACCGTATATACTTTCATATGCATTTAGTAAAAAGCTGTTATTTTGATATTACAAACAGACACTTCAATTTTATTTATTTGTATAGATTAAATTCATATAAGTAAAATTACCTTTTTAACAACTTATTTCTTGTGACATACAATTTACCTACAATTTATTATGGAGTGTTGTAAATGTTTTTAATACTATATAACTGGCTTTTTTAAGTCAGTAGCAATTTCTTAGGGTTTTACGATCATTCCACATTGAAATAAAAAAAAAACTTTTAACAATTTTAGAGAAGCCAATGAAAAGGAGAGTAATATTTTAGTACGTAAGTTTTACATAATGGGGACGTAAACCTCACAGGTATAACTGATCACAGATGGCACCACCATCGCTGGTGCTTGTCGTTGATGTTTAATTTGGGGGTCAATGAATTAAAATAACTAGTAAACTTGCTCGCGACGTAACAATCATTACATATGAAATGGTCACTACCTAAATTAGAAGAATTTGGTTTCAAACAATTTTCGAAGCGCAATGCTTTTATCCACACCTAACGTTTTTTCCTCATCAGACGGGAAACATATGTTTATGTACCTTTATTTTTACACTGATATTAATTATACAAAGGCATACTTTATTGCAGAGACGATTATTTTGTTTACTTCCTAACATTATATAATGAAGTTTGATAGCGAAGCAACACCAGCGATAATGCGCCAACTAGCAGGAACAATAAGCAGCTTGTCTCCCCATTCTATATGTTCCCAGTAATACTGCCATGAGTTAAAAACTCAATACATTTTAATTCAACTCATAAGTTTTTATTTATGCGATATTAAATTGCACTATAAACTATTCACAGCAAGATATTTGTGACAAATATCACCGTACTTAGTCCGAGTTTTGTTTTTGTAATTATATACAAGAATCTATAACACACTCTTTTTGATCTTCTATTGTGGTAAAAAAAAATAGGAGAATACACGCGAACAATTACTATATAGTACGTATTTCGGCCAAATTCGATATTAAAAACTATATTTAACCAAAACGCATAGAGAAATAATGCACAATGCAGTTCACTTATTTTTCCTAGCAGTTAAATTCTATTCACCCACTAATTAAGCACGTCATAAATCTTGTCTATCATCACATTACACTATTTGGTTAATTCCCCACAGTCACCGGAATAGCCGTTAATGTTACTGTTTAGGAACAGTACCGTAGCTATAATCAAAAGTCTTAACCAATTGGGATGTTGACTGATTTTGGGAAAGTGTTTAAAACGATACGAATGGGCCTAATATAACCCAAAATATTTAAAATTACTTTTTGAATACAGCTAATACCTTTAATTTTCATGTATTTTAACTGCCATTTCAAGTTTAGCTCCAAACGCCAATACTGGTCACGTGGTCGATGTGACGTCACGCGCTTAATACAATTTATGGCACAGATAACTATATTTACAGAAATCACTCTAACATACTAGGCAGAAAGAGCAATATACTCATTCCGATTGAGCGAGTGACGTCACGCGCGTTTTATGTCACGTGACTTCGGAGTGATGTGATTACATTTTGATTATTAAATTAAAATTATATTCCTTAAAAATAAACAAAAATATTGTGTTTTATAGGATTTCTGTCACGAAAACTACCGTTTCGGGGCTAAATTATTCTTGTGAGTTTGTGTACTGTTTTTAAGCCACTTCTCTATAGGGATGTCGCGAACTATAACCGCATAGCGTTCAGGCACAATTATCGAGTCTAAATCCCACATTAATATCGCATAACAGGCTTGCGCTTGACTTGTGGCGACCATTCCGAGAGTCTAGTGCCCAAGCCAGATAATTAGTTCAAATGCTATGTTAGACTTGAATAGGGTTGCCAAAAGATTTAACCAAAACCGATTGTATCCCAATACAGGCCAAGAAATCCAGTTTATTTTAGAAGAATATTATCAGCTATAAATCAAAATTTTTATAAAACTTTTTCAAACAAAATACTAACGTTCCATAATTAATATCCCATAGGAAACTAAAAATAAGTTTTTGTTTTTTTCCAGATAAGCTTTTATAAAATAGGCAATTGGCTCTGTGATATTATAATATTATTGTCATCTGATTTATATATATTATATGTGTATACAATTTCGGATCAATCGAACACCGGTAATTGGGTCAAATATAACATGCAAAATTTGAACTCGTATTTACCGCGGCTTCGGCACTGAACACGCAGTGACTCTGTATAATATTAGTATCAACTGATTCCGACCATTTAGACCAAATCAAACTCTAATGTATTTATTCTAAATAGAAAATTCTAGCACTTGTTACATTTTAAAGTGAAACTATCTTAATACAGTAAATAAATACGAAATAATAATACCTAATACTGAATTATCTTGAACAAAGATTTTAAATTTGTTATGACAATCTCATTTTCCTCTATCAATATTCAGTACCGATTCTGACACAAGATCATAATAGTCTATACACTATGTATAATGTATATATTATTATATACAAGCCATGCTCTTGCTTAACTACGGCCTATAAGGATACGTTACCAAATGATATACGATAATGCTTGCTTACATGAGAGTAACTTTTTCGCTGAAAGCGTTATCATTTCTAAAGGTTGAAAAGCACCTACATAAAATTACATGTTACCTGGTGTTAATGCGTAGGCATTTATATTTATTTAGACAGCCTTTTGTATATTTATTTTACAAAATAATAGTCAGGGAAGTTACTAACCTAATGTCTCAGCATAACGTTGGCCTATAACAATTGCAGTGCCACTCATAACTTCGAAACACAAAGGCCTATAAGGTACAGCATTGCGCTGGTTACTTTGAGACATTGTCAATTCTATCATTACATACCTAAACTAATTTTAGTTTTGCTCTCTCTCTCTTTCCAATGCATAACATGAGAAAGAGACGGAAGATGTCTGACAGATCTAAATTTTGTTTTAGAGCTGTCAAATATCTTTCGATCTTGATAAATTAGATTGCACTGAATTCATTGCCATTAAATTTACACTAGACACAGCAAGTGGATTAATTTGACAGGTCTAATATATATTCCATTTCTTTCTCATGTTATGCATTGGAAAGAGAGAGAGCGAAACTAAAATTAGTTTAGGTATGAAATGATAGAATTGACATCATTAGGTACCTACCTATTTAAGTCTTATAAGCCCAATAATCTCACTAATTACTTTGCTCATCAAACCGGAACACAGTAATGCTTGCACACTACTGCTTGGTGGCAGACTACACGAGCGAAGCGGTGATAAAACAGACGGACACTCGCAGAAGAGTAAGTCCTATACGACCCTGGTAAAACAAATTGTCTTTTCTTTCATAATTATATGCCACGGATTCGAAAGAGTATTGCAAATAGGGCAATAACTCATACGTTCCACTCGTTAAATTCTGGCGTCCAATTTACCTGTCCACCAATTTCATCATGCAAATTGTTATTAGGTAGTAGAGATGCAATGGTTCGTTCTTGAATTGGTCCGGCCAGATGTTGATGTTTGACCGAACCAATCTATACATCTATACAAATAAATAAAATTGAAGTGTCTGTTTATAATATCAAACTAAGAACTTTTTACTAAATGCATATGAAAGTATATACGGTACATATAATATAACGAAGCAACCGTTTTAAACATTTTTGTCTGTCTGTCTGTTTCTTCCGGGTAATCTCCGAAACGGCTGGACCGATTTTGACGGGACTTTCACTGGCAGATAGCTGATGTTCCAAGGAATAACTTAGGCTACGAGGGCGAAGCCGCGAAGCATAGCTAGTTACAATATGAATAGGTAAGATTGATTGGATCTTTAATTTATCTGGCTTGACGAATCAGCATTGCTATTCAACGGGGCAATGCTGCTTCCGTGCCGGTTACGCTGCCAACTAATAGTGAATAGTTCATTTGGATTATGTATGGGCCCCAAAGTGTATTTGAACCAACTATTTCTGTAGTGGCACTGATGTAATACCAAGTACAAAAAAAAATTAAAGAACATAAACGCTTACACTCATACATCATAAGTCACCGACGTAGCTCTCAAATTTAGCAATTAGATATGGATATGGGCAGGCCACATCGCTAGCAGAAACGGTAACCGATGCGGAAGAAAGTTGCTCGAGTGGCGACTATGAACTGGAAGACGTAGTGTATAGGCCGGCCACCTTGGCAAAACCGTGGGGTATCGTTGGATGAAAGAGGCGAGTAGCTGATCCAACTGGCGTTCTATTTGGGAGGCCTATGTTTTTTTTTTATTGTATTGGTAACGAGACGAGCTGGTCGTTTGCCTGATGGTAAACATAACGCCGGCCCATAACAATTGCAGTGCCACTCAGAACTTTGAAACACCAAGGCCTGCGCGGCACTGCAGTGCGCTCGTTACCCTGAGACATTAGGTATTAAGTCTCATAAGCCCAGTAATTTCACTGGCTACTTTGCTTATCAAACCGGAATACAGTAATGCTTGCACATTACTGCTTGGCGGCAGACTTCTCGAGCAAAGCGGTGGTACCAACCCAGACGGACACTCGCAGAAGAGTTAGTCCTACCACTAACAAAAGCACTGTTCAGCAGAGGACGTCTTCCGGCTGATGATGATTATGATCCATAATAATGGCAGATCTATATGTATCATTATTATTGAACGGACATTCGTTCTATCCCTACCAATACCCGGTACCAATTCTAAATAGCGGTCAGCTTCGATCGAAAATTATAGAAGCATATGAAATTACTGCACCACGCTTCGCTCTCCATTGATGTAAGCTTTCAAATTATGTCATTTCGATGAACAAACCTGCCATAGAAAATACGGAAATGCGTCAACGTATTGGAATTGTACCATTATTGTGGCTGCATAAAGGCGATAGGCATAGTTCAGTTCCAAATGAAATCGTAATTGGGATCGTGGAAAATTTATATGTAGTAAAATTTAAAGGATTTTTGAATTAAAATGTCCGTTGAGAGAAATTTTTAACGTTTAATCGCATATTAGTGGGAGGACTAACTCTTCTGCGAGTGTCCGTCTGGGTTGTTACCACCGCTTTGTGAGTGAAGTCTGCTGCCAAGCAGTAGTGTGCAAGCATTACTGTGCTCCGGTTTGATGAGCAGAGTATCCAGTGAAATTACTGGGCTTATGAGACTTAATACCTAATGTCTCAGGGTAACGAGCGCACTGCAGTGCCGCGCAGGCCTTTGTGTTTCAAAGTTCTGGGTGGCACTGCATTTGTTATGGGCCGGCGTTATGCTTACCATCAGGCAAACGACCAGCTCGTCTCGTTACCAAATAACTTAAAAAAAAAAAAAAAAAAGTTCTGGGTGGCACTGATATTGTTATGGGCCGGGCGTTATGCTTACCATTTGGCAAACGACCAGCTCGTCTCGTTACTAAATAACATTAAAAAAATATATAATATTTTACATTTTAATCCTATAGTTTCAATACCTTTGCAGTATTTGTGGTCACGTGAAGAAAAACAGTGCAAAGATAGTGAACACTGTATAAGTTTGTCGAGATGTCAGTATTAAAGTAATGTAAAGTAACAGATGCTTAATTAAATGTGTTATAATTGCGACAAACTAAGAAACCAGCAGGGCTAACAAGATGATAGTAGTAATAGAAAATATTAATTAGTTATATATAAACGTAATAGGATTAAAAGTTGATTGCACATCAGCACAGATGGCCCAAAGTGCTCCACCATCTAAAGAAATTTTAACTCTATTGGACTCCACAATTATTTTCAAAATAAAAAGTGCAGTGAACTGCCAATCAGCATTAAGCCTCAATGCTGACAAAGGACTTTCCTTACAGCTTACTGTACCGTTCGACAAGCTACGCCGAGCGCAAAAAATGTTCACTTAGTTTGTTGTCTGTAATTTTAGAACCTACTTTTCTCTTGTACCTGGAATACAGTGTTTCCAAACTAGGTACTGCTTGACGACAGACATACCAAGAAAAAACGGGGGTAGACACTCTGATAGAATTTTACAGAAGGGTAATAAAGGGAAATCTAGCTGCACCCATTTCTGACGCTGAAAAGGTCGCTAGACAAACAGCACGGTCCTTTAAAGAAAGTAAAATATCATCAATAGATGTTGCGTTCTACATTATCTAGGTATACAAATAAATTAAAATGAAGTGTCTGTTTGTAATACCAAAATAACAGCTTTGTACCTAATGCATATGAAAGTATATCCGGTACCTATAACAAAACAACCATTTTTTAAATTTTTGTCTGTCTGTTTGTTGCGGGTAACCTCCGAAAAAGCTGGGCCGATTTTGACGCCACTTTCACTGGCAGATAGCTGATGTTATAAGGAGTAACTTAGGCTACTTTTATTTAAGAAAAAGAATTAGGGTTCAGCGCAAAAAAATAAAAACCATGAAATCCAATATCTCCGCGCGGGTGAAACCGCGGGAAGCAGCTAGTCCTTTATAAGGACGCAATTTGAAAAAGTGACGATGTCAATGAGCTACTTTACAATAACAAGTTATAAGAGGTTCTAAAATAAAGCTACCGCTGTAGAATTCGACCATTAACATTAATTAGACAATACATCCAGAAGATACACTGCAACGGACATTACCCTAAATTACCGTTGTTTCTTACCACATTCAATGAAAAAACTCATGACATAGTAATTGCACTGCGCGATAAGTGGAGCGGAAAGCGGGGAAATAAACGCATCCACGCGAACATTTCGGTGATGGGATTAGTGTCACAGCTTAATTTGCATGTGTGTTAGTGCGATTTATGTTTCAGCCTAGATAACTGGGATATAACTGATATATAATGAGTTAAAATTATCGATTTTATTGCCCTAAATCGGAGTATAAATTGTTAGTGGGAGGACTAACTCTTCTGCGAGTGTCCGTCTGGGTTGTTACGACCGCTTTGCTCGTGAAGTCTGCCGCCAAGCAGTAGTGTGCAAGCATTACTGTGTTCCGGTTTGATGAGCAGAGTATCCAGTGAAATTACTGGGCTTATGAGACTTAATACCTAATGTCTCTGGGTAGCGAGCGATCTGCAGTGCCGCGCAGGCCTTTGCGTTTCAATATGAGCCGGCGTTATGCTTACCATCAGGCAAACGACCAGCTCTTCTCGTTATCAAATAACATAAAAAAAAGGTAGTAAGATTATTTTAAACTAGCTGCTGCCCCGCGATTTGACTCGCGTGGAGATTTTGGTTTCATGGTTTTTATTTTTTTGCGCGGAACCGTAATTCTTTTTCTAAAATTAAAGTAGCCTAAGTTACTCCTAGTAACATCAGCTATCTGCCAGTGATAGTCCTGTCAAAATCGGTCCAGCCGTTTCGGAGATTACCCGGAACAAACAGACGGACAGACAGAAAGACAGACAAAATTTTTAAAAATGGTTGTTTTGTTATTGGTACCGTATACGTATATACTCTCGTATGCATTGATATTACAAACAGACACTTCAATTTTATTTATTTGTATAGAGTATAGATGAAGTTTCGTAAATATTACGTTTTGTATTGGAGCTTTCTAAACTTACACTAATTGAATTTTTGTTTTTTTTTTAATATTTTCTAATGTTATATTGGTTGTGGAAATAAAAATATCATTTTATGGTTCTAATTATAGTGTTTCCATGACCACGATCAATGAATCTTGATCAAAGCCTCAAGATTAGTCAAAATTAAGTTTTGATATTAAGTTGAGCGCGTTCTTTAAGTTTCTTTTAAATTATATTTTGATAATCTAAACAAACATGTTTCCTCTCGCTCAACAAGCACAACTTACCCAATACGAAAGTACCTTTCCACTAATTAAATTGAAATTCGTATACAATACGTGACGGTGTCGACAATGAAATGATAACAACGTTACTTGTGTACACAAATTTTGGTATTTGAGTAGGCGTATGCATATTTTCCTATG
This sequence comes from Crocallis elinguaria, assembly GCA_907269065.1. Taxonomy (NCBI): domain Eukaryota; kingdom Metazoa; phylum Arthropoda; class Insecta; order Lepidoptera; family Geometridae; genus Crocallis; species Crocallis elinguaria. The sequence continues at coordinate 3,034,504 of OU026079.1, read as the reverse complement.
GTTATGCTGATAGATCTGCCCTATGACTAGGGTAAATATTGTTACAGAAAATTGTTACATCTACCTAGTTATATATACGTACACAAAATACTACTAACAAAGTCACAATTAAACGAATATTTATCATGTAGGTATATTATTTGGTTTTGAGTTTCCTATATTTCGGCACTATTGCAAGCGCCATGGTCACGGAAATTCTGAGGAACTGCGGTACACAAAATAGTTTAACCTTTCGTGTGCTTTTGTCTCCCTGGAGGATAAAAATTAGATTATCTATGAAGTGAGGAAGGAGGTATCTAGACTCAATTTTCGTGGAGCTAATTGTTGAAAATCATGAAAACTTTTTAGTTAAATTGGAACATATAACAAACCTGGTAAATTATAAATAGTCTATAGATTATCAGCGTGAATAGATTGGGAATTTAGACGCTTTTGATTGGTTGCCTTTGGCAAGGATTGATGAAACAAGCAATGATACACTATATATGAACGATAAGAACGATCTCTAGCAGAAACTCACTGAACAGATTAGTCAGATAGCAACAGAATTTGCTGAAAAAAAACACTGTACCAAAACAAATTCGTAGCAGCTAACTGTGAAACCACTCTTTAAAAATTACGTTCGAACTCTCCACGCTGACTTGACGTCCAAATCTGTATGTTAGGGCCGGTGGCAACCCCCAGCGTTAATAACTATAGAAATGTCAGCACCGAATATTACGTATGTTTTGCATCGTCGCATTGGAGTATTAGCAGTTCCACGTAGTGAAACAAATCGCCTGTGCACGATCGTAGTAAATAACGTGAATTGTATACCTTTGTATATAATTATTTTGTACCGTTCGCGTCGTTCGAATATGCAATGATCATTAATAGTCGATAATAGCTCAGCTAGAGCGAGTGTGGCCGAGCGGGAAATTGTGCGACTTTCAATCCGACGCATCATAGTACGAATTTCGACTCAGCCCGCACCAATGACTTATATCAAGTTATGTGCGAATTATTTACACTCGCTCTATAACGGTGAAAGAAAACATCGTGAGGAAACCGGCATGTCCAAGATCCACAAAATTCGAGAACATGTGACATCCATCAAGCCGCACTGAGCCCGCGTGGTGGATTATGACCCATACGACTCTCTCTGAGAGAAGGCTGGGAAGGGGTAAGAGGCTGATAATGACTAGCTCAGATGGCTTCAGAGTGCTCGAGATGATTCGCTCTTTACCTGTAATAATGTAGAAATCGCTTTGTAATAAATGTATCGTAAAGTTTAGATTTAGTATGTTGTGAAAACACGATTCCGTTAAGATTAATTTTGAGTTTTAGTACAGTTATTTACTTTTTTGACATTTAGAAAGTTTGACTGGTTACTAATAATAATTCATAATGCAGATATACAATATTTTTTAGCAAAATATTAATCATTTTAGCCGTAAATATGTACAATGTAGGTATAGATTGTAATGTAATAAAGCCAATTAGACCTATATCCATACTAACGCTTGCCTCAAAGCAAAGGGAAGATTTGGGGTTCAGCAACAGGATTGATCTGTTTTATGTAAAATAATATGGCAGGCACAAGATAATTGATAAATGTTTTTCAAAACTCAATATATTATACCCAAATATTTGATAAACAATTACCGGTTTATGGAATGAGACCTGCCAATTATGTTATTATTCAAATTCAGGTAGGTTTCGGTTTCTCCACTTTGGGTGGCAACTAAACTTCAAATTAAATAGGCAGCATAACACACCATACAATAAGTATGGACACTTTTGCACTCAGTAGTAAAACTTACGCACTATAATATTGCCTTATAATATTGACAACTCATAATATTGCCTTCGTAGTATTATACGGAAACCTAACGAACTTGTATTGATGCAGTTTTTCATGAATTTAGTTTACAATAGGTTTGAGGTATGTTTTTTGTATACTTCATAGGCTTACGTGACACACTCGCCCAAATGTAATGTAGATAAAAGACCAATAAACGAACTCTACGCCGACGCTCAAGGCTGTGCAGCCTAGCATCTACGAGCGAGTCATTGCGGATGAGTTTCTTGGCTCGCCTCTCAATGGACTCCAACGCTTCAAGGTAGTACTTGGCCAAGCCATCCCAGAGATAAGAACAATACTCTATTCATGACCAATCTTGTGCTTAATATAAGTTCAGCAACTGTTCCAGTGTGAAGTGCTGCCTCACCTTTGCTAAGATACCCAGCTTTTTGGCAGCCAATTGAGCCTTGGAATCAATATAAGAGCGGAAATTGAGAGCGGATGACAAAGTGACGCCAAGAAGCTCATGAATCAAGATGGTCAGATATCGGTAGGGCAACATCTTGTAAGTCAGGAGTAGGTAAGGAAGAACTGACTACTCCATGTCGTGATGTGTTGTTACGGAGTGAGAAAGAGTACGCCCTTACGTGCCAACTTCTGAGCAAATATCTATAATATTCACATTTATGTATTTAAAACATAACGTTGCTACAGCTCGCAGTCAACTGAAAATGCTTCCTTAATCAAGTTATTTTTACCAAATATTTAAAGTGTCCATACTGCAAATCCTGGCTTAAATTACCAGGGTGAATGGTCCAATTAGTGTTCCAGTGGTACCACATTGCCGTCGAGACAAACGAGATTGCCTGCTCTGGCCACCTGCTTCGCTGTTTACGGAATACGAGTTTGCGTCTGTCTTCGTTGCGGTCCAGTTTAAGTGGTGGTCGACAATTGGGCGGCCCACCTTGCTATTGTTACGGATTCGGCGGAGGGCAATTTCGGTCTTAGTGGAATCGCAGACTATACACTCAAGAATATCACTGTGTGGGAAAGTGCGGAAGGTGTTCAGCCCTAAACAAGTTCAAGGAAACCGCGTGGGGTGAACCACGTGAGTATATTGGCGACCAATCAATTTGTAGTTAAATGACCACTTACAAATAATTTAGTTAATAATATATTAAGTACATCTAAATAATATCACGGGGATCATGTGGATGTTACAAGTGGTTAATGCGCTGGCACAAACCTCGGTCAATGCATTAGCTATGTTAGAAACGATGCACACCAAGGTCTGAATTTGCCTGTTATTTTATCTTATAACTAGTAGCGGTAAGTAGTAGTAATAAGCAGTAGTGTGCACGCATTACTGTGTTCCGGTTTGATGAGCAGAGTATCCAGTGAAATTACAGGGCTTATGAGACTTAATACCTAATGTCTCAGGGTAACGAGCGTACTGCAGTGCCGCGCAGGCCTTTGTGTTGAAAAGTTCTGGGTGGCACTGCAATTGTTATGGGCCGGCGTTATGCTTACCATCAGGCAAACGACCAGCTCGTCTCGTTACAAAATTTAAAAAAAAAAAACTAATGGACTACGATTTCATGCGTCAAGGAAACACTGACAGGAAACGTTTTAAATAAAGGTAGCCTATGTTATTTTCCGGTTGTTACTCTATGTCAAAAAAAAATGTCTCGATCTGTTGCTCTGTTGCTGTGTGAGAGGCGAGCAAACCAACAAACACACATTCGCGTTTATAATATTAAGTAGGGATAACACTCGTACTAATGTTAGGATTCCTGACTAAGCGATGGGTTTTTATGCTATCTGATAACGAGACGAGCTGGTCAATTGCATGATGGTAAGCATAACTCTGGCCCATAACAATTGCAGTGCCAATCAGAACTTTGAAACACAAAGGCATGCGCGGCACTGCAGTGCGTTTGTTACCCTAAGACATTTAGGTACTAAGTCTCATAAGCCCAGGAATTTCACTGGCTACTCTGCTCATCAAACCGGAACACAGTAATGCATGCACATTACTGTTTGGCGACAGACTTCACGAGCAAAGCGGTGGTGTCAGACGGACTCTCCCAGAAGACTTAGTCCTACGAGTACCACCTTGTAATTATACAACAATGCATTAAGGCTTCCGCTGGCTTCCTAAAAGTCCTTAGTAGTCTACCCCAAATTCGCTCACTAGTTTTTGTCTCACTTAACGTCGTAGATGTCGTTATTTCTGAACGAATCTAATAATAACTTTGTTACGTGTTCTGTGTGACGATTCTTCTGATGAGAGTTTTTGTACGTGAAGGAGACGTACATGATGCAATTAGGTCTTTCAGTTATACGAGTAAGTATCATTAGGTGCGTTTGCGTTATGACAGAACTTTATTACATTTTATTTAGAGGGAGTTTAAGTTCATTTCAATACATTAATAGAGGTATGGGCGATAATCCATCACGCAGGCCCATGTGCAGCTTGGTGGATGTCACGTGTCCTCGAATTTTGTGGTTCTTGAACATGCCGGTTTCCTCACGATGTTTTCCTACGCCGTTTTAGAGCGAGTGTGAATAATCAGCACATAACATGTGCGGACATAACACATAAGTCATTGGTGCGGGCCGAGTCGAGATTCGAACTATGGTGCGTCGGATTGAAAGTCGGACAAGTTCCCGCTCGGCCACACTCGCTCTTAATTAGGTAATTGGTATAAAAACCTTTATTTAGTCCACAAATTGTAGTCTCTTGGCGCATTAACATGACAACACAATCATTGAAATGTCTGCTAGCAATATGCAACAAAATTATACAATCACACTTGTGTCTCCAGTCCCTTTCATAGACACCCTTTGGTTTCAAGATTAAAATTTCATTACTGGTTGGTAATCGTTAGTGGTAGGACTAACTCTTCTGCGAGTGTCCGTCTGGGTTGTTACCACCGCTATGCTCGTGAAGTCTGCCGCCAAGCAGTAGTGTGCAAGCATTTCTTGTGTTCCGGTTTGATGAGCAGAGTAGCCAGTGAAATTACTGGGCTCATGAGACTTAATACCTAACGTCTCAGGGTAACGAGCGCACTGCAGTGCCGCGCAGGCCTTTGTGTTTCAAAGTTCTGGGTGGCACTGCAATTGTTATGGGCCGGCATTATGCTTACCATCAGGCAAACGACTAGCTCGTCTCGTTACCAATAACATAAAAAAACTACTCTTTTCATTATTTCTATCATACAAATCCACCAACCAGTCAACCAACTCCACTATTATCAACTGATTTTTCAATCTAAGTACCTTTCAATACTAAAAAATATACAATCTAATTAAAAAAACTCCTCACAGCCATCGGGGGTTTCTACCCTATCGATGTTATTATTAAACTGTAAAAATCCAATAATATCCTCCACCTAAACATTATTTGACATCTGACCTTAGATGTCAAAAGATCATTAGCCTCCTCAGATCCTAAGGGCCATTAATCATGCCATCCGAGTATTAATTTATAACGGCCGACGACGGGAAGGCCAGCGGTCAAGACTCAGTGAACTTTGACCCACTGATAAGGGTCCAGAGATAAGGAGGTCAATTTTGTTGATTTTACGAAACTAGGTTTGGTCCAGCCTACACGGTTGTTTGAACTATACAGACATTTTTTATAACGATATGTCATTTTAACGATTTTATTTATAACTTCTATAGTGTTACCACAAAAAAATCATTTTTATTCGCCTGTTTATCTAGACAGCGTCTAAAGATAAACGTCAAAAATGATTAGAAATGTCACCACATAATTGTTTTACACAACTGTTAGACACTACTTAAAGCAGGATTTGTGGTTGCTCATATTTAATCGCGCGACTAAGGCATGTTTAGCCGTTAAACAATGATTAACACAGACAAGGCTATGCTCGTGTTTTCCCTGCGTGATAAAATCTGGAATGAGAAGATCCGCAGGAGAATTAAAGTTACTGACATATGAGTAGCTCTCAAAACCAGCAAGTTAAATTAATGAATATGGATAGATCAAATCGCTCGCAGAACCGACCACCGATGAGGAAGAAAGGTTCTTGAGTGGTGATAATGACCCGGAAGAAGTAGCGTAAACGGGCTCTCTACTAGAGGGACCGACGACTAGCAGTGTGATTTTAATTGACTCGGAATGATTCCGTATTGGATGCGACTGTTCCTGATCGTTTATATCTCAGAACGACAGAGAAATACTGTCGGGATTGTATCCGTGTTTATGCAGCTGAGTTGTCGAATCTAAACGGGAAATTTCCCTGACGGGATGTGATTCCGAAATATAAACGTTGTAACACTATGTTTTGTTCACCAAAAGCTCAAGGCTCATTGTAACTTTTTTTTTTATGTTATTAGGTAACGAGACGAGCTGGTCGTTTGCCTGATGGTAAGCATAACGCCGGCCCATAACGATTGCAGTACCACCCCGAACTTTGAAACACAAAGGCCTGCGCGGCACTGCAGTGCGCTCGTTACCCTGAGACATTAGGTATTAAGTCTCATAAGCCCAGTAATTTCACTGGCTACTCTGCTCATCAAACCGGAACACAGTAATGCTTGCACACTACTGCTTGGCGGCAGACTTCACGTTCAAAGCGGTGGTAACAACCCAGACGGACACTCGCAGAAGAGTTAGTCCTCCCACTAACAAAACTTGATTAAATTTGAGTATAACGATCATTTTTATAGAAGTTATAACATTAAAACGTTTCGTTTTATTAGCTTCTTTAAATTTAATATAATTTTTTTCATCAAAATACGAAACGCGTTGCTTTCAAACATAATGTGAAAATTGTCTTTTTTATACTAAACAAACCTTCTGAATATTAATTTACAAGGTATTACTATGTAAGTATATTAAAATATCTCATTTAAAGCCTAGCTAGACTTCAAATAGTCATTAGTTGTCCTGAACTCTTAGGGCATCTAACGACGTTTCCAAAAAGTAATTAAGGTAACTCAAGTAATTTAAATTGTGAATGCCAATTACACAAATGTCGAATTTAATGAAAAATTAGACTGTAAAGTCATTTCGAAGACTTGGAAAAAATTAACTGAAAATACGTTCTTTAAATTTGCTTTTTTTATAAGGAGAAACTTTCTACATGTAACGCAATAATACACATACGTTACATTATAATGTGTATTATTTATTTATATCTAATACTACTAATTTAATGCTGTAACCATTCAACCGTTATTCACTAAGGCTATTTAATATTAATCTGAAGTATAAGTAACACTTCATCAAAATCCGTTCAAGCGCAGTATTTTCGTGAAAGAGTAAAAAACATCCATGTCCATCCATAATTTTATTTATTGTGCAATTAAGTTTTATTTATCTGTCTAAAATTAGAGATCAAGGTCCATTTTTAAATTTGTGTCGACCTAAATTTCAGGGTATTTAGAGATCATCCTCATTTTTTGTTGATGATTTCATTACGAACTAAAACTCTCCTGATACAGTTTTACCCGAGTGAACTTCCACGAAACGCTCCCAGCGTATAAATAACAAAACCTTCACCTGAAATTCAAAGCAAAGCGTCAGAAACGGTTTTCAAACAAATCCAATTCCAATACCAGGTTATTCCGAAAATTTTCAACTAAAACCCATAACGCTAGAAACGCCTGCAAACGTTTTATTGGCGTCAATTGGAATTTCCTGGAATTATCAACACGAACCGTATTTCATCTCACAAATTAAACAAAGTTTAACTTAATTAATTCGGAAACTAAACATTAGAATACCACAAAGCATGGCCTTCGGCGGTCAAGGGAGGAGTGCGAATAAACTCCCACACTATTCAGTTATAGAGTCTGCAAACGCTATTAGGAAGTTACTGGCAACCCGAGCGTTAACACCTGTCCTTGATGTTAAGAATATATAAATCCACTAGCTTCTGCCCAAGTTTTTACCCGCGTTCCCACAGGAACCGCGCATTTGTCCGTGATAAAAAGTAGCCTTTGTTACGCTCCGGTCCATAAACTATATCTATGCCAAAAATCACGTCGATTCGTTTCTCCGTTACTGCGTGAAAGAAGGACAAACCAACAAACCAAGAAATCAACAAACCAACAAATATGGATCCATTTGGATTTTCAACAAATCTTGATTTAAGTAGTGTCTAACCGTTGTCTAACACAATTCTGTTGTGACATTTCTAATCATTTTTGACGTTTATCTTTAGACCCTGTCTAGCAAAACAGGCGTCTATAAATATTTTTTTGTGGTAACACGGTTGGTGTTATTTTTAGTTATCCTATTAGCAACGGTATTTTATTTTATGGATTAGTTCATAAAGGGCTTCACAGTGTTAAATAAAAAATATTACATAATATTTTCATATATATAGTTCATTTAAACTTTGTACACACGCACACACACCATGTGCCCACAATACGGGTCCTAAGCCTAATATGCATACGAGGTACTCTTCTACCTTCTAAATTGACAAATTAATATTTAATAATTCATTTGTTTTTCATTTTCATTCATAAAGTAATCCTATGTGAAAATCTCGCGCCACCCCTGCCGTTACGATACGAACCGAAACCGCAGAAAAGCACGCCACAACCACCGCTTCCGCACTTCTCACCTCAAGTTAAAGCTTTGTGGGAAAATCTCTAATTCAGTGTACATTTTGACTTATCAAACATATAATCATAATTGTAAGTTAAATTGAAGTGGTTTCTATTTAAAAAATGGTAACGAAGGGTTTTAGTTTTTAATAAAAAAAAAACGACAGAAAAAAGGAGACGCGGCCCGACAGATTTTATTACAAAATCGCGAGCATCGACGCCACAGATAGATACACAGTATGCATCGTAGGTTTACACTTTTCAATGCAAAGTAATCCTTACTTAAAATATTTCCAGCTACTAAAACCTAAGTTACATTTTACGGAAGACACAAAAAAGCGCAAATTCCAAATCGATTTGCAAATCAGGTCGAGAGCTCGCGTGTCCGGGGTCCGAGTCAAATGAATAGTCAGTATTTCGGATTCGTCATCAATAATAGATTTCAATCGGGGGTTGCGAGTCAATTGGTTCGGCAGTTGGGCGATGAGGGTTGGGAATGGCTATCCTAAAAATATCCCAGTTTTTTTTCATACTATCATAGGCTGCTAAGGTAGGTTACTTCAATATATAACGGTTTTAGTCAATAGGTTTGTGATTTGATCTCTATTCCACCTTATCTTAGGTGATGCTGTTGTCAAAAGTAAAGGGCCCCCGAGACGCTCAAACGATTTGAGTAGATTTTGGTTTGCCTCAAACCATTTTGATCATTTACGCAATGGTTTGATAGATTTGTCAAACATTTACGTGTTTGAAGCTTATTTTATGAATATTTATGTTATGTTTTACGGGTTTGAAGCGTTTGAACATCTTCACGGCCCGTTTGAACAGACTCTTCAGTTTTTAAGTGGATTTAGTAGCGTGAAGTTGCGTGTGGTGGTGGCTGGTCATCAGATAATGGAATGGGGAAGGAAGAATCAAGTCATGCAGTACCATTGCAAACTTTCAAAAATGTATAATTTACACAGTAAGACAAGCAACCTTGCGCCGATGCTCGAGGCTCTGGAGCCTGGCATCAATCAGTGTATCATTGCCAATGAGCCTTTTGGCTCGTCTATCAATGGTATCCAAGGCCTCATCCCTTACTTACTAACTCATCGATAAACAAATGGCGATTTGAGACGACCATTCGTTAAATATAGCCCTAAACAGTTGCGTTGCTAAAGTTATTGTACAACATACTTTTTTCACCTCTCCATCCATGCAAGTTTCATTTGGTCTTATCAATTGTATTTTTTCCTCATGCCCAAATCATACTAGTGATGACAGTTTTACGAGTATCGCAGTTTACGAAGACATTGCATTTCCATTGCATTTCATCTTACAAATATCACAATTACATTGAAATATAAGATTTTTTCGTTTTAAATATTACACTACGTATTCATTTTTGGCAATGTTAACAGCCCTATTGAATTATCCCTATACACATTGTGTGTAATTTGTGCTGGTAATTCCGGAATGTTAAATTATTCAATCGTAGAGCGTATGACTCGACACTGATTAGAATTTAATGTACAAAAGATCTTGCTTTGAACTCGAGTGAGATCGGCGCACAAGATTAATTAAAGTAAGTACGGAAATAGAACAGACGTGACTTTCTGAGCGGGAAGCAGTAGAAAGCAATTTGATTTCGCAAACGCATAACTTGGTTGGTCGATATAGCCACGTGCGCGTTGGTTTCATACCTTAAAAGTGACATAAGAGTCGATAGCTTCAAAGGTTTCGAAGTGATTAGTATATTTTTTTGTATAAGCTAGCACTAATCTATACAAATAAATAAAATTGAAGTGTTTGTTTGTAATATCAAATTAACAGCTTTTTACCAAATCCATGTGAAAGTATATACGGTACATATAACAAAACAACCATTTTTTAAATTTTTGTTTCTCTGTCTGTCTGTTTGTTCCGGGTAATCTCCGAAACGGCTGAACCGATTTTGACGGCACTTTCTCTAGCAGATAGCTGATGTTATAAGGAGTAACTTAGACCACTTTTAGTTTAGAAAAATAATTAGAGTTCCACGCAAAAATAATAAAAAACATTAAATCCAATATCTCTGCGCGGGTGAAACCGCGGGCAGCAGCTAGTATGGCAATAAATATATGACAAAGTTGAGTTATACGAAATATGTACCTATGCTATGGGAATACGTTTCCCTTTATTTCAACTTTATTAGTGTTTTTGAAGCCTAATCACAAGAAATAGGCACTAATCTCGTGCAACCAAACACAAAATAACAAACTCTAGAAAATTAATACAATTTTATACAAGAACTAGCTGTGCCCCGCGGCTTCGCCCACGTAGCCTAAGTTACTCCTTAAGCCATCTGCCAGTAAAAGTCGCGTGAAAATCAGACCAGCCGTTTCGTAGATTACCCGGAACAAACAGACAGACAGCCAAAATTTTAAAAATTGTGTTTTGTTTTAGGTACCGTATATACTTTCATATGCATTTAGAGAAAAGCTGTTATTTCGATATAACAAACAGGCACTTCAATTTTATTTATTTGTAAAGTTTATGCCTAGAAGCGACGCAGAAACTAGCTAAGAGAACTTCAAGAAAGCGTTGAAATTCAATTAGGAATCTAAAACATAGGTATTTCTCGAACCATTGTTTAGATAAGTATAAGCTCACTTTAAACTTCTACCTCAAAATAATACTTCACGTACACAACCGACAAATCATCTCATCCCTAACTACACTCGATTTCCAATTAATCGCCCAAAACGAGTCATAAAATCATAATGAAATATTAAATTTCATCCGGTCACTGGGGCTTTACATCGCGAAGCAATCGATAAATGATCACTCGATGTCAAACCATCGCCCTGGGGATATTATAAGGACGTGAGCAGACAATGTTCAATATGCATTTTTTTTATTTGGTAACGGGACGAGTTGGTCGTTCACCTGATGGTAAGCATAACGCCAGCCCATAACAATTGCAGTGCCACCCAGAACTTTGAAACACAAAGGCCTGTGCGGCACTGCAGTGCGCTTGTTACCCTGAGACATTAGGTATTAAGTCTCATAAGCCCAGTAATTTCACTGGCTAATCTGCTCATCAAACCGGAAAACAGTAATGCTTGCACACTTGGTGTCAAGGGCCTGGTGATGCAGCCAGGAGGTGGCAACGTGTTTTATAAATCTTTAAATTACATATAATTGTTTCTGAAATCTAGATTATTCAAGGTTTTCCTAGATTATTCTAGACGTTGGAAAATTAATATTATTTCGATCGGCTGGTGAAGTTACAACCTGCGGAATCATGATGATCTTTGATGACGTTTAGTTCCGTGTCTGGATGTACGACCATGGGACCATAGGACCTCCTATTTTCCGATAGTCTAGACACATCGAATCCTAAGAACGTTATTCATTGACTTAACTCAGTTGGACTCAAAGGTTGTTGGCTCCCAGCCTAACTCAGAAGCTTCGGCAGAAAATCGCGTTCATTTATTATTTGTCAAAGTAATAGTGACGTCGAGACGATCAGTTGATTTATGATGATGAATCTGTTTCTGATATATTCACGTAAAATTGAGGTTTTCGACATAAATTTATTGGTTGTGCAGGTAAAATAAAGTGGTATTTTTAAGCGTTTATCGTTTTAGGATAACTTTATATATTTTGAACCAACTTCCAAAAAAATAGAAGGTTATCAATTCGGTGGGTATTTTTTTTTAAGTTTGTTACCTCATATCTCTGTCATTTATAAACCGATTTAGAACATTCTTTCTTTATTTGAAAGTATATACTTTCAGATTGGTCCCATAAAAATTTCATCAAAATCAGTTCAGTAGTTTGTCACTGAAGTCTGTTCGTAGCTTTTTTAAAGCAATTTTTTGTATATATAATATTTGATAGCACACGTGGTGTAACTAGTAGGTGGTTGGACTAACTCTTCTGCGAATGTCCATCTGGGTTGGTACTACCACTTTGCTCGTAAGTCTGCCGCCAAGCAGTAATGTGCAAGCATTACTGTGTTCCGATTGGATGAGCAGAGTAGCCAGTGAAATTACTGGGCTTATGAGATTTAATACCTAATGTCTCAGGGTAACGAGCGCAGTGCAGTGCCACGCAGGCCTTTGTATTTCAAAGTTATGAGTGGCACTGCAATTGTTGTGGGCTGGCGTCATGTTTACCATCAGGCAAATGACCGGTTCGTCTCGTTATCAAATACCTAGCATAAATAAAACGTCGGTCCCATGGATGCTAATCCATGGGATTACCTTTTCGATTCCTGCACCAAGACACATATATTGCGCATTTAAAAACAATGCAAGTTGTTCCATATTATTGCATGTGATAGCATAAAAATGTGTAAAACACAATTTCGATGTGGTATTTTCTTTTTATTTGCCAATTGCTAGACTACATTTCATAATGTTTACTTTTACAACAACATTGTGGCATTTAGAGATACACAACACAGCACAACAAGGCTTACTCAAGAGTAATTCGGCCAAGTTTACAAACAGCGGAAGGATCAACATTTGACTAGGATTTGACGTGAATGCTCCCATTAGAGTTAAATCGTGTGTTAAATTGTTGGGTGAACTTGGGACACAGTCAAACTATACCTTGTACTTACTGAAGTGCGATTTCAGGTTTCGCAATCTCAAGGGATTGGGGCTAAGTTTTTCTTTCTAGAGAAGTGATTTTTCATGGCAGTAACTTAGCCTATTTACAAGTTTTTTTAAATGTTTGTTTGCTTAGGTCAAATCTTGGAAGGTAAATTTGACCCGTTTCCTGGCGTTCGATTGAGCCAAAATTTTACATACATATGTAAATCGGATGACAATGTAATATGATGATATCACAGAGCTGGTCTAACGATGGAGCCGGAAGGAAGCCGCAGGAACTTTGTAACGAAACAACATAGACCGATCGAGTTTGGGCTCATTTGATTTATCCTTACAAGTACTCTGATCGCAGATGATGTCCATGTTCCTGATGATGAAGCCGGAAGGTGCCACAAGATTACTGTACTAATTAAGTATTTTATAAAAGCTTGTCTATAGTTTCCGCAATAAACTTGTTTTTATTTAAGGCGCCGCTTCATGACCCGCCTAACGCAAAAATCCTAGAACGCAAAAATGGCCTAAAGGCTTTTTTGTTCATCGAAGAAAAACAGGCATTGCGGAAAAAGAAAGACAACGCCAGAGCCTTCCGTTGGCATTCTGAAAATTTGAAAATAAATTTCCAAAGAAAATTTCCGAAGACAATTAGTGCGTGGTACTTTCCTAAAACGTGTTCCAGGAAATACGTGTTTTTGAAAATGCCTAACAAGATTGTGAAAAAAATGTTTCTTATTTAGAATCTCCATTACATGTCCAAGGATTATATGGAAGTGTTTTGTTGAATTTTACATTTATGAGAACACTGTGAACGGCCAAAGCCTAGGTAAAATTTGTCCAAAAAAGCTGATTTTTGAAGGCTTGTACTGAGTTGGAATCTCAAAATTTTACATTTTTGCTCCCACGGAATCCTAGATATAGAACACATGATACCTATTTGCTCAAAACATCTAAAGAAAAATACGTACGAGACGTAAATGCGTACGAGCATTTGTATCGAAAGTATGGCATGAAGCAGCCTCTTAAAATAAGCAAACGATGGTTTTTTTTTTTTTTTTTTTTTTTTTTTTTTATGCCATAGGTGGCAAACAGGCAAACGGCCCGCCTGATGGTAAGCAGTTACCGTCGCCTATGGATATCTGCAACACTCGGGGTATTACGGATACATTGCCGACCTTTGAAGACTCTGTTTACCCTTCTTTTGAAGAGCCCCATGTTGAAGCGTGTCGGAAAGGCCGCAGGTGGGAGCTCATTCCACAACTTGCATGTCCTCGGCAGAAAAGAGCGCGAGAAACGCACGGTATGAGATGTCCACGTCTCAATAATGTGTGGATGAGCTTTTAACCGTTGCCGGCTAGTACGGTGATGAAACCGTGACGCCGGCATCAGGTCAAAAAGTTCTTCAGAACACTCCCCGTTGTAGATGCGATAGAAGATGCAAAGAGACGCGATATCTCTACGCATACTGAGCAGCTCAAGGTCTTCGGTGAGCCTGGGGTCGTCGATAATTCTAACAGCTCTACGCTGTAGTGCATCGAGAGGGTCAAGTTGGTACTTGGGTGCTCCATTCCAAAGATGGGAGCAGTACTCTACGTGAGGACGGACTTGCGCTTTGTAAAGCAAAAGTCTTTGGCTCGACGTAAAGTACCGCTTCGCTTTGTTGAGCACACCAAGCTTCTTGGATGCAAACTTGGCCTTACTTGCAATATGACCGCGGAACTGAACATTTGAAGAAATATCGACGCCCAAGATCCCGATGCTCTCAGAAACCTGGAGGGGAGTGTTCTGAAAATGCGGAACCACAACAAAAGGAGCTTTTTTAGCGGTAAACGCGCAAACCTGTGTCTTCGTTGGGTTGAACTGAACCAGATTCAGTTCACCCCAGTCTGAGACCTGGTCAAGAGAGGCCTCAACTTCAGACACCAGCTTGTTCCTACTCTCTTCAACTTCGGCATGAGGAGCATTTGCTCGACCAGTATACTGAGCATCACCGGTGCTATCGTCTGCATAGCAATGCATACTACTGGATTGTAGCATATCATTAATGTGCAGAATGAATAGCGTCGGTGATAGGACAGAACCTTGCGGGACGCCAGCGTTAATAGGCTTACTGTCGGAGCAAGAACCGTCGACAACGACCTTAATGCTCCGATCAGATAAGAAACTGGCGACCCATGCGCATAACCCTTCGGGGAGGCCGTAAGATGGTAGCTTGGATAAGAGCGCCCTGTGCCATACCCGATCAAAGGCCTTGGCAATGTCCAAACTAACTGCAAGTGCTTCCCCTCTACTCTCCACGGCTTCAGCCCAGCGGTGAGTGAGATATACTAGAAGATCACCAGCTGATCGACCGTGACGGAAACCGTACTGCCGATCGCTGATAAGCTGGTGCTCTTCCAGGTGTCCCAGGAGCTGTGCGTTAATCACACGTTCCATCACCTTACAGAGTAGAGAGGTAATTGCGATAGGCCTGTAGTTAGACGGATCAGACCGATCTCCTTTCTTAGGGATCGGGTGGACAAGGGCGATCCTCCATGAAGAGGGTACACATCTAGTGGAGTAAGAAAGTAGGAAAAGACGCGTTAAGATTGGAGTCAACTCGGGAGCACATGTTTTTAGAACGATGGCCGGGATGCCATCAGGCCCAGTCGATTTTCGCACGTCAAGAGACATGAGTTCCTTCCGTACCGCTCTCTGAGAGAAACGTACTTCTGGCATGGAATTCGCACACTGCAGGATTGTCGGCGGTGTGGCGCCCCCATCGTCGAGTGTCGAGTTTGAGGCAAAAAGAGAACCTAGCAAGTCAGCTTTCTCTTTCGCACTGTGGGCTAAGGTGTCATCCGGCCTTCGTAGGGCAGGTAGAGAAGACTGAGAAAAGTTGCCTTCAGCAGCCTTGGCAAGTGACCAAAAAGCACGACTCCCAGACGGGAATCCCGCTAATCTGTCGCCAATTCTGCTGATATGGGCTGCTCTAGCCTCTGCAATGACCTTCTTGCTAGACCTAGATACAGCATTCAGCTTTTTCTTCAAGACAACGGTGTTCGGGTCGTGACTTGCAAGTGCTTCAGTCCACGATTTATAGGCGGCAAGTTTCATGTGAGAGGCATCCGCACAGGGCTTGCTAAACCATGGACTACTCCGCCCACCAACGCGTACAGCAGAACTCGGAATAAAGCATTCCATTCCCTGCAGCACGACATCGGTGACGGAGTCTGCACAAGTGTCAACATTGTCTGAAGAAAAGCAAAGCTGACCCCAGGGGTAGGATGCGTAAAATTCACGCAATCCATCCCAGTCTGCAGACCGATAGTGCCAGACCTTCCGCTTACCAATAGGTACGTTGCGAGCACGGTCTACGTTTGGTGCTGTCGTACGCACAAGGCAATGGTCGGAACGTCCAAGAGGCACCTCGACCGACACCTTGTATTGTTCAGGGTGTGAGGTCATAAAAAGGTCCAGCAAAGAGGGATCATGGCTCTCAACATCAGGGATTCTTGTGTGACCGGTGATTAGTTGAGTGAGGCCGTGGGCTAAGGCAAGATCGTTAGCAACGCGCCCCGCATGGTTGGTAGTCTTGGAACCCAGCCACTCTATATGGTGAGCATTGCAGTCCCCAAGCACGACCAATTCAGCGGATGCAAATTGCTCCGATACTTTGTCAGCTCCCTTCGCGATGTGCTCAAATAACCGAGTTGCCTCCGCATCCCCGCTGTGTGACCTGTAGAGGCACGCATAGACTCGGGTTTTACCTCCAAAGTCTGTACGAACCCACAAAGTCGACAGATCACGATCTTCGAGGCCAGTGAGACGGCGACAGCAAATATCTTCCCGGACATATAAGCATACCCCGGCGCGACGCATAAAAGTATGCTCGAGATTGTACCCGGGGTATAAGAGATACGAGGTTTCGGCTGGATTTGATATTTGAGTCTCCGTCAAGAAGAGCAAAGCAGGTTTATTGGATTCAAGATGGAAATGAACCTCGTTAAGATTCGCATGCAGACCCCGAATGTTACAGAAATCCACTTGAAAAGTGGAATCGGTGGCCGCTGAAGAAACGCTCTTCTTTGATTTTAACATGGCCATGGAGGTTTAAACAAAGTGGAAGGAGTACAGTGTATAATGGCGCTCATCCCATGACAAAGTGCAGGATTGAGTATAGCCGGCCACAAGTAGACAATTGAGTGAATGATGGACACGGGAGACGGAAGGGCCCCCGGTCCCCCCTGGAAGTCACTGTCGGGATCCACTCCGGTCTCCTACTCCGGCACGACAATGACTCCACAGGATTTCACACCGGATGGCGGGACAGCCTCCCGGGGCGGAGGTTTAAAGTGATCCCCGGGTTCGGGTCCCCTACTGTCCAGCGTGCGGCCAGCGGACAGCCGTTTCACCGGGTCTCCCTGGCTCCCGTGTACATCCGTCACGACTGCCTACTGAGACTGTATCTTCAAACCTGCGGGGTCCCAGGATGGCGGACCAGAACACACTGTAGGGAAGAACTGGCACTCCTGCCCTTGTGTCGGAACACATCGGTTCAACGAAAGAAGATAAACCAATATTTGGCGACACACTCAAACAGGAGGGTGGTAGCGAGCCAGACGGACTACTGAGGGAGTCCTACCACCAGTTTAGCTTCAAGTGGAGTTGCGGTTCTGAAAGCACACGCGTCAGTATTAGTAATACATGTGCTAACCGGACCGGCAAGGGATGCGACAAGCACGCCTCCACGCTTATCCCTCAAAAAAGGTTTTAAGAAGATGACATTAACACAATAAAAATGAAATTAACAAAAAATATATAATTTGTCTGGCGTTGTGCTTACCATCAGGCAAAAGCCCAGCTCGTCTCGTAATCCAATAGTATAAGAAAATACACGCTAAAAACAGGAACTGCCTGTTAAGGAACTGACTGATATAAATGCCAATATCATTTCATAAGATTGTCAAAATTATTTTCACCACAAACTTTTCACGATCAATGGAGCGTACTTTGGTACAAGCCTCCAAACTCAATTAATAAAGGGCTCAGTTAGAAGAGCAACTTCCTTCCTAAAATAAATCCTGACCAAAAGTCGTGGATTCCTTTTCCTTGAGTAACAAAACCGGTTAATAATAAGGCTTACTACCCCCATCCGAAGACGATCGAACGCAGACATAAATCAAGATGGAATAAAAGAAATCTTCCCAAACGCAACAGTTACGTGTGAACAGTAACCTAACTTTGGACTGTCCAAGCTACACAAAAATACTGCTTTTGCTGAAGTGAAACATCGTTGTGCATAGGGATGTTGAATCCATTTTTATGATAAAAACAATTCGCTTTCTCATGAGAATCAAAAACTACCGAAAGACCGTCCGTAAAGACTACCGTAGAACAAGTGACGTCAGATGTTCAGTCCATTTTGTTTGGGCGTTTTAGTGCTAGTAGATACGCCGCCGACTTTGACACTGAATTTTGACGTTCGATTTCCAGTTTTTTCGATGTAGACCTTTGATTCTCATGAGAAATGTCTCATGAGAACTCTATTTTTTTATGCATCGTAAAAAAATAGAGTCAACATCCCTATTGGTGAATCTCGCCATAACTGCATTCAAATAGATCCAGATCATTGGTTTTGGTCCTGACTAAGCACAGTATTCAGCACAGTCAATGCTCACAATATTGTTGCCTGCTTTCCTAACTCACTCCTGCACAATGGCTCCCGATATAATTATGTTGCGATATGTGGAAAAAAAATTACACCACGCTTGGCAGGTGTTTTAGTAATCGCATTTGTTTACGATGTTAACCGAGGAGAATCATGCTATTGCCCATTCCATGTATATTCCTTATCTTTACGGCATAACGGCACCCACGGGAACAGATGACCCCATCTGTTTTCACTAGTCTTGTTCATAGGTTGGAACCAGATGGCAGACAATATGCAATATACGCATATGTTTTGTTAGTGGGAGGACTAACTCTTCTGCGAATGTCCGTCTGGGTTGTTACCACCGCTTTGCCCGCGAAGTCTGCTGCCAAGCAGTAGTGTGCAAGCATTACTGTGTTCCGGTTTGATGAGCAGAGTATCCAGTGAAATTACTGGGCTTATGAGACTTAATACCTAATGTCTCAGGGTAACGAGCGATCTGCAGTGCCGCGCAGGCCTTTGTATTTCAAAGTTCTAGGTGGCACTGCAATTGTTATGGGCCGGCGTTATGCTTACCATCAGGCAAACGACCAGCTCGTCTCGTTACCAAATAACATAAAAAACAAAAAAAAATATGTGAATAGCTTTGTTAAGTATAGATTTTGTATGAAAATGGTTTACTGTTTGTATAAATCATATAATATTGTACCAAAAGTGGATTCTGCCATGGATTTGCGATGACAGACACGGAGAAACAAAACTTTTTGTTTTATTGCAAAAGTGTAACAGTTTTTGTGAAATACATTCGCTGCGGTAGTTAAGCTTGTGAATAATAGTGTTAGGGGTAAATTTTATTGTTTTGATGGGATGATAAAAATATGTTTGGGTTAAGCAATTGCGCTAACCAAATTTAACTTTCTAACTTAGATCTATTTTGGAAGTTTAATATATATATATATATATATATTTTAATATATTTTTGAGTTAACAAACTGAAATTAGCGGGATGTTCAATGTTCATGTAAATATATTACATTTTGATGTATCAAAAATTTGACGATTGGTTCTGAAAAAATTCACTAATGGTGTAGGCAACCTCTGCAAAGCAATGTCTGCTAGACGGATTCACGGTGTGCAAATCGAAAGACATCATCTCAAGCATTTCGGGGCTAACGTCGATTGCTCCTATTAACTAGATGGTAAAAGCGTCTAGTCTAGATAAGTAGACGTGGGTTCAAATTCCGTTGGCAGCGAAATTTTTGACATGTTTATATTTACGAGAAATTTTATACAAATAAAGTAGCCTGTATTAATCTTACAACTACAGTTTAAGAAACAACGGAATTAAAACAGGTAATTTTATTACCCCATAAAATAGAATTATTGCGCGAGAAACCAGAAAATTTCCTAAGTAATCGATTAACTGATATCATTTCCAAATGCTGCTCAACATTTTGACTTGAACTTGAACTTTGTAAACTTGAGACTGGCTAATATAGGTACGTGTATATTACGAGAAGCCTCTACACTTTTTAATTAAGACTTGTCAACTTTCTAAATTTCAACTTTATTTTATAGTCTAAATATAATTAAAGTATTGTTGTATGTAATAAAAATTTTAGTGAGTTTTTACACGACTGCACAAAAAAAGAAACGTAATATTTTTTAGGGTTCATGTATGTAATTCTGTATGTATGTGAGTTTCTTTATTCCACCATAACTTTTAAATGCCTGAACAGATTTGGATGTATGGGGTATCGTTAGGAACCTTATATCACCCCAAGTGACACTGGCTAGGGCAGTAGTGTTTTTTATTTAAGTTTTGTTATGTATACTATTGAATAACGAGACAACAGGGTATTTTACCTGATGGTAAATATAACGTCAGCCCATAACAATTTTAGTACCACTAAGGTCTTTAAAACAACAAGGCCTGACCAGCATTGAATAGCGCTCGTTACTCTCATGACAGTATTCTACAGGTCATAGCTGATAAATATGACTCGCCGCTCAATAAGGCTTTTGTCAAAGTCCTTATGAGATAACTTATAAGTCATTCATTATTTTATTATAAATGTAAATCTTACCACCTGTGCGTACTTCTGCTAACTCACATAGTTTTTTAAGTTTTATTTTTGTTACTAACACATGGACCAAATATGTTGTCTGAATAAATAAATATTATTATTAAGTATTCAATCACATAATCCCCCTTTAAGGTATGCCAGTATTGACGTAGAAAGCTTTGTACAGCGCCGGCGGTATGCACAAATGCAAAATAAAAGGAAACGGAAGAATAAGCTGGAGTCAAGCAAAGGCCAATGCGGTGTGGTAGGTTACTGCATGTTATCCATCCATACTATTATAAATACGAAAACGCGTTTGTTAGTGTGTTGGTTTGTTGTTTTGTCCTTCTTTCATGCTGAAACTCAGCACCGAATTGATCTGATTTTTGGCTTATAGTATATGGACCAGGCAACATATTTTTTAATCTTTTTATACCCATAAATACTCGGTCCTATGTAAATCTCCACGCCACGCGCCGTCTCAAGTGAAATTTCCACAGAAACCGTGTATTTTTCTGGCATAAAACGAGATATGTTATGTCTTAAACCGCTAGTAGGAGCTAGTTTACAATAAGTTTACTTCGTAGTGTCTACATAAATAAATGTTTGTAAAGGTTAACTAATACGTAGTTATTGTATTATCACATTTAATTACTAATTACATTAAAATATCTCGCCTATATACGTAAATTCTCATGAAAAAAACATTTTTCTATTTTTTCAAGTGGCACCTACCTACCACACGGCATCCAGCACACCGAGCGCAAACAAAGCTGTCTCAATTGTGAACAGTTCACGGAACGGAAAGCGGCTTACTTATTTCTCTTACTTTTATGCATTTCTTTACAGTATACATCAGTTCTGTACTGGTACATGACTGTGCGCGCGCGCGCTTTGAAACTCCTGCAAGATTCAGTGACCTTAGTCAGATTGGGTAAACCTGAAACTCGATCCCCAAACCCATCACACCATTAAAAAAAAATGAATAATTGAATAACTAAACAATTATATAGCTTCTAAAGTTGACCAATTGGCTGTCATTTATACACAATTAAAGACCATAATATATGGTCCCGGCTAGGAATAGTATCATCCCATGGGAGCCATAATAGCCAGCAAAAAGGATATCCAGGGATTGAGCAGCAGTGATCTCCTCAGTCACACTAGGCCGATGATTCGAATCCTACAATCTTGAATTACATTTTAGTTCAGAAATATAATATTTCATCTCATAATGCCAATTTACTACAAGTTACTATATACGTATTTTGTGTAAAGTTTTCAACCAACCTAAAGTGTTAATTAATACTTACTAATTACAACAGTAAGTTTTAATGAAGATAAGCCCTAAGTTTAACTTCTATTCAGTTAGCAGAGTATGATCGAGTTTTACATTAAATACTGACCAAATTCAAGAACACGTTAAGATAAGCTAAAAGTGGAGAAATTTGTGAAAACTCAGAAAATTACTTCATTACAGAACACAAGCTTGTTAGTTTAAGTTATACATTAATTAATAATGAATGAATTTATTATATAAATTGTTAAAAATCGAAAGACAGTGGTCGTTGCGATCTCGTCTCGTGCACTCCCTGAGGAAGAGCGTCGGATACGCTCGAAACCTAGGTCGACAATATCGACAAATGACGTGAGTTATAGCCGGTTTTAAAAAAAATTATAATGTGTGATACTCACGAAAATTTTAATAGTAAAATGTATTATATGTTAATTTATTAATAGTTATAATCATATAGTTCTGAGTGGCATTGCAATTAGTATGGGTCGGCGTTACGCTTACCAGGCAAACGACCAGCTCGTCTCTAGAACACAAAAATATATAAGTAGGTTTGCGTATGTGTGTTCTGTGTAATTTGGTCGGGTGTGCAGTGCTATATAAAATATTGTAATCAAAGTACAATAAGTATGGATGGTATGGATTTTTGTGAATGTTATGCCGAGTTGAGGTCAATAGCATAAGTTAATAGTATCTCTGAGTAGTCTGTGTGAATAGCTGAGCTGGCTCCGAGGTCATAACATTAGCAATTCAAAATGCTCAAACCTATATATGAGGTAAAGCCGAATTGAGACAACATTCAAAGATACAAAGGTGAGTGTACGTTATTAATTTCGTCATACCTGAATACCCTTTACAGAATGTCCTTCATAGACAGATAGCAAAGTGATCCCATCTAAAGGTTCCGTTTTTTTATTTCGAGATACTGAACCATAAAAAGATATTTTTTTTAACCAATCATTTCTACCGAGCTACTAACAAAAAAAGCGTTTCATCCAAATTCCCTAGCATTACCACGAATACCAAAACTCCTCGACGCCAAACTTTTACACCAAAATAAAATAGGAGACGAATAATCCCCCAAATTACTCGAGGAGTTTCACAACCACTGACAATTTCCCAGTTTCGCCCGACAGCGGCGAAATTTTTTCATAACCTATACAACCTCCATAAAGTTGAACTCTTTGCGCGTAAAAAGCCCTGCGTAAAATTTTTCTTTACTGCACGACCGGCCAAATCACCGGCCGGAATAGACTGGGCCCCGACGTTTGCAAAACACACAAAAATGTAAGTGGCCGAGTGGGTTAACAAGCTTACCTAGTTTATTCGTAAATATATTTACAGAGTAACGAGAAAAATAATTTATGTTACGCTAGGTACCTACATGTTTTTGTTTTGTATTTTGTCTAGTTAACCCTACTTCCTATTAATATTGTGTGTTTGTTGGTTTGTCCTTCTTTCACGCAGTAACGGAGCAACGGATCGACGTGATTTTTGGCATAGATATAGTTTATGGACCGGAGAGTAACATAGGCTACATTTTATGCCGGAACGCGGGTAGAAGCTAGTAGTTATATACTCGTAAGGCAGAAATGGAGATTTTTTGCATGAGATAGATAGAAATATTTTTTTTTTGTGGAAAATTATTACAATTTTCCAGAATTTTATAAAATACGTGTTGGTACTGCGATTTTGTGGCCACCTTGCGGCTCCATCATCTTTTAGGATCAGATAACTTATAATGGCAAATCAAACGTGCCCAAACTTGATGGGGTTACCTACGTCGTTTCTCGTTCGTTGTTAGAGGTGGTATTCTGTCTTAAAATGTATTAAAGGACAATCCATAGATATACTCCATACTCATGAATATAAGAATAATTAAAATCGATTTATGAGTAACATTAACACAAGAAATGATGAAATAATAATTATAGTATCTAATAGTCGCAATTGTAAGTAGTCTAAGAAGTGATTCGTTTGATCTCGTCTATAAAACTGATGGACTAAGGTCGTATGTCGTCTATATAGAAGTATAAAGTTAGCAAGTGGTCTAAAATTGAATCTCGTATCGATATGAGGTGGTTGGTCAAAAAACGAATTGAGTACTATCTTATTTCGAGGTCGGTTAAAAAAAGAAAATGTCATATGAGTCTTACTACTGTATTAAAAAGTCGTTATTTTTTTAATTTTACGAAGTCCTAAATATAGATTTATTGGATCAAGAATTTGCTGAGATTTACGCAAGCTCTGTCATATGAAACTAAGTTAATAAAGAGATATCAAGGGCATCTTTTATTTTGAGACTTTACGTAGTACCAAAGGCTCCTGAAAGCTTGCCAGACGACCTAAGGGAGACGAATTAATGAACCTACTCCAGACAGCTTGCAGACAGTGTAGAATCGGTGCCTTAATCCATGTCAGGAGCTTGGGAAATGTAAGACGTGAATTTATACACGAGACTACGTTGGCGTTTAAGATAAAAATAAAATGAGAAACGAAAACTTTTTTTATACTGTTTGATAACGAGACGAGCTGGTCGTGTGCCTGATGGTAAGCATAACACCGGCCCATGACAACTACATTGCCACTCAGAACTTTGAAATGTATCACTAGAAACGGGATATTTACCATGTATATTATTTGATTTGAATTTCCGATATTTCGGCGCTGTACTTCAGTCTCCCGCGATCATGGCGTTTGCAACAGGTAAATATCCTGTTGCTAGTGATAATTTTCAAAGTGTTGATGACCATGACACTCAGTACTTTGAAACACAAAGGCCTGCGAGGCGCGAGGAACTTTATTCTTTTATAGAAATAATCGTAAAGAGTATTTGTTGCTCAAGGGTTCCTACATTTGATTATTGTTATCGCGAGGCAACCATCATTACAGTATTATGGCTTTAGAAAATGCCCTACCACCATGATATTATGGGCCGTCCGACAGCTGTACCCTGAAGTTTAAAATCTCAGCCAATCACCATTGAGGTAGTCCCAATCACTTATCGGTATATACCTTTGATCACATTTTTTACTTATTTATTTTATTGCACACATACATTCAACTTATACTAAGCGTAAACATATGCACCCTGTTAGGAGGGCGTTGCAAACTTAAATTAGGTACTTAGTTAACAATACAAAATAAGAACTAAAAACTAATAGAGGCTTAGCAAATAGGTAATTCTAAGACTTAGAGCTTGAGATCATAATGAAGTATAATTATATTTTTACTCTCTGGATGACAGAGTCCAACACTATTAATAAAAAGTCTAAATTCTATCATCCAGAAAATCTTTTAAGCTGTAGTAACATTAATAGCATTACTTAATAGCAGAATAGGATAGCAAACGGGTATAGGTTACTATAGAGTATATTATGAAAAACAATGATATTTTCATGCAAAGTACTTGTTCTGAAATTGTACTTTGCCTTGAAGCTCTGCTTATCAGCTATCCTATAAACAGCTATAGAATTTATAGTCAATATATTTTCTATTTTATGCTTTGGATCCTCTTACATATGGGGCGAAATTTGTAAAAATTTGTTATAAAAAAAATTAAACAAACAACGCCAAGCAATCACATATATAAACCGTGACCCTAATTAGGATTCCCTGTTTAAGGAATCAGAATCTACGAGAACTATTTGTCCCACAATACCGAGACACGGAACGTGCTTAGTGGAGTTATACAAGGAAGATTTATGAATAGGAATAATTTATGTATAGGAATGATTTATCAAGAAAAATCGATAGCCTACATGAAAATATAATATGAGAAAAATTCAGAAGTATACAACAAGTGCCCCGGTCACACGTAAGCAAGCCCCGGAAGTTGATGGAAGAGCTAAAAGACGAAGTATCTAGTATCCCAGCATTGGAATTAAAGTTTGTTCCAGTCTCTACCTACTTTTAGATATTCTTCCCCTCGTGACTCCAATCATTACCCCAAAATTACCTGAAAACTTTTAAAGCACAATTGGTATCGCCTCACCTCAAAGACTTCCCGACCAAGACCTCAAAGTTGAACAACATCATTTAGATATTTATTGCAGAAATTTCATCGCCTGTAACTTGTCCTCTAAAAGCACTTCAAGTTTAAAGTGTTTTCAGTTTACTACTTTCCAACTTGTAATGGTGCTTAAATAAGTTGAAAGTTTTATCTATAACCATAAAATTGATACCCATAACCGCATGCCAATCGCAAAATTGAAAGCTAGTAAAGTGTACATGTGTATAATATTAATTTGCTCTTTGTTTGCTTTTGGTGCAGTTTTTATCGCGTAGTGTTTCATTCTTACGTGTAGTTCAACGATAATGACCCAAAGTAACGCTATGTCTCTTTTCAATTAGGAACGCGAGAATGGGATGAAACATGTTTTTAACCTGCAATATTTATTCCCTGCCATTGTACTAGGTGACGTCTATTGATTTACCGTTGAAGATAAAAGATGAAAGACATCGGATTAGTATAAGATGTAGTTCAGAAAAAGATATAATTATAATAATTAGTTCAACTAATTTGTGTACAACAGAACCTGAGCCAGTAATTGTTGTGAATCTATTGCAATCTTACAAATTAGAGTACCCAGTAATGTATTTGGCTGTGATACTGTAATTATGCCGTTACAGGTTCAAGGCTAATAAATAATAGGTCCACGATCTTGCCACCCTTCTTTCTACAATTAACCTTCTTTATATACATATATGAATGCAGAAGTTTTGATGATTGTTTGTTGGTTAATCGATCACGCCAAAGCTATTCAACGAATTTTTTTTAACAGATAATATTTTGCATTATCTCATGACGGTTTTGTTTCATAAAAAAGCAACGTCTTTGGGAGGAAATCAGTAAACTGCAGGTGTATCCCAGCTACTGCTGGGAAACACTTGCAGTGGGAGCGAGGAATAAAGCTGAAGCTGATGTTGAAAACCTAAGCACAGTATTGATCTACTATCACCGAACTCCTAAAACTTCATCGAAATAGTAAACCCATCTACAGAACAAAAAACATCAACGGGATTTTTTAACAACATTCTATATTTTCCCGTCACAAAACGTTCCATAATCAGACTAACAATTGCGTGCTCAAAACATAGACGCTGCCAACTTTCCCGCGTATAACTTTCTGCTTATAAAACCCCGCCCGTCCTCCGGGAGGCCACTAAATTAGCTACATTCAAAGGAGCGACGCTTCTGAATTCCGTAAATTCCGGAAAAATCCGTAATAGTAAGTTGGGGTCGTAAAAATCCGGAATACAAATCGGCCTGACCGGATAAACGCCCGGCCCAAAGGGTGAATGTTTTTCACTCGTTATTTTATAAGTTTGGGCTAGTTTTGTTATGTTGCATATAAATATTTTGTTTATAGTTCAGACTGAACAAAAAATTGTTGAAGGATAAATTCGATGTTTGTAATATTGGAACTTGTATTAATGCTACTCAGACAATGTTATTACAGTCAACTTGATATTCTAGACTCTAGAATTTGATTTGATTTTATAAATTGACTTTATTTGATTTAGTTTGTATTCTAGATTGTATCAGTTACTGGCCAGCCATCTGTAAAAATCAATTCTGATAAAACAAACTTAACTTCTTACACATGATCAGTATAGTAATTTTTGTAGATTTTAGAGATTACTAGCATTATTTGTAACTTTGTCCACAGAACAAGTATAATATTAGGGAATCAATAAATACAAATTAATAATTGAAGATAATTAACTTTATAGTTTAGTTATAACAATAACTGGGTGACCGAGCTTCGCTCGTTGTTTTTATAAGAACTTTTTTTGTGTAAAATTGTTATTTTAAAAGAAATACAACTATACATAAAGTTAAAAAGCAAAACCTTATATAAATAAGCACAAAATTTCATCGAAATCATTACAGCCGTTTCGGAAATACCCGAAATAAATTTTATATTTATATATACAAGAATTGCTCGTTTAAAGTTATTAGATACTAGCTGCTGCCCGCGGTTTCATCCGCGCGGAAATGTTGGAATTCATGGGTTTTATTTTTTTGCGCGGAAACCTAATTCTTTTTCTAAAATAAAAGTAGCCGTTACTCTTGTAACATCAGCTATCTGCTAGTGAACGTCCTGTTAAAATCGGCCCAGACGTTTCGGAGATTACCCGGAAGAAACAGACAGACAGACAAAAATATAAAAAATGGTTATTTTGTTATAGGTACCGTATATTATACTTTGTTATGCATTTAGTAAAAAGCTGTTATTTTGTTATTACAAATAGACACTTCAATTTTATGTATTTGTATAGAATGCTCGTTTAAAGTTATTATTAGATATAATTTTTAACCTGGCGTCTTAAAAGACGACAAAGATTATTCTCACCCTATAAGAACAGGTAAAGCGAAAAGGTAGGTAACGCGTTCCGGAGACGCACAGCTTGCACAGTAAATAAACTATCAATATAATATAACATTACAGATATCGAGAATCGAAGGCCCAACGCTATCATTGAGCCCTCAATGTTTTTGTATGGTTGCCGACCTAAATAAACAACGTAGGATGTGATACAATAGTTGAAAATGAGGGTCAGATGGTCTGATGGAGATAAGGATATCTTTCTTTTGTTGAATTTGGGCACATGAGCGTTGAAGACTTTCTTATTGGACGGCTGCTTGGCTAAGTTGGTAGAAACCCTGCCTGTAAAGCGAGAAGCCCTGGATTCGATCCGCGGCCGAGGCAGACTGTAAGGTGAACATAAAGTTGTTCTCAGATCTTGGATGTTTGATTACCTACTCCCTGAAACCTTATTTTATACACCGTGCCACAATATTACTTAACCTAAAATGTATGTTTAGACTGGTAAAATTGTATGTAGGAATGCCGTCATATCAGCACAAAGGCTACAAAGCCATCAAACGTGGCAAGGCCGCCAGCTATTGGAGACGACACTATAATAAATAAAATTATAGTCGTAGTTTAGATACTTATAGTTAATGGTTCGTTATTTTGTTAAAATGTTAATTAAATATTATGAATAATAAACACCATAAAATTTTTTAGATTGCTTAAAAATATCGGAAAATCGGAATGTTCACGAAATTAAAACGCTGCAACAAAAATTCGGAGAATAAATATATGGAGTCAGTAAAAAGAGCGTAACAACATATTCAACAATTTTGGATATAGCTATGTCACAAAACATGGGCATACAGCTGCAGGCCTAGGGTTTTTTATGTTATTTGGTAACGAGATGAGCTGGTCGTTTACCTGATGGTAGCCATAACGCCGGCCCATAACAATTGCAGTACCACCCAGAACTTTGAAACACAAAGGCCTGCGCGGTACTGCAGTGCGCTCGTTACCCTGAGACATTAGGTATTAAGTCTCATAAGCCCAGTAATTTCACTGGCTACTCTGCTCATCAAACCGGAACGCAGTAATGCTTGCACACTACTGCTTGGTGGCAGACTTCACGAGCAATGTTTAGGCCGTTCTTGATTTTACGCTCATAACAAAAAAAATTATGTCTAGCCTCTAGGTATCGGCAAAAGCGATTGCTCGCGACAGGCTTTCCCTTTTCCCTGGCTTTCCCTACGCACGCACTCATAGAGGCGTGCGACTGTTTTGCTTATAAATGTGAAGCTATTATTCTGTATATCCATGTTTTTCGGCTACGTCTACACTCACCAACAACGTGTATAACTGCGGAGCGTACTTCCGTGTGGAAGGAAGGCGCATCCGCCGACACCTCGCAGCGGTACCGCCCCGCCAACGCACGTGACGCTTCCCGTAGGACGACTTGCTGGGACGTAGACTTTGATACCTGAAAAAGAAACACTGGTTTTAAAAATTGGTAATGACAAAGTAGTCAGTGAAATTATTGGGGCTTACCTTAGGCCTTAAGACTTAATACCTTAGGCTTTAAGACTTAATACAAGTGTCGCGGTTGCCTTCTGTTTCAAAGTTGGCACTGCAATTTCTATGGGCTGGCGTTATCCTCACCATTAGGAAAACGACTCGCTCGTCTTATTACTCAATAGTATAAAAAAATATAATAAATATATAATAAACTAGCTGCTGCCCCGCGGTTTCACCCGCGTGGAGATTTTGGATTACATGGTTTTTATTTTTTTGCGCGGAAACCTAATTATTTTTCTAAAATTAAAGTAGCCTATGTTACTCCTTGTAACATCAGCTATCTGCCAGTGAAAGTCCCGTCAAAATCGGTCCAGCCGTTTGGGAGATTACCCGGAACAAACAGAGAGACAGACAGACAGACAAAAATTTTAAAAATGGTTGTTTTGTTATAGGTACCTACCGTATATACTTTCATATGCATTTAGTAAAACGCTGTTATTTTGATATTACAAACAGACACTTCAATTTTATTTATCTGTATGGATAAATAGCATTGTGAGTGGTAGGGCATTTGCTAGTGCTTGCCTAGCTAGCTACCGCCCCCAAATTGAAAATCAGTCGCCAAGTACGTATCAATCTATTCCTGCAGCTTCACTTCAGAGTAAGTCCTCATCTAGTTTTAGCGTATTCACCAGGTTCAACCACATCGACATTGGATAGTTCGATACAGCGGTAAAAAAATATATATATTTTTTTTTATGTTATTTGGTAACGAGACGAGCTGGTCGTTTGCCTCATGGTAAGCATAACGCTGGCCCATAACAATTGCAGTGCCACCCAGAACTTTGGAACACAAAGGCCTGCGCGGCACTGCAGTGCGCTCGTTACCCTGAGACATTAGTTATTAAGTCTCATAAGCCCTGTAATTTCACTAGATACTCTGCTCACCAAACCGGAACACAGTAATGCTTGCACATTACTGCTTGGCGGCAGACTTCACTCACAAAGCGGTGGTAACAACCCAGACGGACACTCGCAGAAGAGTTACTCCTCCCACTAACATATTCGTGAAAGCGAAATAAAATTTGTGATCAATCTATTGTCTTCTAGGAGCCTTATTGTATTATAAATAAAATAAACATTATGTAACGATGGTATAGTAACACAATGTTTTGTCTTTGTTGTACTTTGACAATTTCAAAACTGAATCGAAAGGGACAAAAGATTTTGTAACTATTCAACCGTTATACAGTCTTTATTAGTAACAGATCAAACGAAGTTCTGATAAGTCCGCGTTAGAACGTTGTTTCTCGACTAGTAACTGGCGTTCTATCAAGAATTGAAAATGTCAAACCGTGTCTATTTCAAATTTTCAAACAAAAGTTAAACCAATTCAAAGTAGATTTGAAACGCTAACCCAAATTATCCGTGATATCCACACATCGCCGCATCCTTTTTGTAAAAACTCTCGCTTATTTTACAAACGAAAATAGTGAAAAAACTTATCCCGCTCGAATACCCGAGTCTAGCCAACACTTTGAAAGCGAGTGTAATTAAAACAACTTCTTTTTTGTTTTCCAGCTCTTTTTTATTTCATTGTCTTTTTTGTTTCGATGGGTAGCTTTATCCTGTGCCCCGCTTTGGTATATTGATTTAATGAGGAAAAAAAAACAACTTTGTTAGTCTTAAAGAAACTTTTTTGGGTGGATCAGTCGTTGTCTATTTTAGACAACTCAGACATTTTTACACTTTTATTAGCTTCACTTGTAACTATGTGATGGTGTCTTGGAAGTTAATTTTAACCTACTTCTAACTGTCGTATCGAAATGAAACTTTGTGTGTATGTAGTTTGGATACAATTTTATCTTAACGTGGTTAAAATCATAAAATAAAATTTAATTTAATTTCCCACCACTTCACGGACCATCCACCTTAAATAAAAAGAAGCATCTATAAAGGTTGTCTGGTTGCAAAGGTAAGTTTCATTTGCATTGTTACAGTGTTACAAAGTGCAACCAAGAGTTAATTAACGTATTTCTATCTCTCTGAAACATCAGCTTGTGTTCAAAGTGATATGACTAAAACCGAGAAATAAAACAAGAGTAAAGAGAGCTTGCAACCTTATTTTCATAATGCTTCATGCAAAAAAGGTACTCATGGCGGTTGGTATGATTCAAATTCACTCTTCTGCGAGTGTCCCTCTTTTTGAACACATTTTTACTAGCTTCACTTGTAGCTTTATGCCGCACTCAGAGTCGTTTAAAGATTACTTAAACGAGTCCATAGTGTAGATTTGCTTTGTAAATGTAAGGACTCGTTTAAGTAATCAAACGACTCTGAGTGCGGCGTGTAGATTTCTTTTGTACATCTATACACTAAGGACTAACTTAAGTTATCATTAAACGAATTTGAGTGCGGCAGTCATAGAATCTTGGGAGTCAATTTTAACCTATATCTAATTGTCGTATCGAAATGAATATTTTGTTTGGATGATAATACAATAATTTGGTATCATGGAGCTGATCTGATGAAGGAGTCAAGAGGTGGACAGTGGAGCTCTTCTGTGGCTACGAGTAAATTCTACGAGTTTGGGCTTATAAATATATGATTCCAATATGTATGTTGACGAGTCAAATATATTGCACTTGATGTCAAGGTGGAAGTAAACATAAACATAAACGCTTACACACTCATACCCCCGCACTAGGATTCCCTGTGTCGCAGGTGGCATGGACATACACAGATACACATCACAAACATCCAAGACCCGATAACAAACTTTATGCTTACACAAAATCTGCCCCGGCCGGGAATCGAACCCGGGACCCCTCGCCTTGCAGACAGGGTTACTACCAACTTAGCTACGGAGCCGTAAGTGTGTTTTTAGTTTATTTAAACCATATTATATAATTATTATTTATAATCATTTGACTACTATCTCGCTTAATCTTAGGCGACAATGTGGTTGAAGATAGCGAATATTCACTATCTAAGATTATACCTAGATTAGAAGTGGTTTTCAAGTGTAACTGCTGGAACACACCGGCAGATGCTTGGCGGCAGATTTGCAACTTGAAGTTGGAAGCTAGGCAGGCGAGCACTATAAAATGCCCTACCAGCTAGGTTTGGTTATATCACGTTTTCCTACACCGAAGGTGTTCTTTGTAGGATTCAAATCAGCGTCTCAAAGTTCAGTGGCAGGTGCCATTATGGTCTTAAATTAAAAACCGCCGTCTGGTTAGGTATAACTGTGGCTTTGTTCAATTAGTGTGCATTCCTTACTGTGCTCAGTTTTAAAGACCCAATAGTCAGTAAAATTGATAAGATCTGGAAGGACCGCAATGTACTCAAGAGAACAAAAATGTACATTGTGAGAACACTAGTCTTCCCAATTTTCATGTATGGCGCGCAGAATCCTGGACCATAAAAATGGCTGATAGGAGATGCATTGATGCGTTTGAGATGTGGTGCTGGCGTCGCATGCTGCGCATCCCGTGGACCGCACATAGAACGAATATCTCCATTCTGAAAGAACTCAGAGTAGACCAGAGGCTTTCCACCGCATGCCTTCAGCGGGTACTCCAATATTTTGGTCACATAGCTCGGAAACCCGCTGATAATTTAGAGAAAATTATAGTGACAGGAAAGGCGGAAGGAAAACGATCGAGGGGTCGGAGCCCGAAAAGATGGTCTGATCAGGTGGCTGACCAACTAGGCACCAACATCAGTGAAGCTCTGCACTGCGCCACTGATCGACACAAGTGGCGGAAAATAGTCAACGACAAGCTTGGTCGGGGCCATCACGATGCTCAGCAGTGAGCGAACGACTAAAGAAGGAGGAGTCAGTAAAATTACTGGGAATAATAGACACTGCAATGTCATGCAAGCCTTCAATCCTCAAACTTGTAAGTGGTGGCATAATTTGAAATTCTAAAGCTTATTTAAACACTATCGGCCTTATTACAAAACGAGTTTTAACGCTAAACTGGAGTTTAAACCGTAGTTTTGTCAAATTTCTTATTACAAAAAGCAGATTAGCACTTAGGTCTTGGTTGACTATGGTGTCAAAGTTAGTCTTGCCGGGCACCTAGTTTAGCGACGGTTTAAGCATTTATTTTAATGGCGGCCACGTATTCTACTTGTCAAATCGTAAAAAAATTCATATATTTTTTATTAAAGTAAGAAGGGGTGGTGAGGTATTAGGAAGCGTGGATGAGTAGAATAATAGCTTTTAGCAAAATATATAGGAAATACTTATAATATCGAAAGTATACATAGTAAAAACAGATAATATTACAAGAATTGACAGTACACACAATCAACAAAACATGTTGCTATGGTTACTTAGCCATAGTGTGCCATTGTATAGGTTGGATATATAAGGAGTATCTCCTTAACATTTTTTTCATATACGTAAATACCTAATTAGGATGTTTTGAATTACTCGCAATGATCAAAAGTCATTTAAAAATTACCTACAATATTTTTCGATATTAGAAAATAGTATTGTGTGACAAAATAGCTACTTATATTCCAAAATAAAAATTAGTACATTGTGTCAATTCTACATTTCGTGTATCCGTAGCATAAAGACATTTATTATCTGTGGAAATAATTTCTACCATAGCTACAGTTTGGTATTAAGTTGTCTTGGCTTTATTCATCTTTTGTAATAAGGTTTGGTTTATAGGTCGACTCTAAAGATAGTTGAAGACAAATTGGTTGTCGACCAAAGTCGAGTTTAACGAGTTTTTTGTAATAAGGCCGTTGGGGTCTTACCACAAAAAAATTAAACACACGTTAAACCTGTTTTAATCACTGTTTAACGCTTAAACATGCGTTAGTCGCGCGATTAAATATGAGCATCCACAAATCCTGCTTTAAGTAGTATCTAACGATTGTCTAACGCAATTCTGTTGTGTCATTTCTAATCATTTTTGACGTTTATCTTTAGACGCTGTCTAGCTAAACAGGCGACTAAAAATGTTTTTTTTTGTAGTACTAAACAGCTATCAAATGTCCACAAATAAAAAGCAAATTTGAGAGCAAAATTTTACAGAAAAAATACTTGTGTAACCCTAACAGCTTCAAGAATACAAAGCAATTAAAAAACCTCTTTCAATCCCTGCGCGGAATGCCCAGCAAAAAAGTTTCCACCCCATCCACCCGCTTGTTTACACTGACCGCGCTCTCATTTTAATTTCTCACTATATTCCCTCCATTATTATCTTTGACGGGTGGGGGTGAATGTCCCCTTTATTACCCTTTCTTTTTATACCGATGGCCTTTTTACTTTGTTTCTATATTCTAGTGCGGTATTGGATAGTGATTTTGTGACGGCATTTGGTTTTGTTTTTGCGGGTTGGGGATGGCTTCCAAACCTACAAATAAACTCTGAAATAATATTTGCGCTTTTAGATTTGTTGGTTTGAGTAAGACTTTTTTATGGGTGAACGCTTGAGACAGTTTTTTTTTTGTAAGAAAACTATTAAAGTGTAAGAATACCAACCCTTTTATATACTCTATTGTTTTGTAGTTTTATTATTGTATTATTTTTATAGCGTCCTGTAGAAAAACAACGGAGATGCGTAGTCAAATTTCTTTTTGCCGACAAATTGAAGGATTCTACGGATTTCACCCTTATTTCATTGTCATTGACCTTTTTTCTCGCAATTGTCAATATTTGTATTAAACTTCGGAACTCTTTACTTTTATTGAAACATAAAATTTTACTACGCTAGTTCTTCGGGTTATACGATTTTTATTCTTTTTATAAGCGTCAGCAGTATTTGATGTTCATTTTCGAATAAAGATTTCTCGCTTTTCTATGTAGCTTATAATGATTTATTAAATTAAATGCAAAATTAATGTCTCAGGGACGAGCGCGCTGGAGTTCCGCGCAGGCCTTTGTGTTTCATAGTTCTGGGTGGCACTGCAATTGTTATGGGCCATCATTATGCTTACCATCAGTCAAATGACCAGCTCGTCTCGTTACCAATAATAATTAAATTAAATTAAATGAAATTACTGGGCTTATGAGACCTAATACCTAATGTCTCAGGGTAACGAGCGCATTGCAGTGCCGCGCAGGCCTTTGTGTTGCAAAGTTCTGGGTGGCACTGCAATTGTTATGGGCCGCCATTATGCTTACCATCAGGCAAATGACCAGCTCGTCTCGTTACCAAATAACATAAAAAAAAAAAATATAATAAAAAAAAACTTTGTAGACTAACAAAATACAAAATATAAATAATTATATGTTTAAAGAAACTAAAAAACACACTTTCACTTCCTGATTCCATCATCAGAACCTCCACACCAAGCACAATCTATTGGTCGCGTCAAAACGAATCATATGA
The DNA here is from genome assembly GCA_907269065.1 of Crocallis elinguaria. Taxonomy (NCBI): domain Eukaryota; kingdom Metazoa; phylum Arthropoda; class Insecta; order Lepidoptera; family Geometridae; genus Crocallis; species Crocallis elinguaria. The sequence continues at coordinate 2,998,367 of OU026079.1, read as the reverse complement.
GCTCAAAATTGAAGGGTTTACTTGTAGCCACTAAAGAGATCCACTATCCACCTCCTGGCTCCATCATCAGATTGGCTCCATAAATACCAAGTTATAGTTTTGTCATCCGAACTACATATACATACAAAGTACAACATATTCATTTCGGTACGACAAAGTAAGTAGGATAAAATTGACTTCTAAGATTTTATTACATTGTTTGTTAGTTAGTTACAAGTGAAGCTAATAATAGTGTGTTAAAAACAGGAGGAGCATGCTACTGCCTATTTCCTGGATATTCACTTACCCAGCTTAAGAGCTGGGTAAGTGGCACCCATGGGGAAGAGATGGATGGTACCTCAGATCAGACAAACAATGAAGATATGCCCGTTCGCGTTCAAAATATGTCTCAGTTTTTCATACATTTTTCACCATTCCGTTAAACCGCTTAATGGAAAATCTGTAAGTACGGCACAACTACTCATTTTTTATGCATACTAAGAGACTTACAGCCACACAAATAACCTTATTAATCGTCCACAGGCAAAAAAATGGGACAGCAACGCCGTCTGCAAAGTGAATTCGATTAAACGTATCTGGCCATTTTTGGGCCTGATGCGTTCGCATCCGCTACGTACGCCTTACCACATCTCCTTGTTTCTATGATCTGTGGATGTTACTGTTCAAAGCCGGGCGCACATTGGTCAGCAGTTTGGTGTTCGACCTCTGATAACTGAACCATCAACTCTTCGACTATCAGTGCACAGATTAAATTTACAGTCTATCTCTCCAACTGAGATTCCAACATATTTAAATATAGAAATTGTGAGTCGAAAAAATGTACTAAGGTATGTATTAAATTAGCTTTAAAATGTACCTAAAAGCTAAAAGCCTAAAAAGAATACAGAACTAAATTAGGTAGATAACTAATAACCAATGATCGTATTTTCCAAACAGTATGGAGATGACAGAAATTGAATAGAGATAATAAATTGACAAATATTTTTTACGTTAAGTAAGTAGCTCGGTTCAGTATAAGTTTGAATTTGTTATCTCCGAAGCGCTCAATTTTTCCCTAAACTTATCAAAATGTAAAACACTCGATATCTCAAACTTGTCTGAGACAACAACTCGGGTGGGATCTTGTTGAAAATAAATTGAAATAAAAAGTTTTGAAGATACATTCCTCGCGGAATATTGTTGTTTTGGGTCACTTTCATAAAATTTAAAAGTGCCGAGATATTTTACTGCATTTACCTATTATGAATTTTACGTGGAAGGAAACTATGTAGGTACTAAAATTCTCTATCTGCTAAGTAGCAAAGGTAGAAATGTCTGAGTTTTGGCAATGCTTTCTTACTTATAATATTTTATCTTTGGGAACTTTTTAATAGTATTTAAATTAAAGTAAGCTAATTCCTAAGTGTGGCCGAGTGGGAACAGGTGCGACTTTCAATCGGACGCACCATGATTCGAATCTTGGCTTCGCCTTTGCACCTGTGACTTAAATCAAGTTATGTGCGCTCTGAAACTCTGAAGGTAAACATCGTAAGAAAACCCGCATGTCCAAGAACTACAAAATTCGAGGACATGTGACATCCACCAAGCTGCACTATTCCCTCGTGGTGGATTATGGCCCAAATTCTCTTTCTCTAGCTGAGAAGAGGCTAGTATCCCAGCAGTGGAAAAGTAATATTAATAAAAAAATTATTTAAAATTTGTAAAAAAAAAAAAAACATATTCCCAAAGCTGTGAATTAAGATTCAAATCATAGAACAGCAAATATTATTTGAGGTCTAAAATGTAATTTATCATATTTCTATTTGAATTCACACAACCCGCTTTGAAGCGGTTGAACAAAGGATTCTCGTATCAAATATTATTAAAGTGTCTTAAATCGGATCGGTATGAAATAGAAATAATGTCGATTTTTGCTATAAGATGAAAACATCTTATAGCAAAATTCGACGTTATTTCTAAAAAAAGTAAAAACTTATTAAACTCAATTCGAATATGGGGTAGAATTATTTGGCAAATTGTTCTGTAATTTTAGATAATATTCAATTTTGGTTATATATTTTATTCGCTTTTATCTGACTTTAGGGACTTTATCAAGTCTACACACTGAAGACGCGTAATATTTTAAAATTGTATCATAATATGTAGATTGTAGGTATAACTATTCTGAATTTATGAAGGGGTCGTTTGTCCAATGGTAACCATAACGCCAGCCCATAACAATTGCAGTGCCACTCAGAACTTTAACACAAATACTTAAGTGCAGGCCGTTGTGTTACAAAGTCCTGAGTGGCACTGCAACTGTTATGGGCGCTTACAATCAGCTAAAATAATTCTCGTTATCCAATAATATAAAAAATAAACCCTTGGGCTTGTGTAACCAAGGCCGCTAGTTGTTTATATTTAAACAGTTGCCGTTCACTCCATGCAAGTATAATAAAACTGCAATGGCGTAGTGATAGCACCGATTTGGCACGCGAAGGACTTGCATGGCGATCGTCACTCATTCAAACTGCCAAGTATGGTGCGCTTAGTCTTAAGATACGACCTGAGATTGCTCTCGAGTGAGGCAAAAGTTACGGCGCTTTACGAATAGCTACTATTATTGTGAGCCAATTGGGTTACTCGTATTTTGTGGTTTAAAATTACCTATAACTGTTTGTTTTTTGCTTGAGTATTTTTTGTTTAATATTGTCTTTCTTATAAATTAATCATTAAATAGCTTTATGTAATAATAAGCTTCTTTTTCTTCTGTTCACGTCTTCGCACGCGTGGAATAAGGATAAAAAGTACCCGATGGGAAAACGAACTTTAATAATTTAGGTTCCTATTAATTGGTGACAAACTTTTTAGTTTTGGACCCGTATTTTTATATATTAGTGGCCAAAATAAACCTTAAATTTATCTCCAAATTAATCTCTTTATAACATAAAAAATTCGTATAAAAAAAAACTTTATAGTATTATACATAACGCCGTGGAAAAGGGAAACACGTTGCCTATAATAATGACGTTTATAAAATTGTTAAACTAATAGAATGTCACAAATGGCCTTATGTAGTTAAATAACTTTATGAGTAATACAACAGGTGTAAGCTTGAAGAATTGTGGTACCGGAAATAGCTTTGAAAATGGGCTTAGGCTGAGATTCAGAGACGAATCTAAGCGTGGACTCACGCTTCCATACGTCAAAATTCTATACAGTTTTGACATATGGAAGCCAAAGTCTACGCTTAGAATCGTCTCTGAATCTTAGCTTAAAAGTGGTGAGGAAAGGGCATGCAGAAATTTTTATGTGCATGTTTCTACATGATCTCCCCTCTTCCACTATCGAATATATAGGTACCACAGCGTAACTGGAGTTACCTATATCTGCCTCAGTACCGATGGGCGACGGGTATACGTGTTATGGAGTGGAGGCCGAGAATTTGCAAACGTGTTGCTGTTGGTACCCTACGACTAGATGCAGCGACGATATACCCAGATTTGCTACTAGTTACTGGAGAAGAAATCAAGGCTCAGTGAATCGCCCAGTGTAGTTACCCACGTAGGCAGGTATGGTATAAACTAATTATTAGCAAACTGTTAATTCTCAGTGGTACTGCAATTGCTGCACAACTAGCTCGTCTCGTTTTCAAATAGTATAAAAAACTGAAATTGACTGTATTTTGACAAACTCGTTTTAAACTTCACTGGTTAGTTTGTGTGTGTGTGTCGTGTGTGTGTGTGTGTGTGTGTGTCGTGTGTGTGTGTGTGTGTGTGTGTGTGTGTGTGTGTGTGTGTGTGTGTGTGTGTGTGAGAGAGAGTGTGTGTGTGTGAGTGTGTGTGTGTGTGTGTGTGTGAGTGTTGAAGGTATTGGTAAATTTTGCAACTGTTACCGTGTCTTGAATAGGCTGAAATGTTGTATGAATGTTTGTTAGCACGTATCTCCATAACTACAAAACCGATTTTGATGGAATTTGGAATGTACATAGTTTAGGTTCTGGAATAACACATAGGCTGTAAATATGTATAAGACGCTGGTAAAACAACGGGCAAAAACTAGACAAAAATACAGGAAAAAGCAAAAAAAAAATTGTTAACAGGCACATTTAAACGCTCGTCTTTTCTAAAAATGTCTCTATATGTTCCAATAAATAAATGCGCAAACTTTCGACATGTGTCACAACTATTTGTAACATAACTATTTTACGTTTTCTTTCATCTATAAACGAAAACAAACGAAAATAATAATATATACTTAGATAAGTACTCGTATATATTTCAGTACCAAATAGCTACAGTTACAGTTACAAATACAGGAACCTCTTATATCTCATCTAATTGTTTGTTACCCATAATGACATTAACATTGTTATTCTTTACTATACCCAGTGGCGTATTTTAGGATTCAGCGCCCCGGGCCTGTAGGCCCCGCCGCCCTGCCGGTCAGTATATTACGAAAGCCCCACGTCTTGATGTGTATCAAACATACACCCGAGAGTACCTTACGAGATTCAGGCTGTTATCAATTAACAGTGTTAAACGGTGGTTTAGTTAAACTATGTTTTGTCTTTGTTGTTCTTTGACAGTTTTAAACTGACTACTGACTAAGTACTGACTGACTAAGTAACTGACTATTCAACCGTTTACTACTGTTTATTAATAAGAGCCTTAGTTAGGTAGGCTTTTTTAAATTTCTTCTGCTTGTGCCGCCCCTCGCAGCCAGCCGCCCCGGGCCATGGCCCTTTTGGCCCTAGGGTAAATACGCCCCTGACTATACCCAGGATATTTTTATAACGTTCGTACAATACTTACGAATTCCAGCAGCATTTTCCTCGTCGCCAAAATATCGAATTCCTATTATTTTTCCCATTACATTCGTTAAAATTTCCATGAATATATCCGCGCGCTGACACAAAGTCATGTTTTGTGATTTTATTGTTTTCAAAGGACATAATTATTTTTAACTTAAAAAATCAATTTTAGATTAATTTTAAAAATTAGCTCTACGCTGGCAATACTAACAATACTATAATGTTGTTTTAATTATTGATGTATTCATTATCACAATATTGTTAATGTTATTTGATACATTTGATTATCAGATAAAAATTATGTTTTATTTTAACTGTAACAGTTGATGTTAAAAATTAATGAACATGAATATGATAGACCTTCCTAGAATAACATTGATAACGTATACCTAGTGATTAAATCATATTCATACATTAGTAAATAAGGTACACATAACTATAATAGTTGTGTATATGTACAATTATTGCTTTCAGCTCTCTTGCTTTAAAATCTAATAATTATCAAACATTATATAAGATTAGCTTCCTTGCTGACGACAATCTACACGCTACGAACTTCGTATAGACATTCTACATAACTAAATCCACTATGCATACATTGTAGTTTTCCGTGCTTACGGAAGACGTAACTGTTCTGTTTGTTCCGGTACTCAAATACTCCTGAAGGAGGTTTGATGAGCCAGTTGCTAGTGTATAGGTATAAGGCTACTGTAATATGCTATAAGGATACTGGGTTACGATATTTTTGGAGAAAGCGGGTTTCGTGAATCGAAATACAATCTCTGCCCTCGAGTAAGTGAGATTTAAAAAGGGAGTTGGATAACAAGATGGAAATTTTGATTAGTCAAGATTTAGATCAAGATTTTTGTTAGTGGTAGGACTAACTCTTCTGCGAGTGTCCGTCTGGGTTGTTACCACCGCTTTGTGAGTGAAGTCTGCCGCCAAGCAGTAGTGTGCAAGCATTACTGTGTTCCGGTTTGATGAGCAGAGTAGCCAGTGAAATTACTGGGCTAATGAGACTTAATACCTAATGTCTCAGGGTAACGAGCGCACTGCAGTGCCGCGCAGGCCTTTGTGTTTCAAAGTTCTGAGTGGCACTGCAATTGTTATGGGGCGGCGTTATGATTACCTATTTACTAAAGAACATGTCGTGATGCTAGAGATGGCTTCATTTTTTATGATGTCAATCAATTCGTTTTCTCAGGAGAATCAAATGTCTATATCGAAAAAACTGGAAATCTAACGTCAAAAATGAGAGTCAAAGTCGGGCGTATCTACTGAGCGCTAAAACGCCCCATGCAATTTGGGCTGACACGTCACATGTTCAGTGCGGACCGTAAAGCTGTACTAAAACATACATAGTGTTGATTTAGGCCGTGAAAAACTGCGTTTAAGTACCATGTTGTCATACATTTTTTTTATCAGTGAAATGTTAAGAATCTTGTAGCATCAAAAATATATATATCACAAAAATTTCGCTTCCAACAGGATTATAGGAACTATTTTTGGGAATTTAGAGCGTGTGCTTAATTCTATTAAAAATATAGTTTATGGACCGGAGAGTAACATAGGCTACTTTTTACCCCGAATAAATGCACTGTTCCTGTGTGAACGCAGGTGAATAAACGCGGGCAGAAGTTAGTATTATTATATTCGCAAAGGTGTTTTCTTAGTATTTTTTATATATTAGTGAAAGCTGCCATAGAATAAATGGTTTATGAAAAAGCATATTTTCTTTAAAATCAAATCAAAAACAATTGTCATTTTGTCTCCCAGTCCATTGTAAAGCTTTAAAGATAGCCAACTCAATGTCCCATTTATGGGCCATTACAAATGTAAAAAAAGAGGCTTGACAGTTCCGACCCCCCCTCCCCCGCCCCCAATTCAATTACATTTCCAAAAAACCGCCACCCGTGTTTTGCTTATAATTAGAGCCCACTGTGCCATAGTAACAACATTTGTAGAAGAGAAACTTCTTCACTTCCTCCTTAAATCCTCCTAAAACGTAATGTGTATAATATTTGCACATGGAAAGAAAGAAAGAAAAAAATTATTTATTTGTACGTAATATGTGTGTATAGATATAAAACTAAATCAAAATTTTCAGTATAAAATATTACCATATTATTATAACACAACTGATTTGCACATTTAAATTGAAAACTATACTTATTTTTATTCTATTGCAAGAAAAGTACAACAACAAACTTTAATTATGAACATGTTGTTGACCTGATGGCAAGCATAATACATTCCCACAACAGTTTCAGTGTTTACCAGAACTTTGCGATTGTCCTTTGTTTCGAATAACAACTTTTAATATAATTTAATTTCATTGCAACACAAGGGCCTGCTCGCCACTGCAATGTACAGTATTTCTACTGATTAATTTAGTACTTTCTTTATCAAATTGGAACAAAGCGTCAGTATCCAGACCAGAGGCAAAGCACGCTAAACAACTGAAATTGCGATGGCAGTGGTGTTATTATCTACCACAACTGGCAATTTTGCCAAATGTCGGTAATGTGGTCTGTCAACTAAGTTGTTATTGCCGGAGGGAAATTGATATCATAATGATTTATCTAACTGGCAAATTAGCGTAATGGTGATGGCCGGACACCATTGTGGCTAATGCGTTACCAAAAGTGTCAGTTGTCGTCAGAATGATCGCAAACCACTATTATGACTACTGTGGTTTAGTGTGCTTGGACCCTGCATTCTTATAATCCAGTCGTAGAAAAGTTACTCATTTAATTCATTATATGTATTTTCTAACTTCTGCCCGCGGTTTGCACCCGCGTTCCCACAGGAACCGTGCATTTTTCGCATTTATAATATTACCATACTTTAAAAAACGCATAGTAGAAATGCAAAATTAATTAACAGCAACACTGCGTTCCTAAAACTATCTAAAAAGCAGCAACATTATAAATGTATGGCGTCATCGTACATCTTCTTCTTCTTTCTTTATTTCCTGGCTTCTGTGGGTCATCGTACATCATTTTTAACAGTTTTGATATTGACAAATAATAAGCTGGGTTGTCGTCATCTGTCAAATTTTTTTTACTGTCTATGGCAACCATTCCATACCCGCAGTTTTCACCCGCGTTCCCACAGGAACCGTGTATTTTTCCGGGACAAAAAGTAGCTATGTTACTTTCCGGTCCCTAAACTATATCTATGCCAAAAATCACGTCGATCCATTGTTCCGTTGCTGCGTGAAAGAAGGACAAACCAAAAAACCCACTTTTGCATTTATAATATTAGTAGGGATTAAATTTATTTGGAGTGATCCCACTTATTTATTTTGCACTGTGGTAAAAGCAAGTTAATCCACCATAATGAGCGTAGTCAGGTGTAGAGACCCTTCTTTAAACAATTAGGCCTCAAAACGACTCAATTCGGGCCCATGCTTGCGGCGTAAGTGCCCTTTGCCTATCAAATATTTGCGCTTTTGAAAGCTATGATTAAGGAAATGCGGCCGTTAATATAAATCGTGCAGTGTTTTGGACGATGGAATTTCCGGAACGGAATTACTTAAGTGGGTAAATGGAATAACTGGCCTGTTATGTACTACTCAGATTGAATTAATGTACAGTTAATAACTAGGAAATGGGATTGTTTTGTGTAACGACTAGGGAATTATATTTACAGGTTATTATGGATACAATAGGAGTTGGGGCTAAAGCAAAACGTTCTGTTTTTCGTCACACTAATAATCGTTTCCATACAAATTACCAGCAAATAAAATACGGTAATATAGATATTAAAGAAAAAAGCAATAGCAAAGCTAAAAGGACCACGAAAATCTTTTTTGTCTGCCGCCAAGCAGCAGTGTGGTAGCATTGCTGTGTTTCGACTTGGTTTGATGTGTTTTGGTTGTTTGGTTTGATAAGCAAAGTACTACTACCAAAAATTTGAGTTTTTCAAACCATTTTGACGTTTGTTGTATTGTTACAGAGAGTATGGGAACATAAATGATTCTCGTTTGTAGGTACTTCGTCCGGGCCGCAATTTCGGATGACTCTATAGAATTAACAGTAGTAGACGCCCAGCATGTAATCAGTCTGCTAGCCGTACCATCCCACTCTCCATTTGGCTGTCTGGAAGAAATAGTTTGGGCCTTTGTGCTAAAATAACTTATTTAAGCTAAGTCTAGTAAAAGAAGTAATCAAAGGAGGAGGATCCCAATTCGTCTGTATTTCCCCAATTGTCAACCGATTAAATTATTATTCGACGGCTCCGTAGCTAAGTAGGTAGTAACCCTGCCTGCAAAGCGAGGGGTCCCGGGTCCGATTCCCAGCCGGGGCAGATTTTGTGTAAGCATAAAGTTTGCTCTCGGGTCTTGGATGTTTGTGATGTGTATCTGTGTGTGTCTATGCCACCTGCGACACAGGGACTCCTAGTGTGGGGGTATGAGTGTAAGCGTTTATTCCAGGTTCGTAGGTTATATCCAAGGTGGTAATTTAATAAATTACATCAAAGAAGTAGAAAAATCCTAAGGATGGAAAATTCCTATAAGGGTAGAAAAGCGGAGTATGAAATACCGCGAATTTGTCGAAGACGGCTCCGGCTAGATATTTTCTCAATGTTTTTTTCTGTTGTTGTGTGCTATTAAATAGTTAGCCTATCGATCCAGCTATCTTTCTCGGCCTACATATACACAAAAACATAATCCAATTGAAGTGCACCAAATCGCACCAATCAACACATTAACAATGCCCCGGTAGTTAACGTCGTACCATTTACAGTGCTCGTCCTCATATCTCATATCAATGCCCAGCGAACAGTTAACGCCCATCCGGAGGGTTAATTAACACATATTAACGGTTAATTTCGGTTGGAGTTATATAGCTGGTTGGTGACATACGAGTATATTCCCCCATTAATGTATATATACACTTTCAGATTTCAGAAAGGAAGTAGCAAAATGATTTTGTGAAAATAAGTGTATTGACAGAGCGAGTGTGGCCGGGCGGGAACTTGTGTGACTTTCAATCCAACGCACCATAGTTCGAATCTCGACTCAGCCCGCACCAATGACTTATATCAATTTATGTGCGGATTATTCACACTCGCTCTAAAAACGGTGAAGGAAAACATCGTGAGGAAACTCGCATGTTCAAGAACCACAAAATTCGAGGACATGTGACATCCACCAAGCCGAAATGGGCCCGCGTGGATTATGGCCCATAAATCTTCCTCTGAGAGAAGGCCGGTATCCCAGCAGTGGGAGCGTAATGTATAAGGGGTAACTTAACTTAACTGATTTTAGAAAATAATATGGCCGAAGTCACGGGGCACAACTAGTTTATAGTATGTATTTTTACATTAATTTACATTCAAAAATTCTCAACTACCTATAACTGAAAGCCATTCCTTATTTTTAGTAGCTTAGTAGTTTGGTTGTCTAGAGACCACTCAGAGCGATAAGTCCTCTCATTGTGGCAGTTAGTTAATAGGATTTTATTTTTATATTTTTCTTTGTACTGTGGCGATTCAATAAAGACTTTATGGGTCTTACCATAAAAAATTAAACACACGTTAAACCTGTGTTAAACACTGTTTAACGTTTAAACATGCCTTAGTCGCGCTATTAAATATGAGCAACCACAAATCCTCATTTAAGTAGTGTCTGACCGTTATCTAACACAATTCTGTTGTGACATTTCTAATCATTTTTTACGTTTATCTTTAGACGCTGTTCAGCTAAGCAGGCGACTAAAAAGGGCTTTTTTGTGGTAACACTATCTATCGCGAAAGCGTGATAGAGAAGCCCTAAACTCTAAAGGGTCAGAAGCGTATAGCATTCCTATACATATTCTGTGAACACTTACATACTTCAATATTAACACGTTATATAGATTGGTAAACATTATGGCGTACAGAATATACACCATAACGATAGCTTTTATAGTACAAGGGTGGGCTATTAAAACCCTACCTATTACAATTTAGCACCTTTTTCGCACCAAAACGGGACCAAATCTAATAAACACGCTATAACTGCTATAACATTCAACGCAATGAAGGTGTTACATTAAACGTAACGTTATAACGATTTACAATTGTAACGGTAATGATTATTCGTTATTCGTTACATGTTATTGCGATGTTATTGCTAGATTCTGATTGGTTGGTGTTGATACTTTTTACGTCACGGGGACAATTTGTGAAATGGTTTTTAGAAAGGAAATTATTTGTAAAGGAAGAATGTGATTTATAACAGATCGTTTGAGTTTAAAATTAAATTTTTAAACACTGAAGCGATTCAAAGCGTTTAGAATATTTTTTCATAAGTTCCATGGATATTGAATTTGAAAACTAAAATGATAAAACGATCCATAATTTTGAGTTTCATTTATAATTAGCATTTTTGCCGATGTGTCATTGCTAAAAAACAGGAAGGACGCCTCAATTTTTTAGGTGATTGTAATTTAAATTAAGAACATAATTCATGGATATGATATATATCACAGATCATGGAAACAAGGAGATGTGGTAAGGTTTAATTAGCAAGTAAAAAAATATAATTTTGTACTTACAGAGATTAACGTTGTAATAGCAGTTATTATCGTTATTTCAGTGCACAGTTATAAAACTTTATGTTAGGTAATATTACCTTAATATTAGAAACACGTACTTCAACGTATCAAGCTTTACAAAATGTTCTATTAAAAATAATAGCATATAATTAAATTATAGAATAAAAAAAAACATAGATAAAGTTATATATCTAATAAAAATAAAGTCATTTTTATTCTATATACGTGCAAAGAAACTTAAATATGTGTATCTAGTCCTAGCAGCATTAGTAAAAGCCAGCTTACCAGCTTATGAAAAAAACGTCTCACTACCCTTTGTTCACCATTTTATGACTGCACAAAGGATATTTATTATTTTCAAACAGATCGAGTTACGTAGAACAGCACTGTGTCCAGTACAGTGATGTTCTACGTATTTATACGTAAGTTCCATTTGAACATTTTTTTAATGTAATCGAGTGGCCAACAAGCAAACGGCCGGCTTGATGGTAAGCGGTCACCGTCGCCTATGGACATTTGCAAAATTGGTACCTCTACCCAGAGGTAGAGGTACCAAAACCAATCTGGATCCTTTAGATGGTGAATCGAGGTGGCATACTAATATTATGTTTTTATGTTACAGCATTAGTTTTAGTCTGTGATTCGGGTAGACGAATGTTGCAGAGGCCCGCTGTTAGTCATTTATTTTAACTTTCATAAGTGCTCCTTTGGAGCCTATTTGAATAAAGAATTTTGAATTTGAATTTGTTTATACCTTGATACCTCAACAGGTGGATTCAAAAGGAGAATAATTATCTTTGGCTCTACTGGTGGAGCCTGGCGGTGGATCTAAGTTGCCGGAGGCAGGCAAACGACTCGCTCGTCTCGTTATCTAATAATATAAAATATGTGTAGTCACCTAGTGAAATTGTGCTACATTAATTAGGTTACATGTTATTGATTGTTTAATTTATTATGTTAGCTATAAGATATTTAAGAAAATTAATGAAAGATCAAAGGAAATTAAAGGACAATGTAAATAGAAGTAATGTTTCATCTTAGCCCACGCATCGCTGCGGACGGCCTGCTCCAGCCTACTGACCCGGTATCGGTGTTTATTTTTTTAACTATTTATGAAGCGAAGTGAGATAGTAAAAAATGCTTTTTTGATGCGATAAAGGGTCAGTGGTTGTGACATCAGCCGCCTTTCTGTAGGTCGATGGTTCGATCGTACAATGAGCTTGAGCTTGTGGTGAAGGCTTGTGGAAGGAGGAAGCGTGGTGGTATGGGATTTTCTAGAGTTAGCCTGGCTAGCTACCACCCTTAAATTAAATCTTAAATTGCTAAGAACGCTGATTCTCAACACACAGCGTGTTTTTCGGTTCCGAAGAAAGACAATGTTGCCGTTTAGGAAAAATGCACTGCAGGTGAAACTAAACGACCACGGTTGGTAGACCAAGGTACCGCTGGAATGACGTCGTGGAGGCGGACCTGCGTGAACTCCAAGCTGATGATTGGCGAGAGTTGACGCGGGATCGCAACCAGTGGCATTCTGTGGTGTCGGAGGCCAAGATACTTTTTGGGTCGCATCGCCACCGGAGTAAGTAAGTAAGTAAGGTGAAACTAAACTTTTTACTAAGACTTTAGACTTGGCTCGAATTTTAACGGATGCTGTGCCGTTCTAGAATTTTCATACCTTTACAAACAAATGTGTTAATTCATCAACCAAAAAACAAAATGCTCTTGTTTTCAACCATTTTGTACAATCTTCCTAAACCACGCGAATCACGAATACAACATAATTCAAATAAAGGACCTTTTTTACAGCGCGATGCAGAAACAAATGCTTTAACAACACCTTTATAAACAACTGGTAATGGACACCATTCAAAGTAAATTATTCTTATGTGCGCATTATCTACAAACGTTAGGTTAAAGGGCACTAAAGGGATGCTTCGCAAGACAAATATTTGTTTAGGGCCGCCGCAAACCTTGGGATTATCTGCCCAGGCCACGGACGTAGCGAGGATATTGTGGGGGGGGGGCAAAATAAATTAGAAGCAAATCAGTATGAATCTGGCTTTATATTCCGTACTGCTATACCCTATAAATAATGTCACTTCTATTATTAAAAGTCTTGTCAAACGAACAGTGAAGCCAGAGGTGAAAACGGTTTAGGTGTCTTTTATGCTTCGTGTTCGCATTTCTTTGACAATATTCAAAAAGCTTCTTAGAACCACTTAATAAAATCAACAAGGCTTGCCTTTGGATTACTTTCTGTTTTAAAATGCTTTTGTTATATTATTATGTCCGGTGAATAGCTCTATGTAATCTTTGTACGCGTCTTACTTTTCGAATCTAACACTCTCATCCCTACTTCTATACAAATGAATAGAATTGAAGTGTCTGTTTGTAATGTCAAAACAGCTTTTTACTAAATGCATATGAAAGTATATACGGTATCTATTATAACAAAAACACAATTTTTAACATTTTTGACTGTGTGTTTGATTCGGGCAATCTCCGAAACGGCTGAACCGATTTTGACGACACTTTAGCAGATAGATGCTATAAGAAGTAACTTAGGCTACGTGAGTGAAGCTGCGGGGTATATCTAGTATATAATAAATGCGTTTGTACGTTTGTTGATTTGTTCTTCATTCACGCAGCAACGGAGCAATGGAGTGTAACATAGGCTACTTTTTATCCCGGAAATAATAATGCACCGTTCCTGTGGGAACGCAGGTGAAGCCGCAGATATAGAAGCTAGTATTATATATTTTTTACTAAAAAAAATATATTTTACTATCAAAGGAAAGCTTACAGCTATGTATAAACCAACCAAGGACAAAACATCAAACCTACAAAAACACTGTCGCGTAGCACGGGTTATAGGCGTGGGGCAAAAGCCCCCATGCCCATCCCCTGCTAGCCCCCACGCTCCACTCATGTCCGAATCCCTTCGAGCTGAAGTTTGGATGTTCTTATCGGTTGGACGTTGGTTTAAAATTTAGATTTGTACTAATTGGGCCGGGATGGGCTGACAGTTTGTTGCTTAATTACTCGGATACTTGGATATGCTGACGGGGGTCGTGTTTTCGTAGCATATAGACACACATATATACACAATTACATGACGCTAGAGCTTAATTCAAACTACTTAAATAGTATATAGAAAATCGTTAGATTATTATGCACTTTGAAGTACACTGTGTGCTGCAAAAAGTATCTTAAGCAAAAAGTATAAAAACATCAAGGACTCTTTGAAACCATCTGCTGTTCTCTTGACGATGATGGATAGGTCAGGTGACCGTTTAGACTGCTCTATCTCTACTCGCATAAGTTCAGGTTACTAGGATTCTATAGATCTGTAAGTTATTACTTAAACAATAAAGACTGTACTCAGCTTCCGGAAATTTAACAACAAAAATTAATATAAAATAAAAAAAAAATTCCTCCTATACAATTCATATTTTGCCCTGGTACCGTACAGTTACAAGAAACTAAGGCCCGACTATTTTACATAATATAAGCGATGCAGAAGTACTTACTTTGCATAACTTTGCCCAATAAGTAGATAAGTTTGAAACTATGGAGCAACTTCACGAATTTAATAGAGAAACCCGCCCGCCCGAAAAACCAGCGGCTTTAGTAGTTCGGTTCGATAAGTAAATAAAATATTAACTTAAGTTACCCGAAGGTTTGTTTTGATATAAATTACATTGGGATTGGGCCCTGGTTTGGCGCTAAGGGAAACCGACGTCGAGAACGGGAAAGCTTTATTACTATAATTACTTATATTATTATTGTTACTCTCTTAGGTACAATAGATCTAAGTTCAGTGAACTGCAAAAAGCAATATGTTGCTTATGGTCCCAACGAATGTGTAGTACCACCCCATCCCTTCCAATGGGTGAGAGCCGGCAGGAAATATCCAGAGAATGAGCAGTAGTATTATCTGCGCTCAACATCAAAATCTAATCGGTTTAATATGATTAGGATGGAAGATAATGCTTTATAGCATTAAGTTCGCCTATGTACCTTCAATTATGATTGTGCAATAAAGAATTTTCTATCTATCTATCTAAGAATTTTTCTTTAAAAGTAAATGTACACTATACAGTCACTTCTATCACTTCTGCGTTCCGTTTCTTTTCTGATTTTCTATTTAGAGTTTCTTTTTAATTCAATTCATGCCAGTGCGAGTGCCTGTATAGAAAAAAGGATTCAATCTACACAAATAAATAAAATTGAAGTGTCTTTTTGTAATATCAAAATAAGAGTTTTTTTACTAAAAGCATTGAAACTATATACGGTACCTATAACAGAAACACATTTTTTTTAAAAATTCTGTCCGTCTCTTTGTTTCAGACAATCTCCGAAACGGCTGAACCAATTTTGATGGGACTTTCACTGGCAGATAGTTGATGTTATAAGGAGAAACTTAGGCTACGAGAGCGAAGCCGCGGGGCATAGCTAGCTACGATATAAAAGAAGTATCAATATGATGATCAATACGTGGAATGGTGATGGAGGTGAAGAATACATTACAAACTTGAGGGCAGGACCCCGCCAGGCCAGCATTAGAAGTACCCTACTATTATGCTATGGTTGCAATACGGTGTTTTCCTTCGCCTAAACTTCAAGTTCATAGGATGCGATCCATCAGCCTATAGATCAACAGTCAACGTCATTACCACTGAGCTATCAGCGAAAGCTATTCTCTAAATTCGATTAAATCAGCCTAACTGCCCCGTCTGCCCTGTCTGCCTGACCTCAGTCTTTCGATTTTGTTTAACGACCAGTAAACACATTTTATCGGCAGTTATCGCACTTTTCATGTTTTATTGTCAACCATTGTTAGGGAGATTCGTTTTACGGGTATCACTAAAGACGCAATGTAATATACCCAACATGCTATAATTATTATTGCTGCGAATAATTAAAATTAGAAAAGCGAGTTTCAAACGAAAACATACATGCATAGTTTGTTAGTGGTAGGACTAACTCTTCTGCGAATGTCCGTCTGGGTTGTTACCACCGCTTTGCTCGTGAAGTCTGCCGCCAAGCAGTAGTGTGCAAGCATTACTGTGTTCCGGTTTGATGAGCAAAGTAATCATTGAAATTACTGGGCTTATGAGATTTAATACCTAATGTCTCAGGGTAACGAGCGCGCTGCAGTGCCAAAGCACTGCATTTGTTACGGGGTGTCACTTTATTCAATAGCATAAAAAACTCGTAATAGTGTTTGGGCAAATTACTTTGATGGTGTTGATGAAATTAGTTTGTTCCTCACGCCAAAACTACATATCAATGGTTTACAAGTAAAAACGGAACAATTTTCGATGGAGCCGTTTTCTGATATATTTTCAGAAGATATTAATAAAATAATTTGAATATTCATCGTTTATTAAACCTTTAAGAAGATTTAAATTTCATGCTCATTACTTAATTTCCATTTTCATCCGAAAATATGTGAAATAATTTCGAACAATCTGTAGAGTGCTGCAAGTACTATACAATTTATATCGTAGCGCTCATTCAATTCTGCTACGAATTATTTCGTAGCTGCAATACGCTCAACGTAGCTCGTACTACGCGAGTCAGGTATGCTACGCTTGAACCTAATAACTTAACGAGCGAGTAACATAGAAACAAATAACAAAAATTTATATTAACACTAGCTTCTGCCCGCGGATTTCACACGCGTTCCCACAGGAACCGTCAAACTGATCTGTCAAATTAAATCAACTTGTCAACATTATAAAACTTTACTGTCAGCTGTCAATGTCAATTTTATGTCACATACTAACATAACCTAACTTCTGCCCGCGATTTCACCCGCGTTCCCACAGGAACCGTGCATTTTTCCAGGATAAAAAGTAGCCTATGTTACTCTCCGGTCCATAAACTATATCTATACCAAAAATCACGTCGATCCATTGCTTCGTTACTGCGTGAAAGAAGGACAAACCAACAAACACACTTTCGCATTTATAATATTAGTATGGATTTAAAATTAACATTACTATTATAATAAAACTATTACTTACAAGATAATATTAAATTAAATAACTGCATACGAAATCAGACAGTGTGTTACATTTTTTTATGTAAATATATAACGTACTTAATAGTAATAAATATATTACATTACTGTGGTAAGAATCACTGGCACCAGCTCCCTGCCTAAAGACCAAGGTATTTATAGCCTCCACTCCCCAAGTTGTTATAACTACATAATATCTCGGAGTTCCCCTTAGTTAAGAAAAAAGTTCGCTAAGAATCCGGTGACACAAGATTTATGCTAAGAGAAAAATAAATTTAGGTATTTCTGTCATGTTATATTACGTATTTCGCCTGTCAACTTTAAGACGTGGGTAAGGAGATTTAAAATACTCTATTTCATATAAATACAGGGTTTTATGAAGCTCGAGTACGACATTTACAAATGTTTCGGAGTGAATAGACGTCAAGTTTAGGTATTTTGTTAAGAATAATGACTATTATTTTGTGTTTTGTTGTTGCTATTTCTACGAAGGGCTAAAGTCAGTGAGAGAAGTCAGAGAAAAGTAAGTTTTGAGACAAAAAAAATATAGATTTTCATATCCATGTGATGGGCAGGTCGTTTGCCTTTTGGTAAGCATATCACCTCCCCATTACAATAGCAGTACCACACAAAGGCTTGTATGAAACTATAGCGCTCCCGTTACCAAGTAATATCACAGAATACTTTTCTAAACAAAAGGAACACAATAATGCTTAAACATTACTGCTTCGACACAGACGTCCTTACACGCTATTGAAGCATAGATCTCTATGGGTATATCAAATACAAATCCTAGAGGCTATCGTTGGTCGGCTGGTTAACTGGCTACAATGTGTGGTATGAAGCATGACATACCGAAAAACATGAATTCTGTTCAAACTTTTAAGCGGTGCAATCCTGGGCGAAGTTAATAGATTATCACAATAATCTATAATTTATTTAATAAACTTTATTATCCTTAAATCGTGTGTCACCGTTTATGCTAAAATATGGCCATAAAATGATTTAAATATTATTGACCCAGCAGCTTAATGAATATTCATTTTGGAAAGGAAATTGTTATTGTATTCCTACGTTCTTCAATTTTGCGCGGTCAAACGTAAATTGGTATATCTATTTTAGGAAAAGTTAACGGTTCAATTACTGAATAATAATTATTGGGGTAGCGTAAGCGATTAGAGCTTCATGGAAATGGCAAGTTTTAGAGAAAATACATTAATCTGTGGGCCGTTGATATTTTTGTTTATATCTACTTTCTATTTACCAGAGCATATAAGTACTGTAACAAGCTACACACATTTTATTTATAGGTTTGAGTAACAAATCCAAAAGATTATGTGGGCGGGGAGTCAAAAGGCTTCTTTTCCTACAAACGAGTCGAAAAACTCGATAGAAATGGTAAACCTGACTTGTATGTTATTTATCTGCAAGGTCTTTTTGGATGGATCAAATAGTTCGAAATTGTTGTGAGGGATCGTGTCTCATGACTTGATACCAAGTGTGGTATAGCGGCTGCACTGCACCGCACTGTCATGACCTGCCTTTTCCAGGACTTACTCATTCAAAGCAAAGCACCTGTCACATTGAAACGAAGACAGAAAAAGATGTTCCCACGATGTCACCACTGTCATCCTTCCAGAATGATCTAACCGATAATACATAGCGTATTCCCTTCACGTCGAGTTTTATTCATGGCAGTAAAGTATCCAACAAGGCGAGACCATCGAGGTAATAAGTGCTAACTTACTAGAGGAGCTATGTGAAACAAAAGTCTTGTTCCATTTTTTTATTTTTAAGCTAAAGTCCGCTGCAGCTCAAATTCCATAATTATGTCGTCTAACCAAACAAATAAAACATGTACCGATAGATTGCGTCTAAGATGTAGTTTTCTCGCGATCAAAAGGTCGAAAGCGCCGCTAATTTCACGGCGCTTACGCGTTTTGTTCAAGGACCATGGACCGCAGAGTGTAGCGCAAAAAATGCCTTTGCGGCGTCGTGTCGCGTATTATCACTGTGTGCGAGACCTAGAAAACCAACCGCCATGAAAAAAACTCCTTTTGCTTCTTTAAAATAAAAGTTTAAAAGAGTGCAAACTCCGTATTGGAAAAAACTACTTACATCAACGTCGATCCCAGGCTGTGCGAAGATTCTTGTAAATGGAAACTCTTTAGGCAGGTAGCTGAAGAATTCCTGTCGACCCCGGTACCATTTGACACTGTACAGGGTCTCATTCCCTTCCAGGGTCCACTTGCACCCCAGGAGCACGGTATCTCCGAGCTTTACAGCAGTGGGTGCCATCATCTGTACGTCTCGCAGGGCAAGGGTATCTGGAACAAGAAGGAAGTCGGGTCAGACATAATTTTCTTTTCATTGTTATGAAAGGTTCTGGTTCAGTCTAAAAGAGATCGTGATAGCTTTAAAACGGATTTGTTTTCAGTTATGAATTCTTTAGAAATATAATGGTTTTGGTGTGGTTTATAATGAAGAGTATGTTTACTACTAAAATGACCAAAAAGAATGCTACAAAACAAGACATAGGGTTAAAAAAACCTTTTTATGCGAAGCCTGCTACATACGTCTTAAAATGTAAATGGTAATAACTTCTCTATACTTATTTGCAAGCAAATCGCGAGTTGGACGAACATTAACAAAGTACAACTTTAATTGAACTTCACCTAAGTTATTAGCTGCACCTAATCAGTGAGTAATTACTTACTTAGTGTCAGAGGCAGTTAAGCGTATCCTGATTGGGTTACAGAGCAGACGTGCCTTAATGTAATTGTTGCGGCGTGTTACTGTCGCGGTGGATGGCGGCGAGTGGCCCGAGTGAGAGCGGGTTTAGAAAGCTTATTTAAAAGGCGATTTCTGATAAATAAAGCTACTACAGTACTAAAGTTATTACAGTACATATTTATTATAGTACGGATTGCAATATCATACCTATTTCAGTGTGTGTTTTGTTAACACAAGAGACTAATCCTAAGATGGCAGAATATATATCCCGTAGAAACGTAGCCACGTCAATACATTATCAGATTATTTTTATGTCGTGTTTGTGATGAGATTGACAAAAACGTAGGTATGACATGGCAGCACATTTTTTTTTATCTAACAACTGCTTATAGTATTCAGGCGATCTGTAAGTGTACACACTCGCAACTATTTACTGTAAGGATTATGAGAACTGAAAATTATATTCGCTCGTATGACCAACTTTACTAAGAAGCCTAATCACGCTTATCGCTAGACCTCTGCCCCCAACTTTCGGCCAATACATACCGCATGTTGGCAAAAGAAAAAGAAAATGGGGACATCGGACCAAATGTTTTGTACGCTCCGAGAAAATTGATTTAGCCGCGTTGTATCAGATCTGAGATGGGGTCGAATATCTCGATATCGAATCAAATGTTACTAATAGAATGGGGATGTTAGTCTATGAAAGAGAGGGATGTTGTTTGCTTTGCTATTTTCGTTTGTTAGTTTTGTTATGGTTGTTGGAATTAGGGAACAGTTATGTGTAATAAATGTAATAGGTATGTAGTATTATAAGGTTGTTTGTTACTGGGTAAGACAATATTAGTTTTAATAGCAACGATTATTTTATTCTATTATTACTTATAATCTTGTAGTTTTAAGCATCTCACCTCCAACTTGGACTTCTGAAACATAAAACTGAAGATACTATCTTTCACGCGCTTGCAGGAATGAGACTGCGCGTGGAATAAAATGCAACCTATACAACACCTGGGCTCTAATTAGGAGTTTAGTTAAACTGTGTTTTGTCTATGTTCATCTTTGACAGGTTTAGACTGAATCGAAAGAGACAAAACATAGTTTAACTATTAACCGTTTAACACTGTTTGTTAATAAGATCCCTAGAGATAATATAGCTTCCTATTAGATACAGAATTTTTAAAATAGAACCAGTGGTGGTTTCAGAGATTATAGCGGCAACAAACTCTAACTCTTTGTAATCCTACTAATCCTATCCTACTTAATATTATAAATGCGAAAGTGTTTTTGTTGGTTTGTCCTTCTTTCACGCAGTAATGGAGCAACGGATCGACGTGATTTTTGGCACAGCTATAGTTTATGGACCGGAGAGTAACATAGGGTACTTTTTATCCCGGAAAAATGCACGGTTCCTATGGGAACGCGGGTGAAAACCGCGGGCAGAAGCTAGTGTTAGTATAGATTACAAAAACTGGAATACATCTATCTCTTCCAGTGGATGCGACAAAATCCGGCTAAGCAAAAGGAAATATCCAGGGAGTTGGTAGCAGTATTCTCCAGGTTCAAGATCTTAATCTATTGTGATTACTAAGACGCCTGCCAAGCGTGGTGTATTATGGCAAAATTCGATTTTCAGCCGTAGACATTCGTTCGAACGTAAAAAAAATGTAGTAGTTAATAGGAATTCAAATGTTAGGAATATCACAAAAGCCTTAATGCAAAACTACAAGACAAAAATGTAGCTTGAAAACTCAGTACTCCTACTATTCATACAGTAACTACACTTCCAACTAAGCTTCGTAAAGCTAAGCCCAGCTCAACTCAGACATTATTAAAAAGGCCAGCTATGTTTAAGAAATCGTGTGGGTGTTACCGTCTATTTCAAGAAATCCTTCGTTTTGTAAGTCCCTGTATGTAATAAGAGTCAGGGTCATAAGGAAAGTTACACAATGTTCGTATTGAGAGGTGGAAAGCACAGTCGTGATGAGGGTAAGATGACTAGAACGGAACGGAAAAAAGGATTTTTCTATGCAATTAAATAACAATGAATAGGTCGTTTGGTAAAGATCACGCCTGCTCATGGCAGTGCTACTCTGAGCTTTGAATGATAATATCCCGGTGACACCCAGTCGTCACCAGAGACATGCTGTTTTTTTTTATATTACTTCGGATTGTATGCGAGGCGAGTAGCCGATCGTATTCGCCAGAATGTGCTTAAGCAGATTACTTACATGTATCTTTGTTATATTAACTGAGACCTCCTGCAAGCCAAGGTGCACTGGGCCCACTTGTTATCCACCGCGTCTATATCCTATATCTATATACTTCTATGTATATTAACCAACATGGCCTATATTTAAATTTGGTTAAGTTTTAAAGCCAAACTAAGGCAATAAAACCTTGTTGTTTGTTATTTACGCGAATTACAAAACATGCTCAAAAATTTAAGATAGGAGAATCTATTTGGATAACCCAACATACTATATAAGTTCCTAATTAGATAGTGGACTAACGTTATAATCAGTTTCTACCACAGGTTTCCAATAAGGAACCCCTGCAAGCCATTCCCAACATGTTACCAACTAGATTTATATAAAACATAATTGGTTTCGTATCCTACCGAGGGACCTATTAAGGTAATGGACGCGGCCGCTGGTTCTCAATTTTATTACTCCTTTGCGCGACCACTTGCAATTTGTAACGAAAAACCACTAATTTGTTTCTGGTATAAGATGATTTTGTTGTTATACTTTGAAATAAAAGTTTGAGCTGTTCTGGTTTTATATTTTAAAGGTTTAATAAGAAACTGTCACTCTTTGAAATAAAAATTTGACATGTTCTGGTACCTATGATATTCTGATATGAAAAAGACAAAACAAGAAAATTCTGTTCCGGTTTCGTAAGCAAAGCAGTCAACTAAATTATTGGGCTTACACTGTCTAAGGGTAATGAGCGCAATGCAGCGCCGCGCAAGCATTTGTATTTCGAAGTTCTGAGCGGCACTGCAATTGTTGTGGTCTGGTTTCATACTTACCATCAAATTAACGACCAGCCAATAGTATAAAAAAGGTATACAAGACGAATCAAGAAGATGAGCAAGAATCTTGTCGAACTTTATAAGTCGAATAAATGCAACCAATCTCTGTATTTTCTCTCCATTTTCAAAAAAGGTGTGATCTAGGAATACAATTTTCAAACAGCTCCCGAGCACTCGACAAGGCGCGGGATATCGGGTTTCAATGTAAGGTCACCTGTATTCTCAAGCGATATCCGATCTCACCCGCATCCTTACTAACTCATCCTCGAACTCCGTAAGGACTTTATCCTTTGATATAAACAAGTAGGTATTACAATTTCAAAGAAATCATTGTATTCAGAACAGCTAACGTTTTTGTTTGAATGTAAAAACTTCAAAATATTATTGTCTTGACTTGTAATCCGTACCATACTTATTCCGTATCCGTATTACTATATACTTAATAAATGCGACAATGTGTTCGTAGAAAAAAGTAACATAATAAAGCTATAATTATAAAATTTACATTTCATTCGCCTATCCAAACATCAGAACTGTCACTGATCAGAAAACAAAAACATAAATATGTAATATGCAATATAGAATAAAGAATATTGTTACGAAGACGGGTTAAAGGAGAACTCACAGAAACATTTTTTTTAATTTTCCGTCACTTACAGGCGTTTTCAGCAGGCTGAAACATGTTTTCGGGTCGTTTCAGAGGAAGGCCTAACACATATCAGTTAATCAAAAATTACTCCTACTTAACGCCGTTTTCAGCAGACTGAAACATGTTTTCAGTCCGTTTCAGGACACAAGCAATTACATGGCACCATTTCCTGAAAACCCATTTTCAGGCCGTTTCAGGCCAAGTTACACCCCTCCGGTCCGCGGAACATTCTCGAAGGTGTGTGAGAGGGACAGCCTATCGTGTGAAAGAGAGAGACGATTAGCCTCGATCATGTCTCTCAAAACTTCCAGAAGAAAGTGTGAGCAGGATGGCTATATGCGCAAAAGAGAAGAACAATTGTACCTATTACCTAACCGAATGTTCCAGAATAATGCAAGAGAGAGATAGCTACACGCATGATAGAACGAGATGGACATAGTCTACTACCATCTGGAAAGTCCTCGATGTGTGTACAAGGGACGGATGTATGCGTAAAAGAGAGACGTCCATAGTTGACCTTGAACTAGATCATTCGGGAACTTGGTAGCACAATTTGCGGCGCATATATAAGCGGATCGGGACGCGACCAGGGACAGTTTCAATTGAGATACCAAGCGATATACATCGGAGTGAGTTAAAAGCGACTAGTAGTGATTGTGATATCTGTGACTAAGTGAAATACTAGTGATTGTGATATCTGTGACAAAGTGATATACTAGTGATTTGTGTAGTGAATAGTGTTTCAAGTGATTCCTTTTGAATTCAATAAAGTAACTGTTTGTTTAACGGCTTCTTTCTATCAAACGTTACCCTATAGCTCGTAACATTTTGGTGTCAGAAGCGGGATAGAAAGATGCCTGTTACGCCGAGGGATGATCAAGAGGAGTCTGGAGGAGAAACGCCGGGGATGCAGACACGAGCACAAGCAGCACGTGACGCCGCTCGTCGTCAAAGTTTTGATGCCAACCGCATCATGGGCGAAAGTCAGGATCCTTCCAATCTATTACTGACTTTGCAACGCATGATGGAGGAACAAGCCCGCCGTCAAGAGGAGCAGGCTCGCCGCCAAGAGGAACAGACTCGTGGTCTGTTGGAAGAACAGGCTCGCCGTCAAGAGGAGCAGACACGTGGTCTGTTGGAAGAACAAGCTCGTGGTCTGTTGGAGGAACAAGCTCGCCGTCAAGAGGAGCAGACACGTGGTCTGTTGGAGGAACAAGCTCGCCATCAAGAACAGCAGGCTCGCCGTCAAGAGGAGCAGGCTCGCCGTCAAGAGGAGCAGACGTGCCGTATCGAGGAACGTTTGGAGGTGATAGGCGTGCAGTTCAAGGAAAAACTAGAGAAGTTGAAATTAGAAGTGGAGGATCACGATGACAGGCTTTCCAAGCACGACAAGCAAATACTTGGAATAGAAAAGGAGGTAAAATCTTTGAAAATTAATGGAGTAGTGACATCTAGTGCTCCAGCAGGTAAGCTAAAAGCACCTCCATTCGACGGTACTTCCTCCTGGGGAGCTTATAAACTTCAGTTTGAGACCGTATCAAAGGCGAACGGTTGGACCGATGAACAGGCTGTAACTGCTCTTATGTTAGGGCTACGGGACCAAGCCTTGACTGTATTGGACACCATGGCGGGAGAGGTCACTCTAGAACAACTGAAGAATGCCCTGGAGTCTCGTTATGGCGACTCACACCTGGAACACGTTTACAGGGCGCAATTAAAGGACAGAGTGCAGTTAGCTAGTGAGAGCCTGCAACAATGGTGCCTAGAAATTGAAAAACTGGTTAGAAAGGCTTACTTATCCTCACCCTCTCTGGTTGACAGCATGTTGGTGCAAGCATTTATAGATGGGATTAGAGATCGGGAAGTCAAGACAACCGTTAGCCTCGGTCATCACAAATTCCTAAAGGATGCTCTAGCCCACGCGTTGGAAGTGGAGGCAGTTCGCAGAGATCCTCGGTCTTACCGCGTCCGAGCGATGACAGACAAAGTAAAATCTAGAGGCGGACCCACATGTTACGCGTGTGGTGAAATAGGTCATATGAGATTTTCATGCCCTAAGCGAGATTCAAGGAGTAATGTGGAGATTCGGCGCCGAGAATCGGAAGCAACAGATGTTGTAACGGGCGCGGCTGCAGAACAGCGGCATCAGGGAAACGAGTAAACGCCAGGACCGCGGGGCGGGTGCTGGCCGGTAATGTGAGGAAGGCCCCAAAAGTCATGATCTCTCAGACTCAAGACGGGAATACCTTAGTCATTGACGGGGAAGTCAATGGGACTAAATGTGAGTTAACTTTGGACACTGGAGCTTCGCGCACCGTGATCAGGTACCAGCTTCTGAGGGATTTTGTTGAGAGATATTCACCCTCACGTGGCCATATTCAACTCCTGACAGCTACTGGCCAGCACATAACCATCCGGGGAGAGGGTGTCGTTGAGTTCAAAGTTGGTGAAAGTACCTATCGGCATAAAGTTGTTATTGCAGATATAGTAGATGACTGCATCATCGGTTTGGACTTCATGAAGAACCATAACTGCAAAATTGATTTAGAAAGCGGCATCTTCATATGTGGCGTAGAAAAAGTTTTTCTTAAAGGTAATTTGCCCAGAGGTGTTTACGATTTCCATAGAAGAGTTGTTTCAGGAAGCTCACAGACACAAGACAGTAGCATAGAGCAAGTGGTAGAGAAAGTGGACAACTCCAAACCTTGGATTTTAACCCAAGCAGTACTCGAAGGATGTAAAGAGACCTTATCAACAGAAGAGTTGTCAAAGGCAAAGAAAGTGTTACGACAATTTTCAAACATCTTCGCCACAAATGATGAAGACCTAGGAAGAACTGGCATAGTTAAACATAAAATTGAGACTGGTACAGAAACGCCGATACGCCTGCGACCACGCAGAGTTCCTGTGGCGTACGAAGGTGAAATAGAGAAAATGGTCTCGGAAATGGAAAGAAACAATGTCATTGAACCGTCATCCAGCCCTTGGTGCTCTCCTGTTGTTTTAGTAAAGAAAAAGGATGGAAGTCTGAGGTTTTGTGTTGACTACCGCCGTCTAAACGACGTTACAAAAAAGGACAGCTACCCACTGCCAAGGATCGACGATACTTTGGATACACTAAGTGGAGCAAAATGGTTTACCACGTTAGATTTAAAAAGTGGTTACTGGCAAGTGGAAATAGATCCTAGCCACAAAGAGAAGACGGCATTTTCCACTGGTAAAGGACTTTGGCAGTTTAAAGTTATGCCATTTGGACTTTGTAACGCGCCTGCCACTTTCGAAAGGCTAATGGAAAGAGTGCTGTCAGGACTAATTGGAGAAGCCTGTCTAGTATATTTGGACGACGTGGTCATTATTGGAAGGGATTTTGATGATCATATCCGGAATCTGCAACGGGTGCTTACTAGATTACGCACGGCTAACCTCAAACTAAGTCCAAAGAAGTGTTCGTTCTTCAAGAAGGAAGTTAATTACTTAGGCCACCTTATATCTGAAAATGGAGTTCGAACTGATCCAGAGAAGATAGTTGCCGTTAAAGATTGGCCAGTACCTAAAGATAAAAGCCAAGTACGCGCCTTCTTAGGATTGTGCTCCTATTACCGAAGATTTGTGAAGAACTTCGCTGATATTGCGAAACCTTTGCACAGACTTACCGAAGAGAAAAGACAGTTCCTGTGGGACGAAGACTGTGAAGATGCATTTAAAGAGCTTAAGAACCGCCTGTGTGAAACTCCGATTCTAGGCTACCCTGACCAAGAGTGCGAGTTCATAGTTGATACAGATGCCAGTGGAACTGGCATTGGAGGAGTACTATCCCAAATTAAAGGTGAACGTGAGGAAGTAATAGCCTACTTCAGTAAGTCGTTATCGAAACCGGAACGGAACTACTGTGTCACTAGAAGGGAACTACTGGCTGTTGTAAAGACGCTACAACACTTTAGCAAATATCTGCTTGGACGCAAGTTCCGTCTAAGAACAGATCACGCGGCACTGAAGTGGCTACTTCAGTTCAAGAACCCGGAAGGACAAGTGGCTCGATGGATTGAACAACTGCAAGAGTACGACTTTACAATTGAACATCGCAAGGGCAGATCTCATGGAAACGCAGATGCTTTATCTAGAAGACCATGTCCTGCCGACTGCAAATATTGCGTGAGGCATGAAGGAAAGGAACTTGCTCACGTGAGGCTACTTAGGACAGACACCATTAGTCCAGATTGGTGTAGTACAGCGATTCAAAAAGCACAACAAGAAGATAGCGACATCAAGCCCATTTTGGATTGGATGAAATCTTCTGATGCTAAGCCACGGTGGAGTGAAATCGCTTCCACAAGCACCACAACCAAGAGTTATTGGGCTCAATGGGATAGTTTAGTTCTCCACAACGAAGTGTTATGTCGAAAATGGGAAAATGCTCGTGGTGACGTATCTCATTTACAGCTAGTTGTACCAAGATCCAAGATCCGCGATGTATTGGAAATGTTTCACGATGGTTCATCGGGTGGACATTTGGGAGTAAAAAGAACCCTAATGAAAATCAAAGAAAGATTTTACTGGATACACTGTCGTGAGGATGTAGAAGACTGGTGCCGGAAATGTACAGCTTGTGCAGCTGTGAAAGGACCGCAGACCAGGAGTAGAGCTGGAATGAAGCAATATAACGTCGGAGCTCCGTGGGAAAGAATTGCAGTTGATATAGCTGGACCTTTTCCATTAACAGAAAAAGGAAATAAGTACATAATGGTGGTGATGGACTATTTTACAAAGTGGCCTGAAGTATTCGCCATTCCTAATCAGGAAGCAATTACGGTAGCTGAAGTGCTAGTTAACGAGGTATTCTGTAGAGTTGGGGTGCCCTTAGAGATACATAGTGATCAAGGAAGAAATTTTGAATCCCAACTATTTCAAGAAATGTGTCAAATAATGGGAACCCACAAAACTAGAACTACGCCTTACCACCCACAGTCAGATGGAATGGTCGAACGGTTTAATCAAACTTTGGAAAGACACCTGGCTAAATTAGTGGATAGTCATCAAAAGGACTGGGACAAGTATATCCCATTATTTCTATTGTCATATCGATCTGCGGTTCACGAGAGCTCGAATGTAACACCTGCCCTTGCCATGTTCGGTAGGCAGCTTCGTTTGCCAGCAGATATCATCACTGGTCGGCCCCCAGATCCACCAGTGAGTATAACAGAATATGCCGCAGAATTACGGGAAAAATTACATGAGATCCACGAACATGTTAGAATATCTGAAAATAAAATGAGTGAAAGAACGAAAACTCGATATGACAGGAAGATGCATCATGTAGACTTTGAAGAAGGCTCACTAGTCTGGCTTCATAATCCAGTAAGACGTAAAGGAAAATCTCCGAAACTTCAAGCTGATTGGGATGGTCCTTACACAGTGATTACGAAGATTAATGACGTAACATATCGCATAAAGAAGATGGGTAGTGCCAGGAACCAGCCTAAGATTGTGCATGTGAATCGATTGGCACGTTACAATGGATCTAATGATGCTCGGGACGAGCATGTCTAAGGAGGGGGCAGTGTTACGAAGACGGGTTAAAGGAGAACTCACAGAAACATTTTTTTTAATTTTCCGTCACTTACAGGCGTTTTCAGCAGGCTGAAACATGTTTTCGGGTCGTTTCAGAGGAAGGCCTAACACATATCAGTTAATCAAAAATTACTCCTACTTAACGCCGTTTTCAGCAGACTGAAACATGTTTTCAGTCCGTTTCAGGACACAAGCAATTACATGGCACCATTTCCTGAAAACCCATTTTCAGGCCGTTTCAGGCCAAGTTACACCCCTCCGGTCCGCGGAACATTCTCGAAGGTGTGTGAGAGGGACAGCCTATCGTGTGAAAGAGAGAGACGATTAGCCTCGATCATGTCTCTCAAAACTTCCAGAAGAAAGTGTGAGCAGGATGGCTATATGCGCAAAAGAGAAGAACAATTGTACCTATTACCTAACCGAATGTTCCAGAATAATGCAAGAGAGAGATAGCTACACGCATGATAGAACGAGATGGACATAGTCTACTACCATCTGGAAAGTCCTCGATGTGTGTACAAGGGACGGATGTATGCGTAAAAGAGAGACGTCCATAGTTGACCTTGAACTAGATCATTCGGGAACTTGGTAGCACAATTTGCGGCGCATATATAAGCGGATCGGGACGCGACCAGGGACAGTTTCAATTGAGATACCAAGCGATATACATCGGAGTGAGTTAAAAGCGACTAGTAGTGATTGTGATATCTGTGACTAAGTGAAATACTAGTGATTGTGATATCTGTGACAAAGTGATATACTAGTGATTTGTGTAGTGAATAGTGTTTCAAGTGATTCCTTTTGAATTCAATAAAGTAACTGTTTGTTTAACGGCTTCTTTCTATCAAACGTTACCCTATAGCTCGTAACAATATTTACACAATATCAAGATAAATTTGGCAACATAACCCAATAATGAATTGCTATCAACGCCATATAATATAACGATAATTCACGAAGTATAATGAAACGTTTCCAGTATTCCAAGTTTTAACAATAACGGCAAATTACGGCTGACCTATTTAAAGAAAATTAAGTTAAATATTTCATAGTTGTTACAAAAGCATTAACATGGAAATATTTTCCACTAATATAATTACCTAAATTGACATTATGGCTGCGGTACTGTGGTTTGTTCTCAGCTTTACTGTAAATCGACCTTTTATTTATTTATGGTATTACTAATGATTGCTTTGCTTAACTCCACGTGTGACCAAGATCTCCTCAGAAAGATCGTCTTTATGCTGAACCTGAACCTGAGATTCGGCATTCATTTCGGCCTGATCTTCAGCATTGCTGCGCTGAATGGCAATTGGCAATGCTTAAAGTTTGTGCTAAGTAGAGGCAGCATTTTGTTTTACAACTAAAACTATCTTCCTAAGTTAAAGATATGTAGCTGAAATATCGTTTCATACATCTATAATGTATGAAACGATATTCATACATCTTCTATATATACAAATAAATAAAATTGAAGTGTCTGTTAGTAACATCAAAATAACAGCTTTTTAATAAATGCATATGAAATTATATACGGGCCCTATAACAAAACAACCATTTTTAAAAGTTTTGTCTGTCTGTCTGTTTGTTCCGGGTAATCTCCGAAACGGCTGGACCGATTTCGACGGGACTTTCACTGGCAGATAGCTGATGTTACAAGGAGTAACATAGGCTTTAATTTTAGAAAAAGAATAAGGGTTCCGCGCAAAAAAATAAAACCCATGAAATACAAAATCTCCACGCGGGTGAAACCGCGGGCCAGCAGCTATTTGATATAAAATAAGTGAAAGAGCCGACCTGTCACTTCTCCCGCAATTTCTGAGACTTTTCTCATCTAAAAGTCATCCAGTAACCGGCACGGAATATCAATATCAAGTAGGTATTAACGTCAGCTGTCCAATCCAACCTTACGTATAATACCACCGTTAACCGCAAGATATTGCGTTGCCTTCTGCGAGTCACCGCCATCTTAATTGAAGCTTGGGAATACATAAACATGAAGGAATAAGCTTCCGCAGTTATTGTTAGACAAATCAATTTTCTGAATAATATTCCGATGTTCATTTGAAAGGTCTTCGGAAGTTGAGATTAGAAAACTGTTAGATGTTGTGATGAGTGACTTTGCTCAGTTTTCAATTTTGTTTTTATCTCAGCCAATTTGTTTTATAAATTTGCTCCAGAATCTTTTAAAGAAATCTAGTAAGCGAAATTTTTTCAGAGCCGCCAGAATGACACTGTCTTTTTCAAAGTCAAGGGTTTTTCCAAAAGACATATCAAGTCACTAACCCATCGAAATTATTTCTAGGTGGTTAGTTGCATTGGTTTTAGTCTACAACGATGACTAATATCAAATCAAATCAAATCAAATCAAATAATTTATTTGACAAAATACATGAAAATTAGGATCTTAAAATTAATTGTTGGTACAATGTATTTGGTCTGCAAGCAGACGTGCAAATGTTTTATAAATAATTCTAGTTACAAAATTCCATATATTCCTTAAGACTATAAAAACAATTTGTAAGAAGCCATTCAGTCAATGATTTTTTAAATTTGTTATATCCAAGCTCTACTTCTTTTCCCGTGCCCTTAGGATAGCAGACGTTTGACTTAACTATAAAGTTGTATACAATTTGCATTATTAAATAAATAAATAAACGCTTACACACTCATACCCCCGCACTAGGATTTCCTGTGTCGCAGGTGGCATGGACACACACAGATACACATCACAAACGTCCGAGACCCGAGAACAAACTTTATGCTTACACAAAATCTGCCCCGGCCGGGAATCGAACCCGGGACCCTCGCTTTGCAGGCAAGGTTACTATACCAACTTAGCTACGGAGCCGTCATTAAAATCAGTTTTTATATATGTGGCGTACGTATAGTAAAAAATGTTGAAAAAATATCAGAGAGTTCGTTAAAAAAATGCATAATTTGGTTAATTTAAAATTAAAAAAAACATGTGGTATAGAAAAAATAATAATGCAATTAGAATCTGAATTTCTAGTTAATTCTAAAACAGCTTTAGTTTTAAAAGCCACTATTTGTAGGCTTGTGTTATTTATTCATAAGAAAATCGCCCATCTAAAAGGCACATGTTCATAGCTTAATCCATAAGCCAGCAGGTTTTAATCGCCACTTCAGCTCTCAAGCTAACGCAGCAGTAAAGTTGATTATTTCATGTCATTTTATTCAGTCGCCCTTATGAGCTATGAAAGATTTTATGGCTGACATAACGCGAATAATATATCTCAAGAACACTTGGAGAGAGCTTGATACGTCTGTCGTTTCTTTTGGTTTTGTCCAAACACATTTTTTTTTTTATCAGGAATGATAATTTTTTTTCAACCATTATCTCAGTTAGTCCTCTAGACAAAATCAACATGTTTCTTTGTTCCGATAACTTATGCCAGTAACATAGTTAAAAGCTAATACGACCAATCACAATCCACCAATGACAAACTACTGAACCGATTTTGATGAAATTGTATATTGTTAATTGAAAAGTTCGTCAAAGTAACCGAAACGAAATAATTAAAGTAAAGTAAACCAATTAAAGGTTGATTAAGACAGCGTCGACAGGGTTGATAGGATCCATAATGCCACATAACTATAAATTTACCATCTAAGAATTACACATAAAGAATGTGAATAATTCAATGAGCAATAAAATATCTTTTTGGACTACTCAGTAACTATATGCCCTTAAATTCACATTTCACTTACACATAAGGCCAAAGTTAATATTAACGTCTTGCCTGTAACACTATCATTTCTTAAGTATATTGACAACGACTTGCCAAATCACCCTTTAAAAGCAACATTCCAACTAATCAATCAAAACCCATACTAACTGCTAACTATTCACTCCCTTACCATCTTCTACCTAATCTATTTCTGGTGGCATACCAACTGTTACTTAATCTTCTATCAGTTACATAGTAACTGTTAGCTATTCTGCGCTGGCCTCTCGAAGCCTTAATAGTGGACAACCCGCAGGCAATCAACTGGAAGGACCTTAATTAACCCAATCGCAGGGAAAACAATGTACCAGCCAGATTGGTTTTGAATTGAGTGAGGATCGCTGGAAATGCCAGTCTGACGGATTTATGAATCCGTTTTAGGTATTAAGATGTGATGAAATTACTCTTCTTATTTTGCGAGTGTGGCCGAGCGGGAATTTGTGCGACTTTCAATCCGACGCACCATAGTTCGAAGGATTATCATAGATTGTTAGTGGGAGGACTAACTCTTTTGCGAGTGTCCGTCTGGGTTGTTACCACCGCTTTGCTCGTGAAGTCTGCCGCCAAGCAGTAGTGTGCAAGCATTACTGTGTTCCGGTTTGATGAGCAGAGTATCCAGTGAAATTACTGGGCTTATGAGACTTAATACCTAATGTCTCAGGGTAACGAGCGCACTGCAGTGCCGCGCAGGCCTTTGTGTTTTAAAGTTCTGGGTGGCACTGCTATTGTTATGGGCCGGCGTTATGCTTACCATCAGGCAAACGACCAGCTCGTCTAGATACCAAAAAACATTAGAAAAAAAAAATAAAAAAAAAATCTCGGCTCGGCCCGCACCAATGACTTATATCAAGTAATGTGCGGATTATTCACACTCGCTCTAAAACAGTGAAGGAAAACATCGTGAGGAAACCGGCATGTTCAAGAACCACAAAATTCGAGGATATGTGACATCCACCAAGCCGCACTGTGCCCGCGTGGTAGATTATGGCCCATACCTCTCTCTGTGAGAAAGGGCCGGTATTCCAGCAGTAGGAGGGTAAGAGGCTGATAATGATGATTTTGCGAGTGAGATTTCGTATTAGACGTAGGTACTAACTGTATGGCATCATGATGCAGCCACGACATAAGGTCATAAAATACTATACAAAACGCTTTATTGATACCAAGAATGCAGCAGCATTAATTTGCAAGCATTACTGTGTTCCATTTTGTTCCAGTTTGATAAACAATCAGTTAGTGAAATTACTGGGCTATGATAGACTTCAGATATGAAACCTAATGTCTGAGAGTGACTAGGCAATACAGTTCCGCGCAGGGCTTTTTGTTTCAAGTTCTGAATGGCAGTGCAGTTTTAAGGGCTGGCGTTATGCTTACTTTATTATTTATAATTTTAAGCTAGGCAAATATGCTACAACGTCGACCGCATCGTCACTTACCATCAGATGAGGAGACGTTCATACGTGAGGTTATTATTAAAAAAAAGTTACATATGGTAAACTAATAAGCTCCAATATAATTTTAGGCAGTCAAGTTATTAATTAGCCCTGTAAGCTTTAAAAAATTGAGTAAAATTTATAGAATAGAATAGAATAATTTATTGTCATAAGTAACACATGAAGTACATTATTATACAGTGAAAATAAAGCATTCAGTGGTTAGCTCTATGGCTTCTCATACACAACAATAAATAATATTGTTATTTATAATATGAAAAGCCATACAAAAATCAAAACACCCCAGACTTCTGAGCTAAAAAAGAATATAAAAAGTGAAACTCTCAGGTGTTTACTTGATGAAATCGATTTGATATACAGCCTGTTCATACACCGACCTATATTCGGTATTCGACTGTCACTCGTACATTCAAATAAGAAGTTAGCAATTCGAATATCTAAAAACTGCATCCCCTATTTCAATATGAAATCCATCATGACATGTCACTCCGTGTGCAAAACATAACCGACGGCCTCTATTCCCTGGCTATATCTAGATAAATGTCTGTAAAAAGCTGCCTAAACAACGTCCATTTATACGCGACCTACCGCTCTCCCTACACGCTTTTATAAATTGCACACAAACGGGGAAAAAATAGAATTTCAGGGTGTGCAAATATAGTGGTTTTTATCCGCGCCCGGGTCCGCGCTGCCTTCGTTCGGCCGTTCGGTTTTAAAATGCAAATTGAATACTAGTTTAGGCCCGCATGTGCTTGCGGGTTTGCAAACAATTTCCTTTTTATGTTGAGTGCAAAAATTGTATGGCGTATAATTTTTTTCTTAAAAAAAAAACGCCTTCTTTTCATCTCTTTTTAATCTGGTGTTAGTGGTGTGGCCGGAAATGATGAACTCATTAAATCTAAAATAAGGCCACTGTTGGGAAATAGGAAACTGTTGCGATCACTGAAACTCGAGAACACTAACACTAAGAGTTGCTGCGTATGCGCAATTTTGGAAGCTCAAAGTTGCTACGTATGCTGAGTAACTTAAGTCAATTTACTTTCACGAGTCACATTATCTATGCAAATAAATAAAATTGAAACGTTTGTTTGTAATATCAACATAACAGCTTTTTACTAAATGCATATGAACGGTACCAATAACAGAACAACCATTTTTAAAATTCTTGTCTGTGTCTCTGTTTGTTCCGGGTAATCTTCGAAACGGCTAAGCCGATTTTGAAGGGACTTTCACTGGCAGATAGCTGATTTTATAAGGAGTAACTTAGGCTACTTTTATTTTAGAAAAAGAAATACAAAAGCAACATAATAACACCCTTGTAATCCAATATCTCCGCGCGGGTGAAACCACGGGCAGCAGCTAGTAATCAACATGAACATAGAGTTTCAGTGCTAAAAATAATAAAAGAGATAAATAACACCCACAAGCACCCACAGGTTCAAAAAATTTAAGTCTCAACAGCAATTTCTACACAAAAAACGTTATCACCAGTAGAACTGAATAACGACATATCAAAACCAGATGTAGCCGGTAACCAACCACCAAAAATAAAATCAGGCCAATTTGTCTCGCATCGCAGCGCGCGGAGGATTCTGAATATTACACTTGAAATCCATCGGACCGCGGCCTACGGAACCCTTGTACGTCACTGAGGATCGCTAGCTGAAGTTTTGTGTGTACCTACAAGTATTTTGAAATCATACCAACTACTTTTAGGCAAGAGGTTATTACTTTAAAAATGTACTATTTAATAATGAACCCATTGCCGGTATCTGTTTTCATCACACTACCATCTGGGAGTCTTCAAGAAATAACATAACGTATCCTCTGGGCAAGCGTCACTGTCGACCGCATGAGTTAGCCCCAAAGTTTCCGTCTGTTTGTTCCGGGTAATCTCCGAAACGGCTGGACCGATTTTGACGGGACTTTCACTGGCAGATAGCTGATGTTACAAGGAGTAACTTAGGCTACGTGAGCGAAGTCGCGGGGCACAGCTTAGGTAATAATATCGTAATAACACAATAGAAAATAACATCTACTCATTTAGACGCGACGCTGCACATTTTTGGCGGAAGTTTTTGTTGAAGCGATACTTCTTATATAAATAATACCTGGCTGTATAGGTTTCATAGAATGAAATTCAAAATGTGAACTCGTGATCTCCTGTCAACATTATTCTCACTCCTGCGGCGCAAGTACGGATCTTTTTGATAAATAAAATTCGATAAAATTGACAGTTAAAATCGATAAAGTGGGTTTTATTCGATGAAATCGACAATTCAAATCGATAAAGTGGGTTTTATTCGATGAAATTGACAATTAAAATCGATAAAGTGGGTTTTATCGATTTTAACTGTCAATTTTATCGAATTTTATTTATCGAAAAGATCCGTACATGCTCCGCTGTTTGGTCTCTTGTCGAATAAATAACCTGCTACAGGTTTTAGTTTGGTAGGGTTACCAAGTGACCTCGTATACTATAAAAACCTTCGTATACTAACAAATCAGTCCAATTTGTCCTACACTCTGAATATTCCACTTGAAGCCCGTCGGGCCGCAGGCCGCGGGTCCTTAACAGGCCACCAGAGGACCACTACTAACTGGATTACCATTATAAACAGAACGGCTTTGAACTCCGTTGAATTAGCGAGTTTGTGTTGCGAACATAAATTAATAATAATAAACAGATGTGTTGTAAAACGAAAATCTTATCTAAAATAAAAAACTATTTGAACACATTAAATATGGTAATTTTCTTGTCCTTTTTATTCTCGACTAGCTTCTGCCCGCGGCTTCGCCTGCGTGGTATTTATCTTTATAGCCTATGTGTTATTCCAGAACCTAAACTATGTACATTCTAAATGTCATCAAAAACGGTGTAGTTGTTACAGAGACACAGCGGTAACAAACATTCGCAAACACACACACACACACACACACACACACACACACACACACACACACACACACACACACACACACACACACACACACACACACACACACACACACACACACACACACACACACACACACACACACACACAAACGCACGAACGCGATCCATTAAAATAAAATACATATTCTAAAAGCCATTAAAATCTTTAGTAAATAAAATAAATTCAAACCTTCTGTATTTTTATGTCCGGATAAACATTTAGCGATTTTATTTTATGGTTTCCTGTTACAAAAAATACACATGGGAGCCATACAAATTGGATCACGTTCTGATAATGGACGTCGAAGATGCGCTGCCAAACTACTCAACACCAAACAATGCTACAATTGAGTTGTATTACGTATACATACTGTTGCTGTGTCACATGTGTTGTTACGGGCCGGCGTTATGCGTACCATCAGGATACCGACCATCTCGTCTCCTTATGGAATAGTATAAAAAAATCAAGTCACTAGTCTTAGATTTTGTTAGATAAATTCCCACGTCCGTATTGTGGTTGATAGACGATGGTCAATGGACCTTACTTCTGTTATACAAATTGTTTGGGGAAATATTGAACGGGACAAATATTGGAGAAGACTATATGGTATGAGACCGAGAACTATAACTGTGCAGTATAGCAAGTAGGATCAAAATTTTAATCGCCCCCAATAAAACTGTACTCACATACTTACTAACTATACACTCATAGGCCCAGTAATTTCAGTGGTTACTCTGCTCATCTAACCGGAACACGGTAAGCTTGCATACTACGCCTTGGCGTGACTTCACTCACAAAGCGGTGGTAACAACCCAGACGGACACTCGCAGGAGAGTTAGTCCTACCACTAACTACGGTACACCAGCATATTAATAACAAGGTTGTCGGATGACATCGTTACAAATTCTGTAAATTACTTAAAATTATTCCACATAAATAAAACTAAAATAAAATTCCGGAAGCCAAATAAATCTGAGTACAATATAAATTGAAAAAAATATCCTTAAAACGTCCTCGCCTTATAATCCCTAATTTTCGACTAAGAAAATTACTAAGCGTATAATTTTGACAATATAAAAGAATCCGGAAGCAGTCCCACTCATAAACCATTCTAAAACTCGCACATTTCCTGCGCTATTAAATTACATTTCTTCGCCTACGTTCTAATTTTATTTAATGCCGAATATATTTTCCCTCTGTAGTGAACCAATTGTATACTATAGCCCCTTGAGCGTTTGAGCAGGGCTAACAAGGCTTTACTTCTACTATGTCCTGCTCATATTTTTCTGAGTTAATCCATATTTATTCGTGACCCTTGCGCAACGGCTGCTGGTACGCGATAAGGTCCTAGACTTTATACTGTAACGCTGTTAATATTTTTCGGAGGAAACTTGATCGACCTACGCGCAACATCGCAGAATTTTTCTGGCATAAAAGCTTGAAGGGTTAAGTTAGGAAAAAAGCTATTGTGTGACTGTAAGATTGGTGTCGATTCTGTTATTCATATCTAAACCTAATTTTAGTTTCGCTCCTTCTTATTCTTTTTTTATGTTATTTGGTAACGAGACGAGCTGGTCGTTTGCCTGATGGTAAGCAGTAATTTCACTGGATACTCTGCTCATCAAACCGGAACACAGTAATGCTTGCACACTACTGCTTAGCGGCAGACTTTACGAGCAAAGCGGTGGTAACAACCCAGACGGACACTCGCAGAAGAGTTAGTCCTCCCACTAACATAACACATTCCAACACATAATAAGAGAAAGAGATGGAAGATGTTTGACAGATCTAAATTTAGCTTTAGAGATGTCAAATATCTTCCATCCTTGATAAATTAGACGCCCTTAAATTCATTGCCGTTAAATTTAGACTAGACACAAGCAATTGGGCTCATTTGACAGGTCTAAAATATGTTCCATCTCTTTCTTATGTTCTCATTTAGAAAGAGAGATTAAAACTCAAATTAAGTTTAGGTATGTAATGACAGAATCGACATCATTATTGCTGTACTAAAAATCTCTAAATAAACAGTTGAGAATGCAGGGTTGGAGTATAAGAAATCAGAAGTAATAAACAGCAAACAACTTGACATTAAGGAGAAACGATTCATTTGTGGATGGCCCTTACTTTTATGGATGTCAGATAAAACTATTAACAACAGAAGAATAAACTAGCTGAAGTATCTTTGTGTTGCTTGATAGGTTACGTATATATGATTATGTTATTGTTCATATTCGGTTTCGTTTGGATTAAACGACACGAGTCTGCGACATGCGGCCACACTCTGTATGAGGATTTGTGATCTCGACTGATGTGCGGTCAACGGTGTAGCGTGCCTAGAAGAAACCTATTCACTCTCGTCTTGAAAACTCCCAGTTTATAGCTATTGATAAACACAGAGGCCGGCAAAGAATTCCACTCGTTAGCCGTCCGTTTAATGAAGCAAAACGCTTGTTACGGATTGGAGGCATATCAACTATATACTGGGGACGCAGTGCCGTACCTCTTAGTCGTCCAATGGTAGAAAGGAGGTACAGGAATCAAGGGTAATTCCTTCTTTCAAATAATGTGTTTTTGCTTTGTAAGCATAATTCACCCGACAAGCATAACCCAACAATATATATTTGCGACTAGCTGCTGACCGTAGTTTCACCCGCGCGGAGATATTGGATTTTGGTTTTATTTTTTTGCGCGGAACCCTAATTCTTTTTCTAAAATAAAAGTAGCCTAAGTTACTCCTTGTAACATCAGCTATCTGCCAGTGAAGGTCCAGTCAAAATCGGCCCAGCCGTTTTGGAGATTACCCGGAACAAACAGACACAAAGACAAAAATTTTAAAAATGGTTGTTTTGTTATAGGTACCGTATATACTTTCATATGCATTTGGTAAAAAGCTGTTATTTTAATATTACAAACAGACACTTCAACTTTATTTATTTGTATAGATTAGTTAGACAGAATTCAAGCGCCCGCTCTAGTTATCTCGTCAAAACTAGATGCTTAGTTGCAAACAACTCGCGGCTACGTTGTTAGCAACTTGAAAATAGGTTAGTGTGACGGCTTGTAAATATTACGGAACTGAAGTGGACCCAAAATGGAAGCCAGTGGCTAGTTTTATAAATAAACTACTGAGCTTTGTATTCATTGTAAAAGATTTTTAGATTACTTGAAAGTTTTGTTAGTGGTAGGACTAACTCTTCTACGAGTGTCCGTCTGGGTTGTTACCACCACTTTGCTCGTGAAGTCTGCCATCAAGCAGTAGTGTGCAAGCGTTACTGTATTCCGGTTTGATGAGCAGAGTAGCCAGTGAAATTACTGGGCTTATGAGACTTAATACCTAATGTCTCAGGGTAACGAGCGCACTGCAGTGCCGTGCAGGCATTTGTGTTTCAAAGTTCAGAATGGCACTGCAATTGTTATGGGCCGGCGTTATATTTACCATCAGCGAACGACCAGCTCGTCTCATTACCAAATAACATAAAAAAACTATGCCCCAATTTATAAGCGCATTTAAGTTTCAATTATCCACTCATATACTATCCTACACAGTGCTATACAGTGCCCCAATCAAAGTCTCACTCGCAATTGGATTTGAGACGGCATAACTAAGCTCAGTCTAAGGCTGGATTTACACGAAGCTGCCTCTTTGTTATAAGCGTTTGTCACTCGAGTTAATCCGAAACAACAACACGCCAGCCTCTGGTCTTGGTAACCAATCACTGCAGGCTGCTGTCCTTGTGGGTGGGCACACTGAGAATTAGTTGCGTGAACAATATTAAGTTAAGATTCCGACGTGGTTGTGTCCCGTTGTCTGTAGCCTAAGAGTCTGCAATCAGGTACTGATAATGAAAATAAAAACAGTACCCTTATATTATGATCACTTTGTTACTCGTCTTGCTGTCCGTTTGACAAGTCCTGTATAGTCTGTCAAGTATCTAAAAAGTAGATTAAGTTATTATAACTTTGAAATGAATATCTAAAGCCCTTATTCATAAAGTTCCGTAACTTACTTTACTAGAAAGTGTTTTGTATCGTTTTCACGCGTAACACCTTCCGTCAACGAGAAGTTGGCAGAGCAGTTTAAAGCATAGATTATCTTATTGAGCTTTTATGAATAAGGGCGTTATTGTTTTAAAGTCCACAGCCAACTCTACATATTTCTGTTACTTTTTAGATTGACGAAAAAAAGGAAAGCCTTACATAGCGTTGATGCAAAAAATTATCGCATTATCAAAAACCATAAAATATTTTCCATTCACGTACAGTCATAATGATTACTTTAGCATGAAAAAAAAACCTATTGCACAAATATATTTTTTTATACTATGGGTCAAAGAGACGGGCCGGTCCTTTTCCTGGTGGTAAGCATAACGCCGGCCCATAACAATTGCAGTGCCACTCAGAACTTTGAAACACAAAGGCCTGCGCGGCACTGCATTGCGCTCGTTACCCTGAGACATTAGGTATTAAGTCTCATAAGCTTAGTAGATAAAGGAAAAGAAACATTATTATCTATAGGTATATTACGCCTAAGCAGAAAGCGCATCTTTTTTAAAGTGGCGAATATGAGATTCGAATGTTGAGATATTTGTACGTAGGCACTATAGAGTAAAGAAAATTGATATAAAAAAGTTGACTGCTATCAAAAAAAAAAACAGAATAACTTGTGCGTATAGGAGCTTAGCTTTAAGAGGAAAATTATTTTTATTCAAAGAATACAAAAACAACGAAACTGTATCAAACTAAAACCTTTAAGATTAGCCCAAAAAGAAACAAACATGCTAACACTTGACAAAACCACTTGCAATATCTTCAATCACACCGAAGCGATACATCGATCACGCATCACCGATCAACGAGCCCGCTCTTCGAATGCTCTCGCTGTGTCGAGAGCACTCCAATTTATTGGATATCAAGCTGTCAGTGCGTTTGATGTCGCAGTCACACGTTACGGGGAGCGATGATTGTATTCACTTCTCTTTCAGTAGCATTGAGCGTGCCAGTAGGGATTCATCGGAACTGTTCGTATTGGCATGAGAGCTAAAACGAGAGACGAATGCAAGTAACGAGTATTCGGTTTAAATGTTTCAAGGTTCGCAGAAAGAAGCCAGTTTCTGTTTTATCAATTATTGGCAATTGGTTTATAAGCTATTTTTAGTTGTAAACAATTTGTGAAATCAAACTCAATGTATCATTGGAGATAGATTGGAGGTATTGGTGAGATGACATAAAAAGACGACCGGCAGAAGCATGGATGATTAGAATGAATACCGGTAAAATCCAGTATGGACTAATGATGTCTTATTCTTTTTGTAGTTGTGTGATTATCTATTAGAAATTTTCTATTCAGCTACTCGAGCAATCTTTTACTTCATCTATAAAATCAATTTGCTTGTCTACTTCCTTTGATCTCGAGTTGTTATGAACGATGCTGGTTCAATAACCAGCTAGGAGGATATATTATTATGTACTTAGGTATACTTCCCTTTTTTATATCTTTTAATACCTACGGACGTCAGAATGCTTATAGTTTTCTTTATTTTGAGGCTGACATTATTCTGTAAAACCTAGCAGTGCATCCAGTGCACGCGTAATCATAAAGAAGAGTGCGCTTGTAGCTTTTAAAGATTGTATTGTACATTTAAAACACCTTAAAAAATGGTCGAGCATTTTTCATAACTCATCTTCTTTACTCTCGATAGCTGAACATTTAGCAATGATCTTATGTGTTGATATGGTTAACGGTTTGAACAAGTTAACATTTATATTCAGACCCAGAATATGTTGGCTCTAAAAAAGGTTAACGGCCGTTGTACACCGATAAGTTGGCGACTAATTTCCAACTTAAAGCTAGTAGCTAGCTAAGACACACACGACAATTTCCTTCACAGAGAGCTTAAGCTTACTGAAACATCTACATATTATGAATTGTCAGCAGATCTTATTACAACTAAGTTGTTGTCACATACAAATCATACTAGAGCAAGTGACCTACAGTGAGTCTTGGTTTCCTATGCTAGATTGCTCAATTTTTTTTATGCTATTTGGTAACGAGACGAGCTGGTCGTTTGCCTGATGGTAAGCATAACTCCGGCCCATAACAATTGCAGTGCCACTCAGAATTTTGACACACAAAGGCCTGCGCGGCACTGCAGTGCGCTCGTTACCCTGAGACATTAGGTATTAAGTCTCATAAGCCCAGTAATTTCACTGGCTACTTGGCTCATCAAACTGGAACACAGTAATGCTTGCACATTACTGCTTGGCAGCAGACTTCACGAGCAAAGCGGTGGTAACAACCCAGACGGACACTCGCAGAAGAGTAACATTGAACAGATAACATTTTTT
Source organism: Crocallis elinguaria (assembly GCA_907269065.1). Lineage (NCBI taxonomy): Eukaryota > Metazoa > Arthropoda > Insecta > Lepidoptera > Geometridae > Crocallis > Crocallis elinguaria. The sequence goes on along the minus strand of OU026079.1, from coordinate 2,954,525 downwards.
GTTAGTGGTAGGATTAACAGTTAGTCCTACCACTAAAAAAAAATGTTATCTGTTCTACAAAAGTGCCTGCCACGGAAGAAGTTTGAATTGAAAGAAAATCAATACATTGGAATATAATCGTGAGTTACGTAATCATGGCCAGTTACAAAAAACAACGTATTTGCCCTACTGCCTTGAACTGTACTAAACCCACGATGATTGTATTCGCTCCTGTCAATGGCTTCGCAGTGAACCTACTGACGTTGAATATTGAATGTTGATACTGTAAACACGAGGTAATGTCGGTTTTGAGGGCTCCATCCGAGCGAAAACTCGGTGGATTTTTTACTCTGTGACATTCGTTGGGTAATTTTATTCTGGTCGGCGGTAAAGCGGTAGCTTCTGGAATATTTTTTGTCTGGTGGTGTATGTTTTAGCATTTCAAGGGCGCGTTATTATTTTTAATTTAGTGAGATCATCTTAGAAGTAAAAACAAAACACGGTATAGCTATTTCGCTTTCATGCAAAACTAATTAATAATCTTTATGCCTACTCGATCATTAAGGTTCTTAGCACTAGAGCAGCGATCTAATAAACCACAAATCATCGTTTCTCTCCGTCAAGACTCGGAGTCTACACCTTCTATCATCCAATATTATTCGGTTAGGTGGCTTAATTGCGTGTGTAATGTGCCTCAGCCAATTGATGTACAGTCACAGTAAGAAAAGGTTCGTCACCTTAACGTGTAACAGTAAGCGGTAAGCTATTTTCGCTTGCGCAGTAGTTATTTTGTGTTGTCCCCTTACTTAAACCTATTTGTCTAGTCTAGCCGGTATAGCGTTACCGTGACAACGATTCTGTTATAATAAGATTTATGAACAAAGACAAAATTAATAGCGACCTACTTTGACAGTTAAATAAAATAAATTAGATTTATTTTTCAAAATATCCAGGCCATTAAGAAGGTTTTATGTTGATGTAAACTAGACATTGGCCAAAGTTGAATGCTATCTTAACCTTTGTTATCACTGTAAAATAACTGATAAATACTAGTATTGAATAAAGTAGTCAGCTAACTGCCGTAAGATCAAAAGGTAGTTTAGTGTCTTTACGTGATAAAGGAAAGAATTTGAAAACAGACGAAGTTATTCCTACCATGACTGTACCTATCACGATCGTTTAGAGATGGTGTAAGTCATGGTTTAGCCGGACGGTGGATTTTTGAGTACACTTCTCAGCAAAACTGTGATGAATAAACGGTAGCAGTGTAATTTGTAGGAATATTTTTAACCCCAAATATTTGTGTATAATTAATAATATGAAACTTTATCTCTCACATAAAGCACCACACGCATGTAGGTGTACCTCGTAACGCCGCTGTGCTATGGCCACCCTCCGGCTCGATCATCAGACCGGCTTCGTGACATCATCGTATTGCATTGTCCTCTGATTTACATATATGTAAAAATTAGGCTCAATCGAACACCACGAAATGGGTGAAACTTAGTTTGCAAGATTTAACATAACCAAACATACATACACACATTGTTAGTTCAATAATACCTTGTAAAAAATGTGCTAGAAGTAGAAACGTATATTATATTTTCATAGGTATACAGCCTTATAAGTTCGGTACTTAATTATTAGCGCGTGCAGGTGTTATGACACAATTTGGATTTTTTGAAAAGGTCGAAAAAAGAACAGCACTTCCTTCGAAAAAAAAATCCAATTCAATTCTAAGTTTATCAAATTCACAATCTGCAACGACATCGTCACTTCAAATCAAATAAGATAATATTGATCGAACACTAACATGACAAGAGTAGAAGAGAGCACTAATTACTAAACCACAAAGATTATAATAAATAATATTATAAAAGTCGATGTAACAAAAGTTACTTAAATAAACACGACTGCCCTAGCCATGTGTCACTCGGGATGATGTAAGGATTCTAACGGTGCCCCATACAACCAAATCTGTTGAGGCTTTAAAAGTTATGCTGGAATAAAGAAACTCACAAACAGACGTATAAACATATATACATGAACCTTAAAAACATTACACTCCTGTTTTGTGCAATCGTGTAATAATGACAAGATTAGAATTTTTTTTTATGCTATTTGGTATCGACACGAGCTGGTCGTTTGCCTGATGGTAAGCATAACACTGGCTAAGAACAATTGCAGTGCCACTCAGAACTTTGAAAGACAAAAGCCTGCGCGGCACTGCAGCGCGTTCGTTACTCTGAGACATTAGGTATTAAGTCTCATAAGCCCAGTAGTTTCACTGGCTGCTCTGCTCTTCAAACCGGAACACAGTAATGCTTGCACATTACAACTTGACGGCAGACTTCACGAGCAAAACGGTGGTAATGACGGACACTCGCAGAAGAGTTAGTCCTACCACTAACAATTAGATTAATATACTTCCACACTATCAAAAACTACAGTGGTCAAAAGGAAAAACATCGAAAAGAAACTAACGCAAAAACTACACATCCCACTATAACAAGAACGCAAATGAGACATCCCCAAAATTATACATGTAAGTGAAACCACATGGGGAGACGTTACGTAACTTGTTACGTAAACTTACGCAAGATCATACGTTTCACCATCGCAGAGTCCGGGGAATAACAGACTGCTATTAAGAAAGCGTTGTCCTTGCCTATTGCAGCCATTAGACGTATAAAAGTCCCGTTAATCCTGCCCTTGACCAAAACAAAACCAATTATGCTTCTAATAAATCACCGTGTTCGGGCAATGGCGAACCCACGTAGTTAAGCAATAGTTTCATCTTTTCCAACGAGAAATTGAACTTTAGTTTGTAAAACAGAAGATTTAGAATTGCGTGATCTTTGTTGGATAATTTATTTATTTTTCAATTGTTTTTACGTTTCGTCTAACATGATGTTAGGACATAATTATATAGAACGTTTTCCAGGTTTTGTTTGATTTGACTTGGTGTGCGTTTAATTATCTGAGAACCTATTCGAACCTATCTCAAGTTTTCTTCAAAATTATGATCGATTCATATGCGACTTTTTATCTCTAATATTAAATTTTAATTCTAATTTTAAAACGTCCCACTTTTTTTGAGAAAGTTTCAATAATTAAAAACAAATATACAACTATCAAATTACACTCTCCCGTATTTTAAAGCTACAGCCTCACCATATAATGACTAGCATATTCACATAAAAGCAGCCTCAAAATGCGCATCGCTCGTTAAAACCTTCATTAATAGCGAGTAATGATGTATTCCAGAGCCCGTTACGCGTCGGTGTAAATGACGCCGCCTATTCGAAACTGTTACTCTTTTGTGAGGGCGCTCGTTACGCCACGGTCTCATTGAGGCTGGTTGACTTTGAACAAAAGACTGAGCTGGGAGCTCAAAAGTTGTGTATGTCTGCATTGTTGGTTAGAACGGAAGAGAATACGAGGGGAGAGTGTACATCTAAAATTCTCTTTATAATACATTACGCCACTTTATGATAGAAACTCAGTTAGTGGTAGGAATAACTCTTCCGCGAGTATCCGTCTGGGTTGTTACCACCGCTTTGCTCGTGAAGTCAGCCGCCAAGCAGTAGTGTGCAAGTATTACTGTGTTCCGGTTTGATGAGCAAAGAACGGAACCCTATTTCTTTTTCTAAAATTAAAGTAGCCTAAGTTACTTGTAAGCCTTGTAAGATCAGCTATCTGCCAGTGAAAATCCTGTCAAAATCGGTCCAGCCGTAATATTAATATTGTATAACCCGCGGGAACTATGTGTTATTCCAGAACCTAAACCCTAGTTTAGGTTCTGGAAGATACCTATATCTACATTCCAAATTTCATCAAAATCGGTAGATACGTGGTAACAAACATTCACACAAGCACATACACACGCACACACAGAAACTTTCGCATTTATAGTATTAGTAGGATAGGTACTAAGTCACAACAGTACATTTTTGGGAATCCACCATAAACTAATTTTTCCAACCAATAACTTAAAACAGACTAAGCCAGTATCTTTTTGACATTCCAAACACTTTCCAGTAGAGAAATATGCAGCCATCCAATTACCCGCCCTTGATAGCCAACCGAGAATAACTCAAGTTATTTGTTATCGTCGAAGAGACGAGCATGTTGATAAATGAATGAGGAAATTGCTTTCCACTCGCTCGATTGCGCACATTATAGAGGCGACTACAAAAACATGTACAACGCTTTAGTACCTTGTGGTAGTAAATACGCTAGCACTTGTTTCATAACTCGTGAGAATGACAGTTTTCGATATACGACAAGGTGTTAGACACGGTGAGTTTGAATTGGTAGGTACGTTATCCCGGAAGTGATAACACAATACAATACAATACAATACAAAATACTTTATTGTACACCAGACTTATAAATTAAACAGTACATAAATATTAAGACACTCTAAAGTACAATGGGCGGACTTATCACTAAAAGCGAACTCTTCCAGTCAACCTTTGTATGGAGAGAACTAATGGAGTGAGAGAGGTCGGTAGTGTAAACAAATAAACAAAAGAAAAAGAAAAAAAAGAAAAATTATGTATACAAATTTTAGAAATTGTTTTCTGTTGTAGGTATGGTATATATTTTCATAAGCATGTAGTGAAAAGCTGTTATTTTGATAGTACAGACAGACACTTCAATTTTACTTATTTTGTAGTATGTCCAAGATGCATAGATTTGTATTAGAAGTTAGTAGTTTTTTTTACCGATGGAAGCTTCATGATTGCTGAAGTTTTTCTAGATATACAAAGAAAAACAACTGGCTGCGACAGAACACAACAATATACCACTGATGAGTTGTTTGTACGTGACACAAACAACTCGTTGCTTGGCATACCTATGTATTTCTAGTTTCCTCCTTATTAAATAAACACGAGTGTGTTTGTTGGTTTGTCTTTCTTTACACGCAGCAACAGATCGGGTTGCTTTTTTGCATTGAGATTGTTTGTAGGCCGAAATGACAGGTTGCTTTTTACTCCAAAAAAGTTCACGCTCTTCTGAAATCTGCGTGTAGGTGAGTAGTAGCTAATCCTTCTAATATTATAAACAAGATAGTTTGTGAGGATGGATGGATAGATTTTCGTAACTTTTTCACGCAATAACTATACGGAATGGATATTGACGTAACTTTACATAGTTATAGCTACTTCATCAGAATAACAGATAGACTACAGTTTACCTTTTTGTTTGCTTTTGTACACTTTCAAATGCTTACATTTTCATCTCACACCATTTACGGGGCAATCTTCTATAATCCAAATCCAGAAATTCCATTTTAAAAAAGCAAACATCCCAATGGGACCAACCTACGTGCAAACTACCTACATCTAGGCACGGAATAGCAGACAATACGTCTTTTGTCGCCGATTGTACCCACCGCCCATTGTCATGGTAAACGGCACGAGATTGCTTTTGCTAGCGGTCAGTACTCTCTAAGTAAAATATAGGTAGGTGTAACCTGCAGCTTGAGTGTGGATGTGTGAGTACGTAGGTGTGAGTTCAAGTTGCGGCAAGCTCTAAAGATTACCTCTGACAATCATATCAATGAATGCATGATGGTAGGGCAATTTCCGGTGCGCACCTCTTTAGCTACTAATGTCAAGTTGAAAATTCGTAAATATTACTAATGTAACTCTTTTTTTTTAATGTTATTTGGTAACGAGACGAGCTGGTCGTTTGCCTGATGGTAAGCATAACGCCGTCCCATAACAATTGCAGTGCCACCCAGAACTTTGAAACACAAAGGCCTGCGCGGCACTGCAGTGTGCTCGTTACCCTGAGACATTAGGTATTAAGTCTCATAAGCCCAGTAATTTCACTTGATACTCTGCTCATAAAACCGGAACACAGTAATGCTTGCACACTACTGCTTGGCGGCACACTTACCTCACAAAGCGGTGGTAACAACCCAGATGGACACTCGCAGAAGAGTTAGTCCTCCCACTAACAAAACTTCTCGTTCGTATAGTCTACTCTACTACTCGTAGAAACGTATGATAAACACAACACCACATTGTGGGTTAACTTAAGTTTACAATCCAAATGTTAATTAAACACTGCTTTGTAGAATTCCAACCACATTTTTTTTATGAATATATTATTAAACTAGCAATGAATTTATACAATAAAATATTTCTTGTGCTGAGATTTTAGTTTTTCTTTGTGGGACTTGATAAAAATCCGCTTTATTTACTAAAGTGCAGTGTTATGTAAGTACAGTATGGGTATTACTGATAAGTGGCTGGTTTTGAATCGCGCTATCATTCACGTTTGTTAGTGGGAGGACTAACTCTTCTGCGAGTGTCCGTCTGGGTTAGTACCACCGCTTTGCTCGTGAAGTCTGCCACCAAGCAGTAATGTGCAAGCATTACTGTGTTACCGTTTGATGAGCAAAGTAGCCAGTGAAATTACTGGGCTTATGAGACTTAATACCTAATGTCTCAGGGTAACGAGCGCACTGTAGTGCCACTCAGGCCTTTGTGTTTCAAAGTTCTGAGTGGCACTGCAATTGTTACGGGCCGGCGTTATGCTTACCATCAGGCCAACGACCAGCTCATCTCGTTACCAATAACATAAAAAAAATTACTTTAGCAGGCAATTTTATACAGCCGGCTGCGAAAACAAATATGTGACAAGTGTTACAATTATAAAACGAGCTTAAACCCATACTGCTATAAATATTGTTGTGTTACATTATTATATGGGCACTTTTAACCGGAGATTAATGCTCACAAACCCGGTTTAACTCAGAAAACGTGTTTATTAAGAGAGTTTGCTCTAGTCGATTACCAGCTTGATTTACTAGAAAATGCGCTTTGTTTTGCACCCCTAGTTAATTAGCTCTTGTGTTCTTTATGAATAGAGTTTGTTGACTCTTATTTGTTTCAGTTTTTTTTTATAATAATTTGGCTTGCGTTTGACCGCCATCTCACCTGCGGCGCAAGTACGAATCTTTTCAATCGATAAAATTCGATAATATTCGATGATGTTCGATAAAATTGACAAGTCTAATCGATAAAACCCACTTTATCGATTTGGACTGTCAATTTTATCCAATTTTATCGACCCGAATATATCCGTATTTGCGCCGCTGATGTTAATTAATGTGAGTTTTCGTTTGACGTGGATTTCATCTGCTTAACACATGTTTAGGGTGTGTTTATATTTTGAGTCTTACCTCAAAAAATTTAAACATACCCTAAAAACCCTAAACACCAGTTAAGCAGCGTTTTACTCCTAAACATGCCTTAGTCGCGTGTAAAAATAGGTACAACCACAAATTTTGTTTTAAGTAGTGTCTAACCATTGCCGAACTCCATTCTGTTATCACATATTTAATATAGACGTTTATCTTTAACTGAAAGGGCGTCTAAAAAATGATTTTGTTGTAACAAGGTATGTCTTCTGACCTTAAAAGTCACAAAGAGGGACAATTACACGTTAACCCTCAGTAAAAGATGACCAGCCTCTGCCTCATTTTGGGGGAAAGGTCACTCCCGCGTGAGAGATCGCCAATTCTTGCCGCACATTACGCCAAATGTCGGAAAACAAGCAATTTATATGGAAAACAAGACCTATTAGTCTTGGAGATACGGAAAGATCTTGTTACTTACAACAAAAGTTGTTTTTTTTTTTAATTCATATTTTATACATGGCGATCGTGATCCGAATGTGTGACTCAAAAATTTTGTAAGTTTTTTAGTTATTTAGCGTCGGTATTTTTTATAGCCTTGGCTTTTCTATATTTCACCTTCTTTGCGTCAAAACTTCAATCCTTCAGTAATGATACAATCCAGCAGCTTTTTCACTAAAATATACACAATTGGAGATAAGGCAAACAAACAGTAACGTTCAGGCTTTTGGAACAAGAAATTCGTAACTTGTAGTTGTGCCCGTGGGACTGAACGCTAAGCGTTCGCTCCATTGCTTCTCCATTGTTGCAAAATTGTGTTCGCCAGGATATTTGAGAGAATACATCATAATGAAAACAAAATTTATAGTTTTGGGGCAACTATTAACTTATTTTATTAATTTTTTATACTATTTGATAACGAGTTGTAAAAGAAGGTGGGTTAATCGAGTGACATTAATAATGATTTATTTTTATTTCGGTATGTTAAAAGACTTGTTATTTATGTTTAAAAGACTTGTTATTATTTTTTTAACACAAAAGAATCCAAATCTTTTACGGCAATGAAAATCGGATTTCCGTTTCTTTTTTATTGGGCTTTTCTTGTCAAATTAGCCTTGTACAAAACATTCCTTCTTGCCAAAATGTCATGATTTTAGGTCAATAAAAACACCACCACCAACCAGGACCTATAATATAGGTTATAATCTAATTTATATTTATAATCTATTTATAGGTCCTCAAGACTCAATTGGCACTGAGTCGAGGTAGGTCGGTAGTGAAATTACCTACTGGGCTTGGCTTATGAGTCATAGGGGCAGCTTAGACGCTCAAGCAAACGTACGTAACAACGCTTTTGCGTCAAGCGCGCATTTCGAGTATCACGAAATCCGCGCTTGACCCAAAAGCGTTGTTATTCTGACAAGCAAACGTACGTTTGCTTGAGCGTCTAAGGTGCCCCTTAGACCTAATGTCTCAGGGGCGCCCTGCAGTGCTGCGCAGGCCTTTGTGTTTCAAAGTTCTGAGTGGCACTGCAATTGTTATGGGTCGGCGTTATGCTTACCATCAGGCAAACGACCAGCTCGTCTCGTCAATAAGAAGTAAAAAGGACGTAATTTGCGTTTGCGTTATTTGGGTACGGAGGAAAGTTGAAGTTATTCATATATTTATATATATATTATATAAGTTTCATATACAGTTGGCAATATCAGTTACATCAGGCTGTAAACATTTAATGCTCTTGATTCCCATTACAAAGAACCATTACTCGATAAAAACCTGTATAAAGCCTTTTTCAAAATAATTCCATTGCCTTTTCTCAAAACGTTGTGTCAAAAAACGCGACTCAAAGGCCACTTTATTTTGGTCACGCTTTGGGCTGTTAATGAAAATAATAGGAAAGAAAGAGCTTTCCACAGAGTTATAACTGATAGAAGCGTCATGTGGAGGAAATTAGCTTGTGTGGGAATTTGAAGAAGTGTGAGTGTCATTTGTTTTTCCATGTTGGGTGTTATAAATAAACGTTTTATTGAGCCAATTCGGTATCTCTGTCAATAATTAGTTGTATTGGGCGAAATTTTGAGAGCGGGTATGTGAAATGTTCTCAACCCCTAATTAAAGAATTGTTTTTACCGATTTGTGACATTTTTAGTAGGTACTATGATCGCAGTTGATTCGATATAATATTTTGATCCTTATAATAAACTAGCTGCTGCATTCGGTTTCACCCGCGTGGAGATATTGGATTCTATTTTTACGCGGAACCCTCTTTTTCTAAAATAAAAGTAACCTAAGTTACGCCTTATAACATCAGCTATCTGCCAGTGAAAATCCCGTCAAAATCGGCCTAGCCGTTTCGGAGATTACCCGGAACAAACAGACAGACAAAATATTTAAAAATGGTTGTTTTGTTATAGGTACCGTATACACTTTCATATGCATTTAGTAAAAAACTGTTATCTTTATATTACAAACAGACACTTCAATTTTATTTATATGTATAGATTGTCTATCTCTTTCAGCAACAGCTATATCCATGGAGCAGACCTCTAGGCGTCTGCTTTGTATTCAGTCAGTCGGCGAACAATAAAGGGCGGTCCCGAAGGGCCGCGCTGTCACCAAACTCGGGGACGACTCGTGGGACTTTGAGGTTTTCGGATATATTTTCGGGTTAGAAAACAAACTTTAGGACTATTTTATATACTTCACATTGAAGGACAGTTGGTGACATTTTAAAATTATATTTCCTTATGTTTCGTTGTTCTGCGTCGCACTATTATTACGAACAGTTCTAAAACAATTTTCTCGACTCGTTAAGGTCGTAAATGTTATAAAAAACATTTCTAGGAAAAGTAATTGGTTCAAAAAGGCACTTTTGCCTCTACTCATTTTTAAAACTAGTTATAATAAGGAAACTTGTATATAGAACATAATTATGTACATAACATATTATTTTCTTAATCACACTATTACCATTGTATAAAAATGAGTACCTAATCGGGTCACGTCTCATAATTAAAATGAGTATTCCGAAAGGAGTCCTTCTTCTTCTTCTTCTCTATTACTAAAAAATTGTAATTCAACACCGAGTCCCAACAAACAGTCCTACGCCTTTATTCATAAAAGCTCAATAAGATAATCTATGCTTTAAACTGCTCTGTCATTTCTCGTTGATGGAAGCTGTTACGCGTGAAAACGAGACAAAACACTTTACAGTAATTAAGTCAGTTATGGAACGTTTATGAATAAGGAGGCTAATGTTTAGTTTGCGACTCAACGTAAGCACTTAAATAAATATGAAAATTTCTCTTGTGTACTCTACAAACATGTCAATTTTGCTAACTTTTTTGGTCATAAATTTGGCCTAATCTTAATGTTTGCCCAAGTTTAAGCTGAAGCCAGTAATGTACCTATTCTCAGTAATGTATCTAGTACTGATACCTCCGTGTCACAGCTCCTGGAGCTGATTTGTATTCAACCAATGGACGAACAATAAAGGGTTGGACCGCGCCACCAAACTCGGACTTGGGGCAAAGTGGCAGGTGTTCTTTAGTTTTGGAGAACGCTGAAAGTACGCCATGTTTGCGCTTTGAGAACTTTTTAGATGATGTTGTTTATATATACAAATAAATAAAATTGAAGTGTCTGTTTGTAACATCAAAATAACAGCTTTTTACCAAATGCATATGAAAGTATATACGGTACTAAGAACAAGACAATCATTTTTAAAATTTATGTTTGTCTGTCTGTCTGTTTTTCTGGCCAAACTCCGAAACGGCTGGGCTGATTTTGACGGGACTTTCACTGGCAGATAGCTGATGTTATAAGGAGTAATTTAAGCTACTTTTATTTTAGAAAAAGAATTAGGGTTTTGCGCAAAAAAATAAAAACCATGTGAAATCCAATATTTCCGCGCGGGTGAAACCGCGGGCAACAGCTAATGTATGATATAATGTTTTAATCCAGATCATGACTTTTAAAACGCGTATCGTTTCCAAAACTATACTTCTAAGTACTAGATGGTAGGACTAACTCTTTTGCGAGTGTCCGTCTGGGTTGCTACCACCGCTTTGCTCGTGAAGTCTGCCGCCAAGCAGTAATGTGCAAGCATTACTTTGTTCCGGTTTGATGAGCAGAGTAGCCAGTGAAATTACTGGGCTTATCAAATTTAATACCTAATATCTCAGGCCGGTAACGAGCGCACTGTAGTGCCGCGCAGTCCTTTGTGTTTCAAAGTTCTGAGTGTCACTGCAATTGTTATGGGCCGGCGTTGTGCTTACTATCAGGCAAACGACCAGCTCATCTTGTTATCAAATAATATTAATAAAAAAATTATTTTCCGTTGTACTGCGGAAGAGGAACGAAGGCCTCGAAAGCGGTAAAGTAAGCAATCATCGGGAAAGTCGAAAGTACAGCGTAAGTTTGAACAATAAATACTTACGATAGTTTTAACTAAGCAAACTATATATTTTACCTTCATATAATCAGATATTCTACAAAGGGATAGCTCGTTATGTGAGCACAAAAATGCCCTAAAAATAATTGCATAAAAATAATTCCTACAGCTAATTGCATCTCAGTAAATTAAACAGATGCACTATCTACAGGCCATTGTCCCTGCAGATAAAAGCATAACCCCTTTAGGTCTTTGGCATCGTCACGGAGTAGAAGATTCGGATAGCAGATGATTTGTTGACTGATTCCAAGCTTTAAATCGCAAAGTTTAAATATTTTTGACTGTAGTTTTTTTCCATAACTAATATCATCAGGGTTCAAAGCACTCTATTTTGAATTCACTCAGTAGACGAACACGAAAGGGTCCCCCCAGAGGATAACATTGTCACTAAACACAGGCTCAAGGCAAAGAGCCAGCTGCTCTATTTTTTGGGGTAACTACTGTTAGTATAAGGGTTATTTTTTGCGTGGGGGTACATTTCTTGTTTTTGCTTTATTTCCCAATAATAATAACGTAGAACTCGGTGGTAGAATAACCATTTCAAAAAAACGCATACAAATGCTGTTTGATAACGAGACGAGCTGCCTAGGAAAAGGACTGAATGCCTCGAAACCGGTCATGCAAGCAATCATCGGGAATGTCGGAAGTACATCATAAGTTTAATGCGTGTTAAAGATAAATAACAATGACATTAAAGATTGGACGTAAATAAACATACATACATGCCTACAGGCATACTAGTACAAACATTGAAAGTTAAATAAACGCTTGTAAAAACTGTGTATTTAAAATTTATTTCAGAGCACATTCCGTTCTGTTTATATCTTTGCTGTTAATTACACGGATTGTTTGCGGCTGGCCATTGCATACTGTATAAGCAAAATAAGCAACGCTTATCCTGCAGCTGTCGACTTTGCTTGTTTTATATTTTACTTTTATTTGTAGATTATTTTTAGAAGTTCTTGTTAGTAAATAACGCAATTTATAGTTGGTATTAAAAAGTTTATAAGTACTATCAACTTTATATTGCGTCCATGGTTGAGTTTGCAGAACATTCAAGTTTCCCGAACAGTCAAGGTTTAAATATTTGAAAGATTTATTGCACAATTAAAACACACCTTACAGGTATTTTTATATATCGCACACTAGGTCAAACCATTTCTCGTGAGCGCTGCTAAACATAGATAACAATGTATAATGCATATTGTACAGAAGTAAAGAAACTTAATAGAAAAATTATGGTCTCAACGCGAACAACTAGAAGTCGCAGAAGTATAGGTAGAAGCAGGCGCCGTGCTCGTGGTCCCAACCACAACCACAATAATCGATACGATATGCGTCAAGCGGGGATCGTGGTTTTTCCATGGTTTTCTCGTGGTCTACGATTGATGCTTATCCATCAATTATGAATTAGGTGTGAGAGCTGCCTTACGCTAATCTTAACATGTAGGACTAATGCATCAATATGTACCCAAAAGGTAATGACAACCGTGCATACAGCATATAAATAATATATATCATTATTATGAAAAAAAAACTACTATTAGCATACCTACTATTTTACATCCGTCTTATATCCATAAAAAGAAAAATAATTTCGTCAGCATAAATAAAAAAATATCTGCCAATTCCTAAGGGGACTGCACATAAAAACCAAACACACAGTCAGGGTGAAGCAAGCCGACATTTACATACAAAGAGTGATTTTATAAAGCACACCGCGACCCGTGTTTTCTCTTTAAACACACTTCCGGAGAGTGAGGCAGGGTTGCCAATAACGTGTTTTTTTTTTCATATGATTAACATTTGGACGCATTTTCTTCTTCTCTCGTAACAAACTTTCGATGGTCCTTTAATAAATTTTATACCACCCCACGGTGAAAAAACACGGTGGGAAAATTTCATTTATCGCGATAATTTCGTCAAAGTTGGTGCTTCTGAGTCGACATGCTTATATAAAAGGTAATTTTATTATAACATCTTCCATATACAAATAAATAAAATTGAAGTGTCTGTTTGTAATGTCAAAATAACAGCTTTTTACCAAATTCATATGACAGTATATACGGTAGTACCTATAACAAAATAACAATTTTCATATTTTTATGTCAGTCTGTCTGTTTGTTCCGGGTAATTTTCGAAACGGCTAGACCGATTTTAACGGGACTTTCATAGGCAGATAGCTGATGTTACAAGGAGTAACATAGGGTACTTTAATTTTAGAAAAATAATTAGGGTTCCGCGCAAAAAAATAAAAACCATGTAATCCAAAATCTCCACGCGGGTGAAACCGCGGGGCAGCAGCTAGTTATGAAATATATTTTATAGTTCTAACCGACACTAGCGGATGTTCAATATTATTTTATGGTCTCGACAAAAAGGACCAAAAATGCGATTTGTAAACAATCAATTTGTTCACACGTGAATTACTCTCCCATGACAGCCCTATATCGCAGTGCGATAACTACACGTCTTGCGGCATAATGTCGTGTGAACTGAGCTTTACACGGAACTAGCTGGTGGCAGGTAACATGGAAATGCTCCTTTACCAACTTAAAAACGTTGAATATTATTTTTTTCATAAAAGTGTTAGTTAACATTTTTTTATTTATTAAAGGAGCGTCTAATTATTATCCTATACAATGTGACCAGAGATGACACACAATACACAAGCATTAGGGCCACTCGCAGAAGAGTTAATCTTACCATGTGGTTTTTCAAATATTTTTTTTAGCCATAACAATTATAAAATATTTGGTTTAAATCGTAATAATTATACAGGGTGTATATGAAACATGGGATCAATATTCGAACACAATGTTGTATTGGGTTCTTAAAAAATATTGGAAGTAATTATAAAACCATATCAATAAAAAACATCTACTAAAATGTCACTGCAGGGTAATTACGAGATAATATAGAATAGACTTATACTCTAAAGGTAGTCGGTCAATGAGACGCGATCCAGCTATCTATGCCTCCTGCGCACCTCGCGCCCACCCGTCAAGCCTGCAGCAAACGTGGTGATTCTGCTTTGTAATAATTAAGGATATTTTATTGAAACTAGAGGCAATTTTTTTTTTCTTTTGATTCTTTTCTTTTATCACCTATATATTCACCACCTTAAAAATTGATGCCGTTTAATTATACACCTTGTATATTATGAGTCAACCGATCACCACACGAAACTACGGAACTATAGGAACTAAAGATGACTGTCACTATCGTATAAAAGAACTAACGGCTCTTCCCATCGGAATAAAATGTAACATTATTCCCAGTTGCCATTGACACGCGGAATAACGAATTCCCTCGACTGTTCATCTACAGTTATCTGAACTCGTACCGGAAATAAGTTTCCTCCAATTCCATCACTCCGGATATGACATGTAAGAATACAATGAAACAAACCAACAGTTACCATTTTTATTCTAAGTATTTATATACAAAAGGAACAGTCAATGCTTTTTAAAATTACAATGCTTTACCGTTCGGTGAGGCTAGATACTGATTTCAAAACGTCTTTTTATTCGATCTGAAAGAGACCACCCGAAGTAGGTTAAATTTGGTCAAGATATAATGATGTCCATAAAGCGATAGATATCGGTTTTCGATTTTCAAAGGCAACAAAGTGGTGCCTATTTTTTTAATGAACCACGGTTGCCTTTGGCAAGCCAACACAGTAATATTACGACCGCAACCCATCCCACGCGGTCGGAAACGTCAAATGCGAGTTTATTCCGACGATGTGCGGGAAAAATTACGGTTTATAGAAAACAAGTGACTTTTAAATAAGTGGGAACCGACTTTGAGGAAAACATTATTCAAGATAGGCTACTTTTTATCCCGTTTCCTAGCCTGCAAAGCCGCGGCCAGAAGCTAGTCTTTCTACAGCCTAGGTTTGAATTGGTATGTCATCCCTAAAGGGGGTCAATCTACTCTTGCAGGTCACCAACATTTGTTTCACGAGTTTTTTAAAATTCCGATATTTTCTTTGCAGAAATGGTATTTAAAGTTTACGTCATAATTCTACTCCTATCACATCTGGGGCAGCCATAGATCAGCTGACTCACTTGGACTATGTTGAACTTTGTTAAATGATGGTGTTGATTAGAAGAGAATTAGAAACAATTCCAGAAAATGCCGCGCACTTCACGTTTGAAGTTGAATTTATTTTTTTGTATGGAAATTTCGAATGACGTATTTCCAACTCTCAACTTGTGGACAACCAAGGTCCCAATCACCCCCTTCCGGGATAACATACCAAATCAAACTCACCCTGTATAAGGGTGTAACTGTCAGCTGCACTTATAAGTCAATCGCTATTTTGATTCAGTCTCGGCAACTAATTGATAACAATTGATACGTCAACTTTCATGACAAACATAAAAACAAAGCAAATAATGAAAGCGGATAAAATTTTACGAGTCAGTATGGTAAAACGTTGACCAGGTAAATAGGCAAATAAAAACGCAGTTTTGTTTATGGAAGCTTCAAAGTGCTGAATCTGTTTGAACGGCTAACAAAATATTTGAAAAATGCAGGCTTTACCGAGGTCTATAGTAAAATTTCAACACGCCCGAAGTGTTTTACATTCACGTCAATGTGTGCCGTACAGGTATTTGGACTATTATTTTTACCTAACATTTATTTTGGATATTTTATGAAAAAATGGCTTTATTCCCGGGGAATATGTCGCATGGACGTGTCTTGGACACGTTTATGTATGTGGGAATTAAAACACAATTTGAGTAGTGACGGTTTAGTGTATGATGTTCGACAACGTGATTTTTTGCAATGAGATATTTTTTTGGATCGAAGAGTAACTAACATAGGCTACTTTTTATTCAGGAAAAATGCGTGGTTCCTGTGGGAATTTTCACGTGGGTAAAATCACGGGCAGCTGTTAGTGGTCACTTGACTGGCTAAATGAAATCAGTCAAATCGTGCGGATCAAAACAAAAACAAAAACCGTACTTATGTTAAAAAAAATGACAAATTTACCCCTAAAAATAAGTTTGAAATGAAATATCTTTGCTATTTATAAATGTATATCGAAAAAGTTAACAAGAGTTACGGATTATATAATGACAAAAAACTTAGTTGTGCTATATTTTCGATTAGGCATCTAGTTTTGATGTAATCAAGCTTTTTGTGGATTATTACTCAATTTGCGCGCGATCTTTTCTCTTTTATATCAATACAAACTGACAGTATGTGTTAAGAGAACAGATTGATAAATGTCATTGACTTGGGATGGCACCTTAAAATTAAAGTTTTTTCAGCTGGATTACAAATGACCTAATAGACGGTGAACATCACTAAACGCGCATTAGGCGAGCGCCACGTACTGTTGCTATCAATATTCCGAGCGCGATGCGATCCACCGACATGCTATTATCTCTGTGGATGTCGCAAACAACAGGCGCTAAGAGAATTTAAGGAAATTGTCTATGGAAATGAAAATTGGTGTCCCAGTTTCTTTTTGGGGAAAGCTTTCTGTTACATCGAAACCAAATAAACTTCGATATGGCCTTGTTAATCTCTTTTTGGATAAAGTATTTATTGAATAAAATAGATTCTAGTGATTGTAACGGGGAGGAGGACACTTATCATGAAAATGTTTGTTATTGGTCAGTTATTAAATGATAAAATTTATTACAATAAAATTTAGGAGAATGGACTCGCTAAAATTTCTAAGCAACAGTTTTTGTTCATGTTTGCAACAGTTTATCTGTAAAATATTACTTTATGTGCGATTATTTTAATAGTTTCGGTTATTTGTATGAAATTGACAGTTTCCCGCTTGCGATGCTATCCATGAATCCGTCACCTCTATAGTAACCTTCGTTACCTAGCATGCGTATTTCAAATGTAATCGACAAAACTACAGAATTGTATCCTCTATAATCCATAGGAAAACTTGTGAAACCGGAAAACGAACCTCGCTAGCTTATATACCGATAAAAACACAAGTGGAAAAAACCCAGTAAGGTACTTGTAACAGGAAAAGTCAAACATGTACTCAGTACTGACACAATAAGGAAAGCGTCACCGCCACCTTTCCTGACGATAAGTTTCACAAAGTTACTTGCAAGCATAGATATAGAAAGGACATGTATTAATCATGTATTAATTTAAAAGGAAATTTATTAATTTAAAAGGAAATGTTAAATTAATTTCTGTTTCTCTTTAACTTTTGAGTTATTTTGACAGTACTTAATTGCAAAAGTCGTCATATTTTTACAAAATCTTTTCTCGTGGTCACGTACGCGGCGCTGGCAGAAATGACTGACGTAAATGGCGAAAGCAGCCTTCCTCATTCTTCTATTTTAGTATCGTTGCTTCGGCCATATTGTGTCTCTGTAAGTTTATCTTCGAAGCTTACAAGTTGAAGCGATGTTGACGACGTTCATTCATATAATGTAACATCAACATCAACGCTACTGGAGCAACTTTGCCAGCGCCCCAAGGCCGCACTCCGTTATATAAAGGAGTTGGGCTGGCTTGCGTGAGCGCTGGCAGGGGGAAATGTACATTGTACAATACAACCCAAGCGGGACGTCAGTGCAGGCCTTATCGCCCCCACCTAGAATAAGAATAAGAAGAATAAGATGATGACTCAGTGGTAGCTACTTCGAACATTCGGCAGATCGGTGGTTCGGATCCTAAAATGAGCTTCAGCTTTCGTTGAACTAACATCATGATGCTAACATAGAATGCTGGTAAGGCACTTCTTGTGCTTCCCTGGTTAGCCATCAAGTTAGCCATCAAGTTCAAAATCTTTTGCAAGAACCTATCGGTCTGCTCCGGCAATTGTACTTGAGAGCTTATCCTAAGCTAGTTATACGTATATCACGTCTTTGCCCACATCGTGGCTTAACATCAGGCAAGATAGTGGTCAAACGCTAACTAAACAAGTCTATGTAACAAAATGTACTAAGTACAGACCGACTTCATATACCATTTTGGTTCATATCTTTTAAACTACTGAGTCAATTTTGATGAAACTGACGCTGTTCCCTAAGTTGAAGTAAATGTAAAACAATAAAAAAAGAAATGTTACAATCTGATTAAAAGTATATATACAGTATACAACTATACAGTATACACCTAAAAAATTTGTATATTTGTTTGGAAGCCCTAATAGATTCTCATAT
Organism: Crocallis elinguaria; assembly: GCA_907269065.1. Classification (NCBI taxonomy): domain Eukaryota; kingdom Metazoa; phylum Arthropoda; class Insecta; order Lepidoptera; family Geometridae; genus Crocallis; species Crocallis elinguaria. Next base: position 2,935,777 of record OU026079.1, on the reverse strand, counting down.
GTGAATATATTGCAGTTCCAATAATATTACAGATATACGTGTCAAATTAATAACCTCCTTTTTTCGACGACAGTTAAAAAAGTACGCCTTGTGTTTATTTCACAAACATACCGCTTTGTTTAGGTTTTGTTTTATACAGCCGGCCACCTGCCCGACGCCAACCCTTCTTGGGAATTATGAGAGTATGGGTCTTCTACCAAGCAGGCCTAATGCGGCTTGGTGGATGCCACATGTCCTCAAACTTTGTGATTGTCGAACGCGGTTTCCTCACGATGTTTTTCTTCACAGTTACAGCGAGTATGATAAATACGATCACAACTTGAACTCGATTACAAATAAATAATTAAAATAATAAAAAATATTTAAATAATGACTTTGTCGACTCATCCCGCGGGTTCAATTTGTGGCAAAATCAATTGACGTAATAGCCGATTTAAGGCGATAGTCCGGGTAGATTCTAGATATGGTGCGTCAGATTGAAAGTCGCACAAGTTCTCGGCCACTCGCTGTACACAGAGCGAGATTACATAAAAAGCTGAGCCCCAGAACTTTGTACGACAGAACGAATTACACATATTCGCAAAGTTCCCGCTGTCGCCTGCCCCTCGCCCCACACAGATCTTGTCGAAGTGTAAGCAATGTGTCGGGTGATTTATCACTAACCTCCGTTCAATGGGCTCCCTTTACGTAGTTACGTAAGAGTTCCGAACGCGACTACAGGAATGGCCTTGAGAGTTAAGAAAAGAATTTAATAAGTATTTTTTACTTTTTTGCATTCGAAAGGCCTTTCGAACATTTGACCACTATCTTACCTAATTTTAACCGACTATGTTTTTTCTACTATTTCATAACAAGACTAGCTGTTCATTTGTCTGATGGTAAGCATAACGCCTGCCCATAACAATTGCAGTGCCACTAAGGACTTTGAAACATAAAGGCCTGCGCGGCACTGCAGTGCGCTCCTTACTCTTAGACAATAGGTATTGAGTCTCATAAATCAAATCAAAAAATATTTTGCTTAGAATTATTTATTTTTTATTATTATTTTTTGCTTTAGAAAGTTTTCATTCTTGTAATAGTATTAAGTGATACTGAGTGGATACTATAGTTTTTGGTATTGTTATTTATCATGTACAGACAAGGTAAGAATACCTTCGTCAGTTTCCAAATTATTTCCTTTATCACTTAGGACACTTAGTATATTTTGATCTTACGGCAGTTAGCAGACTACTGTATAGAATAATATTATTTAATATAGTGATAAAAAAGGTTAAAATACCATTCACGTTTGAGCAGTGTCTAGTTTATTTCAACGTAAAACCTTCTTAATGGCCTGGCTATTTAGAAAAATAAATCAAATTTGTTTTATTTCATTGTCAAATTCTGTCATCATCTCTCCATTAATTTTCTCTTTGTTTCCAGTTAGGTACTTATCTAAATGAAATTCACAACACACAATTGTTTTACTATAACAAAATTGTTGTCATGGTAACGCAATACTTGAATAAACTAGACAAATACGTTTAAGCAAGAAGTCTTAACACAAACAACTACTGTGCAAACAAAAATAGAGCTTAAGCTGACGAAACTTTTCTTACTGTGACTGTACTTATATATACACATTCTTGAACAAGAAATAAATAGGTACAAATAGGTACTACAAAAACCATTTGGCTACGTCTATATTTTGTATATTCCTAGATTTAAAGCTTCTTTTTCGTAGCACTGAATCTAGACTTTCAAACAACTAGACTGTTCCTAATACCTCCTCTGGAGAGGTGCATAATGTAAGATACATTTGAAGGATCAAAGAATGATTTTACTCAAGAAAGTACAGCTGTAGTTTAGAAATAACTTCTATTTTTAGTCATAGGAATAATAAAATATCTCGGATAAAAGTGGATGACAAAAGATTTGTGTGGTTTTGCTCATGGCAATATAATAATACAAAAACAGAGTATGAAAATCCAGCATAACATAGTACATAAATAATCCTGTGAATAAGCCATAAGGGCCATTTAGATTATGGTTACAGTGGTAGTCCGAACACCGTGCCCCTTCATTTGTTTGTTTTGAGTCTGTCGCGTTTTTTATTTATAGGACTTTTGTTTTATTCACATTATATATTTGCTTATTTTGTACTATGTCGTGGTAAACTGTCATGCGTCGCAACGACTTCATTGCTGTTTATATCATAATTAACTTTTAATAGGTACGTCAGGTGTCTCAAGTTTCAATCAGTTTTATTTTATATATGAGACTAGCTTCTGCCCGCGGTTGTCATCCGCGTTCCCACAGGAACCGTGCATTTTTCCGGGATAAAAAGCAGCCTATGTTACTCTCCCGTCCATAAACTATATCTATGCCAAAAATCACGTCGATCCGTTGCTCCGTTACTGCGTGAAAGAAGGACAAACCAACAAACAACAAACCAACAAACACACTTTCGCATTTATAATATTAAAATAATAGAATAGTAGTAAAAAACTAACGTGTTTATCTAGATTATTGCGGTCAAAGGCAAACCTACTCAGTATAAAAAAAAAAAAAAAAAAAAAAATCTTAATAATAGTAATCAGTTAGCAAAGTCAACGTGACGCATAAGTCGTTATCGAGTCCAAAGCCTCAAGGACGGTACTCTCCGAGTCTTCGGCTCAAAAGAGAAATTTTGCTTACGTAGCGAATATTTAGCTTGCGAATCAAACATTCCGCGCAGTGACGTTGCGAACGCCTTGGTCTCAAACCAAACTTCGCATTGGGCTCGCCATTGCTAGCGTACATTTTGTTCGTATAGCGAAATGTTTGGCTTGTGAACCAAACATTCCGCGCGGTGACAATGACGCCACGAAAGTTTTCCTCGCGAATTGTGGGGAACTCACATTATGTTTATTAGTTTATCGTATTTATTTATTTACACTACACAATAAAACATTATTTTACTTTATTTCATATCTATACAAGTATAATATCTTACACTAACATGCACTACATTCATACATCACGCTTTCACACATGCATAACACTGGAACAAAACTTCAATAACTAGTTAGTTATTTCAGTTAGTTTAGTTGGGTCAATATACTCAGCAAGAGTTGAGCATCAAACTAAATCGAGCTAAAATTTCATAACAACAAAATTCTAGTCCTATAACATTGATATTAATAATAATATTTGACATGTACCAAATTGGTCGAACGTTTCAAAAGTGGACCCATTATTTTCAATCTACGAAACGTGGCTTTGATCAAACTGCATGCAGATTTGAGGGCGCTAACAACATGAATATGGCAATAATTTGGCAATTGTAAAGGTGTACATTTGGACAGATGTCAACCTATCCTAAACCAATTTAGTGTTCTAGAGTTCCCGCTAGGAACTGCTACCGTCGATATTCTCTTCATCAGCATCCAACTGCTGAGATACCGGCCTTCTCTCAGAGAGTAAGAGTTTGGGCCATTATCCAATACTCAGACCCAGTGTGGCTTGGTGGATGTCACATGTCCTCGAATTTTGTTCTTCTTGAAATGTGGGTTTCCTGACGATGTTTTCCTTCACCGTAGAGCAAGTGTGATAAATCCGCACATAACTTGATAAATAAATAAATAAACGCTTATACTCATACCCCCGCACTAGGATTCCCTGTGTCGCAGGTGGCATGGACACACACAGATACACATCACGTACATCCAAGACCCGAGAACAAACTTTATGCTTACACAAAATCTGCCCCGGCCGGGAATCGAACCCGGGACCCCTCACTTTGCAGGCACCCTGCCTACCAACTTAGCTACGGATCCGTCAATATAAGTAATTGTCCACTGACTAGATATCATCCTTGTGCCTGCACAAGGAAGTGGAGTGAAGGAGTAAGCCTAGCCGAGATTCAAACTATGGTGCGTCGGATTGAAAGTCTCACAAGTTCCCGCACAGACATACTCGCTCGTCGACATTTTCACATCATTAAAATTAATAACAACAATGAAATCTAGTTATGAATTTTGGCTACAAAACTATTGAACAGATACATTTCAATAGATTCACATCTACATAAAATATCCAACTCAGAAAATTGCACCTTAACTCGAAGTAAATAGAAGCTAATTCATGGTAAACCTTTCGTCAGAACATAGATCAGAATGCTGCTTTGTTAGACAAAAGGTTGTATAATATGCCTTTGTAATAGGTAATTTATCTCAGATACGTGGTTTTGCACATTGTAACATGCTTAATATTACACACAGATAAATAGTATCTCTGTTTTATATGAAGCAGAAAATAATAATCAGTGCGTAGCTATTATGATATTTACGACCTGCATGTGTGCTTGAGATAGGGTTTGTAGGAAAATATCATTAATATACTAAACTAGCTTCTGCCCGCGGTTTTCACCCGCGTTCCCACAGGAACCGTGCATTTTTCGGGATAAAAAGTAGCCTATGTTACACTCCCATCCATAAACTATATATATGCCAAAAATCACGTCGATCCGTTGCTCCGTTACTGCGTGAAAGAAGGACAAACCAACAAACACGCTTTCGCATTTATAATATTAGCTTCTGCCAACGACTTTCACCCGTGTTCCCACAGAAACTGTGCATTTATAAAAAGTAGCCTATGTTACTCTCCCGTCCATAAACTATATCTATGCCAAAAATCACGTCGATCCGTTGCTCCGTTACTGCGTGAAAGAAAGACAAACCAACAAATCAACAAACACACTTTCGCATCCATACATATACATACATACATACATACAGATAAATAAAATTGGAGTGTCTGTTTGTACTATCAAAATAACAGCTTTTTACTAAATGCATATGAAAGTATATACGGTACCTACTACAAAACAACCATTTTTTAAATTTTTGTCTGTCTGTCTGTCTTTCTGTTTGTTCCGGTTAATCTCCGAAACGGCTGGACCGATTTTGACGGGACTTTCACTGGCAGATAGCTGATGTTACAAGGAGTAACAAAGGCTAATTTAATTTTAGAAAAATAATTAGGGTTCCGCGCAAAAAAATAAAAACCATGTAATCCAAAATCTCCACGCGGGTGAAACCGCGGGGCAGCAGCTAGTTTATAATATTAGTAGGAAGTGGGATTAGTAGGATAACACAGCTCGGTATCACATATAGGAGACATCTTTCAAATCTTTTACCAGGTGGACGACTATCTTTTCTGCGAGTGTCCATCTAGGTAGATCCCACGGCTTTGCTCGTGTCGTCTGCCACCAAGCAGTAATGTGTGTTCAAGTGTGATGAGCAAAGTAGTCAGTGAAATGACTTGGCATTTGAGACTTAATATGTCTAATATCTCAGGGTAACCAGCACAGTGCAGTGCCGCACACGCCTTTGTGTTTCAAAGTTCTAAGAGGTTCTGCAGTTGTTAAGGGCCGGAGTTATGCTTACCATCAGGCAAACGATCAGTTTTTTTTATCTAATGGTATAAAAATTACTACGCAATGACTCCTGTAATAAAAAGATAATGAAATAATCTCTCATTTCTCAACCTTGTTAATGTAAAAAAGGCTTCGTAATCACGGTCACAACTTTCTTCATCTTCAGCAAATTGTTTAAATCCCATTGTACTTGGTATCGTACTTATTATAATTAGTGAAACAAGTACAAGTAAACAAAAATTGGGCAAAAGAATATTCTTGAAACATTTTGTCAAGGCCAATTTCAAAGAGAAAGCAAAAACATGGCTAATATTAATTTAATTACCTTTGGTAACATGTGGTACTTTTTTTGGTAGGTTTAGGTACATTTTTTTTTATAAATCGAGTGTCTTTATCCAGTTCGTGACCACTATCTCGACTATGTGTACGAAAACGAATATAATAGAATTAATTTAGAACTGGATCTCAAGTACTGGGTACTGCTATAGCTACAAGGTACTGCTATAGCTACAAGGTACTGCTATAGCTACAAGATACTGCTATAGCTACAAGGTACTACTATAGCTACAAGGTACTGCTATAGCGACAAGGTACGGCTATAGCTACAAGGTACTGCTATAGCTTCAAGGTACTGCTATAGTACAGTTGTTGATAACAAGTTCAAAGCTAAACAACCAAAACCAATCGAAAAGCTTACTTAATATTTTTATAGAAATTCAAGTTCGCACAAAAAATATACGATATAATACGAAAAAACGTCGATTGAAAAGAGTCCCTAGGCATAATATAGTGCCTAAAGGTCAACCGTTAATATCAAAGTCTTTACATTTTTTTCCTTTACAAGATTTTATTAAAAAAATCTATTTAGCAAAGTGAATTTTTGTGGTGAAGTGAACAAATGTGATATGATTTCTGCTGAAATTTACCGTCTTCACCATCGTCGACCAAATATTTAATCAACATTACATGAGATAGTAATAAAAGATATAAATAAATAAACGCTTACACTCATACCCCCGCAATAGGATTCCCTGTGCGCAGGTGGAATGGACACACACAGATACACATCACAAACATCCAAGACCCAAGAACACGCTTTATGCTTACATAAAATCGGCCCCGGCCAGGAATCGAACCCGGGGACCCTCGCTTTGCAGGCAGGGCTACTACCAACTTAGCTACGGAACCGTAAAAAATAATCGATTGCAAAAAACAAAACCATTTTAATTTTTCTTTATAATATTACAAACTAGCTGCTGCCCCGCGGTTTCACCCGCGTGGAGATTTTGGATTACATGGTTTTTATTTTTTGCGTGGAACCCTAATTATTTTTCTAAAATTAAAGTAGCCTATGTTACTCCTTGTAACATCAGCTATCTGCCAATGAAAGTCCCGTCAAAATCGGTCCAGCCGTTTCGGAGATTACCCGGAACAAACAGACAGACAGACAGACAAAAATTTTAAAAATGGTTGTTTTGTTATAGGTACCGTGTACCTACATAAACTTTCGTATGCATTTAGTAAAAAGCTGTTATTTTGATATTACAAACAGACACTTCAATTTTATTTATCTGTATGTATGGATAAAAATAACAATGATGTTAATAGAAGCTTGACATGTCCACAATACATTCAGAATCGCGTCGCCTCTCTGAGTAGATCAACCGACCAGAATAAAGCCAACATTACAAACACACATTCATCAGTCATCACATACTTCGATAAGTGATTTGTAAAGAAGTATTTATGCCTACTCCACAAACGTTCGCCGTTTCTGTATTCAGCCTTGCCGAGCACAAGTCCACGAATTTGGCAAAATCTCTGCCGCACATCCATACTCCATACTAATATTGTAAATGCGAAAGTGTGGTTTGTTGATTTGTTGGTTTGTCCTTCTTTCACGCAGTAACGAAGCAACGGATCGACGTGATTTTTGGCATAGATATAGTTTATGGACCGGAGAGTAACATAGGCTTCTTTTTATCCTGGAAAAATGCACGGTTCCTGTGGGAACGCGGGTGAAAACCGCGGGCAGAAGTTAGTGTGACATAAAATTGACATTGACAGCTGTCCATAAAGTTTTATAAAGTAGACAAGTTGGTTTAATTTGACAGATCGGTTTGACGGTTCCTGTGGGAACGCGGGTGGAAACCGCGGGCAGAAGCTAGTCAGCTATACAAGGAAAAGGCATCCAATAGGACAGCGACGCTATTCTGGAAGTCAGATCGGAATCGCATGCCATTTACATCTTTTATCGTAAATTAGTAGCTCCTATTTTCGTTGGACAAGATATAAGCGCTCGAGGGAAAACCAGTTTTTGGTTGGTAATAACGTTGAAACCTATCATGTCAACGTACTAGTAAAAAATAGTACTGTGGTATGTTGTAGTTTCAATACATAAATCCGCAATCCGTGTTTTGCGTAACAGTGTAATTTACTGACAACCAAACATTTTTTTCCTGAAAAAATAAAAGTAAATCGCTCTACTTTATAACGTCGCTAATAAAAAGCCAGTAGACGGTCCGTCAAAATTTCAATCAAGGTTTAATCCTGTAAAAATTGATAATTGCGATTTATCCTAAATAGAAACATCCATCTTCTGAACCTTAGCTTTTTATAATCTGGTACAAAAAGGCGGTCATGGCAGTCGCAAGCATCCCGACCAGTGGGTAATGGGCGCCCTGAACGAGGTGGTGGGTTGACTCTGATATGTCAAGAAGGCTGACATCCTTTTCCTTTCTTTCTTTATATTATTGGATAACAAAACTACCGAGTCGTTTGCCTGGTGGTAAGCATTACACTGGCCCATAACAATTGCAGTGCCACTCAGAAATTTTAAACACAAAGGCCTGCGTGGCACTACATTGCGCTCGTTACCCTGATGATACATTAGATAATGGTGTCAATTCTATCATTACATACCTAAACTAATTTTAGTTTCGCTCTCTCTCTCTCTCTCTCTTTCCAATGCATAACATCAGAAAGAGACGGAAGATGTCTGACAGATCTAAATTTTGTTTTAGAGCTATCAAATATCTTTCGATCTTGATAAATTAGATGCCACTGAATTCATTGCCATTAAATTTACACTAGACACAAGCAAGTGGATTAATTTGACAGGTCTAAAATATATTCCATCTCTTTCTCATGTTATGCATTGGAAAGAGAGAGAGCGAAACTAAAATTAGTTTAGGTATGAAATGATAGAATTGACACCATTAAGTCTCAAAGGCCCACTAATTTAATTGAATACTTAGCTCATCAAAACAACAGACAGAGGGTAAACATGAGGGGTAGTTCGGCGCAAGGAGGTTTGGAAGGACTTAGGTAAGGCCTTTGCCCAGCAGTGGAAAATTAAATGCTAAATAACAAAAGGCGTAGACAGATCTGATAAACATAATAAAAAACAATGACAAGTTGCAAACAAAACGCTCCAGATATTACATCTCCATACTATTCTATCTTATTCCCAATAATGCCAATATCGAGGTTACAGAATAGTTACAATACGAGTAAGCTGGCCGCTGACTATCCCAGAAAATGATACATGCAAATAGGCACACAGCGACCCACATACCGTGTGGGAACATAAATTACCGGCCAATTGTTTCCTATAGCGTCCTATTGTCTCCCGCTGCATTTATTTAGAGGCCATTTTGCTCAAAATATAGCGGAATCCGCTCTTTTTGTCTGAAATTGAGGTTTTTACAAAGCCTTTTGTGTGAGAGTTTAATCGACAGTTTTGTTGTTATAGTTGATTAATGATGGGATATTTTTAGTTGGAAGGTTTGTGATTTGTGGAATTTTAATTGCTGTTTATGTTGCGGTTAATTTTGATGCGTAAATGTATTCCGTGGTAAGTTTGTGGCTGGATAACATTATGTATGGTCAAAGTTAATCTATACAAATATTTTTTAACGGGCTAAATGCTTTTATTATCTAGCTAATACATAAATAAACACTACATCTAACCTAGCTAGTTACAAAAACAGTTGGATAATCTACAAGCCCAAGTAGGCCTATAGATAATCCAAATGTTCTAGCCCACTATCAGTTGGAAGCATAAATAAATAAAATTGAAGTGTCTGTTTGTAATATCAAATTAACAGTATTTTACCAAATGCAAGTATATACGGTCTGTCTGTCAGTTTGTTCCGGGTAATATCCGAAATGACTCGACCGATTTTGACGGGACTTTCACTGGCAGATAGCTGATGTTACAAGGAGTAACTTAGGCTACTTATATTTTAGAAAAACAATTAGGGTTCGCGCAAAAAAATAAAAACCATGAAATCCAATATCTCCGCGCGGGTGAAAACGCGGGCAGTAGCTAGTTTATATTATATTACGTTCACTTCGTTGTGCACTAAAAATACAAGTCTTCGTTCGTTTTTATGTATACAGTTATCTGCGATTTTAATATCAGAGGCGTCATCATAGAAATTGCACTAACTGCGAATAATTATTGACAGATAAGTAATGATAGATTGTACAAACTGCTAAATCTTATCGTCAAAATAATTATAACGAACTAAGTGTACCAACCACGAAATTGTACCAACTGCTCATATACCTCTCTAAAAGTGCGACGTTAAATCTCGCCCAGTAAACTGGAATGTAAGAACCAATTCTTCTTATATCCGAGGTCAGCAATTACCATCGCAGTAGGCAAACGATGGCCTCAACCAACGCATGCCATAAATCTCCAGGAAATAGCTTTCGAGTCCAGTGTCGCTGAAATATGGCCAGATTATACGTTACATGCCTATCTGGTGATCTAATCTCGGATAGATAGAGATACCGTGGATCTCTGGACAAACACCCCAATACACTGTTTGTATGGCTTAGTTGTTGAAGCCAAACAAGTTTATTCGATTAAGTAAGTGGAGTTATTACCTAATTGTTTGATACCAGCGCAACTAACGTAAGGATCTGAGATATATAGATTTTAATGTTATGAAAGACGAGGAATACTGTACACACCATTCAAATGATCTTAACAAAAATCTTCTTTAAAAAAGCGACGAAACGACTTCGCTGACCAACTACTGAACCTATTTTGATGATATATCTATGGGAACAATCTGAAAGTATATTCTTTCATATAAAAAAATAATTTTTCAATTCGGTTTACAAATGACACAGATTTTAGATAACAAATACAAAAAAAAATACCCACCGAATTGATAACCTTTGTTGGAAGTCGGTTAAAAACCCAAAAATGTCTATCAAAAGTCCGGACCTAAAAATACCCCAGAATTGCATTTTAATAAATAAAATTTAGTAGGTAGGGTTTTTAAACTGTCATGGTCATTAACATTACGAACAAAGTTACAATTTACTATTATTTATATTAGGTATTAGTTGAGTTTCCGATATTTCGGAATATACCGATTATTACGACTTTCTTAGTAACAGTTATAAGTTTATTAAATTGCTATCATTATCAGCCTCTTACGCTCCCACTGCTGGGATACCGGCCTTCTCGCAGAGAGAGATGTGGGTATGCGCCATAATCCACCAAGCGGGCCCAGTGCGGCTTGGTGGATGTCACATGTCCTCGAATTTTTTGGTTCTTAATCGGTTTCTTCGCGATGTTTTTCTTCACTGTTTTAGAGCGACTGTGAATAGTCCGCACATAACTTGATATAAGTCATTGGTGCGACCCGAGTCGAGATTCGAACTATGGTGCGTCGGATTGAAAATGGCACAAGTGCCCGCTCGGCTACATTCGCTCTAAGTTGCTATATTATAGTAATAAAAGTACGTTATATAAGATTATTAAATTGCTATATTATATTCTACCTATAATTTAGAAAGCTTTCTATCTAATCGAGACGTACAAACATTTTATGTGGGTACAAGTGTGAGGTATTAAATTCAATAGGACAAGCAAAGCGATCGTGAAAAACAAGCCTCAGAAAAATGACGAGAAAACCGCTGTCGTGATTATTTACTTTCGCTAAATAACATTGAATTCAAAAACAATTGTATGAGTACTGTCACTGAACTTAAAAGCAAAACAACCCTGACAATATGTACACGAATATCTTGTAATAGATCAAAAAGAACGGAAACTGCCTCTAAACAAAAAACAATAATATTTGCTTCGCCATTACATAACGACCCTTTTGTCCTGTTTCTAAGAAAAATATCTTTTTAAAAACATCTGTGACTAAACAAAATCAGGCTTTTCGATAAAATAATTCCAAGGTTCAATATTGACATATCGTAATAGAAAACCTTCGGCGAAATATTAAAAAATAATAATGTATATATAGAGCACGGTTATCAGGTAGCTTTTTATCGGAAGCCTTTGAAGTAAAAATTTATTCCCAAATCGTGGTTCAAAGGGCCATTGACTGCTCAATAGAATAATATTTCCTGTTGGAAAATAAGGGTAGTGAAAGGGCAAGGATTTTTGATGATGTGCTTCTAAAACTACGCACATACGTTTTGACGCGTAGACATCGAGTTACGAGTAGTTTCGAAAATAGGCAGACAAATGAGATCCATAACTACTTTTTATACTTGAAACGTTAGTACTTGATCTACATCTTGAATAGAAATACATAATTATTCAGCATTTACTGGCGGTCTACTCAATAGGTAATAAAAATGAAAGCAAAATAAAGTTATATTTTAAGAAATTTAAAGTAATGCTGAAAGGACACGGCATTTTCCGCACCACTCAGCAATAAACTGATTGTCAAACACATTAAGCAGTGATTTTCAGCCAAGACCAAAAGATAAGGGCTGATCTGACCACCTTAAGTTGGTTGATGGTTGTAAATTTGATAAATCTGGATTCGGAAAGTAACCTTCAAGATCGACCATTTTGTGTATAACAAAATGACAATTTAGTGATTAGATAATGACTCGTTGCAGTAATTGTTACAAACGAGCTAATTTTTTTTATTCCTATTTGATAACGAGACGAGCTGGTCGATTGCCTGATGGTAAGCATGACGCCGTCCCATAACAATTGCAGTGCGACTCAGAACTTTGAAACACAAATGCCTGCGCCGCACTGCAGTGCGCTCGTTGCTCTGAGACATTAAGTATTTATAAACCCAGTAATTTCATAGGCTACATTGATTATCAAACCGAAACACAGTAATGCTTGCACATGTACTTCTTGGCGGTAGATTTCACGAGCAACTCGGTGGTAACTACCTAGATGGACACTCGCAGAAGAGTTAGTCCTACCACCTAGTTAAAATGTCTTTATCAACTAGCTTCTAAATAAATATACTACGACACTGATACATCTAATTTAGCTACAAAAACAATTGAATCATCAGTCCGTAATTTTTGCATCATACTAGCAAATATCAGTTAGAAAAAAGTAAAGATATTAGTTCAACAACCATTTCAAGTTTTAGATTTTTTTATTCAGTAAGTAAAGGGTTACGTTTCACAACTATCTCGCCTGTTGCAAAGCGATGATGCGGTCGACAATTAAGCAGGCTTGGATAGAAGATACCTATTCCGTCGCGCCTTGAAGCAGCGCACCAAACGGTGAACAGATTCAGGCAAGGAGTTCCACTCGTACGCATAATATACGACCGTTGATGCAAAACGCTTCGTGCGTAAAGGTAAAATGCTCAACATATATGATGGTGCTTTTGGAGGGGATGGAGGGATTCAATTTTTTAGTTTATTTTAATAAGGCACACAAAACAGAATACAGTAGAATACAATTTAGAAAAGGCTTAAAGATTGTAATTTTAAACCACTCGCCGAGACGTGAGTATAAAACTAAATATAACATTAATAGGAAAACACTTAGGTAAAACGCACTTGAATATTTTATTACCGAGCTCGTAAAGCCGCTAAGCCACAGTTGGCTCAAGAATATTACATGAAAAACTACTGCAGAAAAGTAGAAGGGTATTTCGTAAAAAATTATTTGATGATTGTCCGGAAGTACTTCACAATAAAGTAACAAAATGTAGCTTTATGCATTAAGTTTTCCTTTTGTACTTTTCTGAGTACGAAAAAGTATTAACTAAATCTTCTATACATATAAAAGTAAAAGTATAAAAATATAAAAAAATAAAAAATAAAATATAAAAAGTATAAAATATAAAAGTGTCTGGTTGTAATATCAAAATAACAGCTTTTTACCAAATGCATATGAATATACGGAACCTATAACAAAACAGCCATTTTTTAATGTTTGTATGTCTGTCTGTCTGTCTGTTTGTTCCGGGTAATCTCCAAAACGGCTAGGCCGATTTTGACGGGACTTTCACTTGCAGGTACCTGATGTTACAAGGAGTAACTTGGGTTACTTTGATTTTAGAAAAATAATTAGGGTTCCGCGCAAAAAACTAAAAACCATGAAATCCGATAACTCCGCGCGGGTGAAACCGCGGGCAGCAGCTAGTAAGTAAATAAAGTGGCTTTGAAAATAATGCTTCAAAAACAAACCAAAGGTACGTTACATAGTTATGCTGTTTAACGGCATCCTCGCGAACGAAGTCGCGGGTAAAGCTAGTTTAGATAAGTGGTAGTGATTTCGGCTGCCGATTGTAGGTTGATGATTTGAATTGTACTTAAGACTAAAGACTAAAAACACAGGGTACAACCACAACACGTTGGTAGGGCATTTTGTAGTGCTCCCTACTGTCAACTAAGTATACCGCTGTTGTAAGTAATTATTTTATTTTCATTACGATCTATAAGATTTATTTAATTTAAACACTAGAAAGAACATATTAATTTTGCCGCTAATCTTTCATCAAATTACAAATTAAATTGCCTACGACTCTAGACTAACACGTAATGACACTTCTCAAAATTTGTACGCAAGACGAATTGGATAGAGAAAATCTCGTAATATTTTCAAGTCAGAAAAATACTAATAAAGGCAGTAAGGTCAAAGGGAATGACTCCCAACTTTGCAAGAAAAACTTTCTTTAATATAACGAATTATTGGATTTGCAGACGCCGAGAAATAATCATATCGGACTTTGGGCTGATGTCTTTTTTTGTAGGAACTTATGCGGACTTGTTCGGGGACAATTTGATTTTTCCCGGCGAAATTGAATAATCTTATGGGGACATTAGCACAATATGTCAAGCAGTAGGGCAATTTCGGACAAGGGTCACTGGTGGAGGGTATTGGTAAAGTTTTATGAATTTTCAGATATTCGACTCTTCAGTTTTTTATAGTCTTAATACTTTTGTTACGTTTGACCACTACATCAAATATAGAATAAAATTTTAAATTTAAACTACTGCCAGTAAAACTTTCACAATATAGAAATAAATCAATGGAAAATTCAACGAATATAACTTACAGGCACTTAGCAATAAATTGCTCCTGTCAAAATCTCGTTCCGGAATCTACGGCCAAAATCCGGACACGCTACGGAAACAACGCCACAGTGACTTTACATCAGTAGACAATGTACCAACTATTAAATTAGCAGTACAGTACTTATCAATGCAGAAGTGAATTTATATAAGCCCGAGGAGGGCGCTCATAAAAGTTAAATTACTTGAAGTGCCGTTACAAGTAGGCAACTGATCGAGATAAAGGGCTAAACATAAACTAAGAAAAAAATTTACTACGTTTTTATGTTAACAACTTTAAGTATTAGAGTAGTCGGCGAAAATTGGCGTTAAGAATGACAGCCTTTTTTACGTTCCCACTTTTCAAATTCAAAATTCTTTATTCACCTTGAACCTATAGTATCTATAGTAAGTCAGACTAGGAGAGGGCTCTTAAGAGTTTGAATAAATGACTCTAAGTAACTATTGAATCACATGCCTTTTTCAGATAGAATAGGATAGATAGAGGGTTTAGGCTGCAAAGCCTAATAAATGACTCTAAGTAACTATTGAATCACATGCCTTTTTCAGATAGGATAGGATAGAAAGAGGGTTTAGGCTGCAAAGCCTAATAAATGACTCTAAGTAACTATTGAATCACATGCCTTTTTCAGATAGGATAGGATAAAAAGAGGGTTTAGGCTGCAAAGCCTAATAAATGACTCTAAGTAACTATTGAATCACATGCCTTTTTCAGATAGGATAGGATAGAAAGAGGGTTTAGGCTGCAAAGCCTAATAAATGACTCTAAGTAACTATTGAATCACATGCCTTTTTCAGATAGAATAGGATAGAAAGAGGGTTTAGGCTGCAAAGCCTAATAAATGACTCTAAGTAACTATTGAATCGCATGCCTTTTTCAGATAGGATATTCTATTCTAACCTATCATATTCTAGGTTATTCTATCCTATCCTACAACTAGCCTTCACTTCTTCATGTGACTAAGTGATAAAATTGTCCACAATATTTTGATACTAAGACAAAGCGCACCGTATTTAATCAAACATCTAACTGTAATTGTATTATTACTTGATTAAGGGCGGATCTTTCAAGAGTGAGATAACGTCCTTAGTCTAGCGTTAAAGAATCAGCTAAGACTTATTGCTCTGATAGAAGAAATTTGAATCTTTCAAGTGACAGTTACGAGTTAACGGAGGAATAAAACACGTAGCGGAGGTATAACTTTATCGGACTGTTTTATGGCCAGATAAGGTTGTTATTCTCTCGCTAACTTGTCATGTCAAAGCCAAACTACCTTATCCTAGTGTGTTTGTCTGTTTGTTGGCTTGTTTGTTTGTCCTTCTTTCATGCAGCAACGAAGCAACGGATCGAGGTGATTTTTGACATACTTATATATAGTTTATGGACCGGAGAGTAACATAGGCTATTTTTTATCCCGGATAATACTCGGTTCCTGTGGGAACGCGGGTGAAAACCGCTGGCAGAAGCTAGTAAGGTTATAACAGTTTCTATAGAAGTTAAATGGATAATAATTGAGGAATAGGATGATCACTGATTAGAATATTTTAGTTGTAGGTGCTAGGTGGTATGTGTCCCTATAGGTATGTGCTCACTCTACTAGATAGGAAATCATAAGCCCGAAGTCACATTAATTAATGCTCATTTATTACGACACACGTAAACATAAAAGCGAGGGCTGCCGGGCACGCGGTTGCAGGTGGTGGTGCGACTGGCGCCAAGAGCGCGTTTTGCCTCGCTTGCTAAATATCAACCTGCAACGCCTGACCCCACATCAACACTCCTCATTTTGAAAAAAAGTTTTACAGAAACACAATTGTAAAAACGTATAAATATAATTATATACAAAACACTGTAAACTTATAAAAATCTAACATTATAAATAATATGTGGAAGCTGAAGTGATGTGACTGGCGCCAAGTGCGCGTTTTGCCTCGCTTGCAAAATATCAACCAGGAACGCATGCCCCCATAATATATTGTTCAGAATCGCACTGATCATTGGGAAGAATGCAAATGGGACGAAACTTATTTTGTTCATTGAGGAAATTTACAGCCCTTTTCTTTTCGTTTTGGTAATTTTGCGTTCAGTTTTTCACTCATTTTGAATCTCACGGTAAAAGCGAAATTCTTCTTTCTTTATTTCCTGGCTTCTGTGGTATGTTCGCCACAGAAAAAGCGATATTTTAAATCCAATGAAAAAACTCAAAAAAACAACAAGTAACCAAGGAGAAGCGGTCGCTATGCAAATAACAACACGTAGAAGTGTCATAAAAACGACGTTTAACCAGATATGTTCCGGGCTGCCTCGCTCGCTTGACTACAGGATGGCTATATGTATTTATTGCAAATAAGAAAAGGATTCCAACAATATAATGCCAAGAAAAAAACTTTTCGTAAATTCTCTGAATCATCAGAGCTATAGTAACTTTTTGGTGAAGGCAGACGTAAATAAATTGTTGCCATTCTAAAGAAATAAACCTTAGGTAGCTAACGGTCCGTTAAATTCGTATTGAAAGACCCGAAAAAAAATGACAAGCACATAACGGATCACTAAAATTTATCGGTTCACTAGCAATCAGTCCACTAACGCTGCAATTGAAAGATTGGCCCTTATAGTCCTTGGAAACCATCCAGAGCACTGAAAAGTTAATCAGCTAAAAGCCTTTTTACTCGGATTAAGGAACGAGTTAAATTATGGTGAATTGAAGAGATATTTTTTATTTTCTTAATTAGTGCGGAAACGACGCTCGTACTTTTTGATTCTTTGTAACGGAACCCGAACTTTTTATTAAGTGATTGTATTACAGAATCTCTTCTGTTTAATTAAATTTACTCATAATTTTAAGTAATAAATGATTGCTATTTTTGTTTTCTTTCCCGTTGTTTGGTGTTTGAATCAAAATTATTTTTCTTATCTAAGTGTTTTTATCTTTTTTGCCTGATTTCATTTTCCTTAACAAATAGAAGAAAGAAAAAAGGTTATTTGACACTACAATAGTTAAAGGAAAATAACATAAAATAAACAAAGGAGATGATAACAGAAACAAAAGGACACACGTGCTAAAAAATATATAGGAAAGTGTTGCGCCAAAAAGGATTTATCTCAGTATGAATCCAAATCTCATCTCACTTCCTTCTGCCACCCACTCTTTCTTATATCTCAGGTGTAACAATTTTTAAACCGCCTGAATACATGTCTGGAGAGAAGTCTTCAGACACATGTCAAGCTACGCTTCTTCTTCTTCTTTTTATGTCGACGATTCAGCGTAAAAAAAACAATATTATTGGTTCAAATCTGGCCACGTCTAGTACCCCCTCTGTGATATCTAAAGTCCCTAGTAGATTATTTGCTGGGACAATACTTTGAAGCAAAGCCCCATGTAAGAGTGCTCCAATCCAAGACATTCCACGCCAACGTTCCAAAAACCCCCCGTTTGTGAATCTCAGATGGATTACGTGGAGTGATAGGAATATTGGATATCCAAACGATCCAAATGTAACATTCCAACTCATCGTTAGTGGCCGATACGACGATCCATTTCACGCTCAGTTGGCAGAACTAGAAATCGATGACCGAAAAAGAGAGCCATAGCGCGCTTGGACATAAGTGACCGTGTTTGTGACATTGGAACATCGTTCCATTCAATACAAGACGCGCGGAGCGATATATTTGGAGCGCTTGTGTATGGGGGCTCTTATTCCTGCAGCGGCCCATCTGTGTTCGTAGCTGGGTTAGCAGTACTAAGTACATTTTAACTAACTGAGAATCACACTTATTACTAAATATAAACTAACGGATCTTACCGGATATCCAGCCCAGCAGAATCAGTCCGATCACCTTCAAACCACTTATTTTCAGCGTCCCCATTATTTACTATTTTACTCAAACTTAACGCACTAGAGTTTAATCACAACCTATTTTTCAATTTCATCACTACACCACACTTTTATTATAACAATATCAGCCGTAACTCATATCAATTTTAAGTTATGTCATTACAATTTAAGTTTACGCCATAACAAATTTTAGTTTCGACAATTAAATTTCATGTCATACCGTAGTTAAGTTATGTCAAAATGTTAAGTTGCGTCATAACAATGTTAGGTAATTTTATAATCTTGTAAAATATTGTCGGAAACATGTCATGATGACCTTTTCTTGTCCCGTCTGTTCCCCGCACCTGTAACAATGAAAATAGATTTTAATTAAAATGGCTGAAAGAAAGGCGTCCTTCCCCTATTTGACCTTACCCTAAGTAAATTATTGTATGAAAGAGAGCATTAGGGTACAAGTTAGCTATTTAACGTAATAATTTAAATTCATAGCGAAAAGAAATTTTGAGAAGATGTTGTTGTAATTATTTAGGGCATACTCTGTGCTAAAAATAATTTAATTGTAATTAAGCTTTAGTTGAATTAAAAATGTGGTTTAATTAAGATCTACCTATATATAAAAAGTACAACATAAATAATAAATATGTTTATTTAAAAGTTTGAGCCTTGAATATGTTTCTAAAAATACAATTAAAAAGGATTTAACATTTCACAAAGTAAATAAAAAGAAAATCATTTTTTAAATTTAATTATTTCGATGATTAATCAAGTCCTTCTTCTTCTTCTTGCGGTGCCTCTCCACTACTGAAGGTTGGCTGTCAGCTCCGCATATCTATCTCTATCTCTTGCCACGCGCCACAGGTGTTCTACGCTGGCGATGCCGGTCCATTCCCTAATATTACGGAGCCACGATTTCTTTCTCCTTCCAACACGTCGCTTCCCCTATCAAATCTAATCAAGTCCTAACAACTGCTAAATCTTTCAAAATCTTATTACATTACAACTACCTACGGGCGCAGAAACAATAAATTTCAATCGTAAAAAAGTGCAATTTTTGCAAAGCACCAATTAAGAAAGCATAAATTAAAACCGGGCAATTAAAAATGAAGAAACCAATTACGAGTCCGTTTTTGTACAAATTTATTTTTAACCCTTGTCCAACATACGACCCTAATTTTGTAAAAACGCAGTGTTTTCGTTCCATTTTCTTTTACGAGTTAGGAGTGAACATTGGCTGGTTGAAAGGAGTGTTTAATCTTTTAAAAATACTTTTTGTAGATTGGTGTCAATTATATAGTATTATGTTATATTATTATAATTTTATTATATTTGATTGATGCGACGCGTAACCAAAATGCTGGTACTTATTTGGCTCAACGGATCAGCATTGCGGTTCAACGAGGCAATGCCGCCAGCATGCTGGGTACGCTTCACACACGTCGTTACTTATATCTATTTAACCGGATTCACTTACGTGGTTTAGCAATCGTCGCGAAGCTCGGCTAAACCACGTAAGTGAATCCGGTTAAATAGATATAAGTAACGACGTGTGTGAAGCGTACCCAGCATGCTGGCGGCATTGCCTCGTTGAACCGCAATGCTGATTTAACCGGATTCACTTACGTGGTTTAGCAATCGTCGCGAAGCTCGGCTAAACCACGTAAGTGAATCCGGTTAAATAGATATAAATATGAGTAATACTTACAAAAGTTTTAATCAAAACGTCGTTACTTCGTAACACGGGAGCGATATGCGCGTCCGCATCTTGTTTGCGCCTGCCTAGCTTTGCTATTACACTATCTGGTTATTCTTTTGACCAGGTTAATTCCTTGTTCTGCTTTCAGATCCGGATACTCCTATATCAGGTTTCATCATGACGTTTCATCACAATCTTCATACTTTAAATACGTTCTCATAGCGACAAAATATAATTCTTTCAGACACAATAATTATAAATAAACTTTGTATGATAAAATCTCTACTGCGTTTTTAAGCATAATCTAAATCAGCAAACTGACATAAAATTAAAATTCAGCTCTCAATGCTGGTACGCTCAGTAATTTCTCTACATACGCTCAATAATTGCCCTTCATATCAGAACACAATGGTTGCATCGCTTTTCGACTGCTGAATAACAAAGCAACAGAATTTACCAGCAAATACATATACGAGTATATCTTTATTGTGCGCTAAAAATAGCTGTACCCGGATCACTAAACCCAATTACGTTGTTGACGTCACCTGCGGCCAAAAATACGATATCATCAATATTCGTTTCGCGACTCTCGCAGCAGCCCATTTTCAATGTCCCAGCACCCCACTTTCAACGTCTCTACGTCTCTATTCCACTAATAGTCCCTGACAATTGAACCCTACATAATGTAACCAGACGGAAGCGGACTTAGCGTGTTGTCACAGTGCAGGCAGTGAGTCACGTCTGTTGAAGAGTAAATTAACATAGACACATTGACGAAACACACATGTTTATTTTTCGGTTTTAAATATTCCTAAAAACGTCTCAAAAGGCCTGCCATGATGTTAATTATCGCGTTGATTATTTGTTGTTTAATTTACTTTTTTACACACATTGTGCATAACTCGCATAACATAAACTAAAATAACTAAATAAAATACACACTAATTTTATTTACAATCTTAATATAATAATCCGCTACCAGTAGGCAACGTTCCCAAAATACTGGCAGCATTGCCACGTTGAATGGCAATGCTTAATCTTTGACCTAAGTAGAGGCCAGCATTTTGGTCACGTGTGGGTTCGGCATAATTGGTATGTTCATAAAATAGTATTTTATAAAGTCTAAAATATTTGATAACTGTAATACATTTTAGTTAACATTGAAAAATAAAATAAAGATCAAAAACATTTTAGTGGAAGTCAAAAATATTTAAAAACAAATTAGCACAAGTTACATAAAATCTGGAACATTCCGAAAAGCACCGAGTTTCAAAAAGTGAAGCTTCAAATGGCTCACGCTCGGATGACGCTCGGCCGTGCGGCCGTGCGTGACGTCACTTGGAATTCTCTCAGCAATTTCACTTCGAATGATCGCTTTTTCAGGCTATGGGCGTGACCGCCACTACCGGTTGACTGCAAGGAGCAGACTATACTTTCCATATATTTTGCAAGGATTTCAAGTCGCAAGCACTGTGAAGTATGTGTCCGCCATCAGCAAGTCATACTTTAATCAAATGTTTTTATATATTTGATGGAATCAGGCGTTACTTTGCGGAAGTCCATTTTAAATAAGATATATAATTGTTTGTGAGTGATTTATGGTTTTTAATTCCGCGGTAAACTTAACGTAATAACTTAAGCCATTAGATATTCTTTATCTTGGAATTAAAACTATAAATTATCCGCATTATATACCTTATTTCAAATGTTTTTTTTATCTTATTAGCCATTACACTTATTTTAATCTACAAAGCGTACGAGACCACGTGTCTATAGAGTATATTGTAATATTACTTATAATAAAAATAAACTTTAATCAAAGAGAAGCTTTGACCTATCGATCACGAACCGGAAGACGTAGTGTAGACCGGCCCCACACTAGGTGGACCGATGGCCTTGTCAAAACCGCGGGGAACCGTTGGATTTAAGAGGTGAGTAGACGATCCAAGTGGCGTTCTATGGGGGAGGCGTATATTCAGCAGTGGACGTCCTCCAGCCGATGATGATGATGATAATAATCAAAGGAAGGACCTTTGGAAAGACAAGGGAGAGTTCATTGCCCAGCAGTAAAGAGACACAGCAAGTTAAATTAAAAAACAATTTAATATATGTCCAGATGGACAATCTGAACTTAGCCAAGGTCTTTGATATTAAGTACTGTGTGTTTTATCAGTGGATACTGTAAATATTTAATTTTTTACTGTACCATTTTTTTATTAATTGATTATAGAGGATAATTATATAATTATCCTCTATAAGAGACATTAAAGCAGTCTACTACTACGCATGCCTAGAAGATACCTATTTACTCTGGCTTCGAAGACGTACCTATATATTAAATATTTTCGTTTTTTTTATGTTATTTGGTAACGAGACGAGCTGGTCGTTTGCCTGATGGTAAGCATAACGCCGGCCCATAACAATTGTAGTGCCACCCAGAACTTTGAAACACAAAGGCCTGCGCGGCACCATAGATCGCTCGTTACCCTGAGACATTAGGTATTACGTCTCATAAGCCCAGTAATTTCACTGAATACTCTGCTCATGAAACCGGAACACAGTAATGCTTGCACACTACTGCTTGGCGGCAGACTTCACGAGCAAAGCGGTGGTAACAACCCAGACGGACACTCGCAGAAGAGTTAGTCTTCCCACTAACAAAACATCGTAGTTCAAACACGATTTTACGATAACACTCAAACACTTCGAGCAACATTAAGAAAACGCGCGACCTGACCTCCTGTCCGCGTTTTATTACCCTGCACCGATCCGGCCACTCGACAAAGAATCCCAGTGACTTCGAACGACAATAAACCTACCGATATTGACTTCGCACAATGCCGGTTCGAACATAAAAACCCGGATATAAACCGGTCATAATGCCCGGGAAAGTTAATTAAACAGGTCCGTTTTGAACCGCGACATTTTTCAATTGATGTCGCAGGATTTGAAGCCAGGATTGACGGATGAGTGGCTCCATGGGGCTAAGCTCAAGTAGGGACGAGGCCCTTTCCGGATACGCTTTTATTTTGAGTAATGAATGGAGATTTTTATTGCATTGAAGTGGACAAAGAGTTTTGAATTTTTGATGATGTTTCTGAAAATTAATTGGATTGCATGAATAAAGTGGTGCTCATTACGGACTTTTCTTTTTTCTTTTTGTTCGGATTAGTGTTGCTTTTATCTGATTCTTTATTTGTTGAAAAATGACATTGCCTTGAGAATGCCTTTGTTCAAGAAAAAAGCTAAGATGACTACAAGTTTACTTTTAACCTATTCAGTTTTGGCTTAAAAACTACCATGCGATTAAACTAGCTACGGTCGATGAGAGTCAGGTCTGACTTTTTTTAACCGATTTCAATTCGTCTATTTTTGTAAAAAGAAACTTCCACCTTTTCAGAACGCGGTTTAAAAACTGGCATAAAGCTACGACCCCTTATTATCCGACTTGATTTAACCTCAGAAGTTCCACCAGGCTCTCCTGCATTTTCATCATTTTCCATCTGGTTGGACGTCAAACGACACTAAGGCCCGGAATCATGAGAACACCATCCTCAAATTTAATCCGTTTATTAAAACTTCTTAAGCCGCACTCGGCTGAACGAAACGATCCAAGGCTTTCTCTACAAAGCTTTTAATCTGTCTAATAAAAGATCTTCGATAAAAAACATTAGGTATCGGCCTCATATTTCAATGGAATTTGATAGAAATATTTCATATTCAAAGCGTTGTTTATGTACAAACAGTAGAGCTCTGCTGTGCTTGTCTTACTCACGCACGTGTGGGTGTTACATACGCTGCATGGAGCAGTGTTGGCTGTGCAACGATGATGTGAAGTTGTTAATTGATCCATTGGGCCCGCACCAATGAATTATATCAAGTTATGTGCGGATTATTGACACTTTTTTGTTAGTGGGAGGACTAACTCTTCTGCTAGTGTCCGTCTGGGTTGTTACCACCGCTTTGCTCGTGAAGTCTGCCGCCAAGCAGTAGTGTGCAAGTATTACTGTGTTCGGGTTTGATGAGCAGAGTATCCAGTGAAATTACTGGGCTTATGAGACTGAATACCTAATGTCTCAGGGTTTCGAGCGCACTGCAGTGCCGCGCAGGCCTTTGTGTTTCAAAGTTCTGGATGGCACTGCAATTGTTATGGGTCGGCGTTATGCTTACCATCAGGCAAACGACCAGCTCGTCTCGTTACCAAACGGTGAAGGAAAACATCGTGAGGAAACCGGCATGTTCAAGAACCACAAAATCGAGTACTTGTGACATCCACCAAGCCGCACTGGGCCTGCGTGGTGGATTATGGTCCTTACCCCTCTCTCTGAGAGAAAGCCGGCACTCCAGCAGTGGGAGCATAAGAGGCTGATAGTAAAATGTTTATTTTCCTCATTGCATTCACATGGTTAGAATACCATTTTGAAACCACAAATGAGTGAGGTTAGATACTGGCTAGATCTAATTTCTGTAAACGTGAGGCCAATAATGAACTGCTTCGACATCGAAACGATTTCAAACACGTAATCTTTGTAATTATAACTTCTTGTCGATAAAATTTCAAACTTTTAATGACTTTCGAGTTGGCTGCAATAAAATTTATGGATTTATGAAATACGAACGAACGCAGTAAAAACTTTAACGTTATATATGAAAGATGTGTGATAAAAATAATTTGAACATTTTTTGTTCATTCAAGATAATTAATTTAATTAACAATAAAAGATTTCAAAACAATAAAGGACCTGACTTGACGCTGGCTAGTTGCACAAACCATGTGAAGCAAACTGTGAAAAGTATCGAAGAAATAAAACATCAAATTCGAGCCTAAATTTTTTTGGGATATCATCTTTTAGTATGTAGTGTAAGAATAAAAGTAGAACATGGTGTGGTGCTGTGGTGCTACGCTATGACGTCAGCAAGTCAGTGCTACGCCGTAGTCGTCCCAGCGCTACGCAAGCGGAAGACGCGGGGAAGGACAGCAGGAGGGCAATCGCGTTAAAAATTATCAACCAAACCGCTAGTAAACCATGACCGCATAACAGCTTTTTGACCGTTTCGTATCGCGCTAATAGTTTTACCAAAAGTTGAGACGTATCTCGACAACAACTGACAGTTAACGCTGTCAAATGAACGGCAATATCGAAGTCCACACGCCTGAACCGAAACTAAATAACAGTTGGTATCAAACCACAACCAAACAATAACTGTACGCTGTCATTTCAAATTAGCGCGATCGGGGCCCAGACCTCATTGAACTACGAGTGAAAATACACGTGTGTCAATTATTCAAACCGAGTTGTCTCATTTCTGGACTTAGCAGTATGTTCTATTTTGCAAAGTAGTATGTTTTCAACTGATAAAAATGCAAGATAAGTATCCATTATACCTAAGTCTATGAAAGTTCTAGACAATAAAATAAAATTGCAAAATATTACCTTATCAAGATATTGAAGTGGTGTGTATCTATCACTCGTTAGTAAAGATTATTTATTTTGTACAATTCTGGAAGTACATATGGTGTATAGATAAATAAAAATACACTACTTTACTGAAACAATTTATAATAAGCGAGCCTTTAAAAACCAGGCTTTAATGACAATAAATCGTAATAGATATTCGATAGATATTAGATAATTATAACTGTTGTAGAATTGTAATTTTAAAATAACACTATATCTCAAAATATTGAATTAGGTGAATGGAATCGAATGCTACTTAAGCCCCCACACTAGTATTGTAATTTGTACCTGTTAAGCCCGCAAAGCACAAACACCTACGTGATTTTGAAATCAAACACTTAACACTGGCTGAGTACGCATTAGGTGTGAAGCCATATACAAAAACTCGGTAGGACATAATCTCGTATCAAATGGAATAAAACCAAACCGTACACTTCATTACAAAAGAACAACACGCCAGCAAACAAAACCGCGCTGTTCCCGACCGACAATCGGGAGCGTTATCGCCGCGAAATTCGCCTCAATTCGCTATTTTCGCTACCCGATGTGTATAATTTCGAATACACTCGCGGCTCCGGGCGACGCGATTGTTACTGACACTATCTACCTGTGTTCAGTTTAAATACAACCTGTGTACTCGATATTTTTATTTTAATGTGTAAAGAACATGACCGTACGTTGTAACAGCACTGTAAACTGCTTGAATTGCCGGCGGTTTGTGTTTGCAATTATTTTAAAATGTATAAATATGCAGTTATGCCACATTTATCAGTCGTTTTAATAATTATACATTGCCATTTTATTATGATATCAGTTCGTTAATTTGTAATTAAAATGATATAATATTAATCGCACAAATCCATACTTAAACCATACTTATATATCCATAGTATCCAATATCCATACTAATTTGTTAGTGGGAGGACTAACTCTTCTGCGAGTGTATGTCTGGGTTGTTACCACCGCTTTGCTCGTGAAGTCTGCCGCCAAGCAGTAGTGTGCCAGCATTACTGTGTTCCGGTTTGATGAGCAGAGTATCCAGTGAAATTACTGGGCTTATGAGACTTAATACCTAATGTCTCAGGGTAACGAACGCATTGCAGTGCCGCGCAGGCCTTTGTGCTTCAAAGTTCTGGGTGGAACTGCAATTGTTATGGGCCGGCGTTATGCTTACCATCAGGCAAAGGACCAGCTCGTCTCGTTACCTAATAACATTAAAAAAAAAATATATATATTATAATTGCGAAAGTGTGTTTGTTGGTTTGTTGATTTGTTGGTTTGTCCTACTTTATCGCAGTAACGGAGCAACGGATCGACGTGATTTTTGGCATAGATATAGTTTATGGACCGGATATTAACATAGGCTACTTTTATCCCGGAAAAATGCAAGGTTCCTGTGGGAACGCCGGTGAAAACCGCGGGCAGAAGCTAGTAGTTGAATAACTTGATTTACATCTCCGTTTTGTATGCGGTTCGGCAACTTCGATAATAATATGGCATAATATGGTGTTGCCACTACTGATTGTTGAGAGCGAGATAGAGTCAAAAACATCTGCCAAAGTAACATTCGATTAGTATGCCTCTGTCATTTTTTTATTTTTTTATTTAATTCTAGAACTTATTTTATTACTCTCGATAAACTCAAACGCTGCGGCTAAACACATCGATAGACGCTTGACGGAAAAAAGTTCAACTTCAAGATACCGCCAGCTATCTGGACTGAAAATATCCTAACAACGTGCAAACGGAATTTTATTTCATAGACAATAAACTACTTTGTTTATGTATTTAATCTATGGTGAATCTTTTTTTCTCCTACTTATAAAGTTCCCCCACACCGCGCCGATTCTAACCACCAACAAATACAACGAAAGCTCCCTCACAAATTCAAACTAACAAAACTGTCGTTCACCCCGAAATCGGCCACAAACTCAACCGATACTAATCTCGGCACTTTTCACGCTATAACTCGTTTTATTCCTCCGACTTATCTCCCTATGTGTCATACTATTCAGAAAATCGCTCATTCATGAATTTATGACGTAGAAACAAATCAAAATAGCGCAAACAATGCTACATAAATCTTGCCAGCAATTTCAGATGCGATCTCGTATCGAACAGGTACGATATCGGATCGTAGAAGCTATTTGTTTCGTGTCGTACTAATAAAATAGTCATTCATAGGGTTGATCTGTTTTGTTTATGTTTTATAGCGTTTCGATAGGCAGTTTTATGGTCGTGTTGCAGTTAAAGTTCGAAATCGGATTTCGATATCTTCCTAAACTGGCCGACCGATGATTGTTCAGGCAGTGGGTGTCTTTACCAAGCCGCACACCGTTCTTTCGAAGGCTCAATTCCTAAGGTCAGCCCTATGGCTAGCCGCTTATGCATGTATTACCCACATAGACGAACACTCGCAGATGCGTTAGTCATACCACCTGCAATGGTTTACTTATACCAATCGGTTAAGAACGGTGCGGCGAGGCACGTTACGAACACTGTTAAGGCTTTTGTGGTTCACTGTACCTGTACTATTATCTATTATGTGACTGTACAGACTAGATACGACAACAAAAAAAAGCAGGCAAGTAGAAAAACCGGCGCTTTGAGGCCTAGCTCCTATCATGACCTTAATTTGTTCCCGTATTTAGAAGGCCCATACCTCAAAGTAGGCTGCAAATTCGAAAATCCATATACTCATATCCAATTATTTATATGTAATGAGAGTACATGACTTCGACATTATTTTAATTATTATCTAATTTTGCATGCTTATTAAAAGCTAAATGTGACGAGACTTGATCTAAATATTTTTAAGACCTAAAATTGTACCACGTTTGCTGCAATAAATGAATTTGAATTTGAATATCTATTAAATGCGAAAGTGTGTTTGTACGTTTGTTGGTTTGTCCTAACAAACCAACAAACTCAACTAAACTATACCTATTTATGGACCGGAGAGTAACATATACCTACGCTACCGCTTTTTAACCAGGAAAAATGCACAGTTCCTGTGGGAGCGCGGGTGAAACCGCGAGCAGATGCTAGTAAAAAAAATATTCAATGAAAATCAAAGATATTTCAGTTTATTCCTATACTTTCATTAATCTATTTACTTTAAAATCTGCTTTCAGGTCTAAGCTCAAGATAGAGATCAGTGTGAAAACCTTGGTGATAATCAGTAGGTTTGCAATGTGATAGCACAGGGCGCAAAGCTTTTGTATAATTATTTTCGTTTGAATATTCGTTTAACTTATTGTTTATCTTTGAAGTAATGACCATATAGTCCAAGTTAAATCTCTTTGTTGCGTTGCTAAAATCTTGTTTTATTTATTTCGATTTACGGTAACTCAAGTCAACAAACATCATCAATACCAAACACGAATAAAATGACGTCACCAAACCACAACCGTAAACAATACTCAACAACTGCACAAATTAAAGTCGTTATTATAAAGTCGACACTCAAAACGTTGTGAGTCAAAAGGCCACTTAAAGCGGCGCCGGGCGACTTCACAGATAAAATGGTGTAACATGAAAAATGGGCGTTAGGAGTTGAAAGAATAACTTGAATTATGGCAGTGACTGTACCGATGTTTTTCCCATTGTCGTGAGGTTTAGTGGAGGGTTTTGTTGTGAAGTTGGAACGTCTTCGAAAATTACTTTATTAACTCAAATTAGACTTATGAAGAGTTTGCTGTTTGTGGAGCCAAACGGTCCCGTTGCTGTCCGGGTGTTCAAATCTAAATTCGGCTTCGCGAGTCACGTACAATGGTGGGAGGACTAACTCTTCTGCGAGTGTCCGTATGGGTTGTTACAACCGCTTTGCTCGTGAAGTCAGCCGCCAAGCAGTAGTGTGCAAGCATTACTGTGTTCCGGTTTGATGAGCAGAGTATCCAGTGAAATTACTGGGCTTATGAGACTTAATACCTAATGTCTCAGGGTAGTTCAGCGATCTGCAGTGCCGCGCAGGCCTTTGTGTTTCAAAGTTCTGGGTGGCACTGCAATTTTTATGGGCCGGCATTATGCTTACCATCAGGCAAACGACCAGCTTGTCTCGTTACCAACTAACATAAAAAATATACAATAGCATCGGAGTAGACTAGGTTCACTAATTCTATATTGACGCATTCGTCGTGGGGAACATCACTAATGTATGTATATTATCTAATGCTCGGGCCACATTTACGGCTAATGCGTTAAAGGATATTAAACGTTAGTATAGCCAAGACTTATCGCATTAATTTGACAACAGCATTCTCATTGGTGTTTGTCTTTAGACGATAGCTTGGATAGTGCGCCTGCGGCGCAAGTACGGATCTTTTTGATCGATAAAATTCTATAAAATTGACAGTTCAAATCGATAAAGTGGGTTTTATCGACTTTTTATATAAATTATCGAACCTCGATACTATCGACAAAAGTTATCGAATAGCTAGGTCGAATCCAAAGAGAATATAGAGCTACTACAATACTTTACGATCAGACTTCGGTACTCGCAACATTAGATAAATTTATCAGGTTTTTCGATTCGACAATTTTATCGAACCGACTTCCGTACTTGCGCCGCTGTTTTTGGCGCTAAACGCATTTGTGGCCACTCAGTTTACCGCATTGTTTTGAGATATATTTTAAAGCAAACACAAATATTATAAATCTGGAAGTAAAAACCTCTTTGTCTATCAACTCTTTATTACTCAACTACTAAACCAATTGAATTTTAGGCAGAGATGCATCTGGAAGCCGTAGGTAGGATAAGACTGTTACCCTAATGTACGGGTTACCGCACAGTAAGCAATGTCAATGACTCGCTAATTGAGGTCACTTAGCTTGCGTACATTTGCTTATACATCAGTTTACATAACTATTTAAACCTTCGTTATTTTTTACAATAAATCAGTGTTAGAACGATTATCATTGCGTTTGTTTCCTACATTAAGTCTCCCTGTTCCTGGCACTCATCACATCTTATAAACTGTAACACATCACTACACCTAAACTCTTCTGACATATGGTGCTGCTTAATAAAGTCATAATCTATGTCAAATCTTGCTTAATTATCTCAGTGTATATCATTGTCAGCCTCTTAAGCTCCCACTGCTGGCATACCGGCCTTCTCTTAGAGAGAGAGGTATGGGCCATAATCCACCACGTGGGCCCAGTGCGGCTTGGTGGATGCAACATGTCCTCGAATTTTGTGGTTCTTGAACATGCCGGTTTTCTCCCGATGTTTTCCTTCACCGTTTTAGAGCGAGTGTGAATAATCTGCACATAACTTGATATAAGTCATTG
This sequence comes from Crocallis elinguaria, assembly GCA_907269065.1. Lineage (NCBI taxonomy): Eukaryota > Metazoa > Arthropoda > Insecta > Lepidoptera > Geometridae > Crocallis > Crocallis elinguaria. Next base: position 2,904,774 of record OU026079.1, on the reverse strand, counting down.
GTGCGGGCCGAGTCGAGATTCGAACAATGGTGAGTCGGATTGAAGGTCTCACAAGTTCCCACTCGGCCACACTCTCTCAGTGTATATAAACCTAATGTATTAGTGTATCTATATAGTGTATATGACGTAAGGTAATAAATCAGTGTAAGTGGTGCGAACTTTTACGCAAAAATAATTATACTGAGCAGCACTTAAAATATGAAATGGATCATAAATTAGACAGCAACTAAGTACAAAGTGGCAATTGTCGAAATTCGCCAATAAATTTGGTAAGAGCGTTGTTTGTTAGCTGCACAGCGGCCATAATTCCTAATTAGACGGCAGTGGCGCAGATTAGGCGATAGTTGCTACGACGGGGACAATTAGCTGGGCGTTCGCCGGTTCTCCTTAAACGTTGTTACTGACTGCGACATTTTGCGCGATTCCCTTCGATTTCTGCACGATTTATGTTGGAAGTTACTTTCGTACGACTCGGGGTTTTTGGATGAAAGTTGGTTCGTGAACTAGAGGCATGTCAATTTGCTTTTATCTGATTGGAATACCAAAATGTATTTAGTTAATGTCGGCCTTGATGCGAAAAAGGCAGTTGAAATATGCGAATATTTTCTTCAAGGTACTCTTTTTACTTTAGGTATAAAAAACGAAATTGGAAACGCCGTTGCATTGATTGACTTCGCTTCTGTAATGCGTTAGGGGCACCTTAGACGCTAAGGCAAACGTATGTATGCTTGTCAGAATAACAACGCTTTTGCGTCAAGCGCGCATTTCGAGTATCACGAAATCCTCTAACCACAGACATTCGCAAAAAAGATAGTCCTATAACCTGGAAAACTTAATAAAAAATTGCAAACATTATAGTTTCCGTCATGAGATTCATTCTCATTCAATCATCACTGTGAAATTCAACTGGGTCGAAATTTCTTCACTCCATTACCTTTTTTCATCGCAGTCGCGTTAAGCTGATTATGGATGCATCAGCAGTGTACATCATGCATTGCCGGATTTACGATATCGATAGTGATGGAGCGATTTGTCAATAACCGTGTAGTATCGATAAATGTAATTTAAGAAATCAATCGTAATATAAGTATGAATGTGACTATTGATAATTTTGGGTACAAAAATAAAAAACAAAAACGTATCTAGGGATAAGTACACAAAAATTGGTACTATAACTACGTTACAATGTTGTTATTTATAATGCACCGGTAATTCATAGGGTATCAATTATAATTATTGGTAAATAAAATATGTTCATTGCTACAATTTTTACATATCACACAATTTCATCAAAGTTACGTTATGTATGTAACACTTATGTAGTTACTGTCTTGCATTTTGGCCAATAACATAACTTAGCTCATCAAAAATAATATATTTTTACGAAAAAAACGGACCAATTTTGGTGTTTATTTTTCAATGGATCTTGTAAAACTTCGAAGTACGTCCGATTTAAATATGAAAAATAATCGTTTAACATAATAATAATCGGTCGGTTTTAATTGTTTATTCATTTCTATCGATTGATACGATATCGATATTTAAGAAAGCGCGTCCCTAACCATCGATATAGTATTTAAAATACACTCTGTACGTAATAACGCGCTGAGTCGTTAAGCACTTTTGGGACTAAATAACGCGCCGCTGAATATGTTCATTTTTAATTGAAATTTTAATTGCACTAAAATAACACATTATGTAAATTAAATCTTTTAAATTATAATTACAACGGTATGGTCTATTTTTGGGTTAACGAGTGATGCTTGAAATACAAAATTTTTGTGAAACATAAAAAAGTTTCATTATTTCCATGTGTAGCTTTCGCTAAAACTATATGTTAACTAATACTAACTGTTAGTGGTAGGACTAACTCTTCTGCGAGTGTCCGTCTGGGTTGCTACCACCGCTTTGCTCGTGAAGTCTGCCGCCAAGCAGTAATGTGCAAGCATTACTGTGTTCCGGTTGGATGAGCAGAGTAGCCAGTGAAATTACTGGGCTTATGAGATTTAATACCTAATGTCTCAGGGTAACAAGAGCACTGCAGTGCCGCGCAGTGTTGTGTTTTAAAGTTCTGGGTGGCACTGCAATTGTTATGGGCCGGCGTTATGGTTACCATCAGGCAAACGACCAGCTCGTTTCGTTAACAAATAACTAAAAAAAAACTTAAGGCCTCGTTCAGAGTGAAGGTGATGGGTGGCGCGGCTCGGGTGCGGTGGAGGGAGTGACTTTTTTTTTTATGTTATTTGGTAACGAGACGAGCTGGTCGTTTGCCTGATGGTAAGCATAACGCCGGCCCATAACAATTGCAGACCAAACTTTGAAACACAAAGGCCTGCGCGGCACTGCAGTACTCTCGTTACCCTGAGACATTAGGTATTAAGTCTCATAAGCCCAGTAATTTCACTGGATACTCTGCTCATCAAACCGGAACACAGTAATGCTTGCACACTACTGCTTGGCGGCAGACTTCACGAGCAAAGCGGTGGTAACAACCCAGACGGACACTCGCAGAAGAGTTAGTCCTCCCACGACTGCGTGGACAAAGTACAGTCGCGCCGCGAGTTGTTGATTCGCCGAGCGTGACGCTGGCTAGCTGGGACTGTCAGTGTGAACGCAACGAACGGATAGCTTTGTTTGAAATTACCACGCACTTTTAGCGTCGAGACCGTCACCCGTCGCGCCCGCAACTATGTCCACATATAGCGGTTTCTTACGTCTGATATTTCACGTTCACCGTTGCCACCACGCTAAGTACGAGTCTGGACGACGCCTCAGGCTAAAAATAGACACTAGTTCAATATTAAAAGACAAACAAAAATAGAAGAACAATTACAAGATTGTGAGAATAGGCTGGATGAACTAAAACAAAAGTCTATTACAAAACTTATTAAATGGATTCGTACAAACAAGGTTTTGGGTTCGCTTCCCCATCATCAGCAGTCACATTAGCATTCCGACCGCCACTCTAACCAATCCTTGCAACTGCCTGCTAACGTAATATAGGGGGCGTATGTAGAAAGGGATGGGAACGTTATTTTGTTAAGTGAAGAGTAAATACCAGCAGCGTTGATTGGCTTTTGGTGATGTCTACTCTATTAGCCGTTGCATTAGAGTTTGTTATGCCCATATAGATATTTGATTGTGTGTATAAATGATTACATTTTATAGTAACAAATAACAAGTGTAATAATTAATATAATTTACTGTTTTTGACGGCTCCGTAGCTAAGTTGGTAGTTACCCTGCCTGCAAAGCGAGGGGTCCCGGGTTCGATTCCCGGCCGGGGCAGATTTTGTGTAAGCATAAAGTTTGTTCTCGGGTCTTGGATGTTTGTGATTTGTATCTGTGTGTGTCCATGCCACCCGCGATACAGGGAATCCTAGTGCGGGGGTATGAGTGTAAGCGTTTATTTATTTATTTATATTTATTTGTATGGACTGTACTGTATTTCTAAGGGCGTCAGCGTTACCAAACGTTTCACATCATCGGCATAGTGTATGCTTAGAAATGTTTTTTTTAGTTCCATATTTATTGCAAAATATGTTTTGATCATGCACTCAGTAAAGGCTGCAATAATTATAAGCCTGGTTGGTCAAAATTCTTTGATGAAACCAAATTAGCAATTATTATCAAAACTTCTGTATTTATAAATAACAGATTAAGATAAGCAATGCTTTGAATTGATTAGTCATTGTTAATAGTGTTACTAATTATCTTCTCCCTTAAAATAAACCCCTAACACTCCCACACTAAAACACGACAATATAGACCTTCCTTGACCTAAAACTCTTCTATCCGAACTTATTTTCGATGTAAACGATGTACGAGATCGTCTCATTACACGTTACTGCCGAAATGAGTCTTAACTCGCAGTTTTAGAGTTCAATTTGGTGGCAGTGTTTGTTTGGATGAATAGGGTTACTAAGCTTTAGAAATCGAAAAGTTTTTTAACAATGCTTATTTTTATCTTTTATTCTCGTAATTGTGTTTCTGAGTATTTTCAACGTATTTGTAAGGTTTATATTTTAAACAACAGTTTTTTTAGATGTATTTTCTTTCCCACTAGCGCGATGTTAAAAATAAATAATGTTGCTGCTAATAGGATTTGAACCCGCGTGTTATCTTGGCTATCTAGACCAGACGCTTTAATCATCTAAGCTATGGAAGCGATCCATGTTAGCCCCGAAATTCTTGATAAGATGACTTTCGGCTGACAAGCCGTGGCTCCATCTAGCAGACATCGCTCTGTAGAGATTGCCACTCCATTTATACTTTAGGTGACAGATGTCGCTTTTTTAATTTAAATGTTAACGCCGATACATAGTTGAATAATGTTTATATTAAATGGGATTTTAATAAATGCTTGTTTAATTGATATCGCCCGCAGTGTTGTGGGTACGAATTGTATAGTAGAATTTAGTTTTCTTTGAAAGAAACCCTGATATCTACATCGTGGAAGAGCGATTTCTAATGGTCTGTTGGTTAACTCACTCAAATAGAAAACCGGTCGCTAAGCACCAGTCCTTATTTAATCTTTACAGTGTCACCTCGGTAGTGATGTATTTATTTTTATTTTATTTATTTAAATAGGTCGTCATTTGACTTGTAACTTTTTTTACTTTTATTGAGTAACTGGTATAATACAATTGTATGTCTAATTTTGTACCTTGTTGATTGTATGTGGGTGCATCGAACATTCAGTAAATACACACAAAAACAAATTTGGTCAGTTGGAGCAACTACTTTTTAATAATTTAACTGACTTCGAGCCGAAATTTCATCATATTAAATCTTTTTTTAGTAGAGTTATAATCTCCAAAGTGTTAACCCTAAACGTGCTCATTGAAACGCGTCGCCCAATATCTTTGATGCGGACGGGTCCTGTTTTGTTTTCCTTATTCTGAGCTGTACCTTTTCCTTCAGACTAGTGACAGCATTGGATTCATTTACGCTTCCAAGCAGAGTGCCGCGACTTGATTTACTGTATAGTTTAGGACGTTGAGGCGGAGAGTTGTTGCGGTCTACTCGAACAAGTCCAGAATATATATGTTTGTTGACTTGATTTTTTTGCTGTTGCTTCTATTACTATTTTACGTTTGACCATTAATTCACCAATTCCTAAGTGATGATTTGGCTAAAGGCGGTCAATACAAAATGCGTTGGTAAACCTACAATTAGTACCTTTTCTTCTATTTCACTTTATATAATTTAAGCACACGTAGCTTTGAGTTTCCAACTGCAGTAACCAGCAACAGTAGCTTTTTAAGATATTTTTCTACAATTTTGGGCAACTGCGCACACGTAGCAACTCTAGTTGCGAGTTTCAGTGATCGCAACTGATTTGGTTGCTACAATCGGTGTAAAATCAATTTCAAATTGCCGCAACTAGCAATTGAGTACTATAGTGGTGTCAAGTTGCTGGTTTCCGCAACCGGCAACTGAATCGCGTAGAGCAACTACACCTTTAACGTTTTAAAGCTTATTTAAAATTGCAGCAACCATAACTGATGCTGCGATTGGCTATCGTTAATGTAAACTTGTTGATAGTTTCCGCAACTCAAGTTGCTTCGGGTGCTGAGCGCGTTAAATAAGGTTTAAAGAAGCTAATCCATGGAGAGTTTTAACCAATCTTTTGATTACAAGAGTGGATATAATGGGAATAGTAATCTTACTTAATGCAAAGAATCATCCAGTATTACCTATTCATTACAAGCATGAACACGAGACGAGTCGAAAGTTTGCATCAGATGAACATCAGATGGACAATTGTAAAAGGATTGGTCCTAACACAAATACACAAATGCATGGACACGAGACGAGTTGGAAGTTTGCATCAGGTGGACATCAGATGGACAATCGTAAAAATGTTGGTCCTACCACAAATACACAAATGCATGAATAAGGGACGAGTCGGAAGTCAGCATCAGGTGAATGTCAGATGGACAATCGTAAAAGGATTGGTCCTACCACAAATACACGAATGCGTGGACACGAGACGAGAAGGAAGTTCGCATCAGGTAGACAGCAGATGGACAATCGTAAAAGGATTAGTCCTACAACAAATATACAAATCCATTATTACTATCATAAAATGCTACTAAAACACACAATCCAACCCGATAAGTGACGGTCTTCTATTAACTCAAGTCTGTATCGAAATAGTGAAAGGCTGATGCGAGATTTAAGTTCCCAGAATAATCAAGCGACGTTAGTCAATTGAATTGATGAACGGATGTGGAACTGATTTATCAGCATAGCGAGGGATTAATCTTGCTCGGTTTCGAATTTAGGATTTGATGAAATGCCATTTTGAACGCTACTCGGGTACAATGGTGATAGGATGTTATGGAATTGGATTAGAATTGGGAGTAATACAACTCACCAATTATTTTAACAAGCATGTTTTATTTTGCCTAGAATTATCTTGAGCCGGTACACTGAGAATGTTCACTCGTCTTGTTTGGAGTATGTCAAGAGAAACCTTCCTTGTAATCCGGTGCAGTCAAGTCTCCCTGTATTACTAGTCATATCACCTATTATATTGTCATCTTCTTTTTATAGTACTGGGTAGAGTTACAATCGGGTCGTCTGCCTCCAACCTTTAACTTTGGCAGTGCCACCCAGAACTTTAAAACGCAAAGCCCTGCACGGCACTGAAGTGCTCTTTTATTACAGATAGACATTAGAAGATAGACATATTTCATAGACATTAGAAAGAGAGAAAGAATTTTTTAATAAGTTTAATTAATTTGATACAGTGGGTTTTATTGATTTTTTATCTAATTTATCGCGTTACGATACAACTGACAAAAGTTATCAAATAGCTAGGTCGAATCCAAAGAAAATATAAAGCTACTACAATACTTTACCATCCGACTTCGGTATTCGCAACATTCGATAAATTTATTAGTTTTATCGATTCGACCAATTTTTCGTTTGGACTTCTATACTTGCGCCGCTGATAATCCATGGCCAATCAGTACCATTCTTTAGTAAGGCACAGAGTCACTTCTTTGCCGTCTAATGCGAGATGCTACCTCCAGCTGTAACTGTAACTAACTAGTTCACACTTTCCAATTATCCTGATGAATCCAGTGTTTATAACGAAGTTTGGGGCAAGTTGGAGACGAGCTCCGTCAATTGTGTTCTGCCAGGTGATAGATTCGAAGTTAGGTACGTTTATTTGTTTAGGTTACTGGGCGTGCGGGTGCGGGTGAAAATTGGCGAAATCGCGATGGAAGAATTATTGAGAGGGACCGTGTTCACACCAAATTAAGTAGTAGAAAAGCCAAAGGCAAAAGCACTCACCGTTAATCCAGCTAACTCGTCTTCCAAGTACAGCAGTCCGGCGGTTAGGCAGATGGAGAAAATGGCATCGATGCGCACAGTCCCAAACGTGGGAAAAAAAGCACTTTCCCAGTAAGATTGACGACACACGCGGAGCAGATCACACCGGCGGCGTCAGATCTTTCCGGTCTTCTACAGTAGAAGATAAAAACTCTCGTGGCAGCGTACCAACGAGAGAGCGAGCGGAGCGAGCTGGATGCGACTAGTCTAGTTGACGTAATATAGCGGAATGTGCCGGTTATTCCCCGACGCGTACTTCGTCAACGCTCGGGTTTCTTCGGGCGAGGTCGGCGCTGCCCAGTGCCGTATGCGGTGCAACCGTACTGGGCAACAAGTGTAGCCGATTAATAGTTCATGCCAGTTGCGCTAGATGGCATTACTAGTACCTATTTGGTGTGAACAAAAACGGCATAAACAGTTACTAATTGCAACTGGCGGAAGTTTGTTTTTGCCATTGCATTGGTTTGTATTAATATTTGTGGTTGGAAATATACGTTGGAGTTTATGGTTGCAACAGACGACCATACCCTTGTATGTAAACGTGTCAAGAGTGGAGATAAAATTATGTTAATTCAATAACATTTTTAGTACGCCATGCAGAAAAAATTACTTTGAGTTAGCTTGTGTTCTCCGTTCTAGCTTAACATTCAAAATATATTTAAAACATTTTTTGCAACAATTATTTAGTTTATTATTTAGTTTAGTTTGAAGGATTGTTTGAACTATCCCTAGACCGTTTCTTTGACTGGATACTTACGATTTTTAGTTATTTTTGGTCTGTTAGTTACGATTTTTAATTATTTCCTTAGTTTTTTATTGATAGGAGTTATAGTTCTGTTTTAGTCTTTAATTTTTATTCTGTATATATTTTTATAGATTATGGGCTTGCATTTGCGTGGTAGATCACACTTGTGCTGTTAAGCTATGTGCGGTCGAAAGTGTAGCACGCTTGCCCAGAATACTTGTTAACTCGATGGAGGCATCCCATTTTCCTTATTGATATGTCTTGCCTCCGCATATATATTGATTTGAAATTATGATGGTTCAGTTATGGTAACGTCGGCCGGCGATCTGTTGGTCGATGGTTCGAATCCTATCATTGAGCTTTCGGTGAAGAAAAACTCGTTATGCAACCATAGTATAGCTAGTAGGGCATCTAGTCCTCGCCCGGTCAGCTTCAAGTTGAAAATCCATCGCAAATATCGAATACCTACACCTTATCAATTCCTTAATCAATTCATATGGTTACTACCAAATTTGTATTGGTATTTGTGTAGGTACTGAGAAACTGCATTCGTGTTATTGACATCAGTGTTACGCTCGACGGAGCCGGGCTAAGTTAGAAAGTACATAGTTGGCAGAGTGTATGCACTTGAACAGTACTTAAACTTCCATCGATGCATAGCGATTTCAACTTGACCCTATATCAATACCGCAGCGTTCATACAGATTGCAAGGCAAGACGGTACCTAGAAATCTGTATAAAGTATATGGATTGACGTGAGCTGCAAACAATGTCTTATTAGTTTCCAACAGGATTCGAACCTGCGTCTTGTGGTTATCTAGACCAGACGCCTTAACCAACTAGGCTATGGGAGCAATCGATGTTGCTACAAAACGAGTTCCGCTAGATGGAGCTACGGCTTGTAAGCCGGAAAGAAAAACATCATATCAAGAATTTGGCAGTCACCATCGATTGCTCCCATAGGCTAGTTGGTTAAGGCGTCTGGTCTAGATAACCAGAAGACGCAGGTTCGAATCCTGTTGGAAACTAATAAGACATTGTTTGCAGCTCACGTCAATCCATATACTTTATACAGATTTCTAGGTAGGTCTTGTTAGTGGTAGGACTAACTCTTCTGCGAGTGTCCGTCTGGGTTGTTACCACCGCTTTGCTCGTGAAGTCTGCCGCCAAGCAGTAGTGTGCAAGCATTACTGTGTTCCGGTTTGATGAGCAGAGTATCCAGTGAAATTACTGGGCTTACCTAATGTCTCAGGGTAACGAGCGCACTGCAGTGCCGCGCAGGCCTTTGTGTTTCAAAGTTCTGGGTGGCACTGCAATCGTTATGGGCCGGCGTTATGCTTACCATCAGGCAAACGTCGAGCTCGTCTCGTTACCTAATAACATAAAAAAAAAAAGGTGACGCAGGTTCGAATCCTGTTGGAAACGAAATTTTTGTGATGTATATATTTGTGTGAACACCCGCTAATGTCGGTTAACACTTTAAAATATATTTCATAAAATGTCTTATTAGGATTGCCCTGTTTCATAAACTTCAGAGCAAGCTTAGTCGCTGTCTCAAACAGTATATTTGGCTCTCACAAACTTGTGGCTACGATCCTTAAAGCCTAGCGAATATGCTCCAAGCCCAAAGGCTAAAGCTAGGTATAGTTTAGTTTAGCTATCAAAATAATAGCATTAGTTACATGTCTGCGTCTGTGTCGTAATCTTTGTATAATAAGAAGTCTGATCAAGAGATTATCCTTTTTTAACAAGACATTGGAAAAGTATTATTTTCTGAACGTAAATTTGTGTGGTATTATGTAGAAAAAACATCTAAATTTTGACCTTATCTTGATTTTTCTACTGCGATGTTATTCTTATAAATTGTAACTTTGTAGGAATTTTATAATCTTTTATTTAACTATTTTATATACAAACCATCACTGGCTCACCCTCACACCAAGCTTTCTATCGTTGGATCCTCATATAGAGTTTAGCACACTTCTGCCATTTTCTGGGCGTGAACCTCTAGATCTCCAACTAGTCCAGTCCAGTACTGCCAACTGCTTGCGTGTGTGAGATGATGCCTTATATATCATCAGCCTTATTACGCTCCCACTGCTGAGACACCAACCTTTTATCAGTGAGAGAGAGGCTATGGGTATGGGCCCACCACGCGCGCCCCATGTGGCTTGGTGGATGTCACATTGCCCTCGAATTTTGCGACGCTTGAACATGCGGGAAAATATCATTATCTCACACAAGCTCAAAAATCGCTTCATTATTTAAAAAAAGAATACTTAAATCTGTTCTTTTCGATACGCAACGAAATAACATGCCAGCCATTTCTGACACGACAATAATGAGAAATGGCTGGACAGTATTTTTTAATTTTTCGGGAGAGCAAGCGAGTTACCGCTTGATCTAGTTACAAAAATAAACATCCGAACTATGAATTTATAATGTTGGTAGGATTATCTCCGTTTCGCTGCATCTCTTGAAGATAAATCCTGGGAATTCTATAGAAAAATCTTTCTATACCGGTACAGCGGCTTAGTATTTTTAAATGGGTCTCAATTGAAACCAAAAGCCCACTTCCTTCTAGAAATTATTTTACCCAACATTTACATTTAAAACGTCAACTCCAGTTTTATGTTGGAGAAATTGTCGTCAAAGCACCGCTGTTACAGCACAATAAAAATTATTCTTTGTGAGCGAACACAAAACAGCTTTTTGTAAGTTAATTGCCATCTTTACTATGTAACGGTTGGAGTAGTATCCACAGTAGGAGATCTTCAAACACGGGTTTGACTGAGGACATAAATTTTAACACAATATAGGTAAGATTTGGGTCACTGGGCCTCCTAGTTAGTTAGTAAGCTTAAAAGCAAGGTAACTTTGATTTTTGCCTTGAAGCGAGTTTTAAAACCAATTCAAGTTTAATAATTCGTCAAATTATTGGTAGAAACATTAAACGTACAATGAAATAATTTAATTTAATCCATAACACATCTAAAAAATATCTAGCTTCACATTTTGATCCGTCTAAACTTATAGGCATTATGTTAGGCGAGTTTGAACTAGGTGATAGCATAAAATGTGAAAATTACAAAACTAATGTAACTAAAATCCAATGAAATAATGAGCCACGGGTACCACCCTTTTCTTTTTTTATGGTCGCTTGCATATTCAAGTCTTCAAATATCGTCCCCACAGAATGAAAAGTCGCTAAGGTCGGACAGCCACCAAGCATTTTGAATCGAAGTTCAAATATGAACCAAGGTTTAACTCATGAACCGATTCAAATTCAAATTCAAATTCAAATTAATTTATTTGCATAAATATGGGTTAGTAGGTTAATAAATTATCATATGATCGCCATATTCACCGTCAGGTGTGCAAATATTTAGTCATTATTCACTATATTATTCACATTTCAAATGGTTAATTTCTGTTTAGTAAAAGTAATGTCAAGTAATATTAATTATTAATAAGTAAACAGTTTTTTATTTCACAATGCATATGTATAAAATCGACATGAACACTTCTGCAAAAATTCATCCACAGTATAAAAATTCTCGTTCACTAACCACTTCTTAAGTGCTGAGCAAAATCGCGGAAAAGGCAGGTCTACCAATTGCTGAGGAAGAGAGTTGAAAATAAGAGGTGCCATATATATACAGCTCTTGCGAAATGTCTCGAGAGAGGGAGCAGGCATCTTCAGTCGGGCTCGCGTTGTGGCTCTTTTATTTACGTTGTCGTATAGCTCGAACAATGACGGATTAGTCATTACGAATTTAGCCATCTCATATATGTAAATGCAAGGCACCGTAAGAAGATTATTTGATTTGAAAACAGGCTTGCAAGATTCAGTCCATCCCATGCAATACATAGCTCGAATGCATTTTTTTTGTACTCTAAATATTCTTAAAATATCTGTGGAATTTCCCCAAATTACAATCCCATACCGCAGTATGGAGCAGACATAGGCGTGATAAACTGTTAGAACAGTTTCGGGGGAACTACACTGTCTAATTCTTTTTAAAGCAAATACGAATTGGTTCAATCTAGTGCAAATAGAGTCAATGTGGTCTTTCCAAGCCAAGTGTGAATCAATGTGAATACCTAGAAATTTAGTACTGTTAACTTGTTCAATGATAGAATTATTAAATGTTATATGTAAGGGCTCAAATCTGCGTTTGTAAGTTTTAAATTGTATTAATTTAGTTTTAGATAAGTTTATTTTCAATTTATTACAATTTAGCCAGTCGATAATATCAGACAAACACTTATTTATAACCATTTCGTACTCATTTATATTGCTTGATTTAATTACTATGGTTGTGTCGTCCGCAAAAAGTAAGCTGCTGTGGCTAAGAGCTAGAGGAAGATCATTAACGTATAATAGAAATAATAAGGGACCAAGAATACTCCCTTGCGGGACACCACAGTGATTGATTTTTTGTTCAGAATCATAATTTTGTAAGCAAGATTCACCTTTTTGTAGCATAGAAATTCTAGTTATTTGCCTTCTGTTTGTTAAGTAGGATCTAAACCAGTCCTCAGCATTACCTCTTACACCATACGAACTAAGCTTATTCAAAAGAATTTGATGATCGACAAAATCAAACGCTTTGCTGAGATCCAAAAACAAAGCACACGTGGGTATTTTACTATTTAGATTAGCCATAATCAATTGAACCAATTTGTAGGTTGCTAAAGTGGTCGATTTGGATTTCCTGAAACCAAATTGCTCCTTGGCAAGGATGTTAAAAGTATCCAAATAAGAAATCAACCTCCTAAACATCACTTTTTCCAGAATTTTAGACAGAACGGGCACAAGGGCTATCGGCCTATAGTTATCAACAGCTACTCTAGAGCCTTTTTTAAGAAGAGGTTTTATAACAGAAATTTTAAGCCTATCTGGAAAACAGCCTTGCTCAATAGACAAATTAATTAAGTAGGCCAGTGGTTCAGCTATATAACGACCAACTAGCTTAATAACATTTGTGGTGATATTATCGTAACCTGCAGACTGAGTGTTTTTTAAAGACATTATAATTTTGTTTACTTCGTCAGGTGTCGCAGGCTCTAGATATATGCTGTCACGGGATGACTCGATGTTAAGTAAATGATTCTTTAGAGGAAGTGATGAAGTTAAATTGGAATTTGTAACGTTAACAAAGTAATCATTAAAAATATTTGTAATGTGAGGCCCTGAAGTAATATCCAATCCATTATGATTAATCTTTTCAAAAAACTGTTTTGGTTTAGTCTTGCCTAACTCCTCATTTACCACGTTCCACGTGGCTTTGCAGCAATTTTTAGAACTAGCAATAAACTTGGCGTTTGTCATCTGTCTACACTTACTCACACACTTTTGCAAAAGCTTTGAATATGCTTTAAATGCATTTTTAGAATCTATGTTTTTGTTTTTATAATATTTATATCTCAAAATCCTTTTAGTTTTACAACTTATTTTCAGACCCTTCGAAATTGATTTAGACCGATTAGATTTGACAGTATTCTTTACTTTAATAACAGGAAAGCAGAGACCATGAAAAAGCATGAGATAGTCGTGAAATTTATTAAAAGCGTCTTGCAGTAAATTAATCTCAAAAACTTCTGAAAACGACAAATTACGAATGGCATCAACGAACTTAACAATGTTTTCCTTACATGCATCGTGTACAAATTTAAAATAGTGACCAGTAGAGGTCTTGATGTTCAAATCGCCAAAAATAGCTAACTGAGCTGTATTATGGTCAGACAAGCAACAATTCAACGTTTTGCCAGTCACATTAGAAACATTACTGAATATGTTATCAATGCACTTATCAAGTCGTGTCGGTTCAGTGATGTGAAATTCCATACCATAATTCATTAATAGTTCTCGAAATTGCTCACTTGCCTTATCTTTGATGAAAATATTTATATTAAAATCCCCGCATACTATGACTCTTTGATATTTCCTCGCAAGATCTGTCAATATTTGATGTAAATTTTCAAAAAATAGGGTTAGATTTGAACTAGGAATTCTGTAAATACACAAAACGCACAACTTCAAGCCTTTAATCTCGATGCCGCAAACTTCAAAATGCCTGTCAACTCCGATTTGTGAAAAATCAAGCTCATTACATTGGACATCATCTCTACAAATGATGCAAGTGCCACCTCGTCTTTGAAGCGCTCGTGAATAAATTGCCTTTAACGAGTAATTCTTAATATTAAGGAAATGTTCCTCACCTTTGGCAATAAAATGTTCGCTAAGACATACAATAGTAGCAGATTGATTAGAAGTATTTAATTCGTCCAATACAACTTCGAGCTCATGCGTCTTACTCAGCAGGCCAGCTATGTTTTGATGCAACACCGCAAAATGTGGAAGTCTTGTCATTGGCCTCGAAAAAACACTTTGGCTTTGCTATCAGGTGACACTGAAGAGTTTCCGGATGTAACATTTACTTTACCTACAGAAGGAAAATATTCCGTAACAAAACTTTGCCGCAAACCTTTCGAGGCCGTAGAGCAAGGCTTATTAGCTAATTCGTGAAAATAAAACGGAATGGTGCCCTTTTTAGGGTAATTTACAGCTGATGAAATTCTCAGATCCGTTGAGGTAGGTAGCGTTACATTCTCTTTGGATGTTGGCTTTGCAAACAGACTGACAGAGCCAGCAAGTGCTCTACCTTTCGGCCTGGTAAAGTTCAAAAATGTGTTACTATACTGAACAGAATTTACACTGTGAATGATTCTACGAGAAATGTTCTGGATACCCGGCCTAGTCTTTACAAAAACACAGTTGTCGAAATCGGCAGTGAGAAGGCTCAACTGTTTGTTAAGTTTACTTTCTTTAAGGAAAGCGTTGTAAATAACATTCACTACAAAGACGTTACATTTTCGCAAAAGCTCAAGAGCGGCTCTAATCTCTGACAGTAGCTTAGAAAAATTAGTATCATTACTGCCGGTCATAATTACAATGCTATCGTCTTTGGTCACAGTTCTTGATAGTTTTTTACAGTAAGATAATACTTCCACTGACAGAGCATCCGGTTTAGTAAGCCCAAAAACACTATAGTCCTTGATGATAAGATCATTTCTATTCCGCAATATTGATTCTGTAATCCCTTCACCTTGATTATCCGCCAGTACAATTATACGCCCTTTCGTGGCAGCCCTCTTTTTACATTCGGCAACAAAGCTCCGCTTCGGGGACGGCAACTGGATATTATCGAGGGTAACGTTAGGTTTAGACGTCTTCAATAATGGCTCGTTCTTCAATTTATCACTCACTAGGTTCTCAGAAATGCTCTTGGGTTTTAGAGATTCCAAATTGGAATCAAAAGAACGAGCAACATTCTGTGATCTGTTCCCCACTGCTTCCAAGTTAAGTTTCGACTGAGAAGCGGGCTTATCGATGTTTACATGCCGGCAACTGTAATCTGATGAAATCCGAGAAGATGCAGTCTGTGTTGCTAAAGAATCAAATGAATTTCTTATCTGGCCGATTGAAGACTTTGGCGTACAGCATTCGGTTTCCAGATTTAGTTTGCGCCCAGATATATTTACTTGATTCGACTTAAGTAACATCTTAGCTGTCTTGGCGCTTCCAGTGCATTCACCTCTTTTTATGCTCATACTTGTTATATACATTCTTCTTAACTGCTCGCTTCGCTTCTGTTCTTCTTCAAAATTCTTTTTAAGAGACGAAATTTCCAAACTCAACGTATCTAATTCGGCATTTGTACTTAACAACTTCTGTCGCAATTCATCGTTCTCCATCTGTAGCTGTAGCAATTCATCACTTTTATAGTTGGTAGATAAATCCATCATGCTCCTAGAACTTAAATTATTCGATTCCAGAGTATCATCTGATTCCAATGATAGAGAACGTTGTATAGGCATTGAAGTAGTGACAGGCCTTTTCCGTCTTGTAACATTATCGATTCCATCCATTATGAAACTCATTTTTATTTTTATTTATTTTTACTACCAAAAACAGGGAGGATTTGTAGAGTGGCAACCCTTTCGATCAAATCTCCTTCAAATGTCATATGCCAAAATCATAATTGTCAACTTTCATCTGTCATTTGAATTTGGCAGATTAATATAATTGACAAAGTGGGTAATTTACGTAGTTTGGATTAATGATTAATTATGTCGGTAGATTTTCGCTAATGTTTCACGATTATTTAACTATTATTTCTTCAGAATCAGTTCAAATTACTCACAGATAACAGTAGGTCGTGATTTCCGAGGTATAAACAGCACTTTGAAATACTATATGACATAATTTTAATCGTTTTTTATAATATTTTCTAAAATTGATTGAGGAACCGGTACACATAGTGCCGGTGTTGCCACTAATGTCATAAAGCTTCAATTTTCATTCGATATTCATAAAGCTTCAATTTCGGATGGTCGCTTGCATATTCAAGTCTGCAAATATCGTCCCCACAGAGTGAAAAGTCGCTAAGGTCGGAGTTTACCAAGCATTTGGAACCGAAGTTCAAATATGAACCAAGGTTTAACTCATGAACCGATATTCATAAAACTTCAATTTCGGATTGTTTTAAACGAGCATTTTGACATCTGCTGTCAAAGCTAGCTCTGAATTGGGAATTGAACAGCCGATCATGTGAACGTCGTTCACATTTAGTGAACTCCGGCCTAAGCCGATAAACACTGTGGTCAGCTACAATCACCCGTGCTGCAGCGCAGTGTTTTTCAACCTAGTGTACTGTAGAGATCACCTACTGACCATGTTTGTGCTGTGGCAGACGAAGCACTTTAGGAATCCAGCTCCATTTAGTTGAAAAGAAAAATAGGGCTTACCTGCAGTTAACTTAATGAGGCATTACTTGAACATTGCTTTAGAGTTACGATGGCTCTTTGGATTTTTTATGATTAGTTATGAATATATACCTGCTTTTATAGTATCATGTAACAAGTCTAACAATTTGCGATCTTGAAAATAAAGCTCCCTTAAGAACGTCATCAGATAATATATAATAATAATAATTTTATTTTGCAACAACAACCCCCAAAATAAAGATAATAAAACTAGATAATCGTATTCACTTAACTTTTAACATACATTTATTTCAAATTGAATGTTGCAGTAATAACACAACAGAAGAACTTTGTGAGGTATTATGGAATCTTAAGCATCCAGTCTGCTCCTTTTCTCTCTGTTTTGTGCTAAGAGAGAGCTAAAAGTTAGTAATAATATAGCCGTGCTTGTCACTTGCAACAGCCAACGTGTGAGCAATAGCCGGATATATTATTTCGTTAAACGTCACACTAAGGCTGCACTGGCAACACCCTGGGAAACCAGCAAGCCGTGCCAAGTACATGCAAACAATGTTGCCAGTTACGCTGGTCGTTTTAGTTGCGCGAGTTATTTCTATTGCTCTTACTTTGTTATGAGCTCGCGTTTACGCCGGTGTTGGCAGTAAACATAAGATAATGTGTGGTATACAACCGCAGCATCGTTGCTTTCTATTAGGTCAGATAGCAGTCAAATGTAAGCTTACTTATATACTAGCTTTCACCTGTGGTTTCGTATGTACTGTAAGAATAAAGTTAGAACATGGTGGGGTGCTGTCGTGCTACGCTATGACGTCAGCAAGTCAGTGCTACGCCGTAGTCGTCCCAGCGCTACGCAAGGGGAAGACGCGGGGAAGGACAGCAGTCCTCATAAAACTACGAGCGATAATACACGTGTTGATTATTCAAACCGAATGTATCATTTCTGGACTTAACAGTACGTATCCTAAAGCACTAAGAGATAATGTAGCTTTCTTATAGTAAAAAAAAAGTGTCTTATAGTCGCCCTATAAAGTTAGTTTCCACTCAATCACTTCCATAGGCCCATTTTGATTGAAACTAGCCAATTTTTTATTAATTGTACACATACATCACTCTCAAAGCTTCAACAAAGCAGCTATATACAATACATAATAGTACATAATGTTTATATACTATTACAAATCGAGTTATGAAGAAACATAAACGGCAACAGTGTTCGTACATAGGTACAGTGTAACAGAGTTGCATTCAAGATTGCCGTATAGCCTTGCTCATTGTACAAACAGTAGTAAAAGTTTTACAAAGTCAAATTTTATGCTTAACTATTTGCTGCCCGCGTTTTCACCCGCGGAGATATTGGATTTCATGGGTTCTATTTTTTTACGTGGAACCCTAATTCTTTTTCTAAAATAAAAGTAGCCTACGTTGCTCATACGAATGATCAACTACGAGTTTTAATGATACAGTCCACTAGAAGAACCCAAAAATTAGCAGCTAGACCTAGGCTCACTAACAACAATGATTGAGTCCTCTTGGTGATCACAGTAGATCACGGTGTTGACCACGAAGGATGGTGCTGCTCATTCTATGTTTAAAAAGACAAAGCAAAAACGGAAAAAATCCTTCCAAAAAAGGAGGAGGTTATCAATTCGGGTGGTATTTTTTTATTTATTTTTATATTTGTTACCTCATATCTCCTTCATTTATAAACCGATTTAGAAAATTGTTTTTTATTTGAAAGGATATACATTCATATTGGTCCCATAGAAATTTCATCAAAATCGGTTCAGTAGTTTGTCACTGAAGTCGGTTCGTAGCTTTTTTAAAGCAATTTTTTTATAAACTTAAATTAGTGCACAAAGCCGGCAGAGTGTGTAACACACTACAGTCATATGACTGTATTAACCAGTTGGCAACTAACCACAAGCAGGTGGCATCAGTGAAACGCCGTAACTCACTGAGCCAAATAAGCGCTAAGTACATTAGAGTATTTGAAACTAGATGAATCCAGAGTTGAGTTACTGCACATAACTTATACATTGCGAACTTCGTCTAAGATTGTTTAATTCAATTCTAAGTGGGAAACTAAGCGCAGTTTAAACCTTCCATCTGGACCGAGTGGAGTTTAGATTTGTAGGATTAGTGATAGGATTAAACTTTGATTTAGGTGTGTTGGATTGCTTTTTGGAGCATGGGTGGAGTTTTGATTACAAAGAGATAAAAACACAGGCTGCCTCTATCGAGCTCTGTCAGTGACATCCAGATGCTCAGCCAAATGTATATAAACTAGCTTCTGCCCGCGGTTTTCATCCGCGTTCCCACAGAAACCGTGCATTTTTCCGGGAAAAAAAGTAGCCTATGTTGCTCTTCGGTCCATAAACTATATCTATGCCAAAAATCACGTCGATCCGTTGCTCCGTTACTGCGTGAAAGAAGGACAAACCAACGAACCAACAAATCAACAAACACACTTTCGCATTTATAATATTATTATATAGTAGGGATAGAGATTTATTTAATTAAGAAATTAACATTAGGACGGCTCCGTGGCAATTCAAAATCTATATTAAGTTGGTAGCAAATCTGCCTACAGAGCAAAGGGACCCGGGATCGATTCCCGGCCCAGTCCGATTTTATGCAGTGAAGATAAAGTTTATTCTCGATTATTGGCTGTGAGTCCAGTTGACCAGTGGAATGAATATCCATTATCTAAGAGTTATGTTTATATTGAGTCATAATGCTTGACTTTAAATGGTATAATAAAAAAAATGAACTGAAAATTACTCAAATGCAAGTAATCCAAAACTCAATTTCAATAAAGACTTCCTTGACAACACAAACAGAACTACGTCAAATTACTCGGTGACTTCCTACCTCATAAAGACGTCATTGTATCCTCTGCTAGGGGTAGACACTAGCTTATTCTGTTTAGCGACAGACAATAGGTCAAAGCGACAATAGGCGAACTTCGGAACAAAACCAGTGGCAACATCTATATAGGGAATCGGAGAAAGTACGGAAGCTCTCGCGTATTTCACTGACTAAAATAAAAAGTGTAATAAATGCTCACCAAGTATCCTATTATGATATATATATAGCTTTTTATTGTACTCCTTGTACAAATGCAGAGTCACTCATGACTTTGAAACTCAAAGGCCTGCGCGGCACTGCAAAGCGCTCGTTACACTGAAACATTAGATATTCAGTTTCATAAGCCCAGTAATTTCACTGGATACTCTGCTCATCAAACCGGAACACAGTAATGCTTGCACACTACTGCTTGGCGGCTGACTTCACGAGCAAAGCGGTGGTACCCACCCAGACGGACACTCGCAGAAGAGTTAATCCTGATTCAAGTTATCCTGAGTCAAATTCTGTTATTATGTATATATGTACATGTGCAAGCTATATTACAGTAAAGTTTCATCAAAATCCGTTCAGTAGTTTTTGCGTGAAAGAGTAACAAACAGCCATCCATACATCCATCCTCACAAACTATCATGTTTATATACTACTAATATTACTAGCTGTTGCCCGCGGTTTCACCCGTGCGGAGATATTGGATTTCATGGTTTTTATTTTTTTGATATTACAAACAGACACTTCAATTTTATTTATTTGTATAGAATTAGTAGGATTATAAATATATAAGATAAGTAGGATAGGATAGTAGGATTATACTTCATTTAACATATTTATAGGAAGCTCATGCACTGGCGTCACAGTACTCGATGTCACAGTAGACTGTGACATCGAGTTTTTACTGCATTGTTCAGTTTATGAATGAATGTGTCATGAGTTCTTGAATGGATATAAAATTTAGTTTGTGATTATTGGCTGTAAAACACACAGCGTATGGCAGTGAAGTAGTAATAGACCTTCAGTGACATCGGCACAGTACGTATTTAGTTAGAATTATCGTGATTTCTTATTGTTGAACCATTTTAGCAGTATTTAACATAACATATGACACTTAGGGATAACGCACCTTTCTAATGGTGAAAGAATTTTCAGAATCGGTCCAGTGGTCCCAGAAACAAAAAAAAACTTAATAGTAACAAACAAGTAAAGACGGAACATAGGTAACCTAGATGAGAGATATTTATAGATAGGGCCATGGTCGTTCCAAAATTAATATGATTATATGTAGTGTTTCAGATGTTGAATTATCGGAACGAAACATATAGAGTGTTTGAACAACAGTCTTTAGATTCTCGTCTCGTATATAGATTAGCTTCTGCCCGCGGTTTTCACCCGCGTTCCCACAGGAACCTTGCGTTTTTCCGGGATAAAAAGGAGCTTATGTTACTCTCCGGTCCATAAACTATATCTATGCCGAAAATCACGACGATCCGTTGCTCCGTTACTGCGTGAAAGAAGGACAAACCAACAAACACTTTTTCGCATTTATAATTTTGGTAGGAAGTAGGATTAATAATCGTTGGTATATTATGTTTGAGGGAGATCAAAAAACATATATCTCGGAGCCTATTCCGGGTATCCCAAAAAAGTACGAAAATTTCCTATTGTCAGGTGCTTTACCGTAGATCGGATTTTTTGGAAATAGACGGTTCTGCGTAAAACTATTAATTCCGCAGTATTACACACGCTTTACACGTTATTAAAAACTAGCTCCCCTATCTCCCCGCGGTTTCACCCGCGTGGAGATTTTGGATTCAATGGTTTTTGTTTTTTTGCGCGGAACCCTAATTCTATTTCTAAAATTAAAGTAAGTAGCCTACGTTACTCCTTGTAACATCAGCTATCTGCCAGTGAAAGTCTCGTCAAAATCGGTCCAGCCGTTTCAGAGATTACCCGGAACAAACAGACAGACAGCCAGACAGACAAAAATTTTAAAAATGGTTGTTTCGTCATAGGTACTTTTCATAATATGCATTTGGTAAAAAGCTGTTATTTTGATATTACAAACAGACACTTCAATTTTATTTATTTGTATAGATTTTCGTTTCTACTTACTAAAAGTATTCCGTTTGATAGATTATTGTATAGAGCTTACTTTCGTCTTTATTTTCGTTGTTCCGTCCTGGTAATTGATAGGTACTAGAAAGTGCTGATTCAGTTCCAAGAAGCTGTTCTTGGCTTGTGATGAAACTTTGAGTAAAGCGGTAAGGAAAGTATGGCAATAGACAAGGTTGAAAGGAACTTTTAAAAGGTAATAAAAAACTACTTATTACTCCTGCAAATATCGATTATGTATTCTAACGAACTTATACTCTTCATCACTTTTACATTTAGGACATGTGGATGCTTTAGTGATGTATTTATTAAAATTTTAAAGTTTACGTATAATGTAGGTAATTTCATTATGTATTTAAATGGTAGCTGTTATCAATGATTATAATGTAGTTTTTTCACTACCGTCCTTTACTAGTAATTACCTATTAGTATCCTTAACTGGTTGTCTAAAATCTCTAAACGATATGACCATTCTTTGTACTTCTATACATTAAATTAAAACAAGTATCTTTACGTATTATTTTTAATTGTTTAGTGCGAATGTTAAGTTTGTTTTTCTACCATTAGTAAAGATGATTTTTGAAAAATATGTCTCTGACTTTCTCATTTTGTGGGACCATATTTTTACGTAACAGAATTTTTAGAACTTTAAAACTCTGTGAAAGGGAAGCTTAAAAACGCTCCAAGCTGAAACCCCAACAAAAATCTTTTAAGCAACAATATATATTTAGGTCAGTTCATTGAATTTTACGACGGCCGAAAACAATTCTTAAGGGCACAATTTTAAGTTCCTTTTTATTGTGATTGGTAGTTTTATCGTAATTTTATTCTTTTTCCAGACAATAAAGATAATATCTCATAGTTCGGTCATAATAAGCGTGATAGAGATATTGTGAAAAGGGGTCGGTTGTTTTTTATTTCCTCGATTTTCTGTTTCAAATAGAGAGGCCTTTTTATACCAACAGAGAGCAAAAGGTAAAGCATGGTATATTACTGGAATTAATTTCCTATATTTCTGGAATTCATTTAGCTTCATTTTACATTTAATATTTCATCCTACGTTAAAATTTTTGACCGATTATTTAAAGAGAAGACTATTTGACCCGTCTTTTTGTGGAATTTCAAGCATTGGCATAATTTTCATCAAAGGTTTCGAGAAAACTAATAATCTCTTATAATTACGTTAATTACCTACGTTTCTCCATCCCTCCCAGTCTGTTAATACACCTAGTGCTAGGACATTTTCTAATACACGCCTGGCTATCTAGCACCACGAATTTGAAAATCTGTCTCAAATACTTTCAAATACAACCAGCCCTACTTTAGAGCGTATGAACACGCTCAACTTCACCAATCTTTCAACATCTGACTGCAAGAGCTAGCGCTCAAACGGTATCCTTTATATCAAGTGTAAAAAAACATCCAATAAAAATCACGATAAGCAAAACAGCTATCCGCTTACGAGTTCATTCCCCTATTGTATCGGTACCGACGGCAATTGCACAACATTTTGTAGATAAAACGACACTGCTCGACAAAGCGAAGTTATAGCACAAAAGGTGAGTGGCACTCTTTGCGCGCTCGATATTGTGCACAAATAGCGATGTCTCGCAGTAAGAACCAGTTGGTTACCATCATTTGTAATTAGACATAGAAGAAATTAACGTACATCAATCCATATGTACTTCCATACTAATATTAAAAATGTGTTTGTTGGTTTGTCCTTTCTTTCACGCAGTAACGGAGCAACGGATCGACGTGATTTTTGGCGTAGATATGGTTTATGGACCGGAGAGTAACATAAGCTACTTTTTATCCCGGAAAAATGCACGGTTCCTGTAGGAACGTGGGTGAAATCAGCCGGCAAAAGCGAGTAAATAATAACCTCATTTTTAATTTTGTTGTTTATTTGTATCAATTTCAATTTGCTCAACGCAACATTGATTCACAAAATGTTTTTATACAAAAGTCACAAAATTTCATGATTTTCTATGGAACAAAATCAACTTAAAATCTCATAGGGTACTTACTCTAACAGATTTTCATATAAAATTAAGTTTAAGGCGCTATCCCGAGTCAATGATATTTATCTGCCCTCTTTATACATACTGTCGGTTTGCATTGACGTAAAAGAGAAAAATATAACGTGCGCGCGTAACAATTGAATAAAAATCCAAAAAAGCGTGATTACTTCAAAACTAGATGCCTAATCTAAAATGTACCACAACTAAGTTTATTATCATTATATAATACGTAAGTCAAGGTAAATTTTTGCGATATACATTTATAAATAACAAAGATCTTTCATTTCAAACTTATAGGTAACTTTGTCATTTTATCATGAAGTAAATTTATTACAAACTTGTTTTGATTACAACAAGATTATCGGTAATATGATGAATGATGACATATAATGTTTACACTGCCTGAAGCTCGTCTGATTTTGCTAAAAAATCTTTAAGTGAATCTATTTAGCGCACTATACGCCTTAAATAATCCGTGCAAATTTTTGGTAGAGGCCTATAATTGGGATGTTGACTGTATTAAAATAAAAATATAATTTTGCCGCGTAACGGTAGTTTTTGTGACAGAAATCCTATAAAACACAATATTTTTGTTTATTTTTAAGGAATATAATTTTAATTTAATAATCAAAATGTAATCACATCACTCCGAAGTCACGTGACATAAAACGCGCGTGACGTCACTTTTTCAATCGGAATGAGTATATTGCTCTTTCTGCCTAGTATTTTAGAGTGATTTCTGTGAATATAGTTATCTGTGCCAGGAATCGTGACGTCACATCGACTCCGTGACCAGTATTGGCGTTTTGGAGCGAAACTTGAAATGGCATTTAAAATACATGAAAATTAAATTATTAGCTGTATTCAAAAAGTAAATTTAAATATTTTGGGTTATATTAGGCCCATTCGCATCGTTTTAAACACTTTCCCAAAATCAGTCAACATCCCAATTCTAGCATTGAACTTATTTGATGATGGCTCTTTGGTAGTGGTGGTCGATGGTACAACGAGTTTAAGCTTACGGTGAAAGCAAACCTCGTAATGCAACCACAGTTTAGTGATAGAGCATTCTCCAGCGCTCACCTGGCTAGCTCTCCCTGTTGCCAAGCACCTATCGGGGTGTTCCGTCAGCTGCACTTGAGAATGAGTTGGTAAATGCTAATCTAGATTAGGTTTAGCATTCACCACCTCCGACCTCATCATCGCTTAAGATCATTTGAGATAATGGTCAAATTCTAACCTATCCAGTATAAAAATATTTTTTTTTTGTAATATAAAAAAGTTCGAGTCGAGCTGGTCGTTTGCCTGATGGTAAGCATAACGCCGGCCCATAACATTTGCAGTGCCACCCAGAACTTTGAAACACAAAGGCCTGCGCGGCACTGCAGTGCGCTCGTTACCCTGAGACATTAGGTATTAAGTCTCATACGCCCAGTAATTTCACTGGTTATGCTGTGCGTACGCGTGCCAACGCACACATTTAAGACGCACTGGGTACCTAGATTAGATTCTTTTCTGTTTCTACTATACCCAAAACTACTTAGATGTAGAGGAAAAGTGTTATCCAGCGCAGGTAACGCCCGCCGTGTTAAGAACCCTCACACAGGTTACGGGTCGTTTGCATGCATTTTTAACAAAAGCGCTTGTCGCGACCACGTTTGGACTCGTTATCCAAAACTGAGTCAAGTGCGGACTACTCGCAGGCTAAACTAGGACAGAGAAATAATTAGCGGACCAGAGTTTTACCCTGTTACCACAAAAAAACACCTTTAGATGCCTGTTTAGCTAGACGTTTATTTCGTAATACTGTGAATCTTAGAAGTTGGTGGAGCATGTAAATAGCAAGTAATTTAAAAAAAAGTGGGAACTGAGTTTTTTGACTATCGCGATATTTGATATTTCATCCCCCCCTGGAGTGGTATCCATACTTCCATACTATATATAATACTAGCTTCTGCCCGCGGTTTTCATCCGCGTTCCCATCAGGAACCGTCAAACCGATCTGTCAAATTAAATCAACTTGTCAACAAAATTGGCAGCTGTCAGTGTCAATTTTATGTCACACTAACTTCTGCCCGCGGTTTTCACCCGCGTACCCACAGAAACCGTGCATTTTTCCAGGATAAAAAGTAGCCTATGTTACTCTCCGGTCCATAAACTATATCTATGCCAAAAATCACGTCGATCCGTTGCTTCGTTACTGCGTGAAAGAAGGACAAACCAACATAGTATGGAAGTATGGATACCACTCCTTAAGGGTGCAAAAAAGGGGCAATGAAATTTCAAATATCGCGATAGTCAAAAACACAGTTCCCGCTCTTTTTTAAATCACTTGTTATTTACATGCTCCACCAACTTCTAAAATTCACAGTATTACGAACTAAACGGCTCCAACTGCTCCACGCGTACAGAAATAAACATGTTATCCAGTAATAACAAACTTGGTTTCGCTATTAACATCCACTGCCTCTGTTATTCTTATCTTCAGCAATTATATTAGGGCGAAACAAAACAATGGCTGCCCACAGGAGTGTTTCCTTAGCTGTGCCGAATGAGCTCAAGAACGATATCCAGTGAAATGCTACGCGATATACTCAGAATTTTACTATTGGATAACGAGAGGAGCGGGTCGTTAGTCTTTTGGTATGCATCCAGTTACTATTTACAGTGCTACTCAGAACTTTGAAACAGGTGTGTGTGGCACCTTGCGCTCGTTATCTTAAGATGTGAATGCGGCATCCATCTGTATAGGCACCTGATCTGTATTCATAGGTATATATACCTTTATATATACCTATCTATAATGTTCACTGTGTGTGTGAGGGTACCTGACCAGTATCTAACTTCATGCACATGTCTATTCTGTTAATGTTAACAGAGTAGACCACCACTTTGCTCGTGTAGTCTGCCACCAATCAGACTTTAGACAACAGTTTAATGATAAGTAGCCAGTAAAATTACTGGGCTTATGAGACTTAACACCTAATGTCTCAGGATAACGAGCGCACGGCAGTGCCGTGCAGGTCTTTGTGTTTCAAAGTTTTGAGTGACCATGGCACTGCAATTGTGATGGGCTGACGTTATGGTTAGTACCAGGCTAAAGATCCGCTCGCCTCGTTATTTAATAGTATACAAAAATATCTGACGATCCCACTTCACTTACACTTTGTGATTTGTTTACTTGAGTTCGAAATAAATATGTAAATAGCTTGAGCGACTTTCAAGTATTCTTTACTTTGCTATTGAATACTAATTTATTCAGCCAAGGATTTTGACATAAAAGTGAGTTTTCTAAAAGTTCTGCCGTAAAATACGTCTCAATACGCAATCGGGGTATGATATTATAATAATGAGGCCACTTCAAAAACACTGTAATTATTTCTTTGAATCTGGTTAATAATTCATTTGTTCTATTTTTAGAGAATTGTTAGCCATTGTTATTCGTTTGATGTGCTTAACGTTTTTTTTTGTATGCTATTGGAAAACGAGATGGTATTCTTAGACACGACCAAGGGGTCGTAACATCAGCTTATAAGAATTGCAGTGCCACGCAAAACTTTGAAACAGAAAGGCATATTAAGTCTTATAAGCCCAGTCATTTGATTGACATTTTATAGAGATATTACTTAACATGCTAGATAAAAAAAAACAGACTAAATCGGTAGGACTGAATCGAAGGCGTTTTCGTTTATTGTAGTCGACTAAAATACAAGTAAGATTACTCTTGATAAAGTGTACACTTTATACAATAAAGTACATATTGGATGCGTTTTAGAATAATCATACAAAAGTATAATTATTCATCCAATAATTACTCACATACTCTACAAACGATTATTAATCTTAGCTGTACATACCCATCGCTTGCCACCGCATCTCTACCACTGGACGTTGTACCATCTTGAAGAAACAATGGAGTGAAGATGGGCGATAAGACGCACGGGCCACGCCACAATCGAAGAGTTGCCCGTTAGTTATAGAGCTGCAACTTATCGTCTCTATAACTTGGCAAATATGGGGCGATGGTATCACGTTGTCATTATAGAGATTTATGCGAGAAACGATTTGCTTTGGATATAGAGTTATAGAGGCTGTAACTTGAAATCGATGATGCGTTATGTTTTTAGAAATATTGTACTTGTTTTTTTTTACTGTGTGTGATAATGAGATTTTTGTTTTATTGATTTATACCATCGGCGAACCACAACCATACGAATGGAGTGAGAGAGTTTCTTTATACGGAGAGAAGCAGGCAGGCGAGCACTAGT
The DNA here is from genome assembly GCA_907269065.1 of Crocallis elinguaria. Lineage (NCBI taxonomy): Eukaryota > Metazoa > Arthropoda > Insecta > Lepidoptera > Geometridae > Crocallis > Crocallis elinguaria. The sequence goes on along the minus strand of OU026079.1, from coordinate 2,876,624 downwards.
TAATGTCCAATCACTGTTCTGTGCCTGTCATGACTTATGGCTATATATTAATAATACATTTATATTAATATCATTATTTAGTATAGTTTATTTTATTTATAAGCAACAATATTTTACTGACTCTTTTTATTCCTTTTTAGTACAAGTGTATTTTTAACTAAAAGTTCTTTAGTTGCCATACTTTAGGTTAAAGATTTTTTCATTCTACATACGAACGAAATAATGACTACAAAACGTATAAAACAAATTGTACCTACAAGTACTATTGTAATATTTTGATATCGCTATGAAAATAAACGAACATAATGTCTCAACTTAATCTGGTCTTGACAAAATGAGTACTTTCAATATTTTAGCAGTCGATAGTGAAAGTTCACAAGCTTACACGAGTTCCATTATCAACAGATTTATTTTCGCTCGGCCTTGAACTAAACCGTTCGGTTGGTGAATATATGAATATGTGCGTGAACACGTCATGTATGTGAATATGTAAGTACAGATAACATGACAACAGCTATCAATCCATCTGAACGTATCAGAACAGTGTCTGAATATCGTTCGTTGGTAATCGAAACACGAAAACGTTTGATGTTTCATTGTTTGTGCGTAATTGAAATGGTACTTACATTGTCTGTTTGTGAGCTTTGTAGATAAGTAATAGTGTTGTACCTACATGTACAATATGCCTGTGCTAGTTTATACAATTACATTCTGTATCTGATATATTGTTATTATGTGCTTCATTAAACAAGTTTTCTTCGTTTATTTTACATTGTTTTATTCCAGGGAATTTTGAACTAATTGAAAAATTTTGAAAATATATGAAGTCGAATGTTACGAGTTGGTGGAGCTTCTGTAAGGGTGCAGGTTCGATTGCCGAGAAAAAGATTTGGAGACTTTTGTGTGCTAGTTTTTGTTGTGTGTCTGGGTTGGCTCTTGGTAGGTACTCATATTCCATTATTTATTTGAAATTTAACTAAAGCTCAGGGTCTTTGTATATTTTTGGGCGTTATTTATATATCACATATAAAACAATAGCATAACATGGTTTTTTTTGTACAGAATAATAAAAACTGGGCTATTTATTAGTTTTCATTTGAAATACCCATATTGTTATGATAAAAAAAATATTCCACCTCTATTTTTTCTGTTGATTTTAATATGTACCTTTCTTGTACCTTATGTGACTACCACAATGAAAACGAATCTAATGACATCTCATAATATATTATGTTACAATCCGTCACACGGTTTAATCGTGTCAAAGACACACATACTTTCAGAAAACATTACCCTCATTTCATTTGACAGTCGGGTAAAAAGAAATTTAGAACTCGTTAAAAAATAAAACAATCCACACAAGCAACTTCACTTCCCCAATTCCAGCTCCAATTTGAGCGTCCCAAAAATCATCTCCAAAAATGTTTAATAAGCCCGCTGATTAGTTCGTAATAAATTTTAAACCCAATTTACATTTTAATTGGTAACAGGTGAACCGTCCGCCGTTTACCTTTCGCATTATCCTTTAAAAAAGGTAGCTTCTAGATTAATGAGTTGGATCTACTTGACTTGAGCGATTTGTTTCAAGGGTGTTGTATATTACAAATATATATAACATATATTTTTAATGTTGGCTTGGTTATGTGGGCCGACGACATTGTTAAGGTTGTCTAAAGCAAAAAAGAACCCGAAAATTACTTATCTGTACAGATAATTTACCGGTCATCTGTACAGGTCACTCGAATGACACAATTGTGTACACTTGCCTGCAATAATAAGTACAAATTTCATAGTTTATAAAGTTGTGTCACAGTATTAAATTTTATAAATATGTACGCAAAACAGCTCTACAATAATATAAGCATTAACTTCTGCCTATTTTCAAAATTCAGCCATAATAATCAGTAACATTAATGTAAAAATCATGGGATGCATACTTATTATTGCTGGTGAGTGTACGTCCGTGAGAGTCCATCCAGTATATTTTGTAGCCCAGCGATACTGTGCAAGCGTATCGCTGGCGTAAGCGTATTTAGACGCTAAAATTACTGAAATCTCTGAAATTACTGAGCGTAATTACTTTAGATTGGCGAACGTAGTGTAATAGTGTGCGTTCTAACATAAAAGCTTTAGGTATAGGTGTGTTATTGTCATGAACACACGTGGCGCTTACCATCAGATACAATACTTGACCTTATTATAAACTGCACTGCTAAAACTCAAATCAATAACTTAAGAATTATTTTTCTATTTGGCAGTCAAATCAATAACTTAGGAATTATTTTTCTGTTTGTCAGACTAATCTAGATTAGTCTGACAAACAGAAAAATAATTGTAGACTAGACTAGCCTAGTCTACAAACAGATAAAAACTACTAAGCTATTGAAGCCTAATCAAAAATACCATTTCTATATACACTTGTCATGACCATTAGAAGTTGACTTCGCTTTTGTAAGCACGTTTACAGTAACAAGAACTCAAAATATACTGGTGATATAAGCTAGTCGTAACACAAAGTTTTCAAAGTACACTCGTGGTCTGCTTACTTAGGCCCGTACCACACGACATGATTTATCGCCGGACTGCACTGTTTACCTGAATCCTGTGGATCGCGGATAACAAGCATCAATCATGGTTTAAGTGTAGAAATTTTGTTTGTTTGTCTCTGCCCTGTTGTCTCATGTGAAAGGTTTTCGGTGAGGTAAACATGTGTGTTTTGGCTTTTATGCTTGCGTTTGTGCGTTAGTTTGATGGGAGTGTGTAGTGTTTTGTTTTTATGCTACGTTTGACCTTTCAAAAAAGTGTTGATTATGACGCAATTTTATTACAAACATCAATTTAAGCTTTAAATAAGTAAATGTTATGTGCGAGTATGCGAGTGTCTGACCGACACTTTGCCGATTTACATAGCATACAAACAGTTTTGTGTAGCATTTATATAATAAAATATGTATAGCAGTTTGGAGGGCAAAGTATTCAGTGTAATTGCTTGGGAATAAGTTGGGATATGGTCTAGTTCGTAACCTATAAGTTAAACCTTTTGTACATTGTATATTACTGTATCTGCTTTTGTGTACCTTATGAAAATAAAAATAAAAAAATCAGGGTCTAACCACAAAAAAATTAAACACACATTAAACCTGTGTTAAATATGTTTAACGCCTAAACATGCCTTAGTCGAGCGATTAAATTTGAGCAACCACAAATCCTGATTTAAGTAGAGTCTAACCGTTGTCTAACACAATTCTGTTGTGACATTTCTAATCATTTTTGACGTTTTTCTTTAGACGCTGTCTAGCCAAACAGGCGACTAAAAATTGGTTTTTTGTGGTAACACTATAACAGACTTAAAAATAGCTAAGTCAGCTAAACTTTTTGTAACTAAATGTTCTAGGTGGTAGAAAAACAGATATAAGACACAATTTACGAAATAAAACTGTTCAATATTAATCCTTTAACAGATTCCATGGTATAGTTACCATGTAGCACTTAACTTAATATAGTTAACGTGAAAGTTTAGATGTTCGTTTGTTTACAATACGCTAAACTACTGCACGGATTTGGCTGAAATTTGGTATACGGGCCGATGATACTTTGGATTGAAACAAGAGAATACTTTCATCCCAGTGTATTACTCTGATCCCGGGATATCAGAAGAAGGAACAGCGGGGCATTGCTAGTATATTACAATAATTGACCATGTAAGGTTACCAATCGTACTGTGCTGTAGATTAGTTAGCTGATGTGTATGAAATAGGAAGGTAAAGATTTTTTGCCTTGTAGTAGAATAAATCAGGCTTAAAATAATAATGAAATACTTGTGTTGTTATAATCATGAAATTCAATTTTTACCATAGCGTAAAATAAAATAATAGACAAATCCGTAAAAATTTAAAACTCAAACTGATTTTACATGATTTTTTTTTAAATATTGATATGACAACTTTCTCGCTTTATGATGATGAAGTGATGATGTGATCAAAAGCAGTCAAAACGATAAATCTAGTTATGGGTAACTCTCAAGTGAGCTGCAAAGTAGTCCGATGTTAGGCAACAATTTTCAATTTGAGGGTGGTCACTGGCCAAGACTTGTTGGAAGTAGGCAAAATGTAGATCCATCACAGGTTACATAAATTAAAAAAAGTTAAATTTGTTACAGTAAGTACTTAACGTTTTAATTACAATTTCGTTTAAGATCCCAAACCGTTATTTAACATGAGTACATTTTTAATTACAAAGTCAAATTACCAGATTTAAATCAAAGCGCTTACTTAATTAACGTTCATGCAACGCGCTTTCTAATAACCAGAGGCACCCATGCGACGAGAAAAAAATTGAGTTGATAAGCATTTAAATTTGGTCCTAACTTTCTTGATTCGTTAGAGCATATTTTTATACTTTGCTTCTGTATAGCTTTTCAGCTCAGATTTACATAATCCCCTATAACCAAGATGGGTATTTTTCTGTAATGATTTCCTTCAAAACCAATTTTATTAACGGAAAGAGTGGAGGTCCCATATTCAATAATCCCTTGGGATTTCGCAATTCAATACCACGACTAATTTGATCAGAATATGTCGTTATTGGGAACGTATTTCTTTATTTTATACGAAAGATTTTCCCAAATAAAAGGTATGCTACGAGATTTTTTGAAGGGAGTTGTTTGTTTTTGTGGTACATTATGCTAATGCTACATTTTTGAGCTCATCTTTTAAATCAGCCATTGGTATCAATCATTTTTGATAAAACAAGACAGTAAAAATATCTCATCGCAAACGGTAAGGAAATATCCTATATAAAAAGAACTGTGATAGTATATACCTACTACTCGTATATTTAATAATAAAACCACACAGACCAAAGATAAACGAAACAGCTAACAAAAATAAAGCCTCTTTACAACACATAAAATGTTTCGTAACACGATATAATAATACCCTTAGACCTCGTATTAAAACAAGACATAAACATAAAAAGGCAGTTTGCCAAAACAACAATACTCCTTATTTACCGACGTCCATAAAATTCTTCAAAAAAAAAGACTCACCTTAATTCACTAAACACTAAACACTTCACTTCACTAACACTAAGAATTTGTCACTAAAATCTCGAGTCGTTGAAACGTAACGAATGGGGGAACGGATCGTAACGACGCGCCGCGTTAGTAGCGCACGTAGCGGCGAGCGCAAACGGCGCGGCAACACTGAGCTCGTAGCACCGCTACGGAGCTACGAGCCTACGGCGCGCGCAAGGGATCCTTGCTGAAAACGCTAATACAAATACATTTATCAAGCTAATTCTGCAAATTGGACTAAATAATGACGTTACTGAAGCCAGTGTTCTTCCCCAAGTAACTGTTTGTTGAGCCGCTGAATGGTGCTTCTAATAAACGTCTTGGTGTTAATAAATTAGTTTAAAGTTGATTCAGCGCGTTCGGGCCCGGGATTTAGTGACCCGCGCGGTTCCATTCAATTTGCGATGCCAGCGAGTACGGGTAATAGTGTGCAGAAGCTGAAGTCAAACCTCTACGTCATATGCATTTTAATGAGACAGGAGGATACACGTTCCGATATACGGTTTACGTCGTCATCGTTCAATTTTAATATTTATAAGGGGCCATTTTTATGGTACGCAATATAAAAATAGCACTATTTTAATTTAAAATAACTTAGGGATACATTTGGATTATCTAAAGGCCTACATTGGCTTGTAGATTATCCAACTGTTTTTGTAGCTAGGCTAGATTTAGTTTTTATGAATTAGCTAGTTGAAAAAAGATTAGGGATTACTTACCACCATTTTAGACTAAGGAGAAACAAAAAAGATGTTAAAATAAAAGAGATAAATAATAAAAATACTAGCATAAGTATCATTTTAAATTGGAATTTCCGTCCAACAGTCTTGATAAGCAGCTTTAGCACTACCAACATCCTGGGTGGGGTTTAATTGTCTTAGTGGGCCTTAAAATGACTTTTTTTACCTGACTACTACGACTACATGTTTAAGGGGCAGAATCCGGCGCGCCGCTATCTCGCTCGCGCATCTTAGCATTTTTGAAGATAAATAATCACTTAATATAATTATGAAAAATCGCACTCGGTGAAATTGCTGGCATTAACATTACAAAGGTACGGCAAAAGTATCATTTTGATCCGATCAAGTTTTCATACATGAAAATGGGCAAAACATAAAATCCCATTTTTAGGTTTGAAAACCTGAATGGAACCAACTGAAATTTTTGTGTAACCTTTGTAATGTCATTGTCAGCAATTTCACCGAATGCGATTTTTCATAATTATATTAAGTGATTATTTATCTTCAAAAATGTTGAGATGCGCGAGGGAGATAGTGGCGCGCCGGATTCTGCCCCTTAAGCACTATGTCTACGTCTTTATTTACGTATGTTCCGCCGTAGCGCTTAGACTATACTAATCTGATTTTGATAAACTAGGTGTCACCGGGTCAATCGTTTGTTATTATTTATTTATTTATTTATTTATTTATTTGAAACACCAACAGTACACATATTAAATAATTTCTAGTTTTACATTTACTTATTTCTAATATAGTTCTGATATGCATACCTTTAACAGGCGTTTACAGCATTCACCATTAAGAGTAGAAGACAAAATGAAATTTAAACATAAATACTTTTATAAAATACTACATAATACTACATACTTTAATAATATAAAGTATAGTGATACGACATATTACTTTATCACAATTCAAAGGATTTTAAAATAAAAACTAATATTAACTGGAATCGCTACCATTCAAAAATTTAAATATTTTATTTTTGAATACATTTAAAGAGTCGTGAAAGATATCCAGCTCGCTCAAGGAAGCATTCAATTCATTGTGTGTGCGACACATTCTTGGTAGAGGAGAGTTATAAGTTAAGTTTGTTCTAGCAAGTGTGACATGAAGAATTTTTGAGATTCTTTGACGCGGATAATGAGAAGGAACGTTTAGGGAAACATCATGCAAAATTGAGGGACAATCTGATAAGCTGTGAATTAGTTTGTAGAGAAAAGACAGGTCTCGAATTTTCCTTCTGTCACGCAAATTACCCATTTTAAAAAAAGATAAGCGATTATTATATGGACTCCTGTGTGAGATTCCTGGACAAGAAAAAGCCAAAGATCTTGTAAAGGCGCGTTGAATGTTTTCAATGCGTTGAGAATGTACTGTGTAAAAAGGGTTCCAAGCCACGCTCGAGAATTCCAGACAGCTGCGCACCATGGCATTGTAAAGTAAAATTTTAGTACGATATGATTTAAAACTTTTGGAATTTCTTCTAATGAAGCCAAGCTGTCGAGCTGCCTGCTTTACTACTGAGTCTATATGAGCCTTAAATGATAGCTGGCTATCAATTAAAACTCCCAAGTCACGCATTTCATTGACCTCTTGCAGACATACATCACTTAAGGTATAAACCGAATTTATAGGATTTTTTTTGCGTGTGTATTTAATATAAAAACATTTTTCGACATTAAGATGCATTTGGTTTATATCACACCATTCCTTTACATTATTTATGTCACTCTGTATAAGTTTGATATCCGCGTTACTGATCACTGATTTATAAATTTTGAGGTCATCCGCGAATAATTTATAATTGCAATGCTTGACATGCTTACCGATATCATTAATAAATATTGAAAAGAGAATGGGGCCCAGGTGAGACCCTTGCGGAACGCCCGACTTCGCAAAATACTTTTCAGATTCGAACCCATTAGCAAACACTATTTGTTCTCTGTTTGTGAGGTAAGACCGAAACCAATTTAGAAAAGATCCATGAAAACCGATGAGTTCCAATTTCTTTACTAACAAAAAATGATTTACTTTATCGAACGCACTGCTAAAATCTGTATACACGGCGTCAACTTGATGTCCGCTGTCTACTTCCCGAGACAATTCAGAAACAAAGCCAACCAGATTTGTTTCCACTGATCGACCCTTCCTGAAACCATGCTGCTGCTCCGACAGGAGGTGGCTGCAATGACGAGAGACTATTGGACGTATAAGCGACTCACACAATTTGGAAAAACAGGACAATATTGAAATTGGTCTGTAATTTTTTACATCATTTATGTTGCCTTTTTTATGAAGTGGTATAATTTTAGCTCTTTTCCATTCATCAGGAAATTCACCTAAGGATAAGGATCGATTTACAATAATTGACAGAGGCAGTGCCAGTGCAGGGCCACAACGCTTTACTAAGAGTGGAGGAATCCTGTCGGGACCAGGTCCCTTGTGGGCATCTAATTTTTTTATTTCTTTTAACACTTCACGTTCGGTAAAGCTTATCCTGCCAATGTAATTATGTTGATGAAGATCATGGGGTGACCTCACATCATGTACCGTTGGCGTATTCGAGGTGTATACATTGGAGAATTTTTTTGCAAACAGATTAGCTACGTCCCTACCAGTGCTAGCAATAGTATCTCCCATGCGCATTTCTGCCGGAAACGAAGATCGCGTCCTTCGTTTGTCCTTTACATAGCGCCAAAAATCTTTCGGATTTTTCGCGATACTCTCTTCAGTTTTCTGGAGATAATTTGCGTAAAGAGTGTTAAACAACTTATGACTGCGTTCTCTCAACATTTGAAATTCTAATAAGTCACGAGGGTTCTTATATATATGATATTTACTTCTAAGCTTGTCTTTTTCTGCGAGTAATTTTACTAACTGTTTATTAAACCATGGGGGGAATAACCGTCTGTCGAATTTGTGTTTAGGGACACATTCATCGATACATTGTCTCAATATTTTATAAAAAGCTGTGGTCATTTCGTTAACTGAAGCACATTCATTAAAAACTGCATTCCAATCAGTGTTGTTCAGATTTAATTTATCTTAGTTATCATGATGTAAGTGAGATAGGCTACATTTCATACGAACAAAATATAGATCATACGGGATGTCACATCCAAACAACTCGGGTTTTTTTCCGTAATCGTGTTAAAGTACCAAAAAAAGTTCAAAAACTCTTCAGAAAATGTTTAACAAGTTTTTCTTGCCGTATTTATAAAATACAAAATGAAAACAAATATATGACTCACTTGTTTATAAACAAAAAGTTTTAATTGTATTTTCAAATTCTATTCGATTATTAAACTTGATGTCGAGGAAAAATCGTGTAAACTTTTACAGATTATATTTGATTCCATTGTTGCAATGGACATATGAATGTAAGTCTCTTAGAAAAACGTCAAGCAACGTTTAAAAGCCATAATCTGAAGAAGAAGAAGAAGAATGTAAGTCTCATTTTCTTCCATAAATCTTATGTCACTACTCAGATCAAGCAGGTTGAAATGATTTACTTTTATTATATTGTATTTATAGTAGGATAAATAAAGATAAATATAAAGAACTATAAGAAAATAAGAAACAATACGTCCAATGTCCATACACTGTGTCTCACTACCAAAACATAATAACCAAAATAAACACTACTTATCTTTCATCCCCGCACAAATCCATTTGTTCATCCCAGCTCTACAATCAGACAATTAAACAAAGAAAAAGTAAGATAGAGGGCGGAACATAAATGTTTATCTCTATAAAAGTACATTTTCCTTGAAAGAAACGTGAGGGGAGTGTAAAAATAATACGTCTTATAAATAACTCAAATGAGACTCCTCGAGAATCGAGACGGTGATTGACTTAATTTACTTTTTATTTTCGAGCTCAGTTTCGGTGCTCTTTTGAATACAATGTCGCTGTATTATTTTGGTTTTTGTCACCTTTTAACGCCTCACAAGAAAACACATGTATGTGTGTTAAAGTTTACAGTTATGTATTATATAGAGATGTGTCGAATCGTACATAATTTCACGGAATTTTGCGCGACACCTTGAATTAATCTTTTCCTAGTATCTCGGATATTTATTCGCTTATTAAGCAACTATTTTAAAGAATTTTCGTTTATCTTTCCCTTCTTCTCGTGACCACGATCACTGCAATTTTGTCACAACGTCGAGATAGTATGATATATTGATATTAATTTTATACGCTAATAGATCTGATCATAAAACCATGAATTAGATTCGTAATAGTTTAAAAAGTACTAAAATATAATGTTAAATAGTTTTGTATCAATCGAAGATTTTGAAAGAGATAAAAATCAGCTGTTGTGGTCACACGAACAAACTTGTGAAATTAAATAACAACTGGTCAATTAAAGTAAATAAATATTACAAATCAGAACAAATTAAAAATATTTAGCAAACAAATTCACAATTTAGCGGGATCAAAGTACAACAGACATAATTGCAAGACTCTTAGAACCCGACACTCTCATATTGTGATATAATTTAAATCCCATTTCACGATTAATCAATATAATCTCATAGAAGTTTAACTTGAACCGGTCAAGTGCTTTAAAGGTTTGCTCAATACAATTTTAATTTCATGAAGCTGTTTTTGTAATGATAACCCCACATATTTTTTATAGAAATGGAATTAATCCACAGACGGTAGAAAGCTTTGCGTATACACAAAAAATGCCACAAAAAATTAAAATATGATTAGTTATTCGACCCCGCCGGGTTTTTTATCACACATACTAGAAAAACTACAAAGAGCGTCCCTGAAACAAGTTATCTACTCTCCATAGCTTGCGACGACCTACTCGTTCCCTGTCCCTACCTCGGGATTGGAAATGAAACAATGGTGTCTCAATAATAAATATGTATAATGTCCTAGGGAACGGAGTAGGCGAACACAAATTTATAGGGTCGTGGGTGTACGGCCAATCTGATCGTGCCTGCAGCGAAGCACTCCCCTGTATGCGGTGATGATGAGAGGTGGATGGTGGCTCCGTGATCTCGGTGATGCAGCGCCAGGATCCTCGCTGAGGTGTTGTTCTGGCTATAAGGCGCACAGAAGGAGGATGGCGTGTGATGGCGAGCAGTGCAATGCGATGCGGTGCGGTGTAAGCTGGTACGGAAAACCCTGGAAGCGATGAAAACCAAATAGTCAATTCATTTGGTTCATCTAATTTCCGTTCTGGGCCACCACCAGCGGCAAAACGAGGAAAGCACTTTGTAGAGAGATTGTCGTGGTGGTAGACTACCAGAACGGAGTTTACAAGAAAGGAAAAGGAAAATAGAAACAGCTTTATGCACATCATAATTAGTATGATTGGCATAACTACCAAATTACATCAAATATGAATAATAGATTATCATTTACTAAATGTAGGTAAGAAGCTTGAATTTTATAAATTTGTAACGGATTTTACTGAAGAGTATTTTAAATAAAAGTGTTTTACTGGTACTTAGATAATAATGTGAACAAGCTTGAGATGAACATAATAAGTACATAATGAAGTAAATGATTAAAAGCAAAGAAACAATGATTAAAGGTTTAAAATTACGCTAACGGTTTTTTATGTGCTGTTCAAAAACTTACCCTAATGCGGGGTTGAATCCTGCGCCAAAACTATTTATTAGGTATCCAAATACTCAATTAATCACTTGATTAATTATACAGTGATAAATATAGATTTAAATTTCAAAAATATAGATCGCGCTGGCCGGCCGTTGGAGCGACGAAGCGCAGAGTGGCGTGGACCGGCTCTGACCGCTGTCTAGTGACGACTGGCCGTGGCATGTGACGCGGGCGCAGCTCGATTCTATTCGCTTGCCGTTTCGTGAATCCGGAACGTACAGTGGAGGGCAAAAAATAATATTATTTAAGATAGTTAACTTGCTTAAAGCTCAACGGCCGATCATGTGTTTAAAAAAATTGTAAATAGGTTTTAATTTTAAAATAGCTATAGAATAAATTATGATATATTTGCTTAGATTTGATTAAATATTAATGTTATGTAACGGTTCCGTTACAAGCTAACATGAGTAAGTAGATGACCCTTAGCAATCATTTCAATTACGTGCGAACGCTATACGATCACTCAGTGGTTTCTATTCTACTATATACAAAAGTTAAAACTGGTCTCTCTATGCCGAATCTCTAAATACCTCTTTCACTACGCCAAGGCGAATATACGCAGCACAATACAAGCTTTAAACTGTTCCATTTTACGCAGCATCATATCACACTGCAAACCAAGAATGTTTCGTACGAAACACGCAAAGTTTTGAAACCACGTATCAGCAGTCTCTGAAACATATAAATTCTTGTTTCAGAAACAGTGTTTAGCAGCACAAATTACTAAATACGCATATATAACGCATAGACAATTTTCTTGGGGTTGCTTTTGACCACACCTTAATAGCAAATCAGTAGGTAATCAAGTGCGTTGAAATCTGTTCTGGCTTGGCCTGTTACCTACTGTACATTTTATTGTGTGATAGTCAAAGCTATCATCACCAAACCATCCAAGGGTTAAACTCCAGGGCAGGGACTCCATGACTTCATATATTGCGTTTTACTGGCGGGCATAATACCACCCGTGGGTGGTTTTTTCCAAACGAAAATTTATCGCCAAGCTCATAGGAGCTTGCTGACAGATATCGGTATTCCGATAGCTGCGCTTGGCCACCAGTCCTAATCTTCATTTAGCATACACACCACCACCACCTTCGACTGCATAGTCGCCTATGATCAGGATAGTGGAACTTTAACAAGTATAAAAATATACTAACTATAAATTTCACTAAAACCACTGTCAGTATCGATCCTAAGCCCTAAGCAATCAACTGCACCCCAGAGCCAGTGGTCCGCAACGCAGACCTTAAGATCTCATCACCTAAAAGCATTCGGCGATCGCCCGCCCTCGGTTAGTGTCAATATTTTACCGATATTCTGTCGGTTGCCACCGATCGATTGTGAGGGACCATTGTTTATGCATAGAATGGAAACCTGAGAAAATTTTGGAATGAAATTTAGTCAAATATCACACGGATGACCTAAGAAACTTTTCTCACTAGTGCTAAGAAACTACAGTGAAATTACCAGTAATCACATCAAACATGATCATAGTCATATAAATCACATATACCCAGCGTGTATACCAATAAGACTTGAGGTCTCAGGGTAATTATTGCAATGCCACGAAGACGTGTTTCAAGGTTCTAGTGTTGCAATTATTATGAGCAAGCATTATTATCAATTTGCCGACCTGCTAATCTTGTTATCAATAACATAAAAACAAGACACTCTACCGATCTCTTTCAGCAGTTAACTTACAATACATACAGTTTAATTTTTTTAAATTTGCATAACACTGTTTTCATGTATTTATACTATGAATATATAGGCGTAAATCTCACTATAGATTGCAGTACTTAGCATCCAGCCCAGCATCAGTAAACGACAAATATAGATTTTAAACTAACATGTTCACCCCATGAAAATTTTATGTCTGATCATACGCTTTTAATTTCTATAACTAAAACTTATTAAGCTATAAGACTTTTATCACAAAAACAAAAGTCAGACGGACATCAGAGATTGCTGAAAATGTCAGGGTTTTACATTTTGATGTAACAAACTACAAAAACTTTACTAACATAGTCGTCATAGACAAGTCGTTATCATGTGAGAACCACCTAACAGGAAAATTTGTCATGTAGTTACTTAGATACGGGCTCAAACTAATAACTTAATAAACTTCAACTTACCTCCGACTCTGAAGTTCGAACAACAAACACTTTGAAGTTATTGTTGCTCATGCTAAGTGCTGCGAAGAATCTATTATAGATACGAAAACTTTAGTTGAATTTGCCCTAACTTGTATCATTTATCTCTTTATCCAATAATAAACCGTAATCTTTTAAAACTTACCTATTTATATTATTAAATAACATTCTCATCGCCTACTATTCCAAAACCTATTCTAAAACGCGTGTGCTGTTGGAACAAGGTACAAGGCAATTGGGTTAGAATTGTTACGTCTTGAAATTCTTGATCATACGAGTACATGCCATGACAAGAAATATAATTATTTATTTTAATTAAAAATTTTGGTTCCACACTATTTCTACAAAATCAAATAAGTTAAACAAATAAACGGCAACGCTATCATTCTTATACCCTGCATTAAGATTTCCTGTGTTTCATGTGGCATGGACTCCTACACTTCACAAACATCCAAGACTCGTGAACAATATTTATGGTCACCACACAAAGTTTCACCCGCCGGGACCAAACCCGGGAGCACCTCGCTTTCCAGGGAGTTTTATTAACAACTTAACCACGAAGGCATTGGCAAGTTACAAAATAACTGCCACTGCACATTCGCAGTAGACTGCAAAATATCGAGTAAAGCCGTATCAAAAAATAAATTGGCAGGAAGTCCGCATGTTCAAGAATTACTAGCAATATCGAAGACCTCCACCAAGCTACGTTGCGCCCAACTAGCGGGCTTATAGACTATACTCTCAGAACTTGAGAGGTCTGTAAAAAATAGTCAAAAGTTGCGTGTCCGTAAAGACGTACTGCGCCGACCTCATGTAAAATGGAATACGGGCAGGAAGAATAAGAAGAATAATCTAACGAACAATTAAAGCCGGATTGTAAGCCGGAAAGAAATACATCATATCAAGAATTTCGCAATCAACATCGATTGCTCCCATAGCCTAGTTGGTTAAGGCGTCTGGCTCGGCTTGCCAGAAGACGCAGGTTCGAATCCTGTCGGAAGCGAAATTTTTGTGATGTATATATTTGTGTGAACATCCGCTAGTGTCGGTTAACACTATAAAATATACTTCATAAAGAACAAAACAAATGTTACAAATTTGAAGCTATACTGAAATGTAGCATGAATAAAGAAAAGTATTATCCCATAAATTCGATATTTTTTTCCAAAGTTTTCCATCGCTGGCCGAACGGTATCCCAGCGGTCAGAACGAATTGAATTCCCGCTCCGCTCCACCGGGTCCGGGCTTTAACGGAAAAACATCGTTCCGGAACTAACCCAAGCTCTAACTGTTTTAGAATAATAACATTTAGAACATGGAGAAGGAAAAATCTCGTTTAACTACTGAGTATTAAAAGACTATTTGCTGCATCAGGTAGATACATTTTGGCACAGACGCAAGAAGTTTCTGCAAGCATTTTTTTTTCGTTTGTATTTGTTATAGCTCTGAAGAGTTAAATCATCAGCTGGAAGACGTCCACTGGTTAACATAGGCCTCTTTCATAAATTTTGTATATAAATTTCTGAAAGTATATCCTTTCAAATAGAGAAACAATTTTAATTTTCCAAACCGGTTTGTAAATGATAGAGTTCTGAGACAACAAACATAAAAAAACGAACGAATCAACGTCCCTTCTTTGAAGTCGGTTAAAAAGACAGAACACCGAAAATAACTTTTGTCGCTTCTCATTTCTAACTGAGAAACCTATATAAAATTCACTGAAATCTGTCGGATTCCGAGCGGAATGCCTCTAAAGATGCCCTGAGATATTGGAACAATCACTCCTTTAATATTTCGCTAATCGGCTCTCCGTGGCATTGAAACTGGGGGAAAGCCCATAATCCTCACCTAATTAAAACAGCCGCCTATTTAACCGAACATTGCCGATGGCTAACGACGCGACGATTCGGTAAACGCGAGGCTAATTCACGGATAATGATCGCAATAATTGTCTTACGACTGTCTGTGTACAGTGTAAGTGTGTAGCAGTGGTGAACCTTTCGTCAATAGGGATGTTTGTGATGTCAATCAATTTGTTTTCTCATGAGAATCAAATTGAAAAAACTGAAACTCGAACTCTAGAAACGTCTAAAACGAGAATCAAAGTCGGGCGTATCTACTGAGCGCTAAAACATCCCATAAAAATTGGACAGAACATCTGACGTCACTTGTTCAACATGCATTTTGTACATTTGGGCGTGAATAACTGCGTTTAAGTTCATAGTTGTTAAACATTTTTCGCTGCCAATGGGATTCGAACCCGCATCTTCTGGTTATCTAGACCAAACGCCTTAACCATCTAAGCTATGGGAGCGTACGATGTTAGCTCGGAAATTCTTAGCATAACGACTTTTATTCGGGTACTGGTAAAATTTTTGAGTCTTTAAACCTTAAACCACTTATAATTAAAACCAAAAATTGCTTTAAAAAAGCTACGAACCAACTTCAGTGACAAACTACTGAACCGATTTTGATGAAATTTCTATGGGACCAATCTGAAAGTATATCCTTTCAAATAAAAAAATAATTTTCCAAATCGGTTTATAAATAACCGAGATCTGAGGTAACAAACATAAAAAAAAACCCCGTCGAATTGATAACCTCCTCCTTTTTTGGAAGTCGGTTAAAAAATTACAAGGAATATTGTATGAAGCTAATTCTCTCTCCCTCGAACGTTTGTATGACGTCATTAATTACAGCTATTGTAATGATGGCCAGAAAAGCGATTTCCAGAACTGTTTTCGAGTATTACCTTTAATACAGTAACAATTAGTGTTCACATAAATTATTTTGGTGAAAATTCGTGAGACACCAACAATTGATGCAGATGGAATTTATATTTGCTATTGTATTTTTCCACTATTTATTTCTGCTATCGGGTAACGAGCGGGTCATTTGCCTGATGGTAAGTATAATACCAGCCTCTAATTGCTGTAATAATAATAATAATGTGTGAGTGACGACACACTGTACCTCGACTGCCTGAGGCTAAATGAAACCCTAGATCCCCAGTTTGTCTGAACTGGCTGTCCGAGGGTGGAGACCTCAAGAGCTAAGATCCTAAGCTCAAGGGTGGAAGTTTTAAAAAGCAGAATGCACGGTAGTAACGCCTCAGTGAAACTGCACCTCTCGACAGCCTTTAGCCATCATCCACGCCAACGGTTACGTAGGTTCTTTACCGTCGCCAATAAGGTGGCCTTTATGAGGGGCCCGTTTAGTGGCGGGGGGGGGGGGGGGCAAGTAATCACCTGAGATTCTGAAATCCACCTTAAGATCAGGCGAGATTGTAGTCTAATGCTAACCCAGCGAGTATAAAAATGAACGAACCACATTATCACAAAACGAGGGTGATAGCTTTCAAGCGCCTCATCTAGCTTCTATCAACCGTCTCATCTAGCGTCTATCAAGCGTCTCATCTAGCGTCTATGAAGCGTCTCATCTAGCGTCTATCAAGCGAATCATATAGCGTCTATCAAGCGTCTCATCTAGCGTCTATCAAGCGTCTCATCTAGCGTCTATCAAGCGTCTTATTCTATCAAGCGAATCATCTAGCGTCTATCAAGAGTCTCATCTAGCGTCTATCAAGCGTCTCATCCTAGCATCTATATATCAAGTGTCTAGTGAAAGGAAACTAATTAACATGCAAAATCATTTATTTTCCCTGACTGCTAATATCTAGTGAAAAGCAAAATAATAATGGACATAAAACAACAAAAACAGCGAACCGACCAGCGTCAGAAAACAGGCCTTTCATAGAAAACAGCCTCAAAGTCCTATCATAACACTAAAACCAGATATTTATAGTCAATCTGTGTTTATAGAGGCCACTAACGCGAACTCTGCAACAACAGAACTTTAACTACCCACAAGAAGTTTACTATTAAATTCTCTAAAGATTTTGCAACAATCTATGGTATTAGAAGTTGGCGTTCGTACGTTGTATATTGATTTATAGGTAGCGCTTGTTTGTTGGAGATAAAGTTGGTTATAGGTAGTTATGCTCATGACGGCAACCCGGGTAGGTAAACGTGACTCCATCTTCAAGTATATTGTAGTTTTCCAACTTACCCACTCACGTGGTGACCAAATCATGTGTCTCTTCAATTCATATTAGTACTATACTAAAGTCATTGACGTGGATGAGTGCGTAAAACTTGACATATTAGGACAACAACCTTGTTAAAAAAATTAAAAATCAAAGTTATAGAACACTCCTCTGGGCCACTGCGCATCTCGCCAGAGAAATTACTGGGCTTTTGAGACCAGGGTAACGTGCGCACTGCAGTGCCGCACAGGCCTGCGCATCTCGCCAGAGAAATTACTGGGCTTTTGAGACCAGGGTAACGTGCGCACTGCAGTGCCGCACAGGCCGCTGTATCTCAAATTCTGAGTGGAACTGCAATTGTTATAGGCCGGCGTTATGCTTACCATCAGGCAAACGACCAGCTCGTCTCGTTCTCAAATAGTAATTTTTTTATTCTGTTTTGTAACCAGACGAGCTGGTCGTATGCCCGATGGTAAGCATAACGCCGGCCCATAACAATTGCAGTGTCACTCAGAATTTTGAAACACGAAGGCCTGCGCGGCACTGCTGTTCGCTCGTTGCCCTGAGACATTAGGTATTAAGTCTTATAAGCCCAGTAATTTCACTGGCTAATTCAATGGCTAATTTGCTTCAACTCCGATACGTTATTGCTATGTCGATTTCCTTGCTTTTTTATTATTATGATGACAAATGTATGGTAAATCATTTATTCACAGACGAGTACAAACATTCGGTTTCTTGCCACTAAGCACTAAGCACTAAGCACTAAGGTAATTTCTAAATGTGTTATATTATAGGTGAAAACTTGTAACTGGCCCGGTTTTTAGTTCTAAGTTTTGTATTTACTGTAATTTGATAGGCTTTAAGTTTTCCAATGATAAATAAATAAATAAATAATTACAAATTTAGAAAGCCGCGGGCTGCAGTCATTGTTTTTATAATATCCGTGCACTTTTGAGTATAATCACAAAATTCCAAGGTTTCACTGTAGCACGGTTCAGAAGTTGAAGCGAACTGAGCATAAAGAACGCCTTGTGATAAAACTTTTTTACCTTTTTAGCTTTTATGAAAATTAAACACAGTTCAGCTTCGCGCGCGTTCTTAAAACAACACCTCGATCGTTTGCTCCGCAAACTATTATTGTAAAAGTGGTTCAAAGTGCCAATTTATGTGCAAAAGTGTATATAACGTGTAACCAATTTTACAACACGTTTGATAAAGTTTATTTCTCGTAAATCGAGTGACAGACGGCGAAGATATCACGGAAAAACAATTTAAAAATCTATTAACGCACCTCCTGCGCATGCGCATCGGGTTCAACGACCGGCAACAGGTGAATCACGTGCGCTTGAGTGCCAACCGGTTTTGCTATCACTGTGCTCAGCTGATGCGCCTTTTGTTTGCGATTTGAGCTGATTGCCGATCATATAGGTGCACAATATCTAAATTCCTTGCACTTTTGGCGGCTTCTTGAGGTGGAATGATGAATTGCGCTGCTTGTTGTACGCTTATTGAAGGCGAGAAAGGTTTGCATTGCACAGAAAATGAATGTTACAAGACCTATCACATTCTTTGTGCGGGCGGAACTAATAGAGACCTAGAAAGCTCAACCTGGGAATGCCCTGAATGTCGTTGTTTAGCCAAAAGAGGCGGAGACAATACATTGACTCCTGTTGGTGTAAATAAAACCCGCGATCCGAACGTTACATACCGGAAAAAGTTACCACCTATTAATGCAGCAACTGAGTTACAAATGAAAGGTGCTGATGACACTGGTCTTTTAACCGAGTTATAATAATAATAATAATAAAGTTTATTTAAACTCAACTAAGGATAAACCTTGATACATCGAAGATGGTCAATACAATAATATTGTACAGTTCTATGTATAAGTAGGTTAACAACATGGTAGTCACTGGCGGCTTAAACTAGCCGTAGCTGTGAGAGTTGAATAGCTTAAGGCAAGAAATGTTTACCGTGCGGCAGTTGTTTGAACGATCGTTAGTTATCATGAACGACAGTGATAAAAAAATTACAGGACTGTCTCTTCAAATAGAATTGCTTCAAGACAAACTTGCGCAATCAGTTTCTGCATATGCCATGATGGAGTTGGAGCTAAAAAAGTACATTAATCTGTCCGAGACAATTAGTAAGAACTTGACAGCCCCTTTAAAAGCTTGTACAGACGCTGTTGCCGAGTCTCAATTGCAATTGCAACCTCGGGTCATCCCTCCTCAAGATTTGAGAGGCATCGTCAAGGAAGTATCGAAGCAAACTGCTCAAAAGAAGGTAAATAACAAAAAGCCCAATAAATTACCGTTACTATCACCAAGACCGCCTGAACCTCCCAAGCAGCCTGAAGCTAATAGGAAACGGTCGCCGCTGCCGCGGCCATCCTTGTCAGACGAGCGCTCGGAAGATGTGTCAGACTCGCGAGCGCAAATCACATGCAGCGCTCAGGTAAATGATAAGACCCCGATGGATTACCCGCCAACAGCAAGTTTACCTATCCGTGAAGTATGCAATGACGCGCAGTTACCTCATCTTAGCGTCAAAATACCGAATAGTGAAAAATGGACTGAGGTTCGACGTAGACCTGCGCGGCAGTCACTATCACTTCGCTGCCTTGCCGGTCCTACTGTGACGTCACTCAAGGCTGTTGAAAGACGTAAATTCATGCATTTATGGAATATGCTGTCTGGTGCAGATGAAGTAAAGCAATACTTGATGCAGCTTTTCCCCCAGAAGGCCTGTACAGTCGAAGAATTAAAAACCAAAAACTATTACAAATCCTTTAAAATCGGCGTCCCTGAGGAATGTTTCGATAAATGTTTTTCTGTCGACGTCTGGCCAGAGAACGCTCGCGTTAAGGTATGGGTCAATCACAGGAAGCACATTCCGGAAACACAGTCATTTCAGTGCGAACTCGGCCCAGAACGCGCCGTGTAATAAGGATGTTTTTAGTGAAATTACTATAATTTCTCAAAATGTGCGTGGACTTAAAACAAAGCTGCCGGAACTTCGAGCTACTTTACTAATAACAGAGAGTATGTTTGTGGCCGCGTCGGAAACCTTCCTCGACGGCTCGGTAGAGGACGCGGAGGTGGTCCCGGACGGTTGGGCGCTGATCCGGCGCGACCGCGGGTCACCCGGTGGCGGTGTCCTGCTGGCCGCGCGCCCCGGCCAGTGCCTCACGCGCCATCCCGATATGGAGACTGCGACTGGAGAGGACTTGTGGGCCTCTTTTACCCACCGTGGTGTGACTGTTTTTGTTTGCGTTGTGTACATAAGTCCGAGTGCAAAGGACGAAACATATATGAACTGGTTTTGCAAAGTCGAATCATTTATTAGATCTTTGAAAAATAAATTAATAATAACTGGTGATTTGAATATGAATAGTGCATCTGTCAACGTGAATAATTATTATGGTTATTTTTTGGAGTATTGCAATTTTGTGGAATGTAATGACATTGTTAATATGCGCGGAAGTAAGCTTGACATTGTTTTGACGCGGGAATGTGACGAGTCACAGGTGAGCGTTGTGAGGACGGGTAGTCTGGTCGAGAAAACTGATATATATCACCCTCCGCTTGAAATAACTTTCTGTGTTCATTCGCATTCTGATCCTTACAGACGCTTGCCACCTAGCAATATTGACGAATCTCGCGACTGGAATTTTAAGAAAGTGGATTTAACTCATTTAAATAGTTTGCTGAGTGAGTCCTCGTGGGCTTGTGTCCATGAATGTGGTGATGCTCAGTTAGCAGCTAATATTTTCTACGACATTTTGTATGCCGCTTTTGACGAATGTATACCCAAAAGAAAGCGGCCAAAGACTACTTCTGCCATATACCCTGTTTGGTTTACTTCTGATATCATTAGGGACATTAGAAGGAAAAAAGCGATGCATAGTTTATGGAAGTGCACTCTGTGTGCAGATGACTACAAATCCTTTTCTGACCTGCGGTCGAATCTTAAGATTCGTATAGCAGAAGCCTATGAGCGTCACACGGCATCTATTGAAAGCTGTTTGAAGAGTTGTCCGCAACAATTCTGGCGTTATGTATCGAGTTTAAGGTCTAAGGGTGGTTTCGAGCCTTCTGTCATATACAGGGGATCAACTCTGGAAGGCGTTTCGGCAGCAGAGGCCTTTGCCGATTACTTTTCGAGTGTGTTCCTTAAGGATCTTCCTTCTCTTGATATGAGTCAGTGCACTGACAACCCCACTGGTGGTGTTGTTAATATTCCCTACGTAAGTCCTAAGGATGTTGAGCAAGGTTTGACAAAGCTCAAGGTGAGTAGCTCTCCGGGACCAGATGACCTTCCCGCTTTCATTTTAAAATCTTCGAGCAAATACATAACACTCCCTCTTTGTCATATTTTCAACTTGTCGCTCGAAAGCGGTGTTTTTCCAAGCCAATGGAAGCTGTCTAGGGTAACTCCTATCCCAAAGTCCGGTAATAAAACTGCAGTGGAGGAATACCGTCCCATTGCGATATTGTGTTCTCCGGCCAAGGTCCTTGAATATATCCTTCATAAGGAAATATATAGGCAGGTCAAGGGTTTCTTGGGTGATGAGCAGCATGGATTTCGACACGGACGATCTGTAAACACTAATCTTCTTAGTCTGGTAGATTATGTCTCTGCTAGCATGGACCGTGGCCAGCAAGTCGACGTGTTATATTTCGATTTTAGGAAAGCTTTTGACAAAATCGATAATGACATCTTACTTCAAAAGCTCAGTAACATCGGTTTCACTCCCCGCCTTGTCAAGTTTTTTGTTGACTATATGCGTGACCGCCGTCAGTTTGTGAAGTACGGTACATTTGTCTCTAAGCCCTACTTCACCCCCTCAGGGGTCAGTCAGGGATCGGTTTTGGGACCTTTGCTCTTCCTCATTATGGTCAACGACTTGGTTAAAGAAATAAGTGCCTCTCAGTGCTTATTGTATGCTGATGATTTAAAACTCGCGCTTGAAGTCCAGTCGTGTGCTGACTGTAGTAAGTTGCAAAGAGACATTGATGCCATTTATCGATGGAGTGTTGTGAACAAAATGTTATTCAATCCTGAAAAGTGCTACGTTATGTCTTTTGGGCGTAAGCGTGATCCCATTCTGCACACGTACTTTATTAATAATGACGCCATCAAGCGAGTGTCCACTATTAAAGATCTCGGTGTGACTTTTGACCAGGGTCTCACGTTCAATGATCACGTCGAAATTACTGCGAAGGAATCCTACCGTCGTCTCGGCTTTGTGCTGCGCAATGCGAAGGACTTCCGTGATCCCCAGGTCCTGCGACTGCTGTTTACTACCCTGGTCAGGAGTAAACTCGAGTCGAGCGCCTGCGTCTGGAACCCGCATTGCGACACTTACATCTTGTCCCTTGAGAAGGTCCAAAAAGCCTTCTTGAGAAATCTTTACAAGAAAATTTATGGGTATTATCCTTTTCTGTACCCTACAGATTTTCTTCTCGGCCAATTAGGTTTCAATTCGTTGAAAACTAGGAGGTTGCTTGACCAGCTTAAGACCGGCTGTGGGCTATTGAGAGGTTCCATAGATTCTCCTGCCCTACACAATCGTATATGTGCTTTATTCGTACCTGATAAATATACACGCCATAGACCTGATCATAGACACAAGTTGTTCCACGTAGGCTCTAGCCGTACTGGGCACAGGAAATATACGCCATTATGCCGCGTCATGTGTGATCTCAACGCATTCCTTAGTACCTATCCAGATTGTGACATTTTTTGTGATAAGTGGCCTACTGTTTCAAACTTATTGTTGACGTTTTGTGAGTCCTATGACCATAAATCAAATATTAATCTTAAAATTTGACATAGCTACTGTAACCTAGACTTAAAATTATTTGGTAATGACATGATGAATTTTTCTTTTAATATGTTTTTGTTAGTTCGGTAATATGTATAATTGCAATTGCGTTCATATTATTATAAATAAATAAATTATGAATAAAATAAATAAATTCCTTATCAGGTGGTTGGACGAAATCTTCTGCGTCTTTCTATGTATGGATAGATGTCCGCTTTCATTGATTCAATATAATACGTATAGCTAATATTATAGCTGGTACTATGTTAGTCTATCAGGTATTTATTCTATGGGCCCGTTACGATGTACTGTTGCCTGAAATAAATGTATTATGTATTGTCTATTATGCCGCCGGTGTGGATGCTTTTCAGTTTTGGTTTGAGGTTCAAAGTAATCAGTGAAATCTAATACCTGATCTTATTCTGCTGGAAGATGTCCACAGGTAAACATAGACCATAGAACGCCACTTGGATCGGCTAGTCGCTTCTTGCATCCAACGGGCTCACCGCGGTTTTACCCTGATCATCGATCCACATATTGAGACGCCTGATCATGGTAACGAGCGCACATCAATGCTGGTGTTTCAGAGTCCTGGGAGGCACTGCAATTATCACCAGGCAAACTACATGCAATTGCAATCAAGAATTTCGCAGTCAACATCGATTGCTCCCATAGCCTAGTTGGTTAAGGCGTCTGGTCTAGATAACTAGAAGACGCAGGTTCGAATCCTGTTGGAAGCGAATTTTTTGTGATGTATATATTTGTGTTAACTACATGCCCTTCTCGTTACTTAGTAATATAAAAAAAAACCTGAATGTAAAGTTCCATTAATGTACCATGCAAATGCGTAAAGCTTCTCTACCGCAAGGCTGCGGTCCGCCCGCCGGCCATATCCGCATTCCTCCGCCCGGGAGTTTTTAATATTCCCTATCTATATTTACTCAACCTTTTTAAAATTCCTGCGACATTTTCTTTCAATTTGTATTAGAAAACATATATGGGGATACCTACTGCAGCGATGTGTATTAATAAACGACCAAGAAAGGCTAAGATAGCTAATAAAAATATCTATAGAAGGAAACAAAGAGTAATTTAATAATGTTAAAATTACAACTCTTACATACTGTTAGGTCCAGAAATGACACAACTCGGTTTGAATAATCGACACACGTGCATTTTCACTCGTAGTTCAATGAGGACTGGTGTCCTTCCCCGCGTCTTCCCCTTGCGTAGCGCTAGGACGACTACGGCGTAGCACTGACTTCATCATGTCATAGCGTAGCACCCAGCACCACATCAAACTCTACCTTTATTACAATACATATGTCTGGTCTATCTGAAGGAAAATATCGTAATGCAATAGCATACATATAGCAGCAATAGATCATTTCTTCTAAGATTCAGGGACGAGTCTCAGCGTGGAATTTATACTTCCATATGCCAAAATTGTATAGAATTCTAAATTAGAGAAGAATGGATCCTCGCTTGCACTCCTCTCTGGGACCTTACTCCGAAAATCGAACGCCGAAGCTTCGGCTGACGGATCGCCGTTTTCCTACCATGAAAGACAAAACGTCAACTGTGGTGAACATCGAATCGAACGATGGATTCAAAACTTTCATAGTAGAAAAATCTCAATCTAATCCTCGCCTGGCTACCTATAAATTGGAAATCGGTTCCTAACCAACTATAGATATATTCTGGCACTTTTAAACAAAACTAGTTCTACTCTAATTAAGCGTGTTCAAGACCTTCGACCGCGTCGTCACACAAGATCAAATGATTTAAAAAAGACAATGGTTTCGTCACAAACTGATCACTTTAGGCACTTTCTGTATTTATTTTATAGCACAATCCTTTGTCTATGGTCGCCTATGACAAAGGCGGGCATCAATTTAATTTTTCGCATGCTCTTCATCAAAGGGATCATTGATAATAATAATAATTAAAAAACTTTATTTGCAATTAAAGATATTGGTAGCACTACAGATAGAAACATAAATATCATCATCGCAGTGTAAAAAACAATTTGTTGTAGTTTAGTAACAAGAATCCCTGAACCTCACACTAGAACGACCTGTGTCGTGAGATTCAGTTTCTTCCGTATTTACAGACAATAAAAGAGAACTAGGCGTAGACATTTTAAAACATCATCAGTTGTTATAACGTACAAAAGCTATCCTTTCGTAATTCAAAAAATTACAAAAGAGAAATTGTATTTGCTACAACAGCAGCTGTATGACACAAATCTCTGGAAGCCTAGCTAACCTAACATACCTAAAGTTAGGTACACAGACTTAGCAACACAGGTGTGCTATTAAGTTATTCAAGTCGCAAGACAAAGGCACCGTTGCATTACCTGATATCTCCGAGCTCGAGGATGTCCCGGGTTACTTGCTAGGCTATGTCCCGAGTGGGTATAGAGTGCAGGATCCTAATACTTAGTGCCTGTTCAGAT
Source organism: Crocallis elinguaria (assembly GCA_907269065.1). Classification (NCBI taxonomy): domain Eukaryota; kingdom Metazoa; phylum Arthropoda; class Insecta; order Lepidoptera; family Geometridae; genus Crocallis; species Crocallis elinguaria. The sequence goes on along the minus strand of OU026079.1, from coordinate 2,850,675 downwards.
TACGTGGACCTGGAGTGAGTCTGGAGTGACTTTGAGGAGCCATAAAGTGTGAGTTCATTATCGGTTGGCAACTCTTATTTTTTTGCACTATAATCATTATCAGCCTCTTATGCTCCCACTGCTGGGATACCGGCCTTCCCTCAGAGAGAGAGGTGAGGGCCACAATCCACCACGCGGGCCCAGTGCGGCTTGGTGGATGTCACATGTCCTCGAATTTTGTGGTTCTTGACCACGCCGGTTTCCTCACGATGTTTTCCTTCACCGTTTTAGAGCGAGTGTGAATAATCCGCACATAACTTGATATAAGTCATTGGTGCGGGCCGCGTAGAGGTTCGAACTATGGTGAGTCGGATTGAAAGTCGCACAAATTCCCACTCGACCACACTCGCTCACTATAAATGGTCAGATATTAATATAAGAATGGAAGACCAACAATCTGGGCATGTAGGTCGACGACGTGACAACCTGTAGGGTGAGATAGGTACTTCCCAATATAGGAGCCATTAAAACCAGACAAACTGCACAGCATATAAAATATGAACAAACAGGTACTTGTAGCATGCATGTGCCATATTATTCACGTTAGTTCATACGTAGTTGGTATTTCAGGGCAATAAATAATTCAGGTCCCGCTGTCAGCTTTCAAGTCAACCTCTACTCATAATGTTGAGGTGCTTAGGGTTGGATTTACCGGCTACAAGTTTTATTGGGTTTCAAGTTTTTGGAATGACAACCTAGTTCTACCTGATTTCTACTTAATTTTCTATTTAATTTTATATTATTGAGTAACGAGAGGAGCTGGTCCTTTGCCGGATGGAAAGCATAACGACAACCCATAGAGTTGCAGTGCCACTTAGAACTTCGAAACATAAAGGCCTGCGCAGCACGGCATTGCGCTCGTTACCCTGAGACGTCAGGTATTAAGTCTCATAAGCCCAGTAATTCCACTGACTGCTTTACTCATCATACCGGAAAAAAGTAACGCTTGCACATTACTGCTTGGCAGCAGACTACACGAGCAAAGCGTGGCACCTACCCAGACGGATACTCGCTGAAGAGTTGGTCCTACCACGTACCATCGACTTAACTTCAGAGTCCATCATCAGATCTTGACCATATATAAGTGGGACCACCCAGAATTTTCAATGTATGTGGTGAAACTATGTTTTATTTCGTCACATCTAATTATAATTTGCCGAAAGGCATTTTATTAAATTCATTTAATTCAATCTATTGGCATAATATAGTATGTGCTTAGACCAGTCCTATTTTAGACCATATTCGTATTTTTAAATTACAATAATTCTATAACATTTATAATAAGAATGTCTAGACAATAATAATTTTATATCCAAACAAAAAACAATAAAACATCATTAAAAATTAATATATTCAACAGCAATAGCACCATCAAGAAAAAAAATTGCATGTTAGTAATTATTAAATTATTGTTTAACAATAATCACTGTCTTCACAGTTATCTATTATTTCGTACGTTGTCAGTGTAACAGAATATTCACTCTGAAAATTATGCATCAATTACTTCCAGTAATCGATGTGAATAACTAAATAAGCTATCTGCGGAGCGAGTACGGATCTTTTCGATAAATAAAATTCGATAAAATTGACAGTTAAAATCGATAAAGTGGGTTTTATTCGATAAAATTGACAGTTAAAATCAATAAAGTGGGTTTTATCGATTTTAATTGTCACGAATTTTATTTATCGAAAAGATCCGTACTCGCGCACAGATTAAGACCAAAATCGTAACTCATAATAATCCCAAAAATAGCAAGTATTAATACTTACCCCCACCCTTACTATAAAGGTATCCCGAAGGCAACACGGCAATGCTTTCAGGGTATCGGTCACTCACGACCCTTCGGTGAAAAGTGGCCACTTAACTCGTCAAACGCCAATCTAGCTGTTATACCCGCTGCACAGAGGCTTAGATGGAGTGGGAAAATATGTAGATGGGACAGAGGTCTTTTGTTACCTACGTTCGACTTACTGACTTTGACGAGAGGTTTAAATAAAGCTAAGGACTAAGGATATCGTGACAGTAAGTCTATTTTTTATGTATTTAGGAAACGTATGTCCTATTTTATTCTATATTCAATCTTAAGTTTCAATGAAAATTAATTATTTCAATTCTACTAGTATAAAATTACCTACCCTGTTATTTTTTGTGGTAAAACGTTTATGCTGTTAAAACCCGTTATAATTACCTTCTACGCAATAACATAGAGTGAGAGATGTAAAAGTAAATAGATAAATAAAGCTGGATTTTTCTTGGCAATTTTTTTTTAGTGTGACTTGTCATATGCCAACCCTAAATTTCGAAATGCACATTTTTACGCACGCAATCAAAATCTGGAAATAGTTTTTACTATGCAATGAGGAAGCAAAGGATTCTGGGATTGAAAAATTCAAAAATAGAATCCTGAGCGTAATGAGGGTTTCAGAGTTACGAGATACAAATTAACTTTGCTGCCGAGCGAAGCAAACAATTTTTCTCCTGCGATGAAAGGTTTCGTTTATCATTCGAGGTCGTTCATTTCAACAAATGAACGACCAACAAAACCTTTCCGATCTTGTGAGGTAAAAATATAATTTTAACTAGCTTGGTTAAGATTGTCTCCTCTTTACGCCGACTAATCTATGACCACATAACGTAATCTATCACCGAAAATATTACTCTGCGTTTGTAGTACAGTCGCTCAACCGACTAACACAAAGAAGGACATATCATGTTAATTAATTAACGTTTATACGTAATTATGAGGAAAATATTACTTTTATTCCTACTCCCGGAAGTAGCTTTAGGTCTTTTTGATATACAGGAAGTGATGTCGGATACAATAACCAGACTGCCCAGAGATTTTGCTCTCGCTGTGAAGGATATAGCTGAAGGCTTGCCGTCGAAAGCTATGACTGTTGTTAGAGGGAACTCTACGAATATCAGGCAAGTGTATTTAGGCCCGACGTATGGATAGGACCTCCATCTCTTTCCGGCTAAGGGAATATTCAGGAAATGGGCTGCAGTATTTTCGTCGATCGGCATCATTTACTGTGATCCTCAAGCCGGCCAAGTGTGGCAAATCCCTCCTTTATGGGGGAAGCTTTTGTTCAGCACTGGAAATTGATGTTTATTGTAAATGAAATGCTAGTGTTTTTGAATGGAGTAGTGTGTAAGGGAGTTCTGCTGACTTCCACTGCCTTGTTGTCATGCTGCAAGACAATCGCAAATAAAATTAAGGCTTGTAAAACATATTTGTACACTTTTAGAATTAGAGAAATAATAAATAATTAGAGAAATAGAGAAAATATTTTTTAATTTTTTCATACAAACTAATCTTGCGTTTATTTGGCAAACAATAAGAATAATTTATTGCCTAAAAGTTAACAAAATTAACACATTTGTATGGTACATAACAGAATTTCTTATTTAAGAAAGTGTTTACGTAATTAGCTCTGATCTTCTTCGTAAAGGGTTGAGTTACTCGCCATATCCGTAGAGTATTCCGAATGCATTTAGAACTTGTAACTCTGGAATTGCCGAATAATTTTAACATTCACATCATCAACATGTATTCTTTATGAATGCCTGAAATTCGTAATGTCTGACAGAAAAGGTACATTCAAGCTCAATACTAACGATAATAAATAATAATTATTCAATCTCTATGCGTGTGCATTGTATGTACTCCTTAGGCCCGTTTTCACAACGACAAATAAAACGACACCTTACTAAGTAGCTCCTAATGTAAACAAAGTCCTAAATATAAACCGTTAACTCCTAAAGGTTTGTGAAACGTTTTCATGCCCTAGGCAACACCGAAATGTTCAAGCATCTGATTTAGAGATTTAGGGCGTCCCCTAGGATTGGTGAAAATGGGCTTTAGAAAATGACTAATTTCAAAACCTTGACTTTCTAGGTCGGAAGACGTTTTCGAGCTGCTTTGTTTACTGAACGAGCACAACGTACAGGTCGTTAACCTCGACATTGGCACAAAAGAGTTCAAAGAAAAGGTGAGTGAAAAAACCAACTTGCCACGAAACATTCCACTGGCTTATTCATTATACGAATTGCAAGAGAATATATATTATACTAGCTTCTGCCCGCGATTTTCACCCGCGTTCCCACAGGAACTGTCAATCCAATCTGTCAAATTAAATCTACTTGTCAACATTGTAAAACATTGTTGACAGCTATCAATTTATTGACAGCTGTCAATGTCAATTTTATGTCACACTAATTTCTGTCCGCGGTTTTCACCCACGTTCCCACAGGAACCGTGCATTTTCCAGGATAAAAAGTAGCCTATGTTACTCTCCGGTCCATAAACTATATCTATCCCAAAAATCACGTCGATCCGTTGCTTCGTTACTGCGTGAAAGAAGGACAAACCAACAAACCAACAAACACACTTTCGCATTTATAATATTAGTATGGGTGGGTGGATATGGATTATATAATCCACGCTAGGACGGAGGTTACTCGTAAATTGTCCTAGAATCTACGCTCAGTAACCCTATTTCCTAACTAATAAAATTTGATTAAATTTATTGAAATGTTACCGTTATGTTCCAGCAAGTGCAATGTTGTTTGCAGGAGTTCATTGTAGCGAGAAATAATAAATAATAAACACTCTGACAATGACAACAATCGCCATGTAACAGTCTGTTACCTTTTTATAGAGTAATCACTGCTGTATCTAAGTTATATCGCTGAATGAAAGAACGATTATTTTCTAGTTTCTAAAGACACAATTAGCTACCGAGGATCAATAAAATATTATAAGAAAACATATTAACAATCCTGTTAACAAGAAAATAAGTAAGAGATAATACACAACATTTAATTACTTTTTGTATTGGTTTTCTTCAATCAGGCAAAACCTTGTGTGAGTTTGTTCCCAGGCCCATGGGTAGGTTAGTAGAGATGATGGGGATATACTGTTACGTCTGCCACCAAGTAGGTAAGCATTGTATTTAGGTTGAAAAGGCTGAATAGTCAGCTGAAGCTCTGCCTTAGACTTCAGTCTCACAGTGACGGGCGCGGAACTAACACGCACAAGGTATTGTCATTCATTGATTGGAGCATTGATTTCAGTGGCTCTGCAATTATTGTAAACTACCTTCTCACCGTGTCATGGAGTATTGTGCATGGAGTGTGGTGCACGGAGTATTGTGCACGGAGCATATGTGTATTGTATTTTTTTTTTATTTTAGTACTACGCATACCTCAAAAAGGCTCTCGACGTGTCAGATGAACGCACGAGCCTGATTTTATGCGAGCCTTACGAATGCGAACTCATCCTGACTGAGGTGAATATTTCATTTATATTTTGCAAGCGTCCTTACGTTTCATTTGACGGAGCGTACAGCAAGAGTATCCGAGTTTTGAATTACACAAACAATTATTATTTATAAAACTAACTGCTGCTCACAGTTCCATGCTCATGATTTTTTTTATGTTATTTGATAACGAGACGAGCTGGTCGTTTGCCTGATGGTAAGCATAACGCCGGCCCATAACAATTGCAGTGCCACCCAGAACTTCAAAACACAAAGGCCTGCGCGGCACTGCAGCGCGCTCGTTACCCTGAGACATTAGGTATTAAGTCTCATAAGCCCAGTAATTTTACTGGATACTCTGCTCATCAAACCGGAACACAGTAATGCTTGCACATTACTGCTTGGCGGCTGACTTCACGAACAAAGCGGTGGTAACAACCCAGACGGACACTCGCAGAAGAGTTAGTTCTCCCACTAACATTTGAGCCGTGTATTTTTCTGGGAAAAGTAGCCTACTATACCACTCTCCGGGTCTTAAACTATCTTTATGCAAAAAATCACGTTGATCCTTTACTCCGTTAGTAAAGTCGCAGTAAGAAAATAAATGGAAATAAATATTTCATCAATATCAGGGATTCGTCGAATATAACTCCAGTTCACAATCGGCCCGCATACCATTGCGAGATTGGCTGCTAATCAGATTAATTAATAATTTCATTTCCATATTGCTAATGTACTAAGGCTTGTCTATAACACAAATTTTGTGGCATACTGAGACCACAGGTCAAAATGGCCGAATCAATGAGATTAAACTTCAAATATAAAATCATGTTGCAACCTTTGTTTATTTTAGCGCAAGGTTATAAAAGTAGCAAAGTCTATCTTCAGCTTCCACTTGAACTCGTAAATTACTTAGCGACAGAGACCTATCGATGTATTGCAGCAGCTGTGCTTATCCCCTATGATCATGAGACCCTACTCAAACGTTAACCATAAAACTAAGACAGGATAGAGTGAACGAAGAATCACACTTATCATTGTGCTGTTGGCATCTTTAAGAGATGATTCAAGTAGTGTCTGTTGCATCTTTGTTCGTGGTTTGTTTAACCTATGTGGGGCCCCAAATTGGGATTTATGAACTATTGTTTTACAAACTGCGTCACCCGTATATGGTTGATATCCCTCCTGTCCGTCCCAAGCGTTTTGCTTCATTATACGGACGGCTAAGGAGTGGAATTCTCTGCCGGCCTCTGTGTTTCCCAATAGCTATAATTTGGAAGTTTTCAAGACGAGAGTGAATAGGTTTCTTCTAGGCAAGCGTGCTCCATCGTCGACTGCATCGTTGCTTAACATAAGGTGAGATCGTGGTCAAACGTAAGCCTATTTCAGATAAACCTAAACCTAACTATAACTATAACTGTTTGTACTTTAACTTTACAGTTAACAGAAAGCAACCTGATACATCGGACACTCTTGTACATATTCTACTGGCCCTACGGTAGGGTGAGTGATAAGTTCCTAGCCAACATGAAGGAAGCAATGAAAGTGGCTATTATAACTAACCCAAGAGAGAGTGTGTAAGTAAATAAAACTAATTTTTGGACTACGAAAAATGGAATTTGAATCTAAAAGTATAGGAGTATCGTTTCATGGGGGACGCCTTAGTTCTGCAGTGGACGTCTACCGGCTGGTGACGATGACGATAATGATGAGTCTATAAACCACGCTTATTTTTAGCACTGGCTAACGTTCATTATCAGCCTCTTACGCTCCCACTGTTGGGATACCGGCCTTCTCTCAGAGAGAGAGGTATGGGCCATAATACACCACGCGGGCCCAGTGTGGCTTGGTGGATGTCACATGTCCTCGAATTTTGTGGTTCTTGAACATACCGGTTTCCTCACGATGTTTTCCTTCACCGTTTTAGAACGAGTGGGAATTATCCGCACATAACTTGATATAAGTCATTGGTGCGGCCGAGTCGAGATTCGAACTATGGTGCGTCAGATTGAAAGTCGCACAAGTTTCCGCTCGTCCACGCTCTCACTACGTTACTTTGACAGTAGGTAGTCTACTGTCAAGTGTTCTTATGTATTTTTGTACTTTGAAAGTACGCTCTCAGCAAATTGGTCCATGATTTACACTAAGCCCCATCGTTCATCATTAAAATAAATCAAGTTCCATTCCTGTTGATACGCTAAAAATAAATAACGCTTGGTTTTCATGGATCAACATTCAACACTGATGCACTGAAATGTAATAACTGGTAACAGTGACTAACGTTCCAATAAGCAATGGCAAGAATCATATTTTGTATTCATTGCGCAGGTAAAGATCCAACGTATGCTATTCCCCCTTTTGCTTTTAAATATGTTAATTATTTACTTTATTGGTTCAGCAGAGTCAAAAATTTCAACAAGAATACTAGCAGTTTCATGAGCTAAAAAGTTTTCGCTAGTTTGTGTAACTACTTTCAACAAGGCCATTAAGGCTATCCGTTTGCTACTTCAACTTTTAAAGCAACAACGAAAAACTAAGATGAAATTGCAGTGATGCCAGAAAAAAGACGTTATTTCATTAATTACAATGACAACCTTTGGTGTTATGAATAATTGATATTTTTGCAATAAATAATTAAAACCACCGAGTTCAGAATAAAGTGAAACTTAACCTAAAATGGGTAATTAATAATAATATTAAATAGAGCATTTTAGTTATTTCTTTATTTTTATTGGATTAACTCGCATAGACAATCAAATTTTATTCAGGCAAGCTATAAGTAAAGTTTTGATACTGTATCAAAATATACTGCAGGAATGTGTAACTGGTGTAATTATTAATAATGGACTTTACTCTGAGATAATTAGGTCGCCGCTGAAGGGTGGTAGCCGTCAGCGAGAGTTTCACAAATATTGCAAACGAATAGAATAAATTATACAGGGTGTATTCTTTAGACAGCACATAAGGGTACCGCAAGGTAGCGTTACGTTTTGAGAGACTATTCTTTATATTTAAAACTATTTCTACACAGTTATACTATTTTAATTTTTGCTCGTTAACGTTTGCTCCGTTGCAGTGTTAAAGAAGGACAAACCAACACTCCAACAAACACCCTTTCGAATTTATTATAGTATATGGACGGATAAGCCAAATTATATTGAACAAATGAATGTATAAATAAACCCCAAAGCCGTCGTTTGCGTTCGATCACTCCACATAATTAACAAAAAAGTGTTTGATCGGTTAAACCGTACCCTATGTTGAAAAATTTGGTGAGACCCTCGCCACCCGCAAAACCCGCAAAGGTACGTAAAAACCTTTGAGATTTGTTGTGCGTTCGTTCAGATTCTTTCGGACTTTGTTTTGCGAAGTTTTTGTTGTAAAATATATCTGGGTGGTACTAATAAGTCAACAAACACAATTATCATTAGGGAAAAACATAATAAACTCTTAGAAAATATTAGTATATTCGTCTTGTATATTATAAGGATGTGTTTTATTTATGCATAGTGCCAGTTGTACGCAGCTTTGAGAAACAAGCTTCTGGAAACGTAAACCTACGCGCAATCTTTAGGTTGCATAGAAGCACTTTTAAACTTGAACACAATTTATACGTAGTTACTGTCACTTGCATTGCATGGCACCTTTAATTCGAGTTGCACGACTAGGTATACACTAAACAAGTTTCGAATGCAAGTAACTTGCACGCAAATTTAATGTCATATTAGCATGCAAGACTTGCACAATGGTGACGCGGCTTTAGAATACGGTTAAGTTATTAATTGTAAAAATTTAAAAGACATACAACCGATGTATGTTAAATCAAGATATTTATTAATTTTATCCACAATTATAACGATATATTGTTCCATGCAAATATGACCTTACAATACAGAAAAACCATACACCCCTTTTTAACAATCGCCGACATCATTTCAAGTTCCAAAGACGTCTTCAGTGCCATCATTTTCATTAAAACTTACAACTTTAATATTTCCGCAAGCGTACAAGCAACAGTCGTTGATTGTTCACCATCGCAAACCGCCTCGGGGTTGTTCTAAAAATTACATTTCTCCCCCATCTTACCCCCCCCCCCCCCCCCCCCCAACCCCTTTACCAGTGACGTTCAGTAGAGCCGAGAGAATACAAAGCTTCGGAGCAGCACGTACTTTGTAATTCGATTGGCCAAACGCCGATTGAGACTTGGCCGAAACATATTTCATGGGTGCCAACGAAAATGCTTTATTGGCTTTAGGATTTGCAGCAAATAAGCCGGATGGCAAGAGTTTATTAACTAAATAACAGATAACTTTACATTTTATGAAAATGACAAAAATTTAAACTTAAGTACCTACTCAAGTTTAGTAGGTCAAGTACAGGTACTCAAGAGTACACTACTTCTTAAATAAAACATATTCATAATTGATCACGCTGGCTCATTGGTAGGTGGTGGGAGTCATACAATTCAGATGTCCTTGAGTTCGTGGATTCCTGAGTCTTTTCTGAAATGAATCGAGGTTCATGAACTGTATCCACGAATTCAAGGACATCTAAATTTGTATGAATCCCTTTATTAACTTAAGAGAATGGGCACTCAATTACGGCTACCAGAATGCAGAGCACATTATTCGTTGCATCATAAAGTTTTCTTTCAAGAAAAGTTTGAAGCGCTCAAACTATCGACCTCTTGAAATCGACGGGTAAACACTTATGTTTTTAGATTCCGCATCTACTACAACCAAGCTACACCTAACCGCTTGCACCACTTGACACTTGTGAACTGGTGGTCCGGTCAGATGTACAAGTCACCCGTGCTGCCATCTACTGACAAGGTGTATAGCAACTTTCAAGGGAGAGTATTTGACGTACCCGTGCTTCACGTAAGTCGTTTATTTCCAAAGCGTCTCGTCTCCTAGATCTGAAATATTTGTATACGTTTTTAGCGCTGGTATCTATAATATATACGAGTACAAGTACAAGAGTACTGCGATTTGCACATTATAATAAACTTATTAAATGATTCCAGTCTGTTTCAACTTAAACACTTATGCTTATACTGGATTTCTCCCAATGTGCGCTATTGAAGTCGGTCTTCGGCTATTTTCATCCAGTTTCTACAGACCAGCTATTGGCTGTAAACTAGTTGTCAGTTCACACTGCTGTACTTTCCTATTATTTGTTATCAGGCTCCACCATGGCATTTTGTGAGGTTTACCAACAATTCAAAAATCAACGTAACGGGAGGACGAGACGACAAACTTCTCTCTTTTATAGCCAACAAACTGAACTTCAGGTAACACTTGCAACATAATCAATAAACCTTATTTCTTGGTGCTTAAAGCTTCAAATTCTTTACAGATACAGATATTATGATCCACCTGATAGAAGTCAAGGATCCAGTATATCAGGCAACGGCACTTTCAAAGGGACTCTTGGACTGATTTGGAAAAGAGTAAGAAAAGTCACGATTAAATAATCAAATCCTAGTGATCAACTAGTGTTGTTCCGTATATCAGAAGATCAGGAACTATAAATACTATAGTCCCGTAACAACCCAGACACGAAATAAAAACCTTTTATAACTTATAGAAGTTGTTCATAGGAACAAAGTTACAAGGAATGGAATATTTGCCATGTATGTTACTTGTTTTGGCTTTCCGATATTATAACTTCTTTATCTTCAACTTTACGTTCAAAATACCCCAATATCCTTGTGAATTAAGAATTTTGTTTTGAAATGAACACAGCATATTGACACATTTTTATCACCGCCTCTTTCACAACGTCAATAGCTTTTTTTTTAAACCAATTTTGTTCTGCAAGCGCCAGAGCTCGCACCCTTTGTTTGGTAATTAAATTATTTTATACAGAAAAATTACCTTATCATCAATTTAACAAAAGTAAACTTACTCCGAAAGTCTAACTCAAGTAACGTCAATAGCTTTTACTGACATAGTTTAAAATGCTCTGTCATGAATTACATTATAAGTATTAACCACTTTTGCAATTAAGTACACAAGTTTGGACCAACTTTTTCGGTAGAAAGCTGATTTTTTCATCGGTGATGTCACGATGACGTGGGAGCGTCTCCAGGCTGTAGAGTTTTCATTCCTAACTCTGGCTGATTCTGGTGCGTTCCTGACACACGCTCCAGCTAAACTGAGCGAGACGCTGGCCATCATCAGACCTTTTCGGTGGGAGGTAAGTAAATTCAAATTCAAAAGTCTTTATTCAAATAGGCCCCAAAGGAGCACTTATGAAAGTTAAAATGACTCTAACAGCGGGCCTCTGCAACATTCGTCTACCCGAATCACAGACTAAAACTAATGCTGTCTTTAAAGTCAAAAAGTACTACAAAATGTAACGCCTTTATTTGAGAAATTTGCCTATACTTAGGCAAAGGAAGTCATACTGCACTACTTTTTTATACTATTGAATAACGAGACAAACGACTGTCTAACAGAACTGTTAAACAAAAAGGCTCGTTACATTGAGCCATTAGGTATTAAGTCACTAGGTGGTAGAACTCTTCAGCAAATGTCCATCTGGGTTGGTACCACCGCTTTGCTTGTGAAGTTTGTCGCCAAGCAGTAATGTGCAAGCATTACTGTGTTCCGGTTTGATGAGCAGAATAGCCAGTGAAATTACTGGGCTTATGAAATTAATATCTAATGTCTCAGAGTAACGAGCGCTCTGCAGTGCCACGCAGGCCTTTATGTTTCAAAGTTCTGTATGGTACTGCAATTGTTATGGGTCGGCGTTGTACTTATCATCAGACAAACGACCAGCTCGCCTCTTTATCAAACAGTATAAAAAAGTCTCTTATGCAGAGTAATTTCACTGACTACTTTGTTCATCAAACTGAAACAGTAATGCGGCTTGGCGACCATTATTGCTGTCTAAAAGCTTGAAAATATCAGATAAATTGGTGTATACACCTGTATTATTTTTTTCTAAACCTATGTGAAAATTTTGAGTTTAGCTTAGCTTATGTCAGATGTATTTTTTTTGGATCGTTTCACCATCGGTCAGTTATTTCCAGGTCTGGCCGTTAGTATGCGCAACGCTCCTCATCACTGGACCAGCGCTCTGGGTCGTGATAGCAGCACCATCGCTTTGGCAGCAAAGGCAGAGAGATCAGCTGGGACTGTTCAATAGTTGCTGCTGGTTCACAACAACGCTGTTCTTGAGGCAATGTAAGTTATTTAAAAAAATAGAAAAGTTTTACAAGTTCTTCTGCGTTGAGTATCATCATGAAATTCAGTTTAGAAGACCGCTTAACTGTTTTGGAGTGATAATGATCTAGTGGTAGTGAGGGTCACCATTGGATGTAGGAGTAGAGTTGAGCTGTTGGATGAAGGCAGACATCGTTATGCATCTAGAGCCATATTGGTCATATAGACCTTTATCTAGAAGTTGCTAGCTATCAACCTTAGGCTGAAATACAGTCTTAATCCAGGCTTAGCGTATTCGCCATCTTTGACCACATCATCGAATAAAATCAGGTGACATACAATCGCTAGCCATAAAGAATAAAAAAACCCGTCAATTTTTTTTTCAGCTTCCAGCAAAGAACCGTCAAGCACGCACAAGGCTCGTCTCGTCTCAGTTCTGATCTCTCTGGGAGCTACATACGTCATAGGAGACATGTACTCCGCCAACCTTACTAGCCTCCTCGCAAGACCAGCTAGAGAACGGCCTATTGGAACCTTACAAGCTTTAGAGGAAGCAATGAAGGATTACGGTTACGAACTGGTCGTAGAGAGTCACAGCTCCTCGTTGGCGATTTTAGAAGTAAGTTTCAAATTTTTCTAGTAAACAATACGTATTTTACGGGTGCAAAATTCTTAGTTCAAAATTTTTTGGATAACAGTTTTAATTCGTTAAAATCTTATAAATAGGTAATTGGTACTGTAATCTTATATGACCACCTTCCGGCCCTACCATCATAGTCCTGGTAATCATCTAGAATCAGAGTATATGTACAAATCAAACAAGCCCAATCTCGATGGGGCTACGTCGTTACTTTACAGAGTTCCTGTGATCACCTTTCAGCTCTATCATCAGACCAGCTCTGTGACATCATTATATTGCGTTGTATAAAATTTCGCAGTCAAACACCGGGAAGTTGGTCAAATTTAGCATGCAAGATTTGACGTAAACATACATACAAAGTTTGTAAGTTAATTAAAAGTTTTACAAAACGTTTCCTTTTGTAGCAGAAGTTTGGTTGTTGGTACAGTTAACTGAACTAGTGTACCTCTTCAGTAACAATAGTCCGGCTATTATGATATAGATTTTATAGTGTTAACCGACACTAGCGGATGATCACACAAATATATACATCACAAAAATTTCGCTTCCAACAGGATTCGAACCTGCGTCTTCTGGTTATCTAGGCCAGACGCCTTAACCAACTAGGCTGTGGGAGCAATCGATGTTGACTGCGAAATTCTTGACATGATGTTTTCATAAAGTTTAAATAAAGCAAAACCACTCGCCATTTGATTGGTGCTGTAACGTATCACAATGGAGTAGGCAATCGCTACAAAGCGAGGTCTGCTAGATGGAGCTACGGCTTGGAATCTGGAAAGAGAAAATAGTCTCAATAGTTCGGCTATTTCAAATCATTTGTTTTAAAAATTACTCATCATTATATCATTTGTTTAGAAATTTTGGTCTTTTAATATCGTGAATATAATAAAATAAAGTAATAACAGTTTTGTATAACGCAAGTCTATTTAGACAGTTTTTTTTCCTTCTTCCTCATAAATTGTTATTGCTCCAGAACGGTACAGGTGTGTACGGACGTCTGGCAAAGCTGATGCGTCGGCAGAAGGTGCAGAAGGTCCGTGACGTTGAAGTTGGGGTCAGGCTCGTGCTGTCGAGGAAGAGAGTTGCTGTTCTTGGTGGCAGGGAGACGCTTTATTATGATACTGAGAGATTTGGTATGGTCCTTTAAGAACAATTTTTATACGACTTCCAAAAAATGAGGACGTTTTTAATGCGTCTGTATTTTTAGTGCGATTTTACTTGATTTCTCCGATAATTGTCGACTGATTTAAATTATTCTTTTTAAAAAGTAGGGTATATTTCAAGGGTGGTCACTGGTCATTTTATAAATTTTATTAACCCTTAACCCCTAAACTCAGTTTTTGTTAGGTACCTAAGACATCTCCTCTAAGGCTTCATGCATGCGATCACGACATGTCGTGCGTCACAGCTTCGCTTATCGTTTCACCACCTTTGATCACATTTTCTCATCATACCACGAGCACAGTGGTGGTACCCACCGAGACGAACACTCGCGAAAGAGTTGGTCCTACCGCTTGGTGAAAAACTAACAGCTATCCATACTAATTACTAATTTACTTTTACTATATACTAGCTGCTGCCCCGCGGTTTCACCCGCGTGGAGATTTTGGATTACATGGTTTTTATTTTTTTGCGCGGAACCCTAATTATTTTTCTAAAATTAAAGTAGACTCTGTTATTCCTTATAACATTAGCTATCTGTCAGTGAAAGTCCCGTCAAAATCGGTCCAGCCGTTTCGGAGATTACCCGGACCAAACAGACAGACAGACAGACAGACAAAAATTTTAAAAATGGTTGTTTTGTTATAGGTACCGTATATACTTCCATATGCATTTAGTGAAAAGCTGTTATTTTGATATTATTTATCTGTATGGATAATATTATAAATGCGAAAGTGTGTTTGTTGATTTGTTGGTTTGTCGCGAAAATCGCGGGCAGAAGCTAGTCGAAAATAAACATAGAAAATAGAAGCTCAAGTCGCCCTGACGGTTTAAATCCCATTTCCTCCGTAACTCAGTCATACGTAAACTTTCAGGATCGCATAATTTTCACCTGAGTGAAAAACTTTATACAAGATATTCCGCCATCGCTCTGCAAATCGGCTGTCCCTATTTAGAAACTTTCAATAATGTGTGAGTATTTGTAAATCCTTTCTACCTTTGCGAATAAATGCCAGTATTTCTGGCGGATCAGCATTGCAAGTACCAATCCTTTTGATAAATATTATTGACAGTTTGAATGGTAAAGAAATCAAATTAGAGACACGTAGTTCTTGATTTTTTCTAAAACGAAACGAAGCCGAATAATGAAAATTGAACTTATTTGTGTAGGAAATGTAATCGATAACAGATTACAATTACTAAAAATTGTTATTGTTACAAAACTAATTTCGGAGATTAATTTTCGTTCTCAGGAAAAATGTTGTGTTTCGTATTCGAAAAGATCAACAATGACCTACCTACTACTAATTTTAACTAATTGAACTACTTATCAATTTTATCGATCGAATTCTATCGTAAAGTACCGTACTTGCACCGCAGGAAGGCAAGTCCACATTTGTGATTGCGCACCGTGGCAGTGACGTAAGTGTCATTATTTTGTGACGTTTCTTTCGTGTTATAACGAAAGGGACGTCACATAACAATAACACTTTCACTCATCATCATCAGATAACAAGTTTTCACTGTGTCATTTTACCGACTAAGCATTTCTTTCCTAATAAATTATGCTTACGAATCGACAATGCAATTCAAAGATGAAGCATTTTGAGTAAGCTGCAAACAGCTAGTAGAATATTTTGATTATTTATAGTCCTACTACGGCCGGCATATTTTATCAAACTAATATGTAGATTAATAACTAAATTTGATGTTATTAAGTGTAGAATTGAAGTAATGATTTATTAAATTACTTAAATAAATATGTAGGTATATTGTAGCGTAATGACCCTCTTTGAAGCCGGTATCCTTGCGAAAATGACAACAGATGAGTACAAGAACTTGCCAGAACTATCTAGAAGGTCGGAGCCCGTTACAGAAAGCGACAAACAGAGCAGTGAAATGACGGGGGAGTCTACACAGTCCGCACAGTTAAATCAAGAGAAGGTAAGCAGTAATCATAATATTCTCATATCCATCCACTTCGTTTGCGATATGTTTGCGAAGACAGAGTAAAAGTGCACATAAAAGTTTTCACGTGCGGTCTGTGCTTATTACGAAATATTAACCATGTCGTAGATTTGGGTCGCATTTATTTCATTATCTAGCGACGCAGCTAATGTAAATTTTATTCCCTGTATTTTAATGCGTGTCCAATTTGCAATAATTTCCTTAGGGAATAACCATCGAGGTACTAACCCCGAGAGATGAACTACTGTACTATCCGATCTCACAACAATCTATTGATTTTGCTATAACTAATATCAGCGCTCGGCGTATCGGCTCGAGGCGGTGGCTTAGCCAATCAGAGCGCGTTGTGTCGAGGCAAAAATAGTGGAATTTATTGCGTGCAAACCAAATGTCACTGCACCTCTTGAGGTTAGTATCTCGATGGGAATAACCAACGAATGGGCAGCATTATTCTCCTCTGTCAACATTATAATCTACTGTGATCACCAAGACGCCAGCTAAGCGTGCTGCATTATAGCATGTTTTCCAGCTGCTGATGATGATGATGATGATGATGATGATGATGATGATGACCTAAGTGAATAAATTTAATCGTAAGGCTTAATAAATAAATGTATTCTTGAATACGAGGGTGGTTGGTGAAGAGTTTCGTCGCAGAGAAGGGTAGCAACGTGTTGACAATGCCTCTGGTATGTATTGCAGGCGGTGACTACTTAACATCTGGTCCATGGTTGTTTGTCACCCATAATGATATACCAGGAGCAACACTACGGGTATCGCGGCTGCCCCACGTTGGGCGCCAGTTTCCCACGGCGGCGCTTTCCGTTGTCGCCGTGCATTGCTATCTCAACCGCTTCCACCACAACCGCCGAGACAGTACAGCTGCAGGACCACTAGAAAAAAAAATACAAACAGACATATTTTTAAATCGAACTGCTCTATCGAAAACTATCACTGTGAATATGAATATATTTACACTGCGGAAATGTTAGCAAGCTACTTAGAGCAATATTTTCCAAGCCGTTCACAAATAGGAATAACTTCTTAATAAATACATAGACGGTTAGCTTTCCATTATACTGTTCAAACAGATTCCAACTAAAAGATGCAACTGCATTAAAATATCTATTCTATACAATTAAATAAAATTGAAATGTTTGTTTGTAATACCAAAATAACAGCTTTTTACTAAATGCTTATGAAATTATATACGGTACCTATAACAAAACAACCATGTATAATTTTTGTCTGTCTGTTTCTTCCGGATAATCTTCGAAACGGCTGGACCGATTTTGACAGGACTTTCACTGGGAAATATCTTTTTTTTACAAGGAGTAACTTATGCTACGTGAACGAAGCCGCGGGGCACAGCTAGTTTAAAATAAAATACAATATACAACATAATATCATTAAACAAACTTAATAATTGTGTTAACAACTATAGGTATAGTATACTATAATAAAACAATACATACAGGTGTTAAGCAGAAATAAAGAATTCATTTTTATCTCGAACATGAGAGTATGTTCCTATGATAAAACAAAGGTATAAAACCTTTCAACTGGACAGTCAGTTTCGAAACGTTTTGTAGTTTAGTTTCAAACAGATTCCAGAACAAAACTAGGAATAAAGTGCACATTTTCAGACGCAGTCGGAGTCAGCGAAAGGACTGGAGCCTGTTTCGTTGAGAATGCTGCGAGGTGCGTTCTGCTTGCTCGGCATCGGGTATATGCTCGCTGGTAAATGTGTTAGGATTTTATCATTCGATATTTGAAAAATATCTTAGTATTATTATACGGTACTCTGTTTTCGAGCGTGTATCTTTTGTACTCGTAAAGAATGGATTTAGCTTTCTGTCTGATTTTCGCTTACCATTTGAACAGATAATCTTACGTTGCCGCGATAATGGCTCAGTGGTAGGCTACCGCAGATCCGTGTGTCAATATGGGTGCAATCTTACAATCAGCTTAGGTCATCTACGAAACCGGAATTTCGAAACTAGTTTCGACGAAGGCCTTTCTTATACACGGTCACAGCTTGAGCTTTCGGTTATTGAAACACACAGTATGCTGTTACGTGACTTTCTAGCGCTCGTTTGTCTATCTACCAACTATAAGTTGAAACTATGACAAATTATGATGCCTACTGTCTGTTTAGGATGTGACGCAGTAGAGGTTTCAAAATAATTAGTCTTCTATTTTTTCTCCTTTGACATTCATACAAATGCAATGGTAATGCTGGGAAAGCCTGCTACACCATAACAACAAAAGTTAGCCTAGTTAAAAAAATGCAAAATTGTTTAATTATAGTCTTTTTTTACAGCTATAGCTCTAACAGTAGAAATCCAGATTCATCGGAGGTCAAAACGTTATACACAAAAAGAACCAATAGGTGTTAAAAAGGCACCGAAATCAAGCGTGTACCTGAAAACAAAGAGGATCCTGGTACGTGCATGTAGAAGAATCTCAAGAGCTATCTTCAGATATATCGACAGAGCTTTAGGTCCAGCAAATGGACACTAAAATACATACATACGTAAAACGGGTCTGTAGAATCAATTCGAGATTCACGCTTTCTTTAGGCTGATGTGAATAAATTAGTACTATACAATATTAAAGTTGTGCTTCGGCAATTTTCTTGTTTCCAAATTAGTACGAACATGTTACTAATGTCCGGACATCCCACGCCTCGCCAGTCAATACTCGACACTCATATAATGGCCACTCTACACTCGGGCCGCGAAACCCCGCGAACGAATGTGGATGGATTCGCGGCTTCGTGATTGCTGTTCACCGCCGCGATTCATGAGTGAGAGTAGAACGGCCACCCATTAATACAAAATATTCGTGAAGGCGGTCACTGTAGAACGCGTGAACTTGTTGCAAAGCTCACACTAGGCCCTCTAAAATTAAACTTAAAAATTTATTAGCAAAAAAGGCCTACTAGTCGGTAACTGAGTTTATAAGTGATGGTACTATTGAATGAAAGTATTTAGTAATTAGTATAGTAGTGTTAGGTAATAAGTATTTATAGATATGACAAAAATATTATTAAATAAAAGTAATTAGTAGGTAATAAGTACTATAGAAAGAATGTAATGTAATCCAATAAATATTTGTATGCTATTGATTGGCAAAGACATGTGCACGTTTAATATTTAACACGCTGTTGTATTTTTTCTTACATTGTATGCTATTTCCTTGTCTTTACAAATAAATGATCTTTATCTTTATCCAGACTGCGTTCTTATTGTGCCAAGTCGTTAGTGGCTGACGAGGCGTGGGACAGCTGGACATTGGTGACATATTCGTATATATTACTTAACTTATTATTTAACTCGACGCGTCGAGTTAAATAAAGACCTGTGTTTTTATCGCGATTAAGTTCCGTTGGTAATATATACGAATATGTCACCAATCTCCAGCTGTCCCACGCCTCGTCAGCCACGTGACGTTTCGAATGGCGAAAGTTTAAAGTTACTATTTTCGTGATAATTCGGAAACACAAAAATTGTCGAAGCGCATAACTTTAATCGTAGTGCTGTAGTACTAGTTTGAGTTTCCGTTGATAAACTTTTATTTTTAGGTGTTAATCCGCATTTACTAAATCTTTTGTCAACATAATCCATTTCAAAAAACAAAATCTCTCTCGTATAAGCAGTTTGAATTTCACCTTTCCAAAACTTTAAGTTACCTATTCAATTGTAATAAAAGAAGTCTTTGTCTTGCGATGTCACAGAAAGATAAAAAGGTTACATACATACTATGTTTTTGAAGTACTCAAACTAGGGTTTTTTTATGTTATTTGGTAATGAGACGAGCTGATCGTTTGCCTGATGGTAAGCATAACGTCGGCCCGTAACAATTGCAGTGCCACCCAGAACTTTAAAAACAAAGGCCTGCGCGGCACTGCAGTGCGCTCGTTACCCTGAGACATTAGCTCAGTAATTTCACTGGCTACTCTGCTCATCAAACCGGAACACAGTAATGCTTGCACATAACTGCTTAGCGACAGACTCCACGAGCAAAGCGGTGGTAACAACGCAGACGGACACTCGCAGACGAGTTAGTCCTCCCACTAACATAAATATTTAAATTATTATATATTTTAATTTTTAAAAGCGTTTGTACTATTTTCATTACCTATACATATACGTACGGAATTCTAGTACAGAGTGCTAGTTTTCGCACTTGAATTTATCTAACACTTGGCAGTTGTATTACTTTTAAAAACATTTTCTTTTATCGCATAGTAGTCTCACTGTAAACAACATCATTAAGTAGATTTACGAATAAAAGTGGTGAAAGTGTGGGCTTTAAAGTGTTTTTATTTCTCCCACGTTTCTATAGCGAAGAGTATTAAGTGTACTTAACGTCACAATTTCTACGTACAAATAAAGTGTGGACCAAAAAAATATTTGCACTGAAATTTCGACAAATATTTTAAGTATTTGAAAATAGTCATAATGACAACAGCTAAAGTTCTTATGGTATTAAATTTATTTTTGGACAGCCAGCATTGTGTAGTCGTATTTTTCAGTGTAATATGCAAATAAAGTGTTAATATATCTATAATCTATTATTTTTTTCTGTATCTATATTATGATTTAAGGTTTTTATTGAAAGAAAGATAAAAACATTTATTGGGCACTCTCACAACAAAGTAAATAAAACATAAAGAGAACATATAACAAAATAAGACACAGGATCATAAAAGGTCACAACAGCAAGCGTGCAAGCACATGAATTTCTATAAAATTGATTCCGAGCACGGCGACATTGCAATAGGTACTCGACTACTCGTATTTCTTAAGTTTTTATTTGTAACTAGCTGCTGCCCCGCGGTTTCACCCGCGTGGAGATTTTGGATTTCATAGTTTTATTTTTTTTTAAATAATTAGGGTTCCAATTATTTTTCTAAAATTAAAGTAGCCTAAGTTACTCCTTGTAACATCAGCTATCAGCCAGTGAAAGTCCCGTCAAAATCGGCCCAGCCGTTTCGGAGATTACCCGGAACAAACAGACAGACAAAAATTTTTAAAATGGTTGTTTTTTTATAGGTACCGTATATACTTTCTTATGCATTTAGTATAAAAACTAAACTAAAGCTAAACTGGTATTTTGATATTACAAACAGACACTTCAATTTCATTTATTTGTATAGACAAAGTTCGCTTGTATGCTCAAAGACAAACATTTATAATAAGGCGTATAGTTAATTATAGTTTCTCTTATAAGCAAACAATGTTCTTTAGAGAAATAAAGAATTTAAAAGCATTACATTACATCGCTTGAAGCCTGAAGAGGTTACCTTTTTATAATATAAGCATTACTTTACATAAGTATTTCAATGTACTATTATGCCTATTCCTTCGTTTATTTAATTTTAGACGTGTAGGTATCAGGTGTTCAGAATAAGTGCGTAGGCGGCGAGCAAAATAAACTTCAGCAAAAATATAGAAGTTCAAATATATTTGTCCGAAAAAATTAAGTTATTTGAACGCGAAAGTGCTAGCAAATATTTGCACGGGCATTACTGAAAATCGTGCGCCTAATAAATTGGATTTCAAGACTTCACTGTTGATATCTGCGATTTTATCTCGAACGAATCATCTGATGTTGTTTTCTTAGAGTTAAAGGTTTCGGCTCTAAGGATTATATAAATTATTTGGTCAAGAGCTTCTGAATAGATAAGCTTTGTTCAAACGGTACTTACAAAGTATCCCACTATGCTACTGTAAGAAACGTTCATATTATCATTAACTGCTTTTCATTATTTAATTGGTCTTGATTAAAGATATTGTTAAAGAGTCCTGTGTTGAGTCTTTACTCTGGCTAAACATATAGTATCTTTCAGACAAGGATCTCCCTTTCTAAATATTAAAAAGAGTGGAATGCCTTGCCTGAGTCTGTGTTCCCTAATCGCAAGCCTATAGAAAAAAAAAGGAATTCATTTTTTTTTCTTATATCTCTCAGAGAGAAATCCGGTATCCCAGCAGTGGGAGCGTAATAAGGCTGATGATAGATTGAATATTTTTTTCTCATACTCGATAGGTTAGCGTTTGACTACTATCTCGACTATTTTAAGCGACGTTGTACAAATATGACGAATACGCTTGACTTAGAACAGAACTGGTCCCACGAAGTGTCCTACTGCCATGAAGTGTCCTACTGCCATGAAGTGTACTACTGCCATGAAGCGTCCTACTGCCATGAAGTGTCCTACTGCCATGAAGTGTCCTACTGCCTTGAAGTGTCCTACTGCCATGAAGTGTCCTACTGCCATGAAGTGTCCTACTACCATGAAGTGCCCTACTTATGCCATGCTATGGTTACGAGGTTTTCGTTTACCAAAAGCTCTAGCTCATTTCAGGATTCGTACCACTGATCTATCGATCAGCGGCCGATGTGACTACCGCTAAGCCATCATCGTTCCATATCATTTTCATTTATCGTAGTAAAATAAAAACACTTAACAAAACAAAAGGGTAACAATTTTAATTTTGCAGACACCAGCACCAATAAATCAAAATTGCTGTAACGCCGTAACAGAAGATTTTCAGATTAGGCATCATATTTCGTTCAATAATATCGTTTTTTCTTACAATTTTCTTTATCTCTCCATCGACACAGCAGTTTGTAAAAGCAATAGAAAGCAAAAATTCCCCTATTGAGTCGACTTCCTATTGTCAGCACATTGTCTGTCAATTGCGATCCGGAGGAGTTCCAATTTCTGGAGTTCCACCTTCCCCTTCAATCCCGATCTGTAATGTTATAATGATTTTCTGTTATTAGGAGTGACACTTTGAATCAGCGATCGCTTCAGCCTTTTGAAAATTGGAGCCTTTGATTATAATTTGTAAAATCTTTATTGTAAGCGTTATATTGAAATTTTGAATCGGGGGTGGAAATAATGGATGGACTTTGTTATATATGAAGTATTGAATTATTATGAATATTGATGTGAATTTTAAATAAGTATCTATTAGGGTTTTCGATTTCTCGATATATATTAATAAATGATTATTTTAAAAAATAAATTATTATTTACGTCACGTTATTTTATTACTATCGGATATTCTAATTTAATAATAATTCTATTGCAGATGTATTTAATGTTTCCTAAATATTTTATTTAATGTATCAAACTATTATTGTTTAAACATTGTAATTAAAACTGTTATGTAATTGTAATTTATGAATACGAATAATTATGATGTAAAATATGACCGGTCTAAGCACATAATATTTGTCAAAAGATTGAAATAAATGAATTGAATTGAATTTTTGGTATTTTTTTTTATATGGTGGACTTTATGAACGATAAAAACAACTGATGAATCAGAAGGATTTACTTTCAAACCAGAATTATGCAACACTGGTGAGATAGAGGTCAATTAACAACCAAAAAAGAAACCTGAAATACGATGCAAAGGTAAAAGTCAATATTGTGGAGCTTAGTTTGCTGGTTTGTGATCACCTTTCGAGTAATTTCAACTACAATGTAACTACTTTTAGGCATCACACAACATAAACATACTTATGTTAACTCTAGGAGTTCACAATATTATTTAAGGGTACCCAATTAGCAAGGTTGACCCGCACAACATACCGGCCGCGTTTGTTCTTGTAACACTAATCGCCGGTAGAGCCATAAACTTAGCGGTTGTGATGTGTTTGTTTTGTTATATTTATAATATTTCTTTTATGATTAGTAATCGTTAATGGTTGTCTACGAATTTTAGCCTAAGATTCAGAGAAGAATCTAAGCGTGTGCTCACGCTTTGTAACCTGCCTATCTCGATTAAATGTAAAATACTATTATTTAATAAATGACAAAGCCTGAACGTACCTAATTTTGTGACCGTTGATTTTAGTTGTCATTTATTTGTAATTTTGGCCTGGTGTGATCGTCTAGATTTTCGAAATATGGACCCATTACGTTGTGTAAATTTTACGTTGTATTTTATGAATAAGACGTACAAATCAAGAACCGCAAATAAATCTAATTAACCGTTAAAATAAGAGAGCCGTAGTAATAATTCAAGCACACAATAAATATAAAAAAATAAACCGTAGATAATTAATTAATTAAACTGCTGAAATAAAAGGACACAATAATAAATCATTCACATAAATGTATAAAATGAATTTACATACGAAATTAATTAGTCATGGTAAATAAAGTTCAATTGAACTACACGTTCGACAATAGCTGTATTAATTAAATAGAAGTAATATGCTCGAAGAAAAGAGTTGAAAACGTAGATACAACAGAATAAATCACACACAGTAAATAAATTCATGATTCGTCATAGTAATGAAGCACAAAGAATAGATTTTATACAGCAAATCAAAGCATGCAACTTAGCTGTAATCCAGGAATCAGCAACCGCCTAGGATCCTTCTTCTTTCTTCTTGGCCAATCACTTTTCCCCCACACTTCACTTCTTAATTAATATATGATAGATTAATTATATGTGTAAATCTATAAACTACATATATAATACATGTAAAATAGTAATATATTATAAATATATTTTAAGTAGAATGAGGAATTCACTCGTTTGATGGCAACAGCCGCCAACAGCAACATCTAAGAGAAATAGGAAATTGAGAAAAGGAGTTAGACTTTTAAAGTCTAGATAAATAGGAGCCCTAAGCGATTTATTGATTACGGGGCTCCCTGACCAGCCTTCACCCCGTCCAACCGACAGAATCCGTCGTGTTTTAGACCTACCTCACCTCGAATGAATCTAAACTCACAAACCCTCATCTCTTTCCGATCCGTTCCATTCGTCACCTATCCTCAAAACCATACATCTCGTACATTCTTTGATCAGACTCGACGATTTTGATCTAGGTTATTATTATCCCTACTCTAATTTATGACCAAGATTCCTTGTGACTCGAACTATCCCTAATAAGAATCTAATAGGAATCATATTGGTCGTCTTTGTAGTGAGTGTACCTAGTGCTTGGGAGGATTTGAGTGCTGCAAACGTAGAGACTGCTAATCAGAAACCAGCTACAACATCAAACCCTGTGTTCCGCTCCTGGCTAGCTAGTCTGGGACCCTGCTGAATAGCAACGTGTTTAAAACGCTCGTCACGTAGATCCGACAGACATTTTTAAACGGGCCGCTGTGAGTTTTCTAGATGTGCACGGGCGTTGACTAAAAGGTTTTGTTCTAAATATTATTTTAAATGTTAAATAGTTTTGGGATGAATGAATGTAACATAATAAGCAGACTTATGAAGTTCCCAAGACTCCAATGAATCGAGTGATGAGAGATCCAAGTATAAGGTAATGCGTGATGATGTGACAATCCGTATGCATATTGGAACTCATCCAAAGTGACTGCATGCTTCCATAATAGTGACTATTAACAATAGAAGTTTCCAAAGAACAATGGAACTCTTCAAACGCTCCAGAATATAAAGTAAAACTCCTTCATGAAATCAAAATCCTCCGTATTAGCAAACATCCAACTGGGCAAGGCTAAGTTGTTCCGTTGTTAAAAGTATGTATGTTACATTCAATCATAAGTATAAGATTTTGGTAATATAATATTTTAGGCACAGTAAAAAAGTATCCTAGCTACAATACTACGTTTTTGTAATGGTTGAAATTTATCTCCTTCATACATCAATACAAAATATTCAATTTTCACTCCTCCTAAACATTTCCTAAATGTATATATTCTGTAAAACCTACCCCTTGCAATAGCCCAAATACAACGTAGATTCTCCCGGCTGCTGTCTGTAAAGGATAAAAAGTACCTCCTAGCTAACTTATAAACTTAAAGAAATACATACAACGTAGTCTAAAATGACGTCCAGAGCTCGTAGCATTCGCTAACTGAAAACTCTAATAAAATATTCATTAATATTATATGATACACTCTCACAATACACTATTCACTGCACTCTTTAATTCACTCGCGACGATATTACATTATACGACGGTTTCACTGGGAAAGTCACGACACGAGAAACTAGTTTTATTAGTTACGATTAAAGTCTGAATTTGTCTGCGCGCGCGCAAAGAATTAGGCGTTTGTTCCCGAATAATTGACCGACGTTTCTCGCAGTTAAAACCCACTGGACTCCAGTGTCATTTCTGTTCCCGGATATTTGACCGCCGGCGTACGCAGTCGGACCATCACTGTAATCTCGCGTTATTTCTCTTCCCGGGTACCTGACCGACGGCTTTCGCGGTTAAAACACGACTGACTCTCTCATATCCCGCCAAATTGCAGGTCTTCTAAGTTATCCCACACTTCAAATGCTTGGAGTAGTCACGTATTCCCACTTATGGCATAAAATGTCACATAAATCCAAACACCATTAATTTTAAATTTATGTTGTTTGGCAAAACCGAACTAAAAAATCAGTCCACTCACAGAGTTAGATTTTTTTCTGAAAATATTGTCCAAAGTAAACCTATCCGGATGCAGTACGTGAACTTGCAGCAAACATGGTTTGTAGCAACAAAAGGCAAATAGTTCATTTTAAGTGAATACCTAAATTATTATTTATAATGTAATTCGACAACGCGTTTAATGATTTTTATCGCTTTAAAATTTAAGTGATTTTGTAGTCTACTTTTCAGAATAATTTCATTCATTTTCAACTCAATCCCATATCAGCACTACTTATTAATTCATTAGAGTCCCTAATAAATTAGATCGTATATAAATTACGTTATTGTCATACAAATAAATCCTTGTATATCATGGTGTAAAACTTGTATACTCACAGTAACTATACTGTGACTCTGAGTTTTACCACATGGTAGGGTTGGAACGAAGTCGTTTCTTCTATAATTCTAAATTATGTACGAAAATCAAAACTTCTTTATTTCAAAATTGGTGGAATATACAAATAATGTCTGCAATTTAACTTTGTTTATATAAGACATAAAATTACATTGGCCTGTGCTGTAACAAAACAACACAACTTGGCCATAACTACAATTTAAACGTTAGATATTAGTTCAAAGTTTATTAAATTGTATTACGTAAGTCTAGGTTCGAATCGCTGATAATATTAGATACTCAAAATTACATTATCAGAATGATTCAAATGACTCAATGTTCAATGTAAATAATATTAATCAAACTCTATATGAATAACTATTATCTTTTGTGCTTTCAATTTTTAATTGTCTACTATGATGTTTAATTCATTCTAGTTTCCCCATACAAAACTATAAGGTTCTTATATCATTTTAAACTCTTGTCAACCCTGAAAATCAATATGTGTTTATATATTTACACGTAGACTAATTTATGGGTTTAAATAATTTTTAAGAAACAAAACATTTGTCAACGCTCTCAAGAAAGTACTTCGACACTGTGTTCCGATAAAATAAACTAGACGAGTAAAATAAAATAAACCAGGCAGTAAAGTATAACAAATCTATTTAGAACAGTGGATTTAATTATAGACTTTATTTCGTTGTAGTTAAGGTTCCCTGTGAAACTACATACTGCTGCTCGTCAACATAAGCGTACAACTTCTCACGAACTAAACTCTCCGTAAATCAAAAGTTAATTTTAAACCCTCATGAAGACCAAATAAAGATCAAAATATAAAATTCCCTTACATCTGAATGAAACAGAAAACGCCACCCACGATTATATAGGAAATACGAACATTGCATGCTAAGTACATGGAACGGACGTTATGTGTATATAACGTTGGTTACAGCTTCCATATGTCAATATTCTATACAGTTTTGACGTATGGAAGCAAAAGTCCACACTTAGGGTAATATTCAGAGACAACACTGTAAAACGATCTAAGAACAGTCTTAGCAAAGCATCGGCTGAGCCGCTCAATCACATTCGTATTCAGAAACAAAATTCGCGTAAGGTCTAAGCTAAGATTACACTCTGTTATCTATGGCTGTTAAGTTTTTAATTTTTTCTCTAGAACGTTTACTGGTTTTATCACTTATTTATGAATACAACTACAACAAAGATAGTGAGTGATATACAAAATGTCACTGGAGTGAGTGAAACAACAATATTTATGGTATAAATCTATTTTGATATTATAATAAATGAAACATTTTAGATTTCAAGTTTGACATTTCAACTTTTGGTTACTATGGTTACTACCGTTATCATTTGGTGGCGCCACTTCTGTTTTGAGAGCGGCTAATATAGCCGATTTGAGGACTTACGCTTAGCAATGCTTACGCTATGTTTAAGCAGTGTTCCAAACGTCTGTGAATATGAATTTGATCGTAAGTAGTGAATTATGACATATGGAAGCTAAAGTTAGACGCTTAGATTCGTCTCTGAATATTAGCCAGACTCATCTCTGAATCTTAGCCCTACCGGCTTCCTTTATTAATTTAAATACATAGAGTAGAGAAAAATATAATAATAAAAAGGTCATAGAATAAAAATTATACGGACATTTCTTTTCTTTGTTTATTTTTAAGCACGGGACTTAATCGCGCTAAAACACAGGTTTATATTTACCTCGACGTTTCGATCAAGTTGCATTGATCGTGGTCACGAGAAGAGTGGAGAATGCGGGTGTCTGTAAATATAAACCTGTGTTTTATCGTGATTAAGTCCCGTGCTTAAAAATAAACAATGTTTTCGAATCGCGAAAGTTTTAAAGTTACTATTTCTTTTCTTTTCCACTATCTCGCGTGATCATAAGCGACGTTGTGGTCGAAGATGCTTTTACATGCTTAATCTAGATTAGAACTGCCTTTCATAATAAGCTGAGCACACCGATAGACGCTTGGTAACAGATTTTCAATTCAATGGGTAGCTAGCAATGTGAGCACTAGAAAATGCCATAAATAAATGCGTAATTAATGCCCTGTTAATTATTAGAAATAATTTAATATTTTAGTTTCATTTTTTACGTATCCGCGTGTCTCGTGGCCGTACAGCGGAAGGGCGAAACCTATTCGAACTCAGTTAATGTGTCGGTTGCTGATTAATTCGGCCGCTCCCGCTGTGAACTCTCCAAGACATCCGTTAATATAGCTTCAGTTTATACGGCATCAGTATACGGCGTATCGGATATGGCGTATTGTATACGGCATACGGTAACTATATTAAGTAGGGTTCTGTTTAAAATTTGCAACGGTACCTACGAGTATAAGATGTGAGGGACTTCACTTCCGTTTTATGGATACTAAATTGTGAAATTGAGTAAACATGACGGAAAATTAATTGATTTATAAACTAAGATGACATTTTATTAGCAACTCATGACTAAGTACCTACCTTGTTAGTGGGAGGACTGCGAGTGTCCGTCTGGGTTGTTACCACCGCTTTGCTCGTGAAGCCTGCCGCCAAGCAGTAGTGTGCAAGTATTACTGTGTTCTGGTTTGATGAGCAGAGTAGCCAGTGAAATTACTGGGCTTATGAGACTTAATACCTAACGAGCGCACTGCAGTGCCGCGCAAGCCTTTGTGTTTCAAAGTTCTGAGTGGCACTGCAATTGTTATGGGCTGGCGTTATGCTTACCATCAGGCAAATGACCAGATCGTCTCGTTACCAAATAACATAAAAAAGTACCTACCTATTTCTTGTTTTTAGATTTTAAAGTATTTTATTCGCAGTCTTCCAAATAGCTGGAGATTTTAGTTGGACATTATTTTTTTAAACAAGAATATCATCAAATCAAACGATCCCATGTTTGTCTTTGTAGGTTTGTGTCCTAAAAGTACAAATACTAAAAGAAAATTAGAGTGAAATAATACTGACCTGTGCGGGCCTTAAGCCTAATTCGCACTACGCTAGTAACTAAGTCGTGTGGCGAATAGTTTAGTAATTAAACATGTCTGAACAACAAAAATTAAGTCGATTTTCTTCGTTCAGATACATTCAG
Source organism: Crocallis elinguaria (assembly GCA_907269065.1). Taxonomy (NCBI): domain Eukaryota; kingdom Metazoa; phylum Arthropoda; class Insecta; order Lepidoptera; family Geometridae; genus Crocallis; species Crocallis elinguaria. The sequence goes on along the minus strand of OU026079.1, from coordinate 2,820,562 downwards.
TTACTAAAGTACTAGCGTAGTCCGTATTAGGCTTAAGAGTAGGTACTATACTATTATAGTACTATCTTAGGCACAGACTATTCTGTGCCTAAGAGGATCATACTCACTGGAGTAATCAGATGCGTGAATCAGTTCTTAAGGTTTTTACTTCGTATATGTAGTCTACCTTAAGAATATATTCAATAAACTTTATAGGCAGAGAAGCTTTATGATTTTTCCAATGACGTGATATTCCTAAATCGTGAAAGTAAAGATTTATATCCAGAAAGATCCGATCCATTTGGCACGGCACTAAATATTCCATACAAGTGTTCAGTGAGAGCCGATTGTACCTGGGTCCAGTAAACAGTAGGTTTTCCCGCGGGCCCGGTATGTATGAGGGATAGGCTGTAGTGAGATTTCTGAAGCCGCTACAACTGTTTGACGTATATGAACGGGGAAGTACGAAATGTATTCTTTTTTTTAATGGAATAATGCATGTATATATAACATCTGTTATTCTTTTTATTTGCGCACTACAGGTTGCCAGTCAGTGGCACACTACAGTAAAAAATAAAACGTTACGATTATAAAATATTTTATGAATTTGAATTTTAAACTGAATGTAGTACAAAGGGCAGTCTTAATCGCGTAGTGATTTCTTGCAGACAACCAGACGTAGAGGATGTTAGAAGTAGTGAAGGACGTGCACTGAAAAAACTAAAAAAATGTTTTTTTTTTCTCAACATGTAGGTACACGTTGAAAGCTTTCTTTCACCTTGAGGGTGGTAGCTAAGTAATATATTTTGTATGTATGTTATTATATTTTATATGTTATATTCTATGGACTCGCTAAGTTGTACGATCTGTTACCTGAAATAAATTTATTATTATAATTATTTTATTAAAAAAAAATACATTTTTATCTCCTCCATTCATCGTCCTAGATCCCCGGAGTAGTTTTGTGTATTTCCAGTTTGATCCATCGCATCTCCCGTAGGCTCAATCTGTTCGGACGAGGGTACGCAATGGAGGCTCTTAGGGTTTAACATAACGAATTGGGTAACTTATATGCCAGCCGAGGTATTCTTGACGCATGTTTGGATGGGACCTGCATGGAAATTGTGGAAGAATATATTGAAAGTTTTTATAAGGAGTTGTGATATCATTTTTAGGGTAGACTATCGGGCCGCGATGGCAGTCTAACGTTTTTCTTTTGAAGCAATAACGGTAAATTGAAGTGGTAGCTTTAGGTTTCTTTTAAGAAAACGTACTACACCGTTGAGGACACCGTTATTTACCATCAGTGGCGCAAGTAGGCAACTTTTCGAACCATATCGATCGATAAATTGACAGTTCGATAAGGTAAACTTAGAAATAGGTAGAACGTTATTGATTTTTCGGAATTTCGATTTCGGAAAATCGTATACTTTATGAGTACTTTTTAAGGATGTCCGAAACGCAATTGTGAAGCTACAAAAGTAAATCAGCCCTACTTTGACAACTTCATTAACGGGTTTCCAGTGCTCCTTCTATTTATTTACAATTCTAGAATAATTATTATATTACCTATATCCGCTAACATAATTATATAAACCTAAAAATATATTTCAGCTTACAGGTCAAAAGATCCACTGAGCTGTTAAGGTCGCAAGAATCATATTGGATCCAACACAAAACTTATTAACTTCCAACTTCCGTGCAAGTAAATACTACAAAGAAGACGAGTAAAATTACTTTAATATTCGATAGAAAGGTAACAACAGAGTTCTGCAAATTTTATAAAGTTGTATATGCTTTGAATAAAATATGTAAAAAGTGGAAATGACAGGGGAAATATTTTCGCAGTGGCTGCGCTTTTAACTAAAGATTCAAGTTTAAGAAATAAAGTGAAATTTTATAGCGCGCGAATTCACTAATGAAAGTTTTAAATGACCAGAAACAAAAAAAGGCCCCGTGACCTCGTTATGTTGATTACAATCTTCCTTTTGCGGATGATAAAAGCTATATTTTTCTATTTTCACAATTTCTGCTTTGGTTTTAACGCTTAAAATTGTCTGTCGGGGTTTTCTTTGTGTGAAAGGGTTGGCGTGGTCATTGTGTAAGAACTTTTTTGAACTTTTTTATAAATCCAGGCAAAACAATGGTTCGGGATATTCATAAAAGGGCCGAAAGCGTCGACAACACGGACAATGGCGCCCGATTCGCGCAATTAATCTTTGAGACGAATCGATCTCCGCTCCACCGATCGCTGCCACCGTGAAAAACAAACTTTTCCATACTTTTCCGGTGTTCGATATTGTTGCGTAGGTCATTACAGGGGCCTTACTGGCTAAAAAACCGTGTTCTCCAACCCTATTAAGTCCAGCGGTAGATCTTCGGCTGGGAGGAATAGTCTAGAATTTTCATTTTAAGAACGAACGTTATTAAGGAAACAAGTTGTTACAAAAGGAAAACTAGCGAAAGCTCTAGACAATTCCTTCCAGTCCAAAACTAGCGACTGCTGGTATTAATCGGTTTGGAATCGAAAACGAAGACAATTGTCGTCAGCCGGTAAGGCAGCAGATTGGTAAAACAAACACCGTTACCATTTAACAACCGATGGCCGTTGAATGATGGAAAAATTTTAAATGAACTCTTCAATTTGTTTCTCTCTGATTTGTACGCCAATATAGGAAAAAAATGGTCACAAAATAGGAATTGACTATGCGTCAAATATAACAGAATTTTATGAAGTTACTCATCTACGATTTCCGATTTATTAAATGGATCATATTATAATAATCTTCACTATCACGCCTGCAGGGCAAAAAGGCTTTTCCCGAATCATAATATTATGTTTTATACATTGTAACGGGATATTTACCGTGATTATTATAAGCTGGTGAGCTCCCGATATTTCGACGCTGTTGCAAGCATAATATTATGATTAGACCTATAGAGATAAAAAAAGATCTACTCGTACACAGATCCATAACAAAATAATGTTAAAATCTTTTAGTCTTTGGCCCAATAACTAAAGTTCAAGAAAAAGTTCGCGCATTCAGATGAAACATTCCACTGAGTGTCCACCCCAGCCGGCTACCCTATGTCCAATTACTGCGACCCTGGTTGTGACAGCGGATAAACAGACGATGGAATTTAGGGGTTCGTAACTTTAATGTCCTAAACTTTGAGTCAGCGTATTACTAGATTTACTTTTGCGATTTTAACTAGTATAGAGTAAGTCTAGTAAGACTTTGAAGTAGTTCAGTGTTAGAGATGCCGCCTTAAGTCGATTGTTCGATGCTTACAAAGAGGTTCAACTTTTTGTGAAGGAAGACGTCATTACGTCGATAGCATTCTATTTGGCAGTTAAATACAAAATTATTCACATGAGATCTGAGAGAGCGCTCATGAAATTTAATTGCCTCTTTTTTAATGTCGCTAAAATCCTCATGGATACCATTCGCCGCGGGGGCAGCGTGGTGGTTATTGGACTCCGGCTGATGAGGCCGACCTACAAACTAGATACCCGTCGTGTGTTCCTCTTCTGCGCCGTAATGCCGGGTTGTGGGGCCATGTTAGTAGCCAACTGCGGCCCCAGCGACGTGCTTGTCCTATTTTTGGGTCCCAACTTCCGACGACTACGTTCTCCACGTACGGAATCGCCGTACACTCAGGCCCAGCTCAACCTTTGTGCCTCATCCACTGAGCCCTCTGCTACTCAGTTCAGATTGTGGAGGCCCACTTTGCCGGCTTATTCACTAACTGTCAACAACTTGCTCGGTCAACGGTGAAACCGAGAGGTTGTTGGCTGATACCCAGGATGCACCACGTAGAGGTTACCCAGCACCGCACCCCAATTTAATTGCCTTTAAGTCAGCCTGACCCAATTATCGAGAACCTCGAGATCAAGAAAAATCTCAATCGGTTGTAGCAAGATGGTTGAGCAAGAAACTTGTCGTTCATTTCATATGAAGGCGTATGAATCGTAATGCGCGTTTCATAAGAAAAACAACACAGACTTTAAAAAAACCATAATCCTTTTTCCTACAGGATTCTCTGTACCTACGTAATCAGGTAGGTACTTATGGAGACCACAGAATACTATGTACAACTATACCTCCTGTACTCCTTACACATATTTCAGAACATGTGTAAGTATATGAAACAAATGCTTAATATTTTTTCCATTTAAATATTTATCCTATTGGGAAATTGAATCCGCAACTTCCTTTTTAGTTATAGAAATGAAATACAATCATTTATTCACTTGGTTTGATGTGGTGAAATACAAATAAATACACGTTTTGTTTGTGCCAAAAATATAACCAATGCCAACAAATATACACAACATATAATCAGTTTACAAAATTACTATAATTGATATTATATAATTATATTAAATAATATTATAATATTTTTTTTTATGTTATTAGGTAACGAGACGAGCTGGTCGTTTGTCTGATGGTAAGCATAACGCCGGCCCATAACAATTGCAGTGCCACCCAGAACTTTGAAACACAAGGCGCTGTTTTATTGTTATTTTTCTCCTCTTCTCCGACGCTAACTACTATCCCTAACATAACAAGTTGCTCAATCCACTTCAGATAATTCCATATTCCGTCGCACCTGAAATCTGAAACATGAACGTAGCGCCCTTAATTAATGACTCGCTGAAAACGGAACTACAAGTCGTCTCCACAATTAATTTCTCTGTACCTGTGACGTCACGGGCGTGATTAATCGCCGCCCAGAACAAATGACTGCCAGTTTTATGATAATGGAATGACACTTAAAATTTTGATGAGTCCGTTACTTTTGCCAATTTATTTTGGATGGAAATTAAAAAGTAAAAGCGGATGCAAAGGCTTTTTTTGATGTCTTAAAATATACGATAACGACGTTAGTCTCCACAGACTAACGTCGCGTTACTTGTCGTTATCGTCTTCAGCTATATCCTGTTTAAACTGAGGTGCTTTTGATAAAAGACAACATCGTGATGCAACAATTCCATGTATGGTTGTAATACATATTTATTGTAGTGTCAAATTGGCTGGCTTCCGCTTCAAATTAAAATTTTGTTACCAAAAGAAGGGTTACTAATAAGAGGTGTAGCGCGTAATGTATCTTATATTTTTTTTATGTTATTTGATAACGAGACGAGCTGGTCGTTTGCCTGATGGTAAGCATAACGCCGGCCCATAACAATTGCAGTGCCACCCAGAACTTTGAAACACAAAGGCCTGCGCGGCACTGCAGATCGCTCGTTACCCTGAGACATTAGGTATTAAGTCTCATAAGCCCAGTAATTTCACTGGATACTCTGCTCATCAAACCGGAACACAGTAATGCTTGCACACTACTGCTTGGCGGCAGACTTCACGAGCAAAGCGGTGCTAACAACCCAGACGGACACTCGCAGAAGAGTTAGTCCTCCTACTAACAAAAAAATACTGTATCAAGTGAGTACGTAGGCGTGATACAGTAGTGTAGGGTGCGTAGGATACAGTATCAGTTACATTACGTGCTACACCTCTAGGTGAGTACCTTGTGAAACACGTTTATTCCGGTAGCTACAATTGAAACTCAATTATTTTCAGTTCTATTCTAGCGTGGTTACCGTCTTTGACTATATCATCAATTAAGATCAGGTGAGATGGAATTCAACGCAATCGCCGCAAAGCGATGTCTGCTAGATGGAGTCACGGCTTGTAAGCCGAAAGAAAGTCACCATTTCAAGAATTTCAGAGCTAACATCAATAGCTTCCATAGCATATATGGTTAACATCTGGTCATCTGGCATCTGGTCTAGATAACCAGTTGACAGAAGTGTGTGTCTTTATCTCGCTTGTGTATGTGAACACTTTTATTTATTAACATTACAATTAAAGTACTTAAACTACTCTTGAAAAATTTCTTAATCACGATGTATAATCCTCTAAACTCTAAAGAGTGTAAAGGAAGTCCTACACACCAAGTATAGTCTCGGCTGTCGAAGGATATACGAGCAACAAAGTTTGGAGCACTCCCGTCCCGACCCTTGATTCCATGTAAGGTCGAAAAGGTCTGCGGTTATAAAGACACATCGAGACTGGCTTAGTTTATTGCGAGACCCTGAAACTTGAGGACTGGTGCGCAAAAAACTTCGTCGGAGGAATATAATTTCGGGAGTGTACGCTTAATGAACAGTCCATTCGGATGTATTTGATATTGCCCAAAGTATAGAAAGTTTATTTTTATATTTTATTGATCATTACCTTTTGCCTGCGGGTCAACGGAGCTTTCACTGGCAGAGCTTATGTTACAAGGACTAACTTATAGGCTACGTGGGCGAGGCCGCGGGGCTGACCTACTAAAATATTGGAGTCATCATCGTCATCACCATCATCAGCCCTTTACGCTCCCACCTGCTTGGGTTACAGGTCTGTCAGAGAAAAAGAGAGAGAGAGAGGGGAGAGGGGGGAGAGTGTGGACCATAATCCACCACGGTACGGCTTGGTGGATGTCACATGTACACGAATTTTGTGGTTCTTGAACATGTGGGTTTTCCTCACGTTTTTTTCTTTCGCTGTTTTAGAGTAAGGAATGGTAAAAATGAGTTTATATTGATTTTTTGTAAGTACTGATATTAAACTCTACTAACACACTCTTAGTTCGTTAGTACAATTACTTCCCAACTTCACAAGAACATTAGATTATTCTCGAGTCTTTCATCTAATCCAATAACGTATTTTATCATGCACAAAAACGCGTTAACGAGAATAAGGGACTAATTTGATTATATTCAATAAGTGTAAGTGTGCCTACAATGATTAATCACTAGGGATAATAAGATCAAAGACGAAGTTTTATCTAATAAAAACTTCACAGTAATGTACCTATAGTCTAGTAGGAATAATATATGCAATATGTGTAACATTGTGCTCTGTAAATAATGGATAACTGCGCAAATAGATGTAGAAAGGGACACCACGTGGTGCCAAAAAATTATAATTAAAATTCAACTTGATTTTTTTTTTTGACAAGGACCAACTTCTACTTGTGTCCGTGGGTACCACAGCTTTGCTGGCGTAGTCTGCCGCCAAGTAGTAATGTGCAAGCATTGCTGTGTTTCGGCTTGATGAGCAAAGTAATCTGTGAAATTACTGGATTATACCTAAGGTCACAGGGTAACGAGCGCAATGCAGTGCCGCGCAGGCCTTTGTGAGCCTAAAATTCTTAGTGACATGGTGCTATGCTTACCACGCAAACGACCAGCCCGTCTCGCTATCAAAAATTATAAAAAATTAACATATTTTTTCTCGGGACTATGGTTTACAAATTACTTGACCGATTTCACAAACACAGGTCAGGGCAGTCTTGTCAGGAATTCTTAGCACCAGGTTTAAAATTTCATTCCAGGTTCATTAACAAAAAATAGTCTAAATTCCGGGCTCATTTGTGCTGGAAACAGCGTTTGGATCCAGTTTCAAACAAAGGCGTTTGACGCGAAGGTATGCATGTAATTAAATCGGCACCTTACTACAGGGAACTCGTAATTAAAATTAATAATTTGCGAGTATTGTTTTGGGCGCGGGCGCCGGAATCCAAACATATTGAATGCAGCTGCCAACCCTAGTTCCCAACTTGGCCACGGCTATTGTGGGATGGTGTAAAGTAGAAGCGGAGGAGGCTATCACTTGGGCCATGAAATCGATACACTTCTTGCGTATAATCGCCAATAACCTCAAAAATAACGCAACGTAATTTGGACAATCGCTTACAACATCGAGACACAAAATAGAGAGAGACGTATGTACCACGCCGCCTTCGCGCTCTATTTCTCTAACTTTTTCTCGAGACCTACAAAACCGAAATAATTTGCTTTAAATGCTGATGTGTAGAGCGATCGCTTTAATCGAGGTGCTTGTTTCGTGCTTATGGGCACATTAGACGCTAATGTAAACCATGGAAAAACCACGAAAATGGCAGCTTCTACGACCTCTACACAAAAAAAAAAATAGTATAAAAACACTTCATGTTCAGTGCAGAAGTAGCGGTAATAAACGCGACGGTGCGCAAGTGATTTATGTAGCGGAGCAGTCGTCACTTTTAGCCGAAGCTGGGCATCGAAGGAGTGAAAGAGACAGCACTATCTGGGCGTATTGCTGTTCTTGTCTGTTTCTTGATTTTACTTCAAGCCGCGCGTGATCGTGTAATATCTCGTAATGCACGCTTGTTGCAAAACCATGATTATTTTGACTACAAAACATGCATTAGCGTCTAACGTGCCACGTAATTAAAATTGACTAGTACAATTTTGTATTGGGTATTCAATGTTGACACTCATTTCTTCGATTATATGGGCAAATCTGTACAAATGGGCATTACTGAAAATCGTGCGCCTAATAAATTGGATTTCAAGACTTCACTGTTGATATCTGCGATTTTATCTCGAACGAATCATCTGATGTTGTTTTCTTAGAGTTAAAGGTTTCGGCTCTAAGGATTATATAAATTATTTGGTCAAGAGCTTCTGAATAGATAAGCTTTGTTCAAACGGTACTTACAAAGTATCCCACTATGCTACTGTAAGAAACGTTCATATTATCATTAACTGCTTTTCATTATTTAATTGGTCTTGATTAAAGATATTGTTAAAGAGTCCTGTGTTGAGTCTTTACTCTGGCTAAACATATAGTATCTTTCAGACAAGGATCTCCCTTTCTAAATATTAAAAAGAGTGGAATGCCTTGCCTGAGTCTGTGTTCCCTAATCGCAAGCCTATAGAAAAAAAAAGGAATTCATTTTTTTTTCTTATATCTCTCAGAGAGAAATCCGGTATCCCAGCAGTGGGAGCGTAATAAGGCTGATGATAGATTGAATATTTTTTTCTCATACTCGATAGGTTAGCGTTTGACTACTATCTCGACTATTTTAAGCGACGTTGTACAAATATGACGAATACGCTTGACTTAGAACAGAACTGGTCCCACGAAGTGTCCTACTGCCATGAAGTGTCCTACTGCCATGAAGTGTACTACTGCCATGAAGCGTCCTACTGCCATGAAGTGTCCTACTGCCATGAAGTGTCCTACTGCCTTGAAGTGTCCTACTGCCATGAAGTGTCCTACTGCCATGAAGTGTCCTACTACCATGAAGTGCCCTACTTATGCCATGCTATGGTTACGAGGTTTTCGTTTACCAAAAGCTCTAGCTCATTTCAGGATTCGTACCACTGATCTATCGATCAGCGGCCGATGTGACTACCGCTAAGCCATCATCGTTCCATATCATTTTCATTTATCGTAGTAAAATAAAAACACTTAACAAAACAAAAGGGTAACAATTTTAATTTTGCAGACACCAGCACCAATAAATCAAAATTGCTGTAACGCCGTAACAGAAGATTTTCAGATTAGGCATCATATTTCGTTCAATAATATCGTTTTTTCTTACAATTTTCTTTATCTCTCCATCGACACAGCAGTTTGTAAAAGCAATAGAAAGCAAAAATTCCCCTATTGAGTCGACTTCCTATTGTCAGCACATTGTCTGTCAATTGCGATCCGGAGGAGTTCCAATTTCTGGAGTTCCACCTTCCCCTTCAATCCCGATCTGTAATGTTATAATGATTTTCTGTTATTAGGAGTGACACTTTGAATCAGCGATCGCTTCAGCCTTTTGAAAATTGGAGCCTTTGATTATAATTTGTAAAATCTTTATTGTAAGCGTTATATTGAAATTTTGAATCGGGGGTGGAAATAATGGATGGACTTTGTTATATATGAAGTATTGAATTATTATGAATATTGATGTGAATTTTAAATAAGTATCTATTAGGGTTTTCGATTTCTCGATATATATTAATAAATGATTATTTTAAAAAATAAATTATTATTTACGTCACGTTATTTTATTACTATCGGATATTCTAATTTAATAATAATTCTATTGCAGATGTATTTAATGTTTCCTAAATATTTTATTTAATGTATCAAACTATTATTGTTTAAACATTGTAATTAAAACTGTTATGTAATTGTAATTTATGAATACGAATAATTATGATGTAAAATATGACCGGTCTAAGCACATAATATTTGTCAAAAGATTGAAATAAATGAATTGAATTGAATTTTTGGTATTTTTTTTTATATGGTGGACTTTATGAACGATAAAAACAACTGATGAATCAGAAGGATTTACTTTCAAACCAGAATTATGCAACACTGGTGAGATAGAGGTCAATTAACAACCAAAAAAGAAACCTGAAATACGATGCAAAGGTAAAAGTCAATATTGTGGAGCTTAGTTTGCTGGTTTGTGATCACCTTTCGAGTAATTTCAACTACAATGTAACTACTTTTAGGCATCACACAACATAAACATACTTATGTTAACTCTAGGAGTTCACAATATTATTTAAGGGTACCCAATTAGCAAGGTTGACCCGCACAACATACCGGCCGCGTTTGTTCTTGTAACACTAATCGCCGGTAGAGCCATAAACTTAGCGGTTGTGATGTGTTTGTTTTGTTATATTTATAATATTTCTTTTATGATTAGTAATCGTTAATGGTTGTCTACGAATTTTAGCCTAAGATTCAGAGAAGAATCTAAGCGTGTGCTCACGCTTCCATATGTCAATATTCTATACAGTTTTGACGTATGGAAGCAAAAGTCCACACTTAGGGTAATATTCAGAGACAACACTGTAAAACGATCTAAGAACAGTCTTAGCAAAGCATCGGCTGAGCCGCTCAATCACATTCGTATTCAGAAACAAAATTCGCGTAAGGTCTAAGCTAAGATTACACTCTGTTATCTATGGCTGTTAAGTTTTTAATTTTTTCTCTAGAACGTTTACTGGTTTTATCACTTATTTATGAATACAACTACAACAAAGATAGTGAGTGATATACAAAATGTCACTGGAGTGAGTGAAACAACAATATTTATGGTATAAATCTATTTTGATATTATAATAAATGAAACATTTTAGATTTCAAGTTTGACATTTCAACTTTTGGTTACTATGGTTACTACCGTTATCATTTGGTGGCGCCACTTCTGTTTTGAGAGCGGCTAATATAGCCGATTTGAGGACTTACGCTTAGCAATGCTTACGCTATGTTTAAGCAGTGTTCCAAACGTCTGTGAATATGAATTTGATCGTAAGTAGTGAATTATGACATATGGAAGCTAAAGTTAGACGCTTAGATTCGTCTCTGAATATTAGCCAGACTCATCTCTGAATCTTAGCCCTACCGGCTTCCTTTATTAATTTAAATACATAGAGTAGAGAAAAATATAATAATAAAAAGGTCATAGAATAAAAATTATACGGACATTTCTTTTCTTTGTTTATTTTTAAGCACGGGACTTAATCGCGCTAAAACACAGGTTTATATTTACCTCGACGTTTCGATCAAGTTGCATTGATCGTGGTCACGAGAAGAGTGGAGAATGCGGGTGTCTGTAAATATAAACCTGTGTTTTATCGTGATTAAGTCCCGTGCTTAAAAATAAACAATGTTTTCGAATCGCGAAAGTTTTAAAGTTACTATTTCTTTTCTTTTCCACTATCTCGCGTGATCATAAGCGACGTTGTGGTCGAAGATGCTTTTACATGCTTAATCTAGATTAGAACTGCCTTTCATAATAAGCTGAGCACACCGATAGACGCTTGGTAACAGATTTTCAATTCAATGGGTAGCTAGCAATGTGAGCACTAGAAAATGCCATAAATAAATGCGTAATTAATGCCCTGTTAATTATTAGAAATAATTTAATATTTTAGTTTCATTTTTTACGTATCCGCGTGTCTCGTGGCCGTACAGCGGAAGGGCGAAACCTATTCGAACTCAGTTAATGTGTCGGTTGCTGATTAATTCGGCCGCTCCCGCTGTGAACTCTCCAAGACATCCGTTAATATAGCTTCAGTTTATACGGCATCAGTATACGGCGTATCGGATATGGCGTATTGTATACGGCATACGGTAACTATATTAAGTAGGGTTCTGTTTAAAATTTGCAACGGTACCTACGAGTATAAGATGTGAGGGACTTCACTTCCGTTTTATGGATACTAAATTGTGAAATTGAGTAAACATGACGGAAAATTAATTGATTTATAAACTAAGATGACATTTTATTAGCAACTCATGACTAAGTACCTACCTTGTTAGTGGGAGGACTGCGAGTGTCCGTCTGGGTTGTTACCACCGCTTTGCTCGTGAAGCCTGCCGCCAAGCAGTAGTGTGCAAGTATTACTGTGTTCTGGTTTGATGAGCAGAGTAGCCAGTGAAATTACTGGGCTTATGAGACTTAATACCTAACGAGCGCACTGCAGTGCCGCGCAAGCCTTTGTGTTTCAAAGTTCTGAGTGGCACTGCAATTGTTATGGGCTGGCGTTATGCTTACCATCAGGCAAATGACCAGATCGTCTCGTTACCAAATAACATAAAAAAGTACCTACCTATTTCTTGTTTTTAGATTTTAAAGTATTTTATTCGCAGTCTTCCAAATAGCTGGAGATTTTAGTTGGACATTATTTTTTTAAACAAGAATATCATCAAATCAAACGATCCCATGTTTGTCTTTGTAGGTTTGTGTCCTAAAAGTACAAATACTAAAAGAAAATTAGAGTGAAATAATACTGACCTGTGCGGGCCTTAAGCCTAATTCGCACTACGCTAGTAACTAAGTCGTGTGGCGAATAGTTTAGTAATTAAACATGTCTGAACAACAAAAATTAAGTCGATTTTCTTCGTTCAGATACATTCAGTTACTAAAGTACTAGCGTAGTCCGTATTAGGCTTAAGAGTAGGTACTATACTATTATAGTACTATCTTAGGCACAGACTATTCTGTGCCTAAGAGGATCATACTCACTGGAGTAATCAGATGCGTGAATCAGTTCTTAAGGTTTTTACTTCGTATATGTAGTCTACCTTAAGAATATATTCAATAAACTTTATAGGCAGAGAAGCTTTATGATTTTTCCAATGACGTGATATTCCTAAATCGTGAAAGTAAAGATTTATATCCAGAAAGATCCGATCCATTTGGCACGGCACTAAATATTCCATACAAGTGTTCAGTGAGAGCCGATTGTACCTGGGTCCAGTAAACAGTAGGTTTTCCCGCGGGCCCGGTATGTATGAGGGATAGGCTGTAGTGAGATTTCTGAAGCCGCTACAACTGTTTGACGTATATGAACGGGGAAGTACGAAATGTATTCTTTTTTTTAATGGAATAATGCATGTATATATAACATCTGTTATTCTTTTTATTTGCGCACTACAGGTTGCCAGTCAGTGGCACACTACAGTAAAAAATAAAACGTTACGATTATAAAATATTTTATGAATTTGAATTTTAAACTGAATGTAGTACAAAGGGCAGTCTTAATCGCGTAGTGATTTCTTGCAGACAACCAGACGTAGAGGATGTTAGAAGTAGTGAAGGACGTGCACTGAAAAAACTAAAAAAATGTTTTTTTTTTCTCAACATGTAGGTACACGTTGAAAGCTTTCTTTCACCTTGAGGGTGGTAGCTAAGTAATATATTTTGTATGTATGTTATTATATTTTATATGTTATATTCTATGGACTCGCTAAGTTGTACGATCTGTTACCTGAAATAAATTTATTATTATAATTATTTTATTAAAAAAAAATACATTTTTATCTCCTCCATTCATCGTCCTAGATCCCCGGAGTAGTTTTGTGTATTTCCAGTTTGATCCATCGCATCTCCCGTAGGCTCAATCTGTTCGGACGAGGGTACGCAATGGAGGCTCTTAGGGTTTAACATAACGAATTGGGTAACTTATATGCCAGCCGAGGTATTCTTGACGCATGTTTGGATGGGACCTGCATGGAAATTGTGGAAGAATATATTGAAAGTTTTTATAAGGAGTTGTGATATCATTTTTAGGGTAGACTATCGGGCCGCGATGGCAGTCTAACGTTTTTCTTTTGAAGCAATAACGGTAAATTGAAGTGGTAGCTTTAGGTTTCTTTTAAGAAAACGTACTACACCGTTGAGGACACCGTTATTTACCATCAGTGGCGCAAGTAGGCAACTTTTCGAACCATATCGATCGATAAATTGACAGTTCGATAAGGTAAACTTAGAAATAGGTAGAACGTTATTGATTTTTCGGAATTTCGATTTCGGAAAATCGTATACTTTATGAGTACTTTTTAAGGATGTCCGAAACGCAATTGTGAAGCTACAAAAGTAAATCAGCCCTACTTTGACAACTTCATTAACGGGTTTCCAGTGCTCCTTCTATTTATTTACAATTCTAGAATAATTATTATATTACCTATATCCGCTAACATAATTATATAAACCTAAAAATATATTTCAGCTTACAGGTCAAAAGATCCACTGAGCTGTTAAGGTCGCAAGAATCATATTGGATCCAACACAAAACTTATTAACTTCCAACTTCCGTGCAAGTAAATACTACAAAGAAGACGAGTAAAATTACTTTAATATTCGATAGAAAGGTAACAACAGAGTTCTGCAAATTTTATAAAGTTGTATATGCTTTGAATAAAATATGTAAAAAGTGGAAATGACAGGGGAAATATTTTCGCAGTGGCTGCGCTTTTAACTAAAGATTCAAGTTTAAGAAATAAAGTGAAATTTTATAGCGCGCGAATTCACTAATGAAAGTTTTAAATGACCAGAAACAAAAAAAGGCCCCGTGACCTCGTTATGTTGATTACAATCTTCCTTTTGCGGATGATAAAAGCTATATTTTTCTATTTTCACAATTTCTGCTTTGGTTTTAACGCTTAAAATTGTCTGTCGGGGTTTTCTTTGTGTGAAAGGGTTGGCGTGGTCATTGTGTAAGAACTTTTTTGAACTTTTTTATAAATCCAGGCAAAACAATGGTTCGGGATATTCATAAAAGGGCCGAAAGCGTCGACAACACGGACAATGGCGCCCGATTCGCGCAATTAATCTTTGAGACGAATCGATCTCCGCTCCACCGATCGCTGCCACCGTGAAAAACAAACTTTTCCATACTTTTCCGGTGTTCGATATTGTTGCGTAGGTCATTACAGGGGCCTTACTGGCTAAAAAACCGTGTTCTCCAACCCTATTAAGTCCAGCGGTAGATCTTCGGCTGGGAGGAATAGTCTAGAATTTTCATTTTAAGAACGAACGTTATTAAGGAAACAAGTTGTTACAAAAGGAAAACTAGCGAAAGCTCTAGACAATTCCTTCCAGTCCAAAACTAGCGACTGCTGGTATTAATCGGTTTGGAATCGAAAACGAAGACAATTGTCGTCAGCCGGTAAGGCAGCAGATTGGTAAAACAAACACCGTTACCATTTAACAACCGATGGCCGTTGAATGATGGAAAAATTTTAAATGAACTCTTCAATTTGTTTCTCTCTGATTTGTACGCCAATATAGGAAAAAAATGGTCACAAAATAGGAATTGACTATGCGTCAAATATAACAGAATTTTATGAAGTTACTCATCTACGATTTCCGATTTATTAAATGGATCATATTATAATAATCTTCACTATCACGCCTGCAGGGCAAAAAGGCTTTTCCCGAATCATAATATTATGTTTTATACATTGTAACGGGATATTTACCGTGATTATTATAAGCTGGTGAGCTCCCGATATTTCGACGCTGTTGCAAGCATAATATTATGATTAGACCTATAGAGATAAAAAAAGATCTACTCGTACACAGATCCATAACAAAATAATGTTAAAATCTTTTAGTCTTTGGCCCAATAACTAAAGTTCAAGAAAAAGTTCGCGCATTCAGATGAAACATTCCACTGAGTGTCCACCCCAGCCGGCTACCCTATGTCCAATTACTGCGACCCTGGTTGTGACAGCGGATAAACAGACGATGGAATTTAGGGGTTCGTAACTTTAATGTCCTAAACTTTGAGTCAGCGTATTACTAGATTTACTTTTGCGATTTTAACTAGTATAGAGTAAGTCTAGTAAGACTTTGAAGTAGTTCAGTGTTAGAGATGCCGCCTTAAGTCGATTGTTCGATGCTTACAAAGAGGTTCAACTTTTTGTGAAGGAAGACGTCATTACGTCGATAGCATTCTATTTGGCAGTTAAATACAAAATTATTCACATGAGATCTGAGAGAGCGCTCATGAAATTTAATTGCCTCTTTTTTAATGTCGCTAAAATCCTCATGGATACCATTCGCCGCGGGGGCAGCGTGGTGGTTATTGGACTCCGGCTGATGAGGCCGACCTACAAACTAGATACCCGTCGTGTGTTCCTCTTCTGCGCCGTAATGCCGGGTTGTGGGGCCATGTTAGTAGCCAACTGCGGCCCCAGCGACGTGCTTGTCCTATTTTTGGGTCCCAACTTCCGACGACTACGTTCTCCACGTACGGAATCGCCGTACACTCAGGCCCAGCTCAACCTTTGTGCCTCATCCACTGAGCCCTCTGCTACTCAGTTCAGATTGTGGAGGCCCACTTTGCCGGCTTATTCACTAACTGTCAACAACTTGCTCGGTCAACGGTGAAACCGAGAGGTTGTTGGCTGATACCCAGGATGCACCACGTAGAGGTTACCCAGCACCGCACCCCAATTTAATTGCCTTTAAGTCAGCCTGACCCAATTATCGAGAACCTCGAGATCAAGAAAAATCTCAATCGGTTGTAGCAAGATGGTTGAGCAAGAAACTTGTCGTTCATTTCATATGAAGGCGTATGAATCGTAATGCGCGTTTCATAAGAAAAACAACACAGACTTTAAAAAAACCATAATCCTTTTTCCTACAGGATTCTCTGTACCTACGTAATCAGGTAGGTACTTATGGAGACCACAGAATACTATGTACAACTATACCTCCTGTACTCCTTACACATATTTCAGAACATGTGTAAGTATATGAAACAAATGCTTAATATTTTTTCCATTTAAATATTTATCCTATTGGGAAATTGAATCCGCAACTTCCTTTTTAGTTATAGAAATGAAATACAATCATTTATTCACTTGGTTTGATGTGGTGAAATACAAATAAATACACGTTTTGTTTGTGCCAAAAATATAACCAATGCCAACAAATATACACAACATATAATCAGTTTACAAAATTACTATAATTGATATTATATAATTATATTAAATAATATTATAATATTTTTTTTTATGTTATTAGGTAACGAGACGAGCTGGTCGTTTGTCTGATGGTAAGCATAACGCCGGCCCATAACAATTGCAGTGCCACCCAGAACTTTGAAACACAAGGCGCTGTTTTATTGTTATTTTTCTCCTCTTCTCCGACGCTAACTACTATCCCTAACATAACAAGTTGCTCAATCCACTTCAGATAATTCCATATTCCGTCGCACCTGAAATCTGAAACATGAACGTAGCGCCCTTAATTAATGACTCGCTGAAAACGGAACTACAAGTCGTCTCCACAATTAATTTCTCTGTACCTGTGACGTCACGGGCGTGATTAATCGCCGCCCAGAACAAATGACTGCCAGTTTTATGATAATGGAATGACACTTAAAATTTTGATGAGTCCGTTACTTTTGCCAATTTATTTTGGATGGAAATTAAAAAGTAAAAGCGGATGCAAAGGCTTTTTTTGATGTCTTAAAATATACGATAACGACGTTAGTCTCCACAGACTAACGTCGCGTTACTTGTCGTTATCGTCTTCAGCTATATCCTGTTTAAACTGAGGTGCTTTTGATAAAAGACAACATCGTGATGCAACAATTCCATGTATGGTTGTAATACATATTTATTGTAGTGTCAAATTGGCTGGCTTCCGCTTCAAATTAAAATTTTGTTACCAAAAGAAGGGTTACTAATAAGAGGTGTAGCGCGTAATGTATCTTATATTTTTTTTATGTTATTTGATAACGAGACGAGCTGGTCGTTTGCCTGATGGTAAGCATAACGCCGGCCCATAACAATTGCAGTGCCACCCAGAACTTTGAAACACAAAGGCCTGCGCGGCACTGCAGATCGCTCGTTACCCTGAGACATTAGGTATTAAGTCTCATAAGCCCAGTAATTTCACTGGATACTCTGCTCATCAAACCGGAACACAGTAATGCTTGCACACTACTGCTTGGCGGCAGACTTCACGAGCAAAGCGGTGCTAACAACCCAGACGGACACTCGCAGAAGAGTTAGTCCTCCTACTAACAAAAAAATACTGTATCAAGTGAGTACGTAGGCGTGATACAGTAGTGTAGGGTGCGTAGGATACAGTATCAGTTACATTACGTGCTACACCTCTAGGTGAGTACCTTGTGAAACACGTTTATTCCGGTAGCTACAATTGAAACTCAATTATTTTCAGTTCTATTCTAGCGTGGTTACCGTCTTTGACTATATCATCAATTAAGATCAGGTGAGATGGAATTCAACGCAATCGCCGCAAAGCGATGTCTGCTAGATGGAGTCACGGCTTGTAAGCCGAAAGAAAGTCACCATTTCAAGAATTTCAGAGCTAACATCAATAGCTTCCATAGCATATATGGTTAACATCTGGTCATCTGGCATCTGGTCTAGATAACCAGTTGACAGAAGTGTGTGTCTTTATCTCGCTTGTGTATGTGAACACTTTTATTTATTAACATTACAATTAAAGTACTTAAACTACTCTTGAAAAATTTCTTAATCACGATGTATAATCCTCTAAACTCTAAAGAGTGTAAAGGAAGTCCTACACACCAAGTATAGTCTCGGCTGTCGAAGGATATACGAGCAACAAAGTTTGGAGCACTCCCGTCCCGACCCTTGATTCCATGTAAGGTCGAAAAGGTCTGCGGTTATAAAGACACATCGAGACTGGCTTAGTTTATTGCGAGACCCTGAAACTTGAGGACTGGTGCGCAAAAAACTTCGTCGGAGGAATATAATTTCGGGAGTGTACGCTTAATGAACAGTCCATTCGGATGTATTTGATATTGCCCAAAGTATAGAAAGTTTATTTTTATATTTTATTGATCATTACCTTTTGCCTGCGGGTCAACGGAGCTTTCACTGGCAGAGCTTATGTTACAAGGACTAACTTATAGGCTACGTGGGCGAGGCCGCGGGGCTGACCTACTAAAATATTGGAGTCATCATCGTCATCACCATCATCAGCCCTTTACGCTCCCACCTGCTTGGGTTACAGGTCTGTCAGAGAAAAAGAGAGAGAGAGAGGGGAGAGGGGGGAGAGTGTGGACCATAATCCACCACGGTACGGCTTGGTGGATGTCACATGTACACGAATTTTGTGGTTCTTGAACATGTGGGTTTTCCTCACGTTTTTTTCTTTCGCTGTTTTAGAGTAAGGAATGGTAAAAATGAGTTTATATTGATTTTTTGTAAGTACTGATATTAAACTCTACTAACACACTCTTAGTTCGTTAGTACAATTACTTCCCAACTTCACAAGAACATTAGATTATTCTCGAGTCTTTCATCTAATCCAATAACGTATTTTATCATGCACAAAAACGCGTTAACGAGAATAAGGGACTAATTTGATTATATTCAATAAGTGTAAGTGTGCCTACAATGATTAATCACTAGGGATAATAAGATCAAAGACGAAGTTTTATCTAATAAAAACTTCACAGTAATGTACCTATAGTCTAGTAGGAATAATATATGCAATATGTGTAACATTGTGCTCTGTAAATAATGGATAACTGCGCAAATAGATGTAGAAAGGGACACCACGTGGTGCCAAAAAATTATAATTAAAATTCAACTTGATTTTTTTTTTTGACAAGGACCAACTTCTACTTGTGTCCGTGGGTACCACAGCTTTGCTGGCGTAGTCTGCCGCCAAGTAGTAATGTGCAAGCATTGCTGTGTTTCGGCTTGATGAGCAAAGTAATCTGTGAAATTACTGGATTATACCTAAGGTCACAGGGTAACGAGCGCAATGCAGTGCCGCGCAGGCCTTTGTGAGCCTAAAATTCTTAGTGACATGGTGCTATGCTTACCACGCAAACGACCAGCCCGTCTCGCTATCAAAAATTATAAAAAATTAACATATTTTTTCTCGGGACTATGGTTTACAAATTACTTGACCGATTTCACAAACACAGGTCAGGGCAGTCTTGTCAGGAATTCTTAGCACCAGGTTTAAAATTTCATTCCAGGTTCATTAACAAAAAATAGTCTAAATTCCGGGCTCATTTGTGCTGGAAACAGCGTTTGGATCCAGTTTCAAACAAAGGCGTTTGACGCGAAGGTATGCATGTAATTAAATCGGCACCTTACTACAGGGAACTCGTAATTAAAATTAATAATTTGCGAGTATTGTTTTGGGCGCGGGCGCCGGAATCCAAACATATTGAATGCAGCTGCCAACCCTAGTTCCCAACTTGGCCACGGCTATTGTGGGATGGTGTAAAGTAGAAGCGGAGGAGGCTATCACTTGGGCCATGAAATCGATACACTTCTTGCGTATAATCGCCAATAACCTCAAAAATAACGCAACGTAATTTGGACAATCGCTTACAACATCGAGACACAAAATAGAGAGAGACGTATGTACCACGCCGCCTTCGCGCTCTATTTCTCTAACTTTTTCTCGAGACCTACAAAACCGAAATAATTTGCTTTAAATGCTGATGTGTAGAGCGATCGCTTTAATCGAGGTGCTTGTTTCGTGCTTATGGGCACATTAGACGCTAATGTAAACCATGGAAAAACCACGAAAATGGCAGCTTCTACGACCTCTACACAAAAAAAAAAATAGTATAAAAACACTTCATGTTCAGTGCAGAAGTAGCGGTAATAAACGCGACGGTGCGCAAGTGATTTATGTAGCGGAGCAGTCGTCACTTTTAGCCGAAGCTGGGCATCGAAGGAGTGAAAGAGACAGCACTATCTGGGCGTATTGCTGTTCTTGTCTGTTTCTTGATTTTACTTCAAGCCGCGCGTGATCGTGTAATATCTCGTAATGCACGCTTGTTGCAAAACCATGATTATTTTGACTACAAAACATGCATTAGCGTCTAACGTGCCACGTAATTAAAATTGACTAGTACAATTTTGTATTGGGTATTCAATGTTGACACTCATTTCTTCGATTATATGGGCAAATCTGTACAAATGACGTATTTTTTTAAAGTTTAAATGACACTACGCAATTCTGTATAAGTGTTATTACACTTATACACACTGCAGTCCATAACCTGTGCAGTGCCACCCAGAGCTTTTGAACGACAAAGTCCTGCGCGGCCCTATACTCATCTAATCTTTAACAAAAAAAATTTTATGGAAATATTAACAGGAGTTTCGACAACCATAGCGCCATTTATAATCTTGAATTCTCTCTTAGACAGATAAATACATTTATTTTGATTTCTGTAAGTATATCATTCTTATCGTTTGAACCACACGGTAACATCTGGACCCCTAAACGTAGGGCCAAATGTTTCCAAATTTAAAGTTTATTAGGGACCCGAACGGCGAAATGGTCGTATATTGTAATATCGGTAATTACTTTACGTTATATTTATGTAAAGGTGAACTTAATTTACAGATCAGGCCCTCTTATAAAGCTTGAACATAACTTATTTTAGGGCCTAAAGCTTTACAAATTTTATAGCTTTTGGGTCGTAACAAATCAATTGGATATACACGCCCCTTAACTTTTTAATATTTTTTTAGCCATTTGATTTATCAGTTATAAGTAAACGGATTTTAGATACTTATTGCAATACAAAATGTACCTACTCAAGTAAAAGTTCTAATTTTATATTATTATGTATGTGATTTGTATTTGAGATCTCATTTATGCACTGATTTCAATTTCATCACATGTTCCATCTGGAGGTCTAGTGTCCCAGGGTAGTCTGATTTTTTGGTCAAGATCTGATGATAAACTCCGATATTTTCCAATAATACTTAATAATTAATATAATTAATCTTTCCGGCCAGCATTTAAAATAAAACTTTACCTAAATACTATTACAAAAATAACTTTTTATATTCCCATACATTACGCAGGGCTGTCACCACGCTCTCCGAGGTGTCGTTACTGACTTGACAAATTCGCTGCGAAAACCCTGGATTATTCAGGGGTTGGGCCCCAACCCTAAGGCTTGGGGTGGTGTGGGGGATGATCCATCAATCAGAGGAATTCGCCGTGTCGACGATAGATGTAGTTTCTTATCCAGTTTCAGATAGACCCGGATGGCAATAATTGATTGTCTCGGCGTTGAAAATGTGGATGTTACCAAACGTTAACAGAATGAATTTGGGATTGATCGTTTGAATAATGAAGATGCTTTTCATCAATTTCAGTTTTGGTTCTCCTTAGGCACGAGGAGGGTGCGTGGTCATATTTGCTAAGGAGCAGTAATTTGGAGGAGATGTGACGGCGAAAGATACATAGGTACCAAAGGCACTTCTAAGGTACTTCTACAGAATGAAAGTCATTCCCTCAAGTTGTTTACCTCAAAGAAATTGCTTTAAAAAAGCGACGAACCGACTTCAGTGACAAACTACTGAACCGATTTTAATGAAACTGCTATGGGACCAATCTGAAAGTATATCCTTTAATATAAAAAAAGAAATTTCCAAATCGGTTTATAAATGACAGAGATTTGAGGTAACAAACATAAAAAAAAATACCCACCGAATTGATAACCTTCTCCTTTTTTGGAAGTCGGTTAAAAATTAGTAAGTAAGGATTCTGTCATTGTGCATGTTATTGCGGCATGAACTTCTAACTACAATCTTGGAGCAGAATAAGCCTGTAAGTGCCCGAGCCCGATGTTGCAATGCCACATTGGCGGGGCATTGCCACGCAAAGCTAGACAGCTTGGTGGGCGAAAGTGGAACTACTCGAGTTAAGTCATTGATAACTCGTTCTAGACGTCTCAAATGTTTTTTATTTATTTTTTTGTTTTTGGCTCCACGCGATTAGCGTATTTAGCCAGTGTCAAGTTATATAAATAATAATAATATGTAATAAGTCTCTAGTTTTGGTGCATGAAAGTCGTCAAAGTCACGTTAAAGTTTAGTCTGGGCGTGGTCGAGTCGAAGTGATGCTTCAGTAAAGCGGTGGATACTTTACTGAAGCTTCTATGGAGTTTTGGATAGAATACGAAAATACGATACACGTTTTTCGTCTTTGTACCATTTGCCTTTCACTCATGCACGTTTACGAACACTTAATGGTTAATAATCCACCATTATTACACATTAACACTCGATAAAACACAGGTTTTAGTAAATAACACAAAATCAACAACAGCACATTTTCGCATTCCCGCCAAAACTCGATCTCAATTGTTATGAACATGATATTTACAAAAAATGGCACGCTCGTTTCTAAAATTAATTTAAGAAAAAAATCTCAAAATATACCATAGAGAACTCCATCTCAAATTCTTTTATTAACATAGTTGTCAACAAAATATAAGAGGAGCGGCACCGGATATTGAAAGCCACAATCTCGACATCAAAAAGCAACACAACGGCGGAAATTAACATCGGGATCAAACATTGTCCATGGGAAGTCTTTGTTTGGCATAATGAACCTCATTATGAAACTATTGTACAGAAACTTTACTAAACAGTGAGATGCAGCGGTAAGATTTTTTTAAAACTATTGAGAAACGGCCGAGTTAATCGTTTGCCCGATGGTAAGTATAACCAACCACTTTATCGATTTGAACTGTCAATTTTATCGATCGAAAAGATCCGTACTTGCGCTGCTGGCATGCATGTTTGAGTTTTGTTGTCGAAATAACTATGGTTTTGCGACAAGCACAGGTTACGAGTTATTTACACGCTAACGCGCCCCTTGAAGCAGGACCAAAAAACAGACAAGAACAGCAACTGGGCCAGATAGTGTTGTCTCTATCCCTCCCTCAAAGATTTGCCTCAATGCGACACCTGCGGCGCGAGTACGGATCTTTTCGATAAATAAAATTCGATAAAATTGACAGTTAAAATCGATAAAGTGGGTTTTATTCGATAAAATTGACAGTTAAAATCGTTAAAGTAGGTTTTATCGATTTTAACTGTCACTTTTATCGAATTTTATTTATCGAAAAGTTTCGTACTCGCGCCGCTGCTCCGCTACGTCACTCACACCATCGTGTATTTACCGCGACTTCTGCGCTGAACACCCAGTGGAACTATTTTTTTACGATTGTGAACTATAATTGTGAAACCATTTTTTTGAGTAGAGGTCGGAGAAGCAGCGGTAATGGTGGTTCTTCCATGGATGTCGCGTGATCCGTGATCAATCATGCATTATCGTCTAATTTGTCCCTAAGCCCTCTCTCTCTCTCTCTCTCTCTCTCTTACTGCAAAGAACGAAAACCGTATGATTAACTAATTTTAAAATAAAAAAGCTTCAGTGCTATCGGTCTTTCTTAAATTTAATTATTTACTTGAATTAGTACACAATTATTAAAAGATACCCTTCAGTGGTCCGATGGCAAATTAGGCCTGAATACACATTCAGATGAAACATATATTGTTAAAGCGCAGAGCCCACGTCGGCTCACATCGCGAACAAACCTGGATGCCTACGCAGACATGAAATAGGCACAAAAGCGAAAGATTTTTTTCGAGAGCAAAATAAATTAACCTTCCTTCCACGGGCGGCATTTTTAATTCCCCCGGCGGCACTCGTCACTTCTCACATTCAGCCAGAAATTCCCGTCACATTTTATTTGCATTTTCAAGACAATAAACTCGCAAATACGGCGCAAATATTAAGTCGTATACGTACAAAAACACACTTGCAAGAAGGCATAAAAACAAGAGAAATACCTCAGAGCTTTCTCCCGCGAATATTTAAAATTTGAAACGCGAAAACGCGCCGCTTAATCAAAAATAACGCAGCGGCAAAATTCAATAAGAGCGCCACATAAAACACGTTAAAATGAAAAATATTAAATTCCAGAGACAAAAAATATATATTTTATTAGTATGCCGGGCGGGAAGGGCACATAAATAATTTAATTTAAATAGCGCGGTGAAAGTTCGCGCCGCGGAAAGGCGCTTCGCGGCTTTTGGCGCCGAGCGTAGACAGAGCGCGAGTAAATCTTTGTTAGTGGGAGGACTAACTCTTCTGCGAGTGTCCGTCTGGGTTGTTACCACCGCTTTGCTCGTGAAGTCCCAAGCAGTAGTGTGCCAGCATTACTGTGTTCCGGTTTGATGAGGAGAGTATCCAGTGAAATTACTGGGCTTATGAGACTTAATACCTAATGCCTCAGGGTAACGAGCGCACTGCAGTGCTGCGCAGGCCTTTGTGTTTCAAAGTTCTGGGTGGCACTGCAATTGTTACGGGCCGGCGTTATGCTTACCATCAGGCAAACGACCAGCTCTTCCCTTTACCAAAAACATATTTTTTTTTTTTTTTTAAATCACTTCCTTTATATATATTTCCCTCCCTCCCTATTTATTTGAACTGGTGTTGGATTAATATGAATTTATACAGAGTTAAACAATACAAAGTATCTACGTATTTTAGCTGCTATTTTTTTCTTCTTTTCATAAGGCGTTGGTTATGGTAGCGTTTCAAACGCATCCATAGGCGCTTGGCGACATGATGCATTCACACTACTACTTGGCGGCAGACTGCACGAGTAGTTGGACACTCGCAGAAGAGTTACCGTCGACTCGTCGATAAATCATAAGCATGTGTGAAGCTCCGTATCGCAGGACGATACACGCAGAGGGTTGCGTAGGCAAATTGCCTTTGCCAATTATTATGGAAACCAATTCATTTAGAACCGGTTTTTTCTTGACATTTCTATTTAGGACAGTTTCCTCAGCTTACAAAAGTTTCCAACGTAGGTCTGATCTATTTTTAGAACATATTCAAGGTCCATGACATATCAAAAGGTCAATTTATTAATCTGGAGTAATCCCAGAAAATGAGTAAGAAAAGGAAAATAGGTAGGCGGATATGTAATGTCACAAGATAAACTTAGATTATATACCTATTACTATATAACTAAACTAATGTTAATGTTTTTTTATTAGGGCTTAGGTAACAACGAAACCTTCAAGTGAATTGATTGAAGAGAATTAACTTTTAATAGAATTTTAAAGAGATGGCTCAGTGAGATCGCCGACTTGCAGGATGATCATTTGAATCTCTCTTAGGTTTCGAATGATCATCCATGATCATCAATATGAGCTTCCAGAGACGAAAAACATCAGATCATAGTACGGTGGTAGGATGTTTTCTAGTACTCAACCGGCCTTAAAGATATACCAAGCACCGGTGTGTTGTGGCAGTTGAACTTGAAAGCCTTGTTCTAGCTTTATCATCTTCGATTCCATCTGGCATGCATGTTTGCGGTTGCGAAATAACCATTTTTTGGTTTTGCAACAAGCGCGGATTACAAGGCACGCTCACGCGCGGCCTGAAGTAAAATCATGAAACAGACACTAACAGCAATATGGCCAGATAGCGCTGTCTTATTCGCTGCCTCGAAGCCCTGCCTGGGCAAGCGACTACTATAACAGTACTACAAACATCATTTGCTCACCACCGCGTATTTGCCGCGGTTTCTGCACTGAGCACGCAGTGGTTGATAAACTATTGTTTTAGAAGCGGTTGTGATTTGTGGTTTTTCAATGGTTTGCGCGTGGTCTGTGAGTGATGCATAACCATCAATCATGCATGTCTAATGTCACGTTTAAGATGGGATAGTGGTCAAGCAGTGAAGGCTTGCTACAACACACGCATAAATAACAGGGACACTTTATACCATCATAGTTCTAAGTTCACTATAAAAGCATCCGTTCGTCTTGGTCCTGATACAGAACTACTCTGTAAAAAGCAAGGGAAGTTTTAATGAAGCCGTTGTTCTCGGCTAATCACCGAACTTCCCCTGGACCGAGGGTTGTTCCGAGGGCATATTTTAGTGTTTGTAGTCATCGTGATGTGGGGGTTTTTGAAGGAGATAGTTACAGGAACAATCCGAAAATGCGGCAACAACATTTAAATTTGATATCATTGTCTATTCAGAGCTAGCACGTTTGCCGTCGGACTACACCAGTAAGCGGTGATCCCTTCCACGTGACCAGATGTGACATGACCTTCCGTTGTGTGACCAGTAAGATGTGAACGCATAGAGTAGTACTATAAGATGTGAAGTTGGAACGCCCAACGGTGCGTTATGCGGTGTCAAATACTGTTTTTTTTTTATTTATTTCTTGACCTGGATACATAAGTCAAATACTGACCACATTCAATGAGGCCAGTGTTTGTATGTATCATATGCAAGGCCAGGGCAGATATTTCCTAACACTGTTCATTATTTTAACATCCCTAACTTTGTATAGAGACCACCGCTAGCTTTGTCGCATCCAAATGTCAAACGAAACCAAATCAAGTTTGGTTTTTTCAAAGCAAAAATTATTTTCCATCGTACAAAAATTTCCTCCTATTACATATCATGTTTTATATCTTTATTTAATGTGGGGACATGTTTCAACAAAGACATGTATTGTACAGACATGCCTTTGTTGAAATAAATTGTAGGTATAAATAAATCCCCAATTGTTACGAAACAGTGAAAGTACCTCAATGTTCACTGTCGACAGCTGGAACTGCATTGATTTTCAACCATATTTGTTTTTTTTATGATATCATCATTATGTATTATCATCTAAGGCAGTACCTAGAGTTTTTTAATTATTTATCTTTTGTTACATCGACTGAGGTCTACTACTGATTGTAAAAAGTCACTTTGTCTAGACCCCTGATGAGATAGAGGTCAAATGCTAACTTATCGAAGCCCCTCTTGACCCAGCAACTGTTCCATAAGGGATTTGATGAAGGTCACAGACAAGACAGTAGACATGACCACGTATTGGGCCAAAAAATGTACATTTTGTATAGGCTGTATACAGTGTATATGATCGCACTCTTAATAAAATACTGACCTAATTCAAAATCACTAACTTATGGCAATTGAAGTGTAACTAGCTTTTTTTTAAATTGCTGTAGAATTAAAACTAAATATCCTTATAATAATAAAATAAAATACCTTACAAGCAAATTAGGGTTGTTTTTTATTAGACTAGGTTATCGGACTTGCTTTTTGAGGTCGCTATTTCACTATAACTCATTTTGGTCAAATTTTGAGTTCGGTCGATGTTTTACTGAGGGTGCGATGTAATCTATACGAAAAGAAAAAAACAAGAATCGAGGATATCGTCATCATCTTGCCATTATCAAAAATTTCATATTTTTTTTTGTATCGAGACGTGCTGGTCGTTTGCCTGATGGTAAGCATAACGCCGGCCCATAACAATTGGAGTGCCACTCAGAACTTTGAAACACAAAGGCCTGCGCGGCACTGCAGTGCGCTCGTTACCCTGAGACATTAGGTACTAAGTCTCATAAGCCCAGTAATTTCACTGGCTACTCTGCTCATCAAACCGGAACACAGTAATGCTTGCACACTACTGCTTGGCGGCAATACTAATATTAATAAACACGCGTGTAACAAATTCTGTGACCGTAATGCATATTCCGGTCACAGAATATCATTTGCCCTCTTGACAGATTAACAACACGACCCTCC
This sequence comes from Crocallis elinguaria, assembly GCA_907269065.1. Classification (NCBI taxonomy): domain Eukaryota; kingdom Metazoa; phylum Arthropoda; class Insecta; order Lepidoptera; family Geometridae; genus Crocallis; species Crocallis elinguaria. The sequence continues at coordinate 2,792,046 of OU026079.1, read as the reverse complement.
AAACGATCTCTCAATTACTATAATTTAATTATTATCTGGCAACGATCGTGCCGTCCGCACAGAATTGATAGCAGACAGTCGGTTTATTGAATTAGCCATCTTTGTTATCAATCTGTCTTTGTTATCAATTTTGTTAGTGGGAGGACTAACTCTTCTGCGAGTGTCCGTCTGGGTTGTTACCACCGCTTTGTGAGTGAAGTCTGCCGCCAAGCAGTAGTGTGCAAGCATTACTATATTCCGGTTTGATGAGTAGAGTATCCAGTGAAATTACTGGGCCTATGAGACTTAATACCTAATGTCTCAGGGTAACGAGCGCACTGAAGTTACGCGCAGGCCTTTGTTTTTCAAAAATCTGGGTGGCACTGCAATTGTTATGGGCCGGCGTTATGCTTACCATCAGGCAAACGACCAGATCGTCACGTCGATCGTCAATGAATCGACGTGATTTTATAAAAAAAAAACAGTATTATAGCTAAGAAATAAACTACCTAACTGAACTAACTCTCACAATATACCTACTACACAAGACAAAGCCCTAACAATTAAGTAAGTGCCTTAACACGCCCGAACTTCGAGTTCTTACTTAACTTTTGTGCCTATGGATCTTGATACCTTCGCGATACGAGAGAAATCTCCAATGTAATTTAAAGCTAACGGACTATTCACACTGTTCCAGTCACTGGATTAGGAGATGCTTGTAACTGGCACAACACGTCATACAAAATAGTCTATTTGTTCGAACAAAAGAGTAGCGTGTTTTGACGATCATTCGTTTATAATGAAGCTTGTTTTGCGAAGTTGAGTTTTTTTTTATTCTAGACTAGCTGCTGCTCGCGGTTTCACCCGCGTGGAGATATTGGATTTCATGGGGTTTTTTTTTTTTTGCTGAACCCTAATTTTTTTCTAATATTAAAGTAGCCTAGTTACTCCTTGTAACATCAGCTATCTGCCAGTGAAAGTCCCGTCAAAATCAGTCCAGCCGTTTCGGAGATCACCAGGAACAAACAGACACACAGACAAAAATTTTAAAGTTGTTGTTTTGTTATTAGGTACCGTATATACTTTCATATGCATTTAGTAAAAAGCTGTTATTTTGATATTACAAACAGACACTTCAGTTTTATTTATTTGTATAGATCGTTGTAGAATAGTCTATCGACTATTAATATATTAAAGTAGATACATAGTAAAAATCAAGTCATTTCAAAAAACCCCACTACTACTAATATGACAAGGATGTCACGTGGATGCCACGGCATCGGCAGGTGTTTGAAATGTTCACTGGAACAATTCAAACAGTTCAAAATTTAACTTGAATAACTGAATTTAATTCAAGCATTTTCCACATCGAGTCAACAAAGTGAGTTGAGCTAATAAAATCAAAACTGCTTTCAAACAGTCCAGTATGTAAGGTTTCACACAGGCGTTGATTCAGCGTATGCGTTTTTCTAACGTATCCGCATTCCGCAGTGCAATTGTCCCGTCAACACGATTCATCCACAGCCAAGCCCGGGCTAACGGTTGACCTCAATTTCACGTAATGATTAATAAAGAAAAAAGTATTTAACCCATTTAGGAAACGCCGGTTCTCAAATGTTGCTGGTGGATTATACCGATGAGCTTGGCGATAAATTAGTATGATGCAAGCACTAGAAAAATAAAATGTTCAATTAAATAACGTACTAAAGATTTATCATGATAGTTTTATTCACTGAACATTCATGTGTTCCTGCTCCCAAATATAAAAAGATTAAGTCACTGAATGGATGCCTCTAAAGCCGCAAGTCTCCAATACAAAACGTTTTATAATAAAGTCTTCTTCTTCTTTCTTTATTTACTGGCTTCTGTGGTATGTATAATAAAGTCTACGCTAATGCGAAAGAATACTAACAATGTCACGTATTTTCATGTTCTGAAGTTTTAACTCAAAGAAGTTTATATGTTCACATTGAATTGAAATCAAACCTTTTGGGTGGCGGAAATTCTCTCTATTTTGTTGCATTAGGAAGATGATTAAAAATATGTTTTCCAATCATAAAAAGAATTAACATTGCACCCAGGGCCGGATTATCCATAAGGCAAAGTAGACAACTGCCTAGGGGCCCTGCACCGACTAGGGGCCTCGCACCCCGGGAAATTAAAATTGAAAATTCTTCGAGTTAAAATTAAATTTGAAGATTTGTATGTAACAAACCCTCAATGACAATATTAATAATATTGCGTTGTTTTCTATATTATATCGTCATATTTCAGATCGCATTTAAAATTATTACACAATATTATTTGTTAAGGAGATGATACTCCTTGTATATATATCCAACCTATAGAATGGGCCACTATGGCTATGTTGCCATAGTAATAGTTTATGTTGATTGTGGAAACTGTAACTTCTTGTTATATTCTATTGATACTATACTGTCTATAATATACGTATTTCATATATATTTTGCTAAAGCTATTAATTCTACTCATACACGCTTCCTATACCTCACGACCCCCTTCTTTACTTTAATATTAGGGTTAAAAAAGGGGGCCCTAGACGTGCATTGCCTAGTGGGCCCGACATGGTTAATCCGGCCCTGATTGCACCCAATGAGATCTGATCAGGTGATTGAAAATCCGTCTCCGCACTGCGCCACCGATGAGCACAAATAGGGGCGAATAATCAACAACGCAAGCTCAATCGAGAACATCACAATACTCAGTTACAATGAGCGAACGATTAGCAGCTTCCAATCCGTATATCCCGTGACAAAACTGCTTGGCACTACTACCAATATGTAGGTATATGAATTTTCTTTTTCCTGTGACGCTACAATTACAAGCTGATTAAATCCATACATTACCATCACCCGTAGAGACTTTAGTTACCGGTGACACTACTGAATTTAAAAATAAAAAAACAAGTTATAATCCGCAAAACAATCACCTCTTTGTTTTATGGGATTTCGACCAAAATTTAGTTATGCAATCTATACAAATAAATAAAATTGAAGTATCTGTTTGTAATATCAAAATAACAGCTTTTTACTAAATGTATATGAATGTATATACGGTACCTATAAGAACACAACCATTTTTTAAATTTTTGTCTCTCTGTCTGTTTGTTCCGGGTAATCTCCGAAACGGCTGGGCCGATTTTGACGGGACTTTCACTGGCAGATAGCTGATGTTACAAAGAGTAACTTAGGCTACTTTTATTTTAGAAAAAGAATTAGGGTTCCGCGCAAAGAAATAAAAACCATGAAATCCAATATTTCCGCGCGGTCGAAACCGCCGGCAGCAGCTAGTTTTAAATATAGTATGACATACCTACTCTCATGCCACCTTATCAAAAATGTATGACGGATCACTGATGATGGAACCACAAAATAAGTGTGTAGAGTCGTAAAACAAAAGGACCGAAAGAAGGTCCGCGTAAATGACGAATAGACTGTAATGAACAGGACATGATTTTCCTGGTCCAAGACGATAACAGACCCCCATGGGTAATTTCAGACATTCCCCATCAACCCTGTTTTGACTTGCTTTCCATAGGTCGGAGCTATTTAAATGTAAAAAGGTTTGTGTGGCCGTGGTGGATATTTTTTGGGGAATCAGACCCCAATTATTAAATAAAATATATTCGTCAATCATTTTTAAATTATCACGTAATGAAAGAGGAAGTATCAAAAACATATGTCTCAAAATTTTTGAAAGGAAATTTTGAGAAATTTATCACCGTCCAGATTCGTCGTCTACCTACAGTCTTACGGACAAGATACTAAATATCGGTAAATAAAACCATAAGAAAATACGACGGAGTTATGAATAGAGCAGTAACTCACAAACATAAGTGTCAGAAGTCACTTAGGGATAAGATTGTTCATTGTATTTAAAACATGTTACTATGTTAAAATATTTTTTTAACCTAATCTTCACACAGACTAAGCACATGATGATGGTAAAATTAGGATCGAATTCGTGCAGTTATTATTGTTAGTTATTGTTATTCTTGGACGCAATGCTAGCGCACAATTGGGACCGATTTCAGTGGATTTTTTTTGGAACTATATTATGAAATGATCACTATTTTAGACCTATACAGTTGGAGCGAATTTGACATTGACGTATACTGAAATTGAATTAGAATTGTATTCAAAAGCCAACAAGTGAGACAGCGCTTAAACCTGTCAATCAAGAATAATAAAATCCTATTGCTTTAAATACTAGGTAGTCCTAGTAAGTGCAAAACCCTATAGAGAAACAAAACGCTTTGTTTATTCTTGAAGTAAATTCCAAAGGAATCATATAATAAACCACCTCCTTCCACTGTGGATTTGTTCAACTTATCTGTATAAAATCTCGAAGCGCGGGAATTTCCCCCGTTCCGCCATTTTGAATTAAGCTAGTTCCCGTTTGTTCTAGAAAGTTACTGTTGCGCGCTGCTCATATTTGTTTTAACATCTCGAGTCAATTTTAAAGTTGTTCTGTTTACTTATTTTTAAGGATAGCGGTAGTGAGATTATAACTCTCTCACTACTCACTTATAATCTCACTACTCAGCGATAATGAGATTATAACTCACTGCCCACTTGGTAATGAGATCATGAACCAATAGCCATAATCACTTCACACTCCCCAATACACATACTAAAATACAAATAGGCATTTGGAATTTAGAAATACCTACAATTTAAACAAGAGAAAGGTACTTATAAACTTGTCCCCACGGGAGTACTACACGTGTATCTACTTAGTGCTCTGAATTTTGGTAAAGTTACGCAAAAGTTTAAAAGGGTGCTCCACAGAGTGTTGTCATAATTAAACAATCTGCTATTAGACAGGTAAGCCTATAGGGACGACTAATGAAAATACTATGATAAAATATAAATAACAATAGGGGGAAATTTATTCAAAATATGGTAAACACTGATTACCATAGATAAGCATAGATAAATTATACAAGGTATTAAGAGAGCGGGTGTGTCCGAGCGGGAACTTGTGCGACTTGCAATCCGACGCACCATAGTTCGAATCTGTGCTCGGCCAACAACGTTATGTGCGGATTTATCACACTCGCTCTAAAATTTTGAAGGAAAACATCGTGAGGTGTGCATTAGGAATGCAGGTATCCGGCATGTTCAAGAAACACACAATTTGAGGACATGTGACGGACACCAAGCCACACTGGGCCAGCGTGGTGGATCATGGCCCATACTTCCTATGAGAGAAGACCGGTATCCCAGCAGTTGCAGCGTAAAAAGCTGATAATGATGCAAGATTAAAACGACGATGGGTCAGTGGTGAGTTTGACTATCAATCTTTAGGTCGATGGTTCCAATCTTACCACGAACTCATGAGGGGAAACATGCGTGAAGTAACAATGATGATGATGAGGCTGCCAGAGAATGGTGATGGGGCAGTTTGGAAAATGCTTGCCTGCTTATTAGCTACCATCCTCAAGTCAAAAATTTCTCACCGAGCATCTATCGGTGTGTTTTCGCAGCTGCAGCTGAGATTCAAATCAGTCAGTTCAGTCAAGGTTCAGCATTTTTTTTACACTATTGGATAACCAGACGAGTGGGTTGTTTGCCTGATGGTAAGCATAACGCCCATAACAGAAAGTATATGTAATTTATTTTTGTAAAATGCTGGTGGACCAAATAAAGAGTTATCCGACCTAACTATTAAAGCTAAAAAAAAAAATGTTTCAAGACAACGTAGAACTTTTCATAAAAACTCGATAAGAATTTAGTTTACCGGTTTGCCGATTGTTCCGAATAAAGTTTCGGAAACTATTCGGTTGAGCCAAATTCCTCACGAAGAAAAGCCGGTATAGTCTGGGAGCTACGGTTGCTATTCCCTAAGGTGGGCGGGGGCTTACGTCATCGTCACAGATATTGTACTCTGAGGAGACTGCTTAAACTCAGGCATGTTACGTATTGTAACGCCTGCGGGGAATTTGTAAATTCTCAATCGGCTCTTCTAAACAGAATTTAAAGGGGCAGCATAGACGCTTATGCAAACGTAGGTTTGCTTGTCAGAATAACAACGCTTTTGCGTCAAGCGCGCATTTCGAGTATCACGAAATCCGCGCTTGATGCTAAAGCGTTGTTATTCTGACGAGCATTCGTATGTTTGTTAAAGCGTCTACGCTGCCCCAAAGGGCTAAATTTATCCTATCATAGTTTAAAAGCGCAAGTCTGTATGTGTGTGTGTGTGAATGTTTGTTACCACGTATGACGTATCTCCGTAACAACTAAACCGATTTGGATGAAATTTTGATGCTCATTACTAGCATCTTTTTAGCATGATGCTCTGCTGCTGTCCAAATTTGCTAGATTGCTAATTCGATACTAGCTAGCAATACTTACATGCTCATGTCAACCTGTTCGGACGCACCAGAAGTATGTCCCGACAGTTCAGACAGTTGAGCATGCTCAAAAATCAAACGACAGTTGATCGAGATAAGGCGTTCCATAACCAATTCCATAGTGACATTTGACCTTAACAATATACAGTAGAGCTCCCCCTCTACCTCAGGTGGCGGGATATCAGTTAAAAGACGTGGCAGTTTTAATTACGCCGGTCTATCGCATTCCGGCACCGGCAGCGCCGCTCGCGCGGAATCCGTTCCATTAGCCGCTAACTCGCCGGAAGCTCGCGGTACTTGCCGGATTCTTGCCGGAATGCCGGATTCTTTAGTGAGGGTTGGGTGTAGGTACTGTTCGATTCATCCGATTTTCTTATTGGAGAGGTGTATTTACTTTGGATGGATGTTTTTTGAATGTGTACGGTTTTTTGATTAGTACTTTTAGAGTTAGTGGTACCTAATTGGAGAATCATTGTTGGACTTAAAAATATTTTTTTTAACCTACATGGTAACGAGATGAGCAGATCGTTTGCCTGATAGTAATTATAATTCCTGTAGGTACAAATCGCAGGGCCAGTCAGAAGTTTGAAAAAAAGGACATCACAGCAGTAATTTGACGGACTTTGTTAGTGGGAGGACTACCTAACTCTTCTGCGAGTGTCCGTCTGGGTTGTTACCACCGCTTTGCTCGTGAAGTCTGCCACCAAGCAGTAGTGTGCAAGCATTACTGTGTTCCGGTTTGATGAGCAGAGTTTCCAGTGAAATTACTGGGCTTATGAGACTTAATACCTAATGTCTCAGGGTAACGAGCGCACTGCAGTGCCGCGCTGGCCTTTGTGTTTCAAAGTTCTGGGTGGCACTGCAATTGTTATGGGCCGGAGTTATGCTTACCATCAGGCAAATGACCAGCTCGTCTCGTTACCAAATAACATAAAAAAAAAAGTCTATTAGTACTTTGCTCATCCATCGGGAACTCATACACATAGGTTGACTGCTGATTGGTGGTAGACTACACGAGCAAAGCAGTGGCACCTACACAGATGGACACCCGCAGAAAAGATAGTCATACCACCTGGAATTAGAATTGTTCATTTTAAATGTAAATGATCACGCGAGAAAAAGAGATGACACCGAGTAATTACGTTCTGGTACAACCTTTAAGTATAGCTGGTAAATTATATTGGCCATGAATACTCGTAAATATGGATAATTTGGGTCAATATAGAGAATGCCGTCTGTATAGAGAAACCTCGGTTTTTTTGTATCAGGTGTGATTTATGTAACGGCATTAGACACCACACCCGTGGGCATAACCGTATCTTCAACTTAAGCTCAGGCAGGGTCATGTATACGTCATCGTTAAGCGGTACCACTAAATTTAGTGGTAGTTAGTGGTGGGACGATACAGTCGATCCAGGCTGAGCGCTTGCCAAAAATGCTTTTAAAAACTGAAAGCGGTTCGCCCATACCCCATCAATCTATGCTGCAAAATCTGGACCTTCGAAATAAAAAGTCTAGCATAAACCGGTTTAAAATTGCGGTCAGAGCGATGCGACAGTTTACGATGTAGTATATCCATCTTGACAGTTACTAAGGTCGCGCTTTTTCCATACCTTACACATACTGAAAATATAACATTTGAGCTTTGTCATTGTCTTTCACGACTGGCTATGACTGATCATTTTAATAGTTTTGAAAAGATTCGCGGACGCCGTTGTTGATACAAAGCTCGATACTAATTATACCAGTTGCCCTAGGTACTTATTTAAATATATTTAAACATATAATTATATAATTGACTTAAAATCGAGCTGAATATTAGCCTGCCTGTTTATTCTCTAAGTTCTATTATTTCTTTGCTGGTCTAAACTACACCACTCTTATTTGAGAGTCATAATTAGATTTAAACGGTTGTATAGTAAACTATGTTTTGTCTCTTTCGATTCAGTTTAATTTTCACCAAAGAACAACAAAGACGAAACATTATTTAAGTAAACCACCGTCGAACACGTTTTATTAATACGAGCACATGTCTTTATTAATTTAATTTAGCTGCGACAACGATTGTTGTGTAAATCGCCAAAAAATCCTGCAATAATCGAGTTAATGTTTAACTCCATCCAGTACGAATTTGATCAAAGGCAAAAATAAAAAACAATCTGGAACCGAAACTTCAATCGTCTAGCTTCGGAGTGCACCATCCGATGTTAGCAAAAAACATATGATAGAGACCACCTCGGGATCTACCTTAATAAAAAAACAGTTACTTAACAAAGTTTAAACAATTCAAATCGGTTTCCGAGAAATTGCGTAACGTAAGTACACACAGGGGCGTATTTATCCTAGGGCCAAAAGGGCCATGGCCCGGGGCGGCAGACTGCTAGGGGCGGGTCAAGCAGAAGAAATTTAAAAAAGACTATCTAACTAAGGCTCTTATTAATTAACAGTGTTAAACTGTGTTTTGTCTGTTTTGATACAGATTAAAAATGCCAAAAAAGAGGGCGGCGGGACCTGCAGGCCCAGGGCGCTGAATCCTAAAATACGCCACTGAGTACACACAAAAAAAATACAGACAAATAGCGAAACTCCGCCATTTTTGAAGTCGATTAAAAAGACACGCCGTTGATCCTACTGCATTTGACTACTGAATTTGACAAGAGCAGAAGACATTTTCATACAGCAATTATGAATGTTAAGGTGGGCTGCAAAAAGATAGAGCTTGACTACTGCAGTACACTTGGTCAGTGGTTTACGGCGCTCACAGGTGACTCGGTTACTGCAGATATAAAGTAGGACTCATCTTCTGGAACGTTAAAACGTGTAGCCTAGGCCTGAGGCATTTGTGATTTAGCCATAAACGAAGCCATTTAGGGCTTTATGGTTTATGTCAGAACGTAAGACAACATAGGTCTTGTAAACCAGTGTAACTTTATTTTTTATGTTATTTGGTAACGAGACGAGCTGGTCGTTTACCTGATGGTAAGCATAACGCCGACCCATAACAATTGCAGTGCCACCCAGAACTTTGAAACACAAAGGCCTGCGCGGCACTGCAGAGTCTGCAGATCGCTCGTTACCCTGAGACATTAGGTATTAAGTCTCATAAGCCCAGTAATTTCACTGGATACTCTGCTCATCAAACCGGAACACAGTAATGCTTGCACACTACTGCTTGGCGGCAGACTTTAGGAGCAAAGTGGTGGTAACAACCCAGACGGACACTCGCAGAAGGGTTAGTCCTCCCACTAACAATTAAAATAACGATTAAAAAAATGTGCATATAATTGTTATACAAATCGTGCGTGCCGTAAGGGAATATCTGCGATCACCAAGCCTGCATGCGAGAAGCGTGGTGTATTATGGCAAATACCCTCTTCAAGGGGGACGCTGATGTTCACCAGTGGATGTTTTTCGTCTGATGATGATGATGACACATAATTGGAACATGATAGCTCAGCAACCTTCCTTGCATCCTCCAGTATAATATTATCTTTCGCGAAAAACATTATCATATAATACGCTAATATGTCATGTAAGTTTTGGCTTTAGGAAAGAAACATTTTTCGTACATTTACAGAAGTTTTATCCCGCGGGGTTCGGGGAAACATCGGTTAGGCTGGAATTCCACCCCCGTACCTTGGGGGCCGAACATCAATCTAATACTATATTTGACAGATCAGTTCTTGTATCATATTTCTTTGAGCGCATTTGGGAATCATTTTTAACATGATATGAACTATAATAAAATAACGTAACATATTTTTGTTGGTAATATGCGGTTCGGCAGAAACCGCAGGTGTGATCGTGTGTTTTAGAGTTTCGTAGTAAAACAGGGAACCCTAAGAAGATTGTACGATAAATCTGTTTATTTTTCATTGTGTCTTAACTTCTACGGTTATGAAGGAAAGTGCATAAAGTTGAACTTAAAGATCATCAGCCGTACGTCTTCCGTAATTCTTTTCGATCTTGATCAGAATTGGAGAACATAAGCATCCCCACTTTGATCAATTACGTCTTGCAGCCAACGGTTCCCCGTGGACAAGGTCGACGGCCCACCTGTTTCAGTCCCGCATTATATCCTGATATCGTGCTAAGCCAAGGCCAAAAGCTTGTTTTAAATGTAAATAATCCATACTTATATAAGAATTGCGAAAGTGTGTTTGAACGCAGATATAGTTTGTGGACCGGAAAATGCACGGTTCCTGTGGGAACTCGGGTGAAACCGCGGACAGAAGATAGTAGATTATAATTAGCAAAATATTAAAAAGGAATCATCAGAAGTTTCACGTTCAGTTAAACGTCTAAATCTCCAAAAAACTGTTTAAAACTAGCCACAGAACAGAACAAACGTATCTCAAAGGCTTTGCCAACAAAAGGAATAATCTACACCTTTTGCCGCGAACTTGGCTCGATAGCATCGCCGAACGGCAGAATTCACCAAAGGGAGCTTCTGGTAGGTTTTATTACTGTTGACTGAGTAACGTAATGAGGAAGTTGATATAGAAAGATGGCGGGCGCGCGCGTGCAGAGCCTGTTTACAACTGTTATTGTTGATGTCTATGGAGCACGCTTTTATAGCATGGATACTAACAGACTGACAGCACGTTAGCACTGCACGCTTGGTGTTAGCATGCACGACTGCGTTCAACTGCATGGGAGGCTCGACTGCAGGACAAATAATGATGTGTGTATTGTTTTTTAATTATCTTAAGAAAAAAGTGAAACGAGAGATCTGTAAAGAAAGGCTGTATAAAGAGAAGAGGTCATTTAAAAAAATTGGCGAACGTTTTAATAAAGGGATCCTAATAAAATACTTGCGAAAGTTATGGAGATGTGAAAAAATAGTATAGATAGATTTGACCACCAAACTAAAAGGAGATTTATGAGTACAACTGTATGGTACTATACTATGCTTTTTAACAAATGTGTGCATGGTTTCTAAAAAAACATCAAGTAGGTAAATCCACCTTTTTTTCTCGTTAAGATAATAGTCAATGCCACCCCACCTATAAGTCCCGCGATAAAAATCACCGTACACAATTTACCTTGCCATAGCTTTACCAAAGAAGGGAATTCACTTCTATTACGTTTTTAAATTAAGTAATAAAAGGGCGAAAACGGTACGTGAGTTGTATAATAACGTTTGTAAGACGAAACACTGAGAAAGATGTCAGTACTGTGCGGTATTTTGAGCTACACAATGATGGTAGAGGAGGGGATTTTTAAGGTGAAATGATGTAACCGGTGCGTCGCTAAATTAAAAGGAACCGGTAGTAGGTATATCCTTGCATGCTTATTAGAGAACAATGGAAACTAAACCAACCAATTAATCAGGCCCGCCTAGAGCAGCAGCATCAGCTCCAGCCCGTACGGCCCGCAGTTGTTCTGCTGTAGTTCACTATAATCCAGAACCTTCACTCCACCCAGCAACCTACGTTGCGTAGCGTTATAAATATAGGTAATTATTCCGTCTCTTTTCTAAAACTGCTCTGCACTCATCGACAGATGAGAGGACAAGATGAGAGATTTGGGTATAATAACTTTTTTTTTTTGTAATTTTATAATGGCCAACTTGTAGATTATCGAAATGTTTTATAGGTAGGCTAGATGGGGTGTTTATTTATGTATTAGCTAGTTAATAAAGGCTATTAGCCCGTAATATAGTATTTTAGACATCAGAATTCGTAGGAAATTTTCTGATACTAAAGATCTTTTCTGTTTTAACATGGTTTTAACATAAACTTAATTGGCTCTTAATTAAATCTGAATGCCGATTTACACCGCCTTTTACTGTGCTGAAGTGCTGAGTCCATTGTTAGATCTTGGCCAAATTTATCCTTCTTGGCCTCTCAGATAATAAAAAAATAATCAGTTCGTGTAACAAAGATATCTGGCCTCAAGGTATTTTAGATAAAAAGCATAGCAGTCAATTGAAAACTCTTTCTTCTTAGAATCTCTTTAATATTCATAAAATCTGTCATCCCAAAGCAAAAACTCAGTAGGTATTTTGGCTTGGGGATTCGTATTATTATTCCTATTATAATACGAATTCGTATTATTATGGACTTCATAATACGTGGACACAGGGACACTCTCTGTACGCCCGTTATTGTATATTTTTTTAGGGTGGAATGGCACGACATCTGGCGAATGGTCGCGCATTTTAAACAAGTATTTATTTTGCGTCGTGACCACGGAATGATCCGGGGCAATGTAAAGATCTTTCTAAAACAAATACTCATATAAAAGAGTGGGTAAACGCTTGTTCATTTGTATACTTAAACGTGTTATTTTTTTTGTTATTGAGATTTGACGAGCTTGTTGTTCGTCTAATGGTAAGCGTTAGTAAAACCTTGATGCACAATTCTGACTAAGGACTCAAATACCGAGAATTCAATTAAAACTTAAGGATCTGTCTTTTTATGCAGCTACTCGTAATGCCAATAACTTTATTGGCATTGCACTTGCAAGATCACGTTTGCAACATTTTGCAGGAATAGATTTGAGCGTTCACTTTGCACATACAGACAGCTACAGATAAGTAGTCCTTTCGACTGTGACTTTTAGGAACGAAAACAGAATCAGAGACGAGACCTTTGCCCACTGTTGGTCAAAGGCCTCGTCTCGGTACTTTGCCGCACGCTGCAATACCTACCCTACCTACTCGAAAGTACCAAAACTAGGTAAAGTAATTAACAGCTAACTTGACTCGATGTTAAGCGAAGACGCGATCGACGATGTAGCACGCTTGCCCAGAAGATACCAGCTCTCCATTTGTCTCTTGAAAACTCCCAGATTGTAGTGTTCAGGGAAAACAGATTTAATTAAACATTTAATCATTCCAAATTTAATCAAAATCGGTTTAGCAGTTACGGAGACACGTGGTAGCAAACATTGACACACACAAACATTCGCATTTATAATATTAGCAGGATTTTAATGACGGCACATGGTATAACCAAACTCGTGCGTATAAATATTATAATAATAAATAAATATAAAGTCCAATAAAACTAGAAAAATATTAAAATGCATGCTAAAAGTTTCATTGTAGCATAAATGTACATAAACTTGTCGATTAATATTATTTTAAAACTAGCTGCTGCCCCGCGGTTTCACCCGCGTGGAGATTTTGGATTACATGGTTTTTATTTTTTTGCGCGAAACCCTAATTATTTTTCTAAAATTAAAGTAGTTTATGTTACTCCTTGTAACATCAGCTATCTGCCAGTGAAAGTCCCGTCAAAATCGGACCAGCCGTTTCGGAGATTACCGGGAACAAACAGACAGACAGACAAAAATTTTAAAAATGGTTGTTTTGTTATAGGTACCGTATATACTTTCATATGCATTTAGTAAATAGCTGTTATTTTGATATTACAAACAGACACTTCAATTTTATTTATCTGTATGGATACATGATTGTTATAGGTAAATTGATCACATTCCAAAAGAGCTGTTCATCAAATAAATGAGAATTTAGTTCGAATGTATAAAAAGACATGATTGATTAGTATTATTCCATTATTATTTTGACAGCCCGTAATTTCAGTTCAATGTGAGCTCCATCAACTGTTTTTTTATCTTAGAGGTCCCTTTTTAACTAACTCCCAATAAAATGAATACTATTAATTCGGCCTGCTTTATACCTATTTTGCCTGCATTTATAAAACAAATTTCGTAGACACGTCAAAAATATGTTTTTCATAAGGGGCAGCTTAGACGCTCAATCAAACGTACGTTTGCTTGAGCGTCTAGGCTGCCGCTACGTTATCGTTTGACCTCGATGTCTTATAAATACGGCTGAAGTTAGAAAGGCAACTGGTTCCGAAGTACGGCTGCCAGAACACACCGATAGGCACTTGGTGGCAGATTTTCATATGGAGAGTGGTAGCAAGTTTAAGCTCAAGCTCATTACAGCCTTCGAATTTCTATTGATGACATTACACATTACATACAGATACAAACAGAGATACAGAAAGATGGGCGACCACCCTAACAAACTGGCTCATCATCGCTTTTACCCAACTTCTGATATATCACAACAAAAAAATTAATTAGGTATTTTTTTTACGCTTACACTCATACCCCCACACTAGGATTCCCTGTGTTGCAGGTGGTATGGACACACACAGATACACATCACAAACATCCAAGACCCGACAACAAACTTTATGCTTACACAAAATCTGCCCCGGCCGGGAATCTAACCCGGGACCTCTCGCTTTACAGGGTTATTACCAACTTAGCTATAGAGCCGTCATTTATTTAAATAAAATACTCCAAATGTATACAGACTACAGTTCACACTTCGAAACTCGGATTGCCAATTGCAAATTCATCACAGATTATTATTTAGGCAACAAATCTATTAATCCACGGCTGCGGGGGCGGAATACATAAATCAATTATCCCGGACAAGACGCGTCGTGTTGAGGCGCCGGCCCATTTCAGAGATAGACCTCTATTCCAGCGACACAGTGCCCCAGGCGACGGAATCGTCTCCGGTTTAATTCAAATATTACTTGTGGAATTGAAGTCCATGTCGGGTTATGGAGCGCGCGATTTGGTAACCTGGACTGAGCTTATGGTCAAAAAAAAACACTACTTAAGTAGCTGCTGTTCGCAGTTTCACCCGTGTGGAAATTACCGAAAGAACCGTGCATTACCTGGTAAAAAAAACGTAGCCTAGGTATGTCATTATCCCTAAACTATCTCTGCAAAAATTACGTCGATGCTTTGCTGCGTGAAAGAAGAGCAAACCAACACTCTTTCGCATTTATATAGGTAAACTAGCAGACCCGGCCACGCGTTGCTGTGGCTAAGGTTATTGTTATATTACATAGTAGTGAACTATTCAAGGGAAACGGTAGGAGAACTGGCTAAACTTACTCAATCCAGTCAATAGATACCGCCATCTGTTAGAATCGTTTCAAAGTTCTGGGTGGCACTGCAAATGTTATGGGCCGGCGTTATGCTTACCATCAGGCAAACGACCAGCTCGTCTCGTTACCAAATAACATAAAAAAAAAAAAAGCTAACAGATAATTGTGACTGTCAAATAATAAACAAATAATTTGAAATAAAGTAATATTGCGGCTACAAATTGAGATGTAAGCTATCCTATCTTTTAAGTTAGATCAAACTGCACACGGTGTGCAAATTTGATTAAAATCGGTTAAGTAGTTTAGCGGACAAACAACGTGACGCGTAATTTATATATATTAAGATAATAATTATACTGTCCGTATATTATTTACCTATATAAATGATACACTGATAGATATTACGAGCAACAAAGCGTTGCATTAAATATAATCAAACAGAACGAAACAAGGATAGAAACAAGAAGAGAAACTGAGGGATAGGACTCAGCAACTAAGATCAATGTATGTGCGGCAAAGAGTGTAGGTACTGATGCGTTTGATGTTCCACTGTAGTCATCAATGAAAAAAGCTCACTTTCCCATAAAACGTTCTACCTTATAAGCCTTGGTTACCTAGCAGGATTCCCAGCATGACCTAAACCTGTCCTCAGAGATCGGGTCAAAATATGTAAGTTGAAATCATTACATTATTTCCGACACTTGTTCTTAGTTTTCCTTCCTTGTCGTGTGTGTTAAAGACCATAATGCCAAAAATCGTCCGAAAACATGCGACGTAGCTGGCAAGAAATGTCTACGACTCTACGACAATCGGAACCAACGGCTCTGTTCGACACATAAAACCGTACTGGACTGACTGTACCTACTGCAGGGTGATTTTAAGGCACTCGGAATGATATCCGTCTCTAAAGCGACTGTCTTGATCGGTTATATTTCGGAATCGCATCCCGTCAGATAAAATTCCCGTTTAGATTCAACAACTCAGCTACATAAACGTGGATATAATCCCGACAATTAATATGTCTCTGTCGGGATGCGTTTCCGAAATATAAACGATCACGACATTCGCTTCCGACACCATTCCGATATCGTTCCGAGTGTAAAATAGCCATGCTGATCAGACCTTGCTCCTAGTTGTTATTGCCATAGGTTATGATGTAGACAGACATAATTTACTTCCACTATATACCTACTTACATTATGCTTACTTTGTCTAACAAAACCACGCGTATATGCTCCGCGGCTCCGCTCCTGCCCATGCATCCTGTCTCCTGGCTCCAAAGTATTGCGATTCATTCTATATTTACATAAAACCAATTACTGAGGGTCACCGTCTCACGTAACCCTAACTATAGCTCAAGAGCTAGAGATACAAGTTTACAAACAATAATTATACAATTCACTAAGATAAAAGTGTTGTTGCATGTCGAGAGAATAAGTGACGAAAAACATGCAGAAAAAATATATTTTACGAAAGCATCCAAGACCGATAAATAGAAGTAAATTGAGCATCGGCCTTAATTTGCTGATTAATTAGTAGGTACATAAGTTAATTCTCCCTTCCCTATTCCATCATCTGACAACCAGGCAAACGGTGAAGCCATATTGATATAATTGTTGATATTCGCTTGAAGCTTTTTCTTCTACATTCATTACCTACCTCTAAGCAGTGGAACATCTTGCCTGATCGTTATAACCTGGGTTCACCTTCACCTTCTGGAAAGCGTGCTTCATCGTCGACCGCCGTCATCGTCGTCCCTTACCATCATGATAGTAGTCAAACGTAAGTCGTATAATATATTAAAAAAACGCCTACAAAAACAAAAGTAAAACGTGTACTTAGCTACACGGTTGAGAAGAGGAATGAAGCGAAACTGATGCGCAAGAAAAGAGTTACTTTCTACCTTGCTTCCCTCTTGACTTGGCGTTTCGATTAATCCCATGCAAGTGCCCTATGTTATCAGAGTGGTTGTAGGCAATGAAACGGTGCATGTGCACTACCTAAGCTTCTCCATTTCTGGCGGTTTGTAGCATAACTAAATCACCGAACAATAGTGGACTGCGTTGTCTTAATTAGTCAAGCGGATGTGGGTTTGTTTTATGTTATTGGTACGAGACGATCTGGTCGTTTGCCTGATAGTAAGCACAACGCCGGCCCATAACAATTGCAGTGCCACTCAGAAATTTGAAACACAAAGGCCTGCGCGGCACTGCAGTGCGATCGTTACCCTGAGACATTAGGTATTACCTAAGTCTCATAAGCCCAGTAATTTCACTGGCTACTTTGCTCATCAAACCGGAACACAGCAATGCTTGCACAATACTGTTTGGCGGCAGACTTCACGAGCAAAGCGGTGGTACTAACCCACAACTAACAAAAGTTAAGTTTAAGTACAAGTAGATATTATAATACCTATTCAGTTTCCCAATTTTCGTAGGTACTTACCGCAGAACCTGTTAGCTTCATCCGTAAATATATTTAAAAAACATCCAACGCGGCGGGACTTGAATCCGTACCGTTGTGCCAAACGTCTTAGTTAAGAACAAAAAGAATATTGAGTCCTTCTATAATCGGTTAATTAAAGACTAAAAGATTAATCAAAATTGACTTCAACCTTACCGGCGATAAATTACAAAGCAGCTGACCCATAGCATGTCAGCATGCAAAGTTGAACGGTCTCCTGGGCTACCTTTAATCGCAGGAGCCAATCATTTAATTACTCGAGCGAATTAACTGAATGAAAGGCTCCTGGCCTTATCTAGGGCTCCCTTGTAGACGTGCAGACCTATAGATTTCTTTTTACTTTGCTTGGTCTGATCTTAAATCTTGCCCATATTCACCAGGCGGCCTCTTTTATCATATGCGCGAACTTTTTTTTTTGTTAGTGGTAACGAGGCGAACTGGTCGTTTGCCTGATGGTAAGCATAACGCCGGCCTATAGTAATTGCAGTGCCACTCAGAACTTTGAAACACAAAGAACTATCACCACCATTAGTTATTCCGTTTCTTTACTCATGTGCTCTCACCAATAATCATCAGTTCATGCTCCAATGGTCCTCCACTGATTACCGACCGTAGTATTAAGGATACGTAGTCACCGATGGCCGCAACCGGAAACGGTTGCGATCACTGGAACTCTCAAGTGGAGTTGCTACGCGTGCGCAGTTGCTTAAAATTTTATAAAAATCGTAAATACAACGTTGCCAGTTGCTGCAACTGGAATTTTGCTACTCGTGCTGAGCGCCTGAGACAATAAAAAATGGAATAAAGGCTTCATTCCATTTTTTTACTCTCGATATTCTAGAGTATTCTTCATTATGAAGCTCATATAACCAGTCAACCATGCATAAGTGGAATAAGTGTCCACGCGTCAGATGATTGTGTCCTCTTCAACATCTGCTACTCAGCCCTCGCTCTCCACAAAAATTGTTAAGGCTGTTGCTCCAAGAAGTAAGTAAGTAATACTTATAACAATTAGCTAATATAATTATACCAAAGGTAATAATTGAAAGCCATGTATTTTAAACGATTTGAAGTGTGATTTATCTTTTCTGTATTTTTTTTAATATTACTAAAAATAAAATGGGTAAATGTAAGACAATCAAATCAGCCCTTCACATTTCTTTCAACACATTTCGTTCACTTTATATCAATACAAAATAAAATTGCGTACACCTTTACAAAATAATTTAAAATAGATCTTGATAAGTCATTTTAGAAAAAAATTACCTAATACTTCATGAATTAAAATTGCACCTTATACGCGTAGTACCTACAGTCTACACATTTTAAAAAAAATACTTAAGCAGCTATTATGCCATTATACCCATTAACCCATTAACCATTACAGATATATAATAGGTACCCATTCTTAATGAGCTAGCTGTAACTCGTTGCTAGGTAGCCAATCTTTTCAGAATAATTCGTGGAATTCCAATCTCTTTGATAAGGAAGATTAACGTCTGCTGAAATGATTGAGCCTGCTTGATTCGTTTTGTCGACTTAGGAGCTATTTTCAGCCTGGCAGAGCATGGTAGAAACAGTAAGGACGGGTGACCGATATTCGCACGTTTTGTTACTCGTAGCTCGTATTTTTTTATACCTACTATTTGGTAACAAAACGAGCTGGGCCCTATTTAATAAAGCTGACAATTCGACATATATGTCAAAAAATGACATAGGTAATTGTAGAATTGTCGCGCTTAGGCTGTTTAATAAAAGTGACAAGTATGTCAAAAATCGACCGGTGAAATATTGACATATTTGTCATCTAAAAACGCGTTTAATAAAACTCGACATATGTCAAAAAACCACAGTCTTTAATCTGACAATAAGAAAATTGTCGTAACAAATTTGTCAATTTTCCACCATGACAATTTTGTCGTCTGTAAGTTTTATTAAACAGAAAAACTGTCGAATTGTCACTTATTGACATATGTTGGACTTGTCGGATTGTCAGCTTTATTAAATAGGGCCCTGGTCGTTTGCCTGATACGCCGGCCAATAACAATTGCAGTGCCACTCAGAAGTAGAAGTGACTTCGGCTAGGACACGGCAAGAAAGTCACACGCTAACCTATCAAGCCGGTAGTTATACATATTTTAAAAATACATGTCTGGCGGACACGGAACCTGGATTTGAGTCTGCAGAGCTGGATGCACAATCGCACCCGTGGATCAACTCATGTCCACTCCAAGATGATTTCGAAGCGAAAGCAGCGTGGTGTTACAAAAACATAGACTTATTCCTAGCACCCTTACTGCTCACATTGTGCCCACGGTGTAGTATTATTATACGTTCTGTGCCACGGTTTCCCGGAATTTTCGATCAAGCTTTTTTCAATCGATCAGACATCGCCATGTCGCATTAGATTTTGGTGCGACTAATGATATGATATTTACCTGTATTTACCTATACGAATTTTTAACTAACTTTCAAAAAAGTGGAGGTTCCAAAATCATCTGTTTTTTATATTTGTTATCTCCTTTGACGGAATTGTCAAAGGTTACCTCAGAACTCCATCATTTAGGTACATAGTCCCTTTTAGGTTCGAAAGTATGTAGGTTGAAGTATAAATGTATGTAACCTATGTTTTATTCTGCTCATACTAGTCTTGCTGGACACTAGCCCCAGTGACGTGAGCGAGTCACAGATCCCTACACGATCCTATTGTACCTACCAAAATAAATCACCGCATAACTATAGGTAAAAAGAATATCAATAGACATCTAATCCCGCTTTATCCGTCAAAAATCCCCCACAGCTCCCATAGAGGAAATGCACGGGAGACCGGATAATAGCAACACGGCACCAATCACACCAGCCCTCTACCAGTCAGGGGTTAAAATAGGGTCATACAAACATTCACGCGAGAAAAATGTTAGCAAAAAAGTGGAAAAAACGAAGTTAACGTCTTCCCTCGCACCAATGGGCGTCAGTCAAGCGGACTGACTTATCGACAGCATTCTATGTTTATTTACATACATTTCATAGTGTCTCGTTAGATCCGAACAATATTTGGACGATTCTGTCACCCGTTCGACTGGAAAAACGAAATTCTAGAGGTGCCTATTTATTGTACAATATTGACATCCAGTTTCGGAGAAAATGTTTTTTCGATTTTGCAAACATTCGGAGATTGTTTAGGCATTGTTTGTCAGTCCAAGTTTGCTAAATGTGATCGCTGAGCGTTATTATTTATTTACTTAGTGTTCGCGCATCGTAAACTTTGTTAAATGAAATATTTACAATCCGTGTTTACTATATAGCGTAATAATTAAATAAATACTCGAAAACTAATGTAAATGAAATGTGTACATTTAATTTACATTAATAATAATAAATTAATAAACGCTTTACACTCATACCCCCGCACTAGGATTCCCTGTGTCGCAGGTGGCATGGACACACACAGATACACATCACAAACATCCAAAACCCGAAAACAAACTTTGTTCTAACACAAAATCTGCCCCGGCCGGGAATCGAACCCGAGACCCCTCGCTTTGCAGACAGGGTTTCTACCAACTTGGCTACGGAGTCGTCAATTCATTTGTTTCATATTCTGGCCACAAAACATATTTCTATAAGATGGATCTTTAGGATATTTATAATAACAATATTTACGTACTTCTAGAAAAAAAAAACGTGTCAAAGCTGCGTCGTGATTGAAATTACGAGTCAACTGAGCTCAAACGCAAGTGATCGCGTCCTTTCATTCAGAATCTATAAACTTCATTGGGACATGAAACGCCTGCGTTCCAGTGGAGCAAATTCCCAGTACAGCAACATTGGTGGCTGACGATAAGCCGCGGACGACCGCTCTCCTTTGTCCGCTCCTCTTTGTTTTACTGCCACAATGAGGCACTCTGGATCGTATCAAGAGTAATCTGGATGCGAATTTCAATACAGAATCCCTGCTGCCGAAACTAAACTAAAATACTAATATGAGTAGGTACAAACGTATTTAGGTAAAATGAATTCGTTTAAAAAATATTCTCTTCGTATTTTATTAAATACATTTTTCATACCAACTGCTCGACAAGGACCAATTATATGTGATATGATGATGTAGTCTCAACGTTTTTTTTTTTTTTTTATGTTATTTGGTAACGAGACGAGCTGGTCGTTTGCCTGATGGTAAGCATAACGCCGGCCCATAACGATTGCAGTGCCACCCAGAACTTTGAAACACAAAGGCCTGCGCGGCACTGCAATGCGCTCGTTACCCTGAGACATTAGGTATTAAGTCTCATAAGCCCAGTAATTTCACTGGATACTCTGATCATCAAACCGGAACACAGTAATGCTTGCACACTACTGCTTGGCGGCAGACTTCACGAGCAAAGCGGTGGTAACAACCCAGAGCAAAACGTAAAGCAAAGCATTGCCTCCCTAGAGAGAGAAAATTGTACCTATGAAAATCCCAAGGGAATTTCCGAGCAAGGAGGTTAGAATGAAAACTCAGCATACGGCGGGCATTATAAGAGTTCATTCGAAAATCGAACTGGCCACCATAGGCATAACAAAAAAAAAACAAAAATAAGGCAGCTTTAAGCCTTATGTATCCTTTAAGCTTTATGTAGGCTTAGCTTTTTATTGTCTCGCATGTGTGAAAAGTAGAGTATTGAACTCTAGGATAAAGCCTGTCTTCGCCACGGGCGGCTTGAACCCCTCGCTGCGCTCCAGTCCTTCGCTAGTCCAAAATAAACTGCCAGTGACGTAAGACACTGCTATATCCTCTTGATCTTGATGCATAATCTACTATTATAATAAGTACCTACCTAACAATCTTCTTACCTATACATCATATCTACCTAACTATATACCTATATCCTTATAATGTCTTTATTGCCTCAGCCAGGCACGTATACAGAGGGGAAGATAGTTCGGATTTATCCCCCCCCCCCCCCCAAAACTGACGTTACATAAAATAAAGGAGTCATAACTACTGACAAATACGAAAGGTCACATGGTTGTTATGTGGTGACATGCACCACAGGTGTCGCACCGTGCCGCGCCGCACACGCGCCGCACTGCGGCCGCATTGCAAGCCGGCCGCATACTGACCGCGCTGCGCCGCGCATACGCAGGCGTGAGATCGCGCACGGTATAGGCCCGGCACTAGTTGCCGTAGTTAGTTTTTGTACATAGGTAATAGGAAACGTCGAAATAAACATGAAGTATTGCAGTAACACAGCAGCCTTTTACTTGCCTTCGCTCCTCCAAACCCCACTACAGTTTCAATGTTTGTCCCCCCCCCGAACCAAAAGTTTGGATACGTACCTACCTGGCCTCAGCTTGCCATTATTAGTACATTTTGGATGGTTCTTCAGATATCAATTATAAAATGCAGTAATCGACTGCATATTATGGTAGGTACCAATTATATACATAAGTGGTATATTATTACTAATTTATTATCAGTATCTTCTACTTATATAAAGGCAAACCTAAATCACAGTAGTATAACTCTCCCAGCTGTTTTAAAACTACCCTATTTATCGGTACCGAACCAAACAAACTCCAGAGCTCCGGCCATCAATGGTCGAACGGAACAGTCTAACTTCCGAAGCCCGTATATCCTAAGTCTCAAAGTAAACAACAAGTCCACGGTGTAAAAACGGTCGAGAGAGCCGAAAGATTGGCAGGCGTCGCCAAACAATCGGAAAACTCCGCGCGGTGTTCAGTGGTCTGTGAGCGCTAACTGCCCCTATGGGACCGGATGTACGCGTTGAAAGGATTTAGGGAGGCCTAATCTTTTTGGTTATTCAAAACCTATTCGAAGTTCTTTTTTATAATTTCTAGAATTAACTGTCGCTATTTATTTTGCAACATTTTTTTATTTTAGATTTAACATTTTTTTTACTTAATCACTAATACATAACAAATCCTACACTAACTGCGGCGCAAGTACGGATCTTTTCGGTCGATAATATTCGATAAAATTGACAGTTAAAATCGATAAAACCCACTTTATCGAGTTGAATTGTCAATTTTATCGACCCGAATAGATCCGTACTTGCGCCGCTGGTACGGACGATTGTGCGGACATTAATATTAGGTACTTAATTATTTAATTTTATTCACCTACCTATCGATGTTATAAAATGTACATTTTATTGAACGTCTTTAATTTTAAAAGTAAACACTACATCTAACCTATCTAGCTACAAAAACAGTTGGATAATCTACAAGCATTTAGCCATAAAAAAAAAAAAATTAAATGTTTTGTATTTCTCACTTTTGTATCTACTTTAGAAAAACTGAAGAATGGGATGCTTTAACGACGGTTTAGTTCCACATTATGTCTACAATATTCCTGCAGATTGCTCAATGGTATAGTGATCTCTGATTGAGAAGAATCTGCGCGTTCTATATTGCTCATCTAATCGTGTGAAATAAATATAGTTGATGATGTTGACTCCGAAATTCTTGAGACGACTTCTTTTGGCTTAGAAGCCGTAGCCCCATCTAGCAGACCTCGACTTTGTAGCGATTGTATACTCCGTGTAACGTATACCTACTGTAACGTAATACGTTACAGTATAAATCGAATGGCGAAAAACTTCGCTTTATTTTAACCATAATATATAGATTTTAAAGTGTTTACCGACACTAGCGAATGTTCACGTAAATATATATTTACCTACGCGCAAAAATTTCCCTACCAACAGCACCTTAACCAACTGGTTGAGGCATCTGGTCTATATAATAAGAAAACGCAGGTTCGAATCCTGTTGGCACCGAAATTATTGAGAGATATATTTTACGTTTACATTCGCTAGCGTCGATAGGTAAACACTTTAAAATATATTTAACAATCATCCAAGAAAGTTTGTACAGAAGCGGCGCGGCGGCCGAGAATCCATCCCGCGGGCTCTCTCGCTTTGCAGGCAGACTTAGGTAACTATAACTACAAAGATAGCCACGAAGCTCTACATATTATTGTATGCGAAGGTATCTCGTTGATGCGTAGGTATAAAATATAGGTTTAAAAACATTTCCAATTCTAAGCTTGGAAATGATCTTAGCACGGCCTGTTGAAACTGCCCCATTGCTTGCAGTTCCTACTTGTCTAACTTTTCAGTCCGCCGGCTTCGTAAATTTTTCATCAACTCTTCCCGGAACGAAAACTCCATAACTTTCAGTATCGAAACCCGGAGCAAATTAAATAATATTTTGCAACTTAATGGAACACTGAAGGAAGACTCATGATTAAATTTAAACAAGTATGCTTCGCTCCGATGAAATGTAAAGTGTGCCCTGACAATAAGCAATTTTAAATTGCGACCAATGTTTCCCATTACTCATTAATTATTTTTCAGCGGAACAGCGCGTAATTACAGCTTTATTACCTACCAATACCGTGGAGGCTTGTCAACAAACTGGTTTCACAAACACTCGAAAATAAAGTGATTTGTTTTATGCTAATAACGCTCGCCCATTTTAATCCTATACATTTTGAACGGCAACCTTAGATCGATATTAAAGAACAAGTCAATCCTTCCACGACTTATCTCAAGCTAACACACGAAATAACTAGTTTTTATCACCTACACCATCTAATTACCAATTTTCCAGTTAACTGAACGGTAAGACCAAATGATTGACCGATTCAATCAGGCCGAGAGTGAACGAGGATCGGTTAAGAACGGGAAAAAATTGATTGCGTTGAATCAATTCATTTGCGGGTACATTGGGTTTTTGTTGATGTGTTCAGCGCCATTTTTCATTGAACGTCTCGGCGCAACTTGGATAAAGTGTGTACTTTAATTAATTTGTTTTTTTGCTTGAATGAGACAGCGCTTAACATTTTGATGAGTTTCCAATTCCAATCTCATTTTGAATTCTGTCTAAAAGCTGGACTCGGAGTTGCAATTTCGCCGTGCAAATGTTAATTTTTAAGGTCTAAAGAGACATCTCTCATTCACTTAACCGGGCGGAGGATGCAGAAAGCCTGGGCCCCGATCGCGCTAATTTGAAATGACAGCGTACGGTTATTGTTTAGTTGCAGTTTGATCCCAACTGTAGTTTAGTTTCGGTTCAACTGTGTAGAATTCGGTATTGCGCTAAAGTCCAAACACCAATCGTTTCAGAATCGTGACTGACACGTTACCACATGTTGGTTATTAGAGATGTAATTATTGGATAACAGCTATTTGAGCTACAAAATGCTAAATCGAGCATCGATTGGACATTTGAAACTGGTACAACTCTAGTTTTGGCAGCTGACAGCGGAACATGGCGACCAAAGAGAATATATAATCCCGGCTGATGGCGACTGTCAAATGCAAAATATGCAATATAAAAAACATTTTCAATCTTTTCAAGCGTTTATTATAAAAAAAACTGAGTTATGAAGTGTTTGGTTGGTGATGAAGTGTAGATACGCAGACACATTATGCCCAGAAAGTACTTGCTTTACAGTTGTGATTATAAACACATTTAAAATATGTATTTACTTCCGGAGTTAGATTATTTTAGTTGCGAAATGTTTTCGATGATAGAAGAGCGCCGCAGATGAACAACAGCGCATCAGCTAGAGCTCATGATAGAGCTTAAAGAAGGACACCCAGTTCTTGCGCTGCACCGCATCCTAGCCGTGTGACGCCGCCGCCGCCGCCGTTGCGCGGCGCCCTCGTTCAGTCAGCTCTCGCGAGACGCCTCCACTGCCGTCAATGGATTGTAGGGGATGTGTGCTCTGTTTGTTATATTATGCAGCACACAGCATGCATTCTTGCAACAGCTGCCGCATGCAGTTTTCAATGTACTAATAAACACCTGCAATAAAACACTTTTTGTATTATTAAATGCCGATGCAACCAAAACCTAAAACAAAATCAATGTTAGATACCTATATATGTTGATAGCACAAGTATAATATTACTGTAATATAAAGTAAGCTTTGCCTATCATTGTAGGTAATAGGTAATAACCTTAACAATGGCTAGCATAATGTTCAAAGGAAACCAACCAATGTTAGATGTTGAGGTATCATCTTAGTGGTATTCCACTCATCAAAAATCTTTGTCAAAGTTGCATTTGATCAAATAACTTGGATGATTTCATCAGTTTGTTCAGTTTGTAGGAACATCACAGTTTGATCAAAGATTATGACAACGATAATAGCAGCATTAATGGTCCAAAATCCAACTACGCAAAACACTGTGCAAAAATTACTAATCAAACTTGGACAAAGATCTTTGACTAGCGGATTGTAGACTAGTTAACATAACCTTACCTTGGTTTCAACATCCAAACCATCAGAACGTATATAGCGTGAACGGCATATGAGTAGTCTAGTCTGTGATTAATTGGCGAGTAAATTCCTTAGACAGTATGTATCGTTTTGCAAACTGCCTATCATTCATATTATAAAATCCACACATAAGTCTTGCACTTGTATTTTTCTTTTTCGGTTAGACCCGAGAAACCGCTATATCGAATTCATGGGCCTTCTCCAATAAATCCAAATACGCAATCATCCTACGTATTAAAGTTTTTACTGTTTTCGATGAATTTACAATCAAAATTATTAAATTACAACAGAAACGCTCCGACAAAAGTTGCCTCTTTCTAACTTTGTTACAACCGTTCATTTGACAGCGTTTGTTGTCGAGAAACGTCTGAACTTTTGGTAAAACTATTAGCGCGATACGAAACGGTCAAAAAGTTGTAAAGCGGTTGTGGTTTAATAGCGGTTTGGTTGATAATTTTTAACGCGATTGCCCTCCATATGGAGGGCAATCGCGTTAAAAATTATCAACCAAACCGCTATTAAACCACAACCGCTTTACAACTTTTTGACCGTTTCGTATCGCGCTAATAGTTTTACCAAAAGTTCAGACGTTTCTCGACAACAAACGCTGTCAAATGAACGGTTGTAACAAAGTTAGAAAGAGGCAACTTTTGTCGGAGCGTTTCTGTTGTAATTTAATAATTTTGATTGTAAATTCATCGAAAACAGTAAAAACTTTAATACGTAGGATGATTGCGTATTTGGATTTATTGGAGAAGGCCCATGAATTCGATATAGCGGTTTCTCGGGTCTAACCGAAAAAGAAAAATACAAGTGCAAGACTTATGTGTGGATTTTATAATATGAATGATAGGCAGTTTGCAAAACGATACATACTGTCTAAGGAATTTACTCGCCAATTAATCACAGACTAGACTACTCATATGCCGTTCACGCTATATACGTTCTGATGGTTTGGATGTTGAAACCAAGGTAAGGTTATGTTAACTAGTCTACAATCCGCTAGTCAAAGATCTTTGTCCAAGTTTGATTAGTAATTTTTGCACAGTGTTTTGCGTAGTTGGATTTTGGACCATTAATGCTGCTATTATCGTTGTCATAATCTTTGATCAAACTGTGATGTTCCTACAAACTGAACAAACTGATGAAATCATCCAAGTTATTTGATCAAATGCAACTTTGACAAAGATTTTTGATGAGTGGAATACCACTAAGATGATACCTCAACATCTAACATTGGTTGGTTTCCTTTGAACATTATGCTAGCCATTGTTAAGGTTATTACCTATTACCTACAATGATAGGCAAAGCTTACTTTATATTACAGTAATATTATACTTGTGCTATCAACATATATAGGTATCTAACATTGATTTTGTTTTAGGTTTTGGTTGCATCGGCATTTAATAATACAAAAAGTGTTTTATTGCAGGTGTTTATTAGTACATTGAAAACTGCATGCGGCAGCTGTTGCAAGAATGCATGCTGTGTGCTGCATAATATAACAAACAGAGCACACATCCCCTACAATCCATTGACGGCAGTGGAGGCGTCTCGCGAGAGCTGACTGAACGAGGGCGCCGCGCAACGGCGGCGGCGGCGGCGTCACACGGCTAGGATGCGGTGCAGCGCAAGAACTGGGTGTCCTTCTTTAAGCTCTATCATGAGCTCTAGCTGATGCGCTGTTGTTCATCTGCGGCGCTCTTCTATCATCGAAAACATTTCGCAACTAAAATAATCTAACTCCGGAAGTAAATACATATTTTAAATGTGTTTATAATCACAACTGTAAAGCAAGTACTTTCTGGGCATAATGTGTCTGCGTATCTACACTTCATCACCAACCAAACACTTCATAACTCAGTTTTTTTTATAATAAACGCTTGAAAAGATTGAAAATGTTTTTTATATTGCATATTTTGCATTTGACAGTCGCCATCAGCCGGGATTATATATTCTCTTTGGTCGCCATGTTCCGCTGTCAGCTGCCAAAACTAGAGTTGTACCAGTTTCAAATGTCCAATCGATGCTCGATTTAGCATTTTGTAGCTCAAATAGCTGTTATCCAATAATTACATCTCTAATAACCAACATGTGGTAACGTGTCAGTCACGATTCTGAAACGATTGGTGTTTGGACTTTAGCGCAATACCGAATTCTACACAGTTGAACCGAAACTAAACTACAGTTGGGATCAAACTGCAACTAAACAATAACCGTACGCTGTCATTTCAAATTAGCGCGATCGGGGCCCAGGGGGTGTTTCAAAGCTTTCAATTTGTCCGTTGTAATTAGACAGTGACATTTGAGTTCCGCGTCGCTTGTATCTGCCATGAGTTAAGTCAATTTAATTAATGTAAGTCTACGTACATCAGACTAACAACAGTAATTGAAATAGGTAGCTTTAAAAAGCTCTTCAATTTACGCTTTGTTAGGTCTTGATTTACAAGTTTCTTTTTTCTTACCTTCTCGTAGCTACCGTACCTTCTCCTTCTATTTTTGTTTTCCTACACACCATAACCAGAGTTTGTTTGCTAATCTCAGAAACCACTGGTCCGATTTCAAACATGTTTTCACTAATAGGAAGGTTCAATCCCCGAGTGCTATAAGAGTCACACTGTTACGCGAGTATGACTCGATGGGAATACTTCTCAAAAAATGTTGCAACCAGTAACCGTGTGACTCGGTGGGAAAAAATTCCAATGGGTCACCATTGTGGTTCGTTTGGTTAGTAACCCACCCTATTAGTCCGGTAGCGCTAGCACTTTTTGGGGTCATAACTTACCATAATTCTAGAGTAGCTAATTTTTTGCCTGAGGATACAGTTGTACATAAAAAGCTTATTATTGAGTTTTGTGTCACATCGTGCACTTGCATTTTCAGGAATTCAATGGTTTGTGACTGTTTTGTTTAAATCAACATAAAACTGTCAAAATACTTTTTGAGTTTAAAAATATGATGGTATTCTATCTAAGATAGCCTGAGTAGTATGCAAACCTAATTTGTGTCAGTTTCATTAATTACAAACTGACATACGGTCAGTATGCAAAAACTTTGACAAAATAAAATCAGATTTGAAAATTTAGACACGACATAATTCAGATCACCTAAATATGCCCATTAAATAAATTTGTGCCTAATTAAGCCACAGGTTTTGACGATAATTAATTATTTAGCTTTTCCAAGCTTTTGTAGCTTCAAAAAAGTATTGCCATTATTAGAGTTTACATATTCAATATCATAAATGCATGACAGATCGACAGTGTAAATTTGTGTCATTTTCATCCACGATTTACATGAAAAAACACAAACAAACGTTTGTGGTTTCTCCGAACGAGAGCTACAGGCGGCAGCGACGCGCGGGGGGTATAAATACCTACGTACACAGCTCGCCCGCGCCGCGCGCCGCTCCGCTCGACTCCTTTCGTATCGTCCGCGCCGATGTAGGTACTTATATAGCGTAGTATGGAATATTGACTCTTTTACGTAATGAACAAATGGGTAGGTATAGAGATAAAAATAATGACGTAGGTACCTATTTAGAATCTAGTAATCTCAATATGAATTACTTACCTACCTAATTTTCTTATTTAGTGGGTTAACAAGTTCGAGAATCGACCCGACAACCTGGTGTATCAGAGCTTCTAAACCGAATTACTCTATGGAGTTACCAAACCCATAAACTTTATTTTAGGTACCTACGTCCTTTAGGTTTCATTAAAAAAAGTAAAATAGATCTTATTACAACATAGCATAAAGTATGTTGTTGAATGATATCGCCGAGGACTTTGACATAAGCCGCCTTCGTCGCGATCGGTGTTTTTGAGAATGTAAACAAACAGAATGAAAGCAACCTTATTACTCAATGAATAAAGTATATTTTTAAATGTTGCTGTTCCGTACTATGGTAAAAGCCGCTTTGCGTGTTTTATTGTTTCTTTCGCTTTTACTGTACCTAGGTAAATATTTTAATTGCCGCATATATTTTACACTAGCTGCTCACCCGCGGTTTCACTCGCGCGGAGGTATTGGATTTCACGGTTTTTATTTTTTTGCGCGGATTCATAATTATTTTTCTAAAATTAAAGTAGCCTAAGTTACTCCTTGTATCATCAGCTATCTGCCAGTTAAAGTCCCCGCAAAATCGATCCAGCCGCTAGCCGTTTCGGAGATTACCCGGAACAAACAGACAGACAGACAGACAGACAGACAAAAATTTTAAAAATGGTTGTTTTGCTATAGGTACCGTATATACTTTTATGGGATTCAAAGTCCCATCTAGGGCTGCGGTGCGATGGATGAATGAAACTGCTGTTTGTGAACTATTATGTGTAATGTCTTTCACGAGTCACAATCAAAGTCACAGATGTATACACTTGGGCGATGCCCAGTTACGACTATGTCGGTGGTGGAGTGAAACACAGATCTCAACACCAGGAAAACACTTGTAATTAATAACGCAAGTCTTGGAGAGATAGTGAAAAAGTTGCGCGCTCAAAAGTGACAGCTCTACCACAGAGAACGTAGAATGCTCGAGTGACGTTTGGAAACATATCCAAACGCCACACCACCCCCCTACGGAGAAGGAGAATCCGTGAAAGAAAAACCAAAAGACTAGAGGTCGAAGGGCTTAGAAAAATGAACCCTCCGTCCCGATCGAGTGGTATATTGTGGTTTAACAGAGAGTGGAGATGGTGCAGGTGGTACCTGTGGAGAGAATGGCGCTGGTAAGGGTGCGGATTGCACTGGTGGAGGCACAGGTGCTGATGGTACTGGTGCAAGTGGCACTGGTTGTTTAAAATAGGTCGAGTGCTCAATAAACGCTGGTTTGACTCTATCGACGCTTACTGTAATCTGTTTGCCTCTGACTTCAATATTTAATGTCTTACCGTCCTCAGACCTTGTTAAAATTTTATGAGGGCCGGTATAGGGCGGCTGTAGAGAACGTCGAACAGTGTCGTCTCTAAGCATAATGTGAGTTGCGGTAGTAAGCTCTTTGAAGATAAACGGGGCGGGCTTAGTGTGTTGTGACGCCGAGATGGGACGTAACTTGGCCATATGTCGTCGCAATCTTACGACAAAGTCTGCCGGATCCTCATGTCCTGATAGTTGAGGAGGTACCAAATAGTCTCCTGGAAGACTTAAGGTCTCGCCGTAGAGCAATTCCGCGACTGTTGTCTGTAAATCCTCCTTAAAGGCTGATCGCATTCCTAGCAATACCAAAGGCAAGGCGCTCAGCCACGAATCATCGTGGCACATAAGAGAAGCCTTAAGTTGCCTGTGCATACGCTCAACGAGGCCATTAGCACACGGGTGATAGCTAGTTGTGCGGACTCTTTTCGTACCGCACATGTCTGTAAGGCGTCTGAATAAGTCAGCTTCGAACTGGCGTCCCTGGTCAGTGGTAATAATAGAGGGGACTCCGAAGCGCGAAATCCAACCAGCCACAAAAGTATCCGCTACCTCTTCCGCTGTAATGCCACACATTGGCCAAACCTCGGGCCACCGAGTGTAACGGTCAATGGCAGTTAGGCAATACAGGTAGCCCTTGCAAGACGGTAGGGGGCCAATGATGTCAATATGGACATGTTTGAGCCTAGATGTGGGGCTGGAAAAATGTCCGAGCGGTGATTGTGTATGCCGGGTCACTTTACTACGTTGGCAGGCCACGCAATTTTGACACCAATGGCGGCAATCTTTGGCAATACCTGGCCAAACGAAACGTTCCGAAACCAATCGGATAGTTGCTTTGGAGCCCGGGTGACTTAAGTTATGCAGTTGGTTAAAAATTTTCCTCCGCAAAGGTTCCGGAACAAATGGCCGTGGTCGTCCAGTGGACATGTCACAGACCAGTGAAGTATTGGTACCAGGAACTACGACGTTTTCCAATTTAAGGGATGAATTTATATCATTACGATACTTCTTCAGCTCGTCGTCAAGCTTCTGACAAGAAGATAAAGCAGAATGGTCAGTTTCGAAACTGACTGCTTCTATACGGGACATAGCGTCCGCTACCGTGTTGTCGGCTCCTTTTACGTAGACAATGTCAGTTGTAAATTGCGAGATGAACGAGAGCTGATTTAGCTGGACCGGTGGAAGCTTCTCACGACGTTGCGAGAATGCGTAAATTAACGGCTTGTGGTCGCTGTAGATGGTAACGTGCTGAGCCTCCAAGATATGCCGATAGTGTTGCACGCTCTCGTACACTGCGAGAAGCTCTCGATAGTATGCCGGCCATTGGGACTGCCGGGGATTCAGCTTCTTACTGAAGAAACCCAGAGGCTCCCAAGCATTATCTATTTGCTGCTGGAGGCAGGCACCAACGTGAGTACTTGAGGCGTCGGTGAAAAGTCCTAAAGTGGCGTTAGGCAGAGGGTGAGCTAAGAGAGCAGCAGACGTCAAGCTGTCTTTGCAAGCCTTGAAACATTTTTCAAGCTCTGGCGTCCAGGTGACTGGCGTGGAGCCTTTGCCTTGGGAGGCAACGATCGCTTCGACAAGCGGTGCTTGCAATTCTGCAGCGTTACGCAGAAATCGTCGATAATAGTTGACCATCCCAATAAATCGGCGGAGGCCTTGAACGGTCTTAGGGAGAGGAAAATCCTGAAGAGCTTGAATGCGTTCAGTAGGTGGGCGCGTGCCTTCAGCTGAAATAAGGAATCCGAGGAAAATAACCTCGGAAACACCGAACAAGCATTTGGACGGATTGATGACAACTCCATAATCTTCAAGACGCTTGAAGAGAATACGGAGGTGCTCAGCATGCTGCGAAGCGTCGCGCGAGTACACCAAGATATCATCAATGTAGGCAAAGCAGAAATCGAGGCCTTGCACCACCTCATCTATGAAACGTTGAAACGTTTGGCCAGCATTACGCAGACCAAAAGTCATAAAAGGGAACTCGTAAAGACCGAAAGGAGTGGTGATAGCTGTTTTACCAATATCGTCGGCGGCAACGGGAATTTGCTGGTAAGCCTTTACGAGATCGATTGTACTAAATATGGTACAACCAGAGACGTTATGGTTGACGTCACCAATGTGGCGGACCGGGTATCTATCGGGTACGGTGCGCGAGTTCAATGCGCGATAATCTCCGCAGGGTCGCCAAGTGCCGTCGCGTTTGGGAACCATATGAAGCGGGGAGGACCACGGACTTTTCGACGGCCTTGCTGTCCCACTCTGTACCATATCATCAAAGACCTTTTTCGCTTCTTGAAGCTTCTGAGGGGCCAATCGCCTAGGTCGGCAAGAAACAGGGGCACCTTCTGTAGTCTGGATGTGGTGGACCGTGCTATGTTTGGGCTCACGTGTAAGTCCTGGTGGCTTAGTGATAGACGGAAATTCCGCTAGGAGCGCACTAAATTCGGA
The DNA here is from genome assembly GCA_907269065.1 of Crocallis elinguaria. NCBI lineage: Eukaryota > Metazoa > Arthropoda > Insecta > Lepidoptera > Geometridae > Crocallis > Crocallis elinguaria. The sequence goes on along the minus strand of OU026079.1, from coordinate 2,757,680 downwards.
CGGTGAAGCAGAAACAAGTTTAACGCTAGCCTGGTTCAGAGTTGCGATAGCGGCAACGCATGACAAACTAGTTTCGCCATCGCCAAGCCGCTTACTGGCACAATCGGGTAAGAGCCTGTAGTGTGCCAGAAAATCGGAACCGATTATGGCGATGTTGACGTCGGCAATGATAAAATTCCACCGAAACACACGTCGTAGACCTAGGTTCAGCGACAATTGCATGTGACCAAAAGTTTTGATCTCAGTACCGTTGGCAGCAGCCAGTGTATAATTTGACAACGGTGGTCGATTAGCTAACCAATGGTAGGGATAACAGGAGAGGTCTGAACCTGTGTCGATTAGAAAGCGTCGTTTGGATACACTATCTGTAACAAATAATCGGCGACTCTCCGGAAGGCAGTCAGTCGTCGCCGCTAAAAACTGCCGCTCGCGTTTTCCGCCGGCGGTTGCATCCAGGTACAGGGCTTGACGCATTTGACAGCATTTGCACCAAATTTGCGATGGTAGAAACATAACTTATCGGGGGTCCGCGAGCGTTCGCGCTGATTTGAGCGGTCCCTCGCCATGTTCCTACCACGATCAGCAGTAAGGGCGGCGAGTTGGCTTGTGAGCTCATTGAGTCGCCGTGTGATGTCGTCAAGCAATGAGGGCGAAACGGCAGATGTACTTGCAGAGAAAACCGCTGATGAAAGTGGAGCAGCCAAACCAGGTGAGACTTCCAAAATTTTGTCCGCTAACTCTGCGATTTTGTCTAGGGTGAGCTCAGACTGAGCGGCTAAGATAGCCTGGAGATGCTGAGGAAGACGGCGCATCCAAAGTTGGCGCAGTATATGTTCGTCCGTAAGAGTATTCCCGGCTAACGACCTCAGATGTCGTAAAAACTGGGAAGGGCGGCGGTCGCCCAGCTCCTCATCACTAACAAGCTGCCGGACACGTTGCTCTTCAGATGTTGACAATCTACGGATCAGCTCAAACTTCAGTCGACAATATTTATCTTGAAGTGGTGGCTGAAGAATAATATCCTCAACTTCACCTATAACCCGGGTATCCAACTGAGCGACAACATAATCATACTTTGTCTGATCAGCAGAAATGCCAGAAATAGCAAACTGTGCTTCCACCTGTGCAAACCAAACAGCGGGACGGTCCGGCCAAAAGGGCGGAAGTTTGACAGCTACTCTACATATTGAGAGAGACTGAGAAGCAAGGGAAGGGTCTGTGAGGAGTGTGTCCGACTTAGCAGTTGTAGACTGTGAAACCTTGTATTTCTGCAATTCTTCTGTTAAAATTGCATTTTGCTGCTGTAACAAAGTGTTTTCCTCATGTAAGAGTTCCATGCTTCGTTCCATATTAAAATTAAGATTCTAAATATTATGAAGACAGCACCACTCTATAACAGAATATTATGTCTATGACAAATGTATATGTATAAGTAGCAATGGTGCAGCACACAAATCGCAAAATAGAAAAACACAAAATAAACTTGCAAAACAATACAATAACAAGACAAAAATTACACACAAATAAAATCAAAAACTTTGTTAACGGATAGCGGCTACAGTTATTGAATATAATTGCCCTCTCATGCAAAAATGCTATGGGTTAGTTTGTATAATGCTTTAAAATTTCTTACAATTGTATACAGCGGGCCCTTAACAAAATATGACACAGCACCCTTAACAAGTGTTATATTAATATTCTATATTTATATTAATAATCTTTAAAATGTAAGCAATGAAGGTCCCATAACAGAAAATGTGTGAGTAACTTATGCCTTAAACAAAAAGTGTTCAACCTGACCCGGAGAAATTATCAATTAAGTAAACGTAACAAAAACCACCATGTTATTAATTGGTATTTTAACAGAGATTCACCACAACCAAAGTAAAAGAAAGTTAGTACGTGCGTGCACAAGCTCAGGTGTCCACAGGATGCCAATGATGTTTGATAAACTGCCAACTTGTATTACTCGCAGTGCAGTGTGGCTCAACTCGAAGAATATTGAAGTTGGCGCACGAAGTATGTACACTCGATGAGTGCTTACGACTGGAGTGACGAAGTACGCTAGTACGGGGCAATCTGCCGACTTGTAGGGCTCGTAGACAACACGATGTATGGTCACTGTTGACGTGACTGATTGCGGGGTCACCAATATGGGATTCAAAGTCCCATCTAGGGCTGCGGTGCGATGGATGAATGAAACTGCTGTTTGTAAACTATTATGTGTAATGTCTTTCACGAGTCACAATCAAAGTCACAGATGTATACACTTGGGCGATGCCCAGTTACGACTATGTCGGTGGTGGAGTGAAACACAGATCTCAACACCAGGAAAACACTTGTAATTAATAACGCAAGTCTTGGAGAGATAGTGAAAAAGTTGCGCGCTCAAAAGTGACAGCTCTACCACAGAGAACGTAGAATGCTCGAGTGACGTTTGGAAACATATCCAAACGCCACACTTTCATATGCATTTGGTAAAAAGCTGTTATTTTGATATTACAAACAGACACTTCAATTTTATTTATTTGTATATAGATTATTTATCATCCAAATGTTTCCAGTGATACTGTTTCGAGTTTTTCGGTTCGACAATTTTATCGAACCGAGTTCCGTACTCGCGCCGCTGTTCATCTTTCAAATGTCGGCCGGAACCACGTAGGTCCGGCGGCAAAAAAAAAACCAGTTAGACCTTATTCAGTTGTGATAAGGTTCAAAATAGATTAACCATTATGATCGAATAAAAATGCTAACTATATTGAACCTTAATGTCGGCCGGAACCACGTAGGTAAAAAAAACAGTTAGACCTTATTCAGTGGTGATAAGGTTCAAAATAGCTTGAACTAATAGAATTGCTATTAAAATTGCTAAGGCTACCTGTTTCCCCCGCACCGGCCCCTTTGGGACCCTCCGACATTAGCACGCGCCGCGCGCCTGTGTGCCCCGCGGCACCGCCCGCTGACCCCGCACTCACACACACAAGAGTTGCGCGCCAAAACGTTTGTTTTCTTTTTCAATAAGATTCCATGGATAAAAATGACACAAATTTTGGATAGTGTTTCGTTACATTATAGTCATAATAAAGACGTAAACTCTAATACATTTTTGTGGCTTTTACAGGATGTTTTACGAAAAAATTAAAATTGCTACAAAAGATGTGGATGAATTTGACACAAATTCTTTTGAACAACAGATACCAGTGATCTAAAACGCATAACACCTATTTAACACAGGCGAATATTCTTTTAGAGCTATTTAGGCCACGTGTTAGGTATTGGTTAAAAAACAGTGTTCCCGTGGACGGAAATGACACAAAATGCATATGTACATCGGCTACTACTTCGTTAGTATCACGAAAGTGAAATTTTCTACTCTGATATTCTTTTCGTCCGATATTGTTCGAAAAGACAAATACCTAAATATCTACCTACCCAAGTACCCAAAATGACACAAATTAAGGAATTAGGTTGTGCTAATGGTCTAGAACCTATATGCAAAAAACCAAAGATTTTAATATTTTCGAAACCTCAAAACCTAGCGCTATCCGTCTATATATGCTATGTAACCTGATTCCACGCGTACGAAGCAGCGGGCAGAGACTATAGTAATAACTAATACTAGAGGTAAAGTTGGAACTAGGTACTCATCCTATTCTGTAATTTCTTTTACTGATAGAAAGCTACCTCATCCCCTAATATTTATCATAGGCTATTATGGTTTATTATGATACTAGCATTCCCCTGCGGTTACGCTCCCGCTTGTTTGGTACTACTCAACTCTATAACAAACCGATTTCGATGAAATTTGGTGCGTAAATATAAAGATTATAATAAACGGAATTATATTTTAGTCTAATAACATGCATGCGATGTCGCCAGCAAAAGCTAGTATTGTTACACAATGGATATGCATAATGAAACACGTTTTAATATTTAAAATTTAATCAAGTTCCCACACAATACAAATAAAAAACTAAAATACATCAGTCATTCATTAATTTATAGAATCACACAATTATTTATGTTATTTTAGTAATTATTATTTCTTAAATCTGTACGTTATATACCTATTAGACTTAATTTAGCTATAAATCCTGTTACAGGTATAGATTTATTAAAGCTAAAAAACCTATTGCTAACATGAAACATCTGTTTGTATGCGATTTTCAGACCCTGACCCCCTGATGCTTAGCGTTCGTAAAATGTGAATTTGTGAGGTACTTTTCAAAAGTTGTTCATCCATTTTTCTGCTCTTTCCCAAAATTATGAATGTGAAACAGACAATGTAATTTCCAACTGGAATAAACTACCTTTGATGAAAACGGGCCCGCTTAGTTCTTCCTGCCTTTGTCCCATTTTAAACGGTGTCCGCGCGTCTTTACAAACATACTGCTTTTAGCACAGATATCTATGGATTTTAGCTATTGCTTTTACGGATGGCAATCTAAAAAAGCAGTCATTTTGACCATTAATTTTTTGTAGATAAATAATTCACTATTTGGAAAATTTCAGCACTGACAGAATTAATTATTACTAGCCTATATTTTTTATTAAGACCTAAATAATTAGATTTATGAATACTACTTGTACCTAAGTCTTTGAAAAGCACCTCCTCTCATATCAATTTCACGAATCACCATATTACAATTTCAGGCAAGCAGTTACACAATACATTGTACTTACGTCAATTTTCGCCTTGTGCCTGACAAAATAGGTGAAATATTACACTTGCAAATTCAAGTCATAAAAGTGTCACGTCTGATACTAAAACTATATTTCAAAGGACCTTTTGAGTCATATTTATAAAAATAAACAATAATTTATTTATTGAAAGTGTAAAAATACAGAATACGGTATCAAAAACGCACACTAACTTAATAGGTCGGGGAAAAAGTTCCTTCGCATTTTTTAAGAAAATTCAAAACATTTTTTTTTATAGTTTATTTACATTTAACTAAAGTATGTAGGTACCATTTTGTTCGATAACTTTTTGCCATCTTGTAGGTAGGGACATGATCCCATTGCTATATAAATTTTGGGACTTCTGATCAAAATACCGCGACAAGTGGTTTTGGCAGTCCTCTCGTGATGTTAACCTGACACTGCCTAAAGAAATCTGAAGAGACCGAAACAGGTGGAAATCTGAAGGTGCAAGGTCAGGACTATACGGCGGATGCATTAACACCTCCCAGCCAAACTCTCTTAATTTTTTCTGAGTGGCTAAAGATGTGTGAGGTCTAGCGGTATCATGAAAAACCATGAAATGAAAACCACACCCCTTCTGTTGATTAATTCCGGCCGCTTTCTCTCAACTTCTTGCTTTAATCTCATCAGTTGTTCGCAGTAGAGTTCAGAATCGATGGTCCTGCCTGGTGGTAACAGCTCATAATGAATAATGCCCTTCCAATCCCACCACACACACAGCATCACCTTGTTGCGAGTTAACCCGGGTTTCGCCACAGTCTGTGAAGCCTGACCGGTCTTTGACCACGACCTTTTTCGCACGTTCTTGTCGTACGTGATTCACTTTTCATCACCAGTTATCTGCTTCTTCAAAAATGGTTCGGTTTCATTATGTCGTAGTAAAGAATCACAAATGAGTACACGGTTCATTAGCAATTCATTAGGTTTCTTTCAGTGAGCTCGTGAGGTACCCAAATATCGAGCTTTTTTGTGTACCCAGTTTTTTTCAAATGCGCCAAAACTGTTTTGTGGTCAATTCCCAGTTCTTCAGCTACGTCGTAACTACTGATATGCCGATCTTGTTCCACTTTTTCAAAAATGGCATTCATTTTATCCGTAATAGGGCGACCAGAGCGACGTGCATCTTTGAAATCAAAATTTCCGGATTGAAAACGCTTAAACCAAATTTGTGCTACTCTCAGAGACACTGCACTAGGTCCATAAACATCGCAAATTTTTTTCGCGGCTTGCGTTGCATTTTTACCTTTTTTGTAGTAAAATTTTAAAATGTATCGAATTTCTTCATTAGATTCACTCATTTTGACAGTACGAAAAACAAATGAAAATCACACATTTTCCTAATTTGAATTTGGAATTATGTTCTTTAAAATTTAAACTTTCATATGATACCAAAACCAGCCATATACAAATACTATAGCCAAAGAGATTTTATTACAAGTTCATACATACTATAATGCGAAAAGACTTTTTCCCCAACCTAATATTTAAATAGCGTCGCGTCGCATTGAATTATTGTTTGAACACCAAAATTTTAGAATTTTTGTTATGGCAACATCAATACGTCTTATATAGATATCGCCAAATGTAAATTAATTTTTTTTAATATGTCAATACATAGCCTTAAAATAGTCTACAGAGAAAACTGTTTTCAGTAAGGTAAGTAATTCTAAATATTGGGTCACCTTTTCAAAATCAGAAAACATGAGACATTTTTAAGAAATTAGAACATACATTATTTTTATCCAACGTTTGCACACCCGGTGTTACTAAAATATGCTGCGCATGTAACGTTAAAGGCATCTACATTTTACAAAAAAACAATAATTAAACATTTCATAATTAAAAAAGGCTTAACTGTAAAGTAAATTTTAGGTACATTGCAACAAAACTAAATAATACCTTAAGTTTTATCAAATTACAATTAATTATTAAATAAGTTTCTTTAAATGAGTTCTACAAACTAAATTAGTCTTACAAAAGAGAGTAAATTAATTAACAAACCTTGTACGTCAGATAGGTAATGATTCCTTTTGAGGAATAAATACAAGTCATGGCCGCAGAAACGATACAAAAAGAGAAAAAAACGTTTTTTTTTATTATTTTTATATATTGGCTAACGGAAGTAGGAATACAGAAAATAGAGCTCGGTTCAAATGAAATAGCGAACAGATTCTCTTTTTAAACATAATTATTTAACTTTTGTCACAATTGGTTTAGAAAAAACAGTGATTGTATTATTACGCTTATGAACAGTGTTACCAGGAAGAATAATTAGGTGTTTTTTTTTAGTTTTTGATAGCGTTTGACCTCTATCTCACCTGCAGGATTATTTTAATTCACTCGGAATGATTCCGTGTAAGAAGCGACTGTTTCTGATCTATACGAATATTATAAACAGTAAAGTTTGTAAATTTTTGTTACTTTGTTTCTTTCTGCGCTGGTTGGATTCTAAAAAGTTCCCTTCTAAAATTTAATTTTAGTAAGGCGAAATCAATTCCAAACCAATATGCATTTATTTACCATTTTAGACCATTGCGTGTAGAAACACGTAGCCTCATACGAATCATCGTATCAAACAGTTTTCGAACGCAATTAATGGTGTACATTGTAGCGACGAATACGGTTAAATTAAGTCACAGTTAACAGCAACCAGTATGTGATCTTCCAAACAACTTATTTCGACTATGCTCGTGCTAAGAATAATTTACAATGATCATTCGAATGACAGGTGAATAAAGAATAATTATATCATTATTATTACACATATAAATTAACGGTATGCCAGGCGGCTAGTTAGTAGCCTAGAATTTTGTGATTCTTGAACATGCGGATTTCCGCGCGATGTTTTCCTTTACCGTTTTAGAACGAGTGTGGTAAATCACATAACTTGATTTAAGTAATTGTTGGGATTCAGAGCCGAGATTCGAATTAAGGTGCGCTAGATTGAAAGTCGCACAAGTTTCCGCTCGACCACACTCGCTTGGCAAGCCAACTCCAAATTAACAATCTATCACCAAGCACTTCTCGCTAGGTTCCGGCAACTGCACTTGACTAGAAACCCTATGTGAGACCTCCAGAGAAAATGATGAAAAATATGTAATTTTTCATTTGGCCTTCATCTATGACTCGGGTATATCAAAACTGTTACGAACTAAATGCGCTAATTGCTTGCTATTTGCTATAATAGTAATTTCAATTAGCATCATTTTATATGTATTTCAATCAACATTTTACATTTCACTGATAATGCCTACGCGGTGTTATTGCCCCGAAAAACAAGATGTACTACTGCATTTAATTAAACTGTGACACTGTACTAGACACAGTAAACAACATCTGAACTCAGAAAGCAATCTTCGATGTGGAGTACATTTCATGCTGCATACTTTTATTACAGGGTGGCACTCAATGTTTTATATTGAAATTTCTTACAGTAAATTTTATTTAAAGATCTTTTGACTGACGCATTTTGTTTGAGTTTTAATGACTTTAATACTAACCTTATTTTTTGTGTTTCGTTACATATTCTTTCACAGTGATTATAGTTATCATTAATCCTACTTCCTACTTAATATTATAAATGTGAAACTGTGTTTGTTGATTTGTTGGTTTGTCCTTCTTTCACGCAGTAACGGAGCTACGGATCGACGTGATTTTTGGCATAGATGTAGTTTACGGACCGGAGAGTAACATAGGCTACTTTTTATCCGGAAAAATGCACGGTTCCTATGGGAACGCGGGTGAAAACCGCGAGCAGAAGCTAGTACATTATAGAAAGCACTAAATCAAAAGTTACCTACATTATTATTATATTAATAAATCTTAACATTTCCAATTCGAAGAACCTAAAATTAGCACTCATTTTACTCTGTTCCTTACCAAGTTATACTTTAGTTATACGAAACTTATTCGTTTACATATTTCTTTTCTTCCTCTTCTTAGCTTGAGTATTCTTTATTTTCTTGAAGCTGCCAGCGGGGGTCTTGAATATGGATGATTTTGCACCCTCTCTCGTGCCCGGACAGCTTTGAAACCAACTGATTTTTGAGCAGTGACATTAGCCGCTCTATGGTTCGGCTCTGTTAGTACGTTAGAGGACGCCACGAGACGGACACATGGAATAAATGTTAGTTATGTTAAACACATTATACAGAATTAATTGAAAAATTACTGATACCATACTCATCAATTCGAATTTTATAGTTTTTTTTTAAATATTATTTGGTAACGAGACGAGATGGTCGTTTGCCTGATGGTAAGCATAACGCCGGCCCATAACAATTGCAGTGCCACTCAGAACTTTGAAACACAAAGTCCTGCGCGGCACTGCAGTGCGCCCGTTACCCTGAGACATTAAGTATTAAGTCTCATAAGACCAGTAATTTCACTGGATACTCTGCTCATCAAACCGGAACACAGTAATGCTTGTACACTACTGCTTGGCGGCAGACCTCACGAGCAAAGCGGTGGTAACAACCCGCAGAAGGGTTAGTCCTACCACTAACGAAATAATTTCAATGATTTATGTAATTAATTTTGTTATTATTGTTTTTTTTCTCTATTTTATGAAATTATTGTTTAGACATTAGAATTATGACTGATGTAGAAGTGTACGTAATTTAAAATATGAATTACCCTGTTTGTTTTGACCGGTCTAAGTGCGTAAAATATGTCAAAAGATTTGACTAAATGAATATGCTCGCGAAGTCTGCCGCCAAGCAGTAATCTGCAAGCATTACTGTGTTCCGGTTTGATGAGCAGAGTACCCAGCGAAATTACTGGGCTTATGAGACTTAATACCTAATGTCTCAGGGTAACGAGCGCACTGCAGTGCCGCGCAGGCCTTTGTGTTTCAAAGTTCTGAGTGGCACTGCAATAGTTATGGGCCGGCGTTATGCTTACCATCAGGCAAACGACCAGCTCGTCTCGTTACCAAATAGCATAAAAAATATGAAGAAGTATAGCTTTGAGTAACAAACACATAAGACACACAAGTCCACACCACACATGTATTTACCTTGCACGTTCCTCTGCAGCCGAGTGCCGTCCCGGGACAGACTGGAGCCGAACCCGGGCGCCGAGCCCGGCGCGGGCGCCGCGCGGCCCGTCGGCGCCGGCAGCCGCCGGAACTGAGTCGCCCTGCCTACTATTGGCTTCTCGATTTTAGCTGTAGGGAGAAGTTCAAATTCAAATTCAAGTCTTTATTCAAATAGGCCCCAAAGGAGCACTTATGAAAGTTAAAATGACTCTAACAGCGGGCCTCTGCAACATTCATCTACCCGAATCACAGACTAAAACTAATGCTGTCTTTATCAGAACATAATAAATGACAAAGACACCAACAGACCCAATCCGTGCTCAAAGTCAACGAACCTTCCAGAAACCCACCGTGCCCGTTCCAAATTGGTATAGGCCGAGCAAGAAGAAGGGCAAGAAACTCGTCACGGCATTCTTATTAAAAAAAATAGTTGTTAGTAGTTCAATATTCAATACTTGATAACAAGTCGATGTAACAAAAGTTACATAAAAAAACCGACTTCGAAAAATCAGCCATGAAAAAAATGCTGTTTCAAACTGTCACAATTATTTACTAATTCACACATTGTAACAGGATATTTACCGTGATCATTATTGAGCGATGAGCACCCGATATTTCGACGCTGTTGCAAGCATCATGTTCACGGGAATACAGTATTCCCGTGAACTATTTCCCGTAATGAAATAAAATTATTTCATTGCAAACTTATTTTTAAATGTAACTTTGTATTTTTTTTTGTCCCGAGTCAATTTGATAAAAACGTGTTTTGATTACTTCAAGATTATCGATGATACGATGAATAATGACATATATTTTTTTCAGTGCCAGAAGGTCATCTGATTTTGCTAAAAAAACCTTTTATATGAAGCTATTTAGCTGCTATATACGTCTTAACGGCCACGGGTTCAAGGAGTGAGTTAGTTAGTTAAGTTAAGTTAAAAATAAAAAACATTTTGATTTTTTGATTTTTGAGTTAGTATTTGAAAACTTACATAAAATAAAAAAAACACTCACGTTTCTCGCCGAACTTGATAACCCTCTGATCTCTGTTGTTATTAGTCCTATCCGTCAGTCCTCTTTTAACTGGCTGAGTTCCATTTTCCACCTCAGTTTTGATCAGCTTCTTCGAAGCTTCTATCTTCCCCGCTAAAACGAATGTTGAATTCAAATCGTTAGGGTCGACGACGCCGTAGTTTTCTACCTCTGGAGCGATGTTATACTCCTGCTTAAACTTCTTCGCCGAGTTAAGGTTTCTTGTCGTGTCTAATTGTTCGAAAGAGTCATTTATAACAATAGTTTCGTTTGTGGCAAGCTTTATCGGCGTGCCCTTGCGTTTCTTCGCGGAGACAATAACCGGGTCGCGATTTTCGACATCGGTCAAATCTTCGCTGTCCGTCGCTATGTCTATAGTCGTGTTATCTTTGGTCGTGAGGCCAAACTCGGCAGTCGTCAGCGGTTTCTCCAGGTCTAGATTAGAGATGAACTTGAAGCATGCGTCGGTTTCGGGATTTTTGTCGGACCATGTGATGCCTTTAGCCGATTTCGCTTTCTTCATGATTTCTAAATACTCTGTGGTCAACGCAGGCGGTGCTTTGTCGTATCCTTTGAGCGTTAGATACAGTTTCTTGAGCAGGCTCGGCATATCGCTCACGTAATCTGTGAGCACGTTGATTTCCTCGTTCTGTATTGTCAATAGTTTGCATGTCAGTTCTTCTTTCGCTGTGAGATGGCGTATCTGGCTTTGCTGTTGTATTTTTTCAACGAAGTCTGTTAGTTCCGGGTGGTCTGAGAGAGCTCGTTCGCAAATGGCATTCTGTTTCTTCCGGCACTCGTCCCATTTGGTCCAAGACTTTAGAACTTTGGAGTCCAAATAGACGGATTGCTTCATGTAGTTCTCGGTAGCACGTTCTTGGCGTGGTATGTCTTCTGTGCATATCTAGATGGACAATAGTAAATAATAGATAAATAAAGCTTACACGCTCACAGACCTGCAATTCCCTGTGTCGCAGGTAGCATAGACACACGAGATCAAACTTTAATATGCACAGGTTAGCCACGGTTGTTCCATGACCTCGTCATAGAACGCACTCCATGGCCTCTCAAGAAAAAATTGGTGGGTTTCTGGAAGGTTCGTTAAATTTGAGCATAGATTGGATTTGTTGATGTCTTTGTCATTTAATATGTTCTGATAAAGACAGCATTAGTTTTAGTCGGTGATTCGGGTAAACGAACGTTACAGAGACCCGCTGGTCCACGGCCTCACAAGATAATGTACCTGCTTCATGGCCTCGCAAGAGAACGTACCTGTTCCATGGCCTCACAAGAGAACCTACCTGTTCCATGGCCTCACAAGAGAACCTACCTGTTCCATGGCCTCGCAAGAGAACGTACCTGTTCCTCGGCCTCGCAAGAAAATGTCAAGAGAATGTACCTGTTCCACGGCCTCGCAAGAGAACGTACCTGTTCCACGGCCTCACAAGATAACGTACCTGTTCCACGGCGTCGCAAGAGAACGTACCTGTTCCAAGGCGTCGGAGGAGGAGCGGTGCGCCAGCCCGTGCAGGTGCGCGGCGGCGCGCGCGCGCAGCCGCTGGCGCAGCGCCAGCACGCGCTGCCGCACCATCAGCGCCAGCAGCTGGCTCTCCGCGCTGCTCAGGACTTCTTCCGCGTCCAGAATGCGTTTGCGCAAATCTTGTTTGTCTGTGAACAATGTTAGTAATTACTGTAAAATTCCGGAATTCAGTCCACCAACACTGTACACTTAACACAACCGCTCCGCTCGGCGATCGGAATAAAACTGACGAGATGACGATATTACTCGCGTAACTCAAAACTCTAGAGCTCGAGTGGACCGCCGAATAAACTCAATAAACTACAATAATCACGTTTATTCAAATGCCTAAGTGAAAAAATGCTAGTCTAGCTCTGATAAATGCAAGAATCTAGATCTTCGATCACAACACGGCCGAAGGTGGACAACCCGGTATACTTAGAATAAGTACTGGCTCTTGGGATAGAGACAGATTATATCTTGAAACCGAAACCTAGTCAGGCAAGAACTAGAAGAGAATACCCTACCACCATGCTACAGTTACACTAGATCCTTTCCTTCATAGATTTGTGACCAACATCACTAACATTGAGCCTCATTTTCCCTTGTGGTGATTTCTACAGGAACCATCCATTTTTCGGGGATAAAAAGTATCTTATTTTACTCTCCCGGCATTGAATATATATCTATGCAAAAAATCACATCTATCCATCATTTTGTTAGGGCATGAAAGAAGGACAAACCAACACACATTCGCATTTGTAAAGTAACGGTTTTCTTATTTATATAATAAATTCAACAATCGAATAGTAGGATTAGCTAACAATCGTAGTTGTATAAAAAAGAATAGAAAATACTGTTTTCTATCTACCTATCAGTACCTTTTTTTTTAGCAGGATCCGTTTCATGTACAACCTGCTTAATATTTGACAATGTCAATTTCGCTTCCAGCTCCTTAACCTTTTTCTTCAATTCCTCAGTGATCTTCACATACTGCGAGAGTCTCATGTCGCCATCTACAATGTTCTTCTTAATGCTGAGTTGGATCTTGTTTGCTCTCGCTGCATACTTGAGAGTGTTGTATGTGTCTTCGTAGCTAATACTTGAAGGTGACACGTTAGCTATCATTACAGTCTTGCAATTCCCACCAAGACTGTCTTTTAGCAAGCGTGTCAGTTTTGAGTCTCTGAAAACAAATTATATGTTGGAGTTGTAGTTATGCATGAATCTATTTTAGTCATAGAGGAAGCTACTGTATGTAGTATATGTAGGTATGATATTGAATATATCAGCCCAATAATATTGATCATGAAGGCAGCATCTTGAAGAAACCACTGTCTTGTGTTGGTGCCCAATAGTCTCACAATTCAACCAAAATATCACATACCTATATGGTATATAATTGCTTCCGTCAGCAAGGCTATTGATACAATTCCCCAGTGACAGCAAACTCTTGTTGATGTTGGCACCTTCTTTAAAGCGGTCACCGGAGCAGCCTGTGGCAGCAGCTCGTTCACTGCCAGCTAGGTCAATCATGGAGAGTTTCACAATGCGGTGCTGACTGCTTGTTTTGTAGCGCATTTTTACGTACACCTGCAAAGTGTTGTTTTCAAATTAAATAGGAGCGCCATAATGGACTTGTGGCAGTAGTATTCAGTAGTAGATTCTGGCCACCCATCCGCTAGTGATTAATCAGATTTGCCTAATCTAGACAGATCGTTATGAGCACCATACTTGTAAATCATATTATCTTAACCTGAAAAACAGCATGACTCCTCGAGCTCTCCGCATTGGCATCAGTTGGGTGCTGTGTCCTGTTTTTGTTTCCGTTCTCCAGCATGTTGAGGAGTTCCCGAGCTGTTTTTATATTGTTCAAGGTGAGTCCAGCGACCATCACTCCATATTTAGTGTCCTCTCTTAGTTGTAGGGGAGTGGAAGACGGCTTTAGGAGGTCGTAGACATTTTCATTGTAAACCTGTAAGTTATAGTTACCCATTTTACATAGAATGTAGTTCTTAAAGGTCTGCTTTGTTAGATTGATTTGCAATAGTAATATCATCATTATCATCACATAATTACATGTATATGAGCCACATCAGCAAAAAAGGAGTATAATGTTTTAGGGTCACATACATATGTATACATATGTATGTGAGTTTGTTTATTACACCAAAACTTTTAACTGGCTGAACAGTTTTGGATGTATGGGATGTTGTTAAAATCCTTACATGATCCCTACTGACACTGGATAGGGCAGTGGGGTTATTTTATGTATCTTTTGTGTTATACTTACACCTATTTACTCAAATTCTAATCATTTCCATTTCACCAATAATACCACAACTAAATTTTATAAATTCATATGAATTGAACAGACCAATTCTAACAAGTGGTAGACAATAATTTTACTTATACCAAAATTGCTAACCATTCATATTGAAGTGCATTGATGCACATTGCACATTAAAATTCACAGTAAGAGGGTATTAAAGTGAACTTACAGGTATTAAAATTATTGATGAAAAAAAGAACTTACTTCAATGTAAGAAACACCAATATCAAATTCCCTTTCTTTCTCAAAAGAGCTTATAGTGTAGAACAGGTGGTCCATGGTCAAGTAGGTGATTCCAGGATGTTCACTATTACCAATCATAGTAAAGGTCTTGCCGGCCCCTGTTGCTCCATACACAAATACTGAACAGTTGTATCCCTCCATCAAGGAAGAAAGCATGTCTTTAGTGGTGGTCTCAAACACTACTTGATTTGTAGCATTCATGTCGCAGACATTATCGAAAACAAACTTTAACTCTTTGTTGGGACGTTTTAAGAAATTTTTGTTTGGCTGCTGGACTCCTTGGTAGAAAAATGGCTGTGAAACTTCTTTAGGGTCGAACACTAGCATTTTTTCATCGACAACATCAACGACGAGGCGATTGTTCAATAGATTTTCCTTTTCGTTTAGGGGTCGCACCCTAACGACCACTTTAATATTGGATGCCATGTTTTGGGTAGAACCACACCTGGATGGGGCTGAAGCGCGAACCGGAACCTTAGCACCCGAAGGTGGTCTTCTTTCAAATCGAATCATTTTCTACACCACTTTTTTCATCAATGGAAATAAACACTGTAAGTACTCTATGCACACCATTAGGCCACTCACTGGTCAATCAATAACGGTTCTTTCGTCACATTTGTCACCGCGAATGCTAAATTAAATAATTACCGCAATACGCTTGTCTGAAATAACAACAAACCACAAACGAAAACGAAGTCAAAGTTTGAATTTATGCTGTAACCGTCAGATTTTAAACTTTACACTGACAGCAGCAGATACCCTATTCTCAGGGTATAGACGTATTGTCAAATGCGATAAATATCACAAAACTGTCAAAGTATCTATTACGAAGGATTTTCGCATGTTCGTTCTTGAGATGTCACCAACTCACCATAGATAAAATATATCGATCGTTAACCGTCCTCCCCTCCGAAAAATTTGGCAAAAAAGAACTTACCGATATAAATAGGTACTAATAAATTAACTAAATACAAACAGATTTTGAATATAACATTATAGTTTTATGTTTTAACTCTCTTGAGGACTAACTTTCTAAAAATATTTTCAAAAATTATCAAATTAAATGTTCCCGCCAAGTTGAAACATTTACCATGCTTTCTCAATTTTCATGCTACTGATGTTTGTTGCATTAATTCACAAAATGTGATGCGCAAAGCTAAATTTAACAATGTCAAATAATGTAAAACTAAAGTTAAAAACATATTAATCATCCATATTATCAACAAAGTTGTTAATTAACAGTTAAAAAGTTATTGTGTATACAATTATCCTTTGCGTAAACACAGTCAGTACAAACGGAACGTGCCTGAAGCAGATAAAAACCTATAAAAGATGTGTGACACATTTGAATGAACATCCTGGTAGCCATTTCTATTACCTATGGGCCCTGAAGTAGTGTGAAATTTGAAACAAATGTACTTTTTTAAATAACAAACAATAAGACTATTTTTAATGCTTTAGTTTGGCTTTGAAACTAAAACTTTAAATATCTGTATGTAAATAAGTGCAAATTACAAAATATTTACATTATTTTTATCTTAATACCCCATTAACAAAAAATCACAAAAAGTACATTTGCTTTAAATTTTGTGCCACTTTATGGACCATCCCCCTTATCTATTATCCTCGGGAGTCTGAATTTTGCCACGAGATCGATACTTTTCAAAGACAGCGAATGGTAATTATGATACTAATATATCGCACTAATATCACTTATCTGAGAATAGGACCCCATCTGAATAGCGCTTGATGATTGGTGTCTGGGGACGCTATCATTGGGTAAATTCTTTCGTTCCATTTCACGCATCTAAAATACGGTCTATTTTCTGGGAATAATAAATTATTGTCATGAATAGTCTTAGTTATAATATAATATCTTGTAACTTGTAAGATATTATTTTATTTAATCATTATAGTCAAAGAAGTTATTCTACTCTTTGTTAAAGACTGTACATACATGTTGTTAGCAGAATAATTTGTTTTATGTTCCTGCTAGATCCTAGATGAGAAAAAAGTAAACGAAATGTAAAAAAGAACTTAATATTATTTATAGAAGCGCTCAATAATAATCACGGTAAATATCCCGTTATAATGTTTGAATTAGTAAATACCCGTGAAAGTTTAAAACAGTGTTTATTGATAAAAGATTCAAAATTCATACCAACTTATTATTATCTTTAAAATAATAATAATTAAAAATGTTAATATTATTTTAAAAGAAATATTAAAAACCTTAGAATGAAAATATAATAAATGTCAAAAGTTCTTTTTTTGACATAATTAGGTGAATACCAAAGAGTTTTTATAAAGACATTCGTAAATACCAAAGAATTTATAAACTACGTAACTTGTACAATTATCTACTCTGTGGTAACTGGAACTTTCACTCGACATTTATAAAAACTATTTTGAAGCTTATCATAACTAAATAACGTTCTTTTTTTATTAAATTTATTTTATGTACTGTATGGACTCACTTTTCAGTCGCGCTGTCCCATTCACACAGTTGCAATAATGCAGAGTAAAGAGTCTAATAACTGTCCATATCAAAGAGAAAATACATATTCAGAACTTGAACAAAATGCATTATGTAGTAAAATGCATTATGCATACCTATTATAATAAATCGAGGCCTATGCAGGATGATGCAGGTCACGTGGTGCCTCCACAATCATCGAATTGTTTGCATCCTTTTCGTTTTTGTCAAGAGCTGGAGGGCAATCGCGTTAAAAATTATCAACCAAACCGCTATTAAACCACAACCGCTTTACAACTTTTTGACCGTTTTGTATCGCGCTAATAGTTTTACCAAAAGTTCAGACGTTTCTCGACAAAAAACGCTGTCAAATGAACGGTTGTAACAAAGTTAGAAAGAGGCAACTTTTGTCGGAGCGTTTCTGTTGTAATTTAATAATTTTGATTGTAAGTTCATCGAAAACAGTAAAAACTTTAATACGTAGGATGATTGCGTATTTGGATTTATTGGAGAAGGCCCATGAATTCGATATAGCGGTTTCTCGGGTCTAACCGAAAAAGAAAAATACAAGTGCAAGACTTATGTGTGGATTTTATAATATGAATGATAGGCAGTTTGCAAAACGATACATACTGTCTAAGGAATTTACTCGACAATTAATCACAGACTTGACTACTCATATGCCGTTCACGCTATATACGTTCTGATGGTTTGGATGTTGAAACCAAGGTAAGGTTATGTTAACTAGTCTACAATCCGCTAGTCAAAGATCTTTGTCCAAGTTTGATTAGTAATTTTTGCACAGTGTTTTGCGTAGTTGGATTTTGGACCATTAATGCTGCTATTATCGTTGTCATAATCTTTGATCAAACTGTGATGTTCCTACAAACTGAACAAACTGATGAAATCATCCAAGTTATTTGATCAAATGCAACTTTGACAAAGATTTTTGATGAGTGGAATACCACTAAGATGATACCTCAACATCTAACATTGGTTGGTTTCCTTTGAACATTATGCTAGCCATTGTTAAGGTTATACCTACAATGATAGGCAAAGCTTACTTTATATTACAGTAATATTATACTTGTGCTATCAACATATATAGGTATCTAACATTGATTTTGTTTTAGGTTTTGGTTGCATCGGCATTTAATAATACAAAAAGTGTTTCATTGCAGGTGTTTATTAGTACATAGAAAACTGCATTATGCGGCGGCAGCTGTTGCAAGAATGCATGCTGTGTGCTGCATAATATAACAAACAGAGCACACATCCCCTACAATCCATTGACGGCAGAGGAGGCGTCTCGCGAGAGCTGACTGAACGAGGGCGCCGCGCAACGGCGGCGGCGGCGGCGTCACACGGCTAGGATGCGGTGCAGCGCAAGAACTGGGTGTCCTTCTATAAGCTCTATCATGAGCTCTAGCTGATGCGCTGTTGTTCATCTGCGGCGCTCTTCTATCATCGAAAACATTTCGCAACTAAAATAATCTAACTCCGGAAGTAAATACATATTTTAAATGTGTTTATAATCACAACTGTAAAGCAAGTACTTTCTGGGCATAATGTGTCTGCGTATCTACACTTCATCACCAACCAAACACTTCATAACTCAGTTTTTTTTATAATAAACGCTTGAAAAGATAGAAAATGTTTTTTATATTGCATATTTTGCATTTGACAGTCGCCATCAGCCGGGATTATATATTCTCTTTGGTCGCCATGTCCCGCTGTCAGCTGCCAAAACTAGAGTTGTACCAGTTTAAAATGTCCAATCGATGCTCGATTTAGCATTTTGTAGCTCAAATAGCTGTTATCCAATAATTACATCTCTAATAACCAACATGTGGTAAAGTGTCAGTAACGATTCTGAAACGGTTGGTGTTTGGACTTTAGCGCAATACCGAATTCTACACAGTTGAACCGAAACTAAACTACAGTTGGAATCAAACTGCAACTAAACAATAACCGTACGCTGTCATTTCAAATTAGCGCGATCGGGGCCCTGGTCTAATTAGATACCAAGGTGTGGTTGTCCTTCTGTCATGCAACAACGGAGCAACGGATCGATGTGATTTTTGGCATAAGTAGTTGTTATAGTTTATGGACCAGGGGGGGCACACTTTGTGACAGTTCCATAGTCGAGCCCCGAGACACAGGAACTAACGCCATCTGTTAAAGGGCGTGGCACTATTTTGACGTTACTTCAAAATGTCAAAGTTAAAATGGTTACCATAGAAACCGATAACAAATAAAATAAAATATTTTCCGTTTCGAAAAATACTATTGTGATTTCTAGATATTTTTTGCGGTTTAAGTGATATAAATTAGTGGTTTAAGTAATTGTTGTGTTCTAGTAATGTATTTGTTACTTTTAAGTGCTCAGTTTTAGTGTTTTCAGTCTAATTATGCATTGTTTTTCTTGATGTTTTAAATATAAAGAGTTTCAATTATTATGTACGTGTTAGCTTTTGTTATTTCCTTTTTGCTGCTCTACATCTAAATATTACGTTTGGTACTGTATATTGTGTTCCTACTCCTAGGCACAAACATGGGAAAGGCTGCTATTTTCCATATAAGTCACATATAAGTAGATACATTTACTTTCACAGGAACTAAGCAGGATCCATAGATTAGTGTGAATGTGTGTGTGAAATATAGAATGCACACATAGATAAACAAGTATGAGTGGGTGTATAAAACACATAACTCACACATAGATAGTAAAGTAAGAATGTGTGTGTAAAATACAGAACGCACACATATAATATAGTAAAGTAGTTTCACCGCCCTTTTGTAGGTGGCGCTGATCGCGATACATCGTGGAATCGACGAGAGAGCGCACTCTATTCCTTTTATTATAGTACTACTCTATGTTATGGACTAAAGAGTAACATATAAGCTACTTTTTATCCCAGAAAAATACATGGTTCCTGTGGGAACGCGGGTGAATCCGCGGCTGGAAGCTAGTCTAATATTTTTTAAATAATTAGAGCTTCCTGGCCCCCTCGGAAGGGACCCAATGTCTCAAGTAACCACTGCCGAAGTTAGTTTTTTGTGTCGCTACAGCCGCTCTGCCGAAGAAGCCGCAGCACTTTTGTTATTGTAACTAAATCTAAAATTAAATTTTCCAAAATAAGCCTACAGGCAACCGAATCCCGCTAATCCCAATAGAAAATTAAGGTTTATTTACACAGCGCGCCTATCCCGTCTTTATTGTGACGACGTCGCTGTATAAGAAACAAATACAATTTCCTCTTAATTTCCGCCACGATCTTATCTGGACATAACGGCAGGCTTAGCATTCAGCCGGGACGCCTAAAACTTCGGAAATACGCGGATTTCATTGAGCTTGAGGGTGCGATGTGCTTAAACTCGCTACGGATTCACTCGGCAGTTACGCAACTAGGAGAGTTTTTGGAAACTTGAAACGTTAATTTTGGTCGATAACTTTTAGCATTGTTTTGATGCACAACCGCTGGCAGTAGCTAGTAAGGAAATATTTTGAAGAGAACTTAGGTTAGCCCTTATAAACTTATTAAATAGAAGTGAGAGTAGGTACCTATTACTTATATCGAGTTGGGCCCTGCGTTTCCACCCGCTGGTTCAGTTTATCGGGAACGGTAGGTAGGTAGATACCTAAAGTAATTCGCTTACATGTTGATTAGGTACTTATCGAACATTTTGATGACTAAAATATCATCGTAAAGTAACAATTATATTTATGAACTCGACAGATATGTTACCGTAGAACGTGAGCTGTCAAATAAAACTACCGAAAGGGCTTATAACAACAGATTTTCAACTCGAAAATGCCCTACCACCATATTATAATCGATTGGTACCCCAGTGAATGTTGATTGTGGTCAAGTAGACATTATTTTGCAATGGCTTAGTGCATACCAAACCTCTGCCCCATAACGGGCAGCCATAATTGAAGGCAATGGGCACAAAGTTCCTGGTCACTGCACACAAACCTCGTGTGATTTTTTATTACAACTACGATGTGACTTTTTGTGTCCAAATATTAAAATAAATTATTTCACGTACCGAAACCTATTGTAAGATTTATAAGCCGTAGCTGACTAACAAAATTATCAGACGGGGCGCTTAAAAGTAAGCGAAGAAAATTTAGTGAAGCCATCAGAGTAAGCTCTCTGTCTCATGTATGATTTACCTAACTTTGTATACCTACATATTACTAAAAATATTAAGCTGACACTCTCATACAAAGTATACCAATAATCAAGGCCTTCTACCACAACAATAGCTTAGCTAATATTTAATAAGACATAACTTACTTATCTATTTTACTTTTTGGATCAATCAGCTTGGAATAAAAATTCAGATAAGGAACTGAAGTAGGTGCCTAACAATAAGTACCTATATATTATGATTCTAAAGAGACACTCACGTTTCAATTTGGCTTTATTTCTTTATTAACAGGGCTATTGTAATTTTATTGTAAGTATGTACCTAGGATTTGTATAATATGGGATTGTTTGTTGTGGTGACATCACTAGCGATTTTTAAGCACGCCGTCTATTTATTTCTGGTGATCTATGTGGTAGGCTATATCATTGACCAGCCCTACAATCAGTCAAATCACAAATGTTATTAATTAACAGAAACTAAATGTTCCATCTTCAAAATGGCACTTTACTTTTCCTACATTGCAATCACGTACCAGACAAATTATACATATCGACTTTAGTTAATACAAAATTCAATCGGGGATGCTTCAACCTGTAATTATTTGCGACAAAATATTCGTAACAACTGCATTTCAGTCTAATTGGTCCCACGCCAATTAATTCGGGAAAGTATACGTTTTCCATACACTCAGTGTCAGTTGTTAGAAGCTACTGGACTTCTGGAGATCTGGGTTGCAGAAATGGGGAGGCTTTTAAATCTTCTGAAATTTCTAGAAGATCCGAGATACCCGTGTCTGGGACCACATTTGCGATTGCTAAATCTAGTTGGAATATGGCATCCAAATATGGAATCTCTAACGACTCGTTTCAAACTCGCTTTAGTCTACGTCAATTTAACATTTTTCGTTTCCCAATACGTCAAATGCGCGATCAAACTCGATGTCGACGCTCTAAAGTTGATCCTCCAATATGCCCCCTTCCATATGGGCGTCGCCAAAACATGTTTCTTCCTGAAGAACTACAAAAAGTGGGACCGCCTAATCAGATTCATCTCCACGGAGGAGCTTCATCAGATCTCTAAAAAGGACAAAAAACAGGATGGGATAATAAGCGATTACATAAACAGAAGCCGCCGAGTAACGTATTTCTTTTGGGCGCTCGCTTTCTTTTCTAATTTCAGTATTTTCACCGAGCCCTATCAGAAGAATCAGATAAATGAGAATGGAACGAGTGTTTATGTGTACATAATTGATGGTTACACTCCTTTTTCGAGAGAGCCTCCGGGGTATTACTACTCCATGTTCGTTCAGACTGTACTGGGTAACATGATGAGTGCTTATGTCGTAGGATGGGATATGCTAGTGATTTCCATCATGATTTTTTTCGCCGGACAGTTGAAGATGAGTAGATTTTATTGTAAGAGGGCGATAGATTTGACGAGTGCAGAGAACAGCCATCAAAATATTGTTAATTGTCATCAATTTCACACTACTTTGATCCAGTAAGTACCTACCTAAATTATCTGTGTTGACTTTACTATAGGCGGACTCCCCAAGACTGCTTTTCGTGCGTTGGTACAACTTTCGTGTTTCTTATAAATAAACTTCAATTATCGCGATTCGAAAACATTGCTTACTGGGTATTTTTCAAGAACGGGATAAAGAAACAGGTTTTTTTATCTCGACGTTTCGATCAAGTTGCATTCACGAGATAACTCGTTTTTTTCGGTCCGCTTTACGAATAACGCGATAATGCACACTGCGTTTTAGGTATGCTGAGAGCAAACGCTTTAGATCTGTGATCACTTTCAGTTTTTCTCTTTCCAGGTATCAAAGTGAGTTCAATGAGTTGATATCGCCCGTGATGTTCATCTATCTTATAGTTATTTGCGTCAATCTTGGAGTATGCATCATACAAATTTCTGAGGTAAGTACTTACAATATATGCTTCCTGTGTGTGAGTAAAAACTTTAATTATATAAATGGTAAAGGAATAATCTGTATGTTTTTGTATAATCACAGATAGAAGATGACCTACCAACTCTCGTATCTGGCTGTGTCTTCATAACAGCTTGTCTCATACAACTGCTCATATTCTACTGGCATGGAAACGAAGTCACTGTAGAGGTAAGTATCCTACCTTACTCAAGAAATTATTTACCTACTTTACAGAGGACGGATTGAGCTTCGAAATATAAGGCACAAGGAATGGAGGATGGCGTCAACACAGCCGTCACCGCTTCAAAAATAAAATAGGATCATACGATTTCACAAAGTTAGTATTTGGACTCCATTTCTAATTATCGTCCCCACTTTTAGAGCCAACTGGTAAGATACAGCACTTTCAAGAGCGATTGGATGGACGCAGACAAAAGCATTCAGAAAGAGATCGCGCTTCTCGCTCAAACCACGAGGAAGAGATTAGTGTTTACGGCGGGACCTTTCAATGAGATGTCCCTGGCTACATTCATTGCGGTAAGAGCTATAAAATATATATCTTCGGAATTTCATTATTTATTTAAGAACCTATCTATATCTTTTGCATAATATTTTGAAATATGTAGGACGTAGGTAACAAACTGCATATTGCCACGGTTGATAGGTTGGAAACGGCATAGTTCCCACGGCTGACATTTGCAACAGAAAAGTTTACCTTCATGATCTCTTATTTCATGATCTTGTACAGATCAAAAAATGGCGTCACAGATAGATGGTTGTGATTAGTGATTTGAATGGATTTAATGAGACCTCTAAAACCAGTCTTGTTTTCTATCATCTTTGTTTACGATACGCTGGTACAAGCCTGCCTGTCCGTTGTGAAACTCGGAATATATATATTTTGTCAGTGGTAGGTTTGTCTGGGTTGTTACCACCGCTTTGCTCGTGAAGTCTGCCGCCAAGCAGTAATGTGCAAGCATTACTGTATTCCTGTTTTTCTCAGGGTAACGAGCGCATTGCAGTGCCGCGCAGGCCTTTGTGTTTCAAAGTTCTGAGTGACACTGCAATTGTTATGGGCCGACGTTATGCTTACCATCAGGCAAAAGACCAGCTCGTCTCGTTACCAAATAAAATTTAAAAAAATAGATTAATTTGACCAATAGAATTGCACAAAATCTTAATGACCGACAAAAAATTTAATTTAATGCAATTCTATTGATATTTTTTTTTCGTTCGCTCCGACTGAGCAGGTCGGGCAGCGTACGAGAGTGGAGAAACCACAAACATGTAATATAGACAGTTGATATATGTCTGTGGGAGAAACCAATAAAATAAAATTTTCCCCTTTGTGTTTTTCGCATATTACTCGTACCACACGTAACTCGAACGAACCAGCCAGACTTTCCTACTTAGTATATTGTATTTTTCAGATTCTACGCGCAAGCTACAGTTTCTACACTCTATTAAAAGGAACTAATTAAACGACGAAAAACAAGCACAGCAAAGCACGTAGCTTAGTAAAAAACTCACGTTAAATTAAGTAGGTACCTACATCTTTATCTGCTTCTAGTATAGTTTAAAAATCTATACAAATAAATAAAATTGAAGTGTCTGTTTGTAATATCAAAATAACAGCTTTTTACTATATGCATATGAAAGTATATACGGTACCTATAACCAAATAACCTTTTTTAAAATTTTTGTCTGTCTGTCTGTTTGTTCCGGGTAATATCCGAAACGGCTGGACCGATTTTGTAGGGACTTTCACTGGCAGATAGCTGATGTTACAAGGAGTAACTTATGCTGCTTTAATGATTTAATTTTTGAAAAAGAATTAAGGTTCCGCGCATAAAATAAAAACCATGAAATCCAAAATCTCCACGCGGGTGAAACCGTGGGTAGCAGCTAGTTATATTAATAAATACCTATTTTACAACGCTTTACGATGGCATAGATATATACAGTATACACACTAGTTCCATTCTGATTAATAAATAACTATGATTCCGTAAAACTAGGAACGTGGAACTACGAAGACTGCTCCTGGAATACAAACAAAAAACATATATATCTCTTAGTAGTTTGTGAACATAACGGAGATTACGAGGGTAAGACAAATGTATATGGTTTTGCTAAGCAAACTTCTGTGCCACAGAATCTATAACTTCGAACGTGCGGAGTTACGGAGCTTGTAATCGAAATCATTTAGCCTTAGGGCTCTAGGCCATATTACCGGAATATGATATAATCAGCTAAGTATCAACTAACAGCAAACTCGGTAGTACGCGTATCTCGGCATCAGATTCCGAGAGGTAACTCGATTTAGCTCCAATACCCCGTAATCGATTCTGAGTAAGCGAGCTTTCGATTGCATGTTGTGCAACTTCTAGATTTGAATTTGATAGACTGCGACTGGTTTGAAAGTGATAGTCACTTTTGAGTTTGACGATTACTACCTGTTATAGGCTTCGTATGCAACAAAATTAGGTGAACATCTGAGTAGGTATTTAAATTGGTTAAATAACATGAAAATAAAACTTAAAAATATAAAAACACGCTTTCAACTCGTTAAGACGTATCTATTGAGACCATACTCGATAGATTTACTGGTACCCATCCCAAAGTTTCTTTATCTATGTTAGTGGTAGGACTAACTCTTCTGCGAGTGTCCGTCTGGGTTGTTACCACTGCTTTGCTCGTGAAGTCTGCCGCCAAGCAGTAATGTGCAAGCATTA
The DNA here is from genome assembly GCA_907269065.1 of Crocallis elinguaria. Lineage (NCBI taxonomy): Eukaryota > Metazoa > Arthropoda > Insecta > Lepidoptera > Geometridae > Crocallis > Crocallis elinguaria. Next base: position 2,731,507 of record OU026079.1, on the reverse strand, counting down.
CTGTGTTTCGGTTTTATGAGCAGAGTAGCCAGTGAAATTACTGGGCTTATGAGACTTAATACCTAATCTCTCAGGGTAACGAGCGCACTGCAGTGTCGCGCAGGACTTTGTGTTTCAAAGTTCTCTCAGAACTTCTTTGGTTTATTAAGGTGAGATAATATTCAAACGCTAACCTTTCAAAAATAAAAAAGTTGCCTCCACAAATAAAACAAATCAAAAACAAGAACCGTTATAGTACCACACCTCATTGTAAAGATCTGGCATCAGAAGATTTTTATTTTGTCATGTAAAAACTTTAATGTTCTTCCCTTGCCAAATGGTGTAATGTAACTTCGCTTTTACAACCTTCTCGTGAACTGTGGGACTATAAATCTTATCGCGGCATTATGTAGGTATTTTCTTTTGTTTACTGGCTCACTAAAAATGTAGTTGATTACCTTCACCTGTGAAGAGTTGTATACCCAAATATTATAGCTAAATAAGTCCAATTTATTTAGATAACTACGTATAACTGACCTTTACGCAGATAATTATTCCTTTAAATTCTATCCACCAAAAATGACACATAAGCCGACTTGATGAAAATATCGTGATATTTGAAAATTCAACTCTCATTTTTCACCTTTAGGTGTTCCTTCGTAAAATGTATAAGGGACCACCTCGAGAATGGTTTTCGAAAAGAAAAAGTTTTTTCAAAATAGGTCCATAATTGACGAAGAAATCGGTGACATGAAAAATACAAACAGTCGAACATATAACCTCCTCCTTTTTCGAAGTCGGTTAAAAAGAGATGTTTTTTTGTAAAATTATCAAGATCTATATCTGTAGAGCTAAACTTAGACTGCAACAAAAGCTGCGACACAATTGATAGACATATTTTGTTACTCTTCACAACAGACTTCTTATGCTCCTTTTCACTAACGACGAATAAGGCGACGCCTATAACTAAGTAATGTAAGTATATAATGTAAGCAAAGTCCTAAATATATACTTTATGTAGCGGTTTTTGGAACGTTGGATTGTGAATGATGTGGATTGGAGTGCTCGTGTATGTGGCCTCTTATAGAGACTCCCGCGTGCACACAAAGACACTCGGTGTAGACGCGTTAGCATTCCCATTATGGTAAGTCTGCAGTATATGGAGTGTATGGTATATACTGTACTAGCTTCTGCCCGCGGTTTTCACCCGCGTTCGCACAGGAAGCGTAAATTTTTCCGGGATAAAAAGTAGCTTATGTTACTCTTCGGTCAATAAACTATATATATGCCAAAAATCACGTCGATCCGTTGCTCCGTTACTGCGTGAAAGAAGGACAAACCAACAAATCAACAAACCAACAAACACACTTTCGCGTTTATAATATTAGTAGGATCAGCGGCGCAAGTACGGATCTTTTCGGTGGATAAAATTCGATAATATTCGATAAAATTGACAGTTCGAATCGTTAAAACCCACTTTATTCGATAAAATTGATAGTTCAAATCGATAAAATCCACTTTATCGACTTGAACTGTCAATTTTATCGAATATTATCGACCCGAATAGATCCGTACTTGCGCCGCTGTAGGACTAGTAGGATTATATACAGTAATAATAGTGTTTTTGTCTAAGCCTAGCTTTACATTTCGTTCCATAGAAAAACCCCAACGTTGCTGTAAAATATTAAGTATAATAGGTACGATTAAAGTTAGATAGGTGCAAATAAGAATAGAAAGAAGAAACTTTGTTCTTTGAGTATTACTTATAAACGTCGTATGTATAGGTATGCTTCTTCCATTTTGTAATTAAACGTTACCTAGGGTTTTATTTTATAAACCTATCAAGATAATATCAATGTAACTTCATTTTAGTGTAAATGTGGTAAAGAGTAACCGAAGTTCGACGAAAAATATAGGGTATTTTTATCCCGAGGAAATGGGAAAACTGATTATTTTTCGATTGAGTGAAATCCGGGTAGCGTCCGTGCGGCATGTGTCTCTAACTTGATATTCCAATATTCTTCTATACCAATACAATAAGATGACGAGGCAGTAAAGTCATTTCCGTGATTTTAAGCGTTATACCTTTCTGAAAATAACCAAAACTAGACTGTCATCAAAACCTTTAAACCACAAAGCGTCTACGGCAAACGGTCATTTTCATCAATTATTAATTGAATGTTATACATATTATATAAGCAGCCCTAAATGGTTTGGTGACGCTGTAAAGATACCACTAGACCATCAAGCACGGTCATTAAAAGATCTATAGTTAAATTATAGTGCATTGATTTCTCAAGCAAGGTCATATAAATGCGACCTCAATGACGACACCCGTGTCCAAGTTTTTTTTTTAATTTGGTAACGAGACGAGCTGGTCGTTTGCCTGATGGTAAGCATAACGCCGACCCATAACAATTGCAGTGCCACCCAGAACTTTGAAACACAAAGGCCTGCGCGGCACTGCAGTGCGCTCGTTACCCTGAGACATTAGGTATTAAGTCTCATAAGCCCAGTAATTTCATTGGATACTCTGCTCATCAAACCGGAACACAGTAATACTTGCACACTACTGCTTGGCGGCAGACTTCACGAGCAAAGCGGTGGTAACAACCCAGACGGACACTCGCAGAAGAGTTAGTCCTCCCACTAACAAGATAGGTTTGCGTCTAAATTATACGCTGGGAGCTTTGGACTACTCTGTGATAATTGTATTTATTTTCTTAATAGGTACCTCTAGACTGGCATTACAGTTGCCCAATTATATGCCTCCACAAGTAAACTGTCGACGATGGAGTACAGAAATACAGAACGGATTGTGACGAATCTGAAGACAGGCCTTCAGAGCTATCGAAAGGTTTTACAACACGAAACGGAGTGTAGGATTTGTTATGTATTAGAGATTAAGTATATATATATTAAAAAATAAAAAAAAGGGAAAAAAATAAAAAAGTTTAATCGAAACAGTAAAGAAAGATGTCGCAAAATAAATAGCGACAGTGAAAACAAGAAAAAAAAAAAAATAAAAAAAAAAACACGAAACGGAAGAATGACTAAAGCAGCTGCCTTGCTAATCTCACATGCAGTTTTTCCGTAAAGGAAAATATTGTGGTGTGACTTGGTACGAGTCCTAGTGGTACATGGTGGTAGAGCCATTTGAAAACCTATCGCTAAACGTGCATATATAATTTGTAATTTCTTGTTAAATAAATGTTACTACAGCTTAAAAGATTTTCTGGATGATAGAATTAGAATTTTTATTAATAGTAATTATAAGTAATAGTATTAATTTAGTAATGGTTTAGTTTATTAGTTTACAAATGGTTGGACTCTGTCATCTAGAAAGTAAAAATATATACTTCATTATGATCTCAAGCTCTTAGAATTACCTACTTGCTAATCCTCTATTAGTTTTAGTTCTTATTTTATATTGTTAACTAAGTACCTAATTTAAGTTTGCAACGCCTTCCTAACAGGATGCATATGTTTACGCCTAAGTATAAGTTGAATGTATGTGTGCAATAAAAAAATAAATATATATATACAGCCTGAGTAGTTCCGTCAGCTGCACTTGATAGCCAGTTCTAATTTAGGATTGGCATCTTCGCCATCTTTAACAGCATTATCGCTGACCTTAAGGTCAGGCGAGGTAGTGGTATTTTACCACTAACCTATCAAGTATAAAAATGTTAAGGTTCATTGCGCGTGTCTACTGTTATGTAGGTACCTGTCAACCTTTACATCGTCTTTTTAATTGTTGTTCCAAACAGGCAAAGCTAGCGTGGCAGATTGACGATTGCTGATGCGTCGAGGTAGCACTCCGGCACCTTTCTCATCCCCGCCGTGCGCGGTCCATACCTACAGAATTAACATATAAATTGTTTTGAATCTGGCGACTACAGCGCGTTAAATTATTTCGCGAACTTCGCAAATTTACATGGTAATTGCTAAAACTCAAGATTTGTTGTTGAATTTCTGATTGTAATGTTAGACAAATCTGGTGAATTCTGGTGTTAACGAGTTATCATCTGGTAGTCAGATTAGCCAGACGTGTCTGTTAGTAACCTTAATGGTCGTTATGGTAAATTAATTTTGTGTTAATAACCAGTTTGATTTATGGCTTGCAACGCGGTGGGGATGGTCTCATTCTTGTGTCGACAGTTGCGTTGGTGTTCGAACTGTTTCTGTATTTTTAGAGGCTGTTAGATTATAAAATCAAATTCGAATAAACGTAACAGGAACGTTGGACTGAAATTTTTAGAAATCTAACAAATGAAAATAAAAAAGAATAGATTTTGATCCTACGAACAGAACCACCATTAAATTTATAAGGTTACATGCCAAAACAATATAATTACCTACTCGTATGTGCTAAACATCCCATTCATAGTGATTTTGTTCGGTATAAATAAAAACAGCGTTTTTTGTACGCAGTGTTGCAGTAGGTACTCTTTTATACAATTAATTCACTCCTGCATTAGAAAGCACTAAATCGAACACAGGGAATAGGTTAAGTAGTAGGTACGTTAGAGTTGACATATACTTTCATCGGGAAACTGTAATGCTCACTCTGAGGTTATGAACAATTAATAAATAAATAAAATAAATATTTCACATGATGTTAAGTAACGACGTGACACATAAAAAATAAAAGAATCACAACTGGTCACTAACTCAACATCAGCCAACTAAGGTATGCCCATGTCCAATATCTACGCCACTGGAACAGCTTTGCCAGCGACGCAAGGCCACACTCCGCACCAACAAACAACACAACAATTTAAGGAGTTGGGCTGGGTTGAATAAATGCTGGCAGAGGCAAATGCACGATGTACACTTAACGTGACGTCAGTGCAGGCCTGATCGCCCACACATCGAATTAGAATCAGAAATCATGATGTGATCGCATTTAGTATATTGTGGTAACACTAACCATAGCATAGGATACGTTGGTACTTTACCCAAACAAACCCAAATCAGCGTGCGACAAGAATCAAGACACTTTCATGTCCGAAGCCCTACAAAATATACAGCGATATAAAAACATCAACATTTTAAACTCAATTACACTCCAGTTCCCAAAAGAGCTATCAACTTAGTAACTTCGGTAATCCAAAATGTACTAGATACTACGCTAGGCTGCCTGGGCTAGTTTAATCGACTGCCCTATACGTGTGTGTAAATCTACAACTAGACATGACACTAGTTGAACAACAATTTGCGTTATATTTCATGCAGAAGTGCTTTTCAATGTATGTCGATGAAATTAGGACACGTTCGCTTTGATAAGTGTAGCAAAATCAAATGTCTACATGGAAACTTACCTAGCTAAACTGGACTAATTATATCTATAACCTAGCTAGTAGTTACTATAAGTTATGTTTTAGGCTAACATATAGCTAGACTAACATACAAATGAAAAGTAATGTTCTCCATTCTCATTTCTTATCTTCGAGTATTACAAAGAGTGGCCTATTTAATATCTACAGGCTCTATCGTTTTTTCATTTTTCTGTTTAGCGTTTTAGTGAATCGTTTTTTCACGCTGGAGTGAAAATGACTAAAGAAAATAAAGAATTCACAATAACCGCTAAGGAACGAAACTCGTCGATGAAGTATGTGCTTTTCGATCGCTATTATATCTATACCTGTTGGTGAAATAGGCGTCAAATGCAAGTCTAAAGAATCCCACACGAATCGCTCGGTTGAGTCACCTACTGTCCATAAGTGTAACCGTCTGCCACCGAGTGAGGGACAGTCCTGGGGGCAGACGGTAACAATTCTATCTACACAGTCTACAACTCTACACTGCTTTGCCGCTACGCCAATCATGGTGTTCCTACAGCACTAACGCTACGCTTGCACTACGCTTGCACTACGCCATCGCTACGTCACCGCTACGCAAACCGTAGATGCGCTGTGTAATGCAGGTGTATTCCCGTTGTCCCCATATAATAATATAAAATTATGCCCGGTGTCTCCGTTTGCAGAATCAAGAGTCTACGTCTTTTTTGCGAACGATCTATTCAGAAAAGCGCGACATAACTGTTGCCCTTACGCTTGGGACAAGGACGGTAGTAGCTAAGTTAACACTTAGCTCCCACCTTCCTCGTCCCATCAAATTAACAATCGGCCAGTCGTGATTCGCGAAACATCTCCTTTATGGGGAGCGATTTCCAAATATCTCTAATATTTTTGTTCATTTTATTCCGACTAACGAGCTCACCAGCTAGGAAACAAATCGATTTAGGGGAAGTTACATAACTAACTAGCAACCAGTGAATCGCCAACTAAAGGGTTCTAGTGAAAACTTCTCACGCACCGACCACAATCAACACGACAAACATGTTGCAAACTTCGAGAATGGCAAACCCAACATCGCGGGATAGGTCTGAAGTTTTGGTTTGATATCTGAAGGGTTGAGGTTCGAGATTGATTCAATTTGACAGAATTCTGCCAATATTGGTACCTAATAGATAATAAACTGTAATTATATAACATAATCATGGCTCAATTTTGCTACTGCCAATTATAAAAAAAACAATTACTTCTACAATTATAAACATCTAACTAGTCTAATCAAACAGTTAACCATTTACATTTACATTACGCTCCCATTGCTGGGATAGTGGTCTTCTGTCAGAAAGAGAATATGGGCCATAGCCCAAATGTTCTGGCCTCTACCCAGCATGCTGGCAGCTTTGCCACGTTAAATGGCAATGATGATTCTTTGAGACACATAAATATCAGCGTTTTGGTTACGCATCGCATCAACCACGCGCTAAAAACAGTACGAGCTCAAAGCCCCTAATTAATTAATTAATTGGATGACAAGTTCGTTTTTATTTGCGAACCGTCGTTCCTGAAATAGTGGCTACCTATACCGAATCACTTATTAAATTACGTTTTATCCTAAAGTAACGCGGCGGCAAATTAAATTTCTGACGCGAGTTCTGGTCGGTGACAGTTGACGAAGGTCCACTTTTTAGAGCTCCATTGGTCCATCGATCAGAGGGGTGCTTTGCACGTTCGCTCGACTTATGAATTTATGTATTTTATGTAGGAATTCAAAGTTGGGTTTACCTGTGGGGAGTTTAATTTGGTAATTCTTTAGATTGAGCTACGTGGGTGGTGGCCCTTGAGTCTTTTGGGTATCAACAAGGAAACCTTGTGACAGGATCTTATTTTTGGGTAAATTCAATCTGATCTTGCTGTTATATTAAGTGCTTATGTATTTTAGTCACTGTTGCTATCTCTTACCGTTCCGTGTACATACACTATAGGCATAAGTATCTATTTAGGCTACATCATATAGGATACAATTAAACTTTTAACGGGCTAAATGCCTTTATTATCTAGCTAATACATAAATAAACACTACATCTAACCTAGCTAGCTACAAAAGCAGTTGGATAATCTACACGCCCAAGTACGCCTATAGGTAATCCAAATGTTCGAGCCCACTACCTGTTGGAAGCGTACCCAGCATGCAGGCACATTGCCTTCAATTTACCTTCAAAATCAAATAGACATATCCAGTTATACACTACAGGGGCAAGATTCGGGTAAATTTCACTTATCTCCCGCGGCGGGGCCGTCGATACATAAATGAATTCTATTATATTTTGTAACTAGCTGCTGCCCGCGGTTTCACCCGCGCGAAGATATTGTATTTCATATTTTTTATTTTTTTGTGCGGAACCCTAATTATTTTCTAAAATAAAAGTAGCATAAGTTACTACTTATAACATCAGCTATCTGCCAGTGAACGTCCCGTCAAAATCGGTTCAGCCCTTTCGGAGATTACCCGGAACAAACAGACAGACAGACAAAAAATTTGCTTTGTTATAGGTACCGTATATACTTTCATATGCACTTAGTAAAAAGCTGTTATTTTTATATATATTACAGACAGTCACTTCAATTTTATTTATTTGTATAGATATAGATAATTGTAATGAAATTACAGTTATATTTACAGCTCCAAGATCAGTCATAGATCTGCCAAAGCCAGCACAGGGCTTATTCAATTTATTTTTCAATTGAAAAAGTATTTCAAGAACGCCTCTACACCTGATAGTGGTCCGATTCACCTGACAGAAACCGAAATACAAGGGTCACTGGTAATGGTAAGGGTCAGTATTTGTGGAGAGTAAATCTAAATACCGAAGATATTTCTCCACTGAGATCTGAGATGGGTTTTCGTGAGTAAATGGGAGTGTATTTACAAAATTGGACGAACAGATTTTTACCTGCGACTCCGAGGAGGAAACGTCTTGATATTGTTACTTGCTTTAATTTATTTTCAGATTTCCAGGAGTATAGAAATCCCAATTGGGTTTTCAGAATAATATCTATTTTTCTTTTGGTTATGTATGTATCTTATTTGATTATCATATATGCTAGTGATTGACCAATGACCATCCCACCTGACCTTACTTGAGGGTGATAACATTTGGTAAATGCGCAAAATCTAGAATATATATTGTAAATGCGACAGTGTGTTTGTTGGTTTGTTGACCTTGAAAAAACTCGCACTGAAAAAGTGCTGCTGTCTTTTTCTTCCCGCGCACTTCCCTTTATTGTTAAAATGGATATGTAAAATTTATGTATATACTTGTTTAGTAGATGGAATATATTGTGAACGAGTTACACAATTCACAACAACACCCGGCACGTAGTGTTGGTTTGTTACAGACAGGAGATGAGAGCTTGTTTGCCAGCGAGCCGGAACACGCCGCCGGATAGTGACGCGATCCGGAACCGGCGCCGGAACAATGGTGTACACGCGCCTTTATTAGCTTCTAGATTATTTGAATTTTGAACGCGACTCTTGCTTATTTGCACCCTTTTATTTAATTTTGCTATTTCGCAACTTTAAATATGGCACACACAAAATCACTCGTAAATAATAATTAAAACACCTCTCCAACTTTCCTTTTCTTAGCCGATTGACGGCAGTTCATCGAAAAATGTATTGTCTCTTTCTCGCGCGTCACATTTCACTTCAAACAGAAAATGAAACAAAACACATTGCAGCTCTACTAATACAGAGGTTTTGATGAATGAACCTCTAACATTCTGCTTCCCATACCTACCTAAAACTAATCGTAAATTACGTCAAAACTCGTCGTTGCCTCAGATTCATTACCCGCGTTGATTATAGCGAGATCTCTGTGATGTATTGCGTCGTAGGTACTCGGGATTCTAGAATATTCATGACGTGACGGATGGGAACGAGTGTCGTGCAGTTGAAGTTGTGGGGATGTAGAGAAATTAGTGGGCGGGGTATTGTTTTTAAGGTGCCAATACGAGTGAGTGTACCTATAGGGAAGTACCTAAAACAGCTTTATAACAAACAACAAACCAACAAACACACTTTAGCACGGATTAGGCGCCTTAACTTCTAAATATTTTCAGCTATAATTAGTGGCTAGAGATTATTTCTATAAGTATTATTATTGTATTTTTCCCAATATTTATTGCTACCTATATAAACACTGATCTATATTTACTTACAAATTATTAGAAAAAGACTTTATGCACTTTTATTCCTAAAAATTATAGAATATCTCATCTCATCTCATACTGTGTGATTCTCGCGATCTTTTCTGCCGAGGACATGCAAATTGTGGAATGAGATCCCACCTGCGGTCTTTCCGACATGCTTCAACATGGGGCTCTTCAAAAGAAGGGTGAACATAGTCTTTAAAGGTCGGCAACGTATCAGTAATACCCCGAGGGTTGCAGATATCCATAGGCGACGGTAACAGCTTACCATCAGGCTGGCCGTCTGCTTGTTTGCCACATATGGCATTAAAAAAAATTATTTACGTCGTTCTATTTACCTCAAAAATTTCAGGTAATCCAATAAGTGCCTACGGCTAAGGAAGGAATGATCCGACTCTCTAGAGCTCCAAATCCTCATTGCAGTTCAATTACAGACGGATCGGGAGGTGCTCTGATCGCCTGCTCCTAGATCTGACTCCTTCTAACTAGACATCACTATCCGTTTACCGCATGCGACTATTGAAAACAAGTCTACAGTGGCGTCATATATTTTTTTTAATTTAATTTAAACAACTTATAACGGTTTATAACGTAGGTATGTTGAAAAATTCAAATTCAAAATGCTTTATTCATATACGCCCCAAGAAAGCACTTGTGAACGTTAATAGTACATTACGATATTAGTGCGTAAAGATGGTTATAACATGCGAGGCGGAATTTCAGCCCGAGCCGAAGGCGAGGGCGTAATTGAGCCGAGCATGTTATAACCAATACGCACGTATATCGTACGACGTTTTTTAACACACTTGCGAGTAAACAGGAAAAAAAAACATTTAAATAAACTCAATCTGTGAATGCACACTGTTGCTTTCCCGCCATTTTACCAGCGCAGCGCGCTTGAATAGCAACAGCGCGCTGCTCACTAGCTGGAGTGGTGCGGCGGCGATCAGTTCCATATTTGAAATGGCAAATAATACTGTTATGGAATTTGTATGGACTATAACTTAACTATTTGCTTTGATAACACACGCGTTTTTTATGACCCGCTTTACATATTTAAAACCGGTGGAATTATATCAGCTTTACGAGAGAGGGTGTTAAAAAATAAATGACAGTAACATTTTAATTCCCAGCGTTTTGAACCTTTTGCAGTGTCGTGGTCACGAGATAGACTAGATGACATATATATTATCTTTACAAATTAATTATGAAATAAATATAATGTAGATATTATAGTACTTTGTGTACTATTTTTTGTTTTGTTTTATTACCTTAGCTGCTCTCGATAAATAACCGTTTGACTATTATCTTACCTGATCATCTTCATGTTGTCATTGTAAGTAGTTGAAAGCTACCAAACACTCCAGGTCTTACCACAAAAATTAAACACACTTTAAACCTGTGTTAAACACTGTTTAACACCTAAACATGCCTTATCCGGGTGTTTAAATATGAGCTACCAGAAATCCTGATTTAAGTAGTGTCTAACCGTTGTCTAACACAATTCTGCCAACAAAATAAAACCCACTTTATCGATTTTAACTGTCAATTTTATCGAATTTTATTTATCGAAAAGATCCGTACTCGCGCCGCTGTTGTGGCATTTCTAATCATTTTTGACGTTTATTTTTAGACGCAGTCTAGCTAAACAGGCGACAATATTTTTTTTTTTTGCGGTAGCACTGACTAAGTTCTTATAAGTTTAGCTGCTGACTTTCAAGTGCAACAGCCGGAACATACCGAATGTGCTTGTTGACATATTCTCAACTTGATGGCAACCAGCTAGGTGAGCACTAAAGAATGATTTCATGTAATCGTGATATTTTTCTTCATCGAAATCCCAAACTCATTGTTGGTTTTTCAGACCCTCAATTTATTTATGCATTAATGACGACAGATAGAATAATATGGAATTTGGTTTTATTGATTCTGTTTCAGTATTCACTGATAAATTTCTGTTATATCAAATTCACTAGCTACGTATGAACTATATTAAATGAATAACAACATTAATAATTATAAAATTTATGAACAATGACAGTTGCGCTCAAACAGAGTGCTGAGTGTGAGTTTCGCCGTTAAAATCCGTTTACGCGAACAACCGTGTTTGTTGAATAAACTCCATACTAAAAGCATGCGCGACGATAGTTCACAAACGCGGCGCTAGGGGCGCTGTACATTTTTTTCATACAAAATCGTCGTAAACGCGGTCACTGTAGATTGCGATAACTTGTTGAAAAACTCACACTAGGCCCTTTGAAACCGATTATGTTTATCAAAAATCGAATGCACAAAATCTGTGCCCATTGTAGCAGCGTCCCAATGGGTTAATTTGGTCGATATCGCTTGCACCGCGCGGGTCGCGTTCAGAACGCGATCGCACGGAAAATTGGTCTCCTACACTATTTGATTACGTACCAAGATCCCCTGCGAGCTGCCGAAAGATTCTCGCGGAAATAAATTGGATAATACGAGAGAGCATGTTATAGGTAGATACAAGCGTTTGAAAATATCTCTGGAACATGAAATGATCTAAGCAGATAGATAAGTACCTAGTTCACCAAGCGAGCCAGTAGAGCTGAACTAATTATAATTATCTAAATGAAATTTCTGCAAAAATTCATCGATTTCATTTTAAATTTCCGAGAGTGGACTTTGACGGTACAGTATTTTCCTTCTTTCGCATTTTCAGTTTGGCTAATTAGATTTATTGATATAGGTGATATAATTATATTGGTATTGGTGTAGATATATACGACATGAAGAAAAGAAAAAATGAGCGCAATGGTATTTTTTGCCATGGGAGTAGTTCGATTTTTATACTATAATAATAATAATAATAATAATAATTTATTTCATCAAAATACAAGTTTACAAAAGTACTTAGTAATCACACAAAAAGATGTAAAAATACTTAAGCTATAAGCTTGTGTTACGCTCATTCATGACAAGCATAACCTACACTAAGAATTAATTCTTGTATCGTAGGTATGCAAACCTTCAAGTGTACATTACATAGCAGTAGCTGTCATCATTATTGGAGAATTTAGTAGGTAAGTGCCAATTTTATACTTGTATATTATCTATGTTTTAGATATGTATTATGTGCATGCTAGCGGATGTGTGTGTGTGTGTGTGTGTGTGTGTGTGTGTATGTGTGCGTGTGCGTGCGTGTGTGTGTGTGTGTGTGTGTGTGTGTGTGTGTGTGTGTGTGTGTGTGTGTGTGTGTGTGAGTGTGTGTGTGCGTGCGTGAGAGTGTGTGTGTGTGTGTGAGCGAGAGTGCGTGTATCGTATTTTTGTTTGTGTGGGGGTGTGTATGCGTTTGTGTATGTGATATAAACTATAATAATATTAAGGAGATTACACAGTCACCCTAAGTAAGTGGTCTGTTTCAGCATAGCTGAGTTTTTTCAGCCAGTTGCGAACTGCCACTTTAGCATCCCGGTTTGATAACACTGCTAAATTACCAATAACTTTACTTGCCTTATTATATAGGAATGCTCCAAGAAAAGATCGGTGTCGCTGAGCCAGTCTGGTGTTAAATTTTGGTGTTAGGAAAATTTTATCTTTTCTTCTTTTATTAAGTGCCGTTGCTTGTTCTATTAAGTTCGTTTCTCGATGTTGGGCCAGTAAAATATTTATTACAAACAATTGTCGTACTGTCAATACACCAGTGTCCCTGTAGAGTTCTATTGTTGAAAATCTAAACGGTCTAAAAGTAGCTACCTTTAGTACTGCCCGTTGGGCACGCTCTAAAGCTAACATGTAGGTGCTACATGCGCCACCCCAAGAGGTATTACAGTATGTTAGGATAGGTTTACAAAGAGCATTATAAACCTCAATAATTAGCTGCCGATCTGCCACATCACGTAGCTGCTTAAAAACATAAATAAGTTTTCGAACTCTGCTGCATACAGTGTCAATGTGAGTTTTCCATGTTATTTTAGCATCTATAGTTATTCCTAGGTACTTAATATTTTGAACACGTTCTAATTTTGGGCAATTACAGTTACTCATTACACATCCTGTATGCACTTTGAGTTCAATTTCCGGTGTTCTCAGGCGAGCGTTTGTGAAAGTGATAAATTTGGTCTTATCGACATTTAGAGAGAGCAAATTGTCTCGCAGCCATTGGCTAATTATCGCCAACCCTTCTTCAGCATGAGACCGAGCCTCCTCCCAGCTACTTCCGACAAACATGAGTGCTGTATCATCCGCATAGGAGAAAATTTTACCATGCTTTAATTTCGTATTGCACAAGTCATTTACATAAACAAGGAATAAGCTCGGGCCCAATACGCTTCCTTGAGGGACTCCATAACTGATTGTTTGCTCGCTACTTACGACACCACCAAGCCTAGTTCTCTGGCTCCTTCCCTTCAAATAATCATCCAATAGATGTAAGGCACTATCTCTGATTCCAACCAGCTCAAGTTTCTTCACCAGTATTGAAACAGAGACAGTATCGAAGGCCTTAGCAAGGTCCAAAAATACTCCTAATACTTTGTTACGCTTATCTAATTCGCTTACAATAAAATCTGTTAGTCCCGACACCGCATTCTCAGACGACCGACCAGCTCTAAACCCAAATTGACACGGTGACAGGATGTTATATTTTTCTAAATAGGACATGAGCCTTCTGTTAATAATTTTTTCTAGAATTTTAGACATAGATGGCAAAATGGAAAATTGGCCTGTAGTTTCCCACACTATCTTTGTTACCACCTTTGTGGATTGGGGTGATGATTGATGTCTTAAAACTTTTAGGGAATATGCCAGACGACAGGCTTAAATTGAAGATATGAGTTAAAACTGGTACAAGTGTAGGTGCTGATTGTTTGATAATTTTCGTGGATATACCGTCAAAGCCTACCGCGCAGTCATATTTAAGTTCTCTGATAAGTCTCAAGACTTCATCTGCATCAGTTTCTAAGATACCAATAGAGTTTGCTTGGGATGGTAATTGTGAAATTCTTGAGTTTATGTCAGTGTCAGGACTTTTCTCAATTTTGCCAGCGAGTATGTACTTCACTATGTACTTCACTTCTTTTTTCTTTGCCTACCTAGGGAGCAAAGTGATATTTTCCGCCTGCATTTGAGTCACAAATGACTCGCATACCGAGCGCTAGTGACGAAAAACATTTTTCATTTATTTTTTAACCGTCGGAATGGAATTATTCGTTCACTCCAAAGCTAATAAAGAATTCATTCAACATTTATTGAATGTTGAGTGTCTCCCGGCATCGTCTGCGACCTACAACTGATATCACTGAGAGTGTCAGCCAATAGCTCATCATTAGCTGCGTAAATGAGGGCGCAAGATGACGATTTGACGCAAATTGGACAGGTGTCGGGAGACGAGATCCTTGGATCTACTCGTCAGTAGTGTACTAGACTTAACGAGTTTGGATCTTGAAGAAACAGGGCTACCAAGCCACCGGAATACACTCTATTTATTCCATGCTATCACGCATTTTACATGCTTACATACCAATGCACATTTGATGTATTCGTTCACCAAAAATTGTACTGTAGAATTTGAAACTACTATTAGCCATCTTCGCTTCAAAACAGTAACAAACAGACAGCAATAAAAACTTATTTAATAGCTACTTAGCTTCTTTCATTATCTCCAACGCTCTAGCTATGTTGGGTTATACTTGCTTTAATTCAGGACTTGCGCTAACTTTTATGTTATAGATTTGACCATCTTACCTTATCTATCTTACTTTATCTTTACAATGTATTGGAAGGTGATAAACACGCTAATACAGCCATACTCAAAGTGTTCCGCGGAACCCTAGGGTTCCGCGATACAACTGTAGGGGGTTCCGCAAGTATTTAGAAAAAAAATCATGGTACTTTTATTATGCTTATTATAGAATACACTTTTAATAAAAAGTATTGTTTTATTGTAGGGTTCCGTCAAGTATTTCGCTTTCCAAAGGGGTTCCGTCACCAAAAAAGATTGAGAACCGCTGCGCTAGTAGAAGGGGAATTGTTCCATAGAGTACTTATATCGTGCAAGGAGGATCACAAGTTGGATTGCAATGGTAAAGGATTCCATATTTTCGCGTAAGGACTCAGGCGACCACTAGAAATATTCCTGCCACTTTCTTCCGTTGCTAGTGCTATGAGACCTCTTATGCCAAATTTCAAGATAGTGGAAGAGTAGGTACCTTATATATATATAAGGTTTGATTTGACGCGATAATTTATGAGAATTTTGTTTGTTTTTAAGGTATCTCTCTCTTTATTTCCTTGAGAGAGAAGCTTGACTGTTGGACAGCAGTTTGAGACCTTAACATTGTCATTGAATTGAATTACCTAATTTGTTTTTTATCTAGAGGACGCGCATCAGCCCTAGTATAGTAGATAATTACAAATGAACAATAGCCGGAAAATTGTCTGGTAAATTTTTCACTTGAGCAATAAACGTTTCCTTTCCACACAGTCAAATCTCTTTTTTAATATAGTATGGAAAATTATAAAAAAGCTAATGTGGTTTTCCTTTTATTGGCAGCCCTACCAGATCTCAAAGGGGATGCCAGAGAACCACCTCAAGAGTAGACTCGAGCGATCCTTAGCAGCTATTGCCTATAAAGGCCCGGCATATGAGATTTCAATTTGGGCGCTCAAACCAGACTTCGTTCGGTAATGCATGGATTGCGAACGCCTAAAAATTGAGTGAAAAGCCGGATTACGGGCTCAAATTGGATTTGGGGATTCATTTTAATTTTCTGGATAGGGATAATTGATGCGCAAATTTTTTTAGGTTTCATTTGGATCTATGATAGAATATTTGATGGATACTGTTCCAATGGCAAAATTTTAGGTCGTTTGCAATACCTATGTTTACCTAATCGGCAGAATACTTATATAGGTGTTGTTGTAGGAATAAATAGGTTTTAACATATTCACCATCTTTGACCAAGTGAGTCATAGTCGCTTGAGATCAGGGTCAGGCGAGATACAAAGAGAATACGGCGATAACTATCATACATACTACAAAAATGATCTCGGTTATTTAAACTAGCTTTCTTCCTAGATATATTTAAAAACTTATTTTCATTTCATCGACCGAGTGTGGGCGAGCGGGAACTTGAGCGACTTTCAGTCCGACGTAACATAGTTCGGAACTAGACTCGGCCCGCACCAATAACTTATTTCAAGGTATGTGCGGATTATTCACACTCGCTCTAAAACGGTGAAGGAAAACATCGTGAGGAAACCCGCATGTTCAACAACCACAAAATTCGAGGATATGGGACATCCACCAAGCCGCACTGGGCCCGCGTGGTGGATAATGGCCAATACCTCTCTCGGAGAGAATGCCGATATCCCAGCAGTGGGAGCATAAGGCTGATAATGGTAACTAAGGAATATTTTTCTCTGGTGCGTACCAATAAAAATATCCTAACACTTCTTCGCTTCGATCATCGTTGTAATTTTTCAAAAAATGCTATCAAATTACTGGATTTGCTTAGAGAAATTCCTATATCGAGTTGTACTCGTAGTTTAAACTTTTCCAGTGAATTGATGAGTTCTCTTAGAAACTTCAACAAATCCCTGTGGCATATTAAGGAATATACTTTTAGAGTGGTTCCCCACTGTATCCGATTCGAATCCGAGAAAATGCTGTTCGAAGTAACCACAGCGCTATTTCTAAGACAGGTTACGCATAGATCCGAGTTCCGTCTTCCGATTTCTTTCCGTCATCCGTGCATGAATCCTCCAATTCGGAGCAGAATATTTTTGACTTATTGACTATTATATTTATATTGTCTTTTATGTGATCGAAAATTTCCGAAAGTGGACACACTTATTCTTCTTCTTCAGATTATGGCAACACACTCATTAGTTAGTAGATAATTGTAAACTTCCTGTCATGTTGACGTAGCGGTGATTGTAAAAAGCTCTCTTTAAATGTTGGTTTTTATACTAATGGATAACGAGACGAGCTGGTCGTTTGCCTGATAGTAAGAATAACGCCGGCCCATCACAATTGTAATGCCACTAGAACTTTGAAACACAATGGCCTGCATTGCACTACATTGCTCTCGTTACCCTGAGACATTAGGTACTAAGTCTTATAAGCCCAGTAATTTCACTGGCTACTTTGCTCATCAAACCGGAACACAGTAATACTTGCACATGACTGCTTGGCGGCAGACTAAACGAGCAAAGCGATGGTACCAACCCAGACGGACAATCACAGAAGAGTTAGTCCTACCAGCTAGTAACCGTTTCAGCAAGAGAGGGTGTATCCAGAAATTTTTTTTTCTTCTGCGTCTTCGTACTGACAATAGCAGTTCCCCAGAAGTTGACGCCGATTAAAAGGACACATAATCAACGACGTAAATGCTTTCCGTATGACTGACGAATGCCAAAGATGGCCTCTTGCTCGGATTTGGATAAGAGATCGGGCGTGATGTGCGTATAAATATCCGAATTCGGTCTGAGTTTATTTTCACGGATTCGGATCTGCGGCGCAAGTACGGATCTTTTCGGTCGATAAAATTCGATACTATTCGATAAAATTGACAGTTCGAATCGATAAAGTGGGTTTTATCGAGCCTCGAAACAATCGACAAAAGTTATAGAAAAGCTAGGTCGAATCCAAAGAGAATATAGAGCTACTACAATACTTTACGATCAGACTTCGGTACTCGCAACATTCGATAAATTTATCGAGTTTTTCGGTTCGACAAATTTATCGAGCCGACTTCCGTACTTGCGCCGCTGATTCGGATCGGATGCTGTGCGCAACCGCTCTTAGGTATTACTTATTAACATTGTATATGAACAAAACTTTCCAAAAGTGAATTCCCTCACAAGCTTCCACATTAAAATTATCACAGCACATAGTTACGGCGTCATAATCACTGTTACCTTGGCGCCCTTAATTGGGAAACTTACCCGGCCGTGTTGAATAGTTTCTAAAGTCATTGTTTTGTTTACCCCACTGAGCTGGGAGCCTAGTTAGTCTTGTAGACACCTTGTAGGCACCTAGCTATAGGTATAATTCACGGTAATTAGATAATTGGTTGTATTGTTTGAGTTAGCTACCTAAGGTGTCTAGGTACTTTTACTACCTACCGTGTTACCTTTAATTACTGTGAATTTACTATAGCTTGGTATCGTAAAGGTATCTCACGAGACTCTAACTAGGCTTTTACAGTACAAAAGTTTCTACGAAATGAGATATTTCATTTTATACCTCAAAAGGTTATTTCTTTTGTTATTTTCTATATTTGTAACTACCTTTTGCCCGCGGCTTCGGAGAGTTTGCACAAATGGAATCAAGACAAAATGCAGTAGCCTGCACATTTTGCACACAGATGTAATGTATTATTATGTATTACATGAGTTTTTAGAATCAGACCAATGTTCCCGAGTTAGCGGTAACAAACAAATGAAGAAACGCGCATTACTTTCTCTTACTATTTTGCTCGTTAAACCGGCAGGCTGATTACGTATAACTATTAGCAGTAGAGACAGCAGTTATATACGGGTAGAAAAGCGACAAGAAACACTATACGTAGAGATGCGTGATTTTTGTGTAGTATGATTCGATTTCTAGGATTGTAATGCCCCGACTCGATCTGTGAATCGGATCGAGTCCAAGCGGTGATAGTGGTTGTTCCATGGTTTTAGCGTAGTCCGTGCATGATTGATGTTTATCCATCAATCATGCATTAAGTGTACGGGCTCCCATAAAGGCTAAAACTTCAAGCACCTAAAGCTTCCTTTGGACCAGTAGTCGTATTCATCACGATAAACTCCATGTAATGCTTAGTATCAAATTCTTTAGGTACACAGGAATAATAACTTCTCTTGCGTCAAACGCGTGAAAAAACTACCTTACGTAATAAATTTGTGCAAATTAATGCAATTTCACCACAAAAACTCACTGCAAGATGGGGCCGTAGTCCGGTACGGACGTGGACCATAAAATTAAACACGGTCCAGCACCTAGGCGACAACCGCACACAACAGTCCGCTAGAAGGTAAAAAGCTTACGTGTGAGACCGACTACGGCGACAGCGCCCCAGATAATTGATTGAAAGCGATTTCAGAGAGGACCGACGTTTCATTTAATTAAATCCCTGTTTAAAAAGCCGTTTGACATAGATTCGGACGATATTCAAGGGCTTAGCGCAAATTGCACCTTTCCAATAAGGGACTTGGAAAAGCAAGTTTCAATGAGGTTTTAATTTGTGGAGCTAGCGTCGGTTATTGTGAAACCTTTCTTTGTTCATATTTCGAATTATGAGTTTTGTTTTAAATGGTTTACGATTACACTTTATGTACTGATCTGAAAAAAACATTATAAGTAGGTACGTATTTAACTGTTTGATATACAGTCTGATATAATATGGTGTATACTAACAAAGGTGACACATGTAATTAGCAGCCTAGTAAAAACATTACAAAAAAATATCAAGCTAAAACTAACATGAAACAGCTCCCCATGCCACTTCTCGGCGCCTAAAGCGACCGCTTCCCCGCTCTATCCCAGGGCTTTTACTACTTGTTCGTTCTCCTGCGTCCAGAGAATTTGAACCATGCCTACCTAGGTTTGAAATTTGAAGTGTTCGACAAAGTGTATCTCTCTATCTGAGTATTGCGGACGTGGGAGTAATAAGGCGGATGATGATGATAATGATGATGATGATTATTTACATCCTTCTGCACATCCATACTTCCATACTAATCCATATCCATACTAATCCATATTTCCATACTAATATTATAAATGGGAAAGTGTGTTTGTTGGTTTGTTGCGGTTTGTCCTTCTTTCACGCAGTAACGAAGCAACGGATCGACTTGATTTTTGGCACAGATATAGTTTATGGACCGGAGAGTAACATAGGCTACTTTTTATCCTGGAAAAATGCACGGTTCCTGTGGGAACGCGGGTGAAAACCGCGGGCAGAAGCTAGTCTACCATATTTATAGCTCATGAATCATGATCGAGTTTTTAAAGTTAAAACAGCCTACGGTTAACTAGAAGCGATCGATGCTAAGGCTAAGATTCAGAGACGATTCTAAGCGTAGACTTTGGCTTCCATATGTCAAAACTGTATAGAATTTTGACGTATGGAAGCGTGAGTCCACGCTTAGATTCGTCTCTGAATCTCAGCCTTAGTGACAACGCCAACGATCGACTAATTTGTAAGAATTGTTGTCATTTTATTTATAAATATGTACTACAAATAAATAAAATTGAAGTGTCTGTTTGTAATATCAAAATAACAGCTTTTTACCAAATGCATATGAAATAATATGTAACAAAACTACAATTTTTAAAATTTTTGTCTGTCCGTCTGTCTGTTGGTTCTGGGTAATCTCCGAAACGGCTCGACCGATTTTGACGGAACTCTCACTGGCAGATAGCTGATGTTATAAGGAGTAACATAGACTACCTTTATTTTAGAAAAATAATTAGGGTTCCGCCCAAAAAAAATAAAACCCATGAAATCCAATATCTCAGCGCGGGTGAAGCCGCGGGCAGCAGCTAGTTATGCAATAAAGTAGGTATATATTCCCCCGCACCGGTTTATCAATCAACCAGCTTGTCAATCAGGCACGTCATTCACTACGCAGCTGGAAAAGAAAAGATGTGACAAGTCTGATGAACGAAGATAGGATTTTATTACACCCCATAAACCCTAAATGGTCGCAATTCCCATTACTGAAGAAAAAATAATGAACACACGGAGCTGAACGAACATAAAGCTAAAGTAATACACATAAATAACTGGTCTTGGGCTTAAAATTACTTTCAGGCAATTTGTCAGGAAAAAAAGTGTCCCGCGCGGAAACAAATGGGTCAACCTTTTTTGGTCTAACGGAAATTTCTAATCTGTTATCCCCCGTGTATAGCACGAAGATTAGTTAGCCAAAGAGGGTTTATTGTGATGAATTATTTGTTAAGCTACCTTTTAGTTCAATACTCTACAGCCGCGCCGGTCCCGGATATGGAAGGATCTCTAGCGTAGCGTTATATTCTCTTTTGAAGGAACTTTGCAAAGATGCTGGAAAAATATGTATGGGAGGCAATTTGCAAATAGTACCTCACCTATTCTCGTCTTATGCAGACCGTAGACGCTTATGCAAACGTACATTTGCTTGTCAGAATAACAACGCTTTTACGTCAGGCGCGCATTTCGAGTATCACGATATCCGCGCTTGACGCAAAAGCGTTGTTACTCTGACAAGCAACCGTACGTTAGCATAAGCGTCTACACTGCCCATTTAAAAAACCGGCCAAGTGCGAGTCGGACTCGCGCACCGAGGATTCCTTACAAACTTGTAGGTATACATTCACCAAAATATTTATGTGACCTAGGTACTTTACGATTTTTGGATTTTTTCTTTTATTTGTGCTATAAGATATTACTTCTTGATTCTAGGTCAACAAAAAGTATCCGATAGTAACGAAAAGTATAGTATAGGTTTTGATTCCCCGTCTTGACAGACAAACGGACAACGAAGTGAGACTATAACGGTTCCTACTTTCCTTTTGAAGTACAGAACCCTAAAAGATTCAGAGTTTCTAAGTGAAGCGATGAGTGTAGAAAATATCAATCCCATTTCCACGTTCTCGATAATAACTTTGCGTTCCGTCACCGTATTTCATAAGAAAAGAAATGCTATCACCTCATAAATGTATTGTATCAGAATCGGTAATGGAATGGGTACTTCACGATGTTTTATTAAACCACTCACTCTCTAGAAAAGTAGGTACCATTGGTTAGAGTAATTTCATTCCATTAATTCGCTGCCAACCTGAAAGCTTAATTTCCCATAGGATTCCGAATATAAATTCCATTTTTGAATAGATAATGGGACGCGCCCAAAACTCACAGTTATTTCGGGATGTACGAGTACCCAGTAGGTAGGTACCAACCTACGAAAACAAATCGGACAAAGATCATTCAAAAACGAAAGTTTGTCGTTCAATTAAAATCATATTTAAATTGAATTCGATAATTTGATAAATGACCGAGGTCATTTATCAAATTATCGAATTAGTATAGAATAGATAGATAGAGCAATAGAATCGCACTGTCGATTTGTTTGCAATGGAAAAAAATAGAAAACGTTTTGAAATATAATTCGTTATGCTTCCCTCTAAGGTGCTTCGCTCATAATAAAGACGATGTAATGACTCATATTAACTACTAAAATATTTCTTTTATAACTTCAAATATATTTTTTTTGTATTAGGTAATGGGCGGCAAACAAGCAGGCAGCCCACCGCATATAAACACCTAGAAAAATAAAGTAAAAAGAAAAAAATTCTATTGTATTTGAAAAAACTTTTGTTTTCCGAATAAACACGAAGACCGAGTTAAAAGCCTAAAAGGGTTAACTCGAAGATCGTTTTGTTAAGAATTTTACGATTTTCAATTCGCGGACCCCTAGTTGCGTGCCTACCAATATTTTTATGGGGTAAGGTATGTGAAGGCACGATATTTCAATTGTTCAGTGGGCCGACAGAGTTTATAGGCGTCGACTGACGTCGTAATAGGGACACAAACATTACCCTTTTAAATTGAATTTCGCGCAATTTATCTGGGGAGCCTAGTAAAATACGGCGTGCACCTAGGGTTACCAGTCGTCAGGACATGTCCTGACATGTCAGAGTTTTTAGGCATTGGCTAGGATTCTGGGGGTTTTCGAAAACTTTAGGATTTTGATAATGAAATACTGACTTAATATTTATTTAATAGCGCGCGAGGATGCAAATTGGTGCAATCATGCAAGGCGCTCACAGCAAATTTTATAGAAATTTAAGCAATGAAGGCTCAATTTCGATGGTAGGGACTTCGGGTGTTGAGCATTATCTAGTGTTCTTCTGGCTAGTTACCACTCTCAAATTGAAAATCTGTCGCCAAACAACTATTGGTATGATCCAGCAGCTGCAATTGAGAGCCAGTTTGAATCTAGGCTTAGCACATTGACTATCTTCGACCACATTGTCGCGTAAGATCAGACGAGATAATGGTCAAATACTAATCTAAAAAAGATTAGTAAAAGAAAACGACGGCTCCGTAGCTAAGTTGGTAGTAACCCTGCCTGCAAAGCGAGGGGCCCCGGGTTCGATTCCCGGCCGGGGCAGATTTTGTGTAAGCATAAAATTTGTTCTCGGGTCTTGGATGTTTGTGATGTGTATCTGTGTGTGTCCATGCCACCTGCAACACAGGGAATCCTAGTGCGGGGGTATGAGTGTAAGCGTAAAAAATAAATAAAAAAAGAAGATATTTCACCTTTTCAACCGACTTAAAAAAAGGAGAAAGTGCTCAATACCTTTTTTTGTTTGTGGCGATGTAACTCAATTTCTCCGTCAATAATTGTCAACAGATTTAAAGGATTATCTCAGGGGTGGTCCTAAAGAGGCAGAATACAACATTTTTGAAGATAAACAATCACTTAATACAATTATGAAATGCATTCGGTGAAGTTGCTGGCACTAACATTACAAAGATACGGCAAAAGTATAATATTGATCCAGTCAAGTTTTCATACATTAAAAATGGCAAGACATAAAATCCCATTTTAGGTTTAAAAACTTGAATGGATCAAGATGAAATATTTGTTTAACTTTTGTAATATTATTGCCAGCAACTTCACCGAGTGCAATTTTCATAAGTGATTGTTTATTTTCAAACATGTTGAAATGCGCGAGCAGGATAGTGATGCGCTGTATTCCTAATAAATTAAAAAATAAATCTAATAAATAAATAAATTTAAAAAATAAATAAATATAAATGCCCCTTAATACATTTTGTGAAAGGATACCTTCCCAAGGGTGGAAAAATGGGGGATGAAATTTTATATATCGCGATACTTTCATCAAAGTCGGATCCCGCTTTATTTAAACCAATTTTGTCAGGACTTCTCAGTCGTACATCTGGTTACCCTACGTGCACTGCCTTCCTTCAAACAATTTAATTCCAAGTGAATGTATCCCTAAGTTATTTATTGTGTGATGTCCAGCGGACCGGATTTGATGGGTGTTCATTCTTTAATGTCCATTTACAAAAGAGCTGTGAATTATTCATTAGTAAATACTGGCTGTCAAACTCCGTTTCTGTCTCTCGTTTTCTACTATTTGCATTTTGACGATGGTACATACCCTCCTCATGCTAAAATTTTCATTCACGGCAAAATCAAGATCATGGTAAGATTCGCATTACCGATTTTCGTAAAGAAAATAAGCAACGCCATGCGGTACCGCACCGGATGGTCAATTTTTGCGTTGCGTCGACGCATCGTATTCGCGGCGACGCAACGCACCTGCGGCGCAAGTACGGCGCTTTTCGGTCGACAAAATTCGATAAGATTCGATAAAATTGACAGTTGGAATCGATAAAACCCACTTTATTCGATAAAATTGACAGTACAAATCGATAAAACCCACTTTATCGATTTGAACTGTCAATTTTATCGAATTTTACCGACCCGATAGATCCGTACTTGCGCCGCTGGTGGGAAACTGATCAAACGGTGCGGCGCCGCATCTGTCCTCGATGCGGTGTGCGTTGTTGTAGATTTTTACGTTGCATCGTGCATCACATCAGTGTGCTGCACGACGCAACGTGAAAAGCAGCTGAAGCAGTGTGGGCCTCGCTCTATGTCATTACCACAATTTAAACGCATCTATCAGTCAAACCGTTTCCAGTTTTAGTTGTGGCTACAAAGCGTACCAAAGAAATAGACTTGACACATACATAACGCTCGAAAAATATTACCCCCCTTTCCTTCGGTGCTCGGGTTACTCGCGTACATACCTACTCAGTCCAAATAAGTAGATATTACCTAATAAAAAGTGTCAGCCATTTTCTCCCTTCGAGCTGCGACAAACTCGAAGCAGAAGTTCCGGCGAACTTGTCATAATGCGATTAAAAGGCGCGTTGGTGTCGGACGCGACAATAGATGTTACTTTAACATTGTTTCTCCCGCGCCTTGATCGGGCTTGTTGTTGTGAGACAAAGAAATAACAAGGAATTTAAACAAGAATTGATTGGTAAAATTAAACCTTCTATGTAGAGATATGTGCTTTTATGACTACTTACACCCTTTTACTAGGTGCATACTTATTATAAACTAGCTTCCGCCCGCGGTTTCACTCGCGTGGTGATTCCCACAGGAGCTATGCATTTTTCCGAGATATTTGCAGCCGGGTTTTGGAAATCTCAGTATCAATATACCGTAATCGTCTTTGGATAATTTTAAAATGAATTGAAATTGAACCCACCCGCGTGCCCGCACTCGCCACTAGCGTGCCGTAAAACCGCGTGAATCCTGAGTCAGCGTGACTTGTGGCCAAATCTCAGAGCTTTTCTATGGAAACCAAGGTTTTTCTCAGGACTTTTCAATTTTTCATTTGGTAGCCCTACTCGCATAAGAGATATTCCTATCAAAAGTCGCAAACATTTCAAGCGAGGGCCACTTATGGGCCACTTAATAAATAGTCGATTTTAATTATTTGTAAGCTCTTTACTCCATCCTGATTATATCAGTTACGTCCCATCATAAAAAGTGTTAATTCACTTTCAATTCAACGACAACCTTCGACTACATACCGGGATACTGTCAGAGACAAAAAGGAAACAACGTTTCCCGCCCGAAAAATTCACTCGCCATTTTTCGACGTTCGGAAAGTTCCACCAAGCGGGTCGCACAAAACTCCACGTTGAAGTTTGATGAGTTCGACACACGACGCCGTAAGCGGCCGTCGTCTCTGACAATGGACGTTCTTTACTTTTGAATAAAACTCCGCTAGAATTTACTTTGTTGTCATTTTGTTTTGAGCCTTTTGTAGCAGAAATACCTTGTTGCTGTTTTGAACTGCGCCGAGACAAAATAAGAAGTTGAGACAGTGTTTGTTCAAAAAGTTCATGTTAATATGAATTTGAAATAATTCTAATGTACTTACCTGTACTTTTTATTTAAAAACAAAATGATCAAACGGATTAAACCTTCCTCATGTTAGTGTTTGACCATTTTGTTTCTTTTAAATACCTACTATTTGATAACGAGACGAGCAGCAGCTGATTACCTATAATATTTTAAAAAATAAAAATTGACGTTACTATGCAAGCACAGATTACAGGATTTATAGTCTTTGTATGCAAGTGACCTGACGCGATGCCGGCCGTGCCATGTGAGTATATACAAAGACTGGCTAAATAATCTGTGAGTATATAGCTCGTTGCGCTTAACTGCTTAGTATTTTAGAGTGATTTCTGTGATTATTTATCTGTGCTGTGAATTCCGCGCCTATTTTTCTAAATTTATTTCGACTCTTGAATATTCTCCCATGATGGAAAGTGGCTTCATAAAGGCAAATAATTCCAATTTGCCGAGAATTGATTGTTTTACGGTGGCCAATTTCTTCTCGACAAACGATAATTTCTGCTCTGCTGAATTTAGAAATGTGAAGACCTCCGTGTAAGTACCTACTTATTATACCAAAAATCATTATTTCTATAACCAACAATGAATATATAACAGTAATCGTAGATTCTAAGATCCAAAGTGTATTAATTAACCAAAGCATATATATAAATCAATAAGCTCAAAAACTTAGAACTCATATTTTAATACATAACAATATATACACAGAAAGCATCGAATGAACTTGTCACTAAACGTAGCACAGACTAGGTAGTAGTGGTTATATTCTCTTTGCTTCTCACTTTACAGTGTTATAGAAAATTACTCTGTGGTAATTGAACACGTGACGTCACTGCCGTTTTGGAGCAAAATTTAAAACGGCATTTTAAATACATGATAATTAAAATATTAGTTGTTTTAAAAAGTAAATTTAAATATTTTGGGTTATATTAGGCCCATACGCATCGTTTTAAACACTTTCCCAAAATCAGTCAACATCCCTATTGTTACTTAAGTAGGTACCTACTCTTACAGTTAATTCATAAAACAAAATATATACATTAAAAAGACTAAAATAATGTACATAAGAAAATGAAAGTGTAATTAGTCTGTAATTGAAACGTTTAGTACTAGTACTTTTTCTCAAAAAAAATGTTTTTCTATTTCTTTGAGATACTTTTTTATTTTATTATTTTATAAATAATTATAATAGAAATGTGTGGAACCAAATTACAAAAAAAAAGCAGAAAACACGTTTTACGCGTAACGGAACGTAAAAGTGTATGACGTTTTTGACATTTTCTGCCAGGTTGTCAAAAAATGTCAGCCAACAAGGAAAATAACCTTGTTCAGGCTTATATTGAATTAAATAAATTTTGCCAAAGTGGTGACTATGATAGAGCATTAAAAGCCACAGGAAAAAGTAAGTAATATTGACAGTTATTATTTTACAGAACTTCTGCAAATTCTCTTAGAAATGCGTAATGATAATGAAGCAACCCACTTTCCACTACCAGATTTTGCTGAATTCACACCCCTAATAAATAAATAGTACTTAGAGAATCGAGCATTAAACCATGTAGCATGCACATCCTTCATTCACTGTTTAACAATAATTTACTAAAATATATATACTACAAAGGATCATCTTTATAGGTAGTGTCTGAAGCACCTCATATCAACAATAATACATACCCTTTGAAGTCTTTTTAAAGTTATTATCAACCTATTTCACTGCTATTAACTAAGTACATAATTTTCTAATTAATTTCAGTCCTGCAAATAGCTCCACATGAGCAGAAAGCATTTCACTGTAAGGTGATATGTTTTATCCAACTACACAATTTCAAGGAAGCATTGTCAGTGCTCAACAACTCCAAGAATGCTGCCCTGGCTGCTGACTTGCACTTTGAGAAGGCATACACTCAGTACCGGCTCAATTGTCCAAAAGATGCGCTGCAGACCGTTGACAGTGCTCCTGAGCTAACTACAGCTTTGAAGGAGCTCAGGTGAAATTTTGGAATGTCTTACCAAACAAGAAATTGCAACTAGGTTTATTTACTTACATATTGTATTCCCTATTGAGATTTTTATTAGGATAATAATAGGTATTTAAAGAATTGAGAATGGAGAGAAAATTGTTAGACAATGCTTTTACTGTGATGAGAACCTTTTTAAAATTGGTTATAGATACCTTGGTTTTATAATGTAAATTTTATTAGCCAATTAGTAACTAATGTTTTATAGTTATATTATTATATCAACATAAACTAAACAAATGGAAAACAATATCATATAAAACACTATAATTCTACTCAAGTAATTAAAGATACAAAAAAGCTTAGTAAACTATGCATTACCTGATGGCAATGCACCTAGAACACTGGCTGCATAGCCAGTTTCCATGTTGGATGGCAAAGCTTATTCATTTTTTTATTGTTTGTTTTGATTCCCTTTGTATTTTAAAAAAATATTTTATGTAAAAATGTAAGTTCTTTAAATAATTATAATAATTGGATTAGTATAGAAAAATATTCTAAACTTGGTATTAGGTCCAAGCTACATTATTATATAGGAACTTGTACATACTAATAATGTTGAAATAAATTGATTATTGTAAGAAGTCTTTGGTCCCACAATACCCAGACAAATAGTGTATACTAAAAGACTAGACAAAAATTTTAATTTTCTAATAGCAATGACAACCAGTTAAACAATGGGGACGAGGGAATTTACATAATTCAATATGTAATTATTTCATTTCAGGGCTCAAATTTTGTACCGTCTAGAGCAGTACCAGGACTGCTACAACCTTTACCGAGATGTAGTCAAGAACACCACCGATGAGTATGAGGATGAGAGGAAAGCCAACATGTCGGCAGTTGTGGCCAACCTTGCAGCACTCAACCCTGTAAATACTTGAGATTTCATCAGTTTCTTTATATCTTATATTATCTCACCTGATGTTACATTAGTTGATCATAAATGTCCCGCATGAACAAGTTCAAATTCCTGCTGATTTATCACATAATCTTGTTCATAGAATGCCGACCTGCCCCAATTTGACGAAAACACCTATGAGTTGTCATACAATTCGGGCAGCACCCTTGCTATGAGAGGCAAGTATAATGAGGCGCTGCAAGTGCTGAAGCGAGCCGAGCAAGCCTGTTCTGAAAGTGTGATGGAGGATGGAGGCACTGAGGAAGAAGCGAGGGAAGAAGTAGCTATCATCAGGTAGGACTAAAACGAAGCATGTAGACATGGTCAATTTTAAAAATTGTAATAATTGTATATTCATATTTACTTTCCAAAAGTTGTGTTTAATATGAATCTATTCTTGATTTAGGGCTTGTTAGATTGTTCTTGATGTGGATGATATCGCTATCAAGGAGTGATCATGATAATGATGAAGGATTGTTGGAACTGGATGGTAAACAACTATGTCATGTTTGGGTTTGATTTTTTCAGCTAAGCAAATACCTCGAAACCATTTATTGCTGTGATCTACGAGTACACAATATCTTATAAACTATCTATCCTAGCACAAATTATTCCTACAAGTGTAGCGCTAAAAGTTAGCTAGCGGTAAAGCTTGTTTTAAAAATAATTCAGCTAATAAATAAAGATTATTTCAGAGTGCAACAAGCTTACTGCCTGCAGCAAATGGGCAAAGAGAAGGAAGCCGGTGCCATCTACCAGAATGTGCTGAAGGACAAGCCCAGCGACCAAGCGCTCGTTGCTATTGCAAGCAACAATGTGGTTGTTATTAACAGGTTCGTAAATAATTTATCCAAGAGACTACTTGAATATTTATTTCACTCACATGGAAAGGTCTTGTTTTTCACTCGAAAGCTGAAGGCGGCTGGAGCCACGCCCCCAAAGCCTTTCCTCGCTGTAGCATACAATGAGTAATGTTTTAGTGAGGTGAAAAATTGTGCATTTCGCTCGGCAGCAAAGTTATTTTGCATCTTGTACCTTGGAAACCCTGTCTATGCTCAGGATTCTATCTCTGAACCACTTGCTTCACTCGTGGTTTCACTCTTAGAGTTCTTCGCTTCCTAGGGTTTCAATAAAAGTATTAGCGCCAAATAACAATTTTGCAGCATTGCATAACAAATAATCATTTTTGTAGCTATTTTAGTGATTCTTTTTTACATGAGTAGGGTATATCTCCTTTAGTAAATTCTATGAATGTTTTCTAGAATACCACCCTTAGAGGTGGAAAAGTTTCATATATCGCGTTATTTTCGCAGTTTCCCGCTTTTTTAAAAGCAAGTTTTCAAGTCTTAATCCACACTAACGGGAATTGGGATGTTAACGTAAAATGTGCCTACACCTCAAAAATTTCGCTGCCAACGGGTGTCGAACCGCGCGTCACTGCTACAGTGCGCTCGTTGCCCTGGGACATTAGGTTTTAAGTATTATAAGCCCATTAATTTCACTGGCTACTTCGCTCATCATACCGGAACACAGTAACGCTTACTATTAGCGGCAGACTACACGAGCAAACCGGTGGTACCCACCTAAATAGACGCTCGCAGAAGAGTCCTACCACCTGGTATCTTATACCACGTCATGCACAGTTATCTATGTTACGTGCCGTCCACAGAGACACGAATGTGTTCGATTCTCGCAAACGTATGAAGGCTGCTAACGCGGACGGTTTGGAACACAAGCTGAATTCCAGACAGCGTGCAGCCATCACCTACAACCAGGCTGTTCTATCCATTTACTCTAACCAGGTGAGTTTATAGTGAGGTTTTCTTAGCTGTCCAATAATGTAAACAAACTAAACGGCTCAGGCCTGTGACAGACAGATAGTTTATTGATTAAATCGTTTCATTGGTTGCATCGGATCACTGTTTCTGTCATTGGGTGGGATCCAATGAGTATTGTTAACATTATTGGACATGTAAGTATATATAGAAAATAATTTATGTAAATGCACATGCTAAGAGGCTTCAGGTGCCCCTTTCAAGTATGCAACCAAGTAACTGAATCAAGCGTTGCCCTTTTCATACTAAGATAAATAATTAACTAATGTGTGAGACAGTCAGCCTTCTCTCAATTTTCATTGCAGTTGGCATGCCAGAATTGCACCCATTAATATATCATTATCATTCCAACATTAGATTTGTAATATTTTTCTTTTTTCAAAATTTTTTACTGCGTTTAATGAATTTTTGTGCATAAATGAGATTTCTATCCGCGAAATTCCAGCCGGACTTCTGTAAGCAGTGCTGTGTGAAGCTAGTCCGTGAATTTGGTGAGGAGCGACGCGCCGCTCTCATTGAGGCCTCATCCCTCGTCAAGGAGGGCAAGAAGAACCAAGCCGTGCAGTTACTGCTGAAGCAAGGGGGCACTCTGGCGTTAGCTGCGGTGCAAGTATTGTTGGCACAGGTTTGTATTCACTTTTGTAAAGGACTCAAACTCGAAATACCTTATTCAGATGGGCCCTAGGAGAGCGCTCGTGAAAGTTAAATGACTAAATAATTAAATCAATTAAGTTAACTGACTTCAGGTGTCCACATCAAATATGCAACCAAGTAACTGAATCAACTGCTGTCCTTGTACTTTTTAAAGTACATAATTAATTATTGAATGGGTGAGACAGTCAGTCTTCTCTAAATTTCCATTTGAGTTAGCATGCCAGAATTGCACCTATTGTTAGATCATTCTCATTCCATTATCAGACTAGTTATATTTTTCTTTTTTCAATATTTGTATTTGCGCTTAATGAATTTTTTGTGCATAAATATAATTCTATCTACGATTTTTTCATTGGTTAGCCATCCGTCATATCTATTTACAATATCAGCTGAGATGGCAGCCAAAAGTAAGCCTATTTACTAGAAAAAAAAAATTACGTATAAAAAAACGGAGCATAGATAAAATATTACCAACTGTAAGCCCATTTATTATAAAAAAATATTACTTACATATTATAGCAACACTGAAAAAAAACGGACCATAGATAAAATATGCCAGTGTTTTCCCACAGGGTGACCGCAAAGCCGCAGTGAAACTATTAGAAGATAGCGAGTACAAGTACCGTCCGGGAGTGGTTGGCGCGCTGTGCACACTACTGTCCGCTGACAACGAGTACGAGAGGGCATCCAACATGTTTACAGACGTCTACAACCACTATAAGAATGATGAGGTAATATAAAATGTACCTATGAATATCATAGAACTTTACCTATTTTTCTTTTTTATAATAATACTTGCTGCTGGCCGCGGTTTACTCGACGCATTTTCCGGTATAAAAAGTTAATTAAGCCTATGTTACTCTCCGGTGCGCAAACTTAGATTTGTGACGTCAGAATCGAGGCAATAATAGGGATGTTGCTTGAAACACAAAATACATAATATGTGTCTATGGGTTTTAGCCTGAAATAAATGTATTTTATTTTATTTATTTATAATAATTCTGTCGATATACAATTTTAAGATGATCACATTAACACAATAAAAATGATTCGAACTGTCAATTTTATTTATCGAAATCATAGGTACTTGCGCTGCAGATCGTCTCGATAAAAAAGACAGACTTCCCTATTACTTATAGTTAAGTTCCATTTGCAGCTGTTCACGTCGCTCTGCGAAATAGAAGAACAAAAGACTTCCCTATTATAGTTAAGTTCCATTTGCAGCGGTTCACTTCACTGTAAGAAATAGAAAAACAAAAGACTTCCCTATTATAGTTAAGTTCCATTTGCAGCGGTTCATTTCACTGTAAGAAATAGAAAAACAAAAGACTTCCCTATTATAGTTAAGTTCCATTTGCAGCGGTTCACTTCACTGTAAGAAATAGAAAAACAAAAGACTTCCCTATTATAGTTCAGTTCCATTTGCAGCGGTTCACTTCACTGTAAGAAATAGAAAAACAAAAGACTTCCCTATTATAGTTCAGTTCCATTTGCAGCGGTTCACTTCACTGTAAGAAATAGAAAAACAAAAGACTTCCCTATTATAGTTCAGTTCCATTTGCAGCGGTTCACTTCACTGTAAGAAATAGAAAAACAAAAGACTTCCCTATTATAGTTCAGTTCCATTTGCAGCGGTTCACTTCACTGTAAGAAATAGAAAAACAAAAGACTTCCCTATTATAGTTCAGTTCCATTTGCAGCGGTTCACTTCACTGTAAGAAATAGAAAAACAAAAGACTTCCCTATTATAGTTCAGTTCCATTTGCAGCGGTTCACTTCACTGCTGTCCGTGTGGCGCGCGGCGGCGGCGGCGCACTCGCGCGCGGGCGCGGCGGCGGCGGCGGCGGCGGCGCACGCGGCGCTGGCGGCGGCGGCGCCGGCCGACATGCGCAGCCTGGCGCGGTACGTGAAGGCGCTGGCGGCCGCCGACCCCGCGCAGGCGAGGAAGCTGGCCGAGGGCCTGCCGCCGCTGCACCAACTAGAGGTACTGTTCAAACTCATCGAGGTAATATGTCGCCCTCTTCCCTCTAAAATGGTCGAGGAGAGCGATGGCTGGCACATGCGTCACACTCGTGAACGGGTGCTGCTTGTGGAATCTCGTCCGCTCCGATTGTGTACTCAATTAACTATTCTATTTTTAACATTTGTTTGTATTTATATAAAACTATAATATGTAAGTATATATAACATGTATGTATGTCAACGACACTTTAGTTAGGCTTTCGGAGTAAGTTTACTTTTGTTAAGTTAAAAAAAAAAAAAAATTCTGTATATACAATTTGAATTAGCAAACAAAGGGTGCGAGCCCTGGAGCTTGCAGAGGAAAATAGATTAAATAAAAAAAAAAAAAAAAAAAAGGTATTATGTCCCAGAGGACCTATGTGAAACAAAACTCTTGTTCCATTTTTACTTTCTACACAAACGCTCGGTCATGATTATAGTGTTGTATCAATTTTTTTTCTTTGGGTATTTTGAACATATAGGTATCTTGTGCGTTATATCTAGGTGTTTATGGAAAAACAAAATTTAAAATTTTAACTATCCAATGCAGTAAAAGCCTTAAAAAACAGCCTATTTAAACAAGATTTACCTTAACTTTGGCCGTTCACAATATTCTCATAAATGTAAAAGTAAACAAAACACTTCAATAGGGTACTTGGACATGGAATGGAGTGTCTAAATGACAAACATTTTTTTTCACAAACTTGTAAGGCATTTTCAAAAACATGTATTTACTGCAACAAGTTAACTCCTAAAAATGCCTTAGTCGCGTTCTTAAATATGAGCAACCTCAAATCCTGATTTAAGTAGTGTCTAACCGTTGTCTAACACTATTCTGTTGTGACATTTCTAATCATTTTTGACGTTTATCTTTAGACACAGTCTAGCTAAACAGGCTACGAAAAGTGTTTTTTGTGGTAACACAGTTGTTTATTAATAACATAAGTACACAAGAGTTTTTGGCATGATCAAGACCATAACCAGAGAAATAGAGAATGCTGTGGTTAAAACTGAATCCTTTTCAGACCAAGATCGACATTGACGCGTTGGAGTCGTCCAAATGGATGATGGGTGCCAAGGTTGTGAAGAAGAATGTACAGAGCAAACAGGAACAATCCCCTGGGTGAGAAATACTCAGCGTTAACTTTAGCCATCCAGCGGCGCAAGTACGGATCTATTCGGGTTGATAATATTCGACAAAATTCGATAAAAATGACAGTTCAAATCGATAACGTGGGATTTATCGAGCCTCGAAACAATCGACAAAAGTTATCGAAACGCTAGGTCGAATCCAAAGAGAATATAGAACTACTACAATACTTTACGATCAGACTTCGGTACTCGCAAAATTCGATAAATTTGTCTACTTTTTCGGTTCGACAAATTTATCGAACCGAATTCCGTACTCGCGCCGCAGATACTAACCCCCGAGAGATGAAATACTGTACTTTCTGATCTCACAACAATAGTATTGATTTTGCTATAAACAATGTCAGCGCGCGGCGAATCGGCGCGAGGCGGTGGCTTAGCCAATCAGAGCGCATTATGTCTAGGCAAAAATGGTGGAATTTATTTCATGCAAACCAAACGTTACTGCACTTCTTGAGGTTAGTATATCGATGACTTTAGCAGACAATCCCTAACCATGGATCTCAAACGAGCCACCCTTTTACGTTAGACACGCGTTTATCGTTTAACTTTTGGCCAACACTGGTGGTGACTGGCCCCCTTATTCATAAATGCTCAGTAAGATGATCTATGCTATAAACTGCTCTGTCAACTTCTCGTTGACGGAAGCTGTTACACGTGAAAACGAGACAAAACACTTTCTAGTAATTAAGTAAGTTATGGAACGTTTATGAATAAGGATTTTAATTCGCGATTGCCAACAGTGGTGGCGGCCATTAGACGGCAAAATGAAGTGCCGCGCAGTGCTTTGTGTCAAATTTCTAAGTGGCATTATAATTGTTATGAGCCGGCGTTATGCTTACCATCAGGCAAACAACCCGCTCGCTTTGTTTTCTAGTATAAAAAAGTATAAAGTAAAGTCAAAAGTGTAAAGTCTTTATAGTATAAAAAAACTATTAAATTTTTTTGGCAGAGTATGTAGCTAAAGGCCGGCTCCATACGTTGGCCCAATGTTCGGCCTTAACGCCACTTGCAACGTGTGATCTAGAAAATAGCATTAGCGCGAGAGTGCTATATTTTAGATCCACACGTTGGACGATGGACGAGTGGCATTGGGACTGACGTTGCGGCCAACGTGTGGAGCCGGCCTAATTAAAGCTCAAGCAAGGACATGAAGCAAGAGCTAGTTTACAATAATTTTTAATTCTCAGAACGCCCGGTTCCGATTTGGGTTCCAAGAAGAAAGCCAAGCGCAGACGCAAGACCAAACTCCCGCCCAGCGCTGATCTTTCCAAGCCCCCGGACCCAGAAAGGTACAGTATAGCCTATTCCAATATCTGTGCAATCTGTCCTATATATACCTTGTTCCAAAATCTTAGATATTTTTTGTAAATAAAGGGGCTGACAGAACGAAAAAATTGATAGAAAACTGTGCTATCCATAATTTGATGATAGACATTATTATTAAATGATTTTAAATTATAACATGATAAACTTGAATTATTGATTTGGTAACTCAAATCAAATAATATACATGGTAAATATCTCATTTATACATAGTGATAGTTTTCAAAGAATATAAAACTTCATTGACAGCTGTCAATTTTATGTTAACTCACATATTTTATCACTCACAATATTTGGTCTTTCCTTTTCACGCAATTATCAATTTTTTTGATAAAAAGTATTTTGAGAAAAGAATAAAGAATCTGCAAACCCGTTTTATTCAAAGTTACAAGGAAATTCAAAGATATCCAACATGACTGCAATTGAATCGTTGTATTATTTTTGACTGCGTCAAATACTACTCTTTTGGAAATATATACCAGAATAACACGTGTTTTGTTATTTCCAGATGGTTACCAAAATACGAGCGCACGGCGTATAGGAAACGGCGCGGCGTGCGCCGTGACGTCATCAAGGGCAGCCAGGGAATGTCCACCACCGCCACCGACCAATAGTTAGTATTTACTCGGACTTTCTTTCTACTTCGTGATGCAACTATAGTATTAGGGATCCCCTAGCTACCACCCTCAATTTGAACATTTATCGTGGCAGATGCACTTGAGACAATCCTAATCTAGATTAACGTATTCACCATCTTCGTCCTTGAGATCAAGCGAGATATTGAGCGAAGGCTTACTCGTAAAGAAAAAATAAATACTCATGAAAAATTATACATCTCATCAGTCTTTTAGATCTCCAGTTTCAATACTGATTCTTTCCTTCTTATCATCAGCGACATGAGCAAACAGCAGCCCACCACGGCCGCCGCGGCTGCCAAGAGTCCTCGCGTGGAGGCTCCCAAAGAGAGCGCATGGCAACGCAAGCAGCAGCAGAAGAAAGGCAAGGGCAAGGGCCGCAAGTGGTAGACAATAAATACCGATTTATAACAGCAACAGTGTTTCATTTGTCAAAGTAGTTCTTGGGGTAGTAATGGTAGTATCCTACCGACTGCGCCAATCATCCTTTAAAATACAAAGTTATATACGGTCGGTGTTAGTAAAGATTTTTTATCCTATTAGGTAACGAGACGAGCTGGTGGTTTACCTGATGGTAAGCATAACGCCGGCCCATAACAATTGCAGTGCCACTCAGAACTTTGAAACACAAAGGCCTGCGCGGCACTGCAGTGCGCTCGTTATCCTGAGACATTAGGTATTAAGTCACATAAGCCCAGTAATTTCACTGGCTACTCTGCTCATCAAACCGGAACACAGTAATGCTTGCACATTACTGCTTGGCGGCAAACTTCACGAGCAAAGCCGTGGTAACAACCCAGACGGACACTCGCAGAAGAGTTAGACCTACCACTAACAAATGTCAGTCTATCTGTAAAACTAGGACTACGACACTTCAATATACTCTACACTCAGTGTATACACCGCGTGTTTATGAGTGCACACGGGTGTTTCCCCGTGTTTGACCTTTCAAATCGGTTCACCTAATGCGTCGAGGGACTAGTCGCATTACGACTATATTTCATGGTAAAACTAGCTTTGTCTTCAACTATGTTAATATATTTAGCAGATTGCTTACTTCGGTACTCGCAACATTCGATAAATTTATCGGGTTTTTCGATTAGACAAATTTATCGAACCGACTTCCGTACTTGCACCGCTGTTTAGATAAATATATTGGATACTAGCTTCTGCTTGCGGTTTCACCCGCTTTCCCAGGAGGTTCTCAATTCGTAGGGCACTGCAAGGGGTGTACCAACCATGTAATATGAACCTCGGCTTGGGCCATCGGAATAAGGGGGTACGATTCAGGAGAGAATAAATTCAATCCTCGTTAAAGTGGGTTGTTGAGGGTAAATTAATAGAAGTATTGGTGCTATAGTCTAGAAATTATTGTAAAAACTTCCATTTATAGTAAGCATATGTAATTTAATATTAAAAACACCTTAGAACTAAATCATCATCTTTTACCACCTTTCCTCTTAGATTTACCCGGCCTTTGATTTTTCTTACTATTAGGCTTGAATGATTTACTCTTGAAATCAAATGGCTTCTTTTTCGCAGAGCTGTTAAAGCCATCCATATTATTGGAAGAATCTCTTGTGTTTAGTTTCGAACCTTTCTTTTTGCCGCCAAATCCGAATTTACTGTCTTTCATAGCCCTCTTTTTGGAAAGTTTATGTTGTTGCGGACCTCCCTTCCCCTTGTTATTTTTTCCTTTATTGTCTTCTAAGAAATCTAAATCAGTTGATTTTCCTTTTCTCACACGCTTTAGTTGCTCAAGCATTTGTTTCTTATCAGCTTGTTGTTTGAGTTTTGTGTCAATCTGCAAACAAGAAAACCATATAAGGATTATTTCTGCTTGGCATTATGCAATCAACAATAATTGGCACTAAAATGTGTCTCTGAAGATTGCCTGAAGAAGCCCAAACTAAGATTTTACAATGAGACAAGCCGGTTGTCTGCCTGTTAGCATAATGCCGGCTCATAACAATTGCAGTGCCACTCAGAACCTTGAAGCCTTAGACTTTAAACCCAGTAACTGGGTACTTTGCTCATCAAACCGG
This sequence comes from Crocallis elinguaria, assembly GCA_907269065.1. Taxonomy (NCBI): domain Eukaryota; kingdom Metazoa; phylum Arthropoda; class Insecta; order Lepidoptera; family Geometridae; genus Crocallis; species Crocallis elinguaria. Next base: position 2,692,523 of record OU026079.1, on the reverse strand, counting down.
AACACAGTAATGCTTGCACATTACAGCTTGGCGGCAGACTCCACAAACCCTGCCTAAGTAAAGTATGCTGATATTTTCTACAACATCTAAAAGTATATTACCTGTACACGCTTAGCAATTTTCTTGTGGTCCCTGAGCTGACGAACCTTCTCGGTGCGCGCTTGAGCAGCTTGTTTCGCCATAAGGCTTTTGCGCACTTTCTGCATGTGCTCATCTGTCTTGGCCATCTCAGCAAAGTAATCATCTGGTCTGCAAGGAGTTAAGATTTAGAATTAAAATGTATGTTGCAATTTGTTTCTCGGCAACTGGTACAGTAATAATGTGAATTAATGTAAAGAATAAATATGGAGAAGCGCTTTCATCAAATCCAGAGAACCCTAAGAGGTCATAATCTATTTATGTAATTCTTTGGTGATGTAGAAGTACATATTTGTGATTACAAGTAATGCATTTCATATCTTTTAAACAATAAGCTATGGCATCAATGATTCTATTACATAGACAGGTTAAGTGGTTGGTAATAGACATCATTTAGGAGTTACTACATATTTTTGAAAGTTACATCAAGTATCTTCTGGTACTACCTATAAACAAATATTAGGAATTTTACCTTTTAGTGGGTACACCTAGATCTTTTAATTTCTTGATGCCCTCAACAACTGCAGCTTGTGCTTGACGATGGAGTAGATTCTCTCGTTTAAACTCATTGAGGATGGGATCTTGTGTAGGGTCATAGTTTTGGTTTCCTTTGCTGTTGAGTTTTACATTCCTGCAAATAGTTTTGTTTTAAAACCGAGTAACATGACAAACATGCTGAATATGGTGATAAGCATCATACCTACCCATAACAAATTTTAGTGTAAAGTATTGTTTAAAAATTATAGTAGCATTGTCCCTCATACTGGATGCATAGTTGTGATCATAGCAACCCAACATCAGAGGCACATGAATACTGAATTGACTGTGTTGCATGTCAATTAAAAATAGCTATGTCAGGATTTTCGTACTTTAGGGTCTTACTAATAAACAGTGTATGTTGGGTGGTAAGTGGTGATAGTTTAGTTGCACTATGTTTTGCTTTGTTGTTCTTTAACAATTTTAAACTGAATCTGTATAACTATTTTCAACCATTATCCAGCATTTATTAATAGAGCAACTAAAATATAAACATTCTGTGGGCTACAGTCTTATTTAGTAAAGTAGTATGGGCTTATGAGACATAATACCTTTGGGGTAACAAGCACAATGCAGTGCCACACAGGCCTTTGTGTTTCAAAGTTCTAGATGGCACTGCAATTATTATGGACAAGCTGTTTGCCTGATGGTAAGCATAACCAATGTTATGCCCAACAACCAGCTCATCTCATTATCCAATAGTATAAAAAAACAGAGGGACAGGTCAAAACTTGGCTTGTGTATTGTTAAATAACCTAGTGAGTACATGTTCAATTAAAAGAATATTTTTATACTATAGCCAGCCTTTGGCATGCAATTACTTGAATGAGTCAAAATAAAAATTTAAAACTACTGTGTAGGTAAGTATTGAGTTTTTTTTTCTGGATCTCTATAGAAATTTTGAACTGTATCCGGACCCCATTAAAAGTTACTTGCCAACCTCTGGTATAAACCGCAATAATACGGTATAATAATTCTTAGTTAATTGAGCTAGACTGAGATACAAAGAAATCATCACAAGATGAAAATTGGCATGTTTCATTGAGTTGGACATTTCAAGGGAATAGGTCATGAAAACTGTCAAAAATTTATTGTGATAGTGCCTAGTTACATACTTATGAAATCAATTTTATCAATCATCAAAAATCAAGAAGCAATAGTCTTTCCCTACTGAATTTATCAAACGGATTTTGAAATTCCTACCAAAATAATTGATTTTAAATGAGATATCTTTGCACAAAGGATGATGTTTAAAGTTTTGCTTACTTTCTCCTCTGAGCAGTTTCTTGCATCTGCATAGCGACGTCAGGCGCCATCGGAGCCACGCTCGTCACCAAATCCAGCGATTCTAACCAGGGCAGAGACAGTTTGAACTCCTTCAGTTTAGCCTTCAAGTCACTGATATTATTAACGTATTTCTTCTCCACTTTCTCTATTTCTTCGTTGAGGCCTGGCTTCAATAGTCCCTTGGCAAAGGCCTCTTGCAACTAAATCAGGAAACGAAACAGAAAATATTACTGAAGTGGGTGAAATACACCATTATTTATTAATTTATTATTAAACACATGTATGTTTATTAAATTCTTTATTTAAACTCACGTCTTCATCGGAATCTACATCGGTGTCTGAATCATTCAATACGAAATCACCCATATTGGTTCCTAAAATACTAATATGGTTAGGTGGAGAAAATATTTTTCATAAATTAATAGCGCTCGGCGCTTGATTTATTCAAAACATAACCTCAAAACCAACGTGCAATTTTGCAACCACAGATAAAAAAATTTTTTAAACAGTTTAATTTGACAACACCAATATTGACTACTTGACAGCAATATCATCAATCTTTTTTTTTACTGTCCTTGACACTCCTTGGTCCTGTGGCGCAAGTATGCAACTTTGCAATCCATAGCGATCGATAAAACAGTTCAATAAGTTAAGAGACATAGAATTTAAATTAATAATAATAATCATAGTTAAGAGGTCACAATCCGCCATACTTTCTATACAAACGGTCGTACGTAATTATAGTGTTGTATCAATTTTTTTATTTGGGTGTTTCGAACATATAGGTATCTAGGATTTTATGGAACCAAAAATTTTGTCAATCGAATTCAGGATAAGCCTTAAAAACACAGCCTTTTAAACAAATTTTACCTTGACTTTGGCCGTTCACAATATTCTCATAAATGTAAAGGTAAACAAAACACTTGCATAGGATCCTTAGATATGTAATGGAGATCCTAAATAACAAACATTTTTTTTACAAACTTGTAAGGCATTTTCAAAACACGTATTTCCCGGAACAAGTTTTAGGAAATTACCGCGCACTAATTGTCTTCGGAAATTTATTTCAAAATTTTCAGAATTGGCATGCAGCAAACCGAAGGCTCGGGTGTTCTCTCTTTTTCCGTATTGCCTGTTTTTCTTCACTGACCCAACAAGCCTTTAGGCCATTTTTGCGTTCTACTTTGGTAGGCCGGGAAGGGGCACCTTAAAATTAGAAATTGATTCTTTTCGGAAACGAAACACAACCTTTTCCCGGGAACGAAAACTAATCTCTGAAACTAGTTTTGCGAAGTTTTACTTGTAATCTGTTATCGATTGCATTTTCTACACAATGAAGTTCAATTTCCATTTCATTGACCGAAGAACTAAATTCTCGAAGCGATATTTCGTGTCAAAACCGCGGCGAACGACGATAAAACCACTACCTGTTAGTGGGAGGACTAACTATTCTACGAGTGTCCGTCTGGGTTATTACCACCGCTTTGCTCGTGAAGTCTGCTGCCAAGCAGTAGTGTGCAAGCATTACTGTGTTCCGGTTTGATGAGTAGAATAGCCAGTAAAATTACTGGGCCTATGAGACTTAATACCTAATGTCTCAGGGAAACGAGCGCATTGCAGTGCCGCGCAGGCCTTTGTGTTTCAAAGTTGTGGGTGGCACTGCAATTGTTATGGGCCGGCGTTATGCTTATCATCATGCAAACGAACAGCTCGTCTCGTTACCAAATAAAAAATATAAAATTAAAAAAAATATACATTTATGTTAAAATAGTGTTCGTTCCATAAACCAGTCCTAAAATTAAACACACTTTAAACATGTGTTAACAAGTGTTTAACTTGCCACATTAACATGCCTTAGTCGCGTGTTTAAATAAGTCTGTGTTTAAATATGAGTAACCACAAATCTTGATTTAAGTAGTATCTTACCGTTATCTAACTTCGTTTTGTTGTGACATTTCTAATCATTTTAGACAGCTAAACTGCATCTAAAGGGTTTTTTTTTAGTTTTGGCGGGAATGCGAATATGTGCTGTTGTTGATTTTGTGTTATTTACTAAAACCTATTTTTTATTGAGTTTTAATGTGTAATAATGGTGGATTATTAACCATTAAGTGTTCGTAAATGTGAATGAGTGAAAGGCAAATAGTACTAAGACGAAAAACGTGTATTTTCGTATTGTATCTAAAACTCCATAGAAGCTTCAGTAAAGTATCCACCGCTTTACTGTAGCGTTACTTCGACTCGACCGCGCCTAGACTAAACTTTAACGTGACTTTGACGACTTTCATGCACCAAAACTAGAGATTTATTATATATTATTATTTATATAACTTGACCTGGCTAAATACGCAAATCACGTGGAGCCAAAAACAAAATAAAAAAAAGGTGTTTTTTTTTGTAGTATCGCTGATAGTATTTCCCTACTATAAGAATAAAACCCACAGATTTGCGGTATGTCTGAGATAAAACCCACAGATAAAACCCGTAAAACAACCAGAGACAAGGACCGAATGACTGAATCTTTGAATATGATTCTTTTTTTTTCTTTTTTTTTTTAGTTATTTATCATATTACCCTAGACAGAGAAGGTAATAGACGACTAGATAGCTTGCATCTCATTCATACAAGAAAGAGAACCACTTATGCAAACTTCATGTAAAGAAAAGAGATAGAACGATATGACTTTTTGTTTCATGTCGCGTGCCGGTTTTTCCAAGGTCATTCACACTATTGTGCGAAACAAACATTGACAGTTCGCCCTATATTCTGGAGTTCGCCGCAGTTTTGACGCTTTTATTAATTGAAACCAGACTGTGAACACGTTTTATTACTTCCAAATTGTGAATAACAATTTCCCTAACAAATTTACTATGAGAAAATGGTTCGGTGCAGTGTGTTAGGATGCAAAAGTGACAGTGAACAAAAACTTCCCGATTTGTCTTTTCACTCGTAAGTACAGTACTTTTGGATCATATTTAGGCTTCAAAATTGATTGTTAAACATATAAACACTCTAGACAACAACATTTAGAATAGAACTTTGTTCATTAATATGCAATAAAGTTGAATTCAATCAATGTTAGAATCCTTCAACCAAAAAATATCTCAGTTTGGTGTTGCCTGCATTCGAAATTATTTTTCCCCAGACCACATATTTTTATGTCATATAAATATATAAACACTATACAAATACTACTACAAAAATAAATAAAATTGAACTGATTAGACTATACAAATAAATAAAATTGAAGTGTCTGTTTGTAATATCAAAATAACAGCTTTTTACCAAATGCATATGAAAGTATATACGGTACCTATAACAAAACAACCATTTATAAATTTTTTGTCTGTCTGTCTGTTTGTTCCGGTTAATCATCGAAACGGTTGGGCCGATTTTGACGGGACTTTCACTGGCAGATAGCTGATGTTACAAGGAGTAACTTAGGCTACTTTTATTTTAGAAAAAGAATTAGGGTTCCGCGCAGAAAAATAAAAACCATGAAATCCAATATCTCCACGCGGGTGAAACCGCCAACCTTATGGTAAAAAGTAGCCAGTAGAAAAGTGTGAAAATGTGACTTTGAATGAAAGATGCAATACAGAAATGAACTAATAATGAACCGTCTGATTGCAGTGCTGTAATATAATTGTTGTCACCAATTCCCTTGAAGTAGCTGAATGATTTGAATGATATTTGCATTAAGTTCTATAACCACGAAAGCAAACTTTAGATCGCAAAAAATCCAGTTCCTATAGGGTAACACGTAGGCTAGTTAATTACAGAACAGGGGACCTATTTTTGAATGTCACGAATGATTTCGAAATCACCTATGACAAAATTCTCAGCGATGACTTTGAAATTACTAATTTGCAAAAGTCGTATTTTTGAAAGTCATACCCTGTATACCAATCATGCAACTATTTGTCAGCTTTGATCACAGATAAACTTATGATTGTATTCTATTTATTTTTATTTTTTAAATTGGAAATTGTGTTCAAGTCAAAATTGGCACTAAATATTCGTATCTATGATATCGTTTACGAGTGGGGGTAACCATTCGTAAATGATATCATAGGTATGATAATTTTAGTCACCCGCTGAGATTCAAAAATACGACTTTTTGTAAATCGGTGACTATCGGTCATATCGCTGATATTTAGTCACACGGTGACATTCAAGAATTGCACCCCTGATCTCTAGATAAATTATGGAGTAAATCTGGCATTGCTAAAAACCAGGGTAAACGTTTTGATATGGCAACACCACCCAATATCGTTCTATCTCACATGCGGCACGGAAACCAGTCGTCTATAGATAGTCCGTCTACGCATATTACAATATATTATTATTATTATGATAAATAACTAAAAAAAACATAACATATTGTACCTACTTTCACATTTTATTTAATATCTACTGAATAAAAATGGAAACAAAAGTATAACATACAGAAGAAGATAGGTAATTAAAAAAATAAGAATTTTTCAATTAAAAACAAAATTAAACAAAACCTTTTTTATTTTAGGTCTTGACCTGGATACGATTCTTTTTCTTTCCTTCCAGTGTGACCATTTGTGGCAGATTTGTGCCATCGGGGCTGATTTGATTCTTATGAATTCTCAGATTATTATGTTAATGATTTCTGAAACGTGTCTGTTCTTGACACATTTGGGAGTAATGAACAAAATCTAGAAAATAAATAATGTAACAGATTCAGGAAAAATATTTATCTTCCATTTTAAAAGTACAATGCTTAATCTTTATGCACTGCAACTGTTATGGGCCGGCTTATGCTTACCATTAGGCAAACGACCAGCTCATCTCGTTACCAAATAAAATAAAAAATAAAAAATGTTCCCAGGAACATGACAACTGTGTTGCCCTTACACCAAGCAAAGAAATTTTATAAGAATCAATCTGGTACTGATATTTTATTTTTATAAACAAAAAACTTTGCCTTTATTACTACCGATAATCTCAAAAAAATCAACATCTTTTGTTAATTAATTAATAGGCCTTATTGATAAAGCCTATTTTGTTTGGTAATTTTCTAAGCAGATCGATTCCGTATTTGCCATGTTGCCATGTTGGGGCAGATTTAGCCGTACTTTAAACTGGATTTAACCCAACCCCTGATACCGAGTTGGCGGCATTGCCTAGGAGTATTATTAGTCAATGGTATCCCTTGCCTTGTCCACTGCTTAAGGTGTCGAGGTAGTTTAACTTGACTGTTGTTAAACACATAAGTTTTATCAACTGCTAATTAGCCATTATAAATAGCGTTTATTTATACGAATTTCCTTAAACAACGGTTTAAACCACTGACTATTTTTTTTTCTTTTATAAAGTAGAAATATTTTAGATTTTGCGAACGCATCCTTATCCCAATAACAAAGATTTTGTTTGTTTATGACTTTGCGAAAGAAAAGAAAAAACTATTATTGTCTATTAACTCTACCCATAGAGGAACTTTGTATTCAATCATCGTACTAATAATTATTAATTTGGTTTTAGGACAGTTATCTGTTTCAAATAATAAATTAGTTGTAGTTAAATAATAAATATATTTATTTGCGATATCTGTTAAATTTCAAAATGGTACCATAGTGGCTTAATTACATTTATTCATTTTAATTTGACCGGAAATAGTAGTACTTGGACATGTTTCGTGAAACCCCGTTGTTTTGCATCAAGAAAATGCAATGGCCGCCATCTTCGAGTCTTGTGAATGTTTTGGTCGTAGTTTCGGACTTTGAGGCCTATTTCTTACGTGCTATGCAATTAATTGACGGAAATAGTTTCGCTATATCATAGGTGATAATAATTCATTAGAGTGCAGGTGAGTTATAGTTTTCTATAGTATTTTCTCGAAAAGTGTTTACATCTGGATTTCCTATTGCTTTGCTACTGTGGTGTTGTCGTTTTTCCTAAATATTATATGTTACTACTCTTTATAAATCTAAGTAACGTTGTAATTTAAATAGTCCAGTCATAACTTATTGGAGCTGATATAAATATACAAACCTCATTTTTGTATGTATCTATATTTTCCAACTCTTTGTTACTAGGCGGGCTTCATGATCTCATTTTCGGCTTATTTACCACTATTTCGTGAAATAAATCACGTCGAAACCCTTCTAATTCTTGTTTTAGGTTAGTGTTTACTTTTTTTGATGTTTATTAGCGAGACATTTCAATTTCCGTGCGACAATAATGGCGGCAGTAGGATTAACCTATTCGCTTATTTTATCCTTTTATTCGTATGTAGCTGCGCTGAAAATCAATTATTTTAGTGTTCTATGTTATACTTTTTCGTAGGGAACAATTTAAAGTGACTTTCGCATAATTTTCTGGAACAATGACCTCGACGTTCGTATCCTATTTATGGACTATTAATATTTTACCGAGATCATTATGGTGTGCATCGAGCCTATTTACGACGATAATGAAGATATATGGCTAAAGAATCACTTTTCGATTGCAGTCACATGAAATAAATTTGGAGGCCGCGGTGCACTCCAAGGCATCATCTCGGGTTTGGCCCAAGATGATAGTATATACAGCATGTCAGCTTCATCAGAATACGAACCAACGGCCCGGCAAGTAAGTTATAGTCATATTTTAACGTTTTATACATCAGCATCATCTTTTAATGCCACATTTCTATTTTTGTAAATATTATGGTGTTTAAAATAAACATAAAGAACTATACAGATTTAAAGTGTTCTTTGCAATGTATCATGATTATTTACCTGTCCAAACCTAGCCTGATAAACCTATTATAACACTATTGTACTATTTAGCTATTTGTCATTCCCTTGCATAAAAAACTGACATAGTAATCATCAATCCAAAAGTTACCAAAGGTAACTTAGGTGTTAAAGCAGTAACATTTAGTTCATCTATAAGGCACTCCACATCAGATATTCTGCTACTGAAATGTTTCAGAAAAACATTGTTAATTTATTGAATAAAGATTATAAAAACTGAAGACTTATTAATTGATACCCTTTACTTTATATTTTGTAACAACAGCTTCACACGGTAAGTCTGTAGCATAAACTTATTAATTTTATGTGTATTGTGCTAGATTTATCATCACAAGTTTAGAAGGAGGATGTTTGATATGATTGTAATAGTTGTTGAACTATATATGTTGATTATATGATAATGGATTCAATGGATGAGGGGCAGTGTTATTAGCAATGTAACATTAAAGTTCTGAACTTGAAAATGATCCAATGTTTGTAATATAATTGAATTTATTTACTCATATGCAATCGCCACCACATGTGTGTATGTTCAATATATTTTTACAATAGGTACAAAATCAAATCAACAATGCAAATCATTGTGATTAGTTGGTGACTGATGGATATGCATTTATTTCTTGAGTCTTACTGCTAAGTTTAATTTTGTATTAGTGCATTTGCAAGTATGTAAATTTTTATGTTAGCGTTCGTCTTTGCTAAGCAATCATTAACCTGCTACATTTTTGTTATAGGATTACGGGCCGGCCACCCCCAGTGAAAATGTGTATGAGCAAGTTTTGGATCACAAAGTAACAGATAATATGAATATACAAAGTATCAGAACTCCTGTTTTGAGGGCTGTGCCCATGTCCCCAAATGATCCAGAACCTGATTCAACAAACCACGAAAGCATTATTCAGTCCGTAAATAAAGTTGATAAAGAAGTAGAATATCATATTGCAGAGAAGAGACACAATACAGAAATGTCTGTTGATACCCTCGCTAATATTGTTAGGATCGAAGAAAGTAATTGTACTATGGACAATGTGGGTCGCATAGCGTACCCCATTCTGCAAGAAGCAGATGATTCAAACCAAGGCAACTATGTAGAGAATTCAGCTACACTAATACAAGGGCCATTGAGCACTGCAATTGTTCAAAATGTTACGAAGTTACCTCAGAACTTCACCATTAATATGGATGCTGCTGTGAGCAACATTACAGCAATACAGAATGTTTCACAAGATGTCTCTGGTGCTCAAACTCTATGGCTGCCTACAATACTTGCTACAAGTACTCCTGTTACTGACAGCAAACTTGAAGAAGACAGGCCACAGGCTGGTGTATCACAAATTATTATAACCAGTGAAAGCTATGGCAATGAAACCACCCAAGTTTGTAGAAGATCTAATATAGTTACAGAAACTAGTTATATAACCAGACCCAAAACTTCCAAAGTTCAGATTTTGAGTAACATATCTTTGCCGAAGAATCCTACTTACTCACAACAGTACATCACTGAAACAAAGGAGATATCCCCAGTTTATGCCACTCAAAATCACATTTACAAGCTGAGTACCAATGTAGTGTCACAGAAGCATCTGAACACTTCTGTGTTATGCACCAAACCATCTAAAAGTCAGTCTTTGATTGGCTGCTCAACACTAACTCAAAGTGTTATCAATACCAGTCCAATTAAGAATGTACAGTACAGTCACACATTTACCAAGAGCACAAACCTAAATAAGACATTAAACAAAGTAAATAACGGTGCTAATCTTAATGCTATGGTTGCAGCTTCATCTGGCACTACTCAGTGTCACATTTTATCCAGAGTTGTGTCGGGCCCCAACAAAATGTCTGTACATTCTGGAAGGAAATCTGTAAATACTTTAAAAGGGTCAAAATCAAGTCAAGCATCCAACCAGAAGAATCAGTCCAGGCCTATAAAAATAATACAGCAAACGGGATCTACACATAAATCGGAGCCAAAATCTTGGCCTGTTGCCAGCGTCACATACAAGAGTCAGCAACCCACATATGGTCTTGTAGATTCTAACACTTCTAAAATAATTCAAAAAGTTGGTAGCCCTACCAACAAAACGCAGCCTATGTCACTACAAAAGTTTCCAGCGAAAGGGGAACGATTGGTGCTTCAATCTCCCTGTGGGCCAGTGCTGCTCTCCACTGCCCCAATAAGTACAAGCCTACCTAAAGGACCCCATTATGTGCAGTCTGGGGCTACTCCTAACTTACGCTATGTCCAAACATATGGAACTGCAGATAATCAACTCACATCAGTATCTCAAGTAACAGCAAATCAACAGTTGACTGCACAGATACTGCAATCTTTATCACAGCCTAAGATTGTGTTGCAAACGGCACCTATAAGTCACACCATTACTACACTAACTGCAGTGCCTACAATGCCCATTGAAGAACGAGCTGAAATCAAACCCATCATCAATCAAAAAAGAATTGTCATGTAAGTATCATAACATAAATATCCAAACATATAAAAAGAGGTTAAAATTTTAAAAGAATGGTCTGAACACAAAAAAATTAAACACACCCTAAAACAGCATTTAACTTGCTTCTTACTTACTTATAAACACGCCATAGTTGCATTGTGAGCAAACACAAACCTTGTTTTAGTAGTGTCATACCATTGTTTAGCTCCGTTCTGTAGTGACATTTCTAATCATTTAGATGTTTAGTTTTTTATTGACACTGTCTAAACAGGCGTCTTAACCGTTTTTTTTTTTGTGGTAACACAGTAAATGTATTTATTCTTGCTTTGTTTCAGGGGTGACAAGTCCACATTACTAACAGCAGTTACAGCAGATGATCTAATAGGAATTGAAGAGAGGCCAAATCTATCCGAGGAGTTGCGACGATATTCGTACCAGCCATTAGCATTTATAATGATGGACCACACATATTCTCTGCCTGCGCAGAAGCAGCCACTGCCCCAGCCCCAAGTGCAATTGCAGCCGCAACCCCAACCGCAAGTTCAGCAGCAGCCATTGACTCCGGTCATAACTCAGGCTCCGCTGCCGTTACCGCCTACTACGCCTCCGACTCCTGTATCTACGATGCCGTCCGCGACTTTAACCCTCGTGTCGCCTCCAATATCCACAGTCGCTCCCATGAGCCCTCTAAGAAGGACCTCGCCGGTCATCATGTCAACGGCTAGCTACGATCTGCCGATAGCAGTGCCTACGAGCGTTATCGGTACTACCATGACTTCTCTCCCGGTAACGTCTATTCAAATGACGCCGGTCGCTTACAAGCCGCAGCCGTTACCGCTGGATGATGACGCGGCTTCGATCATATCTTCAATCGACGGGGATAGGAAGCCAGCGCCCGGTGGTGGAAGTGACACGGAGACTGCTCCTGAGGGTGAGGAGGAAGGCAAGACTAGATGCGTTTGCGATTTCACTCACGACGATGGCTATATGATCTGCTGCGACCGTTGCGGTGAGTGGCAGCATGTGGACTGCATGGGTATCGACCGCCAGAACATACCTGATGCCTATATGTGTGAGCTGTGCCACCCGCGGCATATCGACCGTCGCCACGCTCGCAACATACAGATGAGAAAGAGGGAAGAGTTAAGCGCTCTAGGCGCTTCAGATTCGGATTCCTCTGAGATCGGACGACCTCCCGGTCAGAGAAGAAAACGTCTCCTCACAGTTACCACTTACACAAACACGAGTGGCTCATGTGTCACTACTTACAATTCGGGCGCTCCGGTGCTGCCGCCGGTGCCCCAGCCTACCTTGGCGCTTCCTAAACGCGGCCCGAAGCGGCCTGTAAAGAAGGAGCTGGTGCGTAAAGGCACTAAGAGGAAGCTCTCTGAAAAGAGAGTGAAACGCAAAAAGGAAATGATACTGAATAGAAGTAAATATGGCTCGAGCCTGTCAAACCAGTCTCACTGGCAAGACGCCTATGAACTGGCGGTGACAAACCATTACAGCCCCGAGCTGAGAGCTAAAATTATGAAGTACAGTAGCAAACTGGGCAATCAACCTAACATGGGTTATGCTATGAACACGCATTTATGTACTACGGTACCCCACGCAGGTGGCAAGATTCTAATTGCAACAAAAGATTTAAAAGAAAGCACTCCCGTGATAGAACTTCGTGGGAAATACATGTTGTCCAATCAACACAGACCACAATTACAAAATATGGCCCGAGCTGGCAGTCAGAAACCCGGGCCTTTTGTGTTCTTCTACAGATTACCTAAAGATAACACTCAGATATGCATTGACACAAGGACGTATGGCAACGAAGCTCGTTTCGTTAGACGATCATGTAAACCTAATGCAGAGCTTCAACATTGCATTGTAAAAGGAACTCTACATGTATATTTGGTTACTATCGGAATTATTCAGTCAAATACTGAAATAACTGTGGGCCATGATTCTGATGGTAGCAAGCAGCCTTGTGCTTGTGGGAATCCTAAGCACTGTAAAGTTAATGGACTCAACTCTCCTCTCCCTCCAAGAAAAAGTTTGGACTACCCTCCGCAAAGAGAAAAGAGAAGTCGTAACAGATGTTTTAGTTCTTCATCGCCGGTTTCGCCACCTCTGGCACCGGCTCCGACGACGCCTGTGAAGGAACCGCCTTTTATTCCTTCCATTTTGGCCATGAAACCGGAGAAATCCCCTATAAAGCATGAGTATCCACCATTATCGCCTGCTAAGCCTCTAATTATGTCGATTTTTGAAGAGCCAATGAAAGTAGAGCCAAAAGAAGACATTGAAGAGCCTAAACCTGAGATGGATTTGACAGCGAAAGAGGAAATGAAACCAGAAAACGATTTTGATGAACCGGATTTCTGTAAAATTGTGAAAGTTGAGGAAAAACTTGATATAATTGAAGAACCGCCTCTAGTAAAAATAGAACCCGAAATCAAAGAGGAGCCAGCTCCGATTGTAAAAGACATTATCGAAGAGGAGAAGCCTACTTTTACTCCAAAAGTAATACCGCCTATAATTACACCGAAACTGATACCACCCGTAAGTGCTCCGAAAGTGATACCGCCCGTCGTTGCTCCGAAAGTGATGCCACCTGTGATCGCACCAAAAGTGATCCCGCCTGTCATCACTCCAAAAGTGATACCACCAGTCATTACACCAAAGGCGGCCTCGCCCGTCATAGCTCCGAAGTCAATCCCTACTAAGGTCATCGCTACGAGAGTTGAAGAGCGTCGAAGAAGCAGATACATTTCCGAGACTAAATTCTTTCCGGAAACGAAATATACTCCGGCCGAAATAAAAGCAATAATAAATGATGAGACATTCTCCGATGAGGAAAAGCCAGAAGAGAAGATGGACGAAAAGAAGGGTAAAGATGATTCTAAGATTGACGATGAGAAGCCTTTATCGGTTCTATCAAAGGAAGTCACAGCTAAATCCGCATGCCACGATCGATCATCTCGGTCTAGCAGAACAACTTGCGTGAACCAAGACTCTTTAGATGACAAAACTGATGATTCTCAAGATAAAATACAGACTACCGCTAAAGAGAAGAGGAAAATGGTAAGTGTAAGTCTATTTCTATCGTTCCTATCTCATTCACATCGCTTAACTTTTTCAGCTTTTGGTTGTTTCTCTACAATGTGTTGTTAATTTACAGACCCGCGAAGAGCGCAAAATGGAGGCAATAATGAAAGCATTTGAGCGTATGGAGAAAGCAGAGCAAAGGAAACAAGAGGTCAAAGAGAGGCAGAAGAGGCGCGAGTCAGATCCTCATCCCAATGCGATAGACAGAGACGATGATGAAGAAGTTCATTGTGCTACGAAAAGAAGAAAGAGGTAAGCAATATATCGTTATTATTATTTATTAATTTAACATATTTATAACTAGCTGCTGCCCGCGGTTACACCCGCGCGGCGATATTGGATTTCATGGTTTTCTTTTTTTGCGGAACCCAATTCTTTTTTTAAAATAAAAATAGCCTAAGTTACTCCTTATAACATCAGCTATCTGGCATTGAAAGTCCCGTCAAAATCGGGCCAGCCGTTTCGGAGATTACCCGGAACAAACAGACAAAAAATTTAAAAATGGTTGTTTTGTTATAGGTACCGTAGATACTTTCATATGCATTTGGTAAAAAGCTGTTATTTTGATATTACAAACCGACACTTCAATTTTATTTATTTGTATAGATAAGTAAGTAGACTTCAAATTGCTGATGTATGCTGAAGCCTGCACATAGTGTAACATAACTTCCCAGCGGTCATTGTGCGCACTCTACATACATGTCAAAACGACCAACACTAATATCAAATCTCGGATGCCTTTTTCTCATCAGACGCAAGGGTCGTGCGCGCACCACCTCTCAGTCGAACCGCCGCCGCCTGAACTCCGCCGACAGCGACATGGTGACGTCAGGGGATGAAGCGCCCCCGCCCCACACCACGCCGCCCCGCGCGCCGCCCCCGCCCCGCCGCGACAGCTCCGCGCCCTCCTCCAACGAACCCGAGAGACCTAACAGTGTCAATGAGGTATGTGTACGCTTAAGATTTGTATCGATTGTTTATTGTAACTAAGAGTTGGAAGGAATTTCATCGTTTTTTTTATCAGCATTATTTCAGCCCGTTGTTAGTTAAATGTAGATATAATAGGGATGTTAACTCCATTTTTTTTATGATGTCAGTCAATTCGTTTCCTCATGAGAATCAAATGTATATAACAAAAAAAAACTGGAAATCCAATTCTAGAAACGTCAAAAATGAGAGTCATAGTCGTGCGTATCTACTGAGCTCTAAAACGCCCATACAAATTTGACAGAACACGTGACGTCACTTGTTTAACGCGAGCCGTAAAACGCATTTTGATTGCGTTTTAAGTACATAGTTGTCGTATTTCTTTTTTATACATTGAAATATAAAGAATCTGATGGTATCACGTAATTACTATTGAATGATAAAAAAAAATCGTTGATTTCGGGAAAGTTTTAGATGCAATATCTTGTGGAGTTTCATGCAACATCCCAATTATTAAAAAATCTAGTCTCATTACAGTTTCAAAGCTATGTTCCCTGCTGTCTATTTAAACTACAGACTTAAAAAAAAAACTAATTTAAGATAATTAATGTATGACTTCAAGTTATGGACGTTAGTGTTATTTGCAGGACCTCAGCCTAAGCTCCGCGTGCTTACTAGTAGAGGCCGCGGTCGGATCGGTCGAATCCGCTTTCAAGCTGCCGAAGACAAAGAAGACAATGGCCACCGAGTGGATCGGACGCTCCCCGGAGCGGACGCCCTCCCCCTACCGCTCCCCCTACCGGCCGCCGCTCGTGTCGGCGCCCTCCCTGGAGAGCCTTGTGCGCGTGGCCTCTACTATGATAGGTGACCTCAGCGGCCACCACGACCCAGAGGAGCCTGAGGACGACGCCCCCGCCTCTCCCCCTCGGACGCCCGGCCGGGACAGGAACAGACCGCCCAAGAAGTCCCGAAGGATCACGAGGAGCACGCCGCCGGCGGAAGTTCCCGAATTGACGCACCAGATTCTGCCTCAGCACAGCGCGAAAAAACGGTGGCTGCGGCAAGCTATCAGCGAAGAGAGCGACCCGCCCAATACAGGTTCGTCCTACCCTCGTTTTATAAAGATTTTTCTTTATGTCGAGAATGCTATACTATGTCTCAAGTAGAAACGTTTGTTACAGAATCGCCGCCGAACGAGATAATCACTCCGTTGAAGAAGCGAAGATTGGCGCGGGAATCTCTATCGTTGGAACAGAATACCATCGTGCCTGTAAGTAAGATTCGAATAGTGTTTTTATCCACATGCTTTTGAACTAGGAAACTAGAGTACTAAATAATCGTTGTCTTTGCAGTGTACCGAAGAAACGTCGCCGGTTTTGACTTCCGAAGATTCGCCGGTCAAAGATGACCCTCATTCGAATCGGCAGTACATAGTAAGAAATATAATGGACAGCATTTACGGCAGGGATCGGACGCGATCGGACAGTGGGCAGGGATCGGACGACCAGTGTAATTTGATGGACAACGACGTTCTCAACGTCAACATCAAAGGACCTCATGACAGCGAAAACATCAGGAGGATTATCGGAGTGCCTACGCCAGAAGACGAAATGCCGCCGGAAATTCCTAAACCTGATGATTTCAGAAGCAATAACAATAACGTAGAACTAGAAGAGAGCAATTACAATAAAGTCGTGCCCATGGAGATTGACACGACGATACCACAGCCGAAAATACAGGACACCATCGACAGCCACGGAGACACCAGCAGAGTTGATAGTCCAAACGAGAAACTCAACAGCTGCCAGTCGGCCGACACCAGCGGCAACTCGTCGCCTCAGCGAGATGAAATGGACGACATACAGAAGAAAATACACTCATTCCACACGGAAAACATAATGATACTCAAAAGCAGAAATAAAAAGCCGAAAGAGAAACGGAAGAAAGTCAACCTGAACTTCGATCTCAACATGGTTGACGACCAAATCAGTATTCAGTTGCGGACGGAGAACGAGACTTCGCCGGATATCAACGGCGATATCCACGATGACATGAGCAATGATATGAAATGTCACGTTTCTCCAGAAAACATACCCCTACCGCCCGTCGAGTCGATACCGCTTCCGGCGCCGGAAAACATACCATTACCGGAGGAATCGAATCCCATATTGATGGTGCCTCCTCCTGAGACGATACCGTTACCGGAGGAGCCTATGAAGCCCGCGCGGCCGGCGCCGGCGTCGCCCGTCTCAGAAGACAAACCGTACTCGCTAGACCGGCCGTCCGTTCTAGACAACACGTTACCATTCTCATCGCGCTTCAGCTCAACTGGCCTGTTCTCCGGCATATTCAGTAATATGTCGCAAACGTTCACCATGGACAGTTCTATAAACGAGAACGTCCCGAACTTGTCAATAATAAAGAGTGCAATAGATAGGACTACAAGTTTAGATAGTAGTTTGTTCGACAAAGACAGTATTACGCAGTCGGACGAGATGAAAAGTGTGCAGGAAATCCTGACGCGAGTGAACAATATGGACAGTAATAACAGTGTGATATTGTCGGGGGTGTTGAAAAGCTCCAATAACGCAGCGCTGCTGACGTCGCCGGTGGCCAAGCCGGCCAGTCGCCAGTTCGCTGCAAGGTGCAACGACCCTCGGCTCAACCCTCCCCCGGTTGAAAAACCCAAACCTGTTAGAAGAAAGGTAAAGTCCTCAGTTATTACTAACAGTTGTCCAGTATACCATTTTTAACTTAAAGGATATTGTGTTTGAAATTTAACGCGTTACATATGTCATGGTTTAAGCGTATAGGGCCTTGTAATGTCAGCTATTTATCTGCCAGTGGAAGTATCTGTCAAAATCGGTCCAGCCGTTTTGGAGATTACCCGGAACAAACAAACAGACAAAAATTTTAAAAACTTTTTGTTATTATGTATACTTTCATATGCATTTAGTAAAAATCTGTTATTTTGATATTACAAACAGATATTTCATTATAGATACCAAGACCTGCACTTGGCATAATAAGTATGTACTTGCCTATTGAAAACAATCTTAGTAGATTGATAAGAGTGATATTTTATTAATTTTGGAAAGTTTTTACATTGACATGATCATGTTTATTTAGCTGGAAATCCATCCAAGGCCTCTGATTAGATAAGTGAATATAATATAATATATGTACTTATAACAACCAGTGTGAGATCATCATATTGTCTGCGCTGTGTGTGTACTTACGACACTTGCATATTGCTAATTTATGTAAGCGAAACGTTACTCACTCACTCACTAAACACGAAATCTCGAAAACTACTTGACCTATGACACTGAAATTTGGCAGCTAGGTAGTTTATAGGTAGGAGACATCTGCTGATAACTGATTTTGTGAATTTTTGGCCGCATTTTGGCGGTCTAAGGGCTATAGTAAGTTTATACGAAAGGCTTAAACTTAGCCGGGGCGGAACGCTAGTCTTTATAATTCTGGCAATAATAGACGTGCCTTTACTTGCCTCATTTCCATACAATAATAACTTGAGTCATGCTACTTATTACAAATACATTGGCAAGAATCGAGTTTGTAGGCAGTATATAAGTCATTGTAAGTCCGAGTGCACACGCGTGCCTTTGATTACGTTACGGTCTTTAAAAAGATGCAAGATTTTCCAGGAAACTCTTGCATGATACTCATCCCCACAGTAGGTATTTGTACCTACTGTGGGGATGAGTATGCTGATAAAGAACATGTCATTATAGCTCTTGTTTCATGACTAAGAAACCTTAACGCCTAACAGTGGGATTATGGGATATGATGACAGTATAAAAGCTCATTTCTAATTAATTATATTATTGAACAAGGGAGCTGATGAAAATGGGGAAAGGGAATAGAAGTAATTTTAATGTCTGCAAAGTTGCAGTTAGAGTTTTTAATTCAAAACTGATAGATCAGAAGCGTCCTATCTGAGCTAACACGCACGCAGACGTCGCTACCGCCCCCTAGCGAGCCGTATTATAACCTAGGTTCATTTGACTCATGAGATTGCGTGTAAATGAAGTGGGCATCTTTGTATTGACTGTTTTGCTCTTTCTTTGCATGAACACCTGTGTGATTCGGTCCATTATTTGTATTTTTTGGACCAGTATTTCACGTGTTTTTAAGTGATTATAACAATGTCATTAAAGGGACATAAACTCCGTATTAGCAAATTACAATGAAAAATACAGCATTATAAAACTTATTATAATTTAAGGAGTACGGCGCATACGAGTTGACGCCGCATAACCCAAGTTTTGCATGAGAACACAATCGTCAAATGTTGGCGGGGGAGGAGGGAAAACGGCGTGTTGTTATTGGTCAGTTTAAAATTCGTACATCAGACGAGTGTATATAGACGGCGTGTTGTGATTGGTTCGGCTGGGCGGCGTTATGCATTGATAATACTTAACCTTGACGAGCAGGGATACCCGGCTAAGCGGAGTCTATCCGTGTTACCACAAAAAAAAAACATTGACGCCTGTTTAGCTAGACTGTGTAAAGATAAATGTCAAAAATGATTACAAATATCACCACAGAATTGTATTAGACAAAGGTTAAACACTATTTAAATCAGGATTTGTGGTTGCTCATATTTAAACAAGCGACTAAGGCACCTTTAGGAGTTAAACAGTGTTTAATACAGGTTGGAAATGTGTTTATTTTTTTGTGGTAAGAACTTATAGGTTTAATGGTCTGCACACTCTATAGACAGGCTGTCATCTCGAGCGAGGCTGCCGTAGCACACCCACAGCCGCTATAGTTTGATCTGGATAACACGTAACATGCGTTATCTACCTCGCAGCTCTCTATAACCGAGTACCGCAAGCGTAAAGGCGCGGCGACCGACGAGTGCAGCGCTGAAGGCGCGGCGTGGTCGCGCTCGGGCGGTGCCACGCCGGAGCGCGCCGAGTCGTCCGAGTCGTCCAGTGCCGCGCTGTCGCCGCAGCGCCTGGACGCCGCCGCCGCCGCCGCCGCCATGGAACTGGAGCAGCGGCTGCACAAGGAGCTCGTCGCGGATCATTTGCCTAAAGGTAACTTACATTGACAGGGTTTCGTTTTTCTAGCGGTGCTCGTGTGCGATAGGTGGTACCAAACTTTTTGTCCGGTCTGCGTTCACTTTAAGAATTATTGTTCGCTTGGGTTCCAGGAGAGTACGAACTCTTGAGCAGCTAGGACATTTATCGGTCCTTTTTGCGTCCCCCAGGAGAGCGCTCATGAAGGTTAAATTACTCTTAAGACCCGTTTTAAGTCCGCAACATGGGGACATGAAACTGAATATTGCACCAATATTAAATTTTTTTTAAATTATAGGCCTAGCAGCCTATCAGGGATGTTGCATCCCATACAAGATGGGATGCATCAGACTGACCGGCCATAAAGATTGGTTCTATCTATTGGTCTAAATTTGCCCAGCGCGGCTCCGTTTCTCCCACTGGTGAACAGGTAACTTAGAGCCTCTATATTTGTTATCAAATAAAAAGGTATAGCTTAAGACAACTTTTCTTTTTAAACTTTTTGGATGAAAACCTGGCGGTATGCAGAGCCGTGCGAGAAAGCAATCGTCAGATAAAGGTACTACAATGTAGAACTAGCTGGTTTTAATAATAAGGAGGATCTTGATGCGCTTAATGCATATATGGTGGAGATTTTTTTAGTTGTCCAATAAAAGTAACAAACTCAACGTCTCACCAACGACACAGAAATCCAAATTCGAATCATGTCATCGGTTGGCGATCGGATGACCATTGATTGGCATCCGCCGAGTTTGTTGACATTATTGGACAAGTATAGAAAACCAGACCGTACGTTATTAGGTCGTGATTGGCTACCGTGCTTATTTCTCCAGATTCGTGGCTTAGGGTTTCTGTGCAGTTTGTCTGGGTGTCAGCTTTGCCATCGAAATTACTGTTTACATCAATTAAAAATATCCTTAAAAAGATATTTTTTATATAGGATAACGAGACGAGCTGGTCGTTTACTTGATGGTAAGCATATCGTCAGCCCATAGCAATTACAGTGCCACTCATAACTTTGAAACAAAGGCCTGCGCGGCACAGCAGTGCGCTCGTTACCCTGAGACATTAAGTATCATAAGCCCAGTAATTTCACTGGCCACTCTGCTCGTCAAACCGGAAAACAGTATTGCTTGCACATTACTTCTTGGCGGCAGAGTTCACTCACAAAGCGGTGGTAACAACTCAGACGACGGACACTCGCAGAAGCGTTAGTCCTAACCACTAACATAACACATCCAGCCAAAACACAGCCTCCGTAAATGTCATTGCTACGTGCCTAGTTCGTGTCAAGTTTATCTCGGCAAGCTCTCGCTGCATTTTATACAACTAGGTCAGGAAGGGCCGTTGACCTCTCCGCTCCCGACGCTCGCCGCTTGTATGCAAACATGCATTAGACGCGGCTTTACCTTAATCGTAGATCTGTTGTCTGCGTGCTTCGTTACGATGAATAGAATTTGATTCTAGCAAAATACATAACGTTATTTCTCTTTGGGAGGATCTGCAGGGTTATTTTAACTCTCTCGGAATGATATCCGTGTCGGAAGTGAGTTCCTTGATCGTTTATATATCGGTAACGCATCCCGACAGAGAAATATTGTCGGGATTATATCCGTGTTTATGCAGTTGAGTTGTCGAATCTAAACGGGAAATTTCTCTGACGGGATGCGATTCCGAAATATAAACGATCAAGACTGTCGCTTCCGACACGGATATCATTCCGAATGAATTAAAATAACCGTGCTGCATTGAATTTTGTTTTACGAGGATTAGTACGAAATCTTCATAAGTTGAGATGTTTCTTTTAAATTCTTAACGACTGGACCCCTTACCACAGAATACATAGTACAAGTACCCTTATTAAACGATCAGGGGCCTGTTTCACAAAAAATATTAGCCTAATATTATCAGCGATATTTTTTTTCATATATTTTATGATTATACTCATAATATTAGACTAAAATTTTTTATGAAACGGCCCTGGATTGATTTGTGATCTGGATCGAATTTTTGGATAGTTTTTGTATGCACTTTCAGAAGGGAATGACTGCCGACTGACCTATCTATATTTACAAAAACAAAGGATCTCAGGGCAGATAATATTATACAATTGGTTTGCTTCATGAACAATCTCGCTTCTTCATTAGTTCTCTATCCTGCTAATATTATAAATGCGAAAGTGTGTTTGTTGGTTTGTCCTTCTTTCACGCAGTAACGGAGCAACGGATCGACGTGATTTTTGGCATAGATATAGTTTATGGACCGGAGAGTAACATAGGCTACTTTTTATCCCGGAATAATGCAAGGTTCCTGTGGGAACGCGGGTGTAAACCGCGGGCAGAAGCTAGTACTATATAAAGCAGTAAAGTTTGTGAGTTGTTCTGTTTGTTTGTTTCGGCTAATCTCTGGAGCTTCTGGTCCGATTCTAAAAATTCTTTCACTGATACGAAGCACATTATTCCTGAGTGCTATAGGCTAAATATTCTGATTCCACGCTTGCGAAGCCGCGGCAGATTTTCAAATTCAAATGTCTTTATTCAAATAGGCCCCAAAGGAGCACTTATGAAAGTTAAAATGACTCTAACAGCGGGCCTCTGCAACATTCATCTACCCGAATCACAGACTAAAACTAATGCTGTCTTTATCAGAACATAATAAATGACAAAGACACCAACAGACCCAATCCGTGCTCAAAGTCAACGAATCTTCCAGAAACCCACCGTGCCCGTTCCAAATTGGTATAGGCCGAGCAAGAAGCAGACGCTATTTAGTTACTCTACGAGTAGATTGTTGAAGGCCTTCCATCAATTTAAAGCACTGCGTATTATCTGATCTCATTGTAATGCAACATTCCAATTAAAGTAGGTAATTGCGTTTATGCGCGCTCCATCAATTGAGTTGATTGCACAAATGCGCAGTGCGGTCTGAGACTGCGGTCCGTTGACTTGCACTGCACTCGTGAGGACTTCGCGAATGCACGTTCCAAATGCAAGGACGGAATGTCAATAAGAAGTAGTCGATGCATTTAGTAGTTCCTGCTCAGAAGAGGAGTTTAAGTGGCCTGTGTCACTCTTCCACCCGTAAACTATCTCTTTGCAAAAAGTCACGCCGAACGTTGCTCCGTTGCGTTGCTGCGTGAAAGAATGACAAATCGAATAACCCATTTTCGCATTTCAAATAATACTAGCTTCTGCCCGCGGTTTCACCCGCGTTCCCAAAGGAACCATGCATTTTTCCGGGATAAAAAGTAGCCTATATTACTCTTAGGTCCATACACTATATCTATGCCAAAAATCACGTCGATCCGTTGCTCCGTTGCTGCGTGAAAGAAAGACAAACCAACAAACACACTTTCGCATTTATTATAGTACGGATAAGTAAGGTTTGCAGCGATGGAATCTACTAAATAAAATCAAAGTAGAGTCAAGTTCTTAATTTTCAAATCAAATCAAATCAAATCGTTTATTGCACCTTACAATATTCTTTACAATTTACATAAAAATATATAATATACATATATGTATGTGTAGGGCAATGGGAGTAGATTCAGCGTGTGCTGCGTACACATTTTCATGTGCACGCAGCACTAATTTAAATCACTTGACCTACTCTCTCAAATATTTGAGCAGTATTAAAACGAGTTTTCATTGATAAAATATCAATCAACGGTAATGGATTTCCAGCTCCAGTTTTGTAGGCATTTTGTTGATTTATGCACATACTCAATACAACCGGATTTGTTATGCAATGCGCGACCCGAGTTTATCTGGCAATTTAGTTTACACTGATAAGAAACTGGTGTAAATGGCTATGTAAATAAGTTTTACGCTACTTTCATAATATATGATAAGCTCTTGTTATATCATACTATATGAACTTCGTCAAAGCGGATGAAAATTCAACCTCTTGTAGCATGCAGCAATATTCTATGTACATATTTTTATACTTGTTAGTATGCATGGTGGCAAAAACAATACGTAGTATGTACTGTCGGGTCGAAGACGGAATCGCCGCCTACTCGGTTGGCCTTGACGAGCCGAGCGTGTTGATGCGACGTAACAACTCGTAGGTTACTGCGCATAATATACCACCGGGCGAGAATAGTTACTAGTTTTTTTGTTGCAATTGCACAGATGCCTCCTCGAAATAATCTCGAGTTACTCGCAAACTATTCGATACAATGTCCTCGGTACTAAGGTCGCTTATCGTGCGACAATGCGAGTATTATTTTTGGCTCGCGCCGCCGCGGCCGGTGTTTACGAACAGCGCTGATGATAATTATTATCGTTCTCATTTCATGATTGGTAATAAAGGAGCTCGCGCTATTCGCTCCGATTATGTTACGAAACGGAGATCGCTCCAACGATGACTAATACTAACTCGAGACAGATCGTATGCAGGCCGTAGACGCTTATACTAGTATGCGTTTTGCTGTCAAAATAACCATGCTTTTGATTACGAGATAATATACGCTCAAGCGCGGCTAGATGCAAAACCATCAAACGACCACGATATAACGGCAATACGGCCAGATAGTGCTGTCTCGAAGCCCGACCTGCCAGGCTAAAATGCGCACCACGACAAAATTTTGTCTACTGTTTTGTCTCGCTCTTTCTCGTGCGAATATGAGATAATTGACCGTGACAAAATTTTGTCACGGTGCGCATGTTAGCACGGCTGGGCTCAAAGCGACGATAGCTCCTCTTTACGCTACATACATCATTTGCGCACCACCGCTTATGTACCGCGGCGTCTGCACTGAGCACGCAGCGGTTGTGAAACAATTTTTTTGTATAGAGGTAGAAGAGGGTGTCGTGCTCGGACTAGATTTCCATCGAGCCCCAACCACGATAGATGATACGATATGCGTTAATCGGGCATGCGTGGTTTTTCCATGGCTTTCTCGTGGTTCGCGATTGATGCTTATCCGTCAATCATGAATTAGATGTGAGGGCTGCCGTAGACTCGAAGGGTTCAAGATTAGTATGCGAATCACACCATACAGTGACGTCAAATGCGCATACAAGAGCGGTGTCGTTCTGCGCTTTTTTTTTGAAGAGGCTTGTTTGCGCAGGTGTGTTCGACGCTCAGCCGACGGCGTTGGAGCGTCAAAGGGAGAACCTCAGCTCGCGGTTACGGCGGGAGTTCGGGCTCGCATTGCCCGAGGACGACGAGGCGAGGCCCCCGCCCGACGCCCCCGGTACTCGCGCCCTGCAACACAGTCTAATACTGCTAGGGCAAACTGCACCCCCGTAGCCTCCCCGCGCGCCCTCCCGCCGCGGGGAACGACTGGGGTCGGAGGGGCGTTTAGTTTGTACATTTTGTTATTATTTTGTAGGTATGTCGATTGAGCCATTTTAGCCTCCTTGTCAGTTTAGCTTAAGAGATCATAATATACGTGTTAGTAATATATGCCTTTATGCTAAATCTCTATAATATGTTTAGGTGTATATTCTGTTTAGGAAATAGAGTAGTATATAATGAGCGTGTAATGTGTAGTTATCGTTTCTAAAAGTTTGCTTTCCCGGCAGATGGCGCGGGTGGAGCGGCGCGGTGCGACAGGTAGAAGCGTGTAATATTAAAAAAAAAAAACGTATTTTTGTAAATCTCAGTGCCCAGTCGACTGTATTATATTGATTATTATTAACGAGACAATTTTAATAGTTATTGTTTAAGTGTGCGCTCGCGCCTTTTGTATATTTCCGTTTCATTCTTCACGTTTTAATTTTTCACATTTTTCTGCAAGTACAAATTGTTTTTATTTCCCTTTGTACATATTGTATATAGAGTTAAGATAAAACTATAGGGTACCTACTCGGTCGGTATATTATATATATAATGGTATAAAAGATTTTTTATATATGTACAACGTTTATGTATCTTATTGATATAATTATTTATTATCGATCTTTCGATAGTGATTTTAGGGAACGACGGCTAGGACTTTTGTACGCATAATGTTAAGTAAATTATAGTTGTTTTTATTATTTTGTTTTACGTTTTATTAGCGTATGAGGAGTGGAGTCGCGGGGCTCGCCTAGTTTAGGTCCATGTTAGTGTTAGAAGTTTTAGATGTAATTCTAGAGTACCTACAATCTACATATTAGCCATTACTAGAGGTTAAATCTGTTTTAATTTTCACGAGGAACGTTATTCTGTACCGTTTTGGTCTGATCCACCATCACAAGTGTGATTATATTTAGGCAGCTGGGTTGTTGTTTTTGCCAAACTATTTTGCATTGTTTCCTCTCGAAGGACTTATATTTTCCAATTTTAACTGTTAATAATAAAAAAAAACCATTCCTAGATAGAGGTTTCTGCAATCTTTTATTATTCTCAAGCAGTCGAATCAGCGGCGCAAGTACGGATCTATTCGGGTCGATAATATTCGATAAAATTGACAGTTCAAATCGATAAAGTGGGATTTATTGAGCCTCGAAACAATCGACAAAATTTATCGAAAAGCTAGGTCGAATCCTAAGAGAATATAGAGCTACTACAATACTTTACGATCAGACTTCGGTACTCGCAACATTCGATAAATTAGTCGAGTTTTTCGGTTCGACAAATTTATCGAACCGACTTCCGTACTCGCGCCGCTGACTTGAGCTTGAGTAAACGTAAAAGGTCATAAGTATCGAGTCACTGACTGATTGAAATTGCAATTGCCACTGTAAATAGTAATGAATTTGTTTGATTACCATAAACATGAAAGTACGATGTAGAATTCAGAGAATATCACAGCACTTGGGTTATCTAACTTGTCTTGTTGATTGTCCTGAAATGTAAAGGTTTGGTTAGTGTCCGGTAAGTGTAAGAGAAAATGCATTTTACATTATGTAATGTTGTCGATCGGACATGTGCGATTCTAAAAAGAGTGTACATAAATATGTTGACAACTGTAATATTACAATTTCACAACCACAACAAAGTTATATATATATAACTAAAAAGAATATTAATGCAAATTATACAAATTTCTAAAACAGTCTGTAAAGTTCAATACAGTTTTTCGGTGCGATGAACGAGGTAGTATTTTTAACTAGCTTATTAATCATTATTGTTATTTAAACAGGTCTCGTGGACTGACTTATGTGGCCGTTTCGAAGCACTACCAATTTTATTAGTGTTTTGGTGCAGCTAATTTTGATTTTTATAAAGCTCTCACTAGAGGGTCAGCAATATGACCTTATTTATTTTCTATAGTGTAGCTTTAGTTATGGTTGTGTTTATAATAAATATGCATTTTTACCCGCGAGAATATTCAAGATAGAAAATAAACGTGTCCACTGTGCTGGTTTTTTTTTCTCATACAATTTTGACCTGAACTATTTCATAGTCCCGGTTGCATTCACGAAATTGAATATTACAGTCGTTGCATAATAAATAAATTATAATATATTTTTTATGTAATATAGTGACAACGAATCTATGTTGTGAATAACCCGGGCAATATTAGGCTAACTCTCAAAAACCCAGTGATCTAAGGTATCTAGGCACTTGCAAAATATTCTGTTTTGTTATACTAGGAAGGTATTTTAGGAAATTAGTTTGTAAAGTTTGTTTAGTGTAAAACCGCCTTTGATTATAATATAATTTTAATTTTATTTTGCCGATTGTTTTGGGATAGATTTTATCGCTTACTAATTGTGGCCTAAGCTGATAGACTAGGAATGAGTTTGATTATGATTGATCTATTTGAAATGAAAAATAGCCTTGATTCGTACTCGAAGAATGTGTTTAGAATTTTTATTTTGTTTACAGTCAAATTTTTCGTTACAAAATCAACTGATCAAATGCGTTTCTCGTTTATTGATAGTCGTAGGTCTATAGAATGGTTGCGCACTGGTTGTGGACGCGAATATTTAAGATTTACGTGTACTTTAACTTCTGATTTTACGAACCCAGTGGCGCAAGTATGGAACTTTTCGATCCATAATTCCATATATCGATCGATAAATTGACAGTTCGATAGGATAAAATTAGGGATAGGTGGGACGTTGTTGATTTTTGCCGAAAACGAAACATAACCTTTTTTCAGGACGAACGAAAACTAATCTTCGAAATTAGTTACGCGACGACGACAAGTTTTACTTGTAATCCGTTATTCAAATTATTTATTTATTAAAACATGGTGATCGATTGCATTTGCTACACAATGACGTTCAATTTTCATTACATTGACCGAATAACTAATTTCGCAAAGTGATTTTCGTGTAAAAACCGTGGCGAACGACGATAAAACCATTTATACATTTATGTTAAAATAGTCTTCGTTCCATAAACCAGTCTTCGAATTGTGAGATGCGAATATCACTTGATATTGAAGAAAGTAGATTCAGATTCGTTTTTCGAAAAAATCAAGAACTACCAATCTCTAATTTAAATTATTATCGATTCTAACTGTCAATTTTATTTATCGAAAAATCCCCTACTTGCGCCACAGTGTCGGTCCCATCCCAAACGTTGCTCAAAATTGGGGGCTCCGTGAATACCATTTCGCTCGGCGCCCCGCTATGACGGATCGTGTGCTTTTTGCTGTGAGGCGTAAACTAGAGTGAGAATATTATAGTGTTACCACAAAAAAAAGAAAATTTACTCAACTGTTTAGCTAGACAGCGTCTAACGATAAACGTCATAAATGATTAGAATGAACAGAATTGTGTTAAACAATGGTTAGACACTACTTAAATCAGGATTTGTGGTTGCTCATATTTAATCGCGCGACTAAGGCATGTTTAGGCGTTAAACAGTGATTAACACAGGTTTAATGTGTGTTTAATTTTTTTGTGGTAAGACCCTTACTGGCGGCTGCTTTTTCTTGAGTCAATTCTGAACCCTAGCTAAGGGCTTCCATTACGGAACGAGGCTAAGCCGTACTTCAGTTTATTGAAATTGTTTCTAGTGATAATTTTATTGTTCGGGTGTTGATCACTCGCTAATAAATCAAGTTATGTTACACCAATATCTCTAAGCAGTGAATGCCAGTTTTGTGTTAGTAAGATTGTATTTTAATGTAATTCAAAGGTTTGATGCAAAATAACATTCGATTTGTTATATGATTCACAATTTTTTCATTTACTTGCCAATTTTTATTAGAAGGTTCACTGTACTCCAGAGGGTTCGTGGTGATTTTATACTACTTAATTTGTCTTGAAATTTTACGTGTATGCATAATTAGAGTTTTAGTCAACTTGTTGCAATAAAGCCTTCAAGGCGCCTATACGAGATAGATTTATTGACGATTTATAAACACACAGAATGATATATTAGCCACTTTTATTTAATTCATGATTTTATTATATTTTTGTATAAAAGTTGTAAGGTCTTTTATTTTATAAATCAATTATAGGGTATGGAATTTTATTCACGGCCAGTCCGATGGCTATGAGAGTACTGTATGTATATGAAATGAACTTGTAAATATTTTGATCTGGTTTTTAAATAGAATATTGAAAAAATCTGCTTATTGTCTTGTTGAAGTGCATTTTGCTGTCGTCAAATACCAGTTGAATGATCACAAAATTAGGTGTAGCTATAAAACATTACAATAGAAACGTTAGAATTCAATAGATGTTTCATAATCCAACAGCATAATGCGCTCTGACTTTTAAATGTTTCTGTAGAATGTTAGAGAAAATCTTTGTGATAAAATCTTCTTTACTATAATTATATCATCGAGTAGTGAACTGTCTGTACATAATAATTAGATATTGTTAAGTGAAAGCTATATTTTGTTATGGTGGTCAAAAAGCGCACTTTCTATCGTTTGCCATATTATCAACCTAGTTTGGTACTTTCGACTCCTTTGTCATTGCACCCACCTTTGTCTATCTTCTGTTTGGTTAATTTGATGTAAGGTATTCGTAACAATGGAATATTTTGCAATATATAATAATATAATTTTTTTAACGCTAAGTGGATCATAAGAAAGTAAAGCTGTATATTATCCAGATGTTAAATATTATTATTTCTTAATGTTTGAACTAAGCATGTAAAATTTAAAATAACAATATAGAATAAAAGATGTTATGATAATTAATTACATAAATCTTCGTTTAAATCTCGAGCCTTTTCCTTGATCCCGTAAATAAAACTATCCGTAAGTATATGTAATAATAACATTTATTTCTTACCAATAATACATTTTATATACAAAATAAAAAGTAGGTACACTAGGGTCGGATTCGCACGGAACCTTTCAGCGTGCTTAAAAGAGTTTTAAATACTTCAAACGCATTGTTATATCGCGTTTATTGTGTCCGATTTTCAAAGACAGTAAAGTAGCTTTTGTATATAAAACGCCTTTTGCAAAAGCTCTCGTGCGAACACGGCTAAATATCTTTACATTTGACACCTTGAACATTACGATAGGTACCTACTGAAAATTTCTAAGGAATAGATATTGCCAAAGCAAATTCAAAATGACTGAATTTCGCTATACAGCCGTTTCCGGGAACATCCGAACAATTGAAATGTGCTCCGACATTTATCTACTTCTTTGAAATAATCTAGCAATTTGCACTTACAGAATAAAAAGCTAGAAACTATGCTCCTTTAAAAATAAAACTCAGTCTTTAGCTAGTCCCAAGCTTTCCACATTCTATTCACCTTGCAGATTACCTATAAGAAAGTTTTAATGATACTTAATATTATTGTAAACGATCCACTCAATAAACTCATTTCCAGCTATTGATTTGGACATTTTGAGTTTTCAAAGTCATCTGTAGTATTATGACACAATTTTGATGGTAGGTAAAAAAAATATTGATATATATAAGTAGTAAGCCGACACTGCTAAGTGCAATGCGCAGTCAGGGAGACTGCAAATCGCCGGTCGTAAAACTACATTATCACAGCCATCTCATAAGTTGCTCATGTAGTCATTTATTTGTCTTTCAATCCCAAGGACATGGTAACTATGATATGGAGAGATCAAAAAGTACTTAATTCTTACTTCTAAATATTTACATTATTTCCAATGGAAATTATTCCGTTAAGGGATAGAATACGGCGCGCCGCTATCTCGCTCGCGCATCTTAACATTTTTGAAGACGAATGAAAAAATCGCATTCGGTGAAGTTGCTCGCAATACCATTAGTAAAGTATAATTTTGATACGATCATGTTTTCTTTCATGTAGAAAATGGGCAAAACATAAAATCCCATTTTTAGGTTTGAAAACTTGAATGGATCAAAATTAAATTTTTGTTTAACCTTTATTGTTATTGTCAGCAATTTCACCGAATGCGATTTTTCATAATTATATTAAGGGATTGTTTATCTTCAAAACTGTTGAGATGCGCGAGGGAGATAGCGGCGCGCCGAATTCTGCCCCTTAAGTTTCTTTTTGCTCTCCCCTTTTATGATTGAGTACCGAAACCGATGACAATGATTCATTAGTACAAACTAATGTACGCACACTCACAATAAGCACCAAACTTAAGATACACCTCGAGTGAAGTTACCTGCACTGCGATGTAAGGACTAGTAGGCAGAAGTTAGATGACGTAACCTAACGAAAAAGAGTGAGATAGCCGATACTCTTCCCCTTAGTAGATACTCTCCTCCCATTAGTGTTCTAAAATAGTGCTCACCAACTTAAAACTTCCGAGGCGCATTTAAGTTTGTCGAATAGTTACTGTTACATCAATGTTGTACATTCCATTTAGAACCACATAAATACTTATTTCTTTATTAGAAAACTAATGCAACAAAATTACTTAAATTAGGTATATACCTAGTAGTACAATAATTATAAATGTCGCAAGGTACGTATGTAATCATTCAGATTATATTTGCATTGCCTTAACAAGATATTCATTACATGTGATTGCAAATGATAATACCCATTCTCCACGTTAGTTGTATATTATACATATTTTCCGAATCTTGTTTTTTTTCAAGCAAAAATACCAGGATATGTGTAGCAGGATGTCTTATGATTTTAATAAACGGGTATGACAAAGTTTTTTTTATTTTTATATGACTAGGTAGGTCTCCAGTTAAATGCCATCTATTTACAATTTAACTAGTGGATAAAATAAAGTTATAGTTATACGCATGGGTGGGTATAAAACGCTAAAATTAGAGTGAAATTCTGGTGCGAGATATTGAAAGAAAGAGTATTATTTAAATTTTAGTTTAGACAAGCCGGAATCCCTTTTTCATAGAATTTTGTAGAAATTTATTCAAACTCAACTTTGTACTTTAGAAGAGAATTATACTACAATAATGTACTTTTTACAGGTAAAGTTACAAACTAGAATGAAACGGTAAATTTACCAATGATTCTAACTAAAATGTGCGTGATAACGGAATGCGAAATTTTGATGGCACTAAGTTTTTATCTCAGAATACGGAACGTAATCTGAGGTTTTTTATGCAAAAAGGGACGAGAGTAGGTACCTATCTCCCTTTAACCTTATAAGTAACCAGAATATTTTATAGTTTTATTTCTAAAACTTCCTCTCAAAAATATATGATTTCCTTTAACCTACTGAAATGTACTAGACTAGTAACGTTATACAAAATAGCAGCGGTATTTGGCTCACTATTCACTATTCTTCGACAACTATAATATGTACACTTAAAAATAACTTTTGTTTATAACAGTTCCCTTAACACTTAAAATTTTGGCGCCACTAATCACCCGCCACAATAGCTCTAAGCTTTTGTTGGGCGAATCTTTTTTTTTGGCCGATGATCTTAGCGATGAGAAAATCTTTTCTGGCAGATGAACTCGATTGCGTTCGGTGAGTAGCAGTTTCAAACGCTAGCATAAAAGCGACGTTCCAAAGACAAAAGTATCAGTATTTATCTTTGGCGCCAGACTCTCAGCCGGCTCTTCACTGCCGGCAGAGGGCGTGGACGTTAGTTTTTTGTTCTGTGGCACGCCAGGTGTGTTGTGCCAGTGCTAGGCACTAGGCAGTTAGGCGGGGCGCCAGTCGCGGTCGTGCTCCCGCTTGAGGTGGTAGTTGAGGCAGGGCTGGAAGTTGACGTGGATGGTGACGGGGTGCAGCGGCGCGGCCGCGTGCGCCGCGCGCGCGTCCAGCGCGTCGAAGGCGCCGAGGTGCCGCGACAGGCACGCGTACTCCACGCTCAGAGGGACGTAGTACTTACCTGGGAAGTAGTTTACTGTCAGGCACATGGATATAAACAGCTGCCTTATCAGCTAACAATCTCGTGTTCGTTTTCAATACCAGACCGATTAAAACCAGCGGTCACTAGTCTTCGTGTGGAAGGAATAGTCTAGAATTTTCGCTGGTTAAAAGAAATAAGCTCTTACAAAACGAA
Organism: Crocallis elinguaria; assembly: GCA_907269065.1. Classification (NCBI taxonomy): domain Eukaryota; kingdom Metazoa; phylum Arthropoda; class Insecta; order Lepidoptera; family Geometridae; genus Crocallis; species Crocallis elinguaria. The sequence continues at coordinate 2,658,966 of OU026079.1, read as the reverse complement.
AAGAAGCGAAAACTATTGACAACTCCTTTCACACGAAGACTAGTGACCGCTGGTTTTAATCGGTCTGGTATTGAAAACGAACACGAGATTGTTAGCTGATAAGGCAGCAGCACACAAGAAATTAAAAGAAAAAATTAAAAACTATTTTAAATTTTGTTTTCGCAAACTTCAAACGGCTGAACGGATTTTTCGAACCATAGCTAAGAAGAACGCTGTGGATCATGTCACCTTTCAAAATCGAACCCGGGGCCCTCGCTTTTCAGGCAAGGTTACTTACTACCAACTTACCACGGAGCCATCCCCTTAATGTTTAATCAATTATTATGTTTGTATACCTTTTTTTTTGTGTAAGTACTTACTTATTATTGTATTATGATTGTAATTCGTTTACGTAGGGCAATACGAAATACTGGGTCATTTCAAGTAGAACCGAACTAATACCTGAAGCCGAAATACCTGTGTTTCTTTTCTCTTTATTCTCGATAACTTAAGGTATACTATCTTATCAGACTATACATGACAACGTGATAGAAGGTAGTGAACACGCTAAAACAAGAACAAAAGTGCACGTGCTGTACTCACACCAATAGGTGAGAGGTTTTGAATTTGAGGGTACCTATAGCAGCAGCTAGAGCCAGGCGCGCACTTCTAACGCTATGTTTTCTTTCACATCATCGTTTCAAAATTCAAACCCGAATATGCCTGTAGCAAAATATCAACAAATCTACCTTAATTTAGAAAAACAACATACCAAGAGAATTTAATGCGAAAACTGGAACGTATTGAGTCGGAGGTGCGGGCTTCTCGTAGTGATGATGGTGAGTCGATTCACTTGATGTGTCCTGTTGAATATTAAACAATTAGATACTTATTTCTATATAATCAATGTATTAAAAAAAAACCATCTATACCCTGGTCCAAAATCTTAGATACTTTATGTAAATAAAGGGGTTGACAGAACGAAAAAATTGATAGAAAACTGTGCAATCCATAACAATAACATGATTAATTTAAATTATTGAAAAATCGTGAATGGATCGTTTTTGCAATACTGTTATTTTAAACAAAACTATAATAAAAGGAAGTTATCTTTGTGCAGTTATTTTTCTTATAATGGGAACACAGCCGAGATTTGAAACAACTTGTGCAATCGCCGACATTTTCTTTTTCTGTCTGTTGATCTGTTCCAATCTCCGAACTCGAGTGTGTATCTTGCTGCGTATGCGTTGTTGTTAAAGATCTTTTTATTGTATAGTGATTTGTTTAAGTTTTTGTTGTTTGTTCTTGTTATTTGTTTATTGTTACGTTATAACTGTGCCGCGCGAGAATAAACCCGGGGGAAATTGAAACAAAAATATTTATCACAAGTGAAAAATGTTTTAGACAACTGGAATGTCACGAAAAGTCACTTTCCTTTGACAGTGACTTTTCGTGACATTTCTTTGTTTACAAAAAAATATCTAAGATTATGGAACAGGGTATAGTAACTTTGCAGCGATAGATTACTTAATTAGTGAAATATTTTTGATAATGTATCAATGTATTCCAAATGTTAAGATGATGATTTGATGATTTGCCATATCTTGAGATGTTTCCTTACTAAAGTCGTCATCAGCTGGAAGATATCCACTGGTCAACATATAGGGGGGAGCGGGAAGGATTGTTCTTATGCAGGGAGCACAAGGCTTCCACACGTAGCGACGCATGCCTTCTGCAGGCATATTCTCGATTAAATCTGATGATTTTCGTTAATGGTAGGACTAACTCTTCTGCGAGTGTCCGTCTGGGTTGTTACCACCACTTAGCATTAACTGTGTCCCGTTTTCATGAGCAGAGTATCCAGTGAAATTACTGGGCTTATGAGACTTAATACCTAATGTCTCAGGGTAACGAGCGCACTATAGTTCCGCGTAGGCCTTCGTGTTTCAAAGTTCAAAGCACAGCAATTGTTATGGGCCGGTGTTAAGCTTACCATCAGGCAAACGACCAGCTTAAATCATTACCAAATAACATTAAAAATAAAAATGGTACCTGTGGCGAGGTGTCCCTGGTCTCCTCGGTGGAGGCGGAGGCGGAGGTGGAGGTGGAGGTGGAGGGCGGCGCGGGCGGCGCGGGGCGCGCGGCGCGGCGCCGCTTGTGCGAGTACAGCTTGCCGTGCGCCGCGCCCGGGTACTGCTGCGGGCAACGGGACCGTGAGACAACCTGACCACCGTACAGTAGTACTGTAGGTAGCCTGTTCCATAATCTTAGTTATTTTTTGTAAACAGAGAAATGTCACGTCACGAAAAGTCACTGTCAAAGTGACATGCCAGTTGCCCGAAACCTTTTCACTTGGGAAAAATTATTTTGTTTCTATTTCCCCCGGCTTTGCTCTCGCGCAGCACGATTATAGCGAAGCAAGAAACAAAAACTTAAACAAAATCACTACAAAATAACATGGTCTTTAACAACAACACATACGCAGCAAGATACCTACAGTCTCGAGTTCGAAGATTGGAACAGAACAACAGACAGAAAAAGAAAATGGCGGCGATTGCACAAAATGTTTCAAATCTCTGCTGTGTTCCCAGTCTAAGAAAAATAACTAAACAAAAAAAACTTCCTCTTATTATAGTTTTGTTTAAAATAACAATAAATTTTCTTCAATAATTCATGTTTACCATGTTGTAATTATAAATAAATTAATAATAATATCTATTATCAAATTAAGGATTGCACACTTTTCTATCAATTTTTTCGTTCTGTCAACCCCCCTTGTTTACATAAAATATCTAAGATTTTGAAACAGGGTATAGTCATATTATGCAACCACCGAAAACAAATCAGAATCAAATAAAAAATTCTTACCTCAGTGTCTTGCGATCGGGAAAATCGCCTCTCAATGCTGTTCTTGAACTTATAAGAGTGTAGATAGTCCTCGTTGTGGTCCGGTTTCCTCACGGCCCGCAGCGTGGGGGACCTCTTCCGCCTCCCGTCCAGGGGCAGGGGCTCCTCGCCGTTGATCGCTCCGGGCAGTAGGGACGCCGCAGACACTGGAATGTGCAATGTTTTATGATAACCCTAGAATTGGAAAGAAAATACATGGAAAATGATGAGAAAATTCAATATTAGCGTTTTTTTCAATCCGAAGAAGCATCACTAAAATGAGGTCGCTCATCGTTCTGTCGGTTGTTCGTTTGCTTACCTGCCGAAAGGAGAACGCGCGTGCGCACACCAAGTTATAGGCAGATATTTTATGTAACGACTGTGCTGTTTGTCAAGCAACCTTACAGCATATCCGAATCGCTCCTAGTCCATGTAACCCATCCTATAAGTTAGAAGTACTCTACAGTCGCGAGAGATCACAGAACGAGTGTGGCCGAGCAGGAACTTGTGCGACTTTCCATCCGACGCAACATAGTACGAAGCACGACTCGGCCCGCAACAATGACACCCTCGCTGAAAGCGGTGAAGGAAAACATCGTGACGAAACCCGCATGTTCAAGAATCACAACATTCGAGGGCATGTGACATCCACCAAGCCGCACTGGGCCCGCGTGGGGGATTACGGCCCATACCTCTCTCTCTCTCTGAGAGAAGGACGGTATCCAAGCAGTGGGAGCGTAAGAAGCTGATGATGATGACCCTACAATCGTAAAGAAAAAGTATGTGTACCTCTATCGCAGTCCATGGCGTAGGCCTCCGGCTGCGGCTCGTAGGCGTCGTGGAAGGGCGGCGGCGCGGGCGGCGGCGCCTGCGTGATGACGGTCGGCTTGCCGGCGCCGCCCTGCGAGCTGCCCGACGAGCTGGCCGCCGGGGACGCCGCGCGCGCCGGCGCGGGCGGGGCGCGGGAGCCTGCACGACGAACGGGCTTTGAGCACAGGTAATAGAGTCGACGCCGCAAAAAGCATATTTTGCTCACTCTGCGGTCCATGGCCCGCAACTATCCTAGTCCCTCCTTGAACATATCGCGTAAGCGCCGTGAAATTAGATGGAACAGCTTGATCTATGAATCATCTCGATCAATATAACAATTTTGCGCTGTTCTATGTCACTTCAACATCATCGATCAGCCGGAAAGGACATCGGACTAGGACCACGTTGGACTACAGTATCCCTTGATGTGAGCTGACGATGCAGTGGTGGAAAGTGTAGCACGTATTCACTATATTCTTAAATAGACCTAGATTGAAAAGTTCAGGAGACATATAATGGCAAAGGGTTTCAAAGATAGTTTATGACCCGAGAGTGGTAAGGTTCCTGTGGCATTTCCACGCGGGTGAAACCATAGACAGCTAATATAGTGTGTAATAATTAATACCAAAGAGAATAAAGCCAAAAGATTTACCTTTCGTAACGATTTCCACATGTCTCTGAAGATGCGACGTTAGCGACACGCAAAGCCCATCGCCCGCTCCATAGCCTTGAACTTCCACGAGGAACCTCACGGCCTCCCCGACGGCTTCTTGGTAACCAGCGCGGAACGTTTCTTCGCTTTGGCGTTCGGCTGCTAAAACAGAACCCACGCGAAGATCCAGTATCTTCCGAGGGTACTCGCAACAACATTAGTTCTCTTCAGTGTCAGTACTCTTACTTACCGGATTTGTAAACTTTTGAGCGATTGACGATAAATAATGTTATAACTTAAGATTTTCAGAGCAATTTTCAGGAGATGGAAGTCAGATGTTACACAAAATTACAACGTGTTACGCGATATTTATACAAAATGAAAAGATAGCTGAAGGGACGTTTAGTACTTGGCGACTGGCACGGTCATATATGCCTAGTGCCGAGACGTCTCTCGCCTCAAGAAAGATAAAACATATAATAAAATAGTTCAGATGTGACTCTATACTATAGTACTAAGCGTCCCCAAGGACCCAGCAGGCGGATTTTTGGGTGGATGCTGCGGCAAACATTCTGAGAGTTTTTAGGTAGATAATGACTACAAGATTTATGGACCTATTTTTTTTTAACCGTTCATTTAGTAGACTAGGGGCACAATATTAATTGTAGATTAGGGAGGGGATAAGCTCTGTCAAACTAAGTTAAACGAAATTAATTTACAATCTCAAATCAAATTAGTTTTATTTAATACTCAACGCAAATAGAAAACAGAAATAAAAAAGAAAAACATCCAAATTAGATTTGTAAAAAGATAAAATGTACTACCTATGTTTAGTAACTGGTATTTTTATTAATATAATTAGCCAAACAGAAGGTTTAAATAATTACCTGTTGACTCGTAAACTCTTAAGTCATTTTTACTTTTTTTTTTTTTGCTTTTACGGGAATTTTGTACATGAATAAAAAATTATATTTGAAATCTGTTTTTTATTTAAAGAAATCATTGGATATTTTTTGTATTGAGTGTAAAATATTAATTTAAGCTTACAAATCTTCGAGTTTCACCGAGTGTCACTAACTTCGAATTATTCTGAGATTATGAAGGAAATACTCGCAAGATCTAATCATTATTGTTACAGTCTGGCGCTAGATTAGTTAAAGTATTTCGGACATCAATCTTAAAACATTTAAAAGTTTCTGAAGAAAACGTAATGTTGATGAAAGTAACGGATACACATATAGCATAATGGAGGGGGCCACATAACTGGCTCAAAACAAAATTATAAAACGAAAAACAAACAAATTTGGAAAAGCCAGTTTTCATTGTCATAAATCATAATTCAAGAGAGTAGAGATCCCTGAAGCCTGAATTAAGTAAACAAGTCATACGCTTGCTAAAAATAATTGAAGTCATACCATATTAGGCATGTAAACTAGCTGTAATACCCTATATTCTCAATTCAATCTAACCCACTGTATTCTGCCACATTATCTGTGACAGAATACAGTAACACCGCGTACAATCTTGGACAAACTTACACAAACCATAAGGAAGGTCTCTTTTTAAAATCAGTTTATTACTATCACAGTGTTGCTAACCTTATATGACCTGTTGATGACGTCACTACACTAGTAATTATGTCACTAATCCATTGGCAACCAAGCCAGATAACTGTTAAGATGTGTTAACTGTTAAGGTACTCGGTACCATCTGCCATTTGGAATACAAACCATTAGCTCGGTCCTGCAGGTACTTGAGATGCCGTATGGCCATCTCGATGATCTCCGTCTTCTCGACCCTCCCGCGGCCTTTCTTCAGGTACTCCGGCGGGATCAGCCGGGACAAGTCGGCGAGGCAGTTGTTCATGCGGTCGCGCCGACGCTTCTCTATGATGCGGTGTGACATCGGGTCTTGCTGTGGGATAAAGGAACTGTTAGACTTAAGTAGAACTGTCTCATGGAAATACACTAAATTTGAAACGTATACGTAATGTTGGTGAATTTGAGCAGAAATAAGAAAGATACACCACGTACACAAATACAAAGGTGTACACAAATAAGAAAGAACTGAGTCTATTTTTGTTATAGGACAAAAGCGGGTGCAAATAAATCGTTTAGGCACGGAATGTCCAGTTCGCAAAATGTTCAGCTATCGCAGAATGTCCAATTCGCAAAATATCCAATAGGCAAAAAAGTCCGACGTTCATGGTGAGTAAAAAAAAAGCAGTGTTAGTGGATACGCTGCCAACTGGTAACTGGGTTAGAACATTTAGATTATCTATAAGTAGGCCTAGAAAAGGCTACAATAGGCTGTTGATGATCTAACAGTTTTTTGTGTGCCTTCCTTTTAACAAATATATAACTATAGCTGTATTTATGGAGTACCTATCTTGTTTATTTTTAAGCACGGGACTTAATCGCGATAAAAACACAGGTTAGTACCTAACTTGTAACAAATGCATTCTGTCCTATTATCAAAAAACGAAATTAAAATATTATTACTACGTTAAACTAGTCAATGGTGTCAATTCTATCATTTCATAACTAAACTAATTTTAGTTTCGCTCTCTCTCTTTCCAATACATAACATGAGAAAGAGACAGAAGATGTCTGACAGATCTAAATTTGGTTTTAGAGCTGTCAAATATCTTTCGATCTTGATAAATTAGATGTCACTGAATTCATTGCCATTAAATTTACACTACACTCAAGCAAGTGGATTAATTTGACAGGTCTTAAATATATTCCATCTCTTTCTCATGTTATGCATTGGAAAGAGAGAGAACGAAACTAAAATTAGTTTAGGTATGAAACAACAGAATCGACACCAATATATCCAAGGGTTATCAAAAAGCCAGGCAGAAGCGAAAGACCACGCCTATACTGTATACACTCAGATGCGGATCAAAGCTGCACATGTCGATGATTCTAAATGAGCGTAGCCAGGGGCAAATATGAACAGAAAAATCGTAAGAATTCGATAATATTCTACTTTATTCGTTATATGATGGGTGACGTATTTTTATAGACATGCCTTGACATCCTGGCTACGCACACGTAACTTACATACGACAGTAATCTAGTAGAAAAAAGATAAAGGGGCATATTCAGTTGACTTGCCCTCGAGACCTTCCCCTTCTTGAGGTAAGCGCCCGGGGGGTACTCCGCCTCGTCATCCGAAGGCGCTGCGAAGTTGAGCTGGTCGCCCGCTGCCCGCCCGAAGCCATCGTTAGAGTTGTAGCTGAAAAGAACAAAATAATATTTTTATTTTTGTCTTCACAAATGATATAAATAAATTGCTTTTAAAAAACCGAGCACCGACTGTGACGAAGGTATTGCGATATATGAAACTATCTTATGCCCGCGGTTTTCAACCTCGTTCCCACAGGAACCGTGAATTATTCCGGGATAATTAGTAGCCTATGTTACTCTCCGGTCCATAAACTATATCTGTGCCGAAAATCACGTCGATCCATTGCTCCGTTACTGCGTGCACACTTTCGTATTTATAAATAACTAGACCGTATATAAGTAGGATATCATCCCATGCACATTTTTACACCCTTAGGTAGATATTCTTTCATAAAATCCACCTCCTTTTTTGAAATCGATTAAAAACTATTCAAGTGCTGACCTATCGAGGATAAGAAAAGCCTATCCAGAACTTAGGTACAGAATGCAGTCACAGAAAAAAAAACTACACTAAACCAAACTACAACACTCAGTTTGTAAAACAGGCTAAAACTAGTTATTAGTAGGTACACTCACGTTGTATAACAGGCTAAAAACTAGTTCATTTGTGCCGTGAGAGTGTACCTACTGAGGTTTTTTCTTCTGTGACTGCATGCTGTACCTTAGCTCTGGATTGGCTTTTTTATCCTCATAGGTTAACAAACCATAACAATAACTTAACAAAAGTGTAATTTCCCACTCTTATACAAACAAAAACACGAGACGGCGCGCCGCGGCGCCACGCCCATAAATAATAAAAGGAACAAGTACCTACGTAAGTCCGCACGGGTTGTTACAAAGGCAAATTCCAGCAAACATGTGACTCGAAAACGTGCCGGCTGTGAGGTCGGAGAGAACTTTGTAGACAAACAATCGTAACACCAAAGTTCCATTACAAGTATTGCAAAGAAATGAGCGAGTATGGCCGAGCGGGAACTTGTGCGACTTTCAATCCGACGCACCATAGTTCGAATCTCGACTAGGCCCGCAACAATGACTTATATCAAGTTATGTGCAGATTATTCACACTCGCTCCAGAAACGGTGAAGGAAAACATCGTGAGGAAACCCGGATGATCAAGAACCACAAAATTCGGGGATTTGTCCCCGCACTCCTCGCTAAATCTTTATAAATAAATAAAATTGAAGTGTCTGTTTGTAATATCAAAATAACAGCTTTTTACTAAATGCATATGAAAGTATATACGGAACATATGACAAAACATAACATTAACATTTTTGTCTGTCTGTTTGTTCCGGGTAATCTCCGAAACGGCTAGACCGATTTTGACGGGACTTTCACTGGCAGATAGCTGATGTTACAAAGAGTAACTTCTTAGCCTACTTTAATTTGAAAAAATAATTAATTAATTGCGCGCAAAATAATAACACCCATGAAATCCAATATCTCCACGCGGGTGAAACCGCGGGCAGCAGCTAGTATCTCATAAAGTCATTTGATTGTATTCTCCTTGGTCCTATCGGAGAAAAGATAGGTACTAGACCCATAGCACCTCAAAGCGTAGCACTGACAACTCTATAATAGGTACTAAATCTGTAGATCTACATTTTTATATTTTCTTGAACATGTGAGTTTATATTGTCACTTGTAAGGCAATGAATCAGCTTTTTCGATAACGGCCGTGCCCAGTATTCAATCTTTAGATAGACCGTATAAGTACTTACCTACATATCCTTGCCTAAGAAATTAGGCGACAAGAAAATCAGGCTGTTCGTCTAGATCGAGAAATTACTCAAAGCGCATTTAGATTAAAAAAATATAAATTTGAACTATGTATATTTAGACCATTTTGTGGTCTGATAGTACAAACTATTTTTAATTATATTCTTAGTTTTTCATTGATAGGAATTAGAGTTCTGTTTTAGTTTAAAATTTTAATTCTGTATACATATATTAAATTGATTAAAAAAATAGTTTCATATTAATTTACTAGGTGGTGGTGGTAGGACTAAGGGGCAGCTTAGACGCTCAAGCAAACGTACGTTTGGTTGTCAGAATAACAACGCTTTTGCGTCAAGTGCGGATTTGTGATACTCGAAATGTGCGCTTGACGCAAAAGCGTTGTTATTCTGACAAGCAAACGTACGTTTGCTTGAGCGTCTGAGCTGCCCCTAATTCTTCTGAGAGTGTCGGTCTGGGTTGGTACCACCGCTTTGCTCGTGAAGTCTGCCGCCAAGCAGTAATGTGCAAGCATTACTGTGTTCCGGCTTGAGCAGAGTAGCCAGTAAAATTACTGGGCTTATAAGATTGAATACCTGAGATTCACCGAAAGAAACAGACAGACAGATAGACAGACAAAAAATTTAAAAATGGTTGTTTTGTTATAGGTATTAGGTACCGTATATACATTAATATGCATTTAGTAAAAAGCTGCTATTTTGATATTACAAGCCAAAGACTATAAATCCAATCTATGTTACAAACAGACACTTCAATTTTATTTATTTGTATAAGTAGATGTCACAACAGAATGGAGTTAGACAACGTTTACACACTAATTAAATTAAGATTTGTAGTTGTTGATATTTAAAAACGCGACTAAGGCATGTTTAGTTCAGGGTTGTTTAATTTTTTGTGGTATCTGCCATAGACCCCAGGTATCTACGTCATAAATAAATCATATCATATCTCGTAAATGCACGAGGCTGGCCATGGTGACCAGAGTTCGCGGACAAAACGTGACATTTAAAAACAAAAAATAACTACCAGGGTGGGATTGAGCTCGTGGTCGGTCGTTTCGTGATACGGTGAGCCAAGGAAAATCTACCAATAGCATCGCTTCATTTACCTATCACAACGGTATGAAGCGGTCTTTTGGTGTATATTTATGCTATGGGTGTAGGTGTGGGTTCCGACTGAAAATCAGTTATTAAGGTCCTTGGACCTTAATTGCATGCTGAGTCGGAACCCTTATCATGGCATCACGCAATATTGGGTTTTTTATTTATGTACTTGTCTGTCCCTTATTTTCATTTTTTTTTTAATTTATGTAACTGTAATGTTGTGTAATGTCCTGAAATAAATGTATTTTCTTTCTTCTTTCTTTCTTTCTATGTACATATCCCTCTCATGTATCTAATTTGTTTTATTTTTACAAAGCTGATGAAAGATAAAACTCATGCGAGTGCATGTGGTGTTCTTTTTTAATGTGACGAAATCTTGGAAAGTAGATAGCTATGTACAATACATAGTCTAATACTTATTGGGTCAGATTCAAACGCTTTACTGGATCTCAGAGCTCCCTAAACGTTTGAAACAATAAATAAAGCGATAATAATAAACCGTAAAATGTCAACGTACACAAAGACCTTTGTATGTTACTATTCAAGACACAGTAAGGTTTTAATTGTAAATTATATACGTAAATACATAAAACGTTTCAAAAATTTCGCTGCCATGGATTGCTGCGGGATTCGAATTAGTGATGTTGAACTAAAAGCATACTAAAGATTACGATGTGAATAACATTAAAATTATGTGGCATTCGTTGTTCGCCTAAGGAACCCCAAAGTGGTATCTTAGGACACCTACCATCAATTCTGTGATTAAACGTGACTGTTGTAAAGCGAAGCAACCCCACCCCACTCAACCTATCGGCGCATTATTTATCGTGCTCGAGTCACGTGTGACCAGATAACACCAGAGAAAAATTAAAATTTTTTTGACACCCACACAAAGTAAACTGAAATGTTTGTTCTATATCATCATTTATATAATAACGAATAAATTAACCAAATTTGTTGTATTTTGATAATAATTACCTACTCATCTCGGTGAGCTCTACCGCGGATCTTTATTGAAATTAATTACTAATAACGTAGGTAATTATCAGCTTGGTCTATTAGTTTATTACCACTAGTCTGTGCTGGGTACCACTATTAAAAACGTGTGTCTATTTTTTGTGCGTAAAATTAGTGGGAAATGCGAAGAAAACAAGCTTAAATTGAACTCACGAGCGAAATCCAACGAGCAACGGATCTGGAATCCTCTCCTCCCTCGAATATGGCGTCAGAAGCACATTCATCCTATAGACACTATTCTCATAAACACTAGTCATGTAGTTCTTTAAACACTCATCATGTAAACTTGTAAACACGTAATATAACTATTTCTACTCGTACAAGCAAAACTCACACCTGTGGCCCGCGGAGGAAACACGTCACAATCCGTCAGCGGCACATTCGAACATGACTGCGATCACAAGATTCTACTTCTACAGCTCGCAACAAGATATTGGCGTAAGTGCTAGGGTGTGCATATTTACGGATTAATGTGGATTTTAGAAGAGGATTATTTAACGTGAGTTGATTTTTTATTTTGGTGTCCGATTGATCAATATTTTAGTAGGCATGGAAAGGGCGACATAGGTATTATTAGGGCTCTTATTTTTTTTTTATTTGTGTTTTGTTATTTATGATTCTTTGACGCAGCACCGTAACAACTGTTGTTACGGTAGCGGTAGCGGTAGCGAAATAAAAAAAAAACACGTTGAACTGTTACAGTTCAACGTGTTTTTTTTTATTTCGCTTAGATATAGTTTTTGGGTCGTAGAGTTATAATACATGCTATTTTCTTCCAGAAAAATGTACGGTTGCTATGGGACTGGAATATGGGGCAGCAGCTATTCATATCTATATCCGGATAGAAACGGGAGGTTAAAAAATAATCAGTTGTGTTAGCTATTTTTATCTAAATCCACGAGTATTACTAAGTTGGTGGACAGACTTAAGATAATGAATAAAAATATCTATCACGAGATCACGAGTTATTTTGAAACTAAATTCATATCTTGTATATAATCTATTGCTTAAAATTATATTTTATGAAGCAATCAAATAACAATAGATTGTATAGTTGTAATAATTAACGTTCATTGATAACTACTACCTAAACTCCAAATTACCTATTTATCCTCATTACGAATATGATGAACTGCATTTAGTGTTTATAAACTGAATGCTAATAAAGGCCAAAAGACGATTTTTTTTTGGCAATTAAGAAGGCCAATTAAAACACATTTCAGATACTAATGTGGGTAAATAAGTATTATAGCAAAGTAATAAGCATAGTTTTTAAGGTTGTTGCATAAGAAAAAGCAACAGGATTCGCCGGCCGGGCCAATAGCGCCCAGACAAAAAAAAAAAAAAACTACTACCTAACACAATTTCACTAGAATAATTTAAAAGATAGGATCAGAGAAAAAACCTCTAAAAGCTATTGTATATTTTTTCATTGCTCATCATCAGCGACTGAGAACCTAGACCCCATAATGGGGGGTAGCCAGCGGGTTACCAAAATACACCATTGTTGCCAGGCGTCTTGTAGAGGTTACCATAATACACCACGCTTGCCAGGCGTCCTGGAGATCCTTTAATTTTATTTATTTATTTATTTATTTATTTCTTGCATACATACATTTAATACAATGGAGTAGGTTGATTATATTATATTCTTTTATGTTGACTGTGGGGAAGGCTGCTGTCCATCATTCCCTGGATATTTCCTTTCCTATAATTAGTTAAGGTTTGTTCAAACCAATTTAATCGTGTCCTTACTATGTCAATAAAGAGACACTTTTTTAAGATATTTGAACATGTTAAGAAACTTTATTGATTAAAGAAGCGACCAGATCTGTCTCTAGTTGTAAACAAAAACTTATCCTTACTGCTACACGAAAACATACAAATGTCGAATTAATTATTATTAAACAGTATAAAGTCCTTGAATAAGGGAAACGTTTCTAAACTTGTTCAAGTTTTCCGTCCCACGATTTTCCGGCATCATGGCCATTGCGCCTGCCGCACGTGTTTCGAGACAGTGTACGTGTTCGCAGGTCGCGTGTTCAAAGTTTGGACGAACGTCGGTCAGTGTCGATATTATTCCGCCTACCACTGGAAATAGATCCATTATGCATTGGTTACCCGGATTCATGGTTGAAATAGGTATTTTTTTTATAAAAATGTTTTAAATAGACACGTTTTGCATTCCACATTACGTCGTCTGGTATTTTTTTTTATTTAACTATTTTGCTCCAGGGCTCCAGGGCCAGCTTTGGTAATTAAGTTATTGTTAGTTTTTAAGTATATTTAAGTATTTTAGTAAGTTTTATGTCGTCTCTGGTAATAACTAGCCAGATAATAATCTACCTATTGCACCATCAGTGCAGCAGTGATGCAGTAAACATCTATAGACTATAATATGTATATGTAAATAAATGCCTAAACATTTTCAAGACGTAAAAAGTTGATTAAGGTCAAAACTTAGGTACCTTTTGTTTGATATTAATAACATAAGTAGATATATTAAAATCGTTACTTTGTTATTAAGAATACCTGTTTACTTTTGTAAATCCTGGTTAACTTTTTAATATTTAGGTAGATAACTAATTAAGATATGGATATATTATATATATAACATAGATATAGAATGCAGATTTTATACTTTGGCCTTTTAATCTAAGACATTAGCTAGCTAGGTTAGGTGTAGTGTTTATTTATGTATTAGCTAGTAAGTAACTACTAGTAATGTAATTTTTTTAATCTATACATAAAATAAAGTTATAATTTAAACCTATTTAAAAAAAAGCTACATTAGTGCCACATTTAAAACTATATCGGTTCAGTGGGAAAGCCGTAAGTAGTAACGGACAGAGAGACATCGCTAATGTCTCAGTAATATGGATATCTTATTAACATTCATAAGACGTTGGTCAGTTATATGATTATATCATACTTAGTTATAATTCTATAAAGTAGGTTGGTTCTAATAAGTTGAAACTATGCGTAGTAACTCCAATGATGTTTTCGAGTGGAAAATTCCAACTGTGCTTGCTTAAACTCTACTAATAAATCGAGGACGAGTACCTAAATGTTTACTTATCCATACGCCATAGAGTACCTACATAAATACCTACCTGTTTAAAAAAATAGTGTAGGCATAGAATAGATAATAGTACAAATAGGTGGTGTAGGCATAATTGTACTCTATAGCAGTCTGCAACGTTTTAAGGTTCCGTACCTTGAATGAAAAACGGTAGACTGAGGTCTTAACATCACAAAAATCATCATCGTAATTATCATCAGCTAGAGGACGTCTACAGTTGAAACTAGGCCTCCGGAGAGTCCGATTATAATTGCCACAATAAATAACGCTTGCTTGGCAGCCATCTTGGTGATCTCAGTAGATTTGATACAGACCAAAGAGAATGCCGCTGCAACCTTTTTTTTTTTTGCCCTGAAAAATCCAATTGCGGATCCCACCGGCCCCGGGGGGAGCTCGGTGGGTATGGGGGGGTCCCCACCGGATATACAGCGTCACCATAAACATGGCGCTGCATATTCGGTGGTATACCCACTAAAACAACCGGGGACGTGTTCTTCGCTGCTGCCAATATATGAAGGTCACTCCGGAACACCTTCAGCAGCTATCCATATTTGGACATTTCTCCATGAGGGGCAATACCCCCTTCTATAGCTCCTTTTAGTGCGTTAGAACGCAATACGACTTGGGGCTTCTTCATTCGAGCAGTGGGCCCCCCGACCCACTGTCCCAAAGCCACCTAACCTAACCTGCCATAGCCGGCTCTTAGGGGCATATTAGACGCTTATCATGATTGATGGTTATGCATCAATCACAGATGCGTTTTAAGAAATAAGGCGTGGTGCCATTTATGAGACGCTGCTCTAAGTAACCAAGTAAGTAAGTAGTATAACGAAATGTTTAAAAATAAATCTTACATTCTTAATAATACTTAATATTACTTCAATAATACTTATATGTAACAGTTACCTACATGCTAATCTATACAAATAAATAAAATTAGTGTCTGTTTATAATGTCAAAATAACGGCTTTTTACTAAATTAATATAGAATGTTAGAAGACAATTTATTCCAAGGAACTGTACACCACAGAATAACAAATAAAAGAATACACTTATTATAACTAAAAACTAGACAAAATTAAATCAGTAATATGATTTTTTAACCATGCTGTATACAGCTGTCGTAAATGAAAGTATATACGGTACCTACAACAAAAACACAATTTTTAAAATTTTTGTATTTTGTCTGTCGGTCTGTTTGTTCCGGATAATCTCCGAAATGGCTGGTCCGATTAAGACGGGAATTTTACCGGCAGATAGCTGATGTTATAAGGAGTAACTTAGGCTACGTGAGCGAAGCCGCGGGGCACAGCTAGTTTATTAAAATATTTGTCGTCCGGAACTCTCAATGAAAGTTGTTCAACTCGCACTTTCCCTCTGTTATCATTATAATTGGTATAAAAATCGCATTTTTCTGCACGTGAGTTGAGATAGCTCCGTGTAATCGTTATTATTTTAATTCTTATGTTCAGCTTATCTGCAATTGTACGCTTCGTTCTGACCTTTTAATACCTACCTAATTGCTAAAAATAGTTTTAATAATTACTACATCACTATGTAGCTAAAATAATAACCATAAAACTACACTTACCCATTAGAGAAAAAATATTTGGAAAAGGCACAAATCAATACACAAGCCGTGTCATATTATAGGCATGGTAAAAGCGCTCGAACTAGATTTCCATCAAGCACCACTTTAAGCGGCCCGTACACCTAATGATTGATGGATAAGCATCAATCACGGACTACGAGAAATTTATGAAAAACCCACGATCACCGCTTGGCGCATATCGTACCGTCTAAGGTGGAGCTTGGTAGAAATTTAGTCCGAGCGCTATACGTACCACGGTTCGAGGTAGAGAAAGAGACGCACCGAAGCCGCTTCTACGATCTCTACTCAAAAAAAACGTGCAGCTCCATATGCGACTTGGTTGATGTACTGTGATATCTGCGATTTTTTTTTATGATTCTTGAACATGCGGGTTTCCTTAAGAAGTCGCGATGTTTTCCTTTTGAAGGATTTAAATTTTAAGTTATAAGTGCAGGGCCAGGCCGGATTTTAGGAATTTTAAATGTTGTGCGTCAAAGTTGCGCCACTTCCGCTGGGCCACACTCGTTCTAACTTAATTAAAGAGAACACATTGTTTAATTACTCTTTGTGTCTTTATCCGTAGGACTATAGCTGTTCATATCTCTATGTTTCAAGCTAAGGAAAACGTAAGTTATTTCATCATTGTTAACCTAGGTCAAAGCGTAGAATCCTAGTGGTTAATAGGTTAGGTAGTTACTTTAAACCTGCATTGCGCTGTACCTAAGTACAGGTATTTATGCAGTAGCTAGGTATTTTTAGGCCATTCTTCACACCTTTATGTGACTCTAGTCAGCCACTGTAGGAATGAGATGACTAAAAAAACTAAAAAACAAGGACAACAAAAAATAAAGCTTGTTTACTTCATAGAAAAATGTATAATTGAACGCTTATTATTGCTATTTTTGTAGGTACACACTTCCTACCCTATTCTAAAGTCATTTAGAAACCGTTAATCAAACTGTAGTTACTAGTGTTGTTCCACCACTATCCGTACTTAATTTTCACCGGACTATTTTCCTCCATGGATTATAAAGTCATATTTGTTCCAAATACAAACAGCGCTCCCGCATGCCGGCTGCAGTCGTATTACGTGTGGCCACTAGCCGTTGTGCAAGCGTGTGGTGACGTCACTCCCACCGGACACGTGCGTCGCTCACGTGCCTTCGATTCCGACGCGCGACGGCCGCGGCCGGGGTAACGTTCTGTAAATGCCGAATGAGGTGATGCGGACGGGGGGACAATTAATGATATAATTATAAACGCGAAATGTATAGTAATTTATTTAGAAAAGCAGCGTCGATTCATATTAGTACTGATAAGAGGCTACCTTGCACTGGGAATAGCGGGATTCTTTGATTATTGCAACTTTTATTGAACTTTACTTGTGTTAGGAAAAACTCCAAATTACATTGAATATTCACTTTATTTCTCAGTTTCTGACTCTAGGTGCCACCTTCCAAATAGGTATAGACCGAGAAGGGCAACAAACGCGTCAGTATTGTAGTTAAAAATAACTTAATATTTACTACACTGTTTTTAAGTTACTATATTATACATTATTTTTAGTAGCAAACTTATTACACAATCTAGAACTATTTACCAAAGTATCACGGTCTAACTCCTTTGACTTTCCCCCGAATGCCCATGCCCCACTGACCACCGTCTTTTTCAACCCAAGGGAAAATCATCTAACAAAATCTGTATAACATTTATACTACAAAAAATTTAAAAATGGTTGTTTTGTTATAGGTACCGTATAATGTATATACTTTCACATGCATTTAGTAAAAAGCAGTTATTTTGATATTAAAAACAGACAGATAGATATACAGATCGCGTGATTCACGAGTACAATGGGGGTAGTTCATAATTCATAGCTTGAATCTTGTGTATGCCGTTCATAATAATATCATATTGTAATCATCATTTAATACTATCTTTTATACGCTTATACTTACTACTTTCATGATTTATGAATGAAGTTGTACGATGTGTTTATTAAATTCATAATATTTTGTGTACCAATTGACCGAGTGACAATATTGTGATATGCAGACCGTAGACGCTTATACGTTTATAACAACGCTTTTACGTCAAGCGCGCATTTCGTGTATCACGAAATCCGTGCTTGACGCAAGAGCATTGTTTTTCTGACAAACAAACGTACGTTTGCATAAGCGTCTACACTGCCCCTGAATAATGAGCCTGACACAATAGGCCTACCTACCAGCCTACCACTGCCATCATAACTAAGCTCGTTAAATTTATAACGTGTTATTAACAACATCTAATATCGTGTTATTAACCTAGTTTATTAAAAGTCTACATAGTAGTTAAAATTGTATTATAAACCAACTAGCTTCTGCCCGTGGTTTTCGCCCACGTTCCCACAGGAACCGTGCATTTTTCCGGGATAAAAAGTAGCCTATGTTACTCTCCGGTCCATAAACTACTATATCTATGCCAAAAATCATGTCGATCCGTTGCTCCGTTACTGCGTGAAAGAAGGACAAACTAACAAATCAACAAACACTCTTTCGCATTTATAATATTAGTATGGATGTAAAGTGAATTTTAATGAAATCTACATGTGGAACATTTGAATGGCAATACATTTCACAAAAGAATACACTTACTCGAGAAATAGTCCTAAGTAAACATTTACAGGCCAATACATAGATATAAAAATATTACTACCAGAGTAACAATCATACTTTTTTAATGTAAGTCCTTTTCAGGTCGTTTAGAAGATTCAATAGGTATCTTCTGATATTTTTAAATTTCAGTGCGGGTTTAATAAACTACTTGTGCAATCACAACATCTTCCAGTGACGCTAACTCTATCTAATTAAATATTTTGGAACTAAATATTACCGCACTCTTACGCCATCTAGCTAAAAAGATAACTAATTTGATTTGTCAAGCTGCACATTGCCAGTACAAAATATTATTAAAACTACTTGAGTGATCTCATAAATAAGATCGAGATATGAATTCGGAATCGATAAAACTATTAAAATTTACGAAACCTAACACTAATTAGTATTTTTTAAACTTTCGCGAATTCGTTAATCATATTAATTCGATTATTAAGAAACTTTGAATTCAGTGTAAATCTGGTGACAATGCAATGCAAGGGGAAAACTTGATTTTAGAAATGAAATGTAGGTTTAGTACATTTTAGAGAGATTAGTATATTATGGATGTCAGAACACACCAATAGGTGCTTGGAGACAGATTTTCAACTTGAGGATGATAGCTAGCTAGGCGGGTATAAGAAGTGCCCTACAGCCATCTTACACCATACAAAACTTGTATAAGTTTAATGATGACTAAGCAGTAGCTTCTAATTGCGTTTACTATGCGTTGGCCTACATTTACCGTGCAACGCGGTCACTGATATATTAATACAAGGTCAAGTAGTAGTTATTTTCCTAGCACACTTAATATTAATTGTAATTGATTTAATCATCAGCCGAAAACGTATATTGCTGGACAAAGGCTTCCCATGTATCAGATTAAAACACCCTGGGCCTGCAGGCCCCGCCACCCTTTTTTTGACAATTTTATACTGAATCGAAAGAGACAAAACACAGTTTAACACTGTTCATTAGTAAGAGCCTTAGTTAGGTAGTCTTTTCTATATTTTCTCTACTTGCACCGCCCCTAGCAGCCTGCCGCCCCGGGCCATGGCCCTTTTGGCCCTAGGGTAAATACGCCCCTGCGTTTGGGAGAGTGATCGAAATAGACGATACGATATGCGTCAAGCGGGGGTCATTGTTTTCCATGGTTTTCTCGTGGCCCGCGATTGATGCTTATCCATCATTCATCAATTAGGTGTAAGGGCTACCTTTCGGAGGATACAATTAAAAAAAGTAGTTCAAATAGTTCAACTAAAGTGGACGTTATGCAGCTAATAATGATATGAACATTGTTTGGTAAATTCTAATGAATTAAGTATTTTAGTATAACTTGTATTTGAAACAATAGACCTTGGTCCCCCATCCTTTCGATTGAAGCTGGAAATAATATGTGTTATACTTATACCATTTTGGAATCTCCATGAAATAAACAAGTTTTTCCGTAATTGGTCACCCCGGTCACAATACATTTTTGTTACACCACTACAGCTCAAACTTATCCGCTCTGCGTATGAGACAGCGGTCAAAGGCAAGCAGAAAGGTAACATAATAATAATAAGCGAAACAAATATTTCACTGAACAAAAACTTAACCTGTAGCACCAAAATAAAAGTTTACATTTTATAGCGCCAATTGATTTATCCAAGAATAGAATTCAAAAACAGGCTGAAAAAATCCCTTGATTTATGATCAAAGCACCGATAAGAGTGAGCCAGGACGACAATTTTAAAAGTTCCAAAAACTCGAAAACCATGCAATTTTTACTGAACATAAATTTTGATTTTCTGAACAGTCATTATGTCCCCAACACGCTGGTTTACCCGGCTGGTAACCCTTCAGGGTCGTCAACTATTTACGCCTCATTACATTAAGTATTTCCTGATTGTTATAATGTATAATTAAATAAAAAATGAGCTAAATACTTAATTGTGCATTGGCTAAATTGTATTGTGTACTAAGTACCTATATTAAACCTATTATAATTATGTATATAAGTATTATTTGGATGTGCAATATTTATGTAACATTGTGTAATATTATTATTATAAAAAGGATTAAAAACAAATAACTGACAAAGTATATTGCAGGCTTTTTATCTTGTCCCACTAAATACATACAACTGCTTACAATTCAATAAACAGCATGTAATATTTTAAAGTAAATCAGTGCAGGCACGTGCGCGCATGATGGAAAATTTATAATAGGGACGGAAGAAACGCGCCAGTTACGGATTCTTCCGGTTTTTGCAACCTTTCGTAAATACTCATTAATATGTTCACTATTGCACTATTTTATGTATAAAAACGCCGCTATTAAATATACTTATAACACCTACTAGGTAAAATAATAACTAGGTATCGCTTTATTATCTCAATTTTTTCAACTATAGATCACATTTTCAGCGTCCCAGTAGTCTATTTGTGAGCTAATTACCTCGACAAAACGTGCTTGAATTAAATTGTACAATGTTAATTATGTTTGCCAATATTAAACCTATATCCAAAATTAAACTTAATATTCAACAAGCTAGGGTTCAAATTAGTCACCGTGAAGGAAAACGTGCCGTTGTATATGTGCCCAGTCGAGTCACGTGCTGTTGCGAGGATGAGACAAAATGGTCACATTTCACCTGTACCCGTCAATAAATATTCGGTCTTATTGTCTGAGTCACAAATTGCATTTTTGCAGTTACGCAATACGGATAGATGATGTGGCGCAATGTGAAAACGTTCAACAAAGAGATACGGATTACGGACAAGCGTTGCTTATTGCATTATAATTTTTTTATTTAATAAAATATAAAATGTAATAAAAATAAAACAAATGTTCATTTATTAATGCTGTAGAGTTTTTTAAACTCTTGTTTCGCCCTCTTGGCTACTTAGATTTAATGTTATGTTAAATTTTAGGTAAGTAGTGTAATTTGTTAGTGGTATTACTAACTCTTCTGCGAGTGTCCGTCTGGGTTGTTACCACCGCTTTGCTCGTGAAGTCTGCCGCCAAGCGGTAGTGTGCAAGCATTACTGTGTTCCGGTTTGATGAGCAGAGTAGCCAGTGAAATTACTGACCTAATGTCTCAGGGTAACGAGCGCACTGCAGTGCCGGGCAGGCCTTTGTTTTTTTTAATGTTATTGGTAACGAGACGATCTGGTCGTTTCAAAGTTGTGGGTGGCACTGCAATTGTTATGGGCCGGCGTTATGCTTACCATCAGGCAAAGGACCAGCTCGTCTCGTTACCAAATAACATAAAAAAAACGTAATAATAACAGATTTTTTTTTTATTAATTATCATCTACAAACTTCAATAAAATGTGGCAAAGTATCACAGTGTACATTAAGCAATTATCTTTGTTCAGTGAGTTTTATCATTGCTGCATTCTTGCTGCGTGCGTTGCAATTTTGCAACATTGTAGAGTAATAGACGCAATAATTTGTTACAAAGCATCATGTAACTTGAATAATTATATATATCTGTGGAAATTTAGACACGTTCAATATGCACGCGTCGAAATAATTAACAATATTCATAATCAAACACGTAAAAGTCAAACAATAAGTAATAATCTTACACCTAAGTATTTTCAGATAACAGAATCAAGTCTTCTACTACACACCTAAACCAAGTACAATAATAATAATATAGGTATCTAATATAATTATAATTAACTAGCTTCTGCCTGCGATTTCACCCGAGTTCCTACAAGAACGTGCATTTTCTGGGATGAAAAGTAGCTTAATTATGTTATTCTCCGGTCCATAAAATATACCTATGCCAAAAAAACACATCGATCCGTTGCTCCGTTGCTACGTGAAAGAAGTACTACGTAAATAATGACCAAAATGCTAGCCTCTACTTAGGTCAAAGATTAAGCATTGCCATTCAACGTGGCAATGCTGCCAGCATATTGGGAACGTTGCCTACTGGTAGCGGAAATAAATTAGTGTGTATTTTATTTAGTTATTTTAGTTTATGTTGTTTACTTTTTATGTTATTATAATAAACTTTTACAATATTTAGTTATTGCTAATGCTAGACAATAATGCCTATGGAAAGTATGGATTTACTTTTCCTTTCAACCATTTTTTAGGCTAAACGAATCACATTTCACGAAACTCACGTGCATATTTTAATCTCAAAATGTAGTCAGAAAACGTGCAGACTTGGGCAAAAGCCGTTTTGCCATATTCATGCTTCAGGAATTTATTTTTAAGACCGTCAGCTTACTTCGGAAATTTCTTCAAAAGCCTGTCCTGGAAGGAAACCGTACAAAAGCGAGTTTCTCGGGCATTTTATTTCCCTTAAACGTGGGTGGGGTATTGGAAGTTCATTCCACCCGTCCGTGTCGTATTGTGATTAAGGAAGCACGTGACAAAATATTTATCCTGCTAATATTATAAATGCGAAAGTGTGTTTGTTGATTTGTCTTTCTTTCTCGCAGTAACGGAGCAACGGATCGACGTGATTTTTGGCATAGATATTGTCTATGGACCGGAGAGTAACATGCCAACTTTTTATCCCGGCAAAATGCACGGTTCCTGTGGGAACGCGGGTGAAAACTGCGGGCAGAAGCTAGTAGAAAATAATTCCGATAATTCGTTTATTATTTTTGCTGATATTCATTAAACCAAGTGTCTTTCTGATATTTCACAACGTAAAAACTTGAGGTAGTGAGATCTGTCGCTGATTCGTAGGCCGATGCACGATGTTACAAATCTTACAATGCATTATGCAAGCTTACAGCGTAGAAAAATATTTGTCAGTGAAGAAAAGCTTTTTTAGCGCTCGCCTGGCTAACTTATATTTTCAAGATGAGGTAGGTATCTGACGCCATCTACCGTGTGCCGACAGTCGTTTTTGAAAGAAATTTCGTAAGCCTGGTATGAAATTAAAGCCAAGTCACAGAGGACTGGTTGTTGACTTGTATTTTTACTGTACACTAGCTGCTGCCCACGGTTTCACCCGCGCGGAGATATTGGACTTCGTGGTCTTTATTTTTTTGCGCGGAACCCTAATTCGTTTTCTAAAATAAAAGTAGCCTAAGTTACTACTTATATCATCAGCTATCTGCCAGTGAAAGTCCCGCCAAAATCAGAACAGACGTTTCGGAGATTACCCGGAACAAACAGACAGACACACAGACAAAAATTAAAAAAATCGCTGTGTAGTTATTGGTACCGTATATACTTTCATATGCATTTGGTAAAAAGCTGTTATTTTGATGTTACAAACAAACACTTCAATTTTATTTATTTGTAAATATAGATAATGGGGTACTGGCATTCAAGCATGTTTTAATTCCTGTCGGCCCCACTATGTAAGTGAATGGGTCCGATGAGAATCTAAATATGTGCGTAAAGGCATTCCCCTCACGGAAAAAAAAGGGATGTCATCAATTACCACCTTCGTCCATATCGTCTACACTAAGGCTGAGATTCAGAGACGAATCTAAGCGTGGACTCACGCTTCCATACGTCAAAATTCTATACAGTCCACGCTTATATACTTGAGTCCACGCTTAGATTCGTCTCTGAATCTCAGCCTAAGATCGTGATCAAACGATATCAAGAGTACGAAGTGTTCATTGACTTCTACACTCTTACGTTCAGTTCCTTCATGATCCGTACATTGCTTGCGAATGTTTACTATTGTTTGACTTGTGATTACACTTTGATAAGCTATCGAGGTCGCGTGATTGTTTTTCGTTCTGCTAGTTTCTTGACTTCGCCACTGTGAAAATTATGACAAAACTTATATCTATCTGTACCTAATACCTACCAAGTATTATAATATACTATTTTGTATACCTAGTTGCTTAGACTCATTGATTATTGTAGTTATAGTATATAGGTACTTCTAGTCCACTTTCTTATTATAGGTACAAATTTTTTTAACACAACATAATAATTAGATAGATAGAAAACTCTTTATTGTACACCAACATAATACAAAAGTGAACATAACTAAATATTAATATTGTTTTAATATATAGTACTTATTTATATTGTCAAATTCAAATAGTAGTTTTAGTAAATAGAATTTTTATATTGTCAAGATTAGATATTTTTAAGATCATTTTGGAAATGGATCTTGATGGGAAGTTGTACTAAGTATGCACTTTCTAAACGAAGTAGGTAGGTACTGAGTGATCATAAATGTTATCACAGAATTTAGAAAAAAATTATATATATCTACTCATTGTACCTATCAATTGACATTCAGTTAAAACAATTAACGACATTAAAAAAAATACGAGTAATCAAAATATCTAAACACAACTGTTAAAGTATTTGCAACATTTTTTTGTATCAAATTGAATCATTGACGTGGAGTCAGATTCATTTAAACCTATTAATAAACTCGACATGTGTACAAACACGTGTCCCCGGCATTCGTAACCTCCTCTTCATAGACGCCACGCCGTCCCCATGCAGACTTGTTATTTTATAGATGTATAGGTAAATATATATTAAATACCTATCTGGAATCGACACATAGCTACAGATTATTATTGTAGTTGGTATGTTTACTTACTAAGTACTTAATTACTATTCAATGCTTCATTTTTCGTCCTTTCTGTATTCTGAGATTTTCCCCTTGTTTATAATCTGTTCATCAGGGCGTGTTTCCCTAGGTACCTATACATACTATATTTACTTTATAAACATGAATAAAAAACACGAAAAAAAAACACAAAATAAAACGGAACGCGGTTGAAAACCGCGGGCAGACGCTAGTATTATAATAAATGCGAAAGTGTTTGTACGTTTGTTCGTTTGTCCTTCTTTCACGCAGCAACAGAGCAATGGATCGACATTGATTTTTAGCATAGATATAGTGTAAGGACCGGAGAGTAATATAGGCTACTTTTTATTCCGGAAAAATCCACGGTTCCTGTGGGAACGAAGGTGATACCGTGGGCAGAAGCTAGTTATTTTTATCTCTCTTAACTTTTTAATTAAATGAACTCAGCAGTGAATAAAAAAACGTCTTTCTCTAGTTTGTTACTCGACTACCCAAAAAAGGAGTGTAATGTTTTCAGAGTTTTTGTATACATGTTTGTGAGTTTATTTATACCACCATAACATTTAAACGCAACTGATTTACATATATGTATTGTAGGTATTGTTACAATTATTACATCATACCGAGAATAATAATACCGGCTAGGGCAGTCGTTTTTACTATTTTTTTTAATCATTCTTGTTTTATGCCTATTTTAAGTAAAGACGAATCAAGCTAGGGCTTCCCTCTAAACTGGCTTACATTGTGGAATAATCGGAACCTGCCGCGTGGTCTGCCGACTGCCATACGTGCGCGTGTGTATTGTGAAGTCACGTTGCCTGCCACGGGGCAATTGCGTAAACTACTGAACATTCAAAACGCTCGCCATGACGTAAAAACTACGATAATAACTTCTCTGTACCCAGTTGAAAATGTGACACGAAGTGTGACCTTCGTGACCCTGTTATTTAATAGAAATGTATTGTCACTAACCATCTATTCTTTGTTAACGAGACGAGTTGGTCGTTTGCCTGATGGTAAGCATAACGCCGGCCCGTAACAATTGCAGTGCCACTCAGAACTTTGAAACACAAAGGTCTCCGCGCCACTGCAGTGCGCTCGTTATATACCCTGAGACATTAGGTATTAAGTCTCTTAGGCCCAGTAATTTCACTGAATACTCTGCTCATCAAGCTTGGGAACTGTAATAATCAACTAGATGCGTCTTTGTCCTACATTAAATACTTTTGTCATACAAAAGCATAGCTAATCAATTTTTACATCCAATGTTTATGACGTCGGCATCGTAATTTCGTTTATTGTTTTGATTAATCGTGTTGTAATATTATTTTCTCAACCTTTTCTAATGTGACTTTATGTGACTAATTTATTCATTGTGACTTAGGCATTGTAAAAATTGAAATAATCTTAAACTGTGTAATAGCTGTAATTGGTATATATTATACCATTCCTATTGCAATAAATAAATAAAAGCTAAAACGTGCACATGATTAGATAGTTTTAGAATGCATTAGTCTGTGTGATAATCCTAGCAAATGATGATTTCAGTACCTACTTTTTTAATTATATGTAAATATATATTAGTATGGATTTCACTATAGGTAGCACTTTTTGCAATTAACATCTAGCGGACCTAGTTACTAGTTAGTAAAATAGTCAAAATAGCGGTGGTATTTTTACACCTAAATCACTAAACTGCGGTGCGAGTACGGATCTTTTCGATAAATAAAATTCGATAAAATTGACAGTTAAAATCGATAAAGTGGGTTTTATTCGATAAAATTGACATTTACAAATCGATAAAGTGGGTTTTATCGTTTTTAACTGTCAATTTTATCGAATTATATTAATCGAAAAGATCCGTACTCGCGCCGCTGATGAGTTATGGAAGCGATGTACCCCAAAGAAGGCTAGTATATGAACAATAATAATTATATTTATATGATTTATAAAAACTAGGAGATAAAAATTCTGAATGCTAAAACTGATATTTGAGACCGCAGGGTTCACTAAAAAATTTCAATAGCACTATTTATAATTTTTAGAGGCTTCACAGCACGTTTTTGTCTGCCGCTAGAGCTGGAGAATTCGCTACATTGTGCTTGTGCATATATACATGTGCATATAAACATGTGCATATATGTATACATGTGCATACATGTTTGCTGCGAATTCACCATCTGCGGTTGACATCATACCCTACTTACATAATTATGTCTAGCTAGGTATGTATATTTTATAATCCATATAGATAAGACAGTGACTCATCTACTCATTCCTTTTTCAATGGGCTAAAAGCGTTTTTTATCTAGCTACTAGGTATTGACATTAGGTATTAAGTCCAGCAATTTCACTGGATACTCTGCTCATCAAACCGGAACACAGTAATGCTTGCACATTACTGCTTGGCGGCAGACTACATGAGCAAAGCGGTGGTAACAACCCAGACGGACACTCGCAGAAGAGTTAGTCCTCCCACTAACACACACAATTATTTAAGGATACACCATACACCAAATGGCAAAGCAGAAGTTTAGGTAGATAATCTATTTAAATTAAATAAATAAGTCGTTTACGTGTGCGGACCTGTGATTCTGTACTATAGTAGGTAGTTACTAGTTATTTACGTTTGCGTTGCGTTGCAAATGGTTTGCAATTACTACGCAGTACACACGTGTCTGTGTGCGTGGGACAATGACCACTGGTGATGAGTTGTTGACTGAAGGACTCGAGACGTCGAGAAATGGAAGTGGAACGTGCCAGACGTATTGGGTAGGTAGTGGCTACCCATCTAGGTACCTGACAGATTTTCTAAATATAAATCTTAAAAACTAACCACGTTACCACAAAAAAAAATCCACTTTTAGATGCCTGTTTAGCTAGACAGGGTCTAATGATAAACATCTAAAATGATTAGAAATGTCACAACAGAATTGGGCTAGACTAGACACACTTGTGATCGACCAAGGCATGTTTAAGAGTTAAACCCTGTTTAACACAGGTTTAAAGTGTGTTTTCTTTTTTGTGGTAAGCCTGTTGAATTTTATACTAAAGTAAATTAATATATTAATTCTTTAAAAAATGCAACAATTTAAACTATGCGTACCTACGTAACAGCACAGAATAGATACCTAATGCCTAATCTAATAGCACAAGGTAACGGTAAAGCCAAAGATACGATAAAACATATAGGGTAAACCAGTAACCACTAACCACAGATTAAAAAGTTTTCATGTTTAAATGCCGGGGGTTATTTTAAGCAATGTTCGATACATTAAATTACTTTATATTAAACTCAAAACCATTCAAATTTTAGGCAACTAGCTTCTGCCCGCGGTTTTCACCCGCGTTCCCACAGGAACCTTGCATTTTCCGGGGAGCCTACGTTACTCTCCGGTCCATAAACTATATCTATGCCAAAAATCACGTCGATCCGTTGCGTATAACGCCAGTAAGGACTAGGTTGCCTTTTTTGACTGTTTCAAAAAGTGGATGTTATTCAGTGCATGCAGAACGCAGACTGCAGAGGACTGCAAGTAAATAAGTAGTAAGTACATTTAGTACACACCTATATTTATAACTTTCTATTACTCAATTCTCGATCGACGTTGTATGAAATATTTTTTCTAAAATTTATAATTTCATTGTTTGTTAGTTATTAATTTTAGTTCTAAATTCTGACTTTCTTACTATTTAATTTGATAGTTACTTATTCTTTAGCGTGGGGTGGTCGACAATCGTCCGAATATAACAAAAATGAGAAATAAGTTGTACTTCATTAAGTGGCCCGTTTTTTTTTAAATTATTATACTCTAAAATATTATCAGTTAACAAAAGTGTACCTACACCGAAGGCCTAACTAAAGTGTCACATATACATACATATTATTACATTTATTATAAATATGACTATATTATAAAGTTATAAAATACTATATAATATATGTGGGCCTTCATTTATTATATTTGTCAATATACTCTTTGTTAATTTTAGCGGTTTTATTTTAGAGTTAATTGGTTACATACACATCAACAAAACAGTCAGACGATGCCAACGTGAGTCTATTGGCAGTGTGCGGCGCACTGTGCACACAGATGGTGCGCTCTAGTGTGCGAACGGCGGGCGGTCACGTTTCACGCGGCGTGTCGAGGCCGCAGCGGCGCGGCGTCGAGGCGCGTGCACCCACCGCGCCCCCCTCGCCACTCCCCGCTGCGTCACGTGCTACCGATGTGGTATTTTCGCTTCGCTTTCCCTACAAATTACAACGTCCGTCGCTTATATCAAATTAATTCACAATACTGGTTGTCTTCTGTTCTTTGACATTTAAGTTTTAAAGTATAGATAAGTAGTTTGTTAGTGTTTGTCTATATATTAGACAAACACTTGTGTATTATCATATTATGCATTATAAATAATAAATTAATAGTCTAGCGAAGTTTGCACTATGAACTCATATAGTTTTTATTTATAAACATTTTTGCATATTACATTTAGCTCTCTGTTAAAAGTATAGAATTGTTTGGGTCTACGAGTAGCGTTTCATTAATAAATAAATAAATTGTAGGTAGGTAACTATATTTACCTTCAGGTTTATATGTGTATCAACTCTCTTCTACTCATAAAATTTTTCACATAGGTACATACGTTGTGAATTAAAAACTATTCCAGAAGTGATATAGCAGTAGGAAATGAATCAACTTTTTTAGTATTGTAGTTAGAATTGCCACCTCATCTATTGGCAACTATTTAACGCTGCTAAAAAATCAGTAAGATGTTTTTAAAATTGCAGGCCAAACG
This sequence comes from Crocallis elinguaria, assembly GCA_907269065.1. NCBI lineage: Eukaryota > Metazoa > Arthropoda > Insecta > Lepidoptera > Geometridae > Crocallis > Crocallis elinguaria. Next base: position 2,628,953 of record OU026079.1, on the reverse strand, counting down.
TACGGAATCATGGAATCAGGGATCATGGCTACATGCCTGGAAAGGTAAGCGAAGGCGAATATGAATTACCATTGATCTTAGAGACCGAACGTTCGCTTATACTTGCTGCAGTTGTCTCTATAACTTATTCTTATAACTTTATTCTTTACGGCCGCAAGGTTAAGGGTGCGAAACATTTGCATGCTTTTATAGCAAAAAAACATGTGCACTATAATATAGAGTCACAAAACATCTATTTGACCATTCTATGTAAAAATACCGTGTTTTTTCTGCAAATAAATGATTTGATTTGATTTGATTTGATTTGATGGCCAATAAACTTGAAGCTCAGCGGTGACGCGACAACTAGTTGATCATGGGTTCGTGGATAAAGACCAATTTATTTAAATTACAAATATATAAAATACCAACAGCTTTTTACTAAATGCATATGAAAGTAAATACGGTACTATTTACTTTCTTTACTTACATTATTAAACCAAACCAAAATTAGTACAGTTATTAAACAAAAACAATTTTTAGAATTTGAAAAATAGATAATATTACATCACCTCGTCACGTATAATGGTGCCAATTCTGTTGGCACAACTTAAACTAAACTAGACTAAAATTTAGTTTAGTTATGTCAAACGTTGTTTTCTATTCAGGAAAGACCAGATTAAACTAAAATTTAGTTTGACAGCACTATAATTAATTTAGTTACTTAATTTAGTCTAAGCGGTCATTTATCTATTCTGTTGTACCAAATTTTCGTCTAAAATTAGAGAAAATCCGACTAAGTTAGTTGGCATGAAAATGAACGTGGACTAAAATTAATTTAGTTATTTCACCGCTATTCATACGAAATTTTCGAGTAGTTTTATCGTCATACGTGTTTATGTTGCCTTGGAACAAGTAATTTTATATATTTTGTAATAAGTACCTACTCTACTACACATAATGGAGGAGTATATGATGGTTGTTGGTGGCTCTTGTAGATTCATCGGAAAGATAAACTTTCTCTTACATCTTCACTTCAACTCTTCAAGCGAAAAATTCCTTACTAGGTAGGTAGTAACAGATTATAATATGTACAACAAAATATTTTACTGAAAAGCAATGGTACATATTAAAAATACATGAACTTACTCTTCTTATAAACTATCAAGAACGAATTCGAATGGAAGGTTTGCGGCTTTGAGTTAGGATGAATACCAATCGAGTTGTGTTCAATTTTTTTTTTCACAGGTAGGTCTTTTTATAAGAAATCTTTAGGCCAAGTTTCAAATTGCGAAAACAGATACTTTTGGAGAAATAATTTTTCAAAAGTTGAAGTTAAAAAATTTATGTTATCTATGGACACAACCCTTCCGTTTTATCTGCTATAACACTCGTAATAAATTCGTATATCGTAAAAATCAACAAAAGAGTACCGACGAGTATACTATGTTAATTAATTTGTGGTAGGTTTTAATAAAAGTAATGCTAAGATTTATTATTGAATCTGCCAATCCTAAATTAGGTTAATTACAGTCACACATTATATAGACGAACGCTTAAAAACTTACACTCCTTTTTCGTTAAATCGTGTAAAAATGATCGGTCCGTCAAATCCATCAATTATAATGTATAGGTATTAATTAATATGCGACACGCTGGCAACTCTAACAATTAAATTTAGTGTAAATTTGGTGATGTCAATACGGTGACTAAATTTAGTCAGACCGTTAATCAGAATAGCTTTTAGAACTCTCTAAACTAAATTAAGAAATTTTATAGTTTAGTTTAGTTTAGTCAGGTGAACAAGAGAATTGGCACCATTGTCGAATGGCAGTCAAGACTATAGAGTCTTCTAGTCTAACGAAAGAAACAAAATTGTACCTAAAAGTGGTATCGTACTACGTCTAATAACTAAACTACCTACATTATTCGTTTAGTCTTCTTGCTATATCCTTGTGGTTAAGAAGCTGGATTGCTTCACCGTTCACGGGATGTCTTGATGCGCTTTTGGATAGTTTTTAATAACATTGTCAACAGACTCGTCTTTCAGGTCACGCTGAACGTCACGACGAAAGGTGTTTTTACAATAAAATTTTCTTCAATACTTTGTTCAGAAAGCGTATTATTAAGATGATGCTTTGTTTCGTACACCCTCATAGCTGTACATACCATAAGTCCCGTCGAGATTTGTTGTATAACAATATTTCTTTGTGCATTGACAATTTCGATCTTTCAAGTAGCCAATACATTAGTCTTTAAAACCGTTAATGTAACTATTCTTTTTCTTCTTGACGTGGGGTTTCCAGCGGAGTTTTGCACCAAGACTCATGCTGTCATGCCTTAATATTTAGTGGTATTTTTGTACGGGTGTATGATGTGTACTTACCCTTATTTCTTAGTATTTTGACTGGTATGAAGGCCGGTGATGTAATTCTACGAGGGGAATTAAGATCTCGTCAACGACGAGGTCGCGAGCAAGTCCTTCGCCTGATGTTAAGCAAACCAAACCAAACGGCATTAACTGAGGTCTACCTGGCACAGGGCACTACAACGCATGGAGACGTTAGCTCTCATGTTTCATAATATGAAATGCTCAGTAATGCTGAGACGGACACAAAAGAGTAAGACCTGTTCCCAGTTCTCGGGTTGATCACTTCTTACAATTCGCCTTTTGAGAAGGGAAATATAAGTATCTTTTTCCCCTCACAAATTAAAAAGTACTCATGACAGGTTAGCGTTTGATAGTGGTCTCACATGATCGAAGGCGATAAATACGTTAAACTTACAACATGGTAACTGGAAATCAACAGCGGCTGCCGAATATATTAGGTGTTTGTCTTAAAAATATCTATTAATAAGTACAGTAAATATAAAAACAACTTTAGCGTTTTCAATCTGCTTGCTGTGTTTTACATTAATGCGTATCAAAGTACGCGGCGCGGGTCATGGCTGAACGTAAGGGACGGCCTTCGTTGGCATTCGCCTGCGTTCGGCAAAACGTCAACATGGTTTGCATTCTTTGAATGCTCTTGTTACAATACTTGCTAGTATGCGCGCGCTCGCTATCGTTCGTTACATCTGTATTGGATCCGTAAGTACACGGCCAAGTATCAAGTATTATTAGATGTTCTGTGACATGGCCTAAGAAGTGTTCTGACTTCTGATTGATAAACATGGTTGGTAGATGACTAGATACCCACTACTTGGGTGTAATGTAACTACATAATTCAGATGAGATGATAAACAACTATTAAAGAGTTTAATAGATATACGTACTAAGCAAAAACATTTAGTTTAACTAGACACAAATAATGAATTAATTGCATAATTAGCTACGGAGCTTGGAGGGGCTAAAAATAGCAAAGCGTATATAATTTTTTAATACTTATTTTAATTTTAGCAAATGTACCTAAATACAATACTTATTAACAAAGACGTACATACAAATTATCTTTTTTGATATTTTTGATTCTGATTTGCAATTATTGCATACAGAAGGGCAATATCATAACCTGATCAAAGATTAAGATTACCTACCTACTAATAAGTTATAGGTAGGTACTACAAATTTCCCTACAGTACAATACAAATTGTTCAAATTATAAGAATATTTCGATTAAAATTAATAAATCTGTATCTCCTTATATATCTATTATAATAATACTAGTATAATTTTATTGTTATACTGATAATCTACAGTTCACTTACTTGTCATATTTTACCGTAGGTCCGTTTTCTTCCCAATAATGCCGGGTTTCCATAATATTCACTTAAATGTCACGAGTTCACAACAAAAAACAAGAGATCACTTACTGACACTATATCGCAAAGAAAAATAATAATTATTATCTTTCCACAATCATCTTTCCCGTAAATGGTTTAGCACTATTCACTTCATAAACAAGTTATGTCAGGTCCTTGCAATCCATTTTACATAAGTAAATACAGTAACTGTTGTTTGTTATCGTATTTGTCAGCATCAGAATTGTGACGCAGCGAAAGCGTGTTTACCGTGAGAGGTTCGCGGCCATTCTGACTTGAGCAATTCCGAGCGCCTGAGCGGTATGAGCGTGATAGCCGCGCGCGGCCCGCGGGACACCGGCCGGCCGGCACAATTTATGTCGGCGCATGGGGTTCAAAACAAGGCACGGGTGACGGGACAAGTGCCTTAAATTTTGTAAACTTAGGTATATCTTTTTGAAAAGAAATCTAGGTCTTAGAGCTTGGCTTGGCGTACGTTTGAAGCATAGAAAATCTGCAATTCTGCGTGTAAAAAACAGATATGTAAATATCGCGCGATGTATGTGCGTAGATGTCGCCGCGCCGCGCCGTCGCGCGCGACCACGCTCTCTCACACGTGACCGATGTTGACGTGATATCAGCCCCGCCCCGTGTCACGCTCGCTCGTTATCCCCGTAGTTATACGTGAATATACGTGCCTGTTTACAGATTCAGCTAATCTGTAACACGATCCATGTTTTGTGTCAATAGCAAGAAGGAACACTGTAGTGTTATTTTCTCATTATTTGCTTGCTCTAATTACAGGAGTGGTGCTGAATGCTGCCCATTCCATGCATAATCTTTAGCCGGCTCTTAAAGCATTACGGCACCTACGGGAAGAGATGTGGTGGTCATATTCAAACAACGGGAACACACGGCAGAGTAAAATTGCTAGACTTACCTTTAGCTTGGGGTCAAGTCAATGTCATCCACCTCCAATGTCCATAGGTTTACCTTCGAGACCCTACACATGCTGCCTGGGCGGTGCCTAAAGGGTGGCAACATTCTGGTGGTAGGCTTTGGCTCTGCTGGCTTGTCACCACTCACCGTTTAAAGCCTTTCCGCCAAGTGGCTATCTTTATTCAGTTGTTATGTTTATCCAGGTAAGATGTGTTTACCAGCCATAGTTCACTCTGTATACGTTGGCTCTTGTCCTGACACGCTTTTTTTGACCCGCTGGATTATGTGCTTGGATATCGGACTTCCTGAGACACGTCTAAGCTAAGACTCGATTGGCCGCCAAAAATGCTGGATATCCTAGCAAAAGTGAGGCAGTACTTGACACTGGTAGTAACAGTTGCTCAACCTACCCATATCAAGCAAGCGTAAAGTTGCTTGTTTATCGGTCATTTATCGATTGCATTATTTTCGGTGAGTGTGTCCCGGAGTTACACCACCCTTTCCACTTTGATTATTTTACTTCTATGCCTTTCCACCATCGTATTTTTAATCGCGGATACCTATCCTATATTTTACATTATTTGTGGTCACAAATAAACTGAATGTGGTTATCGTGGGTCGATTACCAATGACTACCTGCCTACTCTACCTAGTAAGTACCTACGAATAGGCAATAATGTACAAAAAAGTACGCGATAAAAACCATTCAGTTTTTTCATATCAAATCAAATAATTTATTTGCATAAAATGTGTCAGATGGTTTTTATAATATTAAAAATTATATTACAACATTTTTGTGTTTATAATTATGTCTCCCAGTATACCTAAAATATAGTAGTCTTTGGGTACATATAAGTATATAATAATATAATTATAGTATAGGTACTCCTGTAAAATTAAGAAGGTACTTACGTTATGTAAGTACAAAATTACGTTAATTTTCAAATTATTCTTTCACATATTTATGTACGTACTTACTTATTTTTTATTTGAGTCTGAATGATTGTATGAAATAAAGAATGCGCGTAAAGATAGTAAACTGTAAATTAATTCATTCATTACCCTATATATAATTTGTGGTTTCATTCGTAAAGTTTCATTTGACCGCCTTTATTTCGTTAGTGGGAGGACTAACTCTTCTGCGAGTGTCCGTCTGGGTTGTTACCACCGCTTTGCTTGTGAAGTCTGCCGCCAAGCAGTAGTGTGCAAGCATTACTGTGTTCCGGTTTGATGAGCGGAGTTTCCAGTGAAATTACTGGGCTTATGAGACTTAATACCTAATGTCTCAGGGTAACATGCGCACTGCAGTGCCGCACAGGCCTTTGTGTTTCAAAGTTCTGGGTGGCACTGCAGTTGTTATGGGCCGGCGTTATGCTTACTATCAGGCAAACGACCAGCTCGTCTCGTTAAGAAATAACATAATTTTTTTTATTTTTTTAATAATTTATTTCTTGACCTGGATACATAGTAGAAAAATCTTCGAGTCGAAGTGACGCTTCAGTAAAGCGGTGGATACTTTACTGAAGCTTCTATGGAGTTTTGGATAGAATACAAAAATACACGTTTTTCGCCTTTGTACTATTTGCCTTTCACTCATGCACGTTTACGAACACTTAATGGTTAATAATCCACCATTATTACACATTAACACTCGAAGAAACATAGGTTTTAGTAAATAACACAAAACCAACAACAGCACATTTCCGCATTCCCGCCAAAACTCCCAAATAACATTAATTTTTTTTTTTATTTATTTCATGACCTGGATACCCAAATAACATTCAAAAAAACCAATGTTGCCAAGTGTACTATTATCCTTTTAGCTAGATCTTTTATAAAAAGCTGCCAGTTTATCAGATTATTTAACCCCAAAAAGTTGCCAGAAGTAGCTAAATAAAAAAAAATTAGAAGATAATCGTTTGCAGTAAAACTATGTTTAAACAAGCTTTTAAGTTTGGCTCCACGTGATTTACGCATTTAGCCAGTGTCAAGCTTATAATTTTCAAGTTTTAGTGTAGGAAAGTATGATAAAAGTCGTCAAAGTCACGTTAAAGAACCCATGCCCCACACGTTACCCACATGAACGCTTGCTGTTACTGTCAATCAAAGAAATAGTGATGATTGTTGCTGTTACTGTAATCTTGCTGTAACTGTCAATCAAAGATATAATGATGATCTAGCTATAAAGTTGCTAAGTTGGCATCAGTGCCGGCCATTCTGTAGCGCTGATCGCCATGTATCGTGAAATAGACAAATGAACGCACTCTATTTCTCTATTTCTTTTATTATAGTACTACTCTATGGTTTAGCCACTGTCAAGATTATTTTTGTAAATCACAGATTTGTAATATAGGTACCTAGTAGTTGTAAATATTGGTTGTAATAACTAGGTACGAATCGTAAAGGTACGACTACAAAGTACAAAGTTCCTCTATGGCTTAGACGAAGAATCCTCCATCTACGCTCTATGGGTAGAGTTAATAAACAATAATGTTTTTTTTCTTTTCCTCCGCAAAGTCATAAACAAACAAAATCTTTGTTATTAATATAAGGATGCGTTCGCAAAATCTAGAATACCTATAACCTAATCGATGATCGGTGATTTGGCAATTCATATGCTTATTTTTTGGTTCTAATAATTGTTAAATCAATTACTGCGTTAATATAAAACCTATTATAATATCAGCCCGCATGAATGTAGATAAACGAAACGCAACTTGAGATCTGTCAAATCCAACAAAATTCAAAATCAGTAATCACTATTGCTGTACTCTGTGATCTGTCAAAACTCAAAATTGTCAAAATTTTTGGAAGAGGCGTTCATTATTTTCGATTTTTCTCAATAGTTACTGTGTTTATTCAGGGAAAATGATTGCTTTGATAAATCGAATCCTTGATTGGATTAAGAGTTTGTTCTGGAAGGAGGAGATGGAGCTGACACTGGTTGGATTGCAGTACTCGGGGAAAACAACTTTTGTTAACGTCATTGCCGTTAGTATCATCTGAAAACAATATTTGTGCGATTTTTTACGTTCCGCGTATTATTTTTTTCCAGGCAAGGCTCTGATTTTGTAACTCTGTGCGGTATCTTGTAAAACAATAGATTCTCATATCCCGATTCCCGATAAGCTAGCCAGACAGTGTTGAGTATGTATTCACAGACCGAGATACAATTTATAACGTCGGCACTTTGTGAATATGTGAACAAATTACTCATTGTTCTAGTATTGACCATTGTGAATCAGCAACATGTTTGGTTTACTTAAATTTTTCTAACCGATTCGCCTTGAAATATAAAAATTATAATATAAACGAATTAATATTATAAATATTGTACCTATACGGTGAAAGTAGTTCTGTAATGCGGGCGCTTATGTCATTTTAAATATTTTCCTCCCTATTGATTATCGATGAACATAACAATTTCAAACATCTCAATAATTTTGTTAGGAATATCATGATTTGTACTGGAGAATTATAATGAAAGTTAATTCAAACCTCATTAATAGCCAAGCAGTAGTGTGTGCGCTTTAGTGTTCCAATTTAATGAGCAAAGTAGTTTGCGATATTATCTGGCATATTATGAGACTTGAGCACATTGCAGCAACAAACAGGTTTTTGTTTCAAAGTTTCGGGTGGTACTCCAATTGTTTTGTTAAGGTGTTATGCTTACCAATAGGCAAACAACCTGCTCATAAAAAATGTCATCCGTAGATTAGCTGAAAGTGTCAAAAAGCTTAGATTACTGACTGTGCGAAGAAAGTAGTGGTGTCTTTTACAAATTTTAGATGATATAAGCTTTTACATGGTACTCTCACATTTATTGCTGCACTTGTGGGTCAGTACTCAGTACCCATTGTAGGGTTAGTATGCCATGTTTATAACCCACAACCTCATTGTCACTTCAGATCAAGTTAAGTTACATATATCCACCATCAATTCACCAGCCATCTCCACTAACAAGGCAGTAGGTGGTAGGACTAACTCTTCTGCAAGTGTCCATTTGGAGTTGGTACCACCACTTTGCTCGTGAAGTATGTCCCTAAGCAGTAATGGGCCAGCATTACTGTGTTCGGTTTGATGAGCAAAGTAGTCAGGACTTATTCGACTTTATACCTGGATATCTCAGTGTAACAAGCGCAATGCAACTGCATTGCGCTTGTTACAAGCCCTGCACCAAACTTGGTGCAGGGCTTTGTGTTCCAAAGTTTTGGTTGGTACTACCCGGAACAAACAGACAGACAAAAATTTAAAAAATGGTTGTTTTGTTATAGATACCGTATATATATACTTTCATATGCATTTAGTAAGAAGCTGTTATTACAAACAGACGCTTCAATTTTATTTATTTGTATAGATAATTTGAAAATGATAAAATACTGCATTTCTAAGCAAAATAATTCTTTTAAGTAGTAAAACAATTAATCTACTTAATGAAAATATCTAAAACTCTTTTCAGTATAATTTTTGCATTTTTTGTTACTGCATTATAGCATTGTTGATATGTATTTCTTTGGATGACCAAACAATGTTAGATGTGGTTATAGCGAACTAGTTGCATTTTGGTGGGCTACAGCAGATGGCCAGATTTGAGTGCTGACCTGAGCTCCTTTAATTATAATTGATTAAACATATCAAAGATCACTAAATTGAAATGTACTAAAGCTTACTAATATCTACTTTTAAGCCAGAAAATGCTACAAAAGCACTCTTACAGCAAAGTTTTTTTAATATCTGCTGAAATCTGTTGAGACTCTCCATAGACTTCATTATTTTATACTTTTATAAGTAGGTATCTTTCTCCTCACTGCACCACCACCATTTTTCTTGCACATCCAGGATGACTGGTAGAAAATGCTATCTAGCATTAAGTCCTTCCTTGTACATATTTTATCTGTGTGCTAAAGAATAAATAAATAAATAAATACTGATAGGTAAGCTGTTGAATAATTTGACTGCCTGGTATCTTGAATGGTGTTTTGCAATATTCCATTCTGGGATAATGTTAGTTTCAGTATCGTTTCATCTAGTGTCCAATAATGTGTTCTTGAAGCAGTGTGCATACTGTATCCACTTGAGTAGATGCAGATTGACGGCTCCGTAGCTAAGTTGGTAGTAACCCTGCCTGCAAGGCGAGGGGTCCCGGGTTCGATTCCCGGCCGGGGCAGATTTTGTGTAAACATAAAGTTTGTTCTCGGGTCTTGGGTGTTTGTGATGTGTATCTGTGTATGTCCATGCCACCTGCGATACAGGGAATCCTAGTGCGGGGGTATGAGTGTGTAAGCGTTTATGATTTAAAAAAAAAAAAAAAAAAGATGCGCTGACCACAATTGTGTCTCGAACATAGTAGTTAGGGACCTTTAGAATCTACAGTTTAGATTGTGATTAAACACTCTACTATTGAGGGTAACATTATCTGTTTTATACAACAAGTTAATATGTAATCAGTCAATCCCAATGTCATAGCCAGTTGAAACAAACTCATATTATTATGAACACTAGTAAGTACATTGACTGGCTTTTTATCTTATCAACTACACTTATTAATTTTAAACCTTTATCATGTATATTCGTTTAGATTTAAATGGTAAAAAAACAGTTTACCATTTAAATGACAATTGTGTTGGCTTAGTTCATAGTAACTCTGCCTGCAAAGTAAGGGACCCTGGGTTCTATCCCTGGTCATGGCAAACTTTGTTTGGTGAGCATAAAGTATCTCCTTGGGTCATGGATGTCGGTGTTGTGTATTTTTGTGTCTATGCCACCTGTGACACGGATTCCTAGTGCATCGGTATAAGTGTGTTTGTTTCCACGGTATGATCTTGTGAGAGTAATAACTTTATATAAGATATAAGGTACAAGTGTGGATCCAATGTTAGCAGAAGAACTGGAGCTTTGGCTCTTATCTGCTGGACAAAGCTGTTCTTGTTATGAACCAATTTTATAAAACAAAGACTATAGAATTGCTTGTTTTATATATTTCACTTTCATTTGTTTCAGTCTGGACAGTTCAGTGAAGACATGATTCCAACAGTGGGATTCAACATGAGAAAGATTACTAAAGGAAATGTCACTATCAAGGTAAGATTTGCGCATGTCATGTAAAAAATAATGTCAGGTCACTATTGTGGCGTAACCAATAAAAATAGGATAGTCTTGAACTAGGAAATCCTATGTACAAGGTGAAAAGCTGTGGCCAAGTACCTATTGGTGGTTTTCAGAATTTGCATGTAAGAACCAATTTCCCATTCCAAGTTTAGCGTGTTGGGTTGACCATTGTTGACTACATTCTTTATTTCTTAAGATCAGATGAGATACTGTCATAATGTCATGTCATGCCATTATGTTAACCTATCGAGTGAAAATCACAGGATGCTTCTGGAGTATTTTGTGATCTTTCAAAAGCCTTTGACCACCACAGATTGTTGTCGGGTGAGAACCATGCATAACTTGATATAACTCATCACTCTTGGCCACACTCGCTCTCCACACTCTCGTTTTGACGAATAGTAATTCGAATCGAACGAATCGTCGTCAATGACGATACATAGTAGATACATAGGTACGAGCCGTTATCGCCACTATACACGAGCGTTCCAAATCCATCGCTTCGCGCGTCGCGGAACGATGCGGTGTTCCAATATCGAGCCCACAGACGGGCACTCCATTCCGAGAGCACCATCGCTTCATTTTTCGGTCATTCTGTGTCTTGTGTACTGGCATCACGAAATGTAGTATTGTCGTATAAGCACTAAGGATGAGTTGAAACGTTTGTATTTCTAATATTTCTATCACTCCACGTAATTCATCTAAGATTCCCGTAGGGTTGTAGTGCTCGTGTATGTGGGCTCTTGTAGTTGTTTGATGTATTTTATGGTAAGTATAGTGTAATATGGTTACAGGTTTGGGATATCGGAGGCCAGCCCAGGTTCCGTTCGATGTGGGAAAGGTATTGCCGTGGAGTTAACGCTATTGTGTAAGTACTTGATACTAGATAGTATGTACTTGATTTAGTAGAGAATACCTCATGCATGAGTATGAGAAGAAGGAAAAGAAATAGACCCTCTTCATAAGAAGAGTGAACAGAGACTTTAAAGGAGTGTTGCAGATATCCATAGGCGACGGTAGCTGCTTACCATCAGGCGAGCTGTCTCCTTGTTTGCCACCTACGGCATAAAAAATAAGTCATATTTTTGGCCACATGCAGTGCCTCGCAGGCCTTTGTGTTTCAAAGTTCTGAGAGGCACTGCAATTGTTGTGGGCTGTCGTTATTATTTCCATCAGGTAAACCCGCTCGTCTCTTTGCTCAATAGTATAAAAAACTCACCTTTCTTCAGATATATGGTAGACGCAGCCGACCCTGACAAGATAGAAGCATCTCGCAACGAGCTGCACAGCCTCCTGGAGAAGCAGCAGCTCACCGGCATCCCCGTGCTGGTGCTCGGGAACAAGCGGGACCTGCCTCAAGCGCTAGACGAGCACGGGCTCATTGAGCGGATGTGAGTATTCTTCTTCTCCTCCTTTTTCTTCTTCTGTTTCTTCTTCTCTTCCTCATTCCTTCCGACGGCTCCGTAGCTAAGTTGGTAGTAACCCTGCCTGCAAAGCGAGGGGTCCCGGGTTCGATACCCGGCCGGGGCAGATTTTGGTGTAAACATAAAGTTTGTTCTCGGGTCTTGTATGTTTGTGATGTGTATCTGTGTGTGTCCATGCCACCTGCGACACAGGGAATCCTAGTGCGGGGGTATGAGTGGAGGAGTTTATTTATTTATTTATTTTCTTCTTATTAGTCGTCCACTCTTGCCAGAGTGGCCGAGTGTCAATGGTACACGGCTGCTGCTCGTCTCGCAATGCATCTCCATGTCTGGCGGTTAGTGGCATTGCGAGCACACTGCACCATTGCTGGATTGCGTGGACTTTTTGATGTGGTCGGTTCAGCGAGGGTTATTTTAATACACTCGGAATGATATCCGTGTCGGAATTGGGTCTGTCGGTGTCTTTGTCATTTATTATGTTCTGATAAAGACAGCATTAGTTTTAGTCTGTGATTCGGGTAGATGAATGCTGCAGAGGCCCGCTGTTAGAGTCATTTTAACTTTCATAAGTGCTCCTTTGGGGCCTATTTGAATAAAGCAATTTGAATTTTGAATTTTTTTGAATTTTGGAAGCGACAGTCTTGATCGTTTATATTTCGGTATCGCATCCCGTCAAGAAAGTCGCTTCGGATACGGATATAATTCCGAGTGAATTAAAACCACCCTGCAGGCTTTCGTTGCTATCTAATCGGACCTGCAGTGTGATTCCGTGTAGGATGCGACTGTTTCTATTTTTTTTTAAGCTTACACTCATTCCCCCGCACTAGGATTCCCTGTGTCGGCAGGTGGCATGGACACAAACACAGATACACATCACAAACATCCAAGACCCGAGAACAAACTTTATGCTTGCACAAAATCTGCCCCGGCCGGGAATCGAACCCCCTCGCTTTGCAGGCAGGGTTACTACCAACTTAGCTACGGAGCCGTCAACAAACCGTTTCTGATCGTTTATATCTCGGAATCGCATCCCGACAGAAATATTGTCGGGATTATATCCGTGTTTATGCAGCTGAGTTCTCGAATCTAAACGGGAAATTTCTCTGACGGGAAGATACGAATCCGAAATATAAACGATCAAGTCAAGACAGTCTTCTTTATCATCATAATCACCATCAGCCGCAAGAAAAACAATAATTTGATGGTATAGTTTATATCCATACAGATAAATAAAATTGAAGTGTCTGTTTTTAATATCAAAATAACAGCTTCTTACTAAATGCATATGATAGTATATACAGCACCTACACCAAAACAACCATTTTTAAAATTTTTGTCTGTTTATCTGTCTGTCTGTCTGTTTGTTCCGGGTAATCTCCGAAACGGCTAGAACGATTTTGACGGGACTTTCACTGGCAGATAGCTGATGTTACAAGGAGTAACATAGGCTACTTTAATTTTAGAAAAATAATTAGGGTACCGCGCAAAAAAATAAAAACCATGTAACCCAAAATCTCCACGCGGGTGAAACCGCGGGGCAGCAGCTAGTTAGAGATATTAATGGATGCATACTTGAGAGCTGAGCTCCATTGTCGCACAGTACTTTGATACGCAAACGTTTAGTTTAAATTGCAAGTGTTATGAGCGAGTGTGGTGGGTTTCATCTGATGAACGAACCCGTGATGTCACTGTCACTAACGCTATCTCACTCGTAATATCAGCGCTCTCACTCCCCCTCCCACGTTTCCAGGAACCTGTCAGCGATCCAGGACCGCGAGATATGCTGCTACTCCATCTCTTGCAAGGAGAAGGACAACATAGACATTACGCTGCAGTGGTTAATCTCGCACAGTAAGTCAGGTAGCCCGCGCTAAGGGAATCTGCATCTTATGCGCAGCGGAACAAGGTTTCTTTTACACTTGGGGCGTAGTCAGCACCGATCACGTTTTTTTCCCAATTTTTATTTTGGTCTCGGCAATTTTTGTAAGTGATGTTGTTGAGTAGGTAGGTAATGTACGAGTTTTTAGTTTCAAAAATTGCTACGATCAAAGTAGAATTGTAAGTTTGTTCATCACGGAACGTATAAGTGGCTGTTAGGGCGTGTCCAATGTATAAGCGGAGCGAATAGCGTGGCGGGTACTTTTCTTGCCCCCGCACTCGATAAAGCCGCGGTTTATTATCTTTGTAAAGGTGGCGGTTCGCGCCGAGACAAAACCAAGCGACCGACACAGGAGACCGAGGCCGGAGACCACGACAATTGTCTCAGTCTTTTCTGAAGTATTTTCGGCTGAATAAAACACAGTTTTATTACGTATTAAATACGAGCGCGACGAGAGACACTACTGGTCACGTACAGCGACCGTCTCGCTGTCTCCTGTCTCTGTCTCGCTCGCGAACTGCGCTTTATACATTGCCTAAAGTCAAGTGACGGTTGCGGTCTCCGGTCTCGCTCTCCTGTCTCGGTCGTTTGTCTCTGTGTCGGCGCGAACCGCCACCTTAATGTGTAAGTCAAAAGTGTTTCATTCAACGCTTGTCGCTCCGCTGCTCGCTCCGCTCCTACCTTGTACGAGCACTATCAAATAGTCTTCGTTTTAGGTAAAGGTGTTAATTCTCAAGAGAAAGCTTTGATATATTTGATCTGTACTTGGTATCAGTCTTATTAAGGACTTCGACACAGGATAACGATAATTGAGTAGGTAAGAGTGTGGAGATAGCATTGTGAATTTGACCGCGTTTTTAAATCCTGCTGCCTTATCAGCTAACAATCTCGTGTTCGTTTTCAATATCAGACCGATTAAAAACAGCGGTCACTAGTCTTCGTGTGGAAGGAATAGTCTAGAATTTTCGCTGGTTATCATTTTCGAAAGAACGTTATTAAAGAAATAAGCTCTTACAAAACGAAAAGAAGCGAAAACTATAATAGTTTTCGCTTCACTATAATAGTGTGGAAGGAGTTGTCAATAATTGACAACTCCTTCCACACGAAGACTAGTGACCGCTGGTTTTAATCGGTCTGGTATTGAAAACGAACACGAGATTGTTAGCTGATAAGGCAGCTGTTTCTGTTTTCAAAATCGTACCATATTTCCACAGTGAAACATGGCAGTGTCAAAACTAGCTTTATTCAGTGCGTTTCGTGATGTGTGAACGTTAAAAGTTACAAATAAGTAGTCTAGATATAATAGTCTACTCAAAGAATATGGGTCTTACCACAAAAAAATTAAACACACATTAAACCTGTGTTAAAAACTGAACATGCTTTAGTCGCGCGATTAAATATGTGCAACCACAAATCCTGATTTAAGTAGTGTCTAACCATTGTCTAACACAATTCTGTTGTGATATTTCTAATAATTTTTGATGTTTATCTTTACTACGCTGTCTAGCTAAACAGGCGACTAAAAATGTTTTTTTTTGTGGTAGCACTATATATGTCTGGTGAGTTAATCGATAATACTGACTATCCCATAACACTCTAACGGAAAATCGTAAGTCGCAGAGAATCATCTGGTTGAAGTCTTGCTGTTTTACCAGAAATGACTAAATTTGTCATCGGTATCTTCCATAAAAACTATAAAAAGTTATTGATGTCGATAGATCCGTGTTAGATCACTCATGAAGCAGCTAGTACAAAGGATCGAACAGCTGAAAAAAAACCACAAAAAAATGATTGTTTTTGTTTTGGGTGATAATGACCTTGATTCCGGACCCCAAAGGTTTTTAATTGTTGTACCTACAATAAGTAATTAATTTCTGATTTGGAATAGTCAGTATTATACTGACGTCCCAAGTATTATGTTGAACAAAGAAATCTAGCTTATTTATATTATAATTAGTAAAAACTGCGCCTTGTGAAGTGTGATCGAAAATATTCTTGTTTCTTCGCTGAATATACGACTGTATGAATAAAGAGTTTTCACAATGAATTAGAATTAATAGATAATGCAATATTATGTATTGAGGTTTTAATGTTCGTCTACGGTGCGAGCGGGGAGTACAGCGGCGCGGTTAGCGATTACTTGCGGCTTGTCAACTCAGCTAAGGTCACGGAAATCTGACAGCTGCGATCAAAATGTGTGCATTGATAGTCGCCAATGAACTAATAAATAATAGAAATATTTTGCGAGTATGGATGCGTTCATGTGCGATTCTTGCGAACGAAACTTTAAATCGACAAAAATATTTTTTTGCTTTTTGTAACGGGAACTGGTCGTTTGCCTGATGGTAAGCATAAAGCCGGCCCATAACAATTGCAGTGCCACTCAGAACTTTGAAACACAAAGGCCTGCGTGGCACTGCAGTGCACTCGTTACCCTGAGACATTAGGTATTATTATTAAGTCTCATAAGCCCCGTAATTTCACTGGCTACTCTGCTCATCAAATCGGAACACAGTAATGCTTGCACTTTACTGCTTGGCGGCAGACTTCACCCACAAAGCGGTGGTAACAACCCAGACGGACACTCGCAGAAGAGTTAGTCCTACCACAGACCACTAACAAAACCTCAAGTTATTGACGTTAGTGTTATTTGCCTTCACGACTTCACGAGCATATTCATATTTCGCCAATGCGAATTAAAACCCAATAACTGCGTGAAATCATCCACATTTACCTTCACGCCTGTTCAGAGCAATCGACAATATTTTATTTAATCGCTCGCTCGCTACCAGCCCCGCTCTCACTATGGACCTACTAAACATGCAAAATAGTTTATCAAAATCATGTTAGTTACTATTCGTATCGCGTGAACACGGCACCGCCTTGCATAATAGCCGATTGATAATAATAGGCCTTTGTAACGATTAATATAATTCCATGTGAAAATATATTGTTTTCCTCGTGATTATAACAATATTAGCTTGAGTTCCGCACTCTCTAAAATACGGTAGCCAATTGTCTCAAAACAACAATGCACTTTTTCACAAACGGTGCCAAGAGATGTTACTTACAAAAATAAATATCCTTCTTTTGATTGGTTAGTTTGAAGACGACTACCGTATTAAAATATTAAACGCGTGCATCCAAATATAGTGTCTTATACGATAACAAACAAGAGGACATATCAATTCATAGTTTTCTATTGTTTCTCGGATATCTTTTCATCTATAAGTATCTATATCTTGGATGCATCGTATAAATATTAGACTATTAGATTCTTTAATGTTTAGCGTTATATATTATATAAATATACTTATCTCATATTATTAGCTAAACATATTATGTATAAGTTTCAAAGGGAATGCCTACTGTGGGACTAATTTTGCTCAATAATCATGAATTTAGGTGCGTTTGTACATAACCATGCAATTTTACATATTTATCTAGGTTATACGAAGGGCCCCGATTTTAATATTTGTAAAGCTGTGTGCAGATGTATTAATATGATTCTAAGAATTGGAACAATAGAAGGGCCTAAACATTGCTCTTCTTGTACCTTACCAGTTTTTCTTTACTCTATTGGTAAGGGATGTTTTGTTAACGGGGAGCCACACTGCTTACTTATCCCGCTAGGTGGCGCATTATCGCTGGTGTTGTTTCACTATGAAACTTCAATATAAAACTTTAGTAAGTAAACAAAAAATCGTCTTTGCAATAAAGTATGGCTCTGTAAAGTTTGTTCAAATAGTTCCCCTTCTGACGAGAAAAAACGGATATTGTGGATCAAAGCATTTCTCATCAAAAAATATTGGAAACCAATTATTCTTCTAGGTTATGTAGTGATCATTTCAAATCTAATGATTTTTAAGACGCGACCATGTTTACTGGTTATAGTTTTATTCAAACCCTCAAAGTAAACTCAATGACAAGCACAAGCGATGGTGGCGCCATCTGAGATTAGCTTAGCCTGTGCCTCCCCACTGGGTCTAATCATGCACGTAAAATACTTGATAAGGAAAAGTTAAGAGATGCTCTCATAGCATCGCATAGTCTATGGTTGAATGTCAATAATTATGGCACTTTATAGGCGTGCTTATGTCAAAAGTTAAATAAATTGTTGGGCGGAGTATGTGTAGTCATATATTAGACATTGTGCTCAATGATTCTGAAAATTAGATTAATACATTTGCCGTGACGATAACAATGTTTTTAATTTAACAAAATTAGGCTCACAATGGGATTGTCGAGTACCTATAGAAGTCATTAGATGTATATTATAAATATCCGCTTCGACTGCACATTATGTTTATATACAAAAAAAAGTGTAAAAAATTACGATTCCTTAAAATAAGGCTGGGTTGCAGCAAACTCGGTTTATTTCAAAAATAAAGATAATCATTATAGTTTAGCATTCTTATACATAAACAGTGTTAAACGGGGGTTAAACTATGTTTTGTCTTTGTCGTTCTTTCACAATTTTAAATTGAATCTGAAGAGACAAAGCATAGTATTATTCAACCATTTAATAACAGCCTAAATTATAACATTTATTCATAAGAATGATTTAACTAATTGAGAAATCCAGTCTAATTACAGTATTTACAGTGATTGCTACCTACTGAGACAGGAGAAGATATCCCGAAGCATTGTGGTAACTAGCAACTATACCAAGCTTGTCGAACCGTCAACTTGTGTGTGTCATTATGTACCCTGCAATTTAGGTCACCTAAGGAGAAATATATAAGGTTCTGGATTTCGTATTCCCTTTCTCAAACAATGCTATGCTTAAATCATTAGACCAATCTGGATTAACGCCGATTGTTGACTTGATTAATATTTGCTAGGCAAAGAGGAACGCAGCCGTGCACCTTAAACATTTGCGTTTTATTTGGCAAGAAACACAGTTGTTGTGTCGTTGTGTGTTTTGTCGCTATTGACCGTCGCCACGACACGCCGTGACACGCCATGACACGACACATCAGTGTGATAAGTTTCCTGCTTTATCAAATTGAGCGATGCAGAGTTCGCGCCTTATAATACGCTAACTGAATATGTAAATTACTATTTATGTATACACTTTGTTTATGTTACATTCATTTAGTATTACATAGTTGTTAGAGTTTCTCTCAATTAATAGATATCTCAAATAATTAATTGATTTATATTAGAAATGTTCCAAAAATTTAGATAGGTATAGCATTCCGAAAATTTAGGGAGAGAAATAAATTTGGGCTATTTATTTATGTTGATTTATGGTGCGTTTATGTTATGGCTGTAAAAATTCTTTTGTACGTATTAAATTTATTTTGAGAGAACTGGTATTGTTTATTTTTTTTAATATTAGGTCATTTCTCGTGGGTTAAGAACACAAATTGAAAATATGGTCTTTGGCGCGAGGTCAAATATTAAATTATTAAATCAAATCTGTGCTTTACAATACAATATAGCTCTAAAATTCAAGGTATATTCCTTGCTATTCAACGTACGGGCAGCGTACTGAGCAGACGTGTCGCAAGTTTTTCTCTAAAATATAAAATATCTAGTCCACCTAAACTCAGCCGTAAAACAATTCAATTAAAAATTAAAGTCTATTGAACTGCAGTGTGGTGTTTAAGCTGTTACAACTCTGAGAGGCGAGCAAGAAAGAGACGGGCTTAAACTTGTTGCCAGCTACCACAAAACAATAACATAGATATAATGAGTGTGGTATGCTCGCCGACTGGAAGTGGCCTAGCTGCAGGACGTAGTGGGTCGCAACCAAATCTGGTAAGTGGAGACAATACGCCAGAATATTCTGATAATGCCAGAATTACACTGCGTAATAAGCGAAAGCAGGCTGACGATGACAGTCATATTAAAGAAGAGTTAAGTGAAACTCGAAAACAAATGTCGCAAATGATGGAGATGATGAGAGTACTTAACTGTAATCAAAAGGAATTTATAGACAATGTCTCTGGAGACATCAAAGTCATTAAGGAAGAAATAAGCGACATTAAAAACATAGTCAATAATCTTAAAATAGAACAAAATACGATGAAGATAGAAATATTAAACCTGAAGACTGAGAGTATTGAAACAGATAAAAAGATTAAGACCATTGTATCAGATCTTGCTAAGCTTACGGTCGCAGGACCATCATCTTGTGCAGGGGAATCATTTGAAACTATGATAACAGAAATAAAAGAACGGGAAGAAAGAAACAAAAACATAATTATTGTTGGGATACATGAGCCAGTTTCGGAAAATAAAGAAGACAGGGAAAATATTGATAAGAAAGAAGTAATAAAAATTACAGGAAGTATTAGTGATACATGCTCTGAACCTGAAACTATAATACGTCTCGGTAAATATAATCCGAACAAGAATCGCCCCATAAAAGTTTGCTATAAATCTCAGGAAATGGCTATATCCGTGCTTCGAAATAGGAAGAACCTGCAATCAGATGATGTTAAAGTTTTTTCTGATCAAACACCGCAACAACAAACTTACCTTAGAAGCCTAAAAGAACAGCTAAAGCTTAGAATTGATAAAGGAGAGAAGGATCTTACTATAAGATACATCAGAGGTACACCCAAAATCACGAATCGAATTCCAAAAAACTAGATGCACCACTTTCTATGCCTGCAACTGTAACTGATGGTATTTCTTATCGATTAGTTCACAGTTATGACAATATTATAATGACGAAAAAGTCATTAAAGTTCCTATACGCCAACGCGCAGAGTATTGTTAAACCTGGTAAATTTGATGAGCTAAAATGTATCGTAAAGTCATTTACTAGTCCCTTACACGTTATTATTCTAACCGAAACGTGGATTAAATCATTAGAAGAGGCACAACGGTTTCAAATACCAGGTTACTACCATTATTACAACTTCAGATGCAACAAAAGGGGTGGAGGTGTGTCAACTTTTGTTCACAACGATCTCAAACATAGTTTCATTGAGGATCAATGTGAGAATGATAACCATTATCTTTGGATTCATATAGAGAAATGTTCCCTGGATATTGGTGCTATATACAGAAAACCTGCACTTGAAAACCTCGATAACTTTATAGACACTTATTCAGCTCAGTTACATAAAAGAAAGAGAGGAGTGGTGTTTGGTGATTTTAATATAGATCTGCTGAAGTCGGAACGTGCAACAATGCTATACAATGAAGCACTACAAGAAACTGGCTATAGAAACCACAACAAAATTCATCCTGATTATTGCACTCGAGAAACTAAAATAACTAAAACCATTATTGACCACGTATGTTCAAACCTAAAAGAGACCGACTTTTCATTTACAATCGTGGATACACCAATGTCGGATCACAAACAAATATATTTTGAAATAAATAGACAACAACCGAAGCCCTTAAAGAAATTAAGATATGAAGCAATCGACTATGATAAACTATACAACTTTATGGAAATAAGCAAAAATATTAATATAGATAACAATGTGTATGAAGAATTAGAAAAAAGATTAGTAGCCAATATAGAGAACAGTAAAATTGTCAAGAGTAAAATTATGAACCCACCTAAGCAAGAATGGATATGTAAAACTATTATAAATGATATAAACCAAAGAAACATACTATGGAAGGAGCATAAGAAAAATCGAAACGATAAAGCAAAAGAAGACGCATTTATTAAGAAAAGAAATGAAGTCACAGAAAATATACAATACACTAAAAGTAAATACTATTTAAAAGCATTTGAAGAGTGCAAGAAAAAGCCAAAGAAAATGTGGAGACTTATAAACAGTCTTTCGTTGAACAAATTAAAAGAAACATCGGCTCCAAGTAAACTTGAAACATCAGATGGCTGTGTTATCACTGATGTAAACGAAATATGTGAAACTTTCAACTTTTTCTTCTCAAATGTTGGTTCTATCCTAGCCGAGAAAATTCCAAAATTATTTCATGATGATGCAAAAAGTAGCCCCGTATTGAGCGCAACTGGAAGGTTATCTAATACTTTAAACAAAATGCCATTAACTACAACTGCGGAGGTAGAAAAAATTATTATTAATTTAAATTCCAACACTAGCTCAGGTATAGATGGTATTAGTGCAAAATCTATTAAATGTGTTAAAAATCTAATACTAGATGAACTTACAGATTGCATTAATAAATGTTTAGAAGATGGAAATTTTCCCGATACTCTGAAAATTGCGAAGGTGACACCCATATTTAAATCTGGTAATAAATCTGACCCCGGAAATTATCGTCCTATCTCGGTTTTACCAATACTTTCTAAAATTTTTGAAAGAGTTCTTTATAATCGCCTCGAATCATACTTAGTATCAATCGATTTTCTTTATGAAAAACAGTACGGTTTTAGGCCGAAATCGAATACACTTTCAGCGTCAATAGATATAGTAACAAAAATAAAGCTCTGCATCGATAAAAAGCAAATAGCGTTGGGTGTATTTATAGATTTAAAAAAAGCCTTTGACACTGTGAGCCACAACTTGTTGCTAAAAAAGCTCAGCGAAATTGGTGTTACTGGCTCTGCACTAGAGATATTTAAGTCGTACTTGTCAAATCGTAAACAGATAGTAAAAATAGGACATACGAAAAGTGAACCCAATACCATAACTTACGGTGTACCACAAGGATCAATATTAGGGCCCCTTCTGTTCCTTATATATATAAATAGTATACATAAACTTGGACTAAGAGGGGATGTGACGTTATATGCTGATGATACAAGTTTGTTCTACTTTGGGAAATCAATAGACTCTGTAATAGCAGATGCTCAATACGATCTTGATCAACTAAATACGTGGTTTCAATGTAATCTGCTCACCATAAACATTTCCAAAAGTAACTACATTATTTTTACAGCAATTAACAAAAAAATATCTGATTTTCTACCTTTGACTATTAATAGTATTGCCTTAAACAGAGTGTACCAAGAAAAATACCTTGGCTTGATTTTGGATAGCAACATGACTTGGAAACCACATCTAATTAAACTTAAATCCAAATTAATGTCACTGGTTGGAGTGCTGCGTGGAGTCGTGCGTTGTCTCCCACGCCAAGTACGATACACCATCTACAATTCACTAGTGAAACCCCATATTGATTATCTCGTAGAAGTATGGGGAACAGCTGCAAAAACAAATCTAAAAATTATACAAGTAGCGCAAAAAAAATTAATTAAGAGATTGTTTGGGTATGATTTTCTTACACGAACCACCAAAATATATAACGAGACAAAGTTAATGAATATCTCACAAACTTATATCTACCGCAATTGCATTTTAACTCGTAAAATCCTGACTAAAAACATACATATACAGATAACTTTTACAAAAAAACAACAGTTCCAAAAAATTATACTAAGAAATGCTAACAATATAAACCTTATTACACCGCGTACAAAATACGGCAAAAAGAGTATTATGTTTGAAGGGGCTCAATTATACAACAAGTTACCTAATGATATAAAACAAGCAAAAACAATGACCACTTTTAAAAAACTTCTAAAACATTATGTAAATAAAAATAACAAATAACAAAAAAAAAAAAAAAAATAGGTATCAAGTTACTTAAACTGCATGCCACTTCCAGTTGCGCTTACTCTGTGAGCGTAGTCCGTGTACCTACTAGCAACAGCCCCACCATTGGCGGGCGGCGAGCGTGGTCCACCACGCACCGGCCGGCTACAGTCGCTTCGGAAAAATACCCCCATTTTTTGAGACTTTTTAGAAGAAAAAGAAAAAAATAATAATATTATATAAAATATGCATGATTTAGTATGTTGCCCAGTAAAATAGTGCACATATTATTGTTTCTCAAGTAAGTGAATAGTATAGTATTCTTTTGAGAAATAAATATCTTAAATATCTTATTAGTTTCAGCAACCATAAATCTTGAAAAGATGAGTCGGACAGAAATAGTTAAGAAATTGCAACTAGATGTCTCACGCTTTGTGTAAAACCTTGAGCGTATTTTTTGGGGTTCTTAAAGATAAATGAAAGATGTAAGCAGATGTTGTGAAACAGAGATGCGAGGGCCATGGCAGACGACTGCAACGATACGGTCGCGAAAATGATACGATACAGCGGCGCGCAAGTACGGAAGTCGGTTCGATAAATTTGTCGAATCGATAAAATTTATAAATTTATCGAATGTTGCGAGTACCGAACTCTGATGGTAAAGTATTGTAGTAGTTCTATTATCTTTGGATTCGACCTAGCTATTCGATAACTTTTGTCGGTTGTGGCTCGATAAATTTTATAAAAAATTGACAAAACCCACTTTATCGATTTGAACTGTCAATTTTATCGATCGAAAAGATCCGTACTTGCGCTGCTGTATCGTCCTAAATTCGTGCGCCATAGCTTCAGTGTTATTGTACTAACTCATTAATTGATAACCCTATTTTGATTTTTTATTTATTATATTAGATATGTAAACTATTTCTGTATGGAGTATGTATGTAAATAAAGCAAGTTGGGTTAATGCATTGTATTTGAAGAAACTTGTTATTGTAATAAAGATTGATACGCTACTTATCGGCTTTTTAGTAAATTACTTTGGATATTATTAAGTTATGACGTGTAATCGAACTAGGTTGTGAGAAAACAACCGGTGGCCTTTCACCTTGATTTTCCCAGCGTGCAGCGTGAACTTCCATGTTGTAGCAATAGGGATGTAGAATCCCTTTTTTTATGATGTCAATAAATTCGTTTTCTCATGAGAATCAAATGTCTTTATTGATAAAACTGGAAATTGAACGCTAGAAATGACAAAAATGAGAGTCAATGTCGCGCGTCTACTGAGCGCTAAAACGCTCCATACAAATTGGACGGAACATCTGACGTCACTTGTTCTACGCGGGCCGTAAATCTGTACTAAAAACATGCATTTTGTTGATTTGGCCGTGAATAGTTATAAATTTGTTTATTCATTAAAATGTAAAGAATCTAAATTGCTAATGGATGAAAAAAAAATGTTGAATGTTTATGGAAATTACATAATTTTTGTAAACTTCATTTTTCTTATGTTCATTTTTTATCTTATTTGGTAAAGAGGCGAGCTGGTCGTTTGCCTGATGGTAAGCATAACGCCGGCCCATAACAGTTGCAGTGCCACCCAGAACTTTGAAACACAAAGGCCTGCGCGGCACTGCAGTGCGCTCGTTACTCTGATACATGTTTCATGCAACATCCTAATTATAGTTATATAGATTGCGCATTTTTGTGTCAATTTTTTTGTGTGGTGTTGGGTGTATTAAGAATTCTTACATCTTTGCTGGTAACATCATCATCACCGGAAGACGTCCACTGCTAAACATGGGCCTCCCCCCATAGAATGCCATTTGGATCAGCTACTCGCCTCTTGCCTACAAAGGTTCCCAGCGGTTTCGACATGGTCGTCAGTTCGCCTAGTTCGGGATCTACACTACGTTTTCCGATTCGTGGTCGCCACTCGGGGACCTTTCTTCCCCATCGGTTGCCGGTTCTGCAAGCGATGTGGCTGCTACATACCTATACGAGAAATTGTAGGTAGATACATAACTAAGGCTCACTTAATGTTGAGGTAAAAAACTATCAATAAAAACACAAACATTAAAATATGTTTCGTAATAATATTTAATAATTGGATAAAATTGCATTTGAAATTGAGAATTCGGAATTATGTATATTGAAAAATACTATTACGAATTAAAAAATTCAAGCCTATATAATTCATTCCTATGCTCGATTTTACAAATCAATCTTTAAATCAAATCTTCGAGAATTCTACCTACATTGCAATTCTATTTATCTCAACCTCATATTTGCCTTAGACTGAATTAAATATTCAGTCTAGATTGAGCAGTTTATTGATATCAGTTTGATAGATTTTCTGTTGATCAATGACTAACCTACTAAGGACGTGGTTACATTATAATCTGATGATTTTGTTTTATCAGCCTCTTACGTTCCCACTGCTGGGATACCGGCCTTCTCTCAGAGAGAGAGGTATGGGCCATAATCCAACACGCGGTTGGTGGTGGTCTTGGTGGACGTCACATGTCCTGGAATTTTGTGGTTCTTGAACATGCGGGTTTCCTCACGATGTTTTCCTTCACCGTTTTAGAGCGAGTGTGAATAATCCGCACATAACTTGATATAAGTCATTGTTGCGGGCCGAGTCGAGATTCGAACTATGGTGAGTCGGATTGAAAGTCGCACAAGTTTCCGCTCGGCCACACTCGCTCGCTGATTTTGTTTATTTAGGTATCTCTAATATCTTCAAAACAGTCACCACGTTGCCGCAGGCTTTTTTTGAGGGCATTGTATTATCGTTACTGGAGCCATAATTACTGTATTTTTTTCGTTTTTTCTGTCTGTCTGTATCTTGTCCGCGCATCACGCCGAAACTACTGAACGAATTCAAATGAAACTTGGCATTGAATTAATACTACGAGGTAGCACATAGGATACTTTTTATCCCGAAATTAAGTTTGGTTCCCTTGGGAGATGGAATGAATGTCAAAATGTGTACTTAGTTGTAATTCACGGAATGAATAAAATCGGACGACGACGTGCATTCTTTTTTGTTGGAAAGGAGATACCTACTTAAAGATTGTCCTATCGGTTTTGTAGTTCAGAGATTATAGACGTCACACTCACAACCCTCAGTATTAGGTCCACTTATAATAAAACTATAACACATCATCAGTAGGTACATCCACACACTATCCTACCTTCCTATCACCTATCCTATCCTATTATTATTATAAATGCGAAAGTGTGTGTGTGTGTGTGTGTGTGTGTGTGTGTGTGTGTGTCGCAGCTTGGGGCGCTGGACACAATTGAGAGACGTGCCAAGAAGCTCATTAAAATGATTCAGTGGTTGAGGCTAGGGCTGTGGGCTATAGGCTGCCAGAGCCTAAAGCATCACCGTAGAGTCGCTAGTTTATCCGTATTTTACCGGATGTATATAGGTACCTATTTCGGCGAGTGTGCTTTGGAATTGCACAACCCCATAGATGAATACCTACCTTCATCTATGGCACAACCCCATCCCCCTTCCATCTTCGGACAACCAGACTTTTTTTTTTTTTTTTTTGTTTTGTTTTTGGCTCCACGCGATTTGCGTATTTAGCCAGTGTCAAGTTATATAAAATATATTAAATGCACAGAATTTAAAGTAAAACAGACCAAACATTAATCATAGTTGTATATTTACGCAACGACAAAATCATTTTATCCTTTTCTTTCCCATTGAAACGTCATTAGTGGTATCTCGTTCATTTATGTGTTGCAACATTGACTCGCACATAAACAACAGACCGGAAGCGTTCCATGCCGCCACATTGATATTATTATGTCAACGTGCATGTCACGTTACGTCAACGAGCAGTCAGATTTTTGTTTTTTTTTTTTTTGTTTTGTTTTTGGCTCCACGTGATTAGCGTATTTAGCCAGTGTCAAGTTATATAATTAATAATAATATGTAATAAGTCTCTAGTTTTGGTGCATGAAAGTCGTCAAAGTCACGTTAAAGTTTAGTCTAAGCGCGGTCAAGTCGAAGTGATGCTTCAGTAAAGCGGTGGATACTTTACTGAAGCTTCTAGAGAGTTTTGGATAGAATACGAAAATACACGTTTTTCGTCTTTGTACCATTTGCCTTTCACTCATGCACGTTTACGAACACTTAATGGTTAATAATCCACCATTATTACACATTAACACTCGATAAAACACAGGTTTTAGTAAATAACACAAAATCAACAACAGCACATTTTCGCATTCCCGCCAAAAAACTCGATTACTCCAGATTTTTGTTATTCATTTTAATTTGAAAATATAGCTTTTTTTGGTTAATTTGATAATAAAATCTGTGAAAATGGTGAAGTGCAGTACATACCGGTGTGAAAATGCTACCCACAGCAAATTATCCATCGGATTCTCTTTCATCGGTAAGTATAATGGTCACTATCTTGCGTTTAGAATTTCATTGTGATTTCTACAAGTGAATTCAAATATTTTGTTCATGCCAACCAGTTTTTTACGTCGATAATCTATCTTAGACGCTATTTGTTAATGCTTTTAGCCTTGAACTAGAGTAATCGGAGAGTATTATGTAGAATTTGTTCATCATCATCATCATCATCATCATCAGCCGGAAGACGTCCACTGCTGAACATAGGCCTCCCCCATAGAACGCCACTTGGATCGACTACTCGCCTCTTGCATCCAACGGTTCCCCGCGGTTTTGACAAGGTCGTCAGTCCACCTAGTGGGGGGACGTCCTACACTACGTCTTCCGGTTCGTGGTCGCCACTCGAGAACCTTTCTTCCCCATCGGTTATCGGTTCTGCGAGCGATGTGGCCAGCCCATTGCCATTTCAACTTGCTAACTTTGAGAGCTATGTCGGTAACTTTCGTTCTCCTGCGGATCTCCTCGTTTCGGATCTTATCACGCAGGGAAACCCCGAGCATAGCCCTCTCCATAGCTCGTTGTGCAACTTTGAGCTTACTGATGAGGCCAACAGTAAGAGACCACGTCTCAGTGCCATATGTCATCACTGGCAACACACACTGGTTGAAAACCTTGGTTTTCAAGCTCTGCGGTATTGTGGACGAAAAGATAGGTCAAAGCTTCCCGAACGCTGCCCAGCCGAGTTGGATTCTTCGTGCGACCTCTTTGTCGAAGTTGGACCTACCTAATTGGACAGTCTGTCCAAGGTAGACATACTCGTCAACAACTTCGAGAGTATCGTTTCCAACAATTACCGGTATAGGTGGAACATGGACATTGTACATGATTTTCGTCTTGTCCATGTTCATCTTAAGACCAACCTGTTGGGAAACTCTACTGAGGTCGTTGAGCATGGTACTGAGATCCTCAAGCGATTCGGCCATTATGACTATATCATCGGCAAAACGAAGGTTAGTGATGTACTCGCCATTTATGTTGATGCCTGATCCTTTCCAGTCCAAGAGCTTAAAAACATCCTCCAATGCGTTTGTGAACAGTTTCGGAGAAATAACGTCTCCCTGTCTCACGCCTCTTTGCAATGGGATTTGCTTCGTGCTCTGGTCCTGTAGTCGGACTGACATAGTGGCGTTGCTGTACAAACACTTCAACACTTCGATATACCTATAGTCAATTTGGCATCGCTGCAAGGACTGCAGTACCGCCCAAGTCTCGATTGAATCGAAGGCTTTCTCGTAGTCCACAAACGCTAAACATAGCGGCCGATTATACTCTTCGGTCTTCTGTATAATCTGGCGTAGCGTATGGATGTGGTCTACGGTGCTAAAGCCTTTTCGGAAACCGGCTTGTTCGGGAGGCTGGAAGTCATCGAACCTGCGTGCGAGACGGTTCGTAATGACCCTCGAGAACAGCTTGTACACGTGGCTCAAGAGCGAGATGGGCCTATAATTCTTCAATAAGGTTTTATCACCTTTTTTGAAGAAAAGCACCACCACGCTCTTGTACCACGCTTCTGGCGTTGTACCTTCAAGGACGACGGAATTGAATAACTTCTGGAGGACTAAAAGTACCGGTCTACCACCCGCTCTCAGAAGTTCAGTCGTAATTCCGTCCTCGCCTGCCGCCTTGTTATTTTTAAGCTGTTTGAGAGCCATTCTAATCTCGTACAGGCTGATGTCCGGGATATCTTCGGTATAGTGTCGGACTAACTTTGCTCTGGTGTCTCGAGCTGTGTTAGTAACGGGTTTACGTGTCGAGGTGTATAACTGTCCATAGAAGTTTTCAATCTCTCTCAGAATCTCAGGCTTGGATGAAATGATGCTGCCGTTCTCGGTCTTCAGTTTTGTCATTTGGCTTTGCCCAATAGACGAATGCTTAGCGAACACTTTGGAGCCTTGGTTCCGCTCAATTGCGGCCTTAATACATGCAGTATTAAAAGCACGCAAGTCGTGTCGCATCGACTTCCAAATTCGTCTATTGAGTTTGCCGTAGGCCGACATATCGACTGAAGACTGCAGCCTCATTTCGTTCCGCTCTGCCATTAGGTTCAGAGTTCCTTCTGAAAGTTTTTGAGTCCTCTTTCGGCGTTGGGTCTTAAAGAGTTCGGACCCAACTGCTTGGACAGTTTCCACCAACCCGTTGTTTAACTCGTCCACTGTGTCGCAATCAGCTAGGCACTGGAAGCGATTTTGAAGTTCGAGTTGAAAGCCTTCGGGGTTTTGAATTTGGGCAGGATTTGGACGGAGCGTAGACTTCACCAGACGTGACCTTTCAAGCTTGACATCGATATTCAATGTGCCTCTTACGATGCGGTGATCGCTACCGGTTTTCACCCTGCCGATCACAGAGACATCATCGAATATGTGCTTTTTGGTCGTCATGATGAAGTCAATCTCATTTGTGGTGGAACCGTCGGGGCTTATCCACGTCCACTTCCTGGATGGCCGCTTCTCGTAGAAGGAGTTCATCGCATAGAGTCCCTCCTTCTCCATGAAGTCGGCCAGCCTTTGTCCCCTCGGATTCCGCTGCCCGTATCCAAATGGCCCCACTCTCAACTCATCGCCTTTCCTCGTGCCCAGTTTTGCGTTGAAGTCTCCCATAACAACAGTGAAGTGAGTTTCGGAAGTATGCATGGCCTCGGATATATCCTCATACATAGCTTCTACTTCATCGTCTGGGTGTGTCGATGTAGGTGCGTATACCTGTATGACCTTCAGCGAATACCGTTTGGTTATTCTGAGTATAAGGTACGCTATCCTAGACGACACACTATCGACTTTGACGACGTTGTTTACGAGAGACTTGCGGACGAGAAACCCGACACCACCTTGGGATTGTTGGTCTCCCTCCCGGTGGAAGAACAAGTTACCGGAATTTAGGATTACCGTGTCCTGTCCCTGTCTTCGGACTTCTGATAATCCCATGACATCCCAGCGTAACTTGTCCATCTCTTCCTCCAATTCGACCATCTTTTCGTCAGTCCGGAGCGTCCGTGTATTGTAAGTTGCCAGGGCCAGGGGTCGTTTTCGAGATTGGTAGCCGGATCTCTGCCGGAGATTCTTCGCACCCCCTGCTCCGCCGTTACAGTGGCCGCTACCATAGCCATGGATAACGGAGCTGCCGGGGACTGGGGGCCGTATATCTGTGTTTGTCATTTTCATTAGGGGGGGATTGCCATAATACACCACGCTTGGCAGGCGTCTTGGTGATCGCAGTAGGTTTTGATCGTGACCAAAGAGAATGCTGCTGCCCATTCCCTGGATATTCCCTTAGCCGATTTTTACGGCACCCACGGGAAGAAAGGGGGAGGTACTATTCTTAAGCCGGTACCCCACGGCAAGAATTTGTTAGCAAGGGCCAAAATTTGACAGCTCAAGTACTTGATACAATAACAGGGAGCGCATTAAGACTCTAGGAATAAAATTAGCAACAAAGACGAATATTCCATTTTTACTTTATTTGTCTGTGTCAAATCTTAACCTTGAATAACGTAAATATTATTTACATTTTCAATATTCCACTATCTATACAAATAAATAAAATTGAAGTGTCTGTTTGTAATATCAAAATAACAGCTTTTTACTAAATGCATATGAAAGTATATACGGTACCTATTATAACAAAACAACCATTTTTAAAAAATTTGTCTGGCTGTCTGTCTGTTTGTTCCGGGTAATCTCCGAAACGGCTGGATCGATTTTGACGGGATTTTCACTGGCAGATAGCTGATGTTACAAGGAGTAACATAGGCTATTTTAATTATAGAAAAATAATTAGGGTTCCGCGCAAAACAATAAAAACCATGTAATCCAAAATCTCCACGCGGGTGAAACCGCGGGGCAGCAGCTAGTAGCAAATAAAAGTATTAAATTTAGGAAAATAAATAAATAACAAAAATACATTGCTTGTGGAAGCTATGTAATTTTTCTTATTTCCGTTTCATCTGTACTTTTCATTCAGTTAGTAGGTATTTACTGATTCACAAATAATTTTTGTTCCAGATTTCCTACGAATGAAAGTATTAAGAAAGACTGAATGAAAAACATAAAACTCTTGCCAATCCTGGGCAACCCAGTTTGGCTAGTGTGCTGTGCGCAAAGCATTTTTCAACATGGAAGTCAACCATTTTTCACTTAACTCGCACAAAAGAGGTGCTTTTGGTTTTACGTCAAACCAGAGAGCAAAACTATGCTCTGTATGAGAAAATATAATTTTCACAGAGATAACCAATAATCTAATCCACCCAAGGAAGCACTCATCTAATATCGGTTAACTACAAGGATCCTTAACGCGGCCCAGTCTAAGCGACATATTTATGTGTGCGTACTTGTCCCGCTATTCAATACTTAATGTTTGGTCTGTTTTACTTTAAAGTCTGTGATTAAATGAAATAAATCTCAAGTTTTGGTGTGTAAAAGTCGTCAAAGTCACGTTAAAGTTTAGTCTAGGCGCGGTCGAGTCGAAGTGACGCTTCAGTAAAGCGGTGAATACTTTACTGAAGCTTCTATGGAGTTTTGGATAGAATACGAAAATACACGTTTTTCGTCTTTGTACTATTTGCCTTTCACTCATGCACGTTTACGAACACTTAATGGTTAATAATCCACCATTATTACACATTAACACTCGATAAAACACAGGTTTTAGTAAATAACACAAACACAACAACAGCACATTTTCGCATTCCCGCCAAAACTCGACAACCAGACTTACTGCGAGGCGCCCATAAGATCAAAGAGTATAGAATACATCAGTGATACCGGGATTATATTATCTTTGGAATACATAGTAGTACAAGAATACTACCTACCATTGCAACAAGGTGCCGAGGTAGTTTAACTTGACAGTTGTGAAACGTCCGATGTCATCCATTGTATGGCGCTATATAGCACAGATTACTATATATGTAGCTAGCTATATAGCGTATAATCTATATAATTTGTGCGTATAATATAATTATATTTGTTTCATTTAATACATAAGCAAAGAGAATATATCGCTACTTATAATAAGAGCCTACTTAAATGACGTTCTAAAATATGATAGAGTTTACTCTGGTGTTTACGTATATTGTCTTTGGACGTTCTACTACAAATGTTTGCGAATTGCGAGACTGTGACCCAAAAGTGTAAAAAATAGCCAAAACAGCATAAGAAACCGGGAATTCCCCGTCATCGCTGCTACTACTCACTAGTTGCTACTTTATAAAAATATTCACATTTTAGTAGTTTTTACTGAATTTCGAATAACTACTTTTCAGTTCAATAACAAATAAGTACCTAATTATTTTATAGAAAGTTGTAAGCGCCAAATAAATTAGTACTACTCACAAGAATTTATTTACTTAAATATCGTCAAAATCCGCCGCGCAAAGTAAATGGCGCCGCAGCAAACATCCCCCTTTTTAGGGGAAATATCCCTCATTACAAAAATAGCCGACGACAAAAAATCTATGAAATTGTAGAAACTGTATAGGTAGGTATCAAGTTTCATCAAGATTAGTAGAAAAATACGTAGGTAAGGTACTGTATCTGAACATATGAAAGCAAAATTGGCCATTCGTATGACTTCGGTTGCTTCGCTTGCTAGGCCAATAAAAAAACAGCCAAATGCAAGACGGACTCGCGCACCAAAGGTTCCTTACAAACTAGGAGCTACTATGTTAGAGTTCTTCCAATCACGGGAATCATTAGGTTACACCTAACGTGCTACCAATGACTACTACAAAATATACATTATACTGGGAGACGCGTACCTACCGGCCCTGCAGATTGGCATCGCCACTATTAGCAGCCGACCTTTTATATATTTTTTATACTGGATGATTATGTTACCGTTTGACCATTATCTCATGTGGATGAAAGTGGCAAAATTACCTATTCTCATGTGCAGCTGACGCAACTCGGAACACACCGACTGTTGCTTGGCGACACATTTTTCACTTTTATTATCAGCCTCTTACGCACCCACTGCTGGGATACCGGCCTTCTCTCAGAGAGGTATGGGCCATAATCCACCACGCGGGCCCAGTGTGGCTTGGTGAATGTCACATGCCCTCGAATTTTGTGGTTCTTGAACATGCCGGTTTCCTCACGGTGTTTTCCTTCACCGTTTTAGAGCGAGTTTTTTTTTTATGTTATTTGGTAACGAGACGAGCTGGTCGTTTGCCTGATGGTAAGCATAACGCCGGCCCATAATATTTGCAGTGCCACCCAGAACTTTGAAACACAAAGGCCTGCGCGGCACTGCAGTGCGCTCGTTACCCTGAGACATTAGGTATTAAGTCTCATAAGCCCAGTAATTTCACTGGATACTCTGCTCATCAAACCGGAACACAGTAATGCTTGCACACTACTGCTTGGCGGCAGACTTCACTCACAAAGCGTTGGTAACAACCCAGACGGGCACTCGCAGAAGAGTTAGTCCTCCCACTAACAAAAGTGTGAATAATCCGCACATAACTTGATATAAGTCATTGGTGCAGGCCGAGTCGAGATTCGAACTATGGTGCGTCGGATTGAAAGTCGCACAAGTTCCCGCTCGGACACACTCGCTCTTTTTTTTTATTTTTCACTTGAAGGTAGCTAATAGCTAGGCGAGCATTACAACCATGCTATTGCTGTATCACGAATAATCGCGATGTTTTTCTTCACCGAAACTTGTAGCATTGACCCCATCCACAGATAGATCGGCGTGGCTACTACCTACTAACTCATCATCGCTTCGCTACCAAGTAGTAGTTATTTTCAGTCTAAAATGGAAACACAGCCGCCGCCAAAACAAATGACGGCGCGACGCGACGGCGCGTGCTGCGTCCGGTTTGGGTATAATCACTTATTATTATTCTGTGGCCAGCCTTGAGTCAAATGTATTATTACATGCGTCTAAAATACGAATCTATGGTTATTGAAATACGGTGTACTTTTGCTTCGTCGTATCTTTAGATTGCGTCGAGAAATAAACATTCGTTTTTACTCTCCGGTGCTTTCCGTATAATAGAGTATTCTGTGTTCGGTAGTTCCCAATACAGGTGCAGACTGCAGTTTCCCTATAAAAACATTAAACAGTACTAATCTATGGGTGCAGTGCTTCCACAGAGCAGGTACTTTTTATACGGAAAAGTGATCCCATTTCTTACGTAGCACTTACGTAGTATTTGTATTCTCTTTGCTTCCATTAACGCGAATGTGCGGTCGTTGAACACATATCAAGTGCCGGTCGAATTGTGCGCGAGTGTTTATTTATCTACAAGTTTCTTGTGTAAGTACTTAATCTAGCGTAGCGTTAATTTCCCTTTGATACTTAGGAGCTAGGTACCTACTAAGTATGATCTGACTTTTTATTCAATATCAAATTATGTAATAATATTTCCAATGTTCTATGTAATTGGTGTTATGAAT
The DNA here is from genome assembly GCA_907269065.1 of Crocallis elinguaria. NCBI lineage: Eukaryota > Metazoa > Arthropoda > Insecta > Lepidoptera > Geometridae > Crocallis > Crocallis elinguaria. Next base: position 2,593,548 of record OU026079.1, on the reverse strand, counting down.
CAGCATTTGTGTAGTGAAAATGTTGGAACCAATACAAAGTTATAATGGATACCTAATTCGATTTGACCTATGACTCTGTGCACCGGTCCATCCTAAGGTTGTCTGGTAGAAATATAATCGTTTTAAGCGTTAAGATCACCCAAATTAGGCACTACCAGTTAATTTTATAAGTAAATATAGCTATGTACTTGCTTACCAATGACGTTTACAATTATTTTGGTGCTTAAAACTAGAGGATGTTGTGTCTGCATCCTCAATAAACTGCTTTAAGAATAAACTTGACAACTGGTTACGAACAAACAATACGTCCTTACTACAAAAGTGAACAATCGTTACTTTCAACACTGTGTAATATAGACATATCAGCACATGTGCTGCTCGTCTATAATTAAATAAATAAATAAATAAAGTGTCAACTGTAAACCTACCTATTTTAGTGGTGCACTCGCTCTTGATAACATAGTAGGTAGTATTTAATATGTAGTTAGGTATCAACCTAACAAGAGTAAAAAATAAATATATTCGTGGAAGTAGATAACTTGGTTGACGATTAACAAATGTTTTATAGTAGGTAAACTCCTTGTTTTTTACAAGTTTTAATTAACTTGTAATGTTTATATGTAAATGTATATATGTTTGTTTGTTAGGTCAAATCTTGCAATGACCCACTTCTCATGTTGGATAGAGCCGAAATTTTACATACATATGTATATCGGATGGCATTGCAATATGATATCACAGGAGCTGTTCTGACGATGCCAGAAGGTGGTCATAGGAACTCTCACGAAAAGACGTAACCCCACCGAGTCTGGGCTCATTTGATTTGTCTTTACAACTAGGTACTTACTCTGATCAAATTCAAATTGCTTTTTTGAAATAGGCCCCAAAGGAGCACTCATGAAAATAAAATAAATTACTCTAACAGCGGGCCTCTGCAACATTCGACTACTCGAATCACAGACTAAAACGAATTCTGTCTTTATCAGAACATAATAAATGTCAAAGACACCAACAGACCCAATCCGTGCTCAAAGTCAACGAACCTTCTAGAAACCTCGAAAGATCCTAAGATCATAAGAAAGATCCTAGATGATGTCCAGGGTCTTGATGATGGAGCAGGAACGTGGCCACAGGAACTCTAACAAAATGCCGTAACCCGACGTAAGGTTCTGATGATGGAGCCGGAAGGTGGCCACAAAATCACAAAACCAATTACGTATTTTATAAAATCTTGTCTGGGGCCTATTTCATAAAAATATTAGTCTAGTATTATGAGTATTAGTCTCATATTTTGTATGGAGAAAAGAAAAAAAGCTCATAATATTAGACTAATATTTTTTATGAAACAGGCCCCTGGAAAAAAATAATTTTCTACAAAGAACTTGTTGAAAAGGCGAGTCCCAATACCCAATGTCCCTCATACCAAGGCCGTCTTTAATCTATTGGGGGGCCCTGGGCCCCGATCGCGCTAATTTGAAATGACAGCGTACAATTATGGTTTAGTTGTGGTTTGATACCTACTGTGGTTTAGTTTCGGTTCAGGCGTGTGGAATTCGATATTGCCGTTCATTTGACAGCGTTAACTGTCAGTTGTTGTCCAGATACGTCTCAACTTTTTGTAAAACTATTAGCGCGATACGAAACGGTCAAAAAGCTGTGATGCGGTTGTAGTTTAGTAGCGGTTTGGTTGATAATTTTTAACGCGATTGCCCTCCAGGGCACTTTAGGACGATTGTGGGGCCCTGTGATACATAGATAGATTACATAATTAAATTTCGCGTCATAGTGAATCGAGCCACACTGTAACTTGTTGGATTTTATTCCCTATCGAGTGACACTGGTAATAACATCATGCATCAGGTGAAATCTCATCTCAAACGAGGCGGTCAAACTCAAGACTATTCAGTATACAAAAAACCCTAAACGTTCTTCAAGTTTGTTTTCTTTCAAAAGATGATTACCTACATTTCAGAAAATCTATTAAATTTTTTATTTCCACAAGGATGAAAAATGTTCAGTTACAGACATTCCATTTCTGACTCTTTCTTTCTGGCTCTTATTTAGACGGTGGTTTAGTTAAACTATGTTTAATATGCCAATGCCAATTTTAAACTAAATCGAAAAAGACAAAACCTATTTTAAATTTTATTATTCAACCGTAAGAGTCTTTGTCAGCAAATTTTTTTAACGTTGAGCGTTTTCTCCTCTACTCGGAATTCAAAGTTTTAAAGTGAAAAATAACCAAAGTGACGTTTAGAATGGCAACAAAGCGGATAAGTAAGTACTCGTAATATAATAATATTTTATAGTCACTAATTAGCATTTGATTTTCGGTAAAATAAAATAATATGTATTTATCGTGCATGGAGTTCAGTGGCGTAGCGATACCATAGCAACCGGTTTATTCAAAGGGCCCTATAAACGTTTCTTTTTTTCGAAATATTTGAATAGAAGTATTATAGGTACCTACTTCAAAGAAAAGTTCTCAACTGCACGATTCCAACTACTTATATTCAAAAATAAAAGTAGCAAAGTCTACTTTGCTACTGATGGTATTTTTTTGTGGCGAACGCATAATTTTTGAACATATACCTTTTCCATCGAATATGTAATTTTATCATGTCGTCCTTAGTGGACGTCCACTCTTGACAGTGAACGTCTTCCGCCTGACAATAATCATGATGATTATATTTATCGATTATCGGTTGGATCGTCTGACAGGAAATAGGGCCCCATGGATCGCGGGGCCTGAGCCTTTCCCTAAGGTGACGAACGAAAGGGAGGGCCTGCCTATTACTAACACCCTGTACTACTAGGTATATTGGTATTTGTATAGTAAAAATTAAAACATCATTCCTCATTGTTTCCAGGTTTAGCTTGTCCTCCTTTGTAAAATGGGACTAATATTGAGCGTCGTGGGCTTCGGAGCTGGCTTATACTGGCTTGTCAAGGCGTGCCAACCAGTACCACCACCACAGCGAATTTACACACAGGTATTCAAAAAGCTATTTTGTAAGACCGTTCTTAACAATTCATTTTGGGGTGGTAACTAGCCAGGTTAGCACTAGAAAATGTCCTACCAAAATGTTAAACCAAATAAAAACACCTAACGGGAAATCGGGTTTCCCTTCTTTATACTTAAGACAAACGAGAGGAGCGAGTCGTTTCACTGATGACACAGAATAGATAATGGTATAAGTCTGGTGGTAGGAATCTCACATATCGTCAAGCAGAGCCAGTTCTAATCAGGCTTAGCATATTCGCCATCTTCGAGCATGAGCTGGTCAAATGGTGACGTATCTAATATAAAAAAAATATAAATAGTAATTACAATTTTTAAATAGGCTAAAATAATTGTAGGTACCTATATAGTAGTACAATACAATATTATGGGATAAAAGCTTCTCTATATCTAGTTTTTTGTGCATGTTTTTTTTTCAGGCAGACCTTAATCAGTTTTATCATGCATCTAACGAGAGAGTCGCAAAACTGACTCCTACCCGAAAACCAGCGCATGGGACAGAAAATGAAGACATTGACTTACCCCCAGAGTATTTTGAAGGTTTGATCAACTCAAGTGCGCCTTGGAACAGGTAAAAAAAGTTTTATCTGTATGGCGTAGAAGATTCAGACCGCTTTCCCATTATGCAAGTAATTTGCATAGTGCAAGTTTTACGCAGCTTGAGTAGGTACCTACTTAGTGGAAATGTAAATTTGCATGCAAGCTTCAGGTTGCATAGAAGCAGATTTGGTCTTGAAAGCAAACGTACCTAACTGTCACTAGCGTGCAAGTTTTGTCAAATTTAAACAAAGCAAGTAAAACCTTGTAGTTCCTAATGTAAGTAAGTAAGCTTTCTTGCAAATTTCTAACTTGCATGCAAGACTTAAAAAATGGTGAATACCATCTTCGACCACATCTTCGAATAAGATCAATCGAGATAGTGATCGAATAACTAAACAATCAAGCGTTATAAAATTGCAAGGAAAGCGAGACCTTTTATTGGCAATCCACAGATTATAAAGTAGGTAATAGTAACACATACCTAAACATCAGACTTAATTTTAGACTACCGGGTATAATCTACGAAAGCCGCGGCGGTAGAGGCAAAAGCCCCCCACCGGAGAACCCTTCCATCACCAACCTGAACGGCCTCCTCTCTGATATCTACTTGCGGTTCATTCAGATCAAAGACAGTGACTTCCAACTGCATTACAAGGTGTTCGATAAGGTCTTCCAGAACTTACATCAGAAGATGAAGGAGGTTGATCCATATTACCGAAAATATTCTAGTACGGTAAGAATTCATGTTCATTATTTAAAATAAAGAGTTTTTAGAACGAAGAGATATAAGTAATTCGAGTAGGTCCTTGGTGCAATTTCCTCTCCTGCCAGCGTCTACCGAACTTCGAAAACAGGCGAAACGAATAGACAGTTTATCGGAATCGGTGCAGCACCGCAGTGACCGCACAGACTGGACCAATCCATCTGCTGTGTCCTGTAGTACATACGACACAGCTTTGTCGCAGCTCCCGCTTACACCACACTATAAAGACTGAGAAAAGAAATGATAGTTGTGGAATATATGAGGCTGAATACCAATCCACTCTGAAGGCCGAGCGGTTAGAGTACCGTCGCGGTATGAATTTATTTCATTTCTGGTGAGAGTAGCAACTAACTAACCTTCACTAAAGTGGAAGTTTGGGCTAAAGGTGAGGTGTTCCGGCGCATCAGAGGCCGGCTAGCTCATGCCATGTTAAGTCACATGTCGCCGACTATAATTTTTGTATATTTACGTACTTGTGTTAAACAGCGAAAGTAGATACAGTTTTCAGCTTTAGTTCTCAGGCAGAACCAGTGTTATTGTTGTCAGTGAAGATGATCAGTACAACGTCTGCTTGACTACCTGTTTCTGCTCTGAACCGTATTAAAGTAAATAATTTTTTGGGCCATTTGGCCAAGGTGTCCTGTCATGACCTGTAAAATGGCTGTCAACAACCTGATTTCACCTAGTTATTTGATATTTACTTATTCTTTCAGGTCCAATTCGCTGGCAGCCACTACGACAACCTTCGAATAAAGAAACCCGATGAATTCGACATGGATATCGTCATCAATCTGCCATTAAACATCAAGGAGCACTATATAAATCCGGCTGAGAGCGACATCTTTATAGAACCAAAAGCCCCCGGTTTCGTCCAGCTCAAAATGGGCGTCCAGTTCCAAAGACTGCCTATGAGAGACAAAGAAGAATGGCTAAACAACAAAGCCGCGTACGAATGGATGGATGACAAACATTACCTCCTCCGTTCCAAGTTTCACGACTGGTTTAAAAGTGTAGTCAGAAGGGGGTTGAACAAACTCGAACGCTCGTGTTTCTCTGAATCGTCGGTATACTATGTTGATGATGTCATATATACCATAAGGATGTCTGAGTCTGGGCCAGCCGTGACATTGATCATAGAGAATAAAAGTGAAGATTTCCGGTGAGTACCTGACCTGTGACCTGTCAGCTGGTTTTCATTAAAATCTACCAAAGTATTATATATACGTATTTGTTCGAATAAAACATTGTATTACTGATAAATAAGATAAAACCTTTAGAATAATGGTTTTAATGAACAAAATAGGAGTAAGAATATTATTGACAGAATGACATTACAAATTATTTAAGAAACTATAAGAACTAAGGAGTTTAGTAGTACGACGTATGGAAACTCTTTAGTTTCCATATCACCACAATTACTTTTACAAAATATGCTTTATATAATACAAATCAAAATAACAGCACCGTCACACACGAGACCAAAACACACGTCACAAACGGAACTCGTGTTCCTTTTATACTAACTAAAGAGTTTACATATTATGTCTTGTACTCTAAAGAGTATCAATACACTACATTTTAAAATCTACCAAAGCTTGTCAGTCTTGCGCTGCATTGCATCGTGCCCATCGTACCCAGTTTTAGAACTGGCTTTCAAATGCGGACTTAGCATATTCACCACCTTCAACCACATCGCGAGGTAGTGGTCAAGTAGTAATCTATATATCCAGTATAAAAAAATATCGTATCACTGTGCTAGGATTCCATGTGTCGCAGATGGCATGGACACAAGCAGACACACAACACAAACATCCAAGACTTGAGAATTTATGCTCACCACAGCCATACAAGAAGCTCCGACTGGAGTAGATAATCAAGGCCCTTCGCTTTGTAGGCATAGGCCTACTTACTACCTTAGTTACGATGTCGTCGCTATTTTTAGGTTTTTTTTGGCTCCACGTGATTTACGTATTTAGCCAGTGTCAAGTTATAACATATCTCTAGTTTTGGTGCATGAAAGTCGTCAAAGTCACGTTAAAGTTTAGTCTAGGCGCGGTCGAGTCAAAGTAAAGCGGTGGACACATTACTGAATGCTTCTATGAAGTTTTGGATAGAATACGAAAACACACGTTTTTCGTCTTTGTACTATTTGCCTTTCCTCATGCACGTTTACGAACACTTAATGGTTAATAATCCACTATTATTACACATTAACACTCGATAAAACATAGGTTTTAAGTAAATAACACAAAATCTGTGTTTCCGGATCGTTATAATCTGGGTCTCTTCAAGTCACGAGTGAACAGGTATCTAGGTAAGCGTGATACATCGTCGACCGCATCGTCACTTACCACCAGGTGAGATAGTGGTCAAACGCAAGCCTATTAATATATAAAAAAAAAAAAAAAAATCAACAACAGCACATTTTCTCATTCCCGCCAAAACTCTATTTTTAGGTTAGATGTGGACCTGGTCCCAGCGCTGAAATTCCCTGAAGAGCGCTGGCCCGTCGACGAGAGCTATCGTTCGATACCGCCGCACTGCACACGCAACTACTGGATGGTGGTCGGGAAGCCCGTCAAGAACGGAGTACGCGAAGATCAGATACGATCGTGGAGAGTTGCGCTGCACAACCAGGAGAGGGAGCTCATGTACAACTCGGGCAACTTGCGACAGACTCTGAGACTTGTGAGTGTACTTCTATACAACCTTTGAGCGAGTCCTATACAGTGGTGCAAGTACGGAACTTTTCGATAAATAAAATTGTCAGTTCGCATCGATAAAAATTTAAATTAGAGATAAGTAAGTAGTTCTTGAATTTTTCGAAAACGAAACGAAGCCTAATCTACTTTCTTCAATATTGAAGTGAATATTCGCATCTCACAATTCGAAGACTGGTTTATGGAACGAAGACTATTTTAACATAAATGTATAAATGGTTTTATCGATGTTCGCCACGGTTTTTACACGAAAATCACTTCGCGATATTAGTTATTCGGTCAATGCAATGAAAATTGAACGTCATTGTGTAGGAAATTCAATCGATAACAGGTTACAAGTAAAACTTGTCGTCGTCGCAAAACTAGTTTCGAAGATTAGTTTTCGTTCTCGGGAAAAAGGTTATGTTTCGTTTGCGGCAAAAATCAACAACGTCCTACATATTTCTAATTTTAACTTATCGAACTGTCAATTGACGGATTGAAAAGTAACATAGGTAATAAACAATGGAATACCGATTACCTAGAAACCGGTCAAACGATCGGTGATAAATATTATGTCATTCCATTTACCTAGAAACCGGTCAAACGATCGGTATCTCTTCATCACGGAACTTTTGTGCTTCAAAATTCTGAGTGGCACTGCAATTGTTATGAGCTAGCGTTGTGCTTACCATCAGCCAACGACCTGCTAGTCTCGAGAGAATCCAATAAAATAAAAAAGGAGGCTTACTGTGTTTTACTCATTGGTATTTCTCCCCATCATTGCAGATCAAGAAACTGCGAGACTCACTTGGAATGACAAAGATAGCCAGCTACTATATCAAAACGTTATTCTTCTGGGAAATTGTTCAAAGAGACAGCGACTTCTGGCAGAGGAACAGTCCTGCCTTTCTCTTTAAACTGATGGTCGAGCGGCTCTTCTTTGCGATTACGACTAAAAAGATTCCTTACTTTTGGAACGAAAACAATAATCTGATTGGTGACGTCGATGAAGGGACATTGTCTCGCTATGCAGGGATGCTGGTCAAGTTATCGATAATATTGGAGGAGCCCAAGCATTATAAGTTCGTAGCGAAGTTTCTGCTTACCCCTCTAGAATTCACAAGCTACAATGAGAAGTTTCTGCGTATATTTGGATGCTTATAGTTCGCTCAAATCTTTTGAACTTTTGGAAATAAGTGGCTGCGCAAAACGTACTGCGTTCCTATATATGTATTGAAGGTGCCAGAAGTTGAACTTGAACCTATAAAATGTGGAATAATGTTCCATCACTCTAACTACTGAACCGTCCCTTCACGTGCCAAAGTAGCTTTCGTCCATGCGTTTTATATTGGGAACGCTAATAATAACAAAATACCTAAATCAAAATGGACAATTTAGAAAATATGATCTAAATGAACTGACACTACGGAGTAAGGAATAGAGTATATTTTTATGTATATTATGAATTATGTACTTTGTGTATGTATAATGTAGACCGTATATGTAGGTAAATAATGCTTTAGTTGTACATTAGGTATAATCTACCTATCCTAATCATAAGAAACATTTTACTGTAATAAACATTGACTCGCTTTTATTTTGGTGTCTTTATACTCGTGTGTTTGACCATCCTATCTCAGCTGAACTTGGTGACGATGTAGTCTAAGGCTAAGATTCAGAAACGAATCTAAGCGTGGACTCACGCTTCCATATGTCAAAATTCTATACAGTTTTGACATATGTAAGCAAAAGTCCACGCTTACAGTCGTCTCTTAGCCTAAGGTCTATTGTCCCTCGGAGATATAAAAAACAATCAAGCTTCTGATTAAACGAAATAAAAGAACGACCTAATTATTATTAATATTTTTTTTGCATTTAATGATATTTACTTTCGAATTTATAATATTTACAACAAATAGGGGCTTAAAATCCAATCTTGCGTGATGATGGGTTAAATGAACTAAAACTTCTTGAATAATTTTATACATTGTAACGGGATATTTACTGTGATTATTATAAGCTGGTGAGCTCCCGATATTTCGACGCTGTTGCAGGCATCATGTTCACGGGAATACTCTTGAATACTCTATACATTCTTGAATAATGTCGAATGTTGTGAGAAATCGAATCGGTAACGCAATAGGACATCACTAGCTCGTGTCCGTGATCTGTAGGGCTATTCCGTATCTCGGTTGACAACTCAAAGTGATGATCACTTGGCAAAGTGTACAACGATGAACTGTCAAACAGCTAGTTTCGTATTGGCTAACCTCAATTATCAACTTGGATGACGTCATGAGCACCGAGTTTCGCGGTTAGTCACTTGTTACTCACCATAACTAATTTTGACAGATGTTTCTGTATCGATAGTTTAAAATTGCGATTATGTAAGCATAGTGGACATCAAATTTGATAATCACCGAGGTTTGTGATAGACACTACCCAAAAGCAGTGTTTTACAAATTCGAGTGATTAACACCGTCGATCGACAACAACGATTTTGTTGTGATTGTGATGCTGGAGTATTTATTATTATATATTTTATGATTAGATGGTAGGGCTAAGTCTTCTGCGAGTGTCCGTCTGGGTTGGTACCACTACTATGCTCGTGAAGTCTGCCACCAAGCAGTAATGTGCGAGCATTACTGTGTTCCCTTTTGATGAACAAAGTAGCCAGTGAAATTCAGTGGCTTATGCTGAGAATTAATACCTAATGTCTCAGGGTAACGAGTGTACTGCAGTGCTGCGCAGGTCTTAGTGTTTCAAAGTGTGAGTGGCACTGTAATTGTTATGGGCCGCCGTTATGCTTACCATCAGGCAAAGAACCCGCTCGTCTCGTTATCCAATAGTATAAAAATAATTTTACATAATATTAGCTGTGTCCCGCGGCTTCGTTCACGTAGCCTAAGTTACTCCTTGTAACATCAGCTATCTGCCATCGAAAGTCAGGTCAAAATCGGTCCAACCATTTCGGAGATTACCCGGAACAAACAGACAGACAGACAAAAATTAAAAAAAATGGTTAATTTGTTGTAGGTACCGTATATACTTTCACATGCACATGTGGTAAAAAGCTGTTATTTTGATATTACAAACAGACACTTCAATTTTATTTATTTGTATGAGTTTTTAATTTGCCTCCTTTATTAATTCGGTATCATAACCTACTTACTTTATTTACTATCACCAAATTTCTAATATTGAACTAACTTTTAAACAGTAATTAATCGAATGTTGCTCGAATGGAATGAAGATTACCTACGTAATGAATTACTATGAATTTTACCCAAAGAGTTTACATATATTTTACCATACATAGTTATAGTATAGTCTGTGATTTTATTTTACCGCCACTTTATCTTAAATACACCGCCTAAAATGAAATGTCCTCAAAATGTTCCACGCACAACCCTCAAAAAGCATTAAATAACTTAGTCGTATAATAGTCGATAGAAAATAGTGTTGCGCTAGTGAAGTCCTGAAAGACACCGTTAGTCACTATAACCAGTTAACCACTCAATGTGATACGCAATACCAAAGTTATGATAAATCAGTTGACATCAAATGTCGGTGTACAACCAGACTCGGTTAATCACTAGAAACGTAAAAGTTAGCGAATAGGGGGGCTGATAAATGATTGGCCGCAGTATGGTAGTTTTTAATGGCAACATCACACAAATAATTTACCAATCGGCAATCGGCCAATTCAGGCCACCCTATACAATTTATACACAAAAATACTCTTTCTTACGTAGTATTTTTATTCTGTATGCTTGCATTGCAGCACACTCCAGAGATTTGTACCTATTGTACAGTACTGTCGTGCGGCGTGCCGTCAAAGCCAAGCCAAACATTGAAATTTGAATACAGAATTCTCTCTGTCTTGTGGTCAAAGTTTGAACATTGACCAATAAATAAAACTAGTAGGTATAACTTTATACTTTGTGAATAAAACTAAGTGTACCACAGAATACATAGTATACAAAGAACCAGTTGTTTTGCGCAAGTGATTGTTATCGCAATATTGTGTAAGTAATAAACAAAGGTGCATTGTTGTATGTATAATGTATTGCTTTTCAAATCTGTTCTAAGAATTTATTATAGGGCTGCCTAAAAAAGGAGTGTAGGTAATGTTTTCAGAGTTCATTTATGTATGTATGTGAGTTTCTTTATTCCACCATAACTTTTTAAATGCCTGAACAGATTTGGATGTAAGTAGTGTATAATATCGTTAGAATCCTATCATCCCGTTTGACACTGGCTGAGGCGATCGTATTTTTATACCTACTTTTTTGTTTTATATTCGTCTCTACTCTCTACGTTATAATATTAGGTAGTCCTTACACGGTCATGTATGCATGTTTAGAAGAATTCCCATCTAGTCTCAGTTGCACAACCACTGCTCCACAAGTGTTCATTGCAGAAGCTGCGGACCGTGCTGCGCAGTGATGTATGTAGTGTAAAGCGGAGCAGTCATCACTTTGAGCCCAGGCTGGGAGTGAAAGAGACAGCACTATCTGGCTGTGTTGCTTTTCTTGTCAGCTTCGTGGATTTTTGATGGTCTTACTTCAAGCCGTGTACTATTTCGTAACCCGTGCTTGTTGCAAAACCATGGTTATTTTGACAGCAAAACGCAAACATGCATAAGCGTGTAGTACGGCCGGCTATATGCGTCAAGCGGTGACCGTGGTCCATGATTGATGGATATCCATCAATCATGCTTGACCATGTAACGGGTGCCTTCGGTATAGTTATAGATAGAAAATCTGACAATTTTGTTCGATATGTAATAAAATGTACATAGTGTACGACTGTACGTATTTGACACGTGTTTGAGTCATGAGGCTCGTATGCATATGAACACGTAGTACCTAACTACCTACAGTATGTATATAGATTTTCTTATCATTTTTATCTATTAAACTTTCTATAACTAGGTACATTATAATAATATAGAAAGTACAGATACTAACAGCAACAGATTACAGATATCTCTACCATATTATCTTATCTTACCACTCAATATGAAATCACAGAAAGAAATACTAAATGTCTATTTTTACAATAAAGATACTGTCAACCGTGGTAAAAACTAAAAATATTACTATATCGACTGGGCAAGGACCAACGATGGCAAGGATTCGTTGCGGTTTCTACAGAACCGGAAACGGAAGCGAGTAAATATTTGTCGGTATCAGTTCGCGCCATATTGGTTTGTTTGCTTTTGTTCGTTTGCTAATTATGTGCGAAAAATAAATAAACGTACTAATATGCTAATTTATTTTCCGCGATCAATGGTAAAAAGTGGAGTAAGTACCTATATTGTAAAGCTGACATTGCAAGCAATGTATGGGGGACTATCTTGGTAGCCCAATTTTTAAATCGTGGCTGAGAGTGCATCAGACTGCGAATAGAAAATGAAAATGAACATGACTGTGATATTTTTATCACAAATTATTTTATTTTTATTTTATATTTACCTATTTACTTACTTAATTTTATTTTATAATGATATCGCCTATTTCTAATTTCTAACTTCTAATTGTAAATTGATATGTGTAGGATTTTTAATTTTTTATGGGTTTCATGCCTGAAATAAAGACATTTTTTTTTTTTTAATTTATTACCTCGCCGTAAAATTACCCGGTATAACTAGCATAGTAAAATACATCGAAGTAATATAAGTAATAGTACCTACGTACTAACGTAGTCAAATAAGTATTTTGTAATATTAATATTGACCGAGGTAAGCGCCAGTTTCACCAGCTTGTTGAACGCCTGTCACATTTGTTTTAGATCAACGTAATACTCAAACATGATACAAAATAGGAGCAGGAATGAGAGCGACAGGGACGACGACGATGACAGCAGAGGTTACGTGTCCGCCGGCGCGGTTGCAGGCATCGCCGCGCTCGCGGGCGGGCTGTACTGGCTCACGAGGGGCACAGCCGCACCGGAACCATCGAAAAAGAAACAGGTATTGTGCTTTATTTTAACACGACTGTCCTAAAAAGGAATGTAATGTCTTTAGTGTTATGTTATTTTTTTCATGTATGTATACGTGAGTTTCTATATTCCTGCACCATTAGGTACCTACTATAACTATATGGACCATACCGCCTATATATAGGCCACAGCTTAAAACGATAAAAACTAGAAAAAAATGGGGCGCTACTTTCTATGCAAACTCTTCAAAATCACGTATAACTTGGCGACATTGATTAATATTTTGTATTGAAAACTTTAGTTCCATTTTATTTAATTTTATACTCCTTCTGGCCAAACTGTACATAGTAAGAACCAACAAAGAGTTTTATACCTCTTAAAAAGTAAATATTTATTGGATTAATAAATCGTTTCTCCCTAACTATGATAAAAAACACCATTTTATTTTATTATATTATTCACTTTAACTTTTGTTATAAATACGAAATTATTCGGTTTATTATATTTTTAATATTGGGTGTTTATCGATTTTTTTCGCTCCTTCGCTTTCATTTGGCGCGCGCGTTGCAAGCGCGGAAAAAAAACATAACCTGCAGTCGTGCAGCGCGCCATTTTCAGTAAAAGTTAATAACGATAAAGTCTGTTTATTTCCTCGCAAGTATGTTGACAACCATATGAAACACGCGTGCTGTGTTGGTCATTTTGGACGAACATACTACATAGCACACTTGTATCATAATGTACTATTATTAACAGGAACGTAAGGAACAGAGAGCAGCGCCGCCTCCTACATCAATACCATCAAGCGGAACCTCGGTGTCGGGGTACCTTGCCGACTTGTTGAGCAGAATGGCGACCCCCAGTCAAGACAGCCAATCGTAAGTCTCTATTCTCTAGTCTCTATTCAACTCACAATAACATAACACACATACGCACACCTATATAACATGCAATTATATATAAAATTGTAATTCTTTCATTTATTTATGTATGACATAAGACTAGCAGGTTAATAAGAGAAGCCACTGACTCCTGAAACACAGTGAATACTAGTTCGGGAGGCTATGGATTCAACATATATATCTATGTGTAAAATTTTTGTGTCTAAATAAATGATCTGATTTTTTTTGATTTTTGATTCTAATCTTTGTTGTTGTTTCTTCATTTCCTGGCTTCTGTGGAATGTTCGATTCTAATCGTTATGTTGTAGACTGAATAAGTGTGATGTCACAAGAAACGGGATGGCGAGATTATAGTTACCTTCTTCCTCCTATTTTAACATGAAATGCATTGCAACGTTTTTTACATAACCATCTCGAAATTTTCACTGCGAACGGGATTTGAACCTGCGTCTTCTATAATCCGAACCAGTGGCGCTAGTACGGAAATCGGTTCGATAAATTTGTCGAATCGACAGAACTGATAAATTTATCGAATGTTGCGAGTACCGAAGTCTGAACGTAAATGATTGGAATAGCTCTATATTCTCTTTGGATTCGACATAGCTATTCGATAACTTTTGTCGATTGTATCGAGGCTTGATAAATTATATAAAAACATTGATAAAACCCACTTTAACGTACTTGCGCCACTACGGCGCAAGCGGCCCTAAGCGGGAATTAAGCATATGTTTATGTTGTGCTTTATTTCGGGTTTGTTTGATAATTTAAAGTGCCTTGATTTATTGTATTTTCAGCCCAAGCGGCGGTGGTAGGAGCAAAAAATCCCCACCGGAGAACCCTTCCATCACCAACCTGAACGGTCTCCTCTCTGATATCTACTTGCGGTTCATTCAGATCAAAGATAGTGACTTCCAACTGCATTACAAGGTGTTCGATAAGATCTTCCTGAATTTGCACCAGAAGATGAAGGAAGTGGACCCTTACTACTGCAAGTATTCAAGCACGGTAAGAGTCTACAGCAACTGCGGAAAAAGTACGGAATTCGGTTCGATAAATTTGTCGAATCGATAACACTGATATATTTATCGAATGTTGCGAGTACTGAAGTCTGATCGTAAAGTATCGTAGTAGCTTTATATTCTCTTTGGATTCGACGCTACCTATTCGATAACTTTTATCGAGGCTCGAGAAATTATATAAAAAGTCGATAAAACCCACTTTATCGATTTGAACTGTCAATTTTATCGATCGAAAAGATCCGTACTTGCGCTGTTGTATCGTCCTAAATTCGTGCGCCATAGCTTCAGTGTTATTGTACTAACTCATTCTATTTTGATTTTTTATTTATTATATTACATATATAAACTATTTCTGTATGGAGTATGTATGTAAATAAAGCAAGTTGGGTCCATATTTTCGCTGCTGGTTCGTTTGTTGGGTAATATTGGAACTGGTGCCATCTGCCCCGCTTTGAGTTCGTTGTGTCCTCCCCTCATAGAGCAACGAAGGGGAACGAAGGCCCTTCGTTGCTCTTTGCCTCCCCTACATCTACCCAATATTACTACATGCGTCGGGGCACTTAGAAAATCACTTGTTTATACAAGTTTTTATTTAAAGGGCAGAATTCGGGGCGCCGCTATCTCGCTCACGCATCTCAACATTTTCGAAGATAAACAATCACTTAATATAATTATGAAATATCGCATTCGGTAAAATTGCTGAAAATAAAATTACAAAGCATTTTGATCCATTCAAGTTTTCGAACCTAAAATTGGGATTTTGTGTTTTGCCCATTTTAGTAGGTATATGGAAAGTTGATTGGATCAAAACGACACTTGCCATACATTTGTAATGTTATTGCCAGCAACTTCACGAATGCGGTTTTTCATAATTATGTTAAATGATTTCTCTTCAAAACTGTTAAGATGCGCGAGCGAGATAGCGCCGCGCCGAATTCTGCCCCTTAACAGAGACCCTCTTTAATAAATATTCAACCTCACCCAGTCATTACACATTTACGTTCAGCGGCGCAAGTACGGATCTATTCGGGTCGATAAAATTCGATAAAATTGACAGTTCCAATCGATAAAGTGGATTTTATCGATTTGAACTGTCAACTTTATCGAATAAAGTGGGGTTTATCGATTCGAAGTGTCAATTTTATCGAATTTTATCGACCAAAAAGATCCGTACTTGCGCCGCAGGTCCAGTTCGCAGGCAGTCACTTCGACAACCTTCGAATAAAGAAGCCCGATGAATTCGACATGGATATCATCATTGACCTGCCGTTAAACATCAAGGAACACTCAACAAACCCGGCTGACAGCGACATCTTTATAGAACCAAAAGCCCCCGGTTTCGTCCAGCTAAAAATGGGCGTCCAGTTCCAAAGACTGCCTATGAGAGACAAAGAAGAATGGCTAAATAACAAAGCCGCGTACGAATGGATGGATAAGAGTAACTACCTCCTCCGTTCAGAGTTCCTTGACTGGTTTAAAAGCGTAGTCGACAAGGCGTTGAACAAATTTGAATTCAGTGGCTGTCTTCCTCTGTACTTTGTGGATGGAGTTCCGTATTCTGTAAGGAAGTCAAAGTCTGGTCCGGCGGTGACATTGATCATCGAGAACAAGAGCGAAGGCTTTCGGTAAGTTTTTTTTTAATGTTAAATGGTAACGAGACTTACTGGTCGTTTGCTTGATGGTAAGCATAACGCCGGCCCATAACAATTGCAGTGCCACCCAGATCTTTGAAACATAAAGAGCTGCGCGGCACTGTAGTGCGCTCGTTACCCTGAGACATTATGTATTAATTCTCATAAGCCCAGTAATTTCACTGGATACTCTGCTCATCAAACCGGAACACAGTAAGGCATGCACACTATTGCTTGGCGGCAGACGTTACAAGCAAAGCTGGTAACAACCCAGACGGACACTAGCAGAAGAGTTAGTCCTACCACAAAAACTAACAACTTCACCGAATGCGTTTTTACTATTATACTAAGTGATTATTTATCTTCAAAAATGTTAAGACGTGCGAGCGAGATAGCGGTGCGTCGTATTCTGCCCCTTAAGACGTTCTTCACACCTGTTAGGCTGTTTTGTAAATTCCGTTTCACATATAAATCAACAAAAACGTAAACAAGGGATGTTGACTCCATTTTTTTTATGATGACAATCGTTTTCTCATGAGAAATGTCTATATCGAAAAAACTGGAAACCGAACGCTAGAACCGTCAAAAATGAGAGCCAAAGTCGGGCGTATCTACTGAGCGCTCAAACGCCCCGTACAAATTGGACAGAACATCTGACGTCACTTGTTCAACGCGGGCCGTAAAGTTGTACTAAAACATGTGTTTTGTTGATTTGGCCGTGAAAAACGTACATAGTTATCATACATTTTTTATCCATTAAAATGTAAATAATATGATAGTATCGTTTAAATTACTAATGGACGTAAAAAAATTGTTGAATTTGGGAAACTTTTAGATGCAGTTCATTCTAGGTGGTATTATATATTTTATAATTAATTTCGATCTTGTTAAAACTGTCTATATCGACAGAAATTATGTGCTTTGTGTTTCAGTCAACATCCCAATTGGGATGTTGACTGATTTTGGGAAAGTGTTTAAAACGATGCGAGTGGGCCTAGTATAACCCAAAATATTTAAAATTACTTTTTGAATACAGCTAATACTTTAATTTTCATGTATTTTAAATGTCATTTCAAGTTTCGCTCCAAAACGCCAATACTGGTCACGTGGTCGATGTGACGTCACGATTCCTGGCACAGATAAATATATTCACAGAAATCCCTCTAAAACACTTGGCAGAAAGAGCAATATACTCATTCCGATTGAGAAAGTGACGTCACGCGCGTTTTACGTCACGTGACTTCGGAGCGATGTGATTACATTTTGATTATTGAATTAAAATTATATTCCTGAAAAATAAATAAAAATATTGTGTTTTATAGGATTTCTGTCACAGAAACTACCGTTTCGCGGCAAAATTATATTTTTATTTTAATACAGTCAACATCCCAATTGTAGGTTAGACGTAGATTTGGTCCCAGCATTGAAGTTCCCCGAGAAGCGATGGCCTATAGGCAAGAGCTATCGTGCCATTCCGCCGCAGTGCGCGCGTGACTACTGGCTGGTGGTCGGCAAGCCCGTCAAGAACGGAGGCGACCACGACCAGCGGCGCTCGTGGCGGCTCGCGCTGCACAACCAAGAGAGGGCGCTGCTGCACGACTCGGGCAACTTGCGACAAGCCGTGAGACTAGTGAGTCGACTTCTGTATATATCAAATCAAATATTTATTACATTATCATGATATGTAATACCTTACGGATACGAATGTTACGAATCAATTTTTTTTATGTTAAATGGTAACGAGACTAGCTGGTCGTTTGCCTGATGGTAATCATAACACCGGCCCATAACAATTGCAGTGCCACCCAGAACTTTGAAACACAAAGGCCTGCGCGGCACTGCAGTGCGCTCGTTACCCTGAGACGTTAGGTATTAAGTCTCATAAGCCCAGTAATTTCACTGGCTACTCTGCTCATCTAACAGGAACACAGTAATGCTTGCATATTACTGCTTGGTGGCAGACTTCACGAGTAAAGCGGTGGTAATAACCCAGACGGACACTCGCAGAAGAATTAGTCCTCCCACTAACAAAAATCAATCACAAATTATGCATCAATGTCCATGGGTACCAACCAGACTTCAGGCGGGCCACGGTGGGCCACTGCTTTTTGTTGCCATAGCAAAAACAGATGTACAGTATGTTTCAAATCCATAGAGAAATTCGTGCATTGACCTTCGAGCAGTCTGCAGTACTACCAACCTTTTTTTGATAGGGTCATTTTATTAACACTCAAATTCGGAAGGAATTTTGGCGGGAATGCGAAAATGTGCTGTTGTTGATTTTGTGTTATTTACTAAAACCTATGTTTCTTCGAGTGTTAATGTGTAATAATAGTGGATTATTAACCATTAAGTGTACGTAAACGTGCATGAGTGAAAAGCAAATAGTACAAAGGCGAAAAACGTGTATTTTCGTATTCTATCCAAAACTCCATAGAAACTTCAGTAAAGTATCCACCGCTTTTAAAGCGTCACTTCGACTCGAAAATTGTTTCTAATATTGCGACTTAAGGACTATGTATCCAGGTCAAGAAAAAAAAAAAAAAACAAATTCGGAAGTTTGTGTATACTTATGTTACGTATTCACGCCAAAGTAGTAAGCGGATGAAATTTTAAATAGCAAAGACATCTTACAGCAGTTGTGCCTCAATAGCTCCAGTACCTATACAAATAGTACCTACATGACGCCCCGCGTCTATACAGACAAACATGCGAAGCGCCGGTAGCTCAGTGAGCCACTGTATCTCTAACGTACCGCGCGAACCCCACCTTGACCAACAATGAACTTGAGCTTCAGCTTCTGCAGCGCAAGTACGGATCTTTTCGATCGATAAAATTCGATATAATTGACAGTTCAAATCGATAAAGTGGGTTGTATCGATTTTTTATATAATTTATCGAGCCTCGATACAATCGACAAAAGTTATCGAATAGCTAAGTCGAATCCAAAGAGAATAATAGAGCTACTTCATTACTTTACGATCAGACTTCGGTACTCGCAACATTCGATAAATTTATCGTGTTTTTTAGATTCGACAAATTTATCGAACCGACTTCCGTACTTGCGCAGCTGCTTTTATCTGTAACTGAAATCATGTCTCTCGTATCATTTCAGCTTAAGAAAGTACGCGATACACTTCACATGAAGGGAATAGCCAGCTACTACATCAAAACTATTTTCTTCTGGGAAATTGTCGAAAGAAACGACCGGAACTTCTGGCAGAGAAACAATCCTGCCTTTCTCTTCAAACTGATGGTGGGGAGGCTTCATACAGCTTTGATCAATGAAAAGATCCCTTACTTTTGGAACAAAAACAACAATCTGATAGCTGGTGTTGATCAGAGAACACTGCACAGGTACGCAGAGAACCTGCTACCCTTACTTCAAGTATTGGAGAATCCAACGGAGTATAAGCAGGTAGCGAGGTATCTGCTCAGTCCTGCAGAGTTCAAACAGTATAATGCAGCGTTCTTACACATTTAAGTTTTTTTTGTTATTAATTTTTTCTATAATTGCTGCCTAATTAGTTATTACGCACTGTAAGTGTAATTGCACTGAACTTGTTGCTTTTGGATGATTTAAATTTTAAAGGATGTTGATTGCGTAAAGGTAAACAACGTGGTTCAACCATATCATAGTGGTAGGTTCTAGTGGGGCATTTTCAGTGATCGCCTGAATACCTGCCATTAAATCTTATTAGGTAATATTCGGCAAATTAAAGCCTTTTTTTTGTGTTATTAGGTAACAAGACGAGCTGGTCGTTTGCCTGATGGTAAGCATAACGCCCATAACAATTGCAGTGCCACCCAGAACTTTGAAACACAAAGGCCTGCGCGGCAGTGCAGTGCGCTCGTTACCCTGAGACATTAGGTATTAAGTCTCATAAGCCCAGTAATTTCACTGGATACTCTGCTCATCAAACCGGAACACAGTAATGCTTGCACACTACTGCTTGGCGGCAGACTTCACTCACAAAGCGGTGGTAGGTAACAACCCAGACGGACACTTGCAGAAGAATTAGTCCTCCCACTAACAAACCTTAACATAAGCCAAGCTAAAATAAAGTTAATATATGAACAGTGATGTTTTAGACGCTATTTAGATGTAGACATGTTTATATTATAGCTTATAGTAACTTAACTTATACCTACGTAGGTAGGCATCTACCTCCTGTATTATTTACGTAGCAGATCTTTGAGTATCCTTTCTAATTCTTTGTAGCAGATATAAAAATGACTAAGAATATTTTGTTCAATTTAATTTCTAGAATTATCTAGATAAAAAATATCATATAGTACAAACTTAATTACTTAGGTAGGTACCTATTTTAATCCACGAATAAAATAAAATTTTCATTAAGTACAAACTTATTTTATTTTTTCTAATTTCCCGTTCTGCGTGAATAGTAACAAAGTGCAGAGTACCAAAATTCATGATCAGGTCACTGACATAGGCCTGTTCTATAATTGTTCGCCAACGATGTATATTTACTACTTACTACGTCGGTACATATACATCGATGTTATTCGCTGTGCACTGTGCTTTGGGGTGTTTCCTCGTAGCCTAACTAAGTTGCCAAACTGATTAGGCTACGAGGAATAATTTTTCCTCGTGTCCTAACTGTTGCGTCACAGTGCCATACATAAGTAGCTCATCCTTTGTTTATGCCACAGACATTTACTACTGTACTCTAATATATTACATATCTGTGACTGTACTAAATGACTGTGGTTTATGCACCGTCGCGGCTATGAATTCTTGTCTGCCTCGGAACTATCTGCCATAGAGAAATATAATATACTCGCTCCTTGGTTATTGATCTGTGCTCTCTGCGATCGACTTCGACGCCTCGTGTCGTTCGCGTAGGTATGCCTGAATCATGGACGTAATTCATAAATCAAATCAAATTCCTGAATCAAAGAGAATACCTACCTTAATATAACGTTACGTTAGGCCTGAATGATTTATTTGACAGATTAAATCATTGACATTATTACTCTACCTACCGTAGGTATGTCAAAAATCAACTTACATGCGCTTTGTCAATAATATTGTCAAAGACTAGCTACATATACAGTAATCTGTGGTCAAAGATCGAGTCGTATAAACGTGGTATAAACGCACTCTAAAGTCTAACTACATATATAGTAATCTGTGGTCTAAGTAAATATTTCATTTAAAAAACATATCAAATCAAAATTCCAAAAAAAAGCACTTCAGTTCGTACAATATGAACACAATAGAATATGCTACACTGAAGATAGCTCCTGAATGTAGATTGTGATGCCGCGCAGAGGCGGCGAGGGCAACAGCAGCTGGTTGCCGCTGGCAGCCGGCGTGGTTGTGAGCGCGGGGCTCCTGGCGGTCGTTTACAGGTTGCTCTTCGTCAGCGGATGCATCAGTAGCAAGACTAGCTCGAAATGCTACAAAGACTACAACCAACAAATAGGCGCACCGTACAAGTGCATTTGCGCAAAAAAAGGAAAAAATGCGGTAAAATATAATTTTCTTATTCTAAAGATGGCAATTAGTTTAAATATTTTTTTAGTTTTCTAGATACTAATAAGCACCTAATTTTTATACGGTAAATAGTACCTAATTTTTACTCTGACCGCTTGGGTAAGTATATATATATATATATATAGAGATCAGGGGACCGATTTTTGAAAGTCAGGAGTGATTTCGAAATTACCGATGACAAAATTCTCAGCGATGACTTTGAAATCACTAATTTGCAAAAGTCGTATTTTTGAAAGTCATACCCTGTATACCAATCATGCAACTATTTCTCAGCTTTGATCACAGATAATCTTATGATTGTGTTCTATTTATTTTGATTTTTTAAGTTGGAAATTTATTTTCAAGTCAAAATTGGCACTAAATACTCGTATCTATGAATGGGTTACCCCCACTCGTAAACGATATCATAGGTATGAGAAGTTTACTCACCCGCTGAGATTCAAAAATACGACATTTTGTAAATCTGTGACTATCGGTCATATCGCTGATATTTAGTCACTCGGTGACATTCAAAAATTGCACCCCAGTAGGGTTATTTTAACTGATTCGGAATGATATCCGTGTCGGAAGCGACTTTCTTGATCGTTTACATCTCGAAAACGCATCTCGACAGAGAAATATTGTCGGGATTATATCCGTGTTTATGCAGCAGAGTTGTCGAATCTAAACGGGAAATTTCTTTGACGGGATGCGATTCCAAAATATAAACGATCAATAGCTTCTGACACGGATATCAATCCTATTTAATTAAGATAACCCTGTTGGAGCTCTATGTAACCTAACCTACCTACCAACTGCGATCGAAGGCTCTACCTTATGCTTCTTTCATAGCTCACCCTGGCGGTTGAGAGCTGTGCTATTTTGAACTCTATATTTTGAATGTTTTTTGTAACTTGATCTTACCAACCTACTTTAGAGACTCACAGGGGATTTTGGGCGATGATAACAATACCTTCTTGGTACCTACCTTAAGGAATTTTCGAGATTTGCTTTCTAAAAAAAATAATTAAAAAATTATCTTTCCAGTGTCAACTCCACAGACAAAGTTAATTGCATTCTCCTTTAACACAAGCTTAATCGAAAGTCATAGTGAATGGATCGAAGTACCTGTCACGTCAGTTTTGACATTTTGGCAGATATTAACGAAACGTTTCGACGAAAAAAAATGCGAAATATATGAAAATTTAACATGCATTTATCACAAACTTCATCGTGCAATGAATCAAATACCTACGGAATATATACCTATGTTACCTTAATTGAACATGTGTGATTGGTAAGTATTTATATAATATAATTCATAACTGAGAGCATGGTGGTCGAAGTGAGACGAATGCGACTTTGTTCTCCGCTACAGACTGATATACCCACCTTAGGGGCACCAGTTAAAGCGTGGTGGATTGTGACCCCGTGGAATACATCCACACCGCTTCGCTTAGGTTTGCACTGCGCTGCGCAATCAACGAATTTTTTTTTTAATGTTATTTAATAACTAGACCAGCTGGTCGTTTGCCTGATGGTAAGCATAACGCCGGCCCATAACGATTGCTGTGCCACCCAGAACTTTGAAACACAAAGGCCTGCGCGGCACTGCAGTGCGCTCGTTACCCTGAGACATTAGAGCCCAGTAATTTCACTGGATACTCGGCTCATCAAACCGGAACACAGTAATGCTTGCACACTACTGCTTGGCGGCAGACTTCACGAGCAATCTGGGTACATACCAAACCCCTGGCTATTCACAGGCTCTACAAATCAAAAGAGAGTAGATTAAACATGGCTGAGGAATAAAACTGACATACTTACACCACCTAAAACAGCTTTAATCCAGTCTAGATCCATTACGCGTATAGGCACTACTAGGTAATGTTCTTTAGTTGAATGTAAAAATAAACTTCAAACTTTCCGGTCTAAGTAGTGAAGAAAAAGATAGAAAAGAAAAAGAGCTTGCGAGGGAGAAAGCCAAAGCGTTGAGAGAAGGACGGAAAGTACAAAAATCGGACAATGGCACTCAAACGGACCCGCCAACAGCCGATTGGCTGCCTTACATCCGTGGAGCAGGAGCATTAGCCCTGGCACTCCTCGGATTGGCATACAGGAACCTTGAGGCCATCAAGACATTCTTGTACGGCGAGGACGTTGGGAAGTCATGTAGACGCGACACTTGTCCGAGATTGAAGAAATGTTAAGTGAAATTGTCTAGTGCCCAAAAATAAAGGTAACAATTTTATTGAAGCACCCATTGAATTATTGTAAATACTTATGAACGGTTTTCAAGAATTTCTTAGTTAACATTGCTTTACTAGGTATATAATATTCTAGTTGCTTAGAGTCAGGCTCAGTGAACAAAAGGCACGTTTTCAAATCGCGTTAGCAACGAGAAATTTTCAGATGTTTTTATAAATACCTATTTACTTAAACATGACCCAAGCTTGCAACTTCATCGTAACGTTGATTGTGAATTCATTGATTGTTATTATTGATTAATCACACAAATATTTACAAGAACTACGAAGCCTGGCATGTGCATTCAAGTGTTCTTGGGTTGGATGCAAGTGGGAATTAGTGTTCCACGGGACGTTCTATGGGGAGGCGTACGTTCAGCAGGGGAGGTCTTCCAGCGGATGATGGTACTTCTTGGGTACCTTGTACCTAATTATTAGGTGATAAGGTTTTAAACGAAACTAGCGATCCACTTCGAACGGTTAATAAGTACTTTACGACTTTTATATATATACTTACGGCCATAAACCCCCTTTCGGCTCTGTCGCAAAATCTGTTTTAGATGAAGTATCTTACCTATAAACTACATACCTGCCCTTTATCATTACATAGGTCAAGTAGTTTTCGAGTGTTTTAGTCAGTGAGCGACCTTTCTATTTTATATAGAGATTCAGATGAGAAAATTGTGAAGCGGGCGGGATTTGGTCGCTAGTTTCACAAATTCTTACGAGTAGATAATAATCCAATAATCTACCAAGTTAAAATTTACATGAAAAATAGGACCTCTTTTATATAGACTTTTTATTGAGCTCGCCTAGCCGCCTGCCTAGCTGCCACCCCCACCCTTGCATTCGTTTATTTTTAAAAATAGTTGTCATTATTTTTTTTTTTAATTTCAGTGATGTCTTTATGAACATAAGAAATCAAGAAACGCAAATCAAAGGGAACAGTGGATAAAATAAATTATAACTTTGTATTGAGAGTCATTTGTGCATTTTTTTTTATTATATATTTATTTCCTTTATTCTCGAGTTGATTTTGAAGCGATGCACGATGACTGTGGTAGTTGTAGGTCGTGGCTTTGAATCCTACATTGAGATATATTATTTTGTTAATATTGGTAACATTTTTAAAACAGTAAATTGCAAAAGTGCCGTCCAGTATCTTATTCTTTTTTAGCGGATTTATAAGAGCAAAGGTGCCTATTTAGTCATTTTTGAGAGCATAAGAGCTTTCATTTTTCTTCTGTGGCTGCTTGCATTTATTTTTATATGATAAGTTGACGTTCAATAAAAACAAAATTATGAAACAAAATATATTTAATACCACCTTCATTTTACAAATTATCATCAGTAACTGCGTCTGTCCAGCATTATAACCGTAACTTACTTAAATCTGGTCGCAATAGGCACAACCTTTAACAAAACGATTCTATCCGTTAGTGCCTTATAAACAAAGGAACGTTAGGAGATATTTACAAGAAGTTATGACGAACGTCGACGCGAGGCGATTCGAACAAGTCTGGTCACAAGAAAGGTTAACATAAACTCTAATTTTAAGTCCCTGATGTGGCGCGCTCTTGTTCCTTTGCCTCTTACAAAACAGCGGCGCGAGTACGGATCTTTTCGATAAATAAAATTCGATAAAATTGACAGTTAAAATCGATTAAGTAGGTTTTATTCGATAAAATTGACAGTTAAGATCGATAAAGTGGGTTTTATCGATTTTAACTGTCAATTTTACGCAAAGATACGCAGCGGACTACACTATACATACATTTTGTAAGGACAAAGTCAGTCACTAAAGTCAGCAATGCCGCCTATATTATCCAACATTATAGTGCATCTTCAATAATTGTTTAGGCAACACGGGCATGTTCTGTCATTCTTTCCTACACCTACCTTGAACTATCACTGAGCTCTCTGTTAGTTAGCGCAATGGTATTTTTCTAAAACCAATTCATATAGCCACAGCTTTTTAAAAAAAAAACTCGCCAAAACCAACGACAATTGCTCTACTACTCTATAGTCAACGATTGCCACTAATTCTTGCAATTACCTAGTTGCAATACAATCGTACATATCCATTGAAAACATACATAGCACAGACCATATCAAACGGGACGTGTCATACAATGTGGGTCATTTGAAACTAAAACTCACAGAACGCCATCTTTTTCACTCGTATAAAGATACATAGACGAGCATTCTAAATTTTAGTATCAAATGACATACAACTATTACAAAATAAAAAAAAACTGTGTACCAGTCTATGTAAGATTCAAATGACGCGCTGAGATCAGGGGCGCAAGTACGGATCTTTTCCGTCGACAAAAAATTCGATATAGTGGGTTTTATCGAGCCTCGTAACAAAAGTTTTCGAAACGCTAGCTCGAATCCAAAGAGAATATAGAGCTACTACAATACTTTACGATCAGACTTCGGTACTCGCAACATTCGATAAATTGATCGAGTATTTCGATTCGACAAATTTATCGAACCGACTTCCGTACTTGCGCCGCAGTTACTATTTTGCTAGCTACTCTGCATACGCAATCGCCCCGTGTGAACGTATAACTTATAAATTATAATAGTTACCCTAAAACCTATAGATATCCTGCCTGAAACTGATATGCTTAACATGGTGTAACTTTAACCTGTTTTAACTTACGTATCTGGCAAGATTGGAAGTATTGCTGAAGCACAAATTTGTTCAATCAAATATTTTATTACTTAATAACGTGAAAACACAATTCCTACCGTGGGGGACTATGAGACCCATAGTTTAACAACACTTACTGGCACTTTTTTCAACAAGAATTGACCCTTTTCCGTTGTTGTATCTGCGGCGCAAGTACGGATCTTTTCGGTCGATAAAATTCGATAAAATTGACAGTTCAAATCAATAAATTGGGATTTATCGAGCCTCGAAACATTCGACAAAAGTTATCGAAAAGCTACTTCGAATCCAAAGAGAATATAGAGCTACTACAATACTTTACGATCAGACTTCGGTACTCGCAACATTCGATAAATTTGTCGAGTTTTTCGGTTCGACAAATTTATCGAACCGACTTCCGTACTCGCGCCGCACAACCGTCTTGTTGCATTACTACGCCATGGAAACTGTGATAAAAGGTAAAGTTACACTTTCAGTGAAATCTATTTGCCAACTTTAAATAACAACAAATAGAATCGAAAATCGGAGAAGTAGGTCAACACGTCTTAAAACGCGAAATCCAGTGAAGAATGTCACGCCGGAGATACTGTTCCTTGTCTTTGACTTACTTCCCTGGATTTCGACCCTGAAAATTAACCAAGACACGCCAGATGTATCACAGGTGTAGATATTGTTGGTTGCATCAGTTTTAGCCTACTTCGAAACGATGCTACTTGTATTTTTTGTTTACAATAACGTACTGTTTTAAGGTTAAGTTTAAACGTAACAAAATAAACAGTAAGGACAACTATTCGTCTCGATTTACTCAATACTACGGCGCAAGTACGGATCTTTTTGATCAATAAAATTCACTGTTCAAATCGATAAAGTTGGTTTTATCGACTTTTTATATAATTTATCGAGGCCCGATACAATCGGCAAAAGTTATCGAATGGCTAGGACGAATCCAAAAAGAATATAGAGCTACCACAATACTTTACGAGCAGACTTCGGTACTCGCAACATTTGATAAATTTATCAGGTTTTTCGATTCGACAAATTTATCGAACCGACTTCCGTACTTGCTCCGCTGGTTAGTAACTAAATCATTAATACAGCGGTCAGAGATTCTGAAGCCACGTTTATACCGTTCAGGGGCCTGTTTCATAAAAAATATTAGTCTAATATTATGAGCTTTTTTCTTTTTTCCATATATAATATGAAGTTAATACTCATAATATTAGACTAATATTTATTATGAAACAGCCCCCTGAGTGAGTGAACATTGCTCCGGTCGCATTCTGTTTATTTTATTTTTTTAAACAGAATCGCTCGCAAATAAATAACGCGACACACGAAAACATACGACAATACGAGTACCACGCGAGAGACTGTTACATCCTTACTGTTTATTTAATGTGATGCCGGTCCCACACATACGCGCCACAAGCGCACACATTCTCAAAGGAATATTTTTTTTAATGTTATTTGGTAACGAGACGAGCTGGTCGTTTGCCTGATGGTAAGCATAACGCCGGCCTATAACAATTGCAGTGCCACCCAGAACTTTAAAACAAAGGCCTGCGCTGCACTGCAGTGCCCTCGTTACCCTGAGACATTAGCTATTAAATCTCATAAGCCCAGTAATTTCACTGGCTACTCTGCTCATCAAACCGGAACACAGTAATGCTTGCACACTACTGCTTGGCGGCAGACTTCACTCACAAAGCGGTGGTAACAACCCAGACGGACACTCGCAGAAGAGTTAGTCCTCCCACTAACAAATATACAAAGTTTTAACTGCATTTGCCATATTCAAACAAAAACATTCTTTCTTCTAATGTGTGCGCGCATGTGAGTGGCCAGGAGCCCAATTCTCGCGCAAATGACATCATGTCGGCGGCGCGAGTACGGATCTTTTCGATAAATAAAATTCAATAAAATTGACAGTTAAAATCGATAAAACTCACTTTATCGATTTTTAACTGTCAATTTTATCGAATAAAACCCACTTTATCGATTTTAACTGCCAATTTTATCGAATTTTATTTATCGAAAAGATCCGTTCTCGTGCCGCCGACATGATGTCATTTGCGCGAGAATTGGGCTCCAGGGACTGACAAACTTGTAAGTAAAATGTATATCTTCTCCGTATAATATATTAATATATTTAACTACAAGTATTCACTATAGCGGCTCCTTCGCGCGTTTCGATGAATATAATATTTTACACTACGTTTTTAAGCGGATACTGAAACAAACTACATAGTTTAATTTCAAAGGCGTGCACTGAGCGAACAGAATGTAAACATACAATAAAAACAATATTAGTCTATAGTCCAGCGCAAGTCGGTAGCAAAATATCTCTCATAGAGTGTACTGAAAATAACATACAATATTGAGTCAATGATTGTAAGATTATTCATGCAATATTCACCTAAGTTTACGTTTCGCGTGGTTACACATCAGGGACATACGAAGCGGAAATATTAAGTAAAGAATACTTCTATATTTTTGATTGAAAGTTTCTCCAATAGAATGAAAACTTGAGAGGCAAATGCAATCCAAACCGAATTAAATGTAAAAAACGGCAAACTTTTAAATTCAAATAGGCCCCAAAGGAGCACTTATGAAAGTTAAAATTAATGACTCTAACAGCGGGCCTCTGCAACATGCGTCTACCCGAATCACAGACTAAAACTAATGCTGTCTTTATCAGAACATAATAAATGACAAAGACACCGACAGACCCAAATTTTGTTTATTTTATGTTTAAACACCCTCATTCAGTGCGCACCTTTTAAAAGCTGCTCTAATGTACTCAGTCTTGTGTCCAGTTAACAGAATTCCACTGTCTACCAATTAGCTTACTACCTTGCAAATTTAATGTCTCACGGATCGTGCACAATTTTTTTGCAGATTGTTCAACTACCACTAACATGTAACATAAAATTCATAAAAAATCTGTAAACTATCTACTTTGAATTTTATTTATTTATGGTTGCTGAGATAAATGCTGTTCAGTGTGATCTCCAGCCAAATTGTGCATCTCCTCTCAGACCCAGCATCTTCGCATTACGCTTGGACGGACACATAATTGCTCATTTGTCAAGATAAAAAAAAAGAGAAATGTTTCAACATTAATCACTCTAAACGAAAAATAATAGGATGGCAAAGTGTCTGATAATTTCAAAATAATGTTTTTTTGGCACTGTTCTATACGTCAGAATATTATTCAACAATTTATATTTTACATAATTCAACATTAGTGTCACCTTTACAATGATATATTTCTTCAGGATTATCGAAATTCTTTTTAATATTTACACATTTTCCGATTCAAATACCCTGACTTTAACAATATAACCATGATTTTTAAGTAAAAATAAATATAATTACGATGTTGACGAATAAATACATGTTATACTGTATTTACAAAAATATGTTACTATTCAAATATATCTTTAGGATTATTATCTATTGTATTGATGCTATTGAATTGAATTTCTATAAAGCACTCCGTTTTTTAATTCTAAATCAGGAATACCATCACATACAACAATATTAATTTTTATCTAAATATTTTGCGGTTTTAAATTTAACCAAAACAATGAGCCAAACACGTGTAAAGTTGTGTGATGTTGTCAAAGTAATAAGAAAATGGGATTAAAGAAATAAAATAGAGGCGAGCTTAGAAAGAACTAGCTCGCAAGTGTTTCCACAAAAAACAGGTCTTTAAAAACTGAGTTATGAGGGTAGTTCTAAAAGTAAGATCCGTAACGTTCTGAAGGTATTAAAGAAGAACACAAGTAAAGGAATACAATATAGATTCCTGTCAAATATCTTCCATTCCTTTTTCGTGTTATAAATTGGAAAGAGAGAGAAACAAAAATTAGATATAGATATGCCAGAATCGAGAATTCGAGACCTTTGTGTAACTACGCTGAATTAGCACGTACAAAAAAAAATGTTGTTATGATTTATTGTCAAAACTGTATTTGGCTCAGCTGCAAGTGTTTACAATCGCATTCAATAGCACCAAGTGACCGATAAAACACGTTTACTACATATTATATTCTGTCCTGATTTTTGACACATAATTATTTGTACATTACGATTTTGTGGAAGCTCAGTTGGATAACAACTGAGATACACCGCACTCAATGGCAAGAAATACGGCACGTCAGAAATTTAATACTTTCGTTCAGTTGAAAAATAATTAGGTGGGCTATTTTTGTACACAATTATACAAGTTTCATAGCAGTGGAAGATTTGGAATGTAGCATGAAAATAACAAAATAATCTAGCAGCGTTGTCGTTATATTACGAGTCGCGAGACAAGCATGTCGTTAGCCTGATAATTTTTGATTTATTTAAATACTTGCTGCTGTTCGCGGTTTCACCCGCGCGGAGATATTGGATTTCATGGTTTTTATTTTTTAGCGCGGGACCATAATTATTTTTCTAAAATTAAAGTAGCCTAAGTTACTCCTTAAAACATCAGCTATCTGTCAGTGAAAGTCCCGTCGAAACCGGTCCAATCGTTTCGGAGATTACCCGGAACAAACAGACAGAGAGACAGACAAAAATTTAAAAAATGATTGATTTGTTATAGCTGTTATTATTATATTATATTATAATATTACATTACAAACAGACACTTCAATTGTATTTTTTTGTATAGATTTACATAGATAAAGACAAAACAGAGTTGTTCCACTGCTATCCAACATAGTATGAGTTATGTATGCAGAAAGGGATCACAATTTAAATCAGCACATTGGATGTTATTCTTGCATTTCATTAAAAAATTAACGCTATCCCTCTCTCAGGTGTCTAAAGTATCATTAAGCCAGAGAAAGATATACAGATCTTAATTAAAGTTTATAATAGCAAGAATCACACCCAATGTAAATTTTTTTTATTTCTATTAACGACGTGTCATTGTTCTTGCCACCAACTGTAATTATAGTGGTGATTGGTGCGGTTGGAAGTCATTATTTATTTTAAGTAGATTTTTTATATTTTTATCCTTAACACCGATAGAGTTTGTAATACAAATCAGCGCGTTTTTTAAGACTAGCAACGCGCTACTATTAAATATAAACATATTACTTCCAGGACGTATTTAACCCGATCTAGTTAGTATACATAGGTGGATTTATAATAAAAAATAAGAATTTACAATAAAAAAAGAAATATGGTACTTTTAAGTAAATAAGAACGTAATTTTTTATTTCAAATAGAATCTATGACTTTGTCGATGCCGAAACGAAATATTTATTATTTTCCGAATACAAAATTATAAATAAGGTACTAAATAAATCTACGCGTACGTTTAATCGATCAGCGGGGTCGGCGACCGTCGGAAAGTACAAAATTATTACGACAGTTATAAAACTTATCGAAAGAATTATTTACATCGTAAGCTACACGAACTGGCAAGTACTATTAATACTGTATATAAATTACAAGTTTTAACGGAACGCGATCTAAACTAAAACGTCAGTCGCTCCGCTCCGGCGCGGCGCGGCACGCGTCCGCTCCGCTCGCACCGCACAACAAGTCCACGAGCTCGCTCGGCGCGCGGCTCGCGTGCGCGTGCGCGGGCGCGGCCGCGGCGCTCCGCTACGACTTCTTGTCGAACAGCGGCAGCTTGGAGCGCACGGCGCCCTCGCACACGGCGAGGCGGCGCGGGCGCAGCCGGTAGCGGCTCGGGCCGCGCGCCGAGCGCTCGCACGTGTAGGCGGCGCCCTTGCGCTCGAAGTAGTCCACGATGCGAGAGATCTGCGCCGAGCGCGCGCGCCGCGGGCCGCGCTCGTCGCAGCACAGCGAGTCCGAGCCCGCCAGCGACGCCTCGTCCGAGCTGTCCGTGCACACGGACGCGGACGCGCCGCGGCACGCGCACGCGCACGCGCAGCCCTCCTCCGCCGCCCACCAGCACGCGCACGCGCACGCGCCGGCCGCGCGCAGGCGGCACTCCTCCTCGTTGGCCACCGAGAAGATGCCGCTCTCGCACGAGGCGCGGCGCGCGAGCGGCCGCGGCGCGTCGAGCGAGGCGCGGCGCGAGGGCGCGGGCGAGGACGGCAGCGAGGCGGCGCGCTCGGGCGGCGAGGCGGCCTCGCACGGGTAGGCGCCGCCCGGCTCGAGTATCTTCTTGACGCCGCGGTACGCGTCGAGCGCGCGGCGCGCGGCGTGCGGCGCGGCGTGCGTGTCGCGCAGCAGCATGATGTGCGCCAGCCGGTGCAGGCGCGCCAGCCGCGGCCGCGGGGGCGCGCCGCGCGCCGGCAGCGCCCCCGCCGAGCGGTGCGGCGCGCCGCCGCCGCCGCCGCCCGCGCCCCCGCCCGCCGCCGCGCTCCACTCCAGCTCCGACAGCGAGCGCCGGTGCTGCACTGCAGGGGGAGGCGCCGTTAGCGACACACCGCACGCTTACACACGGACGTGTACACGCAGTGTCGGAGAGTATACTCACGCGTGTCGTGGTCGTGTCGCGGCGAGCCCTCGCTGCGGTACCGCTGCGGGCGGCGCCACGCGTACAGCCCGGGGCACGAGCGCGGCCCGGACGAGTCGCACTCCTCGCTGAAACGGAACACGCAACCATCAGTCACGCTCGCATACAGTCAGGGACACACGGTCGCTGTCAGTCAGTCGCACACACACACCGCCATCAGTCGATCACATATCGCCGTCAGTCAATCACATACCGCCGTCAGTCAATCACATACCGCCGTCAGTCAGTCACACCACCATCAGTCAGTCACACACCACCACCAATCAGTCACACACCGCCGTCAGTCAGTCACACATCGCCATCAGTCAGTCGCACACACACACCGCCGCGCCGTCAGTCAATCACATACCGCCGTCAGTCAGTCACACCACCATCAGTCAGTCACACACCACCACCAATCAGTCACACACCGCCGTCAGTCAGTCACACATCGCCATCAGTCAGTCGCACACACACACCGCCGCGCCGTCAGTCAATCACATACCGCCGTCAGTCAGTCACACCACCGTCAGTCAGTCACACGTACAGTGTACACGTCGCCATCAGTCAGTCGCACGCACACACCGCCGTCAGTCCCTCGCAGGCTCCGTCAGCTCGGCTCACCTGTCGTACGAGTTGTTGGGTGTGAGCGAGCCCCACGCGGCGTCGTCGAGCCCCTCCTTCACTTCAGCCAGCTTGTACACTATTTCGGGGAATAGCGGACGCGCTTTGGCCTCGTACTGAAACACACAAAATACAGCGTGTTGATTTAAACCCTCTAGGATTTGATCTTCATCAGCTTGAAATTAAGGCCACACAGTTATCAAGTTACTTATAATGGTTCTATGGTTTTAATTCAATACTCGGTAACTGAGCTGTGACCATCAATCTTGGACTACCGTAATTACATCACTACAACCGTGACTACATTTATTATTGCATGAAAATCACTATGTTATATATTATCTTATGTTATAGCGCTTTAGCTCTCCTAGCACCTGTGAAAGCAAGTTCTTGATAATCGTCAACGGTTCCTACACACATACACACACACACGCGCACACACACGCACACACACTCGCGCCACTCACGATGCAGCAGTTGAAGGCGAGGCGCAGGAACTCCGGCACCGTGTCCTCGTCGCAGAGGTCCACGAACGCCATGTAGTTGAGGCCGAAATTGTCCGTGCGCGGCAACACGTCCGGGTCGGCGTCCACCTGCGAATGGGACACATACGAGCGTTATATATTCAATTTATTTACTGAACTACCAACAGCACTATAATGAATACAAGTACTAGGTGTTATTCAAATTCAAAATGCTTTATTCGTTCGTGCTTTAGGAGCACTTACGAAGGTTAAAATAAATGACTCTAACAGCGGGTCTCTGTAACGTTCGTCTACCCGAATCACAGAATAAAACTAATGCTGTCCTTATCAGAACATAATAAATGACAAAGACATCAACATACCCAATCCGCGCTCAAAGTCAATGAACCCTCCAGAAACCCACCGTGTCCGTTCCAAATTGGTATAGGCCGAGCAAGAAGAGCAAGAAACTCGTCTCGGCATATGAATGACTAACTCGTCTGCGAAAGTCCGTCTGTCTGGGTTGGTACGATACCGCTTGGCTCTTGGAGTCTGCCGCCAAGCAGTAATGTGCAAGTATTACTGCGTTCCGGTTTGATGAGCAAAGTAGTCAGTGACATTACTGGGCTTATGAGACTTAATAACTGTCTCAGGGTAACAAGCGCACTGCAGTGCCGCGCAAGCCTTTGTTTTTCGAAGTTCTGTGTGGCACTGCAATTGTTATGGGCCGGCGTTATGCTTACTACCAGGCAAACGACGAGCTCGTCTCGTTATCAAAGTGTATAAAAAAAATATGAAAGTAAAATCCACGCTTCGAAACGCTCGTCTCTGAATTTTAGCCTAAGAACTGGGTCTCAAGCGTGGTCACCAGAATACCTTAGCAGATAGTAGTCTGGTAACTATAATATGAATAAATCTACAACCAAAAAATTCACGCTGTTTAAATCACCTTTCGTAGATATTAAAGGAAAACGATAATAATGACAGGCTGTACTCACCCTGGCGATCAATTGGCACAGTATGATCCCGTAGGAAAATATATCGGAGCGGTGGTCATACCACTTGCCCCGCAGACACTCCGGTGACATCCACCACGGCGAACCGACTGACGGCAGCCTGTAGCCGTTTCTGTAACGATATATCACAAAAAGTTATTGCAATGCAATATTTTTTAATTCTCTATAGGTTAACTTTTTCACTATCATTACCGGCGTCCATTAGGCCACCGGACACGGCTATAGCAAAACTACCGAAGGTCCACACAAGAATTTTCATACATTTTATCATACATCGGTGCAAACTGAGTGTTCGAGTGGCCGAGTGTTCAAGTGGCCGAGTGTTCAAGTGGCCGAGTGTTCAAGTGGTCGCAGTCGAGCCACAAACTGCGGTAGTGGCCGCATTTGTCGTTCGCCTCCTGCGCACACCAACTACAATCGATGACTTCTCCCCGCTATGTTCTAACTACAACTACAAGTGGCTGCGACTGGCGGCCAGTGCCGTTACTGTTGTTATTAGCCCTTTGTGCACCCGGTGTGAGCTTCTTTAACTGCGCCCTATTAATGTACTAATCTTTTTTTTTTATGCTATTTGGTAACGAGACGAGCTCGTCATTTGCCTGATGTTAAGCATAACGCCGGCCCATAACAATGGCAGTGCCACCCAGAACTTTGAAACACAAAGGCCTGCGCGGCACTGCAGTGCGCTCGTTACCCTGAGAGATTAGGTATTAAGTCTCATAAGCCCAGTAATTTCACTGGATACTCTGCTCATCAAACCGGAACACAGTAATGCTTGCACACTACTGCTTGGCGGCAGACTTCACGAGCAAAGCGGTGGTAACAACCCAGACGGACACTCGCAGAAGAGTTAGTCCTCCCACTAACATTAATAAATAGTTAATTCTAGTCATTTCTGCGCCCTGTGCCTGGACACCGCTGGCACCGCCCGGCGCCCTAATTGCTTAAGTTGCTTTTGATTGCAAGAATTTTAAAAGCGCGGAGGTAGTAACTATATCTTTTTACAGCACGATGTTGCTATGCGGACTTGATATTCCGAGTTGATATGTAATACGTTTTTTAGGGAAAACTAAAATTCTATATCAGACGCGTATAAAATGCTACTTTCATCGTCTCTATGTTAATTGAATCATGAATCTGTGAGCCTGTCTAATGACCCGTCATACTTCGCTGTACACGCGAAGTCGCGTGACGTTACTTTACCATGGCGGACTTAGAATCAGTAACATAACTCAAAGGTTTTTTGACCGACATCTTTGCTTTTATTGTTTTGATAAGACGTGACGAAGAATACAATTTACATTTAAAAATCTACTGAAAGGTTGTCGCAAAACTGTTTCTCACGGTAGAACCTGCCAGCTGCCGAGCTAGTTCATGATTAACTTTATCATTTTTCTGGGCTACACAACTGATAGGTATGTACATATTTTATATAATCCTGCTGAAATTTTTCACAGACCCTTAGGTTTTGACAACATTGCAAAACAAGAAATTCGTTTTGAAAAAACATGAACAAATTGCTTTTAAAAAAACGGAAGCAACTATTGTTTCATCCACATCTTTTTTACCTTTGGGGTTATTTCAATAATTTTATGAAACAACCACTCTTGAGTATACAACACTTACTCATGAAAAAAATATCATTTAAATCGCTTGATAATTGGCGGAAAAATCAAGTAACATCGCTACAAAAAAACAACTCCTTTTTTGACGTTAGTTTGTACAAAACGTGAGAAACATATACCTCCGTTCCATGTCGGGGATCGGGGTATAAAAGTGAGAGGTGTCAATGCTATCGTCTCAACCTGAGTTACTGTCTATGACATGTACTTTGCTCCCACAGTAAGTATGCACTATGCATGCGATAGATCTACTTTGATGTCTTAATAGGCACGGCGTGATAATTCTTTTGAAGACACTTGCATCAAGTTCCAATGGTGTCACTCTATTTACCCGAGGCATTGTTTCGTTTAGAAAGTGATGGGGCCTCGTGATTTTTCTCGCGATATGCATAAATAGGGTTCATTGAGAAGCATAAATAGGGTTCATTGAGAACGATTGACTGGGACTGTATATCAAATGCAGTTACCGGAACCCAACGGTAGTTGCTTTAGATTTTAGAGACCCTACAAGGCTAATGTTCCCTACGTGTAGAACTGCTTTATGTAGTAAGAACTGTTTTGTCATGACTGTAAAAATATTCAATAGAATTCCTAGAGACATAAGAGAGTTACCAATTAATAATTTTAAGACAAAACTCAATAAGTGGCTTATAGAGAAATGTTTCTATGACTTGAAGGATTTTTTTTTTTAAATGTGATAATTTTTTCTGTGTTTTGTAAATTAATAAGTATCAGAATTGCGTGTATTGACATTTCACTAATCTATTTCTATTTTATTTTAATAACTGAATTTTTCATTAAATGTATTGTAATTATTGCAATTAAATATGTTTGCGATTAAAAATATTGTACGTCCATCATTCATTAATGATGGACGTACAATATTTTTAGTCCCATTTAGTCACAGTTTGTCCCATTGGACAAACTGTTGAGACATGTAATTATGCTAAGACAATTAATACGACATCTTGTACCTACACCAGTTTCTACAATAAATTTATTTCATTTTATATCATTTTTCATTTAATTTCATTTCATTTAACTGGAGAGTGGTAGCTAAGCGCTAGACGCAGTAAATGTCCTATCATCATTATAACGTTCCATCACAATGTTTTGTTTCACGTTTCGATTCGTAAAATTGGCTTACGGATCGGCAATCCAAAAGGTTTTTAGTTACAAACGGGGCTGGCTTAGTTAAGCGGCTTCAGTCTAGGCGTCCAAGCGCTGTCCATAATATTTCTGTTACTCTACGAATAAGTATGTAACCAATTAAAAGCCATAATGCAGACAGTAAATCAATCCGTCGATCATAATTTTACTGTTAAGTGGAATCAAGACCAATTTTTACATCAGCATTTTCGCATGTACTAATTTCGGTCTTCTGTATCATTATATAAGGAACCAGTTTAATACCTTGTCGTAGTAAAGCCAGACTATTGTTTGGGTAGCAAAGCGCTTTTGTTTTTGATATTTTAACCATTGTTGTGAATAGATCCAGATTATAGGTAGTTCATCTATGATAGGACCAAGTCTCAGAGTGGTGAGATTCGCCGCCGATCTGTAGGTCGATGGATCTCAATCAATTCGTTTTCTCATGAGAGTCAAATGTCTATTTCGAATAAACTGGAACTGGAACGCTTGAAACGTTAAAAACGAGAGTGAAAGCTGAGCGTATCTACTGAGCTCTAAAACGCCCCATACAAATTGGTCAGTACATCTGACGTCACTTGTTCAACGCGGGCCGTAAAGCTGTACTAAAACATGGATTTTGATGATTTGGTCGTGAAAAACTGCGTTTAAGTACATAGTTGTCAATTGTCATACGTTCTTTTATCCATTGAAATGTAAAGAATCTGATGGTGATAAATTGTGAATTCGTGAACCTTTTAGATGCAACAGTGTCTTTGCGGAAACTATATAAATATATTTTTTGTGAATTTCATGTTTATCGTCTTAATGTGATATTTTTAAACCTGTATAATGACAGTAATTTTGTATTTTGTGATTCATGCAAAATCCCATTTATGTAACTTTTGTTACATCGACTTGTTGTTAATAGTTTTAATTTATAATTCACTAAACGTTTTTTTTTACGTAATACATGCTGAGTATGCTTTACATTGCTCCTAAAGCATTGAGTATTGAAGTAGACATTTATTGCGGTTTGGTCCTCTAGTGTTTAGCACATTTCCAGGTGTATGATGACAGCCCACGCACTGGTTGGCGTGATTCAGTTGGCGCAATTATGTAATTTGTGGTACTGGAAATGAATTACCCAATCAAACTTATACAATTAAACCGAATATCGCTTTTTTCGGAGTTTCTTTGGACACGCGATATTAATAAACTGACACTCCTTTTTGTTCTTCAAGTTCCGTATCTTGAAATGAATAAAAGTGACCCCTAAGGAAACACTTTGTTCCCGTCAACGTCGAAAGGAAACACGCTTGTTTGTCCATGGAAGCTAGCGTGAGCAGTGTTGCCAACTCAGATTTTTGAAGACATAGGCCTCACTAGAAAAGTTCGTAGAATTAGTAAAAATGGCATGGGTGAAAAATTCGTAGATCAACGTACTTTTTGTCACGCTCCAGTAAAGTGGAAAGCTTCCATAAAATTGATTGAATGACATGTGTGGCGTGCGTTAGCGGAAGTATATAGAATAAAACGTACCGTTTATAATTGTTTTGTCGAAGGAAAAGAGAATGATACCTTTCTCAATAACGTTTGCTACTTTGAACATGTAATAGAAAGTACGTAGATTAGCGAGAAAGTGCGTAGCTCTAAAAAAAAGTACGTAGAGTTGGGAACACTGAGCGTGAGTACCAGACATAGTCAAACGGGCTGCCATTCTTGCCTTTTTTCTTTCGTTTTAACTCCACACATTTTGTGCATTTAGCCATGATCAAGTATCGTAGCTAAGCAATTAACCCTTCATTTTACGGCGATTTATCCTCTTTCGTGCCTTGTCCACGCTTCTTCATTATTTCCCGCCCATAATAGCAGTAAGACACAAAAACGCACAGTTAGCGTCAGGATTGGAGGTCACGCTAGGGAGCGTGATCCAATAACGACTAGCGCTTGAGTTTGTCAAAAGCTTCACTTGTCAACCGTTTGTATGAAAACTTGGCGTTGAGACGACACGCTTCCTTCAACAGCGTAAGCGTTCCGTTACGCAATAAAATTTGTCTATGCATTTGGCGTGACGTAGTCACTTTTCTGCAGGTAATATCAATCCCATACATTTTCGACACACACAGTGTCCGTCTGGGTTGTTACCACCGCTTTGCTCGCGAAGTCTGCCGCCAAGCAGTAGTGTGCAAGCATTACTGTGTTCCGGTTTGATGAGCAGAGTATCCAGTGAAATTACTGGGCTTATGAGACTTAATACCTAATGTCTCAGGGTAACGAGCGGACTGCAGTGCCGCGCAGGCCTTTGTGTTTCAAAGTTCTGGATGGCACTGCAAATATTATGGGCCGGCGTTGTACTTACCATCAGGCAAACGACCAGCTCGTCTCGTTACCAAATAACATAAAAAAATAATAACTTAGTTACATACATACCTGCTACTATAATTAAATCTTTTTTGAGATTGCCTATTTTATATTGTACCTACTATTCTATAAGTAACATCTGATATTTAGCTAGATTATTATTCTCACTCCTAAATTGTCAATCCACACTGACTTCCATGATATAGACCTAGCGCTTAGTTTGGGGCTCACCGTAAACACTTTCTTAAACAAGAAAAATTCTGTTATGTACCATACAAATATGTTAATTTTGTTAACTTTTCGGCAATGAAAATTATCTTATCTATCTTATCTTATCTAAAGGTAATGCAGTAACTTACACAGCATGAGGTATTTTAGCAGCGAGACCGAAATCGGCGACCACGGCCATGTAATCACCATCCGCGTATTTTCTTAACAATACATTCTGAAAAAGAAACAGAAAATAGTTATTTTCAATAATATCTTACAGAAATTCATCTAAGGACCTATTGGAATTACCGAAGTAGTATAGGCAGTTTTTTTTACCAATAAGATTTTAATTAAACTTAATGTTAATTTAACTTAAATTCGTATATTATCCGGCATGGAAGTCGATGGCTGGTGAGGCACCACGCGACCTGAGCAGTACAAGATATTTGTTCATATGTACTCCATAGGTTATCATTTGATCAGTATCAGGCCTGATCTTAACCGACGTGTTCGAGGATGGTGAATATGCAAAACCTAGATCAGAACTGGAGGCCTACCACCATCTCTTAGAGCAGTATTATAACAAAGAGAATCGTGCAGAGACCACTTTAAACAGTTCCTAGCCTCTATATAACAGTCCTTCTCAATCACCTAGTCAAATACATTCATGAATTTGAAACCGAGGACGAAAGACGCGACAGAGAGAGTACCAGAAGAAAAGATCTTAAGCATAAAATTCAACCAAAGCTTAACATATATAAACATAGTACTGCATACCAGGCAGTTGAAATATTTAATAGGTTACCAAGCGATATTAAAGGCACTGTTTACACATCCAATATATTTAAAAGTAAACTGAAAGTATTTCTTTTAGAAAAGTGTCTGTACAGTATACAAGACTATCTAAGTAATGGCGGCTGAGTTAGTAGGTTGATTATGTGTGGTTATGACTATTGTGATTCTTGATTATTGTGACTGCATGACATTTATATTTAATTTAATTTGTAATTTAGTCTTTGTAATCTTTTTAATTGACATTCAAACACAATGTAATTTGTTCTTGAATAAATAATACAATACAATACAAATTGTAGTACGAATTTTCAATGTAAGGTTAAAGTAATACTGCTCTAAGAGATGATGGTAGGCCTCCTTGCTCTCTAGTGCAGGTGCTGGATCACACACGGGGGCTTATCGAGGGGATTTTCAACATGACAAAGGCGAGCACTAAAAAATACCCTACCGCAATTATTATTATTAATTTTTGCTATAGCGCAGGTCACGTGGTGCGTCGCCAGCGCTTACCTTCTGTGCCGGGTATTGTACCGCGTTTTTCATTCAAATTCAATTCAAATTCAAAAGTCTTTATTCAAATAGGCCCAAAGGAGCACTCATGAAAGTTAAAATGACTCTAACAGCGGGCCTCTGCAACATTCATCTACCCGAATCACAGACTAAAACTAATGCTGTCTTTATCAGAACATAATAAATGACAAATACACCAACAGACCCAATCCGTGTTCAAAGTCAACGAACCTTCCAGAAACCCACCGTGCCCGTTCCAAATTGGTATAGGCCGAGCAAGAAGAAGGGCAAGAAACTCGTCACAGCACTCTTTTTAAAAAAAGTAGTTTTTTACAATGATTCTAATGCTAACAACTAACAATTTAAAGTATAGTAGTCGCCAGGAGGCTCCTGAGCTGTTTGCCTCCATGCATCCTTGTCATCTACATAATCCTTAATTTTATAATACGCTTTTTTAATTAATACACTCTTGACTATACGTTTAAACTTTCCTTGTGGTAATTCAGTTAATACTTTAGGAATTTTGTTGTAGAATCTGACACCATTTGCCAGGAACGATTTGTTAGTTTTACTTAATCTGAACCCGGGTACAACAATTTTATGTTTACTTCTAGTATTAAATTTAAAACAGAACTGCGGTTCTATCCTA
The DNA here is from genome assembly GCA_907269065.1 of Crocallis elinguaria. Classification (NCBI taxonomy): domain Eukaryota; kingdom Metazoa; phylum Arthropoda; class Insecta; order Lepidoptera; family Geometridae; genus Crocallis; species Crocallis elinguaria. Next base: position 2,550,749 of record OU026079.1, on the reverse strand, counting down.
TACGTTGTAGACGATCGCTTTCAAACAGAACAAAGTACCACCACAACAAAGTACCTACTATTGCAGTAGAAAGCAGTATGGCGTCGCTGACCACAAAACGGGTAACTCATATGTATGGGGACCTGCAAACCTTAATTCCGTCTTATTTATATTTGTGGTCGGGCTTTGTTATAACGGTGGACCACATACAATGGCGTCGTTATATCGTAACAATAATAAAATCAGAATCTATAATCGACCGCAAAAGGAAGTATCGAAACTATGGGCTATGAAAATCCGCTAAGTTCAATGTAACGGATATGAATTGAAAGGGACATAGGGGATGTTACTCCAAGAATCGAACCTCGAAGCTTCGGCTGACGGATCGCAGTTTTCTAACCATGAAAGACCAAATGTCAAGTTACGAGAACCGAATCGAACGTTTGATCCGGCTCCATCGCTCGAATGGTACTTGCTGACGAGTGACTGAGCCTGCCCTTTGCGCCTACTGACTACTTCAGCTGATTTTAAGTGATCATGTCCTAAGCTACGGTTTCATTACGATTTTTCCTTCAAGAAAGCCTATGCTCATTGTAGGATACATACCCTCGATCGACAGATGTCCGACAGATGACAGGTGCCTTCGCCTTCGCCCTGAGCCTGAGCCAACATCGCATTAAATAAAAAATCTATGGTATCGAGAGTCACGACATAAAAAGGATTATTGTTAAGAATCATGCAGTAACTGGCAATTGGCTCGGGATAGCGCAGCTGTTCCACGGTACTGACCTTAGCAGTGAGGTCTCTGTGGAAGACGCCGAGCGAGTGCAGGTACTTCAAGCCGTCCGCCATGTCGGCCGCCAGCGAGATGCGCAGCGACTGCGGCAGCGGCGCGGCCGGGCAGCTCAGGATCAGCTGCTCCAGCGAGCCCCCCTCCATGTGCTCCGTGAGCGCGTGCAGCTGGCCTTCGTGCACGCAGACGCCCATGAAGCTGGAATTAAGAAACGTTCGATGTTACATATTTATTGCTGTCTGGTAGAGCATTGTCTAGTACCACCTCAATTTAAGGGTGGTACCAGTCTGGTACCACCTTTAAATTGAAAATCTGTCACCAAGCACCCATCGGCATGTTATTTTATTTGGTAACGAGACGAGCTGGTCGTTTGCCTGATGGTAAGCATAACGCCGGCCCATAACAATTGCAGTGCCACCCAGAACTTCGAAACACATGGCCTGCGCGGCACTGCAGTGCGCTCGTTACCCTGAGACATTAGGTATTAAGTTTCATCAGCAAGGTAATGAGACTCTAATCGAGGTTTATGCTAAACAGCATCTTCGACGATATCGTCGCTTAAGATCAGACTAATTAGTGGTCAAGCGCTAGCCTAAATGAGTATAGAAACATTACTGAGCTCGTATATGACTTGATGCAGCCATCACGATACAAAGATCCGTCAATAAGCACTGATTGATGGCCAGTCAGTCCAGGGTTAGCGAGCGTCATCAATCATCACCTGCGACCATATCGTCAATTATCTAGTCAGACAGATAGACGTCAATCGCTAACTTATCGAGTATAGATATCTATACAAATAAATAAAATTGAAGTGTCTGTTAGTAATATGAAAATAACAGCCTTTTCCTAAATTCCTATGAAAGTATATGCAGTGCTTATACCAAAAGTTTTGTTAGCTAAAAGTACAGTATACATATAATTTTTATTAATTTTGTCTCTCTGTTTGTTCCGGTTAATATCCGAAACGGCTGGACCGATTTTGGCGAGATTTTCACTGGCAGTTAGCTGATTTTATAAGGAGTATTTTGCGTTACTTTTATTACATGGGTGAAGCCGCGGGACGCAGCTAGTAATAAGTAAAAGTACAACATCGATTTTATAATTAAGCGTTCAGTGCAGCGCTTTTACGTGAATAGATAAAAGCTTCTTCAACCCAAATCTGCTCATTTATTAAGAAAAGTAATTAACCGTGAGAAATTTTCAATATAAAGACGCGAGAATCTCCATTCATCTTATTACATAAAAAAACGTCGTCTACATTTCAATTCCATTTTAATTGGCTGTAGACAACTCAAACAACATAAACGGCAATCATACCTATCATTTCACTTTCCGACAAAAGAAAATCAACAATGCTAGTTTCCCGTATTGCATATCATCGACAATAAATAAATTAAATTCCTTGTTTCTTTGAGGAAATGGTATCGGTAATATGGAAAAGAGAATGCGACGCTTCAGACAAAGCGAACGATCCATCATTTCAGAACAAAAGGGTACAGAACTGCACATACATAAAAAAAAGTATAGGAACTTCAGCGCAGTCTCCTATATACAATATTGCGTAATGAATAGCTATGGGCGGCTACTGTATACACTTCTAATAAAAAAAAATGAGCCATATCTATGATGTTACGACTACAAGATATGCTTTGATTACATAGTAATTATTAAAATCTAGAGATAGACTGAAACCAAAACAAAAAGCGCACCATTCCTTAAAGGGTAGTTTAAGCTTTCGAATAACAAACCTATTGATATTTTAAATCTAAATTTTTATGCAAATCGTGCTTCTTCGTTACTGAATTGGAAATATTTGCCCTTATTCATAAAAGATCAAAAAGATAATCAAAAGCTTAATCCTTTAAAGCATTCAACGGGAAGTTTACGGAGCAGTTTAAACTGCTCCGTCAACTTCTCGTTGACGGCAGCTGTTACGCGTGAAAACGAGACAAAACCCTTTCTAGTAATTAAGTAAGTTACGGAACGTTTATGAATAAGGGCTATATTGTAAATAATTTTTGATGAATCAAAACCGGCTGCATGGCACTTCTCAACTTTTTTCATACGTCATAAAGTCGAGAGAAGTACATCCTATAAACCTAAAGATTGCAGCAAAAGCTGCTGTCGTAGAACACACGGATCTTGCAACACATCATTGCAAAAACCTCACATTTTTACAATTTTAATTGAGTTGGCTTTACAGTTACCCAATCCATTGCATCCTCATCCAAGGCTGCACATAATAATATACTAACTAAATCGAACGTGTAAACATCTAAATGAAATCAGATTCGCTCATCCATTCCCACGTAAAAGAGCAAGGTCGATGCACGGAGATAAATTAGTAGAAATCAAATAGCATTAAAAAAACACCAGCGAAGCGCACAAACTGGAAAGTAATTGGGAAAGATGGCAAGATGATGATTCCCATTGATGCACACACAATACACGGCCCTGTCGTTGAGTGTTCTGATGGATCTGTCAGCGATAAGATGGAGCCAGCTGATTTGTTGTGAATGAAAATTAACGTGTTATGCGCGTTCGCTTTGTCGCTGCTTCGATACACACGAATCTGTTTGGAAAGAATATTTGTGATTATTTATGAACAATATTTTGCGATATTTTTTTCATATTACTTGATAACGAGACGAGCTGGTCGTATGGTTTGCCCATAACAACTGCATTGCCAGCTGCCACTCAGAACTTTGAAACACAAAGGCCTACGCGGCACTGCAGTGCGCTCGTTACCCAGAAACGTTACGTAGGTATTAAGTCTCATAAGCCCGGTCATTTCAGAGACTAAGTACTTTGCTCATGAGAGCGAATGCTTGCACATTACTGCTTGCCGGCAGACTTCACGAGCAAAGCGGAAGAGTTAGTCCTACCACCTATTTAGTCCTACTACCTAGATAGGCTGCTCTACCACTTTCAGATGTATGTATGAAACTAAATGATTTTGCGAAAATAAGTGTACTTACTGAGTCTTGTTTCCGTAATATGCTAAGTAGTTTCATACATTTGAAAATCTGAAAGAGTATACAACTATACATACATATTATTGCAGCCGACTGTGCTTGATTGTAACAGACTTCTTGAGATTACAAACAAGCTACGATTATTACTACTATAGAGATGCCGAATTTTTTTTAATAGATCTTTACCTATTATATGCCAGGCTGCCACCACGATAGTCAATAATAATCTATTTAACAATATTATAGGCCACCATTATTTAAATGAAATAATTTCATCGACTGAAACATTCATAGCACGTCTTCTCGATGAGCCATAACTAAAGCTTTACCCCTCTACTACTATTATATATTCTGTGTCGAAACCTCAAGTTCATTGCAGGATTCGAATCATTAACCTATAGATCGGCAGCCGACCTCACACCCACTGAGCCATCATCGCTTCGAAGTAAATGTAAATAAATCAACTGTCTCTAAAGAAGCTATCACGCAATGAGACCGGAGTCAAGGCCCATCGGGCAATTTAATGCAAATTGCCAATTAAAAACTTCGCGTGTTTAAATAGATATCGGAGAGCGAAATTATAATGACTCTCATTGATGATGAGATAAATCCCGAAAACTACTCGGCAGAGTTGAACCGTCACTGGATACTTTTGATTTGGTACTTATTCAAAAAAATCTTTATTTTAATGAACCAGTTTAGAAATGTTTTGAATCGATAATGGATCAACGGCGCAAGTACGGATGTCGGTTCGATACATTTGTCGAATCGAAAAACTCGATAAATTTATCGAATGTTGCGAGTACCGAAGTCTGATAGTAAAGTATTGTAGTAGCTCTATATTCTCTTTTTTCGATAACTTTTGTCGACGCTCGATAAATTATATGAAATGTCGATAGCCCACTTTATCGATTTGAACTGTAAATTTTATCGAATTCTATCGACCCGAATTGATCCGTACTTGCGCCGCTGATAAGAAACTGGAATCGAAGTTTAACAAGCTTATGTTTGGTTTGACACCCGCGCACTTTTATCGATATATACGACATCGATATTCGATATCTGCATGTCCTCGATACAACTCTATAAGGCGATGGGAAAGGTGAAATCGCATACACTAGGAAGCAATATGTTTCAAATGAAATAATGTTAAATACCTAATTACTACTAGTGTTCCATCCACAGTTTTCTCCCGGGAATTTAACCGTGTTACCACAAAATAACAGTTTTAGACGCCTTTTGATATCGATATAAACCAACTAAAAACAGGCGGCATACGTGGGTAGTTGCGTAATTTTTTTAGCAAAGATTAAATGAGTAACCGGTTTTAGAGCATAAAGTAAAAAAGTAATGATTGAAGATAGTTTATTACTGCTGGTTTTGACACGAACTGCACCAACAAGCCCGAGTGGTCTACCCTCTAAATCACGTTACACAACGATGATTACTACCTACCCACAATCATTGTTTATTGGGTGTCCGAACAGCGAGCAACACTGCTCGAAGGGTCCGAACCTGTGATCCGAATCAATAAAGATATTATAACTTTTTATTTTTCTACTATTAAATAAAACAAGACGAGTGGGTCGGTTGCAGTGTCGAAACACAAAGGCCTGCGCAGCACTGCACTGCGCTCGTTACCCTGAGTCGTTAGGTATTAAGCCTCATCTCATAGCCCTACTAGCCCACTAGGATCACTTTGTTCTGCGCCTCTTTCTTTCTGTCAAGGACCCTTAAGTATCTAAAAAATGACTCGATGCATCTGGTTGAGAATTCAGAAATGAAGTAAGAACAGTAAAATAAATATAAGCACCATACTGTCTTTAAATTTTTGTCGATATTATGAAGTTACGAAAAGTCTCGGGACTTTTCGCACTTGACAGATTTATTTATGCACTTAAGTGATTAACATTTATGCTAATATTTGTTGTTAATGCCGTATTTTAATTAATTTAATGCACTTCCAAAGGTCGTCTAAAAATTCAAATAAGAATCACGTTTTTCGTTAATTATGTGTATTTGATACAAAGATGTACTGTAGTAGGTTACTACTCACTACTTAATTATTATTTTTATACTATTGGATAACGAGACGAGCAGTTTTTCTGTTAGTAAGCATAACGCCAGCACATAACAATTATATACAGTGCCACCAGAACATTGAAACACAAATGCTTGGTGCGGCACTGCAGGACTGTAGTATGAATAGAATAGAATAGAATATTTTTATTTGATGGCATGTAAACACATTAACATAATATTTTTAAACAATATCTGATAAGTGAGTCACGTCATCTCGTCATATAATTATGCTACTTCATATTACATGTAATATGTTAGTGCTAACATTACTAAACTATAAATGTAATAGGTAGGTACAATGGTAATCACAAATCAAGCTGTTGATAAAATTGTAATGGAAGGTTCCATGCAATTTTCTAATTTCTTCACTCGCTGTATAGGGGAGCTCGAGACCTTGAGCTCAGTAATAACTTTTTCTCATGCACAAACACAGTAATGCCTGCACATTACTGCTTGGCGGCAGACTACGCGAGCAAAGCGGTGGTACCCACCCAGACGAACACGCAAAATATTTACCTAGTCCTACGAAATCTTGAGTGTCCAATAAAGTAAAGAAATCGCACGATTAAACTATATCAAATCATAACTATGTCAAATCATGCTACCTACACATGACGCAACAAACAAACAAAGAGTTAAGAATGCGGCTCTAGATAGATGAGAAAAAAAAACAGAAAGATTGCCAAAAGAACAATCGCAACAGAAGAAGCATTGTTTTTATATCCGAAAGATAAGCAAGCAGGAAATGAAACGGGGGACAGTGGGACCTTTTGTTCGGTTCATCTCAATTTCGTAACGAGTTACGCAAACTCTGTGATCCGGGGCAGGAAACGGGTACCTAATAAATGTGTTTTAGAGCTGAGAATTGTCATACAAAACCTTTGAATAAATATACATATAATTTTGTTAGTGGGAGGACTAACTCTTCTGCGAGTGTCCGTCTGGGTTGTTACCGCCGCTTTGCTCGTGAAGTCAGCCGCCAAGCAGTAGTGTGCAAGCATTACTGTGTTCCGGTTTGATGGGCAGAGTATCCAGTGAAATTACTGGGCTTGTGAGACTTAATACCTAATGTCTCAGGGTAACGAGCGCACTGCAGTGCCGCGCAGGCCTTTGTGTTTCAAAGTTCTGGGTGGCACTGCAATTGTTATGGGCCGGCGTTATGCTTACCATCAGGCAAACGACCAGCTCGTCTCGTTACCAAATAACATAAAAAAAAATTATTTTGAGAGCCTCATTCCAAAAACCCACCTGATAGCCCGGTTCAATTTTAGTACCAAAACGGATCAACTCTTTTATCGTTTGGACTTCCGTACTTGCGCCGCAAGTATTACAATTTTTACATATTCCGTAGACATCAATCAGGGGTCAGACCGCATTCAGCAAGGAAGTGAACGTGCACAAAGTAATTTTTATTTTGCAAACCTCCAGTGGTATGTAGAACGGACTGAGACGCTTTCCGAATGAGAGATCGCTAGACAGTTAGCGATTAATCCCAGTGCATTATAATTACAAAACAGTTTCCGAATAAACACTGCGCAACATCCAACGCTCGTAAAGTAAACGATGCACCTTGTGCCGAATAATAAAATGTTAATAAAAGTTGACATTTCGTTATGTTCTCCTCGCTTATTGATCTCTGCCGATAAATCTCGAGAGAGTAGATGGCGCAACAGTAAACAAAGTCGGCGATCGTCTGCTTGTTTGTTCAACACAAACAACCGAAACAAAAGGATTTTGAAGCGGTGATTTATCATTGGCAGTAGTTTTTTTATATATTTTTATGCTTTTTGGTAACGAGATGAGCTGGTCGTTTGCCTGATGGTAAGCATAACGCCGGCCCATAACAATTGCAGTGCCATCCAAAACTTTGAAACACAAAGGCCTGCGCGGCACTGCAGTGCGCTTGTTACCCTGAGACATTAGGTATTAAGTCTCATAAGCCCAGTAATTTCACTGGGCCCCTGGACTGTGCTATTTGTCTTCATTTTCAGTTCTACTCGGAAAATGCGAAGATCCCGTGACGCTAAGACTGCGGGTGGATCCACAGGGCAACTAGTGTATATCAAAATAAGTTTTTTCGGTAGGTATTCATCGATGCGTATTCATTGATCTTCAGCGAAGTATCCTCAGTGAGTAGCGCAATAGTAAACAAACTGGCAACGGATCGGTATGTCTGTTTGGTCAACACAAACACTCCTAACAAGGGATCTGAGGCTGGTGCTACAACTGCTACTATATATAAGTCGCGTGCCGATGTAATGTTATTAAAATATGTGCTAAGTAAACTAATTGGTTAAAAATAAGAAAAACGCCTGTGTTATGAATATAGACACTTAGTCTAAGGCTGAGATTCAGAGACGAATCTGAGCGTGGACTCACGCTTCCATACGTCAAAATTCTATACAGTTTTGACATATATGGAAGCCAAAGTCTACGCTTAGAATCGTCTCTGAATCTTAGCCTAAGTCTTACAATAGGACCTTCCCCTTTAGGCAAGCTTCCTTAAAAATCTAAAGATCCATTTAGGGGTGACGATCTTGCCTACAGGATGCGTTCAAATATGATGAGAATAATGTTTTCGTGCTGATTTTAATGTACCCAAGAACACATCGCTAAAACTCTCCAAATAAGAAATTATATTATTGGCTAGCTATGCCCCACGGCTTCACCTACGTAATAAAAGTAGCCTAAGTTACTCCTTATAATATCAGCTACCTGTCAGTGCAAGTCCCGTCAGAATCAGTCCACCCGTTACGGAGATTAGCCGGAACAAACAGAGAGACAAAGAAACAAACATAAAAAAAAAATGTGTTTTGTTATACCTACGTACAGTATATATTTTCATGTGCATTTAGTGATAAGCTGTTATTTTTATATTACAGACAGACACTTCAGTTTTGTTTATTTGTATGTATGTATAGAACTTTTTTAAATTTATTTTTATTTTTGATAATATGTCGACAATTCCTCGATTTAAGTTTCGAGTGTGGCTGACGGTGACGGCAGTAGGTAAGAACGCAAATGTAGCGCCAGCATTTATCATGCCCGTCTCCTGACCCAGTGGCGAGGTTCTCGAACGACTTACAAATAATACAGAACCATATTTGCGAGAACAAATGAAATTTTGTTGACCCCTCTCCTTTTTATTGACATTCGGACCCGCTTTTCGGTATGATTCATTGGGATGTTATGCTTTCGGTCTGGCGCTGTTCGGCGGATACCGTGGCGAAGCGTTTTGTCATCGGTAAATAATGGTGTGAGTTATTTTACATAACAGAGTTAGAGACGGCCTCATAAAACACTGACATGACGATCTCAACGCATTCCATACCCCAGTTGGTAAGATCAGACGGACTTTTGTCAATTAGGAATGGAAATGGGGGGGATCTTTACTCAGCAGTTACAGAGTATAAGTTAGAACAAAAACAGAGTTAAAGCATTGCATTCCGGCGGGGCCTTCATCGCTAATCGGCGTGCCCCGGCTGTCAATTAAATTCAAACTTCATTATCAGCCTCTTACGCTCCCACTGCTGGGGTACCGGCCTTCTCTCAGAGAGAGGTATGGGCCATAAGCCACCACGCAGGCCCAGTGCGGCTTGGTGGATGACACGTGTCCTCGAATTTTGTGGTTCTTGAACATGCGGGTTTCCTCCGATGTTTTCCTTCACCGTTTTAGAGCGAGTGTGAATAATCCGTACATAGCTTGATATAAGTCATTGGTGCGGGCCGAATCGAGATTATATGATGATTATATATGATGCCTCGGATTGAAAATCACACGAGTTCCCGCTCGGCCACACTCGCTCTTGATTCAATCTTAATCACGTAAATCACGTTTAATACAATATGATATTTATGACCTGCTCCTTCACATGATAATAATAATGAGCATCCCAACGTCGTTCTCTGATAATTTCCAGTTTATCCACAACTTCGTTGGTTTCAACCCGTATGGACGATACTACGATACCCGTATGCATGTATTGCTTGTCTCTATTTTTTTTTTGTAACTTGATAACAGATGCTGTCGGCTCAACTTAAAATCCTTGACAGTCATCCTATGAACTCTGATAATAAAAATTTTCTTTGATGAGGTTATCTCTCCGTTACCAGAACCTTCCCAAAATGTTTCACCTAGTGATAAACGCAAAAACAAAACACTAACAAGTTTAATTATCGCAATTATTAAAAATATTAAGCATACTCAAACTATTAAGGCACACATTAGTATGCAAATATAAGATGAACTAAAAATAGCATCTTAAAGTTACCAAGCTAAGTGAACACACATGATCCATTGACGTCAATGCACATATTTAGCTTCAAAGAGGGCTATTGTTCCAAAGCAATAATGACGTAGGCAATATAATACTAAAAAGAAGAAAACCGTGTTCTGTTTTTGTTAGAGATGAGACAGGATTTGTAGGTATAAAGTATAACTGCTTTTGCGGTTAGCAATTGTTTCTTGGAGTTGATGAGCTGTGAAGACAATAATAGACATGTTACCATACTGTTTTCGTATGTGAAAGACACGACTTGAATGGCTGCACAAGTAATGAAGGTTACCTACAATCTGTTATGTTCTAGAAGTGTATTTAGTTTAATTAATATATTTACAGTCGTAGTATTAATAAGTTGAAAACGAAGATTACTTATAAGAAAGCTCGCTGAAGTTAAATGTGCTAATATTTTCCGTACGTACATTATATTTTCAAAAATATATAGCGATGGCAAGGTTAGAATGCCTATTTCTTTAAAGTCTCTAAAAGATTCGCGTGGATCCATAACGTACATGTGGCGTGCACTTTGCTCTCTTTTGTAAGATGTAAATGTTGCAGCAGATCCCCAAAGTAGGACACCATGACATCAAACTATGAAAATATGCAAAATATACGAACCTTGCCGTCGCCACATCAGTCAGTGGTCTTATTTGTTTTTTTTTTGTTTTCATCAAGTGCTATATGAATATTATGCATGTATTACCGGTCAATTACTTCCTGAGTTCTGAAATACGAAGTAGTGTCAAGAATCATTTATGCCACCTTTCATTTGAAATGCCGACAGATTTCACTATAGCAAAAGGGTTCCTTAATTTACTAAAGATCACTAAAGTAACTTTTTGCATCAGACGATTTATTACAATTCAAATTTTATACTAATTCTGTCAAACAAAGTTGTAGTATTTCATTTTTTTTTTCATTGACATTTTACTTTTTGCAAAAAATAATATTACCTAAGCGGTTGATATTCGAATAAATACCGGCGTCATATATATCTAATTAATTACCTCGCGAAAATTGACTCGTTTGTTTGATACACTTCCTGGTTCGTGAATATAGCTATTTATGAAGATTTATGATCTCTAATTAGATAAATTATGACGTCTCGCGAACGTGGAGATTCAATTTAGAAGAACTGCGTCTTTAGTCTCGACGGAAAGGTCTTGATTTAAATTTTTAGCACGTGTGTCAGTGTCTAATAGGTTTCAGTTTTGATCTTTTAACTCATTTGTCGTTTCGTGAAGATAAACAAGATGTGCCAGACCCTGTCTTTACATACTTGGTAACAGATTTTTAACTTATTATAATTTATATTTAGTCTGGTGATCATAAAATATCCTATAATCGCCATGTCGTGTTGCGTCAGGATCTGATCTTCTTAGGTAAACTTCATTTTAGGATTTCACACCCTATTTATACTACTCTATACTGCTTCGGATGTTAGAGGTACGCAGGTAAGCTATTTTGTAAAAAATATGTGACGTACCCAAGTATATTAGGATGTTTGAGCTTGTTCATGAGCTGGACCTCGCGGAGCATGTTGGGCCGGTTGGCCCTCTGCTGGTTCATCTTCAGCACCATCACCTTGCCCGAAGTTTTATGGGTTACCTGCAGAAGAAAGCTATAGTGAGATAGGTACTAGTTCGAAGAGTTGTTTTTTTAAGAATTCTGTTTCAGAACCTATAGAATTATTTCACCACATTTTAAATCGGGTAACATTATTTTTCACTGTAGATAGGTTAGGTTCTGAGCGGGCTGCTGCCTAATCTTGAAGGACCAGATGTCAGCATTCGGCGCCTGTACACGGGAGTAGTCCGCTCAATGGCACTGTATGGCGCGCCCATATGGGCCATGGCACTATCCTCCCAAAACAGGGCCCAACTACGAAGACCGCAAAGGGTCATGGCGATCAGAGTCATGAGGGGTTACCGCACTGTGTCTCATGAGGCGTCGTGCGTGTTAGCCGGAACGCCTCCATGGGAGATGGAGGCCGTGGTATTGGCAGCCATTTATCGGCAAAACATTGAAGCACGAGCAGAAGGACGACGTCTTATGCCGGAGGAGATAAGACGGTTGAGGCAAAACTCCCGTAGAATCCTCCTCCGGCAATGGAAAAATAATTTGGAGGAGCCGAAAGCCGGCCATACGACCATCGGAGCTGTTCGACCCGTGCTGAAAGCATGGGTCAACAGGCAACATGGGCCGCTCACATTCCACCTTGCACAGGTTCTCTCGGGCCATGGCTGTTTTGGCAAATACCTGTGCAGGGTGGCATGCAGGGAGCCCACCACTGTTTGTCACCATTGCGGCTGTATCGAAGATACAGCCCAACATACCCTGGCCGAATGCCCTGAATGGGCAACTCCGCGAGCTGAGCTCGCCGCCATAGTGGGTGCCGATCTCTCGCTGCCGGCCGTAGTTAAGTCAATGGTCGAGAGCGACAGATCGTGGGATGCCATGATCGCATTCTGCGAAAAGGTAATGTCCGAAAAGGAGGCGGCGGAACGTCTGCGAGAGATTGATGTCTCATCGCAGCCTATCCGTCGAAGGAGAACCGGGCGCAGGCGGCTGGCCCATGACAGACGCATCCCCCCTTAACAGGGATCTCCGGGCGGCGGACATGGGGAGCTCGTCGCCCAAACGGAGCTAATTCCCTGGGACGATTAATGTGCCATTGTGCACATATAATGACAAATGGAGAACCACCAAAAGGTGAAAAAACTCCGCTTCGCGGAATCCGCTAGCAAAATTGCGGAAGTGTTATGTCCCCGTGATTTTGCTGACAAAGCGGCGAGACGTTAAAATCCGTGAGTTAGGTTTAGTGGGTATTGCCGGTGGCGGAAGCCGGATCAAGTCCCACACTACCCCCGTCATTGCACCTCAGGCGGGGGTGTGCGGAAATGCATTCCCCTCATGATAAAAAAAAAAAAAAAGGTTATAATTCTCAGAAAATTAAAAGTAAGACGGCAAAGAATTCTCTTCCTTTGCAGTGTGTACAATAAATGTAGATGTGGTGGTGCGCCTTATTCTTATTTTATTATGTACCTACTTACATTTTTTTTTCTTGAATATTCTTTCCTTTTTTCTCGCCCGATCTTAAGTGACGTTATGGTCGAAACTTAAAATAGAAGGGAATTTACCTAGCTGTCAAGTGCGGCTTTACAATAAAACACAGCTGTTTAGCGACTGATTTTCGACTTAGGCTCCTTGTAGGGCTCGAACTCGCGTGACGGCCGAACTCCGCCCACATACACGAGCACTCCAATCAACAATCCAATCCAACATTCCAAAAACTGCGCGTGTGTGGGGAATCTCATATGGATTTTGTGGAGTGATAGAAATACAAACGTTCGAAATCCAATGTTCTACTTCCATCTCATCGTTAGTGGCTACGACGATCCATTTCGCGCGCAGTTGCTAACAACCTCAGTATTCGAGACGCAGACTGACCGAAAAATGGAGCAATGGCGCACTCTGAACGGAGTGCTCGTCTATGAGCTCGAAATTGGACAATCGTTCCACTCAATTCACGCGGCGCGGAGTGATGGATTTGGAACGCTCGTGTATGGTGAACTTAAAACACTTTAGGGCGTTATTATGCGGACGCACGCGAGGGTTATGATGCCCGAGAATTTAAGGGGGCGTGTCATGTTTACATTGTTCCGTGGCTTTGGTATAGCAGTAACAAAATTTTTAGGGTTGAGTTTTTTAAAATTATAGAACACGTATATACGTAATATTTCCAAGCAACGGTGGCTCAGTATAGTAATGACGTCAGCCACCGATCTGTAAGTCGATGGTTCGAATCCTACAATGAGCTTGAGATTTCGGTGAAGAAAAACATCTTGCTGTAACCATAGATAGTATGTTGGGCATTTCGTAGTGCTCTTCTGGCTAACTACCACACTCAAATTGAAAAACTGTCTTCGAGCACCGATCGCCGTGTTCCGGCAGCTGATTTCGAGAGCTAGTCCTAATCTAGGTTTTTATTTAAACTATTTTACTCTGCAAGCTCCTTGCTTGCACCCTTTGTTTGGTAATTAAATTATTGTATACAGAAAAATTTCATACCTTATAATCAATTTTACAAAAGGAAACTTACTCCGAAAGGCTTTCCTAATCTAGGTTTATATGGCGCTCCTTTAGGTATAATTGTATATTTTTAGTACAGCTTTACGGCCCGCGTAGAACAAGTGACGTCAGATGTTCTGTACAATTTGTATGGGGCGTTTTAGCGCTCAGTAGATACGCCCGACTCTCATTTTTGAAGTTTCTAGCGTCCGATTTCCAGTTTTTTCGATATAGACATAATTGATTCTCATGAGAAAACGAATTGATTGACATCATGAAAAAATGAAGTTAACATCCCTATTCTTTTGTATTGAAATATAGTGAAGTGTTTGCTTTTATTTGATTATTAATTTTTCTTTTTTGGTTACAAAAAATATGTTGTCGCTCAAAATATCTGGGTCTTTTTTGGGATTTATTAAAAGATTCTAGACCCTTTCTATATAACATTTTATAGATATATATCAGCCTTTTCTTTAAACACTTGGCTATATCTACTGTATATTTCTTTTGCTCGTAATATCTACTAAAAAAGAGATTTGTGCGACGAAAAACCGAACTTTTTCGGACATTTTAAGCCTCATCAATATTATCAACTTAGCACGCCTTTCGAAGCACGGAAGCGCTCATTTGTAAATACACTAGCTGTTCGTCATCCATCCATGTAACTAACTGGTCCGAACACTGCTCACCCTAGCTAGCCCATCTGTACAGGGCTAGCCACATAACGCCAGCCTTTAGCAATTGCAGTACAACTCAGAACTTTGAAACACAAAGGCCTGCGCGGCAATGCTCAGCGCGCACCGCTCGTTACCCTGAGACATTAAGCGTTAAGTAAAATGTTGTTTTACAAAACAATAAAGTAGTGAATAAATAACGCAAGGGAAGCTTTTAAGAGATTCCTTTCACACTCCGGCTAGGGTTCACAAAGGGCCGGAAACGTGAAGTTAAAAGCTCTATTAAATTTTATAAGACATTCACGAAACGATAGAAAATAATAAGCTTCCGGGTCTTAAGGTTAACTACGCTGAATAATGGACGTCGTCAGAACATCTCTTCTTATATTATTAAAACAAGCGAATTTCGTTTGTTCATAATTTTAAAAACTGACTGACTGGGTTATAGGTATTACCTAAGATTTTAACCCTTTTTTAACATCATGGATGAAATGGCATGCGCGCTCGTTAAGTTTCTGGTGGTTTATTAATTTATTTAATTTAATAAAGTACACAAAACAGAATACAGTGAAATACTGATCATTTATAGGTTACAGCTAACTAGACCATATTCCCAAGTGTTTTACACAGCATGGTCACAGAATATATAACAGAAACTATAGACACCATGGTTTAAATGGAGCTGTATTATTTTGTACAATAGTTGATTAGGTACTTACTAATAATAAAGCTTGGTCTCGATTCTTGAACGAAAAAAAAATGGCATTTAGGGGTTCAAAAGAATAGCCAAAACATCCTCCTCAAATTGTGGTTTATTAATGACTAAAACAAGTATATTCCCCCCTAAAGTACGTGTATTAATTTCTTTCATCCAGTTCATGATTCCGGCGGAATATTTGATGAGGAATTAACAGAGCTCGTTAATAACCAAGAGGGTGCGGATACAGTAACCGTTTTGAAATGTTACCGCCGCGTTTTGATGCGGTCTTCTGGTTAGCGGTGGATTTAATCATTAATGTGATACTGTTAACGTAATAGTGGTGAGTGAGTTTGATTTGAAGAAATGATTCAGAACGATATAAATACACTAGTGTATATTTGTTAGTGGGAGGACTAACTCTTCTGCGAGTGTCCGTCTGGGTTGTTACCACCGCTTTGTGAGTGAAGTCTGCTGCCAAGCAGTAATGTGCAAGCATTACTGTGTTCCCGTTTGATGAGCAGAGTAGCCAGTGAAATTACTGGGCTTATGAGACTTAATACCTAATGTCTCAGGGTAACGAGCGCACTGCAGTGCTGCGCTGGCCTTTGTGTTTCAAAGTTCTGGGTGGCACTGCAATTGTTATGGGCCGGCGTTATGCTTACCATCTGCCAAACGACGAGCTAGTCTCGTTACCAAATAACATAAAAAAAAATGTAATCATTGAAGAGATGATCTCGCAGTAAAATCGTAAAATGAGTTTGAGCGTGGTTTGAGCTTTCGGTGAAGAAAACCATTGTGATGCACCATAGCATGATTAAAAGCTGATTTACTACTGATCGCCTGGTTAGCTAAAGCTACCCACCCATGTTATTGTTGCTGAAAGTAGAACCTCATAAAATCCGAACCATAAACCTACAGATCGGCGACCGATTTCCCTACAACAAACAAATGGTAACAATTCCAATGCTTCCTGTATGATAATCGAACATCAGTTACCAAACGCTCTAGAAAGGTGGCGATAAATCGGAATCTCAAACAATACCCACGACCAGAAGGATCTGCGTGCATCTAGGCCAAGACGTGTTCCAGTCCAGATCTTATTTCTAGATTCTCAGACTGGCGCACGATACGAGGCAGGCACCATAGTAGAAACAGAAGAGTATGGTATCTTTATATAGTGGTACAGCCGACGACGACTAGAGGTATAGAACTGCATCACCCGTATATGGTTGATATCCCTCCTGTCCGTCGTCCGTCCCAAGCGTTTTGCTTCAACCTTCATTATACGGACGGCTAAGGAGTGGAATTCTTTGACGGCCTCAGTTTTCCCCAATATCTATAATTCGGGAATTTTCAAAGCGAGAGAGTGAATAGTTTTCTTCTAGGCAAGCGTGCTACAACGTCGACTGCATATTCGCTTAACATCAGATGAGATCGCGGTAAAACGTAAGCTTATTTAAGGGGCAGAATTCAGCGCGCCGCTATCTCGCTCGCGCATCTCAACATTTTTGAAGATAAACAATCACTTACTATAATTATGAAAAATCGCATTCGGTGAAATTGCTGACAATAACATTACAAAGGTTATACAAAATTTTCATTTTGATCCATTCAAGTTTTCAAACCTAAAAATGGGATTTTATGTTTTGCCCATTTTCATGTATGAAATCTTGATCGGATCAAAATGATACTTTTGCCGTACCTTTGCAATGTCATTGCCAGCAATTTCACCGAATGCGATTTTTCATAATTATATTAAGTGATTATTTATCTTCAAAAATGTTAAGATGCGCGAGCGAGATAGCGGCGCGCCGGGTTCTGCACCTTAAAAAAAACAAACAGCTTCCCTAGCAAAGCGGTGGTACCAACACAGACGGACACTCGCAGAAGAGTTAGCTCTACCATGCACCTAGTAAATATCGCTTTATGAAGAATTTTTTTATACTCCACAGGTTGACATTTGACCACCAACTCACCAGATCTTAAGCGAGGATATGGTGGAAGACGGTGAATATGCTGAACCTAAGTAAATTAGAACTGGTTCTCAAGTGCACCTGCTGGTATACACCGATAGCGTTTGGCGACATATTTTGAACTTGATATAGTATACTTCTCTGTTTCTTCTATGGCGAAGGTAAACGTCTAAGCGCCGCCAGGCCGGTGCTTTATTGCCGCGGAGATATGCGTAGGACAGCCCAATGTGGATTGGATTGAGTTTATTTTGGACAGGCTTTATCGGAAGCGTGGTAAGTGGATTAGATCCGAATGGGTTGCAAATTATTGTAGCATTTTGGCGTTCGATGTACTTATCTTTACAAAATGGCTTCGAAATAGATTTGAAAAACTTTTTTTAATTCGTATTAGAATCTACTGCAGGTCGTGTACATACACAAACATCCAAGACCAGAGAATCATCTTTATGTTCACCACCCTAACTGTTCCTCGGCCGGGGATCGAACAATTTACCAGGGTCCTCCCGCATTGCAGACAGTATTGCTATCGACTTAGCCATAGAAGCAATTGCCGTTAGCTTACCGATCAATACTAAGAGTGATCAATACAATAATAATAAATGATGTTTATAATAACAGCGGCGCAAGTACGGATCTTTTTGATCGATAAAATTGACAGTTCAAATCGATAAAGTGGGTGTTATCGACTTTTATCGAACCTCGATACTTTCGACAAAAGTTATCGAATAGCTAGTTCGAATCCAAAGAGAATATAGAGCTACTACAATACTTTACGATCAGACTTCGGTACTCGCAACATTCGATAAATTTATCGAGCTTTTCGGTTCGACAAATTTATCGAACCGACTTCCGTACTTGCGCCGCAGGGGCCTTTGAGTTCATTGAAACCATTTGTTCTATCTATTACAATCGTTTTTACCGTTATCGTTATTACTTATAATAGAATCAGAAATTCTGATTACACTATCTTTATTTACCAGTAACAATAATCATAGGAGCTAGCGTCACTACATTGTATGTATACAATGCAGTACAATTATATTAATATGTTTTATCTTATTGTGGAATTCCAAGGCTTCGCGATATAGGAAGTCTCGAATTTTAACGAGGATATGATATATTATTCAAATTGTAGTTAGTAATTTATTTTACGTTACGAGAATTTCGATTAATGTTTCAGTATTTTACTAACTAATAACTGAAATATATAATGACTAGCTTCTGTCCGCGGTTTCCACCCGCGCTCCCACAGGAGCCGTCAAACCGATCTGTCAAATTAAATCAACTTGTCAACATTATAAAACTTTATTGACAGCTGTCAATGTCAATTTTTCCAGGATAAAAAATAGCCTATTGTTACTCTCCGGTCCATAAACTATATATATGCCAAAAATCACGTCGATCCGTTGCTTCGTTACTGCGTGAAAGAAGGACAAACCAACAAACACACTTTCGCATTTATAATATTAGTAAGAATTACAGATGCATTAATTGAGCCAATATCCAGAGTAAAAAAAGATTTGATACAACCAAACACACAATTAATTTTCTCACTTCCAAAGTATTCATTTTATGGACCCCTGATCTACGATGTTACTGTTAGCCTTAATATACTAATATTATTATTTTCTTCACAACCCCTATTTCAATCGACATTTCACACTCTGAATGAAAGCTACAAATGGCTCCAATAACTAAACCCCGTCGAATATCGGCCATTTTCTTCCATTTCACGTAAACTCCGAATCGCCGTTTAAGTAGTTTCCCTCATAACTAAGGGTGAGGGGACGGATGTGATGGGATGGGAAGAAAATGCATTAGGTAAATAGCGATTTATATTGTGGTGTCAACTCCATTCGCACATGTTAGGGGATGATTTAAGACGAGTCACAATGAGAGAGACACCCAAGAATAGAAGAAGGAATAGAAGAAATTTATATGATAACGGGCGAGTGTTCGTTTGGGTGGATCGCCGCTTTGCTCTTGTAAGCTAGCGCTAACCTCGTAATAACCATACTATATGAAGACAAAACACACGGAGAATATATTATACTGTATCTATCCGCGTATGTATTCATATAATTATGCAATACGATTCACTCAATCTTAAGAGCGACATCAAAATTGGTTAGGGTTAGGTGAGAGCACCTACGCATCAGCATGGGTTTAGTAGTAATGAAGTGGCACCTCAATTTCATCATTTCCAATTCAATATTCCTTTCAAAGTTCTTAAAACCAGAATGGATTTGAGATTAAAACCGCTTTGCCAAACTGAATTTCGATCGACAATCCTGCTATCGACGACGACGTATCTAAATTTTCTCGAGATTAAAGATACGAATTTTGACTCCTTGGAAGATAGAATGGAGAAAAATCTCCATAACATTTAAATCGATCGACATTCTTCCAAAGTAATGAACTGATTGTTCTGATTGTGAACTTGAAAAAACATTACCACCTGCACTAACTAAATAATACAACCACTTACTAACCTGCCATAATAAACGAAATACCTATTAGTATGTTTCTAATTTTTTAGACGTAAAAATATGTTAACAGAGCAGCGGCGCAAGTACGGAAGTCGAAACGATTAATTTGTCAAATCGAAAAAACTGATAAATTTATCGAATGTTGCGAGTACCGAAGTCTGATCGTAAAGTATTCTAGTAGCTTTATATTCTCTTTGGAGTCGACCTAGCTATTCGATAACTTTTCGAGACTCGATAAATCATAGATAAAACCCACTTTATCGATTTGAACTGTCAATTTTATCGAATTTTATCGATCGAAAAGATCCGTAGTTGCGCTGCAGAGCAGATTAAATAAAATTTTTGCAGAATATGAAACTCTGTTTAGTAGACGTAGGTATGAAACATAATTTTAATAAAACCAAACTATGGTACAAAATTCAAGTTCAGTTTAGTGATAGTGTGCCAATAAAATCGGGGCCATTGTTTGCAATACTTTTTTGCATTCTATCGACATGATAACACAAAGTCATACGTTGATACCAGAGAGCATGACTGCATGATGCAACTCGAAGCAGTCAAATGTAAACGTTTCGACAGGGGTGTCAATACGGGGTCAGGGCTGTCGCTTTTTAATCAGAGACGTATATATGTAAACCTTTAACAGTCTAATAGCTACATTGTAATTGATCATAGAACAGCTACGTACATAGTATTATTTTCATGGGGATAGATGTTAGTGTTTGACAATTAATCGAGTACGCTAAACGTATAAGACCTGCCTCTTGAATGCAATTGCCGAAACACAGCTATAAGGGCTTGGTGACCGATTTTCAACTGGGTAGCTATAGCCAGGCGTACACAAAAAAGGCCCTTCTACCACGCTATGCCTGCAATGCTTGCATATTACTGCTTCACAGCAAATTACACGAGGCAAGCAGTGGTAGGTGGACTCAGACTCCGTTTCTCAAAAGACTAAGTTCTACATTCAATAGTCAACTAGTAAAGTTCGCTACGGTCTCTCACTTTTCTCATACCCGATAAAGTAAATGTGATCGATGACCCAGAGCTGTTTTAACACGCGTCATTAAAGAAGTTAATGATAATCAGGCATTTTTTTTAATGGAATACTTTCTGAGTGGCACTGCTATTGTTATGGGCCAGGCTTACGATCAGGCTCTACAAACAACAGTCTATCTTGACCAGATAAATTAGATGAAACTGACTTTCGACCGCAAAGGGTTTGATTTTAATGACTCGGCCGTAAGTAACAATTTTACTGCACATCCTATAACCAATAAACCTCAGTCATAAACTAGAAATAACAAGCAAATATTATCATTATAAACATATTTCTAATTTCTTTTACAACCTCCGATGCAAATCATGACACTGTCGCCCCGCCTCAAACACGCGTTAAACATAAAACCTGCGAGACTTCCCACAGCCTAATAAACATGCGAAAGCAAATACCTGTCTAATTCCAAGCTCAAACAGTTTTTTTTTCATCCCGAGTGCCTACCACTAACAGTACTCAACGCCTACGAGCAGCTTTTGGATCTCGGTAACACTTACTGCGAACAAAACGTCTAATACATTCTGAACCTTATCGAAATGAAGGTAGGCCGAAAGTTGTCTGTTGAATACGCGGTTTCGTGGCGTATCTTTGCGGTGAACTGTCGCTGGAATCGTTCGACTACTTGACACGACCCTGCTAACGAACTGATGATGAAGTTTTAGGGCAACCTTAAGAGGATAACGAGCGCGCTTTCTGAATACCACAGCAAAGTGATTCAGAGAATTTTCAGAACGCTTTCGGAAGTAAACAAAGGTTTTCCCATAAAGAGTTTCAGTCAAATTTCACTGTGTAAATGATTGTTAAAAAGGAAATAAGTCTTTTGGAGATCTTTAGCGCATTGGCCATTGACTTCAACTGTGGGAGGTCTTCGTCAGATACAATAACAAAAAAGAAAACATGCGGAACATCAAAAAAGCTCTTGATAATAATCTGAGTAACATAACCGCACTCCCAGGAATCCCAGGCATCATTCCAGAGAACACGCCCGTTGTACTTCGCACACATGAAGTAAGAAAAGAAAAAAGGATGCAATAAAGAAAAGGAACAGACATGTTCGTCGTAAAGCCGGTTATAAAAATAAAGTTATTATAGCAGTGCAATCTTCAAGCACGAGTATTCACACGTTAAGTAACTATGCAAGAATGTAGGCAGACACGATGATAAGATAAAAATACGCAATGCGCACGTCATGACTTATTATATGCTAAAAATACACTTATCTAAATTTATGGATGTGTAAACATCGCAGCTTTATACATTGGAATGAAGCCGCATCGCAGAGAAAGGACTGCAACTAAGTTATTTACTGTTGTACAACTTTTACTTAAACCTAGCGATTAATACGGGGATTTTATAGCCGAGGTTCAGAAACGATGTTTAATGTTTAACATTCTTCAGGCTTATAAGTAATATAAATAACTATTCGAAAATATTTACTGCGGCTTATCAATATTTTCACTCAAGACCAACCAAAACGTTTTTTTTTCAATAAAGTAGGATTTAACTGTATCGGAATTAGTACCAAAGCGCGTTCAAATATGCAGAAATGTGTGTCAGTTTATACGTTGCATTGCAATACCATCTGGTCTGGATAGGTTCCAATGATTTCTATAAAGCTACTGTATTTTACTCAATGTAAATTACGCATTGTGAATGGGAGCAAATAAATCTTCATGTACAAGGAATGCACTAGTGGATTACAGTTAAACGGAAATGATAGATGTAACTGGAATTAATGCAGTGGATACTTCATACGTAAGCATAAATGTAAACGGAGCAATTGAAATTCAATACATAGGAAATGTTTAAGTCTGAGCATTAGTTTAAAATGTTCTCGTTGCAAATACAAGTGTAGAACACTTTATAAAGCGGTCAATGAACTAACATTTAACAATGAATAAACATTACAGACGATTAGATTCGTAACAAATTCATCATGTTAATGTCCGAGTCTGAATATGAAATGTGCGCACAATTCAGACCAATTCCACTCCAACATCTAGGTTCAGTTGTAATGGATGCCTTCCTTAAGATGAGAGATCCCTTTATAAGTAACATTTTAAAGGGACCCGCGTTTTGTGCTTCCGGGACTGTAGTGAAAATTTCCATAATTGCAAAAGGCACAAAGCAGAGAGCGGGCCAGACCCGAGTGGCGTACATAATAAGGGTTCACTATGACCCGAGCCGTGGCTTGTAATGCCCTGCACAAATATGGACAATTGAGATTCTATCTGGACTTTCGCACGGTCGGGAATCAGCTTACGGATTTACTGCAGCAATTTGAGAAGCTCGCTCAAATTGGGCATGAGCCAGTCTAGAGAATTATTTGCACTACGATTCGGAACGCAATCGCATTAAATTAGCTGCATTGACTAATATACTGCTACGAGAAACCTACATTCTGGACGGCTGATGTTTCTCACGAGACCATCTGTTTAAATAATAAACTTCACAAAAAGCAATATTGTTCCTTTTTGTAAGCATACAGAATTGGTCATTATGTATCAGAAGGCTGTCAAATTGATAATTCTGATCGTGAAGCCGTACGTGATCAGAAATCTTTTATAACGAAATTCAGCGAGATAGATTTAGGAGTCGGTTTCCGGGGAATCGATGTAATTTTTCCCGAGACAATAGGTTCTAATTCAGCGGGTGACGACGGCTGGCACGTTTTGGTTGTTTGAGCGGAGCAGTCGTGACTCGTGACGGACCATCTATTATGACGGCGCAGCGCCTCCGATGGGGACCATTGTTTTAGGAGTTTGTTAGCACCATTATCGTCGCGTTTATAGCTATTTATAGATAGCGCGGTAACGACAACAGCACGATAACGATATCTGTATCGGCGTTGTTATTGTTTAAATATATTTTCGCAGTTGACTCGGTTGCTGCAGTTTCTTTATCTCTGTTGATAATATACGTTAAGTATATTTGTTTATCTGTATCATTGATCAATGTAATAAATGTTTCTTTTTCAGATTTAAATTGAACGACTTGTTGGGTTATATTGGCAAAGTCACCCCATCATCACTATCAGCAACCGGAAGACGCCCACTGCTGAACGAAAGCCTCCCACATAGAACACCACTTGGATCGGCTACTCGCCTCTTGCAACCAACGGTATTTACCAAGTCAAGATTAAAATAATACGTCAATTTTCTCTAATACATTTCTTTTCTCAAGATCCCAATACATGTTCACGAATGTAAGCCCGTCAAGTCCTTAAAAGGCGGTAGATGGGCTTCAGATTTTGCACGCTCGGATCGCTGCCTTATACAACCGGGGTGATGGTCCTTAAGACCCGACGGGATGTTATCTGCAACGCCGCTATAAATAGACTTACAAAAACCGCAACTCTCAAGTTTGGCCGGGTAGGTAGTACCAATGAATCGCTAGTTATTCGCTTGACAAATAGGGGCAGCGTAGACGCTTATGCAAACGTACGTTTGCTTGTCAGAATAACAACGCTTTTGCGTCAAGCGTACGTTTGCATAAGCGTCTATACGCTGCCCCATACGCAAGCAAGCGTTATCGTCTAACTTATGCGACTAAGCTAGAATTTCATACAGAAGTTTCTATGGGTGACTAGCGCAGTGCCGTTGATGCCATTTTGCAATGTAGGGTATTTTCTAGTGCTCAGCTGGCTAGTTACCACCCTCAAGATGAGTATCACGCTAAGATTAGGAGTGACAAAATTAAACAATAAAAAATTATAATGATTAATAAATCAGACATGCTTATGCTAATGCTTATGATTGACAGCACTGGCATAAGTTGAGCTGGCACAGAAGACCTTATAGATATTAGATATATATGAAAGGGACAATCTGATAGGAAAGCCTAAATACCGTTGGAAAGTCTTTTAAATACCAGTGCCACCATACCAGTGCATTCTTAGAAATAAACAGTTTATGATACAAGAGGTAAATAGTGTTTACGTGCTCTAGATACTTGGTCTACTAGTCTACTTAAAGGAGCATCAGTTTTAAGTGTATTTAGAGTGGAAACAAGTTATAAATACTTCTCGGTACTTAAGCTGTTACAGACGTGAGGACATTAGACACAGCGCACTTCTATCTAGGCATTCGATATAAATATAATTACATAGCTTTCTTCTTGGCTAAACGACAATTTATAAGGCTGATTTAACAAGATTGATCATTACTTTTTTATGTGAATAATAGAGAATAGGTGTTTTTTTGTGCTAATAATTTTAATACGTATTTGAAGGTTTTCAAATAGACACTTAAATGCAAGTTTATATTACGTACACAATATATTAGATACTTAATTAAATTCTTAGGTAAATAACATCCTACCATAAAACTGTTTTAAAATATAATTATTATATTTAAATAATATAACTGACGTCAGCCGGCCTAGACATATTTGTTACTAGCTGTGCCTCGCGGCTTCGCCCACGTAGTCTAAGCTACTCCTTGCTCAGCTATCTGCCAGTGAAAGTCACGTCAAAATCGGTCCAGCCATTTCGGAGATTACCCGGAACAAACAGACAGACAAAAATTTTCAAATGGTTGTTTTGTTATAGGTACCGTATATAATTTCATATGCATTTAGTAAAAAGCTGTTATTTTGATATTACAAACAGACACTTGAATTTTATTTATTTGTATGTATAGAAGCATCCCGGCCGCGGCGTCAGCTTCGTTCCGCAAATTGGATGAACTCGCATTTCTGTAGAGTCAGCGAAGTGTTTATTATATCAAATGACGAAGTATCTACCCTTGTTTGTAAGATCATTTAAATCTCTGAATTATTACGAAATCGCCCAAAAACACTTCAAAAAATACATTTAGGTTAAGTCATTTTTCCACTTATGTCCAATAATACTAATGTAAGCACAGCGGATCACCAACTAATGACATAGATAGAAATCCAAATTTGAATCATGCCATTGGTTGGCGATCTGATCAATACTAATGTCATTGGGTGGCATCTACTGTTTGTTTACAATATTGGACAAGTATAAAAACACGGACGTTACACTACACATTTTTCTAAAGAGCCCGGATAAATTAGGCTGTTAACCCTATTATTTTAGGCTAAGTTGGGATCCTCTACGATTCAGACTGTAGCGTTCAAACGCCTACAGATTCTCTCTAAAATTAACCTCATTGGAATATTCAACAAGGAACGCCAAAACGAACGAAGCCTACCAAATTACTTCAATTATCTGAATTTGTAATAAGATAAAATGTAATTATAATGAAATAAACATGAATAGGGTTCAACAACAGATCTCTCAGATTCAACAGACGGATATTCCTTAGTTGATAAAGATCGATCAACTTTAGAATTAGTATACCTATTGAATTAAGATAAAGATAACAAGAATTCTCAGGTTAGACAAATTGGAAAGCATTTCTATCTGAGAGAGAAATTTAAATATTCTCATTCTAAAGATGCTCTCTCGTTATTTCAAACTTTAGAAGGTTTCTTGCTAACATTTATTATAATTATAGCCTTGTGCACGGTTAATAAGTGTTTTTGGGAATCTTTTTTGAAAAATAAGGAAGCAGAATGTTGTAAATGCGAAAATTCTCATTGTCTGTCTTCTCATTACCTGAGAATAAACACAATTCGGGTTTATGTTTTATGTTGGCTGATATTTACAGAAATACCTACTTACCCATCTGGTTTTATTTAAACATTAATTAAATAAATACGAATCAAATGAACGGAACTCTTTATTTACATATTACAAGGTAACGAAACGAGCCGATCACTTGTCTCATGGTTAGCGTAACGCCTGTCCATAACACGATTGCAGTGCCACTCGGACCTTTTTTTATGTTATTGGTAACGAGACGAGCTGGTCGTTTGCCTGGTGGTAAGCATAACGCCAGCCCATAACAATTGCAGTGCCACTCAGAACTTTGAAACACAAAGGCCTGCGCGGCACTGCAGTGCGCTCGATACCCTGAGACATTAGATATTAAGTCTCATAAGCCCAGTAATTTCACTGGCTACTCTGCTCATCAAAACGGAACACAGTAATGCTTGCACATTCCTGCTTGGTGGCAGACTTCACTCACAAAGCGGTGGTAACAACCCAGACGGACACTTGCTGAAGAGTTAGTCCTCCCACTAACAAAATACCTTTGAATACAGAGGCCTAGGATATAGCGTCACTAGTTATTGAGTTCAAAGCGCTTCGTGTATTCCTTTTTTCTTTTAGTCTGATCTCCAGACGCAAATACCAGTAACAAAACGCGGTCACTACGCAGAATAACGAAGTTTCGTCACGGGAGATCCGAAATCTCCATAAATGTTTCATGCTGTTTTATTTTAAGGGATACCCTTTTGATTAGGGCTGTCATAAATTTTCCTTGAACAAAGTTACGTTTGACTTTGAAGTTTTCTCTTGATCTATTATAGCAATTGACCTGCACGATATGGAGAAATGGATACTTAGATAGTTCATTTTTTTATTTCAGTTTTAATTGTTTACTAACTTTGCTAAGTGTTACAAAATTCAAATCCGTTATTATCGATACAATGAGCGCACTGCAGTGCCGCGCAGGACTTTGTGTTTCAAAGTTCTGGGTGGCACTGCAATTGTTATGGGCCGGCGTTATGCTTACCATCAGGCAAACGACCAGCTCGTCTCGTTAACAAATCCCATAAAAAAAAAAACAAACCATTAAGGGACTGTCTGGCGTAAGGTTCAAATAGGGCACGGCTTAAACGAGCAAGTATATTCTAGCTAAGTCCTAGCGGCTCCCAGATTTTATTCCGAGTTCTCAGACCCACTTTCCTAACAATGCTATGACAACCCTACTTCCGTCGGATGGGATATAATAGCGATGCGAGTGCATCAGAAGCACACATATATAAGTTATTTCTGAGGCGGCTCTAAAAATACGGGCTGCCGACACGGCGCCGCTGAAAATGCAGTTTTTATGCACCGCGCTGAACAGTTTGATGACCAAACGCGCAACATTCCTCTCTATAAGGATTAGTAGTTTTTTTATTGCATTGCAATAAAAATATAAGTTCTCATGACGGAGACGTTTGAATCATTGGCACGATTCTTTGAATCTTCCGCGTTTGGACGTTTGAATAATTTAAAGCGCTGCGGGAATTTTAATTATTTGTATAGATGTGTTAGTGGGAGGACTAACTCTTCTGCGAGTGTCCGTCTGGGTTGTTACCACCGCTTTGCTCGTGAATTCTGCCGCCAAGCAGCAGTGTGCAAGCATTACTGTGTTCCGGTTTGATGAGCAGAGTATCCAGTGAAATTACTGGGCTTACGAGACTTAATACCTAATGTCTCAGGGTAACGAGCGCACTGCAGTGCCGCGCAGGCCTTTGTGTTTCAAAGTTCTGGGTGGCACTGCAATTGTTATGGGCCGGCGTTATGCTTACCATCAGGCAAACGACCAGCTCGTCTCGTTACCAAATAACATAAAAAAAAAAAAAAAAAAAAAAAAAGATGAAGATGGTGGCGTGTTCTCGTGCTGGACTGGCAGCTACCATATTTAAGATGAAAATCTGTGGCCACGCACCTAGGAGTGTGTTACGGCTGCTGCACATGGGACACGGTTCCCGTTCTAGATTTACCGTGTTTCTCGACTTCGACCACATCGTCACTTACATTGAGCCGAGATAGTACGTAATTAAGCGATAATTAGATTAAAAAAAAACATTACACTACTTTTTGGGCCTCTGGGTAGTTCGTTGTTAAACAGAAGACGCTCATGGTAGCTGTCTAAGCCGGCCGTTCAAAACTGCGACCACCCACCGGACGAAGATACGCCACGATTTCTACCGTGCGGCATAAGGCACACAGCGTTCGCCGTATGCCGTAACAGTATCTTCCCAAGTGGCGACTGACTAAGCATTCACAGGGGGCAGTATACCCGAGAAGACATGCTTCGCAAACACGCTATCTCTCCGCAAACGTGACGGAAGTTTGATGCAATATGGCGCGTACAGCTTGACAGTGGTCTTGTCGCAAAATTATTACTTTGATGAAGAACATAGGCATATTAACAATGGTTTATTGAGGACCGCCGTTGTCATAGGCGACCGAAGAAAAACGATTGTACTACAAAATACCGAAAGTGCCTAAAATGATCTGTTTGCGATGAAACCATTGTCATTTTAAAACCATTTATTTAGTAGAACTGGGGCGCAGATACAAGTCCGTCATAGTCTCGGTCTCGCAAATCTTTTTGAGCTTACTGAACATAGGCCTCAATGCGAAACCGCGTATGACACAGTTGAGTGGTTAATTTTCGCGCAAGTGTTTATGTACGAACATAGCTCGTTACGTGGGTGGTATAATGGTGACTTCGCCGACCCATATCCGCGTTCTTCTGACATGTACAGTATGCTTACTGCACTGCCCCTCGCACTAACTTCAGAGGGCTCAAAAAGTTTTGCGCTATTTCATTACGATCTCATCGCATTCCATCAGGTAAGATCGCGGTCAAAAGCCTAAAACGCAGCACGAAATAAAACGAATAACGCTTGCCAATTGCTGACCTAAAAACCGAGTTGCTTACATCGGCAGAAGATAAAGCAATAACATAAACTTGATTTACGATGTTCTTATACCGAACGTTAATGGTGAAAACGTTAAACCCATTCAGTTTATAAGTTATAACTGAGATATGTGATTGTATTAATGGAATAGCGAGTCCGGTGAACGTGCAACCTGATTGATATTAGGAGTGCAGTAAGTTTACAGGTTTAGCGGAATAGGTAATTTCACGTCTGACCTGAATAAAATAAAATAATCCAAATATTTTAGTTCTTTTAAATAAGGAGACTGGAAAGGTGGCTGCTTTATGGTTAGATTATACCTACCAATTGCAGAGCTTCGTATTGGAAAATCTTCAGACGCACTGCATTGTTTTTGTTACCTTGCCACACCAGTTATTGAAGTGTTATGTGTACAGTATTTATATTAGCCACAGCGAATTTGTATCATTTCAAAGTGTGATCATTTTATTTTAACACAGCAGCGCAAGATCGTATGCCATCTATCCTAATCCAAAATGAACTAAATCATCAGGATGTTGCCTCGCTGCTAAGCTAGTGAGCCGAAAGTGTAACGGACGGCACCATAAAATTGGTCCAGGAGAACCGCATCGGATTCCTGGTAAGTGCTTCACCGTTCTTGTTCGTCAGCAATCTAAAACCCACTCAATTTTCAAATTACCAAAGAATAATTAAGCTACGCGCCCAATTTATAACGTTTTTTTGGCGTTCGGCGAGTCAACATCCTGATGATGCCTTGTGTAGAGGCGAAACACGTGTCGAAGGTCGGCTTGAGTTTGGTTATGCTGAGAAGTTAAAGGCGTCGCGAGTAAGTAACCATTGTTTACTAACAAATTGACTAACTTTTTGAGTTCCGCGTTCTGAGTTGCAGCCAGACCGGAGGCGGTTCACATATTCCAAGCAAGGGTTATTAACTGATTAAATAATACTATTGTTGCGAGCTCAAGAAAGTTTTTATTTTATAACATACCAACCCAGGTTTCGTACTCCAGCGTTGCGCGTTACGTATGGTTAAATTCAGTATAGATCGAACTTAGGCCATTAGACATTCTTTATCGCGGAATTGAAACTATAAATTTCCCACATTATATATCTCATTTAAAATGGACGTCCGCAAAGTAATGCATGATTCCATCAAATGTCCAAACGAACTAATTAAAAAAGATGATACACAATAACGCATAGTGATAAAATTTACCATTAAAACGCACCTGATATCGGAGCCTTAACGGTAAATAATCCATCATTGAGTCACATAAAAAATAAAATTAATTTTCTATGACTGTCGGCTAAAGCTTGTCGAACGCGCGTGTTATATCTATAGGCAATTTACCAGGCACAGTAGTTTTTATGATAATTCTGCGGTTTCAACATCTTGACCACTTAATGCAAGGCCGTACATCGTACACACAGGTCGCCGTCTGCGACACACATAGCATGCATTCTTTCTTTATCGAACTGAATGTTGGGCATTTAAAGATTTGCAATGCTGTCCGAGCGTCGGTCGCCTAGAAATCGCGCATTCGCATAGATTCTAGGAGTTGGGATTCGCGACTGGTGAACGTAAATACGATAAAATATAATCTATTACCAGTAAGATAAGTACCTACGCAGATTCATTTTTATTCTTGTGATTTGTTGTATGATTGTTGTATTTTAATATAATGTTGTAAGTCCAGAATAAATGCTTCTTTTCAGAATAAATCTTTCTTTCTTTGCATAGAAACATTACCTACGTCAACCCCTCAAGACAAATAGCACGATCCTTGGAGGAGATTAGTACTCGAGCCACTACCATCCACCGAAGCGGAGAAGGCTAAACACATTAAGCAGGCAGGCTGCGTGTTCTGGTCTCATCTTTAGCTTTCTCCGTTTTCTGTACTTTGTTGGATGATTGATTGACCTTAGAACTACATCACGTCTCTGCGGCGCAAATACGGAAGTCGGTTCGATAAATTTTGTCGAATCGAAAAACTCGATAAATTTATAGAATGTTGCGAGTACCGAAGTCTGATCGTAAATTATTGTAGTAGCTCTATATTCTCTTTGGATTCGACCTAGCTATTCGATTACTTTTGTCGATAGTATCGAGGTTCGATAAATTATATAAAAAGTCGATAAAAACCCACTTTATTTATTTGAACTGTCAATTTTATCGAAATTTATCGACCAAAAAGATCCGTACTTGCGCCGCTGGTTCCTTATAAAACTACTTAAGTAAAAATATAAGCAAGAAGTCCACCAGAACAGAAACCAAAACCTACTTGTGCAACTACTGCTGGAAGGTGAATAGCTGACAGAGCCGCAGTACTTGATAATACTTACATACAAGATCTTCAAATTGTAGATCATGTAAGCCAGGCCGGTAGATTAAGGTGGACCCGTTGGCGTGTGAAACATTAATAAGGAACTTCTAAACACCCTTACTGCTAACATGTTGTCTAGTAGACATAATTAATTTGATGATCGGAATCTCCTCGTATATGTTGGGAATGGTCAAAGTTTCCATTTGGTACGTTGGGCTGTACTCGTTATGCAAGGTAGGTGCGTGCCGGTGTTACATAAAACTGGAGAAACAATTGCGATCACACTTGATGATGCATTTGTTAAAATTTAATGCGTTTTCTAATGGTTTTCAATTTCAGCAATGCAGATAGCATTGCAAACGGCTCATCCGATGGAAATCGGCTACGCACAGATTCGTCATCTATACAGCGGTAATATGTAGTAAGTATCTATGTAAATAAGATTTGAATAATAGACATTTAGCGGGAGTGAGAAAAAAAAAGTATTGGCAACAGAAAGTCAAAGGAATCTGATACGTCCTCTAACTTGTTCTGAAGTTGATTGCACAATTATTAACGTCTCTAACTGTCACACCAGTTAGCTGATCTCGCTATTCATCACAGCCATGCGCTTATTTTATACAGGTACCACAAATAAAGTGTTAAGATACGTCATCCTGTTGGGTCACTAAGGTTTCAGCAAGGGTATTATTACACTTTACTGCGTGAACTGTATCGATTTGGTTGTCCATCGCATCGGATCCCGTTACAAGATCTCGAACCGATGCCACGCGACCTAAAGCAATAGACACGCATTCCTCGGTAACGATGGGACGTTGCACGTGAGCATAGTGTGTGCAATCAATTTGCTTTGCATTACAACTGCGAGGTGCTGCCAGACCTGTCAAATTTCCAACATTATAAGGATCCTGTCTAAACTACTAAAAAAAACTGTGGGCCTTCCTGAGTGATGCCATTTTTAACCACCGATGCAAAAAGGAGTGGTATTATAAGTTTAATGTTTGTATCAGTGTGTCTGTCTGTGGTATCATGGCTCCTAAATGGATGGACCGATTTGAATTTAGTTTTTAAATTTTACTACATAGTGTTTTTGATAAAAAGAAATTGCAAAAACCTAAAACTAGTGTGTCTGTAAACCCTTACAGTGCCGACCCCTTGAAAAATGGGACAACGGCAGGAAAGAGGATGATGATAATGTTTTTGATAGCGTGAGCATAAAATCGATCCATAATGTGGAATATAATATAGGTATCTATCTAAGTTCTATTTTCTCAGTGATGTCCACGATTATGAAAGCAGCTAATAAAAATATCCTAAACAGTGAAAATGAAAATGATTAAAAAACAGGCTTCGACTAAGAAACAAGCGATTATTAAAGGAAAACTTGTATATTGGTAACACCGTGCAACGGTGCAGTGAAGTTTGCGTTGAAGATGGGCAGAGGAATGGACAAACACGGCTAAGCTATTATGCATAATCAAGTTTCCGCGAGGCGTCTTGGCATTCCGCGAATGCCGATCTGTCAAGCGTTCAGGAGATTTAGCGCTTGTGAAAATCAGCTAGGAACGTTCCGACAGAATAACGGAAGACTAAGATCTATTATATGATAATATTGTATTGTTGGCAACACCGACGGAAGATAGTGATATTAAAAAGGCGATAATGATGTATTGTCGAATGAAGCGAATGATGTAATAAGATCAATACGGAACAAGGAAAATGTGTTTCTAATCAAAATGAGAAAGCTAGGATACGACGAGCGCGTTTAAGTTTTATACAAAACACGATCGCTAAATGTAAAAAAATAATAATAAACAAAGATATTGATGGAGGTAAATAAATATCAAGATTTCGAATACCATATAAAGTGTTAAAAGTACAAACGTTATATTCATGCGCAAACCCTATAAAACTTATATGGCCCTATTAAAGTAATTGATAGGGTGGCGGCCATCAAAATATCTTAGTTTACGATGACAATAATTGAATCTATTTAGAATAACACCTTTACGGCTACTGAATAATTTATGACGCAGTGTGGTGCATTAGCTTTAATACCAAAGATCAAGGCATTAACAAATTTTGGGGTTCTGTCGTAAAACTCATAAATAAAGCGTTAACCGATGACTTTGACTGATTGACTACCTTTGTTAATTCGTCGTTTTGTTTTATTAAGCTATCGTTTCATCTCACATGAGTGAGATAGTGACTGAGGGTCTAAACAAATTGCATCCGCTACGAAGCTATTATCGCTATCAATGATGTCCATGGTAGATTTTTTAAATCTCAATTTAACTTTGTTAATAACGCTTGTAGAATGAGAATCGATTCACAGCGAATGCTGTTTGACTAGGTCCTCTGATTAACATTACCATGATCGAAAATGGGATGTTTAGTCTAGATTGAAAACTGTCATTTAAGGGGATGCTCGACAACACGTCTGGGCTTAGAAACAAATTTGCAAGTTTTCAAGTAAAAAAAACATCTAAAAGGCGAAATTACTGGAACATACAAACACGGGCTTGGCGACAAATTTGACAGACAAGACACGTTGTTACCGTCGAATTGTCGGCACAGTAAAGCGCCATCCAAAGACTTAAATGCAACTGCTGGAATACACTAATAGGCGCTTCATTACAACTTTGCCAGTTTTCAAGAAGAAAATCTAGTTGTACTATATGAGGCAAAATAGCGGCGAATCGCAATTCTACAAAGAAGCCGAGGTAAAGTGCAACCCTATAAAAGAAACAAAAAAAGATAATTTATCGAGTTCAGTGAGCGTTTCAGTTAGCGGCGTAATCGTCTACGTGGAACAATCATGTATTACGGCAATTAGGTGAATATTCGCAATTCGAATGCCGAGGCGTGCACGGAAAACGGACGGCGACGGCGCCAAACGGCACAATATCGTCGTGCTCATTTTTTAAGTTCTGTAGGGCTAACATGCGCACCGTGACAAAATTTACTCGTGGCGTTATCTCGTGGAAAGAAGAGATAACTAGTCTTCTCGACAACCGCTAACATGGCTTAGCGAGTTTGTCGTTTCGTTTTGTCATATGACGACAAACACGAACGGTTCTATTATCTGTGTCTCTTTTGTCGACAAACGCTAACATGGCGCGTCAAGTTTTCTCATTATTTGTCTACTTTTGACGAGTAGTTTGTCGTCGAACTTTTTGAGGACGAGTAAAACTGTAACACGGTAACTAGTGTTCTGTGATACCCTGATACCTATATAATTTGTGTTTCTGTTCTGTGACTATTACTGCCAACGACTATCTCCGAAAGCATAGGTACATACTGATCTGTGTCCGAAAGCGTGATAATGGCAGTACCATATTAGAATTATGTTTTAACTATAAATGAAGAGCGCGAGCGACGCAAAATTCAAAGGAAAGTAGGTAGGGACGAATAAAAAATTAAAAATGTTACTATACATATGTACTATAGCTGAATTTTTAAAGTAATTCATTTGACCACTGAATTTCTAGAATTATTAAATTATTGGTTTTATTTTTTGACACTTTAGTATAATTAATAAGAAAAATTATAACATTTGATATTATATATAAGTACCTATAGGAAATGAAATATGAATTGTGTTACGATTATTGTGTCATTCGTTTTTTGTAATATTTTCAATTCAAGGATAGTTAATTATTCTAATATTTGCATGTCACAATGAGCTGTAACAGTTGTTTATTTAGATATTTGTTTGGTTTTATTTACAAAAGAAAACATTAAAATTTTATGGACGACATCGAGACTACATTTTCTATATGTACTGGGATCTCGGACATAGTTTAACGATATTATTTACTTAGTAGTGTTTACTTTACGTTTTACTCACATTTTTCTGCCTGGCAAAATGCAAGCAATTTTTAAAGTAAATAACTATAATAATCAAATTAACTCAACTCAATTCTTATGTGGAATAATCTAATACTTCTTCTTTCTTTATTTCCTATATGATAGTGTGTAAATAAAATTCAAATTCACAACAGCCAGATAAGTCACATTCCCGGAGTTTTGGCGGGAATGCGAAAATGTGCTGTTGTTGATTTTGTGTTATTTACTAAAACCTGTGTTTTATCGAGTGTTAATGTGTAATAATGGTGGATTATTAACCATTAAGTGTTCGTAAACGTGCATGAGTGAAAGGAAAATAGTACAAAGATGAAAAACGTGTATTTTCGTATTCTCAAATTCAAATTCAAAATTCAAATTCAAAAGTCTTTATTCAAATAGGCCCCAAAGGAGCACTTATGAAAGTTAAAATGACTCTAACAGCCGGCCTCTGCAACATTCATCTACCCGAATCACAGACTAAAACTAATCCTATCCAAAACTCCATAGAAGCTTCAGTAAATTATCCACCGCTTTACTGAAGCATCACTTCGACTTGACCGCGCCTAGACTAAACTTTAACGACTTTTATTTACCAAAACTAGAGATTTATTATAACTTGACACTGGCTAAATACGCAAATCGCGTGGAGCCAAATACAAAACAAACAAAAAAAGTCATATTCCCGATATTTATTTGTCAACTTCACTAAAATGTCATTGTTATGAACGCGTTCACACAGCAAATTAAATAAAACTATAGTAAATAAGACAAATTGAATGAACTAAACCGGTGTTGCTAATCACATGGCAGCACTGGTTTGGCGTCCATTGTCTTCGAAGAGATAATAGTCTCTCGTGTTTGCCATGTTAGCATAATCGACTAAAACGTCGTCCGCGAGAAATCTTGTCGTAGCGCGCGCGCCATATTGCTACTTTGCCATGCTAGGCCAGCTGGACACACTGAGCCATTGACACAATAGCACGTCTGCAATATTGGGACCCCGACGAAATCTCTACTCACAAAAAAGATAACGAAATAATCGCCAAGATACGACATCGATACCTATATCATTGCTCCGAATATATCGATGTACCATGAGCGCCGTGACAAAATTTTGTCGACGCTTATATCGTGCATTTATCTCGTATTCGCAGGAGAAAAAACGAGACCAAACAGTAGACTACATTTTGTCGTGGTGCGCATGTTAGCCTGGCAGGTGGTATTACTAGTCTACGAGTAGGTCTCTTCTGTGAGTGTTTGTCTGGGTACCACCGATTTTAAAGTTCTCGTCTCGTTACCCATAGTATAAAACCAACCTTAGCATGAATTGTAAATGTGAACATCAGTAGGCAGTTGTGGATCATATAACAAATTGAATCAAAAGATGTGTTTAATTAAAGGTCATATTACTTGTCTCGAAATAAACTAAATGATTCGTCAAAATAATTTATATCGCTTTGCTTTCGGATTCCGGAACGTCTGCAACGATTCGCGTGCACGCGGACAGATGACTCGTTCCACCTCTGTTCGCTCAGTTATAAAAAGGCTTTATTGTTGCGCTGCCCAATCGCACGGGTGAGTTATTCCAACTTCGGAGCCGCATCGCCGAGGCCGATCCATCTCCGGCTAATTCCAGAACGGTAACACGACAGTTTAATAGAGAACGAGCGGTTACAGTAACCGTTCCAGAATCTGT
This sequence comes from Crocallis elinguaria, assembly GCA_907269065.1. Classification (NCBI taxonomy): domain Eukaryota; kingdom Metazoa; phylum Arthropoda; class Insecta; order Lepidoptera; family Geometridae; genus Crocallis; species Crocallis elinguaria. Next base: position 2,513,293 of record OU026079.1, on the reverse strand, counting down.
ACCAAGGCCGACCGTACGAGGCGAATGTCGATGCGAATTCGCAAGTTTATGCTTTACCGTCGAAGTTAAACACCCCAGATGTCGAAGATAACGATCGAACGTGGGCGGTGCAAACTGCAGAACCACTGGTTTCCGTAAAACATGTGGTATTCAGAATTGGGTCGATTGGATAAAGCATTACATTCAAAGCTGTTTTTCGATTTTGGGAGCGTTGAGCAGGAGTGAGCTTCAAAAAAATTGATACGATTAGCAGCTGTAATGACTTAAGATGTTTAACGCGTTGCTGCCCATTGCTGGGTAACGCATAGCCAGCGTGGGCCGAGCCTGAATCGCCGCATGCCTCGGTTCATAACGATTATATGGTGTCACGGAATAGCCATCAAATTCAAGCACGCTCCATTATTAAAACTTAACGTAGGAAACAAAGACTCGTTTCGTGTGGGAGGCAAAACTAGATATCTATGCTGATATCATATTTTAAGTCTGAAAAATGATTTTGTGTTCTTATTTGAAATGATAGCCTCTGTCCTGAACTGTGTTGCTGAATTACATTCTCAAATTGGGATTTAACGTAGAGGTTTTTTTTGCTCTTGCTAGGTTTATGTTAGGCCACTATCTCAACTAATTTTAAGTGACGATGCTTCGAAGGTTATGCGTAAAACTTAGAACGAAAACTGCCTTTGAAGAGCGACTTTCGGAACATACCGAACGGATTATACGGAACAGAGTTTCATAAGCTAGTCAAGTGATCACTGTATTTTTTTCCATTCTATAAGGTAACAAGTGCTAGTTAATTTATTAGTCAAATCTATGGTTGAATCACTATGTTTTCCTTCACTGAAAGCTGAAGCTGATAATAAGATTAGACTTTCAGGTCGAAAAGCAACCTCACTGCCGCTGAGCGTGCATAGCCAGGATGACGTCTTTGTTTATGACGGATTGGTAGACTAGAGTCTACGTTCAGAGTATATGTCTACTTACAATAACATCACCAATTTGCACAAAATTTGCGACAGAAATATGCAAAGAGAGCGGTAACTTTATCTCTGCAAAAGGTAAAAATATTCCCACTAAAAATTTAACGAATGTGGGTAGTTGTGCGCAACATGCGAATATGTCAAACGATATTACAACCATGATTAGAACATCCACTCTGGGCGAACGGAAATAATGGCTTCCTCATTCACCACACAAAGTGCTAAGATGAATTCTTTGATAAAGCGTATGATTTATATCCCGTAATTAAGATCTGGAGGCCTTAAATCGAGATAGATATCTCCCAGTCTAGACAAACGTGATTTGTGGCATACCATACCACATACCACTATAATTTAAATAGCTATATTTATAATCTAAGTATTCTAAATTAAGGTCTTGCGATTATCAGGGCAGGACATATACCCCGCATTGCACATGTTCTGCACAAGCAGTGCTGTGCAACCAGTAATACGTTTCAGTTTTAAAGTTAGTTGTTAAGTTGTCAATTTTTAACCGACACTTATAGCTACGTAAATATAAACATCTAACATTATCAGTCTCTTACACTCCCACTGCTGGGATACCGGCCTTCTCTGAGGGAGAGAGGTATGGGCCATAATCCATCACGCCAGCCCAGTGCGGCTTGGTGGATGTCACATGTCCTCGAATTGTGTGGTTCTTGAAGATGCGGGTTTCCTCACGATGTTTTCCTTCACCGTTTTAGAGCGAGTGTGAATAATCCGCAAATAACTTGATATAAGTCATTGGTGCGGGCCGAGTCGAGATTCGAACTATGGTGCGTAGGATTGAAAGTCGCACAAGTTCCAGCTCGGACACACTCGCTCTAAACATCTAAAACATTGTTTAAAAAATAAACGTATACATATACAAGTGAACCATTATAATGTTAATTACTAAATATTTGGCAACGACCGCGGCGCAGTCACGAAGAAACTGTCATGACAGAAATTTTGAATCATTAAGCATGTCGAAGAGTACATCCAGGAAAGTGGGTTAACTATGACAAATAGATGACAAGAGATTTACATCGAGGTGTTCTTAATGATTCGATAAATAAAACATACATTATGGGAAACTACATACATGATGAAGCAGTTGTAGATCATTATGAAGACAGCCTCCACCCGAAAAAAAGGTGTTGATTTATATAAGGTGTAGATGTATATGTAGTATCGATAGATCTATCCAATTCTCAAGAAACCATGTAGGTACGTTGACTCTTACTATAACGAAATTTTTAAATCGTACTATAATGAACTAGTTAGTGATACAAAATTGCTTTTAAAAAGCGAGGAACACTTCAATGACAAGTCTAACCCAAATTTGATGATACTCTATTGATGATATTCTATGACTAATCGCATCAATCACAGAAGTCTGCATTTAGCAAAATAGGTCCCCGAGTAACCAATTTTCTTCAACACTAAATAAGGTATTAAATACGTATGCAGTTTTCAAATATGTAATCGAAAAAACAGACTTTACTACGTTAATCCTATCGAACAAGTTAGTTGCAATCTGCAAAGTATTCCGATCGAGCTTTATTAATTCATTGCGGATCCAATGCGCGGCAACTTCATATTTCAATAATAAATAACGTATAAAAGACAAGCGAGACAATAACTGGCATTTAGAAACGAAACGAGAAAGCTTGCTCACTTCCCGGTATTCATTCATTACTTAACCTGACCAGTCATGATTCGGAATTAAATTATGATTAAGATTATAGTAGGAGCGTTGATAATGCCCCAAAAATTTGGTTAACTCTAGCAGAATTAGTGGTTGTTGAAGGTTAAAATTTAAAAGATCCAGTTGTGATTTTAGACAAAACCATATTTCCCATAGGCCCAGAACATTTACCTATGTTTTGGCCGTTCGTGTTGTGAAATTTTTTTAAGTTTTACCAAACTCTGTAAATCTTTTATAGCGTAGATATAAAATCCTCTTTAATTTTCGACATTAAAAAATGTATGATATTGACAGACAGATCAAATAAAAACAAATGTCAAATTATTAAGCCAATTTGTCTATGGTTTCATCAAGCAAGCTGATGAAAACGAAGTTTTTCATTCTAATGGCAACATTTTGTTACATAGTCTTCCTTAGCGACACTAGTTATCAGAACTTTACCGGACGATTATGAATAAAGAATTTTAAAATACGTTCGATAGCCTTATGAGACGTTTTAATCAATTTAGGTACACTATAAACCTTCGATAAGAACTTTTTAAGAATAAAACCGTTATAGGTTCAAGAGACTTTCAAACGTTTATGCGCCGAAAGTGTATTTCAAAATGATGCTTATGCACCTGTAACAATGGCAAGGAGTATCTAATCATAATCACCATCGTTATGATTTAAGATGACATCATAAGTTTCGTAACCCACTCATCGATCTCAATGGATCACAATACTCGAGTTGTTCGAGACTGGATGCTTCCCATTGTAAATATCCTAACTTGTTTTGTAGAAATCGACGACGGATTGTAAACAATCGATAACAAACAACATCTCCATCGGTCGGATTGAGAGAATGCTGAATGGAGCTCGATTGATTCGAACTGAGTAAGAGCTAAATCATAAATTACGCAAACCTTTTCGCAAACAAACGGTTATTGTCTAACGAAGAGTCGACTTCCAAATGATATGACATAACCTTTCATAGATCATTAAAGTTGAAGGGGTAAAAGAGCAAACGCCACTGATTGAAAGGATTGTTTGACAAAGGAACTCTCGTTAGTCTCAACAAAAAGCCCAGCCGAGAGAAAAGTTAATTTTAGAGAACTGAATGGATTAATTCTCATCGAGCCTTCGGATTTAATTTGTCAACGCCGCGCCAGGAGTTTAATGAAACTAGCTGAACTGCGCCAAGTTTTTGTCGTGACGCGGTGAAAGGATTTAATTCAGTACATTACTTTTCAGCTGTCGACAATTTTGAATGTTAAACTTAAAAGTGTCACAAGATCGATCGACACTCTTGATGATTCAACAAATGAAGTTGGAATTCGATGAAGACAGATTTATGGATGTAAGACTTTTGTATCTTAATCGGGTTCTGGGCATCATGCTTGTAATAAAACGAACGATATGCATATAGTAGATCTTTGATTTTACAGATAGTTCAAATACCTCAGGGCTTACGGCGCTATTAATAAGCTGGCATAATCCTCGCTGCACCGAGGCGTGTGAAGTGGAACGAATTCGGTTGGGTTGGACAGGCGGAGCATGTGCGTCAGTGGCTCATCCTGCATCACCCTGCCTGTCCTTCACCGCTTGTTAATGACCAGATATAATTAGACACGGCGATTTGTCATGCCATGTGAGAGGAATTCGTGATTCCTACTTGGCTGGAGGCGCCTAAACTATTTGTGAAATATGTAAATGATTTGCAGCATTTGATAGGACTGTTAACGAAAAAGCTGCCATAAACAATAGACATTTTTGATTACAGCAATGATCAAATATTGACTTAAAGAATGGACTTTTATTTCTTAAAGCTGTAACTAAATGTTGTTACAGATAGAATTGACAAAGCGATATACTTACTGATAACCGGTCCCAAATTATAAAATTTTATATGAGCAGTCAAAAAGCATACCTGAAACAAAACCAACAAAATTAGTTATCTAGATACTAGAGCTTCTGGAGGATAAATCAAGTTCCGAACAAAGAAGTTGTTCTGTAATGCTCGATTAAGTTATAGTCATTGTTGTTTAAAAACACAATTCATAGTCCTACTATATTGCCTTGTTTTGTGCGGAACAATAACGCTCAGAACAATAGCCACCTGAGTTCGCCTAATCTATACATCTCGCAAAACGTGAGCAAAAAGACTTATTCGATTCTATTTTCAGTATTCTATGACCAACGGCCACAATCCTTTTCTTTGTCCGTTTTTTCTATAAACGAAATACGAGTGCATAAATGATTTATTTCTTCTAGCACCATAGGGAAATTTATTTCAGTAGCTAGTAGCGACTCTATTTCAAAAAGAAGCCAGTCTGTGCATTAATTTAAGTGGTTTAAGAGCAATACGAATACCTACATTTGCGAAATATTACTTCGACCTGAAAAGTTTTCTGACGATAATCACAAACTATGAAAACTATCCAAACCGTCACATTTTGAGAATGATGAGGGTTACCCTAGAGTGGCCTAAAGAATAGTTTATGGCCACACACATAGTCAACGTAGGGCCAATGAGGGCCCAGCCTAAGTGGGACAGACGTGGGCACCACGATGTCACAATTTAGATATACTTATCGACTTCCATCAAGAAGTTCGATTCGGCTCACACATACTAACGCACCTGTTTACATAGTATCTGAACCAAAGTTAAGATTCTTAAAGTAGATCTGTAACTTAAATTTACTTTAAACATTTAATTTCCGAAATAGAGCCGTAATAGCCGGAGTGGAGAGTTTTAGGCTGAGATTCAGAGACGAATCTAAGCGTGGACTCACGCTTCCATACGTCAAAACTCTATACAGTTTTGACATATGAAAGCCAAAGTCTACGCTTAGAATCGTCTCTGAATCTTAGCCTTAGTGGCGAGCGGGAAGGTAAAGAACACACTTATCTTTATAAATCGTGCTCCTGTGAACGTCGATGAGACAAACGAAAAACGCAAGCATGTAGTAGGTAAATTCGTGTTTTTTCTACCTATTATCCAAACACGACCCGAATTTTTACTATTTAGTAGCATAGAGACCCCGTGCAATCGTGCATGGCCATTTAAGGCAATTGCAATATACAGAGAACTAGTCTTATATGAGCCCGGTATTTGATACATGAATTAACTTAAAGCCGCCTACTTCAATATTCACATTGTCTTTGTTTATTTATAAGTTTGCATTGTTTATGTCCCAACTCGTCTGAGCTGTTATACTGTCTCCATCATTATAGCAATGCCGCAATGTAGGCAAGGTGCTTCTGATGCAACTTCCTCTGCGCCCACCAGCTACAGCTATCTGCCGTGCCAGAATCTACCGTATGGAGGCATTATTGTAGTTTTTCGGATATCGTTGCAGAATCTCAATGCATGCAGATGCGTTCTATACTTTAAATGAAACATTTCTTGTTTGTAAAAAATTATCATATATTAAATTTATTCCGTTGTTGGAGAAACGATCCATCCATACATATAAATAAAATTGAAGTGTCTGTTTGTAATATCAAAATAACAGATTTTTACTAAATGCATATGAAAGTATATACGGCACCTATAACAAAACAAACATTTTTTTAAATTTTTTGTTCCGGGTAATCTCCGAAACAGCTGGACCGATTTTGACGGGACTTTCACTGGCAGATAGCTGATGTTACAAGGAGTAACATAGGCTACTTTAATTTTAGAAAAATAATTAGGGTTCCGCGCAAAAAAAATAAAAACCATATAATCCAAAATATCCACGCGGGTGAAACTGCGGGGCAGCAGCTAGTATCTAATAAATTATATAAAATAGAGGATTTACAGCTGACCATCAGACAGCTGAAAGCCCGAGGGACTTTAAGGAAATTAAATGTTAAATGTTAATGCAACTAAATGACTTACAAACGTTATTTAAATTCTGTCCTCAAAAGCCTTATTAAAGTCTATTACAGCTAATTCCAAAGTTAAATTGAGTGTGACAAGAGTGATAAATCCTCGGTGCTATGTTATTATCAGTTAAACGCGAAAATTGCTGGTTGCACTTGTTATTACCCCGCCGCGCGTTCTCCGCATTTACTTTCGACTTAACAATCTTTATGCTGTATAGATAGACATGCAAAAGGAGAGAATAGGTGTTTTGCAGTGTGGTCCAAGATATCAAATTACCGATACGTAGTTGCTCGTGTTGCATCCCTACGATTTTGCTTGGTAACGCGGGATCTACGTTAGAGGAAACCAAGTAAGCCAAGAATGCTTGATGTAGGGAAAAACATAAGAGAACATATCCAAGTAGGCATAAGTACTGTCTGCGATTGTAATCTTATAAAGCTAGATTAGACGCGTAATTTGGTAGAAACAATTTCAATTTAAAACTGATGCAAAATATTAAGACTCTTCCTATGCTTCCTACTATGGAATGAGTTTTATTAATCATTGTAGCTCTATGATGTACTATTGTAAAAGTATGTTAAGGTTAAGGAGATACATAAAAATTCGAATGTCATCAGCAAAAAATGGTTTATACTAAATTATATAATTATATGTTAGAAATTGTATATCTACCAATGCTCAGTAAAGTACTAGGAACAGGATGACGCGACAAAAGGCAGCGAAACTACATTATATTACTAGGTAATAGGGTTTGATAACGAATTATATCACGTCCTTCCGTCCCATATTATATGACAGGCATTCTAGACTACGTAATTTTAACCGCAACATGAATAACTTTATGAATGAAAATTATGAATCAAAAGTAAATAGGGAAGATTATGATACGTTTAAGGAAATTCCTATCATAACAATGTAACAACCGCAAGGAACGTTAACTATGTAATGGTTTTATTGCTATAATGATAGCTCTGGCGATAAAATACATATAGTCCAATCAAATAGAAATTCAACCCCGGAATGAGAGATAATAATAAATAAATGATAAGCTACACTTGTAAGTTGTAAGAGATTGCTTATAGCGATAAGACCGCCGTTTGTTTTACCGTAATTTGTTCTTTTTTTCTGTTTGTCATTTTATGTTTTATTTGGTATGCAATAAAGAGTTTTTGTATTGTATTGTATTGTTGTATAGGTACCTTCGTTTGGGCATTTTATACCTGGGCTCAAAAGTCTCATATAGTCTTGTGACCCAAGATATTAGAGGTCAAAGGACACAAATATCGGTTTTTTGTACCGGTTGGTTGACATTTGATGTGTTTACAAAGGTTCTAGAACATACAATTCTCTACATTTTAGTCGTAAGCAATATTTTAGAAATAGATGAGGTCAGCTGTGTAATTCAGTACATATTATATAAAGTTATTTAATAAAGATAGTTATTTACTAAAATATTATAATTAATTATTTAGAAACCTTAGTTATTAATTAATAAGTCATATTTGTAGATATTATCTAAAAAAATTGAAAAAGCATGTGTTTCGCTCGGCAGGAAAATTATTTTGCGTCTTGTACCTTTGAAACCCTCGCTACACTCAGGATTCCATTTTTGAACCACGCGCTTCGCTTGTAGCTCAATCCTAGGATCCTTGGCTTGCTCAGGTTTTAATAAAGGTACTCGCGCCAAATATCAATATTGCAGCCTTGCATAACAAATAACTATTATTTCTATCTCTGTAAAACGAATAAAATATTGTGAGATAAAGATTCCTCGCATTCATGACAACAAAAAAACATGGGATGTAATTGCAAATAATAAAGAAGAGTTTATTGAGGAACTCCAGATACAATAGCATTCAATTTTAAATTCAAAACAGGTCCTATCACAATACGAGATAATACTAAATCTGGATAAAGCAAGAGTCAATAAGTTATAATATCCACAAACGATGAAGTTATTGTAAACGTCCAAAGCAAATGAGTGGTGTTAAAATCAATGTAAGCATTCTCAACGGGTTGTTGTAATTTGACGCAAAAGCTGAATGCGAAGGCGTAGAGGCGCCAAGCGCTCCCACACGACAGGTAATGACTATTGTAACTGGCGATAAATCAACTAACGTAAATAAACCAACTATGTTTAGACTAGACTTAAAATTATACATAAGTTGGGTAAACGGTAGAACAGGTGAGTTACTAGTGTTAGGAACACGAGTTCACATTGGGCTAGCCCAATGTGAAGATTCTAGAATCTAGACTACTCTAGTGGTATACTTGATGTTATACAAACGTAGCTAAACACAGCTAATGTCGACTTTGCCGAAACCTAGAAATGTAAAATAACTATTTTCCTCGTGTTTTCAACTAGGTAAGTCGTAAATTACTTTGTTAAGTCCAACAGAGCAACATCTTAAATCTAAAGCTAACTCAAGCGTGATTATTTTTTTAAGCGAAAACTACGGCGTTTCCTTATCATCGATCTCGGAATATTTAAGTTGATTGTAAACAGACATCTGATGAATGCGGTATTTGATAGTAGAATCAAAATTTTTTATAATGAAAATAATAAATGAAAGTAGATTTTGATAGAAATGGTTTCAATAGATAGCGACGAATTTTTAACTCGAGTGTGGTACCTAGATTTTTTGCACGTTGGTACTGTTTATAATTATTCTACTGCTCGCCTGGCTAACCATACTCAAGTCGAAAATATGTCATCAAGCATTTTTCGGTGTGTTTTGCCGGCTCACTTCGGAGCCTAGTCCTATTCTAGGCTTATCATTTTCAACACCTTCGACCACATATTAAAATCAGGTGAGATAGATGCCAAGCGTAACCTATATGACATAAAGAAAAATAAAATAAAAATAAGCTAGTCAGAACGCTACAAAGGCACAAGAAGGCAAAAGTTGAAGACATAATGGCTTCCATTGATGATATGGAATCAGCAAATAAAGACAAGAGAACTCTGTGAGCACAATAATCACACAAGCTAACAACGTGATGTAATTACAAAATAAAACACAATTTAGGGCGACGTATTCGGAACGAATAGCGACAGTGAAGTATAAGATAACACAACGAATGGGAGCTAGCAGGTGTTAGTATTTCCAGTGTTTATTTTAGTTAACACCTACGTCTGGAACTAAATATATTTTATTCTAGAACTTTCCGCTAGGATTCCTACCCACCCTTTAGCGGTTAAGTTCGTAATCGACGATCGTTCAAGATTCGTAATCGACGATCGTTCAGGATAATGTTTTTGTCCAATTGTGTTTGGCGTCGGAAGTCGTTAATATTAGATACACTCCATTTGAAACAAAGTATATTACAGGATATGACCGTTATTTTTAAATTAGACAGCGAACCATTATGTCCTTAAATTTGTTCGTTCATAATAGGAGTTCGATTAACCGGCATCATAACATGAAATCATTCATAGAAATAATTTAAAATCTTGATATCTTTACCTAGATTGATCGTCTGTTTATTGAAAAGCAAATCCATTTGATATTACAAAGTTATGAAAACAACACGATGGACTGGATGACATAAGTGATAAAGATCATTATTAATGTCCAACACCACGAGCATTCAAACACATCACGGACATTACTGATACCGTGAAACACATTGCTGTTCTTAAATAGCTGTATAAAAAAAAAGAAAACAAAATCGTCAATGTATACTTGTCGATTTGATATAGTTGCGGGGACGGCCGACTGGTCAGACAGTTGGTGGTAATAAAAACTAGTAGAAAGTGCCAGAGGAGTCATCGGCACTTGGTGTTGGGCCAAACTGTGGCAAGGTCATTGGCTGTTTGATAAATAGGCATAATACTATTATGAGGTAATGTAGTGTTTGTTTATATTTTTTTACGTGATTGCGGCGATTCCTTCAATAGAGTCCTGATCTCTGCCAATTTATTTTTCACACATCGATGTTTTCTTATCTAGCTAATAAATCTGAAATTGTAATTAGTGCCGCATCCTCAGTTACGACTGCGGCAATTTGCATGTTTCGATAAAAAGCCGGTGTATTGCTGTTGCCAAATTCTGCATCCTTACACTCAGCAATTTCTTTATGCTGTAGCAACACTTTGTCTCACTGAAGACGTGAATTTGCATGATTGGGTACATGTGCGTGTATTTTCGTATCTTCTTGGATACATTTCGTTGCTTCTGTATTTTTATTGTGTTTTTACTCGTGGAGTGTAAGTTGATGATACTACCACTATGCTAATGAGTCTGGTCGCATTTTTGCTGGTCTGTATTTATATCGGGACAAGCATTTTAGCAGAAATCATGTGGAGGCCAAGATAGTGCATAAACCTCTAGGTAAATGCAGTGAATCATTGCAAAAGCTAGCTAGCAGCGACTATTCGAAGAGAGCCGGAGATCAGACATAGATGTTACCTTTGAGAGAGTCACGAAAGTGGATTAAAATAGTCTGATGATGACGACACATAGCATTTAAGTAGTTTGTATGGAGTATTCAAGTCCATTTAAGTGTGTGCTATTGAAGTTGATAGAGATAAACATGGTTGTCAAGTGTTCGTTACAGATTCCATTGAGTTAACGATTAGTTACAGACAGTGGGCTCGAGGTCGATTGTCACGACATGTGACTTCGTTTATAACAATGTGCACTTTAACTTATTTAATGAACAGTATTCACTTGGAATATTCTTTCTACGTATGATGTAATAAATAGAGAAGCTAACGTCTTTCGGTTTAAAATGATGTAGCTTATTTAAAAGCTTTCATAGTAATGAATGGTGCGTGAAAATAGTACGTTGCAGTCTTTTAGAAGCAGTGTAAAAACTAGTATTTACGATAGTATACGAAATAATAATGTAAGTGCGAGTGTAGGCGCTAGGCAGCCAGTGTGAGGTAGGAGTGTATACCGAAGCATGAAATAGATTTAAATAATTTAACAATCTAATATACGCAATATGCATATACGGTAACGGTTTCGAGAGAAATTAATTGCGTAGAAAATACTCAACTGATAGTAGATTATATAACTACTGTAGATTATATTATTAGCAACCGGTAAGTAATTGGAGCAAGAATTTCTGTCAAGCCTCATTAATATTTCTTTTAAAATATAATCCCTACGTCCTACAGATTGTGTTTGTTTTTCACAGGTTAGCGTTTGACTATCTCTTCTGATCTTAAATAACTATGGGGGTGTTGAATACACTACACCTAGAATAAGTAATGGCTCTCAAGTGCGGTTGCGAAAAACAAGTTCTATTAGACTACCAGGACTCGAAACTTCGTTCGGAGGATAGCACGCGAACTCCTTACCACTGAGCCATTATCATATCTGATTCTCTCAGAAATAATGCAACTTCATTGCGCCCAGATAATTTTCTGAGCCAAACGTAATAAAATAAAGCAAGCAAAACTAATTGCGTATTGACTCAGTACCGTATTGTCGAATCACGAACTGCTTGCATTTTCTTCGCATTAACACACTGGAGAATCGAAACGTCTTGAAGAGCAGTGCGATGCGTATTTGAACTCGAGCTTTCCAATTGGTCGACATTATACTTTCACGTTTTATGTAATCACGCGCCTCTTGGCCCGCCCATCCGTCATACCTCTCGGTTGTTATCTCGATCTAAACTATGAAAGTGAACATAAATATCTGCTCTTCTTTCTAGAAAAGGGAGATAACAGCTTCTTTGTTGTTTTTATGAGCATCATTTAAACAAACCCGACGTCAATTACAATTATAGGGCATAATTTCGCCATATCTATTTGAATTGCAGAGATTGTGGCACTTAACATTGATGTTGGTAATAAAGGATGGTTTTCCTCAATCAAAATGATTTACCATGTAAATTGTGGCCGTGAAAGAGCTGGTCGAGAGACCTCGAAAACTCGTACAAGCAACAAAGCGAAGAGGTATGGGTAACGGCGAATGCGGAAAAGCCGTGACGGAAATCTGATGCGATATTTTCAGATTTATTTTAGACTTGTGAGATTTGAATCAATTTAGCATTATAACTTGTCGTACAGTCGACAGAGTTATTTCAAACTAGCTGTGCCCGCGACTTCGTTCGCGTGGAATAACGCGAACGGAGACGGTGCACCGATCCTCCGCGGAAAATGAAGGATCTTCCCACCGTGCCAGATGATCTTGCCAAGCGAGAAGCGTAGCTGATGCAGTCTCTTCACCTTCGGTGTTTTCAATGTATCTCGAAGCCTGATTGGGAAAATTATCTGACACTTTTCGTGCTTAAATACTCTACTGTCCATCTGGCGGAGTGTGTTGAAGCATTGTCTTGGCGACGAACTAATTGAAACAAAGAATCTGATGGTACTTATCATTTAAATTATTAACGGCTGATAAAAAAATCGTTGAATTCGGGAAACTTTCAGATGCAGTGCAGTATCTTTGTGGAAATTACAGTTTTTTGTGAATATAATTTTTTGTAGTCAATACTAGCCAGTATTGTAACAATTGACGATAGACATCTGCGAGTGTCCGTCTGGGTTGTTACCACCGCTTTGCTCGCGAAGTCTGCCGCCAAGCAGTAGTTTGCAAGCATTACTGTGTTCCGGTTTGATGAGCAGAGTATCCAGTGAAATTACTGGGCTTATGAGACTTAATACCTAATGTCTCAGGGTAACGAGCGCACTGCAGTGCCGCGCAGGCCTTTGTGTTTCAAAGTTCTGGGTGGCACTGCAATTGTTATGGGCCGGCGTTATGCTTACCATCAGGCAAACGACCAGCTCGTCTCGTTACCAAATAACATAAAAAAAAAGACAATATTGACAAGACTATTCAACTACTAGAAAGAAAGCCTCTAATCCCATAACACGTTAAGTTGAAACATGCGTAAAACGTGCCCGTTGCCCTAAAAAAACAATATATGTAGGTATAGAGGAATACATAATAGCATAAAACTGTACGAAATCCCTTACAATCGGATTACAAGACTCGATAGTGAAGCCATACTTTGTTCGCGTGAGTGGGTCAAAGGCAACGGATTTATTTTGCTGGATTTTAACAAAAAGATGGTTCGGTTTAGAAGTTCAGGTCAGTGTGGTTTGATCATAATGTTACTGTATTGGAAAATAGATATTTGAGAAAGTTATTCTTGGTGACAACTCCTAGTTGCAATACCTTAAGTTGGTAACAGAAAGTTTAACGGTCTTGCTAAAAACCATCATCGAATTAATTTTATCGATTCTGCTTTATTTGCCTTTGGAAAATTCAAAATGTATGGGAATACTTCAAGTAAAACCAAAAATACATCCGTCGTCATCGTCCAAAACTAAAACCACCCCTAAAAGCTACATCCACAAAGCAAACAAAAGATCAAAGGAGACTTAAAAATTATAAAATAAAAAGCAATAATTTGGTAGGTGTAGCCAATAACTTAATGAAAAAGATTGATATTAGCACATAAGCAGGAGTTAGCTAAATATGAGGTGGGAACATGAGGAATAGTAATTAGTAAAAATACTGTATTAATAATTATCTCTTCAACTTTGGTTAGTTTACAATTAACTACTTCATGTTAGAAAGTTACCCCAAAGGTTCTCATTTCGAAATTCTCGAATAATTAATAACATTAGATTACAACTGAAAGGCATTTAGGCCCAAATTAATTAGGGAACTTCGTAAAGGATTAAACTCACGCCTAACTTCCCTTCTCGTTACGTCAAATGTTGATTAAAATAGATAATCAACCGTATACATACAACACTGCCTTAACATTTATTTTTGTCACAACTCGTAAACCATAAAAAGTCAAGCTGATGAATTAGGAGCCAGGGAAGCTGTTCATATAGATATAGTAAGAGTAAACCAATTCTAGAGTGGAAAACGCGTAATCATAGGCTAGCGTAGTGAAGTTGGACAGGGATTTGTACAAAGACAGATTGCTTATTCAAATCTCTTCAGGAAGAACAATAAAGGTTACGAATCAATCGATCTGCGTCTCGGCCAAGTTAAATTTATCGGCTTCAGTGATGCAAATGATTCATTCAATTCGCATTGCAGGGAAGTACATACCTTATCCATGGCATTGGCATCGACCGTGAAGCCGATCGAAAAATAGGCCCACGTGCCCATTGACTTGTGAACAGCACTGATTACGGGTAGGAAAAATTAAACGATACGTTCAAGCTTCGGTCCAAATCGATTGGGTTTGACAGAAATATCAGGCCGAATATATGAATTGTAGGACGAGGATGGTGTTTTTAAGAATAATATTACATACGCGGGTGTGGTGTCGATATGAGAATAACTTAAACGAGAATCGGAAGGTTCACGCAGGCAATGCTATCAATAACTGAATTTTGTTCTGCTTACAAAGAGCATCATTTCAATACAACAATAGATCATCATGAGCAATGTTTCCAGACACAATAGCATTCTGTATTGTCTCGTTAAACTATAAAATCATAAACCAAACTAGTCAAGATAACGATGCGCGTAAATAATTTGCATTCAACGTTAATGAGTAAGGCAATAAAGCTGTTAGTTACCATTACCATAAACGAAGACGATCCAATCAGCGATGGTCAATGTCACAACAACACAGGTAATGACCACAAGGGCGAATCAATGTTAATACTGTTCCAAGCAATCACTACTTTTAGATAACTCGTTAAATGTGCTCATAAAAACTAATTACAGTGGACTCGCATATAATATTCTGCTATTTAGTGACCTGTAGGGCTAACATGCGCACCGTGACAAAATTTTGTCTATGCTTATGTCGTGCATTTGTCTCATGTTCGCGAGAGAAAGAGCGAGACAAAATAGTAGACCAAAATTTTGTCGTGGTGCGCATGTTAGCCCTGCAAGTGTCTGGATTTGTCTTCTGAAACAAGAATCCTACAATAATCCTTAGTTTTTTACGACTATGTTAAGTGTAGCTTTTAGGTCAATAATTACTTTGGACCAGTTTTTATGACAACTCGTAATCTCGTGAAAATTAAAAATATATATCACGGCACGACGCAGGACATCTAAGAAAGAAGTAGCAAGGCCCAGCTAGTAGGAGTGGTATGTAATGTATACGATACCGTGTTTACTAATAATGTCAATGACACCAACATGAGGCACAAACCATCAAATATGAGACAGAGCAACCTTCGTGTCACCTCGAAAAGTAAACGATAATAAAATTAGAATCGGTTAGAGTCAATTATTTCTTTAGGAGCGGTCTCCGACGACTGGCACGATGAAGTATTCACTGTTCACAGCCTCCGATCTCGCTGAAACTGTCTCGTAAAATTTGAGGGACTTGTGATTTGGTTCTCAGATTTGTGTCCATTATGGCCATTGTTGTTGTATAGACACAATCTGTTCCTATTTCACACATAAGCAATATAGGTATACAGATGTTGGAATAATTTGATGCTATCGCGACGATCGGTGCGAGGAAGCATATACGATATCGTCGGAATAAAACAATTTCGGAATGCCGACTTGGGTTGTAAATTGAATTAGATTGTTATTGCAGTTGTTTTTCTCATACAAAGGTGACGTGGAGGTACGGCTATAGGATCCATACTTTCTCTTCTATTCATAGTCCATGTTCTAACAGTAGGAATTTAATAATCTGATGTTTATATGGTTGATGGTAGTGATGTTTACTAACATTAGAATCGATTAAAGTCAAATAATTTTATACGCACGATCGCCACGACCGGTCTGATGAAGCATTTACGGCTTCCAATTCCACAGGAAATATGGCGTTTTGTCTCGTAAAACTGACTTCGGTATTCTCATTTAGGTTGCTGATTGATTTATATTAAGGAAATAATCGTAAAGTGTCGTAATCGCCTTTTGTATGGGTGTTTACTGTTTAGGCGGAATTGCTAGTGATGTTGGAAACAATCTTTTTCATTTTTGGCATCGTTATTTTGAGATTATCAGTATACTGTATAATAAGAGGGCGTCTCTCTACCTTATTGCATTTCTCTTTTTAATTTAGAATGAGTTGTTGTAATGTTTACTTTTTAAACTTTGGCCTATATAATTTATGAAATTTGCTTGTTCGATGTTAATATTTTATGCAAAATCCATATTCAATAAGCACCTATCGTAACATCACCATTTCATATCAGGTGAAATAGTGGTCGCTAAGCCTTCGAGAGTAATACAAAATCCAATACTGCATTCGTAAAACTATAAAAGAAATCATTTCTAAAATAAGTTTTGAAATTATTCAATTCCTCAATAAATTCAAGGGGCATTTCTAGCTTCTTATTTATATTATTTATGCATGTCGCGTGATTGTTTACACTGAAGTAACTGTTAGGCTTTCGAGACATCCTTTACGACATGAAGCCATCAGCTTTTAGGTCAGCATTTATTACACAAATCAATTTCCCAACAATTTCAATAATACCAGTAATAAAGCCAGCCGTGCGAATCCGCCAGAGTTAAATGGGCTGTGGCTTGGGTGGTAGATAATAATATAATTGATATACCAAAGTAAATAAAATAAGGGTTTTTCTTGTATTTAATTATCACACTCATGCAGCATGTTGTTTTGCCTAGTTTCCTATTTTAGGTACTTATTGATAACAAAAGAAAATATTACGTAAACTCCTAAGATTTTACACTGACGCAAAGCGTTCTAAATAACGTTTTCAAATTAGCAATATACAACATTTGTGGGCTTACTTTCAAGGCTTACTTGTTACTAATTATCTTATTCTTAAGACGCGTATCAGATTAAAGTAAAGCTGCAGGGACTGAAAATTAAAACCCCAAAAAAGAGACGAGTGTACTACTTTATCAAGTCCTATAAATCTACATATTATACTATCTTACTGATTAGTACGTGCAGCATTAGACCTTTCTCTAGTTGAAAAAAGAGTAATAAGGTATCTATTATATAAATTCACTCCACGTCCAATTTTATGGTTGCTATTAGTATATCATCAAGATTCATTAAATATAGGCTCTTTAATCTTTATGCTAATGATATAAGGCGGAAGGAGTAAAATAAAAACGTTATAGCACTTTCGGATGTTTTCAATGAACCGGTTTTCTGATTTATAAGGAAATAGACATGAGACCGTTCTTTCACGGTTGCAACTACAAGAGCATGCTAATTTAAATGTTTATCGTAGGACGTTGAGTGATAAAATAAAGATTGTTTATCGCTGTGACGCCTTTCCTCATATCACTGATACGTTGCCTTTGTTTGTCTCAGGACGATTTGATGGTTAAATTGCTATTAATGCCACGTAATTGACACCAAGAAGTGTCAGTTTTAGGAAGTTTTGTCTCTATATTTAGTTTCTGGGACGTAATCACCCCTTTTTACACGACTACGGCAGAGTCAAAAGGAAGGGTTATGTTTTTAGCAGTCGGTGTATATTTGTATTTACGTATGATCCCCGTAGCCCCTAAACGACTCATTTGATGAATGATGTGTCATTTGTTATTATGGTCCGGGCGACATAGACTACCTTGGGGTTGTTTTCTGCCTTATGCGGGAACGGTTGCAAGGGCCGATGCGGATTCGCAATCCTTTTTCCTTTCAGTGCATTTTTATGTCGGGCGCAGCGTCCCGATGCGGAATGCCTAGCGATGCAGCTCCGCATGCAGATGTAATCCGCACCCGCACACGCCCTTATACGAACGAAATCAATATGTTTATCAATACGTTACTTCCAAAAAAAGTAGGGGTCTTTGAATTTGTTTTTTCGATTACTGTACCATTGCATTACCTACATTTTAAAGTAGCATTTAGAAATTTCACCAAAGCATTTAAGTATATAAATCTTTTTTATTCAGGTGGCTTGATTTTGATTTTATTATAGGATCAAACCAACCTCTAGACAGGTTAATTTCGTTTTGAATGTAGACGACAGGCATTAATGTAATTTGTTATGCCTTTCAGGTATTAACAGTGGAGGTTAGTTTTCAGCGGCTGTCTCAAGGTCGAATCAAAACAATGCCTTGATATATACGGGTTATTGACAAAAGTTTGCTATAATAAGATATAAGTCGGTAAGACTATTATAATGGGGCACTGGTTAGTTTGTAACTACCTGTAATTAGTAGGTGGGGAAGAAAACAATCTGGGCCCTAATTCTAGTATTAACAAATGGTATAAAAATGACAAAAGAAGGACAAACCAACAAACATACAAATACACTTTCGCCTTTATTATAGTACGTAGCGTTTCTTCTTACGAGACCCTAACATCGTCTTCTAAAACGGGATATATAAGCAGTGCATGATAGTCTGTAGTCTATACGAAAACAAAATTGAATGGAATAAAATTGTATTAAATTTTTCGTAATAACCAAGCGAAAAGTTATAAAAAGAAGAATGTTTAAAACGATAGGTTACCCAATCTGATCATTATGCTACGCTGCATGATTTGCATAATCATCCCACTAATATTATAAATGCGGAAGTGTTTGTATGTTTGTTGGTTTGTCCTTCTTTCACGCAGCAACGGAGCAACGGATCGATGTGATTTTTGCCATAGATATAGTTTATGGACCGGAAATTAAGATAGGCTACTTTTTATCCAGGAAAAATGCACGGTTGCTGTTGGAGCGCGGGTGAAAACCGCGGGCAGAAGCTAGTTTTATTATATTTGGTATGCCATCAAATACTATGTTACGCATATTTGAATATCATTTAGTCATATTTGGTGAGGTATCAAATAAACTAGCATACATAATGCAGAAATATGTGTAAATATGCCTACACGACACCGGTGTAAAAAGCCGGCCTTCGTGCAAGCACCTGGTACACTTTGGTATCAGTGTACGCGATTAGCGAGATGCAAACCTCCCATGCAGGTACAACTATTTTTGGGTCTGGAAAAGATCGCCCCTTTGTGACACTTAAGATCTTACCACAATAAACTTAAGCACTACCTTAACATGTGTTGAACTCTCGCTTAGAGTTAAGTATACTTTAGTCACGTGTTTAAATATGAACAATCACAAACCTTGATATAAGGGTGGCTTAACTCAATTATGTTGTGAGTTGTGACATTTTAGATGTTTATCTTTAGACACTGTCTAACCAAAAAGGCATCTAAAAGTGGATTTTTTTGTGGTAATATGGTTAGTTTTTAAGATGATCTGTCAGGTAGTTTGTTGTCGTAACCAATCAAAATATTGGTAAAAAAAAGGCTCTAAAAACACAAGCCTACAGCCCTAGGTACAACCATAATCTACAACCGAATCAAAGTCGAAAACAGTGGAATAATCTCGAATAAGGAAAAATGTGACTACTGTGTAAAAATAGCTTAGTAAAGTAATAAATAGGAATAAATAAATAAATAATGTTGTAGAAGTAATTTTACTGTTAAATCTATACTCTTAATATATATAAGAAAGTATGATCGCCGACACTAGCACCATACGATATCCGATCGCAATAAGGTGAGCGCGCGTGTCGATGGCGCCGAGTGGGCGACCGTGCCATCTGTCGCGTCTAGAACTAAGACACACAGGTAAGACAGAAAGACAAGTTTATCGAAAGTCTCAGAACATTTTGAGAACTTGGCGAAAGGATTTTTAAAACGTACATGAGCCAGGTGAACCTGATGATAAGGCTAAGAAGGTCGGAGACGAATCTAAGCGTGGACTTATGATTCCATATGTCAAAACTGTATAGAATATTGACATGAAGCAATAGTCAATGCTCAGAATCGTCTCTGAATCTTAGCCTAAGATTCTTTGCCTGAGCTGAGAAAAGGATTTAGGATTTCGGAACTAAAATAAGCTGCGTCTGCCAATGAAGCGTAACTTCAACTGAAACCTAATACTGATCTCCTGGATGATGTTGTAGCTCAGGTCCACTGTGCAGAGCTTGGGACCACCCAAAAAGATGATTTCTGATGCTTACTTGCATAGTCAATGACATTTTGTTTAAAAGCAACCATCCTCTCAGTTAAGAACCATCAGGTGACAGCAACCAAAAGTAAGTTGTAAAGCTCATTCAAAGCTTAAATCTGTGTCTAAGCTTAATTTGGGGAACTGAAGTACCCAGAATGGTAGGCCCATTAACCTTGTACCGAACGTCTAGCCTATGCATGCAACACTGAATAACGGAAGGGCAAGGCGGTTCGTTCGACAGATGCGATGCGGCATTGGAAGAATGCGGTCACCGCTGATACACAAAACCTTATACAATGTCGTTCTAATTGTAACGTGTATTATATTATTACATGTCCTGGTTACGTGGTTTGATGCGACGAATTACATAACTGCTGCATAAACGCACTGACCAAATGGACCTTTGACATTATTCATGTGAAAGTTTCTTACTTAGCTCCTTCGGTTTCAGCTGACTACAAACTTTTACAATGATGTCTATAGTTAATTTTAAGGTTTGATAAAAAAATATGACCAAAAAAAAATGTTTCTGATGATGTTAATATACTTATAAAACCCTCCAATCACACAGTCAAATGAAAGTAAAAACACAATAAGAGGTAAACATAAATCAAATTGCAATTCGAACCAGTGATAACATGAACAGAACCCTCAAGAGTCTTATAACTACAAAATTCTGTAACCGTCAGATATCACGCCAACCATGCACTCAAAGTATTTAGCCAAATTAAAATGTACCTCATAATGAACCCTGCTATTAGCGACATATCGAATAAAACGGGCGAGCTGTAGAGTCGTCCGTGGTGGTCATGAAGTATGATCGGTGACCACGCGATGGGTGGCACCGCGTACCTCATACTTAGTTAAGTAGTTATGTAAAACAGCGAGAAAGATTGTCCCCGGAAATATTCAAAGCATTCGTGTTCTAGATTGTCAGAATTGTCCAGTTCTTGGTGCCACCATGTATCAATAGCAGAAGGGCTTCTCCGTTTCGAGTGTAAGATATATCTTGGGTATTTTATTAAATATACCACTTATCAAATTAATAGCTGTCGGAGCTAACAATTTAATATTAAGTATTCATATTACATACCCATTATTTAAGTATGTACCGAAAAGTTACAACTTTTTCTAAGGTTAACCTTAAGTACTGCCATCGCAGCTAATATAGGTACTACGCCCCTTTCCTTGAACACCACCTGCTCTAACAGACGGTGTTTCAACACGCTCCAATGAACGTGGGGTGACCAGAATTTAAAACTTGAATTCATCGGCACGCGAGCCCGTTTGACCTTCAAAATTTGTTGGACTTTGTTTACTAGTTCCAACTGTTACATCTTCCGATGTTGGTTTTATTCATTGATGATTTCGTGGTTCACCTACATTCGAATACGGTTACTTATTCTATTTCAAAACGATAATAACTCTCGGAATGTTGCTACATCTTAACTCTGATATATTTCAAAGCTAAGAGCATAATGATCGGCTTCATAATAAGAGTTATCAAGCAACAGTTTGCACAGAGCTAGTTCGAAAACATGTAATTTAATGTTCAAATGACTGCAATAAAGTTGTTAATGTTTGCTTACGCTTTCTAAATATCTATTAGAATCAAGCGAAATACCAGTAGCTACAAACTAGACCCCATTAGAATATAAATTATAGCATGTTTATATTTACTTCAAAGAATAATCAGAGAAATTTATTGAAGGATGATAAATATTATATCACGTTCGATTCAAGATATTTAAATTCTAGATTACGTTACGGATTCGGTAATAAAGGCAATACTTAATACGTTTTTATTATGTAAAGGACTTAATACAGACGAGTACAAATAAGACGAAAGTGTGTTAAATGCAAATATGCAATTCAGGGAAATGAGCGATTTAAGTATGTTGGGTAATAAATAGGGGAGTGGAACAAGATCATATTGCTTATGATCGTAACTGTATCACATGACATAACAGTTATTGAAGTAGGTGCTAGTAGTGTTGGGATGTGTTGTAGCAACGGAAGCGGGTTCATCACACTATGGACGGTTAAGCGCGGACGTGAAGTTAGAATAATACGCAGAGTGGATAAAATATAATATACCTATATAGCTATAGCTATTACAGTAGAATTAGTATTATATTAGAAAAATGTTTGGAACATGTTAGGGAGGTATTGGAAAAATATTACAAAAGGCAATTATATTTTAAATTGAATTTATGTTCACATAGGTATCGATTGTACGACAATAACAACTTATAGAATTGGCACTGAAGATATCATTGAAACAACAACTATGGAATCCATGCACTCACAGTAACTTTTACGAGAAAAAAAATGCTAGCATTAATATTAAAAACGAATCGTTTTGAGCATTTTTTCTTTATTAACAACAGTTTGTTTAATAATGTAGAAACACCACATCCATTACAAATTTCCTCGCTTGCAGTCCCGCCGGACGACCCACGACGATCTATTTTAGTTAGATGTTAACCCACTTTTGCACACACCCAGTACCTACTACAAATTAACTAACTTACCCATCCGCTAGATGGTTGAAAATTCAAAATATTCAAAAACTACTTACTGTAAGAATGTTGAGATAGTAGAATTGAGGATAATAGCACGCCAATTTTGTTAATTGTTTTGAACGTGCTGAATATATTTGCAGTATTTGGCACGTGAAATTAAGAAATGCTGATAGGCAATTTGTAGTCAAACTAGTATAGAAGGTAAACAAGTTAATGATATATTTGATGTTGTAAAAAAAACTAGTCAAAACGTCGCGAAGTTCGAACAAAGCAGAAATAATCAGGACACAGGCAGACCACAATAAAGGATAAAAAGCTCCATAAAAGATTCTCACGGGCGTTACAAAGGTTACAATATCACAATGATCATTAAGTTCAAATTAACTTTACAATAAACCTCATGGAAATCGAGAGTCATTTTTCAAACCGGATCATGATTTACAAAATCATTTCGGAAATGAAAGTCTGCATTGATTTATTTATGGATGGCACTGAAATGTCTCGGCTTGTTGCACAATCGTAGGTTCGTTATAGTTAATGATGCTGCATATTTAGTTTATTTTGGCGCAGATTTATGTTTTATATACCACAATGTAGTGATGTTGCATGACATTATACATCTATTATTTATAGACTGTGTATAATATATACTATTTGACTGTTAAGGGCCCTGTTGTAAGCAGATCTTTAGGTATAATCCTTTTGTAGCGAAATACAGTTGAAAATGGCGATGTGTTTGCTTTTAGATGAACTTTATTTCGTAGTTTTTAAATCGACTTCGAAAAAGGAGGAGGAGGTTTATTTATATCTTCGACTGTATGTATTTTTTATGTATGTTCACCGATTTCTACGTCAATTGTCTGCTACCAACTACGTCTTTTGCGATTATTTCAAGATTCTGAACCATTTTATAACCATATACTATTTTTGTCTTTTCTTTAATCACTTGACTATAATACTGTATTGTTTTTTGCTGGTAATATGTATGGAAACGTATATTTGTGCGACAAAAAAGAGGACATTTTGCTAGGCAGACATGTTTCTGAATGCAACTTAATATCTCATCTCAACCACCTAATGTTTGGGGGAGAAAAGAGCGAAATTATACCAAATACGCATGTATTCTTAGATTAGTTTATGACAAAAAATGACCGAATTTAAATAATTACGCTACAGATTAATTTACAGCTAGCAGATTAAATATATTTCTCTCGCATAGTTTCGTGCGCAATGTACCAACTCCATAAGCAATTTCACGCATACCTATAATATCACAATCCGACATTGAAATCGATTCGAAACTGATCCGTGAAATAATCACCGGCAACAATGAAAGAGCGGCAGCAAGCAACATACAAATTGGCGGAAACACGCTGCACGCACAAGTATTGCTGCACAGTGCATGGTAGACAGTTACACGGCCAGTTCCCTGCGCCTTTCCGAGAGACGTTGCGCAAGCCAAAGCGTGCACTATCAGAGCACGCGACTCGAGAGACGAGCCGGAAACTGTCCACGATGACACTATTCTCATTTCTGACTCAGGAATACATTGATTTTCTAATCTACAACACTCATACACGCGGCTACCCTTAATAGGTGTCGCGCAAGTAATGAAAACTGTTTGTGCTAGCCTTTTCCATCTCTGGCTACGGAGCCTTCTGAATTTCTATTACAGCTTTCAATACCCCAAATCAGCAGAATTTCAAGTGTGCCTTGCACCTCTTCGTTTCCAGTAACTGTTAAATAATCAACGATTCGAAGTAAAGGGCATCGTACTTTAGTTTGTAAAAGTTCATGATTCAGTGAAAATTAACTCACGGGAACTTTTATTAACTCAAGAAAACCACAACTATTGGAAAAAATATTACTATTGGAAAAAATATTAGAAGGAAAAAGTGAGGAAACGCTAGAAATTTATTCTTGCAAGGTTTCTTGCGTATAGATATTATTTTTCTCATATTTTCTTCTAGATTAACCTTAAGTAACAACTTGATAAAACAAAGTTCCATTTCCCTGATGATTGTTTGTTGTCGAATTGAGGTAGTGACTCGATACGTTTTTAAGTCTCGTTAATAACTGAGGGTAACTATCTCAATATTTCTATTTTGAAACTTGTGACGTACATTTTCTAATCCAATTAAACCAGTATGTGGAATCATTTCTTCACTGCTCTTATCAATCGTCCCTTAGACAAGTGGGACGAGACGGGCAGTGGAGTGGAAACGTTATGTTTACCCACTTGCCTCGCTGTCGGCCGCTGCGTGGCCGCTTACGACACCTGATGCGTTGCAACTGCCACTTCTTCATTTGGAAATTGTTCAGTTAGAAAATTCTTGTTTATATAAAAATCTTTTACGTTTTACTTACAAAATGTTTCTTTAGATTCAAAGCGACCACTGCGCATTGTTATAGTTTGCTATATTTTGTGTTTCAAATTACAACACATTTTAGAAATAACATTTAACCAGTTTTTGTTTATTATTAAACGTTTGATCTATAACATTTACCTCATGCTGAGAGCAACGAAGTGGCCGACTATAAGAAGTCCTTAGAAGGAAGAAAAGTTTGTTGTAACTTTAAGGATACCTACTCAAGTAGCTACAATTATAGTAAGACTAAATAAAAATTGGTAATAAGTTTCATGACTTCGCATTACATTAAGTATAACAAATCTACAACATTCTACAGTAGCTTTAATTGTTGTCATTAGCGTCAAAGTCAATACTAGTTATTTTCTTAATAGTAATTTGATTGCCAACATAAATGTTTGTCAGGAAGTTGTTTGGTAATTGTGGTATAAGTAATAGCTGCCACCGTATTTCGGTAATGACTAATGTCTTCATTCCGTCGCTCAAAGTACCTTGTGTCGAGTCATAAAAGTTTTGCTTGTAGCAAACCACGCACGCTAAGGTTGACCGGGGATCCGCATAAGGACCTATTGATAAAAGGTATCTTTGACTGGAATAAGTAAACGTAACGTAACCATTATAAGAATGTAGACATAATCTTAGAGTAGTCGATTATATTATTATTTCACTTTAAAATTTTTAATCACTTTTCAAACAGTGCCTTATAATTCGACCCGCTTGTACGCTTTTCCTTGTTTTATCTGAAATCATAGATTTAAAGAAAACCATTATATGTTATGTAAATTTGTATCGCTGCTGTTCAAAGGGAGGTAGATCCTAAGCGCTTCATATATTCCAGTTATTCAGCTCGCATTTTGCACCTGCCGATCTACTTGTTCTATTTTTTCAAAAGCGGTTAAGGAATGCAGTTCCATTTTAGATGTTCGCACGAGGGATTATTTTGAATTATCAGTCTTTGAGGGTGGTCCTCATAGTTTTTCAACAAAGAAAGAAGGATATATGAATAAAAAATGTCATAAGTAACATCTCGACTGTTTCAAAATTATATTATACTATCGTACATTCTTTACAATAAAAAATAAGTAGGTAGGTCTTAAATATGCAACGCAGTTGAAATCATTGCGCAAGAAAACTTATCGTGTTAATTACCTATAAAACACAGTAAGTGATGTCCATAAAAATGTTGTTCTACATTTTCTTAATACGCCAGTAAATTAATGAGGATTCTCATTGAGGACAAGCAATCAGGTGAAGCTAATCGTCTATCGATATAACCGATTCGTTACGGGATTAGTCAAAACATTTAGATGTCTCTGCGCTCGGATCAACAATACACTGCATAGCAAAAGATCGATCAATCTTTCGTGAAATGTTGTTCGATATGCCAATATAAACCAGCTGCTGCCTTATCAGCTAACAATCTCGTGTTCGTTTTCAATACCAAACCGATTAAAACCAGCGGTCACTAGTCTTCGTGTGGAAGGAGTTGTCAATAGTTTTCGCTTCTTTTCGTTTTGTAAGAGCTTATTTCTTTAATAACGTTCGTTATAAAATCATAACCAGCGAAAATTCAAGACTATCCCTTCCACACGAAGACTAGTGACCGCTGGTTTTAATCGGTTTGGTATTGAAAACGAACACGAGATTGTTAGCTGATAAGGCAGCAGCTCGCCAGAGCAACATAGTGTAGCGTCGCTAGATTATTACACCTACCATAGGATCCTATACGTAGAAAGCGTTCTCGGTAATTGGTTGATTTCAATTAACATACTCTGCTATGGTACAGCCACGGGCTGGAAATTTTACACCGACTTGCACTTTCTACATTTAATTTTCGAGCACGCGACTTCCGAGTGGCTTTCCTTGTACATTTAAATTTCCGATGCGTTTTTATCGACGACCTTGATGGTTAAGATCATATTATGTTACGTTAGCGTAGTCCTTTGTGCGTGGCCCGAATTGTAATTCCGTGATTCACGTCTGGCGATGATTCATTTATTGAAATTAATCTACTCGCAACTAACAGCTCCAGTATGTCGTCGTTGTATATTTGACGACCGATTTATCTAATTGTTTTTATACAGGTATTTCGATTAAGCTATTTAATTATAATGCTTATTGAATAAGATATTTTTATCTCGTTTTAGGTTTTTTCTTTGTTATAATTTATAATCTATACAAATAAATAAAATTGAAGTGTCTGTTTGTAATATCAAAATAACAGCTTTTTACTAAATGCATATGAAAGTATACACGGTAAGTACCTACAACATAACAATCATTTTGAAAATTTTGTCTGTCTGTCTGTTTGTTCCGGGTAATCTCCGAAACGGCTGGACCGATTTTGACGGGACTTTCACTGGCAGATAGCTGATGTTACAGGGAGTAACTTAGGCTACTTTAATTTTTGAAAAATAATTAGGGTTCAGCGTAAAAAAATAAAACACATGAAACCAAAAACCGCGGTGAAATCGCGGGCTGCTTCTAGTATAATATATAAATAAATGCTTTATGAACAACGCGTCAAAGCTTCTAACAAAAATAGAAAAACCAACTAGTAATCTTATGTTTAATCTAGATATAGACGTGCAGCTTTGGGAAAACCGATCCATGGCGCATCGATAATTACGAGCCCCGATGCAAAATAGTTCGTCTAGTATGGAAAGTAGTGCGAAGCGTAAAATATAAGAAAGTAAATATTGGTAAAATAATTAAGAACCTTTAATAAAAAGTAAACCACAATTTGAGGAACATTTTAAAGTTTATTTTAACATAACTGAAATTCTTTCATGACTTTACATAACATAAAAAATTTAAAAAATATTCTAAAAAACATAACGCAAAAGTATTCGTCTACCCTTGTCACTCACGCAAAATAGTTCGTCTATCACTTAGTTGTGTCGCCTTTGCTCTCAATGACAGCTTTAATGCGAAGAGGCATGGTTGCAACCGACGCTGCACACTAGTGCACACTCCTCAGGCGTAATTGACTCCCAGACAGCCAAGAGTTTAGCCTTTAAGTCGCTCTTCGATCTTGATGGATTTTTACGGAGAATTTTTTTCTTTTTCCACCATAGGGTTTCGATCGGGGACAAGTCCGGGCTGTTAGATGATCATTCGATTGTAGGGATGCTTTTCGCCAGTAACCACGTCTTTGTTGTCCTTGCAGTATGGCAGGAAGCACCATCCTGTTGAAAAATGAAGGAATCTTGATGCTTAAGTGACGGAATAGAGGGCAGTAAATTCTCTTCCAAAAGGTTTGATACCTTGCAGCATTGATAGAACCATCCACAAACTGCATACCACCAACACCTTGTGCAGACATGCAGCCCCATATCATAAGAGACCTCGGAAACTTCACTTTGCGTTTGAGACAATCAGTATGAAATGCCTCATTTTTGTTCCGAATCACTTTTTTCTTTTCATCGCCGACTGTCACTTCAAATTTGGACTTGTCACTCCAAATGATACTACGCCACTGATCGGAAGTCCAATTTAAATGATCACGAGCAAACTTCAACCTCTTTTTCTTTTGTACAGTAGTCAACAGTGGTTTCTCCTTAGCGGTGTAAAATCCGTAACCCATTCTTTTTAGGACTCTTTTGCAAGTATCAACTGAGACGTCTTTGTGAATCATGTCCTTCCATTGCACCGTGAGTTCTCCAGCTCGAGCACGACGATTATTTTTGATAATTTTCTTCAGGATTCTGTTTTATAGTGCACTTGTGATGCGTGGTCGACCAGTTTTCTTCAAACAAGAAGTCGTTCTATTCTTTTTATAGTGCTGAATGATAGATTGGACTGTAGACCTGGGAAGTATCAAGTCTTTAGATATTTGGTAACTTGATTTGGCAGCATCGACCCCACAAACTATTCGCTTTCGAAGCTCTCCACACACGGGTTTGCCACGACCCATTGTTATTTGAAAACTAATGAAAAAAACTGAAATTTTCAGAATTTATACTGTCTCACTTGACAAATAACACAGAATTACTTTTACAAATTTAAATTATGCAACATAATTGTACAAAGAAGGAATAATCTTATTTAACTCACCGATAGACGAACTATTATGCATCGATTAACAATTAGACGAACTATTTTGCTTATAACTTCTTCGAATTTAAAACAGGATATGTATAAATTTAAAACGCTAAAATAGTTTATTGGTTCATAATTAAAAAATGGCATAAGTAACGCAACATGTGATAGTAAAACAGCTTAATATTTTATATAGATATACAAAAATAATGAAGTTAGAAAAAATCTCGCAGAGAAAATTTCACACTAGACGAACTATTTTGCATCGGGGCTCGTACTATCGTACAATAGCACTTTACTGCACATAAAAAATGGTACAAAAACTTTATAAGCAGAGGTATAAATTCATAAAACATAGTAGGTACATAAAATCTTTTCTTTTCCAAGCGCATTAAAACGCACTAGCTTCCTGATTTTTAAAGCGTCTTTAAATACTGCTTATATTACGTTGCGTATCATACCAATGCAGCAAAAAGCCAAATCATTTAATTCGGCTTCGCACACGGCACGTACCTATAACTTTCACAAGTAATACGATACCAGTACAAGTGGATCACGTGAAATTAACTAGATTAGTTAACGATAAAGACGATCAATTAGCGGCATCAAAATTAGATTAAGAGTTGCCTTCCGACATTTGATACTTGCAGCCAATTTCCCAATGTTTCAGTGGTTTGTGTGCAGAAGGCGGCGGACCGAGAAGTATGGTAGAAACGATAACGACGGTTACACAGCATACATCACTCGGTTTGTCAGTCGGCATTGGTATGGACATTTTTTTTTTTAATGTTATTTGGTAACGAGACGAGCTGGTCGTTTGCCTGATGGTAAGCATAACGCCGGCCCATAACTATTGCAGTGCCACCCAGAACTTTGAAACACAAAGGCCTGCGCGGCACTGCAGTGCGCTCGTTACCCTGAGACAGTAGGTATTATAAGCCCAGTAATTTCACTGGATACTCTGCTCATCAAACCGGAACACAGTAATGCTTGCACACTACTGCTTGGCGGCTGACTTCACGAGCAAAGCGGTGGTACCAACCCAGACGGACACTCGCAGAAGAGTTAGTCCTCCCAGTAACAAAACAACACTAACATTGATATGTTTGATTCTTTTGCGCTTGTATTTGGATTACTATTGCATATGAAACAAATCGTTTAAATTGGGATGTTGACTGATTTTGGGAAAGCGTTTAAAACGATGCGTATGGGCCTAATATAACCCAAAATATTTAAATTTAGTTTTTAAAACAACTATGAATACTTTAATTTTCATTGTATTTTAAATGCCGTTTTCAATTTCGCTCCAAAACGCCAATACTGGTCATGTGGTCGGTGTGACGTCACGTGCTCAATACCACAGAGTACTTTTCTATAACACTGTATAGTGACAAGTTGATTCGATGTTTTCTGTTCTTCACGGCACAGATAAATATTCACAGAAATCACTCTAAAATACTAAGCACAACGAGCAATATACTCATTCCGATTGAATGCGTGACGTCATGCGCTTTGATTGGTGTTTGCCGTCACGTGACTTCGGAGTGATGTGTTTACATTTTAATTACTAAATTAAAATTAAATTCTTTAGAAATAAAGAAAAATATTGTGTTTTTTAGGATTTCTGTCACAGAAACTACCGTTTGGCGGCATAATTATATTTTTATTTGAATGCAGTCAACATCCCAATTGCTTAGATCGGCATTAAATGATTGTAGTTGTTACAACTATTATACATCGGTCAATCGAATACATACAAGAAACTCTTCGAACCGGCATATTCTAAAGCTGTCGATAAAATCTTCACGCGGAATTATATAAAGAATTATACACGAGCTTGTAACACCCATAAAAGACAGTGACCATGTGTAATTGCGATGGTGGCACTGGTGATGAAGACAGTAACGAAGCTTGCTCTGGAGGCAGAGCATACTATCAACACAAAACGTTTAGTGTAAACTTAAATCAGATTATTAGTAGATATACGAACAAATTATAATCTTTAGGTGGACCCACTAGGTGGACTGATGACCTTGTTAAAACCGCGGGGAACCGTTGGATGCAAGGGCCGAGTAGTCGATCCAAGTGGCGTTCTATGGGGGAGGCTTATGTTCAGCAGTGGACGTCTTCCGGCTGATGATGATGATGATAATCTTTATTTAGAAAGAAAGAAAGAAGACAATTTTATTCCAAGGAACTGTACACCACAGAATAACAAATAGACAGAATATATTTATCATAACTAAAAACTAGACAATATTAAAAACAGTGATATATATTTTTTAATCATGCTGTATGCAGCTATCGTGTGCAGTCCCGGAAATGGTCTGAGCTCAGCTAAATGCCGTGGACACATCCACAGCGCTGATTTTCAGCCCTGACCTGCTAGTGAGCCACGTACGAAGATACGAAATAACTATGAGATATATTTGAGAGATGGCTGGGATTTCATAACAGAATACACATATACCCAACATGGTAAGTCTACCATAAGATTGAAAAGACGCACAACATGGACAGGAGAACTTAAAGTTAGGACGAAGATGATAATCTTTAAAAGCCTGACCAATATATAAGATAGACGCGATAGTTTTAGGACTAAAGTTAATGTTTGTGTGGATCTTGTTCACTGCCTTTACACAGCGATCTTGATCTGTTTCGGAGATTATATCGCAAAATTATAGCATTGGTGCGAAGTGAACAACTAGCCGGAACACATTCGATGTTGAGGAAGAAACGTTGAAAGTTATGCGTTTGTAGTTTGTACATTCTCAAATAGCTGAATGATAAGTGTTATGGGTGCATTAAATTGGCGGGATACAACAAAGGAAGCCGACATTTTTAATTGAAAACTTTGATAGGAAAAAATGAATACGATAATATATTTGTTTGATATTCAACAGATAGCAGATGAACAATAATTTTACTATAATACTAGCTGAGGCCCGCGGTTTCACCCGCGCGGTGATATTGGATTTCATAGTTTTTATTTTTTTGCGCGGAACCCTAACTCTTTTTCTACAATAAAAGTAGCCTAAGTTACTCCGTATAACATCAGCGATCTGCCAGTGAAAGTCCCGTCAAAATCGGTCCAGCCGTTTCGGAGATTACCCGGAACAAACAGACAGACAGACAGACAACAAATTTAAAAAATGTTGTTTTTTATAGGTACCGTATATACTTTCATATGCATTTGGTAAAAAGCTGTTATTTTGATATTACAAACAGACACTTCAATTTTATTTATTTGTATAGATTTAATAATACAAATGAAAGTAAAATAAAACAAGAATAAACTAAAGAAGCTTAGTTTACAATTTACGCACATCAGCAGCAACCGCTACACCTATGGCCCTACGTTAATTACACCCAAAGTCATTAAGGTGTAT
The DNA here is from genome assembly GCA_907269065.1 of Crocallis elinguaria. NCBI lineage: Eukaryota > Metazoa > Arthropoda > Insecta > Lepidoptera > Geometridae > Crocallis > Crocallis elinguaria. The sequence goes on along the minus strand of OU026079.1, from coordinate 2,480,579 downwards.
TAATTAAAGGCGTTACATGACACCGGCCTGATGACTGTACCTCGGAAACACAAGTACTGACCGGCAGTCAGCATCGGGTTACATGTGAAAAGTAAAACCTCGATTCGACAATGTTGTGGATTACAAAATTAAACACCTCATTCAAGCCGCACAATTGCTGCACATCTTTACGTAACTTACACACGAATTAACGGCCATTGTGTTAAATTTATAAACTGGGGAATGTTGAAAATTGCATTGTAACAAAATATTATACAATCTAACCAGGATTTTCAGGCTGCCTTTTGTTGTTGAATATTAACCTGAGCTAGGTAGAAAAAGTAGTGCAAGCTTGACGAAATTAGAATGATACTCTAAAGATCATACATCCAAACGTATCGCTAAGTAATTATCCTACTAATATTACAAATGCGAAAGTGTGTTTGTTGGTTTGTCTTTCTTTCACGCAGTAACGGAGCAACGGATCGACGTGATTTTTGGCATAGATATAGTTTATGGACCGGAGAGTAACATAGGCTACTTTTCATCCCGGAAAAATGCGCGGTTCCTGTGAGAACCGCAGGCAGAAGCTAGTAATTAATATATTCGCTGCTGACTTGCTCTCTTAGTTTTCCATCTTGCAGCAGCGGTTCAACACCAACAAAGAATGCACTTGCATTAATATGTATTTGGTGGATTCAAATTTCGTAAAAAATCTTTTACTGTACTCAGTGCGGAGATTCCGGTAACAAATCGTTAACGAGTCGATCGACTCTCGGTTTCGTTCCGTGCGGAATGTCACCCGCCAGGTCGACTTGTGGTTACTGCCTGTTACAGCCGAGAGAGGCGCAAGTGTTCACGGCAGCGCTCGCGGATTCCATCAGATGCCGATGAAAAGAAACATTTTTCGTTCCATTGTGAAATTGCAGTGGAACCAGTTTATCTTTTTTGGCTGAAGTTAATTTTGGATCTGTAATAAGCCTCGAAAATTGATGACGGGCTACAGATATTTTTTGCTATGTTACGTGTATAATTTCAGCATGAAGTTCATTTATTTTGTCAATTTTATTATTAGTAAAATATGAGTTAATAGATAGGACATTGAGCGCAGAACCTAACATGAAAGTTTTCTGGTATTAAGATAAGAAGATATTAAGCCGGTAACTTGCACCGAGGAGGAGATTGCTCCGGTGGTGACTTAATTGGTTAACTCTGTCGTAAAATAAAATGCTCAATAATTACGTTGCCCGTAACTTACAATACTTATTGTCATTATATAACGGACTTGCCTTTTGCTAAAGTTTTAAAACCCAAAAATCAGCGTTCGTGATATCGTGGTACGATTCGATACGTTACGACTTACGAGGTTCTGATTACTGCAGATGATAGAGTATGCGATGTCTCAATTTATTGAGAGTGGGCTGTGATACGACTGAAGTGCTCAAGAGGTGCTGCAACTAGTTTTCTTGCGCTCGACCAGACGCGGACAGAGCAGTCTTATATACATATTTATGAAATAAAAAAAAATGATATACTTATTGCTGCCTTCACCTGCTAAACAAGGCTGAAAGATAAGACGAAAACCGTGTCCTAGTTTATTCTGAAGCGAAGACGTAAGCCCATGTATCCTCCAGCCTTAGCAAAAAGTACTTTAATTACAGCATCTGGCTTACGTAAATGGCGGGTTAAGTCCAAAGGTGGGCTATCAGAGAACAAACAATGAGTCATAAATTATTTTTTTAATGCATGAAGAAAAACATTTATAATATATGATTGGCTAGATAACGTGAGTCGTTTCGGTTCATGTGCATAATCTTTTAAAAGTAGTGCGTTTGAAGGTTTTGATGCTTATCACATGCTCATACAAGATATCATCACATTAGTGGACAAGGATAATAGTATACATTCTTAATTATACATAGCATTGTATAGTATTGTGAATACCTTGCAGTCTTCATACCTTCACGAGCGTCATCTTCAGCACATGATTCATTCGTGTGGGCCAGAATGGTAGCTCATCATTCGAAATCAACAATTGCTTATCTCTACTAATATTATAAATGCGAAAGTGTGTTTGTTGGGTTGTTGGTTTGTCCTTCTTTCACGCAGTAACGGAGCAATGGATCGACGTGATTTTTGGCATAGATATAGTTTATGGACCGGAGAGTAACATAGGCTACTTTTTATCCCAGAAAAATGCACGGTTCCTGTGGGAACGCGGGCGAAAACCGCGGGCACAAGCTAGTAAGAAAATAAATGGGATTTGATCTAAGCAGCGAAGACAACGAAAGTCAGGATTTCATTTAATGTGCCTAAGTTTAATATAGTTATTTCTGTCGTCAATCCTATTAATGAACTAGCTTTCTAATCCCTAGGGTTTATGAATATTCATAGTATTTCCTCTGAACAATAAATTATCAACAACTAGGTGTAAGAATCTCCACGTCTTTGTGCTGGGGTCGTTGACCTCCATCTGGATGCAAGGGACAATGACGAAGGGTTCCGAGTACTTACTTCGGAAGTTTGGATTAGTCTTGGTTTTGAATTCTGAATGAGATACGAACCAAATACAGAACAAAGATCGATGGTGTAGCTTAGCCTAGAAACTGTAGTAGTTATCTAACTAGAAAGGAAAATGTATCATATTGTTACGAGCTGTAGGGTAACGTTTGATAGAATGAAGCCGTTAAAGTAACAGTTATTTTATTGTGAAAAAATTAAAAATCATATTTCAGCCTGCTGAAAACGTCTGTGTCAGAAAATTTAAAAATGTTTCTGCGAGTTCCAGTTTAACCCGTCTCCGTAACAACATTTTCTATTGTGACTATTTGATACAATACATAAAATACATTGGTACTAGAAGTGAATCATTCGTCAAGAATGACACTGATTATTTATCATCATCAGCACATGACCCATAGCTTTTAATAATCCATCGATTTACCATTTTCGTATCAAAAACATTTTATTACTTCTCAGATCTTTTATTACTTTCTCATTTTTGTAATAGGTGTACTTCACAATATATGTAGCGGCAACACCAGGCATAGGAGCGTGATGAAACGGCGTTACATTGATTCGAGTACCGCTTTGTTTGGACGGGACTTCCGGTTTGATCTTTAATTATGATCGTTTCGTTTCTGTTAATAGAGACTTCTGTTTGTTTTACTGCGTGTGTTTAAGGACTTCCGCAAGTGTATTTAGAGTTTAGAGCATAAAGATTGTAAGAATATTTTATTTTATTTTCTTGGTAACGAGACGAGCTGGTCTTTTGCCTGATGGTAAGCATAACGTCGGCCCATAACAATTGCAGCGCCACTCAGAACTTTGAGACACAAAGGCCTGCGCGGCACTGCAGTGCGCTCGTTACCCTGAGACATTAGGTATTAAGTGTCATAAGCCCAGTAATTTCACTGGATACTTTTCTCATCAAACCGGAACATAATAATGCTTGCACATCACTGCTTGGCGGCAGACTTCATGAGCAAAGCGGTGGTAACAACCCAGACGGACACTCGCAGAAGAGTTAGTCCTCCCACTAACAAGATTCCTTTGGTAGCTTTGAACGTGACGTTCCCTAACGTTTGTGTGAAAAATCATAAATCAAAATTAGGTTCTTGTTTGATAGTTGGCCACATTAAATTATAATCGAGTATGGTTCGTTTATCTGACTTATTCTGCCGCGTGTATAGCATTCAATTTTAAACGTGCTGCCTTAGTTCTTCAAATTGACTAAAATATCCTAATTACTGTTCTATTATTAGGCAGTCTAGTAAACAAACAACAAGCAAATTTAGTGCTGTAGAGATAAAAATAGCAAACGCTACGAAGATTCTCATAAGGCTGCCAACAAAAAAAGCTGCGAAAGACTATGTCTAAAGAGAAATTTCACGGGCAATCTTAAAAGAATTCCGCCGTGATATGATCAGGAGAAAAACCTTCCCGTTCCTAAAATAGACCCGGCTCACGGTGCCCGCGAGGGTACACAAAAGTGCGCACACAGTATATAGAATACCTAATAAGCGGATCGGTTTAAAGCGAGGTTTCTTAACCCGCGTGTGGGTTCAACGACCTCTGTGCCGGCTAAGCGCCGGCGCAGCCTTATTGTTGTCTATAGAATAGTTTAGACTAGCCTCGCTGTAGTCACTGTTTTGTTTCAAGGCCAGATAGAGTAAAATGAGTAGCTGCTTATTCATACTCAATAATGGAAATTGCATTGGATTACAATTCAAAAACCTTTTATTAACTAGGTAATCAATTTGTGAGTCTTTTTGCCGCAATTTAATTTTCTAGTTGTTTTACTTCACTTTGATAAGAAACCGCTCTCGTCACAATTCCTAAGCCGCAATTAATAGATTAAAGATTGCATATCTGAAATAGGAATCTTCATTCCAAACAGATAATTCGTTCACACCGAGCGCGTGTGAACACACGTTTCGTCACGTAAACTGAGACGTACATTACGTAAATAACGTAATCTGATAATAAACATAACCACGACAAGTTGGGAGACCAGAAGAATGCACTCTTTAAGTGTTGGCGAGTCGTGATAGCTAAATATAACAACTAATTAGAATGCTGAACATCAATAACATCGAATGTAACATTAGAAGCGTTACTCAAAAAGATCAAGATCTTAGAGCCATAGACGCAAGAAGAAGGACAGGCATTTGCGTACGTTAAAAATTAACTTATCAAGTGAAAGATTAATTTATCAAAGATAAATGATGAGAAAAAAGTATGGCCGCAAAGTCACCTGATATTAAACGAAGATGCGGTCTCGAAAGTAGTAATACAATAATAGCGCTATTACGTGAAAAGAAAGAATCTAAATCACGATCTGATGAAATGAAAGACGAATAAAATAGGAAGAGACGATTCGATTTTAAATTCTAATCAATTCATTAGTCACGTTAGATAACCAGATGACTCATTTGTCAATAACATAATGTAATCAAACGAAGATGAATGGCACAGAACTATGTTGATGAAATGAAGCGCGAGAGAGGTGATGAAAATTAACACTTGCAAATCTTTAATGGAGTGGTTTATGAACTAGAAAGTGAATCAAGTGCCGTTAAAACGCAACATATTGATTTATTTTATAGTCAGTGACATTTGGTACAGTAGCAAATTAATTCAAAAATTCTTTAATTAAGTTTTATTTTAATGTTTCGATCGCTGCTTTTGATTTGATTATGTCCAACGCTAACACTCAAATATAATATAACATAACACTTTAAATCATTTCATATTTTGTTAGTGGGAGGACTAACTCTTCTGCGAGTGTCCGTCTGGGTTGTTACCACCGCTTTGCTCGTGAAGTCTGCCGCCAAGCAGTAGTGTGCGAGCATTACTGTGTTCCGGTTTGATGAGCAGAGTATCCAGTGAAATTACTGGGCTTATGAGACTTAATACCTAATGTCTCAGGGTAACGAGCGCACTGCAGTGCCGCGCAGGCCTTTGTGTTTCAAAGTTCTGGGTGGCACTGCAATCGTTATGGGCCGGCGTTATGCTTACCATCAGGCAAACGACCAGCTCTTCCCGTTACCTAATAAAATTTTAAAAAAAAAAAGTGCCGTTAAAACGCAACATATTGATTTATTTTATAGGAGTGACATTTGGTACAGTAGCAAATTAATTCAAAAATTCTTTAATTAAGTTTTATTTTAATATTTCGATCGCTGCTTTTGATTTGATTATGTCCAACGCTAACGATCAAATATAACATAACACTTTAAATCCTTTCATATTTCTATATTGTATACCTTCTTAGATAGCTCAGTATGGGAAGATTTCGTACAACTGTTTCACAGTCGATATTTATTTATGAACACGTATCATAATATGAAATCAATAAAAATAAGATTCAATACAATTATGTATGTTTCCGTCACCCATATCAGTGTTTATTCTAGAATGCTCGTTGAAGATGTTAAAGCCAATTTATGTAACGATCACTTAATATTTACTGTTATAGCTTTACACACAACATTGCGTTGTTCTCGGCATCAGATACGGGTCTAGTTATGCACCCTGAGATATGGAAATGGTCGTGTAGGTATATTTACATTGAGAATACAACACAGTTAATGTTTGCATCAGTATCTGTTTTCAACCGGATAGTGCGTGCTATCGCAATTATAAGTTCTTAGATTTTGTTGTTATCACTGATGATAAGATTTGAGTGTATTTTGTTTTACATAGCAAGTGATTTGTAACGACGCTTTATGATAATAGGGTATATCGCTTCGAAAATTAAAACTCCAGTTTTGTTAGTGGGAGGACTAACTCTTCTGCGAGTGTCCGTTTGGGTTGTTACCTCCGCTTTGCTCGTGAAGTCTGCCGCCAAGCAGTAGTGTGAAAGCATTACTGTGTTCCGGTTTGATGAGCAGAGTATCCAGTGAAATTACTGGGCTTATGAGACTTAATACCTAATGTTTCAGGGTAACGAGCGCACTGCAGTGCCGCGCAGGCCTTTGTGTTTCAAAGTTCTGGGTGGCACTGCAATTGTTATGGGCCGGCGTTATGCTTACCATCAGGCAAACGACCAGATCGTCTAGTTATCAAAAAAAAAGGCTTCCGAGACGAATTTTTAAATTGTATGTTGTCGCAAATATGCGACTTGGAAAGATTAATACTTGGTCGAAGCTCCAAAACTGCCTACCACTCGGGGCTCAGTAAAAAATTCAATTCATTGCTTAAATTGGCTATTGTATCGAACGTTATACCATAAACCTTAATCTTTAAAAGCGTGCAAACACTTTCTACCGGCGGACCTTGAGCAAAAAGCATTTCCATTGTTACATACGTGCACGTCGTCGGTTCACTTGATTTTTTAACTACACCTGTGTGGGATCTACCACCGTCCGCGATCTCGGCTTCATCGAGATCATTATCAATTTCAGCGTTGTTGTTATTGGAGCGGTTTCTAGAGCGAAAATCGAGTGAGTTTACGTACAAGGTACGGTGTTAGAAAGCGTGGGGCGAGCCGATCGACAATTATTGGCAACATCGGGTGCGCGCGCGAGATCTGCTTCTTGCTTCTTGCCAGCTATTGTTCTATTGCCATGTTTAATTACCGGCGAAAGTCTAACGAGAGTGCCGCGTGAAAGTTTTTAATACACACGTTATGTCCCACGTGCATTGTCATTACGCTTTTTCGTTGGCAAATGTTTTGTAGGATGGCGTAATTTGCGTTTGTGGAATTGCGAGGCGTAAAGCTGTTACAGAATTATGCAAGGCTGTTATTCAATTCTACATCACAGGTCCGAGTGAGTGAATTTGTTACAATGTGAGTTCTACATAGATAAGCGTTCGTTGTGAAATGTTTGCCAACTCTAAGCCCGAACTTAGAGAGGAAAATGGTGTCTTATCCGTGCCGGCATAATAAATTCTTTCTGTAAGATTAGGACGATAAGAGATAAATTGACTTAAATAGGAAATTTTATGTTTTATTCAACTACTTCATTAATCAATTTTGATAATAATGATACGAACATAGATAAAACACCAATTCTACGAGTCAATGTTTATGCTAGGGGAGATAAGCATAATTGATATGGATTGAGCCTATCAAAGCTAGTGAACAAAACAAACAACAGGAGCATAAAACCACTAAGAGGCTTGTAACTTGATTATAAACCTGAGACATGCTATCAAAGCTTATTGAAAATCTGTACTTCGCACGACCGCCTTGCGGTTTGGCGCCTCACTTTGCTGGCATTAAAAACATATTTTAAAATCATTTGCAATCTTCGCCTATCGAGATTACGATCTATAAGACACGATAGAAAAAAATCAGTTAATCGTAGGTCACATTGAGCTCATGCAATCTTCAAAATAAATAAACAACTTATACATCAAAGCATTTCAAGAGTTGATGCAATAAATATAATAGACAATGCGTACATACATGTCAGTTATTGAATAATAGCTTCATTGCGTAATAGGCACAAATATTTGTACAAGTTGCAATAGGCAGTTTGTAACTAGAAGATATTAATGATTTTTATTGCGTTTACAAACTTCTAGCAATGGCATACTTAATATTAACTTCTATATTAATAAAACACAATGGTACAAGAAATGACGGCAATGTCATTACAGCAGTTTATTTAGAAGCTGAGTCAGATGGCGATTAAAATACAAATTAGTTAATTTGAACATTGTCATTGGAAGCGGCAATTAAACATCAGTTAATGACTAATAACTCTAATGATAGTTCTCATTGTTAGATACTTCTCACGGATAAGCAATTGAGACTGATGCTTCTTACTCAATATTTTACAAAGGTATTTACAACGTAACAAGGAAATTATCGCAAAGATCTGATGCGCATTCTTCGTTAATTTCTCGAAACGATCAATGATACTGAGATTTATCACGTCGGTAGAAAACGTTGATTTACAATTTTTCGAACTTTCAAGAACTAGTTCCTATTTGTCTTTGTCGATTTAATAAAAAAGAACGAGCTCTTGACTTAACTAGCTTATTGTGTTGTTCGAGATAACGAAATAATTACGCAATTACAGAGCGATGCGACTGCAATTAGGGTAGTCTTCAGACGCGGAATGAACTCCTCACGACCGGTTTCTGATGATGCTATTTTAGTAGCAACCTTCGTGTATCCGAGTATTATACGAGCTGTAGACCGGGGACGTGAGTTAATAAATGAAGTTATGAATGAAACTACGGAACCGCACGCGAAGGGAGCACGAGATGCGTCCGTAAGAGGGATTGATTGAATTAAACCAACCAAGGGCCCCTCGGGCTCATTTGATGGGATTCATGTGCAGTGCACACATCAATTTGGGTAATTGGATGTACACATAGAGGCTGCCGTAGATATGCGGATGATACAGATTCTGGAGTCCGTACAAAAATTCGAGCGGGTTTTGTAGTTTTCAAACCGACGCACGACTTTACGAATCCTTTGGTCCTTTAAGTTAAACCATTTGTTTTTTCTGACTATGGCGTCGTTATTATACCAAAAGGGTTGACCCAGAAACGATAGGTTTGATGAAAATCGGTTCTGCTGTTGTTATAGTAGTTTGAGTATTTGAGTATTTAGTATCTCCAGTACTTATTAGATATTAGGGCATGGTGATATATCTGCTCGTTTAATTATCTATTCAATTTAATCATTCATAGTGCTGATTAAAGGCTCGAACGTCGTTAACAGCACTGGTACTGTGTTTGGCCTCTTATGACTTATACAAGCGTTTGAATACAATGCAAAATTCACTTTTTCATTGCTAGTTTTAACAAACTATAAAATGATTGTTAAAGGCCAACACGGTATTGAAGTTTAACAAGATCAGCAAACTAGAAAGGTTCTGTAATGAGGACAATTATTGCTTAGGGCGACGTTGAAGCGGTCAAGGCAAACATGCGTCTTCAAAAGGGCATTACATAAGAGTACAATAACAAAGTTGGGGCTAAGCAGACCACTGCCAATCTAACCGACAGACAGCATTAAATGCGGAATAGGTGTAAACAATCGTAACAACATTCGTAATAGTTAAATAATTCCATCGTAACTGAATCTCAAATAAAGAAGTCATCAGCATACAGACTCATTACTGTAACGATTTCCGCGTTTCCAACGCACCATGCAGGGAAATGAGGAAAATGCATTTTTTTAAGCACCCACCCAGCGGTTAAGATCGCGATATGTTTCACTTTCACTGGAACGCAAGATTTCCATCATTGCGCTGACAACTTTCCAATACAGATGTGCAAAAGCGTGGACTATTCTTCTGAAATGTGTATAGAACAAGCGTTGTCATGCATAAATCGCAAAATCATGGTGCGTTATCGGGAAAGTTTTTATGACTTGTTTATTTGAATTTAGCGTAGATGGGAAAACGTCTGAACATAAAATTGAAGCTCCACGCTGAGAGTGAAACTGGCCGCTCGGTCGTTACTCTTGAAGGCAAAGCCACTTTGGAAGATGGGTTATCTAATTAAGTGGTTACATTACATGAGAAAATTGTTCCGTAATAGAACTAAGTAACAAATTGTTGGCGCTTCACTTTCGAATTCGCATGTTCAAAAGTATCCAATGGTCATGCGTCGGCCGAAGCAAAGGATGAAAAAGTGATCCATATTTGGAGTATGCATGATCACGCAACTTTTGCATGAGTTGTAATGAATACTGTCGAAATACCTAAATTATTTATTGAGTAACTTGTAGAGGAATGTGTTGAATGTGAAATAGGAAATTGAGAAAAAATATGGTAATAGTGATTTAAGAAGATACAAACCGACACCACTTGTGCCAGTATTAAGAACCCAATAATTTTTCACAACGACGTTGTACATAACTTTTATCTTCAGTTGAAATTAAATTAGCCAAAGCTCATTAAACACCAGTATAGATACCGTATTTTAATGACATGGGAACCAGCTGCCTTATCAGCTAACAATCTCGTGTTCGTTTTCAATACCAGACCGATTAAAACCAGCGGTCACTAGTCTTCGTGTGGAAGGAGTTGTCAATAGTTTTCGCTTCTTTTCGTTTTGTAAGAGCTTATTTCTTTAATAACCAGCGAAAATTCTAGACTATTCCTTCCACACGAAGACTAGTGACCGCTGGTTTTAATCGGTCTGGTATTGAAAACGAACACGAGATTGTTAGCTGATAAGGCAGCTGATCTTTTAATTATAATTAGGCCCGCGCATCTTCGATCAATCGCATTTAAATAGACTAACTGATTACTGGATACCATACCCGACTGATGCAGCGAAGACAGCGTACAAAAAGATAACGTTTTATGAACGCATTCTGCCATTTACGACATCGCCAAATGGAACGTAGCCAGACGTTATAAATATGGGAAGATTCTCATACCTGCGGCATTCTAATGTTAGTAACAGTCTAGACTAAATCACAGGATTATTCCAGCAGACTATGGCAATAAACTATTTCGAAATGACAAACCAGGGGCTTAAGCAAATGATGCATGGATGGTAAAATGCGTACTTACCAGGGCTGGACCGGTCTGCAGAAGAATTTTAACCAAAGAGACAACGATACAGATAAATGTCATTGTAAATCCTGAGACAATTGGCTCTTCTGAGATTTTATTTTTAATATTTTTATATTATTTGGTTACGAGACGAGCTGGTCGTTTGCCTGATGGTAAGCATAACGCCGGCCCATAACATTTGCAGTGCCACCCAGAACTTTGAAACACAGGCCTGCGCGGTACTGCAGTGCGCTCGTTACTCTGAGACATTAGGTATTAAGTCTCATAAGCCCAGTAATTTCACTGGATACTCTGCTCATCAAACTAGAACACAGTAATGCTTGTACATTACTGCTTGGCGGCAGACTTCACGAGCAACGCGGTGGTAACAACCCAGACGGACACTCGCAGAAGAGTTAGCCCTCCCACTAAGAAGATTATGTATTTACTAGGATTACTATTATTTCTAAGGTTTGGCGACTAATAGATGCGCTCCTAATGGATTTGCTTATAAATAGGCTGGGTTTATTATGCTCAATCATATTAAAATGTACTTAATTGTTTTGTATATTTGCCATTGTAATGTAAGTAATTAACGTAATTATTAATAAACTAGCTGCTGCCCCGCGGTTTCACCCGCGTGGATATTTTGGATTACATGGTTTTTATTTTTTTGCGCGGAACCCTAATTATTTTTCTAAAATTAAAGTAGCCTATGTTACTCCTTGTAACATCAGCTATCTGCCAGTGAAAGTCCCGTCAAAATCGGTCCAGCCGTTTCGGAGATTATCCGGAACAAACAGACAGACAGACAAAAATTTTTAAAATTGTTGTTTTTTTATAGGTACCGTATATATTTTCATATGCATTTAGTAAAAAGCTGTTATTTTGATATTACAAACAGACACTTCAATTTTATTTATCTGTATGGATACTATATTCAGTGGATATATGTAACTAGTTTTACTACAATTACAGTGAAAGAAATTATCGAGGCAAGAAGATAAGAGACAACCTTCGCGGCAAGGCTGTCACCAATATCACCACCACTATGTGGAACATTAACCTAAAAAAACGAGCAAACCGGTCAAATACCAATCGGTGTCTTGAATTCTGTATATTTTCTTTGCGTACAAAGCTACGAGTTGGTGGCGAGTGTCACGAATGCTACTCCAAAAACTCTCGCGATGATACCCCAATGACTCTTGGTGCTGCTTCATAATTTGATAGATTTTCGTACATGGACGAAGTTATTATTTCTAGAAGTAAGGCCATGTAAACATAGTTCTAATATGTTATTTTAGGATTTAATGTTGATTTAGGACTAAAAAAATATCTTTATGCCAAGCACTACAGTGAAAGGAAGCAATACTCGGTGTCGACCTATTTTTCAACGCAGAAAAATCTTATTAATAAAAGATTTGAAAACCTGCTAAGTAAACTCAAAGTACCATCGAAATTCGAAACCAAGTGGTTTCGAAAAAAAACAACGTTACCAACCAACAAGTTACAAAGTTATCAACCGCAGACCGTAACAATAATCATAAAGGGCTTCGTACACATGTTCTTGTCGCGCAATGAAATTGTCTTAGCAATGAATATGTCCTCAGAGAACTGATGATTGTCGTATACTTAGAACCTGTTCTGCTTGCAGTGCGAATGTTATATCCCGAGCTGGGTGGAATTTCGTTTACGCGCAAGGTTGCATTTCTTGGTCCGCCTTAATAGACGGAATCAAAGCTGAATCGGAAATAGAACGACTTGTGTTATTACTTTTATTTCCTTGAGAGTACAATACACTATTTTATTTACAAAGTCTGAATTGTTTGTTGTTGTGTGTTGTTGAAAGGCCTACTCTCCTTCCACTTATCACGGTTTAGTGCTATTTCCTGCCAGTCCTTCGAATATAGAAGTCCAGTTTATCTCGACATTTCCTTCTCACAATTACTTGCGAGTTTAGTCCACAGAACCACTGGAGAATGATACTAATCAGGCAACGAAAAAAGGTGGAGAAGATTACGAGAAGAAAGGCCAGGCTTATGGAAGTATTACGAGGCTAGAGTTACGGGTAAATTAAGATAATATTTTTTATAATCAGTAGATTTATATTGATAATTATCTATATATATGTAATTATATACAATTGCTATTTAAATAGTAATCTAATAATTAGTTATAACTTAGTTTTAAAGTCACTATAAGTGAACTATGTTCTTTATGAGAAATAAATTCGTTAACCATATGTCTAATCAATCAATTTCTGGAGAGGTCTATTAGAGGTCTGTACTCTGTACCAAATAGTGACAACACAATGGCAGAAACGAAGCAGTATAAAAATAGTATCTAACCGAAACGAATTGTAATTTAGGTAAGAATATTGATTATTGTTAATATTAGCTTATGACCCTAGGCGTTACGAGCAATTATTGTGATCTCGATTCAAATATTTTTCATTGCCTCCGACCACTAGCCAAACCAGCGTATCAGACAACTTTTTGCGAGACCCAAAGACAAACAAGTTTCGATTCCCACAAAGGAAAGCAATCTGACCTTTCGGCATTTAAAACGATACGAACCCCTTTAACAAATTAGATATTCGCGTGCGCCATACATTTACCCATCATTAGTGTAGAATGCTGTACAAGCCGGGAACGCGATTCCACAAATTATCACTGGATTTTTTTTAGCAAGTGGTACCAAACCAGTGTTATGTATTATGTGTTAGTATTGTGTATGTGTTTTTAGTTAGTGGGAGGACTAACTCTTCTGCGAGTGTCCGTCTGGGTTGTTACCACCGCTTTGCTCGTGAAGTCTGCCGCCAAGCAGTAGTGTGCAAGCATTACTGTGTTCCGGTTTGATGAGCAGAGTATCCAGTGAAATTACTGGGCTTATGAGACTTAATACCTAATGTCTCAGGGTAACGAGCGCACTGCAGTGCAGCGCAGGCCTTTGTGTTTCAAAATTCTGGGTGGCAATTGTTATGGGCCGGCGTTAAGCTTACCATCAGGCAAACGACCAGCTCGTCTCGTTACCAAATAACATAAAAAAAATTGTAGTTTATGTAGTTTTTTGTTATGTCGTGTTGTGTAACTTTTGTGGTATTGCGGTTTGTCACGTCGCGCGTCGGTCTTCTGACGTAAATTGTGATCATGATGTCAGTAAGTTTAGGTGTGTTTAGAATATCAAGTAGGTATATTTATTTGTACTTTGGGAGTGTTTAGTACATATAAAGGTTTTTAGCGTCAATTTAATTTATTCTAGGTTCTTTCGAATTAACATCATGGACGGCTCCGTGGCTAAGTTGGTAGTAACCATGACCATCATATATCCATGACACAGGCAATCCTAGTTCAGGGATACGAGTGAGAAAATGATTGATTTATATAAAAAAGTGTTGAAGTTTAAAGCCAATGTTTTTAGAAGCCTACCGTCACATACCGTGCACTCACTATTTAAGTTAATTTAAGTTTATTTTGTATTTCTCTTACAAGTGAATTTTATTCTTTTAGATAAATAAATGTCTTAAACCGTAAACCGTAAGTTTTAAGTGAATAAATCTCGTCAAGGTTTAAGTTCAACCAAATTGCATCACAATTCTTTCTGTTCCAAAGCTGCTCATCCTTGGATGCCAATGCAAACCATCGACCTAGGGATAGGTAGTTGACATCACTATCATTGAGTCATAGTACTCATAATAGATAGCTTTGTTACAAACTGATGTAACCAAGGATTTTATTTATCCATATTATATTTATATACACAATGTATAGTTACATAATATTGACGTACATTTTATGAACATATATCCTTGAATGACAAGTAACCAGTCGTAACCGACCCCAACAAAACCGATCCGCGTTCTCCAGGATTTATCGCCGGCCCCGAAAGCTCTCGAATAAAAGGCAACCAAAAGAGTCCTTTTAAGTATTCGGATAATTTGATTCAACTTTATTTATTACCCAGAGAGTGATACGTAACGATATTGGTTACGTAAAAATGTTATTTTAAATTTTAGGAATGTTCAAAGGTTACGTAAAATCATTTATCATTACAGCTTCAAGAAAAACAAGTGACGAAATAGAAATGTCATTTGGAGTGTCTGTGATCTATCACCATATTCAGTTGCTCGTGGCTTCTTCGTATTGTGACCTTGAAATACTGGGTATTCCGTTGCATCAAACTATTGCAGCAATTTCAATTATAAACATTTTGTACGATGTCATCTAGAAAAACAAATTTTCTACTTTCAATAAAACATTTTTTGGAGACACTTATGTATAAATAAATAATAATAAATAAATAAACGCTTACACTCATACCCCCGCAATAGGATTCCCTGTGTCGCAGGTGGCATGGACACACCTACATACACATCACAAACATCCAAGACCCGAGAACAAATTTTATGTTTACACAAAATCTGCCCGGCCGGGAATCGAACCCGGTAACCCTCGCTTTGCAGGCAGGGTTACTACCAACTTAGCTACGGAGCCGTCAAGTATACACTAGATAGCACAGATTAATTTATAGTCTTTGCTAGATAGGGAGGCATTTACGACGATTTGGTTGTAGATGGTTTAAACGCTGAACCTAGAATAGAACTGACTTCCAAGCGCAGCCAGAATATACTGATAGGTGCTTGGCGATACATTTTTATCGTGAGGCTGCATGAGCAGAAGAAAATCTCCTACCACATGTGAAAATAAATAGATCGACTTACCTATAGGATTTCAGTCAGGAATGAAGTGAGCTCTCAATTATACAAGAGACATTTCTTAAGATTTCGCTTCAAATAGACACAAATCTTAGAGTATATTTGTTAGTGGTAGGACTAGCTCCTCTGCGAGTGTCCGTCTGGGTTGTTACCACCGCTTTGTGAGTGATTCAGCCACCAAGCAGTAGTGTGCAAGCATTACTGTGTCCCGGTTTGATGAGTGGAGTAGCCAGTGAAATTACTGGGTTTATGAGACTGAATACCTAATGTCTCAGGGTGACGAGCGCACTGCAGTGCCGCGTAGGCCTTTGTGTCTCACAGTTCTGGGTGGCACTGCAATTGGTATGGGCCGGCGTTATGCTTACCATCAGGCAAACGACGAGGTCATCTCGTTACCAAATATAAGAAAACATTTTTATCAAATCTCAATCGAAGAAATTGTGAAGTTAGCTAAAACGCCCATAAATCATATGACACAGCCGCACGTGGTTGGTATAATTAAATGATTTACAGTCTGCGGAGTCGTGAACCTTGCGCGCTCAGCGAAGGTTACATCCTGGCTCGTGAATCATTGCTTCCTCCGCGCAGAAGGAAATGGTGGCAAAAACTGTACATTGGTCAAGAAATATCTAGATTGCGTAGATTGTTGTTTGAAATCTTTCCTTGCTACATTTAATGCTGACAGTTCTCCTTTTCAAATACGCACATTTTTTTGGAATTGTCCACTATTTCACTGATGATGAGCCGTTTGAAGAGTAACATCCTATCGATCCTACGACGAGCTTGAGGTTTCGGTGAAAGATAACATCATGATGTCACCATAGCGTGGTGGAAGAGCATTTTCTACTGCTCACAGATAAGCTACCACTCCTAAGTTGGAATTCTGTTGCCAAGCTCCTATGACCTGCTTTGGACGCTTATGCATGTTTTACATCACTTGCGCACCACCGCGAATTTATCGCGGCTTCTGCACTGAGCACGCAGCGGTTTTGAAACGATTTCTTTGATTAGAGATCATAGAAGCGGCTGCGGTGCGTGTCTTTCACACCCTCTAACCGTGGTACGGTCAGCGCTTGGACTAGTTTTCTACCAAGCACCGATTAGACGGTATGATGCGTCAAGCGGTGATAGTGGTTTTTCCACGGTTTGCGTGTAGTCCCTGATTATGTTTATCCGTCAATCATGCATCGCGTCTAATGGGCCCTTCTCATTGAGCTCTGGTAGTTAGTTGAACTTGAGTAATTACTACAACTAACTTAATTTAGCACAAATTTTATTCACTATTCTCGTGTTCCTAATCAGCAAATTAGTGTCGGTTAATCGTATCTTCCTTCGCGAAGTTAACCATGACTGTATTGTTTTCTTTGAAATTCGCCTTAAAAACTGACCATTAGATGCGGTAAGAGTTCCGAATATACCGGAGCAATGACTTTTTGTCTCTGCCGTCATTGTCTTTCCAATACCTATGTAATTTTAACGTTCAAGGTGTTCTTGCCCAATTTAACTTTGGGAAAAACAACATTTAAACAAATTTATCACAAAAACATGGCAGTTGTGTGTGACTAAGGCTGAGATTCAGAGACGAATCTAAGCGTGGACTCACACTTCCATACGTCAAAATTCTATACAGTTTTGACATATGGAAGCCAAAGTCTACGCTTAGAATCGTCTCTGAATCTTAGCCTAAGAAGTACATCTTGAGATTTACTTGGCAGAAGTGTACAATGTCCTTTGGAGCTTGACTGATAAGACGAGAAATGTATGCAATGATAAAAGACGACACTAAAGGTGAAAATACACGGTTCACTTTTGTCTTTCAATTTGGATGAAGCAACCAAATTGATCCATGTAAACTTATAAAGTGAATCATTCAATGTCATTGCAACAACAGCATTCCTTTCATTTCTGCTCCATTCAACCAAAGTGATTCAATTTGGTTGAACCGTGTATTTTCACCTTTAGTTAAGCAGAGATTATTTTAATGTACCTACTTGTGTCTTAAAAAGAATAATTTAGCAGCGACATTAATAGACGCAAATCTTGACATATCAAATGGGTCACGTCTGCTGCCGGCGAATATTTGAATGGCCCATTACCCATTGTATATTAAAGCCGGCCATATCAGGACCACAACTGCAATCCATCAAAATGGCCCATCTCCACTACCTTCGGCACACAATGGGCCTTCTTGCGAGATATCCGAACTGATTTCCTGATGACATTTCCTTTGCCAAACGATTCTATGTTAGTACACGGGAAATAAAATATGATTCATGCATGCGGTGTTGATATAAGGCTGACCTTTGGAGGAGAGCTCGTTCTAACAAACGAACAGTTAAGTTGAAACTTATTGCCTTGGAATAAGGTCGAACATGGATCAGATGGCAGGCGCATGCAGTTTTCAACATGTTATGATGTATACGCGGCTAATGGCTAACGAATTTTAGGCGAGCCTCGAGGTGAGACCAGTTATTTCGGAGGCCTTTAAAATTTACAAACCCCTTCATTCATATCATTGTTGAGGCCTTAGGGAATGGGTCCCTCGTTCCAGGTAAAATCACACTAGGATCATATAAACAGATCAGGGAGTGAGACGGAGTTATTGTGAAGTGTTACTAAAGGGAGAAGCCCTAACGCATAAAGTATGCCGAAAATTGTAAACATCTCAGAATTATGTACTTATTTAATTGTTAATGTTGATCTGCTTGAAAGTAAAACTAAAGAGTACTGCATAAAGTTTTATCATGGGAACGCTACTTTACTCTTTCCTTAGCTCTCTCGCTTTAACAACATTATTTTAATACATTTTTGCCGGTTACACGTAGGTACTCTTTAACATATTCCATTAAGGCGGTAACCCGAGACAACAACATTCACCATTCTGCCTCAAAAGCTTTTTTCATTATTTTGCTAAGGCTTTTATTATTTTAGGCTCATATGATCTACAAAAAAATTGAGGCTAGTTAATTTTTTCTGGGAATAAAGTACCAAGCTACATACAAATTTGGTATACGTCCTTTGGTAACCTCTTAATTTCGGCAGTCGGTACAATAGTACATACGACAGCTTGCTTTTTGCTGCAATATTTATCTAGCTTTTAGAGAGTTGCGCTACACGCAAAGATAAGTTCATACGCACTCATAAGTACAAACAACAACCTGGGTGGGTACTTTCATGTAACGTGTTTACATTTCGCATTCCATAGTAATAACTTCATGTCAGACTTATTTATTAACTTCTTTTATTTCAGCGGTCTAATATGAATTCCGCACAGTACAATGATGTCACAGATAAAACATGTAAACAGTTGTGTTAACAATGCGGTGCGAGTTTTGCTACAAAAGTTTTTAGTTACGGTTAGGTCTACCCACGCTGGCATAGCGATGGTATATTATGGTACTGGAGCTATGGGATCGTTAAAATAAACAAGTTTTTGGGGAAAAATATATTTTTCCAGACAAGCTTTTATGAAATACCCACGTTATTGGTACTGTGGTAATCTTGTGGCTATCTTCTACTAGGTGGTAGGACTAACTCTACTGCGAGTGTCCGTCTGGGCCGCCAAGCAGTAATGTGCGAGCATTACTGTGTTCCAGTTTGATGAGCAGAGTAGCCAGTGAAATTAATGGGCGTTTTAGACTTAATACCTATTGTTTCAGCGTAGCGGGCCTTCGTGTGTCAAAGTTCTGTGTGGAACTGCAATTTATATGGCCAGCGTTATGATTACCATCAGGCAAACGACCAGCTCGTCTCGTTATCAAACAACATACAAAAACTTCCTTCTCTATCATCAGGACCCCGGACATCTTCTAGTGTCAGAGTATTTGTAAAGACAAATCAAACGAGTCCAAACTCGATGGGGTTATGTCGTTTCGTTACAGAGTTCCTATGGCCACCTTCTGGCTCCATCATCAGACCAGCTCTATGAAATCATTATATTGCATTGTTATCCGACTTACATAATTATGTATGTAAAATTTCGGCTCAATCGAACACCGGGAATTGGGTGAACTATAGCTTACAAGATTCGACCTAAACAAACAAACATACATAATACATATAACTAGCAGGGCTGTCTCCGCGTAAGGGAAATTTTTTAAGAGTAAAATTGCGTTAAAAAAGCTTCGAACCGACTTCAGGGACAAACAACTGAACCGATTTTGATGAAATTTCTATAGGACCAATCTGAAAGTATATCCTTTCCAATAAAAAAAGAATTTTCCAAATCGGTTTATAAATGACCGAGATCTGAGGTAACAAACATAAAAAAAAAAATATATACCCGACGAATTGATAACCTCCTCCTTTTTTTGGAAGTCGGTTAACAAACATTGCAAATTAAATAAAAGCTTGTAAAAATGGTATCCGAACGAATTGTTTCTGAGAGTTTGTCGTAAAGGATTGCCAAATGTCCTAGTTCCGGAAAAGAGCTCGCGCGCCAAGAGGCTTGAAATGTTTATCATGTTTACACATTACCGTGACATTACGAACTCTTTCAATGTTTCACCAAATCACATGAATGGAATGGAACATAAACCACATATTATGTTCCATTTTGTTACAACCCTAGCACATTTGCGAGCGACTGTGTAGGTAAATACCTACACTGGCGGCCGTGGCGGCATCGTCCATGATCAAAGACGTTTCACCACTGTATGGATTGTAAAACTATGGTACCCCTCCTTTTCTTCTCGTGGGTTCTGTATATATAATGAGGCGGCTAAAGCAATATCTAGGGAGTACGGCAATCTACTGCGATTATCGAGACACTTCCCGCTGTTAGAGTCACTTATTTGAACTTTCATGAGTGCTCCCTTGGGGCCTATACATATATGAATAAAGCATTTTACTCCAGTCATAAGGTGTTTAGTACAATAAGTTCTGAGTTTTTATGTTAGTTAATTAACGATAATTATTTAAGCTTTTTTTAATCATCAATGTTTTTTAATAATGGCAATTTTGTACTTGTTTGCATTTAATATTTAAATACCTATTGTCATGTACCTGTGTCCTGCCTCAAAAGCGTTTTGGTTTTAACTGTAAGTTTTTGAGTAATTAAATAAAATAAATAAATAAATTTGAATTTGTAGGTACTTATTATGGAAAAATCTCACTTCATAAGGCAGGTCAAAGCTCGCCAGTGGACGTTTTCCGGCCGATTATGAGGTGGGAAAATAATACACTTAGGCACTGGTTACAACAATCCAATCTCAAAAAAGCGTGGCCACAAAAATTAAGTAGGCAACTTATTTCCTTAGTTCTTCCACGAAGGTCACTGCCAAGGCAAGGCAAACGAAACGTTGCTTGCAATAAATAATAATGAATGACTCGGAATTGTTTTAGTTTATTAAATACCTACTTTTATTCAGGGCACGATTTGTTTGCATAGTAGGGTCTTGAATAATAATGTCAGCTACATTAGGGTGACACGTCATTGGGTATTTTCTGGAATTAAGAACTAATAATCGAACTATTTAGAGGAAGTAAAGTTGTATAGCAGAAGGCCTAATTGTGCAAGACGTTTGTAATTAATGTTAAACAACAAAGAAAACAAATGCTTTGTACACACATTCCTCTGCACCAAAATTCTGTCTCACGTGGCATGCACACACACCACAAAGATACAAAAGTCACGCCACAACCATCCAAGACCCGAGAACAAACTTCACTTTTCACCATACAAACTTTGGCTTGGTCGGGGATCGAACCTAGCCCTGCCACTGGGCTGGCTTTGCAGGCGGGGTTAATACCAACTTAGCTTAACTTTGTTAGTGGGAGGACTAACTCTTCTGCGAGTGTCCGTCTGGGTTGTTACCACCGCTTAGCTCGTGAAGTCTGCCGCCAAGCAGTAGTGTGCAAGCATTACTGTGTTCCGGTTTGATGAGCATAGTATCCAGTGAAATTACTGGGCTTATGAGACTTCATACCTAATGTCTCAGGGTAACGAGCGCACTGCAGTGCCGCACAGGCCTTTGTGTTTCAAAGTTCTGGGTGGCACTGCAATTGTTATGGGCCGGCGTTATGCTTACCATCAGGCAAACGACCAGCTCATCTCGTTACCAAATAACATAAAAAAAGCCACGGAGCTGCCAAAACTGTTTGTTAATAAAAATTCACATCCTAGGGATTTGAAGCACCCAAATATCTGAGTATGCTGCAACCATAAGTCCATAACTGCCATTCTAATGCTGGCCTTCTTGGCCTCAAATGTTATTGCCGTACGGTAAACTCCAACTAAGATACTGCTTAGATGTAAACTGGTGGACTATATGACTAATAAATGTTTAGTAATAAATATAGACCCGGCTTTTTGAGATACGCCAGATATATATAGGTAAGCAGCTAAACAGAATGGGTGTAAGTTAAACTAAACTTCTAACGACTCTCGGGGCAAACTTTGAGCGGAAGTTTGTTCATAGGTCCATGTTTGAGTTATGTATCTGTGCGAGTCCATGCCACGCGTGACATAGGGAATCCAAAACCAGTGCAAAAAAAAAGTTAAGTCTATGAAGTATTTCCCCAAAGTTTCCTGCGCTTCACAAGAGATGACAATATCTCAATATGACATGTATGTACATGTCTCAAGAAAACAGGACAAATGCTCACCCCTACTTACTTACTAGTAAGTAAAGTTCCACAGTAAAATTTCAAATAAGGAAACATGTAAATAGGCAGGTGTAGTTGTTTACCCGATGCACTTGATTACACACAGTGATAGCGGTGGTGATTCAGGGTATACCATTGTATATAATTATGTACTTATATGTATGTACCCATAAATTATACTTGGTGTCCAGCAGTCTGAATAGGTGTTTGTTGCATTGTAAGCCATTTCTCTGTGTTCTTCATTGCATTCAATTCATAAACAATACTTAGAGAGTTCTTTACTATGAGAATGAAATGTTGATTACTGCCATCTAATTGGTTCATGTGATGGGTTGACGCTTTCATTTGGTTGATGGACTTTATTTCCCAGGAAAGGAATGAAGTGTGTAATTTTCAGCCACCATATTGTAAATATTTTGAAGCATATTGATCAAATTTTAAGACAGTCATAAACTAGATTTTCATTGTCCAGTGAACGGCCATCCACTATCAGTGGCTGGAAATAAGTTTTAATTAATCCAAATTGGGATCATTAGCACAGAACATATTATAATAATTGCCATTTGTTAAATGAATATAAATAATAAAAAAAAACATATTACCATCAATGTTATTTTAATATGTACCTACAAAACTAAACTTTAAACTTGCCTACAAAATTATGTTCACAAATTTCTTAATCTTTCCTGTAAAATGTAACTATTTTTTTCATAAAATTCATAACATGCGAAGATTGCAACATGCCCAATGTCTTGATTATTATCAATAAGAACAAATTGTACCTTATTTATTTTAAGTAAGGGTTGGCTGCTGCAACACAGTGTTCCCTTAGTTGGGCAGCCTATGGATTCCCTAAAAATTTACAAGATGTTCATTATTGGACACAACCCTGGTTAACTGGTTGCAAACCGATGAAGTCACCCTATTCATAAAACCGGATGAAAACCACAACAAGCATTTACATGCTAACGTTTAGTAGTGTTACCACTACCATACCTTTTTACGGTGCAAGTAAATTACTTAACACAGATATTTATGGTGAGGCAATGCGCCAACAGCAGGAGAAATGGTATGCATTGGGCAGCCAACAAGAGGTGGATACTCTCCAACTGGTATGGCAGTTTTAATTGAAAGTTATTTGGGTAATTTCAAGGTGTGCCAATTACTGTGCGTGTTGTGAAATTCACTTTAATTAAGTGTTACTTTCAATTGTTGCTTATTAAAGTCAGGAAGCAGTTTCTTCATGTTTATTTGAGGAATAATAATAGACTGGTACAGAAAAGATATTAGGATATGGTAAGTAACTACAAATTTTGAAGGAAAATTAAAACTGAAAAGATCAACAGAGAATTATCTATACTTAGTTTTGTACTATAAAGCTTTTGAAAATTTTCATCAGTGCATGCATTTTTAGTAAAAATTTAGAAACCTCTATTGACAAAGTAATATTTAGTGAGAATCTAAATATACTCATACTCATTAATATTGATTTGAATATATTATAATAGCTAGCTGTGTCCCGTGGCTTCAACCAACCTAAGGTACTACTAAGCCAATGAAAGTCCCGTCAAAATCGGTCTGGCCGTTTCGAAGATTACCCGGAACAAACAGACAGACAGACAAAAATGTTAAAAATGGTTGTTTTGTTATAGGTACTGTATTATATGCTTTCATTATGCATTTAGTAAAAAGCTGTTATTACAAACAGACACTTAAATTTTATTTGTTTGTATTAATATACTGCTTGATATGGGGAATAGTTCACAATCACATACACACTTTATATGTATTGTCAGATGTTACTTTTTTTGCTCCTTAATTCATATGCTCTGATAAGCACAAC
This sequence comes from Crocallis elinguaria, assembly GCA_907269065.1. NCBI lineage: Eukaryota > Metazoa > Arthropoda > Insecta > Lepidoptera > Geometridae > Crocallis > Crocallis elinguaria. The sequence continues at coordinate 2,456,464 of OU026079.1, read as the reverse complement.
ATTAGAATGATAGTATTATTTTAACATGAAAATTTTAACAACTGATCCATTACAGATTCCTCAAGGGGTCTTCAACAAATGGTTTGTGGAGGAAAGTCAAGATTTTTTCGTACCCTCTTATTTTCTATGCAGTATGCATGTGCAAATGATGCAACACAGTCATTAGCTACAGTTTAACAGAGCTAGTTGTATGCACTACAGCAGAGCTTTTTTCATGTCGTAGATATCATTTTTACTCAAGAAGCTTAATGTCAAACTGATAAATGTGTAGTGATGATAAATTATCTGTGTCTTCAGATACACATTTGAAAGCAAAATAAACTAGACTTACTTTGAAAACTTCCGAGAAGAATCCTGAGCCGATTTTCTCCAGCGTGAAGTCATCGAAGGGATATAGAGCAGCCACGGCTGTCCTCAGAGCAGTGCAAGAGGACCCCGTCACCCTCCTGTCTCCCACCCGCTCACAATCCTCACTGACGCCCGATTCCCGGTCGCATTCGTCATCACAACACACGCGCTTAGTCCGCTCTCCATCTCGGAACCTCCGGCCGACCTTCGAGTGAGGCCCTCGCACGAACCTACCCTTGGCCGTCTCGTCCAAATTGGTAAAACTCTCAGCTATCTTCAACACTTTACTAGGCCTCCGCCGCTCGTACCTAAAACCATTGGAACATTCGTCTTGCATTCTAACTGAACTGTGATCTATTCTGCTATCCCGCTTCGAACATCTTACACATCAAGTGTCCTCCACCACGCACGAAACACGTCTCATGAGTCTCATCACCATCTCTCAAGTCTTCGAATTATTGTAAATATCGGAAATAACCATTTTATTTCACAAAAACTCGAGTCTCTGAGACTGTCACTTTCACATTATCAATCCGTGTTAGAGATACTACACCGACTTTAGATAAATTCGCGAACACCAAAACCAGTTTATTACGATTTGTACGATAAGCGGCTATTGTTTTTTTTCTGATAAACAATCCGATTGACTGACGACGCGCGTTCAACCAAAGTAAAGAAAGCGGAAAGCACTGCAGCCAAGCCAAGCAAAACCAACACATGACATAAGGTTTGTTAAAGTTGGCAGAAGTGTAAAAGTGTTGCACAGCCGCGTTTGTTAGCCTTGTTAGGTTGGCAGAACATCGCTGCAGACGCGTTCATGATTAAAATAAATATCGTTATAACGGAATATTGGGATGGAACTAACGAAGTGATAAAATAACGTAGTGAGACCATCGATGATAATTATGGTTGTAGATGATTATGTAGCTATAATAATTATATCTACAGGTACTTACTACAAGCTAGTTTATGTATGTAGCAAAGGACCTCGGCTATAGGATGAGGAACCTCTTGAAAAGGACGAGAGACTACAATAATATTATATTATAGCAAAAAACTAAAGACAAAAATATCTGGATTTAAACGAATTAAATTGTTATCTTAACTCTCCCGAATGAAATTATAAATTTGGTTTTGTTATTACAAATAACTCCTCTGGGGCCATGTGAATGAAGAACTTTGAATTTTAAATGTTTATTAATTTTAGTTTAGTCTGTGAATTGTTACTTAGGTCGAGTCCATAATTGAGCTGATTCAATTATTGTATTGGAAACTAACCTAAAACTTATATCATGTAGGTACCTGTAAATACTTCACAGAGCTAAATGAGTATAAAGCTACGCCTAGCCTCTAGCTGATTAGAGTTGACGTTCATTAGCCGGTAGCAGTGATTGACTAGTTTGTCATTGGCTGGTATGCCATTTAGTAGTTATTGACTAAAAACTGAACACATAAATTAAGCAAGCTTCATAGCTGTGTAAAGTGTACACTGTACAATAAGACTGATAAGGAAAGCTATTATATTTAAAATATAAAAGCTTATCGTATTATTTTTAAGGTAGATAAAAGAAGTTACACAAATAAAACAATTTATAGAAATTTCGCAGTTTATTTTTAATTCATGCTGACGACTATGTACTTAAATTAATATCAATGTATCTATATCACACATTGGAAACTTAACGATGATATTCTTAAACAAAACAAGAGTTAAAAGTACGTCCATTGTACATTTTATCGCTTATTTTGTTCGAGTGTGCTTCCACATTGAAATAATCTCTCTGTTTCATTAAAACAACAATCTAGCTCCCATTATTCACAACTGACTACTAACTATTAAAAATTCAACGCTCAATAGCTATAAATACAAATATAATTATTGCTGTTGCGATCTTATATGTAACTTATTATTCTATATAAATTATACATTGATCTCAAAATGAGTATTCGTTTTTTTACTTATCTTAAGTCACTCTTATCTAGTCATACTTAATGATAGTATTGCTTGATCAGAGAAAACATTGCTTTCTCATAAAAATGTTTTAACAAAATACATAAATATACTATCTTATAGAAGCGCCCATTACATGGTGCGATAGATTTTTTTCAGCCCCAATTTTCATATTACAAAAATAATTTGTCGGAATAACTTGATTGTAGTAACTTAATAAGTGCAAAATGTATACAAAACCATTTATAACGTTACAAAAAGCGAGAAACGTTGCAACCCATGCTATATTTGATATTGATATCTAACATAAATTTTATCACGTTACTTTAATTTGGCTAAGCATATTTTGAAATGTTGATCATACGATAGTATCAGCATTTTTTTCGAATTTGTTTTTTATTTACTTTGTTGTTGTATATGTTTATACAATTTTAATTTCATAGACAACAACATAAAAAAGTTCCGCAAGATTATTTTGTAGGTATTTATAATTTAAACATAAACTACCTACTATCTAGTAGGTAATTTTGTTGATGAAAATTAGAGCTTCAAAAATTTGTTAGTTTTAGTGAAAGACTTAGTCTAAACAAATCAAACAAAATATACAGAAGTAACACAACTACATTGATATAAATATCATAAAATATGTAAGTTAAATTAATAAAAAAGGAGCTTTAATAGTGAGCGATGAACTGGAAAAAACTAGATTACTAACTAAATTATCATTAAATTACTCTAGCTACAAAAACATTTTTAATCATTTACTTTGTACATTAAGCATGTTTATTGAAATAACAATTTATTTTGTCTTATGATATATTTGCGCGAGTTTTGATTAACGATTCGAAATAAATTAAAATGTAAATGTAAGTGCAGTCTATAAAAACTTATCTAGCTTTACCTTGTACTTAACTTATCTACGTGTTAATTTGTAAATCACAAATCATTACCTAACTGATAGATGTATGTTACAGCACCTATCTTTGCATATTGTGCAGTTTTCGCTATAATTATAGCGGCCATAACGTTATTAAACTAGCCCGTTATTTAGCGGATGTTATAGGAATTACAATAATAAAATATTTTAGTGGTCACGACTCACGAAAAAAAAACATCACATTTGTCGCAAACCAAAATAAAACTTCTTGGTTAAAGAAATAAAGCTATAGAAAATTTAAAAATGAACGTGGAACTAAGTAAATTTTTCTACTGTTACTCCGGGGATTAGATAAGCACTACCTAGCCACGCAAACGTGTATGGCAAAAGGGGGACAAACATTTAACGCTTAAAATTACATGTGTCATAATTATGTTATAAAAGATAGGCGTGCTTAAGTCTTTTCTAAAGAGACATAGATATCTGAAACTTTCCTACGTATAAAATACTGTCGCAACAAGAAACATTGATTCACAACCATTCTCAACTCTATCAACCAGCTTGAACTATTCCTTTATGCTAGAAACACACTAAAAGACTTCATTTCTACGTGAAATTCTATACAGACTACACCAGAGATTACGTCCTCTATACGAATGGAAATTTTCATAGCCTTATAGTATCATATCAAGTATAGCAACACAGAAGTTCATGAAGGCGTTCGGAAGTTGAAGTTATAATAGCATTAATGTTCACTCTAGGTGATTTTCTGCGTAAAGTGCCTAAAATATTTAAGCACTTCGTGTGATTTCTGATTAAAGCTACTATAACAGTAGCTACTAGACATAAGTGTTGTAATAACACAAACATAATAATAGTACATTATGATACAAGTGTGTAATGACTAACATACCGCACGCGTAACGTACGTTTTTCAAATCACTTGCGAGAAAATAAACAGATTTGTGTTGTTATTAACTTTTTCAACACACTTGCTCGTAAAGTGTGTTTTTAGTACCTCGCTTTTAGGACCATAATCCAAGCTATTAAACACGCGCGCTTTTTACTTTACATGAACGCACTCGTGTTTTATGAATATGTCCCGATTAAGTTAAGTTTGTTGTACCTCACTGCAACTTATAATGTAAGTTGTTTGACGAAGAGGCTTTCTTAATCTACCGAGTAATACAGTTATTCTATATATTCAGGGAGGAGTAGAAGAAGATAGTTGTTTTGGCTAGCTTACCCCCTTCACACCACATATAACTAACACCAAAAAAGATTTTTTTTTACGTTCGACCTTTAACCATACCGTATACCGTGTCTTACGTATTACCAACAAACGTAGTTTTATGCGGCTAAAAAGCCAGTAATCTTTTTTTTAATCAATAAATCGTTCCTCCTTGTATCATAAATAACAAATCTGTTTATTTCCTCGCAAGTGTGTTGAAAAACGTCGTATGATACGCGTGTGTTATGTTAGTCAAACAACAACTTAGCACACTTTTATCACAATGTACTATTATACACTTTAAAGTCTAAAGGTACTTTAGGTAGCGTAATTTGTTAATATTACAGCACATTCCTAGAAGCCCATTATGAAGTATTATATATTTAAGACACAGTCTGTAGAAAACTATACTTTTCATGAAATGCGCTTTAAGTCTGTGTCATAAATGAAAATTAACGCGATTCTATGAGTGCAATGTAAACCAAACTGGACTTAATATTTATAAGCAGTATGTCTTCTACACTGACTTTAAAAGTACGCATAATATTAGTTAACGTTCAAGTATACTTACAAAATATTGCCATCATGGCCTATAAATAACAGAATATACATAGATGTTTAAGGCATGAGTATGTTTCGATGTAACGAGATAGTGTATAAATAAGAGATAAAAGTAGTTAGTATTATTATGAGCCAATATTATTAAATTAAAGTTCGAAGATAATAATAAATGTATGGTTAAGGTTTACAAAATACACTCTTAATTCTACAATATTTATCGGAGGTCATAGTAGTTATTTAACTATTAGATAAGTACATGTTATGTGAGGACTTAGATTTTTGTTTTGATGTCAATAACTTATAATAATAATCGTTACTTGCAATTTATAGGCAATAATAAGTTGAAGTTATAAACATTTGGAATAACATAAAGCAACAAAATATAAGAATAGGTCATTAGTTAGGATTTTTCGTAGTTAAAACGTTTATTTATATTGTGTAAATTTTAAATAGCTCCAAAGTTGTGAGTATAAATTAAATTTTTGTTAAAATTAGTACAATGCGATAAAGATTAGGTTTAGGCGATTGAGTCTATCTAGAATATTTTTGTAATTTGCTTATCTATTTTCATTGTTTACACAATAACATATAAATTCTAATTATTATTCACATAAAATAATAAAATGTAACTGATATTACAAAAATAAAGCACGATTATAAAGTGCCTTACAAACTAAGTTTTATCTATTTTGTTTCTAAGCTTTCTTATTAAATAGCTATACAAGGGTAGGGGTTCTAAAACGATTTTTGATAAATTAGTGTAAGTCATCTTGGTATGATGTAATGGATGATGATCAGGAGACAGACAACGAAATGCCATTGTATCCGCTGCATTGATTGGCTGTTGGTCTGATCTTGACACTCACCTGTAAACAAATTTACTATAACAGAATTAAGTTTAACTTTTGCTTATTATCGGGTAACCTTCTGCCACTGAGATACAAATAGTACCTATAATCTTTTGTTTTAGTATCTAAATCATTTTTTGGTTTATTTCTGTTTCTGAATCTGGCATCTTCAGTATCCAAAATATAAAAAAATCAACCTACAATGAATAGTTGGGGGTTTAAATATCTTGAAGCAGTACAATCGGGCTATGACTAGGTTCTCGCATCTATCATTATAAATATTATTATCAATTTGGCAGTTTCGTGGCTAAGTTGGTAGTACGCAAAGTAAACAATATTATTTGTTTCTTAATTTGAAAAGTTAAAGTTATACAGCACTCACCAGTAGCAGTCGCGTCAAACAGAAGCTCGGGCTCAAGGCTCGAGCGCTCGCAGTTGCTAGCCGAGCGTGTGACAGCGAGCGTGCCCCCACGTGCCTCACGTGACATAAAACAGTAACGCCTTGCCGCAGTACTGTCTCGAGTTACTGGCGTTGTGACTACGAAAGACACGCCATTCTCATACCAGCCACCGTGACAGGTGTACGCTGGAAAGGAAAGTTATAGCCTTCTTAGTAAAGTCTAAAGCAAATAAGCCCCAAATTCAAAATAATAGCACTATTTTATCGATAGGTTGGAGTTTTACCGTAACTACACTAATCTTGATTATAGGTGATCATTTTGTCGAGATGGAAAATGGTAAGCCCAAAACGACCATTAGAAAATGACCACTGTGATAGCATCATGATGTTTTTCTTTGCGAACGGTGCTTACTGTAGAATTCAACGCACGACACACAGACCCCTTCTCATTAATTTGGTGGTGAACGTGGATAACCAACTTTTATAATGAACAGAAACAATGACCATGAGTCTTCGAGATGAAAGTTCCCTTTTTGAACTAAAACAAATCGTTCTTCAACTCTGATCACCTACAATCAAAACTCTTAACTAAAATTCCAAGAATTCGTAGTGAATAAGTGTTATACCAACCCACCTGTGACATAATCTTTATTCTCACATGTTGAGTAAAATTCCATGTTCTTCACTGAATTACACCCAACTTCAAGTCTATTGTAGTTATTTACCACGCAGCTGACTTCACTTTCATCTATCTGCCTTTTACTCCTCAGCATGGGAGCGTCTGACATGTTTCTTACACTAAAATTTAACAATCTAGTGCCGTTAACTCTACGATTATGTTCAGGGATCGATTTGTCTCGCTTCTTTCTATAGCTAGCTCGTACTGGTTCCACTGATCTGACATTCCTGCTGTGTTGACTGTTCTCAATAGCATATTTACCGGAATACGGGCATTCCTTTGATTCCGGATTACTCGCTGAAAATAAAATTTATAGTTCTTAATAAATTGACATACAATTACGAGTAAAAAGTAAAAACAGTATTGTCGTGACTACGATCAATGCACATTGATCGAAAGTTCCAGGTTAAATAATAAAATAAATTATTTATTTGTGCGCATAGATAGATATATATAGATAGATATAGATAGTTAGACCCATATTGAAGAATCCAAAAGTTAATATTTCAACATTTTATTCTTTTTTTCCTGTCTTGAATGTAATGTAATATTATAACGTAGTTAACGGTTATACCGTTATATTTAACGGTATAACCGCTATAATATTATAATGCTTAATAAAGCGTTATAAAACAGTAATGTAAGCCCTATTTTATATCATGACAACCTGATAAACTTAATGCATAAACCACAGAATAAAATTACTACCCATCCTTTTCTCTTTGTTTTAGTTGGAAAAATTTGTTAATTGTTTACCAACAGATGTCGTGGCTAGTCTCTCCCATACATTAATTATTATTTGCTCAAACAAGATAACCGTGAATTACAGAGTACTTATCTATACACATGACAACTTACCAACTAAAGTAACATACGGCGCAGTGACTGCATTGAAATGTCTTGGGGAGCAGGCTTCATCAGGTCGCAGTGTGGGGGACCCTCGCTGTAGCTCAGCAATATAGGTATCCCGCCGGTACAGCACCACGCACACGTAGCGAGACGCACTGGAATTGAAAAAATAAAGTACCACTACTACCTACTTAGTTTTGTTTTCCTTGTCTAGGTTTCGTTTTGTAACGTGACCTCCTTATAATACAATCTAGCTACAAATTAGGTTAATAAGAAACTTCTAAATCGACTGTCTAAGAATGTGTGCATTAAAACTTTTCCTATTGTCTTTTAAGACACTTTGTTCATGTGTTCTTTACTACTTAGGTAGGTAACATTTTCTTTATCCACGTGACAGGTTAGCGTTTAAATACTATCTCATCTGCGGCGCAAGTACGGATATTTCGGTCGATAACATTGACAGTTAAAATCGATAAAACCCACTTTATCGATTTTAACTGTCAATTTTATCGAATATTATCGAATTTTTATCGACCCGAATAGATCCGTACTTGCGCCGCTGATATGAAGTGATGATGGGCCCTTATACCCTACGATCGTTATAAAGACACTGTTTGTCACATATTTATACAAAAAAATATGTATGGTGCTTCGCCCTAAGTCTGGTCGTCCATAGATGGAAGGGGGATGATCAGATTGAGTAATTCCAGAGCACATTCGCCGAAAATGTATCCGATAAAAAACTGATGAACTGGCGTCTCTACGGTGATGCTCTAGGCTCTGAAGACTAGCCTCAACTAACGAGTCAATTGCTAATGAGCCTCTTGGCTCGTCTCTCGATTGTCTCCAACGCCTCAAGCTGGTATTTGGCTGGTATGAACAATAGTCAATACTACACACAAGAATAAACTTGTGCTTGATATAAGTTGAGCAGCTGCTCCGATTTGAAGTGTTGTCTCACCATAGCTAGGATTCCCAGCTTTTTAATAGCCAATCTGGATTCAATATGCCTATGTGCCAAAATTGAGTATAGAAGACAAAGAGCTTGGTGGTAAACTTTCTGTTTGAAGGTCAAACTTTGATATCGGCTCAGTAAACTTTAATGTAGGGTAACATGTCGTTAGTAGAAAGTCTAGAACTAGATAGACTGAGATAGACTTTTTTTTTAATAATTTATTTCTTGACCTGGATACATAATCCTTAAGTCGCAATATTAGAAACAATTTTCGAGTCGAAGCGACGCTTCAGTAAAGCGGTGGATACTTTACTGAAGCTTCTATGGAGTTTTGGATAGAATACGAAAATACACGTTTTTCGGCTTTGTACTATTTGCCTTTCACTCATGCACGTTTACGAACACTTAATGGTTAATAATCCACCATTATTACACATTAACACTCGAAGAAACATAGGTTTTAGTAAATAACACAAAATCAACAACAGCACATTTTCGCATTCCCGCCAAAACTCCCTAGATAGACTTAAATTAAATTAGTGATGTTGCCAGCGGGCAAGCAGCAGCGCAAGTACCTAAGTCGAACGATACATTTCATCGTTAGTTCCATAAACCTAAACCGTAAACCTTGACATTAGTGCCGGTTTTGTTAGCCATATGTAGGGTAGAATTTCTTTACTATAATTTAGATGGACTTACCAGTGATGTTGCCAATGGGCAACCAGTGCCACAGAGTTCCCACTCGGCGAGCTCGCCTTAACGTTGACGCAGTAGACCTTGATATCAGCGCCGGTGTTGTTGGCGATGCGTAAGGTGGCGTTTCTCTGGTAAAACGTGTAGTTGCTGCTGAAGTCCAGGGTATGCCACGTGTGGGAGAACGTCATCCACGACGGGAACTGGCAGTTGAATCGTACTGACACTGGAAATGTTGAAGTGGGAAGTTTATTTTTACCTAATTCAATTAAGGACTTAAATACAACTTTGTTTAAAATCAAACTTAAAAAATTACTAGCAGAAAAGGCCTACTACTCTGTAACTGAGTTTATAAGTGATGGTACTATTCAATGAAAATATTTAGTAATTAGTATAATAGTGTTAGGTAATAAGTATTTATAGATCTGATATGACATAAATATTATTATTCAATAAAAGTAATAAGTAGGTACGATAGAAAGAATAATGTAATCCAATAGATAAACAACTTGTCTTAACAAATAAATAATCTTTATCTTATGCCTTTTTGGTATTGCCTGTACCTTGCAAAGGTCATTACCATTATCCCACCTAATTATGGTCAAAGGTGGCTAGTAGTCTAGTACACAAATCTTTAGAACTAAGCCTAGAACAGAAACTGATTTCCATGCGAAACCATCAGAAGTCGGAACATTTGTTTTATATTATGTACATATTGGATAGCGAGACGAACGCGGCCTGGGCTTGAAAGGTTTGCCATTTGTCACCCCATAAATTAAAGAAAACAGCAGAACCTTTGAAAAAAAAAATTCAAAGGTTTGCCATCCCATAAATACGTAAATAGATAAAAGTTAGTTGTTAACATTGCAGCTGAAATATGAATTTTCTAGGTTTACGTCAAATCTGAGAATCTAGTCACCGCGATTCAGAAAACGTTTCTGGCAGCGGAGCGACACGTAGCGATAGTATGCGGAACTAAATGATTAAGACCGTGACTTACTACTGTATAAGTTTCAAGTTTTTGGACAGATGGCGACGCCATCGATTCGAATAAGTAAGTAGTAGTGTGTTGGCGGACAACAGGGATGTAAAAATGTTTTGCGAGGGTCAAGATATTCTACAAAACACACAAATCAAATTAATTAACATGATTTCGCTAAGTTAATAACTTGGACAAAACTAACTACAAGCTTTATAAAACAAAATTACTAGGTAGTAGGACTAACTCTTCTGCGAGTGTCCGTCTGGGTTGGTAGTTGGTCCCACCGCTTTGCTCGTGAAGTCTGCCGCCAAGCAGTAATGTGCAAGCGTAACTGTGTTCTGAGCAGAGTAGCCAGTAAAATTATTGAGCTTATGAGACTTAGACATTGTATCCAATTGGAATAACAATGCAAAATTGGCGGCTACCACATCATACGAAGTTTTGTGCTTCGCCCAACAATAATTGGTCGCATATTGGGAATAGAATAGAATAGAAAAACATTTATTCAGCTCATACAATGTAAACATAGAAAAGCATACATGAGAAGAATATACACATACAATTTAAGACATTACACATACAAACAAAAAACAAAGAAGACAGAAGTGCTGAATAAGCTGATTGTCAAATGACTTTCAGTGCTGATTTTCAGCCAAGGCTTAAAAAATGGGAGGCAGAATTCAATAGACATAAAATACTTAGCTACTTATATAAAATATATAAGAACGAATAAATAAGGAAGGGAGCGAGTGTGGCCGAGCGGAAATTTGTGCGACTTTCAATCCGGCGCACCATAGTTCGAACCTCGACTCGGCCCGCACCAATGACTTATATCAAGTTATGAGCGGAATATTCACATTCGCTCTGAAAACGGCGAAGGAAAACATCGTGAGGAAACCAGCATGTTCAAGAACCACAAAAGTCGAGGACATGTAACATTGTAACATCCACCAAGCCGCACTGGGCCCGCGTGGTGGATTATGGCCCATACCTCTCTCTCTGAGAGAAGGCCGGTATCCCAGCAGTGGGAGCGTTAGAGGCTGATGATGTAAAATAAGGAAGAAGGTATTCATCCTGAAATGGTCACATCCTTGTAACGACACTTCTCCCTTACGACACTCATCGTCTTTTTTCTTTTTCATGTGACTGTTTCTGTATTCTTCAAAAAAAGGCGCACAAAGTTGAGGGCAGCCTTCCACCCACGGCCATGGCCCTTTTGGCCCTAGGGTAAAAACGGCCCTGAGCATAACGCCGGCCCATAACAATTGCAGTGCCACTCAGAACTTTGAACAAAGGCCTGTTGCTCACTACCCTGAAAGGTAGTAATAGTAATGGAACATATCCAAACGTGCTTGGCCAGAGATTTCAAACCCGAAGATGGAACCTAGTTAGGCGAGTACGTACCTGAAAATTCCACCATGCTTAGGTTGCAACAACAAGTAGTTTTCCTTCAATGAAATCTCAAACTTATTGTACAAACCCCAAAAGTTATGGATCAGCGAGTGACTTCATTAGCACTAAGCCATGTTTTAAAAGCTAGTTTTAATTGCTTTGTTCGAGAACTATTTTGAGAAGCCAGTCGCCGCTTCCTCGGGCGTTGCGACTGCTCAACGCTCTTTTGCACCAAGGCCAGCATTTGGATTTGTTTTATTGCACTCAATCAGAATTTCATAGCGCAGCTATGAAGTTTGCTGAAGTGCTTTGTTAAATTAGGCTAATTATTAATTTTATTGTTTTTTATAACATGTGTGTCTAGTTTTAAAGACTTGGAGTGGGCGCATTGGGAAACTGTAATGCTCACTCTGAGGTTATGAATAATGAATAAATAAATAAATAATAAAAAAAATCTCACTAGCAGGATCCTCACCTCTCTTCAAAGCCATAGTCCTAGAGCCTTCCGTAGCGCTGAAGAGACCATTGCATGTGGCATCTCCTGACTGCGCCACCCTATACTCAACACCAGCTGTGGCGGCAGGGCCGTCCTTTATGCCCGTTCCTGATGCTGAAAAGAATGAATAGACTTGAATCGATATTGATGAAGTAAAGCAGTATATTTGCTTGCTGTGCAGTTAGAGCGCGATCTAGCCATCTTTCTCTAAACCTCTGATTTCAGTTTTAGTATTCTACATCTACGACAAACTAGGCACGTTTAAATTGTATGTGTAATTAAACATGCCCAAGTGTTTGCACTGCGTGAATGTCATTATTACTTCCGTATAAACTTGTTATAGGAAACCTTTAAAAAAAAAAAAAAGTAAGTTCTAAGTTTCTAAATCTAAGCTAATCAAGCATTCTGTTTACCTTACAAAGTAAAAATGCCCTGTTAAGTCAAGAGTAACTGTTGAGATCTTTTATTTTCAGTATGTAGTTCCTTTTAAGGATCTATTGAGCCTTAGTTCCTTCAATGGAACTGCTAAAAGAACTTTGTACTGAGAACAGTCGTGTACCTATGTGTGTACGAGTATTTGCATGCCATGATTGCGGAATATCATCATGTAGATAATAGACTAGAATGACTAATTAAAAGCAGTTTCAAAGCGTACTATAGTGTAAAAGTCTTACCAATACCATTTGTCTTCTCGTAGACGAAGCACCGGTACCGATCCTCGTTGCTGGTGGCGTGGTTGTGGTGCAGCTTCCCCACGAGGAACCGCAGACTGCCTTCCTTCCACGTCGCGAGACATTCTAGTTCTTCCACTGGAAATATAATTATGTAATGAAAATTTAGCTAATTTATAGTGATTGGTTACGCCGCTAGATGGAGTTACTTTTCTTTCAGAAAAAGAAAAGCCAATATAGTTGGAATATAAGCGAATATAGTTAGACTTTGATCAAGGATTAACCGATAGACACAGCACGATTATACCATAATATGACATTCACACGACTAATTGGCAAAATGTGAGTTAACCCACGCCGAAAATCGTAGTAAATCAACGCACGCCGGTATTATGGAATAAGGGTATTTTTTGAATAAATGCTTTGTATATGATCGTTCTCCAAATGATGGCACCATGCTGAAACCACATTTACCATTTATCAGCATAGTGTTCAATAGTTGTTTTAATTCTGTGCCAATAACTGGATTTTTTTACTGTTGGATCATTAACAAGCTCAAAGTTCCACAACGAGCTATGGGGCTATGCTCGGGGTTTCCCTGCGTGATAGAATGAGAAACGAGGAAATCCGCAGGGGAACGAAAGTCACCGACCTAACTCTCAAAGTTAGCAGGTTGAAATGGCAATGGGCAGGCTACATCGCTCGTAGAACCGATAACCGATGGGGAAGAAAGGTTCTCGAGTGGCGACCACGAACCGGAACACGTAGTGTAGGACGGCCCCCCACTAGGTGGACGGATGACCTTGTCAAAACAGCGGGGGACCGTTGGATGCAAGAGACAAGTAGCCGATCCAAGCGGCGTTCTATGCGGGAGGCCTATGTTCAGCAGTGGACGTCTTCCGGCTGATGATGACAACGATTCATCATGATGATGAATTGGATTCACCTGAACCCGATTTCTAACTTGAGCTCTCTTTTCGCGCAATAATTCGATTACAAAAACAAGAAAAGAAGAAAAAAGTGATAAAGATTAGTAAGACAAAAGTAAATTACTGAAAAAAACTGAAATAAAAAGAGTTTTAACTGTAAATTGTTACGGATATATTTTCTTGGAATACCTAGGTCTAATTCTAAATGGCCTATATTTTAATAAAAGCCTTACAACTCTATTTGTAGAAGAATTTTATTTGCTCCAATCTTGGTGCTGATAATTGGGTAATTTCGTGCCAATAACTGGCAACAAGCATGCCAATAAATGGAGATACGATCACTTTTCAATCTCTTTTAATATTCTCTCGTATTGTTAACATTATCGTTTCAAAAGTTATACAAATATAAAGATTAATAAACAAGATGTTTAATAATCGCAACAATTTAGCTGATATAAATTGCTTTTAATTTAAAAAACCAATTTGAAATGAGACAACCTCTTAAAGTGCTGATAATTGGGTGTTTTACCCTACAAAAAATTTGTTGTTAACCAAAGACTATAAATCCTGGCTAAATAATCTGTGTTGTTAACATTGAAGCTGAAATATGAATTTACGTCAAATCTGAGAATCTTGTCACCGCGATTCAGAAAACGTTTCTGGCAGCGGAGCGACACGTAGCGATAGTATGCGGAACTAAATGATTAAGACCGTGACTTACTACTGTATAAGTTTCAAGTATTTGGACAGATGGCGACGCCATCTGTCCAAAAACTTTAAACTTATTCGAATAAGTAAGTAGTAGTGTGTTGGCGGACAACAGGGATATAAAAATCTTTTGCGAGGGTCAAGATATTCTACAAAACACACAAATCAAATTAATTAACATGATTTCGCTAAGTTAATAACTTGGACAAAACTAACTACAAACTTTATAAAACAAAATTACTAGGTAGTAGGACTAACTCTTCTGCGAGTGTCCGTCTGGGTTGGTAGTTGGTCCCACCGCTTTGCTCGTGAAGTCTGCCGCCAAGCAGTAATGTGCAAGCGTAACTGTGTTCTGAGCAGAGTAGCCAGTAAAATTATTGAGCTTATGAGACTTAGACATTGTATCCAATTGGAATAACAATGCAAAATTGGCGGCTACCACATCATACGAAGTTTTGTGCTTCGCCCAACAATAATTGGTCGCATATTGGGAATAGAATAGAATAGAAAAACATTTATTCAGCTCATACTATGTAAACATAGAAAAGCATACATGAGAAGAATATACACATACAATTTAAGGGGCAGAATTCGGCGCGCCGCTATCTCGCTCGCGCATCTCAACATTTTTGAAGATAAACAATCACTTACTATAATTATGAAAAATTGCATTCGGTGAAATTGCTGACAATAACATTACAAAGGTTATACAAAATTTTCATTTTGATCCATAAAAGTTTTCAAACCTAAAAATGGGATTTTATGTTTTGCCCATTTTCATGTATGAAATCTTGATCGGATCAAAATGATACTTTTGCCGTACCTTTGTAATGTCATTGCCAGCAATTTCACCGAATGCGATTTTTCATAATTAAATTAAGTGATTATTTGTCTTCAAAAATGTTAAGATGCGCGAGCGAGATAGCGGCGCGCCGGCTTCTGCACCTTAAGACATTACACATACAAACAAAAAACAAAGAAGACAGAAGTGATGAAAAGGCCGTGGCTCAGCAATAAGCTGATTGTCAAATGACATTCAGTGCTGATTTTCAGCCAAGGCCTAAAAAATGGGAGGCAGAATTCAATAGACATAAAATACTTAGCTACTTATATAAAATATATAAGAACGAATAAATAAGGAAGGGAGCGAGTGTGGCCGAGCGGAAATTTGTGCGACTTTCAATCTGGCGCACCATAGTTCGAACCTCGACTCGGCTCGCACCAATAACTTATATCAAGTTATGAGCGGAATATTCACATTCGCTCTGAAAACGGCGAAGGAAAACATCGTGAGGAAACCAGGATGCTATATCACACATTGGAAACTTAACGATGATATTCTTAAACAAAACAAGAGTTAAAAGTACGTCCTAATTTAGAAGTTTTAGGGAAAATAGTTTTAAAACAGCATGCTGTTAAATATTTTTTCAAGCCATAAGTAATGGTAACACAAAAAAAATCAATCAGTCAAATTAATGCCCTTGAATTGATCATTCAGGTAGTATTTTTTTCAAGTCGTTAAACCAAGCCGTGTGGGAGTTTTAGGAGGAGAAAATAGTCGTTTTGGCGTCCCTAGCCCCTTAAGAGCTTGACACTGTTCTATTATTATTCTATATGAAATGCACTATATGCAACTTGAACGCTACGCTCAAACTGATTTAACCGAATAGCTGACAGTTCAGTACGTACCTGTCAAGCGCGGCATGTCTGATAATGATAGGGGCACCCTAGACGCTCAAGCAAACGTACGTTTGCTTGAGCGTCTAAGGTCTAAGGTGCCCCTTAGAATGACAGAAAAGTATGTCTGGGTAACAGTATAGAGTAGAGTTTAGTCACGCGTTGACTCATACTATGCTGACAGTAAATTATGAGGGACTATTGTTAAAAGGTACCTACCTATGTTATAATTGAGTATTATATGGAGAGCTAAGTTGAATGTTGCTGCTTTTTTATTGGTGATAAGACTGATAAGCTTATATTTGATTGCAGTCTCATCTGGTAGAATGCTACAAATTAATAGTTCATCTATACAAATAAATAAAATTGAAGTGCCTGTTTGTAACATCAAAATAACAGTTTATTACCAAGTGCATATGAAAGTAATATATACGGCACTAATAACAAAACAACCATTTTTAAAATTTTTGTCTCTGTCTGTCTGTTTGTTCCGGGTAATCTCCGAAAGGGCTGGGCCGATTTTGACGGGAGTTTCACTGGCAGATAGCCGATGTTACAAGGAGTAACTTAGGCTACTTTTATTTTAGTATAGGAATTAGGGGAATTAGGGTAGGACGAACAAATAAAAACCATGAAATCCAATATCTCCACGCGGGTGAAACCGCGGGCAGCAGCTAATTGAATATATAAGTAACTTTTAGGGTAGTAGTAAGTACCCTGTGAAAACTAGAAAATGCCCTATCATTTCTAATTGTTTTAGTTCTTGCCTGTGCTTTCAGATGCGGGCACGTCCGGGCACGCTTGGTAGTTGAGAAGCAGCCTCGAATCTTCCGTGCAGCTCTCTATTGAAGATACGGGGTTTTTGCACTCGCCATGCCCCCTGAAAAAAAGGTTAAAAAACAATTGAATGCGATTTATCCCACTTTCCAAAGAAGTCAAGATTACTTTGCGGATCACTCGCAATCGTAATAGTTTTGATTTTTGCAGCTGTATGTGTGTGTGAAGGCCGGTATCCCAGCAGTGGGAGCGTAAGAGGCTGATAATGTATATGCTAAGGGCTAATATACTTTTTATTATAGTTTACTGGAAGCTCAACCATTGGACTACACTCGTCAGTTGACAGCTGTTCACATTTCACAATCCACGGCTGGGTAATTAAGACATCTGACATGCGTCAGTGCGTCAATGCCGGCAGATGGACTGGTAATGAATCGCGTTAAATGAATCATCGATTTGATGACGATTGGAGAGTAATGAATTATGTCGGATTGGATTTGGACAGGTTATTCTGATCTGTTTTGAACTATCAGATTGTGTTTTTTTTGTATGCTCAAACGTTTTTCTGTAATAAGAATCAAATCCACAACCTCTTTGTCACCTCTGACACACTAAGCTATAATTGCCCTTTATGTGTTGTAAACTCACCTGTTGTAAGTAAAAGAGAAGGGTCCCTTCAGAGGACAGTCTACGGCATCCGCGTTTTCCCTGAACATGGAGTACAGGAGAGCATCACCCGTGATGAGAGAACATAGGTGAGGCAGCGCGTCTCTCCGGTGACAAAATGCTGGAATGAGATAAAAATACTTTATGAGCGACACGAAAAAGACAAAAAAAAAAACGGTTCTGATGGAACAGTTTCATCATCGTCATCACCAGCTTTGAGCTATAAGTTGCTAGTCGGTGGATGGAGCCAGAATAGCATGATTTCGGGTAACTACTATGCAATTTTGAACATTAGGTAATTAGGTATGCTCAAAGGATATTCGAAAGTTCAAATTGAAAAAACTACGAGGAGAAACACAAATTCGGTGTCTAGGTTCATTACGCGTCCCGTAATGTACCTAATAGCCTTATTTTCAGTAATAACGTAACAAGACACCCAACTTTCTTGAGCTTAACTCAAGTTGCGTGATGATCCAAAATTCTCACACCTAAACCTACAAATCTCCACGCTAATAGCAAATCGATGCCGCTAACGAATTAGATTTCCTAGGATTTTTCGGGCTAAATGTCAAAAGTCAACGCTCATTCCACGATTAAGCCTTTCATGAACGTGTCTGGTAACTGAACAGACGTGAATTGCGGTGGTAGTCCATTAGATTAATCATAAATCGACTTTGTTGTAATTTTTTTATTATTACTTCACCTACACTAGCACCTGCTTAGCAAAATGAGGTAACATTTTGGAGATTTTAGCTAATCCCCAGCAGTTACCTACTTAAGTACCTACTCAGAAGTACGTGTGATTATATTGAAATTTTTTCTTCCCCTGAAACTGTAGCACACACTAGTGCAAGGTTTTTAAAGTGCCTGTTACCTTTCAAAATATTACTAAAATATCAATTTCAAACGCGGCCTCGTCAGTTCAACTCCTGAACACAATATTCCTTTAAGCATTTACGTTGCTACGCTGAAAGTAGTCACGATTCTGACTAAATCGAAAAGTTATTTTCGGCTGGTTGCTAATTCAATACAGCCTAAACTTCCCTCAACCTTTTCCTTCAAGAGCCCGGTCATATATATTGCAAGTAATTCATTTGTCGTGTTGTAGGTACTAGGCTTCTGTTTACGGTCTAAGAGGCTCCCAGGCGAGCCTTATAGGGGCCTAGACGCCATTAATTTGACTGGTTGAGTACTGGCTGGTGTGCTTAGAAATATAGTAGGCCATTTCACCTTGCCGTTTCGAGAACAGGCATTAATAAACGGTTTCTTGCGTAATAGAAAGATCCGAAGCTACTGAAGACCTTTTGTACCTACTAAATGGGAATTATGAGAAAAAAATATTACTTACATTAACATACTTAGATGTTTAGGATTTCAAGTTTCGATTGTGGGAATTAGATTCTGACTGAGTTTGCTCATTTTTATATCCCAAAAGATGTATTTTTGATGTTATTTGGTAACGAGACGAGCTGGTCGTTTGCCTGATGGTAAGCATAACGCCAGCCCATTACAATTGCAGTGCCACCCAGAACTTTGAAACACAAAGGCCTGCGCGGCACTGCAATGCGCTCGTTACCCTGAGACATTAGGTATTAAGTCTCATAAGCCCAGTAATTTCACTGGATACTCTGCTCATCAAACCGGAACACAGTAATGCTTGCACACTACTGCTTGGCGGCAGACTCCACGAGCAAAGCGGTGGTAACAACCCAGACGGGCACTCGCAGAAGAGTTAGTCCTCCCACTAACAAAAGTCACTAGCTCACAAGGGTTGATAGATACTGCATAACACCCAATGGTCATACTTAGGTAGATTCCAGGTGATGTGATTCCTTATGACTAGTATGCCTTGTGTCTAAAGAATCGTGATTGAAGTATAATAAGATCCCAATAAGGTATGGAACGAGTACATTTTTATGCATACAACTGTTTTGATCCATTCTGCAGGCCTTGCGCAATATAGAACCATCTAAACTCTATACCACGGGGTTGTCAAAGAATGGAGAAATTATCAAATATCGTGGAAAAATAAGGAGTATAAATATCACACCAGGACTTACTTTCTTTATACTGCAGCACGTTTTTGTGTTTCTCGTGCATCACCACACATCGGTAGCAGCCTTTTCTGTAAATAAAACACACTGTTAGATACTCCTCTAAAAGTTTTCTAGCTTCTAGTCGTGGTTTCTCACAGGAACCGTGCATTTTCCTGGATAAAAAGCAGCCTATGTTACTCTCCAGTCCATAAACTATATCTATGCCAAAAATCACGTCGATCCGTTGCTCTGTTGCTGCGTGAAATAAGGACCAATTGACCAACAAACATATCAAACACACTTTCGCATTTATTATAGTAATAGTTGCTGCCCGCGGTTTCACCCACGCGGAGATTTTGGATTTCTTGGTTTTTATTTTTTTACACAGAACCCTAATTCTTTTTCTAAAATAAAAGTAGCCTAAGTTACTCCTTGTAATATCAGCTATCTGCAAGTGAAAGTCCCGTCAAAATCGTCCCAGCCGTTTCGGAGATTACCCGGAACAGACAGACAGACAGACAAAAATTTAAAAAATGGTTATTTTGTTATAGGTACCGTTTATACTTACTTTCATATGCATTTAGTAAAAAGCTGTTATTTTGATATTACAAACAGACACTTATAAATAAAATTATTTATTTGTATAGATACAATTTTAAACCACGAACGTCCTCGCGTTGTTAATAGATAATTCCAAATTTCTTTTCAGTTTTAACTCCATAAAAACTTATGACAACAACAGAACAACTAAACTTATATGGCGACATAGGTATTAGGTACGTGTAGAAAATACGGTCCAGGTCTTTTCCAATTACGTTTCAAACGGTCCGGAACAAAGTGAGGGTTTGTAGTTTTTGAAACGAGTTTTTACGAGATGTGTCTTGTAGCGTTTATACCAAGACATATAAACGTTTTTAGCCTAAATGTATGTATATACCTAACTAGCTTTTGCCCGTGGCTTCGCGCGCGTTGAATCAGGATAATTAGTAGCCTATTATAGCAGTCATATATGGATAATATAGCTTCTTAAGGAAATTTTTTTTTAAATCTGACCAGAGGTTCTATAGATATTAGCGGTAACAAACAAATTTTACCTCTATATAATATTGGTTTAGATAGAAATGATCATTCTGAAGGCATTTTCTTAACAAATACCTAGCCTTATAAACTTTAGGTCGCTTTATATAAAGATGTAACTCTGCTCTGCTCACCTTTTTTTTTATCAAATTTGCTGCAGTGCCATTCAGAACTTTGAAACACAGAAGCCTGCCCGGTACTGCAGTGCGTTCATTACCCCTAGACGTTAGTAATTTCACTGGATACTTTGCTCATCAAACCGGAACACAATAATTCTTGCACATTACTGCTTGGCGGCAGACTACACGAGCAAAGCGGTGGTACCAACCCAGATGGACACTCGCATAAGAGTCCTACCACCTAGTAAACCTCATATAAAAGAAAACGAATATTACCAGCCTATAATATTTTTAAGCCAGCTAGCCAGATGAGCACAAGAAACTCTAGCACAATCTAGATATGGCAACATTGATAGCACCTTAGTCATGAGTTATGATGATTTAAACATGGCATTGCTTCTTTCTCAGTGGTATAGTTTTTATTAAAGGGTCGTTTCGTGAGGATGGTCATACTTACTCATCAACAATCAGGAATTTGTCCCCTTCAGAGGACAAGCACTTGCCCTTATTGGACAGCCGGTCCCCCTCGATCAGGATCGGTTGGATGACTCCCGACTGGAACCACCGGCCGTGCCAGCGGGAGGGGAAGGCGCAACCTGGGAACAAGCAAAACAATTGCATGAGAGACGAATGGAATTAGTTGGTAGTCCTAAAAAAGCAACCGTTCGGAGATATACCCGAATGCCACATTATCATTGTAATTTGTATGGTAAGTAGACGATACAATGATGGTCTAGTGCAGCCATACTCAAAGTGTGTTCCTCGGAACCCTAGGGTTCCGAGGAACACCTGTAGGGGTTCCGCAAGAATTTAGAAAAAAAAATCATGGTACTTTTATTATGCTTATTAATAAAGAATACACTTTTAATAAAATGTATTGTTTTATTGTTAGGGTTCCGTCAAGTATTTCGCTTTCCAAAAGGGTTCCGTCACCAAAAAAGATTGAGAACCGCTGGTCTTGTGTACACATCATATATCATTATCGGAAACAAATACATATTTTACCGTATCTAGAGGATTCCACAGGTAGCTCAAAATTAAGAAAAATAAAGGGAACACTCCATCAACGAAGTAAAAAGATATCTACGGTCACATAGAGGAGGACTTTAATTTATTTAAGAATAGTAGTAGTGTGTATTTTTGTTGTATACTTCTTCAAGTTATTGTCGAAAACCTTGTAGCACGAGTTTTTGTACTAGATTAGGATTTATACATCTTTTTCAGCTTACAAAAACTTCCATTACACAACTTAAAGTCAACAAAGGCGCGCCTCTGAAAAAATGGGCCGTAAACGCAGCAATATGATTATATGACGTATAAAAGTGTTTACAAGCGCGACCGGCGCCTCCTTAACTAAACCCGACTGAGTTTAGGAGAGCTCTCGACGAGTTCCCGCTCAAATATAGACCATACCTATAATGAGACCTAGCTCATTGTATCTGTTTTAACATAATTATCAAAAGGTTATATGTTTTGCACCACCGAGTCTGTGCGCTTATTCAGACACACTGATAATTGCGCGGTTCCAAGAGGTCTACTCTCAACGATATTTCGTAGCATTTTTCGTGTCGTACCCTACTCTAAGTTTTATCGATTTCACTGTCGTATTGGCGATCGAACCAATGATTTCAGTTTGACAATTAGAAAGGAGTCAACCTATGCAGTAAATAGGTAAATACTCTATTCAATTTTCTCACGCTGATCCACTGAAACAAAAAACGAGATAAATATCGATCACACGTTCCAAGAGAACCAACGTGGTCAAACTGTACCCAACCGACTCCATGTACACGAAATTCCATCGGGTAAAGTTAATTACTTAATTTCAGTTAAGGGCCATTTTAAACTGATTTATTAACATAATTCGCTAATTACGGGGAGCGTGACGTTGTGTTGTGGATGCGAGCCTTTACACGAAGCTTGGGTTCGTTGTAGATGATGTATGGAATAGTGTTGCCACACGCAATTACAATTTATGTGTTAATTTGGAAATTTTTAGTACGATCATCGTACGATCAAAGCGATGACAACTCTGTCAAGAGTTTCTCTTCGCAATCAAACTGTAACTTTGTAACAAGTTATTGAGGTAATATAGTTTGGAAGTCACAAATAGTCTATCTAGTATACTGCAGTCTACTGCACCCGTGGTGTGGTTAACAGATCAATGGGATTAACTACTAAGTAAGGGACTAAGGGTGTATGTAACAAGGCAAAAAAGGTTTTTATTAGTGTCTGCCTGTTGGGGTCTAAATTTCGAGAAATTTCTGATCTCATAGTCACAGGGGATCTAGATCAATAAGGTAAGGTTTATGATGGTTGGGCGTTGAAAATAAAATTCTAGATAGATTAGGATTTAGCCAACTAAAATCCTCACAGCGCCTTGAGGATTTCAAGACGGAAGGAGTTTCTTGGCGTTATAATGGAGTAGCTTCTGCCCGCGGTTTTCACCCAAGTTCCCACAAGAACCGTGCATTTTTCGGGATTAAAAGCCTGTGTTACTCTCCGGTCCATAAAATATATCTTTGCCAAAAATCACGTCAATCCGTTGCCCCGTAACTATGTGAAAGAAGGACAAACCAACAAATCAAAGTAGGAAGTAGGATAGGATTTCCTGGCTGGTGGTACCCATATACGTGTTGCAGACAAGTTGATGATTTCAAAGGAAAGCATTTATCATCCTCATCAGCCGAAAAACGTCTGCTGAAATTAGGCCTCTGCATAATAGTTTGCCGTAATGTACCACAGTTGGCTGGCATCTTGGTGATCGCAGTAGATTGTGATGTTGACCTACAAGAATGCTGCTACCTATCCCCTTAGCTCTCTTACAGCACCCACGGAGTACCCACGGAGGAGGAGTTGGAGTGGTCCTATACGCCGGGACCACTCGGCCAAAGCATTTATAAAAGCATTTATCAAACAAACGACTGTCAACCTAAAACCCATTTGTAGCCCAGTGGAATTTCTTTATCAAAAGCTTGGCCCAATTGTGACGCTATTACTTGCAATAATGAAGCAATGGTCCTCAATTACAGTACAATGGCAGATGTGAACGTCTCAGTTGACGTGTGAATGAAATTACTTGATGTCATGAGGCGTGAGACGATTTAGGGCTGTTATTATCTAGTATAAATGTATTGAAGTGATGCCTTCTAGGTAGATATAGATTGACCGCCAATCCATGAGTCCATGGTTCGCATCCTATAAGATTGAGCTTATTGAGCTTATACGGTGCCGCCCGCCGTCTCCACTGAGAGGGCCTGGGGCGCCGGATGCGGGGACATCCGGTGTCTCGCACCTGTCTTAGATCTTTATCTAAACGTCTTGTCCTCCTGAGGTGTGCCTGGGGGAGGCACTACTCCCCCCGAGGTGAATTCGTCCTGTCTGCACAACGGGGCGAACGACGGCTGACGGGGTAGCGAGGTATGCGTAAGCGGGCCCGCGACCCTGTCAACAGCTGTGGCTGGGCCATATGGCGGGGAGTTTTAGTGAGTATTTTGTCTGGTGCGAAGGAGTCCCACACTACCGTCGCACCCCCCCGGAGCGCGACGCGCGACGGTGTTGTTAAGGCATTTTACTCCACCCAAAAAAAGATACCGTAGTACAAATTCTACCAATAAAAAGGCACGAACAAAGTGTCTTTCCCCAGAATTGACAACACCTTTAGCAACCTAACAACTGTTCCCGCGACATTCATTTGTTCCCTCGATAAAAACGTCCCAACAAAAACCTAGCCTTTGTTAAGACCTACATTGTATCCTACATAAAGAGCGCCCTAGTGTCTATTGAGCTAACGAAAGCAATCAATCGTAGCTTATAATGACAGGCGGCCTTAATAAAGGTCTATAGGACCTTCCTAGGTTGAAAGCTAAGCGATAGATATTGAATCACGGAGGATCAACTCTTCTATGAGTGTCCCTCTAGTGGGTAGCACCAGTATCTATGCTCGTGTTATTTGCTAGCAAGCTGTAGTATGCATGCATTACTTCGTTCTGTTTTAGTGAGCGAAGTAGTAAACTTTGCGAATTGAAGGCATTATATTGGACAAAAACGTGTCTATTAGGGCACCAAATTAAGGCGCTGTCTGAAGCAAAAAGTCCTGTTCTCGTCGCACAAATGTCTGTTTCCATACATACTACCAGCAAAAAAAAAATAGCAGTATAGCCAATTATTGTTTATAGAAAATACTTATCTATAAGATAGATAGAAATAGCCCAGAATCGGGCTTGCGAAATTTATCTTTCAATCCGGCAGTCGGTAGCTCTAAAATATCATAGCAAAGGCAGTGGATTCTCACCTCAACGAACGTGAAACTCATTTCATATCGTCAATTGAGGTAGCTAGGTAGATAGATAGGATACACCTATCAGAATGAATATTTCAGTTTTTCATCATTTTAACAACACAGCGTGCTTTAAATACTCGTGTACTTATACTTAACGAGTTTGCGTACTTAACGATTACAAGTTTATATTTTGTAGTCAAAATGAACGCATGCTCATTAAGAAGGTTGAACTCATTTTACTAGGTGGTAGGACTAACTCTGTGAGTGTCCGTCTGGGTTGGTACCACCGCTTTGAACGTGAAGTCTGAACACAGTAATGCTTGCACATTACTGTGTTCATACAGAATTCACGAGCAAAGCGGCGGTAACAACCCAGACGGACTCGCAGAACAGTTAGTCCTATTATTATAAAGCAAAAGTAATTTCACTGACCTTCAACTTATTGTACGATTAATAACATAACATAACATAACATAAACGCTTATACACTCATACCCCCCGCACTAGGATTCCCTGTGTCGCAGGTGGCATGGACATACACAGATACACATCACAAACATCCAAGACCCGAGAACAAACTTTATGCTTACACAAAATCTGCCCCGGCCGGGAATCGAACCCGGGACCCCTCGCCTTGCAGGCAGGGTTACTACCAACTTAGCTACGGAGCCGTCGATATAATAATAATAGATGAATAGTATAACGCAGGTCCCAATACAACGACATTAATTGAGTCATCGTACATAAAGCCAGGATGTCGCATTTTTTGTCGAATTTAACAATCACAGACGAAATTACAATGACTTCAATTTGCATATTAAAAGTGACCTTTTGTGGTTTTCATAAAATCGGTCGGCGAACAGTTGGAAAGTACCTACCGGAAGTTTTACATCGATTTTTTTTTCGGGAATAAATGTAGTGGCCGTATCCCATCGATATCTTGACGACTGACAGACTGGCAGACAGACAAAAATTTTAAAAATGGTTGTATGGTTATAGGTCCCGTATATACTTTCATTTGCATTTGGTAAAAAAGTTGCTATTTTGATATTACAAACAGACACTTCAATTTTATTTATTTGTAAAGAAGATTAATTTGTGTAACCCTATCAGTCATCGTACAATATGTGAATTTTGAGATTCTATACGATTTTATTGGGTTTGCCAAATACTCGTACCTAAGTTTATGGCATTCTATAATATGTAGATATATATTTAGATCATACTTTATTGCACAAAAAAGAAAATTAGCAGGTATAGTTTTTAAAATCAATAGAATCGGGGCCTTATCACTTAGAAGCGACCTCTAGTCACTTAGAACTACTACTACTGTCACTTAGAAGCTAGGCAGACGTATGTTTATAAGAGATTTGGAAGAATACAGTAAAAATAAGCTTTTCAGCATGCGGAGACACTTTACGTGACAAGAAAGTCTGCACGTTTTTTTAATCAAACAGAACTCGCTCGTCTTACAAAAAATGATTTATGTTACAAAATATACCTCTGCCCTAGCTCTGCCCTTCACTGGGGTCTGAGAGACCCAGAAAGTTTCAAATTATGCTTTTATAAGGTCATGTCTTGGAGATTTATTTGTAGGAACTTTATAAAATAAACTTCATAAAATATTTTTATGATACTTTTTGTTTCTAATTACGGAGTTGAGGGAGTATTTTGGGTTTTGTTATTTTGGTCGTGAAGACTTTTAGTTTATTGTTTTATTCAAGACTTATTATAAAAAAGCTCTCCAACCTAGATAAAAAAAACCAGATTTTTTTTAAATTTCGTTAGGTAATAGCGTTTCTTACTGTTTAACTGACAACAAACACGAGGCCACAACTAAAAAAGAAATCCAAATTGAACCCAAAGAAAAACACAAAAAACATACCATTTCAATTACTCTATCAGAACAATGAGCACAACAAAACACAGGATGGCATTATACCGAAACTCGTAAACCACTCCAACGGCCTACAGAAAAAAAAAAGAAAATGGCGTCCCACTTTCGCAAAGTCAGGTGGCCGGGCGGTCGGCAGCCATCATTAATTTCCATTCAGTGTCGAATAGCCAGAATATATCGCTCGGAATCGCTGGAACGAGAGAATATACTTACGGAGGTATAATCTTGAATGCGGGGCGGTGAAATCATTCTGAACTTGCGGCTCAAATTTGAGCGGGAAATATGCGGGGTGTTAGTGCGTCTCGGAAGTCTTGGTAAAGCCTACTTGTTTTAAGAGAAAAGAAATGAGGTTTTATTATATTTGGGATGACTTTGGGTTTTAAAGCCGAGCTGATGAAAGTTAGCCTGCTAGTACGTACCAAAATCAATGATTGTTATATTATTTCTATGTCTATAGAACAGTAGAAATGAGATGGTAAGTTCTCTAGGCCCCGGTGGAAAGGAGCACTCAAGTAACAAGTCCCGCCTCTTGACTCGATACAGCGTAGAGCTGTCAGAATAGTCGATGACCCTAAACTCACCCTCTTATTATACGCAGAGGTCTCCCTGTATACTCTATCAACTTGCTTATAACGAGAAATGTTCTGAGGAACTATTCAACCTAATACCGGCATCATGTTTCCACCATCGCACCTCCCGTCACCAACAAAAAGCCCATCTTCATATCATTGAGTCGTGAAAATCGCACACGACTTGATTTAGGCGTTTTTTTTGCCGTACACCTTCAAAATGTGGAATGAGCTTCAGCCAACGGTCTTTCCGCAGAGCTATAACATGTAGCTATTTTAAAGGAGGGTAAAGAGACTATTGGACGGTAACAAATTTAAAAAATCATTGACTGAATGGCTTCTTACAAATTGTTTTTATAGTCTTAAGGAATACATGGAATTTTGTGACTAGTATTACCTATTTATAAAACATTTGCACGTCTGCTTGCAGACCAACAACACTGTACTAACAATTAATTTTAAGATCCTAATTTTCATGTATTTTGGCAAATAAATGATTTGATTTGATTTGATTTACAGCAAGGTACGCAAGACATAAGCGACACCGGTGACGTGACCCGCAGCTTACCTATACGCGTCATTGAGTTATATATTTCTAAGATCGATACCTAATATGAGACATTTGGATGGATCATGAGCACAGTATTTTCACGCTCATCAAAACGCACTACATAGTGATGCTTACAAAATACTGCCTGGCGGCAGACTACAAACATGGAACAAACATTATCTACTGTAACTTCAAGCGTTTAGATAATAATCTATTTTCGGTTTAAAATTAAATTAACACAAAAACGTTCCAGCAACAGAAATCTTTCATCATTTCAATTTCCTACGCGCGTAGATTGAAAAGTCTCACTCGCCCAGATCTTATCGAATAGACGAGCAAGGTCTAGTCTAGACAACAAAGTATTATATCTATACAAATAAATACAATTGTAGTGTCTGTTTGTAATATCAAAACAACAGCTGTTTACCAAATGCATATGAAAGTATATACGGTAGGTACCTATAACAAAACAACCATTTTTAAATTTTTGTCTGTCGTCTGTTTGTTCCGGGTAATCTCCGAAACGGCTGGGCCGATTTTGACGGGACTTTCACTGGCAGATAGCTGATTACACAAGGAGTAACTTAGGCTACTTTTATTTTAGAAAAAGAATTAGGGTTCCACGCAAAAAAATAAAAACCATGTAATTTAAAATCTCCGCGTGGGTGAAACCGCGGGCAGCAGCTAGTAGATCTATATAATAATTTCAATCGCGGGAAATAAATTAACAGCTGTCAGTATTGGTGCCTACAATAGGGAGGTAGAATTCAGCTTCTTTTGTCAGGATTGACTATCAGTTAGATTGATAAATTGTATAACTTGGTTCGGTGTACACAAGATGAAATCAGATTCACTCTTTGAGAGAGGATATGGTTGATCGATTGAACTTGACACTAAAGGCTGTGTCCGATTGGGGCGATGCTAATATTGTCAGGTTCAACGCTTCAAAAATCCAGGCGTATCTATTCTCTGCTAAGCGGAGTCCATTTCATCTCACTCCCATGACTGTTCAGGATATATCCTAGTCGATTACCGACCGTTTGGAGCCTTAGGTGTTACATTTTCATCTAACCTCAACTTCGGCTCTATTTCGGCTAATTGCAGTAATTGCTAAATGGCAAAATTAGCTGCCAAAAAGCTTGGCATATTGGCGAAGGTGAGACATGTATTTCACACCGCGCAGCTTCTTAATCTTTACCAAGCTCAAGTCCGATTCTGTATGGAATATTGTTCTTACTTGTGGTGGGATGATTCAGCCAAATACCAGCTGGATCCCTTGGAAACTATTGAAAGATGAGCCATAAGACATGTGCAAATAGCTAGTAGTATTGAGGTCCCGTGAAAGACGTAACTGATAGTTAGTGAAGGATGTAACTGACTGTTTGAGAAGGACATAACTGACAGTTAGTGAAGGAGATAACTGACTGTTAGTGAAAGACGTAAGTGACTGAGTGATATTTACGAAGAAGCGTCAATAAAGGCACTACCTGGCGAGTTCAGTAAGTGCAGCTAAAGTAATTTTCCAGGTGGCGCTAAAAGATAAACACCAATTTTGAAACCCTCAAGATCCAAACCATATTCTATTCTCATATATTAAATTACTCTTTCCACAAATCATGTTGTTCCACCGTTGTTCAACATTGCCATAAGTATCACTTTAGGTATAATGCATACGATTTTTTACGCGAAGTGCTTGAATTTATCAACCTATCTCAGGGGAACGAGCGCGGCTAAAATGGTTATTTGAGCTAGTCGATGTAAGGGCATTACGAATAGTGGTGGATCGATCTTAAACAAGTTTATTACGTTGGGAAACTTGGGAAGCTAAGACGTGGAACGTTATTTGATTTTGTGAAGGATCTTGGCTAGTTTGAAGGTAGGTTGAGCGCGGGTTTGTTAAGATTAGCCGTCCGATTTTGAGCAAGTTTAAAAGGAAAAAAGAAAAGCTGGGACCTAATTAGTCACCTTAGCCACCTTGGTATCTTGTCACCTTAGCCACCTTGGTACTTGTCACATTAGCCACCTTGGTATCTTGTCACCTTAGCCACCTTGGTACTTGTCACATTAGCCGCCTTGGTATCTTGTCACATTAGCCACCTTGGTACTTGTCACATTAGCCACCTTGGTACTTGTCACATTAGCCGCCTTGGTATCTTGTCACATTAGCCACCTTGGTACTTGTCACATTAGCCGCCTTGGTATCTTGTCACATTAGCCGCCTTGGTATTTTTTCAATATCTAATACTATTGTGAAACGAGACTCATACCAATTGCAGTGCCACTCAGAACTTTAAAACAAAGGAGCTTTGCTGCACTGCATTGCACTCGTTATTCTGAGATATTATAGGTACATTATTGATCATAAATAAAATAATATAAGGGCCACCTTGAGACCTCTCACTTTTTGTCGGTTAAAAATAGTATCCATAAAGGAATTAAATAGGTCAAAGTAAAGAGTTTGTAATATGTATTATTATCTTCTCTCTACAAATTATGTATCGACAAACGCTTCAATTATTTATCATCAACAAACGAATAATTCTTCCAAACTGACCACCAACGACGAACAAAACAAATTTCTAATACAGGCTGTGCCCTAATAATGGGATACATAAATAACGTCCCAAGCTCCTCAAGATGGAAAAATATATAGTACTATCGTATAATTTAGAAGGCCTTAGGGATTTATCGATTGGTATATCGATTTTGATTTATATGGCAACACACAAAATTATTTTCCATCGTACGTCTAATTGTATAGCGCATTGTAAGTATTATAGTATTTAGTTTTCTCCTCTCTTGGAGGAGTGAAGGTAGATAGTAGATAGAGCCCACCTATCTACCATCCTCGTTTTCAAAATCTGTCGCAATGCACCTATTAGTCATCATTATCATGATCATATTTTTGATTCTTGAAAAAATTACCACAAAATTTTTTTTGCCTTATTTGGCAAAGAAGCAGACGGGCCCGCCTGAGCGGAAGCAGCTACCGACGCGTCGCCTTTGGATATCTTCAACACTCGGGGTATTACTGATATGTTGCCGACCTGTGGCTTGTCTAAAAGACCGCAGGTGGGAGCACATTCCACAACTTGCATGTCCTCGGCAGAAAAGATCGCGAGAATCATACAG
This sequence comes from Crocallis elinguaria, assembly GCA_907269065.1. NCBI lineage: Eukaryota > Metazoa > Arthropoda > Insecta > Lepidoptera > Geometridae > Crocallis > Crocallis elinguaria. The sequence continues at coordinate 2,425,112 of OU026079.1, read as the reverse complement.
TATGAGATTTCCACGTTCAAATAGGAAGAGTGGATGAGCTTTTAAGTGTTAGCATCTAGTATACGGTGACGAAACCGTAAGGCCGGCATCAGGTCAAAAAGTTCTTCAGAACACTCCCCTTTATAAATGCGATATGCAGACCGTAGACGCTTATGCAAGTATGCGTTCTGCTGTCTAAATAACCATGCTTTTGCATCAAGCGCGAATTATGAGATAATACACGCGCAAGCGCGGCTTGAACATGTATGATCTTGTCCGCAGCTTGCGGTCGCAAGGTACATTGAGCAGCTGCATGAAGACTACGAGAAGCGTGGATCAAGAGGCTTATAAAAATAGTTAAGAATGTCCATCAATATGCATTTTATGTTTTCTCCCGAGTGTTAACCCTACAAGAGCAGAATATTAATATTTGCGGCTCGGTTGCAATGAAACGTGATGCTTCTCAACCCTAGATACTATCATTACGTATTTTTAACAGTTTCGAACCTTACTGCTTTATGATAAAGTCGATAGTTGTTGAAATACGTTTTCCCTGGTGGCAAAGTCATGACCGATAGTGGGTTTTTGCGACAGCCCTGGAATACTTATAGGGCCCAAATGGGAATAGTGGTAAGGGTAATTTTATTTAAATTGGATGAATGACCTTGGGATTGGTCTCTTGGGAACAGGGATGTATTGTATACGTATACACCTAATCTTTTTTGATACCGTGCCTTCGATACATGAAAATTTTGTAATAGTTCGGCAATTTTTTTATATTAGATTTAATGGCTAAAATATATAAGGAAAATAGTCAAAAAACTTTGTTACTAGAGTGACGTTTGAAACAAGAAACCTTTTACACTCTTTACTTTACTTTCAATGTTGTCAAATTAAGACCAGCTTGACAAGACTGGTTCATCCAGAAGCGACTGACCGTCTGTTCTAGTATGTAACTGCGTTAATAATTATTATTAACATAGTCATTATAACTATGTAGGTACTTAAAATTTGCATCAAAAGATAGACTTAATAAAGTAGGTAATTACATACCTACTTTATTTGATAGATAAGGAGCGTATGTTTTTTATACTATTTGATTACGAGAAGAGCTGGTCGTTTGCCTGATGGTAGGCAACCCATATTAGGTATATTAAGTAGGATAGTAAGGAAGTAGGATTTGAAAGGACTTGGGGAGGATTTAGCCCAGCAGAAAACAGACTGGGCTAAAAAGACGAATCAAACGTGACTATAAATATCTTCGTATATTATCACTAGAAACGGGATATTTACCATGTATATTATTTGATTAGTACTCCCGTGATCATGGCGTTTGCAACAGCGCCGAAATATCGGAAACTCAAATCAAATAATATACATGGTAAATATCCCGTTTCTAGTGATAATTTTCAAAGTGTTGATGACCATGACAGTTTAAAAACCTATATCTTCGTATATTTTAAGGGTAGTAAAAATAACAAGGTAATTAGCTCAGACACGCCAGGGCACGTGGATAAGTGACAAAACGTGACTGACACGTTAACCCTCTACGCTGCGATACCCTCAGCGTTGCGGTCTGATAGACCGCTGGACAATCGGCGCCGTAAATCGCGGATATGTGTCTATTGACGCGCAATCCCGATTCAAAAGTTTGGCCGGCGAGTTTGCGGTTCTGTTTGCGATTTGGAATTAAACCGATGCGTAAATCAAATGAGAAGGGTCAGTCAGTATGACGAAGCTTAGTTAAATAATGATCGTTGTTATTGCCAGGTTGTAGAATTAACTCTTCTGCTAGTGTCCGTCGGGGTACCACCGCTTTGCTCGTGTAGGCTGCCGCAAAGCATGACTGTTTTTTGGTTTTATGAGTAGAGCAGTCAGTGAAATGGTTTATAAGACTAATACCTAATGTCTCAGGATAACGAGCGCAATGCAGTGCCGCGCAGGCCTTTGTGTTTGTGCAATTGTTATGGGCCGGCGTTATGTTTACCATCACCATGAGTTTACCTACTTGTCTGTCCCTTATTTTTATTTTAATTTTTGTATATGTAAAACTGTAATGTTGTATGATGGCCTGGATAAATGTATTTTCTTTCTTTCTTTTTTTTCATCAGGTAAACGACCAGCCTCTCGTTATCCAATAGTATAAAACAACATGCAAAAGTTGCTTAAATTCTGAAATAATCGAATTATGGTACTATTACTACAACTTCGAGCTTGGTCCCTAAACGATGATGAAGCAAAGGAAGTATATGCAACGATGGGGTGTAATGGCTTCCCTCTACAAGACAATTTAACAAAAGTTACATAAATAAAAACACGACTGCCCTAGCCAGTGTAACTCGGGATGAAGTAAGGATTCTAACGATACCACATACATCTATATCTCTACATGTATTTAAAAGTTATGGTGAAATAAAGAAACTCACATACCTACATACATCCATGAACTCTAAAAACATTACACTCCTGTTTTGTGCAGTCGTTTAAAAACGACTTGACGTGAACATCAGTAGTAGTGTTAATTTGTATGCACAAGTCAAATTATTTTATTCAGATAAAATACACAGTAAAATATAAGAGTTCATTTAAAGAGTAAGTATTTTTTTCAAACTCGAGTAAATTTTTTACTAAAACTAATTTAAAATCGGTTAACGACTAAACTAATACTAAATAGAACATGAAAGCGTTAACCAAACAAAGAATCCCACATTTGACAGAAGAATGCACTCCGAATCCCTTAACAAATCACTTGCCGACCCGAAATTAACCACGAAACGCCTGCGTTAGTTTATTTAAGCCGCATTTCCACTCGAATCGTATATTTTTTTAACTAAATATAGACTTCCGTAAATACATCTATAAACACGTGTAAACGAATCCGAATGCTTAAGCTTCGTGGCCATTTAACAATAATCCTTTTTATTTCGCCGGAGAATTAGCCTCTTCGGGTCCTCGTGACCCTAACACCTGAAGTTTAGGGTTGAATTCTCTTTGGCTGATTGCGTTTTAAAAAATACGCCAGCATTTATAAAGATTTTAAGACGGGTCGCCACCGTACTGTATTTAAAGTAAATAGCCATTATTCAAGCCATAATCCGAGGTGGAAGAGCTGAATGAGTATAAAAATTATTTTTATGGATTGTTATAAGTAATAGCTGTATGTATGTACAGATACAGCTGTATGTAGGTAGGTAAGTATGCGGTCTGTAGACGCCAGACGGTAATGAAGCCGTTATGAGATCAGTAAAAGTTGTGTGTACATTACTTCTACATCTTCATTTATTATGCGTATCGCTAAGGAATGGAACTCCTTGCCTGAGTCTGTGTTCCCCGTTCGCTACAACCTGGGCTGCTTCAAGGCGCGAGTGAATAGGTATCTTCTAGGCAAGCGTGCTTTATCGTCGACCGCATTGTCGCTTACCATCAGGTGAGATAGTGGTCAAACGTTAGCCTATAGTGAATAAAAAAAAAAGTACTTCGACGGAAAAACCACGTCTAAAAATATAATATAGAGGGCGTTCTTAAAGTAAAATAGTGCAGATATGCACACGTTTTCCTTTTTTATGTTACTTGGTAACGAGATGAGCTAGCCGTTCGCCTGATGGTAAGCCTAACGCCGGCCCATAACAATTGCAGTGCCACCCAGAACTTTGAAACACAAAGGCCTGCGCAGCACTGCAGTGCGCTCGTTACCCTGAGACATTAGGTATTAAGCCTCATAAGCCCAGTAATTACACTGGATACTCTGCTCATCAAACTGGAACACAGTAATGCTTGCACACTACTGCTTGGCGGTAGACTTCACTAGCAAAGCGGTGGTAACAACCCAGACGGACACTCGCAGAAGAGTTAGTTCTCCCACTAACAAACGTGATTATAATGAAAGATAGATTCAAATAGTCGATAAACAAAACAACTTACACAGAGCCTAGTAGGTATAGATCCTATAATTAGATAAATGTTACGTCAAAAAGGTTTTATCTCGTACCTGCGGCGCGAGTACGGAAGTCGGTTCGATAAATTTGTCGAACCGAAAAACTCGACAAATTTATTGAATGTTGCGAGTACCGAAGTCTGATCGTAAAGTATTGTAGTAGCTCTATATTCTCTTTGGATTCGACCTAGCTTTTCGATAACTTTTGTCGATTGTTTCGAGGCTCGACAAATCCCACCTTATCGATTTGAACTGTCAATTTTATCGAATATTATCGACCCGAATAGATCCGTACTTGCGCCGCTGATTATAAGCTGAGTTGAACAAAGCACTCGACACTGGTTTTCGGGCAAACCCCGCGTTTACTTGAAAACCAGCGTCGAATAGTTAATTAACAGTTTCATAACAAAATTAACGATGTTGGACTTACTTAAAGACAGCAGTATTAATTTCAGCACTGCAGTGCTGATTTAATTATCTTTCGCTCATTAGAAACATAGAAATGCTTGGAATTAATATCTAACCTATACAGATCAACAAAATTGAAGTGTCTCTTTGTAATAACAAAATAACAGCTTTTTACTAAATGGATATGAAAGGATATACGGCACCTATAACAAAAACACAATTTCTAAAATTGTTGTCTCTCTGTCTGTCTGTTTGTTCTGGCTCACCTACGAAATGGCTGGACCGATTTTGGCGGGACTTTCCCTGGCAAATAGCTGATGTTTTAAGGACTAACTTAGGCAACGTGGGCGAAACCACGGGGCACAGCTAGTCCTTACTAATGTTAGGTGCAAAAATATTAGAATTTTTCTTTCACACAGTAACAGAGCAACGGATCGGCGTGAGTTTTTCCACTCAGGTAGTTTATGGATCGGAGAGCGACATATGCTACGTAGGTACTCTTTATACCAGAAAAATGCACAGTTCCTGTGTGAATCACCAAACGGATGACAGCGCGTGACGCAGCTGGTAATTTGGTTATGATTTTAAGGGATATTTTCTAGCACAAAACGTTATAGTGTTTGACTACTTTCATACGTTTTCAAAGTAGATAAATCGACTAGAAAAAGATACAAACAAAGCGCCACACAATCGCTTAAAAACAGCCAATTTTCTTAGTAAGTAGCGTGTTTAAACCTAAGATGCATTAGGTATTTCGAACAGCACTTAACCAGCTGCTGTTAGGTATATAGCTGCTGATTAATAACGGCGATAAGACGTTTCTTCTGCGAACAAAGGAGAGTGAAGGATAAGCTTAGCTGAGATTGGTATGATAGGTTTTATTACTTAGAAAGGGTACCGAGAGGCGAGAGGTCGTAATCTTGTAAGTCTGCAACGGGCTGAATGCCTTGATTAATTAGCTACCTACTATATACCTAAAGGCTACTGGACCAACTAAAGACAAGACCGCCTTCAAATATAGAATACAACTACGTAAATAATACCCTTACGTGTAGTTTTTGTGTACGTACTTTCAAAGCCAAAATAGTGTACATTGGTCATGTTAAAGCTAAACATCTACATCTATTGCAAAAAAAAGAAGCAGAAGCCAAAATCGGCTAGGAAGACATCATCTTAATCATCATCATCATCAAACGCTACTGGTTATTGTATGCATTTTTTATACTATTGAGTAACGAGCCGAGTGAGCCTGATGATAAGCATAACGCTGGCTCATAACAATTGCAGTGCCACTAAGAACTTTGAAACACAAAGGCTGGCGTGGCACTATATTGCGCTCGTTACCCTGAGACCAGGCCAGTAATTTCACTGACAACCTCACTCATCAAACCGGGACACAGTAATGCTCGCACATTACTGCTTGCCGGCAGAGTATATACGAACAAAGAGGTAGTAACCATCCAGGATGGACCCACGGCGGACACTCACAAGCTATAATCTAGTTGGATGTTCTACATGACATTATCCAATTTTTGTAAGAACTGTATGTACAGTCGCCTACACCCAATTATTTACGTATTTCGTAATATGAAAACGTAAATCAGGACATTTATTTTCACAAAAACTTTTGAACTATGTCTACTTGTTATTGCAACCGACTGTATCTACCTTACTGTATGTGGGGATCTCTATTGTAAGTTAGGAGAAAAAAATATTTTTAAGAAGGCGTTAGCCCTTTCTATATAAATAGATATTTTCAATTTCCATTTGTTTAAAAATTAGACGCAGCTAGGAACGGAATGCCGCTATATAAAAAAGTTATAATTAAACGACTGATCCAATTGAAATTGACAACTTTGTTTTGCAAGTATTCTGCTTGTGACCACCAACACAAAGGGTTCGAAACAAAAAAAAAAAACTAAACGTTGGAAATTCAATAATAAACGCAGTAAAAACCATTGCAAAATTATCAGCACGTAATTATCATAATCTTGACTATAACAATAGTGAGAATGTATATCTTAATTTTATATAATATAATGTTTACCTAACCAACTACCATAATAAAATCCCCGAATTATGAAGCCGCCGACCGATCAGTATTGCGTGCACAGCCCTGACGCGCTTAAACTAACTCTAAACCAATCTGTGGCAGGTCTGCAAAGTTGCGTGCGAGCCTCTAAATTACCTTCTAGGTCATGCGACGAGTTCCCGACAAGAAAACTAACTCGGGAAAAGTTCATGTACTGAATTATACAGGCTCTCGTCCCTCGCTTGAGATAACTCACCTCGCTCCCCACTGAACAGAGAGTGTGACCAATTCAGCGAAGAGTTTACCGTAGAGTTGTATGTTAGTGGGAGGACTATCTCTTCTGCGAGTGTCCGTCTGGGTTGTTATCACCGCTTTGCCCGTGAAGTCTGCCGCCAAGCAGGAGTGTGCAAGCATTACTGTGTTCCGGTTTGATGAGCAGAGTATCCAGTGAAATTACTGGGCTTATAAGACTTAATACCTAATATCTCAGGGTAACGAGCACACTGCAGTGCCAAGGTTTCAAAGTTCTGAGTGGCACTGCAATTGTTATGGGCCACCATTATGCTTACCATCAGGCAAACGACCAGCTCGTCTCGTTACCAACAAATAATAAAAAAAAAAAATTCAGTGCTTCATGGGGTAGACCAAAGTCCAATTGAGGTCGTTTTCCACGTGACGATGGAGTATAATCGCTTCGAAGCGAATACAAATTGTCTAGATCCTCTTCTGCTCTTCAAACTGAAGTTCCTGAACGACCAAGCATTACATGTCACGTAATACGGTGTAAAAGCTGTAGTGGCAGCGTGACGATGTGTTTCGTTGTTGAAACTGACCTGTGAGCCATCTTAGGTAGCAGTAGGTGGTCAGAATGCCTAAATAAATTAGGTACCGTACTAGGTAGCGTAAATTTACGTATGCTGAAAACCAGCTGCTGCTTAGACTTAGTCTACGCAGCAAAGAGCTGAGCCTACCCCCATTGCCGGTACAAATATTTATTTAATCTTAAGACCCTACTAGGCGCCAATGGCCTTGCTCGAATGGGTGGAGTCAATCCCACTTCACCCGCGCGGTCCACACTTCGTCTTTCAAGAACATCGCAAAACCTAACGTCATAGAATACGCGGATGAACGAACGCGCGTGCGAGTAGCGCGCACGGCATCTTCTTTGCCTATAATTCTTTGAATTTATTTAGTGGAAAGTTCTCCATTGAAAGTGAAGTTTGATCATCATTATCCATACTATCCATACTTCCATACTAAATATATCCTATATCCTACTCTATTATAAATGCGAAAGTTTGTTTGTTGGTTTGTTAATTTGTTGGTTTGTCCTTGTCATTTTCGATATCAGCACCCCGAGAAACCTAGAAAATGGCACCCATATTATCGATTTCCTAAAAAAATGTCATCTTGAATTTAAAAATGGTTGTCATTTCTGTAATCAGCACCCCGAGAAATCTCGAAAATGATACCCATACCATTTTATTGAAAAATAAAAATGTCCGATATCTTGGATTTTAAAATTGTTATCATTTTCGATATCATTTTTACTGTAGATGGCCCTGATCGTTTGGTGGTCGTTAGCCTGATGATAATGATAACGCCGGCCCATAACAATTGCAGTGCCAATAAATACTTTGAAACAAAAAGATGCAGTACCGCATTGTGCTCGTTAACCTGAGTAATTTTACTTTTCAATTTCATTTCCAGTCTTTCTTAAACAGTTCTAAACCTCCCGATATTCCTGTAGCTGCCGCTAATAATTTGTTTACCAATACATATATTTTCCACTCGTAAAAATGATGTAAGTACGTAAACAAGAAATTGTAATCAAAAATGTAACCCATTCAATATGTATACGAGGAGCGTCCACGCGCAAATCACGGAATGAATCACATTTCACCGCTCTAGACGCTACTCTTTGAGCAAGCTTCAAACCCACACGAAAACAAATACTTGTATTGTATATCATTCACGCACACAAATATGTAACGTCGGCGGACAGCGTTTGCAGAGCAACGAGCGACACAACCTCCCCGTCTGAATGCCAGTGCATGACTGCCGCGCGCGCCCGCGCAGAGCACCTCTGAGACTTGTACATTTGGAATTCAGTTTTTTGATCATTTCTTTGCGAAATATTGCTCTATGCACAAATGAAACGGCCAGTTTATAGAAAATTTTCTTCCTTATTTTTTGGTGTAAAATTAATCCCAAACGTCTAAGTCATTTAGAAGTTTTAGGGAAAATAGTTTTAAAACAGCATGCTGTTAAATATTTTTTCAAGCCATAAGTAATGGTAACACAAAAATTAATCAGTGAAATTAATGCCCTTGAATTGATCATTCAGGTAGTATTTTTTTCAAGTCGTTAAACCAAGCCGTGTGGGAGTTTTAGGAGGAGAAAGTAGTCGTTTTGGCGATCCTAGCCCCTTAACTGTGTTCAAAATTGTGTGGATACGTTATATTTGGCAATAAATGTTTTTTATTATTATTATTTTTTTATTATTATTATTAAATTGACCTTAGCTTGAGTAGTGCGTGTACAAAACCGAATTACTCCTGGACCATGCTATGAGTTGCCGATCAGATGAAACTAACTTGGAAAAGTTTCAGGCAAGTTTTGTAGTTATCTTTAACTCATGTGGGGCGATCGAAAGGCATGCCGAACGGCGTGTTCATTTTAAAAGAAGTTGTTAGTAGTGATTTCCGATTTGCAAAATTGAATTAGATTCCTGTAATGGGACAAATATTATATATGCAATTAAAAAAAAAAGTGTTTGGTGGTCGGGGATTTTCTAGTGCTCGCCTAGCGGCTCTTTCGTCAACTGATCCCGCTACAACTTGGAGCCGCGGGATGACTACCGTCCAATTGGAAATCTGTTACCAAGCAACTATCGGTTTGTATAACTGCACTTAAGAACCAGTTCTAGTCTAGGTTTAGCATCATCTTCTACCACAGCCTAGCTAGTAGTAGTAGTAGTCAAATCTGACTTAGTTCGGAGTCGGTGATCTCTGAAGGAAATGTGGTGGCGAGTTTGTGGGTTCTTGAAATTGAGTTTGTATTCGACATTGATGATGTAAGCTTCTTTATCATAATTAGAATAAGCATCTTTCTTATCATAAAGTAAATTGTAACATTTTTAGTAAATAAAGCATTGATTGATTGATTGATTGATTGAAATGCTGTTCTTAGGAACATGATAAAAATCATGAATTATGGTCACATATTAAATTATTAACGTTTTGCAAGAAAATACAGACATTCGCAGCGATGCGCATTGCGCATGAGTGGAGAGCAATGTCAAAGAGCAAGGACCGTAGACAATGGGAACCTAGTTGACGTTAAACAATTGACATTGACAACTTTGATTGCTGTCCAATAATTAGGTGCGTTTACACGTAACCAAATGCTACATTATCGATTATAAAAAGAACATGTTTTTGTTCTGTTCTGTGTTGTAATACCATGGTTCTGTTAGTTCCTGATTTCCAGATACAGGAAATCTTAATTAATGATCTGGGTCCATATTTGTAACTTTTGGACTTTATTTGCTATCATTTATTTTTATCTCTGCTGTTAAGGTCAATCAATATATTACACCAAAAATACCAGCTACAATACCACAGATAATAAATACATTACCTATCTCTTTTTTTTATGAAAAAGCTCGTAAACTAAACAAAATTTCTCCGGCGACCTCACATAATTTCATTTATCGGACATTTTGATGTCCCTATCTGTGTTTTAGGGTCGTAATAACACTGATTCAATTTACCCATATTTCTCGAGTTGATTGATAACTCCCCCGTGGCAGGCTTATCATTATCTCCATTATAGATCGCCGCTGGTACCGGATTAAGGCTTAGTGCTTTGTCGAAATTAGGATGACTCTTATAAAAACAGTTTTTTCCGTATTTCGAAATGAGACGGTACCTTTATAGAATCACTTTGCTATCATTCTGTCTTAAGATACCAACACTTAATTTATCTAATTTTCCGTCAAGCAGTAGTGTGCAAGGATTTTAGAAATTTGGACTAAAATCCAATCAGCTAGGCTTGAATCGGAGTTGACCTTATGACCTTATGGTCGGTTATCAGAATTGACCGTATGGATATTTAGGATTGAAAATGTGAGTGTACCTATGCTAAAATATATTTTTTGTAACCCAATTTCCGTCTTATTTGACCTAAACCGTCTATGATGTGATTGAAGATGGCGCGTACGCCATAGACCATATAGATTAGGACTGAATCTCAAATACAGCTGCCCGAACACTCCTTTAAGTAGGTACTTGGGGACAGATTTTCAACTCGAAGACGGTAGCTAGCCGGGTGACCACTAGAAATGCCATACCACTATACAAATAACACTAACACAAACCATAGCAGATTTATATGGCACTCTAGAGTTAAAAAAATGATGTTTAAAATACATCTTTCATTCCTCCACAAAAACTTAAAAATATTGTCCCCATAAACCCGCGACCACATCTTCTATACGGTTTATGTAATATTAAGTGTAAACTGTATTGTATTTTTATTCGTTATTGTCCACTCTTAGATACCGTCTCTGAACCTTAGCCCTCGTGTCCTACTTTTCCACCTTCCTAAATCCGACTCTGTTCACAGTAAATATCTTTTTTTGAGACATTACAAATGACCGTAAATTTCCCCCGGACACTCAGGATAAAAATTATCTAAATTATATTCGAGTGTTGGTAAAGGGGGTGTCACACCAAAGCTGTATCGATGTTTGTGCCGCGGTATTAGATTTACAGAAAGTGTCCGTTTGTCATAAAAAATAGACAACTTATTATATAGGTAATGACTCCAATTCTTGTACGTTACCAACTGATTAGTTTACTTCATTTACTGTCGCACTCAGATTCGTTTAATGATTACATAAGCGACTCCTTAGTTTAGATTTACAGAGTCTTACCCTTAGATTCAGAGACGATTCTAAGCGTAGACTTTGGCTTCCATATGTCAAAACTGTATAGAATTTTGACGTATGGAAGCGTGAGTCCACGCTTAGATTCGTCTCTGAATCTCAGCCTTATAATGGTTACTTAAGCGAGTCCTTAGTGTAGATTTCTTTTGTAAATGACATATTGACAGATGCGTGTAAAAACAGCTTAGGGCCTGGCCACTATTTTAATAACTAAGACTTAAATTTTAACCATAATTTTGTTAGCATTAGAAACATTGCAAAAACACTTTGAATTTTTAGCGCTTCTTCTGGATTGGTTGTATATTTGGAATAAACTAATTTGGATATGAAGCTGATTTCACGTATTGCGGCCGTCTCATCTCCTAATTGCATAAAATAGTTCAAAAATAGTACTTTAACATATCTTTTTTTCTAATCCTTCTCAGCCATATCGAAGAAGCAGGATGAATCAAGTAAAAAGAAAGATCACTCGTGACTAATTTTATTTATCGCCCCACCATCCCCCACGCATTTATTACGCGAAGCGGGCGGCCAATAAAACCACTGAATCAAAGAGAAAAACTGCGGCTGGTTCTATAAATATTTTATTTCGGATAGTGAGAAGTAAGGGGTGCGTCGTTTTGCAGTTTGCGGGACAAATTTGACGCCTTAGTGACCTTTTCCTGTCATGCGGACTCCTAAACGCGTGCGGATCAGGAGGTTTACTCCGAAAAACGGAACGTTGAAACTTCAGCTGATGGATCGCAGTTTTCCTACCATGACAGACAAAATGTCAATGAACATCGGATTGAACGTTGGATCCGCAACAGTTTCGTGGTAGCAAAAATGCTATCTGGCGAAGCTTAGACGTTCGATTTTCGGAATAAGGCCCCTGGTCCGCGTGCAATTATGCTAGCACGCTCCTGGCTAGACGCAGGACAAAGATTTCATCCGGTCAACGTCCACGTTCCGCGTGCGTGCGGTCCGCGTGATCGGAAAAACATGTTTGAAATGAAACAATGCGGGAAGCCCGCACTGTGACCAGATCCGCACCGGTGGAAATCCGCATGACAGAAAAAGGGGACTTAGTTCGCGATATATGAAATTTCATCCCGCATTTTTCCATACTTAGGGGTGGTATTCTTAATAAAATTTATTAAAGGACTACCTTTGAGATTACTCATGAAAAAAAGAATCGTTAAAATCGGTTGACAATAGAAGACGAAAAATACACACCTCCATTTTTGAAGTCTTTTAAAAAGTACACGTCTTTGTCACACGTACTTTTATTCGTGCGGAGCCATTGGCAAAAACTAGCAATGATCGCGAAAATCTAAAAAATTAATAACTTCTACTACCACGAAAAAGCATGCTAAATCCAACAATCATAGTCACCCTAACCACGGAACCCGGGAAACTTTACTAATGTGTACTAGTCAAATGCTCTCTCGAGAATCCTACAATAAACCACTTTACTTCCCACATATAGAGTGCAAAATCTATTAAAGCCTTTATAGAGGTATATATTACAGTCCGTACGTCTGCCACTCATGCATATGGAAATGGGACCCAGGTCATAGAATGGTACTCGATACTGATAGTTTACCAGGATTCGTAAGGATTGGTCGAAAATATTTTATACGGCTTTTATATGGCTTGTATGTGGACGATGTTTTTTAAAAATGAACCGTTGGTTACCGTAAGCGTCAAATACTATCATTTAAAATCGTCCTTGGCACTGTACTGCGGTCGTCACTTTTTTATGAATTTACTTTGTCTTTCTTCGAAATGTTAATGCCTACGGCATATTGGTGGATTAGGTGTGGGAGTTTAATAGACCAGGATTTTTTAATAATGAATGAAATACCGAATTAATTTTTTATCTGTAGAATCAAATATATTATTTAAAAAAATGGTCCTACACCTTTGTTGGTTTATTTAAAGCGTCTGGATTGCTAAAAGACACGGGGTTCGAATCTTGCTGGCGACGAAATTGTTTGAGATATATTTATTTACGTAGCAAAACAGTTACTTATCAAAACATTTCTAGCTATCAATTCAGCAGCGGAAGTACGGATCTTGAAGTCAATTCGACAAATTTGTCTAGTCGAAAACCCGATAAATTTATCGAATGTTGCGAGTACCGAATTCTGATCGTAAAGTATAATACTTAAGAGAATATAGAGCTACTACAATAATTGTAGTAGCTCTATATTCTCTTTGGATTCGACCTAGTTATTCAATAACTTTTGTCGATAGTATCGAGGTTCGATAAATTATATAAAAAATCGACAAATCTACTTTATCGATTTGAACTGTCAATTTTATCGATCAAAAAGATCCGTACTTGCGCCGCAGTTTCAATTAACATCTACCGGCCATTTTTCGATGGTAAATAAGAACTCCCATCGCTTCAGAACGACTGCTGCCGCCATAATAGTAATGATGATTGAGAACGGTACCAACATTCCGCCAGTGTCCGTAGTTAAGGCGATGCTGTATCCAAATTAAAATTAAAACGGCCGCATTAAGGCTCGCCGAATCGTTAGTCTTAATTTGAGTTGGACGAGAACGCACGATGCTGCACTGGAAGCGATACCATGCGATAAAATTAATTCTATAATTCCCTTTGCGTATTGCAGACATGCAGACATTACTATGTACTCGGGTCGCTTTGTCCGTGTAGTCAGCCGCCAAGCAGTAATGTGTAAGCATTACTGTGTTCCAGTTTGATGATGAAAGTAGTTTAGTGAAATTCATATTATTAAACTTAATTGGTTTGTCTCGTGGGTAACGAGCGCACTGCGGTGCCATGCGACCCATGCTGGCCTTCGTGTTTTAAAGTTCTGAGTTGCACTGCAATTGTTATGGACTGGCGTTATACTTACCATCAAGTAAGCTACTAGCTCGTCTTGGTAACCGATAGTTTAAAAAATAACTAAATTGTAATTCTTGAAACAAGTAGCGATCACGAAGGAAAGATTTTGGATTTGTATGTATTATAATATATATTATAAGTAGGTTTATGTTAGCATAGTATGTTATAGTGTAATCAAAGAAGATTACACTATAACTTACAAAGAAGATTATACTATTTATAATTTGTTGTACATCACTACTCATTTGTTACAACTATTCAATCCATCCTAAGGTTGTCTGTAAGAGAGTGCTTAGAAAACCACCGTTTGTTTTACCGTAATTTGTGTTTTTTTGTCATTGTAAGTTTCATATATTGGTATGCAATATATAGTGTTTGTACTGTATTGTATTGGTTATGTTCGACCGCATAAGCTTCCTAAAGAAAAAAAAAAACAAAAATTCAAGTTTTTGCAATCCTATCCTACTTAATATTACAAATGCAAAAGTGTGTTTGTTGGTTTGTCCTTCTTTCACGCAGTAACAGAGCAACGGATCGACGTGATTTCTGGCATACATATAGTTTATGGACCGGAGAATAACATAGGGTACTTTTTATCCCGGAAAAATGCACGGTTCCTGTGGGAACGCGGGTGAAAACCGCAGGCAGAAAGAAGCTAGTAAAATATATGACAACTTCTATTTAATACGCAATAACATCAGTTTAGTTCACGTTTGTACATTATTAATAGGAAAACGGGCATTAGTACTACATAACACAATTAACTCTGCATAACGTACAAACTGGCACAAATAACAGTCCTCCGAGCAGACCCTTGAGAATCATTAATTACAACTAATTTAACCCTCAGTTAATCCTCAGCTCGCAGCCTACATCGCATCGTATAGCATATCTTGAAGTGTAACACATGGCTTAAATTGAAATGCACAGTCAGCGCCGAGCGTGATTGACGATCCGCGGTAAGCAAATACACGAAAATATGTGCTTTTACAGCACACGTTTTTGTTAGTGGTAGGACTAACTCTTCTGCGAGTGTTCGTTTGAGTTGTTACGATCGCTTTGTTCGTGAAGTCTGCCACCAAGCAGTAATGTGCAAGCTTTACTGTGTTCCGGTTTGATGAGCAGAGTAGCCAGTGAAATTACTGGGCTTATGAGACTTAATACCTAATGTCTCAGGGTAACGAGCACACTGCAGTGCCATGCAGGCCTTTGTGTTTCAAAGTTCTCAGTGGCACTGCAATTGTTATGGGCCGGCGTTATGCTTACCATCAGGCAAACGGCCAGTACGTCTAACAGAAAAAAAAACTAAGACCAGGGGATACTGGTTTTTACAACGTTGTGGACTATATCTCTCTCTCTCTCTGAGAGAAGGTCGGTATCACAAAAGCGAAAAAAAAACTACAAAGACTTACTTGTATATTACTAATATTAAAAATGCAAAAGTCTATTTATCAGTTTGCCCTTCTGTCACGCAGCTACGGAGCAACTAATTGACGTGATTTTTTTCATAGAACAAAATGTATGCCGCCTCAAGTAATATAAGCTATTTTTCCCACTGAACAGTTCACGTTTCCGTGCTGGGTATTTCCACAAGCAGCACCTAGTTCGAATAATTTTCAGGCGTTTCCGCCAAACCAAAACAAAGTGGAATGCAAAAATATCCCCTCTTGGTAGTCAGACAATGAGTCAGTTTTTGGCAAGAGAAAGAAAAATTTCAAATAAATCTTGTGATAATAGGAAGTGATTCACTTTATTTAATGTGGAAATATGAGAATTTATGTACGTTCTGAAGACTCCTTAAAAAATCTCAACCCTTCTAAAATTATTGTCAGTAATTTCACTGAATGCGATTTTTCATAAATATATTAAGTGTTTGTTTATCTTCAAATAATCGAATCGAAAAGTGTTTTTTTGTGGTAAGACGGTTCATGTTGCCTACACTCAGTGATTGTACTGTCTATCCGTTGCTATTAAAACCAGAATTGCAATGCTACGAAGTAGAATATACGAGGAGATAATTAAACTATGAAAATAAATATAACAATTAGTAACACGTTGGGCAGCTGTTGAGTTGCCCCCCTGATATGTTCATGTGATACTATAATAACTATTATTCATCATCATCATCATCATCATCAGCCGGAAGACGTCCACTGCTGAACATAGAACGCCACTTGGATCGGCTACTCGCCTCTTGCATCCACCGGTTCCCCGCGGTTTTGACAAGGTCATCAGTCCACCTAGTGGAGGGCCATCCTACACTACGTCTTCCGGTTCGTGGTCGCCGCTCGAGAACCTTTCTTCTCCATCGGTTGTCGGTTAAGCGAGCGATGTGGCCTGCCCGCTGCCATTTCAACTTTGAGAGCTATGTCGGTGACTTATGTTCTCCTGCGGATCTCCTCGTTTCGGATTTTATCACGTAGGGAAACCCCGAGCATAGTCCTCTCCATAGCTCGTTGTGCAACTTTGAGCTAGCCGATGAGGCCAACAGTAAGAGACCACGATAACTATTATTATTTATGTGCATTTTCTCTCGAATTATTAAATCTTAATGATGTGACTTAAGGTAGGTGGGTACGATTATCGGAATGATCGTATCGTCAAGTGTAAAAGCTAAACAGAAGCGAGTTATTAAATTCGCACATGCCACGCGTCACTAATTATCGGCCCGAGCTCGGGGGTCTACTGTGAAACGATCGGAAAGGGACTCAACACAACGTAACGATAACGAAGAGAGTGTCTTAAGTCAAGAGTGTATTAATTAAAAAAGCGTATTATAAAATTAAGGATTATGTAGATGACAAGGATGCATGGAGGCAAACAGCTCAGGAGCCTCCTGGCGACTACTAAACTTTAAATTGTTAGTTGTTAGCATTAGAATCATCGTAAAAAACTACTTTTTTTAAAAAGAATGCCGTGACGAGTTTCTTGCCCTTCTTCTTGCTCGGCCTATACCATTTTGGAACGGGCACGGTGGGTTTCTGGAAGGTTCGTTGACTTTGAGCACGGATTGGGTCTGTTGGTGTCTTTGTCATTTATTATGTTCTGATAAAGACAGCATTAGTTTTAGTCTGTGATTCGGGTAGATGAATGTTGCAGAGGCCGGCTGTTAGAGTCATTTTAACTTTCATAAGTGCTCCTTTGGGGCCTATTGGAATAAAGACTTTTGAATTTGAATTTGAATTTGAAGCAATTAAAAAACTTGAAAATAACGGTCTGTTGTGTTCTTTCGTGTTAAATTAAAATGCAGACTGAGGTCTTCCGTTCATTATGCTACACATGCTTATTTTTTGCAAAACAAGTGATTTTACTATTAAAATTTTCGTGAGTATCACACATTATAGATTGTTAAAAAAAAACCGGGTATAACTCACGTCATTTGTCGATATTGTCGACCTAGGTTTCGAGCGTGTCCGACGCTCTTCCTCAGGGAGTGCACGCGGCGAGATCGCGACGAGCGGGTGCTCGAAACCTAGGTCGACAATATCGATAAATGACGTGAGTTGTAGCCGGTTTTTTAACAATTTATAAAACAAGTGATGATCACGAAGGAAACGCCATCATGGCAGCAGGAGGGCAATCGCGTTAAAAATTATCAACCAAACCGCTACTAAACCACGACCGCATAACAGCTTTTTGACAGTTTCGTATCGCGCTAATAGTTTTACCAAAAGTTGAGACGTTTCTCGACAACAACTGACAGTTAACGCTGTCAAATGAACGGCAATATCGAATTCCACACGCCTGAACCGAAACTAAACAACAGTTGGTATTAAACCACAATCAAACCATAACTGTACGCTGTCATTTCAAATTAGCGCGATCGGGGCCCTGTACTTAAGCACTGGCTCTCATTTAATGTAGGCTTTAAATATCACATCGTTTATTTAAGATCAAACCAAAATAGCCAAATCCTTACCTATCAACAAAACTCTATCCAGAAACAACCATTTTTCATAGTTACTTCGCAGTAGCGTCCGTGCGGATCTATTTATCTGTAGCGGGAGGTAAAGCGCAAGCGCGTCCATTGTTAATCACTTTGTCGTAATGAAAGGTACGCGCTGACTTTGTTGTTCATTGTTCGAGCATATTGATGCGTCCTGACTTTGAAATATGTTGCACTAGCTGCGCCTCGCGCCTCCACCTATATTTTATTTTCTTAACTAACAAAAAAATTTAATTCAAGAAGAAAAATACGCATATTCAAGCTTTTAGGCTTCATATAATTAACTAGCTTCTGCCCGCGGTTTTCACCCGCGTTCCCACAGGAACCGTGCATTTTTCAGGGATAAAAAGTAGCCTATGTTACGCACAAACTACTATTACTATGTCACTTATAAGTTTTGGAGCTATGGCCAATAAACTGAAACCCCGAATTGAATTCCTAGATACGGCCTTGCCCAGTCTCCGCTTAGAGAACCGAAAAGTTCCCAATTTCAAAAACTCGTAAAACAAATGTTGCTGACCTCCCGGAGCTGATTGACCCCCTTTTGATAACATAACAATTCCAACTCAGACTGCATAAATCTGAAATTACCAATGGCTTTGCTAAAGTATTTCTAAAAAGTTATTTCGAAGCAACTGCAACCATTTTGCAACCACTTATCCCCCCTTCAAGCTTATAAAAAAATGTAATCATAGCTTTGATTGCACCATTTCACATCCTCGATACAAATTATTCACCTCTTCCGAGACAGGGATGATAGGAGAAAATATTATATAACTGACGGGGAAAGCGACTCGTCATGTTTACGTCAATCGAGTTTTACTTATACAATGCAAACTTGAGGTGCAAGTCATAGGCGTTTAGCGAACTATAATGGCGAATCGATAAGTCACATGCTAACAGCGAATCCTTCTGTCTACACTATACATGCCCGTGAAGTCTGCCGCCAAGCAGTAGTGTGCAAGCATTACTGTGTTCCGGTTTGATGAGCAGAGTAGCCAGTGAAATTACTGGGCTTATGAGACTTAATACCTAATGTGTCAGGGTAACGAGTGCACTGCAGTGCCGCGCAGGCCTATGCATTTCAAAGTTCTGGGTGGCACTGCAATTGTTATGGGCCAGCGTTAAGCTTACCATCAGGCAAACGACCAGCTCGTCTCGTTACCAAAAAACATAAAAAAAATACATTTTTAACTCTTCTACTATCAGTATCTATTTTAGAAAGTGACTTATCTAGGCCCCAAGACTTGTTGTGTGTCACGATAACTTCTCTAGTTATACTAGCTGCTGCCCACGGTTTCATCCGCGCGGAGATATTGGATTTCATAGTTTTTATTTTTTTTTGCGCGGAACCATAATTCTTTTTCCAAAATAAAAGTAGCCCAAGTTACTCCTTGTAACATCAGCTATCTGCCAGTGAAAGTCCCGTCAAAATCGGCCCAGCCGTTTCGGAGATTACCCGGAACAAACAGACAGACAGACTAACAGACAGACAAAAATTTAATAAATGGTTGTTTTGTAATGGTACTTTCATATTCATTTGGTAAAAAGCTGTTATTTTGATATTACAAATAGACACTTCAATTTTATGTATTTGTATTCATTACAAAAATAAATCTGGTTAAAAAGTTACATAAAAAAATACGACTGCCCTAGTCAGTGTCACTCGGGACGATGTAAGGATTCTAACCATACATCTAAACCTGTTCAGGCATTCACAAGATATGGTGGAATAAAGAAACTCACATACATTAGTTAGTTTATTATTCTTAATTCTAAATTGTAAGTCCACACTGAGTCCCAAGATACAGGCCTAGTGCGTAGTTTGAGGCTCGCCGTAAACACTTTCTTAAATAAGAAAAATTCTGTTGTGTACCTTACAAAATATATCCATACAGATAAATAAAATTGAAGTGTCTGTTTGTAATATCAAAATAACAGCTTTTTACTAAATGCATATGAAAGTATATACAGGACCTACACCAAAACAGCCATTTTTTAAATTTTTGTCTGTCTGTCTGTCTGTTTGTTCCGGGTAATCTCCGAAACGGCTGGGCCGATTTTGACCGGACTTTCACTGGCAGATAGCTGATGTTACAAGGAGTAACATAGGCTACTTTTATTTTGGAAAAAGAATTAGGGTTCCGCGCAAAAAAATAAAAACCATGAAATCCAAAATCTCCACGCGGGTGAAACTGCGGGGTAGCAGCTAGTCATTAAATAAATAGAACCGCGAAACGGTTATAGCTTGCACAGTATCAGCAAACATCTCACGTTGATATGACAGCTTTTATCAGGTATTGTTTGGCTTTTACGATTGATGGCACGGGGAGGGTTACTTTTGAAACGTCCTTATTTATTCCTTTAGGAACGACTTAGGCATTGTAAATTTAAGGGATACCTACTCGTACCTTTCTAGGAGATATGCGACAGAAGCCGAGTTATGTACTCTGAGGAAGTATGAATATGACATCTACAGTTTCTTTATGGCTAAGCTTCGTCGCTGGTTACCTATTTATGAAACATGAAAGTAGCCATTACTGGGCGCCCGTCTTTTCTTTAAACACTTTTATTAGCTTCACTTGTAACTAACTAACAAACAATGTAATAATAAAATACTTTTAGACGCCTGTTTAGCTAGAGAGTATCTGCAAATAAACGTCTGAAATTATTAGAACTGTTACAACAGATATGAGTTAAACGACGTTTAGACACTAGATTTGTGTAGGAACTTCCTGTAGAAATCTCCACGCGGATAAAACCGCGGGCTACAGCTAATCTTACTAATATTATAATGAGGTAAAGTTTGTTTGAGTCCTGTTTGTCACTACTAGTCTCTAATACTCCTTTTTTATGTTACTTAGTAACGAGACGAGCTGGTCGTTTGCCTGATGGTAAGCATAACGCCGGCCCATAACAATTGCAGTGCCACCCAGAACTCTGAAACACAAAGGCCTGCGCGGCACTGCAGTGCGCCCGCTACCCTGAGACATTAGGTACCTAAGTATTAAGTCTCATAGACCCAGTAATTTCACTGGCTACTCTGCTCATCAAACCGGAACACAGTAATACTTGCACATTACTGCTTGGCGGCAGACTTCACGAGCAACTACTGATCGAATTCTAAAATTTTTTCACATATAGGTAGCTACATAATCCCTTACTATAGATCGGACTCATTGTCCTGATACAACACGTGCAAAGCCGCGGGCAAAACCTAGTTACATATAAAGCCTCAATACCTTCTGTATCGTCGTAGATAAAAAAGGACTAGTTATGCAACTACGAAAACGGTATTGTTTATTCACTTTGCATTCATTTTTTTTGGCTCAATGCATCTTTTTAATATTTCGTCCATTATTACATAGAAGCCAGTATTATACGAAGGCTGCTCCTAAAGAGACATGAAAAGAAATTCAGCCGCCGCACACAAAATTAATGGTGTTTTCTATAAAGCTTTGTGTGCTTTAAATTTTGAGATAAATATACCCAGCATTTTTTGTAGTTAGTTTACTTTTGGTAGTTCGTATATCACCGAGTTTTCTTTTTTACTAACTAATTATATAAAAGTAAAATTAGTAAATAACGAGTAGGGCGGTCTTATCGCTTAAAGGCGATCCATCCATTAGTTATACTAACTTATTCACGATTTTAAAAAAGATATAAGTAAGTACTTGTAATTTTGTTACTATGCACCAGGTTTAAATGCAAATGATACACCAAATTATTATGAAAGAAGAAAGAAAGAAAAACAATCTTTGCCAAAAACATTTCGAGCCATTTGCAGTATTAATGGTAGACTAAATTAGTTCGAATTGTAATACCATGGAAAACTTAAGAAATCACTATGTTTAAAATGTATAAAAAAGCAACGAACCGACTTCAATGACAAACTACTAAACCGATTTTGATGAATTTTCTATGGGACCCACCTGAAAGTATATTCTTTCAAATAAAAAAAGAATTTTCCAAATCGGTTCATAAATTACAGAGATCTGAGGTAACAAACTATAAAAAAAATACCCACTTAATCGATAACCTTCTCCTTTTATGGAAGTCGGTTAAAAAGAAATCTTATGGCAAAAAGACTTGCATACACTTTATATAACAACCTAATAATTCTTTCTTCAAATGACAAGAATTTACGATCCTTTTTAAATTCGTGCTGTACAATATCGGGACTATAGATCCACAAAGAAGCATGTGTTCGTCAAAACAAAGCACTGCATCATTAAAAGAGCATTGCTAAACCGGATGTGAGAAATCGCAGACAATAGCACAGCGAACAACAAAACTTCACTTGTTGGTGGCTAGGACTGTTTCCGGTTGTTAAAAACCGGTAGAGTACCGGTATATTTTTTACACTCGATTGGTTGGCGATTAATTTCTATCTACATATCTAGAATGCGGCTTTCAGGTGCAACCGCACCTGAGAGCCGCATTCTACCGGCAACCGCCGGTACCGCAACTGTTGTTACCAGTGCTTGGCAACATGTTTTCAAGTTGTGAGTGATAGCAAAACCAGTGAACAAAATGCTCTCACCACTAAGAAACTTCGCTCATCACTTAGCCACTCAACACACGTTACTCAACATCTATTAATTGCGTTACTAAAAGTATTATTTCATCCGGCGAAAAACGTTCCGTTTGCGGGAAGTACGCTCGCCATTTTACCTCGAAATAACATTAAACAATACTTTAAAATAAAACCGATATATAAATTTGAAGTACTCTTTTCTTTCCCTACAAAATAGATACACCAAAAACACTTTTTTTTACAGCAAAAAGACTATTTGAAGTTGTTATACCGAAATGAAACAGAAACCCGCAATACCGGGGTGAAACAGAAACCCACCCTTGGTTGTTACTTGTTAGTCCATTTGTATTGCAAGTGTGAATCGGCCTGGGCCTTATCGTATAGTTCAAACATCCTTCGTGTGATAGTCCACACATTCAAAATACTTTGCGTGTTTTACCGTGGTAGGACTAACTCTTTTGCGAGTGTTTGTTTGGGTTGGTACCATCGCTTTGCTTAGTCTATCACCAAGAAGTAGTGTGCATGCACTACTGTGTCTTGGTTTGATGAGCAAACTGGTCAGTGATACTGTATATTATGACTACCAGATGTCTCACGACAACAAGCGCACTGCATTCCCAGACAGGCTTTTGTGTTCTGGATGACACTACTATTGTTAACAGCGTCATGACTCATGCTTACCGTCAGGAAATTAATGCTAGTTAAAAAAAAACTTAATATCGCACCCTTAGTAAAACATCGACCGAACTCAAAATTTGGCCAAAATGAGTTATAGTGAAATAGCGACCCAAAAAAGCAAGTCCGATAACCTAGTCTAATAAAAAAACAACCCTAATTTGCTTGTAAGGTATTTTATTTTATTATTATAAGGATATTTAGTTAATATTGTTCGAATTTATGTGTTTGACCTATGATGCAGAGCATTATCTTTGAACAAATTTTGATTTGATTTGATTTCAACAATATTTTATAATATAGTATAGCTTGTGATTTCGTGTGAAGGCTCGATAACTACGGTAGAATGTAGGGCGTTCTATTCTGACCCGGAACTTCTAGGCTTAGATCATCAGATAAAACTACCACATAAACCTACCGCTTAGACTTCACAATAGCGATCAGAATTAGATATGTCGTACGTCACTTGTTTATGGCCCAGGGTGAAAATTTAGTTGTGGATTACGAGGAACAGCTCTAGCTTCAGTTCCGCCTGACCGGATACAAAGTCGTATCGTGTCTGGATATTTTGTTCTCAAGGCCGAAGCGTCGAAGGCGGCCGGATGGACTGAATTCAATTAGATCCGCCTGACTGTATGGACTGACCGGATTGTGTATGTCGAACTATCCGAGAAGGCCGAATTGCGTCAGGTTGACCGGTTCAGTTTGGCCTCTCCATGTATGGGAGCTTTTACGTTGAAATGAGCCTCACGATTTAACGTATTTTTCGTAGCAGGCTCTCACTCTAATCTTGGCCATAACGCTCTCATGTCTAGATTGGTAAGACAATACAATAAAGTATCAAAAATTAAAGAAGTCGACATTTTTGCTGACTTTATTTCCAGATTTAAAAAGTCTCTTACTGTCTGATTATTCATGCAGTCATTCAATTTAAATCAATTTCACCTTGATATATATATTTTTAATTGTATTAACGTTATTCACTGTATTATCATTTTTTTTTTCTCTAAAGTTTAAATCTTTTTCTTTTTTTTTTGTTACTCGCTTAAATCATAATTCATGCTTGTTGTCTTCACCTATAAATACTGTGGCATTTGGTTTTTTATTATTCTATGAAATTGTTTTGATGTATGTTTTGGTGTACGCAGTGTTGGTGATCTAACTAATAAATAAATAAATAAATAAAATAAATTTGACTATTTCTGATGTACTTCACCGTTTGTACGAATGAGTAAAACTTTGTATTTAATAGAAACATATCAGTTTTGATACGTGATAGATTAGCGCTTTGCCATTGTCTCACCTTGGTCTCAAGGGGCGGTGTGGGTAAAAGAATGTTTTGTATACAATTTGATAACGAGACGAGCTGATCGTTTGCCTGATGGTAAGCATAACGTCAGCCCATAACAGTGCCACTCTGAACTTTGAAACACAAAGGCCTGCACGGCACTGCAGTGCGTTCGTTACCCTGAGACATTAGGTATTAAGTCTCATTAAATGAATCTAGAACTGACTTTCTAGTCTAAGTTTGTTTCTGGCAGCTGCCAGAAAACACTGATAATAGGTGCTTGATAGTACTTGGCAGGTAAGAATAAGAAAAAGCCCTATCATCATGATAGCATGGTAGGTAGCCACGCGCCTATCGGCAACCGCTCTTGAGAGCAAGTTGACAAGTTCAAATTCATCAGCTTTTTTACCTACGACCTTAGTCTATATCGTCATCTGAGCTCAGGTTTTAGGTGCAATATCAGTCACACTTCTATCAAGAGTAAAAAAACGTAGCCATTCTTTGCTAATCTAAAGAATTTTGACCAATCTAGCGTATATTTAATTGCTTATTACTAAATTCATCTTTCTCAAAAATCCTGTAGAAGCACTAAAAGCGAAGTTTGCTCAGTTAACGAGCGACGACTGGGTAATTAATGCTAAATCTTTTCTGTCTATATAGCCAAACGTAGAGTTGGGTATATCCGGAATTTACAGTATCCGGACACTTTTGTGACTCCGGTATTTATAAGCGTCCTAAAATAAACAAAAAACAAACGCGAATTATTGTGTGATTATTAATTATTGTGTATTCTCTGTTTGGGGTCCTATTATAATAAATTAATTATCGCTTACACAATTAACTCATACCCCTACACTATGGCCTAAATTTATTTATTTATTTAATAGTTCTGCACAAATATGTGTACATGGAATGACTTAATGCTAAATAGCATTATCTACCAGTCTTTCAGGATAAATGTGTCGCAGATGGCATAGACATGCACAAAACGTCGAAGACCCGGGAAATTACTTTATATTCACCCCAGAAAGGTTGCCCCGGCCAAGGATTGAAGCCGGGGTGTCTCGCTTTTCTACTAGGTTACTCTTAACATAGCCACGAAACTGTCAAGTCAGTTTTCGACCTTATTACGCACTTTAAGACTGGAATTCTTTACCAACATCTGTTTCCAGTTCACTAGAAAGAAAGAAAGATATAAAGAAAGTTTTATATTAAATTGGTATAAATTTTATATAAAGATTCTCCACACTAACACAGATAAATGTGCAATGAAGGTGGTGGAAGAAAAAGTTTTATATAAAGAACTATTCTGAAGAGAGTCACAAGAACAAGTCGTTCTTATGCGCTTAAAACAAATATCCAGGATCAGACATCGGCCACGACTGAAGCCAGACAGTTGAATCCGGCCAAATACTGGACGAATCGGGCCGAATCTGGCCGGAGCACGAGTCGCATCTCTAACCTTTTCTGTATAATCAAGTGCCCTCCTGCCCTTTGCTATGAGGGCCCTCAGCCGACCCCGTAGTTTTTGGACTGTTTATTTTAAAGTACTCCAAAATAATTAGTAATTAATTAATTAAACAGAAAATAAATTCACGCAGCGACCAGCGTTCAGCGACCACATAAGTATGTAGATTCTAATTTTCAATTAGCATTTTCTGTATTAAAGTAATCAGGAATTACGAGGTCCATGGTCCCGCTAACCGTGGGCAGAAGCTAGTTTTGCAATATTTCATTGACACTTTTAAGACAACCTATAAGTGGCCTGAAAAATATCAAATTTATAAAACGAGACGAACACGCAAAAGGTGTGTTTAGATACGTAATAACAATAGATTTGTGGTGTAATTTAAGTACTATTATTGTCACTGCTCACCCCCTAATGGCCGAAGCGTGATAGAATGGCCCTTCTGGCGTCATTAACGTTGATATAAAATCTGTAAATACATTAATGTTGGTACTTAGAAACAATTACGTAGTTTATAACCACTTCAGATTTCTAAGAGTCGATAATATATGTAAGAAAACAATATTGAGATGCAAATGTACTCCTATAAAATACCACTGATGGTTGAGGCATTGCTGCCAGAATTTTGGGATCTTTGTCAACTGCTAAAAAACTAAATTAACTATAGTGAATAAATAATTGATTGAAGTAGAAAATTAAATTACAATTGCAGCGCTAATACAAATCAAATTAAAATCAATCAATCAATGTGTATCCGTGAAAAAGCATATAAATGAATATTACTAGATAGGTAGTATATAGTACTATAGTACGCTTCCAACTGGTAGTGGGCTAGAACATTTGGATTGTCCACAGATTATCCTATAGATCTATTTGGGCTTGTAGATTATCCAACTGTTTTTGTAGCTAGCTAGGTTATATGTGGTGTTTATTTATGTATTAGCTAGTTAATAAAGGCATCTAGCCCGTTAAAAAAAATAGGTACTGCTAGATAAGCTAGAATAGAAATCACACAACTGCTCAATACGAGTAAAATACGGCTTAACAACCAACTCTACGTACTCAATCAATAAATGACTAAATGTATATTCGTAAAAAAGCGGTATATGAATACTGCTAGAATAGAAATTACTCAACTGCTCAGTAAAATACAGCTTAACAACCAACTCTACACATACATCTGTCACATATAATACTATCATAAAGCAGATGCACATCAAATAGATTTATATTAGTTGTTGTTTAACGACAATTCGATAGCAATCGCCAAGCTTGTTAGAGGCACCACAGTTTTATAAAGTTATGCTTTTATAGGTAACGTTACTATTTTAATTAATAAAGATAGTCGGATCGGATCGGCTAAAGAGTCACGACAGAATTTGAGAAATTGTTAGTGGGAGGACTAACTCTTCTGCGAGTGTCCGTCTGGGTTGTTACCACCGCTTTGTGAGTGAAGTCTACCGCCAAGCAGAAGTGTGCAAGCATTAATGTGTTCCGGTTTGATGAGCAGAATCCAGTGAAATTACTGGGCTTATGAGATTGGAATCCCAGACGGAGTCCAAATCCCTGCTCACTCTTCAGTGTTAGAACTATGTAGTTTATACGGTTATTTATTAACGTCATTGCGGATAAAATGAATTGATCTTTTGTCGTCAGCGTGAACTCTCAACGACCTTGCTACGGTATTTGTAAGCTGTAAATAAATAATTAAGGTATAGGTAGCAAGTTTAATTGAAAGTTTAAAACAAAATTAGATTCCAATCGGATTTCATTTAATCATTACAGCGGGGGAGAAGGCAGAGTGACAGATGGAGAGATCGACAGACAAAGCGAAATAACAAGGGTTTGTTTGAATACCGAACCCTAAAAAATAACAGGATTATTTTCTAACATCAAAAGTGGATATATTTTAATCATGTAAGGAAAATTGTTCATGGCTTGAAATCACTTTTAATCTCTAGTGTTTTTTATGCCAGTCAATTGTCAATTGCTAGTAAATTTTTTATACTCGATAGTTTAGCATTGGACCGCTATCTCACTTGATCTATGGCGACGGGGTGGTCGAAGATGTTGAACGTGCTACACATAGATTACAACTGGCACTCAATTGCCACTGATGTAACACAACGGACACCACAGAGTACAAAACACAGAACATAATTCTTGGCGACCGATTTTCAACTTGAGGGCTAGCCAGGCCAGCAATAACTTCTATACTATGGCTATATCACGATGCTTCAATTAGAGTTGCTACGTGTGCGCAGCTAGTTGCGAGTTGCCGGTTGCTACAACTGGATAAACTCAAAATTGCTACGTGTGCTGAGCGCCAAACGTAACGTCGAAATTCAAAGGATAATATAATTTGAAGGCGTTTTTAAACCGTACTTATAGGCCACTATATACCTCACCTGTTGGTAAGGGAGTACGCGTTCGACGACGAAGCACGCTTACCTAGTAGATAGGTATACCTACCCTATTCACTCGTGTATTTGAAAAGATTATAGTGATCAGGAAACATAGGCTCAGGCAAAGAGTTCAGCTCCTAAACAGTTATGTAGTAAACATATTAGTAATAAGTCGTTATGACGCACGATATGTCGTTATCGTGTGGAAAAAGCCTAACCACCACGCCTACCTATAAGTATTAATTTCAGTCCCAAGCAACCTTTAAGTATTGAAAAGTTTTTCCAGTCTTTTATAGAATGCCAAATTCACTATATTCTCTTTATTTCCATCCAAACTGGCTACAGTTCTCTACCATCAACTTATTTTAATTGCCAACCCACTAATTGATAGATGTGCTTAGTTACTTTAAGTAATTGCGCCGAGTTGGCGTCTACCTGCGTCTTTAATTGGACTGGTAGCGCCACCTAGCGACGATTAGACGAAGCTGTTTAGTTACAAAGTAACGCTACTTGAGTCAGAGTAAATAGTTAATGAAAACTGATGTCTTCACTGACTAGAGTAGAGAAGTTGACTGCAAATCAATATGTTGGGAAGAACATTACCCATAGCGCAGCTGTAAGAGTCGAGCGTCTGGTGCGGAGAGCCTAAGACAGGTTCGAATCCCATTCACAACGAAATTTTTGAGAAATACGCTCTACTAGAGTTTAAAATGCAGGAACACCAGGTGGTTGGCAACCAATTTTCAACTTAAGTGGGGTAACTAGGCTTGAGACCCCTCTCCGTTGTTATTCTGTCCTATAATATATTTCACATGGCCAATCCCACTTCGGTCTGGCAGCGTTCTGAGTAAAGTTCTTGGTCACTGCGCTTAATATAAAGTGAGAATCTTTTGCTCAACTTGATATCGACTTATACTCAAACAACGGCGAAGTTAAAACAGCTCAAAGCTATGTCACTGACTGCTCACTAATTTACGGCTTTAGTTTATCTAGATTTTATTAAATCTCTCCAGAGACCTCGACCCATTTAAACAAAACAAGAAACCAGATTTTGCTTAAATGTTCCAGAATTTTCTTTTCAGCATTTTTAGTTAAACAAGGCTTCATAATTGCGGTGTTTCACTTATCAGGCTTAAAAGTGGCTTTTTAGTGCCTAAGGTTATTCGGGAAGAAAATGGCTCGACATTTTTGTTGGGATGTGTTTTTAATGGTATTACGTTCTATGTGTCGAAATTTTAATTTTTGTTTAGCTTCAATGAAATTAGGCTTATGAGACTAAATACTTAGGATCTTATTAATAAAAACTGTAAACTGTGGTTTAGTTAAATTATATTTTTTTTGTCTTTCGATTCAGTTTAAAACTGACAAAGAACAACAAACACAAAAACTAGTTTAATTAAACTACCGTTTAACATTGTTCATTAATAAGAGTAGCTTCAGAGTAATGAATGCACTGCAGTGCCACGCAGGTCTTTGTGTTTTGGCACTGCAATTGTTATGGGGCTATGGGCTGATCTTATACTTTCCACCAGGTAGTGTTTCGGTAGCCAATAGTATAAAACAAGGATAGGTAGACATACAATAGTAAATGAAATACTTTGAATGGAACTGCGGTCATAAAAAGCTGTTTCATTAATATAATTGACATTCAATGGAGGAAATAATATTTTTCTATGTGAGTCGGCTGGACATTATTCTCTTATGTCGACGATGGGTTCGTGGTGGTGAGGTTACTCACAGGAGACTCTTACAATTCTCTTGAGACGTGGATAAAAGAAAACATAGCAATGCAACCATGCCATAGCGATGGCCATTTCCTAAAACCTGCCTGCCACAAGTTGAACCTATCAGTTATATAGTAATCGTATTTGAGAGCCAATTCGCATTCTTCGAGAGCCTATTGAGAGTAGGTGTAACAATAACACGGTTATCATCCGAAAAAAGGTATTTATATAGCGTTTGATGATAACAAAGTAACAAAGTGTGTCTATCCATTCTTATACAACGATTGTAGTGCACGTGGGTGTGCGTTCCTACGAACATATACGACATATACCTACAAATAAATTAAAATTTTCAATATGTAGAACTATTTATACGAGCAGTTCCACCCACGATAGTTTGTTTATCAAAAGTCGTGTCAAAGTGTTATTATACCAATGGACGTGAGTGATGTGCTTTTGACCCATATCTTAGCATTGTATGACAACTACCTCATCTGTGGGCATACAGAGATCTTCCTTTAAACGTTTCGATATTTTTTTATAATTAAATAGCTTCTGCCCGCGGTTTTCACCCGCGTTCCCACATGAACTGTGCATTTTTCTGGATAAAAAGTAGCCTATGTTACTCTCCGGTCCATGAACTATATCTATGTAATTATGTATGTAATCTATGTAATTATATATTCTAGCAAATAAATATTTGATTTCACATCACTACCACTAATTTGTCTCAGCGATAACATCCCATTACAAACACCAGATTAGATAAAACACGTGATTTTTCAACCTCTCCACCATTTACATAAACAAAGACCATCAAATAGAGATCTCCGCCGTAACCCAGTAAGGTAAGTGCCGCAAGTACGGCACAAGCTTGGAGTCCCTCGAGTCATATAAGTCACAGTTGTGGATCGATTTTGTCCTGAAACTTCGCACATTGTACTTACTGCTATGAGTTCATAATTCAGCTCTTAGAAATAATAATAATATAATTCTGTATGACATAATAGCTTGCTTGTACCACAACCTAGATAGTGAGAGAGAGAGAGAGATAATATCAAGATATAATTTTGAGTAACGTCGGCGTTTCGATAAAGTTCTTTGATCTTAATCACGAGAAGACCGAGTCAAATTATTTTTGATATTAATTTCGAATTTGATAACAATTCGTGATCTGAAGAACTTTTTGACCTGATGCCGGCGTCAAGGTTTCATCACCGTACTATCCGCCAACGCTTGAAAGCTCACGTGCAAAGACACGTGCAAATCTCTTACTGTACGATTCTCTCGATCTTTTCTGCCGAGGACATGCAAATTGTGGAACGAGCTCCCACCTGCGGTCTTTCCGACAAGCTACAATATGGGCCTCTTCAAAAGAAGGGTGAATAGCTGGTCTATAGGTCGGCAACATATCAGTAATACCCCGAGTGTTGCAGATATCCATAGGCGACGGTAGCTGCTTACCATCAGGCTGGCCGTCTGCTTGTTTGCCAGCTAGGGCATAAAAAATAATTCTATTTGCAAAAGTTTAAAAAATATTTCTTAAAAATCGTACGTAGCGTATATGGCATAGCCCGCCCGTCCCCCGGGTCATATACGTCACAGCTGTGGATCGATTCCGTCCGGAACTCCGCAATCCTTTGTACTTTTTCATCTCCCGAGGATTAACTAAACTTCGCCGTTTTAGTTTTAACCCGCATCGGAGCTATTGGCCCGTCTGTTTGTCGAATGGCTTGGTTTTTATATATTGAACGCTGTGTTTGTCTGTTGAATGGGGTGGTCATATGGCAATTGCAAAGTTATGACTGCGCCGATCAAATTGTAAAAGTAAGGTCAGAATCCACCACGGATGAACGCGACCAGTTTATGTTGTCAATTGTGTGATTGTGTGTGCAGTATGTGATGGTAAAGAGTTACGGCGAACTTATTTAAAACAAGTTTTTTGTGGAAAACTATATTTTTCCAGACAAGCTTTTATAAAATACGCTATTGGTACTTTAATCTCGTGGCCACTTTCCAGGTCTATCATCAGAACCCTGGACATCATCTAGGATCAGAGTAATTGTAAAGACGAATCAAAAGAATCCAGACTCGATGGGGTTATGTCGTTTCGTTACTGAGTTCCTATGGTCACCTTCCGGTCCTATCTCCAGACCAGCTCTGTGACATTATTATATTGCATTGTCATCCGATTTACATATGTATGTAAAATCGGCTCAATCGAACACCGGGACGTGGGTCAAATTTAACTTGCAAGATTTGACCTAAACAAACATACATACAAACATTGCAAGTTAAATAAAAGCTGGTATTAATAAAAATCTACATAAGCTACGATAAAACAAAGAACAACAATAGTATTTTCTTACATTTTCGCAATTTTTATAAGTTGAATTAAACCAATTATAACGGTAAGTTTTTTTTAACTTAAAAGGACAACAACCTACCATCAACCGGTATCAACAACCATACCAACACAGAACATACGTCACAACAGTTTTTACTAAGATTTGAAACGAATGTTTTCCTGAGCATAACCCCGATATGGAATTCAAACAGCCCTACAAGCTGGTATCATCGTTACAGATCTGACGTAGATTTTGTTATGCAGATTTGCATCTCAACGATCGGACGATGCCAATTGCCGGCCTATTGTGCTGGCTCTAGGAACGGGGTAACTGACACTTTCTTGATTTAACATGTTTTTTTAATCGGCAGATAGTTTTTATTAACTTTTAAATAATACATCAGCTCCATATTCAAAAATATGTCATATGAGTCCAAACTCGTGAGGTTTACTTGTAGCCACGAAAAAGTTCCATTATCCACCTTCTGGCTCCATTACCACATCATCTCCATGATATAAAATTATTGTATTGATACGGAAGAAGTAGGTTAAAATTGACTTCAAAGATTTGATTACATAGTTATATCCTACTTCCTATTAGTCCTATTATCCTACTAATCCTACTTCTTACTAATATTATAAATGCGAATATGTGTTTGTTGGTTTGTTGATTAGTTGGATTGTCCTTCTTTCACGCAGTAACGGAGCAACGGATCGACGTGATTTTTGGCATTGATACAGTTTATGGACCGGAGAGTAATATAGGATTCTTTTTATCCCGGAAAAATGCGGTTATCATCAGCGGTTCCTGTGGGAATGCGGGGGAAAACCACGGGCAGAAGCTAGTAAATTATAAAAACTTCAGCTTAAATATCCCGATGCCTGATACTAACTTCCTTCCACAGCCAATCGGTCCCGAGCAAGCAATAGCCGCCCGTGAATGCGCAGATGGCGGCTGCATCGATGTTACCCTCAATAGGATAATGCTGGCTGAGGTCGGCTTCCACGAATACGGATTTTGACACCAGATTGTGTGGCTATTGTGGACGAGAAACAAAGAAAATACAATACGACGCTTGCAATTGCAAACGAAGTAGAACGTGAACGAAGAGTGAGTTTTCGAGATCGAATGCAGTTTTTAGTGAGTCGTAAGTAAAGAGTGAAATCTAGCTTTTTGAGGCTTCTGCACCGACTTTAACTACTGTCACTAACAAATAGTACGAAGATTGAAGCGATGGATGACTCAATGATAGTGACGTTCGGTCGCCAATCTGTTATTCGATTGGCTCGAACCCTAGAATGAGCTTCAGCTTTCCGTGCAACTATAGCGTGGCGGTAGAGCAATTTTACCAGCCTACCCTAAAGTTAAAAATCAATCGCCAAGCACCTATGAGTGTATTCTGGCAGCCTCAGTTGAGAGCCAATCCTAATGTAGATCTAGCGTAATCTTCCACTACTGGTGAGATAGGGGCAAGTGTTACAACAGTTCTGGCTATAGGGGTCAAGCGTAACAAAGGTTCTGGCTAGCGCTGCAGTTGTGGCAAAGGACTTGCTCGTCTCGTAAATAAACTTCATCATCATCAGCAGCTGGAAGTCCATTGCTGAACATAGGCCTCTCCGATAGAACACCACTTGGATCGGCTACTCGCCTCTTGCATCCAACGGTTCCCCCGGTTTTGATAAGGTCTTCGATCCGTCTAGTGGAGGGCTAGCACTATGTCTTCCGGTTCGTGGTCACCACTTGAGAACTTAACGTTAAATTGTAGAATACTATCTAGAATCTCGTACCTAATATAAGTAAAGAATGTATATATAGGACATCAAGAAGATACTCCATGATATATAGGACTACCCTCAGAAGCTCGGCGAAATCGCATAAATATAAGAAATCAGGGTCTACATCCGGCTTTCCCATATTAAACACTACCGTCATCAAGCAGTATCGGGAACAAGGCCCAGCCGGGCTGGCTGGCCGGGACTGATAGCTTAATCGCGGGGTTTTTATCTCATGTCTCGTCCACAGTCGTCAATGCAGCCTATAGGGTATATATACGTGGTTTTACAAGAATTGAATGTGTTTCTTTTTGTTTCTAAGCACAAAATGTAACGTTTAGAAAAAGGTATCCAGGTTTTTTTGATGGGGCAGTAAGGATAGTAGTATAGTAGTAACAGTAAGTACCCCAACTGAAAACTTTCTTTGTAGATCGACTATAATGTTTGAAGATATTTTGATCAGTATTCAAAGATTTTAGAAAAATGTACAGTTAGCCACAAAAGTGTCTATTTACAAGAAAACTTTGTTTGATTCCAACTGATCATGTTTCTTATGATACTTTACTCTATTGAACCAACTCAAGGTTGAGTATTTAAAATGTCAGAATTTCAAAAAAACGTATCAGTAATGTGCAAGCGTCACTTTATCTTCCGGTTTCAAGAGCAAAGTGTCAACGATCGAAATGCAGTACCGTGCAAAGTGCAGGCTTTTATGTTGTGCTGCACTGCAATTGTTATCGGCTGGCTTTATGCTCTTTTATACTTACCATCAAACGAGCCGCACGCTTCGTTATCCAATAGTATAAAAAGCCTATGCTTTATAACATTTTGAGATACAATATTAGTAGTAATAAATTTATAATTTATATCCTTCCGTTCCCAATATTGAACGAAGTTATGGTTAATGCCTCACGCTTTATACTAAAAGTACCCAGAAAAGGTCGCTCATTCTATCTTAATTTAATTCTGCGCCTTTCTCCTTTGGTACAGTAAGGATGAATACCGGTCCAATTTACTCATACACGCTACCAGCTTTTACCGGAACTTGGTCCATAAAAAGTGACCATATTAATAGCGTAAAGTGGTTTTATAACGTTAAATTGTATGCCCAGGCTTTATGAAGCTGATGTCTTTCAAAATACGTAATGTAACAAGTCGATTTAACAAAACTTACATAAAAAAACACAACTGAGTGTCACTCGGGATGAGGTAATGATTCTAACGATACCCCATACATCCGAATCTGCGGCGCAAGTACGGATTTATTCGGGTCAATAAAATTCGATAAAATTGACAGTTCAAATCGATAAAGTGGGTTTTATCGATTTGAACTGTCAATTTTATCGAATTTAATCGACCGAAAAGATCCATACTTGCGCCGCAGGTCAGGGATGTAAAAGTCACGGTGGAATAAAGAAACTTTCATATATACATGCATGGACCCTAAAAACAATACACTCCTTTTTTGTGCTGTCTTGTCAAAATATAAGTTTTTATTGTTACATTGATAGCTCAATGGCAAAGTTGATTGCCTGCTAAGCGAGGGTCTTTGTTTCGGTCCCCGTGCGGAGCAAACTTATTGTGATGAGCCAAAGGTTTGTGCTCGGGTTATGGATGTTCGCGATGTATATGTGAGTGTCCATGCCCCCCCTTCCGACGCCGATAGGTGGTTGGCGATAGATTTTAAATTAAGGGTGGTATCTACTCAGGCGAGCACTGGAAAATGCCCTAACACCACGCCATGATGACATCACGATGTTTTTCTTCACCGAAAGCTCAACCTGATTGTACGATTCGAACCACCGGCCGACAGACCGATTGCTGACGTCACTACCACAAAGCCATCACCGTTTCTGTTGAATATCCGATAAAAAACGACTACTATCAAACACTAACACGGTACGCCGCCTTCCGCCCTAATTCTTTTAAAGCATCAAGCTAATTATTACTCCATTCTCACTCATTCCCTTTCAGTGCGGCGTAATCACATAATTCGGCGATACTCGCGTGGCTTTATCGCTTGTGAGTCGTTAAACTTCACACATGAGTTCCCCCCACACCCCCTCCTTTGTAACGATCAGTAGGGGCGATATGTCTCTGTGGCCTGGATTACGACACGCACATTTGTATGAACGTCTACGCTGCGTTGTACTTAGTTTTCTACAGATAGACAAAAAAGTCAGAAATGGACTCTCATTTGACATTATCTCGCCTGGTGTAAAGTTCAGGTGCAGGTTACATTATTGTTAGCTGGAAACAGAGATTTCAGATTTTATACTATTGGATAACGAGACGAGCGAGTAGTTTTTTTGATGGTAAGCTTAACGCAAGCACATAACAATTGCAGCGCCACTTGAAACTTTACTTTACTGCATTGCGCTTTTCACCCTGAGACATTGGGGACTGAGTCTCATAAGCCCTGTAATTTCGCTGACAGAAGCTGAAAGAAAGTAAACGAAAGGAAGAAAATACGTTTAAATTCGTACAACATTACATTGGAGTAAAGTAACACAACACAAAATTGAATGTTGACACATGTCACAATGTGATGTCAGGAAAAGGTAGCACACAACTAAGTTCAACGACCTTAGTCACTGATTTTCAGTTGAACCCATCATGATATCACGGACATATGTCTGTATTTTTTAATACTACTTCGTAACGAGATGACATTACGTTTGCCTTTTTTAAAATCAACCTTTAGCAGAACCTTACCACAATTTTGATCTAAAAATGTCCGAATAGAATGTAACCACAGCCTCCTAACAAGAATTTTTTTAAATTTAGTAATTGTACAATTTACACACATTTTAACAACTTTTATAAATTTTTCGCGTAATATGTACATTATGTTCCAACGATTTGGTCGAGTCATCCTTTGCAGGATTCGTGGTCTCAACTAGAGTAGATGCTGTTAGATTATTGTCAAAGGGCAATTGGACAGTAATCCCACCGACTTCGCCAATCGCAACGTAAAAGCACAAGTGGAATGCCCCGTGACAAATTGAATGGGTTAATCGCGACCATGGGTGAATAACAGTCGCTGGACACCGAGTGATAATTAAATAGACCGATTTGTAAGGCCCATGTCCAAAAAATAGTGGACGTGTATACGCCAATGACTGAACAAGTAAATACCGCGATGTATGCAACTCCCGATGAATGTCTCCTGTTAAAAACTCTACGCGAGGAGGCATAGTATTTTACTATCACGACATTTCATACTTTGACCACATTTAAAGGTCCATTCTTAGCTTAGAATAGTGTTGTGAGTGACAATCAGGTGCTTTGCTTATTAATATTATTATAATGACTTTTCGTGGGTCACGATTCAATCCTGTATGTATTAGTGGACGCATAAGTGTATGTCATTGCTTTCGATTACATTATCGCTTAGCAAAAGGTGTGTATGGGTCAAACGTTAAAGTACGAAAAAACACGTAGCTATTGAGTGCGAAAGCTTTATCCCAAAAACTTATTAAAGGTTCCTCATAAAACCGCGTTTTTATAAAAAAAAAAAGTGGGCATCGGAAGTACACTCTGATCCAAATTCACCAGTAGTAGCGTAAACAAAACCCCTGCTGACAAATTGATTGGGTTAATTGCGTCCACGAATGAGTAGTGGACGGGAAGCGGACCGTGTCTGATAATTAAACTGGTGACGTGACTGCTGCTACTATTATCTATTCTGTGCTGCTGTCCGCTACTGCACTCAATAATGCAGTGTGCTAACATGGATATACGCTCTAGTGTGAATACTCTAGGGCAGAGATGCACAGACCGCGGCCCGCGGGCCGCATGCGGCCCGTCGGGTCGAGTACTGGTGGCCCGCCGACAGCAAAAATAATACTCTCGTACATTCTAAAATATTGAATTCTATTCCAGAATAAAACAAAAAAAATATGTTCGAAACCTATACTTCTGGCGGCCCGCCATCAGTTCATAATTTGCCCGAGTGGCCCCTAGTCTTAATAAGTCTGTGCATCCCTGCTCTAGGGTATTAGGGTGAAATAGTTTTAGCACTATGTTACTATGGAGTGCGGACGACCCTATATTAGTGAAGCTAAACTTCGTGCCTTAAAAAAGAAAGACAGAAAGAAAATTGGGGAAAATTACGATAAGCTTTTGGTTTGGGTAAAGGAAAATATTGTGATCGATATGTAACTAGCTACCGCAGCCCATGCTGCGGTAGCTTGTTACATAGCCCATGCTGCGGTAGCTTGTTACATAGCCCATGCTGCGGTAGCTTGTTACATAGCCCATGCTGCGGTAGCTTGTTACATAGCCCATGCTGCGGTAGCTTGTTACATAGCCCATGCTGCGGTAGCTTGTTACTTAGCCCATGCTGCGGTAGCTTGTTACATAGCCCATGCTGCGGTAGCTTGTTACATATCGATCCTAGTACCATTACTAGGATACATTTTTCATAGTCCTCTAAAGAGTTACTTTTTAAATTGAACGTTTGCCATCAAGCACCTAGTTATGCGTTTCAGCAGCTGGACTTGAGGGCTTAAGTACTTCGCCGATGAGTTTTAAACAACTAGAAGATAACTGAAGGCTGTTACCACCATCCAACCACGCTATAGGTAAAGGTGATAGTAGAACAAAAAAGGAACCTCTAAGCTCATAATTCGACTATTTTCGGCCTCATTTTGAAATGTCAAAGAGACCATTTATTTTTCATTAGGAACAGCAAACAACTACACCATATATAATAATTTGTAAAATACACGAAACAAACTGACAATAGTGCAACCCACAACATTATTCATAGATCAATATAAATAATTATTAAGGACAGAGGATTGACAATGAAAAAATAGATTTATATACTTAACACTGAGTGAATGCTCGATTCTTACATATTACTCGTATTTGGTGATACACATAAATAACAAAAAAGGACAATTATCCTGATATAAATAAAATTATGTGATGGACATGTCACTGTCAAATTAGTTTTATAAAAACTGCCATTTTAAAATTACTTCATTATCTTTGTTTTTATTGTCTTTCTATTACTAGACAAAAGACACAGCGTGAAAAGATTATGTATCATAATCATTGTATAAAAACCTTGTTAAATCATCAATTCAACTAAGGAGGCCGAAAATCCCTTCTAATCTCTCTTATCCCTTTAATAATTGCAAGGGTCTAAAGACATGTAGGGATGTATCGGAAACGATGTGGTTTGTAATTTATTGCAAAAATAAGGGCCGACCCCGAGGGCTATTCGATCCTATAAGGGCTATCAGGACTATAAGCAGGTGTTACGCTCTCTCTTAAGTTTTGCAAGGACCGAAAATATTAGAAACTAAACGGTATACGCTAAAACCGGTATAAATTAATAACTTGGTGCTGGTTATTTCACCTCTTCAATGAGTTCCGCTTTATTGTTTTAATTTGGCTTTAAAACGATTTCCAATTTGTAACTTAGTGTTGGTATCTAAAAATAACAATAGAAAGTATACAATATAAACAAAAGTAAATAAACGGTTTAATTTAATACTGCCCTTGACATTTATTTTAATCAGAAGGCATATAGGCTATTCAGTCCTCGGTTTTAAGCACTCAGAGACAAAGAATTGTCTTGAAATATTATAATGATGGGGGATTGGGGGTATTTTTTGATCATGGAAAGATTGGTTTTTGGAAGTCAAGGGCGTCGAGTTCCGGATAGATTCGATTATTGGATTTTGCGGAGTCTGGTGAACCCTTCCGCTCGTATGTTTGGTTTTTCACTGGCTGAATTTTCAGGGGACAAAAAGAAAACGAAATAAAATATCAAATTGGATTTTGTATGTTATGGACCTGCAGATTATTATCCCTATTTTCTTCTAGTTTATTGACCATAGAAATAAATGAAAATAAGAACGGCGGATTCTGTTATTGTGTAGTGGCGGGGTGTTCTAAATCCAAAAGGTCGTTTGTTTTTCTGAAAGTTTGGTGCTACTGAAAACAGATTGTGCTGTTTGTCTGAAGGACCTTTAGAGAGTCAACTGGTGATGGGAGTTCGCATGGGATACTTGTGTACAAAACTAAATTACCTCACACACATTTACTCTGAATTACGCTAAGCTAGAGGTTTAGCTACCAGCTCAAGGGAACTGAATAGAACAAATACGAGGTCCTTGTGCTACCACAATTATTAGAAATTAGGTAAGAATAGGTGCATAATATAGGTGCATAAAATTCGAGGACATATGACATCCAGCAAGTCGCACTGGGCCCGAGTGGTGGCTTATGGCCCATACCTCTCTCTCTCTGAGAGAAGGCCGGTATCCCAGCAGTGAGAGCCTAAGAGGCTGATAATGAGGTGCACAATTAAACCGTTTAATGTTGCCCCTAATCTTGCTACATTATATAGGCTCAAGGTTGGCATTCAAGGAAGTTACAGTGTACCCCCTTTCGAAACCAATTATTTCGAGAAAAAGGGCAAGAAACTCGAAGCCGAAGTGAAGCTCAGTCCTTGAAACTAAACTGATACCATCAGGATTTGACCTCGCCGGCAAGTTCGACGTTTTGTACTTCTAACTTAGTATCTGATACTGCAACCAAAAACTGAAAACTATGATCGTACTGCGGCGCGAGTACGGAAGTCGGTTCGATAAATTTGTCGAATCGAAAAACTCGACAAATTTATCGAATGTTGCGAGTACCGAAGTCTGATCGTAAAGTATTGTAGTAGCTCTATATTCTCTTTGGATTCGACCTAGCGTTTCGATAACTTTTGTCGATTGTTTCGAGGCTCGATAAATCCCACGTT
The DNA here is from genome assembly GCA_907269065.1 of Crocallis elinguaria. Classification (NCBI taxonomy): domain Eukaryota; kingdom Metazoa; phylum Arthropoda; class Insecta; order Lepidoptera; family Geometridae; genus Crocallis; species Crocallis elinguaria. The sequence goes on along the minus strand of OU026079.1, from coordinate 2,384,022 downwards.
ATCGATTTGAACTGTCATTTTTATCGAATTTTATTATCGAACCGACTTCCGTACTCGCGCCGCTGATGCTAGAAGTTGATTGGGTTACCGATTTCAGCAACTGCCAATCTGCTAATGTAACGATTGTAAGTGGGATCATTCTGATTTCCAGCGACGAAAGGGGAACTACTCCTTACGTCCTTACGTTCGTGAACTAATGATGGGTTCCGACTGAAAATAATCAGTGACTAGGGTCATTGATCTTAGTTGTGTACTGAGTCGTGACCCATTCCTGACATCACATTTTTATTATTCTATGTATTTTGTGTTGTGTTATTGTAATCTAATAATATGTTGTCTTGTCCCGAATTAAATGTACTTATTTATTTACTTTATTTAAATGTACTTATTTATTTATTTCGTTTTGATAATTCTTAATGACACATGTCATATAAGCCTATACAATCGATCTAGTACTGATTCCTGAGATCTTCCAAACTCTCGATCTTGATAAACTTGTAGTCGTGACAATGATGAACATCTGTAACAATCTCATGCTAGAAACTCTTAGGGTCTTACCAGAAAAAAAAAATACACGTTAAACAGCGTTTAACACAGGTTAAATACTGATTAACGCCTAAACATGCCTAAGTCGCGCGATTAAATATGACCAACCACACAACTATGACTTCTGAGAGATGAGTAATGTTGGTGAAGACTTAATCATTGTACAAATTGTCAGTATCTTATTAAACATATCGATCTCTGGCTCGAAAACATACAATATGTACCGATGTTCCGCACGCACAAGAAGGTAGCACAATATTGGTCTCGAGAAAAAAAATACAAATCAAAATTCACACTTTCCTTCTACCCCAAAAAACAAGCAACTGGCAACCTTATCACAAGGACGTAAGAACAAGCTTTTCAGTTACAAATACGCAAACTCATTGTATGTGTAAAAATTTTGTAATGTTTCTAGAGCTTTGCCACCCAAGTTTAACTGCTATTGTTTAAGGCATAAGGTTGGATGTAGAGTAAGGGAAGTGCAAATTTGTGTGTGCTAAGGTAAACACTTGTATCGGTAGAGACCCCTAGAGGAGACGTCAAAAAAGTGCCGTAGAGTTTGCTAACGAGAGAGGGGAACAATGTATGCTCTACTTCGAACTTTGCAACCCTTTCGGTTTCATTGTGGATTGATTGAACGGATTTGTAAACGCAAACATTTGAGTTCGTTTGGTAAAAAGTTTGGTGGAATTTTAATTAATATTGATGGGGGTTTGATGGGTTTTCTAAAAATTTTGTTGCATAATGTAAAATCGCTTGTAAAATTTTTGGTGAAAAATGCTAGCCTATTTTTTTATGAAAGAACCACCTACGTTAAAGTTTCATACAATTTAGTTGCACTCCGTGGTTTACCAATTTTTGTCTGAAAATATTATACATTTCAGGAATGAAGTCCGACAAGACAAAATCATGAGAATGCATGGAATCGACAAATAGTAATAGTGGTCGAAGATGGTCTATTGACCATAACCTAGATTAGATCTCTTATTTATTAGGCTCTTAAGTGCAACTGGACTCACCACTTGGAGCTTGGCGATCGATTTTTAACTTGAGGGTGGTAACTAGCAGTATGAGCACTAGAAAATGGCCCGACCACAATGCTTTGGTTGCATCGCGATGTTTTCCTCCAAGACGAAGCTCAAACACATTATTTGATAGGATTAGAATCATCGACCTGATCTGCAGCTGCCAACCACTGAACCATCATCGATTACTTTACGATTCTTCGGCGCGAGTACGGAAGTCGGTTCGATAAATTTGTCGAACCGAAAAACTCGACAAATTTATCGAATGTTGCGAGTACCGAAGTCTGATCGTAAAGTATTGTAGTAGCTCTATATTCTCTTTGGATTCGACCTAGCTTTTCGATAATTTTTGTCTATTGTTTCGAGGCTCGATAAAACCCACTTTATCTATTTGAACTGTCAATTTTATCGAATATTATCGACCGAAAAGATCCGTACTTGCGCCGCTTATTCGATACTTTACGATCGATTACTTTAATTTCGACAAAGTTCAAATCGGAGCAATCCAAAGAACAACACATTCGGCTACAGAATGCTAATGTGCGCTCCAACGCTGCTCGTTATGCCGACTTCGCGCACCATTCGATTATTTCCCGAATTTGCCTAATCTGGAAATCGACTTTGTGGTTATTCGTGTTTTGATCTTTACGGCGTATTCATTTGGAGATATGTTAACAACTACATTAAGAGGGCATAATAATAAAGGAAAGTTGTAATTGAAAAATAAACATATTATGTATAAATTTATTACATTTTCAAGGTTTTTATCTAATCAAAAACACAAAATAATACAATTTCATCGAGAGCAAAAATCACGAAGTAACCTCTAATTTTCATATTTTTTCAATAAATACCCGACATGCTACAAAATATTAGGAAAAAAATGAGATAACTGGTTAGCTTACTACCCGAGTATAACTTAATATGATTATGAAAAATCGAATACGATGAAGTTGCTGGTAATAACATTACAAAGATATGGTAAAAGTAACACTTTGGTCCGATCAAATGGGCAAAACATAAAATCCCATTTTTAGGTTAGAAAACTTGAAAGGATCAAAATTAAATTTTTGTTTAACTATTCTAATAAATCAGCAACTTCACTGAATGCGATTTTGATTATTTATCTTTAAAAATGTTGAGATGCGCGAGCGAGATAGGTAGCGGCGCGCCGTATTCTGCGCGATCGGGAATCGAACCCGGGGCCTCACGCTTTGTAGGCCATCAACATAGCCATGGCCGTCATGATATTGTATAACAGCGTAAAGAATATCCATTACAGCACCTTATTTACCTGTCAAAGAGATAATCAACACGAAAGAGAGATCGGATGTTAGAGCGAGAGGACAAATCGTGATCCGTCTTCATATTAATGTAGTTGTTAGGTGATGATAAATGGAGACACAGCAAAGCACTTTGTGGCCAAACTGTTCCATTATTATTCTTGGGGCGTGTTTAGTTACCCATTTAGTTCATTTAAGAGGCGTTAGCATAATTTTCGCAGCTTTTAAACAGTTTTAGAGTGTTTTGAACTTTACAGGTGAGACTTTTGGATGTTTCTACTGCGATCTTGGAATAAATAATTCAGAAATTTATATAGTACAGTCTATATGATACACTGACTACATACCATATGACGTCTATGGCAATAAACCTAATGCGTGATTGATGAATAAGCATCAAAGAAGATAACTAAAAAAGGAACATTTGACACAGGCTGACTGCGTAAAAATAGGGAAGGGAAAATTGAAAAAAAAAAATTAGCAACAATACTTACCCTAAGAAGAGACGAATCGAAGCTAGAACTTATGATTCCATGTATGTCAAAATTCTATACTATTACAGTTTTGACATATGGAAGCAATAGCCAACGCTTGAGTCATGGTCTATTGATCGAAACGCACAACGCTGCGGTATGCGGTACATATATTCCCCTCACCGCTGACGTATACAGCAACGGAACAAAAGGACATTCTAGACCTTCATACGATTACGTCGCGGACACCGCATACCGCAGCGACACACGTCTAAACCGCATCTTTAAAATCGTCTCTGAATTTTCCTTAAATTCTCAATTCAAAAAACAAAAAAAAAAAAAACAGTCACAAAACTCCAGATAAAGCAGGCGCCATCCATCTTGCCACAGATAAAACATGCAATAGATTTTCTATTTCCCCTCTTGAGCACCATTAGCCCCCTTCGCCCCCTTCGCCCCCCTGAAAGTTCGCGGCAAAAACCGCACTGCACCTGACATCGGTAATTGATATACAGCGCTATTAATCACTTTGTATTTTGCCGTAAAGTTGAGGTCTTATCGTTTATTCGGAAGGAAACGTTGCTACAAAAATAGACTGGATTTTATTTACGGTATAACATAAATAGGAAAAGCTCATTACAAAAAACATATTTAGTTAAAAATTATTAATGATAATAGAAACTATTATTATTAGTAGTATTATTATTAGACGGCTCCGTAGCTAAGTTGGTAGTAACCCTGCCTGCAAGGCGAGGGGTCCCGGGTTCGATTCCCGGCCGGGGCAGATTTTGTGTAAGCATAAAGTTTGTTTTCGGGTCTTGGATGTTTGTGATGTGTATCTGTGTATGTCCATGCCACCTGCGACACAGGGAATCCTAGTGCGGGGGTATGAGTGTGTAAGCGTTTATGTTTATGTTTAGTATTACATAAAAAGAGTGTTAATTTATTTCTTTTGATTTGCAAAATTTTTTCTGTCTACTCGATTACAAAATATCGATTTTAATATTCAAGTGAACCGCCATCTTAGTTTAGTCTCTGTTTGTTATTATCTGTGGTAGGAGTCGGTCGCATCACTTCCTAGTAGTTTTCATATCATATGTATTTAAAATCCTTAAACCACGTTCTTTAATTGCCCACAAACCTCAATTTCATATAAAGAGACACTAATGTAAAAAAATGTAGGAATTGATTTATTTCATAACTTGTACACGTACTTGAACTTGTGATTGGAAATACGACACATTCCTTGCAAGAGTTTAAAGTAGAGCATAATTGCAGCTAATTTGGTCATGTGATACCTTACAATAATATGCTCTCCTCAAAATATCCTTTGCAAGGTATCTTTTGCATCGTATTTCGCAGACATGGTATTTTCCGCTGCAACTTGATTATTTCTGAGTTATTTAAGATTAGCTAATGAACTAAGGAAGTTGATTCAGAAATTTCTACACCACAATCAAATTTTTTTTGGAAAATGATTGTTCGCTATGCATGATTTTTTCGTAAAATAACCCTTATCTTTAACTAAAAAATAGCAGTGATTTCTTGCTAATTTTGGTTTTATATTTTTGGATTGACTTTTTCGTCGTTTTAGGCAAACCCAAAAAATCAATAAATAGTGTGCCGGATAATGGCAATGACAATATAATTGTTGAATGTTGAATAACTCGGAAATTACCAAGTTGCGGACATTGCCAAACTATCTGAAAATATGCTCTACTTAACCCCTTGCGAGGAAAATATGCTCTACTTGACCCCTTGCGAGGAAAATATGCTCTACTTGACCCCTTGCGAGGAATGTATCGTATTTCCAATAATCCTGTATATTTCATTTTTTCATTCATTTCATAATTATAAAGCTTGTTAAGTTGCGACCGCAGAATTAAAATCGCTTTGAAGTGAATGGCATTTCTCTAGTCCATCTGGATGGAAAGTTAAGCAAACCAAACGTAAGGTCTCTGCGTTGAAACTGACTACTTAAAAACATTAAGGAGTGTAAAAGCATCCAGCCTTGAGCTACCAATTACGCAGTTGCATATCGTACAACTCAACGTCTACAACTCTACAAACGCCGTCATCTCTAACAACCCGCGAATTCACCTTCCTAAGCTAAAAAGCCTAACTTAACCTTAAGTAAACTAAGTTAAGCCAAGTGTAAAACCGCTTACAGCTAAGCTGCCTCTAGTCGATAAAATTAAGTTACCGCCAACACTTTGAGGTTTGAAAAATAACAGCCTAACGTTCAGAAAGCATGCAATTTTGCGGGAATATTTTACTCGCGACTTCGTAACTTGGAGTTATTAGATGGAGAAATTAAATTAAAGGTAAGTAAGTATTTCTACTGCAAGTGTAGTATGCGCAGCTCTGGAACGAGCGACGTGACGTTAGCGACAGGCCGCTTCTGTCTCAATCACTCATCAGTATGTTTCTGTTCGCTGTCTCTTTCGCTCGGAGAGGCTTAGTTCAGCTGGGACACACATCTTAGGTGCTTGGTGACGGATTTTCAACATTTTTTTCTAAAGGTGAAAAAATGGGGGATGAAATTTCATATGTCGCGACACATATTTTCATCGAAGTCGGTCTCCGCTTTTTTAAAAGGAATTTTACTTGTTACTAACGTTAAGAATCTTTCAAATAATCGATAAAGGACCACCTTTGATGTGTTAAAAGGATGGAATCAATATTTCCAACGATTTAAAAAATACAATAATAAATGTAAAAGCCCCAAACTCATACATACACAAGAGCTCAAGGACCTCTCAAGTACATATCGATTTAGAATCGAGTCACCCCAAGGGGCACTCCGGTGTTGAATCAAGGGTGGGGGCAAGGAAGCGAATTTTAGAGTTTCTTCTATACAGTGAAAGGTCAGTTCAAAGTCATTTAAAAAAGTATTGTTTATTTATTGCCTTTAGGACTTAGGTATATACCCGTAACATTCGACTTGCTTAGGCATCAATCTTTTCCTTGAGCTTACCCGAATATGTTCTAACGCGCTTTCTGCTGCATTTTTGCGGAATAAGAAGTGGCCATGTTACTCTCCGGTCCATAAACTAGGTCTAAGCAAAAAATTACGGCGATCCGTTGCTCCGTAACAGGACCAACCAACAAACACAGTTTTGCATTTATTACACTTACGGATTATATACCGATGATGATAATCCTCTTTCTCATAAAATATGGATAAGATAGTGTGCTACGATTGGCAGATAAATCTCAGTGGAACTTCCTTAACTTTACCAATCGGTAAAGAAAGGTGAGTCTAGCTTTTTAATACTATTGGGTAACGTGACGAGAGTGCAGTTGCTGATGGTAAGCATAATGCAGACCGTAGACGAAGCGTAGACGCTTATGCAAACGTGCGTTTGCTTGTCAAAATAACAACGCTTTTGCATCAAGCGCGGATTACGAGATACTAATGACAAGCAAACGCATGCATAAGCGTCTATGGTCTGCATAACACTTATTCAACTCGCTTCCTTATTCTGTGGTCGATGAACACGACAATTGTTAACAGACTCAAGTTTTCGAATTGTGTTCAGTATTGCAAGCGTCACCATCAAATTCCAGAGGTGTATTGAGGACTGGACTAGGTAAATTTCAAAGTGCCAAAGCTATAAATACCTAGAAGTACCGGAATTGAATCAAGGACGGGTTGTTTTGTTATCAGAACTTTAGTACTGATTCTTTATCTTGATTCTACTAACTGCTGGGTGGGATTGATTCGATGTTTCGGGTCACTATCTTTCACTTTACACTACAAAGGTTTTAGTTTTCATAGTGGAGAAATGGAGAGTTCTGAAAAATGAAAAGGTTGTCTAACTTGTAGTAGACTGGCTTCTGTCCGCGGCTTCGTGGGCACTACCGCTTTGCTCGTGTAGCCTGCCATAAGCAGTAATGTGCAAGCATTACTGTGTTCCGATTTGATGAGCAAAGTAGTCAGTGAAATTACTGGGCTTGTTATTGGGCTTATTACTGGGCTTGTTACTGGGCTTATTACTGGGCTTGGTACCTATAGCTAAAGAATAACGAGCGCAATGCAGAATCACGCAGGCCTTTGTGTTTTAAAGTTCTAATTGGCACTGCAGTTGTCATGGCCGGGCCTTACACTTACCATTAAACTTACCATCGAGCAAACAACCAGCTCGTCCCGTTACTCATTAGTATAAAAAAAAACAAAAAGTTGTTAACGTGTACCTTCTTAATATATGAAGGTACAGTATAATTATTATGTTAGTAATAACGATACGTTTATTTGTGGAAAAATATATTTTTCCAGACAAGATTTTATATAATACGTATTGTTACTGTAATCTTGTGGCCACCTTCCGGCTTCATCATCAAGAACATGGGCATCATCAGAGTACTTGTAAAGACAAATTAAACGAGGCCAAACTCGACAGGGTAAGTCGCTTCGTAACAGAGTTCCTGTGGCCGCCTTCCGTCTCCATCATCAGACCAGCTCTGTGATATCATTATATTGCATTGTCATCCGATTAACATATGTACCTATGTAAAATTTCAGCTCAATCGAACACCGGGAAGTGGGTCAAATTTAGCTTGCAAGATTTGACCTAAACAAATAAACATATACAGATACATATAAACATTGCAAGTTAAAAAGCTTGTAGTAAAAATATTTCCTATGAAATTACCTTCAAACAGGTAGACCACATCAAACGAAACAACAAAAATAAGCCAGTTAATTTAGCTACTTGCTATAAGCGGGCCTTTCGATTTATTTATAGGCTTTGCCCGACAATATCCTTGGAAACAATAAACCGTCAAGTTGGCGGAAACCATTTTGGAGACGAATGGTTTTTTATAGAGCTTTCGGAACTGCTCGGAAGCTCAATTCACGACTTTGCAGACGGCCAAATGTGCGGTTTTAACCTTAGTTGCTTGAAGAGACTGTGGAAATTGGTTATAGGTAGACAATATTTAGCAATGTTAACCAGTAACTTGAGTAACTATTACAAAACAACCATTTTTAAATTTTTTGTCTGCCTGTTGGTTCCGGCTAATCTCTGAGACGGCTTGGCCGATTTTGACGGGACTTTCACTGTCAGATAGCTGATGTTACAAGGAGTAACTTAGGCTACTTTTATTTTAGAGAAAGAATTAGGGTTCCACGCAAAAAATAAAAACTATGAAATCCAATATCTCCGCGCGGTTGAAACCGCGGGCAGCAGCTAGTTATTATAATAAAACAGTAAAGTTTGTGAGCTTTGTTTGTTTATTACTATAAAAATAAATAAATGTCTCGAACCGCTGGTCCGATTCTAAATATTCTTTCACTAACAGGAAGCTACATTATCCCTGAGTACTATAAGCTACATTTTATTCTGATTCCACGCGTGCGAAGGCGCGGGCAAACGCTTGTATCTAATAAAATGGACGCAAAAAGGTAAATAATGTGCTGTTGAAAAAAACCCTGGCTCAGAATTATACTGATATAGCCAAAGTGGCACGCTTACCCAATACCGGGCACCCGCCGCACCTAATTACAAAAACAATGTACCCACTGCCCATAGCAATTAAAAGGCAACACACAAAGCTCATTACTCTTGTTACAAAGATAAAACACAATGGTACAAGTCCAACCATAAATAAACAAAACAAAAGCCAAATCCAAAACGCAAACAATCAAAAAATTAAAACACATTCAAAACGGAAGGCGAGTATATCCATAGGGTGCGGAACACAATTAAAAATAAATTTCCTGCTTTTATAACAATATCCGAACTATCATTTAGGGTTCCGTGGAGCAGGTGGGAACTTGGTCGTTACTGCTCTATTAGTGTAGCGGTTTGGGATACACTTCCTGGCAAATAAATAGTAGTACTAGTTTTCTATACTTAGTACCAAGACAGACCTTGTGTTTAGTTTGCGGCTCACCGGACACGGATTTTTTTAACTTGCTAAGTTAATTATGCACAGAAACATGTTCTTATTCGAGTTCTCAATAAGTAGAAGTCATAATATAAAAATAAAAACTAAGCTATGTTACACAAAAGAAAAAATTGAAAATACTTGGTTGAACAGGTGCAAGACAAGTTGTCAAGTTGCACACATAATTATATGGTTGGTATCTTTAACGACCGGAATAAAATAATTATTTAATTTACATAATGTCATATATTCTCATTTTCAAAGTAAGAAGTATAAAAAATAATATTATTGTCATTTTTAAAATGAAATGAAATATAAGTATTTGCTTTGATGTGGTATTACAAGCTGGTATGGTAAATGTAAATTATTGGTTTTAAACACATCACCACAATTGGCATGCAAATAATATAGGGTTTCTTATAGTAAATTAGTGTAGTCTGGGGCTTAGCTGTGAAGCAGACCAGTCAGAAAATTTGACATGCACACTACATTAATTATGCAAAACATATTTTTCGACGAACTTTTATTAATTACGAACGAGTCTTTATTAGTTAGTTAATACATAAATAAACTTTAGATCTATCCTAGCTACAAAAACGATCGGATAATCTATCCAATATAGGCCTATATATATTGAAATTGTTTTAGCCCACTTCCAGTTGGAAACGTACCCTGCATGCTGGCGGCATTGCCTCGTTGAACCGCAAATTAATTAAAATGTGTTACAAGAAAATTATTTTATATATATGAAGCTATTCTTTATTTTTTGCAATCAAATCTACGTTGTATATATTTTAGTACGGTTTAAAGTATTTTTAAATGTAAATAATATAGAACAAAAATATTGAGTAATACAATTATAATTCACGTAGTCTTTTAGATTTCATTTGTAAAATTTATTGTGTTGTTAGATGGTCTGTTTTTTGGTATGTACAGCTTTCTTTATGTTATTTGGTAACTAGACGAGCGGTTCGTTTGCCTGATGGTAAGCATAACGCCGGCTCATAACAACTGCAGTGCCACCCAGAACTTTGAAACACAAAGGAAATTAGATATTAAATCTCATAAGCCCAGTAATTTCACTGGATACTCTACTCAGCAAACCGGAATACAGTAATGCTTGCACACTACTGCTTGGCGGCAGACTTCACGAGCAAAGCGGTGGTAACAACCCAGACGGACACTCGCAGAAGAGTTAGTCCTCCCACTAACAGACAACACAACAACTGTATAATAAATATCATCCGCAACTTTGTAGTGTTGATAAGGTCTTGTAAACTACTACTACCAGTTCGACGTATAAATATAGATAATATATATAAGTATCTAGTACAATTACATCAAGTTTTCCTGTTAGATAGAGAGAGAGAGAGAGAGAGATGGAAACGTCAATTAAATCTATAATTACCATCTGCTTTGGCTACATCACAACTCATTATTACTATATATTATTAATCGTTTACATTTTGCACTTCCACTGGTTACTAGTACTTTTTCAATCATCAATGAAAACGCGTTCCTTTATAATAACAAAAAAATCTAATGCTGTTGGCAACATAAAATATTTTGACGTTTGATACCTGTCAATGTCCACTCTCTCTTCTCTTGATGATCCGTGTGTCTGTGCTTCGGTGTAAAAATTATAATTACTTAAAATATAAAGAGATTTGTGAAACGGCTGTTTTCTCTGGACTTCGTCTTTGCCCTGCGTCCCTACAGTCTACAAAATACAGTCCACTCAACATCGAAGGTGGCTCCAGCCTGCAAATGCCACTCCCATTTATGCGTTAAGAAAAAAAAAGCGTTCTACAAAAACGTCTGTAATCATAATAAGTACGCGAGAATCATAACATCCAACCTAAGTATTCCCTAGACACCAGGCGGTAGATATTTTTTGCCCGGCGGTGTATAAAGGTGAAATAAAACATTAATTGCTGTCAGCCGAGGGTGAGACAATAAGAGTTTTTTTCGTTACTATTGTGTGGAACCCTCATAGCGCCGTCACGCTCGGTGCCGCCGCCCTGTTTTAAATGCCTGAAGAAAGCTGATCAATAAATGTTTTGGCGCAATATTTATATAATTCGATGATAATGAAGCTATACTATGCGTAGTTAATGGAGCAGCCTATAATATAAACACTGTTTTAAAGTTTCACGGTTATTTACTAATTCATACATTGTTACGAGATTATTAGTGATTATTATTGAAGGATGAGCATCCGATATTTCGACGTTGTTGCATGCATAATGTTCACGGTAAATATCCCGTTACAATTTATATTATACACTAGCTGCTGCCCCGCGGTTTCACCCGCGTGGAGATATTGGATTTCATGGTTTTTTATGCGCGGAATCCTAATTCTTTTTCTAAAATAAAAGTAGCCTAAGTTACTCCTTATAAGATCAGCTATCTGCCAGTGAAAGTCCCGTCAAAATCGGCCCAGCAGTTTCGGAGATTACCCGGAACAAACCGACAGACTGACAACAATTTTAAAAATGGTTATTTTGTCATAGGTACCGTATATATATTAGTATATACTTTCACATGCATTTAGTAAAAAGCTGTTATTTTGATATTACAAACAGACACTGCAATTTTATTTATTTGTATAGATATTATAGTTGAGAAAGTGTGTTCGTTGGTTTGTCCGTCTTTCACGCAGCAACGGATCGACATTATTTTTTGTATGGAGATAGTTTTTGGGCGGGCGACAAATCTCTGAAAAGTTCATGTTTTCTGTGGGAACTTCCACGCGAGTGAAACCTCGGGCAGCAGCTAGTAAAAATAGTGTCAGGACATTTGCCCGAGCTGTCAGTTATTTATAGAGAGAGTACGAACTAAGACCTACCTTTTGGGTCATTGCGCATTGTACATATTATTATGTCAACTGCATGCTGTCGGAGCCTGTTTCTATATAATGCACCCCACCAGGTATCTTCGTGAAAAAATCTCTCGTTCATTGCAATAAGGGGAGGTTTCGTTGAGTAAGGTTGAACTATCGGCAGTTACGCTAACAGGTTAAATAGCTTTCTGTATTGGTTAGTCAATTACTTATAATACAAATAAATTAATACTAATACTACATAATTATGGTGTTCTCCTTAGTTACGCACAATTCCCAATGTTTTTGCGACCTTTATTCCGTTGTTAAAACGCGTATTACAGAACAGAAGTTTTGGAAGGCACTCCAACTATTATGAGCAAGCGTGACTATTGCAGATAACCCGAACGCCTTGTGAACTAATTCAAGAAGGCATGGTGTTGTTTCAAATGTCACAATCGAAGGAAACTGTACCTACAAAGTTTTATGTAAGTTATGTATTTATTATTTAACAGCGTCACTAAACTCCTCGCGACTCATTTCCATCTCATACATACAAACCACCAGTACCGCGGGATCCACATGTATATATAGAATGCTTGCCGGCGTGGCGACTGACGTGTTTACGAGCGCACGAATTTACAACCTTTTTGTGAGTGTCAGATTGAACGGATAGTTTTGTATAAAGCACCTTTTTGATAAAATCGAGCTTCGAGAGCGGCCAAGCTTTTATAGGTATTATTTTGAGTGGGAGAATTTTATTAAGTATATACGTTTTGTTAGTGGGAGGACTAACTCTTCTGCGAGTGTCCGTCTGGGTTTTTACCACCGCTTTGCTCGTGAAGTCTGCCGGCAAGCAGTAGTGTGCAAGCATTACTGTGTTCCGGTTTGATGAGCAGAGTATCCAGTGAAATTACTAGGCTTATGAGACATAATACCTAATGTCTCAGGGTAACGAGCGCACTGCAGTGCCGCGCAGGCCTTTGTGTTTCAAAGTTCCGGGTGGCACTGCAATTGTTATGGGCCGGCGTTATGTTTACCATCAGGCAAACGACCAGCTCGTCTCGTTACCAAATAACATAAAAAAAAAAACGTGCACATACATTCGAGCGACACTGAGTGTGCTCGAATAAAACTGTGGGTGAAGCCTCAGGGTGTGCCTTGATTCGATTGTGATTCGAACCTGCGTCTTCTGGTTATCTAGACCAGACGCCTTAACCATCTAGGCTATGGAAGCAATCGATGTTGACTGCGAAATTCTTGATATGATGTATTTCTTTCCGGCTTACAAGCCGTAGCTCCATCTAGCAGACCCGCTTTGTAACGTCAACCTTCACTGTTTTAGGTCAGGTTGGACAGTGTCATCTAATTAATTCACCTTCTCACTTCAGATCTCCAATTCCAGGAAGCGTCCAGTTTTAACGCCGGCGTTACCAGCTGCGCTTGTTCATTCGCCAAATAAATGTCAAACGGCTCTCAACATTTTTATAGCCCCGAACGTAAAACTAAACGCTATTTTATAGCACGATTATGTTGCTTACGAAACAGGAACGATCCACTGTTACGTGCTTTAAATTTTGAGAATTTGTGCTTTATGTATTTTTTATTGCTGGATGGGATGAATCTTGGATGTGGGGCTAATGAGGTAATGGCGCTGGAGCTATCAAAATTGTTGAAGGTGATAAGAATGAATGTGTTAAATAGTGTGTGCGTTGACGGCTCCGTGGCTAAGTTGGTAGTAACCCTGCCTGCAAAGCGAGGGGTCCCGGGTTCGATTCCCGGCCGGGGCAGATTTTGTGTAAGCATAAAGTTTGTTCTCGGGTCATGGATGTTTGTGATGTGTATCTGTGTGTGTCCATGCCACCTGCGACACAGGGAATCCTAGTGCGGGGGTATGAGTGTAAGCGTTTATTTATTTATTTATAGGGACAGCTATTTTTAACGGTCACCTACAGAAGTTAAGATCATCTACATAATAATAGTGTCGATTCTGTTATCTAATACTTAAACCTAACTTTAGTTTCAATCTCTCTTTCTAAACGAGACTATGAGAAAGAGATGGAATATACTTTAAACCTCTCAAATTAATCCGCTTGCTTGTATCTAGTGTTAATTTAACAGGCATGAATTTAGTGGTGTCTAAATCTTCCATCTCTTTCGCGTGTTATGTATTGGAGAGAGAGAGAGAAACTAAAATTAGGTTTAGGTATTAAACGACAGAATGGACACCAATATCAACTAAACCACATAAATTAGTGTGTATTTTATTTAGTTATTTTAGTTTATGTTTATGTTGTTTATTTTTTCTGTTATTATAATAAATATATTAACTGTGACTAAACCACATTGATGAAGTAACACGAGGAAAGTAAATTAATAAAAATGTTGTTGGAGAGTCTGCATGCTGGCTGCCAATTGGTAGTGGGCTAGAACATTTGGATTATGTATAGACCTTATGACTTGTAGATTATTTTATTCATCGAACTTTGCTTGTAGCTAAGTTGGATGTAGTTAGCAGCACTGGTTATGTAGATACTAGCTTCGGCCCGCTGTTTCCCCCGCGTTCCCACAGGAACCGTGAATTTTTCCGAAATAAAAAGTAGCCTATGTTACTCTCCGGTCCATACATATACCAAAAATCACGTCGATCCGTTGCTGCGCAGGACAAACCAACAAACATTTTCGCATATATTATAGTACGGAGTAGCACGAGCTTGGCGTCTCAACGAACAATGTTCCTCGGGTCACCGGGAACAATCCGGGAAGCCTGCACTGGCGTCAGCGAGATGCTGGCCTTCCTGGTGGACATCGGGTGGTTGGAGTAACGCGCACCAATCGCTCACGCAAAAAGGGCCGATAAACCGCCTTATAGTTGCGGAAAAGAGCCCGCGCACTAAGTACCAAGTAAGTAAGTAGTACGGAGTAGCAAGGTAATAAAGGCAATTATACAAATTGGTTTTTTTTTCTAGCTCGTAAACCAATAAATGAGCAGTAAAATACTATCTCTCAATCGATGTACACTACGCTTCCATTTTGAAATTTTATACCGTGTTGCCTCACTAATTGGAACATTTGAGCTTTTATTACTTTATCTTTTGACTGATCATATAAAATAATCCACGATACGTTTTAAAAATATTTAGGGTTTCTCTTTGTGAAGAATTTTATATGATACGATCTACCCCGGCTTTGCACGGCTTCACCGCCCTTTTCTTCCATAATCTTAGTTATTTAAAGCTATAGGGTACTATATAATTAAATATGTTTGTCCACAATATTTATTTTACCACCTTATAATAGTCCACTAGCCGTAAGGATTCTAACGATACTCCACACATCCAAATCTGTTTAGGCATGATGGAATAAAGAAACTACCAATAATGAACCCTGAAAACACTACATTCCTTTTTTGAAACACGAACAAACACGGTAAGAAATGAAAATTGTATTAAACCCTGCGGATAATATTTTTCGGACCTAAAAATGTAAATGGAAAAGAAGCAGGAAACTCGTTAAACTGGAATCCGTTTACACAACTCGTGGGCGCTTATAAATTCGGCGCTTAAAAATATTATCGATACGCTTTTGTTTAATTTTCACACCTTATTAATGGTAATAACAATTGAAAGTGGAAAGCAAGCAATGGCCTCCACAAATAGATATTACGTACTGTTTGTTATAAATGCAATAGCGCATCATAGACGACTCCGTAGCTAAGTTGGTAGTAACCCTGCCTGCAAAGCGAGGGGTCCCGGGTTCGATTCCCGGCCGAGGCAGATTTTGTGTAAGCATAAAATTTGTCTCGGGCCTTGGATGTTTGTGATGAGTGTTTCCATGCCACCTGCGACATAGGGAATCCTAGTGCAGGGGTATGAGTGGAAGCGTTTATTATTATTCACTTTATTTATTTACAATCTTAAGTCTAAGTTTTTTACAATATTTCTATAAAAACACAAAATTTTATAAAAATCACAGCGTTTTGGCTGTTGTCAGCGTCTTAAACGTTAGTAGGTAACGTTGTAACGTTAGTTCGTTTGCGAATAGATATAGACCCCGATAACTATAGGGCCCTAGTAATTTTGTCACATCCCGCGACACAAGCGAAGATACACAAGGTTTATATATCGAACAGACAACAGACGACGTCGAACGAATTGAGTTCCCGTGTCAGTTAATTGTCATATGGTTTTATTGTGCTCTCGGTAGATTGGACGGATTTTCAAAGCTTTTGATTGCACTGCAAATATGAAATCTGAGCTTTGAGTTGTTGTCTTTTACAAGCGCTGTTTGTTGAGCTGTAGTCAGTGGATGATTTTACGGTATTGGTGATGGACTGGTGGTCGTTTTGTAAATGTTTGGTGAACTCATCAAATATTCATTTAGTGCGTCGTCGTTGAATGTAGAAGTAGTTTGTTTTTGTGGTCTCGTTCCATATTGTTGATGGGAAAATAATTGCGCTATTATATAGAAAGCATTGAAAGTTTTCGTATCTGTATAGTACTCTACATGTTATTTATTATACTTACATAATTTACCGATAAAATATAAGTAAACGCTTTAAAACAATTTTTTTTCAACTCTTCGGTAATAACTAAGACTTATTCGAATAAAGACTCAATTCAAAAGTCGATAGAGAACGCATTCTTATATTACTGTTTTAATTATTTTTCTCTTAGTAGCTTTTGTTGTTGTTTGTGCATCACTAAAACGATCAGCGATTTTGTTTGCTCCTGCGCAGCGTCTATTGCCTATTAAACACGCGTGACTGAATCCTGAGATGAAAGTGAGGGTGTAACATGCTATGTATAGACCAAGTTATCGACCAATGAAAATAAGCCTTTAAAGTCGGAGTTCACCAACCATTTTGAACTGAAGTTCAACTAAAAACTAAGTTTAACTCATGAACCGAGGTTCATATAGCTTTTACGTTTGAAGAACTGCGCTATAACAAATTTACGAAGCTGCGGCGCAAGTACGGATCTTTTTGATCGATAAAATTGACAGTTCAAATCGATAAAGTGGGTTTTATTGACTTTTTATATAATTTATCGAACCTCGATACTTTCGACAAAAGTTATCGATTAGCTAGGTCGAATCCAAAGAGAATATAGAGCTACTACAATACTTTACGATCAGACTTCGGTACTCGCAACATTCGATAAATTTATCGAGTTTTTCGGTTCGAAAAATGTATCGAACCGACTTCCGTATTTGCGCCGATGTATTGAATAAAAAACTTACCATCTTGCTTCACCGTGTTCCCCAGAGGTCCGCAGCTTGCCAGCCAGATGAAAAGGATCCACCTCAACATGAGGCCGGAACTGCCCCCTCTCTGCAATTCAGGCTGGTTGTGGAAATGCCTGACGGTTGGAGTATAGCGGGCCGTGCGCGGTCGCTCCATATCTCACTGTCACTGTTTCACGCACTGTCATAGGTGTCACTGGTGGTCACTTGTGTACAGATATGTCACGTTGGCAGTGAGGCGTTAAGTCACATTGATGGTAATATTTCAACCTGAAGGTAGAAATTATGTAAGAATGATGTAATTTTTTCGTGTTGAGATTATTGAGACTGTTTCTTGTATTGGCGAAAATAGAACTCATCATCATCGTCTACATCAGCCGGAAGACGTCCACAGCTGAACATAGGCCTGCCATAGAACGCCACTCGGATCGGCTACTCGCCTCTTGCAACCAACGGTTCCCCACGGTTTTAATCAACAGCAAATAAAAAATAAAAGTTAATATTGAAAAAACTGAAATTGGCATTTAAAAGCAATTCTTAACATTTTATTAAAACTGATTTTGAAGTTTCATTAAAAAGACTTTCATTTATTGAGGATGGCTTAGTTGTATTCAGTGGCTCGAACCTTACAATAAGTTTCAGCATTCGGTAAAAAATATAGTTATGCTATCATAACATAATAGATAGTAGGTTCTTTTTCTAGTTTTGCCTGGCTAGCTATCATCCTCACGTTGCAAATCTGTCACCAGGCAGCTACCGGATGTATTTTGGCTGGCTCGCTCGAGAGCCAGGTTTTTTTTAGGATAACCGTGATCAACGTTTTCGAGCACATCTTCATAGACGTGAGAAAGAGGTCAAAGGTAAATAAATCGAAAAAAAAAAACAAAATCAAAATTTGATATTTGACTCCTTGGGGCAAAGTGAGGGGAGGCAGTTATCTGCCTTTTTTATTAGAAATAGGCTTACGTTTATTTTAAGCCTTAACGTAATTACATAGGTAAGGTAAATAGGATAAGTATTTGTTAGGTTTTTGAAATTATTGCACATTGAATTATATCGCATATATTTACATTGTTTTAATTCAGACTTTTTAAACTCTTTGTAGTGTTCGGCCAGTTTACTCCGTAACCAGTTACCAGTTTAAAGTTCTCAATAGACTAAACGTAGATAAAATTAAATAACATCAGTTATCAAACAATAAATTAAAGTTTTATTGAACAATTTTACATACTTATCTTTTATAGCTCTATGTAAAAATTTCAGACGACAGATAATTTATCGATATTAACTTTTGAAATTAAAAAATTAAAGCCAAATTCAGAACAAAGGGTCGCAAACAATTAGGCAAAAGCTTAGTAAAAGGTGCCCTAAATACAGGTCAGGTGCTTAGGTAAAAGGTTTTATCTTTATCAAGATCTACGCAAAATACTTAGTCCCTAGGTAAATACAATAATGTCGAAAGGGAGCTTCTTGATAATCTCTCTATCTCAAAGGGCCAAAGGTTTAATATCGCTATTTTTACTCTAGATAATTTATTAATTTTGACGCGCTAATTAAAAAGTTACAATAGTTTAAACGAGACGATTGAAAACCGGAAATAAAAAATAACTGTGAAGTTAGTGTTATAATCCTGCCCTGCAAAGCATACACATTCATTATACACCCGGAATAAGATTCCCTGTATTGCAGGCAGGTGGCACGGAGCATAGATAATCACAGATACACACAAATATATATCGACTAGCTTATGCCCACGGTTTTCACCCGCGTTCTCACAGGAACCGTGCATTTTTCCGGGATAAAAAGCCTATGGTACTCTCCGGTCCATAAACTATATCTATGCCAAAAATCACATCGATCCGTTGCTCTGTTACTGCGTGAAAGAAGGACAAACCAACAAACACACTATCGCATTTATAATATTAGTAGGGAAGTAGGGAATTCGTTTTCCGTAGTTTACGTCACAATTTTCACATTGAAAACTAAGCAACCAGCGTGGTATTTTCATAACCTTAATCCCCGACCTCAATAAATCAAAGGAAGATCGCCGATAAGCGTCATTTTAAGTCACCGCGGCGAAGTGGCTTTGATTTCTTTCTGGGCCACTTCAGCTGTGAGCCGTGGGCTATAATAACACCTGCTTGGCGAAAATTCGGTCTACTCGTATATCTCAAGGTTCTACGACGCAGATATATTCCGAATTCGTTCGCGATACGCTTCTGAGGTCAGAGTCATGAATTGTATTTATATTCTCTTTGGTGAATGTAGTTCAAGAGATATCACAGCAGATGACAAAATTCTCCTTCAAACAATTGGAAGTGAACCTCGGTTCATGAGTTAGATCCAAGGAGGTTTTATTATTGGTTAAATCTAGTTTATAGTGGAACTTAGGTTCAAAATCATCTCAATTATAATATAATATCGGGTTCAAGACTTTCTTGGTTATAAATATTTTTCTATAGGATAGTTCTACTAGTCTTGTACTTGCCTGTGTGAGCATAACACCAGCCCATAACGATTGTAGCGCCACTCACAAGGCCTGCGCAGCACTGCATTGCGCTCGTTACTCTGAGACACTAGGTATATAAGCCCAGAGGAGTTAGTCCTACCACCAGGTAAAAAAGATAAAAAAGTAAAGCCTATTTAGAGTCATCATCATCAGCCGGAAGACGTTCACTGCTGAACATAGGCCTCCCCATAAAACTCCACTTGGATCGGCTATAACTCGCCTCTTACTTCCATCTCTTAACTGCCTCTATTTAGAGTACATATTCAGCATTACAAGTTAACATCAGTTTAAAAGTGTAATTCATCACTCTATGTTAACAAACCTAAAACAAACAAGTAGTGACGAAAAACATTGCCAGCGTTAAATAAACGAAATATATTTCCAGAATCATGATTACTAACGTATTTTATAATTAAAAGGTGTTTCCATTGTCTAAATGAAAGGCGCGTAAAAGCGGTAAAGTCCATTTTATTAACGTTTAAGCTGCGTCATTAATCCATAATCCCTAATTTAATTTTATAAACTCGCAAATTCCCGGATTAGGCCGGAACTTATTATCAGATTTCCCGACTATTTTGCTATAGCAACACCTTGACCTAATCTTTGAAAATGGCGGCATAATAGGCTGCAGTCTCACGGCGCGATGCGATATCGCACAGTCATCTTTGACGTATCAGATCGAGTCGCAACACGCACTAAGGGTTTTGCTTGGTAAGGAATAAAAAAGGTAGGCAGGTACATTAAAAACTTATTGATTGTAAAATTGTGAACTAAATAAAAAAGTTTTTAATAATATGTTTTTTTATTATGATCAAAACGTTAGCGATTGACGACTATATTTCTTTATTTATTATTTTATTTGATAACGAGATGAGCTGGTAATTTTCCTGGTGGGAAGCATAACGCCGGCTCATAGCAATTGCAGTGCCCTTCAGATCTTTGAAACACACTTCTTGCTCGACCCATACCATTTTGGAACGGGCGCTTAGCCTTGTTTATTTTAACCTTCATGTACGCTCAATTGGGGCCCATATGAATGAAGCATTATGAATTTGAATCAGAAATTAAAAAAGAACACGAATAAGTAAGTGAAATTTAATTCTAAGACTTCTTGATAGACAAGAGTGTGAACTTAATAAAAGCGTTAAGTATACATAATACAAAGACACAACAATAGTTCAATTCGGATCCATGTAACAAGCTCATACTCGGACTGACGACAAATAATTGTCATTCATCTATGAATCAAAGAACGTTTCACTTTATTTAGGCCAGCAGAATTCTGGAAGGGAGTTAGGAGTAAGCATGAGAATAATTTTGTTAGTGGGAGGACTAACTCTTCTGCGAGTGTCCGTCTGGGTTGTTACCACCGCTTTGCTCGCGAAGTCTGCCGCCAGGCAGTGATGTGCAAACATTACTGTGTTCCGGTTTGATGAGCAGAGTAGCCAGTGAAATTACTGGGCTTATGAGACTTAATACCTAATGTCTCAGGGTAACGAGCGCACTGCAGTGCCGCGCAGGCCTTTGTGTTTCAAACTTCTGGGTGGCACTGCAGTTGTTATGGGCCGGCGTTATGCTTACCATCAGGCAAACGACCAGATCCTCCCGTTACCAAAGAACATAAAAAAAAATATTTTCTCTTTCCATAGGGTGTATTAGCAGTGTCCATGAAAATTTCTAGGTAACCGTTATGTCAAGGATAGCTGATATTTTACGATATCGTGCGGTGTGAACGCCGCCCCAGAACATAATTCACTAAATAGCTCATCGCAATAACAGTCAGAAACTGTCTCAAAGCGATCACGAACCTCAGAAAATTTATTATCGTTATAGTAATATGATTGAACGCAGAACTGCCGCAATTTCCAACAATTCTATGTCTAATAATGTTATTTTTGTTCCTTCAATAAGGAGATCGCGTGTTTGCGACCCTCCTGCACTCGTTATACTCTAACCTCTATATCCAAGACATAAGGTTCAAAACGGTAACTGATCAACAGTTATATGAAAAGTTTGTTGGTAGTAAAGAGAATAATCGTGTAGTCTTTCTCAATGTCGGTTTCATCGAGTGTTTTATTCTTTACTGCCACTTAGGAGGCTTAAAGTTGATGTTACTCTCGGATACTTTGGAGGAATAGGCCAAGTTGGACAGATGTGTGTTGTTGGAGCGGAAACCAAGATGGGCTAACTCTTGTGAAGATCAAGGGCGGGAGTTTTGTTTCTGAATGGTGTGTGTTATCTTCGAACAGTTGTGGGCAACACTCGGTTAGACTCGTCCATAAATTGGTTACTAACAGAACGCCGGTTAATATTACTATAGTTTTAGCTTTATTATTACTTTTTCTAAACGACTAGGTTCGCTGTCAACGGGATTCGAACTACAAATCTGGGCTAGATAACGAGAAGGCACGGGTTTGATTCTGATTGGTAGCGCACTTTTTGAGATGTATTTAGGTATATTATTTATGTGAACATTCAGTTAGTATCGGTTAACGGTTTACAATAATTATATTGTTGTCTTTATAACTAGATGATCTCTTTTTTAAACCATGCTCAGAAAATCTAAAACAGAAAATTAAAGAATAACATCCAAACGACTAGTACCTTTAGTAAGATTCATATGAATCTTGAAGATTCATATAGAGAAGAAAAAAGTTGGGTACTGATATGAAGCTTAAAAAAAGCTTTTTAAATTCCTCTCCCACACGGAATGATACGCAACACCTTTTGTAACTTAATTGGTTTTTAAATCTCGAAAAAGAGAAGCAAAAACTACATTGTGAGCATGAATAACAGGTAAGGAAAGGTGCAGTTGAATGAATTAAGCTGTCTTCGAAGTTTAGTGTTTGTGTTTTTATATAACGGCTCGCGGGTACATACTAAGGCCGAAGGTTTGAACCTTAGTATGAATGACCTGGCGTAAGCATTTGACCACTATCTTAGCTAATAGCTAAACGTAGGATGCCGCAAGGGCGACAGAGACACCAACTGTATCCACATATGGTTGGTGTCAACTGACCGAACATTGAGCCAAACCATCGAGATACTAACCCCGAGAGATGATATACTGTACTATCCGATCTCACAACACAATATTGATTTTGCTATAACTAATATCAGCGCTCAGCGTGTCAGGGGAATCGGCGCGAGGCGGTGGCTTAGCCAATCAGAGCGCATTGTCTAGGCAAAAATGGTGGAATTTATTTTGTGCAAACCAAACATCACTGCACCTCTTGAGTTTTGTATCTCGATGAGCCAAACGAATGAAAACGCCAGTTTCCTGCCTTGAAATGAGATTACAACCTTAACAGCTACAGAATTAGCGTATTAGTTCCAGGGATTGAGCCCTAAGAGGTGGTCTGATACAGCGGATCACCAAATAGGCACCAAAATTAAAGAGGCACTTCACTGCGGCACCGATTAACACAAATAGTCAATGACAAGCTTGGTCGAGGCCATCACATAGCCATCACGATTCTCAGCAGTGAGCGAACGATTCGCGGAGGAAGTGCTCCAGAAATAAAGTTTACATCTTCGTAGTATAGAATAAGTCCTAGTTCTTACTAGATTTGCTTTTGTATAAAAAGTAACAATTCGTTGCAAATTCACCAACCGTCTATAATCCAACTGGGCCCAAATCTGAAGGTTTGTGTAAAGAGCGTGGGCATTTTATGCCTCCATTCTGTGTCTGTCAAAAGGGCTATGAGTGGACATTTTATTTGGACTTCGATACCCTAGTCCGTTGGTTTGCTCATTGTTGGGTTTAGGACGTATTGTTGGGATGGAGTGGGAACGTTTGTGATTAGACAGTATGTTTTGAAGCGTATTTCAAATCGTCTTAACTGATATGGGAAAGAGTTAAGCAACCTTTGCTGAATGTGGTTGGTATTTACTTTTTTATATTATTGGTAAACGAGACGAGCTAGTCGTTTGCCTGATGGTAAGCATAACGCTGGCCCGTAACAGTTGTAGTGCCGCATAGGGCTTTGTGTTTTAAAATTCAAAGTTCAACGCGCTCGTTACCTAGTGATACTCGTATTAGCTATTTACGCGTCATAAGCTCAGTTATTTCACTGACTACTTTGCTCATCAAATAGGAACACAGTAGTGCTTGCACAGTCCCGCTTGGCGGCAGACTACAAGAGCAAAGTGGAGATACCAGACGGACTCTCACAGATTTAGTCCTACCACGAAGTAGTATCTCAATGTACCACATCGTAAACGGAGCGTTCCTGTAGTTTTGAAATGTGGAAACCATAGAGATCTGTGTTTGAAACGTTTATATTGACATGAATACTTATTTTTCTTATTTATAATTTATTTCTTGACCTGGATACATAGTCCTTAAGTCGCAATAATAGAAACAATTTTCGAGTCGAAGTGACGCTTCAGTAAAGCGGTGGATACTTTACAGAAGCTTCTATGGAGTTTTGGATAGAATACGAAAATACACGTTTTTCGCCTTTGTACTATTTGCCTTTCACTCATGCACGTTTACGTACACTGAATGGTTAATAATCCACCATTATTACACATTAACACTCGAAGAAACATAGGTTTTAGTAAATAACACAAAATCAACAACAGCACATTTTCGCATTCCCGCCAAAACTCTGACATGAATACTAGTGGGGAGTGTTGCCGTAAGACAAAAGTCGTTAAGTCACGTGAAACGTCTTCGGGAGCCTTAAAAATTCTATGACTTGGCAACATGAATATACGAGAAGTGAAGTTAATAAAGAGCTTTGCCAGTTTGAGCAACTCTAGCACAGAATTATAAAATGTTATTATCATCTTCAAAACAGCTAACGAAGCTCCTAACACCAAATTTATGAACGCTATCAGAGAGTGTATGAAAACTGAAAGACCTTGGTGAAATAAGATTTCACCCGGCTGAAATATATTGTACAAGGAAAACTGGGAGAGTTTATTGGGTCAAGGTCCTTGTGATTACATAATCGAAATGCAGCGTGATTATGAAGCGGTAAAAGATGAATTAAAATTTTTAATTTAGTCTCTTGATTAGGTTTTTTTTTCGAGAATGGAATGACAAAAAGTTTTGTTACTACCCCTTTGTGTATTTTCGGAATAGTATTGCTATTGATCTATTCAAGTACTTACTCGTATATATCTATGTTATTTATATATTCTATAAGAATTGCAAACGGTTTCGTGGAACTAATCCTACTATCCTACTTCCTACTAATATTATAAATGCGAAAGTATGTTTCTTGGTTTGTCCTTCTTTCACGCAGTAATGGAGCAACGGATCGACGTGATTTTTGGCATAGATATAGTTTATGGACCGGAGAGTAACATAGGCTTCACAAGTAACAAACACTAGCTACTGCCCACGGTTTCAACCGCGTTCCCACAGGAACCGTGCCTTTTCCGGAATAAATAGCCTATGTTACTCTCCGGTCCATAAACTATATCTATGCCAAAAATCATGTCGATCCATCGTTGCTGCGTGAAAGAAGGACAAACCAAAAACCAATAAACCTACAAACATGCCTTCGCATTTATTATAGTACGGATCCCGCGGATTTATTCGTTTACTGAATCTATTTTTTTTCTTTTCAAGTGAACACATTGTCTAGCCAGAGTGTGTTGGCCCCAACTCTCAAAACCAACAAAAAATATGTATATTCTAAGCGACTTCTAACAAAGGAAAGGTGGTGCACCTTTAGTCCAGTTTGGGCCGATTTATTGTCTACCGCTGGCAGGTGCATTGTGATGTGTAGTTTTATAGTTAACCATTTTGATGTCTTCTTTGGTTTTAGGTCTTTTTTTGTAATATTTATGTGTTTAGTTTTGACTCTAATTGGATGTTTGTTACTTTAGTGATATTATGATATGTATTGGGTATATAATAAAATTATGGTTTAGATTTAAATATGTTAAGGTATGTACCAAAGAGAATAAAATCACTACGTTGTATGTACCATTAACGCAAGTTTAAGTACCTATGTTGCTTTTATTCGTTATCATTTTTGGGTTCCAAAGTGCCGCAATCTCCACTGCTTTTATTTCCCAACTTGTAGAACTTGTGCATGTTATAATCCACATGCCAAACTATTAAATAAATAAATTATAATATCAGATTTAGGTACAGTTTTTGAAATTTATTCAAAAAATCATGTTCTGCACAATTACGACAACCTCCACAGCCCATTTAGTCATTTAGCTTTGTCAAGAAGCGGTAAAATGGTATCACTATAAAAATAACAAGAAAGCGCCACACAAAGGTAAATTGCTCTTATGCGAGCTAAAACACAGACATATTGCAATAAAAAGTTGGCAGCTTCCGGTCCATAGTTAAAGTTCACAATGGCTCTGCACCGGGTTCAGTCCGTTCTCGTCCGGTCAGAATAAACCGGTCAAAGGGTCAAACGGGTGAGCATACCCGGGTAGTATAACCGGCTTCGCGGAAATATGCATGTGTTGTTCATGGAGGATTAAGTTCAGTAGGGACTAGTGGAGAGTTAAAGTTTTGTGAAGTGACAATATGCTGGTTTATGTAGGTTTTGAATTGCTACATTGGTTTTTTGTAGCTGAGTAAAACATAACACGTAGCTTAGCTACTCACCAAGTATGCAGTTTGTGAACACGCTCTGGGCGAGATGGAACCACTATACACGGTTTGATAATCCTTTTTGGCGAGAAAGACAAGCATATGTCTTAAAATATAATGCGATATTGAAGTAGAAAACATCCTGAAAACAACCTGATTTCTATGGAGTAGATCGTTGGCAAGTATCTCTAGTTTGGGTTCTTGTTATCAAATTAAATACATTCTAACCCTCCGTACAATACTGGAACACTTCTGAACATCGAGAGGTGCACACTAAATGCATAGTCGTTTCATTTAAAATTTAATGCCTATTGTCTTTAGTCTGTATTTATCCTGGCTGGGTAATATCTCAAGCGAGCCAGGTACAATTATATCGTGTCTGAAATTGTAGAAACGGAGAACACGTTTCCGGTCGCTAAACAAAAACGATTGTCGTCTCAGATTGCCAGTGTGTGCGATGAGTCAATGTGTCCCAAATTCGAATCGATCGAGTTTAAATCTGGCAGAGATGTAGCATAGAGCTATAAACTTTTGTCTATGCTTTAACTTCAGCTGAAAAACATCCACTGCTAAAGATAGATCTCCACCATAAGAAGGGCTGCCATAACACCTCAAGTTTGGCGGGTGTATTGGTGATCGCATTAATTAAATTATGATGTTGATAAAGCTGCAGTTCGTTTCTGAACATTCACTAAGCCAGTTCTTATGGTACTCAGGGAGGAGATGAGGTGGCAACATTGGCTGACTCCGGACGCACGTTCTTCGGATAACACTTTAAAAATGTATACTTTATCAAGGTATTTCTGATGATTCCTTAGGGACTAAGAACAATTTGCATAAATCTGTACTAGTCACAACTAGAATTTGTGTTAATTGAGGTCCTCATTGGACGCACACCTGAGACGAACTGCTTTGTTTCAGCGGGAATGTGGGATTGTGTCAACATGCCAGATTTTAGGGCATAAAGCAAGGGTGGTACCCATAAAATCTGCTTTCTTTATATAAATAAATCTTCCAACAACTTAATTGTTAACTGTCTATTTTGATGGTTGGTAGAGCTGGAAATTTTACAACTTTTCGTAGAAAGTATATTGTAATCACTACAAAGCGATGTCTACTAGCCACGGCTCGTAAGCCGAAAGAAAGTCATCATCTCAAGAATTTCGGGTCTCACATTGACCGCTCCCATAGCTTAGATGGTTAATATGTCTGTTCTAGATAATCAGAAGACGTGGTTTGGAATCAGGTTGGGAGCGAACATGTTTTGAGATAAATCAATCTACGTAAACATTTGTTAGGTTGTTGTTATTTGGATGACGTTTGACCATGTCTCCTGATCCTATCTCGCTGGATCGTAAGTTAAGACGTCGTGGGTGGTAAACCTTTAATTATTAATCCTAACACTCTGAAATTTTTAGATCATTAGTGATTTTTATAAAGGAATAACGGCCAGCGATCAAGACTCTGGCCACTAACTAGGATATCGATGTTTTCTGGCAGCTTGCACTTGAAAGCTGGCTCTGTTCTAGTTTTAGCCAGCTCACCACATTCGATCACGTCATTTAAGGTTAGCCGTTATAGTAGTCAAACGCTATACTATCTAGGTTAGAAATCTATAAATAGTAGCCATCGTAAAAGTTTACAATAAACATGTACAATATAATAAAAGTTAATCTATTTAAACATGTTTCAGTGGCGCTTATTAGGAGAGCTATGTTCTATGTATGTGTAGTGGATTGATACAGGCTGACGATGAATTTATTTAAAGACAATTATGTGTCATACGTACTTTAAAAAGTTGTAACGAAGAAATTTGGTTGTTGATTCTCAAATTCTTGAATAAAGTCGGTCTCCCTTTACGCTACTTCGGTGAAATGCTCTTTATACTGCTAGATATCATATCATTGCAAGCAATCTAAAGAGAACTATTTTATTTTTATAACCTTGATATTTCTCACCTAATGTTGCATTTTTATTTATTTATCCATTATTCAAGCATTTAACTCGCAGCTTCAAATTAATAATAATAATAATAATAATAATAATAATAATAATAATAATATGTTTATTAACCAAAAATACATTACAAAGGAAACAAAGAGTAACATCAACGAGAAACAGTAGTTAAAATTTTCCAATAATCAGATACAGCGGCCCCACACTAGGCTCAAGGCCCGTGTCGTGGAGACCAAAATTTAAAGATTTCCATAGATACTACATTAGACATAATACAAGAAATTAGAGGTATCCTTGTAATTTAGAAACTTAGAAATTAGATAAGTAATCAATATATAGTAGGAACTTGATGTGTTTGAATTTGAGTGTTGTTTGTATGTTTATGTGAGTAAAAAAATTGACGTAACCCTCATTTTCTTCACCCTACGACCCCTCAGAGCTCTGCACATTTGTTACCAGTTATGCAAGGGGTCACGTGACAGTGACAGCTGTCACTTGGCAGCGCGCTCTGTCAGTTGACAGTGGGCCGCGGTTGGGGACGTCAATCAAGCGTTCATCCGATGGAAAGCTAAGGAATCCATAGGCGACGGTAACTGCTTACCATCAGGCGGGCCGTTTGCCTGTTTGCCACCTATGGCATAAAAAAAAAAAAAAAAAAAAAAAATCGAAGGAAGTATTAGCTGGTCCAGAATTAGATTTGAGTCACTGGACGCTTCTGGAATTTGAATTGTTTGAAGATTCTTAGCTGTCACGTTGTAAAAGCTTTCGAGTTTTGAATGTTTTTGTATCATTGTGTTATTTCTATCATTAATACCTACGATTTTATGTTGAGCAATCTAGTTTATTGTTGATTTTACAGTCTTGGCTTTTATTATCTTTTCAGCTAAAACAAGATTCCCACACAATTTGCCAAAGCGTCTATATCTTGTTTCATGGAAATATTCACTTTAATGGCAAAAAAAGTAAATTGTAAATCGAGTGTAACAAATGACTCAAAACCTACATAAGTCTAGCAATCTTTACGATGTTTACAAAATATACGCCATCCTGATTCCCACCGATTCCCTCATGCAAATTCGTATTTTCTGTTTGAAATGTATTTCCATTTGGACCGCAAACATTAACATCATTTTATTATCCTTTCCAGTGAGCGATCCCAACTAATCGTCCCTTGTAATACCATTGTTAAATATACGCATTGTAGCCGCAATATATTCTGTTGGGGTATCGTAGTTTGCCATAATTTGCGTTTTGATTTCGCACGCTATCCCTATGATCTAATATTTAAATTAGGTAATGTTATATGTTTACTTAGCACTTTTAGTTTTATTGTCTATGATATTGGCATTGTTATTTCTTTAGTTGAATGTCTTTTGTCATAAGGCTTTGTAATGATACGTTCATTACTCGTTTTTCTGTTTTGAGATGCGAAGCTAATTTCTCTTCAGGTAGGATTGATGATTTTCCATAAAAATATACCTGTACTCGGATTTAAATAGCGGTAGTTTTATAGTACAAGTTCAAATAACCGATATTTATTGCACTTATATTTTATGTCTACCATTTTTTGTAATTGTCGTGGGAACGTTCAATTGTGTCGAATTAAAATTATTGACCGATAGAAGGTGAGCGATCGTAAATCTTTATCGTTGTCATAAATCTTGAGAAGTCATAAATCAAAATTAAAAATGAAAACAGGAAAAGTATTGTACTGAGAACAAATTTAATAACGATATTTGTTATCTTTTATTCTATAATGTATAATATTATTACTTATTCTAATGACTTGACGAAACTGCCTATTTGTTTTCTTATTGTCTTAGCAATGTGATCATACTCATTTCGCATTCATGTCTGGAAAAGCTAAACTTTGGTTTGTCTCGCAACATCCTTTGCTTGCGGCTTTGAGTCATTGTTTTCTGATTGGTATTCTATTTTAAGATCTCCCTTCACATTGAATCTATAAACTGAATGAGCTTTTTATATCGTCTAAGTATTTGTATTATTTACTGATTTCTCTTTAATATATCGCTATATTTTTTTCTGTTAATTATGTTTCTATATTGTATAAAAGTCTCTTTCAATCTAAATCTAGTCTTTTAAATAAATTTAGACACGTTCGGTCATGTGTAAGAACGTTCAAATATATATTCAACTATAAATATTACGTAGAAAAATTCCTGCCTTTATCATCAGAACTTACCAAACTTTTAATACGTGACATCTATTTCTAAAAAGTTACTCTTCAAACATCCCCATTTTTTCCTAAAGAGCAAATGCCAAATCGTGTGAAAATATCGAACTTACACACGCCGTTTGGGTTCATCCATAGTTTTTGTATTTCTAATCTTTGCTCGGGGACATGCCACGTGCTCCTCCCATTCCGCCCCATAATTTTAATTACACGCTATGTCACTTTTATTACCTTTACCATAAGGGTGATTTTAATGTGAGTTAGTCACGAAGTGTCAACTGGATGTGGATCCACTTTTTCGCTCGATTGCACACTTGTTTAGGGTTTAATAGATTTACAGTGAAATTCAATTTTGGTGTGGTGGGTTTGGTTGTTTAACAAGCCCTCAGTTGTCAGGTTTGATAGGTGTCTGGGGCTATAAATACCTCACTGGTTTTGGATTTAATACGTCTGTTTTGGTATACATTCAATTACGTACGTGTGATTATGCTTTTA
Organism: Crocallis elinguaria; assembly: GCA_907269065.1. Lineage (NCBI taxonomy): Eukaryota > Metazoa > Arthropoda > Insecta > Lepidoptera > Geometridae > Crocallis > Crocallis elinguaria. The sequence continues at coordinate 2,353,010 of OU026079.1, read as the reverse complement.
TTATTAAAATTTACCGACGGCTTTTATTTATATCTCATCAAGAAACTGAAAGAATAGCATAGGAGAAGGTTATATTAATTTAGCTACCTCAAATACATACCAATTTTGATCACACTGTCTTAAAAAACATAATTAGGTATGCTGTAATTCGTCTTCCCCACGCTATCGCAAAGAACGATTGAATTTTGTCTGCTGTTTCACTTTTAACTCATTTGAAATCATAAAAGTTTCATCCCCATAATTGTTATCATCAGCAATTTTTATGATGTTTCTGTTAATGTCAAAACTGATCAAACTTGTCAGCTGACACATATAAGACAAAAATAATTATGTCAACAGCACAGATTCTTGCATTACAAAATTTAACTAAACTGTTTAAAACGCAGATTAATTAAAGAGTAAATGATCATTAAAGAGTAAATGCCATCGTTTAATACTACAAAAATATTGCAATTGATAAAAATAATATCAGAGCAAAAATAATAAAACTCACTATCTGGAACATCGTCCCTATCAGCGGAATCACACTGAGAAAACAATTTATCTACTGTATTTTCTGCTGAGGGATGAAACCGTAGGAGGGCAATATTGTCACGATACTAGAATCGAAAAAGGCTCTTCATAAAATAGGCTTGAATTAAAAAAAAAAACAATAAAATATTTTGTACTTTTTAGATGAGCCATATTCATCGAGCGCAAAGCATTACACAGTTCATGATTGTATCTACTATTTGAATAGATTCTCAATTTGATCCAGTTTTTATATACGTTACGTCAGTTGATAACTCCAGCGTTTCTTTAAGCCTATACTTCTATCTATCATCATATAATTATATATCTATACTTTTTTAGCTGAAAGGGTATTTAAAACATATTATTATAACTTTGTCTAAAAACAGATCATGGAAACCTAAGGATTCGTTTTCTATACAATCGTTTTGATCGCCTATCGTTTGCTACCTATATGAACAATTGAACATTCTTGGGTAAAATTGTCTGATTTACTTATTTTTCAACTTCAACTAAAACAAACTTTTTTGAACTTAAATTAAGGCAACTCCACGAATAGAAAAATGTAGGCAAACTCATACTTGTCTTTCAAGTCTTTCATTGTGTATTTATGCCGTTTAATAATTCAAGAACCACATTACATTTGCGCTTTACATACGATAATGACTTTTCGTACGCCACGACGACTTGACATGAGTCTATTCTATACTTACCGTATCACCATCGATCATATATGAAATAGTACCTGTTCAAACCACTACCGCATTGTTCGCGTCGTCTGCTGGGGTGCGTTCATTACTGTGTTCCGGTTTGATGAGCAAAAGTTACTTGTCCTATGCAACTTAATACCAGAATTGTCTGGGTAACGAGCGCAGTTCCACGTAGGCATTCTCGAAGTTCTAAGGCTCAGCATTTGTTATAGGCAGTTGTTGTGCTTACGCTCAGGGAAACGACCTGTTTGCCTTGTTATATTACAAAAAACATATAAAATAACCAATTTAAAATAACGGTTCGTTTCTCCTGATATAGGTTACATATCTATATCCATATAACCTACATATAGGTTTTCGGTGTCAAATTGAAATTTTGTACTTCCTAATTTTCATATCATTTTATCAGCTTGTGGTGTGTATATATCATGATCATGAATATGATCAGCTTCTATAAAAATTACTAAAGAAATGGTGGCAGGGCGAGGGCCACCGGCCACAGCTCACAACGTTTTTTTAACGTAACATAATAGCTCAGCTCAGCTCTGAATGCGGGTCGGTTTAATTAACACACTGTTCTTTTGATTTTATCTTTTGAAATGACTTCACTACGCATCCACTTGATCGATAGCTCTTCTTTACGAATCGAAACGAATCGCCTTGTTGGGACTGGACCAGTTACTGGAGCCAGTATTGTGGATCACAACTTTCACGGTGTCTTAGAATTGTATGTAGCCTATAAAATTACTGAATTCAATATCAAGCTAGTAAGATGAAATGAAATGTAAACAGAAAGGTATTATTAAAAATTATATTAATTTTACGATGAACTAAGTGACAATAAAATGTTGTAGTGATATTTCTAAATAAATCATTCTGTATATTTTTGGACTCTCTATAACTTACCTACTTCCTGTAACATTTATTGTTATTGATTTGAATCCATTTTTTACCTATAGCTCTAATATCCAATAATTATTTAGTATACGGATACAGGCTTAGCTTAGTTTGGGCCCAGTGCTAATCCTTTTTCTCTGTATAAAATATTATATTGTTGCAGTTACTAAATGGAACATGTTTGTTTTTCTTGTGCTCATCATGGTAATGCTGAATCTGTATGACAATCATTTCTATTGTACTTCCATTCCAATAGTTTGTTTCTAATAAAACATGTTGCAAATGTTACGTTGTTTCATGTTTGGGAAACATTGCAACGAATCTTCTCTATATATGTTTTCAGGAACTTTAGTCTATAGATGAGATGAGATCAGATCAGATAAGTCTTTGTATTCAGATGTTTTGGTTAAGATATTTATGTGTGTATGTACTAGATTGACCGTAAATACGAGATTTTATGACTACTTATGACATTTTACTGTTACTAGACACCCCGCTGGCACTGGATCAAAGTAAATCAGCTCCAACTTCGAAAGAACCAGTCTTATTGTTATAGTTACATACAAAACCGGTCGAAAGGCTGATAACTTCCTGGGCTGAGAAATAACTCGTAGACTACATAGTTACTCGTGTTTCTTATTTTTGTTCGAGCTCACATGCTCTCTTTCCTTTTGCCTTTAACTCTGCAGACGTATTGGTTTTTCTTTGGAGATTATTTTTATTGCTGGCTACAAGTTTATTACGGTTTTGAAATATTTGCGTTGGGTTCTTTGGTGGTTATGTTTGTGACCATTTGTTGTGATAGAAATTTTAAGCAAATTAAACAAAAGCGTAAATAATTAGGTAATTTATGCTTTTTTGACTTGTGACTTGCTTTTGGTCACTCTTAAGTAGTATTCGTAAATCTGATGACTCATCTTTTAATAAATAACAACTTTGTCATCTAAGGATACCAGCAATACCCATGTATTGCAGGTATCCTTAGATACCAGCAATACCCATGTATTGCAGGTATCCTTAGATCATTAGCAATACCATGGGATATTGCTGATGATTTGCTTTCCTGTTAGGCTCTTTTCACTCAACTAGGGTGCTCTAAAAGAATTTAAAGCGCCCACTTATTTCTTACTTATGTAAGAGATAAACTGTGGAGTTTATTCTAAGTTCATTTACTTATACATCGTAAAGGGCTTCGAATAAATAGTCTATGTCTATGTGGTAAAGAGTGATATATTAGTTTAGAGTAAATGCTTTATGTTCTGTGATTTTCACGTAATCAAGAATTAGACATTCGTATCGTTAAAACCTCTTCCTTAGTCTATAACTCATCCAAAGTGTTATCCAAGGTTTGTGTATCTATATTACGATCTTTGTGAAATATTGGAGAAGTCATGACTATTAACGCTGACCCTGAAATTAAATCTTTGAAACCAATTTCTAAATGGTCAAAATTAACTATTAAATGTATATTCAAAGGTTTATTTGAAGATATAATTAGAGCAGAGATTAGATTTAGATTATGGTCTGAATATTATTTAAGTCATGTTTTTAAACAACAATCCAATAATTTATTTAAATAAAGCTTTGATTTAGTAGTTAGTTCTCTATGTAGAGCAAACCATTCAAATTACATCAAAGCATCTATAACATACTTAAATCCAGGTAAGAGATCTAGGTCTGTAATTGCTGAAAAGCAAGAAATTCGTGCAGAAAGTCTTATTTGCACAAAGGAAATAGCACTCGACTTTACTTTCGGAGAAGCGAACAATAATTTTTGATACAACGACGATATAAACGTCGCTAGGAATTGGAAATCAGTTCAGGATATTACTATCTGCATCGGAATTATATATTCTTTTGAATGAATAATTATACAGTTTAATTGCTAATATTAAGCTTTAATAATAAAGATTGAAGAAGTTACAATACATTTCTACGTTGAATCCATAATAATATAGCAGAAGCTGTTGTAGAATATAACATACTAAGAAAACGTCTCTTAAATAAAAAAAACAACACGGAGAGAGATATAAATTGTGAAAATTTGCAATACAAATCGCACTGCAGTGTCTAGTGCAGAGCTTTTTGTGTGCTGGTTAAAAGAAACCAGCTTATTAGCATATTCCATAGGATTCTCACCCCCTTTGCGGTAAAGAGGAGAAACAATACAAAACACAGTCTCAATACTGTCGTGAACAACACATTGACGATTAGAACACACAGTTACACCCGATTTATGAAACAAAATGTTGTTTCATATCGTTGACAAAACGCTAGGCGCACTTACACAAACACAACAGTCATATCGCTGGCTTTGATTAGTAGATCACATGTTTCTATTCACTGCACTGGTGTGGTTTGTATGGGATTTGTATTGATGGATTATTTTGTTGTATTTTGTCGGGTTGGAGGCACAACGCGTGCGGTAGCGGCGGCGGCGCGGCAGAGACTGGTGGCCTGTCGTTGCTTGCCACTTACCCCGGGCGAGGGTTCTATGGAGTCCCGGCTGGTCGATTGCGTTCCTTTTTACGTGGTAATATATTTTGTCTGGGTTACGAGAACAAAGGGTTTGTAGGTTTGAACCTTGGTTTTGGATATATCTGAGAATTTTGTCGTGTAAAACGAAGAGTTTGTATTACAAGCATCACCCATTGTCTAATTTCTTTGATTTTACTGCATATTTAAAAGCTTTGGATCGTTTTCATTTGTGAGTAAAGGACACCGGTTTTTTATTTATTTTTGGGCATAAACGATTGATAAAGCTCGTCTAAAAATTTCACCATCAAGTTCAATAATTGGACCGGTAAATTTATAAATTTAGTTCGTACAGAATCAAATTCAATATATTATAAACCATTATATTAATTAGTACCATCAGTAGTATTTAGGTTTGTAACATCTTTTCAAATATTTAAGTGTAATGATCCAACAATTTCTGCCCAAAATGGAACGTAACCAGAGTCCAGACATTAGCGACACTATCGCCGTCCCTTACTCACAGTAACATAGTCGCGCGTGTTTCTACCCCAAATTCACCCTTCTCATTGCAGGCTTCTATCGCCCAGCTTATTCAGACCCTTACACGCCTCGTGATCGCCCGCTAATTTCTAGGTGACTGGGCTCCATTCTCGCTGGTTTGTTATAGGCCTCGGATTTTAGGGCTAACAAATTAGGAAGGGGAGAAAAAAACCGTTCGAACGTCAGGTTTATTGACATTTCTCTGGGCTATAATTAAGGATTATCGGAGGGTTGGAAAGTTATCGACACAACGTCAAATTTTAGAGCCGATTTTTGTTTCAATTAGTACCTCGGATGGGCAATCAAATGAGGTGGTAAAAGTGCTGTAATTTTTAACGATACTGACGATCACTCGATTTATTTTGTAGGAAGATTGTATCTTAATTGACTGTTAATTAAGTTATTACTGAGGAGGGAAAACGCGTTGTTTCTTGAATTCATTGGAGAGCTTCATTTTATTATTTGAACCGTTCAAATGTTTTTTTAGGATAGTAGGTACTTGTAGCTATGAAGCCTTAATTTCTGAAGGTATCGAAAAACTCAACGTAGGTATTACGTATCTATCTATTACAATAAAACTATAACAGGTCCAATTCTGTACATTGTAGATATTTTGAAAATTCATTTGGCTTCAGTATCGATCATACTGCTCTATATCCTATGCCTAGATAGACCTTTATGAGGGCATCTAAAGCCAGCAAAGATGTCTTCATTTCTTCACGCCCTTCCTGCGTACACACATAGCATGCGATCGTGAAACAACCATATGCTATAAAAATAATGTATAAAATATGTTTTATGCTATAAAACTATGTATTGATATCTAATATATGCTTACATTTGACCACGATCTCACCTGATGTTTAGTGACGATGCGATCGACGATGTGGCACGCTTGCCTAGAAGAAACCTATTCACTCTCGTCTTGAAAACTACATAATATGGTGAATAATCAGGTGAGATCGTGGTCAAATGTAAGCATATATTAGATAAAAAATTGCTTTAAATTCGGATTAAAAATGTAGTAAGTGCCAAAAGAGTTATTTGGGTCTAACTAAATATCTAATGGTTTTTAGGGAGTATTTTTATGAAGGCTCAGTAACGCGCTCACATTGACCAACATGCGTTGCTTACGCAGAAGTACAAGAAATATTCATGATAATAATCTGAAGACACAGCTCTACATTTCACTCATACCTATCTAAACCGTAAAGACCCAAATACAGCATAGTCCACAAACGATCGTGTGGTGCGGGCCCGCAGCCACGGTTTATGATACGGATTATCCCGTCTCTTCCGTGTGCTGGCAATGGGCATCAGCTTTCTCTTGGATCGTCATCTTATTCTACTACGATCACCAAAACACGTGCCAAGTGATGAATTATGGAAATTGCCACCTTAGAGGAAAATCTATTTTCAGCGGTGGATATCTTCCGGATGAAGGTGAATAAAAATAGTAAGTGAAAAAGCCGAAAATATTTAAAAAAAACTTCATGTGATGTTTTTTCAAACCCTCTATTTTAAATGTTAACTTATACTTGCGCCACCTAAGTAAGTAGTTACTTAGCTTTCTTGAAGAAAGTTACGTGGATACGCCACCACCGCAGCCATTGCCTTAAAATTGAATATAACTTAACCTAACTTAGAGTAATGTCAAAGAAGTTCGCAGGTATTCCGCTAGATGTCACTGGGTCACAAAATTTAGCGTGTTGATAAAATAGAGTTCATGGTTAATATTAATAGGGATATTCTAACATCCTTACTAATAAACAGTGTTTATGGTATGGTAGTTACGTAATGCTTTGTCTTTATTGTTCTTTGACAATTTTAAACTGAATCGAAAGAGGCTAAACATTGTGTAACTATTTAACCGTTATACAGTGTTTACTAGTAAGGCTGTAAGTTATGTGTTGCTTTGCTCTGCTTTCATATTAACCTTTATATAATCTTGATGCGAAGCGATCGGTACAATGAGCTGCTCAAGTCAACAAAGTTTAAACAAAGACGTGTAGATTAACTAGCCCATAATGTGCTAGGTAATCTACATTTTGTTTGAACTTTTGTTGTTCTTTGTTTGAAATTTCTGATTTTAGACGGTCTACCGTCGGTATTATAGAGCTGTGTGGCCTGGAGCTAAGAATTTTATCAATATAGTTAATATATTAAGTAATAATTATTATAGTAAGTACTAGCTGCTGCCCCACGGTTTCTCTCACGTGATATTGGATTTCAAATTTTTTATTGTTTTGCGCGGAACCCTAATTCTTTTTCTAAAATAAAAGTAGCTTAAGTTACTCCTTGTAACATCAGCTATCTGCCAGTGAAATTCCCGTCAAAATCAGCCCAGCCGTTTCGGAGATTACCCGGAACAAACAGACAGACAGACAGACAAAAATTTAAAAAATGGTTGTTTTGTTATAGGTACCGTATATACTTTCATATGCATTTGGTAAAAAGCTGTTATTTTGATATTGCAAACAGACACTTCAGTTTAATTTATTTGTATAGACTATACTTAGATAGGTTAGCTACATAGGCGGTGAGTATAGATACTTGTATCGATATATATATGATAAATACAACACAATAATTCTTTACCCTTTTTATTGTTTCATATTATGCCAAATGAAATTCGATTATTTTACAATAAAACTTACTTACAAAGTTATACATTTTTATAACATAATACTTACGGTCTACTGTATACAAAACTTAAAAGTAAAATCTATTTATATTTTATACAAAAGTATAAAAAAATCACCGAAAATGACTGGGCAACCGATAAGTTTTAAAAAGTTTAGAGCCTAAACCCCGCTTTCCACTGTGAGCTATAAGATAAAATTACGTGAAATGTCATTCTTAATCTCAATATGCTTGTAACAAAATTATTTACAACGAAATAAAAGTAACGGAAAGAATTATACTAAACATGTTTTCTAGAATTTTTTGTAAAATTTGTATTATGAACTGTGTGTGTGGTCTTACCTACATTTTGTTTTATTTAAACTAGCTGCTATAAATATTTGTACAGCTATTTATACTTAAAACTAGATAAAGCTTTTTATGGACGGAGAATAATAGAAAACATTACTTTTGTCTGAATAGGAAATGAATACATAATTTTATTACGACGACAATAACTATTCAAATAACAATAAATTGCCAAAACTTTACATCATGACATTACGATTATAAATTTGACGTTTACGGAATGTTTTGATATCGATGATAGTATTAAAAAAAAGCAAAAATTCGGTTATAATATAATTTTTTATGCGAATAATAATAATTGTTTAAATATTTCAGACAAAAATGATGTTTATAGAGTTACAATAAAATAATAGGCAAGTCAACAATGTGAGGTAGATTGTTAGTACAAGTAATAATAGTCGTGATGAAAAATAAAAAAAAAGATTTAAGTGAAACTTATTATTATTATTATCAGTCACTTCCCTAAAAGGGAATTTGTGTGATGATAGAAATTATTTACAAGATTAACATCTAACGCTATTTTATAGCTAAGACATAGCTCGCAGTGGAATGTTTACCTCATAATATAGAGCCGTTTGAATATGGTTCTCGTAAACGGTTTTGAACGGTTGAATTGTTAAACTATGCTTTGTCTCTTTTGACTCAATTAAAATTGTCAAAGAATAACAAAGGCAAAATATAGTTTAAATACTCAATCGTAAGGTCCCTAATTTTTAAAGATACAGACTGAACTATTGTGACATTTTATTAATTTACTAATTGATTTGTATCGTTGTCATATTAGTATGAATAGTATACAATCTCAATTGTATTGTTTATGTCAATGAAAGTATCTACCTACTGTCGGTCTTGGCCTAACTCATAACTAATTATAAATTATCATAATAAACGCATGCCACCCATGCCTCACCTGCGTGTAACACCGTAGCCATCGAGATACTAACCCCAAGAGATGAAATACTGTACTATCCAATCTCACAACAATGTATTGATTTTGCTATAACTAATATCAGCGCCCGGGTAACGGCGCGAGGCGGTGGCTGTGCCAATGTCTAGGCAAAAATGGTGAAATTTATTTCATGCAAACCAAACGTTACTGCAACTCTTGAGGACAGTATCTCTATGACCGTATCAAAGCAAATAAATATACATAATACTTATTTAATTGTGATTTGTATTTAGTTATTTGTTTAAAAATATCTTGTAGTAATATTTATAAAAGAACGTTTTAAGAAGATATTCTGAATAGTATTACAGAAATTGAGCACCATTTTCAAACGTCTATACATATTTTTATAAAACAATGGCTAAACTGTACAAAATTTTCTAAAATTATAAACGTTAAAGACATTCTCAGTCTAATTGTAACATTCTTAATTCCTACAAAGAGTAACATTTACACCAAAATGACACCAGCTTTCAAAATTGTAACGCCAAAACATATTTGCCAAACAGACAAAAATTTGAAGAAAACTCAAACACGACTGCGTGACGTAATAAGGTAGTTTTTGGCTAAATTTAAACGCAGGCCTCCATAATAGTTGACAAACTTGGCAGATTTTTTTAAAATTTAACTTAAATACCCAATAATTTCGTTACTTTTTTAAATCTTGCGCATCGTTTACATAGAGCCCCGTTTATTAACCGTAACCAAGAATTTTACTCAATTATTGATTCTCTCGCTCAAGTATTTACTTTACAGTCGGAGAATTAAAGATACCAAATTGAGTTTTGGAGGTTAGCCCAGTTTTTTTGGAATAACTTTTAAAAATATGGCTATACCTACTCTCGAGTCAAGCTCAAGGTGACGGCTAAGAATACGGATGGTAGATGATATTTTTCGACATTGACACGTACCCAACCCATTCAAGCTACGTTGTAATGACTAAAAAATGTCTTTCTCGAGTACCTACTCAATATGAACAAGACAAAATAAAAAAAAATACAGGCTATAGGTTTTTAGATTGACAGCTATTGCACTTTTTCTTTTTCTGTATCGTGTGGCATGTGACCATTTGTGTATCCATTTTTCAAGTGGCCGTTTTCGCTTATGATATATCCGTTTTCACATTTTACAAAACCATTTGTCAAATGACCGTTTTGTAAATACCCATTTCGTAAATGGCCATTTTCGGTTTTCAAGTGGCCGTTTTCGCTTGCCAAATGACCGTTTATGGGTTTCAAGTGGCCATTTTCAGTTGCCAAATGACCGTTTATGGGTTTCAAGTGGCCATTTTCAGTTGCCAAATGACCGTTTATGGGTTTCAAGTGGCCATTTTCGGTTGCAAAGTGACCGTTTACAGTTTTCAAGTGGCCGTTTTCAATTGGCAGGTGACCATTTGTGGTTTTCACGTCGTTGTTGTTGGTTTCTCTGGGTTTCTTGGGGATTTTATCTTTGTATGCTTGTATGTAAAAGTTCGTGAAGAGGACGATGAATATAGTTGAGTGGAGAATGAGGCCGGAAGCGATGATCCTGGAATGGAACAAAAGAATTTGTGATAAGTGACTTTACAAAATATTTGAATGTAGTTTTTCATAATTCTAAAATCGATAACATGATTGCTAAGAATAAATATCTATCTCTAATAGATCCTGATGAATCACCCTGTATATTATTTTCTTTAATCGTCCTTCTACTGGGCCATAGCCACTTCAAATTCTTTATTAGGTACTACTGAGTACTGACTGGTATTTATGACCTAGTTGGCATAACCACACGTAACTTTGAGCCTAAGATTCACTAATACAGCTCTAAACGAGATTTGGGGCCGACATGAAACATTATCACTAACGATTTGAGAGTGAAGGCGTGGAACTTTCACTTTACGCATTATCATTACTAAAAAAACACAACAGGTTATAAAAAATAATGATTGCTATTTTTAACAAGCTAATTGAAAAGCTTCACTTGTAACTAATTAACGAACAATGTAATAATATCTTAAAAGTCAATTTTACTTCTAATTGTCGTTTCAAAATGAAACTTTGTATGTATATGTAGTTTGGATGAACATACAATAATTTGGTTTGTAGAAACATCAAGCAATGTAACAAACACTTATATCATGTAGTACCACCGCTTTGCTCGTGAAGTATGCCACCAAGCAGTAATGTGCAAGCGTTACTGTGTTCCGGTTTGATGAGCAGAGTAGCCAGTGTAATTGACGAGTACCTTTTTCCTTTTCCTCTCGAACGGTTCTTTAAGATGAAATGGGCACCTAATAATTCGATTTTTATGAGTGCTTTTGCCTCCTATGAAAAAGTGATTGTGGTTCGATGGTTTCAAATGCAACTATACTAATTCAAATTACTGGTAGTGGGCTAGAACATTTGGATTATCTATAGGCCTACTTGGGCTTGTAGATTATCCAACTGTTTTTGTAGCTAGCTAGGTTAGAGTTAGTTAGTAGTGTTTATTTATGTATTAGCTAGTTAATATAATCAATTTGTTAGTTAAAAAAAAATTCAAATTCTGTTTCTTCGAGTCTTCATCTTTGACATTTTAAAAGGGCAACCGAAGTAAAAATGATTAAATTATTTTATTATTTGAAAAAAAAAAAATGCTGGTGTACCATAATCAATTAAATTAGCAGGTAAAAAACTAACTGGTAACTAAAAGGCTACAGGAAAACTGTTACATTTATTTTAAACTCGTATACGATTAATGATGACAAATGGCGTAATGATAATTTTAATTATATCATTATTTAAAGTTTTAAAAACGCGTAAGTGGCTCATGACGCGTGAATGGAAAGTTGTAGGTATCTTCACTTTATTATACATTTTTATTTTATTTGCACTGTATAATACTTACTTCAATACCCTTCACTTTTTGCAGTAAAAAACGAGATGCGTGTTATCATTGAGATTGTGGTAGAGACGCATTTTAAAGACAGCAGTAACTACGACATCGCATCGAATCTATTCGAATAACGAATAAAATTGATACAATCATACTGGTTTTGATTAACTTTGGCACGAAGGGAGATTATATAGAAGAGTTATTTTCATTTTCAAGTGTTATAACACGTTCTTTTTAACCGACTTCCAAAAAAGCAGGAGGTTATCAATTCGTCGGGTATTTTTTTTTTTTTAATGTTTGTTACCTCAGATCTCGGTCATTTATAAACTGATTTGGAAAATTATTTTTTTATTTCAAAGGGTATACTTTCATATTGGTCCCATAGAAATTTCATTAAAATCGGTTCAGTAGTTTGTCACTGAAGTGGGTTCTTCGCTTTTTTAAAGCAATTTTTATAATTTCCAGCTTATTGTGAGTTCGTTTTGGCAGGCTTCGTTTTGGCAGGCTTGTAGCGCTTTCATTGTATGTTTACTTATAGGTATTAGTCATGACAGTAGAGTATCAACATGACTATAAGCACGGTTATACTTTCTAACCGTTACTGCCGATAACTGAGGCTGATACGGAAGCTTCGACGCGTGAGTTTTCGTAATCGGGGGACATTTATTTTACGTGTGGGGATCTGCTTATGTTCCGGTTTGAAAGTGTCTCACATCCAGGCTTTATCCGGAGAAGGTGCGTCTGAATTCAAATTTCGAGCAGTAATGCGCGCGATTGTTTCTATTTGGATGTATATGCTTCTAGTATCTCACGCGATAGGCTCTACTCTCGGCTCTGCGGCGCGAGTACGGAAGTCGGTTCGATAAATTTGTCGAACCGAAAAACTCGACAAATTTATCGAATTTTGCGAGTACCGAAATCTGATCGTAAAGTATTGTAGTAGCTCTATATTCTCTTTGGATTCGACCTAGCATTTCGATACATTTGTCGATTGTTTCGAGGCTCGATAAATCCCACGTTATCGATTTGAACTGTCATTTTTATCGAATTTTGTCGAATATTATCGACCCGAATAGATCCGTACTTGCGCCGCTGCTCTCGTACGGCACGCGACTCTACTCTCGTGTAACGCCTCATCAAGACCAGCTCTTTACTCAGGGTTTAATTTTACTGCTTATTTTTTATTTATTTATTTTATTTTATTAGGGATAACCAACAGTTGTACTTCAATAATAATACTAGGTATATCTAGTCTGAATAATATATCAATCCAGAATTACTAACCACATTACTTATCCACGTATTACAAAAAAGAGTAGATATTGGATTTAGAGATCTCATCGCATTCAGTTTTGTGTCACATAAGTTTATCTGGTGAATCAACCATAACATGTATAATGGATTTTCTTTTAAATAAATAAACGCTTACACTCATACCCCTGCACTAGGATTCCCGGTATCGCAGGTGGCATGGACACACACAGATACACATCACAAACATCCAAGACCCGAGAACAAATTTTATGCTTACACAAAATCTGCCCCGGCCGGGAATCGAACCCGGGACCCCTCGCTTTGTAGGCAGGGTTACTACCAACTTAGCTACGGAGCCGTCGTTTAGTAGCGGACAATGCAGAACCGTCAATGTGCACAAAGTGAGTGTTATAGATGTCACTGATATTTTATCTTGAAACGTAGGCTGATTTAATAGTTAAATGAAATCCCTTTCACTGGCTTGCTGAGTGGCTGTCAGAATACATCGATAGATTCTTGACAACATGGATTCATTTTGAAGGTGGTAACTAGTCAGAGGAGCAGTACAAAATGCCCTAATCATCAGGTGACAATAAATATATATAAGTGTATAACTTACTTTGGATATCCGCAGTCGTATACCAGCGCGCTTATTGAGTGGAAGAGCACCATAAAGAACTGTGCCTGAAAAAAAACAAGTTCGGGTTAGATGGCTTGAAATAATGGATTTATAAAGGTTTTTCTGACGAAATCCGCGCTTGACGCAAAAGCGTTGTTATTATGACAAGCAAACGTACGTTTGCTTGAGCGTCTAAGGTGCCCCTTACGATGCCTGAGCGGTGACGCTGCGTCGTTCTTTTATGTATTACTAGCTGCTCCCCCGCGGTTTCACCCGCGTGGAGATTTTGGATTATAAGGGTTTTATTTTTTTGCGCGTAACCCTAATTTTTTTTCTAAAATTAAAGTAGCATAAGGTATTCCTTGTAATATCAGCTATCTGCCAGTGAAAGTCCCGTCGAAATCGGTCCAGCCAACTGGCAATCGCTTGGAAGCGTGGTTGGGAGAACACGTAGAAGTGTCGTAGAATTAGTTAAATAAATGACAACAAATAACACTAGTGATTAGTCTCTCTGCTGCCACACACCACTGCCCGTGATTCCTATTCAGGCTTGCTCATTATATCGTATGATACGAACAGATAGCTGAGCTTACCTTACTTCAACTGAACTAACATGACTTAAATATTCCTCAGCCGTACTCTATATCTTTCTAACACTGAAAGAGACTGTCTTCAAGCCATTCATTGTAAGAGCTCCCGTACACGAGCGCTCCAATCTACAACATTCCAATCCAACGTTCCAAAAACCACTCGTGTGTGGGGAATCTGAAATGGATTACCTGGAGTGATAGAAATATTGAATACCCAAACGTTCCAAATCCAACATTCCAACTCATCGTAAGTGGCCGATACATCGGTCCAGTTCGCGCTCAGTTGGCAGTATGTACTCGAGGCGCAGCATGACCGAAAAATGTAACAATGGTGCGCTCGGAATGGAAAGACCGATCCGTGGAGTGATGGATTTGGAACACTCGTGTATGGGGGCTCTAAACTGACAGCCACTATAGAACATCTGTAAATTCCGCAACACAACCAGTTCAATATTACTAAAGCTCCAATAAATTCTCCGTAGCGCGGCGAGAGCTAGTCAACGTTGTATCGTATGTCCTACCTTGCGCAAGCGCAGGTCCCGTCTAAGAATTCTAGGTGCGGTAGCGGTCCTTATTGGCCACTTGCATGTACGCAGAAACATTTTTGTCGAGTTACGGAAGCGTTTCGACACTTAACGAGATTTCTAGATGGTTCGACTGGAAGCCTTTATTATACGGATTTCCGTTATGATGTGCCGAGTAAAACGAAATTGTTGAAGTTAATTTTATAATGAGATAATAAAGCTAAATCTAAAATAAGAGAGCTGTCTCTCAAATGCTGATAGAAAACACTGATATAGGTGCTTAGCGATGGATTTTTGTATTGAGGTTGAAAGCTAGACAGCCAAGCACAGGACAATGACCTTGCACCATGGTGTGGTTGCCTCACGTTGTTTTCTTTCAGCCTACATAGTTGTAAGAATAGAAACCTTGACCTATGATCGGCGGGTGCCCCACTATCACTACCATCGCTTCAAAAGGAAGACTTCCAATAGAAAGAGCTTTGTTTTTGATCTAAAGTTTGTGGCATAGTTTTACGATGTTAAGAAAGATTTCTAAATTTTTTTAACAGCAAACATATAACAAGACGGGCAAGTTGATGTAATGTTAAATTGTTAAACGTCAAATTTCTCCCTAAAAATGACAGTACCATTTGCGTGTCATTTTCAGCTTTTTTATCATTGTGATTGTGTCATTATAGATTTAAAATGGGCAGTCATTTTGTAACTTTCATCTTTACCGTAGCTACTGAATGCCTAAACTAAAATATTTAGTAAAAAAAAATAAACTGCATTGCATAATTTACTATTGTAATGTGAGGTTTAGGTACTCTGAAGAATATTTTCTTATTTGCTCTTCTGAACATTTGTATCGGGCACGTAGAATATGAAACTGTCAAATACATACATTCAAACTATAAGTATTAAAATCTGATTCTAGATTGATTCACCATGACTATTCAACTTTGTGTTGGGTCTACAACCGAATGTCCTGCTTTGCAATGCGATGAAAGTACGATTGTTATTTGTGTTGACTAGACTTCAGAGATGACCTTATAAGTCTTGGTCATTCCAAACTGGTAAAAGTGAATTTAAACAATTAGATACTATCTAAATAATATTCTTATTCAAATTAAAAGTGCTTTATGCACATGGGCCCTAAAGGAACATTCATGGAAGTTTTTTGAACGTACTGCAGAAATGTTCAATTTCTAATTTGCTTTTTTGAGACTGAAAAACAATTTGAATAATGTAAATGTAATAAGTAAGAATGATGAAAACTAATTGCATGCCTAATATAACGTACTATGTTATAATGTGGTTAATAAAATAAATTAATTAATTAAATTTAATTTTTTAATCTATACAAATAAAAATATGCCCTTAAGAATTTAATTAAGACGCATATGAAATACTTAGTACAAAGTATATAATATATTATAGTAGATGTGAAAAAAAAATTAAATAAATAAATAAAAATAAAATGAGTCAACATCCCTGTTATCACAAATGAAACAATTTTACTGTATTGAGACACTTAGAAACATTCTATTCTGTAGTTTAGGTAGAAAACAAGTGGAGCGTAAAGCTTAGTGCTTGCAATGCAATCTTAATAGACTATCTCTCAAGGTCAGAACTAGTTTTTGGTGCAGTAATTTTGATGTTGCGCAAGAGCACCAGACGTAAATAAAGCGAGTAGCGGCAAATAGTTATAGCGGTTGCCATTATAATACAAAAAATGAGACGGCTACTTTAAATGCAGTGCAACGCTCGGTGTAATATTTTTTACGCAATAACGAAGATTCTCAATTCAAACGCTTTTTGTGCATTATGTAAAAACTTTTTGCTGAAAAATTAAATTGACGGAAAGAGAAGAGCGCTGATTAATTCAGAATCTAAAGTAATTAGCTTGTATATGTCACAATCTTAAATCTAGATTATACAATCTGAACTTTCAATTACAACATAATAATGAAAAAAATATTGCAAAATCATCATCAGCCGTAAAATATCAACTGCTGAACATTGTATGACTTTTGTAGTACTATTATATGAGTTAAAGACTAACGTCGGAAGCACCGGGCACAATTGTAATATAATACGGATTAATTAAATACCGATTGGCAGTGGCGTATTTAAGGATTGAGCGCCCTGGGCCTACAGGCGCCGCCGCCCTTCCGTCGCGCCGGTCAGTATATACGATAGCCCCGCGTCTTGATGTCTATCAAACTTACACCCACGAGCCCCCACAACCACCTTACGAGATTTCGGCTCGTATTAAGAAACAGTGTTTAACGGCGGCTTAGTTAAACTATGTTTTGTCTTTGTTGTTCTTTGACAATTTTAAACTGAATCGAATGAGAGAAAACACAGTTAACTAAGTGTTCAATCGTTTAACACTGTTTATTAATAAGAGCCTTATTTAGTGTAGGCTTTTTTATATTTCTTCTGCTTGCGCCCGCCGCCCATCGCAGCCTTCCGCCCCGGGCCATGGCCCTTTTGGCCCTAGAGTAAATACGCCCCTGCCGATTGGGTAAGACATAGACAGCCTATTGAGAACACAGGTTAGAGCATAGCATAGCTTTTGTCACAGAACAACAGTCAAAGTAATCTTGCAAACAGCATTTAAACTATCACCCAATAATAAACTTGGGTGATAGATAGCTTTAGATTTTTGTAGATGATATAAACACGCAATAAATTCAGCTCCTCGCCGTATTCTGCCCCCTAAGTTACTCACCAGTTGCAGGGTCGTCAGATGCTTCTTCCACCATAAGTACTTGTGGTATTTAGGCCCCATGGCCGCTCCCATGTAGTACGCGTACATGATGATGTGTACAAGGTTGTTCACGATGTTCGAAAACGTTCCATGACCGCCTGAAAACGATGGTGTTTTTATATTCAAGTTGTTGATTATTGGAAATGCTTTAGCTATTTTCTTGAATTCATATTATAATACAAAATTGCCCGTGTAGTCTCGGCTACGGATGGTAGCACCCCTATCTCTTCCAGTGGGTACCGTAAGAGCTAGCTCAGGGCATATTTGTGTTTAAAGTCCTTACTTCAACCTATTTGTCTAGCCTATGCTAGTATTGCATTACCGTGACAACGCTGCTGTAATAATTGTATATATGAACAAAAAAAAACCAATGAGGACATGACTTTGACACTTAAATGAAATAAATTAGATTTATTTCTCTAAATAGCCAGGCAATTAAGAAGGTTCGTAGATGTAAACTACACATTGGTCATAGGTGAATGCTACTTAACCTTTGTTATCACTGCATTAAATAATAGTATTATATAAAGTAGTCTGCTAACTACCGTAAGATCAAAAGATACTACGTGTCCTTACGTGATAAAGGAGGTAATTTAAAAAATGGTGAAGGTATTCTTACCATGACTGTACATATTTAGAAAGAAAGATCGTGAAGCTATTAGGTTAAGTTTAAAACGCCAGTACCAATGGCGTTATGATCCGTCAACATGGTTCATGAGGCACCTTCAGTATTACTATTCAGCTGTGGAGGTCAGAAATAATGATTATTTTTCTTGTCGTTCTCTGATCCCAATCCCCTTATTGTGTTAGATCACGCTGTCATTTCTAATCAAAAAAATTTGAGCTACATTGACGATGCGCGAACCACAAGTTATTAAAGCAATTGTTATTATTCAACCTAGTACAACTGAAAAAAATTTTACAAGAGCAACTACTTAATCTGGTTCAAGATCACATAAGTCACACGACTAAGACTCAGCTGGATATAATTAACTAGTTTGTTTTCTTCTGGAACTTGCGTGCTGTTGATTGGAGTGAAATTACGCAGGATCCGGAGACGTAGTGCCTTGTATGACATACGTTTGACCCACTTTCATAACTGAGTGAGCGAGTAGATTCTAGACAGGTTCAATGTAATACACTACCATGCAAGACGCTCTTGGTAGCATATAATTTACGAACACCTGAATATAACACGTGGATTGTGTTAAGGGAATATACTTATCCAGACTATATACAAGTTATAATTATCTGAAGCCACCCTGAAGCTTCTGGATGGCTTTCGTGTTGTGGCAGTTGGGAATAGCTGTTCCACATCATCATTTAGCGTCGTTATATGACCAAGAGATGGAATTTTACTGTCTGAAACTTGTATAATCCTATATAACCCTTATCGCCATCAGTATAGGCTATTTACTTTCCTTCGACTGGGATTCATACCTGTTCTCATAATACCAATTAGTCAATAGAAAATGTCTCAAACTGACTAAAGTTATCAAGAGACTAAATCGATTCAAAAGAAGGTCATTAATAGTACTGCCTGGACTGACGCTGGTTAACGATAAGTTTTTTATTCTTACCAGCAATAAACTTGACCAGCAGCCAGGCCTCGAATGGCGTCAGCGAGTGGTGGTACAGGTGGAGCCACGTGATTTGAGTCTTCTTCTTGCGGAGCACGAAGAACATCGTGTCCGCGAACTCCGAGAGCTTGGAGAAATAGTATACCCAGCAAAGGTGTAGCATCTGGAAGAAGGAACTGAAGATAAAATATGGTTTTGAAGGGAATAATTTAGTAAGAATATATTTGAGTTGAAATTTAAACACGCCGCGGATAGTTAAAATATTGAGCTGCGTTTCAGAATGGCAGTTAGTCACATAGATGAGAAAACGAATGTAAGTCTAAATTAATATAATTCAGTGCATGACATCAATAAGGCTCAATATTGACGGCTCCATAGCTAAGTTGGTAGTAACTCTGCCTACAAAGCATTCGGTATGCAGACTTCGATTCCCGCCGGGGCAGATTTTGTGAAGCATAAAGTTTGTTCTCGAGTCTTGGTTGTTTGTGATGTGTATGTCCATGGCACCTGCGACACAGGGAATCCTAGTGCGGGGGTGCTATGAGTGTGTAAGCGTTTATGTTATGTTTATGTTTTATGTTAATAAAATTTATTTAGAATGATGGCAGTAGTTTAAAAAGATATAGAAGATCTTTTATTACAAAATTCAGTATGCTAAAGTCAGAATATAAGCTCACGAATTCCTCCTTTGGGTACTTTGGTTTACCATCGATAACGTAAGAACTTATTTGATCTCTTCAAGCTTTCCCAGAAATGTGACTTGCTCTTTGTCTGAAACTCTGAATATGCTTGTTAAATTCTTGCAACTACGACGGAACCAATAAGGAAAGCTAGTACAAACATCTGCAATATGTTATGGCCTTATTCAGCCACGAATGTTAAATTGTTCAATGCCACCGGAAGGAAGCAGATTATCTCTAAAAGGATATTCTTAACGAGTAAAGTCTATGTCTACGTCTAGAGTCTGCGTATGGCTATCTATCTGTATCTCATCTTACCTTTGTTAAGATATCGTTACCTTGAACTTAGATACAAAGCAACTCATGATCTGATAAACTAAGAGCTATACTTAAATGTGATAATCTCATATCAGATGTCAGTTAAATGTTATTTTATGTTGTTTCTGTTGTAAAACAACAACAGTACGTAGCAGATGTGTTGAGTATTTCTTAATGATTGTGTTAGTCTACTTTGTTCTTTGTGTCACAATTATGATAGGTCGACTTACTTTCTGTACAGCATGAATGTTGAGGATACGATCCTCGTAAAGTGTTTAATGTTTGTGCTCTTAAAAACTTAAACGTCTGTTGTGGAAATCTCAAGAATAAAACAATATTTGTGCATAAAATGTGATCATCTCATATCAGATGTCATTTAAATGTACCTAATTTTTTGTTGTTTCTGTTTTCAGATAATCAGGGTTTATCAAAACCCTCGCAGATGAGGTTAACTATATTACGAAGGTTCTCAAAGTAATTATTTTATAATAATGACCAAGAGGAATAAAGTTGTGTTTTATCTGAGATATATACCAATATATGGTCCCACATATATTCATTCGGACCAGAACTGATCACATCGAAAGACTGAAATGAATCCCTTCATAGCATTGAAAGAATGCAATGAATCCTTTCATAGCATTGAAAGAATGCAATGGATCCTTTCATAGCATTGAAAGAATGCAATGAATCCTTTCATAGCATTGAAAGAATGCAATGGATCCTTTCATAGCATTGAAAGAATGCAATGAATCCTTTCATAGCATTGAAAGAATGCAATGGATCCTTTCATAGCATTGAAAGAATGCAATGAATCCTTTCATAGCATTGAAAGAATGCAATGGATCCTTTCATAGCATTGAAAGAATGCAATGAATCCTTTCATAGCATTGAAAGAATGCAATGGATCCTTTCATAGCATTGAAAGAATGCAATGAATCCTTTCATAGCATTGAAAGAATGCAATGGATCCTTTCATAGCATTGAAAGAATGCAATGGATCCTTTCATAGCATTGAAAGAATGCAATGAATCCTTTCATAGCATTGAAAGAATGCAATGAATCCTTTCATAGCATTGAAAGAATGCAATGAATCCTTTCATAGCATTGAAAGAATGCAATAAATCCTTTCATAGCATTGAAAGAATGCAATAAATCCTTTCATAGCATTGAAAGAATGCAATAAATCCTTTCATAGCATTGAAAGAATGCAATAAATCCTTTCATAGCATTGAAAGAATGCAATAAATCCTTTCATAGCATTGAAAGAATGCAATAAATCCTTTCATAGCATTGAAAGAATGCAATGGATCCTTTCATAGCATTGAAAGAATGCAATGGATCCTTTCATAGCATTGAAAGAATGCAATAAATCCTTTCATAGCATTGAAAGAATGCAATGGATCCTTTCATAGCATTGAAAGAATGCAATGGATCCTTTCATAGCATTGAAAGAATGCAATGGATCCTTTCATAGCATTGAAAGAATGCAATAAATCCTTTCATAGCATTGAAAGAATGCAATGAATCCTTTTTTATAATCAAAGCCTTTCATAGCATTGAAAGAATGCAATGGATCTTTTCATTGCATTCTTATGTTTTATTCCCTAAAAACAGTTTTAATTGTAATTTAAAATGACTACATAAATCTTTGTCATGTCCTGTTACACAAGAAAGATACAATTACATTATGTTATTGGTACTATAAGTGGTGATAGAAACGCTGTCCATTTCTTCTGTCAGATATACTACTATTATGATGTAGATCGATTTCACCGTCAAGATTAGAATTGAAAATAATGTATGAGCAATTTTTGTCTTACTTTTGTGATCGATAACTTTACTGATCGATTTAATGAAAAAATACCGGGCTCACCCACGGAAAATTTAGTATAATGAAGGGACTAACGCATAACTTGCTCTAGACAATGTGGATCTTACAAAAAATAAATAAAAACATACTCTAAACATGTAATAAACAGCGTTTTACTCTTGAACATGCATTCGTCACGTGTTTAACCATAAAAAATTACAAATCTTGATTCAAGGAGTGTCTAATCGTTATCTAAATCCATTCTGTTGTAACATTTCTAATCAACAGGGTATAATTATTAGTACAAGTAATTTCAACACTTCACTTCAAACAAAGCATTCGTTTCAGAAGTCATAATCCAAATACTTTACGAGCAACCTTCAAAAACCGCACGCCTATCTCAACCCACACCAAGAAAGCGTAATAAATCAATGGCACCGACTCTGTACTTTCAACGGGTAAATCAAGTGGTGACGTAAGCAACTCTGACCCACAACCACAACTCTTGATGGTGCTTTCACTGTTACGTAAACCAGCAAGTATACGAGAACGTAAACGCGCAAGTTCATGTTACGGTCAAGTACACTTTCGTCGCATAATTGAATTGAATTAATGATGATTCGAGTAATTGATTGAAATTAATGATGATACCGGGATATGTGCAGAAAAAAGGACTTAATTAGACGAAGAGGTTTTATTTGCAAAGAGCTGGGACTTAATGAGATATAATTTAGTAAGTTAATAAGCTTTAATACGAACATTGGGATTGCGCACGTTCCTTTTTAATGCTCATTGAAATACAGCCTCAATTAAGAATACGTAGATCTGATTAATACCTTGAAGATGTCTTCAAGGTATTAATCAGAACTACGTATGTTATTCAAGTAATGTGTTTAGCGGTGTTTAATCCAAATTTGATTTTTCTGCTTCAATGTTTTTCTTTCTTCCTTGAATATGTTTTTTATTACCACAGCAGTTTAAATTTCAGCCCTATTTTACTTGATATTAAGAGATGATGTGTGCGGTTTTTTGAAAAAGAAGTTTTTGATTTCCCGGGAAATCTCGAGAAATGAAGCTTGAGAATTCTTGAAAACTGAGAATTGTGAAACCTTGAAAAATTATAAACCCAACATACAACGTACCTACAGTAATTATGTCATTATACACCATAGATATCATAGAAGAAGGTATACAATTGACGTACAAGTTTGTCTAGACAGTCATATATTACATTGATTGACGTTGATTACGCATAGAATATAAATAATAAATTGGAAAAACTAGTTTTGCTAAAAATCCGGTTCATTCAATCACCATAATTATACAGTTCGATTCGCTAATACGAAGGTCGAGAGGTCATTCACATAATAACCTAAACAATGATATATAACAGCGTCTTGGAAAATCAACGGAATTAGATAATACGGCCAAATGTTTACAGTTTTTTATTTTGGTTATTAAATGAATGTCGGTTTTTTAACCAATAAGAAGAGGTGAGCTTAAAGAGAGCGTGATGATTTAAATTCTTTCTGAGAAGGTTCAGCTGCGAACCAGTAGACCATTGGAAGTACTTTGATTGTATCTTACGATACGAGTTTGCGAGAAATTAAGATACAAATAGGCGGGGGAGAGATGTAACTCATGTTCAGCAATAAATTTAACTAACTAGTACATAAAAAAAATTCAAGTAATTTCAAAAATCAATTTACAATTTTGTGTATGGTATGGATAATAATGTAGGTCCATAACTAACATAACATAACTATCAGATAAAAAAATAAATCAAATGCACACCCATTAAAAAAGTACAAATTTTGACAAATAAAAAAGCAAATTAAATCAAATGTCCTAAAACAAAATGTATAATAAAATGTTAAACTTTAACCTTTACTTAACTTTACATTAAATAATTCTTTAATTGACTAAAAGTTACGCTCTAGTAACCATGTGAAAGCTTATTCCAAAATTGAATATCCATGTCCATTTTATAATTCAACATCCGTATTCACTCCTCTTCCCTAAGGCCTTAGCAGACAATAAGCGAAGTGTCATTTCACTTTCATCCACCTCGACACATAGGTACCACGCTTAGCAACTATGCCGGTATAAAAAAACTTAGTATTGTAACTAATCGACGGAATGTCGAACCTTTTTTTATTGAGGCAAGGTGCTAAAATGTCGTTAGTCCCATGGGTATTGACAGAGCAAACAAATATTCGAAAGTTACTGAGAAGCTGGTGCCGTTGTGAACTTGACCGTAAGAGGAATAGAGAATGCACATGAGCCGTTCAATATTGATGAAATCATCTTTACGTAAGACCTGTTTAGTATGAAGTCGACAAAAAAGTCAAGTAAAAAAAAAACTTTCTTTTGAACTTTAGGTATATTTATAAATATTATTTTTTTATATATCTATACAAGTAAATGAAATTGAAGTGTCTGTTTATAATATAAAAATAACAGCTTTTCACTAAATGCATATGAAAGTATAGGTATATGGTATCTATAGCAAATGACGTATCTAACGAACTTGACCGTAAGAGGAATAGAGAATGCACATGAGCCGTTCAATATTGATGAAATCATCTTTACGTAAGACCTGTTTAGTATGAAGTCGACAAAAAAGTCAAGTAAAAAAAAAACTTTCTTTTGAACTTTAGGTATATTTATAAATATTATTTTTTTATATATCTATACAAGTAAATGAAATTGAAGTGTCTGTTTATAATATAAAAATAACAGCTTTTCACTAAATGCATATGAAAGTATAGGTATATGGTATCTATAGCAAATGACGTATCTTTGTAATGTTATTTCAGCAAATTCACCGAATGCGATTGTTCATTATCTTCAAAAATGGTGAGATGCGTGAGCGAGAAAGCGGCGCGGAGTATCCTGCCCTTAAATACACTCGTAATATGACACAATAATTCAATATTTTGCGCGAAACCAATACACACCAAATAACTAAAAACAATATAAAAGTAGCTTAATCTGTATAATTCAATTTCAGTAAGGCAAAAAATAATTGAAAATGTGAAATAATACTATTATAACAGGCATTATAATTGTTCTCGAAGGATTTGTATTTTATATTTTCTCCTACAGTACAACAGTAGCTCAACTTTTATTTATAATTATTAATTTAACAGTCAAATATCTCTTAAAGTAGGCGTCCCAAATTCCATTCATCAAAGAAAGTAGATATATAAATAATCCATTCACCAGATTTCATCTAATCTGGTATTGGGTAACAACATACTTAGAATAGGCAATTATTTTGCACTATCTATATTAACCAAGAGTTTTTATTCTACGCTCGTTATCTGAATGGAAGCTGACGGTTCCCGCTTTCTATTGCTATATCATAAAGGTGTGTTCACATTGCTGTTTTCGGCTCACTATGAGCATTTATTGACCATCTAAAAGATACTTTACAGTAAATAATTAATTATTTATGTCAAAATGCGAGTGTCCGTCTGGGTTGTTACCATCGCTTTGCTCGTGAAGTCCGTCGCCAAGCAGTAGTGTGCAAGCATTACTGTGTCCGATTTGATGAGCAGAGTATCCAGTGAAATTACTGGGCTTATGAGACTTAATACCTAATGTCTCAGGGTAACGAGCGCACTGCAGTGCCGCGCAGGCCTTTGTGTTTCAAAGTTCTGGGTGGCACTGCAATTGTTATGGGCCGGCGTTATGCTTACCATCAGGCCAACGACCAGCTCGTCTCGTTACCAAATAAAAAAAAAAGCTAATTCAGTAGGCTCGCCAGTCCGACAGTTGTAGGTGCTTAGCTACAGGCAGCTGCTCGCTTAGTCACCAACTCCCGGCTCAGGCCGTTTGTTTACGACTCAGAATCGGCTGGCGCATGCCTACTGTGAGCTTAGTGTGAACATGTCCTAAAACTTGATGGTTGAAAATCGCCTCTGACGTAACCGGATATGTATCTTGAAGACTGAAAACAGGGAGACGTACGAAAAAAGACAGTTTATAGATCCGTTTTTTGTGATCGTGACAATAATATTGAATGTCATCTGAGTATGATTACGACATCGATTGCATTTGTTTACGAGACTTTGGAAAAATTGGAATTGGAAAAATATTTAACACTAGCTGCTGCCCGCGGTTTCACCCACGCAGAGATATAATTGGATTTCATGGTTTTTATTTTATTGCGTGAAACCCTAATTCTTTTTCTACAATTAAAGTAGCCTAAGTTACTCCTTGTAACATCAGCTACCTGCCTGTGAAAGTCCCGTCAAACTCGGCCCAGCCGTTTCGGAGATTACCCGGAACAAACAGACAGACAGACAGACAAAAATTTTAAAAATGGTTGTTTTGTTATAGGGACCATATATACTTTCATATGCATTTAGTAAAAAACTGTTATTTTGATATTACAAACAGGCACTTCAATTTTATTTATTAGTATAGATTAGATTCACCGTCTTGAACGCTATGATGTTGATCCTTCTACATTCCTTGGGACAATCTTAAGACTAATTAGTCGTAGAAAATTGCTTAGAGGCACGATAAGTTAAATATACGTTTGGTGTTGCATGCAATAATTTGGCTCGACAGATAGAACAATTACGAGATTATACACTCAATTAGATGACGAGGAAGTGATAATGGAGTAGTATTTAAATATTGTCCGTCATGTTCGTTCGCAACGAAGCTAGTCAAAATAATCTCGCAATGTTACATACCAACACTAGTTTTTTTAGGGTCTGTACAATAGGTACTGTACATCCGAGAGTAAAACGGACAGGAACTCTTATAGGAACCCTCGTGTGGGTCCGTCCGTCTGTTACAGCCGATTTTCTCTGTCACTACTGGATCAATTCATTTAAAACAGGGATGCACAGACTTATTAAGACTAGGGGCCACTCGGGAAAATTATGAACTGATGGCGGGCCGCCAGAAGTAAAGGTAATTAAAGACAATAAAGAATTGATAATTATGTATTAAAATTGAAAAAGAATTTATTTACCGACGCATGCACGGCGCACCGATAAACGCACTTAAGAGCGCGCGCGCGAGATTCAAATTACTTTTCGAACTTTTTTTTTTGGTTTTATTCTGGAATAGAATTCAATATTTTTCGAATGTACGAGAGTATTATTTTTGCTGTCGGCGGGCCACCAGTACTCGACCCGACGGGCCGCATGCGGCTCGTGGGCCGCGGTCTGTGCATCTCTGATTTAAAACTTGGTACGCATATGGCCTGACATGTAACGTAAATAAATGAATTTGGGTCATATATGGGGAGCAAAGTAGTTTTTTTTTTACAAAGCGTACCGTTTGTTTGGGCAAGTGAAGAAGCTTGTTGTGAGTCTCAAAATATTTAAGTTATTTTAGAAAATAGACGAAAATTTAACATTCCCCTCCCCCTTTAACTCAGAGATTACTGACCCTAATATTTTGGGAAAAAAATACAGAAATTAGTTCTTAACTTATAGATTACAGGAAAATATAATAATCATAAGAAGTCTAAACCTACTTAGCATGGTAAATGTCACAATATTCTGCATGCAAACTAACATTAGCAGTTAGAATTTATGGGACATTTCTTTCAACTTCTTCTTCTTCTGTTTGTTCGCAAATATTGAGTTTGTTCGTGGAAAATTATGGTAGATAACACATTCATCGCACGAAACCTTCTCCACGGGAGTTCAACTCTCACGTTTCCGGTTTTTGAATTAGGGACTAACAATAAAAATAGGTAGTTGTAACTCACTCTCCGCGCTTTTTCACTGTCGCTGTAGTCAACAGGTTGACATGTCAGACTGTAGTCGCCCCACCATCCTGACATTAAGTGCTGTGGACAAAAAATAATGTTTTAAAATTGTTTATTCTATAGTCTGTATTCTACACTTTTGAATAACGAAAGTGGGTCGTCCTGATGGTAAGCATAACGCCGGCCCATAAGAATTACCACTGCTGAGCACTCAGAACCCAAAGACCTGCTCGGCGCTACCATGCTCTCGTTACCTTGAGTAGTAGTTAGTGAAATTACTGGGCTTATGAGATTTAATACCTAATAATAATAATAATGCAGAAGGCAGTGCTCCTTGACACGGCACGTATTGTCAGGAGGTTCCTCACTCTGCAGCCCTAACCACCGGTAGCTTGGGCCTTGCCCCGCTGCCGGCGGCACTCTAAGTTTAGGTTTTTTGTAATATTTTGTTATTTTCTAGAAATATTGTAAAAAACTTAGACTTAAGATTGTAAATAAATACAGTGAATAATAATAATAATAATACGTTTATTTCAGGCAACACTACATCGTAGCGGGCCCATAGAATAAATACCTTATAGACTAACATACATACAAAATATAACACTTAATTAGCACGTTACACAATACCTAATGTTTCAGGGTACCGAGCGCTACGCAGGCCTTTTTGTTTCAAAGTTCTGAGTCTCACTGCAATTGTTATGGGCTGCCGTGGTGCTTACCAGCTCGTCTCTATATCCAAAAGTATAAAAAAATGCCACAGATTCATTTGCAAATGAAGTTCTTAAACATGGGATTTATTGTAACTTCTTTAAGAAGAACAATGCACCTCATCTGCAAATGAATTGCAAATAATTTATTTTTTATACTATTAGATAAAGAGAGTGTCCTCTGCCCGCTTGATGAATAACCTAACCTTCATTCACCATCAAATCAATGAAAATCATTACCAGCAATTAGTTTATCAGTAACAATGGTAATAACGCAATGTACCACCTTGACCGTATTGCAGTTGTAGGAACGTTATGAAAACCGGTAGCGAATGAAGCGTGGCCAGTTCACGCATCGGGGGTTCCGTATGCGAAAGTGAAGGTGGAAGTTACAGTTGAAAATTATCACCAGTAACGTTCACAACTTATACTAACTATTACAGAGCAGTGCTGATAGCTATTGGTCAACTACGTGAACATATCTCTACTTTAGTTGTGTGATAGAATAGCATGATAATTCTTTAAAATGAATAGCTGAGCGAAATAAAGCGATGTCTTGAGCAATAATCTAGATAAAAAGGGCTTAAGCAACATAACAGGCGAGATATGCTCGTCATTATCATCGTCATTATCTTTGTCATTTCGACACGCTAGCCTGGCTACATTTCATCCCCTAACTGGGCACTAATTTGGCGGCATTGCAGAGTCCTAGATCTTTCTTTGCATCAAAGTAGTGGACAAAAAATCATGATCAAAAGCAAGCTTCATAGCTTAGCAAATCTAACCAAGTCGCCAACTGACCGATCTAATCCCAAAAGGTGTACAAAATTATTTCACACTGAAGTTCATTTTCACATTTTTTAAACATACATTTTGTGACCAAGCGTAATCTGAGCTTGGTTCAATCAAAGCTTGCATCCGAGTCTGTTACGTACAGAACTCCTTAGTTAAATGCTAATTAATTGCATCAAGAAAAAATTGTAAACCTTCATAACCAAGTAAACTCCTAGATCAAACATTAAACAAGGACCCTAATCGTTAACAATTAAAGTAGGTAACAGGAAAGTGAATCGAGTTTTTGCTTGACTGGTATTGAAATCTTTATTGGTTTTCGTGTTTCCTAAAACATTGTATTCATGATTTCAGTTATACTCGTACTAACAACTTTGTTAATGTGAAAACCCTGATTTAATGTTTACAACAGTATCAACATATTGGGCGCTCATTGACTAACAGTAATCGCGGCGGAAAAAATGTCCGCACTGGTCAAAGACATAAACAATCTTAATAAAAATGCATTATGGTTGTTAAGTGATTTGCGCTTTATCTTATGACTTTGCATTTTAATCTTTGATAGATGCAGCACGTTGCAAGGTCACAACTATGTTGATGATTATAACGACGCCCGAACCGGATAAGAGTGAAACAAAGGCTCGAGAAAGCTGGAAATACTGGTTGTGACCGATCAGAGGTTAGTACCAGTCGTGGAAGGAGCACCTGTGTGGCCTACTTTTGCATCTACGTTGATACTACATCATAGATTTGCTCACTATCAAACTATTGAGTGTTTTTTTTTATGTTATTAGGTAACGAGACGAGCTGGTCGTTTGCCTGATGGTAAGCATAACGCCGGCCCATAACAATTGCAGTACCACCCAGAACTTTGAAACACAAAGGCCTGCGCGGCACTGCAATGCGCTCGTTACTCTGAGACATTAGGTTTTAAGTCTCATAAGCCCAGTAATTTCACTGGATACTCTGCTCATCAAACCGGAACACAGTAATGCTTGCACACTACTGCTTGGTGGCAGACTTCACGAGCAAAGCGGTGGTAACAACCCAGACGGACACTCGCAGAAGAGTTAGTCCTCCCACTAACAAACTCCTACTTTTGCATCTACGTTGATACTACATCATAGATTTGCTCACTGTCAAACTATTGAGTGTTCTGAGTGCTGTTTGTGCGGTATTGTATTCACGGCAAATTAACAATTAATGCAAAATTACCTACGCACTTTGCAAGTGTAGTAATTTTGAAAGTGAAACATACAGACTCAAAACGAAATTGTAAGTAGTGATCATGGGAATACCGTTCGATCGTTTTGCTGAGTGAGCTTTTTGTGCTCCCGTTTCATGATCTGAATTTCTTACATTCTTACTTTCTTTTTCTTACATACTTTAAAGTTACAAAGTCAGCATTTTTAACCGACTTCCAAAAAAGGAGGAGGTTATCAATTCGTCGGGTATTTTTTTTTTTTATGTTTGTTACCTCATATCTCGGTCATTTATAAACCGATTTGAAAAATTCTTTTTTTATTTGAAAGGATATACTTTCAGATTGGTCCCATAGAAATTTCATCATAATCGGTTCAGCAGTTTGTCACTGAAGTCGGTTCGTAGCTTTTTTAAAGCAATTTTTTTTAACAGTGCAGTCTTCTTCACCGATGCACTATCAAACGTACTCACACGATGCAAAAACTTGAAGCAATGACACACAACATGCCAACACCATTTCGAACTTTAGCTTCCCAGGAATAAGAGCCAAGGTTAGACGCAGTGTGTCTTCACGGGTGCCTGGTTCAAACAATTGTTGGTGGTTCCTTGACATCGTCTCATGGTGGTTGCAACACGTCCGTTTGTAATGAAACTGATGATTGGTTCGGATAATCGATCAATCGTTTGTGCACTGGTGTCTTCTATATCCTTGGACTTTGGACTCTTGCCAGAGAATCCAAAAGCATACAAAGCGGGTCTGCTATACATCAAAGAAATACATCATATCAAGAATTTCGCAGTCAACATCGATTGCTCCCATAGCCTAGTTGGTTAAGGCGCCTGGTCTAGATAACCAGAAAACGCAAGTTCGAATGCTGTTGAAAGCGAAATTTTTGTGATGTAGGTATATATTTGTGTGAACATCCGCTATTGTCGGTTAACACTATAAAATATATTTCACAAAGCATACAGAGCGATTGTTAATCTATATAAGAACTACCATGTTTAAGTATACTTGAAAATAAATCTTATTTCCTCATTTATTCGTGTTTTGCTCTCTCTTGCAAATTCAGACAAAATTTAAATTACAGTGTTCACTCGATGTTGGGCCAAAGTTCAACGCAATACGTCTTTTATATGGGCTAGCCATATAACCAGTTGTCAAAATATCAAGGTTATCAGCAACCATCTGGGGTGATTACTAATATACTTATGCAAATTTTGACAACATTGGGATGAGTACAGATCAAAATCGTACTATAGACTTGTTCGAAAAGTACTTCTCTTTATGGTTCTATTTATCAGTGAGAAGACTGGATTGCTAAATACCAGCTTGTTATCGAGTAACGATATGCCGTAGACTGTGCTAGTAATTACTAGATAGTGGTAACTACCATATCACAATCAATGCGACGAGCTCAGTGCCTTTTCTTAGCTGTGGAATATGATACTAACTTAGATTTTCTTAAACGTACGATTTTGTTAGTGCTAGGACTAACTCTTCTGCGAGTGTCCGTCTGGGTTGTTACCACCGCTTTGCTCGTGAAGTCTGCTGCCAAGCAGTAATGTGCAAGCATTACTGTGTTCCGGTTTGATGAGCAGAGTAGCCAGTGAAATTACTGGGCTTATGTTACTTAATACCTAATGTCTCAGGGTAACGAGCGCACTGCAATGCCGCGCAGGCCTTTGTGTTTCAAAGTTCTGAGTGGCACTGCAATTGTTATGGGCCGGCGTTATGCTTACCATCAGGCAAACGACCAGCTCGTCTCGTTACCAATTAGCATAATAAAAAGGTTTTAGTGATCTCACCTCATAAAACATATAAGATGATAGCAGCACTTGAGCAGCGTTATACCATATTAGGGTATTCTGCAAATTGTATGGTTTCCTTGTCGTCATCCACACGGGTCCGAGGACCATAACGAATGCCAAGTACACGACCACCATCCCTAAGGTCGCGATGGGGGTGTCGAAGAGGAACCATCCTTGTACTCTCGGATCTGAAAAAGAAGAATACGGAGTTTGTGAGCGTATTTTATACGACTAATTAAGCAAGACTTATTTTGATAATGAGCGTTTTTTTATTTTATCGTTATGCCTACGTAGGAATATACGAAGGTAGGTATGCCTACGAAGTTCCCAATACTTTACTATTACTATCCAGTAATTGAATCTTATCAAAGAAAAAAAAAACACAGAATCAAAGAAGGTACATAACATTAAACCTACAATCACTGCAATCTACCATCTACATATCTGCATAATAATTATGATCTGACACTTTTTTTACCGACTTTCAAAAAAAGGAGAAGGTTCTCAATTCGGTGGGATTTTTTAAATGTATTTACCTTAGTTCTCCGTGATTTATAAACTGATTTAGAAAAGTCTTTTTTATTTGAAAGTATATACTTTCAAATTGGTCCCATAGAAATTTCATTAAAATCGGTTCAGTAGTTTGTCATTGAAGTCAGTATATCGTGTTTTAAAGCAATTTTTTTTTCTCTTAATTACACTATACAAGTTTGAGTTGGTACTTCTATTTAGGCCTCATACATATTAAGTAGTGAAAGTATAAAACTGACGCACTGACAATTTTAGATGCGATTATACGTTCTGTGGACGTGGGACCGCAGGTCGACGCACATTGAAGGGAGTATAATTGAATATAATCTATACATCCATATAAATAAATAAATTTGATGTGTCTGTTTGTAATATCAAAATAACAGGTTTCTACTAAATGCATATGAAATTATATATATAGTACGAATAACAAATACACAATTTGTGCCCCGCGGCTGCGCTCACTTAGCCTAATTTACTCCTTATAACATCAGCTATCTGCCAGTGAAAGTCCCGTCAAAATCGGTCCAGCCGTTTCGGAGATTACCCGGAACAATAAGGCAGATGACACGATCGTCCCATTACCCAATAGTATAAAAAATCACAGTTCATTTAGAGTTTAATTTTACAGTGATATTAGGGATAAAATTATGTACAGAACGTGAGTAGAACGAAGTGAAGCAAGTTGCTTCTTGACCATGGTCAACACAATTTGATTTAACCATTAACCTTTTCAATGTTACACGGGTTTGAATGAGTAAGTTAAAAGGTGCAAAAAAAATAAACAAACAGTCGACGACGTTTCACTATTTTTTAATTGCTTATTCATATTCACATAACAATAAGTACATTTTAAATTTTTAAGTTTTTTTAACACAAAAATTAACATTTCTAACCGTAAACACTTTTATGTAAACCATGTAAATTATGTGGCAAATATAAAATCACTAAATTAATGAATACTTATCATATCGCATATACCTTTACTAAAAACTTATATCCAACACCTTTATCACCACTTCTAAGATGGATCGTCACGGACTTCTGTCCAATCCCGCCGTCCTTTATAAAACTGACCCCATCTCCCTTCAGGTCTTTGACCTCTATATGGGTAATTGTTTCGTAATCGATTCCTGTCACTGTCACATCTTCATCTCGCTTCATGAGAGGTATACCATACTTCTCCAGAGTCTCTTGATATATCAAATTGCCTACATAAGGATTTCCTATATCTATATTACCGCGACGGGAGTGAACTATGGTCACTAGGAAAACTATCAAGAAAGAGAATAACCGCACTTTGAAAGTCATTTTGAGTTTGATCAGTTTTTGTTATTTGTGGAGGTTTTTATATTGCAGTAAATGCTTTGTGGTTAAGATAAGGCACTGCTTAGTTGTTAGTTAATACGTTTATGATGAGTGGGATCATTATTATTTTATGTATGCCAAGATTTGATTAGTATTGTCATAAATTACTTCTCAAGAGGACGGTTTAGTAGATGTTTACAATGTCCATAATATGTTTAAAATCGTTAACTAGCGAGGTAGCTCATCCATGTAATGAAAACCTCAGGATTTTTTAACAATGTGTATTACTACGAATAAAGAAAGATTTAAACATACTAGCCCAGCTTTATCCTGTAGCAAGTACACATAATAACTTAGCTACTAGAGTGCCCCATGCACTGGAGACATTGAGATGAAACTTTCACCTCACCTCAACTAAGAGAAGACATCCCTGTCTGACCAATGCCATCAGGACTATGGAAGAATTTGAGAGCGTTTCCGTTGTCCTGTACCTACGGTTTTTAGAGAGGAGTGGAATTCGTTGCCAGCGTCGGTACTTCCCGAAAAATTTAATCTGGCACTCCTCAAAACGAGAGTGAACAAGGCAGGGGTGCTACATCTTCGACCGCATCATCGCTTACCATCAGGCGAGATTGCGTGAAGCCAAACGTGAGCCTATCAAACATATAAAAAAAAATTCGGACATAACCTGCCACCCCCTCGTCGGAAGGGTATCCGAGCCAGATTTCCCAATGGCAAAAAAAAATCTCTACAAGTCTGTCCTCTTCTAGGCGTCGCATGTTCACCACCTGTGACCACCTTGTCGTTTAAGATCAGGTGAGATTGTAGTCAAACTAAGTTGCTGAGACGAAAAAGGTCGAAGTCAAGAGAACTACGAAAATGTTTACTCTGGTCTCTGCGAAAGTACCCGAAAGTAGAAACTGAAGTGCTCCAAGACACTTAAGTCTAGCCTGTGAAAACTAAACGTGTACCGGACGGTAAATTAAAAAGTAACACGTAATCGTCACAAGTATATGAGAAGATTGATCAATGTTGAAGAGGAGAACACATCTACTTATACGTGGAGATGTATCTTTCTCCCCTTCAACATTAAACACTTGCGTGTACACTTGTGTGTACACTTGTGTGTACAGATAGATTTGAAACTGCGTTTTCCTTGTAGCGCGATGCTACGTTTTTTTTCATTTGACCACTATTTCACTTGCCGGTAAGTAATGTGGTCGACGATGATGAACGATTGCCTTAAAGATACCGAAGTACAATTTAAATTTATACTAAAATAGATAATATTTAAAACACTATCCGTGTTACAAAAAACACGTTTATATGCCTGTTTAGTTAGACAGTATCTAAAGATAAACGTGTAAAATGATTACAAATGTCACAACAGAATTGTGTTAGACAACGGTTAGACATTACCTACTTAAATCAGATTTGTGGTTGCTCATAATTAAACGAGCGACCAAGGAATGTTTAGGAGTGGAACACTGTTAAACACAGGTTTAAAGTGTTTAATTTTTTTTTGTGGTAAGACCGTATACTTTTAATGAACTTAACTAAATAGCTTTATTAACTAAATAACTATAATTTAGATTAATTTAATAGTAATTTAATACACGCAAACATTCATTGTAATGACAACCTTTATATGTGTGGGAAATGGAGTGAACAACTACGAGCTTACCACAAAAAAATTAAACACACGTTAAACCTGTGTTACACACTGTTTAATGCCTAAACATGCCTTAGTCGCGCAATTAAATATGAGCAACCACAAATCCTGTTTTAAGCAGTGTCTAACCATTGTCTAACACAATTCTGTTGTGACATTTCTAATCATTTTTGACGTTTATCTTTAGACGCTGTCTAGCTAAACAGGCGACTAAAATGTTTTTTTTTGTGGTAACACTACTAATGATTAACATCAGTTAATGTTGTTATTCGTATAATACGCCAGTCATCTAATCAATCTTGTACTTTTCGAAGACCGACGAAAAAATAAGTTTTCTTTCTCTATCATTATCATTTTACTATCTCACCTCAATTTAAATGGCTACATGGCTAAAACTCATAATACACACAGTATCTACTAGAAAGATGCAGCTAGGAAACAAAGTTATTGAAAAAATACTATTTTTTAGTAAATTACCCTTGCAATAGACATCAACGCGTTCTTTTAATTTTTTTTATTCAGTGTAAAGCTTACTTTTGACCACTGTCTCGCCTGGTTATGTGGTAGGCGATCAAATTCGCTTACCTAGAACATTCAGTGACCTATCCAGTCACACTTTGAAGCAGCCCAGGTTATAGCAAGCACAGACTCAGGCAAGGAGTATACCACTCCTTAGCAGTATGCATAGTAAAGCGAAAAAGGAGGAATATCCACCGTGCATGGATGTTTTATATGTCACGTGTATATGTATTTTAATTAATTTTTATTTGCTTTATTTTATAAACTAATAAAAAACCTTCAGACGCTTCATTCAATCATTGACAATAAAATAAATAAAGTAAAGCAATTTCTTATTATGCCAAGACAAATACAATAAATGTCTACTGACTACTAAAGTTATTATTTACTAAAAGTAATAATTAGATTGTTCAAACATTTCAACTAATTTTTATATTGTTAAAACCAGGGCAATTGCAATGCTTACTTGCTAACGCTGCTATAAGAACGAAATGCATTGACCTAACTATTGTTTGGCAGATATAGGTATCTATTACTACTTATTTAGCAGTTGGTTAGGATTTCTGCCCGTTTTAAAACTGCAATTATCATAATAACAGCACCAACAGCGACTAATTCTCAGATTTTAAAATGAAAGCCATTACTTAAATTCAGTTAAGAGGAAACATTTTGACGTGAAGTTCTTTTGTATTCCAAGAATTCGACAAAATTACCTTTAAATGAGTTACTTGTGTAACACAATGTTTATATGTGAGTCATGATGAAAGTGCCTGATGAATTTTGTATCGAGAAGTGATCAAAGTAAAAAGAAATTCACTATAAATGGAGTTTTCGGATGTTAATAATTACAGAGTGATTGCAGAAGCAAAAGTTATGTTTGTGGAATTGGCCAGTCGTAGTCGCGGTGCTAAATTAAAGTAATTTAAAAGCTAGTGTGGCCGAGCGGGAACTTGTGCGACTTTCAATCCGACGTACCATGGTTCAAATCTCAACTCGGCCCGCACCAATGACTTATATCAAGTTATGTGCGGATTATTCACACTCGCTCTAAAACGGTCAAGGAAAACATCGTGAGGAAACCCGCATGTTCAAGAACCACAAAATTCGAGGACTTATGTCATCCACCAAGCCGCAGTGGGCCCGCGTGGTGGATTATGGCCCATACCTCTCTCTCTGAGAGAAGGCCGGTATCTCAGCAGTGGGAGCGTATGAGGCTGATAATAATAATAATAAAATCGAAAAAAAAAATAGTGTGAATATACTTCGATCATTTATTTTTACTTTGTTTACGGAACCTCTTTTATTCTAGACTAGCTTTTGCCCACGATTTCGTGCGTGTGGAATCAGGATTTAAATAATTTAGTTTAATGTAGTTTGTTTCAACAGAAATCTTTACGGCAATGATTTTTATTTGCAAAATCTTAACTACAAGACTTCGTTTTGCCTGCATCTTAATTTTTTCTTAAAATGTTTAGTGTATTTACGTAATCCAATTACTTTTACATTAATTATACTAAATTATGTCGACAATACTACCATAACGGCGGGACACGAGAAATCAGAGAAAGTTCAGTATCATTGTATTGTGGAGCTATGTGGCTTTCTATCGTTAGTGTTTAGGTTCTAATAATGGTGTGAGTGGTGCGGCTGGATCCAAACATGCCTTTGATAAGTTTCATAGAACTTATTTTTTAACCGACTTCCAAAAAAGAAGGAGGTTATCAATTCGTCGGGTATTTTTTTTTAATGTTTTTACCTCAGGTCTCGGTCATTTATAAACTGATTTGGAAAATTATTTTTTTAATTGAAAGGGATTGATCCCATAGAAATTTCATTAAAATCGTTTCAGTAGTTTGTCACTGAAGTCGGTTCTTCGCTTTTTTAAAGCAAGTTTTTTTTTATTTCTAGTTTATTTTGAGGCTTTACCTAACAAAGGTATGCCAGTCCTATCGTACCCTAAACAATTAATCAACTTAAAAATGAATATTAATTTTTAATTCACAGTTTGATTTAGTTATGCAAAAACATGGGGTAGGCGCAGTACATGTTTACAGTCATGCTAATTTTATGATTTGGCATTTTTTTAACATCCGGCCACATGCCTTATAAATGAAATGGGAACGTGAACAGGAATAGGAAATGGGAATTCTGAAAGTATAGGCGATAATTCACCATACCCACTTGACCTATAGTACAAAAAGCTCAAAAAAATTACGCATAAAGCAGGTAGCAATCATTTACATACTATCGATTGAGGTACGCCTTGTCCATCACGCGATTATTCGATTATATAATCGAGCCGGTCGTATAATCGATTCGACCCGGTCTTTGTCACCCATTGTTTTCAACATGTTTCATTATAATTACCTTAATTGTTGGCATGAACGTTAATTGTATGGGAAATGTGTTTTACTACATGAGGTTTGTTAGAGGAATTGTTGACCTACATTGTGTGTTACTTTTGAATAAAAGGTCAGTTTGGTACAGTGTGACCAATTCACAAATTTTTCATTATATGCAAGTAAAATAAGCACAAAGTAAATAAGGCCCAACAATCACATACGGAGCTTTCTATCAGAGAGAGAGAGAGTATGGGCAATGATAATTCCAAGCCCAGTGCGGCTTGGTGGATGTCAAATGTCCTCGAATTTTGTGGTTCTTGAACATGCCGGTTTCCTCACGATGTTTTCCTTCACCGTTGTAGAGCGAGTGTGACTAATCCGCACATAACTTGATATAAGTCATTGGTGCGGGCCGAGTCGAGATTATATTATTATTATTATAACTATGGTGCGTCGGATTGAAAGTCGCACAAGTTCCCGCTCGGTCACAATCGCTTTACGACACGTTACTTGCGTACTTATATTGAATATACCACCAAAATCGATGAAAATCTTATTTTACTATGCAAATAGAGACAAATTAAATGCCTTTGCCGTTTGATTCCTTACCAATATAACCTGAGAGTTTTTAAGAAGGTGAGTATGTTCTAGGCAAGCATTAAACACATTGTCGACTTGTCATTACTGTAGAAAAAAAATGCATGCAGACATAGATCTTAATGCAGATTGTCAAGGAGTCAAATGTCAATAGTTTTATTACTTCGAACTGGATTGTCATAGCCACTTTGAAACCAGACTTCGCACATGACTTTGAGAAAGCGTTTTCAGCTAACATTAGAGGCTTTTGCGAAGCCATTACTATGCTGTTTTTCAATGTTTGTCATGTTTTATGCTGCAGTTGTAAGTTATCCGTAAAAAATCGTGTCTTTGAACTATATATTTATTGTCTATTTAAATTAAATCTTATCATAGTAAAGTAAAGTAAAAAAGTAAAAAGTTATTTATTGACAAATAAATATTGCAACAACTAATGAATCCATAGGCTCCCGAACTAGTAGCAACTGTGTTTCAGGAGCCGGTGGCTTCTCCCATTATGTGACACTACGATAATTTCACTATATAATATGTGTTAAATAACAACTTATTACAAAAAGAAATAGTCATCGTATTGTTTAAATTCAGCCGATGTTTACCAGGTGGCAGGACTTACCACCGCTTTGCTCGTATAGTCTACCGCCAAGCAGTAAAGTGCAAGCATAATGTGTAAGCACCGGAACGCAGTATCCGGTTTGATGAGCAAGGTAGTCAGTGAAGTTACTTGCCTTATGAGACTTAATATGTTTTGGGATAGGAGCGTAATGCAGTGCCGCGCAGGTCTTTGTGTTTCAAAGTTCTGAATGGCATTGCAATTGTTATGGGCTGATGTTATGCTTACCATCAAGCAAACGACCAGCTCTCACTCATCTCCTCAAGAGTTAAATAAGAACTTGTAAAATAAAAGTTACCTATTACAAGAAAGTCCATGAAGTTACTTCGTAAAATTAAACAATGAAACTGAGTTACATATAAAATGAAATTAAGTAACGTAATGAAATACAGCGTGCGCGAGATTTCAAGTACTCAAATAAAACCGGAATTACTGTAACAATTATATTATCATTTAGAAGATATACTTTTCATACTACTGCGTGGTTTTTGAATAAATTACCAATTCGACATAGGTAGTAAACTAGTTAAGGCGATGTCTGCATCAAAACGTCCTGTTTTTCGTCATAGAAATGTCCGTTTCCCTACATAGTACCAGGAAAAAAAATACAGTGGCATAGCTCTGACAGCGATTGTCCCCGCAAGAAGACTCCCTCGTCGCTTTGATGGAGTGAGAATTCCATATCCACTTACATGCAGCGCGCAGAAAACACCAAGCACGCTACTTCAAGGCCCATTGGCCTGTATATAGATATAGGACACGCCTCAGTGAGAGCGAGAGGTCTCTCAGTATCTCCCTACCTATTTATTTATTTAATACTTTATTGCACTAAGAAAAGTACAAAAGGAGGACTTAATGTTAAGGCATTTTCTACCAGTCATCCGCTCTTACCTATCCAGCCAGGCTAGCATGCGCACCATGACAAAATTTTATCTACTGTTTTATCTCGCTCTTTCTCTTGCGAATATGAGATAAATGCACGATATAAGCGTGGACAAAATTTTGTCACGACGCGCATGCTAGCACGTCAGGACACCAGTGTTTATAATTCCGCATACTAAATGCTTGAAAATCAGAGTAGGTATGTTTTGTTCCACTCCGCTTGAATTTCACAGAGTGGCAATATAATTTGTTGCTTGTCCAAACCCTTCGAAATTTTAATTGTTTAGGGTTATATTTATGAATAATAAATAATATTGTTATATTTTTTTTTCCTTTTGCAAAAGTTCACGGTCAATTAATTTCGGAGATTTTGAGACTTGAAAGATTAACACTATACGCTTCACAGCTTTTCACGTATGTATGTAGCATAATTATATTAAGGCTCCGTTAGGTATCATTCTTTTGTATTGAAATAAGGTTAAAAATAGCGATGCGTTTGCGTGTAGTTGAAGGTTTTTTCGTAGTTTTTATTTAATCAAGAAAGAGACACCATAAAGTTTAAATATTTTTACGTATGTCTTTAGATGATTAAATTTCCTTTTTTTTGGTTACGAAAAATGTGATAGTTTTCGCTCAAAATATTGAGCGTTTCGAGACGAAAGAAATTTTTCGGGTTTTTTTTTTGCGATTTTTTATAAGATTCTAGGTAAGCGACTAAAAATAGGGTAAATAGGACGTTTTGCTTTATCCGGGCCCCTTAAGTTAAATCTTAAATTTTTTTTTATAGTAGATATTTTGTATTTTTTAATATTTATAGTTTGTATATTTTTAGGCCCGTAGGACGGTATATTATTGGAAAACTGTCATGACCACCCAAAACGATCTAACTTAAAAATAAAAGAAAAAAATATTTGGAAATAGGCTCTGGAATCAGGAATAACATTATGAGAACGCATAGTTATTGTTTATGATTCCCTAGGCATAGGGAATCTTAGTTAGTGGTCAGGAAAAGGGAATGTTAGTTAGCGGTCAGCGTCTATATATGAATATACCATTAAAGAAGTATTCAAGTTGTGACAAGTGTCGTTAAATAATCCTTGCAAGCAACATTTGGACCGCCACATAAAATCACCGCCACACCGAAATCAACTGGAAGAAAATATTGTACTCTTAAGTCCGCCTGTATACACCTAAAACTAAACCAATAAAAAATAAATATCTTTTTTTCTTTATTTTTTTATGTTATTTGGTGACGAGACGAGCTGGTCGTTTGCCTGATGGTAAGCATAACGCCGGCCCATAACAATTGCAGTGCCACCCAGAACTTTGAAACACAAAGGCCTGCGCGGCACTGCAGTGCACTCGTTACCCTGAGACATTAGGTATTAAGTCTATTACGCCCAGTAATTTCACTGGATACTCTGCTCATCAAACCGGAACACAGTAATGCTTGCACACTACTGCTTGGCGGCAGACTTCACGAGCAAAGCGGTGGTACCAACCCAGACGGACACTCGCAGAAAAGTTAGTCCTCCCACTAACAAATTTGATTTGAAACTGAGACCGTACACACAACGAACGAGCTATTAGGATTGCGACAGTATGACAAGTGCCATTCAATCAGTACTTATTTTATTATCAAAGGAAAACTTACATTTATGTACGAATAGACACTAATAAAAAATGGAAGGCTAGTTACAAGTTTTCACAGATATTTCAGTACAGTTAGAGTTGTGCTACTGAGCTGCCACTTTCAGTCACAACTTCACAAGACAGCATTGACACGAAAACATTGCGAAATTTGCAGACAGCTAGTTCTTTCTATTTGTATTTAAATAATTTAATAATCACTATTAACCAGCAGTGGGACAGCTTAGGATATACTTAAATAAAAAGTTGATTTTGCAATTTAAATGTTATCTTTTGACCTTATGCGTGAGACGATGTGATGAAATATTGTACGTCTTCTAGTCTCTGATTCTAGTCTGGCTTTTATCTCATCACCATTTTATATATTATTCGATAACAAGAGAGGGTTGTTTGTTGGATGGTAAGCGTAACGCTAAACAATTGCAGGCCACTCAGAACTATCACATACACTATCACATACGCAAATGTATGGAACACAAAGGCAAGCCTTTGTGTTCCATACATCATGTAACACTGCAAGGCACTGGTTATCCTGAGATAGGTATCCAGTAATTTTACTGACTATTATACTACCGCAAAAAGAGACGTTCGGCTAGGCGCTACCCTTTTGCAGTGGATTCCCGCGAAGC
Source organism: Crocallis elinguaria (assembly GCA_907269065.1). Lineage (NCBI taxonomy): Eukaryota > Metazoa > Arthropoda > Insecta > Lepidoptera > Geometridae > Crocallis > Crocallis elinguaria. The sequence goes on along the minus strand of OU026079.1, from coordinate 2,309,952 downwards.
CTTCTGCATCCTCTTTTATTATTGGAAGTGCAAAGGAAAGGTATATTGTGCCGTCGTATTTCCCTGAACGATGCAATCTGGGTGTGTTTAAGAATAAAGTGGATATAGGTCTTTACTGGGTTAGCGTGCACCTTTACATCGACACTTCACATCAGGTGATAGCGGTCAAATGCGGTCCTAGACTGACGTAAAAAAGAAGTGTTAATGTATACTGTCACCAAGCACAAAGTTACATAGGCGCTTGATTTTGAACTTAACTCATGTGCTGGGATTTCACATCCATACAGTACAGATAAATAAAATTGAAGTGTCTGTTTGTAATATCAAAATAACAGCTTATTACTAAATGCATATGAAAGTATATACGATACCTATAACAAAACAATCATTTTTAAAATTTTTGTCTGTCTGTCTGTTTGTTCCGGGTATTCTCCGAAGCGGCTGGACCGATTTTGACGGGACTTTCACTGGCAGATAGCGGATGTTACAAGGAGTAACATAGGCTACTTTAATTTTAGAAAAATAATTAGGGTTCCGCGCAAAAAAATAAAAACCATGTAATCCAAAATCCCCACGCGGATGAAACCGCGGGCAGCAGCTAGTAAAATATAAAATTTATTATATGTATCTATCTATTATACCCTCTGGTATGTTAAAGGTTCTGGTAGCTACCCAGGTGATGACTGAAAATACCCTGCCATCATGCTACGGCTGCATCACAATATGGTTTTGACACCCCGACCTACGGACCGTCCAATGATGAGATCATTCTATGTCCTCCTATTTTCATGTCTATTACTAATCCCAATGATTATGACTCGATGAATATCAAAACATACTTGTCTATTGATTTACAAAGATTTTATAATGTATCCTAAAAACTACACAATTTGAAGATTAATTCAATGCAATGGTTTTTATGGAGATTTAAATCTTTTGATTTGCCTTTTTCAGTAAGCTAGGGGGAAGTTTAGGTTTTTGTGACTAAAAGTAATGTTTCATAGTTGTTAATTACGTACTCGTACGTAATCTTACGTCAAAGATTATAAAATACAAGAAGAATACTACAAAAGAATATGTTTATAAGTAAGCGCTCAATAAAAAAGAGGAAAACCGCATTATTTAATCTTTATTATTTCATTGAAAGGATATGATGATCATGAAAGATTTGTTGATGCACTCTTAGTACTGTCGCACATTGGCCCATCGAATACGACCACTAACAAGCTGCGGTCAAGATATTTCATACATTTTGTTTGGCATCGGTGCAAAATGAACGTTCGAGTGGCCGCGACCGAGCAGAAAGCTGAGGCGATGACCACGTTTGTGGCTCGCCTCCCGCACACACTCGACCACAAACGCCGGCTTTTCTCCGCCCGCAAACAACAAAGAGAGAATAGAAGGGGCGCTTGGGCACGTAAGAACAGCCTATGGCAGCCCTCACACCTAATTCATGATTGATGAATAAGCGTCAATCGCGGACCACGAGAAAACCATGGAAAAGTCACGATCCCCGCTCGACGCATATCGTCTGTTGTGGTTGTGGTCGGGGCTTGATGGAAATCTAGTCCGAGCACGGCACCCGCTTCTACCTATGCTTCTACGAGGTTATTTGACTGATCATTTGGTGACGAAACCATTGACATTTTATGAGTAGAATTCCAAAAAGTCCAGTCCTTATGTCCAAATTTTTAAACCACTCGAAATCTTCTAACATTACTTAACAACTATGCCCTTATGATGACAACAGAGATGATGACAACGGCTTAACCTGTCCTTCAACGCACTATTCAGTCGTAAATACTGCATTATGGTCACCCATTGCATCCAAATAATGACCGCAGCGAACCAAACTTTACCGATCAAAGAGTCGAGCTACGCTATAATTTTCTCTACGAGATTAATAACTCAGTAAAACCCAAACAACATTTTCAAAAACATCTATAATTTTAGCTTAATTGTCTACATAGGTATTTCAAATGCATTTGGTTTTTGAGTTAGTCGTAAAAAACTTGATTGTATTCTTCAATTTTTTTTGTACCTACGTTAAGGAAATAATACTGACTAAAATAAAATTGAATTGTACTAAACTGGTATTATTTTTTAATTTATTCCTTGTCTAATTAGGTGTAATTAATTAACAAATTATACAAACTGGGCCGACAAAAGTAGGGCGAAGGTCTTCAAATACTGTGTGTATTATTATTATTAAAACTTTCTACTTATTTAAGTTTTTATTGCGGTTCAACGAGGCAATGCCACCAGCATACTTGGTACGCTTCCAACTGGTAGTGGGCTAGAACATTTGGATTATCTATAGGGACTATAGGTCTACTTGGGCTTGTAGATTATCCAACTGTTTTTGTAGCTAAACAAGATGTACTGCTTATTTATGTATTAGCTAGTTAGTAAAGGCATTTATCCCGTTGAAAAAAGTTTTTATCATCACGTCATCATCATTAACATCTCCATGCCCTTGTCCCACTTTATTTGGGGTCGGCGCAGTATGCATCTAAATTTAGGTACTTTAGATTCTTAATTTATTTTTCGAGCCGGCCTTTTATTATCGTTGATATTTTTGTTGGTTTACGTGTTTACGAGAAATAGGTGTTGCAGGTTTGATTTCTGCTAAGGGATATTTGGTCTCAAAATAAAGTGGATCGTTCCGTATTCGGGTGTGGATCATCGTATGGATCATCATCATCATCAGCCGGGTGATGTCCACGGCTGAACTTAGAGCCCATATACGAGCACTTCAATCCACAACATTCCAATCCAACGTTCCAAAAACCGCCCGTTTGTGGGCAATCTCAGGTAGATTACGTAGTGATAGAAATATTAGAAATCCAAACGTTCCAAATCCAAAGATCCAACTCATCATGAGTGGCCGATATGACGATCCATTTCGCGCTCAGTTGGCATACTAGAGATGCAGAATGAGGAAAACTGGAGACATGGCGCGCTCGGAATGAAGTGACCGTCTGTGTGCTCAAAATTGGACGATTGCATGGTTCCATTCAATCCACGACGCGCGGAGTGATATATTTAGTACGCTCGTGAATGGGGGCTCTTAAGCCTCACGGATAAGGGAAGGTATGCCATTATACATCACCCTTGGCAGGCGTCTTGGTGAACGCAGTGAATTATGAACTGTTTATAACTCTGACATATATTTTGAGTTTTATTTTAAATTTTAGTAACAAATCTTTCACTTGTCAATTTAACGACCAGTTGTAATTTATCGATGAATTTGATTTATGATTATTTAATTCGTATAAAATGGTAATAATTCTTAGTTCATTTAAATAATTTGTTAATGTACGCCTCTGCAGGTAGAATTTTATTGGAAACATACTGCAGTAACACCTTTGCAAACACTGTACCCAAAATAATCCATACAGATAAATAAAATTGAAGTGTCTGTTTGTAATATCAAAATAACAGCTTTTTACTAAATGCATATGAAATTATATACGGTAAGTATAACAAAACAACCATTTTTAAAATTTTTGTCTGTCTGTCTGTCTGTTTGTTCCGGGTAATCTCCAAAACGGCTGGTCCGATTTTGACGGGACTTTCACTAGCAGATAGCTGATGTTACAAAGAGTAACATAGGCTACTTTAATTTTAGAAAAATAATTAGGGTTCCGCGCAAAAAAAATAAAAACCATGTAATCCAAAATCTCCACGCGGGTGAAACCGCGGGGCAGCAGCTAGTCACAAATAAACTTTCATTCCAATATATTATTATTATTATAGTAGAAATATAATGGCTGACAATGATAGTTAAAAAGTAACTTACCAGATACTCGCTCAGCCAGCATCCAGTACTTATTAATAATCTCCGTCCAGTTACTATCCGAGTAGTAATCGTCTATAGCAATCTTCACAAACCCGGACATTTTGACGATACCACGGTACAACACTACTTAAAGTCCACCACGCACTAATCCACTTGACACTTCACTATTGCTCTGAAGAACGTCGCTTTCGTTGCTCTTTGTCACCTGAAAAAAAAAAGATAGGAAATAAATAAAAAGTACGAATTTAGAACAATAATATTTTTTTTTAATATGTCAGATTGTTGTTGACGCTTATATTCTTTACCTTTTTTTGTCGCGTGGTTTTAATAAATATAATATTTAGTTTTCGAGTTTATATTTAGAATTTTAAAATAAACACGTTGTACATTTATTGTTTTTAATAATTCTAGGGCACATTATCAAATATGCACGTTTTTTTAAACGAATATATAAAAGATACCTATTTATTAGATTTATGTTTTTTTATTATATTTAGCAACGTGTTTTGGTTGAAAACATAATGTATTTTTATCAATGTTACGTTTTTATTTTTGTATAAAAAATATTATTATAAATAAATAACGTACCGAATATGTTTCAATTTCGACATTTTCTCGTCAGCGTAATATAGATAATAAAATATCACAATATTAATCACATTCGCATTTCATCTCTTCAGATGAAAGCGAAAACCTGACTGAGCTTCGCGAAAGTGCGCCCGCGCAAGCCTGCTACCAGCGATTGAATAGCGCGCGCTCGCTCCACCAATCACGAGGCTCGCTTCTCCCACGCGCCACAAGGACGTAAGTAAACATTACACATCGAACGGTCTAACACTCTATGATGTTGTAGACAAGGTCGAGTGTTGCGATTGTATACGTCGTGGTGGAAATTGCAACAATTTTCCAGCGTGCTGTTGGAGACCGGTTTCACATTTTGCTGATAAGTTTTACGAATGCACAAAAAATTATTGTGTATTAGATATGGGGAAAATATAATAAAAATAAGGAAAAAATACTTATGAATTTTTAATTTCAATGTTACAGACATTTTTATATGACAAATTACAAAATCTCCACCATCTGTGCTTGTATAGTTAACAACTAATTATATGTAGGCAATTATTTAATAAAAAGTTTTTTGTAACATTTGGTTTTGCTAAATGGGCAAATGTAGGCTAAATAATTACTGGTATTGGGCTAAGACGTATTATTATTTTTTATTATTTTTAGGGCCACTATAACATGTAGATAATCCAAATGTTTGTGTAGATTAGTTAGATATAATTGGCATGTTTTATTATTTTTATGTTATTTGGTAACTAGACGAGCTGGTCGTTTGCATGATAGTAGTGAAGCTGACTAGCTGCATGAAGCTAGCTTATTTAGACAACAAAACGCAAACTTGCATTAGCGTTTATTGTGCCCTTTAGAGAGTGCAGTTTAGTCCCACGTAGGTCTTTGTCTTTCCAAATTCTGGGTAGGATTGCAATTGTTATGAGCAAGGGTTACGTTTACCATCAAATAAACAACGTTAGCAAGCAGTCATCTTGTTAAAAGATTAAACAAGTCGATGTAACTAATGCTACATAAAAAAATCGACTTCCCTAGCCAGTGTCACTGTTTATTCAATTAGGAGTAACAGAAAAAATAAACAACATAAACTAAAATAACTAAATAAAATACACACTAATTTATTTACAATCTTAATCTAATAATCCGCTACCAGTAGGCAAAGTTCCCAAAATGCTGGCAGCATTGCCACGTTGAATGGCAATGCTTAATCTTTGACCTAAGTAGAGGCCAGCAGTGTCACTTGGGTTTTTTTTTTTAATGTTGTATTGTAACGAGACGAGTTGGTCGTTTGCCTGATAGTAAGCATAACGCCGGCCCATAACATTTGCAGTGCCACCCAGAATTTTGAAACACAAAGGCCTGCGCGGCACTGCAATGCACTCGTTACCCTGAGACATTAGGTATTAAGTATCATAAGCCCAGTAATTTCACTGGATACTCCGCTCATCAAACCGGAACACAGTAATGCTTGCACACTACTGCTTGGCGGCAGACTTCACGAGCAAAGCGGTGGTAACAACCCAGACGGACACTCGCAGAAGAGTTAGTCCTACCACTAACAAAAGATGTAAGAGGTAATGATGTAAGAGGATTCTAACTATCCAAATAGGCTCAGGCATTTAAAAGTTATGGTGTAATAAAGAAACTCACATACGTACACTACACATACATATTTTTTATACGAACCTACTTGAACCCTAAAAACTCCTTTTTTGGGCAGTCGTGTAAAAACTATCTCTATTAGTATTTTGTATTTGGTTTGGGTACCACTAGTCTCTGAAACAACTAGACTGATTTTAATTTTTTTAACCTACTTCCAATAAAGGAGAAGGTTCTCAATTTGGTGTGTATACTGTATATATTTCTTTTATATTTGTTACCTCAGATCTCCATCATTTATAAACCGATTTTGAAAATTCTTTTTTATTTGAATGGGTGTAGGTACTTTCAGATTGGTCCCATAGAAATTTCATCAAAATTGGTTCAGTAGTTTGTCACTGAAATCGGTTCGTCGCTTTTTTAAAAGGAAGATACGTTATTGCTGAATAATATAGGCTACATTTTATCGTGAACTCACACGTGTAAAACCGTGGTCGTAAAGTCGTTAGTAAAAAGAAAGATATTATTATACTGTCAAATCAATAAAAATGCTTTTAAAAAAGCAGAAACCTACTTTGACAAAAATATCACGACGAATATGAAGTTTTTCCTTGCACCTTTAGAAGTGGTTTCATAAAATTTAGTAAAGGACCATACTCAAGCCTTTTCATGAAAACCAGGGGGGGGGAAACTCGAGTCATACTGGCAATAAAAATACAAACAAATTACACAAGACTCCTCCTTTTTTGAAGTCTGTTAAAAAGATCAACATTCACCGCAAGCGGTTAACTTTTTAAACATTGGCTATTAAATCAACTAATTCTAATTCTTGTTACTGCAATAATTCTTGTGCAACTTTGCACTTGAAAGGCTCAGCGCACAAGAGATTGCGGTTTAGCAACATATCTTCGGACCTTCAAATGGCCTCCAATTTTAAATTTACTTGTGTTACAATAAGTCCGGTGGGTACTTGTAATATTTAGGTGTATTAGTGTGCACAGTAATCGCTGGGTAATTATTACTGTGCGAGTTTCTGTGAGATATCTTGCGGTATAAATATTTTTGGTGTACATTACATGCTTTGAGGTCCTCATTATCCGAGTACATCATGAGTTAAATTTTAATAATTAAAATTAATAATACCTTCACGTAATTGTTTTTTTTGTGTTAATTTACGTTCATGTGTTTGTTTATTAAATCTCATGAATAATAACTGAGAGACAACCATACTTTTTTGTTTTTACTTTAGCTTTTTGGTTATCTGAAAGAAATCGCTATGAGATATATAACCACCCATTGTGACACTGAAGATTTAAATTTTTTATTATTCTTTGCACTGCGACTCAATAATGAATTCATTATTTTGTTTTATAAAGGTTTATTAAATTCGAGATTTTTTATTATAATAACAGAAAAAGTAAACAACATAAACTAAAATAACTAAATAAAATACACACTAATTTATTTACAATCTTAATCTAATAATCCGCTACCAGTAGGCAACGTTCCCAGGTTTATTTGTGTTTGGCCAAATTTCATTTATCCATATCTGTATGGATATACATCAGATAAATAAAATTGAAGTGTCTGTTTGTAATATCAAAATAATAGCTTTTTTCCAAATTCATATGAAAGTATATACGGTACCTATAACAAAACAATCATTTTTAAAATCTTTATCTATCAGTCTGTCTGTCTGTTTGTTCCGGGTAATCTCCGAAACGGCTAGACCGATTTTGACAGGACTTTGACTGACATATAGCTGATGTTACAAGGAGTAACTTAGGCTACTTTTATTTTATAAAAAGAATTAGGGTTCCGCGCAAAAAAATAAAAACCTTGAAATACAATATCTCCGCGCCGGTGAAACCGCGGGCAGCAGCTAGTCTATCTCTAAATCTGTTTTAATAACTGTTCCATTTTATTTTAAATTAAATACAATTAATCTTAACTAAACCAATCACTGGTAGTTGGCAACTTCTAAAAATTCTTCAAAATCTTCATGGTATATAAAGGGTGAAAAAAATTCAATTTGAAGATAGGATTCCGTCTACTTTATTATTGAGTAAGGGGGTACTGTCTCTTTGGCTGCTATTGCTGGTGGGACTTCCGGATCTTGAGATACAAGTTCAAACTGAGTTCGGGAACGGAGGACTCCTGCTAGTCATGCGCGGCCTTAGTGTGTAACTCTGAACTGTATTATTAACAAATAGATAAACATAATTATAGACACAGCACTGTATTTCTTACATTAAGTTTAAGTTTACGTAACTTTTTTTTGAATAAATTTTAAGTTATTTTATTTTATTTTCTTCGGAAAACTAACAGCTAGGTGCTTAAAAATATTAAGTAACTAATTAAATAAATTTGTTTTTATTATTTATTATAATTTGTATTGCGGAATTCTAATATCTATTATATGATGTATTTACTAAATAAATAAAAATACATCATATCAAGAATTTCGCAGTCAACATCGATTGCTCCCATAGCCTAGTTGGTTAAGGCGTCTTGCCCGGGTAGCGACAAGACGCAGGTTCGTATCCTGTTGGTAGCGAAATTTTTGTGATGTATAATTAATGATTAAACGAACTTACCTGTACGTGAAGTTCTATCATAATTATACGAAGGCTTCGTCCGAAGAGATTAGCATAGAACACATGTAGTATCGCGTAGTTATACGCCGATCTCGCACTATATTTGAGTTTTTTTTTTTTTTTAATGGTCACACTCGGTTTTCCTACCTTCATTTAGTTTAGAGTTTCCCTTATGAGTAAACCATTTCCCGACTTAATAGGGAACCTCAAGGAATGGGAGGGAGGGATGCTAATCTCTTCGGACGAAGCCTTCGTATAATTATGATAGAACTTCACGTACAGGTAAGTTCGTTTAATCATTAATTATACTTCAGCTTCGTCCTCGAGATTAGCATAGAACACATGTAGACTTTTAGAGCATAAGTTGGGAAATGTTTGTATAAATTACGTTTATTCTAGTAGACAATCTACTGAATTAAATAAACAAAACACTTAAGTACTTCTTAATAATTCTGATTTTGGTCAGAAACATTGTTCATAAATATAGACCGAGCAAAAGAATCATCATCAACAATATTACATAAGGTTCTATTATAGAACCTAAACAATGTATTGGAATTAGCGGTCCAACCCACGGTCCGCCGGATCACGTCCAGATTGACGCCGAGTCGGTGCGTGGCAGACGACGCAGCCGTCCGCAGACGACCGCGTGCTATGTGCAGTGAATGTCGTCACATCGACTCCGCTCTCTTGCAAGGTGGATTTAATCCAGCGGCTTAATTTCTGCGTACCCACCGCTCTATAGGGCTTTTTGATGCCGATAAATAATAGCATTGTATTTTTACGGATTGATTTTGTGATATTCAGATAAGCTAGTAATGTTTTTCCCGGGCAAATGTCGGGCTTTTCTTCTAAGAAAGGCAATATCAAATTTGGTTGCACCGATCCAATACGAGATGTTTTAATTGCATCTGAAATGTTAATTGTAATTGTACCGGGATATGTCGAGACATTTTGTATATTAATTTTAGTTAGTCTGTGCTCGATGAGCGGTGATGAGAGCTAGGAGAGTGACTATTTTTTTTTTTTTTTTAGAAATTTGATCAAGAGTCAATTGTCCATTTGGATATTAGTTGCTTAAATGATTTAAAACAACGGAAGTGTCCCATGTGATATTGTATTTCGGCAGCGGAGGTCGCAAACGAAATAAGCCCTTGAAAAATCTTTTTATTCGATCATCTTGCCCTACTTGCGGTCCTAGTAGCAAACTCAGAGCTGACCTACACGTATTAAGGGTACGATATTGGCCCCTTCTTCATAATACTTATTCAAGAAGAAAATCACATTGGGAATTGAAGCTTCATAAACATTTAGAATTGTATAATTGACAAATAGAGAATAATTTTTTTTGAAAATTAACATCATATTGTTTTAACAAATTATCAGATAAAGAAGCAGTCATCACTTCGATTGCAGATGGAGGAATGATTCTCTTTAGCCACGCTGACCGGATAAGAATCCTGCCGTCGGGTAACTTTGGTGTGGATGTGGCGGTTGCTGGACAAAATTGGGCTTTCATCTGGCTTAAAAATTAATGGCGCCGATTGCAAAAGACTTTTAAAAAGCAGGTACCATGGCCGCGTAGGCCCCACGGGTACAAGCAAGATACCTTCCGCTTTATCTGAGATTATTTTTCTCAAAGTTTTTAATATAATTGGAAACGGTGGAAACGTATAAAAGTAATACTTAGACCATGGAATAGTAAACGCGTTAATAGCCACTGCGTCTGGATCTCTATGCCAGGATACATATTTTTTACATTTGTCATTTATTCTGCTTGCAAAGAAATCGATATTAGCTCTACAAAATTTTAATACAATAGCTTGATATGCTGCCTCTGATAGTTGCCACTCAATATCTGGATTCCATATCTGCCGTCGTATTCTGCGCTGACTGTATGTAAGAAGCGTATACGTGTAGCATTCGAGCTTCACACCACTGCCATATATCTTTCGAAATTTTCGTGAGATGTGGAAACTGTATTCCACCCATCCGATTAATATACGATATGGCAGTGGTGTTGTCAATACGAAGTAGTATTTGACAGTCAGTTAAATGTTTGGCAAATATCTTTAAACCAAAATATGCAGCTAATAACTCTAAGCAATTAATATGTTGTTTGCTTTCTTTGTCATACCACTGTCCGCTAGCCGTCTGATCCCCGCACGCAATACCCCACCCCGTTGTTGAGTGAGGTATCTGAAAAAATTTTGAGATCATACTGATCCAGTTATTTTACTTACTGAGTGTGTAATATTGCCAAGAAAGCAATAAGTCTTTTTGGGAGTTAAACAGCTCTTTTCTTCGTTTACAACAAAACCAAGCGCGGTGAGTAATGACGTGGTAACGTTTCTATTATGCATGCACTCGTTGTATGATTGTCCCATCAATAAAAAATCGTCAAGATTCACACTTGATAAGAAGCCTGCGGATCGAAGTAAGCATACGACTGGCTTTATGATTTTCGTAAAGATATAGGGTGCTGTACTTAAACCAAACGGTAACACATTAAATTCATAAAGAACCTGGATACTTTTTTGAATCGGGATGAATTTTAATAAGGAGATAAGCATCTTGAAGGTCTATAATTTAGTCATAAAATCGTCTCTTTTTATTAATTTTAAGGCAGTTCGCAAATCCTTTAACTTAAAATCCTATAAACTTGTTTAATTTCTTTAAGTTTAATATAAATCTCAATTTACTCAAGTTTGGTTTAGGAATCAGAATTTTTTTTTTTTTTGACAGGAATTGATGTGTACACGGTTTGCACTTTCAAATGGCTCCTAACGAAAGCAATTTGCTTATGGCATCTACAAAGTGAACTTGTTCTGTATGTGAAAAATTTTGCAATTTCGGGACTGAGTCCGGTATAACCGGGCATGCAAACTGGCTTTTATAGCCTTGTATATATGACAGAATTACGGGGTCGTTGGTTATCAGCGACCACTGATGGTTAAACTAAGACAAGATTGTCTTAAATTATATATAAATGTAAATTATGCCGGCAGAAGCCTGCATAATTTACTACCGGAGCTATCGACGCCTGCTGCGCTGTGGACAATGCTGTGACGGCCTTGATGAGTTTGGCTGCCGATACTTCGTCGATGCAGGTTCCTTCGTCCTCTGAGGTACCGGCTGCCTGCGTGTCTGAATCGGACCCTTCCACTTTAAAGGCCTTGCGGAGCTGCCGATTGGTTTCTTGATTTATTTATTGCCTTAGCTGTTTTTAACGATTCCGCTAGGGTCTGGCCAAAAAGATAGCTGTCTATCTTAGTTGTTATGTCTTTTTTTAAAGACAACAGAACAAACCATGAGTATCTTTGTTAACTCAACGTCTTTGACTTTAGATGAGAATAGTCGCGTCAATGCCTGGCCCAAGGCTGATATGTCAGAAGCTAGTTATGGCCTTATCCTGGTTTACCATCACTTCAGTGAGCGCGGTTTTCAGTTCCGCATTTAAAATTGGAGCATTGATCAGCTTACAGTTGTTGGGAATAAGGTATGTCTTTTCGGTTCTCTTTCGTTAAACCATTGCAAGCGTAATGTTCTAGTCGAATGGCTAATTCTTTTTGAATTTCTTTGCCGAAGAAGTTTTCTTCTGTAGGGTCAATGCCGAGTATTTCTAAGATTGATTCATCTAGTTCTGGAACCGATTCAGTTTGTTCCGGCGTGACGACGTTGGTGGTCGAATTCAGCGAAGGAGGTGTGACTTGCATTTGAGCAGAGTAATTGGGTGGCGGTGTCACCGTGTCGGCCACCGCCTGCGCTGATGTTGAAGCTATCGGCTCATTGTTTCTATCGCCCTACTTACGACTTGTCATAATTGCAATGTTGCTCTTCGCTCCCTGAAGTCGAGACACGAATTCGGAGCATTTCTTTAGGTACTGTTATAATAGTTAAGAAACAGTCGTATAATACTGTTCGCGAAACTAAATTACGGGTAGTGACAACCGCTAAGGGAAGCACGCAAACCCCGGTAACAGCATTTGTCAAGTAAACTAGCTGTATAATAAACAACAATAGTAATATGGTAAGAAACAGCCATATTTATGTACTGTTCGCAAACCAAAAGTCGATAAGAGATAGTTGCCAAGGAACTATCCGCAATATCGCATCATTAGTGAGGCAATCTAGGCATACTTTATAAAATGTATCAAGTAAACAAGCAGTATGATAAATAACAATAGTAATATGGTAAGAAACAGCCGTATTTATGTACAGTTCGCAAACCAAAAGTCGATAAGAGATAGTCGCCAAGGAACTATCCGCAATATCGCATCATTAGTGAGGCAATCTAGGCATATTTTATAAAATGCACAACCAAAGCATAAAAACTAGGTACCAACCTTGTTGTGTCGGTGTCGTTTCCCGCGAGGCAGCTGGGGTAGCTCCCCGGCTGCCTCGCATGCCACAAACACTATGCATGCGCGACCGCGGGGAACGCGACCGGCGATTCCGTCGCTTACTCTTTTTCCGGTGTAACTTTCTTTCCAATTTTTGAATCTTCCGTTCCAAATACGAGTAATCTTCCTTATTCTTCCTTTTAGGCATATTTACCCCAGGAATCACGTAAATTAACCACGAACTTGGACGTAAGTGCGATACGGCGAAGCACTAAAACACGAATGAAGGTAGGAAAACCGAGTGTGACCATTAAAAAAAAAAAAAAACTCAAATATAGTGCGAGATCGGCGTATAACTACGCGATACTACATGTGTTCTATGCTAATCTCGAGGACGAAGCTGAAGTATAATTATATTTGTGTGAACATCCGCTAGTGTCGGTTAACACTATAAAATATATTTCATATCATGAATTGACAAAAGCAGATATAATAAAACACGATACATAAAACATAATAAAAGTTCTGCGCACAAAGATTGTGTACATACACAAAATATGTAAGTATATGTGTATATTTAAATGTAATTAGTAAGTAAACCACGGAAGTTCTCTTCTCAAACGTGACAGATCTGCTTTGACAGATAAGACAATAGATGAGTCACCGTTTTTTACTGTTCTACTTTGTTAAGAAACCAGCCAAGTGTGAGTCGGGTCATTGCAAGCAATAAACCCATACACATTACAAATAATACAGAAATACAAATACAAAAAAATTAATTTTATTTATGGGTTTTTTTATTTATGTAATTGTCTGTCCCTTATTTTCATTTTTTATTTATGTGTAAAACTGTAATGTTGTGTGATGTCCTGAAATAAATGTATTTTCTTTCTTTCTTTCTTTCATTCTTTCAAATAATAATACCATCGTTTAAACACATAAGTAGTACTTAAAGTACACTTTTAGGTAATGTAGCGCCATTTTTTTTTATGCACGTATGAAATATTTTATATCTGTTAAATTATAGGGGGGACACACAGTTAATGAATTATCCATATCCATACAGATATATAAAATTGAAGTGTCTGTTTGTAATATCAAAATAACAGCTTTTTACTAAATGCATATGAAAGTATATACGGTACCTACAACAAAACAACCATTTTTAAAATTTTTGTCTGTTTGTCTGTCTGTTTGTTCCGGGTAATCTTCGAAACTGCTGGACCGATTTTGACGGGATTTTCACTGGCAGATAGCTGCTGTTACAAGGAGTAACTTAAGCTACTTTAATTTTAGAAAAATAATTGGGGTTCCGCGAATAAAAATAAAAACCATGTAATCCAAAATCTCCACGCGGGTGAAACCGCGGGGCAGCAGCTAGTTGTGTATTTCAGGTATATATATATATATGGTTATAATTATTATACAATTTCACAGACAACACGGCTGACAATTACATGGCGTATAAAAGTCTACGTTAAGTGTTCCAATATGTGCAGTAAAAAAGCATCTTAGTTGATTTGTCAGGTATATTTTTAAATCAAGATTTATGTCTAAGTTTGCCCTTGTCTACTTTCTGCCACTCTTTTATAACTGTAGAAGACTTGTCTTCTTACTTATGAGTATAAATAATTAATTTCCAAATGAAGTAAAAATTGACTGATAAAAAATTTAATTATGACTTCCAAAATTTACCAAATGTTCATCAAAATTCCGAACGGACGAATTAGATTATTTAATAAGAGCTCCTGCGTTTTACCAAGAAACCCTAAAAAACTTTTAAATCTTAACCATATTATATTTAAGTCTTGTTTCGTATGCTCTTTCGTTCCGGTTATTCATCAATTTGTCACGCGAATTTTCGCTGCGTGTGCATGCGTGTGTTGCGTAAAGACTAGAAGAGAGGGCGCTAGTGGTCGCTTTCACCATCGTGAACTTGGTCCAGTTTTGTCGCTGTCAATGTCACTATGTCAATTAGCGGTTACGTTTCTAATGGAATTGTCAGATATAATTGTTTGATAATCATTTTAGGTTGAAATTCATTGATGTTAAGAATGACCTTGATAACTTTTATGGCTTGCTGGCTGAGCGGGTTCATGGCGGGTTTGATTTTGGTTTCAGGTCGAATTTTCGTGCATTGATAAAATGATTAAGTAGGTATAAAGTTACTGGCCATACGAGTCTTAATACTTTAAGGTAATGAGCACCCTGTAATGCCAGGCTATTATTTGTATATCAATGTTTTGGGGGCACTGCAATTGTTTTGGTCAAGCGTTATGCTTAGTGCTTACCATCAAAACAAGGTCGTTTGTACAAGCAGGCGTCACGGTATCTTGTAAAAACAATCGGGAAAATGTAACATGTTAAAAAATGACATATATAAAAAAAACAGGTACATTCACCAAAAGTCAAGCACAATATATGTATAGTTCTATGTTTTACTAATACGTGCACTTCTCAACCTGATTGCTTATATTTGTACATTAAAACCACCCTTTGCCTGCGCGCACACTTGACATGAACGGATCAAATGTAGCTTATAGTACACCAAGTATCCTATTAGTGAACACTTTTTTTAACCAACCGTTCCATAAGTTAGTGGTAGTAACAAACAGTTTACCTCTATACAATAATAAATATAGATTATGTTCATAAAACAGGAAAAAATAAACTAAATATTGTTTACGTTTTTTTTACTCCTAATACTCCTAAAACTCTAGCTTAACGAATTTTTGTAAAGAGTGGAATGAGAAGCTTACGGTGAAGTCCTAGGAAAAGTGAAGCATGAGGACTGAACTAAGTCAAAGTAGAGGTAACTAGCAAAGCAAGCTCGCGGGCGCGAGCGAAGATAGTGTTCCCGTAAAGCAAAGAAAGTGTTCTTTCGGAAGGTTGTTTATTAAACTTGCTATGCTCCAGTCAACCTTTCCACGGCAAATTTATCCATAACATGAAATGTAGGTGTTTAGACAATATGTAATGATTACTTTTGGGACGGAAATGTTATACGGACTTATTCTTTGTAAAATTTGGTCGATCATGAGCATCATCTTCAGCTGCTAAACGTCCACTGCTGAAGGTCTCCCCATGGGATTTTGATATAATACACCACGGTTAAGATCCCCCAGTGGACCGATGACCTTGTCAAAACCGCGGGGAACCGTTGGATGTAAGAGGCGAGTAGCCGATCCATGTGGCGTTCCATGGGGGAGGCCTATGTTTAGCAGTGGACGTCTTCCGGCTGATGTTAATGATGATGAGTCCACACCCAGAGGAAAGGAAGAGGTGATATTCATAGCCGAGTCCTCACGGCCAATCATAAGTATGACAAGTAATACTTTACTCGTACTTGGGTCGTAATTTCATCACTGCATGAATGAGCTGGCCATCATACGGCCTTGTCATTACTACAATAAAACAAACATTACGTTCGTCGTTGTGTACTTGACGTTTTAACACAGTTTTTCATATGAAAACTCATAATAATTGTGATCTTGACACACATGCTTAAGTTCAACGTAGTGGCCGTTTTATTGACTTAAGTTGACCATTTCTTAACACGTTGGGAAAGTTGACCGTGCCATCTAGGTAAACAGGGGTTCTTCGTATGAATTAATTATGTTTATGCGTTAGAAGGTTGTCTGAGTCCAAGAAAAACAGTGGAAAACATAAACTGCCTACTAATGTATATACTAATATACCTACTAATTATTACACTTTTATACTAATCCTTATAATATTATAAATGCGAAAGTGTGTTTGTTTTGTTTGTTCTTTCACGCAGTAACGGAGCAACGGATCGACGTGATTTTTGTCATAGATATATTATATGGACCGGATAGTAACATAGGCTACTTTTTATCCCGGAAAATGCACGGTTCCTGTGGGAACGCGGGTGAAAACCGTGGGCAGAAGCTAGTTAATTATAATATCAATAGCTTCTGCCCGCGGTTTTTACCCGCGTTTCCTCAGGAACCGTGCATTTTTCCGGACTGCATGAAAGAAGGACAAACCAACAAACACACTTTCGCATTTATAATATTAGTAGGATTATTTTTCCAAAACAACTTCATAGTAACAATAAGAGATAAAAATTGAGGTCATACGTGTTGCCCGATTATTTTATTATAACAAAAGCATAAACTGCCAAGAAATTCAATTACAAAAACCTATTAGTACATGCAATATCATACTTAGAAACATTATGAAGTAATTATTTAGGTGTCATGCGAAGTTTACGAACAAATGGTGTTTAGATCGAAAAAGTATAACGTAGGTTCTCAATTCAAACACCATTACTAAATTTTTACCTAATTTATAACATCTATACAAATCTTCTATATATTTATTTACAAATAAATAAAATTAAAGTGTCTGTTTGTAATATCAAAAAACATTTTTTTACTAAATAAATATGGAAAGTGTATACGATACCAATAACAAAACAACCATTTTAAAATGTTTGTCTGTCTGTCTGTTTGTTCCGGGTAACCTCCGAAACAGCTGGACCGATTTTGAAGGGACATGCACTAGCAGAGTATTTCCAGAGATTAGCGGTAACTAACAAACTTTACTGCTTTATAATATTAGCATAGATACTATAATAATATAAAGCTTAAAATATATACAAAACTAGCTGTTGCCCCGCGGTTTCACCCGCGTGGAGATTTTGGATTACATGGTTTTTATTTTTTTGCGCGGAACACTAATTATTTTTCTAAAATTAAAGTAGCCTATGTTACTCCTTGTAACATCAGCTATCTGCCAGTGAAAGTTCCGTCAAAATCGGACCAGCCGTTTCGGAGATTACCCGGAACAAACAGACAGACCGACAGACAAAAATTTTAAAAATGGTTGTTTTGTTATAGGTGCTGTATATACTTTCATATGCATTTAGTAAAAAGCTGTTATTTTGATATTACAAACAGACACTTCAATTTTATTTATCTGTATGGATGGATGAATTTCAATTGGAATGTTATACTGAAAGGGGGTCAATGTACTCCTGGAGGTCAACAACATTTGTTTTAAGAGTTTTTGAAATTCAGAATTTTTCATTGAAGAAAAGGTTAACGTCAAAATTCGTTAGTGGGAGGACTAACTCTTCTGCGAGTGTCCGTCTGGGTTGTTACCACCGCTTTGCTCGTGAAGACTGCCGCGAAGCAGTAGTGTGCAAGCATTACTGTGTTCCGGTTCGATAAGCAGAGTATCCAGTGAAATTACTGGGCTTATGAGACTTAATACCTAATGTCTCAGGGTAACGAGCGCACTGCAGTGCCGCGCAGGCCTTTGTGTTTCAAAATGCTGGGTAGCACTGCAATTGTTATGGGCCGGCGTTATGCTTACCATCAGGCAAACGACCAGCTCGTTTCGTTACCAAATAACATAAAAAAAAAATCTTTTACAGAACTTCCGGGCAGTGACTAAAACTATGTTGAACTTTGTCAAATTATAATTCTGATTAGAAGAGACTTGAAAAAATTATGCCGCGCACTTCCCATTTGACTCTACTAAAACTTTACTAAAAATATTACCACAACCACTGCGTGTTCAGTACAGTAGCCGCGGTGATTAAAGTGGAGCAGTCACCGCTTAGAGCCCAGGCAGGGCTTCGAGGAAGTGAAAGAGACAGCACTCTCTGGCCGTATTGCTGTACTTGTCGGTTTCTTGGTTCTACGTCAAGGTGCGCGTGAGTGAGAAATACCTTCTCCGCGCTCCGCTTGTTGATAAACCATGGTTATTTTGACAGCAAAAC
Organism: Crocallis elinguaria; assembly: GCA_907269065.1. Taxonomy (NCBI): domain Eukaryota; kingdom Metazoa; phylum Arthropoda; class Insecta; order Lepidoptera; family Geometridae; genus Crocallis; species Crocallis elinguaria. The sequence goes on along the minus strand of OU026079.1, from coordinate 2,291,283 downwards.
GCTTTCGTCTAATGCCGCCCCATGTCTAGACTCAAAATACCTATAACAATATTAAAGCGCTAGTGATTTAGTCATCAGGTTTTTTTAGGTATTGCATAGCCTCTGGCCTGCATGCTACATAACCCCTTTTTTGATTAGTCGTCATAATTATTAGGTTCGTAGTAAGGTAAGTTGTTTTGACCTTGTAATATATTTGATCGTAATAGTCCCAGGCAGACCGCGCCGGCGGTGGTGCCAACACTAAATATGTGAAGATGCTGCATTTTGGGAATAATTATTGTATAATGGCCTTATCTGGTTCGATTTAGAAGCTTAAAATTGAAAAACTGAACTCTTGGATCACTTTCTTATCCTACCTGCGGCGCAAGTACGGATCTTTTCGATTAATAAAATTTGATAAAATTGACAGTTAAAATCGATTAAGTGGGTTTTATTCGATAAAATTGACAGTTAAAATCGATAAAGTGGGTTTTATTCGATAAAATTGACAGTTAAAATCGAAAAAAGGGGTTTTTATCGATTTTTAACTGCCAATTTTATCGAATTTTATTTATCGAAAAGATCCGTACTTGCGCCGCTGGTGACTTACTACTACTCGTACAGTCGTTGAACGACTGTATGGATTTATAAACTGGGCTACTTCTATTACTAAACAGACTGCTCCCGGCTCCGTGCATGGCTGAGTTTTTGCCAGCTAAAAGTTCCGCCCCCAGCGCGGTCTGGAAATCTTTGTGTAGACTGTTGAACAAAATAATGGTTTTTGAGACTTCGATGTGTGTGTTTTGTATCTGTGTATGTCTATGCCGTCTGCGACACCGGGAAATCGTGATACAGGGGTACGCAGGGGGGCTGACAATAGGCCTATAAAAAAATAGGTACCTACATAAATTATAAACGCTTATAAATTCATACTCCTGCAAGAAATAGTGCTAGTACTAGAAATCCCTATGTCGCAGGTGGCATGGACACACAGATACACAACACAACCATCCAACAAACAAGAACAAGAACAAACTTTATGTTCACCTCACAAAAGCGACCCCAGCTAGGAACCGAACCCGGGGCATCTCGCTTGCAGGCAGGATTTCAGCCAACTTAGCCACGGAGCAGTCAACTAACAACAAATGTCCTAGCCCACTACCAGTTGCGTGCCAAAGTCAAAGCCGTTGCCAAAGTGTGTCCAACATGCCGGCGGCATTGCGTTGGATCGCAATGCTGACATGTTGCTGTTTTCGACCCTGAGATTTTTTATACTAGCTTCCACCTTCGGCTTCGCTCGCGTGGCCTATATATTTATAAATTGTAGTTTATGTGTTATTCTGATGTGTAAGCTATATTACCGTAAAGTTTCATCAAAATCCGGTCGGCAGTTTTTGCGTGAAAGAGTAACAAACATTCATACAACCATCCTGACAAACTTTCGCGTATAGGATATAGCACAGGATTTAAAATGGGAAAAGAAATGAAAACAGCAATTAAAAGTTGTGCACGATCACAATTGCGTAAAGACATAAAACTTCGCATTATTTTACTTAAACTAGCATATTATAAGTGACAATTAAACACACACGTACCATCTATATGTAAATACGTTTACATCTGTGCATATGTTTTGCAATTTCTGCCAAGCTATCTGGATCTGATTTAATGCAGTGTTTATAATATGCGAGTGGAATTGCCACATTTTGAAGCTTGCTGTACAGTGTTGGCCATTTAAATGACACTGTATAATAAGAGTAGCTCTAAAATTTAACAACCGTTTGAAGTTTACTTACCGTTCGGTGACGCTATCAAACTTTTTAACAAAAATTACCGACCACGAACCGGAAGACGCAGTGTAGGATTACCGGCTAACGTCGCTAGGTCGCTAGGTCTTCGGCTGGAAGGAATAGCCTAGAATTTTTGCTGGTTATCATTTTAGAACGAACGTTATTAAGGTAACAAGTTGTTACAAAACGAAAAGAAGCGAAAACTCTAGACAACTCCTTCCACACGAAGACTAGTGACCGCTGGTTTTAATCGGTTTGGAATCGAAAACGAACACGAGATTGTTAGCTGATAAGGCTCCTGGTCACAACCGCGTGGAACCATTGGAAGCAAGAGGCGAGTAGCCGGTCGAAGTGGCGTTTTATGGGGACTTGACCTATGTTCAGCAGAGCACGTCTTCCGGTTGATGATGATGATGAACAAAAATTGATGTTTTTTCCATGTTGTAAATGGGACCAACTTCGAAGTGACAATTGAACATATCACATTTTTTTTTGTCATTTGGTAACGAGTCGAGCTAGTCGTTTGCCTGGTGTTAAGCATAACGCCGGCCCATAACCATTGCAGTGCCACCCAGAAATTTGAAACACAAAGGCCTGCGCGGCACTGCAGTGCGCTCGTTGCCCTGAGACATTAGGTATTAAGTATCATAAGCCCAGTAATTTCACTGGATAAATGTGATGATGATGAACAAAAAATGATGTTTTTTTCCATGTTGTAAATGGGACCAATTTCGAAGAAGTGACAATTGAAGGTATCACATGACCATGAATTTATGTTCTCCATTCTTTTGACCGTTTTGATAAATGAAATCTTGAAGTCATACGAAACGAGATAGATAGATACATTATCTTTCTTAGAACGTACGGAAATTTTTACTGAAAGTACTCGACTTAGTCTTGTTTAGGTATCAAAAATTGCCTATTCAGCGTTTGTTTTTCTGCCAATGGGATGTCCTGCTAGTGTCGGTTAACTTGTACTTGAAATGTTTATGTTATTAATATATAAAAAAAATCTATAATTATTTATGTTATAAATAATATAAATAATCCTGGGTCTCGCCACGGAACTCATTTTCAGCGCGTCAATGTATGGAAATTACCTGATGGCCTTTGAGTTATAATCTTAAATTCATACAAAAATCCCATAGAAAAAATCCCGTTCAGTTTTCGCCATATTTTTAAGTCATTTACAAGACTTTTCTTTTTTCCCCTTAAAACTTTATATAATTTTGGACTATCACAAGTATTTAAAAACAGTAGCCAAGTCAGTCCAGCCGTTTTCAAGTGCGCTTACCGACGACCACCATTTAATTTTTATTTATTTATAGATCGTGGGTACACCTCATACATGCCACATAATTTAGTTCAATTTTAAAGTAAAGTTTTTACAATGATTTACTCATCGACTGGCTCTATATAAAAACACAGAATATTATTATACATCTGGGTCTAGAGTGACGCCAGATCAGCTGCAGTTAGTGATGAAACGTTGACCTATCAAAAAAAAATGCAAATAAAAAATACTAATAATGTTACTAAACATTCACTGAATTTATAAAAAAATGTTAACATATTTTGTATTAAAATTAGATGTAAAACTGTCTCCTAAAATGTCAAATGAAACACCAAATATAATTAATACAAGCTGTTGCCCACGGTTTCACCCACGCGCAGATATTGGATTTCAAGGGTTTTACTTTTTTGCAAGAAACCCTAATTCTTTTTCTAAAATAAAAGTATCCTAAGTTACTTCTTATAGCATCAGCTATCTGCCAGTGAAAGTCCTGTCAAAATCGGTCCAGCCGTTTTGGAGATTACCCGGAACAAACAGACAGACAGACAGACAAAAATTTTAAAAATGGTTGTTTTGTTATAGGTACCTTATAGACTATCATAATATGCATTTGGTAAAAAGCTGTTATTTTGATATTACAAACAGACACTTCAATTTTATTTATTTGTATAGATTTAGGTATTGACCCCGACTGTTGTTGAGGGACAGACGGGAAGAGACTAGGTGGAGCTATTGTTGTGGCCCGGACCACATGGAACAATAAGTATTATCTATACACTATACATACAAATAAATAAAATTTAAGTGTCTGTTTGTAATATCAAAATAACAAAAAAAATGAAATTTACAAGAAAAATATATAATTTCCACAAAGACACTGCATGTAAAAGTTTCACAAATTCAACGACTTTTTTATCATCCAATAGTAATTTAAATAAAACCATCAGATTCTTTACATTTCAATGAATAATAAAATGTACCAAGACTATGTATTTAAACGCAGTTTTTCACGGCCAAATCAACAAAATGCATGTTTTTAGTACAGCTTTACGGTCCGCATTGAACAAGTGACGTCAGATGTTCCGTCCAATTTGTATGGGGCGTTTTAGCGCTCAGTAGATACGCCTGACTAAGACTCTCATTTTTTACTTTTCTAGCGTTCGATTTCCAAGTTTTTCAATATAGACATTTGATTCTCATGACATAATTAAAAAAATTGATACTTCATCCCCATTGCTGGACTCTCCAGAACTTCGAAACACAAAGGCCTGCGCGGCATCGCGTTACCTGATATATTAGTACCTAAGTCTCCTATATATAGATATACTAGTACCCAGTAATTTCATTTACTTTGTTCATCAAACCGGAACACAGCTATACATGCAAATTACTGCTTGTTGACAGAAAACTCAATCCAAATGGCAGCCATCCAAATCGATACTCGCGGAAAAGTACCTACTACTCATTAAAATTTCCATGTGCCTAAGACACTATAAAACTAGATAGAGATACTAGAAATCCACTTCAATTATTGCACATTCGACAGTCCAATTAACATTCGGGTCAGAATTGCAAGGTTCTATCTCAACGTTTGTCCCTTTCACTCATGTGTTGTTAGACAAAGATAGATAGCTAAACACGCAACATGCTTTGCAACAAGGCATTCTCTAAAGTGCATAGTTGCATCTTAGTAACTGTTAGCTAATTCTGATGGGGTGTCTTGATTTATAGTGGGGTTATATTTTTACATTGAAGTTGAAAATGCGTCAAGCAAATATCGGTGTGTTCAGGCAAATGCATTTGATGACCAGTCTCGATACTTATTCGATTTGAGGCAGGAGTCTACGAACATTTTCACTTCAGATCACGTGGGTCTTCAGGTCAAATCACAAATGCTATATACAGGTGAATTTGAATTGGTATATTATCGCAGAAACTGGGTGTGTAGGACCATGGTTGTCGACAAATTGTGAGAATCTCCCTTGAAGAAACGTAACTTTCCAAAAAAAGAGCGAAAGACTTTAAACCGGAAGGGCGCGGCATTTCTTTTTTTTAAGTCGAAAATTTTTTTTCTTTAATATTGTCATTTGACAAAGTTAATTCTGTAGTAGAATTTTGACCTAAACTGTAAAAACAATTCTTCAATGAAAAATTTCAAAAACAAGTAAAACTGATGTTGTTGACCTCTAGGAGTTCATTGACCCCCTTTAGGGATAACATACCAATTTAAACACAGGTTGTATAATCTACCAAATATAAAAAAGGCAGAGAGGAGACAAAGGCTGTTGGCGACCTGCTTTTATTAGTTTTTTTTTATGTTATTTTAGTAACGAGACGAGCTGGTCGTTTGCCTGATGGTAAGCATAACGCCGGCCCATAACAATTGCAGTGCCACCCAGAACTTTGAAACACAAAGGCCTGCGCGGCAGTGCAGATCGCTCGTTACCCTGAGACATTAGGTATTAAGTCTCATAAGCCCAGTAATTTCACTGGATACTCTGCTCATCAAACCGGAACACAGTAATGCTTGCACACTACTGCTTGGTGGCAGACGTCACTCACAAAGCGGTGGTAACAACCCAGACGGACACTCGCAGAAGAGTTAGTCCTCCCACTAACAAAAAGATATAAGACTCATTGGAATTTATTAGATATAAGACTTTTTGTAATTCTTTTGTTTTTATTTCAAAATTCTTCGTATTTTTGTATTACTTTTAAAATGACAGATATTAAACAATTGCCAATATGAAAGGTTGTTCTTCATTTTTATCAAAGGCATTTTACTTTAGGAGAATACCTCTTACCTAATAAACTGCTCTTGTTGTACCTATAGCAATTGGCAGTTAGGTACGGTGTTGTTTCTGACTTACAGAATTAATTTCAACATGAATTATTTTTCATGATGGGCCATTGACGTCATTCACTTAAATACACGAATTATCCTTTTATGCGCAAGTTATAATATTTAATTACTCATTAGAGATATTTGATGGAATCAGGCGTTAATTTCCGGAAGTACATTTTAAATAAGGTTATACAATCTGGGTAATTTATAGATTTAATTCTGCGATTTTAAATAAATTAACTTTTTTTTTAAATTTTATTATTTTACTCATTAGAGTAAAAAATGTTTACGTCATAATTTACCTAGCTACATATAAATATAAAACATTTCGATATTATCTTGGGTTGCGTAAATTGAAAATTTTTGACAGTTTATCAGTAAGTGCTTTCCAACTAAAATATGAAATATGGATATTTTGTGTTACACCAATCGAATATCTTCCATTATATTCGCCAACGCGACAATAGACGCCACTAAATTCAAACTGGTTACAAGCAAGACGACACACTGGACAGATATAAAAATATTCCATCCGTTTCTAATGTTTTTAAATGAAAAGAGTTCGTGTTACAAAAATATTTAACTTTATGTAGATTTGGGATCAATATGAGTTGTGAAAAACCGAACTTCACATACGAGTAACTAGTTTCACATAGGTGCAATCACCTCCAAAGCCCTTCCTCTGAATTGCCGCAACAGACCTTCGAGAGCCGGAACCGAGACCTTCAAACTCGCCTATCATTTTTTGGTAACAACAACTCATCAGCGCTAGTGTTGCATTACAGCTTGAAAATCATAAGGCGTTGTGAAAGCGTGTGGTAACCGGCCTTGCGGCACCGAGGCTAACGGTCACTGTCATGTGGTGGTCAGGTGGTCAGAGCGCCCGATGGCCCACGGTCAGTGAGTTGGTAACGCAACGGTTAAGAATGTGCATAGATTATGTGGGCTGGGATGGTTCTCAAGGGCAATAAGGGCTCCATGGTAAAACGATACCGACTTAAGTTTGCGGTTATTTTACTCTTTAACCGATTGAAAGGTGCTGTCTCAAGGCGGGGCAAATGACTGCGACTATTCGTATGATATGTGTTACCAAGGACATGTAGTTTAAGACATCTTCGCTTTAGGCTGGCTCGGCACGTTGGTCCCAATGCTACTCGCCCAACATGTGGATGTAGAAAATAGCAGTAGCCCCAACGTTGGCACGAACGTTCTCAGTGCTATTTTCTAGATCCACACGTTGGACGAGTGGTATTGCGACTGACGTTGGGGCCAACGTGTGTAGCTGTGTAGCCGGCCTAAGTGGTTCAGTTTATTTTTAGAGTTCCGTACCTACCTCAAAATGAAAAAAGGGACCATTATAGTCTCACTTAGAAGAAGCACACAAGAAGCAATATTTTATAGTACAAGTAAATGGATAAATTTGAAAACATACAACATACCAAAAAGTTTGTACGGAAACCTCGGTGCACGAGTCCCACTCGGGCTTGGTCGGTGTTTTAATTGTACTTATTCAAAGGGGTACACATACACCACAAAACTTGTGGCATACACATACGTGATTTTCTGGTAATGAAACTCCCCTGTTACAGCTCTAAAGTTTGACAATCTATTAAACACTGAGATCAATTAATGTTGCTTCAATAATTAAACTGTCTCAAGCATTTCACACCAATTATGTAAATATTATTCTGACGTTATTTCAAATTTGAATGCGCATATTTTTCACAATGATGTATTTTTTATAATTAATCCTTCTAAATCATTCGATGTATTGTGTAACTCTGATGTGCAATTGTGCACACGCGAGTGCAGGATGTTGCGCCGCTATCCCAACCCTCGTTGAAATTTCAGTCTAGTCATTTTCTAGACTTCTCTATAGAAAAAGACTGGACTATACTTCTGACTACCGGTATATAAAACATACCTATCCATACAGATAAATAAAATTGAAGTGTCTGTTTGTAATATCTAAATAACAGCTTTAAATGCATACGAAAGTTTATACGGTACCTATAACAAAACAACCATTTTTAAAATGTTTGTCTGTCTGTCTGTTTGTTCCTTGTAATCTCCGAAACGGCTGGACCGATTTTGACAGGACTTTCACTGGCAGATAGCTGATGTTACAAAGAGTAACATAGGCTACTTTAATTTTAGAAAAATAATTAGGGTTCCACAAAAAAAAAAAAAAAAACCATGTAATCCAAAATCTCCACGCGGGTGAAACCGCGGGCAGCAGCTAGTAGATATATATGAACACGGTAGGCTTGGGCATCATTATCATCTTACATCGTCATCGTCCGCCTAAATATCAGAATTCGTAGTTCGAAACAATATTTATTTCGGTTTTTATGCCATTTAACGAAAAAGTAATATTTACTAGCTTCCGCCCGCGGCTTCGCCTGAGTTGTATATATCTTTATAAGTTGTAGTCTATGTATTATTCTGATGTATATAAGCTATAATGTTTGTTAGTAGTTAAGTAGTTTTTGCGTGAAAAATAACAAACATGCATACGTCCATACAAAAAAGCTTTCGCGTTTATAATAATAGTTAGGATATGATTCAAGTCATCCGATGAAATAGTTCGTTTTAACGGAAACTATATTTGACATAAAAAATTGGATAACATAAAAAAAACACTTTGTAGCGGTTGTCTACTCCATTGTGATACGTTACAGTACCAATCAAATGGCGAGAGATTTTTCTTTATTTAAACTTTATGAAAGACTAGCTGCTGCCTCACGGTTTCACCCGCGTGGAGATTTTGGATTTCATGGTTTTTATTTTTTTGGGCGGAACCCTAATTATTTTTCCAAAATAAAAGTAGCCTATGTTACTCCTTGTATCATCAGCTATCTACCAGTGAAAGTCCGGTCAAAATCGGCCCAGCTGTTTCGGAGATTACCCGGAACAAACAGATAGACAGACAGACAGACAAAAATTTTAAAAATGGCTGTTTTGGTGTAGGTCCCGTATATACTTTCATATGCACTTAGTAAAAAGCTGTTATTTTGATATTACAAACAGACACTTCAATTTTATTTATCTGTATGTATGGATATGATATAGTGTTGTACCTATACTGTCGCCATTGTTAATGAAAAATAACATTTCTACTAGTATTTTAATTAATTAGAAGATATTTTTTGCGTTGTTTTGTTCCTCAACATCAAAAATTATGTGACACAATTTGGAACAGTTAATGGACCCTAAATATGAACAAACCTTGGTAAAAATATTAAAAGTCAAGGCCGAATTTTGAAATTTAACGAACTTTGTGGGCCCTTTTTCTTGCAACATTTCTAGTTTATATTCATATTTCTGATGCCCTACGATTATTTTAGATGATTTATTTATTGGTTTGTATGTTAATGGAAGGGCTATTAGGGCCAAGGTCACAAAAAGCTTTCTGAAACTACCTTCTAATGAAGGTATAATTAATATTTATAAAGTTTTGTTTAGCAAATCGTGTAACAGGTTTTATTGGTGACCAACGAAAGCCAGCTTTATAATTATTTCGAAATGAAATGAAATGAAATGAAATATTTATTGTGGAAACTGTGTACAAGATATGTTTAAAGTTATTAAGTCTTAGCACAATCATGAATCAACAGTTTGTCCAATTTTTGATGGACGTACAATATTTTTTTTTCAGGCATGATTTAATTATACTAAAAAATAATAGTAATTAAAAAGAGAAAAAAATGATTAACACAACAGTAATGATTAAAATGTCAAACACGTATTTGTATAAGAATAATTAATCAACATAACATAAATGATTATTACAATTTTTTTTAAATAATTCTCTTATGTCTTTAAAAGATTTTTCTTTAAGCCACCTATGAAGTTTTGTCTTGAATCGCTTAATTGGTTGAAAATTAATTTAGTGCACTCGCAAGATAGTTATTAAGTGAAAATATCTGTATGAAACGTTATAAACAAGATTATACATCTTGCTTTTGAAACAATAATAGTCTTATTTATTTTTAAATTACTTATTGTGTTTCTTAAATACGTCATTTCGTAATTGGTTTGTTTATTGCAATGACTTGTTGAACTAAGAAGCGTCCAAGTGCACTTGTCATTTAATTTCATCTTATTTTTTTCGATAAAGATTTAAAAAAATCTCAAATATATTATTCTGAACTTTCGTAATATTCGCAGAGTTGAAACATTGGATCCGGCCGGGAGCTCACAATATTTTCAATTATTTTCGGAGCGCCTTGTGTGACGCGTCACCTAAATGCTGGTAAATAGTTATCTTGTTAGTTGGAGGACTAACTCTTCTGCGAGTGTCCGTCTGGGTTGTTACCACCGCTTTGCTCGTGAAGTCTGCCGCCAAGCAGTAGTGTGCAAGCATTACTGTGTTCCGGTTAGATGAGCAGAGTATCCAGTGAAATTACTGGGCTTATGAGACTTAATACCTAATGTCTCAGGGTAACGAGCGACCTGCAGTGCCGCGCAGGCCTTTGTGTTTCAAAGTTCTGGGTGGCACTGCAATTGTTATGGGCCGGCGTTATGCTTACCATCAGGCAAACGAACAGCTCGTCTCGTTACCAAATAAAAAAAAAAGTAGGTATCTGGCTCAATGAATGCAATTCAACGAAGCAATGCCGCCAGAATGCTGGGTATGCTGCTGACTGGTTGTAGGCTTGGATTATCTCTATAGAATTATAGATAATCCAAATGTTTTATGGCGCTGCTTATAATGGCTTATAGATTATTTGTTTTCGCTGCTAAGTCAGATTTAGTTAGAAGTAGTATTTAATATTGATGTAGTACGTAGTTAATAAAGTTATTATGTCCGTTGAAATAGAAAGTATGTATGTTTAGTTATAAATTTAAAAATTAATTATAATTGTAATAATCGAAGCCGATTGTAAAAAAAATGTTTATATTAATTTTTAATAATCATAAAATTATTTTCATTTATTAAATAAATTAATTTAAAATAAAACGTACTTACGCGTAATAATATAAATTTGAATTGAATAATATCGTTAAAATTTAATTGTTACGCGTTCCGAAAAAAATTAATTAATAAATGACTTTGTCATGTAAATTAATTAATTTTTATAAATTAAAATCATGTAAGTTAAAGAACAATTAATAAAAATATTAAACTAAAATTAAAAATACATACCTCAAATGGGATACATTTTCACCATAAATTCACAAGTCTCAAACTAATTTACGGAACACAAATCAGCAGAGTCCACACTTATCGACCACTAATAAATAACTCCATCACAAAATTAAAATAAAACTAATTATTAATTTTATTAATTATAAATATTTTCTAATGTATATTTCACTAAGTGTTCATACAGAGTAGTACTAATACGAAAAGTACTTTTTATTTATATACAATTATTATTGTGATCTGTCCTGTCTATACTAGACGGTTTTCCATAGACTACTGAATATGACCAGAAGTGGCATGCACTAACTGAAATTAAGTGGGGATGGGCAATTGGGCACTGGCATTCGACCTTGTAACTAGGTATTTTTTTCTAAGGAATGTGCGTTGATTCGCGCTTGCATAATGCGTTTTTTTACTGACTTTTTATTACCTCGTTTTGTTCTTCAAGTGTCTTGTACATGTCTGTTTTGTTTTGTGATTTTACAATATTAATATCATGTACCTAGCTAGTTTATTTCTAGAGTCTTTGCCCGGTAGCCAACACTAAGAGCTCGTTTTTTGAACGAATAATGATTTGGGGAGGCCGAAATGAGTAGGACTATTGTAGGATGTCAGTGAAAAGATATCTCATATAACGTAATAACTATATTATTATGATACGTGCAAGTATAACAAAAGCAGGCATCAGAGAGTCATTATAATAATTCATAATATGCACAGTATCAATATCAATAGTATGTAAAGAAACATTTGTACCAGTGGTAATGCTGTAGGTTTTTGTTAACGTTTGATCACTATATAACCTGTGGCGCAAGTACAGATCTTTTCGATCGATAAAATTCGATAAAATCTACAGTTTCCAATCGATAAAATGGGTTTTATCGACTTTTTACATAATATATCGAATCACGACGAATCGACAAAAGTTATTGAATAGCTAGGTCGAATCCAAAGAGAATATAGAGCTACTACAATACTTTACGATCAGACTTCAGTACTCGCAACATTCGATAAATTTGTCGGGTTTTTCGATTCGACAAATTTATCGAACCGACTTCCGTACTTGCCCCGCTGATCTTAATGTGTTGTGGTAAACACTTGGAACCTGAAATAGTACTGGGTCTCAATGGCAGCTGTAGGAACACACAGATACGCACATGGCTCACAGGAACGGTACATTTTTCGGAATGAAAATTGCTTTAAAAAAGCGACGAACCGACTTCAGTGACAAACTACTGAACCGATTTTGATGAAATTTCTATAGGACCAATCTGAAAGTATACCCTTTCAAATAAAAAAAGAAGTTTCCAAATCGGTTTATAAATGACCGAGATATGAGGTAACAAACATAAAAAAAAAAAAACCCGACGAATTGATAACCTCCTCCTTTTTTGGAAGTCGGTTAAAAAGTAGCCTATGTTACTCTTCGGTTCATAAACTACATCTATGCCTAAAATCACGTCGATCCGTTGCTCCGTTGCTGTAAAAGAAGGACAAACCAACTGCAAACAAACCAATAAAAGTACAAACACACTTTGGCAGTTTATTATAGTACGGTAGTACGGATTATGAAGTTACAGTCCCACCGTCTTATCCGTGCAGCGGCGCAAGTACGGAAGTCGAAACGATAAATTTGTCGAATCGAAAAAACTGATAAATTTATCCAATGTTGCGAGTACCGAAGTCTGATCGTAAAAGTATTGTAGTAGCTTTATATTCTTTGGATTTGGATTCGACCTAGCTATTCGATAACTTTTGTCGATTGCATCAAGTCTCGATAAATTATATAAAAAATCGATAAAACCCAAATTAACGATTTGAACTGTCAATTTTATCGATCGTAAAGATCCGTACTTGCCCTGCAGTTGACAGTGTAACTAGAGGAGAATTTGGTATTGCTACCTAAGAATTCTACTGAGAATAAGTAGTCAGTGAAATTACTGGGCTTATGAGAGTCACTCCCAGATCACTGATGCCTCAGAGTAACCAGCGCTATGCAGTGCCACGCAGGCCTTTATATTTCAAAGTTCCGTGTGACATTGCAATTGCTATGGGCCAGCTATATGCTTACCGTCAGGCCGACGACATGCTCGTCTTGTTATCCAGCAGTTTAATAAGAATAACTAATTTGGTAGCATCCATACTTACACTCGTATAATAAATGCGAAAGTGTATTTGTACGTTAGTTGGTTAGTCCTTCTTTCACGCAACAACGGACCAACGGATCAACGTGATTTTTGGCATAGATACAGTTTATGAATTGGAAAGTAAGATAGGCTAATTTTTATCTTGGGAAAATGCACGGTTCCTATGGGAACACGGGTGAAACCGCGGGAAAAATCTAGTTATAAATGAACTGAAAAATAATTTAAGGACATAACGCTTTGTACAGATTTTCAATGAATCCATAGGCAACAGGACTAGTGAAAACTGTGTTACATACATGTGTATGAGTATTTTTTAATTTTTAATTTTTTTATACAAAGTTTTTCTGCCTTTCCGTCGCTTTGTCCCTCCTTTTAGTGATGTATTTTGAGGAAAATATATTTTTCAACTTTTAACTTTGTCAATTTTGTGATTGACAGGATTGAGGAAACCAATGTTGTTATGTACCTACGTTATTTTTTTAATTATGTTAATAATATATTTTGTTAACTAACCTTATGGTGTATTTGCGTCACGTCTCCATTAGGTGATTTACATGACAATGGCAATTAAGTGAGACAGCCAAGTACCTATATCAAAACTGTTTACAAAAATTACTGAAATGGCATATTTTTTTGAGAGAAAAGAATCTTATGTTTTTGCTCAGGAAACAACATACAGATATCACAGGTGACTTTTAAACTTGACATTTCTCATTATCAGCTTCTTACGCTCCCACTGCTGGGATACCGGATTTCTCTCAGGGAGAGAGGTCGCACTGGGCCCGCGTGGTGGATTATGGCCCATAGGCCATAATCCACCACGCGGGCCCAGTGCGGCTTGGTAAACTTGACATTGAACTTCTAAACAACATACCTTCGTCGTGTATCCATAACCCACCACGTGGACTAGCGAGGATTGGCGGATGTCACATATCCTCGAATTTCTACATTGAAGTGAATAATTTATACATGAATTTTGTCGTAAGTAAATCATTTAATTTGAATTAATTCGGCGGGAATGACGTTCATATACCATTGTATTTTCACTCATAGCATCTTTGTAAATATAAGCTAAAATTCCTATTTCAAAAAAATATAGAAGTGCGTACTTAGTTTGATATTTTTAGTCACACTAATTTCAAACGTTATTGTTTTATAAAATTAACATTTAAGTACGCGCTACATACAAATATGTTATTGCTTTAATTAGGAATATGATAATAATTAATTAGTAATAATATAAACATATTGATATTATTTATACAGTGTATCACCAGTGTATATGGTCGTGGTACAAGTTAGGCAAGTGTTTTAAATGTTGAAGTTTTACTTAACAGAAACATGCCTTTATTTTTTAAAGTAATTAAAACTGCATTTAATGGTTTTTTAAAGTTGCTTGCTCAAGACGCCTCTCGTACCTGCTAAATGAGAAAAACAAACAAATTCTCTATTTTTATGATATAAACCGGTCCAAGGGTTATTATACCACAAGGATGTATTCCTGCACAATAATATTGTACCGCAAATTAAATGCTATTAATTATATTGATTAATGTTAACTTATCCAGTATAAAAAAAATGAAGCTAATGAAATAAGCTTTTTTTGTTTATTTTTTTTATATTATTTGGTAAAGAGACGAGTTGGTCGTTTGCCTGATGGTAAGCATAACGCCGGCCCATAACAATTGCAGTGCAAACTCCAACTACTCGCCAACTCGAAAGTTAAAAAAAAACCAAAACCCGTAGACTCGAAAGACACTCTGTCTAGTCATGTTGAAGTTTGCATAAGATACGAAATTGAGTACTAAAAATATTCAATTGTAAAAATAATGGGGGGTAACTGCTAAATTGTCAGTAGATTCTTTTTAGCAATCCGTAATGACTTGCAGAATGGACCAAACCTCTGTAGCCTTCAGAAGCTGTATTGTAGGCGGATGAAACATGGATTTCCGGATGTGGTTTGGAACTTGGAACTTGACTCTGAACAATACCGCAGTATAATAAATTAATAAATGTTTTTTCTAGATTGGTTTTTAATAGTTTTTACAGTGTTGTGTTGTATTTTGTCGGTTGCTTGCAGTTTACCTATATAATATACATGCATATGTTGGTTTGTCCGTCTTTTACGCAGCAATGTAGCAACGGATTGACGTGATTTGCATGATATAGGCAATGTTTATAGGCAAGAGAGTAACTTAGGCTACTTTTTTCTGGAAAACCATGTGAAGGACTTTTTTCCTAAGCTTCATCCCGCTTGCTTATAAGAATTGCAGTTTTAGAATAACAATAATAATAAAATGTATAACTATTTCACATTATCACATATTACCACAAATGCTGCTGCTGTTCCAGCAATACGTACCTAAGTGCATGGTGACAAACTTAACGCGAGTCCGGTATATCCAGCCTTACCACGACATTCTTTGTTTGATTTTCTTTTTTTTAATGTTATTAGGTAACGATACGAGCTGGTCGTTTGCCTGATGTTATGCATAACGCCGGCCCATAACAATTACAGTGCCACGCAGAACTTTGAAACACAAAGGCCTGCGCGGCACTGCAATGCGCTCGTTACCCTGAGACGTTAGGTATTAAGTCTCATAAGCCCAGTAATTTCACTGGATACTCTGCTCATCAAACCGGAACACAGTAATGCTTGCACACTACTGCTTGGCGGCAGACTTCACGAGCAAAGCGGTGGTAACAACCCAGACGGACACTCACAGAAGAGTTAGTCCTCCCACTAACAAACTTAGCGACCTGGAGGACACTGATGGGTGGTAGGATCAACGCGCACCACCCGCTCATGTAAAAAGGAAGCGATAAACGGCCTAGTTAGTGGTAGGACTAACTCTTCTGCGAGTGTCCGTCTGGGTTGGTACCACCGCTTTGTGAGTGAAGTCTTCCGCCAAGCAGTAATGTGCAAGCATTTCTGTGTTCCGGTTTGATGAGCAGAGTAGCCAGTGAAATTACTGGGCTTATGACACTTAATACCTAATGTCTCAGGGTAACGAGCGCACTGCAGTGCCGCGCAGGCCTTTGTGTTTCAAAGTTCTGAGTGGCACTGCAATTGTTATGGGCCAGCGTTATGCTTACCATCAGGCAAACGACCAGCTCGTCTCGTTACCAAAAACCATAAAATAAAAAGTTGCTGAAATTCTCCCGGGCACCAAATACCAAGTAAAAGAGAGACATTTGAAGCACACAATATAAATTAGGTCTCGCTTTAGAGGCTGAGTACTCAAGCCTTTTCGAAGAACAAAAGCACGCGCCATCGAATTATCACAAATGAAAGTTTGATAATGTGGATGTTACATTATTGTTGTTTATACACTGTATACATTTTCATCTGTTAAGAATTCTTCCGTGAACCAACATCATTAATCAAATAATCGGACTGGAGCAATTATCTAAAATGATATAACCTCAAATCGGCATCCGTTTTCACAACCCGGTCAGAAGTGAGCATCGCCTGATCCTCGGTCGCCTTGGGCTTGCATCAACGGACGCGCTGTAATGTTCTAGGATATAACATCCGGCCATATTACTCAATGGCACACATGACGGGTTGATTGTACTTGGAAATCGAGCGTTATTCGCATATTTGAATAGTGGATGCTGAAACACAGTATTTCCCTAGATTGACAGCCTGTAGATTAATTAGATCACTGTGCAACAAGTACTGTCAATAAATTATTGCTACCTTTAATAAATATTACTTTAGGCAGCGTCTGGTTTTTTATTCTATTCGGTAACGAGACGAGCTGGTCATTTTCCTGTTGGTAAGCATAACGCCGGCCCATAACAATTGCAGTGCCACTCAGAACTTTGAACACACAAAGGCCTGCGTGGCACTGCAGTGGGCTCGTTATCCTGAGACATTAGGTATTAAGTCTGATAAGCGCAGTAACTTCACTGGCTACTCTGCTCTTCAAACCGGAACACAGTAATGCTTTCACATTACTGCTTGGCGGTAGACTACACGAGCAAAGCGGTGAGTTGTTATACCCAGACGGACACTCGCAGAAGAGTTAGTCCTACCACTAACAACTGGTTGATCAATTAGCGTAGGTTCTGGTTTTAAAGTTCTGAGTGGCACTGCAATTGCTATGGACCAGCGTTAGGCTTACCATAAACGACCAGCTCGTCTCATTATCAAAGTTTAGCTCACCATTCTCGACCGCATGTTGACTAGCCACGAAGGCAGAATCGGAGACTAACACTTGTGTACACTAATTGATTAAATGCGTCGAAATGAATTGTGAAGTCAGTTGATGAAATCATTCTGCAGTTTTTTGATCCGAGAATTAACTTTTTTGTGATACGTATTGAATGCGTTATTTTTATGTTCGTTCGATCAAGCTAAAAGTTAAAGTTAAGTTTTTTTCTTATTTATTTATATAATATAGTTATTTTAACATGTTTTGTATCAGATATTTAATGTCAGCTTATAAATAAGACATTGATTAATTACGGTATGAAAGGCGTTGAAAAAATTCCGTTTTTTAATTTTCATATAATTAGTGATATTAAGTTAAGCAGGTCTTAAATGGTCTTACAAATTGGAAAACCTGGGCCGGTTACATGCTAACATGTACGAGAAGAAGCAGAAGAATAAGTAGGAGCCTTATCACTAACGAACCTTGGTTTAATAATTTTAGTAAAAAATATAACTACTCACATAGTTCTCTCATTGAATACAGAAGTTAAGCCGACCTATCAGCATCACCAAATTTAATCTCGGCAGATGTCTCTTGAGTTAAAAGGTGATCATTTAAAGCACCTACCGGACCCTCGGTATCCATATAATCATTGCCACTAAAGTTTATTCGCAATACGTTTGACGTCAACCTCAATGAGAACTTTATATTTCATCATCACCAGCCGGAGGATGTCTACTGCTGAATATATTCAGACCTGCACTTATAGAGGGTCCACAGCTGATCACTGGTATATAGACCTCCACATAAAGGAGGATTTTGCCATAGTGGTCTTCGTTATCGATGTAGATTATAAAGTTGACCGAAGAGAATGGTGCTGCCCATTCCCTGATTGGCTGTTACGGCAGCCAGAGGAAGATATAAGGCGGCTATTCATACACCAAAACGAGAACCCACACGACACCCAAGAGTGTTGAAACGAAAGAAAAATAGATGAAGTCCACTCACAAATCGTCAGTAAGGCGTCTGCCGTTGCTGGTTGTAGAACTCGTACTCCTCTTCCTCCGTCAGAGCGCACTCCTCGAAGCACCAGAGTCCTGCGATGCCGAGCAGCACAGTGTATACACTGTAGTACACCAGGTATACCAGTATGCTAAACCACATTGCGCGTTTGTGATGCAGACTTGGATGAGAAATCTGTAACAAAGCAAATCAAGAAGATTACAATTTTATTCAGTACCTTTTTTTTTATATGATAACGAGACGAGCTTGTCGTTTGCCTGATGGTAAGCATAACGCCGGCCCATAACAATTGCAGTGCCACCCAGAACTTTGAAACACAAAGGCCTGCGCGGCATTGCAGTGCGCTCGTTACCCTGAGACATTAGCTATTAAGTATCATAAGCCCAGTAATTTCACTGGATACTCTGCTCATCAAACCGGAACACAGTAATGCTTGCACACTACTGCTTGGCGGCAGACTCAACGAGCAAAGCGGTGGTAACAACCCAGACGGACACTCGCAGAAGAGTTAGTCCTCCCACACACCTGCCCTCTAGGACTAACTCTGCAGCGAGTCTAGGCGGGGACGATGGTGTTACTTTGTAGTCTGCTGTTAAGCAGTATTGCGCACTGCGTTTCGGTTAGATAAGGAAAGCAGTCAATGAAAGAACTGGCTATATAAGACTTAATACCTTGATGTCTCAGGGTAGCGACAATTTAGTGCTGTGTTTTAAAGTGTTTGGTACCATCGCAATTGCTAGGGACGCTATGAATACCGTCATGTAAACGATGATATGCCCAAAGGTGGGAAAGAATGAAGACTGTTTGCCTTATGCTGCTGAAACATTGAACACTTACCACAAGCCTTCGTGACAGGTTATTAACTTGTCTAACCATCTGGTTAGGTAAGTAGGATATAATATCCCAACTTTACCGAAAAACTGGGATATATATCCCAATTTTTCGTTAAGTTGGTTCCCGCTTTTTTACACGACTGCGCAAAAAAGGAGTGTAATGTTTTTAGGGTTCATGTATGTTTACACGACTGCACAAAAAAGGAATGTAATTTTGTTAGAGCTTATGTATGTATCTATGTTTGTATGTGAGTTTCTTTGTTCCACCATAACTTGACGTATGGGGTATCGTTAAAATCCCTACATCATCCCAAGTGCAGTCGCATTTTTTTATGTAACTTCTGTTACATCGACTTGTTGACTTGTAGTAAGGTTCAATTTTTTTTATGCTGTTTGGTAACGAGACGAGCTGGTCGTTTGACTGATGGTAAGCATAACGCCGGCCCATAACAATCGCAGTGCCACCAGAACTTTGAAACACAAAAGCCTGTGCGGCACTGCAGTGTGCTCGTTACCCTGAGACATTAGGTATTAAGTCTCATAAGCCCAGTAATTTCACTGGCTACTCCGCTCATCAAACCAGAACACAGTAATGCTTCCACATTACTACTTGGCGGCAGACTTCATGAGCAAAGCAATGGTAACAACCCAGACGGACACTCGCAGAAGAGTTAGTCCTACCACTAACAAACATGTCACAAACAAATTCTATAAAGTCGACCAATCATAAGATTCTTCACTCCATAATAATTATTATAGGTGTAAGGGAAAATGCTATTATAATAAGAGGTAATAAAATAACAGAGCTGCAAAATAATAGCGAGACAATGATAATGTTATGGAAAACAACACGGAAAAATAATCGTCAGGAAAATCTGATGAAGATCATATTAAAATGATGATAGTGAGTCGTGAAATAAACGTAAACATCGCAGTGAAAAAATATTCACAGTAGAATGTGTTTGCAATTTTCTATACTTTTTAAAGCCCCCTTGATGTGAATGATTGATAGGTTGATGTACTTTTTATGTACCGCGTGAGAGCGATTGACTTCTGTAGCGGAACAACAACACCATTTTTAAATAACAAATTTTTGCTCTGTCTAGACGTCCTGATGTCATGGTCCTTGTAGTAACCGATTCCCTCGATACAAAATTCTAGATAGAGGTCTGAATTGAAAATGAAACAAAAGCTTTGAAAAAGCGATTGCACACAATGTATCCCCAGTATGACATAGCTGTGCCATTTTTGAGTTGATAGCGGTGGTTTTATGAAATAAACTGAGTTAAGCAATGGTTAGACACTTACTTAAATTAATATTTGTGTTGCTTAATATTTGAGTTACAAGCTATATAACAATGATTAGGGTGTGTTTAATATTTTGTGGTAAGACCCTACGACATAATATTTACGTTTACATTAATATCGGTGATAGTGTATGTCATTAATTGTTTATTTTTTTTAAATCATCATGAACAATAATCGTAGGCAACATTTTTGACAAAAACATATTATATAGTGTTTAGTAAAATCATTGTATAATGTTTGCTTGGCTAGCTCTCTCTCCTTTCTGCCCATTTCCCATTTCACACGAAGTGGGCATAGTATGTCTTTAAAGCCCCCATATACCAGCACTCCACAATATTCCACGCAAACGTTCCAGAAACCGCCCGTGTGTGGAGAATCTCACATGGATTACGTGGAGTGATAGGAATATTGGATATCCAAATGATCCAAATCGTTCAACTCAACGATCTATTTCGCGCTCAGTTGGCAGTACTCGAGATACAGAATGACCGAAAAATGGAGCGATGTGAATGGTGAACTATATAAACACCCTACTTTTAGATTTGGTCAATTTTATTACTTTTTTTTTTTTTTTTTAATTTTATTAGGTAACGAGACGAGCTGGTCGTTTGCCTGATGGTAAGCATAACGCCGGCCCATAACAATTGCAGTGCCACCCAGAACTTTGAAACTCAAAGGCCTGCGCGGCACTGCAGTTACTGCCGGCCGTCTAATTCCAACCGTCTTCGGAAGTCTGAAGGTACGGGTCCATAATCCATCACGCGGGCCCAATGCCGCTTGATCATTCGAGGACATGAGTATGGTCCTAGATGTTGTGACTTAGTTTCTGACTAGCTAGTATTCTCAAATAAAATAAAGTTAGATACGAGTAGCGTTTCAACGCTAGCTTTAATAATAAAGAAAACTGCTCTACTGGTCGTAACATTAACTGTGAAACTTCGATAATTATCTTACAATAAACCGCATATTATTATACCCGTCAAATAACTATTAAACAAAGGAAGTGCACGTGTCGTTTCCTGCTTAAATACAATAATCATCTATTCTTATAGATGTATATGGAATAATCTGGTTACAATAGAACAGTCAATAATGAGATCCTAATAATACGACGAGATCCGCAGGATAACTTAAATCAACGGTACAGCTCTCAAAATTAATACTAAGTGGTAGGAATAACTCTTCTACGAGTGTCCGTCTGGTTTGAAACCACCGCTTTGCTCGTGAAGTCTGCCGCCAAGCAGTAATATGCAAGCATTACTGTATTCCGGTTTGATGAGCAAATTAACTAGTGAAAAAATACCTAACGTCTCAGAGCAGAGTGGCTGCCGCGCAGTGAGTGTCACTTCAATTGTTATGGGCCGACGTCATGCTTACCATCGGGCCTCTTTATCAAAAAGTAATTTAAAAAAACTAATAGGCACTGGTCAGGCCACATCGCTCGCAGTACTGACAACTGATGGGAAAGAAAGGCGAAAGCCTCGAATAAGAAACTCTCGAGCGTCAACCATGAAGCGGAAGAAGTAGTCGACGACCTGCTGAAAACAGCACGAAGCCGTAGGATGTAAATGTACGTTGTATGGGGGAGGCTTATAGTGAACGTCTTCAGGCTGATGATGATGATGAATTATACAAGTGACGAGACCAGGAGCAGTTCTAGTAAATTTATTCGAAACTTTCGGATAATGTAATTGGTAAGGCGTGTAAATAGCCAATACCGTGTGTACTTGCGTACTGATTATGGCTGAAAAAACTATTTGAGAATTCCTACGGAAAACACAAGTATCTCCACAATATGCAGTAAAGGAAAGCCCACTCACCAGATCTATCCTCCGAGCACACCTGCAGTCCTCCGAGGGGCGAATTACAGCAGATATACGTCTTCCAGATCTAAGGGAGGGATCTCCAGGAATGTCTCAGCTGTTCTAGTCGTAAATAACACTCAGACAGTTCACCAGTCCTATTTTACACTGCAGTGTATGATACATGTAAATTCACAACAATTCTCAAGCTTTTTCAATTTTTTATAATTATGAACGTTAGTAGCTTAGTGCAGAAACGATTCACAAATTGACATTTTTTAAGTAAGAGGCTCGACCAATCAGAGGCGAGCTCGGCACGATTATTTTCCCTCTAATCGTAACTGCTAACGCCATCTCTTAAGAATTCGGTGGAACCCGAAAAATATCAATGAGAGCGGGCGTCTGCATTAGATACAAGTGTTTTCCATAAAAATTAATCTAATAGCATTAGCGCTTCACCATACACCCCGCCTTGAAAGGTCACGAGACTTTCAAAGAAGAAAATGATGAGAGATTATATTATTATTATGACTAAATATTATTGGACAGAACGTACAACTTATGACTGATCAAAAAATAATTGATGAATATGTCGAACAATAATCATAAGATATCGACAATCGATGCATCTTGTGCTGGGAAAATTTATGTTTTAAAGATAGGATAATAATAAAATTTAAGAGTAAATTATATTTATAATATTCTATTATTTTATTATTGACATTATATTATTATTGAGTAGGAATAGGATATACTTTGATCACTGGACGTTTATAACTACCAGATTTAGTTTTTACCATGACTACTCGGACTTGGTTATCAGTACCCGGATAGACGTTAGTTATAACTCCTAGTGGCCAGCTTAAAGGTGGAGAATCGTCCTGTTCCACGAGTACAACAGTTCCGATCTCAATAGGTTTGTCTGGGGTAGCCCATTTCTGCCTGACTTGCAGCGTATGCAGATACTCCAGACGCCATTTCTTCCAAAAGGACTGAACCATGCTGTCCAATAATCGTTTACGTTGCATCAGATTGATGCGTTTATCAGTTAAGTTAGAAGCAGGTAAGTATTGCAATGGAGTCGACATTAAGAAGTCCGCTGGCGTAATGACTTCAGGATGTGGGTCTGATGATACCACATTAAGAGGCCTAGAATTCAAAATGCACTCCACTTGCACTAACACAGTCTGCAACTCCTCATATGTGAGAAGCTGGCTGCCAATCACACGATAGAGATGTGATTTCAGGCTTTTAATATTCGACTCCCACATTGATCCGAAATGCGGAGCCCTCGGTGGAATCATTTTCCACTCTATACGACGGGTTTCTAGCTCAGTTGAGAGCGACGACTTGTAACTAGAACTCAATAAGAAGCTATAAAGTTCGTCTAACTGTGCTTTCGCCCCAACAAACGTGGTTCCATTGTCGGAATAGAGATACGATACTGGACCTCGCCGAGAGATAAAGCGCTTGAATGCCGCCAAAAAACAATCTGACGTCAAGTCAGAGACGAGCTCGATATGTAAGGCCTTGGTCACTAGACACACGAATAGGCAAATGTACGCCTTTTGAGCGTGTTGGCCTCTGCGTCGAGTCAGGGTAATACGAATTGGACCTGCATAATCCACCCCTGTATGTACGAAAGCTTTTGCCTCTGAGATGCGATACGCAGGAAGATCTGCCATTCGTGGCGTCGGATGAGTTGGATTTAATTTGAAGCACATGTTGCACTTTCGAACCTTCGATCGGATAACAGTCCTGGCATCTAATATCCAAAAACGCTGCCGTAAGATAGACATGAGTAGTCCTGGTCCGGTGTGACAATTAAAGACATGATAGTGCTGAATAATTAAATCCACGACGTGATCATGTTTGGGAAGAAGGGCTGGATATTTGGCATCAAAAGGAAGACCCGATTTCGAAAGCCTACCACCAATCCGTAGAATGCCTTCTTCGTCCAAGAAGACAGAAAGACTCTGAAGTTTCTTAGCCGGTAATTTATTGGCTTTAATAAGGTCAATGTCACGGCTAAAATGGACAGATTGTACAGCGCGGATCATAGCTCGTTCCGCAGCTACCAAACCCTGAATAGGTTCCAAGGGAGCATTTAGTCGTGTAAATTTGAGTATATAGCGAATTATGCGCAATAATTTATCCCATGAAGAGGTGCGCTGAGCCAACTCGTACAGTAAAGGTTGCTCAAGCTGAGCGGTTACGGTCAATATGTTTGCCTTATGTTCTGGAAGTTCTCCGCAATTGGTGGGAGAGAAAGGCTTGATTGGCCAGTCTTGTGTGGGGCTACAAAGCCATGACGGGCCATTCCACCATAGATCATGTGACACTAATTGCGACGGTAGCATACCACGGGAGAGGCAGTCGCTAGGGTTCTCAATTCCGGCTACGTGATAGAAATGTTGAGCAGGCAGATTCTCATGACACTGAGCGACGCGGTTGCTAACAAAAATCGACCAACGATGCGGTGAAGAATGAATCCAGGATAATGCAATCGTGGAGTCTGAGAAAGCGTATATTTCTGCAATAGAGATGCGAGCAGCGAATGTATCTCTGACAGTTTTTATCAATTTAGCCATGAGGACAGCGGCGCATAGCTCCAAGCGGGCAAGTGTCGAGATTTTAGTCGGCGATACCTTTGATTTAGCGCAAAGTAGTCGGACCTTGATACCTGAAGGGTAGGTACAATGAACGAAAATCGCACACCCATATCCATTCATACTGGCATCACAAAAGGCGACTAGACGCACAACACAGTCACTATTGACACCTACGTGACGCGGAATCCGTAGTGTATTCAGCAAGGGAAATTCTTGCGTAAGTGCAGAGAAGCGTTTTACAATATTTTCAGGAGCAGGATCGTCCCAGCCACTATGGCACAGCCACAATTCTTTAATGAGCAGTTTCGCATAAAGAATTACAGGAGCGACCAAACCTAGTACGTCGAACAATCGCGCTACTACCGACAGTATATTTCGCTTCGTACATTTTCCTGTAATTTGGGAAGTCGTAAAGAAGAAGTTATCAGCAGCAGGCTCCCAAGATAGACCTAGTACCTTTGAACAAGAATTTTCTACGTCAAAATCGAGTAACTTACGATGTGATTCTGGTAGGCTATTCATCAAATTTGGCGAGTTGCTTGACCACTTCACCAAATCAAAACCACCTGCTTTAAACATATTTATAAGGTCCTGAGATAGCTGATTTCCTGTATCTTCGTCAGGAGCAGAATAAACCAGGTCGTCCATGTAAAGACTGGTTTCTGCTATTTTTGCAGCTTCAGGGAAGTGTGGACTCATGTCAGTAGCCAGCTGTCGCACAGTGCGCATAGCTATGTATGGGCTGGACTTGAGACCGAAGGGAACGCAGTTAAACTGAAAGGTGCGCACTGAATC
Organism: Crocallis elinguaria; assembly: GCA_907269065.1. NCBI lineage: Eukaryota > Metazoa > Arthropoda > Insecta > Lepidoptera > Geometridae > Crocallis > Crocallis elinguaria. The sequence continues at coordinate 2,265,546 of OU026079.1, read as the reverse complement.
ATTTTCATTGAACCGATATAAGATACGCAAGTATTTACGCTGGTCAACCGTTACACCGATGCGTAAATACATTTGTTTTATGTCAGCGTTCATTGCTATGGGAAATAATCTGAACTGTAATAATAATAAGAACAGATCTGTCTGTAAGTTAGGTCCGACGTGCAGTACGTCATTCAATGACAATCCAGTATGGGTTCTCATAGTTGGGTCCAGCACGATGCGTGGCATTGGCTTATCTGGGCGTTCGACAGCGTGATGTGCTATGAAATAACCAGGAGAACTAAATTCGGGTTCATCCACTTGACTAAGATATCCATTATCGATATATTCTTGGATTACCTGATTATAGTTCCCTCTTAAAACAGGAGATTGACGAAGTTTCTTCTCCAATGACAAGAATCGCCGATGAGCGGCCGCATGAGAAGTGCCCAGTTCATTTGGATCTTTGGAAAATGGCAAAGATACTGTATAACGACCCGAATCATCGCGCGTCACGGTTGACGTAAAGATATTCTCACACTCCGTCTCTTCAGGTGACAACACACGAGTTTGAGGTACTTCCTCCAATTCCCAAAACCTCTGAACTAAATCGTTCAATGCTAACGCGGTATAAGTAGCAGAGGGTACGACGTCCTTGCGTGGATAATCTCCCATCAGAACATAACCAAATGTGGTCAACAAAGCGGGCGGCGCTCCAGAACCTGAATCGACCCTATTCCCTAAATAAATATATGGGAACAGCTGTGCACCCAACACAATATCTATATCTCCAGGAATATTCCAACCTAAATCGGCAAGTGGTAAGCCCTGCAGATATTGTGAAGCATTATCCCATTCTATGAAATGCGATGGCAATTGATCTGTAATACATTCCACAACTAACGCATGTATAGTGTATTTATGTTTCGTATATACGCGGGATTCAATATCGAAATAAACGTAACCAATGATAGGTCGAGATGTCGAACCAACACCTTTGACAAAGGAATTACTCAAAGGTATTATTGGCAAATTAAGCATCCGACAACAATCAGTCGTGATTAAATTATTCTGCGAACCATTGTCTATCAGGCACCTAACTACAGTCTTCTGACCCGTACCTCCTCTAGGACGCGCATATACTTGTGCGGTTGACAACAAGACTGTGGCGGTAGACTTCGCTCCGGCAGAAAGAAGCACCGCGGCATCATGCGGTGACGGCAATATTTCGCATGGAATATTATGCGTCGCGCTACGTAAGCCATTATCGTCCTTACGTCGAACGTTAGAAGGCTGAGATAACGAAACATTCGCATGAGCGGCCGACTGCGGCGCGAGGGGGTCGGCAGACGCGCGGGACGCGTCCCGCCGTCCGGACGGCGGCATTGCCACGATCGGTAGCAACGGTAAGCAATCATTTGTCCCAACAGTATGAATATGTGTATTCGTGTTTACATTTTTATTTTGAAAATGTAAAAGAGTATGGTGTCGTTTTTTGCATAACTCGCAAACTGACGAAGAATTACAACCTGTTAGACTATGCGATATACTTAGGCAATTAACACAACCACGTTTAGATTTAATAAATTCAAAACGCGCCTTCGAACTAGATAAGTTTTTAAATTTCGCGCATTTATCTAGCAAGACGTGCCCATGCTCATTACAGCACGCACAACGCGATAACGAAGCGGGCGCAGCCGTAGCAGACGCACCTGCTTGTGTAGGTATAGTATCGCTCGCTACGAAAGTCTTGTACGTATTGTTACCGCGCGGCTCGCGTGACGAAGCGGGTTGTTTACTCGAGTTCGAGCGTTCTAAAATCTTCACTTGATCTTGCACGAAACTTATTAATTGTTGCGAAGTAGGTATTTCTGTGTCCCGTACTGACATTTCAAACGTTTGAACAATTTGACAATCCATTTTTCTTATCGCACAGTGTAACAAAATAAAATCAGTTAGGTCAGCTATATCTAACTGTTTCAGAGCGGAGATTGACGCAGAATATCTCTCTACGAACGAATCTAAGCTATTAGCATTATGAGAACAACTCTTCAAATCTAAAATATTATTCAGGTAGTGTATACCTAACGCACGCTTGTCTTGATATTTTTTTACCAAACTATTCCAAATAATATTATAGGTATCACCTGTAGGTACGATACCAGCGAGGACCTTCAATGCATTGTGTGTAAGTTTACCTACTAAGTATTGCACACGCTGTGAGTCAGACAGCTGATCATTGCTATGTATGTTGGACTTGAATGACTCGTAAAAAACAGGCCAATTCTCCGTTTTACCGTCAAAACTCGGCAATGAAATTGGTGGCAAGTTAATTGTATGCGTAGTAGCACTTTTTAGTTCACTAACATTACCTCGCGATGGCAATTTCAATGATTCATTGTTTATCCTATTCCTAGTGCGTTTCACTCGAATATATAAATCCTCGAATGAATCTAAACAAGCGTAGTCCGGAACCGAACCTGGTTTTAAAGCTAATTTTATTTGATTAATTTGATCAGTAATAGACTCAAACTTATCACGGGTGTCATCAATAGTTTCCGATTCAGTCATAAAGTTTTCGTTCGATCTTGACTCGAAAGACGTTATATTTTTCGACGAATTATACAAACGATTAATTCGTTTAAATAATATCTCTCTCTTATGTTCCAATAAAACCAATGAAGTTTCTAGATTTGCTTCTGCCATTTTAAGTGCAATAATCGAACAAATTACAATTTATGCAGAATTTAAATTAAATAGGCTAAATTTTCTAAAATGAACAATATGGCGGAAACACAACTAAAATCGCTAACGAGATGTTATGACCGTGGAGGTATGACTTTAAAATTGTATGATTTTTATTGATTAAGCCCTAGAATTTACAAACAATTTATGTAAATATCTAGTTCGTGTTTTATTATTCTATAATATCGTATATGAACAGAGATTTTTACCAAAAGATTACGTAAAAACCAATGAACTATTTTTTAAAATATGAAAGTGGGTAGGTGTTATGTATGGAATTTCACGAACAAATTACGTAAATCCACTAAAAATTCACTGGTTAGGTTAATAATTATACCTATCCTAGGCTCGTAAGGACCATCAAAAGTGGTAAGGCGTGTAAATAGCCAATACCGTGTGTACTTGCGTACTGATTATGGCTGAAAAAACTATTTGAGAATTCCTACGGAAAACACAAGTATCTCCACAATATGCAGTAAAGGAAAGCCCACTCACCAGATCTATCCTCCGAGCACACCTGCAGTCCTCCGAGGGGCGAATTACAGCAGATATACGTCTTCCAGATCTAAGGGAGGGATCTCCAGGAATGTCTCAGCTGTTCTAGTCGTAAATAACACTCAGACAGTTCACCAGTCCTATTTTACACTGCAGTGTATGATACATGTAAATTCACAACAATTCTCAAGCTTTTTCAATTTTTTATAATTATGAACGTTAGTAGCTTAGTGCAGAAACGATTCACAAATTGACATTTTTTAAGTAAGAGGCTCGACCAATCAGAGGCGAGCTCGGCACGATTATTTTCCCTCTAATCGTAACTGCTAACGCCATCTCTTAAGAATTCGGTGGAACCCGAAAAATATCAATGAGAGCGGGCGTCTGCATTAGATACAAGTGTTTTCCATAAAAATTAATCTAATAGCATTAGCGCTTCACCAGTAATAAAATAGGAAGTGCCATTAAATTGTACTTGTAATTGATACATGAAGTTTCCACCCCCTTACAGGGGTTGTATTCTATCATAAAAGTGATGTAAATATTAAAAGACCTTTGAGATATACCTTACTTCTTAATCAATGTACATACCCTACTCCTGAAAAAAAGATTTATTCAAACTGGTAGTCAAGATATCGCTATAAAAAAATACAAATGAATTGAGAACTTTCTGCCCTGAAAAGTATGCATTTGAGACTTCTCAACGTATTCACACCTCTTACGTATGGAGCAGTCTGTTTTGCATCTCCGTAAATATATGACGACCGTGTTTATAAGGAACTAAAGCTTTACTCCGCTTTTGTAGGTACGGATGAGAAAAAATAAGAGATTCTAATCAGATTAAAGATGTTATGTATTAACAAAGACCAGGTGAACGTGCTGCAACTTCCTGTTAATAAAAATGCCATGGAAGATCCAAAGACTTGTATGATTTATATTTAATAATGTATTTATTTTTGGTACGGAACAGGAAAACTCTAACATTATGTCTTCTGAATGTCATTGTTTGTATAATTATGTTGTTATTGAACTTGACTCGAACAAAAACTATGACAGTGTTGTGTGAGGTTGCTGGTGCTCCACTTGGATTCCGTACACGTGCAAATACAAATTGTTCAAAAGTAAATGGTAATTTCAGTCAAAACATACAGTTTTTAAAAAGGTACAGCTTTGTTAACGTAATATTATTACATCACTGCGTCTGTGAAGTTACAATGCCGCAAAAACCTGATACGCCACATCGGAAAAATTGCTAATGCGTTAGTACAACACGTATTTTTTCCGATGTGACTTCACTCTCAGCGAATACATTGCTTTTGTAAAAAAAAAAAAGAATGAAAGACGAGCGTATTATTGGGCTGATGGTAAGCATAACGACGGCCAATAACAATTGCAGTGCCATTCAGAAATTAGAAACGCAAAAGCCTATGCCGCACTATAATTGTTATGGGTTGGCGTAATGCTTACCATAAGGTAAACGACCAGCTCGTCTCGTTGTCAAATAGTACAAATAAAAAAAAATGCTTGTAGAATTATCTATGGCTACGTTGGCAGTAACCCTGATTGCAAAGCGAGGGGCTCGAATTCAATTCCCGGCCAGATCAGGTTTTGTGTGGTGAACATAAAGATTGTTCTCGGGTCTTGGATGTTTGTGTTGTGTATATGTGTGTGCCCATGCCACCTCCAACACAGGAAATTCTAGTCGCTTATGTTTGTCCGTTCATCCGGCTGTTGTGGAAACAAGCCCCTTTTATATAGCGTCTTGATTCAAGAGAATCCCGTCACGTGCAATTACGGCAAGGAATACAGGAAATCTTAGGGGTCAGAATCTTAGGTATATCATGATTAGGTTATTTTTATGATATAAATTCTCGACTGTTATGTTCTCAGTACGTGCATGCCATAATTACAGGTGTGGTAATATTCCGAAGTCTGACCACAACACCATCGTACACTTAATGATCGTAACTAGTATATTTTTCCGTTTCAGGGATTTCCTCAGCCCGTCATGAGCTAATGACCGTAAGTGACGTCACGGTGCGGTCCGATGATGATGCACCATGATGGTAATCATTTTCATGTTATTAAGCTGATTAATGATGATGCGCATAATGTGTAGTAAAAAATATATTGACGTCATGGAAACAATACTAAACCTTACCATAAGTTATTTATAAATTAAATAACAATAATAGGCGGTCTTATTATTATGCGCGATTTCTTCTAAGCGACCACGAAGCGGATAAAACTTACGGACTGTCAGTGATAGGTAAGTAGCAATAAAAATAATGAAGCTAAAATTAAGTTCTAAATTAATAATTATTTTTGCAATTCAACGAGGCAATGCCGCCAGCATGCTGGGTACGCTTCTAACTGGTAGTGGGCTAGAACATTTGGATTATCTATAGGCCTACATTGGCTTGTAGATTGCCCAACTGTTTTTGTAGCCAGGTTAGATGTAGTGTAGTTTGTAGTAGTTAGATAATAGATATATAAAAGATTATAATATTAGTTGGATGTTTTTAGTCCGAAACAGTTATTTCTATAAATACTTAGTCTCATATTCAAAGACGAGTCAGGGTGGTGTTGCTTCCAAAAAACTATTCAGAATTTTGACACAATATGGAAATATGAATCTTGCCTAGATTTAAATCTGAATCTTAGCCTAATACCAGAATAAAAATAAATAGGGCTGCGTGGACTTGGCTTCCCTGCTATCTCCCTTGGCAGAGACAAGGATATTCTGTGGTCTGTCTTCCCGGGAGGAGAAGACAAAGTACCATATATGTCACATAATTTTTAAGATATACCTACCAGCAAATTTATATACAAACAATTATGACAGAATTTCTTTAAACATCCTAATGTTAGAAGTTGCTGAAAGCAGAGATGAGATAATTATCTGAAAATCAACTGTAGATCCCAACAATTATTATAATCTATGAGAATTTATTTTATCTGGTCTCTATTCATTTCAGATTCTTGTTTTGACACTAGGATGCAAAAAAACTTGAGACTAGCTATTAAGCTTGGAAATAACAATAATATTTAAGTCTAGACACTAGCGGATGTTCGCGTAAATATATATATCTCGAAAATCTCGCTGCCAACACGTCAGCTAGGACAACGACTTCTTTCGGCTTGTAAGCCGAGCATCTCAAGAATTTCGGAGTCAACATCAATCGCTCCCATAGCCTAGTGTCTAGATAACCAGAAGACGCAGGTTCGAATACCTCAGTTGGCAGATGAATTTTTGAGATGTATATATTTACGTGAATATTCAAGACCTTAATTAGTAAGACAAACTTGATGTTGCATATAGAGATATGACGTAAATAAGATTATATAATGTGGGTAATTTATAGTTTTAATTCCGCGATAAAGAATGTCTAATGGCCTAATTTCGATCTATACTGAATTTAACCAAACGTAACGCGCGACGCTGGACAACGAAACCTGGGTTAGTTTGTTATAAAAATAAAAATAAAAAACTTCCTTGAGCTCGCAACGATGGACTTTAAAACCAGCAATTAGTATTTTTTAGTTAGTTAAAAACCCTTGGTTGGAATATGTGAACCACCTCCGGCACGGCTGGAACTCTAAACGCAGAACTCAGATATGACGTATTAAAAACTCAAAGACGTTTTCGGTTAAAAAAGTTACAAAGTTACCAAATGCATCAAATGCGCAATAGCTAGTTGATCTCATTCGCATTTTTAAACTACAGTGTTAGGATATATACTTCTATTATTATCGTATAATTTTAACTAATTAATTTATGTCATAATTAATGACTAATTAATTGATGATAATAATTTATACAAATATATACAATTGAGCTGTCTGTTTGTAATATCAAAATAACAGCTTTTTACTAAATGCATATGAAGTATATACGATAGATATAACAAAACAATAATTTTTAAAATTCTGTCTGTCTGTTTTTTCCGGGTAATCTCCGAAACGGCTGGACCGATTTTGACAGGACTTTCACTGGCAGATAGCTAATATTACAAGGAGCAACTTAGGCTACGTGAGCTAAGCCGTGGGGCACAGCTAGTTTATAATAATTTCCAAGACTGTTAGAAAAAGATTTGGTGATACCCCTCTTTTGATGTTTACTATCCCCTTATACTGTTCTTGTATACCTACATATATTATATTATTATTATACCTATTCGATCTATAATATCTGTGAAAACTTTTAAGTAGCCTTCCGCATGCGTAATATAATTTATATTGTGTTTACCTAGCTGTAAGTTTTCCTCAATAAATAAAATAAAAATAAAATAAATAAATATATTCTTTAAAATATTTCTGTAAGTTGAAGTTATTTCTTATACCTAAGTACGTTTGCATGACAATTAGTGAATGACCTTTGATTCCCAGGATAATTAATAGGAGTTAAAGCAGCATGACCATATCCTCTAAAAAATTTCCCACTGAAGTTCACTAAACCAATGATGATACCTACCATTCTACGGCAAAATCTCAAGTTTTTGTTTTGGGGCGAAAAATTTTACAGCACTTCCGCTGTTTATCACACTTACGAATACCAGATTTAGGTAGGATAGGTAGGAAACCTAACATAATATCTTTTTCGGTACTGAGTACTCTGGGACGCAGTGTGTCAGTTTAGGACACTGAGTTTGAAATATTAAATAAATAAAAAATTAAAAAATGGCCTGTTGAGCAATCCTACTTAATCTCACTTATGCTATTTATCTAATATTATAAATGCGAAAGTGTGTTAGTTGATTTGTTGGTTTGTCCTTCTTGCACGCAGTAAAGGAGTGAGGGACACCTTAGACGCTCAAGCAAACGTACGTTTGCTTGAGCGTCTAAGGTGCCCCTAACGGATCGACGTGATTTTTGGAATAGATATAGTTTATGGACTGGAGAGTAACATGGGCTACTTTTTATCCTGAAAAAATGCATGGTTCCTGTGGGAATGCGGTTGAAATCCGAGGGCAGAAGCTAGTCATTCTATAAATTCGAAGAACTATTTAAACAGCCTTCAGAAAGAAATAATCTGACTTATATTACATTAGTTCTGTTGTTCCAATATTGAGATTCTGCTTAGATGTCGAAAAACAAAAGAAATAAAAAATAATATAATGTTCTGCTATATACGAGTAATATCATAAATAATATATATGCTGTTCATAAAATATAACGTACATTTTTAACTAGATGGCGTTGCTTCGTAACTCTGGCGATGGGTTTTTCTAGGTAGTTAAATTACCTATTTACTTACTAATTGTTCTATGGTTGTATTTTGGTAACTACAGAAGCCAAATTTGGTTACTTACATGTAATAAAAATGATCTCTGACTCAACGTTAACTAATTTTGCAAAGGTATCGACCTTGGTTGGAAGGGCAAGCAGATGTTTCGTGTAGATAGAGATATACATGTAAACCACATGCCCCAGCATTATTATAAGTTATTATTACTATATATGTTCTACCTATCAAGTTACAGATTAGCACGTGAGATTACGTAAACCACGGTGTGGCTTTCAAGGCGAACATTTTGGCAGAGCGTTTAAAAAAAACTGTGTTCGTACCTTGTTTGAATAATTCAAGGAATAGGACCTTTACACATGAATATAAAAGTAAACATAACCCATCCAAACAGGAATATTCGTGTGCCGGGGCTGTTTTCTCGCTCCTCCTCTTCTCACATCAGCGATGACCCAAGTCGAGGTCCGTAGTGACGTGGTCCGATCCCACGTGGTACCCGCTAGTCGCCAAACACCACTTTTTTAGAGCCGAATGCCTACTGCCTTTCGATGAGGCTGTAAAAATCGCAAGACCAAGATCAAGGACCTTTAAAATAAACAAAAACCCATACCCCTGAACTAGAATTCCCTCAACAAAGACAGGTGTCGCGTGAATATATAAGTATTAATGGCACCTGCGCTTGCCAGTTTTTTTTTTAATGTTATTTGGTAACGAGACGAGCTGGTCGTTTGCCTGATGGTAAGCATAACGCCGGCCCATAACAATTGCATTGCCACCCAGAACTTTGAAACACAAAGGCCTGCGCGGCACTGCAGTGCGCTTGTTACCCTGAGACATTAGGTATTAAGTCTCATAAGCCCGGTAATTTCACTGGATACTCTGCTCATCAAACCGGAACACAGTAATGCTTGCACACTACTGCTTGGTGGCAGACTTCACGAGCAAAGCGGTGGTAACAACCCAGACGGACACTCGCAGAAGAGTTAGTCCTCCCACTAACTAACGTCTTAAGGTCTTGAATTCCCCTTATAAATGTTATGAGCGAGGGAGGCCTATGTTCAGCAGTTTCCAGCTGATGATGATGAGTAATTAAATTTGAAATAAATCTCATGATTACATCGATCACATCGTTGCTAACCAATCATAACGGGCAAACTTGAGTCTATATTCTTGGGATAAAAATGATGTACCTACACTTTTATAAAAACACTAGCTTCCGCCTGCGGTTTTCACCCGCGTTCCCACAGGAACCATGCATTTTCCGGGATTAAAAGTAGCATATGCTACTCTCCAGTCCATAAATTATATTTATGCCAAAAATCACGTCAATCCGTTGCTCCGTTACTGCGTGAAAGAAGGACAAACCTACAAATCAATAAACCAACAAACACAATAAGATCATCAATTCATCACTGTGTAGCAATCACTCACTGTGTATCATATCTTATCATTAAAAAAATTAAATTAATAAAATATCCTATGGACGAGACGTGACTCATCCAATCGTGGTTGATATCACTCAAATTCGCACAGGCCGTTTTATTTTGATCTTTTTAATGCTAAAGAACGAAATTCTTGAACCAGCATCTGTGTTTTAGTGTTTCCCGTATTCCCCTATAGTACGAGATTGAACCGGCTGTTTCTACGTTGCTACCGACCGTTTTTCGCTTACCATCACTTAAGATTACGGACAAACACGAGTCTATTGCCAGTTAAAAAAAGTTCATATAACAACCAAAGTGTTTTCGCACAAATTCTGGTCAAGAACTACCACGATTCATAAAGCCAGTAATCGTGACATAAGTTAAATAAATATTGTAATATGGAAGTTCGTCCGCTCGTCAAAACTCGTAACATTACAATATTACGAGTTTTGACGCAATGGCATGCAGTTCTTGTCAGGATGGACACTCGGAAGACCGGCGCCGGTCAGTTCGCTTCCTAAACAACGATATGAAGTAACCAGGATAAATAGATGCTTCGAGGTCCTAGAACTTTCGCTGGATAAATTACTGTATATACATTGTTTTTTGTGAAGCTAGTAAGTCTTGCCTTTCCATATCAATTGCAGATTGCAGTGTCATAGAAACACAAAAAGAGAAAGAGTTTGACAAGCCGTTGTGCCGCACAAGTTGTTCTCGTCTGCAAGCCTAGTCCTGGTTTATTATTCGAAGACCTTCAATTGCAGTAATCAAGTTTTTTTTAATTTGTATCTCTTCAACTGATTTCATCAGCACTGCCATTTTTAACACACAAATATATGATAAATCTACCATAAATTATGTTCTTCACTCACTGTCACTTCAAACTGAGCATAATTATATTATAAGCGCGGACCGTAAGATAAATACTATTAGTGTTAAAAAAAAAACCATTTTTAGTCGCCCGTTTAGCCAGACAGCGTCTAAAAATAAACGTCAAAAATTATTAGAAATGTCACAACATAATTGTATTAGACAATGGTTAGACACTAGTTAAATCGGGATTTGTGGTTGCTCATATTTAATCACGCGACTAAGGCATGTTTATGCGTTAAACAGTGATTAACACGGGTTTAACGTGTGTTTAATTTTTACGCGATACTTAAATACTTTACTGCAGCACACCATTACCATATAAGTATTAGGAAACTACATCAGAACTGTCATATTTCAAATGACTTATTGAAACCTATGAATTTATGATTCGTTTTAACCTTGAAAGAGCAAAATAATGACTGGATACAACACTACCTGCTTGCAATTAACTACTTAGTTTTGCAACCGTAACTTCACACATAGGTGGTAAAATATTATACGCTGACCTCAGTTTTGGGATCTAAATTTTTTACACTCGACTAGCTTTTTCCCGCGGCTTCGCATGTGTATATTCAGGATAGAATATATTCTTAGCACTCAGAGATAATGTAACTTCCTATAAATTAGTGCAGGAATTTTTAGAATCGGATTTTTAGAGATTAGCGCTAACAAAAAACACGCAACAAACATTACGGGTCTTACCACAAAAAAATTAAACCCACGTTAAACCCCGTGTTAATCACTGTTTAACGCATAAACATGCCTTACTCATGCGATTAAATATGAGCAACCCCAAATCCTGATTTAAGTAGCGTCTAACCATTGTCTATCACAATTCTGTTGTGACATTTCTTATAATTTTTGATGTTTATTTTTAGACGCTGTCTAGCTAAACAGGCGACTAAAAATGACTTTTTGTGGTAACACTATTACTCTTTTTAAAATCAGTATAGGAATAGGGATAGGTAAGATTGTGACCACATCTAGCCTGATTATAAGCTGATAATAAGCCTATACCTAGAATAAGGCCGCTTCTAAAGACTATCCTATTAAGACGCAGCTAAAGCAAAACGTCAAAAAGTTCTATTTTTCGTCGCACTAATCGACGTTGTCATAGATCATAGATATTACAAGCAAAAAAAATGTTTATAGAAAACACTTACCTATCTATGAAATATTAATATATATAAATTACGCGTCACGTTGTTTGTCCGCGATGTACTCCTAAACTACTTAACCGATTTTAATCAAATTTGCACTCCGTGTGCAGTTTGATCTAACTTAAAAGATACGATAGCATACATCTTAATTTATAGCCGCAATATTATTTTATTGCAAATTCTAGTAGGGTTCCGCACAAAAAAATAAAAACCATGATATCCAAAATCTTCACGTGGGTGAAACCGCGGGGCAGCAGCTAGTATTAAATATAAATGGCCCAGAATTTTGTAAAAAAATCGCAAAAAAGGCCCGAAAAATTTTCTTTTGTCGCGAAGTGCTTAATATTTTGAGCGATAATACTTTACGTAACAAAAAAAAAATCGTCTAAAGACATAATGAATATTTGAACTATACGGTGTCCCTTTTTCTTAATGAAATAAAAACTACGAGATAACCTTCAACTAAAAGAAAACGCATCGCCATTTTTAACCATATTTTCAACACAAAAGAAATATACCTACGTAATCCTTTAGGAGAGCCTTACACTCTCTGTGGGATTGATCCAACGTCTTGTGTACATGTGTAATGTCAAAATAGCTAGTTTGTCTAATCTCCGAAACGGCTGGACTGATTTTGACAGAACTTTCACTATTAGATAGCTCTGATGTTATAAGGAGTAACTTAAGCTACGTGGGCAAAGCTGCGGGGCACAGCTAGTGGTTAATAAATGTTAAAATAATTAAACCCCTAAGTACAACAACCACACCAACCACATATACCATTCATATAATTAGTATTTCCTGTATCTAATCCCTGCAAGGACTACGGTCATGTGTCTAATCCCTGCTAGGACTACGGTCATGTATCTAATCCCTGCAAGGACTACGGTCATGTGTCTAATCCCTGCTAGGACTACGGTCATGTATCTAATCCCTGCTAGGACTACGGTCATGTGTCTAATCCCTGCTAGGACTACGGTCATGTGTATAATCCCTGCTAGGACTACGGTCATGTGTCTAATCCCTGCTAGGACTACGGTCATGTGTCTAATCCCTGCTAGGACTACGGTCATGTATCTAATCCCTGCAAGGACTACGGTCATGTGTCTAATTCCTGCTAGGACTACGGTCATGTGTCTAATCCCTGCTAGGACTACGGTCATGTATCTAATCCCTGCAAGGACTACGGTCATGTGTCTAATCCCTGCTAGGACTACGGTCATGTATCTAATCCCTGCAAGGACTACGGTCATGTGTCTAATTCCTGCTAGGACTACGGTCATGTGTCTAATCCCTGCTAGGACTACGGTCATGTATCTAATCCCTGCAAGGACTACGGTCATGTGTCTAATCCCTGCTAGGACTACGGTCATGTATCTAATCCCTGCAAGGACTACGGTCATGTGTCTAATCCCTGCTAGGACTACGGTCATGTATCTAATCCCTGCTAGGACTACGGTCATGTATCTAATCCCTGCTAGGACTACGGTCATGTGTCTAATCCCTGCTAGGACTACGGTCAAATGCTTTGAAACGTGTGGACACGGAAAAGTCTTTTATAAGTCGCTTTTATAAGGCACTTTTATAAGTTAATTAGCTGTGCCCCGCGGCTTTGCCCACGTAATAAAAGTTATCTGCCATTATATAACATATATAAACGCTATCTGCCACTAAAAGTTCCGTCAAAATCGGTTCAGCCGTCTCGGAGATTTATAGCCGAAATAAACAGAAAGACAGAGAGATACCTACAAATTAGGAATTTTGTTATAATTATGTATACTTTCATATGCATTTAGTAAAAATCCATTATATTTTGACATTACGAACAGACACTTCAATTCTATTTATTTGTATACATTATTCGCACACATTGAGACACTTCCTAATCATTGCTAATCAAATAACATATATGTGTGTAATTTTTTGTGCATTAACATTAATAAAGATAAATCGAATGAAGAAAATGTTATTGCACTTCAGTATCTTTATCCACAACTACCGCCACGTAGTTTCATTTGTGTTAACAATTGTTTTTGTTATACCAGGAAACAGATAACAAGTTCCAGTACAAATTGTTTTATCTTTTGAGAACCGGTATGATGGCATTATGTACACTTAATCATTTTGGTATATACTTGGTCACATTTCAGATGTTAGTGGGAGGACTAACTGTTCTGCGAGTGTCCGTCTGGGTTGTTACCACCGCTTTGCTCGTGAAGTCTGCCGCCAAGCAGTAATGTGCATGCATTACTGTGTTCCGGTTTGATGAGCAGAGTATCCAGTGAAATTACTGGGCTTATGAGACTTAATACCTAATGTCTCAGGGTAACGAGCGCACTGCAGTGCCGCACAGGCCTTTGTGTGTCAAAGTTCTGAGTGGCACTGCAAATGTTATGGGCCGGCGTTATGCTTACCATCAGGGATAGAGTAGGGATACTTAATAATACCTAATGTTTTAAGGGCAACGAGCTAACAGTGCAGCGCAGGCCATTGTTTTTCAAAATTCTGGGTGGCACTGCATATTTTTATGCTCTGTTGTTATGCTTACCATCAGGCAAACAACTCGCTCGTCTTGAAATGAAATGAAATGAAATGATCGTTTATTTGCGTGAATATAGGTAATTTCAGGTAAGTACATGTCATTAATTATATAGTTTCACTATATTCGACTATATAGTCGTGCAAATTTTTAAATTATAGTTTTTAAGTTAAAATTATATGGCACCAAAAAAAAAAATTAAATATCATCATAAAAAAAATTGAGTCTAATAATCTACGCCGATAAGCATTACAATAAAATAGAATACAATTCAGTCAATAACATAATTACAATAAAAATAAAATTACACATCATTTTATAAATTTAGAATTAAAAAAGTCCCCTATTGTATAAAAACATTTGTCACAAAGCCATGTATACAGTGTTTTATTAAATTGTATGTAACGTAATTCTCTTGGTATCCAATAGTATAAATAACTGAACTCAGGTGCGCAAAATATGCAAAAAATCTTTTACATAGCAGCGCTTTCAACATTATTTGCGGACGTACGCATTATTGCTGTCGATGTTTGACGCCTCTTGCCAACAGAGCCTTGAGAGAAAGGGCGCGGTCAATGCTGTGTTGCGATTATTTGCTCTGAATAGTGCAATGATGGCATGTTTGTTTGACGCGTGAAGGTCGTGGGTACGCCGATCTTCGTGTTTACACATCGATTTATACGAAGTGAAGGTAAAAAATAAGGTATAATTAAACTTTTTGGCTAGATTCAGAGACGAATTCAGATTCGATATATACGCGTGAATCTACGCCTGAGCGTCTATGTCGAAATTCTATTCAGTTTTGACATACGGAAGCAAAAGTTCCCGCTTACACTCATCTCTATACCTGAATAAAGTCTGGCCACGGCAAGAAGCGCACAAGAATGCGCACTTTTTAACCGACTTCCAAAAAAGGAGGAGGTTATCAATTCGTCGGGTATTTTTTTTTTATGTTTGTTACCTCAGATATCGGTCATTTATAAACAGATTTGGAAAATTCTTTTTTTATTTGAATGGGTATACTTTCATATTAGTCCCATCGACATTTCATCAAAGTCGGTTCAGTAGTTTATCACTGAAGTCGGTTCGTCGATTTTTTAAAGCAATTTTTTATGATAGCGATATAACGATATCGCGTCGGTCCCTAGAGCACCACAAAGGAACCAACATAGTACATACATAGGCTGATAAACACATAATTACTGCCCTCCTTCGTGTCGCGCAGTAAAATCGCTTCGAAGCGAATGCCACTGTCTCGGCTCTCTGAGATAGTATTCAAACAATGACGTCATCACAACACAGACAAAAGATTGCTAATAAAAATACAAAATGTACTCAATTGTAAACTCTAAACTCGTTATAAAACAACTGAATGCAATTCGGTTTCGTAATTTTGTCTGCTGAAATTCACAATCATACGACGAGAATTAGCACAGACTGCATGGATTAGAACTAGTACGGTTCGCGAGCATTGTTTCCTAAATATTAGCGAGGTTTATTACTATACGACTTCAAAAAAGTGGAGAATTCATTTGTTTTTTGTGTGTACTCGATTTATCTACCGATTTACTTGACTCATCCAAACTTTGTACAGATAATTGCTTCCATCGCTTGCAATGAAAATGACTATAGCCCTTATTCATAAAAGTTCCGTAATTGACTTAATTACTAGAAAGTGTTTTGTCTCGTTTTCACGCGTAACAGCTTCCGTCAACAAGAAGTTGACAGAGCAGTTTAAAGCATAGATTATCTTATTGAGCTTTTATAAATAAGGGCGTATATATGCAATAAACAAACAATTAATATTTGTGTTTCCAGCGTGTTAATTCTTTACGTATTCAGTTTGTTGCCATTTGCTAATAAGGAATGTTAATTAAGACGTGGCGACGAAATGTCTACGTAAGACATCCTTGTGACTTGTGACATCACTTCAGCTACGAGTTAGAAGCGCATTCTTAAACATTACAATAGAACTGAAACGAAATAAAATTGCACTGACTGATTACATCGTTGCATAACCTGGCCTCTCTAAATTTGCACTACTAAGAAGCCCCAAAAGGAGTATTTACGAATGACGATCAGTGTTTCAAGCGCATAATTCTCTAAAGAATTGAGGCTGTGATTGAACTTTGAGTAGGTACATGTAAAACAATTGAGAGTCGATTATAATGGGGTAATAACATTAATGTATTGGTGCTTTGCCTTTAGCGTGAGCGTCCATTAAAAAGGATAATAATTATGGAGTAAGTTTTAAAGGGCTACTATTAACCCTAATTACTAAAATAACTATAATAATAATCTATTTACAATCTTAATCTAATAATCCGCTACAGTAGGCAACGTTCCCAAAATACTAGCAGCATTGCCACGTTGAATGGCAATGCTTAATCTTTGAGTGAAGTACAGGCCAGCATTTTGGAGAAAGTAATTTGTACAAAGGCAAAGTGCAGTTTTACTATAAGAGAAATTATAATAATTGTATAGATGATTGATATACAGTAAAGAGCCCGAAAAAATTGTTGACCCCAAATTGATGACCCGTATATATCCTAAAACTGTTTGGAATCAGCATAATACGGGACCTTTTTTGATTTTGTTAGTGGTAGAATTAACTCTTCTGCGAGTGTCCGTCTTGGTTGTTACCAGCGTTTGTGAATTCTGCAGCCAAGCAGTAGTGTGCAAGCATTACTGTATTCTGGTTTGATGAGCAGAGTAGCCAGTGACATTACTGGGCTTATGAGACTTTATACCTAATGTCTCAGGGTAATGAGCGCACTGCAGTGCCGCGCATGCATTTGTGTTTCAAAGTTCTGGGTGGCACTGCAATTGTTATGAGCCGGCGTTATGCTTACCATCAGGCAAACGAACAGCTCGTCTCGTTACCAAACAGCATTAAAAAAAACCTAGCCAATAACAAGCTTAAGAGTGAGCCCACATAACGCACCACAACACCTCAGTATGACCTCACTCTAAGGCCGCAAATTCAGAAAGGTGGTGCGTGCAGGGGCGTACTAGTGTATTGACCTTTCGAAAGCCGCCGTTCAAGGTAAAGAAAGTATCGTTACATCACAGGAACGAGATACATGTCGTAACGAAACGTCGAAACATTCATCATTCGCTTTATCAAAAACGCTTTAGCACATTTTAAATACGTTAAGTGTACCAGAGTGCACGCCCACTACAACGCTCCGCTCTTCCGCTAATCACGCCGCTTAGCTGCACGCTGTAAACGCTGCTACAAAGACACCAGCGGCGCAAGTACGGAAATCCAAACGATAAATTTGTCGAATCGAAAAACTGATAAATTTATCGAATGTTGCAAGTACCGAAGTCTGATCGTAAAGTATTGTAGTAGCTTTATATTCTCTTTGGATTCGACCTAGCTATTCGATAACTTTTGTCGATTGTATCAAGGATCGATAGAATATATAAAAAATCGATATCACCCAATTTATCGATTTGAACTGTCAATTTTATCGATTGAAAAGATCCGTAGTAGAGAAGTCTATACTTACGTTCGGTAGCCCAGCGTGCAAAAAACAACGATCCGCTGCACACGACGCCTTTACAAATTTGCGGCCTAAGTTTGCTCCGTATAGAGGTACAAAGCAATAACTGGCGATAAGCATAGCGAATAAGGGTATTCGTGTATATTTTAATGAATGTCTCCCTTTAAAAGGTATACATAATACAGAGGTTTTTAACCGACTTCCAAAAAAGGAGGAGGTTATCAATTCGTCGGGTTTTTTTTAATGTTTGTTACTTCAGATCTCGGTCATTTATAAACCGATTTGCAAAATTCTTTTTTGATTTGAAAGGGTATACTTTCAGATTGGTCCCATAGAAATTTCATCAGAATCGGTTTAGTAGTTTGTCACTGAAGTCGGTTCGTCGCTTTTTTAAAGCAATTTTTGGTAGTCCAAAAAATCAAAACTATGAGACAGCTAAAGCATAGTGCCCAGTTTAGTATATAGTTATGGCTATGGGTTGAAGAGGAATAAAAAGTTTTTTTTTTGTGTTTTTGAGTATAGGTTCACTGCTCTGTGACAATAATACTTCACAACTTCTCACTATATTATATTACCTATGAAAGAAGAAGAAGAATTATAAGAAGGTCTATTAAAGAAAGTTAGCGTTTGATAATTTTTCACATGATATAATGTGATTTAATTAGACGAAGCAGCGGCGCAAAATGAAACTTTTCGGTCGATAAAATTCGATAATATTAGATAAAATTGACAGTTCAAATCGATAAAGTGGGTTTTATCGAGCCTCGAAACAATCGACAAAAGTTATCGAAAAGCTAGGTCGAATCCAAAGAGAATATAGAGCTACTACAATACTTTACGATCAGGCTTCGGTACTCGCAACATTCGATAAATTTATCGAGTTTTTCGGTTTGACAAATTTATCAAACCGACTTCCGTACTTGCGCCGCTGATATGCTAAGCACAATGCAGTACCGCGTAGGCCTGTGTTTCAATGTTCTGAGTGGTACTGCAATTGTTATAGGCCGTCGTTCCTCTTATCAGAAGGCAAACGACCTGCACCACTCGTTTTCGAATAAGTAGTATAAAAGAAGTATCGAAAGACGGATTACTTTTCAAGAGCGACTGCCGGACACAAAATCCGTTGATTAATTCAAAGCTTTAGGTAGCAACAGAATAAAACTTTGTGAAACAAAATCATGCGTGATTCCGACACTCTTAGTGTTACCACAAAAAGACCATTTTTAGTGGTCTGTTTAGATAAACGTCAAAAATGATTAGAATTGTCACAACAGAATTGTTTTAGACAACTGAAAGACACTACTTAAATCAGGATTTGTGGTTGCTCATATTTAATCGCGTGGCTAAGGCATGTTTAGGCATTAAACAGTGATTAACACAGGTTCAACGTGGTTTTAATTTTTTTGTGGTCAGACCCTCTGAGTTTTCTCGAGAAATAAACTGCCTCTAAACACTATTTAAATATCTAATTATCACCTGTCAATTACAAAATATAAAAGCAAATATTGTGTGATAACCTTCAGACGGCGACCGGTGTCCATTGCTTGCGCCACAGCTTGCGTAACACCGCGCCTTACGGCCGGATATTCTACGGAATGTCGAGTTTTCCTACTTAACTTGTTAGTCTGTGGACTTTGGTCACTAACTGACATTTCTCTCCTTTATTACTTTATGGATCACAAGCTACGGCTTGCGCTTTCGACGTGACTATCCTATAATGCCACTCTCTGGGCGAGAACATATCTGTATAGGTACTGTACTTACATGCAAAAAAACATGTCGTTCCATGCTCTGTTGCTGCGTGAAAGAAGAACACACTTTCGTATTTAATATTTTATGTGATTCCTTTTTTTTATAATAGTCATTATCTCTATTGATCGATAATTTTATCGATTATTATGACTATCGATTGATAAATTAAACGATACTCTAAACACTTGTTTAATTGCGTCTAGCTGTTAAACATGCCTTATATTTAAACTCGTGAAGTATTTAAATATAACCAAAAAAATATAAACTAAATAACTATAACTTAAATATAAACTCGTGAAGTATTTTAATATCGACAAATTTATCGATTATTATGACTATCGATTGATAAATTAATCGATACCCTAAACACTTGTTTAATTGCGTCTAGCTGTTAAACATGCCTTATATTTAAACTCGTGAAGTATTTAAATATAACAAACACCAATCTTGAGTTAAGCAGTGTCTAATTTTATTATTTTGTGGCATTTTTAATAATTTCAGACGTTAGAGTGTCTAACGTCTAGCTGTTTTGTGGTAACACGTAATGGAGTTAGACAACGGTTAGACAAGATTTAAATGTTAGATTTATGGTTGCCCATATTTAAACACGCGACTATGGCATGTTTAGAAGTTAAACGCTGTTTAACACAGATTTAGGGTGAGTTTATTTTTTTGTGGTAAGCCGTATTTTAACAGTTTCGACCTGACTAACTGTACCTATTATCTTGTTTGACACCGTGAGATTGGCAAAAAGTTGAACAGTTGAAACTAGCAAGAAATAAACCAGACACTGCCTTTGTTCTACAGAAACGTGTAGCAACAAACCTTTAGCGGCTATAATATACTAAACTTATATCTTTGTACTGTTTTATTTCATGCGTCAGAGACATTTCTTTTGCCAAAAAACAACGTTTAGAAACTGCTTAGCTAGACGGTGTCTAAAAGTTAAAAACCGCACCACAAGTTTCATAATTAAAATGATTAGAAATATCACAACAGGAGTGAGTTAGCCAACGTTTAGATACACTTAAATCAAGATTTGTGATTTTTTATATTTAAACACGTGGCATGTTGTTTGATACTAGCTGCTGCCCCTGGTTTCACCCACGCGGAGTTATTTGAATTCATTGTTTTTATTTTTTTGCGCGGAACCCTAATTCTTTTTCTAAAATAAAAGTAGCCTAAGTTACTCCTTATAACATCAACTATATGCCTATGAAAGTCTCGTCAAAATCGGCCCAGCCGTTTCGGAGATTACCCGGAACAAACAGACAGGCAGACAGACAAAAATTTAAAAAATGGTTGTTTTGTTATTTGTACCGTATATACTTTCATATGCGTTTAGTAAAAAGCTGTTATTTTGACATTACAAACAGACACTTCAATTTTATTTATTTGTATAGATTTTGCATGGTAATTTTATAATACATGCATGGCAAGCTAAGGGATGAAAATCTGCCGCAAATGACCTATCGCTGCTTTGCGATAGCCACACATGAAAGTTTGAGAGCTAGTTCTTACCAGTTCAATCCAGGTTTTGGTTAATATTTGTCTGTTAATATTTTACTTTTCCTTTCTTAAAAATTTGGTGTAGATACTGGCCTTTCATACCTAAACTTAGATTCACTCTCTCACTTTTTAAATAAGAATATCTCATATTCTTATAATTAGATAATTTATAATATAATTTCTTATAATTATTAAATAGTTGATTGACCCCCTTCCGGGATAGCATACCAATTTAAGGTGAAGCTTCATGACCCGCCTAACGCAAAAATCCTAGAACGCAAAAATGGCCTAAAGGCTTTTTTGTTCATCGAACAAAAACAGGCATTACGGAAAAGGAGAGACAACGCCAGAGCCTTCGGTTGGCATTCTGAAAATTTTGAAATAAATTTCCAAAGAAAATTTCCGAAGACAATTAGTGCGTGGTAATTTCCTAAAACGTGTTCCAGGATATACGTGTTTTTGACAACGCCTTACAAGTTTGTGAAAAAAATGTTTGTTATTTAGAATCTCCATTACATGTCCAAGGATTATATGGAAGTGTTTTGTTGAATTTTACATTTATGAGAACACTGTGAACGGCCAAAGTCAAGGTAAAATTTGTACAAAAAAGCTGATGAGTTGGATTCTCAAAATTTTACATTTTTGCTCTCACGGAATCCTAGATATAGAGCACATGATACCTATTTGCTCAAAACATCTAAAGAAAAATTTATTAGGACACTATAATCGCGTACGAGCATTTGTATCGAAAGTATGTCATGCAGCAGCCTCTTAAACTCAGGTTGTATATCAATATTAAATGTATATCAAACAAACAGCGTTTAGAATATAGGTAGGTAGCCTATTTCACCCGGACCAAAATAACACATCGATTGACAGCGCATTCATTAAAATCAAATATGTAGTTTAGACGCTAAGCTGGAACATACAAACATTCTATTTAGATTGCTAAAACATAACCCAATCTTTTGTCTTCGCCATATTCGTGTAACAATAGCTCAAATCACCGTAACGCCCATGAAATTTCAATCATTCTCGTCTGTGAAGCATCTCCATACAATTATGGTGAATAACAACGTAAGTGTTCTTGCGAACTGCAAAGTTCAACTCTAAATTTTGCAATTAATAGCGACTTTTGCGGTGAACATTTCAAAACGTTAACGCAAAAGTTAACGTTACGGTCCTAACCGACACGTTACAGATGTTGGCAGAGTTTTTATCATTAACATAAAGTGACACTCGTATGTAAGACTTGCATGAAGTGTGTCAATTAAGGGCACACTTCTGCAATATGGAGTACCTTCGCATGATCGTTATGGTCACGGTACTTATAAAAGTCAATGTACCTATGGTCCGGTTTTTATACTTGTCCAATAACGTAAACAAACTCGACGGATGCCAACCAATGATCCAATCGTGATCCGATCGCAAACCAATAATGACGTGTTTGAATTCGGATTTCTATCTATGTCATTGGTTGGTTATCCGTTGTATGTATTTTTTATATTATTAGACAAGTATAAAAACACGGACCTTTTACAGATCTTTAAAACTTAAGATATACATCGTTTCTCTCCGTCCACTTGGCTCCTCTAACATGGATCCCCTGTTTTTGTACAAGCACTCCGTAATACGGATAGTTGGACTTGGAGCATCTCTATAGTACTGATGATGACTTGGAGTGAGATTAGCGGAGGGTAGTTGGTATTGGTCATTCCGTATTGAAAAACTGAATAAAAGAATTTTTGAATATCAGTTCTATTACAGTTGTGTAAACATTAAATTATCTTACTAATCCTACTAATATCCTACTATTTGTTTGTTGGTTTGTCCTTCTATCACGCAGCAACGGAGCACCGGATCGACCTCTTTGGTTTTTCAGTGCACGCCAAGCAGCTGAACGAACAAACATCTGACAGGCTGCGGGTGCAGGTGGAGATTTCAGTTCGTGTGCGAGTAACAAGGCTTCAGATGAACTAACAAACACACTAATGCATTTATAAATTAAACTTAAATTTATTTCGTTAAATAATTCTCACATAAAAATAACACGAGCGTTGCCAAGTAATAAACTTACAATGAGAAAATGACTTAAATGCAAAAGTCAGTGCACTCGCCTTATCTGGAGATCTATACAAGATGCAAATATATATGTTATACTATTAGTTGTAGATATGTTAGTGGGAGGACTAACTCTTCTAAAGAGTCCTGGGTTCCATAGTACGGGTCTTGAGCCTAGTGTGGGAACCAGGTGCTCGTCTACCCTCAAATTGTACTACTTTAAGCCTTTTACCAAATAAACATTTTTTCATTTCATTTCATTTTCATTTCTTCGAGTGTCCGTCTGGGTTGTTACCACCGCTTTGTGAGTGAAGTCTGCCGCCAAGCAGTAGTGTGCAAGCATTACTGTGTTCCGGTTTGATGAGCAGAGTATCCAGTGAAATTACTGGGCTTATGAGACTTAATACCTAATGTCTCAGGGTAACGAGCGCACTGCAGTGCCGCGCAGGCCTTTGTGTTTCAAAGTTCTGGGTGGCACTGCAATCGTTATGGGCCGGCGTTATGCTTACCATCAGGCAAACGACCAGCTCGTCTCGTTACCTAATAACATAAAAAAAAAATCTCACATAAAAATAACTCGAGCGTTGCCAAGTAATAAACTTACATTTAATTTAATGAGAAAATGACTTAAATGCAAAAGTCAGTGCACTCGCCTTATCTGGAGATCTATACAAGATGCAAATATATATGTTATATTATTAGTTGTAGATATTATAATATTTGAGACGGAAAGAAACAAGTCAATGTAACTAAAGTTACATAATAAAACCCGACTGCCCTAGCCAGTGTCACTCAGGAAGATGTACGGATTCTAATGATACCCTATACATCGAAATCTGTTCAGGCATTTAAAAGTTATGGTGAAATAAAGAAACTCACATAAAATACAACCTTAAAAACTTTACACTCCTTTTTTGTGCAGTCGCGTAAAGCAGGAACCGATTTCGACGCAAATATCGCGATATATGAAATTTCATCCCCCATTTTTCCAAACACAGAGGTAGTATTTCTTAAAATTTACGAAAAGACCAGTCTTGACATAATATTATATACCCTACACACTACAAAAAAAAAAAAAATACAGAGGTATTCAGAACGTTCTCTTCTTTTTGAAATCGGTTAATTAGTAAACAAATTGGATCCATGCAAAGTCGGGGAAATGTCACTTGTCTATTAAAAAAACATAGTATTTCACAGAATACAGGAAGAGTTGCCTCTTCCTGTGTTCTGTGTGGACCACAATGGCCCTAATCCCCCTTTTCCAGATAATATAACCAATTCATCCTGTTTACCTACTTAGAACGGGCACCTAGAGTCATATACCCAGAAATTATATTAATATTCTTTAGTAAAAGGAGTTTTATCACAGGAAGAACTGCCTCTTCTGTAGTAACCCTGGCTGCTAAGCTAAGGGCCACGGATTAGATTCCCGGCCGGAGAAAACTGTGTGCTGACCACATAAAGTTTTTGGATTTTTGTGTTTCGTATCTGTGTAACACTGTGAGTCCATATGCCACCTGCGACACAGAGGATATTTGTGTGTATAAGCGTTATCATTATCACTATGGGAACCTTGAACTTTCTGCATAACCATTTAATGGTTCGAAAATACCAATACACACCTACCTCTATTTTGAATATGCATTTTCACGGTCGCAAGGTTATTGAACCTTTTGTTTGTAACGACACTGCCGTTACGTAAAGTTTCACAGCATAACACATAACACTTATAAACGACAATCAAAATAAATAAAATTGAAGTGTCTGTTTGTAATAACAAAATAACAGCTTTTTACTAAATGCATATGGAAGTATATATGGTTATATATGGTGTGCTCTGTTGGGGCCTATATGAAAAAGCATTTTGAATTTGAATTTTATGGTACCTATAACAAAACAACCATTTTTTAAATTTTTGACCGTCTGTTTGTTCCGGGTAATCTCCGAAACGGCTGGACCGATTTTGTCGGGACTTTCACTGGCAGATAGCTTATGCTACAAGGAGTAACTTACTTAACAGACAGAAAGACAGACAAAATTTAAAAATGGTTGTTTTGTTATATTACCGTATATACTTTCATATGCATTTAGTAAAAAGCTGTTATTTTGATATTACAAACAGACACTTCAATTTTATTTATTTGTATAGATGTATTGTAAAAAAATAGCAGAATTTTGAAAAAACGTAGTAAATAATAATAATTAATAGAAAATATATCGAAGCGGGCTAGTTTCAACAGCTCCCGTTCACGAGTATGACATGTAGTCTCTCCCAGTATATATAGTAGTCTTTGATGTAGTCATTCTCACTGTGATACGTGACAAAAACAATTACGTATTCCATAATTACACTAGAAGTCATTAGGTACCTTATTTAAACAGAACCTCGAATGTGTAATACCATAGTGTGTCCGTAAGTGGTCCAGCGTAGAGCTAAGGTCACCGAATGAATTACTGTTGTAGAGTATTTTTGTCATTTCTAGAAAGAAATTGCTTATTTAAGGTCAAATTATTTATGCGTGCGAAACAAATACAAATTTCTAAAAACATACCACTTTACTTCAAAAATACAAATTTATTTTTATAAAATTGTGAATAGGCATTAAGGTATTTTGTATGCCTTTCTAAAGGACTATATTCGGTTTTTAAATACCGATATTAAAAACCGGTGTTGTAAGTCATTGAATCGTTACCTAGTATTCAAATTGTAAATTACCCATCAAAGAGGAGATGCTGAAATCGATAATCTAGATTGTACGCCCTGTCGAAACGTTTTGTTCTGTTGAACTAATGTTATTTAATACACACATTTTTCAGAACTATTTTCTCTCTCCATTATTGAATAGCACTCGCACTTAATATTATTTTCAAAACACTGAGAGCTGTTCCTCAATATATGGTACAGGCGATGTTTAAATTGAAAATTGAAATAGTCTTAAGATTACTAAAATCGTTTGATCTGAATAAGTCAAGTGGCTCATGTCATATACGAGCAATATAAATACATATTTGTTAGTTGTTCAAAGGGCCTTGCAAATCAGGCACTCTTCTTCTGAAGGCGTAGGTCCATTAGAAATCAACAAACAAAAATTATAGACCTATCTCAAAATGATGACTTTTAGCTAGCCAGACGAGCTCTAGAAAAAGCCCTACAATCATGCTATTTTTTATGTTATTTGGTAACGCGACGAGTTGGTCATTTGCCTGGTGGTAAGCATAACTGGCCTAACCGGCCCATAACAATTGCAGTGCCACCCAGAACTTTGAAACACAAAGGCCTGCGCGGCACTGCAGTGCGCTCGTCACCCTGACATTAGTATGCCTAGTAATTTCACTGGCTACTCTGCTCATGAAACCGGAACACAGTAATGCTTGCACACTACTGCTTGGCGGCAGACTTAACGAGCAAAGCGATGGTAACTACCCAGACGGACACTCGCAGAAAAGTTAGTCCTACCACCAACAATGACAAATTTATTATGATGGTGTTTTAAATTTTTCCACGTAGGTTCATAATTCGGACGAAGCCTTGACACTGGTTGTAAAACAATGTGACACGGTCAATGAGTCCAGAAATATTATTTAGTTGCAGAATAATTTAATGTGAGATACAATTAGAAAGAAAGAAAGAAAGAAAGAAAGAAGACAATTTATTCCAAGGAACTGTACACCACAGAATAACAAATAGACAGAATACTTTTATCATAACTAAAAACTAGACAATATTAAAAACAGTAATATATATTTTTTAATCATGCTGTATGCAGCTGTCGTGTGCAGTCCCGGAAATGGTCTGAGCTCAGCTAAATGCCGTGGACACAACCACAGCGCTGATTTTCAGCCCTGACCTGCTAGTGAGCCACGTACGAAGATACGAAATAACTATAAAAATAAATAAATAATAATTGTATACATAATAATAAAAATAAACTAAGTAAAGAAATGTACATACAAAGAAAAACAAGGTTATTGCCTCCTGCAAAAAACAATATATTATGAATATAATATATAGAGAATTTAAATACAATTAATTAATGACTAGATGAAAATATTATGGATTAATATTATAAGTATGTAGTTTATACCTAACATACTAATTATAGGCCGCCACAAAAAGAATATATATTATATAGGTATACTGGTATATCTATGTGTATAAATATGTTATGCAAACTATGCTTATACCACGACTAACATTAAAAGAGAGGAAAGAATTGGAAGATGATCTTCAAGTATCAAGTTTCACCACTTGCAATTTTTTAAATATAATGCCTGAAGGGATGCAAAATGAAAACTGCCAAACCTTCACAGGCCTAACTTTTGTTGGACTAACAAGTGATGTTTCAACTTAACTTTAAAACCAGACTTAGAACTGCATTCACGAACCGGTGGGGGAAGAGAATTCCAGCATTTCGTGGCGCAAAAGCGAAAACTGCCACGAAATGCTGCTGTACCGTGTCGTGGTGTGCAAAGAATTAAAGATATTTTTGAACGAGCCTCATATTTCCTTTGGTCTTGAGCCCACAAAAATTTCTCGTAAAGGTACTGAGGCTCGTGCGATTTCATTATGCCGAACAACAAAGCTGCGAAATGGAGATCTCTTCTGCGTTACGCTATTAGGTTGTTTATTTCATTATTTCCAGGGTTATTTATGTAATTTATTCATTGATATGGTTTTTTATATTATTTGGTAACGCGACGAGCTGGTCATTTGCCTGATGGGAAGCATAACGCTGGCCCATAACAATTGCAGTGCCACCCAGAACTTTGAAACACAATTCTAATCATGTATGTTTTTTTTTATCATATATTTGTTATTGATACTCTAACTTTCTTACGCCTATCCGCATTTTTAATCTCCGGGTTTTCTTTTATTATTTTATACTTTTATAAGTAGGTATCTTTCTCCTCACTGCACCAACACCATTTTTCTTGCACGTCCAGGATGACTGGTAGAAAATGCTATCTAGCATTAAGTCCTTCCTTGTACATATTTTATCTGTGTGCTAAAGAATAAATAAATAAATAAATAAAGGCCTGCGCGGCACTACAGTGCGCTCGTTACCCTGAGACATTAGGTATTAAGTCTCATAAGCCCAGTAATTTTACTGGATACTCTGCTCATCAAACCGGAACACAGTAATGCTTGCACACTACTGCTTGGCGGCAGACTGGTACTGGTGGACTGGTGGTAACATCCCAGACGGACACTCGCAGAAGAGTTAGTCCTACCACTAACAAACCTAAAAACATTACACTCCTTTTTTGCGCAGTTTCTCTCAGTAATTAGAAGTAGGTCGGTCGTTGTTGATATTTTCGAAAACGAAACACAGGCCTTTCACACGAACGATAACTATAGTCTCCTAAACCAATTTTGCAACGACGACGACAAGTTTTACTAATAATGTGTTATCGATTGCATTTCCTGCACAATGGAGTTCAATTTTCATTACATTGACCGTGTCGAGGGCGGCCGGTGCGGAGCGGGAACTAGGAAGTACACGAAAACCAGAACAAAATTTCACTTAGGAAGTAAACCAATTAGAGTCTGAAGTACAAAAACATGTTCGAAATATAAAAATAATATAAATTTAAGAAAAAAATATTAAATACAGCCAGACTGTGCACAAGATTGTTAAAAATGTATGTTATAAGAGGTCGTATTTGGTCGGCAAGATTGGTCACCAAGAGAACAAATAAGACAGTAGCAATCGAAGATTACACCGTTTTTAGATTTATGTTAAAATATGGTCTTCGTTCCATAAACCAATGATCGGTTTGTGTGATGGGAAGAAACACTTCTTATGGAAGAATACAGATTTGGTTTCCTTTCCATTTCGAAAAAATCAAGAACGACCTATTTCTAATTTAATTTTTTTACCATTCGGACTGTCAATTTTATTAATGGAAAAGACCGGTTCTAACACTGAAGATCTAGTTAATTTTTAAATAACTTGTATGTCTATCAAAACTAGCTGCTGCACGTGGTTTCACACGCGCGGAGACTTTGGAAATCATGGGTTTTATTTTTGTACGCGGAACCCCAATTCTTTTTCTAAAATAAAAGTTGCCTAAGTTACTCCTTATAATATCAGCTATCTGCCAGTGAAAGTCTCGTCAAAATCGGTTCAGTGGTTTCGGAGATTACCTACCCGGAACAAACAGACTGACTATCTGTCAGACAGACAGACAAAAATTTTAAAAATTGTGGTTTTGTTGTAGGTTCTGTATCTACTTTCATTTGCATTTAGTAAAAAGCTGTTATTTTGATATTAAAAACCGACACTTCAATTTTATTTATTTGTATAGAAAATAGGCAATTTATTAGTTAGCACTTACCTATTAGCATAATTTATTTTAAAGGGTCTTTTCATAAGAGTTTGAATTATTTACTTAACGTAAGTCCAGAAATCTTAAATTGGAGAGTTTAATATCTTCCAGCCATCGTTACTTAACAATGTAATTTTATGCTAAACGTTTACTTAAACGGTAACAATTCGAAAGGTAGTCGTGAGTAATGAGGTTCTTAAAATCCACTATACATCTGTCCACATTACAAACGCGTCCACCCATAACCCGCACCCCAACTCAACACTCATTGTAAAGGTTAAGCGCAACAGACACAACAAAAGCTTCAACCTAAACCAGAATTTTCACGTTAACGTTTCAAGGTCAAGTTTGCGTTACGAAACTTACCAGAGGCCTGAAGGTCGTCGCGAGCGCAGGAGTGGCACAAATCACACGGCAGCCGGCTGCTTACTGAGACTGCGCCCGGAGCCGGCCGGGCTCTTGCACAACCCTGCTGTGTCTTAATACTGCAGTGATTGTATCGGCAAGGGCGTTCAGTGCTGCTTTTGGATAGTGGATGTTTCCGGAACATTTTTGATCGATGGTACACCCTAGTCAAGAAATGGCTATAGGCTTCCACCCTCTAGATGACAGTTCTATCCAGAGCCTGTTTCCATTCTTAATTTAGCCTATTTACCAGCTTCGGCCAGATAGTCATTGGTCTTGTGTACTAGGTGGTAGGACTAACTAATACGAGTGTCCGTCTGGGTTGCTCGCTTTGCTCGTAAAGTCTGCCGCCAAGAAGTAAAGTGCAAGCATTACTGTATTTCGGTTTGATGAGCAGGGTAGCCAGTGAAATTACTGGGCTTATGAGACTTAATACCTAATGTCTCAGGGTAACGATCGCACTGCAGTGCTGCGCAGGCCTTTGTGTTTCAAAGTTCTGGGTGGCACTGCCATTTTTATGGGCCGGCGTTATGCTTACTGTCAGGCAAACGACCAGCTCGTGTCGTTATCTAATAGTATATAATAAAGGTCAAGTGAGGTAAGGTCATTCAATATCGTCTGCCGATTCGTAGATTTATTGCTTCAAACCCTACAATAACGAAAACTTCGTCATGTAACCATAGCTAATAGCATTATAATTGAGCATAGCGTAGTTGCAATAAACCTTAAATCGTCATAAACTTTTATGGTGGCAAAGTAAATTCAAGTTCAAGTTCTTCCACGACAGCTTAAGCCGTACAATATACAGTCCAACCCCTGACCAGAAGATCAAGATCGATCTCATTACCACTAGACCATGTTGGCAAAATTTATTGTTTTAATTTTGTAGGTTTTGGTCACCATATATATGGTGGCCAAAACCTAAACCTAAAATCAGATGATATCATCTGATTTTAAGCGACCATGTAGTCTAAGATGGCGAATACACAGAACCTAGATTAGGACTGACTCTCAAGTACCGGAATACCAAGTTCCGGTTTGATGAGCAAACTATAGTCAGTGAAATTACTGGGCTTATGAGACTTAATACCTATTTCAAGGTGACAGGCGCAATGCAGTACCGCGCAGGCCTTTGTGTTTCAAAACTTTGAGTGGCACTGCAATTGCTATGCCCGGCTTTATGCTTACCATCAGGCAAACGACCAGCTCGCCTCGCCAGGCCATAACAATTGGAATTCTCAAAACTTTGAAATTTACACGCATGGTTCTGCAGTGCGCTCGTGCCTTGAGACATTAGGTATTAAGTCTCATAAGGCCAGAAATTTCAATGACCATACATTACACATAAAATAGGAACACAGTAATGCTTGCACAATACTGCTTGGCGGCGGATTACACGAGTAGAGCTGTGGTGTCCACCGAGACAGATAGGGTGTTTTTACTCGAACAATACTGTTGCAATACGCTTGCAAGAGAAGATGTCTTGGTACATGCAACACTGGAACTAATTCTGTAGGGCACAAAAACAAAGTATAAGGGGTACGAGGTACACACAACCTTACAACAGTTCTTGTGCAATGTCCACACATTCGCGCTATCTAGCATGGTTGCTAAATCGTAGGATCTACTTGACTTGTAGATTACTTTTAGTGGAAGTTGTTCTAGATCTTTCCGTAATCTGTGAATGAATATAACAAGTGTGTACATATATATCGACGCAAGAAAACGTATTTGCTGTAAGTAGCTAAAATGGCGTAAGTAGGCTGAAATATAGACTAGAATCAGTATTTTTTTCGACGTCGTATGGTCTGGGTTTCATACCGCTAGTACGATAAAAAAAAATATGCTTAAGAAGTTTTTGAAAAATGTACGAGATTCCATCAAATATAATGTACGAGTTCAAATTGCTGTAAATAGTTGAATCGGGTGTTTTTGATACTATTCACTTTAATATTTACAGCAAAAGTGCGGTTAATATTAAAGTGGTTATTGGCTTTAGGTAACGTATATAAGTAATGTTAAGATTTTTAAGAGCTGTGGTTTTTATGAATAAATAAATAAATAAATATGTATGCACCTGATGATACTACAGCATTTTCGTGGTATGAAAATATGTCCGCAAGATTACCGTAATTCTTTTAGTTTGTGACCTACGAGGCAATGCCACAAACAGATCTTTTGCCCACAGCCCACAACTTTGAAAGCAAGAACTCTCGACAATTCCTTCCAGTGGAAGACAGTAACTGCTTGTTTAGCCGGGTTGCAGTTGAAAATGGAGAAGATGTTATTAGCCGTTAAGGCACCTGGAATTCGAACTCTGGTACTTCAGATTAAAAGTCGTACAAATTCTCACTCGGCCACACTCGCTATAGTTTTTAACACAATTAGCACATACCCGTTAATGTTAACATTGAAATAGCCTACAGCTAAAAATTACTAGTGTTACTTTGCAATATCTATTGTGTGATTATTAGACAGTGGTGAAATGAAACAAAAAATATAATCTTTTTCCCAAACACTGGTCAAGGTATTGTGATGAAACTGATCAATTCTATAGCTAGTATTGACTGATAGGAAGTCAAATGTCAACAATTACAGTACTAATGTTGAGTGCTTGCTAAACTTTGTAGGCTTTTTATGCAACTTCCATTCCGAAGGTCGAGAGTTTACCATGTAATGACCTTGGGATTGGCGTATAGGTACATTTTTTTTTATTGTGCTGCTGCCCGCGGTTTCACCCGCGCGGAGATATTGTATTTCATGGTTTTTATTTTTTTGCGCGGAACCCTAATTCTTTTTCTAAAATAAAAGTAGCCTAAGTTACTCCTTATAACATCAGCTATCTGCCAGTGGAAGTCCCGTCAAAATCGGCTCAGCCGTTTTGGAGATAACCCGGAACAAACAGACACACAGACGGACAGACAAAAATAGTATAATTGACGGAACACTAGAAACGCAGGGACGCACGCGAATTTCAAACGTCACGTAGTAAAGTTTGGCGTGCTCTACAGCATAAAGTGCTTCGCAGTAAGCAGTTAAACCCGCACTTAAATGTGCTTGAAGTGGCAGCTGGTCACAAGTCACTGTCGATGTGTGTGACAAAATTGTGTCGCCTACAAAAAGGTACAATTCAAATTTCAGAAATCTTTATCCAAATGGGCCCGAGACAAACACTCATGAAAGTTAAATGACTCTAGGTGCTCGTACCAAGTATACGACTTCAACGTACCTAACGTGGTGAATATCCTCCAAGACTCTGCATAAGGCACAATAAATAGATAAAAGTTAGTGGGAGGACTAACTCTTCTGCGAGTGTCCGTCTGGGTTAGTACCACTGCTTTGCTCGCGAAGTCTGCTGCCAAGCAGTAATGTGCTAGAATTACTGTGTTCCGGTTTGATGAGCAAAGTAGCCAGTGAAATTACTGGGCTTATAAGACTTAATACCTAATGTCTCAGGGTATCGAGCGCACTGCAGTGCCGCTCAGGCCTTTGTGTTTCAAAGTTCTGAGTGGCACTGCAATTGTTATGGGCCGGCGTTATGCTTACCATCAGGCAAACGACCAGCTCGTCTTGTTACCAATAACATAAAAAAAAAAAAGCTAAAAGGCCGGAAAGTGACAAGGGCTTTCCAGAAAACTGTACGGTTCCTGTGTGAATTACCACTGAGAAGTCACCCACGTGGCCTAAGTTATGCCTTATAGTATCAGCTATCTGCCAGTGGACATCCCATCAAAATCGGTCCAGCCATAGTCCTGCAATTTCAAGGATTAGCCAAAAGAAAAAAAAATAGATTTTTTTGTTGTAAGTAAGTACTGTATTCTCCTTCTATGTACTATAGTAAAACGCGGTTATTTTGACATTACAAACAGACACTTCAATTGTATTTGTTTGTATTGATATTTTTCATGCATTGTTGCTAAGGACAGGTTTGATATTAATCGTTACCTGACGATATGACTATGTACTGGTTCTTTTCATTACTCGTCATAAAAATATCTTTAAGACCCCTGACAGAATCAAAATAGCATGACTTGCTTAACTGTTAAGTTTAGTATCATGAAGGCGGTCGACTTTATCTTTCAACAGCATTTTTATACTATTAGATAACTAATAGAAATTCTAATAGTATTATCTCTATTTTGTGTTTACCAGTGGCTGCGACTGGAGCCGCACGCACCCACTGGTGACCGCGTCTAGTGGCTGCGTCTAGTGACCGCGTCTAGTGGCTGCGTCTAGTGACCGCGGCTAGTGGCTGCGTCTAGTGACCGCGTCTAGTGGCTGCGTCTAGTGACCGCGTCTAGTGGCTGCGTCTAGTGGCTGCGTCTAGTGACCGCGTCTAGTGACCGCGTCCGGTAAATTTTAGTCTGTCAATTATAACCACAGAGTACTTTGTAATATACGGATCATAACTTAACCTTTGAGATTCGGTGGCGACTGTTTCCATGATTTGTTTTAATTTGAAGCGATGATTGTTCAATGGTAGAAAGGTTGCCACCGTTGTAAGTAAGTGATTCGAATTTGAGTTTAAACTTTCGGTGTAAGAAAACATCTTGGTGGAAAAATAGTAGTCGGGCATTTTCTAGAGCTCGCCAGGCCAGTTACCATCCTCGATACGAAAATATGTCGATATACACCTATCACAGTCAGTCTTACTTTAAGTTGAGCGTATTCGCGATCTTCGATCGCATAGTGATTTAAGATCAGGCGAAATAGTGGTAAAAAAATATTATATACAACATAAAACAGCGTCCTTTGACTCTTACAAGTATATTTATTGTATAATTCAGTTACTCAACATCCATACAGATAAATAAAATTGAAGTGTCTGTATGTAATATCAAAATAACAGCTTTTTACTAAATGCAAATGAAAGTATATACGGGACCTACACCAAAACAGCCATTTTTTAAATTTTTGGCAGTCTGTCTGTTTGTTCCAGGTAATCTCCGAAACGGCTGGGCCGATTTTGACCGGACTTTCACTGGTAGATAGCTGATATTACCAAGAGTAACATAGGTTACTTTTATTTTGGAAAAAGAATTAGGGTTCCGCGCAAAAAAATAAAAACCATGTAATCCAAAATCTCCACGCGGATGAAACCGCGGGCAGCAGCTGGTTATTATGTAAAACACAAAACAGCGTCCTTTGACTCTTACGAGTATATTTATTGTGTAATTCAGTTACTCAACATAGTAAATATATGTTATCGATAGCATGGTAATGGCTTAATAAAACTTGTGGGAAAAAGTCGTGTAAAATAACCAGTAAGCCTGTTCGGTTTTCTACTGAAATCACGATGTGTTATTTTTACTTATAAATTTCTAGTAAAGTTTTCAGGTAGTGTTCAGCGTGTGCCAGAACATCAGATAGATTTCTCAAAGGCGAGGCAGACGGGTTATTCCTTTTTTCTGGGTAACGTCGGACTGGAAAATGAGAGAAAATGTAATAGTTTTCCTAATCATTAACAGTGATAATTAGTGCATACGTGTATAACTAAAATAGGATATAACCAAGTCAGCAAAGTGAAGAATAGTGATAGTTTGTGGGCGATAATTTCAGTAAAAATTATGCCGGCCGTAATTGTCTCTGCCTTCCGAAACAAGGAAGGCGGGGGGCTTTTCTTAGAGCGAGGGACTTCTCGCCCGCTTTCTTTACTTACATATAATCGCCCTTATTCACAAAAGCTCAATAAGATAATCTATGATTTAAACTGCTCTGTCAACTTCTCGCTGACGGAAGCTGTTACGCGTAAAAAACGAGATAAAACACTTTCTAGTAATTAAGTAAGTTACGGAATGTTTACGAATAAGGGGTAAAATCCCATAGCTGTTCGAATATGCAGGGAATGGACAGCATTCTCCTTACTCAACACCATAATTTTCTGCGATAATCTAGACGCCTATCAAGCGTAGTGTTATCGAGAAGGCCTCCATCAGTTGACCATTTTAGGCCGATGATAGAGATTATGTCAAAGAAATAAAGGACAATGGCAAAAACGTTCCCACCTTTCAACAGATTTGAAAGTTATCTCGTACGTAGCGTCTCTATGTGCAGATATTGGCGACATTCTAACTCAAGGGGTTTAACCAGATATGGGTTTAAATAAAAAAAAATTGACAGCGGTAGCAAATGCCCCACTTCTAATAGATTTCTTAGAGATCTTTTAGAGCGTCTCAGTTAGACATTTTTTTTATTATGGTGACAGTCTTTCGTCACGTGAGGTTTAACTGGAATTTGAATTTAAAAAATATATAATTTTGACAATAGTAAAAAGTAAAGTAAAGTAAAAAGTTATTTATTGACATAAATAAATATTACAACAAGTAATGAATCCATAGGCTCCCGAACTAGTAACAACTGTGTTTCAGGAGCCAGCCATGGCAAGAAACGTCCCTTATACCCTCCAACGGATTTGAAGGATATCTCGTTCGAAGCGTCTCAGTACGTAGATATTTTTATACTTCTAAAATGAGGGATTTATCGAGAATTTTGATTTGACTAAAATATTTTATTTTTAAATCCAGTTTCCGGGTAAACTCCACATATTAGAAGAATGTCGCCATAGTAAAAAACTATCTAAATACTGAGACACTTTCGAATGAAATATTTTTCAAATCTGTTGGAGGGGACAAGGTCCATACAAAATTTCCCATTGTACTTCAGTGAAAATGCACAACATAATGTTGAGAAAATATACTGGATATGCCATGAGCGGCACCGACTATACAGTCGGTCCATCCATACGGATGGAGTGAGTTTTTTCGTACGCCGATGATCATACGCTAAATATTCTTACTAACATAAAAACGAAATGTATTTGAAGAGGCAATGACTCCCTCACATACAGGAAGCAATGTTTTAAAAGAAACAAACAATACTTCTAAATTGGATAAGTGACATTGTTTCAATGTATTCAGAGCAACGTTTGAATACAATACATTTATTTAAACTAGATTTAATTAGATTTAAATTCTTAATCATTTCTACGTCCACAGTGTGAACTGCATCACCATTCAGAGTTAAGAGAAATAACAGGCGGAATGGTTTTGTTGACGATTTTATTATATGTAGTTTTGAGTTAAAAAGGATAATATGGAACCAATTTCTGAAAATATTTTTGATGGTGTTGAAGTATTCCAAAAGTATCGTAAGTACATTTTTCATTTACATTTGTGATCCTAATTTTGTGCGAAAAACATGGATATAATTAATAACATCATCATCATCAGCTGAAAAATGTCCGCTGATGAAAATCAGCCTCCCCCATCACGAGGAGATTTATCCGTAATACACCACGCGTGCATGGCCCTTATTGATTTCAGTAAATTGTGATCTTGATTGAGAAGAAGGTTAAAGGTTCGCATTCCCTGGAAATTCACTAAGCCAGCCATTGCGGCAACTACGGGAAGAAATGGGGTGTTACTATTCATAGCAGAGACAACAGAGTCAGTCAATATATTACAAGCTATATTATATTTAATTATCAATTAATTATTATTTAACTTGCAATATCAAATCTTGCACACACAATTAGAACCACTTCCTGGTTTTCGTTTGTGCGGAAATTTTACATATGTAAACCAGATGACAATGCAATATAATGATGTCACAGAGCTGGTCTGGTTATGAAGCCAGAGGGCGGCCACAAGAACTCTGTAACGAAACGAAGTAACCCCATCGAGTTCGGGCTCGTTTGATTCGTCTTTACAAGTACTCTGACCCTAGATAATGTCCAGGGACCTGATGATGGAGCCGGAAGGTGGCCACAAGATTACAGTTCCAATTACGTATTTTACAAAAGCTATTCTGGAGAATATATTTTTCCACAAAATTTTATTTTTCCTGTTGATACGTTATGATGAAAAGTCGAAAGTGATAAAACACTAAACATAGTTTGAAGACTCAAGTTCTCAAGTAGATACTTGGCTAAATGGCAACATACAACCTGATTTTGAATTGGTATATTATCCCGAAAGGGGGTCAATCTACTCTACAAGGTCAACAACATTTATTTTACGAGTTTTTGAATTACGGAATTTTTCATTGGTGAAATGGCATTTAATAATTCTACTACAGAATTTCCGGGCAGCTCCTAGATCAGCTGATTAACTTGAACTATGTTGAACTTTGCTAAATGATGATT
Source organism: Crocallis elinguaria (assembly GCA_907269065.1). Lineage (NCBI taxonomy): Eukaryota > Metazoa > Arthropoda > Insecta > Lepidoptera > Geometridae > Crocallis > Crocallis elinguaria. Next base: position 2,227,377 of record OU026079.1, on the reverse strand, counting down.
AGAAGAGACTTAGCGATTTTTGTATGGTTTGGAATGACGTATTTCCATAGCAGTTTCTCACAATTTGTGGACAACCATGGTACTAATCAACCCTTTCCGGGGCCCCCTTCAAACTCACCCTGTATTTATCACTAGGTATACCACTTTCAAGATGAAGCGAGTGCTAGATAATGTTCTATTAATGGTAGCTCTAGTCGCAACATCCCACCCGAAGCTAATGTTCATCGTAGGATTCTAATGATTGACCGAGAGATTGACCAGCTGGCCTAACATGGCAAAGTAGCAATAAGGCGCGCGCGCTACGACAAGATTTGTCGCGGACGACGTTTTAGTCGATTATGCTAACATGGCAAACACGAGAGACTGTTATCTCTTCGAAGACAATGGACGACAAACCAGTGCTGCCATGTGATTAGCAACACCGGTTTAGTTCATTCAATTTGTCTTGTTTACTATAGTTTTATTTAATTTGCTGTGTGAACGCGTTCATTACAATGACATTTTAGTGAAGTTGACAAGTAAATATCGGGAATGTGACTTATCTGGCTGTTGTGAATTTGAATTTTATTTACACTCTTCATAGTCACAAATTACTCGTATATAGGGTATCAGAATGCCTACATCCTTCGCTAGACACGAGCTCTTATCTCTGATTGGCTGAAGCAAAATGATGCTTGTCATTTTTTTTTTAATGTAATATTAAAAAAAAAATGACAAAAAAAATTACATTTTTTTTTTAATGTAATATTAAAAAAAAAATGACAATGATTTACCTAAGCTAAGGCAATTCCAATTCAATTCAATTCGCCGTGTGGTACCGGCTTAAGAATAGTACCTCCCCCTCTCTTCCCGTGGGTGCCGTAAGAGGCGGCTAAGGGAATATCCAGGGAATGGGCAGCAGCATTCTCTTTGGTCATGACCATAATCTACTGCGATCACCAAGACGCCTGCCAAGCGTGGTGTATTATGGCAATCCCCCCCTAATGATATGACAAACACTAATATACGGCCCCCAGTCCCCGGCAGCTCCGCTATCCATGGCTATGGTAGCGGCCACTGTAACGGCGGAGCAGGGGGTGCGAAGAATCCCCGGCAGAGATCCGGCTACCAATCTCGTAAACGACCCCTGGCCCTGGCAACCTACAATACACGGACGCTCAGGACCGATGAAAAGATGGTCGAGTTGGAGGAAGAGATGGACAAGTTACGCTGGGATGTTATGGGATTATCAGAAGTCCGAAGACAGGGACAGGACACGGTAATCCTAAATTCCGGTAACTTGTTCTTCTACCGGGAGGGAGACAAACAATCCCAAGGTGGTGTCGGGTTTCTCGTCCGCAAGTCTCTCGTAAACAACGTTGTCAAAGTCGATAGTGTGTCGGCTAGGGTAGCGTACCTTATACTCAGAATAACCAAACGGTATTCGCTGAAGGTCATACAGGTATACGCACCTACCTCGGCACACCCAGACGATGAAGTAGAAGCTATGTATGAGGATATATCCGAGGCCATGCATACTTCCGAAACCCACTTCACTGTTGTTATGGGAGACTTCAACGCAAAGCTGGGCACGAGGAAAGGCGATGAGTTGAGAGTGGGGCCATTTGGATACGGGCAGCGGAACCCGAGGGGACAAAGGCTGGCCGACTTCATGGAGAAGGAGGGACTCTTTGCGATGAACTCCTTCTACGAGAAGCGGCCATCCAGGAAGTGGACGTGGATAAGCCCCGACGGTTCCACCACAAATGAGATTGACTTCATCATGACGACCAAAAAGCACATATTCGATGATGTCTCTGTGATCGGCAGGGTGAAAACCGGTAGCGATCACCGCATCGTAAGAGGCACATTGAATATCGATGTCAAGTTTGAAAGGTCACGTCTGGTGAAGTCTACGCTCCGTCCAAATCCTGCCCAAATCCAAAACCCCGAAGGTTTTCAGCTCGAACTTCAAAATCGCTTCCAGTGCCTAGCTGATTGCGACACAGTGGACGAGTTGAACAACGGGTTGGTGGAAACTGTCCAAGCTGTTGGGTCCGAACTCTTTAAGACCCAACGCCGAAAGAGGACTCAAAAGCTCTCAGAAGAAACTCTGAAACTAATGGCAGAGCGGAGCGAAATGAGGCTGCAGTCTTCAGTTGATATGTCGGCCTACGGCAAACTCAATAGACGAATTTGGAAGTCAATGCGACACGACTTGCGTGCTTTTAATACTGCACGTATTAAGGCCGCAATTGAGCGGAACCAAGGCTCCAAAGTGTTCGCTAAGAATTCGTCTATTGGGCAAAGCCAAATGACAAAACTGAAGACCGAGAACGGCAGCATCATTTCATCCAAGCCTGAGATTCTGAGGGAGATTGAGAACTTCTATGGACAGTTATACACCTCGACACGTAAACCCGTTACTAACACAGCTCAAGACACCAGAGCCAAGTTAGTCCGACACTATACCGAAGACATCCCGGACATCAGCCTGTACGAGATTAGAATGGCTCTCAAACAGCTGAAAAACAACAAGGCGGCAGGTGAGGACGGAATTACGACTGAACTTCTGAGAGCGGGTGGTAGACCGGTACTTGTAGTCCTCCAGAAGTTATTCAATTCCGTCGTCCTTGAAGGTACAACGCCAGAAGCGTGGTACAAGAGCGTGGTGGTGCTTTTCTTCAAAAAAGGTGATAAAACCTTATTGAAGAATTATAGGCCCATCTCGCTCTTGAGCCACGTGTACAAGCTGTTTTCGAGAGTCATTACGAACCGTCTCGCACGCAGGTTTGATGAATTCCAGCCTCCCGAACAAGCCGGTTTCCGAAAAGGCTTTAGTACCATAGACCACATCCATACGCTACGCCAGATTATACAGAAGACCGAAGAGTATAATCGGCCACTCTGTCTAGCGTTTGTGGACTATGAGAAAGCCTTCGATTCAATCGAGACTTGGGCGGTACTGCGGTCCTTGCAGCGATGCCAAATTGACTATAGGTATATCGAAGTGTTGAAGTGTTTGTACAGCAACGCCACCATGTCAGTCCGACTACAGGACCAGAGCACGAAACAAATCCCATTGCAAAGAGGCGTGAGACAGGGAGACGTTATTTCTCCGAAACTGTTCACAAACGCATTGGAGGATGTTTTTAAGCTCTTGGACTGGAAAGGATTAGGCATCAACATAAATGGCGAGTAAGAAAGAAAGAAAGAAAGAAAATACATTTATTTCAGGACATCACACAACATTACAGTTTTACACATGCATAAAAGATGAAAAAAAAAAAGGACAGACAAGTATATAAATAAAAACCCAATGTTGCGTGATGCCATGATAAGGGTTCCGACTCAGCATGCAATTAAGGTCCAAGGACCTTAATAACTGATTTTCAGTCGGAACCCACACCTATGACATCACGAACCTCCGGACAGTGATACATCAAAATATAGATTAAAGAATTAAAGAAAAGTAGAGGTGAACAAAAGGTACGGACGAACAAAAGGTAAGGAACGTATTGCGAGCCGAAACATAAACAAAAATGGCGTCAAATGTCGAGCCACAGCTCTTCAGACAGCACATTGGCATGGTAGCATGTATCACATGCAACATCTCACTTGCTATAGAACTTTTTTTTTTTTTTTTTTTTACACATTAACAGGTTAATTTAGTCGCACGATTGAATTCAATGACACTTCATATACTCGCTCTTGACTGGAAAACAAAATGTCAGCGCATTGTATTTTTACTCTGTTAAGTGTCAATACATATAGTTGTCAAAACTTTAATTGTCAGTGTCAAATTGTCAATGCATATTGCCAGCTACATATTACTGATCTGTGTTGCGCACGCGGTCATTCAAATAACATAACTATTGCCACGCAATCAACTTCATAATTCTTGCAATACTATGCACTATAGCCACATGTTTAGCACTTTAAAACATTATATCTGTAAAAGGAAGAGAATGGACAGTGACGCAACAAAACCTGCACATCTGTATCTACCTACCAGATTCAGCCGAGCATACCAGGAGAGTAAGTACCCAATTAAGTTAAATACATACAATTAAAAATACTGTAGAGTTACCCACTAAGTGTCCAGAAGGCCGATAAAATACATTTCTATCACACTTTCTGGACACTCATCAGGTGCCCCTTGTAACGTTTAATGAAACCTTGCACCTCTTTCAGGCTGCGCATTGGTGGAGGTATTACGTTCCAACAACGACTAGCCGCAAATCTGAAACTTCCCCGAAAGGATGCAGACCTGTGGCGAGGCGTCATGAGAACAAATACTGATGACCTTGCCTCATACCGACGTGCCTCCTGAGCCCAAACCAACTTTTTGAACAGATACTCTGGTTGTTGGTTTTTTATGACACCAAAAAGCAAGGATGCAAAGTGAAGCTGCCGACGTGCTCTCATCTTCATTAAGTTCGCCTGATTGAGGAAAGGAGTCACATGTGCACGGGCAGGTATTTTAAAACAAAAACGGGCACACGCATTCTGCACCCTTTGAATCAACCGCTCGGTTCTTGACAACAGACAAGGGCCAAAAACAGTATCTGCATAATTTAATTTGGAAAGAATTAGGGATTCACAGAGTGTCATCCTGAGATCAACACTGAGATAAGGTCTAATTCTATAGAGTACTTTTAACCGATACAGACAGTTCCTCACAGCCTCTTGTACATGGTGCTCAAAATGAAGTTGGCTATCCATTATCACCCCAAGATTACGAGCTTCTGTAACATACTCTATTGGCTCATTCAGGATGGAAACTTGAGGGTTGTGATGTAAAATATCAGCCACCTGCTTCTTGGACCCCAATATCATGAATTTGGATTTAGTTGGATTTAGTACCATGCAATTAGTTTCAGACCACATTGCCAATTGATCCAGGTCACTGTTAATATTTCTCACAGCTTGATTTGTGTCTTCTGGATGAAAATGCAAATAAACTTGTAGGTCGTCGGCGTATATATGATATTGACAATTTGTAATGCATTTAATTATGTCTGCACTATACAGGATGAAGAGGATTGGCCCAAGAATTGAGCCCTGTGGAACACCCCGGAGATTATAATTGCAAGATGAAGTTGCTACCTTACCATCAAGACCAGTGACTTCAACAATTTGAGACCTAAGATACAAGTAGCTGTGAAACCATTTTACTGTATCGGTGCTAAAGCCGTAATAAGACATTTTTGATAACAAGAGAGGAATATTGATCGCATCAAATGCACGGGAAAAATCCAGCAATACAAGTGCTGTACCCATACCCCGGTCCTGAGCTGCAAGTATATTGTCGACCACATCAAGCAGTGCAGTTGCAGTGCTCCGCTTCCTGCGAAACCCGGACTGGGCTTTTGGCAAGATTTCTTGAACCTCAAGGTATTTAATCAGCTGATAACAAACAATCTTTTCAAGAATTTTAGATAAGCAAGGCAAAATACTAATAGGACGTAAATCCTTTAATGATGTTACATTGGCTTTTTTAGGTATAGGCCTAATAAGGGATACTTTCCAGGAATCAGGAAATGTAGATGATGAAATTGATAAGTTAACCAATTTAGTAATAAAAGGCAGGGTATCGGGTAACGTTAACATAATCATTTGTAAAGAAATTTCATCAACACCCTCAGCATTTGAAGACAGCCCCTTTATTACATGCATAACAATAGCCTCACTCACAGGTTCTAATTGAAACTCAGATGTATTAAATCTGTGGTACTCAAAGTAAGTAAGATTTGAGATAGGTACATAGTCATTACCAGGAACATTAAGAAAGTGTGAATTTATTAAATCTGGATTGTTATAGGAAGTAGGTATTTCAAAATTATTTTTACTATTTGGTATAATTGTAGATTTTAAATTTTTCCATAATTTCTTGGGATTAGCTAAATTCTGGTTTATATGTTTATCAATGTATATTTTCTTTTCCTGATACATTGCATTTATCACTACATGTTTCATATCCAAGTAAGACTGTTTGTGTGAATCAGTTTTGGATACAGAATATTTCCGATGACACTGATTGCGTATATGCATCATATCTCTGACAGTTTCTGTAATCCATGGATATGTATGGCTTCTGATGTAAATAGTTTTTTTAGGAGAATGAAGGTTAAAAATATTCAATACATGGTTATTAAAATAAGAAACCATATCATTCACATCACCCAAATGCTCCACGTTATGCCAGTTTACTTGACATAAGTCTTTATTAAAAAGTTCCAGTACTATATTTTTAATAGGCCTGTATGTAAAAAAGTGAGGTTTTGGTTTTTCTGCCTTGATGTAGAATTCAACAGATATCATCGCATGATTTCCTAAGTCCGGGATATGGCTTACAGTGACCGATCGTGCCTTCATGTCCGTGCAGACCAAGTCGATGAGTGTTTGACTGTGATCAGTAAAATGGGTTGGTTCTTGTACTAACTGCGTGAGGTTAATGCAGCTTAGAAAAGTTTGAAGTAGCTTAGTTTTATTGTCCAAAGAAGAGAGCCAGTTGATGTTGAAGTCACCAAATAATGCCAAATGGTCATAATCACCCAAACTAGCCACCGATTGCGTCAGCGCGTCCAGAAATACATTTACGTCAAGCCAAGGAGGACGATAGGCTGTACCAATTATAATTTTTTGCGATCTTACCTTCATACTCAGCCACATCTGCTCAACAGATGCGGTGAGAGGATGTGGGCAAGTTCTCACATTTATTTCGCGTTTAATGTAGAATCCAACCCCTCCGCCCCTGCCGCCCCGCACTGCGGCCGGCCGCGGCGTGTGCCGCAGTCGGTAGCCGGGCACGACGGGCGCGCGCCCGTCCTCCCCGTCTCTCAGCCAGGTCTCATTAATTGCCATAATGTCTACTGCCGACATTTCCAGCGCCACTACAAACTCCTCATGTCTCGTACCCAGTGAGCCAGCGTTAAACAGTCCAACCTTTATCAACCTATCAAGCATTACAAAGTGTATATTAAATTTACCAAATAATAATGCCAAAACAGGCACTCAAAACAATAATAAGTTGATAAAACCTGAAACCATATTTCTAGCTCAATATTAATACTATATTTGCCATTTAATTTTAACACAATTAACAAATAATGTGTTACTGTATCTACTTTTTTCCTGCAAGGAAGTGTACAATGTATTATAAAATTAAATATTAAACCACTAAATAAACTTAAAAGTAAACAAAACGTATTTTTATTTATTCCAGTGAAACCACTCAGCCCACACTCGGTCGCGGTCCAACTCCATCGTCGCCAAAAATTCGCAGGACGTCCGCGTCCGTGCGGACCCGAATCGATGCTGTTCCCGATTCGCGGCGCACAAAAATACGGCCATTCCTGGTCCACGCGAACCGCCAGCCTCGCCGCCGAGTCTCCTCGCGTACCTTGTAAAACAGCATTTTGTTGTACTTGGTGAGCCGTTCGTTTACATAGAAGCGCGCGGGGTCGGCGGCGAGCCCCAGGCCCTCCGTGGTGACGCGGCGGCGCACGCGCGCGCTCCGAAGGAAGTCGTCTCGCAGCGCTCGGCGCGCCAGGCGCACCAGCACGGCGCGCGGGCGCGGCGGCGCCGGCGCTCCGTCGCGGCCCGGCGGCGGCGCGCGGCGCAGGCCGGCGCGCTCCACCGAGACGAAGTCCCGCTCGTCGCAGGCCACCCCGAGCTTGCCGGCGATGAGGCTGACGATATGAGCCACGTTCTCGCCCGGCTCCTCCGGGATTCCAGTTATCTCTATGTCGCACTGCAACGAGTCCTGGTCGCGGTCGTTGATTTCGTCCCGGAGCCGATCAATCGTGGCGAGCAGCTCATCCGTCCCCGGCCGCGCCTGGAACTCCGCGAACTTGCTCTCGAGGCCGAGGAGTCTATCCTCCATCGCGTCTATGCGTCCCCCGAATCCTGCCACCGTAGCACCAAGCGCCGATATCTCCTGCCTCATTGAATTAAAATCGCCACGGAAGGACTTCATCTCTTGGTGCATGAGCCGCATCTCGCGAAGGAGGAGATCATCGACCTTGGTTGAAGACGTATCTTCGCGGATGGGTGGTGAGGTAAGGACCGGCCCTGGGACCACCAATTCTTCATGCACGGGCTTTTCGGTGTTGTCCTTCCGAGGAGTCTTCGCTGTGCAGCCAGGACATAACCACACCGACGGCAGTTTCGCCTCTGCGGAAATCCTAACGCAAGCTCTGTGGTGTAAGGTATCACATTTTGAGCATTTAGCGCCATCTACAACAGAGACGAAGCGACCGCACGCACCACACTTATTGAGCAAAGGCATTTTAACCGATCGATCCCAACAGATAAGCGCAAAGCACAAAGTTCGGGCTGTGGCTTCCAGATGGCGCTAATAAAAATGTATCTGTATTTTAACACTTGTAATGTGCTAAAAAATACAAGTGGCAGTTTTTTCCTATTCCTTACTTCTTTTATCAAATATTGGCTGTTTAATTTTGACAACAATCTTAGGTTTTAACCCAGTCCAAAAAATATTATTTTCCCGTCCACTTGTATTTAATTTTAGTCGAGGGTACCCGCCGCAATCACTTGCCGTATTTAATTTGGCTCAACAAACGCTATTTCTGTCCCACGGGCAAAACCTATACAACATACACAACACACAGGCGCTAGATTTAATTACTACACAGTTTTTGCACAGTTTACTACACTATTTATTATTTACTTTTACAAACACTAGGATGCAAGTTCACTGTCACTGACGTTCGTGACGTCACTAACCTTCGTTTTGCCGATGATATAGTCATAATGGCGGAGTCGCTCGAGGATCTCGGTACCATGCTCAACGACCTCAGTAGAGTTTCCCAACAGGTTGGTCTTAAGATGAACATGGACAAGACGAAAATCATGTCCAATGTCCATGTTCCACCTATACCGGTTATTGTTGGGAACGATACTCTCGAAGTTGTTGACGAGTATGTCTACCTAGGACAGACTGTCCAATTAGGTAGGTCCAACTTCGACAAAGAGGTCGCACGAAGAATCCAACTCGGCTGGGCAGCGTTCGGGAAGCTTCGACCTATCTTTTCATCCACAATACCGCAGAGCTTGAAAACCAAGGTTTTCAACCAGTGTGTGTTGCCAGTGATGACTTATGGCACTGAGACGTGGTCTCTTACTGTTGGCCTCATCAGCAAGCTCAAAGTTGCACAACGAGCTATGGAGAGGGCTATGCTCGGGGTTTCCCTGCGTGATAAAATCCGAAACGAGGACATCCGTAGGAGAACGAAAGTTACCGACATAGCTCTCAAAGTTAGCAAGTTGAAATGGCAGTGGGCAGGCCACATCGCTCGCAGAACCGATAACCGATGGGGAAGAAAGGTTCTCGAGTGGCGACCACGAACCGGAAGACGTAGTGTAGGACGTCCCCCCACTAGGTGGACAGACGACCTTGTCAAAACCGCGGGGAACCGCTGGATGCAAGAGGCGAGTAGCCGATCCAAGTGGCGTTCTATGGGGGAGGCCTATGTTCAGCAGTGGACGTCTTCCGGCTGATGATGAAGGCAATTCCAATATTGAGCAGCCTTCACTTCATTATTTAATATTACCTAACCTATTTCTTTAAAATTCAGTAAAACAACGTTTTTGTATTCAACCATTTTCTCTCTTTCTTCATCTCTTTCGTTGTTCACTTTTGTCACTGGGTTTTTATCGTTAAATAATGGTAGCTTTTTTTAGATAACACTCACACTCACGAATTGATACGTTCTCATCACATTTATCCGGTTTTTAAACTTATTTCAATAACAGTTTTAAGTCAACATCATAATGTGATAATACAAGACTTTTTTCGCTTCAACAATCGCCAACGTTCATACCACGTTCACATACCGGTTCTCGTCCGATCACCGAAGTTAAGCAACGTCGGGCGTGGTCAGTACTTGGATGGGTGACCGCCTGGGAACACCACGGAATGTTGGTTTTTTGCTAATTTTTTTTTACTGGGCATTGCAAAAAGGTGTTTTTATTTATTTTGTTGTTGTTGTTTGGTTAATGATGTTATTTAATTATTGTAAGTGGTATAATAGGCCGTTTTAATTAGAGTAAAAGAACATTCTAACTGCCTTACTAATAAACACAGCTTCTTGGATAGTTATAAACTGAATCCAAAAATTGCAGCGCCACTCAGAACTTTGAAACACAAAAGCTTGCGTGGCACTGCAGTGCACTAGTTACCCTGAGACATTAGATATTTAGTCTCATAAGCCCAGTAATTTCACTGGCTACTCTGCTCATCAAACCGAAGCACAGTAGGTACCTACTGTTTGCATATTACTATATTAATTACAAAAGCGTATTATAATATTATAATTTGAAAAGGTTTATTTGGTTGGGGTGCAACCAAAAACGCCGCCACGCCCCGGGTACCGCGCCCGTGCTACGCCGCCACTGCAGAAACACAAATTATATAGGTATCAGGGTATCACAGAACACTAGTTACCGTGTCACAGTTTTACTCGTCCTCAAAAAGTTCGACGACAAACCACTCGCGCTGAAACGTCAAAAGTAGATAAATAATGACAAAACTTGACGCGCCATGTTAGCGTTTGTCGACAAAAGAGACACAGATAATAGAACCGTTCGTGTTTGTCGTCATATGACAAAACGAAACGACAAACTCGCTAAGCCATGTTAGCGGTTGTCGAGAAGACTAGTTATCTCTTCTTTCCACGAGATAACGACACGAGTAAATATTGTCACGGTGCGCATGTTAGCCCTATACAGGTGTTAGGACTAACTCTTCTGCGAATGTCAGATAGAGCATGCTTACCTAGTACAACCACGGCTAGGTTACCTAGTAGAGCTATAATCAGCGATTCTTCAAATCACGAGTGACTTGAGGAATCTCCGATTATAGCGATCAGGAAACACAGTCATAGGCAATGAGTTCCACTCCTTAGCGCATAATGAATTTAGTAGCGAAACGCTTTGTACGTTATGGAGGCATCATAAATCACTGAGTCATCATCAGATCAGCATTGCGTATATACAGAACTTTCATTTAATTTTCAGCGTCCATCCAATCATGGTCTCTGCCACATACTCTCTCAGGACTAGCCGTTGTTTTGTCGATCTACCTAGTTCTAGTCACAAAAGTGCTGCCATCCTACATGAAGACCAGGCAACCGTTTCAATTGAAAAATATTCTGCTGGCTTATAATGCTTTCCAAGTCGCATTTTCAGCTTATCTGGTTTTTATTGTGAGTATAAGGAATTTCTTGAGATTCATAATTTTTATCACGTATACCTTATAATTATTTTATATTATTTTTTTCAACGGCCAAAAAGCCTTTATTAACTAGCTCTACATAAACTCTACATCTAACCTAGCTATAAAAGCAGTTGGATAATCTTCAAACCAATGTAGACCTATATAGACAATCCAATTATACATACATTATTTTAATTTCTAATGTTACGAACCGTTTGCCGTGTTTTTACTGGTATATAGATATTAAAATAATCTACTTATATTAAAATATATAGAATGTAAGTTTGTTTATTACCGCTTATCTCTGAAACAAGTAATTCAATATAGGTTTTTAAACTGTCGTGGTCATCAACACTGAAAATTATCACTAGAAACGGGATATTTACCAAGTATATTACCTATTTGATTTGAGTTTTCGATATTTCGACGCTGTTGCAAACGCCATGATCGCGGGAGAACTGAACCCCACAACTGATGAACAATTCTCTCGTGATCATGGCATTTGCAACAGCGCTGAAATATCAGAAACTCGGAATAGTTTAATTAATTAACGCGTGACTAACGGCCAAAGTAATCAATGACAAGCGCCAGCGATGGTGCTGCCATCTGAGATTAGCTTTGCCAACCTGTGCCTCTCCAGGCCTAGACGATACCCACGTTTCGAAGCAGCCCAAGTTACAAATGGGAAACACCGATTCAGGCAAGGGGAACACTCCTTGTAGTAGTACATATAGTAAATGTTGAAGCACAACATGCTTTGTTAGTGGGAGGACTAACTCTTCTGCGAGTGTCCGTCTGGGTTGTTACCACCGCTTTGTGAGTGAACTCTGCCGCCAAGCAGTAGTGTGCAAGCATTACTGTGTTCCGGTTTGATGAGCAGAGTATCCAGTGAAATTACTGGGCTTATGAGACTTAATACCTAATGTCTCAGGGTAACGAGCGCATTGCAGTGCCGCGCAGGCCTTTGTGTTTCAAAGTTCTGGGTGGCACTGCAATTGTTATGGGCCGGCGTTATGCTTACCATCAGGCAAACGACCAGCTCGACTCGTTACCAAATAACATAAAAAAAAAAAAAAAAAAAAAATACTGCTCATAAAGTTTAGTGTTAAGGTTGTTGACTCCGTAGGTATAAAGTTCGATTAAAATGTGCGCAGTCTACACAGATAGGTAGATAATTGCTATTGTTTTTTTTCCAGTACTTACGTTACATGTACAATTACAACATAATCACTAAAAGATGTCCACAGGGAGAAGATCTGCAAGGGGTAAGGCATTTTTTTTATTATAATAATTATACTAAATAACCTGGCGTCAGAGCATTTTCTAGTTTTTAAACTAAAACGCTGAAAAACTTTTTTTGGTGTCTTTTACTAAGACCATATGACTATGCAAATATCTATTACAAAATAAAATACATACAGAAGATTTGGACCTAACGCCAGAAGCGCGTGAGAGTTGTAGATTCGATTCTCGCAACGGGAATAATAAAGCACATAAAGCTACGGATTCTCTAGACACTAGGGGGTCTGACCACAAAAAAATTAAACCACGTTGAACCTGTGTTAATCACTGTTTAAAGAATAAACATGCCTTAGTCGCGCGATTAAATATGAGCAATCAAAATTCCTGATTTAAGTAGTGTCTAAACGTTGTCAACACAATTCTGTTGTGACATTTCTAATCATTTTTGACGTTTATCTTTATACACAGTCTAGCTAAACAGGCGAATAATAATGGTTTTTTTGTGGTAATAATATAGGAATTCTTGTTAGGGGTTAAAGTCTATGCATGTGACTGTTGAGCATTATTTATTTATGGTTAACTAGCTTCTGCTCCCGGTTTCACCCGCGTTCCTAGGAACCGTGTATTTTTCCGGGTAAACAGTAGCCTATTTTACTCTCCATAAACTATATCTATGCCAAAAATCACGTCGATCGTTTGCTCCGTTGCTGCGTGAAAGAAGGACAAACCAACAAGCGTACAAACACATTTTCGCATTGATTATATTACGGATTTAAATGTTGTATATTTTTAAATGCTGCTAATCGAAAATATTGGAGCACTATTAAGCAGGAGCTACGCTAGCTGGCGTGGAATAATGCTTCCATAATGTTAGAATTCTACAGATTTCTGACATATTGGAGTCCACGCTTAAACTTTTCACTGAATCTTACTAAGATGTAGACTGGCTGTCGAGTACGTTTGCCGTAACATAACCGCCAGGCGTTTGGCAATATACCTTTGAAGATCATTTTCAGATTTTAATCAAATCTATACAAATACAAATAAATAAAATTGAAGTGTGTGTTTGTAATATCAAAATAACAGCTTTTTACTAAATGCATAAGAAAGTATATGTGGTACCAAGAACAAATAAACATTTTTTAAATTTTGTCCGTCTGCCTATCTGTCTGTTTGTTCCGGGTAATCTCCGAAACGGCAGGACCGATTTTGATGGGACTTTCACTTGCAGATAGTAGCTGATGTTATTATGAGTAACTTAGGCTAATTTTATTTTAGAAAAAGAATTACGGTTCCGCGCAAAAAATAAATACCATAAAATTCAATATCTCCGTGTGGGTGAAACCGCGGGCAGCAGTCTTAAATATTTACATAGATTTTGTACTATTTTAGAAAATTATTTATTTTGTATTTTTTTTGTTTCAAATGAAAAGTTGTCAGATGTTCAGTTGAATGTGGTAAATAACATCGCACATAATAACTCGTGATTATTAACAGATGAACAGCATCCGATATTTGACACTGTTGCAAGCATCATGGTCACATACATGTATGACTAGCTGTGCCCCACGGCTTCGCCCAAGTAGTCTAAGTTACTCCTTGTGACATCAGTTATCTGTCAGTGAAAGTCCCGTCAAAATCGGTCCTGCCATTTCGGAGATTACTCGGAATAAGCAGACAGACCGACAGAAAAAATTTTAAAAATGGTTGTTTTGTTATAGGTGCCGTATATAATTACATATGCATTTAGTAAAAAGCTGTTATTATGATATTACAAACAGACACTTCAGTTTTATTTATTTGTGTAGATAAAGTGAACAACATTGTAAGTTAAAAAAATGCAATAGATTTGTTGATTAACTTATTCTTATATCATCTATTTCAGGTTATAAACGAAATCTACCCATATTTCATAGCCAAGCACTTGGACCTCTTAGATACAGTGTTCTTCGTGCTCCGGAAGAAAGACAACCAAGTCACCTTCCTCCACCTGTACCACCACACGGCCATGGTGACGTGGACATGGCTCCATCTGTTCCACCACCCTTGTGACCATTTCGTGGTGGTGGGAATGCTGAACAGCTTCGTTCATGTACTCATGTACGCATATTATGGAATTGCTTCGCTTGGACCGAAGTATGCGAAGTATATATGGTGGAAGAAGCATTTGACTAAGGTTCAACTGGTGAGTATTTTATCGTGGTATATATTATTATTTAGGTTAAAGTTTAAACGAGTAAACATCCGGTACCGAATTGTCGCGCGTCACGACGATTTAATAGTACATTATAGTGATAGTACATCAATAAAGAAATAAATAATGTCGTATTATACACTGAGCGTGTTACCACCATCGATCATATCGTCTCCACTTAAGTTTTTTTTTTATGTTGTTTGGTAACGAGACGAGCTGGTCGTTTGCCTGATGGTAAGCATAACGCCGGCCTATAACTACTGCAGTGCCACCTAGAACTTTGAAACACAAAGGCCTGCGCGGCACTGCAGTGCGCTCGTTACCCTCAGACATTAGGTATTAAGTCTCATAAGCCCAGTAATTTCACTGGATACTCTGCTCATCAAACCGGAACACAGTAATGCTTGCACACTACTGCTTGGCGGCAGACTTCACGAGCAAAGCAGTGAAAAAGAAATCAAACTAAATGCCAACAACACACATATATATATACGGTGGGTTTTCCGCCTTTGCGCACGAAACGTTTCGCTTCAACGTTATGCGTACCGCTAAGGAATGAAATTACTGCCCAATTTTGTGTGTCTCAATCAATAATCTGGGTATCTTCAAGCCGTTTGGGGTAGGACTAACTCTTATGCGAGTGTCCGTCTGGGTTGGTACCACCGCTTTGCTCGTGAAGTCTGCCGCCAAGCAGTGCAAGCATTACTGTGTTCCGGTTTGATGAGCAGAGTATCCAGTGAAATTACTGGGCTTATGAGACTTCACACCTAATGTCTCAGGGTAACGAGCGCACTGCAGTACCGCACAGGTCTTGGTGTTTCAAAGTTCTGAGTGGCACTGCAATTGTTATGAACCGGCGTTATGCTTACCATCAGGCAAATGACCAGCTCGTCTCCTTATCAAATAGAAGAAAAAACATTCCACGGCTACCTAAATAATCTTCTAGGTAAGCGCACTTTATCATAGACTGCATCTTGGCTGACCAAGAGCCGCGATAGTGGTTAATTGCGAATCTATACTGTATGCCTATCTCACTAGATAAATAAGTAAAAAAAAATGGGTTACCCTGTCTCCCACCCCGTCGTTATACGGGACTCTGCGTATAAGAAACAGGTAAGTATAAAGTTGAAAAATACGTTACATTTTGTTACAGGTCCAGTTTATCCTAGTAGTCTCTGATCTCCACTACCAGCAGAAGTTGTCTCCTTGTCCTATACCAGTCTTCTTCCACTACTACTGCATGTCTGTCATTGCGTCCTTTTTCATCCTTTTCATGAAGTTTTACTTCAACAGCTATAAGACTAAGAAGAGTAAAGAAGATAATGACTCTAAAATAAAGATGTGCTTTGTTGATGATAAGTTAATAAAAGCTCGGTAGTTTTGTTGTTAATGTACTTTTTTTTATAGAAATCTATACGTCTATAGATACAACTAAATAAAATTGAAGTGTCTGTTTGTAATATCAAAATAACAGCTTTTTACTAAATGCATATTATGAACGTATATACGGGAACTACACCAAAACAGCCATTTTTAAAAATTTTGTATGTCTGTCTGTCTGTCTGTTTGTTCCGGGTAATCTCCGAAACGGCTAGGCCGATTTTGACCGGACTTTCATTGGCAGATAGCTGATGTTACAAGGAGTAACATAGGCTACTTTTATTTTGGAAAAAGAATTAGGGTTCCGCGCATAAAAATAAAAACCATGAAATCCAATATCTCCGCGCGGGTGAAACCGCGGGGCAGCAGCTAGTTTAGAATTAAAATGAAAACTGAAGCGTATGATTGAATATACTTTCATCTCATATTCTCAGGTTGCAACGTTTCCATTGCTGCAACAATATATCGTCAAGCCCCACCTTAGTGTTTCAGTAACTGTATCCTGTGGGCCACTTTATAATAATTAGATAAACGTAATTCTAGTACTCGACTGTCAGTTGCTAATAAAGTTGTCCTCGTCGGAGATCTCAACCAATTTTTAACCGATTTCCAAAAAAGGAGGAGGTTATCAATTCGTCGGGTATTTTTTTTATGTTTGTTACCTCAGATCTCGGTCATTTATAAACCGATTAGGAAAATTATTTTTTTAAATGAAAGGGTATACTTTCAGATTGGTCCCATAGAAATTTCATCAAAATCGGTTCAGTAGTTGGTCACTGAAGTCGGTTCGTCGCTTTTTTAAAGCAATTTTATTATATCGACAGGGAAAACATGTTAGAGCTAAGGTACAATAAGGTTCAAGCCTTAAATTAGTTAAAAAGTAGGATTAAATTTGTTTAAGGGTAGACCATTAGCCCTTGTGTTAGCCCATAATCATTATCTACTGGAGCGCCGAAATATCGGAAACTCAAATCAAATAATAATACATGGTAAATATCCTGTTTCTATAGATAAATGGCAAAGTGTATTAAATTTATTTTAGATTTGACATAGATTCCATTTTCACGACTGCACAAAAAAGAAATTTAATGTGTTTAGGGTTCATGTATGTATGTATGTTTCTTTGTTCCACCATAACTTTTGAATGCCTGAACAGATTTGGATGTGTGTGGTATCGTTAGAATCCGTACATCATCCCGAGTGACACTGGCTAGGGCAGTCGTGTTTGTTTATGTAACTTTTGTTACATTGCCTTTTAATATTTCTATTACTATTTTTTGTTAGTGGGAGGACTAACTCTTCTGCGAGTGTCCGTCTGGGTTGTTACCACCGCTTTGCTCGTGAAGTCTGCCGCCAAGCAGTAGTGTGCAAGCATTACTGTGTTCCGGTTTGATGAGCAGAGTATCCAGTGAAATTACTGGGCTTATGAGACTTAATACCTAATGTCTCAGGGTAACGAGCGCACTGCAGTGCCGCGCAGGCCTTTGTGTTACAAAGTTCTGGGTGGCACTGCAAATGTTATGGGCCGGCGTTATGCTTACCATCAGGCAAACGACCAGCTCGTCTCGTTACCAAATAACATAAAAGAAATAATCTAAAATGAATATGAAAACAGAAAGAAATTACGCAACACTATTTTCAATTTTATTCCTATTCATCCAATTTTGATAATTAGAATCCAATTTTGAAGATGTTTATATACTGTTAAAGCTACTAGAAACTCTCCTATCGCATCTATCACACATTGTTATACAAACGTTACTATGGAAATTAAACAGCCACGATTATAAAATCATATTCGTATCCATCGTTGGTCCACCGGCTTGAATCATTTTCTAACTAGAACATAAATATTGTGTAACAGCAATAATCTAAATAGCCATACTAGACTATACAATCGCCTAACATGGGCGCCTAGGACGCTAAAACTGTAATCATTCACTTTGCGGCGCATGCGCAGCCTCAAAGCGCTGCAGGCTTTCAGTTGTGCTCCTATCACCGCGCGAGGCGCTCGTCCCATAGTGACCGTTTAATAAAAACCGACCGTTAAAAAACGCGAGTTCGAAAAACAAATTGGTTCCATCTTCAAACAGCGATAGTAGAAGGTTAGTGCCTTTTGACAGAAATCGTATTACGCAGTAATATAATGCTGATTTTGAATTAGCGAAGTCGATTGTCTGTGACAGCATTTTTCAGCATTGATGTTACGGCTAAATAGTGATGTTTTGAGTTAGAGTAACTGTTCCAGTTTATTTTTTTGTGGTTAGTGCTTACTTTTACTGTTATCTAATGATGTTATGATTGTTTGTTGGCGGCGAATTTTACAAATTGCTTTTCGTGTACGTGTGTCAGTAGAAAAAGGTTGTATTAGAGCCTTTGTCATTTCTAAAGATCGATTTATGTAATCGCCCGCGGCCAGTGGCGTATTTTAGGATTCAGCGCCCTGGGCCTACACGTCCCGCCGCCCTTTTTTTGGCAATTTTAACACAGTTATCATTAATAAGAACCTTAGTTACGTAGTCTTTTATAAATTTCTTCTGCTTGCACCGCCCCTAGAAGCCTGCCGCCCCGGGCCATGGCCCTTTTGGCCCAAGGGTAAATACGCCCCTGCCCGCGGCTTCGCCCGCGTGGTATATCCATACTATAATATTATAAATGCGAAAGTGTGTTTGTTGGTTTGTTGGTTTGACCTTCTTTCACGCAATAACGGAGCAACGGATCGACGTGATTTTTGGCATAGATATAGTTTATGGACCGGAGATTAACATAGGCTACTTTTTATCCCGGAAAAATGCACGGTTCCTTGGGCTGAATCTAATATGTTTATAAATTGTAGTCATCCACACATAAATCCATCCTCACAAACTTTCGCGTTTACAATATAGTAGGTAGGGTTTGTATCCATTTTTTTTATGACAAGATTGATAAGTATCGTCTAGGCAAACGTGTTCCACCGTCCTACGCATCGTTGCTTCAACAGGTGAGATCGGTCAAACGTAAGCATAAGTAAAAAAAGGCTCATAATAAAAATATTACAATTTTTTTTTGGTTTTCATGCAAATGTGTTGTAAGCAAAAACCGAGCGTGAACGGAATTATAAAATTAGATTATAATATTATTTGATAATATTTATATCTGTTTTGTATTAGTAGTGTGGCTTAAAGTTCACATCTATGTGATTTGGGGTGATTAGGACCATGGTTATCGACTAGTTGTGAGAACCTCCCTTTGTCAAACGCCATTCAAATTTTCCAAAAAAAAGAAAAAAGCTTCAAACAGGTGCAAAAAAGCCGCGCACTTTGTTGATTACGAGCCTTAGAAAAATCCAGAAAATTGGGATTTTCATTAACAAAGTTCAACCTAGTGCAAGTGAATCAGCTGATCTAGGGCTGCCCATAAGTTCTGTAGAAGAATTTTGACGTAGACTTTACATGCATTTTCTTCAATGAAAAAATTGAATTTAAAAAACTCGTAAAACAAATGTTGTTGACCTCCAGGAGTACATTGACCCCTTTTAAGATAACATACCAATTTAAACTCAGGTTGTATACTTCATATTTATCGCAACTTTAATCTGAAGAAAGTAATGACCTACATTCGCTTGTGAATGAATTTCTTGGCTTACAGAATAAAGTTAGACGATGGCTAGACACTACTTAAATCAAGATTTGTGGTTGCTCATATTTAAACATGCCTTAGTCGCATAAATAAAATATGTGAACAACCAAAAACCTTGATTTAAGGGGTGTTTAACCATAGTCTAACTCAATTCTGTCGTGACATTTCTAATCATCATAGACATTTGTCTTTAGATACCGTCTGACTAACATGCATTTAAAAGTTGTTTTTTGTGGTAACAGGGTCATTTGATATGATATTTTATAAATAGAGATTTATTTTCTATTAATAGGTACTATAAAATAATTAAATAGTAACGGGATATTTAACATGCATTTTATTTGCTTTGAAATTTGAAATGTTTGTTTTGAAGTCTATATATTTGGATGTTTTTTTTTACTTTATCATTAAAAAAGTGGCCTATTTACTTACTTGTCAACAATACAAGCGCCACTTTGATGTTCGAGTAAAATTAAAAATCAAGTGACCAACCAGGTTGTCGGTTAGGAAAAAATTACTAACCGCCCAATTGGCTAGACAGCGCGGTTTGTTGGTTGGAAACAGACGGCTTCTGAGTCTGACGCGTTGTCATCCCTTGTGCAGATGGTAGGGCATAAAGGAAATTATCAAGGAAATGGGATATTGTTTATATGACGATTCGGTAATCACATTGAGTTTGGGTATAGATAAGTGGGTCGATTACGGTGATACATTCAACTGTTCCTAATTCAAATCATGTTAATATGATCCCTTGAAGTATTAATTAGTTATTATGGACCAGATTTACCTAAGACACCAGGGCACGTCAATTTTCACTTTCTCTACCATCGCTAGAGCACTGCCAAATAACTGACGTTCCATTTGATCTCCGTAAATAGGGATCTCTATTAAGTTATTAACTTTCTCTTATTATTATTAGTTTTTTATTGAAATGTAAATAATCCTATGTATAGACGTATATTGTTGTATATTAAATCACTTTCTCTGTGTGATCTCTTGGTGAGATAAGAATAGTGTGGAATCTGTGGCGATGTAATAGATTTTGACAGTGGGTAGCATACGTTAGTGTTCTCACGTACAACTACGCTTTAGGGGCACATTAGACGCTAATGCATGTTTGCATTTTGCTGTCAAACCATGTATTTGCAACACATTTACAAGTTCACGCGCGGCTTGAAGTAAAATCAAGTAACAGACAAGAACAGCAAAACGATCAGATAGAGCTGTCTCTTCCACTCCCTCAAGCCCTGCCTGCCAGACTAACATGCGTACCACGACAAAATTTTGTCTACTGTTTGGTCTCGCTCTTTCTCCTGCGAATACGAGACAAATGCACGATATAAGCATCGACAAAATTTTGTCACGACGCACATGTTAGCACGGCTGGGCTCAAAGTGACGACTGCTACTCTCCGTAATTACATCACTTGCACCACCGCGTATTTACCGCGGCTACTGCAGGCTTTTTGTTTGCGCGTGGTCCGTGATTGATGCATAACCATTAATCATGCATTAGCGTCTAATGTGTCCCTTACACTATACCACACATTATTTGGTATGAATCCTTCTTAATCTAGGTTCAGCGTACTCATTATCTTCGTCTACATCGACGCTTAAAATCAAATGAGATATTTATTAACAATAATTAATCTAGCAAAACAAACAATAACACACAAAAGAACGAATGTAAATTTTATCACTCGCATTATTGGTTTGACGTGCATTCGGCACCTTGGCTGTTCTACTACTTTTAATCGACAAAAATCGAGGGAAAGAACCATAAAAGTATTTTTTGTTGCTAAAATCACGTAAACATAGTTAGTTGCTATGTCACGGTTTTGCAGTTTGGACGTTGACCTTCATTACCTATAGTTCAACGTCATCAACACTAAAAATAATCGCAAACGTAGGAAACATGCTGTAAAGCATCTAACGTTACTATAGTAGGACTTCACTAGCTATATTAAAGTTTAGAACTAATAAAATATAATAATTATGATAATTTTCTGTAAAGTATTTTTTTTTTCAATTTCTGACTCAATGGGAGCAAGCCGGAAGTGTAGCAAGCATTAAATAACAAAAAAACCATTTTCATACTCATACCCTCAAACAAAGATTTTTTTAAAGAACCGTTCTATTCTTTTATCGACTTGTATAGCGTCACCAACGTTGGAAGAGTGCTGAAGGCGCTCAGCCCTAAAAAAAGTGGTATGAGGCGACTAGCTCAAGGGCGCCGCGTGGGATCGAACCACACAGTATGAACCTCGGCTTGGGCCGTCACCAGTATACGGATGTCGGAGAGAATAGCCCGCGCATGAATGCGTCCGTTTGAAGTGGGCCCTAATCTAGCTAAAGCTACTTCTCACGGGCCCGAGATGGGCGCTCGTGGAAAATCTAGCGACTGTAGTTGCTTTGTTCCAAAGTCCATACCATTGAGAAGCGCAAGATACTCGACTGCGATGTGAAGCTATACTAGGATGGTCAGCAAGTGTTTGTTGTTCCAAACTTCAAGATTGTATCAATGGAAACTAGTACCCCTCTCTCCTCGAGGCTCTGGCTCTGTGATTTATTTAAAAACTTATTGCCAATATAGTTTTTGAAACAAAGAGCCTTAAAAGACAAACAGACGAACAAAAAGTAGTCCATTTTTTAATTCGACGAACCAACGACGTCACTCCAAACAATTTTTTTTACCTATTCCCGTTATATATTTAATTAGTAGTGCAAAGACGACTGTAAAGTCATTACAAATTCATGCTAGGTGTGGTTTTTAGATAGGAAAAATAGAGATTTTAATCCATGGCTGCGGCAATATCAATACACAATGTTTACATGATTTATGATGATTTATTTATGTCAATAAATAACTTTTTACTTTTTTTTTACTTTACATGAATAATAAACGCTTACACTCATACCCCCGCACTAGGATACCCTGTGTCACAGGTGGCATGGACAAACACCGATACACATCACAAACATCCAAGACCCGAGAACAAATTTTATGCTTACACAAAATCTGCCCGGGCCGGGAATCGAACCCGGGACCCCTCGCTTTGCAGGCACGGTTACTACCAACTTAGCTACGGAGCCGTTGAACAACTGCATTAAAGTAAAAGAGCTACTATATTGGCATTTGGGATCCATTTGATTATTAATATCAAAACAGTGAAGGTGAAATGATATTTTAACGGATTATAAATATTAGTTAGAGACTCAAAATAAGGTCTGCGTGACCGTAATATTGTAAACGCATGGACCGAGACGAATTTAATATACCTTCTACCTTATTATTACCGTAATATAAAAGTACAATACCTTATGATTACGACGTCTATTGTAGAAATAATGCTATTGTGATCCAAACCTCACAGCTATTTGGCTTTTTTGAAATACAAGATATGTAAATTCATATCATAATGTTCATAAAAGTACTAATAAAATAAAAATTATAGTAGACTAGCTTCTGCCCGCGGTTTTCACCCGCGTTCCCACAGGAACCGTGCATTTTTGGAGATAAAAAGTAGCCTATGTTACTCTCCGGTCCATAAACTATATCAATGCCAAAAATCACGTCGATCCGTTGCTCCGTTACTGCGTGAAAGAAGGACAAACCAACAAACCAACAAACACACTTTCGCATTTATAATATTAGTAGGGATAAGTAGGAAAGTAGGGATTGCTACACAAGGAAAGAAAGAAAGAAGACATTTATTCCGAACAACTGTACAAAACAAATTGTTACAAGGATTAAAAAAAAAAGTTATTATAGTTAGTATTCATTTTAGACATAAATTAAACACTATAAAGTTATCTTTATACATATTATAGTAGACAGCTGTCGTATACAGTCTCGGAAAAGGTCCGAGCTCAGCTTAATGCCGCGGACACACCCACGGCGCTGATATTCAGCCCTGACCATACAATGCTACATAGTGACGCACGTACGTAGATACAAAAAGAAACAGTATATTGAATAAGAATAAATTAATATTAGATAAGACATGTAGATGATCTTTTACACGCGCGATCTTTGAGCTAGTCGCCATTTTTTACTTCTGAGAGCCATCTGCGTTCTCTCATCGTTCGGTGATGCTGTAAAAGTAGCACTGCCCTTCAAAAAAGGGAGGTAGAGATTGCTAATAACTTAGTAAACAGTTAAATCGTAACAAAATTTCAAGAGTGCACAGGAAATGCGTCGATAGCCTTACTGCATTGCCTTGTGCAATCAATGCTACATATATTCTGGATTTCGCAAGTCTGATGCGTTTCTTAACATCCATTGCCTGGTTTCCTGCTGCAAAAAATGTAGTTACTTACTATTTTGCTGGTAATTTTAATACTATTTTACTACTAGATAAGTGTTATTATCACGCTATAAGTTCTTTTTGGTGGCAGAGAGAGGGTTTACTCCACTTTAGTCTACGGCGTTATGACTATATAACGCCGGTCCATAACAATTGCAGTGCCACTCAGAACTTTGATACAAAAGGCCTGGGCGGCACTGCAGTACACTCGTTATTCTAAGACATTAGTAGAGCCCTTATTCATAAAAGCTCAATAAGATAATCTATGCTTTAAACTGCTCTGTCAACTTCTCGTTGACGGAATCTGTTACGCGTGAAAACGAGACAAAACACTTTTTAATAATTAAGTAAGTTACGGAACGTTTATGAATAATGGGGTACGTATTAAGTTAATTGACATTAACAGCTGTCATTCATCAACTATTTGTGTATGTATGTGTGCGCAGAAGCCAAAAAGATCATTTGCACAAGCCAAATAAAACATTGTTTATTTTTACCTAGATATTCACCGACACTATCAAACAAGTAACATACTTATTATCTACACGCTAAATGTCATAAAAAAAAACTTTTAAGTGTTTAATTACTAACCAATTGTAAAAGTTAGTACAGAAGTGTTAAAAAATACAGTTTCTATAGCTTGTACCGTTGATTTTAGTAACTATTATCTTCATCTGTGTTGTTAAGGCGCGGCCCAACACCAATAAAATTGAAACCTCCTGCGACACAGGGAATCCTAGTGTGTTATACACATTGACACCTTGTCTGGAAAAATATATATTTCTACAAAAAACTTGATATTGGTAGATGTTCTGGAGTGCAACCTAGTCGCGCTTTGAGATTTGATGAAACTGCAAGTACTTACGCGTGTCTGTATGTATGTTCGTGTTTATGGTACTGAAATTGCTAGCTATTAAAAATTGAGCTCACCGAACGGAGTAGGTACCTGATGCAGAAGTTTTTACTACATGTAATTTTATGGGGTATTATTCATGTCTACCGGTTTTGGGGTATAGACAATTATTTTGTACATCTTTTACAGCATTTGAATTGCCAGATTTAAGAAGGCGGTGTGAAACCTAGAAAATAGTGGCTCTCGGACGCAATATGCATGACGACCTAGATAGCACCTTACGTCCCGAATAGGACTGGATCTCAAGTGCAGCTCTAGAAGCACATTCTTGCTGGAGACATTTTTACGTCTTGATAGTTGTAGCTACTTAGGCTCACATAAGAAAATGCTCTACAACCGGTGTCTACAACCTATTATTTTACCCTACAATTTCTTTTTTTAATACTATATGATAACGAGACGAGCTGGCCGTTTGCCTGATGGTAAGCATAACGCCGGCTGAGTGCCACTCAGAACATTGGAACACAAAGGCCTCCGCGGCATTGCAGTGCGCTCGTTACCGTCAGACATTAGGTAATAAGTCTCATAAGCCCAGTAATTTCACTGGCTACTTTGCTCATCAAAGCAGAACACAGTAAAGCTTGCTTATTAATGCTTGGCAGACTTCACGAGCAAAGCGATGGTACCAACCCAGACTCACACTCGCAAGAGTTATTCCTACCACCTAGTAATCTTTTCATAGAAAGTTCATGCACTTAGTAGGATTCAAACCATCGACTTACGGATCGGCGGGCGGCGGCAGGCGGCACTTCTTCCTGACCCATCAACTCTTTTTTTTTTTTTTTTATTTAATTTGTTTTGGTCTGCAAGCTCCAGGGCTCGCACCTTTTGTTTGATTTTTACATACTTAAAAAATTTTTTTTTCTTACTTATCATCAATTTAACAAAAGTAACTTACTCTGAAAGCCTAACTAAGTGTCGTACACATAACATACACTATATATATATAGTTTTATATAAATACAAGTATTACAAACTAGAATACTGAATTGAGTACACAATCGGAGCGGACGAGATCCCACAAGCAGCACCCGTTCACGAGTGTGACGCATGTGCCAGCCATCGCTCTCCTCAACCATTTCAGAGGGAAGAGGGCGACCCGTCACACGACGCCACTGCAAGCAAGATCATTCCAGTGGCCATGGCCACTCCGGTCCCATCAACTCTTTAAAGCACACACTTTTTTATTTACTTTGTTATGAGTATCGAATTTTTTTAAATTAGTATACTTATTGCTTACCGCGATCTCCAAGCGGCGATTCGGTCTTCCCTTTTTTCTTTCCCATAGAGTAGCCCACCTCACCCACCAACCCACCTTTCTTAACCGTTCATTTGCCGAGATTTCAGTCACAATAGAAAATCTATTGTGCGTTGCGTGGATTCACACATACAAAGGTTTAATCGGTCGGTAAAGCATCGAAGTTGTTGGCAAACGAAGAGTTAAACGATCGGTAAAGTTTACTAAACGTTGGTTGGGGTCAGTACTTAATTGTTCAAACCGATGATGTCTCAGTGGTTGTGACGCCGCCACTGAACTGTAGGTTGACGATTCAAATCCTATACAGTAAGTATGAGTTTTGGTGAAGGAAAACCTCATGTTTGCCTGGCTAGTTACCATCTTTAGTTGCAAATAGATCACCAAAGTGTGTTCCAGCAGCTCTCCCGAGACAGTGTTAATCTAGGTAAGAAGTGCATTTGCCACCTTCATCCACATCGTCTCTTAAGACCAGACGAGTGGTTAAATGTTTACCTATACATAAAGAATCTGTATATATATATGTATAGAAATAAATAAAAGTGAAGTGTCTGTTTGTAATATATAAATAACAGCTTTTTACTAAATTCACATTAAAAATGGTTGTTTTGGTATAGGTACCGTATATACTTTCATATGAATTTGGTAATAAAGCCGTTATTTTGACATTACAAACAGACACTTCAACTTTAATTATTTGTATAGATTTGACTGCAATATATGTGTGTAGCAGTGAACTTGGGAAGATCGTTTGTAAAAGTAAGTTTCATTAATTCAATCGACTGGTTCTTTTTGTTTTAATATTTTACCAATTGAGGCCAATGGTCAATGACCTGGCGTGGCTTGAATTATTCACAAATACCTACCTGTCTATAAATGTCAACACTGACTGCAATCGGTTTTTCTAAATTTAATACTAGCTTTGCCACGCGGCTTCGCTCTCATAAGTTACTAAGTTACTCCTTATAACATCAGCTATCTCCCAGTGAAAGTCCCGTCAAAATCGGTTCAGCCATTTTGGAGATTAACCGAAACAAACAGACAGACAGACAGACTGACAGACAGACAGACAGACAGGCAAAAAATAGTTGTTTTGTTATAGGTACCGTATTTACTTTTTACATGCTATTAGAAACAGACACTTCACTTTTATTTATTTATATGTATAAATGTAATTTGTATAAATAGAGATTAGCAGACTCGCGCAAGATTCGCGTAACATAAGATCGTGCCTCGTGTTTTGATAATTTTATCTCTAATTATATGGATAAAATAACTGCTTCCATCATCTTTTCTTCGAAATGTACTATTAGATCTGGAACAAAGTTACATGAAGTGGAATTGTATCATGAAAGATGAAAAAACATAGTCCTGGCGGCGCAAGTACGGAAGTCGGTTCGATAAATTTGTCGAATCGAAAAACCCGATAAATTTATCAAATGGTGCGAGTACCGAAGTCTAAGTGTAAAGTATTGTAGTAGCTCTATATTCTCTTTGGATTCGACCTAGCTATTCGATAACTATTGTCGATTGTATCGAGGTTCGATAAATTATATAATATCTCGATAAAACCTACTTTATCGATTTGAACTGTCAATTTTATCGACATTTATCGAAATCGAAAAAAAGAACCGCACTTGCGCCGCTGGCTGGATAATCAGTACGTGGCCTAGGCGGCCTAGGCCGATGTTGATTAAGTGATTTCAATCTCTCATAAGTCACATTTGAGTTTGCTTTTCTTCTGCGTGTTTGGAAAGCCTGGAGAGTTTCCCTGATTCTACAGTAGTCGGAGTCCATAGTAACGTTTCATTTCACGTGTACCGGACACACTCGTTATCAATGAAATCCGAAGTTTCATTATGCAGATCGTAATTTGACGACTCGAACACCGTTCAATCAATCCCGTAGATTATCCAACTGTTTTTGTAGCTAAGTTCGATGTTATCAGTTATGAATTAGGTAGTCAATAAAAGCTATAAGCCCCTTGAAAAAATCAGTGTTTGTCTAAATTTTTTTGACTAACACTTGACGGTTTTTTATCTATTGGAATAGAAACATTATTGACTTGCTGTTGTATATCCCTTGCATCAAACTGCATACTATTAAATTAAATTAAATTAAATTAAATTAAATTAAAATCATTTATTTCAGGTATTTAGCACCCATAGTTACAAAAATGTCAATGATACATTAATACATAATTAATTGAATAAATATTAAGAAAAAAAAATAAGGAACAATATAATAAAATAATATATGAAATCAAAATACAATAATAATTAGCTTTATATAAATACATCAATTAAAATCAACAATCAAATCAAAATAAAATAAAATTATTGTATCTACCACTGTAAGCTACCTGCCGGTCACTGCAGTGGCGCATGTAAGGGCAGTCAAACCGCCCAGCAATCATCACCAGAACGGTGTTGGAGCTGGCCCGCACTCTGCGCACCATGGAGGCACAGCGCTTACGCATTGTAGCGAAAAAACAGTTAGTGCGTGCCTCCGCGAACATCCCCGATGCACTGCAAAAGCGGGGCAGCCCCATCACCGCTCTGAAGGCATTATTATATTGAACTCGGAGAGCTCCGTAACATTTCTGGGTGTAATTACTATAACTATAACAAGACCAGACGCCGTAGTCAGCCAAGATCTGTTGTGCATACTTTACATAAAACAAAAAGCGGGTCGAACTGTATATCTTTAAAATCAGGTATTACAGTTAGGTGTCTGGTGCCCTCAAAAAAATCAGTGAAAACAGTCTGTCTGCTTCACCAACCTGCTTTTCTTTTGCTAAAATACGTCCAATGCAAGACAGAGGCGTCTGGAGGGGAAGTAAAGATGTTTTTTTTATACAAGATAAGCTTGCGTTTGACCGCAATCTCACCTGATGGTAAGCGACGATGCGGTCGACGATGTAGCACGCTTGCCTAGAAGATACCTGTTCACTCTTGACTTGAACACTCCCAAACTGTAGTATTCATGAAATACAGATACCGGCAATGAGTTCCATTCTTTCGCTATCCGCATAATGAACGTTGAAGCAAAACGTTTGGTGCGGATAGATGGTATGTCAACCATAAACGGATGACGAAACGCCGTGCGTCTTGTCGTCCGATGGTGGAATTAAATCGTGTAATGCCATAGCAAACTATCCAAAATGTATCCTGTAGAACACGGATAGACTAGCAACCCTGCGTCGATGCTCTAGACCAGCGGTTCTCAATCTTTTTTGGTGACGGAACCCTTTTGGAAAGCGAAATACATGACGGAACCCTACAATAAAACAATAGTTTTTATTAAAAGTGTATTTTTTATTAATAAGCATAATAAAAGTACCTACCATGAATTTTTTTCTAAATTCTTGCGGAACCCTTACAAGGGGTATCGCGGAACCCTAGGGTTCCGCGGAACACACTTTGAGTATCGCTGCTCTAGACTATGGAGCCTGGCGTCAACAAGCGTATCGTTGCAGATAAGTCTCTTCGCTCCTCTTTCAACTATGTCAGACTAGCTCACTAGGAACGGCGTGTGGAGCAAGGTTATCAAGATATAAAGTAATAATTAATAAGCGCTTGTGAGGTCACCTGTCAGTGGGTCAAGGCCTCGAATTCTACAGTAAACTTGCACTTTCACTGAAGGAAATCGAGATACAACCGTTACGTGGTGGTAAGGCCTTTTGCAGTGCTCTCCTATAGCGACCGATTTTAATCAAGCGGAGTAGCGTACTCCGAACTGCGGCGCGAGTACGGATCTTTTCGATAAATAAAATTCGATAAAATTGACAGTTAAAATCGATAAAGTGGGTTTTATTAGATAACATTGACAGTTAAAATTGATAAAGTGGGTTTTATCGATTTTAACTGTCAATTTTATCGAATTATATTTATCGAAAAGATCCGTACTTGCGCCGCTGATAGGTTCCATGCGTCTATCGGTATATGCTCTGGCAGTCGCTTTCAAGTGCCAGTTCTTATACCAAGTCGCGTATAATAGGGATGTTGACTCCACTTTTTTATGATGTCAATCAATTCGTTTTTTTCGTGAGTATCAAATGTCTGTATCGAAAAAACTGGAAATCGAACGCTAGAAACGTCAAAGTCGGGCGTATCTACTGAGCGCTAAAACGCCCAATACAAATTGGATAGAACATCTGACGTCACTTGTTCTCACATGGTTGTCACGTGGGCAGTAAAGCTGTACTAAAAACATGCATTTTGTAGATTTGTCTATGAAAAATAGATGTAACACATTTTTTTATTCCTTAAAATGTAAATAATCTTATGGTATCATTTAAATTACTAATGGATGATAAAAAAAATTGTTGAATTTGAGAAAATTTTAGATGCAATATCTTTGTGGCAATTATATGTTTTTTGTGAATTTAATTTTTATGGTGCTTTTTTTATGTTATTTGGTAACGAGACGAGCTGGTGGTTTGCCTGATGGTAAGCATAACGCCGGCCCATAACAATTGCAGTGCCACCCAGAACCTTGAAACAGAAAGGCCTGCGCGGCACTGCAGTGCGCTCGTTACCCTGAGACATTAGGTATTATGTCTCATAAGCCCAGTAATTTCACTGGAAACTCTGCTCATCAAACCGTAACACAGTAATGCTTGCACACTACTGCTTGGCGGCAGACTTCACGAGCAAAGCGGTGCTAATATAATCTTATTAAAACTGTATAACGATAGCTAAATTATGTATTTTGTGTTTCATGGAACAACCCAACCACCACTTTCGTCATAAACATAGCCAAGTGAACATGCGCAAGTTAAATGCTTGTAAAACACCACATTAAAATATACATACTTCTCACTCACTTTAGTTCTGTATGAACATAGATTAAGACTGAACCAGTTTAATAAAATCAAATTTTTGCGGATAAAAAAGGGGATAGCACACAAAGTTCTGTGTATTTAATGTTGGTTATGTAATAATAAGCTTAGCATAATTAGTTTAGCATGGTAATGCTAATTTCTCAGTCCAAAATAAATTAATATCTAAGACTAAATACGTCTAGATACCTGTTCCTTACAAAAAAGTGAAGCTGAAAATATCATACGATAGTGATGAAAAGGAACGCGGATGATGCACTCATACATAAAGTATTTATTAAGTTTGCTAGTCACCGCGGTGGGCCTAATTACTAAATCATAAATACCTGGCAGAGCCAATATTACACAATGTTCTGCTATTATTTCTGGATATTTTACGCACATTGGGGAACATAAATTAGTATGTCTGATTTTAGCATAACATTAACTTAATGTGTCTAAATCCATACCTTACCTATATTATATAAGTAGATGATGTTGAAGAAACGGCCGATTTATTCCGCCAAACTATATCTCTGTACATTATTTGCAATAATAATAATATTTTATTAAATTTGCGTTAATTTAAATTTATGTATATTTATTTAATCAAGTCCTAATGTGCAACAACTGAAAGCCACCGTCCCTCATATTGTTTTAGTTTTCACTTTACTTTTGGGTCATTTGAAAGAAATTGCTATGGGCGATAAGACCGCCCATTGTTTTTTTTTTTGTTAAGAATACCTATTATTCGTAAACACTACACGTGTTTCAAGAAATAATGTATCTACCTATCTGTCTATTAATTCTAAGGTTTATCTATCAATATTCACGAGTAAAAATATTTGCGTTTGACAATTTTCAAGGCCAATGTCTGGGTTCTTCTAAAGGAAATTATTGTGAAGTTATCGCTATTAAGATTAGCATGTGCAATAAGTTGTGTACTTATTTCTCATATTAGCATCACCTTCCGTGTTTAAAAAAATCATAAATGCCTGTCTGGGTTTGCATTATAACTTATCGAAGCAATGTTGCCAGAGTGCTGTAATCTATACAAATAAATAAAATTGTAGTGTCTGTTTGTAATATCAAAATAACAGCTTTTTACCAAATGCATATGAAAGTATATACTACGGTACCTATAACACACCGCACAAAAAATAAAACCCATGAAATCCAATATTTCCGCGCGGGTGAAACCGCAGGCAGCAGCTAGTGTAATATAAGAGCTAATGTCTCAGGATGTAGCGCAGCGTGGGTCTTCGTCATTCAAACTCTAATTGGGGTTATTTTTTACGGGCTGACAAACTACCAGTGCATATCGTCCTCTAACTAATAAAGAGTTACTACCTGTTTTATTATTTGCCTACTTACATTATACTCTGATATGCAATCGCTCAATATGTAATCTCTCTCCGCCCAATAATCACTATATTATATAATTAGATACTAGGTCAAACAGCCTTAATATATTATTATGTGGACATGATAGCCTAAATAAATGTAAAAATTTAAATTGCAAAAATGATGAATGATTATTCAAGTGATGTTTCAATATGTATGATTTTTGCGTTATACCTAATTGACTTCGTGAACTCTACATGCTATTTTTTTATGTGTTGTTTTGAATGGAGGTTCAAAAATTCCGCCTTAATTTAGAATAGTTGTCGATACTATTAGTATAATCTATACTAAAAAAAATCATTTATTGCGGGAATGTGTACAGATTGGTGACAAATTCGTGCATAAAGTACAGAACATTCTACCATTACGATGGCGTGCAATAATAGGTAACACAATAATAATAATTAACAAAAATAGATGTCATTGAAAAAAGAATACGCAAAAATCAATCATTAATATATATACAAAATTAAATAATTATAGCTATTCACAATTAAATTCAGTAAGATTTAAAATAATTAAAGAATTCTTTGATGTCATAAAAATTATTATCCAATACCATTTTTTAAATTTATATTTAAAGTATCTATTTGGGAGCTCCCTGATTGTTCTTGGAGTCTTATTGAATACCTCAATAGTCATAACACTACAATTTCCATGGTGTAGGTTAGTTCTGCAATTACTCTTATATTATACTAGCTAACTGGTATACTAGCTACTAGGTGGTAGGACTAAAGTTCACCATACACGAGGGTTTCAAATTCATCGCTCCGCATCCGTACGTTTTGGATTGAGTGGAACGATTGTCCAGTTTCGAGCCCACTCCATTCCGGACGCGCCGTCGTTCCATTTTTCGGTCATTCTACGTGTCGATTACTGCCAAGTGCCTGAGCGCTAAATGAATCGTCGTATCGGCCACTAGTGATGAGTTCGAATTGTATTTGGAACGTTTGGATTTCTTAGATATTTCTATCACTGCACGGAATAAATCTGAGATTTTCACACACAGGCGGTTTTCGGAACGTTGAATTGGAACGTTGAATTGAATGGTGTGGATGCTCGTATATGTGGGCTCTAAAACTTCTGCGAATATCTGCCTGAGTTGGCACGATGAAGTCTGTCGCCAAGCAGTAACGTGCAAGCATTACTGTGTTCCGGTTTGATGAGAAGAGTAGCCAGTAAAATTACTGGGCTTATGAGACTTAATACCTAATGTCTCAGGATAACGAGTGAACCGCAGTACCGCGTAGGCGTTTGTGTTTCAAAGTTCTGAGCGGCACTGCAGTTGTTATCGGCTGGCGCGTTATGATTAACATCAGGCAAAAGACCAGCTTCGTCTCGTTATCAAATAGTATAAAAAGGCAGTCCTAGAACGTCTTTACCACTTTTAACCACATCATTAACCAATTTTGTGCCCGATGTTTCGAACCATTTGCAGGGTTTGTGGCCACAATTAGACAAAGACACGTCGATTACTATAAACCTGCCATTAGACTGAAATGCATATTTGCAGTTTTGGCTGGATGGAAATCTAGTCCATGAACGTACGTTTGCTTGACGAAAAACAACGCTTGCGGCCCATGGTAAAACCATCAAAAAACCACGAGCCGCGCTTACACGTGTAGTATCTGGTAATCCGCGCTTGATTAAAAAGCATGGATATTCTGACAAGCAAACGTACGTTGGGATACATGTCTGGGGTCTCCCTATCATAGGCTACTTTTTATCGCGGAAAATGCACGGTTCCTGTGGGAACGCGGGTGAAACCGCGGGCAGAAGCTAGTTAATTAAAAAAGGCTTATAAAATACTGGAACAACTGCTCGTATTAATTACCTACTTTAAAAAGCGAGTTAGTCAAGACGCTCTATAGATAAAAACACATAACCTACAAACATTCTACTTTGGACCAATCACAAGTGAATTTAGAACAGTTGCGTGCCTCAAGTATTTGACCCACTGACTACGTCCAGTTTATCTGCCTCTATTGCCGAAAGCGAAAGCCCTCTTAGTGAGTTCTTTCACAAATTATAAAGTTATATTCAGGTTAGAGGTTAGTTTTTCGCACAAAATTAGTTTTTGCGTAACAGATTGATCGCTAAAATTTATGAATTAATTTTAATATCAATAGATCGTTGTTTACTTACGTAAAATTATGTTATACAATATATTCTATATAAATGATCTTCTTTATGTATCTATATAAATAAATAAACTTGAAGTGTCTGTTTGTAATATCAAAATAAAAGCTTTTTACTAAATGCATACACGGTACCTATAACAAAAAGATCATTTTTAAAATTTTTGCCTGTCTGCCTATTTGTTCCGGGTAATCTCCAAAACAGCTAGACCGATTTTGACGGGACTTTCACTGGAAGATAGCTAATGTTACAAGGAGTAACTTAGGCTTCGTAAGCGAAGCCGCGGGGCACAGCTAGTATATAATATTACCTGACCGACTGTAGACACACGCACAGCCTAAATTATATGACTTAAGAGAGAAATCTGAAATTTGGATAAAATAATGCGGATGTACACCAATAACGGAATTTGTGATAATCAACGTGTATAAAATATATCTAATGCGTAGAGGGACTAGTCGACTAAGGGCCGATTTTTCAATTGCACTTTAACGAACTGATTTCTTACTAATCACACTTTAACAAACTGATTTCTTACTAATCACACTTTAACAAACTGATTTCTTACTAATCACACTTTAACAAACTGATTTCTTACTAATCACACTTTAACAAACTGATTTCTTACTAATCACACTTTAACGAACTGATTTCTTACTAATCACACTTTAACAAACTGATTTCTTTCTAATCGATTAATTTTCGTGTTTTTAGTGTGTTTTTCGGGTCTTTCATTTCAAAATTAATGGACCATTAGCTAGCTAAGGTTTATTTCTTTAGAATGCCATAAAATTTATTTACGCCTCTCTTCACCACCGACTTAGATGATTCAGGGAATTATCTAACAGGACGCTATCTGACTATTGAAAAATCGGCCCTTAGTCGCATTATAACTAAGTACCTACATATCATTATTAGTTAGCTATATATGTCTAAGACGGTGTTAATCTATTTAGCAGATTGCTATCACATACCCACATGTAAAGATTAGCTTTCTCCGATTAGGGAAGCGGACGAAGAAAAAGGGAGTTATTGCATGGAAGACGTTTATTTTTTTTATTTCAGAGTAATGAACTTTGCATATTGACTAAGCAAATGTAATGGTAAATAAATTGACCATTATTATTGGTTAACCTGGTAATGTTTGGAAGACTTGGTAGGTATAAAGATGTTATTGACTAAAAATGTGATATGATCCGTTGGAATTTTAACGTTAGATATAAATATTTAATCAAAAGAGATAAGTACATACTAGTTTTCGAAATTTTCATTAGTGTATTCCTTAGCAAATACCTACTTATCACACGAAGCAATAACATGTCTCTCATAATACGAGTAAAACAATTTCATAATAAATTCAGAATAAATAAATAATAAATGCCGATATCTCATAAATTACTACAAGACAACTCACGCAAAACAAACTCAGGATACCTAAAATAAATAATTATTACGGAAGGAGAACATTTACATTTATAATTCCCACAATAAACAATCATATACCACATAAAAATAGACAAGAAATAAACAACAACAATTTCAAACGACTGTATAAAAAAATATTATTATAACAGTTTAAAAAACAATAATTTGTAAGTAGATAAATATAGGAAATTATATTTTGGGTAGGTTCTATAGTTAAATCTATTATCTACTATTTTGCTACATTTACTAGTAAAGCTTTATACTAGTGGTTAGTGGGAGGACTAACTCTTCTGCGAGTGTCCGTCTGGGTTGTTACCACCGCTTTGCTCGTGAAGTCTGCCGCCAAGCAGTAGTGTGCAAGCATTACTGTGTTCCGGTTTGATGAGCAGAGTAGCCAGTGAAATTACTGGGCTTATGAGACTTAATACCTAATGTATCAGGGTAACGAGCGCACTGCAGTGCTGCGCAGACCTTTGTGTTTCAAAGTTCTGGGTGGCACTGCAATTGTTATGGGCCGGCGTTATGTTTTTGTAGGGATGCACAACATCAGAAAAAAAAACAACCTGTATGTGTTTGCAGTTAGGTTGAATGTGCAGTGTGCAAACTACATTCGTGCTGCCACTAAATGCGCGTGGCCCAACGGACTCTTGTTGTTTTGTTTTGGGTACTTTAGATTTATTATTTAAATGAGTCTGTTTGATTAAAATAAATAAATTAAGTACCTGATTTTAAATCTCGCGTTGACAACGGTTTTTATTTAATTTAAAGTTTATGTACCTACCTAGTTTAGTGCTAAGTAGTTGGTTTAAGAGGATTTTTTTTTGTTTGTGTATGTAAAATGGGTGTGAATATGAGTACCAAGACAAACCATCACCGGTTTTTATGGTACAACACATAAATTGCTTTGTTTAAGAACCTAAATGATAAACAAATAAAATTAAAAAATTAAAAAAAAAACTTTCCGCTAAGGAGGAGCTTCTCAATTCAGTTTGTATTTTTTTTCTTTGTTACTACAGATCTTTAGGAAATTATTTTTTTTATTTGAAAGGAAATTGGTTCCATAGCAATTTCATGAATACCGGTTCAATAGTTTGTCACTGAAGTCGGTTTTTCATTTTTTTCGTTGTGGTCCAGTCAAGACGTCAAAAAAAGGTGACATAGATATCGTAAGTATAAATGAAAACGTATGCATTTCAATACTGTATAAGTAGGCCTCAAATGGCTATTAGATTATCCAAGTTTTTTATTTTTTTTATTTTATATGGTAACGAGATGGTCTGGTCGTTTGCCTGATGGTAAGCATACCGCCCATAACAATTGCAGTGCCACTCAGAACTTTCAAACACAAAGGCCCGCGTGGCACTGCAGTGCGCTCGTTACCCTGAGACATTGGGTATTAAGTCTCATAAGCCCAGTAATTTCAGTGGATACTCTGCTCATCAAACCGGAACACAGTAATGCTTGCACATTACTGCTTGACGGCAGACTCACGAGCAAAGTGCTGCATTGCACCACGTTTGTAAATCAGATACGTCAAAAATTTATCAAGTGACACTGCAATGGATATAAGAAGGCGTGACACTTATCGTTAAAAATGCAATATTATTCATCATATTATTGCATACAAAATATATCACAAAGCCATTTAAAAATGCACTATTACCTAATATATTTGAAAACACCTACTTAACTTACAAATGAAAACAACTAAATTCGCATAAAACATAACATACTACAGTGCAAACAAATAACTGGGTCAACTTATAGCGTAACTAACAAGTGAGTTAAGAACGATGATGGTCGGCAAGGGAAAGTGGTTAGCTGTCACGCTTCTGTCACTCTACTGGGGTATGAATGGTAGATTGTACACACATGTGTTAAAACAAAAGAATGTGTGTAAGTTTGGGCAAATATTTGTAAGAACTTAGGCACAGTAGCTCCGTACTGATACTGTACACTGTATTGTTGACAATTGAAAAATGATGTGGACGCGTCAATCAATTTGTTATATTTGCCCGATTTTTAGCTTATGAATATTTTAATTGGAAATAGTTTGATTCTAATGATTTATATCTACTTTTATTTATTAATCTAGGTATGAGTGAGCATGTAGGCTATGAGTTAAAACGAAATAAGAATGAAATACAAAATATCGTCATAAGAAAACATATAAACAATATTACCCTCATTACATTTAGCTTCTAGCATTTGGCTAATTCAGCCAAATGCTTGCTTGATTTCATCAATAGTTGATGAAATCTTAAACAGTTATAATATTTATTCCCATCGAAAAGTTTTCATCATAGACTGCTAAAAATATTCTAGTGATCCCCCAGTGA
Source organism: Crocallis elinguaria (assembly GCA_907269065.1). Taxonomy (NCBI): domain Eukaryota; kingdom Metazoa; phylum Arthropoda; class Insecta; order Lepidoptera; family Geometridae; genus Crocallis; species Crocallis elinguaria. The sequence goes on along the minus strand of OU026079.1, from coordinate 2,189,119 downwards.
TTCTCAGTGATTCTAGTGATTCTCACCATTACGGCTTAACATGAGTGATTACAAGTTTCTCGGTCATGCATATTAGAAATTATAAGAGAAGGGCCACTTGCCACTAACGGTTTTAGTGAGGCAATTCTCACAATGCAAACAGTACTGACGACTGAATAAAAAAAAATTAACAGTAGGTTTTTGATTCATTTTTTTTACAAGATTGATGAGATTTGGGGTGAATATTTTTGGTTGTAGTTCTATTAATGGTACTATAAAGTGGATGTACAAAATAATTCATCCTAAACTTTTTTCTGCAAGTACCTTTTTTGGTAAATTAATTAATTCGTCACTAATAACTAATTGCCTCTAATTGAGTTCTTTTTTTTTATGTAATTAGGTAACGAGACGAGCTGGTCGTTTGTCTGATGGTAAGCATAACGCCGGCCCATAACGATTGCAGTGCCACCCAGAACTTTGAAACACAAAGGCCTGCGCGGCACTGCAGTGCGCTCGTTACCCTGAGACATTAGGTATTAAGTCTCATAAGCCCAGTAATTTCACTGGATACTCTGCTCATCAAACCGGAACACAGTAATGCTTGCACACTACTGCTTGGCGGCAGACTTAACGAGCAAAGCGGTGGTAACAACCCAGACGGACACTCGCAGAAGAGTTAGTCCTCCCACTAACAAAGTTCGTATTGTATTGTATTCTATTTATTCAGTAACAACATACATTGTGTTTGAATTGTTGTCGTAGCTGTTAAAGCAACCGACTATAGCATAATACTGGGATAAATATACATAATCATATAAAGTGTATGATCTTGAAAAGGTTCCATTACTGGACTACGGAATCCGAAAAATAGTATGGTGTAGCTTACAAAAATCGTATCTAACACATATAGTATTGTTACGGAGACGGGTTAAAGAAGAACTCGCGGAAACATTTTTTTTTAATTTTCCGTCACTTTGTTTACAGGCGTTTCTTAAGACTCGCGTATTTTATGTTTCAATCTTTCTTCTGTTTCTGAGACTTGGGTTCAATTTTGAAAGTGATTTCTATAGACCATTGCAATATGATAATTATAATTAATTTTCCTAACACATTCCTGATTTGGTTTTTTATTGCATCGTCTTGTGATGGCTCGACTAGGCTAGACTTTGAGCCCTAAACGTCAGAAGCATTGCAGAAAGTGGGACACTAAGTTTACAGAAATACCTATAGTCTATATGATCACTTACACTTTAGTTTGCCTACTGCGCAATGTGTGGAACTGCAAGTCGTAAATGTCATAGTACCAATGTTTGTTTTGGATAATGAACTTTATTGCTAACCCTAAACGGTTTAAATTACATAACCCTGTTTATGTTTCTTAACACTTACAAAATTGTAACTGATACATTGCTGTACATTCGTTTTGAAAAATTATAGCATCGTTTGACGATGTTACTGACCCCAAATCAAGACTAATGATTATTAAAATGTTTTAACAAGTTAAAGCGTTTGTTAACATGCTTTTATTTATCTTCCTATGGTTGTTTAGGTTAAATCTTGCAAGCTGAACAAAGCTTGTACTTACTTTCCGGTGTTCGATTGAGCCGAAATTTTATATACGTGTGTAAATCGAATCAGAATGCAACATGATGATGTCACAGAAAGCGAGTGTGGCCAAGCGGGAACTTGTGCGTCTTTCAATCCGACGCACCATAGTCCGAATCTCGACTCGGCCCGCACTAATGACTTATATCAAGTTATGTGCGGATTTTTCACACTCGCTCTAAAACGGCGAAGGAACCATCGTGAGGAAACCCGCATAAGAATTAACTTTAGTGCTAGTGACCATGAAAGTTTGGAAACCCGCATGTTCAAGAACCACAAAATTCGAGCACATGTGTCATCCACCAAGCCACACGGGCCCGCGTAGTGGATTATGGCCCATACCTACCATACATAAGGCCGGTATCCCAGCAGTGGAAGGGTAAAAGGCTGATAATGATGTGACAGAGCTGGTCAGATGATGGAGCCGGAAGGCGGCCACCTGTAACGAAACGACGTAACCCCATCGAGTTAAGCCTCATTTGATCTGTCTTTACAAGTAATCTGATCCTAGATGATGTCCAGGGACCTGATGATGGAGCCGGAAGGTGGCCACACATTACATTACAGTACCTACCACTTACATATTTAAAAAAAGAAACGTGTTATCGGTAAGTCGACGGATCTAATACGCAACGCGTGAGGATTTTGAGTTCGTTTGCCGCAACTTGACGAATATTTGTGTGCTTTTAAAATAAAGCGCTAGAATTTGTTCGGTGCCTGGGTGAAGATCTTTGCTGTTTGTGATTCCCTAGATGCAGAAAATAGAAAAATAGGTACACTTGATCGTTGAGTATGTTATTTATATTACATGATAAAATTATGATTAATACTTTTAAAACATCACAATTAATAATAACATTAATACAAATTAACTTATGTACAGCAATGTCGAAATTGACCCGGACTTCAACTCTTATGTTGTTTTATAAAAGTAACCTCGATCACTTATAATAAAAATACTGTGACGACACATGACCCTTCTTAAGTCAAAGCTTCCGCGTCGAACCAGTTCGAAAAAATTAGGTTTTTTTAGATGTTTCGTAGGCGAATAACTTATCTAATAGGCTATTTAAATATTTTTGTTTTTAATAATACACTGAGATGCTTAAATCCGATAGACCAGGGCCCCGATCGCGCTAATTTGAAATGACAGCGTACAGTTATGGTTTGGTTGTGGTTTGATACCACCTGTTGTTTAGTTTCGGTTCAGGCGTGTGGAATTCGATATTGCCGTTCATTTGACAGCGTTAACTGTCAGTTGTTGTCGAGAAACGTCTCAACTTTTGGTAAAACTATTAGCGCGATACGAAACGGTCAAAAAGCTGTGATGCGGTCGTGGTTTAATAGCGGTTTGGTTGATAATTTTTAACGCGATTGCCCTACAGTTTTGTTTAATTTTAAACATGATAGCTGCCTTCGATACTGTTCGCAATTCCTCTACGCTAGACGACGGGCCGCGAGAAACGAGTCGTGTACATTGTTCGCGTACTTGAAACGGTTATATTTTCTCAAGTACGGAACTTTGCGATAGGTAAAATTGAAAATTCGAATATTATTTAGACTCGCTCTTATTATCTTTTCTGACTGAAAATTGCATGTACTCTTCGCCTCTAATTATAACAACATTTGACTGTACCGATTATTTTAAATCAAAGAATTACCTAGGCATGAACTGATGTTTATTATGTTGGTGATCAAATAAATCCTGCTAATATTATAAATGCGAAAGTGTGTTTGTTGGTTTGTTAGTTTGTCCTTCTTTCACGCAGTACGTAAAGGAACAACGGATCGACGTGATTTTTGGCATAGACATAGTTTAGGACCGGAGAGTAACATTGGCTACTTTTTATCCCGGAAAAATGCAGGGTTCCTCTGGGAACTCGGGTGAAAACCGCGGGCAGAAGCTAGTAAATAAATAAATAGAAGTAGGTTGTTGTTGATTTTTTTTCGAAAACGAAACACAGCTTCATTTCCGAGAACGACAACTAGTCTCCGAAACTAGTTTTGCGACGACGATGACTAGTTTCACTAGCAATCTGTTAACGATTTTCTACAGAATAAAGTTCAATTTTCATTACATTGACCAAATTAGGTACTAATTTAGCAAAGAAGTTGCGGCCAAAAAACCGTTTTTAAATTTATGTTAAAATAGTCTTCGTTCCATAAACCAGTTTTTGAATTTTGAGATGCGAATATTCACACCATATTGAAGAAAGTAGATTCAGAATCGTTTCGTTTATAAAAATCAAGAATGAACTATTTCTATATTTTTTACCATTAATACTGTCAATTTTATTTATTAAAAATTCGGTACTTGCACTGCTGTTTTTAAAGGCTTTGCTGATTATCTAGATTCTAGATCATCGTCACCGACGGGAGAACGCAGAAGGCGCTCAGCCCTAAAACAATGGTATGTGAGGTGGAGCTCAAGGGCAAAGCGCGGGTTATCACGCAGAACCTTATATTGGGTTCGATTGGTTTTGTTAGTGGGAGGACTAACTCTTCTGCGAGTGTCCGTCTGGGTTGTTACCAACGCTTTGCTCGTGAAGTCTGCCGCCAAGCAGTAGTGTGCAAGCATTACTGTGTTCCGGTTTGATGAGCAGGGTATCCAGTGAAAACAATTTGAATAATGTAAATGTAATAATTTAGAACGATGAAAATTAATTGCTGACTATGTATAATGTATTATGACATGCCTAATATAACGTACTATGTTATAGTGTGGTCAATTGAATAAATAAATAAATTACTGGGCTTATGAGACTTAATACCTAATGTCTCAGGGTAACGAGCGCACTGCAGTGCCGCGCAGGCCTTTGTGTTTCAAAGTTCCGGGTGGCACTGCAGTTGTTATGGGCCGGCGTTATGCTTACCATCAGGCAAACGTCCAGCTCGTCTCGTTACCAAATAACATAAAAAAAAAAGATCTCTCAGAGCCACCAAACATATTATGTCATTCCCCTTGATAGATTCAAGTTTGACTATCTCGCCTTATTTAAAGTGACGAAGTTGTCGAAAGGCCTAAGGTAATGATGTGTCGAGAATGCAAAAGGGCCTTTAGGACCAACTTTCAGATCACATCGATGTGTTTTGGCGACATATTTTTCAACAATTTGAACTTTATTTTAACCCTGTGTTGTATATTATAAATATGTTTTATTTCATTTCTTTTTTATTTCTTTTTTGCTTCGTTCTTTCTATTACGCGCTGCTAAGGAAAAGAATTCTTGTTTCCTTAGAAATAAAATATGGATGTCTTTAAAACGAGAGTTAGCAAGTTCCTTCTAGGGAAACATGCTCCACCGCGCACCGTCGACCGCATCGTCGCTTACCATCAGGTGAGATGGCGGTCAACATGAGTGTAAAGAAAAAATAATTAAAATTAATAACGCATAGTGTAACCATTTTTGGCTGCAAGAAAGAAATAAAGAAATTTATTTATTCGTAGTATCAAGTATACTACTAATCACAAATTAAGTAGGTATATAACGAAAGCAAGAAAAGAAACATCTTTATATAAGGTACTTAACTACTTATATATTATTTATTTAAGTATTTATTTCCAGACAATAGATAGCTTACAGAATACTCCAAAACGCTTATCTATCTTAAATTATGTATTAACTAGCTTCTGCCCGCGGTCTTCACCCGCTTTCCCACAGGAACCGTGCATTTTCCCGGGATAAAAAGTAGCCTATGGTTACTCTCCAGTTCATAAACTAGTTCTATATCAACAATCACGTCGATCCGTTGCTCCGTTACTGCGTGAAAGAAGAACAAACTAACAAATCAACAAACCAACAAACACAGTATATACTCGTAGTAGGAAGTAGGATATAAGTAATGTAAACATAATTTGAAGAGCTGTGGTTTTTATGAATAATAATAAATAAAACCATTAACCACGACATCATTATATAACATCAATAAAATTGTGATCTAGGTCAACTGCTGACCTATCACGAGGACAAAAAATGTAGTAAAATATGGGTCATATTATTTAAAAACAGACCCAACCTCATTGAAAACGACGTGTGAATTTCTCACATTACTGACCTTTGTGAGCAACTTTTCAATGCAAACAACTAATCCAAATAGTATAGTCATAGTAAGAAAATACTCGTCACCTTAAGGTCTATTTTTGATTGCGCAGTAGTTATTTTGTGTTAAGACAAGGAGTCTTAACAAATTGTTTCGAGGAAAATTTTAGTTAGGTACACGTATCGCAAAAATCTCCGTTTTCGTAGATACTACAAGCAAAATAAAAATTACAGCAGTATCGCCATCTGTTTAAATACTTATCTATAAAATATTACCTAGAGATGAGATGGCCTAGATTCTTGTAAAAACCTTTCGTAGACTTCGATTTTTTGTAACTAAAAAAAGGAAGTTTAATCGTCTAAAGACATGTAAATAAATATAAACTTTGTGGTATCTCTTTTTTTAATTAAATAAAACTACGAAAGAATCTGCACCTAAAAGCAAACGCATCGCCATTGTCAACCTTATTTAAATACAAAATAATGATACCTAAATGAGCGTCTTAAGATCTTTTATTTCTACTTAAGTTGAATAACAGTAAAATAGTTAAAGATCTATAAACCCGTTTAATAGCTTAGACATGTAGATTTTTTGAACAATTAATTTTTTTTAACTTTATTCCACGCCTTGAATATAATTATGTAATGTTGCAATGACTAAAAGCATAGATAACAGTTTTATTATGTCCAAAATTGGTTAGATGAACTGGACTATTGGTAGCAGCAAGATCTGAGTCAGTACCACTGCTTTGCTCGTTTATAACGTGCCTCTAAACAGTAATGTGCAATCATTATGATTATTATGATTATTATCATTACTGGGTCCTTACTCCGTAAATCGAACGTCGAAGCTTCGGCTGACGGATTGGCATTTTTCTACTATGAAAGACAAAGTGCCAAGAGTGGACATCGAATTGAACGTTGGATCCGAAGCACTTTCATAGTAGGAACTCTGCGATCCATCAACCGAAGCTTCGACGTTCGATATAGGAGTAAGGCCTCTGGTTCCAGTTTGTAGAAAGAAATACTCACTTAAACCCATTTGTATAATCTATGCAGGTATTGCGATACCGCGACAAAGTTTCTGTTATAATAAGACTAGCTTCTGCCCGCGGTTTTCACCCGCGTTGCCACAGGAACCGTCAAACCGATCTGTCAAAATAAATCAACTTGTCAACATTATAAAACTTTATTGACAGATGTCAATGTCAATTTCATGTCACACTAACTTCTGCCCGCGGTTTTCACCCGCGTTCCCACAGGAACCGTGCATTTTTCCAGGATAAAAAGTAGCCTATGTTACTCTCCGGTCCATAAACTATATCTATGCCAAAAATTACGTCGATCCGTTGCTTCGTTACTGCGTGAAAGAAGGACAAACCAACAAACACAATTTCACATTTATAATATTAGTATGGATTAGTATAGCTTTATGAACAAAGAAAATTAATGGGGACTTTGACAATTTAAATAAAACAAATTAGATTTATTTTTCTGAATATCCAGGCTATTAAGACGGTTTTATGTTGATGTAATGTAGATATTAGTCAAAGGTGAATGCTATTATAAACTTTATCACTGCATTAAATACTAGTATTAGAATACTAATCTTTATAGATAAAGTAGCCTGATAACTGTCGTAAGATCAAAAGGTACTAAGTGTCATTACGTGATAAAGGAAATAATTTGAAAACTGACGAAGGTATTCTTACCAACAATCCGAATCGGGCGGTCTACCTAGTTTCTTTTTTAATCGATTTAAAAGCGTCAAGATAATTTCGATGAAGCTTCATTGTGTCGACGATATTATTGTGTCAGCTAGTGAAAAAAACGCTCTAACGCCCTTCAAATAGATATTTCGGAACAGTTTGACACATAATAGCTAATTACCGTCCAATATTTACCTAGCTAGGGCTTTTAGCAATAAACCAGGTCAATACCACATTCTGTACATGTCAAGAGAAATAACAATACACGTGAACCTTATCACCACAAAATAGAGTTCAAAATTGTCTGGAAGTGTGTGCAGTTGCCATGATGACACTCGTTTCAAATTATTGAAACCACTAAACGTGTAGGCTCAAATTTAGTAACCACAACTGTTTTTAAGTGACCGCAAGAGTCTTGTAGGTACTGGTAACCTAGAATGGAACCTAAACCACAGGCAATCGGCTTGAAGTGTTTTAAATGTGGTATTGGTAGAAGCAAATACGGGCCTATGTCTAAGTGTATAATATGGAATAGTGTACACCATGACCTGCTATGACGGAAGATATGATGGCGCAGTGGTGAAGTCCTCGCCGATTCGTAACACAAAAACAAATGATGCGCGAAACCAATCAACCATGCTCAGTTTTATACTTGAGCCTAGGTTCAGAGAGCTCAAAAAGTTTTGCTCCAGCCATACCTTCGACTAGTGTCAAAAATAATTGTTAAACGCTCAATTAGCAATCAAGAATCGAACAAAAAACATGCAAAAATAATAGTCAAATCGATAATATTATATTGCACAAACATTGTGCAAATTTCTTCTTGTTCACAACATCACAACTCTAGCATGAACATACCGACTTTTCAAGCTCCCTTTCTCTCTATTAGAGATCATATACACCGCAACATTATGTGTCGTTACCTTATTCCGGCACATAGACGTAGTGCCATCTCTGAAGCTTCCTTATTTTGTATGCACATAATTTAGTATTTTTTCAAATCAGTTTAATCATAACTGATTTGATAAAATACTGTTAATACTGAGTATATAGAACGTTAACTTATTTTAACATCTTTATATTTATGTTACTAGGTGGTAGGCTAGCTCTCTTTCGATTTTCCACTTGGGTGGGTATACACCTGCTTTACTCGTGAATTCTGCCTCCAAGTAGTAGTGTATGCAGTGTTCCAGTTGCATGGGGAAAGTACTTAGTGAAATAATTGACAAGTCTCAGGAAACGAGCGCGGAGTAACCTCCGCGTGGTGCACCCAGAGTACCTGGCAGCAACCTCTCCGTCCCGTGTTGGCAGATATCCCCAGGGTGCACCACGTGGAGGTTATCCGGCGAGGAGGACCTATCCACATGCCTCTCTGAAATACAGCAGACGGCTCTGCGGATGAGACCGAGTGGGGAACCTCCTGACAATACGCACCCTGTCAAGGAGTACTGCTTTCTACATTCGACCCTTGATACAACCGTCTAGCGAGAGCCTCTTGAGATGTTGATCGAGGCTCTTCGCTATAAGGCCGTTCGACGAAACAACTATCGGCACAATGATCGTTGAATCAACATTCCACATGGCGGTTACCTCGTGAGCCCAGTCAATTAAAATTATTATAGTGATTAAATTCTTTAGTTTGTCTTTGTAGTGAGAGTGTGTGGGATTTTCGTACAAGAAATCTTAGGAGCGAGGTATTTAGGACATCCAACCAAGCGCAACAATTTCAACAGACCTGGAAAGGATCCTAACTATTCAAATAACGCCTTTATTCATTCCTTCAAACAGATGCTACCATCCGCATGAGGTAACGTGGTCTGGTCATCGATAACTAGTTTGAAAGATCTCTGGAAATACACGAAGAGCTCCTGACAAATGCGTTAGAGTATGCAAAGGGGGCGGAGGTAGAGGTCATTTTTGACTGGTTTTACAAACCTGCGAGTTTACGATGCAAATAGGTAGTATGAATGACTTGTTGCAAAATTATTAAGTGTGTGGATGCGTGATGCAATTTGTATTTGTTTTGTCAGTTCTATAATTTAATTAATAACGTTGTTAGACCATAATTTACATAGAGACTGCTCCTGATTATCAGGTGTACGTCTAATATTTGGTAGAAATATTTAGTAGAGAAAAAAATACTGATTATTTTTAAGAATACTAGTTGATTGAGAAAAAAATGATACATGATAAACATATGTGACTAGCTTCTGCCCGCGGTTTTCACCCACGTTCCCACAGGAACCGTGCATTTTTCCGGGATAAAAAGTAGCATTTATGTTACTCTCCGATCCATAAACTGTATCTATGCCAAAAATCACGTCAATCAGTTGCTCCGTTAGTATGTGAAAGAAGGACAAACCAACAAACACACTTTCGCATTTATAATATTAGTAGGAAGTAGGATAATAGGATTAGTAGGACTAGTAGGAAGTAGAACTACAATTTAAACCTAAATTTCTTGTCCTTAGTTAGATTACCGATTTGATGCAGGTGTGCAAAATTCTAAAGTTAGAACATGTACAAATGGGTTAAAACTGGAGAAAAACCACGTGGTATGTCTAACTCTAGGGGCTAGAGGGCTATGCTCGGGGTTTCCCTGCGTGATAAAATCCGAAACGAGGAGATCCGCAGGAGAACGAAAGTTACCGACATAGCTCTCAAAGTTAGCAAGTTGAAATGGCAGTGGGCAGGCCACATCGCTCGCAGAACTGATAACCGATGGGGAAGAAAGGTTCTCGAGTGGCGACCACGAACCGGAAGACGTAGTGTAGGACGTCCCTCCACTAGGTGGACCGATGATCTTGTCAAAAACGCGGGGAACCGGTGGATGCAAGAGGCGAGTAGCCGATCCAAGTGGCGTTCTATGGGGGAGGCCTATGTTCAGCAGTGGACGTCTTCCAGCTGATGATGATGATGATGATGACTAACTCTTCTGCGAGTGTCCATCTGGGTGGGTACCATCGCTATGCTCGTGTAGTCTCCCGTCAAGCAATAATGTGCAAGCATTACTGTTTCGGTTTGATGAGCAAAGTAATCAGTGAAATTACTGGGCTATTAAGACGACTATTAAGCTAGAGAGTGTCTAAACATTAAACATCACAACACAACTTTAACAAGTAAAATGATTAGAGACCGCAACAGAAGTGAGTTAGACAACGTTTAGACACTTAAGTGTAGATTTTTGGTTGCTTATTTTTAAACACGCCTAAAACCAAACAACGACTACAACACAACTAAATTAGACTCTGATTTCATCGGTGAACACATGTTTAGGGAGAGTTTAATTTTTTTTTATAGTAAGACCGTTGAAATTTTATTTATGAGTGTCGAAAAGATCCGTCTGGTATTGCAGATGGTCGATAACTTTCCAGTTTCACTAGCCGTGACCACTCCTTTACCCAGTTATCGAAATAAAGATGCGTATTATGGAGACTGTGTTGGTATACTAAGTATAATGTGTTTTCTGTGGGTTTCTTGTAACATAACTTCGACATTTTAAATGGGATTGCCGAGAGAATTTATCGATTTATTTGCTCCGTTTTTTTGTTATAAGGAATAACTTAGGCTACTTTTATTTTAGAAAAATAATTAGGGTACCGCACAAAAAATAAAAATCATGAAATCCACACGGCTGAAATCGCGGGCAGCAGCTAGTAACATATATAAGTAATGTTGTTTGCTAGATTATAAATACCCATTTATTGAGTACCTTCCAGGAATTCAAAGTTAGGTATTTTTTTAAATATTAAATGAGGTATTATATGAATGATGAATCAATTCATATCATTAGTTCGCATGAATAAGCATTAGTCTTTATTTCAACAAAGGACCTTCGTGTAGCGTGCGTTAATTTCTTAACATCCTCTTGGATATTGCAGAAAAAATCGATTTCTTCTTTGGTTGCGCATAAATTTGCCTGCATATTTGCTCACAAAATAATAGTCCTATTTTTAAATACAAAACCTTTCTAAATAATAATACGAGAGTAGATTCAATCATTTGATTAAGGCCCTCTTATAGTTATAAATCTTTCGTATTTAAATAAGGTTGAAAATGGCGATGCGTTTTATTTTAGTTCCGGGTTTTTTCGTAGTTTTTTATTGAATTAAGAAAAAGATACTTACACCATAAAGTTTAAATATTTTTACATTATGTCTTTGGTTGATTATATTTCCTTTTGTTTTGGTTACAAAAAATGTGATAGTTGTAGCTCAATATATTGATCATTACGGGACAATGTAATTTTTTTAGGGTCTTTTTTTGGGGTTTTTGCAAGATTCTGGGCGATTTCTATATAATATTTCAGAAATAAGTCTTTTCTAGAAGCACTTGGCTATAGTGCTCTATGCTTTAGCTTGTAATAGCTATGACAACGGATATTTGTGCGACGAAAAACAGGACTTTTCAGACGTTTTGTTTTAGCCGTGTCTTAGCAGAATGTCACCCATCGAAGTACATAAATACTACATATTTGATAGAATCAGGCGTTACTTTTCGGAAATCCAATTTAAATAAGATTATGTAAAGTGGGTAATTTATAGTTTCAATTCCGCCATAAAGAATGTCTAATGGCCTAAGTTCGATCTACAATGAATTTAACCAAACGCAGCGCGCGACGCTGGACAAAGAAACCTGGGCGAGTTTGTTATAAAATAAAAAAAAACTTTCTTGAGCTCGCAACGATGGACTGTAACACCAGCAATAAGTATTTTTAGTTAGTTAAAAACGGCTTGTCTGGACCGAGTTTGACGGGGCTTTCACTGGCAGATAACTAATATTATAAGGAGTAACTAAGGCTACGTGGAAGAAGCCACGGGGCTCAGCTATAGTACATAATAATTATCAATTGCAAAGAGTTCAATAAAAAGTAAATCTATGTATCTAATCGCACATCGCCCATTGTAGCACTTAGTGTAAAATGTTTATGTTCCTTGTTTATTTTTCTTTGCTGTGTACAATAAAGTGTTTATCTATCTATTTATCTATGCTATAAAAAGCTACGAACCGACTTCAGTGACAAACTGCTGAACTGATTATGATGAAATTTCTATGGGACGAATCTGAAAGTATATCCTTTCAAATAAAAAAAATATTTTTTCAAATCGGTTTATAAATGACCGAGATATGAGGTAACAAACATAAAAAAAAAAATACCCGACGAATTGATAACCTCCTCCTTTTTTGGAAGTCGGTTAAAAAATCTAACAAATTTTGCCGAAAAACTTGGCATCATTTCCACATCAATACAAAAAAAAACCGGTAAATTTTGCAACACTCCAATGTCAATACACCCCAAACCAACCCTCTGCCTACCACCTCTCAGCGTTAGCATAGGGGGAGGTGTAAAAGGAGGGGAGGATTGAACCGCAGTTGCGTCGCCGACCGTACAACGAAAGGTTGTGCTAACGAAAATAACGCGTTAAAAATAGAATATCTAATTAAAAATATGCCTTAAAATAATGTAGCTTATATTACTCGTAAAATTAAATAATCACCGTCTTCCATAATGTTACTTGCAATTACGTGACATATTTTGTTAAGTTTTGTCTATAAGTCAAAGGTCTAAATGAGACAAAAGAGGTTTGCAATCGGTTCGGAAACAGGGAATATTGTAGAACTTTTGTGAAATCTGAATACTGTGCTCTGGATCTGAAGTGTTAGATAGAGAGACGCGTTTTTAATGAAAAATAGGTAAATAAGTATATGAACTGCCAGTTTATAGTTTATGTTGCGATGGTATGAATTTTTATCTAGTTTATAAGACAGTAAATTTTTTTTCTATTTTTTACATATATTTAGGTACCTACCGAACAATGGTCTATTTAATTAAAATATGGCCTTTATCTCATCGTCATTATCAACTGGAAAACTGCTGAACATAGGCCTCCCTCATGGGTCAGCACTTTGAAGTATTGTTTTCCGCTTACGTCTAACAGTTCTCTGCGATCTACATAAACCAGGTCATTTGGTAGTCTTTACCAGAGACAATTTCTTTACCTACTTAACTTGCTTCAGACAATTCTTTAGTCAAAAAACATACCCTCATAGGTACCAATGGACATCTAGTGAGGAATGGAAGCACGCATATATGAACTAACTAGCTGCTGCCCCGCGGTTTCACCCGCGTGGAGATTTTGGATTTCATGGTTTTTATTTTTTTTCGTGGAACCCTGATTCTTTTTCTAACATTAATGTAGCTTAAGTTACTCCTTGTAACATTAGCTATCTGCCAGTGAAAGTCCCGTCAAAATCGGTCCAGCCGTTTCGGAGATTACCCGAAACAAACAGACAGACTGACAGACAGATAAACATTTTAAAAATGGTTGTTTTGTTATAGGTACCGTATATAATTTCATATGCATTTAGTGAAAACCTGTTATTTTTATATTACAAACAGACACTTCAATTTTATTTATTTGTATAGATTACTAATGCCGGTTCACTCTGAGCTGACTTGATGAATGAGATTCCTTCGACATGCGGAAACTATTTAATTAGTTAAAAATATTTAATTAGCGTAACCTCTGGGTGAAATAACCATTGTATAAATGCAAATATACTACTCATATATACGGCCTTTAAAATAATTACCAATTTGACACTACTTAATGAAACAATAAACAAAAAAGACAGTATAATCGTCATTTATTCAAGCATATCAGTCAAGTGTAACAAGCAGTTGAAATTTTTAATAAGTTGCCGTGATATATCAAGTTATAAACCCACTTTGTTTAAATACAAAGAGGCATTTCTTCTTGAAAATAGTGTTTACAGGTTGGAAGACTATTTTGCTAAGTCGTTTTTGAAATGTTGACTTATTTTCACTTTCTGTTATTTTTTATATTTTTGACATGTGTTCCTAATTATATTCCGATGACATAAGTAGTTCTGGACATGTTAAGTAATTTTTCTATTTTTACCAATTTTCAGCTCTATCATAAGACCAGCTTTGTTACATTGTATTGCATTGTCATTCGTTTTTCATATAAGTGTTTTTTTATGTTATTTGGTAACGAGACGAGCTGGTCGTTTGCCTGATGGTAAGCGTAACGCCGGCCCATAACAATTGCAGTGCCACCCAGAACTTTGAAACACAAAGGCCTGCGCGGCACTGCAGATCGCTCGTTACTCTGAGACATTAGGTACCTATTAAGTCTCAAGAGCCCAGTAATTTCACTGGCTACTCTGCTCATCAAACCGGAACACAGTAATGCTTGCACACTACTGCTTGGCGGCAGACTTCACTCACAAAGCGGTGGTAACAACCCAGACGGACACTCGCAGAAGAGTTAGTCCTCCCACTAATAAAATTCATATAAGTGTATTAAATTTCGGCTCAATTGAACATCGGAAAGTGAATCAAGATTGCAAGATTTGACCTAAACACAGTAACATACATTGCAAGGTATATAAAAGCTTGTAAAAAGGAGTTCACTTTTAAGTACTTATTTTCGTCGTGTGGCGGGTCGCCCTCTTCCCTCTAAAATGGTCGAGGAGAGCGATGGCTGGCACATGCGTCACACTCGTGAACGGGTGCTGCTTGTGGGACCTCGTCCGCTCCGATTGTGTACTTAATAAACTACTGTAAATAAACTAGTCCTAATTGTAATATTTATAGTTGGATACCTCAAATACTCTTCACAAACGAATTTAGAAGTATTTATATAAAGTTATTTTTATGTCTGTATGTATATCACCATAGTTATGCCTTCGGAGTATTCTTTTTGTTAATGTAATGATGTGATGTGAAAATTGCAAGAAATAGTTTGATTAGCAAAAAAAGGTTGCGGGCCTTGGAGCTTGCAGAGTGTAAAATAAATTAATAAAAAAGAGTACTTATTTTATTATTTTAAAATGATTTCCAAGAAATTTCAAAATTGTTTAACATCTACTTTCTCTTGCTGGATATACAGGTTGAGCGTGTAAAAGAATATTTCCATATAGAGATCTAAGATTCTGATTCCCACCATACCACTTGCAGTACAGCCTCTAGGTAAAGGTGAAAGGTCAACCTTAGGGAACATAAGACTCGAAAAAAGTGTGATAAATTATTGTTCTTCCTTGCATTTTTTGCTGATTGAATATTTGACAGAAAGTGCAAAATGAGATAATTATGATATAGCTAGCTGCTGCCCGCGGTTTCACCCGCGCGGAGATATTGGATTTTATATAAAAATCAATAAATTAAAAAAAAAAATTATATATATTTAAAAATTATATATATAATGGGACAACGGTAGGTAGGAGGTGAAGAGTAATAGTAAAATAATAGTCTAGTAGGGTCTGACTTGACTAGTTAAGTCGAATATACGAAGTAAGTCAATAAGGTCATGGACAGCGTGACCTGATTGAACGAGAAGGCAGAAGCTGGCTCAACGCCATTTTTTGTTCAATCAATAAGAATATAATTAAAAAAATAACTTAGCTCACATTATTTTATCGACCGCTTTCTCAAAAGGACTAGGAAGGGATGGTCTAAGAAAACGATATTGCTTACTGCAGTCTTGAACTAGCAGGAAAAAAGTATCCCTCGTCCGAACATTCGATTTCGAACAAAGCAGTCGGACTATATGTGACCAAAGCCGATTATTCCGGTTTGTCTCACTGTCTTTCTATGTCCCTCAGAGGGGGACAAACAAATAAAAAGTTCGATTTGTCCCACTGTGGAGTACTCATGGACGTTCTAAAGACCAAATAAAGTTCTCAAAACTAGTGACTCTAGGTTCTAAAAATGTTTATTATTTGTTTCAGGAACAAGCCCGTGTGTAGCCGTAAAATGCCGGGAAGCCGCTCATGACAGCGCAGTGGAAGTGAACTCAACCGGAAGTAGAAGTAGATTATACCAAAATGGAAGTGTCCAATAACTCCTTTGCGCGGACGTACCACCGACTATTTACAGAATTAGCAGGTCGGTTAAATATGAAGTTTGAAACTACCAATTCTACTAAATCATACTAAGCCATTAGCTTAGTATGAAGTAGTAGTATTAATAGACTGTGGCAGGTGCGAGATCGCGAGATTTTTTTCTATTATTCATAATAGACTTGCGTTTGATCACTGTCTCATCTGATGGTAACTGATGATGCGGTCGACGATGGAGCTTGCCTAGAAGATACTTATTCACTCGAGACTTGAAGAAACTTATATTATAACGATCGGGAAACATAGTCAATTAGTCAGGCAGGGAGTAATTATATAATTGAACTTCTAGAGGAGGAATATGTCGTATTTCCACCTTTCCTTACACTGCAGGCTAGCACTACACAAATAATAACAATTAATAATGTAATATAATTTTCTAATTACTAAAAATTATAGTAATAAATCCTATCACGACAGGCGAAGAATAAGATATAGACACAAAGAGCCCAAGCTCTCCTACCATTACACATAATTATAACAACAATGATCAGTTATTTTGAAATATATAATATATGACCGTAAACAATATATACAATATGTGAGCACCATTGTATGATGTGGTCACCATTGCCGGATACGTCAGGAAGGATCATCATTATCATTACGACCGTCATGATGAAAATTGACAACAACTATTTTAATTCCGATAGCTGCTGTTTTATTTGTAATTGAGAATTAATTAATCACTGACTAGTTTGTGAGGAATATAAAAAGATAGATAATACCAAATACTAATTGGTTTCTACGTGCGTATCTGTATTTTCCATCTTTTTATATTGTTTCAGATTTATAAAGATCAAATATAAATTAAATTTTTTGTTGTGTGATCGAGCATTCATATTTAGGACCGATTTTGGTTATATTGCGTTATAAATTAATAATAATTACCTTTTTATATTTTAAATCTATCCAAATTGCACAAATGACTTATTATTTAGGTAAAGGTCAGCTGCCTTACCGGCTAGCACCTATCGTCTTCGTTTTCGACTCCAAACAGATTAAAACCAGCGGTCTTTTGTCTTCGGCTGGAAGGAATTTACTATAGTCCTCACTAGTTTTCGTTTAGGAACACCTTGTTCCCTGAATCTATTTCGTTCTAGAACGAAAACTAGCGAGAACTCTATATACTTCCTTCCTGCCGAAGACAAGCGACCGCTGGTTTTAATCGGGTTGGAGTCGAAAACAAACACGATTGTTGTTAGCATGTAAGGCCCCAGGTTAGGTAAACTATGCAGAAAGGTCAGCTTTGTAAAATGCCAAAGATGCCATAGAAAATTCTGCGTGGCAACCATAAAATTTGTAAATTACCAAGCTTGCCTGCTGGAAAATGCGTGGCAGACATATCATTTTCTATCAGATAATATGTATATTATCTGATAGAAAATGATATGTCTGCCACGCCAAATTAAAAACAAAAGTACATGCATACCACAATAAGAACCATATCTAACACCTTTAAATATCTCAATTCCAGATCAAAGAACCAACCATTGGTTTCTCATCTCAAGTCCCGTCCCCGGACTGACAGTTATAGGGTTATACCTCTACTTCACATTGAAATGGGGGCCAAGGTACATGGCAGATAAAAAACCATTCCAACTGCAGAAGACACTGGTGGTGTACAACTTCATACAAGTATTCGTTAGCATCTGGTTATTCAATGAAGTAAGTATTCTTACTATTCATAGTTTTTGTCCCTTTGTTAATCATTATGATCAGTTTAGCTGGTAGCTCTACTAAAAATCATGGATTCAGCATTAATTACTTAAATAAAACTTATCTTTACTACGCTACGGGACTAAAGTTTATCGACAGATTTTTGTTAAAATATATCACAAGTATTTGGGGAGTTTTCAAAAAATCTGATTCAGAGCTGACCTCATACCCATATGGGAAGGATGGCAGGATCTTGTTGGAATCGTACTTGATAAAAATAAGGAATCTTAGATGTCAAGATTGCAGAATTTTATGATGTTATTCTAAATGAGTGGATAATATTATTACTTTTCTCTTCTTGGAAATGTGTTGAGATCAAAACTTTTAACTAAATATCTGAAATAATAGTGTAGTTGAGAACAGGATTCTTTACTACTCTGCGGTTTGCTTAAGATTGAATTGTAAATAATCTTAAATTGATTCATCTCTGTCTTCATTTTTATGTTTCTTCATTCCAGGGCCTCGAAGCGGGGTGGTTGAGGACTTACAGTTGGAAATGTCAACCAGTTGACTTCACGGACTCGCCAGAAGCTATAAGAGTACGTACACATTTATTAATATAAATCGATGGGTGTCTACCCACGGATGCCCTTATAACGTTACCGTCCCTCTCAGCAATATTACCGAGACAGTTGGAAAAACTTTAGTTAAAATCCCTAACACTCATTGGAGAGACCAAAAGTTTTAGACTTTCACGGTTATTCACTACTTTATACATTGTAACGGGATATTTACCGTGATTATTATAAGCTGGTGAGCTCCCGATATTTCGACGTTGTTGCAAGCATCATGTTCACGGGAATACTGGCGAAACTGCGGGTGGATTGTAGACGAAATTATGAGCAGACAAATCTGTCTACCCGCTTTCTTTGTCTTTTACGCGTACAAAGGCAAAATTCTAGATATCGAGTTATTGACCGATAAGTACAATCTAGACATTTTATGCTTCTCTGAAACATGGCTGAAGCCAAATACAATGCAATTCCATGTAAACAACTATGTAGTCGCCAGTACGTTCAACAGGGTGTCTGCCGAAGGCGGGGGCTCAATAATACTATTGAGAAATAATTTGAAATTTAAAGAACGAAGTGACGTAGTGGCTTGCTCTGTGGAACGAGTCTGTGAGGTTGCCTGCGTTGAACTAGCTGGATATATAATTTTATGTGTGTATAGACCTCCTGCATCTTGTTTTTCCCACTTTTTACTGATTATGGAAGAGATTTTAAGAAAAATATTTAAATGTAAAAAAAGTATATGTGTTTGTGGTGATTTCAACATAGATTTATTAGGACAGTCATCAGATAAACAAAAATTTGTGTCCCTATTTGAGTCATTTGATTTGAAATTTCTGTTTACAGAACCTACTAGGGTATGTCATTCCTCTGCTACCTGCATTGACAACATCGTTGTTAATTTTAGTGTTAAACAAAAAAGTCTATTAACTGGTGTTAGATCCGACCACATGGGACAGAAAATAGGCTTAGAAAATAAAACTAAATCTATAGACGCTAAGATTGAAATACGAGCCCTTACAGATAATAAATTAGAAATACTAAATGAAAACATAGATTCAAGACTAGCCCTCGCGCATTTTCCACTTGAAGACCCAAATGATATCTATGCAATGTTGTCTTCAATTATTTGTAATGAATTTGGCAAAGTGTGCCCCAAGAAAACAGTAACAGTAAAGAACAGATTTCAATTTAGTGACTGGGCCACTAAGGGTATTAGAAAAAGTAGAGATGTTATGTACGAATTATACTATAAAAAATCACTCACTAATAACAAAAAATTTCACGAATATGTCAGTCAATATTCAAAGATTTTTAAACGCGTATGTATGCAAGCTAAATCCAACTACATTAGGGATAAAGTAACAAAATCTAATAATAAAATCAAAACTGTTTGGAAAATTATTAACACAGAAACTGGTAAAAATAAAAACAGAGATTGTGAATTTAAACTAAAAATTAACGATAAAGTAGTTACTGATCAACTCGATATAGCCAATGAGTTTAATAAGTTTTTTACAAACATACCATTGGAGGCTACTAAATCACTAGACTCTTCTCCAGCAAAAGCAGAAATGCTTTTGCAAAACAGCTTTTCTAAATTAATTCCGGATTTTAGTTTTCGTTACATAACAACCACTAGTATCAAAAAAGCGTTTAAATCTATCAATATGAAAAACACCGAAGACTTGTGGGGTATATCGGTAAAAGTAATAGGATCCTTAATTGATACAATTGCGCCCTATCTAGTTATTATTTTTAATCTTTCTATAGATCAGGGTGTCTTTCCTGATCTAATGAAACACAGTAAAGTCACCCCTATTTTTAAATCTGGTTGTAAGGACACCCCCTCTAACTATAGACCAGTTTCTGTACTTCCAGCTCTTAGCAAAATCTTTGAAAAAATTATATTAGAACAGTTACTTTCACATTTCAACGAGTATAGAATATTGCACGGTCACCAGTTTGGTTTCACGAAAGGCAGATCAACAGTCGATGCCGGAGCTAAACTGATGTCCCACATCTTTGAAGCTTGGGAGAGTTCACAGGATGCTATTGGAGTATTCTGTGACCTCTCCAAAGCATTTGATTGTGTGGACCACAGAACGCTTATTAAAAAAATGCATCATTACGGCGTGCGTGGGACAGCTCTTGATCTTGTAAATTCTTACTTGACGGGTAGACAGCAGAAGGTTGGCATCGATAGAGTAACATCTTGTGGTTCTTCAGTGAAGATAGGCGTGCCGCAGGGATCAATACTGGGCCCCTTTCTCTTTCTAGTATATATAAATGACTTACCCTTTATGACAGACCATATAGCATTGGACATAGTTTTGTTTGCTGATGATACTTCACTCATTTTTAAAACTGATAGGAAAGACAGTGAACTAAAGGAATTAAATGATAACCTTGACAAAATCTCAGAATGGTTTGCTGCTAATAATCTACTACTTAACGCTAGTAAAACTAAATGTATTAAATTTTCACTTCCCAACGTACCACACGTGGAATCTAAAGTGGAATTGGAAGGCAGCAAACTTGACCTGGTGAATAACACTGTATTCTTAGGATTAACTATTGACTCCAAAATGCAGTGGGGTCCTCACATCAATGCCCTATCGGGTCGTTTGAGTTCCGCTGCATTTGCAGTACGTAAAATTAGGCAGCTGACTGATGTGGCGACGGCAAGGTTGGTATATTTTGCATATTTTCATAGTTTGATGTCTTATGGCGTCCTACTTTGGGGATCTGCTGCCGATATAGATACCATTTTCATATTACAAAAGAGAGCAGTACGCGCCATCTATGACATGGGTCCACGCGAATCTCTAAGAGACTTTTTTAAAGAAATAGGTATTCTAACCCTGCCTTCGCTATACATTTTGGAAAATATAATGTATGTACGGAAGAATATTACTAAATTTAACTTAAAAAGTGATGTACATGAGTTAAATACTAGAAGTAAACATAAAATTGTTGTACCCGGGTTCAGATTAAGTAAAACTAACAAATCGTTCCTGGCAAATGGTGTCAGATTCTACAACAAAATTCCTAAAGTATTAACTGAATTACCACAAGGAAAGTTTAAACGTATAGTCAAGAGTGTATTAATTAAAAAAGCGTATTATAAAATTAAGGATTATGTAGATGACAAGGATGCATGGAGGCAAACAGCTCAGGAGCCTCCTGGCGACTACTAAACTTTAAATTCTTAGTTGTTAGCATTAGAATCATTGTAAAAAACTACTTTTTTTAAAAAGAATGCCGTGACGAGTTTCTTGCCCTTCTTCTTGCTCGGCCTATACCAATTTGGAACGGGCACGGTGGGTTTCTGGAAGATTCGTTGACTTTGAGCACGGATTGGGTCTGTTGGTGTCTTTGTCATTTATTATGTTCTGATAAAGACAGCATTAGTTTTAGTCTGTGATTCGGGTAGATGAATGTTGCAGAGGCCGGCTGTTAGAGTCATTTTAACTTTCATAAGTGCTCCTTTGGGGCCTATTTGAATAAAGACTTTTGAATTTGAATTTTGAATTTGAATTTGAACTACTAGAACTCACTCGAAAGTCACGACAAAACACGCTCACTATATCACTGCGTTTTTGAGAGTCCTTAAATGGCTGTGAGTTATTTTTTAGAACACTGATCACCGGATTCCGCGCACTGGACAATTTAAAGCCGTTTTCCCGATTGAAGTTTTTGTATTTTGATATTTCTATTGCTTCCTTGACCATTCTCAGTATATAATGGCGCTCAGTCGACAGAATACGTGCTTTATGGAACTCGATCCAGTGATTAGGACCCGAGTCTAGCAAATGTTCTGCTTCTACGGTAAATATCCCGTTACAATGTATAAAGAGACCAAAAGTGGCTGTGCCAGCGATAAATAAGCAGGCGTAGTAATGAACCAAGTTACATCCTCACCTGTGTGGCCTGCATTGCGCTCAATACCATGAGACATTATTAGTATAAGCCACTATTTCACTGACTACTTTGCTCATCAAATAGGAACAAAGTAATGCTTGCACATTACTGTTTGGTGGCAGACTACATGAGCAAATTGGTGGTACCTGCCCTGATGGACAATCGCTGAAGAGTTATTCCTACCACAGGCGGTTCATTCATATGTTGAAGAACCTCAGATTGTAATGTTCAAGTGAAACAGATGCCGGCAAAGAGTTCTACTCCTTAGCTGCATTATCAAGGTCGACTAAAAACCCTATTACGAAAGTTCTACCCAAAAACGTAGCTTATAAACCAATTTCTAATTCCAGGTAGCACGAGGCGTCTACATCTATTTCTTAGCGAAGATGTCTGAACTCCTCGACACAGTATTCTTCGTGATCAGAAAGAAAGAACGCCAGATTACCTTCCTCCATCTGTACCATCACACTGTGATGCCGATGATCTCTTGGGGAGCTACAAAGTACTACCCTGGGGGGCATGGAACCCTTATAGGGGTGATCAACTCATTTGTCCATATCATCATGTATTCGTATTATTTGCTTGCGGCAATGGGTCCGCAGTTCCAGAGGTATCTGTTTTGGAAAAAGTACATCACTACGTTGCAGATGGTAATACATTATTTCATTTAATTGAATGGTACATTTAGCAATTATTATAATATTATTACTTATAGAAGCTGTAACATAGTGAGCGAGTGTGGCCGAGCGGGTTTTTTGCGACTTTCAATCCGACGCTCCATAGTTCGAATCTCGACTCGGCCCGCACCAATGACTTATATCAAGTTATGTGCGGATTATTCACACTCGCTCTAAACCGATGAAGGAAAACATCGAGAGGAAACCCGCATTTCAAGAACCACAAAATTCGAGGACATGTGACATCTACCAAGCCGCACTGGGTCCACGTGGTGGATTATGGCTCTGAGAGAAGGCCGGTATCCCAGCAGAGGAAGCGTAAGAGGCTGATAATGATGAAAATAGTTATGTGCTCATAGTTAAATGAAAATGACGTGACTAAAATGAAAGCGGGCATGTTTCTTGGTAGAAAAATATTATTTACTGAGCTTAATCATATTAAAGTTAAAGTAAAGATAGTGACTAAACTAAATTAAAATAAATTACTTATGTAGTCTAGTTAATAAAACGTGTACCCTAGGATGATAATGTAAAGTATATTATACCGACAACTGTGGTCATTGCGATCTCGCCGCATGCACTCCCAATCCGGCAATCCCTGAGGAAGAGCGTCGGACACGCTCAAAAATGTCGACAAATGACGTGAATGATAGCCGGTTTGTTCAACAATTGATAATGTATAGATCGTAACTGTCACTACGCAAACGAAATAAAAAAGGTTGATCAGTGTTGATAAAGCAAAAACTAGACGTATGTTGAAGGAGCATTCTTTCCTCTTTACCTAATTAGACAAGAGGACTAAGTTTGATAATAATAGTAGTATTATAATTATAAACAGCAGGTCAGTTTATTTAGGTACATGTAATGTTCCAAATAAACTAGAAAAAAGCTGTCTGTAAATAGATAGCTATATATATTATTGGTTGGTTGCTTATTGAATCGAAGATACTAAAAGACGTAAAAGTAGTATAGTTTAGCAAATCAAATAATATCAGTAAAGGTACCACTGGCACTCTTATTTTTAAACACTGTTTAGTAAATAGTAAGAAACGCTGTTTTTCAGACAACCTTTAGATTAAGGGCCAATTTTTCAATTGCAGCATTAACAAACTGATTACTTCAGGATCGATAAATCTAACTGATCCATTATCTTGTGTTCTTTTCGGGTTTTTCTTTTCGAAATTAATGGACCGTTAGCTAACTAAGGCTTATTTCTTTAGAATGGCCACAATTTATTTACGTCTGTCTTCACCAGAGACTTAGTAGGCCAGTGATGATACAAGGAATTATCTAACAAGACGTTATCTGAGTATTGAAAGATCGGTCCTAAGAGAAATAAACAATCGTTTAAAATATTCGGCGTTATCATGTGATGTGGTATTGCTCATATATATAAATGTAGGCACTTTGCATTCGATTAACAAAAAAATCTAATCCACACAGAAACTATGCTATAATAAAATAGTCATTTGGTCTTGTAATAAAATATTGTTTTTTCTTCCACAGCTACAGTTCTGCATAGCCTTCCTGCATTCTTCGCAGCTTCTGTTCTATGACTGCGGATACCCTCGCTGGTCGGTCGTGTTCACTCTCCCTAACTCCATCTTCTTTTACTACCTCTTTTACGACTTCTATTATAAGGCTTATGGCAAAACCGGTGATAAGACAGATAAGAAAAAGTTGACCAACGGTCATTTGAATGGAGTAGCTAACGGCCATGCTATAAGCAATGGTGATGTGAAAAAGAAAGATTAAATTTGTGATTATATTAAGCTGATAGATCGATATAGCCGTAATGTTTTTGATATTTACCAAAAATGTGAGTAATCAATTTCAGGGTCGGTGCACAAAATGATCTAATTATAGTTCTATGCAAAACACATTTCAAGAGAGTTACTAACAAAGACAATTTTGATAAAAGCAACATCTTAGTTGACATTGTGTATGTCGATACTGTGCTTGCTCGTTTTTATTTCTTCGATCGTTTTGATCACCAATTTTTTATTGGACTTGATTATAAACCAACGAAAATAGCTATGAAAAGCTTTGTAAGCTGAGTCTAGCATCTTTGATTGAGCCAAAGCTAGTAAAAGACAAATTAAGAGAACTAAAAAGACTATCGAACATCGTTACTTGTAAATTTGTAAAATAAAATTGTAAATTTTATTAAACTTGTGACCGTTCTTATCATAACTTTAATTTCTGATACCAAATGAGATAACGATAAAACGGCTATCTTAGCAACAGCAATGATTTTGTATATAAATGATTATAAGTAGAAGCTTAAAAAGTAGTTTAGTTTTTTTTGTACATCATCATGATTTGTGAAGTGATATGATTTTTATTAACTAGAGCTTATCATGAAAATGTTTATTTAAACGGTTAATGATAATGTTAATGTTATAAATATCTACCATATAGGAATAATACCAATGGGGAGGTGTAGCTAAGGTTACATTGTTTACAATTATAAGAAAACTTAGTAACAAAATTTAAAGGAGCAATTAATAACTGCAATATTAATAGGTAGTTAAGAATTATGGCACAAAGGATTTTATATTGTGATCTTAAAAAATATATATAACTTCTTATTCCTATAATTTTACTTTTCTTGACGATGGTAGTTTTTTTTATATGCTAGGCAATATTCCAATTCTACAGATATAATCTGGGAAAAATTTAAAACTCATTGGGAATTATGAAACAATCTACCAGTGACGTTTAGTTGTAATTAATAATTATTAGCTAAACAATATTAATTCTACTGTATCAGGTAGCAACTTTTTTATATCTCGTAATTGTAAAGTTACTTGTATATAGAGAATAGATTTAAATACTTTAAACTATTGTACTGTTAAAGAAGTTATATGCTCAATATCTTGTTATATCTAACAGGGAATCCAGCTAGTGGTTAAAATCAACTTTGCTTATTAAGAAAATATTATACACGTAGTAAATGGTGCTAGTTATAATTTTTAAATGGCTTCCAAAAAAGTAGGGGTCACAATTCGTCTGTACTGTTTTTGTGGCAATGTCGCACAAAAACAGCCCTAATTTGTGTCTCGGAAATATGAGACGGTGCCAAAGTAATTGTAATTGTATTGCTTATATTTTATTTCTGTTATGTGAATTTAATTAGTGTTATTGGTTTACTGTGCTAATTAATTAATTAAATAAATAAATAAATATTATAAAAAAAACATTTAAACAACTGACATTAATTCAGTTAAATGTCATGTCTTTTTGAAATAAAAGTGTCAATTCTATAAAATCCATTAATGTTTTATCTATTCTTTAATTTATTTAACTACCTTAAACAATATGAATTTCATTTAAAAAGTTACCATAAACCTTAGTTAGCAAAACTGGGATTCCATGATATAAAATATTATATAGCAAATATAAAATATAGAAATCTATAAATAATTATAAATTTAGATTAAATTTTACATGCAACATAATAATATTAATATTATACTCTTCCAAAGCGGGACACGGGGCTTTCGGTACATAAACAATAGTTATTAAATTTATAATAAACATACGTTTCTCGAAACCCATTTTTTCATTTGATTTTATTATTATACCATAATCTCAATTTTCATAATATTATTATGGATTTAGCTCTGATATTCCACTATTTGCAAAAGATATGGAATGTTTTAGGTCTTTCAATAAAGATTTCATAACCTGTCCAAAATCTGACAATTATTTTGTAACTAATAAAACATAATTTTACTATGATGGAGCTTTTGAACAGATAATAGGTATTGATAAGATGTTTGTAATAATAATTTAGTAGTTTTGGCTTGAGCTAAATATATACCATTTAATAAAATTTATTTGAATTATTAAATATTTAGACAATTAAAAAAGACATCTATTTAAAATATTTACTTAACAGAGATTTCGTAGAAATTCTTAATGAAACCAACCAAAGTTCCCATTGAGCATCTTCCTAAACTGTCCCATCTATGTCCCTTAACAGAACAAATGTACATGTATTGATATAACAAGTTTATAATTGTTCATTATATTGTCATTACAACGTTGTCGTTTAATTTTAAACCTTTATGATCCATTCATGAATATTAATTACTGTCTTTCAAGTCAAATGGAATGAACTCTAAATTCTTGATTTGTTATATAATAAGTTGGCACTTGGCCGCAATGTTATCTGATGTTAAGAAACTGATTAACGTGAAGCACGTTTTCCTAAAAGATATATTTTGCTCCCTTATCTAAGTGTCCGTCTGGGTTGGTACCTATTGTTCGTAAGAATTACTGCGTTCCCGTGTGATAAGCAAAGTAGTCAGCAAAATTATTGAACTTATGAGACTTAATACCTTATGTCCCAGGGTAACGAGCGTGATTCAGTGCCGCGCAGCCTTTGTGCTTGTGTGAAGTTCTGAGTGGCATTTCAATTGTTATGAGCTGGCATTATGCTTACGATCAGGGAAATGACCCGCTCATCACGTTACTCAATAGTAGCAAAAAGTAGCACCAGTGACAGAGAAGTTGAAAAGGAATCGTTGATTTGGTCCATCTAGGGCATGTTAGAAGAAGTGTTGAATAAGTCTTTATTAAGGGTTAGGCGACTAAAGTCTAAAAAGATAATTGACAAGGTAGATTAATAACTACTGAAATACATAAATAAACACTACATCTAAACTAGCTACAAAGAAAAAACGACGAAAATGATGAGATGCATATTACTAAGACAGTGATGAATATGAAAGTTGAGGGATAGAATGGTAGAGGAAGATCAAAGAAAAGATGGATGGAAGGTGTGATTTGGCAGATATGAATGAATTGAAAGTTTATAGAACGCTGAAGGCTCACAGGAGAGAGTGGGATAAAAACACTTACTGTGCGAACCAAAATAAAATGAGATAAGGCAAGGAGATAATGAACTATAAAGAACGTAACTGGTAATTTTTCTGTTCTCCCTTTAAACAAATCATCACTTGAGATCAGGTGGGATTGTCGCCAGATGTTAAGCTAGATGCGAGAACTTATTCTTACATATAAAAACAGGAAATAAAAAAACGGCGGATATTTTACTGTTTTATTGTAAATTAGTCTTAAAGAATAACTTTTTTAAAATCCCAGTAGCAATCTTCAAAATTTAAGGTATAACACATGTTGTTAACGATACAAGACGATTGTAAAACCAAACTGGAACGTTATCAAATTATCATTATCGAACCCGTTAATGGCAGAAGAAAAAATGTGTGCACCTCATAATTTGAAACGCTGGTATAAAAATTCATTTATATATTACGTCCTGATATATTAGATCGATGTGCGTTAGACAATAGTAACATGACTTAGAATTAATACATAACTAAACAATGATCGGTCTTTATTAGAAACGGGCAAATAAGCCTTGATCACCCCTCTCTCCCTCTCCTCTAAATGATAAAAATATGCACTACTTAACTACTCCTCACTGAAGTAATGGACAAACGTCACGAGAAGAATCTCGTAACGTTTGTATAGAAATACTGCTAGTAGACTATGCCATATATGTTATTATATATACATACATAGTTTAAATGCATGGACAGGCCACTTTTCTAAAGAACACCAGAAACAATCAATCTTGATTTACAAAGTTAAGAAAGAATAACTCACCATCCCCTATTTACATGTGTTTAAAGAGAGTTGAGGTACTTCTAACACACACAATCCCAATTATGATTGGTTTACCTACCATCTCTTGTTTTTCAACGGGCAAAATGCCTGTTCTATCTAGCTACTGCATAAACACAACTTCTACGAGAATATTATGTAACTTAGCTACAAACAGATAATCTAGAAACCGTTGCTGTAGGCCTCTACATGATATATATCGATCCAAATCTTCTAACCCATAATTTGTCTTAAATTCTTTCCAATATAAGTATGTATGAAAGCACTTCACATGACTTCGGTTTTGTTTTTTACGTTTTATTATTTATTATTAAACTCTTATGTACAATTATGTATTGTAATTTTGTTACGGTTGATTTGACATATTATGTTTAAAGATCTATTCTATTAATTATAGTATAATTACCCAAACTACATTAATTTATTAATGAATATTGTTCAATTCCAAACTGTTATGTTTGAATACAATATTTGAATCTATCAAATAAATAAAAAGTTTATATCAAATCGAAAGGAGTCGTAACGTACGCTTTGGGTGGCCTTTTTTCCTCAAGCTTATCCAACATTTCAAGTCAATTGCATCAAAAAATTTGAACAACTAAGATCTTTACAAGTTATTTTGAGATATTAGCTATTAAGTATCATAAGCTCAGTAATTTCATTGATATTATTAAATTTATTTGTCAAATTGTCCTTATCACTGTACAGTAGTGGGTTCATTGATAATTTGTACAAAAAGTTATGTCAATAAATGATTTCTTACTTCACTTTTACTTTACTTAGCTTCAACAGGCAATCTGGATGCAGTATACATCAAAATATGTTTTATAATAACCTATTTTGATGTCACTGCAAGGGCAAAATCCCCATTTATTTATATATACTAAAAATATTAATCGTTCTTAATAGTACATTTACCATTCAGTTGGCTTTTTTCAGTGCCATTTGACACATATTTACCATTTTTACAAATTACACTACCATTTGACATGGACGTACCATTCGAAACAGCTTTTATACTATCTAATCTATCCATAACTTTGTAATTTAGTTTTCCATTCGACATGCTTGTCTTAATTATATCAAAATCTCTCATTGCCTTCTCACATCTTCTCTTCATATAGCTTTGTCTGTAAAAGTTCAAGAACAGCAGGAGGAAAAAGAATGTGTTTGATGAGACAAAAATGATGACTCCTCGTGAAGGAGGGCATTCTGACACCCTTACTGTAGCCACGTACTGTATTAGTATAGATATAAATTGGATCTGAAAACAAAAAAGAAGCTTAGGTATTGTGACCTACATATATTGTCTTGAGAGCAAACAAATAATTCATCGTCTTCATCGTCATCATCAACATCTACGCCACGGGAGCAGCTTTGGCTGTGAGCCAAAGCCATATTAGGCTGCTTAAAGGAATATGTCTAATTAACGTCAGCAGGAGAAATACACAATACACTGAAGCGAAACAAGAATAAGAATGATCTGTATGTAAATTGGTTGCAAAGCACCAAGAGTTTCAGCAGTTGAACTTAAGATATAGATGTATGATTCATTTGATGTTGAATGATTCCAATCCTCTAGATTATGTTTTTGGAATCATTAAACATCAATAGAATTGAAATAATAGTAATATTTTCAATAATTCTAAGCTTAGAGGCATTGAGTTTATCGTCTTCAAATATTAGTCGACTTAATTAGTTAGTCTGTTTAATAGTAATGCCATTTCATATATTTTTTCTTCTAGATAATAATTTCCATGCACTTACATCATTAAATACAGCGTTGTTAATACTGATTGAAGACAATACTGATTTCAATAAATTAAAATTATTTATCCATATCAATTGCCTTATTTCCTTAAACTTAAATAAAGTTTTAGTTATAATACTGATTCACATTATGATTACCGTGTTAGCAGGTGTATCCATGCGGACATGTTTGAAAGTATGTAGTTCAGAATTGATTACCCACTGAATTGTTTTTGAACAATTTTAATATATTTGATTGATGTTTGTGATAGCGATGTCGACCACCAATCAGTGATAGAGGGATCAAATTCTACAATGAGTTTCATTTTTCGATGAAGAAATTTGACATGAAAATTTGTGATTACAACAATTTTTTTCTAGTGCTTTTCTAGTTAGTTCAGTTTTACCACTTTTGTTAGTACCTCAATAGCTTATTAGTACCTCAATTTTAAAATCCCTCGACCTATTGATAAAAAACAAAAAAATATCTCAAAACTGCTTACCAATTGGAATTTGGTCATATACTTCTTCCAAGTCAAATATTTGGCGACGTGTGGTCCTAAAGCAGCCAGCCCATAGTACGTATACATAAAGACGTGCACCAAAGAATTGAGGAACCCAGTAAAAATTAGGATATGTGATGGCCAGTACTTCAGCATAGCCCATGTTCCTATCACCATGACGGAGTGATGATAAAGATGGAGGAACGTGATCTGATTGTCTTTTTTTCTCAGCACGAAAAAAACTGTGTCTAAGAGCTCGGTTAGTTTGGCGGAGAAGTAGAGATAGGTGCCGAAGAGTATCTGTAAGAGAAAAATCTTACTTAAATATGGTTTTATTGCGTTTACTTCAAACAAAAGTTTCGAACCAAAGTGCGTCAAAGAATTTGACCGTATCTTTTTGTTTTAAGTTATTTGATAGCGAGACGAGCTCGTCGTTTGCCTGATGAAGCATAACGCCGGCCAAAAACAATTGCAGTGCCACTCAGAACTTTGAAACACAAAGTCCTGCGCGGAACTGCAGTGAGACATTAGGTATTATAAATCTCATAAACCCAGTAATTTCACTGGATACT
This sequence comes from Crocallis elinguaria, assembly GCA_907269065.1. NCBI lineage: Eukaryota > Metazoa > Arthropoda > Insecta > Lepidoptera > Geometridae > Crocallis > Crocallis elinguaria. The sequence goes on along the minus strand of OU026079.1, from coordinate 2,157,554 downwards.
CTGCTTATCAAACAGAAACACAGTAATGCTCGCACATTACTGCTTGGCGGCTGACTTCACGAACAAAGCGGTGGTACCAACCAAGACGGACACTCGCAGAAGAGTTAGTCCTACCACCTAGTAAAGATCTGATGGGTTTTTTATTAATCCCGAACAAGCGTATACTGGACGCCTAATGCGTATTCCGTTGTGGTGTGAAAGAAGGACAGACCAATAATCCAATAAACCAACAAACACTTTCGCATTTATAATATTAGTATGATTACCTATTGTATCTGATTATGTTTTTAAGAAACCTAATTATTAGTCCTTTTTGGTTTCGTATTGTATGAAAAAACTTAAATTGTTTTGCAAATTCTAAACGATACCACGGCCATGTTTTGTTTTAAAATTTGAACAATTAATGCGTAGATGGTAAAGCGTTTTACATTTCAATGAAACAATTACAGTTTTTGCCAGTATTAAGAATTTTTTTATACTAATGAGCTAGGTTTTCTTCCTAGTTTTTTATACGTAATAGATACAATGAAATTAATCTTTTATGGTGTTAAGTCGTTGACTAATACATTTTACTCATCATTTTAGTGTTATTTTGCAACATTTAAGCGAGATTGTTGGAATTAAATATTGCTATTTTTAACAGCCGCTGTTTACCAGTTTCTCTCGAGGAAACCTACAAATGTTATACAAATATTATTATTGTTTTTACTATTTCCACATTCGCGCTTGTGTGTTTGTTTTGTATTCGGTTGCAACACCCCCCCCCCCCCCGCTCGAAATGAAAGTTACATACAAACTTCAAATTTTATTTACCCTTTTAAGCGTTAATTTAAAAAAAATCAATAACATTTTTATGCTTATTATATCTGAAACTACGGATTTCACCTATAGAAACAGGTATTATCTAAGAAGGTTAAATTAAAAGCGTGATTTTGGCACCCGCCTGTGCTTGGTACCCGGGGCGGACCGCCCCTGCCGCCCCCCCCGTTACGCCGCCATGCTAAAGGGAAGAGCTCTGAGCGGGCGAATTTGCCTGGCTAGAAACGCAGCTTAGAATCTATCCCACGGCCTAGTCGAATGCAGTCATTACATGAGTGTAACCGGCAGCTCTACCTACCTGAGAGACAGTATTAATCTAGATATTATATCGTATACACCATTTCCAACCACATCGTTGCTCGAGATCAGGTGAGATAGTGGTAAAACGCCAAAGTAACGAGTATGTCAAAATCTGTATTGTACAAATCGTGCTTCGATTTGGAATATTTTAATTTTAGAGTTTTTTTATTCGGAAAATCCATGAAATAGATTTCAGGTCACGCTTCATACCAGGCAAGATCACCTGGCCCGCTCTGAGGATCCTCCCTTTTGAATGGACGAGAAGTACACATCCTCTAAGTGATTCATTGTTGGTTACGAATAAAGTCGCGGGCACAGCTAGTTTGTAAATAAACCTTGCAATTACCGTGTTTCTCGAAGCGTAGTCGTTCATGTAACATTTTTGTGGAACCAGCCCCATGTCCAGCAAGTTGAGAAAGTACTGTAAAAAAAGAACTTATTAATATATAAAACCCAAAAATCATATTGTAGTGATCTTTAACATGTCACATGTCCTCGAATTGTTGAACATGCGGGTTTCCTCACGATGTTTTCCTTCACTGATTTAGAGTGAATAATCCGCACATAACTTGTTATAAGTCATTGGTGTGGGCCGAGTCGAGATTCGAACTATGGTGCGTCAGAAAGAACGTCGCACAAGTTCCTGCTCGGCCACACTCGCTATGATAAATATCAGTGACTATAGCTAAACAATCTACGTCTTTCTTTAAACTTCATCTCTGCCAATTTTAAACTCAATTAGTTAAGAAGCTTTGTTCCTCTTTTTAGACAGTGTTACTTTTAGATTTAACTATTTATAATTATTCCGTACCATCATTAAAATTTTGAACATTAATAAGACTTTTTCTCAAGGTGTCACAGGCCAGGAATGTATCATTAATCACAAACCAAAATGAAGTTAAATATAAAAATTTAAGTTCAGAATAGCGACCGACCCGCAAATGCGTCTGTTTGAACCAACGTGGACCCCTAGTCGATGGTTGGAACTTGGAACTAATTAAGTGGAAATCACGCAAACAATTTTGAGCCTACGGAAGTAAGCGCAGTACAAGGTATAATGCGTTTCAAATGAGCATAAGATCGAAAATCCGCCATCATGAACCACATTAGTCAACAACAAGAATTTTAATATCGGATGCAAAAAAGGAATGGACATCTTATTGAGAAAAGTTGTATTTTTTATATTTCGCAGCATACAAACAGGATAGAAACTCACGTCTAAACTCAGTCACGCCTCCAATCTTATTCTTATTTGAAACACATTATACGCATGTGTATTGTAGAGAATCGTGGAAGAGGATAGGGGAGGTTAATGGTTTCTCACGCAGCACCGCACACTCGTTCGTAGTGACATGAGTTAGTGTGAGTGCTATGTTCATAAATAAACAGGTGGGCCTTCTGCGTTATCCGATCAACTGTACCATGCGCGGTTTCATGCATGCATCCACGTTCAAAGAGCTAATATGGATTTGCGCGACGTATACTAGGCAATAGAACTTTTACGTTGCATTACTTACCCTTCCAACCAAATATACCGATAAAGCCACCTGTACTCCATTGTACACTAACATTATTCGAGTTAATTTGTACGCCTCTCTCTTCCTCATGTACGCTGGTCCCACCTTCAGTACAAATACCAGGTAGAGGGCCAGTATGATCAGGACTGGCCCCAAAGACGCCATCAATGGGAACTCATCTGTTTCTGAATCTGGAAAATGAAAAGGATTCTTAAGAACTACAAAATATATCAATTTTGTCGTATGTATTGTAAATAATTATTATTATTTTGCTACATACAATTTTTGCAATGTTTTATACTTTTTAACCTACTTCCAAAAAAGGAGAAGGTTCTCAATTTTAATGTTTGTTACCTCAGATCTCCAGCATTTATAAACCGATTTGGAAAATTCTTTTTTATTTGTAAGGATATATTTTCAGATTGGCCTCATAGAAAATTCGTCAAAATCGGTTCAGTAGTTTGTGACTGAAGTCGGTTTGTCGCTTTTTTAACCAACTTCCAAAAAAGGAGAAGTTTCTCAATTCGATGGGTATTTTTTATGTTTGTTACCTTAGAGATCTACGTAATTTTGAATTAAAAGTTCCGATGACTTTCGCATATTGTAGCCTGATTTAATTTATAAATTAAGTCTGAATAGGTACTGGTTAAAATTCTTCTAAAACACTCAAGTTTTAGCTTCAATTCATCAGTTGTCACAATTGTTTTTGGTGTTTTTTGTGTTATTTGAAATTTCACACAATTGTTATCAGTAGGTATTCAACATAGTAAATATTACCGCCAAGCAGTAGTGTGCAAGCATGACTGTGTTCCGGTTTGATGAGCAGAGTATCCAGTGAAATTACTGGGCTTATGAGACTTAATACCTAATGTGTCAGGGTAACGAGCGCACTGCAGTGCCACGGAGGCCTTTGTGTTTCAAAGATCTGAGTGGGACTGCAATTGTTATGGGCCGGGGTTATACTTACCATCAGGCAAACGACCAGCTCGTCTCGTTACCAAATAACATTAAAAAAAGTTAGTTCTATTTTTCTATTAGGTACGCGGCAATTTTAGACATCCTACAAACTGCTCTTGACATTCCCTTTCTGAGATGGTACCTACATTTAAATGAATTATGTAATCTATGTGATATCTAAATACCTTCACATAAGTCTTTCCGCTATGCCAATATTTGAATTTCACAAATAAACCTTTATTTGCCATTTGTTTAGCAAACATTTTAGGATTCTGTCTGTGTACCTCAGAACAAAAATACAACTCATGAATAAAATCATTTTTCTGAAGATTAAATGAACATTGGAAAAAATAAGATCAACAGTTCAATAACCCTTAAAATAATTCAAGCTTCATCACCATCATCATCATCATCAGCTGGAAGACGTCCATCACTGAACATAAAGCTCAAGCTACACCATCAAAATGATCATGTGACTTGCTGCTTCTACACTTATAAGCCAATTACACACAAGGAGTCTATAATTTGTCGTTACATTCGACTGCGAGCCAGCAAAATTGCAACGTAGTAAGTTCAGCCACACATTGGGCCAGCGAACTCATCTAGCAACGCGACCACAAGCTGCAGGCAGGATTTTTCATACATTTTGTAGGGTATCGGCAAACTTAGCGTTTGAATAGCCGCGACCGAACAACAAGCAGAGGCGATGGCAACGTTTGTAGCTCGCCTCCCGCGCACACTCGACCACAAACGCCGTCACAAAATAGAGAGGAACAGAAAGGGCACTTGGGCGCGTAAGGACGGCCTAACAGCCCGAGCGCCCCTTCTGTCTTCTGTATTTTGTGGCGACCAGTGGCTGGTGGGCGCTTCTTGTAGCTGCATTCGGTACCAATGTGTGGCAGCTCTAAGTAGCGTGCTGTACACGTTATTACGTTCCAATTTGCTGGCTCGCAGTGTATAGGAACGACAAATTGAAGGTTGAATTGGATCGTGAATAAAGGCTATATAAGTTAAAAGTCTTGTTCTTGTTCGAAACACAAAGCCGATTGAGAAAAAGGGCTTTTAAATACTGTATCTAATGTAATTAATAATTTAAGTATGTTTGAAAATTAAGTAGGTACTTGAGCTCGTGAGCTGTTTCCATATAGTAACCGCTAGTACGTATAAATTGGTACGGAAGCCTTGGTCTAATGTTACTCACTCTTGGCCGTACTATTTTACTATGTTTGTAAACCATTTACATATTCATGAAGCAAAAACAGGTAGGCTTATATGTAAAGAAATAGCTAATAATACATTTACAGGATGTATAGGTAGCCACCTTATTACGTATTTCGAAAGCAATTATGTACATCATATCATATGTATTATAAAAACCAACTAGCTACTGCCCCGCGGTTTCACCCGCGCGGAGATATTGGATTTCATGGTTTTTATTTTTTTGCGCGGAACCCTAATTCTTTTTCCAAAATAAATGTAGCCTATGTTACTCCTTGTAACATCAGCTATCTGCCACTGAAAGTCCCGTCAAAATCGGCCCAGCCGTTTCGGAGATTACCCGGAACAAACAGACAGACAGAAAGACAGACAGACAAAAATTTAAAAAATGACTGTTTTGGTGTAGGTCCCGTATATACTTTCATATGCATTTAGTAAAAAGCTGTTATTTTGATATTACAAACAGACACTTCAATTTTATTTAGTTGTATAGGAGATATAGATTAATTTATAAATCTAATTCACAGTAATGTTTATATAATATCGTTTACTTATTAAATGCTGGTCATTGCAGCGCAACACTTGAGAACTGCTGGATCTATTCGGTTTTTTAATATTTGTAATTGTCTGATGGGAAAAGTTGCCAGGAAAATTTGAAAATTTGGGATTTTTTTATGAACATAACAACAACATTTTTCAAGACCTAAATTAAAATGTATTAAAACTTGAACAGAACGACGTCTTTTAAGTCATAAATATAAAGTATGTTGTACGTAATGTGTTTAGATAATTATGATGAATTATAAACAATTTAAACACAAATATACGGCCCCCCGTCCCCAGCAGCTACGGTATCCATGGTCATGGTAGCGGCCTCTGTAACGGCGGAGCAGGGGGTGCGAAGAATCCCCGGCAGAGATCCGGCTACCAATCCAAGAGGCGTTTGTCGGGGGAGGCCTATGTTCAGCAGTGGACGTCTTCCGGCTGATGATGAACAGTTGTATCTAAATGCAGCTTAATTTTAAAAAGTTGATTGACAATGGGATATTTTGTTTACCCGATGTGTGGCCGACCGTATAACGACTGGTTGCTAACGAAAATAACGCGTAAAAATAGAACATTTAATTAAAAATATGCCTTAAAATAATGTAGTTTATATTAAAATTGAATAATCACCGTCTTCCATAATGTTATTTGCAATTACGTGACTTATTTTGTTAAGTTTTGTCTATAAGTCAAAGGTCTAAATAAGACAAAAGGGGTTTGGAATTGGTTCGGAAACGGGGAATATTGTAGAACTTTTGTGAAATCTGAATACTGTGCTCTGGATCTGAAGTGTCAGATAGAGAGACGTGTTTTAGTGAAAAACAGGTAAATTAGTATGCGAACTGCCAGTTTTTTTTTAATTTGGTAACGAGACAAGCTGGTCGTTTGCCTGATGGTAAGCATAACGCCGGCCCATAACAATTGCAGAGCCACTCAGAACTTTGAAACAGAAAGACCTGCGGCACTGCAGTGCGCTCGATACTCTGAGACATTAGGGCTCAGTAATCACTCACTGGCTACTTTGCTCATCAAACCGGAACTCAGTAATGCACATGCACATTAGGTACTGCAAAGATCATTTCGATAAACGGCACTGTTTCACAAAGCGTGAAGACATTAATTAGTCGTTTTGAACACAGTGGTCAGTGACACTAACTTTATAATTTGTGTAAATAAATGGGTAAATATGAATAAGTACATACGTTCAACAGAATGTCTGCTGAAGGTGGGGGGGTCAATCATTTTGATGAGATATAATTTGAAATGTAAAAAACAAAATAAAGTTGTGGCTTGTTCTGTGGGATGAGTCTGTGAGGTTGCCTGCGCTGAAATAGGTGGGTTTATAATTATAGGCAAGTCTGCCTATTTTTCACATGCCTATTTTAATATGAGACGGAATTGGCAGGTGTCGGAGTCTCATTTCATAGACCGTTTTATAGTCATCAAACACTCATTATAATATTCCAGGGTTTTTTACTCATATCTTAAGAACAAGAATTTTAAGACAATCAATTTACTTGCTAAAGATGTATTTCATGTAAATTGACAAGATAGAGTGCAGTATACATTACCGCATTGCGGCATGCAAAAATTAAAATTACAGTCATGATTGTTTCAAAATGACCATTTAAAAATAATAATCACAATACAATTCAAATCACAATTCGCTATGACCTACACATAAATATTACAATGTAATAAGAATAAAGCAAATCATAAATGATTCTAAAAGTCACATATCTATTGTGATACGATTTAATAACTAGGTACTAATGGAGTAATTAAGCATATTAGATCATAATTAAAATACTTGTAAGTGACTCATACCACTACACTTAGGTACATTTATTGTAATTTTGCTTGCAAACTGCATCCTTCAAGTTCAAATACTCTCTTTCAGCAGCCACACTTGAGAATAGATTAGGTACACGTAAGTAAAGTAAAAAGTAAAAATCATTTATTGACATAACTTTTTGCACAAATTATCAGTGAACCCATAGGCTGCCGAACTAGTAAAAACTGTGTTAACGTGTTTACCAACCTGAGATCAAGTGGCAAGATCGGACATACCTTGCCTGGATTGTCTACCGTCTACCTCCATTATACGGATGGCTAAATAAGAAAAGTTGTACCTGTTGACTTTCTTGATTTAATTCCAAGGTGAAAGGATACCAATTGGGATGTTGACTGATTTTGGGAAAGTGTTTAAAACGATGCGTATGGGCCTAATATAACCCAAAATATAAATTTACTTTTTAAACAACTAATACTTTAATTTTCATGTATTTTAAATGCCGTTTTAAATTTCGTTCCAAAACGCCAATACTGGTCAAGAGGTCGGTGTGACGTCACGTGCTCAATACCACAGAGTACTTTTGTATAACACTGTAAAGTGACAAGTTGATTCGATGTTTTCTGTTTTTCACGGCACAGATGATTCACAGAAATCACTCTAAAATACTAAGCACAACCATGAAGCAATACCATCTTGATGGTATGACGGTAAAAAATTAGAACAATAATTATTAAAATTGTTTTTAAAATTATCCAACCATTCATTTTTAACCGACATAAATAAGGAGGAGGTTCTCGATTCTTTTGTTTTTGTGGCGATGTTACTCGATTTCTCCGCTAGTAATTGTCAATCGATTTAAATTATTCTTTTTCCATGAGTGGGGTAAACAAACTTTAAATTAAATTACTGTGCTTATGAGACTTGCAGTGGAATTGTAGTGCCGCCACTCATCACTTTGAAATACATACGCCTGCGTGGCCCTGCAGTGCGCTGGTTGCATTGAGACATTATATATTAAGGCTCTTAAGGCCAGTAATTTCACTGTATACGTTGCTCATCAAACCAAAATGCTTGCACATTACTGCTTGGCGGCAGACTTCACGAGCAAAGCGGTGGTACCAATCCAGATGGACGCTCGCATAAGAATTAGTCCTACCATCTAGTAATCTCCTTGAAAACCCTAGAAAAGTGTTTAAAACACCGATTTACATACAGCAACCGATTGTCTACTTCGGGAGGTAGCTAGCAGGTGAGCTCAAGAAAATGCCCTATCACCAAAATGCATCAGGGCTTTCATTGAAAGCTCACTGTAGGAACCATCGACCTAAAGATCAATAACTGACGTCACTCACTTACATCGCTTCAAAATTAAATTGCAAAATGAATAAATAGAAAAAAAACACAAAAATACAATATTGCATGTACTCACATTTACTCTTATTCAAGTCCCAGTCCGGATTTTTCAAGCCGATTACAGAGTTCATCTTGGATTTTCAAATCTGGAACGAAAGTTTAAAAAAATACTCCTTAACAAAATCACTTTACCACTCTAACTAAGCGCAAACATTAAAATGGCATTTCCTAAATGAGGTCTTAATGATCGAACGAGTAATTTAGCAATGGGGAATTTAACTCGCCGCAGAATATAATAATGATTCTTATGTTATTTACTAATTGCGTCATCTTTGTGTCGTCGGAATTAATGACAATGTACTTAGACTATGCCGTGTGCCCTCAACGTGCCGCGAGCTCTCAACGCATAACTAGTACTATCCCACCCGTCTCTTCACGTGGATGCTGTAAAGCTGCCATTAGATGGTAATAAAACGGTAAATAAAATGGTGGAAAAATAACCAAGGTTTTTGCAACAAGCGCGGATTACGAGGTATTAGATCTTTAAGCGCGGCTTCAAGTCCATCAAAAATCTATGAAACAGACATGAACAGCAGTTCGGCCAGATAGTGCTGTGTCTTTCACTCCTTCGAAGCCCTGCTGTCTGGGCTCATAGCGACGACTGCTCCGCGTTATGAAAACCGTAGACGCTCATGCAAACGTGCGTTTGCTTGTCAGAATAACAACGCTTTTGCATCAAGCGCGGATTTCGAGTGTCTCGTAATTGACGCTTGATGCAAAAGCGTTGTTATTCTGAGAAACAATCGTACGTTTGCATAAGCGTCTACACTGCCCCTTACTATATATATATCACTATATCACTTGTGCACCACCGCGTATTTACCGTGACTTCGGCATTCAACATGCAGTGGTTGTGAAACTATTTTTTCGAGTAGAGGTCGTAGAAGCGGCATTTATCGTGGTTTTTCTATGGTTTGTGCGTGGTCCATGATTGATGCGTAACCATCAATCAAGCATTACCGTCTAATAATCTCCGAAACGGCTGGACCGATTTTAACCGGACTTTCACTGGCAGATAACTGATTTTATAACGAGTAAATTAGGCTACGTGGGCGAAACCGCTGGGTACTCCTAGTTAATAATGAATATTATTAGAATATTTATTATTATTTGTAGAAAATATTTTTTCGGTATAATATAGGCTACTTTTTACGTTGGAAAAAATGCTCTTTTTCAAATTGAGAGTGGAGACAGTACTGCTCTTTCATTGCAATTTAATATTTTTTATATAAAAAAAACGTTTGTAATTAGTCTTCATTTAAACAGCTGTAAATTAACAATTACCATTATATAATAGGTAGACCAATTCGATAACTATGATGCTGTGCAAGTTTCACACAAGTGACAGCTGTCTAAATAAATACATTGTAAATAAATAACTTGTCATTTTTAAACCAATGACACCGCACGTCATTAAATAGTAGTCAACGTCTAATAAAACATAGACAATGGTGTCAATTCTATCATTTTATAACTAAACTAATTTTAGTTTAGCTCTCTCTCTTTCCAATGCATAACATGAGAAAGAGACGGAAGATGTCTGACAGATCTAAATTTTGTTTTAGAGCTGTCAAATATCTGTCGATTTTGATAAATTAGATGCCACTGAATTCATTGCCATACACTACACTCAAGCAAGTGGATTAATTTGACAGGTTTAAAATATATTCCATCTCTTTCTCATGTTATGCTTTGGAAAGAGAGAGAGCGAAACTAAAATTAGTTTAGTTATGAAATGATAGAATTGACACCAATGTTCCACCACCGTCTCCATGCCCTTTATACCTTAAATTACTGGTATTATTATATGAGACTTAATACCTAATGTCTCAGGGTAACCAGAGCACTGCAGTAGTACCACGTAAGCCTTTGTATTTCAAAGTTCTGAGTGGCACTGCGATTGTTATGGGCCGGCGTTATGCTTACCATCAGGCAAACGACCGGTTCGTCTCGTTATCAAATAATATTAAAAAAAAACTCTAATTTAAGGCATATTCTAAAGAGCTGTTCTCAATATAATATTCTTATAATGAAACTGTAACATGTCCAATTCTGTTCATTGAAGATATTTTGAAAATTCTTTTTGGAGGACATTCTGTAATCGATAAGTTAGTGGGAGGACTAACTCTTCTGCGAGTGTCCGCCTGGGTTGTTACCACAGCTTTGCTCGTGAAGTCTGCCGCCAAGCAGTAGTGTGCAGCATTACTGTGTTCCGGTTTGATGAGCAGAGTATCCAGTGAAATTACTGGGCTTATGAGACTTAATACCTAATGTCTCAGGGTAACGAGCGCACTGCAGTGCCGCGCAGGCCTTTGTGTTTCAAAGTTCTGGGTGGCACTGCAATCGTTATAGGCCGGCGTTATGCTTACCATCAGGCAAACGACCAGCTCGTCTCGTTACCTAATAACATACAAAAAAAAACTGAAGCTAAAACATTTTTACCTTCTTACATTTTTGTCTGTGTTTCTATATCTTGGTCGTGCGTCACGCCGAAACTACAGAATGAATTCAAATGAAACTTGGCATGATTTGTGTTCAACTGTTCATGTTCATACTACGAGGTAGCACATAGGATACTTTTTATCCCGTTATTAGGCACGGTTCCCTTGAGAGAGGGGATGTAAGCCAAAATGTGTACTTAGTTGTAATTTGCGTCGTCCGATTTCATCAAAGACTAATAATCTGTGGATTTCATGCATTCTTTTTTTTGCTAGAAAGGATATTTGCCCGTTAACATTTAAAGGTACTTAGTGCAGTAATTACGGACGTCACAACCTTCAGTATTAGGTCCACTTATAATAAAACTGTTACAGGACTAATTTTGTACATCTTACTTCGTATCCTATCCTACTATGTTGTGACTGTGTTCGTGTTTGCGTGTGAATGTTTGTTACCACGTAGCTTTGTTACTACTGCACCGATTTTGATGAAATTTGAAGTATAGATATTAGATAGTTAACATTATAGAATAACACATAAGTTGATCTAACTTTCAAAAAGAAACCCCTAAGGGGGTTAAACAGGATGGTAAATTTTATTCCTTGTATCGATTCAGTCAAACCTCAGTACAAATAAACTTTAATTTACAAATAAAAGAAAATAACAAAATAGTACACGTTCTGAATGTAACCTTTCATAGTAAATTATTATTCTAAAAGTATTCTAGCGAACGATAATTATTATAAACTCAACTTTATTTACATTTCGCGTGCAGAAAACTTATAACTAGCATTACATAAATGATGTAACTAAATAATTAAAGATGGCGAAAATCATCGAGGTAATATGTACTAACGGACTAGAGGAGCTATGTGAAACAAAACTGTTGTTCCTGTAATGTTCTGGATCTTCCATAAAACAATTCGTTGTAGAAACTATTGATTTACATTTATTTCTTTTAACTTATTGTTTATGTTTAAGGGCAAGATATACTCGATATGCTGCAATATTAGAACAAAAGTTATTACCTGAGCGAGTGACACTAATAAGGATTTTTTGAAAAAAAAAAAAAAAAAAAAATTATTTAGTTATCCATACTTCCATACTAATATTATAAATGCGAAAGTGTGTTTGTTGGTTTGTCCTTCTTTCACGCAGTAACGAAGCAACGGATCGACGTGATTTTTGGCATAGGTATAGTTTATGGACCGGAGAGTAACATAGGCTACTTTTTATCCTGGAAAAATGCACGGTTCCTGTGGGAACGCGGGTGAAAACCTCGGGCAGAAGTCAGTGTGACATAAAATTGACATTGACAGCTGTCAATAAACTGACCGCTGTCAATAAAGTTTTATAATGTTGCCAAGTTATTATTAGATTAAGATTGTAAATAAATTAGTGTGTATTTTAACCCACGACGGAACGGGGACGGTATATGCGTTTAGGGTGAGAGGTTGTTTGTTTGTTAGTGTGTGCACACATGAATGTTCCCATCTATCTCCAGAACGGTTTGACCGATTTAGATACGGTTTTCTGCATAGGGTTTGTGTTATATCAGCGATGGTTCTTAGATACATGTTATGGCATAAACTCGCCAGGGGGCGCTGTAAAAATGTTTTTCGTTAATATGAATGTTCCCGTTTATCTCTAGAACTGTTGGACCGATTTAGATACGGTTTTCTACAAAGGGTTTGTGATTCATCGGCGATGGTTCTTAGATACAAGTTATGGCATAAACTCGCCAGGGGGCGCTGTAAAAAATGTTAATAGCCTGACACATTTGAGTTTAGAATTTTAAAACGTTTGCTTAGAAGTAGGTGAACTCAGGTCATAGACAGTAAAGAAGATTTTCTCTAAAAAGTTTAAATAAAAAACAAAATTAAAAATTTTGAAAAAACCCACGACGAATGTAAACGTAATCGAAAAAGAATTAAATAATTTTCTTGCAAAACCCCCGACTAAAAGGGAAAGTAACGAAAGATAAGTTAAACCCAAGAAAATCCGTCGGGGGCTGCCAATGCCATCTGTGTTCCCAATTTCAGTACAGAAAACCTGTTCAGAGATGCAGAAATTTATATCTAAATAGACCACATTAATTACGTACCTACCTAACGTAATTTCAGTTAGTCAAAAACTCATAAAACTGTAAAATTTCAGATAATTTCAGGTCAAGCAACTGCAGCCCCGGAGGATTTTCTTGGATTTAACTTATCTTTCGTTACTTTCCCTTTTAGTCGGGGGTTTTGCAAGAAAATTATTTAATTCTTTTTCGATTACGTTTACATTCGTCGTGGGTTTTTTCAAAATTTTTAATTTTGTTTTTTATATTTAGTTATTTTAGTTTATGTTGTTTACTTTTTCTGTTATTATAATCAAAATAGTTGACAAGTTGATTTAATTTGACAGATCAGTTTGACGGTTCCTGTGGGAATGGGGGGAAAACCGCGGGCAGAAGCTAGTACCCAATAAATGATTTCAGCACTTACTACATTTTCAATAGCAAATCGTTGTTTCACGATCGCATGCTATGTGAAAGGAAGAAATGAAAACATTTTTGCTGGCTTTAGGCCACCCTAGGCCACCCTAATAACGGGAACAAAAAAGCTACCACGAAACCACCAAAGCTAGCTCGAAATTAATAATATTTAAATTAATCACGACTGCACAAATGCAGACGTATTTACATTAAGAAATTTAATACATTTACATGGATTTTTTTTGAATAATTTTGTTTATATTTTACATAAAATTTCACAATTATCATACATTTACTGAAAATCGTGAGCAGTAATGAAAAGCGGCAAATTATTACTATATAATTTAATTTTTATTAGCATAATAATTTTATTATTATTCACACGTCAGACTCTGGATTTTATAGTTATTATTCACTTGTTTCATAACATTTGTATTTATAAATATTTTTAACCGACGTCAAAAAGGAAGAGGTTCTACGTTCGACTCTACGTATGTATGTTCACAGATTTCTCCGTCAATAGTGGACCGATTTTGAAAATTATCTTTTTGTTTGAAAGGATATATACTTCCGTATATATTTCATATAAATTTTACTAGCTTCTACCCGTTGTTTTTAACCGCGTCCACAGGAACCGTACATTTTTCTGGGATTAAAAGTAGCCTATATTAGGGTAAACGTCCCATTACTCGTCAGTTTCTGAATTTCGCTGTCTTTGCAGCTTTGCCTCGTCTCTGTTTGTTAACTTAGAAATATCAAATTTTTTGACGTGATTAGTTATTTATAATTCTTTTCGGTAAATATATTTTTAGTACGATAAAAAAACCACAAGTTATTAAAATAATTGAAAAACTGAAAAATCAGTGAATTGTACCAGTATCCGTCAGATTTGTCCTAATTTTCGTCAAAATGTCCCAGAACTCGTCAATTTTTAACATTATTTTGAACTCTGTAACCTTGGTATTAAGGTTCATTATTAAATTGTTTTTTGGCGATATAACCGTCAAATTAAAAATATAGGGCAAAAATATACCCAAAATAACCAAACGCGTCGAATACCTAGGACAAAAAAGATTAAAGAATATTGCACCAAATGAAACCAATTTAATCAAGCTGTTATAATAACAAGTTTTTTGTGAAAAAATATAAATAAATATACAAATATATTTTCCAGAAAAGCTTTTTGTAAAATACGTAATGGGTTCTGTAGTCTCGTAGCAACCTTCCGGCTCCATCATCGGCATCCTAAATATCGTCTAGGATCAGAGTACTTGCTTTACAAGAATCAAACGAACCCCAAACTCAATGGGGTTATGACATTACGTTACAACGTTACTATGGCCACCTTCCGGCTCTGTTATCAGACCAACTCGGTGATATAATTATATTGCATTGTAATCCGATTTACATATGTATGTAATTTTTCGGCTCAATCGAACATCGGGAAGTGGGCCAAATTTAAATTGCAAGATTTGATTTGCTTTGCTGATCAGGGATTCCTTTTCTTCCAGGCTGTTAACCAGAAACAGGGGGTTAGGAAGAGTTATGGGTATTTGGGCATCTTTATGCATTTTCAGCTTCAGGGAGCGCACCTGAGGTCTTGAAGAGTATACTGGAGTCTCACTAAGGTACCCTACATCCATTAGACTCAGGTGTGCGCACAATAACTCCTTGCTGATGGTTGCTACCAGGCTTAAGCAATTGTACCTTAGCTCGAACAGGTTTTCCCTGTCGATATAAGGCAATTGGTTGTGATCTTTGACGAGTGCATCTTTATTAACATCTGACGGTCGAGTGGCCATGAATATGCCCCAAAGTGGTTCATAACAGCCTCATCAACCATTAGAAGGTTGCATCTGACCGGCTCCTTAAACCCATTTACTAAGATCAAGACCATAGTCCGCACCTTGGTTTTTACATAGTGTCTAATGCAGTGCGCAAGCTTCTCTCTTAGATCTTTATTTGCCTCAGTTGTAGTGGTGACTATTCCGTCATTTTCTACGTCGACGTTCCCAACCAGCCCTATTGTTTTACCGCATCCTGGAACCCCATGTACCCAATTGATTTTCGGTACTACCCAATTTTCCAAAGCGTCTTTGAAATGATATCAGCCATCTTCAGAATCTTATCATCCAGCGTTATCTTCGTGCACCGGGCTGTAACTACTATGGTGTCATTTCAATGGACTCTCGTTCCAGCGTTCGGCGCGTCAACGCCCTGAGGATGCCTCGTGTAGAGGTGAAACACGTGTCGAAGGTCGGTCTTAGTTCGGTCCATGCTGAGAAACTTCGCGTCACTAACCATACTGAAAAGGATATTGCAGTTCAGCGTTGCGAGTAACTAACATTTTGTATTAACAAATTGACTAACTTTTTTGAGTTCTGTGTTTAGAGTTCTAGCCGTGCCGGAGGTGGTTCACATATTCCAACCAAGGGTTTTTAACTAACTAAAAAATACTAATTGCTGGTTTTAAAGTCCATCGTTGCGAGCTCAAGAAAGTTTTTTATTTTTATAACAAACTAACCCAGGTTTCGTTGTCCAGCGTCGCGCGTTACGTTTGGTTAAATTCAATATAGATCGAAATTAGGCCATTAGACAGTCTTTATCGCGGAATTAAAACTATAAATTACCCACATTATATAATCTAATTTAAAATGGACTTCCGCAAAGTAATGCCTGATTCCATCAAATATATTTCAATGGACGTTAAAGCGTAGTCGTCCTGCTAGAAGGAATTCATGATGTTCCGGCAGGCAATATAATTAACCTCCTTACTTGCTCTTACGATAGCCTGAAACTCGACAAAAGCGTTGATTGCGTGGTCTAAGGGCGTCGACGCTGATATGTGATTAGGTGGACTGACCTCTTCCTTGTCGGCTCTCGTTAGTGTGTCTTAGGGCTGTTTAGGACCAAGGGGGATTCCTCAAAAAATGAACCAAAGCGGCTGCCTGTCTTTCCAGTGGTTGGATAGCTCTTTATCTCGTTCCCTGTGTTGCTACGCTGATGAAGATCATAAAACCTCTGAATCTCCTTTCACGGTTCCGCTCTTTAGGAATGCCTCTTTGCTGTTCTGAGGCTATCACAACTGCTACTTTCTGTTGTAAGAGTTCCGAGTCACTCTGAGTAGTCAAGTTCATCGCTATAGCTGTGTCGTGTTTCGGTACTTTGAGTATGCTTAGGTCTTCTTTCCTGTTCTCGTACACGACCACCTCATGATTTATGGACGCTTTAATGCGGCCGATGTGGTGAGCGACTTCGCCGTACCTGGTTCGGCCTCTCCGAGTTTTGAGAGCTTTGAGAGATTTGAGTTAGAACGAGTTTTGAGAGATACCTGAGCAAAAGGAGTCTTCTCACCCCATCCGAATAGTGCGATCGTCGTTTTTTGACCGCATTAATCGATATTGGTGGTCTGCTATTTCCGTCACAGGTAACGCGTTATACGCGTCATGCTCATTCGGGTGGTGCTTCCGTTCAGCAGAGAGGCTAAGCTTGGCGATATTCATGTTTCCGTGCTCCCGCTTTGCAGAAGCTTATTCAGTCGTCCATGATATTGAATATTATATGAATTACTTAAATAACCTAAAAATTAATATGGAAACAGTAATTTTCATCGTTAGCTATAAAGTACATAATTTGATTATAACATTTTATAAAATAATTTGATATTACTCATTACTTTGCTTGAAATATTACTTTACTTAATAAAATACTAATGATGGGTCAGGGAATTCCATGTAAATTTTAGTGGGCGATCTAAGTGTCCTATATCTGTGCTCACTCTACTGGGCAGGGAAAGTCATACGCACGAAGTTACGTCATATATTAACTACTTTAACTACGCCATTTAAATACGCCAAAAACATGCGAATGAGAGCTGCCGTACGGGCACGCGGTTGCAAGGTGGTGGTACGACTAGCGCCAAATTGCGCGTTTTGCCTCGCTTGCATATCAACCTGCAACGCATGCCCCTACAAAATATACAAAAAAGAAAAACCGAAAACTTTTATTGTAAGTACTTATTATAACTATAATTTTATATAAAAAAATAGCGACGGTCTTATCGGTAACCGTAATTCCATAATTGATTATAGAGGTAATTATCTTTAAATAAAATAAAAGGAATAGTTTTTCGAACCCTCAATTAATATACTCAAATAAAAATCTGACCGCCACCTCCCCTATAATAAAACCGCAAACCGTATCACTGCACAATAAGGTTCAAAATATAGTCTATGACGATATTACGCGCATTTTGTTATTAATGTCCCAGTTACCGTCAAAATAATATAAATACTGACGGGTACTGGGTCAGATAGGGTATTTTAAGTACGAATACCTGTCATACACATAAATAAGAAGCTAAAAATAAAAATAGCACAATTTTATAGGTTATGACGTTAGAAAATTAACTTGAGCGTTTCACAAAAATATCACACTTACCAAAACGGCCTCCTGGTCCTGTGAAACTTGGAAACAAAAGTGGTGTGCAGGACTACACTTTCAGTTCCTAAACTTCCCAAAAAACACAAATTTCAAAATCGCTAACTTTGATAGCTCCTTTCTCCGGAACCATTATAGATATAACTAAATGGTGCCATTTTAATTATGAAGTATATTATTTTAAATATATTGCTATAAAAATCTTTCATTAAGCTCTCGTTTAAAATAAGTAACTGGCCTTTTTTTACAATCTGACGAGTATTGGGACATTGACGACATTACCAGCGTTTACCCTACTCTCCGGTCCTTAGACTATATCTATGCTAAAAATCACGTCGATCCGTTGCTCCGTTACTGCGTTAAAGAAGGTCAAACACACAACCCAACAAACACACTTTCACATTTATAATATTAGTAAGGAGTAAGGAAGTAGGATAGTCGGAAGTAGGACGAAAGAATACCACTCCTAATATATATATTTTATGAAAGAATACCACACCTAAATGGGGGATGAAATTTCATATGCCGCGCTGTTTTCACCAATGTTGGGATACTATGCTCTGTAATGTACAGTGTACACCTATATATATATATATAAAAGGAGATGTTCTGACTGATCGACAGAAGTCATGACCTACCTACACGCACGGCACGTGCTATTCATAACGTCTCAATGTCAACTCATTTGATGCAATTCGTCACCGCTTATATGATCGAATGATTAAGTAAAATGCAGTTACCGTGAGATCATTCTGATCCAATATTGCAATCGATATTATGTGTGCAACTTAGGGAAAGAATACGTAAACAACCTTTTCATTTGTCACCCTTTACCTCAACTTTGAACAATGATCTATACGGTATACCGTATACAGTATACTGGAATTGGTATGTTATCCCGAGAAGGCGTCAATCTACTCCTGGATGTCAACAATCAATCGATCATAGTCAATCACCACAACATCTACCACAATCAATCAAACCGACTAACACAGCCAATTTGCTCCGATTGCACTGATTAAAGTTGTCATCTAACTATTATACTGCTTTACAAGTAGAATTTGTTTTAAAAATGCGGTTAAAAAATTGTCTACAAAATTAACCTAACAAGTTGCTACGGAATCCTTATACATTTTTTTTATGTTATTTAGTAACGAGACGAGCTGGTCGTTTGCCTGATGATAAGCATAACGCCGGCCCATTACAATTGCAGTGTCACCCAGAACTTTTAAACACAAAGGCCTGCGCGGCACTGCAGTGCGCTCGTTACCCTGAGACATTAGGTATTAAGTCTCATAAGCCCAGTAATTTCACTGGATACTCTGCTCATCAAACCGGAACACAGTAATGCTCGCACATTCCTGCTTGGCGGCTGACTTCACGAGTAAAGCGGTGGTAACAACCCAGACGGACACTCGGAGAAGAGTTAGTCCTCCCACTAACGTTTAGGAGCACTCGTGTGTCTGTCTTCCTTTCCGTCTGTCTAATGTCAGTTTGAGTCAGATTCGGTCAAGTAAAGATGTCACCTCACTATTATACCCACAATGGAAGAAATGGGTTGTTGCTGTCTTTGGATCTACATAACTCAATTAATACTAACGTTTGCAAAGGTGAAAATATTCGTAATATATCATCGACTTTTTAGTTCTTAATGAGCACATGAAATTTATTAAGTATAGATATAGTTCATATATTTTTTAAACTATAAACTCAGATGTGTCTTAAAAACATTAATTTCTGTTAATTACATATTGTAATACAAAAATACCTTTGTATTATAAAAGTATTATTTATATCATCACTACAGACACATATACAGACAATTACTAAGTTCATTAGCAACTTTATTCACAATTTACCTGCGATAGGATTCCACGCTTTCAAGGCACAGCACTTTATACATTGCAAGTCAGAGAAAGTATGAAAGTGTTATTATATTTTCCTCATATTGGATCGGTCGAGAATATTTTTTGGTTATTAAGTCACGAATTGTTTAATTGTGTAATTGTATTGTATGTATATTGTGTACTACCTGTACTCGCGACTTCGTTCGCGATTGCCATCTCTGCAGACTAATTATTTGTCCACAGTTTATCTCATACGGTCTGCTGTGAAGCACTCTTATCAAGAAAGTGAAATAAATCTAAATAGTCCTTCAATTACTGTGACGTCTTCCTGTTCCACGCGTCGACAGGTGGCCCCGCCTGGTGGATATCGAACTGAAGCAAATCATCGCTAAGAACCAGCCAATGAGAGAAAAGTATTTTGCCGCCACAAAAGAGACGTCATCGTGAACCTAATTTGATACCTCACCATTTTGCTCGGTCAGTTCTTCTTTGGATTTAGAGTAAGCCAGATCGGCAAAGAAGTCTGTATGGTTTTTGGATTATACAAAGCTAAGTATTCTTCTAGTTAGGTAAAATTAATGTGCTAAATATCAAAAGTGTACCTATGTAATTACTGAATGTGCTGTCGTGTGCCCGTTCTTCTCAACTGGACTAAAACTTTGGAATGGGCACTTAGAGTCATTTTGCCAAGTAATTTTGAAGTATCTTATTGGAAATACAACAATGTTATGTGATTTAAACTGTGTCTTATTTATTCTTGTAAGTAATGCAGGTTGTAACAAAAGGTAAAAATCATAATTACTTTGTATATGAAAACTTTTTTATATTTTTTTATATACTATTGCTTGGCTTGCTTTTGACCAATATCTCACATGATGGTAAGTGACGATGCGGTCGACGATGGAGCACGCTTACCTAGAAGATACCTATTCACTCGTGACTTGCAGATACCCAGGTTATAGCGATCAGGGAACACAGACTCAGGCAAGGCATTCCACTCTTTAGTACCTAGTAGTTTTTAGTAACCTAGTAACGTTTTGCGAATCTCAATTTGGCGGATACAGAATGGTAGATGTCGGACATACCTCCATTTAAAGGATTTGAGGGTATCGTGCTACCAGCGTCTAGATGTTATAAATAAATTTGCCTTCTCTTTGGCGCTTTGAGCCAGCAGCAGCAGGTTTCAGCAGCCGAGAAGTTGAAGAGGGACATGTTCATTTCGACTGATTTAGCTAAGGAACAAAAAACTTTGCTACCTGCGGCATATGAGCCCTATTCGACTAATGTGGTCAAAATGACACACCTTAGGGCTTTTGTGCAGGACTTGGCAGCTTTATAAAAGGCTCTCTTCGGCTGGCTTGTATCCTTCGCCTTACGGTTTTGAGCCTTAAACAAGGCTAGGTGTGTTTTTTGTTTTTGCGTTTCAGTACGTCCACATTTAGTTCCAAACTATTTATTTATATATTTCTTTAATACACAATACAATTGCAAACTAACAGGTAGCCCCAAAGCGCTCGAAATTGTCACACAAAATAAATCAGAGGACACTGTTAAACTAATGAAATGAAACACAAAATGACAGATACAAAGAAATAAGCCTAATAGGGTCAGTATGTATGTCAGCATCCTGGACCTCGCTCAGAAGACGGTTGATGATAGTGATAGCCCTTGCCGTAGGTGCATTATACGCGTATAGTGTGCGCAGACTGGGTGGGAGCGCCAGTAATTGATGGCAACGTCGCTGACCTGCACGCACATAATTCTGCGGCACAAAGTAGTATAATCTGCTCAGCACAGAAGGTAGTTAGCTGAAGTATGGTCAGCTTTGTTGGATAGTGGTAAATCAGAGAATGGCATAAACCTAAGTAACGTTAAATATTCTTTTATTTTGTAATAAAAGCGATTATTTTGTAATAAATTCGGGAAAATAAAACAACTAAATGTACATTATTTTATAATAGTATATATGTCAAATAATCTTTGGATACATGTTAAAAAATTTGTCTTAAAATATTTTTACTTTCATTACTTTGTACTTTCATACAAGTTGTCCGATAAATAATGGATAGCCTGCGAGGTACTAGAAGTGGGTGCAATGGCTACTCAGAAAAAAATTACAAACTAGTCTAGAAATATGTCTCTGAAAAAAAAAAACAAAAATTGCTACCTACCTACCGATTTTAATGATTCTTTTTTCTATGAGTAGGGTATTTCAGTATTCCATTGTTAGTTCCTGTTGTGGTTGTAGTGCTCAATAAGTTGTACATTTTTTTCTGATTGACATATTTTCTAGTCTAGTTTGTATTTTTTTTTTGAGTAGCCTTTGCACCCTACTAGTCTGTAGCCATTACACACCCACTTCTAGTACTTGCTGGGCTATCATTATTTACCAGACATCCTGTGGAAGTAATATGCTTTTCATGCCAGGGTATAATAATAAATATAACAATTATTTTATTACGAATTGTTTATTTGTTTATTCTATTTTTGTATTTGTGTGAGTTTTCAATCCGTTTGTTAAGTGATCACAATTTTTCTTAGCACTATCATTTTTTTGTCTTGTAACTTTATCTTTGTCATTTTTATTTAATTTACTTTTGTTATTATTTACACTATTATTAATTTCTTTGCTTTTCTCTGGTGTATAAGATCTGATGTAGAATCTTGAGAATAAATAGATGAAAAGCATCGTGTTGAAATAGAAGTAAATCACGGTAAGTCGAGAAGGCTTGCATTCATTCACGAAGAGGCTAATAGTCATGACCACTAGTAGCAATCCAAACTGCAGCTGAAAAAAGGAGCGAAGTGTTATAAAAATAGATCTTCCGAATCAGATTTATTTTAAGAACAAAAAGGCAAAACTTAAGGCGCTCTAAACGTTCAACTAAAAGAAAACGCATCGGCATTTTTATACCTTATTTCTTATCAAAAGGACTACCTAAAGATAGTTTATCCCAGGTCATGTCAGGTAAGTGTTTATGTATAAAAGTAACTACTTTTATACATAAACACTTACCTGATATGACCTTACCTTAAATGACTAACTAGTCATTTAACATCCTAGGTTTATGGATGAAATTGAAGTCATAAGTAGATATAAAGATAAAATAAAGTTTGTGTATTTATTTGTACCTAGACAGTTTGTATATTCGATCAAAATCCGATTATGTGAGCAGCAAAAAGTAGACACCTATACCTACGTATTATGTTGACCAATCAGTATGTGTTCAGGGTTTTAAAGTCCAGAATGAAAAGGATCTTTATACAAGTGTGATATATCTTGCGACTATTTAAATCACATAATATCAGGTGAAATAATAGTCAAATGCAAGCAGCGATGATGATATAAGTAATTTTAAATCCATATATACAGAAAAATAAAATTGAAGTGTCTGTTTGTAATATAAAAATAACAGCTTTTTACTAAATGCATATGAAAGTATATACGGTACTTATAACAAAACAACCATTTTTAAAATTTTTGTCTGTCTGTCTGTTTGTCTGTCTGTTTGTTCCGGGTAATCTCCGAAACGGCTGGACCGATTTTGACGGGACTTTCACTGGCAGATAGCTGATGTTACAAGGAGTAACATAGGCTAATTTAATTTAAGAAAAATAATTAGGGTTCCGCGCAAAAAAATAAAAACCATGTAATTCAAAATCTTCACGCGGGTGAAACCGCGGGGCAGCAGCTAGTATTCAATAAAATCCTACCAGTTGCATCGAAGTAATATATTTCTTCCACCACAAATATTTGTGCAAGCTCGGATATGCAGACAGTCCATAGTACGTGTACATAACCATATGCACAAAACAGTTCATGACTCCTAGGAACACCATCCAGTATCCAGGCTCGTACTTCAGGAAGCACCAACCGTTCCACACCATCATGGAGTGATGGTACACGTGAAGGAACGTCACTTGGTTCTGTTTCTTGCGCAACACGAACAATACGGTGTCCATCAGTTCGGATATCTTGCATGCAAAGTAGTAGTATGTGATGGTTGCGAGCTGGAAATTAAAAACAATTATACTTTTTTTTATTAAGAGCGATTGTGAGCGAGCTGGAACTGGTGCGATTTTCGATCCGACCCACCATAGTTCGAACCTCGGCTCGGCTCCATACCTATTGTATTTCGTTACCAATGATTTATATCTAATTATATGCGGATTTACCACACTCGCGCTAAAACGGTGAAGGAAAATATTGTGAAGAAACTGACATGTTCAAGATCCACAACATTCGAGGACATGTGACATGCACCAAGACGCACTGGACCCGCGTGGTGGGTTATGACCCATCTCAAAGAGAAAAGGCCAGGTAACTCAGCAGTAGGAACGAATAAGACGAGTTAAAAACCATTTACGCAACGACCGCTTTTGTCGAGTAAACGCCATAGAGATGATAGTTCATAAATGTAGCGCTGATTCAATATACTTTAGAAATTTCATATAAATAATATTGATATAGGGCAATGGAAGTATATTCAGTATATATGCTGCATACACATTTTCAAGTGCATGTAGCGCTGTTTTTCAAACCTGTCCTGCTTTGTTTCGTCTCTGCTCTTTGTCGAGAAAGTGCGCCAGCGAATCAAAACAAACAACAACTAACTAAGGGCATAAGTCAATTTCTTTAGTTTACTTACTCTGTGTTTAGACTCGAGAGTGTCAGTCATGCAAGTACGCTGAATTAGGCCCACTTCCATCATCACGTCAAGAGCCTGAAATATTAAAATGTATATATAACATATTTTTTTTTAAAGTTATTTGGTAACGAGACGAGCTGGTCGTTTGCCTGATGGTAAGCATAACGCCGGCCCATAACAATTGCAGTGCCACCCAGAACTTTGAAACGCAAAGGCCTGCGCGGCAATGCAGTGCGCTCGTTACCCTAAGACATTAGGTATTAAGTCTCATAAGCCCAGTAATTTCACTGGCGACTCTGCTCATCAAACCGGAACACAGTAATGCTTGCACACTACTGCTTGGCGGCAGACTTCACGAGCAAAGCGGTGGTAACAACCCAGACGGACACTTATAATTAAAACAATAAATAAAAACAATATTATCTGAAAATGACATAAAGTAAATTAGTACGTTGATGATATAATTGAGCTTCTGTCGTAGTAAGTCACAGTAGCCAGTAGCATAAAAAAAGCGTTATTATTTGTGAATTCCTTCTCTTCTTTCGTCAACACGCAGTGGTTGTGAAACTATTCTTTTGAGTAGAGATCGTAGAAGTGGCTGCGATTCGTCTTCTTCACTACATCTGCGGCGCGAGTACGAAAAACTCGATAAATTTATCGAATGTTGCGAGTACCGAAGTCTGAACGTAAAGTATTGTAGTAGCTCTATATTCTCTTTGGATTCGACCTAGCTTTTCGATAACTTTTGTCGATTGTTTCGAGGCTCGATAAATCCCATTTCATCGATTGGAACTGTCAATTTTATCGAATATTATCGACCCGAATAGATCCGTACTTGCGCCGCTAGTATGGTTAGCGCTCGGACTAGATTTCTATCAAGCTCCATCGACGGTACGATATGCGTCAAGCCGTTCGTGATTGATGTTGATTCAACAATCATGCATTAAGTGTACGGGCTGCCTAAGATCACAGAACATATATTAATACCTAAGATGTACTTGTCCTGCCTAGATTTACTTGCTAAAGGTAACTTAATTTTTCGTGTCTCAAAGGGAAACATTAACCACTTTTTACACTAAATAAATTAATATGAAAAAGCTAACCACAAAGAACATCCACGTTGACAAACCAACTTGAATGATATTGTACAGCAACAAAATATTCTTCAGTTTAAAAGGTTTTCTAGTCTTCATATAGTCAGGTCCAAGCTTAAGCACGAATAGTAGGTATGCTATCGTAATGACCAGCAAAAGGTAGGGGGAGTCCATAAGGAACCAGTTGTCGACGAAATCAACTGAAATTTGAAAGATTAACATAAAAATAAAAAATATTAACAATCACGTACGTACATCCTGTTACGAACTAGGTTGCCTTAAGCCTAATATAGGACATGATACCTACCATCAAACAAACGGTACATGTGCTTTTTTTGAGTAAATAAACAATAGTTCCGTTGCGGGAAAGAAACCCACAAACTTTTGTTGACTCCATTTTTTATAATGTCATTCAATTCGTTTTCTCCAGAGAATCAAATGTGTATATCGAAAAAACTGGAAATCGAACGCTAGAAACGTCAAAAATGAGAGTCAAAGTCGGGCGTATCTACTGAGCGCTAAAACGCCCCATACAAATTGGGCTGAAAACGTGACGTCACATGATCAACGCGGGTCGTAAAGTTGGACTAAAACATGCATTTTGTTGATTTGGTCGTGAAAAACTGCGTTTAAGTACATAGTTGTCATACATTTTTTATTCAATGAAATGTAAAGAATATGATGGTATCATTTAAATAACTATCAGATTAAAAAAAAATCGTTGAATTCGGGAAACTTTTCGGGAATATCTTTGTGGAAAGTATATATATTTTGTGTATTTATTTTTTATTGTGTTAATGTGATGTTCTTAAACCTGTATAAGGTCAGTAATTATGTATTTTGTTTTTCATGCAACATCCCAATTGTGGATAGTGACTTTGTCTAGGGCTCCTGATTTGCTCCTGTGGTTCAAAAGATGACACGCAAAAAAGAAGAACCACGTGTATGTAGAATGTATATGCAATTAAAATGCGATTACAGGTTACCTATTTCATATTCTAAAAGGAAATTACGTCCGATTTAATTGTAGTAACTATGTTATAGTTGAATAATGATAATTAAAAATGAATTGTCATTGTTTGTTGGACTTTGACGCGTTATTACTATGTATTTTTTCAGGTTCCCTGTGAATTTTAAACTAAACATTAAATTGAATAAGTAATCCACGCTTCCAAAGTCTAAAACTAGCGTAGTTTTATATTCTCGTTTAGTTATTTTTTTTTATGTTATTTGGTAACGAGACGAGCTGGTCGTTTGCCTGATGGTAAGCATAACGCCGGCCCATAACAATTGCAGTGCCACCCAGAACTTTGAAACACAAAGGCTTGCGCGGCACTGCAGTGCGCTCGTTACCCTGAGACATTAGGTATTAAGTCTCATAAGCCCAGTAATTTCACTGGATACTCTGCTCAAACTCTGTTCCTCACTCCACACTCAACTGACGATCGCGTGAAAGTTGTTTATTTCATATTTCGACCTTACATTGTACTATTTTAATTTTAGTTTATTGATAACATCGAATGTCATTGATTGTACTTTACGCTTCGTTATTGGAATTTTAATACGCAAATATTTAATAGTTATATTCTATACAAATAAATAAAATTGAAGTGTCTGTTTGTAATATAAAAATAACAGCTTTTTACTAAATGCATATGAAAGTATATACGGTACCTATAACAAAACAACCATTTTTTAATTTTTTGTCTGTCTGTCTGTCTGTTTGTTCCGGGTAATCTCCGAAACGGCTGGACCGATTTTGACGGGACTTTCACTGGCAGATAGCTGATGTTACAAGTAGTAACTTAGGCTACTTTAATTTTAGAAAAAGAATTAGGGTTCCGCGCAAGAAAATAAAAACAATGTAATCCAAAATCTCCACGCGGGTGAAACCGCAGGGCAGCAGCTAGTAGTAAATACGAATGGAACTATAAAAAACGAAGCTAGATTCCTTAATGTCTATCATGCTGCTGCGCGCAGAAGAGTTAGTCCTACCACTAACAAAATGAGTTTACGTAGGTAACTTACAAACTCGTACTATGGATTTTGTGACTAGGAGCACAGAACATATTATTATACTAATGCTATGGGTACCTGCAGAACACAGTAATAGAGACAATATGCTCAAGACTGGAACTTGTACTATATAGCCAGGGTCAGGTCAGGTAGGTTATCACAGATTATAAATTGTTAAAAAACCGGCTATAACTCACGTCATTTGTCGATATTGTCGACCTAGGTTTCGAGCGTGTCCGACGCTCTTCCTCAGGGAGTGCACGCGGCGAGATCGCCGACTTATCAGGTTATCACAGATTTAGAAATCGAACATCAAATGAAGTAAACTCCTCGGAGAGAGACTTTCAACTAATGGCAGCAACCAACCCGTTTTGAGCAACCAAGCAACCAAGCACGTTTTGGGCCTGATGCGTTCGCGTGCGTTACGCCTTCTAACCAAATCTCCCTTCTTCCTAAATCTGTGGTTATTACCTTTCTAACTTCTTAACTGCCTATGGATTTAATCTTACGATTTAAATAAATAAATAATAATAATAAATAAACGCTTACACTCATACCCCCCGCACTAGGATTCCCTGTGTCGCAGGTGGCATGGACACACACAGTAATATTTTATTGGAATTAATTAGCTATTTATTTCAATTAAGATAACAAGTTTAAGCACGGCGTTCTCTTCATGCTCATGCCTAGCTAATTTCAAGATGAAAATCTATAGAAAACGCAACTAGCTATTGATGTGTTTCGGCAATTATACATTTGAGAACCAGTTTTTTTCTATGTTTAGAGTGTTCGCCACATTCGGCGGCGTCATCACTCAGATAATATTTTGAACGTTGCTGAGATAGTAGCAAAAAATAATCAGATTTGTAAACGCTAATTTATTTTTCGTCCTGGTTCACCAAAACTACGCAACCACTGGCAAAACAAACGAAAACAGTATTTTTGCTGTTTTTATCTTAAAAAAATACCGTAAACTAAACTAAAAATGGGCTTACATTTTCCTTTAAAATCCCAAAAACTTGATACATCTTGATCAATGAAATTGTCGTCCGCGTGTAACTTTTCCATGTTGAATTTGAACTGGTAATGTTTGTAAAAAGAAAATGACAGGCAAAATTACTATTCAACTTCTAGCGTACATTACGACACCGTGATTGCTAATGATAATCACTACATTATGCCAAGAGGTCTACTTAAGTTCACGCTTTTATAATTATTCAAAAATTCAAATAATTTGCTTATTTTGTATAAGATTATCACCACACATCGGTGTCGATTCTGTCATCTTATACCTAAACGTAATTTTAGTTACAATCTCTCTTTCTAAACGAGAACGTGAGAAAGAGATAGAATATATTTTAGACCTGTCAAATTAATCCGGTTGCTTGTGTCTAGTGTAGATTTAACGGCCATGAATTTAGTGGCGTCTAATTTATCAAAGATAGAAGATATTTGACCGCCCTAAAACTAAATTTTGATCTGTCAAACATCTTCCATCTCTTTCTCATGTTATGTATTGGAAAGAGAGAGAGCAAAACTAAAATTAGGTTTAGGTATGAAACGACAGAATCGAAACCATTACCTACTTAGCTTAGCTATCAATATCTGACTATTTTAATCAGTGATAAATAATGCATATACACTCATGTCTTTGCACACTAGCATATTATTCTTTGTGGCGGGTGGAATGGATAGATGACCCAACAAAAAATCCAGGACCTGAGAACAAAATAAGCTCACAACACAAACTTTACCCAACCCGGGTTTCGAACCCAGGGGTACTACTCTATGCTATATCCAACTTAGCCACGGAACCATAGATTACCGTGCTCGCACACGAGGTTCACGCTACTGTCATAACCGTCACACGAAGCTTGTGTCGACGATTTGTGTCGCGTCGCCTGACACGAAGCGAGAAGCAGCATTTTGTGGCGTGAAGCGATCACAGGCCTGGCGACACCGTGTGCAGCGAGCGTCTCTTCCTGGAAGCAACCACATGACATGTGTCACGGATACAAAATGTACCTGTGAAAAGTGCAGTCCACAGCTTGTTGTCAACGTTTTGTAGCTCGCTCGAAGCTCGTGTGCGAGCTAGGTTATAGTTGATGAGGTTATTTCGAGAGATATGGTACATTACCAATTCAAGCGTATTATTAAGGTGGTTTTCTTCCATCTCCTGTATTTCCCTGGTGTCAGAATTATATGCCACCTAAAAATTGTTTAAAAGCCTTCAGTGTTGCTCGTGGCGCAGTATGCGGAAGGCATTACTGTAGGTTACGTGGCGTAAATTGCAGCTTTCTTCATAAACATGTTCACAATAATATTATGGCGTCATTATGTTTGTCCTTTCCATGATAGATTGAAAATAAGCTTTATGGGCCCTACATCGTTACGATATAAAATCGTATGAATTATATACAAATAATATTTACATGCGGTTTTTATAAAAAAAAATATTATTATTTTTAATTATAACCTGTCTGAATTGATGATCCAGTTATTTTTTTTTTTACTTTTACTTAACTCCTTTTGCTTTTTGTTTATAGAGTGCCGTATACGTCGAGAAACTACTCCTCAGTGGCCGTATATTAAAATACAAATTACAAGTTACTTTAATATATTGCTTCTTAAAAACCGGGTTAGGCGAAATCATCGCGATAATACATGAAATTTCATACCCCATTTTTCCAACCTGGGGTGGTAGTCTATCATAAAATTTATTAAAGGACCACCCATAAAATATGCTCTATTCATGAAAAATCCTATCAAAATCGGTCATTATTCCCGAAATCCCCACAGCGGTTGGTAGTGGAGATCATGGGAATAAACTGAAAAATCGAGTAACATACACAAAAAAAACAGACGAATTGACAACCTTTCAAAGTCGGTTAAAAAAGATTACACCGATAATAATTTAGGGTACAAAGTACTCTTCGCATTAAAGTTATAATTAAATAATCAGGAAGTCGGATTTTGTATTACATTAATAAAATACATATATTGACATAATGTATTTGAGTGTACTGTAATGTGAGTACGGTGCACGGTGGTAAGTATTAACAAACAAAACAAACGCTTACGCACTAGGATTTCCTGTGTTGCTGGTGGCATGGACACACACATATACCAGCACAAAAATCCAAGACCAGAGTTTCGTTCGTCATGCGCCAGGTGGAATTTGCGACAGCTCCAGGAGGAAACTTGCGACTGCTCCGGGAGGACACTTGCGCCACTGGTTAGTGGGAGGACTAACTCTTCTGCGAGTGTCCGTCTGGGTTGTTACCACCGCTTTGCTCGTGAAGTCAGCCGCCAAGCAGTAGTGTGCAAGCATTACTGTGTTCCGGTTTGATGAGCAGAGTATCCAGTGAAATTACTGGGCTTATGAGACTTAATACCTAATGTCTCAGGGTAACGAGCGCACTGGAGTGCCGCGCAGGCCTTTGTGTTTCAAAGTTCTGGGTGGCACTGCAATTGTTATAGGCCGGCGTTATGCTTACCATCAGGCAAACGACAAGCTCGTCTCGTTACCAAATAACATAAAAAAAAACTTGCCCTCCCTCCTCGCCTCCGGAGTTTAAACACTTTCTAGAGTCACTCGGGATGATGTAACGATTCTAACGATAGCCTGTACATCCAAATCTGTTGAGGTATTTACAAGTTATTATGAAACTCACATACATAAACCTTAAACATATATTCACTACTTTTTTGTGCAATAGTGTAGAAATGCAAACATGGTTAAAAAAATTATTAACAAGTATGACATCCTACTAATATTATAAATACGAAAGTTTGTGTGTGTGTGTACGTGGGCAAAACCGCGGGGCACAGCTAGTATTATAATAAAAACCAACTAACTTTACCTATATTTTATTATCTTATAATTAACAATTTTGTACTATAATTAAATTGCAATCTAACTACACAAAATAAACGTATGTATCAATAAACTTAAAATATATAAATTATTATTAGGAAGAGTTTTTAGCAAACACCTGACTTATAGTATTAATTATAGTTACGGAAATAAAAAAAATACCGTATAAAATAGTTCGAGCAAGCAAATACTACCGTTAGTCTATCTTAAATTTATTTAAACTACCGGCGCTTATGGTACAACCATTTAATATTATATTTATTACTAACAATTAAAAATTATATTAATATGCTTAATTTTTCCAACATTTCTAATGTTTATGAGCTTGTAAATCTTATGTTGGTGACGGATAATAACAATGACATTTTTTTTTATTTATAGAGTTTGGATTTCAACACTAGCTGAAGTGCCAAAAACCTAATCGAAACCATTTTTGGTTAAAAAAATATCCGTTTCTCTTTATAAAGCTAACTTTTAGATTCGACCCAATTTAAGTGGGACCCGGGTCGATATTTTACAGAATATCTATACATACAAATAAATAAAATTGAAGTGCCTGTTTGTAATGTCAAAATAACAGCTTTTTACCAAATGCATATGAAAGTATATACGGTACCTAAAACAAAACAACCATATTTAAATTTTTTGTCTGTCTGTCTGTTTGTTCCAGGTAATCTCCGAAATGGCTGGGCCGATTTTTACGGGACTTTCACTGGCGGATAGCTGATGGTATAAGGAGTAACATAGGCTACTTTTATTTTAGAAAAAGAATTAGGGTAAATAAAAACGATAAATTCCAATAACTCCGCGTGGGTGAAACCGCGGGCAGCAGCTAGTTAGAAATAAAAACCTTTCTATTTTATGTACTTAAAATTTCTAAGTGCCACATTATTCTGTACAGCAATGTGGGGGGATTAAATTTACATTTCCAAGCATCTTACGAATCCTATACCACTATCTTAATACGATTGTGCGGTTGGCATTTCATCGTAAATAACTTTTTTTATAAAGCATATAATTGTCAGTGTTAAAATTTCATTTTTTTTTAATTGAACCCGCGTACTAACATCTACGATATGGTTTATTTTAGAATTTGGACTATTTTCACTTAAATAGTAATTTAGGGCTTATTCAAATATCAACGAATCCTAAGAACACACTATAAGCACCAAATGGTCCTCTTTGTTTGTTTCTTTTTATAAAAGGTTTGAAAAAGCCCTAAACCTATACACACTTAACACTAGCATCCAAGCCATATATCTCCATCATCACAAAATATCAGTCTCAATGAAACCTTGCTAAGAGTCTCTGCGCAATCATTTTTTTATTACACTGTCAAAGTCGTATTCAGCTCCGTAAGCAGCTTTAGCGGTGCGTCTTGTCATAAACATTTTGCCATCTTTGATGTAATCTCCACAACCTTTATCTACTTCAAATGGGATATCATCTTGACTATCATTCCCGTCTATTCCTGACACCCCATCTTTAATATCTTTTGCTACTCCATTCTTGTAAATTCCATTCGTCTTAACACCATTGCGACTCTTTTCGTATTCATCTTTTGCCCGATTTTCGATATCCTTCCTTTTGTAGCTTTTGGAGTAGAAATTGAGGAATAGAAATAGGAAGATTGTGATGTTGGAGCAAATGAAATAAGTAAAGCCAGAGGCGTACTGACACCGAGGGGAGAAGTGGGTATGAGCGCAGTAAGCCAGCATCAGCACAAACTGGATCTGTAAGAAAAAAGTAAATCTGAATTTATGTAAACAGATGCCGCTTCATTAGGTATTACGAGTAATTATCTATACATCTATACAAATAAATAAAATTGAAGTATCTGTTTGTAATATGAAAATAACAGCTTTTTACTAAGAGCATATGAAAGTATATACGATACCTATAAAAACACAATTTTTAAATTTTCGTCTGTTTGTCTGTCTGTTTGTTCCGGGTAATCTCCAAAACGGCTGGACTGATTTTGACGGGACTTTCACTGGCTGATAGCTGATGTTATAAGGAGTAAATTAGACAACTTTTATATTAGAAAAATTATTAGGGGACCGCGCAAAAAAATAAAAACCATGAATTCCAATAGCTCCACGCGGGTGAAACCGCGGGCAGAAGCTAGTTATTAATAGGCTAACTTACAACTAGGATCAAGTTCTGATAACTAAATAAACAAATTAAGGACACAGAAACTACTCTCATGATTATGAATCAACTATTCCGTATGGAACACCAAATGTAAAATATCCAGGTCATGTTTTGGTTAAAAATTGTAATATAGAGTGCTACTGATCTGAAAGTAACACTTTTAAAATCTAAAATATGAACTGGACCATTAATAAAGATATACACACCAGTTGCATCTTCGTGACATACTTCTTCCACCACAAATACTTCTGAAACCTCGGCCCTAGGCCAGACATAAGGTAGTATGTGTACATGACTACATGGACGATAGAATTGAGCAGCGCAAGGACAGCTCCCTCCCCGCCTGCCGCAAACTTGAGATAGCTCCAGGAGTAGAGAGCCATGACGACATGGTGGTAGACGTGAAGGAAGGTTATCTGGAAGTGAAGAAAATTAAGCGTTTATGATAGGTTTTTTATTTTTATTTTTTATTACAGTAGAAAAATGATAAAGCATTGAGAATAAATCAATTTGTATTATAAATATCTTTTTTTTTGTTATTGTTATTTTCATCTCATTTTGTTTTTCACTCTAATGATGAGCATCTATGTTTCTTTCTTTTAAGTTAGACCAGTTATCCAATTAATTTGCTGTGCTATTTTATCATTATTATTATTTATACTTTTTTATTTTTACAGTTAGTTTGTCCGCTTTTTGTCTTGCTTGTAGTGTGGGATACGTTCCGTGACACCACCAAGCGGCCCAACGGAAGATCAGCGCTGGTTACTTAATACCAGTTTTATGCTGAGTTGGGACCATTTTGCGACAAATCTCTTTTATTTTATTTTTTTATGATGTTTATTTGTGTTTTTATGTTGTATTCTTACATATTTATGATGATGTTTGTTTTTTAGACTAAGTTGTCGCAAATAAATATATTTTCTTTCTTTCTTTCTTTTTTCAAATATCTACAGTAATAATCTCCTTACTAAGCTTAAATGTGAAAGTTATCAGATTTAGTTGCTTAATAAGATTCAATTTTTACCTGCTTATTCTTTTTCCTTACAACAAAGAAAACCGTGTCAAGAAGCTCAGTGAATTTGGCGAAAAAATACCACCATCCCAGGTCCAATAACTGAAAAAAAGAGCGTAACAACTTTACATCGGTCTAATAAAACGAGACTCTGGCACTTCCCAATTGGGATGTTGACTGATTTTGGGAAAGTGCTTAAAACGATGCGAATGGGCCTAATATAACCCAAAATATTTGAATTTACTTTTTAAAACAACTAATACTTTAATTTTCATGTATTTTAAATGCCGTTTTAAATTTCGCTCCAAAACGCCAATACTGGTCACGTGGTCGATGTGACGTCACGATTCCTGGCACAGCTAACTATATTCAAAAATAAGAGCAATATAGGTACTCATTCCGATTGAGAAAATGACGTCACGCGCGTTTTATGTAACGTGACTACATTTTGAGTGATGTGATTACATTTTGATTATTAAATTAAAATTATATTCCTTAAAAATAATCAAAAATATTGTGTTTTACAGGAATTCTGTCACAAAAACTACCGATTTGCGGCAAAATTATTTTATTTATTTTAATACAGTCAACATCCCAATTGCTGTTCATCATGAAATGTTATAATGTAGTTATAACTATTTGACATAAGGTCTCATCAGGTCCAGAGTCTCATTCTATAGACCGGTTTAAAGAGCTTATTAATTCATTATAATATAGCAGGCTTGTAAGAGGGGTTGTAAGATGTTTATAAAACATCGCCATCTCTGCCTCATTGCCTCAATGAACAAAGGTACCTTTGTTCATTCATAAAAACCAAAACCTCCTAGGGTTATGTCTCTATAAAGTACCAGGCATAAATCCCAGAATGTAAAAAAATATTAAAAATTATAATAACTCACGTATTTGATTAATTTATCTTATCGTAACACAAGTGTATGTATATTATCTACGTAAACGGAGACTTGTGTGACTATAACTAGGACTTTTTCGGAAGTTTTGCTTTATTTATTTTTCTTAATTCTCATAAGCCCAGTAATGCCAGTAAAGCCAGTTTGTTAGTGGGAGGAGTAACTCTTCTGCGAGTGTCCGTCTGGGTTGTTACCACCGCTTTGCTCGTGAAGTCTGCCGCCAAGCAGTAGTGTGCAAGCATCACTGTGTTCCGGTTAGATGAGCAGAGTATCCAGTGAAATTACTGGGCTTATGAGACTTAATACCTAATGTCTCAGGGTAACGAGCGCACTGCAGTGCCGCGCAGGTCTTTGTGTTTCATAGTTCTGGGTGGCTCTGCAATTGTTATGGGCCGGCGTTATGCTTACCATCAGGCAAACGACGAGCTCGTCTCGTTGTAAGAAAAAAAAAAATTCACTGACAGTGTATGTTTCAATTTTGCGTTTGCTCAAATCGGGGAGAAAAACATCGTAATTGGAAAAAGACACTGATTTTTGATATTTACGTATTACTATTGCTTTCTTTTATAGATTTAATATTGAATTTGATGTCAATAACTTTGATTTTCATGTATTATATTTATAATAGTTCTAAATCAATCTGGGCTGAATGAAAAAAAGCTGCATCATAAAATAACAATAGAAAAATAACAATATTTTTCTTTCCTATTCAACGTGATTTTTTAAGAAAAACACTAATATTTTTCATGGAAAAATATAATAATGAATAGGTAGGCGCTTGGTATTTATGTGTTATTAATTTGAAACTACCCTTTTATTTCCTTCGTCACTTATAATAATGAAACCGATTAACTAGATACATATAATTATGTGGAAACGCAAATTGTTTTTCCACACATGCCTTTGTTTAGTTATTAGCTGGCTCTATATAGGGGAATTAGGATTTCTGTAAGATTTTTAAATTGCAAAACGAAACTAGCTATCACCCATGATTTGAAGTTTTAGAACATTGATGTTCTTATTATTTCAAAATCATTAAATTTTTATCATTAGAGCTCTAATTATAGAATTAAAATATAAAAGAAATGAATACGAAGGAAAGGTACAAAGAAAAAAGAAGGAAAATAATGTTCTCGACGTTTCAAACGCATTGCAATGTTCGTGGTCGTTGGAAATTTAAATAATATAAACATACACGCTAAATATATTCAAAAATTTGTTCAGATCAGTATATGTAGTAATGATCGCAAACCGAAAAGCTATATGTAAGTATAACCAATGTAAATTGTTGTCTGAGCTAAGTGGTTCAGTTACATAAAACTTACCATAACATTGTCTGTGTTGGATGGGTAACGACAACCTGCATAAATGATGCCATCTTTGAACAACCTCAAGTTGAAGACCTGCAAGACGAAAATATATTTTATAAATAAATTATTAGTTTGAATCTAGATTGTAGGTGAAAAATGTTACATACTTTTAGAACCTAGGGTGAGCAAATTGGGCAACTGTAAAGCCCACCTATAGGTACGTTCTTATAAATAAATAAATAAATAATTTATTATACGAAACCTTAACTTACACGAGAAATGTCAAATTTCACGTTTCAAACAAGCGCTTCTAGTTTAGAATTACTTGTGGAGTATTTTTTTGTATATTATTTGGTAACGAGACGAGCTGGTCGTTTGCCTGATGGTAAGCATAACAATTGCAGTGCCACCCAGAACTTTGAAACACAAAGGCCTGCGCGGCACTGCAGTGCGCTCGTTACCCTGAGACATTAGGTATTTAGTCACATAAGACCAGTAATTTCACTGGCTACTCTGCTCATCAAACCGGAACACAGTACACACACAGTTTGCACATTACTGATTGGCGGCAGACTTCACTCACAAAGCGCTGGTAACAACCCAGACGGACACTCGCAGAAGAGTTAGTCCTACCACTAACAAATGTAAGTATAGTAGGGATGTTGACTCCATTTTGTTGATGTCAATCAATTCGTTTTAATCTTGAGAATCAAATGTCTATAGGTATTGAAAAAACAGGAAATCGAACGCTAGAAACGTCAAAAATGAGAGTCAATGCCGGGCGTATACATGGTGGATTTTTGAGACGGGACAGCAAGGGCAGGTACATTAACCGTTATAGTTACAGGAAAACGTTCCTAGTAGACCATACATAACTTTTTGACGTCGTTAGCCTGACGGTAAACATAATGCCCACCCAAAAAAATTGCAGTGCCACTCAGAACTTTGAAACGCAAAGGCCTGCGTGGCACTGCATTGCGCTCGATACCCTGATACATTAGGTATTAAGTCTCATAAGACCAGTAATTTCACTGCCGACTACTTTCCTCATCAAACCGGAACAAAGTAACGCTTGCACATTACTGCTTGGTGGCAAACTACACGTACACTTTAGCTCATCAATGTGTACCCACATCATCAAATACAGTACACAAATTGGACAACTGTAACAAAACAATTCAATCGATACCATACATTATTATTTGATTACCTTACCTTAACACAAATCATTACGGCCAGTAGTACTTGAAAGGCGTTGTAGTATGCAATAAGCTTGTTCATTTGCAGTGGTGGCCGGTTCTTCATGATCCTCGGCCCGATCCTGATGAGGACCAGATACGTCACCACGACCGCCAGGATCGGTGTGGGGCCGGACATCATGAACCATGAGTCCACCAATGCGCCTGGAATATCAACGGTTTTTTCTTTTAATTTTGTGTAGACGATACACAAGGTTTGTTTTTGAACAGATTTCAAATTTCATATGCGTTCAGTTATAAATAGGTATAAGTAAATAATCGTTAAGAAAAATAATAGTTATAAGTAAAGTTGCTTTAGAAAAGCGAGAATCTACTTTGACGACAAACTACTGACGCGATTTTGATGAAATTTATATGGAACCAATGTAAAAATATATCCTTTCAAATAAAAAAATATATGTTTAAAATCACTTTATTAATGATGGAGTTCTGAGGTAACAAATATAAAAACACATTGAATTGAGAACCTCCTCCTTTTTTGATGTTGGTTAAAAAGTATTTATAAACAATATAAGCCGATAAAAAATATCCTAAGATATAATACGCACGCACTTTAATTACCAAACTGGCTAGGCTAGTAGCAAGCGTGCGGGAGCAAGTTTTAAAGAGTTTTTGTTGTAACTCATAAAAATAATAAAACGCATTAAGGTGGTATCCCGAGTCAATGACATTTATTATTCTGTCCTCTTTACACATAATATCGGTTTGCATTGATATAAAAGAGAAAAAAGACCACGCATGCGTAAAAATACAGTAAATATCCAAAATTAGCGTGATTACTTCAAAATTAGATGCCTAATTGAAATTATATCTACCGTTTTTTGTCATTATATAATACGCAAGTCTTGTCAATTTTGTCGATATATACATTTATAAATAACAGAGATATTTCATTTTAAACTTATTTTTAGAGGTAACTTTGTAATTTTTTTTTATTGAGTGAATTTGTTAGAAACTTGTTTTGATTACAAGATTATCAGTAATATGATAAATGACATAATATTTTTTCCAGTGCTCATCTGATATTTCTAAAAACCTTTTAAGTGAAGCTATTTAACTGCTATATACGCCTTAACTGATTACATACTTTTGGCGTAAATAAAAAGCTTATTTAACTGGCATTAGCCGCCACTAGCGCCATTGTGGTACTCGTAGGACTAACTCTTGTGCGAGTGTCCGTCTGGGTTGTTACCACCACTTTGCTCGTGAGGTCTGCCACCAAGCAGTAGTGTGCAAGCATTACTGTGTTCCGGTTTGATGAGCAGAGTAGGCAGTGAAATTACTGGGCTTATGAGACTTAATAGCTAATGTCTCAGGGTAACGAGCGCAGTGCAGTGCCGCGCAGGCCTTTGTGTTTCAAAGTTCTGGGTGGCACTGCAATTGTTATGGGCCAGCGTTATGCTTACCATCAGGCAAACGACCAGTTCCTCTCGTTACCAAATAACATAAAAAAAATATTATTAAGCTATTTTAATTCCAAAGGTTCAATAAGCGTTTGTTCAAGAACGATTCAGACTGAGATGGATGTGAGAAAGAATCCGGGTTAAAAGAAAAGTTCATTCATCAACAAGGTTTGATGCTTTACACCACAGCCCATTTGCATCGTGCATCCCGTGTGGGATTTGCCTCAGTCTGCATTGTCGTTACAACTTCTCAAAATGTACTCACTTTTCCCAACTTTGAGGGAATCTAAGTATCGGTCCACTTTCTCCAAGTAACTCATGGTGAATTATTTACCTGAAAATACAAATATAGGCGTATTTAAATGAACACAAGAAAAGTTTTTAAACACAGACTGACACAGACATTCAAATGTCATGCTCATTTGGCCATGCTGAAACAAAATGTTATTAGGACTTTGACAAATAGGGACCGCGAACCCACGAAAAAGTTTTGTGCGTGAACCTATTTTAAACTTTTTGGTGTCGTACTAAGCAGGTTTTGAAACTTTTTTTTGATAGGTATAACAGAATAAATTACGAGAGAAGGCCGGGATGGAGTTTTGGCGGGAATGCGAAAATGTGCTGTTGTTGATTTTGTGTTATTTACTAACACCTGTGTTTTATCGAGTGTTAATATGTAATAATGGTGGATTATTAACCATTAAGTGTTCGTAAACGTGCATGAGTGAAAGGCAAATAGTACAAAGACGAAAAACGTGTATTTTCGTATTCTATCCAAAACTCCATAGAAGCTTCAGTAAAGTATCCACCGCTTTACTGAAGCATTACTTCGACTTGACCACGCCACGACTAAACTTTAACGTGACTTTGACGACTTTCATTCACGACAACTGGAGATTTATTATATATTATTATTCATATAACTCGACACTGGCTAAATACGCTAATCGCGTGGAGCCAAAAACAAAACAAAAAAAAAAAAAAAAAAAAAAGGCCGGGATCCCAGCAGTGGGAGCGCCGAGCGTAAGAGGCTGATAATGATGATTATACGTTTGAACTTCCAGAATCTCTGGGCTATCTATAGACGAGACGCTCTTTAATATAAGAGCTTTATAAAAGCGATATTTTTTAAGTTACAGTCGATAAATAAATAGGTAAGCGGCCTTGTAGCGGAGTTTTCGCACTTGACGGAATTCTTTTATATTATGCAAATACCTTACAGAGGTATGGAGGTTTAGGTAAGTGTTTTGTAACACGCTATGGCTCGGAGGGAAACCGTAGCTTGTAACTTTTTGTGTAAGCCAATGGGTGTTTTTATGTTTTACCATCCATGTTTTACCGTCACAACACAAAAAGAAACCAAAATGTAAGTAGGTATGGAGCTGAACATTTTTGCCACTAAAATTGAGTAACAACACAGATTTGTAATGTGAGTAACAATCACAGACTATTTACAAATCTGTGGTAACAATCCAAAAAATTACCACAACCCTGTATTATTTCCTCTGTGACCACAACCAAATTTTTGTTATTATATAATAATTATGTAAGTTTTGTTAATTATATCAATAGGTACATTGTGTACTTGTATAAATAACAGATGTATTTAATTTCAAAACTTATTTTTAGAGGCAACTTTGTCTTTTTTTATCGAGTTTATCTGGTAAAATCTTGTTTTGATTACATCAAGATGATCCGTAATATGATGAATAAACAATTAAACATGTATTGTTCTCAGTGCCAGAATCACATCTAATTTTGATAAAAAAAACTAAGTGAAGCAATTTAGGTGCTATATTATACGCCTTAAGGTGTGACAACTTACAAATGCGGCCGTTGTCACACTTAATATTTAGTGATAATATGTTTACAATCTATGAAAAGATACAGACTTTCTAATGCAGCTGCCGGAATAAACTTACGGGTGCTGGGCGCAAAATAGGAATTGTTTTCGCTTCTGACCCAAAACTTTCAGGTAGTATTTGTATCACTATTTCAAACCTTCACGGGTATACAATGATCGGACCGCAGTTACGGCTAATGCCGTTGATTCTATATACCTATAAAAATGGAGATTAAAGGTCGCCACGACTTATTGCATTAATTTTACAACGGTGTTTAATGTTAGGTCTTGTTATTTGGCACTAAACGAATTTGCTACTCAGTTTATCGCTTCTTATTCTTGTTCTTATTCAAGTGGTGGCAAGGCCTGCACTGACGTGTCGCATGGGGTGTATTGTCAGTGTTCATTAATAAGAGCCTTAGTTAGTTAGTCTTTTTTAAATTTCTTCATCTTGCACCGCCCCTCGCAGCCTGCCGCCCCGGGCCATGGCCCTTTTGGCCCTATGGTAAATACGCCCCTGTGTGTTGTGCATTTCCCCCTTTCAGTACCTACCCAAGCCATCTTAACTCCTTTACATAACGGGAGTATGGCTTTGGATCGCTGGCACAGCTGTTCCTGTTTGTAGTGGTGAAAATTTTCTGAAGTCCGATGAGTTTATCGTTTATTTTGTGACAAATTTTAACGTTATTTGTTATCGCGATAATATTAGTATGGCTCGAGTATAACACGATATTTATCGTGGTTATTATTGAGCGATGAGCATCAGATATTTCGACGCTGCACATACGGGTATTTGAGTGATTTAGCTGGCCAAAATTATTTATACCTTTTAATCATTTGGAAATGAATTAGTAACTCGCAAAACCTTAAATGCAAGTGTACCTTCACTCCTAATTTCCAATTATAGGAGAAGGGATCTGAAACAGGGTATGGAGATAAAAGCATGCGCTTAAAAGCGCATTAAAGTTGCAAGAATCATGTTCATGTGAATATTTTTTTTAATAGACTTTACAATGTCAACTATTGTCTTATGTATAGTATTTTACACCTCACCGACTTAGTATTGGTTCGTACGATGTAACACATGTAAGGATTCCTTCTATCGACCGGACATTGTGCTCCACTGACCTGAATATTGCATTGACTCCAATGTGCTTGACT
Organism: Crocallis elinguaria; assembly: GCA_907269065.1. NCBI lineage: Eukaryota > Metazoa > Arthropoda > Insecta > Lepidoptera > Geometridae > Crocallis > Crocallis elinguaria. The sequence continues at coordinate 2,115,101 of OU026079.1, read as the reverse complement.
TTTCTTTAGGCTTGTAATAAATTCCTATAGTAAATACAAGAACAAAAATGGGCCTATTTATCAAAGATATAATTTCACCTAACCTCGATGTTTCGATCGAGTTGCTTTGATCGTGGTCACGAGAATTAATTCGATTTTCGAAAGTCTGTACTATTACTAAATTGTTATTATTCGCAACAAACAATTTAGTATTCCTAAATTAAATATTAGCGAAATTTATATTATATTTCATTGTTTTACATACTTACTTATAAGGCTGTCTGTAGTCACACTATGCAAGGGTTCGAAACATCGGGAAATACCTAACGGTATACACTATTTTATTTTATTTACGTGATAAAAGTTTTTTATTCTGAAATTAATAGGTTTTAGCATGGAAATTTTAGTAATTATCCTTGTGTATTTGGTTATACAGGTAACACAGTTACAAGTAATACAGTAAATTATCACAGATGTATGGACAGCCACAGTAAAGTTAGTACTAAGCAAATACAGACAGCTTCTTAACTTCTTACTTCTTCATATATTTCTCGAGTCCCCTTATCTGTTACAATGGACATTGAATTGCAAGTTCATACAGTTTACCGTTACTGACATTCAACGGAGAGCTTTTCATGCATAACAACTGTATTTTCCACCTGTCATCTCAAACGACCTCGGTATGGTACATCACTTAGGCATAGGTGCAATGGAGGTCATTATGCCTAACCTAGAGTCATTTGGCCTACTCTCAATTAGCACAATTCAAGTAAGCACTTCATCAATCAGTGTAATAAAACATAGGACCAGTGTATAGAAGTTCACAAGACTTGTAATAAACTAACATAATAAATCGGGTAGTATTATTATTCACAGTATTTTTTTTTTTTAATTTAGATTTTTTAGAATATTCTTTAAAAATAAAAACACAAGATACTATAAACAATTTGAACCTAGGGCCAGCAGCGGAGCAAGCCCCATGCTACTAGTAGTTTGTGGCTTCAGAGTGCGCCTCCTGCGTAATTACTAGATATAATTGTCTGCGGATATTCCTTTCATGACATAGAATACAGGTAATTTTATTTTTGTTATTTTTTATGTAATAAATTTGCTCAGAACTAAATAATTCTTGATTTTTGTGTGTAACATCTATTTCATTCCTTCATCTTCATCATTTTTTAATGTAATTTATTTTTGTATATCGTTTTTAAATCACAAGATAAGAGTTGTTAGCAAACAGCTCGCATTTATGCAAAAAGGATTACTTTTCCTCTTCTTCCTTCGAAGTAATAATTGTATATCATCATCAGAAAAGAGCAAGTGAACTGATAATATTTTATCAAAATAGGTACAAGATGAAAACGCTTGTTTACAAGTCTTGTAACTTTAGAAAGTAGTACTCTTTTAACAATATTAATGTCACTTGAATAGGTTGAACTCGGACACTGACCGACGATGTAGGACAAAAGGAGAAATGACCGTGCCGGCTAGACCTATCATTCCTAACAGTTGGTTAACAAAACCAGCTCGCATGTGAAGTGCTAGTTCTCTATTTTATTACTCTAAGGGCCGATCTTTCAATAGTCAGATAACGTCTTGATAGTTATTTCCCTGAATCATCTAAGTCTATGGTGAAGACAGACGTAAATAAATTTTATGCCATTCTAAAGAAATAAACGTTAGTTAGCTAATGGTCCATTAATTTCGAAATGAAAGACACGAAAAACACACTATAACACGAAAATATATTGTTTCAATAGCAATTAGTTCGTTAACCTGCAATTGAAAGATCGGCCCTTAGACGATAAAGAAGTTGATAGGAACAGTGGCTTATGGATAGAAAACAATAGAAAACTGCATTGCCGAGTTTATACGGGTAGTTTGTTCATGGCTGATATTAGAGCCTATATATTATAAATGATTAAACACATGTTTTACTATTAAATATATTTTCTAATAACACGCTTTTATTTATAAAGCTTTTTTATGTATATCGCAACACGGAATTCTATACAGCGATAACTAAGGACCACAGAATACAATTAGGTTTATTAAAATAGGTTGATTAAAATATGAAATAAGCCTGCGGCTTCACCCGCGTGGTATATATCTTTAAATCGTACTACCTGTGCACCGCGGCTTCGCCCACATAGCCTAAGTTACTCCTTATAACATTAGCTATCTGCCAGTAAAAGTCCCGTAAAAGCGGACCAGCCGAAACAGACAGACAATTATGACCGTATATTCTTACATATGCGTTTAGTAAAAAGCTGTTATTTTGACATTACAAAGAGACACTTCAATTTTATATTTATTTGTATGGATGTGTTATTCTAGAATCTAAATTATCTACATTTCAAATTTCGTCACACACACACACACACACACACACACACACACACACACACACACACACACACACACACACACACACACACACTTTAGACAGCACTATCTGGCCATATTGCCGTTCTTGTCTATTTCATAGTTTTTTGATGGTATGGCATCAAGCCGCGCCTGCGCGTGTTATTATCTCGTAATCCACGCTTGATGCAAAAGCATAGTTATTTTGACAGCAAAACGCGTACTGACATAAGCGTCTATACTCACGTCATAAACTTTGAAACACAAAGGCCTGCGCGGCACTGCAGTGCCCTCGTTACCCTGATTAGGTATGTAACGAGTTTATATAGGTACCTAAAAATAGATAATAAGCCAGTAATTTTACTAAATACTAATTTGTATGTTTGGATTTACCATTTAATCAAATATACACCTGATGTAGTTATAGGTAAAACTATGTTATAACTTGAAGTTAGCTGTGTATCCAATTAATTTCCAATTTCCGATTACTCTTAAATATTTTATTAGACATCTATTATTCCTTCATCGAAATAGACTGAAGACTTCCTACTCATCAATTATCTTTGGTAGACGTATAGAGTATTCCCATAATGGTAAATTTTAATAGATTTATTTTTATACATGAACTATAATATTTCTTGGTCTGAAAATAGATAATATCGATGACACGCGTATTATTATACCATGACGTCAGAGGCCCTGGTAACGTCACGCCTGTCTATCAGGTTGGCAGTACGTATTTATGTTACTATTAAAATTTTCGTGAGTATCACACATTATAAATTGTTAAACAACCGGCTATAACTCACGTCATTTGTCGATATTGTCGACCTAGGTTTCGAGCGTGTCCGACGCTCTTCCTCAGGGAGTGCACGCGGCGAGATCGCAACGACCACTGACGTGAGTTATAGCCGGTTGTTTAACAATTTATAACGTATTTATGTGTTTGCGTTTTGCTGTCAAGATCACCATGATTTTGCAACGAGCGCGGATTACGAAGTAATACACGCGCAAGCGCGGCTTGATGTAAGGCCATCAAAAATCGACGAAACCGACAAGAAATAAAGCCAGATAGTGCTGTTCTCTCACTCCCTGTCTGGTCTCAAAGTAACTACTGCTCCACTTTACACTACATACCTACATCACTCGCGCAACACCGCGTATTTAACGCGGCTTCTGCCGTGAACCCGCATTGGTTGTGAAACTATTTTTTTTAAGTAGAGATCATAGAGCGGATTTATTGAAAAAGAGCGTTCCAAATCCGTCGCATACGCGCGCTGTGGATTGATTGGAACGATGCGATGGTCCAATTTCGAGCCCACAGACGGGCACTCCATTCTTGGCGCGCCTTCGCTCCATTTTTCAGTCATTCTGTGTCTCGAGTATGTTACTTGTCCTTTTTTATACTGAACTAGCTGCTGCCTGCGGTTTCACCCGCGCAGAGATATTGGAATAAATAATAAATGTATAATTGGAATAAATAATCTATACTATCCATACTAATATTATAAATGCGAAAGTGTGTTTGTTGATTTGTTGGTTTGTTGGTTTGTCCTTCTTTCACGCAGTAACGGAGCAACAGATCGACGTGATTTTTGGCATAGATATATTTTATGGACCGGAGAGTAACATAGGCTACTTTTTATCCTGGAAAAATGCACGGTTCCTGTGGGAACGCGGGTGAAAACCGCGGGCAGAAGTTAGTGTAACATAAAATTGACATTGACAGCTGTCAATAAAGTTGTATAATGTTGACAAGTTGATTTAATTTGACAGATCAGTTTGACGGTTCATGTGGGAACGCGGGTGAAAACCGCGGGCAGAAGCTAGTAAATGTATAATAGACATTTTCATTTCCATAATTTTATTTAAATTTAGTTTAGTTCCTTTTCAGAAGTTTTCAAAAATAACGAAAATGCACGCGGTCGAATTAGCGCGAATGAAAATTTTATACTGCTTACTGTGGATGTTGGATTAATTTGTTTGTTTCCACGCAAGGTGGAGAAAAGTACTATAGGTACAAGTCTTAGCTTAAATAGCAATTGATAGACTCGTTTAATTTTTAAGATCACTTCTTCTTCTTTCTTTACTTCCTGGCTTCTGTGGAATATTTAAGATCACTTCGGGAACACTCGGTTTCGCCTTGTCGTTCCAATATTACTCGACCATCAATAAATAAATAAATAAATAAACACTTACACTCATACCCCCGCACTAGGATTCCCTGTGTCGCAGATAGCATGGACACACACAGATACACATCACAAACATCCAAGACCCGAGAACTAACTTTATGCTTACACAAAATCTGCCCCGGACGGAATCGAACCCGGGACCCCTCGCATGGTTACTACCAACTTAGCTACGGAGCCATTGAGCTTTGTTTCTGACCTCGACAATTATTATGTATTATTTTTTTATCAAATTGTCCAAGTAATTGGAACTCCAGGGAATAGTGAAACGAACGAATAACACGGCACTATTGTAATCAATATTTTCTATTTTTAAATCAAATACAATTTCAATTACGTGAATTGATATTAGCGGATCCAATTACTTAATAGCAAAATTGCTTTTAGAATTTATGTAGGCGTTTGGTATTCATAGTAGGAAACATGATATTATAATGAATAGAGATACCTACCATGCAATAATGGGCAATAAAGATATTGTACAAAGACCGGCATGCATATTTGTTTAATTATATATTATGTTTATAGTTAAAAACAAAACAAACCGTATCGGTCTTAATACAAACAATTAAACACCTAACACCACCTAACTTAAAGACGGAATTGATAAAAAAAAACTTGCTGCAGAACACGCTCAGAAGCAAGCAGAATCATGGCTCTAATCATGCAACATTTACTACTTCAAACAAGCACAGAGTATTTGATACTATTTATTTAATTTTATTTATTTTATTGCACACATACATTCAACTTATACTTAAGCGTAAACATATGATTATGCACCCTGTTAGGAAGGCGTTGCAAACTTAAATTAGGTACTTATTTAACAATATAAAATAAGAACTAAAAACTTATAGAGGCTTAGCAAGTAGGTAATTCTAAGGATAAGATTCAGAGACGATTCTAAGCGTAGACTTTGGCTTTCATATGTCAAAACTGTATAGAATTTTGACGTATGGAAGCGTGTGTCCACGCTTAGATTCATCTCTGAATCTCAGCCTAAGACTTAGAGCTTGAGATCATAATGAAGTATATATTTTTTACTCTCTAGATGACACTGTCCAACACTATTAATAAAAATTCTAAATTCTATCATCCAGAAAATCTTTTAAGCTGTAGTAACATTTATTTATCAAGAAATTATGATCAAGTAACGGCAGGTACGGTGTCCAATGTCGATGCCGGCCTTGAGTCTGTAAGAAGTTTAGTATAAAATTTTTGCTGATCCGTGAATCCACCGCATCGGTCCGCAATGCGGCAGATTAACATTAATCATCCTTTATAGTACCTACTTATAATAGCCAACTCTAAGTAGGTACATTTTAGGCAGTTTTTTTAAACCGATATCCATAAAAACAAAATTTGCAATATGACAGGCTTTTTAACTTCAGTTAGTAGTTAGTTTGTATGTTAAAAAGGGGGGGGGGTCAAATTTTGTAGAATTGTGAACCAGTTCCGTTGTCTCGAGTAAGGCAGAAATTTTGTATTCGTTCGTAAACCTAACAATGCAATATTATGGAGGAAAAGCTGGTTCTAAAAATATTCATATATTGTACGTTAGAAGATATGCCATCTCGAAACGCCAAGTCAACGCTTTGGTAAGGTCGATTTTTTAATCGACCTCAAATCGTTAGTTGATTCTGGTTTGGAGTGTCACTTTCTCAGTCACTCTCTCATTCGAGAAACGAACGCAATAAACTAGGACTTCATTGCATTCGGTCCTTGCATAGAAGCGGTTACAAAACACATAACTACAGTAAAATTGTATCTACTGCCAGTGTTTTGTCGCGTTTTTAATAATTTAGCAATTTCAATTGGAAACCTAGAACGGACATCTGAACTACGAACTATTTGGTAAGATTTTTATTCGTGCTTTCGCCAGTTCCGTCCCTGACGACGTACCTCTGGATCAAGATTCTTCATTTTGTCAGATGGTAGGACTAAATTCTTCTTTTTTATGTTATTTGGTAACGAGGCGAGCTGGACGTTTGCCTGATGGTAAGCATAACGCCGGCCCATAACAATTGCCGTGTAACCCAGAACTTTGAAACACAAAGGCCTGTACGACACTGCAGTGCGCTAGTTACCCTGAGACATTAGGTATTAAGTCCAGTCATAAGCCCAGTAATTTCACTGGATACTCTGCTTATCTAACCGGAACACAGTAATGCTTGCACACTACTGCATGGCGGCAGACTTCACGAACAAAGCGGTGGTAATAACCCAGACGGACACTCGCAGAAGAGTTAGTCCTCCAACTAACAAAAAAAAAATCTGCGATTCAAATTAAAATACCAAATGCTTTATTCATATAGGCCCCAGGGGAGCACTCATGAAAGTTAAATTAAATTACACTAACACGGCGGGTTTCTGTAACCTTCTACCCCAATCATAGATAGTCCATATAAGAGTGCACCACCGCTATGTTTATGTAGACTGCCGCCAGTAATATGCAAGCATTACTGTATTCTGGTTTGATAAGCAAAGTATAGACAAAGAATTTACTAGGCTTTTGTGACAAGTAACGGGCGCAAAGTAGGGCCGCGCACGCGCAGGCCTTTATGTTTCAAATTTCTGAGTGCAACTGTTATGGGCCGGTGTTATGCTTACCATTAGACAAAAGAACAACTCGTCTCGTTATCCAGTTGTATAAAAAAATATGTATGAACACGACTTCATCGAAGTCAAATAAGATGACATCAAACAGTTATTCAACTTTGACACCAATAGAAAATACGATAATGCAACGATATATAATAAGGTTTTTGTTAACACTATTATATACTATTATAGGTTTTAATTATACAACACAATATGCTGAGAAGTATTCAATGAAATACCAGTATATAACAGATAGAAGTCAATAGTTTTATAGCGTCGTAAAACGTTTTACAAATGCCCGACATTTTGCTTATAATCTAGTATTTCATCTCATATGAAATATATGTGTAGGTATATATTATTGGACATATATTTTATTACATAGCTGTGGTATATAAATATAGCAAGCTAGGAATTTTATTAATCTCTGATGAATATCGTATAAAACTAAGATTCGATAGATCTTCGATAGAAACTTTGCGAAGATCATACGCCGCTTTGCTCGTGAACTCTGCCGCCAAGCAGCAGTGTGCAAGCATTACTGTGTTCCGGTTTGATGAGCAGAGTATCCAGTGAAATTACTGGGCTTATGAGACTTCATACCTAATGTCTCAGGTTAACGAGCGCACTGCAGTGCCGCGCAGGCCTTTGTGTTTCAGTTTTGGGTGAACTGCAAATGTTATGGGCCGGCGTTAAGCTTACCATCAGGCAAACGACCAGTTCGTCTCGTTACCAAATAACATAAAAAAAGACAAAACTATTAAACTAAGTCTTGACTTAAACACCAACTTCATCTGCACCAACCAGTTTACTATAAGATACCCTTACGATTGTCGTTTCACAAGTAAGGGAATGAAATGAACAAAAGTGGAATAGGTACAATGACATGTCTATTTATTACTCTGTCGTTAAGTTGGTTTGACACTGACAATCGAAATTGCGCAAGCGCGAATTTTATGTTATTGACATATTATAATGAAGTTATGACATGACTTAAGCATAGACATCGCCTAAGATCGGTGCAACGCGTTTGTATTCCTAAGTAACTCCTAGAGAGATAAGTGTCGACTTAGGCGCTGTCAAACATTATTGCAGAGGGCGTGACTATTGAATCAGCCAGGCAAGCACTAGAAAATGCCCTACTGTTCCACCGCACAGTAGGGCATTTTCATCAAACATCATGATGCACCCATCATGATGTTTCATCACCAGCTTGGTGAGCGAATCACTACCACTGAGTCATCATCACTTCACAGTATAACAATAATAGTTTCAACTTAAGAGTTAAGTCGTACGTGTACTTTTTCTTTACAAATGTACAAAGTAACAACAGTGCTCGTTAAAATTCAATCAGGTGTTTCTGAGTACCTGTCGTCTCTATTTCAACAATACAAGTACATCATTTCAATAGAAACGTAAACTGACATGGTCAAAGCATCAGTCGTTCAGTCATTACAATAAAATAAGTACATTATTTACATAATTAAAACGAGAAACAATTTTAAAGCGATGCTGGAGATCTACTGATATCTAGGTAAATGATTCGGTTTCTACAGTCAGGTGTAACTTTGGAGCGAAATGGTTGGAGCCGAAAAACAGCGCTGATTTCTAAGCAACATACAGTGACAGAATTTCAACTAAACATCCAGTAAAAGGTTACAAGTTACTTAAGAAAATAATAATACAAATAAACAAGTATAATTAAAACAAATAAAAAAAAACACTAAAACTAGGTAGTGCAGTCGCCAATGTCACTCAGGATGATGTAAGGATTCTAACGATACCCCATACATCCAAATCTTTTCAGGCATATTTAAACGTTATGGTGGAATAAAGAAACTCACATACATACATGAGCCCTAAATACATTACACTACTTTTTGGGCAGTCGGGTAAAAAATTGGTTTAGCTGCAAATGGTGCGGCAGTGAAGGCTTGATTGGAAGTTTTAAGAACCTTGAGTTTGCCCTAAACGACTTTTGTTAGTTATATTTGATAACCAGTAGGTACATCACTTTATCTTCCATGCATAAATCACAACTTTTGATTGATCCCTACGAATCCCTTCTTATTAATCCATCCATATATCCATACTATAATATTATAAATGCGAAAGTGTGTTTGTTGGTTTGTCCTTCTAACACGCAGTAACGGAGCAACGGATCGACGGGATTTTTGGCATAGATATAGTTTATGCACCGGAGAGTAATATAGGCTACTTTTTATCCCGGAAAAATGCACGGTTCCTGTGGGAACGCGGGTGAAAACCACGATCAGAAGCTGGTAATAATTATAAATGAAAAAGTGCTTTTGTCAGTTTCTTCTTTTTTCATACAGCAACGGAGCAACGGATCGATTAGGTATTGGGTATTCAATAATAATCACGATAAATATCTCGTTAACGTGTATGAAACAGTTGTTTGGTATAGTATAAAAAAGAAACCTAAGCCTTTTTAAAATCATTCTGTATAATATACTAATATATCCGGAACCTTTTGCTTCTTGGTTTTTGAATTGTTTCACAAGAAGCAATCTAAATTCAACGCGGCTGCTATCGTACAGTGACCTGTTTTAGTTTTACATTGTTTTAGTTGAATTTGTATTACGTTTGCTCTATATATTTACCTAAATGCATACGTTAAAAATCATTGACTCATGTAATTGGTACCACTATGTACTTACCATTATTACGCGTAGTTATACACATATTTTTTTAACTAGGCAATAATGGTTCACTTGTTTTCACGGGTTTCTGTATTTTTGTCGAACTCCATGATTTTTATCAATTAGTCACCATAAAATATTAGAAGTGCGTAAGGTATCTTCTTAGTAAGCGTGCTCCTTTATCAACCGCATCATCATTTACCGCTGGTGAGATTGTCAAAGGCGAGCCTATCTATACTATTATTATATAGAGGTAGTTTGCTTGAATGTTTGTTTTATTATCGCTAATCAATGGAATTAATGGTCCAATGAAAAAAAAGATTTGTTAGTGGTAGGACTAACTCTTCTGCGAGTGTCCGTCTGGGTTGTTACCACCGCTTTGCTCGTGAACTCTGCCGCCAAGCAGTACTGTGCAAGCATTACTGTGTTCCGGTTTGATGAGCACAGTAGCCAGTGAAATTTCTGAAATTTATGAGACTTAATACCTAATGTCTCAGGGTAACGAGCGCACTGCAGTGCCGCGCAAGCCTTTGTGTTTCAAAGTTCGGGGTGGCACTGCAGTTGTTATGGGCCGGCGTTATGCTTACCATCAGGCAAACAACCAGCTCGTCTAATTACCAAATAACATAAATAAAAAGACTTTCACTAATTGGAAGGTACATTATCTCTGTGTGCTATATGCTATTTTTATCCAGATTCCACGCGTGCTAAGCCACATGCAGAGGCTAATATTGCATAAAAAGTAATAACACAAACACTAATTAAGAACACGTGTTGGTGTAATCCAATTAGAGTTTGGCCTTTAACGGCTGTTAGATGGTTTTGAAGCGACTTCCAAATAGAAATATTCAAGGCTGATATCTGCCACCAATGGTTAGATAGGACCTTCAACTAAATTGGGCTTCCGGTAAAGGAAAATAGTATCTGGAATGCAATCACAAAGGATAGCTACCAACCTTAAAGTGAAAATGTATCGCCAACACCTTTTGGGTACTATAGCGGGCATCTGCACTTGATAATCAGTCCTTGTCTAGGTTCAGCTTTGAACCTAGACAAGGAATCATCTTTGAACACATCGATTAAGATAAGACGCCATATCAAACGTCAAAGAACTGACCCAATTATGAAAAAATAAAACCTACATTATTCTCATTTTTTTTCACAGTATATTATACTAGTAAATGTGTGTAGTTTTATTTAACTTCGCAGCACCAGTCAAAAAGAAAAAATATAATTTGTAAAACAACAAAGATAACCGCCAACTTCTAATACTATCTAACTATTCTAATACTTCTTACTAATATCCTACTATCCTACTTCCTACTATCCTATATTACTATTATAAATGCGAAAGTGTGTTTGTTGATTTCTTGGTTTGTCCTTCTTTCACGCGGTAACGGAGCAACGGATCGACGTGATTTTTGGCATAGCTATAGTTTATGAACCGTAGAGTAACATAGGCTACTTTTTATCCCGAAAAAATGTACGGTTCCTGTGGGAACGCCTGGTAAAAACCGCGGGCAGAAGCTAGTTAATCGAAACAAAATGAACAGTTATTAAAAATAAGATTGCTATCCACCTCGAAATAATTGCTAAAAACGAATCGAAATTTTAATTATAAAGTCATGCTAAATCAAAAGAAGGCACGCCGCCCACATGACGAGCTTAAAAAACTCATATTTGATTGAAAATGATTTTTCCGCCGAGTGGGCGGTCAACGACGGATGACTTAATCTAAATCACTAAATAGACACTAGCCTAGTTATTTCATATTTCAATTGAAGATAACAACGACTAATAAAAAGAATTGTTTGGTAAACCAAACCACAAACTTTTTGACCTGTGTGAATTTTAGTGCATTTCCTGCGATATAGTCCATGTTTTTATACTTTTCTAATAGAAGAATAGAATCTATGCTATTCTAGTGCGTTTCCTGCGTAATAGTCCATGTTTTTATACTTGTCTAATAATATAAACAAATATGGCGGATCACCAACAATGACGTAGATATAAATATGAATTCAAATCATATCATTGGTTGGCGAGCGTATTCTCTATTGATGTCATTAGTTAGTTTTCCGCCGAGTTTGCTTACATTATTGGACAAGTATAAAAACACGGACCTAAGCTAATTGTATTTTCAGTGGGTGTACAGCGGTGTAAGCGACGAAGCGTGCGTATACTCAATGCTGGTTTTTATTTCGTGTCGATAAGTAGGAGAGCGGGTCGCTTGCCCGATGTTAAGTATAACGCCAGACCATAAAAATTGGAGTGCAACCCAACTAACACTCAGTGATTGTAACTCAAAGTCCTGCGCAGCACTGCAGTGCGCTTGTTAGACAGTCTCATAAGCCCAGTAATATCACTGTCTACTTTGCTCATCTAAACGGTAACACAGTAATGCTTACACATTACTGCTTGGCGGCAGACTTCACGAGCAAGGCGATGGTACCCACCCAGACGTACACTAGCAGAAGAGTATATCATTTAGTACATATCTAATTGACTTTATTATTATTTACTGACATGATAATTATATAATTAGGTATAAGAAATAGTATGATACACCACGTGTTTTGGTGTAAAACATGATAGATGTATAGACCCGGATTATTAATTAAAAATGGTTTTAAAAACTTGGGACTATTCTACGATTTATTAAATTTCATCTCTCACTTTTAAACCTTAGATGTGGTAATCTTTAATAAAATTTACAAAAGGACCACATTTGATAAATATCTACCTACACTACCTACTCATTAAATAAAATCGGTTGAGAATTGACCGAGATTTCGAGTAAAACCACAACGAAGAAACAGATGAATTGAGAATCACCTTCTATTTTGGGAGTTGGTTGAAAACTAACGCTTATATACACTCACACCGCTGCACTTCCTCCTTCCTGATGATCATGATTCCAATGATGACGAGTTGCAGGTGGCACAGCCACACACATACACAACACAAATCCAAGACCCGAAAATAAACTTTTTGCTGAATTTGAGCAGAATGTACAAAGCCCCAAAGGGGATCGAACCAGCCACAAAGCTATAGTATTATCTATAAAGCTTTTTTATTTTCAGATGCTTTTGTTTGTTACTGCTATCTATTCTGTGTACGTAGTACGTACATATAAATTTAATAACACGTCTGTAAAGATTATTTTATGATGTTTTAGATGCTTCCTACAAAGTTAATTAGTTTCCTTTCTTTGTTTAAGCTAATTCTATTTATTTTTATAAATTTTGTGATTTTTTAAGTACTTGAAATTATCTCACGTACGCATGTTTTAAAATATTCACGCGAATTTCAGCCTTTTAGCTGAAACTGTACTGTTTATAACATTTAAAAACTTACATAATTATTATGTACCTATAGTATTTTATTTGCCAACATCGGATGTTTTTTTATAGTTTCGTAGTAAAAAATAAAGCAACATTGTCACTTTCATTACTTTTATTGTTTGTGCGCTTGAAAGAAGTAAAACTGTTCTACATTTTAATTTGTTAACTACTATGTATTAAAAAAGAGTATGTAAACGCGTACTAAGTAATTAAAAAAGGAAGTGTTCGATTACCTACATTACTGTTTTAGTAAACAGATTTGAATTAATCAGTCATAGTAAAAAAGATAGATTTCACTAAAATGAATGTGCTTTAGCGATTTCGAAAAATATTCTACAAAGTTTTATTTCACGCAGATTCCAAAATCATTACTTATCCTTGGTAACGGAAAAAACAACACATGTAAATAAATTACGAAAAATACGAAATTCTATGACATAACACGAACCATCAGCTGATCTGAAACTCGGAAAACTCAGCCAAAACTCCAAACAGAGCGTTACATAACCACCATTTTCTTAATTCAAAAATCGAAACAATTAAAAAGATAACGAACTCACCAGTTAATCACAATCACTAGTTAACAGTAACAGTGTAGTTACAAGTAACTAAGTTATCGGACGGGTCGTGGTACCGTGCGACTCACGACGCGTTTCGAAGACCACTGCGGTATATCGACCGCGGTACCCTGAGCCGCACGCGATGTGTAGGGGGCTCCTTAGATGTCCTACTTATGTCTGTAATATAATTTAGTTTCTTTCAGGACGGTGCGTATATTTTAGAAGTAGGTTTCAATAATCCAGTTTGGAAAAATAAAACGTATAATCGAATTGAAAACATGGAAAATATTTTTGTGTGGTCTACGTACGTTAATAATTAATACGGTGCTTGTTGTTTGATTTTGTTTGACTAATATGATAAAATCACATGTTAGTGATTAGATCAATACCTGTTAATTGTACTACATTTAAAGTTAAACACTGTTTGAAACTTTCACGGTTATTCACTAATTTATAGATTGTAATTACCGTGATTATTATAAGCTGGTGAGCTCCCGATATTTCGACGCTGTTGCAAGCATCATATTCACGGGAATAATGTATTTATTATTTAAAAAAGAAATAAATAACAGACAAGTCGCGGCATACCACAAAACCCAATACCCAATTTTGAAAATAAAAAAAAAATGTTTAACGACAATCTTTTTTCCGTACAATAAATGCAAAAGTGTATTTGTTCGTCTGTTCGTTAGTCCTTATTTCACGCAGCAACGAAACAACGGATCGATGTGATTTTTTGCATAGATATATTTTATGGACCAAAGAGTAATACAGGTTACTTTTTATCCCTTAAAATCCACGGTTATTATGGGAATAGCCACGCGAGGGAAACCGCGGGCGGCAGCATATAAAAAATAATTGATTTAAATCTTCGGGTGTTCATCTGGGTGGATACTTTGATCGTATAATCTGCCACCAAGCAGTAATGTTATTACCACTGTGATCTATATTTTACGCTTACAAATTCAATCTCTACACTAGGATTTCCTGTGTTGCAGATGGAATGGACGTACACAGATATATACAATACAAACATTCAAGACCCGAGAGCAAATTTTACGCTCACCACAGAAAATATGGCCAGGATGCCAGGAATCGAACCCAGGGCCCTTCGCTTTGCAGGCAGGGTCATTACCAAGATCGTTATAGAGCCATCGTTTGATGAGCAAAGTAGTCAGTGAAATTACTGGGATTATGACAGTGCCGCGCAGACTTTGGTGTTTCAAAAAAGTAAGTGCTCGTAAAGTCTGCCGCCAAGCAGTAGTGTGCAAGCATTACTGTGTTCCGGTTTGATGAGCAGAGTATCCAGTGAAATTACTGGGCTTATGAGACTTAATACCTAATGTCTCAGGGCAGCGAGCGCACTGCAGTGCCGCGCAGGCCTTTGTGTTTCAAAGTTCTGGGTGGCACTGCAATTGTTATGGGCCGGCGTTATGCTTACCATCAAGCAAACGACGAGCTCGTCTCGTTACCAAATAACATAAAAAAAAAGTTCTGGGTGGCACTGCAAATCCTGTCTTCAAGCAAAAGACTTGCTTGCCTCGTTACGGGATAGTATTAAAAAATGATATTATATACTCGTATTATGTTCAACTATATTTCCTGAACACGCTGGCTAAACAGGTTGGTACCTATTCACTCTTGTTTTGAAGACTCCCAAATTACACTCAAATTGGAAACACAGACAGTGTGACAGTGTGCGCAAGAACTTCACCACTTGATTCCCCCATCACCCTTTTTCCACCGCACAACAAGACGATCGGCTGGGCGCCACCCCTTTATGGTGGAAATACCACCAACTCGTACGAAGCGATTCGCCTCTTCCTATATAATAAGAACTGCTAAGGAGTGGAATGCTTTGCCGTCGTCTGTGTTCCCTGAACGTTATCATCCGGGTGTGTTTAAGAATAGAGTGAATAGGTATTTACTGGGAAAGTGTGCTACATCTTCGACCACATCGTCACTTCACATCAGGTGAGATTGTGGTCAAACGCTTTACCAGTCAGATGTAAACAAAAAAACAGACGCTGGCAACGAAGTCCACTCCTTGTGTTTAGAGTCACCCAGGTGTGTGAGTGTTGTAAAAAAAGATAATTCTATTCTATTTGAATAATGTGCCCGCGGTTTTCACCCGCGTTCCCACAGGAACCGTCAAACCGATCTGTCAAATTAAATCAACTTGTCAACATTATAAAACTTTATTGACAGCTGTCAATTTATTGACAACTGTCAATTTTAGTCACACACGTCTGCCCGCGGTTTTCAGCCGCGTTCCCGCAGGAGCCGTGCATTTTTCCAGGATAAAAAGTAGCTTATGTTACTCTCCGGTCCATAAACTATATCTATGCCAAAAATCACGTCGATCCGTTGCTCCGTTACTGCGTGAAAGAAGGACAAACCAACAAACACACTTTCGCATTTATAATATTAGTATGGATTTCTCAATCTTAGCAACGGAAGGGTCGAACCCTACAACTAGTTTGAGCTTTGGGTGAAGGAAAACATTGTGATGTCACCATAGTGTCAAAGTATTTTCTGGCTAGCTACCACTCTCAAATCGGAAATCTGCCAAAAACCGGTGTGTTCCGGTAGTTGTACTTGTGAGGCAGTCTCAGTAAAGTGTAA
Organism: Crocallis elinguaria; assembly: GCA_907269065.1. NCBI lineage: Eukaryota > Metazoa > Arthropoda > Insecta > Lepidoptera > Geometridae > Crocallis > Crocallis elinguaria. Next base: position 2,098,773 of record OU026079.1, on the reverse strand, counting down.
AAGTTTTAAGTAAAAAATAAGTATGTTTTTCTCTTTGTTTGTTATCTATACAAATAAATAAAATTGAAGTGTCTGTTTGTAATATCAAAATAACAGGTTTTTACCAAATGCATATGAAAGTACCTATATACGGTACCGATAAAAAACAACCATTTTAAAAATTTTTGTCTGTCTGTCTGTTTGTTTCGGGTAATCTCCGAAACGGCTGGGCCGATTTTGACGGGACTTTTACTGGCGGATAGCTGATGTTAAAGGAGTAACTGAAGCTACTTTTATTTTAAAAATAGAATTAGGGTTACGCGCATTAAATAAAAACCATGTAATCCAATATCTCCGCGCGGGTGAAACCGCGGGCAGCAGCTAGTTTCAAATAAAACAACTGAATATTTATTAATATTTTATATACATATGATACCAAAAAAATATTATTATTGTATTGATAGTATTATCTTAACTTATTGTAAGTGGTCATTTTGAAATAAATTATAATGCTACTAATATTATACTAATGATATCTAAAATAACTACTTATTCACTACACTCAAGGGTGTATTTACCCTAGGGCCAAAAGGGCCATGGCCCGGGGCGGCAGGCTGTGAGGGGCGGCGCAAGCAGAAGAAATTAAAAAAAAGCCTACCTAACTAAGGCTCATATTAATAAACAGTGTTAAACGGTTGAATACTTAGTTCAACTGTATTTTGTCTCTTTCGATTCAGTTTAAAACTGTCAAAGAACAACAAAGACAAAACATAGTTAAAAACTAAACCACCGTTTAACACTGTTAATTACTAAGAGCCTAAATATCTTAAGGTGCTCGTGGGGGCTGGCTATCGTAAATAGGTACGGATCGGTGCGCCAGCAGGCCCAGGGCGCTGAATCCTAAAATACGCCACTGACTACACTTGATACCTATTGAAGTGAAATTGACTAACCTTCGTATCGAATGTAAATTCCAGCTTAACTCCACTCACTAATGGAGCTCTTCAGTGGCTACAAGTAAGTCCTTCGAGTTTTTTTTTTATGTTATTCGCTAACGAGTCGAGCTGGTCGTTTGCCTGATGGTAAGCATAACGCCGGCCCATAACAATTGCAGGACCACCCAGAACTTTGCAACACAAAGGCCTGCGCGGCACTGCAATGCGCTCGTTAGCCTGAGACATTAGGTATTAAGTCTCATAAGCCCAGTAATTTCACTGGAAACTCTGCTCATCAAACCGGAACACAGTAATGCTTGCACACTACTGCTTGGCGGGAGACTTCACGAGCAAAGCGGTGGTAACAACCCAGACGGACACTCGCAGAAGAGTTAGTCCTCCCACTAACTTATATTCATATGAGTTGTTTTAACAAGTCCAATAGATTGTAGGTACTTGGCGTCAAGGGTCTGTTGATGGAGCCAGCAGTATTTTGTGAAATCAACTGAAGACATGTGAGTGAAAAATATATTTTATCGTTGTCAGTTAATTGTCTTCTAGGGAGGCACAGGCAAAGCTAATCTCAGATGGCGCCACCACCGCTGGTGCTTATCATATATATTTACTTTGGGGGTTAATGAATTTAACAAACCAGTAAATTTGCTCAAGTCATTAAAATCATTAGATTTGAAATGGTCACTACATAACCTAGAAGATGAATTTGGATCCAAATTATATAATGATAATATTTACTAAAATTATTTAATTACATAATTTTTGATGCTTTTTGATCCACAGCTTCCGTTTTTCCTCGTCAGAAGGTAAACTTGTGTACCTTTATTTTGACACTGAAATGCACTTCACAGAGGCATACTTTATTGCAGAGACGATTTTTTTGTTAACTTATTAAAATTTTATAATGAAGATTGACAGCGAAACAACACCAGCGATAAGGCGCCACATAGCGGGATAAATAAGCAGTGTATCTTCCCAAGCCGATACTGGCGTGAGCAGAGGTACTATTTCTCATCGGCTCAAGTCTATTTCACGTCAGTAATTATATGTGAATATCGAGAAAGTTACGTATAACTTTTAATGACATATTAGGTTGGGGAAAAAGTCTTTTCGCATTATAGTATGTATGAACTTGTAATAAAATCTCTTTGGCTATACTATTTGTATCTGGCTGGTTTTGGTATCATTGAAAGTTTAAATTTTAAAGAACATAATTCCAAATTCAAATTAGGAAAATGTGTGATTTTCATTTGTTTTTCGTACCGTCAAAATGAGTGAATCTAATGAAGAAATTCGATACATTTTAAAATTTTACTACAAAAAAGGTAAAAATGCAACGCAAGCCGCGAAAAAAAATTGCGATGTTTATGGACCTAGTGCAGTGTCTGTGAGAGTAGCACAAATTTGGTTTAAGCGTTTTCAATCCGTGATTTCAAAGATGCACGTCGCTCTGGTCGCCCTATTACGGATAAAATAGATGCCATTTTTGAAAAAGTGGAACACGATCGGCATATCAGTAGTTACGACGTAGCTGAAGAACTGGGAATTGATCACAAAACAGTTTTGGCGCATTTGAAAAAAACTGGGTACACAAAAAAGCTCGATATTTGGGTACCTCACGAGCTCACTGAAAGAAACCTAATGAACCGTGTACTCATTTGTGATTCTTTACTACGACGTAATGAAACTGAACCATTTTTGAAGAAGCTGATAACTGGTGATGAAAAGTGAATCACGTACGACAAGAACGTGCGAAAAAGGTCGTGGTCAAAGACCGGTCAGGCTTCACAGACTGTGGCGAAACCCGGGTTAACTCGCAACAAGGTGATGCTGTGTGTGTGGTGGGATTGGAAGGGCATTATTCATTATGAGCTGTTACCACCAGGCAGGACCATCGATTCTGAACTCTACTGCGAACAACTGATGAGATTAAAGCAAGAAGTTGAGAGAAAGCGGCCGGAATTAATCAACAGAAGGGGTGTGGTTTTCATTTTCATGGTTTTTCATGATAACGCTAGACCTCACACATCTTTAGCCACTCAGAAAAAATTAAGAGAGTTTGGCTGGGAGGTGTTAATGCATCCGCCGTATAGTCCTGACCTTGCACCTTCAGATTTCCACCTGTTTCGGTCTCTTCAGAATTCTTTAGGCAGTGTCAGGTTAACATTACGAGAGGACTGCCAAAACCACTTGTCGCGGTATTTTGATCAGAAGTCCCAAAATTTCTATAGCAATAGGATCATGTCCCTACCTACAAGATGGCAAAAAGTTATCGAACAAAATGGTACCTACATACTTTAGTTAAATGTAAATAGACTACATTAAAAAATGTTTTGAATTTTCTTAAAAAATGCGAAGAAACTTTTTCCCCGACCTATTATTATATTAGTTCTAATACATTTATTTTTTTAGCATAATGTATAAATATGTATAAAGTTATGGTTCATGTTTGTATTCGTCTCATTCTACTTCATAGTAATGTTATAAACTCGAAAGTTTGTGAGGATGGATGTATGCAAGCAAAAACTACTAAATAGATTTTGATGAAACTTTAAAGTAATATAGCTTATACATCAGAATAACACATAGATTTCAATTTATGAATGATAGCAATTTAGTTAAGCTTGCATGATCATTTATCCCTGCCCAGGTATCATCTTTTAATCCTAGTTATGGTTAGTTAAAAAATACCTAATTCTTATTACCTGATAGACATTAATATTGGCTAGTATTTTTCTGGTATATCAAAAATTGTACTGCATAAAAATCATATTTTTTTCACTTCACTCAATCTAATTTCACATAACATTCCACTTAACATTGACAACATTCTTTGACTCCTTACCTAATGAAAGCAACAAGAGAAAAGTTTTGCAATCGATAAAGAGGAACAGTACGATAACAGTGTCCGTAAAGACAACTGACACTGCTTTAACGGGTTCATCGTCAACCAAGTAAAATAGTCAATTCGTGAGTAAAGTTCCAATTTGACGAAACAGGCGCTATTTTGAGCACTCATAAAGTTTGATGCATAAGAATTACTCTTGTAAAATATTACCTACGACCAGTAGAGTCATGTAAAAATATGTATAAGCAGTTATAAGATGGACTTACGGGCGAAGTTACAAGATTGTAATGAAAGATCTTGCAAAAAATCTAATATATAAATTTTGGAATACTGAAAACCTGGTCTTATGATTCAAAGATCTATTGGAAAATGAAAATTAGTTGGTGTATTCTTAAATAACATGGCGAATTGACCGTGTCAGTTGAATAATCGGACAGTCTAAATACATTTTGTTGCTTTGCGTGCCTAATAGTACTTCCCTTTGAACAGCTGTTGCCTGAATGCTAACTTCAGAATAAGAATGACCCTAATTCTTCATTTTTTGATCATTGTGATCAAAGAATTCATCGTTCATAATCAATCATCGTTATAACAAATTATTTTTATTCAGTAGAAATTTTCGAATCATAAGATCCGTTCTTAGATTCACTTATGCGTTCTTTTAGTCTACCATTTTTATGTGCGTTTCCATTTAAGTGTTCGGTTCCGTTTTTATAGTCAGGTTCAGTTCTATGTCCTATATCTTTTATATATCCGTTAAGTTCTTTAGCTTTCCGCTCTTTAGGTTTTGTGATGTAGGTTCTTATGTAAAAGTCGACAAATAAGACTAAAATGAAGAGGTTTTGTGGTAGAAAAACAGCGCTGGTCCACCGCGGGAAAGCACAGTCAGGTATGAAAACGATGGCCCCCATGTGTATGACGCACCAGAAGAACTGTGCCTGAAATAACAAAGTATCATATTTAAAATTTCGTTTCGTGAATTGATTTGATGAATAGCTAATATCAGTGAATAGTTTTTGTCAGTTCTCAGTATATTTTTTGTATCTAAACTACACCATTATCAGCCTGCTTGAAGTCATTGAGCTCAATCTTATCTAGGTCTCTTCTCTTTCATCTAAAAACCTGCCAACAACTTTGTGGACATTAACGCTCTATAGGAAAGACGGCAAGAGCTTTTAAAAAAAATGCATCATCAGAGAATTTGTATAGGTATGTTCATAAAAATGTTCCATTTTCATTGCACTTTGTTATTCTGGCTAATTAGTTTGCGGCCAGTTGGTATCGATGCACTTTATTGTTGGCTGAATGCTGTTTTTGCAGACTTTTGCAGGCTTACCGCATAAAAAGTTAAACACATTCTAAACACGTGTTAAACAGCATCTAACCCCTAGACATGCCTTAGTCACGTGTTTAAATGTGAACAACCACAAAGCTTCATTTAAGTATTGTCCAACCGTTGTCTAACTCCGATTCTGTTATGACATTTTTAATCATTTTAGACGTTTATCTTTATTCACTATCTAGCTAAGGCCCCTAAAATATTATTATGTTTTTTGTGGTAACACAGTGAGATGTTTATCCTGATAAATTCAATACATATACTTACAATTTGTAATTGAGTGATGTACTTCTTCCACCATATAGAGTTCTTGGCACTAGGCACGGCCACTGTGTACAAATAGTAGGAATACATCACGATATGGACGAAAGAGTTGATCATTCCTACAAGGGTTCCGTGACCACCTGGAAGTGAAGAAGTAATTTATTAACAAAACAAACAGATACTCGTACTCCTAAGGTTCCCACAGTAGTAATTACTTTGTCACAGGGGGCATGAACATAACACAAGCAACCAAGACCGCTTCACGCTCACCACACTAAGGGTAATATTCAGAGACAACAGCTTAGAACGATCTAAGAACTGTCTTAGCAAAGCATCGGCTGAGCCACTCAATCGAATTCGTATTCAGAAACAAAGTTCGTGTACGGTCTAAGCTAAGACTGCCACTCTGTAATCTATGGCTGTTAAGTTTTTAATTTTTTCAGCGCAAGGTTTACCGGTTTTATCACTTATGTATGAATACCAATACAACAAAGATAGCGATATACAAAATGTCACTGGAGTGAGTGAAACAACAATATTAATGGTATAAATCTATTTTGATATTATAATAAATGAAACATTTTAGTTTTGAAGTTTGACATTTCAATGTTTGGTTACTATGGTTACTGCCGTTATCATTTGGTGGCGCCACTTCTGTTTTGAGAGCGGCTAAAGTAGTCGATATTGCCTACTCAGGCTTTGCTTAGCATGCGCTAATTTTAAGTAGTGTTCCAAATGTCTCTGAATACAAATTAGAGCGTAAGCACTACTTTTTGACATAAGGAAGACAAAGTCCACGCTTAGACTCGTCTCTGAATATCAGCCTAAGTTTTCCCGGCCTGGATCGAACCTGGGCCCCCAAGCTTACAGCCCCGTACAGCGTTACTACCAACTTAACCACGGCAAAAGTTATGTTTTAATCTTTCACGGTTGTTTACTAATTCATAGAGTGTAACGGGATAGTTACCGTGATTATTATTATTGAACTATGAGCACCCGATATTGCGACACTGTTGCAAGCATCATATTTACGAGAATACTCCCGGGAGTATTCCATAGGTTGCTTTGTGGCGAGCCGTTGGTGAGTGGCGACACCATGTACCCCGACTCCCTGGGGCTAAATAAGACCTCGCACCCCCAGTTTGCTTTAACTGGCTGTTCGGGGATGGAGATCGCAAGAGCTAAGACCCTAAGTTCCAGGGTGGAAGTGATAAAAATTATAATGCCATAATATAATTTGTATCACTAAGTAGCGTCTCAGTGAAACTGCGGCAAGCCTCTCAACACCCTTTAGCCACCCACGCCAATATTGCCTCTTACGTCGCCAATTGGATGTTGACTCCATTTTTTATGATGCTAATCAATTCGTTTTCTCATGAAAATCAAATGTCTATATCGAAAAAACTGGAAATCGAATGCTAACAACGTCAAAAATGAGAGCCAAAGTCAGGCGGATCTAGTGAGCGCTAAAACGCCCCATACTAATAAAATTGGTCTTAACGCATGACGTCACATATATAACGCGGCCCGTAAAGTTGTACTAAAACACACATTTTGTTGATTTTGGCCGTGAAAAACTGCGTTTAAGTACATAGTTGTCGTACATTTGGTATTCATTAAAATGTAAAGAATCTGATAGTATAGTATAAATTACTATCGGATGATAAAAAAAAATCGTTGAATTCTGGAAAGTTTTTAGATCCAGTATCTTTGTGGTAATTATATATTTGTTGTGAATTACATTTTTACTGTGTTAATGTGATGTTCTTAAACCTGTATAACCACAGTAATTATGTGTTTTGTGTTTCATGCAACTACCCAACTGGCGGCACTTATGGAGGGCCCCGTTCAGTGGATGGCGAGGACAAACAAGCAACACCTGTCAACATATTTTTACATGAGGTGGAATTGGCGGTGCCGGAGTCTTATTTCATAGACCAGTCATCAAACACTTATTATAATATATTAGTTTATGCATACGCAAACAAACCCATGCTCACACACACACACACACACACACACACCTTGCAAACTAAAACGTCACTATTTAATTTACCCATAGGTATAGTTCAAACTCCTTATTGTAATTGTAATAAAAGTCGTAATCTGCCAATGACATTGTAAGTAACTGGTAGCATACCTATTATAATTTTGGAGGACTAGTGACCATTTGCTCCAGGTATTTAATAAGTTTTATTTAGAAATAAATAAATGTTATAGGTTAAGTTTGCCTGTTTACTTTGATTCTAATAAATACATTTATTATTATTATTATTTCTGATGAATCGTTATTATTTTAATGAGATAATGTCTAATTAATTATTATTATTACCTGGTATATACGTAACTGCTCCCCAAATGAGTATAGCCATTCCAGTGTGGTGGTAGATATGCAAGAATGAAACCTGCCGATTTCTCTTACGTAGCACGAAAAATACCTGAAATAAATAGTTTTGGCTTTTCAAATCTCCTTGTTATGTTAATTGTTATGTCATATATTATATGACTATAAACTGTAGACAAGTCGTGACTCACGACAAATGGTTATCATTATAATACCTAATGGTTTTCATTGACTTTTCTTCGAATATATGCAAGCTTCAAAACAATTCGACCCAGTGGTACTGAATTCTATGGGTTTTGGTTTTGGCAATTTTCTTATAACCTCTCCTGTATACGCTACCCTATAGTGTTGATGACCATGATAGTTTAAAAATCTTACGCGGGCTATCGTATAGATATGCCACAAATTTTGCATGTTTTGGTAGCTCTAATATTAGACTAATTCATTGGTTGTTAAAAAAAAATTAAACCCATAGTCTCGAGTAGCACTGAGTCGAGTATGTTGGAGTTAGCATTTAAAGATACGAAGGTCAATCTTGGCGTTTGGAATTCCTTTTAATTGATATTGTACACATCGATATTATTGAATGTACATTGTACAATTATGGGATATTATTGTTTTGTACAGTGACTAACACTGCTCGCACGCTAGTGGGAAGACTAACTGTTAGTGGGAGGACTAACTCTTCTGCGAGTGTCCGTCTGGGTTGTTACCACCGCTTTGCTCGTGAAGTCTGCCGCCAAGCAGTAGTGTGCAAGCATTACTGTGTTCCGGTTTGATGAGCTGAGTATCCAGTGAAATTACTGGGCTAATGAGACTTAATACCTAATGTCTCAGGGTAACGAGCGATCTGCAGTGCCGCGCAGGCCTTTGTGTTTCAAAGTTCTGGGTTGCACTGCAACTGTTATGGGCCGGCGTTATGCTTACCATCAGGCAAACGACCAGCTTGTCTCGTTACCAAATAACATTAAAAAAAAACGCTACTAGCACAAAATGCCGCCACATGCAGCTTGTCTTGACGTTTTGTGGTCGGCGTCGTCGCCTACACGAAGCGAGAAGTGACTTGGGATCACATGAGTCTGAGCTCAAACAAAATGTATAAAAACTGCAGCCCGCAGCTCGGTGGCAGCGTTTTGTGTGTGTAATGCGAGGCTGGTGTGCCAGCAAGGTAAGGACTACTTTTTTATGTGGTAGAATGTGTTTGGTGAACTATTGTAGCCAAGACGGAACTTGTACAACTTTCAATCTGATCCACCAAATTTTGAATCCCGATCAACATTACTCTTACATTAGGATACCTTGTATATGGCCATCCAAGACATCCAAGACCCGACAGTGATCGACTACGAGGTCCTTATTTTAGCAGGCAGTAGCCAACAATGTGGAAAAATTTTTGGCATAATTATATCAAAGACTAGCTGCTGCCCCGCGGTTTCACCCGCGTGGAGATTTTGGATTTCATACTTTTTATTTTTTGCGCGGAACCCTAATTCTTTTTCTAAAATTAAAGTAGCCTATGTACTTGTTGTTTGTATGTACTTGTATGTTACTCCTTGTAACATCAGCTATCTGCCAGTGAAAGTCCCGTCAAAATCGGTTCAGCCGTTTCGGGGATTACCCGGAACAAACAGACAGACAGACAGACAGACAAAAATTTAAAAATGGTTGTTTTGCTATAGGTACCGTATATACTTTCATATGCATTTAGTAAAAAGCTGTTATTTTGATATTACAAACAGACACTTCAATTTTATTTATCTGTATGGATTGAAGTCTATATTTTAGTAGTTCCTACCTACCTACTAACTGTTTACTACATTAAGTCCATTTTATACATTCAAGAAAAAACATGCCAGTTACGACCTTAATTTCTCGGACATAGAAAAGGAAAGCGTCTAATTGTTACTTTAAAAAATCCATTGTTTGATAATTTCAAATGACTAGGCTCATTTTTATAGTTCACTACCTGTTCAGCATAACAAATTAGACATAACGCTTATCTATTTGGTTACTCAAAGGGAGGAAATGATTCGTTGTGAGCGAGGAAATCAGTCAATCCTCAGAGGGCCTAGTGTGAGTTTTGCAAAAAGTTAACGCGTTCTACAGAGATCAAGTTTATGAAGATTTTGTATAAAAATGTACAGCGCCCCTAGCGCCACATTTGTGAACTATCATCGCGCATTTTTTAGTATGGTACTCGACATTCGCACTTGACACAAAAGCGTTGTTATTCTGACAAGCAAACGTACGTTTACAAAAGCGTCTACGCTGCCCCTAAGAACGGCCCACAAACCAGTAAACCCAAAGACGTCAATTAACCGTGCACCTACGCTCACCAACACGTCCTTTGGCTTACTGATCTGTGGACGGCTAACTGCTCGAGCTGCCTTCTGTTCCCTCTATTTTGTGGCTACCACTGTCTTCGACCGGAGGCCACACCCAGCCCCTGGTAGCTGCATCTAGTGGCGCCTCGTTCGGTGGCTTAATGTGCGGACGCGCTAAGGTATTACTTTGTATATTATGTACATGTACATCTTGTTTCTTGTTTAGTAGAAATTTTCTGATTTTATTTAATGATCTGCTTTTGTATATCTTCCGTGATATCACCGAAGCGGTTCTAACGGAAGACCAGCGCCGGTCGAGTGGCCGGCATACGCTGAGTTGGGTCCGGTTCGTAGCATACTATGAGTACCTACTTATTTGTCTCTTTTCTCGATACGGCTCCTGATTGTGGGATAGAGATGCGATTTTATTGTGTTATTATTTTTGTATTATGTAGGTATACTTGATGCTGCGAATAAACACATTTCTTTCTTTCTTTCTTTCTTATAATAATTCAAACTTACTGTATCCATTAGATCAACAATTTTCGTAATATAATAGTAGTACACCACTTTAGCAATGCTAACTGCATTTGATGAAGTGGATGTGTCCACTGGTTCGCATAACCATTTGTATTTCCATCCCCACGCCAATTGGAAACCCTGTAAGATATATTATTGATAATTTTAGCATTATTATAAAAACACCATTAAGTCCAAGTTGGAAACATCCGGTCTTACCACAAAAACACTAATCATACCTTAAACATCGCTTAGTGTTAAACATGCCTTAGTAGCGTGCTTAAGTATTACAACAATCCTTGAAAGCAGTTTCTAACCTGTGTCTAACTCAATTCTGTTGTGACATTTCTTATCTTTACTAAATATATTTAAAAGCGGATTTTTTGCGTATAAATATATAGATATCAAAAATTTCTGTACAAAAATAATGAAAACTGGCCTATGTTCTTCTCCAGTTCATAAACTATATCTACATATGCCAAATATCAAGTCAATCTGAGTTACTATGTGAAAGAAGAACAAACCAACAAACACACTTTCGCTTTTAGAATATTATAGTAGGAAGTAGGATAGTTTAGATTATGGTATTAATAATCTATAATAAATTATTAATTAAGATAGTTTTTTTAGATACAACAAATTAAACCTTTGGTTTTGAAATTACAATCCAACACAGGGTCGTAGATTTTCTATGGAAAATTTTAAAATAAATAATAAAAAATAATGTGTGTGTGTTTGCTTGTATGTATGTGTGTTTGTGTGTGTGCGCGTGTGGTATACTATACAACGCAGGCGAAGCCACGGGCAGAAGCTAGTATAATATACACATAATTGAAACAAACTTACCGATACAAAAATATATGAACATGCTAAAACTTGCAGTAAGTTATATACAATTAATAATCTATCCAGATTGAAGGCTGGTCGTTTTTGCATCCATTGAGGTCCCCACTTCAGCACAAACATAAGGTATAAAACCAGTATCGTTAGCAATTGGTAAGGTTTTGCTACTAGAAGCCATGGTTTTGTTCTTGGATCTGAAACGAAAGCAACATTTAGTTAGTTAAATTAACAATCTAACTGTTCTACCAATACCTACAGCATGAAATGGATCCCAATCTAATTTAGATTTAGCATATTCACTATATTCGACCACAACGTCACACATCAGCGGCGCAAGTACGGATCTATTCGGGTCGATAAAATTCGATAAAATTGACAGTTCAAAACGATAAGGTGGGATTTATCGAGCCAAATATAGAGCTACTACAATACTTTACGATCAGACTTCGGTACTCGCAACATTCGATAAATTTGTCGAGATTTTCGGTTCGACAAATTTATCGAACCGACTTCCGTACTCGCGCCGTGGCGTGGTATTTTTTAAAATTCTATTTGATGCCTTGTGTAGAGGCGAAACGCGTGTCGAAGGTCGGGTTGAGTTCGGTCCATGCTGAGAAACGTCGCGTCACTAAACATACTGACAAGTGATATTGCAGTTCAGCGTCGCGAGTAAGTAACATTTTTACTAACAAATTGGCTAACTTTTTGAGTTCTGCGTTGTGAGTACCAGCCGAGCCGGGGGTGGTTCACATATTCCAACCCAGGGTTTTTAACTAACTAAAGTATACTAGTTGTTGGTTTTACAGTCCATCGTTGCAACCTCAAGAAAGTTTTTTATTTTATAAAAAACTAACCAAGGTTTTGATGTCCAGCGCCGCGCGTTACGTTTGGTTAAATTCAGTATAGATTGAACTTAGGCCATTAGACATTCTTTATCGCGGAATTTAAACTATAAATTACCCACATTATATAATCTTATTTAAGACCATAGATTATAGATAAAAATATATAAATAGCTCTACTTATGTAGTAAAATACCGGATTTTAATTACACGTATATCTTACTTAAATTTATAAATAATTATACGCCTTATCAACAGCAAACAAATGAAAATGTATTATTTATATATGTACCTTACTATCAAATCAATCACCGTTATGTTATGCAGACCGTAGACGCTTATGCAAGTATGCCGTTTGCTGTGAAAATAACCATGCTTTTGCATCAAGGGCGGATTACGAGATAATACACGCGCAAGCGCGGCTTGATGCAAAACCATAAAAAAATCACGAAATAAACAAGAACGGCAATATGGGCAGATAGTGCGGTCTCAAAACCCTGCCTGCCTTCAAAGCGACGACTGCTTCGCTTTACGCTTTAAGCATCAATCGTGGACCATGATAAAACCATGGAAAAACCACGATCCCCGCTTGACGCATATCGTCTCGTCTATTGTGGTTGTGGATGGGGCTTGATGGAAATCTAGTCCGAGCACGGCATCGGCATGCTTCTATACGACCTCCACTCAAAAAAATAGTTTCACAACCACTGCGTGTTCAGTGCAGAAGCCGCGGTAAATACACGGTGGTGCGCAAGTGATGTATTATGTAGCGTAAAGAGGAGCAGTCGTCACTTTGAGCCCAGGCAGGGAGTGAAAGAGACTGTATTGCTGTTCTTGTCTATTTCGTGTTTGTTGATGGTTTTGCATCAAGCCGCGCTTGCGCGTGTATTATCTCGTAATCTGCGCTTGTTGCAAAAGCATGGTTATTTTGACAGCAAAACGCATACTTGCATCTATGGTCCACCACAGGGTTCGAACCAGTGGTCCGGTACCAATCCACCACGCAAGCCGTATGTGTAACAACAATGTATGACAAAGCTAATTACCGCTATTCATAGTATTCCGCTACTTTACAAGGTAATACGTATCATTCCTTAACCTTTCACTTGAATTTAAAATTAACCTTTGAAAGACCTAGTTTTTAATTTGTTGATTTCATTAATTTACACACATGAAGTACCTACTTTGGATTTATATTCCTTTTAAACTATTGGATAACGAGTCGAGCTGGTAGTTTGTTGATAGTTAGCTTAACGCCAGCCCCTATATAATTTTATTAATTATCAATTGCAGTGCCACTCCGAAATTTGATACACAATTGGAAACATTAGGTATTAAGTCTCAGCCCAGTAATTTCACTGACTGCTTTGATCATCAAAGCGGAGCACAGTAATGCTTGCACATTACTACTTCGCAGCAGACTAATGCGGTGGTACCACTCTGGACACTCGCAGAAAGTTAGTCCTACCACCTATCATTATTACGCCAGTATAATTATTGCAAAAAGTACCTATCGTTGTTATTATTATGACACTATTATATTGATTATTTTTTATTCTACTATATTATTATTAGTTCATGTACGCTGCCACCGAGCTGCAGTTTTCGTGCATAGGTGCTATATAAGCTCGCCGCACACTGTTAAGCCGAGGTTCGCTGTACACGCCACGAGACGCCGCTTCTAGCTTCATGTAGCCAACACCGACCACAAAACGACAACACTCGCCACTCGCGATATCTCGTCCATCTCCCTCTTTTCCGCAGTTAACCTATCTGATCCGGAGGCATTGTAAGCATGCATGCTATCTTCGGCAGTAGCGCAATCAAACCTTCTTCGTCGGTCTCCATTATAACACTGCAAGCAGTGGATTAAAAAAATTGTATCGACCACCAACCACAAATGGACTTCACGCCCTTCCGCTACTCTGCAACCGCTTCTATAGCTTCACGTCGCGTCGCTGCGTTTTGTAGCGGTAGCGCGTGCCCCGTGTGCGGCAAAGCTATAATACTGCACTGTAAACTATTTAAATCTGAATTGAATTCTGCCCATCCAATCTCCAAATACACACTGTACGCGCCGCACTGCAGTCAGGAAGTTTTGGGGCAGCGCCATCTATGTAACGCGGGCTGAACCCGCCACCTGACGTCCATTTTCTATCAATAGACTAATCTGGCAGCTCTAGTGTGAAGTAACTCGAAACCTATCACGTATACAATGTTTTATATATATTAAAATTGCTTGAAAACATACCACACAAAAACCTTTTCTTCTAACGTACATACGAAAAGTAACATCTGGCGCCCGAACACACACACATAGCAATATTAGACTAACGCATATAATTACTATAAATAAATGTTTATATTTAAAGTACCTTTATGTATAAATACGTTTATATTTAAAGTACCTTTATGTATGAAAAGTCATACAACACAGTAACGAAGAAGTGGTCCAAGCGATTATGAAGTTAGGAAACGCGGGATCCACGGCTGATAATCCCCAATCATCGATTACCTAGTATATACCAGGTACCTGTGTAAAACTGTGTTCATCTGTGTAAGCAACTGGAGCTGTCATGCTCACGAAAAAGGTTCTGCTCGCGGCGGCATCGTGTGGTGGGTCGCTCTCTTCTCTCAGTAATCAGAGGAGAGTGATGGCTGGCACATGGGTCATACTCGTGAACGGGTGCCGCTTGTGGTGTCTGGTCAACTCCAGTTGCAATCTTACTGTCGACTTGTAATTTAGTTCTAACGTTTATTTTTATTTAGTTTTAAGGCCATAGTTCCCGTTTTGATGTTTTTTTATCTTGTTAATATCGGTAATTTCTATTAATATACTAGCTGCTGCCCCGCGGTTTCACCCGCGTGGAGATTTTGAATTACATGGTTTTTATTTTTTTGCGCGGAACCCTAATTATTTTTCTAAAATTAAAGTAGCCTATGTTACTCCTTGTAACATCAACTATCTGCCAGTGAAAGTCCCGTCAAAATCGGTCCAGCCGTTTTGGAGATTACCCGGAACAAACAGACAGACAAAAATTTTAAAAATGGTTGTTTTGTTGTAGGTACCGTATATACTTTCATATGCATTTAGTAAAAAGCTGCTATTTTGATATTACAAACAGACACTTCAATTTTATTTATCTGTAGTATGGATGACCCAATCTTATAAGAGTACGGACCACGTGTCCGTAAAGCGTAATGTACTTTAATATATTATATTATATATTAATAAATACTATATGTAACCAACATTAAGAGGCCCTTTTAAATTAAAGTTCCAGTAACCTATGCGTTAAGGAGGAAGTGATGAGATGGACCATTAAATAATATACTAATATATGATCATAATATAGAATGTAGATGAAAACTTACCCGGAAGTTCCTCAAACAGTAGCTTGTATCCATCCCATAATTTTCCAACAATGGCGGCCATCTTATTAATCCGTTACGATTGTTAAATTCTATTGCAAATAAATTAAATTTGACTAATTTAATATACAGTAAAATTTAATTTAGCTATTTATTTATTACCATATTTGTATTGAAATAACCTATCCGTCTAGGAAAGAGATGTCTATGTCGAATCAAACTTTGATTTATACTGAGTCGTTTGCGGTAGTCGTTTACCACTACTTTAATTTAAATTTATAATTTTTACATACATTTGTGGTTGTAGGTATTACCACGAATTGGTGCAATATAGAACTGAAATACAAAGTTTTCACATAGATATTTACTTATAATAAGAAATACTGTATAGACTAAATAAAACGAATGACTAATGGAAATCTATACAAATAAATAAAATTGTAGCGGCGGCTCTGTGCCCCGACTCTCTGGGGCTAAATGAGTCTACATTTTCGTGATAGCAAAAATGCGAAAAGACTTTGTGGGCCGAAGATTGGCCGTTCGATTTTCAGGCTCCTCGCCTGAGTCTGTTTCTTGGGTTTCTTCAAGTCACAAGTGAATATTCTAGGTAAGAGCAAATCTTCACTCCACCGTCGAGTTTCTTGCCCTTCTTCTCGATGGTGTAGATTTTTGGAACGAGGCAATTAGAGTCACTACGAATTCCGCGAGCGTCCCAACTCGCGAGAATTTAGCTTTAGCTAGATTAGGGCCCATCTCAAACGGTTGCATTCGTGCACCGGGGCCGTTCTCTCGGACCCCCTTCTCCCGGCGACGGCCCAAGCCGAGGTTCGTACCGCGTGATTCACCTCACGCGGTGCCCTTGAGCTAGTCGCCAACCACCACTTTGCTAGGGCTGAGCGCCTTCTGCACTCTCCCGACGTTCGGTGACGCTGTAAAGGTCATCAGAAAAATAGCACGGTCCTTAAAAAAAAACAGCAAATCTTCTAGATGACAGTTGTTGATCACATTGTTGCTTAACACCAATTGATATAAACCGCAAGCCTATCCGTAGGTACCATAAATAAAAGCGAAGGTTTGTTGATTTGTCCTTCTTTCAAGCGGTACCGCGGATCGACATGATTTTTTGTACATATATAGTTTATAGATCGAAGAGTAAAATAGCCTACATATTATCTTGCATCATGCACTATTCTTCTGAGAATCGCCACGCGGATGAAACCGTGCGTAGAAGCTAGTAATTTATAAAAAGTATCGCTGAAAAAAGCGCAGCACCTGCATGACCAGCAAAAAGAGCATGGAATTTACATATTCGCTCTTTATATAGTTATATAGATTTGGTTATATATATATATAATATTATGTACGTCGCCAATATATTGCAATTACGTGTCCATCTTGCAATAAATACATAATGAATGCCCTCATTTGAATAGTATTTTATAGACCTAACGTTTACTTCATGTTCTATAGTAAACAATTTCGTATTCAAAGGTATATTCACTTGAAATATATTTTCGGTTTGTCAATATATATAATACCTGTATATATTCATGCCTCCTACAACACAGGGAATTTTACGGCAGGGGCATCCTGTGTTTTTAGGATACGTTCAAACAACAGAGCAGTAAGCTCACTCAGAACAGAAATTTATATAAATAAGAACTCTATCTACGAGTCAATAAAGTAGCAATTCAACTCGTACAGCGCTGGATACCGCTTGCTATATTCATCTAGAGAGCCGTTTCTATCACGCTCTCTCTATCACGTAGCTCTATCTCTCCTGACGCGGTACTTGTAACATTAGGGTTGTCTCCGTGATATTTACACAAAATACTTATTAGTATTTACTTACCTACCTGACCACGTAATCATAAGCATCATACATAAGTCACAAAATGAAACAAGCCTAAATGAGATAAGTTAATATAAGATAATAAGATAATATTTATTACCAAAAAAAGAACTGTAAGTACTATTATTTTACTTAACAAAAGAAACAAACACTTATATTTAACACAGGATTATCGGCGAGCCCCAAACTAAGCACTAGGCCTGTATATTATAGTTAGTTATATATTATAGTATATTATAGTTCGTTGTATAGTTACCTTCTTGTGATATTTTTTTGTTATTTTGTTTTATGTTGGCTTGACGAAGCGTTAGGTATTTGTTGTTTGTTTATAATTAATATGTTATAACGTTATAGTTTACAAGTACCTACTTATAAACAAACCTTAACAAGTGATTGCATCTACTCAGGCTATTGGCAAATTTTTAGGCCATCCATAACATGACATAACATTCTTTGTTTTTTTTTTGTATCAAATCTAGGACAAATTTAGGTTAGGTGGCATTTGACCACCACCTCATAATATGATGCTTATGTACGATGGAATTGTTGCAGTTGTACTATGATGCTTGTCTCGAAAATAACAATTACTAAAATAAATACAGTCATAATTTAAAATAAAACATTTATTCATCACAAATGGTCATATTATTTACATCAGTAAAAAAGTTTTGAGACAACGAGGAATCAACAATTATGTTAAAAAAATCATCATTCTTAATTATCGATCATCAATAATTCAATACTAGATTTGTATACATTTTTATTTATACTCGTAATACATATTGTTTAATAGTAATTACATCCGTGGCAATAATGACTGAGTGTGTTAGTGATCACTTACCAATCCGTATTAAAAGGTTCGTATCTATAGCGGTATCCCCAAGCAATGACATTCATCATTCTGTCCTCTTTACACACACTGATGCGTTGGTATAAAAGAGAAGGAAGACCACACAGGCCACTAAAATTGAGTAAAAATAAATAAGAAGCTTGATTACTTCAAAATTAGATACCTAATCGAAAATGTACCGCAACCAAGTTTTATTATTATTATTATATAACATATAAGTCTCGTTAATTTTATCAATATACATTTAAAAATAACAAAGATATTTCATTTCAAACTTATTTTTAGAGGTAACTTTGTCATTTTTTTTGTTAGTAAATTTGGTAAAAACTTCTTTTGATCACAACAAGATTATCCATCCATACAGATAAATAAAATTGAAATGTCTGTTTGTAATATCAAAATAACAGCTTTTTGCTAAATGCATATGAAAGTATACACGGTACCTACAACAAAACAACCTGTTTTAAAATTTGTGTCTGTCTGTCTGTCTGTTTGTTCCGGGTAATCTCCGAAACGGCTGGACCGATTTTGACGGGACTTTCACTGGCAGATAGCTGATGTTACAAGGAGTAACATAGGCTACTTTAATTTTAGAAAAATAATTAGGGTTCCGCGCAAAAAAAAAACAAAAAACCATGTAGTCCAAAATCTCCACGCGGGTGAAACCGCGGGGCAGCAGCTAGTCGGTAATATGATGAATAATGACATATATTTTTTCCAGTGCCAAAAGCTCGTCTGATTTTGTTAAAACACCTTTTACGTTGAGCTATTTAGCTGCTATACACCTTGCCTTAAGAGCGTGTTCAATTATAGCTGACAGTTATAAGCCACTGACTATTTGACAACATAGCACCAGCAACAGTTTTTTTTGTATTGCCGTACAGTTTTCCGATACAGATTGACTGACTCACTGAGCGCCGCTCACTGTGAGTCTGTCTGTCTCTTCTTGTCTTGTATCCCTTTTAAAATGGTACATCTATTATTACTATTTTACAAATAATTGTAGGTAATAACTATACGCTTATGTTTGACAACGTCCTCAATCTTATTAGCATTTGGCCATTTTCCAGAGGTCGTAATTTTTTTTTAAAAGTATCGACTTTTCTCTACTTTAAAATCGGTATACCCCAGTAATCACTATTGATATCCTTCAGTTTAAGCTTAGCATGACATTTTTACCTGTCTGCACAAAAAAATGTAATGTTTTAAGGCTCATGTATGTATGTATGTCTGTATGTGAGTTTATTTTTTCAAACATAACTTTTAAACGCCTGAATAGATTTGGATGCGTGGGGTATCGTTAGAATCCTTACATCATCCCGAGTGACACTGGCTCTAGGGCAGTCGTGGTTTTTATGTAACTTTTGTTACATCGACTTGTTACATACATAGACATACACAGACAGCTAACAGTATGTAGGTACAACTATATTTTTTTTTTATGTTATTTGGTAACGAGACGAGCTGGTCGTTTGCCTGATGGTAAGCATAACGCCGGCCCATAACAATTGCAGTGCCACCCAGAACTTTAAAACACAAAGGCCTGCGCGGCACTGCAGTGCGCCCGTTACCCTGAGACATTAGGTATTAAGTCTCATAAGCCCAGTAATTTCACTGGATACTCTGCTCATCAAACCGGAACACAGTAATGCTTGCACACTACTGCTTGGCGGCAGACTTCACGAGCAAAGCGGTGGTAACAACCCAGACGGACTCTCGCAGAAGAGTTAGTCCTCCCACTAGCAAAACTTATCGAAGGAAATGTCAGACTTCTTTAAAACATTAACTATCCTTGCCATTCAATTTAACGCTGGCTGTGTGTTTGTATGTTATTGTTTTATTATTGCTGATGTAACTGCGGTAGTAAAATTTTCCAAACATATAGAAAAAGGCTGTACAGTTGACGATCACGAAGTAGTTCAGGAATTTGGGATAGTCGCAAGTCGGGTCGAAAACGCCGGTAAGGTTGAGATAGAAGATGATTGAGAACTGGATCTGAAATAAATAAAAGTTCTATTAAGTACATACTTTCAAATAAAAAATAATTTCCAAATTGGTTTATAAATGACGCAGATCTGAGGTAACAAAAATAAAAAATACACATCAAATTTAGAACCACCTCCTTTTTTGGAAGTCAGTTAAAACAATACAAACAAAGAAAATACACAGATTTATAAAGAAAAAGGAGAATAATAAAAAATAACGAACAAAATAATACATTAAATGGTAGTCAATTGCGTATTGGATGGATCTAGTCCGTTGTTTTGGGATCATGGTTAGTGCCTAATCATCTAGATACAGTTTTCCCTAGGTTGTGACATTACTTTTTAATCAAATTGTATTTAATGCAGTGCTCATTAAATCAATGACTTTGGGTAAACTAAAACGTATTGAAATTTAGGTGAAGTCCTACATGTTTGAGTACATAGTCTTTCGAAAAGTATGATTAATAATTAATTAAAATTAGGCATTTTGCACACAATAACGACGTGTCGTGTGTCACAACGGCTGGTCTACTAACTATCATGTAACTATTGGTATTAGAAATAGGTCTTATTCTTTTTCTTATTGGGAAGCTACTTTGGCACAGTCTCATATTTCTGAGACAGAAATTAGGGCTGGCGCCGCGGCTTCTTAGGCTGAGCGACTCAAGAGGCGCAAATATGCTAACCTCGGGAGCGGGTACATAATTGAGCCGTTTGGTGTTGAAACATTGTGTCTAAGGGGCCGGGAGCTCATAATATTTTCAAAATTTTGTCAGAGAGTTTGATTGATGCGACGCGTAACCAAAATGCTTGTAACTATTTGGCCCAACGGATCAGCATTGCGGTTCAACGAGGCAATGCCGCCAGCATGCTGGGTACGCTTCCAACTGGTAGTGGGCTAGAACATTTGGATTATCTATAGGCCTACTTGGGCTTGTAGATTATCTAACTGTTTTTTGTAGCTAGGTTAGATGTAGTGTTTATTTAGGTATTTAATAAAGGTCTTATTCATATACTGGTGATTTAGGTGAAATTGTTCACATTTTAAACTTACCAGGTGACAAGCCTAACTGTTCTGCGATTTCTCTTCTGTCTTTTTCTCTTCTATCTGGGTGGGTACCGGCGATTTTCTCGTGTATTCTGCCGCCAAGCAGTAATGTGCATTACTGCGTTCCGGCTTGATGAGCAAAGAAGTCAGTGAAGTACCTAACGTCTCAAGTAACGAGCACGATGCAATACCGCGCAGTCTTCGTGTTTACAGATCAGAGTGGCACAGAAATTATTATTGTGGGTCGGCGTTATGCTTACCATCAGGCAAACGACTTGGTCGTCTCGTTATCCAAGAGAATAAAAAAACTAACCAGCTGCAGAGTCGTGAGGTACTTCTTCCACCATAAGTACTTTTGGTACTGAGGTCCGAGACCCGCGATGAAGTAGTATCCGTACATGACGATGTGAACGAAGGAGTTCAGACCACCCTCCGGAATGGATTGGCCTCCTGAAATTAGGATTGGTTTTAAAAACAATTTTTTATTAAGTGGTAGGACTAACTCTTCAGTGAGTGTCCGTCTGGGTTTGCATCACCGCTTTGCTCATGATGTCTGCCGCCAAACAGTAATGTGCTAGCATTACTTTTTTTTGTGGTAACACGGTTCAAGTTAAGGCTCATATGATTTGTGTTGACGAGTCCATTACATTGCACTTAGTGCATCTATGTTCTGATGACGGAGCCAGAAGCGGAAGTGTGTTTTTTAGTTTCTTATCTGCCTACGTATAATTAACTATTATCTCTCTCCTCTAATAGCTACACTTAAATTTAAAACATAATTGCTAGCATGAGAAACATTGTTAAACATGAAAAAAACAAGAATCCTGGGGAGTTCTTGCTCTTTTTCTCAATCGGCTGTACCTTGGAACGTGCAACTATCAGCGTGCAGCTAACTAACTAGGGTCATTTAACTTTCATGTGCGCTCTCATATCATATGTGAATAAATTATTTTTTATTGGAATTTATCATTTGCTCTACATAAAAATAGAGGCCTTGTTTTATAACCCAGTATTGGGTCAGAAAAATCGGATTACCGTCATCACCAGCAATTACTTTTGGAGCAGCTCTAATTTGTACAGTGATAGGACATTTTCAAGTGATAGTCTGGCTAGCTACCACGCTGTTTCCCGTGGGTTAATGTTTCACCTCAAAATCAAATGATCCTCTCAATTTACCTGGGGTATATTTGGTTCCAAACCACGCCAGCGCCGGCATCACAGTGTGGTGGTACAGATGAAGGAACGTCACCTGGTTATTCTTTTTTCTCAGGATAAAGAACACGGTGTCTAGCAACTCTGTCACTTTCGCGAAGAAATACCACCAGACAGCACCAGCCCACTAAAAAAGTACAGCAATAAGACTAATATTAAAAATATTTCCTATCATCATGATCTGCCGGAAGACGTCATATTCTAACCACGCTTGGCAGGTGTATTGGGATTGCTTCAGATTTTTATGCAGACTAAAAATAATACTTCTGTAGACACGTTCCTTGGATATTCCCTTAGCCAGCTCATACGGCATCCACAGGAAGAAATTGGTCTTAATCATACACTGGCTGTTAAGGCATCCAAAGGTGCTGATATACCTGTTAGTACTTTTAATTATTTTTTATGTTTTTGGTAACGAGACGAGCTGGTCGTTTGCCTAATGATAAGCATAACGCCGGCCCATAACAATTGCAGTGCCACCCAGCACTTTGAAACACAAGGGCCTGCGCGGCACTGCAGTGCGCTCGTTACCCTGAGACATAAACCATAGCTTAGTATATGAATAGCATATTATACCATATATTAGGTTGGGGAAAAAGTCTTTTCGCATTATAGTATGTATGAACTTGTAATAAAATCTCTTTGGCTATAGTATTTGTATCTGGCTGGTTTTGGTATCATATGAAAGTTTAAATTTTAAAGAACATAATTCCAAATTCAAATTAGGAAAATGTGTGATTTTCATTTGTTTTTCGTACTGTCAAAATGAGTGAATCTAATGAAGAAATTCGATACATTTTAAAATTTTACTACAAAAAAGGTAAAAATGCAACGCAAGCCGCGAAAAAAATTTGCGATGTTTATGGACCTAGTGCAGTGTCTCTGAGAGTAGCACAAATTTGGTTTAAGCGTTTTCAATCCGGAAATTTTGATTTCAAAGATGCACGTCGCTCTGGTCGCCCTATTACGGATAAAATGGATGCCATTTTTGAAAAAGTGGAACAAGATCGGCAGATCAGTAGTTACGACGTAGCTGAAGAACTGGGAATTGACCACAAAACAGTTTTGGCGCATTTGAAAAAAACTGGGTACACAAAAAAGCTCGATATTTGGGTACCTCACGAGCTCACTGAAAGAAACCTAATGAATTGCTAATGAACCGTGTACTCATTTGTGATTCTTTACTACGACATAATGAAACCGAACCATTTTTGAAGAAGCTGATAACTGGTGATGAAAAGTGAATCACGTACGACAAGAACGTGCGAAAAAGGTCGTGGTCAAAGACCGGTCAGGCTTCACAGACTGTGGCGAAACCCGGGTTAACTCGCAACAAGGCGATGCTGTGTGTGTGGTGGGATTGGAAGGGCATTATTCATTATGAGCTGTTACCACCAGGCAGGACCATCGATTCTGAACTCTACTGCGAACAACTGATGAGATTAAAGCAAGAAGTTGAGAGAAAGCGGCCGGAATTAATCAACAGAAGGGATGTGGTTTTTCATCATGATAACGCTAGACCTCACACATCTTTAGCCACTCAGAAAAAATTAAGAGAGTTTGGCTGGGAGGTGTTAATGCATCCGCCGTATAGTCCTGACCTTGCACCTTCAGATTTCCACCTGTTTCGGTCTCTTCAGAATTCTTTAGGCAGTGTCAGGTTAACATCACGAGAGGACTGCCAAAACCACTTGTCGCGGTATTTTGATCAGAAGTCCCAAAATTTATATAGCAATGGGATCATGTCCCTACCTACAAGATGGCAAAAAGTTATCGAACAAAATGGTACCTACATACTTTAGTTAAATGTAAATAAACTATATTAAAAAATGTTTTGAATTTTCTTAAAAAATGCGAACGAACTTTTTCCCCGACCTATTATATAGCATAAACCATAGCTTGTTTATTAAAAACCTAAACCAGAACCAATGTGAGCCAGAACCGTGGATTTATATACTTGATTATAACATTAATGGCAAGTGCAATAAAATAAAATCAACGATAAAAACGGGTCTATTCGTGGACACTTTAATCCATATTTCCATATATATTATTATTTATTATATAACAATTAATGCAAAACTGTGTTTGTACGTTTGTTGTTTTGTTAGTTTGTCCTTCTTTCACGCAGCAACGGAGCAACGGATCGATGTGATTGTGGCATAGATGTAGTTTATGGACCGGAGCGTAACATAGGCTACTTTTTATTCCGGAACAATGCATGGTTCCTGTGTGAGAACGCGGGTAAAACCGCAGGCAGAAGCCAGTAAGAGATATAAATAAGAATATAAATAAATAAACAATAGTTTACTTCAATTATTTATTAGCAGATTATGCACCAAGAGGATAAAGCAGTCTTACGTAACGGGCGGCTTATTTGACCCTGAGCGGAGCTGAGTGAAGCCAGTAGGGCTAACATGCGCACCGTGACAAAATTTTCTCGATGCTTATGTCGTGCATTTGTCTCATGTTCCCGAGAGAAAGAGCGAGACAAAACAGTAGACAGAATTTTGTCGTGGCGCGCATGTTACCCCTGCAGGGGTTCAAGACGCCCAAGACGAAAACAGTTTTAATCCTAGAGGTGAATACTCTACTTTTGACACCTTCTGCGAGACAATAGAATAGAAATTAAAATTTTGACCAACCTCGATGTTTCGATCAACTTGCGTCAATCGTGGTCACGAGAAGCCTTAATATTATCATTAATTACTGACATGAATAGACCTGGTTTTGTCTTTTGCCCGAAAGTATAATAAGTTTATCTGAGTTTGGTTTTAGACTATGACGGGTGTAGCCCTGATTACTTAACTAGATACTTAAAATTAACTAGTCTGGAAGAAATCGCTATAAGCGATAATACCGACCATTGTATTACCATATTTAAGTACTAATTATTTAGTATGCAATGTATGTATTTTGTGGTATGCAATAAAGAATTGTGTACTGTATTGTAACTAATTTTAGTAACGCTTTGTCTCTTAGGCTGAGATTCAGAGACGAATCTAAGCGTGGACTCACGCTTCCATACGTCAAAATTCTATACAGTTTTGACATATGGAAGCCAAAGTCTACGCTTAGAATCGTCTCTGAATCTAAGGCTTAGAGTGCGCATAAAAGCTACTAAAATTAGCTTGTATTTTTAAAAGGAGCCTGTTAATTAATAATAGCAATGACTTTAATTATATTGTACTAGACATTGCTATCGCCAACATGCGGGGCATAATAATTATGCTGATTATCTATAATGGCTTCGCACAGATATTGGTTTGTTTACAAATATTTTGGCATCAACAGGAAGCAAAATTTTAATATAAATTTTTTAAATTAAATTAAGTTTAGTATTTAAGTTTAGGGTATGATAGGGCTGGCATACCAATGTAGGAAAAGCCCCTAAATAAAAGTAGATTAAAAAAATCTATAATGGCTTGTCTGTTTTTTAGCTAAGTTAAAGGTGTAGTTTGCAGAAGTGTAACCCGTTGAAAAGATTATATATAATATCACTCAAATGTTATACACACGACATACAAATAAATTCTATTATTAATAAAGTATTTAGTATAATAAATATTCATACTATAGCACTTACTTTGAGAGCTTCTGGGGTATTGGAATAGTCAACTGCGTAACAACGAAAACTGTAACTGGTTGAAGATATGAAATCGATACACTGAAAAATAAAAACAAAAAATAAAATAAAAAGGTGAAAGCGGTGATAGCACGAAAGTGTTGTCACTGCCCGCCAAATTATAAATTTTATTATTATGTTTGGATTTCGTGATTTATTCTAATGTGTTGTTTCTTTCTATATTTTTTTATTTTCTATTTTTTTAGTAATTACCTCTACGGGTAAATATTACAGGTGCTAATAACTTGAAATAATCTTAAATCTTGAAGAAATCTTTGATCACTATATTTTATCACCTGGGGCCTGTTGCATAAAAAATATTAGTCTAATATTATGAGTATTAGCGTCACATTTTGTATGAAAAAAAAGACTCATAATATTAGACTAATATTTTTTATGAAATAGGCCCCTGGCTTTGAAAATGTCACTTTCGACAATCTTTATCGATAGTAGATAAAACTGTTTCACAATTTTATGAGCAAAGTAGCCAGTTAAATTACTGGGATTATGAGACTTAATACCTCATGTCTCAGGGTGACGAGCTCACTGCAGTGCCGCAAAGGTCTTTGTGTTTCAAAGTTCTGAGTGAGACTGCATTTGTTATGGGCCGGCGTTATGCTTACCATCAGGCAAACAACCAGCTCGTTTCGTTGACACACAGCATAAAAAAAACTGTAAGTATACTGCTTGGCAGCGGAGAAAAAGGTGGTACCCACCCAAAAGGATCGTCACAAAAATTCTGATTACCTAGTTGAGTGGTGGGATTCGAACCCTTAACTTCACTGCTAGTGAGCCGTATGTGTCAACTGTATCATTTGCGCTAGCTACTTTATTTTAATCCCGATGAACACACTCACACAATAAACTAAATACGTGCTCAGTACGATCTGTGCTAAGTTATAAACCATCATAGCATGCTTCAATTTGTATGGTTTCCTGTCCTTCATGTACTGTGGCCCAGCATAATTGCAGAAGAAGAGGTAAGCGGCCAGGATGGTGACGATTGGAACAGGACCCTGCATCAGCCACCAGTTCTTGGTGCGGTGGTCTGAAAAATTTAATTAAATTCTTTGATAATTATTTTTAATGCAGACCGTAGACGCTTACGCAAACGTGCGTTTGCTTGTCAGAATAACAACGCTTTTGCATCAAGCGCGGATTTTGAGTATCTCGTAATTGACGCTTGATGCAAAAGCATTGTTATTTGTCAGAATCAAACGCACGTTTGCATAAGCGACTACGGTCTGAACAACTAGCGTCTGCCGGCGGCTTCGCACGGGTAGTATCAGAATAAAATGTATATTTATTTACAGGGATAATGTAGCTTCCTATTAGAGAAAGAATTTTTAGAATTGGTCCAGCGGTTCCAGAGATTATCGGTATTAGACAAACAAAACAACTCACAAATTTTACTGCTTTATAATATAACTAGCTACTGCATGCGGTTTTACCCGCGTTGAACCGCGCATTTTGTGGGATAAAAAGAAGCCTATGTGACTCTACGGTCCATAGACTTTATCTATGCCAAAAATCACGTCGATCCGTTGCTCCGTTGTTGCGTGAAAGAAGGATAATCCAACAAACGAACAAACGTTCAACCACACTTTGCATTTATTATATAATATAATATATCCATAATAATAAGACCTTTTATTTGATATGTTACGTTGTACTGCATGACTCATGCAGTACAGTTTGCAAATCTTTTTTATATATTTCTAAATTGCCCCATATTCAAAATTTATTTATTTACGTGTTTGGGTTACAGAAATTCAAATGTGTACTAAATTTCAATTTAATTGGTCCAGCAGATTTATAGCCAGTTGTCCGACAGATGGACAGATCCACACGAGTGATCCTAAGGTTATAAGGGTGATAAGGGTTCCAATTTTTCATTCGGACGTACGGAGCCCTAAAAATGCAAGTTTAGATGATGTCGGTGCCATGGTCTCAATGATAGTTACTGTCAATTTCACGACACTAATTATTTTCATTTACATTAAAAAACTAGTTTCGTGAAATTAATTTAATCTTGCATGAAACTATAAATTCGTTTAGCGTTTACAGCATGCTGACAGTATTGATTCGATAAATTATAATGCTGATGTGTTAAGCCAAATAGCAAAACTATATTAATAAGTCCTTTTGAAGAGCCAGACATGCTAATGCGATTTATTTAAACTTGCCAAAAACACCATACCACCTAGCCGTGCTACCATAAACAAACCTTTTAGACGTTTCTGTTTCGGTAGACATTGTCTAAACAATAAACGTCTAAAGTGATTATAAATATCACAACAGAATTTAGTTAGACACTTCATAAATCAAGGTTTGTGGTTGTTAATACTTATACATGCCTTTGTAACATGTTTAAAGCTTAGACGTTCCTTAACACGTATTTAAGTTGTTATTATACAATTTGAGAACGAGACGAGCTGGTCGTTTGCCCGATGCACTGCCACTCAGAACTTATATAGAAACACAAATCACTGCAGTGCCTGCGCGGCACAAACTGGAACACAGTAATGCTTGCACATTACTTCTTGGCGGCAGACTTCACGAGCAAAGCGGTGGTACCACCCCAGACGGACATTCGCTGAAGAGTTAGTCCTACCACCTAGAGAAAGGTAGGATAGAAATTATGACAAAAGCTATTATCATAATGCGGCTTCAAAGAAACACTACGATTCTGCCAAATTTAATTCCGTAATGGCCTCATTATTATAATTACCTATATAAAGCAATTCTATAGAAATATAATATTATTAGTCATCGTAAACAATAACATGCATAAGGTACTATAAAATACATTGTACTTGTAGAAATATCTCGGGTGTATTGTCTCTATCGATTGTATTTTCCCAGAGAATTAAACATCTTCAAGGGTAACCATCAGTGAATATGACCCTAGTGTTGTGTCAACCATGTCGATAGGGCTCTTGCTAAAGACAATGGGGTAGGTAAGTGTAGGTTTTTAATCGACAGTTTATGCTGACTGTAGACGCTTATGCAAGTATGCGTTTTGCTGACAAAATAACCATGTTTTTGCATCAAGCGTGGATTACGAGATGATACACGCGCAAGTGCAGCTTGATGCAAAACTATCAAAAACCACGAAATAGGTAAGAACGGCAATACGGCCAGATAGTGATGTCTCGCCCGGCCTGGGCTGAAAGCGACGACTGCTCTGCTTTACGCTACATAAGAAGCATAGGTAGAAGCGGTTGCCGTGCTCGGACTAATTTCCATCAAGCCCCAACCACAACCACAATAGACGACACGATATGCATCAGGCGGGGATGGTGGTTTTTCCATGGTTTTCTCGTGGCCCGCGATTGATGCTTATCCATCAATCATGAAATCATGATATACAACTTAAATAAGTATGAGGGCTGCCTTAGGCTAGGTATCTTGTCCGCGACTAACAGTGTACCATTAGATACATACTCGTATAATATAATTATGCTTTTGGAATTTATCTGATTGAAATTCCTATTGCGATTGTCTAGTCTCTGGATTAGAACGTTTCGATTATTTGTAGATCTATCTACCAACAGCATGTAGATGATCTAACTGTTTTGTAGATTAGGTAGATAACTCTTTATTGTACACCAACATAATACAAAAGTATAACTAAAGTAACAATAGGTGTTCCTGAAAACATTTGGATGGAGAGGAATTAAGGAACGGTAAGCGATTGTGGTGTATTATTCATTTAGGTTAAATGTAGATTAATTATTTTAATTTTGAAGTTATTAAAAAATAACACCCTCTAATCATATTAATTGACTCCAACCCTTAGCCAGGTTTCATGAAACAATTACGCTTTTTATTTTTGGCGGAATCGAACTTGCTGCCTTTACTATAGGAGCTACATTTATTATGGTATCAACTGCACAACAGAGACCTATTATATATTATATAAACAAAATATTAATCTTACCTGAAAGATCATCAATAACATAATGGTAGCTTTGAAATATCTGCTGCACTAGGGACATCATCAGAACTTCTAAAACTAATATATTTAAAAAACAACACTATTTTTTATCTAAACTCCACTTCATCCAGCGAACTTCCTTCATCAGCAACTAGCTTTCAACTGACAGGAACAACGAAATATAAGATCCATTATATACCTCATTAGCACCTTTGTTAAACTATGGCTAATTATGGGAAGTTACAAAATTTAATTTAGGAATGACAAAATAAACACTTGCAAGACAGTACCTAAGACAAAAAACTGAAGCAATTAGCTAGTGTCTCCTAAATGATTCTAGCCAAAGCAGGTCAATTCGTATGTAGATTGAAAACGTGACATCGTAGACAACAATACTGAAGTTAAATCTTAGTATGGTGCGCGCCACACTTTAACGCGCCTTGAGTTATTTAGGCTCCTCAGCAAACTATTAATGTAGGACAGCATTTTACCGAGAGAGTATCCACACGCTCCGCTCCGCTCACTCTTCTACACCTCTGATAGACCTGAAATTTGATACTGACCAGGACTTTACCAATCGCCCCAATATTCACGCTGGTCAAAAAGTTTAGTTATCATTATTGGTAACGAAACTGACAACACCTACGGAAACGGGACGCATGATAATTAAGTAAATGCGCAAAATAAACACCCAATACGTTATAGACACCGTATAAACATTTACGATTGGTTAACATTTCACCTGTCAAGGTGGACAATGAAAATGAGACTAACTGCCACGTCAGCTACGAGAACACACGAATAGCGTTTCGACGATTCATTTTCATCTGGAAGGTGGTGCTAGGCTGATAAGCACAAAAATATCTACTTTTTGAGGACAG
The DNA here is from genome assembly GCA_907269065.1 of Crocallis elinguaria. Classification (NCBI taxonomy): domain Eukaryota; kingdom Metazoa; phylum Arthropoda; class Insecta; order Lepidoptera; family Geometridae; genus Crocallis; species Crocallis elinguaria. Next base: position 2,067,756 of record OU026079.1, on the reverse strand, counting down.
CGCAAGCCCAACAGGGCCCCGATCGCGCTAATTTGAAATGACAGCGTACAATTATGGTTTAGTTGTGGTTTGATACCTAGTGTGGTTTAGTTTCGGTTCAGGCGTGTGGAATTCGATATTGCCGTTCATTTGACAGCGTTAACTGTCAGTTGTTGTCGACAAAACGTCTCAACTTTTGGTAAAACTATTAGCGCGATACGAAACGGTCAAAAAGCTGTGAAGCGGTTGTCGTTTAGTAGCGATTTGGTTGATAATTTTTAACGCGATTGCCCTCCTGGGCTTGCGACCTTTACAGCGTCACCGAACTGTGGAAGAGTGCAGAAGGTGCTCATCCCAAAAACTCTACACCTTGTTAGGGTTGTACATATGTTTTTGTTCAGTGGTGAAGGACTAGCTGTGCCCCGCGGCTGTACCCATGTAGCCTAAGTTACTCATTATAACAGCAGCTAACTGCCAGTGAAAGTCTCGTCAAAATCGAACCATCCGTTTCGGAGATTAGCTGGAACATACATACTGACAGGCAGGCAGATAGACAAAAATTTTAAAAATTGTTTATAAATCAAAAACCACCAGCCAGTTAAATTTCTGAAGAATTAGTTTTTTTGGTACAATAATAACAGATTAATTATAGCTTTTTGTTACAAGTAACTTAACGCGCCATATGCTTGGATTTCTGAAGCGTATTCAAGTTTAACGTGTACTTTAACATAATTTTTTGATGAGATTGACTAATAACTGATGACTCTGTCTGTATCAGGTCATGGGCAAATTATTGTTTTAAAAGCGTGTATGTATCACAAATGAATGAACATTAATTTGCAAGATTTGTTTACTATGTAGTCTCCAAAAAGTCGGGCCAATGAAAGAGTATTTTGATTATTAGTTTAAATAACAATAAATAAATAATTTATAGAATACTTACTTCTGCCCACGGTTTTCATCCGCGTTCCCACAGGAACCGTGCATTTTACCGGGATAAAAAGTAAAAGTAGTAAAAGTAAAGTAGCCTATGTTACTATCCGATTCATAATCCTACTTCCTACTAATATTTTAAATGCGAAAGTGTGTTTGTTGGTTTGTTGATTTAATGGTTTGTTTGTTTGTCCTTCTGTCACGCAGCAACGTAGCAGATCGACGTGATTTTTGGCATAGATATAGTTTATGGATCGGAGAGTAAAATAGGCTACTTTTTATCCCGGAAAAATACACGGTTCCTGTGGGAACGCCAGTGAAAACCGCGGGAAGAAGCTAGTAAGCTATATATATTATGCCAAAAATCATATGTGTTGAATAAAGCAGTAACGATAATTTTTACTGGTGTTGCAATTTTTTTATATCGCAACACGAGCGTACAAAATCTGTATACAGGTATAATCATATTACCCCTACTAACATTATAAATGCAGAAATGTGTTTGTTTGTACTTCTTTCATCAATCATCATCGATCATGATTTTTTGCATTGATGTAGGTAGTTTATGGACCGAAAAGTGACAAAGATTACTTACCCGTTAAAAGAACGCGCAGTCTGGGAATGGTTCAAACCTTGGGCAGCAGGTAGTAAAATAACAAATATCTCTCTCTCATATAACATGATAGACATCTCTTTTAAATATCTACTAGGTAGTAGGACTAACGCTTCTGCGAGTGTCCGTCTGGGTTGGTATCACCGTTTTGCTCGTAAAGTCTGCCGCCAAGCAGGTCTGTGCAAGCATTACTGTGTTCTGGTTTGATGAGCAAAGTAGCTAGTGAAATTACTGGGCTTATAAGACTAATATCTCATGTCTCAGAGTAGCGAGCGCACTCCAATGCCGCACTGTAGATGCCTTTATGTTTCAAAGTTCTGAGTGGCACTGCAGTTGTTATGGGCTGGCGTTACGCTTACCATCAGGCTAATGGCTGGCTCGCCTCGTTATCAGAAAATACAAAACGAAATTAACCAATGAAAATAATCTTTAGAATTTTTATGCTTGACAGATCTTTGACCTCCATATATTGCCTGGTCTGCGTCGAATACGGTGAAACCAATATTATAGACTTTCTTAAGTGCAGCTGCTGGGGCATAACAGTAGGTGATTAGCGACAGATTTTCAATTTGAGAATGGTAGCTATCATGATGATGTCCCTCACCGAAATCTCAATATCATTGCAGTAGTTCGGATCTTGGTTCGAATACCAGATTCGAGACGTCACTATCATAGAACGATCAATTAAATCGAAATAAATGAAATTTTGAAAAATATAATATTAATTATATTCCACAAAGACACTGCAACTAAAAGTTTCCCGGATTCAACGATTTTTATTCATCCAATAATGATACAATGAGATTCTTTACATTTCAAAGAATAAAAAAATGTATGAAAAATATACGAATTTAAAAGCAGTTTTTCACGGCAAAAATTAACAAAATGCATATTTTTAGTACAACTTTACGGCCCGCGTTGAAAATGTGATGCAACGCCTTTTGCCAAATTTGTATGGGGCGTTTTAGCGCTCAGTTGATTGAGTTAAGACGCCCGACTTTGGTTCTTACTTTGGTTTGGACTTTGGTTTCTAGCGATCGATTTCCAGTTTTTCGATATAGATATTGAAAACGAACTGAATGATCAAAAAATATGGAGTCCCTATTCCTCCCGATGTACCTGTACCTGCACAGTAGACCAATTTTAGTAACGCGAGAAACTCTGGTCTTCCAATGGCACGCACTATAATACGCGCGCTAAAATCGTGAGCTGTTACTGTGCGATCGATTTTCGGATAGATTATTTAGGTACTTTATTATCAGCCACTTACGCTCCCACTGCTGGGATACCGGCCTTCTCTCAGAGAGAGAGAGGTATGGGCCATAATCCACCAGGCGGGCCCAGTGCAGTTTGGTGGATGTCACAAGTCCTCGAATTTTGTGGTTCTTGAACATGCCGGATTCTTCACGATATTTACCTTCACCGTTTTTAGAGCAAGTGCGAGTTATTTACTTAGGTACAAGTTCGACTATTATCGGAAACCGGTGTGCGCTTTTCTGCGCAAACGAAAACTGCCGAATTAATAGTTTTGTAAAACTGTACCGCACGCTACGACGCTGTTAGGAGTGATAAAATAAAATAAATAATATATTACTTATTAATACTTTTATTTAAAATCTGTTCTTATAATACATAATAATTAGAGTATTTCCCTTTAATTATGAAGTGGACTAGCAGACAGCGAGCGAAATAGCGAAAAAGATATTTTATTACTACTTTTATTTTTTTGCTTAAATTACTGTAATTACTTTAATTATTAATTGCTTTGTATACTTAAAATTCGTTGTCATGTAGAATCTGTGTCTTTGGGATTTTTTGTCATAGTAAGTTTAGATCAACACTAGAATAATCGTATGTACAATTTATGTACAAAATCGATAAATTTTAAATAAAATAAAAGACAAATATTTTTTATCGCTAACCATTTCCTAGGCTTCAATTTTAAACATTCAAAGTAGTGATAAATTAAAATAGTTAATATATTACTTATTTTTATTTAAAATATGTTCTTATGATATATTATAATTATAGTTATGAAGTGGACTAGCAGACAGCGAGCGGAATAGCGAAAAAGTTTAGACAAAAAAATTAGACATCTGTATAAAAGTACTAAAACTACTGATAATTTTAATTACTTATTTCTAATTTTTTTGCTTAAAATTTGCATACTAAAATTCTTTGTGATGTAGAATCTGTGTCTCTGGGGGTTTTTGTCATAGTAAGTAGATCAACACTAAAATAATTGTATGTACAATTTGTGTAGAAAATAAATAAATTTTAAATAAAATAAAAAACATATATTTTTTATCGCTAACCATTTCTTAGGCTTTAATTATAAAACATAGTAAAATGTGTAATTTTGAGACTGGGCAGTATGTTGGAAAAATTTTTACTCTAACCTTGGTCTGATAGAGGCATAGACCGGCCCAACTGAGGCTAGAGTACTCGAAAATTTCAATTTTCCGATAACAATAGTTTTTCCCGTGAATGTTGTAAAAATAACAGTATCTTATCGTTATACTATTCGGTCTCAAAATTCCCCATGTATATAAGAGATCGTTAGTAAAATAAAGTTATTACATCCTAACTTTTCAGAGATGATCTTGAAAAAGCTGCAATTATACTGTAAGTATGTTAATTTGGAGCGTCTGTTCAAAAGGTTACATTTACCTAAAATATTATTTTTCGTTTTAATCTGCCTCTAAATCTTTAATTCTATCCGTTTTTTTCGATTTCTGAAAATTTTTATAAAGTGTAAATGTAACCTTTTGAACAGACACTCCTCGTTTGTCACTTCCAAGTAGGTAGCAATTGGTCATAAAATATCTTGAAAATAAATGCGGACTCAGAAGCAAGCTGTAAAGAAAACACGATACATAAAACGGCATACTTGATTGTTATAATAATATGCTGTGATCAATCTGGACGAAGCCCTATGCATTTCACAAATTAAACTGAAGGACAGCTCAGATTTACAGTACTAATATTGGATTTTAAGAAAATTCAAACAAACCTTTCAAACATTTCTTAATCTACTTTTATAACATTGCCAGCCGGTTTTCTAGAAGACTTGATGTAGTTTTCATAATAGAACTTTCCGAACATGTATACGAAGTGAAGAGAGTTTAAGGAAAGCGCAATGTTAATCCACCTTGGGTAGCTGCATTCAATGAAAAGAGGATACGTATTGTGCAAGAAAATGATAAAGAATTGGACCTGAAACAAAATGATTACGATAATGACATACAAGAGTAGATTTAACCAACCTACATTTTTTATTAAATCAGCTGCTGACCGCGGTTTCACCCGCGCAGAGATATTGGATTTCATGGTTTTTATTTTTTTGCGCGGAACCCTAATTCTTTTCCTAAAATAAAAGTAGCTTAAGTTATTCCTTGTAACATCAGCTATTTGACAGTGAAAGTTCCGTCAAAATCGGTCCAGCCGTTTCGGAGATTAAGTACCCGGAACAAACAGACAGACAGACAAAATTTTTAAAAATGGTTGTTTTGTTATAGGTACCGTAGATACTTTCGTATGCATTTAGTAAAAAGCTGTTATGTTGATATTACAAACCGACACTTCAATTTTATTTATTTGTATAGATAATGGCGAACAAGGCTCCTCTTTTATCCTTCCAATGATCTCAGACCTGATTGTTAGTAAAAATCAGGATAATCAAATCAAATCAGAGAATTTATTTGCTAGAATACCTTACCAATACACGTTTATTTATAAAGTTATAGGTCTAGGTTTGCCTCTGAGTTATAAAACACAGCATTCTCAATGTCTAGGGTACAGAGCGTGTCAGAAACAAGCTGCGTGACAAAGAACATAAAATAAATTTGATGAACCGTGGCTTATGAAGAAATTTCTAATATGTGAGAGCGATGAAGTCCTCTTTTGGGTGCAGCGAGTTGGTTTTCCTCATAACATCTATACAAATAAATAAAATTTAAGTGTTTGTTTCTAATATCAAAATAACAGCTTGTTACTAAATGTATATGAAAGTATATGTACCTATAATAAAACAACCATTTTTCAATTTTTTGTCCGTCTATCTATTTGTTCCGGGTAATCTCTAAAATGGCTGGACCGATTTTGGCGGGATTTTCATTGGCAGATAGCTGATATTAAAAAAATTAACTTGGGCTGCTTTTATTCTAAAATAAAAGCTATCTAAATACAGAATTAGGGTCCACGCAAAAAAATAAACCCATGAAATTCAATATCTCTGCGCGGGTGAAAATGCGGGCAGCAGCTAGTTTATCATATTATGTTCTATGCTCGCACTAAGTATTTGACTTAAAAAATCATACTTATAAAATTATGTCATAAAAGACAATTATATTAAAGTTTCTTACCAACTGAAGGATCGTAACATGCTTTTTCCACCACAAGTATTTCTGGTACTGAGGACCCAATCCAGCGATTAGGTAGTAGGTATACATGATCAAGTGCACGAAGCAGTTGATTACTCCAAGGGATATAGCGTGACCATCTTAAAATAATGTTTATTAAATTAAGACATTATTCTAACCGTTAATTTGACCAACAAAATCTACAATTGAAAAATAAGCACCGTCATAAGTTAGAATAAAGATGGCGTTTTGGACCTGTAACTAATATTTAAATAACAAGACGTCGTCAATACAACTAGTTATATAGTATAATATATAGTATCATTCCTATATCAGCTCAAATGGTAAACCAAACAGAATAAAACTGATTTTTTATTGAAGAGCAGTTTAAAAGTATAGCAAAATCATAATAAATACACGCAGTTAGAAGAAAATAAGGCCTGATTTGGCTACTTACTGGGATAATACTTGAATCCGATAAAACTGCAGATGGGCATCATAAAGTGATGATACAAATGCAAAGCAGAGATCTGTCTAGTTTTCTTTCTCAGTACGAAAAATACTGTATCTAATAGTTCAACCAGTTTTAAGACCGTGTAAACCCAAATCAGATGGTGCATCTGAAAAAAAAACGTGTACTTACATAATATTTTATTACAAATGTATCGAAACAGGAATATTCATATTCATCATGTGAAAAATTATTGTTACGAGCTATAGGGTAACGTTTGATTGAAATAAGCCGTAAAAGTAACAGTTATTTTATTGAACTCAAAAGGAATAACTTGCAACACTATTCACTATAAAAATCACTAGTATTCCACTTTGTCACAGATATCACAATCACTAGTATTTCACTCAGTCACAGATATCACAATCACTACTAGTCGCTTTGAACTCACTCCGATGTGTATCGCTTGGTATCTCAATCGAAACTGTCCCTGGCTGCGTCCCGACTCCCGATCCGCTTATATATGCGCCGCAAATTGTGCTACCAAGTTCCCGAATGATCTAGATCAAGGTCTGTCTTTTACGCATTCAACCGTCCCTTGTACACACATCGAGGACTTTCCAGATGGTAGTAGATTATGTCCATCTCGTTCTATCATGCGTGTAGCTATCTCTCTCTCACATTATTCTGGAACATTCGGTTAGGTAATAGGTACAATTGTTCCTCTCTTTTGCGCATATAGCCATCCTGCTCACACTTTCTTCTGGAAGTTTCCAGAGACACGTTCGTGTCTAATCGTCTCTCTCTTGCACACGTATAGGCTGTCCCTCTCACACACCTTCGAGAATGTTCCGCGGACCGGAAGGGTGTAACTTGGCCTGAAACGGCCTGAAAATGGGTTTTCAGGAAATGGTGCCATGTAATTGTTTGTGACCTGAAACGGACTGAAAACATGTTTCAGTCTGCTGAAAACGGCATTAAGTAGGAGTAATTTTTGATTAACTAATATTTGTTAGGCCTTCCTCTGAAACGGCCCGAAAACATGTTTCAGTCTGCTGAAAATGCCTGTAGGTGACGGAAAATTAAAAAAATGGTTCTGCGAGTTCTCCTTTAACCCGTCTCCATAACATTATGTTTAATTATGTGGTATATTATTATATTATGATTATTATTGTTTACACATTTCTACAATTGTTAGAGCACTAAATAAAAGAAAAAAAGTGCATAAAAGGGTGATATTAGCACGGTACAGCACGCTTGGCCGGCGGCGTCTTGGTGATCACAGTGGATCATGATGTAGACCGAGGAGAATGCTGCTGCCTATTGCCTGGATATTCCCTTTGCCTGCTCTTACGGCAGCCACAGAAAGAGATGAGGTAGTAGGTACTATTCTTAGGTGGAACCGGACTGCCAAAGTTGTTGGTACGTGTATAAAATTCATACATCATAATCTATACATACAAATAAATAAAATTGAAGTGTCTGTTTGTTATATCAAAATAACAGCTATTTACCAAATGCATATGAAAGTATATACGGTACCAATAACATAACAACCATTGTAAAAATTTTTGGCTGTCTGTCTGTCTGTCTGTTTGTTCCGGGTAATCTCCGAAACGGCTGCGTCGATTTTGACGGGATTTTCACTGGCAGATACCTGATGTTACAAGGAGTAACGTAAGCTACTTTCATTTTAGAAAAATCCAATATCTCCGCGCGGCTGAAACCGCAGACAGCAGCTAGTATATTATAATAGACAGCTTTTAAAACCTACTTTTCTAACCGAAGGTGAATCTTCATAAATAACAGGCTGGCAAGTCCAGTTAAACTCGAACATGAATACGGAAAATCCCTGAAAAGAAAAGAAAGCATTAAAAATATGTACAGTCACGGTAAAAAATGTTCGTCACCCAAAGGTTTATGTGCGTAGTAGTTGTATTGATTGTGTTGTTAAACAAGTGGTCTGAACGACTACTTGTTTAAACGTATTTGTCTAGGCTCAAGTCTATGCCAGTATTGCGTTACCGTGACAACGATTCAGCGGCCCATTACGGAAGACGGTTCGATAAATTTGTCGAACCGAAAAACTCGACCAATTTATCGAATGTTGCGAGTACCGAAGTCTGATCGTAAAGTATTGTAGTAGCTCTATATTCTCTATGTATTCGACCTAGCTTTTCGATAACTTTTGTCGATTGTTTCGAGGCTCGATAAATCCCACTTTATCGATTTAAACTGTCAATTTTATCAAATATTATCGAATTTTATCGACCGAAAAGATCCGTACTTGCGCCGCTATTATAATAAGATTTATCTAAAAAGTGAGAATTAAAGGGGAGATGCAAGTGATACTGAAAGACTTTGACAGTTAAATAAAAAAAAATATTTGATTTATTTTTCTAAATAGCCAGGCCATTAAGAAGGTTTTGTGTTGACGTGAACTAGACATTGGTCAAAGGTGAAGGCTACTTCAATCTTTGCTAACTGCATTAAATAATAGTATTCTATACAGTATTCTGCTAACTGCCGTAAGATCAAAAGGTACTATGTGTTCTACGTAATAAAGGAAATAATTTGGGAACTGACGAAGGTATTCTTACCGTGACTGTATATGGAGACAACTTTAAAGTAATTGGAAATGTTCAGTCTTTTATTTTTTAGTGGCATTTGAAAAGACTGACAGTAGTGCCAAAAAAAATGATACACAAATACCTGTTCAGTACTATAGTGCGCTAGTTACTCTGAGAATTAAAGAATCTTAACGAATCTTAACGAATGGATAATATGTCAAAGAAAATGTTGTAAAACCTACTAAAATAATTATATGTAAAATAGTTATAATAATTTTGACTTCTATTTTAGTTTGACTTTTTATTCTTATTTTGACATATTTGGAAAGAAACATTTTGATTTATAATTAGGTACATACAATTTTTTTTTTTTTATGTGACGTTAAATTAAGTAATGATTTAGAGAGCTATGTTGTATTTGGACGGACAATGTCAAATTATTATTATTTACTTTTTCAATCATGCAATGTTTATTAGTGTAATTGGTTAATCCGTACTAAATAAATAAATAAATAAATAAATAAATAATATGTAGTTTACAGTAACTAAAAACATATTTCCACCTCCTGGCTCCATCATCAGAACCTCGACACCAAGTGCAATCTATTGGACTCGTCAAAAGGAATAATAATATGAGCCCATACTCAAAGGGTTTTTATTTTACTTTGCTCCCCTGGCTATCTACCACACTCAAATTGAAAATATATCCACAACTACCTATCAGTGTGTTCAGAATCTATAGATTTAGCGTTGTAATATCAAAATAACAGCTTTTTACCAAATGTATATATGAAAGTATATACGTTACTTATCACAAAACAACCATTATTAAAATTAAATTTTTGTCTGTCTGTCTGTCTGTTTGTTCTGAGTAATCTACGAAACGGCTGGATCGATTTTGACGGGACTTTCACTGTCAGATAGCTGATGTTACAAGGAGTAACTTAGGCTACTTTTATTTTAGAAAAAGAATTAGGGTTCCGTGCAAAAAAATAAAAACCTTAATATCCAATATCTCCGCGCGGGTGAAACCGCGGGCAGCAGCTAGTACCTAATAAAATCCTATCGAGTTTTTGTCTCATTACAGGAATCGAAGCTGCTACCTAACATTCTATGGAAGCTAAGTTATTAGACTACAAATAAACTGCAAAAAGACCGATGATGATATGATATTATGACATTTTAAAAAAATGCGTCCACACTTTCACTTACCTCATAAAATAAGTAGGCACTGATTAAAATTTGAAATATATTATAGTAAAATATGACATTTGTCAAGTCATATGGTTTCCTATGTTTCATCCAGGCTGGTCCAGCCTTCTTACAGAAATATAAGTAGCTTAATAATATCGTTGTAAGAGCGCCGAAGCTTGGAAAATCATTTCTGGTACGATCATCTGGAAACAATAACGTAAGTTGTAAATAAATAATATCCAACTATCACTTTCATTATTACCTACTTTTTTACTCTGAATATGCACTATTTTACATGCTGGTAAGCAACGATGCGGTGGATGACGGAGCATGCTTGCTTAGAAAATGCCTATTCACTCGCACCTTGAAGCACCTCAGGTTACAGCAACTATAACAGGAAACATAGATGCAGATTGCAAACTCCCCCATACCACGCACCCTTACAGCGCTCAACGCTCTCTTGGGGTCCAACTCGGAAATAGATATTTTTGTAGATAGATGGGTAAACATTTTGACAATATGTCTACATTTTTGTGAGGTTAATTAATTGATTTTGTGTTGGCTTTAGCTTCCCGTGACATCCAAATTTTAAATTATTTGATTGTAAATTTAATTCTATTGTTCTTTTTTTTGTGTTGCTGCGTTGTTATTATGTTATTTGTATTATTTTTAATTGTATCATTTAATTTTATCTGACTTTATTTTAATCAATGTCAGTGGTTGTTTTTATGTAACCGTTTTGATTAAATCGAATAAATAAATAAATAAAAAATAAATAAATGTGTAACGGTCGAATATCCACCCTCTCTGATTGTCTATGGCAATGGATGAATTCATTATCAGCCTCTTACGCTCCCACTGCTGGAATACCGGCCTTCTCTCAGATAGAGAGTATGGGCCATAATCCACCACGAGGGCCCAGTGCGGCTTGGTGGATGTCACATGTCCTCGATTTTTGTGGTTCTTGAACATGCAGGTTTCCTCACGATGTTTTCATTCACCGTTTTAGAGCGAATGTGGTAAGTCCGCACATAACTTGATGTAAGTCATTGGTGCGGGCCGAGTCGAGATTCGAACTATGGTGCGTCGGATTGAAAGTCGCACAAGTTCCCGCTCGGCCACACTCGCTTATACCTACTCTCGCTTGGAGGAATTAGATTGTGTAATTTCCTAAGCACATTTCTTAATACTCAAGAGTTTTTTAGGTAGACTTTGGGATGTTTATGGGCTAACCTGGTTGATTATTCGCAGAAGCTGTACATAACAGTACATTGCCCCCTCGACAGAAAAAACTTATTTGTGGAGCCTTAACCACACTTAAAAGACCTTTTGGTTTTTTAAAAAAGATCCAGATAGATTTGGAAGGGAGTAAATAGGTAGAACGTTATATGGTTCTTGATACCGGAAAATATAAGACCTTCACATAGCGGGAAGTAATACAATGTAACATAATAAATCTTTAATTCATATATACATGAATTTGCATTGACATTTGCAATATCATATATAAACGAAAAAAATCGAATACAGCTACATCAAAAAGATTTATCAATTAGAAGAAAGAAAGAAGACAATTTTATTCCAAGGAACTGTACACCACATAATAACAAATAGAAAGAATACATTTACCATAGCTAAAAACTAGACAATATTAAAACAGTACAAATTACATCTATACAAATGAATAAAATTGAAGTGTCTGTTTGTAATATCAAAACAACAGCTTTTTTTCTAAATGCGTATGAAAGTATATACGGTACCTATAACAAAACAACCATTTTTAAAATTTTTGTCTGTCTGCCTGTTTGTTCCGGGTAATCGAACAGCTGGACCGATTTTGACGGGACTTTTACTGGCAGATAGCTGATGTTACAAATGTTAACTTAGGCTACGTGGGCGAAGCCGTGGGGCACAGCTAGTTAATAATATCTACAATTTTAAGCATAAATACATAACTTAAATCTATACAATTATTTTCATACTTAAAAGAATGTCCCCACCTTGTAACAGAAATAAAAACATTTTGATGTATAGAAATGAAGTATTTATGTAAAAAATACAAGGACAAAAACTGTGATTATACACATACCTTTACACTATCATTCGTAAATACACACAATATTTACATAAACAATGCGCTACAGTTTTAAATGTGAACTTTATTGAACTTCAGACAAAGGAATGTTAATTAGACTTCAATGTGTATACGTGGACTTGGCTCCCCTAATTTGTTCCAAGGAGATTCTGCTAGTGGTCTTGGCTTCCCGGGCGCGGGTGACAAAGCACCTTTGGTATAAGTTAAGCAGCTGTTCCAATGTGAAGTATTGTTTCAGCTTTGCTAGGATACCAATCTTTTTGCCAGCTAACTGGGCCCTATTCTCAATGTTTGAGCCGAAATTGAGTGTCAAAGATAAAGAAACGCCAATAAGCTCTAAACGATCAGTTATATTGGTAAGGCTACATCTCAGAAATAAGGAGTCAGCTGATATGCGTACAGTGTGAGAGAGAACAGACACGACTGGTTTAAATATAACTTATAGTTTAACTTACGTCTAACAAAAAATGGCATGGTATATACGAGTAAGTACATTTTTGTTACAGGTGATTTGATTTAAGCATTACCTTAGATCTGTGAAAGAAAATATGTTTTTAATGTCAAGATGAAAGTATAAAGCTTTGCCACACCCTAAGTATTTTTGATGGTAAAATATTAGAGGGTGATGAAAACCGTTTAAAGAAAAATACCAAAAGGGAACACTGAGCAGGTAGGTAAGCAATGAATGATGAAGTCCGTGGTTGCCCAAATAAAATGTGTTGTTTAGGTTGCTTGGCAATTAGGAAACCATATTGTGCAGTTCTTGTTGACACACTAGTGACACTTAAAATTTGTAGACGAACTTTATGAACTTCTGTCGAACCACTATTTCACTGGCTGGTGATCTAAATGGACCAAGAAGATGCATTATATTATTATGACGTATCCAATCGAATCTTGAAGAAGTTCCGGTTTCGGGCAAAAGCTGGGATATATCCAGCATGTAATGGATGAATGTACGTGGATGTGACTCCACTTTGTAATTATATTGTCTGACAATAAAATAGAGATGGGTTGAATTAAAGGTTCCAGCACCTTCGGCTCAACTAGTCGATAGTAATATTATGTTTCTTGACTTGTGCCTCAATCGATTTCGGCACCTTAGCTAGTACTTTGCCGTACTAGTTTAGGTCTACTGGTACTATTAGCCATTTTATGAGACTGATTGATTGATGGAGGTCGTTAATATGAATGTAGCAGGAATCATTTTACAGAAAGTGCAAGTGAAAATCCAAAAGGTATTAGTAAGAGTCAATGGATAAGACGAGCAGCCATCAATAACCTCTAAGCTAAATCAGTTTTTTAGAAGTCTGATATCCTTTCGTAAAATCTATCAGGCAAACTGCATGACTGAAGCTTGCTAAAAAGACTGCCACGACAAAACAGATTATCAGAAGACACGGCAAATGAATTCTGGTTTTTTTATTGGTCCGACGTTTATGTATGCTGTTTTATTAGGAAACGTATTTAAGACAGATCTATACCAACTAGTACGGTTAGCACAAAAGTGTTTTTTTCGTACATTGCAGGTTCCACGTTAAGTGGCCTCTAGCCTTTTTGGCCGTCACAAGTATTTGTTGAGAAGAGAAACCTGTCGGTATTTTTTAGGAGAGTTAAAATCAAGTGAGGTACATTTTCCAAACACTAACTTTTAACCCCTTTAAGTCATGACTGAAATGACATCCTATAAGCAAGCTTCACCATTGGTATTAATTATTATTAAACGAAAATCAATTTGGTCGAGTTATTTGAAACATACCCATTACAATTATACCGAATAGGAGGACTCGTAGGAAGACACCCACGTAGAAGTCCTTAAAATGCTTGGTCTAACGGCCAGTCAAACAACTTCTGTAACAAATCTATAGGGATAGGGATTTTATAAAATAGAATACGCTTTCGCTTCTTTCTAACCAAACAAATAAACAAATAAGAGCTATTGCCTTTTTATTTCTGGAAGGTTCGTTGACTTTGAGCACGGATCGGGTCTGTTGGTGTCTTTGTCATTTCCTATGTTCTGATAAAGAGAGCATTAGTTTTAGCCTGTGATTCGGGTAGATGAATGTTGCAGAGGCCCGCTATTAGAGTCATTTATTTTAACTTTCATAAGTGCTCCTTTGGGGCCTATTTGAATAAAGCATTTTGAATTTGAATTTGAATTTACCATATGTAGAGCTTCAGATACTCTGTATTTGTAATGTCTCACTATAATGTGAGTTTATAATACAATTGTTGTGATAAAAGAAGATATAATATATGCGGAACAGTGGAAGTTCAAGGGAAGTCAAGTAAAATATAAAAACATTGAATATTCTACATAATATGAATTTAAAAAAGTCTGTGCCCGTTTTCACCAACGACGAATAAGGTGACGCCTAAGTAACTTCTAATCTAAGCAAAGTCCTAAGAATAAACTATTCAAACACTCCTAAAGGTTGGTGAAACGTTTTTTTTGCCCTAGGCAACTCACAAATATTTACGGTCTTACCACAAAAAAATTAAACACATTTTAAACCTGTGTTAAACAATGACTAAATCCTACACGTGCCTTAGTCACGTGTTTAAATATGAGCAACCACAAATCCTGATTTAAGTAGCGTTTAACCTTTGTCTAACACAATTCTGTTGTGACATATCTAATCATTTGTCACATATATCTTTAGACACTGTCCAGCTAAACAGGCGTCTAAAAGTGGTGTTTTGTGGAAACACAGTTAGTCATTCAATTTAGGCGCCTCCTAGGGTTGGTGAAAACAGGCATGAGTTATTTTTATTTTTATGTGATACTTGAACTATACCTATCATCTTAGTGTTTATGTTGTACCTGTTGTAAATTACTCTAAAACTTTGTCAATTGCCAAGTCACTGGTGTCGATTCTGTCATCTTGCACCTAAATCTAATATTAGTTTCATTCTCTCTTTCTAAATAAGAACATGAAAAAGAGATGGAATATAATTTTGACATGTCAAACACACATGCTTGTGTCTAGTGTAAATTTAACAGCAATGAATTTAGTGTACGTCTAATTTATGAAGGATGGAAGTTATTTGACAGCTCCAAAACTAAATATATATTTGTCAAACATCTTCCGTTTCTTTCTCATGTTAGGTATTGGAATGAGAGAGAGAGACCGAAACTAAAATTAAGTTTAGGCATGAAATGACAGAATCGAATATCGTTAATTTCTATTAATATATGACGTAATCTTATAAAAATATTACAGAATCGACACCATTGTGTAAAACCATTATTTAATTTCAATTTATATCAAAAAAATTGATACAAAAATTACAGTAATAATTGTCCGACTTCTTTGTCAATTTAAAGTAAATAACAATAATCAAAAACACAAAAAATATATTTGCAAAATAATCCATAGCATCGTCACTTATCAGCAAGTAAGTTATTGGTCAAATTTTAGTAAAAAGTAATACTCACCAGTCAATTCAACAAATAAATAATTGAAACTTTGCATTATATTATCCAAAAGTGCAGCCATATTTAATTCTACTTCAGTACACCCAACTATTTTACTTTAAAATATTTTTTTCTAAACCCACAACTGCGTTTCAGATATCTCAAGTATTATTTCAAATGTTATTTCACGATGTCCAAATTGAAAACGAGGCTTACTGTCTAAACACTACCTTGAAGGGTATTCAGTGCAACTGACTTTCAATTCGAACGAGTTATTTGTCATGGCGTCCGCGTCGGGTCAAACTTTACCGACCCCAATAATTATTCCAACGTGATTTTTGCAAAAGATATTCATAGCAAGAATACAAAGTATAACGAGCCTAGAATTATTTATGTTCTGAATCACTGGAAAGGTATGGTCCACCGCGCTTCAGTGAACTAAGGAAAGAACGCATTCCCAGTATTAGATCATGTAAAGTATTTAGATAGAAAATTTAAATGAATACGGCTATTTCGACTAACAATTACACATTTTTATCACTCTGTCTTTTTATTACACATTAAAACATTCCATTTAATCAATTTAAAAAATACTAATCAAGTACCTACTTATGTAAAAATCGTACTATGCGATCGTGAGTTTGACTTCACAAAGTGTAAGCATACTATTATATTATACTTTTTCAAGCCTATCGAGAATTGTACAGCATGCTATTGGAGAATTCTGTAATCTCTCTTTCTCTAGTGTTTGATTGTGTGGGGCACAGAACGCCAATTTGTAAAATTTATCATTACAACCCTGGAGCTGCTCTTGATTTTGTAAATACTTTCTTGATACAGCAACGGATGGGTAGAAATTGGGTTACATAACAGTAAAAATATAGGCGTAACGCAGGTAGGGGTCAATACTGCCCCTTTTTTAACCGACTTCCAAAAAAGGAGGTGATTATCAATTCGTCGGGTATTTTTTTTTCATGTTTGTTACCTCAGATCTCGGTCATTTATAAACCGATTTGGAAAATTCGTTTTTTATTTGAAAGGGTATACTTTCAGATTGGTCCCATAGAAATTTCATCAAAATCGGTTCAGTAGTTTGTCACTGAAGTCGGTTCTTCGCTTTTTTATAGCAATTTTTTATTTTTAGTGGACATAACAATCTTACTCTAATAATCTCACACATTGAATACTAAAAGGCTCAGGTTAAGATGCTTATCCAATGCCAAGGGATGTAATTGTAAGTTTACAAAACTGGTGACATATTTCTTCCAAAAGAAACACAAAGTGTTGGCGACCTACTTTTATTAGATATAAGACTCTTTGGAATTTATTAGATATAAGACTCTTTGGTATTCTTTTGTTTTTACTTCAAAATTCTTCGAATTTTTGTATTACTTTTAAAAATGACAGATATTAAACAATTGCCGATATGAAAGGTTGTTCTTCATTTTTATCATTGGTGTCAGAAGAAAAAACTACATAAAAAATGCCCAGAAAAACTAGAGCTCAAGTCCGGGCTCTTGTCGAAGAACAGCGTGACGATGCGGCTCAGTCTGATGCCTTGCCAGCGCCGCTCGTCATCCCTAATGCGGAGGTGGGCGCTCTCAGTTCTGGTGCCGCACCAGCGCCGCCACCCGCACCTTCACGAGAGGTCAGCGCCTCTCCTGGCGTTCTGTCGCCAACGCCATCCGGCTTGCCTAGCAAGATACCTAACATATTAAAGGTAAATAATATCTCTACTAAAACACAAAGCGCCCAAGCGCCTTCTCAATTTAAATCAATGTCTACACGGATGCAAAAACAGGCCGAGCTAACCGCAAGAATCGAACATGCGCGACGCTTAGCCAAGGTTGAAGCAGACCACTACAAAAGAGTATTAGAGTTGGAAAAGGTAGTTGCAGATCGTGAAAGAAACCTCGCAAACCTGGAACTACAAGCAGAGCTTGCTGCAATTAGTAGTTCTTCACACAGTTCCAACCTCGATAGAGTCGAAAAGTGGTTAGATACTTCGCCAGATGGTAGAGTTTTGGAGGAGAATAATATTGATTTGTTTCCAGCTTATATTTCTAGACCCGATGCCGGTCAACTACCACCGGATTCTACAACTCATGACGGCTGTGTGTATGGTCACGAAGAAGCAGTGACACACAAAAACACCACTCTACATGCATCTGTTTTAGGCACTCACCACACTAAAATTATTGAAAATTGTTATTTGCCGAGTAACCAAAATAAACAAAATGAAACTCAATCGGAGGAAACACAACCCTTTATTTTACTCGCCAAGGCGATTGCAGACCTCGGTAAGAAGAACAATAATATAAAGGTCAGTGACATTCCTAGGTTCGACGGACATCCTGCGGACTTCCTTTTATTTAAAAGAGCGTTTGAGCAATCGAAGTCAAGATTCACGCCGAGCGACAACATCCTCAGGATCACCGCAGCTCTGCATGGCCCGGCCCGAGAGGCAGTCGCAATGCTCCTTGTGTCAGCCAATAGTCCAGAGCAGATTATTGATGCGCTTGAGACCAGGTTTGCTCAACCTGAGTTCATCGTGCTGCAGCAACTATCTCAGGTGCGTGGACTCCCTAAACTAGCCGTATATGATACTGCACGTGAGCTCAATGTATTTGCTTGTCGAATTCGCAATTGCGTGGAAACTTTCCGCCTCCTCAACCAACCCGAGTATCTCGCAGCACCTGAACTTCTCAACACAATCATTGGTAAGTTGACCCCACTCCTTAGGAGTAGATGGGCTGACTTCGCGGCTGTAAGAGTCGGTTCTAATAAATTTAAATTAGAAATTCTCGCTGATTTTCTTGACAGTGAAGCGAATTTACAAATAAAATTCGGTTTTATTTCGCCACAGTCGACGTCTGTCAATAAATTTCAACAATTATCAATTGACAACAAAGGTCAAAGCCAACCTGTCAAATTTGGCAAAGACAAAATTTATGCAGTCAGTACTTCGTCCAACGACTTGTGTACTCACTGTGAGACTGGTAAACATGAGATAACCGATTGTAGAGCGTTTCAAGCTCTATCTTTAGATGATCGTTGGAAGTGGGTTATAGACAATAAAGTATGCCGCAAATGCTTAAAAAAAGGTTCACATCAATATAAAAGTTGTAAAAACAGGTGCGGCATAGAAGGTTGTCCAGCGGATAGACGACACCATAAGCTCCTGCACAGAACCCGGTCTGCAACATCGACTCATGTAGATGTACACTTGACATCACCGATCTCCTCAGGAACCGAAGTTCAGGCAAGTACAAGTTCTTTAAGCAATTTGGAATGTAGGACGCCGAAAAATGAGCCGTCCGCGACAGTAGCCCATAGCTCTTCTATCGCGACTTCACGCTTCCTCAAACCTCTACTTAAGGTCATAGCTGTCACTATAACCGGACCGTTAGGCAGTATAAACACATACGCTCTTCTTGATGATGGTAGTTCGGTGACACTTCTTGACCAACTAGTGGCGGATCAAGTGGGGGCGACTGGGCCCAAATGCAAGTTAAACATTGATTGCATTGGGGGTTTGTCAAAGCAGACTGACGTAAACTTTGTTGATATAAAGGTAAAGGGTCGTCATTGCGCAAACACATTAGAAATACGGGCGCGATCTGTTGTCAATCTAGGCATAAATACACAATCAGTGCATTTAGATGATGTCGTTCAGTACAAATATTTGTCAGATTTAACAGACGTTTTGTGCTATGATGACGCGAAACCTATGTTATTGATAGGTATGGACAATTGGCATGTAACCCTACCTAAAGCTTATCGCCGAGGCTCTCGCAGTCAACCTGCTGCTGTTTACACAGATTTAGGCTGGGCTCTATTCGGTTATATGCCACATACACATACTTCTGAATCGGTCAATCATGTCTCCGCTGCTCAAAATAATAACGATTTTAGTTTAGACGACCTCTTAAAAGATTACTTTAAATTGGATTCTATTGGAATAACACAGGTAAATCATAGAAGCGCTTGCGACGAACGCGCGTTAATGATTCTAGAAGCTACTACCAAAAAGTTAGATACTGGTAGGTACGAAACGGGCCTATTATGGCGCGACAATATTGCCTTTGTTCCTGAAAGTCGCGATTTAGCTTTAGCTAGGTTCGCTTCGCTTGAGCGCAAGATGGCCAGGGATAAGTCATATGCTGACGATTATAGACAAAATATTCAAGGAATGATCAGTAAGGGGTACGCCGAATTATGTTCAGGGCCTCCATCCAGCCAAAATCCCTGGTATCTTCCTCATTTTGGTGTTATCCACCCTCAGAAGAAGAAATTGCGTGTAGTCCACGATGCAGCAGCAAAGTGCTCGGGAGTTAGCCTTAATTCTTTGCTTCTCACTGGCCCCGATCTTCTCCAACCACTGCTTAGCATTGTGATGCGATTTAGAGAAGGAAAGGTTGCGTTAACGGGAGACATCAGGGAAATGTTCCCTCAAGTGCAAATTAGACGTGAGGATAGAGACTCGCAACGGTTTTTTTGGCGAGATAGCTGCGACTTACCATTACAAGAGTTCCGTATGGCCTCGATGATATTTGGAGCAGCTTCCAGTCCATGCTCTGCATTATGGGTAAAGAATAAAAATGCTAGTCAATTTCAATCACGTTTTCCAGAGGCTGTGAAATGTATCATCGAAGACCACTACATGGACGACTATTTAGGCAGTTTCGACAGTATAAGCGAAGCTGCTCAGCGTGCCTCAGAAATAGTGTCAATTCATAAGGCGGCTTGTTTTGAAATGCGGTCCTGGGTGTCGAACCATAAAAGTGCTTTGGCTCTAATCCCTCCCGATTTACATGCAACCAACGCCGTTGAAGTGAATCTTGGTCCTACTGCCTCATCACAAATTCGGGTATTAGGTTTAACATGGAATATCGATGAGGATAAATTGCATTTTATAAAATCTCTCCCAAGAGAGCCAACTAAGTTTACTAAGCGTTCAGTATTATCCTTGCTCATGTCAATCTATGATCCTCTAGGGTTTTTGACACCCATCATTATGAAGGGTCGGGTATTATTCCAGAAAACGTGGCGACTAGGCGTGGACTGGGATCAAAGCTTACCTGACATTATGATTAATAGTTGGAAGAGTTGGTTCTCTGCATTGCAAAATTTACGTAACATTGCTATTTCTCGATGCTATACGAACAAATCAGGGCATATTGTAGATGTCCAATTGCATGTGTTTGCCGACGCAAGTGAACGAGCTTATGCTTGTGTAGCTTATTGGCGGTTTGTTTACGACGATCGTAGTATATTTTTGTCTTTAATTGGAGGGAAAGGACGGTTAGCCCCCCTTAAACCAGTCTCAATCCCTAGACTAGAATTGCAAGCTGCCCTAATTGCTTCTCGATTTAGCACTTACGTAATTGATGCGCATAGACGAAAACCAAACCAAATCTTTTATTGGACAGATTCGTTAACGGTTTTAAAATGGCTTCGTAGCGATGCATGTACTTATAAATCTTTCGTTTCTTTTCGAGTGGGAGAGATAGCCGAATCAACAAATATTCAAAATTGGAGATACGTCCCCACCGCTCTAAATGTTGCAGACGACGCTACACGGGATTGTCATAAATTTTCGACTGACTCGCGTTGGTTCACGGGTCCATCCTTTCTCTTATCACCACAAACAGACTGGCCACCTGAACCAACGTGTAACGTCCCTCCGGTTTCTGAAGAACTGAAATGTAATTCAGAATCGGTGGGATTATTACTTTCCAGACCGCATCAACTGCCTTCACCGGTAGTTGCGGACCACCAACGTTTTAGTAGGTGGTTACGATTACTACGCGCTACGGCTAGAATATATCAATGCGCTACAATATTTCGGTCACTTTTAAACCGGAATCCAAGATCTCCTAGTATTTCTCGAGACAATAATAACTTCCAATTGCTTACCGTTACAGATCTCAACGTTGCAGAGATCCAATTATTTCAGAAAATACAACTAGATTCTTTCAAAGATGAATTACTGTGTATTCAAGCAGCATGCCCCGTTTCGAAAGATAGTAGGCTAAGAAACATTTCCTTATTTTTCGACGAGAATAAATTATTGCGCCTTCATGGCCGCACTTCCGTTACTGATGATATAGAGCCGCATCCAATCGTTCTAGATGGTAAACACCCGATCACAAGGTTACTGATTCACTCCTACCACGTCAGATTCGCTCATGCAAACAATGAATCAGTAGTCAACGAATTGCGCCAGAAGTTCTATGTTATTGGCCTAAGACCTAATGTTAAAGGAGTTGTGCAGAGGTGTCAATCTTGTCGCATCCGAAAAGCCAAGCCTATGTTGCCACCAATAGGAGACCTTCCAACTGCCAGATTGGCCCATCACCAGCGACCTTTCACTCATGTTGGATTGGATTACTTCGGGCCTCTCAACGTGACAGTTTGTAGACGAACCGCGAAAAGGTGGATTGCCCTATTTACGTGCATGACTGTTAGAGCTGTTCATATAGAAATCGTGCAAAATTTAAGCTCTGATTCCGCTTTGATGGCTCTTCGACGCTTCATTTCAAGAAGAGGTTGTCCGGCTCACATCTACTCAGATAATGGTACTTCTTTCGTAGGCGCAGCGAAAATGTTGCCAGAACTTTATGAATTCTGTGCCAACAAAAGCATACATTGGCATTTCATCCCGCCGTCAGCGCCATTTATGGGAGGGTGCTGGGAGCGTCTGGTACGTTCTATTAAGACGGCGATCTCTGTGACCTTGAAGGAACGCTCGCCCAAGGAAGAAATACTTCACACACTTCTGCTAGAAGCTGAATGCATTGTCAATTCCAGACCCCTCACCCACGTATCAGTTGACATCGACTCGGAACATACTGTAACGCCATTTACCTTTTTAACACGTTAAGTGCGAAACGAGGCCTAAATCACCCCTCATGCAACTTCCTTGTGGTGCGGCAAGGAAAAACGTGAACATCTCTGTCGTGCGAAGGGCATAACTTTGGTTTGGTCCAGTATAGAAAAGAGATAAATGTATATTTGAGACGCCCTAATGGTCCCGGACTCGGTGGTATACCTACTTTGGTACCGGATGTCTTAGGCCTCGTACCGCACTGAATTAATATAATTTTAATGCAGTGCGGAACGAGGCTAAAACGTCCCATATCCCTCCGGACCTCGTACCGCACCCAACGCGAGCTTCCCGCGACTAGTGTTGTGCACACGTCGATTGGAGAGCACGTCCTTTTACATCGCCGAACATGTCTAACCGATGTCGGAAGAAGTTAATTTTAAAAAACCCAGAAACAGAACCAAAACCGGTAAGTTTTTTAATTGATATTTTTGTAGGTAGTGAAAAACTCCACAAAAAACGCAAAGCAGCCGTTGACAAAACAGGTAAGTAATTAATTAATAATTCAGTAGTTCTTTGTCTAGGTTTTGAAAGTAAATAAAGATTACCTAACGATTTTTAGGGTTCCGTATCGAAAGATAAAAACAGGACCCTCTATTACTAAGACTTCGCTGTCTGTCCGTTTGTCTGTCACCAGATATCTCAAGAATCGCGATAACTAGATAGTTGAAATGTTCTCAAATTAAGTAGGTACTTCTGTTGCCGCTATAACAACAATACTAAAACGTTAAAAACAACAAAATATGTACAGGGTTATTTTTAATCACCAAGTTTGTTGAGTGTGTTAGATTCGACTTACGTAAATTTTACACGATATATGATGACGTAAGCATGTGTCAGTCACGTGATCGGAAGAGAGCACCAGGCGGAGTAGGTATATTATTGTACGATGGTAAAAGTACAGAAATTATGTGTTAGTAAGTATTAAGCCCGAGGCAGAATAAATACGATAGTTTCTTTTCTACTTCTGGTTTTCTTTTTTTTCTATTCTGTGAACCGCATTAAGACTTTCACACAAAAATAGATAAACGTCGTTGCGTCGATATTATTTTTCTCATCACTAATCTTAGCGAAAATTTACCCTATTTCAGTGCGTTACGAGGTGTATAAGATCCCATATTTTGTTTTGCCAATAATTAATAAACTAGCTATCAGATCCCGGGGCGACGGTACATTAGGGTTCATCAATTCACTGTCTATATCGATAAGGACCAAAATTTTCATTTATCTTTGATTTCGCGCCAGAAAATGGATTTTAGTCTGTTAAAGGAGGTGGGGTCTAATAGACCGCGTGTCGCCCTAACGTCTGGTCACGGTGCGGGCCGATAATACCTCGTGCCGCAGGAACGGAAAGTTTGCAAAAATTGGTGCCGCAGCTAACGTGTTAATTGGAGCCACGAGTAGCGCATCACCGAATATCAGAACCTTCGACGACGCCGATTTGTACCGAAGAGCTGATTGGAAAAAGGCGCAAAGACTTGCCGACCATTTTTGGCAGCGCTTTGTAAAGGAATACCTTCCAACACTTGTTCCACGAAAAATTTCACCTCAGACGGAGCAGTTAAAGGTCGGCGATTTAGTGTTCATAGCGGACGGGACGCTACCCAGAGCTTGCTGGCCTCGGGGTACCATAGTAGCAGTATATCCTGGCAAAGACGGCATAGTGCGAGTAGTTGATATTAAAACGAAAGGAGGCATGCTGCGTCGACCCACTCGAAAGGTGGCGTTGCTGGTCGCCAGTCCATAGTTTTGGGTGCTTCTCACCGTCGGGGGCCATGTTGGCGACCTACTTTTATTAGATATAAGACTCTTTGGAATTTATTAGATATAAGACTCTTTGTTATTCTTTTGTTTTTACTTCAAAATTCTTCGAATTTTTGTATTACTTTTAAAAATGACAGATATTAAACAATTGCCGATATGAAAGGTTGTTCTTCATTTTTATCACAAAGTGATTTCAGAGCTAAAATATACTTTTGTAAAAAAATTTCAATAAAATCGGCAGAGAAGATCACAGTGAAAATGGTTTTAACATGTGATACTTTAGGTAATTTCCTTTTACAGAGATTATAAAGGTGATTTGTAAAATTCAACTCATATAAACTCTACCTATACATCATATTTCAGTTAAAATGCGAAGTTTTAAGATCTAATTTCAAGTATTTATCGAATACTAGCGGTTTATTGTTCGCGTTGCAGGTATAACTTAGCGATTTTTTTCTGTCGAAATAATTTTATGACGTAGAATGAATCCTTTACTTTACCATATATTTATTTCAAAGATAATATTGCAGTAATCTTGAAACATGTGTATGTTATAACATAGGATCGTGTTAAGCAATCTGAGCTAGTATGGAGGCTAAGGTGAATGAACAAACCATACAACAGTTTAATGAAATAGAATCGCGCAAAATGTATGAAGTCTGGAGAGCCTTATTTAACCAGGTCTTGGTGGATTTCAAGTTTAATTTGTCGTAAATAATTCTTAAAATTCTGCAGGTAATTACAATACATCAATTAAAGTTGACACAATAAGGCTTCCTACAAACTATTTAACTATTGACGCGGTTACAATAGCAAGCAATACAATTTTTTTTTAATTTCTTTCTGTCCCAATGCTGGGTAAAGGTCTTTATCATTTCCTTCCAGACACCTCGTCCCCTTAATATAAAGTTTCAAATTAAAAAGTAACGCATAATCGAAGTCAATTTTTGTGATATAATATTGTTTAAGAAATTCTGGATAAAATTCATTGTAAAATATCTACTTAGTTGATATGTCATCATCATCATCATCATCACCATCATCGTCAGCCGGAAGACGTCCACTGCTGAACATAGGCCTCCCCCATAGAACGCCACTTGGATCGGCTACTTGCCTCTTGCATCCAACGGTTCCCCGCGGTTTTGACAAGTTCTTCAATCCACCTAGTAGGGGGGCCTTCCTACACTACGTCTTCCGGTTCGTGGTCGCCGCTTGAGAACCTGTCTTCCACATCGGTTATCGGTTCTGCGAGCGATGTGGCCTGCCCATTGCCATTTCAACTTGCTAACTTTGAGAGCTATGTCGGTAACTTTCGTTCTCCTGCGGATCTCCTCGTTTCGGATTTTATCACGCAGGGAAACCCCGAGCATAGCCCTCTCCATAGCTCTCCATAGTTGTTATGTGTGATTATTGATTTTGTATATAATTATATTAGTGTACACAGGTATTGCATCGTATTTGTCTGAGCCAAGCTTTCCTACAAACAATTTCTGACGTATTTGAATTATTTGACTTCGTTGGTGTCGGGTCAATTAAGGCAAATTTACATAAATAGGTTTTACTCCAATCGATAATGTAAATAAGTTTTATTTTGAAATTGAAACGAAGTACTTAATTAAATAAGATATTATATAATGTGGGTAATTTATAGTTTTATTTCCGCGATAAAGAATGTCTAATGGCATAAGTTCGATCTATACTGAATTGTACTAACGTAACGCGCGACGCTGGACAACGAAACATGGGTTAGATTGTTAAAATAAAAAATGTAATGAAAGCACTTAATTAGTTTAATAACTGGGAATACAAATGACGCTATGTCAAATTCCCTAAAACTATGGCCTGGCTATGCCTCTTGGCTACACGAGAAGGAAGGAATGAATGTTCAGTACAATTTGAGTGTTAGTGGGGGGACTAACTCTTCTGCGAGTGTCCGTCTGGGTTGTTACCACCGCTTTGCTCGTGAAGTCTGCCGCCAAGCAGTAGTGTGCAAGCATTACTGTGTTCCGGTTTGATGAGCAAAGTATCCACTGAAATTAATGGGCTTATGAGACTTAGTACCTAATGTCTCAGGGTAACGAGCGCACTGCAGTGCCACGCAGGCCTTTATGTTTCAACATTCTGGGTGGCACTGCAATTATTATGGGCCGGCTTTATGCTTACCATCAGGCAAACGACCAGCTCGTCTCGTTACCAAATAACATAAAAAAAAAATACTTTTCTCCAGGAGTTAATTTCACGTAGTTGTATATTGGGTGCTAAAATCAAACCAGTCGTTGTATAAAACTTAGCGATCGTTTTATTTCCATTACACATATTTACAATAATAATATACTATAGTAGTCTAAGTCTTATAGGCTATCCCAATTATTTAAATACCCATACATTTTGAGAAAATTATGTGACTGTACTTTTTAAACTTTCGCGAATTGGATTCATTGTATTAAGACAAAAACGGGTCTTTTCGCGCACAAATAAAATCAAAATATAATTTTGACTAACCTCGACGTTTCGATCAAGTTGCATTGATCGTGGTCACGAGAAGTCTCTCGAGAAGAGTCTTCTCGTGACCACGATCAATGCAACTTGATCGAAACGTCGAGGTTAGTCAAAATTATATTTTGATTTTATTTGTGCGCGAAAAGACCCGTTTTTGTCTTAATACAATAAATTATGTGACTCCCAAAATTTCTCAATTAAGAGCACTAACGTACTAACAGCGTATACTTGACATTATTGCACACTACTACAATAATGTCAAGTATAGTCTCACAGCACAAACAGTCACTCAGATCACATAAAAATTGTTTACTACAAAGTGGCATATAATGGCGATTCAAACATAATTATTTCAAGTTGATACAGCTGTAATGCAGCTCACAGTTCATAGCATGCATGTAGTTCTGGGAACCCTAATAACAGAATTGTCAGTAAGTAGTCGGTGGTGTTTTCATACAAAAGATAATGAAGATTTATAAACTCTAGATTTGTCAATCTTATAAAAATCACAATCTTTTCTCAAAAATCATATTTTTATAAGAATTAAATAATGCGAATCATAATGAATAATCGAATAATATTAGATCGATGATGGTATCGATTGTGATACAAACTTAAAGTTAACGTCAGAATAGCTGGTTACCTGAGGCGTTTGTCTGTGAGAGTTTGTTCAAGAATTTCTACCATTTGTTATCTCTCACAAATAATTGCTACCTGTATTTTCGGGAATTTGTGTTTTTTTTTAACCAACCATTTATTGACGTCAGGAATCAGGATGGCTGGTCGCCTCTCTGTACAGCAAAAAACACGCAGTTTCTTTAAGTGTGTAGTAATTGCTACTTTGACGTTAAGTTTTAGCTTCGTACGTACAATTGTTAAGGAAAAATAGCTATAATTTAAAAAATAAACTATTGTGGATACCTGAATAGTTTAGGTGAATACAACGTGAAAAAAAATTGCTTTTCCAATTTCATCAGGCACTTTTCAAGTAAATTTTAACTACATCTATATTTCCTTACGTACGAAGTATACGTACGAAGCTAAAACTTAAAAACGTGAAGGTAGCAATTGTAGGTACTAAACACTTAAAGAAACTGCGTAATTTTAGCTGTACAAGGAGGCGACCAGTCATCCTGACATCAGGATGGCTAATAAAAAAAATATAGTGATTCCCAAGAATATATCACAGGTAGTAACTATTCGTGACTGGTCACAAATAGTAGCAATAGTTGTAATTCTTGATTAAACTCTCACAGACAAACGCTACAGGCAACCAGCCATCCTAAGGCAGACCTGAGACGCTTATACAAACGTAGGTACGTCTCAGGTCTGCCTAACGGTAACAACATTCTCTCTCTCTTTCTATTAAAAAAACATGAGCAACGCATAATTTAAGGCATAGAGCTGTCAAATATCTTCCTTCTATAAACGCAACTAAAATCATGGCATCTTTTACACTAATTACAAGCAAGTGGATTAATTTGACAGTTATAAAATATATTCTATCCCTTTCTCATGTTAATATTTATAAAGAGAGAGAAAGTAAAATTAGGTTAAAGTTTGTAAGGGTCAGAGATAACACCACTGTGTGCTTTTTGAGCGTTATATTAAATAGTTCGTGAGCATTATATAACTATTTTTACATCATTAATAACTATCAGAATTGATTTGGTAACATTTAAAACAAGATTAAATTTAACTACTTATCACAATAATTAACTAATTCCTAACTAGAAACTAGCAGTAACTAACTTTTATGATATAATTTGAGTTTCCAATTTAATAATTTTTTTCTATACATTTGTGCATTAAAAAAGGTACTTTTATCTGTTCTCGATACATTTAAATTAGCGTTTGAACACTATCATTAACCAAATCTTATGTATAGATGTAATCAACTGTTTTTATGATAAACAAAATGCTTTTTAGCGGGTACTGATTTCGACGAAAACATCGCGACATATGAAATTTCATCCCCCATTTTTCCACCCTTAGGAGTGGTATTTTATCATAAAATTTATAAAACAACCACCCTTGTGATATAGCCTACTCAAGAAAAAAAGAATCATTTAAATCGGTTGAAAATTGGCGGAGAAATCGAGTAACAATGCCACGAAAAAAAGATAAATCTTGTTTGATTTTTTGAAATAACATTATTAGTTCTTCCCTATCTCGTTCGGTATCTTATTTATTTTTAGTTTATTTAGAAAATCTAGCTAGCACGGAAATTTTAAAGTCGGAAACTCAAAAGTTACACAAACCTAATCATTTAAAAAAGTCTTTGTTCACTAGCACTCTTTCGCTTTGCCATTGGCAGTGACAGCATGTCCATTAGCACTGACAGCATGTCCATTAGCACTGACAGCATAACCATTGGCGACATCTTTATCTTTGACTGCCGTGCTGACTTTGACAGCAGTCTTCCTGCCCTTAACGTAGTTTCTGTAGTAAAAGTTACCGAACATGTACAAGAAGAGGCCAGCGTTGAGACTGAGAAGGAAGTTGATGAATTTCGGGTAGTTGCAGTCAATGAACATTACACTGAAGTTATGGTAGAAGATTATGCAGAACTGGATCTGAAAAACAAAAGTTATTAGTGTTAAAGACGAAATGAAAAAGAAAATGAGAATGACCACAATGAGAAACTAGAGCCACTTTTATTTTGTTTTATTGGTTTTACTTACATAGTATCAGACTAAAAGGTATATTATAGAATGATAAAGATGTAGAATAAATGATTTTATTGATAAGGTAACACATTGCCACGATCAAATAAAAATATACCAAGTTTTAAAGTATGCAGAATGATTGGCTAATAATCAATCGGTGTGCTATACAACTTTAGGATAACGCCTGATAAGAAAATGGAACGACTTATAAGATCATTACTCGTTCTCCATCACCACATGTATAATATTTATTAAATATGCAACTTACCAACTGTAAAGTGGTAACGTGCCTCTTCCACCACAGATACTTTTGGTACTGAGGACCGAGGCCAGAGATCAGGTAGTAGCTGTACATGATGATGTGGATGAACGAGTTGATAACACCGAGTAGAGTTCCATGGCCACCTGAAAAAAGGTTAAAATTAGTAAAATTTTTAAAAGAACAGTTATTGTTCTGACTGAATATTTTGATAAAGTTAATGGAAAAACTTTGAGAAAGAGAATAATGGCTAAGCAAATGAGGATTCGCTGTATCTCGGCAGCCCAAAAGTTCAAAGGTAATTAGATAAACATTGTTCTTCCTTCCTTAATTGGTATAATAATATCCATACTAGGCATTTTGACAGTACCTATGACAATTTTTAATTCCATAAAAACAAGTGTTTGTGAATAGCGACCCGGCCTGGCTTCGCACGAGTAGCTTTTTGACAGTGACACCATGTGCCTCATATCACGTAATGAAATTTCTGCTTTTCTTTCCCCGTAGATTTCCGAAATTAATATTCTTTTTACTAACAACGTCCTGACAATTATGAGTACAACAAAAAAAAATAGGTTGAGTCATTCTCAAGTGACGCTCCGTCATAAATGTGGCAATTGATATGTATTTATTTAGATTTTAGATAGCATCAAAGAATTAAATGTAACGCCTACTAACCTGCGCCCTACGCATATTACTGATGATGTTCAGAGTTGGTAAAAGCAAGGGAAGATACATACTCTTGATTGTTTTAATAGTAGTGTGAGAGAACAGTTCTCAGACGCGAATGAACTTGACCAACCATGTTCATTTATATCTAGACGATGCAAGTGTTGGTTCTATAAAAACCTTAAGAAACAATTTACTTTGTAATAAAGTTGTTTTTATTAGTATTACTATAATCTAAGCCATTTATATTGTAGTTGGTATTTATGATCTAATGGTGGGCAATCGAATCATCAGTGACGCATTTGCGAAATTCACTACAACTTCTAGTTAGACAAGTATTGGTAATAACTATGGCTTTTATTAATAAACAGTTTGAAACAGTGGTATAGTTAAACTTTGTGTTATCTTTGTCGTTGTTTGACAATTTTAAACTGAACCGAAAGAGCCAACACATTGTTTAACTATTCAACCGTTCAAATCTGTTTATTAATAAGAACCTTCGTTTTTTGTTTACATATCATGTTACATTATAAATTAATTGTCACTAAATATACTGTCGTTACTAAAATCATCATGTTGCAATACAAAATTGGGAAAATGGGAGTCTAACTTTGCACGTTCAAGGTTCCGCACTTTACAATAAAAATGAACTTATAATATTAGTAGAAAAATCGACTTAGCAGTAACGGAGATTCGTGGTAGCAAACATTCATTATTAGAGCATTAGAGAGAATAAAATCCTTATGAACACATAATCATTTTCACTGTTATTATAAAATACGTGTTTTTTTTCACATTTGGCGGGTTCCCGGTTCAAGTAGGCCATTATTTAAAAATCTTTGAATATCTAAATTAAGTCGTCATTCAGTAAAATTTTCTTTTAATTTCCTTCCATGTGGCATAATCCGGGAGCCTGTGGATTCATTTCTCGTCAAAATAATGTATCTATCTATATTTTTTTTTATTTTTTTTTTATTTTTAAATTTGGAATGATATTTTACTTAGTAATGACAAATCAATGATGAATAAAATTACCAGGCAAGAATTTAACACCGATCCAAGCGCAGATCGGCATCATGAAGTGATGGTACAGATGGAGGAAGGAGATCTGTCTATTCTTCTTTCTCAGTACAAAAAAGATAGTGTCGAGAAGCTCGATGACCTTCGCAGCGAAGTACCACCATACTACTGCCGCCATCTGAAATGATTAAATAAGACTATTTTTTATTTCCACAGAAGCTTCGTGGATGTGATTTTTTATGATAATTGGTAACGAGACGCACTGGTCATTTTCCTGATGGTAAGTATAACGCCGGCCCATAACAATTGCAGTGCCACTGAGTACTTTGAAACACAAAGGCCTGCGCGGTACTGCAGTGCAGACATTAGGTAATAAGTCTTATAAGCCCAGTAATTTCACTGGCTTATACTCTGCTCATCAAACCGGAACACAGTAATGCTTGCACACTACTGTTTGGCGGCAGACTTCACGAGCGGTGGTAACAACCCAGACGGACACTCGCAGAAGAGTTAGTCCTACCACTAACAAAATCCGGATTTGGATTACTGTATCGGGGTGTGTCATGGCGCGACAGAACTATATCGAATTCATACGAGTACATTTAGTACTTATATGATCAGGTTCATACGAATGTTTTAGATTGTGTCGAGCGCCTTGTGTTGTGTCTATACTAACAATGGTTTGTTCTATGGCTTATTCTGGTCTTGGCCACTATCTCGCCTAATATTGTGCCGCGCAGGCCTTTGTGTTTCAAAGTTCTGGGTGGCACTGCAAATGTTATGGGCCGGCGTTATGCTTACCATCAGGCAAACGATCAGCTCGTCGCGTTACCAAATAACATAAAAAAAAAATTAAGCTTGGTTCTCAAATGCATTTGCTGGTACACAACGATAGGGGCTTCGTGACAGATTTTAAAATTCGAGAGTGGTATCTTTTGATAACTTTTGTGGTTGGGAATGTTCATTTCATCATCATCAGCCTCTTACGCTCTCACTGCTGGGACCCCGGCCTTCTCTCAGAGATAGAGAGCGTGGGCCATAATCCACCACGCGGGCCCAGTGCGTCTTGGTGCATGTCACATGTGCTTGAATTTTGTAGTTCTTGAAATGAGGGTTGCTTCATAATGTTGACATCACCGTTTTAGAGTGTGTGTGTCAATCCTCACATGACTTGATATATGTCATTGACCAAGACGAAATTCGAAGCATGGTGCGTCGGATTGACAGCCGCACGAATTTCCACTCGGCCACACTCGCTCTTCTGTAATGTCCACCTATGTTTGATATTTTTTGATTTTTTATTTATTGTTGTAAGAATCATGATTGATTAAAACATACCCGGTTCGCTTTTGGATTGTCCGAGTAGTCCACAGGCTGACATGAAAAGTTGTAGTCGCTCCACCATCCGGAGACTAAACCCTGAAAATAGAAAAGATAAATTCACAACTTCATTTTTTATTTTTTTGTAGTTTAGCGTATGACTAATAATAGTACAACTAATACTTATCGACTGTGATAAAAAAGCTAAATCTAGAATAGGGGACCGTTGATGTGCTATATAACAACGATAAATAGGATGTTCAGTCGTGAATTATTTCCAAAAAATACGCGTAATCCGGGCAGACTGGTCATTGATACACATCCCAGAACTAAATGTTATCTTAATCAATCTCACGCTATGTGTATTCAAATTTTCAATGCTCTACCCACATACATAAAAACACTAAACTTGAGAGTATTTAAAAAAGAATTGTTAAAATGGCTACGATCTAAAAATTTGTATTCTGTAAATGAATTATTAAAATAATTTATCGTAAATAGCTTTGACTAAATAGCTGTGCAATGAGAGTTTTGTTATCCTATTTAATAAACAATTATTTGTATGTAATGAGAGTACATGACTTCGACATTATTTTAATTATTATCTAATTTTGCATGCTTATTAAAAGCTAAATGTGACGAGACTTATTCTAAATATTTTTAAGTTGTACCACGTTTACTGCAATAAATGAATTTGAATTTGAATTTCTGATTAACATATATTAGCTAGCTACCACCGTTAAGTAGAACATATGTCACTCAGCACCTATCAGTGCATCCTAATAACATAATTGAGATTGTACTGCATCAAAATAAACAGTTGACTTATATACAGTTAGACTTATGCACAAGTGACTTATGTACAGTAATAGTAACATGATCTCATCAACATGAGTTTTAGCTGTTTCATCATTATCAGTCGCAAAACATCCTTTGCTTACGATAGCCCTCACTTAATCCACCCTTGGCAGCCATCTTGATAATAGCAGTAGATTATGATGATGATCGAGGATAATGCTTCTGCCATTC
Organism: Crocallis elinguaria; assembly: GCA_907269065.1. Taxonomy (NCBI): domain Eukaryota; kingdom Metazoa; phylum Arthropoda; class Insecta; order Lepidoptera; family Geometridae; genus Crocallis; species Crocallis elinguaria. The sequence goes on along the minus strand of OU026079.1, from coordinate 2,034,024 downwards.
GCTTTTACGGTATCCACAAGATCAGATGGGATGCTCCTATACGTGTACCAGGACTTCATGACATCTTAACCGTTTCACAATGTCAAAATATGTAAATATGTAATTAGTGCAGTCAATAATTTATTAGGGGGGCCTAAGGATAGGAATCCCTATCCACGACAGGCCACCGGACAAAGCAAAGCTGACGCCCTCTCCCCCGATAGATTCTGGGGACTGATTCCTTGTCATCCTCATCCTCCTCGGCGAGGAAAACTAAACGCGCGAAGCAAAAGAAAGAAGAGAGAAAACCAATGAAAAGAAAACAAAATACAATTGGCACAGAGTGGACCTTAATTCAGGATGTGCCAGATCCCAAGAACCGGATGCCAGTCACTATCCCAAGTACTGCTCCATGGTACTGCAAGGAGGTGATCCTCGAGACCAATCCCGACCTCTCATCGAAGTAACAAGAAACTAAAGTTTTATTTTAATTTCTAGTATATACCAATTTAAATCATCTACATCACTTTTTAAGTTAAATTTACCCACTTTAATGGCAAAATAACTAACCTCATAAACCAAGTAGATGCTCATGGCAATTTGCAATATATTGTACAACACAATTGTACTCTTGAGGTCGTACGGCTTCCTGTCCCTCATGTACCGTGGGCCAGCTGATATGCAGAAGTACAGATACGTAGCCAGGATTGTTAGTAGCGGGCCAGGCCCGGACATCAGCCACCAGTTTTCTGTCCGAGGATCTGAAATAGAAGAAATGCATTGCATGAGACGACAATCTTCTGTGAAAACACGATTTTTTCAAATCTATACTAAGTATCTATATCCATACAGATAAATAAAATTGAAGTGTCTGTTTGTAATATCAAAATAAAAGCTTTTTACTAAATGCATATGAAAGTATATACGGTACATACAACAAAACAACCATTTTTAAAATTTTTGTCTGTCTGTCTGTTTGTTCCGGGTAATCTCCGAAACGGCTGGACCGATTTTGACGGGACTTTCACTAGCAGATAGCTGATGTTACAATGAGTAACTTAAGCTACTTTAATTTTAGAAAAATAATTAGGGTTCCGCGCAAAAAAATAAAAACCATGTAATTCAAAATCCCAACGCGGGTGAAACCGCGGGGCAGCAGCTAGTAATATTATATAGCAGTAAAGTTAGTGAATTTGTTTCTCTGGAACGGCTGCGGCGCAAGTACAGATCTATTCGGGTCGATAAAATTCAATAATATTCGATAAAAATGACAGTTAAAATCGATAAAGTGGGTTTTATTCGATAAAATTTACAGTTAAAATCGATTAAGTGGGTTTTATCGATTTGAACTGTCAATTTTATCGAATATTATCGACCGAAAAGACCCGTACTTGCGCCGCTGATCCGGTTCTAAACGGTGCATTGATCAAACGGTATAAGTGAACATAAAATGTACCCCTACAAATATTTAGGTTTCTATTGGCGCTACAAAAATGTCCGCGTCACTATATAGGTACCTACCCGCATCTTTTTTAACTCATAAGTGTAATAACAATTATAATGTTAAAGATTAAAGAATAAGTAAGTGTACCTACTTATTAGGTACAACATATTAATCATTACAAAAACAAACAATTTTTATCATCTGGGTAATTTAATGAAGATAAAAATTCTGGCTAATATTTTAAGAGATAATGTGGTAATTAAGACGGTGGTAATTAATAATAGTGATCTGCACCATGATTGGGTCAGCGTCTGCCCACGCTGCGTTATGTTTGATAGGTAACTACCACTGAACTCGTTAATTATTTGGTAACGAGACGAGCTGGTCGTTTGCCTGATGGTAAGCATAATGCAGGCCCATAACAATTGCAGTGCCACTCAGAACTTTGAAACACAAATGCCTGCGCGGCACTGCAGTACGCTCGTTACCCTGAGACATTAGGTATTAAGTCTCATAAGCCCAGTAATTTCACTGGCTACTTTGCTCATCAAACCGGAACACAGTAATGCTTGCACATTACTGCTTGGCGGCAGACTTCACGAGCAAAGCGATGGTACTAACCCAGACGGACACTTGCAGAAGAGTTAGTCCTCCCACTAACAAAAGTGTTAAGAAGTGAAGTAATGAAGTTTTATTATCTAAACAGATAAAGCGTCTTAGTAACACTCCATTTGATTCTACTGCTATGCATGCGAAGCTAGTTTTGGTCCATAAATGGTAAAGATACATCATTTCAAAGGCCATTCTCTCAGTGAGACGCTACGTGTCACAAAATACAACGAGCAATTTTCTTGAAATATAAACACAAATGAGCATCATCTCCTATATCTACGAGACAAAAAAGAAAACATATCTCTGCCAATTTCCTTACCCCATGGTTATTTATCTCGGGAATGGTTGCTCTTATATAGCACTCTAGAGCTTTAAAAGATGCTCCATTATTATATATGCTGATGCGAAACATGGTGGATAACGCTTTTTCATCTCATCCCACCGTCCCAGTTCTATCACTTATCAGCTCGCCACCGGAACAAAGTTTATCCACACATAATCGGGTTTTGGAAGTCTCATACCACTCGATTTATGCGAACCTTTCTCTCGCATACTTGCAAAATGCGAAACGAACTCCCTCTGTAGGTTTTTCCGCGGTGCTTCAAAATGCAATGGGGATGTTGACTAATTTTTTTTATGATGTTAATAAATTCGTTTTCTCATGAGAATCAACTTATTTATTTATTTATTTAATTTTTCCAATGTGTATATTGAAAAAATTGGAAATTGGAAAACTGGACAGTAATCCCACTAATCCTACTAGTCCTACTAATATTATAAATGCGAAAGTGTGTTTGTTAGTTTGTCCTTCTTTCACGCAGCAAAGGAGCAAAGGATCGAAGTGATTTTTGGCATAGATATAATTTATGGACCGGAGCGTAACAGGTTACTTTTTATCCCGGAACAACGCACAGTTCCTGTGGGAGCGCTGGTGGAACCGCGTGCAGAAGCAAGTGAATAAATAAAGGTCAAACGTTTTATTGATGAATAATTAATACCTATGTGTAAATTATATTATTTACTGTGTCGCAAATCGGTATTTTTTGGCATTGTGTTTCTTGTCTCTCAGCTTTATCACTGTGTGAAACAGTAGGTTACAAATTAGCATTGTTATATTTTTTCTCGATACACATTTGCATATTATTATTCTCAGTGTCTTATTAGACTTTGTTAGTAACCCATTGTTTTTAAAATTCACTGATCTCTACTAACTAGAGTAAGGCATTTTGTTGGTTAAATTATGGGATAACCATAATTCTATAGGACAGTTAGGATTCGACTCGCGTTCCTTTTTATGCATACTATTAAATACGGAATTTAATAGATACTTGACAATTGGCCGAGGATCATGATTACCAGGCGTTTTTATAATATGTTTAGAATTTTTAAACCAATTTTTAAAATTTTTGGTCTGTCTGTCTGTCTGTTTGTTCCGGGTAATCTCCGAAACAGCTGGACCGGTTTTTACGGGACTTTCACTGGCAGATAGCAGATGTTACAAGGAGTAACTTAGGCTACATGAGCGAAGCCACGGGACGCAGCTAGTTTTTACATATTTTTTGTAACTAAATAGTTGATAATTATATTTAATCACATAAATAAGCGCTGATTATAACTTACAATACCCATGGTAAGAGATACCAACGGAGCACACTGCCTAAATAGGGTGACACTATCTTACGCCGGGACCCACAACCTATGAAGGCAGCGTTTCACTCTTTTGCAGTTTCTAAAAAGGTTTTTAAACTCGTGGACGCACTACAAGGCCAGCTGAAGTCAGTAACCTGTATACTAATGCATTCATTCAATTCGCGTGGACAAATCAGGTTTTTAGAGATTCGTATTCAAACAAGGATCTTCGTTTTCAACGTGTCTATATGTTCATCTTTTTGGGCTTACCCATTTCAATCGAAAATGTATATTAATAAATATTTTAGCATAGTTATACATGGGAAATAAGTGTCAACAGCTATGATGTAAATTTTTTTTTTTTTATTATTATTAATCTAATATTTTCCACGAGAAACTTACAACGCATAATAATACATTATTGATTGTTTTTTCTTGATGTAATAATCATACTAGTTGCCTTGTTACTTCTATGGCATCAATATTACATTGTTTTTTTTTTCGATATAATAAGTATTAAAAGTATTTATTATTTATTAGTTTTAGAATTTTAGCAATTACTAACCAAAATAAAACTAAGTATCGTCACTTCTTTCATTAGGACTATAATTTTTTATAAACACTATTTAAAAATAAAACAAGTGTTTCTATATTCAAATATAAACTGATTGTCAATCAACCGAATTTCTTATAATTTTTATTTATTTTTAATTTACATGTTTAAATTAGTCTATTTTAAATAATCATACTAGTGACTTTGGCATGACTCATACATAATTATACATAATATAATTGTATACAACATTAATATGATAGAAAAGTAAAATTGTATCTAAATCATTCACTTTAGTACTGGACAGTTTTATTCATTTATAGATATGTAAAAAGACCCACCACTAAGGATGTAGTTTGAACCATTTAATTAATGCATATCACGTAAGTCAATATGCACTACGAGTAATATTGCATAAAAACTAGTCTAGAACTTACACGTTCATTATTATGCACACGTAATAAACACGTCAATTTTGACATGAGAAATAGGTATGGTATAAACCGTTAAAGACTAAGAGCAGCCGCACATCCAGCCACCTAACGCGACCACAAGCTGCGGAAAAGATTTTTCTTCTATGTTGCATCGTGTATGGCAGCCCATAGGGGCAGCTGAGACGCTCAAGCAAACGTACGTTTGCTTGTCAGAATAACAACGCTTTTGCGTCAAGCGACTAAGTTAAGTAAGCGAATAAGTTTGCTTGAGCGTCTAAGGTGCCCCTTACACCTAATCGATAACTGATGGATAAGCATCAAGCAGGGACCACGAGAAAACCATGGAAAAACCACGATCCCCCTTTGACGCTTATCGTATCGTACATTGTGGTCGTGGTAGGGCTTGATGGGAATCTAATCAGAGCACAGCACAAAGATTCTAGAAACCTATTAAAAAAAAAAATTCACAACCACTGCGTGCTCAGTGCAGACACTGAACTTTTAGCATTGTTTATTTTTGTTTATACACATAATAATATGCTAAAACTTTAACAACCTTCAATAAAATAACAACAGATACTTTTACGTTTTTTTTTTTTTTTTTTTGTTTTTTTTTTATTTGGTTTCCCAACAGGTTGATACATTAAGTGACTATATAAAAATAATGTAAGTAGCTATGTAAAGATATATGTACCAGCCCAATAACAGGCAAACACAGCATATATAAAAATATGTCTTTTTTAATACTATAAGGCTTTTAGAAAAATAAAATATCATATCAAAATCTTAATACATGCTATTTTAGAAGTTGAGCCTAGTCAAAACAATTAAAAAAATTAAATTGAGTCTCATGATTTCAAAGCCATTACAAGCATTTACTCGTAGACTGCGGTCAAATTCGTGAAGAACTTCAAAGAAATGATTTAAATTACATTTCATCAAGTCGTACACAATTATTAATTTCACTAGCTTCTGCTCGTGGTTTCACCCGCGTTCCCACATGAACCTTGCATTTTTCCGGGATAAAAAGCAGCCTATGTTACTCTCCGGTCCATAAACTAATTCCATGCCAATAATCACGACGATCCGTTGCTCCGTTGCTGCGTGAAAGAACGACAAACCAACAAACAGACAAAAAAATATTAAGTTGAAAGTAGGGTTGCCATTCCCTAGAAAATTAACTGTGTTGAAATAATAATTCTAAATGCTTATGCCACCACTTTGCTGGTGTAGTCTGCCGCCAAGCCGCAGTAGTGTACATGTATTACTGTGTTCCAGTTTGGTAAATAAAGTAGTCAGTGAAATTACTGGGCTTATGAGACTTAACTGATGTATATGGGTAACAAACGCCAAGGTGCAATTTTCGAATGTCACCGAGTGACTAAATATCAGCGATATGACCGATAGTCACCAATTTACAAAAAGTTGTATTTTTGAATCTCAGCGGGTGACTAAACTTCTCATACCTATGATATCGTTTACGAATGGATACCCCCACTCGTAAACGATATCATAGATACGAGTATTTAGTGCCAATTTTGACTTGAAAACAATTTCCAACTTAAAAAATAAAAATAAATAGAACACAATCATAAGTTTATCTGTGATCAAAGCTGAGAAATAGTTGCATGATTGATACGACTTTTGCAAATTAGTGATTTCAAAGTCATCGCTGAGAATTTTGTCATCGGTGATTTCGAAATCATTCGTGACATTCAAAAATCGGTCCCCAGGTCTTTGTAGCGTTTACGAACTTACACGTCCATATATCGAACATATTCTACTGTATTTTTTTTAATGTATGTTCACCGATTTCTCCGTCAATTGTGGACCGATTTTGATTTTTTTTTGGTCTTTTTTTGCGGGTGTACTCTCGAGGTGGTCCCGTATAAATATTATGAAAGAATACCACCCCTAAAGGTGGAAAAATGAGGGATGAAATTTTATATATCGCGATATTTTTATTGAAGTCGGTTCCCGCTTCTTTAAAAGCTAATAGCTATTTTACTTGTAAATACTAACTTTTACTATTCAATGTCAATGGATTTGTTTTTAAGAATATTGCTTAAAATACATTTCCAAAGATGTTTATCTGTACAAGTTTGGTTATTATTGGCCATTACAATACTACTATTATCTGTGTTAAATGGTCAACTATTCAATTATCCACCCACTCACTGATGTACTAACGCTAACCTTTAAGACAAATGAGTGAAACGCATTGAACAAATGGTTTTAACAAATGTTCTTTTAAATGCGTGACTAGGCACGCGGGTCTAATAGCTTCAAACATTTTACTTTACACTGGCTATGCCTAGCTTAATTACAAGCCTTAACCACAAAACACTCTGTATAAATACTCGTATTAATTATTCACAATAAAAGCTACAATATTTAGAAAAGATAGCCTGTTTGCTTCAAATATAATTAAAATAAAAAAAATACTTTTTCAATGAATTTTTAGTTTTAGTTATTTAACACGCGAGACCATATAAAATACCGCCTGTTTTAAAGTCAAAACACACCTTGCCCTGAGCAAGTAACTTCTTACGCACACATACAAACTACGCAAAAAACCGCTTTCACACACAGAACTTAAACTCCAATATAACAGTAATCAATCATTAATTCATATCACCTTGACATTCCAACGTTATAGCTAATTAATGGACCTCAGAGAGAGCACCCATGCCCACGTCGCAGAACGGGTGACGTAAAATATTTTGCAATGATACTGACCCTGGGCCATTACACTTGACCACTATGAACATTTTTAAGGCTCGTGTTTCAAGGTACCTTAATAAATATGTATAAATAAAAAAATAATTAATAACGACAATGTAGTTTAAGTTTATAAACTCTTTGTAAAAGAACTAAACTAATGTTCGACATGGATATTGTTGAACATGGATGACATTTGTCTGAGGGCGCCACTGTAGTACAGATAAGTTTATTGAACCAACAGAACGCGGCAAATACAGCCGTTGCCATGACAACGTCGATAGTTCCACCATTCGGCCACGTTCATGAAGATCCTTGTCAAACGAAGTTTACATAAAATTAAGAATAAAAACCGATATTATTAGGAATGTAACATACCCACCTGATAGTATTATCATATAAATTCTTTGTCGTTAAGAAATTCCTCCATTTTTTCAGACTACGCAAAATGCTGTGCAAAATTTACGAAAATAACTTGGACAAAGATCTTGCAGGCTTATCTTGAGGCATATGGTTATAATCTTGTAATAACAGTGAAGACTGCACAATATTAAACTCGTATATTGATATTATATTTTGTTTTATACAGTTGAGTTTAAGTTATTTATGGAGATATACTATATCGCTCCATCAGCATGAATAAAGATTGTCGAAACAATTTTTATTCATGCTTTATTCATGTCTTGACGTTTAGTCAATGCAAGTCAATGTCGCGATTATAGATTAATCCATATGCCAACTGACTTAGAGGTCATAATAAGTCAGCTTTTATCTCAAATCTATTTTAGTTCTAACACTTCATATAGCCAAAAGGAAAATACATGGTAACAGAAGTAGACGACTTTATCAGTAATACAAACATAAAAATATCTCAGTTAAGGTGTGCAAATAATATATGTTTACGCAATAAATTATCATTCCCCTTATACTTAGTATGTAATGTTCTGACTACGTCCTGCTACGTCGTCGATTATTGAATTCAGAAAACCATTCAAGGCCATTCAAGGCTTGGCAATGAAAATAAAAACTCAAGCAACTCAAAATAAGTACTAGGGTAAAACCCGGATAGTTGCCTCAGTGGGATACTTGCCGCAGTGTCTAATGCACTATGTTAGGGATGTTGGGGGTGTTAGTACTTTACTATAATTAGAAGCCCTTCTACCACAGGCCTCGGTGCCGTGTAAACCGTCTGAATAGACGTACGCGTCTTGTCAGTGTGAGCAAAAAACTTCCGCGCCAAAACTTTGACGGGCGTCAATATTATATTGGTCAGTAATTTCTATTGAATATTTTTTTAACTGACTATGGTTTCAGTCAACTTTTTGTTTATTTGCTTGCATTACAGTTTCAATTACACTGTTTATTACGTTTTATTGTTATATACTTTTTATTTATTTCGCAAATAAAAAGGGCAAGTATCCGTATCAAAAAGGATAGTTGCCCTATTTACCTTTGCGGATAGTCGCCCTTGGGGCAACTATCCGCAATTACAAATTCTTTAAGAAAGCAAAGACTTTTTCTTTAGGTGAAATTCAGTAGGCGACGTTCCCAAAATACTGGCAGCATTGCCACGTTGAATGGCAATGCTTTATCTTTGACCTAAGTACAGGCCAGCATTTGGAGGTTCTTTTTATTGTATTTTTATTTTGTAGTTTAAAAAATTAAAACTTAAATACTTACTATTTAATAATGTTAATTAATATTTAATTAGTAGATACTTAATAAAGGATCGATAAACAATAAAGACTGATTACTTAAATTGATATTAAATTTGTTTCTATCTAAAAAATTCATACTGTGGCTTCTATAGCCCTGCATGAGGCAAGTATCCCCGAAAGCATTTTTTCCGTTAGGCTACTATCCGCCACGGTAGGCAACTATCCCTTTTTTGAGAGGTCTAATAAAACCGGATTTACTCGAAAACAACATTAATTATGTTTACAAAAATAGGCTCCTATTAGAGAACAAAGACCTATGTTTTGACATACATGTTGTATTAATCGTAGTAAGTACATATTTTTGAATAATAGAGCCTTTTTGAAAAGTGCGGCAACTATCCGGCTTTTACCCTATGCTATTACTATTGACATGGAATTCAATCGGTTACTTTTCTCAAAATCGCGTGATCTATTATTGCGGTAATTGATAGTGTAGGTGGTAAATGATTAATTTGACGTTGGAACCTCATCCTTAACTTTATTTCCCTAATAATATTATAAAAGTGAAAGGGTGTTTGTTAGTTTGCTATTCTTTCACATAGCAATGGAGCAGCGAATCAGCGTGATTTTTTGCATTTAAATAATATATATGGCCCGGATGTGGTCTGGAGAATACAGCTTGAGCTTATGGTGAAAAAAAGCATCAATCTCAAGTTAAAAATCTGTCAATGTCATTAAAAACCTTTGCTATACACGCAAGGCAACGAGGTTGGTTAGCAGGTTGTTTTCCTAATGGTAAGGATATTGCTTGCACAAAACATTTGCAGTGCCATTTGTCACCCATAGCTTTGTAACACAAAAGGTTTTCGTAGAACTGCATTGGGCTCGTTATCGGCTGATTCAAAATACAAATCTATACAAATAAATAAAATTGAAGTGTCTGTTTGTAATATCAAAATGACACCTTTTTACTAAATGCATAATGAAAGTATATACGGTACCTATAACAGCACAACCATTTTTCAAATTTTTGTCTGTCTATCTGTCTGTTTGTTCCGGGTAATCTCCGAATCGGCTGGACCGATTTTGATGGGACTTTCACTAGAAGATAGCTGATGTTACAAGGAATAACTAAGGCTACTTTAATTTAAGAAAAAGAATTAGGGTTCCGCGCAAGAAAAATAAAACCCATGAAAATAAATATCTCCACGCGGGTGAAACCGCGGGCAGCAACTAGTACAATATATTAGGTCGGGGAAAAAGTCTTTTCGCATTATAGTATGTATGAACTTGTAATAAAATCTCTTTGGCTATACTATTTGTATCTGGCTGTTTTTGGTATCATATGAAAGTTTAAATTTTAAAGAACATAATTCCAAATTCAAATTAGGAAAATGTGTGATTTTCATTTGTTTTTCGTACTGTCAAAATGAGTGAATCTAATGAAGAAATTCGATACATTTTAAAATTTTACTACAAAAAAGGTAAAAATGCAACGCAAGCCGCGAAAAAAATTTGCGATGTTTATGGACCTAGTGCAGTGTCTGTGAGAGTAGCACAAATTTGGTTTAAGCGTTTTCAATCCGGAAATTTTGATCTCAAAGATGCACGTCGCTCTGGTCGCCCTATTACGGATAAAATGGATGCCATTTTTGAAAAAGTGGAACAAGATCGGCATATCAGTAGTTACGACGTAGCTGAAGAACTGGGAATTGACCACAAAGCAGTTTTGGCGCATTTGAAAAAAACTGGGTACACAAAAAAGCTCGATATTTGGGTACCTCACGAGCTCACTGAAAGAAACCTAATGAACCGTGTACTCATTTGTGATTCTTTACTACAACGTAATGAAACCGAACCATTTTTGAAGAAGCTGATAACTGGTGATGAAAAGTGAATCACGTACGACAAGAACGTGCGAAAAAGGTCGTGGTCAAAGACCGGTCAGGCTTCACAGACTGTGGCGAAACCCGGGTTAACTCGTAACAAGGTGATGCTGTGTGTGTGGTGGGATTGGAAGGCCATTATTCATTATGAGCTGTTACCACCAGGCAGGACCATCGATTCTGAACTCTACTGCGAACAACTGATGAGATTAAAGCAAGAAGTTGAGAGAAAGCGGCCGGAATTAATCAACAGAAGGGGTGTGGTTTTCATTTTCATGGTTTTTCATGATAACGCTAGACCTCACACATCTTTAGCCACTCAGAAAAAATTAAGAGAGTTTGGCTGGGAGGTGTTAATGCATCCGCCGAATAGTCCTGACCTTACACCTTCAGATTTCCACCTGTTTCGGTCTCTTCAGAATTCTTTAGGCAGTGTCAGGTTAACATCACGAGAGGACTGCCAAAACCACTTGTCGCGGTATTTTGATCAGAAGTCCCAAAATTTATATAGCAATGGGATCATGTCCCTACCTACAAGATGGCAAAAAGTTATCGAACAAAATGGTACCTACATACTTTAGTTAAATGTAAATAAACTATATTAAAAAATGTTTTGAATTTTCTTAAAAAATGCGAAGAAACTTTTTCCCCGACCTATTATATATTGTGTATAAAACTGTACAAGAAAATAGTTGAAGCCCTGCCTGCTGCTTTCGTCTAAACTTTGTTGCATAAGGCAGATAACAAATCAGATAAAGTCTCATATTATGCCACGTAATTTCACTGAAATATCAAAGTATTCCGCCAGCTTCAGTTAAAATACCATTTACACCTTTATTAAGTGTAGCGTATTTTTACGCCAAACAAATCACTTAAAAACAGAATACGGTAACGTATCGATAAAAACAAGAAACTAAAAGCGTAAAAGTGAACTCAGGAACCAGTTTTTATGCAAAACCGTTATGCCAAGTCCAACCAGTATTTACATAACACATTGGATAATGGTGGTGATGACCTTGGGCCGGTAAACTTGACCATAACGGATCAACGCATTTGTATGATGCATCAGAGTCTGAGACAGACAGTGATGAGGCAATACTTTCTTCCAAGCATTAATGAGTGGTAGTGTCAAGGACGCGCCCGGTGGAAGGTTTGAACCCTACTATGACCTTCAACTGTTGGTGAAGGAAAGCATAGTGTTAAGACACTTTCTTCTACGCCAGCTGCACTTGACAGCAAATACTATTCATGATTTAACGTGTTCAACCCGTTTTGACCACAGCTTCGTTTAATGTGTTCATCACCTTTGAACAAATCTACATTTAAGATAAACAATGCAAGTACCGATCTTTTCGATAAATAAAATTGACAGTTCGCATGGTTACAAATTTAAATTAGTAATAGGTAGCTCTAGACTTTTTCGGAAATGAAACGAAGTCGAATCTACTTTCTTCAATATGAAAGTGAATATTCGCATCACACTATTCCAAGACTGGTTTATGGAACGAAGACTATCTACTCTTACTAAAAACGGTTTTATCATCGTTCGCAACGGTCTTCACACGTTCCTTCGCGAAATTAGTTATTCGGTCAAATTAATGAAAATTGAACTTTATTGTGTAGGAAATGAATAACAGATTACTAGTAAAACTTGTCTTCGTCGTCATAAAACTGATTTCGGAAATTATTTATTGTTTTCCGGAAAAGGCTGTGTTTTGTTTCCGAAAAAATCAATGACGACCTACCTACTTCTAATTTTAACATATCGAACTGTCAATTATATTGATCGCAACCGATCGCAAAGTTCCGTATTTGAACCGCAGTAAGTAGTGCTCAAAGTCTACTAGCCTATCAAGTGATGAGACAGGAAGAGTGTTGGGGCAAAAAGATGAAATAGTTTAATTTAATTTTAGTTAATTTCCAAGTTACTAAATTATTTTTTTAAAGATGTACTAAGATACTACAAAAGGCTATTAAGACATTGGTATGGGCTGACATTATACTTACCATCAGGCAAACCACCTGCTCACATCGTTATCCAATAGAATCTTTATATTCAATTATAGATTTTTAAATGATCCAAGGTTTCTGCAGGATATTAATATTGACAAAATATTATTAATAGTGACCATAGATGTATAATTTTGTATTGTATTTAATTCGTTTCTGAATTGTTTGGTTGGTCTTTTAATAATTTTGTTATTTGTCATAAATTTTTCTATTTGTAATTTTAGAGAGATTTGGCTGAGCAGAAACTTGTGTAGATTTATCAAAATCGCTCTAGAATGGAAACCCGCACTTTCAAACCACAAAATTCGAAAACATGTGACATCCACTAAGCCACACTAGTTCCGCATGTTGGTTTAAGACCCACAATATCTCTCTGAGAAGGCCGGTATCCTAGCAGAGGGAGCATAAAAGGCTGATGATGATATGAATTAATTAATCAGGACTACTAGCTTGGATATACGGAACCAAAAACAGATGCAATAAGGTTCGTAACATAATCTAATTCGAATGCATTTTTTCTAGTCTCATTATTTTATTCTACAGTCATTATTTTCTATACACAGCTCGACTACATAATTGAATTATAAAGTACAGGCTAATTTATTCTTGTAACAAGATTTCCCTGTAATAATTTTGCTCTATTTTATTGGTAGAACAAAAATGTTTATTAATAACATGCATACGTATGTGGTGAATTAAAATTGCTGTTTTAAAGTAAACTACGTGTTGTTTTAATCACATCGTGTTGTTCTTGTTCTGAAACTACTGCTTTCATTGTGTCCTAAAATTTGCAATTTATGACTAAAATTTATGTGTTGTGTTTTTCCTAAAAAAACAATATTTTTGTCCCATAATATACATTGTCACCAAGTTTAAACATGAATACAAAGTTTAGTCTATTCGAGTCACTGGAACCGGTTCAAAATTCAGTGCAAAACTCACTCATCACTTCTATCCACCGATCACTTTTTAACATACAAACTAAGCTTAGCGAACGTAAATAAAAGATATTTTTAGTTAATTATTTGAATAAACTATTTCTTTCTTTCTTTTTATAATAGAAAAAACTTACCGCTGTTCCGCTCCATGAACCGTTTGTACGAATCCACAATCGACATGTTGAACGACGAAGAATTCGCTGATCCTGGAAAGAGACACAACTTTAATTCTTACGTATGCTCCATTTCAAAAAATTACTAGAAGGTAGATTACAAAATTTAAACGGCTTTCTGGTAGCCTTTGAAGAACTGTTTTAAAATAGTGTTTGTTGCAGCGTTTAAAAAATACCAATTTTTTTCATAAATTCAAAAAAAGCTTAAAAAATTGCGTAAAATTATATTTAGGAACTTTCGAACTCAGTAACTTTTGAAACGTTAGAACTCACAAAACACTGCGATGATGCCAGTATAAACAAAAAAAAACAACGTACAATAAAACTGTAGATAACGTACAATGATTCCAAGACACCGTCAAATATTTATGCAGCACTACGAACCGTTAAAAAAAACACCACGCTCGGCCAAGAGCGATCGAAAACTGGCATTCAAAGATATGTAAACATAAAAGTAAATTAGTTTATTGCGAAAATGCGTAATTATTATTAGCCTTCAGATGGCACTGGCCCATTTGTGAGCATGTCACCAGATTACTATACTTTCTATTAAATATAAAATAATAATTATGTTAATTATTATTATGGCACTTCACATAAACTAACGATTAGCGCAAGTACCTTAAAAGTATGTTATTTACGGCCAAAATTACTTTCAAGGCTAGTATTTATTTAACTATTATTTATTCCGGATTTCATCAAATCCGTTTGTAGCAAGTATTTTTTATTGTTGCGGATTTAAATATTATTTCGTCAAGAGCAAGTCGTTTTATTCGGTACGGGTCGTACGTAACAGTTAACTTTATTTTATTATTATTTTTTATTTAAAACCAGCTATGATCTGAACCCGTGGGGATTCCCAAACGAACTTGTATGCGTTTTCTTGAAAAAGTAGCCTAAGTCATTCTATTAGTCATAAACTATGCAAAAATAACTGTCTGTTGCTCCGTTGCCGCGTGAAACAAAGGATACACCGACATACATTCGCATTTATCTATATCTATACAAATAAATAAAATCGAAGTGTCTGTTTGTAATATCAAAATAACATCTTTTTACCAAATGCATATGAAAGTATATACAACAAAACAACCATTTTTGAAATTTTTGCCTGTCTGTCTGTTTGTTCCTGGTAATCTCCAAAACGGCTGGATCGATCTTGATGGAACTTCCACTGGCAGATAGCTGATGTTAGAAGGAGTAACTTAGGCTACTTTTATTTTAGAAAAAGAATTCGCTGTTCCGCGCAAAAAAACAAAACCATAAAATCCAATATTTCCGCGCGGGTGAAACCGCGGGCAGCAGCTAGTATTACCTAAAGTAGGATTTAAACCTCATAAATTTAAATTAGTGGAAACATCCACAATTATTCCACAGTCATGTTTGTCTACTGTTTACCTATTTTTGTGATACACGTTATTTTTGTAGGAGTAACCGATATTTCATCGGTAGGTATATACATATTTTGTGAATGGAATTTTTACGCAAAACTATGAATATTTTAATGATACTTAGTTAATGCGACCGGAATCATTAGCATTAATAAAAATTGTTTCATACAAATTGCGACGCTATCAATTTTATAATGTACCAGCTTCTGCCTGCGGTTTCACTTGCGTAGATATTGATGGAATCGTGTATTTTTAACCAACTTCCTCATTCCACCGAATTCCTCATTCCAAAGCCACCACAATCGAGAAGAAAAAAAAATCAAAGGAAAGGAAGCATAAAAGGCGATAAATCCAACAGTAACTATTGAAGGGAAAAAAATCACTACTCTGATCTTAAGTAACGATGTGAGTGAAGATGGTGACTAGACTAGGAATGGATCTCAAGTTCAGTTACTGGAACAAAACGACAGGTGCTACAGGATTTTCAACTCTATCGTGCTAGATAGGAAGGCAAGCACTATAGAATACCCTACCACCAATCAATATAAAGAAGTCAATGTGAGTTTCGTTAGTGGGAGGACTAACTCTTCTGAGAGTGTCCGTCTGGGTTGTTACCACCGCTTTGCTCGTGAAGTCTTCCGCCAAGCAGTAGTGTGCAAGCATTACTGTGTTCCGGTTTGATGAGCAGAGTATCCAATGAAATTACTGGGCTTATGAGACTTAATACCTAATGTCTCAGGGTAACGAGCGTGCTGCAGTGCCGCGCAGGCCTTTGTGTTTCAAAGTTCTGGGTGGCACTGAAAATGTTATGGGCCGGCGTTATGATTACCATCAGGCAAACGACCAGCTCGTCTCGTTACCAAATAACATAAAATATATATATATTACCGCGAAATTGAGTCACTCTTATCTGTCAAAATTACAAATTTAAACAAAAACTTTGTCATATGCTTCAATTTACAATCTTACGTTCACATTTGTCAAATTCTCACGGTAGGTAAATATATAACTTTTTGACAGTAAAAAGCTTAAATACTTTATTAATATTATTCTGAAATAAACCTTAAGGTGTAGGCGTTAGGGTTTAATATAGTGAGAATACAAGTGAAACAGTTAATGGTTAATGATGTAGAAAGATCATTGGAAATTGTCCATTGTATTACTTTTCCGGTTTTAATAGCCCTCTTGCTCGAAGTTTATTGTTTTGGTTGTAATATAATGTTTAAACCTATCGTACTTATAGCTGACTAGCTGTGCCCCGCGGTTTCGCCCACGTAGCCTAAGTTATACCTTGTAACATCAGCTATCTGCCACTGAAAGTCCGTTTCGGAGATTACTCGGAACAAACAGACATACAGACAAAAATTTAAAAAGTGGATATGTTGTCCTACGTATCGTATATACGTTCATAGACATTTAGTAAAAAGCTGTTATTTTGATATTACAAACTGACACTTCAATTTTATTTATTTGTATGTATTTAATAAATATTAATCGATGTATTGGATATTAATTTTTATTTCCAACAATAATTGTGACTACAAGCCCATAATATCTCCCACTCACAGAACACAGGAAGAGGACTCATACGTCGTCCGTATTCTGTGGTCCCACTGCTAAGCAAATACACCTCTTCCAGTCTTCTATCTACTCGGGTATCGTATGAGTCAAGTTCGTCTCTTGTTCGGCTAAGCTGACCACGCTGCCTCTTCACGCCTTGTGTATGTAACTAGCTTCTGCCCGCGGTTTCACCCGCGTTCCCATAGGCATTATTCCGGGATAAAAAGAAGCCTATGTTACTTTCCGGTCCATAAACTATATCTATGCCAAAAATCACATTGATCCGTTGCTCCGTTACTGCGTGAAAGAAGGACAAACCCTCAAAAAGACAAACACACTTTCGCGTAATTATAATTATGCTAACTTTAGTAATAATCTTAGTCGAGAAAATCGTAAAATCACAAAACCTTGAGAGATTAGTCATGTAGGTACAAGCCGTATTTATTTGCGAACAAAGAAAAGTTTTAAAACGTAGAAAGGTTCACATCATCACATATAATAAGCTATTTTACTTATTAACAAAATGGGGTTACCCATTTTGTTTTTTACACACTGATCATTTACTTCATAGCTAAGACGGATTTTCCTCTAATTGACAAACTTATCGTTTTTATACACGCTTAAATCATTTCTACAGCGACGGTAAAGTTTTTGAGTAATGATAGCATAGAATGACTGTAAATTATTGAACACTTGAAGCAAAATCTGACCTGAAATCCTTAACTGATCAGCTGGCTTTAACAACATTCAGAACGTGGATTGATAATCGCTAGGATTGCTAATCGCTAGTGGTTAAGGCGGTATCCCAAGTCAATGATATTTATCATTCCGTCCTCTTTACACATACTGTCGATTTTCATTGACGTGAAAGAGAAAAATCCAAAAAAAAAAGCGTGATTGCTTCAAAATTAGAAGCCTAATCGAAAATATACTACAACAAAGTTTTTTGTTATTATATAATACGTGAATCTTGTTAATTTTTTCGAAATACATTTATAAATAACAAAGATATTTAATTTCAAACTTATTTTTAGAAGTAACTTTGTCCTTTTTTTATCGAGTAAATTTGTTAGAAACATGTTTTGATTACAACAAGATTATCGGTAATATGATGAATAATGACATATATTTTTTCCAGTGCCTGAAGCTCATCTGATTTTGCTAAAAAATCTTTTAAGTGAAGCTATTTAGCTGCAGTATCTGTACACTGTACAGCCACAATTCAGTTGAGCCCTTCTATGTCTTGGAGGACACAATAAGCCATTACTATGCGGAGCTTCAATTAATATCTTCGCAGACCTTCAAAATCAAGTAAAGTATCCAATATCAGTGATAAAAAACTAAGCGAGTATAAAAAATACGCGTAATGTTCAAATATGCTATAAAATAGATTGTTACAATCCGAAACTCAATTATTGGCGTAGTATAATTTTTTATTTTTTCATTGGTCTTTTATAAAATGCCAAAGATGTTTCATTTTTGCAATATTCGTAATCTTTATTTTTTATTGTGATTCTGTTTAATTCAATTCTCGGGTTTTGCAATTGTGCCATCTCATAGCTAGTATCTATAGTCTTTAATTCCTTGTTATTTACGCCATGTAGTCGCATATTTGCGGTTATTTGATTGGTTCAAATCAATGCAACCACTAATTATACTTGAATACTTGATAATTTTGCAATCAATTGGTGGGTTTAACTAAATATAGTTTCGACTAGCTGCTGCCTGCGGTTTCACCCGCGTGGAGATATTGGATTTCATGGGTTTTATTTTTTGCGCGGAACCCTAATTATTTCTCTAAAATTAAAGTAGCCTAAGTTACTCCTTGTAACATCAGCTATCTGCCAGTGAAATTTCCGTCAAAATCGGTCCAGCCGATTCGGAGATTACCCGGAACAAACAGGCAGACAGACAAAAAATTTAAAATTGGTTTTGTTATAGGTACCGTATATACTTTCATATGCATTTGGTAAAAAGCTGTTATTTTGATATTACAAACAAATTTATGTTTTATTTTGAAAAAAGAATTATGATTCCGCGCATAAAAATAAAAACCATGAAATCCAATATCTCCGCGCGGGTGAAACCGCGCAGCTAGTATAAAATAGAATCGGCTTTTTAGTCCGGCTGCCAGTTAATCACCTTGAGGGCAGAACTATTCAGGAGAGTACTAGAAAACGCCTTATCACCATGATAACATTTTCTTCACAGCTTATTGTATGCTTCGAAACAATTGGATCGCCAGGCGACGTCACTGACTGAGACGTGTGATGACGGTTCAGTCAATGACGTCAATGAAGTGGTGCTCTAGCATTAAGTTTGTCCATATTGAGTCACCGCATGACTTGAGCATTACGATCAAAGAATTTCTATGAGTTTCCCATGTACTTGAGCTCAAGAGAGGGTATTATTATATTTTTTGCATCTCTACCAATTCATTGAAATCGATTAAATTTTGCGTCAGCTGATTATTGCGGGCTTAAAGTTCGCTGTTCATTGAGCCATTGTGTGTCTTTTTGCTGTTACGCAAATGTTTGAAGATATATTGCTAATCATTTTCCTTAATAATTTTACGATGTTGTCTTTCTAGTATGATTTGCTGCACTGAGCATCATTAATATTACCGTGTTATCATTGTTTTGTCTCAGGTGTTCATGGAAAATGGAATATTCTCAGAAATTGCACCATAGAGTTAGCAGCAGTAACTAGATTTAATATACAAGTCCAAGATCCGAGACCAGCTGCAGACCACAAACTGCAAACCGTCTCGGAATTGTTCTTTTAGTTTGAATAGCTGTTGCCCCCGGTTTCACCTGCGCGGAGATATTGGATTTAATGGGTTTTATTTTTTTGCGCGGAACCCTAATTCTTTTTCTAAAATTAAAGTAGCCTAAGTTACTTCTTGTAACATCAGCTATCTGACAGTGAAAGTCCTGTCAAAATCGGTCCAGCCGTTTCGAAGATTACCCGGAACAAACAGACAAACAGACAGACAAAATTAAAAAAAAATGATTGTTTTGTTATTGGTACCGTATATACTTTCATATGCATTTAGTAAAAAGCTGTTACTTTTATATTACAAAGAGACACTTCAATTTTATTTATTTGTACATGACACTTTGCTATAAACACCAAAGGTTGATATAGACATTCTAGTATTTGTTTTTAGTAAACGGACTAAAAAGCTTTTATTAACTAGTTATTACATAAACACTACATCTAAGCTAGATAATATTAATATCACCTACTCAAAAAACAGTATACTTGCTGAAATGGAACTGGCATAGTCATATTTTCACTGTTATCATATCCTCCTCCTTGCCTTTACCGTTAACAGTTACCTTTGTTTTTACTTTTGATGACCGATTCTTCGCAAAAGTGTCCTTCAACTTGCATCAAGGTCGGTCGGCCTTGCTGCTGTTAAAACTCCTTGTTGGTCCAAGCTGGTGGCAGATTTTACTTATAAGCCTTCTGGCATTCTGCAAACTTTACAAGCTGGACGCTTTTGCGAAGAATTCGTCATTGAAAGCCTGCAATTGGTACGTCGGAGGGAGGTACTAGGAAAAACTCTGGCAGTAATGTAGTCTTCGAAGTCGATGTTTTTTTAATGTTATTTGGTAACGAGACAAGCTGGTCGTTTGCCTGATGGTAAGCATAACGCCGGCCCATAAAAATTGCAGTGTCACCCAAAACTTTGAAACACAATGGCCTGCGCGGCACTGCAGTGCGCTCGTTACCCTGACACATAAGGTATTAAGCCCAGTAATTTCACTGGCTACTCTGCGCATCAAACCGGAACACAGTAATGCTTGCTAACTACTGCTTGGCGGCAGACCTCACGAGCAAAGCGGTGGTAACAACCCAGACGGACACTCGCAGAAGAGTTAGTCCTACCACACATCAAGTGAAACATGAAACACAGAAACACAGAAAGGACGTATCACATTTAAGTTCATCATTAGTATATAACTTACGGTTATGCTACGCGCAATCAAAGTTTGCACCTACTTTCCGGAATAACACATTTGGCAACCGCACGGAAACCACGCTAATTTTTCGTCGCCCTCCATATGTTATTCATACTTGAATCACTAAATTTATTGATAAACCACTCCAGTGGATTAAGAAACAAACCTGATTTCCGACCTTGCGGCTTCATGGCGATAAAAATTTTGCAACAATCGTTTCAACGGAACATTGAATGGAAAGGATCTCAGGGTAAGCATATTATACAGTCCATGACAATAACAACCGTGTCCTTACTAAAACTAAGCATATATTTAAAGGTATATCAGTATGTGACATAGAACATTTTGTTGCTAGTAAATAATATATTCCTGTGGGAGTATCAGAGAATAAGTTCAGTGTGTGACATTACATATAATAACCAAGTATAAATCAGTATTATTTTTATTAGTACCTACTACTTGCCACATAAGCCGTGTGCATTTACGATCTCCTAACGAAAGAGTACAATCAAACAAAGGAAAATTTCCTAATTGGACTTGGCATCAACTAATTTGCCCGTCATTTTAATGAAGGTCCTGCCCACAATGTGGTACGGTAATATATTTTACTTTTTACAAACTTTTATATAACTTTAATAGTTCGTATGATTTTACTGAATTTTGCTCAAACGATTGAGCTGAATTTTTACGCATACTTTTGGTTGACGATGACGATACAATAGTAAAATAGAATTATTAAAATTTTCGTGAGTATCACACATTATAAATTGTTAAAAAACCGGCTATAACTCACGTCATTTGTCGATATTGTCGACCTAGGTTTCGAGCGTGTCCGACGCTCTTCCTCAGGGAGTGCGGTTATGACGATATTCTAAATGCAAAATGGCGAACGGAAAAAGATCGTGGATCATTGTTTCCATTTCCACCCTCTTGATATCAGCATCAAATGAAAGGGTTTGATAACAAGGATGTGATAAGTTAAGTGTCAACTTCAACAATTTATTTCCTGGTTTGTGTGGAATTGAGTGACGTCAATCAAAAGCCTGTTTTTTAATTTAATATGTATTTGACATTTAATGCAGGACTTTTTTCTCGCTTTGTTTAAATAAAATCCATTAATTGTACACAGTACACAGAATAGTTAATTTGGTTCTTCGATTAAAAAAATAATTCACCTTGACTCGAAATTTTTATTTAACTTTTCCACTGTAAAGGTGCACGTTTAATCTTATGCGTAGGTAATAAAAATCAGAGACCGGTAAGTGGCCAAGCGCATATCAATAGTGGTGTGCTAGCATTCCTGTGTTCCAGCATGAAGGGCACGGTAGTCGATAAAATTACTGATCGTATGAATTTAGAGGATGAGCAATACCTTTTTCAAGTGGGTAAGGTAAATATAAACCAACTTCATATAGCATTTTGGTCCATATTAAACAACTGAACCGATTTTGATGTAACTTACGCTGTTCCCTAAGTTGAAGTAAATGTAAGACAATAAAAAGAATGAACTCAATCCGATTAATAGTTTCGAAAAAAATCGTGGACAAATATACATACCTACATACATACATCTATAAAATTTTGTATATTTGTTTGGAAGCACTAATAGATTATCATTGTGTGAATATTTATTGCAGTTCCAATAACATTACATACATACGTTTCAAACTGATAACTGTATTTATTTGAAGTTGAGTCCAATAAAAAAGACTTGGATGGTAAAATGTATTTTTGGAAGGCTGTAAAAGGCAGTTCGCATCAGCATCATTTGGTAGCATCTAACCCTTGCACTGTACATTACAATTTTGACCCATTTAAGTGACAAAGTTCACGACAATGACTCTACAAAAACATCAAGACAATATGACACGGCCATTGTATGCACGGATGTATGTCTCAACCGCACTGCGCAATTAAGTATATGCACTTGTGCATATATACGCACTTAATAGTAATTACAATTAACAATGCTGAGGTATAATTAATTGCCAAACTTTAAATGTTTAGGCAGAATTTTTTTAATTCGTCGTAAAATAATATTCTTAAAAGAGCGAAATATTCGCTTATAATTTATTGCAAAACCGCGAATAGGTATGCGTTTTGGCCACTTTACAGAACAGATAAAACAAGTTTAATGTTTTATAATTAACAATGATATAAAAAGCAGGATTTAATTTATGATCAATTTTTGTTATTCTACGAATAATTGAATGGATAAAACTGCAGTTGTACCTATAATTTATTAATAAAAAAAAACTAATATCCAAAAAAAGTTCAGCTGATGTAACTGACATCATCATCAGCCTCTTACGCTCCCGTCATCCGGATTCCTGCCTTCTCTCAGAGATAGAGAGCATATTCACACTCGCTCTAAAACGGTGAAGGAAAACATCGTGAGGAAACCCACATGTTCAAGAACCACAAAATTCGAGGACATGTGACTTCCACCAAACCGCACTGGTCCCGCGTGCTGGATTATGGCCCATATCTCTCTCTCTCAGAGAAGGCCGGTATCCCAGCAGTGGGACCGTAAGAGGCTGATAATGTAAAAAAAAATTATGATTAAAAAGTGGCCAGATACTGTTGGTCTGCCAGATATTCGCCCTATCTATTACAAATCTTAATATATATAAATTACGCGTCACGTTGTTCGTCCGCGATGGACTCCTAAACTACTTAACAGATTTTCATCAATGTTGCACACAGTGTACAATTTGATCTAACTTAAAAGATAGGATAGCTTACATCTCCATTTATAGCCGCAATATTATTTGATTGCAAAATCTATTAGGAACTTTTAAACTTTCGCGATTCGAAAACATTGTTTATTTTTAAGCACGGGACTTAATCGCGATAAAAACACAGGTTTATATTTACCTCGACGTTTCGATCAAGTTGCATTGATCGTGGTCACGAGAAGACTTTGAGTCTATTAGGGTTCCGCGCAAAAAAAAAACCATGAAATCAAAATCTCCACGCGGGTGAAACCGCGGGGCAGTAGCTAGTGTTATTATAGGTAACAGACGACGCAATGGTCTATTATTATTTTAATTCAAACCTTTTTCGACATTAAGCTGTGCCTTGATTATGGACTCATTTTACTGATTTAACGTTTTGAAGGCACCGACTCTCAATGACCTTTATAAGTGCAAGTCATATTCCAGCCGTCTCTTGGCGTTACTCAATCGTATCATCAGACTTTTATTTTAATAGACGTATTGAAACTGTTTCTGCTTATGAGACTTAATACCTAACGTCTCAGGGTAACGAGCGCATTGCAGTGCCGCGCAGGCCTTTGTGTTTCAAAGTTCTGGGTGGCACTGCAATTGTTATGGGCCGGCGTTATGCTTACCATCAGGCAAACGACCAGCTCGTCTCGATACCTAATAACATAAAAAAAAGAACCTAATGTTTACGGAAGATAAATGGTTATCGCAACACAGGGAATCCTACAGCGATAACCAGGGTCACAAAAACAACTAGATATAAGATACCTATAATTTTGTTAAGAAATAATGTATGAACGTATGTGTCTCATATTTATTTATTTATTTATTTATTTTATTGCACACATACATTCAATGCAAATAATTACGTTAGTATTAATAGATGTGCTCCCCGCTGTATCCACCCGCGTAGAAATTCCTACTGGACCATGTATTTTTCAAAAGCCTGCCTATATGTCACTCTCCGGCCTATAAACTATTTCTATTGAAAAAAAATCGATACGCTGTTCCGTTGCTGCGTAAAAGAGACAACAAACAAACACACTTTCGCATTTATAAGACTAAAAAATATTAATTTCTAAAGAAATTTATATTACTTTTACATTTTCATCTGTGTAGTAGTTTAGGTAGGTATTCAGATAAAATATAGGAGACGTCATCTAAGAACGGATTTAGCGATAGGGCTGAATTAAGGAGGTCTAAATGCTACCTTCTTAAGTTTATATAAAATTCTTAAATTTATTACCCGTGCGGATTCGGGGTAGGTCAAAGTATTCTATATACCTACATCCTACACTTAGGAATCAGTCTTGTTATAGATTTATCAGCCCATCAGATCCACCTTCGATTAAGTTATTACTTAAGATCAAGATCGTTGTGGCCTACGTTATAGTTAAAATTTATGATATTATCATTCTAACCTTTTCCACTAACCTGAATAATGTACCTGTTTGTTATCCTTAAATAAATAAATAAATAAAAATACGACAGTTTGGACTAACGGTAACTTAAATCATAGTTATATACAAATCCAGTATTACTGTCAAAACATTGCAAATCTAATTTCGTGATACTCGAAATGCGCGCTTGACGCAAAAGCGTTGTTATTCTGACAAGCAAACGTACGTTTGCTTGAGCGTCTAAGCTGCCCCTAACCATAGCTTCTAATGGAACTTCATTTCTAAGCTATCGAAATAGAACATCTACTTGAATATATAACATAATGATAAATATGATTGATTGACATTGACCACTGTAAATGCCAATAAATCATGTCCAAAGCATTTACGTGATAAATAAGTTCTTTGAACAAGTATACTTTGATTGATATGACAAGTAGACTGCACAAATGTATGGCCTTATAATAATTTAAGACAGTAGGAGTTAATCCTATTATTACACGACTGCACAAAAAAGGAGTGTAAAGCTTTTAGGGTTCATGTATGAATGCGTATGTGTGTGCACGGTTTCTAATGTAATCTCCCCGCGGGTGAAGCCGTGAAATGCAGTTAGTACAAAATAATTAATCACCAAAAATAAAGCAAGGTCTGACATAAGTATATTTACGTAGACTTGCTTTTTGAGACAAGTGCTTGCACATAATTATGCGCAAGTCTTTTCTTAACACACTTTTATCAACCTCACTTGTAACTAACTAACAAACTAAGTAATAAAATCTTAGAAGCCTACTTTATCCTACTTTTAATTGTCGTATCGAAATGAAGCTTTGTATGTATATGTAGTTCAGATGACAATTTGGTATAATGTGACTGATCTGATGATGGAGCCAGGAGGTGGATAGTAGAACTCTTCAGTGGCTACAAGTAAACCCTTCTAGTTTGGGCTCATATGGTTAGTTTTGACGAGTCCAGTAGATTGCACTTGGTGTTGAGGTTCTGATGTTGATATTTTTTTATGTTATTTAGTAACGTGACGAGCTGGTCGTTTGCCTGATGTTAAGCATAACGCCGGCCCATAACAATTGCAGTGCCACCCAGAACTTTGAAACACAAAGGCCTGCGCGGCACTGCAGTGCGCTCGTTACCCTGAGACATACCTCATAAGCACAGTAATTTCACTGGATACTCTGCTCATCAAACCAGAACACAGTAATGCTTGCACACTACTGCTTGGCGGCAGACTTCACGAGCAATGCGATGGTAACAACCCAGACGGACACTCGCAGAAGAGTTAGTCCTCCCACTAACAAAACAAAGTTTCTTTATAAACGACATACGATTATTATACTCTATATAGGTTAGGGTTCGATTACTATCTTGCCAGATCTGAAGCGACGTATTTTCCTATTTTTTGCACGCTTGTTGCTATAACACTAACGTTTTATTAGTCAATTTGGATTATTGAATATTGCTAAAGTTTAATTAAAGCCCGAGACATTATAAAAATGTTTAAAACTTAAATAGGTACTTCTATCTCGTATTTTCCTTATACGAGTAGGTAATATTTTTTTCCGAAGACTCAAAGTCTGATGCACTCACTTGCGATCACTGGTCGAAGTATTTAATAAAACAGTTACGAAATTATTTAGTACCGTGTTTGATTGTAATTGAAAAGTTGAATATAGTGCGCAGTAGCAGAAGCACAATGAGTGCACTGTGTTGGAAGGTCATCATTGGACACCGTGAGTGTCAGTTTTGCGCTGGGCTCGAGATTTTGCTAAAGAAAAGAGATCCCAAGCTGGAGGGACTGCCAAACATGTTCTCTATTAAAATTATTTGTAACAACAAATTATTAGATTTTGTTTTTAATCCAACGGTAATAATAATTGAGACAGCAAAAGTTATCGTTATAATTTAGTCTACATTTGATAAAATTAAAAAAAAATCTCATTGGGACGAGCTGTTTTTTTTATAAAGCGCCTATGGAATTCGACGCTTATATTGTCAAATAATAATTATGAACTGCGTAACATCAATTCAAATTCGATTGATTGACTGCACGAAATGAAAATTAGGTGTCGTAAAACACTATAAAATATATTTCAAGAAACATGGAGCTTCGTAGTATTTTCTAAGTTCTACAAGTACGAGTATACAAAATTTTGCCATAGTTATTAAGAAACAAAACAGTTTCTTGATAATTATGGAAAACTTTCCGGCCCCGGACCAGCCCAATGAATGCGCAGAGCTAAACAGTAATTATGTACTTGTGACAAGTAACACAAGCTAAAGATTATAGTCAGTACTTGCTTGCATAAGAAAACCGCATGAAACAATGATCCCACACCTAACGATTAGCGGCGATTACGGCGTAGTTGATGAACATGTAATAAATATTATACTAGCTTCTGCCCGCGGTTTTTGCCCGCGTTCTCACAGGAACCGTGCATTTTTCCAGGATTAAAAGTAGTCTATGTTACTCTCCGGTCCATAAACTATATCTATGCCAAAAATCACGTCGATCCGTTGCTCCGTTACTGCGTGAAAGAAGGACAACCAAACAAACCAACAAACACACTTTCGCATTTATAATATTAGTATGGATTATAACCGGTACAATAATAACTATCTCTATCCGATTGAATATTCAAACAAAGCATAATTTAGATACGGATTCTCAATGAGTTCTTGTGCAACGTGACATGCACAATTATTATTTCACGCATGATTATTATTTTATGTTTCTCCAACTTGCTCGGTAATAGCTTCATGATTAAAAAAGGACGTCACCTACCAGCAGGTGAGATAGTGGTCAAACGCAAGCCAAAAAAAATGTTATGCAAGAACACGATTTGATAAAATTTTCTAGAAAAGCACACAGTTATCTCAACTCATACAATAAACCGCTTGTATTTAATAAATATTTTAAATTCGATCTTGAAACTTCGCATAATAACTGAGCTATAGACTAAAGCTATAGAGCTATAGAGACTATGTTAGTTAAACTTAAAAAATCTATATGTCTGTTTGTATGTCAAAATAACAGCATTTTACTACATGGATATGAAAGTAAATACGGTACATACATAAAAAAAAATTGTCAGTATTGTATGTTTGTTCCAGCTAATCTCCGAAACAGCTAGACCGATTTTACGGAACTTTCACTGCCAGATAGTGAGGTTTTATGGAGTAGCTTTGGCTGATTTTATTTCATAAAAGAACGAGGGCGAAGCCTCTGGCCACAGCTAGTAACCATTATAAGCACTCTAAATGTAAATTACCTAAATGATCACGCGTTAGAACAATTTTCACTGAGTTTTTCTGGGGACAGACGGAGCGTAGAAGGGCCAAGAAGCGGGAGCAAAATTTGGATTCGAGTTGATGTTGTATCGACTTTTAATTGTTTTTGTCATTTAATGCCAACATCTGTGTTTAGCCACTTATGTCGTTGATTATAATGATGTGACCTTCATAGGATCAAGAATATCTCATTAATATATCACATAATAATATGTAATTAGTATACAATATTTATATACCTATTCTACGTCAGCTAATTGAATAATGAAGAATATATTATATGGAAAAAATGGAATATAATAATACTAGCGTCTGCCCGCGGTTTTCACCCGCGTTCCCACAGGAACCGTCAAACCGATCTGCCAAATTAAATCAACTTGTCAACATTATAAAATTGACAGCTGTCAATGTCAATTTTATGTCACACTAACTTCTGCCCGCGGTTTTCACCCGCGTTCCCACAGGAACTGTGCATTTTTCCGGGGTAAAAAGTAGCCTATGTTACTCTCCGGTCCATAAACTATAGCTATGCCAAAAATCACGTCGATCCGTTGCTTCGTCACTGCGTGAAAGAAGGACAAACCAACAAACACACTATCGCATTTATAATATTAGTATGGAAGTATGGATATCTTCTATAGGAATCCTTTCATGCAGATATGTATTCAGTAGATATTAACCTTATACATTAGCGCCGAGACGAGTTTCTTGCCCTTCTTCTTGCTCGGCATATACCAATTTGGAACGGGCACGGCGGGTTTCTGGAAGGTTTGTTGACTGATTGCTTGAAGGTTTGTTGCACGGATTGGGTCTGTTGGTGTCTTTGTCATGTATTATGTTCTGATAAAGACAGCCTTAGTTTTAGTCTGTGATTAGGGTAGACGAATGTTGCAGAGACCCGCTGTTATAGTCATTTATTTTAACTTTCACAAGTGCTCCTTTGGGGCCTATTTGAATAAAGCATTTTGAATTTAAATTTGAATTCGTGCAACATTATTTGAACGCTACAGCGTTTCTCAAAAAAAAGTAATAAAGTACCTTATTAGTTCACCTATGCAAACTTAGTTACTCAATGAATGATCGATTAATTTTTCAGTACAATAATAATGATTACTTAAGAACCTAATATCTATGACTCTTTTTTATAAATTATTATATTACAAGTCCTATATAATAGGTCACTAAATTTAACACCACCAACCTTGACCTAGGTGGCAACGTACTTTACGACCCCCATAAGAACACATAACCGTTACGAAACGAAGCATTGACCTTTGCTTATGATCCATTGTTTTATTATTTATGGACACCATCTAAATATTTCGTAGCAATTAGCAGCTATCGTAAACTTGTAATTTGTATTGGTAACATCATGGCCACGTCCTGTTCAGAGACAGGAAAATCGGGTAAATGAACTGAAATATGGGCGGCTCCGTAGCTAAGTTGGTAGTAACCCTGCCTGCAAAGCGAGGGGTCCCGGGTTCGATTCCCGGCCGGGGCAGATTTTGTGTAAACATAAAATTTGTTCTCGGGTCTTGGATGTTTGTGATGTGTATCTGTGTGTGTCCATGCCACCTGCGACACAGGGAATCCTAGTGCGGGGGTATGAGTGTAAGCGTTTATTTATATTTATATTTATAAATACTTTTTATTTATTTTTTATTTTATTTGGTAACGAGACGAGCTGGTCGTTTGCCTGATGATGGTAAGCATAACGCCGGCCCATAACAATTGCAGTGCCACCCAGAACTTTGAAACACAAAGGCCTGCGCGGCACTGCAGAGCGTTCGTTACCCTGAGACATTAGGTATTAAGTCTCATAAGCCCAGTAATTTCACTGGCTACTCTGCTCATCAAACCGGAACACAGTAAGGCTTGCACATTACTGCTTGGCGGCAGACTTCACGAGCAAAGCGGTGGTAACAACCCAGACAGACACTCGCAGAAGAGTTAGTCCTACCACTAACAAAAGTCAGTATCGAAGTTCAGAAATGGAACCAGGAGGAAGCGTGTTTTTTATTTAAACTACATTTTTAATTATTATTGAATTACTATCATTGTATCTTTGAAGTCATTAAAAAGCCAAGAATAACAATTTGATACTATAGAAAAATAGCAAACAAACGAGCACTCCAAAAAGTTTTATAGCAACAAAAGAAAAAAAAATATAACCTACTAACTTCGAATATGAAATGCATCAAGAACGGAAATACCGTGGAGTCGCCATTAAAACAACGCCTACATTACGTGCAAAGTGGCCGTTTGTCACCGTCCAATGTCCACCAAGTCAACGGCAACTTATGTAACATATACAATCTCAGAGCAAAAATAGGTAGAGCGCGTGTTACCAAGTGGGAACAGTATGCACGGGTGAGAACATCGCACTGTTCCTACCGCAAGCGTTAATAGTCATACGCTCACTAGCGGTGTGAGCGCACGTTGCGAGTTCCTGGCGAGCATTTGATTATTTAACTGCTAAAAATGGTAAAATGTGCAATAAAAACCTGTAAAAACGATACTCGGAAACACACTAAACAGAAATCTAGCATCACATTTCGCCGGTAAACCATTTTTTAATACTTTTAAGTAAATTAGAAGTCACGCTTCGCGGGGTGGAAGGAGACGCGGGACGCAAGGCTACATGCACCGCCCGCACCGCCCCGCAACCCCTCTTGGATTGCCAACTGGGACAGTGATGTGACGCGTTCGGCGCTTGAGTCGATTCGGCGAGAAATAGTTTATAATACACCGGCGCGCTATGTGCGCTTGCGACAATTACTTTTCTTTAATACTTTAATTACTTTGTAAATGATTAGAGGCGGTGAGTGTGAAAGCGTTATAGCGTTTATAATATAAGTAAATAATTCAACAATAAATAAGATATAAGTAACATATAATCCTGTTTTTATTTCTTTGTTTCTTTTAGTTTTTATCCTTTACATAAAGAGCGGGGAAATATAAAAATAAAAACGCATTTTGACTCAATTACAATAACGTAAATAACATAAATACGATATAAAAAACCATGTCATTTGAAAATAATTGTATTGTAAATTAAAACTACAATATATAAAATTATAACAATATCAATTCATAGGTCATTAGGATTATATGCGAGACCTATAAATTCGTACCTTAAAATAAATAAGCAGATAATAATGTTTACTTATCAAAAACTCACCCATACATACTTCACATTATACATTAATTATACAACATAATATAACAATAGGTCCCGTGCCGTTCAGCTGCTTTTATCGACAACTACGCTTGCAGCGCTCAATTGCCCATCCCTATCAGTCACTTACCTATCAATATAACTAGCTATAGTTCACTTGCCTACGCTCTCTCCGACCCCCCTCTCCCGGCGACGGCCCAAGCCGAGGTTCGTACCGCGTGATTCACCTCACGCGGTGCCCTTGAGCTAGTCGCCAACCACCACTTTGCTAGGGCTGAGCGCCTTCTGCGCTCTCCCGACGTTCGGTGACGCTGTAGAGGTCGCAAGACCAACAGCACGGTCCTTCAAAAAAAAAAAAAAAAAAAACTTGCCTACGCTGCGCATTAGGCGACCGGAGCGATGTTCGTACTCTACCTATTTTTGCTCTGAGTATACAATGTTCTAGCATTTGACGTCAGTCTGTTTACCTACCTACAACCAGCTGGTTATCTTATGTTATAGAACCCATTTGCATAAAACTTAATTATTTTTTATGCGAATAAGCCATCTAAGGCGTGTATGTATTTTGTCTGGTAAGGCGTCACGCATAAATGTAGACAACTGCCGTTTTAGTAACAAAAGAAGTAGTATTTATTCATCTATACAAATAAATAAAATTGAAGTGTCTGTTATGTCAACATAAAAGCTTTTTACCAAATGCATATGAAAGTATATACGGTACCTATATAACAATAATAAAAAAAATTAAATGTCTGTTTGTTCTGGGTAATCTCCAAAAAGCTGGACTGATTTTGACGGGACTTTCACTGGCAGATAGCTGATGTTATAAGGAGTAACTTAGACTGCTTTTATTTTAGAAAAAGAATTAGGGTTCTGCGCATAAAAATAAAACCCATGAAATCCAATATCTCAGCGCGGGTGAAACCGTGGGCAGCAGCTAGTAGCACATATTATCCGATCCATGCTGCCAGATTGTATAGGACTACATTTTCAGAAAGTGTCATTCAGGTTAGGTACAGCTGTTTTGCTCAGGTAGAACGCGAACAAGGAACGAAAGAATGTAGGTATGTCTAATGTCTCCACACACTAGTAGCGCAGTAATGATTACGAAAACCTAAGAAAAGTGTATTTGATATTTCATGTGACAGTGACATTTCCTTGTTAAGTTTTAGTCTCCCCTCTTCAATTTCCGTACATATACCGCTATCGTGACACGAACAAAACTGTCACAACTGCTTTGTGCTGTGTTTTGCGAAACCTACTTTTGATCTTAATTAGTTTTTCGTGAAAAAATACTTTGTAGTCCCGTCCAAAAAATATCTCTCTGCACAAATAATGTAGATGAAAATAATGTCCGTGAAAAAAGACAAACCAACGAACACGCTTTTGCATTTGTTATACCTATGTATGTATATATATACTATAGTTGGGACTACTCGTATTTGTATATATTTTATTAATTATATTATAATTGAATGAAAAATATACACAAGTAGGGACTTAATGCTCTATGAAATTCTGACTTATGTGCTCTCTTGGATTCTTGGGATTTCATTTCTCGGAAGTTCGGATTAATGTTTGCCAAATTATTATTATAAAAAAAAAAGTATAACAGAATAATGGCGCAAGGAAATTAATAATTCGCCGAATAGACTATTTACTTATATAATTATATTATATTACTTATGCCAAAAATGAAAAGTCAAGAATAACATAATATATAAACTTGACATGATAAATTCATGTATAATATACATTTATGTATATTACAACGTTTTATGTGTAAACAACCGGAACATTTTATGGCACAAGTATATCGAACACGCTTATGGAAACTTTAAATTGGCACCATAGTAAACAATATAAACATAACCAGTTACTCATCTCCATACACATGGCGCAATTTGACTCCGGCAAATCAAAATACTGCGGCAAAACCGGAACATAACAGTTTGATAGCGATATTCGTAAACTAAAATAAATTCGAGTCGAGTTTTCATACTGGCCCATATTCCAGTCCAAATTGTAAATATATTTTATACAATCGGCAGACTGTATATTATATATTATTTGAAATGTTTATAAAATATTTATAACTAGCTGCTGCCCCGTGGTTTTACCCGCGTGGAGATTTTGTATTTCATGGTTTTTATTTTTTTTGCGCGGAACCCTAATTCTTTTTCCAAAATAAAAGTAGCCTATGTTACTCCTTGTAACATCAGCTATCTGCCAAAGAAAGTCCGGTCAAAATCGGCCCAGCCGTTTCGGAGATTACCCGGAACAAACAGACAGACAGACAAAAATTTTAAAAATGGCTGTTTTGGTGTAGGGTCCGTTTATACTTTCATATGCATTTGGTAAAAAGCTGTTATTTTGATATTACAAACAGACACTTCAATTTTATTTATCTGTATGGATTTATATATAGTATTAATATAATAATTTGTAGAAAATGTTTATATACTATATTTATATGACAATTTATTCATTAGTGCTATATAGGTCTATCCATACAGATAAATAAAATTGAAGTGTCTGTTTGTAATATCAAAATAACAGCTTTTTACTAAATGTATATGAAAGTATATACGGGACCTACACCAAAACAGCCATTTTTAAAAATTTTGTCTGTCTGTCTGTTTGTTCCGGGTCCGAAACGGCTGGGCCGATTTTGACCGGACTTTCACTGGCAGATAGCTGATGTTACAAGGAGTAACATAGGCTACTTTTATTTTGGAAAAAGAATTAAGGGTTCCGCGCAAAAAAATAATAACCATTAAATCCAAAATCTCCACGCGGGTGAAACCGCGGGGCAGCAGCTAGTCTACTATAAAAATTAGATCAACGTACGACGTAGTTGAAATAAGTAGGTTAGTAAAAGTTTGACAGAAGTTACAGATGTTTTTTTTAATAATCTATAAAGCCATTTCTTTGTTGATCTTTAATTTACCAGTTAGCTTACTGTTAGTATTTTTTATATTTTGATGTAATGTTGTAAAATTTATCAAAATATGTTTACAAAAAATATATACCTACTAACAGCGTTGACTTTATAATGAGTTCCTGACGTGAATTGTATTCATCATGTATCATTTGTAAAAAAATAAGTTTTTTTGTTATATAATATAACAGTCCTTATAAAAAGTTCGTACACAGTAAGTACATACATTTCGAGTAAGATAATTCTAGAAACAAAATTTCAATAATAACGGTAAGTAATGTATTAAGTCTAGGCTCTCATTATAATTTTCCCACGTTTGCTCCGCCTCCACACCCCGCAACGCGCAACTGCACTGCCGCGCCGCAGCTCACACCCCGCTAATATTACGCGGCGATAGACCACTGCTAGATCGCCGCGGCCCGAGCCGTTATAGCGTGAGCCGTTCTCGGTTGCGCGCTGGAACGTAGATGTCATAATAGAGTTTCCTTACCCTTGAATACTTTATTATAGTATAATATACTACTAAATTATTATTTTTTAATTTCAATAATAATGCAATGTTTGATGGTTTACGCTAACGCATATATTCCGCCGTTTTAAATGATGGAGAAAATAATTAGGTAAATCAAATCAATAAAAATTGAAAAGCGGGAACCGACTTCGACGAAAATATCGTGATATATGAAACATCCCCCATTTTCCCACACTTAGTGATGGTACTCTATACAAATAAATAAAATTGAAGTGTCTGTTTGTAATATCAAAAAGGACGAATTGACAACCTCCTTCTTTTTTGAAATCGGTTAAAATTGTACTCATGAGAAAAAGAATTAATGATTAAACGAACTTACCTGTAAGTAAAGTTCTATCGTAATTATTCGAGCTGTTTCGTCCGAAGAGATTACCAATAACTATTAATACACATGTAGTTACACCGTACGGTGACGCCAGTTTGCACTGATAGTTGAGAATATTTTTTTTTATGTGGGTACTTTATTTTCCTCCTTACACCAACTAGATAAAACGTCATTTAGTTCAGAGTTTTGAGATTTTTCACACTGGGTTATTAGGGTTGGGAGGGTTGGTAATCTCTTCCGACGAAACAGCTCGGATAATTACGATAGAACTTCACTTACAGGTAAGTTCGTTTAATCATTAATTATCCTCGCTGTTTCGTCCTCGAGATTACCAATAACTATTAATACACATGTCGATTTTGAAAGAAATATATAAGATCCGTTTACTTTGTGAAAAATCTGGTTTTATTGACACAATAAATCAATTATTATAACATTTGTTGAGATTTACAACAAATAATTATGTTATTGGTAGAGACTACCTGCTAATAGTAATTATATTTCATAGCTCCATTCTTCAGATATATCTATATATTAATAGATATTTATACCAGGTAGTCCTTCTTTCACACAGGTAAATTCGCACGCTTTTAGAGTCGTATCGATTAAAAAATCGATTCTATCGCTGGTACCCTCACTACAACGCCTCCCTATAACGTCATTCTTTTTTCGTGCGCGGTAGAAGACGCACGCGTCTCAACAAGTTTCGTCGCAAAATAATTTAAATTCATCATACCGAAACTACAAAATGAAGATAAATTAATACATCGCTA
Organism: Crocallis elinguaria; assembly: GCA_907269065.1. Lineage (NCBI taxonomy): Eukaryota > Metazoa > Arthropoda > Insecta > Lepidoptera > Geometridae > Crocallis > Crocallis elinguaria. The sequence continues at coordinate 1,997,893 of OU026079.1, read as the reverse complement.
CAAGAACAAAATTAAGGAACTTGATAACAAGAAACAACAAGCCTCCCGACGTCGTCGGGTTATAACATATTCCGATTCGGAATCAGAGTCTGAGGTCGAAAGAAAAGAAGGTTAGTACCTACACTATCAGTTTCTATAAGTGTCCCAAACTCGTTAAATGCATCTCTAAGTCTGCCGGGAGGTTAACTGCGGGTTATACACGAAGGCTAGACATGATGTAATAAAAACTACAGAGTAGTTTCTATAAGTGTCTCAAACTCGTTAAATGCATCTCTAAGTCTGCCGGGAGGTTAACTGCGGGTTATACACGAAGGCTAGACATGATGTTATAGAAACCTGGAGGTTGACTGCGGGTCATACACGAAGGTTCTAATAAAAACGTTAGATACCTATCAAGTAACGTTAGATATGAATAAGGTTTGGCACAAGAAAGCTTCCACGATGCACAATTTGAGAATTTTCTCAGTTCTTAGGCGTTCTCACAGCAGCCTGCCCGGCTGGAAAATACGGCTGGCTATACACAGAAGTTTTTAGAGAGAGAAAAGTATCTTGCACTTCAAAATGACGCTAATTATGACACTAAATTTAAATTATCAGCGAATGTTCTACCAGATTTATACTGTTGGAGAGCAAACATTCTAGCCACAAAAAAAACTCGGTAGCTCCTCCAGTTTATGATTTAGACATTTATACAGATGCATCTAGGATTGGCTGGGGGGCCGTCTGTAAAAATTTGTGCACAAATTGCCATTGGAAAGAAAGTGAACTGATGATAAACTTTTTAGAACTTCAAGCTGCCTTTTTCGGGCTCAAATGTTTTGCTACAAACAAAACCAATTGCGCCATATTGACGCGAATAGATAATACGACCGCTATAAGCTACATTAATGGAATCTATTTCGAGATCTATTTGGCAATGGGGTGAAGAACAAACTCTATGGTTGTTCGCTTCATACATAAATACTAAAGATAACGTAGAAGCTGATGAAGAATCAAAAGAGTCAACCCTGATATTGATTTAGAACTTAGCTCACAAGCTTTTCAAACCATTGTTCAAAAGTTTGGCAAACCTAGTATAGATGTTTTCGCATCTCGCGCCAATACCAAATGTTACACATACGTTTCATGGAAGCCAGATCCATATGCATTTACCTTTGAAGCTTTTACGATTTCTTGGCATAATCACTACTTTTTTGCTTTCCCCATTTCCATTGATTCTCAAGTGCTTACAAAAAAACTGTGAGCGAGCAATCAATCTATAATCAAAATAGCATCAATTATTTTGGTTTTAACGGAACAATTCCAAAGAGGAGCTTCATATGGCTCATTAAATACTCATCGTTCGGCTTTATCATTACTTCTAGGAAAGGAAATAGGCTCTGATGAAAACATATCGCGCTAGTTAAAAGGAGCTTTTAAAATTAGATCAAGCATACCCAACTATTCATATACATGGGACCCTCAAACAGTACTTAACTTTGTTTCGGATTGGAATCCTAAAGATAATTTGCCTCGAGTTCAAATCACTAAAAAACTTACAATACTCATTGCTTTTTGCACCGTTCACCATGTACAAACACTTTCTGTAATAAAAGTAAATGATATTATGATTACTCAAAATCAGATAATTATTAATATATCAGATATAATCAAAACATCAGCTCCCGGTCGTGAGCAGCCGATTTTGTTATTACTCTACTTTCAAGAAAAAGAGAGTATTTGTTCTGCCGTTCGGGATAGCCTGTTCATAACCCACAAAAGTCCGCATGAATATGCTTCAGCGCAAACCATCAGTCGATGGATGAAAGACGTTTTAGCTGCAAATGGTATCAACGTGGTGACATTCAGCGCACACAGCACGCGGCATGCCGCCACATTGAGCGCGAAATCTGCTGGTTTTTCTGTTGATTCTATCCGTAAGATAGCCGGTTGGACACCAATTTCGCAAACTTTTGCAAAGTTTTATAATCGTCCAACAATTGTAGAAAACTTTGCTAGGTCATTACTTGAACCTAGACTTACTTAGTTTTTTGTTTGATTATATTGTGTACATGTACAATTAAGTATTATTTTAGTTAATTCGGTTGCGTAACTTTTAATAATGATTCAAATTGAATAAATATATTTTCTCTTTATTCAAATATATCTTCGTTTCATGTGCAATAACTTGATTTATTTTATCTACATAACCAAAAACTGTTTGTCTCTAAACATCTACCTGGTAAAAATATCTATTAATATATAGATATATCTGAAGAATGGAGCTATGAAATATAATATATGATCAAACGAACTTCACAAGCGAAGTTCAATCATTATTATATGAATAGCTCCATTCGAAGATATAGGAACCCTCCCTCCACTACCCAGTAAGTAAACAAAAGTTTATGGGTAACTTCTCTAAAAGAATGACGTTATAGGGAGGCGCTGTAGTGAGGGTACCGGCGATAGAATCGATTTTTTAATCGATACGACTCTAAAAGCGTGCGAATTTACCTGTGTGAAAGAAGGACTACCTGGTATAAATATCTATTAATATATAGATATATCTATTCGAATGGAGCTATTCATATAATAATGATTGAACTTCGCTTGTGAAGTTCGTTTGATCATATATTATTAATAATGATGAAACTTAAAATATATATGCCAAAATCATAATATTGAACTAGTGTTCTTGTAATACTTCTGATATAATTGTTCTTGCAAAAGACATATCACCTTCAGACACAATAGTCTTATTATAGAATTTTCCAAATGTATTGGAACTACCCCTCCAGCCAGCGATAATAATAATCTCTATCGATTGACAATTTTATCAGGGGAGAAATCGAGTAACATCAAAAAAATAGGAAAAAAGGACGAATTGACAACCTCCTCCTTTTTTGAAGTCGGTTAAAATTGTACTCATGAGAAAAAGAATCTCTATCGGTTGACTATTTTATGAGGAGAGAAATCGAGAAACATCAAAAAAATACGAAAAACTATGAATTGAGAACCTCCTCCTTTTTTGCAGTCGGGTAAAAATTGTACTCATGAGAAAAATAATCTCTATCGATTGACAATTTTATTAGGAGAGAAATCGAGTAACAACAAAAAAATACGAAAAACGATGAATTGAGAACCTCCTATTTTTTGCAGTCGGGTAAAAATTGTACTCATGAGAAAAAGAATCTCCATCGGTTGACTATTTTATTACGAGAGAGATCGAGTAACATCAAAAAAATAGGAAAAAGGACGAATTGTCAATCTCCTCCTTTTTTGAAGTCGGATAAAAATTGCCAGGAATATGACTGGGTAATGGCTATATGCCAAGAAAAATAATCAGACCATAACTCCGAGTAATTACATCTTTGCTTCTCTCATTTTTCTTGCACAATCTACCAAACGGTTCTCTCTTTTGCGAACATATAATTTCTTATTGTCCTTGTTCCCTATTGTAATATCGAAAGTTGCATGCTCGCTTGTGACAAAAACAATCACAGGTCCACCCGCATCGGCGCACGGCGCTATACTGAGGACTGCTCGCTTCGGATAACTATTATAACGCGAGGTGCCAGCGTAATAAGGTCGAATTTAGTGTGCACTGTTTGAACACACTTTAACTCAGAACTAAATGACGTAAGTCTCAAATCTAATTTATTTTATTAACAGGTTAATCATTTTTCTAGGTAAATTTTGTTTTTGTCAGTGGATAGTAAAATATATTTTCTTGGTGTGAGTAATTATTTTGAAAATAAAACTTAAGCCGTTGAGTAAAAAAGTGTATTTTACACTGAAAAACGCATAATTTTTGATAAGAAAATGTATCGAATGAAAATGTATCAATCGTGTTTTTGTTTAGATCATGGAGAGATAAAGGTCTCATAAAACATACATGTTAGTTTCAAGTTGATCACGTATGTGGTTGACCCCGCATCTTGGTGGAAAAACCCTTAAAAAATGAGAGTATCGCCTTAAGTTGGTTACTAATCAACTGCTCAAATCTTAAACGGCGATATATCAAAGGTGACATACATACGAAGTCTTAAATGAGAAATTATCGATTCAAGGGTATATCATATGAATATGAATTTCATAACGTGACCTGCATCTAAGCAAAAAATCGTTTAGGAATCATATTTGAAGCTTGACCCCTGCAGAATCCCGTTGTGGTTCTTAAATTAACAATAATTTAATAGGGAAATTAATAGGGACAGCCCTACACGAATCTTGTTCAAAAGTCCATGAGAGTTTTGGTTTTTATGGTTTAGATTCTCAATGTGCGAATCTAGTCAAAAAGTTGTTTAAAAACCTGTTATTACGTTTATTTGTGACATCTTTTTGCATTCGTTTTTTCTGCGTCAGCTGAATCAGGTCCCAAATTAAGTTCTTACTAGCCCGAAGATAAGGCAATCGATTGCAGCTTTCCGCTTTTTATAGAATGACTAGCTGTTCCCCGCGGCTTTGCCCACGTAGCCTTAGTTAGTTACTCCCTGTAACATCAGCTATCTGCCAGTTAAAGTCCCGTCAAAATGGGTCCAGCTGTTTCGGAGATTAGCTGGAACAAACAGACAGACCGACAGACAGACAGACAAAATGTTTAAAAATTGTATTTTTTTATAGGTATCCTATATACTTTCATAATATATGCATTTAGTAAAAAAACTGTTATTTTGATATTACAAACAGACACTTCAATTTTATTTATTTGTATAGATCATTTTGCAGCTTCTTATAACGACCTGAAAAACTAGTAGATAATATAGTGCTTAAGATTAAGTTATTCCATTTGTATAATATTTGTGCAAAATAAATAAATTCGTTTGGATTAATTACCATGTCTCTGAAATTTATGCTTCTTTCGTTCGTTCGTTTCGTTCTTTTAACTTTTATACAACATTTACTTTTCACAGTTTTACGTCAAAGAGCCCCCTGTTGTTTGCTTTTCACGACACCATTAATATACCTTACCTTCTCATACCTATATACTTTTGACTGTTTGATTAATAATCACTATTTACATAAAGTGTATGTTCTGCGGACATGAAATGATTAGTTAATTTTATTTATTTAGATCTCATAAGATCATTTTTACCCGCGTCGGAACGAAGAACAGAGAGGTTATTTCAGTGTGCACACGTATGTTCACATTTATTTCCAAGACGGGTAGACCGATTTAGATACGGTTTCCTGTATAGGGTTTGTCATTTATAGGTGATGGTTCTTAGATACGCGTTTGTAGTAAACCCGCTAGGGGGCGTGGTAAAAAAATCTTATAGTAATTATCTAAAATTGTTGATAACTCTCACTACAGATATGAACTTGATCGAAAAAGGAACAAATGATATTTTTTAAAACCCCCGACTCTAAAAAAATCCATCAAAGCCAGACCAAACATAGTTTAAATTAAATGTACCTACTATTATGAATATTTACTTGTACACTATACACTAAAAACACTTTATGCCAAATTGTTTGCATAAAAATTAAAGTAAACTCTAATTGTCAAAGCGGATATATATGTATGCTAATTATATTAACGACGCTTTTACATATATGTTTAAATATATTATGTTTATATAGGCGTTGTATAACATTCGTGGATACACAAGGTCATATTTGAAATGTCATTAATCCTAACGTACGTTTGCTTGAGCACCTAGGGTGCCCCTAATACTATCATGTTACCAAGTAGTCACCTTTGGGACAGACAGAGTCACATGCGTGTATAAACAACTTTTACTCGCCTGATTAGCGACAGTGTCTTTAGACACTTTGACTTTTAAGTCAAACGCTGAAACATAACATTCACGAGTCAAATTATTAGAAATGTCACAACAGAATAGGGATGTTGACTCCATTTTTTATGATGTCAATCAATTAGTTTTATCATGAGAAACAAATGTCTATATCGCAAAAACTAGAAATCGAACGCTAGAAACGTCAAAAAAGTGAGTCAAAGTGGGACGTATCCATCATCATCATGATGTTTGACTTTTAGATACTGTCTAGCTAAACAGGCGTGTAAAAGTTGTTTATACAGGCACGCGACTCTGTTTATCCCAAAGGAGACTTGAAACATGATAGTGTTTCGGTTTAGGTTTGTTGTGTTCGATTCGATGTTGGTTTACGACAAAATGACATGTTGTAACTTGAGTAATAATGTATATTTGACTACACTTTCATGGTAGGAAAACTGTGGTCCGTCTGCCGAATCTTCGGCGTTCGATTTTTGGAGTGAGGCCCCCTGTTTCTGATAGTTTCGTTCCATGCACTTATTACACAGTTTGGCAAAAAGTATTTCCAGAATTACTTGCACTTGCATGCGCCAAAACTTCAGCGAACGTCCTCTCAGATGTATGATCACTTGCTTTTGGAAAGAGTGCGGATTGGTTTTAAAACAATATTTTATTTTAGCTTAAAACAGCCAGTCAGTATGATTCCGAGAATTAGTAGTTCACATATCAAAATCATTGACAAGTAAATTTAAAAAATAGCAAAGTTTTATACCATAGTTGCGACCCATTCCGGCTTCACACGGGTTATATTTAAGGCTTTGATATATAAACTTACGATAGGCCTTAGATCCCCTAAATTTGGCTCTGTCGCAAAATCCGTTCTTAGCTGACACCTATAAACTACCTACCTGCCAAATTTCAGTTTCATAGATCAAGTAGCTTTCGAGACTTCGTGATTAGTCAGTGAGTCAGTGGCTACCTCTGACCTTCATATTATTATATATACTAGCTGCTGCCCGCGGTTTCACCAGCTCGGAGATATTGGATTTCATGGATTTTATATTTTTGCGTGGAACTCTAGTTCAATTTCTAAAATTAAAGAAGCCTAAGTTACTTCTTGTAACATCAGCTATCTGCCAGTTAAAGTCCCGTTAAAATCGGTCCAGCCGTTTCGAAGATTATCCGACCAATAAACTATTTGCTTCTTAAATGGCACACATATTTTTTTTTTCTTTACATTAAGTTACTGTTCTTTATCAACATAATTTGCTTTATTAAAATTACAAACTGTCAACTTTCACAACAGGAGCCGTTACAATGTAACCTTCTACGAAACCTGGTCATGTCAACCCTGAACCCACAACAAGTTATTTCAGCGCAAACCTTATAATTTTTAACCGACTTCCAAAAAAGGAGAAGGTTATCAATTCGGTGGGTATTTTGTTTTTATGTTTGATACCTCAGATCTCTGTCATTTATAAATCGACTAGCTTCTGCCCGCGGTTTTCACAGGAACCGTGTATTTTTTCGGGATAAAAAGTACTAAACTAACTGTTCCGGTCCATAAACTATATCTATGCCAAAAATTACAACGATCCGTTGCTCCGTTACTGCGTGAAAGAGGACAAACCAACAAACCAACAAACACACTTTCGCATTTGTAATATTAGTAGGATTTGGAGAATTCTTTTTTGTTTGAAAGCATATACTTTCAGATTTGTCCCATATAGAAATTTCATCAAAATCGGTTCAGTAGTTTGTCACTGAAGTCGGTTCGTCGCTTTTTTAAAGCAATTTTTACTTATACATAGGTAATAAGTTTTGCAACAAACCATAAATTACTTTAATAGCGTGCTTTTATTTAAAAGTTTTACTACCAGTAGGTACGTACATGCGCAACTTCGATATGCGTTCTCAAAATCCTTGAACGATTCATTTCATCTCACACTTGTAAGCCATAGCGAAATGAAGCCTCATCTTTAAAGTTCAAGCAATTAAACTATGAAAACGTAATTGAATTTTAATAATTGGTTTATTGGGTAAAGTTACACCTACAAGTATGTATAAAAAATAAATTGTTTATAGCGAAAACTTTGCGATGTTTTTAATATTTGGTAATTGAGCTTACTATTAGTGCATAGGCAATCAATAATTTAATATTTACTGACCAGTAATGCCTATAAAACTAGTTTTTATCTTCTAAAATAATCTATACATACAAATAAATAAAATTGAAGTGTCTGTTTTTAATATCAAAATACAAGCTTTTTACGAAAAGTATATACGGTAACTATAACAAAACAACCACTTTTTAAATTTTTGTCTATCTGTTTGTTCCGGGTAATCTCCGAAACGGCTGGACCGATTTTGACGGGACTTTAACTGGCAGATAGCTGATGTTACAAGAAGTAACTTAGGATTCTTTAATTTTAGAAATTGAACTAGAGTTTCGCCCAAAAAATAAAACCCATGAAATCCAATATCTCCACGCGGGTGAAACCGCGGGCAGCAGCTAGTTGTATATATAATAGAGATAATGAGGCGTACCAAAATTCGTTACTACAATTTTCAAAGTAAGGTTGAAGTAATACTGCTCTATACTATAAGAGATGGTGATAGGCCTCCTGGTGAGATAGCGGTCAAACTCTATGCTAACCTTAGATAGATAGATAACCTCTTTATTTGCACACTACCTATAACCTTCGTGGTTCTTTTGGATTTCTTCTAATAAATATATTCTTTGTTACCAACTTAAAGAACTGGGTTATCAACTTATACTAATTTGAAAATATGCCTACGCGCAGCCACAGTTATTTTTAAATGTTTATATCGATTTAGGTATTATAGACACATCGGGAATTTGAAAATAGCTACATACTGATTTATTGTTTTTTAATTATAACAAGAACCAGATTTCTTAATGGTATTTTACATTAAAATTCCTGATTGGTGGTTATGTATTGATATTTCCATTTCAAGTTAACTGTACAGCGAAATACTGACAAAATTATTATATTTGAAGTTTGACTATGGTAGATATTAATTTAATTATTCCTTCCTTATTTTTTAATAATGCTGTATTCAAGCTAACACTAGAAGAGTTTTAGTTAAAATATATTTATTTAAAATAAGAAACAATTGAATTGGTTATTTGGAAATTGGAATAAGGCCAAATTTTTCAGGAGGAACAAAAAATATAGGCGACTAAAGTCTAAATTGATAATTGACAAGGTATATTAATGTCAAATGTCGAAGTTTATAAATGTCTAATTGTAAGAAAGTTGATTGTCTAGTGGGTTTTTTTGCATGAATAACTAAATATACTATTTAATTTTGTAGTTATTACAGAGGTTATTGTTGATTATTGTGTCGTAAATAAACATAATTATACTACTTATGTATAATAGTATCACTAGCAATAAATTTATAGTCTAATTTACATTCTATAGACTTAGGATTTTCCCAAAATAATCTATAAAAAAAAATATGAGTGTGATCGTTAAACTTACCGTCCATGTCGACGGATCACCACCCCTGTACTTCTTTATTGTTCAGTACACAATTACTTATCACAGTAATTAAAATCAACTCTACGTCACAGGGTCACAGGCACGAAAGAAAATTTTGGCGAGAGAAAAAAATTGAGAAATCGAATTACAAAAAATATGTCGTCTTAAAAAAATATGTTTGAAAATAGAACGCGATAGTTACGGGATGCTGCGGCGAAGGCATGCGCGCGAGTCGTCAGCTGAGAACAAAGTGTAATAGGTCCGCGCATGCGCGTTCGTAATAAACAATCGACAGGTATACGGCGCGATAACGCCCAGTTAATCGTACGTGATCATTGAATACGTATCTTTGACAATGCCATGGCTTATCTGTCAGAGGTTAGGATGAAACCTACTTGGTGAGTTTTGAAACAATTTCATGTTCATAGTTGGAACTAAAAACTCTTTTCTGTGTACACAAACGAACTAAAAACTATTTTCTGTATACAGAATAATAATTAATTATCTTATTTGTACCAATGTTTTTCGAGCGTATTAATGTATATTTCTTTGGCACATTCTGTAGTCTAAATGGTTGTCATTAGTACTATAATAAATGCCAGAGTGTGTTTGGAGGTTTGTTGGTTTGGTGGACAGTTGGTTTCTCGCAGCAACAGAGCAACGGATCGACGTGACTTTTGGCATAAATCACGTAATAAATATCTATGGCATAGATATAGTTGGACCGGAGAGTAACATTAAATACTTATAACTTTTCATCCCGGAAGCACAGTACCTGTGGAAACCGCGGGCAGAAGCTAGTAGGGTGTAATTTATTTTCAGTTTTTATTACTCAAGCGGGTTTTTTGTTTTATTTTTAATAATTGACTGGTTGGTCTTGTTCCACTCAATATCATCAATATTAGGGAATATTTATGAGCCGAATTGAATAAGACGTAATTTTCCTTAATAGGTAACAGAATAATAATTTTACTGCCCTTTAATAATATATGTAACATTTTGTAATAATACAATCTGAAGATAAATGATGAAAGGCAGATTTAAAATAAAAATTATTATTGTAAAAGTACGACGAATTCCGTGCAAAGTTGTTTAATGCAAATATTTTCCATTTTAAAATTATATAAAATGTTTTAAATAGTTCAACGTTTATTAAAAAAAAAAACAGAACTATTTTCATACACTTATGCCTATAATACAGGCACACGCCTAGCTTAGGCATCTGAGGCTCAGCAACTAAGTATTACAAATGTTTTGTTTCTTATAATAGTTGTCTAAAATATTGCTGTAACTAAGTATAATTTGAACTGTGTCAATAATTGAATTTGAATTTGAATTCATTATTTATTTGGGAACTATAACGAAAGAACGATCTTTTCCTATTTTCATCTTCTGCCGAAATTTCTTAATTTATATTTATTTTGCGTAAAATTATTGAAACAACTAAAACTTAACTTGTAATTATCACAGTTATACTACCACATAAATTTTGGCTACCCATACTATATATAATAAAAATTAATTATGGCGGACTTCAAAACTCTTCCGTTTTTTCGTTAGTCGGTTAAAATACAGTGCGCATTGTAGCTAACCCTTTACTATCTAAATAAATCTTGACACATTTATTTCAAAACAAACTTGGCCGAGCAAAACAAAGGGTTTTACGTAGTTGGAAATGTTTAAAAAGTGTCTTTGTTCTTTATTGTAATCACGTTTTTTATAAACTCCAAGAAAGTTATATAGTACAACGCTTACGCAATCATATCCCCTATACAAGTTGGATTCCTAATATCACAAGTCTCATGGACTTAAATCTGTGCTTAAGTTTCTGTGTGTGTCCGGGAGGGCAATCGCGTTAAAAAATATCAACCAAACCGCTACTAAACCACGACCGCATTACAGCTTTTTGACCGTTTCGTATCGCGCTAATAGTTTTACCAAAAGTTGAGACGTTTCTCGACAACAACTGACAGTTAACGCTGTCAAATGAATGGCAATATAGAATTCCACACGCCTGAACCGAAACTAAACAACAGTTGGTATCAAACCACAACCAAACCATAACTGTACGCCGTCATTTCTAATTAGCGCGATCGGGGCCCAGTCCATGCCACATACATAACGAACATATAAAACGAAGTAACAAATACAATGGAAAAGCTACATCTATACAAATAAATAAAACTGAAGTGCCTGTTTGTAATATCAAAATAACAGCTTTTTACTAAATTAATATGAAAGTAGGTATTTAGGTAGGTAGTTAGGTAACATGAACTTTTCTAATCATATGTTTTTTTATAGCAAATGGCTTGCGTTTGACCGCTACCTATCTCATGGTAAGCGACGATGTGTGGTGTTGTTTGCGTTGTGTATCTTTGTATGTCCACAGGGAATCCTAGTGCGGGGGTATGGGTGTGTAAGAGTTTGTTTGTTTGTTTATATGATACTTATTTTGGTGTGTAGTAAAATGTGTGTTCAAAGTTTAGATTGTACATCAGAAAGTGGGTCAAAAACTATTTGTATATGATTTCACAACTCAAATACGTTGCTCGCTGCCCCGTGTTTCCGGGTAATAATGCCCTGCCCACTCAAAACTTGACTTAACTTGTCTCAATAAATTAAAAAATCGCTACAACTTGTTCAGCAGTGGACGTCTTCCGGCTGATGATGACGATGATAATGACGGTAATACTGAGCTGAAGATACGATAAAGCTGAAAGATGTAAATGAAGTTTCAAGAGTCTGGTGAACGCCGTAATTAGAAGATTGTTTCTAAACTTGTTTAAAAATGTAAAAGTACCTACGTTAAGGGCCAATATAACGTCAGCTCGAATTCAAGTTATGCACCCGCCTGCTCGCTTCTCTACGCCCCCTCTGCCCCCCAGCTGGGGGCCGGGCGGCAGAGAAGATCTCAGTGAAAATGGTTCTAACGCGTGTTACTTTAGGTAATTTCCTTTTACAGTGATTATTATAGTTATTATTAAAATGTTACTCATATAAACTCTGCCTTATACAGTTTATCAGTTTTTGTAATGTTAGCTGTAAGCCCCCCGAATAAAATAAAATAAAAAATAAAATGCGAAGTTTTAAGATCTAATTTAAATTATTTATGGAATACTAGTATACAGCTTATCAGCTGTTAAAATGCGAAGTTTTAAGATCTAATTTGAATTATTTATTGAATGCTTCCGGGTTATTGTCCGCGTTGGAGGTTACTTTGCGATATTTTTCTAATTAAAGATTTTTTCCTAAAAAAATATAATTTTATGAAATCGCCTTTTCACATCTTATAATCTTTAGAACGAATCATCAACTTTACCATATATTTCTTTCAAAGTGAATGTTACACTACTGTTCATACAACAAAGGATCACGGTAAGCAAGGAGAGGACTACCTCTCCTACAAGCAATTTTTAAGCCTCCATACTAATGGAGGCTTAAAAATTGCTTTTAAAAAGCGGGAATGGACTTAGACACAAATATCGCGTTATTTGAAATTACATCCCCCAATTTTCCACCCTTTCTTTAATAAAATTTATAAGATTTTACTAAAGAATACCATTTTGCGTAGGATACACCTCAAAGATGGTCCCACCTTTGAGATGTACCTCAGCTGAGAAATCTGCAAATTTTTTTCCATCGCCTTATCCCTTATCCTACTAGTCCTACTTCCTACTATCCTAATCCTACTTCCTACTAATCCTATTAATATTATAAATGCGAAAGTGTGTTTGTTGGTTTGTTGATTTGTTGGTTTGTCCTTTCATTCAATAATCGAGCAACGGATCGACGTGATTTTTGACCGGAGAGTAACACAGGCTACTTTTTATGCCAGAAAAATGCACAGTTCCTCTGGGAACGCGGGTAAAACCACGGGCAAAACTAGTTTTTTTTTATTTATTTTTTTTATGCTATTTGTTAATAAGACGAGCTGGTCGTTTGCCTGATGGTAAGCATAACGCCGGCCCATAACAATTGCAGTGCCACCCAGAACTTTGAAACACAAAGACCTGCGCGGCACTGCAGATAGCTCGTTACCCTGAGACATTAGGTATTAAGTCTCATAAGCCCAGTAATTTCACTGGATACTCTGCTCATCAAACCGGAACACAGTAATGCTTGCACACTACTGCTTGGCGGCAGACTTCACGAGCAAAGCGGTGGTAACAACCCAGACGGACACACACTTACCTATATAACTACTAATATTACATTTCTATAAGATTTTTTTGAACTATTGAGATATTGTTTAGTTCTAATCGGTTCTTTTAATGCGCATAATAATATATCTTGTGACACACGTGAATATCAAGGATCTCCAAACAATAAACAAGTAAAGTAAATAGTATAGTACTTAGTAAAGTAAGCAGTATGAAATACAATAAATAAAAAACAAGAAAGTAATTAATATAAACTGCCTCAATTGCGAACAAAAAAGAACAGAAAGACTACAAGCTGAGTAGTTGATTCAAATGTCATACTAAACGATTAAAAACGAAATAAAGAACTACTTGTATGCGTGCTCTTTAGATTGGCACTTCTGGTTTTTCCATCTTCTGGTCTTTGTGAACTTTGACCCTTACACAAATCAAGAGTTTTAGATTTGGGAGGTATTCATTTTGACGATGAAAGATTAGGTACATGTTTCTTTGCCATTATTCATATAATTTATGAAAGGAACTGATGGCAAGGAGAGTTAATTTCCTATTCTAGGTAGAAGTAGTGTTTGAGCATGATCTCACATGGTGGGAAGTGGCTTCAGTCTTCTTTGATCATAATATTATTGTCACTTCAATTTATGTGAGTTAATGACGGATATTGACGGCCCCGTCGATAAGTTCACCAATTCACGAACACTCGTGATCTTGAATGGTGAACTGTTAGTTTAAAAGCAACGAAGAGCCTCAGGGCTGATCCCAGGCAAACTTTCTTATGGTGATCATAAAGTTAGTTCTCAGATACGCGTGTCGTGTACCTAAGTCCATACCACCTGTGACGCAGAGAATCCTAGTGCTGGGATATTTGCAAGAGTTTATGTATAGAATGCCGGCAAGGCGGATAAAAAAATATCCACAATGGGACCTTGAATAGTCTTTGTATAAGTTCCAGTTTGTTTTAAATAAAATGGGTCTTGAAAGCTTAAACAAGCTTGTAATTTTGTCTTATTTAAATTATACCTAGGTACGAGTATTCTTATTCGACAGAAACGAGATTTTTGCTTTAATTTTAAATTGGACGGTGAATGTGAAGGTTGCATCTTTACGATGTCAGTAAGCTTCCAAGGCCCCACTCTCTTTTAAAGGAACTGGCCTTTACTTGCGAGGCTTGGTCGAGCTATACGTACCTAACCAATTTGTCCCCAAAACTACCTTTAACATATTTTTTAAACGGATTTTGATTTGATTTAATTTTTTCACAACATACAAAGTAGTAAAAAATTTGGGAAAATGTATGGAATTGAAATAAATGTTTGATAAGTTACCACGTGACTTAATTATTTTTTTATTTCTTATCGATTTTAGTATCGATAACGGTTGCAGGAAGTGACTTTGATTAGGCCCCTGATGATGCACCCGTGGCCATCATCCTATAAAGACTAAGCATTTCATGTTTAGTTTGTTTATTAATCTTGTTTCTTTTAAAATGTATTAATTTTGTTAAGATCGCGCACCTAAAAGTTTTATACACAGCCGGAGTTCACTCCATAATATGTCCAAGATATTGATTTACATACATACTGAGTTCAACGATTTTAATAACTACTGCAACAAAAAACTCCCGTTAGTTCAACCGTTGAACTAGTGGGAACAACCCTTAATTATCTGGAAGTTGAGGACTTCTAACGGAAGTCGTTACTTGCTTCGACATTTTGGCATCATTATACATACAACCTACAGCTGTTAATAGCAGGTTTTGGGAGTTATAATACCACGTGCAAGAAGATATATAAAATTTTTACAATACTTTTTACGTAATAATGAAATTTAAAAAATGTAAGGAAAATTTAAAAAATATTTTTTTTTGTTAACTGGTCCGGTTTATGATTTTAAGTTTATATTTACTGTAAGAAATAGGCTGCAAGTTTTCTAGTGATAAATAAATAAATATAGTGTTAAGTCTCATACGCCAGTAATTTCACTGAAAGAAAAACAAACCAACAAACCTACTTTCGCATTTATATGCAAATCACATGATCAATTGATCAATGCTAATTATGCATTATAATTTATTAGATAAATTATGAAACTTAAATGAAATTTAATGAAACAAAATTGCTTTAAAAAAGCGAAGAACCGACTTCAGTGACAAACTACTGAACCGATTTTGATGAAATTTCTATGGGACCAATGGGACACACTCCTACGGACACGGACGACTCAGCCCGCAAAAAAGTTAGTTAGTTTACTTGCTTTCGGAAGCTGCCACTGAGGTAACCCAGTGAAAAGGATGCTTGGTAGAACGACTGTCAAAATGATAAGATGTAAATTGTTTCAATCAAAATATAACAACTTCATAAAAATGTATATGTTTTAAAATAATACTTATTAGCTAACCACATAAAAAAACTTGCTTAAATAGCAAAACAATTTGCATTTATTTCTTGTCTGACCTTAAAATGATTCCACCTTATTTTGGTAACCCGACTTGTGCGTCACGCAGCTTAAACGGTACAAGAAACACGAGATGTTGATGAATATTTTATTAGAATTTGATTAACCGAGTTCAATCAACACCCGGTATGACACTAGGTGTTGCCTGCAACTTCGCATGAGTAGTATCAGGAGTGGTATCAGCCTATCAGCACGACACAAAATATCTCCTATTAGTTTTTTTTATGTTGTTTGGTAACGAGACGATCTGGTCGTTTGCCTGATGATAAGCATAACGCCGGCCCATAACATTTGCAGTGCCACCGATAACTTTGGAACACAAAGGCCTGCGCGGCATTGCAGTGCGCTCGTTACCCTGAGACATTAGGTATTAAGTCTCATAAGCCCAGTAATTTCACTGGATACTCTGCTCATCAAACCGGAACGCAGTAATGCTTGCACACTACTGCTTGGCGGCAGACTTCACGCGCAAAGCGGTGGTAACAACCCAGACGGACACTCGCAGAAGAGTTAGTCCTCCCACTAACTACGTACCTACCAGTATCAAAGTTGTATAACTCTGTCTCGCATTATAACTTTCGCCCCATTATTTATTTTTACTAAGTACTTAAGGCGGTACTCCGAGTCAATGAAATTCATCATTCTGTTTTCTTTGCACATACTTCGGTTTGCGTTGGTGTAAAAATCAAAAAAAGCGTAGTTACTTCAAAATTAGATGTCTATTCGAAAATGTACGACAACGACAACCACGTTTATTATTTTCATTAGGTTAGCATATTAATGCCGGCTATGATTTCGGTGATTCATAAATCAATAAATAGTTAGGCATTTTTAAAACCAACAGATTATGCATAGCGACTGTGACATTTAAAATGTTTATGCACGTATTATTATGTACATATACATTACACTAAACGTAACTTCAGAGGTGAAAAACATTGATTGACCTCCTATATTTCAAGGTCTGTATTTTCATTATTTGAACTGAAATAACATTTGGTGATTAATGATCAAATCGATGATTGATTGAATAACTACCGTTTTCATCCACGTGGAGATTTCAACAGGAACCGTATATTTTCCCGGAAAAAGCCTATGCCACTTTCCGGGCCACAAATTCTCTCTTCTTCCCCATGTCCCACTTACATGGCGTCGCAAGACTTTATAAACATAAGTCATCGTAAGACATAAGTCATCACTGACAACTCACATGGTTGAAAACCTTTGTTTTACAGGCTCTGCGGCACAGATTATTTGGATTTATAGTCTTTGCTCTGCGGTATTGTTGACGAAAAGATTGATGATCCAGCCGAGTAGGATTCTTCTTATGACCTCTAGTAAGTAACTAATATTAAAAGTATACAAAAGCGCGGCACTGCAGTACGCTTGTTACCCAAGACTACTTTGTTCATCAAACTGGAAACCTATAATAGATATGTAATAGGTAGGCTGTGTATTCTGATATATACCACGTGTGTGGCACCGCTGGTAAAAGTTAATGGTTTTTAGCAGCAAGTAAAGAATACGAAACTGTATATTTGACCTTTGAGCAGACTAGAGGGTCATTGAATTGTATGTTTATTTTATTAGTGAATTTGTACTTCAATGCACTTCATTTTCGGACGTTGGTTAACTTCCTTTTTAAAATTATTGCTACATTGCCCTTCAATTCAATATAGGTATTGGAAGTGATCACGAGGCGTACTGCTATAAGCCTACATTATTACGTTTAGCAACCACTGAGCTTTTATTTCAAAGAGAATAGGCTTACCTTTCATTTCACCAGTATCTTACCAACTACTAGTCGACGATCAAGGACGCTTGCCTATATAGAAAATTCACTCGCACCTTGAAGCATCCCAGGTTAGAGCCAAGGGGAAATGCAGAGTTAGACAAGGAGCTTCACTCCTTAGCAGTACGCATAATAATATATTTTTTTAATGCTCTTGGGCTTGCGTTTGACCGGCGACGAGGCGGTCGAGGATGTAGCACGCTTGCCAAGAAGATACCTGTTCACTCGTCTCTTGAAGACTCCCAGATTGTAATGTTCAAGAAAAATAGATGCCGACAATGAGTTCCACTCTTTAGCTGTCCGCATGATGAAAGTCGAAGCGTAACGCTTAGTACGGATAGGAGTAACGTCAACTATAAGCGGATGTCGCATTGCCGTACGTCTGGTCGTCCGATGATGGAAAGGAGAAGGGGGAGTCAAGTCATGTAGTATCGTTGCACACCCTCCAAAATGTATAATGTAGAAGACAGAAATACTAGCAACCTTGAGTCGATGTTCGAGGCTCTGGAGCAGCCAGCGTATCGTTGCCAATCGAGCCTTTTGGCTCGTCTTTCATTAGACCATTCAAGGCCTCAAGCTGGTATTTAGCTGAACCATCCCATCAGAATATTTAAGCAAAACGCTTCATGCTTGTTAACGCTGAATCAGTCACTGAGTCAGTCACGAGTCCAATGCCATTTGAAACGCATTATAGTTGCTGATGTCGTCCATATAACACTTTCACTTAAGAACTACTGAACTGCTGAACTACTGAATGAACTTGAAGTTAATTTTAATTACTAAGTTCAACAACCTCAACTCGTCAGTGAAACAAGCTTCTAACTGAATAAAAAGGTATTACAAAAAGTAGCACCAATTTTTAGGGTTTCGTGCATTATAATGAATCTAAGACGGAACCGTCAAAAATATAACTTTAACGTTTGTACGTTAGGATACTTTTTATTTAAAAAAATGCTTTTTATTCGACTGCACAAAAAAGGAGTGTATAATATATATATTTAGGGTTGTGAGTAACTAAAACACGTTTGTCACGGAATCATACATACCTATGTCAACATAATTATGTTTACTAGCCTATTATTTTTTTTACTATGCCTAAAACCGTTTTGTATTAAGAGACCTTAAAATTTTCATTGATATTATAAGGCCCGAATTCCTCTATTGCTGACGTCGGTTGCGTATGTCGATTGCGCGTGCAAAGATAGGTAGTTACGTCGTGCTAGTACCACATTGTGCCGCTGATGGTTAGCGGCGCGCGAATCGCTACACGCCATTGGAAATTGGTCAGTGTATCGACGTTATGTATCAACGGTACGCGACCAACTTCAGTGACAGAGGAATTCGGCTCTAGACGATAGAAAAATAACGCATAACAACAGGGGTGTCTAACCTAACCTAACTAGATTCCCTAATTCAACGTACTAAGTACATCGACCTGTAAACTCAAAGTGTAAACTCAAAGTGGCGGTCAATAAAGTACGGAACCTTCAGTTCGCAAGTTCAAATCGCACTTGCAAATAATTTTGTTCTAAACCTGATTTAATAAATGTTGGTAGTATAATTTTAGCAGTATTTTTTTGTTAAGGATGACGCGTGTTATGCAATTTTTTTTCAATACAAACTAATGCCTTGCTCCCCACTGACCTTTACATCGTTTAAGTCATAATCGTTCTATACTACTAATATTATAAATGCGAAAGTTTCTGTGCATGTGGTGAATGTTTGTAACCACGTACCGTAAAAAGATATATACCGTAAAATATTATGTCTAAAATAATTACTAAAAGATGAGACAAGGACGCAACGCTCACTTTACAAAGCTGAGGTGCTTGAAATAAGCACTCTTGCGGTTTGGCAGTTTAACCAGTGGTCAATCTTGACACACAAAATAACCTTTCAATATTTCGGAGCATGTTTTTACGAACAATAACACTTAAAAGTTAGCGGTAGGACTCTACTGTTGAGAGCTCGTCTAGGTTACCTACCGCGATTTGTTTTCATCACAGACCAGTAAACGGTAGTTTACATTCATGCAGCAATGATCCCAGCAATAAGGTAGGTACCTGCTGCTTTTAATTTGTAAGGTTTATTTTACTCTGGATAGATAATTTATCATTTGATTACTGTTTAGTTTTTAGCTTGGTGGTAGGGGCATTAATTCTAGTAATTGTACCATTTTCAAGTTGTCACCAAGCATCTACGTGTGCAGGCAGCGCGGGCTTACTCTGAAAATCGAACTTCGAAGCTTTAACTGACGGATCGTAATTTTCCTACCACGAAAGACAAAATGTTAAATTGCCAATACGAATTGAACGTTGGATACGAAACACTTTCATGGTAGGAAAATTGTGGACCACCAGCCGAAGCATCGACTTTCGATTTTTGAAGTAAGGCGTATTCTAAATTCAACCCGATAGGTTTCCGTTTGAATCCACATTCTTTGTCTCTGTCATCCTGAATGTAGATGATAGAGATGAAGAATGTTTATTTACCAGCGGCGCGAGTACGGGTCTCTTCGATAAATAAAATTCGATAAAATTGACAGTTAAAATCGATAAAGTGGGTTTTATAGATTTTAACTGTCAATTTTATCGAATAAAACCCACTTTATCGATTTTAGCTGTCAATTTTATCGAAATTTATTTATCGAAAAGATCCGTCCTCGCGCCGCATATTCGACAATATTGTCGCTTACGATCAGGCGAGTTAGTAGTCAAATGCTAACATATTATCGAGTGCAAAAAAACTGACAATAGTATAATCAATGTCATTAAAAGATGAAAACATTTGTTACTAAAAAACCCAAGCTTTGCCAATACGAAACGTCTACTTTCGGATCGCGCTCGATTATTTTACAAGTATTCATGAAATGTATAATTTTCCCATTAGAAATATGTTATAATAATTATGACGTATAGTGTAAACTTATGCACTTTTTCATTGCTTTCTTAAACAGCCCCCTCTGTTGACATGTGACAAAGTTACGTTCTGCCAACCTTTCACTCTAGTCTACAATCACTGAAATAAGTTAATATAAGCGGCGCGCAAAAGCACATAGTGCTGACACTTGTCGTTAGATGGCACAAATATAAAACTCACTGTTTCAGTTTATAATTGTTTCAAAGTATCAATAGGGAAAATATGGGTTATAAATAATGTGTAAAATATCTACTTCAGTCAAAATAGAGAAATTTTACAAGCTTTTATTTAACTTGTAATGTTTGTATGTATGACGTAATAATATGTTTGTCTGGTCTGTTCGCGGCTTGCCCCCTTTCTGACTTTGTCTATTATACAAGTCATCTATACAAATTATTGCTTTTTTTCAAATCTTGCAAGCTAAATTTGATCCATTTCCCGATGTTCGTCGATTAGGTAGAAATTTTACATATATAATAATATGTAAACCGGATGACAATGCAATACAATGATGTCACAGAGCTGTTCTGATGATAGAGCTGGAAGGCGGAACTCTGTAACGAAACGACGTATTCCCATCGACCTTGGGATTGTTTGATTTTTACAAGTAAGGACCTACTCTGATCGTAGATGCTGTCCAGGGTCCTGATGATACAGCCGGAATGTGACAACAATATTACAGTACCAATCATATATTTTGAATTCTTCTCCATAAAGAATTATATTTTTCAATAAAAACTTATTTTTAAACTCTAACTCTAACTCGTATTATTTTTAACGGAACATCACGTATGCGCTTATAAACGACACTTGTTGTGTCACCCAGAACTTTCAGCCTATAGTACAATAACGTCTTTTCTAAATTTCGGCTCTTGGCAGCTCAAGATGGTCAGTCGGTACGGCCAAATGCCGGAAAGTAGAAGCAAGGGGAAATTTACTCCGTCCTTGACCAGGTTAGCATCGCCCCAAACGGAGACTGCCTTTAAGGACAAGTTCAAGCGTTCGACCATGGCCTCCCTAAGAGACAAGACCTCCGCACCACTGGTTCGTGTAACTCTCCACAACTGTTCTATCATTTGCATACCCAAATGTACCTGGCATCAGCAGGTTGTTAATATGAAGCAAGAATAGCGTTGCAGAGAGTACTGACCTTTGAGGGTTAATGGCCAGTTGATCGGACGAGCAGCCATCGATGTGTGCTCGAATCGATCGGTCTCTCTGGAAGTCAAATATCCATTCACATAATTCAGTGGGTAAGCCGTATGATGGAAACTTGCTCCTAATAAGCTGCTAAGCAGCTGACTGTTATGCCAAACCCTAACAAAAGCTTTTGAGATGTTAAGAGAAACGGCAAGTGCTTCTCCATGCCTCTTGATGGCCTCACTCCAGACGTGTATGGCATACTCAAGAAGATATCCAGTAGACTGACAGGCCTTCGTGTTTCAAAGTTCTAAGTGATAATACAGTTTTTGTGGGCTGGCGTTATGCTTACCATCAGGAAAATGACCCGTTCGTCTCGTTAAGTAAAAAACAACAATAACAATACGACTCCTTGTGACTTATAAGGTTCTATAGAATTTAAAAGACACAAAATATGGTAGATATTAATTTAGATCTTCTATTCTCCCCGGCCAGTGATCATAGATTATATGGGCAAGCTATACATACCAAAGATCCTTTATCAAAGTTTCAGCGAGCTTCCTCTGAAAAGCTTCGATGAATTAATCGACAGGTCCCGGCTACCTTTATTCTGTATTATGGACCTTAGTTATTGAAAGCTATCTTCAACTGGCCTGAATAATTTGAAGGGTTATCTTCCCAAGCAGAAATCAATTTCTGGACCCATTTTCTATTATATTATATCAATCAATATGATAGCATAGTGGCCTCTGATATGTATTCAAATCCTACAATGAATTTGATGTTTCAGTAAAGGGAAATATAGTGTTGCAACCAGGGAATTATAGTACTCCTGGCTGGTAGTGTTCTCCTGGCTAGCTGATATCGTAATGTTGAAAATCATCAAGCACCTAACGATAAGTTCCAGTAGCCACAAGTGCGAGCCTACTCCATGTGCTTAGCGTGATATAACACACGACATCGTCACTCTGTACCAGATCGTCACTTTACACTAGCGATACAGTGATTAAGCTAATCAACTAATAATCAAGCTATTTACAAGGATGCTAGTTACTACATGTTATCAGGTGGTATAAGGACTAACTCTTTGGCGAGTGTCCATCTGACCACCTGGTAACCTCTTTGCTCGTGTAGTATATCACAGAAATGTGCAAGCGTTACTGTGTTCCGGTTTGATGAGCAAAGTAGTTAGGTTAATTACTGTGCTTATGATACTTATTACCTAATGAATCAGGGTATTACGAGGGCACTGCAGTGGCACCGTAGACAATTGTGTTTCAAAGTTCTGACTGGCACTGGAATAGTTGTGGGCAACGTTATGTTAACCATAACGCAAACGATCCACTCGTCTCCTTATCCAATAGTAAAAAAAACATGACCCAAATTCAGTGTCCATTAACTTCCATTAAACTGAGATATTATTATCTTATAATATTCAGGCTTATTAACCGGATACACCTTCATCTTACCCTTATGGGGAACGATTTATTGAATAGAGAATGAAAGGCGAATCTTGCTTTATCTATCTTGAAGGAGAATTCGTTATTACCGCCTTTGAGTGAGGATCTGCGGAGATTTGGATGTGAAAGGAACTGTGAATATAGCTTATAATTTAATGGTACCTACTCCTATAATTTTTTTTTTATTATGTAACGAGACGAGCTGGTCGTTTGCCTGGTGGTAAGCATAACGCCGGCCCATAACGATTGCAGTGCCACCCAGAACTTTGAAACACAAAGGCCTGCGCGGCACTGCAGTGCGCTCGTTACCCTGAGACATTAGGTATTAAGTCTCATAAGCCCAGTAATTTCACTGGATACTCTGCTCATCAAACCGGAACACAGTAATGCTTGCACACTACTGCTTGGCGGCAGACTTCACGAGCAAAGCGGTGGTAACAACCCAGACGGACACTCGCAGAAGAGTTAGTCCTCCCACTAACGATTCATTCAATCCATTAGTTTAGGTCTCACAACGCCTGTGACAAAATAGTATGGACTAACTTATATATATGCGAGTGTTTGTCTGGGTGTGTTCCACCGCTTTGCCGCCAAACAGTTATGTCAAGCATTACTGAAATCCAGTTTGATTGATAAAGTAGTCATAGAAATTGCCGGCTTATAAGACTTAATACCTAACGTCTAAGGGTAACGAGCGCGGTGCATTATCGCGTTCGGCTTTGTGTTTCAAAGTTCTAAATGGGACTGTAATTGTTATAGAAATAATTATAGGTCGTTTAAAGAAACAAAAATAAACACATTTTATACTTAGAACCTCGACACCATGTGCAATGGATTGGACTCGTCAAACCGAATCGTATGAAATGAAATGAATTTTATTGTTTTTTAACAAACTTCCATAACTTAGCATAAACTTAATATTCAATATCAATTAGACGGCTCCGTAGCTAAGTTGGTAGCAACCGTGCCTGCAAAGCGAGGGGTCCCGGGTTCGATTCCCGGCCGGGGCAGATTTTGTGTAAACATAAAGTTTGTTCTCGGGTCTTGGATGTTTGTGATGTGTATCTGTGTGTGTCATGCCACCTGCGACACAGGGAATCCTAGTGCGGGGGTATGAGTGTAAGCGTTTATTTATTTATTTATTTAATAGTACAAGTAGTCATTTCTATGCGACAATTAGAAGTAAGTTCAAATTGACTTCTAAGTTTTTTTACATTGTTTGTTAGTTAATTAGTTATAAGTGAAGCTAAAAAAGTGTGTTATAAAGGCAAGCATGCAAGCCACGATCACTGATTGTCGCATAACCTACCGTCTAATGTTACGGTGATTGGTGCATGACGGTGACAGATGGTTGCATGATGAAAATTTGCATAATTTGATTGTTCAAGCGCTGACTGATTGATGACGGAATCTTTGTTAATATTAATTTATTGTTTTGAATGAATGACTTCCTCTTTACGTAGTTTCCAATTGGTAGTATAACCAATATCAAACCACTGGTATACCAAATTAACGCTAACCTTCTTACTTTCTTCTCACTAACTCGTTTCCTAACTCCTATCAACTTTCTATTCAGAACTTTTTGTAACTCATCGTCCTTAACCTAAGGGAATTAGGCAAAAACTAATACAGTAAATGACTATGTGCGTTAGCCTACTATTAATTTCTCTAATCCGGCCACACAAAATGAATTGATAGTTTGCTAGACGATTTTTATCTTTAAATCTAGCGAGACAAAGCTCAAAATCTACCGAATTTTTGCTTTTATTAGTTTACGCGTGAATTTTAGTCAAAAGAGATTATGAATTTTCAGGTTAATAAAGCATTTCCAGGAATTTTCCATAAGCCAAAACGTCTGGGGATGAAATAATGGAACGGACCTGAAGTTTTACTTTGATGTCAAAGCAATATCAAATTCAAAACGGAATAATATGGTATGAAATATTGGAAAACTAAAAAGCCTAACGACCTGCCTAGAAACCCACAAATATTGGCAATGTGTGGTTTGTAGTTCAAGTTTGTTTAACCTAATCTGTTTGTAGCGAGATCGATTCCTACATAACTTTTAATATTTTAGGCTACTGACGAGTTAGTTTAGGTTTTAGGGACCGAGATCACTCCAGTAACTTTTAAACTTTCGCGATTCGAAAACATTGTTTACTTTTAAGAACGGGACTTAATCGTCACGCGAAGACTCTGAGTCTTCTCGTGACCACGATCAATGCAACTTGATCGAAACGTCGAGGTAAATATAAACCTGTTTTTTTTATCACGATGAAGTCCCGTTCTTAAAAGTAAACAATGAGATCACTCCACTCTCGAGTTTCATGACCTTATTCCCCATGGGTTAGATATTAGTACGAGGTACTATAACATCCATGAATAAGCGTCTACATAGGGCCCATATTGAAATAGCTTGAGCTGGATTAGAAGAAGCTTGAGCAGAACTAGACGTCACATATCTTCTCCGTTCCGTCGTGGGTAAAAAGCAGTATCTATTGTTCTACGCCACGCGTAAATCAATGAAACTAAAAGAACTAGACAGCAAAATAAATATGCAAAAAAATGCAAATGCAAAAATTGACTATTTCCGTTTCTCCGTTGCTGCATGAAAGGGCAAAACAACAAACGCACTGTCGGATCTATAATATTACTAGCTTCTGCCCGCGGTTTTCACCCGCGTTTCCACAGAACCGTGCTTTTTTCCGGGATAAAAAGTAGCCTATGTTTCTCTCCGGTCCATAAACTATATTTATGCCAAAAATCACGTCGATCCGTTGCTCCGCTACTGCGTGAAAGAACAAACAAAACAAACACACTTTCGCATTTATAATATTAGTAGGACTAGTAGGATTAATAGTACAAATTCAAAATTATTATTCCAGCATCTAGTATTTTTGCCGCATCAATTTAATCACGCTACAACTCCTGAAATTTCAGGAATTAGGATCATTAACGTCGCTTCTATTGTAAACTAAACTGCGTGAACAAACGCTAGGTGGGTAATAAATTAGTAGCGGTATAGTATAATATAGGATTAATTGAATTATGCTGATCAAATACCTACCACACACTCGTAGTAATGATCAATAATTATCACATGTAGCGAAGAGGTTGATAATTAATGTAATTAGTTCCCCCTCCCTTCCCGTGGGTGCTATAAGAGTCGGCTAAAAGAATATCCAAGACAGCAGGATTCTTCTCGGCCAACATCATAATCTACTGCAATTGGGATGTTGAACTCCATTTTTTTTATAATGCTAATCAATCCGTTTTCTCATGAAAATCAAATGTCTATATCGAAAAAACTGGAAATCGAATGCTGACAACGTTAAAAATGAGAGTCAAAGTCAGGCGGATCTAGTGAGCGCTAAAACGCCCCATACTAATTCGCGTGACGTCACATTTACAACGCGGCTCGTAAAGTTGTGCACACATTTTGTTGATTTTGGCCGCGAAAAACTGCGTTTAAGTACATAGTTGTCATACATTTGTTATTCTTTAAAATGTAAAGAATCTGATAATATAGTGAAAATTATTATTTGATGTTAAAAAAAAATCGTTGAATTCTGGAAAGTTTTAGATCCAGTGTCTTTATGGAAATTATATATTTTTGTGAAATTTTATTTTTATTGTGTTAATGTGATGTTCTTAAACCTGTATAACCACAGTACTTATGTGTTTTGTGTTTCATGCATCTACCCAATCACCAAGATATCTGTCAAGTGTATTATGGCACAAAATCGCCCTTCATGAGGTAGGCTGAAGTTCACCAGCTGATGATGATGATGAAATAAATGTAATGAAAGTTAGTATACGATGTATCTATCTCTACGAAATTTACAGAATAGCCAATAGTTACACACCAGATTAATTTATCCGTAGGGACCTTCGAACTCTGCGCTCGTTTGTAGAGTCGTAGAGCAGCCTCTTGTACCGACGCTCATTTATTAAACCTCTACATTATTCACCGAGTAATTTCGAGCCGTCGTTGCTGGGATTAGGTAAAACCGGTACTTGTTGAAAGATCCTGGAAGAAGCACAAGTTTTTATTTTTTATATTTGCGAAAAGTTCTGGAATAAAGTTAGACTCTATTGGAGGGTATATGGGGCCTATATGGTACTGTAAATTTAGATACGATAGTGGCCCAACGCTGACCTAGATATATTAAAAAATAAAACAGTATGCGCTTGCTGACCAAACAAAATGAATGGTGCAGCGCGATTCACAAGAACTACAGTAGTCATGCTTTGTTATTTTGGGCATACTCAGAAAATAAGTTACGAAAGCATTTGAACGTATTGTCCGTAAGTATTTATTGACCCATACGTTCTAAAGGATATGTTAAATAGTGTTGATTGATTATTGTTGACTAAACACTAAGTAATCATGTAGGTATTGAGTGAAATGACGCTGTTTCTTGTCTGCCACTGTACGTGGCCTAATAAACAGTAATAGTAGATGAAAACTCGCGATATTTGGGACTTTTCGTAGAATTCCAAAATTGCGAATTTATCAGTAACGTTTTGATAAAGGAAGGCAAATGATGAATTTAGTTACCGAACTGTAATCCCAATTGAAATTCGCCGAAAGTGCCCGAAACTTAGGTAATTTAAAACGACAGCTTTAACGCGAACTGATTGTATATTATTGATATCCCAACTATAACAATTATTCTGCCACGAGGCATTAGTTTCAATCCCGGTCAAATTCTCAGATCTACCGGATTGTCTCGGATTTCCCGGACTAATTTGTCAGTTCCAAAATATACTCCATCTCTTCCTCATGTTCTTATTTTGAAAAAGAGATTGAAAGAAAAATTAGGTTTAGGGTGGGTTTAGGTTATGATATGACAAAAGAATCTAGTCTAAAGAAAATGTCTGAAATACTTAAAAATGTAACAACAGAATTAAGTTAGACAACGGTGACACATTACTTAAATCAAGATTTTTGGTTATAGACATTGAAAAATGCGACTAAGGCATGTTTAAGAGTCAGGCGATATTTGATGGAATCAGGCGTTACTTTGCGGAAGTCCATTTTAAATAAGATTATTAATGTGGGCGTCGCACGTTACGTTTAGTTAAATTCAATATAAACCGAACTTAGGCCATTAGACATTCTTTATCGTGGAGTCAGGCGATGTTTATGTTTAGGTGTGTTTAACCTTTTTGTGGTAAGGCCAATTATATCAATACAAAATGGTCCAATTATGTCAAATTTATCCATGACACTTTCTATTTCTATAGAATACAATTACAAAATAATATAGTATAGCTAAATAACTTCAGATGAAAACTTTAGCAGTGAAAATGACAGTGCTTCTAAGCACTCTCTAAGTTATCTAGACTGTTACTATTTGTAACTAAGTTTATGTCAGATGTACTGTACAGGGTTGCTGCATCGGAACATAAGTTAATACCCGTTCAACTTGAAGCTTAAAGTTGATATAGATGTAAGTGCTTGAGAACTTAGATAGGTTTCTAGCGATATAGTAAAAAAAATGAAATTCAGACAGTGATATTAAAATACTGACATGTACATTATTATTTTTGAGGAAATAAGCAAGTATGTATTTGTTTAGTGGTGTGGGTTCGTAGTCCCTTATTTATATAGGAATTATAGTTAGAGCCAGGAAATTATACCTAAAGGGTGGAATTCTGTAAGGGTAGATACCGTAAACAGGTTACGTTCAGGTTACTTTAGCTATAGGAAAACGTTCTTAAAAGACTGTGCTTATCTTTAGACGAAATTATTTTCATTTTCATTCATACATTTTGGAATAAAATGCACAGTTAGAATGAGCAATTTAATGGCAATTTAATTTAAACCAAAATATATTTTTTAAGGTATCTTTGTTTCTTATTAGGATCCAAACTCTCTATCGAATCAACTAAAATTAGAATACTAAAGTTTCCTTTCAAAGATCGCTAAAAAGTTTTTTCATAATATGTTCCGTAGAAAATCATTGAGACTTCAGTAACATTGTACATAACGTAAATAAGGGTAGCCGCACATTAGGTCACCAAAAACGGCCACTATCGTGTTCACAAGCTGCTAACAAGATTTTTGATATATTTTATTTGGCATCGGCGCACACTGGGCGTTCGAGTGTTCGACAAGATGAGGGGCTGTGGCCGCGTTTGTGGCTCGCTTCCCGCGCACATTCGGCTACAAACGCCGGTTTTTTTCCACCCACGCAAAATAGATAGGGACGCCAGGGCGCGTAAGGACGGCCTACAGATTGGTAAATCTAAAAACGCCACTTAAACTAACTTATTTTTTAACCACCCGTGCTCACCAAGCTTATGCATTAAGACGTTTTTAGGCTTACTGGGGGAGGCGACAATGGCAATGAAGATGCAGATCCGTGCACCATAAACACAACCACGACCATCCTGCCAAGAGTGCACGACTAAGAAGAAGACTTATAGGGCCCCGATCGCGCTAATTTGAAATGACAGCGTACAATTATGGTTTAGTTGTGGTTTGATACCTACTGTTGTTTAGTTTCGGTTCAGGCGTGTGGAATTCGATATTGCCGTTCATTTGACAGCGTTAACTGTCAGTTGTTGTCCAGATACGTCTCAACTTTTGGTAAAACTATTAGCGCGATACGAAACGGTCAAAAAGCTGTCATGCGATTGTGGTTTAGTAGCGATTTGGTTGATAATTTTTAACGCGATTGCCCTCCTGGTCTGTGTAACGGCTTAGCACTCGAGTGCCCCTCTGTTGTCTCAATTTTGTGGCTTCAAATGGAGGCCACGCCCAGCCGCTGGTGACCGCGTTTAGTGGCTGTGACTGGTGCCCACGTTCGGTGACCAAATGTAAGTAAAACAAAAATAATAAACTGGCGTAATAATACAACCTTTTTACTGTCTATTTATCAGGAATCTATTTTGTGACAGCTTTCAGATGACAAATCATGGTGAATATTTGCACAGATACTTTATTTTTTTTTGTTTTCATATAGAATCATACAATTTAAAACTGTTAACAAAGTTTGAATAATCATCATTAAATTATACAACTCTGAACAACGGGGTTCCTACCCCATAATCATCGATGCGGTGATGAATCGCAATCTGACAGGGTTGTCACCCGCCGCCGTCTTTTGACGAGGGTCGGACCGATGACACACTCTCATTAATATGTCGTATCCACAATTTTACCATTGCTAATAAACTCTACTTTATTTTAACACGCGTAGAGGCGATTTTGTAAAAGATTACATTTTATATTTATATTGGTTTTCCATCTGAAATCATATTACAGTTTCATGCGCAAAGTAGAACACATTTTTATGTATTTTCTATAAATTATGTGACTGTTGTTTTGGCTTGATTTATTTGTCTTTCATTGGTATACAGAAATCCATAATTTTGGAAATTATTATTTTATATTTATGTTAAAATAGTCTTCGTCCCTTATACCTCAGTCACAGTCTTCGAATTGTGAGATGCGAATATTCACTTCACTTTGAATCACGCACATCAGGACCCTAGACATCGTCTAGGATCAGTACTTAAATACAAATCAAATGAGCTCAAACTCAATGGGGTTACGTCATTTAGTTATAGAGTTCCTATGTCTGCCTTCCGGCTCCATCTTCAGAACAGCTTTGGGATATCATTACCTATATAAAATTTTGGCTCAATCGAATACAGGGAAGTGGGATAAATTTAGCTTGCAAGACTTGGCCTAAACAAACAAACATACATACACTGCAAGTTAAATAGAAGCTTGAATAAAAAAAACAAGATAAATGCGCCACAGAAGCGCACACAAAATTCTTTAAAAAGCTTTTATGTGTCGCTTCAATGTTCAACAGATACCCGAAAATATATTATGAAGAGCCTTTTCAGATTTACGAGAGAATTATGGTATCAGTAAAGTGCACGCTTTCATATTTGTGTTGGTCGGAGCTATGCGAATTTTTGAAACATCTTTCTGACTTTTCTGACCATTAGCGGCTTGTACTGGCTTTTAAGATAGCAGCTAAATAGCTAAAAGGATTTTTAGCAAAATCAGATGGGCTTCTGGTACTGAAAAAAAAATGTGCGTTATTGCATATGAATTATTCACCGTATTACTGACAAATGTAATCTCGATGTAATCAAAACAAATTTCAACCAAATTTACTCGATCAAAAAAAAATGTCAAAGTTACCTCCTCTAAACATAAGTTTGCAAAGAAATATCTCTGTTATTTATAAACCTATAGAGTACAAGCAAGTAGAGTTGCTTTAAAAAAAAGCGGGGACCAACTTCGATGAAAATATCGCGATATATGACCATTCTCATTTTTATACTATACGGTAACGGTAACAAGTTTGTTTGGTGGTATATAATTATACGGTAATAAGAAGTTTCCGCCTTCAACCAACTTCACAGGCATTAAACGAATCAGTTTCCACGTATTAGTGTTATTTGAATTTATGAATAACTAAAAGCGCTCAACGTTACGCCATTTGCATACCAAGCTCATCCATTTCAGTCATCTCGCTTTTTGTCCGTCGGATTGTCTTTTTTACCGACAAACGGACTTATGACGTACATTAAGCTAAATGTGTCCTTTGTTCCGAGTCGTTTGGTCGACTGCTCGGACCTAAAAACGAGACCGATCGCTGTGAATAAAATAGAACAATCATCGCTTTTGATTTCTTTATATTTAGAAGCGATGGGTCAGTGGTAGCTTTGCCATATCCTATTTCATATTTTGAATTAGATTTTTTATGCTATTTGGTAACGAGACGAGCTGGTCGTTTGCCTGATGGTAAGCATAACGCCGGGCCATAACAATTGCAGTGTCACTCAGAACTTTGAAACACAAAGACCTGCGCGGCACTGCAGTGCGCTTGTTACCCTGAGGCGAGATAAGCCCAGTAATTTCACTGGCTACTCTGCTCATCAAACCGGAACACAGTAATGATTGCACATTACTGCTTGGCGGCAGACTTCACGAGCAAAGCGGTGGTAACAACCCAGACGGACACTCGCAGAAGAGTTAGTCCTACCTATCCTATGGTAAAGAAGCTTAGCTGACAGAAAAAACATGACGTGACATAAAACACTTACAAACTCACACCCCTGAACTAGGATTCCGTGTCACTGGTGACATAGACACACACAGATACGCAACACAATTATTCTCGACCCGAGAACATATCATACAAAATCTGCTCGGCCGGAAATCGAATCTGGAGCTCCTCGCTTTGCAGGCAGGAAAGCCGACAAAGAAAATTAAACCGGTCTCTAGACAGAATCGGATTTTAACGGTTCTAAATTCTAAAAACACAAAAGCGTCGCTTATTGTCCTCTAAGTTCATTTCAAGTTGAAAACCACAATACTCAGTCTTTTTCATATTTTTGTTCTAAGAGCAAGTTGAGAGTCGACGAACCACAATAGAAAAGACTCAGATCCAGCTGTTGAGGATCTAGATTTTATTTAATCTAACCATTTCGGAGATATGAAAAAAGTTCGCTATCCATGATTAACTTTTAGCACTTCAAAATATTACTTATTTGATTCTGTAAGTGGAATTTGTGATTAGTTTAACAATATGAAAGGACATGGCATGGTTTTGTATGGAGGGTGGGCCTTGGAAACCGACAGTAACGAAACTTATATTAATGTGTAGTGTAATATTTATAGATAATATTGAGCACAGAAAATGATTTTTTAATACCGCCATTTATTAATTATATTAGCTTTAAAAATATATAGTACAAAATGAACGGAAGTGTACTGGCATCACTAAGCGATGCTTGGCAACCCCATTGAATGGTGGCCCTAGGAATGGGAAATCTGGAATCGAATATTAAATAAATCGATTTTATAGACATTTACTACAAAAAGATTAAACACACTGTAAACCTGTGTTAAACAATGTTTAACTCCTAAACATGCCTTAGTCACGTGTATAAATATGGAAAACCACAAATCCTACTTTAAATAGTATCTAATCGTTGTCTAACTCAATTTTGTTGTGATAATTCTAATCGTTTTAGACGTTTATCTTTAGACACTGTCTAGCTAAATAGGCGTCTAAATTGTTTTTTGTGGTAACAACGAGAGAATCTGAGAAATTGATCAAGGTAGTTTGATCGTTTCTCCATAGTGTACCTACTTAGTTGACGTTACCCTCAAAATGCTATTTTTTGGTAAAAACTCTTATCGGGAACTACCAATAATAACAAAAAATACAATTCAATAATTTTTGTTAATCTACTAGAGCTGACAGAATCAATGTAAACAAATTAAAATATTTTGGTGTTAGGGTTTGTATGTTATCTTATTACATTTTATAAGTATATTAATATATTGTAAGCTTACAATATCCTATACATACTACATCTATATTCTATAATAATACCATTCATCCCCCACCCAAAAAGCCTGAATCGATTTGGCATATACAAAGTTAATCGATTATACTGTTAAGACATTAGACAATCGTAACATGTAGGTACATCTTTATTAAAGTCTGTTATTTACTTTCAAGAATTTCAACTTCTATATCACGATTTGGATTGCGCCGAGCTAGTACGTCGAGTGAATTTGTTTTCCTCCGTTTAGGGCCGTCGTCGCTTTTGTTTCGTTATCTTGTGAATTGTGCTTGTGAGTGATTTACGCCTAGTACGTTGAGTCGAGTCGGTCCTCCTGCGTCTAGTGCTGACTCTTCGCGAAAAGACGCTTCACCACTTTGTTGTTTGTAAACATTGACTTCTCGAAAGGACAACAAGCTGAACTCTGTTTATGTATGTAGAAAGTAGTATTTTATTAATTAGATCTTCTAATTTTTCGTGTGTAAATAAAATAAGTATTTTAATGCATTATCATTTCATTCCAGACAGTGATGTCAATATGGCTGTTTGTATAAACTGCAGTATACTCTTGCGTTCTAACCTGCAATTATACGAGTACTGGGCTATAGAACTTAGTCCTGAGCTTGTCTTAATTGCTGAGGAATGGTGCGGACGTGAGGTAATTACTTAGTTTCATTTTATAAGTATTAACCGACACAGTGTACTGTTACTTACTATTAAGTCAAACGGCGGTTATAGGTAAATTATGTTTTGTTTGTTGTTCATTGACAATTTTAAACTGAATTTAAAGAGACAAAACATCGTTTAACTATTCAACCATTAACTCTGTTCGTAAAGAAGCTATATAGTTACTATATACTTAATACTATTCAGTAGTGCAGCACTTAGCAACTCAGGTGACCTGCTATATAATCCGGCAGTTTACACAGCCAAATGCCAGTTATCAGAGTGGGAGAGTGCATAATCTATGATATTAGGTTGAATTTATTTTCCATATTATAAACCTTTCATTTCACATACAAATCCAATAATTCAGCAGTTCTAGCAATCCAATACAGAGTAAAATTCGGTAGCCGGATTATCAAGCGCCTATTAAATTAAAATACTTTTATTGCAGGTAACCAATAGTGACCGCCTTTGTCATGAATGTTTTAACCTTGTCACAAACGAGGCTGAAAAACGTCTCCAGTCTCGTGATTGTCCACCTACTAGACAACTTGGACACACATGTGTTTGCATATCATGTGGAACATCTTTGGGAAGGCGTTCTGGAAGGCGTCGCCATAGATTACATGAAAGAAGTGTAGAGATGAACTACATTGCAGCGCAATGTAATCAGCTTTTGTACTAATATTGTTGATATTGACTTTTAAACAAAGTAGTATAATTAATGTATGCCTTGTTTTCTAATCTATAAATGAAACAAATAGTAAAAAGTTACAGCAGCTCTGTGTGAGCTATATTATTGAAGTTTATTATATTGCTGCCCTGATAACTCTTCAGTGTCATCTCTGATCTTGTATTATTAATTTTATACCAACAAATTGAATATATGTAATACTACAAAATGTAATATTTTTTAAATGAAGTATTTTCATTCTAGATTCTGGATGAACCTTTCTTATGCCATGCTTGTTGGTTGCGAGCTCATGCAAACATCACCAATGAGCCAGTCCAACCAGATAATATTGCACTGGTATCCAGTGGCCAAAATGGTTCATTTCAAGTAGAAGTTGACACCAATCTGACAAGGTTTGCAGCTTATAAACTTCTCTTGAGATGTAAAATCAGGTCCCGGCATGTGGCAAACAAACAATACATGCAGTATATTTTGCTTAACTTAAATGGTGAAGATTGGTGTCAAAAGATTGAAGAATATTACTGCTCATGTATAATCGGAAAACGGACTGTGGGCAGCTGCGCACATGTAATGACTATTGTGTGGTTTCTGGGTTGGGCTAGGTTCCAAAATAATGTACTACCACCTGCCATATTTTTGGATGGAATTTTGGTGAGGGAAGACATCGAAAATGAATAAAATGATTCTTACAAAACTTGATTTTTATTTGTAAATCCATTTACATATTACATTTTGTAGGCAGAGTAATTTCGCACTTGTTAATACTTTAAAAAAACTGCACCTACATTTAAAACCTGCCGATATAGGTAACACACGTTAGCTTTAGATCACGGCAATAGTTTCTTGTAAAAAATAAAGTCTTAGAGGCGTGTTTATTGTGAATAAACGACCAAGATTAGGTAGCTGGTTTGGGTATAAGCAAAGTTCGCCTGGCTAGCCTTCTTACAACTCACTGAAATCAGGTGCAAATATAACCCAAGTTTTCTTGATACTCTGAAAAAAATACTCGTTTTATACATTATCAACAACATCCAAAATGTCCAAAACAATTCATGAATTCAAGCAAGTACATAATTACAATTTTATTATTATAAACGCAATTTAAGGTTATAAATTAATGTCACTGTCAGCGGTCAGAGTGCCAGTTTTTTTTTTCGTCATTGGCTTTAGCCATTACCGTCATTAATATCATTTATTTAAAACACATTTTAGTAAAAAATGGCGGTGCGTAAAAATATTTAATATATATTTTTATAATTCTTTAAACACTAGCTTTCGATTAATATATATATTGTACCTGTCGGTTACCAAGGCCCACTTTTGACCATGTCCTTTAGTATGTAAGAGGAGATTTTTTTTCTACTCTAACTACTGCGGCGCAAGTACGGATCTATTCGGGTCGATAAAATTCGATAACAATCGATAAAATTGACAGTTAAAATCGATAAAGTGGGTACCGAAAAGATCCGTACTTGCGCCGCTGGTGATTTTAAGTGCTTGTTGACTATCATATATTTTCAATATTTTTATATTTTCAAAGCCACACGTGGCCAAACGTGTTTATACTTGGTACAAAGATTATGCAATGCCATTCAACTGGACAATGCTGTATGCTCATGTATGCTAAATATTATAGGAACGTGGCCTATTCGATATCAGTCTGTTACGCTCCCACTGCTGGGATACCGGCGTTCTCTCAGAAAGAGATAGTATGGGTCATAATCCACAACGCGGGCCCATTGTGGCTTGGTGGATGTCACATGTCCTCGAATTTTGTGGTTCTTTAACATGCGGGTTTCCTCACGATGTTTTCCTTCACCGTTTTAGAGCGAGTTTGATAAATCCGCACATAGCTTGATATGTCAGTGGTGCGGGCTGAGTCGAGATTCGAACTATGGTGCGTCAGATTGAAAGTCGCACTAGTTCCCGTTCGACTACACTCGCTATGCCTATTGCCTAATGGTAGATTAGTAAAGTATGGATGTTTCCCAAAAATAATAATATGTTTTCTGAACAATTTGTTGCAATTAGTTTACCTGTATGTTGCTCCACGAGCCTCCCTGGTATTTATGTTCGACCAAAACTCCAGGATTCAAATCTTGGGATCTACGAATTGGCGAGCGACTACACTACGTGAACTAACATCACTTCAAAAGCAAATCAAGTTAGCGATTGGCTTATCCAGTGGTTAGAAACTGGTTTATGGCAAAATGAACAATGTGCCTGAACAAAAATAGACCTTGGTCCTTGATCATAATATAAAATTAGATCACAAATCAGCAATATGTGGCTAGAATTAGATCACAAATTATATAGAATTAGATTCCCATAAAGTCCCATACAGTCATAACAATCGCGAAAAACTGAAACCATGGACCACAGGTAATCAAAGAGCATGTAAGTCACAGAACATGATGAAAGTAGTCGAATAATGACAAACTTAAAAAAACTTAAAAATTAATAGGCCGATATTAGTTGCAGCACAAAAAAATGTAGTTTTTTTTAATGTTATTTGGTAACGAGACGAGCCGGTCGTTTGCCTGATGGTAAGCATAACGCCGGCCCATAACAATTGCAGTGCCACCCAGAACTTTGAAACACAAAGGCCTGCGCGGCACCGCAATGCGCTCGTTACCCTGAGACGTTAGGTATTAAGTCTCATAAGCCCAGTAATTTCACTGGATACTCTGCTCATCAAACCGGAACACAGTAATGCTTGCACATTACTGCTTGGCGGCAGACTTCACTAGCAAAGCGGCGGTAACAACCCAGACGGACACTCGCAAAAGAGTTAGTCCTAGTTTGCGTCCTAGTTTACGTTCATTGTGACCACCCATTGCAGCTGATTATAATAAGCTATATTATCGTAGCGTTTTATTCTCCAAAGAGAATGGACATGGAAAACTGAGAAAACCTTCATGGATACTGAGGAAATCCCTTACAACGTTGACGACACTCTGCAGAAAGAAACATATTTCCTTCTGCTTCATTCAGCTAATGCTGTCTGTGCTACAAATAACTAGGTACTATACTAGGTCTAAGATATAGTTATCTGTGGGTCTACGTTACA
Organism: Crocallis elinguaria; assembly: GCA_907269065.1. NCBI lineage: Eukaryota > Metazoa > Arthropoda > Insecta > Lepidoptera > Geometridae > Crocallis > Crocallis elinguaria. The sequence goes on along the minus strand of OU026079.1, from coordinate 1,959,983 downwards.
CTTGTCTATGAATAAACCAATTAATTTGAGTTTTGGCGGGAATGCGAAAATGTGCTGTTGTTGTGTTTGTGTTATTTACTAAAACCTGTGTTTTATCGAGTGTTAATGTGTAATAATGGTGGATTATTAACCATTAAGTGTTCGTAAACGTGCATGAGTGAAAGGCAAATAGTACAAAGACGAAAAACGTGTATTTTCGTATTCTATCCAAAACTCCATAGAAGCTTCAGTAAAGTATCCACCGCTTTACTGAAGCGTCACTTCGACTCGACCGCGCCTAGACTAAACTTTAACGTGACTTTGACGACTTTTACACACCAAAACTTGAGATTTATTTCATTTAATATATTTTATATAACTTGACACTGGCTAAATACGCAAATCGCGTGGAGCCAAAAACAAAAAAAAAAAAAAAAACAATTAATTTTTTTTTTCTTCTTTCGTGGCCAGACACGGTTTGTGTATTTTGCCAATTTCAAGTTTAAGATTAATTTTTTATAGTGATCTTAGAATAATTATATTCTTTTGTCATTGTATTTTAAAAGTAGGTACTAGATGCTAATTTTCTTTTATCATTGAGTCGATGACTTCTTTGATTGGATGGACCATTTTTTGACTGACCAGACTGTCCGTCTTGGACCACAAATTATATAGATATATTTGAACAATATTTGACTTACATGAACGATGTTCTATAATTATTTCACTTGCCGGAAATACTTAGGCGTGTAAATATTTCATTAGAAATTATGTAACCGCAAATTTAAGATTTGCCTTGCAAATACCCTTGTTATGAATAATACATTAACGCCTAAGCAAATACGGCTTGATTATTGATGGATCTGTATTTACCTAAACCAAATAATAGAACATACAAATGGTAAAAGTTTTGGTACGTCTATCGAATAATTGATAAAAGTGAGAACCTATTTTTGGTACAATTCTAAGTAACCGGTAGTCGAAGATAGTCTGTTCGGCTTATGAGTATCTACTTCAGATGTAAACTAGACATACTTTTTAACAATTTAATATATTAATAGGCACCTATAGGTATTTGTCGAGCGATTTTGGCCCAGCGGGATCTTGTGCGAGTTTCAATACGACGTACCATGGTTCAAATCTCGGCTTGGCTCCGCACCGATGACTTGTAGACCGATGACTAAAATGGTAAAGGAAAACGTCGCAAGGAAACCTGTGTGTTCAAAAACCACAAAATACGAGGACATGATTGTGACATCCATCAAGCCGCACTACGCCTGAGTGGTGAAATCTTTCTCTCTAAGGGATAGCTTAGACGGTCAAGCAAACCTACGTTTGCTTGAGCGTCGCAAACAACGCTTGACGGGAAAGCATTGTTACTCTGACAAACGTACGTTTGCTTGAGCGTCTAAGCCGCCTCTAAGATATGGCTGGTATCCTAGCAGCAGTTGGAGTGTAATAAAGCTGATGATGAGGCATTTGACCTGATTTTCTGTCTGAAGCGATAATGCAGTGATCAAAGTTATATTAAACATGCTTAGCCTTATTTATGTCTGTGTATATGGGTTTTATGTCTGTACTAGCTTCAAACAAACACACCCTAAACCTGCGATAAACCGCGTTTAACTCCTAAACATGTCTTAGTCGCGCGTTTAAATATGAGCAACTACAAATCTTGATTTAAATAGTGTCTAACCGTTGTCTAACTTCATTTTATTGTCATATTTCTAGTCATTTTAGGTGTTTATCTTTAGACACTGTCTAGCTAAAAGTGTTACATTAGTGTCAACATATTTTCAACTTGAAAGTGATTGCTAATCAGTTAAACACTAGAAAATCCCTTACTTTCCTACTATGGTTACAAACACGTTACAAACCCACAGCAGTGGCTTGACTCATGCCGATAATGATGATGATGATGGTTAAAATGGCCACTTAATCCTGCCTCCACTTTCAGATTTCTCAAGGGAATCAAGTACTTTCTTAAGATGAAAAGTAGCCTAAGCGTACCAATTAGTCCAAATTACTCTTTGAGTAGCCGCACATTGGGCCACTAGACGCAACCATTGGACGTGGCCATCAGTGGCTGGGTGCGGCCTCCTATTTTTATATTGTATCTAGGTATTTTTCATAATTTTTATCTGCCATGTGAATATTTCAATATCTCTCTCTTTCGTTTCGCCATCTCTGAATACGGAAATAATTATATTTCAAAGAGATTTAATGTTCTAGCAGAACATTATTCTCTTTGATTCTACTGAACATGGCGTATTCACCAACTTTGATCTTAAGGCGCTTTAAGATCTGGTGAAATAGTAGTCAAAAGCTAAAAAACCTTTCGAATAAAAAATGTAATTCAATACTTAGTTACCAATAAAGTTATTTCCGAATAGCAAATTCGATTACAAAAACTTTGTGTTCCTTTTTCCTTATTGACATCGAGCAGTGCCCCGCGGCTTCACCCTATGTTACTCCTTGTAACATCAGCTATCTGCCAATGGAAGTCCCGTCAAAATCGATCCAGCCACTTCAGAGATTAGCCGGAACAAACAGACAGGCATACAGATAGACAACAATTTTAAAAATTGTTTTATTGTATTATATATACTTTCAGCATATAATAAATAGCTCCTATTTTGACATTACAAACAAACATTTCAATTTTATTTATTTGTATAGAGTACCGTACCAATATACTTTCAATAAGCTGTTATTTTGACATTACAAACAGACACTTATATTTTATTTATTTCTATAGATATAGATTATTTTTTGCGTTCCAATCAAAGGAATTAACTTAGAGAACTCGATAATTCCAACATTAACAAAATGGCCATCGTATTCTGGAATTCTAAAACAGAACCGCTTCTAACTTACTTTGGAATTAGCGACCAACTTTTAAATCGAATCTTTTTCGGAACGAAACCGCTGAATGCTTTTTTGCTGTGTGAAAAGCTTAGTCAGTCGAATTTTTAGCTGGCCATTACCGGTTTTTGATGACGGCGAATTTCCACAGTAATCAATAACTACCGATGGGAATCGCAAATTGGAATCGACACAATTTGATGTATTAAACGAACGAAATAGCAAAATAAAACCGAATCTGTCCAATAATAGGTAGTTGGAACGTTATGTTGTGTATATTATCTTTTGTATTTGGAACTTATACCCGACAGTATTTCTCTATCAAATATATACAATATACATCATAAAAATTCCGCTTCCAACAGGATTCGAACCTGCGTCTTTTGGCTATATTTGTGTGAACATCCGCTAGTGTTGTGTACTGGTTAACACTATAAAATATATTTCATAAAGTATTTCTCTATGTTGAGATTCTGAAATATTATAAACGATCACAACGCTTCCTGTTCCGAGTGAGACCCTGCTGGTCTAGATAAGCAGAAGACGTGAATTCTAATCTCGTTGGCAGCGTAATTTTTGAGATTAAGTTCGTGAATATACCTACGTCTAGTGCCGGTTAACACGTTAAAATGAAATCGCTTTTTATTGTCTAACTAGCTGCTGCCCGCGGTGTCACCCGCTTGGAGATATTGGATTTCATGGGTTTAATTTTTTTGCACGGAACCCTAATTATTTTTCTAAAATTAAAGTAGCCTTACCCCTTGTAACATCAGCTATCTTCCCGTCAAGATCGGTCCAGCCTTTTCGGAGATTACCCGGAACAAACAGACAGACAGACAAAAATTTTAAAAATGGTTGTTTTGTTATAGGTACCGTATATACTTTCATATGCATTTAGTAAAAAGCTGTTATTTTGATATTACAAACAGACACTTTAATTTTATTTATTTGTATAGAATACTCCATTAAATTGTAATTGCTAGTGCATATCGAAGTTCCGACAAATAGAGCAAATAAATATATCTTTGAGAAATTGTATGGAGCAGAGACTCCCCTATGTTACTCAAAACCACAGTAAATGAATATATCTCACAGAAGAGACAAAAGCCTAGATTTTACCGTTCATTGCTCGTGATCCTACTGCATAGTCTTTCTAGTAGAACCACGAGCAGTTTTAAGCCTGTGGTCCAATCAAACTATCATCATTTGACCATGATTTCACCTTGGTTAAATTTAAGTTGACTAATTTAACAGGCCGTTAGACCCGATTATTTTTTACGATTTCAGTAGGAGAGAAGGTCTTCGTAAACAAAATTTATATATAAAAAAAAAACAAATTATTTTACTTGTTGGTATATTAATAAGAACGAAAGATTTGGACACTAATATGGGTTTATTCACGATATAAACATCAGATGTTAAACGCCGCCATTGCGGACACAGACTCAGCTGACAAAATAAACGTCATAATATAGCTAGGTATATAGCTCACTATCTTCGCTAGGTCTAACATTACTAAATTACCGTCAGAATACTTCCCGTTTAGATTGTTTAATGGGCACGCTCTTGACATGCTATCGCTTTTAAACTTTTTTTCGAATACATAAGTCAAAGTTGAGATTACTTATATTTTTATTGTTTCTGTATACCTTAGTTTTGATTTGTATACAACAGACAATTGTCTAGCTTGAGCTAACTCATCCTCTAAGCATATTTCAGTATCTAACCTAATCATAGTTCATCGCCAACCCTATTCAAATTGGCAATAGGTACTTTTATCCCAACACAATGTTAGTGTATCCCTTCTCGCTATTTTACTATTCTATGACGATACACCCCCTTTCGATACAGCTTTATATTAAAACGGCGAAGCGCCCGGAAATTGCTATCATACTTGATCTGAAACTGTCAATGTGTACAGAATGGGACTTGGTGACAAGAGTAGCGATAAGCGGAGCGTGTCTTCTGTAGCAAAAATAATAATGACATGTGTTTTTATCTGTATGACGAATATTCTATCTACTATGTAATATCAAGGTTGTAGATAGAATACGTACAAACTATAAATCTGTAAAGGCCCATTGATTAAAAAAAATGCATTTTATTATTTATTTTAAAGTTGTACAGAGATTTGAGTGAATCGAACAAATGAAAAAAAAATTCCAAACAAAGCATTGCACATCCCCTAAGGGAAGTTTTAAAAAATATGTGTTATATTATTTATTATAGACTTTATTCGTAAACTATCTACATTTTAAATTTCATAGGGAAGGTTAATTTATATTTATAGCAAAATTTAATTTAATTAAATTTAAAAATTATCGCGGTGTCGCCTCGGTACGCCCGTTAAAAAGCAGACCGGGGACTGTAAAAACCAAACAATAAGGAATGTTTGTACCATTCTAACACTACCCCGCGGCTAACTGCCCTTATTTGTAAGCCGTTTTTAATTTTAACAATCTTTAAGTTTTACTTATTCAAGACAATTTATGTGTCGCCTAAGATTATGTTGTATACATTGCTCTATTTTACTAACAGCTTATGTTTGGTGTTCGAACCCTTGATCGATCTTCTCAACCTCTGTGCATCAATATGTCACATAATGTTATAGCTACATTCGATACTAAATAAATAAACTATAAAAATCGCTGAACCATCCATTATGTGTAGTAGGCCTGTATTAAATCCAAACGTTCCAGTCTGAGAGGATTTGCAATCATATACCACTAACCAATAGCAGACTAAATTTTTGACAGTTTAAATTGGGCAACTTTCATCGAACCCTAATAACTAATCGCTAGTAATAACGATGTCGCTTGATTAATGTGACCATACCCTTACACCACACAAAAGATTGCTTCCGTTCGAAATTAAACCATATTGTAAGGGATACATGAATTATTTCTCAATAATACTTTTGTTGAGTGTGCGAATAGGATCGTGCTTAAAAAGAGTTTACTGTCTCGTAAGATACAGTGGGAATGCAACTTTTGTACTCATTGAGGGAATAGTGATATTACAAACGCGAAAGAGGCTTATGACTTTTAACTTATTAAATAATATCTATAAATTTACAATAGAAATGTACAAATTAATTGTACCACTCTGAAAAATGGAATTGTGTTTTTGGAGCCCATGTATAAAGTATAAGTATTATGAATTTAAATAAATAGTTACATACAAAAGGGTACCTACATACTTTTGTGCTTACTCGAAGTAATACGAGTAAATTTAAGAATTTTGAACCTACTTCTTAACAGCAATAGATATAATAGGTCGGGGAAAAAGTTTCTTCGCATTTTTTAAGAAAATTCAAAACATTTTTTAATATAGTTTATTTACATTTAACTAAAGTATGTAGGTACCATTTTGTTCGATAACTTTTTGCCATCTTGTAGGTAGGGACATGATCCCATTGCTATATAAATTTTGGGACTTCTGATCAAAATACCGCGACAAGTGGTTTTGGCAGTCCTCTCGTGATGTTAACCTGACACTGCCTAAAGAATTCTGAAGAGACCGAAACAGGTGGAAATCTGAAGGTGTAAGGTCAGGACTATTCGGCGGATGCATTAACACCTCCCAGCCAAACTCTCTTAATTTTTTCTGAGTGGCTAAAGATGTGTGAGGTCTAGCGTTATCATGAAAAACCATGAAAATGAAAACCACACCCCTTCTGTTGATTAATTCCGGCCGCTTTCTCTCAACTTCTTGCTTTAATCTCATCAGTTGTTCGCAGTAGAGTTCAGAATCGATGGTCCTGCCTGGTGGTAACAGCTCATAATGAATAATGGCCTTCCAATCCCACCACACACACAGCATCACCTTGTTACGAGTTAACCCGGGTTTCGCCACAGTCTGTGAAGCCTGACCGGTCTTTGACCACGACCTTTTTCGCACGTTCTTGTCGTACGTGATTCACTTTTCATCACCAGTTATCAGCTTCTTCAAAAATGGTTCGGTTTCATTACGTTGTAGTAAAGAATCACAAATGAGTACACGGTTCATTAGGTTTCTTTCAGTGAGCTCGTGAGGTACCCAAATATCGAGCTTTTTTGTGTACCCAGTTTTTTTCAAATGCGCCAAAACTGCTTTGTGGTCAATTCCCAGTTCTTCAGCTACGTCGTAACTACTGATATGCCGATCTTGTTCCACTTTTTCAAAAATGGCATCCATTATATCCGTAATAGGGCGACCAGAGCGACGTGCATCTTTGAGATCAAAATTTCCGGATTGAAAACGCTTAAACCAAATTTGTGCTACTCTCACAGACACTGCACTAGGTCCATAAACATCGCAAATTTTTTTCGTGGCTTGCGTTGCATTTTTACCTTTTTTGTAGTAAAATTTTAAAATGTATCGAATTTCTTCATTAGATTCACTCATTTTGACAGTACGAAAAACAAATGAAAATCACACATTTTCCTAATTTGAATTTGGAATTATGTTCTTTAAAATTTAAACTTTCATATGATACCAAAAACAGCCAGATACAAATAGTATAGCCAAAGAGATTTTATTACAAGTTCATACATACTATAATGCGAAAAGACTTTATTCCCGACCTAATAGATAGTAAAATCAAATTCTTTTAATAAATATAAGCTCAAATTAATCAAGGTATATTACTTATGGTTTGCGAGTATCCGTCTATGGGCACCACTGCTGTGCTCAGATAGCCTGCCACCAAGCAGTAATGTGCAAGCATTACTGTGTTCCCGTTCGATGAGCAAAGTAGTCAGTGAAATTTTTGGGTTCATGCCTGATATCTCATGGTAACGATTGCAATGCAGTGCCGCGCAAGCCTTTATGTTTCTGAGTGTTCCTGCAATTGCTGTGGGCTGCTGGTCGGTATGCTTATCATCAGGCAAATGACCAGCGTGTTTCACTATAAAAAAGTGCAACTGGCGCAAGTTAAAGAAACGAAGAACTAAATGATAAATTCAGTCCTTCAATCGCAAACATTTATTACATAGATATTTGAACATTATACTGATCACAACTGTTTTCAGAACACACAAGCCAATAAAAAAGAAAATGAACACATAACTAATACATAACTTAAGATACAGAAGGCCCTTAATCTTCTTTGAAAATCAACAAAGCTTCCAAAAAACACAAGTAAATCCCAAAAAGAATCACTGAAGGGAAACCCCATTTCCTAATTAGATTCATTTTCCATCTCAGTGCGGAAATTACCATGGAACTGTCACATTCCCACCAGATACAAGGAAAACGAGCAGTTCTACTTGTTCCATTTAAATTGAGTTTTGACAAAGTTTCTTTCCTTGTGGATTTATTCGAAGGTTTAGAAAATGTTTTTAATTTGAATAAAGATGATAATATTAGACATTGTCCTTTCTACACTTAATAATCAAATGAACATGATTTTTTGATCCATTATGTTTTACGCATGAAAAAACAGAGAACACGGTTTATTTTGAACTTTTAACATACATTGACAGTTCAGGTCTCCGCTGTCCTTCCCCAAATTGCAATATACCTAATACACCTACATTAACCATCTAACAGAACTAATATATTTTTTCACCCGTTCCAGTGGATTTGCAAGTGTTTTATATAAATCAAGCTTTTATTGGCATCGGGAGGGCCGTATCATTTCGCTAGATATCTATTCAGGGGCTATGCGAAACGAACGTGGTCGGAATTTCAACTATTATAATGCAAACTTAACTTCGACTCCGGAAAACTGAGACTGCAACCAGTTTCCTCTTTAAAGTTGGGCCGATACGGTTGAAAATCGTAAATCCAAAATTGTATTTAAACGCAAATTGAGTTAGCAGGATTTGAACAATGTACCCGCGCACTATCTGTCAAACGATGAAATAAAGTGTGAATAAATCGAAGGGTATTTTTACGAGTGTAAAAGCTCGTCGCACTCTAATCCTTTCCAGTGTGTATGCAAAATGTGGTTCAGTTTAACAGTATAGTTGAACGAGTGCTTTCGTTGAACTAAAATGTCCAAATCAGGGCTAAAATGGTATGGTATGGTAATGGGGGTGATAGTTTGTAAATATTTACTCACACGAATCTCTACAACGTGTCTTTCTAACTAGCAATTCTCATTATTTTATTCCACTGGCCTTTGTGCATGGTAGGACTAACTCTTCTGCAAGTGTCCGTCTGGGTTGTTACCATCGCTTTGCTCGCGAAGTCTGCCGCCAAGCAGTAATATGCAAGCATTACTGTGTTCCGGTTTGTTGAGCAAAGTAGCCAGTGAAATTACTGGGCTTATGAGACTTAATACCTAATGTTTCAGGGTAAAAAGCGCACTGCAGTGCCGCGCAGGCCTTTGTGTTTAAACGTTCTGGGTGGCACAGCAATTGTTATGGGCCGGCGTTATGCTTACCATAAGGCCAACGACCAGCTCGTCTCGTTACAAAATAACATAAAAAAAGTATTTCCATTCTTCATTGCAGAGGCGGTTAAAACTAATCTAGCATGTAATTCACCTAGGTAAAGTTAGGTGCAATAAGGTGTCTTTCAAGATTTTCAAATGTATCATGTAGCTAAATTTTTTCGCGAAAATAGGTGTAGGTACTGAGTAAAGTTTTTATGTTACAGAATACGCAAGTAACTGAGAATACATAATTAATAGCAAAACATAGGTACACTTATTTTTGCAAAATTACTTACTACTAGCTGCTGCCCGCGGTTTCATCCGCTCTGATTTTATTTTTTTGCGCGGAACCCTAATTATTTTTCTAAAATAAAAGTAGCCTATGTTACTTTACTCCTTATAACATCAGCTATCTGCTTGTGAAAGTCCTGTCAAAATCGGCCTAGCCGTTTCAGATATTATCCGGAACAAAAAGAAAGACAGACTAAAAATTTAAAAATGGTTGTTTTGTTATAGGTGCCGTATATACTTTCATATGCATTCGGTAAAAAGCTGTTATTTTGATATTACAAACAGACACTTCAATTTTATTCATTTGTATAGATCGCAGCCGACTATGTTCTATATAATCGCAAAAGGAAATTAATTCTACTTCATGAGAAAATAACCGAGTTCATTATAACCTACCAACAATAAGGAACATTGCTGAACAACTGAGTCTTAGAGAGATATTTTATTCTGAATAACAACTAATATCTCAAATCAGCAGTCCTCGACTGCCTCATTAATAGCTTTCAGAATTGTTAATCAAGAAATGTTTCAAATACTCAAAATAAATTGTATTTTTTTTTCTCTTAAAAACCTCTCTCTGAAATCACGATTGGCATAAAAAGATCGTCCAGGCTTAGTATTTCCATTCGAATATATAAAGATCACTGTAATCTCCAAATGGGTTCCGCGAATATCTCATTTTAAACTAAACTGTTCTCATTTGTTTTTGTGCCAAAAATAAGCGCTGCGGTTCCTTCAGCTTCCAACTTAGCTATGATTTCTTGTGGCGCACCACCAACTTTAATTTTGCGTTTCAATTTTGCATCTTTGAGTGAAATATCCTTATTGCAAGGCGTTGAAGAACTAATTTCTAGTAGTTTTGCCATGATGTAAGTATTAATTAAGTTGGTTTTTGATGCGTGCAGTGGTGTACGCGATAAATACAGGCAGGGTGGTGTAAGCGTCTAAACAGTGACTGAGTTCCTTTCAGAGAGTGACGAATTTTAATAAAATTAATAAAAAACGAGATAATTTTGCCCTTATGGAGTAAGTCCCTGAGGAAGAGCGTGAGATACGTTCTTAACCTAGGTCGAAAATATCGACAAATGAAGTGAGCCAGTAGTTTAAAAATGTATACTTTGAAAAAAATTACAATTACAAATCTGTGTGAGGTTTTGCTTGATATTATGTTATGATGTGGTCGAAACTCGTGAAACGTGAACTTAGAAGAGTAGCTTTCCTGTGTACTTGTTATTTGGAAAAAGACAAGCCCGGACGACAATTTTAAAAAAATTTAAAAACTCGATAGCTATTCCATTTTTACTGAACATAATTTTCGATTTTACAGTCATGATGTCCCCCACTCGCTGATAAAGGGATATCCACTTTTTACGCTACACCCTGTTTATACCGTTGCTTGACATCAGGTGAGGGAGCGGTCAAACACAAACCCGTTAACTATAAAAAAAAGAACAAAACAATCGACGGCTCCGTAGCTAAGTTGGTAGTAACCCTGCCTGCAAAGCGAGGGGTCCCGGGTTCGATTCCCGGCCGGGGCAGATTTTGTGTAAACATAAAATTTGTTCTCGGGTCTTGGATGTTTGTGATGTGTATCTGTGTGTGTCCATGCCACCTGCGACACAGGGAATCCTAGTGCGGGGGTATGAGTGTAAGCGTTTATTTATTTAATTAGATTTTTTTTTCTATCTGTATATCTTCTATCTCGGAAACGGTTCTAACAATTCGGATGAAATTTTATATTTAGATATGGTTTTATTTTTTAGCTTTACCTATATTATATTTGCATTTCTTGTAAAAACAGTAGTTTACATAAAAAAAAGTTTTTTTCGGTCAGCCAGATATTATAGGTTTCATTGTGCGCCACTGATTAGGAAATCAAGATGGCGGCTGACTACTAACCCAGCGTCCAATATTTAAATCTTTCCTACTTAAGGTACTGTCTTCACAGTAAACCTATCATGCCCGTGGTAAGGCAAGAAAACCGTGTTCATAACAATAAATGGTCCGTTCAGGAACGAATTTATTCGCAAGTTTATCGACCGGATATGATTTCGGTGATATTATTGTTGCCATCAGTGTAAATAGTGCATTAAAATGCTAATAAAAGTTATAAAAAGTTTAAACACTTGAATTTATAAGGATTCTTGAGACTGGTTTCTTTTAATACTTGCAGTAAAACTATGCATTTATTATTCTAATAGGTATACTAGCTGCTGTCCTCGGTTTCACCTGCGTAGACATTACCACAGGAAACGTACATTATTAATTTTTTTGAGCAAAGATACTCAATGCATATGAAAGTATATACGGTACTTATTACAAAAACACAATTTTTTAAAATTTTGTCTTTCTGTCTTTCTGTCAGGCTTGTTCCGGCTAATCTCCTAAACGGCTGGACCGATTTTGACGTGTTTTTCACTGGCAGATAACTGACGTTATAAGGACTAACATAGGCTACGAAGGCGAAGCCGCAAGGTACAGCTAGTAATATATATTTTTTTAAGAATACCACACACTTTTCGCCGAAGTCGTTCCCGCTATTTCAAAATATTTTTTTAATCATTTTTCTTATAAAATTAACCAAGCATTTGTGAGTGTGAATGTTTGTTACCACGTATCTCCGTAGCCACTAAACCGATTTCGATGAAATTTGGAATGGAAATAGTTTAGGTTATGGAACAACACATAGGCTATAAATATATCTACCATGCGGGCGAAGCCACGGGCAGAAGCTTGATGGATGAAATAATAGACAAACCATACCAAGGCTACATAAAATTACGTTTTGTTGATTTTCGCACGGAAAACCAAAAATGAAAACAATTTAGCAATCGCTCGACAGCAATTCTGCTATTCACAAAAAAGCAGTGAAAAATACTCTGCCACTTTGAGGCGACGATGTCTCAGTGGTTGTGACGTCGGCTGCCGATCTGTAAGTCGGTGGTTCTAATCCTGCAATGACCTTGAGCTTTGAGTGAAGGAAAAGATCGTGATTTACCCTTAGTGGTAGGGAAAAGATCGTGATTTACCCATAATGGTAAGGAAAAGATCGTGATTTACCCATAGTGGTAGGGAAAAGATCGTGATTTACCCATAGTGGTAGGGAAAAGATCGTGATTTACCCATAGTGGTAGGGAAAAGATCGTGATTTACCCATAGTGGTAGGGAAAAGATCGTGATTTACCCATAGTGGTACGGAAAAGATCGTGATTTACCCATAGTGGTAGGGAAAAGATCGTGATTTACCCATAGTGGTAGGGAAAAGATCGTGATTTACCCAATGATGGTAGGGTATTTTCTAGGGCTAGCTACCACCGTCAAGTTGAAAATCTGTTAATGCTAATGTCCTAATTAAGGTATACGCTATCTTCTACCACATAGTCTTAAGATCAGGCGAGATTGTGGTCAAACGCTAATTATGTTCTTTATAATACGCACTTTTAAGGAGTAGAATTCCCTAGCAGTGTCAGTCTTTACCGAAAAATATAATCTGGGAGTCTTCAAAACGAGAGTGAAAAGGTACCTTCTAGTTAAACGTGCTTCATCGTCGAACGCGCCGTCACTTACCATCAGTTGAGATGGCGACTAAACGCGAGCAAAATAATAGTTTTTTTAATACTGAATAGGCTTAATTAACTCTAATAAAAAACATTAAATGCATAAACAATAATTTTTAGTTTTTTCTCAATCCAGAAATCTCAGAAGTGTCTGAACTTGGTCTGTACAAACAACCAGCAGACAAATAAAAACAAATGTATCGACTCGAAATATTTAGAGAATCACAACCTCAATGTGTTTACTTAACAAACATAATATAAAACCCCACTTACTTTAGAGATGTAGCATATCCGGTCATTATGCAATATTGATGCAAGTAATTGGACGGATAGATGATTTTGCCTGCTAAAGTAAAACTTAACAAAAGCTTAAGATAATGGTCAAATGCTAAACTACAGAGTTAAAAAACAGTTCAATTTCTTTTATAATTTACCAATCGGTTAGAAAAAGCTTACAAATTAAACAGATCTGGAATAATAATTTAATATGCGCTAAGTTATTTATTTCGCCATAAGATTGAATTATTTCGGCCAATAGAAAGATAATTAATTTATGGAGTTATATAGAAGTCGGTGGTGCAAATATTACAGATATAAAAAGCATAATAATAAAAAAGATGCTAGATACATAAATCGTCGATACATATGTTGTCCTTTCACTCCATGTTACGATACTTATCCGATGTTTAAGCTATCCGGCCACTACTTATTGTTTAGTGGCTAAAACAGGACGCCATCTTATCTCTACCATTATTCGTATTGTAACACGTTCACTGCAGCAAAACAACACATGTGAGCAGCTTTTTGTATTTTTTAGAAAAAATGACTGATACTTTTTGTGGTAAATGCTTAACACGTGTCAAACGGTTAATTGCGTAAAGATTTATAACTGTCATTAGTTTTTTAGCTAAAAAAGTCAAGCGTGTTATAATTTGAAACATGTTTGTAGCAGTTAAGATCTTTTAATGTCTGGATTTTAAAACATATTCTTTTGGGTCGTCCTTTGATGGTTACACTCAAAGATTACTATATATGTAGCTAGCTAGTTACACTACTCAAAGTGATGCGTATAACCTTTTTCATTCAGTCAATATCATTTGAAAACAATTAATTTCGCCATAGACAACGAAGATTGTCACAGAAGTTCTAGGCCTGATTTATCTATTCCATTTCAGTACCTACAGGAGTTGAACTGTACCATGTACTCCTTTTTTACTAGCTTTTTTAATATAATAGAAGAAGTTAGAGATGAACAACAACATTAGATTACAAAATATCTATTTATTCCTCAAAAAAAAAAATACGAAATAGAATCAAATATATAGCAACAGCTTCGCCAACAACTGCATACATAAAACTTTATAATTTAAAATATTTGCTCACACGAATCTCTACAACGCGTCTTTCTAACTAGTTATTCTCATTATTTTATTCCACTGGCAACATTCATCTCAGTTAAATTTAGTTCCCATTCGCTGGATGGTCCATCAAAGAGTTTCATTGAAGACTTTTATTCCTGTGGCTTACCTTTGACTTTGACACAAAGGTGAAGTTATGATTTAAACGACACTGACAATCTGCAGAAACGGCAGCCTTTTTAAGGCTTTAATAAAGTCGTGCTCAAAGACGGTAGAGCTTTTAGATTCTTACAATCTGAATAATGAGTGAACGCTTTTTTAGAACTGAATGCAGTTATTGTGAGTGTGCGAGCGTCTTGTTATGAATTATTTTGAAAGGTAGATTGTGAGGGTATTCGCTTTTTGTACTCGCAAATCAAAAAGGCATGCGTCTGTACAAAGACTCATCTACACAAATAAATAAAATTGAAGTGTCTGTTTGTATTATCCAAAAAACAGGTTTTTACTAAATTCATATGAAAGTATATACGGTACCTATAACAAAACAACCATTTTTAAAATTTTTGTCTGTCTGTTTGTTCCCAAACGCCTGGAACAATTTTGACGGGACTTTCACTGGCAGATATCTGATGTTACAAGAAGTAACTTAGACTACGTTTATTTTAGAAAAAGAATTAGGGTTCTGCGCAAATCAATAAAAACCATGAAATCCATTATCTCCGCGCGGGTGAAACCGTGGGCAGCAGCTAGTCTTACCTAAATTTCTCAACAGAAAATATTATCCAACCCTTATCTGTTTAGCAATTTTATCAAGCAACGATTGTGTTCAACAATTCCAGAAACATTGAAAAAGTTTAGCGCAAATTTTATCCGTGTGTTTCGTAGCTATCGATGTTGGAGCTCTATATTTAAATTCCACATCTCCGTCGAGTAAACACTCGCACACGATGTCCCAAGTCGAGTTGAGTCGAGTTGAGAACTTTCCCTACTGCAAGAAGAACTTCGGCTTGCCATTGCTTGGCCTACATTTTGTCTCTTGCCAGTATCTTTGGGCCTTGGAGTTGACGATTTTAACAAGTTTCGAAAATAATTTTGCTTGTAAATCTGTCGTTTAGAGTCTAGTGGTTTGTTTTAGTGGCCACATTTAAGCTATTCTTCTTAGGATAAGCTTGTTTATACTACCCTCTGTATACTTTTTATTATTTCAATTCCAAATGATTAATTTGCAGAAAACATGGTGATATAATAGTTGTCTGTACTATTACTGGTAAAGCTGTTTGTTTTGGCTCGCTTTTATGTACCTTTTGATTCCGCGCCTACCTTAGAGCTAGAAATATGGTTAACAACAGGCTTAGCTATCTATATTTCAACACACACCCTCACATACATATACGATCTCTCTCACAAGCTAGGTTAATTAATTATTAAAGTATTTTTGTGTGATTATTTCAATTTTGTATGTTACCTTATTGTATTTGTATGAAAGAATACAATTTTAAGCTAATTTTTCAAAATATCGGAAAAAATAATCACAACATCTCATTACATAAAAATCTCTAACTTACTGGCTTCAGCAAAATACGGCAAGCCTACAAAATTTTCATATTCAGCCAACTAGAATATTTTACATTGCTAAGTGCATTTCACAAAGTTTTACTTTTGCAGTCCTGCGAATATTTGATAACTTTTATTCTCTTCTTCATTTCTTTACAGAAGAATAAAAAACTTAAATACAATTCACTTGCTTTAAATAAATAGTTAAAGGGCAGTCCACATCGCTCGCAGAACCGACAATCGATGGGGATGAAAGATTCTCGAGTCACGACCATGAACCGGAAGACTTATACTACGTCGTGGTTCGTGGTCCCCTTACTAGGTAGACCTAGCCTGAGCAACTAAGACTAGACTAACCTTCAGTACCGCGGCGAGCAGTTGGATGCAAGAGGCGAGTAGTCGATCTAAGTGGCATTCTATGAGAGGGGCCGATGTTCAGCAGTGGATGATTTCTGATGATTATTAATGGGTACCCATTCCATCCAGACGTTCAAGTTAAACAAAGTTCAAAACAAAAATTATAGCCTGTATCGTCCTAAAACCCGTATTTACTCTGATATCTCCTGTGGCTGTACAATGTGTACAGGGGTATAAGTGTGTAAAAAAATAAATAAATAAATAAATGTAGCAGCACATGTGTCACAGTCTCAGGTTCCTGCTACCTGCATAAAACCATCACTTGCATAAAACTGGAGCAACAGACAGCTCTCTTATATTATTTTTTTTTTTCTTGCAAATGGGCTTAATTTTGACCGCTGT
The DNA here is from genome assembly GCA_907269065.1 of Crocallis elinguaria. Taxonomy (NCBI): domain Eukaryota; kingdom Metazoa; phylum Arthropoda; class Insecta; order Lepidoptera; family Geometridae; genus Crocallis; species Crocallis elinguaria. Next base: position 1,943,259 of record OU026079.1, on the reverse strand, counting down.
CTCACTTGATGTTAAGCGACGACGCGGTCGACGATGTAGCACGTTTGCCCAGAAGATACCTGTTCACTCGTCTCTTGAAAACTGTATGTAATGATCCCAGATTGTAATGTTCAGGAAAAACAGATGCCGGCAATGAGTTCCACTCTTTAGCCGGCTTTCTCTTTTTAGCTTTCTCTTCATCGTGGCTACATTCAGGGATTCCACCGATGTCTTCCAACCATTATAAAATAATACCAATCTATTTAAAATCATTAATTCTCTAAGAAGCACTACAATGGGAACAATATAACCCCACAATTCGATGGGAACAGTTAATTTGCATCCAGCTCTTGAATGCACAAAGATAACGGAGGAACGTGAATGACGCTCTCGAAATTTACGATAACGTGGGAGTACTATAAGACTTTATATCTGTAAAGAAGTCTGCATCGACTTCTTTACAGATATAAAGTCTTATAGTTTATAAAGTTATAAAGGTTATAAAGTTTAAGGTTACAACGTTATATAAATATAAAAACAGTAAAGTTATGGTGGAATACAACATACCATATACAACATTTACATAACATAAACACACACACACTCACACTCTCACACACCACACACAGACACACACACACACACACTCACAGACGCACACACACACACACTCACACACACACACACTCACACACTCACACACACGCACACACACACACACACACGCACACACACGCACACACACACACACACATACGCACGCGCGCGCGCGTATTTCACTGTAACTGTTATAAGAAGGAAAAAAAAGGTTTTCTTCTAGTTCGGCAGCCTATGGGTTCATTGATAATTTGTACAAAAAGTTATGTCAATAAATGATTTTTTACTTTTTTTTTTAATGAAGATGTCACTCCTTTTTCGTGCAGTCGTGTAATTAATTATAAATAACAATCACAGAAAAATATCACTTAATTATTCTATCTGTGGGATCAGGAACTACAATGATTATCATTATGACTATGCCTCGTTCATTTCTTTTCTCGATAAGTTTTTGAAGGGGACCGGTTCTATGTGGTTCTATATGATGTAAAAGCCCAAAAGCGTAAAAAGAGGAAGGTGAAGCCTTTTTGTATTCGAACCAACAGATCTTCAGTCGAATTCACTACCACTGAGAAAATAAAATCTGTAAGAAATAAAATTGCCTTTAAAATGGGTAGGTAACTGACTTCGATAGAATTCGGTAGACCTAACTCTTCAGCGAGCGTCCGTCTGGGTTGGTACCACCGCTTTGCTCATGTAGTCTGCCGCCAAGCAGCACATGTGCAAGCATTACTGTGTTCCGGTTTGATGAGCAAAGTAGCCAGTAAAATAACTAGCTAATGAGACCTAATACCTATCTCAGGGTAACGAGTGACTGCAGTGCCGCGCAGGACTTTGTGTTGCACAGTTCTTAGCGGCACTGCAATTTTTATGGGCTGGCGTTATGGTTACTATTAGGCAAACGACCGGCTTATCTAGTTATCGAATAGAATAAAAGAATAAATGGGAATTTTCAAAGCCGAATCGAGTACCACAAGTAACGTCCGAATGAGAGTAAGCGAGTTATCACCTGGGCCTATAGCAAGACAATGGTGTCAATTCTATCATTTCATAACTAAACTAATTTTATTTTCACTCTCTCTCTTTCCAATGCATAACATGAGAAAGAGACGGAAAATGTCTGACAGATCTAAATCTTGTTTTAGTGCTGTCAAATAGCTTTCGATCTTGATAAATTAGGTGCCACTGAATTCATTGCCATTAAATTTACACTACACTCAAGCAAGTGGATTAATTTGACAGGTCTAAAATATATTCCATCTCTTTCTCATGTTATGCATTGGAAAGAGAGAGAGCGAAACTAAATTTAGTTTAGTTATGAAATGATAGAATTGACACCAGTGTCACGTTATGCAGATCCTTCATGAATGTGAGCTTACTGATGCCATAGTGTGTGTTATACGAGTATAGTGGTTCGAGGGTGTATCTATCTGAGATGCTCTAAACAAACGTTGTATTACTCTTGATAAAATGGTTTGCGTTTTGTCTTACGTATAATACCTACATACTCGTATGTTAAGTAATAAGGAGTAACTTAGGCTACGTGGGAAAAACCGTAGGGCACAGATAGTTTCTAAATAATGATCTAAATAACAGTCAGGCAGTTTATATTGTAGGTAATGGTGTATTTGCAAATCAAAATCCAAATGATGAGTTTTGATGTAATCCTACTTTCCACATTATATATTATTATTTTAATGTTATGAATGCGAAAGTGTGTTTGTATGTTTGTTGGTTTGTTGGTTTGTCCTTCTTCTTTCAACGGCACAACGGAGCGACGTGATTATTGCCATAAATACAGTTTATGGGCTGGAATAACATAGGCTACTTTTTATCCTAGAAAAAAGCAATATTCCTTTGGGAACGCGGGTGAAAGCGCGGGTCGAAGATAGTTACTAATAATTATAATAATAGCCACATCATCGCTTATGATCAGGTAAGATTGTAATCAAACAAAAGCCTATCGAGAATTAAAAAAAAAGCTTGTAATATACAAATATTTATTTAACAGATTAGTGCCTACCTTCACCCTACGAATAACTTATTATTTGTTCGTAGCCTACACCTAAACTGTAATAGTCGCTTTCGCATAAATAATTTAAAACTATATATTATTTTCCAAATTGATTAATAAGCTCACTAAAACTAGTTCGGACTGCTTTAATCCATTAACTATAATATTTAAACTAGTTCAGTACCATCCTTCATTATAATCTAGAATAATTTACGAGTCCATTACCGTCAGCGTCGCTTCAAACTTCATAAAAGAGATGCTTGTTAATGATTACGCCGGATAATTACAAAATTAGTCGGCTAAAACCAGATGTATACAACAGTTGCATTAGGGCACAATTATTATCACTCATAACTTTAAACTATACAGCTGTATATTAATAGACATACGTAAGTGTTGGTGATGTTTGCCGAATAGTTCACTAAATATTAATATAGACTTCAATGACCGTTAGTTGTCATCAACAAGTACTTTTGTAATATATCACAGAAAGCCCTGTTATTTAATATAATTATATATAATTATATTTATTCTATATAATGTTAATCCTTCTTTGGCTATTAGTTAAGCATCAAATAAGATATTCTAAGTTTTATTAAGAGCCGTGGATTAAGTAAATAAATAAATAATAAGTTTTATTATTTAATGTAGTATGTATTGGATCCATACGCGGCCCATATATTTTCTGGCTCTATAGAAACGTTGAAACCTAGGTATAAGATTATAAGGCGATTATGATAAGAACGAGAAGATTAATTTATGAATGTGTTCGTTAGGTATTCATTTATTATTCAATCGATAAGAGTATTTATCTGTGATAAAAATATTTGTTGTTTGAATGACTACCTCGCGTTTCCCAATCCCTATTTTTTCGTAAAGTAAAATAATCCATTCGGCTAAAAAGGTTAAAGAGTAAAAATGGCCGGATACCTGCAACTCTATTTGATATAATTCATTTGCCATACTTTAAATTCTGCTATCGTACTGTCTACGATAATAAATGAACTACGTACCTAGCTATTAGGGCTTGTAAGCTAAGGGTCAGGTCAGACAAGGTTTGTCACGTTCGTCCGTAGTCTATTGTTCTGGAACTTTTCTAAATAAGCTTAAGGATTAGTATTGGATGTATGGCCATTTGATTTTGGCATAAAGAACAAAGAGGTAGGTATAATTTGAAGAGTATAATCACTGTATGTAGTTACTGAAATACATCAGATTCCAAAACTCTTTTAGAAAAAGATTAAACATAATGTAATTGACGTATTCATTGTGTTTTTAATCTCTATTGTATTTATTTTTCACTGGGGTGCTGTCTAGTGAAGGTGAATTGTGTTTTAACACAAATGCAAGTTCGGTACTGTAGTGCACTAGTTACCCTAAAAATATTTTCAAAGTATTGAACTAATCAAAAACACAAAACAATAAAGTTTTCTCGAGAAAAAAAATCACGAAGTAACCTGTAATTTTCATATTTTTTCAATAATTACTCGATATGCTGCAAAATATTAGGACAACAATTAGATAAATCGTCTAATTATCTGAGTGAGTGATTATAAAAAAATGTTGTTGGCACTTACTAAATTTTTAATCCGTGAACTTCAGGCATATTGTTGTTTCACAATCGCGTGCTATGTGAGAGGGAGAAAGTTCAACAATTTCACCATCAAACATAGGAACAGCATGCTAGCATATTACTGCTTGGTGGCAGAAGCATACATCTGCAGGCGCATAAGAGTTAGTTAACTTGCTGCTTGCTTAGCTTGCTGCAACTTGCTGTTAAATAGCTTAACACGTTAAGTGCGAAACGAGGCCTAAATCACCCCTCATGCAACTTCCTTGTGGTGCGGCAAGGAAAAACGTGAACATCTCTGTCGTGCGAAGGGCATAGCTTTGGTTTGGTCCAGTATAGAAAAGAGATAAATGTATATTTGAGATGCGCTAATGGTCCCGGACTCGGTGGTATACCTACCTTGGTACCGGATGTTTTAGGCCTCGTACCGCACTGAATTAATATAATTTTAATGCAGTGCGGAACGAGGCTAAAACGTCCCATATCCTCTCGGACCTCGTACCGCACCCAACGCGAGCTTCCCGCGACTAGTGTTGTGCATCACGTCGATTGGAGAGCACGTCCTTTTACATCGCCGAACATGTCTAAACGGTGTCGGAAGAAGTTAATTTTAAAAAACCCAGAAACAGAACCAAAACAGGTAAGTTTTTTAATTGATATTTTTGTAGGTAGTGAAAAACTCCACAAAAACGCAAAGCAGCCGTTGACAAAACAGGTAAGTAATTAATTAATAATTCAGTAGTTCTTTGTCTAGGTTTTGAAAGTAAATAAAGATTGCCTAACGGTTTTTAGGGTTCCGTATCGAAAGATAAAAACAGGACCCTCTATTACTAAGACTTCGCTGTCTGTCCGTTTGTCTGTCACCAGATATCTCAAGAATCGCGATAACTAGATAGTTGAAGTTTTCTCAAATTAAGTAGGTACTTCTGTTGCCGCTATAACAACAATACTAAAACGTTAAAAACAACAAAATATGTACAGGGTTATTTTTAATCACCAAGTTTGTTGAGTGTGTTAGATTCGACTTATGTAAATTTTACACGATATATGATGACGTAAGCATGTGTCAGTCACGTGGTCGGAAGAGAGCACCAGGCGGAGTAGGTATATTATTGTACGATGGTAAAAGTACAGAAATTATGTGTTAGTAAGTATTAAGCCCGAGGCAGAATAAATAGGATAGTTTCTTTTCTACTTCTGGTTTTCTTTTTTTCTATTCTGTGAACCGCATTAAGACTTTCACACAAAAATAGATAAACGTCGTTGCGTCGATATTATTTTTCTCATCACTAATCTTAGCGAAAATTTACCCTATTTCAGTGCGTTACGAGGTGTATAAGATCCCATATTTTGTTTTGCCAATAATTAATAAACTAGCTATCAGATCCCGGGGCGACGGTACATTAGGGTTCATCAATTCACTGTCTATATCGATAAGGACCAAAATTTTCATTTATCTTTGATTTCGCGCCAGAAAATGGATTTTAGTCTGTTAAAGGAGGTGGGGTCTAATAGACCGCGTGTCGCCCTAACGTCTGGTCACGGTGCGAGCCGATAATACCTCGTGCCGCAGGAACGGAAAGTTTGCAAAAATTGGTGCCGCAGCTAACGTGTTAACTAATTTCGTTTACACATGATTTTCTTCGCATAACTTCTTCTGCTTCCTTGGTCCTTACATATACAATAAATTGAATGCAACACTAACGATTTATCCTCTTCAAAAATATAAATGTAAAAAAACTGTTACTATTTGGCTAAAAACCCTTGACTATCAAACTACTGAAAATTATCTATCACCTCTAATATAATATTACATTATGCAACCAATCCCGGTTAGCAGACATATTTGGATGATTTCGAATGCAAAATACTACATTTCTTCACCGATCTATTAAAACCTTCCTTCGATATCTCGCACGCATAACAGGCATTCACTTCCACTCACACACAAATTCACATACCCACACACATCACATATTTATTCTTAACATGTACACACGAACACACACTTTTACATCTTACATATTATATGATGTGCTAACTTTATCCATAAATTTGTGAATGTATACGCATTTTAATGTGTATGCATGTGTATGCATGTATATATGTTTTTATCATGCTCCGATGCCTATGTTAAGTTCATTTATTGTAATATTAGTTGGCTCTCGAGAGCCTAAGCTTAATCTTTGGTTTTTCACTTGTTAAACCCGCGGAGTGGAGTCCTGGTGACCTGTACTACAGGTTTTTATACCTATTTCAGGCACCAGTCTCACACAAAACAGGTTTCACTATGTGTTTTGCACCATATTCTGTTTTTCTTTTTGTGTTGAGAAAATAAACATTTATTATTATATTATTATTATTATTATTTTACCTAGAAGTTGATCACACTGTCTGTCCCCCCAGGGGAACAAACAGGAAGAAAAAGTTCAATTTGTCCCCCTGTCACTGATGAGGGGACAAATCGAACTATTATTTCCTGTCTGTCCCCCTGCTGTTTTCTTAGGGTGACAAATTTGAATAAAATGTTCGATCTGTCCCCCTGTTACCTATGAGGGGACAAATCTAACTATTATTTCCTCTCTGTCCCCCTCACCTATAATAACTTATGGTTAAGCCATAAGTTATTTACAAGTGCAACATAAGTCAGGACAGTGCCACATCCAGTAACTTTCTTATACAAAAAGAACCTTCCAGAATGTGTCGAGATCTGTATGCATTGCTCCACCCCCTCCATTTGTACACTCGACCGGCTATAACTTACGTTGACATGCCATTCATCAATACATGCAAGATATTTATTACTGACCGCTAACTTGGAAACAATATTGTGAGGGTAATACGTTTTGGGATAGAGTTAAGGTTTGCGTTTTTATGTGGGAAATTTCGTGGACTTATTTATGGTCTTTGCTTAGAATGGTGAAGAATTCTGGTGTTTTTTACCGACTTGAAAAAAGGAGGAGGTAAATTATTCGTCTGTTATTTTTTGTATGATTCTCGATTTTTCTCTCAATTGTCAACCGATCTTAGTAATTATTTTTTGATGAGTAGAGGCTCCAGAGTGAAGAGTGGACTGTAGTTAACATTTTTCGTTTTTTTTAAATGACATTGGTTTCGATTCAGACGTTTCTTATCCAAACCTAATTTTAGATTCTCTCTCTCTCTCTCTCTTTCCAATATATAACATAAGCAAGAGATGGATGATATATGACAGATCTAAATATAGTTTTAGAGCTGTCAAATATCTTCAATCCTTGATAAATTAGACGCCACTAAATTCATTGCCGTTCAATTTACACTAGATTTACACAAGCAAGTGGATTAATTTGACAGTTCTAAAATATATTCCACCTCTTTCTCATGTTTTCGTTTAGAAAGAGATTGAAACTAAATTAAGTTCACGTATGAGATGACAGACTCGACACCAATGTCACTCTAACAATTAAAATAAATTTAATGACAACTCATACATTAATCGTCAAACTGTTTAGGCTACAGTGCGTGCCAAAGAAATAGACATATGTGATGCATACTGTTAAGTCCAGAAATGAGACACTCGGTTTGAATAATAGACACGTGTATTATCGCTCGTGGTTCAATGAGGACTGCTGTCCTTCCCCGCGTCTTCCCCTTGCGTAGCGCTGGGACGACTACGACGTAGCACTGACTTGCTGACGTCATGGTGTAGCACCACAGCACCACACCATGTTCTACCTTTATTCTTACAGTACATACGCTCGTAAAATATTACCTTTTTTCCTTCGGTACTTGGATAACAACAGGAAATGTATTATAAAGTAAATCGAACGAGTCGGAACCAGAAGTGGTATCGAGCTCAGTCTGTTTCCGACATAATTTTCTATTTCGCTTCTGTTAAGGGGTGTACTCACGGTTGTGTGAAATCTTGTATCATATTGGGGTCCGTATCACACAACAAAAAAATATCTCCGTATAACTAAATAAATAAAATTGAAGTGCCTGTATGTAATGTCAAAATAACAGCTTTTTACATGACTGCACAAAGAAGAATTGTAATGTGTTTAGGGTTCATGTATGTATATAAGTTCTACCATAACTTTTGAATGCCTGAACAGATTTGGATGTATGGGGTATAATTGGAATCTTTACATCATCCCGAGTGACACTGGATAGGGCATTCGTGTTTTTTTTATATAACTTTTGTTACATTGACTTGTTTACTAAATGCGTATGTTAGTATATAATATTTTTTGTTTATTTATTCCTTAATCAGATTGAAATTTGTAATACGATACGACAATGATACGCAACTCGTGGACGCCCCAGAGTATAAGATGGTGTATTGCGTCCATTGCATCCGATACAAATGTGCACAGACACTGCAATGCATACAAAGTATCTTCTAGTAATAATAAATAATAATAATAAAAAACATTTATTGCCAAATATAAGGTATCCACACAATTTTGAACACAGTTAAGATTAAATAAATATTGGTATCGGCAATAGGGGTAGGCTCAGCTCTTTGCTGCGTAGACTAAGTCTAAGCAGCAGCTGGTTTTCAGCATACCCCTCCGCTCGAACTCAGGTGTTAGTCGAGTGATGTAAATAGTTAACAAGCGGGTCAACACAAAAACAAAATATAGTTAACAGCTTCTTTTTAAATAATTTTATGTACTTTGACCACACGTTAGTAGTGTGCGCGCATGTGTGTGTATGTGTGTGTGTGTGTGTGTGTGTGTGTGTGTTCGAGTGTGTGCGAGTGTGTATCATGTAGTAAAGTAGTATCATGTAGTAGTAAAGCTATACTCATATAGTAGTCTTGAAGTAGTAGTGGAGATGTAGTAGTGCGATTTAATGGAACAGGATCCATTGTGATCGGTTTATGAGAAAGGGATTATGGGTTTGAAGTTATGCTGCCTCAGTGGACGTCCGGCGCGGCAACCATTTTTTATACTAAATAAGATTATATAAAGTGAGTAATTTATAATTTCAATTCCGCGATAAAGAATGTCTAATGGCCTAAGTTCGATCTATACTGAATGATGGCTTTGCCAACCCTTACTTACTTGGTTGGCAAAGCCATCAGTAACTGGGTATAACCAGTAAGGGTTGGCAAAGCCATCATTCAGTATAGATCGAACTTAGGACATTAGACATTCTTTATCGCGGAATTGAAATTATAAATTACTCACTTTATATAATCTTATTTAAAATGGATTTCCGCAAAGTAACGCCTGATTGCATCAAATATTTTGTATACTATTTGATACTGAGACGAGCTGGTTGCTTGCCTAATGGTAAGTATAACACCAATCCCTAAGAATTGCAGTGTTACTCAAAACTTTGAAACACAAAGGCTTGTGTGGTATTGCAGAGCGCTCGTTACCTTGAGACATTAGGTCACCCAGTAATTTCACTAGCTATACTTTGCTCATCAAACCGTTACACAGTAATGCTTGTACATTACTGCTTGGCACAGCAATTGTTGCGGGCTGGTCTTCTGCTTATCATCAGACACAAGACCAGCTCGTCTCGTTATCCAATAGTGTAAAACACCTACAATCAGTAGGACTACTACTCATAGCAACAGCATAATAGAAGAAGCAGAAACACAAAGATAATATCATTCAAGATGGACGCTGCGTCGAGTTTTCAAGAAAAACACATTACACGCTCAAGCGACTGCGAAAAAACAAAGTGTGCTGTGTAGACATTGCACTTCTATTATTCTATAAAATATTAAAGCCCTCCTGCAAGAGTAACAACCAATAAATTTCTTGCATCGCCTGCGCTGTCTACAGTTAATTTAATATCTTCATGTTTAGTGCAGTTTGGAACTTGGATGCGCTTTAGCTGGCGCATTAGGTCCAGTTCGGTAGGTAGCAGTGTAGGGTTTTTGGTGTCAACGTATTAGGAAACTTACTAGTTCTAGCGATAAGAATGAAATATGATTGGTAGGTTGAAGTGTTATATGGAGATAATTGATGGAGACTGACCATTTTTTCCCTAGAAAAAAAATCACAGTTCAATTTTTATAATTTAAAAGCGTTGATTATGTAGATTCAGTGATATTACCGCTTTCGTCAAGTTGCGGGTTGAAATATTAAACCGAGTATTTGGATAATAAAAAAAACATGCAACTATATGCAGACCGTAGACGCTTATGCAAACGTGCGTTTGCTTATCAGAATAACAACGCTTTTGCATCAAGCGCGGATTTCGAGTATCTCGTAATTGACGCTTGACGCAAAAGTGTCGCAATAGACGGTGTTAAAACATTTTCCACCGATCCTTTTGTTTACTATAAATCGATCGTAGGTTTACTAGCTTACCGTGTAATAATTTCGACTACATCATCGCTAAGATAAAGCAAGATAGTTGGTACCTTTACTGAACCAATGCTCTATGCAATGATACAAAAATACTTCAGTACAAAAAGTAGCTCTGCTATATTTTTCGCAGTACTGTACTCTCACACAGCACTCTGTTATCGGTTTACAATAAACTTTCGTTTAGATATCGTTGCTATTTTCAACGTTTTATTGTAATGGAAATAGCACTAACTGTGTACAAGCTTTTGCCTCCCGGGCACGACTGGAGTATTGATATTTGCATTTAGTACGTAGAAATAGAAAGTACAGTTCTGATCAAAGTGGTGGTTCCTTTATTATTAATCAATAGTATAATAGCTAAAAGTACTCATTTTTAGCAGTGGTTTGTACCGTGATCTACTTTATAAAACACTCCGCATATACAAATATATATATACATTACAAAAACATCTGCTAGTGTCGGTTAACACTATAAAATATATTTCATAAAACTCAGTATATACACTTCTAGAAAATGAATTATTATTGTCATTTTGTCAGGGTTCGAGTTCTTGTAGCGAGCTGAATTGTCTAGTACTTGTCTATTACCTAATCAGACTGACTTCCACATCAAACAACAAATTCCAGTCTAAAGCTGGCCTTACACGCTAATGCTTAACGATGCTTAACAGCTTACTCGATGATGTTTGCGTTTTCTGTCAAAATAACCATGGATTTGCAACAAGCGCGGATTATGAGGTACTAGCTTCTGCCCACGATTTTCACCCGCGTTCCCACAGGAACCGTGCATTTTTCCAGGATAAATAGTAGTTTATGTTACTCTCCGGTCCATAAACTATATCTATGCCCAAAGTCACGTCGATCCGTTGCTCCGTTACTGCGTGAAAAAAGTACAAACCAACAAACACACTTTGGCATTTATAACATTAGTAGGATTGCAGGCGCGCACGCGTGGCTTGAAGTGTAACCAACAAAAATTCACGAAACAGACAAGAACAGCAGCACAGCCAGATAGTACTGTCTGTTTCACTCCCTGCCTGGGCTCATAGCGACGATTGCTCCACTTTACGCTACACACATCACTTGCGCAACACCGCGTATTTATTTTATTTTTTATTTTATTTTATTCGTTAAGGAAAACTTACAGCTAGGTATACACATAATACATCATTTTATATACTGAGAGCTAATTAAAAGTTTTCACAAATATTATTGATAGAATAGGTAATAACAAAAGTACAGCAGATAGACGGACGAGCACATAAATAATAAAGTTACAAGTAAAAGACAGTTAATATAAATTGAACAAAATTAAGAAAAGTAAGTGTCACTCACAATCTGCCTTATCTTAAAGGCTGGCGCATTAAAGAGGTCCAAGTCAAAGTCCCTGGACAAGTTGTTGTAACATCTGCTTGCTCTTAAAATGTAGCAGTTTTGCCTGTATTTGCTCCGGGCGGTCGGAATATATAGAAGATTAGGTCTTCTAACCATGGTTCTAGGGGTACGTAACCCCAGTTGACCAAGCAGCTCAGGACAGTCAATGGAACCATTAGCTAGATTAAAAAGGTAGGCTATGTCTGCTATGCGTCTTCTCTCGTGAAGCGGAAGTAGATGCTGCTTCTTGCACCGCGCAGGATAATTGGGTAAAAAGTTCTTAGTGCGATATTGAAGATAACGTACAAATTTTCTTTGAATGGCTTCAATACGATTAATGTAGATGCCATAACACGGGTTCCAAATTTGAGAGGCATATTCTAGGTGACTTCGTACGTACGCGCAGTACAAGATTTTAAATGTTTTTATTTTGTGAAACTGTGAAGACATTCTCAATATAAATCCTAGGGCTTTCGAGGCTTTGTTTACTACGCTGTTGACATGGCCATCAAAAAGTAATTTGGAGTCAAAAATGACTCCCAAATCTCTAATTGTTGACACTCGCGTAAGGGGAGAATTTTTAAGGGAATAGGTAAAACTGATTTGCACAGGTTTACGCGTAAAGGTACAGACGTTACACTTAGACACGTTTAAATCAAGCTTATTAATTATACAGTAGTTCTGGAATCTATTTAAATCCTCTTGAAGATGTAAGGCGTCATCACGAGTTCGAATAGGAGATAAGATTTTCATGTCGTCAGCATACAGAAGTATTTTGGCAGTTTTAAAGCAGAGAGAGATATCAGAAACAAAAATAATAAAGAGGAGAGGTCCTAACAACGATCCTTGAGGAACGCCTGACGGAATAAACATTGGTGCCGATGTAAAGCCATTGAGAACTACAGTCTGACAACGGTTATGGACATATGACGAGAACCATCTAAACAAATTTCCTCGTATACCGACCCGTTGGAGCTTTTGTAGAAGGATAAGATGATCAATCCGGTCAAAAGCTTTACTATAGTCGGTATAGATAACATCCACTTGAGCTGGTTCGGACACGTATTTAGTTAGGTATTCAGTGCATATTAGGAGATTGGATGTCGTTGATCTGCCACTAATGAAGCCATGCTGGTGTTCGCTGAGAGTGTGTTTTAACGAGGAGTACAACTGCTTATAAATGATTTTTTCTAACACTTTAGCAAAGATACACAGTTTAGAGATAGGCCTGTAGTTCTCAATATTATCTTTCGGGCCTTTCTTGTGAATGGGAGTAATAAATGCAGTTTTCCACAAATCTGGAACGATACCTTCACGGAGAGACCGTGTATATAACAAAGTAAGCGGTACCGCCAAGCTCTTGGCACAGTTCACTATGAAAATAGGAGGTAAGTTGTCGGGACCAGCAGATTTGTTTAGGTCTAATGACTTAAATAATTTCAATACTTCTGCTTCTAATACTTCAATATCGCCAATGTCAGTGGAGGTTTGAGGTAATCCAAATTCCATTGTATCACACGGGAGAAAATTGCTGGAAGAAGATGGCTCTAAAAAAGTTGAGTGAAAGTACTCTGCGAACATGTTACATACCTCTCCGCCCTCATCAGATGCGCGCTGACCTAATTTAAGCACTGAGGGATAAGCGTTAGATTGGTTTTTAGTTTTTACATAAGACCAAAAGGCTTTGGGGTTCTTCTTTATATTGCATTCAATATTAGAAATATAGCTATCAAACATTTCACTCTCCATAACTTGAGCGCGTTCCCTCAACACATTAAAAGAGTCCAAATCATTTAGATTACCATATATCTTATATTTACTTCGATACTTATTTTTTTCATTTAAAACTTTTATTAGGGGGGATTTATACCATAGAGGATATTTCCTCTTAGGGTGGATTATTTTAGAGGGAATAAAAATTTCCCGTAGGTGATTAAGGGTACTGTAAACGAAACGTACAGCATCATCTAAAGATTTATTATTAATCTCAACTGACCAGTTTATAGCATTCAATTCAAAAGAGATAGTTTCGTAATCACCAGAGTGGTAAAAATATTTTAAGTACGGCTTGCATTTTAATGAGTGTAATTGCACAAAATCAGCCGAAATAAAAAGAGACCTATGATGTGGGTCTTCTGGTACCAAAGGGCTATCGCATTGCCTAACTGAAACGCCGCTGTTAGATAAAACTAAATCTAAAACTCTATTATTAATATTTGTTATGGAATTGTATTGTGATAAATTGCAGAGTGTAAAATTATCGAATAAATCAAATTGGTACGCACCTTGAATGTTGATGGGCTCGTAGGAGCCATCCTCAGAAAGATTCCATTGTAAATTTGGAATGTTAAAATCTCCCAAAATAATAAACTTATCCAAGGGGCGATTCAAAATTATATCAGTTAGGTTACTTGAAAAATTACTCGTTTGAGTAGCCAAAGAGTTGCCCAAGTTTTGATGACACAAGTATACTACACAAATATGCATTCTATAGTGTAGTTTGGATTTATGATTTTGAAGTGACAGCGTAACCCAAAATTCCTCAGCTGAGGAACACCAGTCACTGTGACCTTCAGCAACCAGATCTCGGCGCACAGCGATCAGAACCCCACCACCGAGGGATTGCGCCGTCGCGCTGTAGTCTCGGTCGCGCCGCCATACGAGATACCGGTCGTCAAACAACTCACTACTATTCACCCCATCTATAAGCCAGGTCTCGGTTAGGCATATGACATCGTAGTCATTAATACATACGTTTCTATAAAATTCTGAACATTTAGTGCGTAGACCTCTAACGTTTTGGTAAAATATTTTTATCGGATCCATTGTAAATAAAAGAGTTCTAGCATCTGAGTAGTTTTAGGCATATTTACTAATATTATGACAATAAATTCAAAGTGTACGTAATCATTATTCATACTGGCAGAAGCACTATAGTATCGAAAAGGTCTTAATTTAATTTTCAATTGTAAGAATGTTAGTGAACAAACGTTATCATTATTATTATAAAAAATTATAAATAAGCAGGTGAAAGAAACAACATAAGCCATCAGCATCAGAAGTAAAAGAAAACAGCAGAACAGCCACAAAAACTGATGCAAATAACGACATTGCCCAACGATAAGCGAATAACAAACCGGTTTCGCCCGCGCGTAGCAAATGAGTCCGTGCGCAAGCGCATTGCACGTATTTATTATACCCGATGAGCCGCAGATGTTACAACAATAATAAGCAAATGTACGAACAATTAAATACACGAAATAATATTCTAGGTTGAGAGTCTCTTTAAATCTGTTTCCGACTTGATGATGAGGGCTGGAGAAGTAGTAGTTTTCCGTATGAAAATCTTGCAGCCCTTTACCCATGTAAACGCAAAATTCCTCTCCTTAGCTAACATCTTTGTTTTATTGAGCAAAAGCTTATTTTCAAGCGTGAGGTGATCGTTTACGAATACGCGGGCGTTACCCTGCAGGTTCAGATCCGCGGGAGTGATTGTGCGTTTCTTTGCAGCTGCGACGAAGTCTTCTTTCAGGTATCTGTTATGCACAGACACTATAATAGATTTATTGAGTTTGTCATTACGCATAGGCACTCTCGCGATGTAGTTAATCTGCTCCTTAGATATTGGACACGCAATGAGATCTCCAATTTTAGATACTAACGAGTACAGGTCTTCGGTGCTAGCTACAGGCACCCCCTTAATCTCGAGGTTATTCATGCGCGACCTCTGTTCCTGTTCACGAATAGTTCCCTGAAGCTGCTCAACCTGCTGCTGCAAGCTGTTTACATGATCTTTAGTTCTGATGAGGGCCTGAATTTCTTGGTCGAGACTGGAGACCCTACCTGTCAAAGATTCAACAGAGCCCTGAACAAAGTCTAAGGAAACCTTCATGTCAGCAATATCGGGCTTCATAAGCTTGAGCTCCGTGATGTCAGACTTCATATCCTTAAGGTCTTTAATATCCACTTGGATGGACTTTATGCTTTCTATCAGCGATGGCAGTGATGACACCTGAGCGCTCAGGCGCTTTAGGTCCAGGGCGATACTTTCCAGGTCGGCCGGTTTAGGCGATTTAGCCGAACTGGTTTTGATCGGGGGGATAACGTTGGGGCTCGATGCTCCAGGATTCTTGCATGAGGTGCACTTCCACGTATTCTTCCTATCACCAAGTTTCCGGTACCCGGCCTCCGTAATGCCCGCGCATGGAAAATCAAAGCGGCCCTCGCAGGCCGTACATTGAACTCCATCTCTGAACTCAGCATCACAACGCTTGCACTTGTGCATGGCGTATAAATAACACTCGTAACGTAATGTATTAAATTATTAAATATTAACGGAAATATCTACTTGTAAATCGTGCGATAAATAACTGCGAGTAACAGATGTTCGGTTAACGATGCGCGTTCGCGTGTGCGCGGTCCGCCGTCTACGGACTGACTGATTTACCGCGGCTTCTGCACTGAACGCAGTGGTTGTGAAACTAAAATAGTTTTTCTTCTATTAGAGATCGTAGAAGTGGCTACCTTGCGTTTCATTTCACTCCTTTTGACCGTGGTACGGCTAGCGCTCGAACTAGATTTCCACCAAGCACCATATTAGACGGTATACGATAGCGTCAAGTGACCGCAGTTTTTCCATGGTTGACGCGTTATCATGCGTGGCGTCTAATGGGCCTTTATGGGCCCAGGTCAAATCTAGCAAAATAGTAGTCATCATCATCAGCTGGACGTTCACTACAGAAAATAAGCCACTCCCAAAAAACGTCACTTTGAGCGGCTGATCGCCACTTGCGTCGTTGCATACTAAATAGTAGTAGTCAGAAATATTCCCAATAAACTATCCGACGTAGATTTATGTAATTCTTATCTTCTGAGCTTCTACGGAGGGGACAACAGCGGTATCAGACGATCTCCGAGGAACATTTGTCTTATTGTCCGCGGACAAGCCTTGTGATATGCTGCGGTCGAAAAATCGATTGCTTAATGAACATTTTTTTGTTTCAGTTTACAGCTTGCTTGTACTTTGGAATACTTGTACTACATACAAGTGGTGCAATTTGAAAACCTTTACGTTTTTCATCACTACATCTATCAACTTCGCGAAAGTTCGCATCTGTAGATTCCTGAATATCTCATAGTAGTCGTTTCACACGACTGTTTCTGTCTAAGATGTACAGTTGGCTACATTAATATTATTTCAGATGTAATCTCCATACACTTCTTCAGGTAAGTCACCTTTCTATACTATTGGATAACAAGACAAGCTGATCATTTGTTTGATGGTAAGCATAACGCTGACTCATACAAATTGCAGTGCCGCTAAGATCTCTGAAACACAAAGGCTTGCGCGGCACCGCATTGCTCTCGTTACCCTGAGACATTATGTATTAAGGCTCATAAACCCAGGTATTTCACTGACTGTCTTTTATCATCAAATCGGAACAAAGTAATGCTTGCAAGGGCAGGTAGCTGTAAAAATATGTAGGCAGTACAAACTTTCAGATTTCCAAATGTATATTGCAACTATTTTCTATTTTTGCAAAATCTTTCAGTGACATAATATTTAAAAATTTGACAGTGTTAACATATTACTGCAGTCGACAGGATATGGAAATTGGGCTTCATGAGATATTTGCCCACAACGATGATATTGGTTTATGAGTGAGTTTTTCCAAATCTCAGTACGAAAACATTTATGTAGTCTCACGACTTGTAATATTTATCTCTAGCGAGATGACAGCATCCGCAGGACAATGCCGACAGGACATTTGTCTTGTCTCGTCCGTGACCGCGGATTGTCTTGGACTTCGACAGGCGAGGTCAGTGCTCGATAGTCATTAATCATGTTAAGGAATTCGACAAGAGATTAATTGAATTTCTAGGATTCTTGAATACATTTTAGAGCCTCTACATTTTAGTGAATGTTTACCTAATGGGTAAGCCGACAGGTACTCTTAGAGGTCAGCGATCACTATGCTGTCTCGGAAAAAAGAAATGTGAGGTGATAAAACAGCATAAAATATACAGTTTAGTTTAAATTTGAAAATAAAACTAACCAAATAGACCGAAATGGGTTAACCAAAACAAACTTAAATAGAAAGTATTTCTTACATCTAGAATTCATAGTAAATAATACATTAGGTACTATTTTTAACGCCTTATAACGCCCAAGGATCAGATACGTAGACCCAGACCTGTAACTAGGGAACTATAGTATAACGAGCTCCATGTCAAAGACAATTAGAGGATTTACTACTTTACGAATCAAAATTGCATTTTTTCGGGATTAAAATTCAATAGAATCACTCATCATAATAACCTTCAGAAAATATATATATAGACGGGGCGTATTTACCCTAGGGCCAAAAGGGCCATGGCCCGGGGCGGCAGGCTGCGAGGGGCGGCGCAAGCAGAAGAAATTTAAAAAAGGCTCTTATTAATAATCAATTGAATACTTAGTTAAACTCTGTTTTGTTTCTTTCGATTCAGTTTAAATGGTCAAAGAGCAACAAAGAAAAAAGTATGTTTAACTGAACCCCCGTTTAACATTGTTTCTTAATAAGAGTCTAAGGCAGAGACGATTCTAAGCGTAGACTTTGGCTTCCATATGTCAAAACTGTATAGAATTTTGACGTATGGAAGCGTGAGTCCACGCTTAGATTCGTCTCTGAATCTCAGCCTTTATCTCGTAAGGTGGTCGTGGGTGTAAGTTTGATAGACACCAAGACGCGGGGCTATCGTATATAGTGACAAGCGCGACGCGACGGCAGGGCGGTGGGGCCTGCAGGCCCGGGGCGCTGAATCCTAAAATACGCCACTGTATATAGTCATAATGAAACACGGTCTCTCAGCTTAATCCTTAATTTTGGTCCGTAGAAATGCTGTGAATGAACCAATTTATTACCATTATGGATACCAAAGGATAAACAGCAGATAACTTTTATGAAACGAAATAAGAGCGAATTAAAGTTTTCCTTGCAAATAGAAACGTACAAAAACACTATTTAAATCTAGTGATTTATCTTGCTAATGTCTGTGTAGTTTAGTTAAAATAAATTGATGTTCAAAGATGATTTTCAGTTCAAAGTTTGTATAAACAAACATGAGCCATAAAAGCTGAACCACAAAGGCAATAATTTGTGGAGTTTTTTATTCCCATACTCCATAAAAAAATAACAAATAAACCGCTGCCTCACTTCATAAGCTCTAATTTTCATCCTCCTGTTGGTTTATTAACTTTGTCACACGAAGTCGTGATTAAAACACCAACAATCCAGTAAGGACACTCCAAATTGCTATCGCTATTGACAAATGATAAGTCAAGAAAATTACCGCAAACCGTCACCAAATGAGTTAGCTACTATACAAAACAATAATAATGACGGTATTACCGAAAAAAAATTAAACACACTTTAAACCTGTGTTATACAGTGTTTAAGTCCTAAACATGCCTTAGACACGTGTTTAAATATGAGCAACCACAAATCCTGATTTAAGTAGTGTATAATCGTTGTCTAACTAAATTCTGTTGTGTCATTTCTAATCATTTTAGACGTTTATCTTTAGACACTGTCAGGCGTCTAAAAGTGGTTTTTTGTGTTTTTTATTTGAATACGCAGCTGGTGACGTCATCCTGGCATTTCAGTGACGAAGGGCCCTTACTGTTGTTTTGATCGTGATTAAAGGTCATGTCACACGGTGATTGATGAGCGAGCGTCGCCGCGAATGTGACTGGGATCGAATGATCGATAGTGTAACATCTGCGCGTCGTGTCAACGCGCCGTAGCGAGATTGGGTGTATGTGTGACATTGGGAATAGAAATCAGAGGAAGGTAATTGTCACTCTTTTCGTAGAAGAGAGAAGAGGATATTTTAACATGAATTCCTGTAAAAATAACAGAGGTAATATTTTTGAAATGTGCGGAATTTTTACTAGTCAATAAATTTTCGATTAAAAGTCTTTGTTGATGGTGTTAGTTCAGCATTTAATTTTTTAATTCGCTTGTAGCTGCAAATTCGGATTAGTCACGCGTGCTGTCATAAGTCTAATAATCTATTCTATCTATTAAATATTGATAAATGAAAATGATGTACTTATAAAATGTATTATATCAACTATTTTTATGTATTGTTTTTTTTTAGTTTGTTCCAATGTAATGACTCCAGTATCAAGATGTAAAGGGCAGCGTAGACGCTTATATGCAAACGTACCTACGTTATACGAATAACAACGCTTTTGCGTCAAACGCGCATTTCGAGCTAATCCGCGCTTGACGCAAAAGCGTTATTATTCTGACAAGCAAACGTACGTTTGCATAAGAGTTTACGCTGCCCCTTATTCATATCAAAATTATATTAATTGCAAGGCCTATACAACGACCGCAATAGCTTTATACGGATCACGCAAGATCTGCCGAGGGTGGCGACGGTAGAGAAGATATGACTCCGGCCGCTTCGTAATTATTACGAGTATATATCCGTTCTTATCTGATTGTAATCTTATATTAATCATACTAGCTTCTGCCCGCGGTTTTCACCCGCGTTCCCACAGGAACCGTGCATTTTTCCAGGATAAAAAGTAGCCTATGTTACTCTCCGGTCCATAAACTATATCTATGCCAACAATCACGTCGATCTGTTGCTCCGTTACTGCGTGAAAGAAGGACAAACCAACAAACACACTTTCGCAGTTATAATATTAGAGGGATTAACTTTAACAATCACTACGTTCACTAGTCACGTTTTCCAAGCCGTGACTTGATACTAAAGGACGTGTCTGCCCCAAGGGCTATCTTACCACAAAATTAATACTCAACACAAACCATCTATTTACACGTTTTCATCCCTCTATAAAATCGAGCCCACAGACGCATAAAAGGTCAACACCGTTATTACGTTTCTGAATATTTATCACCGTTATTTTTATGATCGTACTTCACTCATGTTAAGTGTAATTTTTATTCGGGTTGTAAAAACGTATTATATGGCGTAGTCGTCATTAATATTCTTTTCGTGTCGATGAAAGGAATTTCATACTAAAGTTGCCCTGCAAGTTGGATACACCTATATGGATATACCGCACACCGGATCCTGTAGTGGATCCAAGTCCTTTGGTGGATCCAAGTCCTTTGTTTTTTTTTGATCCCTACTAAATTCGTAATGATTTTAGATTTTTATTATCGTTGAATTGTCGGTCGCCCTTTGTTTTACACGACTGCACAAAAAAGGAGGGAAATGTTTTTATTAGAGTTCATGTATATACTACTTATATATGTGAGTTTCTTTATTACACCATAACTTTTAAATTCCTGAACAGATTCGGAAGTATGGGACGTCGTTAGAATCCTTACTTTATCCCGCGTGAAGTGTCAGTACCCAGTGGGGTAGGGCAGTCGTGTTTATTTTGTATGTAACTATTGTTACATCAATTTGTTAATAATTTTCATTTAATTTTCTTTAATTTGCATGAAATCAAAAGTTTTGTGTTTATTTTTGTGTAATTACTAGCTGCTGCCCCCTGTTGCGCACACCACGTGAATATTTCTACGGGAACCGTACATTATTCTAAGGAAAAGTAGATTATGTCACTCTCTGGTCCTAAATCTATCTCTATGCAAAATCACGTCGACTCCATTACTGCGTCAAAGGACAAACAACCTCACTTGAGCATTCATAATCGGATAACAGCAATACAATATCCAAACACGCAAAGTCATGACAGACATCAAAACTCAAACATATAATATTTTTTTCTCAAAACTTTTTGAATTGTGTATCTACTTTATACAAAAATAACTATTGTAATTTATAACTAAAATAAATCAAAATAACGGACACGGAACAAATTCTAATAAATTCACCCTATAATATTTGCAAGAGGGTAAATGACCCCAGTGACTATGATGACGTCATCCCCCCTACCTTTTACGTGAATACTGTAATTTTGATACCAATCTTGATCCGTTGGTAAGAAGACGTAGTTAGACATGTTATTATTTTTAAAAATGTTGATAGGTTTATTATTTATTGAAAAAGGAAAACATACGTTTAAGACGTATATTATTGTCATTGATGACTATTAATTATATCATATTAATTATTTATTAAGTACGGCTTGGAGTCTTTTTCGTATAAAATAAATCAATATAAAATTCTGAACCAAATCAATAAACTCAAACCCCAGGTTCCCTTTGTGTTCCCTTTGTGTTCCCTTTGTGTTCCCTTTGATGTCCTTAGAAGCAAAGCGCTTCTCGGGTATAGACGATATATGCACAATAGGTATCCTCCATATCAATGCACGTCACATTTTATATATAGGCATGTATGTGTGCGCAATCTGAGTCTAATAGCACCGGAAATAGGAGTGTATTTTTAAATTGAACTCAGCGTATTAAGAACCTGAAACCGAAGAGCGTACGGTCAGAAAAAAAATTGGCCCAGTCGAAAGCCGTTGAATGGCTCAGTGCAGTTCTTGAAATAAGTGGTACTCATTTTCTCTCTTCTCTTCTACTTGCCCTTCACCAATTTTACAAGGGGTCAGTGCAATACATCTTCACAAACATACCTATCTATTGCTCTTTAGTGGCCCCAAGTATTTGAAACATGATATGAAGAAACTGAGCTTCTTAATTTATTTCAAACATGTTTCTCAATTGTTTCATTGTTTTAAAAGATGTCATAATGATTACTATAATATTTATTGTTTTAGGGAACAACTTTTTGTAGCACCTCTAATAATCTATATCTTCTAAAATCAACTTTTTCTGCTGACGCTACTTTATATTTCATTTAATGATTGCCACTAGTTCCGCGCCAATAACCGCATCGAGTTTCAAATACCGCTCATCGTGTGCGTCCATCACTAGCTATGATTGAATCTTTTTAAAAATCAGAATAAATAGTTAATTGCATGCTCATGCAGTGCACCACAGGACTAATCTTCAAATGCAGATTCCAACATAACTCGCCCACTCCTACTCGAAACTTGATGGGTTTTTGTTTTTCTATCAATTCGAATATTCCTCTGCTTATTTTTAACCATAGAGCAATTAGTACAAAATTAACGGCTGAGATAGCCCGAGTAGACTGAAAAGTTGATATAAAACCAAACCCGTTACCTATAGACTCGAGTTGCTAAGAATCGAGTTATGTTGTAATTTACATTCAACAATACGAAGGCGAATCATGCAAAGCTAAAGGCGACACTATTCATTACTAACCACGATATTAATTATAGATATTCTATTTTTCGGTACCGTACATAAGTAACGCATCTATGCAAATAAATAAAATTAAAGTGTCTGTTTGTAACATCAAAATAACAGCTTTTTACTAAATGCATATGAAAGTATATACGGTACCTATAACAAAACAACCATTTTTTAAATTTTTGTCTGTCTGTCTGTCTGTTTGTTCCGGGTAATCTCCAAAACGGCTGGACCGATTTTGACGGGACTTTCACTGGCAGATAGCTGATGTCACAAGGAGTAACTACAGCTACTTTAATTTTAGAAACAGAATTCGGGTACCGCGCAAAAAAATAAAAACCCGTGAAACCTAAAATCTCCACGCGGGTGAAAACGCGGGCAGCATCTAGTTTTAAATAAAATTTGACTCCTGTACAACTCCACCAAAATAGCAACACATCAGAATTTATAAATAACTTAATTATCATTCAGTCTGGCAGCACCGCAATTGGGATGTTGACTGATTTTGGGAAAGTGTTTAAAACGATGCGTATGGGCCTAATATAACCCAAAATATTTAAATTTACTTTTTAAAACAACTAATATTTTAATTATCATATATTTTAAATGCCGTTTTAAATTTTGCTCCAAAACGGCAGTGACGTCACGTGTTCAATTACCACAGAGTAATTTTCTATAACACTGTAAAGTGACAAGCAAAGAGAATATAATCACTACTACCTAGTCTGTGCTACGTTTAGTGACAAGTTCATTCGATGCTTTCTGTGTATGTATTGTTATGTATTAAAATATGAGTTCTAAGTTTTTTGAGCTTATTTATTTATATATATTATATGCTTTGCTTAATTAATACACTTTGGATCTTAGAATCTACGATTACTATTATATATTCATTGTTGGTTATAGAAATAATGATTTTTAGTATAATAAGTAGGTACTTACACGGAGGTCTTCACATTTCTAAATTCAGCAGAGCAGAAATTATCGTTTGTCGAGAAGAAATTGGCCACCGTAAAACAATCAATTCTCGGCAAATTGGAATTACTTGCCTTTATGAAGCCACTTTCCATCATGGGAGAATATTCAAGAGTCGAAATAAATTTAGAAAAATAGGCGCGGAATTCACAGCACAGATAAATAATCACAGAAATCACTCTAAAATACTAAGCAGTTAAGCGCAACGAGCTATATACTCATTGGAGTTTTGGCGGGAATGCGAAAATGTGCTGTTGTTGATTTTGTGTTATTTACTAAAACCTTTGTTTTATAGAGTGTTAATGTGTAATAATAGTGGATTATTAACCATTAAGTGTTCGTAAACTTGCATGAGTGAAAGGCAAATAGTACAAAGACGACAAACGTGTATTTCCGTATTCTATCCAAAACTCCATAGAAGCTTCAGTAAACTATCCACCAATTTACTGAAGCGTCACTTCGCCTCGACCGCGCCTAGACTAAACTTTAACGTGACTTTGACGAATTTCATGCACCAAAACTAGAGATTTATTATATATTATTACTTATATAACTTGACACTAGAAAAATGCGCAAATCACGTGGAGCCAAAAACAAAACAAAAAAAATATATATACCCATTCCGATTGAAACAGTGACGTCACGGGCGTTTTAGGTCACGTGACTTCGGATTGATGTGATTACATTTTGATTATTTAATTTAAATTAAATTCCGTAAAAATAAACAAAAATATTGTGTTTAATAGGATTTCTGTCACAAAAACTACCGTTTCGCGGCAAAATTATATTTTTATTTGAATACAGTCAACAAACCAATTAAAACACGTAATAAATACTCCAGGAAATAATACACAATGTTTTAAAAGAATAATACACGACAAGTATTTAACAGGAAATGCACTAATTGATAAAAAGTACACTAAATCTTCGAAGCGAATACTTGGGCACTATTGGAAAGCACTAAGTGCTCTAGATTCCAGCTTGAGAGGCAAAAAGTAAGTCTAATTAATCTCCCGATGCGCTCCTTCCAATGTTATATAAGACCCCCAACATAAACATAAAAAAACACTATACAAAGAATTTTTTTTTATCGAGACGTTCTGGTCCTTTGCCTGATGGTAAGCATAACGCCGGCCGATAACAGTTGCAGTGCCACCTATAACTTCGAATCACACAGGCCTGCGCAGCACTGCAGTGCGCTCGTTACCCTGAGACATTAGGTATTAAGTCTCACTGGCTACTCTGCTCATCAAACCGGAACACAGTAATGCTTGCACACTACGAAAAAAGATATCGTCGCAAAATGATTACTGATGAAGAGCATATGAAAATTAATAACGATTGTGCTGTGCTATCTATACATTGTGCTAATAACCAATTGTTTAGTAATACTGAGGCTCTGGTGAGATTGTGGTCCTACTTATAAAAAAGTAGGTTACCGAAATTAAACAGCATTTTTAAAAAAACTTTCACTGATACAATTTCCACAGAATTTGAGCTGTTCATTAAACAAGCAAGGCAATTCCAGTTAAGTAAAAGGGCAGCGTAATAATATACTTTCTATATTTTCCTTCTAACGGCGAGCTCAAAGCTACAATACTTTACCGCGATACCCGGGCTTTCATTGCATTTCACATAAAACACGGGTTTATTGCAAATGGTACGACCCTGTATGTACAGCTGTAACAGTGACCGAGATAGGACTCCATGGGATGGTTCAAAACTACACCAAACTTTAGTCTGCGTAATTAGTTATAATTGTTTCTGATAAAAGATAATGTTAGTGGGAGGACTAACTCTTTTGCGAGTGTCTGTCTGGGTTGTTACCACCGCTTTGCTCGTGAAGTCTGCCGCCAAGCAGTAGTGTGCAAGCATTACTGTGTTCCGGTTTGATGAGCAGAGTATCCAGTGAAATTACTGGGCTTACGAGACTTAATACCTAATGTCTCAGGGTAACGAGCGCACTGCAGTTCCGCACAGGCCTTTGTGTTTCAAAGTACTGGGTGGCACTGCAATTGTTATGGGCCGGCGTTATGCTTACCATCAGGCAAAGGACCAGCTCGTCTCGTTACCAAATAAAAAATAAAATAAATTGAGGTTTGTTTTTTTTCTGCAAAATTTTACTTTCGTCTCCAGCTGTAAGTGATCCTCTGCGACTTCTTGATGATTGCAGTAGATTATGATGTTTGCCGAGGAGAAGGAATGGGTAGAACATGGGTAGAACCCATTCCTTCTCCTCGGCAAACACCTGGGTAAAGGTACCCAGGTGTACGAAGAAGGAGATAGCCCTTTAGCCGCCTGTTACGGCATCCACTCGGCAATAACTTTATTGCAAGGGTCCGTCTGGTTTCACTGGATACTCTGCTCATCAAACCGGAACACAGTAATGCTTGCACACTACTGCTTGGCGGCAGACTTCACGAGCAAAGCGGTGGTAAGAACCCAGATGGACACTAGCAGAAGAGTCAGTCCTCCCACTAACAAAATTAACAAAAAGCTATAATTAGTTGTAAGAAGCTTATCAACTGTCTTATTCTTATATGGTGATACGCCCCACTCAGACAGACAAATAAAGTTTTATAATATTAGCGGTAAGAAAACAACTATTTAGATTAAAAATTATGGCAAATGGCGGACAGCGGTAGTTAAATTTTGTGGCTTTTCAAGAATGGCGGCAATAAATCATTTTCGCAGCATAAATTGCGCAGTGGTGGTTAATTTATTAGTAGTTTGTTCATGTCGGCGTCGAGTTTTTAAAAATGAATATTTTGGTCAAACGTTTTATAAATTTATAGAGTGGTGGCATTAAATCCGTCCAGTTTGTTTGAGATACGCTTTTATTAATTACTTGTTGCCAAATTTCATGATTCTAGATCAATGGGATGTACCCTACAGGTTGTATTTCCCTTGCGAGTATCAATATATGCAGGAGAAACGGCCGTATCTTTGACTTGAGTATTTGATATTAATTTCAACTTGATATCTCCACGTGTTCCTGATGAAAAGGTCTTGACAGACCGACCGACAGACAGACGAACAACGAAGTGAGACTGTAAGGGTTCCTGTTAATTTTCCTTTTGAGTTTACATGGAATCCTAAAAAGACTGAATTCTTTGCCTGCATCTGTCATTTTTGTGAGAGCTACAATCTGAGAGTCTTCAAGACAAGACAAGAAATTATGGCTTCACAGACAATTTACACCGAGATATTCACACTATTGTGCACTTGCTTTTACTTACAAGTATAATTTCTTCCTACTATCGAGTATCAAAGTTAAGTGGGAAAACTTTACTTTCAGGAAATCCATTACAAAATTGGATAAGTTCGCGATACGTGTAGGTACTTGTTACGTAAAGCTTGGAAGGTAACTATTTAAAGCTCTCTTTTACATATAATCCTCCTAATATTATAAATGCGAAAATGTAAGTGTAAGTGGGAGGACTAACTCTTCTGCGAGTGTCCGTCTGGGTTGTTACCACCGCTTTGCTCGTGAAGTCTGCCGCCAAGCAGTACTGTGCAAGCATTTCTGTGTTCCGGTTTGATGAGTAAAGTAGCCAGTGAAATTACTGGGCTTATGAGACTTAATACCTAATCTCTCAGGGTAACAAGCGCACTGCAGTGCCGCGCCGGCCCTTGTGTTTCAAAGTTCTGAGTGGCACTGCAATTTTTATGGGCCGGCGTTATGGTTACCATCAGGCAAACGACTAACTCGTCTCGTTACAAATAACATAAAAAAAAATGTACTTGTTGGTTTGTTGATTTGTTGGTTTGTCCTTATTTCACGCAGTAAAAGAGCAACGGATCGACGTGATTTTTGGCATAGATATAGTTTATGGACCGGAAAGTAACATAGGCTAGTTTTTATCCCGGAAAATGCACGGTTCTTGTGGGAACGCGGGTGAAAACCGCGAACAAAAGCTAGTTCTTTAATATTGAAAAGGTTGAAAATGGCGTTACGTTTTCTTTTAGTTAGCGCTTATACTAATACTATCATATTTTACTGACTAGACTATATTATAGATATATATGGTTCCACAACATGGGTACATCAGCAGGATAAAATTGTTTAAATTGGACTTTTTTCTTCCACGTGATTAGAACTGAAACAATATAACAACGTTTTGAAAAACATAAAACTGAAAGATCACAAATATACTCATTAAAATTGCTTTATAAAAGCTACGAACCGACTTCAGTGACAAACTACTGAACCTATTTTGATGAAATTTCTATGGGACCAATCTGAAAGTATATCCTTTCAAATCAAAAAAGAATTTTCCAAATCGGTTTATAAATTGACTGAGATCTGAGGTAACAAACATTAAAAAAAAAATACCTGACGAATTGATAACCTCCTCCTTTTTTGGAAGTAGGTTAAAAAAAGCAATTAAAAGGGCTATAACTGCGCTCATTATTGCTATATTCACATCGCGCATCGTTTAAGCTTTCTTCTAAATATCATATAACAACTTAGATTCAAATGGTAACAATTTAAATTTCATTCCGGAAATAACATGTTACAAACTCCCTCTTTACTTAATGTCATCAGCGCCGTAATGCCATCACTATATCCGTACAGTTATGTGTAGAGATGGGCTGCCACTGTTTTAGCCGGATTGGCAGAGGCCGAATATTACGCCACAAGTATAATTTTATCAATACGTCTAATGCTGGTATCTTCCAAAAAACGTGCAAAGAATGTTGTAAATTGCCCAGTTTAGCCACTTTGCTGAGGTTACTTTGTAAGTTTGTAAGACAAAATTTGTTTAATAATTATGGGTTTTAATTTTCCTTTTATTTTATTAGACTAATTACTAAACGAAGTAAAAAGGTACTTTCAGTTTTTCTCGAATTTTCCAATTTTCCAGTTAACTATCCAATTTTCCTTTCCTTAGAAACATTACTTGGACAATAACGAACATTAGAAAAATACGAAATTGGTTCAGCCGTTCTCAGTTTTTATTTCTTTGTTCAATAACAGTTTGCTTTAATCTGTGGACATGCAGGAAACTAGAATGTAGCCGGATATAATGCACATCTCTAGTTAAGTGGTAATGCAATTCTCTTATGGCAGTTAGTGGCTATTAAGTTAGTTTTCAACTGAATATAATTCTGTTCCTTTTATGAATTAATTTTGTATAGTGACTGTTTGTATGTCCAAAATAGAACTGTTTCATAGACAAAGCAATTTACTTAGCTTGTTCTTTGTGTACAGTTTTATTCAAATGAGTGGGTAAATGAGAAAGTTTTATATTCTATGTATCTCATTAACCTTTTTTCAGATTATAATAATATTACGAAGACCTATTTCTAAAAGATTTGGGAGCAAAAACTTCGCTTATAAGACAAAATCCAATTTAGTGATAACTAACGAAAATGATCAAACAACCACTTAAATAAATGGAGATCTTACAGTTTTATTAACTTATTAAGTCTTTTCAAAGCTGACAAAAGAAACAAACTAATTTAAAGTCCTGAAAGCATGCACAAGACAGTTTAAAACAAAGTTCAAGAGCACACAAAAAGACATGGCTTCACACAGTCACACATTCACGTAGTTACACACAACCTGTGCATGTGTGCAGCACGCTGACAAATCGCGCGCGGTTTACGCGGGTGCTATGATTCATGCTTATGGCAAGGCGCCAGACACTGCTTGTGCGGGGGCGTTACTACGAACTCTCACACTGCTACCTTGATATTAGTGAATGTTTACTCCAAAAAATCTGAACTCAGTATTATTCTTGTCTATCTCCAAAATTTTATTAATTTAAGCAGCTCCCGGACGCCAATGTTCGGCAGTGGACGTATTTAGGCTGATTCTGACAATCATGAAGGTCTATTTGGACGCCAACTTGAACAAACAATGGTGGTCTTCTAACGATAACAAGATTAATATACCTATTCACACAATTTAAGTGTGCATGCAGGTTTTATACAAATGAAATATTTTTTCTTAAATCTACTAGACATCTAGTAATAATTAACTGTAATTAGTAAATCAGTCTACTGAGACTGATTGGAACCCGAGTACTCTATCATCATCCTCACATTATAAGTTACTTCATCAATTGGTCTTAAAAAGGTTCAAGCATTATATAGAGGTTTATATAGTCCATGGCCAAAAATGATGCTGTTGTCAATTGTCATACTCAGTTGAGGTGGCCGAGGTAAGCTCGACTGAGGTAGAGCAGAGTTTAGGAATTTTCGAGACAATGTATAAAGATGCGAAGGTTATTCTTTCAACTGTACTTATCGTTCAAATACGAAGAAAAACAGAATCATTTTGTAACAGAGTTAAACAGTATTAGTAATTCAGATATTAATTTATATGTTAAATTAAATTATCATTACTATGAAGGTACGTATTCAATATAAAGAAACATTCTGAGTAGGATGCTTTACTTCAAAGTTTTTATCATATACCTAGGTACTCAATCTTTTTGTAAAATTGGTGCATCAACGCATTGGTAATTCCCTCACGCGACAGTATTCACCAGGTCTTAAGTGGTAAGAATTTAGACGATAGTAGCACCCCTAGTTTGGTCAAATATTGGCCAAAGACTGACCAAATTGGTCGCAGTATGTTTGTCTTCAGCCAACCCCAACTATTCCACGGTTATTTTGGCGCACGTTCTTATCTGGTTTTTGTCGAAACTGTTTGTTGTTTTCAAATATTTTAGTTTGTGTTGTCAGCTATAAATTGTCAGATAAAAGTTTTATTAGGAAAAGAGATATCAAAAATGAAGTGTTTTCGCAATTATAGCACAATACATTAAACAACTTTAATTTTTTTTTTATCAAGCAATACTTGTGTTTTTTGTTTACATGATTTAATTCGTGAAGTGTAGCTGAAACAAACACCGGCAATAGTTCAAAACATCGTTCTACATAATTTACCCTATTCCTCTACTAGCTACTGATAAATAAGTAGGTAACTACCACCTACCAGATAACTTGTATGGCCTAATTTCGTTAGAAAATCTGTGAAAAAATAATTTTATGAATTCAAATCCTACACGTATTTTATTTTGACACCAATACAAATTCGTTCGAAATTCTAGAAGTGTAAAAGTTCGGTGATTTTAAAAATATTCAACTAGACATCAGTGAAATTTGCTGAGCTTACTAGACGTAAAACCTAGTGTCAGGGTATTGACTGTATTGCAGTGTCATAAAGACAGCATTAGTTTTAGTCTGTGATTCGGGTAGACGAATATTGCAGAGGCCCGCTGTTAGAGTCATTTATTTTAACTTTCATAAGTGCTTCTTTGGGGCCTATTTGAATAAAGCATTTTGAATTTGAATTTGAGTTTGACACCAGCCTTTGTGTTAGAGGCCGACGACTTATCATCAGGAAAACGGCGTGCTCGTTATCCTACGCTATAAAAAAGTCATACAAATAAAAAATAAATAATAATCATTATGTATAAACATGCTTGGAGGGAAGGAGTCTCTATGGAAACTTTGTGAGTAACACGTCTTTATAATACTTAAGGAGCCAAGTTTCAAAAAATGGGCAATTCAGAAGATTTTTGGGCTTGAACTTTCTCAAATAATGTGGCAACTTCTTCGACGAAATTTGGGTTCGCTCCACGGCTTTGCGATACGGAAAGGTCGGGGAACTCGGGCTTGGGATTGAATTAGAATTATATTTTTAAATTCTATATGGATAAGTACGTTAAAAAAACGTAGTGATAATTTGGAGCTTAGCGTGAATATATTTCAACTTAATTTATTTCCATGTTTAGAACAGTCGGCCGTTCTAGGTACCGCTGGAGTGATGACGTCGACAAGGACTTGCGCAAACTCCAAGTTGCGAATTGGCAGGAGGTGGCGCAAGACAGACCGAAGTGGCGACTCTTATTATCGGAGGCCAAGACTAATTTTGGGTCACTGCTCCCTCCTAGTTAGTTAGTTAGTTTAGACATTTTTAATACGACTTAGATTTGACTAGTTTACTGGGTGGCAGGACTAACTCTTCTGCGAGTCGTCTGGGTTGGTATCAGAACTTTGCTCGTGAAGTCTGCCGCCAAGAATTACTGTATTTCGGAATCATGAGCAAAGTAGCCAGTGAAATAACTGGGCTTATGACACTTAATATCTAATGTCTCACGGTAACGAGCGCACTGCAGTGCCACGCAGGCCTTTGCGTTGGAAAGTTATGCGTAGCACTGCGATTGTAATGGGCCGGCCTTATGCTTACCATCAGACAAACGACCAGCTCGTCTCTTTACTAAATAGTAAATAATAACTCGAATAATTTCAAAATTATTCGAGTAATCACTTCCGCTCTCTCTCTCTCTCTCTCTCTCTCTCTCTCTCTCTCTTTCTCTCTCTCTCTCTGTTTTTTACCTAAAATATTACCTTTTAAGTTTCATACCCAGCCAATTTCTAATAGTTTATAAATAAACAAGACTATATACTAAGCTTCTTAGTAGTCAATCATCATGTTAGAATAATCAATTTTGACTTAATATTTTATACTTACAATAAAATTTAGACTAGACGTAACTGGAACAATACCAAGTAATAGTTTGATTTTATAAGACTAAGTATACTAGTCTCAGCACTCCCAAAGAACCTTATTTTCTAGGTTTCTTATAACAATGTTAGGGTCTTCTTCGAATTCATGATGAAACAGTGGTACCCGAATAAATTCAAATTTATTTTTTTATTCATGGACCAAATTGTACGGATTATTAGCGGTATAAAGCAGTATTATAAGAAGTAGTTCCTGAGCTGATGATAAAAAAGTCAGTACAGACGTCGTATGTATGTTTGTTTTTAAATCAATCTCTATTTTGATTTTAGAATGTTAAATACAACTAACCATAATATCTTCAGTTAAATTCAGTTGAAATAGTGGTCAACATATTTATACTAAACTAGCAGTGCCCCGCGGTTTCGCCCATGTACCTTAAGTTACTCCTTGTAACATCAGCTATCTGCCAGTGAAATTCCCGTTAAAATCGGTTCAGCCGTTTCGGAGATTACCCGGAACAAACAACAGACAAAAATTTTAAAAATTATGTTGTTTGTTATAGGTACCGTATATACTTTCATATGCATTTAGTGAAAAGCTGTTATTTTGATATTACAAACAGACACTTCAATTTTATTTATTTGTATTTGTATGTAGTATGTACAGATAAGGATCTGTGATAGAAAGAGGTAACAAGAAAATAACATTAAATATGTAACATAAACGCATACATACTTGGTATGGACACACAGATACACAACACAAACATCCAAGGCCCGAGAATAAACTTTATGTTCACCACTTCCTTGCCACTGCCGGGGATCAATCCCGGGGTTTCTCACTTTTCAAGCATGGTTACTACCAACTTAGCCATAGACCAAGAAATTAATACGCCTAGATATGAATGAATATTAAAACATAAATACTAAATAGTAAAATTAAACCTACATACGTACCATCGCGGCATATTTTCTTGATTTCGATAGCAACAACTAACGCGTGGGAAATTATAGTATGACCTAATTGAGATGTACTGCTATTTTTAAGTTATTCAAGCCCTTGTTTTATCGGACTGAAAGTTTTGAGCGTGTCAATACCAGTTAATAAAATTTTCAGGCGGGACTCTCGAGAAATTTGAATAGCCTCAATAACTTTGCGGTTTCTAAATTATAGAAAAGCCGGTTTCACAAATTGTTCCCTAAAATATAATATTATTATAATATTATTTTGTTAGTGGGAGGACTAACTCTTCTGCGAGTGTCCGTCTGGGTTGTTACCACCGCTTTGCTCGTGAAGTCTGCCGCCAAGCAGTAGTGTGCAAGCATTACTGTGTTCCGGTTTGATGAGCAGAGTATCCAGTGAAATTACTGGGCTTATGAGACTTAATACCTGTTACGGACGACGAGTGCATCGAAGAAACGAAGATAGCTTACTGTCCCTCTCTCACAATTGTAAGAGCGAGACTCGCTCCATCCCTTTCGCACTCCTTACATTAGTATAAGCGGCTACGCCGTATTTAGCGCTCTCGCACATAGACACTAGTTGCGGAGTATTGTTTTTGTATAAGATAGGTGACGATTTTCGCATTTTTACGATCATCGGAGCAGACTACCTCTACTGTAAATAATAGAAATAAGAACAAGAAATACAGTCCACTAATTATTGAAGAAAGTGTTTTACTCTGGAAACCCCACAGTTGTGTGGTCCTTCCGAAGCCGGATCAAGAACAGCGAAGAAGCAGTACCGGTACAAGTGCCCAGTGAAGATCGTCGAAACCAGTGCAGCTGTGGTGGTCTATACGAACCATAGACCGCCGTGCAGTGCAGATCGTCGGAACCAGTGCAGCTGTGGTGGTCTATACGAACCATAGACCGCCGTGCAGTGCAGATCGT
This sequence comes from Crocallis elinguaria, assembly GCA_907269065.1. NCBI lineage: Eukaryota > Metazoa > Arthropoda > Insecta > Lepidoptera > Geometridae > Crocallis > Crocallis elinguaria. Next base: position 1,908,852 of record OU026079.1, on the reverse strand, counting down.
CGGAACCAACGCATCAGTGGTGGTCTATACGAACCATAGACCGCCGTATAGTGCCGGTGCGAGCGAGACAAGAAGATCGTCGGACTAACGAACTAATAGTCTGGCGTGACATACAGTGTCTCGGCTCGCCGAACCGGTGCGAACGAACGAGTTGGCGTCAAGACGCCGAAGATTGGCATCGAAGTGCCGAAGAACACCGAACGGTGCACCGTGCAAGCCCGACGTGTGTAGAAGATCACCCAACGGTGCAACTACGACGTGCTACGGCCAGAGATCAAGACGTCGTGACCCGTCTACGATAGTGGTTGCATTGTGCTGCACCACCGGTCCTTTCACTAGGACCGAATCCGCACAACTACGCCTGTACGGGTGTCTGGGTTGCGGGGGCCGGACTGTAGGCACTGCGGACAGCGACCGGACATTCCAGCCGGTTGCCGAGCACCCCGTATACTCTCGCATCCCTCTACAGGGTAGGACCCACCCTTACCCATCCTCACGATCCATCCCTGAGGGAGCATATCCCAGCCTCCTGGTGGGCTGGTACCTCCTGAAGGTCTGCTAGGGACGTTAGGGACGATAGGGAGGTAGGGACCGTAGGGGCGTGAAGTGCCGAAGATGCCGACTACAAGAAGCCAAGCTGCCGAGGAGAAGACACTACGGGTATATGAAGACTACCCCGCGTCACCGTCCATGCAAGCATCCGCATCCGCCACCGACGCACCGATACAGAGACGGGCCGAACCACCCGCACCTACCGCCACAACCACAACGGCAACCATGAACAGGCCAGAACCAGGCCCATCAAAGATGACCACGAACGTACCTGAGGCCAGAACGAGAGCCGCATCGGTACACTCGCAGATGTCGACCGCCAGCGCCATAGTCCGGATAAAACAGGCCGAACTAGAAGCTGAAGAACGACTCGCCGATATCCGCAGACAGGAGCTACAATTGCAAGCCACACTGATCAAGAGACGACTAGCTGTGGATGTAGCAACAATCCAAGAGGAAACGAACAGAGGAAGCATTTGTGCTGAGGAAACAGCCGACGCCGAACGCAGAGTGAGCGATTGGCTTCAACATAGTGCCAAACGGGGGGAGCCTCGAGAACGCTTCCACCCCGATCACACCGAACGAGAGCGTGGCCCAGTACCAGCGGCCACTCCAATGAACCGTGTCGCGTTCGAGGCTCGCAGACACAGATCACCCACGCCGACTAGAACAAAGGAACGAGGGATCGATCGCCTAGCGGAAGCGCTGGAGAAAATGACGCGCAGAGCACCGTCAAGACAGACGCAAGAGTTGCCCATATTCAGCGGTGCCGCCGGAGAATGGCTACCGTTTAGAGCTGCCATGAGGGACTCTACAGATCTGCACGGATTTTCACCAGCTGAAAACTTAGCGCGCCTCCGAGCTTGCCTAAGGGGAGAAGCGAGACAAGCCGTCTCCGCCCTGATGTTTACAGCCACGGACCCGACTACAATAATGAAGACACTAGAACAGTGCTACGGACGACCAGAAATGATTATAGATCAAGCATTGGAAGATATTAAGAAGCTACCACGCTTGGGTACGTCCGCCAGCGAATTGAACAATTTCGCAATAAAACTGCAAAACATTGTGACCGTTATAGCATGCCTGGATGATCGTGGCTACATACAGAATCCAATGTTGACACGGCAAGTGATCGAGAAGCTAAGCCCGCATCTGAAATCTAAATGGTGCGACTACGCTGAGGAATATAGCGAACCAAGCGAACCAGAGATCAAAACGTTGTCGCGATTTCTCATGCGAGAAGGGGATCGTGCTATGCGCCATAACTACACAGCCGCCTCAACATTTGGACCAACGCGACAAAATAAGAGCCCGACCGAAACGCAGAACCGTGGCAACAAAGTTTATGCAACCACAGAGCAAAACAAGATAGCTTGCTTCTGTTGTGGATCCGAACACACCACGACTCAGTGCAAGAAGTTACTAGCTATGCCCATAGTGAAACGATGGGATTGGGCCAAGGAAACTCGAATCTGCTTTTGCTGCCTGAATAGTAAACACAGACGGTTTAACTGCAAAAGCAAGAAGTGTGGTATCAACGAGTGCCGCCAACCGCATCACGCATTATTACATGCTTCGAAACCCGAAGCGGAAAAGGAAACTATACCTAGAGAGGAAACTGTTGTCTCGGCGTCAGCTCACGTCAAGACAGAGAAACAGCAGCAAGTACTGTTGAAAGTGTGCCCAGTTACCTTGAAGGGACGAAACGGGAAAGAGATCGAAACTTTCGCGCTACTAGATGAAGGTTCTACGATAACTTTGATCGACGAAGAGATCGCCGGGATGATCGGAGCCCAAGGCCCGAAGCAGCCACTGAACATAAACGGAGTCACGTCGAGCCAAAGAGAACCAAACAGTAGAATGGTAGATATCGACATGAGAGGACAAAGCCAGTCGAACTACCACAGGATCAAAGCACGAACCGTGAACAACTTAACGTTGGGAAGCCAGACTGTTAAGCAAGAGTTGCTCAAAGAAAAGCACTTGCAAGAATTACGTCAGTCGGACGTATGTTACTCGAACGCCAAACCCCGCGTGCTAGTCGGGGCGGACAATTGGCACCTTATAGTAACAAGAAAATTGTTAACAGGCAGAAGAAATGTGCCTGCGGCATCGCTAACCCAGCTAGGGTGGATTATTCACGGATCAGCACCGAGAAGTATAGTGGCACAGGATAAACACAATGCTACAGTGCTGCATATCCGTGACCTGCAAAGCAAACCGCAAGACTTGAACGAAATAGTCAAGGCCCATTTTAGCCTAGATGCGATCGGAATAACAGCCAAAATAAAACCGATAGCGGCCGATGAAAGAGCCAAAGAAATATTCAACAGAACAGTCAAACGGATCGACAACAGATTTGAAGTCGGACTGCCCTGGAGGGCCGATGACGTTGAAATGCCACCGAGCTACGACATGGCTATAAACAGACTGAAGGGAATAGAAAAGAAGATGGACCGATCTCCACCGTTCAGAGATGCGTATACGGCTGAAGTGGACAAATTGTTGGAAAAAGGGTATGCTGAACCATGCACCAGTGATCATAAGGACGACAAACGCATGTGGTACCTCCCGCACTTTGCTGTTACGAACCCTAACAAACCGGGAAAGGTACGAATGGTGTTCGACGCAGCCGCTAAGGCAAACGGCGTGTGTCTGAACGACATGCTATTGGATGGCCCAGATCTACTACAAGCCTTATACGGAGTACTGTTCCGATTCAGAGAAAGGCCTATCGCATTAACGGCCGATGTACGAGAAATGTTCCTTCGAGTGAAAATACGACCGGAGGATCGTGTAGCTCAACATTTCGTGTGGCGCGGCGACAACCGCACAGAACCGCCACAACGGTACGTCATGACGTCGATGATTTTCGGTGCCAGAAGCTCACCATTCTTAGCGCACAGCGTTCGAGACAAGAACGCGAGCGACCACCGAGAAACACATCCGCGGGCGTTCCAAGCGATAACCAAGAGCCATTACATGGACGACTGGGTGGACAGTTTTCATTCCGAAGAAATAGCCCAACGAACAATGGCAGAGGTACAAGAGGTGCACAGCAAAGCAGGCTTTGAGCTAGCAGGATGGAGCTCGAACCACTCTCCACTTCTGCAACAGATCCCAGACAAAGATAAAGCGAACATGCCGAAGGAGCTCGGTGCCAACGCGCACGAATTTGGAAAGGCATTGGGCGTCCTGTGGATTCCGGCGACAGATGAACTAGCCTTTAATACGGCCCTGCACAGAGTACCTGATGACGTAAAAGAAGGAATCCGCACGCCGACCAAGAGAGAAGCTTTGGGAACTGTAATGTCGCTCTTTGACCCGCTCGGATTACTTGGACCGTACACAATCACGGCTAAGATAATGTTGCAAGAGCTATGGAAAAAGCAGATAGGATGGGATGACCCACTGCCGCCGGAAGAGGCAGCCATCTTCGATGAATGGCAAACGGATCTGAAATACATAAAGAACATCCGCCTGCCTAGGTGCTACGATAAAAGCACTACTATCGTAAACAGAGAGCTTCACGCGTTCTGCGACGCTAGCGAACAAGCCTACGCGACCGCAGTTTATTGGCGCAACGTACATGAAGATGGGACAGTAAAAGTGATTCTCATCGCAGGAAAAGCGAAAGTTGCACCAATCAAAGCGCAGAGCATTCCGAGAATGGAGCTACAAGCTAGCCTTGTCGGGGCACGGCTAGCTACCGAAGTCTTAAGAGCTCACAGGACAAACTCTGAAAGCATAAAAGTAACATTGTGGAGTGATTCGAAGACAGTACTACACTGGATACGAAATGATTCGACAAGATACACTCCGTACGTCGCTCATCGCTTAAGTGAGATCGCAGAGTTAACTCGCGCTGAACAATGGCGCTGGGTACCGACCGCGCATAACGTAGCAGACGACGCAACCCGCGCAGGGAATACCCGCCTGAAAGCGAGCGATAGATGGTTCGTCGGCCCAACCTTCCTCTACGATCCAGAGGACAGTTGGCCTAGAGAAACGACCACAGACGCTTATGTGCAGCAAGAAATAGTAGCACACAGTAGAACACAAGCGCCGTTGATCGACATAAGAAGATTCTCATCCTACGAACGATTGGTGCGAAGCGTGGACGTACGGACGCGGGGTGGCATCTTCAGGCGACCTGTCAGGAGGCTCATCGTCCTCCCGAGAAAATGATGGCTTCGAAGATCTTCGCCGGGGGGAGACTGTTACGGACGACGAGTGCATCGAAGAAACGAAGATAGCTTACTGTCCCTCTCTCACAATTGTAAGAGCGAGACTCGCTCCATCCCTTTCGCACTCCTTACATTAGTATAAGCGGCTACGCCGTATTTAGCGCTCTCGCACATAGACACTAGTTGCGGAGTATTGTTTTTGTATAAGATAGGTGACGATTTTCGCATTTTTACGATCATCGGAGCAGACTACCTCTACTGTAAATAATAGAAATAAGAACAAGAAATACAGTCCACTAATTATTGAAGAAAGTGTTTTACTCTGGAAACCCCACAATACCTAATGTCTCAGGGTAACGAGCGTACTGCAGTGCCGCGCAGGCCTTTGTGTTTCAAAGTTCTGGGTGGCACTGCAATATAATACAATATAGTAAAATTGACTCTTCTGTGTAATACATATACTACCGTTTGTATTACATAACGCTTGGTGAATTTGTAAACAGAATTAGATCATTGAAACACCAACAAAAGGATTATTAAAAAATATTTATTTACCAAAATGCTGGCTGTCATTTATCAAGGTTAATGGATCAGCGGCGCAAGTACGGATCTATTCGGGTCGATAATATTCGATAAAATTGACAGTTAAAATCGATAAAGTGGGTTTTATTCGATAAAATTAACAGTTAAAATCGATAAAGTGGGTTTTATCGATTTTAACTGTCAATTTTATCGAATATTATCGAGTTTTATCGACCGAAAAGATCCTTACTTGCGCTGCAACATTGCGTTCCAGCTTTCTTTTCTGCCTTCAGTTTAGTAGGATATAGTCAGTGAAATAACAGAGCATAAGTGAGAATTATTGTCAGGGAGACGAGCGCACTGAAATGACACAAATGTTGTTGTTATTTTAAATTCTGGATGATAATATATCAATTAGCAACTTTTACTCTCGTCATTTCGTTAATAAAATCTTCACACATAATAGGAAAATAATTTGTGTTTAAGAAAGCAAAAATCCTACTCCCATCATCTAATATTCAAAATACGTCGTAAAATCCTGACGGTTAAATAGACCACATATTATAGAATATTGATTAATAAAAAAACATGTCAGACATATACGGCCTTATTACAAAAAACTCGTTAAACTCGACTTTGGTCGACAACCAATTTGTCTTCAACTATCTTTAGAGTCGACCTATAAACCAAACCTTATTACAAAAGATGAATAAAGCCAAGACAACTTAATACCAAACTGTAGCTATGGTAGAAATTATTTCCACAGATAATAAATGTCTTTATGCTACGGATACACGAAATGTAGAATTGACACAATGTACTAATTTTTATTTTGGAATATAAGTAGCTATTTTGTCACACAATACTATTTTCTAATATCGAAAAATATTGTAAGTAATTTTTAAATGACTTTTGATCATTGCGAGTAAGTCAAAACATCCTAATTAGGTATTTACGTATATGAAAAAAATGTTAAGGAGATACTCCTTATATATCCAACCTATACAATGGCACACTATGGCTAAGTAACCATAGCAACATGTTTTGTTGATTGTGTGTACTGTCAATTCTTGTAATATATTCTGTTTTTACTATGTATACTTTCGATATTATAAGTATTTCCTATATATTTTGCTAAAAGCTATTATTCTACTCATCCACGCTTTCTAATACCTCGCCACCCCTTCTTACTTTAATACAAAATATATGAATTTTTTTACGATTTGACAAGTAGAATACGTGACCGCCATTAAAATAAATGCTTAATTAACTTAGTCAACCAAGACCTAAGTGCTAATCTGCTTTTTGTAATAAGAAATTTGACAAAACTACGGTTTAAACTCCAGTTTAGCGTTAAAACTCGTTTTGTAATAAGGCCGTTTAAGTAAATCTAATTGGGACCCAACCTCAATTTGGTAATAAGTTAAAACATTTCAAGAAGTTTACTTCGTTTTTTCAAAACAAGTAACAAAAGTGTAAAAAAAATCTTTATCAAGCTCAAGTCCGATCGTGTATGGAATACTGTTCTCACCTGTGGGATGGTTCAGCTAAGTACCAGCTCGAGGCCTTGGAAACTGTTGAAAGACGAGCCAAGAGACTTATCGGCAACGATTCGCTTGTTGACGCCAGGCTCCATAGTCTAGAGCATCGACGCAGGGTTGCCAGTCTATCCGTATTCTACAGGATACATTTTGGAGAGTGTGCTATGGCATTATAGAAAGAAAGAAAGAAAGAAAGAAAGAAATTATTTATTTCGAAACTAGACACACACACACAGCTTGAGCAAGTCACAACAAAGAGAACAAAAATATTTTTACATAATATAATAGGAAATAATGAAAGAAACAGAAACAATAAACCAGACAAATAAATACGTGATAACAATACATACTGAATATGTTAATAAAATTAAGATGTGAACCGCTGCTACGATTTAATTCCACCATCCCCATTCCACCATCGGACGACAAGACGCACGGTGTTTCGTCACCCATTTATGGTTGACATACCATCTATCCGCACCAAGCGTTTCGCTTCAACGTTCATTATGCGGACAGCGAAAGAATGGAACTCATTGCCGGCATCTATATTTCCTGAATACTACAATTTGGGAGTCTTCAAGTCAAGAGTGAACAGGTATCTTCTAGGCAAGCGTGATACATCGTCGACCGCATCGTCGCTTACCATCAGGTGAGATTGCGGTCAAACGCAAGCCTATCTTGTATAAAAAAAAAAAAAAAAAGATGGAGTGGCAAGATACCCAGGGGTCTAATAAGGGTGGTGATTTAAGTATTCTAACAAAATCACTGGCAGGCAATTTTCAAGGAGTTTCCAAGCCTTTGAGGATGGAAAGTTACGAGGACTCTCCGCGGAATTCATTCTAAACTTATGGTGTAAATTAATCACACTGATTTTGGGTTAATAGCTCCGTTGTTTAAGAATATAATAGATTGTTATAATTATATCAATATATAACATAATTTAAATATAAATTATTTATTTAGTAGGTACGAAGTAGATACGGTCCACGGTTTCACCTAAGCGAAACAGGAACAGGTAACACACAGGAACAATACCACTATGGAAATGGTTTTTTTTTTGGAAAAACAAAAAGCACACTTTCATATTTTTAAGTATAGAAAGGGATAGTAAGTATTTAATTTGTTTTTGCAATAAATATTTTTCTCTCAATTTTTGCTACTATTTGCACGTCGAGCAAACTGAACGCGTAATGATATTTTAGCAGGCCCCTCTTTTCTACTGGACACTCTGGGCAAGTGCCCAAAGCCCTGCAATCGATGGCCTCACTCATGTCATAATCATAGGCTGCTGCAGAGATATTAGAGTTCTCATTAACAAGTACAATACAATTTGTGATTACCATTGATACAAATCGTGTGTTGACTCGGAACCCTGGACAGTGGACACATCCAAGAAATATTTTCCCAGAAAGATAAACACAAGGACCCGGCCAAAAACACCGCATCACAAAACATAAGCCTACCACCATAGATCAAAGCTCTGTTTTACTGCAGACAAGTTGCCGTATGACCCTCAGATTTATGGCATTATCCTGTTTATGCTTCAATAGCTTTGCTGCTTCGCTGGGCGGGCTTGATCTTTGTGATATACCGTGCCGTATAAAATGTATAAGCAGCAGTGTGTGATGAAATATGCGATTGAGTATGAAAAACGAAAAAGCGCTTTTTTCGCTTTTATTTTTTATGATATAATTTAAATATGCGTTTGCGTGATCGAACGATTGTTCGCGCAATGAACATGCTAAATCTAGATTAAACCTATGCCCATTTTCACCAACAATTCCTAAATTTTAAGGGACACCAAAAATCAATTGAGTGACACTTAGCAAAGCTCCTTAGCTTAGATAGGTGTTTGGTGACAGATTTTCAACTTGTCGATGGTAGCCAAGCAAGCATTACAAAACACACAGTCATTGGTTATATCACAATTTTTTTGAAAGCTCTATTTCATTGTTAAATTCATGCAAACCAACGACAGATCAACGGGCAATGAAATAAAAATGTGGAAAAAATTAATTCGGAAAATTAAGTATTTGGTAAAAATGCTGACACCACTACTGACCGATTATCACTACAAAACTTTTCTAATTTAATTTTTATTCATAAACGTACTTAATATTTTTTATAACTCCACTCTTGTTCTGCTAAAATTAAAGTGACACACGTATATTATATACTAGCAGTAGCATACCAATATATTATCAACTACCCTTACTGCATGTTTAACCCTACAGACGTCGCACAATTGTATGTGCAACGTAAACCCCGAGCTCAGTGTCGTCCTGTCGGCCGTCGATGTAGGACGTGTCACCGCTCGCTCCCCTTTCAACTACGTTACGAAAATAGTAACGTCTAGTGTCGTCTTGTTCGTGTGACAAAATAATAACAAAAAGTGCTAGTGGCAAAATACATTGTTTGCAAGTATAGTGTGACTGAAAAAGTGTTATTTGAATTTTTATCGGTGTGTTTCGAAAAGGATTTTCTGATGCCAAGTGAGTATTTTCGTCCCTTGTTTGACGGTTTGTCATCTATAAATAAGGATGTGGGTGTAAGGTGTTGGTTTTAGTCTATGGTTTTAGTGTCGTAACTTTATTAAGGAGTTGAAAAATTCTTGGTAGAGGTATATTTAACAAATATAATTTCTTCCTAATTTGGATTTAAATTACATAATATACGAAAAGTGTGGCTGATATGTTTTTCAAAATAATTTATCAACAAAGTTTCAATATAGCAGTCTGTTTATGCAGCATGCTTTTCGCCTTTTCGACTCAAAAACACTTAAAATCTCTTATACTTCCTGTTTTTTTATTATGCATAGTAATAGATATAACAGAACTTATGGAGTTTAAAAGACATAGGTTACTTTAGAAAATAGACCAACAACAAAAAAGCAAAGTGTTTTATCTTGTTGAAAAAACAAATAAATAAAAAATCATTAAACATTGTCTAACAAAAACAGTTCATATAATTATTAGCCTGCAAGTTATAGTTTTCTTCATAATAATTGCATAACAACATTTAATTCTATTTTCCTACCTGTACATAAATAGTACATACTTATAGCCAATTATATGTAATGATTGAAACATCATCATTGATTGATAGTACCTACACATACATGATAAGGATAATTATTTGAATATACCTATTAAACTGTCACTTTGCAATCGTCAACAACAAATCGAAACTGAAAATGCAACTGAAACCAACAAAAAGTAATAACAGGTAAACTCTCACTGAAATCAACTCCGAAAAGGCTTTATAACAGGGGGTGGTATAAATATCCCCTGGATAATAAGGGTAAGGATAAAAGTAAGCAGGCTTATTGTACATGCAAATCATTATAAAAATATTCATGAAACTCTATGTGCTATTCGCCTATGAAATATCAAGGTCGAATTCTGAGAGCTTTTGGTGCTACTTCGGTCGTACATCTTCCCTTTTGGAATATATTGACGCCTCTATGTAAGAAAATTGAGGCTCCTTTCTGTGAGAAAAGCTGAGAAAGGTTTTGGTTGGAAGCTTAGCGCGAAAGATTTTTCGTTCAGTACAAAGTATCCACTTAGGTAAGTGAGAAAATACAGTGAAACAGAAGTAATGTAATACCTATCATTTTCTTTCAAGTTCCTGAGTTCCATGAGATACGAAAGCTAGCTGAAAGAAAATTTCATAAAATAGGATACTATTAGGACTGGATTATAACACTGAAAGAATTGGTTTATTTATTTATTACCTTGCTTCTAAGACGATTTTATGTAAATTTAAATATATCTTCATACTTTGTACTTTTTTGTTCCATGTTGATTGTGAATAATGAGGCATTATCTACACAGATATATACTTTTTTTATATATTATCTAACTACTTTTACTTTTACTTATAGGTTATATGTATAGTTTATGTAATTGTAGAGTTTACTAGTTTTAGCCTAAGGAAAGGAAAAACAAGTAATATACATAGGCATCGTGCACTCATCACCGTCTCATGACCCTTGAGAGCAGGCGCACTTTGGCTGATATGTGTTTTTGCATGGTGTATGTAACAATTACATAGATTGTACAGAATTATTGTCAAAAATCTTGCGTTTTTGTGTCCCTAAAGTTCGAACTCGACATACACGTCTTTTTGCCACAAGGCAAACAAGCACTAATTATGCTCAGAATACCCTTGTTAGTAGATTGCACAGGAACTACAACAGAAAATTTGATGATTTAGATATTTTCTATGAGAGTAAGATGAGTTTTAAGCGTGGAATCTGTAAATTACTCAATGATGACTCTGGTAATAAAAGTAAGAACTAAACCTTCTATACACGCATACACTACATACACACAGTACACACATCATACATATACAGTACACACATCATACATACATACACACACACTCACACATACATCTACACTATCATTCACAACTCACACCTTAGTGTTTTTCCTGGTTCCTTGTCTCTTAAGAGGCTTTTGCAGTCAGGAAAGCGCTAATATACATTAATCCTTATACATTAACCCCATTATTCACAAGCACATCTACATATGCACAATTTATTGTAATACTTAGATATATACTTCATAATTGATAGTCGGTCATACATCTTTTAATTTTATTTGCAGTAACTTATAAAATGTAAAACCATTATTGGCTTTAGGTAATATATATAAGTAATGTTAAGATTTTTAAGAGCTGTGGTTTTTATGAATAAATAAATAAAAATAAAATAAAAAAATACATAATCTGATATCTGTATATTTTCGTTTTTCGTTTTACAGTAACATGAATACGTAACACAAAGTATGATAAATTAACTGCTGAATTATTTTCAAGAGCTGTTTGGGAAAAATATTATGTTATGCTGTTGAACATGGTTAAATTCACAAAATTGTAGCAGAAAAAATAATTTCACTGCAAGTGTATTACACATAAACACATACTGTTATAGTAATAAAGTACTTATTTATGTGTACTTACTTAGATCTATCATGTATCTTCCCTATGCATATAAAGTTTCATTAAAATTGGTTCATTAATTTCGCAGACTTTGGACTTGAAGTATTAAAAGCTATTAGGCGTAAATGCTCTTAAGATCAGACAATGGCGTCGATTCTGTCATCTCACACCTAAACCTAATCTTAGTTTCAATCTCTCTTTCTAAATGAGAACATTAGAAAGAGACGGAATATATTTTGGACCAGTCAAATTAGCCCACTTGTTTGTGTCTAGTGTAAATTGAATTCAATGAATTTAGCATCGTCTAATTTATAAAGGATGGAAAATATTTCACAGATCTAAAACCAAGATCTGTCAAACATCTTCCATCTCTTTCTCATGCTGCGTTGAAAGAGAGCGTAAGTAAAGTTATGTTTAGTTAAAAAACGACGAATCGACTCCTATATCACTACGTTACCTAAAATGAATCAAAACAAATTGTAATGAAATTATTATTTGACAACTGTCAAAAGCCGAGCAATTGTGAAAAAAAAAACGTAAGATTTAAAAGTGATTCACAAGTGATTGACATAAATACCCACGATATAAAATACCTGTCTGAAAACATTACCAAAAACCGTACACATATTCTAGCATTTTTATTTAGATTGCTCATTTTTGTAGGTGTTTACGACGCACCATTAAAAGTGGGCTTTAACGTCCCAAGGGTTAAGATGTGACTGAAATAAACGGGCCAAAAAGGGACGAGTCGCAAAAAACGGCCCACCTGGTGGTAGTTAAAGCAGTCCCACTTGGAACATGAAATACGTCAGAAAGCGACAAGTTACTTTGTAATATGTTGAGAAAGTACTCGTACTTTGATATAATTTAGACGTTGATACTTGATGCCTATGTTCCAAGTTTTGGCGCAGTTACATAATGTCTCTTAAGGTTTTGCGACATGTTTTATCATGAATCATGGTTCATTACCTTCCCCAAAATCGATTTTACTTGGTGTTTACTTACTAGCTGCTGCCCACGGTGCCGCGTGATAATTTCTCCTTTTATGACTTATTCAAATATATGTTATACTAGCTGTGCTCCGCGGCTTTACCCACGTAGCCTAAGTTGCTCCTTGTAACATCACCTATCTGCCAGTGAAAGCCCAGTCAAAATCGGTCCAGCCATTTCGGAGATTACCCCGAACAAACAGATAGACCGACAAAGTATTATCAGTACCTACTATTATAAGAGGTTCCGCTGATAAATAAAACTCTTCAGTTCTAAAATTTGAAGCTCTCAATGAATGCTATCAATTAACAAAAGTGCTCTCAGCATTGTTTTGTTTTAATTGGTTCCCGTATTGTTCGAGTTCCTAAATTAACTTCAAAGTTGATTTTGAACGGAACAAGCAACTAAATGCGATTCAATGGTACGTTCCTATAAATAGAATCTATGTAATAATTATAATCTCACATTATGAAAAAAAACATTCCATCATCTTACTTTCATTATACTATTATCAGCCTCTTACCATCCTACTGCTGGTATACCGGCTTTCTCGGATTCGGCCAGAGAGAGTTATGGGCCATAAGACACCACGCGGGCCCAGTGTGGCTTGGTGGATGTCACATACAGGCCACTGTAAAAACTGCTTCCATTAAAAAATGGTCACAGCTGTTACATCTGGAAATTTAGAAACTAAAAAGAACAAAGACAAGGCCATCATAGATTCCTTGGGTTTGCTACATTATTTTTCATATTCTCTTGCTATTTCCAACCTTTGATGGTATCGTAAAATTTAGTAACTCAACTGGTATCAAAAGACCTAAGCAAGCGAATTTATTCGAATTTAACATAAACGCTTACACACTCATACCCCCGCACTAGGATTCCCTGTGTCGCAGGTGGCATGGACATACACAGAAACACATCACAAACATCCAAGACCCGAGAACAAACTTTATGCTTACACAAAATCTGCCCCGGCCGGGAATCGAACCCGGGACCCCTCGCCTTGCAGGCAGGGTTACTACCAACTTAGCTACGGAGCTGTCATTTGATTCTATTCATAAAATGCTTTTTACAAAAATACGGCAACTCAAGAAATGATCATGTAAAATACTTGGGGAAGCAAGTGGCCTCAAAGCGGGGAACGTTTCGACGTTTTATTTTCGCTCCATTTCGCGTTGTACTCAAGCACTTGAGTGCTACATACAAGGATGTCAATATTTCTAATGACAGTACTGAAACTTAGTGTAAGTGGATTAGACCCCGCCCCACCACCCACGCAAATTCAATCAAGTTATTTATGAATTCTGAGTCGCGATTTTCTAGCGATATTCTCTTTAGTAATTCAATTGTTTAGGTTCCTCTAATTTTCATTTAAATTTCTATTCGACGAGACTTACGCCCTTATTCATAAAAGCTGAATAAGATAATCTGTGCTGAAACTGCTCTGTCAACTTCTCGTTGACGGAAGCTGTTACGAGTGAAAACGAGACAAAATACTTTCTAGTAATTAAGTTACGGAACGTTTATGAATAAGTGCTATAATGTTTATTTAAGTTTACTAGAGTTTTTCATTATTATAAAACTATCGCTATGATTGTAGATAATACTAGTTTTTACATTAGGCATATTTAGATGTATTAGGTGATGAGTATCTGTTGACGTTGACAACATGTGATAGATAGTCATCACTGTCAGGGCTTGTCATTTTGACAGGACTCGGCGTCGGCACCTGCCACCATGCTGAGATACGGGTTGTTGTTTGTAAAGTGTGAAGTAAATACAAGGTTATTTTAGTATAATCCTTGTTTCATTTCTGAGTTAAAGGCTTAGTTCTTCAGTACGGGTCAGTTTGTTTTTTTATAAAAGTTACTATAGTAACAGTAGCCAAAGCTGGTAAATACGATGATAATACTCTTCTGCGAGTGTCCGTCTGGGAGGATACCATGCTTTGCTCATGTAGTCTGCCACCAAGCAGTAATGTGCAAGCGTTACTGTGTTCCGGTTTGATGAGCAAAGTAGTAAGTGAAATTACTGCTTATATGAGACTTTTTTTCATAATTTCTCAAACTAACGAGCGCAATGCAGTGAAGCAAACGACCCTCGTTAATCTCGTTATTCATTAGTATAAACTAAACCTTGGTAAGTGAAACATGAGTCACTGTTATTACGTATACTATACACAGAAATGTCAATAAAGTAGTGACGTGTATGAAACATATACGATGTTATAAGTCAGATTGTAAGGTTCAATCAACTTATACGATAGTTCCTGGCTAAGTCTGTCTATAAGCTGACTGGAAGTATTGAAGAAAGGTCGTTCGGATAATTTCGTAAGCCTTTGACATGTGACTAGTTCTGGAAGAATAACTTAGGTACTATACTAGTCTGTGTGGAATAATAATGATCAATCATAGAATTGTGTGTGTATATATTATATTAGAGAAAAACAAAAAGATGAGCTACACTAGACCTACACTGTAGCGCGTCTAAGGGGCATATTAGACGCTTATGCACGATTGATGGTTATGCATCAGTCATGGACTACGGGAAAGCCACGATGACAGTCGCGTGTACGACCTATACCCAAAAAAATAATTTCACAATCATTGCGTGTTCAGTGCAAAAGATAAAGATAAAGATTATTTATTTGTTAAGACAAGGAAGATGCGGTAAATACGCGGTGGTGGGAAACTGTTGTATGTAGTGGAGCAGTCGTCACTTTGAGCCCAGTCAAGACTTCGAGGGCGTGAAAGAGACAGCACTATCTGGCCGTATTGCAATTCTTGTCTGTTTCTCGGTTTCGCTTCAAGCCGAGCGTGAGCATGTAATACCTCGTAATCCACCCTTGTTGCAAACGCATGGTTATTTTGACAGCAAAACGCAAATGTGCATTAACATCTAATGCCGCCCTAATGATTCGGCCCACGTTAACTGAGAGAAAATTTTCCCCTCAAAGATAGATTAGTAATTAAAGATTTTAGTTGTTTAAAGTTTAATTTAATTTGATCTTTTGAGTTTCCATGCTAGCGATATGAAAATGTCAAGACACCGTAGTAGTTAGGTATACAAAGAAGGTTTGTAACTACTTTGTGGTTTTTGATTAAATTTGAATTGGAAAGTTTGTGATAAATTGTCCCAATTCCCAAGGCATAAGTTCACACGTAGTTTGGGGCTCACTGTCGACCTTATGAACTTGTAAATTGAAAATTGTTCTTTTGAGATGTCAAACTATTTAGTTCTTACCAATTTTTGCAAGAAACATTTATTATTTTTCTATTTTGTTCTGTAAAAAATACTAAGACGCCCTTTTTTAATAGCATACAGTTGAGACATTAACTAACTAAGAGGGCGCAGTGACCCAAAATGAGTCTTAGTCTCCGATAATAAGAGCTGCCACTTCGGTCTGTCTTGCGCCACCTCCTGCCAATTCGCAACTTGGAGTTCGCGCAAGTCCTTGTCGACCTCATCACTCCAGCGGTACCTAGGACGGCCGACTGGTCGTTGACCACTCGGCCGTCCTTGGTACGCTCGTTTCACTGCCCGATCTTCTCCCATTCTTTCGAGATGTCCGAGCCAGCGAAGTCTGTGGGCTTTTATCTCGCCGATGATGTTTGGTTCGGCCACCAGATCTTCTATTTCTTTGGGACATTGATGAGATAAATATATATTTTCTATATATTCTATAGACTCAGTCATAGAAATGACTATATTATTTTAGCAAGAGTTGTGAATGAATTTCAGGCAGAGAGTGGCTGGCTATATAATGCCGGGTACAGACCAAGTGAATGCGAACGAGTGAAAGCAAGAGAGTGAGGTTATACACATCAAAATATTCTCTATTTTTTTTCGAACCACGTTCGAAGACAACGAAGGCAACCAATTGCGTTGGTTTCCTTCTACCATCTACGTTGGATTGTACGTTTTCGTTCGTTAGCCTTGATTCGTTCTCCTTCACTTAGTGTGCACCCGACGCTACAAAACAAAATAGGCTAAGATAGAAAATTATTTATATCAAGCCACTACGGGCGTTAATTGGCTATTTGCTAAGTTTGTATAGTCATTCTTGATCGCTTAGTCTCCCACTCTTGATTTTATCAATATTGAACAGATGGTTTCAATTGATGTCATGGGCCTATAGTCCCTATATAAATAAGTCCGCTGCATTATTGCTCTCGGACGCATTATGTACCAATCTCAACGCGGTTGTTTTGGTGACATTTAGGTATAACCCGTCGTAAGAGTCAAAGTTCAACTCTTTATTTCCTGGCTTCTGTGGAATGTTCGCCACAATTTCGTTAGAGTCTTAGTACACAATTTTGGAATGACATCTGGTCGCAGCTTTATAAGTGCAGCAGCGCATTGGGCCACTAAACACGGCAACTAAGGGACAGCGTAGACGCTTATGCAAACGTACGTTTGCTTGTCAGAATAACAACGCTTTTGCGTCAAGCACGCATTTCGAGCATCACGAAAAAGCGTTTTGATTCTGACAAGCTTATGCCAACGTACGTTTGCATAAGCGTCTACTCTGCCCCTAACACGTCCACAACGTGCGGACAAGATTTTTCATATATTTTATATAGCATCGGCGCACACTGTGCGTTTGAGTGGCCGCGTCCAAGACACAAGCTGAGGCAGTTGCCGCGTTTGTGGCTCACATCCCGCGCACATTCGAATAAAATGCCGGCTTCTTTCCACTTGCACAAAATAGATAGAGAACAGAAGGGGCGGTAAGGACGGCCGGCTGGCCACAAACCAGTAAACAGATTTCCAACTTGGTGGGGGTAGTTAGCCAGACCAGCACTATAAAAAGCCACACTACTAGGCTACGGTTTCATCGCAAAGTTTTCCTTCATCGAAAGCTCTAGCTTCTAGGATTCGAACCAATGACCGACTTCGACCTTTTCATTATACAAAAGTGTAGTTTTTTTTTTCGTTTCGGTACCTTGAAAATCTAAAGGATTGTAACGAGGTTGATTGGAAAGACGTTTTCTTCACAATGGCGTTCATTTCTCTCTCTGTCACACTTATGCTATCTATATTTTGACATTGACGTTTCACTAGCATGAACATTAAAAATTATTGCTTACAGGATTATTTCAGACTTGACATTGGCGAAATTGTGGTTAACATTCCACAGAAGCCAGGAAATAAAGAAAGAAGAAGAAGGATTATTTCAAGACGACATCTTACTCAATCACCACAAAAACTTTTAGTAATACGAAGCCACCGTTTATCAAAAGCAAAAGTAGTAAAAAATAGTCCGTCATACCAGTGATCCGATCAAAAGAATGTATATTTTTCGGGTAAACTATCAAAACATCAGAATCTGTACAAGTAAAGGCACAAAACAGAGAGATTAGAAGGGATGCTTAGTACTTGGCGGGCTAATCGGTCACGTGAGCCTACATAGTTCAAAGAAATTTAGAAACAAAGAAAATAGGCTCGAATCCTGTTGGCTGGGAAATTTTTGAGATGTATGTTATATTTATGTGAACATCCCGCTTAAGTTGATAACACACACACACACACATTTTTTTTTTAAATTGTATTTGGTAGCGAGACGAGCTGATCGTTTACCAATTGCAATTGCAGTGCCACTCAGAACTTTGAAACACAAAGTCCTGCGCGGCACTGAAGTGCACCCGCTATCCTGAGACATTAGGTATTGAGTCTCATAAGCCCAGTAATTTCACTGGCTATTCTGCTAAAACAAAATAAGAAACAAAATACATTTAATTTCAGAAACCGCAACATCACATTAGAACATAAGAACGCAATACAAAATAGATGAATAAGCAATTAACAAAGTAATGCTGTGATGTCAAGAATGAGTCCCAACTCAGCACACAACTAAGCTCAATGATCCTAGTCACTAATGTACAGTCGCGAGTCTTTTGGAACTGTTTATTATTTCCTTGACGCGGATGGCGTGAGGTCACGTGACTGTTTAGCGCGCTGAGTACTAAGCATCCCTTCTGCTTTTTCTCTACTTTGTGATACGGCTTGTTTACATACCTGTCAGTTTGTTGTCTGATAGAAGTTTCCCGAAGTAGGCTTGTTCGACTGAGCAGCATCAAAGCTGAAGTTATTAAAGGATAAACTTATTGAAGGAAAACAACTGTTTATATTGGCAGACGTCTCGTGGGCTCTCAAGTAAGAAGACGGCATGAGACAGACAGAAAAGGCTATAGGAGATATTAAAAAAATGTAATATTAATGTTCTTATTCACAACATAAACTAAAATTACAAATTTATAAAATTAAACTAAAATAACTATACTTTATACATAAGTCCTAGAAAAAGGCGAATTTACAAATTAATAATCCGCTCCCAGTAGGTAATGTTTCCGTTACACTGGCAGCATTGCCACGTTGAATGGCAAAGCTTCGATTAATTTGTGCTAAGTGGTGGCCAGAATTTTGGTTGTGAGTTTGGTCACGTGTGCCTTCGACCAAATTCCCTGATAGGTCTTTAAAAACTTGATTGCTCTAGGTCCCCACGGTCCAAGTGTCTCCACCTGGATCAACTGTATTTGCTTCTTGACATTTATTGAAATCAATAGTTTACGCTTATGTTTCCACCAGGTGGTAGGACTAACTCTTCTGCAAGTGTGCATCTAAGTGGGTACCACCGCTTTGCTCGTGAAGTCTGCCGCCAAGCAGTAACTTGCAAGCATTAATGTGTTTCGGTTTGACGAGCAAAATTGTCAGTGAAATTCAGCCTTATTATGCCAGAGAGAGTATGGGCCACAATCCACCACACGGGCCCAGTGTGGCTTTGTGGATGTCACATGTCCTCGAATTTTGTATCTTGAACATGCGGGTTTCTTTACGATGGTTTCCTTCACCGTTTTAGAGCGAGTGCTATAAATCCGCACATAGTTTGATGTAAGGTGCTAAGCGAGCCGAGATTGGAACCATGGTGCGTCGGAATGAAAGTCACCCAAGTTCCCACTCAGCCACGCTCGCTCATTAACGTAACAAGTATTAACGTAACGAGTAACTTTAATTTATCAAAAGAGAATTTATTCCAGAGCCGTCGGGCTTTCAGTACGTCTTGTCGGGGCCAACTAAAGAAGAACCTCATTTCGCTGCGTCTAAAGCACGTAGCTCACGTAAGATTCCTAAAGAGCCCCATTTATAAGACATTATACCAATGAAAAGATCGAATTGAGCGAAGCAACTCTAAACGTTCGAGATTTTATCTTGATCGTCCGAAGTGGATAACATACAAAAGTTGTTCGTTTCCGGGCATCTCACCCGTCAACCCTTCCTTTGAAGTTCCTTTTCAAATGGAAAAAAACATTTCTGTACACGTTTACTACCATGGGACTAAATGAAATTTTTGATGCGAGTGGAGTCCAATCACAGGGTGATGTTATACTTTACCAGTTGATATGAATAACTCTTCTGCGAGTGTCCGTCTAAGGGGTACCACCAATGTGCTCGTGTAGTCTGCCGCTAAGCAATAGTGTGCAAGCTTTACTGTGTTCCAGTTTGATCAGAAACGTAGTGAAATTACTGGGGTTATGAGACTTAATGCCCAATTTCTCAGGGTAAAGAGCGCACTGCAGTTCTGCACATACCTCTCAGATATAAAAGATTGCAGCTGCTAAATATTCTGCTGTTTGATTTGATAAAATATTACTGGTGATGAAGGTAGATGAACATATTACTGAGAAATTATGAAATTATTACTGGTGATGAAGGCAAATGAACATATTACTGAGAAATGATGAAAATATTACTGGTGATGATGGTGATGAAGGTAGGTGAGAAGGTAGGTGAACTGAATGTAGCCACAGTAAGGTGGTAGGGTAGTAGGTATTTCCCCAGTGCGTCTCTAGTTAACTACCATCCTCCCAGTTTAAAACAGGGGGCTAAGCACGCTAAACAACTGAAATTACGATGGCAGTGGTGTCATTATCCCTCACAACTGGCAATAGTGCCAAAATTCGGTAATGACATCTGTCAACTATGTTGTTATTTCCGGAGGGAGATTGATATCAAAATGATTTACCAAACTGCGGTAATGGTGATACTACTGGCCATCATTGTGGTTAGTGCGTTACCAAAAGTGTCAGTTGTCGTCACAATGAGCACAAACCATTACTATTATGACCATTGTGGTTTAGTGTGCTTGGGCCCCTGCTCGACAAGTGCCAATCGGTGTGTTCCGGTAGCTATATTTGAGCCAGTATCTAGTCCTATTATTTTCGCGTTTTTATCTCCTTCGGCTACATCGTTACCTAAGACCAGTAGAATAATAGCCAAATATTAATTAATAACTTAAAAAAATAGTCATTCATATTTTCATGTGCGCCAAGCCAATATCTTAAAGTGTTTTTGTGTATAGGAGTAGACCATCTGTACTAAATGCATATTCGTAATGTTTTCAGTTGCAGACCCTGTTTTCCCGCATTCCCGTGAACATGATGCTTGCAACAGCGTCGAAATATCGGGAGCTCACCAGCTTATAATTAATTATCAGCCATCTACGCTCCCACTGCGGGGATACCGGCCTTCTCTCAGAGAGAGAGGTTGGGCCATACTCCACCACGCGGGCCCAGTGCGGCTTGGTGGATGTCACATGTCCTCGGACTTTGTGGTTCTTAATACAAGTGCACCTAAAAGTGCACCTCACAAATATACGTGGCCTGCACTCAAACCTGCAACCGGTCCACCACCACCTCGAGACCAACAAACCACACTTATTCTTCTTGACGGAGACGCAGATTTTATGTCCATCGGATACGGCGTACTTGGATTACCCAGGATACGTCCTGGAGAACCATTTCGTCCAACGAGCTGGTGTATGTGTGTACGTACGTGATGACATCTGCAGCCTGCGTCTTCGGAATTTTGAACACCCCAAGTTTTCGGTGATTTGGATGCTAGTGGACACTGGCGTCGAAAAGACTATTTACGCCGGAGTTTATCGATCACATAGTGGTGACCGGGAGACAACTCTGCTTACGAAGTATCTTAGTGAAACAGCTGATTTGGCCCAACAGCGTTACCCTTCGGCTCAACTTGTGTTTCTGGGGGACTTCAATGCCCACCACCAAGAGTGGCTAGTCCCGCACCAGTATACCGACCACGCTGGCAGAGAAATTCGTAAGCTCGCATTGGCCCTAAATCTCTCGCAACTGGTCCAAGAACCGACTCGAGTACCCGATGTTGATGGCCAAACTGCTAACTGCCTTGATCTGCTGTTGACGACCGAACCAGAGCGATACTCAGTGTCAGTGTCATCCCCTCTTGGTAGCTCTGACCATTGCCTTGTGAAGGCCGTTTCTGTATACTCCCCCCCTGATCAGAGCCCAAAGGGCATAAGGCGTGTGTGGAGATACAGTTCTGCTGACTGGGATGAAATGCGACATTTCTTTGCATCTTATCCTTGGCGGCAAACATGTTTTTCTTCTGAAGATCCGACGACCTGCGCGAACGCTGTCACAGAAGTGGTATGTCAGGCAATGGAATACTTCATTCCATTTTCCGATAAATCCATATCCAGCAAAGCTCGTCCATGGTTTGGAGCAAACTGTGCCCGCGCTGAAGCGCAAAAACATGCGGCATATTTAGCCTGGGCTGACGCTCGCAAGCGTAAGGACTCGGACTCTCGGATTAAGAAGAAATCTTATAACATTGCCGCCAGGAACTGCAAAAAGGAATTAAAGAAGGCTCACTTCAACCACATTAGTCAAATAGGGACCAAACTAGCTTCCTACCCCGCTGGTAGTAAAGCTTTTTGGTCCTTGGCAAAATCGGTTGAAGTGAACTTCTGCCGTCCCTCACTACCTCCGATGCTTAAGCCTGACGGTTCACTAGCTCACACTGCTGTAGAAAAAGCAAATCTGTTTGCTACTCTCTTTTCCGAAGCATCCCGTCTAGTCACTAATGGCGAAGTACCTCCCTGCCTCCCACACTGCGGGGTATCCATGCCCGAAATTCGTATTCGTCAGAAAGAGGTACTTAAAACGCTCCGTGGTCTAGACGTTAACAAAGCTAGTGGTCCTGACGGTATACCAGCTATTGTACTAAAGACCTGTGCACCAGAGTTGTCTCCCATCCTTACACGTCTGTTTCGCCTTTCTCTAGAAACAGGTAAAGTCCCAAAGAGCTGGAAGCTTGCAAACGTGCAGCCTGTACCAAAAAAGGGTAATCGTGCTGAACCTGTCAATTATAGGCCCATCTCAATTACCTCTTTACTTTGTAAAAGTATGGAGAGGGTTATCAACAAAAGGCTTCTGGCGTACCTTGAAGACAACGATCTCCTCAGTGACCGACAATATGGATTTCGCCGAAACCGGTCTACTGGGGATCTTCTAGTGTATGCCTCTCACATACTTAGCGAAGCCATTGAGATGCATGGGGAGGCGCTTGCAGTTTCCCTAGACATCTCAAAAGCATTTGATCGGGTTTGGCACGACGGTCTTTTAAGCAAGCTCCCATCCTTTGGATTACCTGCTGGCTTGTGTACTTGGATTTCGGATTTCCTGAGGGAACGTTCGATTAGAGTGGTCCTTGATGGCTGCTCTTCCGAGCTTTTGGCAGTTGACGCCGGCGTACCTCAGGGGTCAGTTCTTTCAGCAACACTTTTCTTACTTCACATTAACGATCTGTTAAAACCCGGTACCTTTGGGTATGCAGACGACAGTACGGTTGTTGAAAGATTCATGTCCGATGCCCGTGTCAGTAGCGTTGATCTTGAATGTGAGAGAGAGGTTATGGTCGAGCGTTTGGACTTAGCCTTGAAAGCCGTATCCGATTGGGGTGATGACAACTTGGTTGAGTTTAACGCTTCCAAAACGCAGGCGTGTTTGTTCACTGCGAAAAGGAGCCAGTTTCATCAGTCTCCTACTTTCCGTGGCGTACCTATACCAATAGGTGACCATCTAGGGCTTCTGGGTCTTGACCTCACGTCAAACCTTAACTTCGGGTCACACATCGAGTCTAAGGCCTCAGCTGCTGCTAAAAAACTTGGCATTTTATCGAAGGTTAGGCGGTACTTCTCATCGGCACAGCTTCTTAACCTCTATCGAGCGCAAGTCCGGTCCTGTATGGAGTACTGCTGTCACCTTTGGGATGGGTCTGCTAAGTACCAGCTCGAGGCTTTAGACTCGATTGAACGGCGTGCAAAAAGGCTAATTAATGACGACTCTCTCGTCAAGGGTAAACTGCAGAGCCTGGCACATCGCCGTGAAGTCGCAAACCTATCGGCGTTTTATAGAATATACCACGGAGAGTGTGCGCAAGAACTTTACCACTTGATTCCCCCATCACCCTTTTTCCACCGCACAACAAGACGATCGGCTGGGCGCCACCCCTTTATGGTGGAAATACCACCAACTCGTACGAAGCGATTCGCCTCTTCCTATATAATAAGAACTGCTAAGGAGTGGAATGCTTTGCCGTCGTCTGTGTTCCCTGAACGTTATCATCCGGGTGTGTTTAAGAATAGAGTGAATAGGTATTTACTGGGAAAGCGTGCTACATCTTCGACCACATCGTCACTTCACATCAGGTGAGATTGTGGTCAAACGCTTTACCAGTCCGATGTAAAAAAAAAAAAAAAAAAAAAAACATGCCGGTTTCCTCACGATGTTTTCCTACACCGTTTTTGAGCGAGTGTGAATAATCCGCACATAGCTTGATATAAGTAATTGGTGCCGGCCGAGTCGTGATTCGAACTATGGTGCGTCGGATTGAATGTCGCACAAGTTTCCGCTTGGCCACTCTCGCTATTACTACTCATCTAATAATCACGGTAAATATCCCGTTACAATGTATATAAAGCTTCAATGGTAGATTCTATAGATGCATCTCTTTAACAGAGGCGAGCAACATTACCTTTTGTAATACGCAAGAGCATTTCAAACACCATAAGTACAGATCAAGAACATCCACTCGACAGGATAAAGATCAAAATGTGAGATTGGGCACAAAAGTTCCTTGGGTGCTGTCGATCCCTGCCTTTGATGTAGAAGCCATTGAAATGTAAAAATGTTCCGTATCTCTGGCTCCCGATTGTTATGGTTTTGAGATGTTTTGAAGTACAGGTGGCGACGATGTTAGGAGTTTTAGAGTGGTGAGGGGTAGAGGTTTGTTTACATTATTATGTAGATTGTAGGTATCGGTGTAAAGCTGGTTCCCGCTGTAGACTGGCTTCTTCTTTTAGAGTCAATGGTAACTTATATTATTCTAGAAATATTAATGGCTGGAGCTATCTGTTCACCGCATTGTCAGAGGCAGCAGTGAGATTATCTAGTGTGGTTGGGCACGTAGGGCATGGCAGTAGATATTGGTCTATTGTTTGCTTTGGGCTCCAAAGTAAAAATAAAGTAGTGTACTACACAAGCAACACAAGATGGAAAATCTCGTATTCACGAAAGAATATACTGGGTTCGCTACCTACTGGTAGTGTGCAAGAACTTTTCGATGGATATAATAGGCTTATAACGCCTATACATGGTCACACTATATTTTTAGGTACCTGTTAAAATTTTTAAACTGTCATGGTCATCAACACTGAAAATTCAGAGAACTCCAGTGCCAGTTCTCCCGTGATCATGGCGTTTGCAACAGCGCCGAAATATCGGAAACTCAAGTCAAATAATATAAATGGTAAATATCCCGTTTCTAGTGATAATTTTCAAAGACCTGTTAAAATTATTTTTCTTATTTATTTTAAAAACGAGACATTGGTGCCAATTCTATCATTACATACCTAAACTAATTTTAGTTTCGTTCTCTCTCTTTCCAATGCATAACACGAGAAAGAGACGGAAGATGTCTGACAGATCTAAATTTTGTTTTAGAGCTGTCAAATATCTTTCGATCTTGATAAATTAGATGCCACTGAATTCATTGCCATTAAATTTACACTAGACACAAGCAAGTGGATTAATTTGACAGGTCTAAAATATATTCCATCTCTTTCTCATGTTATGCATTGGAAAGAGAGAGAGGGAAACTAAAATTAGTTTAAGTATGTAATGATAGAATTGACACCATTGTAAGTATCACTACTGTAATTTCGGTTAGCTAAAATGGCGATAGCCCACGCCTCGTCAAATATAACATTAATTTTACTTCCCACTGATCTAATAAAAAATATCGGTTACAAACGGCTATTCCAAACCTTCCATAAGTCATGTTATACGGATATGTGGGATATACGGAAATAAGACCGTATACCGTGAATTTTCCGACAAAAAAAAAACCGTATTTTTTTATTTTCTGTTCCTTCACGGCTGACTGACGATCGCGTTGTTTAAACGTTATTGTTCAATGGTTTTTGTTATGGAATAATTCCCATCCATTGTCTTATGAACTGCTTTACTGTTATACAAGAGTTATTATGAGAACCATCGAACGGTTTTGTTTTTGTTCGATGTAACTTTAGCTGTTTGTAATTCCGCCAATTTTGGTCTCGATGCTAGTGGTGTCAGCCCTAGCGTCAATTCTTCCTTTTTTAACCGACTTCCAAAAAAGGAGGAGGTTATCCATTCGTCGGGTTTTTTTTTTATTTTTTTATTTTTGTTACCTCAGATCTCGGTCATTTATAAACCGATTTGGAAAATTCTTTTTTTATTTGAAAGGATATACTTTCAGATTGGTCCCATAGAAATTTCATCAAAATCGGTTCAGTAGTTGGTCCCTGAAGTCGGTTCGTCGCTTTTTTAAAGCAATTTTTACATGATTGCACAAAAAAGGAGTGTAATGTTCTTAGGTTTCATGCATGGTTGTATGTCTGTATTTGAGTTTCTTTATTCCACCGTAACTTTTAAATGCCGATTTCGATATGTGGGGTATCGTTAGAATCCTTACTTCATCCCGAGTGACACTGGCTAGGGCAGTCGTGTTTTTTTAATGTAACTTTTGCTTTACAGAATAGGTTTATCACAAATTTGTCGATTAATGATATTGTATAAATTTCTAACTGCGCACTGCGGTTCCACCTGCGTGAAGATACCTACAACAGGGACCGTATATTTTTCCGGCATAAAAAATTAACCACAAAAAACAACTTTTGGAAGCCTGTTTAGCTAGACATTATCTAAAAATAAACGCCTAAAATGATTAGAAATGTCGCAACAGAATGGAGTTAGACAGCGGCTACGTTTAGATACTACTTAAATCAAGATTTGTGTTTGTTAATATTTAAACACGCGACTAAGGCATTTTTAGGAGTTAAACGCTTTTTAATACATGTTTAGGGAGTGTTTAATTTTTTTGTGGTAAGACCTAAGTAGTATGTTATTCTCCGGCCCATAAACTAAGTCTCTACAATGTAGCTCCATATATTGGTCCATAAGCTGCGTGAAAGAAGGTCAAACAAAAAATTTTAATTTACCCTTCAGTGTTATTACTTCGTTTTATAATAAATTGAGATATACACACAAGTAAATCTCTTCTTTTCCAGGAAAATTGATATTTAAAATTTATAAAATAAATAAATTCCATGGAATTGGACATTCCAGTCGTATAATTATGTACGTGGTTCATTATTTTATAATGACTATTGAAATTTATATCTTACCTCAGGGTGTAACGAGTACACTGCAGTGCCGCGCAGGTTTTTGTGTTTATTTCAAAGTTGCATTTGTTACAGGCTGGCGTTATAGCTTACCATCAGGGAATCGACCCGCTTGTCTCATTATCCAATAGTACAGAAAAAAATAAAGTTACTTTTAGAGTGTAACTTGGCCCAAAAAAGTTACGCTCGTTACCATGCCGTGGGTCCCTTTAATATGACGACGAAATGAGACAGATGTCACGGCAAATCTTGTCAAATTTTATTGAAGGTGACGGGCAAGAAATTCAACGTTCATGACTAAGAGTCAAATTGGAACGGTGCTAGGATATTTTCTAGTGCTAGCCTAAAGAGTTACCTGCCATTCTAAAGTTGTAAATCTGTGGCCACATACCTATTGGTGTTTCGGCAGACAATGCCAAACACTTGGTCCATGATGGCAAGACAAAAGGAAATGTTATTGGTACATTGTAATAAAAAGATTAAGAACCTCTGGATTATTTTTTTTATGTTATTTTGTAACGAGACGAGCTGGTCGTTTGCCTGATGGTAAGCAGAACTCCGGCCCATAACAATTGCAGTGCTACCCAGAACATTGAAACACAAAGGCCTGCGCTGCACTGCAGCGCGCTCGTTACCCTGAGACATTAGGTATTAAGTCTCATAAGCTCAGTAATTTCACTAGCTACTCTGCTCATCAAACCGGAACACAGTAATGCTTGCACATTACTGCTTGGCGGCAGACTCCACGAGCAAAGCGGTGGTAACAACCCAGACGGACACTCGCAGAAGAGTTAGTCCTCCCACTAACACTACCACTAACTGGATAAGGGAAAAGAGAGATTTGTTACGATTACCTCTTTCATTACAACTTTTTGATCTGCGTGCTCTATTTCGGCGTCAGCGTTGCTTAGTATCAAATGAGTTTTAATATAATTAAACAAAGTAAGTATCCGTTTTTAAAGGCACACTATTTCAATTACGTTACCTAACTAGTGTTGCCACAGTGCCAACCCTCGTTACGCTAAATAGCTGGGCGTTAAGCCATGAGCGGACTGTGAGAAAAACTTTAATCTAATTTTCGCTTTACTTAGCTAGAATGTGAGTTGAAATGGAATTGTCAAGCTTTTTTTTAATTAAGAGATTTTTTTGCATTTGTTACGTGGCGATTTGGAAAAGCTTTTGTATGGTCACTGTTTGAGGTTAATTTTTGGTCTAAATAGCCAATGAGTTCTGTGATCATTGGCCACGACATGTATAGGGTGGTCCATCAGGGGGGTAGTTCAGTGGGGGATGTATTAAATTATGAGAGATGAAATGAACAGAAATTTATTTCTAGGAACCATGTCGACGATTTTGGAATTATGAAAATCTGCATTCAAAGGTTTTGGAAAATGTCTCACACGCTTAGGGAATCGAACCCGCTCTTTATCCAAAAAAGATCGCTGTTTATTTTTTTTAAAACTTCGATAGTTTAGCAGTAAATTACCCAATAAAAACCCTGAGTCTATAATGAAAAGAAAATGATTGATTTCATTAATTTTACCATTTTGGAAGCCTTGCTGTCTATCACATCAGGCCTACCACCATCTCTTAGAGCAGTATTACTTTAAGCTTGCATTGAAAATTGTAGTATGAATTTTCGTACTACAATTTCGTGTTATTAATCCTACTCGTAGATGTTTTACAATTCATACATGAAAATATTTCGAACAAAGATACAGAACAAGATAGACAAGATGAACAGTTAAGTACTAAAAACCACCCCACCAACAATGCAAGAACTTTTGCACCTGCAAGTTGTCTTAACAGCAAAGCGATCTCTGCCTAACACTGTAATCCTCCTTACTGACAAATATTGTGATTGTTATAAATTATTTGAAGCTCAAATAACACAAGACTGTTACTTTGAAATACCCTCTTTTTGCCCATCCCTCTTGACACTTTGTATTTCATTCCAACCCTTATAATTTCGTGTCATAACTCACACTATTACGTGAAATTGCTTCACTTATGACTTGTCCTTTTATATTTAAAAGTCCCAGCATAAACCAGGCTGGTTCACAAAAACGTACATAATGGAGGGTAGAATAACATTGTCCAATTTAAAGGACCTTTTTGGCGAGAGCAACGAACGATCTATCGAGGGAACTATTCCATCTAATAAAGGTTGCTGTTTATAAGGCGTGAGCGTTTCAAAGCCCTTATTATACAAATATCTGTAGGCCCAGCGTTTGAATCCTATCTTGAGCTTTGAATGAGGAAAACTTCACGAATTATAGTAGTACCAACTTCTGCCCACGGTTTCACCAGCGTTCCCAAAGGAACCGCGTATTTTTCTGGGATAAAAAGTAACCTATGTTACTCTCCGGTCCATAAACTACATCTATGCCAAAAATCACGTGTATCCGTTGTTCAGTCGCTGCGTGAAAGAAGAACAAACCAACAGACGTAACCAAAATCTCGCATTTATTATAAAAAGTATGGATTATATGTACAAGTATGGACGTCATACATCAGTACCTAACGTCTCAGGGTAACGAGCGCAATGCAGTGCCATGCAGGCCTTGGTTTACAAAGTTCTGAGTGGCACTGCAATTGTTATGGGCTGGCATTATGCTTACCATTAGACAAAAGATGCCCTCGTCAAAGATCGCACTTTACTTACATTACTTTACACTACGTACTTAATCTAACTAAAGAAATGGTAAGCAATTATTTTCCCATAAAAATTGCAGTGAAAGCCAGAACTTTGGAGCACTATGGTCTCCAGTGAAGTGCTTTCGGTACCCTGGCACATCTTGTCTTAAGTATCATATGATTAGAGCGGAACCTGTGCGGAGTGCGAGAGCGGAACCGCGACCCCGTCCAAAAGCTGAGCCGTAAACGTTCCGGTGGTTTTTTAGTGGGTAGGACGCTGCGCAGTGGGCGAGCGGGAACGTCACAGAACACAGAACGTCACGTCGGAGAGAGCTCCGTGACCTCCCCCGAGGCACGGAGGGGTAAGCTCGTAAAGGAATTTTTCCCCGGGAAACGAAAAAAAAAAGTATCATATGACATATCATCAGTAATTTCACTGACTACATTGCTCACTTTTCTCTTACTTAAATTATACCTAAATCTCCTACATTATGCCATACTCATTTTTTATAGCTTTTCATTAGTTTTCGTATGTAATCCTCCCTTTGGCGCACAGCGTGCATAGATTTTATACAAAATTCCGAAGCTTAAAGTATTACAGAAACGAAACGTTCGCAGAAAACTTTAAATTTGCTTAGTGGATTAAATCTAAACTTATTTTAAGTGAAAATTTAAAGTAGAAAATTTGAAACCTAGAGTTTGTTTTGTTTATATGTCATAATATCTTACCTATGTAGTGGTAGAGTTTATTTTTATACTATTGAATAATGAGACGAGCGGCTCGTTTGCGTGATGGTAAGCAAAACGCCAGCTCATAAAAATTGCAGTGCTACTCAGAACTTGGCTGCGCGGCACTGCAGTACGCTCGTTAACCTGAAACATTAGGTATTAAGTCTCATTAGCCCAGTAATTTCTCTGGCTACTGTGCTCATCAAACCGGAACAAAGTAATGCTTGCACATTACTGCTTGGCGGCAGACTTCACGAGCAAAGCGGTGGTAACTACCCAGACGGACACTTACAGAAGAGTTAGTCCTACCAATAAAAAAGTCTGATAATCCCAATAATTTCACTGGCTAGGTACTTACATTGTATTATAGTGTTCTGTGAATCCTACTTCTCATCATCTTCTAGAACCAAGATTCTGTATCATTCTAAAAGCTCCGTGAAATATAGATCTGGAAGATCGCTCATATAACTTGCTTTCATAAGTGGAATCCTTTAGGTTTTAGTCACAGTGTTGTGTGATCACGAAGCTCAACAATTTCATACAGCTAGCATAAAATGAAATACCGCAAAACAACGCAAATCCAACGCGTCACACACCCAACGTAATCTCCAGCTGACACTGCTGACAGTACACATATAAAAGGAAATGTCACAGCACTCACAGCTTATAAACATGATAACAGCATAAAACTAGTTCGTGTTATTCAACTCAACGTGTAGGAAGTCGTCCAGGGTAGAGACAGGAATAGCGCAGATTTAGGAAAACTAGATGCGCCTTGAATACTGATTAGGATGGGATACAGAGTTGGCAGACTTTTGGAATATACTTGAAAACTTGGGAGTGTTGATAGAATTTGCGGTTGGGTGCTTCTAAGTTGGCTTTGAAATTGATTATAGAAATATTTTGACTTCGTCTGCGTATAGTTTTGAGTTGTGGCATACCTAAACTGATCCCAGTTGGAATGTTGAGGTACTTGATATAAACTTTATAATTACTTACTGAGTGAGATTAATATTTCAGTTATACTAATAAAGGGCCATGTTGGTTGTTTCAAATTCAAATTCAAACTTCTTTATTCAAATAGGCTCCAAAGGAGCATTTATGAAAGTTAAAATAAATGACTCTAACAGCGGGCCTCTGCAACATTCGCCTACCCGAATCACAGACTAAAACTAATGCTGTCTTTATCAGAACATAATAAATGACAAGGCCACCAACAGACCCAATCCGTGCTCAAATTCAACGAACCTTCCAGAAACCCACCGTGCTCGTTCCAAATTGTATAGGTCGAGCAAGAAGAAGGGCAAGAAACTCGTCACGGCATTCTTTTTCAAAAAATAGTTTTTACAATTATTCTAATGCTAACAACTGTTTATAATTAAAACCTTTCCAACTCTTCGGCGGGTGTCCATCTGGGTTCGTACCACCGCTTTGCTCGCTTTGCTCCTGCTGCCATGCAGTAATGTGCAAGTATTACTGTGTCCCGGTTTGATAAGCAAAGTAGCCAGTGATATTACTGGGCTTATGAGGCTTTTCGTTATCCTGAAACCTAATGTTTCAGGGTAACGAGCGCAATGCAGTGCCGCGCAGGCCTTTGTGTTTAAAGTTCTGAGTGGTATTGCAATTATTATGGGCCGGCGTTGTGCTTACCATTAGGCAAATGACCAGCTCGTCTCGTTATCCATTAGTATAAAAAAATAGTGTAAGCTCTATAAAAAAATTGTGTTGCGTGGCAGACATATTTAGCAGAGCAAAAATATTTCAATGACTCATACGATAAATTATTTAATTACTTAAAATATAATTACTCTTATAATAATTTGAAACTGTGTATCACAAAGAATTACGGACGATTGTTAGTAACTACTTGAAACAAAAAATAATTCCGCAGACATTTACAATGTGAACAAGTACAATACTTTTTTTACAGTAAAGAAAATTATAATAACATCGACTTCAAATAGCCGTTGTTATAGCAGGTGAGATTATGGTCTAAGGCAAACAATGGGCTTGTATTAAAATTCATTCTAGACTAAAATACTAGTTGTTGTTTAAACAACAAATTCCCCATTTTAGCGGAATTAAACCTACAATGAAAAATCGCCAACAAAAAAAATTATAGACCCCGTAATCCACAATTCATCAATATGTAAAATACAACCTCTACGCGAGTAGTACCAACATCCGGACAGAAGAAATAAATATTAGCCAGTTGTTACAAAAACTTTGCTCGATTGGTCCACCTCAAGACTTGTCCTCTGCTATCTTTCTCCTTCAAATGTGCCTGCAATTTAAAGTAAGACACCGCATTGAAAATGGCATATCCAGTACCTCTGAATAAAACTGCAGTATCGCGCTGCCACTTCTCGTTTCCATTACGGCACTGCTTTGCGACGTTCCGCTCGCGGCTTAGCGGCAGACGGCGAAGGTTTAATAATGCGAATGTCGCGGCGCAGACAAGCGGACATTCCTATTTCAAAATGTGAGCGTAGTTGCTACTTTTGCTAGTTTACCAGTTCTAGTCACACAGGGCCGTGTTTTCATCAAAGGAATGATGTTTGGCGATGATTTTTAACCGACTTCAAAAAAGGAAGAGGATCTATTTTCGACTGTATGTATTGTTTTATACTCAAATTTCTCTGTCTATTGTTTTGGACTGAGATTGAAAATTATTTATTTCTTTGAAAGGGTATACTCTCGTGGTAGTCCCGCCGCTCAAGGGTAATTTGATTTTAGCGTTAAATTTTAAACTTTGTCAAGAAAAATAATTCTTTCTAGAAAAATGTTTAAACGCAGCGAACAAATTCTTCAAATTTAAACTGCAAGGGAACAGTATCCTGCGTTATTGTTCATCCATTGTGTGGACAACAAAGAATTTTAATAAAACCGACTGAACGATGAAGCAATATTCAATGTGGCCCCTAGTCGACAATACGGCAACGCTGTATCTCAGTTTTACATACAGACAGGGTTACCATATCAGTGAACCATCCATAGATTCGATATTGGAAAGAATTGATTCAACTACGAATTTCAGCATTATTAACTCTGCGTTTAAGATTGAAAGGGTATATCTATTTACAAATAAATAAAATTGAAGTGTCTGTTTGTAATATCAAAATAACAGCTTTTCACTAAATGCATATGAAAGTATATACGGTAACAATAACATAACAACCATTTTTTAAATTTTTGTCTGTCTGTCTGTTTTTTCCGGGTAATCTCCGAAACGGCTGGTCCGATTTTGACGGGACTTACACTGGCAGATAGCTGATGTTACAAGGAGTAACTTAGGCTACTTTTATTTTAGAAAAATAATTAGGGTTCCGCGCAAAAAAATAAAACCATGAAAGACCATGACGATATTTCCGCGCGGGTGACACTACGGGCAGCAGCTAGTAAAAAATAAAAATAAAACTCGCAATGAAATAAATTCCACACGTAAGACTACGAACATCCTGTTAAAATTGTGGACACTTTACTCATGAAAATCGTCGGTTAGTTCGCGCTTTTTTATATTATTCATGCACTATCAACCCTTTTCGTGTGCGGCTGATACGGGTTTCCGTTTTAACCGGAAATGAATAAAACAAGATGGTGGATGCATAAAAGCTGTGTTAACAATTTGTCGTGTAACATGTTAAATAAGTCTAGGTACCTACTAAATGCAGTAATTGGCTTAACAGAGCGAATCGCCTTCCCAAAGTTTGATAAGACGTTTCCAAGAGAATCATGAAACTAATAATTATTAAATTGTCGGTTTGTTACCATGAATAGCTTGTAGTCAGGGAGCTACCACTTGCTACAGTTACTAATAAAAGGAACAAAATAAGTTCGGTGACTGTTGTAGCGTGCAGGTATAAGCAGTCAAGAGTCTGATTGCTGTCAAATATTGAAAATATTCCGGTAAATAGTCACTAAAAATACAATATTCCTATATACTGTTTCATCACGCTAGTATTTTTCTCTATAACAAAACCTCAAGTGCCTTGAAGGGTTAAATTTTACAATGTGATGTTTAAATATACATATCTTTTTTTTAATTACCAGCCAGAAAGCGTCTACTGCTGATACATTATTGTGTAAGTAGGGAAATTGAAAAAAAAGGAAATTCCTTTCTGTCATTTTATTTTGTAAATTTCAAAAGGCATGTAAGCAATAATTTTTAATATATACGTCACTGTCACTATGTACATAGCAAAAGTGTATGCGATAGAGATAGAAAATAAACGCCATTATGAAAAAAAACGTCTTTACAATTAGCCTTCCCAATTTTTTATCATAATTCAGGGTTCTTGATCGCAGTAGATTACAATATCGACCAAGAACATATTAAGAGCGAACTAATGACATATCCTTAGTCCGCTCTTACGACACCCACGACGGTAAAAGAATGAGTATACGGCCGTGAAAAAAAATCTGTTACATTACTTTTATATGGAACCTATGTTTTATATGACATCAATTTTTTTTATTGGAGCCGTTCTACAATTTACACAATGAATATGAAATTTTCAAAACACGCAAAAGAATAACAATTTCCCTAATGACTGCGTCGATTCGGGCGATTACGATAATCTCAGATTACCGGGAATCCAACGATTGAATATCATTTCGATATTTTATTCGGGATTTTGGAGATTAACTTAATTGAGATAAGTAAAAAGTGTGTAAAACATTGTTTCTTTTTATCCGACTGCTTTTGCACCGAACTGCACTAGAAAGAAAGAAAGATTGTTATGTTTCTTTTTATTGTAATCATCATCATCAGCTAGAAGACGTCCACTGCTGAACATACTTAGGCCTCCCAAAGAACGCTTGAACAATTTTATTTTAATAACTTCAAGAAAATGGAAATAAAATAACACATTATGTAGGAAGTATATTTGGAAGCGATAGAAGTCAAGGAAGGATGTGGACGGGCAGTGACTGGCGATGTCTAATAATAAATAAATAGGGGTTTGGATACAATTTTGTACTCACATTTAAAAATCACAAATAAAGCGCGTGTTGCATAGCTCGCAGTGCATAGCTCTCATTCGCTCTAGTACGGGTATTTTCATAATATTTCCTATTTATTTTGCTGACCTAATACAACGAACAGTATGTGTGGTATAGCTTTTATTTAATATACATTTATTAATTTGTGTAATTGGCTGTGGCCGTCGAATTAATGAAATAAATAAATAAATAGCTAACTGTGATGAAATTGTTTTCACAAAGATGTGAGTGAGCGAACTGCGTTGGCACTAGCTACGAAGACTTACTAAAACGTGTCGGTATTAGTAGGTAGAATATTAACACACGTTTGACCTGCAAGTATGTAGTAAGTATATAGTATGACCTGGAAGTGCACCAATAGACAGTAAATTCATTGTTAATAATGCGAAAACATAACCCGTACATTAGTAAGAAAGAAAGAAAGAAGAAAGAAAATACATTTATTTCAGGACATCACACAACATTACAGTTTTACAAAAATAAAAATAAAAAATGAAAATAAGGGACAGACAAGTACATAAATAAAAAATAAAACCCAATGTTGCGTGATGCCATGATAAGGGTCCCGACTCAGCATGCAATTAAGGTCCAAGGACCTTAATAACTGATTTTCAGTCGGAACCCACACCTATGACATCACGAACCTCCGGACAGCGATACGTCAAATAACCACCGGGCGGACAACGCTAATCTTATAGTGACTGTCACTGTCATAATCAACAACAGTGTCAACGGTAGTACGGGTTATGTTTTCGCATTATTAACATTGATTACAATGTCAAAGTGTGTTTGTATGTTTGTTGGTCAGCTGGTTTGTCTTTCTTTCATTCAGCAAGGGAGCAACGAACCGACGTGATTTTTGGCATTGACATAAAGTTAGTTTATGGACCGGAGAGTAACATAGGCTACTTTTTATCCCCGAAATATTCGCAGTCCCTGTGGGAATGCCTGTAAAACCATGGGGCAGAAGCTAGAGCAAGGATAAATTCACTTTCCTTTGACTACCTCAAAAGAAACATGATGTAAGAAAAAAACAGTTGAAATAAAAGTCACGTGATAAAGTTCGTAATACAACCGACATCATTGACAAACTACTGAACCAATTTTGATGAAATTACTGACCAATCCTTTCAAATAAAAAAAGCATTTTCCAAATCGGTTAGAAAAAAATGAAGGAGAACTGAAATAACAAACATAAAAAGAAATAAAAACCAAATTAAGAACCTCTTCTTTTTGTAAGTCGATTAAAAAAGTAACAAAGCTAAAGATGTAGAAAGTTTCCCTTGATCACAATTCACATTGTTTTTAATCTAAATACATGAGCGCCAAAGACCTATTGCCTTTATAAATCAGCGATTTTGTTACTTCTCTTTGCAAGACTGCAAAAAAGCTTATTCGTCCGCAAATTCTGCAAGCACTGGACACCGCATTCCGTCCAATTGAAGCCCGACCTCACCAATCGCCTTCCTTCAAAATCGTTTATTTGTCACTAAACTTTTGCAGCGGACCTGCGCAATTTAATAAATCGACTCTCTAGAGAAGTTTGCACTATAAAAATATTATTGGGGAACGCTGGATGGTAATAGTTGGCCCAAGTCCTGTTTTGATTTGTTAGCGAACTTTGAAAAGATTGGAAAGTAATTCAGTAAGCCAATAAGTACGGTAAGATGTTAGGACGCTAATTTATTTGTTACTGGAAAACCTTTCGTCAATCAGTGAAATTACTGGGGTTATGAGACTTAATACCTAATGTGTCAGAGTAACGAGCGCACTGCAGTGCCATGTAGGCATTGTTGCACAGTTCTGGGTGGCACCTCCTTCGTTAAGGGCTGGTGTTGTCTGAGCATCAACACTCGCCGAGTCACCCTTTAGTATTAAAAATATACTCATGTAGGGATCTTGAGCTTTTGGTCATGGATGTCTATGATGCAATCATAGCGTGGTTGTGGGGAATTTTCTGATAATCGGCTAGTTATCAACTCCAACTTGAAAAACTGGTAGCAATCACCTGCTGGTGTTTTCTGACAACTGCATTTGACAGCCAAAAGTAGCCTTTGGTCTATAAATTATATCCTTACTAGCATCTGCTTGGGTTTCACGCGCGATCCCATAAGAACCGTCAATTTTTCCGGGTTAAAAAGAAGCCTATCTTACTCTCCGGTCCATAAACTATTTCTATGCCAAAAATCACGTCGATCCGTTGCTCCGTTACTGCGTGCAGGACGGACAAACCAACAAACACATATTCGCATTTATATTATTAGTAAGAAGTAGGATTGCAAAAATCACTTCGATCCGTTGCACCCTTGCTGCGTGAAAGAAGGACAAACCTACAAACACACTCTCATTTATTTCGGATGCACTAATTGTATATTGTGGTACGGCATTTTCTATTGCTAAGTCGATGATAATAAGGGGTATATTCCCATTTTTATTCTCGACGTAAAGTCACAAGCCTATGATCTACAGATTATGTCAAGGAGAATGCGCTCCAAGATGTTTGGGCGCCACCCCTTGTACCAGAAACACCACCGATGCGCACGAAGTTTTTTGCTTTCTTCGTTTGTCGTTAGAACTTTTAAGGAGTGGCTTTGTCATCCTTTGTGTAATGTTGTCCTTGAACCTCTATACAAATAAATAAAATTGAAATGTCTTTTTGTGATATCAAAATAACAGCTTTTCACTAAATGCTTATATATGCGTATATACGGTACCTATAAGAAAAATACAATTTTTAAAATTTTTGTCTGTATATTTGTTCCGGGTAAATCTCCGAAAGGTGGACCGATTTTGACTATTGTTCCGGGTAAATCTCTGAAAGCTGGACCGATTTTGACGCGACTTTCACTGGCAGATAAGTGATGTTATAAGGAGTAACTTAGGCTACGTGGGCGAAGCCGCTAGCACAGCTAGTGTACAATATAGGAGTGTTTAAGAATAGATTGAATAGTTATTTACTATATAGGAAAGTGAGATCTTCGACCACATCATCACTTCAGATCAGCCAGAGGCCTTACATTAACTTATAAATAACAAAAGTTACATAAAAAAACACGACTGCCCTAGCCAGTGTCACTCGTGATGATGTAAGGATTCTAACGATACCCCATACATCCAAATCTGTTCAGGTATTTACAAGTTATGGTGGAATAAAGAAACTCACGTACATACATGACCCCTGAACAAATATACACTCTTTCTTTGTGTAGTCGTGTAAAAAATTCATCTTTCAAGAACGTATTATTTCAAGCTTACAATAATATATTTCACAAATTCGTAACATGAGCTTCATAAAAAGTTTTTGTATTTTTCTTAAAGAAAGCTTGCTATATCTTCGTCCACATCGTTACTTGGTCAAATATCAGGTCATATTGATGTTAAAAATAGAAAAATACTAGATCATAATACCTGTTTTATTTAACAACAGCTTTTACCGCGAATGTGCTTTAAGTACGTAGTGCTTAAACTTTCAGTTGGAGTCGCGAGTCAAGTGCTAGAGCCACCGACGTGGGTAATGGCACTTCGCAGGAAAAATTCTAGAATTTTCTACGATAAATTTGTTTCGGTTTATTTCGGCTGTAAACATCTCAGAACTTTGCGGTGTCGTATGAACATTTATAAAAAAGGTAGGGACAGTAACTCTATACGATCGGCGAACTGTATTTTACGAGTGAGATTTACAGCAAGCTTCGACAGTGTCGGATGTCTACAGTCTACTCTAAAATTGATGAGCCTAAGTAGAGAAATGTTTTTGTTTCTTTTGAATTTTGTAAATCACTCATAATTACTGAAATTAAATGTGTAATTACTGTTAAATTACTGGGTTTATGAGACTTAGTACCTAATGCTTAGCGCACTGCAGTGCCGCACAGGCCTTTGTGATTAAAAGTTCTGAGTGGCAATAATTCCACAAAAAAAGAATAGTTTAAATTGGTTGACAATTGGCGAAGAAATCAAGTCAATTACAATATTGACACAAAAAAAAACAGATGAACCTCCCGTCGTTTTTAACCGACTTCGGAAAAGGAAGAGGAGGTTATTTATGTTCGATTGTATGTACGAGTATTTTTTATGTATGTTTACTGATTCGAAAATAGTTTGTCGTCAATGTATTACTACCAAAACCATTGTAAACTTTTGCGAAGAAAATAAGTGCATTTTTTATTATTACTTCTCTTTCAATTTTGGACCGATTTTGACAAATATTTTTTGTTTGAAAGGGTTGTCCTTATTGTGCTCGCTACCATGTGTCATGAAAGTAATTTCACTACTACATTTCACATCAAATTGGGACACAGTAATAATTACACACTTGGCGATAGAGTACCGAGCAAAGCGATTCCCCAAAAGGACACTTCCAGAAGAGTTAGTCCTCCTAAGTTCTAGTTTTACCACCTGGTTAAGTTTTATTCGAGAATTCTAAGTTAGAACTTGAGCTTAAGAATGGAGGCTCTTGGTATTTTCCGCACCTCTAAAAGAAAATCTATTTACACAATTTTGACAACACGGTATAATCTCTTGCCCATTAATACAACTTTTTTACCTTGTTTACGCTGTAGGCTTAGGAAAGAAACTTACGAAAAGCTATTACGAGTTACCGAACTTAAATTGAATAAGTAAATCAAGTTTTTGTATGGCAAAATGACATTATTTTTGTTATTAAAGATTGGGTAAGCATTTTGCGTGTTCGTCTTAATTAGACGTTTGGCTGTACTTACTTATTTTGTTATTATGAATAGTGATCTTTTAAGCTAAATTCGTCTTCATTTTGCTTTGATTGCTTGTTTGCATTCTTGATTTTGATCCGAGTCATTTGTAATGCAGTCATGCTTACCATCATCTTGTTAGTGGTAGGACTAACTCTTCTGCGAGCGTCCGTCTAGGTTGGTACCACCGCTTTGCTCTTGAAGTCTGCCGCCAAGCAGTAATGTGCAAGCATTACTGTGTTCCGGTTTGATGAGCAGAGTAGCCAGTAAAATTACTGGGCTTATGAGACTTAATACCTAATATCTCAGGGTAACGAGCGCACTGCAGTGCCGCACAGGCCTTTGTGTTTCAAAGTTCTGAGTGGAACTGCAGTTGTTATCGGCCGGCGTTATGCTTACCATCAGGCAAACAACCAGCTCGTCTCGTTATCTAATAGTATAAAAAATCAGACAATATTATACGTGTTGATATGTAATCAGCTGGTATCCTGATACTACGGTACATATTAATTAACGTGTTACTAATTACTATTAATGTGTCCATCGCAGCGAAAGGCCTCAGCTTAATAGAATGGAGAATTAAATTGCTTAGGAGGTGATTAATAATTATACTACAAAAAAATTTGTACGAAAAGATCCTCATTTTTATTTTTATCAAATAAAAAATGCCATCAACACACAAACACAAAAGCTAAATCAAGCTCAGCGCTGCGCTTGACAACAGTTCACCGTTAATTGTTCAGAGAACTGGGACGTAGTTATTGAACAGTTAAAAGGTAGTCCAGTGAGGATACAGCTACTGCACAGTTCATATATAGTAGAGTATCTACATATAATTTTAACAGTGAGGCAATAGGGATGTTTCATGAAACGCAAAATACACAGTTACTGTCGTTATACAGATTTAAGAACATCACTTTAACACAATAAAAATGAAATTCACAAAAAATATATAATTTCCACAAAGATACTACATCTGAAAGTTTTTAATCATCCAATAAGAATTTAAATGATACTATGTTATTCTTACATTTTAATTAATAAAAAAAATGTACGAAAACTTTTTACTTAAACGCACTTTTTCACGGCAAAAATCAACAAAATGCATGTTTTTAGTTACGGAAACACCCGCGTTGAACACCTGACGTCACGTGTTCAGCCTAATTTGTATGGCGCGTTTTAGCACTCAGTAGATATGCCCGACTTTGACTCTCATTTTTAACGTTTCTAGTGTTAGATTTCCTGTTTTTTCGATATAGACATTTGATTCTCTTGAGAAAACTAATTGATTGACATCATAAGAAATGTAGTTAGCATCCCTATTTGTTCAGCTTGATATCCTGATCAGCAAATTAAATCTCAAACTCAGCGCAAAACTGCAAGACTTGAGAGTTAAAATGAAGGATGAAGAGATTCAACCTTTTGATACAGTGGATGGTAATAAAAAAATCCGGCCAAGTGCGAGCCGGAATTGCGCACCGAAGGTTTCTTAAAAACTTGTAGGTATGTAAATAGTTCGTTCATCACGGGAATGAAGTCTCGAAGATTTCTCTCGCTTTTTAAATGCTAATTAATCACTCATCGCTCTGAACTTTTACCTAACAGGAACTGTGTGTCCCATTTCAATTGAAGCGCAGCAATTCCCTTTACAGGTTATTTATATTATGTTAATCTATTTTAACACAAACAATCAAATAACAATTAGCCAGTTCAATATTATACGGTATTTACTAAAGCCTACTACTACTAAACTTCAGGCTTTGTCTAAAATTCGTGAGCTTGTATACAATTTTCCCCAGAATCAATGTTGAAAGATATTATTTCGTATATTACGTTCTCCTTTAATACAACATTAAACATCGTGTGATTACTGTGCTTTGAGATACTATGAGAATTATGATGGTGTATTTTCAGCTGCAGATTCCATTTCAGCCTTAAAATATAAATGCTTGAATTGGTATGATCATACTCCGTGGTCAGTTCTGACGATGTTTCAATCGCGTTTGTAGAGAGAAATGGCTTTTAGTGATTGAGATTTGATTATGCAAGCTGTCCTATCAACCGTAATTACTTCGAAATCCTATTCAGTGACCGATGAAACCTCACGATGACTGAATCCTATGAATGTGCCCTTTCAAACAGGATAATACGACAGCCTTTTACTGTCGTCCTTCCTTTCTTCTCATACAAGGCAAGTGTACTGCCGTAAAATATTATGCATCAAGGCCTCAGGCACATCACAAGCATCTTTGTATAGATATTGATGTACTGAATACTACCATGTAGTAATTATGCTGCAACTAGCTTCTGCCCGCGGTATCACCTGCGCCCCTGTTGGATTTCTGGGATAAAAATAAGCCTATGTTACTCTCCGGTTCACAAAATATATCTATGCCAAAAATCATGTCGATCCGTCGCTCCGTTATTGCGTGAAAGAATGACAAATCGACAAACGTGCAAACACGCTTTCGGATTTATTATATAAATAAGTATGGATAATGTTAACCTTGTACCGCTGTAAATATATGTGTCACTTAATCGTGAGAAACTGCAAATGTATGCGTCAAAGCAACAGCCGTGCTATAACGCATGTCTTTTTATAGATTCATGCCTTTTATGCATTGATGTCTTTTTATGCAGTGCTAAAGTTGCATTGGCATAATCAGACGAAAGACGGATCAAATGTGATAACGTGGAGACCCACGTTATCACATTTGATCCGTCTTTCGTTTGAAATGCCCGCATATTCATGCGAATCTCTCATGACATGATCCCGGTCAAAGCGTTTTGAGCATCACCTAGGCGAAATCCACTACATCCACAACAGACACAAAGTTTAGAGGTGCATTGATGTTCTGGAATTTGGTTCAATCAAATGTTTCCACTGTATTTTTTATACTGTGGCCGGAGCATAGTCGAGTTTCTTATTAATTGATGGTCAGCTGAGACTGTTGTGGTTTGTGAAGGAGACTTTGATTAGGGGATTGTTTGGGGAAAACATATATGATAGATAGATACATAATACAACATGGTTAATGCAATCAGGTTGTTAGTGGTAGGACTAACTCTTCTGCGAGTGTCCGTCTGGGTTGTTACCACCGCTTTGCTCGTGAAGTCTGCCGGCAAGCAGTAGTGTGCAAGCATGACTGTGTTCCGGTTTGATGAGCAGAGTAGTCAGTGAAATTACTGGGTTTATGAGACTTATTACCTAATGTCTCAGGGTAACGAGCGCACTGCAGTGCCGCGCAGGCCTTTGTGTTTCAAAGTTCTGGGTGGCACTGCAATTGTTATGGGCCGGCGTTATGCTTACCATCAGGCAAACGACCAGCTCGTCTCGTTACCTAATAACATAAAAAAACAGAATTCAGGGAAGAGTCTAACGCGATGTCGCGGCGGAAAAAAAATGCGTTTGGGCTAATTTCGCTAGACTCCGAAAGGAGGTACGTTAACACTATACGAGGCAGTTCAGTACACCAATATCAAGTTTCAGATTAAGATCTTCAGTTATAATAACGTAAGAAAGCGTTAAAGGGAATAAAAAAGTGTTTGGCAAGCAACTGAAGGTTAATACAGCATACGACAAACAAGGTATAAAAACTATCATACGCCAGAAGCCACAAAACATGTGAACGTGTCACTATTTCATAAACATTATTCTTCGGCATAACCTCTTACAATGAATAATGGATGAAGGTAAAACGATGGGAAAACACGTCGTTCTCTATGTAACGCCATTAACCCTACCCTGCCCCATGGAACCTTAAACATGGGAAGTGAAACCTCTAAACACGTGAAGTGTTATGGCCTGTTTCCCTTACGTGGCATTGAGGATAGAGGTTTTATAAAATGCTGTGATACTTTTATTACAGTACATTATAGAAAAAGCAACCGCAACATAAAAATGCATCCAGCCTTTTTTTTCGGGTTAGCAGTGGCAGTTTTGTTATTTTTTAACTTGGGCCGATATTGTCAGATAAAGCCTCAATTGGCAAATGCTACTAGTGGCCAACAACTTAGCGACTCATACATTGCCAGCTCATATTGAACCTTAGCCAATCTGCCATGAACTTGTGCGACTTTCAATCCGACGCACCATAGTTCGAATCTCGACTCGGCCCGTACCAATGACTTAAATATCAAGTTATGTGCGGATTATTCACACTCGCTCTAAAACGGTGAACGAAAACATCGTGAGGAAACCCGCATGTTCAAGAACCACAAAATTCGAGGACATGTGACATCCACCAAGCCGCACTGGGCCTGCGTGGTGGCCCATACCTCTCTCTGATAGAAGGTCGGTGTCCCAGTATTGGGAGGGTAAGAGGCTGATAATAATAAAAAATCTGCCAAAACTCGTGTATTATACTGGCTCTTTGAACTATTTTCCACCTTTCTCCATCCTTCAGTAAAAATCGGGTAGACGCTATTACTCTTCTAATAATTCCACTATACTGCCGTTCGATGACTCCACTACTCTGTTCAATCGTCCCAATGGTAAAACATTATGTACAGACATAATAATAAAAACT
The DNA here is from genome assembly GCA_907269065.1 of Crocallis elinguaria. Lineage (NCBI taxonomy): Eukaryota > Metazoa > Arthropoda > Insecta > Lepidoptera > Geometridae > Crocallis > Crocallis elinguaria. Next base: position 1,863,960 of record OU026079.1, on the reverse strand, counting down.
CAGCGCTACTTTATCGAACTTTATAAATACCCCGAAATCCGCAAAAAAGTTAAATTACATGAGATCTGCTCGTGAAGTCTGCCGCCAAGCAGTAGTGTGCAAGCATTACTGTGTTCCGGTTTGATGAGCAGAGTATCCAGTGAAATTACTGGGCTTATGATACTTAATACCTAATGTCTCAGGGTAACGAGCGCACTGCAGTGCCGCGCAGGCCTTTGTGTTTCAAAGTTCTGGGTGGCACTACAAATGTTATGGGCCGGCGTTATGCTTACCATCAGGCAAACGACCAGCTCGTCTCGTTACCAAATAACATAAAAAAAAGATCTCTATTTTATGTTTTAAATAAAACTTATATAGCTGAGATGTACCAGAGTATATTGTTGAGTCTGCACAGCTATAAAGCAAACGAAAATTCATTTTACGTCAGCCGTTACATTCATTTTATTGTTAGTTCTTCAAAGCGATAGTATGACAAAGGTTTTTTTATCATCCAATAGAAAACACCCTATTCGAATAACAGGTTCAAAATTGAGTTGGAAAAATTGACCCACACAATCTAACTAACAAACTAGTTAATTTAAATAAAAACTTGTAAGATAGAGACAATGACCCAGATCATTTTGCTTTCGCTATATTTTCTAATAAATACCGTGAGAAAGAGTCCCATGACAAATAAGACACCACTAAATTTACGACTGTTTTTAATCTAGTTACAAACAAGTAGAATAATTTGACAGATCTAGAATATATTCCATCCCTTTTTAAGCGACTTCCAAAAACGCAGGAGGTTCTCAATTCGGTTGTACTTTTTTTTTACCGTATAACTCCTTCGTTAATAAAGCTATTTGGAAAATTCTTTCTTTATTTCTAAGGATATACCTTCAGATTGGTCCCGTAGAAATTTCATCAAAATCTGTTTAGTAGATTATCATTGATGTCAGTTCCCGTTTCTACAAGCAATTTTACTTGTTCTTGTTCTTATTTGGAAAAGGAGATTTAAATTAAGGTTTAAGTTTGTGATGGAATCGAAACTTTCGTCTTTTTCCAATTAAGGACAAGAGAAAAGGATGGATGATATCGTGTACTACTTACGGACATGTCTTCCAAACATGATTTTAGGGCCAGCCAGAGTTTAATCTGAATGACATATAAACTATAATCATTCATAGGTTAATCTTCCTTCCTGCCCATGTCCCATATTACGTGAGGCCGGCGCAGTACATCTTTACATACTAATTTTAGGTTTTGGCAATTTGGCTGCCAGACTGACACTGGCAGACAGCTGTAAAAAATCCTAATAGCCATCGGAATTGGTGGATTGGTGGCACATTGTGGATCATAATTCTGAGAGTGAAGGCTTAATGCCGCTTGGTTGGAATATTTTTTTTTTTGTTATTGTGAACATGCGGGTTTTCTGACGATGTTTTCCTCCACCGTTTAGAGCGAATGTAACTATTCATAGGTTGCTATCTTTTATATAAAGAATTACTAGACTATTTCGTGTAGTTTGAAAACCAATTTTATTTTACCAACGTCAATCCAGTATAATAAATAAATAAAGGCTCCTGCAGACGTCTAAATCCTTTCACGACTCCCTAGAATGTCTTCCCCAACCAATTTACATGAAGCATCATAGCTATATTTCAACGTAAATTCTCCCAAATTATCACATTTAATTCCTAAATGACCGATAGACGGTCACGTTTCAGCTAAAAAACAGTATTTACATTCATAATGGATGTACGTGAACAGTATGGTAATTTTTTTGTAGTTTAATTGCTCTCATTACAGTTGTAACGGTAAGCACTTTACAGGTTTAACTTTCTTTTGCGTTACAGTCGTAGGTGGTGAGCCAAAAACCGGATAATTGACGGATCGCGTAAGTCGTTTTGAGTTTTGACGGATATTATTATACTAGCTGCTGCCCGCGGTTTCACCCGCGTGGAGATATTGGATTTCATGGGTTTTATTTTATTGCGCGGAACCCTAATTATTTTTATAAAATTAAAGTAGCCTAAGTTACTCCTTGTAACATCAGCTATCTGCCAGTTAAAGTCCCGTCAAAATCGGTCCAGCCGTTTCGGATTACCCGGAACAAACAGACAGACAGATAGAAATCTTAAAAATGGTTGTTTTGTTATAGGTAGGTACCGTATATACTTTCATATGCATTTAGAAAAAAGTTGTTATTTTGATATTACAAACAGACACTTCAATATTTTTATTTGTATAGATCACCTAAATGAACACTGTTAAGTTCTATTTAATACAATATTTTAAACTTTTTAGATATTTACGCATTTTTACGAAACCGGTAGTGGAAAAACAAAAACAAAATCCCAACGGCGGAGACCAAACATTCTTCTCTGTATTCCAAATAAAGGATAAGAAATTCTTCTTTCCTTAATGGATTTACTTGAAGAAGGATTATCTCAGTGCTAAGTTTAGTCTTAGTTGACACTTTGAATCCAATCATTACTTAAAGATAAGAAACTCGATACGTGAGGGTTGTTATAATTTGCTAAGGATGGATAGGGAATGACGAACTTAGGGATTGTGGGAATTAATTAGTTTTAGTCACATCTAGCTCTTAATAGTCTAGAGATTAAGTTAGTTAGTTGGAATTAGGATATACTCGGAATGTTTCGCGTACTGAATTAATTGCTGTCAAATGTTGTAAAATACAGGGACTTAGGGAAATTCTTGTGTTACAGAGCTCTTTGGAATTTAATAAATGTTTAATTACTTAATTTGAGAATTGGTTATTGGAAATTTTGTTAGTGGGAGGACTAGCTGTTTTGCGAGTGTCCGTCTGGGTTGTTACCACCGCTTTGCTCGTGAAGTCTGCCGCCAAGGAGTATTGTGCACGTATTACTGTGTTCCGGTATGATGAGCAGAGTATCCAGTGAAATTACTGGGCTTATGAGACTTAATACCTAATGTCTCAGGGTAACGAGTGCACTGCAGTGCCGCGCAGGCCTTTGTTTTTCAAAGTTCTGGGTGGCACTGCAATTGTTATGGGCTGGCGTTATGCTTAACATGAGGCAAACGACCAGCTCGACTCGTTACCAAACAACATAATAAAAAAAAATGGCAGGAGGTTGAAGCGGCAACTCTCATTATTGGAGGTCAAGACTCATTTTAGATCGCTGCGCCTCCCTAGTTAATTTTAAATATTTATTGGTCACCAAGCCGTGCCCTATCATTATTGTGTCTCGGTTTGAAGGGCAAAATAGATGAAAGGTCGATCGGTGAAATCATTTGGAGAATATTGAAAATTTTGCCAAATACATAGACCAGCTCTGCCAGACATCAATTTGGAGACTTGGGCTATAGTCCAACCGGGCCTAATGTGGCTTGGTGGATGTCACATTTATTTCGAATTTTGTGATTCAGCACACTTGCTTACACGAACATACAGGCTTCCTTACGATGTTTTCCTTTACCTTTTTAGAGCGAGTGTCGTAAATCCGCACATAATTTTATCCCATAAAGTCCAAAAAACGTATTAAAATATCTTAGAAACCTTCTATTCTTACGTTTTAAACATTATGCACATTGAACATTCTGCGTGTAGACGTTCAAAAACTCGCTTCCGCTTTCTCATTCCCCAATACTTGACTAAAAGCAACATTGTATCAAACTTTATTCTCTCAGACAGTGCTTAGCCAAATTACTTTTCAAGCGATCATTATCAAACTTTGTGATTCAAAAGAAAATATCTGAAATTCGAGCGGCGCCAATGATTCGTGACCGAAAACTCTCTAACTTCGAAATTACTTCATTTTCGGAATCGCCTCACACGAGTCAGCTCCAAAGCTGAAACTTCTACTTTATCTGCAGCTCAGTGAAAGCAGTATTCTAACTTTAGTTAACTTAATGTCCTACATTGCATGATACCCTGGTAGCTGGAAAGATTTAAACTTTTCCGATATGATCATAATTATTATTATTATCATTCGCCTGATTTTAAATTAAGACAACAATATCTAAATAGAATAGAAGTAGCTTTTAAAAACAATTTTACTTGTGTTATACTGCCTTTCCCAAAACTGTCCTACTACCATTACTTTCTCTATAACCCCTTGCTGGCACTTTCAAAGTTTTAAACTTGCATTCCACGGTTGAATTATCGCATAATATGAAACTATCTAGATTCATTGCACTGCACCATCGTTTTTATTGGCGCTTGTAAAACGTTCAAAAGTTGTTCGGTGGCAGTTCTCGATGTACTGTCGAGTACAATACTCATTTTACTCAATCGTATTGTGTTTTTAAATGAATAGCTGAGTTATATTGCTCAAATGGCAGTTACTGAGTCACTTTTCAGCGTGATTTGCATCGGCTCTTTTGAACGCTAGGAGAACCAGGCCAATTCAGACTCGCTGCAGTTACAAGGACAAACTTGTAAATTTTGTATAAACCCTGAACAAAACCCAAAACGTTCTAAACCCAAAACAAAATCCACAGTAAAATCAAATGATTTCAGTACAATATTTAATATTTTATTTGTTGTTTTGTTTATTTATTTCATGCTACAACAAAACTATTTGCTAGCTGAATTCCAAATAATGGCAGTTTTTTACTGGCATTTTATTATTATTAAATATTTATTTACAAAATTTACTTGCTACATTTTTACTGTGTGTAAGGTAATTTGACCCCTATCTCATTGGATCTGGTGATGATTCACTCGAAGATGGAAAATACGCTGAATCTAGCATTGGTACTCTCAAGTGTAGGTTGATATCAGATGTTTCTTGGGAGTGATAGCTAGGTAGACGAGCACTGTAAAATACTCTACCACGTGCTGTAGAGTGGAACTCTTTGCCAGCCTCTGTGTTGCCCAATAGCAAGTTTTCAAAACGAATGTGAGTTCTGGGTTAACGCGCAACACAGTCGCTTCACATCGGATGAGGTCGCGTTCAAACATAAGCCTATTTAAAGTAAATAAAAAAATAATTACAGCACGAAATTTACCTTCACTGAATGCTCAATCTAAAGAATCGAATCCTCAACCTACAGGGCTTCACAACCACTGCGCTGCCATCGCGTCACTATGCCATGACCGACAACGCTCCATCCTCACCGCACTGCTTCTCAATTGCTTCAAATATAAATAATAAGTTTTCAGCAGTCTATGTTTGCGCTAGGAATTTAATATGCCCCGGGAATCTAGCCTGTAGTATGCGTTGGAAAGAAAATTGTTTACATTGCTTAGACATTTAGGGTTTGACACACTTGGTTTGATTTGAAATAAAATAAAATTTACTATCATAAAGCGATGAAAAACTTCGATTACCTACACTTTGCATTTTGTTAGGATAATTTCTCTCACTTTGTAGTCTTCAAGGTAATAATCCATCTCTACTATAGTTGTAGGCGTGTACATCCAAATCCGTATGAACCTTGTTTGGGCATGGTCCTGGCGTAGGAAGGGTACAAACCGACACTTCAATTTTATTTAATTGTTTAGATGTCTCAGTGTAACGAGCGCATTGTAGTGCCACTCAGGTCTTTTTGTTTGTAAGTTCTGAGTGGCACTACAATTGCTATTGGCTGGCGTTATGCTTAGCATCACGCAAAGCGCTTGTCTTGTTATCAAAAAGTATTAAAAAAAGTTTAAGCTATCCAGTAGACTAAAATGTAGACCATGATTGTCCAGTTCACTGGCTGTTTGTTTCCAGTACCTAGTGGTCCCCTAGGCTACCGTCAGATTGCCTCTATTAATTTAAATTCTAATTTATTAACCCAAAGTACTTTTCTACGACATTTAAGCCACTAAAACAACATGTTTATGCAAATTCTTCGGTCAGCCCGTTTTCAGGCACAAATTATGTTACTTTATTGTAACAAAATATGCAAATAAATCCCCACAGGAAGGAACCAAGTATCGTATACGAACCAAAGTCGAAATTTACGAGCAAAACGAGTAAACCACGTTAAAACATTATGGCTTTGAATGTTTTTATTCTGTCGCAAATGAGAAGCCACATGGCAATGAAAGATGTTCTTTGTGCATCACAATATCTGAGAAAAAAAAAATCTTTTAAAAGTAACAACTAATCACGATACGTGTAGCTTGTCTAGCTAAATAAACATAAACATAAATGATTACACACTCATACCCCCGCACTAGGATTCCCTGTGTCGCAGGTGGCATGGACATACACAGATACACATCACAAACATCCAAGATCCGAGAACAAACTTTATGCTTACACAAAATCTGCCCCGGCCGGGAATCGAACCCGGGACCCCTCGCCTTGCAGGCAGGGTTACTACCAACTTAGCTACGGAGCCGTCCTAGATATTCAAATCTCCTAGATATTCAAATAGTTGACGACCGAAACATTTTTACACATGGGTAGTACATGAGTATTTTACTAACTTCTACACTAGATCATGTTTTGGGCAAAGACGTCATATTATTAAACAACGGTGGGCAAACGGTTTTAATAAATTCTACATGTGACAAAAAAAACAGTAATCAAAATAAACTTTTCATCGTCCACTGCAGAGTCAACATCTCCCCACAATTTCTCTTCAATTTTTACTCGTGAAGTCTGCCGCCAAGCAGTAGTGTGCAAGCATTACTGTGTTCCGGTTTGATGTGCAGAGTAGCCAGTGAAATTCCTGGGCTTATGAGACTTAATATACCTAATGTCTCAGGATAACGAGCGCACATCAGTGCCACGCAGGCCTTTGTGTTTCAAAGTTCTGGATGGCACTGCAATTGTTATGGGCCGGCGTTATGCTTACCATCAGGCAAACGACCAGCTCGTCTCGTTACCAAATAACATTAAAAAAACTCATTTTACATCAATAATACAGAGTGATATTTTCAAGTAGTTTCCAGTATGCGACACTATTTACGACCCTACATATAGAAAACTATAAATAATACGATACCGTAAACACTAGAGTAGATATTGATAGTAAAAAATTATTTACTAACCACAGAAGAAAAGATTGCTCGACTTGTAACGTGGGTTTCAAATAGTTTCAGAGATATGGTAATTTTGGATAAGGTCATCTCAAACACTCATCTATTTAAAGAATCAGAGGAAAGAGTAGAAACATAATTAATTAGAATTGAAGTAGGAATCTATTTAACTGCCGTAGTTAGTTTTACTTAAGAAATTCAGATGTGTAATGAGCGGCTTCCTCAAATTCCGAACGACAATGATTAAGTATTATAATTTTTTTTTTCACTCAGTCCTCACTAGCTAAAATATTTTAGGTAGCAACATCAATCCATTTTTTACAATCGTTTCTAAAGAAAATGAAACTAAAATATAGCAGTGAAAAGCTAACCCACCGAGTATAAGAAAGCAAAGGGTCAAAGAAAATAATATCATTAAAGTATATCATGACATGTTTTTTATTGTATTTAACTTTGTACAGAAGTGACAGGTGACCAACGAGCTGGCGCTTACCTCGGTCAACGTATTAGTTTAGCTATTCAGCGAGGTAATGTCGCCAGCTTTTTGGGCACCCTACCTGCAGAAGGCGACCTTAATGCTGTTTTTTTATTTATAAGGTTTTGTTTAATTTTGTTTTTAATTGATAAATTCTTAGTTTGTTGAATGAATAAATCTTATGTTCTTTAACTGTATAATAATCATTTCCACTAATAAACTTCACTCAAAATTACCACTACCTCTCCTACTATAATAAAGTTTCCCTACTACAATACAGCGAATTCTTTGAAGCACGTTCAGTAGAATTATGCTTTAGCGAGGTGCTGTGACTTTGAGATATTGGATTACAGCACAATAGCAATAAGCAGCAGCGTTGCAGCTTTCGTCGTTTACAATTGCAAGATTAGTAAATGTGTTGCTCCGCGCTTAGATATTTATTTAATACTAGCTTCTGCCCGCGGTTTTCACCCGGGTTCCCACAGGAACAGTCAAACCGATCTGTCAAATTAAATCAACTTGTCGACATTATAAACTTTATTAACAGCTGTCAATGTCAATTTTATGTCACACTAACTTCTGCCCGCGGTTTTCATCCGCGTTCCCACAGGAACCGTGCATTTTCCAGGATAAAAAGTAGCCTATGTTACTCTCCGGTCCATAAACTATATCTATGCCAAAAATTACTACAATCCGTTGTTTTGTTACAGCGTGAAAGAAGGACAAACCAACAAACCAACAAATCAACAAACCAACAAACACACTTTCGCATTTATAATATTAGAATGGATTAGTATGGACTAGCTTCCGCCCGCGGTTATCGCCCGCGTTCCCACAGGAACCGTGCATTTTTCCGGGATAAAAAGCAGCCTATGTTACTCTCCGGTCCTTAAACTATATATATGCCAACAATCACGTCGATACAAACCAACAAACAAACTTTCGCATTTATAATATTAGTAGGATAGGATTTTGGTGTTCTTCTTATGGTCAAAGATGTATTGTAATCCGACACACTATAATATTTGTAGGCAATCATTGAGAAACTAATCCATCAATACAGCCTGTCTGTGGCTGTAACTTGAGCCCCCCACCACACCCCCCACCCCGCTATTTACCTAGTTATGTAACAGATTCACGAATCCACTAGAATCGCGGAGACAGCAAATTTAAATTCCAAATGATACTTCTTTAAATTCAAATTCTATAGATGGAGATGTATGGATCGATGGATAGTCAATATATATATTATGTCAGCAGAAATAACAACAAGCTTTTGCTTAGTACTTAATTCATAAAAAAGTTCATGACTTACAAATAGACATTGTATTTTATTGTTACAATTTAGTAAAATCTGTGACATATATTAATGTATTATTTTATAGTATCTTTCGCCCTTATTTATAAAAGCTCAATAAGATAATCTATGATTTAAACTGCTCTGTCAACTTCTCGTTGACGGAAGCTGTTACGCGTGAAAACGAGACAAAACACTTTCTAGTAATGAAGTAAGTTATGGAACGTTTATGAATAAAGACATAAATTGATAATAATCTTTGACTAAACCTAGTGTAATAATAGTATCTGATGACTTATATAAATGATCCTATTTACCTATTTGTACAGGTAAGTCTGATTTGATTTTATTGTTATAGTAAGTGTATATTATTTTAAATATAATTTGACTAAGTTTTCCTGGATTGATTGGCAGACAGAAAACGACTTAAAACTGAAAAGCTCTCCATTGAGCAACGGAGCTTCTCTCCGTTCGTTTATTTGAAACATAAGCTTTCAAATAAACTAACCGAATGGTTTTATACACCTACGCTTTCTTTCACTATAAATTAATTGAACCTAAATTGGACCAATTAAGTTAAATGCCATTATCAGTGAAATACCATCTTGAAGGGATCAAGTCCTTCATCAGATCCAATCTTCCAAACTCCATCCCAAATCGTTACATTGAATTGCGAGCATTAGATGATTAAGGCGGGGTTATAGCAAAACATCCGAAAAAGTCCTGTTTTTCGTTGCACAAATCTCCTTCAAACTTTTTTTTTTTACCGAGTAAACTTGGTAAAAACTTGTTAGGATAAAAACAAGATATTTGATGGAATCAAGCGTTACTTTGCGGAAGTCCATTTTAAATAAGATTATATTAGGTATATAATAAGATTATATTGTATAATCACATTGCATTACATAATCACATAATTGCATTGTATAATCACATTAATACAATCTTATATCACATCAAGATTATTATATATTTTTTCGAATGCCACAAGTTCATCTGATTTTGCTAAAACCCATTTAAGTGAAGCTATCCTGCTATACACGCCTTAACGTCAGGTGAGATTGCTCTCAAACGCTTATTCGTTATAATAAAACTTACAAATAAAAATGTTATAATAACAATGTATATAAAATAATAATAGCATAACTTTGAGTTCCTAACTTCATAAACAAACACTCTATGTCTCATTCTGTTCCTGTAAATTCACTTATCAGAGCAATAAATTAATTTTTATTCCTCAATAAATCTAAAGATAACATAGCCGTGAAAATGTTATTTTATAGTCCGCAGAGATATTGTTTTTGGGGGTGCTAAAGTTGGGGTAAAAGCGTTTAATAGGGCCTCTACAAAAACATAAAGGGCTCGGATCGTACTGTCAATTTTCTTGATTTACCCCCGAACTGCTGGCTTTGTTAATCGGTTTTATGTCTATATTGAATTATCGTTTCGAATTTTGTATAATTTATCATTTTCTTGTGGATTTCTCGTCGGTTCTAGTTGCGGTTTGGGTCTTTGAGCTAATTTTGATTTATCTAAAAGCAGAAAGTGTTTGACGTTACGGAGAAAATCGGTCGTGATGCTTCGAATAGTATATTTCGATACCTTTGATCACTGTTAAGAACTACTTTTATTCTAGTAGCGTATATTGTAAATCATAATGATCAGCTGATGTTTAACTTTCAACACCAGAAAACAAAATAATAATTCTCTTTTCATTTTCTTCACATAATTGATAAAATAAATTAATAAATCACCTCTAAAATAATTCGTCCTCACTCCCACACTATTTGCCCAACCAATTACGTACCCAAAAATAAGGTTTAATTTTTCTAAATATTACAACAAGCTAGTCTATCCCACAAAGTTGCTGCACGGAAAATATAATAAACACGACAAAGCGAAGCCATCGAAGTGAACAAAGCCAGCCACCGACCAGAGGACAAAGAAAACTTTGCCGTCCTGTTGTTCCACGATTTCACTAATTGATTGTGGAAAGTCTAGAAAGTTACAAACTTGAATTTAGCATGGTGTGCTTCAAACACACTTTGTACTGGGACTACAGTATCATAATGTGGGCGACAATCCTAATCTCAAAAAGATATGACTTTGGTTAAAGCTGGTTTTTTTTGTTTTAAAACCAGCTTTGTTATTATATACCTATGTTATATATTTGTGACATTAGTTTTTTTTTCTCTAATTTAATTCTTTTTTTTTTTTTTCTTTTCTTGTGACATTTTTATTATTATTTTCTACACTGAAGATAGATTGAAAATATTGTAACACGGCACACTTCAAAATTTGTACGCCTATTGGGGCAAAACATGTTGACTACAACTTTTAATTTTAAGACCTGCATGCATGATGAATTGTATTTGTTGATTATGTATGTAACCTACACGTGTTTTATCAAATAAAATATCTTTATCTTTATACCTATTTATATTATATTGGCTTCTACCCGCGGCTGCTCCCGCGTTGTTCTCACAAAAATACGTATGTAAAAAAAAACACCTCGATCCGTTACTGCGTGAAACAAGAACAAACCAACAAACACACTTCCGCATTTATAATATTGCTAGCTTCTGCCCGCGGTTTCAACCACGTTCCCACAGGAAACGTACATTTTTCCGGGATAAATAGTAGCCTATATTCTCCAGTCCATAAACTATATCCATGCCAAAAATCACGTCGATCCGTTGCTCCGTTACAGCGTGAAAGAAGGACAAACCAACAAATCAACAAACCAATAAACCAACAAACACACTTTCGCATTTATAATATTAGTAGGAAGTAGGATTAGTAGGATATAATATTAGTAGGAAGTAGGATTAGTACGAAGTAAGAAGTAGGATTTGTTTGATCACCGTTTCGCCTCTAGAAATTCTTTCATAAACAGGAAGCTTGAAGTAACATTATCCTTGAGTGCATGATGAGTTCATTAAGCATGTGAAGTCGAAGGCAAAAGCTAGTAGTTTATAATACTTGGAGCGAGCCCTAAACGAGATTTCCAAACGTTACAGTAATAAAGGAGTGCCAGAATTGAATCTTAAAATGGATAGCGTATCAACAATTGTTCGTGCACCCTCCGTAAGTTCATTTCGCCGTTTTGGGGTATTACTGTGGTTTATTTTATTGTTCACTAGGTCTAGGGATGTTACCCATTTACGAGCTTTTTCTGCGTTAGTGTCTTCTCGTATTAGTGTTTGATCCCAAGATATTTTTCTATAACAGTCAGCTGTAAGAGCTTTCTGAAAAATCACGGGAAAATCCTCGTATTGTCTAGGCATAGTTTGCGACTTTTACAACTTTATAGATCGATTGTAGTTTCTTGTTCTTTAAGAAACAACGATCCATTTCTCTGTAGCTAGGATTTGGCTTCGATTTTTTTTATACTATTGTCACTCCAAATACACTGAACAGAATACGTAGAACTAATTACCTACTTGCAATAATTCACTGAACAGACTAATAGAGATATAGTTTGGTACAAATTTGGACATGTACGATTGTACGAGTAGGTACATTAGTTTTGTTAGTGGTATGACTAACTCTTCTACGAGTGTCCGTCTGGGTTGCTACCACCGCTTTGCTCGTGAAGTCTGCCGCCAAGCAGTAATATGTAAGCATTACTGTGTTCCGGTTTGATGAGCAGAGTAGCAGTGGGCTTATGAGACTTAATACCTAATGTCTCAGGGTAACGAGCGCACTGCAGTGCCGCGCAGGCCTTTGTGTTTCAATGTTCTGGGTGGCACTGCAATTGTTATGGGCCGGCGTTATACTTACCATCAGGCAAACGACCAGCTCGTCTCGTTACCAAATAACATAAAAAAAATAAGTTAACACTTTATGAGCATTCAACATATTACCTATAACATATTCTTAAATTTTACCAATAACCCAGATAGAACCGCCGTTCCGGCCGTATTTAAAGAATAACGAATACAAAAGAAAGTGCCCAAAATTCCTTCTCACAAAGATGTTTCTAGCGCCAATGTTCCTGAAATATTGATGATGTAATAAGAAAAAAGAGTGCTTCCTAGCGACAGGGAATTGATGTGTGAAAATTTAACGAGGGAACTTTGCTCCGACAATATCTGCTGTCATATTTTGAATTATCGGCGTAAATATCTCTAGTTATATTTGTTTTGTTGCCAAAACATCTGTTTATAATATATTTATTGTTTTAATGTATATTGTTGGTTTTAAATTTGGCTCAGTTTTATCGCATCGCGCTTGTTTTATTCTATTGGATATCGAGACGAGCTGACCGTTTGTCCGCAATCCTGGTGGATAAAATTGTCAAAGTGCAATGCGTAAAGAGTCTAGGCATTCAATAAATAACAATCAAGTAAAGATAAGATTTATAAATGCCAATTTTTATATGTACTTACTACTTGTAATAAATTACCACTTTTCTTGGCTTGTACTGATACTTTTCTCGAAGTACAAATCCTATTTTTATGATACATTTTTATCGTTGTATTGTTTATCTGCAAGTGTTTTACGACACGTAAAATAAATTACCGAAACGTATTATTATCTTTTTTATGAGGGTGGGTTCCTTAAATTGTCACCCCTTAAGTGTATTTAAGGGGTGCACAGACAGTATAATGCGTTGAATTGACGTTTTTATTGAGCGGGAAGATACAGATGTGGTATGATTTTTATTACTGTTCTTAGAACTGATGACGACTGTTTCTATAAGGTGGAGTACCTAATGCGTCTTCATCAATGCAATTTTACTACCGCACAGATTTGTAAGAAGAATTAACACTTTTCTGTGAAGAACTGTGTTGTTGCTCTGGTGACCTTTGCAGTGCCACCGAGTGGTTGGAAGTCATAGATGGCGCTCAGCCCTAAAAAATGGTCTTTGACCACTAGCACAAGGGCACCGCGAGAAGCGAACCACGCAGTACGGATCATTTCTTGGGCCGTCGCTAGTTGGAAGGGAATAGCCCCGGTATATAAATGGGTCCGGTTGAAGCTCACTTCAACCGGTGGGGCTCACCCCAATTTAGGTAAAAGCTACTTCTTGTGGGCTCTTGCAGAAGTTGTAGTGCCTCTAGTTGCCTCGTTCCAAAGCCTGCCATCGAGAAGAAGGCCAAGAAACTACTTAACAGTAGGTTTGAGAAAACCTCAGTTCATCACTCCCCTGTTACATTTTAATAAGTGTGTTTCACTTTGAAAAATTGTTAACCTTTTTAGGAAACGACATAAAGTACGGTTTAGCTATGCCACTCGCGTATTGTATACACAAACCGAAATTGTAGAGAAGGTAAGGTAAATTAACCGTAATATAAATTTCCTTCAATCCTTTAGCCAGACGCTGTCGCGACAGATTAAGCATATTATACTAAGACGAGATCAATATACCCACGGGCACAAACACTATGGCCTAATTAAGATCAAGACAAAGGAGTTTGGGAGAGGTCTTTGGCCTTTAACGAGACATTTGATTACAATATACTCATAATAATCTCTAGCCATTTTTTCTTCTGAAGAGGTGGGCTTGGGAGTCCATCAGAGGTCTTTTTCAATTATAATAATAAACGCTTACACTCATACCCCCGCACTAGGATTCCCTGTGTCGCAGGTGGCATGGACACACACAGATGCACATCACAAACATCCAAGACCCGAGAACAAACTTTATGTTTACAACAAATCTGCCCCGGCCGGGGATCGAACCCGGGACCCCTCGCTTTGCGGGCAGGGTTACTACCAACTTAGCTACGGAGCCGTCATTGCAATTTTAGTATCCACCCAGAACGTTGAAAAGGCTCATGTCAAAACATATTGTGTACTAGCTGCTGTCCGCGGTTTCACCCGCTCGGAGATATTGGATTTCATGGGTTTTATTTTTTTCCCCTAAATATCTTTCTAAAATAAAAGTAGCCTAAGTTACTCCGTGTAACATCAGCTATCTGCCAGAGAAAGTCCCGTCAAAATCGGCCCAGCCGTTTCGGAGATTACCCGGAACAAACAGGCAGACAGACAGACAGACAGTTAGACAGACAGACAAATATTTTATAAATGGTTGTTTTGCTATAGGTACCGTATATACTTTCAAATGCATTTGGTAAAAAGCTGTTATTTTGATATTACAAACAGACACTTCAGTTTTATTTATTTGTATAGACAAGCCTATTTTTCACTTAACCAATATGACCCAATTTTTGTCTTACTGACTTAACGTGACTGCAAACAATAAGAACAAACTATAATCATCAAATATCATATTTTTCTTTCATTTCCCCGTTAAGTCTTGGTCTTCCTCCCCCTATAACAGGGGTTAATGAAACCCCTTATTTTTTACGATTACACATTAGCTATTACGACTATAGCCGTTAGATTACTGTCATTACCATCTTTCAGTCGATAAAGGCTGTCACAAAAATAAAGTGGATACCTATTTGGTGATGATATCATTACCGGTTTGATTTGTGAGATCAGAGAGGTACGGGCACTCTTGACATGAACTGAACTGTGATTTTACGGTTAAAATAATCACGGTAAATATCCCGTTACAATGTATAAAGTAGTGAATAACCGTGAAAGTCTAAAACAGTGTTTACGGTTAAAGTTATTAGTTCGGATTTAAGCACAAACAGGGTTTACCTACCTAAACCTAACCTACCTAAGCTTAAACCCTAATAATATTACAACAAAAAAAATCATTTTTAGTCGCCTGATTAGCTAGACAGCGTCTAAAATTAACATCAAAAATGATTAGAAATACAACAGAATTATCTTAGAGAATGGTTAGTCACTACTTAAATCAGGATTTGTGGTTGCTCATATATAATCGCGTGACTAAGGCATGTTTAGTCGTTAAACAGTGATTAACACAGGTTTAACGTGTGTTTAATTTTTTTGTGGTAAGACCCTAAGCTTTCTTAGATAGAAAATTCCGTAAATTATGATAGGCACAAGCACGCTAGCCATAGATTATTTAGCCTGTTGATAGCTCATGAACACAAATCCTCATACAAACATATCTCACCGGCGCGGGCAGGGGGCGAGGTAATATTCTATGCTTGCAATTGGCCGATCATTTGGATGACGTAATTTAGTGATGTGGTACGACTACTACTGAACAGAATAATATCGATAAAATTGAATAGGTAGTTAGCATCGCATTCTTGATTCCCTGACATATACGATTAATAATAAATTATTATATGGAAAACCTAGACAATACATACTTACTTTATAAATTAATCTATAATACTACTTATAATAAAACTCCAGGTCACATTTTTTTTGGATGGCACTCCCATCCATACTGAAGCAAAAGCTGTATTTTTATTTTTGTCTGTCTGTCTGTATTTTGGCCACGCATCACGTCGAAGCTACTGAATGGATTCCATGACTTGCGATGTATGGAACCAATTCTCTTTTTGAGTCGCTTCTATCCACTCGCTTTCCTTTATTTCTGGGATGTCTGGAAATCTAACAACAAAAAGCAGAAATAATTTAAAAAAACCGGGAACCTACTTCGATGAAAATATCGCGATATATGAAAATTCAAGTACCACTTTTCCATCTTTAGATGTTCTTCCATAAAATGTATATGGGACCACCTTGAGATAATACACTTTCAAACAACAAAAATAATTTTCAAAATCGGTCCACAATTGACGGAGAAATCAGTTAAAATACTTAAAAAAATACATACAGTCGAACATTTAACCTCCTCCTCTTTTTTCGAAGTCGGTCAACAAATCCAAACGAAAGGTTATTATTTTTCCAAAATAATTAATAATAGTATATATATTAATTGTAAAGTATACATTGAATATCGATAAGTTATAAGTCTGCACTCGTACTCGCAGTGGCGAGAAGTGCATTTAAATAGTTCGTTTTCGCATGAGGGGAAGTTGTATCATTAGTCAACAGGATTTATAGTCTTTGACGCTAGCTATTACGATAGCCATAAGCAAGTTGCATGCTAGCTATGGTTGCACTACAATGTTTGCCTGTACAGAGTGCTGAAGCTCATTGTATAATTCGAACCAATGACCGTCAGATTGGCCGACGTCACCACTTCAGAACCATCACCGCTTCACATAACCCTAATCGGTATAACAGTGTCTAATGATTTCCGTTCAATGCATCTGCTTTTAACATTCGGTTAAATATTTACTACCGAAATTTACTACTCATTTGTTAGGTTAGAGATGATAGTAAACGCAGATGGTCGAATACCGAAAATTTATTAGCTATCTCCAATTACCTTTGATCATTACCTCATTAGACGCTACTAAATATGTTAATGCCAGTAAGGAACGTTTCTGTTGAGGCTATCAAAATACAGTCAGATGGGTATTCAAACACTATTGCTACAAAAACTATTAATACGAACTAGTGTCATAACGGGTGGTCTTAGGTCTTATTGTTCAAAGCAATCTGTTTCTCAAAGGCACATCGAAAATATTACATCCAACGTTATAAACTTCCTTAGTTATTTAAATACTTGATAATATTTTAACAAATAGGTAAATAATATACCTTAACTTAAATTACTTACTTATACGAATTTTTTTTTATAAAACATTTCGAACATTTTGTTATTTTTTATATCTTGTTACTATTGTTATATTAATCTTAACATAATGACCTAATCTAATAACAGCATGGACCACGTTTCCGTATAAGTGTGTAAAGTAGTTTTTTATTGATTTAATACTTTATTGCACTAAAAAAGTACAAAAGGAGGACTAATCAACTCGTTGAGAGGGTTGTAGGGGTGTGTCCAAATATTATGTAATACAAATAACGATAATTCTTCAGCTAAATCTAATCTATAATAATTAAACAGCTAGCTCGAAAAATAAAGGACCTTAAGGTTAAGGTCAGGTGATCTTCAAAAGCGTTCTGTGATGGCGGGCGGTATATTTCAAGCGTTAAACCATTTTAAGATACTTCTATGGTAAACAGTTATTTTAATGGTAAACGAATCATCAATTCTTCAACCAGTTAGGAGCTTGGTCCAATTATGATTTCCATTTTGCGTTATTTTTTATTGAAGGGAAAAATATATTGAAGGGTTTTTACTTTTACGTCGTGTGTTTTTGTACAATTAGTGTTAACTTTTTTTACTCGTCCGCCAACACGTGTTAGGTACTTTTCAGGGCCCCGATCGCGCTAATTTGAAATGACAGCGTACAATTGTGGTTTGATACCAACTGTTGTTTAGTTTCGGTTCAGGCATGTGGAATTCGATATTACCGTTCATTTGACAGCATTAACTGTCAGTTGTTGTCGAGAAACGTCTCAACTTTTGGTAAAACTATTAGCGCGATACGAAACGGTCAAAAAGCTGTGATGCGGTCGTGGTTTAGTAGCGGTTTGGTTGATAATTTTTAACGCGATTGCCCTCCAGTTATTCTTACGCGTAACTTTTAAGTATGTCCTTACGTTTAGTACGAGTAGTACTATAATTGATGTGGTGAATAGCTGTTTGTTTACCAAGAAAACAAAATAAAATAAATTTTCAATTATTGATCCAATAAATATGTGAACAAAGTATCTAAATCAAATAGTTGAGATTAATTTTTTTGTTATACTTATTGTAGTAAATAAAATGAAATGGGGTCACTCTCAAAGTTAGAATTAAGGTCACTAAGTTGTCCATTAGTTAAAACTATTTTACTTGGACACAAAATATGTTTACAAACAATTTCGGCGTCGCCCCAATTTTGCCCGAATCGCTGTTCTCATTTTTACCATACTAACCATTGCATCTCTAACCAAAACTTCTCAGCTTCAAACTTTATGTTCAGCTGGTAATGGATGCTTGAACTGCCACGAAAACCAATAACTGTTATTGACTTGCATAAAATGGATGGTAATACAGTCAATCTATTGGAATTGATTTCATTTTAACTCTGGGAAGATTGATTAACATAATTTCTTAGAGTCTCGCAGCACTATGCTAATTCGACGCTGTAAATTGAAAATGCATTTCAATTCCATTTCTGCACATTTATTACTCAATAGTATGCAAAAAATCTTATTAAATTGTCACTCATTGATAACAGACTAGGTGGACTGATGACCTTGTCAAAACCGCACCGGGAACCGTTGGATGCAAGAGGCGAGTAGCTGATCCAAGTGGCGTCCTGGATGCAAGAGGCGAGTAGCCGATCCAAGTGGCGTTCTATGGGGGAGGCCTATGTTCAGCAGTGGACGTCTTCCGGCTGATGATGATAACAGACTATATTAATAAGCTTTGTCGTTTTAAACTTTCACCGTTATTTACTAATTTATGTTTCGTGACGGGATATTTACCGTCATAATTATTGAGCGATGAGCCCCCGGTATTCAAGTATACTCATCAAAGTATTCCCGTAAACATGATGCTTGCAACAGCGTCGAATATCGTGTGCTCATCGCTCAATAATAATCACGATAAATATCCCGTTACAATCCATACAGATAAATAAAATTGAAGTGTCTGTTTGTAATATCAAAATAACTGCTTTTTACTAAATGCATATGAAAGTATATACGGTACCTATAGCAAACAACTATTTTTAAAATTTTTGTCTGTCTGTCTGTCTGTCTGTCTGTTTGTTCCGGGTAATCTCCGAAACGGCTGGACCAATTTTGACGGGACTTTCACTGGCAGATAGCTGATGTTGCAAGGAGTAACATAGGCTACTTTAATTTTAGAAAAATAATTAGGATTCCGCGCAAAAAAATTAAAACCATGTAATCCAAAATCTCCACGCGGGTGAAACCGCGGAGCAGCAGCTAGTTTATAATAAGCTTTGTCGTGATGCAACTTCATGCAACCATTGGATGGTGGTAGAGCATTTTTAACCATTATTATATATGTCCTGGAAGCTGCACTTGAGAGCCTCTCCTAATCTAGGTCTTAGCGTATTCGGCATCTTTGATCACACCGTTGCTTAAGATCAAATGAGATAGTGATCAACAGCTAAACTATCGATTACAGAAAAAAGTGGCATGTCCATACATTTATCCGTCTTTGAAGATTCGTGAGAAACGAATGTATAAACGTTCACATTTTTAACCCGAATCGTGATTAATTAATACCTTTCGTCAAAATGATTTAACAACGTTTCTTGATAACGGTTCGACAGTCGTATAGATGTGCATATTTATGAACGGAATCGTGATTTGTGATTTTTTGCAAATACTTATTCGTGATTTTTGCGAATCGTGAAATCCCGTTAAAGAAATAATAACGATTCGTCGTAGTGTGAAAGCGCCGTAAAGAAACTGGAAAAAGTCAGATAAAAATGTTTTTATGTGGCCAATATGACTCAACTTGAGGATACGAACAATGATTCCTATTGCTCTCTTCAGTAGAACAAAGTAAGAATTTGAAATGTTAAACAAATATCAGAACAGAAGACAGAACAATGGATGTTTTCGTTTCGAGTTTATATTAAATAGACAGTGAAAATACCAGATGTTAGAAGTAACCTTTTGTTCTTACTCTAAATACAACAATCAGGTTTTAATTACTTAAACTGTTCTTAAGTTGAATCTACATGTTTCCTTCCAGGGTACCGACAGAGTACCTTTACGTAATTATTATCAGTGCCTAATGTTACAAACTTTTTTAATACATACTTTCTTGGAATTATTTTTGACAAAACTTCTTAATTTTAGCAAGCTTCATTACGAAATATATTTTATAGTGTTAACCGACACTAGCGGATGTTCACATAAATATATACATCACAAAAATTTCGGCTTGTAAGCCGAAAAAGAAATACATCGTATCAAGAATTTCGCAGTCAATAGTGATTGCTCCCATGGCCTAGTGGTTAAGGCGTCTGGCCCGGCAAGCCAGAAGACGCAGGTTCGAATCCTGTTGGAAGCGAAATTTTTGTGATGTATATATTTAAGCTTCATTACATTATTTTGATGATATGTGTGACTGCTTGTTAGTTTGATTATTTATAGATGTTATTTTAAAAGGCTTGCTAATCTATACAAATAAATAAAATTGAAGTGTCTGGTTGTAATATCGAAATCACAGCTTTTTACTAAATGCATACGAAAGTATATACGACAAAACCATTGTGTAAATTCTTGTCTGTCTGTCTGTTTGTTTGTTCCGGATAATCTCCGAAACGGCTGCACCGATTTTAACGTGACTTTCGCTGGCAGATAGTTGTTGTTACAAGGATTAACTTAGGTTACGTGGGCGAAGGCGCGGGGCACAGCTAGTACGATAATATTTTTAAAACATAGTAACTAAATGTAAATTAGTACAGTACGGCAACAGTACTTCCAAATAAGCTGGCTTACAATAACGGCTTCAAGAGTCAGCCAAAGCCAAGGTTCTATTTATAGCAGTTAATATATATAAACCAATACATTTGTTTGTGTAAATTTTACATGTTTTCTTTTTAATTAATTGGATAATTTAGTGCAACAGTTGGATCGTTTTTAAAACTATCGATTTCTCTGCTAAATAAATGAGGCAATGGGTATCATAACTTGCTTAGAAGTAGCCAACATAATTATTAAAATGTGTAAATCAAATTTCATGAAACCAAATCACTGTCTCAAACTGTTGTCTGTATATGCGATCATTGCTCTTTGTTCCGTCTCCCAAACTATTTCAACCTTTATTTCTTTATCACCAAAGTTTAAAACGGTGTAAAACTTGAAGTAACCGATCCTGTATTTTTATTGGAAGCTGGAGCTATTGATCTATTTGTAGCAAACATTGTAGGAGATGTAATTAAAGACGCTATGTTTGGTATTCCGTTTGAACGTTTGTTTGGTTTTGATGCATTTTAAACAGAAATTCGGGGAAAGAGTTAATGATCCAGTTTTATTTGTGGCTATAAGCTGTTTTTAAAGAATATATGATCCTTCGTCTTACCATAAAAATAAATTTACACAAAATTTAGACGCCTGTCTAGCCTGAAAGTGCCTAAAATTAAATACTGCAACACTTTTGTTAGTGAGAGGACTAACTCTTCTGCGAGTGTCCGTCTGGGTTAATACCACCGCTTTGCTCGTGAGGTCTGCCGCCAAGCAGTAATGTGCAAGCATTACTGTGTTCCGGTTTGATGATCAAAGTAGCCAGTGAAATTACTGGGCTTATGAGACTTAATACCTAATGTCTCAGGGTAACGAGCGCACTGCAGTGCCGCGCAGGCCTTTGTGTTTCAAAATTCTGAGTGGCAATGCAATTGTTATGGGCCGGCGTTTTGCTTACCATCAGGCAAACGGCAAGCTCGTCTCGTTACCAATAACATAAAAAAAAACTAAATAAACAATATAAAATAACCAAATAAATAAATACCTGATGTGAGCTGTGCCGTGCCGCGGCCTTTGCTTTTTAATACCTAAAACCAGAATATTGAAACTGCAACTGCAGTTATGGGTATATATAGATATCATGCTTACCATCAGGCAAACGACCTGTTTATGTTACCATTCAGTATAAAAAACTTATTCGTTCATTACGAGAAGAAAATAACTACAAGAAAATAATTACAAGAAATCAAGTGACGTCTAAATTTAAGGCATGGAAATGCGTCTTCTTTGAAATAATACAAGTTCTATTAAGACCGTTCCACTATTAAGTGGAAAAGTAATTAATTACATTGATCATAGTTCTTCATCAAATGTTAAGTAAATCTGTGCAATGAACTGAAATAAATCGTACACTACAGTCAAATTCCTCTTAGTAAAACTTTCCCACATCCCGCGATGTAACAAATTATTCGAACGCTGCCTTGCAGTTACATTCACATGCGCAAACAGTCTTGCCATAAATGTCACATAAACGAACACAATACTTTATGCAATGCAGTTGTACCTTGTTACAATGGCTATATGGTTTATTTTACGGTATGACGCTTATAATAGTCATTGTTTCAGCAAAGACATGCCACGCTTGGTCGGAGTGTTATGCTTCACCTATTTTAGTGGTCACAATATAAGTAGATATACGAGTGAATGCTTCCTTTGGGACGGGGACACTCAGTTTTGGTAGTTCCTTGTCGAGTTACAATCGAACTTGGTTTTACTTTTTGAGTTTAACTGCATTTCTACAGGTCTGTGTTGTACCTATACAGTTGGGCTTAGAAAATGTATTCAGTATTCAGCACCAATATCACATTAAACTCCTTTGTTATCAGCGGCGCAAGTACGGATCTATTCGGGTCGATAAAATTCGATAATATTCGATAAAATTGACAGTTCAAATCGATAAGGTGGGATTTATCGAGCCTCGAAACAATCGACAAAAGTTATCGAAAAGCTAGGTCGAATCCAAAGAGAATATAGAGCTACAACAATACTTTACGATCAGACTTCGGTACTCGCAACATTCGATAAATTTGTCGAGTTTTTCGGTTCGACAAATTTATTCAAATTCAAATTCAAAAGTCTTTATTCAAATAGGCCCCAAAGGAGCACTTATGAAAGTTAAAATTACTCTAACAGCGGGCCTCTGCAACATTCCACGATTATCACATTATCGAACCGACTTCCGTACTCGCGCCGCTGATGTGATGTTGTGTTGTCCGGAAATAAATGTATTTTCTTTCTTTCTTATTTTCTGACATTGACATAACGTTGATGAATCTGTGAAAAGTTGATGTGTGATGGGTATTCGATACTTTAATAGAACGTTAGTGGTAGGACTAACTCTTCTGCGAGTGTCCGTCTGGGTTATTACCACGGCTTTGCTCGTGAAGTCTCATATAGCCTTTTTAAAATTATGATTTATGTTTAGTGGTTGTAAGTTGTAGTTTACATATTAAAATTTTCAAAGAAAATGTATTGTTTATTTTTAATGAAGCTACACAAATTTTTCGCTTTAAAAAAATACTTTGATAATATTATAAATTTTGTGTGTGAAATGTAGCTTCAAACTTTCTTAACCTTCGGGCACAGATTTCCGGTTTTCCAGAATACAGCCAAGTTTGCGAGTCGCAAGTCACGTACCTGCTTTTCAGAAACGTAATATTTATTTGTACTGAAGTAGGTTTGATCTGGAGCTTCGTCGATTGAAGCTAACATTATTTGACATTGGAATTTCGTTAGATACTTTTCTGCAGGTAAGTGCTAAAATAAAATACTTGATGGAATCAGGCGTTACATTGCGGACGTCCATTTTAAATAAGATTATATATTGGTTAAATTCAGTATAGATCGAACTTAGGCCATTAGACATTCTTTATCGCGAAATTAAAACTATAAATTACCCACATTATATAATCTTATTTTTATGCTAAAATAAAATGAAAACTTCTTGCACAACTGTCGGTAGATGATAGGTAGGATTGTAAAATGAACTAATAACAGTTTACCCATATCCAGATGTATCGAGGGCTTCATAACAAACGGGACAAAAAAGTGAATAAAACAAAAGTCTTATAAGGCTGATATTTCAAACAAAAAACATCAGAAAAAATAAGACTTATTATGTTAGAAAGCTTTTTTTTTGTACTATATTTTGCAGCAAAAAACGAAAAATGGCATTTTTTATTATACGCCCCTTTGTTATGAAGCTCGCGATATCATAAACTCTAGATCAAAAACTCCACGCATTAGCTATCGCAAGCAACATACCAATCCGATTTGAAAATAAAATCTATTATTCAAAGTGAATTTATGCCACTGGTGTTTCAAAGGCCTTAAGCTAAAGCCCCATTTATTCAAAAGGCATCTAGTAGTAATTGGACGCCACTGAGCTGAGATGCGGTTAAAAATCCTCGACCGAATTAGATGTCCCAGCATTATTTGCAAATAAATTGCTTTACTGAAAAGCTACCAAATTCGCTGTCTCAATTTTCAAATTCAAATAAGGCTGACCTTGTGGCTTAGGAAACGGTTCGTCCCGGATCTGATGGAATTTAGTCTACCTTTCACTTTCAGATTCTCAGACTCATTTAGTTATTGGATAGAAATAGATTGTTGATATGCGTTCGTGATCAAAGGATGGATAACATAGTTGTTGTGTAAACCATTGCGTTTCCAAGCTTATACCCGCTACACTGCCTAGTCAATTATTGAACATTTCTTTTGTTTTATTCTCACTCGATTAGCGGCTCGCCACCTACAACACACACCACAAAGTACTGGAATTTGGGCTTCCTAGATACGCCTGTTTTGGGGCCTGTTATAAGTTTTTGAGTACCTATGTCATATTTGATGGAATCAGGCATTACTTTGCGGAAGTCCATTTTAAATAAAATTATATAATGTGGGTATATTTGTTAGGAAATACCCCGAGTTCTTCAAGAAAAATAAACTAGTTCAATTATTCAGCTCCAATTAAAAATGCACAGCTCTGGTCCGAATGCAATGGCGATAAAAATTTACGACAAAATTCCAAATAGAATTAAAGAAGTAGAAAAGAAATCTATTTTCGTAAATAAACTAAAAAGATTTTTGATTGATAAATGTTATTATTGTTTAAAGGATTTTTTTAAAGACTAAACAAACATGTTCTGTTTATGGAATGGATCGGTTCGCTCTGTTACTTTGTGTTGCTATACCCTAACAGGGTCATATGTGAACTTCACTAATAATATAACATCTCCATATAATGTACATATGATTGCAATAAATGATTGAGTATTGAGTATTAATTTATAGTTCCGCAATAAAGAATGTCTAATGGCCTAAGTTCAATCTCCAAATGAGACGCCCGACGCTGGACAACGAAACCTGGGTTAGTTTGTTATAAAATAAAAACTTTCTTAAGCTCGCAACGTTACCTATGTCACGTTTTTTTAAAAATTATTATTATTAAGTTAATTTCTGCAAATCACGTTAGTGAAAATAATATAAAATATTCGGAAATAAAACTGTAAGAATTCATTCATCGCTTCACACTACACTAATGAGTATTGCCATTACCCAAGTCAGAAAGAAAAAGTAGTCCAGTAATCGGCTTTGATGTGAACTATTGGTTTGTTTCTCCAATTCTATTTCAGTACCAATCCATCTCCGAGGAATTTGTCGGGATATCTGTTTAATTCGGGATCGGATGTCGCTCTGAGAGAATCTGTTATTGATCTCCTAAGAAACGTATCTCGACTGATGGATTTTTTTAGTAGAGTAGCTGTTGGCCTGCGCTATTAAAGTTTCTTACGGGAATTTTGCATTTTCCGGGAGAAAAAAAATAGTGTCTCTCTCTCTCCGGCTTATAAACCAACTCCTTGCAAAAAATCACGTCGATCCGTTGCTCTATGGAAGAAAGATAAACTAGCAAACATATTTTCGCATATGGATTTTGGATTTTTTTATGGATTTTTTATATGTAACGGATTGTTACATGTAAAAGAAGTGTAATGTATTTAGGGTTCATGTATGTGTGTTTATTTGTTCCACCATAACTTTTGAATGCCTGAACAGATTTTGATGTATGGGGATGTATGGGATGTTTGGATGTATATCGTTATAATTCTTACATCATTCCGAGTCACACTGGCTAGAGTAGTAGTTTTTTAACCGACTTTAAAATAAGGAGGTTCTCAATTCGTTTGGTATTTTTGTTTTTTTGTTTGCTACCTCATTATTCCGTCACTTATCAACCGATTTTGAAAATTCTTTCTCTATTGGAAAGCATATACTTTCAGATTGGTCCCATAGAAATTTTATTAAAATCGGTTCAGTAGATTGGTTTTTAAATCAATATAACTGAAAAAATTTATGTCATCCAAGTAAATAAAATTGCTTTTTTACTTTACATTTATTCATAGCTGACTTATCGAAGTCGATTTTTATTTTGTAAAAAATTGTTGAATCATCACCTACATGGCTTTCACCTATATTAGGTATGGATATTTTTATACGAAGGTTTCCTAATCGAAAGCACCACGATTCAATCCTTACCGAAAAACAAAATGGCGGGCGACGTCTTAGTATGTGGTAGGTACCACCAACGCTTCACAAGTCTAAACTATTTGTTTAGACAAAAAAATAGTCTTACAACCAAGCCTGAATTCTATTAAAGACGGGAGAAATCTGACAATCGGAAGCAATTCCCATTTCCAATCCTCCAGGATTATGCAGTACGTCCACATATCAAAAGATAAATTAAAAACCATTTTTCACGTATTTCCCTATCGGGCGTGCGGCGGAGGTAATCTATACAAATTGGATCGCCGCTGAGCCATTGATAGGGGTCGCTGCGTCAATTTATTTATTACACATATGGGAAATTAATAATTGCTCAATGTAGTGGTTTCAAATTTTACCATTCTATAGAAGCAATCGTTAAAAAAGCTGTAGTATAAAGCAGGTTTTTGGGGAAATATGTATTTTTTTAGACAAGCTTTCTCATAACTAAAAGCGTTCGGAGAAAGAAAGTCCACTTTTAATGTTTTTAAAACGATATTTTTCCTACGATATCTCTTAGGACTTAAATACTCTATGATAAGATTTGCTAGCATACTAAAAAAGTAGTAATATACAACTAACTTTAATATCTAGAGGGCAATCCATGATTTTTTAATATCTCTTTTAGACATATTTTTTGCACGTGCTAAATGCTTTGCAATTAAGTAGCAATTAAATAAATATGATCTACTGCTAACTATATCTAACTTAGCTACAAAATCTGTTGTATAATCAACAAGCCATTGTAGGCCTATAGATAATCTAAATGTCACCACCCTTTACCAGTAATTGGCAGCGTATCTAGCACGCTGACGGCACTGCCTCATTGAAGACATTCTTCGAACTTGACATAATTATTCTTCTCCTAAAACATGCGGCTAAACCTAATCCTCAGCTTCTTTTATCCAACTACTTATTTCAAATCATAAATAAGCATCCAAACTCACGTTTCATTTATTTCCAACAAACAGCTTGTTAGTCAAACATCAATCATAACATTGTTCGCTTCGGGAAAAAGAAATAATATACTTTTCATGAGAACAGACTTAACAGATTCCAAAACAATACGCACGAAGATCCCTGCTTTTTATAACATAAGAGGAAAATTCCAGAAACGTATCTCTTCAATCATTACCTCGAAATCAAAGGGCTATACAATAACCCCGTCTATTTTGGCCGTATCTTTTCTTTCGTGTATAAGTATTTTTTACCTTGTAATATACCTCTTTCTTTAGGGTAAAAATATTTGAGCAAAATTTTTTTGAGCGCTGATTAAAAATCGAATGCAAGGACTAAATTGAAATGTATATAAACTTCAACGTGGCAATGCGGCCAGCATTTTGGGAACGTTGCCTACTGGTAGCGGATTATTAGATTAAGATTGTAAATAAATTAGTGTGTATTTTATTTAGTTATTTTAGTTTATGTTGTTTACTTTTTCTGTTATTATAATAAAAAATACCTATATAAACTTGAAATCACAACTTCGTTCTAATCATTGTTGTCGTTCAAATTTGCCTATAATTTGAACAAATCAATACAAAGTTCAAAAAAGAATAAAAAAAGAAGAATAAGAAAAGATAAACTCAAAAATAACATGACGAATACGTCTTATTTTAACAGTCTAAATGCCTTTATTATGTATCTGCTACATGAACACTACTCTACTGCATTTTATTTAGCTAAATTTGTATAATCTACAAGCTATTATAGGTCTTTAACTTCTACTAATGTTATAAATGCGAAAGTGTATTTGTTGGTTTGTCATTATTTCACGCAGTAACGGAGCAATGAATCGACGTGATTTTTGGCACGATATAGTGTATAGACCGGAGAGTAACATAGGCTACTTTTTATCCCGGAAAATGCATGGTTCCTGTGGGATTGCAGGTGAAAAACGCGGGCAGAAGCTAGTAATTCATATAGCCAACTACGAGTTTGCAGCGTACCGAGTGCTGGTGGCATTGCCTCGTCGGATTGCGATCATATAAGGCTTGAACAAAAAATTGCAAGTTAAAAAAATGTCTTATGTGAAACATTGTACTGTGATATACAATTGGGATGTTGACTGATTTTGGGAAAGTGTTTAAAACGATGGGAATGGCCTAATATAACCCAAAATATTTAAAATTACTTTTTGAATACAGCTAATACTTTAATTTTCATGTATTTTAAATGCCATTTCAAGTTTCGCTCCAAAACGCCAATACTGGTCACGTGGTCGATGTGACGTCACTATTCCTGGCACAGATAACTATGTTCACAGAAATCACTCTAAAATACTAGGCAGAAAGAGCAATATACTCATTCCGATTGAGAAAGTAACGTTACGCGCGTTTTATGTCACGTGACTTCGGAGTGATGTGATTACATTTTGATTATTAAATTAAAATTATATTCCTTAAAAATAAACAAAAATATTGTGTTTTATTGGATTTCCGTCACAAAAACTACCGTTTCGCGGCAAAATTATATTTTTATTTTAATACAGTCAACATCCCAATTATAACTGCCTACATAACTCCTTTGTTATTTTCCGATTCAAGTAATGGCGGAGTTAAAACCAAAACGGACAACAAGCACAAAATTAAAAACACATTAACCTATGACGTCATTAATTCACAACAAACTGGAGATCCACTTAATCAAACCCGAAGACTACCCAATAAAACAACAATCATTGTCTGCGTAATGAAAGTCGGCGACTTAAGCCCACTCAACTTTTTATGGCTCCTTTTAAACTTTAACGAGTACATTTTGACAAGTCAATTAATTAGGACCTCTGGCTTCCGGCCGCGAATGTCCGCAATTAATTGGGAATTAAATTAATTATGACCTGGATTAGGAGAATCGATGTTTTTTTGATGATACCGATTTTACTGGTCTATAATTTTATTTTAGGGGGTTCTTTATCCAGACAGTAATTAATTTGTAAAACCGAAGTAAGGTTTGTTTATATAATGCTGTTAGTAAAGCATGCGCTGTGATATATATATCTTCAAAATTTTGTCAGAGCATCTGGTGACGCGTAACCAAAACTCTGGTACTTATCTGGCTCAACAGATCAGTATTGCTTCAACTCCACTCCACCATCTGACAACTATATGCTAAACAATGCTCTGCTAAGGAGTGGAATTCGTTGCCAGCGTCTGTGTTTCCCGATAAATATAATCTGCAGGGAGTCTTAGACACGAGACCGAACAGGTACATTCAAGCGTACAACCGCATCATCGCTTACCATCAAGTGAGATTGCGGTAAAAAATGAGCCTATCGAATATAAAGCTAAAGAAGAACTTAGCTACAGAAAGTTGCTTCGCCCATTTTTATTACCTACATAAGCTAAAAAGTAAGAACATAGACTAGAATAAGTTTTTCCCATTATTTACATTTGTCCTCTAATAGTGACACTTAAAGCTAACGTATTTTGGAAACCAGCTCTGTTTTTGTACTCTTTGTAGTTCATTTTCTAGACATAATCGTACCTGATGATGTTTCTAATTAATCAACTAAAATTTACTTGCCTTAGCAGCTACTTCACCACTTTAACTAACTTAATCTAAGACGGCATATAGACCACCTATATTCTCAAACAACACACCCTCATTCTTAAGCCCTTGAGACTAGCTCAATCGGACCCGATGTGATGTTCGACTTAAACCCGGAGTTTTACCCCGCGCCAATATCACAGTATATGTCAGTGGAGCAACACGATAAAAGCATCGCAAATTGACTCACTTTTGTACCTTATTCGTATCTGTTAGGATACTTCAGTTGAAAGGAAGCGCCTGAAGCTTCTGCTAAAGTGCGGGTCAGGGTTGAAGTGTTTTGTATTGATAAACGAAAATGTTTGGAGTTCGAAAAAGTATTGATAGCAACATTACATATGTATGCAACAGATTTCTATCAACAAAAATTCTAATACAAAATTTATAAGTAACTACAATCGCTACAAAGCGGGTCTGCTAGATGGAGCTACGGCGTGTAAGCCGGATAGAAATACATCATATCAAGAATTTCGCAGTCGACATCGATTGCTCCCATAGCCTAGTTGGTTAAGGCGTCTGGCCCGGTTTGCCAGAAGACGCAGGTTCGAATCCTGTTGGAAGTGAAGTTTTTGTGATGTATATATTTGTGTGAAAATCCGCTAGTGTCGGTTAACACTATAAAATATAGTTCATAAAGTTTATAGTAACCGTTTTATATATCTAAAACTGTTGATAGAAATTGTGTATCCTTTGTAAAATTTTGTTTAGGAGAATGCTGCTGCTGATGCCCATTCCCTGGATATTCCCTATGTCATCTTTTACGGCAACCACGGATAGAGATGTGGCGGTATTATACTTAGCCAGGACCATATGGCCCACGATGAAGTAATAAAGTCATGAACATTAAAAAGAAAATAACTTCCAACCGATCTTGCAAGGCATAATTTGTTCCACTGGTAAGTTGATCTAAATGCCGAGACAATTCCCGGATAGTGAACGTCATGCCTGTCAATAACAATGACATCGCCGTCTAGAACGATCCATTGAACATTCAACGCTTATTGGCCTGAACTGGCCTACAAACTGAAACACAATACTCCTGAATAACAGCAACTAGTAGGTATTATCCGTATAGTTACATTTTTTTTACACTCATACCTCCGCACTAAGATTCCCTGTGTCGCAGGCGGCATGGACACACACAGATACACATCACAAACATTCAAGACCCGAGAACAAACTATGCTTACACAAAATCTGCCCCGGCCGGGAATCGAACCCGGGACCCCTCGCTTTGCAGGCAGGGTTACTATACGGCTAGTAAATCTGTTGTCTCTTGAAGCACTCTTCCTGTATAGTTTTTTGTGCAGAAGTCATCCACTCTAGGTTTATTTACTGTGTCCCCTATGCGGGGAAAGAGTTTATTACTCTCTCTAACAAAAAGCTGGCCGATCAGTGTGTTTACTAGGGAGATAGGGCTTACGTATTGTGCGGTAAAATCGATTTTGCGTTGTAATCGATTTTGCGTTGTTACTGCTATCAATAGAAGTGATTACGCTGTAGGTTTTGGTCGTTCGAGGGTATAATTATGTTATGTTTGAAAGTGACGCTTTTTCTTTGATTTTATTTGAATTCCCTATGGCATTAAAATTAGCATCTCAATTATTTGCGGTATAATAGATATGAAGCCGTTATTGGAAATAGCCGTACGCTCACCGTCACTTGCCTACCTAACTGTGAAATTACTGGGCTTATGGTCTCATAAGTCTCATATGGTCTCATAAGCCCAGTAAGTAGTAGTAGGTATTAAGTCTTTAATACCTAATTTCTCAGGGTAACGAGCGCACTGCAGTGCCGCGCAGGCCTTTGTGTTTCAAAGTTCTGGGTGGCACTGCAATTGTTATGGACCGGCGTTATGCTTACCATCAGACAAACGACCAGCTCGTCTCGTTACCAAATAACATTAAAAGAAAGTTACTAGCTTCTGTCCTTGGTTTATACCCACGTTCCCACAGGAACCGTGCATTTTTCCGGGATAAAAAGTAGCCTATTTTACTCTCCAGTCCATAAACTATATGGCTTGGCATTATACTTACGAGTACCATCAGGCTAACGACCAGCTTGTCTCGTTATCAAGTAGTATAAAAAAGAAATAACAAATAATATGAATATAGCCAATAACAAATTCAACCTACTACATCCATACAGATAAATAAAATTGAAGTGTCTGTTTGTAATACCAAAATAACAGCTTTTTACTAAATGCATATGAAAGTATATACGGTACCTATAACAAAACAACCATTTTCAAAATTTTTGTCTGTCTGTCTGTTTGTTCCGGGTAATCTTCGAAACGGCTGGACCGATTTTGACGGGGCTTTCACTGGCAGATAGCTGATGTTACAAGGAGTAACATAGGCTACTTTAATTTTAGAAAATTAATTAGGGTTCCGCGCAAAAAAATAAAAACCATGTAATCCAAAATCTCCACGCGGGTGAAACCGCGGGGCAGCAGCTAGTTCTTACATAAACTCCACTTAATAAAGTTAGCTAGAGGCATCACAGATCAGAATATAAGTTTCTGCAGCGTGTCCGTGCACTCGGATGCATAAACATGGAATCGAAATCTTAAATCCGAGCTGGTGTGTGACTTTACTTCGGATTTCAGTTCTCGTCTTTTCAGTTTCAAGTGCAGAGATTGGGCTCTCTTTGGGATTGCTTTGGTTCTTTTACCGCGTCTCTTTGAATGACTCTGATTTCTGAGTTAGTTTGTCAGAAGACATTTTATGTACGTACATAAGATCATTAAAAGCTTATATTCAACTTGCAATGTTTGTATGTATTTTTGTTTGTTTAGGTCAAGTCTTGAAGCTAAATTTTACCTGCTTCCCGGTGTTCGATTGAGCCAACATTTTACATACATAATAGGTCGGGGAAAAAGTTTCTTCGCATTTTTTAAGAAAATTCAAAACATTTTTTAATATAGTTTATTTACATTTAACTAAAGTATGTAGGTACCATTTTGTTCGATAACTTTTTGCCATCTTGTAGGTAGGGACATGATCCCATTGCTATATAAATTTTGGGACTTCTGATCAAAATACCGCGACAAGTGGTTTTGGCAGTCCTCTCGTGATGTTAACCTGACACTGCCTAAAGAATTCTGAAGAGACCGAAACAGGTGGAAATCTGAAAGTGCAAGGTCAGGACTATACGGCGGATGCATTAACACCTCCCAGCCAAACTCTCTTAATTTTTTCTGAGTGGCTAAAGATGTGTGAGGTCTAGCGTTATCATGAAAAACCATGAAAATGAAAACCACACCCCTTCTGTTGATTAATTCCGACCGCTTTCTCTCAACTTCTTGCTTTAATCTCATCAGTTGTTCGCAGTAGAGTTCAGAATCGATGGTCCTGCCTGGTGGTAACAGCTCATAATGAATAATGGCCTTCCAATCCCACCACACACACAGCATCACCTTGTTGCGAGTCAACCCGGGTTTCGCCACAGTCTGTGAAGCCTGACCGGTCTTTGACCACGACCTTTTTCGCACGTTCTTGTCGTACGTGATTCACTTTTCATCACCAGTTATCAGCTTCTTCAAAAATGGTTCGGTTTCATTACGTCGTAGTAAAGAATCACAAATGAGTACACGGTTCATTAGGTTTCTTTCAGTGAGCTCGTGAGGTACCCAAATATCGAGCTTTTTTGTGTACCCAGTTTTTTTCAAATGCGCCAAAACTGTTTTGTGGTCAATCCCAGTTTTTCAGCTACGTCGTAACTACTGATATGCCGATCTTGTTCCACTTTTTCAAAAATGGCATCCATTTTATCCGTAATAGGGCGACCAGAGCGACGTGCATCTTTGAAATCAAAATTTCCGGATTGAAAACGCTTAAACCAAATTTGTGCTACTCTCACAGACACTGCACTAGGTCCATAAACATCGCAAATTTTTTTCGCGGCTTGCGTTGCATTTTTACCTTTTTTGTAGTAAAATTTTAAAATGTATCGAATTTCTTCATTAGATTCATTCATTTTGACAGTACGAAAAACAAATGAAAATCACACATTTTCCTAATTTGAATTTGAAATTATGTTCTTTAAAATTTAAACTTTCATATGATACCAAAACCAGCCAGATACAAATAGTATAGCCCAAGAGATTTTATTACAAGTTCATACATACTATAATGCGAAAAGACTTTTTCCCCAACCTAATATTTAAATCGGATGACAAGCCTACTTTATACTAATATTATAAATGCGAAAGTGTACTTTTGTTGGTTTCTTGGTTCGTCCTTCTTTCACGTAGCAACGAAGCAACGGATCGACGTGATTTTTGGCATCCCTAGATATAGTTTACGGACCGGAAAATAACATAGCCTACTTTTATCCCGGCAAAAAGCACGGTTCCTGTGGAAACGCGGGTGAAACCGCGGGCAGAAACTAGTATATGATAATCTATTATATCTCACAAACAAATATACTAAATTTTATAGGTGTATTTATGTCTGTATATTTTAATGTTTCTCTACGCATTTCTCCGAAACTAAATCGGGTTGTGATCATTCTTTTGGCTTACATTTGCTTCAACTTAGGGAACCGCGTAAGTTTGATCTAAATCGGTTCAATAGTATAAAAGATATCAACCAAACTGTTATATGAAGTTGGTTTATATTTATGTAAATTTTGTTAGATCGACTTCCATTAGATCCCCGTGCATCCGCAAAGAAAAAAGCTACACTGAAAATGACATAAAACAGAATAAGTGGAAATTCCGACTCTACTCGGACGGCTCCGTAGCTAAGTTGTCAGTAACCCTGCCTTCAAAGCGAGTGGTCCCGGGTTCGATTCCCGGCCGGGGCAGATTTTGTGTACCCATAAAGTTTTGCCCTCGGGTCTTGGATGTTTGTGATGTGTATCTCTGTATGTCCATTGGACATTGTCCATGCCACCTGCGACACAGGGAAAATCCTAGTGCGGGGGTATGGGTGTGTAAACGTTTATGTTTTATGTTTAACTGAAAAAGCAACTACAAGCAAACTTCTTACGGGAAAACACGCTGCAGCAAAGCCATCCGTCAACCAAATCAAGTGTAAACCCGTGTTCGTGTCGCGCAATCCGGGCCAGTACTGGTACAACACTACTCGGAGAATGCCCAATTTTTCCGGATTAAAGGACTTACTATGTATCGGACCGGACCGGACGGAAGACGTAAAGCCACATCGATTGATTTAGGTTGGGGTAAATGAGCAGTTGCCTTAAACGCGGTCTTTGTTAGAAAAATGTTATCTGTTTTTTCGCGTCCGCTCCAAATTAGTGTTCCAATTGGACAAATTTGTTTTGGTTAGCTTGTCAGGTTTATACAGTGACTAGCGTCTGCCCGCGGTTTTCACCCGCGTTCCCACAGGAACCGTGCATTTTTCTGAGATAAAACTAGCCTATGTTACTCTCCGGTCCCTAAACTATATCTATGCCAAAACTCACTTCGATCCGTTGTTTCGTTGCTGCGTGAAAGAAGGATAAACCAATAAACACACTTTCGCATTTATAATATTAGCAGGAAGTAGGAAGTAGGACTAGTAGGATGAAAAATGATATTAAATTATATTACTTATTATATTATATTACACGAGGCGTCCTATAATGTTCTACTATAAAGTAAAGGACCTTTAGTCGAAACATTTGATAAACAAAAGCTCGAAATGAAGTAAAAAAATATAATATCTTAATATTGTATATCACTGGTTTCCGCAAAAAAGCCCGCTATCCATCTACTCGGCACAAAAACAAAGATCGGCAAAGGTTTTAACTTTTTTTTTTTTTTATGTTATTTGGTAACGAGACGAGCTGGTCGTTTGCCTGATGGTAAGCATAACGCCGGCCCATAACGATTGCAGTACCACCCAGAACTTTGAAACACAAAGGCCTGCGCGGCACTGCAATGCGCTCGTTACCCTGAGACATTAGGTATTAAGTCTCATAAGCCCAGTAATTTCACTGGATACTCTGCTCATCAAACCGGAACACAGTAATGCTTGCACACTACTGCTTGGCGGCAGACTTCACGAGCAAAAAGATTAAGTATTTATTCGTATTAAAACGACTAAAAAAGATTAAGTAAACAAAGGTTTTTCTTCAGCATAAAATATTATTATGCCAGAGCCTTTTTTTGCAAGGAGCTTTTCGAATAATCCACCTTCATTACATTTAATAAACAACAAAATCTTAACTGTACATTTATCACTTTCATATAATATTCAGCCACTCACCGACTTCTAATACCATAATACCCTTTTTCTTACGTTACGGGTCGGGCCACTAAATGTACAAAAAGAAACAGAATAAATAAATAGCCCAAAGCTTTTAGATGGAAAGCCGGTAGTTCCTTTGATCATAAGTAAAAAGGTGAAACCTCTACGGCGGAATCAAATATTCTAGCGAACTTTCTAAGTAGATGTATTTTATAACGTGAACAAAGTATTGAATTATCCTACTAATATTATAAATGCGAAAGTGTGTTTGTTGGTTGGTTCTTCTTTCACGCAGCAACGGAACAACGGATTGTCGTGATTTTTGGCATAGATATAGTTTAGGGACCGGAGAGTAACATAGGCTACTTTTTATCCCGGAAAAATGCACGGTTCCTGTGGGAATGCGGGTGAAAACCGCGGGCAGAAGCTAGTGTTATTATACATTGTTAGGGCTATACGATGCTATGAAAATAACGGAACCATTTTTTATAAGATAACGAGACAAGCTGGTCTTTTGTCAAATAGTAAGTCTAACGCCAACCTATAATTGCAGTAACAGTTAGAACTGGATCACAAAGGCCTGCGCGGCACATCACTGCGGTCATTACCCTGATAAATTATGCATTATGTCTCATAAGCCCAGCAATATCACTGACTACTTTTCTCTTGAAAAACCGGAACACGTTACTGTGTTCCGGTTTTTCATTAATCCTTGCAGACTACACGAGCAAAGTGTTGGTACCCACCCAGAGGACGCACGGATGAGTTAGTCATACCACCTTGTTAACTCTAGTCTTGAAGACTCCCAATCTGTACTTATCAAGAAATACAGATACCAGCAAAGAATTACGTTTTTTGACTGTCCACATGATAAAGGTTTTTATTATTGATTCAATATTTTTTTATGCTATTTGGTATCGAGACGATCTCTTCGTTTGCCTGATGGTAAGCATAACGCCCGCCCGTAACAATTGCAGTGCCACTCAGAAGTTTGAAACACAAAGTCCTGCGCGGCACTGCAGTGCGCTCGTTACCCTGAGACATTAGGTATTAAGTCTCATAAGCCCAGTAATTTCGCTGGCTACTCTGCTCATCAAACCGAAACACAGTAATGCTTGCACATTACTGCTCGGCGGCAGACTTCACGAGCAAAGCCGTGGTAACAACCCAGACGGATACTCGCAGAAGAGTTAGTCCACTTAACAAAAAGACATAATTACTACATAACCAATAACCGGAATCTCGTCAACGCAATCAGGGCGATAGTCAACCGTAATATCGGTTAATGGACGGGACCCTTAGAGCCAGATAATATCGGATCGTAATTTCCGCCTTGTATTGGATAAGGGATACATATGGATGAGGGCTGGAATTACCTTTATACTGCCTTGGTGGCGATCTTGCGGTGCCTATAGTTAAGAATGGATTGTTAAACAAATTTATTACTCTTAACAACTTCCACTTAGTTACTACCTAACGTAGAGTGTTAATAAACCCATCTTAAAGGCATTGTCCATACTGTTGTAAATGCAAAAGGGTGTAATTATGTTTATTTTCTGTTATCTTTTTAAATTAATTTTTTGTACCTTACTTTACGTGTTGAGATTATACAATTACCTCTTATTCTATTTGTATTTGGGTTGGACCATTGGATGTGATTCGTTTGTCGTCATTGAGTTTGTAGTGATTTTAAAAACAAACGTACTATCTTGTATTTAGTTAATATTATCTTGATGATGAGTGATGATGTCTTATCTTGAAGTGATGATGTCTTATCTTGAAGTGATGATGTCTGGTGGCCAACCTTACCAAGGTTGGCCGCCAGTCCTTACGTCGAAAATTTTCATTCCATAACATGCCTAACTATTCGATCAAAGAAAATATCGTAATTGTATTATTAGAATAGTGGGTAGTATGGCATTTTCTAGTCCCCCATTGGTTAGTTTACTACCTCAAGTTGAAAATCTATCATCAGGAACCTATCGATGCATTCCTGCAGCTACGTCACAACTACATCCTAAATTAGTAACATATCCTAATCCGTTTTTGTCTGTTTGTTTAATGTGATTGCGTATCTTTCAATCAATTACGATCCCAATGAGTCCTTTGTTCTCATTACCTCTAACTGGACGTGTACACCACCTTCAATCTGACAATGATAAGCTGCATCCAAACATGCAGGATTAACCCGTCACTTATCTCCATTCACAAATGAGCCGTCAGAGAGATCTGTACCCCACATCTCAAACGCAATGACGACTTTCAATTGCCTCAATGGATAGGGGTCAATTGTCTGATTCAAGCACATTATGACTCTAATTAATCAAGCCATCTTCAACTTTATCCTTATCATAATTAGAATCAGTATTGATTGAAATTTTATTTAATTCAAAAACTTTTTGATGTTCGTCAGTCAACTCATTCTCAACTTTAATTATTAGAGATGAAGGATTATATTTGTTAGGATTGATATTGTCATGGATCATAATCGCTTCGTTCACCTTAGTTGTTTATCCATTAAGAATTAAATATATTTTATTAAGTTACAACATTTTACTTGATATAGAAGCATAAAGGGTCCGTTTTATTAAGTTCATTACGTAATATTGGACGTTTATTAGGGTACTCAGTGATTGATCAGTCCCGCATGATAGTTTATCTTCGTCTCAGAAGAGCAATATAGCATCAGTAGTATGACTTGATAAGTATCATTATAATAACATAGGACTAGGATATAGTATTCAATATTTTATTGATATTACTTTCAATGCTACATTAAACGTGAGATGCGTTAATTGCATAAAAAGTTTATATACAACAAAAATATAGATACACTAAAGATAAATACTTACATCAAATTTTAATAAGTTAACAATTAAATTTAATTGGTTATGAAGTATCCTTAAACCTTACAATAGGACGACCTGTGTCGCGAGGTTCTGTTCCTTCCGTTGTTAGTTGTCTTGTAGACATTTAAGAACAAAGCAATTACGTCGATTCTAATGTTTAAGTAGCAGTTGCTTGTTGCTCGGGCCTGCTTCATAATTTCCTTTGAAACTAACTAACGTAACTCAGTTGGAGATCTTACGAACTAGTTCAAACTGAGGTGCAAGGGGATAGTTGTGGGGTTGTTTTCGTCCCAAGTTTGTTGGTAAACGGATGAGTTTGTACAGTTGTAGCTGTTCTGCTGATGACTGGTCAAGCAAACTTTGGAACGATTTCCTAAACATTCATGCCATAAGTTATAAACTATAAACATACAATTGATAAAGTTTTATTGTGTTTTTATTTGGATGTGTCAATTGAGGCGTTGATGGCTCTGGTAATAAAGTCGTCAATCCGAAGGAAAGAGAAGGACAATATTGTGATTTTATGCATATGGTATGGTGTTGCTGGGCATATCGGCTCCGTAGCTAATTTGGTAGTAACCCTGCCTGCAAAGCGAGGGGTCCCGGGTTCGATTCCCGGCCGGGGCAGATTTTGTGTAAGCATAAAGTTTGTTCTTCTCGGGTCTTGGATGTTTGTGATGTGTATCTGTGTATGTCCATGCCACCTGCGACACAGGGAATCCTAGTGCGGGGGTATGAGTGTGTAAGCGTTTATGTTTATATTCTATTGCTGAACTGGTTAACGAAATGTTCAACTTGAGGATCGTAGCAAGCTAGGCGAATACCCTAGGTTACATCCCTATATTCATCTTCACTTAGAGCCCATTGTACTTGAACCACCTAGATACGAATCGGTAGCTGAACTTACTACCTACTAAGCCTAAAAAACAAACTAAACTAATAAAGAAATTGGAGCAATGATGCTTCAATTTGTTAAAAAATACGAGGACAAAAATTGTTTCTATTAGCTTATTATTACCTACAACATTCAAAAAAATAGGAGCCTTCCTAGAAGTCAAATGCCATTCATTAAAACAATCACCGATATTTCTAAGAAACTAATAAAAAAGACCGAATAAGATTCGGGATGTAACATCACATTCATCAAATATAGTCATTAGGGTTTTCTGTCCCGCTTTAACACGTTAGTCGTAATCTACTCCTCTCATTTTCTTTTTCAGTAGATAACAAAGTCGGTGCAAGTTTTGTTCTTCCTTCTTTGGTTATTTTATTTATGTTGAAGGGTGATTTTTTATTACTTAGTTATAATTAGCTAAGCTCAAATTATTTTATGGGTAAAATATTTACTTTTGTTTTTTATGTCGTTAGATTATATCTGCAGAGTTTATTTCATACAAAAGTAATTCCATATTTTGAAACGGTTAAGGCACGTACACATTAGGATGTTGGCTCCATTTCTTTATGACCTCAATCAAATCGTTGCTAAAATTATGTATTTTTTGTGAATTTTATTTGTACATGTAACAACCAGCATGCATTTAGAGTTGTCCACTTTATCATTTGATAAAAG
The DNA here is from genome assembly GCA_907269065.1 of Crocallis elinguaria. Taxonomy (NCBI): domain Eukaryota; kingdom Metazoa; phylum Arthropoda; class Insecta; order Lepidoptera; family Geometridae; genus Crocallis; species Crocallis elinguaria. Next base: position 1,823,224 of record OU026079.1, on the reverse strand, counting down.
AAAAGATGAAGGATATTAAGACAACTCTAAAACTTATTTTCAGTTTACTTCTATACCTTTCTCGTGTTAATCATTAGAATGAGACAGTGTTACTAAAACTATTTTAGTTTTGTGACAAACAGAATTGAAGCTAACATTCTTTAACTTTACTGAATTCCATTATATTTTTATCAGACTTTATTCTTCTCACAGCCTTAAATTAAAGTAAAAAATTTAATTTAGTGTTTAAACAGCAAAGATAAAGATAATTAACAATAATTAGAATTAAATTGTCTAAGGCGCGGCTTATCCAAAGTTATCTTCTATAAAGAGCTGGATAGAAATGTCTCAAGGACAATTTTCCAACTGAATAAACTCAATAACGCAAAGCTCAAGACTCAGTCTAGACTTGCACAGTGCTACGACGAGAGAATTATAAATGAGCCTATGGTGTACGAAAACATATTGATAGTATTATCAACGCAGAAAACAGCTTCTTAGAATTCGTACTTGGTACCACACGCTATATCTCTTTTAATAATATTGCGAAATTGTTTTCTGTTCTTAGATGTTTCAAAAGAACGTTGAATGAAGTCACACTTTTCTTAATTATCGTAGTCGGTTTCTATTCACAGGATTAAAGGCAACTTCTTTCATCATCAGCCTTTTGCGCTCCGACTGCCTGGATACTGGTCTTCTTTCTGGGAAAGAGAGAGAGAGAGGGTATGGACTCTATAATCCACCACGTGGGCCAAGTACGGCCTGGTGGAAGTCACATATCCTCGAATCCTACGTAGAGCCAAATAAGTACCAGCATTATGGTTACGCGTCGCATCAATCAAACGCTCTGACAAAATTTTGAAAACAATATGATCTCCCCGCCCCCACGGCCCCAATGTTTCAACACCAAACGTTAATATTTTTCATGTTCACCGATTTCTCCGTCAAATGTGGACCGGACCGATTTTGACAATTTTTCATTTGTTTAAAAGAGTATACTCTCGAGGTGGTCCCATATAAATTTTATGACTGTATACCACCCCTAACTGTAGAAAAATGGGATGAAATTTCATATATCACAATATTTTCATCGAAGTCGAATCCCACTTTATTAAAAGCAATTTGACTTGTTCAATATAAGACAAATTGGCGGAAATTTAGTCAATATTTGTGTTACAAAAGGGAGCAAGCAATTCATTTCGTCTATAAAATAAAATCCCGCGTTGCTCTCAGAGAACGATTATACAGTAAAGTAAAAAGTTATCCTATTTTATTAACATACTAGCTGTGCCCCGCGGCTTCACCCAGGTAGCCTAAGTTACTCCTTGTGACAACAGCTATCTGCCAGTGAAAGTCTCGTCAAAATCGGTTCAGCCGCTTCAAAGATTAACAATAAAAGACAACCAAATGGAGAGCGGAATGGTATGGCTATTACGGAATGGTAGCACTTCGTAATTAATAATACATTAGAATAAATAGAAAACTATTAATTACACACCTATATAATATAGTACATTATCCAGTACAATACTTTGCTCGTGAAGTCTGCCGCCAAGCAGTAGTGTGCTAGCATTACTGTGTTCCGGTTTGATGAGCAGAGTATCCAGTGAAATTACTGGGCTTATGAGACTTAATACCTAATGTCTCAGGGTAACGAGCGCATTGCATTGCCGCGCAGGCCTTTGTGTTTCAAAGTTCTGGGTGGCACTGCAATTGTTATGGGCCGGCGTTATGCTTACCATCAGGCAAACGACCAGCTCGTCTCGTTACCAAATAACATAAAAAAAAACAACATAATATAGTACATTAACCAGTACAATAATTATTGTCATTCGTGCCCTTCAACACGATACATAATTGCACTATTATAAACAATAAAGAATAGACAAAGAACGCTTTAATTAATAGGACTATTAGTGAAATCAATTACCTAGATATCATAGATACTTGTGCACTCCAACCTCATCGTGAAATACTTCAAACAAACTGCCGACCTACATCTAATGAGTATTTATATGCAACCATAACGAATATGATATATCATTTGAGGAGAACACGGCGGAATATTCTTACATGAAAGAAAATTAATAAATCCACATCCATGTTAGAGCTTTGAAGTCGAAGACTTACTAGACCGTGAAAAAGATATGGCTAACAAATACTTTGAGGTAGACCTCGTTAAATTATAGCAAATATAAATGAACCAAATGTGAGCTGTCAGATAGGAATAGACAAAAAGACGGACAAATGGAAAGATTGGACGAAAGACAAATAAACAATGGATGCCATAGCTATAGCATTGCCCCTTGGTGAATGAAGTCCTGGAAACCAGGTCGGGTATTTATAATTATTTTGGGTGGCAATTTGTTTGGAATAATTTGATGAAACATCGAAGCTTTTTTGCTCTCTATGGATAAACGTCATAAATAAACAAGAAAATACTAACAAAAAGTTACGGTAGTATTATTGTGACCACTATCTAACCGGAGAGCCTAGAGAAAGTCGTTTTCTATATGCTTGTCAAGGTTTTAGGTTCGGAGGTTTTCTGAAAAACTGACAAGGTTTAATTTTCAGATTATGTCATGTTCTTTAAAAATATAGAAGCTTCCTCACTCCGGTTATTTATATGCATAAATAAATATGAATATTCTCGTGACTTGTTTGCGTCTTCTTACCAAGTTTCTCGAACTTAGCCATGTCTTGCAACTTGAAACAGTAAGCGGAAGTCGATATCGATTCGCTCTCGGATGTTTTAGAATTTTCTAGAAGTTTCCCGATGTTTGTCGAAGTTGTTTTTTGAGTGGTGCGCTTTGGTTTCGTGTTCGTATGACATATTTATAAATTCCTTTCAAATTTTAGAATGAAAATTTTAGGGCAAAATGAAAACCATTAAGCATTAAATTCTGACTTGACTACGATTCTTAAACTCAAGATAGCGATGACATCAAAATACCAAACAAACAAAAACTCTGAACAAAGTCACACTTCAATCTTAACATACACTTTGGAGTTAATATACTCGGAGTAACCACATCAACAGAAACTTTAACTCCAAATCGGGATTATTAGTCCAACACAAAAAAAAAACTTCATCAAGAGCTCAAGAAAGTTTTTATTTTATAACAAACTAACCCAGGTTTCGTAGTCCAGCGTCGCGCGTAACGTTTGGTTAAAATCAGTATAGATCGAACTTAGGCCATTATACATTCTTAATCGCGGAATTGAAACTATACATTATCCACTTTATATACATAATCTTATTTAATAAGTTTTTTGTTTAACTAATATCTATCTCTCCACAGTCTTTGCACGATACAACATAAAATGTAAATTAAGAACAAATATTTTAGCTACCCTAGTATTTTAACCCTCTACCGCCTCACGCTGTTGTTCCTAATTGGACATAATTTTCCCCAACGTCTAACTGCGTTTGGAACGTCCGCGCCACCTGTCGGCAACGGTCTGGGGACCAACTTATCTCCACTTGATGGCTACGATGTTCTATAAATTCTCTTTAAATAATCTTTAATTTTTTTTCTAGTTCAAATTGTATAAGTATAGGTAATAATATCGTATTTTGATACGTCTTGCTACGTCTGCCCATAAACACCATCTATCCGCAGTACTTCAGTTCTCCCGTGATCATGGCGTTTGCAGCAGCGCCGAAATATCGGAAACTCAAATCAAATAACATACATGGAAAATATCCCGTTTCTAGTGATAATTTTCAAAGAAAGGAAATGGTTTAAAAAGGAAAAGAGAGAAGCTTAGAAAAAAATAATACTCTATGGTAAGTATAACGCTAGCCCGTAAGAATTTCAGTGCTCGCACTGAATTATTTACGTCAAAGGTCATGCATGGCACTGTAGTGCCCTTGGCGCTACCCTGAGACATCTTATACGCCCAGTAATTTCACTGACTTCATTCCTCATCAAAGCAGAACATATTAATGCATGCACACCAAAATGTTTGACGTAACTGCATGAGCAAAGCAATTGTACCCAACCAGACGGACGGAGCTAGTCGTATCACTTAGTAAACCTAGATACAAACGCTTCTAACTTAATTGCATAAAAAGAAATTCACATCTTAAATTTCCCTCTAAATAAATTAAACTCAACACCCAAAATATTTAATCATCCCGGAGCATTTTTTATCCATAACCCAATAAATTCTTATAATAACATCCAGCGGGCACATTATCCTATTTTTAAAGCGAATTTATTACAGGCACTGTAATTACACCTACCGCGTCTATAAATTACACTCTCGTAAATAATTTCCTCCCGAGCCCTCCCACGGAGGGCATGATAATTATTAAAATAATAATATCCTGAGGGACCTAATGAGTGACAGAAATAGGGACGTGACGAGATGCGACGACGGATAAAGGCGAGTGAAGGGTTGAGTCACGTGTAATTATTACAGTCTCCAAAATACGGGGTGATTAGGTAAGTTTTTTTTTATGGTATTTGATAACGAGACGAGCTGGTCGTTTGCCTGATGGTAAGCATAATGCCGGCCCATAACAATTGCAGTGCCACCCAGAACTTTGAAACACAAAGGCCTGCTGCGGCACTGCAGTGCGCTCGTTACCCAGAGACAATCATTAGGTATTAAGTCTCATAAGCCCAGTAATTTCACTGGCTACTCTGCTCATCAAACCGGAACACAGTAATGCTGGCACTCTCCTGCGTGGCGGCAGATTTCACGAGCAAAGCGGTGGTAACAACCCAGATGGACACTCGCAGAAGAGTTAGTCCTACCACTAACAAGTGGTATAAAAGTAAAACGGTTGAAAGAGTATTCGATTTTTTGGCGCTTAATTAATTTAAGTTTTCTTTAATTTATCTGGTTTATCACGATCACAGTTTTGAGTTAATCTTTGAGTTTTTGAGTTAACCTATCGTGTTATTTTTTTGTCCAACTTAATGAAACCTGTATTATCTTTAGGAAATTTAATCGGTTATGCTACGGTTGCAATTACGTAGTTTTTCGATTTGTTACGGTGAATTCAGGGTCTGTTCTGGGACGCTATAAAGGTCGCTAAATTAAGAGCACCGTAATTTAAAAAAACGATTTAGTAATGACAGGATAAAAATATTTTATGTAAAACTCGCTTTTTTTAGTAGCTTGCTTGATTTTCTGCCATTTTCTCGAAACTTGCCACAAATAGTTCGCCAGGTGAATTGCAGGAGTTATCTTTGAGAGTCCGTCTAAGTGGGTATCACCACTTTGCTCGTGTATCCTGCCGCCAAGCAGTAATGCGAAAGCATTAAGTTTTCTGTTTTCAGTCAGTGGAATTACAGGGCTTCTGAGACTTAATACCTACTATCTAAGGGTAACGAGCGCACTTAGTACCCATTCGTGCAGGCCTTTGTGTTTTAAAGTTCTGAGTGGCACTTCAATTGTTACTGGTATTAATATCTAATGTTGACCATCAAGCCAACTGGCCGCTCGTCTCGTTAACCAATAGTATAAAAAAACATACGTGGTTCTTCTAAACTGTATACAATCAGTGTGCTCTCACAGATTCTCCACAGCAATAGATTAAAATATATCATTTTCTCAACCCCAGAGAGATCGAAATCGCCCGGGAAATGATTGGAAAATTGTTTAGGAACATTTATTGCAATTTTATTGCATTTGATACAGTTGTGACTTATTGTGCTTTTTTGTTTTGATTTGATATTATTTTCTGAGAGTGGATTGTATTCTTTATTTTGTAAAATTAAATGAATTTGCTATAACTAAACAAAGCAATTTTAAGAACATTTGGATTATCTATAGATCTGTACGTTGTACAACTGTTTTTGTTGCAATATTTTTTTTCAAAGCTGAGTGCCTTTATTAACTAGCTAATACATTAATAAACACTACATATTCATTAGTTTTCATCAAAAATTAATTGCCTTCGTAGGTTACGAGTGTATTATCAGGCCTAGTAAGCCTGATAATACACACTTTGTATACATTTCTATTATTTATTTGTATAGAGTATAGATAATAATATCTATATAAAGAACGGTACTTCCTTCAGCGCAAACAATCGCAAGGTTCGAAACTTCTACCGTACATATCGGTGGATGATCTCACGATTACTGAACCCTGGTCATGTCCAAAATATGTACCTACCAACACAAAATTGATCTTACCAACTCAACTTCTTTGCAAAGCCACCAATCTCAATCCCGAATCGATCACGGAGTTAATGAAAACAAAGGACGGAACAAATTAAACCAATCGCTAATTTCATTATAAACTTGCAATAACTACGGTAAAACAAAAACATTGGAGAATACTTTTTATCACATCATCCGATTTTGAGTTTTATTTCGGAAGCCGTAAGATATATATTGGTTCTTTATAGGTATTTTACTGTACAGTCGAGTGAAAAGTTCTTTTTTATTCTGTTTATTTATTTCAGGGGGTCTTCAATTTACGTTTATGTCTGACGCTTTGAGAGAATTGCCTTATTTTTGTATTTATTTTTGACTTGAAACAAGAACGCTCGCGTCTACCGCACTTCTTCATAAGACTTATTCTCGTCATCAACATCATCAGCTGCAAAAGTTCCACTGCTAAAAATAATAGGCCTGGGCCCTGGCCATAATAACCCACGCTTAGCAGTCGTATTAGTAATCGAAGTAGAGGAGAGAAGAGAGGACAAATAATATAAATAAATAAATAAATAAACGCTTATATTCATACCCCCGCACTAGGATTCCCTGTGTCGCAAGTGGCATGGACACACACAGATACACATCACAGACATCCAAGACCCGAGAACAAACTTTATGCAGACACAAAATCTGCCCCGGCCGGGAATCGAACCCGGGACCCCTCGCTCTGCAGGCAGGGTTACTACCAACTTAGCTACGGAGCCGTCTATGCTGCAATGATGCAGCTGCTATTCCTCTGGACATTCTCTTAGATGGTTGTTACTGTATTCCATCTCTTTTGTCCTATTCATGCGCTGGGACTAGACTTAAAGCTAAACTAAAGCTTTTCTTAAAGATTTTCATGCATATTAATCATTAACGAGACGAGCTGTTCGTTTGCCTGATGGTAAGCATAACGCCGGCCCATAACAATTGGAGTGTCACCCAGAACTTTGAAACACAAAGGCCTGCGCGGCACTGCAGTGCACTCGTGCCCCCGAGACACTAGGTACCAAGTCTCAAAAGCCCAACAAAAGTAATTTCACTGGCTACTTTGCACATCAAACCGGAACACAGTAATGCTTGCACATTACTGCTTGGCGGCAGGCTTCACGAGCAAAGCGGTAGTACTAACCAAACGGACACTCGCAGAAGAGATAGTCCTCCCACTAACAAAACCATTTAGAGATATTGTTTTTTTTGTGTAATTACTTCCTCCTAATTACTACCTAGAAAATACGTTCAAAGGTTGATAATTACAAAACGCTTCGAACTGTTTCACCGAATGCCCACAGTAATACTCTTAGCGCACTCAAGTTTGGCTGCTCTCCAGATTCATGAATCATCCGCCGCTGTCAATGAAACCTAATCTGAGCTCTTCAACTGACTCGTTACATTTGCCAGTGTGTTATTGAGTGATTTTCTGACAGACTGCTCAGACCATCCGTTCACTTGTTAAAGATTTTTGTTTTTAATACCTACCTACCGCTAGGACAAGACAAAACTTAGACGATAGAAGGCTTTGTGCATATATTTTACTAGCTTCTGCCCGCAGTTTTACCCGCGCTCCCGCGTGTATTTTTCCAGGATAAAAGTAGCTTATGTTACTCTCTCCATAAAATTTGTCTATGCAATATAGATAAAATTATTGCTTGAATAATTTTGCGTAATTCGTTTCATAATAATCTTAATAATTAATGTATCAAAACGTATAAAACTAATTGACTTGCCAAATATGGCTTATGTAGACACATTTTTGTTGGGCAGTACGAGCTACCTGCCATAATATATTTACTATTGATTTGGAGCAAAAATTATTACAAATAAATTATGTTATTTCATTTTCCAGATTTATCCTATAAAGATATACGTAGCAACTTAGTTCAGTAAGTCGTGACCTTGAATCAAAAATTACTTGAAGCAAATTTTAAAGTTACCAGTTAGCGATCAACATTATTAATTGTTATTTTAAAAGCAATGACACAAACGAGTGCTGTCACACAGATACGTTAAGCATAGTATAATTTCAAAACGCATTTGAACTGGCTCCCTTCCAAGATGTGAATCACAGAGCTGAATCTCGTAAGGTTTGTTACAATTAACGCTGTACAAAATAATACACCCTCATTGGAAAATCACCCCTATTTTAAATGTCGCAAAGAGTGTTTTCTGTTGAAGTATTGATACGAGCCCGTCTTAGCCGCTAATACTGCCTCTTCATTTGCTAGGATCTTGCCGTCGACGTTCGTAAGTAATAAGTTAATCTTGCCAAATATTATGTGTAGTTTGTGTAACTAAGCAAGAATATTTTTGGACGACTTCTTATTCAAGTATTCATTCTTATTCAAAACTAGGTAAGTTAATGAATTACTATTATTGTTACATCAGCTTTAGGTTGCCTGGATGAGATCACGTGCGCGCGTTACGTAACGTGTGCGCGGCATTTTCTGGAATTTTTCTAAGACGGTTCTAACCAACATCATTATTTAACAAAGTTCAACAATTTTGCAGAGTAGCCAGTAAAATTACTGGGCATATGAGACTTAATACCTAATGTCTCAGGGTAACGAGCGCACTGCAATGCCGCGCAGGCCTTTGTGTTTCAAAGTTCTGGGTGGCACTGCAATTGTTATGGGCCGACGTTATGCTTACCATCAGGCAAACAACCAGCTCGTCTCGTTACCAAATAACATAAAAAAATCTGAAAACGTAAAGTTTCAAAGCAATTTTTATAGCAACTGTAACTGGCAGCCAATTTCCGGTATCTCAGCCCGTGGACTACCGGTTAGCCAGTAAGCGCTCCGTTAATAAACAAACTGAACTATCCTAAACTCAAACTAACACACCCCAAAGCCAAGGGATTAGGGTTATCAAACATTCACAGACCTCAAATATTTTACGATCGATGCGACCCTTAAACACTCTTGGAGTGCGATTTGATTTATAGATTTACTAGCTGCTGCCCGCGGTTTTCACCCACGTTTCCACAGGAACCGTACATTTTTCCGGGATAAAAAGTAGCCTATGTTACTCTCCGGTCCATAAACTATATCTATGCCAAAAATCACGTCGATCCATTGTTCCGTTGCTGCGTGAAAGAAGGACAAACCAACAAACACACTTTCGCATTTATAATATTAGTAGGGATTAGTAGGGATATTAATTACTAGCGGCCCTAGTTTCGTCCTCCTTTTCTCACTTTAATTTGCTCTTTTCGTCAATTGTTTCAAGCACCCAAGAAAACTGCTCTTCGCAAATTTCAGGTCTTGTAGTTTTCGAGATTTCGTATGTTAGTATTGTAGTGTCGCTTTCTTTTGTAGATCTTGTAGTTTTCAAGAAGTGGTTTTTACATACTTAGTGCTTTACTAATAAAGACTATATAACGGTTGTATGATAACATAATGTTTTGTCTCTTTTGATTCAGTGTAAAATTGTCAAAGAACAACAAAGACTAAACACTGTGTATTAGGAAGACCCTAAATAGAAGAGATATCGCACGGAGGGTGACACCTAAAATAGAATCAATTTAAAAAAAATTGTTCAGTAATCGAATGTTCGTCACTTTAAAATGCTTTGATAATGATATGTCATTTTTGTAATAATAATCAAGTAAGTTTACCGTGAAATAAAGGAAAAGCGATGCGGGAATAGACTGTGTTTCACAAAACAGCTTTATTGAATAACACTGATCTCTTCGGAAACATATTAGGTATACGTTTAGACGGATCAGGCGAGCAGATGCGTCTAAAATTCCGCTAAACTTTTTGAATTTGTCACTGCAAGTAATTACAAAGTTCCGCCTTGAGTTTTGTGTTACCTGCAAATGGTAAAAGTTCGTGCGATGTTATATTCAGTAAATGATTGTGTAGGCTATTGTAGACAGATAGATAAACTCATTTAATACATAAATAATGCAATGAAAAGAGAAACTAAAAGATACCTTTTTAAAATAGGCTAGTTTTTTTTATAAATAAACGCCTACACTCATACCCCCGCACTAGGATTCCCTGTGTCGCAGGTGGCATGGACACACACAGATACACATCACAAACATCCAAGACCCGAGAACAAACTTTATGCTTACACAAAATCTGCCCCAGCCGACCCGGGACCCCTCGCTTTATAGGCAGGGTTACTACCAACTTAGCTACGGAGCCGTCTGTAAAAAGGTGTTTCTAAATTCGGCTGGAATTCTGAACGACGTAGTTGTTACTATAATAATATGAAAATATTTTCAACGAACGTCTTCTGACTATAAAGGATAATCTTTAAATCATAAAAACCTTTAAGGTTATGCAAGTAGCTTGCATGCGTTGTGTAAACAGTTTGCTTGAGTAGTGAAAAGGTTAACCTGCATGCAAACTCCAGGTTGCATGCAAGCAGTTTTGAATCACACACAAACGTAACGTCAACTGCTGCACAAATCGCTTGCACAATTGAAACGCGGCTTAATATATGAACAGGTTTATTTATCTTTCTATAAAGGACGGAGGAGAAGTATAGTAGATATACAAAAGACATTTCAACAATCACCTATTTGTGTACATGCGAATTACAGCAAGCTCCATATTAACACGTTTGTGGGCTACGTTATTGTTAAAATTTATGATAAGTATTATCATTCTAACAGGTTCTACTAACACAAATAATGTAGCTGTTTGTTATCCTGAAATAAATAAAATAAAAAAAAACTATTTAAAATTTAGCCTATATTTCAGTTTCATGGATACTTTTTATAATAAACCGAAGTGTTATAATTTAGTAAATGTATTTCAAATAAGTAAATATTTGACTTATCTTACGTCCTTGTGAGACGACCTAAAATAATTTAGCAACGCAATAAACTGAGAACTATAAATTGGAGAGATGATTAAAATATTACAATTTATATCTCTCAAGTTACTGCCTTTTAGAGTAGTTAAACGACACTAAGACTTAAGTATTAGTATTCAAATTTATTACTTAAATATTATTGTAAAATAGTTTACTGTTAAGTTTAGGCCGAGTTTAGACTAGGCTGGTTTCCTAGCAACATTAATCTGGGCAAGCCTTTCACGGTTGCCCGCATATTCATTAACTGATTACGTTGGGTGGTATAATGTTACCATTGCACAATATCGCTGAAAGAGAGAAAATAATTCCTACTTCCCTACCTAGTACCAATATTATAAACGCGAAAGTAAGTTGATTTCTCCTTCTTTCACGCAGCAATGGAGTAACCCACGCGTTTTTTGCATAGAGATAATTTGTGGGCCGCTTATTTATCTCAAATTCAAATTCAAAATGCTTTATTCAAATAGGCCCCAAAGGAGCACTTATGAAAGTTAAAATAAATGACTCTAACAGCGGGCCTCTGCAACATTCGTCTACCCGAATCACAGACTAAAACTAAGCCAGACCCAGAGAATGCTGCTCGTAGGCTGATACGGTCACGTTGCCGATTGTCTACAATGTGGCCTTCACGTCTTTATGTCAAAGACGTGCTATTTCGATGTAACAATATTAATCAAGTGAAAGTAATTTGAAATTCATATAAAAAAATCATGAATTATGTGCCCGTAGCAATCCGACACCACAAAAATCTTGAGCCGGTGTTGTTGTTACTTACTGAAAAAGCTATTTCCCTCGCAACACGGTCTATTTTTTTCAAGGTCGACAAAACCCTTTTGCGGAACACTTTCGAGATTCGTGGCTAATTAAGTAACACTTAGAACACATAACTATTAAGCAGGAGTTTGTTGAAAATGTGTGTGTTACGGTAGAAAATAAATCTAATTTATTTAGTTCATCCAGCCCCGCTGAATTAGACTATTTTCTCAACATGAAACTAAACCCCATACTGACATAATTATACGCTTCTTCTACCTACCGTAACTTTTTTATTCCAGTGCAAGTCTAATCTGACCCTGTTTGACAACAATTTCGTCGTATTAAACTATCAGTTTGCTATTCAAACCTTTGTCTAACACATAATAAATATGAAATACAATAAGTTTCACAAAACAAAAAAGTGCGCTGGCATGGCAATTTCTACTAAGCCTTAGAGATGTCTAGATAGATAATAAAGTTAGTGGTTGGCAGGCGACGGCTAATCCCGTTGACCGTGTATCCTAACGAAGGCTGTCCGTTAGCTGATTACCCTCTCGAGTTACGTTAACTGGGGTTACTGGAGACAGTAAATATACACGAGGGTAATGGGAGCGTTGGAGAGGGTAATTAGGTTGTAAAGTTGATGTGTCTGCGTTCGAATAAATTAAAACTAAATTGAAATATTTGTAAAGTCGAATAGCAGCCTCAGACACGATAATTAAAGGCTCAGTTAAAATTTAATCAAAGGTTAATTATTATGGTGTCTTTGAAATGCGCTACTTAAAAATATTATTCAGAGTTGAGTAAGTTAGAATATATTTTGATAAATATGGTGATTTTTTGCCTTATTCATATTCTTAAAGTCAAAGTTATTTAACGAGCTAAAAAGATTTATTTAATATTAATATGGTAAAAAGTAGTCTCAAAAATCTGCAGAAGAGAAAAGGCAACCGACCAACGAAAACAATTAGGCAACAATTCAGAGACAAATTCAAGCATGGACTCGTGCTTCCATATTTTTGACATATCGAAGCAAAAGAACTATTACGTCATTTGATCCCCTTGGACTGAACAGCGGCGTCAGTTGACGTACCTACAGCATATTTTGAATTAGTCTACTGAACCCGTTGACAAATTTTGTAATTTGTACAGACACAGCAAGTTTTTGACATTAAGCCTCGATTCTGTATCTTAGCCTGCAAGTTGAATAAATTTAGTGATGAATCGACCATCTGAAGTTCAATGAAATAATTTAAAAAAAAAATCCCGCTGAGCAGTAATCAAAGATCAAAGAAAAGACTCATATTCAAAAGATAATTTCCTGTAACAACGCCTACGGTTCATAAACCCGGAAGATAATCTTCTTTTTCGAATAAATTACATTAGCGAATCTTTTGTTACGTACATTTTCTTGAATGATGCATGAAATCCTGACAGCAGTGAGAAACTTAACGGAATTAGGTCAATTTATCCGATTCCGCATCATTACACACAATAATATGTTATGGTTCATCATATTTGTTGGATCATTCTGATTCACTATTCCCGATCATTAGTTAAGAGCTCTTTTGTTTTGTTTATTGGACCTATAATGAAAGCTGATTCGTTTTCTTTTTTTCCGTGTTGATGATAAAAATATATACCTATACATTGATAATATAGACCACTGCATTTACTGTCCACATATACAAATAAACAACAACAATATGATTTTGTACATTAAGAGCAAGTCGCAGAAGAGCACGACCTTATGGTAAGTACAAATTCTACCCTAAACAATTGATATCTGTCTTAGAATTGGCTGGTTTAAAAAATTAAATTAAACTCAGAAGACAAGTCATTGTAACAAAAGTTACTTAAAGAAACACGACTGCCCTAGCCAGTGTCGCTCGGGATTATAAGGATACTAACGATACCCCATACATACAAATCTGTTCAGGCATTCACAAGTTATGGCGAAATAAAGAAACTCACATACATACATACATGAACCCTACACACATAGGTATACTCCTTTTTTGTGCAGTGTAAAAAGCTAACATTATATATTTTTCTTCAAGCTTTCACTTTTATTTAATCAATCCGATCTAAATTATAATTGACTAACATTCAGAAATTAGTCCAGAATTAAGCGATCGTATTAGTCATGGCTCAGGTTTGGTCACTGTGAGATATTATTAATAGTTTAAAAATAAAAAGATCTCAACGTATGTCCACGCGTGAGTTTACTCTCCAATCACTACAAACACAGTCTAAGATTAGCCTACAAACTAGCAGTGTTGAGCGTTTACGCACTATTTACTCAACTACAAATGACTTGCAGAACCGCCGTCTTCCCAGTAACTTGGCATAGAAAGGGAATCAACTAGACATGCGACGGGCTGTATTTAGGCCGGATAGTAAGATGCCGGATGCCTGGACGGCTCAAGCCGAGGTTCAACGGTGCAAGCGAGGTTCTTACCGCGTGGATCTCACACACTGTGCACTTGAGCTAGAGCTTGTGTGTCACTACACACCATTTTTAGGGCTGAGCGCCTTCTGCGGGTTCCTCCCGTTCAGTGACGCTGTACAGAACGTTATATTTAAAATCACAATGCCAAATGCGGGAAGCTGAATCACAAACTTCAGTTTACGAATTCAGTCTTTAGTTCTCGTATGCTATTCATCAACTACTGCTAGCTTACTATGTATTGTTATTCTTTTATAAAACTCGCAATTTATAATAACTAGTGAGGTATTTTTTTTTATTAGTACTTTTTTTGTTTTCATGCTTCACACTCGGACTCAGGTCCATATGATATATGATGATAGATAGGTACTATTCTATTATCATTTATATCTGTATTACCATATCGTTGAAACATGGCTGATGTAACACAACTTTTTTTTTTATCGGGCTAAATGCCTTTATTAACTAGCTAATACATAAATAAACACTACATCTAACCTAGCTAGCTACAAAAACAGTTGGATAATCTACAAGCCCTAGTAGGCCTATAGATAATCCAAATGTTCTAGCCCACTACCAGTTGGAAGCGTACCCAGCATGCTGGCGGCATTGCCTCGTTGAACCGCAACTTAGATGATATTGTACATCCCAAATCACATTGTCATTAGTGGGATTCATCGGTAATATCATAAGTAAGAACCGGAAGACAAGTGTAGACCGACCGATAAAAATTTACAACAAAATTCCAAATACAATTAAAGAACAAAAGGAATCTATTTTCGTAAATAAACTAAAAAGATTTTTAATTGATAAATGTTATTATTGTTTAAATGATTTTTTTAAAGACTAAACAAACATGTTCTGTTTATAGAATGGATCGGTTCGCTCTGTTACCTTGTGTTGCTATACCCTAACAGGGTCATATGTGAACTTTACTAATAATATAACATCTCCATATAATGTACATATGATTGCAATAAATGATTGAGTATTGAGTATTGACCCCCCACTAGGTTGACCGTCGACCTATGCAACACCGCGGGAAACATTTGGATGCAAGAGGCGAGTAGCCGATCCAAGTGGCGTTCTATGGGGGAGGCCTATGTTCAGCAGTGGACGTCTTCCGGCTGATGATGATGATAATGAATAAGTATAAAATTAATGATAAATGACCGAATAGTTTTACCGGATATGGCAGCGCGATCTCTAAAGTAAGCCAAGCCAAGCAACGCTGAATCATTGCTCTGAACAAAATAACAACCACTTTGTAGAGCTGTTTGCTAGTAGGAAAATATTTTGCTTTCAGTCGTTTTAACTGACAGGCTGTAAATGTAAGAGATAAACGATGTCAGTACCCGAGCACAAGGAATCGATATCTATAGAGGAATAGGAAGGAATAGTGAGAATGGATGATTCTTCTAACCCAGCTCATAGAAATAAAAAGGTATACTATCAGTTTGACAGTTTCAATACACGTCCAAACCTACGAGTATGATTTGTTTTGACGAGTCCAATAGATTGCACATGGTTTTGACGTTCTGATGATGGAACCAGGAGGAAGTGTGTTTTTTAGTTTCTTAAAACTACATATAATTATTAGGAGTGACGGCATCACAACTATTCAACAAGAAATCCCATCCGTTATTATCCGCTTCGATCGAATTTAAATCGGCCATTGTCCAAGTGACAGCTGATCGACGGCGCGCATCGACCCGCGACCGACTGCAAACAATGCAATTTGTACGCCATCAACTTTGAGATATTGCTTTCTTGCGCTGATGTATCGGGATTGACGTTGTGTGGAAGTGACTGTTAGGGTGGTTACAGACAATATGCAATGCAACAAAAAAATATAACATGGAAGGGTGCACGTAGCGTGCGCGGAGTAGTTTTTAGCGCGTTCGCGCATGTTAAATTACATGTTGTGTTGCATATAGTCTGTAACCACCCTTACAGTGCGTTAAGTTTTTTATATGTTAATGTATGACCACTATCAAGACGAGTAATTACCAGCAAAAAATTAATGTACATATTTTTGTTTTTCAATTTGTTGAAACTGCCATCGCAATCGAAACTGTCGCTGTGAATGGGTGAATATTTCTTGTATATTACTGGATAGGCAAGCTGGTCATTTGCGAGATGGAAATCGTAACGCCAGCCCATATCAATTGCAGTGCCATTTAGAACTTTGAAACGTAAAGACTCGCGGCATTACATTGCGCCCGTTACCATAGTAAAATGAGCTATCCTGAGACATTACGTACTCGTATTAAGTCTCATAAGCCCAGTAATTTCACTGACTACTCTGCTCATCAAACTGGAACACAATAATGCTTGCACATTACTGCATGCCGGCAGACTTCACAAGCAAAGGGTTTATTCCACTAGAGGCGCTGGTAGCTACCCAGACGGCTCGCAAAAGAGTTAGTCCTACGACATGGTAATCTTAAGAGTATTTCTTTTTGTAATCTCACTTTTTTGGCCGTGAGAAGCCTAAGAGTTTTACCACCCTATCTCTTCCTGTCGGTCCCGTAATGCAGACCGTAGACGCTTATGCAAACGTGCGTTTGCTTGTCAAAATAATTTTGAACGCTATTGCATCAAGCGTCGATTACAAGATACTCGAAATCCGCGTTTGCATAAGCGTCTACGGTCTGCATAAGAAGCGGCTATAACCAGGGAGTGGACAGCAGATTTCTCCTCATAACATAACTGTGATCAACACCTGCCAAGAATGTGCTGTGCTATGGCAAAATGGGGGATTTTCATGGTGGAAGTCGATGTTCAGAAATGGACGTTGAGTTTTCCGACTGATGATGATGTTGAATCTAAACATTTTTACTTCAACCATTCGTTAAGATTATTACGGTTAATATAAATAACTTTTAGATTAAAAATATTTTTCTTCCAGATTAAAGCTTCTCTAGAGAATTTTTGTGTGTGAAGTCTTTGACTAATAGAAAAAAAGCGCGGCGCGCCTTTCAATCCGTTTGTGAAGTCACTAATGTAAGCCGGGCCTTGTATTTAGGAAAGTACTTAATACCCAACTTAACAAAACAAAATTACATGCTTTACGTATACCCTTGTGTACACCAGTAGTACTTTATAGCTAGGCTAACCGTACCTGATTAAGTGAGAATAGTTGTAATTGGTCACAGGTCGATCTGGACATCGATGGTTCCAGCCCAAAAATGGGCTTGAGCTTTTGATGAATGAAAATGTCGTATTGCAACCAAATCATAGTGTTAAAGTCTGGCTAGTTACCACCTCAAGACGAAAATCTGGCGTTAAGCACCTAACGGTACGCTCCGGAAGGCGCATTTAAGAGCTAGCCCTAGATTTACTTGTTTTGTTATCTGTGCCTATTGTTATTCTTAAATGTATTTCTTCTTCAGCGTTCTTTTTTGGACAGAAGCCCCAGTGTTAACTGAATAAATGTTTCTATCTTTCTTTCTTCTTTTGTCTCTATTGAAAAGTTTTAACGCTTATGCGTATTTACCACAATTGACCACGTTGTAGTAAAGCGACAAAATTGCGTCCGTCCGCATTGATTTGGGTTGGCATACTTTGTCCGCTTCACTGATTAAACAGCGTACCGTCTATCCTTTTTTGTTCGTCTAAGATTGCAGTTATGATACTTTTGTATACTCTTTTGTGCGAAGTCGTTGTTTTCGCAAAAGATATAAGATCGTACGTATACTTTAATGAACTCGCTCGATATAATCGCGGGGCTTATTTCTCTGAGGCCAATTTAGATCGGATTTACTGTTATTGGGCTCAGTTTGTTGGTGAAATTTTGATGATGTGATAACGCGGTTTGAAAGTGTAATGTAAAACTTTTAAGTTTGTTTCATCTGTTTTGTGGCTGACGATTACCTGATTCTGTTACATTAGAACAAAACATCACTAAAACTATAATATAATATAATTCATTTTGTAATTCGCATAAATTAAATTTTTATATCATGTCGGCCACACTTAAGCAAACGTACGTTTGCTTGAGCGTCTAGGGTGCCCCTTACGGCTAATTTTGTTGATTATGTGCATTAAATGTAAGAAACCACGACTAATCGCGTTAATTTGTTGTCGTGGTAAATGACGTTATATTTTAGGCGATAGCTCCAATAGCGGTCTTGATCTTTGGCACTGAACGCAGGTGTGGCCACTCAGTTTATCGCGTTATCTTATAGAATATCTTAACGCCGCGTTTATCGCGATAATGGACATTGATGTTGAACGTTAGTGTGGCCCGCGCATTACCGGCAGTATAGAAAAAGGCAATGAATAAGCGAATATAAAACTCGAAGCAATGCACGTAAAAGCACTACGTCATTATAATAGTTTGGTCAGACCGAAATGGTCACCCATCTAAGATTTGACTGATATCTATTTTTGTCTAACCTTACTGATATGTTAGGAATTCTACACAGATTTCAATACAGCCCTCTTAATTATTATTAATATAAATGTTTTTTATTATCATCTGGAAATCTGACCACATTTTTCTCTTTTTCAGATATCTTCGAAGTGTCAGTGTTAGTGGAAATAGTACAGTGAAGTGACCCGTATGTATAGTGCAGTGTGACAAATATGTTGGCAAAATGAAGCTGTGGAAAAGCCTCAAGATCTCTATAGGTAGCCGTAACGATCCTAAGTCGTACTCTCAGGATCTGCCGCAGTGGAGCGGACAGGGGTATGAGTTAGACGGTAAGTGGCAGTATATTTTAATCCTTAGGAAACAATAAACTGTATTTCAAACTATTGGCTAACTGGAGTCTGCAGAGTAAATTGCAATGCAGCAAGATAAAATTTAAAAAGTCTAATATTAAAGCTAATGATTTTAAAATAGCTGAACAGATTTTTTTAATGACAGCTATGAACACAATTGATCAAGTCACAATTCAAACAAAAAAAAATGGTTCATCAGGCAGATATCCAAACATGTATTTTTTTTCGTTATAATATAGTACAAAAATAATGTCTTCACCAATCTATCATGTAAGTATATAGGTATATATAGGTTTAGAATGTTCACCATTCGCGACCACACCAACAAAACTATTTTTAAATTTATTGTAATATAGAATTAGATTTGAAAGAAAAAAGCAACATACAGGTAATACGATTGAACCGTATGCGAAAAATTGGAACCGTATTAATTAGTATTGTAAATTGTAATTTTTCAATTTGACATTAATTTTACTTATTTTTTTTGTAAACATTTGCACGCCTGAAATGGAAAAATAAGTGATTCTTTCTAATGTAACATCTAATTTTGTAACCACATTTTATTTGCAAATAGCTAATTTGATTTGATTTGAAAGAAAAATTCAAAATAAAGATTTAGATATTTTTTCGACTTCGCCACTAAATTTTTATTTTTAAGCAATCTCAATGTATATCATAGGTTAATTATCTATTATTATAATAAAAAGCTCCTGAAAATTTCAAAGAAAATACTGTCAGCTCAAGTAACCCTATTTACCTTAAAGCTGTCTCCGGACCGTTTATGAAAAATCCTCTTCAAAAGCATTTGATCTCATCACGATTCTCAAAATATAAGACACTTAAAGCCATTTCCAAAAAAAGCTTAAGAAGTTGATGTTATAAAAGGAACTCTGCGGTCAGTGGACCAAACTCCATACATCAAAGGAAACATTCCAGAGTTTTCCATCAAAACTTGGAGAAACAGGTCGTTAAAAATTTCTTACTGGATTTTTCATAATGATGTTATTCTTAATTATAACGTTTTTTCTTCCTATAAAACTGGACTGTAACCGCTGTTCTGTACACAGGTAGTTTATTTTTAAGCTTTGAAAAATAAACAATGTTGTTCAACAAGAATAATTATGATATAGGTAGGTACAATCTTAAAGCTATATTGCTAACTGAGCAAATGTTGCCCTGGTGATGGAAATCTCAATACCATAGTAATGTGGTAATCAATTAGTTCATTTCAACATTCAATCATATCATCATTCTTCATTTCATCATTCATTCATTTCATTGTTCTTCATTTCAACATCCATTTATTGAAATTTATTCCATTGCATGTGATTGCTGCTACTCGATGCAAAAGGGCCACAGCTGAAAAACAGCGAGCTGCTTTAGTGGCGCTTTATGCTGAGCTGTGTCCATTTTGTAGTCAATTGCCCAACTTTTTCATGTCCTAATTTTAGCTTTAAAATGTATATACCTACCTATACATTGGGCAATGGCTACAAATAAATGTACTTATTTTCTTTCTTTCTTTCTTCATTCTTACATGAATACACATCTGAGATTCCTTCAGGAACAGTCCATTTTCCGGAATAAAAAAAGCCTAAAAACCTAACCTAACCTAACCGAATAACTATTCTAGGTTAGGAATAGGTATTCACTTTCACCCACGTCGTAATGTCGCCAAAATAAACTTTAAAAATTGTTCTACAAACATCAACCACGTTGCAAAATGATCAGCACCCAGAGTATTTCGTATCTGAAAGAGTATTTCGTATCTGAATCCCCGCATCTGTGACAGAAGTGCATTCCGTTATCGCGAATACACTATTCATGGGAGCGGAGTAAATTTAGAAAATTGCTGCAAACATTCGTTCAAATCCAATATTCTGTTCAGCTAAGCTCGGGGGCGGAGAACGTTATGATTTGCCAATTTTGCTGAACTCCGCACTTGATATTATTCTATGGTAGTGCTCGCTACTCAGGCTCTTTCTGTTGGAAATTGAAACTAGAGCGAACTGTTTTAAGCCCCACATGTTCATTTAAACAGAAGAAACGTGGAGACCAAAAAATGACGGTTTTCAAAAACAAAAGAAATCGTTATGTGCCGAATTTTCTTGCGTTTTTTGTCCTAAAATGGCACGTAATGTTAGTAATTTAAGTAAGTTTTTTCAATGATGGCTGGTACTCTGTATAATCACCTATCCGTAGATTGATGGTTTGAATTCTACAATGAGCTTTAGCTTTTGATAAATGATTGTTTTTATACTTAATAGGTTCCCTCTTGAACCAATCTCGAATGATCTTAAGCGAGGATGTGGTTGCTGAAGGCGGATACGCTAAAATTAGGTTAGGACTGGCTCTTAAGAGGCAGAATCCGGCGCGCCGCTATCTCGCTCGCGCATCTTAGCATTTTTGAAGATAAATAATCACTTAATATAATTATGAAAAATCGCACTCGGTGAAATTGCTGGCATTAACATTACAAAGGTACGGCAAAAGTATCATTTTGATCCGATCAAGTTTTCATACATGAAAATGGGCAAAACATAAAATCCCATTTTTAGGTTTGAAAACCTGAATGGAACCAAATGAAATTTTTGTGTAACCTTTGTAATGTCATTGTCAGCAATTTCACCGAATGCGATTTTTCATATTTATATTAAGTGATTGTTTATCTTCAAAAATGTTGAGATGCGCGAGGGAGATAGCGGCGCGCCGGATTCTGCCCCTTAAGTGCAGTTACCAAAACACGCTAGGTGCTTGGCGACATATTTTCAACTTGAGGGTGGTAACTAACCATGCCGGCACTAGAAGCGTCTCAACACCGCCATGCAGAAATATACCATGATGAAATTACTGGGCTTAATAAGACCTAATGTCTCAGAGTAACGAGCGCACTGCAGTGCAGCACAAGCCATTATGATTCAAAATTCTAAGTGCCACTGCAATTGTTATGGGCAGACGTTACGCTTCCCATCAGGCAAATGATCCACTTGTCTCGATAAACAATTGTATAAGAAGCGGCGCAAGTACGGAAGTCGGTTCGATAAATTTGTCGAACCGAAAAACTCGATAAAAATATCGAATGTTGCGAGTACCGAAGTCTGATCGTAGAGTAGGTATTGTAGTAGTTCTATATTCTCTTTGGATTCGACCTAGCTATTCGATAACTTTTGTCGAAAGTATCGAGGTTCGATAAATAATATAAAAAGTCGATAAAACCCACTTTATCGATTTGAACTGTCAATTTTATCGAATTTTATATCGATAAAATTCGGCGCAAGTACAGATCTTTTTGATCGCAAAAAGATCCGTAACTTGCGCCGAAGAACTGCTTAATACTAGTTTCAATGTTATAACAAACACAACATATTTCCCAGCCAACATTTCACCCGGCACAACCCAATATAGACCAAATTTACCGTTCCCTAATTAAGATTCTTTAGAACAGTTTTAAAGGGGCAGGCGACAAAAGCAGGTCGGCTCCGATTTGTTTTCATCTTGAACCTTTTTGTCGGGGCCGCATAAAAAATTACAAACCCCAGGGGAAACTCGTTGTTGCGACGCGAGAAATTAATTGTTCCGGGAAATCTGGCTTTGAGGGTATCTGCATGACGTGATCTATAAACATCTGTCTTACAAATACAATAGATGAAATTGAAGTGTCTGATTTAATGTCAAAATAAGAGCTTCGTACGTACTAAATGCATGTGAAAATAAATAAGAAACTAATAAAAAAAATATTTTTATAATTTTTGTTTGTTTGTTTGTCCCGGCTAATCTCCGAAACCGATGAACCGATTTTGACGGGACTTTCACTGATAGATAGCTGAACGTGGGCACGTCCGCGGAGCACGGCTAGTTTTGAAATATAAGAGTGGATGTGAAAATAAAGTTTAATAAGTGCATTTTCACTTTTTGTTCAACAATGTTACAAGCAGATAGTTTGCACTGTAACAATCACTTAGACGTTTTTTCATATTTTCTTATTTGAAAAGAGAATGTGAAACTAAAATTAGACTTAGGTTTGTGGTGTCAGAACCAAAACAAATACCTATCCATACTAATATTATAAATGCGAAAGTGTGTTTGTTGGTTTGTTGGCTTGTCCTTCTTTCACGCAGTAACAAAGCAACGGATCGACGTGATTTTTGGCATAGATATAGTTTATAGACCGGAGAGCAACATAAGCTACTTTTTGTCCTGAAAAAATGCACGGTTCCTGTGGGAAAGCGGGTGAAAACCGCGGGTAGATGTTAGTGTGACATAAAACTGACATTGACAGCTAACAATGAAGTTTTATAATGTTGACCAGTTGATTTATTTTGACAGATCGGTTTGACGGTTCCTGTGGGAACGCGGGTGAAAACCGCGGCCAGAAGCTAGTGTAAACATAAAAACTTTTTTTTCCAAAAAATAAATATGTAGCTTTTTTCAGAACGACGTACACTTATAGAACAAACATCACTAATCAGCTCACTCACTCACTCACTCACTCACTCGCTCACGATTCATCATACGTCTCACTGTGCGCAAGTAAGCATCAAAGTCAACAAAATCAGCTCCACCTAATTAGTCAAGTGTTTAATTAACCATGAAAACCGAGACATAAGAAGTTCCTTAAGGATTACAGCTAAAAGCTTTCAAATGAGAGGCAGGAAGTGCTTTTTTGCCACTCCGCTAAAAGAAGTTTATGTTTAACTTGCAGTGTCCAGGGATTAGTTGAGGCAAATGGAGGGAGGGGAAACGAATTTATATGCTAGAAAATTTAATGCTTGAAAGAAAATGTTTTTAAGCTAGTTACTTTGCTTGAGTAATAGCATTGCTTTTATAAAACAGAAATTTGTTTTTATGGCGTTTTCTTTTAATTTTGATAGGGCAGCATTTTAAGCACTATCTCGATCTTAACCGACGATGGGATTAAAGATGGTGAACAATTTAAACCTAGAGTATAGTGTTATAGGTTTTTCACGGCTAATATTCAACTTGAAAGTTACATCTAGCCAGCTAGCACTAAAACATAACCTACCACGAAGTAAACTTAAAAATTAAGAAAAAAAAACAAATATGAATATGTATTCCTCTTAAAACAAGTAACTTATAACGTTTACACAAAGGTAATAAAAAATGGGTCCAACTGTAAAACGATCTTCCTTCTTTTTTAAAGTATTTAATTTAAACAAACAAGTGACTATCCACGTTTTTAAATGACAAAAGAACGGAATTCTTTCGTCGAAAGAAGCGATTAAAAATGTTACAAAAATAAAAATAAATAATGAGAAAGGAAAACTTACTACGACTTCTCTTCGGATTGCACGTGAAAGCCAACTAAAGAAACTTCAAGAAAATGTCCACGTGTATCGGCTCAACACGTGGCATTAAAAAATAATTAGCAAAGGTAATTAACATTTTTAATTCTTAGTTAGTCGCAAAACAGGCTCTTTGTTAGAAAACAAGAAGCCAAACTGTGACTTAAGTCCTTCAACTTCGTCCGAAAGTTGAGGTAAAAAAATCAGAGCAAATTACCTACGTTTGCTATTTCCAGTCTTTCGCGCACTTCATTTTTAGAAAGAAAGTAAATAAATTTAATTAATTATTATTTTACACCGTTTGAAAACTATCTTACCGGATATTAAGGGGCGTTTTTTTTATATATCTTGCTCGTGAAGTCTGCCGCCAAGCAGTTGTGTGCAAGCATTACTGTGTTCCGGTTTGATGAGCAGAGTAGCCAGTGAAATTACTGGGCTTATGAGATTTAATACCTAATGTCTCAGGGTAACGAGCGGACTGCAGTGCCGCGCAGGCCTTTGTGTTTCAAAGTTCTGGGTGGCACTGCAATTGTTATGGGCTGGCGTTATCCTTACCATCAGGCAAACGACCAGCTCGTCTCGTTAACAAATAACATGAAAAAAATAACAAACTTTTAAAAACGAGCACCATTCCTCCCAGGTACACGAAATAATTCAGCCAAGAACAGCTCACTTATTTTGTCAAATATTTTTGCTCCTTGCCCGGAAAATGTAAGTAAGGACCACATTAAAAGTTCCCTCTTACCGGAAAATTATCTCGAGATTGCGCCCTGAGAGTGAATTTTCAGAGTGAAAAGTTATAGAAAACTTTTTTGGGTATATTAACTGGGTAAATTAAAACTGCTGGTTGGACTGAGTAGAGTTCAAAACGGGGTGCCTCTGTGATACGATCAAAATGAGATTTCGCGACACTTTACAAAAGTTTAATTTGCTCGGTGTAGTTAGCAACTGTGATCTTGAAATAAACTGGGAGAAATAGAATTTGAGGGTTGTAATGTTGTTTCAAAGATTCGCAAGATTTTATTTAAATACTGTAATGTTTTCAGGCAGAAAATCGGGACGAATATATTTGAGCTCAGCACTTGTCGTTTTTCGCATCTTTTTAGCTAACATTTGAGTAGCAGCTTTGGGATTGGTTATTGGTGTAGACCACGCTCATACAAAAGTGTTTTCTTTTTTAAATTTAATAATTATTGGGTAAAAAGACAAGCAGGCCATTTACCTAATGTTAAGCGCCAAACTTGTCCAATTACATTACAAGGCCACTCTGAGTTTGAAAATAAATTACTGCAACGCGCTTGTTACTTGTTATCTAATGTCAAATATTTTTTCTATTGTATTACTTCTTCGAGAACTCATAATTTACACTCAAATACAATATAAAATTTCTACATGAAAATCTGCAATACAGCTTGTACAATCGTCGACATAAATAATCCTTCTAGTACGAACGTCAAGCAAAGGCTCAGCTCAGCACACGTTCAACCTCAATATTAAGACATAAATAAAAAATACCTTCAAAAAGCAGTGACGTAAAAATTATTAAAATTGTTCCCATATATCGCCATACTCAAATGGCACATTATAATAGAGATGTAGCTGAAGTTTTGGCCGGATAGCTGGGTTTGCAAAAAATATTTGAGCTCATTTTAAGACTTAATGCTCTGCAATCCAGAGCTATAAATAGGTACGATTTATACTCGTATGTAGATACCAAAATACGAGCTTCGGAGATACTGCGGAGAATAAATCCCTACCTTAGCTGTTTTTGAAACAAAGAAAAACGAATTATTTTTCAATGAAAATCTTTTGTAATTGTCTTACCTTTACTTTAAAACTGTTTTACAATAATATTAACAGACAACATAAGAAACAACCTACTTTTCTGGAGATCTTATAACCTTGTATCAGGCCCTAAAACATTTAGAATATAGAAATATGACTCATCAAAATTAATGGAAACGAATAATTCAAGTTCTATTAGCTGACCGAGAGCGACCGAGACCGAGCTAGACGGAGTGAATGAAATAAAAGATTGAAACAAAAAAAAAAAAAAACTGTGTGAAGAAAAAATTCAGGGTCCCCACTTTTTAACTGACTTCAAAAAAGGAGAAGGTTCTCAATTCACCTGTAATTTTTTTTGTGGTGTTACTCGATTTGTCCGCCAATTGTTTTACATCCAATTTTTATGAGTATGGTAGGTTTATCACAAGGGTAATAAATATCACGAAAGAATATCGCCCCAAAAGATGGAAAAATGGGGGAAGATATTTTATATATCGCTATTTTTACTTCCAAAACGGATCCCACTTTATTAAAAGCAAGATTTTGGCTGTTACATTCGACAAATATATATACAGAATAAAAAAATAAAAACTAAAACAGAACTTTAACTCCTAATAGCAATAAAAAAAAGAACATAATTAAATTGACGACAAATTGATTTTGTTCGTATTAACAATGACTTGTCACTCAAATCATAAGAGCGAAGCGATTGACACCTCATTAATCAAAATCGAATTAGTAGTTTAGACGATACGAAACATAACCTTTCTTTTGGTTTTGCCGTAGTCGGATAGAAAAGACCGGTGTGAAATGTGTGCCGGATAACGATATCATCTCTACTTAACAACTCCCGCCATTTAAGCAAACAGGTGCTTTCTCATTTTATATCGTTCACCAATAAATTCGCAGCTGTCGAGTCTGTACTTACACAATTCGAAACAAAATAAATAAAACAATGTGTTTCGGTATTGCTTTTGCTGTTTGCCTTTCGTATATTTCAGAGTGCTTGACTCTTTCGCAGTGTTCGGTAAAGGAGCTTATTGGGACCTTATTTAAATAGGTTTTGTTCAAATTAATTTCATAATCTCAGTAAAATTAAATTGCAGGAAAATTCGTTATTTCTATTTTTAATTATTCCTACAAGTTTACATGATATAATTTAATTTTGATGTAACCTTTTTTATCGTCTTTCACTAAGGGGTATGTTCATGTTTTAGGTGCATTATAATAGGGTAGTTGACAATGTTTGAAAATCTGGTTTGTACCTACCCAAAATATTAATATTTCAATAAAAAAACTAACATTATCGTAGTTTACTTTACGGTAAGAATCTCCACGCAGGTGAAACTGCGGGCAACAGCTATTGTTTAATAAAAAAGAACAATTGTTTTGCATATTAGCAAAAATATTTATTGAGCTGTTTAATCTTACGCCATTTACGCCTTTACCTTTTATCAAAATATGGGTCAGAAACGTTTCACGTAACAGAAATATGATCAACTCATTACCAATTTGTTTTCAATTGTTAATCCTAATTTCCAATCTCCGGACTTCATTCGCATCTTCGTTAATTCGGATTGACTTTACGATTGAATAGCATGTTGATGATGAAATGTTAACATCCAAATTTGTTCTAACAAAGGGAGGCCATTTGAATTTGGTCCAAATTACGATTTTAATTCAAACATTTCGCCTGTTTGATGGTTTCGAATTATTTTCCGAGACTGCGTATTTTCTGTAAACGCGGCGCAATATTATTTTCTGCGTAAAATTATTGTTCTTTTCTATTGTTGTCATCTGTTATGGAGGTATTGAGACAGGCTTGAATGTGATTGAGCAGAGGAAAAAGATTTTTTTTTAAATTGTTTTGCTAACGAGAAGAGCTGTTCGTTTGCCTGATGTTAAGCATAACGCCGGCCCATAACAATTGCAGTGCCACTCAGAACTTTAAAACACAAAGGCCTGCGCGGCACTGCAGTGCGCTCGTTACCCTGAGATATTAGGTATTAAGTCTCATAAGCCCAGTAATTTCACTGGCTACTCTGCTCATCAAACCGTAACACAGTAATGCTTGCACATCACTGTTTGGCGGCAGACTTCACTCACAAAGCGGTGGTAACAACCCAGATGGACACTCGCAGAAGAGTTAGTCCTACCACTAACAAATTCGATTGTAGTGGGATCATTATGATCACTAAAAAAAGTAGCCCATTCCTCATCTCGCTGGGCTAAACTTCCTTAAGTTTGTTACTTTCTAGCTTGGGAAAAAATCGCTTTTTTATAATACGAATAATAAATGAGAATGTGTTTGTATATAGGTCTTTCGGTTTGTCCTTCTTTCACGCAGCAACAGTCGGATTGACGTGATTTTTGGCGTAGATACAGTTTATGGACCGTAGAGTAATATAGGCTACTTTTTATCCCGGAAAAATGCATGGTTTCTGTAGGAACGCGGGTGAAAACCGTGGGCAGAAGCTAGTGTTTAGATAATTTATTTACATATCGCTTTACATTATACGCTCCGGCCACGATGGCAACCGTAAGGGGCACCTTAGACGCTCAAGCAGACGTACGTTTGCTTGAGCGTCTAAGGTCCCCCTAACCTAAGCATCAAACAATACCACTAATACAGTACAATATTGTACTGTAGTAAACCAGGTTAATTAACGTTTTATTTTTCGAGCCACGCCAGAATAATTGTGAGTATAGTCACTTAAAATATTTTGGCTGTGAACATGGAGCATGGTTTTTATTTTTTTGCGCGGAACCCTAATTCTTTTTCTAAATATAAGCCTAAGTTACTCCTTATAACATCAGCTATCTGCCAGTGAAAGTCCCGTCTAAATCGGCCCAGCTGTTTCGGAGATTACCCGAAACAAACAAACAGACAGACAGAAATTTTAAAAACGGTTATTTTGTTATCGGTGCCGTATATACTTTACAAACAGACATTTCAATTTTATTTATTTGTATATATTATAGACGAGACTAATAAACCCCACCTTCTATTTCTCTCGGAGACGCAGATAGTATGTCCATCCGACGTGGCGTACCTCTCCTACCCTGGGTACACGCTGGAGCACAGCTTCAGACCACGTGCGGGTGTTTGTCTTTACGCCCGGGATGATATCTGTGTCCGGCGTCTTCGTATTTTTGAGGACACCGATTTTTCCTTACTTTGGGTTTTGGTGGACACAGGCCTCGAGAAAATTCTCTACGCCTGTGTCTATCGTTCGCACAGCGGAAATCAGAGGACAGTCAGACTCATGGAACATCTGAGTGAGACGGCGGATCTGGCTCAACAAAGGTACCCCTCTGCTCAATTGGTGCTACTGGGGGACTTTAACGCCCACCATGAGGAGTGGCTTTTCCCATACCAGTGCACCGACCATGCTGGGAGAGAGACGCGCAAGCTAGCCTTGACGTTAAATCTGACTCAGCTGGTCCAAGAAGCTACTCGGGTACCAGATGTTGATGACCATACTGCAAACTGCTTAGACCTTCTGCTGACAACAGATCCAGACCGCTACTCGGTGTCGGTTTCATCACCTTTGGGTAGCTCCGACCACTGTCTGGTCAAGTCTGTGTCGACATATTCCCCGCCCGACCCCAGCTGTAAAGGCACTCGGCGGGTATGGCGATACAAGTCAGCAGATTGGGATGAGATGCGGTCATTTTTTGCGTCTTTTCCTTGGCAGCAGGTTTGCTTCTCTTCGGGCGATCCTACGACTTGTGCGGATGCCGTGACAGATGTGATGCGTCAAGCAATGGAATATTTTATTCCATTCTCTGATGTTCCACTGTCCGGCAAAGCTGACCCATGATTTGGAGCTGAATGTGGACGCGCTGAAGCGCAAAAACATAAAGCATACCTAGCATGGGTCGATGCTCGAAACCGTAAGGCGAAGGATACAAGCCAGCTGAAGAGAGCCTTTAATAAAGCTGCCAAGACCTGCAAAAAAGCCCTAAGGAAGTGTCGTTTTGACCACATTAGTCGAATAGGGAACAAACTCGCCTCATATCCTGCAGGCAGCAAAGCTTTTTGGTCCCTAGCTAAATCGGTCGAATCGAACTTTTGTCGCTCCTCACTGCCTCCGCTGCTGAAACCAGATGGGTCACTGGCACACACCGCCAAAGAGAAAGCAAATCTATTTGCTTCTCTTTTCGCGGAATCTTCACGTCTAGACGCTGGTAGCGCGACACCCTCAATTCCTTCATATGGAAATGGTGCAAGTATGTCTGACATCTGCATTCGCCAGATTGAGGTTCGCAAAACGCTATGCAGTCTAGATGTGAATAAAGCCACTGGTCCAGATGGGATTTCAGCTATAGTTCTGAAGACTTGTGCGCCTGAACTGTCCTCTGTTTTGACACGCCTCTTTCGTCTTTCTCTCAAAACTGGTCAAGTGCCTAAATCATGGAAGCTGGCTAACGTGCAGCCTGTCCCCAAAAAAGGTAGTCGTGCTGACCCTGCCAATTACCGCCCCATTTCAGTCACGTCCATCCTCTGTAAGAGTATGGAACGTGTTCTGAACAACCGGCTCTTGACATACCTCGAAGCGAACGATCTCCTCAGTGACGGGCAATACGGCTTTCGTCGAAACCGGTCCACTGGGGATCTTCTTGCGTATGTCACACACGTTTGGAGCGAGGCCATTGAGAAGCATGGAGAAGCACTCGCGGTTTCTCTAGATATCTCAAAGGCTTTCGACAGGGTTTGGCATGATAGCCTTATTAACAAGCTTCCAGCATATGGCTTACCTACTGGCCTTTGTGCTTGGATATCGGATTTCCTGAGGGAACGATCTATTCGAGTAGTCTTAGAGGGCTGCTCGTCAGATCTATTGGCAATTAATGCTGGGGTACCTCAGGGGTCGGTTCTCTCGGCGACTCTGTTTTTGCTGCATATAAACGACCTGCTCAAACCCGGTATCTTAGGGTATGCAGACGACAGCACAGTCGTTGAAAGATATATATCCGATGCACGCACCAGTGGGACTCAGATTCAGCTTTTGAGAGAATCCATGGTTGAGCGATTGAACTTGACGTTAAGGGCGGTATCCGAATGGGGCGATGCCAATCTTGTCAAGTTTAATGCTTCGAAAACCCAGGCATGTCTTTTTTCCGCTAAGAGGACTCAGTTTCCTCTAACTCCCACTTTCCGAAATGTATCCTTGCCGATCATCGACCACCTTGATCTTCTAGGTGTTACTCTAACACCCAGTCTCAATTTTGGCACTTTCATAGAGTCCAAGGCCAAGGTGGCTGCAAAGAAGCTGGGCATCTTGGCGAAAGTGAGACGGTACTTCACACCGGGACAGCTTCTAAATCTTTACCAAGCACAAGTCCGGTCGTGTATGGAGTACTGTTCGCATTTGTGGGATGGTTCCGCCAAGTACCAGTTGGAAGCTTTGGAGTCTATCGATAGACGAGCCAAAAAGCTTATAGGGGACGACACATTGGTTGCGGGCAGGCTTCAGAGTCTTGAGCATCGCCGTAAAGTTGCCAGTTTGTCGGTATTTTACAGAATACATTTCGGCGAGTGTGCGATGGAATTACATAGCTTAATTCCATCAAGCCCTTTCTATCATCGGACGACCAGACGCTCAGCAATGCGCCACCCTTTTATGGTTGATATCCCTCCTATACGCACTAAGCGTTTTGCTTCATCATTTATAATGCGCACTGCTAAGGAGTGGAATTCGTTGCCAGAGTCTGTGTTTCCCGACAAATATAATCTGGGAGTCTTTAAAACGAGAGTGAACAGGTACCTTCTAGGCAAGCGTGATACACCTTCGGCCGCATCATCGCTTACCATCAGGCGAGATTGTGGTCAAACGTGAGCCTATCGAATATATAAAAAAAAAAAAAAAAAAAATTAAATTTCCTAACAGAAGTAAATTACACAGTAACTACGCGAAACACTAGCACCATCATTAAATCACTCCGCATGACAATGGTATTTCCTTTTTCAGAATCCCTTGCAGAAACTGCCATTAACTTATAATTAGTTATGGCAGCGTCGCGACGCTTTTACAATTAGTCACCAAAGATCCTGAATCATGCAAACATCCTGTCGAGCTTTAAAAGGAACGTTACATACAGTATAGTTTGAGACAGTAGTGTGGATATCCTGTTTTATGATTCCATGAAAACATATAAGATAAATTTATAAAATAGTGTAATAAATCAATACATCTATACAAATCTATGCATATGAAAGTAAATACGGCACCTATAAAAAACAACCATTTTTAAATTTTTTGTCTGTCTGTTTGTTCCGGGTAATCTCCGAAACGGCTGGGCCGATTTTGAAGGGACTTTCACTGACAGATAGCTGATGTTACAAGGGTTTTTTTTTTTTTTTTTATGTTATTAGGTAACGAGACGAGCTGGTCGTTTGCCTGATGGTAAGCATAACGCCGGCCCATAACGATTGCAGTGCCACCCAGAACTTTGAAACACAAAGGCCTGCGCGGCAATGCAGTGCGCTCGTTACCCTGAGACATTAGGTATTAAGTCTCATAAGCCCAGTAATTTCACTGGATACTCTGCTCATCAAACCGGAACACAGTAATGCTTGCACACTACTGCTTGGCGGCAGACTTCACGAGCAAAGCGGTGGTAACAACCCAGACGGACACTCGCAGAAGAGTTAGTCCTCCCACTAACAAGGGACTGACAAGGGATAACTTTGGCTACTTTTATTTTAGAAAAAGAATTAGGGTAAAAAAGTAAAAACCATGAAATCCATTACATATCTCCGCGCGGGTGAAACCGCGGGCAGCATCTAGTAAATAATATTCATAAAGCTACCAACTTAAATAAAAAAATATATAATATAAGAAGAAAAGCTCTCAGGAATAATGTCCAGTCCTAATTTTCTGTTATTGTTAAAGAATTATTGGAATCGGACTAGTACTTCCAGAGATTAGTGGTAACAAACAAGCAATAAACAGACTTACAAGTCTTGTAACAGACCTTACCTGTTTATAAAATTATTATATATCTAGGTATATTAACACTTTTCTGATTCATTCAGTTACGGTTTTGGAGATATAGCTCTGTTTTACAGTGCTTTATGTGGACACTGGACATAGCAAGCCGCCATTTTTGACATTGCAACCCTTCTGTCAGCGCAAAACAGCTGTCTAATTCATTTATAATTATCCGTATAGCCGCATGGTGTGCAAATGAGAACGTTTGCAGCTGTTTTAGTTTTAAACTTGAGAGCAAATTCTGGGAAGACCAAGCCAAAATCTGTAGGCGCTTTAAATATTCTATCATATTTATGAAATGAAATTAGGTCGGAGTTCACTACCCATTTTGAACCATAGTTTAACTATTCAGCTCACCAGGTGGCAGGACTAATACTTCTGCGAGAATTTGTCTGGGTTGGTACCAACGTTTTACTCGTGAAGTCTGCCGCCAAGCAGTAATGTGCTATCATTGCTGTGTTCCGGTTTGATGAGCAGAGTAGCCAGAGAAATTACTGGGCTTATGAGACTTAATACCTAATGTCTCAGGGTAACGAGAGCACTGTAGTACCGCGCAGGCCTTTATGTTTCTAAGTTCTGAGTGGCACTGCAATTGTTATGAGCCGGTGTTGAGCTTACCACCAGGCAGTAGCGCTCAAAACTTTGAAACACAAAGGCCTTTTGCGCTCGTTATCCTGAGACATTAGGTATTAAGTCTCATAAGCCCAGCAATTTCACTGACTCCTCTGCTCATCAAACCGGAACACAGATTCACATATAGAGTTAGTTCATACCAAATTTAAATTAAGAAACATAATAAAAAGCTTCACCCAAAATATCATAACCAAAAGAGCAAAAAGCGGCTTAATAAAGAAAATAAAAATGTTATATTTTCAAGCGTGTTAAGAGCCTGGAGCTAATTATGAGCTCAGCGCATATTGCGTCGGAGATTCAGCGGCAGCCCTCATTTAGCGCAAGAAAATTGGCACCGCCTGGCCTTTCTTCCATTTAATTTTTAGTTTAATCTAAATGTCTGTATTCTGTAAAATTATCTTATTAGGTAATAGCGTTTACGCCTCACGGCTTTTCAAGCTCATAATCTCCGACATCAATTAACCAATTTTGATGAAACTTTATACGCATAAGCAAGATAAAACTAGACCTAAATATAGAAAGCAAAGTATAATATAGAGAATATTTCTAAAATGTCTAATTTAATAAAGATTATTGTAATTTTCTGTTTGAAAACTTTAATCGCTCTTGGTTTTTATACTATTATTTTTCGAGAATCTTCTAACTATTATAATTTAAACGTAGTTATGTATGACCAAAATGCTGGCCTCTACTTCAAAGATTAAGCATTGCCATTCAACGTGGCAATGCTGCCAGTATTTTGGGAACGTTGCCTACTGGTAGCGGATTATTAGATTAAGATTGTTAATATAGATTGGTGTGTATATTATTTAATTATTTTAGTTTATTTTATTTAATGTAAAATTTTCGCTTATGTATGCATGCATTATCATATAAAATTTCATTAAATTCGTTTTTTTATTTATCATTTTTCCGTGATATAAGTCGGCCCTTAAACTATATCTATGCAAAATATCACTCCGATTCGTTGCTCCGTTGCTGCTTAAATGAGCACAAACCAACACATCAACAAACACACTTTCGCAAAGTACTGATTAAAAAATCATACAAACAGTTTTAATTGGTAGGATAACGTTTTTACAGTAAAAGAAACAGAAGAAAAAACAACGCCCTAATAAAATATTAAAACAAGGCTGAAAATTTCCTTTTGCAAACGTTTAATGTCTCGCCGAGCGGGACATAATTGAATAAAAAGACGTGAGCTTATTCAGAATATAATTAGGTACGTACATGAAAGAATTGGGGTTCTATGTGAAAAAAGTTTTTAATTAATATACAGGGAAAATGTGACGGAGAAAATTTTGAAATTAAGCATTCCCAATTTACTTGGGTAATTATGAGGAGAAATTAAAAGTGCTACCTGAAGCTAATTGGCTACATTCACCGGGGATTTGACTTCTATTACAAGTTTTACTGTTTAACTAACTTTTAAAAAAGAGGAGCTATTTTTAAAGGTGTCAATTGTTATTTCAGGATTTTTAACCGACTTCCAAAAAAGGAAAAGGTTATCAATTCGGTGGGTATTTATTTTTTAATGTTGGTTACCTTATATCTCTGTCATTTTTTTGGATTTTTTTTTTGAAAGTATATATTTTCAAATTGGTCCCATAGAAATTTTATCAAAATCGGTTCAGTAGTTTGTCTCTGAAGTCAGTTCGTAGCTTTTTTAAAGCAAAAGCTTTTTTTAAACTGTTAGTGGGAGGACTAACTCTTCTGCAAGTGTCCGTCTGGGTTGTTACCACCGCTTTGCTCGTGAAGTCTGCCGCCAAGCAGTAGTGTGCAAGCATTACTGTGTTCCGGTTTGATGAGCAGAGTATCCAGTGAAATTACTGGGCTTATGAGACTTAATACTGTCTCAGGGTAACGAGCGCACTGCAGTGCCGCGCAGGCCTTTGTGTTTCAAAGTTCTGGGTGGCACTGCAAATGTTATGGGCCGGCGTTATGCTTACCATCAGGCAAACGACCAGCTCGTCTCGTTACCAAATAACATAAAAAAAAAAATTCGAATTGTTTCATATTTGCATTTTTTCTGGTCTATTATAATTGATGGATTGGGTCTCAATTATATAAGTTTGATCGAAAACGCATACTTCGTAATGAAAACGGGATGACAATAAGCAGATAGAAACACAGACTTTAAAGATACTTCCACATGGCAACTGAAAGAAATTCCTCCAGTCATTCAGAGTCGTATAAAAGAGCTATTTCGCTTTCCATTCAATCGTTTCAAATGAGTTTTTAATGCATTAAGGTTTTGCTCACACAGTAAAGGAAGCCTGAAACAATCTTTTTCATGCTATTTAACAGCTCGTCTTATTGGCAAAGGTGTGCTAGTACTTTATTTCGGCTTGTGTCCAACCAAGGCAAGGATAGCGTAGTAGTTTGTGTCTTTAATTATTTTTCACTAAAGTTTACATGAGGCTTATGGACTACTAGCTTCCGCCCGCGATTTTCACCCGCGTTCCCACAGGAACCGTACATTTTTCCGGGATAAAAAGTAGCCTATGTCACTCTCCAGTTCATAAACTATATCTATGCCAAAAATGACGTCGATTTGTTGTTCCGTTAGAATTTAAATAATGATAAGTAGGGATATAAATAACCACTTCAAACTAATCCAGGTTCTAGATTTTCACAGTATGTACAGGCCTTAAACTCAGTCATTCTAAACCATCTAGTGTTAATCTTTATTCACTCATAAAGTCTCGTTCACATGAATAAAAGATGACCTCCAAGAATTAAAAAACTTTGTCGTTTTCTGTTATTCAAGACTCGCTCGTGTAAAAACTTATCATGTTAACATTATCTAAATAGTTTGAGAGCGCATATAAAAGTTGTTTACTAGCAGTAAGTACCTACTTATAAATTAACCGAGTTTAAAGTTATTATAGTAATTTTGCAAAGTGGTAGGTGATTTCTAGTTCTCGCCTATTTATCAAACACCTATCCACATCGATAAGTTATATTTTTTAACACAGTAATGCTTGCACAATACTGCTGCCTTATCAGCTTACAATCTCGTGTTCGTTTTCAATACCAGGCCGATTAAAACCAGCGGTCACTAGTCTTCGTGTGGAAGGAGTTGTCAATAGTTTTCGCTTCTTTTCGTTTTGTAAGAGCTTATTTCTTTAATAACCAGCGAAGATTCTAGACTATTCCTTCCACACGAAGACAAGTGACCGCTGGTTTTAATCGGTCTGGTATTGAAAACGAACACGAGATTGTTAGCTGATAAGGCAGCTGCTTGGTGGCACAACAAATGAGCAAAGCGTTGTTACCCACCCAGACGGACACTCGCTGCAGAGTCACTCCTACCACCTGGTAGATTCCGTCTGCTGCACTTGAGAGCTAGTTCTAATCTAAGATTAGCTTTATCTTTAACCTTTAACCTTTTGTTACCTTTAATATCCGTTAACATTTATATTAGGTGAGACAATAGTCAAACGCCTCACCTATAATAGAGAATAAAATAATAAAACATGGCTTCATAGATCGAACGCACCAAGTAATGATTATGATGGGTTTAACCTGACAGTTTTAACCTGATAGCTTTTTTAAATTTCCTTAAGACGAATTTTTCCTGGGATTATTTTTATTATTTGTCATTTCAAGCTATAATTTAATCGTGACAACATTAAAATAACAAAATGATTTACGCTCTAACTCATACAAATTTAAATTAGCAATAACTCTTCGTAATTTTATTGCTCCCAATAACTTTGAGTAGGCACTCTAGATAAATGGAGTCTAAGGCCTGAATCTCACGACCTACAGACTCGAGAGCTGTTTACTCATTTCAATTTACGACCACCCTCTAACATTAATTTGCACGCGTCTTTACTCAAACTATTTCGAGCCACAGATAAGATGTAGCCAGTATTCCAACTCAGGTCTAAAGGCGACTGTTTATGTTGTCTTAAATTTTTACTTTAGATTACATTGGATAAACTACTTTGTCTAGTGAATGAATAAGATTTAGTTATAACAATTGATACTACAAATTAGCAACATAAGATTTGAAAATAATATTACAGTAAAAAAAAACCAGACAGAACTAGTTCTGGTGCTGTTTAAAAAGCGAAATCCTGCCTATCGTCACTTTATTTTCTATAACCGGAATACGTTATTTTATAATTTAAAAAAGAGGTTTTCAATTGAGAAGCTCTATCCATTTACCGGTTAAATAAAGGACAGCTTGCAAAGAAATTATTTACATTAAAGCTAAGTTATATTAAAACTGACAGCCTCCTTAGATATTTATATTAGAATTAAAGTTCTTCGAAACCCCTCTCATATACATTTATTTATTTTTGTCCTGAAAAAAAAAACATGAGTACCAATTTGTTCCGTATTTGAGTGCAGTGGGTCCGTAGTCTTCTGATTCCTAGAAAACTTAGGATCATGATTTATTGTGGGATTGTAGGAACTTGACCAACATTACCTACTGTCCTGTTACA
The DNA here is from genome assembly GCA_907269065.1 of Crocallis elinguaria. Lineage (NCBI taxonomy): Eukaryota > Metazoa > Arthropoda > Insecta > Lepidoptera > Geometridae > Crocallis > Crocallis elinguaria. Next base: position 1,785,142 of record OU026079.1, on the reverse strand, counting down.
AGCTACGGAAGCGCTTACAGCAGGTTTAGTATGCATAATGCCGATATTTATTGCACACTGTGTTTGGAAGATAGTGTCCATTGAAACAGGTATTAAGGGTTTGTACGAATAGCCGTTACACAAAACGATCAATGGTCATCGCATGCAGCGTAGGAAGCCTTAAGCTATTGATTTGTATTGAAGTTTTTGTTTAGTTCTGTTGTAACAATATACTATGAAATTGCTAGCAGTGCCCATACACAGTTTACCATTAAACTAAGTACATCAAATATATTACTATATTAATTTCTCATTCGTAAATAAAATATTAACCCTGAATACATCAATAATCCACTTATACTTAACTGATTTTGTTTACCAACATCATCTGAGTAAAAGTTTGCGAATTTGGAACTTGGAAATGTAATAGTTTCTAGCAAAATGTGTATTCTTTTCATTTTAACAGTCTTCTAAAAAAGGAGGATGAATTCGTCTGTATTTTGTCAACATATGTCAACCGATTTCAAAACTTTTTCTTTATTTGAAATGATACTTTTAGATTAGTCCCATAGAAATAAAATTAAAATCGGTTCAGTAGTTTGTCATTTAACTCGGTTCCCGTTATTTTAAAGCTATTTTACTTGTTCACTTACCACTAGGTTAAAATAGTAGTCAGACAAAGACAGATGATGCAATTATGTAAGGGAGCTTTCGCCATAGCGTTCATAATTGTTATTTTTACGCCCGACGGTTTATATCATGGCTCAGACCCGTTGCGTACGAAATATATTAATTTTTCAGCGTAGTTATAATATCTTCCCATAAAGTAGGGTATAAAACGTGGTAAAGTACGGCGTAAATGTGAAATTGTGGGCTTGGGAGAGGTATTATAACAACGAGCTGTAGACCTGTAAACGTTTTCAAGGTAAACCTAAGAGAAATTAATAGGTACTTTACTAATCTGATAATATTTTAAGAAATTATTTAATTAGCAAAAAAGAGTGCGAGCCCTTTAGCTTGCAAAGGGTAATTTAACTAAAAATATAGGTACTTTACTAGAGAAGGGAATTTATTATATTTTATACTTGCCTGGGTAATTTTTTGAAACTGTCATGTTCATCAACCAGTATAGTGTATAATTTTTAGTCATCAACGTTACGAACAAAATTATGATGAACTGGATAATGATCATATCATCGTATTTGTTTAAAGTTTACAATATTTCGGTGCTGTTGCAAGCGTCATGATCACGGGTAAACTGTAACGAAATATTCGAAATTAATTCGAATTAAAAAACCAATAACAATCAGATATGGTAAATATCCTATTCGGTTCGCAGCACCAGTACGCACGACGGTAGATTTAAAATATAAGTTCGTACTGCAGTAGTCGTCTGGAGACCCCTGAACAATTTGCATCCGTGCTACTTTAGCGTTAGTAAATCAATGTAATGCAAAAAGTATAATTTTAATCTATACAAATAAATAAAATTGAAGTGTCTGTTTGTAATATCAAAATAACAGCTTTTTACTAAATGCATATGAAAGAATATACGGCACCTATAACAAAACAACCATTTTTTAAATTTTTGTCTGTCTGTCTGTTTGTTCCGGGTAATCTCCGAAACGGCTGGACCGATTTTGACGGGATTTTCACTGGCAGATAGCGGATGTTACAAGGAGTAACTTAGGCTACTTTAATTTTAGAAAAAGAATTAGGGTTCCGCGCAGAAAAATAAAAACCATGAAATCCAAAATCTCCACGCGGGTGAAACCGCGGGGCAGCAGCTAGTCTCTTAATAAGGATGTTACTTCCGTCTCATTATTACATTATTAATGAATTGATATACCAATCAAACTCTCGAACTAATATCAAGCGATGGCGAAAAACATATTTTTCAATATCAAGTTTGCAAGGACTCTCAAAAATAATTGGTCAACTCCATCAAGCCATTCGAATCGTTTTCGTGCCCACTGAGTAAGACTTAAAGATGTAATAAAAATATTATCTGGAATGAGATTTATTACTGAATTTCATGTTCATTTCCTTTTAATCTTGCTCTGCCTGAGATGTTGCGGAATGAGGCAATTTGAAATGCAGAGAATCTTTTATTTTAATCAATTTTGTTCGTAGACGGATAGAGAAATACGAGTGAACGCACCTGGGTATGGCTACGCTCATTCTATGCTCATATTTAACAATGCATGTACTCACATGTAGGTACATAATTTATCTATACAAATAAATAAAATTGAAGTGTCAGTTTGTAATATCAAAATAACAGCTATGTAATAAATGCATATGAAAATATATACGGTACCCATATCAAAAACACAATTTTAAATTTTTTTGTCTGTCTGTCTATCTGTCTGCCTGTTTGTTCCGGGTAATCTCCGAAACGGCTGGGCCGATTTTGACGGGACTTTCACTGGACGAGTTCGTCTCGCTACCAAAAACATAAAACAAAACACACAACGTTGATTTTCGTGGTAAGAGGGTTAATATTTTACGTGATCTATAGTCTAGAATTGGCCCTAACCCTCAAATAAACTTGTAAAAATACACCGATAGGTACTTAGCGATAGATATTCAACATGAAAAAACCCGACAAGAACCAGATAAAAAGCTGTTTCAAAATATTTACAAACTTGCGTAATTTATAAACAGCTTTTTTTATTTCACTTAACAATACTCGACAAGTCCAAATTATCAAGGATTTGCATGTCGTGCACGATATTTATCACCTGCTTTAACAATCCACCCCTGCAAGAATTAATTAAGGCTAAAAAATATACCCCCTGGTCACGTAGTCCATATCCGAGGGTTAAAACGTTGATCCCTTACGGTGCGCCTCCATGAGGATACTGATTGAAAAATGATAGGTACAGTATTGTAGGCGTACAGTACCTAAGTTCCCGAGTTATAAATAAAAAAATATGCAAGAATAATAATTAAGTTATGAGCTGGCGTTATCCTTACCATCAGGCAAACGACCAGCTGGTCTCGTTATCAAATTGTATTAAAAAAGTTATTTTTTTATTTTTTTAATACTTTAGCGTTTGACCACTAACTTACTTTATTTTAAGCGAAGATGTGGTCGAAGATGGTAAAAACGAAACTTATAAATTCTAGGTTTTGCGTTTGAGAGCTAGTTACTATCTAACTACATTCTAGGCTATAGAATGTAGCCTAGGTAGTATAGCTCTCAAGCGCATCTGCCGGAATATACCCTTTAGAAGTTTGGTGATACCTTTCCATCTTAAGGATTGTAGCTAGCAAGATGTGCCCTAAGATACTCTACCGAAGTGTATTACCACGAAATATTTTTTGTAACCAAAACCATTAAGCTCTTGACTAATTTTTTTTTAATTGTTAACAAGGCGAGCTGGTCGTTTGTCTGATGGTAAGCAAAACGCCGGCCCATAACAATTGCAGTGCCACCCAGAACTTTGAACAACAAAGGCCTGCGCGGCACTGCAGTGCACTCGTTACCCTGAGACATTAGGTGTTAAGTCTCATAAGCCCAGTAATTTCACTGGCTAACTCTTCTCATCAAACCGGAACACAGTAATGCTTGCACACTACAGCTTGGCGGCAGACATCACGAGCAAAACGGTGGTAACAACCAAGACGGACACTCGCAGAAGAGTTAGTCCTCCCACTTTCAATATATGATTGTGTTACAAACGATATTCGCTTTACAAGTATACTAAAAAATCGTGCCAGGCAGTAGCGTAGCACCGTCAAGCTACAGCTGATTACAGAATGTGATCCTCCTGACAAAATGTGACGTATCAAGAAATACCAACAACCAATACCATCAAGAAGTTCCAATTTGGAACGGGCACGGTGGGTTTCTGGAAGGTTCGTTGACTTTGAGCACGGATTAGGTCTGTTGGTGTCTTTGTCATTTATTATGTTCTGATAAAGACAGCATTAGTTTTAGTCTGTGATTCGGGTAGATGAATGTTGCAGAGGCCGGCTGTTAGAGTCATTTTAACTTTCATAAGTGCTCCTTTGGGGCCTATTTGAATAAAGACTTTTGAATTTGAATTTGAATTTGACTGCCTTCTAATTCTTGAGTGAGAGCCGAGCGAGACTCTTCACTATATAGCGGTCGTCTCTTCAAAACAGCTGTCGGGCAATGATCACCAAGTTATTAATTATATAAATTACATGTTGCCTTAATAAACGGTGATCGTATCGCGCTTAACTACTGTAGTATATATTACGCTAGGTGTCATTTCAGGGTTCGCGTGGCAATAACATGGTAATGAAGGGATTCAGTCTGTTTGAAAGTTCCGCATGGTTTTTAATGAAACATTGACCGGGTGACGAAAATTGACTCAGTGGGATGACATCTCTGTTTTGTTTTTAAACGTTGAAAATATTTCATAGAAAACAGATACTATACCTTTAGCTATATATATGTGCTTCTAACATTTTTTAAAAATCAAATGCTCGTTTTTGAGTATTTCAACATGTAGGTTTTTTATGGTATAAAATTTCTGCTGTGGTTTTTTGTTATTTTGCCACTGCTGGACAAAAGTATTATCCTTCCAACGGTATCGATCCCCAGTTCCCCAGATGACCCATACGAATTATCAATGCATATTTAGGCAACGCATGTCTAACTACCTCCTAGATGAGTGTCGATTTAGGCGCTGTCAAACTTAAGTACAGACAGCATCGAAGGGTTATAGCGCACCTATGTAGGAATGGCCGCAAGCAATGCCACTAATCGACATTTTCATTTGTATGAACTGGCCGCACATGTGTAGCCTCGCCACATATGTATAGCCGGTTGAGCTGATTGCTGATGGTGAGCATAACAATTGCAGTGCCACCAAGAGCTTTGTCATCTTGAGACAATAGACAATTATTATGTTCAAGTCTCATAAGCTCAGTAATGTCACTGACTACTTTTCTCATTTGCAGAAGAATTATAGTTTTACCACCCGGTTGCTACTTGGAAAAAGTGTAATTGCTGGTTTTAAAGTCCATCGTTGCGAGCTCAAGAAAGTTTTTTATTTTTATAACAATCTAACCCAGGTTTCGTTGTCCAGCGTCGCGCGTTACGTTTGGTTAAATTCAGTATAGATCGAACTTAGGCCATTAGACATTCTTTATCGCGGAATTAAAACTATAAATTACCCACATTATATAATCTTATTTAAAGTGTAATCTGTCGATTATCGCTGACCACTAGTGGCTGTTACAAGTGACGCTTGTATGATATCGCTATAGTAATTGCATTTCAATAAATGTATTACATTTATACGGGACGTTGTGTCTTAATTGTGAAAGTAAAAAAATTGACTGAATATTTTATTGTATTGTTGTGTGGGCCCGCGTGGGGGATTATGGTCTATACTTTCAGAATTCTCAAGGCGGGTTGGTGGTGGTCAGGCTGGCGGCAGTATTAAAGTTGCCAAAATCTAAAAACTAGTACGCCTGTACATACTGCGCCAAGCCTATGTAAAACGGCACAATAGCAGGAAAGAGGATTGTCTTGTGTTTTTGTTCTTTAATTGGATACGACATATTATACTTTGACTCTTTTTAGTTAAGCAAAGCCCCAAATACGTGGTAAAAAAGATACAACCAAAACCTAAAAGCTTTTAAACTACACATGAAGTAAGATAAAGCTTACAAGCGACACTACAGAAGTTTTTTATTCAATATCTGTCAAAGAATTTCAGTAAAGCAACACAATTTTCAACTACTCAAAGTAAGTACTCCACACAGCAACCTCTGGAAGTTTTAGCCTAAAACACTTCCTTCAATCTTTCCATTTACGTAGAAACTATTTCATTGTACGCGCTAACTTTTTGCATCGAGTTAAGTTGTCTGCATAAAAAATGAAACAAGGACTCTTTATCACGTGGACGCAGTATACGAGCAAAGGCAGTAATTCAACTTGCCAGCTAAAAATAAGAGCTATTAAAGAAACAGATTGTAAAGAAACAGATTGTAAAGATTTTATACGAAATAATTTTTAGTAGGTAATTATATTAGTTGTTGATGCAGTCAACGATAGTAAACACGTTAAACAATTAAAAGTGGGTCTCAATTGCAGTTGCCGATAGGCACCACTTTTAAAAGGCTGAGCGCCTTTTGCACTCTTCCTTCGTTCAGCGATACTGTAAAGGTCTTCCGACCACAGAAACGTGTCGCCAAGCACGTATTGTCTACCGTTTATGATTGTGTTCCGATAATATATCAAATAAAAATGCAACAATTTCTTAATTGTTGTTGGAACAAACAAAAAAATTACAGTTAAACAATTGGCGGTCCGATCAATATAAGAAATAAACTTTAGGTGGATTAGACAGTGAAAGAAAGAAAACAAATCCTGCTCGGAATCTTCTGCCTTTTTAGAAGTGCAAGAGTTGAGATTCTGCCTCAATTGTTTTATATAGTGCGAGGACTCTACATCACGTAGAGTTCAGAAAGTTCGCGACAAACAAAACAACAAGTTTTCTTTGTATAGTGACGGCGCAAAATAAAAGTTTCGGCGATAGTCACAAAGGTCTACTTTGTAGTTGTAAATAAGGTTAGTGGAGGGGTTTTGGGTAAAACATTTGTTTTAAAGCTTAATGTCAACTGTTAAATGCAAGTGAAATGAATTCGGTATTTAAATTATTATTAAAAAAAACCTTTTATCAGGCCAGTTAGTGGTCAAAACTTAAGTTAACTTTCGAGTAATATAAATAATTATACAAAAAAAGTGTGTACGGAATACTCGGTAGGTACGCAAGTTTGCCTCGCACTTGCCCGGTTTTTTGGCAGTGACCTGGATAGCGACGTCTTTCTTCAAGAAGAAATTTGTCACCAGTCATCTATACCTATAATAGAGGTGTTCTGATAGGCAATCCTGAGAGCCAGCTTCTACTATGGATTTAGCTTATTTACCACCCTTGATCACGTCATGTGAATAAGTCTAACGCTGCTAAGGCCGGCCATACACGCTTATGTATGTTTGCGTTATTTATTTATTTTTAAGGAAAACCAACAGCTGTATTACAATAACTTATAAAACTAACATAACATTATGCTGTCATACCATGATTTTGCAAGTGCGGCTTGATGTAAAACCATCAAAAATCCACGAAAATAACAAGAACAGTAATACAGCCAAATAGTGCTGTCTGTTTCCTGGGCTCAAAGTGACGACTACTTCGCTTTACGCTACATACATCACTTGCGCACCAACGCATATTTATCGCGGCTTTTGCACAGAACTTTCAGTGGTTGTGTAACAATTTTTTTAAGTAGAGATCGTAGAAGCGGCTGCCTTGCGTCTCTTTCAATATCTCTAACTGTGGTATGGTTAGCGCTCGGACTTTATTTCTACCAAGCTTCACCTTAGACGGCAAGATATGCATGCGTCAAGCGGTGATTGTGGGTATTCCATGGTTTTCGCGTGGTCCGTGATTGATGCTTATCTACCAATCATGCATTAGGTGTACGGGCCACATTTCAAGAATAACAAATGATGCAATGTTCAGATAAATATCTATAATACGAAACTGGTATTTACATTTGTGGGCGTCTGCCCTCATAGTCAAGTACGATTGAACATGACGTTTTCCTCAAACAACTAGGTAAATGCTTTGTCATGTGATTGGATGGTTGTGAATTACCAAACATGACTGTTGGTGCGTAGCTCTATGCCATATCTCACCAATTTAGTACCTATTTTTGGCTTGTTTTTGCGAGCATATTAGAAACTAGCTGCTGCCCGCGGTTTCACCCGTGCGGAGATATTGGATTTAATGGGATTTATTTTTTTGCGTGGAAACTTAATTATTTTTCTATAATAAAAGGAGCCTAAGTTACTCCTTATAACATCAGCTATCTGCCAGTGAAACATTAGCTTTTAGTTGGATGTTATGTCGTAGTTTTTATTTAATTAAGAAAAAGAAACATAATAAAGTTTAAATATTTTAAAATATGTTTTAGAGCATTAAATTTCTTATTTTTTTTTTGGTTACAAAAAATATAAATAAGTTAGTTGTCGCTCAAAATATTGATCATTTCGAGACCAGATAAATTTTTCGGGGTGTTATTGCAATTTTTTTAAACGATTCTGTGCCATTTCTGTTTAATATTTTATAGATAAGTCTTTTCTATAAACACTTGGCTACACTACTGTCGTTTTTTTTTGCTTGTAGTATCTATAAAAACGGAAATTTGTGCGATGAAAAACAGAACTTTTTCGAACGATTTGCTTTAGCCTTAAAGCACAGTCTGCGTGGCACAGCAGTGCTCTCGTTACCCTGAGATCGTATATCAAGGCAACGTTACAACACAATAATGTATTCACATTATTGTTTGACAGCAGATTACAAAAGCAATTCTGTGGTAGATCCGACAGGCGTTCGTAAAACTGTTTGCGTTTTCATAATATCAAAGTTCTATTTTACAAGCTTAGGCAACAATAATATTTTTAGGCCTAACACTAACCGTAAACTAGAACAACAATTGTTGGTCCTGCCAAAGTTCTGTGTTGTTTATAATTTGTATGCAAATTGTTTGGTACTAAGTTTACGAGTAGCATTTTGGTCTGGGCCGTTACTTGAACGTAAATATGTCGGGTCTCTCGCACTTGATTTAAAAGCCGGTTAACACTGTGTGGTTGAACGGCGAGTTAACCTGCCAAACTGACCGGTTTTCTAACTAGTAAAGTCATTTGAAAATGTATACCTACGATGAAACGGTGGTAGGGCACTTCTAGTGCTTCCCTGTTTTGCCACCACCTTTAAGTCGAAAATCTCTCGCCGAGCACGTTATGGTGTATTCTGGCAGCTCTACTTCAGACTCAGTCCTACTCTAGGTCTGGGCTATTCGCCATCTTTGAGCACATACCGCCTTACTATGAAAATCGAACGTTGAAGCTTCGGCTGACGGATCGCAGTTTGCCTACCATTGTACCTTTCATGGTAGGCAAACTACGATTCGTCAGCCAAACGTTCCACGTTCGATTTTTGGAGTAAGGTCCCAGGTGAGATAGTGGTCAAACGCTAAGCTATCGTGTAAAAAAACACTTAATATAGTTTCTAAAGAAAACAATCATAATTATGGACACAAAAATATTACGGTTTTTTTTAATTATGATATTGTTTGGAAGGATCGTGCTTTTATAAAAATGGCCTTTACAGCATCACTGAACGGTGGCAAAGCACAGAAGGCGCTCATCCCTAAATCATGAAGTTACGTGAATAACTCTTGAATACTGGATACGGTGGACCTACTATTTAGTACGAAACCTGTCATGAGACGTTGCCAACATACAAGGCTTGAACAAGTATAATAATGAAAAAAAAAACACAACTGCCTTAGCCAGTGTCACTCCGAATGATGTAAGGATTCTAACGATAAATCATACATCCAAATCTGTTCAGGTATTTAATTTATGGTGGAATAAAAAACTCACATTCATAGACGAATCCTGAAAATTTTGGGCAATCGTGTAACAATAGCTTCGGCGCACAGGATTCCTGACCTTTCAAGAGACCTTTCAAAATGGGCCCTATTTATAGGAATGCATTCGTAATGCATTTTCAAGCTTCAGCAAGACCATAACCTGGCTGAAGATCCTTCAATATGAGTACCCAATATGGGTACTCATGGAAGTTGTATGACAGTTGTCGCCTCGTTTTACAACATTGCGTAGACTCAATGGCGGCGCCGTGAAAGAATAAAACTGCTCTTTCACAATCGCAAAACCATGCCAATTTTCCCAAGCAAATTGATACTACCTATCGAGATCCGACTCATTTCCCTTCTATACCCGACGCAAAAAGGTAAATAAAATTACAAGAACACGCCGACGGAGTCACGTGCACGGTGGTAATGGATTACGTGATCCTCTATCCACTATGCCACGGGTATTGTAGAGGTAAGAGTGTTACAGACAATACTGTAGGTATTACATCTTTTTATATATTTGTTCGGATTTTGAAATGATGATAGTTCTCTGGGTTGTTGCTCTAAAAAACCTATGTATATACTCTCAAGATCTGTCTGCTGCGCTCACTTGCGAGCCCGTCCTATTTTAGTCCGGCACCTTATTCTATAACATCAAAATACAAGACAAACTATACTTACGCTTCCTTTTTTGTGCATAAATGTTTGTTTATTTATTTACTCGTTAGTGGTAGGACTAACTCTTCTGCGAGTGTCCGTCTGGGTTGTTACCACCGCTTTGTTCGTGAAGTCTGCCGCCAAGCAGTGATGTGCAAGCATTACTGTGTTCCGGTTTGATGAGCAGAGTAGCCAGTGAAATTACTGGGCTTATGAGACTTAATACCTAATGTCTCAGGGTAACGAGCGCACTGCAGCGCCGCGCAGGCCTTTGTGTTTCAAAGTTCTGAGTGGTACTGCAATTGTTATGGGCCGGCGTTATGCTAACCATCAGGCAAACGACCAGTTCGTCTCGTTAGACAATAACATAAAAAAAAATTTAGGTATGCGTAACTGATTTTGTAGAATATCGGATAGTGTACACGTTATATTGCAGCCAACTGTACATCCATTTTTATAGACGAAATAGGTATGTTTTGTACGTGATAGCCTTTAATTAAGGACTAGACAGAATGGCGAATCCCGTGCGGGTTCCGATTCCGAATGGATGGTTAAAGTTACGATTGAAATTTACATTAATCCCATACGGGATTCACGTTTGATTCTGTAAAAGTAAATTCAATCCTTTAGTTAGAATAAATACTTTTCAATCTATCTTTTAGAAAGAACGAATACAGCTTTAAGGTTTTTTTATACTATTTGATAACGAAACAAGCTGGTTGTTTGCCTGATGGTAAGCATAACACGGGCCCATAACAATTGCAGTGTCGCTCAGAATTTGCTTGCTTTAAATTTCAAATCAGTTCGTGTGAACAATTTTTAAGAGTCTCTGATATCTATTTATATACTTAACGCTTCATGATGTTAAGAAAATATAATGAGGGCTTAAAGTATAAACACTTTACACCTGGCTATCAAATTCAAATTCAAAATGCTTTATTCAAATAGGCCCCAAAGGAGCACTCATGTAAGTTATTTTACGACCTATTTGACTTGCAAGAAATACGTGTAGGCACGCATCAAAAACTTACCACTTGGAAGTTCAATTTCATTGTTAACAAAGTAGTGACACCCTAAAAATCAGCTATCAATTTTAATACATCGAATTTTTTGACTGTGACCTTTAGATAAAATCTATATTATAAAAATTACATTTAAAATTATTTTACTACCGTCACAAAGCCAAGTCCCGTTTGGGATAGATATATAGAAAAGCCCTAATATAACTCTGTCGTGCATACTTTCCGCTTCACCAATATTTTCATGCATCATTCGGTAACTTTTACTCTTAAATTTTTGTCAGTGTTGTTATTTAAGCAATAAGTACATTTTCTTTCGCAAAATTCTAATTAAATTCATAATGTTTTAGACATAAAGAACTGATAAGCAACCTTCGCACACACACACACACACACACACACACACACACACACACACACACTCGCACACGCAAACACACACGCGCGCGCGCACACACGCACACGCACACAATCACGCACACACACACATGCGAGCACAAAAAACACACACACACACACACGCACGCACACACATACACACACACACACATACACACACACGCACTTCTAGTTGAACGGCATAAATATATACTTGATTTCATTAGTAAATCTGTAATAGTAAAACATCTAAATTTGAATTATTATACTTTAAGCTAAAGCTAAGATTGAAATACGAGCCCTTACAGATAATAAATTAGAAATACTAAATGAAAACATAGATTCAAGACTAGCCCTCGCGCATTTTCCACTTGAAGACCCAAATGATATCTATGCAATGTTGTCTTCAATTATTTGTAATGAATTTGGCAAAGTGTGCCCCAAGAAAACAGTAACAGTAAAGAACAGATTTCAATTTAGTGACTGGGCCACTAAGGGTATTAGAAAAAGTAGAGATGTTATGTACGAATTATACTATAAAAAATCACTCACTAATAACAAAAAATTTCACGAATATGTCAGTCAATATTCAAAGATTTTTAAACGCGTATGTATGCAAGCTAAATCCAACTACATTAGGGATAAAGTAACAAAATCTAATAATAAAATCAAAACTGTTTGGAAAATTATTAACACAGAAACTGGTAAAAATAAAAACAGAGATTGTGAATTTAAACTAAAAATTAACGATAAAGTAGTTACTGATCAACTCGATATAGCCAATGAGTTTAATAAGTTTTTTACAAACATACCATTGGAGGCTACTAAATCACTAGACTCTTCTCCAGCAAAAGCAGAAATGCTTTTGCAAAACAGCTTTTCTAAATTAATTCCGGATTTTAGTTTTCGTTACATAACAACCACTAGTATCAAAAAAGCGTTTAAATCTATCAATATGAAAAACACCGAAGACTTGTGGGGTATATCGGTAAAAGTAATAGGATCCTTAATTGATACAATTGCGCCCTATCTAGTTATTATTTTTAATCTTTCTATAGATCAGGGTGTCTTTCCTGATCTAATGAAACACAGTAAAGTCACCCCTATTTTTAAATCTGGTTGTAAGGACACCCCCTCTAACTATAGACCAGTTTCTGTACTTCCAGCTCTTAGCAAAATCTTTGAAAAAATTATATTAGAACAGTTACTTTCACATTTCAACGAGTATAGAATATTGCACGGTCACCAGTTTGGTTTCACGAAAGGCAGATCAACAGTCGATGCCGGAGCTAAACTGATGTCCCACATCTTTGAAGCTTGGGAGAGTTCACAGGATGCTATTGGAGTATTCTGTGACCTCTCCAAAGCATTTGATTGTGTGGACCACAGAACGCTTATTAAAAAAATGCATCATTACGGCGTGCGTGGGACAGCTCTTGATCTTGTAAATTCTTACTTGACGGGTAGACAGCAGAAGGTTGGCATCGATAGAGTAACATCTTGTGGTTCTTCAGTGAAGATAGGCGTGCCGCAGGGATCAATACTGGGCCCCTTTCTCTTTCTAGTATATATAAATGACTTACCCTTTATGACAGACCATATAGCATTGGACATAGTTTTGTTTGCTGATGATACTTCACTCATTTTTAAAACTGATAGGAAAGACAGTGAACTAAAGGAATTAAATGATAACCTTGACAAAATCTCAGAATGGTTTGCTGCTAATAATCTACTACTTAACGCTAGTAAAACTAAATGTATTAAATTTTCACTTCCCAACGTACCACACGTGGAATCTAAAGTGGAATTGGAAGGCAGCAAACTTGACCTGGTGAATAACACTGTATTCTTAGGATTAACTATTGACTCCAAAATGCAGTGGGGTCCTCACATCAATGCCCTATCGGGTCGTTTGAGTTCCGCTGCATTTGCAGTACGTAAAATTAGGCAGCTGACTGATGTGGCGACGGCAAGGTTGGTATATTTTGCATATTTTCATAGTTTGATGTCTTATGGCGTCCTACTTTGGGGATCTGCTGCCGATATAGATACCATTTTCATATTACAAAAGAGAGCAGTACGCGCCATCTATGTGACATGGGTCCACGCGAATCTCTAAGAGACTTTTTTAAAGAAATAGGTAACCTAACCTAACCCTGCCTTCGCTATACATTTTGGAAAATATAATGTATGTACGGAAGAATATTACTAAATTTAACTTAAAAAGTGATGTACATGAGTTAAATACTAGAAGTAAACATAAAATTGTTGTACCCGGGTTCAGATTAAGTAAAACTAACAAATCGTTCCTGGCAAATGGTGTCAGATTCTACAACAAAATTCCTAAAGTATTAACTGAATTACCACAAGGAAAGTTTAAACGTATAGTCAAGAGTGTATTAATTAAAAAAGCGTATTATAAAATTAAGGATTATGTAGATGACAAGGATGCATGGAGGCAAACAGCTCAGGAGCCTCCTGGCGACTACTAAACTTTAAATTGTTAGTTGTTAGCATTAGAATCATTGTAAAAAACTACTTTTTTTAAAAAGAATGCCGTGACGAGTTTCTTGCCCTTCTTCTTAGTCGGCCTATACCAATTTGGAACGGGCACGGTGGGTTTCTGGAAGATTCGTTGACTTTGAGCACGGATTGGGTCTGTTGGTGTCTTTGTCATTTATTATGTTCTGATAAAGACAGCATTAGTTTTAGTCTGTGATTCGGGTAGATGAATGTTGCAGAGGCCGGCTGTTAGAGTCATTTTAACTTTCATAAGTGCTCCTTTGGGGCCTATTTGAATAAAGACTTTTGAATTTGAATTTGAATTTGAATTTTTGTAATAAGTTGTTACTTAACACATATTATAAAATAAACTTATCGTAGTGTCACATAATGGGAGAAGCCACTGGCTCCTGAAACACAGTTGCTACTAGTTCGGGAGCCGATGGATTCATTAGTTGATGTAACATTTATTTATGTCAATAAATAACTTTTTACTTTACCTATTTTACTTTGCGTTACATCTCACAAGTTTCTATGCGGATGTTCCCATCCGGTAGTTGACTTGTTGCCAACTTCCATGGCATCGTCCCACTTAAAATTCACGTCCAGCCTTTAACTCAGCACTGAAACCCATTAATTAGCATTTTGGGAATATTTCTAAGGAAACAGTTGAAGTTTAGAGTAATTTATTAACCCGTTGTCTGTATAAATATGCGACTGCAACTTTGGGAGTAAACTTGCTATTTTGCGGCTGAATTTGTTTTAAATTTTCAAAGAGTTATACGAGTATGCGTATAATATTTATTAATATTACGAAGAGATATACAATTCGTTAAGGCTTAAGTGGGCTAGAATTTTTCGAAAGGCCTACAATGTCCTCTGGATAATGCAACTGGTTTTGTAGATTAGTTAGCTGATGTTGTTAATTATCAGAACTGTATGTATATACATCATCCGGCTCGCACTTGGCCGGTTTGGTTAAGTAGTCACTCACACTAGCTGGAACGTAAATATATAAGCGTCCGGTCTAGATAATCAAAAGACGCGGGTTCGAATCCCGTTCGCAGCAATATTTTCGACTGGTGTATATATTTACAGTAAAGATAGTTTTAAAAATTGAATATTCCAAAAGGCGATGATGACCTTAATTGTATAAGATCAGCTATTACAATTAGAGAATCTATTAAGTGTCGATGACCAAAACAATTTACTTATTGCATTTAAACCGGTATGTCTTGCATCGTTCGGGTAGTCTATCGGACTTCTTGATTTTCCAATAGCAAAATGCTGTCTTATTCTAGCACCTACTTATTCGGAATAGTAGATCTAACCTTCTTCAACTTAACGGAAAATTACGTCTCTAATGAGTATTTCGGATTCAAAGTTCGCTTACGTTAACGATACGATTCCGCAAATGGTTTGTGCTAGGGACTGGAGAAATAAGGTAAAGTTCAATTCTAAATATCACAAAGCGATCACCCATCCAAGCAATCGCCGCAGCATACATTGCTTCAACTTTAACGATTGCTTTAGAACAGTGAGTCAAGCTAAGCTCCAAATACGCAGTAATTCCGTCCACGGCGCACTGTGGATGTTGAATCCACAGTGCGCCGTGGTTCGCAAGAGAACGCAATTCACTAATATTTGCTCTTATTTCGTTCCTTTGACAAACGATCTCTTGGAATGTTTGCTAATTCCGAGCTCAAGGATTTTTAACGCGGCTTTCTTTTCTCTGAGCAGACAAAGGATAATTTGTGGCGCTGTTTTTTAATTAACGATTTTAACGTTGAGAGACTGTTTGTTTCGAGAGATTTCTGGTGAAATTAACGATTCTACTTTTTCAAATCATTTAATACAATACAAGAGAAGTAGTGTGAATGATATCTTTAAAATTTCGTGAATCGAATACAAAACTAGGTTTTTTTAAGTAATTTCAGTATTAAAATTAAAAACTAAAATAAAGCTATAAGTACTATTATTAAAAAAATAAGAAAAGAATTAATTAAAACCGTTCAACTAATTATAGAATATAACAAAATGGTCAAAAGATAGTTTAAACGATCCTTGGTATCGAGAACTCTGCCTGATTTCTCAAAATGCGCTGACCATGATAAAAGGTATATTCTTTAAATATAACATAACTGTAATAAGAGATACTAAAATAGGTAGCTTTTTAAATACCTGGAGTTTAGACCGAAATTGAATGTTCAAGAGAGGTCGAAGTTGTCTTAAAAGTCCTCTAAGTAAATACTATAAAAACCAACAGTTCAGAGGCTTAAGAAGTTGTTCAAGAAAACTTAGAACTCCTATTTTACTTTCTCAGAAGGCCTTTGTCTGTGTTATTAGGTTAGTTATTGGGTACAATTGTGAAACAATTGTACAATATTGTTGTTTGAGACTAAAAACGTAATGTCACACGGTGACAAGAGCAGTGCTGTGTAGGACTTTGCTGCTTTTCTGGGTGGCACTGCAATTGTTCTAGTCAGACATGAAACTTAAGAGGGTACCTATATGTCGTATCTATCCAAATAAATAAAATTGAAGTTTTTGTTTGTAATGTCAAAATAATAGCTTTTTACCAAATGCATGAAAGTATATACGGTACATATAACCAAACAACCAGTTTTAAAATTTGTGTCTGTCCGTCTGTTTGTTTCGGGTAATCTCAGAAACGGCTGGACCGATTTTGACAGGACTTTCACAAGCAGATAGCTAATGTTACAAGGAGTAACTTAGGCTAATTTAATTTTAGAAAAAGAATTAGAGTTCCTCGAAAAAAAAACCCATGAAATCCAATATCTCCACGCGGGTGAAACCAAGGGCAGCAGCTAGTAATAAATAAACTCAGTCGGTGAAGCTACAAAGACCAATGGAAAAAAACCACGAACCTCCAAAAAAAAAATTTGTTTGCCTTCCTCGTTGTTAAGTAAAAAGTATAATATTATTTGTTCTGCCTACAATTTGACAACAAAAGTTAACTCATTCGTAACACAAATTAGCGGAGGCAAAACAATCCTTTTTAAAATGAAATGTCAAGTTACCAGCCACCCCGGAGAAGACTAAATGTATACACAAGAGTTCGCGAACTCATAACTTAGATTAAGATTTAAGAGCAGGGTACTGGAGTGAAATCTGTCAGAAGTAGTTAAAAAGTTTTGACTCAATGATTGTAGTTATCACGGAGATTAATGGTTACAATATTCATGGAGTTTAGGCACTTGCTTGATAAGCTAATGAAAATTTATAGATTTTTAAACTAGAGTTAGTCATTCTTGTGTTAAATTAATTTTTATTTTCATAGGATTTTTATAATTTATGATAGGTTGCTTTTTCCTTAAGCAGCCCTCACACCTAAGTCTTGATCGATGGATAAGCATCAATCGTGGACCACGAGGAAACCATGGCAAAACTACGTTCCCCGCTTGACGCGTATCGTATCGTCTATTGTGGCTGTGGTTGGGGCTTGCTGGAAATCTAGTCCGAGCACGGCACCCGCTTCAAACTATTCTTTTACGACGTCTAATAAAAAAAATGTTTCACAACCACTGCGTAATCAGTGCAGACGCTGCGGTAGATAAGCGGTGGTGCGCAAGTGATGTATGTAGCGTAAAGTGGAGTGGCTTCGAAACAGCAATATCTGGCCGTATTGTCTATTTCTTGGTTTTTTGATGGTTTTGCATCAAGCCGTGCTTGCGCATTTATTATCTCGTAATCCACGCTTGATGCAAAGCATGATTATTTTGACAACAAAACACATACTTGCATAGCGTCTATGGTCTGAATTACATTACTGTCGATGACATGTGAAGATCTACGTTGTCACGGCAGAGTTTTATAGTGCGCACGAGAAAGTGCACTACCTCCGCCAGATAGAGAGCTAGCACAATGTTTTTCTATACTTTTTTTTCAATTTGATGATAGATACTTGTAGTATTGTGTGAAGATGTGCTAGCCTCTTTGACTGGACAGGAGTATCCAGCGAGCGCAAATAAGCTAGAAAATATCCTTTGTTCATGGGCTCAAAGTGTGTCCAATTTTGTTTATACTCGAGGTAGCATTTGGCTCCTATCTCGCCTTAACAGCGACATTTGATAGCAGATGATAAGTTAACCTTAGAACTGGTGCTGGAAGATACTGATACGCGGTGCTCATTGAACAATGCTACGGGTTGGACAAGATAGAATTTCTCCAGTCGCACGAGAATCAGTCGCACGAGATAGGCACTGAACACCAGACTTCAACTTGAAGATGGTAACTAGCCAGACGAACACTAGAACAAGCCCGACCACCATGCTTTGGATCACATTTTTGCGTCACATGAAACCTCATGTGGGGAAACAACAGAGAATTTAATTAATTGTAAAAGTAACTAATTTTTTGAACTGGCAATATTTCCACATCAAATCTTCAGTAAAGCAATCAAGCTGACATCTCCATCTGAATTAATAACATCTTAACTCATCCGAAATAGATATTAGTCCCATCCGCAGTAAACAACCGTAACAGGACGGCAGAACGACGTGACATTTAGCTTCAAGCAGACCCCGTCGTTATCGATACTGGCGCTGTATTACCCTGCGATGAATGTTACTTCTAAACTAGAGTCAGTAGCTGAACTTTCACGGTTTCTTGCTTCAAGCTCTGCCGTTTTCCTTAGTGTAATACAGTGACTAGCAGCTAACAGTTGATCTAGAATATCCGAAACTATTCAACGGGCTAAAAACATTTATTAACTAGCTAATGATTTATTAATTTGCATGTTTTTGCAGCTACTCGATGTAAAAATGGCTACAGTTGAAAACCAGCGCGCTACTTCGGTGGCGCTTTTATGCTGAGCTGTGTCCATTTTGTAGTCAACTGCCCAATTTTTTCATGTCCTAATTTTAGCTTTAAAATGTATGTACCTACTTATATTTCGGGCAATGGCTACAAATAAATGTATTTTCTTTCTTTCTTCTTTCTTCTTTCTTCTTTCTTCTTTCTTCTTTCTTCTTTCTTCTTTCTTCTTTCTTCTGTCTTCTGTCTTCTTTCTTCTTTCTTCTTTCTTCTTTCTTCGTTCTTCTTTCTAATACATTAACATTAAATTTAACCCTGCTACAGAAACAGTTGAACAATCTACAAGCCAATATAGGCCTATATATAATACAAATGTTCCACAACCCCTACCAGTTACCTCACTACCAGTTGGTAGCGTACCCAGCACGCTGATAGCATTGCTTTGCCGCCAGAGTCGATCATTTGGATTATGTATAGGCCTACATTGGTTTGTAATGCATTGCCTCGTACTTATTTGGCTTAACGGGTTAGCATTGTGCCAACAATTAATTGTTAAAAATTAAGGCTCTAAAACGTTGACGTGTTAAATTTTTGCAAAAAAAAAGAAATGTGTGTTTATTCAAATATTTCAGATAATATTCTTAACTTTTATGGATATTTTTTTAAAATGAGAGTTTTAAGAGATAATGAGCTTCTAAAGTTTCGTGTCAAGAACAGGTTTAGTATAAAAATACCTTACGTTTGCTCGCAACTTTTTAACTTTGTATTATTTTAATGGTTTAAAAACATTTTCATAAGTAGACAACGTGATCTTCAAATGTAGGAATAATTTTAACATCCAACAGCTCAGTGTATATTTGTATGGTTATCATCTACAATTATTCTGAGTCAGGATTTATAAATAGTTGGACTCTAGAAGCATAGTATTTGTTGCACAATAGATAGAAGAAATCCTTGGGCAGGACAAATATTAGATGTTAGAAGGCTTTGTGCATATATTATACTAGCTTCTGCCCGCGATTTCACCCGTAATCCCACAGGAACCGTGTATTTTTCCGAGATAAAAAGTAGCTTGTGTTAGTCTCCGATCTGTAAACTATATCTATTCCAAAAACCACGTCGATTTGTTGCTCCGTTGCTGCGTGAAAGGACAAACCTACAAATATGCAAACACACTTTCCCATTTATTATTTACAAGCTTTTGCCTGCGGTTTTCAACCGCGTTCCCACAGGGACCGTGCATTTTTCCAGGATAAAAAGTAGCCTATATATAACTCCGGTCTATAAACTATATCTGTTCCAAAAATCACGTCGATTAGTTGCTCCGTTGCAGCGTGAATGGACAAACCAACAAACGTGCAAACACACTTTCTTTCGCATTTATTATACACGTAGTACGGATTTTGAAAGCTTGCAATAGTAACCACGAATTCTTAGAGCTTCACCACTGTTTCCTAGAACACCACTAGCCCAGTATTATTTTAGGAGAAACGACCAACAGTTTACAACTGCAGTAACAGTAAAAGTTGTTCGCTAACGAGCGAAACGGGGAGATTTGTAGGTTCGAAGCTTGTTAAATGTTCCCTAGTGTTGTGGTTAGGCGATAAAAAACAATGGAGACAAGGGTATTACATCCTATATTACAAGCTTAAATGGTAGGCACCTGGAGAGTGTTCGGAGACG
This sequence comes from Crocallis elinguaria, assembly GCA_907269065.1. Classification (NCBI taxonomy): domain Eukaryota; kingdom Metazoa; phylum Arthropoda; class Insecta; order Lepidoptera; family Geometridae; genus Crocallis; species Crocallis elinguaria. Next base: position 1,764,716 of record OU026079.1, on the reverse strand, counting down.
TGTGGACTTGAGTGGGACGCGATGTGCGGTAGCTTTAGTGTAGATTGAAATTGGAAAAATTTGTGCTTGTGTTGTGGAATTTCGCTAGAAGCACAAAACGAAGTTATCGAAAGTTTCGCTTTTCTTTTAAATCGGTTAGACTTGCTTTCTTGGAAAGAGTCAGTTCTTGGTTATTCCGATGTTTTAGACTAGCTTCTACCCGTGGTTTTCACCCGCGTTCCCACTGGAACCCTGCATTTTTCCGGGATAAAAAGTAGCCTATGCTACTGTGCGGTCCATAAACTATATCTATACCAAAACTCACGTCGATCCGTTGTTCCGTTACTGCGTAAAAGAAGGACAAACCAACAAACACACTTTCGCATCTATAATATTAGTAGGGATTAGTAGGGAATTAAATTTAGTAATAATAGTAGTATTAATTTTAATTCTTTATAGGTAATGGACCATACTGTCTGAGAGAAGACTAGTATTCCAGCACGGGAACGTTATGGGCTGATGATTAAACGTTAACATTTGACCATTGTGTTACCCGATTGATGAAATAGTCGGAGAGTTGTTAGTGGGAGGACTAACTCTTCTGCGAGTATCCGTCTGGATTGTTACCACCGCTTTGCTCGTGAAGTCTGCCGCCAAGCAGTAGTGTGCAAGCATTACTGTGTTCCGGTTTGATGAGCAGGGTATCCAGTGAAATTACTGGACTTAATACCTAATGTCTCAGGGTAACGAGCGCACTGCAGTGCCGCGCAGGCCTTTGTGTTTCAGAGTTCTGGGTGGCACTGCAATCGTTATGGGCCGGCGTTATGCTTACCATCCGGCAAACGACCAGCTCGTCTCGTTACCAAATAAAATAAAAAAAAGATAATAGATTTTACTAAGGTTTTGTAAAGTAACTAAACTAAAGCATATCTATTCTGTGAATAAAGATAAATTTAGGATTGGCTCTCGAGTGTGGCTGCCAGAACACACGGTCTACATAATAATTATGTCCGGCGACTGTGAAGGATTTTCAATTTATATGAACTATATTTAAAATTGTTTACCGACACTAGCGTATGTTCATCACAAAAAAATCGCTTTCCTGCGTCTTCTGGTTATCTAGACCAGACTAGGCTATGGTAGCAAACGACGTTGAAGGCGAAATTCTTGATATGGTGTTTTCTATCCGATTTTCAATTTGTTGAAAATGACAATAATTTGATAGGTACTACGGTTATTTTTTGTATATTAAAGTCTAGGCTTGTTTCTGTCATGGAGTAACGTTGTTTTATTTCCGTTATTTGTATGTCGTCTTATAATGTGACGTGGCGTGTATGTCAAGAAATATTGTAGTTATTCTCTTATTTTTCCTTTCTTTCTATTTCATATTTTATTCATTACTCGTGAATATGATTTTACCCTTTACCTGCTATTTCGTTGTGAAAATATCTAAATAAATTTCTCTTAGTAAAAAGGTAGGTCGAAAATAGTTGTAATCATTGATATCATTTAAACAGTAGTTTAGCGATTGTGTCAAAACACATTATGGGGAAGCTTATATTGAGCAGTGATCATGTTCCGGGTGAATGATGAATCTAAAATGTATAAAAAGAAATTTACTACTCTTAAGAAAACTTTTTATTTTATTATTTATTTTACACTCTGCAAGCTACAGGGCTTGCACCCTTTTTTGGTAATCAAACTATTTCTTGCAATTTTGACATCACCTAATTAAATTAACAAGAAGAACACTCCGAAGGCATAACTATGGTGACATACATAAAAATAACTTTATATAAATACTTATAAATTCGTTTGTGTAAACTTTGTTTGTTTGTAAAAACAAAACTTTAAAGATAAACGAAGATGCGTTTGCTACATTTTTTAATAACCTATCGCCAACGACCTGTCAGTGTTTTCTGACTCAGGCTGTGTAATCGAAGGCTCCTGCAGCCGTGCTTGATGTTGAGGTGGTACTGCACTATTGTTGTGGAGGCGAGTGTCATGCTTATCATCAGGCAAACGATCTGCTTGTTTCTTGTATCTTGTTAGTATAAAAATCATCATTTGATCACATCGCTTGATCTTAAGAGGCTGCTACACGCCATACTTTCCATACGAACGCTCGTACGCGATTATAGTGTCCTGATAAATTTTTCTTTAGATGTTTTTAGCAAATAGGTATCATGTGCCCTATATCTAGGATTCCGTGGGAGCAAAAATGTAAAATTTTGAGATTCCAACTCAGTACAAGCCTTCAAAAATCAGCTTTTTTGGACAAATTTTACCTTGACTTTGGCCGTTCACAGTGTCCTCATAAATGTAAAATTCAACAAAACACTTCCATATAATCCTTGAACATGTACCTAATGGAGATTCTAAATAACAAACGTTTTTTTCACAAACTTGTAAGGCATTTTCAAAAACACGTATTTCCTGGAACACGTTTTAGGAAATTACCACGCATTAATTGTCTTCGGAAATTTTCTTTGGAAATTTATTTCAAAATTTTCAGAATGCCAACCGAAGGCTCTGGCGTTGTCTTTCTTTTTCCGTAATGCCTGTTTTTCTTCGATGAACAAAAAAGCCTTTAGGCCATTTTTGCGTTAGGCGGGTCATGAAGCGGCGCCTTAAGATCAAGAACAAAAGTCTCTTCTGTGACCTTGCCTCTGTTAAGTCTTTAAGGTAATCGACCCTTATAAATGTATATACTAACACGTTATTCAATTGTTTCAGTATTCAAGTCCCAGACTTCACTGTCAACCGACTCTGGACTCTGCACTGAGAGAGGACTGCGGAGAACGCACATAGAACTGTTCAAGCCACCAGGGAAACGTATAGGACTTAAGCTGGCAGGTAAGATATCATTTCTACACTTGCTAAAATATCGTTTTAATTTTATAACTATTTTATTATCACGTGTTATTATAAATGGTACCCACCCCATCTCTTCTCTGTGTATCATACGAGTCAATTAAGGAAATATCTAAGGAAAAGGCACCAGCATACTTCTCAGTCAACATCAAAATCTACTGCACTGGATGAGGATTATATTGTTCTAAAGTGGTTATAATCAGGCTAAACTAAAAAAAAATGATGGCGAACCCATTAAGTTAACCCTAAACTGAACGAAGTTTTTTTTTATGTTATTAGTGACGAGACGAGCTGGTCGTTTGCCTGACAACAACAAGTTTCAACATTACTCGTTAATTTCACCAAACGTTAACGTATATCTATATATAACGGAGCAATGATCGACCTCAAGCTTAAACGTAATCTTTTTCCTTCCACACAGTAGGCATTTAAACATGAAGGTTGTACCATCCCGGCCGCGATATAGCCGCGTATAAATCGTTTCGAAGCCATAAATTTGGAGACCGCGGAATTCTTTCGCCGCCATTTTCGAATTAAAAGCATAATTTTGCCGGGAATTTACGTTGGGAATAGACATGAGGTTGTCCGGCTAGTTTTACTGTCAGTTCCGTTTTTAACGTACTGCTGGTTAACAGATAATAGTGATAGGTTTAGCTGAGGTGGAATAATAATGTAAGATTTGACGCTAAGTAGCTAGTAACCCTGCCTGCAGAACGAGGGGTCCCGGGTTCGATTCCCGGCCCAGGCAGATATTGTGTAAGCATAAAGTTTGCTCTCGGATCTTGGAGGTTTGTGATGTGTATCTGTGTGTCCATGCCACCTGCGACACAGGGAAGCCTAGTGCGGGGTATGAGTGTAAGCGTTCATTTATTATTTAAACTGCATTTTACTATTTTGGTAATATAAATTAATTATGTGGGAAAGTTATTTAAAAGCTTAGTAATGACAAAATAAATGACACAATTCAGACAATAATTATTTTGATCATACAAATCTTGAAACACGGATCCAAATTATGTAATTTCGCGTTAAAAACCAAAACACAAGAAGCGATGTGTTACAGCGTGCGTCCTTTGTAATACATCGCACTTATATTTTAAGTATAACCTGCGAAACTAAATAAAGTAATAAGGAAATAATATAGACAAACTGAGATCCTCCTCTTTTTTTAGAAGTCGGTTAAAAAGAAAAATGCCAGGGTGGAGTAACTATATGAACCTACCCCTCGGGCTACAGACTGTACATGATGATAGATACTACCACTATCAAATGTTTTGTAGTAAATAATCCGGTTAAATTGATCCGGACACTAGGTTTTCCGTCCAAAACATTAACGTCCATCCCTAGTTAACGCGCACGTCAGCAGGTTAACCCATTATGTTATCACGGGGTGTGAGGTGAGTGTTCACAGAACTGAAGCCTTTTTAATGTTTTGTCTTTTTTATTATAATCAAACGAAAACATCAAAAGGAAAGTTGAAGGCTTTTAGGGATTTCTGAGAAAAAAAAACCTTTAAAAAATTGGCGTTATTCCTTAATTTTACGAAAGGAAATGATGAGAAAAATGTTGGTAGCCTTTGAAGTTAATACGGAGTTATCGAAATATATATTATATACTCTCTTACGTTTTTATGGTTGTCAAAATATTTCATCCTTAATTTTAGGTCTTTTATGCAGTTGACTTATGTCACTGTGGTTATTATACCATGATAACTTTACGATTCTTTATCTCAATTTCACACGAACTTCGTTCACGTTTAAGCGATAACGACTATAGAATTAGAATCGCTTCAAAGCGAATGCCATTTGTCTAAGTGTAATTAAAGTAAGTCTAATAAAATAATTTAAATTACTAGTACAGCCGATGAAATACACAGTTTGGCAAGTGTATTCTAGCAAAAAAAATTAACCTCAAGGTTATGCTAAAAATTGTAGTCACACAACGCTAACAAAAATACACCACCATATAGCCAACCAAGATCAGCCCTTCAACAAATATTTACGTAGAATTTCAACTAGAATATGATTTTTAATAAAGATAAAAAAATGATTATCCAGGACTACAATTTTATTTTCCATCACGGGTTGAATAGACCAAGTCTCGCTTGGGGTTAATCCAGGGTACATTTACATATTTATTGGGTGCCCCGGGTACAGAGGCACTACATGGTGGTAAGCAGTTGTTGATGTTTATACGGTTAGTCCACACACACACGCGCACGTTGTAGATGTGATGGGGTAGGCTGGCTAGGCATTTGATAGGGCTTAGAAATCATTTGACGTATACCCCTGGTGTGCTTGTTGAGTAGATTATGTACTTACTCTTAGAGTTAGCTCATGACGAGACTGGAAGGGACGCTTCACGGTGCACACTTTTTAATAAGGAATTTTTAAGACAATACAACAACCCTATGGGACAGACAACCCTAGGAGACACTCAAATCGGATGCCTAAACATTTAGGCGTCCGACGCCTAGGGCAAAAAACTTTTCACAAACCTTTCGGAGTCATCTATCGGCTAATATCTATATTTAGGACTTCGCTGACATTAATGAGTTAGTTTGGCGTCGTCTTATTTATCGTTGGTGAAAACAGGCATAAATGGTTCTAATTTTAGTGAGAGCGCAAAAGTGAACTGGATACGTGTCAAATTAGGGTATTTTTGTGTATAGTAAATAAGTTATTTATTGTAAACGCCGCTTTGCTTTACTTCTCTGTGTGAGCCGACCCTTACGAAAGACAACAGACTTTAAATATTCAGCAGTTTTTTAATTCATATTTACAAAGGTTAAAAAAATTGCTCAAAGCGATCTAATCGAATTTACCTTCGGAGGAGCGATATTTATTTTCAGGTATGGGTATTAATTATTTATCGGTATCTTTTTTCAAATATAAAGGGAACAATAAAATTAACCAATTCAGGATTTTACAAATACTTTTTTATAATTATGGATACGTACGGTTGCATCACGATGTTTTCTTTCACCATAAACTCAAGCCTGTTGTAGGATTCGAACCACTGCTCTACATATCTGTGGCCAGCGTCATAACCACTGAGCCATCATCGCTTCACATTATCAGCCTCTTACACTTCCACTGTTGAGATACCGGCCTTCTCTCAGAGAGAGTGGTATGGGTCATAATCCACCACGCGGGCCCAGTGTGACTTGGTTATGTCACATATCCTCGAATTTTGTGGTTCTTGAACATGCTGGTTTCCTCACGATGATTTCCTTCACCGTTTTAAAGCGAGTGTGAATAATCCGCACATAACTTGATATAAGTCATTGGTGCGGGCCGAGTCGAGATTCGAACTATGGTGCGTCGGATTAAAAGTCGCACAAGTTCCAACTCGGCCACACTCGCACATCATCGCTTCATTTCTCCTTAATCGAGCAAACCTTAGAGAAACAGTAAAAGCTTCTGTACTGCTCCGATGTATTCAAGATGCGACGCGCTTAATCGATAACCAAGCAACTTACGGCGCCGATTGTACCGACCGGGCTCGAAGTGTTAATTAAGTTTCGCTTTTGATTGTATCGATGGAATTTTGTTTTGATCAAAGGGTGTCATTTTGGCGTTGTTAATAACCGCCCGAGCTATTCTCCCAGCTGGATATTGTATAATTTATATTAGGAGGGAAGTTTAGATCGCAACTTTTACATTAATAACGTCGAAATGCTTTGTTCGAATATTAAGGGCGTCGGAGCTTTGATATTCAACTGAACTGGTATCGTTATTATTACTATCGTAAAGTTTAGAACAGAGTATATGATGAGAGTGATAGTTTTGATGCGATGATAGAGATAAGATATCAGCCGACAACATGTAGGTAAGTATTGGGAAACCTCGTGGTGCAACATATCCTGGTTATATACATCTAAAGAAAATGTATTTGAATATTGCCGCACTCCGCGCCGTCGGCAAAACAGACTCTAAAGTAATACTATGTCGATAAAACAGAGGTTACATTTAGAAAAGAAACAATATGGAGTACAGTGAACATAATTATTATTGTGTGTGATACAAAATCTATTGAAAGTTTAAATAGGCGTAATTTGTAAGGAATTGACGTTTTAAAGAATAAACTTTAAATAATTTGTTATAGATAAGGCAAATCGTGTATTTTTGAATGCAGTGAAAATGCAGTTTTTCGTAAACTATGCTGCGTTACTCTTCATAAATAAATTACGTAAAAAAACATTTCGGATTTGGACGGATTGAGTGAGATTATCATCTCAACGATGAAAAGTGGTATATTTTGTTGGTTTGGTATTTTTAAAGATTAATAAGACTTATTTGTGCCGAATGTGGAACCAGAAGCTATTTATTCCCTTTCTCTCTGCCAACCACAAAGAGGACTTGGCGTTATTATAGTAGAAGTAGTACAATCAAAAAGCAATAATCAACTAGGTACTCGCATGATCACTGAAGACGTAAAAATAACAGGGATAAAAATGTATCCAACCGAACAATCAATAGACGAAGGAGGGGACAAGTATCCAGAACGCCAGCTGCATTGTCCCACATAATCACAATTTGAATCAAATTATCATCTTTTCCTTACACGGAAAAAACATGCATTTCCGCCAAGATAACAAAGAATAAGTCTATTCGGATTCCCGACGCGAACTAACTAACAATAACTGGAGTTATGCCTTCAAGAAAGCGAAAAGAAATTGCGCGCTATCAAACATGGCTTTGCCGTGATAAATCAAATGGTTTTTCTTCGGCATTCTCTTCACAGTTATAATGAAGTCAGTATCTAAGGTTACGTGATTTCTGGTTGGCTAGTTAGTACCCGAATAAAATTCAATGAATCAGATTATAATTTGTTTAAATTAATTTTTACAGGTGTTATGGTTTAAAATCTTTAATAAAGAGGATATTCGAAGTTCTGGTTACATAAATTATTACTTAAAAAAAATTAAGTTTCAATTATATGATAACCTCACAAGTTATAAGTATACCTACTGCTAATGCTGGTTTGCTAATGGAAAATAGCAAGATGACGTCATAACCAAGAATCATTCTACTTGAGAAATTAATTGGTAATTAAGATATAATTTTCTGTTCGCACATTGATGTTGATAATATTTTTTACTACATACAATGTACCCACTTAAATGAATATGCATGATAATCTGTGACTAATTTTGGATAGCTTAAATGTGGCGCACTCAAAAAATTTGATTATATCTGCAAATAAAAACCTTCAAAATGATTTTCTTAGTGTGCGTTGTTAGGCTAAGATTCAGAGACAAGGCTAAGTATCATGGCAGAAATCTATTGAATTTTGACATATGGAAGCATAAGTCCACGGTTAGACATGTCTCTGAATTTTAGCCTTAGACCTGTTCTTCATTAGAGATCTTAAGTACTGTATTCCATACCACACCCAGAAACTCCCTAGAGTGAACACATAATAATTCAACATACGTAAGAAATGGTTTACGGACATTTGTCAAAGGACAGAAAATGGACAAACTGTGACCTTGATTATTGTAATATTTTCTGTGTTAGTGAAATATTTTCTACCAAACATCTTTACGGTCGATGGAGACGTTCTGAGAAATAAATGTTATGTTATTTTCTTTGAGAAGATCGAAAATCGGTCCCGATATTTTTTGCAAAGATATTCATTGTTGTTTTTCTCCTACTTTAGCTGACCAAAAGGGAAACTGAAATAAATTGTATTTTTTTAGAAAATATACTCGAGGTTGGAAAATATAACATTTTGTATTTAACCTACAGTATGGCTGTGGTGGGCAAATGTCTGTTATTTAAAAAAAATTCTTAAGAAATCTTTAAGTATTTGAAATTACATAAACAAAACTAATTAGCGCACGTAGAATTTAAAAAAAAATTATATATATGACGGGGCGGCGAGTCCAGGGGTCTTTTTAAAAACGGTGACGTCACCACCGGTGACGTCAACATCTTCAGCATCATGGTGACCGCTCACCCCTCGTAGAAAGAAAACACGAAGTAGCTCGATTTATCTCAACCATTTATTGCAGCAAAGTTATATGGGAGATCTGAACGGTCCGACGGTAGGCGCAATACTGCTTTTTCCAACAGTCGGTCGCTCGTATTTATAGCAAAACAGATTGTGACAAAGAATCTTTATAAAACTTGTTAGATCTTGTCATTCTACTTTAGATTTTAATCTTCAATTGAAATTCATTACTTTTTATTAACATGGGGCCCAGGAGAGCACTCATGATAGTTAAAATAAATGACTCTAGGCGCCCATTCCAAGTAATAGGCCGTACAAGAAGAATGGGCAAGAAACTTGTCGGCAATCTTTTAAAAATTGTGTTTACAGTGAATTTGTTCAGTTTTACAATCATTTGTCTAGTTTTAACAATTCAATGAGTAATTAATGGTTCACAAACATTAATTAGTTAATTAAAGTTTAAGTGAAATTATTAACAATCCAATGAGTAATTTATGGTTCTAAACGTTAATTAGTAAACCAAAGTTAACATGTTTTGATTGTTGTCATTTTACACCGTCCATGAAGCTCGCCTGTGACGTCGTTGCTCCGATATATATGAAATTTCAATTCCCATTTTTTTTCAACTTTAGGTGTTTTTTATTAAATTTATATTGGGAAAACCTCGAGAGCATACCCTTTAGAAAAAAGATTTTTCAGAGTCGATGCGCAATTGACGAGGTAATTGGTGAAAATAAGTAGGTACATACAAAATTACAAACAGTCGAACAATTAACATCCTCCTTTTTCGAAGTCGGTTAAACACACATTAACACACACAACTATAGAAAGTCAACGACCGAATGTCTATTCTTGGCATCACGACCAAAAGTGCCCTCGTGCTGATGTAACCGTTGCCCTTCCACTACTACCACTTTGAACTTTGAAGTCATTGCAACGTGAAGTTAGCAAGCTGCGCGAACTTTCATAACACAATAATTTATTTTATCGCTTCAACAACTTATGAGTTGGCGCGGGATCGCAACCAGTGGCATTCTCTGGTGTCGGAGGCCAAGATCCTTTTTGGGTCGCAGCGCCACCGGAGTAAGTAAGTAAGTAACAACTTATGAGGATTAAGAAATATAAACTACTCTTACTGCATCATGTTTATACGGTAAGCATGTTGTATTATTGACGGGCTATAACTATATAGGTAGGTACACTTTTTGAAATGATGATGGCTCGGTGGTAGTCAGCCTTGTAGATCTAGGGTTCGATACCTACTTTTGAAACCTACAATGAAGATGAGTTTTTTTTTATGTTATTTGGTAACGTAACGAGCTGGTCGTTTGCCTGATGGTAAGCATAACGCCAGCCCATAACATTTGCAGTGCCACCCAGAACTTTGAAACACAAAGGCCTGCGCGGCACTGCAGTGCGCTCGTTACCCTGAGACATTAGGTATTAAGTCTCATAAGCCCAGTAATTTCACTGGATACTCTGCTCATCAAACCGGAACACAGTAATGCTTGCACACTACTGCTTGGCGGCAGACTTCACGAGCTTTTCATATAATACAAAACTCGGCTTCATTATACATCTTTCTCCAATAAGTTATACGTATAAGTTATTTTATTTTTGTTCACTGTGTTATCTCGAATCTCTGTTTATTTAAGTCATAATTAATTTACCACATCGGTATAGTGCGCGTTGAAGTAAAGTGGACATCGCGCAATGTCTGCTAATCTGTTAAATCCAACGGCTTTTATTTTGCCGTTGAAACACCCCTGCATAATGTATGTTGTATAGGTATTAGGTATGCTGACAATTTTTTTTAAAGTGCAGTTGTAATTAATTGCATCACTTTAAAATTTAAATGACTACTATTGTGATTTTTTATGGGTTAACACTTTAAAGCTTACGTTACGGTTAATAACAAATTTTAAAACCAAGTTGAACATATTACATACAATCAGTGAAATTACTGATATAAGACTAGGTATTCATCTGATTTCTAAAACAAAAATCTTTTCTACTAGATTATTTGATGAGATATTCTCAACTTATAGTAATGATCCCGTCACAACATCCGACCCTAAATCTGCACAGCGTACAGTGCGAGCCGAAGTGAAGTGCACGCCGCGCTCAGTCTGCCAACCTGTCACTCAGGGACTTATTGACGCGGGAAGTTTCAGATTAATAATGTGCTTTACCGCACTGTCTCTATAAATAAACCTTAGATTATTAATTGGATGCACACATAAAGTATTATTACAACAATTATAATAAAAGCCTTTGTTATGTTGGAAGTTTTTTGCAACTTTCGTTTAACATGCGCACCGTGACAAAATTTTGTCGATGCTTATGTCGTGCATTTATCTCATGTTGACGAGAGAATGAGTGAGATAAAACAGTAGACAACATTTTGTCGTGGCGCGCATGTTAGCCCTGCAGGGCAATGTCGTGATTCGTCATATCGAGGGAGCAAGGCACACACGACCTTCCTGTTTTTGAATTCGTTTGAAATTTTTTTTTAAAACAATTTGAAATTTATCCTCTCATATAATAATTATGACCTTTCAACCTACAGAATTGGCATCTCAAGAATCTCCCATATTAAACATGACATTTCAACTGATAGAATTGCCATCTCTAAAACAAAAGAATATTGATGAAATTCTGTATTCAATCAACGCTCAGTCCAGTCTATCTGAGAAGCTAGATCTGTCGTTGAGGCAAGTACCAGTCGCACAAAGGCAGTGTTTGAGTTAAATTGGATATTACACTAGAGGAATTTAGTTTGAACCAGAACTCGTATTGATCAGAGCTTTGTGGCAACTGCGTTTGTCGAACTTGATTATAGTAAGGATTCAGTGAGTAAAGGATTGGATGCGTTAGATTCAAAGACGTCTGTAAGTGAAAATAAAGCTGGTTTTATTTTATCGTTCTTTTTAATTTGAAGAGTATTGCGATAAACCTGCTGTATGCAGATGGCAATGGGCGGCGTAGAACTCAGTCCAAAATTTATTGACGTAAGCAGCGTGAAAATTCTGTTCCTGAACTTGACTGAGAATTGATTTCACTGATAACATTCTAAAGTTATGTGTGGTACGTATGTATTACTCTAACCAACAGATTAGTTTCAAACAATACATTTGTTACAAGGATGCGGTCCTAAAAATGTGTTGTCTACGTGAATCAGAAGTCGTTAAATTCGCTCGAGTACTTTTCAAGTCTGATACTCATAATTAATTTACTGTGTTGAGGCAAACCTGTAAATATTTTATAAATTCCAACAAAATTGTAAACCTAAGAGAGTGTTGTAGAGTGAGGACAGATTTAAAGTGTCAATTAGTACCCGACCGCTAGTGGGGCTAAATTAGTACGAGTAGGGGGGTAAAAATAGTTTCATGAGCCTGTGCGTCAGGTTTGATGGAAGCGACATGAATGCGAGTCGCTTGGGATTGAGGATACCATTAAATAAACATGTCTCCGTAAGATAACCATTTTACGAAGATCTCTTTCACTAATTTTGACCGCATCATCACTTAACACAAGGGAGATAGTGGCCAAATGCAAGCCTATTTACGACTAGTATAAAAATGACACATTAATAAAGGAACAAATTATTAAAAAAATAAATATTTGAAAAATCTTACTCTGCTCCAAAGGAACTTTAAAAAAAATATCTTAAAAATCTTACACTGCTCAAAACTAACCAACCACGTAAACTAATTAACACAATATTTTCTCTGTTTATGTACCTCCAGTTGGTAATATTCAGTATACACTTTCAGAGCGAAAGCCAGTGAAATTACTTATTATACTTGTCGGGGCGGCGAGTCCAGGGGTCTTTTTAAAAACGGTGACGTCACCACCGGTGACGTCAACATCTTCAGCATCATGGTGACCGCTCACCCCTCGTAGAAAGAAAACACGAAGTAGCTCCATTTATCTCAACCATTTATTGCGGCAAAGTTATATGGGAGATCTGAACGGTCCGACGGTAGGCGTAATACTGCTTCTTCCAACAGTCGGTCGCTCGTATTTATAGCAAAACAGATTGTGACAAAGAATCTTTATAAAACTTGTTAGATCTTGTCATTCTACTTTAGATTTTAATCTTCAATTGAAATTCATTACTTTTTATTAACATGGGGCCCAGGAGAGCACTCATGATAGTTAAAATAAATGACTCTAGGCGCCCATTCCAAGTAATAGGCCGTACAAGAAGAATGGGCAAGAAACTTGTCGGCAATCTTTTAAAAAATTGTGTTTACAGTGAATTTGTTCAGTTTTACAATCATTTGTCTAGTTTTAACAATTCAATGAGTAATTAATGGTTCACAAACATTAATTAGTTAATCAAAGTTTAAGTGAAATTATTAACAATCCAATGAGTAATTTATGGTTCTAAACGTTAATTAGTAAACCAAAGTTAACATGTTTTGATTGTTGTCATTTTACACCGTCCATGAAGCTCGCCTGTGACGTCGTTGCTCCGATATACTTATTAGTGAAATTGCTTATGAGACTTAATACCTCATGTCTCAGCGTAACGAGCGCAATGCAGTGCCGCGCAGGCCTTTGTATTTCAAAGTTTTGGGGCGCACTGCAATTGTTATGGGCTGGCGTTATGCTTACCATCAGGCAAACGACCAGCTCGACCCGTTACAAAATATAAAAAAAAGAAATCAATTTTTGCGAATATCCAATTTTCATATTACGGAATACGTAGTTCTCAGTACAGTTATTGTTGCAAAATCATTTAATTAGGTACATTTGGTAATCTGAAAGTGTACATACATAATTATTGCATTAGAATATACATGATTTCATGTTGGTTTGTACACTTCTTCTACATACACCTCATGGAAGAACTCTATTAAAAGCAATAAAACCATACCACATCTAGAACAGCTCTATTTCAACATTTCAGCTTACAGCGCACAGCTGTCGCTCGTACAGGATTTAAAATTTAACTTTAAAGGAAGAACACACGACCGTAGCTCCTCGTAAACACCGAAGTAGAGAATACGCGCATGTTTATGACCAGTAGAGCGATTCGCGATGAGGGAAACGCTCTAGAGCAGAGATGCACAGACCGCGACCCGCGGGCCGCATGCGGCCCGCCGGCCGGTCGAATACTGGTGGCCCGCCGACAGCAAAAATAATACTCTCGTACATTCGAAAAATATTGAATTCTATTCCAGAATAAAACCAAAAAAAATATGTTCGAAAAGTAATTTGAATCTCGCGCGCGCGCTCTTAAGTGCGCTTATCGGTGCGCCGTGCATGCGTCGGTAAATAAATTCTTTTCCAATTTTAATACATAATTATCAATTCTTTATTGTCTTTAATTACCTATAGGTAGTTCTGGCGGCCCGCCATCAGTTCATAATTTGCCCGAGTGGCCCCTAGTCTTAATAAGTCTGTGCATCCCTGCTCTAGAGAGCAGCGTAGAACGTTAACATGCCTTGGGTTTACGGAGCCAGTGACCTTAGTTTAAAGATTAACAGTGTTACCACAAAAAAACACTTTTAGACGCCTGTTTAGCTAGACAGTGTCTAAAGAGAAACGTCAAAAATGATTAGAAATATCACAGCAGAATTGAGTTAGGCAACGGTTACTACTTAAATCTGGATTTGTGGTTGCTTATATTTAAACACGCGACTAAGGCATGTTTATGAGTTAGACACTGTTTAACACAGGTTTAAAGTGTGTTTAATTTTTTTGTGGTAAGACCGTAGATATTTTATTTAACACATGCGTAAACCTAGAGTGGCATTAATTCATGAGTACATTGATGTTAAAAGCTTAAGGTCAAACATGTTTTGTTAAAATAAATAAAAGGTTAAACTTATAAAAATATCCTTAGGTTAGGTTTCTAATATTTTATTTTTTTATGTTATTTGGTAACGAGACGAGCTTGTCGTTTGCCTGATGGTAAGCATAACGCCGGCCCATTTGCATTTGCTTTGCTTCCGTTAAGGATATTTCTGCGTTTATTACTTAACCTCCTTTGTTACTTATTAACTTAAAACCAAAACAAAACATTTCCCTTATCAAACACTAACCACCTATCTGACAACATGATATAAATTAACCCAGTATCGGGCCTGGCTTGACCAGCCCAACCCTTACGAAAGGGTTTGAAAATCCGATTCCAAATAAACGAAACTATAATAGCTAGCACATAATAGGCTGATTGGCTATTTCTTGTTTATAGACTAACCAACATCTACAAATATTAAAAATTCGAGATATAGAATGTTATATCTATAAACAGATTTCAATTTTGATTTCGTCTTTGTGGTCATACTTTCAGAGTTGTCTCAATAAATTATGACCAAGACATTTATTTATATACTGTTGGATAAAGAGGCAAGCGGGTCGTTTGCGTAATAGTAAGTATAATGCCACTCCATAACAATGCAGTGCCCCTTGGAACTTGAAACACAAAGACCTGCGCGGCACTGCTCGTTGGCTTGAGGCTTTAGATAAAAAGTCTCAAATACCACCACTTCGTCTCGATGTTTTCATCGCAAAATTCGAATGACTGATCGGTAGGCAACTTCACCAGCACTAAACAATAAGGTCCGAGTTCACCAAATGTGAAATGAACGACGTTCACGTAATCGGCAGTTCAATACCCAAATCAGAGCTTTGACAATAAATATATGAACCTCGGGTCATGATTTAAACCTAGTTCATTGTTGAACTTCTCTTTGAAATAATTGGTGAACTCTGACCATCTTCAGTTCAACATACTACAATATTACTGGAATCGTTACTACGTTGAATATCAACGGTTTATCTTCTAGCTACATAAATATTATGTTACTCAATATCTAAATGCCAAGCTAGCACTATTGTATTGTTTATATATAATTTTAATATAATAATAAACCTCTAATTTCTCTCCTAACAAGTAAACACGGTTTTACAAATTTTATCATCAAAATAACCCTTTACACGCCTACATTATCAAAACATGTCTAACCCCTCATCAAACTAACCAAGCCATCCACCGGAACATGACATAAGCCAGCCTAATATTTGAGCCTGGAGCTTTCAGAGGCGAACTTTAGTAGGGCACTGAAACTTAAACTACCTATCAATATCAGAGGATCGATATCAAGTTATGATGAAGATATTACATACACCTCTTTGGTATATTGGGTACTAACTTTTCAATCCGAAACTGTGCTTTCAGACTTGCTATTTCCTCGCCGACACCTTTATGTCAATTTGGAATAGAAAGTATTTTGTGTTCAGCGTACAAAACAGTATTTGTATTTGAAGACTAGCTGCTGCCTGCGGTATCACCCGCGTGAAGATTTTGGATTTCATGGGTTTTATTTTTTTGTGCAGAACCCTAATTCTTTTTTAAAAATTAAAGTAGCCTAAGTTACTCCTTGTAACATCAGCTATCTGCCAGTGAAAGACCCGTCAAAATCGGTGCAGCCGTTTCGGAGATTACTCGGAACAAACAGACTGACAAACAGAGCAAAAAATGATTGTTTTGTGTTAGCTACCGTATATACTTTCATATGCATTTAGTAAAAAGCTGTTATTTTGATATTGCAAAAAGACACTTCAATTTTATTTATTTGTATAGATGCAATACGCCAGTAAGTTTTTTGCGAGAGATTTTTCATTTTGAGAATTGTATAATATAGTCAGGTGAAAATTGATCACACTCTCTCTAAACGGTGAAAGAAAATATCGTGAGAAAAACCGCATACTCAAGAACCACAAAATCCAAGTACATATGACATTACCAAGACGAACTGGGCCCGTATGATTTGTTGTGTATTCTATCTCTGAGAGAAAGCCGGTATCCGAGCAGTGGGAGCGTAAAAAGCTGTTGATGATGATTGACGCTAGAAAACATCCTGCCTTCGTGATATGTTATGGTTTGATGATTTCTTCACTGAAAACTCAAACTCATTTCAGAATTCAATCCATCGACACCACTATCTACCACCTACTATCTAACCACACTACCACTAAGCATCGTCACCCCGCTAATAATGATCTTTCCAGATTAAATGAACTCTGCAAAAAGTTTCTCCTTAAAGAAATTATTTACATGACCACTGCTCACAGGGGTTGCCCCTTAGGGTTAATATCAACATATAATTTCTCTCCAACTTGATATGACAACAATCAACATTGTTATAGTATGAGAAACAACCCCTCGCTCCTCCCAAGAGATCCTACAAGGTAATCCTTACACTGAATATTTGATTGTGTGAAATGTAGTTTAATATACCTATTCATTGGGTGAGATTTAGTTATTCATAATCGGATGATGAGAATTTCTGGTAAATGTTGTACGTGTAATATAGTTAGGGTTAGGATTACTCAATAATACGGTTGGGGCCTAAATAGGTATATTATAATAATTGTGGTAATCATAATAGTAAACAGTATTTTGGAAGGATTATACCTTAATGGAATTAAGGGCGCCCGCTCATCTGTATGGTTTGATTCCTACAAGACCTTGGGCAATGAGCACATTATGGTTTTAAGGAATTTCCTAGGAGTTACTAAAGAGTGCTCGTTTGGCAAGTAGGTATCTCTCGGTATATTTCGACATCTGCTTTTGACAGCCACTTCCGGTTTTAGGCTTAGCATATTTATCATCTTCGACCACATTATCACTTGTGATCTGTAACCTTTCAAGAGTAACACATTATAAAAAAACATAAATGTGGTAAGATCAGAATAAAAAGAAAATAACAGACATTATTTTACCTCACCATTAAGAACAAAAAGACGATCAAATACTGAGAAAACTTACTGGCGTAAAATTAGTGATGTTATCTGTCATACGTATGAAAAAAAAAACAAATTAAGAGATATAACTATTCAACAATCTACAGTTCTTGAATTTCAATTAAGATCAGTTCCAATTGCAAAGGGAACGAAACGTGAAGCAATTACTTGCAACTGTAATTTAAAGAAAGCATGTATATCACCCAATTGGAACTAACGTAGCAACTTGACGAAATTTACGAGACTGAACTTTATTCCAAGGTTGCTAAAGACTGTTGCAGAGTGCAATTCAGTGACGATGCGAATACGGAATTCAGTGCAACTACCCACTTGTTCGAGAATGGGTGAATTGGAACGTTTATTCAATTTGGGAATCTCGTGTCTCTTAATCCTAGTACTTTAGTTGTAACTTCGTAAATTTTGTTTAGATTCGATTAAATGTTGGTTGTGAGGACTCGAACGACCTTGATACATATCACTGATCAAACGAGATTGTGGGACTAACTCTTCTGCGAGTGCCCGCCTGGGTTGGGTTGGTGGCTTTGTTCGTGTAGTCTGCCGCCAAGCAGTGTGCAAGCATTACTGTGTTCCAATTTTATGAGCATAATACCTGATCTCTCAGGGTAACGAGCGCACTGCAGTGGTGCGCAGGTCTTTGCGAATTGTCTGAAAGATTAATTTTTACCCTTCTAATCATAAGTTTATCAATACAGCCAACACAAGCATGAGTGAGTTTGAGTGCCCATGTTTATATCCCAAATTCTATAAATACATTATTGTTATTTTTTAATTCAGTCAAGATAATCCGATGACTCGTTTTGCCTCATATCATTGCCTAAAACTATTCTCGTAGTTGTAGTTAGAATATTCTAAAATTGTCCTCTCAATTCGCCGAATATTACCCATCTGTATTATCATATATTTTGTTTCGGGTCCTGCCTAATCCTCTGTCCTTGGGAGCAGATGAAATCCTACTTTGGGACTGAAATATTCTGTTGTATATTATTTGAAGAGGATTTAAAGCTAAAGGATAGCCTAAATGACCCATGTCTGATGACAAAAGTAATTATCAAAAATGTTAATAAAAATCTATCGCTAAATACCCTACAGCCAGTTCTCATAGTAGGTTTTTTATACTCGACAAGTTGTCATTTCGATAGTCAAATTAGGATCGGGCGAGATAGTAGTATCTCTCTTTTTATCTTATTTGCTAACGAGACGAGCTGGCCGTTTGCCTGATGGTAAGCATAACGCCAGCCCATAACAATGGCAGTGCCACTCAGAACTTTGAAACACAAAGGCCTGCGCAGCACTGCAGTGCGCTCTTTACCCTGAGACATTAGGTATTAAGTCTCACAAGCCCAGTAATTTCACTGGATACTCTGCTCATCAAACCGGAACACAGTAATGTTTGCACACTACTGCTTGGCGGCAGACTTCACGAACAAAGCGGTGGTAACAACCCAGACGGACACTCGCAGAAGAGTTAGTCCTCCCACTAACAAAAATCTCACGACGATGTGGACGAAAATGTACAAATCCTAGATTAGAACTGGTTCTCAAGTGCCGGAACGCCCAGGTGCTGAACGATTGATTTTTAAACTACTGAGTAACGAGACGAGCTGGTCGTTTGCCTGATGGTAAGCATAACGCCAGCCCATAACAATTGCAGTTTCATCCAGAACCTTTATACACAAAGGCTTGCGTCGCAATTCATTGCGCTCCTTACCCAGAGACATTAGATATGAAGAATGAGACTTCATTAGCGCTGTAATTTGAGTGACTACTCTGCTCATCTAACCGGAACACTTTAATGCTTTCACATTACTGCTTGGCGGCAGACAACATGAGCAAAGCGGTGGTACCTGCCCAGACGGACACTGGCAGAAGAGTTAGTCCTACCACCTGGTAAAATCATAAAAACCCTGGTTACAGCATCTTGGCAGATTACACGAGCAGAACAGGTTCACACAACAGGTACGTTCATGGCCTACAACGATTCTCTTGTCAGATCATATGGACAGATATTTTCCACCTCTCCCACAGGACAAAAAGGACACAGAATAAAAACTAAACAAAAACGGTAACACAAGAAATTAATTTAATAAGACACATAGAAGCACACGAGTTTCAAAGTTTCTTGGCAAACAGCAGCGCAACTAGAAACATATATTTGAACTCGCACTATTTGAATAGGCTCCCGGGAATGGTTGACAACTTGTCCGAGGTAAAGTTTTGCGCCGCGGGACATCGACTGCCTTTGTTATTGCATAAGTCGGAAGGGAATATTATATCGCTATGGTTATGATTGTACATTTGTACCTATAATGCTACAAACTCTAAATAGAAAAAAGAATGTTTGTTTATAATGTCAAAGCTTTTTACTAAACGTAGTTTCTTTTTTTTAACGCGCCGTTTGCCTTTGTTAACTAGCTAATACATAAATAAAAACTACATCTAACCTAGCTAGCTACAAAAACAGTTGAATAATCTACAAGCCTAAGTAGGCCTATAGATAATCCAAATGTTCTAGCCCACTACCAGTTGGAAGCGTACACATCATGCTGGCGGCATTGCCTCGTTGAACCTGCATTTTACTAAATGCATATCAAAGTAGATATATACGCTACTTAAGGCAAAAAAGCGGGTCAGCATTGCGGTTCAACGAGGCAATGCCGCCAGTATGCTGGGTACGCTTCCAACTGGTAGTGGCTATTTTGATTATTTCTAGGCCTACTTTGGCTTGTAGATTATCGAACTGTTTTTGTAGCTAAGGTAGACGTAGTGTTTATTTATTTATTAGCTAGTTCAAAAAGGCTACATAGACCGTTGAAACAAAAAAATTTTTTTATTGTTTTTGTCTGCGTGTTTTTCTGGCTAATCTCTGTAACGGCTAGACCGATTTGGACAGGAGTCTCACTGGCAGATAGCTAATAAGGAGTAACTTAAGTTTTATTTTAGAAATTTACGTATTTTCATATCGGAAATTTTAATGACAGCACACATCGCCACACTACAGGTCGATCTTTCGCCATTACAACGACCGACCAAAACCAAACAAGCTGGTGGTCAAAAGCAACGCAACCTATTGTGAGTAAAAACCAAGACAATGCTATTATATGTGGTATAACCGTTCGCTAGCGCCCACATACCACTAAAATATAGGTCGTAGAACAAAAACAATAAATTCCACCACCATTTGTCGATACACACTGCCCTGAATACTCAAAAGGTATACTCAAGGAGGGTAGGCGGAAGATTAATCGACCGTGCGAAAAATGAAAGAACGATGTTACCTTAGATACGTGTCGTCATTTATTACGCGAGCGTTCCATTATTATGCGAGTTTTACGGTCGCGAAGAACGCCGAGCGAACATTCTGTTGGCAGAAAGAATGTAGTAAATCTGCCTGGCATACACATTTCACGGAATGGCTAGTGTTTATTTTATTCTTGTATAAAATATATGCTGTAGAGAACCTGAATACGTTTTTTGTGTTTTGTTTTTATGCGTGAAAAAAGTCAGGAGCTCGCTAAAAGCCTGTTTGCGCACGCTGCTAAAATTGCCTGTAAAATCCCTGAAGCAGTAATTTTACATAATTGGAATTTTATATTTAAATTGTTAAGTATAATTTGTATGTTATTATTACTTTTTACCTTTAGATCATAATATCGTGTACAGTATAGGTTCAAGTGTTATAGGTAATATCTAAAATTGTTATGGGCCGGCGTTATGCTTACCATCAGGCAAACGACCTCGTTACCAAATAATATAAAAAAAAAATTAAAACTGTATTATTTATTAGCTTCTGACCGCGGTTTTCCACGCGTAAATAGTAGTACCCGCGCGGAGATATTAGATTTCACGGTTTTTATTTTTTTGCGCGGAACCCTAATTCTTTTTCTAAAATAAAAGTAGCCTAAGTCACGCCTTGTAACATCAGTTATATGCCAGTGAAAGTCCCATCAAAATCGGCCCAGCCGTTTTGGAGATTACTCGGAACAAACAGACTGACAGACAGTTGATTTTGTACGGTCAAGTAGGCAACACGCGATTGAGAGTACGGAATAAAAATCTAAATATATCCTAGTAATCGTCGTTTCATTTCTGAGTTTGAGGGCCAGTCTTTCATTACTTTTTAATCTGTTTTACCATGTTTAAAAAAAAAATCGCATTATCACTCAACCGAGCAACACCAAACCAATAATGATTTTCCACAACTATTTTTTTTTAAATTAAAAAGCATTATTTATGAATCTCCAGCAAATTTTAAAGCGGGAATTGGTACAAAAATTTAGCGTAATTCAAAGTAAATGTTTGATTAGGATACCTCAAGAATACCTCAAAATTAGCTGACCCTTATTAACTTTAACTTAGAACTTTTTACTCCGAAGTTAAAGGGAATAAGCAAGCAGTGTAACGGTGCGGAATGTATCGCTGCGAATTTTTTCACTTTTTTATGACTTAGTCAGCTGTTTTTTTGTTATTATTTGGTAGCGAGACGAGCGGATCGCTTGCCTGATGGTAAGCATAACGCCGGCCCATAACAATTGTAGTACCACCCAGAATATTGAAACACAACGGCCTGCGCGGCACTGCAGTGCACTCGTTACCCTGAGACATTAGATATTGAGTCTCATAAGCCCAGTAATTTCACTGGCTACTCTGCTCATCAAACCGGAATACAGTAATGCTTGCACATTACTGCTTGGCGGCAGACTTCACGAGCAAAGCATTGGTAACAACCCAGACGGACACTCGCAGAAGAATTAATCCTACCACTAACACCTCTCAATGCGCAATAAAGTGACTGTCCGTGTGTCACCTTCACATAATGCGCATTCCTCTCCACGCAGAGCGGTCCACGAACAAAAGCTGTATATTTGCACTAATACCGTCTACGTCCATCATTATTAAAACATTTCTTAGTGACAAGGACCGACTAACCGAAAAAAATCGTTACGTGTCATAAAAACGCTGATGATTTATGAAGCTCTTCAGTTTTTGTGTCATTTCCTTCATGAAAACCGCAAGGTTTTTTTTTGCTATTTGGTAACGAGACGAGCTGGTCGCTTGCCTGATGGCAAGCATAACGCCGGCCCATAACAATTGCAGTGCCACCCAGAACTTTGAAACACAGGCCTGCGCGGCACTGCAGTCCGCTCGTTACCCTGAGACATTAGGTATTAAGTCTCATAAGCCCAGTAATTTCATTGGTTACTCTGCTCATCAAACCGGAACACAGTAATGCTTGCACACTACTGCTTGGCGGCAGACTTCACGAGCAAAGCGGTGGTAACAACCCAGACGGAGACTCGCAGAAGCGGTAGTCCTACCACTAGCACATTATTTAGGAACTAGTAATGTCTTTGAGCTATCTTCTCCAACACTCAACTCCACGCGGTCAAGCTTTTGAAACGCATAAAGAGCTCGTTTGCACTTAGCAACTGCAACTGCAGAGGAAAACCCACTGCACGTAATAGGGTTGGGTGCGTGTATACGGCAGTATTGTTAACGTAGACTAGGACAAGTGTATTAGTACCGTAAGGTACTAATACATGTCTCTGTCTCACGCTAATTTCACAAACATCTCGACGGCTCCGTAGCTAAGTTGGTAGTAACCGTTGGGGTCCCGGGTTCGATTCCCGGCCGGGGCAGATTTTGTGTAAGCATAAAGTTTGTTCTCGGGTCTTGGATGTTTGTAATGTGTATCTGTGTATGTCCATGCCACCTGCGACACAGGGAATCCTAGTGCGGGGGTATGAGTGTGTAAGCGTTTATGTTTTATGTTTATCTGAAAATCCTACTAATCCTACTAATATTAAAAATGCGAAAGTGTGTTTATTGGTTTGTCCTTCTTTCACGCAGTAACGGAGCAACGGATCGACGTGATTTTTGGCATATATATAGTTTATGGACCGGAGAGTAATATAGGCTACTTTTTATGCCGGAAAAATGCACGGTTCCTGTTGGAACGCGGGTCAAAACCACGGGCAGAAGCTAGTAAATAATAATTTAAAAATAATTATATAATAGTAATAATATTTTTTAAGCGGTACAAGCACCACCAGTATTTTATATCGCTTTAACATTTTTTTTTGGAATGTTTGCGATCCTTGTTTAGTGGAACGGAACGTTATTATTGCTTCTTCAATCTTATTGTAATGTTTACATTTGAATACAATAGCAATATAGAGAGGAAGGCTCCCATTACACTAAAATACTTTGTATTTTTTCCGAGGGAATTGTAGGGAAAATTGGAATGAAATTGTTTTTTTTTGTGTAGTCGCTTATAACAAGCATATATTAAACAGTTGATTAGATTCAAATTCAATCGTTTATTTGTTAGAATACATAATAAGTTTCATGTCAAGTTATTAGAGTATGTGTGGACACTGTATTCAGCCTGCAAGCAAGCGTGAAATTATTGTTATAAACAAGTCGATGTAATAAAGTTACATAAAAAACCGACTTCGAAAAATTAGAAATAAAAAAAATCACAAAAAAGTAAAAAAAAACAATTTTGTTTACTTGGATGACATAATTTTTTTCAGTTATATTGATTTTAAAACGAAACTAATTAAAGGATTTTGATAAAATGTCTATGGGACCTATCTGAATGTACATCCTTTCCAATAACGAAAGAATTTTCAAAATCGGTTTATAAATGACGGAGTAATGAGGTAACAAACATAAAAAAAATACCAACCGAATTGAGAACCTCCTCCTTTTTTTGAAGTCGGTTAATTATTATATAATGTGAAGTAAATCATAAATGTGAAAGTATTAGGAAATAATTAATTAAATTAATCTTTCAAATTTGTTTTTGAATATTCATTCGTGCTCATACATTCATACCGGGTAAATGCAGTGTATTTAATTGTTGACATTTTGTTAATTTGTACAAAGCGACACCTCAATTACGCACTGCAAAGGTATGAAACTTATTATCTCCTTTGTTTCTTGAGAAATAAAACCTGGGAGCTAGAGTAAATACTCTACTATAACGTCAAGATCTGCGCGTTTCATTTTCCTCCACATCTCTGCTTATCATTAGGTTAGTTAGTGGTCAAGTTTAAGGCTCCTCACCGAACTCTCAGCGACCTTCAGCATTCTGTCCTTTTTGCACACACTATCTGTTGGCGTTGATGTAAAAAAGAAGGAAGACACAGAGTAAAAATCCCAAAAAAAGCGTAATTAATACTAAGCGAAAATGTACCACTACCAAGTTTTAGGCTGTTATATATGCCTTAATGTAGATCTGCAAATTCATTTCTTTTGTAAAATCGGACAAATTATGGGTAAAGCCACGGGGCGGAACTAGTTATTCAATTAGGCTCTATATAATTCTTTATTTTAGTGCCGGGAAAAAAGTAATCTGTATATTCATAAGATATAATGAATCTATTACTTATTACATTAATTCATATTTTATTTATTTTAGAAAGTTTCTGGCAATAATTCAGGAAAATAAAATACAAGATGAAATCTTATCTCCAAGATGTAGTCTAATCCAACTAATTTATCATTTCTCTAGTCAGTATATTAAATTATGTTTAAGGTAACAAAAAAAAAATACGAACAGGTATAAAATACTTCTCACTTTTTGGCCATACTCGCTAAGTATATCCTATGAAACCATAAGTTCTCAAAACCAGTCTCTTGAAATCTAGGTTCGACAATCACTTCATCAAGTGAAATAGTAATAAAATAGTGAGCTATTTAGAGTTAAAACACAACACTTATTTAAAAAAAGTTGATGTAACAAAAGTTACATAAATAAAAACACGACTGTCCTAACGAGTGTCACTCGGGACGATGTGTGGATTCTAACGATACCCCATAGATCTAAATCGGTTAAGGCATTTAAAAGTTATGGTGGTTTAAAGAAACTCACATACATACATACACGAACGCTAAAAACAGTACACTCCTATTTTGTACAGTTGTGTAATTAAGAAAGGTATAATGTGGAAGGTATAATTATTAGAGTGTCGAATAAATGTCAAAAGTTATTATAACAATTTGACATTTATAATTACTTAAATATTTCTTAGCGAAATTCCTAGTAGACGGAAAGTTTGATGGCGAGGTTAAAGATTTCAAAGTGGCACGTAACGAATTCAATTCTATCCATTAATTTATATCAATTTGATACGCGTGCCTTCAGATTGTAGACTACACGTGCCTACAGATTGTAGACTACACGTGCCTACACTTGAAAACACCTACAGAATTCATTTAGAAAACCTTTCCCAAGAATCTCAATTTGATAACTCAATTTTAGGAATTCATTAATACAAAAAAATTGGTTTAAAAAAGCGACGAACCGACTTCAGTGACAAACTACTGAACCGATTTTGATAAATATTCTATGGGACCAATCTGAAAGTATATCCTTTCAAATAAATAAAGAATTTTCCAAATCGGTTTATAAATGACCGAGATCTGAGATAAAAAACACAAAAAAAGATACCCGACGAATTGATAACCTCCTCCTTTTTTGGAATTCGGTTAAAAATATTTGTGTACCCTCGTATTTTGTTTAAACCGTTGCAATGCACCAGCCAGACTAACTAATAACATAAATTATTCCTAAAATAACTTTATATACCAATCTAAGTATAGATAAGTACAGAAACGACCTTAAAAATACGTAAAAACCTCGTCGACCTATATAACAGAGCTTTCGCAGTTAGCTAAGCAAACTTTACTTAGGACCAAATTAATTTCTTTATTTTATTATCGCGGTCCTAGGCGACGTTCTGCGATTTCTCTTGATTGCGCTACGGAGTTTGGCGAGAAAAGGTCTGATTTGGTTTTGTTAATAAAAACATGGCTATCTCTTGTTTACTTCACTCCAACAAATCTTGGGGGAAACGTTATCCCAATGTTCATCATATGTAATGGAATGTAGTATTTTTACCATAGTTGTAGAATAATTTCAACTGATAGATTTTTATATTCGGTTAGTTAGCGTGTGACCACACCTGTGTACCTCACACTCGCAGCAATAGTAGCATTTGAAGGGCAAGAGTTCAAAGTTTAGAAATTTAATTTTTTATATTAGCTTTCGTTGAAGGAAAACATTTATGATGGAAACATGATTGGTAAATTTGCAAGTGATAAGCAACAGCTGGCTTGATTCTAGCAGATGCACTCGAGAACCTATCCCATTCTACTCTTAAAGTGTTGAAAACCTTCACTACTTTGACATTCAAGATTTTGTAAGATATATGTGAGATGTTAACATATTATCTTGAAAAACAATAGGGCTGGCCTATCCTCAAAAATTTGAGAGTTAGTATAAGCGACTACCAAGAAAAAACAATAAAATAATGCAAGTTTTACTCAAACAACGTGACCATCAAATCAAGTCCTGAAAGGTAAAATTAAAGTAAGAGCGAGGAAAAGAGTGAAAACATATTACCGAGTTATCTACGGAACGAGTCTCCATTTATCACTCGCTGAGGTATTGCGTATTATTCGTAGACAATATCAAAATAGGGGCGGGAGAAGGCACAAGCGGTCGCGAGAATACGGTTTTCAAACGTTTTTCATTGCAATCGCTTGTGCTTGTGATAATAATAAATGAATTGGGAAATGTGAATCGAAATCGTGCATTTCTTAAGTATAAATACACAAAAAACAGGTAGGTACAACAATCTTTAATATTTTTATTAGCTAGTTATGGCGATTCAGTTGACAAAGCAAAATATATTATTAACTTTTTATTTCGCACGTGCGCTTGGACGTTTGACGAATTAAAGACACAAATTCAATCTCCTTTGGATAGAAAATTTTGATAATTATATTAAAATTATATCTTAGCCATTGTTAATAAGAAACACCTGCCACGCTAGCATGCGCACCACGACAAAATTTTGTCTACTGTTTTTTCTCGCTCTTTCTCGTGCGAATATGAGATAAATGCACGCTATAAGCATCGACAAAATTTTATCACGGTGCGCATGCTAGCACGGCTGGTAAATGTTTGCCTATAGTAGCAGTGTACATTTCATCTCCGTCCACTTGGCTCCCCTAACAATTTTTTATGCTAGATTATATTTTAGGAATATTTTTAGTTCTAGTTCGGATAGTATCCTACTTCCTACTAATATTATAAATGCGAAAGTGTGTCTTTTCGTTTGTTGGTTTGTCCTTCTTTTACGCAACAACGGAGCAACGGATTAACGTGATTTTTGTCATAGATATAGTATATGGACCGGAAAGTAACATAAGCTACATTTTTATCCCAGAAAAATGCACGGATCCTCTGGGAATGCGGGTGAAAACTGCAGGCAGAAACTTGTTTTATATAATTTTACCCCAAAGACAACCACCATAGGGCACCACCACATATTGCACTTAAATACCAATTCAAACGATTTGCAAATGCAATTCCAGCTTGGTTCTTATGACTCGCGCCACACCACAACCGTGAGTCTTGGTGGTAGAATGCGTAAGTAACGTTACCTACCTACACGTAATATCGAGCGCTATATATCAACTGTTGAGTGAGTCTCACACGTCCCCACTCGTTGTGTAAGTGTTGGTATTTGTTTTGTTTTACAAGCGTTCAGTGAGCTTATTTTCTTGCTTTGTCTACGGTGTGTGCATTTAACCAGCAACAGGTTAAATCAGTCAGTTGAGTCAGCTGATATTCTGTAATTCCAGCTTGAGGCATTGGAGTCTATTGAGAGGCGAACCAAGAAGCTCATCCGCAAAGACTCGCTTGTAGAAGCTAGGCTTCAAAGCCTTGAGCATCGGCGTAGAGTTGCTTGTTTGTCGGTATTTTATCGGTTGCATTTCGGCGAGTGTGCGTCTGAATTACACCACTTAATTCCCCCTTCCCCTTTCCATCGTTAGACGACCAGACAAACGGCGAAGCGACATCGATACATAGTTGATATTCCTCCTTTTCGCAAGAAGTGTTATGCTTCTACGTTTATTTGGCCAACCGCTAAGGAGTGGAACTCTTTGCCCGAGTCTGTGTTTCCTGATCGTTGTAACCTGGGTTTCTTCAAGTCACGAGTGAATAGGTATCTTCTAGGTAAGCGTGCAACATCGTCGACCGCATCGTCTCTTACCATCAGGTGAGATAGTGGTCAAACGCAAGCCTACAATATAAAAAAAAAAAATTCACGTTAACTTTCAATGAAAAATTCTGAATTTCAAAAACTCGTCGAACAAATGTTGTTGACCTCTAGGAGTAGATTTCCCTTTCGCGATAACATACCAACTCAAATTCGGGCTGTATATAAAGTGGCCTTCGTTGCTGATATTTTCAACTGGAGGGTGATAGCTAACTACGGCCGATGTCTTTACCACTAAGACATTATCGCTTTTATATAATCTCGGGAATCTAAACATTTTAGACTGCTAATTTAGAATATTAGAGTGCGTGAGTACACGCACACATACAAGCCGCTCTCGATTCCGCTGTAAGAAAATAACCTACTTTTCTATTTCTACTTTGCTCAAATAAATGTTAGAATATTTTATATCTTTATACATATTTCTTGGAAATTCAATTATTGTAATTAAGAATAAGCTCTAAAAGTACTACAAAATTCTGGCAATTACTATACGAGCGAATTGTATTATTATAAGTTATAATTAAGAAAATTGAAATTTTGACTAGGTACTTCACAGTATTATTTTAGAGCTTGAAATGCTAGAGCACTGACCCTTTCATATTACGTAAAGTGAGATTTTAAACTACGTTATTTATCTAGAATATAGAAGCTAATAGTTTTATCACAAAAAAAAAACATTTTTAGTCGCCTGTTTAGCTAGACAGCGTCTAAAGATTAACGTCAGAAATGATTAGAAATGTCACAACAGAATTGTGTTAGACAACGGTTAGACACTACTTAAACCAGGATTTGTGGTTGCTCATATTTAAACGCGCTATTAAGGCATGCTTAGGAATTAAACACTGTTTAACACAGGTTTAAAGTTTGTTTAATTTTTTTGTGGTAAGATCCGTTGTTTAAATACACCCGCTGGAATTTGAACCCTAGTGTGACAGATTGAAAGTTGCACAAGTTATCGCTTTTCCATCCTCACTCTATTTTATTCTGTGCTATGGAAAAAACCCGACAAAATAAAGCTAACTCACCGAATTCCAAAGCATATACGGAACTAAATTACGGCGCTTCGAATAGTCAGGATCACCACACAGTTAATTCCATCTATTGTCTGCGAAAATTGCATTCCCTTTTGTGAAAAACTCTGGCTCTACCTTGCGCGCTGTCTACAAACGAAATAAGCTTTTAATACTCTGAGAATACGTTACAAAATGCAAATGTAGTTGCACCGATTGCTTTAGTATTTGCGCGAAAGCGTTCAGTAAGGAAAACAATGTTTTGAATAGGAAATATTACGCTTTTACAGTCGTAAGTTTATGGGGGGAATAAATTCTATTCAATAGGTTTTATTTTATTTTTGTTGCCCACGGGCTTCACTCTCGTGGTGTACAAATCTTAATCAATACTAATAAATAAAGTAATGATAGCTTAATTGTAGTGAGGTCGTCCGCCGCTTTCCTGTGGAAATCGCCACGCGGGTGAAACCGCCTTCAGAAGCCTGTAATCCATACCATCCATACTAATTATCCATACTCCATGTTTGTTGGTTTGTTGATTTTTTGGTTTGTTGGTTTGTTAGTTTGTTGGTTTGTTGGTTTGTTGGTTTGTTGGTTTGTTGGTTTGTTAGTTTGTTGGATTGTTGGTTTGTTGGTTTGTCCTTCTTTCACGCAGTAACGAAGCAATGGATTAATGTATATCAATTTGATACGCGTGCCTTCAGATTCTAGACTACACGTGCCTACACTTGAAAACAGCAACAGAATTCATTTAGAAAACCTTTCCCAAGAATCTCAATTTGATAACTCAATTTTAGGAATTCATTAATACAAAATATTTGTGTACCCTCGTATTTTGCTTAAACCGTTGCAATGCACCAGCCAGACTTACTAATAACATAAATTATTCCTAAAATAACTTTATATAATATGTACCAATCTAAGTGTAGATAAGTACAGAAACGACCTCAAAAATACCTAAAAACCTCGTCGACCTATATAACAGAGCTTTCGCAGTTAGCTAAGCAAACTTTACTTAGGACCAAATTAATTTCTTTATTTTATTATCGCGGTCCTAGGCGACGTTCTGCGATTTCTCTTGATTGCGCTACGGAGTTTGGCGAGAAAAGGTCTGATTTGGTTTTGTTAATAAAAACATGGCTATCTCTTGTTTACTTCACTCCAACAAATCTTGGGAGGAAAGGTTTATGTTACTGCAGAAAATAATATACGTTATCCCAATGTTCATCATATGTAATGGAATGTAGTATTTTTACCATAGTTGTAGAATAATTTCAACTGATAGATTTTTATCTTCGGTTAGTTAGCGTGTGACCACACCTGTGTACCTCACACTCGCAGCAATAGTAGCATTTGAAGGGCAAGAGTTCAAATTTTAGAAATTTAATTTTTTATATTAGCTTTTTTTTATGCCATAGGTGGCAAGCAGGCAAACGGCCCGCCTGATGGTAAGCAGCTACCGTCGCCTATGGATATCTGCAACACTCGGGGTATTACTGACACGTTGCCGACCTTTGAAGACTCTGTTCATCCTTCTTTTAAAGAGCCCCATATTGTATCTTGTCGGAAAAACCGCAGGTGGGAGCTCATTCCACAATCTGCATGTCCTCGGCAGAAACGATCGCGAGAATCGCACCGTGTGGGATTTCCACGTTTCAATTAGATGTGAATGAGCTTTCAACCGTTGGCGGCTAGTACGGTGATAAAACCGTGACGCCGGCATCATGCGGATGGAAAACATCATGATGCAAACATGATTGGTAAATTTGCAAGTGATAAGCAACAGCTGGCTTGATTCTAGCAGATGCACTCGAGAGCCTATCCCATTCTACTCTTAAAGTGTTGAAAACCTTCACTACTTTGACATTCAAGATTTTGTAAGATATATGTGAGATGTTAACATATTATCTTGAAAAACAATAGGGCTGGCCTATCCTCAAAAATTTGAGAGTTAGTATAAGCGAGTACCAAGAAAATACAATAAAATAATGCAAGTTTTACTCAAACAACGTGACCATCAAATCAAGTCCTGAAAGGTAAAAGTAAGAGCGAGGAAAAGAGTGAAAACATATTACCGAGTTATCTACGGAACGAGTCTCCATTTATCACTCGCTGAGGTATTGCGTATTATTCGTAGACAATATCAAAATAGGGGCGGGAGAAGGCACAAGCGGTCGCGTTTAAAATTTTTTCATTGCAATCGCTTGTGCTTGTGATAATAATAAATGATTTGGGAAATGTGAATCGAAGACGTGCATTTCTTAAGTATAAATACACAAAAAACAGGTACAACAATCTTTAATATTTTTATTAGCTAGTTATGGCGATTCAGTTGACAAAGCAAAATATATTATTAACTTTTTGTTTCGCACGTGCGCTTGAACGTTTGACGAATTAAAGACACAAATTTATTTATTTATTTATTTTAATAAGGCACACAAAACAGGATATAGCAAAATACAATTTAGAAAAGGCTTGACTTATAGGTTACGAACTAGACCATATCCCAAAACATGTGTACACAGCATGGTTAAAATTAAGCAGTATGATTATATAATTTTAATAGTATTATCTAATTACTTATTACTAATAACAAAGTTGTCTTGGGTGCAAAAATATATCGTTTAGGGTTTTGAAACAATAGCTAGAACATTCCTCTTAAATTGTGACAGATTAAATACGAATATGTCAACTGAATTGTGGTGTTTTTTTAAATAGTCATTATACTGACGGCACATTCTTACTAATGGATTGTAAAACGAAGTATTATTAGTGTATACGTGTAACGAGAAAATATTCAAATGAGGGTGACGCGCTCTAGGCCTAATATTAAAGTTAATGTTGGAGAGAAGTGATGGCGAATCAATTTGTGAGTGTATAATTTTGAAAAGGTGAACGAAATCTTGGTAAGTGCGTCGGGTTTCAAGGGGTAATATTTTAAACATATGCAACTTCTCCGAATACGACTTGAGTATCCGATTTAAGCCATATCGGTAGCAAATTATGTTAAGGCATTTCTTTTGCACTCGTTCTATTCGATTACTATGCACGGCATAATGCGGAGACCAGATGACAGAATTGTATTCAAGGATACTACGGACTAATGAACAATAGAGGTGCAAGAGACTATTTGGATTTTTGAAGCTTTTCGTGATGCGGGTAATAAATCCTAAAAGCTGAGTAGCTTTTTTAGTGATGTGTTCATAGTGGTTTCGAAAAGTCAGCTTCTCATCAAACAACACCCCGAGGTCCCTCACTACAGACTTTCTCTCCAAGTGATGATCCTTCAGTTTATAATCAAAAATCACTTTATGAAATTTTGTTGTAAAAGAAATTACAAAACACTTTTTGACATTTAAGAACACTTGATTGTCGTATAAATTCAATCACCTTTAGATAGAAAATTTTGATAGATTAAAATTACAGCTTAGCCATTGTTAATAAGAAACACCTGTTAAATGTTTTTATTGTATTTATTATACATTGTACACTTCCTTGCAGGAAAAAAGTAGATACAGTAACACATTATTTGTTAATTGTATTAAATGGCAAATGTAGTATTAATATTGAGCTAGAAATATGGTTTCAAGTTTTATCATCTTATTATTATTCTGAATGCCTGTTTTGGCTTTATTTTTTGGTAAATTTAATATACACTTTGTAATGCTTGATAAGTTGATAAAGGTTGGACTGTTTAACGCTGGCTCACTGGGCACGAGGCATGAGGAGTTTGTAGTGGCACTGGAAACGTCGGCAGTAGACATTATGGCGATTAATGAGACCTGGCTGAGAGACGGGGAGGACGGGCGCGCGCCTGTCGTGCCCGGCTACCGACTGCGGCACACGCCGCGGCCGGCCGCAGTGCGGGGCGGCAGGGGCGGGGGGGTTGGATTCTACATTAAACGCGGAATAAATGTGAGAACTTGCCCACATCCTCTCACCGCATCTGTTGAGCAGATGTGGCTGAGTATGAAGGTAAGATCGCAAAAAATTATAATTGGTACAGCCTATCGTCCTCCTTGGCTTGACGTAAATGTATTTCTGGATGCGCTGACGCAATCGGTGGCTAGTTTGGGTGATTATGACCATTTGGCATTATTTGGTGACTTCAACATCAACTGGCTCTCTTCCTTGGACAATAAAACTAAGCTTCTTCAAACTTTTCTAAGCTGCATTAATCTCACGCAGTTAGTATGTGAACCAACTCATTTTACTGATCACAGTCAAACACTCATCGACTTGGTCTGCACGGACATGAAGGCACGATCGGTCACTGTAAGCCATATCCCGGACTTAGGAAATCATGCGATGATATCTGTTGAATTCTACATCAAGGCAGAAAAACCAAAACCTCACTTTTTTACATACAGGCCTATTAAAAATATAGTACTGGAACTTTTTAATAAAGACTTATGTCAAGTAAACTGGCAAAACGTGGAGCATTTGTGTGATGTCAATGATATGGTTTCTTATTTTAATAACCATGTATTGAATATTTTTAACCTCCATTCTCCTAAAAAAACTATTTACATCAGAAGCCATTCGTATCCATGGATTACAGAAACTGTCCGAGATATGATGCATATACGCAATCAGTGTCATCGAAAATATTCTGTATCCAGAACTGACTCTCACAAACAGTCTTACATGGATATGAAACATGTAGTGATAAATGCAATGTATCAGGAAAAGAAAATATATATTGACAAACATATAAACCAGAATATAACTAACCCCAAGAAATTATGGAAAAATTTAAAATCAACAATTATACCAAATAGTAAAAATAATTTTGAAATACCTACTTCCTATAACAATCCAGATTTAATAAATTCACACTTTCTCAATGTTCCTGGTAATGACTATGTACCTATCTCAAATCTTACCTATTTTGAGTACCACAGATTTAATACATCTGAGTTTCAATTAGAACCTGTGAGTGAGGCTATTGTTATGCATGTAATAAAGGGGCTGTCTTCAAATGCTGAGGGTGTTGATAAAATTTCTTTACAAATGATTATGTTAACGTTACCCGATACCCTGCCTTTTATTACTAAATTGGTTAACTTATCAATTTCATCATCGACATTTCCTGATTTGTGGAAAGTATCCCTTATTAAACCTATACCTAAAAAAGCCAATGTAACATCATTAAAGGATTTACGTCCTATTAGTATTTTGCCTTGCTTATCTAAAATTCTAGAAAAGATTGTTTGTTATCAGCTGATTAAATACCTTGAGGTTCAAGAAATCCTGCCAAAAGCCCAGTCCGGGTTTCGCAGGAAGCGGAGTACTGCGACTGCACTGCTTGATGTGGTCGACAATATACTTGCAGCTCAGGACCGGGGTATGGGTACAGCACTTGTATTGCTGGATTTTTCCCGTGCATTTGATGCGATCAATATTCCTCTCTTGTTATCAAAAATGTCTTATTATGGCTTTAGCACCGATACAGTAAAATGGTTTCACAGCTACTTGTATCTTAGGTCTCAAATTGTTGAAATCACTGGACTTGATGGTAAAGTAGCAACTTCATCTTGCAATTATAATCTCCGGGGTGTTCCACAGGGTTCAATTCTTGGGCCAATCCTCTTCATCCTGTATAGTGCAGACATAATTAAATGCATTATAAATTGTCAATATCACATATACGCTGACGACCTACAAGTTTATTTGCATTTTCATCCAGAAGACACAGATCAAGCTGTGAGAAATATTAATAGTGACCTGGATCAATTGGCAATGTGGTCTGAAACTAATTGCATGGTACTAAATCCGACTAAATCCAAATTCATGATATTGGGGTCCAAGAAGCAGGTGGCAGATATTTTAGATCACAACCCTCAAGTTTCCATCCTGAATGAGCCAATAGAGTATGTTACAGAAGCTCGAAATCTTGGGGTGATAATAGATAGCCAACTTCATTTTGAGCACCATATACAAGAGGCTGTGAGGAATTGTCTGTATCGGTTAAAAGTACTCTATAGAATTAGGCCTTACCTTAGTGTTGATCTCAGGATGACACTCTGTGAATCCCTAATTCTTTCCAAATTAAATTATGCAGATACTGTTTTTGGCCCTTGTCTGTTGTCAAGAACTGAGCGGTTGATCCAAAGGGTGCAGAATGCGTGTGCCCGTTTTTGTTTTAAAATACCTGCCCGTGCACATGTGACTCCTTTCCTCAATCAGGCGAACTTAATGAAGATGAGAGCACGTAGGCAGCTTCACTTTGCATCCTTGCTTTTTGGTGTCATAAAAAACCAACAACCAGAGTATCTGTTCAAAAAGTTGGTTTGGGCTCAGGAGGCACGTCGGTATGAGGCAAGGTCATCAGTGTTTGTTCTCATGACGCCTCGCCACAGGTCTGCATCCTTTCGGGGAAGTTTCAGATTTGCGGCTAGTCGTTGTTGGAATGTAATACCGCCACCGATGCGAAGTCTGAAAGAGGTGCAAGTTTTTGTTAAACGTTACAAGGGGCACCTGATGAGTGTCCAGAAGGTGTGATAGAAATGTGTTTTTTGTCGGCCTTCTGGACACTAAGTGGGTATCTCTACAGTAATTTTTAATTGTAATTAACTAAACTGGGTACTTACTCTCATGGTATGCTCGGCTGAATCTGGTAGGTAGATACGGATGTGCAGGTTTTATGCGTCACTGTCCATTCTCTTCATTTTATAGATAAAATGTTTTAGTGCTAAACATATAGCTATAACGCATACATACTATTGCAAGAATTATGTAGTTGAATACGTGGCAGTATGACCGCGTGCGCAATATGCATTGACATAATGACAATTTAAGTTTTGACTTATGACAATTGTGTGTATGTATTGACATTGACAGAGTAAAATACAATGCGCTTTAGACCAAAGAGATTCCAATGTATTGATAGAGTGGGCATAATTATCTATAGAAATATTGTGTTCTAGATAATATCCATACAATTAATGACGTCACATAAGTCCCGCCCATCGGCAGATTTTACAAGGCTGACATTTTGTTTTCTGGTCCAGAGCGAGTATTTGAAGGGTTATTGAGTTCAGTCGTGCGACGTGTTATTATATAAAATTAGTTCTACATAACTATTAATGCAAGTGAGAAGTTGCTTGTGATACGGGCTAGTACCATGCCAAAGTGCTGTGTGAAGAGCTGTGGCTCGATATTTGGCGCCATTTTTGTTTTTGTTTCTGTTTTGGCGCGCAATACGTACCTTTTGTTCATATTCTCTACTTTTCTTTAATCATTGGATTATTTGACGTATCACTGTCCGGAGGTTCGTGATGTCATAGGTATGGGTTCCGACTGAAAATCAGTTATTAAGGTCCTTGGGCCTTAATTGCATGCTGAGTCGGGACCCTTGTCATGGCATCACGCAACATTGGGTTTTTCAAATTTTCTACTTGCCTGTTTGTTAAAATTTTTTATTCTTTGTATGTGTAAAACTGTAATGTTGTGTGATGTCCTGAAATAAATGTATTTTCTTTCTTTCTTTCTTTCAAATGTTTGCCTATAGCAGTGTACATTTCGTCTCCACCCACTTGGCTCCCCTAACCATTTTTTATGCTAGATTATATTTTATGAATATTTTTAGTTTTAGTTCGGATAGTATCCTACTTCCTACTAATATAATAGATGCGAAAGTGTGTCCTTTCGTTTGTTGGTTTTTCCTTCTTTTACGCGATAATGGAGCAACGGATTAACGTGATTTTTGGCATAGGTATAGTACATGGACCGGAGCGGTAACATAGGCTACATTTTTATCCCAGAAAAATGCACGGATCCTCTGGGAATGCGGGTGAAAACTGCAGGCAGAAGCTTGTTTTATATAATTTTACCCCAAAGACAACCACCATAGGGCACCACCACATATTGCACTTAAATACCAATTCAAACGATTTGCAAATGAAATTCCAGCTTGGTTCTTATGACTCGCGCCACACCACAACCGTGAGTCTTGGTGGTAGAATGCGTAAGTAACGTTACCTACCTACACGTAATATCGAGCGCAATATATCAACTGTTGAGTGAGTCTCACACGTCCCCACTCGTTGTGTAAGTGTTGGTATTTGTTTTGTTTTACAAGCGTTCAGTGAGCTTATTTTCTTGCTTTGTCTACGGTGTGTGCATTTAACCAGCAACAAGTTAAATCAGTCAGTTGAGTCAGCTGATATTCTATAATTCCAGCTTGAGGCATTGGAGTCTATTGAGAGGCGAGCCTAGAAGCTCATCCGCAAAGACTCGCTTGTAGAAGCTAGGCTTCAAAGCCTTGAGCTTCGGCGTAGAGTTGCTTGTTTGTCGGTATTTTATCGGTTGCATTTCGGCGAGTGTGCGTCGGAATTACACCACTTAATTCCCCCTTCCCCTTTCCATCGTTAGACGACCAGACAAACGGCGAAGCGACATCGATACATAGTTGATATTCCTCCTTTTCGCACGAAGTGTTATGCTTCTACGTTTATTTGGCGAAGCGCTAAGGAGTGGAACTCTTTGCCTGAGTCTGTGTTTCGTGATCGTTATAACCTGGGTTTCTTCAAGTCACGAGTGAATAGGTATCTTCTAGGTAAGCGTGCAACATCGTCGACCGCATCGTCACTTACCATCAGGTGAGATAGTGGTCAAACGCAAGCCCATAAAATAAAAAAATAAAATTTCACGTAAACTTTCAATGAAAAATTCTGAATTTCAAAAACTCGTAGAACAAATGTTGTTGACCTCTAGGAGTAGATTTCCCTTCCGCGATAACATACCAACTCAAATT
This sequence comes from Crocallis elinguaria, assembly GCA_907269065.1. Lineage (NCBI taxonomy): Eukaryota > Metazoa > Arthropoda > Insecta > Lepidoptera > Geometridae > Crocallis > Crocallis elinguaria. The sequence goes on along the minus strand of OU026079.1, from coordinate 1,726,275 downwards.
CAGGCTGTATATAAAGTGGCCTTCGTTGCTGATATTTTCAACTGGAGGGTGATAGCAAACTACGGCCTACGTAATTACCACTAAGACATTATCGCTTTTATATAATCTCGGGAATCTAAACATTTGAGACTGCTAATTTAGAATATTAGAGTGCGTGAGTACACGCACACATACAAGCCGCTCTCGATACCGCTGTAAGAAAATAACCTACTTTTCTATTTCTACTTTGCTCAAATAAATGTTAGAATATTTTATATCTTTATACATATTTCTTGGAAATTCAATTATTGTAATTAAGAATAAGCTCTAAAAGTACTACAAAATTCTATAAAATTACTAAACGAGCGAATTGTATTATTATAAGTTATAATTAAGAAAATTGAAATTTTGACTAGGTACTTCACAGTATTATTTTAGAGCTTGAAATGCTAGAGCACTGACCCTTTAATATTACGTAAAGTGAGATTTTAAACTACGTTATCTATCTAGGAGATGGACGCTAATAGTTTTATCACCAAAAAAAAAAACATTTTTAGTCGCCTGTTTAGCTAGACAGCGTCTAAAGATTAACGTCAGAAATGATTAGAAATGTCACAACAGAACTGTGTTAGTCAATAGTTAGACTCTACTTAAATCAGGATTTGTGGTTGCTCATGTTTAATCGCGCGACTAAGGCATGTTTAAATTCCTAAACACACTTTGAACCTGTGTTAAACAGTGTTTAATTCCAAACACTGTTTAACACAGGTTCAAAGTGTGTTTAATTTTTTTGTGGTAAGACCCTGTATGTTTGAAAAGTACCTCGTATCTTCAAGGTAACTATGCTCCATCGTCGTTGCTTACCATCATGTGAGATAGTAGTTAATCACCAGAAAAAGTAAACAATGCATTTAAAAAAGTTCAGTGTTACCACAAGAAACCCATTTTTAGTTGCCTGTTTAGCTAGACAGCGTCTAAAGATAAACGTTAGAAATGATTAGAAATCTCACAACAGAATTGTGTTAGACAACGGTTAGACACTACTTAAATCAGGATTTGTGGTTGGTCATATTTAAACGCGCTATTAAGGCATGCTTAGGAATTAAACACTGTTTAACACAGGTTTAAAGTTTGTTTAATTTTTTTGTGGTAAGATCCGTTGTTTAAATACACCCGCTGGAAGTCGAACCCTGGTGCGACAGATTGAAAGTTGCACAAGTTATCGCTTTTCCATCCTCACTCTATTTTATTCTGTGCTATGGAAAAAACCCGACAAAATAAAGCTAACTCACCGAATTCCAAAGCATATACGGAACTAAATTACGGCGCTTCGAATAGTCAGGATCACCACACAGTTAATTCCATCTATTGTCTGCGAAAATTGCATTCCCTTTTGTGAAAAACTCTGGCTCTACCTTGCGCGCTGTCTACAAACGAAATAAGCTTTTAATACTCTGAGAATACGTTACAAAATGCAAATGTAGTTGCACCGATTGCTTTAGTATTTGCGCGAAAGCGTTCAGCAAGGAAAACAATGTTTTGAATAGGAAATATTACGTTTTTACAGTCGTAAGTTTATGGAGGGAATAAATTCTATTCAATAGGTTTTATTTTATTTTTGTTGCCCACGGGCTTCACTCTCGTGGTGTACAAATCTGAATCAATACTAATAAATAAAGTAATGATAGCTTAATTGTAGTGAGATCGTCCGCCGCTTTCCTGTGGAAATCGCCACGCGGGTGAAACCGCCTTCAGAAGCCTGTAATCCATACCATCCATACTAATCCATACTCCATGTTTGTTGGTTTGTTGATTTTTTGGTTTGTTGGTTTGTTGGTTTGTTGGTTTTGAGTTTGTTGGATTGTTGGTTTGTTGGTTTGTCCTTCTTTCACGCAGTAACGAAGCAATGGACCGACGTGATTTTTGGCATAGATATAGTTTATGGACCGGAGAGTAACATAGGCTACTTTTTATCCTGAAAAAATGTATGGTTCCTGTGGGAACGCGGGTGAAAACCGCGGGCAGAAGTTAATGTGACATAAAATTGACATTGACAACTGTCAATAAATTGACAGCTGACAATACAATTTTATAATGTTGACAAGTTGATTTAATTTGACAGATCGGTTTGACGGTTCCTGTGGGAACGCGGGTGAAAACCGCGGGCAGAAGCTAGTTTATAATGTTCCTTAAATTAATTTCCATTGTTTTTGTAAAGGCTGACATTAAGATAAAACTACGCAGTGACTGTCATTTAAAAAACTTAACGTGTGTTACAAAACACATTAGCAACCCTCAAAACATTAAAATACTCCGGTGGGGCCATTAACATTCGTAACATACATAAATAATGTTCATATACCTCTCCCCTCTCGGACATATAAAATAATCTATAGGTACAAATAAATAAAATTGAAGTGTTTTTTTACTATTAAAATTTTCGTGAGTATCACACATAAATTGTTAAAAAACCGGCTATAACTCACGTCATTTGTCGATATTGTCGACCTAGGTCTACAATATTGACAAATGACGTGAGTTATAGCCGGTTTTTTAACAATTTATAAAATTGAAGTGTCTGTTTGTAATATCAAAATAACAGCTTTTTACTGAATGCATATGAAAGTATATACGGTGCCTATAAAAAAACAACCATTTTTAAGATATTTGTCTGTCTGTCTGTTTGTTCCGGGTAATATCCGAAATGGCTGGACCGATTTTGACGGGACTTTCACTAGCAGATAGCTGATGTTACAAGGAGTAACTTAGGCTACTTTAATTTTTAAAAAAGTATTAGGGTTCCGCGCAAAAAAATAAAACCCATGAAATCCAATATCTCCAGGCGGGTGAAACCGCGGGCAGCAGCTAGTTTCCAATATTTTTTCAACCTCTAACAAAATAATCTTACGCTCATGAATCATAATCCCACATACGATGCAGTCCTTTGATGTAACCCCGACTCCTTTATGTCACTCCTTTGACGTTCTTTTAACTTTGTAACAAGGAATAACAACTCTGCCATAGGAAAATAAACTATATTTTTAAGGCCGTAAAGTCCTCTGTATATTAAATTGAAGCTGTTTGCAAATCTGTCACTCAGTGTTCTTCTTGTTAATGCAATAAGTTTTAACGAGGATGGATGCAGAGTATATTTAGTCTGCTTAAAGCTCTTTTAGATTTAATTAAGTGTTTCAAAAGGGTTTATGTTTAATAACTAAATTAAAATTGGCTACAGGAGAACGCTCATGAAAGTTAAATAACTCTAGGTACCCGCTCCACTTGTACGTGTTGGAGAAGGACCAGTAGTGACTTTTCAATACACTAACAATTTTAGTGCAAATAAAATGGTAAATATTTTATGTCGTTTTTTTTAATAAAGATAATCTTCGATCGTTTCTATAGGAATAAGCGTTGATATTCTAACTTAAGGCAAATAATGACTACAGGTATATAGGCTAGGCCACAGATTATTTTATAGTCTTTGGGCTAGGCTTATTGCCGTTCAACGAATTTGACGTTCCACTTCCAGCGGAAGAACCAAGAAAACAATTCATTTTAATTAACACTAAAGGCCAAGTTTAATCGAAACAATTCCTGTCTTCATAAAACAAGAAATTAAGACAAATAGCATCATACTTTAATAAATAAGGCAGCAAAACCGAACAAAATTCCCGCGAATTCCCAATTCTAATTCTCAAAACATCATTAAATGAACAAACAAACTTTTCACTTAGAGTTGTAATGAAAACCGTAAATTACATTTGCGTGTACATCTCGAAGATTATTCACGTCAATCATTGTTTTCTCCGGTTTTCGGTGAAATTTCACTCCACGTAGCAAGATACAGCTGCCGTCTTCGATAAATAACCGAGGGAGGAATTGAAAAACTTGGTTCGAAGACACGTTCCGGTGTTCTAGATGCTCTCGAGTGGTGCTCCGGCTACTGACGTCAAACTTGTGGGTCTTTTAAGTGTCTGGCATCGGAGTCATTGCGTCAGCGTTTGGTGGAATGCTCTCTCCAGCCTTCCAGGGCACTTGATTCCCGTCAACTGTTTTGAAACGTGCCGCCGCGGCCTTGTTCGGGTCGAGTGGGTTTTTTGTTGAGATTTGTAGCGGTCTATATTGTTCGACAGGATGATGTATGGCAGATTGACTGGAAGGTTCGAGATTCGATGGGATGGGATTTTTTATTCGATTTTTCTTATAGTGCGCTATGGGTGAGATTTATCATGAGCTATCTTTTGCCCACGGTTTTCACCCGCGGATCTCACAGGAACCGTGCATTTTTCCGGGATAAAAAGTAGCTTATGTTACTCTCCGGTCCATAAATTATATCTATGCCAAAAATCACGTCGATCCGTTGCTCCGTTTCTGCGTGAAAGAAGGACAAACCAACAAACCAATAAACACACTTTCGCATTTATAATATTAGTAGGATTGAAAAATCGGGGTGTCATACGCTACGACATTATACTTTAGAAATGTGACAACGTTCCGAAAGTTGTAAAAGCATTTGCATTTCATTTAGTGTTGAAAAATTAAAGATCTTCACAACATGCATAAGAATTCCTAACTTTCTGTGTCTCAGGAGCACAGCACTATATTTAAATCATGCGATTAATTTTTTAAAAGCCAAGCTTTTCTGAAAATTTTCCTAAAATTTGTAGTTGTTTCGATAATAATCCCTACTATATACATAATGTTATAAATGCGAAAGTGTGTTTGTTGGTTTGTCCTTCTTTCACGCAGTAACAGAGCAACGGATCGACGTGATTTTTGGCATAGATATAGTTTATGGACCGGAGAGTGTCATAGGCTACATTTTATCCCGGAAAAATGCACAGTTCCTGTGGGAACGTGGGTGAAAACCGCGGGCAAAAGGTAGTACTAAAATAAATTAATTTATTAATATTAGGAAACCTGTTAAACATACGAGTGGAACAATAAATAAAATTAAACACGTATCAAAAATTGCATAATATGTATCCCTGGTGTAACATTCATATCTCTTGCTTCTAGGAACCTTGCGTAATTTATATATCTTTTTTGCTTCATTATAAACCCAAATCGCATAACTTATTTTGATAAACGATACTGCCGACTTTTATTAATAAAGTTTCCTTACCTTACAGGTACGAAATAACAGCTAAGTAAAGGTTTCGGTAAGTTATACCAAATAACTCTCACGGAGGGAAGGCGAAGATTTTATGCCGGTATATTTTATGATCCATCTTAAGTGTTTTCCGATTTCGATGTAAGTTAGATCGAAACTCAACGGGACTGCATCATGGAAGGTAATTTCAGGTTTTATACTCACTCTCTGACGTTTCCGCTGATGGTACTGGAGAAAAGATTATCGTAAGTTCATGAATAATAATGGTAAACGAAAAACCATAAAGCTTTAGCATCATTTTTTATTGGAGGACTGAGCTTTTGGTTTGGCGATCATTACAGCGTCACAGAAAGTGCAGATAGCGCTCAGGCCTAAAAAAATGGTTTGTGGCGTCTAGATCAAAGGGCACCGTGTGCGGTGAACCACGCAGCATGAGCCTTGGTTTGGGCCGTCGCCAGGATGCAGGGGTTGGGAGAGAATAGCCCCAGCGCACGTTTTCGTCCGTTTGAAGCATCGAGGTAACATGTACTAACGTACTAGAGGAGCTATGTGAAACAAGTCTTGTTCCACTTTTTATGTTTAACCTAAAGTCCGCTGCAGCGCTAATACCATAATTATGTCGTCTAACCAAACAAATCCACCAAAAACAACCAAACAAAACCAAAAAAAAACCTTTTTTCCTGACCTACGTGGAGAACATTTTCCGCATAGCAACTCGGAGAAACAGTACTCTTGCTGACCCACAACACCCACCCAATCCCTCCACTTTACCCCCAACCGAACCATTAACAAGCGCAACACAACAGCTGACCCAACAAATACCCGCCCCGCGTCGCAGCGCGATACATCACCTCTTGGCGTGCGGAGAGAGGGGCAATCCAGGTGTTAGACTTCGAAGCGTAGCACTCTTCATGGACGACTGCACTGAGAGACTCGGCATAAGCTTCTGCAATGCGGGGGTACGGAAACATGTTGCAATATCACCAGGCTTAGCCTCTCTGCTGAACGGAAGCACCACCCGAATGAGCATGAAACGTAAAACATATAACGCGTTACCTGTAACGGAAATAGGAGACCACCGATGTCGATTAGTGCGATTCAGAAACAAGACGATCGCACTATTCGAATGGGGTGAGAAGACTCCTTTTGCTCAGGCAAGCTCAGTGCTCACAAAACTCGGAGAGGCTGAACCAGGTACGGTCAACACACCCCGCAAATTGAGCGTAGACGCAATGATAGTCGAGTATGAAAAAGGCGAAGTCGCTGACCACATCTGCTGCATTAAAGCCTCTGTAAACCATGAGGTGGTCGTGTACGAGAACAGAGGGGAAGACTTGAGCTTCCTCAAAGTACCGAAACACGACACAGCGGCGATGAACTCGACTACTCAGAGTGGCTCAGAACGCTTACAACAGAAAGTAGCAGTTGAGAAAGCCTCAGAACAGCAAAGAGGCATTCATGAAGAGAGGAACCGGGAAAGGAGATTTAGGGGTTTTCTGAACGTAATCAGCATAGCGACACAGGGAACGAGATCACGAAATATTCAACCACTGGAAAGACAGGCAGCCGCTTTGGTTGAGTTTTTGAGGAATCCCTCCTCTGGTCCTAAACAGCCCCAAGACACCCGGACGAGAGCTGACAAGGGAGAGGTCAGTCCACCCAATCTCAGACCAGCGTCGACGCCCTTAGACCACGCAATCAACGCTTTTCTTGAGTTTCAGGCTATCATAAGAGCAACCAAGGAGGTTAATCTTATCACCTGCCGGAACATCATGAAGTCCTTCCAGCAGAAGGACTGCATGTTGAAGACTAGACTCGAGGAGGCGGAAGCGGCCATATACAATAATGAAACTTCCCAGCTCATAATGGGAACAATGACAGGACAGTATATGGCTGGATACAATGCAACAAGTGGCTTTGTGGCTCTGGACGAGGTAGAGCTGAAACGGACAGGACGACTACGCTTTAACGTCCATTCAAATGATCCCATAGTAGTTACAGCCCGGTGTACGAGGATAATGCTGGATGACAAGATCCTGAAGATGGCCGATGTCATCTCAAAGACGCTTGATTCTGGACCAGCATTGGAAAACTGGGCAGTACCGGAAATCAATTGGGTAAATGGGGTTCCTGGATGCGGCAAAACAACATGGCTAGTTGGTAACTTCGACGTAGACAATGATGTAATAGTCACCACTACAACTGAGGCAGCTAAAGATCTAAGAGAGAAGCTCGCACACCGCATTGGAGACGCTGTAAAAACTAAGGTGCGGACTATGGCCTCAATTTTAGTAAATGGGTTTAAGGAGCCGGACAAATGCAACCGTTTAATGGTTGATGAGGCTCTTATGAACCACTTTGGGGCCATAGTCATGGCGACTCGACTGTCAGGTGCTAATAAAGTTGTCCTCGTCGGAGATCTCAACCAATTGCCTTATATCGACAGAGAAAACCTGTTCGAGCTAAGGTACAATCGCCCAAGCCTGGTTGCAACCATCAGCCAGGAGTTGTTGTGCACGCATCGGAATCCAATGGATGTAGCGTACGCCCTTAGTGAGATATACTCCGGTATATACTCCTCAAGACCTCAGGTGCGCTCCCTGAAGCTAAATATGTATAAGGATGCCCAAATACCCATCTCTCTTCCAAACACCCTGTTTCTGGTTAACACCCAGGAAGAAAAGGAATCCCTGACCAGCAAGGGATATGGAAGTGGTGAAGGGTCACGCATTCTAACTATACACGAAGCTCAGGGACTTACTTACGAGTCGGTTATCGTCCTTCAAACAAGATCGAAAAAGTTACAGCTTCACGATAGCGTTCCACACGCAGTAGTAGCAGTATCACGACACACTGTCAGCTGTGTTTACTACACCGATGACAGTGATGACGCGATAGGCAGATTTGTGAAGCGGGCTATGATTGCGACACCACAGATGATCGTGGACTACAACCTCCGAAAAGCCATACAACACCGTAATGAAGAAGTGGTTCAAGCGCTTATGAGGTTAGGAAATGCGGGATCCACGGCCGATAATCCCCAGTCACCGATCACCCTGCAATCCCCTAGTATATAGGTACCTATGTATATAAAACTATGTTCATCTATGTAAGCAACTGGAGTTGTCATGCTCACGAAAAGGATTCTGCTCGCGGCGGCATCGTGTGGCGGGTCGCCCTCTTCCCTCGGTAATGGTTGAGGAGAGCGATGGCTGGCACATGGGTCATACTCGTGAACGGGTGCCGCTTGTGGTGTCTGGTCAACTCCAATTGTAATCCTTCTGTTGTCTTGTAATTTAGTTCTACTTTAATTTAGTTTAAGACCATAGTTCCCGTCTTGATGTTTTTTTCTTTCTTTATATCGTTAATTTCTATTAATATATGACCTAATCTTATAAGAGTATGGACCACGTGTCCATAGAGTGTAAAGTAACAAAATTAAAAAAAAAAAAAAAAAAAAAAAAAAAAAAAAAAAAAAAAACCAAACAAATAAAAAATGTAGCGCTAGATTGCGTCAAAGGTATAGTTTTCTCGCGATCAAAAGGTCGTAAGCGCCGCTATTTTCACGGCGCTTACGCGTTTTCAAGAAAGGACTGGGATAGTTGCAGTCCATGGACCGCAGAGTTTGGCGCATAATATGCCTTTGCGGCGTCGACTGTATTATCTATGTGGTTTGAAGTCTCTCGAGACTGAGGTGGGCAGTCGCGAACGACCGTTCACACTAATAAAATGCGACTGTAAGCTACGACTGACTGACGCGTCTGACAATATTATACTTCCATGCAATAACATGGGGAAAAAGCGTGCTCTTAATTAATTTTTATATAATGCACTTTTTTTTCCAGTTCAATACTCTAATCGATCCGATTCAAATATTTATTGTACTACTTATACTATTTTTTTTCTCCATTTTTCGCCAGACACCGTTTGTGTATTTTGTCAATTTCAAGTTTAATTACTTTCTCATTTTAAATTGTATATTAGCTCAGTGAAATTTGATCCTTAATCAAAAAGTATTTAATAGAGTGAAGCACTTTCAAATTGATGAAGTGAGTCAGGCAAATTACTGAAGTTGTATATTTTTTAATATCCTCTATACAGAGTGGGGATTAATAAAATATCTTAGAAGGCAGATTAACCTGTCCCTACCCTTCAGAGAATTGACACTACGTAGCTTGAGATAAAAGTAAGGATGTGGGCATGTTGTATTATTTTTGTTTTACTGTGTTCCGATTTGATGAGCAGACTAGCCAGTGAAATTACAGGGCTTATGAGACTTAATACCTAATGTCTCAGGGTAACGAGGGCACTGCAGTGCCGCGCAGGACTTTGTGTTTCAACGTTCCGATTGGCACTGCAATTGTTATGGGCCGGCGTTATGCTTACAATCAGGCAAACGACCAGCTCGTCTAGTTACCAGCTAGCATAAAAAATCATTATAATAACACACCTAAATGTGGACTGGCTATAGGGTTTTTGACGAATTATAATACTGGTGTTATCATACATGATACATTTCCGTAAACCATATCGTCTTTCTTAACTCGTAACCATGCTTATCCTGGGCTGTATGTATCGTCTGGCCTGCAGCCAATTTATTATCCTTTTAACGACCTCGGCTATTTGCTTGCACCCATTCCCACTTCCTCTTGCCCACACTTGCCTTCGCTGGACTAGTCTGTATATGTTTGGATCGAATTGTGGTTTCTTAATGTGTGAGGGAGTTTTTTTTAGATTTTTGACACTAGATGGCGTTGTTTGGCGCTAAAATACGCAAGCGTTAGATGCGTGCCAATTCGACCAGAAATAAATTGAATAGTTTTTAATATTTTCGTAACTAGATGGTGAACTTTGTAATTTAATTTTGAATTAATAATAGCTATACCTATTAGCTACATTATAATATTTTATTTGGCAGTAGTTTTTGATCACATTTAATATTGTTTTTGACTAAAAAATATAAATTTCACGCATAAGAAAAGACTTATTAGAATCTTTCAGCCTGCTCCAACTACCAACATAAGAAAACATAATATCAAAGTCGGGTGACTTTTCTATACTCCACATACAACAATAGCATTTATTTCATAACTTCCCATCCATAATATATCAAAGAAATTTCCGCACCACTCAGCACACAGCCTAACTTCTCAAGAGGCTTGACGTCAGCGGACAACTGGGGGAGTCTCGTCAGACCCTTCAAAATTTCACGTCAGTACATTTCGAACGCCCTCGAGTGACGAGAGGCCCATTTTAGATATTGGGCCGTGACACGACGCTCTAATTTTACGAGAATTTCGAATATTTCTTTTGATATCTGCGCATATTTTATTATATAGCGTAGCGTGACCCACTTTTGATATTGGGGGAAGTTTGATTGGCAGTCTGGCTAATTTCAATAAACTTTAATAACTAAATAAGGTAATTGCTGAATATCGGCGGACCAATTACTGAGTATCTCTCAGTTTTGTTACTTGCGCCGCCGTATTAAAATATAATATGATCTGCTTGTAAATCTAGATGTAATTGTGATAAATAAAAACACGTAGTTACTCCTACCAGGGCAAGAGGCGCTCTTACTATTATGAAATATATTTTATAGTGTTTACCGACACTAGCGGATGTTCACGCAAATATATACGTCACAAAAATCGCTTTCAACAGGATTCGAACTTGCGTCTTCTGGTTATCTAGTCCAGACGCCTTAACCAACTAGGGTATCATATCAAGAATTTAGCAGTCGACATCGATTGTTCCCATAGCCTAGTTGGTTAAGGGGTCTGGTCTAGACAACCAGAAGAGGCAGGTTCGAACCCTGTTGGAAGCGAAACTTTTGTGATGTATATGCTATTAATACTTACTACGAGTGTCATCTGGGTGGGTAAAATCATTAACCGCTTTACTCGACGTGTAGTTTGCCATCGAATAGTAGTAGAAATTACTGCACATATTATGAGGCAGCCTCATACTGGCCCTTTTTTGTTTCAAAGTTCGGGAATGAAAGCATTTCTTATTGATTTTTAAACTGTCATGGTCAATAACACTTTGTAAATTATCACTAGAAACGGGGTGTTAACCATGTCAATGCCATTACCGTTTACATGGCAAATATCTCGTTTCTAGAGATAATTTTGAAAAAAAAAAATTGATCATATGTCATGCATTACTTACTATAAGGCCATCGTCATGCTCGTTTTGTTACCTTGTTACATTAAAGAAAAAAAATAGGTATTAATACGTTGAGCGAAATCAAATACGAACCGATCTCACACTTGCTCTAATGATTTCAATTAGATATTTTTCTCGTATACTACAATGTATTTTGTCATCTACGAAAAATAATTGCTTGTTTGTTTGGCTTCACCCGTCCGCAGTAACAAACCTGACGTCACGGTACAAAGGTAACTTCTGATGTTTCACATATCCTGAAACAAATCGAAAGTCACTGACCGCTCTATATCAATGTTTCACATTGACTGGTCAGTATGATTGTGTTATCTCCGGAGTCTGTGCGCTCGGCGTAGTGGAAAGATTGCAAATGTGTGGTGGACAAGCGATCAATACGACTTCTCAGAGAGACAGACCATTCGCAAGAAATATTACAACTAGGATGCTGGTTGAAATATTCTGTTCATATTGGAGACCGTTGTGATTGTTGATTTTCAATTTGAAGACAGTTTATTATTTCTAAGGTTTTCTCTATTACTATTTGGTAATATTACATAGATTATATTAGTAAAATTACTACTCATTACTACTTTTTATTTAATACTTACTTCATTAATTAACTACTCATTTTTCTAACACAGTGTCCACTGCTCATCGCCATTTAGGTAATTTAATTTTAGTTGGTAAAATTGTGTTTCTCTTTAAGTGAATGTATATTCTTCTGAGAAATAAATTCAAATTTAAATATTCTAGAACATTTGAAAACATGATGACGTTTGGGTGCGAGACAAAACAAACCAAAAATGAAACAGCTTTAATCAAGTCACCTATTTTAAAAGAAGTATTCCTTTTAAAATAGGAATACATCAATTGGAATGTACATAGTTTAGGTTATAGGAAACCACATTGGCTATAAAGATTAAGATAGCGAAGGCAAAGCCACGGGCAGCATCTATAGTTTTTAAAATAAAAACAACAACACCACTTTCCATAATGAAATCGTACCCAACAGTAAAATTAGATTCAATGTCTTCATGCCAACGAGCATCCTTCCTCGAAATTTGAAAATATATAATTTCGTAAAATTTTCGTGTATTCAGTTGAAATTCTCCGTTCCGAGGGAAGTCCATCAATTACCTTAATGATGATAGAGGAGCACCAGCATTATGCACGCAAAATATAGGAGCCGCGAAGAAATCATTTTTAATTTCCCTACAGACTTGTCTTGCACCTGGGCAGGGACTCAGTTCCGCAGTTGGTTTGGTGATCGTAGTCATATTATTTTTTTTTTATGTTATTTGGTAACGAGAAGAGCTGGTCGTTTGCCTGATGGTAGCATAACGCCGGCCCATTACAATTGCAGTGCCACCCAGCACTTTGAAACACAAAGGCCTGCGCGGCACTGCAGTACGCTCGTTACCCTGAGACATTAGGTATTAAGTCTCATAAGCCCAGTAATTTCACTGGATACTCTGCTCATCAAACCGGAACACAGTAATGCTTGCACACTACTGCTTGGCGGCAGACTTCACGAGCAAAGCGGTGGTAACAACCCAGACGGACACTCGCAGAAGAGTTAGTCCTCCCACTAACTAATATTTTATACAAACTAGCTGCTGCACGTGGTTTTACGCACGTGGAGATTTTCAGAGAAACCATGCATTTTTTCCAGATGAGTCACATAGGTGACTCTCTTGTCGACGAACCGTATCTATGCTGCGTAAAAGAAGGACAGACCAACAAGCCGACAAATCAACAAAAACATAGACAAGAAATTTATAATGTTTTCGAAATTCAAAAATGATTTCAGTTAGAATATGCACTGGAATATAAATTTTCTACGCTTTTTAAAAACATATCAAGATAAAGAGCATTTTACAGAAAACGTATTCATACCAACTAACTCATTTTAGAATGAGCACTATTATATTTTATACCAAAATCGATTTTCTCAAGACAATTGTTAGTGGTAGGACTTCTGCGAGTGTCTGTCTGCGTTGTTACTACCGTTTTGCTCGTAAAGTCTACCGCCAAAAAGTAAAGTGCAAGCATTACTGTGTTCCGGTTTGATGAGCAGAGTAGCCAGTGAAGTTACTGGGCTTATGAGACGTAATACCTAATGTCTCAGGGTAAAAAACGCACTGCAGTGCCGCGCAGTCCTTTGTGTTTCAAAGTTCTGAGTGGCACTGCAATTGTTATGGGCCGGCGTTATGATTACCATCAGGCAGACGACCAGCTCGGCTCGTTACCAAATATGATAAAAAAAAATTTGGATAGAAACGACACTCGTTATAAAATGATCACTCAACGAAATCACATAATTATAGTAATTGAGAAAAAGTAATAAAATACGAACTCTTATGATGTTGGATAATTACTAGCTTTTAACTATTCTTTTGTATTTTTAATTAGTTAAGTAAAATTATTGTAATAGCTCTTTATTCTCTTTGGATTCGACCTAGCTTTTCGATAACTTTTGTCGATTGTATCGAGGTTCGATAAATTATATAAAATGTAATAGATTATATAAAAACCACTTTATCGATTTGAACTGTCAATTTTATCGAATTTCATCGATCGAAAAGATCCGTACTTGCGCCGCAGGCTAGACAATTGCTAAATACTAAATCTTTCGAGCACAAACAAACGAACCAACGTCAAACGCTGTTCCGCTTCATCCATTCCATTCTACATTCCATAAATAATAAATATGCAAGCCTCAAACAATTCGCGAGCATAATGTATTTACCATTGTTAGCAAAACCTACATAAATAATTGTAATAGTTAAACCAGCAAAACAATACCTACCTCCTATAAATTCCCTTTATAATCACACGGAATTTGCAGCAATCTGGAAAAACAAAGGGGCAATTCGATCTCATAACATTCCTGCTACGCAAAATGACCACATATTTTACAGGTTACGGCCACAGGAGATTGATTTGCAGTACTTAAGCTTCAGCAATTGTTGGAAATGTTGGTAAGTAAGTACTTTATCTTTTCTTCTTCAGGATTTGCCTTTCATTGAAGAAGAGGTATTACCTCTAATAAGTATTAGTTGGTTATTTTTTCTCTCGACTACCTTTTTTACTTAGAATAATAGGCTTACGTTTGACCTGCAAGGCATTTTATGTCTTTTATCCCACGTTGAAATGGTTTTAAGGGCCTAGAAATAGTCGTGTCCTTCAAAGCTAAAAAACAGCTTTGACAGACCGAATTACTGTTCCTAGGAAATCTCGAAAATTTAAGTATAAGATTGTAAGCATAGCATGTTGATAGTAAGCATCACACCAGCCCCAGGACTTCGGCACGCGACACTACAACCTGCAACCTGCGTTACCTTGAGATAAAATATTATCCTACTAGTATTATAAATCCTACGAATATTACAAATGCGAAAGTATCTTTGTACGTCGGTTGGTTTGTTCTTATTTCACGCAGCAACGGAGCAGCGGGTCAACGTGATTTTTGGAATAGATATAGTTTATGAACTGGAGAGTAATATAGGCTACTTTTTATCTCGAAAAAATGCACGGTTCCTGTGGGAACGCAGGTGAAACCACGGACAGAAGCTAGTTATCTATAAGCCTAGATAGTCTAAATGTTGTTGTGAAATTCACATTGAAACTACATACTAACCTTATTTTAGTGATCTGGGAGAGTCCGACTAAGCGCCAACGAATTCAAATTGGGCTCAGACTGGATCTGCGTTAAGCTTATTCACTGCGGTGAATATGTTCTCATGTACATTTTACAGGTTGGTCCCCGGAATGGTTGGATTAAGCCCCTAGTCCTGTTTTCCGATGTTTTGTTGGATGGGACACATTGTTTTTAATACGAAAGTGGCGTGTACACGTGGCTGAGATTAGGTCTGTATAGCGTTGTGCTTAATTTTAGTGGGATGTATCTCTACAGAATTTTAAATTGAAAATGTGAGGATAAAAAAAATAACAGCTTGTTTTACGATGTACTTTAGTGACTAACGGTATCCGTACTATAATAAATGCGAAAGACTCTTTGTTAGTTTGTCTTTCTTTAACGCAGCAATGCACTTTTTATCCCGGAAAAATGCACTGTTCCTGTGAGAATCATCAAGCGGGTGAAACCGCGGACAGGAGCTAGTTACGTAAAACCCCTTTTGTCATTTAAATCAATTGCTAAGCAATCGATCCACTTAAAAACTCTGATGCAACACGGCTTGTGTAGCATCAAGGAGTTTTCCTATCTGAACGTTCAAGTTCATTGTCAGATTTGAGCCACTGACCTACAGATCAATTTCGCTTCCATTGAGCAACAAACATCATTGCTTTAAGCCTACAGCTATAAAAAACGATATTAAAAAGCGGTGCAGGTAACGATACACGTTACCTGCACCGTTTTTAATATCGTTGGCTTATGGTCCACATCCATCGAGGGACACATTTAGCTCAACGCTATTCGTACGAGCAAATTAGCACAACAGTGAACTACTAGACAGTGACTGAACTTTGCTCGAAGCGCGTTTGTTTATACAAAAAAAAAATGCATTTTTATTTTTTTTATTTTTTTTTATGTTATTTAGTAACGAGACGAGCTGGTCGTTTGCCTGATGGTAAGCATAACACCGGCCCACCAATTGCAGTGCCACCCAGAACTTTGAAACACAAAGGCCTGCGCGGCACTGCAGTGCGCTCGTTACCCTGAGACATTAGGTATTAAGTCTCATAAGCCCAGTAATTTCACTGTATACTCTGCTCATCAAACCGGAACACAGTAATGCTTGCACACTACTGCTTGGCGGCAGACTTCACGAGCAAAGCGGTGGTAACAACCCAGACGGACACTCGCAGAAGAGTTAGTCCTCCCACTAACAATTTTCCGTTGCTGCGTTAAAGAAGGACAAACAAACAAACGTACCAACACACTTTTGTATTTATTATAGTACGGATGTAAGCCTCCGCAGTTAGTTAGTTATCACTTAAATTAAAAAAAATACAAAAACTAGAAAATGTACAACTTTGAAAAAACTAGATAAGTATAAAATATTTTCCTAGAATTTTTGGATGTGTTTGCAAAGATATCATAGGACACACAACTTCCACAAAAATTCTGCCTTCCTTATTATAAAGGTAACATTTATGTAAAACCACAAACATAACATTCAAAGTATGCATGCAACCTATTGGTTTAAGAAAATAACGCAGCTGATGATGAACTACGCAGTCTTTCTTCTACTATTTTCTTTGGTAGGCGACAGGTGGCGCTTATATAAACTTTGTATACCAGAGCTCTTACATATCATCTACAAAACGTGAGACCTTATGAATTTAGGTACTGTTCACTTTAACGCATGTTGTGAAATTAGTGTGCCTCCGCTACTGCAATAAATCCTCTTTCTCTGTCTATTTTGTGTTGACCCAACGTTTGACGGTCATAACCCAGTCTTGCTACCAATTATTTTTCAGTCGTATGTTCTTTTTGTTTATTTGCTGACTGTGCTGTTAAAATGAGAGTTCAAAGACCAAAGTTAGTGCAGTTAGTTAATATTCTCTCGTTTCATTTTAATGATCTTATATATGAATTGGTGTGGTTTAGCTGTAGGTGTTGGCTATTGTCTTTTGTATGTGTTGGCTATTCTGTTTTGTATATTATCCTCTTTCAGATACCCCTCTAACATAATAGGTAGATAGTATAATAATATATCAATTATTATTACACAAAAACCTAAAATAAAAGTAACATTAAATGAATTAAAATAATAAACCAAGCATAAAAAAATCTTAGAAATTCCTTGTTTTTTTGACAGGGAAAGCAGAAATACCTCATCAATGACGTTCAGGTTTGATTCAGTTTTTCCTATAAAAAAATCAGATGCTTTTCGACGGTTCCCGTAGATTTTCAAATTTTCTTTCATACAAATATTTTCTTGCCAATTATAAACACTACAAATACAGCCATATTAGTTGAGCCGTTGCTTCTATCATGTATGTGGCAATTGATTTTTTATTTAACTAGCTAATACATAAATAAACACTACATCTAACCTAGCTAGCTACAAAAATAGTTGGATAATCTACAAGCCCTAGTAGGCCTATAGATAATCCAAAAGTTCTAAATTTTTTATTTAAATAGATTAAAACTAATTCGTCTCATACATATATATATATATACACATGATAATTTTAGGTTCCACATTTTTGTTTTGATCTTTAGTTCATAGTTTGTACTCTCCAATTTTATGAATCCAACATAGCGCCAACGGGTTATATTTGTTAAGATTATAAGTAACATATTAAACTCTCCATATTTTATCAAGCTAACAAAACAAACTATCACTTCCTTCCTTCCTTTCACATCAAGATAACAATAGCTCGACTCATACATGTTATTACAAAAAAGGGAAACAATGTTACTCTTAAGAGAACAGGACGAATTCGGATAATGTTATGATATTATACCATTGGCAGCATGCCAATAAGAGTCAGTCGTACACTTGAGAAAGATCCTCCGAGGCAGATCAGAATTTCGATACCCTGTAACAGCGTAGAAACGTCGCACTTATTAAATTAGTTGAAGAGATCTCTTTACAATTTGTTTGTATGCCAAACACTTGCTATTTTGTGGTAAACACAATTCGTAAACATTTTTCTCTTTATTAGGTGCTTAAGTGTTTAGACTGATAAAAATCTGAAAACGTTTTTGTGCTTTTTTAGTCTCCTGCTCTCGTGTTTGGTTCCTGCTGGAAAATTCATATGATATAAATAAACAAATCAATCAATCAATCAATGCTTTATTTACTAAAAATGTTACAAATTACTTTATGATACGAAATATGCTTATTCTAATTATGATAAAGAAGCTTACATCATCATCAATGTCGAATTATTTACTTAATACAAACTCATTTTCATATGAACCCACAAACTCAAATAAATAAATAATAAATAAATAAACGCGTATACTCATACCCCCCGCACTAGGATTCCCTGTGTTGCAGGTGGCATGGACACACACAGATACACATCCCATTTGACGGCTCGGTAGCTAAGTTGGTAGTAACCCTGCCAGCAAAGCGAGGGGTCCCGGGTTCGATTCCCGGCCGGGGCAGATTTTGTGTAAACATAAAGTTTGTTCTCGGGTCTTGGATGTTTGTGATGTGTATCTGTGTGTGTCCATGCCACCTGCGACACAGGGAATCCTAGTGCGGGGGTATGAGTGTAAGCGTTTATTATCCCAAACGTCCAAGAACCGAGAACAAACTTTATGCTTGCACAAAATCTGCCCCGGCCGGGAATCGAACCCGGGACCCCTCGCTTTGCAGGCAGGGTTACTACCAACTTAGCGACGGAGCCGTCGACTCATATATTGGATTTGAGAGTGGTAGCTAGCAAGACTAGCGCTACAAAATCACCTGACACCATAGCTGAATCAAGATGTGTTGCTTCAACAAAAGTTCTAGCTCACTGTAGGATTTGAACCCTACATACCTCTAGATATCTGTTGAGGAAAGTTTTATAAATCTGACGATTATCAAAATTATATCTAAACATTTTTTTTTTATGTTATTTGGTAACGAGACGATCTAGCCGTTTGCCTGATGGTAAGCATAACGCCGGCCCATAACAATTGCAGTGCCACCCAGAACTTTGAAACACAAAGGCCTGCGCGGCACTGCAGTGCGCTCGTTACCCTGAGACATTAGGTATTAAGTCTCAATAGTCCAGTAATTTCACTGGATACTCTTCTCATCAAACCGGAACACAGTAATGCTTGCACACTACTGCTTGGCGGCAGACTTCACGAGCAAAGCGGTGGTAAAAACCCAGACGGACACTCGCAGAAGAGTTAGTCCTCCCACTAACATAACTACAGTTTGCTTTCACCCAAAAACCTGAATAAGCCGTTGCAGAAAACGTACAAAAACACGTTCTTAGGCCAGATTAACTAAAATTCACGGTCCTAAATGCAAAATATTACTGTAAAATCAAATGAAGGCTTTGACTCGCTTGCCAAATGTTTGAATACGACCGCTGTCTGCTGAGTGAATTCTTTGATATCCGCTCCACCGGGTCTAAACGAACTGAAAATCCAGAGCTTCATAAATCCAAAAGGTTTTATTGAATAAAATTCACAGTAGTTATGTAAAGTGGTTTATGAAAACCTTAGAATCTTAATAAGTTATATTTACCTTTTTTATAAATTAGTGGTGAAGTACCGTAAAATAAAATAAAACGGATCTGTTATAGCAATATTTCGTTCTCCGTTTCTCTGTCTATCGAGGCCGTTTGTCTCAAAACCGGTAAGCATACAAAGGAAGATCCACGACTGTGTGCCTTATTAAATTCATAATTTTCACTTGCTTTTGTAACTTATTTCCATTAAAAAGCGGGTTATTCATTACAGTAAGTACCTACCTAGCAGCTTATAATATTATGACCCAATAACACTTCTACCAGGGCACTCAGAATGTTTCTAGAATCTCATCTTTTTTGTTTGAAACACTGGCCCGTTGTAATATATTATAAAAGTATAATTATTTATAAGTAAAAATTCGAACGTTCCAATTTCAAATTTCCTTCCATATTTTCATATGAGCTCATATGCAAAATCGTGTCTCTATGAAAAATGGAACCTCACCGAGAACATTTTTGCGCCATGATTTTTTACGATTTTAAATGGCGCCTAAAACCGGAGAAATCTTTCAATAGACTTCAAATGGCTTTTTCGGATAAGGGCCCTTCAAAAGCAACTATGTACCACTGGTATAATGAATTTAAGTGTGGTAGGCTATCTTTGACTGACGAAAAAAAAAGTGGTCTCCCTGTGACGGCAGTTGCAGAAGAAAACGTGCTGGCAGTGAAAAAATTAATTCGAGATAATAGGCGTATAACATACGAAGACATTCAGCAGACGTTGCAGATCGGATCGGGAAGCATTCACGAGATTCTCCACGTGCACCTTCGCGTGAGGAAGATTGTATCCCGCTAGGTACCGCACAACCTCACTGAAGCTCAGAAGCAGGCCCGCGTGGAATGGTGCCGTGATATGAAGGTTAAATTTGACGCAGGCTCATCTCGGCTTATTTATGATATCGTCACAGGTGACGAGTCTTGGATTTATCAATACGATCCAGAAACTAAGCGCCAGTCAACAGTGTGGCTGTTTCAAAATGAACCAAGACCTACCAAAGTGAAGCGGTCTAGAAACGCAGGCAAAATTTTGATTGCTAGTCATTTCACTTTAAGTGGGTATCTGGTGTCAATTCCGTTACGGAATCAAAGTAGCATCAATGCTGAGTGGTATACTACAAAATGCCTGCCAGAAGTGTTCGAGGCAGTGAGCAACATGCGGCCGAATAGGGGGTTCCGCGGGCTACTGCTCCAAAATGACAACGCACCCGCGCACTCGGCGCTCAAAACTAGGGACTCCCTGGATAGCACACTGGTTAAACTGTTAGGTCATCCACCTTACAGTCCTGACTTGGTGCCGTGAGACTTATTTTTGTTCCCCAAAATAAAAAATGTACTGAAAGGAACACAGTTTTCGTCGCCGGAAGATGCGCTAGCGGCGTTCGAGTCGGCTGTAGAAGAGGTGTCTGAAGAAGACTGGAAAAAATGTTTTTAGAATTGGTTCAGATGCATGAAACTTTGTATACACGCTGGTGAAGAGTACTTTGAAAAGATTTAGTAAAAAAATTATAACCTATAGAACATTTTTTTTTAGTTTCTAGAAATATTCTGAGTGTCCCACGTACATTCGAATATAAAACTTAATCTACATGTTATTAATTTGTAAATTATATTTTAACTAGCTTTTGCCAGTGGTTTTCACCCGCGTTCCCTAAGGAACCATACTTTTTCCGGGATAAAAAGTAGCCTATGTTACTCTCCGGTCCATAAACTATATCTATGCCAAAAATCACGTCGATCCGTTGCTCCGTTGCTGCGTGAAAGAAGGACAAACCAACAAATCAACAAACCAACAAACACACTTTGGCCATAATCTAACCAAACATTATGCAAGGCAATAAAATAGAAGTTACAAGCATTAACCATTGTTTAATAGAATTGCGCACATTTGTAACACATTAAAACTTCAAATCGGAAAAGGTAAAACTAAAAACAACCTATAAAAGTTTTTTCTAACCGAGTATTGAATACACTTTAATCAAAAGCGGTCTATTGTCTACTATATGTATAAAGTCTACTATATGTCTATTGTCTACTATATGTATAAAGATAACTTTATAGTGTTTAATTTATGTCTAAAATGAATACTAACTATAATAACTTTTTTAATCCTTGTTACAATTTGTTTTGTACAGTTGTTCGGAATAAATGTCCTTTCTTTCTTTCTTTCTTTCTATTGCAACCTCTCTCTATACAACGAACCGTACTAAATAAAAATACAATATTTCTACATGGAGCGCATTGCAACATGCCACATGCAATTGAAAACGGACCCAGTACAGAACCCTGCGGCAGTAACTTACTTTGAACACCGTGAAATTAAGTGACACCCAAAAGTGAGCTTCAATGTCGCTCGCGTTCCCAAAGATATTGCTACTGAGGCAATATTCGACGTGAAATTGCGACCGGAAGTGATATGGAACGTTGTTGTTTTTTAATTTAGAAAAGCGAAGCTAGTCGAATGCTACTGTTGGTTCAAACTTTTCGCAGTGTTACTTTTAATTTTAGTTTATCGTGTGTTGGATTTTTAGTTGTGAAATATTTTAGATGTTGGTTTTAGTAACGAAATGGTTCGTTTTTTTATACTTGATATAATGGCGATAGTTATAGTCGAAGCTAGAATAACCCTGATTGTCAGGCTTAGGAGACATATCGTCCTCTAAATTGAAGGTGCCGGAACTCACAGGAATATTTGGAGACAGAATTTCCTCTAGAAGTAGCTGGCCAATAAAGCACTAAAATACCACTAATTAGTCTTACTAATATTATAAATGCGAAAGTTTGTTGTTTTGTTGATTTGTTGGTTTCTTGATTTGTCCTTCTTTCACGGAGTAACGGAGCAACGGATCGACGTGATTTTTGACATACATATAGTTTATGGACCGAAGAGTAACATAGGCTACTTCGAAGCTAGTCATGCTATAATTGCGTAGCGATGATTTTTTTAAATTATTAAAATTTTTTAAAACACCTTGTAATTTTTGAAACATCACCCAAAGGATCGAAGCCACTACTAAAAATTAAATACTTAAAGTTTATTCTCATCAAAACATAAAAATAATATTCGTTCGCTGATGCCAAAGAAAATAAATATATACACCAAAGCGCTAAATCCTTTAACGTTTTTATCAAATGGTGTACTGTTTCGGAACCTAACACGGTTGGTAGGTTCTACAAAGGTGCATAATTCAGATATACCCCACGTGTCGGTTGAATACATTCTGTACCCCTAATATACAAAAGTAATCTCTATTCCATTACCGATAAAGTTTAGTTTTGCATTTCAATGTCGCGTCTTCTCTTTTTATTTCCTAGTTCTAAAAAATGGAGATGGGATAGTTTTTCCCGAATTCAGTTTAGCAGTTATCTCTATAGAGTGGAGATGTTTTATAACAGAGATTGTTTGATTGAAAACGGTCTGGAGTTTTGGAACAAGTTTTATATGCTTTTGATATAATGTATCGTAATAATGTTACAATTGATATATTTAAGCTCTTATTAATAAAGAGTATTTCTTTTTTATTTTATTTGGTAACGAGACGAACTGGTCGTTTGCCTGATGGTAAGCATAACGCCAGCCCATAACAATTGCAGTGCCACCCAGAACTTTGAAACACAAAGGCCTGCGCGGCACTGCAGATCGCTCGTTACCCTGAGACATTAGGTATTAAGTCTCATAAGCCCAGTAATTTCACTGGATACTCTGCTCATCAAACCGGAACACAGTAATGCTTCACAATACTGCTTGGCGGCAGACTTCACGAGCAAAGCGGTGGTAACAACCCAGACGGACACTCGCAGAAGAGTTAGTCCTCCCACTAACAAAAGGTAAGTAATAAACGGTTGAATAGTTAAACCATGTTTTGTCTGTTTCAATTCTGTCTAAAATTGTCAAAGGAGAACAGAGACAAAACATAAATCAAATCAAATCGCAATATTTCAGCACTGCACTTCCTAGACTTAAATTGGTTTCACAGCAATCACCTGAACGAATAACCCTATCCAACTACTGCTAACTTTGTCATAGATTAGTCATAAAGGCCACTGATTGGCCACGACTGTTACTAGCAAAATGTTAACGAACCGAACGTATGATGTCTCACTTCCGTCAGGATTAGACTTCAAAGTCCGTAAGTCATCCGTGGTTAAAGTCATACTGTGCGAGTGTGCGGTGAGGCTAAAGGGTTATGCGCGGTTCGAGTTGACAGAGGGAGGCTATTAAATTTACAACGTGCAATATTTCTGACTATGTTTACATGGCTAGACGGATAGATAACTTTAAATTGAACACCGACAGAGTATGAAAGTAGATCAACTAAAATTGCTTTTAAAAAGCGTCGAACTGGCTTCAATGACAAATTACTGAGCCGAAGATCAGGGAAGTTCTATGCGACCAACCTGAAAGTGTATCATTTCTAAATCAGTTTATAAAAAAAGTGATGAAGATCTGAGGTAACAAACAAAAAAAATACAACCGAATTGAGAACCTCCTCCTTTTTGGAAGTCAGGTAAAGATAGGTTCTTTTTTTTCGAGGCAGAGTCTAAACTTATATTGTCCTGCCTAGTCTGGCCATAACCACCCCCTCAACCCCTACAAGGACGTAAAAGGTATAAAAAAATAACGTAATTATTTGTTTTTTTCTGTTTCATCTTTCATCCTTTTGATCTTCTATAAAGTTCAGACTTATTAAGAGTACTTTTTGGTCAAAATTGGCCGAAGAAACCCTTGATATAATATTAACAGTATCTCAACGCCTACTCTTCAGGGCGCCTATGCAAGCTTAGAGGTAATTAGTTTCGTACAATTTTAGACTTTATTGCCCGCTTGTCATCCCCTGGCATGGTAATGGCTTCCTGTGTTAATTTATATACAGCGAGAAGTAAATTATGGTTATTACTCGTCAGGTGCGCGGGGAGATGTTTAGAAGAGACAGATAGGGCACGGGGTAGTATATGTATCCCAGTATGGATTCGATCACAAAACCGCGAAGCGACGTGGTATCATCACCTGCTCAACCACGAAAAGTGTTTTTTTTATGTTATTTGGTAACTAGACGAGCTGGTCGTTTGCCTGGTGGTAAGCATAACGCCGGCCCATAACAATTGCAGTGCCACCCAGAACTTTGAAACACAAAGGCCTGCGCGGCACTCAGTGCGCTCGTTACCCTGAGACATTAGGTATTAAGTCTCATAAGCCCAGTAATTTCACTGGATACTCTGCTCATCAAACCGGAACACAGTAATGCTTGCACACTACTGCTTGGCGGCAGACTTCACGAGCAAAGCGGTGGTAACAACCCAGACGGACACTCGCAGAAGAGTTAGTCCTCCCACTAACAAAAGATAGTGTACATCAATCACAACTACTGAAAACTCATGCTATGTGACTGCCTTTTTTCGGCGTTACCTACGTGTCAGCATAGTAGAGTGGCAAAGAAGGAAACGTACAAAATGCGAGAAGTAGGTAATTACCAAGGTCATCAGTACTAATTTGCGTTCTACGTCACAAACCATTGCTATATTGCCACTTTTACCGTACTCGTGTATCACGAACGATGTTGCTGGAATCGAGCAACCACAGTACATTTGACATCAAGCCTTCAAGCCTCAAGACACCAAGACATCAAGCCATAACAATGTAACATCCGCAATGAAAAACGCCAAAATCGTAATTATTACACACTTATTTTTTTGTTATTCAAAAGTGCTCAGATATGGAGTTGTGTTACTGTATTTATATTGTATTCAGGATGTTACGCTGCCCTTTGTTGTTTCAGAGGTTACATTTTCACGGAAAGTCTATGCAAATTAAATGTGAAATGAGAGTAACTTAGATAATATGGACTCGACGGAAGTCCATGGAATGTACGTTATGTTTGTCCCCTTTGGGTAACAATATACCGGTAACGTATTTAAATTGAAATATTTAGGAAAAGAAATTATAAAAAATGACCAAGAGATAATTTTTTTTTGTTGTATTCTCGATAGATTAGTTCTTGCCCACTATGTTACGAAATTTCTGACGTCTTGCTGGTGTATACCTTAATCCTACAATTGCGAAAGTGTGTTTGTTGGT
Source organism: Crocallis elinguaria (assembly GCA_907269065.1). NCBI lineage: Eukaryota > Metazoa > Arthropoda > Insecta > Lepidoptera > Geometridae > Crocallis > Crocallis elinguaria. The sequence continues at coordinate 1,700,770 of OU026079.1, read as the reverse complement.
TTGTCCTTTTTTCACGCAATAACAGAGCAACGAATCGACGTGATTTTTGGTATAGATATACCTAGTTTAAGTATGTACCGGAGAGTAACATAGGCTACTTTTTATCCCGGAAAATGCACTGTTCCTGTGGGAACGCGGGTGAAAACCGCGGGCAGAAGCTAGTCATCTATAATTATGGTACTGGCTCTAAAGTATGAGAAACAAATATATATATTTTATCTTCTTGATTTCATCACTGTTTAACATGAGGTTAGTGAACAAGTAAGGCGAGTTTCGTGATAATCGAAATGCGCGCTTGACGCAAAAGCGTTGTTATTCTGACAAGCAAACGTACGTTTACTTGAGCGTCTAAGCTACCCCTTAGATCCAAGAGACGAGTAGCCCATGTACTCAGAATACTGTAGATATATTTTCAAAAGCTACACTAAGGACTCGCTTATTCAAATTCAAATTCAAAATGCTTTATTCAAATAGGCCCCAAAGGAGCACTTATAAAAGTTAAAATAAACGACTCTAACAGCGGACCTTTGCAACATTCGTCTACCCGAATCACATACTAAAACTAATGCTGTCTTTATCAGAACATATTAAATCACAAAGACACCAACAGACCCAATCCGTGCTCAAAGTCAACGAACCTTCCAGAAACCCACCGTGTGCGTTCCAAATTGATATAGGCCGAGCAAGAAGAAGGGTAAGTAACCAACCTTACGCAACCATTAAATGACTCTGAGAGCAGCAGTAAATGGTGGAAGCCAATGTTCAGCAGAGGACGTCTTCTAGCTGATGACTATGAAATGCTTGTAGGGAATGCTAGCTAGCTAAGTCATCATCGAAATACATTATATCATATTATACTACAATGTTTCTCTTTACCGGAAGTTAAAGCTCATCGTTGTGACTTTTATCAAATGCTTTTCAAATTCGCCGTCTAAAGTCATATGAATTTATGAATTCAGTTTCGACGCAATATTATGCATTAAATTATGTCATGTGTCTGTATTTCATGAATTTCCAAGCATATCCGCTGAAAAGCGAGATAGTATTTGAAATTCATAGAGTAAGTGTATAAAAGCTTAGTCTATAATGTATTAACATATCTATCATTGTGGTATTGTCCAGGAAATCCGAATTTGGGTTATAACGGTCCGGATTTTGTGTAAATTTTTAATAAGTAGGTATGATAATGGAAGAAAACTAGTGACTATCATTTTGGTGACATATAGGGACAATTCCTGTGAAAAATGGTTGTTTTGTTATAGGTATATACTTTCATATGCATTTAGTAAAAAGCTGTTATTTTGATATTACAAACAGACACTATTTATTTGTTCCTATAAATACGTGGTTGATGTGGTCGACGATGCTGTAGAATTCAAATCACAAAAGTTAAATAATCACATTTGAAGTTTCGTCAAAGTCATATAGGTGATCTTAGTGAAGAGGCATAAACTTTACCGATCTGCAGATCTGAGGATCTTTCAAAATTACTTTAACGGCTTAGGCGGTTTTCTAAGTTAAATTACTAGTACCTACTGATTCTGTATGAATATCTCTCTACCTTTCGAATAAGTCCGCATAATATAGGAGAAATTCGAATGAATAATGAAGCCATTATATATTCAGTGGTATTGTGAGCTGTTTATAATAACATTTAGTGTGTAATTGAATATATTTTGTTATTATTTTTTCATACTCGATAGGTTAGTATAAAACCACTACCTCGCCTGAAGCGAGTGTGGCCGAGCGGGAATTTGTGCAACTTTCAATCCAACGCACCATAGTTCGAATCTCGACTCGGCCCGCACCAATAACTTATATCAAGTTATGTGCGGATTATTCACACTCGCTCTAGAACGGTGAAGGAAAACATCGTGCGGGAAACACCCGCAAGTTCAAGAACCACAAAATTCGAGGACATGTGACATCCACCAAGCTGCACTGGGGCCCGCGTGGTGGATTACGGCCCATACTTCAAGGCCAGTATCCCAGCAATGGGAGCGTAAGAGGCTGATAATATCTCGTCAGATCTGGTCCAAAACGGCGAATACCTCAACCATTTATGTATAAACAAAAAATATAATAATTTTAATATGCTGCGCGCGAAAACAAATGCCTCAACGTTTAGGAAATGCGATTGAATCTGGTGTCTCTGTAAATAACAGCTAAATTCATCTTTAAATTAAAGCGTTGCAAACTAAGACGTTAATACTTTTCAAACTTGAACGCAACTTTCATTCTAGCTGTCTAAATAATCCAGCCATATCTATAGGGGGAGGATATCCCCCACCGCAACTTTGAAAGTTAACGTCTGAAGATTATACTTCTAGTTGTATCAAAATTTATGAGCCACAATTGCTATATCGTTCGTGCTTTGACTTAGTTATGTTCTCATCAATTCGGGATGTTCGTTGAAGTTGCAGCTTGGTATATATTGAAGGTGTAGGTTGTCGGCTAATTGGGTCAAAGACTGTGGTTTATTTTCTTGTGCTACCCTGGCTAGCAATCACGCTAAAGTTGAAAACTGGACTTAGCACTTGGATTACCACTTGGCTTACCACTTGGCTTACCACTTGGCTTACCACTTGGTTTACCACTTGGCTTACCACTTGGCTTGCCACTTGGTTTACCACTTGGCTTACCACTTGGCTTACCACTTGGCTTACCACTTGGTTTACCACTTGGCTTACCACTTGGCTTGCCACTTGGCTTACCACATGTCTTACCACTAACCACACAAATCCACTTTAAGTATAATGACATGAACCAAAATAACCGTCTGAAATCTACCTTCCACTGTAATTGTAACGCATACAATCTCCTGACTAAACGTAATAATATCACGGCGGCTCCCTTTGGGGTAGCAAAACTACCTAAGCTGCATTTAAGGAGATTAACCCAGCATCCTCGCCGCGAGGCAAGATGCTGACGATAATCTCATTGGTGAAACACCGGAGGTGTGGCGGCTAGTAAGAGAGAAACGTGGGCTGTGTACAGATTTAGGCACCTCTGTAAACTACCTCAACATTTACAGTAATATTTTTAGTGTGCTAACAATTCATGCTGAAGCTAAAAGCAACTAAGGAATTCAGATATGCATGCGCTATATAATTGTGCTATTAAGTTTTTTTTTATTCTATGGTTATGTCACTAACTCTAAAGTTTACAATTATAACAAATTTTAATAATATTGTATCACTTTCTCAATTAAAAATTAATTACATATAGTTTAAAGAAACTAAAAATCGACACCATGTGCAATCTATTGGATTCATCAAAACAAATCATATGAGCCCAAAGTCGAAGAGATTACTTCTAGCCACTGAAAAGTTCCACTATACACCTTCTGGCTCCATCTTCAGATCAGCTCCGTTATACCAAATTATAGTTTTGTAATCCGAACTACATTAACAAAGTTTCATTTCAACACGACAATTAGAAGTTGGTTATAATTGAAATCTAACTGTGTTACCACAAAAAAAACATTTTTAAGTAGGAAATATATGTAAGTGTGTTAATAAGAAGACTTTTGAAGTCTGCACACATTCGTATCTTTGTTTCATTTAATGAGAATCCTCTTGTCGCTGTACAATAGGAAATCTTCAACTAGACTACTACTATTATGAAATATATTTTATAGTGTTAACCGACACTAGCGGATGTTCACATAAATATATACATCACAAAAATTTCGCTTCCAACAGGATTCGAACCTGCGTCTTATGGCTTGCTGGGCCAGACGCCTTAACCACTAGGCCCGGCAAGCCAGAAGACACAGGTTCGAATCCTGTTGGAAGCGAAATTTTTGTGATGTATATATTTATGTAGACTACTACTAGTTACATAATGACGCGTAGAAGACAGAGAGAAAGCGCAGAAGTTACAATTCGGGCGCTCCCTTTAAGCACCATTCTTTTGTATTGAAATACGGTTCAAAATGGGAATCAAATCTAATCAAATCATTTATTTAGACACAAAACAATTTTACACATAGATATGTTGAATCCATAGCCTCCCGAACTAGTGCGTTTGCTTTTAGTTGAAGGTTATTTATAGTTTTTATTTAATTAAGAAAAAGAGACAACATAAAGTTTAAATATTTTTATTATGTCTTTAGATGATTAAATTCCCTTTTTTTTTTGTTACAAAAAATAAGATAGTGGTCGATCAAAATATTGAGCCATTCGACACAAAAGAAATTTTTCGGGTTCTTTTATGCGAGTTTTTTTACAAGATTCTGGACCATTTCTATAAAATATTTTATAGAGAAGTTTTTTCTATAAACACTTGGCTATACTACTGTAATTTTTTCTTGTTTGTAAACGAATTTTTGTGCGTTGAAAAACAGGACTTTTTCGGACGTTTTTACCACGTCAGTGACGTGAGCTTAAATTACCCACGTAGATATTTCTATACGCGGGTATTCTTTCTATAGATGTTTTCAGAAGACTTTTGAAACAGTCTGATATTTCATTGATGCGGAGTGATGTAGGTCCAGGTGACGGTTTAGCGCTTCAGCTTTCTGTATTTTCTTGTGGGCAGTTTTAGCCGTTCTTTCATTTATTTCGTCGCATTCAGTCAAAAGATGAGGCTTTGATTTACCTAGAATTTAATCTTCTTTCGCAGTTTCGCTGACTGATCAATAAATTTTAATGAATAATATAATTACAGCTGGATTAGAGCTTCTTCACGTCTCAGTGCATTTTATTTAGGCTTTAGTTTTATGACAGTTCAAAGAAATTCGAAAGTAAAGCATTTTTGAACATTATTTTTAACTCCGTATCTAATGCTTTTTAAATTAGTGCATTGTGGTTCGATATTAGTTTGTGCGCGCCTACTCTTTTTGATACCATGTATTGTGAATTAGTTATTGACTTTAATTTTTTTTATTGTTTGTTTTATTTGTAAGTTTGAATGTCTAGTGAGCGCGTGGTAGATATAGTATAGCCATGCGAGCATTAGTTATTGCCTTACCAAAACTTTTTTAGTAACTATAAAATAAATTAGATTACTAATTAGGATGACCTGGTAACAGAAGGACGTAGCTAGCACCTTACCGTCGGTATACCAATTTCAATTGCTCACTTGGCTACATGTACATTTATCGCAGACCATTAAACCTATAGACTCTGCTTAGCCAGGCACCTCTGCTCGTCAAGGTTGAGCATTATCACTGCTTAACACCGCCCAGCCAAACCAATCACAACACGCCGTCCAGCCAAATCAATAACAAAATGCCGTCGTCACTAGTCCCCCGCCAACAATTTAAGGATTGTATTCTCATGCAAATTTGGATTAAGCGGCGTCTAGGTTTACAGGTCTGTGATCTCTATTATCCAACCAACTGTGGTTAACTTTTGTTCTTCAAATTTCCCTCTGAATTTTAGCGTTGTATCTTATTCGTGGTCGATTTTTTTTTGTCTCTGGACCCACATTCAGTCGTATTTTCAAAGGCGTCTATTTGTCTGGCCCACCTTAAATAAAGCAGACCAGTTTTCCGTCGTCCGTTGTCTATAGTAGCAAACAACCGACATTTCACGTAGGATGGAACAAAGCATTGTCTTATCAGTAATACTTGTTTTAGCGAGTTCGGTTACTAGGGTTGTCAGGTAATTTTTTTACTTAGGTACAAAAGGCTTGTTTGGCATTTAGGCATGACTCGATTGGTTTAGGTTAGGTTATAGTCTACTTTATAATGCCGATAGTGCATTAGATTTACTTAAATAGCGCTTTGGATTTTTTATACAATCGAGCAGGACGTCATGGTAGTCAGATTTCAGCTTTTTTGGAATGCAATTGTGACGCTTAAATATAAATAACAAATTATCGGGTGAATAATATATTTCAAATTTTACCAATTTTTTAATCTATTTGGACGGTAATGCTGTTTTTTATTTATATGGTTTTGTTTAATTTTGTTTTTAATTGATAAATTCTTAGTTTTTTATTGAAATGTAAATATTTATTAGTATGTACTTATAAATTTTAATTGAATGCAATACATAACAAAATTAATTAAATCATAATTTGGACGGCTTTCACAATTTAAATGTAATAATTTTTTTTTTGTCTAAATCTATTTTTTTAAGAATCAGCAACCCTATCCTCTCATACAATGTAGTAAGCAAAGTTCTTGTCTCAAATAATTACCTATTAGGGAACCGCCCGGGGCTACGCACGTGTTACCTGGGAGGGAATGTAATGTCTTGTAACGGGAACGTTACAGAGATTAATAATTTGTTTGAATCTCCTGAACCGTAGTTTGTGAATGATTAAATTATTACACGAAATTAATATACAATCATTTTTTTTATGTTATTTGGTAACGAGACGAGCTGGTCGTTTGACTGATGGTAAGCATAACACCGGCCCATAACAATTGCAGTGCCACCCAGAACTTTGAAACACAAAGGCCTGCGAGGCACTGCAGCGCGCTCCTTACCCTGAGACATTATGTATTTAGTCTCAAAAGCCCAGGAATTTCACTGGATACTCTGCTCATCAAACCGGAACACAGTAATGCATGCACACAACTGCTTGGCGGCAGGCTTCACGAGAAAAGCTGTGGTAATAACCCAGACGGACACTCGCAGAAGAGTTAGTCCTACCACTAACGAATCACAATGCAACTCTTAAAAACTAGTTCTATTTTAATGTTATCGTATGTGTTCTCTTCATTAACACATTCTTTCCTCTTGTATGGACATTAATAGGCATGTGTGTGTGTTTGTAACAACAATTGACATACATATGTCAATTGTTGTTACAAACACATATGTATGTCAATTGTTGTTACAAACACACACACACATTTTTACCACACATGCACATGTATTCACATACAACATAACAGCCTTGTGATGATTACTTGAATTTTAGTGTTTTTATTTTATTTTTTATCATTATACTTTACGGTATTTAAAGTTACTGTACGGTAAGCCTCATCATCATCCTCATCAGCTGGAAGACGTCCACTGCTGAACATAGGCCTCTCCGATAGAACGCCACTTGGATCGACTACTCGCCTCTTGCATCCAACGGTTCCCCACGGTTTTGGCAAGGTCATCCGTCCACCTAGTGGGGGGCGTCCTACATTACGTCTTCCGGTTCGTGGTTGCCACTCGAGAATCTTTCTTCCCCATCGGTTATGGGTTCTGCGGGCGATATGGCCTGCCCGTTGCCATTTCAACCTCTTGACACAGGTATTCCTACTGTGAGAATCAGTACTGTACACTCCTAAGCTACCTACGAAGGTTTTTTTTTTCAATTGTATACATTTACTTCGATATATCTGTTGTTATAAAAAAATACATAATTTTAACAGATGAGATAGTAGACCAATATTGCCGTAGCAGCAGGCACTTGCGTTCCATAACCTTACTGGAAACTAACCTAACAAACTATAAGGTTAATTGGTAGGATTTTTGTGTTCTGATTTCTCCATTTATAAATGAATAACTAAACTTTATCTAATTAAAGTATCATGAAAAGGGAAGCAGAAATTACCCACTGAGCTACCGCTTTTCTACACTGTACACAGTTTAAGTGCATAGGTACATCCATTCCAGCAAACTTCCTCCTCCAACTTGGTTGCTTGGTTAATTTTCTTTGTGAATTTTGTATCTAACTTCATGGGTGTTAATCTGCTGGAAAGATTCAAGTTTTAAAGTTAATGGATGTTTGTTCTGAACAAGAACAGTGCTCCATAAAGTAGGTTTTGGAGTTTCTATTAAGCTAGTTTTGTAATTTCATTTTGTGCTCCTTTCTTAGCCAGCCCTTGCAGAAAATAAAATAAATAAAGAAACTAAAAAACATACTTCCACCTCCTGGCACCATTATCAGCAGAACCTCAACACCAAGTGGAAGCTATTGGACTCGTCAAAACGGAACGAATCATATGAGCCCATATTAGAAGGGTTTACTTGTATCCACTGAACAGTGCCACTATTCACCTCTTGGCTCCATCATCAGCCCCCCCTATCAGTATCCCTAACCCCCCCACCCTAGTCGCGCTCAACGCTCTCTTGGATGCCAATCCTGGATGTGATTTGTTTGCGGATGGATGGATGAAAATAGATGCTGCGTGTTTGAAGTTTTGTGAGGGTGATTCATGATTGATAATAATTTGTAATGTAATTGTAATTTAATTTTGTTAATTATTCATTGTACTGACATATCCTTTTGACATCGTAATTTCGTTTATTGCTTTGATTCATTGGGTTGTAATTATTATTGTTATTTTTCTCCACCTTTTCTAATGTGACTGACTAATTTATTCATTGTGCTGACTTGGAAATTGTAATATATGAAATGATATGGAACTGTGTAATAGGTGTAATTGGTAATGCCGTTCCTGTTGCAAGAAATAAATAAATAAATCAGATCAGCTCCATGATACCTTTTTTATATTATTTGTTATTTATTTATTTTATATATTATTATAATTTTGTCATCCGAACTATAGATATTAACAAAGTTTCATTTCGATACGACAATTAGAAGTAGGTTAAAATTAAAAAGATTTTATGACATTGTTGGTTACAAGTGAAGCTAAAAAAGTGTTAAACAGAAAAAGGAAGCATTATAAAACAAAAAAAAAATACAATTTCAAACATGGAACTGCTTTTGTAAATTTTGGAAATGTAGTTGGCCAGTTCAGTTCTATAGGTAAGCCACGACAAGTATATAAAGTGGTATAATCACAGCGTGGTTTTTGTGTAATCTATACATCTATACAAATAAATAAAATTGAAGTGCCTGTTTGTAATATCAAAATAACAGCTTTTTACCAAATGAATATGTTATTATATACGGTACCTATAACAAATGAACCATTTTTAAAAAATTTTGTCTGTCTGTCTGTCTGTCTGTCTGTCTGTCTGTCTGTCTATATCTGTCTGTTTGTTTGTTCCGGATAATCTCCGAAACGGCTGGAACGATTTCGACGGGATTTTCACTGGCAGATAGCTAATGTTATAAGGGTTCTGCACAAATAAATAAAAACAATGAAATCCAATATCACCACGTGGGTGAAACCGTGGGCAGCAGCGAGTATTCTATAAGTCTATTTATTTCTTACTGAGTGACTTATTTATTGAATGCAGCTCTTGTGTTATCCTTTAATCGATATTGACATACCACAAATGAAGTTGTCTATCGCTGTAAAGTAGGTATATAAAAAAAGAAGAAAAAAAGAGAAAGAAGAAAAATATTTCAAAAGTTTCTTCGCTGCCATCGCTGGCTCCCATAGCTCAGTCAAAAGAGAAATTACTATACATATTTATCCCATAAATGTGGGGTAATACTTTAAAAATCTACTTATCTCCACAGTTAAAGCTTAAAGTGTGACCTTTAATTTAATTTAAACACTTCCACAAATTCCTAAACATAAAAAATAGAATTAAGGCAGATGAAATATGGTGTAAAAAGCTTTTACAAATTTACGAATTGAAGCGTATTTCAAAGGCATTATATAAACATTTATCAGTTAAACTAAACACGTCACGGTCAGAAAAAGTTTTCTAAAAGAAAACTCCTCAAAGGGAGAAAGTACTGATCCGGAGTTAGACTTTCCTTAAAGTTTTTTAGTTCTACCCGCGTTTACCAAGTTTTGTTGGGAGGAACACAGGGTTGCCAGATGTCCTGTTAAGAATGTTTTATGAGATGTTGGAAAGGTAAACAATTTAAGGAAAATATATAAGTTTTTTTCCGCTTGATAATAATTATTATATATTTGATGGAATCAGGTGTTACTTTGATGAAGTCCATTTTAAATAAGATTATATAATAATTATTATTATAGACGTCTTTTGTCGTTTGCCTGATTGTAAGCATAACGCCGGCCCATAACAATTGCAGTGCCACCCAGAACTTTGAAACACAAAGGCCTGCACGGCACTGCACTGCGCTCGTTACCCTGAGACATTAGGTATTAAGTCTCATAAGCCCAGTAATTTCACTGGATACTCTGCTCATCAAACCGGAACACAGTAATGCTTGCACACTACTGCTTGGCGGCAGACTTCACGAGCAAAGCGGTGGTAACAACCCAGACGGACACTCGCAGAAGAGTTAGTCCTCCCACTAACGTAAATTAGTCAGGAAAATTACTAGGCTAATGAGACCTAATACTTAATGTCTCAGGATAACGAGCGCACTGCAGTGCCGTGCAGGCCGTTTTGTTTCAGAGTTCTGAGTGGCACTGCAATTGTTATAGGCTTGCTTACCATCACGCAAACCAACTCGTCTCGTTATCCCAAAAAACTTTCTAGCGAAAAAAATCTTGAGATAAAATATAACTTTCTAATCCTGTTTGTAACTTCGACTGCCGATCGGAGATTGATGGTCGACACATTACAGAAATGGTAGAAAGTTAATTTAACATTTCAAGAGTTTTCTTTTCCTTTCGTAATTTATGTTTGGTGGAAATTAGCGGTCGGTTGAGTAGCTCGGGGTTTAGGAGTTAGAGTTAGAACTTTTTGTTTGTTTGTGAAGATGGCCTTTTAAATGTTTCAGTTTTTGTTTTCTTTGAAATCGTTTGTGTTCTAGTTATTAATCTATTTGTTTGTGATATATCAAAATAACAGATTTTTAATTTTTAATTTTTTTATTTTATTGTTAAATAAAACAAATGACCAGCTCGTCTCGTTACCATGAGACGAGCTGGTCATTTGCCTGATGGTAAGCATGACGCCGGCTCAAAACAATTGCAGTGCCACTCAGAACTTTGAAACACAAAGGCCTGCGCGGCACTGCAGTGCGCTCGTTAACCTGAGGCATTAGGTATTAAGTCTCATAAGCCCAGTAATTCCACTGGCTACTCTGCTCATCAAACCGGAACACAGTAATGCTTGCACACTACTGCTTGGCGGCAGACTTCACAAGCAAAGCGGTGGTAACAACCCAGACGGACACTCGCAGAAGAGTCAGTCCTCCCACTAACACAAAAATTCACACAATTCCTCCTCTTATAACATATTGATGCATGTATTTTTTTAATTTACAACCAACAAAGGTCGTCCCCTGTGTTTCCACATAACCGGGTTACTTCAGCTTTCGTTAGACAGTCAGGTGCTGAAATAATCCGGTTATCCGGTCACCGGGTGCTGTGGACAATTCTAAAACGTAGACCGGTAGCTATGCCGTAACTTTATACGGAAGGCTTGTGTTTCTATTGTATCACTTGGATGGTTAATTAACAGTGAAAAGGGTTGCACTTGGTTGGGAACACTCGATAGACACAACATAAAAATGTAGGTAATTGTAATTGTTTGGGAATTAGTCAAACAAAAGTTACCATTTTAGGTTTATTACAATTTTTACAAATTTTGAGAAATATGTTATAGCTTCTGACCGCGGTTTTCACCCGCGTTCCCACAGGAACCGTCAAACCGATCTGTCAAATTAAACCAACTTGTCAACATTATAAAACTTTATTGACAGCTGTGAATGTCAATTTTATGTCACACTCACTTCTGCCCGCGGTTTTAACCCGCGTTCCCACAGGAACCGTGTATTTCTCCAGGATAAAAAGTAGCCTATGTAAGTAGCCTAAGTAGCCTCTCCGGTCCATAAATTATATATATGCCAAAAATCACGTCGATCCGTTGCTTCGTTACTGCGTGAAAGAATGACAAACCAACAAACACACTTTCGCATTTATAATATTAGTATGGATTTAATTTTAGAACGTGTGGTCGCTAGTAGGCCTGAAGGGCAAGTTAAATGAGACGCGGGAGAATCTTGAAGACGCGGCGTCTTCGTCGGAGGGGCGAGCTGGACGATCACGTGATGTGCGGCCTCCATCATTGGCCATTTTCAAATATACCGCCACTATTTATTGGTCCGTAATATGACGAGGGCGCTCGTCATAGGCTACCTCTCAAACAGACGCTTCTCTGGATTGGGTGAAAATGAAATAATAGTATTGGTGCGCGGGCGACAACAATAATTACTTATTTTAAATATTCTAGCAACCAGTCTTATAGCTTGAATCAACTTCATGCAAATAACCAAACGGAGAGTAAATTCAAATTCCTGAAAAACAGTACAAAAAAAAACAAGCAGCTAAGTAAGCTAAGTAACTATATAAGCTACTTGCACTTAAATACATTAAGAAATTAAATACCTATAGCTTGATAGAAAAAACCCTTCATTGAAGAAACACACTACAAAACAACGAACTAAATTCACAATTTGTCTAAGAGAGATTGCTGCTTAGTGAAAAGATTGTTTTAATTTATAAAACTTGTTGTAATTTTCTTTTTTGTGTACAAAAATATTTTTTGTACTTAAATCTAAGGACAGAAATGTTGAAACTTAAACTGTTTCAGTTTTTTACATATGGAGATATATTTTTTTCTTTTCCGATACCGACGATGTCATAATACGTACTTTTTCATATTATTACAGCAAAAATTACACATAACATTTCACAAACGGTCAGTAAACTTATATTCTATCCAAAAAACATTTCATATTCCAACATTAATTCAGCAGTTGAAACTGTACTCCGTAACATAATATTTTACTTTACTACGTATATTCAAGTTTAGGGTAAACATGCTACGAATAATATTTTAACTGTTAGAGTACGCCCACCTTCAATAATCTGGCCAAGTTACAGTACACTACATTAATCCCCTTTGAGTTTAGTTTTAGAATTATTTTCATTATTTACGTTACTGATTTTGGGGTTATGGGCAAATACAGATTTCACCAGGTGGTTTTTCTTTTATATTACAAGGTAAAGAGACCATTTGCCTGATGGTAGGAATTACACCTGCCCACAGTAATTACAGATCCACAAGATTAGAAACATAAAGGCCTGCAGTTAGCAGTGCGTTTGTTACTTACTCTAAGGCAGGACTTACAAGCTAATGCATTTTCGGTTTTGCTGTCAAAATAACCATGGGATTTGCAACAAGCGCGGGTTACACGCGCACGCGCGGCTTGTAGTGAACAGCGATACAGCCAGATAGTGCTGTCTCTTTCACTCCCTGCCTGGGTTAAAAGCGACGAGTGCTCCGCTTTATGCTGTATACATCGTTTGTGCACTTTATCAATTTACCGCGGCTTCTACACTTAGTATACAGAGGTTTTGAAACTATTTTTGAGTAAAGATCGTAGAATCGGCTGCAGTGCGTCTCTTTCACTCCCCCTAACCGTGGTACGATTTGCGTTCGGACTAGATTTCCAGCAAGCACCACATTAGACGGTACGATATGCGTCAAGCGGTGATCGTGGTTTTTCCACGGTTTACGCGTGGTCTGTGATTGGCATTGCGTCTAATGGGACCTTTAGAAATTAGGTATTAAGGCGCTGTCTAAAGCAAAACGTCCTATTTGTCGTCACACATTTATATCCGTCTACATACATAATATCAGCAAAAAAAAAACACAGTATATAGTATAGCCTAGCGTTTATAGAAATGGTCAGTTATCTATAAAACATTTTACAAAAATGGCCCAGAATGTTGAAAATAATCGCCAAAAAGAACCGGAAAAATTGTCTCGAAATGCTCAATAAAACAAAATAATTATCGAATAAATGATTTTATCCTTATTTTTTTTGTCAACTATACTGAGCTGCCTCATTTCTATTTCTGTCATATCCTTTCTCCGCTCCACCTCTTAAACAAACCAAAACCCCGTTTCCATTTAAGCCAAATACCCCCGGGGCGTTTGCCAACAAAAACACTGCAAAAACACGTTGCAAATTTACCAAAAATATAAAGGTGGTGCGTATTAGTGTTCCAATAAACACGATGTTTGGTCGCAATGTGGTATCTCCACGGAATTGTATTTGTAATTCAAATTTAGTTTTATATGTCAGGATGTTGTGTGCATGGAGGTGCCTCTAGAGACGGTCTTTGTTCCAATTTTAAGGACAACCCATGTCATTCAATGGACAAGTTAAACAAAAAAAAACTGGATGTTACGTTGACGAGTGTCATTCGTTAAACACGTTCTAAATACGGGTTAAACAGCGTCTAACCCTTAAACATGCCCGAGTCCTGTGTTTAAATATGAACAACCGCAAATCTTGATTTTATAGGAAAAAATCTTTTACACCCATGAAAATAATTGTTATCCTTTGATTGGACATTTAGTGTAAAGAAGTACGAAGAGTAATTTGTCAAAGTGTGCATGTACGCAAACAGTAGAAACGGCCTTTATTTGAAATTAAAATTCAACCCGATTTCTATGCACGTAACGGAAAATCAAACTTTCAAAACAGTTCTAGTTTTAATTCAAATAAAACTGGTTCGTGCATGAGACCACAATGCCGGGACACACAGATAACCGCATTTCCAATGTAAATGTGACACCGGCTATGAACTACTTATTTTCAGCGAACAGAAGACATATTTTAAATTCGCATTTTTCTGCTCTGGAGCTGCACGCTTGGTTACTCTCCAAGTTTTGTTTTCGTATCTTGCACCTTTCCTGCTCTGTGAAGTGAGGTTGTTTTTCAACAGTTATTCTACCAGGTATTTCTAATGAGGCTTATAAAGATTATGCATTGTCATTCGGTGTTTTTGTGGCGAAAAGTGCTTCTCATGGGATCCTTTTGGCTACAGTAGGATCATTTATTAGGATTATGTATTCTTCGGTAAGCCCTTGTTTTTTCACATCCCCATGAAAGGACACAAATTCGGTAAAATACCTTCCTATTAATGCTGGATTTTAGGAACTACTTTTTTTATGTTATTTAGTAACGAGACGAGCTGGTCGTTTGCCTGATGGTAAGCATAACGCCGGCCCATAATAATTGCAGTGCCACCTAGAACTTTGCAACACAAAGGACTGCGCGGCACTGCAGTGCGCTCGTTACCCTGAGACATTAGGTATTAAGTCTCATAAGCCCAGTAATTTCACTGGATACTCTGCTCATCAAACCGGAATACAGTAATGCTTGCACACTACTGCTTGGCGGCAGACTTCACGAGCAAAGCGGTGGTAACAACCCAGACGGACACTCGCAGATGAGTTAGTCCTCCCACTAACATCATCACTGAATCAGGAACAGAGGATTCCGGTTCAAATACAGCGTTGAACTTCATCTTGGCTGTAAGCAAGATGTTAGACGTTTGGTTCTCATCCAAACATCTTACATCTTGCTTGATCTTGCAAGATGAAGTTCAATGCTGAATTTAGACTTGGCGAATACGATACTCGATTCTCAACCTACACAAGTGGCAAACAAATCGATTCGGAACAAAAGTAAGAGAGTAACGATCGATGTTCGCGAGATGCCCCGAGTGGACGCCGATTGGAATTTCAGATGAGCGTGAGATGGGAGCCGTTGGGGACTTCTTTATGCGGACTACACGTAAAATACTTGACTTGGATATACGGTTTTCATACTCACGTTGTATACACTAGATGAAATGTATATAATATAGAACATTTAAGGATTTCAGGGCAGTAGTCCAACTATTTTTTTAGTTGGACTAGCAACCCTTATAATACCCAGCGATATAAGTATGCGAGTACACCAACATTGTACAACGGATGGAGTCAAACGCATTGTCCAGCAGTGAACTGCTGATTGAGGTTTTATTTAGAGTACCTATTGATTTATGTAGAGTAAATTATATTCATTTAATTTACAAACGAAAATACCTATAACCTACTTACACAATAAACCAATACTATATTTTAACTTTTATAATTTTTCTAATACAATTTTAGATTCACTTGCGTAATTTTATTTACCAACGGAATATCTATAATATTATTAGGTATTCCCCAAAAATATAAAAGTTCAGCAAAAGTATGAGAAAAATAAAGAACACATCCACCCCTACACGAAAATGCAACCCCGTTTGTTATCGTTCACTAAACGTACGAACGATTCTCTCTCTACAGACGCTGCTGTAAAAGTGGTGCTTTTTTATTACCTTCGCTGCAACCTACAATACCCAGACAGTTCTAGACAAGGACCGAATTGGCTAAAAAATTCGGTACTTACATAAAATGGGTGAAGTTTTACTTAATGTAATTTTTTAACAATTTTTATGGCTTACTGGTATTTAGCTTTATAGCCTATGTGTTATTCCATAACCTAAACTATCTACAAATTTCATCTTAATCGGTTTAGTAAGTGCAGAGATACGTGGTAACATTTAGACACACAAAATTTCGCATTTATAGATTTTGCTCGTGAAGTCTGCCGCCAAGCAGTAGTGTGCAAGCATTACTGTGTTCCGGTATGATGAGCAGAGTATCCAGTGAAATTACTGGGCTTTTGAGACTTAATACCTAATGTCTCAGGGTAACGAGCGCACTGCAGTGCCACGCAGGCCTTTGTGTTTCAAAGTTCTGGGTGGCACTGCAATTGTTATGCTTACCATCAGGCAATCGACCAGCTCGTCTCGTTACCAAATAACATTAAAAAAAAAAGTAGGACAGGATAGGACTTTTCAGAGAGTGTGCTTAAAAAACCTGAAATATACTAACAATATAATTTATTGGATAAAAAACTTTTATGATGAGTCTGCCAATTGACATTACCTTTGTTGGGTAAAAACCTAAACACTTCAGTTTTGGTTCTAATAGTTTTAAAAATAACTGCATTGGCAAAATCAATTAAGCCACATCTGCACCTTTTCATAGACGTGTGTCTGGAAGAAGTTACTTTAAGCGAAAAAACCGATCATTTTAGTAACTTACTTAGGGATTTATGTATGCAGTATAGAATTAAGGTAGCTGTTACACCACATAAAAGCGGTACTTATAAAAAGCGGTATCGTAATATTACCGCAAATTATCTCCGGTCCCAGCCTATCTTTAGTCCTGTTTAAAGATATTTTCTAAAGTGTCAGCGGAACAGAACATTGTCTTGAGAGTTGGATGTTTTGCTGTTACGTGAACACTTTTATGTAATTACCATCTGGACTAGATTCCAACGCGGAGTTAACGTTAAGAACGTGATAATAGTGATCTTAATGCCTTTTCGTATGTTTAATCCCGAAAAAGGCTTGATTGCGACGAATATTTTAGCTTAGTTTTTCAACACAATATTTGCTAAGTTGAATTTTAATTTGCAAAAGGTGACGGTTGCCAGAGCTAGTTCAAATATCAATTCCAAGAAATATTTCTATACACTTACATTAACTAAGTAAAATTTTAATTCGTAAACAAAATTTGAAGAAATTCCCGATGTAGTGAGATCGTTTACTGTTTTTGTACTTATTTTCTATCGGCTAGCGTTTGAGAACTATCTCTGTGTGGTTGAAAATAGTGATCATGCTAAAATATTGATCATGTTCTGATATGCTGCTGAACACATCGATAGATCTAGCCAAACTTGCTCCACGATCAGCTCATAACGCACCGCCGCCGCTTGCGTGTGAAACGTATGACGACGTTTTTTTTTTATGTTATATGGTAACGAGACGAGCTGGTCGTTTGCCTGATGGTAAGCATAACGTCGGCCCATAACATTTTCAGTGCCACCCAGAATTTTGAAACACAAAGGCCTGCGCGGCACTGCAGTGCGCTCGTTACCCTGAGACATTAGGTATTAAGTCTCATAAGCCCAGTAATTTCACTGGTACACAGTAATGCTTGCACACTACTGCTTGGCGGCAGACTTCACGAGCAAAGCGGTGGTAACAACCCAGACGGACACTCGCATAAGAGTTAGTCCTCCCACTAACGTATGACAAAGCAATGAAATAGACTACAATTCTACATTTTCTCTAGACGTGAATCTAACAACAAAATTCCATTCCGAACACATTCAACTAATCACGGAAATCTAGCACAACGTAATTTACAGAAACGCAAGTTCAGCAGTCGTAAAACTAACGTTAAAATTGTTTGCAGTGCGAGCCAATTTGAACTATAAACAAGCTCGGAATAAATAGAATCGAATAAATAAACCGAGCATTGTGGCCGGCAGTGTAATGCGGTTGGTTTTGTGATAGCTAGCGTTGGACACGGAGGAAAGGAATTATAGAGGCAATAATAATTATAGGAGCGCAAATGTTGACATTTCGGTTAGGCCACACTTTCATTTTTGACATTTGATTTTTTTTTTAACTATACTTTTGTTAACTATCTCGTCTGATCTTCAGCGACGATGTGGTCGAAGATGGTGGACAGGGCTTTAAATACCGGTAAATATAAATTACCGGTAATAAATTTAACGTTACCTATGCGACGTCGTAACGGTAAACATTCTTAACGATTATTTCAGAATAACGTTAATTTTACCGTTACTTCGAAATGTGTAAAGCTGTGTCGTGCAAGTGGGCCCACACACGGAATGGCAACAGTGCAATTTTCATTGATTTTGGTAAAGTTAACGTCATAACTAACGTTACTACCTAACGTTAAATATTGTTATGTTACTTATTAACGTTAAATATTTTTTAACGTTATGCACGGTAATGCTTTGGAATAACGTTAATTTTACCGTTACTTCGAAATGTGTAAAGCTGTGTCGTGCAAGTGGGCCCAAACACGGAGTGGCAACAGCGAAATTTGTATTGATTTTGGTAAAGTTAACGTCATAACTAACGTTACTACCTAACGTTAAATATTGTTATGTTACTTATTAACGTTAAATATTTTTAACGTTATGCACGGTAACGCTTTGGAATTAACGTTAATTAACGCTATTTTTTATGGTATTTGATAACGTTAACAAGCCCTGGGTGATTATGCTAGAACTAACTCTCAAGTGAAACTGCCCGAACACACCGTTATGTGGTAACGGATTTTCAGCTTTCAAGTGATAGCTAGCCAGGTGAACATTAGAAACTGCCCTACGACCGTACTATAGTTGTAACACGATATTTTCCTGAGCATAAAAATTTTTGACCTCATTCGACGAGCACAATCTATCTTCCTCTGAGGTATAATCACATTTCTCGCACACCACTGCTACCATATTAAATTCAATAAGTAAACGTTTGAGTGCATACCATGCTAATTCGGATGTCTGTCATTTGCAACAGGTGGCAAATAAACACGAAGATAACAGCCGTATCTATCAACATATTATATATATATTTTGTTAGTGGGAGGACTAACTCTGAAGTGAAGTCTGCCGCCAAGCAGTAGTGTGCAAGCATTACTGTGTTCCGGTTTGATGAGCAGAGTATCCAGTGAAATTACTGGGCTTATGAGACTTAATACCTAATGTCTCAGGGTAAAGAGCGATCTGCAGTGCCGCGCAGGCCTTTGTGTTTCAAAGTTCTGGGTGGCACTGCAATTGTTATGGGCCGGCGTTAAGCTTACCATCAGGCAAACGACCAGCTCGTCTCGTTACCAAATAACATAAAAAAAATATATATATTACTGGTTTCATAAATCGTTAGGCAACTTACACTTTTTGTTACTCCGCCATCGATTTTCTTAACCTTCTCGATGGTGTAGGCTTTGGAACGAGGCAACTAGACAACTGCCATGAGTACCAACATCGAACCCGTGAGGAATAGCTTCAACTATATAAGGGCTTACTTACATGGACGCGTTCGTGCGCCGAGACTATTCTCTCCCGATCCCTGCATCTCGGCAAAGACTCAAACGAGGTTCGTACTGCGTATTCTCACGCAATACCCTTGAATTATTCGCCGCACACCACTTTTAGAGCTAAGCGCCTTCTGCGCTCTTCAACTGTTCGGTGACGCTGGAGGTCGATAAACAAATACACCCCTACATTATAAAAGTTGCTTATTTCTTTATTTTATGTGGCGTCTATAATGTGGTTAGTCCATGGCAACCAGCGATAGATAACACCGCGAAATTAACGCCAGTTGTTCAACGTGGATGAATGCGATGCGACGCGTTGTCCCACGCGAGTGACGCTACGTGACTAGCATTGTTATTGTGAAACAATTGCATAAAATAATGCTGTCAATTCTGGCGTTTCATACCGAAACCTAATTTTAGATTCACTCTATCACAATCCAAATAAGAATATGAGAAAGGAATGGAATATATTTTAGTAGTAAATGTAAATTTAACGGCCATGAATTTAGTAACGCCTAATTTGTGTAAGATGGATGATATTTGACAGCTATAAACAATTCAGACCTGTCAAACGTCTTCCATCCCTTTCTCGTGTTATTTACTGGAAAGAGAAAGAAAATGAGACGCCAGAATTGACACCATTATATGTTTTTAACACACTTAATTTTTTTTTTGATTCATTTAATTTTGTAAGTAACTAAAAACAATGAAGTAAAACCGAATGTCCACTGCTGAATATAGGCTGGCCAATAAAGGGAGGTTGCCATAATACAAAAAGCTTGGCAGATATCTTAGTTGTCATAGTAGATTATGATGCTGCTCGAGGAGAATACTGCTGTCCATTCTCTGCATATTCCCTCTAAGAGATGGGGTGGACTTATTCATACGCCAGGACCACACGGCTCAGGCTCTTGATAGTGGTGTCGATTCTGTCATCTCATATGGAAACTTAATTTTAGTTTCAATCTCTTTCAAAATAAGAACACGATGGAAAATAGGTGTAATAATATTATTTTTCCCCTCTATGGAAATTTTTCTTCGCACATCACTTCTACCAACATCGTAAACATTGTCACGCCTTTAATTAGATTTTCCTAAACCGCAAATCGAACTTTGTTTAAGCAGATGTAGTTTAATTTTTATTATCATGTACAAGAATAATTAAATCATGTCGCAGGCTTTTGAATGGCTTAAAAAATAAACCATCAGTACTGAGCAGTAGCCGTAGAACGAATAAAAAAGGACTACGTGTCACCATTGCTACATTGTACCACAAATGGCCGCTTTGTACTTTGAAATTACCGCACTCAAAACATACAATTGCATTCCCTAATCTATACGTCATACACATAAATGAAATTGAAGTGTCTGTTTGTAATATCAAAGCAACAGCTTTTTACCAAATGCATATGAAAGTATATACGGTACATATAGAAAAACAACCATTTTTTAAATTTTTGTCTGTCTGTCTGTTTGTTCCGAGTAATCTCCGAAACGGCTGGACCGATTTTGACGGGACTTTCACTGACAGATAGCTGATGATACAAGGAGTAGCATAGGCTACTTTATATAATTAGGGTTTAAATAATTAGGGTTCCGCGCCAAAAAATAAAAACCATGAAATCCAATACCTCCGCGCGGGTGAAACCGCGGGGGAGCAGCTAGTTACAAATATTGTGACATTAAACGCTGTAAACGAAGCGTTGCGGTGAACGTGTCGTTAGAAGTTCTGCCATACGGCCATTTCCCAATCGCTGCGGTAAAGCGGTAAAACTGACAGACACGCTGCGGTTTCGCTTCGGTTACATTTGCTAAGCGGAACGAGGCTTTTTTGCTTTTAAATGAAGCATTGGGACACTACCTCACATGGTTTCCGGCGTATATTGTGCAGCATTTTGAAACCGTGGATAATTTTCTAGCGATACTTGCTATTAGCTTTCCGCGTTTAGCTCCTAAGCGTACCTTAGTCGCGTGTTTAAATATGAGCAACCACAAATTTGGATTTATTCGTTGTGTAACTAAACGCTTAAACACTCATACCCGCGCACTAGGATTCCCTGTGTCGCAGGTGGCATGGACATACACAGATACACATCACAAACATCCAAGACCCGAGAACAAACTTTATGCTTACACAGAATCTGCTCCGGCCGGGAATCGAACCCGGGACCCTTCGCTTTGCAGGCAGGGTTACTACCTACTTAGCTACGGAGCCGTCATGCCGTTGTGTAACTCCATTTTATTGTGACATTTCTAATCATTTTAGCCGTTTATATTTAGACACTGTCTAGATAAACAGGCGTCTAAAAGTGGTTTTTTGTGGTAGCACGGACAATGTTGTTAATAAAAACTCAACAAAATCACAACGTAACATTGCGTTATTTCAATACAAAAAAATTATGTCTAAAAGAGCGCCTTAATATCTCAGGGCAACGCGCAATGCGGTGCCGCGCAGGTCTTTGTTTTTCATAGTTCTGAGTGGCACTGTAATAGTTGGATTTTCATAATGCTTACTATCAGGTCAATGAACTCGTCTTGTTATTCAATAGTATAAAAAGAAGGTGGTCAGATGAGCACTAGAAAGTTTTCTATAAAATTTTTGTTTCGTATTTGTTCGTAAATGTGTCTATTTTTAGTTCCATCCGGTTTTCCCAACGACCTTTGTCTTTTTTATGATATGATACCATCCCACACAAGCTCTGGCCATAAAGTTCATTTTAGGCATTTATGTAAAAACCTACGCTCATTGTTTGACTTATATCGTAACTTTTATCTGGACGCCCGCGCCGCTCGCCCGAATATTTTAGCTTCATTAGGTAATGAATACAAAATACACAAAAAATAAGCTTTGTAGAAATATTTTTTTACTGTTATTGTGATTTAGTAGGTATTAAAATATATTATTGACGCCTCCTAAGCCTAATACTAATTTCTAGTAGGTGCGGAAGTAAGGTTTGTAATTTTGAGCACTTGTGAAACCGCATTTCCAGGCGCCAAACATGCAGAAATGCTACTTCTATAAGGGGCACCTTAGACGTTCAAGCAAACGTACGTTTCCTTGTCAGAATAACAACGCTTTTGCGTCAAGCGCGCATTTCAAGTATCACGAAATCCGCGCTTGACGCAAAAGCGTTGTTATTCTGACAACCAAACGTACGTTTGCTTGAGCATCTAAGGTGCCTCTAATAATCAATCTCAGACGGTGACGTGCTAGAGTATGATGTCTAGGATGATTCACATTTAATATCACTAGAAACCCTCGTTCTATTCATCACCCTCTAATGACGTGTTAATTTAGCGTTTCTATGGAAACGAATC
Source organism: Crocallis elinguaria (assembly GCA_907269065.1). Lineage (NCBI taxonomy): Eukaryota > Metazoa > Arthropoda > Insecta > Lepidoptera > Geometridae > Crocallis > Crocallis elinguaria. The sequence continues at coordinate 1,677,965 of OU026079.1, read as the reverse complement.
GACATAAAATTTCTACGGACATGTATCGAAGTTGCGTTTCTATACGCACTTCAGTGAGAGCCGGCTATGTTTTGTTAGTGGTAGGACTAGCTCTTCTGCGAGTGTCCGTCTGGGTTGTTACCACCGATTTGCTCGTGAAGTCTGCCGCCAAGCAGTAATGTGCAAGCATTACTGTGTTCCGGTTTGATGAGCAGAGTAGCAAGTGAAATTACTGGGCTTATGAGACTTACTACCTAATGTCTCAGGGTAACGAGTGCACTGCAGTAACGCGCAGGCCTTTGTGTTTCATAGTTCTGAGTGGCACTGCAATTGTTATGAGCCGGCTTACCATCAGACAAACGACGAGCTCGGCTCGTTACCAAATAACATAAAAAATGTGATTATTCAGGTAATGGGTTACTGTGATCAACAAGCATCGTGTAATTGCAAACCACCCCTCATTTTAGAGGACGTCTAGGTTCTACAGAGAACTGATGATGATTCTTCAGTTCTGAGCGAGCTCATAACTCTGAAAGGTAATTTTGGTAAGTCTCATTATTAAAAAAAGCAACTGCGAGCATGTTTTCTTCTAAATGAACAAAACTCTGGATGCTCTCGGTAGCGTGAACCCAAGGGATTTACGCAAAGTAAAAATGTTAAAGTGGATAAAAAAACCATAGAGCTGTGTAGATGGAAGATATAAAATATTTTTTTTACTGCATTAGTAAAATTGTACGTGAAATAAACGAATTATATAAACCAACGAATTCAAGGTTTCCAATTGGAAACCTTAGTGTAGTGTTTTTTTTTTATGTTATTTGGTAACGGGACGAGCTGGTCGTTTGCCTGATGGTAAGCATAACGCCGGCCCATTACAATTGCAGTGCCACCCAGAACTTTGAAACACAAAGGCTTGCGAGGCACTGCAGTGCGCTCGTTACCCTGAGACATTAGGTATTAAGTCTCATAAGCCCAGTAATTGCACTGGATACTCTGCTCATCAAACCGGAACACAGTAATGCTTGCACACTACTGCTTGGCGGCAGACTTCACGAGCAAAGCGGTGGTAACAACCCAGACGGACACTCGCAGAAGAGTTAGTCCTCCCACTAACAAAATGTAATGTTAGTTTTACAGATACGGTTTGAAAGGTAACGCTTAATCTATTTAGATAAATGCATTTGATTAAAAAACTAAAATAATTAAAAGTTTTTTTTTTAAACTGTCATGGTCATCAACACTTTGAAAATTATCATTAAAAACGGGATATCGGAAACTCAAATCAAATAATATACATGGTAAATATCCCGTTTTTAATGATAATTTTCAAAGTAATTAAAAGTTGTTTAATTTATGCAAATATTTAAGAAATTCATCAAAAGCTGAAAGACAGACACTGTAGAACCTATAGCCTCCCCCACAATAGGAAGGTGGGCTTACACACTAAGCTTGGCAGGTGGCTTGGTGATCACGGTAGATTATTATGCAGACCGAGGAGAATTCTCCTGCCCATTCCCTGGATATTCCCTTATCCAGCTCAAACTACAACGGAAACTGATATCAAAAATCACCATAAATCATAAATTCGTCAAATCTCAAATATTTCACCAAATTCAAAAGGTCACTAAGTTTATTCGCGTTTAAGAATTCGTTTTCAGAATAATAACATAGCAGACACAATCCACAGACAAATTTCAAGATTCGCGTAATTTCAAAGCGATCCTTTGATGTGTAGAAGATAAAATTTCATATGCAAAATAAAATTAGAGGGTGGAGGCAAACGCGCACGCTAAGCTTAGCATGTCGTGCTTAATAAGCGTGCAAAAAGATGGCTGAGTGAAGTAATGGCGTGCTACCACGCATTAACGAACTCAACTACTCTACCTCTGTATTTCCCAATAGCTATAATTTGGGAGTTTTCAAGACGAGAGTGAATAGGTTTCTTCTAAGCAAGCGTGCTCCATCGTCGTCGTCGCTTAACATCAGGTGAGATCGTGGTCAAACGCAAGCCTATATAGGATAAAAAAACTACTCATTCAGAGTCCGCCTTTGCGTCCTGAAAGTAAGTAATGTGCTTCACACTTAATCCCGCATAAATTATATTCGTAGAAACTTTCCTGTATACTAGCTATGACCCGTGGGTCACCCACATAGCCTAACTTACTCCTTGTAACATTCGCTATCTGCCAGTGAAAGTCCCTTCAAAATCGGTCCAGCCGTTTCGGAGATTACCCGGAACAAACAAACAGACAGACGGAAAGACAAGAAATTTAAAAATGGGTGTTTTGTTGTACGTATCATATATACTTTCATATACATTTAGTAAAAAGCTGTTATTTTGATATTACAAACTGACACTTCAATTTTATTGTAATAAAATGAATATTACTTACATTGTGCGATCTATTTTATATATTGAATTATTTAATATAAACCTAGCTTACAATTAATAATACTAAAATTAAATGTATTTCAAAAGCTAATTCAACTTATTTCTTGATAACTCTTTACTATACATATATTACATTACTACATTATATTACTACTATAAATCCAAAACTCACAATGCCCGTCTGTTACATCTTCACATAACTGATTAAGTTTAATTTGATAGAGATTTAGAGAGACGGTTAATAGCTACTAGGTATGATAATTCCTATTCAAAACCGGTTCGTTTACTACCGGTTTCAAGACATTTCACGCTTCATTACACCTTGGAACCGTACTTATTATTAATGAAATCGTTGTAATAGTCCTTCTATTACATCCAAATCTACGAAAAAGTGAGTTTCACACCAATAGTACCGACCTCCGCTCTACAAGAAATAAAGGCTGATTTTTTCATCACTTTTTCGTCTGATGTGTTTAAACTAATGTCTTTGATGAGTGCAGGCAGAGTGTGGGGAATAAACTCCGTGAAAATTTGCAAAAGTAGCCCCAGAAATGGAAAAATATGACTGCAATAATTTTTGATGAAATTAGGCAAATTTAGTCTCGGTAATTTTTTTGGAAAGAAAAATACGTTCGTCGAGCCAGATTTGAACCTGCAATGCTTATTTGGAATATTGTTTGATCAGTCTACTGACTGAGGTATTCGTAACTCACTCTATGTTATTTTTAGATAGGGTGACATGGTAAATGCAACGTGAGCGCTGATATCCCGCTAGTTCAGGTACATATAGGTATTGAATGCAGTCGCTCCCTGATATTGTATAATCATAATCATACATTCAATCAATCAATTCATATACAACACATATACTTCAGCGTGTCTAGTTCTGAATTGCGCAGTAACAGGAACGGTAATCTAAAGTACAATAAATCGGTAGCTGAACCAACAAACCATTCGCTAAAACATAATACATTACCTCAGTAAAAGAGTTGAGTTTGAACAAATAATAAACGATTTTATTTTATTCATAAGAAATTGCTCTAAACAAACAGACAACTTGCCATTACCATCGACAACTCTTTTACCCTTTCCTCAAAAAATCTTCGATTTATCACCTCGACCCTTTCGAACGGGGTGTGATCCACGGATCGCAGTATATCATAATCTTGTGCCATAAATCTGTTGATATCTCACAACATAGCGACGTGCCGTGACAAATTCATGAATTTTCACGTAAATAAATATAGGATAAGGCAGTGTAGGTTCGATGAAAATTCGACGGCTCATGCATACAAATTCGTTACTTAAACTCGCAAAATTGCTTTGAGCCACACGCTGCTAATTTTGGTCGCAAGAAAGCCAGTAAGGAATCTAATGCTATTCTGTGAAAACCCTCCTAGGTAAGTGCCTCACCTTTTCACTCATATTTTGATGGCAAACTGTATTTGTGCAAGCGTAGCGCAAGTAGTAAGTTTTTGGTTGTGTGAGTTTAGTGTGCCAAGCGAAAAAGCACTTCCTGCAGGGCTAACATGCGCGCCATGACAAAATTCTGTCTACTGTTTTGTCTCGCTCTTTCTCTCGCGAACATGAGACAAATGCACGACATAAGCATCGAGAAAATTTTGTCACGGTGCGCATGTTAGCCCTACTGGCTCGTGTATTTTATTCTTTATTTCAATACAAATTAACTACCAAGTGTATAAATTCATTTACTACTAATTATTTACAATGAGTACATATATTATTTTTAGTCATAAATGAATTATATTTGACATTTTGTTGTAATGTTAATGTAGATACTTGTTTCATTTTCTGTCAGTGAAATAAAACGTGATCCTTGCTTTTAGGCGAACAACCAACACTCCTTATCACAAATGCTTTGGACAGCTCAAAGGAAATTAAATGAAACCTCCAAGGCCTAATAACAGTCAGTATTATGTACATATTCACTACTAAATCTCGATTACATACTATATATACATATACAAAAAATATTTGTTATCCAGTAGGATCTATAACCAAAACACATAATAGTTTACATCAGCCTATACCTATACAAAACAGGAAATCTTTTTTCCAACAGTGAAGTTCCACATGGTTCAAATTAAAATTAAAACGCCTCGCGTCGCTAACGAAGTTCCCATACTGCCTCTATTTTGTCTTAGTAATCCTTTCTGGGGCTAGCGGAGTTTTTGAGAAACAGCTAGGACAAAGGCTTCGTGTAATCTGCGTTCAAAAATAGAGGCTCAGTGTACAGCCTCACCTACTTTGTAATGAACCAAGGTTTTTTAGGCCAGGAATGGAGGAATATTGCTTTTTTAAGTTAGTTTACGCAAATAAGATGCAAATAACTATTACAATTATTCATCATCCTAAATTCAAATTAAAATTCAAAAGTCTTTATTCAAATAGGCCCCAAAGGAGCACTTATGGCAAAGGAGCACCTACTGGTCACGGTATCACGGTAGACACGTCGACAGCTGAACAATAGAGAAGTATGAATGCCTTCATCAAACGATTCTAGGCAAGGTTCACTAATCATTGGCTCATATCTTGCATCTTGGTTGCATCTTTTTTTTATGTATATGGTGGGTGGTGGTGGTGGTGGTGGAATTTTATGTCCAGAGTTGGCACATGTAAAAATGAAATTATTAAAAGTTTTGCAGATAGACTGATGCTGAGTGCTACACATCAATGTTGGGTGGCTATTGCCACCTAATAAGATGGTATAATTATCTAATTTCTTATTTTTTTTTATGTTTTTAATTATGTATCTCTGTGTCTGAAGTAAAGATATATTATTTTTATTATTATTACTCTAACCCATGAGGGAACGTCTTACTTTTTCTCTTCAAAATTATTTACGCCGCAATGAATCCTGACCGATCTCTATAATTGGAACCGATATTAAAAGTAGGTAGTTACATTTTTGCACATCAGAATTGGAGCGAGCAAAAAGTGTTTTATGCAACTAACCTACGTAAGAAATATATTTTATAGAGTTATCCGACACTAGCGGATGTTCACACAAATATATACTTGTAAGCCGGAAAGAAATACATCATATCAAGAATTTCGCAGTCAACATCGATTGCTCCCATAGCCTCTGGTCTAGATAACCAGAAGACGCAGGTTCGAATCTCGTTGGAAGAGAAATTTTTGTTATGTATATATTTGTGTAACCTACGTAAGCCCTAAAAGAACTCACCTAAAAACAGTCCGGAATTAGACCAAAAGGTACGAATACGTATGATACTGTACAGAAGTCGTAGAATGAATCAATGATTCAATGCAAGGCTCTTTGATCTTCATTCAGTGTTCATTTTTTATTCAATCCATTTGGAAGAACTATTGCCATTCTATTTTACTATCTTAGCCGGCAGACTTTATTTGCAGCTGGATTCTACAGATATTATTATGATTGGTGGGAGGGAGTAAGTAGATCAGTTTTGTAAAAGCACTCGCAGAAGAGTTAGTCCTACCACTAACAATAAATAAATATTGTATTTTGTTACCGCACATAACTGTATTGTCATCCAAACTACATACATATTTATAGAAACATACACACAGTATATGTGATCGGTCGATATTAAAAAACTTTCTTCACTACTGGCTTCGTGCGTATGGAGTTTAGTAAAGCAAAACATCATGTAAAATAAACGTTTAATGTTAAACTGCGCTCGTGTCACCATCGCGTCTACCACTTTAAGTAATAACCACGCCACGGAAAATGAAAATAGAGTCCGTCCAAGCGTTTAGCCAATTACCAACATACATTTACACTCGTTTGGCCGCTAAACTCAGCGGGATAAGGTATATTTTAGATAATCTGACGCACAAGAAGGAAGCGCCAAAGTGTTTTGGTAAAGTAGATGTGCCGTATCTGAAATTCAGATGGAGTTTTTCAGCGAAAGCGCAGAATAATAATGAAGACAGTAGCCCAGAGTGGTGGATTTGGACTTATTTTCGGATTAGAGTTGGGTAACTTCGTATCTTTTATGAGCTAAGTGGTACACAAATATTAGCTTTAATAACTTGTGTGAGAGAGTTCCGAATACAATAGATTTTGTATTTAAATTTAAAGTAAATGTTACGGTTACTGAAAGCCTTGCTGTTTTGGATGACCGCTTTGTTATTTAATCTATTACTTTGAAAAGGTTTGCTTTTGATCACTTTAATTCCGTGGCGAGCGCATAGTGGCAGGGCTTTATCTATACAAATAAATAAAATTGAAGTGTCTGTTTGTAATGTCAAAATAACAGCTTTTTACTAAACGCATGTGAAAGTGTATATGGCAACTATAACAAAACAATCATTTTTTTAAATTTTTGTCTGTCTTTCTGTTTGTTCTGGGTAATCTCCGAAACGGCTGGACCATATGCATCCGGCATTATTATATAATATAGCATAGATTAAACCATAGTTACTGAGGGTATACCGTGGCCAAAGTTTGGGCAGAAGCCAACACATCTACCGCCGTATGTTTTCAGTTCATTTTACATTTGATTTTGGATGGATGTCAAAAATAAGAGCGATTGTAAATTTTTATAGCTGGTAGTATTTTTTAAAGGACTGCATAGCCAAAGAGAATTATAAAATGTATTGCTGCCTCATTATCTATCATTCTTGATTTTGGGTGATATGCGACGTTTCTGAGCGAAGTAGTGCCAAACTGCATATTTCAACAACATATCATCAACGCCCGATAGCTAAAAAGCGGATTTGCCTACAATGTATTCGATTGATACAACAAAAAACTTTTAATTTTACTATTTTAATTTTGTACTGAATGACTAAATATTTATTTTCGAATTAAAATAACAAATTAATTTATAAAGTTTTGACATTATTCAGTATAAGATTAAAAACAACATTTGTTTCACCTACTAAAGCGATTATGACTTTGTGATAGTGACGTCCGCGTCGCCTGCAAATCTGTCCTGGTGGTGTAGACCACAAATTTTCATCTTGACGGTGGTAACTAGCCAGGCAAGCTCTAGAAATTTCCCTACTACCATGCTGTAGCTGCATCACGACGTAATTCCTTCATCGAAATCTCATCTCATTGTAGGATTCGAACCACCCACCTACAGTTTGGCAACCACTGTGCCATCATTGCCTCAAAAGCTTTTACGAACCAACGACCTGCAGATAGACTGGCGGCCTCACTACCTCTAATCTAAGCTATCATTATTTACTAAGCTTCATTATGTACTTAGCTTTTATGCCAACCGTTCCTAAATTCGGCAAGCGTAAAAAGAAAATCTTAATTCAAGGTAAAGGTGCGAAAAGAAATCAAGCAATAAAGAATCGGGGCCCATTTCCCGGATCAAATCAATACAACCCTTACCCATTTCACTTTTATCGAGATGGTACAGCATAAATATGGTGTGCAGTATCTCAAGTTGGTACTGCGCAATTTACTTACAAGAGTTACATTGAGTTAATTTATGGCGTCAATTGATATTATTAGGTGCTTTAACAAACGGGCATTACTGACTAACTCTTCTGCGAGTGTCCGTCTGGGTTGGTACCACCGCTTTGCTCGTGAAGTCTGCCAACGAGCAGTAATGTGCAAGCATTACTGTGTTTCAGTTTGATGAGCAAAGTAGCCAGTGAAATTTCTGGGCTTATTAGACTTAATACCTAATGTGTCAGGGTAACGAGCGCACTGCAGTGCCGCGCAGGCCTTTGTGTTTCAAAGTTCTGAGTGGCTCTCCAATTGTTATGGGCCGGCGTTATGCTTACTATCAGGCAAACGACCAGAACGTCTCGTTAAAAATTACATAAAAAAAAATTATATCCTTGACATTGCAACAACTTGGTAATTTTAACACTTGGCCCAGCAATCTCAACATCCCCCTTCGTCATTAAAATTACATTCTATGTGAGTGTCTGCAGAGGGTTGCCAGTATCTTTTTTTCTAAAGGCACTTCATATCGCGAGTTATGTTTACAATTTGTAAGGAACATAAATTGTTTCAGTTCAATGCTTGGCAATGTTTTATGTCAACCAAGATATTGCTCCGCTATTACTTAAATGTTATTCATTGGTATGCCATAGATAGATCTATGTGACACATTGATTCTGTTTTGTTTGAAATCTCAGCACATGAGCGGTTATGACGAATAATGCTTGCCGATTTTTTAACCTACTTCCAAAAAAGGAGAAGGTTATCAATTCGATGGGTATTTTTTATGTTTGTTACCTCAGATCTCAATCATTTATAAACCGATTTGGAAAATACTTTTTTGTTTGAAAGGATATACTTTCAGATTGGTCCCATAGATATTTCATCAAAATCGGTTCAGCAGTTTGTCACTGAAGTCGGTTCGTCGCTTTTTAAAGCAATTTTTTTCAATTTTCCGCCCTGCCATTGGCCCAAGGCTGTGCTACGAAATATTTGGCTTGTTTGACTAAACTCAGCAGATGCTGGCGGGGCAAAATGCACCATACAAACTGTGACGGCCGCCAGGGTGCCATAGTAAAAGTAAGGGTTAGATGACAATACTGAACAATGGGAAGTGTCAGTAGCACAAGTTGGCAACTTCCTATAATGTGTAAATGTTACAATCACTCACCAGACAACATTATTGATTCGTGTTTCAGTTTCACATTTTATCAACAGTTCCAATTGAGTTACTGCACCTATTTGTATACACTATAATACAGGTGCCAAAAGCAATTTAACGTTTATCGATAAACTAACATCATCGATACGGGAAATTGATTGATTAGCGAGCCGTCAGCGGCACACAGGGGTGATGTATCGTGTATTAGAGCAGGTATCAATATTAAATTAAAGTTGCTTATCGGTCATTAATACTTGTCAATATACACATAGGAAGTGACATGTGAAATAACTTACAAGCTGGTAATATACGCGTCCCTAGGTGATTATATTCACGAGTAATCAAAAGTCACTTGAAGTGGTGCCTATGATCTCCCAGGTCATATCACCTAGGTGATAATAATGGAATAGATCGTCATTTTGTAACTGTTCATATATATCACAGAACTCCACATCTTCATATAGTTCCAAGAAATTGTACCTAATATATTTCTGGTTTAGGCAAATTTCTACAATTCATGCATATCACAACATTAAAACGATAAACAGTTTATAGATCAGTAAAAGTAACGGCACTCTAACTGAAATATGTTATTACGTGTGTCGTTCGATGCAAGCGATACTCTAATCTAACCAAACGAAGTTCAATAAGTTACTTACGCAATTTGTAATATGACATATGTATGTAATATGACAACACGAACGTTCGACATCCATACTCGTAAATTTCATAAAATTATGAATAAACCTTTGAATTTTGATGGTTTTCGTGAACATGGTTGATTTACCGATCGTATTTTATTTCCGCAATTTCGAATTACTAGAATAAGACTAGACGCCCAGAACTAATATAAGTGCTTAGTTTTCTAACTAATATTGATATTAAAACAAGGCTATTTTCTTTACAGGTAAATTTTTTACGACGTAACTAGGAATCCTGGCAACGTAAAAACACTAAAGGTATTGTAACGTTACCTTCCTTCTCACGAACTTCGAACGGGTTCTGAACGCAAAGATAGATAAACCCTGTCCCCTATTGTTTTATCCGTGGGGTTTTTGCCCTTTTTCGCAATACGTATTGGAAAGACGCAACTAGTCACTACCTACAACTTCCATGAGCGCAACATGAGTCCATGTTGAGTAGTAAAATTAGGACCCACTTCAATCAGAGATATGTCGACATGGTCATTAGCCGGGAGACTTCCACTGCTGAACATAGGTCTCACTACATTGAATCTTTACCTGCCTCTTGTATCCTACGGCTTCTTGCTATTTGACCAGATGTTTGATCCACCTATGTTAAGGTCACCATTAAGGCTAAGATTTAAAGATGCGTCTGAGCATGGGTTGTTGCTTCCAAACTGTATAGAGTTATGAAAAATTGAAGCATGATTCCACGCTTAGATTTGTCTCTGAATCTAATAGTACGTATCACCCAACACCATTTTATAGCTTCGAAAACTTCATCTTATAGTCAAGTCTAATAAGTTTTCTAAAATTTAATTAAACTGCCCTAGAAACTTATCTAAAGTTATCTATCTACTTCGTTTTGGGATAAAATTACTCAGATCGTAAACTTATTAAGAGTTTACCAAGTTCAAGTATTTATAGCTTGAGAACAACATCAAGACTAAATTACGAAGAACCCAGCGCGTTAAAGATGAAGTCTTGAAGTAAAAACCAGTTTAGTATAGACACTGTATTAACAAAATCCGCCGTTGATGCTTATGAAATTGAAAGTTACATTTCTTGTTTTCTGCAACTTTTTTAACACACTTTTACTATATAGGTTTTTAAACTGTCATGGTCATCAACACTTTGAAAATTATCACTAGAAACACGTTATTTACCATGTATATTATTTGATTTGAGTTTCCGATATTTCGGCGCTGTTGTAAAACTACACAACCGAAATATCGGAAACTCAAATCAAATAATATACATGGTAAATATCCCGTTTCTAGTGACACTTTTACTACTACTACTTTACTTGATGTAATGTAATCTTGAAACTTGACAGTCAATTTGAATCTAATTTTAATTTTAAACGGCGGTAAACATAACATCGGCTCATAATAATTGCATTGCCTCTCAGATTTTTAAAAAACAAAGGCCTGAGCGTCACTGTTCTGTGCCCGTTGCATTAGGTATTAAGTCTCATATCCAATAAATTCACTAGTCAAGCCGATTAGTTTAAAATACTTTAGTCTAATAGTTGAACGTTAATCAAGTTAGTCTTTTAATTAGTCAAGTATATTTAATTCTGCTACAGATCATACTAAGTGGTTTATAACTTTATCTTAGTTACGTATTTACTAACGAATGCTTTTGTTTCACTTCAGAACTCATTTCCATAAGTTAGTCTGGAAAGTTAAAGTTGAGTTAACAAGTCTTTATTTGCAAATCCATTAAGTACATACACAATACAAACAGAAAAAGTATGACGATAAATATTTTTTAAAGATTTCGACCAAAACTTGTTGTTGTTTTACTCTCTAATTAACTAGTAGTTAGTAGTAGCGGTCTAGATAATCAGAAGACGCAGGTTCGAATCCTGTTGGACGCGAAATTTTTGTGATGTATATAATTGTGTGAACATCCGCTAGTGTCGGTAAACACTATAAAATATATTACATAACTAGTAGTATTCCAAAAAGTACAATAGTTATTTTTAGGCAAAAGACTGTAAAATTGATACTTTGCTGCCACTTAGAATTGCGCAAGTACGTGTATTGAAACCCGAGGAAGCGAAGGATTCTAAGATTGGAAGCCGAGCGAAACACACAATTTTTCACTTCACTACAGCGAGGAATGATTTTGTTTATCATTCGAAATCTGCGCACAAAAGTGCTTTAAATCCGCTAGCATGGAAAAGACGTTTTTTTTCCTAATATTCACATACTAGCTGTAAATGGATATACTGAAAACCTCAGACTCTCCAACTCTTTTGTTTATTTTAAGTTAGTTTAATATGTATATTTACAAATACCTTAATTGGGATGTTGACTGATTTTGGGAAAGTGTTTAAAACGATGCGAATGGGCCTAATATAACCCAAAATATTTAAAATTACTTTTTGAATACAGCTAATACTTTAATTTTCATGTATTTTAAAAATGCCATTTCAAGTTTCGCTCCAAAACGCCAATACTGGTCACGTGGTCGATGTGACGTCACGATTCCTGGCACAGATAACTATATTCACAGAAATCACTCTAAAATACTAGCCAGAGAGAGCAATATACTCATTGCGATTGAGAAAGTGACGTCAAGCGCGTTTTATGTCACGTGACTTCGGAGTGATGTGATTACATTTTGATTATTAAATTAAAATTATATGCCTTAAAAATAAATAAAAATATTGTGTTTTATAGGATTTCTGTCACCAAAACTACCGTTTCGCGGCAAAATTATATTTTTATTTTAATACAGTCAACATCCCAATTATTTCAAAAGATATTCGTATGTTTTGCTAAGTAAGTAATTCTAATTGATTTGTAACTCTATATGTACTCATAAATTGTTTTTGTCAGCTGCGCCCTGCCGTTTCTTGTAACATTAAACGTGACATTTGACGGTGCTCTAGTTCAGTATTAATTATCTAGCACATTTAAATGTGCAACCTCGCCAAAAATATGTCATTGACATCATGTTGCATGTGCAACTTTTAGAAAGGGCACAGTAAAAAGCGATTTAAAAAAAATAAATGACCTGCTTTTATATATGATGTAATCGATTCTACTCTCGATTCTGAAGAAACTACTTTCAGGGTTTCAGTTATTTAATTAACACCTTGTATATTTTTAGAGTACGCTTTAACAAATTAGAATAATATGAGAAGTAGTATTTATGAAAGAGGTATTGTATTTACCAAAATCTGTCTAGAATCTTAATGTAGCCTTATGCTACGAATCAGCTACGACTACATGGAACATTTACAGTCTACGCACGACGTAGTTTCTGTGTAGCTCTGGGGCTACGATTCCTCGTTTCAAATTCAAAATACTTTTATTATTTATATGGGCCCCAAGGGAGTGCTTTTTTTTTTGTTTATATTGTTTGGTAACGAGACGAGCCGGTCGTTTGCCTGATGGTAAGCATAACGCCAGCCCATAACAATTGCAGTGCCACCTAGAACTTTGAAACACAAAGGCCTGCGCGGCACTGCAGTGCGCTCGTTACCCTGAGACATTAGGTATTAAGTCTCATAAGCCCAGTAATTTCACTGGATACTCTGCTCATCAAACTGGAACACAGTAATGCTTGCACACTACTGCTTGGCGGCAGACTTCACGAGCAAAGCGGTGGTAACAACCCAGACGGACACTCGCAGAAGAGTTAGTCCTCCCACTAACAACACTGTTCATGAAAGTTAAATGTATCTAGACACACACATCAAGAACGGGTACCACCTAGATGCCCGTTCTAGTTTTACAACCGTTTGAAAAGAAGGTTAAAGAAACTCGTCCACATTCATTTTCAAAATTGTTCTTATTGTTATTGTTAAAAATGTAAGCTATATTATTAATAACTATATAAACTAGCGACCCACCCCGAATTCGAATAATTTAAGACTTTCATATTATTTCATAGAGAAACATTGTGTCGCAAAGGAGCCACACGACATAACCACGTAATTGTCACGACATTGTCACGTGATTGTCACGACATAACCACGTGATTGTCACGTGATTGTCACGGCATTTTCACGACATAACCACGTGATTGTCACGACATTGTCACGACATAACCACGTGACTATCACGACATTGGTTTTTATCTAGTTTTATTAGACTGTGAGAAAACTTACCCAGAGTAAAAAAAAGTTCGGATCCTCAAACTCTTATTTATATAAATATTTTTCTCCAAACCTTTGTATTGACATGCGGTCACGCCTTTGAAGGCATAATTTATAAAAAAATAACGTGACATCAAAAGGTATCCAGAACAAGGTCAGAAACTCCGCTTAAAGCCAATTCTAAGATGCTTCCGGTAAAAATCCTCACGAGAAAAAAAAAGTTATTAAAAAATTACGGTTAAGTAAGAGTGCAATTCGAGCTCTAAGTGTTCTGTATTAAATTCTGCGAAAAATAAAAATGTAATAAATATCATTTATTTTTGTCATCTCTAAGCTGTTCTTGCTTTGTAAAGGGATGACTTACTGTGGTTGATTACAATCAGCATTATGCTGAGTTTGCATACCGTTTTGTGACATTCTAGAAAAATTGTTGGCATACCAGACAACATGTTAAGTTTAGAGTATTCCCTATTCTATTCTATATTGCCTGGCTGGCCACAAATTTCAAGTAGAGAATTTACTCCCAAACAATAATTAATATAATATATCACATTGTACAAATGCTTGAAAATTGACTACCGTTCACACAGATATGCCAAAAAATAAATACAAAAATTCCTTGGCTCAACTCCTCACAGTGCTCTAGACTTCACAGTATCTGCTAACTTTTATTTATTACTATCTTTTTTCTACTTACTGCAATAGAAAATTATAATTTCCTATCTATATAAAATAGAAATAAAAAATATGTACGCACAAGGAACCCTAAAATATCCATCACCGCCACGCTTCTTGAAAGTGGTAAAAGACAGAAAATGTGGATATTTTCCCCAAGGCGTCAACTTGAATTTCCTTCTGGTGAAAAAAATAATTTACGCAGATCAGTTTTTTTAGAGTTCGCGGTTTTACGGGAATTACCGATGTTGTTATAAAAAGTTGGGTAATAAAGCAGGTCTGACGGGTGTAGAGGGTAATTTTACGAACAGTGCAGATATTGCCAACATTGGCAGAAGGAGAATGGTTGCGCAAATTTATTTTTTAAAAACATCGTTCTAATGATTGTTTTTAACTAGCTGCTGCCCACGGTTTCACTCGCGCGAAGATATTGGATTTCATGGTTTTTATTTTTTTTTGCACGGAACGTTAATTCTTTTTCTACAATAAAGTAGCTTTAGCCTTGTAAAATCAGTGAAAGTCCCGTCAAAATCGACCCAGCCGTTTTGGAGTTTACCCGGAACAAACAGACAGACAGACTGACAAAAATTTTAAAAATGGTTGTGTTGTTATATGTACCGTATAAACTTTCATATGCATTTGTTAAAAAGCTGTTATTTAAGGTTATGGGCTTGCGTTTGACCGCCATCTCACGTGATGTTAAGTGTCGATGCGGTCGACGATGTAGCACGCGTGTCCAGAAGATACTCGTACCTATTCACTCGTATTATTATAACGTTACTACGGGAAATATGGTTTGTATTTTTTTGTTTACTCTATCCTTTTATGTGAACTTCTGAAGATAATATAATAATGTAATAATGAAACAGACTTTGTTATTCGAAACATTCTCTTCTTGTTATATTTGCGGACAATTTGTATGAACTGACTTAAATTATTACAATCGCTTAGTCCTCTTACGCTCCCACTGCTGGGATACCGGCCTTCTCAGAGAGAGAAGTATGGGCCATAATCCATCACGCGGGCCCAGTGCGGCTTGGTGGATGTCAGATGACCTTGAATTTTGTGGTTCTAGAACATGCCGGTTTCCTCACGATGTTTCTTTTCTCTTCACCGTTTTAGAGCGAGTGTGAATAAGCCACACATAACTTGATATAAGTCATTTATGCGGGCCGAGTCGAGATTCAAACTATGGTGCGACTGATTGAAAGTCGCACAAGTTCCCACTCGGCCACACTCGCTATCATATATTACAATATATATCACAACTACTCTCAATTACCTTCAATAGACAGGTATTGGAATCTGTATCCACTCCACCCTGATGGATCACTGATCTAATACCCACAACCCTACTGAGTTGCGAATGCTCAAAAGAATTCCCCGGGTGACTTAAAACATCCCCAAAAATGGAGAAAACCTGTTCTTAAAAACTGTGCTACAATATGAAAAAAGGTTCTCGATTTGCAGCTTTTATACATTACTGTTTGGCCTTGTTCCTCGGAGGTTTTGCGTTTTAATACAAAGTATAAACAAGGTAGGAGTTGTAAGTAAAATGAAATTGTTTAATGCAGACCCTTTTCATACACGGGTAAATGAGATGTTTATTCGTATCTCTGGAAGCTCTTTAGGGCATGGCTTCACAATGATACTAAAAATAATCACACCATTCGATTTACATGAATTATTGCTGCAAGTTTTTCGCCCGCTCTAGAAGATTGATATTTTTATTCCTATATTATACAGATGATTACATTTAAACAAATTATTTTATTTTATTTTTTTATTTCATTTATATTATTTGATTTAAATTATGCTGAGTATTTTAGACCGCTAAGCCTTCAATGAGGACTAGATCTTACGCTGACGACAGTCAAATAGGGAAAAAAGGCTTTACATAAAACCATAGCAAAATCTATATATTTAATTTGTGGCGGCAGGAAAAAAACAATTATTTCTGAAAGCGATATTGTTTCCAAAAACACGTTATCACAAAATTTACTGCAACGAAAAAAAACCTAAAATACTTTTGTGATCTAAGTATGTCTGGTAACGCGTATTGCTAAAATTAAGAAGAATAACTTATCACACTACATTTTGAAGCTTCACCCGTACTTATAACAAATGTGAAAGGGTGTTTGTACACTTGTTGGTTTGTCCTCATTTCACGCAGCAATATATGCTAAGAAATACTTATGTGAAGTGAGACTGGAGCTATATTTTGGATATCGTTTTTTGTCGAATTCAAGGGACAGTGCTATAATTATTATATCAGCGGCGCGAGTACGGAAGTCGGTTCGATAAATTTGTCGAACCGAAAAACTCGATAAATTTATCGAATGTTGCGAGTACCGAAGTCTGAACGTAAAGTATTGTAGTAGCTCTATATTCTCTTTGGATTCGACCTAGCTTTTCGATAACTTTTGTCGATTGTTTCGAAGCTCGATAAATCCCACTTCATCGATTGGAACTGTCAATTTTATCGAATATTATCGACCCGAATAGATCCGTACTTGCGCCGCAGTAACATTTAAACTTTCGGGATTCGAATATATTTTTTTAATTAGTCTCGATAAAAATACAGGTTCTTATTTACCTTGACGTTTCAATCAAGTTGTATTAATCGTGGTTACGAGAAGACTTGAAGACTCAACGCCGAGGTAAATAAATACCTGTATTCTTATCGCAATTAATTCTTTCTTGAAACACATAGTACAAATATTCTTTGAAGAAAAAACCGTTTTATACGTCATAACATTATGTTTCTTCATTTTCAAACATACTTCCTGTTCACCACTCAATTACAGTTTTACAATAGTAAATATCAATAAATACCTTTCTACCGCGTTTTACTTGGAAAAAAGCAATCTCACCTGTAAGTCGATAAACGAAATTGAAGGATCATTTTTAAAAATATCCTCTTCCTGGCCGTATTTCGCTATACATCGGGGAAGGATGGCCCAGTTATGCTATAATCTTTACCCTGCAGTGGCATCCTAAGACATAGTGTACATTATTCCGTAGGATGACTTATTTTTTTTCATTTATTTAGCAACCAGTCACTTTACCATTATAATTTAATATGTTTATCTACGAAAAAATGGTAACCTAGTACTTAATATAAAAAAAATAAAAATTTGGATATATTTTGTTTGTTACTCAGTCACGCTGAAAATATTTATTGGATTTTCCTGAAATTAATCCCAAAAACTATGTTTAATATTTTCATAACTTGGATTAACACAAAAGATACTTTTGCACTCTGAAATCACTTCACACCTCCATTCCATATAACGAAGAAAGCGTAGAGGCTAATATTAGATTTATAGTTACACTAGCTTCTGCCCGCGGTTTTCACCCGCGTTCCCACAGGAACCGTCAAACCGATCTGTCAAATTAAATCAAATTGTCAACATTTTAAAACTTTATTAACAGCTGTCAATGTCAATTTTATGTCACACTAACTTCTGCCCTGGGTTTTCACCCGCGTTCCCACAGGAACCATGCGTTTTCCAGGATAAAAAGTAGCCTATGTTACTCTCCGGTCCATAAACTATATCTATGCCAAAAATCACGTCGATCCGTTGATTCGTTACTGCGTGAAAGAAGGACAAACCATCAAATCAACAAACACACTTTCGCATTTATAATATTAGTATGGATATGGATAGTATGGATTCTTCTTTTTGGCTCAGGCATAGTTCATTTTAATTAATGTAAACAGACAATAAATCATATAAAACATCACGCTTATCTACATTACTAATAGCTTACAGATCTGGTAAAGATCGTTTACTGTTTTTACTGTATTTTTAAGATAGCGTTCTGTACGAGATTACACTGTGGCGAGATTTGTTACGAGGAAAATAAGGTTTGATGTCGAAAGTGGCAATATGAAAATATTCTGTTATCATGTTACATTCTTAGAAAACTAGAATTCTACTTTGATGTTTGCTTATCAAGTTTTAAGTTTGAATACAAAGTTAGAGCTTTTCTCAAGGTTTATTTTTCTGTTTAATTTAGAAATATTGGAAACTTTAAAATATTATACATGGCAAATATTTACTTTATTATTATTACTAGCATCTGCCCGCGGTTTTCACCCGCTTTCCCACAGGAACCGTGCATTTTTTCGTGACAAAAAGTAGCCTATGTTACTCCCCGGTCCATAATATATCTACGCCAAAAGTCACGTCAATTCGTTGCTCCGTTACTGCGTGAAAGAAGGACAAACCAACAAATCAACAAACACTCTTTCTTATTTATAATATTAGTAGGATAGGATTAGTAGGAAGTAGAAAATAGGATAGTTGGAAGTAGGATCACCATCACTTAACATTAGGTGAAATATTAATCAAAACACTAATGTACACAGAACCAAAATTTCTTAATGATACATCCATTTTCACAATCACTAAAAATAAGGTAAAAAACACACCAAGGTCGACTTCTGCAAAAAATGGGAACTGACGTAATAAACCCAATTGCGACACAACTCAAATGGACTACTAATTCGAACATTTACAAAGTACCTTCGGAATGATTCACAAATGTAATGAATAAAATTTCGCCTATCGCCGGCGTGCGAACGCGTTTTAAATATTAAACTGGTAGCTTACACGGTTGTACGACGAATTGCGATTCCTGTAGGAAACGTTAAGTTCCTTGAAATGAAAAAACACCTTATACACCGGTTGGTCTTTCTGTTTATTTCAAAAGCTTATACTTCTGCTCAACGCACGAAATTAATGAAATCCTACTAATATTATAAATGAGAAAGTGTGTTTGTTGGTTTGTTTTCCTTCTTTCACGCAGTAACGGAGCAACAGATCGGCGCTATTTTTGTCATAGATATAGTTTATATACCGGAGAATAACATAGCCCACTTTTTATCCCGGAAAAATGCACGGTTCCTGTGGGAACGCGGGTGAAAACCGCGGGCAGAAGCTAGTAAAAAATAAGTAGTAACAATCGGAGTAAGCAATCGCTACAAAGCAATGTCTGATGGTAACGAGCGCACTGCAGTGCCGCGCAGGCCTTTGTAATTCAAAGTTATGAGTGGGACTGCAATTGTTGTGGGCCGACGTTATGTTTACCATCAGACAAACGACCGGCTCGTCTCGTTATCAAATACGATAAAAAAATAAAAAATCTCTAACACTTTCGCTTTACCTCTACAAAAAGTTCAGATCGTATCCAAACTATCTTAAGATTTGTTCAACTAAATGCTTTCGCCAATAAAATCCTCCTAAGCCCTTATAACGTACTGGAAGCAAACACACCTATATATAATAGAACTGAAGAGAAATCCGCTCGGGGAGGCCCGCCCTAAACCAATAGCTCCAAAAATCATTCACTTTCGCAGTCAGTGACGGGAACCTTTAGAAAAAGATTTCTTGAAGAGGTCGATGCCCAATTTTACTTAATACTTTCAAGTTTAAGGAAGCCTTTTAGGTCTTATTGCTCAACAAATCGAAATAACTTTTTTTATATTTCATATGTAATGTTAAGGTTTGACTTTTTTGCTGGTGGTTTTTAATACTATTTGGTAAAGATACGAGCAGATCGTTTGCTTCATGGTAATCATTAACGCCGGCTCATAATAATTGCAGTGCCACTCAGAACTTTGAAACAAAAGGCTTGCGCGGCACTGCAGTGTGCTCATTACGTGCCAGTACTCTCTAACCAAGTAGTAACCTATGAGTCATAATTGCTTCAAAATTGGAGATCGATCCACCTTCAATTTCAATGGTTAACTTTGGAAGTATTATAGCACTATGCCTTCCCGTGTCTACCACGTCTTGGAGGCTGTAAACCAGCGCTCGCAGCATCGCGACCCAGTCAACCTAATCCTCACATAAAATTGGGGATGAAAAAAATCGTAATCGAAGTTCCGGCCAGGTCGTAACTCCGCACTGTCACTTACAAGGGGTTGTAAGAGAACGACTGCGATGGGATCTCGGACCTCTGTGGTTTTTGATGAATACGCTTTTTTTGAGAAAGATTTAAATTGAGATATCCTATCTTTAGATGAAGGTTTTATAATAATTTTGCTGCAGTGTGCTCGTTACCGTGAGACATTAGGTAATAAGTCTTATAAGCCCAGTAATTTCACTACTCACATCGAACAGGCTACACGGTCAAAGCGGTGGTAGCCACCCAGACGTATAGTCACAGAATAATTAGTCTTACCATTCGGTAAATGTTAAAAGCGGGATTAAATCTGAACGTGTTTTCCGAGACACCTATATAGTGTTACCACAAAACAACAATTTTTAGTCGCCTGTTTAGCTAGACAGCGTCGAAAGATAAACGTCAAAAATGATGAGAAATGTCACAACAGAATTGTGTCAGACAACGGTTACACACTATATAATATACTTAAATCAGGATTTGTGGTTGCTCATATTTGATCGCACGACTAAGGCATGTTTAGGCGTTAAATAGTGTTTAACACAGGTTTAACGTGTGTTTAATTTTTTTGTGGTAATACCCTTATTTTTAGCGAGTGCCATAGGTACACTATGTTATGATGGAAAACGAAAAACTTTTCGCGCAAACAACTTTATAACTTTATCTGAGGGGTCGGAGCTAAGATAGAAATTCCTCTCCTTCATCTGGTAAGTGAATCTTAACTGACTAGTGGTAGAACTTACTAAGAGATTCCGTCTGAGTGGATTTGCACGTTTTATTGCTATCAAGCAGTAGTGTGCAATGTAGAATTCTGGTTTCTAAGTCAAAATTTTGTTAGTGACCAACATGAGAGATGGATGGTTATTTTTCTAATTGGAAAATTCTTAGTTTTTACACGACTGCACAAAAAAGAATTGTTAATGTAAAATAATAGTAATGTTGTTATTAGGGTTCACGTATGTATGTAAGTATATATGTGAGTTTCTTTAGTCCACCATAACTTTTAAATGTATCTTTAGAATCCTTACATCATCCCAAATGACATTGGCTAGGGCAGCCGTATTTTTTATGTTAATTTTTGTTACACCGGTATGTTTAAGGCTACAAATAAATGTATTTTCTTTCTTTCTTTTTTTAAGTATAATTTGATTTAATTTGTTGTTTGTAAATTTCGTGCAACTACTCTAAATCAAACATAATTCGAACTTTTTTTACAGAAAGTCGCGTGTTGACAACACGCGCGTCTGAATACGACGGTCGCGTGTGTAACTCACAAAAATACGACCGAATATTTAAATTTAGACAAATGTTACCGATTTTTAGGTTAAACATGATGCTTAGCATCGCAACAGCGTCGAAGTATCAGATGCTCATCGCTCAATAATAATCACGGTAAATACCTCGTCAATACATGAATTAGTAAAACCGTGCAAGTTTAAAACTGTCTTTATTACGTTACTTCACAGTGTAACCCCATTCCTCATAATAGGAATAATAGCTAAGACTAAAGCACTTATGTTAATACCACAACTGCTATTCTCATGAATAGGAACGCAAGTTTCTAGAACATAATTCCTCTGGGTTTCATTTAGTGAGCAACGGGAACCGTGCAGCTCTAATCTCGTTAACCGGGTTACCCGGTATTGTAGTCCTTGTACGTTCAAATTGCAATGGCAAAATTGTTAATGGCTGTAACATAAATTGAAAACAAGAGTAAAGTATGTTTTAGAGTTAGACGTAGAACAGCATATAGATTGTACCTAAGTCTGGGTTGTTACCACCGCTTTGCTCGTGAAGTCTGCCACCAAGCAGTAGTGTGCAAGTTCCGGTTTGATGAGCAGAGTAGTCAGTGAAATTACTGGGCTTATGAGACTTAATACCTAATGTCTCAGGATAACGAGCGCACTGCAGTGCCGCGCAGGCCTTTGTGTTTCCAAGTTCTGGGTGGCACTGCAATTGTTATGGGTCGGCGTTATGCTTACTATCGGACAAACGACAAGCTCGTCCCGTTACCAAATAAAAAAATTAAATAAAATAAAAATAAAGATGACCACATTGTTAATGGGGGTTACCATAATATTACCACGCTTGGTGATCACAGTACTCGCAGATTATAATGTTGACCAAGGAGGATGGGTATTATGAGGGGCTTCATTTATATTTTTTATTTAAAATTGGCTTCCAACAGAAAAGGACGTCCTTTTTTGAGCACAATTTGGAGAGTAAAGATTTGGTTGACTCCATCACCATGTAAGATAAATAGCTAGGAAAAGTAAACAACATAAACTAAAATAACTAAATAAAATACACACTAATTTATTTACAATCTTAATCTAATAATCCGCTACCAGTAGGCAACGTTCCCAAAATGCTGACAGCATTGCCACGTTGAATGGCAATGCTTAATCTTTGACCTAAGTAGAGGCCAGCATTTTGGTCACGTGTGGCTTCGACCAGACGAATAGGAATATTTAAAAAGAGTTTGTTTGCTTTCTCGTATACATTGTCAAGAAACCTATACATAATTCTGGCCTCTTCTCGCGGATTTGCCCGCGTGTTATACGTTATAGTCTATATGTAATTCCATAATCTAAACTATCTACATCCCAAATTTCATCAAAATCGGTTTTAAGGAGATACAAACTTTATCACACATACTACACACAAACTTTTCCATACAGATTCCATACAAAAAAATAAAAACCATGTAATCCAAAATCTCCGCGCGGGTGAAACCGCAGGGCAGCAGCTAGTTTATAATATTAATAGAATTGTTCATACTACTATAGTTACTACCACATTAAGAACAGGGGTTTTTACCATAATAGGATAGAGTTTCGACACTCAGATATAGTGACGGAAGTGGTCCAATATGGTAAGCAAACCTACAAATGCAATAGAACTGGCGAGGTGCTTGGCGGTAGACTTTTATTTTGAGGGTGGTAACAAGCCTGTGGTGCAAGTACGGATCTTTTCGGTCGATAAAATTCGATAATATTCGATAAAATTGACAGTTCAAATCGATAAAGTGGTTTTATCAAGCCTCGAAACAATCGACAAAAGTTATCGAAAAGCTAGGTCGACTCCAAAGAGATTATAGAGCTACTACAATACTTTACGATCAGACTTCGGTACTCGCTTACTTACTTCGGAACATTCGATAAATTTATCGAGTTTTTCGGTTTGACAAATTTATCGAACCGATTTCCGTACTTGCGCCGCTGGTAGGCTTGCTACCATGCTTAAACTTCCCCTGCCTTACGATCAGACGATTTAGACTAATGACCGCGATGTCAACTCTATACTTTTTTAAGAAAAAAATTTTCTTTCAACGTATAATACCTCCTATAACTTTCCAATTTACAGCCCCATTTTGCCTCGCTAGCTTGATAATGCACTTTTCGCCTACGTAACTTTAAAATCGGGCAATATTCACAAGCTGTTGAAGTGTAAGCTGAAAAGCGAAGCCTCTAGACTACCTAATAACATTTTAATAATAAACTTGCGTTCCGCTTGGAACGACGGAGATAGTGATGATGTTTAAGTCATAAGCTGCGAGCGCAGGTTATTGGTTTAAAGTTCTCTTTCTTAGTACGTCGACGGCTCCGTAGCTAAGTTGGTAGTAACCCTGCCTGCAAAGGGTGGTCCCCGGTTCGATTTCCGGCCGGGGCAGATTTTGTGTAAGCATAAAGTTTGTTCTCGGGTCTTGGATGTTTGTTATGTGTATCTGTGTGTGTCCATGCCACCTGCGACACAGGAATCCTAGTGCGGGCGTATGAGTGTAAGCGTTTATTATGTATTGATCCAGCAATGTTTGTTACAGAAAAATCAAGATTGTCTTTTTTTGTACAAGTAATAAACGTTATAAGTATCCAGTTGAATTAAACCAGTAAACAAAAGTGTTAATAGTCAAATTATGCCGAACTAAAAAATCACACTAAATAAATATTTTTAGCAAGACAGTCCACCTAACTTAATTTGTGTCATAACAGCCTCCACGTACATTCTAGAGTTATTGAAAATAGATAGAAAGTGAACCTCTTTTCACTTAAAACTTGAGCCAAAGCTAAAAAAGCAAAGATTTATTACGGATTCTCGCGACTACAAATCAACCGTGCCTTGAATTTGTGTAAATTATACTAAATGTGTGCAGTTTTTTGGCCATTTACTGCATTATGCAGTTATAAAGTCAAATATGAGAAATTTGCATTTAAAATTAGTGAAATGTACACGAGTGTAGAGCGCTTGTGTATTATTGCTGGCAATTGTTTAATTAAAAATGTTTTGTAGTTCAACACACATATTTTTGTATTCGAGTAGGTAATTAATAAATATGGTATTAAAAGCGTGTTTTGAGTTAATTTGTACAACATCGCATTTTACTTAATGTAACTGTTTTTTTTATGGTTGTACTAAGTGCTTATGGAATTCAGTAAAAATGTATAAAACTAGTTATCTTTTGTGTTCTTGTAGTTTATAAACCATTTGATTAAAAATATAAAGAACACCATAAAAACGTGGCAGTAAGTGTACCAAGTTTGGTTTACAAAAAAAATGTCATTCGCAATGCATTTTTTTAAACGGAGGAGTTTCTTAAGTCAACCAAGTTATATATCTTATTAAAAAAAAGGAGGAGGTTCTCAATTCGGATATATTTGTTGTTATGTTGCGATGTTACTCGATTTCGCCGTCAATAGAGAACCGATTTGATTCTTTTTTTATGAGTAGGGTGGGTACATTTCAAGAATGGTTCTTCAATAAATTACATAAAATTGTACTATATTTAAGGGGCAAATGAGGGGATGAATTTCTTATATCGCGATATCTTCAACGAAATCGTTTCCCGCTTTTTATAAGCATTTTTTTGTATTCGAACCCTTTTGATGAGAACTTGGCCTTCTCTTACGTTTTTACTACAATTGGATTAACACCGGATGCGGAGTACTCTAAAGCGAGCGACATTAGACGTGAGTCGCCTATCTACAGAGTCTGCCGAAGAGTGAATTGCGTCATCCTTCGATTGCCAATCTAGATTGTTTATTTTTCTGCCAGACGGATTGTCAAGTGTTAGGATGGTTTAAATCTAGTTAAGTCTACAAATAACAGCGAGTTCAATTCCGTTTTAAATTCTATTTTGAATAAAGTTTTACTTTATCATCACAATATAAAGTAAATAATCAAATACATAAACATTAATCGTATTATAAATGCGAAAGTGAATTTGTAGTTTTGTGTGTTTGTCCTTTTTTCACCAACCAAAGGACATGCTCCTTTGTTTGGTTGTCGTGATTTTTTGCATAGAGATAGTTTATGGTGAGTAACAAGGACTTTCTTTTTTCACCACCACCACCACCACGGTGGGACCACGGTTTAATACCTCTTAACGTCGACCACATGGTTGCATAAAAACAGCTGGGAAACAGAAGTGAAAAGTTTATTCTGTAAAAAAACAGAAACAATTAGGTACCTACTTTTTAAAGCACATTCAAATGCAGCTAAAACCGCATAGAACCAAAGCACAAAAGTATTCTGTCGATACAATAAACACGGACCACTAAGCCAGCAAACACTTTAGAATCGGGAAGGCAATCGAGGAAGGCTGACGTAATCCCCTCTCTGGCAGATAACCGACTCGCGCCTAATCTGCGCCCACAACTCTCTTCTCGCGTTTTGTGCTAATCCATCAACAAACGGACAAAAAATGTCCTGGTTACAGTTTTCTTGGAATTCTACGCTAAAAAGATCATTTGCGAACTGCGTACTTACGGCCCAGCAGAAATCTTTGGAGATTGGTTTTAACTTTCAGACTTTCATTTCTATAATTGTTACAAGTTTTTGTCCGTGGCTTCGTACGCGTGGAATCGGAATAAATGTTAGTGAAAGATTTTTTAGAATCTTACTAGCGGTTCAGAAGTTCAGCGGTAACAAATAAACAAACTCTACTACTTTATATATGTAATGAAATGAAATAGTTTATTTTTCTAGATTTAAATCCACAGTGGTAGGACTATAACTGTTCTGCGAGTGTCCGTCTGGGTTGTTACCACCGCTTTGCTCGTGAAGTCTGCCGCCAAGCAGTAGTGTGCAAGCATTACTGTGTTCCGGTTTGATGAGCAGAGTATCCAGTGAAATTACTGGGCTTATGAGACTTAATACCTAATGTCTCAGGGTAACGAGCGCACTGCAGTGCCGCGCAGGCCTTTGTGTTACAAAGTTCTGGGTGGCACTGCAATTGTTATGGGCCGGCGTTATGCTTACCATCAGGCAAACGACCAGCTCGTCTCGTTACCAAATAACATAAAAAAAAAAAAAAAAAAAAAAAAAAAATTACTGGGTTTATGAGACATAATACCTAATGTCTCAGGGTAACGAGCGCACTGCAGTGCCGCGCAGGCCTTTGTATTTCAAAGTTCTGGGTAGCACTGCAATTGTTATAAGCCGGCGTTATGCTTACCATCAGGCAAACGACCAGGTCGTCTCGTTACAAAACCTAAATAAAAATAAAAAACACATGCATATATACTAATATTATAAGGTTAGGTAGGTACATCTCTTCAATGTTTTGAACACGTTACACCTAGAATAAATCGGGCTCTCAAATGGAGCTATTGGAAGGCACAAGACACTTTGATCTTCAGGGTGGTAGCATTCGAACTACCATCGACACTACTCCGGAGCTATCTTAGTTTAAAACTATTTCAGTGTTAGGACCCTATTGCTTTTACCGCATAATCGTCTGTATCAAATAAAATACATTAATTTAGAACAAAATTAGCAAATAGATAACCTATGTGCCTAAAGTGGGATCCATCTATCAATGGTCTAACAGCTAGCTAATACATAAATAGCCGGCCCCTCACTAGGTGGACCGATGACCTTGTCAAAACCGCAGGGAACCGTTGGATGCAAGAGGCGAGTAGTCGATCCAAGCGGCGTTCTATGAGGGAGGCGTATGTTCAGCAGTGGACGTCTTCCGGCTGATGACGATGATGTATGAATACATAAATAAACACTACATCTAACCTAGCTACAAAAACAGTTGGATAATCTAACGTGGCTCTGTAACCTTGTTTCTCTTAAACTAAGCTTACAAAGAACAAAGAATCGGAGACCTTGAAATTGTCAGTCTCTATTTATCTTCAAAAGAGACTGTAAAAAGTGTTAACACCATTAAAGTGTTTTCTTTCAGTAATCAAAGCGTTCAGGTGAACAACTCGGGTAACGGAGTCATTCTATTTAATGAAATTAAACCTTTTCTAAAAGAACTTTTTCAATTAGACGCTGAGTGTTTCTTATTGTTTGTTGCCAGCTCGTTGTTGTTTCACTCCAAACCTCTTTTTAACTATTAATTTGGTGTAGTTTTTCTTACGAGTTTTTTTTATTTAAATGGATTCTATTTTTAATCTAATTTGTAATATTATAAATGCGAAAGTGTGTGTGTGTGTGTGTGTGAATGTTTGTTACCACGTGTCTCTGTAAGTTCTTCACTGATTATAATGAAATTTGGAATTTAGATAGTTTAGGTTCTGAAATAATAGACAGTGTAATCTAACTTTCAAAAATCCAACCCTATACAGGTTGCGACACATCAGTTTCTATGCGAGTGAAGCTACGAGGCGCAGCTAGTTATGTAATATACTTTTTTTCGAGTTTATTATTTATGTACGAAATTGTCATCGAAAAAAGCGTCAAAAGAAGCGATAAATCACACGTAAACTGAAAGACAGTGCCGGTGGTGCTCAGCCTTAAAAAATGGTGTGTGGCGACTATACCTCAAGGCACTGCGTGGGGTGAACCAGTGGACAAGGCGGTACAAACCTCGGTTTGAACTTCGCTGGGATACGGGGGTCAGGAGAGAAAGTCCCCGGCGCACGAATGCGTCCGTTTGAAGTAGGCTCTGATCTTGCTACAGCTACTTCTCGTAGGCCCGCGAGGTGGGCGCTCGCAGAAGCCGTAGTGACTCTAGTTGACTAGTCGACGTCGACGGTGGAGTTATAGGTAAGCTGGACGCAAAATGTTAGTGTCGGAACACACCGATAGGTGCTTAGTTACAGATTTTCAACATGGAGGTAGCTACAACTAAAAAATAAGATCTCTTCGGTCAAATTTAACAAGAAGTTTAACAAGAATCGGCGTTCAGATCTTTAATTTTGTTAGCAAATAACAGTAAGTTAATTATCTGGGGCCAAGTTTGAGAGCAACAGCGTGGCAGCATTCAGGTTGCTAATCGGTTTATTAAAGTCTTACGTAAGGCAAAGTGCAGCTGGAACTTAGAGATAATACTATTAAAGCTTTTGTGCAGAAGCGTCCTTAATAAACGGTTCCGGAATATGGACTGTATTTTGTGTTGCATATTACGATCAGACTTTCCTGAATTTTTCTGCTTTCTGCATTGATTTCCTTTATTTTTCATACTTATAGAAAACGAGGTGAGCGGGTCGTTTGCCTGATGGTAAGCATAATGCAGACCGTAGACGCTTATGCAAGTATGCGTTTTGCTGTCAAAATAACCATGCTTTTGTATCTAGCGCGGATTATGCGCAAGCGCGGCTTTATGCAAAACCATCAAAAAACCACGAAATAGACAATAACATATATGTATTACTAGCTCTAAGTATATCTCTACATCTCTGTACACCATTCATTTATGTCCTATCCATCCAAAGGTTGTCTGGTAGAAATCGTTTTAAGCGATAAGACCGCCCAAAGTACCACAATTTTAAGTTATTGTTTTTTTTATTTTCCAGTACTATAATGTTTTTGTTTTGGTGTACAATAAAGTATTATTGTATTGTTTCACTCACAATCTGTCAATCAAAATATTCGGACAAGCCTCTCACGTCCGTAAACCAGCTAAAAATAGATAAACCACTTTGATGTAGGTTGATTGAAACCAGAGCTCGTCGATAAATCAAAGGACTTCATCCAGGCGTCAGTCTGGAAACGCTTCGTCAGACAGATTGCGCGATTTCAGGTGGGCTTGAGTCGGGTAGAGTGCTGACAACATAGGGGTGTCAGTCATTTAGTGTGCTTTACGCTGTTCGCTGTTTGGTAAATTGTCAGGTGCGGCTGAATCTGTTTTAATCTTGACAACAACAAGAAATTTGAAAAGGTTTTGGAATTTGAAACTTTTGTAGCGTCCTGAGTGTGGCCGAGCGGGGACTTGTGCGACTTTCAATACAACGCACCATAGTTCGAATCTCGACTCGGCCCGCACCAATGACTTATATCAAATTATGTGCGGATTATTCACACTCGCTCTAAAACGGTGAAGGAAAACATCGTGAGGAAACCAGCATGTTCAAGAACCACAAAATTCGAGGACATGTGACATCCACCAAGCCGCACTGGGCCCACGTGGTGGATTACGGCCCATACCTCTCTGAGAGAAGGCCAGTACCCCAGCAGTGGGAGCGTAAGAGGCTGATAATGATGACCTAATGACTTAGGGTAACGAGGGCAATACAGTATCACACAGGTCTTTGTGTATCAAAGTTCTGAGTGGGACTGAAATTATTGTTATGGGATTTATGTTTAGGTGTAGGTGGCGCATTATCACTGGTGTTGTTTCGCTGCCAAACTTCATTATAAAATTTTATTAAATAAGAATAAAAATCGTCGTTGCAATAAAATATGGCTTAATGAAGTACATTTCAGTGTTAAAATGAAATTACAATTTTTATAACGAGAGGAAGTTTACTGGTTAGTTTAATTCATTAACCCCAAAGTAAACATCAATGACAAGCACCAGTGGTGGTGGCGCCATCTGAGATTAGCTTTGCCTGTGCCTTCCCATTGCCATCCCAAAAAAACTTGCATCTAAGTTTTTAAACTTTCATTGTCACTAACACAAGAGTTAAATTTAGTAACGGGATATTTACCATGTATTTTATTTGTTTTGAGCACTCGCTATTTCGGCACTGTTGCAAGCGCCATGGTCACGAGGAAACACTAACTAACTAAAGTTAACTTGCATCTACACGCCACATCTTGCATAAGATGTGGCGTGTTTTCTGTAGCTCCGCATGGAACACACCGTAAATGCAGTAAAGATATAACTTACAAATTCCATTATCACGCGGCGGAAATAGTGTAATGGTAAAAGTGGCAGAGATGACGTAAACAGCGGGATTTTCCATTGCGAAATGGCAGTCTTTTGGGACGCCGTAAACAACCGCCGGCGGCGTCGACAAATATTGTTTTTAAAAATCATCGAAATAACTTTTCAAGCTTATTTTTGAAGTGAATGGTTGATCAGAGGTTGTATAGCTGCTAACATGTTTTATACAAATAAATAAAATTGAAGTGTCTGTGTGCTGAACTCACCTCTTTTGTACAGATGTTTGTTTTTTAATGGTTTTTATAGATAATATAGTTTTTCTTTTGTTTTGATGCTTGAGGTCAATTCTCAGTTTATTATAGAGTTACCACCAGAAACAATCTTAAGCTTTTTGAATAATAATAGAATAATAATATTGTGCCAAAAATATTGACATTGGTGTCAATTCTATCATTACATACCTAAACTAATTTTAGTTTCTCTCTCTCTCTTTCCAATGCATAACATGAGAAAGAGATGGAATATATTTTAGACCTGTCAAATTAATCCACTTGCTTGTGTCTAATATAAATTTAATGGCAATGAATTCAGTGGTATCTAATTTATCAAGATCGAAAGATATTTGACAGCTCTAAAACAAAATTTAGATCTGTCAGACATCTTCCGTCTCTTTCTCATGTTATGCATTGGAAAGAGAGAGAGCGAAACTAAAATTAGTTTAGGTATGTAATGATAGAATTGTCACCAATATCGACAAATATAGGCCGCAAACACACAATAATATGTCAAACTTTTGTTTTTCTACTTTTCCAAGCTTGACATATTGTGTGTTTGCGGCCTATATTTGTCGATATTGTCAATATTATTGGCACAATATTATTATTCTATTATTATTCAAAAAGCTTAAGATTGTTTTTACTTTTTTCAAGATAAACAGAAGACATAATTTTGACATAACCCCACTTTAGCACTATTATCACCAATTTGCCTCCGCTTTTCCAAAGATCACGCACGCAGCGCCATTTTGCCATAACAATAAAATATTACGATTTTTTTTGCATGTCCTTGCAATAAAGCGTCAAGGAGTCCCATTCCGGATCCGATTGCTTATGTGGAACTATCGAATGGAATGGCACACTTTGTCAACAGAGAAATTATGGATTTTGAATCTGGCGCAGTTGAAAACCAACGTGGCGCAAATGAGCGCTAATGTAAAAGCGTTGTGGAGCAGTCCCAGTAATAGATATAACATCTGAATTTTAAAAACACTATAGTAATTCTGTCAATACAGATTTTAGTGCTTTTTCAGAAACATCTGCCCTAAATTTACTAAAACAAATTCAAATTCAAAATGCGTTATTCAAATAGGCCCCAAAGGAGCACTTATGAAAGTTAAAATAAATGGCTCTAACAGCGACCTTCTGCAACACTCGTCTACCCGAATCACAGACTAAATCAAATGCTGTCTCTACTCGTATCAGAACAGAACATAACAAAAGTATTGGCGCTTTTACCCCCTGTTTTTTTATAGCAGTTTTCCCCTAGTCATCTACCTTTTCTTAAGCAGGTTTACTACCAGCTCAGCCACGGAGCCGTAGGAGTGGGTTCACTATTCGAACAGTTCCTAAGATTCACAGAACTTAAACTACACCGATATAGTCTAAAGGAAGAGGGGTAGACCTTTGGCTATCAGTAGGACATAATAGTTTAATAATAAAAAAATAGGTTAAGTATTTAATTTTATTAGTGACATTTGCTCCATAAGATGACAAAAATTTTTTTTAGTATTTTGCAATAGCAACAGAAATCAAAATAAATCAAGTTTCCAAAGAAATGACACATCGACGTCCTGGGAAGAAACAGACTGATACAAATTTTGTGCAAATGCAGTGCCGTGTAGGCCTTTGTGTTTCAAAGTGTTTAGTAGCACTGCAATTGTTATGAGCTGGTGTTGTGCTTACTATCAGGCAAAGGAACCGCTGTTCTCGTTACCAATAGTTTAAAAAAAATCCTGTCAGTTTTATTAGTTCTTATAACAGTATACTTGCAAACTCGTGAAGTCTGCCGCCAAGCAGTAGTGTGCAAGCATTGCCGTGTTCCAGTTTGATGAGCAGAGTAGCCAGTGAAATTACTGGGCTTATGAGACTTAATACCTAATGTCTAAGGATAACGAGCGCACTGCAGTTCTGCAAAATTCTGTGTGGCACTGCAATTGTTATGGGCCGGTGTTATGCTTACCATCAGGCAAACGACCAGCTCGTCTCGTTACCAAATAACATAAAAAAAACTAATGTTGCTTATATTCATCACAGTTAAAGCCCAGACGGGCTACAAAGTCGCATTTCCAGAAGGACCCAGTTCCAAAGGTTGATTCTTATTCGCGACAGGACTTACCCCTAATACCGGGAGCCGGAAAATAATTGTGAGGAAGCAGCGAACCTTGAAAACTGAGCCAAGTTATTACACTGAAATCCGTTGGTTTTTCCAGATTGAGAGGATTTTGTTGGTGAAAGAGATGGCTACATGAGGCGCGGCGGTTTGGATGTGAAGCCAAAAGTCTATAATAATTATGTATTCCTACAGCGGCACTTGAAAGAAAATTACCATTCTACATTTAACGCGGTTTGCCCCTTCCAATAATGCTTAAATCATTTTTTTTTAATATTGTTTGGTAACGAGACGAGCTGGTCGTTTGCCTGATGTTAAGCATAACGCCGGCCCATAACAATTGCAGTGTCACTCAGAACTTTACTTTTTACCCTGAGGCGTTAGGTGTTAAGTCTCATAAGCCCAGTAATTTCACTGGCTACTCTGCTCATCAAACCGGAACACAGTAATGATTGCACACTACTGCTCTACTGCTTGGCGGCAGACTTCACGAGCAAAGCGGTGGTTACAACCCAGACGGACACTCGCAGAAGAGTTAGTTCTTCCACTGACCGTAAAAATAATTGGTACTAAAATACCGTAATAGGTACAAGCATAACATGGTGATAGGACTTTTAAAGCATGAACAGTTCTACTTTCAGTTCTGCCTGACTGGACACAAAATCGTGTCGTGTATTGTGGCTTGAAGGCCGAAGGGCCGAAGGCGGCCGGATAATAATAATATTTGTATAATAATATTTTTGTTATTCAAAAATTCAATATTATAAATCTTAGATATAATAAATGGACGTCTTACAAAATAGGCGCCTGTACTGTACTGTTAATAGGTAAACCTGAATATCTAAATTCAATTAAATCCGCCTGACAGTATGGACTGACCGCATCATGTCGTTTTTGGTTATGTGTATATTCTTTCATATGCTTTTAGTAAGAAGCTGTTATTTTGACATTGCAAACAGACACTTCAATTTTATTTATATGTATAGATTATTAGTTACATTGGGGAAAATGACGTAGGTTATCCTTTAAACACGATTATCAGCACCAGATAATCTCTATATTTATTTTTTTAGATCAGAACACTGTTTTAGTATTCCTTTTCGTTCCCTTTTTAGTACCTATAAAACTATGCTGCTCAAAACGAAAATTTTAGAACTGATCGTAATCTCTTGACCCTCTGAAAGGTTTTATTAGCCTTCGCCAATTCACAACCCTATCTGCAAGCCCGTATAGAAATATCAGATTTCTACGTAAGGTTGAAATCATTATCAAAAGTGTACTGGACTCCTCTGGGAACTAAACACCTAAAACCTACTTCTTTTATGATATAGCTTTACATTTGAACCTAATTTTAAACGCTATAAAGTACACTTTCGTTTGGGAGATATTGTAGGGTTCCCGAATTACTATTAGCTCTTTAACCCGCAATCAATTTTAACTCATATTCTGAAGTTGATAGAGTTGTATGTTGTTTGGCAAGGGCATAGGAAATAGTTAAGTTTTCTACGTTTGGAAGCTGAGATAGGATCTTTAGTTGAATGAAAGCAAAGATATTTACTTTCTAGAGGAAAAGACTCTCGTGAGCTAGAGTTATATCTAAGCCGAGACTTAATCAGGATTTCCGAAAAGTAAATGTCCTAAAAAACGAAAAACTCCTTTATTTTAAGGTACTTTCAAGTTATTTCTAGTTTCTATCTTATAAAATTAGAACTAGTGAACGAGAAATTGCTAGAGTCTAACTTTCAGAAGGACCGGTGCTACAGTATATTACGCTTGATTAAACTAAAGCGTTTTGTTAGTTGTATTAACTTCTACCTATAGATAGATAGATAGATAACACTTTATTGCACAATAAGGGAAAAAAATAATAATTACAAAAGCTCTTACAAATTAGTACAATCGGCGGCCTTATCACTAAGCAGCGATCTCTTCCAGGCAACCGTAGGATGTTTAGAGACGTGTAATTTTAAAAAAGGTAGTGTATAGTTTAACTCTTCCTGTGTTTAACTAATTTTAAAGTCATTTTCGCCAGTTAAAGACTACGCTATGCAATGGTGCTGCGTCATTAACTTGAGAGATAGAGTTTTACTAACAGAGTTTAATTCATTGGATAGCGAGACGAGCAGGTCATTTTCCTGATGGTAAACAAAACGCCTGCGCCCCATTTAAATTGCAGTGCCACTTAGAACTTACAAATACAAAAATAGAAAAGTCTGCGTGGCACTGCAACGCGCTCGTTTATCGTTACGGCCAAATAAGCCATTATTACGAAGTATTCATCTTCATCACTAAAGCTCAAGCTTATTGTGTGACCTACCTAAAGACCAACCTAAGCTAGGACCAACCCAACCTAGGACCAACCTAAAGATCGGTAGGTGCGCTTTTTTTTCTATTATTTATCTGGATGTCATCCGCCGAGATTGTCTACAAAATTGGACAAGTATAAAAACACAGACTTTCCCTACTGTGACAGTTGATATTTAAACTTCTTAACGTTTATTCGAATTCATGCTTAAATTTTATACGTGTAAGTACGAATTTTGCCAATCAATGCAATTTATTAAAATTTAAAAGGGGTTTGTTATATGTAAGACTGTATCGGTTACAAAAATTTAATGAATTAGTGAACAGTAGTTGAATAAAGTACATTTTCTGGTGGCTAGTGAGTAAAAGCCTTAATTTTAATACAAAGAGTGGTAAATCAACGTCAACGTTACAGTTGGTAGTTGCACAAAGTTGTGGTATAAATCTTCATAAAAATTTTGGCTCGCTCTCCGTTGGGAGCGCAGTTAAATGTATATGAAAATTTTGCTGTTGAGTGCGGTAATACCACCTTTTTCGTGTTTATGTGGAATAGTTGACTGTAGTTGTTAGTGAGTAACTATATTTTGAGATCGTTACTAAAACTATGGTTGTTGTCGCTCAAAATATTGAGCATTACGAAACAAAAGAAATTTTTCGGGGTCTTTTTTGTGATTTTGTTTCAAGATTTTGGGCCATTTCTATTAAATATTTTATCGATAAGTCTTTTCTATACACACTTGGCTATACTACTGTTTTTTTTGCTGGTAATATGTATGGAAACGGATATTTGCGTGACGAAAAACGTTTTGCTTCAGAGAGCGCCTTAAAAAACTCATTGTGACATAAAACGCTGTTTGTGTCGAGAGTTAAAGCAATATTTCAATCTGTTTCCGATAGGCTGTGAAACAATGTTCGTCGAAATGAATCGGTGCTCATTCGTTTCGTTAATTCGGAAATATACGTTTTGAGCGCACACGGCACGTTGAGTAAACTGAAAATCAGATTGCTGCTAAAGGCCCGATCATAAACTGGCAGATCAAAATAGACGTAACGCTTGAAACTCGCTGGTGTTACAGCCGGTTTGTGTTTAACAATGTCCTTAAAGGCCAAAATTAACGGGTCTATTTACCACTAGCTTCTGACCGTGGTTTTCACCCGCGTTCCCACAGGAACCGTCAAACCGATCTTTCAAATTAAATCAACTTGTCAACATTATAAAACTTTATTGACAGCTGTCAATTTACTGACATTGTCAATGTTAATTTTATGTCACACTAACTTCTGCGGGTGGATTTCACGCGCGTTCCCACAGGAACCGTGCATTTTTCCAGGATAAAAAGTAGCCTATGTTACTCACTACATGCCTATGTTACTTACTAAGCATAAAGTTTGTTCTCAGGTCTTGGATGTTTGTGAAGTGTTTCTATGTGTATCCATGCCATCTGCAACACAGAGAATCCTAGTGGGGGGGGGTACGAGTGTAAGCGTTTATTTCTTTGTTATTATTATTATTTTAATAAAGAGTGTACAGTCCCTACCACATTATTAGCTGCATCTCCTATTTTAATAATGCTGTAATCTGCACCAATCTTCAGCAATAGTTCCAGTTGTCTCTAGAGAAATGACCTGTTTGCTGGCAGCTAATTCTGGCTTGCTGCTAATTGTGTAGCAAACACCTTCATTTTGTTTGCTCCGGTAATGAACCCACCGGCGCAGAGCTCAGTTTGCTGCTGTGATTGAATAAAACATAAGACCTTCTTGTTTTACAATGAAAAACTTATGCTGTGCAACATACAAAGAGTAAAAATGTCTTAAAAACTAGGCACGTAAAATATATGAACTCTTATATTTAAAAACTAGCTGTTGCCCGCGGCTTCACACGCGCGGAGATATTGGATTTCATGGTTTTTATTTTTTTGCGTGGTGTCCTAATTATTTTTCTAAAATAAAAGTAGCCTAAGTTACTCCGTATAACATCAGCTATCTGCCAGTGAAAGTCCCGTCAAAATTTGTCAAGCCGTTTCGGAGATTACCCGGAACAAACAGACAAAAAATGTAAAAATGTTGGTTTTGTTATAGGTACTGTTATACCTACTGTCATATGCATTTTGTAAAAAGCTGTTATTTTAACATTACAAACAGGCACTTCAATTTTATTTATTTGTATAGATAATTTCTAAATTGAAATTCCAAAAGAATAATTGTTGGTGTGAAAAAATAATTGACCTCAATTGTCTAATCTTCGGAACTTATTATGAGATCTTGATAAAATTTATGGGACCACCTTTACAGCCAGAGGACACCCTATCAGACCATCAGATATCACTATTACAAATGGGGGATTCAAGAAATACTATAGGCCGAATCTTTTATTTACTGAAAAGTTTTTGGCTTTTTCATACATAAGGCTTATAAACAGAATATGTACAACAGCTAAGAACCTTTAACATTTTTTGAAACTACTTTCTCTGCCCGGCGGCGCAGGTATGGAAGTCCTAATGATAAATTTGTCGAATCGAAAAAACTGATAAATTTATCTAATGTTGCGAGTACCGAAGTCTGATCGTAAAGTAATGTAGTAGCTTTATATTCTCTTTGGATTCGACCTAGCTATTCGATAACTTTTGTCGGTTGTATCAGTCTCAATGCTGGCCTCTAATTAGGTCAAAGATTAAGCATTGCCATTCAACGTGGCAATGCTGCCAGCATTTTGGGAACTTTGCCTACTGGTAGCGGATTATTAGATTAAGATTGTAAATAAATTAGTGTGTATTTTATTTAGTTATTTTAGTTTATGTTGTTTATTTTTTCTGTTATTAAATAAAGAACTAGTCTCGATAAATTATATAAAAAATAG
Organism: Crocallis elinguaria; assembly: GCA_907269065.1. Lineage (NCBI taxonomy): Eukaryota > Metazoa > Arthropoda > Insecta > Lepidoptera > Geometridae > Crocallis > Crocallis elinguaria. The sequence continues at coordinate 1,640,025 of OU026079.1, read as the reverse complement.
ATGAAACCCACTTTATCGATATGAACTGTCAATTTTATCGATCGAAAAGATCCGTACATGCGTTGCTGTCACGATAAAAACTCGACAATTCAATAGTCAATATCCCCTTTCTCTAATTTGACCGATAATCATACGACTCGCAACCAGACGTTGTCGTGAATCAACAACCGGAAGTCGACCGGGACTCTGCGGCGTGACTTACGACCCGCTTCCGCCGGCCATATTTACTTACACTTGTGTCCGGGACGTAACCGTTCGATTAATGATTGCGGGATTATTTGCTAGGATATGTGCGGTATTGTCGGAAAATAATTGCGGTGTTGGAAAACGACGGTCTTATGAGAATCAAATGCGAATAAACTTGAAATCGAACGCTGGAACCGTCAAAATGAGAGTCAAAGTCAAGCGTATCAACTGAGCGCTAAAACGCCCCATACAAATCGGTTCGAACATCTGACGTCATTTGTACAACGCGGGCCGTAAAGCTGTACTGAAAACATGGATTTTGTTGAATTGGTCGTGAAAAACTGCGTTTAAGTACATAGTTATCATGCATTCTTTTATCCATTGAAATATAAAGAATCTGATGGTATCATTTAAATTACTACTGGACTACTAAAAAAAACCGTTAAATTCGTGACAGTAACAACTGTCATCACCTGCAGGGTTTACCTGAAAACCAGCGTCGAATGTTTTATGCACACGGCATTTATGCTGAGGTAAATCCTTTTCGGCGCCACATCACTGCAGATGTTTTTTTTTTAATTTTGTTTCGAGTAATTTTTTGTATCGTTCTTAATTTTTATCTTGTCATTTTCTCCTTTTGTTCTATTTACTTTGTTGTGAGAGTGCCGAATAAATGTTTTTTCTTTCTATCTTTACTTTGCAAAAATAATATATTTTTTGTGAGTTTCATTTTTATATGATTGTGTTAATATGTTGTTTTTAATCCTGTATAACGAAACTAATTTTGTATTTTGTGTTTGCAACAAAGCAATTGCATGTCAAAATAAAACTTTGGATTAAAAATAACAACAAGCACACTTAATAAAATTTACAACTTTAAGGTCCCGCTTCCTCGCGAATTTATTGAATCGCTTCTTCCTTAATAACTTTTTGATAATGATATAAGGAATGACATTTTCCCCCCACGAAGTTTAACGGAATTTCCTCTCGTTTTTATATAATAACGTTTTATGGTAATATGTGTAGTTTATCGGCGGTATGTGAGATAAAAATCGGATTTTTTCGCCCCAGCATTTCTATTAGGTCGTCGTATATTAATAAGGGGACAGAGTTACGATATTATTTCTGCGGTTGCTTCGGTTGGTTACATTTTCTGGTGGTAACCTCTTTTATATACGAGCGCAGAAGTCTGGAAAATATTACGATCTTTCGAAAGGTTCCCTTTAGAGACTGAAAAGTGTTACCTAAATATCCCAACTAATAATATTATTATTATAAATGCGGTAAGTTCGTGCTCGTGAAGTCTGCCGCCAAGCAGTACCTAGTGTGCAAGCATTACTGACTTAATACCTAATGTCTCAGGGTAACGAGCGCACTGCAATGCCGCTCAGGCCTTTGTGGGTCAAAGTTCTGGGTGGCAATCCAATTGTTATGGGCCGGCGTTATGCTTAACATCAAGTAAACGAAAAGCTCGTCTCTTTACCAAATAACATAAAAAAACAGTTTTTTTGTTGGTATGTTGGTTTGTTCTTCTTTAATTGCATCCTGCAACGGCGCAACGAATCGACACGCAGGTGAAACCGCGGGCAGTAGCTTTTTACTAGGTGGTAGGACTAACTCTTCTCCAAGTGTCAGTCTGGGTTAGTATCACTGCTTTGTTCTTGCTGTCGCGAAGCAGTAAAGTAGCTAATGTCTCAAAGTAACGAGTGCACTGCAGACATAGAGATAGCAAACCTCCAATTGAAGTAGGTTGTACACATTATTTATTACCATATTTTTTTTTCTACCTACACTCTTGTGTAGGTAGAAAAAAAAATATGGTAATAAATAATGTGTACAACCTACTTCAATTGGAGGTTTGCAATATTCGACGTTTTAAGACTAATGACATCTATATGAAAACGATTACAATATAATAATTAATTAATTAAAATTAGTACGTATGTGATAGTGGTATAATTGGAATGATGTCAAGTAAATACATCCATACAGATAAATAAAACTGAAGTGTGTGTTTGTAATATAAAAATAACAGCTTTTTACTAAACGCATATGAAAGTAGGTAATACGGTACATATAACAAAACAAACATTTTTAACATTTTTGGTTGTCTGTCTGTCTGTTTGTTCCGGGTAATCTCCGAAACGGCTGGACCGATTTTGACGGGACTTTCACTGGCAGATAACTGATGTTACAAGGAGTAACATAGGCTACTTTATTTATAGAAAAATAATTAGGGTTCCGCGCAAAAAAATAAAAACCATGTAATCCAAAATCTCCACGCGGGTGAAACCGCGGGGCAGCAGCTAGGTTACAATATTAATCCTCGATTATTATATTAGTGAGATGAGAATATTAACATTTCAAACATTTCAAATTTCTGGCTCAGATTACTTTCAGCAAAATTTTTAAGATATAAAATATATCGAAAGATGTCCAAAAAAAATCGCAGAAGTGAATAAATTTTATCAAGAACAACAAAAACTTATCATTATTTACTCGCAGAAAGCCACGTCTCATAATTCACACACATAATCTATGTAAATGCATAACATTTCGCCAAAAAACTTGGCTATATTCTAGTGAAGGTCGTAAATCAGACTTATGTAAACGGTTTTTGGGGGTGAAAAGGGGGAATACTTTCGAACAACTCAAATAATGTGCGCGTTCCAAAAAAATATTGTTTTTTGTTGAGTTCACCAACAGTTAGTTATAAGTTTACGTAACGTTTTGATGGGCGTCTATAGAGTAAACAAATCATTGCATGCAACAATAAAATGAAGTGAAATTAGATATGGCATATGAGACAAAATCTAAGCGAGCGCATTTCAATACTGCGCCTTTGTTTAGCAAAGTTCTTGGTGCCTTTGCAATGTGGTCGAGCAATCGTCGCGAAGCTCGGCTGTACCACGTAAGTGCATCCGGTTAAATACATATAAAGACTTTGCAATGTGCTTTGTTTTGGCCAAGCGTGATACTTACCATTAGGCAAACGACCTATTCGTCTCTCTACATTGTAATACAAAAAAGTGTCTATCATGTCTACTACTACTACTATGATGTAAAGGCATGGGTGGGTGTGAATCTGCTCTTTCTGTAATAATCTTCTTCTGTGGAATATATGAATCTAGCGATAGCAGTTCCTACAATCAAAAACTTCTGGAATATATCAATCTAGCGATAGCAGTTCCTACAAACATAAACTTCTGGAATATATCAATCTAGCGATAGCAGTTCCTACAATCAAAAACTTCTGGAATATATCAATCTAGCGATAGCAGTTCATACAAACAAAAACTTCTGGAATATATCAATCTAGCGATAGCAGTTCCTACAAACAAAAACTTCTGGAATATATCAATCTAGCGATAGCAGTTCCTACAAACAAAAACTTCTGGAATATATCAATCTAGCGATAGCAGTTCCTACAAACAAAAACTTCTGGAATATATCAATCTAGCGATAGCAGCTCCTACCTACGTACCAACACTTCAAATTATAATTTAGAAACAGTTATGCGTGGTCAATTACATTAAAACTACATCATTAGTAGCCAGTGAAATAACTGGGGCTTATGAGACTTAATATCTAATGTCTCAAGGTAGCGGGCGCAGTACCTTGTGTTTTAAAGTTCTGAGTGGCACTGCAATTGTTATGGGCCGGCGTAAAGCTCACCATCAAGCAAGCGACCAGCTCGACTCCCTATCGAATAACATAAAAAAAGATATTGATAGCAACATACATTTTCATTTATTTAGAGTTTTAGATCCACGCAAATGTCCCAAAAATATAAATAAAAGATTATGTAACTACAAATTCCTTCTTGAACGCTCTACTAAACATAAACACTTTAATAAAACCGCAAAACATCGCATTTACATACAAGTGACCAAAACAAGGGTCAAAGTCCCTAACATTGTCGATACAATTGTTTCAACAAAAAGCAACCTATTTAAGGCTTTAACATAAAAAGTTGAGTTTCATAGTTATCACCATAAACGCTAACTGGCAGACTACGAGACCCCATAACAAAAAAAGACACTTCATAACGAATAAACGACTATCAACCTTCTTTCAAAAGCCATAAAAGCGTTTGCAACCAAAGCCATAAAGTTCTCGCAGCGATTTTATCATACGCGCTTGAATTGGTTGTCACTGGGCAAAGTTGTAAATTTTTCCGCCACTCGTGTTTTGAGTTGTTGCGTGATTTTTGTGTCAGGAAAAGAAGTTGTTATTAGTTTAGTTGTATAGCAATAGGCATATAGATCTTGTTTTTACTGTAGGGTGATATTTTTATATGATTTTGCATTTTGTTGTTATCTTCTCAGTGTTTCATCCTACTTCCTACTAATCCTACTAATTATAGATGCGAAAGTGTGTTTGTTGGTTTGTCCTTCTTTCACGCAGTAATGGAACAACGGATTGTCGTGATTTTTGGATAGATATAGTTTATGGACCGGAGAGTAACATAGGCTATCTTTTATCCCGGAAAAATGCATGGTCCTGTGGGAACGTGGGTGAAAACCGCGGGCATAAGGTACTATTATAAATGCGAAAGTGTGTTTGTTGGTTTGTCCTTCTTTCACGCAATAACGGAGTAACGGATTGACGTGATTTTCGGCATAGATATAGTTTATGGACCGGAGAGTATCATAGGCTACTTTTTATCCCGGAAAAATGAACGGTTCCTGTGAACGCGGATGAAAATCGCGGACAGAAGCTAGTCAACCAAATAAAGAGAACATTCTTTGCACGACTTCTATTTGTATCCTTTACTAGCCTTCGCTCGTGACTTCGTCCACTACATACATTTATATCCATTTTCCCCACCTTAAAGGCTGGTTTTCAAAGAACGATGTAACGTGGGTTTTTTGTTTGCATATCCCTAGTCTATGTTCCAAATGTAATTATCCTGAACTAAAGCAAAATCGTTACTCAAACAAACTCATGAAAGAACAAATTATTAAAAATAACAAATTATCAAATTAAATAAATAAAAATAAAGAAATAAATTGTGATTAATTTCTCAAGACCGGTATACAATAAATAATTTTGATTTCATTAGATGTATCTCATTCTCTTTCTATCAAACGCCTGAGACTGCCTGAGACTAACAAAATCTAATTTAGACTTAAATTGACTTCCACAAGCAGTCTTCCGCACAATCTAAAACGTCTAATTAAGAAGGTGATTAACTAAATTGATGTAAGATGTTTTCATAACATTACCTCGTGTTTTCATTTACAATGGAGGTGTTTCATTAGGCGTGACTCTTAACGACCTTGTATAATGTAGGGGGAGAAGCGTGTTAGCTAGTTTATGGTCGAGGAATCTGCAGTATTAGAAAAACGAAAAGAGTGTTTGTTGGTTTGTTTGTCGATTTAGTTTGTCCTTCTGTCACGCCGTATCGGAGCAATAGATCAATGTGATTATTGGCATAGAAATAGTTTAGAAGCCGGAAAGTAACATAAGTTTTTTATCTCGAAAAAATATACAGTTCCCGAGTCTCCACGCAGGTGAAACCGTGGGCAACAGCGAATGGTATATAAAACTACCTTTTGGTAAGAAAAGTTGTCTTTTAACCGAATTCAAAAAAGGAGGAGGTTCTCAATTCGTCGGTTGTTTATTTGTAGTGATGTTTCTCGATATCTCCGCTAATTGTCAACCGATTTAATGAGTAGGGTATATCTCAAGGGTGGTCCTCATATAACTGCCATTAAATAATACCACCCTTAAGGGTGGAAATATCAGAAAATAAAATTTCAAAAATATCGATATTTTCGCCGAAGTTTTTCCGCTTTTTTAAATGTCAGTTGTTATAGTACTAAACGTACTATTGGGTATCGAGACATGTGGGTCGTTTTCCTTGAACATAACGCAAGCCCATAAAAATATTTTCAGTGCCGCGCAGACCTTTGTGTTTCAACGTTCTGAGTGGCACTGCACATATTGTTATGAAGCAAAAATATCTGCAGTAAGAATCTATACAAATAAATAAAATTGAAGTATCTGTTTGTAATATCAAAATAACAGCTTTTTACCAAATGCATATGAAAGTATATACGGTACCTATAACAAAACAACCATTTTTAAAATTCTTGTCTGTCTATCTATCATTCTGTTTGTTCTGGGTAAGCTCCGAAACGGCTGGGCCGATTTTGACGGGACTTTCTCTGGCAGATAGCTTATATTACAAGGAGTAACTTAGGCTACTTTTATTTTAGAAAAAGAATTAGGGTTCCGCGCAAAAAATAAAAACCTTGATATCCAATACCTCGCGGGTGAAACCGCGGGCAGCAGCTAGTATTGTAATAAATTAGCTTCTGCCCGTGGTTTCACCCGCGTGTCACGGAAGCTTGGCTTGCAAAATTTTAACACAAAACTAACCAACTTTTCTATTCTGTTTCAGGTAATAAATAACCTACAATCAAGATTGAAAGTGAGGCCGAAACTGCCTCTAGTATTAAATCCAGGAAACCGGTATAAAAGCAGGTAGTTACGGCGAGAACGGACTGCGGTAGGGTCCGTGGTACCCTTTATTACGTACTTAATGACGATTGATGTGTAGTTTACAGGAGTATTTAGTTAGTACTCAGTACTGTTTCAGTTTCAGGAAATGAAATATACTAAGGACTGCCTAAATTATTATTATTAACATATTGTAAATAAATTAGTGTGTATTTTATTTAGTTATTTTAGTTTATGTTGTTTACTTTTTCTGTTGTTGTAATATTTATATTGTAGTAATTGTAGTTGTAATCTATACAAATAAATAAGGACTGCCTGTCAAAGATAATTACCCATTTTTTTTCCGAAAAGGAGAGGTTTCAATACTTTCAATAATTCGACACGTATGTACTTATGTGGTTCCAAAAACAAATATTTTTTTTTTAAGTTTCAAATTGTCTTACGTTTGACCGCGATCTCACCTGATGTTAAGCGACGATGCGGTTGACGGTGTAGCATGCTTCCCTAGAAGAAATCGATATTCACTCGCGTTTTGAAAATTATAGCTGCAGAGAAACATAGACGTTGGTAAAGAATTCCACATAATTTTATAGGTGTATGTATGTATGTTTGTCAACGCATCTCTCCAAACTATTGATTGGATTGTGACCATTCTTTAAGAACAGCTCTAGTTTTATCAAAATTAGCTCAGAAGTTTTCACGATAATATGGACTAGTTTCTGTATGTTCACCGATTTGTGGATCGCCGTCAATTGTGGACCGATTTTGAAAATTCTTTTTTTGTTTCAAAGGGTATTTTCTCGAGGTGGTCCCACATAATTTTATGAAAGAATACTACCATTAAAGTTGGGAAAATGGGTATGAAATTTCATATAGCACGATATTTTTCGTCACCGCTTTTATCGTGAAGTCTGCAGCCAAGCAGTAACGTGCAAGCATTAATGTGTTTTGTTTTGATGAGCAAAATAGCCAGTGTAATTACTGGGCTTATGAGACTTAATACCTAATGTATCAGGGTAACAATGCAATGCAGTGCCGCGCAGACCTTTGTGTTTCAAAATTCTGCCATTTACCATCAGCAAACGACCTGCTCCTCTCGTTACCAATAGTATAAAAAACAACATCTCTCTACTTATTACTAGGTTTTTTTCTTTAAAACATAAACTAAATACTTCCAAATATCTATCTCACGTTACCGTTTACTATCAAGTACGCTTGTCCGAGTAAATAAGATAAATCACAGATTACAAACACACGCAAATGAAACGATCCATTAAACCGAGATAAAAAGCCCCGTACGCCGACTATTTATGTTTTATTGACGGTAATATTTGTATCAGTTTTATTTATTAAAAAAAAGCGGACGCACGCCGAACGGCAGAAGCGCCCGTTCTATATTTAATCGAAACGCGTGCTCAGAAATCAACAACTCACAATATTTAGAAACAGCCGCGGCTGCGCACGCGTCGCTACGAGAAACTACGTTTCATTCCTAGTTTTTTGGAACTAAAATTTGACTACATTGGAAGTGAAAAGGCTATTGAAATAGTACGGTAAAGGATTGTCTGAAAAATGACGGATTCACTCTGCGTGGTATATGTGTACTCGTGATGGACAGAACGTGATTGTGAAAATGCAAGTGAGAACCTGTGAAGAATTGAGTGATGTTATGAAGTGATGTGAATCGAAGTGAAATGTTTTCCAATTTCAAATTGAATCTCAAGAAAGGGAAAGAGGAGCCCGTACAGTGTTACGGTAGCGTCAAAACTAAACCGCCAAAGACGCCGACTCTGTCTCGAGCGAAGCGACATCAAAGACGTAAGTTTGGTACAAACGATATTTGCGAAAATAAACATAGCTTTAAAATAAACACAGCTTAATGAGGTGCGGCTCGGTCTGTTTGTACGTGTCTTGCAAACAGCGAAATTAGATGTTTCTGCTAATGGGATGCGTCTTCGTTGAGAAATCCTGTGAGACTTCGAGGTTGTGCTCAGGTTGTGCACAGATTGGTGCGAATTGAGATGCGCGGATCCTGTCTCAATCCCACAGTGTATACGTAGTGTTACCTCCGAGACATGAACTGATTCATTTCGTGTACACTGTGGTATTACTCATCTACCTGTACTGTACGCTACCCGTTCAGTTAGCTACATATTGCAGTTGCGAGATTCATAATGTTATGACTTCCATCCCGATTCCGAACGCCGTCAGTTTCTCCGAAAATAAACCGAAAATAAAAATAAAAAATAAATTTCTAGGAAACTGACGTATCAGTTTCCTATAAGCAAAGTTGAACTAAAATGCACGATATGAGGAAATTCAAAGGTCTGGCTATGATGAAGCTTATCTGCAAAGTCTGCGTACACAACTGAATAATGTCTCAATTGTCCAATTCCATTGTAGATGATCAGCTAGTACCTTAGAGCACCGGTTATCTAATAAATGTTCATGTAATTGTAGGAGTTTTGATCGTTAAAATAAATTTAAAACTAGCTACTGCCCGCGGTTTCACCCGCGTGAACATATTGAATTTCACGGGTTTTATTTTTTGCGCGGAAACCTAATTCTTTTTCTAAAATAAAAGTAGCTTAAGTTACTCCTTATAACATCAGCTATCTGCCAGTGAAAGTCCCGTCATAATCGGCCCAGCCGTTTTGCAGATTACGCGGAACAAACAGACAGGCAGACAAAAATTTTAAAAATGGTTGTTTTCTTGTAGGTGCTGTATATACATTCATATGCATTTGATAAAAAGCTGTTATTTTGATATTACAAAAAGACACTTCAATTTTATTTATTTGTATAGATAAATTCTATTCAATCTTAAAAAAAACACTGAGTTGTAGGTTTTGAAATGACATTTTTTTCTGTGGTATAAAGACTAATATGGTTTATTTACTAGGGAACTATGTATCTAAACATTTGTAAGATCTGCTACTGCCTCCATTTACTCCACCTTAGCTCTGTCTAGCTTATGTTAGCACGTGATAATTTTGATTAGTTGATGTAAATTGCAGACTTGGCGCGCGCGTTTGTTAATTCATTCACAGTGAGTATGTTACCTATTTGTTTTGCTGTTGGTTATATTTGCTACTGATTACATTAATGCAGTTACTGTACTCCTCCTTAATGTTCACCATGCAAATTATTATGTAGTTTTGAGGAACCAGACTTAATTTAATTAAGAAATGAAATTCGTCTGTTTTAGGATAGAGTATAAGTGTTTTTAAGAAGAACAAAACCGATTTCAGTCGTTTTACTTTCAAAATACGTATACGGAATCTAAGTTATATTTGGCTTCGTCCTTCGAGATTAGAACATAGGTAAAGACTTGTAGTAACGCCTAGCGATCGCCATTGTCTGCACTATTTTGAGGTTTTTTTTTGTGTAGTCTTACTTTACCTGGTCACTCGTTCCCATCGACTCGTCATATGTTTTAGTCGTGTACCCCCGCGAGTCGAAGCGAGGATGCGTTTTTGGGGGATGTTACCCCGAGCAAGAGAACAATACAGGAAATATAGCTTAATGAGAAATAGTAATAGTGCAAGCGGCAAGCCTACTCACACACCAGCGAAGATCGTCGTTATGATGGCGCTGCCAAGTAGGGAAATCCAGTAATAAAGGTACACCTCAAGTAACCACGGATCCTATACATGCGTGCACAACCGAAGAATCTAATCTTCATATCTAGACGAAAATGAAGATTTGGCGATATCAGCAGTCTTCGCGACCCTACTCATATCGCTATAACAACATCGTCGTACAATATTGATATACAGATTATTTGTTACAAGCTCGTCTCGTTACCAAATAGCATAAAAAAATACAAAAAAATCGAAGGGAAACTAAAAACACTTTTCCATCCGTTGCAAGGCTCGCCGTCCTTGATATCTCGACATCCTCCCTTCCTTATCTCTGCGAGATCTCTAGCTTTAATTCCATTAAATCTAGGACAGCATAATCAGAGTGCATTAGCTGGATATTAAGTTAGGGCGGAAGCTACGGAATGCCTAAGACGTAGGTACTGCATCGTAGTCTGAGATTTCATTTGGTTATGTCTCTAGCCATTTGGATTATCTATAGGCCTACAATGGATTATAGATTATCCAACTGTTTTTGGAGCCAGATTTAGTATTCATGTAATACAATAGCTAGTTTTTTTTTTTGTTTTTTTTTATATTATTTGGTAACGGGACGAGCTGGTCGTTTGCCTGATAGTAAGCATAACGCCGGCCCATAACAATTGCAGTGCCACCCAGAACTTTGAAACACAAAGGCCTGCGCGGCACTGCAATGCGCTCGTTACCCTGACACATTAGGTATTAAGCCTCATAAGCCCAGTAATTTCACTGGATACTCTGCTCATGAAACCGGAACACAGTAATGCTTGCACACTACTGCTTGGCGGCAGACTTCACGAGCAAAGCGGTGGTAACAACCCAGACGGACACTCGCAGAAGAGTTAGTCCTCCCACTAACAAATTAGCCTATTAATAAATAGTTATAATAAAGCCTTATATTTAAATATCACAAAATGAGTATTGCCAGATCTATAGAAACGGCGTTAAAAAGAAACTTACGAATGCATCAATGCGGAGTAAAAGCAAGAAAATTGCCGCATAAAAAACTTATGATACTTTTTTATCTACTATGCTGGCAAGGAATTGTTATGAGGCATGTATTTCCGAGGCTCAGGTGGTTTCACTCTGATAGAGCATGTTTCCCAATATCATAAATATAATAGCAACACTGAAAAAGTTCATCAGACACACCTGTCTGCCGTATTTTTGGGCGTGAATCAATTTATCAAATTCGATTCGGGATAATTCGGGCCTGACAATGTAGAGGGTGTGTTTTTACCCTTTTTTGCAGGTATACAGTTTGGTAAACCTTTTTTTTTTTAATTTTTATATCATAACGTTTGTTATTGACTTGTATGCTTTTCAACAAAAAATATAATTATATAAAATATGAGCAATTATGCTAAGTAAGATCTATTAAAACACAATATTATTTTTCTTAATTACATTGTTTTACGGCAAATAACCAAGTAGTAGCGAGTAGTGGATCCAAGTAGCGTTCTGTGTTGGAGACCTATGTTTAGCAGTGACAGCTTAGCTGATGATGATGATGATGATAAGGACGGGGAATAAATATTTTGTCAAATGAGGTAATTTATTAATAATCTGCTGCGAATATCAATAAGCTAGAGCATTTGTTGAAAGAAAACATTGTGAACAAGTTGAAACGCTGTAACTAGAGACTTATTATAGGTGGTAGGACCAACTATTCTGCGAGTGTCCGTCTGGGTTGTTACCACCGCTTTGCTCGCAAAGCCTGCCGCCAAGCAGCAATGTGCAAGCATTACTGTGTTCCGGTTTGATGAGCAGACTAGCCAGTGAAATTACTGGCCTTAAGAGACTTAATAACTAATGTCTTAGGATAACGAGCGCTCTATACAGTGCCGCACAGGCCTTTGTTTTTAAAGTTCTGTGTGGCACTGCAATTGTTATGGCGGGCGTTATTCTTACCATCAGGCAAACTACAGACTCGTCTCGTTATCAAACAGAATAAAAAAATAAATAAAAAAACCTATTGCGTGACCTATGGTATTGGGCCAGTCCTAACATAAGTGTTGTCCACATCGTGTCAAAATAGTGGTCAGACGCTACTTTATAAAAAATAAATACCAGCTAAATACTTCACCAAAAATCTCCGCCCAATCAAGGATCACTGAGATCTCGCACGAGTATCTTGTTCAAACATTATTTCCTCAGAATCCAGGAAAACAGAACTCTTCTCCCTATTTCGGGAACATTCTTTGAACTTGTTCTCAGTATACCGATATAAATAGTTACAGTCGTAAACAATAGGTTTATTAGGGCAACACATGCTTGTGGTGCGTATTTGGGCAAGTTTTAACGTTCTTTTCCTACTTCAGTTTATAATGAAATCTTGCATCTTGTTTTACTCATCATTGGTGCTTCCGTACTAATATTATCAATTTGAAAGTATAACAATGCCTACGTTATTACATTATCAGCCTTTTACGCTCCCACTGCTGGGATACTGGCCTTCTCTCAGAGAGAGAGAGAGAGAGAAAGAGAGAGAGAGAGAGGTATGGGCCATAATCCATGACGCAGGCCCAGTGAGGCTTGGTGGATGTCACATGTCCTCGAATTTTGTGGTTCTAGACCATGCCAGTTTCCTCACGATGTTTTCCTTCACCGTTTTAGAGCGAGTGTGACTAATCGGCACATAACTTGATATAAGTCATTGGTGCGGGCCGAGTCCAGATTCGAACTATGGTGCAGCGTCGGATTGAAAGTCGCACAAGTTCTCGCTCGGCCACACTCGGTCTTAACAATGCCTGACTAGGCCAATTGAGTCTAAATTTGACAGAGATATAGCTTACAGCCTAGGGTAGGACATAGGGTAATAGTTAGTTATAAATATATGATGCGGAAGAGTACTCGATGATTTACTGTATTGACTAACTCAGCATAATGCTGGTCAACAAACAGACGGCACAAAGAGCGTACAGCATTGCAATCTCTGAGAGAAGGCCGGTATCCCAGCAGTGGGAGCGTAATAAGGCTGATGATGACATTTTGTTATAATGTTTCCTCTGACATAGTTTGATGATTGTGAACATAATATATTATTTATTTTGTTAATAAAGTCAAAAATATCAATCATGCCATTTTGACACGGTATTTTGAGTGGTACGTTACTCTATCTCTTGATATCTTTTGTTAGTGGGAGGACTAACTCTTCTGTGAGTGTCCGACTGGGTTGTTACCACCGCTTTGCTCGTGAAGTCTGCCGCCAAGCAGTAGTGTACAAGCATTACTGTGTTCCGGTTTGATGAGCAGAGTATCCAGCGAAATAAATAAATCTTTATTGTTCATAATTACTGGGCTTATGAGACTTAATACCTAATGTCTCAGGGTAACGAGCGCACTGCAGTGCCGCGCAGGCCTTTGTGTTTCAAAGTTCTGGGTGGCACTGCAATTGTTATGGGCCGGTGTTATGCTTACCATCAGGTAAACGACCAGCTCGTCACGTTAACAAACAAAATTTAAAAAAAAAAGATATTTATACCTATTTACAATTCGCTTGGAGTAGGACGATCATTTACTACCATTTATCTATTTTATTGCATTCTTTAAAGCAATTATATATAAGACGGGGCGGCGAGTCCAGGGGTCTTTTTAAAAACGGTGACGTCACCACCGGTGACGTCAACATCTTCAGCATCATGGTGACCGCTCACCCCTCGTAGAAAGAAAACACGAAGTAGCTCGATTTATCTCAACCATTTATTTCGGCAAGGTTATATGGGAGATCTGAACGGTCCGACGGTAGGCGCAATACTGCTCTTTCCAACAGTCGGTCGCTCGTATTTATAGCAAAACAGATTGTGACAAAGAATCTTTATAAAACTTGTTAGATCTTGTCATTCTACTTTAGATTTTAATCTTCAATTGAAATTCATTACTTTTTATTAACATGGGGCCCAGGAGAGCACTCATGATAGTTAAAATAAATGACTCTAGGCGCCCATTCCAAGTAATAGGCCGTACAAGAAGAACGGGCAAGAAACTTGTCGGCAATCTTCTAAAAAATTGTGTTTACAGTGAATTTGTTCAGTTTTACAATCATTTGTCTAGTTTTAACAATTCAATGAGTAATTAATGGTTCACAAACATTAATTACTTAATCAAAGTTTAAGTGAAATTATTAACAATCCAATGAGTAATTTATGGTTCTAAACGTTAATTAGTAAACCAAAGTTAACATGTTTTGATTGTTGTCATTTTACACCGTCCATGAAGCTCGCCTGTGACGTCGTTGCTCCGATATATACATTTAGAATGTCGCACGCAAATTTATCGTAGAACTTCTTTTACTCTTGACAGCTGGGTGAAAGCTCAATATCATTTTAGGATTCGAACAATGGACGTTGACCGACCTCACCACCACTGAGCCATCATCGCTTCAAACCTCTTAATGGCTTTACAATTGTTTTTTTTGGCGTTATACTTACTATCCGACTAACGACCCGCTCGTCTCCTTCTCCAGCAGTGGAACAAAATGGCAAATAAGCTTTTTGGGAAAAATATTTTTTTCCAGACAAGCTTTCATAAAATGCGTAATTGTTTAGCTTGCAAGATTTGACCTTTTTTTATTAGGATATTTGGTAACGAGACGAGCTGGTCGTTTGCCTGATGGTAAGCATGACGCCGGCCCATAACAATTGCAGTGCCACTCAGAACGCAAAGGCCTGCGCGGCACTGCAGTGCGCTCGTTCCCTGAGACATTAGGTATTAAGTCTCATCAGCCCAGTGATTTTACTGGCTACTCTGTCCATCCAACCGGAACACAGTAATGCTTGCACATTACTGCTTGGCGGCAGACTTCACTCACAAAGCGTTGGTAACAACCCAGACGGACACTCTCAGAAGAGTTAGTCCTACCACTAAAAAATCTAAACGAACAAACTTTGCAAGTTTTTTTTTTTATGTTATTTGGTAACGAGACGAGCTGGTCGTTTGCCTGATGGTAAGCATAACGCCGGCCCATAACAATTGCAGTGCCACCCAGAACTTTGAAACACAAAGGCCTGCGCGGCACTGCAGTGCGCTCGTTACTCTGAGACATTAGGTATTAAGTCTCATAAGCCCAGTAATTTCACTGTTTCAAGTTAAACAAAAGCTTCTAAAATAGTTAACAATTCGCCGTTTACACCAATTTTAAACGGTCACAACACTAAATATGACACAACACAAAGGAAATCCGAACAGACAGCCTACGTAATCACTAGTGACAATTTCATTCAGTAGTTCTTGCTCCTAGTTTCACTAAATCTCTTCTAGCTATTACAGTATATCACCGTCTGGTATCCATGACCGTCTGCCGGCGCCCTCCCATTGAGTGTTAGCCGATATATTTAGACTTATTGCGTAAAGTAGTCTGACCCTAATTATGAGAGCATTGGACGGGGGCCACGTAGCGGCGGAAGTCCACGGTTATAACTGGTTTTTATGAAAACAGGGATTTAGAGATTTTTGTTGTGGGTGTCGCTGATGTGCTGCTGAGTTTGAGTTGTCAACAGATGTGTAAAGGTGGCGGTTCGCGCCGAGACAGAGACAAGCGACCGAGACAGGAGACCGAGACCGGAGACCGCAACCATCACTTGACTTTAGGCAAGGTATAAAGCGCAGTTCGCGAGCGAGACAGAGACAGGAGATAGAGACGCGAGACAGGAGACAGCGAGACGGTCGCTGTCCGTGACCAGTAGTGTCTCGTGTCGCGCTCGTATTTAATACGTAAACAAACTGTGTTTGATTCAGCCGAAAATACTTCAGGAGAGACTGAGACAATAGTCGTGGTCTCCGGTCTCGGTCTCCTGTCTCGGTCGCTTATCTCTGTCTCGGCGCGAACCGCCACCTTAACGTGGAAAATTTTGATAGCGTTGATGGCAGAGATTGAATATCGATTATATCGAATTGAATATCGATTTGTAGGTTGATGGTTTAAATTATTGAAACGTAAACATTGTGGTTCCATTGTAGCGTATCATGGTGACCTGGCAACGCTAAAATTTGAGTAGCTAATTTTAAAAAAATCAGCAAATGACTAATTTCGCAAAAACTATTCACTTTCGTCTATACAATGGGGTGTTTAAATTTGTAGCATTTATATAAAACCTCATCTTGTCACGCCCTTAATACGTCAAATTACCAATAACCTCGAAATGGTTAAAAAACCTTCTGTAATTGGACTAAAGAATTAAGCTTACAAAAAGGCTTACTTACTTTTTTATTTTTTTTAATCAAATACATTTTTCACAAGAACAAAGTACATGCAGGGCAGTGTTGGTACATACTCTGCCGAGGCGCGGCTTTCTCATAGTGAATGGATAAAGGTAGCGCACGGCTTTTGCCTCTTTTTTATACAATTACTCGTTTTGCCTGCTTTCACGTACTTTTTAATTACTTAAAGCTATTTCATATTACACAGCAGTTTAGTGGCTAAAACGCTAAATAGTATTATGGCAGAGGTATTACTAATAAACAGTATATTATAACGATGGTATAGTTACACAATGGTGTCAATTCTATCATTTCATACCTAAACTAATTTTAGTTTCGCTCTCTCTCTTTCCAATGCATAACACGAGAAAGAGATGGAATATATTTTAGACCTGTCAAATTAATCCACTTGCTTGTGTGTAGTGTAAATTAAATGGCAATGAATTCAGTGGCATTTAATTTATCAAGATCGAAAGATATTTGACAGCTCTAAAACAAAATTTAGATCTGTCAGACAGCTTCCGTCTCTTTCTCATGTTATGCATTGGAAAGAGAGAGCAAAACTAAATTAGTTTAGGTATGAAATAATAGAATTGACACCATTGTTTTGTCTTTGTGGTTCTTTGAGAATTTTGAACTAAATCGAAAGAGACAAAATAGATAGGTACAGTGGTTATTAGTAAGACTGTTATAGACGAATCTAAACAAAGACTCGTGCTTCCATATTGTGTCAAAATCCATTCATAGGTTCTGGATAGTATGGATGGATGTACTAGTCCATACTTCCATACTAATATTATGAATGCGAAAGTGTGTTTGTTGGTTTGTTGATTTGTTGGTTTGGTGGTTTGTCTTTCTTTCACGCAGTAACGGAACAACGTATCGACGTGATTTTCGGCATAGATATAGTTTATGGACCGGAGAGTAACATAGGCTACTTTTTATCCCGGCAAAATGCAAGTTTCCTGTGGGAACGCGGGTGAAGACCGCGGGCAGAAGCTAGTTTTATACAATTGAGATACATAGAAAAAAGAATTGACGCTGAAACATGTCTCTGGATCTGAGCCTTAGTTCGCGTACCTATACTTTTATTTTGTGCAACAAAGGTTTACTATATGTTTACTTTTTATTTTGAATTCTGAAAAATCCTAAAGAATAGCCTGAGAGAGAGACAAATCTTGACTAAACTGTTTAATTAATACCTAGTCCTAATGATTCCTTTATCATGGACTCACTCGATTCTTCCAAACAAAACGTATGTTTTTTTTTTAATGAAAATAGAGTTTAGCAACAGATTTGACTACAAAGACTGTATTTTTATTACAGCTGTAACATATTTGCAATTGAAAATGTACAAAAAATATTATTCCATATACTATTACCATATAGTTCGTTATTTTATCATCCATTTGGAACGTAAAATTTTGCGTGCAGTGAAATGAAAATTTTAAAAATGTATATTTTCAACTTTTTGCTATTTTGTTTCGTCCTGCACCTGTTTCAGTGTGAATAAAATTGTTTTAATTTACAGAAATGTTGAGATTACCTTTGCGTGAAATAGCTGGCATAATTGTTTTTTTATTAATATTACAAAAGCTGCTTTCACTAGATTATATTTTGCTTTTACATTATTTTAGTGGTAATTGTGCTGCGGCTTCAGTTTCCTATTTGCCCTTGAGAAACGTGGTTTTATATCGAACTAAATTTCAGCGTAATTAAATTAACCCTTTTGGCGTGAAACAAACAATTATACATCTTAATTTTTTTACTTATAATAATAGTAAGATGATGTCGGTAAAAATGTTAGTTGAATGAAAATCAAATCTACTGAATTTGGCCTAGAGTTTTCATCAAATCAAATCAAATCAAACAATTTATTTGCCTCATAAGCCCAGTAATTTCACTGACTACTCATCAAATCGGAACACAGTAATGCTTGCACATTTCTGCTTAGCGGCAGAATTCACTAGCAAAGCGGTGGTAACAACCCAGATTGACACTCGCAGAAGAGTTAGTCCTACCACATGGTACGGATTACCGCAAAGCCGTCACTGCCTGATGCACTCTGTGTAGGTGCCTCTTATATGGACAGTTTTTCCCACTTTTAGACCGTTGTATTAGTTTGTTGTATTTTTGATAGTTTCCCAATTTTAGATAGTTGTAAGCCGGAAAGAAAACATCATCTCAAGAATTTCGCAGTCAACATCGATTGCTCCCATAGCTTGGTTAAGGCGTCTGGTCTGGATAACCAGAAGACGCAGGTTCGAATCTTGTTGGAAGCGAAATTTTTGTGATGTATATATTTGTGTGAACATCCGCTAGTGTCGGTTAACACTATAAAATATATTTCATACAATTTTAGAGAGTTTTACATTTGAACACTAATCTGTAATTAACAGTGGCAGTACAAATATTATGTATTTAAATAAACCAACGCGCCTAAAACGACAGGATTAAAGTAGAATTTTAAAACGCTAACCGAAATTCACAGAAAATATACTCCACGCAAAACGACCGGGATGAAGTCGGCACACCCCTTTATCTCATTTGCCTAAATAAATGTATAAAGATGTTAGTATTATGAAAAGCCAACGACCCGGTAAATTACCGAGAAGAAGGGTAGGAATTCGTAATACTAAGTAATTGGCCTTATGGAAATGTGGACACTGCCCGAGTCGCTTGGCTCTCGAGTGCGCTTGGTTTTTATAATGGCCGCGATGAGTTATAGTGGAAGGAGCTGTTAGTGGAATCCTATGTAATAAACGAGCCAGGCAATTTACATACAGACGGAGATGTTTTTTAGTCTGGGTCTGTATTGAACTACTATATAACATACTAGCTGCTGCCCGCGGTTTCACCCGCGCGGAGATATTGGATTTCATAGGTTTTATTTTTTGAGCGGAAACCTTATTCTTTTTCTAAATTAAAAGTAGCCTCAGTTACTCCTTGTAACGTCAGCTATCTGCCAGTGAAAGTCCTGTCAAAATCGGCCCAGCCGTTTCGGAGATTACCTAATCTTATTAAAGTATAGACCACGTGTCCGTATAGTGTACTGTAATAAATTAAAAAAAAACTTTACGTAACCATCCCAAGAAACCTAAAGATCGAATTTCGAAAGCACCCATCGGAACATCTGTTGTGCCAAGGTGTAGATGGGTCCCATAAAATCGTTTACGACTAAAGGTCCGTTCATAATGGCGAGTCATTTGTTCCCGTCGCCTATGGGAGAATGTATCGCGGTGCTCGTAACAAATGGGTGTGTTCGATTCATGGTGATTTTTATAGGCCGTTGTCTTGTTCGGTCTAGGTTTATGGTCCTGATAATGGCTGTTAAAGTCGGTTGATGCAAGAACTGAGATTAAATTATTGTCATTAGCATGTTTTAGGTGTTTGGTTTTGTAAGGTTTGGTTTTCTTAGGTTTGGTTTAGCCAGTGAAGTTACGGGGCTTATGAGACTTAATACCTCATTAGGTATTAGGTGAGACATTCTCAGGGTAACGATCGCAACGCAGTGCCGCGCAGGCTTTTGTGTTTCAAAGTTCTATAAGTGGCACTGCAACTGTTATGGGCCTGCGTTATACTTACCACCAGGAAAATTACTAGCTCGTCTCGTTATCAAAAAGTAAAAAAAATGGCGTGGACGGTGTCATCGGAAGGTGGAGGCGCGGTTGGTCCACGCATCCACCAGATGCCATCCGGCGCTCAGTGCTTCCCGTGTGAAGTGGGAATGGGTCATATAGGATTAGAGTAGTCACTAGGAGGCTTCGCTGTTTGCCTCTATGTAATCTTTGTCATACATTATCCTTAATTTTATAATATGCTTTTATAGTTTATTCTTAACTACACGTTTAAACTCTCCTTGTATTAACTCAGTCATTGCACTGAGCTGTTATCGTTCCCTATTGTTGTAGTATAGATAAAGCATACTCGTTTCCATCCTGGTATGTCCGGGCTACCACGGTCTAAGGGGCAGGTTAGACGCTCAAGCAAACGTACGTTTGCTTGTCAGAATAACAACGCTTTTGCGTCAAGCGTGGATTTCGTGATACTCGAAATGCGCGCTTGACGCAAAAGCGTTGTTATTCTGACAAG
Organism: Crocallis elinguaria; assembly: GCA_907269065.1. Classification (NCBI taxonomy): domain Eukaryota; kingdom Metazoa; phylum Arthropoda; class Insecta; order Lepidoptera; family Geometridae; genus Crocallis; species Crocallis elinguaria. The sequence continues at coordinate 1,619,461 of OU026079.1, read as the reverse complement.
CAAACGTACGTTTGCTTGAGCGTCTAAGCTGCCCCTAAAGGTTCATTTTCCAGGCACGTTTCTGTGATCGCGGGTTACTGCCGGGTCATAGGATATGACTCTACGACGGAATTTCGGACGCCCTTTTACGGTTTGACGCGCACGCTGAAAGGCGTCGTGTGTTCCCTGGTTGTAATAAGCTAGGTTTGGAGGTTAGTCTATTTTGAGTACCTACTGTAATTTTGTGGGGAAATGACGCTCGTTGTATGTTTTCTTATGTACGTTGAAATTGTACATTAATAAAAAATACGTACTTTTTATACACTCGTCAGACTAGGGAGCGAATATGGCCAAGTGTAAACTTATCCATAGTTCGAATCTCGGCTTGCCCCGCACTAATGACTTATATCAAGTAATGAGCGGCTTTATCACACACGCTCTAAAACAGTGAAGGAAAACGTAAAGACACATGTCCTCGAATTTAGTGGTCTAAATTCGAGGACATGTGACATCGCAAACCGCAATGGGCCAGCGTGGTGGATTATGGCCCATACTCTATCTCTAAAAAACAGCCGGTATGCCAGCTGTGGTGTGTGCCGATGCTATATCTACAGACAAGAGCTGACTCTCAAGTGCTGTTTCTGGTACTCGCCTATAGCTGCTGTCAGATCATCATAATCATCATTGTCAGCTAGAAGATGTCCACTGCTGAACATAGGCCTTCCCCATACAATGCCACTTGGGTCGGCTACTCGCCTCTTGCATCGGTTCCCCGAAAAATTTTAGTAATTAGATCTATATACTAGGTAGATCTAAGTATGTACTGTACGTCAAACATTTGAACATAATATCTAGGTCACAAAAAGATCACAAAATATTAAATCGTCATCATCATCAGTTGGAAAACGTGCACTGCAGAACATCGGCATCTGCATAATAAATATACTAGCTAATTTATATACCATATCAAAAACTATTTCCATCATACAGGTTATAATTGAAAAATTACTTTATTCAAAGCCAAAGCAAGAAATTGCTATTAAAAGCCTTATTTCCATTTCCTTTTTAACATTTCTTTTGAGGTCAAGTACCTACTTAATTCGCAAGTAACTTACTATTTCTTTTCATCTAAGTACAGTCGCCGACAGAATCTCATTTCAAAATGTATTAAAATTCGCGATGGCGGTCCATTTTCACCTGCCAGTAATAAGCTGACGGAACGGGAGTGGAAGGAAAATAAAATACAATTTGGACCAATCAGGGCACGTCTGTCGATCCCGTTCCAAAAATAAATGCGTCAAGCGTGATTGAGAGTATTTCATACGTGATCTGTATATTGTATTACTTCGGTGTTCAATGTTGATCCTCTTGGGGTTTGAAGATTTTTTCTGCTTTTTTACTTTTTGTTATGAAGCTGATTGACAGAGGTTTCCATTTTAGGTCAAATATTTAATTTAGGACTTTGTTATTTTGACGTGATGTAATTTAAGCTTCTAGAATATTCATTCTATAAAATCATCAAAAACAGCTGAATGTGAATAAAGAATTTTGAATTTGAATTTAAATCTCATGTTTCTTTTGCTTCTTAATTACACTTATTTAACCACTGTCTTACCTATTTTTCTGTTTTTTTTTTGCCAGACGGAGACTCAAAAACTTATTTCTACCATCTAGTAGAACTATTTCGCAATGTCAACAATTATTCCAATCCCGACCGATTAAATCCAATGAGTTAATTCCATTCCCGTTTCTGAATACAAAAATTCATTGCACTTTTTCCAGCTGATTCGTCCGGACACCCAGCAATACTCTAAATGGATTATTCATTTGATTATTGCCGCCGTCGTAAAAGAATTCAATTTTCGGTTGAACGAAATGAAATTTCTGAAACATCCTTTTCTGTAGCAAATAAGTTTAGCTTGGAAATTGGCGTTCGTTCGCGAGTTAGCTCAGAAGTGGGTGTGTTTGGTCGGTACTGATTTTACTATTATAGCGCTTCAAAAATTTTGCTATTCAGTGACTAAACAATATTCAGGGATCGGTTCGCGCACTCTAGCAAGTGTCAGGGTCTACGATTTTACCGTCGCCATATACGTAGTAAGAAAACAATATAATACAAAAAGGACGTGCAGTCGTGCACGGCATGGCGTTACCAACGACGCGCGACGGACAATTAAAAAAACCTTCTGTTGTAGTCACATATTAATTTTTGTTTTTATGCTCAGTGAAGGTAGTTTTGTTTGTATTGCCTCTCACTGCCCGCTGATACTACCGCCCGCCAGTCTCAACCGTGCAGGCGACGCGAAGGCTTCGAGTATTGCCTAATCTCCGTTTTGGTCTGAATTTGAGGATTATTTCTTCGGTTGTGCATCCAACACCCTATTGGAACTCGCTGCTATTTCTCGCTGAGCTATATTTCTGTGTTGTTCTCTTGCCCGGGGGTACCCATTCCCCCCAAAACGCACCCTCGACTCGCGGGGGTGCGCAAACACCTTCCTACAATTATTCATACATGTAACGGGATTTTTTACCGTGATTATTATTGAGCGATGCGATGAATACCCAATTCCGACACTGTTGCACTGGAATACCTCCATGTATTGTGCTCAATGTACAATGCTTATATATGCTACAATCTTACAATGTATGAATGAGTAAATAACCGTGAAAGCTTAAAACATTTTTCCTGTAGCATTGTGACGATATTTTATCGTGGACGGTAAGTTATAAAAGCACCCCTTAAAAATTATCTATAAGGTATCAACCATGGCTTCACCAAGTCGAGTGTGCGAGGCTTGATGAGCAGAGTAGCCAGTGAAATTACTGGGCTTATGAAACTTAATACCTAATGTGTCAGGGCAGCGGGTGCACTGCAGTGCCGCGCAGGAATTTGTGTTTCAAAGTTCTGAATGGCACTGCGATTGTTACGCTTACCATCAGGCAAACGACCAGCTCGCTTCGATAAAAAATAGGTGTCAGAGGGATGCACACGGGAAGGACATCATCAGCCCTCACGCCTTTGCATATTTGAAGTTAACTAATCACCTGTACCAGGCGCAGTTCTGTACTCGGACCAATATTTGGAAAGCTTAAAAACTTTTGCGATAAAAAATCTAATCGAGATAAAAAAGATTTGTAATCTGTGCCAACTAGAACTTAGCAATGAATCGAGAGCTGTCACCCCGCGCTGTCCTGGGTCATAGATATATCTGCGCTGGAAGTACAGTCTGCTGTTGGTTTTTACTGAGCATATAAGACTATAAAGTATAGAGCAAATGTGAATGGATGACTGGCGCGTTGCAGTTCCACGCAGAAATTTACAATCATAAGACCATTGTAGCCATTCATTTATAATCATGGCTAGATGTTTGTATTTAGTTTTATAGCGATTACCAGTTTGTATATCGACTTATAAATCAAGAAGGCGAAAAAACACCAGTACGCTTTTTCTCCCTGGTGACTGGCCTTTGTCAATGGTATTTAAGACTTATCGGTGGTTACTTATCGTAAATCATCCACACATCTTGCAACAGATCTTCCAAAGAATCTCTTTCCTTCTACTGGTAGCCACGGTATCTGCTCTACTTCATCTGCCGCCCTATTTTTGTTGCTGGGCACAAATCCCACCGAACGCCACTTTAGACTAATTTTCCTTGATCGAGGTCAGTGACCTTTGCCTTTATACGTATTCTGTTACCGGCTGGAGGCGATGACCTTGGTAAAATGAAAAAAATATGACAAAATTATTTCCTACTCATCGCCATTTCTTACACCCTAGTGTTAAAGTTCCGCAGTCGACGGTACATATTTCTATCTGCGGTCACAGAAGTACGGTCCGGACTATTCAAGTGATAAGGGTCCCAACCGGGGATCGAGGTCAAACTTTGTGTTTTGTAATTAAATGGAAACTTATACACAGACAGAATTACGATTTAATTGAAGATAAACAAGTAATTTTAGTTTTATGAAATATATTTTATAGTGTTAACCGACACTAGCGGATGTTCACATAAATATATACATCACAAAAATTTCGCTTCCAACAGGATTCGAACCTGCGTCTTCTGGCTTGCCGGGCCAGACGCCTTAACCACTAGGCCATGGGAGCAATCGCTATAAAGCGGGTCTGCTAGATGGAGCTACGGCTTGTAAGCCGAAAAAGAAATACATCATATCAAGAATTTCGCAGTCAATAGTGATTGCTCCCATGGCCTAGTGGTTAAGGCGTCTGGCCCGGCAAGCCAGAAGACGCAGGTTCGAATCCTGTTGGAAGCGAAATTTTTGTGATGTATATATTTATGTTAAGTAATTTTAGTACTGGGTTATTGGATTCCGCTGACAGATTATAGTTGTTTATTTTATTGTTTTATCTCTGAGTATTTAAAAAGCATCAGAGCATCACTTCACTTCACTTTACTATTTCGGTTAGGTACTACTCAACTGTGGTACAGGCGTGCACAACGTTTAATTGTCTTAACTCGGCCTCGAGTTGACAGGTGACAATTCACAGTTCTAACTGTCACTTTGACAACTGAACGGACTGCTGTTCTCTGGTTTTGAGCCTCTTTTTTAGGGTTTTTTGCCCCGACGTAAAAAAGGAGGGGTTATGAGTTTAACGTGTGTCTGTCTGTGGCATTGTAGTTCCTAAGCCACCAAGCAGTAATGTGCAAGCATTACAATGTTCCGGTTTGATGAGCAGAGTATCCAGTGAAATTACTAGGCTTATGAGACTTAATACCTAATGTCTCAGGGTAACGAGCGCACTGCAGTGCCGCGCAGGTTTTTGTGTTTCAAAGTTCTGAGTGGCACTGCAATTGTTATGGGCCGGCATTATGCTTAATCTCCGGCAAACGACTAGCTCGTCTCGTTACCAAATAACATAAATTAAAATAAAATAAATGTAATCGTCTGATATATCATCAGCTTAACATAAGCGAAACAAGCTTCTGGTCTCGTTAACCAATGGTTAAAAAATTGCAAACCAGCTCTTTCCAGACACTTCCGTCCCTGTTTTCCTAGTTTTCCTTTACCTCAATTACTACCAACTACGCCGTTCAAGCCGCTGTAACAATCCGACGGTCATGTTACACCGATAATGGAATAAAAATAGGAAAAAAATAAATGTATAACTATTTTACTACCTTTTTCTATCGTAGATACAATAGCCCTGACTGAGATATTTTCTGCTTCGTTTTTTAGTCGCTTTTTGTTGAATAAGCTTGAAAAGTATACTTAGATTGACCTTTTGAGGCCGTAAGGATAGGTGAAAATGTTGTTAGAACAGGAAAACCTTATTTTAGGCTGTATTTAACTTTTTCACCTGCAATGGAACGGGCACGGTGGGTTTCTGGAAGGTTCGTTGACATTGAGCACGGATTGGGTCTGTTGGTGTCTTTGTCATTTATTATGTTCTGTGATAAAGACAGCATTAGTTTTAGTCTGTGATTCGGGTAGACGAATGTTGCTCCTTTGGGGCCTATTTGAGTAAAGCATTTTGAATTTGAATTTGCAATTACAACAGGAAAAAATGTACAGACATAAAATGGACAATTTACACAAAAACTTTTCATTATTTTCATAAGGTGCAAAATAACCTATCGGATCAATTGAGATTAGAGTAAGTACTATAGAACTACCACATATTGTTATTTTGAATGAAATAAAAAATTGGATGAAAATGATTTCCAACAAAAGTTTGTATCAAACCGTCAAGCGAAAGACTTAGGTAATTATTATAACATTGCAGTAAGGGCGCAATTCAATTAATTCCCACCAATCTACTTTATCACCGCGCGTTTCAATGCGAGACCCTCAGACCTCTAAATCAGGAACCCTTTTCACGTGGAAGCTGAGTAAGGCTACATTACGGTATACACGCACGGGTAAATCTAAATATCTACCTGTAATTAAATCTTAACACGGTACAGAGAAAATTATAAGCAACTAGCTGCATTTTGCGGCTTTGCCCGGTTTAATCTAGATTCATGTAAATCGGACCAGTAGACGTGATTGAGGAACAAACGTCAAAACTTTCGCGTTTATAATATTAGTGAGTAAATTAGTTAGTAAAATTATTTGGTTTATGGCGAATCTTTTATTATTTTTTCATGTTTTATTGGTTATTGTCGAATCTAAACGTCTAAAAGACTGTCGCTTCCAACACGGATATCATTCCTCATTCATTCAAAATAACCCTGCTGATCTTCCTTCACCGAACTCCAGCTCATTGCAGGATCTGTAGGATTCGAACCACTGACCTATTGTGTCCGACGTCACGACCTCAGAGCCATCGTTGCTACATATAAAAAAACTTGGAATCATTACCAATACTCAAACGCAAACCTACCACGTATAAAACCTATTTCCCCGGTTAACTCTGCTGACGCCATACGACCTGTCAAATTAAACCAAATGCCGAATAATACCGCGCGGCTTTATACCAAATTACGCTAAACCATTATAATTTCCAGCTGATTTAACACCTCGTCACAAAACGCAGCGCACGCACAGTAAATCTAAATACTGTACAATTAATTCCAACGGCGCTGTATTAGCTTTCCGACAATATTGCTAATGACACCAGTGACGGCACGTACAGTTTGCACAGTATTTGCAGTAGGGTGACTCTGGGAAGTAATGAAAAATAACTGACAATAATTTAAAAATATTATACAACAGTATGCCTAGTGTGAGTCTTGTCAAGTTAACGCATTCTACCACGTACGCGTAAACGTTTTTTTTTGTATGAAGAAATGTACAGCGAACCTAGCGCCGCATTTATGAACTACTCGTATCATCGCGCATTTGTTTTGTACGGTATTTACTTACTAGAAAAACGTGGTCGTTCGCGTAAACGGATTTTAATTACGAAACTAACACTCGGCACAAGAGATTTACTAACGGCAGTTAGTAGACATAATGTATATCGTAGAAAAGAAAACATTTGGCAGTCTTACCAATTTAAAGTATTTTCTGCCAAACAACGTTGGGTGTGTTGGACAAGGTATGAACAATCATGAGGTCGACAGCCTATAGCAAAATACAATACAGTCATGCAATAAAAAAATATATATACCCATAATGTACTTTATAATGCTAAGTGGTAAGCTAGTGACCTCCCTTGAAAGCCACTACTCATTTTAGGGCCACTACTTATTCATCAAGTTTGACCAGAGCGTCACATATAATCATTAGATAAGTTTTAACCATTTTTGACCAGACAATTACTTTATCGTCAGATAATTGTTACCAGTTTTTGTCATGTGCCGAATGTATGAATAGATTCAACCCAATTCTTCTCGCGGGTGCTGTAATAGGCTAAGAAACTATCTAGAAATGGCCAGCAGTTTTGTCCTGGGTCAATATTATGTGATTACTGATTACCAAGACGCCTGCTAATCGTGGTGTATTATGGCAAACTCTACCTTATGGGGAAGTTAGAAGAAAGCCTATGTTCATAAATCGACGGCTTCTGATTGATGATAATGATGAAGTTTTACCATATCAGGCCTAATCGTCAGTCTCTGAGATACTTAGTGGTCAAACGACTGTTCGTGTATAAAAAATGATAATATGTGCATAAATTTAACTTCTGTACCTATTTATCCTGTGGCGTAAGCCGTGACGGTGACGTTCCGGCTAATCTCATTAACGAAGTGCCCAGCACTACTGCATCACAACGATATAAACAGTATGGAATATTTTTCAAAATGGCCAGAACTAAGTTGCACACTATCACAAATGATTACACATAAATATAAATATACACGCCTTCAAGAGTCAGGTGTGATAGAAAATATGCACAACACACGCTCACAATGTTTCTAAAGTACAAAAATCGTATTATTTCTAAAAAAATACTCATTAAATGTATTGCTAAAATTTTTTACTCTTTTGCACTACGCTTTACTGCACGTATCTTCTTGCTTTATTGCACTGTGTTGGTCAACTAAACATCTAGGAGTTATCTAGAAAAGAAAGCCAACTTTGCCAACAAGTTGATTATCAACAACAAAAAGAAAACCACATAAGCCTTGATAAAAAAAATCTGACTTTACTTATACACTCAAATATAAATTTAATATTTTTCTACTAACGAATAGAGTGACTGCATCTTAGCTTTACATTAGGCAAGCAACAGTTCTCATGAGTGCCCAACATGAGCCATGTATATCATCCCGAGTGACACTGGATAGAACAGTCGTATTTTTATGTTACTTTTGTTATATCGACTTGTAAGAAAACAAATTTCATTTTACATTATTTTCATTTTAATATCATTTATATATTTATTAAGATCTATGTATTTATTCTCACCAACTGCTTGACAATTACATATCACGTAGTCACAACGTAAAACAAGGTATTGCTTCCATAGGGAGAGTTGTATGAAAATCCCAAGAGAATTTCCGACCAAGGAGGTTAAAATTTTAATGAAAACTCAGCATACGGGCTTTGTAAAAAGAAACTCTTTTTTTCTCGAAATTCGAAAATCGAACTGGCCACCATAGGCACACAAAAAAAGAACGCAGCTGCATGCAATTTAAAACAATAATTTGATTATTTATGAAATCCTCGCTTTTTATTGTCTCGCAGGTGTGAAAAGTAGAGTATTCACATCTAGGATACAGCCTGCCTTCGTCTTGAGCGGCTTGAAACCCGAGTCTTAGGCTAAGATTCAGAGACGATTCTAAGCGTAGACTTTGGCTTTCATATGTCAAAACTGTATAGAATTTTGACGTATGGAAGCGTGAGTCCACGCTTAGATTCGTCTCTGAATCTCAGCCTTACACTCTGCTTTATCCTGTTGGTGTGTTGGTGTATAATCTACTATTAACTCTATTCTTCCAGACACATTCGAAGGATTAAATTTATCGCCTCTGACGTTGTCTTTTTAGACCATGCAAGCTTTTTACCCCTTTAATTAACACGCAACACGTCAACCCGAACAGTAATGAGTTAATGACTAACGGGACACGGGGCATGCTAACCGCGCTGACTCACTTATTGGGGCATTTAGTTATGGTAATGTACTGATCAGATGGTATATTGGGGCTGGCGTTTATGTGTCGGAAGGCCCATGTACGACTTTTTTAACAGGCTGATTGCTTTTATTATTCTACTACTACATAAACTACTATAATAAAACACTTTATACTTCTTGTTCTTTTATTTCCTTGTAACAGCATCAATCTCCATGTAATAACTTTATATAATTTCACACTCTTAACAGCGGTAGACACTTGCTAAATAAACTTTCCAGCTCGAACACTTAACAAGAACTAACTTATAACTTTTTATCTCCTGCCCACGTTACCTTTTTTCCCGCTTAGTATATTTCTTAGGTTGGTAGTCGGCACTAAAAATTAAACGTCGTGAGACAGCTCAGTTCCGACAACCGTACAAACAGAAAACTAAAAATCACCGTTTCAGAGTCAAATTAATACTTAATAATTATTTTAATACAATTTTATACGAAATAACTAGAATTAAAAATAGAAATCATGACATTCGGCCATCCGACACGTGTTGCCTCCTGGCATACACATACACACAAAGACTAGGTCTGATTAAATTCTGATATTTTCAATGGGTATGGTAATATAATTATGAATAATCATATATGTAAAATAAAATGATAGCACTAAGCCTACTACTTATAATAACTCGAATAAAAACATTAAAAATAGAAATCATGACATTAACAAAATTAAGAAAAATTAAATCCTCCAATATTGATGCGCCGTATATAGTGTTAAATTAATTGGTCAATCATTAAACACATCATGAAATTATTCAATATTGATTGTACTTAACATCTTTCATACGTTACTTTTGATTACTTTAGCATATTACATTAAGTCACTACTTATAATAATTAAACATCAAAATGATTCGACAATTTTACTTAATATTTTTAATACTATAATTTTCAATAATTACATTAAGCCTGCTATTAACATAATATGTCATTACATTTAGCCTACCACTAATATAATTGAATTTTTCAACATTGATTAGATGATTTTTCTTTAAGTCTTCATTCACAAGGTACAATAAAATTAACTTAGTTACTACTAGAGTTACTATCGTCCGAGTTATGTAATTCTAGAGCTTTAATATGAATCCAGGGTTGAATTCTGTCAGCTGCAATTACAGTCATATATGGTTTGCTTTTCTTTATGAAACCTAGAACATCGGCTATTTTATAACGATCGTTGCCTAAAATTTCAGTAATTTTATAGGGACCTACAAACTTCGACATAAGCTTTGTGCTTTTTTTGTTGTTATCAAAATTATTACGACAGATTTTAACTAAGTCACCCTTTTTATAAATACGTGCTGGTACCCGATTCGCGTCGTGTCGTTCTTTTTGTTTAGCTTGTATTTTTTCTATATTTTCACTAATACGGTCTCTTACTTGTTGTACATCTAAATTTGAAGTGTCATTTTGATAATTAAGTTTATTTGACAACGGGTCCCGCATTTTGACTCCAAACATAGCCTCTGTCGCAGTCTGTTGGGTTGAGGCATGAACAGTGTTGTTAATACCCCACTGAATTTTACCCAAGCATTTGTCCCAGTCTTGCTCATGACCAAAACTATTTTGAGCTGCTAAAGAATTTAAAATGGTCTGATTATATCTTTCGGCCTGACCGTTAGCTCTTGGACAAGCTACGGCGTTTAAGACATGCTTGATGCCATTTTTATCACAAAATGCTTTAAATGCTGTTGATGTAAAACTAGTGCCACGATCGGACACAATTCTAGCCGGCACGCCAAAATCGTAGAATATTTTGTCAAGGACCTTAATTGTGTTTTTTGTTTTTAGGTCTTTTACGGCTCTTACAAAGATGTATTTTGTAAAAGCATCTACGATAGTCAGAATGTGTGTGTTACCGTCCTTACTTCTAACAAAAGGCCCAAGGTGATCTATGTGGATCGTATGGAAAGGTATTGGTACCTTTTCTATTGGATACAAATGCCCTGATTTTTGTTTCGCTCCGTTGTTCTTATTATAAGCACACTCTAGACAGGCTGCCACATACTTTTTGATAAATCTCCGGAGTTTGGGGAACCAATATGACGCCTGAATTCTTTCAAGGGTTTTTGCGTAACCTAGGTGACCAATGTCATCGTGATTAGCTCGACAAATCTGCCACCGAGCACTCCGCGGAACAACTAAGCATAGTTTATCATCTAACTTCCTAAATACCGTGTGGTTTTTAATAACGTAATTTTTGCGAATGTCCCTACATTCTTGGTCATCTTCGGGTTTAAGAATTTTAAAAATACGTGATATTTCTGGGTCTGCTATTTGCAATGATAAAAGCCAATTTTCCTTTTCGATACTGTAAACGTAAACCGATTGGTTTTCGTCTGGTTCCACGGACAATTTGGTATTTCGGCTTAGCGCGTCCACGTGCGACATCTGGATACCAGGTCGATAATTTATATCAAACGTGAACTCGCTTATTTGCAGCCACCACCTCGCTATACGTGGAACCAAATCTCTTTTAGTTAATGTAGTGCGCAGAGCCGCACAATCTGTAAAAACTTTGAAATGAATGCCTAAGAGATATACTCGGAACTTTTTGAGGGAACCCACGACGGCCAATGTTTCTAGTTCGTAGGAGTGCAAATGTTTTTCTTCGGGAGTAGTTTGTCGACTAAAATAAGCAACTGGTTTCAAAACCCTTGTTTCTTTTTGCCATTGCATGAGTATACCTCCTATCCCCAAGGAACTGGCGTCAGTGTGTAGCTCCGTCTCAAGTTTGGGATCATACAGGGCAAGGACCGGTCGGTCAACAAGTTTCTCTTTTAAAACAGAAAACGCCTTGTCTTCGGAATGTGACCAGTGCCACACTGCCTCTTTCTTTAGCAGAGAGGTTAGTGGCTGGGCAATTTCTCCATACCCTCTTATAAATTTTCTGAAGTAACCAGTTAAGCCGAGAAATTGTCTAACCTCATGAACGTTTCGTGGTGTAGGAAACTCTTTAACTGCCAAGATCTTTGTTTCACCTGGTCGAATTCCCTGCGAAGAGATATCGTACCCCAGATAATTCACAGTGCTATCAAAGAAACGACACTTCGTAAGCTTAAGGGTAAGACCATACTGTCTAAAAAGTTTTAACACTTCTTCTAACCGCTGAAACATTTCATCGACACTTTTTGCTGGAATAAGCACATCATCTAAATATGCTAATGCGTATTCAAAGCGTTTATTTCCAAGAATCTTATTGACCATTCTTTGGAATACGGCCGGGGCATTAGTTAGGCCAAAAGGCATCCTTTTAAATTCATAATGCCCATCGGGCGTGACAAAACCTGTAAGGTGTCTGCTTTCATCAGCCATTAGAATTTGATAATACCCTGACGCAAGATCAAGGGTAGTAAAGAAACAGTTGCCACTAAGATTGGAAACTTGGTCTTCGATAAGCGGAAGGGGAAATCTGTCTTTTATAGTTTTATTATTCAGAGCTCGAAAGTCGACACACAGTCTCTGCTCCCCGGTCTTCTTCTTAACCATTAGGATCGGACTGGCATAATCAGAATTCGATTCTTGAATAATATCATTTTCTAACAACTCGTCAATGGTTTCACGCACCTGTTCACGTTCGAAATGAGATAAACGATATGGACGATAAACAATCGGTTTATTATCTATCAGATCGATCTTCATCTTTTCATCAACCGCACAACCTATTTCTTCTAGATTTGTTGCAAAGCAGTCGCGATAATCTTGTAATAATGAATGTAGTTTATTGAACTGATCCTCACTCACTGGCCCAGTTTTGATATCTGTTTTTTCAAGGGGTTTCAATGTGTTAGGATCTTTAACTATACGGTTAACATGACAAACCTTTTGTTCGGTAAATGGAATTGATCTAGCTATTAAATCGCCTTGTTTAAGGGATATATCGTGAGGTGACAAATTTGCTACGACTACTTCGCCTTTACCATCACGGATATTAAAAGCACCTTGAAACAAACGAAATTCCTTTCCGGGTTCAAATGCAGTGTAACCCTCAATAAAAACATCACCTGTATAACTAGAGTTAGTATGTATAGGGACTATGCTTGTTTTCGATACTTCTGTCGTGTTAGTCACGTAAAGCTTCAAAGTTCCTTTGTTGTCATGGAAAAAGTTTTGGTTTGGGCTATTGTAAAACGTAAGTTCAGAGCTATTCTTCAGTATAGTAACGCAAGGCAGTTCCGTGAAGTTTTGGCCTATCAGTAGTGATGTCTGCATATAGATGTCATCTACTATTAAAACCTCGATAACGGATTCTACGTCGTCAATTTTTATAGTCGCGTTTGATTTATACAAAGGTATGACTGACGACTGACCAAAACCCTTTACAATCGGAACGTCATCAAAACATTTTGTCAGCTTTAACATCTCTGCATCCGTCTTGCGTATAAGCGTACATTCACTGCCGAAGTCTATATAAGCTTCAAGTGAGTGATTGTTAACATCAATGGTTTTAAAATACTTGTCATTACTTTTATTGTACGAGTCAATTTTTTGGATTTTCTTTTCGGATTCAGTGTGAACGCGGTTATTGTTGCGGTTGGGAAAGTTGTATGGTTCAAGTTTACATCCATCATAATCATGCCCTATCCTATTGCAACGTTTGCACTTCAAAATTGGTTTTGTGCATTTGAAATACGGATGACCTCTAGAACGGCAATTGTAACAAACGATTGTAGCCGTGTGAGAACTGTTTGAACTTGTGTTTACATTGTTAGGCTTATGCAATGTTCGCTCTCGCGTTTTGTCATGTGTAAGCGATTGGGGTTTTTGAGATGAAAGAAAGTTAAGCAAGTCCTCAGGTTCCGAACTATTCAGAGCCTGTGCTCCGTTCCTGACCGATTGATCACTAATACCATATATGACGCAATCAACAGCCTTTTTCCCAGAGATATCGCACCTATTTAACAAACTTAACTTATCGTAGAAGTATTCCCGAAGACTTTCATCATTTCGTGAGGTTCGGTTCAACATCTCCTCCAAGAGCCGTCCATAGTTCTCTTCACTTGGGAAGGCCTTGAGAAGTTTGGTCTGCCATTCCTCCCAAGTAAAGACAACCGTTGGTAAGGCCTCAAACCATCTCTTTGCTAAGCCAACTAACTTTTGTAGAGAGAAGTGAACGATCTGCTTTTCATTCCAGCCATATATAATTGCACATTCATTAACTTTTCTTAGCCAGCGTTCGATGGTTTGAGCCCTATTTGCGGGATCAAATTCCGGAATAACATTGTTCGAATTATTATTGCTAAAAGAGCATTTAGAAGATTCGCCGGTCACGTTTCTCAGCAATTTTAACATACGTTCAGCACAGAGTCTACTTGCCGCTTTTCGCTTCCGAGGTACAGCCTCACTGGAACTGGATGATGACGACAAGTCGCTCTCTGCCCTCTTCGCTTTCTTCTTCGTCCGCCTGCGCCGCTTTGATGGCGTACCCGGCGGAGTTTCCGCATCATCTGACATTGCTGGACACCTCACTGAAATACACAATATTGCCGTCGACATAATCCATTCATAGGTCACCAATCCCAAAATCAAATAAAAATAAGCAGATGTTTATTCCTACAATTATCATCATTATCCAATATCGTCGACGACTACCATCAACATCAACCAATATCATAAACGACCATCATCAATGACCATCATGAACCACCAATCTCTACCAATATCACGGTCGTAAACCAACATCAAAATTAAAAGATGACATAATTATCCATCATTATCATCCACCACGGTAGTCATTATCCACCACGGTAGTCATCATCCACCACCGTAGTCATCATCCACCACCGTAGTCATCATTAACCAACGTAGTCATCAACAACCAACGTAGTCATCATCAACCACCGTGGTCATCATCAAACACCATAGTCATCATCAAACACCGTAGTCATCATCAAACACCGTAGTCATCATCAAACACCGTAGTCATCATCAACCACCGGCCTTCTAACCTTATGCATAATCTAGCAACTAGAGTGGTGTCCCATCCAGCACAAAACATACCCATTTGCTAAACTAGGGAGTTCAGCTAGCACACCCCTTAATTTAATCAAATAATTCGAAGCATTAGACGGTAAAAAGCAGTAAAACAGTGAACTAAGCAGAATGAGGTAGGTAACCACGTCTAATTCACACGAGATCACTTCACATTTTTATATTATTTCAACATCGTACATATAACATGGCATAAATTCACAACGTACCAGGTGCTTATCAGAGATTCTACCTGATCCAACACCGGCACGCTCCAAAGAGTAAGAAAATGCGCTCTAAGTACTACCTAGGAGTAGCCTCGGCCAAGTACCCACGCGCCTCTCCTCACACCAATCTACGCATCGCATCATCAGAGAGTAGCCCTGACCTAACGCGCTGCGCAAATCCATCATACCATGCAAAACGTACGCATTATGATTATATAGTGTTCAAACAGTAACGGCCATAAAAATGTGAGCATAAAAATAAAAGAAAAGAAAATGCTTAGAACATAAGCGTTATGTAACACATGATCACTCACCTTATTGGTTCATCCCACTTCTGAAGTATAATAAAACACTTTATACTTCTTGTTCTTTTATTTCCTTGTAACAGCATCAATCTCCATGTAATAACTTTATATAATTTCACACTCTTAACAGCGGTAGACACTTGCTAAATAAACTTTCCAGCTCGAACACTTAACAAGAACTAACTTATAACTTTTTATCTCCTGCCCACGTTACCTTTTTTCCCGCTTAGTATATTTCTTAGGTTGGTAGTCGGCACTAAAAATTAAACGTCGTGAGACAGCTCAGTTCCGACAACCGTACAAACAGAAAACTAAAAATCACCGTTTCAGAGTCAAATTAATACTTAATAATTATTTTAATACAATTTTATACGAAATAACTAGAATTAAAAATAGAAATCATGACACTACTCCTAATTGCATCTTCTTGTCTATTAAACTGTGGGATAAATAATATCTATAAACTGTTGGATAAATAATTTTGTTAGTGGGAGGACTAACTCTTCTGCGAGTGTCCGTCTGGGTTGTTACCACCGCTTTGCTCGTGAAGTCTGCCGCCAAGCAGTAGTGTGCAAGCATTACTGTGTTCCGGTTTGATAAGCAGAGTATCCAGTGAAATTACTGGGCTTATGAGACTTAATACCTAATGTCTCAGGGTAACGAGCGCACTGCAGTGCCGCGAAGGCCTTTGTGTTTCAAAGTTCTGGGTGGCACTGCTATTGTTATGGGCCGGCGTTATGCTTACCATCAGGCAAACGACCAGCTCGTCTCGTTACCAAATAACATAAAAAAAATCTAATCTGTCTATGGACTAACGACGACCTTGTCAAAACCGTGGACATTACCACATAATAGGGACTAGTTAGAAAGGCCTTGTAGTAGTGGGCTAGCGCGCCACATGTATAGGCACTACCGGCCCCAATGGACTCAATGTTTCATATTATAACATTTGAAATAAAATATCCAGTCTTATACCGCGGTTATTGCTCATTGAATTCATTCATTCAATGCGTTAGCGTTGAGATTTAGATAAAGGAAAATAGTTCGAGTATTTTCTCAGACTAGTTAGCGTATAACATTGAAGCCAGTCCCCAAACTAGGCTGACCTCCCAAATCATCTCTCAACATCAAGACACTGAGGGTTAAACCTTGTTACATAACTATACCTTGTTTCATAACTGCTTTTTTTGTGGCATTTTGTATCGTTACGTTGTTCTATAATAACGATGATTACTTTAGCATACAATTTAAAAGTAAACTGAGCTTTTAAAATAAAAGCTGAACACTGTTCGTTTCGAATGTTCAGTTAAGCGCTGTCCATTCAAAGTATTCACTGCAGTGGCCGGCAAGACTTCACAATGCCTTTATCTTTTGTGAAGAAAAGTGGCTAAGGAACGAACTCTTATTGTAAAGTAAACTATTACTTAAAGAGGTACTTTTCTTTTATAAATTCCAGTCTATTCATTTTTTTTTCTGACCTCTTATTCTTTTGATGATATTGTTTTTTTAACTGTTACAATAGCGTACTTCGGGGAGTTTGCCTTTTTTCTAGGTAAGGTATTTTTCATATCTAATATTATATTCGTAGAAATTCGTTGCTACGCCATGAATACATAATTGTTTTATTCGGTAGCTTTTTAACAAAGAAACCACTGTTCATCAGCTTTCCTCCCAACTTTAAGCTCGTAAAGAATAAATCTATTATTTTTCTTAGTAAATATTATTTTCTTCGGTTTTAATTTTGGCTTCTTTGGGTTCCTTGTTCAATATTTCCCATTGATTGCGTTCATGGTCTCATGAAGAAATGAATAAAAAAGAGAGATTCTTAGAAATTAAGCAACCACAACCTAGATTAGATTAGTTGGTCAATGTGGTTACCGGTTCACATCCCGTCAGAGCACTACAGAATTAATTTAGACGTAAATATCTCTTTTGAAGAATTGTATAATGCATGAAAAATATCAAAAAAACTTAAGGCAACTAATAAGACACCTAGTACACTAATGCAAACAATCCTATGCAATTTCAAAAAGTTTCAGTCAATACGAAGTAGCAAAATAAAACGGCACTGAATCAAATCTATCGATTTTCACGCCCCTAGGGAATTACGTAAATATGATGCCGTGAGTCAAGTAAGGAGTGCACTGAATCATTTCAACAGTGAGACTACGAGCTACGTGTGCTATCTTTAATTCAACGACTCAGCGAGAAAATCCACTTTTGGGGGTTGGCGTAAGTGTAAAAAGTCAGCGAGTTATTTTTTTTATTGTACACATTCTCTATATTTATTCACGCACATTCAGCTGGTTGCTAAGTGTTATTAGTACACGCTTTTTAAATTTGTTTGTTTTCAAATCTGTATAGGCCTTTAAAAGTTATGGTGGAATAAAGAAACTCATATACATACATACTTACAGAAAAACATTAGACTTATTTTTTGTGCAGTCGTGTAAAAAATCAAGCCATTTAAAAAAATGCAAGTTACTAATTGGGCTTCCCGAAAACAGTAAGTAGTGAGAGTAAAAAACACTTTTTGACCATATTGTCGCTAATAAATCATGTGAAATTGTATGGTGAGATACAGACGATGCGCGATGGTTGGTTTGTTGTCATGCCCTTCATGCCTCAAGAATTTTTTCATTAGATATTTAATGGAGACCACAGAGAGGGAAGTAGAAAAGGCCACCATATGGACCAAAAAAATAAGATTTTGTCTTTGTTTGTTATCGATTCAAGAAAGTAAAATTTTATTACCAATACCAATAATACTAACACTGACTAATAACTAACAATAATACACAACACTAACTAATAATAATACCAATTTGGAACGGGCACGGTGGGTTTCTGGAAGGTTCGTTGACTTTGAGCACGGATTGGGTCTGTTGGTGTCTTTGTCATTTATTATGTTCTGATAAAGACGGCATTAGTTTTAGTCTGTGATTCGGGTAGATGAATGTTGCAGAGGCCCGCTGTTAGAGTCATTTTAACTTTCATAAGTGCTCCTTTGGGGCCTATTTGAATAAAGACTTTTGAATTTGAATTTGAATTTATTCAATAGCTAGCTCTTCTTAAAGAAATAGAAGAGAACGCTGTCGCTCGTGACTTGGTCTTTGTTGATAGATATATTTTTGTCTTCCCACTCCTGCTATTTCAATATTTCTCACACGAAACGAATTGGGATAAGTAGAGTGCGGACTAGAATCACAATGTTCTCAGCATCACTCCACCATTTCTTTCATTTAGGCCAATTTTCGAAAAAGCCTTCTTAATAATTCACGTTTCGAAACTCTTTTGGAAATAAACGGCTCGATTGTTAGGCTTTTTCTATTGAAAATCTGAGAAACGGCTTGGAAAAGTTTAAGTTTCTTTAGAACATCATTTCAGTAAAATAAATTTATATTTTTCTGAAGATTTTTAAAGAAGAAATAAGATTGAAACTTGAATCCGTATTGAAAAAATGTCATTATGTTATTACAGTTTTTTTATTCTCTGCAAGCTCCAGGATTCGCACCCATTTTCTACTACTTAATTTAATTTGCTACTTAACAATCAAATTACAATATAGTACGAGAATAATTCGAAGTCCTAATTAAACCAAATATTAAAATTAAATTAGTTTGCTAAAAGTAATTAATCCATTTAAATAAATAAAACTGGTGTCTGTTTGTAATTTCAAAATAACAGCTTTTTACCAAATGCATATGGAAGTATATACGGTACCTATAACTAAACAACAAATTTTAAATTTTTTTTCTGTCTGTCTGTTTGTTCCGGGTAATCTCTGAAACGGCTGGGCCGATTTTGACGGGACTTTCACTGGCAGATAGCTGATGTTATAAGGATATACGTAATTAGGGTTCCGCGCAAAAAAATAAAAACCATGAATTCCAATAACTCCGCGTGGGTGAAACCGCGGGCAGCAGCTAGTTAGGTACATAAATACAACAAAAGATTACAAATGCTAAGATTAGTCTAATAGTAACATACCTAATCGCAGCGAACGAGACGCACAAGAGCACCCGCTCGAGAACGTAACGCATTTCGTTAGCGGTAGGACTAACTCTTCTGCGAGTGTCCGTCTGGGTTGTTACCACCGCTTTGTGAGTGAAGTCTGCCGCCAAGCAGTAGTGTGCAAGCATTACTATGTTCCGGTTTGATGAGCAGAGTATCCAGTGAAATTAGTGGGCTTATGAGACTTAATACCTAATGTCTCAGGGTAACGAGCGCACTGCAGTGCCGCGCAGGCCTTTTAGTTTCAAAGTTCTGAGTGGCAGAGCAATTGTTATAGGCCGGCGTTATGCTTACCATCAGGCGAACGATCCGTTCGCTTCGTTATTTAATTATATAAAAAATAAGGTTGTTCGTGTGATCACGTATGTCTACAACAATTGCAGTGCCACACAGTTAACTGCAGAATATCGCTTAAAAGAGCTTTCAAACTCGTTCCCTGAATGTAACAGATCACTTAACTCGGAATAGAGGAATCGCTCAGAATGGTTCTTTTGAATTAAAGATGTGGCTCGAGAGCGAAATAGGATTCGTCAGGGATTCAGTTGAATTGATCTGGAATTTGTGGATTGATGTGGTTTTAATTGGAAGTAAGTACACGCCACACAGGCCTTTGTGTTTTAAAGTTCTGAGTGGCACTGCAATTGTTATGGGCCGTGGCATTACATTTACCACCCGGCAAACGACCAGCTCCTCTCGTTACCAAATAGTATAAAAAAGAGTTCCTGTGCTCATCTTCCGGCTCCATCATCAGACCAGCTCTGTGACATCATTATATTGCATTGTTAGTGGGAGGACGAACTCTTCTGCGAGTGTCCGTCTGGGTTGTTACCACCGCTTTGCTCGTGAAGTCTACCGCCAAGCAGTAGTGTGCAAGCATTACTGTGTTCCGGTTTGATAAGAAGAGTATCCAGTGAAATTACTGGGCTTATGAGACTTAATACCTAATGTCTCAGGGTAACGAGCGCACTGCACTGCCGCGCAGGCCTTTGTGTTTCAAAGTTCTGGGTGGCACTGCAAATGTTATGGGCCGGCGTTATGCTTACCATCAGGCAAACGACCAGCTCGTCTCGTTACCTAATAACATAAAAAAAAAATTGTCCTCCAATTTACATGATATACAATTTCGGCTCAATCGAATACCAGGAAGTGGGTGAAATGACTTGCAAATGAACTTAAAACCTCCTTTACTGAAAATCCGTATCCTTTGATAATCTTTATCAGAGTTCGCATCGTAATAATAAACCACACAAACCGAGGCGGAGCAGCCATAGTCGACAGATTTTCAAATGATGGTAGCTATATAGCTAGCTAGCCATGCGGCTACTATCTATAGACAGAAGCCTTCCTTAAACCATAGACTATTTTTACAATTGGGATGTTGACTCTTTTTTTAGGATGCTAATCAATTCGTTTTCTAATGAAAATCAAATGTCTATATCGAAAAAACTGGAAATCGAATGCTGGAAGCGTCAAACATGAGAGCCAAAGTCAGACGGACCTAGTGAGCGCTAAAACGCCCCATAGGTAGGTACTAATTGGGCTTAATACGTGACGTCACATATTCAACGCAGCCCGTAAAGTTGTACTAAAACACACATTTGTTGATTTTGGCCGTGAAAAACTGCGTTTAAGTACATAGTTGTCATACATTTGTTATTCATTAAAATGTAAAGAATCTGATAATATAGTTAAATTACTATTGGATGATAAAAAAAATCGTTGAATTCTGGTAAGTGTCAGATCCAGTATCTTTGTGGAAAGTATATATTTTTTGTGAATTTCGTTTTTATTGTGTTAATGTGATGATTTTAAACTTGTATAACCACAGTATTTATGTGTTTTGTATTTCATGAAACTACCCAATTAAAAAAAATCTTAAATATTTGTGGTCCTTGGTTTTTATATGAAAATAGTCAAATATAAATCTTCAGCCATGAAACACGTTTCGTCATATAGACAAAGTTACGATAACTTCTACCAACAAATTTGTGAGAAATTCTCAAATATTTTCTAGAATAATTAACATAACAATATCATTACTTTCATACACCTGAATAATGTCAAAGTATTCCCAAATTCCCCTCATCAAGCCCGCGCGATTCACGTCCAATTTGATACATCCATAATAGCCTCAAATCTGTGAGCAGCCGGCCTCAAATATTCAAATCGTACTAAGGGACCATATATATTTAGTCAAAAACTAGGACAAGAATATTAATAAAAACCAAGAAGCATTAATTGCGAGTCTAAACCCGTAGTAAACAGTTTAAATAAGTAATACAACTAGTTACAATAATTACTGTACAAACATATTGTAAAAACTGTTTTAAACTTTCACGGTTATTCACTACTTTATACATTGTAACGGTATTCACTACTTTATACTTTAAAAGTATTCCCGTGAACATGATGCTTGCAACAGCGTCGAAATATCGGGAGCTCACCACCTTGTAATAATAACGGTAAATATCCCGTTACAATGTATACTAAAGTAAAAATATTGTAAACTACAACTAAAGTTATAGTTTGCTTAATAAATTGTATTGCTGTTTAGTAAATTGATGGAATGTTGTAACTATTATATTCAATGAAGAAATAATTTAAATAACCTGACTAAATAACGTAAATAAATAAATATAATTATTACTGGGGGTATGATTGACTATGATTGTGTTATTCTTTGAAATTGTAAATTGAAATTTTTAAATTTGACTTTAATTTTATGCATTTATTTCATTGACTTTTAAATTTTTGCACGCCTGAAAAGGCAAAATAAGTGATTCTTTTTAATGTAACATCTAATTTTGTAACCTTGTTTTATTTGCAAATAAATGTTTTGATTTGATTTGATTTAAGATCCAGATAATTTTAGTTGGGGATTAAGATTGTGGTCATTGAGCGATTTGTTTTTCAATTTATACATTACTAGCTTTCTACATAAAACTAATAAGTGAGTAATACATTTTGTATAGTACTAGCTTATGGCCACGGCTTTGGACGCGTGGAATGAGAACAAAATGTGGCCTACAGGCACGCTTAAAGCTTTCTATTAGTGAAATATTTTTTAGAATCTCTTATACTTTACCTCTTTAATAGATGAGTAGTGTAGATGAGTAGTAACACAATATTATTCGAGAGACCAGAGGAAGCGTGGTCACACTACTCCATGCACACATTTACATGTGAAACGATACCGACGTTAGTAATCATGTTGATATGCAATGCAAGGCGTTATTACGCAAATGTTAGGAGAACTTGAGTGATTCTAGATCCCAGGACCCAGAACATAGTTGGTAGGTTTGTCCTTCTTTCAAGCAGTAACGGAGCAACGTGATTTTTGGCATAGATATAGTTTATGGACTGGAGATTAACATCGCCTACTTTTTATCCCGGAAAATTGTACGGTTCCTGTGGGAACGCGGGTGAAAACCCGGGCACAAGCTAGTCTCATATATTATGTCCAGTAATTTCAATGACTGCTTTGCTCAAGAAACCGGAACACAGTTTTGCATGCACAATGCTGCTTGGCGGCAGACTTCACGAGCAAAGCGGGGGTAACAACCCAGACAGACACTCGCAGAAGAGTTAGTCCACAAACAAAACGATAAAAAGAAACATAATTAAGATAAATTACACATCATCAATACAAATGGGTACTCTAGATGTTGCCTTTAATTTTGAACATCTCTGATGTTCGTCTTTAGGGAGTTTACACTAGCTAGTGTTCACTATGAGCATAGTAGTATTTATGATATTATAGTCTACCGTCCAATCCCCGCCATCGGGGTTATATTATCAAATGCTTTGGAATATTGCCGAAACGAAATGAATAATGCAAAATGTTCAATTTTACCAATATTCGCTTCGGGCCGTTATTTGCCGATGCATTACCGAGTTTGGCCAGTAAATGGTGTTATTCAAATTGTAGATGGATACTTAGATGATACTTTTGGATTTATTATAGAATTGGGTTTTAGAAGAAGTTCTTAAAGAGCGTTATCACAGTAAACATAAACATGAACGCTTACACACTCATACCCCCGCACTAGGATTCCCTGTGTCGCAGGTGGCTTGGACATACACAGATACACATCACAAACATCCAAGACCCGAGAACAAACTTTATGCTTACATAAAATCTGCCCCGGCCGGGAATCGAACCCGGTACCCCTCGCTTTGCAGGCAGGGTTACTACAAACTTAGCTACGGAGCCGTCAATCAGTAGCGATTTGCGAGCGTATTTCCAGTGAGTCGATCAATCAACGCGCTCGCCGCGTGAGCGTAGCGAGTTCGCCGCATGTGTTCAACGTGTCCGCTAACATACCGCGACGTGAGACCGGTCGCCGCGTCTTCTCAATATTGTTCATAACAATGCGCATGATGCGAATACGTTGCGCTGTACGTATACGCGACGAGCACGTTGACCAATTGCCTCACTGGAAACACGCTCGCAAATCGCTAATTAATTAACACTAATCAATTAACAAAACATACGCGTGTTTTGTCACACGACCTCAATAATACTTAGGAACTTTTCACATATGTATGAAATATAGTGTTAACCGACACTAGCGGTGTTCACATAAATATATACATCACAAAAATTTCGCTTCCAACAGGATTCGAACCTGCGATTCGAATCGAACAGATGTCTGTTCTGTCGCACAAATCTCCGTTTTCATAGAAAAACATTTCCAAAAAAGGAAATTTTATCATTAAAAGACTAATAATAGACTAGTGAATATGTAAAAATATTTAAACTTATGGTTTTTCTTTTTCTTAATCTAATAAAACTACGAAATAACCTTCAACTGAAAGCAAACGCATCGCCATTTTCAACCTACTTCAATACGAAAGAGTTATACCTAAACGAGCGCCTTAACCCGGAAAAATGCACGGTTCTTGCGGGAGTCTCCACGCAGCAGGTGAAGCCAGGGGCGTATTTACCCTAGGACTAAAAGGGCCATGGCCCGGGACGGCAAGCCTGGCGAGGGGCGGTGCAAACCGAAGAAATTTGAAAAAGCGTACCTAACTACCTATCTTATTAATAAACAGTGTTTAATGGTTGAATAATTAGTGATTACATAGTGTAGACGATTGCGGCGCAGGGATCCGTAGAAGCGAAATTGAAACGCTGAGTACACTCTCCACAAAAGGTACCACGCTGCTGGTTTTGACGTGATATTATTTTATTCTTCGATAATATGACGACGACGTTGAAGGTTTGGGATCGGACTACAGACTAACTCCTCGAATACACTGTAACGGGCCTATATAAAGGGCTCGCCCAACCAACGCGGGGCTTAAGACGCTCGCACGTGGTATTTCAAGATTCTCACGCAAGGGTCGAAATGTACCGTTAGGCTGAGGGATGGTCAATGAACAATGGATAATGGCAGTTACCTAGAGGTGCTATTATCCTTAGCCTAACGGTACCATCAAATTCTAAAGATCCCGTTACAGATGCATTACGTTAAAACAGCTACGTATTGTTTACACAGATTTCTAAAACGATTTCTCTTTTACAACTTTACGTCCCAAACCTTCAATTACTTATATTACATACAATCTTAAATCTATACAGGCACTCTATACAGGTACAGAATAAGTAGTAGTACTAACTACAGGCAAGTCTTGTTGCGCTCCCCAACATCTTCCCCCCCGTAAGAGGTTTCAGCCGATTACACATTCGTTTGTGGGAAGCACAACAAGCTTTACCACGGGCCGACGCAGGACCCCATTTACCGTATTTACATCGACTACACGGACTATGGAGTCTGGTCCGTGGTACACCGCTTTTATTACACCTTTGGTCCATTGGTTTCTACCTTTGTTACTGTCTATTATCACTACTATATCACCCACTTTCACATTTGGCACATTCCGAGTCCATTTTTCTCTTCGCTGCAAGGTAGGGAGGTACTCCCGTAACCAACGCCTCCAGAAGTTGTCTGCCAGGGCGTTCGCTTTCTTCCACTGGCAACGTGAGTCGACATCTGTACTGGTCTGGCGTGCAAACGGAGTGCTGCCTGACGCTGTGCCCAGTAGAAGGTGATTTGGAGTCAGAACCACAGGTTGATCGCTATCACTTGTGACGTAGGCGAGGGGTCGACTGTTGATAGTGAGCTCTGCTTCAGTGAGGAGGGTGTAGAGGACCTCCTCACGTGGTGCTTGTTCTCTCAGCGTAGCCTTGAGAGCGTTTTTCACCGACCTCACCAATCTCTCCCAGCAGCCTCCCATGTGTGGTGATGCGGGAGGGTTGAAGTGCCACTTTATTCCTTTGGTTGTCGCCTCGTCTTTCAGCAACTCATGGTCCAATAACTTAAGCGCGGCGCGCAGCTGAGTGTTCGCCCCGACGAAATTGGTCCCGCAGTCGGAATACAGGTGAGCTGGCTGCCCGCAGCGTGATATGAGGCGCCGCAGCGCGAGGATCGCAGAGTCGGCACTCAGGGTGGCGGCCATCTCTAAATGAACGGCTCGTGTGGCGAAGCATGTAAATAGCACGCCCCATTGTTTCTCTCGGCGCCGCCCAATTGCAACTTCCATGGGTCCAAAATAGTCCACCCCACAATGGACAAAAGCTCGACGTCCGATTTCTAGTCTGGCAGAGGGCAGGTCCCCCATTTTCGGCGGCGCTGGCTTGGCTCTTCGAATGCGGCAGAGCTGACAACTCGACACCACTGCTTTGACTGACGATCTCAAATTCGTCACCCAGTACTTTTCTCTCATATTATTCACAACAGTCTCTTGGTTAGCGTGGAGAGCTGCTGTGTGGTAGCGATGTATCAGCTTTCTTGTGAGTGGGTGATGTCCGTCCAAAATAATTGGGTGTCTTTCATTGAAACTTAGCTGCTCACAAGCACCCAGTCTCCCTCGTACACGCAGTAGTTCGTCGCGATAGAGCATGGGGTCCAGAGCATGCAAATGGCTCGATGTAGGCAAAGGCATGCCCTTTCGTAGAGTGGATATATCCTCTGGAAAGCTCTCGTTCTGCATGAGCTTCACCAGGTAGACTTCGGCAGCATGTAGATCTTCTAATTGGAGCTCAGGGGTCGGGCGATGCTTGCGGCACCGACCAATGAAGATAAGTACGCGCGCCATGACGCGCAGAGCGCGTGTCCACGTGGAGAAGCGCGTGGTGTCCAGAAGAGGCGGGGCGGGTACCGATGCCGCATGTACCCGCTGAATCCGCTCAAGGTCTGCCTCCGCTGCCTCGGTGATCTCGCTCACCGGCCATCGTTCCTGTGGATCACGAAGAAAAGAGGGACCAGAAAGCCATTCTCTACGATTGTTGGGCCAATTCATTCTGGTCGCTTTGTCAGCAGGGTTCTCCGCTGAAGGAACCCAGCGCCAGTTACGTCTTTCAGACCTTTGATCAATTTCAGAGAGCCTATGCGAGACAAATCTTTGAAATTCTTGCGCGTCTGAATGAATCCACTTAAGGACTGTTTTACTATCAGTCCACAAAAACTTCTTCTTTATTGGTAGACCTAATTCTTTTTCGATAGTACACGCTAATCTACATGCGAGAACGGCAGCTTGTAGCTCTAATCTGGGGATCGAGACTACCTTCTGGGGGGCGACTCTAGCTTTGCCTATTACAATGGCGACATCCCTTTCCCCATTTGCATTTTTACCTGCCAGATAGGCCACAGCCGCATATGCCAATTCACTGGCATCTCCGAACACGTGCAACTCTAAGTCCTCAGGTAACAGGCCGTACCATCGTGGGATTTCTGTCTGCAGTGTGTGGAGCTTACTTAGCCACTTAAACCATATCGCAGCCTCGGGCTCGTGGATTTCTTGGTCCCACTGAATTCCAGATTTCCAGATCTTCTGCATCAACACCCTGGACTGGATGATACAGGGATACAGAAAGCCTAAGGGATCAAAAATCGACATTATGAACCGGAGAAATTCTCTCTTGGTGGGCGTTACCTTACCAGTTACGATGTCATCCGGTAGTCGCTTGAAGGAAAGATCGAAAGCGAAGCGATCCGTTACTGGTGACCAAATCATCCCGAGAGTTCTTTCTGTGGAGTTCTTACCTTTGTCTAAGGCGACTCGTTCCGGAATCTCAATCTTCAGGTTCTCTCGTAGCTCTGGCGAGTTCGTGACCCAGCCTCGTATAACAAAACCTCCGGCGGCATGGATCGCGGTTACCTCCTCGATGAGCCTGGTGGCCTGCTCGACATTCCAAGCACTGTCTAGATAGTCGTCCATATAATGTTTAGAACGAATAGCTTCGACGGCATCAGGATACGACTTCCTAAACTCTTCTGCGTTCTTGTTCAGAATGTAAATGGCTGTAGTTGGGGATGAAACAGCACCGAAAACCATTGAATTCATTACATACGTGTCAGGGTCTTTTTGACGATCGCTGTCCCTCCAAAGAAACAGTTGTGCCCCCTGATCCTCCTTCCTTATACGTATCCTAAGGAACATATCGGCGATGTCTCCAGAAAACCCGATGGGTCCTATTCTAAACTTCATCAGTACGCCGAGCAGAGAGTTCAGGAGGTCAGGTCCTGTGAGTAAGTTATCATTGAGACTTGTACCTTGAAAGGAAGCTGCGGCATCGAAAACTAACCTCAGTTTTCCCGGCTTGTTAGGATTCGTTACTCCAAAATGGGGTAGGTACCAGACCGGGCTAACTTCGAGGCCGCTGTCCACCTTGCGTGCGTAGCCCTCACTTACCAGTCTATTCACTTGGCCGATGTATGCTTCCGCAAAAACCGGGTCTCGCGCCATCCTTTTCTCTATGCCATCCAGACGTTGACGAGCGTGTTTGTAGTTGTCGGGCAGCTCCACCTTCTCCTGTTTCCATAATTGACCTACCTCCCATTGGGTTCCATCGGGTGACCGCCGGCTGGTGTTGTCCAAAATGGCTTCAGCACGTTCTACATCGCGATGTTTGCGGTTATTCTCGGTTATACCTATGGCTTCTAAATCAAACTGCGCTTTTACTACCTCATGCAAATCGGGGAGGGAAACCGCCATACAATTAACCGATTGTCTCTCGCTATATCCGCTACCCATCGGCCCATGAACTACCCAACCTAACTCGGTCAAAGATGCAACTGGCTTACCGGATTTCCCACGGCGGATGTCCTGGCTGACGAGGAGCTCCCAGTTGTCTTGTCCCAGCAACAGCAGTGGCTTGGCGTCCTTCATTTCCTCGCAACCCAAGTCACGAAGATGACCGTTATCTTCTATCGTACCGGCAGGGACCGTCTGTGTAGGCAGGTTCATATCCTTCAGAGTGCGGCACTTGATTTTATGACACTTTCCGTTCGGTCCTTTAATTGTCACAGTCACTATACGTGATGATAGGTCGCACACTTCATGTCCACGCGTACTTCTAATTATCAACGGTACTATGGAGCCCGCGTTTTTAATGTTGCTCATAAGGGAACTGTCCAACAGTGACACGGTCGCACCATCGTCCAACAGAGCGTAACACGACGTATCTCGCTTCATTCCGTTAATGCTACAAACAGTCACGGGTAGCACTTTTAACAAAGCCTTTGCATGGCTTTCACCCGCGTTGGTTACAGTCTCTGTCACGCTTACACTTTCTGCTTTTTCCGTGTGTAACAATGCGTGGTGTGGGGATCGGCACTTGTCACATCGTTTCGCCTGGCAATATATCCTCGAGTGCTTCTTGACTATGCACTTAAAACACATTTTTTGTTCTTTAACTATTTTCCAGCGATCGTGTACGCTTGAGTCCAGGAATACTTTGCACTTCACTAGAGTATGTTCTCCTCCGCACAATGAACATTCTTTGTTACTTGGTGGCACGGCAACTTCACTTTGTACATTCACTCGTTGTGCCGACCGCGCGTACTGCATCGCCCGCACTGGCAGCGGCGCGCTCCTCTTACTTCTGGGAGGCGTTGCAGATGATCCCACGGTGGCCGTTATGTTCGCTTGAACATAATACGAGGTGGCACGTGAAAGCTGAGCCAAAAAGTCTGAGAATATTTCCAAACTTGGAGACATACGTACATCCACTCCCTGTTCGTCGTTCAAACTTACAGCGAATTCTCCGTACTTTGCTTGTTGACCTGGCGTTAACTTGCGCAGTAGCTCGTTTATTAGCTGAGGATTATTTAGGTAGCCCTTAGCGTTAATATTCTTAAGTAACGCCACGCAGTTGCGAACCGCTGTAGAAAATTTCCTTATCTCTCGGCCGCTTTCTGTTACCTTAGGTAGGTCACGAACTTTCTCGAGAGCACTTTCTAACACCAAGTTTGGATGGTTAAATTCTTGCTCCAGCGCCTCCATGATATCGTCTGGGTTCGTCGAAGTGCGTAACATATCTTCTACAGCAGCCTTCGCGTCTCCTTGTAGCGAAGTCTTCAAGCGGGCTAAATTTTCGTGCGGCATGAACCCGTACAACGTGGATGTATCAAAATACATATTTTTATAGGATATCCAATCCACGGGGTTCCCGTTAAATAACGGTAGCTCGTACGCTTGTCGTGGAACAGGCCGAGGTCGGGCTAAATTCTTCACGGCTTCTGCCATCTGCTCGATTTTTCGGTCTCGGTCTTCTATCACACTCGCTTCATTGGGACGAACTTGTTCGGCAGATGTAGGTGCGTGAGCAGGAGTGCTCGTCGGGGGCACCGTTACACGTAACGCGGACGAATTGGGCACCAAGGTCTGCGACTGCATATTATAACGGGACGTGCGCTCAACGTTATTAACATTGGACGCAGGTAGTGCGCAGGGTGCGGGCCTATCACGGAGCGCTTTGTGCTCAATTGTTTCATGAACCTCTGTTGGGTTGCTAATCATTGGATTCTTATTAGACACTGGTATTGCAGCCTCGGGCTGCGATACTTGTTGCGGCGTTGTGTTTATCCAATCTTCAACACGCCGCATAGTGGTGTCTTCATCACTGCTCGAATCACTGGCGACTTCGCCTATTTTAGCTAGGTCGGCTTCAAGTTTCTTTTTAATGATTCTCTTCTGTACTTGCACAAGGCGTTCTTTCTCTCTGTACTTCTCCTCTTGTACTTGCACAAGTCCCTCTTGTATGCGGCCGAGTTCCAACTCAGCCTCATATTCCGCACGTTTTCGAAGATATTCCACGCTCTTCTGACTGTTCTTCGAAGACGCGCGGCTGGAGCGTGACTTACGATGACTCGATTTCCGTTCGGTGTCTCGTTCCGTTTCATCAGCCGATGCCGTTATCACACTATGGTCGGCAAAATCGCCACCGGAACCAACCCGAGAAATGACCGGCGTGAGTGCCGATGTCATCGTTTGTGCCTTTGCGGGAGAACCTGACGTCATCTCTGACGGGAGGCCTGAATCAATCCTTCCTTCTTCTGCAGCAACGCGGCGCGCTTCCATCGCGGCAGTTAACTCTCTACGCTTGCTCCGTGTCGTGATGGTGCTCCTTTCACTCATGTTTCTGGCGTGCTTCACTTCAGGATCCGGCTCGAAGGACTTAATGTAGACGATTGCGGCGCAGGGATCCGTAGAAGCGAAATTGAAACGCTGAGTACACTCTCCACAAAAGGTACCACGCTGCTGGTTTTGACGTGATATTATTTTATTCTTCGATAATATGACGACGACGTTGAAGGTTTGGGATCGGACTACAGACTAACTCCTCGAATACACTGTAACGGGCCTATATAAAGGGCTCGCCCAACCAACGCGGGGCTTAAGACGCTCGCACGTGGTATTTCAAGATTCTCACGCAAGGGTCGAAATGTACCGTTAGGCTGAGGGATTGTCAATGAACAATGGATAATGGCAGTTACCTAGAGGTGCTATTATCCTTAGCCTAACGGTACCATCAAATTCTAAAGATCCCGTTACAGATGCATTACGTTAAAACAGCTACGTATTGTTTACACAGATTTCTAAAACGATTTCTCTTTTACAACTTTACGTCCCAAACCTTCAATTACTTATATTACATACAATCTTAAATCTATACAGGCACTCTATACAGGTACAGAATAAGTAGTAGTACTAACTACAGGCAAGTCTTGTTGCGCTCCCCAACACATAGTTTAACTAAACCACCGTTTAAAAACTGTTAATTCATAAGAGCCTAATTCTCGAAAGGTGGTCGTGGGGGCTCGTGGGTGTAAGTTTGATACACATCAAGACGCGGGGCTATGGTAGATACTGAACGGAACTGCAGGCCCAGGGCGCTGAATCCTAAAATACGCCACTGGGTGAAGCCGCCAGCCACAGTTATAGTAAGGTATTAAACTAGTAAACTTCTCATTTAAATTCTCACCGAATCCCTAAACTCCATTCGATAAATTTTAAATGTATCACGTACAACAATATACCTAATATATTGCACAGTACCAAAGCCACTTTAGTTTCAAATATCAATTCTGTGAAACTGCTATTGACTTACAATGCGAGTATCTAGTTTAATGATGATGTCGAAGGCGTACGTAATAATCTGAGATGATATCGATAGCGAACTACGATAGTGTTATACCTGTTATATTTGTTCGATATGATTATTATTATAATAAACTTTATGGACATAGTTAAGGGTTTAGTGATTTTGATCAAAGAAAATCGAGTGTGGCCGAGCGGCAATCCGATGCCCCGTGGTCTCAAATGGAAATTAGAATCAAGACGGTTGTACGAAACAAACACAATAATATCTAAAATATAAATATAGGTAGGTATAGACTACTAACTAGTTTCTCATGAGGAAACGAATTGATTGACATAATTTTTTTTATGCTGTTTGGTAACGAGACGAGCTGGTCGTTTGCCTGATGGTAAACATAACGCCGGCCAATAACAATTGCATTGTCACCCAGAACTTTGAAACACAAAGTCCTGCGCGGCACTGCAGTGCGCTCGTTACCCTAAGACATTAGGTATTAAGTCTCATAAGCCCAGTAATTTCACTGGCTACTCTGCTTGTCAAACCGGAACACAGTAATGCTTGCACATTACTGCTTGGCGGCAGACTTCACGAGCAAAGCGGTGGTAATAACCGAGACGGACACTCGCAGAAGAGTTAGTCCTACCACTAATAAAACTCATCATCATAAAAAAATAGAGTTCACTATAGATAGTAGAAAAGTCAAAGTGAAAAAATGTACAATTGACTTATATCACCGTGCTTACGTCTAACTTAACAAATCCTTATCTTAGGCTGAGATTCAGAGTTGAATCTAAGCGTGGACTCACGCTTCCATACGTCAAAATTCTATACAATTTTGACATATGGAAGCCAAAGTCTACGCTTAGAATCGTCTCTGAATCTTAGCCTTAGTTTCATACCTGAAATAACTATTTTAGAATTAGATTCGCTTCGAAGCGAACGTCCTTTGTCTAGTCTAGGCACGAAGGTGACATAGTAAAAAATAATAAAAAATATTTTAGAAAAACTTGCGTTTATTTCACAGACAAAGGCGCGTGTCAACGCCGCTCTTAAATTAAAAACCCACTTAAATTAAACGCTAATATTCCAAAACACGGTTAATTTCTTCACCTTCAAAGGTGACTCAGACATTTTCATCAAAGTTATAACACTATTACATAAATTTATGACCTCAGTACCTAATATTCTGCAGGATAATTAAGCTAGGTGTTTTGGTAAATAAAGGAGCTTTACGTAGCAAAGGGGTATTAACTTTGCAAGTTCTCGGTAGCTTTTGTGAGAAGTGATGCCTGGCGCATCGCCCGTATCGTAGACTTAGTTTTCGAAACATTTGTTTACTTTATCAATAATAATTATTATGAAGCGATTTTGGCTCATCCTTCAACATACAACGTTTAGACGTGATAGAATTTAGAATGTAGAGTTCATACTGAAAAATTTAGTTCCAAGCCAATTTGCGTGATTTGCGTATCAAACAGGACACCTAATATAAACAATTTTAGTTTAGAGTTTACTTGCACACCTAA
The DNA here is from genome assembly GCA_907269065.1 of Crocallis elinguaria. Classification (NCBI taxonomy): domain Eukaryota; kingdom Metazoa; phylum Arthropoda; class Insecta; order Lepidoptera; family Geometridae; genus Crocallis; species Crocallis elinguaria. The sequence continues at coordinate 1,586,012 of OU026079.1, read as the reverse complement.
TTAAGCCTATCACCGAACATCTCGCCACCGGAACAAACCTCATCCACATATAATCGAGTCCTGGAAGTCTCATACCACTCGATTTATGCGATATTTTCTCACGCATACTTGCAAAATGTGGAACGAGCTCCCTCCACAAATTTTTCCGCAGTGCTACAAAATGCAGTCCTTCAAGATGGATGTCAAACGGGTTCTCAAGGGCCGGCAACGTATTGGCAACGCCCCCAGTGTTGCAAATGTCCATAGGCGACGGTGCCCGCTTACTATCAGGCGGGCCGTTTGCTTTTTCGCCACATGTTTACAGAAAAAAAATTGACAAACGACAAGCTGTATTGGTCTACATTACATTTACTGGTTTTAGTACAAGTCACATTTTACTTAGCTCGCTAAGCTCCGCGAACTGAAATCTGGCTTTCAACTAACTAGACATTCCGATGCAAATGTCTTGTAACGACCGGAACCATGCGATCGTGTTCCTTGTTCGTCGGGCCCACAACAGCGTTTTGTATCCGCTACAACGCACTCGCCGCAGCTAACAGTATCGTTTGAACCCCGTCCAAAGCCGCCCGTGTACTTAACGATGTGTTATAGCCTGTAGAACGTAGTTATGAGCCAGCAATGGGTGATAAACTGGCGATCGGTTTTTGATAGGAGCGATGTCTTTATCAAGAATATTCGCCGCTAAAATAGGTCTCATGGCACTGAGCCTCAGATAACAAAAGAAATAAAGTTCACCGAGACCGGGCTGTCCTCAATCCGAGTCTTACCCACAACACGGTAGAATTTTTCAACGTATAGTTTACATTACATTATCAGCCTCTTACGCTCCCACTGCTGGGATACCGGCCTTCTCTCAGAGATAGAAAAGTATGGGCCAATCCACCGCGCGGGCCAAGTGTGGCTTGGTGGATGTCACATGTCCTCGAATTTTGTGCTTCTTGAACATGCGGGTTTCCTCACGATGTTTTCCTTCACCGTTTTAGAGCGAGTGTGAATAATCCGCACACAACTTGATATAAATCATTGGTGCGGGCCGAGTCGAGATTCGAACTATGGTGCGTCGGATTGGAAGTCACACAAGTTCCCGCTAGGCCACACTGGCTCATAATTTACATTATCATTATATTATATAATAATTAAGCCGGAAGACGTCCACGTCTTAGTGATAGAAGTATAGATTTTGATGTTGACTAAGGAATGCTGCTGCCCATTCCTTGGGCATTCTCTTAACCGACTCTTACGCAACCACTGGAAGAATTACACAAATCGACACGCTGTTTATTTTCGATCATTACTATGACGTCTACTTTACTAAGGTGGGAACATAATTATATTATCTTCGAATCGAGCCTTGACCGTAGCACGGTAGTACGTACGATTTGGCTCTTAGTTTATAAAATACCGTACATTAATCTTACTAATCGACCCGTGAAATATAAACATACCATTCGTACAAGATTATCCCTACTACAGCTAAGTACTACAGAGACAATATTTTCCTTAACATGTAGCATTAAATATGAACAGACATCGTGATGTTCATAGCACGAATATCCGAGGGAATACCCAGTCTCTTGATGAGGGTACAAACAAAGGTGTTGTTTTCAAGGGCGTAGCTAGGCAGAAATGGGGGAATGATACAAAACAACCCTTCACAACGAGCCGCGCCTCAAAAATACCCAAATTATGTATTGAAATAATTATTTACACGAAATCAGATTCATTTTTTACAATGTTTCCTGTATTAAAAATATATTTATCGCCGCAGTCGACAAGAGGCTCTTGACAGTTCCATGCATCGTTGTCGTTAAAAAAACCTTACTTTTATTACACATTTTTAATAAATATAGGTACTGCAGGTGCAGGTGGCACTGATGATCTGATATATTCTAGTGCTCGTCTGGCTAGTTATCATACTCAATACGTTCCTTCAGCTGCGCTTCAGAGCCAGTCAAATCTTTAAAACCGGGTTAAGAGTGGTCAAATGTTATTGAGATCGATGAGTGATAAGAAGAAGAGACATGAGTGATAAGAAGAAGAGTGATGAGTGATAAGAAGAAGAGACATGAGTGATAAGAAGAAGAGTGATGAGTGATAAGAAATTGCTGCGCCGCTCCCACAATATGAGACCTTTCTTTCGTTACACTGCGCTGTTATAAACAAACGTTTGGATTCTTCTTTCGTAGCGTGACTCCTATATTCAGCTTAAAAAGGGGGGCCCTGTCTTCCCCCCGTGTTAATTCCTGAGTACAGCTCTAGAGGTTTTTGTTTAATAATTCACATGCGCGTGGACAAGTACTTTAATTTAGTTAACGCTGGAAATTAGACTCGTAAGTTTTGCTAATGCGTTGTAACTGCGGAAAGGTGTTGAAAATGTAAGTTTATTGTTGTGGCGTTTCGTAGAAACATAGTATGAGAATTCGTTACTTAGCACTTCTATACAAATAAATAAAATTGAAGTGTCTGTTTGTAATTTCAAAATAACAGCTTTTTACCAAATGCTAATGAAAGTATATACGGTACCTATAACAAAACAACAGCAGCTAGTTATACATAAAAATCTAATAAACACATTCTCAACAAAGTAAGTATTAACAAAGTATCGGTAGGTACACTCAATTTTGCGGGCGTCTGGTCTCAAATTCGTTAGTGGGAGGACTAACTCTTCTGCGAGTGTCCGTCTGGGTTGTTACCACCGCTTTGTGAGTGAAGTCTGCCACCAAGCAGTAGTGTGCAAGCGTTACTGTGTTCCGGTTTGATGAGCAGAGTATCCAGTGAAATTACTGGGCTTATAACACTTAATACCTAATGTCTCAGGGTAACGAGCACACTGCAGTGCCGCGGGTGGCACTGCAATTGTTATGGGCCGGCGTTATGCTTACCATCAGGCAAATGACCAGCTCGTCTCGTTACCGAATAACATAAAAAAAATTCAAAATCTATAAATTAAAACACTTAAAAAAAAAGCTGCACTTTCACGTAAGTTTTATACCACTTTTCACGTAGTAGCACTTGATAGCAATATCACTGAATGACCTCCGCGAGTGCCGTTTCATATTTTACGACCAATTCCGATACTTTTACGACGGAACTACTGTCCTTTATGACATTGTTAGCGATCGATGCAAAGTGTTAAACTGTAGTGCAATATAAATTAAGTGATAGTAAAAAAAAAAAAAATTTTTATAAATGTTATTATTTTTTTTTTCTTATTTATTTTGGGGCTTTTACCTAACAAAGGTATGCCAGCCCCATCGTACCCTAAACAATAATTCCACTTACAATACTAATTTCATTCAGAGGTAGACTTACTTATGCAAAAACATCTCATAAAGAGAAATTGCAGCATCAGTTGTTGGATTGCTAAAATATGTATAAATGTACCTATATCATATTTATTATATTTATTTAAATTATATTTTTGCATAAGTAAGTTTCTTTCTTTATAAATGTTAGGATACTGTATTAATCTTTAATGTTATAGGCTGCTTTGTTGTATCAACGAATTAATTGTAAATTGTTTTTTTGAAAAATATTTTTTATAAAAGATTTCACTTTTAAAAATATTCTACGTGACACGTTTATAATTTTAGATCATCAGTCCTAGCAACGCGCGAATATAAATACATAGGTAATTTGAATTATCTATATCTATACAAATAAATAAAATTAAAGTATCTGTTTGTAATATAAAAATAACATGCATTTTTACCAAATGCATATGAAAATATATTTGGTAGAAATAACAAAACAACCATTTTTTAAAAAATTGTCTGTCTGTTTGTTTGTTCCGGTTAATCTCTGAAACGGCTGGGCCGAATTTGACGGGACTTTCATTGGCAGATAGCTGATGTTATAAGGAGTAACTTAGGCTATTTTTATTTAAAAAAATTAGGGTTCTGCGCAAAAAATAAAAACCATGAAATCCAATATCTCCGCGCGGGTAAAACCGCGGGCGGCAGCTATTGCAATATGAATTAAGTGAGTAGTAACGCACTACATTAAAAAACGATTTTTTTATTAGATAATTTTAGGATATGTACTGTATTAATCTTTAATATTATGGGCTGCTTTGTTGTACAAACTAATTATTTTTTTTTAAATATAATCTAAAAAAAGATTTCACTGTAAAAAGTATTCAACATGACACGTGGCCGATTGGGCCATTAGCCGTTTATAATTTTAGATCATCAGTCGTAGCAACGCGCGAATATAAAATTATACGTAATTTTAATTATTATTCGAAGTGTACCGAAGAAAAGGGGTATAAAGTATCTCTGCTAAAGTGAATTCAGGTACATAATTCACTTTATTATAATTGTTGTACCTAACCTATCATATATACTACATATCTACTACATACAAATAAATAAAATTGAATGTATTTTATTTATTTATTGCATACATACATTTAATACAATGAAGTAGGTACCTACTTTTGTATAAATCTATGCATCCTGTTAGGGCGTAGCAAACTTATTTCTTACTTACTCGTCCGACGTAGCGACCCAAAATTAATTTTAGCTTCGAAAACGCCCTTGAGCACTTGGTCTGGCCCTGCCATATCTCTCGCCAGTCGGCGACACACACCTCACTCAGGTTTTTCACGGCACCACAGTGTCTATTCAAAAGTGACGATTCAAAAATTGAAACCCGCATTATGTTTGCCCCCAGGTCGATCAGAGCCCGGCATCGTTCCCTCAATAGTGGGATTCACCAAGGACTCAGTGGCCCACGAGACGGACCGTCTGGCTCCGGGAGACAGGATCTGCAGCGTCAACGGCATCTCCACCGCGAGGCTGACTAATGATGAAGTGCTTCGACTCTTGGACAATGTTGAGGAAAGGGCATCGCTGGAAGTGGAATACTACATGCCCAATTATGGTGAGTAGAGATTTATAAATACAATTATTCCATTATAATAGGTCGGGGAAAAAGTTTCTTCGCATTTTTTAAGAAAATTCAAAACATTTTTTAATATAGTTTATTTACATTTAACTAAAGTATGTAGGTACCATTTTGTTCGATAGCTTTTTGCCATCTTGTAGGTAGGGACATGATCCCATTGCTATATAAATTTTGGGACTTCTGATCAAAATACCGCGACAAGTGGTTTTGGCAGTCCTCTCGTGATGTTAACCTGACACTGCCTAAAGAATTCTGAAGATACCGAAACAGGTGGAAATCTGAAGGTGTAAGGTCAGGACTATTCGGCGGATGCATTAACACCTCCCAGCCAAACTCTCTTAATTTTTTCTGAGTGGCTAAAGATGTGTGAGGTCTAGCGTTATCATGAAAAACCATGAAAATGAAAACCACACCCCTTCTGTTGATTAATTCCGGCCGCTTTCTCTCAACTTCTTGCTTTAATCTCATCAGTTGTTCGCAGTAGAGTTCAGAATCGATGGTCCTGCCTGGTGGTAACAGCTCATAATGAATAATGGCCTTCCAATCCCACCACACACACAGCATCACCTTGTTACGAGTTAACCCGGGTTTCGCCACAGTCTGTGAAGCCTGACCGGTCTTTGACCACGACCTTTTTCGCACGTTCTTGTCGTACGTGATTCACTTTTCATCGCCAGTTATCAGCTTCTTCAAAAATGGTTCGGTTTCATTACGTTGTAGTAAAGAATCACAAATGAGTACACGGTTCATTAGGTTTCTTTCAGTGAGCTCGTGAGGTACCCAAATATCGAGCTTTTTTGTGTACCCAGTTTTTTTCAAATGCGCCAAAACTGCTTTGTGGTCAATTCCCAGTTCTTCAGCTACGTCGTAACTACTGATATGCCGATCTTGTTCCACTTTTTCAAAAATGGCATCCATTTTATCCGTAATAGGGCGACCAGAGCGACGTGCATCTTTGAGATCAAAATTTCCGGATTGAAAACGCTTAAACCAAATTTGTGCTACTCTCACAGACACTACACTAGGTCCATAAACATCGCAAATTTTTTTCGCGGCTTGCGTTGCATTTTTACCTTTTTTGTAGTAAAATTTTAAAATGTATCGAATTTCTTCATTAGATTCACTCATTTTGACAGTACGAAAAACAAATGAAAATCACACATTTTCCTAATTTGAATTTGGAATTATGTTCTTTAAAATTTAAACTTTCATATGATACCAAAAACAGCCAGATACAAATAGTATAGCCAAAGAGATTTTATTACAAGTTCATACATACTATAATGCGAAAAGACTTTTTCCCCGACCTAATATATATTTAAGTTTTGTTAGTGGGAGGACTAACTCTTCTGCGAGTGTCCGTCTGGGTTAGTACCACCGCTTTGCTCGTGAAGTCTGCCGCCAAGCAGTAGTGTGCAAGCATTATTGTGTTCCGGTTTGATGAGCAAAGAAGCCAGTGAAATTACTGGGCTTATGAGACTTAATACCTAATGTCTCAGGGTAACGAGCGCACTGCAGTGCCGCGCAGGCCTTTGTGTTTCAAAGTTCTGAGTGGCACTGCAATCGTTATGGGCCGGCGTTATGCTTACCATCAGGCGAACGACCAGCTAGTCTCGTTACCTAATAACATAAAAAAAAAATAGCCAAAGAGCAGTAATTATTTAGTAAGTATACATATTCGTGCGTAAATAATTTTACTTGTAAGAGAACAAGTGAGTGCACGGTATTCGACAGTAGGCTTCTAAAACAATACTGGCTATAGACAAAACAAACAAATCCTATTACGTATCTTGACGCTATCAGAACCAAATCAAAACTGCGTTTATTTGACGTCCACATACATTATTTTGTTCATCCACTAATAAATCACTGCTTGCCAGCAAGCGCATGGAAATTGTTTATGCTAAAGTAAATTAGGACGTAAACTTAGGCATACATAAATGAATGATAGGCATGAATAATGCTTAAATGAAAGTTTATTAAAATGTTTGTTAAAAACTAACATGGCATCATTGAAAGCTATACATAACGCAGATTATGCTCAAATCTGAACCAAAATGACTTCTGAGTGTTCCGTTTAAGCATAGGCTGGGCGTGAACACTGTTTGTAAGAGAAATAATAAACAAAATAAGTGAAAATGAGTTTTTTTCTTATCGTTATATAAACAATAATATCTGCGGCGCGAGTACTGCAGTTGGTTCGATAAATTTGTCGAACCGAAAAACTCGACAAATTTATCGAATGTTACGAGTACCGAAGTCTAATCGTAAAGTATTGTAGTAGCTCTATATTCTCTTTGGATTCGACCTATCTTTTCGATAACTTTTGTCGATTGTTACGAGACTCGATAAATCCCACTTTATCTATTTTAACTGACAATTTTATCGAATTTTATCGACCTAAAAGATCCGTACTTGCGCCGCAGTACTTATAAGAAGAAATATAGTTTATAAACATCATTCTACTAAAGTGAAACGAAGTAAACTAATTGAAGTCCAAATATTCAATCGTATTATTCTCTTCTAAATTGTACTCTTCTTCCGTCACTTCTAAAATAGCCTTTCTTATTTTCAACTTCAGCATTTTTGCACCCCTATCGCTAATATTCCTAAGTTCAGAGGCAACGTATTCTCCGAAGATACGATGATCGTCGTCAGTGATCTTCCGTTTCTTATGTTGAGGGTATTCGTCGTAACCATTACCGTATGTTTCTTCTGCTTTAGGTGTAAGTAATGTTTTTCTTGAGGTAGAAGGTTTGCTGTATGTTTCTTCCGACTTCTCATCATCTGATTGTGTGTCATCTTCTGTAGATTTGACAGAGGTTTGAGATGTGTTTACGTGTTGTGTATAGTCGCCCGTACTCTGTAATATATAGATAGATAAAACACCAAAGATTTAATAAAAACAAAAAAATATTACAATACGTTTTATAATGTAGCATGCGAGCTGGTAGAGACCAGGCAACTTTGGATGGACTGGATTTATCGAAATCGTAAGAGATGGACTCCTACAATTTCTATAAATATAAATAAGAATAATGAGATGTTATATGAGATTCTTCGATAGTGAGAAATTATGGAAATTTTTTTTTACATGAGCGGTTTGGTTTCTAAGGTATTCGCTAAATACTAAAAAATAGGCTCCGAAAAACGACACTATAATCATCGAAGAACAAACTCCTAGAGGTGCAGTGAAATTTGGTTTGCACGAAATAATTTCCACTATTAATTTCTCTATTAAAAAATAGTTTTACAACCAGTTCGTGCTCAGTGCAGACGCCGCGGGAAAATAAGCGGTGGTGCGCAAGTGATGTATGTAGCGTAAAGCGGAGCAGTCGTCGGTTTGAGGCAGGGCTTCCAGACAGCACTATCTGGCCGTGTTGCCGTTCTTGCCTATTTCGTGGTCTTTTGATGGTTTAACATCAAGCCGCGCTTGCGCGTGTATTTTCCCGTAATCCGTTAGTAAAACGTTAGTGGGAGGACTAACTCTTCTGCGAGTGTCCGTCTGGGTTGTTACCACCGCTTTACTCGTGAAGTCTGCCGCCAAGCAGTAGTGTGCAAGCATTACTGCTGATGAGCAGAGTATCCAGTGAAATTACTGGGCTTATGAGACTTAATACCTAATGTCTCAGGGTAACGAGCGCACTGTAGTGCCGCGCAGGCCTTTTTGTTTCAAAGTTCTGGGTGGCACTGCAAATGTTATGGGCCGGCATTATGCTTACCATCAGGCAAACGACCGGCTCGTCTCGTTACCAAATAACATAAAAAAATCCAGGCGTGATGCAAAAGCATGGTTATTTTGACAGCAAAACGCATACTTGCATAAGCGTCTACGGCTTGCATATGAGAAGGCCTGTGGCCCAGAAGTGGAATCGTAATGTACTGATGATGAATGATGACATAAAAAACTTACAAAACTAAAGTGCCCTTCGCTGTCCACATGAAACTCCTTGTGATTCACCAACAAAAACCTCAAACGTTTGAAGTATTTCCAATCACTTTTCACTTCATTGAGATCTTTGTTTTGCTTAACCGCTTTGTACTTCATTTTCCTTAACTCCGCGCTGAACTGACATCGCAAATTATGTATTTTACGTCTTACTTCTACTAGCGACGTGCCAAGGGTCTCCGCTATTTTGGTATGACTTGTGGTTTTTAATGATTTATCTTTGTAAATTTCCGCCGTCTGGTCCCATAGCTGCGGCATTGATTTGTATAGTTTTATAAGGTAGATCAGCATTTCGTTTGACCATCCACTTTTCCCGCCATTGGTTAACATTTTCTTAATTACCACCCTAAAATAAAAAAAAATATTACTCTAAGTTAGTCGAATAGCTGAATATATTTTTAACTAGCTTCTGCCCATGGTTTTCACCCTCGTTCCCACAGGACCCGTGCATTTTTCCGGGATAAAAAGAGAGCCTATGTTACTCTCCGGTCCATAAACTATATCAATGGCAAAAATCACATCGATCCGTTGCTCCGTTACTGCATGAAAGAAGGACAAACTAACAAACCAACAAACATACTTTCGCTTTTACAATATTAGTAGGAAGTAGGATAATGGCGTCGACGGAGAGTAACGTAATTAACTAGTATGTACCGTAACATTTTTTAGAATATTTTTTTTTGTTTTTATGATATTTGGTAACGACACGAGCTGGTCTTTTGCCTGATGGTAAGCATAACGCCGGCTCATAACAATTGCAGTGCCACCCAGAACATTGAAACACAAAAGCCTACGCAGCACTGCAGTGCGCTCGTTACCCTGAGACACAGTAATTTTAGTAATTTTATTACTTAATTAATTATAAATTTTAGTAATTAATCTCATTTATTAATTTTACTGGCTACTCTGCTCATCAAACCGGAACACAGTAGGTAATGCTTGCACATTGCTGCTTGGCGGCAGACTTCACGAGCAACGCGGTGGTACCAACCCAGACGGACACTCGCAGAAGACTTTAGTCCTACCACTAACAAAATTAATTTAATATAATAGTTTAGTAACTTTTCATTTATAATTATTTAACTATTACCTAGTACCCTGGGTAATAATTATTAAAAAAACATTACATACTACTTAAGTAATCCTACTAATATTATATAGGTATGCGAAAGTGTGTTTGTTGTTTTATTGGTTTGTCCTTCTTTCACGCAGTAACGTAGCAACCATAGAGATATATATAGACATATAAAGATCTGTGGTAGCAACGGATCGACGTGATTTTTGGTATAGATATTGTTTATGGAACGGAGAGTAACATAGGCTACTTTTTATTCTGGATAAAAGCCCGGTACCTGTGTGAACGCGGGTGAAATTCGCGGGCGGAAGCTAGTAATTATTATAAAAACATTACAAAGTACCTGGGAAATAATTATTAAAAAACATTACATAGTACCAAGTTAATCATTATTTTGTAAATAATCGCTTGGTGACAGGATTTTATTTCCTTCACTATAATTAATAAAGCATTTTTTTAAAACTTTACGGTTTTAGCAAGACTATAATAGGTAGGCATAATTAGTTACTGTTATAATAAACCAAAGTAATCTAGATTGTTGGGTACGATAATTTTCTGGAACAAACTGTTTATCACTATAAACTCAGCGTTTAGAGTTTAGACCATACAACACCGTCACTATCTTTCATTATAATAAAACATACAATTACAAAGCATTACCTTTAAACCAACACATAAACAATTATAAATTACTTGAACTGTTAATTTGTGTGAACTGTTATCTTTAATTATATTAACTTCTTATAACACAATTGTAAAACGTGCACTCACGCTATAGAACATTCGCGAGACTGACTGACTCGCGACGGCGAGAGAGCACTATGCGAGAGCGAGACGAAACGAGATTCAATAGCAAGTTTATCTCCCTCTTTCACGTTACTCCTGCTCGTTCCATCACTTGCGCGCGGTGTTGCCGGAGCGCCCGATTTATACCGGTCGGTAGGGTGAGGCGAGACGAGGCTGAGGCTCGCTAGTTTTACAACAAGAGAAAGCGAGACAAAAACACTCGCATCTCGCGAGCGGTGACACGGTTTCCCGCCGAAGTAGTAGCTTTGAGCCGACAATAATTTAATACTTCAAGGTCTGTTTACGTTGCAAGCGATAACGTGCGAGCGATAAAATAAACTTGCATTATATCATATTAGTCTTCCGTACTATAATAGTAAATACGAAAGTGTGTTTGCAGGTTTGTTGGTCAGTTGGTTTGTCCTTTCACGTAGCAACGGAGCAACAGATCGACGTGATATTATTATAATTATTCTACATATATTATTTCCGGTTGTTCTCATCTTGCTAACGGCGAGTATTTACACAGACATAACCTTGTACCCAGGATCATCCGTCAGCAACTTGCCCTTCAATGCGGCCTTGGCGAATCTGAGGTGTCGTACTATAAGTACGCACCGGCGCCAATTCTCGAAAATGGCCCTGCTTTGCTCTATTAGGACGGCAGTCCCACTCTGCAGCCCTAACCACCGGTAGCTTGGGCCCTGCCCCGCTGCCGGCGGCTCTCTAGGTTTAGGTTTTTTATAATATTTTGTATTTTTATAGGAATATTGTAAAAAGCTTAGGTCTAAGAAATCAAATAAATGAAGTAAATTATATATTACAATAATCTTGATTAGCACAATGGTAGGACCTAATATGGTTATGCATAAGAATTGGTATTATGAAAAGGGATAAATATTGTCGTATACTAGCTTTTGTCCGCATATCCACATGCGTGAAATCAGTACAAAATACTATAGCACTCATTGATAATAATATAATTTGGCTTACGTAGCGCGTAGGTATGTACTATTAGTGAAATATTTTTTAGAATTGGACTAGTTACAAACAAACATCCCACACCTTTCATATATATATAGGTATGTCAACGACATCGCTCTCAAAATTAGCAAGTCAAAATGCAATGGGCAGGCCACATTACAAGCAGAACTGACAGCGATAGGAAAGGAAGGTTCCCGAGTGGCAGCCACGAACAAGACGTAGTGTAGGCCGGCCCCCGACTAGGTAGACCGACTACCTGGTATAAACCGCGGGAAGCCGTTAGATGCGAGAGGCGACTCTAGCCGAACCCATGTTAGAATTTCGTCGTCCAAACACGCAATAAAACGAAAAAATCTATTTCAGCGTCCCAAAACTCACTTTACATCACGACGAAGCTAGCCGAGGTGCCAGTGGAGAAGATCAATGGGTCCCTCGGCATCACTATCCGGGGCGGTCTCCCGGAAAACTCGGCCCCCAGTGCGGACCTGGTGCTGAATAGCCGATCCTTGGACGCGCAGCCCTTGGTGGTTACCCACGTGAGGCCAGGGGGCGCAGCGTATAATACTTCCAGGATCAAGCCTGGGGATCGGCTGTTAAAAGTTGATCATGTAAGTTTGGGAAAACCAAGGCAGACGTATTAGTATTCCATCATCAATTAATGGCTATTATTCTAACGGTTACATCTATCTCCACTTTTAAACGAATTTTCAACTAGAATCCTCAGAAATACAATCGATAGAGTCACTGCCGTCTTGTATCTGCAAAATTAGGTAACTGAAACTAGTATCTATTGAAATTCCATTGATTTTCCAACGTATTTATTGTACATATTGTATGAGAATTCTACAGGTCTTTCTCAAAATTTAAATGTATTAAGTTTAGTTGCAGCTCAAGTTCAGGACAACATAAGTACTTCTCCTATATTCAGAATGAATTTACCTTGTCAGAGAAAAATAATTTCATCCAATTTCAACGAAGAAATGTAAAAAAAACTATTCAATTCCAAAATCAGTCGCAAAGTCAAATAATATCTTCATAAAACAAAATATATTGCTATACGACAACCCGTAACGAACCACATTGCCTCCACAGATATCCCTCACAAATAAGACGCTGTCCGAAGTCCACCAGATCCTCCAGAACTGCCCTCAAGTCACCAGCCTGACGGTAGAATACGATGTCTCCATCATGGAGTCAGTGAAGCTCGCCACAGGACCCCTCCTCATAGAAATTGAAAGGCCCTGTAACGAAGACTTGGGACTGTTCCTCTCAAACCAGCGGGTACCTGAGGATGTCTACAGCTCTGGTTCAGATACTTATCAGAGGGTGGGGACGTGTAACGCGATTTATATTGATAGCATTTTGCCAGCTAGTATCAGTGATAGGTAAGTATTTTCAGAAAAGTTAGTAAAACGTGCTTTCCAGGCTAAGATTCATATTATAAGCCATTTTTTTAATCTTGACAAGTGTGCATTTGACCCCTAACTCTGATTTTTATTGGTGTAGCCAAAGGTGGTAAACACGCTTTGCCTATTCCACTCTAGCGCAACAATGAAGCAGCTTGGTGGGGCAAAGTGTAAAATACTCCTATAATGGGAACTGAACTAGGTCTCAAGAGCGGTTGCTGAACACAAAGAGCGTAATTTAGGATCATCTTTATCTTATGGATGGCAGTTAGCTAGGCGAACACTATTAGATGTTTTCATTCACTGAATACAACCTCGTAGGATTCGAACCCTAGACTTGTAGATCAGCGGTTGACCTCACTAATACCAAGCTGGCTTCGCTTCCGTAAATTGTGATCTTCCGGTTTCGCTAGCCTCTCTTATTCTAGATAAATATATAAAAAAAGCTGGACCCGACTTCAATCATCTAGGTTCAGCGTGCATCTCCCGATTTTGACAAAAAATATATGGACCCGATGTGCGCCAGCACTTAAGGAAAAAAAACCCCGGAAAAAGTTTCTCTTTCTGCTACATTGAGTTTCGCTACGGAAATTTACTTTTCCTGTGTTTCGAAACTGATTTCGAAACAGTACAAGGAAAAACCACCTTTCTCTTTTCATTGAATGTTTTTTACAAATCACCTTTTTTTTTAATTCTCCGAATCCCGAGTGGGGTCTAATTACTTCTCGTACTTACTAGATATTCAATTACCTCATTGTCTAAGCGTCTTTGTTTTGTAATTGGGCTTCTTTTGTTGCGACCCAATTATGTTAGTTTAGCTTTTTGCACCTATTGTGTTAACTTTACGTTAGGTAGAAGATAAATGAAAAGGGGCTTTAGAAGCTGAATGTAGTGAATTCGACAACTGATTTGTGGGTCGATGGTTTAAATCACACAATATAATTGAATATTCGGTGAAGAACAGCATCATGAATCGTGATGCGCAAGGCAGAGTAAAGCATTTTTAATCTACTTCAAAAAAAGGAGAACGTTCTAAACTACTCTGTGTTTTTTTGTGGCGATGTTACTCGATTTCTCCGCCAATATTGTCAACGAATTTAAATTATTATTTTTACACGACCCCAAAAAAGGAGTGTAATGATTTTAGGTTTATGTATGTTTGTATGTAAGTATGCACGATGACCAACCACAAATCTTGACTAACTAACTAACCTAACCGTTGTCTCATTTCATTCTTTGTGACATTTCTAATCACACTGTCTAGCTAAACAGGCGTCTAAATGTTGTTATTTATGGTAACGCGGTATCCGCGTAGTGCTTAAAATCGGTCGCGAATATGTGCGTATCGCGGTCTATTCCGATAAAAGGCAGCTTGTTTTTTGTTGGGGCATATTTTTGATCCTGGTTAGCTATCACTAATTGCCCAGCACCGACCAGTATTCTGGTAGCATTTATTTGTTGTTTACACGTAAGCCTTGGTGTACCACAGCACCTGTTCGAGATGTATTCAGTTTTTCACACAGTACCTATTTTTTTTATTCCCTGGATTACATTCCAATACTTACACGAGACATTATACGTAGGAGGACTAACTCTTCTGCGAGTGTCCGTCTGGGTTGTTACCACCGCTTTGCTCGCGAAGTCTGCCGCCAAGCAGTAGTGTGCAAGCATTACTGTGTTCCGGTTTGATGAGCAGAGTATCCAGTGAAATTACTGGGCTTATGAGACTTAATACCTTATGTCTCAGGGTAACGAGCGCACTGCAGTGCCGCGCAGGCCTTTTTGTTTCAAAGTTCTGGGTGGCACTGCAAATGTTATGGGCCGGCGTTATTCTTACCATCAGGCAAACGACCACCTCGTCTCGCTACCAAATAACATAAAAAAAGAGTAACTTTGTAGTGTTATACTCTATTCGATATATAAAATGCTAGTAGAAGAAATTGCGAGATAAGATAATTAAACATTCCTACGTTTCAGATGCGGTGCCCTTCACCCTGGAGACCAGCTACTGGCGTTCGATGACCACGTTATCGACGGTAACAACTACACGGCCGAGGAGGTCATGTGCTACCTTGAGAACTGTGAGGGGGGGTTCACGAGGCTGCACGTGGCGCCGAGACATGTGCTGGCCCACGGTGGGAGGTACACTCGAGGTATGATATACACAATCATAATAATTACGCGTTATTTACACTTACACTTTAGTTTTTTTTAATAACGGATTTTTTCAAGTCGATCCGTATATACTTTTATTAATAACTAGCTGCTGCCCGCTGTTCCATCCGCGCGGAGATATTGGATTTCATGGTTTATTTTTTGCGTGGAACCCTAAATCTTTTTCTAAAATAATCTAGCTATCTGCCAGTGAAAATCCCGTCAAAATCGGCCCAGCCGTTTCGGAGATTTACCCGGAACATCCAGACAGACAGACATAACAAAAACCATTTTTTAAATTTTTGTCTATGTACCGTATATACTTTCATATGCATTTGGCAAAAAGCTGTTACTTTGATATTACAAACAGACACGTCAATTCTATTTATTTGTATAGATATTTTATGTATGGTCATTGATCACCCATAAATTTTGATGATCATTTTTGCATTTGATAGGAAAGATGGTCC
Organism: Crocallis elinguaria; assembly: GCA_907269065.1. Lineage (NCBI taxonomy): Eukaryota > Metazoa > Arthropoda > Insecta > Lepidoptera > Geometridae > Crocallis > Crocallis elinguaria. Next base: position 1,570,280 of record OU026079.1, on the reverse strand, counting down.
CATGTACAAAAAAGCTCCTAATAGCAGAAAAAACGGGGTTGATTGATTGTTCACCCACTGAGTTTTCACCTGTGGACCGATTCTGTTGAAATTTGGATTAAGTTGGTGTAATTTTTTATGTTGAAAATATTTCTTGTGTCTTCTTGATATCTCAGGGACGGGCGCACTGCAGTGCCGCGCAAGCCTTTGTATTTCAACTTTCTGGGCGGCACTGCAATTGTGCAGGCTGGCGTTATGATTTGAAAAGCAAAGTTATCAAGTTACTGAACTTACACTTAAGTATAACAACATTCGTAGCATTAAGGTACCGTGTCTCAGGTCGAATTTCACCAACCATTTTGTAGCGAAATTCACCTATGGATTAGGCTTAAATCATGAACCGTGGTTCACGTAACTTAAACTTCAGTTTATGTTAAACGAGCGCTTTGACAGCAGCTGTCAAAGCTAGATCGGAGAGGTCCGATCACGTGAACTTCATTTCATTCACTTTGGTAAAGTGGAACATTAATTTATTTTTATCAGATTGACTCGAAAAAACGAAATATGAGTGAAATAAATAATTATATTTCGACACAACTTATTTTATTTTCAATTTAGATACATACCTATACAAAACTCAATCATACTTAGACCGTGAAACAGCATCATAATTAGGCATTCTTAATTACCCAAATGACTACGACTCCGAATTTGAGTTTCGAGGAATTAAATTACAGCTTAGCAAGCGTAGATGAAATAATTAGGTACTTAGTTCATTCTTAGCCAGAGGGAGCATGAAATGGTATAAGTTTAAAACTGGGAGTTAGTCCACGATCTTAAGCGGGACGGAATCGGATGACGGAAGACAATGTATGACATCCGTCATGAGTTTTGGCGGGAATGTGAAAATGTGCTGGTGTTGATTTTGTGTTCTTTACTAAAACCTATGTTTTATCGAGTGTTAATGTGTAATAATGGTGGATTACTAACCATTAAGTGTTCGTAAACTTGCATGACTGAAAGTCAAATAGTACAAAGACGAAAACCGTGTATTTTCGTATTCTATCCAAAACTCCATAGAAGGTTTAGTAAAGTATCCACCGCTTTACTGAAGCGTCACTTCGACTCGACCGTGCCTAGACTAAACTTTAACGTGACTTTGACGACTTTCGTGCACCAAAACTAGAGATTTATTATAACTTGACACTGGCTAAATACGCAAATCGCGTGGAGCGAAAAAGAAAAAAAAACATCCTACATAATTATTAATTTTGTTCGAGTAAAATGTAGCCTATCTATACGGCCGTGAAAAACGTTGTCATACTTTTTTTTTATTTATTGTAATATAAAGAATGTGATGGTATCATTTAAATTACTATCGGATGATAAAAAAAAAGTTGAATTCTGGAAACTTTTAGACGCAGTATCTTTGTGGGTTTTTATGTGAATTAAACTTGTATAACGATAGTTTATGTATTTTGTCTTTCATGCAACACCCCTATTACGTACTTTCATGACGTGATATAGTGGACAAACTCCTTAGGACTTGTACAGTCGAAACGTACGGATGTTGAGCAAGTTTCGTGAATGTCTTTCCAAAACTGTATAGCCAGGCAAAGCAATTGTAAGGGCTTCTATAGACGCTAGACATGTGAAGGTTCTGACTTCTGGCAAGTTCTGTGAATGTCTTGCAACTGTGTGAAAATGGTGAATGTACTATTTTTAGCTTGTTTGAGTTTTTGTAGTTTGACGTGATCCATGTGGACGTTGATCCCATATTTAGCCGGAACACACCGATAGGTGTTTGCAGACAGATTTTCATCATTAGAGTGTTAGCTAGCGTATAGTAGAAAGTGATCTACTACCATGTCGTGTTCGCATTACGATGTTTTCCTTTTTTTTTAAACTAAGCTCTTTCTGGAATTCGAGCCTTTGAGATAGGTATAGATTGGCAAACAACCTTAATTTCACTGAGCCTTTTATTTATTCACAACAAGGATAACAGAATAGGTACAATAACCGACACGGCTATAGACAATAAAGCAACCCCCATATTTAAAAAAACATTAACGATCTTACAACAAAAAAAAATTAAACACACGTTAAACCTGTCTTAAACACTGTTTATCGCCAAAACATGCCTTAGTCACGCGATTAAATATGAGCAACCACAAATTTTGATTTAAGTAGTGTCTAACCATTGCCTAACACAATTCTGTTGTGACGTTTCTAATCATTTTTGACGTTTATTTTTAGACGCTGTCTAGCTAAACAGGCGACTAAAAATGTTTTTTTTTGTGGTAACACTATTAGTTTGAATTATTCCTAATTTTTTTTTCTATTTAATGCCTTCATTTCAATAATGTATAACTGACCCACGGTTAGTGTAGTACATAATGGAGTCATTGCTATAAAGTAAAGAAGAATAAACAACGAATTCGTTCTAAGTTTGAATTTTTTGACGGCTGCGTAGCTAAGTTAGTAGTAACCCTGCCTGCAAAGCGAGGGGTCCCGGGTTCGATTTCCGGCCGGGGCAGATTTTGTGTTAGCATAAAGTTTGTTTTCGGGTCTTGGTTGTTTGTGATGTGTATCTGTGTGTGTCCATGCCACCTGCGACACAGGGAATCCTAGTGCGGGGGTATGAGTGTAAGCGTTTATTTTTTTATTTTGAACTTCTCTCTTTACCCAAATTCAAATTACAAACCAATCAAGACAATGTAACCATCTAACTCTTTGTAGGTACCTCAGTTAACAAGAGAACAGGAACATAAAACTTAACTCGTTTAACTCAAAAGGCTCAACTAGCGAGTAATGTTCTCTAATATATAGCTCATTAAACTGAGTCCCGCGTCTTGCTGCACTCGAAACTTTGACAACTTGTGGTTACAGTGTACTTGTTATCTAAGGGGCAGCGTAGACGCTCAACCAAACGTACGTTTCCTTGCCAGAATAACAGCGCTTTTGCGTCAAGCGCGCATTTTGAGTTGCACGTACGTTTCCTTGCCAGAATAACAGCGCTTTTGTGTCAAGCGCGCATTTCGAGTATCACGAAATCCGCGCTTGACGCAAAAGCGTTGTTATTCTGGCAAGGAAACGTACGTTTGCACAAGCGTCTACGCTGCCCCTAAGTTGATATTTTTGAGGCTGGTTGAGTTTGAAACGTTTGCGTATGTTAGTTACTCTTTTCTTGTCTAAGGTAGTAAATATCTACTTTACTCTGTTGTATTTTTTTAATATACATATATTCATATAATATAATATTGTATAAGCGACCCTGCTACACCGTGGTCTCTCTCGAGTTATAGACTTCCAGTTATAACTATCGGGAACACGTCAGTTTATGAAAAGAATACTTATATAATAATACTAGCTTGTGCCCGCAGTTTTCACCCGCATTCCTACAGGGACCGTGCATTTTTCCGGGATAAATAGTAGCCTGTGTTACTCTACGGTCCGTAAACTATATCAATGGCAAAAATCACGTCGATCCGTTGCTCCGTTACTGCGTGAAAGAAGGACAAACCAACAAACACACTTTCGCATTTATAATATTAGTAGGATTTACTCGGGTTAAGATTAATGTTTACTGACTTCTTAGTTTTTGACCGACTTCCAAAAAGGGGAAGGTTCTCAATTCGGTGGGTATTTTTTTATGTTTGACACCTCAAATCTCCGTCATTTATAAACCGATTTGGAAAATTCTTTATTTTATTTTACAGGATATACTTTCAGATTGGTCCCATATAAATTTCATCAAAATCGGTTCAGTAGATTGTCACTGAAGTCAGTTTATCGCTTTTTTAAAGAAATTTCATTTTATAAAATTTTTATTTTCTTAATTATATTATATAAAGTAGTTCTTCCAAAGGTAGAGACTTGACTTAAGATTAAGAAACGTAAAACTTAAATTGGTTTTTTTATTAATCATATTATTTTAAATATAGTTATGAAATGAAATATTCTCAAGCATCTTAAACTCTAATTTGTACCAGTATAACTTTCAGAGACAGGTAGAGAGAGGTGAAAAATATAAAAATTGAAAGAAAAAAGTGGAAATTGCGAATATAAGTAAATACACCTATCTATATACAAATAAATAAAATTGAAGTGTGTGTTTGCAATATCAAAATAACAGCTTTTTACTAAATACATATTAAATAATATACGGTACCTACAACAAATTAAACATTATTATTTTTTTTGTCTGTCTGTCTGTTTGTTCCGGGTAATCTCCGAAACGGCTGTACCGGGCTATACCGGGCTATATATTTTGCTAGATGTAAAAGGTTAACTCAAGTAACACCTCAGTTAATTAGGTGATCAGTAAGACAGTGCAGTAATTCTAACTTGTAACTCAAGAATACCGTACGAACATCAAACCCAGCTCGTATAATTCAGACGTCTCAAGTTGCGATGTAATGTGTTTTAATATATAGCTCATTAAACGAAGCCCCGCTTCTTACTGTTCACAAAACTTTGAGAGCCTGTGGCCACAGTGCAGTTAATGAGGTTAACAGTTTTCTTTGAAACATTGAGTTTCATGTGTTGATAAGTATGGTGAAATTTTGCAAAATTCAAATATATACCTATACTTATTTTTTTTTATCGGGCTAAATGCCTTTATTAACTAGCTAATACATAAATAAACACTACATCTAACCTAGCTAGCTACAAAAACAGTTGGATAATCTACAAGCCCTAGTAGGCCTGTAGATAATCCAAATGTTCTAGCCCACTACCAGTTGGAAGTGTACCCAGCATGGTGGCGGCATTGCCTCGTATATAATATTATATATATATTTTTTTTATACTATTGGATACGAGGCCGAGACGAGACGAGCCAGCCATTTTCCTGATGGTAAGCATAACGCCGGCTCATAACAATTGCAGTGCAACTCTGAACTTTGAAACACAAAGGCTTCCGTGGCATTGCATTGCGCTCGTTAAATAAAAGCTTCTAAAGAGGTATGGCCCTTTTTATCGCCTGAAAATAAATCTCAACCAACAACTTATTAGGTGGTAGTGTGGCGTGCTCGCCACTTCACCGTATTATTATTTGTTTTAATATTTAAATGTTCGCGGTACATGTAACCATGGCAACGCAGCGGTCGCCATGGTTACGACAGAAATTAGTTCGCGTGTAAGTCACCCCGCGCGTGGCGCCTGCGACGCGCTCTGACAGTGTTTTTCTCTCTCGCGCTCGCGATACGATTTGATTCCGAGTTCCGCGTACCTAACTTTACCGAGATATATATTGTCGCAATACATACTGTTATCAAATACAAAGGACTATTGTAAACTCAGTGCCTAACATCTTGTGACTGTTTAATATTTGTAATTGTCTGCATCCGTTCTATAATTAACTTTCTCCTTCTACAAACTTTTATATTTCAAAGTGACAATAAACTGTGGTGTGTTATATTGTGAATTTACGGACGTTATTATTTATTCACCTCAATCAACCCACTACAGTAGGACTAACTCTTCTGCGAGTGTCCGTCTGGGTTGGTACCACCGCTTTGCTCGTGAAGTCTACCGCCAAGCAGTAATGTGCAAGAATTACTGTGTCCCGGTTTGATGAACAAAGTAGTCAGTGAAATTACTGTGCTTGTGAGGCTTATAATATATACCTAATGTCTGTCACAGGGTAACGAGCGCACTGCAGTGCCGCGCAGGGCTTTATGTTTCAAAGTTCTGAGTGGCACTGCAATTGCCAGCGGCCGGTGTTCAGGAAAACGATCAACTCGTCTCATTACCAAATAGTATAAAAATGATATTTATAGCTTTTAATAAGGTGTCATTCGATACGACAAAGTGATGCTAAAAATGGGTACCTTACTTTTACTATTTTCGATATACGGAGCCCTAAAACACCTACCAAACAAATCCTCTATCTACGTTCATGAAAATAAATCTCAACTAACTAGGTAATATTAAAAGTATGCGAAAAACCTCCCCCAGTCGGTTAATTAATGTTCGTATAATTTAAAGGAAAGCCACAGCTGTGCAAGTTTTAAACAAGAATTCGCGAAAGTTCCCGGAAACTCTTTGCCGGTGTGTATAGTGCAGGCAAATTTAAAATATAAACCTGGAAACGAGCAAACGTGCGTACGATACGGTGGCTGACGTGTTTAAATTCAAATTCAAAATTCTTCATTCAAATAGGCTCCAAAGGAGCACTTATGAACGTTAAAATAAATGACTCTAACAGCGGGCTTCTGCAACATACGTCTAAATCACAGACTAAAACTAATGCTGTCTTTATATTTTTAATTTTAGGGAATGTACTAAAGTTTGTAATTTTTGCCACGTCGTTTGTACCTAATATAGTATTTTCTTATGTTTTCGCGATTATTGCACATGAAAGTATCATATGCATTTAGTAAAAAGCTGTTATTTTGACATTGCAAACAGACACTTCAAAATTGTTTATATATAGGTATAGATGTATAGACTAGTGGTGTAGTTATAATATTATGTCGATGAAGTTTTTATTATGTAAGGTTGCTAAAAATATCCTTCTTTTTAATTCTATTTGGTAACGAGACGAGCTGGTCGTTTGCCTGATGATAACGCCGGCCCATAATAATTTCAGTGCCACCCAGAGATCACGAAAAACGGAGATAAAACGTTATCAAGTAAAAAAAATACGTAATCCTCAATGCTATGCGTTATTCGTACAATAAATCGAAAGATATTATGTATGTCACGTAACATATCAAAATCTTTCAGCTCCAGTAAAGATTCAGCTAGTTTTCTTTAGGCTTACTGAACTTTTTGATTTGTTTCTGCCCATCCCCGAATAAACAACAAGTACAACTTCTTTGTTTCAGAAAATTCAATATCGGGGACGTCGACCCTCAACGCCAAGAAACATAGGCAAAGGAATTACAGGCAAAGCTCGATGCCCAAACTAGGCTTACAAGACGACTACGGTAAGATATCAATAACGACGCGACAACCATTACGCTATCAAGCAATTTTGAACGTTATCTCTTTAAAATTAGCTTCTAGATGGTTTGTTGTTACGAGGGTAGTTATCACTTTTTGTATTGTGATGATTTGTGTTTGATCGGTTGCTATCTTGTTGTTAGGTAGGACCTTTATTTGTAGTTACACAAGGGATTATAAGCATTTACATGATTTGGGAAATAACTAACTTACTGTGGAAGTTTTACATAAATTAATCGGAATTATTGAAGTCCTACCTACAGCACGTGTATTTTACTCAATACTGAATTTAGCATAATCACTATCTCCGAGTGCCACACTACCGCTTTCCAATATTATCCATTGCGGTGATGTCATACCCATTACCCTTTCGAAGTGATTACCCTTGGATCAAGAAGTTCAATGACCCTCGATTTAAGTGGTTGTATTCTTGTAAATTATTTTAGTTTTTACAAATATAGTCAAAGTCATACATAATTAGGTAATGGTAAAAGCTCACTACATAACGATGTGAGCCGATATAGTTAAACACGATATCGGTAGATCGAAAGTCACTTATCTATTCTTTATCTGTCCATAGTTGCAATGCTACTAATGACAAATAAAATAGATTACAAAGCAGAGATAAAATAGGTATTTATTGAAATACCACACCACAGTTCGCCAACACAGCCTGTCCGGCCGAGACTAGAACCCAGGGCCTGCAAAGCTCCTCACTTTGCAGGCAGTTACTATACCAACTAAAACATAGAGCATTATAACTGCCATTCTTAAAAAAACTAAGTGTCACAATGGGCCGTCCTCTATCGCTCATAAAGATATCGTCCTTAAAGCCCAAACAGCAAAGTAAAATCTAGAACAATATTACATGGACGGTGCCTAACAGTAGAGTTGTTAAGGACAAAAATCTTCATATAGATACCTAATGTTGTAGACGAATCTAAATTTTTTTTCACAATGGGTACCTACTTATTGTACTTGATTGATATTGAACTCGAAAACACTTCTTTATGATCTCCCATCATGGTATGTGTGCGATCAAAACAAAGCTTCTTTATGATTCTAAGAAGTTGTTCTAGTCGGGCCGCAGTGTATTACCGAAGTAGGTCGACACTGTCCAGAAGTGATCAATGCTTGTACTTTTCTAATAATACCACAGTACAATGTAAACAGTATTGAAGTTTGCATGAAATGAAACTTGACGTTTTGCATTGAGTTAGGATCGTTACTACAAATGTAGAGGAACGCCGTTCGCAAAAGCTTCGTAGACATTATCAAAAGATTCAAAACAAGTCGCTTCGAATATGATTCAATTTCTTTAACTCTTTCCAATCTTAAACAAGTCGATGAACAAAAGTTATACCTATAATAAATACGACTGCCCTGGCCACTGTCACTCGAGATGATGTAAGGATTCTAACGATACCTAAAAGTTATGGAGAAATAAAGAAACTCACAAAATTCATACACACATACATAAGTAAGTAGGTACATGGATCCTAAAAATATCCATTTTTGTTCAGTCATGTAATAACACAAACGTAATTTTCGGTTATTAAATTCATTACCTGATCTATAAACATTAATGTGAATGAAAAACCGTGCCAGAGACCTAAGGCTCTGCTAGAAGGTTAGTCTAGTTTGAGTAGACGTCGCGTCGGTAATGGGAATACAATCTACTAAAACAAAACGTCTAGCGTTACCGCTGCCACTCCTCTGCTAGATGGTGTTTCAAACTTATGATAAAATCCAAATATTACGTCTTTCAATCCTCATCCATCATTTATATTCATAAACTAGCTGCTGCCCGCGGTTTCACCCGTGCGCAGATATTGGATTTCAAGGTTTTTATTTTTTTGCGCGGAACACTAATTCTTTTTTTAAAATCAAAGTAATCAAAATTTAGTAAAAAGCTGTTATTTTTATATTACAAACAGACACTTCAATTTTATTTATTTGTATGTATAGGTAGATTCTTTTATTATCAGTTCATTGATAGCGTTGGACTAGTAGACGGATAGCGCTAGGTTTTGAGGTTTCGAAAATATTAAAATCTTTGGTTTTTTGCATATAGGTTCTAGACCATTAGCACAACCTAATTCCTTAATTTGTGTCATTTTGGGTACTTGGGTAAGTAGATATTTAGGTATTTGTCTTTTCGAACAATATCGGACGAAAAGAATATCAGAGTAGAAAATTTCACTTTCGTGATACTAACGAAGTAGTAGCCGATGTACATATGCATTTTGTGTCATTTCCGTCCACGGGAACACTGTTTTTTAACCAATACCTAACACGTGGCCTAAATAGCTCTAAAAGAATATTCGCCTGTGTTAAATAGGTGTTATGCGTTTTAGATCACTGGTATCTGTTGTTCAAAAGAATTTGTGTCAAATTCATCCACATCTTTTGTAGCAATTTTAATTTTTTCGTAAAACATCCTGTAAAACCCACAAAAATGTATTAGAGTTTACGTCTTTATTATGACTATAATGTAACGAAACACTATCCAAAATTTGTGTCATTTTTATCCATGGAATCTTATTGAAAAAGAAAACAAACGTTTTGGCGCGCAACTCTTGTGTGTGTGAGTGCGGGGTCAGCGGGCGGTGCCGCGGGGCACACAGGCGCGCGGCGCGTGCTAATGTCGGAGGGTCCCAAACTGGCCGGTGCGGGGGAAACAGGTAGCCTTAGCAATTTTAATAGCAATTCTATTAGTTCAAGCTATTTTGAACCTTATCACCACTGAATAAGGTCTAACTGGTTTTTTTTACCTACGTGGTTCCGGCCGACATTAAGGTTCAATATAGTTAGCATTTTTATTCGATCATAATGGTTAATCTATTTTGAACCTTATCACAACTGAATAAGGTCTAACTGGTTTTTTTTGCCGCCGGACCTACGTGGTTCCGGCCGACATTTGAAAGATGAACTGCTTAGTTTAAGTACTACACGAACACTAGTTACCATAGAGTAGTACTATAATAACTAGTTACGTAAGGTACGAGCATCTTCATAATTAGGTATCTACCTAAATAGTATCTACCTACTATGAGGTTCGCAGTGGGTTCACATAGGAATAGGACTGGTAGGTATTTGACTTCATTGGACGTAGGGAGGTTAGTTTGCAAAAACAAACAATATTATTTTTACAATGACGTTTTATTGCTACTTATACCCGGATTTACACCTATATCATCGCAATAAAATATTATATTTTAAATGTTTAACCATACCTACTTAATTACGCATGCGCACATTAGGCTTATGAAAAATATGAAATACCTATTGCTTTTGTACCAACCTTGCAGCAATTTATGCTATTTTTAACCGACTTCAAAAAAAAGAGGTTTGTTAGTTTGTTAGTGGGAGGACTAACTGTTCTGAGAGTGTCCGTCTGGGTTGTTACCACCGCTTTGCTCGTGTAGTCTGCCGCCAAGCTGTAGTGTGCAAGCATTACTGTGTTCCGGTTTGATGAGCAGAGTAGCCAGTGAAATTACTGGGCTTTTGAGACTTAATACCTAATGTCTCAGAGTAACGAGCGCACTGCAGTGCCGCGCAGGCCTTTGTTTTTCAAAGTTCTGGGTGGCACTGCAATTGTTATGGGCCGGCGTTGTGCTTACCATCAGGCAAACGACCAGCTCGTCTCGTTACCAAATAACATTAAAAAAAAAGGAGAAGATTATCAATTCGGTGCGTATTTTTTTTTATGTTTGTTACCTCAGATGTCCGTCATTTATAAACCGATTTGGAAAATTCTTCTTTTATTTGAAAGGATGTCGTTTCAGATTGGTCCCATAGAAATTTCATCAAAATCGGTTCAGTAGTTTGTCACTGAAGTCGGTTCGTCACTTTTTTAAAGCCATTTTTAATTAAAATTAATTAAAAATGGCAGTATCACTGGAAACATTTGGATGATAAATAATCTATATACAAATAAATAAAATTGAAGTGTCTGTTTGTAATATCAAAATAACAGCTTTTTACCAAATGCATATGAAAGTATATACGGTACCTATAGCAAAACAACCATTTTTACAATTTTTGTCTGTCTGTCTGTCTGTTTGTTCCGGGTAATCTCCGAAACGGCTAGCGGCTGGACCGATTTTGCGGGGACTTTAACTGGCAGATAGCTGATGATACAAGGAGTAACTTAGGCTACTTTAATTTTAGAAAAATAATTATGAATCCGCGCAAAAAAATAAAAACCGTGAAATCCAATACCTCCGCGCGAGTGAAACCGCGGGTGAGCAGCTAGTGTAAAATATATGCGGCAATTAAAATATTTACCTAGGTACAGTAAAAGCGAAAGAAACAATAAAACACGCAAAGCGGCTTTTACCATAGTACGGAACAGCAACATTTAAAAATATACTTTATTCATTGAGTAATAAGGTTGCTTTCATTCTGTTTGTCTACATTCTCAAAAACACTGATCGCGACGAAGGCGGCTTATGTCAAAGTCCTCGGCGATATCATTCAACAACATACTTTATGCTATGTTGTAATAAGATCTATTTTACTTTTTTTAATGAAACCTAAAGGACGTAGGTACCTAAAATAAAGTTTTTGAGTTTGGTAACTCCATAGAGTAATTCGGTTTAGAAGTTCTGATACACCAGGTTGTCGGGTCGATTCTCGAACTTGTTAACCCACTAAATAAGAAAATTAGGTAAGTAATTCATATTGAGATTACTAGATTCTAAATAGGTACCTACGTCATTATTTTTATCTCTATACCTACCCATTTGTTCATTACGTAAGAGTCAATATTCCATACTACGCTATATAAGTACCTACATCGGCGCGGACGATACGAAAGGAGTCGAGCGGAGCGGCGCGGGCGAGCTGTGTACGTAGGTATTTATACCCCCCGCGCGTCGCTGCCGCCTGTAGCTCTTGTTCGGAGAAACCACAAACGTTTGTGTTTTTTCATGTAAATCGTGAATGAAAATGACACAAATTTACACTGTCGATCTATCATGCATTTATGATATTGAATATGTAAACTCTAATAATGGCAATACTTTTTTGAAGCTACAAAAGCTTGGAAAAGCTAAATAATTAATTATCGTCAAAACCTGTGGCTTAATTAGGCACAAATTTATTTAATGGGCATATTTAGGTGATCTGAATTATGTCGTGTCTAAATTTTCAAATCTGATTTTATTTTGGCAAAGTTTTTGCATACTGACCGTATGTCAGTTTGTAATTAATGAAACTGACACAAATTAGGTTTGCATACTACTCAGGCTATCTTAGATAGAATACCATTATATTTTTAAACTCAAAAAGTATTTTGACAGTTTTATGTTGATTTAAACAAAACAGTCACAAACCATTGAATTCCTGAAAATGCAAGTGCACGATGTGACACAAAACTCAATAATAAGCTTTTTATGTACAACTGTATCCTCAGGCAAAAAATTAGCTACTCTAGAATTATGGTAAGTTATGACCCCAAAAAGTGCTAGCGCTACCGGACTATAGGTTGATTCTTCCACGCTGCTTCTTTTGCGTGGAATTGTACAAAGATGAACTACTGCCAAATACTATGTAGGTACCGATTACCGTCCTTTACTGTAGTTGGATAAGAACGTGATCGAAAACACACTGCCTCCTAACGGACACTCGTTGTGATCTATTTTCTTCGACGAGAATTGCTCTGCCGGTCTATTCCTTTAATTAAAGTTGAGCAATTGATAAAGAAAAAGAAAAAGGGAGATTGATTAAGGAAACGTCACCCGACTTTTAATCAACTTGACGATTTTGAATAAATATGTTTGGGTTAAATAGTTTGAGGAATTTATGATAATGGTTTCGTTTTCTTTCGTCACTGATCTAGTAAGAGTATAGGTCTCTTCTGTTATTTACAGAATTATTCATTATGGTGAAGAAAAACCCCCTGTTTTTAAGGAATGTTCACAATTATTTATCCACAACTCTCTCTCTCTCTCAGGGCAGAGTTACTAGACATCTCTTAACTTTTTAATTGACGGTACAGAAGCAGAAACGGTGGAAAACCTCGCGAAGCAAACATCAATAAAACAACGGCAATGGTAACTAGCGACTCAGGTGCTAGAAAATAGCTAATCTTAAATTTAAGGGAAAACCGCGGTGTTTTTCTATTTGAGAAAGCAACTTCCGTCGTCCTCTCGATTACTGCGGCAGACATCTATAGAATTATAATTTCAATTGTAATGAAATTAACATTAGAACAAAACTAATCAAGTTTTATTTATTTTATAATACGTAGAAGAAAGACAAATTATGGATTAATCTGTGATAGAAACCCAACTCCGTGTTTGATTACGTATAAGTCCACATAATTAGATAACACTGCTAGTTCCTCAAACTTTCAACCCAAATCGGACTTGGCAAACTTGTATCTCGTAATTACTGACGATGAGACCCGCGTACACCTTCTTAGAATTCTCTGGGCAGGACCGGAAAGGGCCGCAAATAATTATTTGGATAGAACTAATTGCAACACTGTTTAGAAATCTGAGGTTAGCGAGGGTTGACGTGTGTAGAGGTGGATATGTGTTTATGTATTTTGTCTTTAGAGTAGTAACGTTATAAATTGTAGCACTATCTTTTTTTATGTTATTTGGTAACGAGACGAGCTGGTCGTTTGCCTGATGGTAAGCACAACGCCGACCAATAAAAATTGCAGTGCCACCCAGAACTTTGAAACACAAAGGCGCGGCACTGCAGATCGCTCGTTACCCTGAGACATTAGGTATTAAGTCTCATAAGCCCAGTAATTTCACTGGATACTCTGCTCATCAAACCGGAACACAGTAATGCTTGCACACTACTGCTTGGCGGCAGACTACACGAGCAAAATCTGTTAAATAGTTAAAATGATTCACTGAGTAATTGTTATGAATAAATGTAATAGCCAGTTGAAATAATAACACTAAGTACAGTGCCCGATTCCGACCTCTTGGCAGATTGTTCACCTGATTAGTCTTTAACTGTCTAAAATAAATGCAGTGGTCTTTAGAACTTTCAATGACTAAGGCTAAGATTCTAAGCGTGGATTCATGATTCCATGTATCAAAATTCCACACAGTTTTCACATATGGAAACAAAAGTCCACGCTAACACTCATCTCTGTATCTTAGCGGTGTAGTAAAGTAATGCATAATGATGTTTAAATTTATCTTTGTAATTTAAGTTTATCTTTTTAATTTAAGTTTATCTTTTTTAGTGGTGCCAATTCTGTTGGCACAATTTAAACTAAACTAGACTAAAATTTAGTTTAGTTATGTCAAACGTGGTTTGCTATTCAGGAAAGACAAGATTAAACTAAAATTTAGTTTGACAACACTATAATTATTTTAGTTACTTAATTTAGTCTAAGTGGTCATTTATCTATTCTGTTGTACCAAATTTTCGTCTAAAATTAGAGACGTGAAACTAAAATCCGACTAAGTTAGTTGGCATGAAAATGAACGCGGACTAAAATTAATTTAATTATTTCACCGCTATTCATACGAAATTTTCGAGTAGTTTTATCGTCATACGTGTTTGTGTTGCCTTGGAACAAGTAATTTTATATATTTTGTAATAAGTACCTACTCTACTACACATAATAGAGGAGTATATGATGGTTGTTGGTGGCTCTTGTAGATTCATCGGAAAGATAAACTTTCTTTTACATCTTCACTTCAACTCTTCAAGCGAAAAATTCCTTACCAGGTTGGTAGTTACAGATTATAATATGTACAACAAAATATTTTACTGAAAAGCAATTGTAGATAGGTATTAAAAATACAGGAACTTACTCTCCATAGAAACTATCAAGAACGAATTCGAATGGAAGGTTTGCGGGTTTGAGTTCGGAAGTATACCAATCGAGTTGTTAAAAATTTTTTTTCACAGGTAGGTCTTTTTATAAGAAGTCTTTAGGCGAAGTTTCAAATTGCGAAAACAGATAGTTTTGGAGAAATAATTTTTCAAAAGTTGAAGTTAAAGAATTTATGTTATCTATGGACACAACCCTTCCGTTTTACCTGCATAACACTCGTAAAAAATTCGTATATCGTAAAAACCAACAAACGAGTACCGACGAGTATACTATGTTAATTAATTTGTGGTAGGTTTTAATAAAAGTAATGCTAAGATTGATTATTGAATCTGCCAATCCTGAATTAGGTTAATTACAGTCACATATTATATACACGAACGCTAAAAAAATTACACTCCTTTTTCGTTAAATCGTGTAAAAATGATCGGTCCGTCAAATCCATCAATTATAATGTATAGGTATTAATTAATATTCGACACGCTGGCAACTCTAACAATTCAATTTAGTGTAAATTTGGTGCTGTCAATACGGTGACTAAATTTAATCAGACCGTCCATCAGAATAGCTTTTAGAACTCTCTAAACTAAATTAAGAAATTTTATAGTTTAGTTTAGTTTAGTCAGGTGAACAAGAGAATTGGCACCATTGTCTCATTTGTACTGAGAAGGTAATGCTTGCATAATAATTGCTGAGCTTAGTAATAGCGTAGCTAAGGTAGTGCGGCGGCGGACGCGAGGCGAACTGTAGCAGAAGAGTCTTACCATAATAATGGCATGCATCTTTATACTAATCTTATATTGTTTTGCTAAGGTAAGGAGGGGAATTCTTTGCCAGCCTCTGTGTTTCCCAGTAGCAATAATCTATGAGTTTTCAATATGATAGTGAATAGGTTTCTTCTAGGAAAGAGCGCTTCACCGTCGTCGCGCCGTCGCTTATCATCAGGTGATATGGTAGTTAAATGTAAACCTATTTCAAATATAAAAAGAGGACGCTGAGAATTTATGAATCAAAGTGGGTACTAGCACCCAACGCCGTTCAACCATCACCCTATTTCAATCTCTTACGTAAGGATATAGGCACAACTAATTAATTTGCCTGAGGAAAACATCCCTTCCGGAAAAGATTGTTAGCTTAGGATCTGAGGGCTGTAACTTGTTTAAGCTAGTTTTGGGTCGTATGTTAGTATAAAACATTATGCTAATCGACTGTACTGATTGTATACAAAACCATAAATGAACATAGATGGAAAGGGAAAGGTTAACAGGGATAGGTCAGAAGCTAATTAAAAGGTTGGTGTTTCGTGGTATTGTTGCGAAGAAACTACGCTGGAGTGCAGGGTTCAAGGATTTGATGTATGAAATAGTATTGTGAACACATTACTTTTTCAATTTTAGGGTAGGCTACAGGTATATCTAGCGGACTACATTGTAAGCAAGTAAAAAACATGAATAAAACATTTTATATCATAGGCTTATCATAGAAGCGAGATCCACATGTTTGCCGTGCGGATGATAAAAGAGTTTGCAAAACGAGATGTCTGTAAATATCAACAACAAAGGGATGGAAACTCTGTCTGCGTCTCGATATTCTATGTCGGAAAGGAGATGGCGGAATAAGATCGTGGAGCTCCAATGCACGTCCACTAAAGTGGAGCCGGTAAAGGATGGAAAGACATGCCACTCTGTATCTGTGCTCAAGGCTAAGTAGCCTCTGCCCAAATAGCACCTCGTCGTTAATCATTTTTATCGTGCGCCTTTCTGCAGAATCCAGAATCCTCAAGGTCAGCTTTCGAATCATGCTAACAGGGGTTACACGACAAATTCTCAAGTGGAATGATCTTGGAATGATCTAAGATATATTTATCACTTACTAAATATTCTTCTACTAAACACGACTGATGTTTTCTGAAATTGCCATTTGCAACCGTTTCAAACTCCCCATCTATATATACATTTCTTAATGATAACTTTCTTATATACTCAGACTGATAAATAATAGAAGCTATTTATTGATCTGTGCAGAAAGTCAGCAGAACTACATGAGCATGGGAGTGTGCAGAACAGAAGCTCTTAACCTGCAGCTGGAGGTTCCTCCGAGTCAGAGCACCGGCCTGGCCGTCCATGAGGAGAACGCTGTGCTGGTTATATCGCACGTCGCTGCGCAGTCACCGGCTTATAGGTGAGTTTGGGTGTGATTGTAAACAGGGACATGTAGACAGAATGAGATATATTAAATAGTACAATTCCCTTTTTGTTTAACAGACGATATATTGTTTTAATTAATAATTTAAAGAAATAACATACGAAATTATTTTCTAAAATCGAATATTTTTCTTTGGACCTAAAAAGTTTTTTGTTTGCCCGGTGTTTACACTAAATACAAGAGGTGATAAACTTTTAAACAGAACCTCCTCAACTCTGCTAACTAACTTTTCTAACTCTGCTCTGTCAATAAGACGTATAACTGTATTGCTAAATCCTATCACACGTCATTAAAAATAACAGTAAGTTTTCCTTTCGTAGATCCGGCTGCCTCCAAATCAGAGATAGAGTAATGAGCATAAACGGCCATGAAAATCTGACTGTAGACGTCGCCAATGAGATCCTCCAAAGGAGGAACGACTCTCACAACCCTAAATACCTTACTTTGAACGTGGAGTTCAGTATGCCGAACACTATCGAAGCTTCCAGCGGGGTGTTTAATGTCAAACTAGCGAAGACGACCGCTGGACTCGGTGTTACGATCACAGGTAGTAGTTTCTTTCGAAAAAAATGCTTTGGAATTTTCAGAGCTTGTTTGAAAACAAATAGAACTTTTGACGTAGGTATTCCACTCAATACTATCTGAAATTTATCTGGACTGGTGTTGTGTTTAAAAAAATCTCACATAATTGGAATTTTAAATAAAAATACGTTACTTGTCCTATACCTTCAGATATCATGTTACTGTATCACAGGTAGATTTCAATATAAATTCGGCTGTATTATAAACATCAATATCATCAGTCGATTTAATAAACATAAATAGTAGAAGATAATGACTATTTAAATTTAATACATATAATAAATAACTACAAAAGCAATAAAAATAGTTTTAACTCAATTGTATTTTTATCCCCACTAACACTAGATACTTCGACAGGATGCAAGCAAAAGTTGCTAAGCAACGAAGAGCCAATGGTGATATCTGACATCAAACCAGGGTCGGTAGCTCATCGTAGTGGGGCTTTAGCGCCAGGAGACCAGCTCTTAGCTATTAATGGACAACCATTGCACAACTTGTCCCTGGTAAGTCAACATAATAATATAGTTTCAAAAATATATGATATAATTTCAAGTAGCTTAACTGCTTTGATGATTCTTGTGTTTGTTAAAACTACACATAATGGTATGTCAGTTAGATAGATATGTAAAATTACAACAGCTGTCATGTCGTCATGTATTTACTCCTCGACAATCGAACAATAAACACACGCGCGATCGTTGCCGACTTAGAGGAGAGTATTTTTCATTCGGTATTCTAATCAACTAACATTGTGTTGTTCAACATATCGTTATTTCAGGACACAGCATTCAACATCCTCCAAAACTCACCAGACGATATTATAACTTTAAAAATTAGAAAGAGAGACTTGACAGAAGACTGGTCTAGTAGTATCCATCGTCAAAATGCTAAACTAACTTTGCAAAGCTTCAGTAATATAGAAATCAAAGCAGTTGTCCATAGTGGAGAAGACTCTGGCCATCATACCGATAGTCCAAACAATAGTGCTAAAGAAAGTGAAAGAAGCCATGGGAGCAATGATAATGAAAATACTGCGGTGTTCACTATAGAGCTCATCAAACAAGATAGTGGACCACTGGGACTTACTATTGCTGGAAGTGAAGATGTAACTCAACCAGTACTGCTGAGCGGGCTTGTCGAAGGTACCAGCAAAAAACTTACCGTTTTAAAAAATATAAACTTGATCTGAAACCAAAAATTAAATCACGTCAATGGCTTGTGGCAAAGAATAACGAAAAATTGTATAACTAATTTATTTTCTTGAGTGTTTATTTGGTTTAGGACTAAAAAACGTAATTATTAGTTATCATACCAAATCCTAAAAAGTGGTTGGTTTTAGGTGGTGTAGCCGAAAAATGTGGAAAACTACAAATAGGAGATGAACTTCTAAGTATTAACGGTGAAAGCGTCTTGAACAAACCATTGTCAGAAGCAATAAAACTGTTACAGCAAAGTGGACAAAGGGTGCAACTACAACTTTGTCGAAAAGTCACAGGTAAAGCAAACAAAATCAGAGGAATATTAATGTAGGTATTCGTATTTTAGACGATTTTTTTTAAATATTTACATAATATCTTGTCTTGGTACAGGATCTATAGAAAGCGGTGAGTGCAGTGCAAGAGATTCCAGTCATTCCACTTCTAGTCCTGGACTTTCCAATGACAGCGCTGTTGAGTCTTGGGATCAGAATACACCAGTTAGGACAAGTGCTAATTGTGGTAAGCCTTTTACAATCGCCAATTAATTATTATTTATTTGTTAAATCATTAAACAAGTAGATTTAAATTATCTCTTCTCTACCAAATGAAGTAGTAATTGTAGTACTGGGGAAAAATATTTTATAATCGTTTTTTTAGTGAGAAAAGGTAATGAAACGAGCAGTTAATGTGCCTCATATTAAGCATAACGCCTATGGTTAACAATAATTTCATTGTCACCTAGAATATTAATATGAACGGTGAGTCCTGCACGGTGCTGCAATGGGCTCATCATTCTGAGCCATCAGTTATTGAGTCTCAATAATTATGCTCCATGACTTTACTTACTACTTCGGTATCCATATAACAGGTTTGTGATTTATATTGCAGGGACTTCAGATGTAATAGAGTACGCCGTACCTGACAAGACAAGAATAATGGACAAGCAACCTATTTATTCACCAACAGATGAAGACAAACTCATGGCTTGCAACTTCAATTCAGCAGCACCATATAATATCAATGACTTACCGCTGCCTAACTACTCTCTCAATAATTCCCTGAAAACTTTCCACTACGAAAACACCTGTATCATTCCGGAAAATACGTTAAAGAATAAACAGAATATTACTAGAGAAGATGACGTCCAGCAAATTGAGATTCTGACAACAAATATGAAAGATTGTCAGTTACATAACATGGAGAAGTCTTCGTGCAAATGTGATTATGTCCCGATGGGTCCTTACGGTATGGTGTCACCTAAAAGTAGGAGACCCAACTGGGACAGCGATTATTTAAATAATGGTATTTATACTGTGACAACGCCACAAAAATCTCCACTGAAACCAGGCATGCAAGGCACTAGCTTCCAGTTTGCTACAAGTCCTATTTACGAAAATGATGTACCAGGTAATCTCAATCATTTATGGATATAATATTTTGCGAGATTTTCTATTGAGTTGTTTAAAAAGAGATCAATCTCCCAAACGGCAACTTGCTAATTTTGCTTTTTTATTCTTTTGTTACGAGACGATTGGGTCGTTTGCCTGATGGCAAACATAACGTAGCATTTGCAGTACCACCCAGAACTTTGCAAATACAAAGAAAATACTAAGGCCTGAGTGGCCCTGCAGTGAGTTCGTTACCCTGATACGTATCAGGCATTGTGTCTACTGTAATTTCACTGGTACTTTACTTTATGTAAAATTTAATAGGTTGTCTATCTTCAGCAAAATGTCTTATTTAGTTTATATATTTCTTATGTTTTAAATTTTTACATTGTAGGTATCTACAGCACCGAGACAGTTTCTCCTACCCGTGGCTCCATCCACCATGTCATCCTCTATAAGGATGCCATCTATGATGACTACGGCTTCTCAGTGTCTGACGGCTTGTACGAACGAGGCGTCTACATCAATAGGATCAGAAAGGGTGGTCCTGCTGATATTGTGGGCTTGTTGAGGCCCTATGACAGGATTTTACAGGTTTGTGATAGTTACTATTAAAATGTAATAACCTAAGGACAAACCAATTTAGCTATAAGGCTGCCCCTTGTCCTAATAGATTATAATTAAATAAATATCTTGATATATCACACTCGCTCTAAAACGGTGAACGAAAACTTCACGAGGAAACCCACATGTTCAAGAATCACAAAATTGGAGGACATTGTGATATCCACCAATACATGGCCCATACGCTCTCTTTCTCTCTCTGGCTCTGAGAGAAGTCCGGTATTCCAGCAGTGGGAGTTTAATAGGCTTGATGATGATGAAGTAACTTTGAGATTTTATTTTTTCATTGTAGCGTGCAAATAGTTTATCTATATTTCTGTTTATAGGTAAACGGTACCAGAACTGTAGACTACGACTGTTGTCTAACGGTGCCACTGATTGCCGCTGCTGGTGACCGCCTCGAGATCATTGTTCAGAGGCTTGTTACATCTAGAGTGAGTTGGATTTCATTTTTTTATTTTTTATTTTAATGTGTTTGTCCGTATGAAGAAATAGCACTCTTTGGAGTACTTTTTGTTTTTTGAGAATCATAAACTAATAGCCCTGGTTTATTTACGGCTAGAGGGCATAACTTAAAATTCACAACAGTAGATCTATTTATGATGCAAAAACAAAACAACATTTGGATTGAAAATCATATTCGTAACTGTATTAACTACCGAAAATATTTTCTGACAATCGATAAAACATTAATTTCTAAGATTTCATTTTATATGTTTTTATTATCGGATAGACGAGCGAGTCGCTTACCTGATGGTAACGCCAGCCCCTAACAATTGCAGTGCCACTCATAACTTTGCAACACAAAGGACTCCGCGGCACTGCAGTGCGCTCGTTACCCTGAGACATTGGGGTATTAAGTCTCTTAAGCCCAGTAATTTCACTGACTACGTTGCTCATCAAACCGGGACAAAGTAATGCATAATACTGCTACTACGCTAGCAAAGTGGTGGTATTCACCCATACGGGCACTCAGAAGAGTTACAGAAGAGTTAGTCCTACCAAACTACTGATGAGTCAAACAAGTTTCCGTAATTTAAAAACACGTCCTAAAAATTAGTAGGTAGGTAGGTAAATATATTACTGTCCTTTATAAAGAAAGGATCATTTTAAATCAATTTATATTAAAATTGTCATAGATTAATATACTGCCGTGAATCGTCATACTGATTATATGAATTGTCATTTGTCATTACAGCTAATTATTTACTGTTCAACTCTTCTATCCTCAAATTAAAACAAATGTTACATATACAAGTAGTACCTATCTTTTGTTAGAGCGAGCAAACCATTAGGCATTACAATACCAATGAAGAGCCTCTTTCATGTAAGACTAACTTTGACAATTTCATTTCTCTTTTCGCTTTCTCCTTTGTAAATCGATTCCTTTTTTAGCGGCGTTCCTTTCGTTGTTGAGAAAACGTTAAGCAACCGTGAAAAAACCCGGAATAACAATCAAATGTTGTTTTCGGTGTAAAAGGAATTATTTAAGTCTTGTTTGTCACTTCTTAAGAAATTTTGTCACAATTCGAACTTTTTGTTTGCTTTGTTTAAGTTTGTATGCTTTATTGTAATTTGTTTGATAAATTTGATGTTGTAACAATCAGTTATGATTACCAACTGTGTGTTAATAATGAATGATGAGTATTTTGGAAACGTTCTGTCATTTTGGTGGCTCAATCAAACGTTTATTGTCTGTTTAATCTCTCAAAATAAACAATTTGTGCATATCTATGAACCATTTTTTTTCACCTTTTTATAGGCTATCAGGAAAATATTATAACAATTTAGTAAAGATTTATAATTAATAACTTTTGAAGTTATAGGATGTTATAAAACTAAAATAAGTTTTTTGTGGAAAAATATATTTTTCCAGACAAACTTTTTTAAACTAAGTAGGTAATTGAAACTGTTATCTTGTAGCCACTTTCCTGCTCCAGAATCAGGGCCCTGGACATCATCTTGAACCAGAGTACTTATAAAGACAAATCGAATGAGCCCAAACACTATGGGGTTCGTTACAGATTTCCTGTGGCTGCCTTCCGGCTCCGTCATCAGACCAGTTCTGTGATATTATATTGCATTGTCATCCGATTTACATATGTAAAATTTCAGATCAAATGAACACCACTAGATCCAATTTAGCTTGCAAGATTTGGTCTAAACTAACCAACATACATACAAAATTTACAAGTTAAATAAAAGCTTGTAAAAAATAATAAGCTCCAGCTGGTTATTCGCCTAAAAGTACTCACTCCTCATGCCAATAAAGATATGTGATTCATGGCGTTCACTGAAATGTTAGAAACTCAAAACAAATACTAAACTGCCAAAATTTTTGTAAAGTAATAACTTAGCAAATACCTCGTTAACTTTAATAGTGACGATCGTGATAGTTTTAAAATATGATCATATTAGGTAATATAACAATGTATTTTGTATTGTTACAGGATCTGAAGAATCGAATGGATGACAACTCTAGCGCGAGTGACAGTAGTATAGTGACAAAGACAATATAGTGTATGACACGACTTTAGTGAAATCATGCCAAAGACAATGCGTTAGTGCTAGAAAATATAGTGAAAAAGGAATTGTGTATAAATAGTAAAAAATAAATTGGTGTAAATGATGAAGGATTTGTAAACAACGATTCGTTATATAGATACTCTGAAGCTAAAGCAGAACGTTGTATTTTATATTTAAAGTTCTAAGTGATACTGTTTTTGCTATAAACAGTCAAGTTATTCACCATCAACCGACTGCTTGTCTCACCGCTTACCTAAAATCTAGAAATGTAAAATACAACGTCAGAAAAAAAGCTCATACTGTAAATTAGCTTAGTCTATAGGCAATCTTCATTATTTGTAATCGATATGGTGCATACAAAATCAAATACTTAAGCATTAGTTAAATTTAGATAAATTATGAATATTAATAGGGAATATTGTAGGCCTAAACGTTGAAGATAAAAAAAGGTTAACAAAAACTAGAAAGATAACAAAAAGAGAACTAATTTGATTGGTGTGTATAAAACTCAAAAGTAAATACTTGTTAAGTACTATTTTACTTTAAGAAACACTCTGATATATTTTCAACTTCAAAATTAGGTTGAACCTAGTATGTATATGGTTTGAACAGGACAGAAAAAAGTCATAATGCAAGTTACGAAAAATCAATCGATCATGAGGTTTGACGTTCTTGTATAAGTTTTGTCGTTCTTGAACATGCGAGTTCAACATGTGCCCATCACTGTTTTTGGTCGAGTATGATAAACGATTTGATAAAAGTCATAGGTCTTAGACCGAACTAGGAGTTCATTTGCCCAAACTCGTAATGATTAGGGTGATCAAAGGGGAAGTGCTACTTTCTGCTATTGATTTTAAATTTCTGATCTGCTCAAACCGATTCCATGTAGGCTTTGAGTGATAGTTATATCAAATTACCCGATAATATAAATTTACTTAAAAATAAGTTTTTTTCATAAATAACGACCTGGTTCATGCAGAATTAAGAATTAATGTAAATAATATTGATGAAGTTTGTTTAGCATTCAAAATTGCTAGTAAATAAGCTAGTTATAAATAATCGATAATCCCAAAATGTGCCTCTAATTTATGTGCATAGTAATTTAAATTATCTAAATGAACTATACCAAAAACGAATCCAAAGAAGGCGAAGCAGCGAGCTGCCAAGAATATTTGAATAGATAAATTCGAAACTATTAAGTTAGATAAAATTTTGTTTTCAGCAGAATTTTCGCTTTTATGAAAATGGCAATACGCCAAAATCAAAAGCAAACCAAAACGCACACATTACGTTTTGAAATGATTCTTGTGAAACTTTTCCGGTATAAAGTAAGCTAAAATGTTTTTTTTTGTCTTTGAATATAAGATAAGACGCTAAGATATTGAATATAATTATTATTATTGTGAACTTATCCGTGATAGAAATAGTATTCTGACGTAGCGTGTACGGTGTGATTGCCGGACGTATTTGTGTGAATTCAATTTTTATTTGTTTCAACGGGCTGAATGTCTATCTACAACACGATAAATACTACTGCTAACGTCAAGTAATTTAGATACAAATACAGTTGCATAATATACAGGCTTTTGTAGGCGTAATGATCCAAATGTTCTAGCTATACTACCAGTTGGCAGCGTACCCAGCAGATATCAGCCGACGGCATTGTCTCATTGCAATACTGATTTGTTGCGCAAGATAAGTATATACTTAAAGTAATATTAAAGTTCATCTTTGTCAGCATAATACGTAAGTACTCCATAGCTAAGTTAAAACAATCATTGTACATAAAAAACGTGTAGGTAGTTTAACTGTTGTTAAAATCAGACTGATAGAAAAATAATAGCTATTTAGTATTCTGTAAAAATGCATTATGAAAGTTAATAAATAATAATAATGTAACCTTGCATTGGATCTTCTTATTAAGGTGATGAAATCTAAGTGCAGCCACATTTGATCACCGAACACGGTCACGCGAACATAAGCTGGGACAAGATTTTTCATACGTTTTGTATGGCTTTGAGGCAAACTGAGCGTTCGAGTGACTGCGACCGAGCTAAGGCGGTGGCCGCGATTGTGGCTCGCCTTCCCACACACTCGATTACAAACGGTGACTTCTCCCCGCTCGCACAAAACAGATAAATAATAGCCAAGGCGCTTGGACGACCTAAGCGCCCGAGCGTCTTTCTGTTCTCTCTATTCGGTGGCTATCAGTGGCTACGACTGGAGGTTGCACCCAGTGGCTGCCCCTAGCCGTCCTGTTCGGTGGCCCAACGTACGGCAGCTCTTATCCGAATACAGTGATCCATTGAAAAATAAATCATTTTTTTTTTAATATTCATGATGATTTATGCTAGGCCACTATCATTAACTGATTTTAAAATGACTTGGTGTTCGAAGGAAAAAAGCCGAAACTAGAATTGAGATTGGATCTAAACGATAGGCTGCGCGGATCAAGCCAAAAGGGGCTTGGCGACACATTTTCAACTTCATGGTGGTTTTTTCACTTCACCGTATTTACGGGCAAGTTTCAAAAATGTTTTTGTTATACATAATTAATGTTAAATATGAATTTATTTAAGCACTATCATTTATTTTAGATAACTTTAAAAATTGAAAGATCCTAATGTAATAAAACGTAGTTCTAAAGATACCGGCTTAAATATGTAAAAAAGAGTGTTATGTGTTTAGAAGCCAGAACGACTTCATAATCATAGAAGGTACAGTTAGCTACAAGGTTTGTTCTAGAGATGATTTCACTGGCATAGAATATGGCACACCGAAAATTGATAAATTTAATTCAACGCCATCTCTATTCCGAAAGTGGAATATACTAAACTTCGTTTTCTTTACTATATGGTATGCCATATTATATGCTACGTATTGTATAAAGCGAGTGCATTTTTTTCGAATTCGCGTTTTGTTTTATACCAAAGATTATCATGGCCGTGACCAAAAAGTACCTAATGACTACTTTCCAATCATGGCTATCTATATTATAATTGGATAAAGTCAAAATGTTTCTTTATACCAAAAACTACTTTTACCTATTTTTAACTTTTTTTTATAAATTAATGAGTGATTGGTAATAAATAAAATAATTTTACATCGTTATAACGGTTTGACTCGTTGTTACAAAATACATACCAATTACTTTGTGTTCTTATTAAATTTAATATTATTTAGTTACATACCTACTCATTATGAAATTCACCCAAATATAATTGTGTAGATAGTTTGTAATTTTTTACATTTTATTTTTGTACCTTTAAATTGTAAGAATAATTTATATTATTGTCAATTAATGTATTAATTGAGAAAATAGAATGAAATAAAACAATATGCGTGATTTAACTTAATATTTTGTATTATTTGATCTGTAACTATTCTTATAGTTAAACTAAACCCAATTATTTTATCGAAATAGCGGCGCAAGTACGGATCTATTCGGGTCGATAATATTCGATATAATTGACAGTTCAAATCGATAAGGTGGGATTTATCGAGCCTCGAAACAATCGACAAATTTATCGAACCGACTTCCATACTCGCGCCGTAGTTTATTAGTTGTAGAGTGACAGACACTTTTTCTCGGAAAAAAATACGGTAAATATGGGAATTTCCACGCAGGTGGAACTGCATGCAGCAGCTAGTCACATAACAAAATACGGATCTGTTAGTAGTCTTTAAAACATTAGTAATGCAGTATAAAAGTCAGTCAAATTCCTAATTAATTAGCTGAATCAGTAGCGATCGAATGCGTGACCAGTAGCAATAAAGGCGAGGTGATCTGTGACTCACGGCATAGAGGTGGGGTAAGTAGTACTGAGTCACGGAAGATATCTACCGTGCTACCACAAAAACACATCTTTAGACACATCAGCTAGAGAATGTCAGATAAACGTCTAAAATGATTAGAAATGTCACAACAGTGTTTTGTTAGTGGGAGGACTAACTCTTCTGCGAGTGTCCGTCTGGGTTGTTACCAGTGCAAGCATTACTGTGTTCCGGTTTGATGAGCAAAGTATCCAGTGAAATTACTGGGCTTATGAGACTTAATACCTAATGTCTCACGGCAACGAGCGCACTGCAGTGCCGCGCAGGCCTTTGTGTTTCAAAGTTCTGGGTGGCAATGCAATTGTTATGGGCCGGCGTTATGCTTACCATCAGGCAAACGACCAGCTCGTCTCGTTACCAAATAACATAAAAACCCAAGAGCTCAAGCTCCAGAATTCGAACCAACGACTATTTGTTCGTGAAGATCACTCCTTAGCCTCACATTTAGTACGCTCATACTTCTGTGGTCTTAAAACACAGAAATAAATCCAGCTCTCAGCCACTTTATCTCTCACGTCATTTCTATATTTTAGTGTCGTTTTATCTTTCTATTACTCCTAAGAGGAGCTTAGCTCGACTATTAAAACTTGTCAGTGGTGGATGTTGCCGTATCTAGCGTGGCTTTAGTCGAGTCTGCGTTTCTTTTGTTCCGATTTCTTGAGTGTGTCGGAAAGATTCGTGTCTTAGCGTCTTTTTTGACTGTTTTTGTTTGATGTAATCTTGGTTAGAGCCTTAGGGAGAGTGTGGCTTGAGGACAACGTCATTAGATGGAAGAATTTTGATTAAAAAAATTCTTAAAATGGAAGTTTAAAAACGAGTCATAATTTAAATTCATTTTGATTACAGTCTATGTGTCGTGGACCATATTTTTCTATTAGATACTTTTAATGTTTTTGTTTTACTTCATTAAAAATATTTTTAGTATTTTCTTATCAGGTTTTCACAATTATTACCAACACATTGACAACTGAGTTAAACAATTTATGTTCTAACAGTTTTTATTAATTTTGCGTAAATTTGCATTACTTTCATTCCCCTTGTTTCGAACCCTTTGCAGTGTTCATGATCATAATGAAATGACATAGTATCATCTAGTCTGTCTAGTGATTCCTGTAAGGGGTTCCGTGGATCCTGGTCATAACCGCGGGGACCCGTTGGATGTAAGAGGCTGATGAAGATGACGATGAAGTAGGTAGTGTTGTACAGACCACCTTCAACTCTCCAATTCAAAAACATTTCATCAAATTCAATATAAATAAAATATGTTATTCTCATCAAAGAACGCTGCGAATTCCTATCACGTTACGCCCTTTGCTGCTTCATTTTCTGTCTCAAGGAAATTAAAAAGAACCTTAAGTAATCGAGATAAGGTTTAAAATCAAAGTTCGGTGCGGTTAGTGTTTATGTGACGGCATATTTGGTCTTGCGAAGGCGGGGATGCCACGGGCTGCACAAAATTTCCATTTTCCGCGCGATTTACCACAAATTAATGCCAGAATCCGTCGGCGGCGTCTCGCCAATTTATACCACGATTTGCATGTTCCCAACTTTTGGTGTTAGTTTGTTGTTATTGGCGGCATTGAGGTTTATATAGTTCATGATTAATGTCTTTGACTATAGTTCAAATAGCTGTACAATGAACTATTTATACCTTACTACATTATTTTTACCATATAGGTAGTCAAAATCATAGTATAGTGCATCACTGTGAACATGGCCACATGACCCTGGCACCACATGACCCTGGCACCACATGACCCTGGCACCACATGACCCTGGCACCACATGACCCTGGCACCACATGACCCTGGCACCACATGACCCTGGCACCACACGACCCTGGGACCACACGGCCATATACACTATATACTTTTAATCGAAGCTATAACCTCCGTATCTATAACACAAACTCCAGCCTACCTCGACTCACTGCTAATGGAGTCTATAGGTTATGATGTTTTTTTTATCAACTTTCTAGTCTGCTTCTGCTTTTTTTAAATCTTAGAGCAATCAAAATTTACAAAATTACAATACAGAGGTAGCCTATGTAGATTTAAAAGTTGATAAAAATAACCAAAACTCATGAGTCGAGGAAGGCTGGAGTTTGCGTTACGGAGGTAATTCAAATTTAAATTCAAAATAATTTATTGCAAAGAATGTAGGTAGAAAAAAAAAGATGGTAATACGTAATGTGTTCTATACAATCTACCTCATTTTAAGAAGTGCAATATTCGTGTTTACGATTAATTACATTTATATGAAAACTATTTAATTACAATAACTAATTAATTAAAATTAGTACCTATCAATCATGGCAAAAATTTCTTAATTAGCCAGTCGTAATAATAACAATCCTTAGTTCACAAACTGCATTCAAACCGTAATTCATTCAATTTCCCGAAGGCTCTCGTACCTACATCACCGTCTAATAAATAAACATCACGTATATATGACTAATTGAAAATTAATACGATTTCACCTATTTCCGGATAAACATCTCCGATTACGGATCTGGGACGACCGCCAAAGCCGCTGTTTACCCCAGTTACAATATTCAATTAACTAATCAATTAACTTGATTATAGTCGGCTAATGATACCAGGTTTATACCCCAGGTAGGAGCGGAGCGAGCAGCGGGGTGGCGAGCGGGGCGGCGAGCGGGGCGGCGAGCGGGGCAAGAAGCTGTTTATTTCTGCTTGATAACCTTTAACTTTTTTTTTTAAATGTTATTTGTTAACGGGACGAGCTGGTCGTTTGCCTGATGGTAAGCATAACGCCGGCCCATAACAATTGCAGTGCCACCCAGAACTTTGAAACACAAAGGCCTGCGCGGCACTGCAGTGCGCTCGTTACCCTGATACATTAGGTATTAAGTCTCATAAGCCCAGTAATTTCTCTGGATACTCTGCTCATCAAACCGGAACACAGTAATGCTTGCACACTACTGCTTGGCGGCAGACTTCACGAGCAAAGCGGTGGTAACAACCCAGACGGACACTCGCAGAAGAGTTAGTCCTCCCACTAACAAACTTTGCGTTAATATGTTTTGGTCTAATATTGTGACTGATTTTTTTTTGCACACAGCTATGGTATCGTTACTATAATAAATACGAAAGTGTGTTTGTAAGTTCAGATCAACGGATCGACGTAATTTTTGTATAGAAATAGTTAGACCGTAACATAATAATATAATGCGTAAGCTTGTTATTTCTATCACTATACATCATTAATCATAATTTCATTGCAAGCTTATTTTTAGAGGTAGCTAATGTCATTTTTTTGATCAAGTAAATTTACTAAACATATGTTTTGATCACAGCAAAATTATCGGTTACATGATGAATAGTGACATATATTTTTCCCAGTTCAGACCTCACCTCTTTTATACTATTTGATAACGAGAGGAGTTGGTCTTTTGCGTGATTGTAAACATTAACGCCGGCCCATTACAATTGCAGTGCCACTCAGAATTTTGAAATACAAAGTCATGCGCGGCACTGCAGTGCGCTCGTAAGATATTTACGCCCAGTACTGACTACTT
The DNA here is from genome assembly GCA_907269065.1 of Crocallis elinguaria. Classification (NCBI taxonomy): domain Eukaryota; kingdom Metazoa; phylum Arthropoda; class Insecta; order Lepidoptera; family Geometridae; genus Crocallis; species Crocallis elinguaria. Next base: position 1,539,638 of record OU026079.1, on the reverse strand, counting down.
TTCTCATCAAACCGAAACAACAGTAATGCTTGCACATTACAGCTTGGCGGCATGCTTCACAAGCAAACCGGTGATACCAACCCAGACGGATACTCGCAGAACAATTAGTCCTACCACACAGTGATTTTGTTAAAAAAACCTTATAAATGCAGAAATTTAGCTGCGATATACGCTTTGTGCAGAAGGCACCACACAAGGTAGGTATGCGATATACAATAACGATTATACCACGGAAAGGGAAGCGGATAAGTCACGTGAGATTTACTCTAAGCTTAGCGCTAACGCAGTTAGATTGTTTAGTGGGGGGCAAAAGCTTCCTAGATGTAGAGAGAATGGAAGAGGCTTTTGTTGCTAGGCTAAGTTTTAGACAGAATCAAATGAAATCATTTATTTGCCAACACGCATCAACACAAATTACTTAATTACGTCCAGTGAAATTACTGGGCTTATGAGACTTAATACCAAATGTCTCAAGGTAACGAGCGCAATGCAGTGCCGCGCAGGCCTTTGTGTTTTAAAGTTCTGGGTGGCACTGCAATTGTTGTGGGCCGGCGTTATACTTACCATCAGGCAAACGACCAGCTCGTCTCGTTACCAAATAACATAAAAAAACACGAGATGGTGCTTTTTAGGTTCACTTCTGTATCGTGTAAGATGAAGATTCTATTTAAGAGTGTGTGTGTATTTATGTGTACATGCATGTGTACATACATGCGTCCATATGTGCGTGCATATTGTGTATGTGGGAATGTGTGTGTGTTAATAAGTTCACTCTATTATTAATTAAGTATTTATGTTTAGAAAAATATCCAAAAGCGGGTCACTTGTTCAGTTCTTGTCACCATCCGTCGTAAGTTTTATCAAAATTATTAATTTTGTTTTTTTGTTTACCTTATCTCTTCCAGTACAGCTCCTATAGCTAGTAATTTACCTTTACCTCCACGCCACCTGTAAGCGGCTTAGTTTAGATGTAAGTTAGTACAAATAATTAGACTCGGAAAGGTGGGAGCCATAATGGAACACTCGATAACTCACACGCGTCGCCACGTGCAGGCAATTGTGGTCTTTAATAGGATATTATAAGGTTCAAAATACGTAGAAGAGAAACAGGTGCTCGGATTTGAGGTAGGTAATTTCCTCAATTACTATATGAATTGAGTAATTATTAAAATTAGATCAGATTTTGGCTAATTTTGTGTGGATGTAATGTTTGAGGTTGGGTTTAATTGGAGCTGTAAGTTTGAGAGATAGAAATACAATACACTTATACAGGGTTCATATTTCAGACCGCGCAGTAAGGGTAAGTACTTTAACCGTAATAGCTTCAGGAAGACGTACAAGACTGGCTTTCATTTTTGCAGACATTTTGATCTGCATTCACAGCTTTTGCAAAAATGTCAGTAATGAAATGGGCAATTTGCACAAACATTTTTGTTAGTACGTTTCTTATAAGAATAAAAATACTCTACTCGACCAACTGGGGTTTGAGTTCAAGAAACGTCAGAAATAGTCAAACACATAGCCATTCATTTCGTAGGAAATCACTTAATTTCTTAAAATACACCAAATAGTACCATAGTACGAGTATCACACTAGTACTATTCCATAGTATCGATCATGGTAACAATTATACAGGGTGAGTCTGAATTGGTCTGTTATCCCGAAAGGGGGTGCAAAAAGAAAAAAAGAAGAAAAAGACAAAAAAAAAAAAAAAATACCATGGTTGTCGACATGTTGTGAGAACCTCACTTCGAAAAACGTCATTCAAAAGGAGGTGTTCTGTTTTGGTACTAAAATTTAACCAGGCTATCAGTTGGTTTTTTAGAATGAGCTCTCAAAATCTAGATATACTGAAATGAAATTTCAATTTTATAGGCATGCGATTTCCTGAAAATACATAAAGTTTTTTTTGATACGTATCTAACGTGAAATGGAACGCAATTTCTTGAAATGGAACGATTTTTTCAGCTTCATTTTGGCAGAATGTGATAAAGAGCAAAGTCAATAAAAAAAATTGACAGAACAGATGACAACGCAGCTTGTTATTTGTCAAAACTGTCATAGACAATCCTAGTTAAGGGTAAATAAATCTGTATCGGATCTTTGGGAGTAATTTACTAATTAATATCGAAGTTTACACTAGCAACTATCTACCTTACCCCTACTACTCACAATTCCCACCCACCTTCAACTACCTTTCTTATCAATTCCCCACTACCCACCAAAGTAAATCCTCGCCCGCTTAACAACCAGGATTACCGGCGTTAAGGTGTGGATCAGTCACGAAATTCTCTTTTGTAGAAAATTAAACCACGATTCCGCTACCAGGTGATTCAATTAAAATCCATTCGATTGAATTGAACTACCTAATCCGGTTCATCTATTATTGCTGGGCTGGATTAAGGGCTACTACACGTGGGCACTCGCGTCCGCCACTAGTGGTCGGTGAGTCCATGACCATTGATTCGCCATCACTTCTCTCCGACATTAATTTTAATATTAGGCCTAGAGCGCGTCACCCTCATTTGAATATTTTCTCGTTACACGTATACACTAATAATACTTCGTTTTACAATCCATTAGTAAGAATGTGCCGTCAGTATAATGACTTTTTAAAAAAACACCACAATTCAGTTGACATATTCGTATTTAATCTGTCACAATTTAAGAGGAATGTTCTAGCTATTGTTTCAAAACCCAAAACGATATTTTTTTGCACCCAAGACAGCTTTCTTGTTAGTAATAAGTAATTAGATAATACTATTAAAATTATATAATCATACTGCTTAATTTTAACCATGCTGTGTACACATGTTTTGGGATATGGTCTAGTTCGTAACCTATAAGTCAAGCCTTTTCTAAATTGTATTTTGTGCTATATCCTGTTTTGTGTGCCTTATTAAAATAAATAAATAAAAATAAATAATAAATAAATAAATTGCAGCGGATTTTTTTTGTCATTTTCTTTAACTTTTTTATTCAGGTCATCATCATCATTATCATCAGCTAGATGTCCACTGCTGAACAAAGGCCTCCCCCATGGATCGGTTTCAGGTGACCGACCACTAATGGCCGACACGAGTGGTATATGTGCGTGTGCAATTAGGACTGTTGGCATGTTTGGAGCTGTTGAATAATATGGTGCCACTACCATTATGCAGGATTAGTACAGTAACTCGTGCAATTAGTAGAAGTATGTTGGTTTGATTAAACGTTAGAGAAAAACTGCGGCAAACATATACACGTTTTGGCCCAGCGTACATATGAGTAGTAAAATAACAATAATAGTAGGTACTTGTGTAATAATAGCTGACTAAATTTTGTTATGAAGCAAAAAAATATTTTTCGCTAAAATCAAATCAGTACCGCCTTGATGTCAATTTATTAAAAGTTAATTTACAAGAAAAGTTTCATTTTTATTCTTGCGAGTTTTTCACTTCCATTTTTCGCATCATTTCGCTTCCGTCACCAAACCTCGCAAGAACAATTTGAACTAGAATATTTTTTGGCTAATTGAACGAGTTCAAACTTGATGGATTAATCATTCATGAATTCCTGCCTTCAGGCTTCATCATCAGACGAACTTAATAAATGTAGAGTACCTTAATTTTTTTTTTATGTTATTTGGTAACGAGACGAGCTGGTCGTTTGCCTGATGGTAAGCATAACGCCGGCCCATAACAATTGCAGTGTCACCCAGAACTTTGAAACACAAAGGCCTGCGCGGCACTGCAATGCGCTCGTTACCCTGAGACATTAGGTATTAAGTCTCATAAGCCCAGTAATTTCACTGGCTACTCTGCTCATCAAACCGGAACACAGTAATGCTTGCACACTACTGCTTGGCGGCAGACTTCACGAGCAAAGCGGTGGTAACAACCCAGACGGACACTCGCAGAAGAGTTAGTCCTCCCACTAACGAAACGTATCTTTTTACTTTTGATAATATGGCAGGACTAACTTTATTCTTCTACGGGCGTCCATCTGGGTGGGTACCACCACTTTGCTCATATAATCTGCCTCCAAGCATTAATATGCAATCATTACTGAATGCTTGCATTATTGCATGGCGGCAACGGAACGAGTGTAACGATAACGACACATGCTAAATGACAACTAGCGAGGGCTAGTTGATATTTCCATGTCTAAAGATGTTCTATTCTACAATCTTGGCAGATACAGAGATACAAATTTCTACCTTCTTATATCGGTTAGGTGCCTTTTCAATTTCAACTTTTTCGATCTAATCCAATCCCATTAAAACTTTTGCTATTTTTATAACGAATCATAAAGCGAATAACCTATTAAACAAAGTTTTTGGTGATTGCTTCTTCAAATATTGGCCGAAGTTGGAAACCACCGTGACAAAAATGGTCACTGATATTTACTGTTGTATAAATGTATATGTGATCAGACACATAAAATATATAAATGGTATAAGAATGTCACCGAAATCTATATTAATATTATAAAGAGGTTTTACTGGTTTATTACCAACTAGCTGCTGCCCCGCGGTATCACCTGCGTGGAGATTTTGGATTACTTACATGGTTTTTATTTTTTTGCGCGGAACCCTAATTATTTTTCTAAAATTAAAGTAGCCTATGTTACTCCTAGTAGCATCAGCTATCTGCCAGTGAAAGTCCCGTCAAAATCGGTCCAGCCGTTTTGGAGATTACCCAGAACAAACAGTCAGACAGACAGACAGACAGACAAAAATTATAAAAATGGTTGATTTGTTGTAGGTACCGTATAACTTTCATATGCATTTAGTAAAAAGCTGTTATTTTGATATTACAAACAGACACTTCAGTTTTATTTATCTGTAGGTATGTATGGATAATATCTAGAAAGTATTTCTGGTCCATTTTAAAAATTTTGTCACAAACAAGAAGAGACGTTATCCCTGAGTGGCTTAAGCTAAAATTATCCTGAATTCATACCCGTGTGAAGTTAATTATAAATTGCTTAGCCCCACTCTTTGCACTTAATACATATCTGCAGCTAGTGAGGCGAAACCTCGATTCGGGAGAAAATTAATCGCGCATCCAGCCGTGGGCCGCGACGAATTAATTCTTAATCCGGCCCAAATGTGCCCCGAACGATCACCGGGCACTTAACGCCCTCTTGGGCCGCTTTAATTAAAATTGGTGAAGCTGCCACTTATTTACCGGTTACAGGTAGGTAACCGTAAGGTGTAAATCAAAGAAATTCAGGACTTGTATTTTTTTTATGTTATTTGGTAACGAGACGAGCTGGTCGTTTGCCTGATGGCAAGCATAACGCCGCCCAATAACAATTGCAGTGGCACTCAGAACTTTGAAACACAAAGGCCTGCGCGGCACTGCAGTGCGCTCGTTACCCTGAGACATTAGGTATTAAGTCCTCATAAGCCCAGTAATTTCACTGGCTACTCTGCTCATCAAACCGGAACACAGTAATGCTTGCACACGACTGCTTGGCGGCAGACTTCACGTGCAAAGCGGTGGTAACAACCCAGACGGACACTCGCAGAAGAGTTAGTCCTACCACTAATAATGTCGGTATTTCGGCGTGGCAACCATGATTAATATGCATTAAGCGAGTAGCTGATCCAAGTGGCATTCTATGGGGCACGCCTATGTTCAGCAGTAGACGTCTTCCGGCTGATAATGATGATGATCAATGATAGAGCGAGTATGGCCGAGCTGGAACTGGTGTGTCTTCCAATTTGACACACCAGAGTTAAAATACCGGTTCGCCCTATGAGCTGTTTTACCACACTCGCGCTGTGCCTCTAGTATGTAACGAAATATAGCAGGCGCGCGCTTCGCGCCATAAATTTGTCTTGGATGTGCTAGGGGCGCGCGCCCGAGGCGCTTGCTATATGAAGTCCCAAACGCTCACATACTTACCTATCGAAAATAAAAAAGAAAACCTATGTCAGACTGAAAAAATAAAACGAAAAAATGTATACCCATAACCCACCTCTACCTACGTCCGATGCAATGCAATGGTGCGGACCGTTAACCGGGCGTCTGGGGAACCGGTTACCCGGATTTTGGATATACGGGTAATCTCAGGAGCCTTTTAGATGGACAGAAAACCTATACGAATAAAACTCTCAGCGCTGTATTAAAGATCAAATGAAACGACTGTCAAAGCTGTAAAAGAAACCAACGCGTAGATTAAATTTTCCATAAAAAGAGACTTGATGACAAGTACAAAAAACCCGTTGTAAAAAGTATGTTACCCTGACGTTTAAAAACTGAATTTGTTCCATGAAATTGTACAGATAGAGTTTTGGTGACAACGCAAATCCTGTGCTTTTTTTGAGCGTCAAGAATATTAGGTTGATCTTCATCACCATAAGGCGAAAAATATCTACTAGGTCCTGAACCCTAATGTTCAGTAGTAAACATCATCAATTAACAAAATTCAACATTGTTCAAGTGATTCATCGATCTAGTTCTGTGGTAGTAAACATAAAATAACATTAATTTTTAAAGTTACAATAAAAATAAATTTAGTCTTTAAAGAGGTCATCCTAGGAAGCGTTGCCGGACGACCTCGACGCTTTCAACCGAGATGGGAGAGCATTGGAAGAATGAGGAAGACCTATGGCAAATAAAATGAAAAGTATTAACCCACACTACCGTAATATACACGGGATATTTACGCGAAAATTAATTTTAGTTTTGCAGTTCAATAATTTTTTAGACAGGCGACAACCAAACCTCTAAAATTCAACATGATGAAGTCTGTTTAATGAAACATAACCAACAAAAAATTGCCCATTGTTATATTTATTCCACCACCAATTCCTATTTCCATTACCTTTACCAAAACCGTGGAGGAATTATAGGCTCGCCCTTCAATAAAAGCTAAGTGTGGAGATAAATTTCTATAAAATGACCCTAAACGGGAGCCACGCGATTTATTGGTGATTTAGCGCTAGCTAATGAATTAAGCGCCCTAACATTAGTAACGTTGAACGAACGTTTTTTTCCTCGCAATGACTTGGAAACACACGCTTGCTCGCGAACCCACCAGTGCATGCGCCGTTCGTACGCTCCTACGCCGTCATTGCCTGCGTGCTTGATGGACTAGAATCAATCACAGACCACGCGCAAACCATGGAAAAACCACGATCACCGCTTGACGCATATCGTATCGTCTTACTTTAATAATTTTAATTTTTTTCCTTCGACTTTTTGGCGACAGATTGTACGTTTTTAACCGACTTTCGAAAAAGGTGGCGGTTCTCAATTCGGTCGTATATTTTTTTAATGTTTGTTTTATCAGATCTCCGTCATTGTAAACCGATTTAGAAAATTTTATTTGAAAGGATGTAGTTTTCATTATGGTCCCACAGAAATGTCATCAAATTCGGTGCAGTATTTTGTCACTGAAGTCGGTATTTAAATCAATTTTTATATTTGAAATTCTCGATACTTTTACACTCCCATGTGTTTTACCAAGAGACTCATTCCGACTCAACGATAGACCCCCGAGCAGTAAAAGCCGTTTCTTTGTTTAATTTCGTTAAAAAGGAATTAACCCTGTCGAGGGGAGCTTCTCGCAGGTGTTTTTGATTGTAATAATAAAAAATAAATATTGGTTAACAGAAGCGCTTCTTAAATATGTTACTTCTAAAACAAAGATTTAAGTATGACTAGCTGTACCCCGTGGCTTCGCCTACGTAGCCTAAGTTACTCCTAATATCTGGTATCTACCAGTGAAAGTCCTGTCAAAATTGGTCCAGCCGTTTCGGAAATTAGCCGGAACAAACAGACAAACAAACAAAAATTTTAAAAATTGTTTTATGTATAAGTACGTACCGTATATACTTTCGTATCCATTCAGTAAAAGGCTGTTATTTTGACAAGACATTACAAACAGACTCTTCAATTTTATTTATTTGTATGTAGCTCTTAACTCTTCTGCGAGTGTCCGTCTGGATTGGTACCACCGCTTTGCTCTTGAAGTCTGCCGCCAAGCAGTAGTGTGCAAGCATTACTGTGTTCCGGTTTGATGAGCGGACTAGCCAGTGAAATTACTGGGCTTATGAGCGCACTGCAATGTCGCGCAGGCCTTTGTATTTCAAAGTTCTGAGTGGCACTGCAATTGTTATGGGCCGGCATTATGCTTACCATCAGGCAAATGACCATTGACCATCTCGTCTCGTCATCAAATAGAATTAAAAAAAAACTCATGTCTAATAAGTAATTTCAATCTATACATAACTCATTAAATCATCTCATTCATTACTCTTCTCACTCATTTAAATCGTTTGAATGCAACTAAGTTATTACGTTACGTTTAGAACCCAAGCCCCTCATTTCGGCGCGGCCGTAATTGGGTAAAATTACTTCCCTATTCTCTTTGAAGTAATGAGTGTCCTTCAAACCAGCTTAACTTCATCATAAAGAGAAACGACAGTTGCACAGTAGGATGGATCACTCAGGTCGCCGCAAATAAAACGAACGACGGGAATCAAGACCGAAATAAAATAAATTCGACGCCTGCAATTATCCACTGACCCTGTTGTCGGACAAAGGACATCTGGGTGTTGGTTACACAGAAGTGAGCGAGCTTGGGGAGTTTGCTCGGTTTCCGTTGGGACTTTGAACTCATTTCATTGTGTTTGGCTAACATGAAATTTAAATACCGAATCTTTGCAATTTTTGAATATGATTCTGCTATCGACAATATTTACATACCAACTTCTGCCCGCTGTTCATCAGTTTTCAGTGCATTTCTGTCTAAAAATAAAGGTACACACGTTTCCCTACTGACGAGAAAAAAAACGGAAATTGTGGCTCAAAGTATTGCTCATCAAGAATTATTGGAAACCAATTATTCTTCTAGATTATGTAATGAGCACTTCAAATCTAATGATTTTTAAGAAGCGAGCAATTTTACTGGTTAGTTTAATTCATAAACATCAATGACAAGCACCAGTGACGGTGGCGCCATCTGAGATTAGCTTTGCCTGTGCCTCCCCATTCCGATACAGTGGACGCGAAGCTTTACACTACAGTGTAACAGCCACCCCGGTTTACATTAAATGAGATCTGTGTTTACGTAATGGAGGCCTTGCCCGCCGTAATTGATTCTGAATTAAACCAGGCAAAGTGATAAAATTTCCCGTTTCAACCGGGCAAAGTTAGCTGCCGGAAGAAATTGGATATAAATTCATTTTAATACTCTCTTGAAACGGTTATCGTCCGCTGTTAGAACTTTAGAACTTAGTGAGTTGTTTAGCTAAGAAAGTAGCAGAATATCGGGTGGTTACACTAGTATTAATATTATTAGGTTGAGTATTTACTCTCAATATTAATACAAGAATAACTCGATTACTCAAATCACTAGATTACTTTACCTAGGGTAGTACCTATATTTTATTTGATTAATTATGTATGTATATATGTATTTATGCTATTAGATTGGTTCGTGTTTTCATATATTTGTATTTTTGTATGTACTAATCCTAATGTCTCAGGGCAACGAGGGCACTGCAGTGCCGCGCAGGCCTTTGTGTTTCAAAGTTCTGGGTGGCACTGCAAATGTTATGGGCCGGCGTTATGCTTACCATCAGGCAAACGACCAGCTCGTCTCGTTACAAAATAACATTAAAAAAAATCTTGAAGGACTGCATTTTGTAGCACTGCGGAAGTTTGGGAGCTCGTTCCACACTTTGCAAGTATGCGAGAGATCGCATAAATCGAGTGGTATGAGACTTCCAGGACTCGATTATGTATGGATGAGCTTTGTTCCGGTGGTGTGATAGAACTGTGACAGTGGGATGAGTCATGAGATGAAAAAGCTCTTCCGAGCATTCCCCGTTATATAATCGGTAGAATATACAGAGGGCGCCAACGTCTCTGCAAAAATTAAAATTTCTAATTCCCATGTTCAATTCACAAAATGTCCAATTCGCAAAATGTCCCCAATTCACGATGTGTCCAATTCGCAAAATGTCCAATTCACGATAAATGTAGGCACGTAAATAACATCGATAGAATTTCTTAATAACACAAACTTTACTAAACACTTTCAAAGAGCATCCAATTGCCATTTTCGTTTCATAAAAACTAATTTGCCTTTTGTCGCGCTACAGGCGCCCTAACGGGACAATTAAGTCTTCAAAACAAAGAAAACAGAGTTAAAAAAACGCTTTTATATTATAAAAGGCGTAAAAAGTGGCGTCTATTCTACGTGGCGCTAAGGGCGCTATCATACTAGCGTTTCTCGAACGTGCGCGTTCCCCTAAATAACACAATCTTGCCCAATCGCCCGCTCTCAAACAAGTCTCTCTTCTGGTGACATTAAAACTCTTAAATCCAGAGATACAATCTTTAGATACTTACCGCGTTACCACAAAAAACCACTTTTAGATGCCCGTTTAGCTAGACAGTGTCTAGACATAAACATCTAAAATGATTTGAAATGTCACAACAGAATTGAGTAAGACTAACGGTGAAACACTACTTAAATCAGGATTTTCGGTTACTCAACAAGCGACTAACGCATATTTAGGATTTAAACACTGTTAACACAGGTTTAAAGTGTGTTTAATGTTTTTGTGGTAAGACCGTTACTTTTTGAATTTCGATTTCACCAGAAGAGAGACTTTTTGGAGAGTGAGGTGATTGTACGTGTCAACAAAAGACGCAGCGCGAGTGTCGCGTACGCGTGACGTCAAGTGTCCGGCAATAAAGATGTGTTGTGGTGCGTTGCGACGTTGCTGAGCGGTACCGCAACGCACCGTCCACGCAGCTATATGGCTCTTGCTGGAATGCGCACGCTCGAGCGCTCAAGAAACGCTTGTATAACAGCGCTGCGCTCTAAGTAAAAGCTTTGGTGGCGGTATAATAACTGTTCCCGGCGCGTGTGCATTATTCACTCGGGATTATGCGCGTACACGTTTGTGCCTGCTGTAATGAAGTGGTCGCGAACTAGTGGCGTGACGTCACGGGCTGTAGTTACAATAGCTAGGAACGCAACTTACTACTGTTCCGTGAACTAGTGTTTACTATACTTTTATCTCAGAAGCGGTGATGGTAGATTCTTGTAGTGAGGATAATCTTCGAATCGTAGTATTTATAATTTTGCGCATAGAGCTGGTCGTTTGCCTGTGATGGTAAGCATAACGCCTGCCCATAACAATTGCAGTGCCACTCTTGAAACTCATAGGCCTGCAGTCGGCTCTTTACCCAGTAATTTCACTGACTAGTTTGCTGATCACACTGGGACACAGTGCTTGCTTATCACTGCTCGGTGGCAACCTACACAAGCAAAGCGGTGGTAACCCGGATTCGATGAACACTCGCATAAAGACTTGTCCTACCACCTGCTAAAATAGTAGATGATGTCGTAGCTATTTTAAATTATTTTTTATCATTATAGTCTTGCGCAAAAAATTCCAATCACTCCAATTTTATCAAATTTTTTGTTCCTTGCACAATCTGGTGCATGAAAAATTATTATGGCTACCAACAGATGCCTATTTCTCTTATCGAGGAACCTTAATGACTCTTCATTAAAAAGGGTTTTAATTGTATTTCTCTTGTAAAAACTCGTGATTGCTTTCGAGGGATTAACTGAGATATTTCACAGAACAAATGTGTTTTATTGTTAATATTCAGATAGAGCACTCGGCTTTATTTGTAATGTTGTTTTGATTAGAAATTAATATGGATGGCTGCTTTAAAAGAGAAAATTTATATTTTTTTTCATCAGACGTGCATCAATCATGTTAAATCCTTCTAATAACACTACACTAATAAAAATTGTTTCTATTCTTTTACAAATGTGTATATTATTATGTTTATGTGTATGTTTATATAACTATTTTATATATTATAACTACATATAGTGTATTTTATAACAATTATAATACTAAAAATCGTATAAAGTTTCTTCTTATATATTTTTTTTTGTTTACAGCTATAAGATACTTTATGAAATATATTTTATAGTGTTAACCGACACTTGCGGATGTTTACACATAGCCTAGTTAGTTAAGGCGTCTGGCCCGGATAGCCAGAAGATGCAGGTTCGAATCCTGTTGGAAGCGAAAAATTTTTGTGATGTATATATTTGTATAAGATACTTGCATTATTTAGTCATTCTCTTGGAAAATAAACCAATCTTATACATAGCAGCATTTGAGACACTATGATTTTCCATCCTCTAATCCTAACTAATCCTGAATCATTCTAAATCCTAGGCAATAAGACAAACTAATCCGGCTTAGTATATGAAGTCCATTAGGACTGAGACGTCTCACTTTGTACAAGTTAATAATTTACGAACTAGTTAGAATTTGAAACATGATATTGAATTGGCCTGAATGGATATTGCTTGCTACAAGATTTGAGTTGAGATTAGACTTCAAATCGAGTATCAACTATCATTGTTAATGCATTAGTTAGTTTAACTTGTAAGTCGCTTCTGACTTTCTAAGTATAGTTCCTAGCTGGCTTATGGAAAAATGTGAAAAACTTAGCAGCATTTCATGAAACACCATGTATAGTACGTTCCGGTTTCTGAAACAGTCTATGATTGCAAAAGACCTTACAAGCTTGGCTGTCGAAATTAAAAGAAAAAAGTTGGAATAAAAAAGCCTATTGATAAATGTTAAGCACCCCAATTGCAAGTAAACGTAACTCCAAAACATATACAAATTTTAAAATCACGTTATACAATCAGAGAGTACGCCATCCAAATGCCTGCAGAACACTGACGAACAGACATTTTTCATAAGATTGATAAGAAAAGGTCATTAGGTACACAAATTGTCATTGACTTTTCCTAAATTTTCAAAATTATATTTTTTTTATCTAAAGAATAAAAAGACCTCTTAGACATAAAATCATTTAATAAACATTATAGCCCTTAAATTCATAAACGTTCCGTAACTTACTTAATTACTAGAAAGTGTTTTGTCTCGTTTTCACGCGTAACAGCTTCCGTCAACGAGAAGTTGACAGAGCAGTTTAAAGCATAGATGATCTTATTCAGCTTTTATGAATAAGGGCGTAGATTTGCTTTCGTTTATGAACGCGTTTGACAGCTCAAACGTTATGTAGTATGTATCGGAAAATACGATTCTTTTAATATTTTAAGAACCAACAATACAAATTCGATGAATGTTCGAAATGCCTACAGCATTGTTCTCAGAAGTACAAGTAGGTATATCAGATACGAGTATACAACCCCTATTATAGCCTTAGCCCATGAACATTTATCAGCTTTTACAAGCCAACGCTTTTCGGGGTGACCTCGTAATCCAGTGAGAGTCATAACAAAGAACCTTTTTCATTATGAGCGACCCGTCCGTCAATCAATATCAGTTATAGTTAATTTTACTTGGAAATAGATTATGTTATTAAAATTAAACAAGGATATGATCTATAATGTTATATTTGAACAAATAGTATTAATTGTGTGTAAATGGTATTAATTCCCTGGTAGTTTTGAATGTCTGGTGCGATGCCCGAAACACAAGAAAAAGCAAAATTGGATCGGATCGTAAGTAAGTGACGATTTGATCTATACAAATAAATAAAATTGAAGTGTCTGTTTGTAATATCAAAACAACAGCTTATGCATATGAAAGTATATACGGTAAATAACAAAACGACCATTTTTAAAATTTTTGTCTATCTGTCTGTCTGTCTGTTTGTTCCAGGTAATCTCCAAAACGGCTGGGCCGATTTTGACGGGACTTTCACTGGCGGATAGCTGATGTTATAAGGAGTAACTCAGGTTACTTTTATTTTAGAAAAAGGATTAGGGTTCCGCCCAAAAAAATAAAAACCATGAAATCCAATATCTCCGCGCGGGTGAAACCGCGGGGCAGCAGCTAGTCGACAATAAATTACGCTTACCTAGAAGATAGCCATTCGCTCTTATCTTAAAGCAACCTAGGTTATAGCTAGCGCAATATGTTGTAGTAAACCTATTCTTGAATGACTTTAAATCTTCTAATCCCGTGGGCCGAGTGTGAGTTTCGTAATTCAAATCCGTTTACGGGAACGACCCTGTTTGTCGAGTAAGTACCGTACAAAACAAATGCGCGATGATAGTTCATAAATGCGGCGCTAGGTTCGCTGTACATTTTTTCATACAAAATTTCCGTAAACGCGGTCAAGTTAGAATACGTTATCTTGTTACAAAACTCACACTAGGCCCTCCATTCGCAGTGAAAATTTTGAGATGTCTTTATTTACGTGAACATCCAGTTTGGGTTAATGCTTTAAAATGTTATTTATTCTGTTAGATAACAAGACAAGCGAGTAGTTTGCCTGGTGTTAAGCATAATGCCAGCCCATAACAATTGCAGTGCCACTCAGAACATTGAAACACATTAACTTTATAATAATTACTTACTAATACATACTCAATCGTGCCGAAATATTTTTTATTTGATTTGATCAGTTTTAGGCTACACAAGTAGAATCTCAGCAAAATCTGGCTCTAATTATGAAACGCTTTAAGTACTTTCATCAAAATTTACACAGGAACGTGTAATAATTTACTAATTGGCAAAATTTATAATTACTGCTGACTAATACGGCGAACTTTGAAGTTTGCGTTCAATGCTGATTCCTTACCTTCGTTTGAACTTTACAATAAGCAATTTGTAGATATCATCAATAGTTGGAGCGTAATTGCTTTAGAAGGAAACGACAATATAAAGTGGATATGAAAATAAAGACAGATATTGTACCACGGCTTTGCTCGTGCAGTCTGCCGCCAAGCAGTAATGTGCAAGTATTACTGTGTTCCGGCTTGATACGCAAAGTAGTCAGTGACATTACTGGGCTTATGAGACTTAATACTTATATCTCAGGGTACCTGATGTGTCAAGGTAACGAGCTTACTGTAGTGCTGGCCTTTGTTTTTCAAAGTTCTGCAGTTGCTGTGAGCTGCTTACCCATCAGGCGATCGAACTATTCCTCTCGCTAACAATAGTATTAAAAAAATAGAAATAATAGTCCCATGTTTAACATAATTTAATATTAAATCACGCAAGCTATCAACTTTTGAAGCCAGTTTAAGTCTGACTATGATGCGATTTAAACGAAATAATTTAAATATATTTCCTTCTTGTATACCCACCCAATTTCAAACTTAGCTGTACAGAGGATACGGTATGCAATTTTCAGTACAATTCTTGCTCCCGATGAGGAGCGCAGTCAATTGACGAACTGTTATTTTGATCTGTTTTGCTCTGTTTAGTATCAACAACTTTGCAACGAAGGTTTTTTAAATAGGTTCTGTGCAGAAAGGTCCATTGACCTACAAATTACACAATACACTTGGAGCTAGTCATTACTTAACGGAGATTATTTGCGATCTCGCCTTTGAATACCACTCCTTTGAGTTCCAGTTTGTAAAATATGCTAAGCCTACAATGAAGAGCATCAAGAGCGACTGCTGGAACACACCGATTAGTGCTTACCACAGATTTTTATCTTTATGTTGACTAGCTGGGCGAATTGTTAGAAAATGTCCTAACAAATTGCTATTGTTCCGTCACGATTTTTTACATCATTTCAAGCCAGCCATCGACCTATACTTAATTTGTGCCGCATAATTACGTCCGTGCAGGTCAGCGACGTCGCCATCAATTACTGGCGCTCCCACTCACACTAAATGCGTATAATGCACCTACGGCAAGGGCTGTCACCCTAATCAACCGAGTTCTGAACGAGGTCCAGGATGCTGACATACATACTGACCCTATTAGCCTTATTTTGTGTTTCATTTGATTAGTTTAACTGTGTTTATGTGTATCTTCTGATCTATTTTGTGTGGCAATTGCGAGCGCGTTGGCGTTACCTGTTAGTGTGCTATTGTGTTTAAGTGTGTATATTAAATAAATAATGATAATTCGGTAGAGGACTTCCACTGAACCATCAGCGCTGCTGCACTTCAAATCAAATCAATCTTTTGTTAGTGGGAGGACTAACTCTTCTACGAGTGTCCGTCTGGGTTGTTACCACCGCTTTGTTCGTGAAGTCTGCCGCCAAGCAGTAGTGTAAGCATTACTGTGTTCCGGTTTGATGAGCAGAGTATCCAGTGAAATTACTGGGCTTATGAGACTTAATACCTAATGTCTCAGGGTAACGAGCGCACTGCAGTGCCGCGCAGGCCTTTATGTTTCAAAGTTCTGGGTGGCACTGCAATTGTTATGGGCCGGCGTTATGCTTACCATCAGGCAAACGACCAGCTCGTCTCGTTACCAAATAACATAAAAAAATACTGATTTGAAGTCCTGCAAATCAAATACTTCTGGAAATTACACATGCCGATTACAGTATGAAGAGTAAAGTAATAGGAATCCAATTTTCTGACACAATGGAACCGGCATTTAGTTCCGGGTACAATTAAATTCCCCTGTGCCCCAATCAGGTTCGGAGCTAAACGAACTGTTACACAGGCTAGGAGAGCGTTACTGATCTGTGCTACGTGCTCGTTGCTATGGGACAGACGACTGCCAGCTCGAATTACCGCCCTATTGTAATTGCTTGAAGAATTAATGGATCAAGAGGATGTATTCTTATAATAGACCTTGAGACCTTGAGACTTATAATCACAATAATAAGACCTATGTTCGCGCAAATAGATCCAACTAGGATTCCCTGTATATAAGGAGTGAGGAACTAGAAGATTCATATTAACACCCAGATGCTGAACAATTTTTTTTATACTATTTGGTAACGAGACGAGCTGGTCGTTTGCCTGATGGATAGCATAACTCCGGCCCATAACAATTGCAGTGGCACTCAGAACTTTGAGGGTTCGAATCCCGTTGGCAGCGAAGTTTTTGAGATTTATTATATTTAGGTGAACACCCCGCTAGTGTCGGTTGACACTTTAAAATATATTTGAGCAGAGCTAGACTAACATTGCGTTTCTCAACTTTCATCCTGAGCTGCGTACTGTCATCCTTCCAGCGAGTACTCCTTTTACGGCAAGGAATTAAATACTGTAACACATTTTTTTAAACCCAGGTCTAATGCGTTAAACTTTACTGTACCTAGTTGCATGACATAATAGAAAAAAAAATCACAAACAAAATATAGCCACAAAAAGGGTTTTATTTGTCTTTATACATCTCATGAACGCACACAGGGTTTGTCGCATGTAAACAGGGATATGAAGGGTTGTTTGTAACGTGGTTGCAAATCAAATTTCAAAGGAATTAACGGGGAATATGGCCAGAAGCGACCGGAAGAATTAATACGTGTTTCATATGTAAGCGCCTTGTTCACGAGCGATATTTTCATCGATAAAATACTTTTTACGCTGTGCCTTTGGGTGATGAATTTTCATCTGTATTCCATATACATAATTTTGAAGTAGCTTTTGTACACACACACTCTTCTCACTGTACACTGTATGTGTTAGTGGAGGACTAACTCTTCTG
The DNA here is from genome assembly GCA_907269065.1 of Crocallis elinguaria. NCBI lineage: Eukaryota > Metazoa > Arthropoda > Insecta > Lepidoptera > Geometridae > Crocallis > Crocallis elinguaria. The sequence goes on along the minus strand of OU026079.1, from coordinate 1,522,213 downwards.
CGAATGTCCGTCTGGGTTGCTACCACCGCTTTGCTCGTGAAGTCTGCCGCCAAGCAGTAACGTGCAAGCATTACTGTGTTCCGGTTTGATAGGCGGAGTAGCCAGTGAAATTACTGGGCTTATGAGACTCGTCTCGTTACCAAATAGCATAAAAAAAACTTTCTAAAGAAAGAAGACAATAATTCTCAACAATTGGAGTTTGCGATAAGTCTGGAACTATCTTAATTGTACATTTTTCCTTAATTCGTTCGTGTCGCCACGTCTCTCTACGGCAGCCACTGGTCATTAGAAAATACCAACTTAAACTTATACTCACTTTAAGCAAACTTCAACTTTAAAGTAATAGATTTAGAGTGGTCTTAAAAGAAGGTAAGATGTGGTTAAATAGTGGAGATTTAAGACAGAAATACGTGATGGCAACAGATTGTGTTGACAAGTTCTTGCTGAAAGCTAAAGAACATTATACTGTACGGACGTGAACACGCACGTGGTCCATACTATATGCATATATACTATTTGCATTAACACATTAACGATGATAACAGGATAAACAACAATAGTAACAATTGTTAGGAGCAGCCATTACGTTTACCATCAGGCAAACGACCAGCTCGTCTCGTTTTTAAATAGAATAAAAAAATATCAAGACTTGAACTGTGTCCTTAAAAATAAATAAATAAACGTTAGAACTAAATTACAAGTAGAAGGATTACAACTGCAGTTGACCAGACATCACAAGCAGCACCCGTTCACGAGTATGACCCATGTGCCAGCCATCAACCCTTACCGAGGGAAGAGGGCGACCCGCCACACGATGCCGCCGCAAGCAGAGCCATTTTCGTGAGCATGACAGGTCCAAATATTTACACAGATGAACATAGTTTTAATTGATTACATAGGTTTCTATACACTAGAGGATTATAATGTGATCAGTTATGGAGGATTGTCGGCTGTGGTGAAAGCTAGGTATTCTCATTTATACTCTTTTGTATAAGATTCAGTAACATTGTCGATAACATATTTTTATTGGAATTAATAATTTTACATCAATGTCCTATCTTAAAACAACAAATTGAAACACGCTTAACCTAGAATTGGGACTGCCTGAGCACACCACTTGGTGCCTGAAGCCAGTAATCCATTTTAGCATAATAGCAAGTGAGCACCAGGTAAGCACTAGGAAATGACACAGTCCTGATGCTATGCACCGAAAACTGTAGCACGTCATAGAGTTTCGGACCTTTACCTACGATGATACTTGATCGATGAGTAACCTTGATCACTGCCACTGAGTCAACATCTCTTCATCTAATGGTCGCTACCTCAACTGCCCGAGCCAATTGATTGGTAAGGAAGATTCTGAGTCATGAAACAGGGAGTCTGAGTGAATCTTTCTGCATTTGCCACGCACACCTGCAGTGAGGCATAATCGCCTCTCCAGAGGCATGGAGAACATTCTCAATCTATCTGTTTCAACATATAGGGTTAAATGTTGGCAACAAACCCATAACCTTTTTTTCCCTGTATGAAAACATCCAAACATGGCTTTCACATCTAAGCTTTTATTTCATTAAGTTTCTGCTTCACTTTATGATTTAACTTTTTAATTGTTGTTTATGTTTCAGTACTGAGAGAGTGCGAATTTGGACGGCTACGTGATTTAGATGCTTGATCTGGTCAGATGAATTCGCGTGAGAGTTGTTTTACACGCTATTTTTTAAATTAGATTTGCTCGTATAATTCGATTTTTTAGTTCTAAAATAATTGTCAAGTATTCAAATTCGTGGGCCATGCGATCCCGAATGAAAAGAACGTTGATGAAGGATATTTCCTAGGGAATGGACAGCAGCATTATCCTCGGTCAACAACTCAACACCACTACCGTCTAAGCATGAAGTATTTTAGTATAAAGAAGGAGGCTATATTCATTTAACGTTTTCCACCTGATTCCGGTGATAGTGAATGACGAAAACTTGCGTTCTAAAGCTTCCATTACCTACTCCGTAACCTACAAACCGTGCCATTATTTTACAATGGCAAAATCTTAACACCAACATTTGGATTCGATGCCATTTGGATACAATCTGACCACATTTTCCTCAACAGCATACAAGAAACTTTATGCAGCGCCACGTTGCATCTGTAGAGGTACCTATGAACACCTTACTAAATAAAACATACATCATCCCCAAACTAATAAAATCCAAGAATGCGGGCCACATGTACAAGAACGCTTTCAAAACGCGATGTAATGGCTATTTGATGGGCCTCCCACGGCTGTCGCCTGTTGATACAAGATTGATGCCTTCAAAAATTACGACGGTTCAGGAATTTTGGGTCCTCTTTGATTCACCTATCCGCTGATAGAAATGTACATAAAAGATAGGTCAAGCGTTGAGGATTTTTTCATTCATATCGTTTGACCACTTTTCCACCTGATCTTAAGTGACCCCCGACTAACAATAATTGCGACCGTCTGTCTCTTTGGGTGTTGTGACTTATGACCATATGAAAGACCTGTGTCCTTCTTTCACTCAGTAACGGAGCAACAGATCGACGTTATTTTTGGCATAGATATAGTTTACGGACCGGAGAGTAACATAGGGTACTTTCTATCCCGGAAAATGCACGGTTCGTGTGGGAACGAGGGTGAAAACCACGGGTAGAAGCTAGTAATTAAAAAAGTAAAATATAATTAGTAACCCCTTACCTACGGAACTACAAGCAATTCTACGACTACTAAACATTTTTATATATTTTGGAATTAGTCCAATATCCCGCATCGTATATTTTCACTGATGATGGTTGAGACTCCGGACACCAGAAATAATTGCGAGCGCATTCGGCCGCAGCTTATCTGATAAGTTGTGGCTATAGGGTAATGATTGAGCAATTAAATCGACGCTCTGAATATTTTGTTTGTGTTTTTATTTCGGTATTTGGGTCGACGTCGCGGTTTTTGTCATTAACGGAGACAATGTTGTGGTACCAGAGCACCACATCGTATTTACATGTGGAATGGATTTTAAAGTATCTAAAAGACATCTGTATGAAGACATTCGTATGAAAAACAAATCGATGTAAACAAATAATCGTTCTGGTCGTGGGCTCTCGTACTAAAATCGATAAATTTTAGCTCTTTTCGGATGGTACAGAAACGTTTATAACCTTAGGATTACATAGTAGAAGGAGGAGTAGGTAATAAGTAAATAGTAGAACTGTAAGTAAATAGTAGAACTGAGGTATCTGTGGGTAATAATTGCTATAAAATTCGTATGACATAGGCGATTACCTCATAATATTGTGTATACAGATCTAAAACAATGAAATTGAAACTAACTCTTACCGCACACGGACCACGCGCTACAGCTACAAAACGCCGCTAGAAGCAGCTGCTAAATAGCGGAAGCGCGCGACAACCACTTGCAGTCGGTGGTCGATACAAGTTGCCGCTTCTTTTTTAACCATTGCTTGCAGAATCATAATGGTGTCCGACGTGTGAGATGAAGTGAGATAGGGGCGGGGTATCCTGTGAGTAGCGAGTATCGGCGATTCGTGTCGACACTTTGCAGTTGGTGTCGGCTACACAATGTGGGAAGCAGGGGTTCGTGACCTGTAGCGACCACAGACGTCAGCGTGTGAGGCGAGCTCATCTAAAATGCATAAAAACTGCAGTCCGTAGTACAACGGCAGCGTTTTGTGGTTGTTGCTCGAAGCCCATGTGCGAGAAGGCTTAGTAAAATTTTCATCTCCATTGTACGCTTAATGATAACAAGCGCATTTCTATCAAGAAACAAATTAAATACATAAAAATCTATTCATTTTTAATGCCTTTAGTGTAAGAATGGTTCTGAAAATAAATGATTGTATTATTTCTATTACTTACTTACTATAAGTAAATCTTTGTCTGCAACAAAGCAATAGTAACTAGATTCCTTATTTCTTACCAAAACTGCGACGCTTTTAAAAAGTTTCGGTGTCGTACAGTTTTCAAAAGACCAACTGCACGGTCTTGTTAGCAGGATTCTTGCTCGAGCACTTTCTTAGAGTTTTTGTCCACGGAACAATCTCAGTTGACGGATGACGGTCTGCCAATGACGAAAATAATTATAGAAAAGACTTTTGTCTTCTGTAGTTTGGTTCAGGACGTTCTAGCAGGTTTTTTTAATATTATTTGTTAACGACACGAGCTGGCTGTTTGCCTGATGGTAAGCATAACGCCGGCCCATAACAATGGCAGTGCCACCCAGAATTTTGAAAAACAAAGGTCTGCGCGGCACTGCATTGCGCTCGTTACCCTGAGACATTAGGTATTAAGTCTCATAAGCCCAGTTATTTCACTGGATACTCTGCTCATCAAACCGGAACACAGTAATGCTCGCACATTACTACTTGGCGGCAGACTTCACGAGCAAAGTGGTGGTAACAACGCAGACGGACACTCGCAGAAGAACTAGTCCTACCACTAACAAAATTTTTAGATATTGCGGCATTTTTATCGAAGTTTGTTCTCACTTTTTTAAAAGCAATTTTAATCATTGTTCTTACGAACTGTCATACACCTAAAAGGCCATTATGTCAGTAGAAATATCGTGACGGATGCAGTGGACTAACGCCCTTACTCTAGCACTTTTCTAAGTCGAGCACATTTCGCAGCACAGTGTTCGGGTAGTTAAAAATGAAAGGAACTCTCCGACCATAACTTTGTTGGCAGTTGGCGCTAGAATGCAAAATTCAATTGCTGAGATCCACTGCAGTCCCGTGAAAATGAGATATTCATTATCACAACTTTTTATTGTTTGGAAATTGAAATTCCTTTCCCGTCATAGACGAAACTTTGCCGCAATAAAGAAAATTGTATCGATAAAAGTTTAAAGCAAAAGCAAGCTTCTTCTACTTTAAGTTTTAGATAGTAACAAAATGGTACTGTACTTGGTACCAAGGAGAGTATTGGGCTAGTTGAGAGAACACATTGCAAGTTTGTGACCAAAATTTTGAAGTCTGTTATTAGGTATTGACTTATCTTTTCGTCTACAATAATGCAGAACCTGAAAAAAAAACCAACCAGTGTGTGTTGCCAGTGAATGGCACTGAGACGTTGTCTCTTACTGTTGGCCTTATTAGCAAGCTCAAAGTTGCGCAACGAGCTATGGAGAGGGCTTTGCTTGGGGTTTTCCCTGCGTGATAAACTCTGGAATGAGGAGATCCGCATAAGAGCGAAAGCTATCGACATAGCTCTCAGCAAGTTTAAATAGCAATTGGCAGGTTACATCGCTCGCAGAACCGACAACCGGTGGGTAAGATAGGTTCTCGAGTGGCGACCACAAACCGGAAGACATAGTGTAGGCTGGCTCCCTACAAGATGGACCGACAACCGATCAAAACCGCAGGGAACCGTTGGATGCAAGAGGCGAGTAGCCAATCCAATAGGCATTCTATGGTGGAGGCCTGTGTTCAGACGTCTTCCGGCTGACGATGATGAACGGTGATTAGATTACAAACCAAGTCTAGTAAATTCAAACCCTTCATTTAAGCACCAGCTGACTCTGTGTTAAAACCCGAGTTTTTAATCTATCCAAATGATTTTATTAACTCTTGCTACGATAACATCCCTTTAACACTTTGTAACAAAAACTTTCGTCTTTATTTCGCGATAAAACCGTCAAGTGTCGTTAAGATGGAGTAATTCCGTCCCAAGTCGACAGTTACAGACAAATCTAAATTAGAGGGAGTAATTTAAATGATTTATTAAGATAGCCGAGTTGAGGAGGTAGAAGTTAAGTTGGGAATAACTTAACTCTCCAATCAGGGAGCAATCAGATGTCGATCACACGTAATTTCAAGTCGAGATCACTTTTTAATCTCGTTAGGCGTTTCCTATCTCATATGATATTAAATTAAGATCAGGCCGAATTCTCAACTTAAAATTTTGGCAAAATCATCATCTGCTCTAGAAGTGCAAGAAACTCGGCTCAAGACGTTTCGTGCGCGGAGTTTCTTGCGAAAATTAAGATTTATGTTTTTTTTTTCAAATAGGTTTGACATTTTTACAGTGTTCTTTAACCCATTCCGGCTGATGTCATCATCATCTTTAGTAGGAACAGACATCCCCTATGAATATAAGTCTTCCCCATAGAAGGCCATTTTGCACGGCTGTTTGCCGTTACTGCCTGCGATATTGAACGAGGTCATCGGCTCGCGTGTGTATCCGAAATAAGTGTAAAATATTTCTACTAACGGTGATGTTCCTAAGAGCAGTTAGTATCGATGACAGACCATCGCCATCGCCATCCTTGTGATTGCCTTGTGATGACAAGGACGCCCCTCTAAGTCGGAGATGGAGAAGGCCGACGTCGTCACCAGGATTGGAGTCACAGAAGACCAGTTTAATTGGAGCCGTGGAAGAATCAGTTCTGACAATTGGAACCCAGGGTGGGTTGCAGCTGGTAGGAGTCTTGCATGACATTTCTATCATACAGGCAGCAAAAGAGTATCCATGGTTCTCCTTGAAAAAAAAAGCCGTATGTATATGTAGAAATATGTTGCAGTTTTAGTTAAGTACTCCTAGCTTTATCACTAAATCAACTCAGCTTTGTATCGTAGGATCTTATCTCGTAAATTATTAACCCTTAGATGGCCATTACTTATTACATTTCGCATTGAAGCCAAGCCAGGGGTCAGCGTACTAATAATATCTTTGAACTTTAATTACTTTTATATAGTTTTAGACTTGTAAAATTGCAACTACTGTCGATTTAAAGTAAATCGATTTAAGTTTTGAGGGTCTCATTTATTGCCGACCTAAACTATTTTGCTACACTCTAACGATGGCTCACCCTCACCCACCCCTGCGTTTTATTACAAGCTTTTATTTAACTTAAAATGTTTATTTGTATGTATGTATATATGTTTGTTCTAAAATAAAAGTAGCCCAAGTTACTCCTTGTAACATCAGCTATCTGCCAGTGAAAGTCGCGTCAAAATCAGTCCCGTCGTTTCGGAGATTACCCGGAACAGACAGACAGACAACAATTTTTAAAATAGTTGTAATTTTAATTGGTACTGTATATACTTTCATATGCATTTAGTAAAAAGCTGTTATTTTGATATTACAAACAGACACTTCAATTTTATTCAGTTGTATAGATAATTTTCACATAGGGGTACCCTTTGAGAACAAAAAGTAAAAACACCTTCCAAAAGAACGTTTCCTATATATATTATTACAAAAATCCTTTATAAACAAAACGATCCTCAGGAAACTTATTCATCGAAGCGTATCATAATACTTCGGTCAGTTCGTATAAAACCATACCTCATAATAGGGTTTTGTATTTTCCAGGGCGTATACCTCTTCTTTATCTGGCGAACCCTAAAGGCGAACTTTACGCATAATTACGGTATCTCATTTAAATAATTTCTTACTTTGAATCTGAGACCAATAAAATAATGTAGATAAAGCTCTACGAATATTTTGATTCAAGTAAAGCTTTTTGCCTATTTTTCATTCTTAGCCACTTAAAGGGAAATTAGGCAGCATTTAATTGACTTCAAAAGAAAGAGGTCATCATTTTTACACGTATTTTATGTATGTAATATATTTGGAACTGCAAAATATTCACATAATAATTATGATAATCTATTACGGCTTCCAAACCAAAGTTTCATCAAAATTGTTTCAGCCGTTTTCAAGATATGGACTAATTTATCTATGTTCACCGATTTCTCCGTCAATTGAGGACTGATTTTGATTTTTTTTTGTTTCTTTCGAGCTGGTCCCACATTTTATGAAAAATTACCACCCCTATAGGTGAAAATGGGGGATGAAATTTCATAATCGCGATATTTTCACTGAAGTCGCTTCCCGCTTTTTTAAGAGCAATTTTATTTGTTACTAGCTGTGCCCCGCTGCTTCGACCACGTAGCCTAAGTTACACATTGTAACATCAGCTATCCGCTAGTGAAAGTCCCGTCAAAATCGGTTCAGCCGTTTCGGAGACTACCCGGAACAAACAGACAGACAGACAAAATTTTTAAAAATGTTTTTTTTTGTTTTTGTTTCCGTATATACTTAGTAAAAAGCTGTTATTTTGATATTACAAACAGACACTTCAATTTTATTTGTTTGTATAGAAGATAAACTAAGGTGGTGGGACTCATTCTTCTGCTAATGTCCGTCTGGGTGGGTTTGTTCATGAAGTCTTCCGCTAATCGACAGCGTTTCGTTTTGATAAGCAAAGTATGGGTAGGCTTATCATGAGGCACAGAACATTCCCGTCTCTTTACCTATGAATTACTTATATCAAGGGCTTACGGGGAAGCCTATGTTCAGCAGTGGACGTCTTCCAGCTGACGATGATGATGATGATGAATTATATCAAAAAAATATTTATTACAATCGTTTATGGCGCCATACAAATGTATCTTCCGAATCATTCATGATATTAATTTATGAGCGTCAACTGAATTATTTTCTTTCTTTCTTTCTTGTTGGATAATTTCTTAGAAGATTATTTGATCTCGTTTGATAAGTCAATCTCTCTAAAAAACATTCAATAACATCGCTTGACTCTATCACTCCCAGCTTACAATCGAAATACCCATACAGTTCCCAGAATTAAACTAAGTACTAACCTGTATAAGCAAGCAGTTAAACCTCGTTGTAAAACTTACCTGGATAAACTAAGTCAGGAGAAGAGAATACTACTGAATTATGAAGGGTTCACTTTGAAGGCGATGCTACGTCTTTGGCTATTATTCTGTGATACTAACTTTGCGGGTAACTAGGTACCTGTGGTTATATTATAACAGGATATTAGGTAACCACCTGGCTGAAAAGCGGCATTGTGGCTGAACTGATTTTAAATAAGTTTTAATTTGTTTTGAACAATCACTCATCAGTGGTAACTGAAAAAAAATACTTTACATTTTTACATTCAAATCATCTAAATACTACTGATGATTCAAATTTTTTGTTATATTAAAACGAGGACACCTATATTTACTAACTAGCGATACTAACTAACTATCTGCGATACTAATTTTATAAAAAGATTCGATTATCTTCACAGGGCTGAACAGATTTTTCTTAAATTGCACTGTTCCTGTGGAAATCGTGGGTGAAACTACGATTGAAACTAGTATCAAATAATAAATAGTATAGACGTACCGATTATTTAAATTACTAAACAATTATATTATTTTAATTACTAAACAATTATATTATTTTAATTACTAAACAATTATTTTAAAATAAAAATGAAAACGTTAATACCTTAAAAATTATTACTCACAAAAGTACTACGAGTTTCAAGTTACGCTTGAGGTTGTAAATCAGCGTGTCTGTAATTACAGCAATCTAACACAGTGTAATTATAGGAGTTACAGCGTGTAATAACGGTATCACTCATAACAAGGGCTTTACTGCATCGCGACACGTTACTGTACGGGCTGGTTTTAGGGTTCTATACGTCAAAAGAGATAAAATGGAACCTTTATTTTACTTTATGAAATATATTTTATAGTGTTAATCGACACTAGTGGATGTTCACACAAATATGTACATCACAAATATTTCGCTTCCAACAGGATTCGAACCTCTTCTGGTTATCTAGACCAGACGCCTGAACCGTCTAGGCTATGGGGGCAATCGATGTTGACTGCGAAATTCTTGATATAATGTCTTTCTGTCCGGCTTACAAGCCGTAGCTCCATCTAGCAGACCTTACCAAAACTTTATTTCACTTGTCAAGTAATTTAAAGTGTTAGCCGGGTTTTCCAGGCTAAGAATATTATCAACCCATCTCTTCCCATGGATGCCTTAAGAGCCAGCTAAGGGAATATTCAGGGAATGGGCAGCAGCAATTTCCACGATCAACATCATTATCTTAGTGTGCATGTAAGTAACCGTCTTGAACCTTGAGCCTACATCAGAATCAAATACCAAAAATTTAATTACTACCCGTAATGCTTGGCGTACCCCCAGCGACCCAATTTAAGTTTCCCAAGGGTTTGTTTTCGAGATTCTGAATCGTATCTAACAAACATCCAAAAGTTATTAAGCCCTTTAAACACTTCGGAGCACACTTTCTCTGTCCGACAAACTCGATCTGTTTTGTGGATCTAAAGGATCACTTCCACTGAATTTGTTAAGCTTCAACATAAATATTATTTTTGTTAATCACAAGCATCAATTTTCGATCAATAAAAACCGTTATATTCAGTTTTAAGAAAATTAAGAATAATAACAGAAGGTACCCCTGTTCAGTTGTTCACCTGGGTGATTTAATTCCAAGGTGAACAAAGGACACGATTTATGTCGAATCAATTCACCTAGGTGATATGACCTAGGTGCAATGATTCCTAGGTGAATTAAGACATGTTAAGGTTCCGTCCACTCAAATGATACCTGACTATGGTCGTCGTTTATGTGGATTTATAATCAAAATGATGCTGAAATTAAAATGATCAAACCTCGATAAGTCATCTTAGGATCACTGTGACCTTTCCTGGTGACAACTAAACCTTGGATCCCACGATTTACAAAAGGATCATTTCCACAGAGATCCATAGAAAAAAAGAAGAAAAAAATCAGCTAACCATAATAAAACTGTCTATTCTGCTGCCAAGCAGTAATGTGCAAGCAGTAAGTGTTGTTTTCTGGTTTGATAAACAGAGTAATCAATTGAATTGCTGGGCTTGTGAGACTTGATCACTAACGTCTCAGGGTAACGAGCTTGGGTCTTTGTGTTTCAAAATCCTGGATGGTACTGCAATTTTTAAGGTTGGTGCTATACTTACCATCAGGCCAATGACCCGCGCGTCCCGTTATCCAATAGTATAAAAAAATCAGAAATGTTAGACTTGAAAAGTTTGAAAAGTCGTGACGCTAAATAACAAATGCAAAGCGTGGCTAAACCAGTGCGTTACCAACTTTACCTCCACTCACACGATAAAGGCTAACTAATTCTTAACACGTACGAAGGCAACTTAATAGGTAATATTTGGCTTAATTTGGGTTCAGAGTTCCTCAAACAAAACGTTCAGTGTAAGCAACTACGTGACAATACAGTCTTGTTCTTGAGCAAATGTTTGGTTTATACAGTAGAGGATACAAGTTGAATCAGGAGTTAATTCGTTCTAGAACACTCGATGTGTTGACTTTCGGTGTTGACTATGCGATTATGAGGATTAGTTTTAGCTTTGAACGTAATATTTGTAGGCAGTTATTTTTGTTAGAGGATTAAGGAAACAAGGAAGTTTAGCTTTTGGAAATTGCTTTAGTTTCACAAGTGGAAAGGAGCATATTGTGCGATAGCTCAAAACTGAGTACTTACATAAATGAAATCTTTTAAAATGAAAATCTTTATTTTTCTCTATAAAACTATGATTATACCTGAAATAGGCTTACGTTTGAGCACGATATCACTTGATGTTAAGCGACGGTGCGGTCGACGATGTAGAACGCTTGCCTAGAATAAACCTATTCACTCTCGTCAATATAAGTTGTACAAGTTGTAATCATTGATTGTTAATAGAGGATTTTCACTGTGTGGCTGATCGCTGACCAAATTCCTCATATGCCGAATCGCCACCCCATTTTCTTAGTTCGATAAAAATCACAGGTGACTAGTACATTTTTCAACAAAATGTCGATCAGAAGATCTACTTTGAACCAGGTTTAACTTATGAACCGAGGTTCATACAGCTTCCAATTCGATTTACTTTAAAAGATAATTTTGTCAGAATTAGAAATTGAACTGACGATCACTTGAACGTTGTTCATTTTATAATTTGGTGAACTCCACCCTTAATGAAAAAACTTGCTGGGTCATTTAAAAAAACGCATGCAGCCTCTAATAGCCCTTCGCAAAATCTCAAAAATTACAGATGATTAAAAACAAATCAACAAAGAAAAACAAATAGGTAAGTACAACTCCGTGCGAACATCCTATCATATGTTCATCTGAAAGACATTCGATACATTCTTTATCTAACACTAGGTTCTCTGATCAGGTATTCATTGGATCGTATATATTACGTACACATAAACACCATCCCAGGATACTCTATATTCCAGTTCTATCTAGGTTATCGTCAAGAGCTTTTAAAGGTACAAATATATAGTAGCAAAACAAAGATACATTTTCTGAAACATCAGTTTCTGATGAATCGTATCAAACCTGTGAAAGTACTCTTTTGGCGATAGATTTGGCTGGATGAACTCTACCACTGAACCGGTATCGTTTAAGAACAAAGTGTTTGATACAAACTTGTGTAAAACATAACAAAATTCATCAGCAAGTCAACGTAACAAGCAAAAGCGTTTCCAATAAACGCGGTTAATTTTTAAACAAAGGTTTTTAATCATATCATCGCGCCTCGATGTTGAAGGCTTCGTTTCGAAGGTTCTGTCGTTTGAATTTAATTATTTACCCCTTTACATTTATAAAGGGTTTACTCCGCAAAGGATTTATCGGCAGATAATGTACGGATTGTCTTTGTTTATTATTTTGAGATCGGATTAGGATTGAGCGGTGGATTTTAGAATACTGATTTGAGAAAGTAGGCAGGTGAATGTTCCATTTCCTAATTAACAAGGTGGAGGTGTTATAAATAAAAATGGATTAACGGAATAAAATGTAACAAATAGAACCAATGTCTGATAACACGACTGCCCAAAACGCAGTGTAATGTTTTCAGGATTCATATATTATGTATGTGAGTTTCTTTATTCTACTATAACTTTTAAATGGCTGAACAGATTTTGATGTATCATTTGAATTATTACATAATCCCAAGTGACACTATCTGGGACAGTTGTTTTTTTTTTAATTAACATTAATGTTTTTAAATTTGTTTATACTACTGACCTTGCTCAAACCGTTACTTCTCTATATATATAATACATACATACTGTTAGGTCCAGAAATGAAACAACTCGGTTTGAATAATCGACACACGTTTATTTTTACTCGTAGTTCAATGAGGACTGCTGTCCTTCCCCGCGTCTTCCCCTTGCGTAGCGCTGGGACGACTACGGCGTAGCACTGACTTGCTGACGTCATAGCGTAGCACCACGTCACCCCACCATGTTGTACTTTTATTCTTACAATACATACAAAGATTGACTCGACGAGATCGCTTTGGAATCCCCCTTGCTTTTAGCGATAATTCCGCTAACTGTACAAACGTCCAAGCAGGTTCATTTATCTAATAGAAAAGGTACCAAAATTAGCAATTTTTTTTTAATCCTACCACTATGCTCACAAATATTTATTTTGACATAATTATTTCAATTTCAAGTAGAATTGACCGCATATTCATTGGTCTATAAAATAAATACTGAAGTTCAATGACCGCGCAGCCCCGGGGAGGTGACCGAACGGACAGCGTAAATCAAGGTGAGCTTAGACCTCGGCTCCCCTTGGGGGTTTGTGCCTCGTACTGTCAATGTTCTACACAGGATCACTTGTAATTTGAAACCAATGACTAAAAGTCGAAGGTATTGTGGGAATAAAAATAACTGATTGTGATGTTGAAGCTTTTTTATACTGTTGCGTTATCCAACACGTCTCGTTAGACGTCAGGATCGGTGGCTGATGTCTCAAGCATAACGCCGGTCCACAACTGCTGTTGCACTGCTACTCAGAACTTAGAAACACAAAGATCTACGCGGCACTGTGGTGCGTTCATTATTGGTCGGTTATTGGTTGATTTATTAATTCCAATATAACACGAAAAGAGCGGTGTCATTCCGGCGACGGCTTGAACAGGCATGGATACCTAAGCGAGACCGGCGGCATTACCGGCTAATAAAATCGTCTTCGTTTTCAACTGTAACCCGATTAAAACCAGCGATCGCTATAGTCTTAACTAAAAAAACGTAGAAATTTAATATGATAAAAGTTTGTTGTTTAAGAGTGTTACTCTATTATCTTTTAAAATATCGTCATACTAACATAATTTAAGAATACATGGTATTACTGTAGTAATACCGTGTATGCTGGTGTATGAACGATGTTGCTCGATTTTTAACAAACCTGAATGACTACAACTAAAATCTTTTCACAAATAAATAAACGTCGTAACGTCACGTGCCGCGGTGCTTATTTGCGCACGGAGCACGCGCGCCCGAGGACTGGGGAAGAGATTAATTCGAGAATAGTTGGAGACGTCGCCGCGCGTGACCCTCATTCATTATTTTATTATTGTGATTTCCATTGCAGAGCATTGTCGTTCTGAGGGAGCTGTTACTAGTAAACGGGTCATCTGTTATGTCTCTAAAAATGTGTTAATTCACTTCAGCGTCTCTAATTGAACGAAAATGAAGCTTATACTTATGTAAAACAGGAGTTAATATATTTATAGTATTTTAATCGTTTTTTACACGACTGTCTAAAACAATAAGTGCAATGTTTTTAGTGTTCATGTTTACACGACTGTACAAAAAAAGGAGTGTCATGTTTTTAGGGTTCATACATGTATGTTTGTATTTGTAACTTTTGTTTGCGTGAACAGATTTGGATGTTTGAGGTATCGTTAGAAACCTAACATCATCCCGAGTGATACTGTCTAGGGCAGTCGTGTTTTTTATGTAACTTTTATCACGTCGACTTGTAAACAAGTCAAGGCTAAAGCCTTGCCTCATCGTGTGACTCATGTACAAAATGTAGGGAGTTTTTGAACCGTTATTAAAAACAGAATGCACGAGAAAACTTACAAAGAACGCACTGAAACAACAGCGCAAATACGTTCCCCTAACGCGGCCACAAACCGCTTACTAGTTAGGTAATCGTTTGTGCAAGCGCCCGGAAAATTGTAGCGAACTCACAAAGGCTTTAAAAAAGTGTTGAAATAGCGAAACTTTTGTTTTACAATTGTAGAATATGCGCCACTGTTCACATACAGTTATACTTTCCTCTGCATACGCGGGCGAAACAAATATGTATTGTCCGGATATAAAATGAAGCGTGCGTTACACTGCAGTTATAATAAATTGTCGCGGGATACAACAAGCCAAAAATTTCGCATATTGTAAGACCTAGAGCTGCGAAAGCAATCACAATGGACGGTCGTGAAAAAAACTCATTATTATATGACAAATCATTGCACAGTTGAATGTGATTGAAGATCCACCACCGTCAAACACCTTCAACGATGATTGTTCCTCTATATTGAGCTCTACATACTCACTCTACATAAACGGTAAAATCTCAGCGAAATACTTAACTTATTAAAAGCCCTCCCCCATGTAGTAATTTGTTCAAGGATATAAAAATAGGATAGATAGAGGTTATGTGATTCAAATAGACTGAAAAAGGAAGGGTGAGCACAAGGGGTTGCTCACCATTCTTTTTTCAGCCTTTTCGGCCTTTTTCGGGACCCCTCCAACTTACATCGTACTCTATTAATATAGTACACTATAGAACACTATAGTACACTATAAAATTGTGCAGACTTTTAACGCTATTCATAGTCTGACTCAATTGAGCCGATCTAAAAACTTTAGCAGCGAAATGAATGAGCACACTAGAGAACAAAATCGAGCCAGTTGGGAACTCTTTAGAGCCATTACAGGCAGTTCGACAACTCGTTACAGAGTGGAGCGAACTCCAATGCAGGCTGTGGTGAGCGGTGAGGAAAACTTTGAGTAGGTGACCTCAGTTTTTTTATTTGCTCACATCACACCAGGTTACAAATGAGATTCATTCAAAATGGTTTACATTCAGAGAAATGGGACATAAATAATTTTCGAAAGTATCTGTATGAAATAAAACAAACGTAATTATCGTTATAGGATCCTTAGTTCTGCCTGTCAAGGCCGTATATCTCAAAAATGACTTGAGGTACTAGTTTCATTTATGTCGTGTTTCATCGTTAGGTTCATAGTGCAGTACATTTATTAAGTTTCTAGTCCAATGCAATATCAATCTGAAAATCAATTCACTCCCGTACTCTGCATCTGCAATCGACACTATAAAAAATATACAAAAAAAATGAGACTTGATGAATGAGATGAAAAAAGAACTGTGTGTAAAAAGTGAGACTTTTAGCTGTACATTTTTTACTTTATAACAGGATCGATTTACCGAAGAGTTGAAAATGCAATGCACTACGCTGCAAAATGAGCAGTAACATGAAAGGTAAATATATAAATCACTTCCGGAGCGCAATGAGAAATACAGGCTACGCAGCTTGATCGCTCGGGATTTCGCTCCAATGTCTTTGACATTGATGAAACTCTTTCGTGATACTCGAAATGCGCGCTTGACGTAAAAGCGTTGTTATACTGACAAGCAAACGTACGTTTGCATAAGCGTCTACGGTCTGCATTAGGGCAGTTAAAATCTCAATTTTACACATATTTCTTTTTTCGTCTCATTGATCAAGTCTCATTTTTTTTGTACATTTTTATAGTGAAGATTGCAGGGTGAAGATAAATGAAACGAGGTGAAGTTGCTGATAGGGCAGCCACTTTTCCTCGTTTCATTCTCGCATCTTAGATAAAACTTTTACCCAAGAAAAAATAATCAACGAATTTTTTTTTCAACTTTAAATGGAACCAACTTCTAAGTGTTTTTTTACACTATTGGGAAACGAGACGAGCGGGTCGTTTATCTGATGGTAAGCATAATACCAGTCCGTAACAATTGCATTGTCACCAAAGGCCTGGGGTCAGTACCTGCACTGCCACTGCAGTCAGTGATCTCTTTAGTAGGTGTATCCGATGAGCGTTATATTTATTTATATTCCTTCAAATACCGTTCCTCACGTATAAGGGGCACATTAGACGCTCAAGCAAACGTTCGTTTGCATGTCAGAATAACAACGCTTTTGCGTTAAGCGCGCTTTTCGAGTATCACGAAATCCGCGCTTGACGCAAAAGCGTTGTTATTCTGACAAGCAAACGTGCGTTTGCTTGAGCGTCTAGTGTGCCCCTAACATACAGTGTCCATAGAGCCGAATGCGACACGATATCAACCTCTCACGTAAGCTCTCTTGAAACGTTGGCAACGCCGCAGCAGCGTACTAAGACATCATTATTTACGTACGTAAGTATCCACATTACGTCAGAGCTCTCGATATCAGAATAGACGTAAACAATTATTAGGCTACGTGGGCGAAGCCGCGAGGCCCAGCTAGTCTACAAGTTACCGTGTGTTTGTTGTTTTGTCTTTCTTTCACGCCGCAACGGATCGAAGTGATTTTTTGCATAAATCTAGTGGATGGACCGGAGAGTATAACATACTCGGCTAGGTTCTTCCCGGAAAATGGAAGGCCACTGTGGCAATCCCACACGGTTGGACCACAGGAATAAGACATAGCACCTAAAACTGTTTAGTTTATTTCTTTGAAACATTTTAACCGAAAATAAATGATTACCACAGAGTGTGCAATTAAACAGATAGGCACGTTCACTTGTGTGCGAACGGCAATTGCCGTAGAGTGTCTCTCATAATAATTATCGACTCAATTTACTCACAACGTGCCGCCTTTGATGTCGCCGATGTGTTTTCAGTAAAATTAATTACATTTGCGAAACCACTCTTATGTTGTTAAAATTTCGGTAAATATAGAGACTAGCTTTTTGAAAGGGATTTTAACATTTAAAGCATTTATAAACAGTTTAAAATCAATGTCACTGTTTTTGTTAAGACACTCCTTCAATCAAGGTTTGTGGTTCATATAAACACGTGACTTGGCCATGATTGTTTAACCCTAAGTGAGAGTTCACCACATGTTTAGGATGCGTTAAATTTTGTTCATCGTAAGACCGTATATTTCTGAATGTAAATCAAGCATTTAAAAGTGACTACTCCATACGTATTTTTAGGTCCAGAAATGAGACAACTCGGTTTGAATAATCGACACACGTGTTTTCACACGTAGTTCAATGAGGACTGGAGGGCAATCGCGTTAAAAATTATCAACCAAACCTCTACTAAACCACGACCGCATCACAGCTTTTTGACCGTTTCGTATCGCGCTAATAGTTTTACCAAAAGTTGAGACGTTTGTCGACAACAACTGACAGTTAACGCTGTCAAATGAACGGCAATATCGAATTCCACACGCCTGAACCGAAACTAAACTACAGTTGGTATCAAACTACAACCAAACCATAACTGAACGCTGTCTTTTCAAATTAGCGCGATCGGGGCCCTGCTGTCCTTCCCCGCGTCTTCCCCTTGCGTAGCGCTGGGACGAATACGGCGTAGCGCTGACTTCATGACGTCATAGCGTAGCACCCAGCACCATACCATGCTCTACCTTTATTCTTACAGTATATTTAAAAGCGTCTCTATGAATGGTAGTTTTAAGACCCTACTACGCCCCAATGGCCTTGGTCGAATGGGTGGAGTCAATCCCACTTCACCCGCGCGGTCCACACTTCGTCTTTCAAGAACATCGCAAAACCTAACGTCATAGAATACGCGGATGAACGAACGCGCGTGCGAGTAGCGCGCACGGCATCTTCTTTGCCTATAATTCTTTGAATTCATTTAGTGGAAAGTTCTTCATTGAAAATGAAGTTTGATCATCATTATCCAATATCCATACTATCCATACTTCCATACTAAATATATCCTATATCCTACTCTATTATAAATGCGAAAGTTTGTTTGTTGGTTTGTTAATTTGTTGGTTTGTCCTTCTTTCACGCAGTAACGGAGCGACGGATCGACGTGATTTTTGGCATAGTAATAGTTTATGGACCGGAGAGTAACATAGGGTTCTTTTTATCCGGAAAATGCATGTTTCCTGTGGGAACGCGGGTGAAAACCGCGGGCAGAAGCTAGTTATATTATTAATGCGAAAGTGTGTTTGTTGATTTGTTGGTTTGTCCTTCTTTCACGCAGTAACGAATCAACGGATCGACGTGGTTTTTGGCATAGATATTGTTTATGGACCGGAGAATAACATAAGCTACTTTTTGTCCCGGAACAATGCACGGTTCCTATGGGAACGTGGGTGAAAACCGCGGGCAGAAGCTAGTTCGTAAATAAACGGGACGGACGCACATGAGATCATACAACGTTGAGATTTATCTCAAAACATCGCTGTGGACTATAATAAAAGTACAGACAGTCAATTTGCTCCGTAACGTTGAAATTTGTTACACCTTTTGACCCAAAAACGAACGTGTACGTAAATAAATGATTTTCGGGTTATTTTTTATTTTTTACTTTTGTAGTCATGTTTTTTATATTGATGTCATTTACGAGGTATCGAGTCATCTGCGAGTGTCCGTCTGGGTTTCCGTTTTGTTCATGAAGTCTGCCGGCAAACAGTAATGTGCAAGCATTATTGTGTTCCGGTTTGTTGAGCAAAGTAGCCAGCGAAATTACTAAGATATGAGACTTAGTTATGAGCACACTGCGGTGCCGCGCAGGCTTTTGTGTTTCAAAGTTCTGAATGGCACTGCAATTTTTATGGGCCGGCATTATGACTCCTATCAGGCAAACGTCCAGCTCGTCTCGTTAACCAATACAATAGATAAAATAGACAGGTGTGGGTTGGACTCGCGCGCCGAGGATTCCGAAAAGACTTGTAAGCATGTAAATAGTTCGTTCAAGACTGGAATCGTTAGGTCCTTTTACAGCTACATTCAACAAAATAATTAACCTTAAAAAATTGTACACAATACACTCATTGATAATGTGCGTGTGTGTGAGTGCGTGCGTGCGTGCATGCGTGCTTGCTTGCGTGCGTGCTTGCTTGTGTGCGTGCTTGCTTGTGTGCGTGCTTGCTTGTGTGCGTGCTTGCTTGCGTACGTGCGTGCGTTTGCGCGTGTGCACGTGTGCGCGTGTGCGAGCGTGTGCGTGAGCATGTGTGTGCATGCGTGCGTGCGTGCGCTTGCGCGAGCGTGTGCATGCGCGTGCGCGTGTGTGTTATACATAATTAGTTTTCGGATTTTTCGCTTTACTTGTGGTATAAGACAATACTTCTTGCCAAATTTAATGATTCTAGGTCTCCGTGAACCACCCTATAGGTCTTGAATGGATTTTAAATCGTTATCATTTTCGATATCAGCACCCCGAGAAACATAGAAAATGGCACCCATATTATCGATTTCCTAAAAAAATTTCCGCCATCTTGGATTTAAAAATGGTTGTCATTTCTGTAATCAGCACCCCGAGAAATCTCGAAAACGACACCCATATACCAGTTTATTGAAAAAAAATGTCCGCCAGCATGGATTTTAAAATCGTTGTCATTTTCGATACCAACACCCCGAGAAACATAGAAAATAGCACCCATATTATCGATTTCCTAAAAAATATCCGCCATCTTGGTATACAAAATGGTTGTCATTTCCGTAATCAGCACCCCTAGAAATCTCGAAAATGACACCCATACCATTTAATTGAAAAAAAAAACGTGTCCGCCATCTTGGATTTTAAAATCGTTGTCATTTTCATTATCAGTACCCTGAGAAACCTCGAAAAAGACACCCATATCCTTTTACTAAAAAAATTTGTCCGCCATCTTGGATTTTAAAATAGTAGTCATTTTCAAAATCAGCACCCTGAGAAACCTCCAACACGGCACCCATATCATTTTACAAAAGAATTGTCCACCATCTTGGATTATAAAAGAATTTTTCATTTTTGTACACAGTACCCCGAGAAATCTCGAAACTTACACCCATAGCATTTTATTGAAAAAAAAAATATTGTCCACTATGTAGGATTTTAAATCGTTGTCATTTTCGATATCAGCACCCCGAGAAACCTAGAAAATGGCACCCTTATTATCGATTTCCTAAAAAAATGTCATCTTGAATTTAAAAATGGTTGTCATTTCTGTAATCAGCACCCCGAGAAATCTCGAAAATGATACCCATACCATTTTATTGAAAAATAAAAATGTCCGATATCTTGGATTTTAAAATTGTTATCATTTTCGATATCATTTTTACTGTAGATGGCCCTGATCGTTTGGTGGTCGTTTGCCTGATGATAAAGATAACGCCGGCCCATAACAATTGCAGTGCCAATAAATACTTTGAAACAAAAAGATGCAGTACCGCATTGTGCTCGTTAACCTGAGTAATTTTACTTTTCAATTTCATTTCCAGTCTTTCTTAAACAGTTCTAAACCTCCCGATATTCCTGTAGCTGCCGCTAATAATTTGTTTACCAATACATATATTTTCCACTCGTAAAAATGATGTAAGTACGTAAACAAGAAATTGTAATCAAATATGTAACCCATTCAATATGTATACTAGGAGCGTCCACGCGTAAATCACGGAATGAATCACATTTCACCGCTCTAGACGCTACTCTTTGAGCAAGCTTCAAACCCACACGAAAACAAATACTTGTATTGTATATCATTCACGCACACAAATATGTAACGTCGGCGGACAGCGTTTGCAGAGCAACGAGCGACACAACCTCCCCGTCTGAATGCCAGTGCATGACTGCCGCGCGCGCCCGCGCAGAGCACCTCTGAGACTTGTACATTTGGAATTCAGTTTTTTGATCATTTCTTTGCGAAATATTGCTCTATGCACAAATGAAACGGCCAGTTTATAGAAAATTTTCTTCCTTATTTTTTGGTGTAAAATTAATCCCAAACGTCTAAGTCATTTAGAAGTTTTAGGGAAAATAGTTTTAAAACAGCATGCTGTTAAATATTTTTTCAAGCCATAAGTAATGGTAACACAAAAAAATCAATCAGTGAAATTAATGCCCTTGAATTGATCATTCAGGTAGTATTTTTTTCAAGTCGTTAAACCAAGCCGTGTGGGAGTTTTAGGAGGAGAAAGTAGTCGTTTTGGCGATCCTAGCCCCTTAAAACAAATATTTGCGTTCCGCCCGCGAGCGCAATGATAATATCGGCGTCATCAAAAACGATGGAATCGCAAATATTGGCAGTGCGCTGTTGATAATACGTTTTGAATAAACGATGCACTAATTGGGCGGAATTGTACTAGTTTGAACCGGACTGAGGTAGTTAAACTGGATTTTTAATAGCTTTTATAGTTTTCGTAGTCTAACCTAACTTTTCTAATAGGTATGCTCCATAATGTTTTTCTCTGCTAATACTCAAACGCTAACAAATAATAGTTTTTTTTTTTTATGTTATTAGGTAACGAGACGAGCTGGTCGTTTACCTGATGGTAAGTATAACGCCGGCCCATAACAATTGCAGTGCCACCCAGAACTTTGACACACAAAGGCCTGCGCGGCACTGCAATGCGCTCGTGACCCTGAGACATTAGGTATTAAGTCTCATAAGCCCAGTAATTTCACTGGATACTCTGCTCATCAAACCGGAACACAGTAATGCTTGCACACTACTGTTTGGCGGCAGACTTCACTCACAAAGCGGTGGTAACAACCCAGACGGACACTCGCAGAAGAGTTAGTCCTACCACTAACTTTAAACCTTGGCAGAGGTTGCATATTTGAGCTGTTAATCGGGTCGTTGTGTCAATATTTTCAAAATAATTTTAAAGAACGCCTGGTTGTTACGAAGCTTGGTCAAAATGCTAGTAATTTATCTATCTGAATACCTTATGTATTCAGATAGATAAATTACTAGCATTGTTTACTTTTAAGAACGGGACTTAATCGCGATAAAAACACATATTTTTATTTACCTCGACGTTTCGATACAGTTGCATTGATCCTGGTCACGAAAAGACTCTTCTCGTGAATAAATAATAGTAACGCATTCAGACTTCAATTCGAAAGTTGATGAAAGGCAATTTAAAGTGTGTCTAAGACCGAATTACGAGGTTGTGCTAGAAAGCAATCAAGCATAAGAAATACCCCATCATACATCGACTACAGCCAACTCAAGCACAAGCTCAGCCTCTCAAGTTAACACTGAAAATTATATGAACCACCGGACCGCACGCCCCAGCCGCCATGCTGCGGGCAAAGCTACGTTTTAATCGTCGGTGAATTTCCAACGAGGAAACTTTGGCGCGTGTTTAGGGAAAGAGTTTCGGAATTTTCCCCAACATTGGAGTTTTGGGTTGGCGTTAGTTTTGTTTTTTGTAGCGTACAAGTTACTTTATACAAAAATCCTTACTTTGTAACTAAATGTAAGCTAGGAGGATAAACTAAAAGATTTTTTACTATACAATTTTTAATCTGTTTGATATTGGTATATTCCAGGGCATCTTGGCCGCAACCACGAGCGAAGCGGCCAGGGCCCTATTTAATAAAGCTGACAATCCGACAAGTCCGACATATGTCAATAAGTGACAATTCGACAGTTTTTCTGTTTAATAAAACTTACAGGCGACAAAATTGTCATGGTGGAAAATTGACAAATTTGTCACGACAATTTTCTTATTGTCAGATTAAATTTGACTGTGGTTTTTTGACATATGTCGAGTTTTATTAAACGCGTTTTTAGATGACAAATATGTCAAGATTTCACCGGTCGATTTTTGACATATTTGTCACTTTTATTAAACAGCCTAAGCGCGAAATTCCACAATTATGTCATTTTTTGACATATATGTCGAATTGTCAGCTTTATTAAATAGGGCCCAGGGCCTTGTTCTCGATGATCCATGACATTGTTGTTTGATGAATATTTAAATGTAGCTATATGGGGCTGGCATAATCACTTAGTGACTAAAGCCCCAAAAAGAACTCAGATTAAAAAAAACTATACAATTTTAACAACAAAACGAGCTTGATGGTAAGCATAACGCCAGCCCATCACACATTGCAGTACCTACCACCCAGAAATTTGAAACACGAAAGTGTCTGCGCGGCACTGCAGTTACCCTTATAACAGTAAATTTCACTGACTATTTTGCTCATCCAACCGGAACACAGTAATGCTTGCACATTACTGCTTGGAGTGCAAACATATTCTGCACTGTAGAAATTATGTTCTATGCAATAATACAATTCTTTGAAAATTGTGGAAAGAACTAGGAACTCATGTGTTCATTTTTTACTATTGGCAAAGAATAGATAATAGTACAAGCTATTGGTAGGTTTGTTTTGAACCTCTACTACGAATGTTAAAATTCTTAAATTGCGAAGGCGGTGTAGGTATTTGCCAAAATTAATAAATCAATAACAAATCCATACAGATAATTAAAATTGAAGTGTCTGTTTGTAATATCAAAATAACAGCTTTTTACTAAATCCATATGAAAGTATATATGGTACCTATAACAAAACAACCATTTTTAAAATTTTTGTCTCTTCTGTCTGTCTGTCTGTTTGTTCCGGGTAATTTCCTAAACGGCTGGACCGATTTTGACGGGACTCACTGGCAGATAGCTGATGTTACAAGAAGTACTACTTTAATTTTAGAAAAATAAGTAGGGTTCCGCGCAAAAAAAATAAAAATCATGTAATCCAAAATCTCTACGCGGGTGAAACCGCGGGGCAGCAGCTAGTAAAAAATGAAAATTCAAATCGACAATAGAATACTACTGCTATTGATACTGGCTTTCATAACCGGCTGTCAGTAGGGCTAACATGCGCACCGTGACAAAATTTTCTCGATGCTTATGTCGTGCATTTGTCTCATATTCGCGAGAGAAAGAGCGAGACAAAACAGTAGACAAAATTTTGTCGTGGCGCGCATGTTAGCCCTGTAGGACGCACTAATAAGTGATTGGTGACTGATTTTCATCTTATGGTTGGTAGCTAGCCTAACGAGGTTACATCACGCTGTTTTCCGTTAGGTACTGAAAGCTCAGGCTCATAGTAGGATTCGAACCCCAGACCTAAAAATCTGTGGGAGACATTACAACCACTGATCATTCATGATTATTCAGTCCGGCCTAGATCAGATGCACATAGGTACTGTAGATACTATAATATGCATACATAATATTTTGTACCACAATTTTTCCGAACGTAAAGCGTAAACAAACCTACTCTCCTTTTAATATCTCAGTGGATATTTTCGCTGAATTTTCGTGTAATATTTCTACCTCGACGATAGGCGAGGAAGAGTTAATAATTCTGTTTAGATAACACATTACAGTATTTGAGACAGTAAGGATATAGGAGCTCTTTATACGTTGTTATTCGTCCGAAACGAAAACATGGTTATGCAACGTCATTTTATAGTGCCTAATTTGTTTTTAGTCATCAAGTTAAATAAGATAACGTAAGTATCCATTAGTCTTCTCTTTTGTCAGTTTCACTTGATAGCCTTGATCAATGTTTCTCCGATGATGTATCAATTCTGAACAAAAAGATAGATAGCAAGTTTGCATAGCCAAGATATATTATTACCCAGAGGCATATAGTATAACGCTTGCTTGCTTCGCTAATAATTGAAAATTAGTTTTCAAGGGCGGTGTTTTCTGTGTTCCGGCAATCATGTATTCTGTGGTTCCGGTAGCTAAACGAGAAGTCTTGACAGCCAGTATTATTCTAAATTAGAATAGTCCCCACCTAATAATAGCCTCGTAATTTAATCTAACTAGAATAAAAAAAACCTTTTTATACGAGTAATATATTTGACGGCTCCGTAGCTAAGTTGGTAGTAACCCTGCCTGCAAAGCGAGGGGTCCCTGGTTCGATTCCCGGCCGGGGCAGATTTTGTGTAAACATAAAGTTTGTTCTCGGGTCTTGGATGTTTGTGATGTGTATCTGTGTGTGTCCATGCCACCTGCGACACAGAGAATCCTAGTGCGGGGGTATCAGTGTAAGCGTTTATTTATTTATTATTAATAGTGAAGAAAAGAATAGCATAGTTAACGGCTCCTACTGTTCGTACGTTACGACTAAAGCGGAAGGGTTCGAACATCCGCATTATAATTTGGTTATGGATCTGTTTGATGTAGGTGCGAAAGGAGAGAGATTGTCTTGAAAAAATAGACCTTTTAGATATTAAGTCGAATCTTCGCTTTCTAGCCTAAACGAGATTAATTTATTAATCTGAAACCGTATCCGACGTAACAAAGAAAATGGTTTTGCAGGAACTCATTATGCTTTTTTGTACTTTTTATGTTGGTGTTGGAATATTATCTGACACGTGAATTTTCTGGTGTCCAACCAACTGATATTTTTTATGTTATTTGGTAACGAGACGAGCTGGTCGTTTGCCTGATGGTAAGCATAATGCCGGGTGCTACCCAGAACGTTGAAACACAAAGGCCTGCGCGGCACTGCAGTGCGCTCGTTACCCTGAGACATTAGGTATTAGAAAGAAAGAAATGCTGGATACTCTGCTCATCAAACCGGAACACAGTAATGCTTGCACACTACTGCTTGGCGGCAGACTTCACGAGCAAAGCGGTGGTAACAACCCAGATGAACGCTTGCAGAAGAGTTAGTCCTGGAATTCATTTCTGAAGAATGAATGATTGAATGTGGTCAAGGTGAATTTGCTAAACCTTTAATGGCTTTCTCAAAATCGGCTGCTAAAACTCATCGATACATATCAAGCTCCAAGCACATGCTTGGAGATAGGTGTGGATGGTAACGGAGTTATAAAATGCTCATCATCGATTAACGGATCGTTATGCGACTCCACTAGACTTTGGCTTCCATATGTCAAAACTGTATAGAATTTTGACGTATGGAAGCGTGAGTCCACGCTTAGATTCGTCTCTGAATCTCAGCCTAAGCCTTCATCATTTCAAACGTTACGTAAAACAAAACTTCTTGAAGTCATAAAGGTAATGTCCCACAGACATAACAAATACTCGAACAAAGACGTGTTGATGTTATGAATTAATAAACCCGCACAAGCGCTGAGAAGTCGTGATGAATGGAAGGATACTCGCGGCGACTTAGACAGGTACTGTGTGGCCACGAATCATACGATTATTACATTAAAACGCATCGAGTGTAAGCCGACTAGAACTATAACTGCCATTGCAGACTAAATGAGAGAGTGCGGGCAAAGCCTGGTGAGCAGTGTGAAGCGAACTAGTACGGACGTCACGATGCACGATGAAAGCCAACAAGCAAATGAGAGTTTCAAGCTTGTATAAACTCTTGTGTTTTTTAATTTGAATTTTGATGTTGATATTTGGGTAATCCACTGGCTGTCGGTACATCAAAGAAAACGATAATTGAACAGACGTGTGGACGCCCACATTTTTGCCTCGCTGACTCCCGTTTGTGTGGTCTGTACCCGGCATACTGCGAGTGTCAGAAAAGAAAGCGAACGTGAGTGCATACTCATCAGTATTGATAAGTGACTAAGACAGAAACCGCTTGTTGGTAACTTTACGTTCGTCCAAATCTCTTGCTGGTAATTGATATGATTATTTTTGAAGGGTTATTCCGTTTATCCCCACCAGCTTCGTCCCTCCAGTGGGGAGAAAGGGAAAAATAAAAAATATTTTGGTAAGGAAGGCGCAAGTTTGTTAAGAGTTTGGATCACGGTACTCATGGTTATTGATCCCTAATAAAATGAATCTTATTTTATCTACCAAGCGTCAGTGGATTAAAAATTTATGGGGTTTTTTTAAGGACTATTCTTTTTCCATGGCACTTTTACAGCATTACTAAAGGTTGGGAAAGTGGCCTAGAACTTCCTACCTAGAACGACCCTAGGTACCTAAAACCTAGAAGGAGCTCAACAGTCAGCCCTAACTGCAGTTCTTATGTATCTCGCTTTTTTTATAGCCCCGCACTGACAGCGAGACAGCGGGGAGATATCTCAGACACTTCCGCGCGCCCACATTGTGTGGCGCCGTATTTCATCGCTCGCAGTGGAATCCTATTATCTACTTATAATTAAGTTGCTGCATTTACATGGTTAGCGATATGTTAGTCAAGAAGACTGTCGTCTGTTCTATTGCATGAGAGAATGCAGACATTTGGTTTAAGAAGTTCTACAGATGATACAGAAAGGATTTCAATTTCATAATAACTTCAAGCGATTGTGGCTCTATGTTGTAGTGAAATTGCCTACCGATTGGTTGAGGGTTCGAATCCTAGAACGAGCTTGAGCTTTCTGATGTGTAGCATAAAAACGTGATGTGGCACGTGATGCACAATTTTTAACACATCTTTTATTACCTTCACTTCTAACTGAATGGAATATTGGAATTGAATTTTAATCACTGTTTTAGGTCGATTATTGAGTAAATACTCTATCAGAACCGTGTTTACTCCTCACAGGAAAATCAGTCAAAGTCTGCGTTCTCCGAAAGATACACTACCATTTCAACATCCTGGAGTCTATAAAGTTGACTGTAGTTGCGGAAGTTCGTATATTGGGCAGACAAAACGAACTGTATCATGTCGCATTAAGGAGCACATTAAAGCCGTGAAGAACAACGATATCAATAAGTCTGCTATAGCGGAACATCTGCTAGACTCAGGTCCTAATCACTGGATCGAGCTCCACAAACCACGTATTCTGTCGACTGAACGCCATTATATACCGAGAATGGTCAAGGAAGCCATAGAAATATCTCGACATAAAACCTTCAATCGGGAAGATGGTTTTAAATTGTCCAGTGCGTGGAATCCGGTGATTAGTTTACTTAAAAATATATCACAGCCTTTTAATGACTCTAAAAAACGTAATAGTGATATCGTGAGTGTGTTTTGTCGTGACTTTCGAGTGAGTTCCGGTGGTGCGCGCAATAAACGACTGAGAAAGCGGGTAGACAGATTTGTCTGCTCGTAATTTTTTTTTTTTTTTTTTTGTCAACAAACCACCCGCAGTCTCGCCAGTATTCCCGTGAACATGATGCTTGCAACAGCGTCGAAATATCGGGTGCTCATCGTTCAATAATAATCACGGTAAATATCCCGTTATAATGTGTGAATTGAATTTTAATGTACTTCTAATTAGTCGATATCAATATGACACTTTGTATGTTTATTTATTTATTTATTTATTTATTTATTTATTTATTGCACACATACATTCAACTTATACTAAGCGTAAACATATGCACCCTGTTAGGAGGGCGTTGATTTTATGTAGTTTGGATGATAAGAGGTACAATAATTTGGTATCAAGAAGCTGATCTGATGATGGAGGAAGTGGAACTCTTCGGTGGCTACCAGTAAACTCCTCGAGTTTGGGCTCATATGATTCGTTTTGATTTGAGTCCAATAGATTGTAAGTACTTTGTGTAGAGGGTCTGATTATGGAGCCAGGAGCAAGGCTGTTTTTTAATTTGTAAAACTACAAATAATTATTAGTATTATATTAGTGCTAACTATCACTCTCAAGGTGAAAGTCTGCTGCCGAGGACATATTGTGTTTCAGGAGCCGACCTAGAGAATCACAGAATAAAAAATACAGAATAGCAGATGTAAGTAGTATTTGTGCGTGTCATACTTGGTTCGCTGCTGCAATTTCATTCTTGTAGAAGATATACTTTGGTTGCATAACAGCGTTTTCTTTGCAGCTGAAGCTTGTAAGAAAGCAGAAGATAACATTTCCGTATTTTTAAGTAAGAAAAATACCTTTGAAACTGCTCTGGAACGGCACAGTGAAGAGATCCAGATTGTTCTAGACGTAGCGTCGTATATCATGGCCGTCACTCTGACAGTGTGCACAACCCTGAGCCCGCCTTTTAGCAGGAAACACATTAATTTGGGTTGTATTCATGGTGAAGGAAATGCTTTCACTCAAGATATAGGTAACAGTTTCCATGCCATAACGTGCAATTGAATTGATAACTCAAACTTGAGGCTTGCTTGAGTTCCAACAGGGGAATTAATTATATTGAAAGTAAGTCATTACCGGCTAGCACCTACTCGTAGACTTCTTTCTTTATATACATTACTTTCTGCCATAATACTGTTAGTAGATTGTCTACTATGGAAAATAATTGCTTTAAAAAAGTGACGAAACGAATTCAGTGACAAACTACTGAAGCGGTTTATACATGACGGATATCGGAGGTGAATAACATAAAAAATATATACACTGAACGGAGAACCTTCTCCTTTTTTGGAAGTCGGTTAAAAATGGTAAAGCGTGGGCTTGTGTCGTACTCGAAGTTCACCAAATTGGAAATTAACAATGTTCGCTAGCTCACTAGTTAGTTCGCTAGCTCTGACAGCAGATGTCAAAAGGCTCATCCTTATCCTTATCCAACTAATATTATAAATGCGAAAGTGTGTTTTTCTGTTTGTTGGATTATTGGTTTGTTGGTTTGTCCTTTCACTCAGCAATGGACCAATGGATCGACGTGATTTTTTCGCATAGATATATCGTTTATGGACCGGAAAGTAACATAGGTTACTTTATATCCGGAAAAAGTGCACAGTTCCTGTGGTAACGCGGGTGAAAACCGCGGGCAGAAGCTAATACTATAATAAATGCGAAAGTGTGTTTGTATATTTGTTGGTTTATCCTTCTTTCACACAGCAACGGAACAACAAATAGACGCGATTTATTGCATAGATTATAGTTTATGGACCGGATAGTAACATAGGCTCTTTTTATCCCCGAAAAATGCACGGTTCGTATGGGAACACGGATAAAACCATAGGCAAAAGCTAGTTTAAAATAATTTGAAGTTGAAGCTACTCAAAAGCTAGTAAATGAACCGGTTAATGAGTTGAACCTAGTTTATAGTTGAACTTTGGTTTAAAATGGTTCGTGAAGACCGAGAATATTAACTGCGAAATTTTTAGGGTTTATTAAAAACTTTCCGTGCTCTTTTCCATTGTGTACGTACCTACCTACCTACCTACCTACCTACCTAATTATGAGGTAATGGAGTGTACATATTATTGCCATAACTATAAATATAAGCTAAAATCAAAGAAAAATACACATGCCGTCGATAATAATCGACTAATAAATAATTACAACATATAAATTTAAAAGTTATTGATGAGGAAACAATAAATAGTAAAAAAATGCGACTCAAACTACACACGCAATAGTTATTTGGAAAACACGCAAACACAAATTACTTCGTAAAAAACACATTTATAAAGTAAAAAAGTTGGTGTTTTTATCAGATTTATTACTTTAGTTTTTTTTTAAGATAAGATAAGATAAGATAAATTTTATTTGTATAAAACATGAGTATTATACCAACTTTAAATTATATAAGTGGGTACATCGATGTTATAGTCATTACAGGTTCATCATGTTTTGCCTCATATGTAGGCGTACAAATTGAGAGGCGGACTGTCATTTTTAAGTTACATATTCTGAAACAAACTTCAATAATTTCAAATACAATAATAAAAAAAAAAACATTCTTTTTAATTAAATTAATGATTTAACTTTTTTTTTTACAAGTATAAAAATGTCAAAAAAGAAGTTTTAATGTCAAAACAAAGACGCCAAATTAGTAATACAAAATACTGCATACAATAATAACTAAAGTCATTATTAAAATTTATCCTTGAGGAAGTCATTAATACTATAATAACATTTGTCAATTAAAAGCTTTCTAAATCTTTTTTTAAATAAATTGGTACCTAACTCTTTGTAGCTATTGGGAATTTTGTTATATATAATTGGTGCCATACACACTACACTATAGCGCATAAGTGCAGTTTTAGACTGATGTAAACAAAGTCTATTACCATCACGTCGGTTTCTTGTAACAATGTCAGATAATTTTGGAAAAAGTTGAGGATAGTTTTTGACAAATAAAGAAATTTCCATGATATATAGGGACGGAAGTGTAAGAATACTATGTTTTGTAAAATACGGTACACAAGAATCAGTCATCTGAAGGCCAAACATGGCCCTAATACAGCGTTTTTGCATTTTAAAAACTATTTGTTTATCGGTAGAATTACCCCAAAAGATGACACCGTATCTGAGAGCAGACTCAATCAAGCCGTAATAGGCAGATAGAAGGGCGTCGGTGTTTATGGTAGTAGCAAGCTTGTGTAGTGCATATGTTAAACTACTGATTTTTTTACATAATCCTTCTATATGTTTCTTCCAGTTTAACTTCTTATCAATTATGAGTCCAAGAAATTTAGTCATGTCAACTTGATTAATTGTATTATTATTATATATTAAATTTATGTCAGATAAGTTTGGTGATCTTTGGTTGAAATGTACTATATTTGTTTTATCTAAATTAATTTTCAAATTATTATTATCGAGCCATGAAATAACAGATGTCAAGGAATTATTAATGTCAGATTCATAGGTGTCAACTTGTTTACAGGCTATAGTAATTGTACTATCATCTGCAAACAGCGACATGGGTTGAACAGTTACATTTGGCAAATCATTTATGTAGATAATAAATAAAAGTGGACCAAGAACGCTACCCTGTGGGACCCCATATAGCACATTACGCTCTTTAGATTTAAATGTTTCTTCTTGTTTTGTTTTATAATTTAATCTAGTAATTTCAGTAAATTGTATTCTGTCGGTGAGGTATGATTGAATTAAGCCCAAAACATTTCCCCGAATCCCATAAGCTTCAAGCTTTGACGTTAAAATTGTGTGATCCACATAGTCAAATGCTTGAGTCATATCACAGAACACCGCACATATCGGAGAAGTTATGTTCATGTGTGAATATATAGTCTTTATAAAATTAAAAATGGCCAAATTCATTGTTTTATTTTTTCGGAACCCGTGTTGTTCTCTGCATAATATATCCTTTTTTTCAAGATAGGTATAAATTTCACTATAAAGATATTTTTCAAATATTTTAGAGATTATTGATATTAATGCTATGGGTCTGTAATACTCCATAAGTTCTTTATTTTCTTTTTTAAATAATGGTTTTACAATTGTAGTTTTTAAAGCTGTTGGGAATGTGCCACTTGATATACATAAATTAAGTATATAACTTAAATGAGGGCATATATATTGATTTATACACTTCAATATCTTAGTTGATATGCCGTCATGGCCGACACTATTAGTGTTTTTTAAATTCCTTATAATTTTTTCAATGTCTTGAGGTACACTAGGGGCCAAGAAAATTGAGTCTTTCTGGTGATTAATACGTGAGGCAATTTTCTTGCCAGCGCCAGGTATTGGCTTAATTTTGTCAACGAAATAGTCATTAAAGGCATTGGCAATTTTATAAGGCGCTGTTATATATTCGTTGTTTCGTTTTATAGTTGTAATTGATTCTTTAGGTATATTCAATCTCGCTCCATTAATAATCTGCCACGCTGTTTTTGATTTATTGTCGGAAGTTTTTATCTTGTAGTTGTTTTGTGCGCGTTTCGTTAGATGTATAATTTTTCGTAATAATTTAGAATATTTAAAAAACCGGTCTTTATTTGCTTTAGTTGATTTTAATCTGTATTTCCAAAGAAGTTCCCTTTTTCTTTTACTACAAATCTTAATGCCACGTGAAACCCACTTTGTTGTTTTACTAACTCTATAAGTGACACACCTAAATGGGAAGCACAAGTCATAGAATAGTTTGAAATGCTGAATAAAAACATTATACGCTGTATTAGGATCAGCAGAGTTGTACATTTCATCAAACGATAGACTCTCTAAGCACCTTTTGAACTTATCTATGTTTTCAGAAGAATAGTCACGTTGTTTTCTGCGCCATACTTTGAGTAAAAAATGTTTCTGAACTGGAAATTTTATTAATTGAGCAGTGTGATCAGATAAGGCGAATTCTAACACTTCAGTCTTACATTGATTTTTGTGATTGTGTGCGAAATTGTCAATGCAGGTTTTGCTTACCAGTCTTGTTGGTTTTTTTAAAGCTAGTTTCAAATTATAATTCATTAATAAACATTCAAAGTCGAGAGTTAGATTATTTGTTTTCAATATATCTATATTAAAATCGCCACCTACAATAATATGATTATAGTTCTTGCTCGAAATTAGTTTTAGTAACTTTTCAAACTTATTGAAAAACATATTTAATTGATCTGGTTTAGGTACTCTATACAAACAGACAACAACAGCCTTGTACAATGTCAGCTCAACCGCACAACATTCAAAGACATTGGGTAGTGAAAGATCCCTCACTTCTTTTAGTTCTTTCCAACGGTGTCCATTTTTCACCATAATACACGCTCCACCCCTCTTACTGCTAGCTCGACTAAAACATGTAGCCATAGAGTAGTTGGGTATGTTTAGAAAACGTTCGTAGCCAGCCATCATAAAGTGCTCAGTTATGCACAATACGTCTACATGAATAGTTCTTTCGCAAAGTTCATCCAGACTTATCACAAGAGCGTCTGCTTTATTAATCAAACCTGCTATGTTTTGGTGTAGAACATGGATATATTGAGTCACGAAAAAATGTTGACCGGGTTTGATTCTCTTCGCCTATATTTTCGTGTGTATTCACATTATTCAGATCTCTATTAAAGTGTTGAATATTCAATAAGCATTTTTTTAAGTTACCAAATATAGTTCTCATGCCATTATCATTAATTGTGCCAAAATATTTATGGAACATTGTTTGATCATACTTTAAATTTTTGTTTGAATCCAATATATATGCATATTTATGTGTCAATCCATCCAGATATAATAGGTTATTAAAAGTTTCTACTCTACGATTAAACATATATTTGCTAATGCATCCGTATTTGAAAGTTGGAAGGCAAATTATGATGTTTGTGTTTTTTATATTCTGTAATGTCTCTTGAATGTCCTTTATTAAAATAAAATAATCAGTTTCTGTTCTAAAATCTTCTTCTCCTATTATTATTATGCAAAAATCATCCATTGTGAATTCTGTTAATTTTATGTCTATTCCTTTTATTAATTCTCTGACGTTACCATTTGGTATAAGGTAATGGCATAGGTCAGAGTAATTTTTTAGGGTGTTTTCTGCAATTGAAAGTATATTATTGTGTTTATTACAACTTAAAATGCATATCTTATGAGGATTAATCTGTTTTGGACTGTTTGGTTTTAGTTTAAGATCTGTTGTATCTATTATTTCATGCGAGATGCTTGATTGCTTAGGATCCTTGCTAGTTGTTATTCTTGCTTTCCCTGTTTTAGGTAATTCAGTTCTCGTATTATACTTAGAAGGCGTCTTTTTAGGTGTTATTCTCAATTTAGCAGGGCTACTAGTAATTTTTTTTAGTAACTCATTTTTCTTTAATAGTTCTTCATTTGTACGTCTTAAGTTATTGTTTTCTAATGATAATGATTCAATTTCTGTATGAGAAATTTTTAACTGTAGTTCAAGTGCTTCTACTCGTTCAGTAAGTTTCTTAACTTTGTCCAAATCTTCGTCAGATATCTCTGGCAAGCTAGTGGTTGTCCCATCTAAGGTCTCCGAAAGGATCTCGCAGGCCGTTTGGTCCATTGAATCGGATTGAGTGCGTTTTCGACGAAATGTAATGTTTTCCAGAAAATTCATTTTTGGTATCGATTATTGTGTTTAGTCGATTATTGTCTATGACTGATTAGTCAAATCGGTTGTTCAGTTATTAAGATTCTTCACTGGCAACATCGTATTGACAGATGAAATATGAATGCAAATGAGTCATGCATAATGTAAACAAACCAACGAATATATCTTAAAATGTTTAAAGCTTCGTTTATGGTTACTATCGTGTCGTGTAACGCGTTTTAAGTACTCACGAGTTTAAATCAGTGGTCTTCATATCATGTGCTTGGATGTTTGAAATATCTCAATACTTATTGTGGCTTAGTTCAAATCAGTTTCCTTATTTATTAATTACACTTTGTGAATTCATTCACAAACGATATCACATGTCTGTAACACTATTAGGCAAATATTATATACTTTTTAATATCATTATGACGAAAATAATTATTTAAAATACAAATTAACATAGAAACACTCCGTTACGTGACAGTGTTGCCACACCTCAAAATCTAGTTAAATCAGCACAAGCCAATTAAAATAAAAAAGATATGTTTACAACATAACAAACCAATTCAATTAATTTACAAATAACAAAGTATAAGTAAACGAAGTATTTTTTTTACTATACAAATAAATAAAATTGAAGTGTCTGTTTGTAATATCAAAATAACCGCTTTTTTCTAAATGCATATTATGTAAGTATATACGGTACCTATAACAAAACAACCATTTTTTAAATTTTTGTCTGTCTGTCTGTTTGTTCCGGGTAATCTCCGAAACGGCTGGACCTATTTTGACGGGTGTTTCACTGGCAGATAGCTATATAAGGATTATAAGGAGTAACTTAGGCGGCTACTTTTATTTTAGAAAAAGAATTAAGGGTCCGCGCAAAAAAATAAAAACCATGAAATCCAATATCTCCGCGCGGGTGAAACCGCGGGCAGTAGCTAGTGTGAAATAAATATCTTTAATACATCCTTAAAAAAGTGAAAAACGAGTCTGAAAAAATAAGCTCCGAATGGTATCACAGGCAAATGAGATGTGATTTGAGATCTTCAAATGTTGCTTGAGACAGGCGACGCGGCGCGGCTTGGGGCGGCGTGGTGCGGCGGCATAGCGGGGTCGCTGCGTATACTTTGCGCATAGTGGTGTCACGTCGACGATCACCTTAATCTCACCTTTAATCTCACCTTGGTCCAATACAAACTCCAAACAACTTCTTCACTGTGACAATTTTGCAAAATTTCTCCGTTCAATTAATTCATCTCGCGAAATAAATGGACCGATAAGGACTCGGGTTGAATAACATTTTGTGGCTGATATTTAAATATTATTCCCTAGGGTTAATTTTATAAAAGTTAATTTACAATGACAACGCTGGTGGGAATATTTTTTGTTTCACAAGTATGTTTCATGATACCGAATATTGTTAGTATTTTTTACGCTTGTTAGGTTATCGTTCTAGTCAAGCGGCATTTTCTTCGAAGTGATTATCGCTGTCGATAGTACAAAAGCCAAAAATGTAGGGCGTTTCTCCATAGTTACTATGGTCTTCTTTTTCTTAGTGTATTATTGATTCCATTCTTTTTAATCAAATTTGCCAAATAGGTCGCTAGAGTGTCCGCACCCCGTTTACGTCTCGTAAGTATTTCATCGTGCAGGTAATAGGGCACGAGGGACTGGAGAAAAGATGAGACATACTCTAGTTCTCGTGTCCACAAAGGTTGCAGTGGGATTCGTCCATTGACGCATAATAATAGGCCGACCGCCCAGCGACCGACTCCGGGGAGACTTCCAAATTAGCCACTGTATACAGGGTGAGTGTAAATTGGTATATTATCCCGGAAGGGGGTGATTAGGACTATTTTGAAAATTATCACTAGAGACGGCTCCGTAGCTAAGTTGGTAGTAACCCTGCCTGCAAAGCGAGGGGTCCCGGGTTCGATTCCCGGCCGGGGCCGATTTTGTGTAAGCATAAAGTTTGTTCTCGGGTCTTGGATGTTTGTGATGTGTATCTGTATGTGTCCATGCCACCTGCGACACAGGGAATCCTAGTGCGGGGGTATGACTGTGTAAGAGTTAAAAAACAAAATTACCATGTATACTGTTTGATTTAAGTTTCCGATATTTTGTTCCATTCTTCCATGATCATGGCGTTTGCAACAGCGGCTAAATATCGGAAACTCACAAAGACTATAAACTAAATAATCTGTGGAAACTCAAATCAAACAATATACATGGTAAATATCCCGTTTCTAGTGATAATTTTCAGTTCTCCCGTGATCATGGCGTTTGCAACAGCGCCGAAATATCGGAAACTCAAATCAAACAATATACATGGTAAATATCCCGTTTCTAGTGATAATTTTCAAAGTGTTGATGACCATGACAGTTTAAAAAGATTAGGACTATGGTTGACAACAAGTTGTGAGAACCTCTCTTGAAAATAAGTCATTCCAATTTTCCATATAGAAAAATTTACTTAACTTCAAACGTGAAGTTCCACCAAGCCACACTAGGCCAGCTTGGTGGATTATGGCCCATACCTCTCTCTCTGAGAGAAGGCCGATATCCCAGCAGTGGGAGCGTAAGAGGCTGATAATGTAAACTTATTGTATTATAGTACAGGAATGCTTTTGGCCGTGTCTTTTCCGACCAGTATATTTCGCTGTTTCAGAGTCTGTTTCTTACGTTATTGAGATTTGGTATGTGGCACGTCGGCCCAGTAGCCAACATCAATGATGATCACAACGGTTTTAATCTTCTTATCACGGCTTGGACTCAGATAGCCAGTCCATCAATCAATTATTTCAACCTTAGCCAATCGTAACGCTCCCCTTAGAGGCTGATAATGAAACGTGAAGTGCGCGGCATTTTCTGGATTTTTTCTAAGTCTGTTTTAATCAACTTCATCATTTAACAAAGCTCAACATAGTTCAACCGAATCAACTGATTAGGGCTGCCCGGAAATACTGTAGTAGAATAATGACGTAAATTTCAAATTCACTTTGTTCAATAAAAAAATCCGAATTTCAATAAGTCCTAAGACAAATGTCATTGAGCTCCAGGAGTACATTGACCCCTTTCAGGATAACACACCAATTCAAACTCAGCCTGTATAAGTATATTGTAGGTTTTAGTGAGTTGAGACCTGTGAGCGAGGTTCTTGACTTGTTTCTGTCGAAACGAGTTTTCCTGAAGATGTAACTCAGATAATGGAATTTGTTACATCGGACACAAACAAGACAATATAGATAGATAAACCCTTTATTGAATCAAAACTTTCTTTATTATTGTCAAAAACTACGAGCAGTAAACTAAATGGAAAAAAACCTTCAAAAAATATGAGAATAAACTAAAAGAATTAACCGCGATGTATGTAGTCATTTTCTATAACCAGCTAGCTTTCTTTCTCCTACTTGATGGGATCCTATGTGAATGAGGCGATCGGGTTTTTCCCTGATGGTAAGCTTAACACCAGCGTATAACAATAATTCCAGAGTCACTCAAAATTTTGAAACACTAAGGCTGAGATTCAGAAACGAATCTAAGCGTGGACTCACGCTTCCATACGTCAAAATTCTATACAGTTTTGACATAAGGAAGCCAAAGTCTACGCTTAGAATCGTCTCTGAATCTTAGACCTGCATGGCTCTGCAGTAAAGACGTTACCTTGCGACATTAGGTACTGAATTATTTGCTCATTTCAGTAAGTAAAAACTTTGTGATGTCACCCATGATATACAATACAGTATCTAAATAGACATTAAACTCTTAAAGATACACACAATACGGCAAAGGTCCAAAATACACATCAAGACGTTTTGGTCCTTATTATGTTTACATGCCCTTAACGTAACCTTGTAAGTTACGTACAATACGGACTAGGGGATAAAGGGTTGTAAGACAGCAAAATGTGCCCGTGAGGCGAGTGACTGGAACCACTGGGAAATCACTAAACGAGCCAAAATGCGTTACCTCACCGTCATAAAGTCAGGCACAGATGGTGCGGTTTTTTCACGCTTGAAAGAAACATGAAGATGTTTTTCTTGAAAGAAAGATGTGGAAAATGTTTCTTAGATATCATAAAGTAGAACAATTTAAATGATAAATTTGAAAATGCATCAGGCTTTTGTATTTTTTTAATTAAGTACCTACCTATATATAATTGTGAAGGGAAATGGCGATGCAAAATAAAAGCGATGCATTGATGGAACGGTGATAGGTCAAAAGGCTTTCCACTTATGTTTTTTATGGTCTCGGGAACACGGGTTCTACAGGGTTCAGCTTTTTAATTCCTTATAAATAGCCTTTATAATTATTTTTTTAGCCTAACGGTCAAATGACCTTTATGATCTGATTTATGACATACATCTTATCTAACTTAGGTCAAAGATGATAATCATCTTAGATACATAGATAGAAAGGTGCTTATCTTCTATGATTCGCTAACTCTTTACCCAAACTCTCCAGTGGAACTTAATATCAATAAAATCTTTTTTTGTTTACTTAAATATTTGAAGAGTATATAGACACGGCACTCTCTTATTCTGACTTTTAAAAATTGTAGGCTTTTCTCCATATTCTAAGAAACTTGAATATTGCATGCTCTGAACTCTCCCTTATGACCCGCACCAAAAGAAAAAGATATTTTTGTAGCTATCTTTTCACGTTGCTCTAGGCACAATATAATGAAGGTTTGACAACCAAGTTCTTATTATATTATACCCTAGGGCATTCGACAATAGGCTTATTATTTGTATAGATGTTTTTTGTCAATATTAGCTATCGTAACAATATTTATTCGGACGTAATTATTTTTATGCTGACATTTGAGTGAGTTGACGTAGTTCCAGATATGTCTCCTTTGACGTGTGTAAGGTCT
This sequence comes from Crocallis elinguaria, assembly GCA_907269065.1. Classification (NCBI taxonomy): domain Eukaryota; kingdom Metazoa; phylum Arthropoda; class Insecta; order Lepidoptera; family Geometridae; genus Crocallis; species Crocallis elinguaria. The sequence continues at coordinate 1,482,131 of OU026079.1, read as the reverse complement.
TTTACGTTAACAACAGAACAATAGATTGACGTGATTTTTAGGACTGGACCGGAGAGTAACATATGCTACTTGCTTGTTAGTGGTAGGACTAACTCTTCTGAGAGCGTCCGTCTGGGTTGTTACCACCGCTTTGTGAGTGAAGTCTGCCGCCAAGCAGTAGTGTGCAAGCATTACTGTGTTCCGGTTTGATGAGCAGAGTTGCCAGTGAAATTACTGAGCTTATGAGACTTAATACCTAATGTCTCAGGGTAACGAGCGCACTGCAGTGCCGCGCAGGCCTTTGTGTTTCAAAGTTCTGGGTGGCACTGCAATTGTTATGGGCCGTCGTTATGCTTACCATCAGGCAAACTATCGGCTCGTCTCGTTACCAAATAACATAAAAAAACCCGAAAAAATGCACGGTATTTCTGTGGGAACGTGGATGAAACTGAGGGCAGAAGCTAGTAATATACAGTGCAGTTTTTTTTGCTAGGGTACAATTTTATTAGTATACTAATAGTGATCCGATCGCTAATCAATTACATGTATCGAATTTGAATTTCTATTTAACTATATCATTGGTTGGTGAACCGTCAATCTTGTTTACATTAGACGGCTCCGTAGCTAAGTTGGTAGTAACCCTGCCTGCAAAGCGAGGGGTCCCGGGTTCGATTCCCGGCCGGGGCAGATTTTGTGTAAGCATAAAGTTTGTTCTCGGGTCTTGGATGTTTGTGATGTGTATCTATGTGTGTCCTTGCCACCTGCGACACAGGGAATCCTAGTGCAGGGGTATGAGTGTGTAAGCGTTTATTTATTATTTATTTATTAATTAGACTATTAAGAGAATCTCCACCATGATACTCATGCTTGCATCCGACTTCAAGTGTAAATTTTTATCACCACTTCAAAGCAAGCATCTAAAAGCCAAGGAGAACATAACCAGCTTTTTTGACTTTAGACGTCAACGTGATTTCGGAATACCGCAACGTCGCTCGGGGTCGGGCGTGAAGTTTAAATGAACCTCACTTTTGCTTTTACCGAGCAGGTAAGAGAGAAAAAGTTAAGTTAAAGGCGAAAAGCGGGATGGAGAGCGTTGATGTGTAGGTGGTTAAGGCCTGTTCAGACCTTCGCGTTATTAACTACCGTCTGCGGTAGAGATACTGACTGCACAAAACTTCTTACACATACGGGCGATTTGTCAAATTGGACGATATTTTGACAGTTGTAAAACTTTTTTTTTTAACGGGTTAAATGCTAAAACTAAATTCAGACCTGTCAAACATTTTGCATCCCTTTCTCGTGTTAGTTATTGGAAAGAGAAAACGAACCTAAAATTAGGTTAAGTTCTGAGGCGCCAGAATCGACACTTCAATTAAGTACCTATTTTTTACATATTTAGAACGAGAATCGATTAGGTACCAAGTATTATGAAAGTATTGTTTTCAACAGTGAATAATAATTAACAATGAGTGTGTGACAACACATTTTTATGTTAAGAGTGGTAGCTATTTGAGCCCTAGAAAAAATCTCTGCTAAAATTATAATAATTACACATCCGTAAGTTTATATCTTGGCTCTTAAAATTTAGGACTTCAAAAATAATCCGCACCGACTTTGAAAAGTCGACACAAACGAGTGCGCACTTACTGACTTCAGAAACTCTGAACCCAAGTTTACAATAAACTTGTTCACAAGTGAGAGAGAATCAGTCAGCGGCTGTCGTCAAACTTCACCCCTCAACGGTAAAGGGTTGACTTACATATAGGTTTGAAGTTTGATGAGCTTCCTCCGGTACTATTAACACCTACTAGACATAAGTTTGTAAAGAAATTAAAATCAGCCTGTAAAATTTCTTTTAAAAAGCAGGAAACGACCGCATAACGCGATATATGAAATTTCATCCCCCATTCCTAACCCTTACGAGTGATATTTTTTCATAAAATTAATAAAAGATGATTTATTGAGGTTTACCCTACTCATGAAAAAATCATTTAAATCGGTTAACAATTGGCGTAAATAACGAGCAACATCGCCAAAAAAAATTACAGACGATTTGAGTGACCTTTTTTAACTTAGTTAAAAATATTTAAGTCACGAGTGGCTAAGGTTGAAATAATTAATAATAAAAATAAAATAAATAAATAATTGATTGATCGTTGTAACCATAATTGAAGTTGGCTGCTGGGCCGACGTACCACATGCCAAATTTCAATAACATAAGAAACAGATTCGTATTCAGCTAAATACACTGGTCGGGAAAGACACGGCCAAAAGCATTCCTGCACTAATAGTTTACATTATCAGCCTCTTACGCTCCCACTGCTGGAATACCGGCCTTCTCTCAGAGCGAGAGTTATGGGCCATAATCCACCACGCGGGCCCAGTCCTCGAATTTGGTGGTTCTTGAACATGCGGGTTTCCTCACGATGTTTTCCTTCACCGTTTTAAAGCGAGTATGAATAATCCGCTCATAACTTGATATAAATCATTGGTGAGGGCCGAATCGAGATTTGAACTATGGTGCGTCGGATTGAAAGTCGCACAAGTTCCCGCTCGGCCACACTCGCTCTTCGGCCAGTTCGCACTGATTCAATTATAACTAGTAGTTCATTTAGCACTCGTGTTTGTGTTTGTGCAAGTTCGTTACTTCAGCACGCGAGTTCAGACTCAGCCCGTGTGTCACCAACATTAAACTCGCTTTATTATTTTCACACGGATTTTGTTTATGATGAAGTTTTCATCAGAATTTCAGCTTTCACTTCGCGTCGTACTCTTTGCTTCGTGTTGTACGTACCCTTCGCTTCGTTTCAGAGGGCTGAGGCTCGTGTGGTTTTAGAGAAAGTTGTTAATTAAATGTTTTGAAGACGACTCCCGCTCAAAGTAGAGATTGTTCATGAGTTCTGTGATTATTTAGTGAAACCACTAACATCGGGCTACTTTAAAACTTCTAGAACTTAATAATATACTTTTAATAGAGGTCAACACTCAAACGTTATTTATTCATGTAGATATAATTATTACATGTTGTAATGACTTTCTTGACAAAGAGCCACAACTATTAGTAGAACCCATCGAAGTTTTGACCCGCTCAAATGATGCATTACTCATCTGCGGCGCAAGTACGGAAGTCGGTTCGATAAATTTGTCGAATCGAAAAACTCGATAAATTTATCGAATGTTGCGAGTACCGAAATCTGTTCGTAAAGTATTGTAGTAGCTCTATATTCTATATTCGACCTAGCTTTTCGATAACTTTTTTCGATTGTATCGAGGCTCGATAAATTATATAAAATGTCGATAAAACCCACTTTATCGATTTGAACTGTCAATTTTATCGATCGAAAAGATCCGTACTTGTGCCGCTGATCTGATAGCACTTAACAATTGACGCGATCTCGAATAAATTCTTCGAATATTACTATTGTCCGGTCCAGAAATAAATTGTAATTTACTTCTGCTCGGCCAGGTAAGAAGAAATGCTTATATAATTATCACTACCGGCCGATATATTAATCTCTAATTGTGTCCGGTCCAATTAAGTAACAAACCAGAGGACTATATTATCAATCACATATCGTAAAGGTGAGACACACCGCAATATCGTGTGATCACAGCAGGTGGCGTGTCGTGTATTCGTTCCCTTTGATCTTTGCTCATTAAATGCAAATGTTGCTCGATACTGAGTGTAATTGCAAGTCGGATCCGATCGAGTGTAATGAGTACGCTGAGTTTAACGATTTTCACCAAGGCCTGAGTGTGTTTCGGGATGAAAATACACTGCAAAACTCGGTTGATTCATGAAATGCGATGAAAAAATGAAATTTCGTTTTCATACTCGCTGTTAGACTGCTTATATAGCTGCTGAAGGTACTTGAAGCATAAGAGATAGCCCAATCTACTCAAAATACTACCAGAATAATAGAGATACTATAAGCAAAGCATGAGATATATCCAAACAACTCGAGCGCCTCCAATTATAACTATTTCTCTCAAAATTAACTATATAATATAAGTATTGCCTGACATTGGGCCACCGAACGAAGCCAGTAACGCCGAGCCAAAAGCTGAGGAGGTGGCCGCGATTGTGGATTATCTCCCGTGCTTACTTGACCACAAACGCCGGCTTCTCCCCGCCCACATAGAATAGACAGAGAATAAAAAGGGTGCTTGGGCACTTATATAGGCCGTCAAAAAGCGCCCAAAAGGCTACTTCTCTCTATTTTATGGCTGCGTCCAACGGCTACGTCTAGTATCCGTGTTCGTTGGCCCAATGTGCTGCTGCTCTAAGTGTCTGTTAGCCCACATTAGGTGATCTTAAAGATCATTTCTTATTTCCTCTATAGGCTCCATAGCCGAAAGTATTAGCCCGCTGAAGGGCACATATTTTGAGGAATCAGTCTGGATTACAAAAGCTGAGACCTCGTTTAGGCAAATATAGAGTAGGAACGCTCAACAGACAAAAGATGTCCAATTGAAGAAGACTGGTTGGTGGTTGAAGCAGTTGGATTAGAAAAGCTGAAGATCCGCGTCAGATGCGTCCACTTTAAGTCCACAAGATAAGATAAGTTAAAGAAATAAATATTATTATATTATTATTATATTACTTTAAAAGTCTAACAGTGGAAGAGTACTTACAGCAAAATATAACGAAGATCAGATATTTGACCAACGACTAAACATGGAAAACAGAAAAAAAATGGTTGATTTCATTTTCAAATTTCGCAATAGCTAAATCAATCCTATTTTTAAAAATTATCTCTAAATTTAGTGCTAAGCTTTGATCATGTTCGACATTTTATGATCAAAGGTCTTTTAAGGTTTTGATGGCAACGTCTCGTGTGAACTTCATTTTAGCAGCGAAGATAATCTTGTTTGTGGTTTGACTTTGACACGTTAAATTTTGTTTAAGAAAAACAAAAGACTGGCGACGATGAGATATTAAAATAAGAATTTGCTCTTTGATAAATATTCAGCCTAAGGGCGAGATCTATGGAGTAAATTATATATTAGCTTGGGCCGGCGTTATGCTTACCATCAGGCGAACGACCAGCTCGTCTCGTTTCCAACAACATAAAAAAGCTCATATTTTATATCTGCTCATCGCAGTTTCCAAAACTACTTACTGCACACTTTCTTATACATCTTAGTGTCATCTTGTTTCTTGTTTAATATATAGGTTGCGTTTTTATTTTTATATAATAACCTGAATTTCTGAAGCGGCCCTAATGGAAGACCAGCGCCGGTCGAATTTCTGCAAACGCTGAGTTGGAACCGGTTCGTGGCATACTATAGGTAACACAATTGTATTTTTACTTCATTGTGGTAATTATAGCTGCGCTTTAATTCCGTACTTAATTTTGTAGTTAGTAGCTGCGAATAATTCTTTCAAAAAAATTAATGTAATTTTCTTAACTAACCGAATGGTATTTTGTTCCAAACTGCTCATATTTTTAAAATCTTGATAGTTTATCTAATTAATTATAGTCTAAGTGATGATGCGGTTGAAGATGATAAACTAAACCTGGAATGGGAACTGATGACGAGAGCTGATGTACAGTTGTACACACCGTGCTTGGTGATATAAGATTTTCATCTTCATAGTGGTCGCTATAGATATCATTAAAAAATGATGTAGGGCATCATCATACTGTGTTTGCATCACGATGATTTCCAACCAAAAGCTCAACAAAAATTCGACTAAGTTTTGAACCACTTCTGATAATATTTTGAGAGTTACCACGTATCCTAACTCTGCACCCTCCACGTTTAACCTCCAAAAAATCCCTTTATCTCCCAAGAACCGTCACTTATCCCAAAATATTTATAGTTATCCCGATAAGAACGCAGCTCCGGGATAAACTCCGCTCCGTACAACGAAGGTTTTTACTGCTTTAGCTTCTCCTATATTCGCGTCTCTAATTCTGGATCATAAATTAATTGTCTTTATTCCTTTTATTACAGACTCTGGGCTCTCCGAAATGTTAGGATACCTGTGAGATAGCGACATAAAGCTGAGTAAGTGTTAATAGTATTCATAAAAATAAATTGTTAGTAGTTTCTGAGTAGAATATACCATAGTCTATCAGAATCAAATTTGGACATTTGGATCTTACTAGTGTTGCAAAATTGTGTTGCTCATGAATACTATATTTATTGTATTCATTAGCTGAAAGACGTTTACCATTGAACAGGCTGAAAAGGCCTCATCAACGCTGGTATGGGCTTTGTAAACATACTACAAGCATCAGACCACGCGAAACAAGTATTTCATACCTGTTAATATTGTGATGTTAAAATAATATTACCTGAACGTTTACATGTGAAACTCCTCTGCAAAGAAAACAAACGCAAATGCATTTGTTTTCTTTGCAAATTACTATCTGCTGCTCGCAGTTTCACCCGTGTGGAGATTTCCACAAGAACCATGCATTTTCTTGGAAAAAAAGTAGACAGTACAACTGTTTTTAAACTATCTCTAAAAACACGACAATTCATTGTTCTATTACTACGACAAAGGATATACCAAACCAACAAACACACATTCGCATATATAATAGTACCTATTATATGTGTAGGTATTCGTAAACGTCTGTATTAGTTTTTTTTTAAGTTAGCATTATTTTATAGCCTCAATTGTAATTAGATTGTTGTAGTTTGGAGATTATTTTTAGACAGTTGTTAAAATATTTCCAAAAGACACGTCCAATTCTACCCTCGTATTTCGTTATTTTAATCAACGCAAAGGTACTCAAAACTAGTCCAAACCCCAAATGATTGGTCTATTATTAAACATTTCCAACAAAGCTAATGTGAGACGTTAGTTAGTTATACGAGGGATCACACACACACAACTTCAGTTGTTTATAACGTCCCTAAAGAGCTGTGATTGCTGCGTTACATACTTCATTGACGAGACAACTTTACTAAACGCGGACCGAATAACATTCGACTTTATTACGTCATACATAGGAACCAAGTGGTAGGCAAATATATTTTGGTATTGCAGTAAGCAACAGTTCACTATTCTAGGCACGATTTGCTCGCGACACGGGTAATAACGGGGAGTGAGAGGCTGACGATCTAACTTGCGATCAGTTGTAATACAATTGTTGTTAAAAAATACATAGGTACGAAATTTGTTTATACCCGTAAAGTGGCAGTTATCCCTTTTTGGCTGGGACACATTGAAATTTGTAACTGTGTGTATGTGCGTGGCGCAGTATCATATATACAATGATGTTATACTAACAAAGCCCCTAAAATCGATTATTTATTTATTTAATTATTATTGCACACATACATTCAATATGCACCCTGTTAGGAGGGCATTGCAAACTTAAATTAGGTACTTAGTTAACAATATAAAATAAGAACTAAAAGCTAATAGAGGCTTAGCAAGTAGGTAATTCTAAGACTTAGAGCTTGAGATCATAATGAAGTATATAAGTATATTTTTACCCTCTATTATTTTTAATGTGACTCTTGCATAATTTACACTCTAATATAACATCTACAAGATTTAAATACTTGTTTTACACAAAATGATCCATGCTGATAACTTGATTAGGTATAACTTTTATTAATATTCACATAAATGTTTTATTTATTTAAATGATCCTGCGCTTAGATCTTAACAATAAGCAATTGAGAACGATTATACTTTTTGTAGTACCAAAATGACAAGCACGCAAATATTTGTTATCGCTTTTTATTCATTGCAAACTTTAGTAGATATTATCGACCAGTTGTGAAAATTGCTGGCTGAATAGATTTTCTTAAATCATAGCTAAGACCACTCCGGATAAAGCTACCTTTCAAATTAAAAAAAAACTGTTCATCCGTTAAGGAGCTATGATACCACAGACAGATATACAAATTAAACTTATTTACTTAACTTAGCACCCCTGTTTGCGTCAGGGGTTACAAACACTTTAGCAACCGACTTGTAAAGAGAGTATAGGGTACTTCAGCAACCGGTTGCCGTAAATAATTACATCATAACGTTTCGCAGGGTGTTCGGGGGAAGTATGGGCAAGTAGGTAGTCTAATGACCATCGCTCTTTAAAGATCGCTGCGGATCCTCCGGGAGCTCTCACTAGCTGTCCTAAATAACAAATAAGGTTGCAATGGCGTGGTGAAACTCATTTGCAATAGTGTTTAACCCTCATATGATTATTAATTTAAGGAGGTGGATTTCAAAATGTGATGTCATCGACGCGGCCCTAACGGAAGACCAGCGCCGCCATACGCTGAGTTGGGACCGGTTCGTAGGTAACATTTTGTGAGTAGGGGAAGCAGGGGGAATGCCGTTCACTTAAGGAAGAATCTTTGTACTGGCTATATTTTTAACTATATTTTAAAATTAGGGCGCAATAAGTAAGGTTCATTTATTCAGTAATCAGCACTTTGACACAAAACTTATGAAACTTTCAGTAATAATTAGTAATTAAGCATTTATAAAAAAACAGGTTTGAGCGCCATTACCCCTTGCTATGGGTAATAGCGCTCAGGTAATGGGGTTATGACGCTCAATCCTGTGTGTATGAACAAAACGAATAACTTCAATTCTGGCTTTGTCTTTGTATTCTCAAGCCTTGCACCCCATCAATTTTTGCCACAATCTGCTGTTTTGATGCTTGTATCAAAGTTAGTTTTTATATTATGAAGCTCAGCGTATTTGTAAAACAAGCTTGCGTAAATCTGCTATGGTCAGCCATTGTATAGCGATTCCAGAAGCTTAAATTGTCCAGCTACATCTCGTTCTTGTTGTTGATTAATAATTGGTTTACGTCCTAGTTATGGACTGCTCATATTTTCATTTTTCAGCCTATCTCTCAATGTGGTAAGCGGGATATTGTGTGTTTTAGCTGTTTCTCTTTTTGACATCCCCTTTTCAACTGCAGTTTTTGCATTGAGCAGGTTTTATTCACTCCAAGCCGCTTTTGCGGTGGTTCTGGACCAATTTTTGGGCATATGTGAAAAAAAATCACCTTAGGGTAATGGCGTTCACTGTGAGCGGTATAACCCCAAACGACCGTTATGCTTTTGGATTAAAATTTTACGTCAATGGGTTAAAATGTATCACAAATCTTTACACTGTTGCTAAACACAATAGATAACTACCTAAATAAATAATAGTAATAATAGAAAAGTATCGAAATATTGGACTTACCGCTAAAAAGATTAGGCCAAAAATTATATGAGTTCGATCGAAAACAAACATGAGTGATTTACTTTCTGTCACTGCTAAAGGAATGGCAAAAGATGTCACTGCCTGCTCGCGCGTCACACCCCCCACGCTTCGCACTGCGTCCCGTGTTTCTACGCATTGTGTTTTCTGAGTTATAGGTGTGAGCGGCATTACCCAGTGAGCGGCGTTACCCCTGCTTCCCCTACGTTTTTCTTTTATGGCTGATTCGAGTAGATTTGTTTTTATAAATTTTTGCTACGAATAATTAATAATTTGTTATTCCTTTTTGTATTTTCAAATGATGAGTATTCCACTTTTTACCGAATAGGTTTTTAAATGGTAATATTGAAAGTGTCAGCCTTTTTTTGAAATTCTTTGTTTTCCGAATTCTTATTTTTTCCATATTAGGAGTTTTCCGAATTATAGATGGCACGAACTCTTCTTTTTTCGAAATTGTACAGTTCGATACACAAAGTCACAATAAATAAATCGATTGAGATTATATAATTGAGAAGTGTATAGAAATAAATAAAGTAGCTTTAAGTTTATATTACTAAAACCAATGTTGTAATTAGCTGTTAGTTTTACGAAGAAAATAAAATAGAATAACTTCACGTAGAGTGCAATTTATAAATAGGTATACCACGCGGGCGAAGCCGCGGTCGGACGCTAGTATGCAGCCTGCATTTGGTAACAAACGATAACTTGTTTGTTTTTTCTACTTAATGTGCACCACGGAAGTTATATTTTAATTGTTATTGTATTTAAGCTCTTCAATTTTCAAGTATTTTTTATTTACTTATATGGTAGAGTTAATTGTTGAAATTTTCGTGAACATTATAAATTGTTAAAAACCGGCTATAACTCACGTCATTTGTTGATATTCTCGCCGCGTGCACTCCCTGAGGAAGAGCGTCTCGGACACGCTCGAAACCTAGGTCGACAATATCGACAATTGACGTGAGTTATAACCGGTTTTTAACAATTTATAATAAGTTAATTGAGTTCAATTCAGTCATAAAACATGATTAGGCACCTAGGGTTTTACCACAAAAAAATTAAATACACGTTAAACCTGTATTTAATTGAACACTGTTTAACGCCAAACCTGCCTTTATAGTCGCGCGATTAAATATGAGCAACCACAAATCTTCATTTAAGTAGCGTCTAACCGTTGTCTAACACCTCTGTTGTGACATTTGTAATCAGTTTTGACGTTTATCTTTAGACGCTGTCTAGCTAAACAGGCGTCTAAAAATGATTTTTTTTGTGGTAACACTGCTACCTACTTTCTTTATTGTTCCACATAATTAGCAAATGCAACGTAAAATAGTAAAGGGTTTAGTTTTATTCCATCTGCATCACATAAGTGGAATTATTACTGTACTGAGGACTGATTGCTACAAATCAGCATGAATAATAAGAAATCGTATTAGTTCTCTATTTTTCCGATAGATGGCGCAAAAATCAAATCATGTCGAAAGAACTACCGCGCTGCCTGAAAAATGAAAATGTCATCAACAAATCGTTCGTATTTAATTTTTTTTTTTTTTTTTTTTTTTTTTTTGGCTCCACGCGACTTGCGTATTTAGCCAGTGTCAAGTTATAGTATTTAATTTTATAAATAGTAATGGTACGAATAACTTCTGTCAGCGGTGTCTCACGCGTGGTATACCTATTACACATCAGGTTAAAAATTAAGTAGCTTACAGAAATAGCAAAAAAAATATTTATTATGGGACTAGTGACCCCAGACTTTAGCGGTAACAAACAAACTTTACCTCCTTTGAAAAGAAGTACTATTTTAATTACCGGACCATGGTCCTCTCTGCGGTAGTTACGTGCTTGTGATGATGGCTCAATTTATGCGGGTTTATATTAGCACGACTATTATGCGAGTTTCGATATTAAATAACCAGAAACCGAAGTAGGTACGTGAGGTAGGTAGTAGGAGGTAGCAGGTAGGATTGTCTAAGTGCAACAGATCAAACCAACATGATAGCATACTTGTATCATAATTTACTATTAGTAACGTGTATGGCCACCTGGAATAATACTTAGACAGAGGAATACGAATACCTATGCTTATGGCGTCTCCCATCGTTGCTGTAATAAGCGAAAAATATTTATTAGGTACAGCGCCCCCTTCCGGGTAATCTCCGAAACGGCTCCACCGATTTTGACGGGACTTTCACTGGCGGATAGCTGATGTTACAAGGAGTAACTTACGCTACTTTTATTTTAGAAAATGAACTAAGGTTCCGCGAAAAAAATAAAACCTATGATTTCCAATACCTCCGCGCGGATAAAACCGCGAGCAGCACCTATTTTATAATAAGTTTATTTGTGAAGTTTATGACGCGTCTTATTGTGAAATCTAAAAAAAGTCTATAAAACTTAAAACGTTTTGCTTGCCTCTTCCTGTTGACGGCAATATTTGAAGAGAATTCTACTTCAGAATAGACGCGTTTGAAGTCAGAGTTGATTCTATTTTTACGAATAATTTAGTGCTTGGTAACTTTACCATTTTTGTTAAATCGAAACAAAACTATACTAAAACAAAATCGTGGTTTTTGTTATTGTGATGATTATATGTATTTATGTACTGATTAATTAGGTATCTTAAAAATCCTAACACTATATTATGAAGTGAAAGTTTAATTTTTTTAATAGATAGGTATAAAAATAGGAATAAAAATGATAGTACTAGGTCTGTTTTGGACGTTAGTAATTTATATTGTAAGCATACTTTGGAAGAGAAGGAAATTGTATGGACTACATGAAGTACTTAAAAACGAGACATGGTGTCTACCTATTTTGGGAAACTCACTTCTATTCCTTGGCGACGATGAAGGTAAGTCTAATTGGAGTTTTTTTTTTTAATTTCATTTTGGGCAAATGCTAATTTGATATGCTAGCGTTTAACCAGTAACTCGCCTGATCTTAAACTCTCTATCTTCTTAAATCTTTCTTAAACCTGTATAACCACAGTAGTTATGTGTTTTGTGTTTCATGCAACTACCCAATTATTAAGTTAAATTTACCTATTATAGTTAATTTAGTAAAAAATGCTGTAATAAAAATATATTACATGCATAAAATTATATTGTATGCTCCAATAATGACTGCTAGTTCACTTTTTACCACTGCAATAAATATTATGACTATAAAATATTGTGGTATAAAAAGATTCTGATCTCACTTTTAATCATGTAGTAGAAACGCTCTTTAGAAAAACACTATTTAATAAAAAAAAATATGATTTTTTGGTTAAATCTTTTTCTCGCTGTAGTTTCTTGTGTATGTCTTTTCATTTGGAAGGAAAGGAAATGGGTTTCGATGTACAGACAGTTAAGTTGTCACCCGGGGAACTGGCCAGGTTTTGGAAACGCGTATCTATTAACATCCGGCAATGAGGGTATGTAGACTGAAATCCTCGTATCTATGGAATCAGAACCTACAAGGAGTTCCTATCTAAATCAAAAATTGGAACAAGCTTGCAAGCGTCAACGCTAACCCGCAATCGTGAGAATCAAACCCGCTAAAGAAGTCGACCCATCGAATCCACCTTATAGGCTTCTCAATAATGTCTATAGTATCTCCCAGTATAAATCATGTCTATAGTAGGTTGGGACCACGTTCCGTTTGGTCCCAGCTAATGAACAGTACCAGGTCCACTCGGACTCTGGCCCTGCGGGTGCCGTAACAGCTGGCTAAGGGAATATCGAGGGAAGTGATCACCGGTATAAAGGCACCTGCCAAGCGTGGTGTACTATGGCAAATTCATTTATGAGACTCCCGGTCTATATTCAGCGGTGGACGTCTCCTGGCCTATGTTGATGATTAAAGTACGAACAAACTTACCTACTGCTTCTACAATGCGCCTTGGGGCTTACAGACTAGACTGCCAATGGTGTTGATTCTGTCATCTCGTACCTAAACCTGTTTTTAGTTTTAATCTCTCTTTCTAAATTAAAACATGAGAAAGAGATGAAACATATTTTAGAGCTCCCAAATTAATTCACTACAAATTAATTCGCTTGCGTCTAGTGTAAATTGAATGGCAATGAATTTAGTGGCGTCTAATTTATCAAGGGTGGAAGATATTTTACAGTTCTAAAACTAAATTCAGATGTGTTAAACATGTTCCATCTTTTTCTCATGATATGTATCGGAAAGAGACAGAGAGAGAGCGATCCTAAAATTAGGTTTAGGTATGAAACTACAGAATCAACCAAACCAGTGTAGCAAAAACCCACATATTTAGCTGCTGATAAGGTAGTGATATTTTTTTTGTTACAGATCGGATGAAAGCCTTGCAGCGGTTTGGCAGGTACGCCATCAAGCAAGGTGGCTTGACCAGCTTGTGGTTGGGGCCGAGATACTTCATAGGTAAGTGCCCGTTTCTTTTATATAATTTAGTTTTTAGTAATTTTTCGTCTAGAAAATGGGGACTGGCTTCCAAATGTAACGGCCTGTATATACCGATAGGTGCTTGATGACTGATTTTAAACTTGAGGTTTTTAGCTACCCATGCTAGCACTAGAAAGACATTACCAATATGCTATGGTTGGGTAGTTAAAATGATGTTTGTCTGAAAAAGTTCCAAGCTCATTATAGGATTCTAGTCGTCAACCTACAGATCGGCGGCAGGATCCACTACCACTGAGCAATCCTAACACCTCTTCAAATTCTTGTTACCACACTCATATAAGTAGGTACTTGCTTCAATAATGTGTTTTTTAATGTTTGTTATGCGTATATAAGCCATCCGTACCTGGTAACATCAACTGTGGTGGTTTATCAGAAAACCAGAGTCGTTTTCGGGTACTCGACTCATGTGCTGAGATAAATCCGTTTTGGCGCCATAGGTACAGAAGAATGTGTGCTTCTGTTCCAATATGTTTTTAATATTTGTGCGTCAGATAAATTATTTTACTTTCTTTCTTTCATATAACCAGTAGTTGACCACCACAATGTTAAGAGCCAGAGGTCCAGATAATCTGGACACTCGTAAGCTCGTAATTAGCTTATTAAAATCTCTCTTACTTTAACTTTTAGTCATTGATTAGGAAGTTCTCGAAGTTTTTAGACCAAAATTGTGTTTTGTTTCAGTGATAGCAGACGCAAATGTCGCTGAAATAGTACTGAAATCATGTCTCCAGAAGGACGACGCAGTGAACATCGCCCAAGAGCTGTTTGGAAACGGCAGTATATTCACAAATTATATAGGGTATCAGATAGACATGTCGCCTACATCCGTCGCTAGACACGAGCTCTCGTCTCTGATTGGCTGAAGCAAAAAGATGTATGACATTTTTTTAATTTTTTATTTTACGTTTACCTAAGCTAATGCAATATTCTAATATCGAGCAGCCTTCACTTCATTATTTAATATTACCTAACCTACTTCATTAAAATTCAGTAAAACAACGTTTTTGTATTCAATCATTTATTTTTCTTTTTCAATTTTTTCTCATATTTGTTCAGAGCTTTGCTTTGCATTGCTGGAATTACAGTCCTTTTCTCAGCGTATTGGTGGTCATCAGTACAGTGCATGGTTTCTGGAAAACGAAGATTAATAAATCGAAAATTGAATGTATATAATATGAATGATTTATTAGGAACGTAACTGAAATGTGGGTACTAGCTTACCATTAGTTTCAAGAGATAATGAAATCCCACTGCGAATTGCCGATTGTATAAATAAAGTAGGATAAGCACTGCTCAGTAGATATGATTTCATGTCACGAATCGTGCCTCAACATGTTTGGGACACATTTGTAGATCAGTGAGCTCTTTCGCACTCGCAAAGAATCGCAGTTGATGGCAACCAATCACTTTTGGAACCTTTCCTCGCTTTTGGGTAACTTGTGTAAAATACAGGCATCTCGAGGGCTTACGCAGCCCGGTACACATCATTTGTGATACATTTCGAAAAATTAATCAAACAAGTTGATTGCTATAGATGTGGAAAAGAAAATAGACGAAAATTAATCGATGCACAGCTACCAATTCACTCAACACAACGACAACAATATATAATATTGAAATTTAAGATATAATTTATTTAATAATGACAGTACAATGACAATAAGTATGAGTGGTCTGCAAAGAGGTTTTAATGTGTTATGACGACGACAATGACTTCAAATCGTAACAAATATGGCGGCGGCTCTAAAGATGACGTTAAGAGGTGGGGAGTGAAGTGAGCGGGGGGTGCAAAATGTCATATGTCTTTTTGCTGTGACGTTTCTCGTGTCTAGTGTTTTTCTTAGACAGATTTATACCCGTGGTATATTTGCGCCTCGTGAGTACCAAAGCTGTATATTTTTTATAATTTATTTCTTGACCTGGATACATAGTCCTTAAGTCGCAATATTAGAAACAATTTTCGCAAACAAACAAACAAAACCTTATTATAATCTATACAAATAAATAAAATTGAAGTGTCTGTTTGTAATATCAAAATAACAGCTTTTTACTAAATGCATATGAAAGTATATACGGTACCTATACTGCCCTCCTAAGCATAAACAGCGCAAGTGCATGTCGGTAAGTTTCGATAAAAACGCACTTAAAGTTTTTTTTGCGTATTTTCATTGTAACACAAAATATTATTGAAATATTGTAAAAAAAATATTTTCTGCAATACCTATTGGTGCATAATATTCGTCAGTATTCATCGCATGTCCTTCGCAAGTAGTGAACCGTAGGCTACCATACGCTGTTAATCCTTAGGAAAAATATAAAAATATGTCACTTACGTTTTTTATGCTTAACATTGCATAGGTAATTCCTTTTCTATCAAATAAATGAAAAAACGGGTAATTGATCCAAATAGATCTCATTACGTAGATTCCGAATATGTATATAACTCATTTTGGCCAAAACTGTCGATTGCGCTGTTTATGGTTAGGAGGGCAGTATAACAAAACAACCATTTTTAATTATTTTTTTTGTGTCTGTCTGTTTGTTCCGGATAATCTCCGAAACAACTGGGGCGATTTTCACTGGCAGATAACTGATATTATAAGGAGTAACTTCGGCTAGTTTTATTTTAGAAAAAGAATTAAGTTTCCGTGCAAAAAAATAAAAACCATAAAATCCAATATCTCCGCGTGGGTGTAACCGCGGGCAGCAGCTAGTATAGAATAGAATAACATGCCGCCTCCATGTATTTCCTAGCTCTGTAGTATCAAATGAAGCTTTGACGAGCATAATACTGTAAGCCCAAATGACTTTAGTCAATTACAAGCTCGATTTAAAAAAAAAACTAAAGTAAGAGTTTGTTTTTATTTTAGTCCAAATCTGGCGTCCCCGGCGGAAAATAATCGCGCCCACGTTCAGCATGAAGAATCTTAACCAGTTTGTAGAGGTGTTCTCAGAGCAGAGCTGCACCATGGTGGAACTACTGAAGGTAGCAGCAGGGAAGGGGACATTCTCTGTGTGGAAATATCTTACTACGTATACTATGGATTCGGTTTGCGGTAAATCCTTTTTTAGCAAAACAAATAGTTTATCAAACTGTTTTGCAAGTATTTTGGAATACTCAGTTATCACACACTATTGGTCTTACCACAAAAACATTGAACACACCTTAAACCTGTGTTAAACAGCGTTTAACTACTAAATATGCCTTAGTCGCCTGTTTAAATATGAGCAACCACCAACCTTGATTTAAGTAGTGTCTAAACGTTGTTTAACTTCATTCTGTTGTGACATTTCTAATCATTCTAGACATTGTCTAGCTAAACAGGCTTCTTAAAGTGTTTTTTTGTGGTAACATGGTATGGGTAGGAGTAAAGCAGACGAAAACTGTAAAAAAAATGCAAAAACTATAAGTAGTACCTAGGTATGTATATATTGTTGTCTGTAAAGAGGTTGGTACGGTGCCGATCCCATTTTACTTTGGGTCGGTGCCGCACCTGATGTATGTATGTCATACCTTGTCTCTTTATCTATTTGATCTTAAGTGACGATGTGTTTGGTGAATATGCTAAGTCTAAATTAAAACTGGATCTCAAGCTGCCGGATTAAGTTTCGTCTCATTTACTCAATAATATCACTGACTGCTTTTCTCGTGTGAACTTTTGCTTGCCGGCAGACTATATAGTACCCACCCAGATGTCCACTTTGACATTGTTACTTATCAGCGAGTTTAAAAATAAATCGGGCACTTAATCGTGAAAGTTTATTTCAGGAGCGCTCCTGCCATGGGGCCCAAAATAATGAATTTTTAGTTTATATTCGTTGTGGTCAGAATCGACACTGGGAGTTAAAGTGGACGCCCAGCGTCACCCCGACCACCCCTTCCTGGAGGCGTTCGACCAGCACTGTCAGATGGGCGCGGCGAGGCTCGTCCAGCCTCCGATTGCACAAAAGGCTTACACCTACTTCCCAATCTATAAAACGTATATGAAACATATCTATTGTATGTGGGATTTTGTAGATTCGGTAAGTTTCTAAAACCCAGCACTCACGAGACGTCCAATCATACACCGTCCAAATAGATTCATCCCAATGGACGACGTTCATTTATATAGCCCACTGATGATCGATCCAGGGCATACCTGAGTTCGAATCCCAGCTATACCCAGCATCAATGTCTGAATTTCAAGGTGAAGGTAAACATTGTGAGAAAACCTGAGAAAACCCGCATTTTACACGACATTAGGGGAAATGTGAAATACCGTACCTACACTACAAACTTTTGAATGCTTGAAGCTGGAAATATATCTGTAGAAAGAAAGAAAAACGAAATTAATTATTCCGAAGAGCATCTTGTATATCAAGAACTACATGTTATAATTTTATCTTTTCAGATTGTGAAAAATAAGCGCAATGATTTGATTGAAAAAGGGATGAAAATACAACAAAACAGTAATATTAGTGAGTTTCACGTTTTAGCTTCATCTAATTACCAGTTGGTGCAATTATCTGGAAGATTCCGCTATTTAACAATAAGATCACCTATTACTTTAAATTTTATATACTTTACTTTTGACTGAAAAAAGAAACAACTAAAACCGATAGAAGTTTATTAAACCAATCTAGACTAATACGAGTATTATAAAGAGGTAAAGTTTGTTTGCTTGTTTGTTACCTCTCTCACCTCTCTCTGGAACCATTCTCCAAGAAAAATTTACTATTAAGGCTAGCAGCTGAGTACTTACCTACTATAGTAGGCTTTTTGCATCTTATCCAAATTCTGCGAAGCTGCGGGCAGTTGCTAGTGTGTAATAATAGCGGCAACGCAAAATCTTAGATTGAAAGAAAATTTGTCGATAGAAAATTTTAATAATTTTCCTTTATTTATTTGAGTAGAAGAATAACTTAATGCTAAATAGTAAATAGATGGTGAGTATGGCATAGAAGCAATTTAGAACATAAAAGAAAGGGAAAGAAATATTATACTATACTTACATAATCGTACACAACTACGCATTACGTACACCGATTGAAAGGACCAATACTTATACATAAATATCCTTATCCCTGAGCAATGATTACAAAACAAGTAAAATTACCTTACAGATGTTAAAAAAGAAAAGCCATCTCCAAGAACATTCCTAGAACTGTTCATCGAGTCCTCGGGAGGAGCGTCAGGGTTCACAGACCTGGAACTGAGGGAGGAGACCCTGGTACTGCTTTTGGCTGGAACTGACACTTCGGCTGTGGGGTCTGCCTTCACCTGCCTCATGCTGGCCAGGCACCCTGATGTGCAGGAGAAGGTTTATAAGGAGTGAGTTGACAAAAGAAAAATATTCCTGAATATAGATTTTATCTCAGTTGCTCGGAAATATCTTCATTATTTCGAAAAAAATTAGATACGTCAACTCTTTTTGCAACAAAATAACATGCTAACAATCTCCGACATGACAGTAATAATAATATCTGGACGGTATGTTTTTTAAATTATTCTTGAAGTGCAAGCGAGGTTTTTGTGTACACACTAACAGTGTACATGGTGTACAACAGTATATTATCAACACCCTTTAAGAAGCACCCATTTTAAATCCTATAGTTATTGAGATACGGCTTTGAATCGCTTGGTTAGTTGTTCCAGAAGTATTAGGGGTTCAGAAGTATCATCGCATACCACATTATAGACCATGGCTCGTGCTTGAATTTTCAAACTTTGTTATTATACTGTTGCCTGAAACCTGAAGTGTCCCAGTGGAAGACAGAGGCCTTCCCTCCTTACACTTTTTTCGATCTTGGGCTGTGGTCCTGTCAGACGGGCATCAAGGTCACCTCACCAACTCCTTTTGGGCCTGTCGTGAAGCCTCTGACGAGGGACCCAGTCGGTTGTTATTTCGGTTCAAAGTTCCATCGGCATGCGGCTTATGCCCGGCTCAGTCCCATTTCAGCATAGCAGCCATATATGTTACGTCTGTGATTTTTTTTTACACATTTTTTTATTTATATCCAGGGTAAAAGATGTGTTTGGAGACTCTGTAGGACCAATCATTGCGACAGACCTACCCAAACTAAAGTACCTCGAGGCTGTAGTTAAAGAAACACTGCGGCTTTATCCACCAGTTCCGGTCATCGTCAGAAAAGTTGAGAAAGACTTGCAGTTGCGTAAGTACCTATCTCAGTACTTCAGAATGTGCCGAAGATTTATAATGGAGTGTCGTGCTGACGGGTGTGTAAAGTTGTTATATATGGCGTGAACTCTGTGCACCATGGATTAGGAAGTAAGCTTCTCGGTGCTGAAAAAACCCGTCATTTTGATAGTAGCTCAAATTTTCATAAGACAATTGGGTAATCTATCTGGAAGCAATAAAATCGGTCTTTCTCATACCCCTGCACAAGTATTGCTTATGTCGCAGGGACACAGATACACTACACAAACGACGATATTTACTACAACAATTATGTTTTGTTTAGTGTACATGTACACTGTATTATGTATAATTACTGTGTAATTATGTATAATTTCAATTCTGTTGTATACTAGTTAGTGATGTCACCCAAACGGTACCAACAGGAGACTATCGTTGGTTGGATGACCAACATTACGCTTAGTTAGGGCTGATTTGTGACAATTGGTTGTTTTTTCTTATCTATTTCTAACGGTAATCATTCACACATTCAAGCTGTCACAAATAAAGGTTTTCCTTTCTTTTCTTTCATACACCCAAGACCTGAGAATAAACTTTATATTCACCATATACAGTGTGCTCCGGCCGGGAATCGTACTCCCTCGCTTTGCAGGCAGGGTAACTAAATAAAAATTGGCTGCCAGATTACGCATTTAAATTTGACAGTGATAGAGAAGAGAGACTGGTTAAGAAGTCGATATGAATTTAACAGTGATAGAGAAGGGAAACTGTTTAAGAAGTCGATTATTGTCACCATGCTAAAGTTGCATCATGATGTTTTTCTTCGAGAAAACGATTTCTACTCTTTCGTCTTTTTGTACTTGGTGTCCAATAAATAATTAATATTAATGATAAAAATTCAATAAATTTAATATCTTTTGCAGCGTCAGGAGTAACCCTAGTAAAAGGAACATCGTTGATGATAAACATCTGGGCGGTCCACCGCAACCCGACGTACTGGGGCGAAGACGTGAATCTGTTCCGACCTGACCGCTTCATTGAGTCCGCTCTCCCTCACACGGCGGCGTTTATACCCTTCTCACATGGACCCAGGTCTTGTCTAGGTGAGGATAATAGATTAATATCAACCATCAGCCGGAAGACGTCAACTGCTGAACTCAAAATTTAAATAGGACTTGCTCTCGAGTTCGCTCTTGTTCGTAAATTTATAATTTGCCAATGAATATAAAATAGTCTTTACACGCCGTATGAACCCAGAAAATCATTTAAAAATTTGAAGCGCAATTTTTGTGATGTATTTATTTATGTGAACATCCGCTAGTGTCGGTTAACACTATAAAATATATTTCATAAAGTTTAAATAATGCAAAATCCCTCGCCATTTGATTGGTACTGTAACGTATCACAATGGAGTAGGCAATCGCTTCAAAGCGGGTCTGCTAGATGGAGCTACCGCTTGTAAGCCGAAAAGGAAATACATCATATCAAGAATTTTGCTGTCAGCATCGATTGCTCCCATAGCCTAGTGGTTAAGGTGTCTGGCCCGGACGCAGGTTCGAATCCTGTTGGAAACGAAATTTTTGTGATGTATATATTTATGTGAACATCCGCTAGTGTCGGTTAACACTATAAAATATATTTCATAACATTTAAAAATTGTTTCAATTTCCTTCTCCAGGTTACCAATACGCAATGATGTCAATGAAAACAGCGATAGCGAACCTCGTCCGGCACTACCGCATCCTGCCGACTGCGCCAGTCGGCGACAGAGACGCGCCGCTGCGGGTCAAATTCGACATTATGATGAAACACGTCGGGAATTTCGAGCTGCAAGTGGAAACTAGGACGTAGATAGATATGATTACATAAATATTAGGATTGTACAGAAATGTAATACAAATTATTAGAAAGCTAGCTAGTTTTCTAGTACCTGGTTAGCTACGATCCTTAAATAGGTTCATGGTCGTAGGGTATTTTCTAGTGGGCACCTGACCTACCACACTTGTAATATATTTTTTTTTGCTGTATTTCGCTACCGGAGTCACTCCCACTGTCGATAATAACTTAAAGAAATTACGGCGACTAAGGTGGATTCCAATTTTGAAAAAGAAATATGTAGACAATTGTATTATAGACTTTACAGTCTTCCGCAGTGTATTATAACATCGCCTTTGCGTGTTAGTTGGTTTGGCAAATCGAGTCTAGATCAATCGTTAGTAACCATAGCTATCGCGTTGTTCTGTACCATTAAGAGCAAGAAAACGAAAGTGACAGCTCAGATTATATGATTACTATTACTCGTAGTAGCATATTATTATTTATTTATCAGCCTCATCTGCTGCCACTGCTGGGATACCGGCCTTCTCTCAGAGAGAGAGGTATGGGCCATAATCCACCACGCGGGCCCAGTGCCGCTTGGTGGATGTCACATGTCGTCGAATTTTGTGGTTCTTGAACATGCCGGTTTCCTCGCGATGTTTTCCTTCACCGTTTTAGAGCGAGTGTGAATAAAATAGTAGCATGGTAGGTATGACATAAAGTAATCCAGTTTTTACAGAGCAGTTGAACTAAATACAGTTACAATAAATATTACCTACATTCGTGGCGATTATAATTATTACCAATTATTTGGTTGCAAGGAGAATTAAACAAAAGAATCAGAGTAATCAAGAAACAATAGTATTTTATACTACATATAAGTATAAAAACAATTATATAGTTTTAACTAAAGGTATTAAGTATTTAGTAGAAAGAGCGAGGGATTAGATGATGATATTATGAAGTAAATGAAACTTTAAAGACGTGATCATTTGAGTTTTATTTTAAATGTGTTGTATTTACCCTACTATATTCTTTTTCGAACCAGTTCGCTCCATCCTAAGCTTGTCTAGTATAAATCGGATTATGCGGTAAAACCACCGTAATGCACTATCATTTTACCCTTCTCCTCAGCACTTTTGTCTAATTTGCGAGGAAATCTATACAAATACCTACATAAAATTTAAGTGTCTGTTTGTAATAACAAAATAACAGCTTTTTACCAAATATATATGAAAGTTTATACGGTACCTATAACAAAACAACCATTTTTAACATTTTTGTCTGTCTGTCTGTTTGTTCCGGGTAATCTCCGAAACGGAGACTGACGGGACTTTCACTGGCAGATAGCTGATGTTACAAGGAGTAACTTAGGCTACTTTTATCTTAGAAAAAGAATTAGGGTTTCCGCGCAAAAAAATAAAAACCTTGAAATCGAATATCTCCGCGCGGGTGAAACCGCGGGCAGCAGCTAGTATTAAGTATATAAATTATTCAAGAAAAAACATCCACCAACACCAACACAGTGTCTTATTTTCATTCGCGCCAATTGGGACGTGCTGGGTTTTTGTTCTTTCTTAAACATTTGAAAAGGAAAGTGTATTCAGCCTCTAGAATAATAAATATCTTGTACCTAAAAGCAACTTTGTGTTAGTCTGTACTTAAAAAAATCTCGCTTGAACTCCAATAGTAATTGAAAATAAAGTAATTTCCTATTATTGTAGTGTTGAAAATTGCTGGCGCGTTATTATTATTTCGTTGCGTCCCAAAAAGAGCCGAATGACGTATTCTTTTTTTTAAATTTCACAATTTTGCATATGAAAATAATACATACGTACAAATTTCCATCACGTTTACCGAAATTTAACCTTGGTTTAAAAAACTAAAAGGTAACCATACCAAAGATTCCGTTGCATTATTTTTGGGGCTTGCGACCTAAAAACCACTTATTCTTTCACCCACATTTAGCCGCCTCGCATGCGCATTTACCTTCTTATTTGAGGCTGAACCGGACGTTTTTGAAAATGTTTTGGCAGATTTTATTATCAGTGTTGGTTATTTGGCTAAGTGCTCTCCGATGGCAGAGGAGGAAGAAGATTCAGTGCTGTAATCAGTTTAGAAATGATTTCGTGTCTTTACCGTTGATTGGGCTTGGGCATTTGGTGCTTGGAAATGGAGAAGGTAAGTAAAACTTTGATTTTGTTCAATTTGGGACACTAGAAGTACTAGAAGTATCTGGCCTGCGCGGCATTGCAGTGCGCTCGTTACCCTGAGACATTAGGTATTAAGTCTCATAAGCCCAGTAATTTCACTGGCTACTCTGCTCATCAAACCGGAACATAGTAATGATTGCACACTACTGCTTGCTGGCAGACTTCACGAGCAAAGCGGTGGTAACAACCCAAAAGGACACTCGCAGAAGAGTTAGTCCTACCACTAACATGACCTACCATAACACTGATGAACTAAATGGAATAATTTACTTTTCAAATGATAAATCCCTCAATATTACTATTTTTGTAGTTAAAAGAAAGATCTTCCAAGCATTTGGACGGGAAGCTCTGAAGCAGGGAGGCCTTACATCGCTCCACTGCTGGATTTTGAATCAGTTCTACACAGGTAAGAAACGATAGGTCATAGCTAATGGTCAAAATCAAATTTCAAGACACAAACTACAGCAATATCACTGTTACAGATGTTTCAGATACGCGTCATATGAGCGTTATCATGATAATAATAATAATAAAAAACATTTATTGCCAAATATAACGTATCCACACAATTTTGAACACAGTTAAGATTAAATAAATATTTGTATCGGCAATAGGGGTAGGCTCAGCTCTTTGCTGCGTAGACTAAGTCTAAGCAGCAGCTGGTTTTCAGCATACCCCTCCGCTCGAACACAGGTGTTAGTCGAGTGATGTAAATAGTTAACAAGCGGGTAACATGATGATAATTACGTAATGTAATAACATCATCATCAATCAACATCATATCCTAATCACTCAGTTTAAAAAAAAACCGAACTCAATAGCAAATCACAGAATCAAAATCAATAATTATTGATTAGGTAACTAATTTATAACTAGTATGCTAGTTCTAACTTTGACAGCACCCTGGTGTATTTATAGTTGATAGTGGTACGATACAATACAAAATTCTTTGTTGGCTACCACAAAAACATACATTGCACACTACAATAATTACCTAGTCCTTAAGGACGAACTAGTCGTTCATTTCTCCATACAACCGTACTTGGGTGATTACACCAATACTTGAAGTTTTAAGTCCAAAATTAAGAATAATATCGATTTATCTCTTCGTTATCTAGGTC
Source organism: Crocallis elinguaria (assembly GCA_907269065.1). NCBI lineage: Eukaryota > Metazoa > Arthropoda > Insecta > Lepidoptera > Geometridae > Crocallis > Crocallis elinguaria. The sequence continues at coordinate 1,457,239 of OU026079.1, read as the reverse complement.
AGCCTGCTAATTATACAGAAAAAAAATAAGTGGCTTAAAAGTAATGAGCCTTCAAACATCTGTATTTTAACACGTATTTTAACGCAAGTTTGGACGTAAATAAATTACAAAAGGATTACAAAAACTCGAAAATAAGGTACATACTAACAAGCTTTAGTTTATTGACATTTCAAATAACTTTGGTCTGACTAAATACATTCAGTAGTTTTGTCGTAAAACCCCAAGCACCAGAAGCCAATTCGTACATTTTTGCGCGCCGGTTTTCGACTTTTCGGTTTTCGTCGCGACTTTACGAGAGTGTGTTATTGTGTATGTGCGAGCATTAGCCTCATACTACTCATCGCTGCAGAGTCTTACCTTGTCCCACGAATGTTAGATGAAATAGCATGCATTTTAGCCGCGCCCACCGATGAGTTCGCTCCATGGACTAGTAGGCTCTTAAAGCGATTTCTTCCAGACAATCTTTGGATGGACGGAATACCGTCCATTCACTATCGACCACCGTCTACTCCTTTTTAGTTCTATTGAACAAAAAAGATAAAGATGCAATTCAAATCTTAATCTTAAGTATATAATTGTAGTGTGTTGATAGTAGATAGTTTAGTTGACTTAACTTCTGAAGAATGAAAGGGTTGCGGTTTCAATTCCAACACTGAGGCAAATATGTGTCGTGGGGCCATGGTAATCCTTCCTGATTCCCGAGATCAGGGAATTCTAGTTAGAAATCAGGGTCTACGAATGTAATGTCGTATGTGAAATATACAGGTATGTAAATTATTTAAATAAAAATGTTTTTAAAGCTACGTATCTGAAACACCTGTTCCAGTGATATTGCTGTAGTTTGTGTCTACGTCTTGGACTTTGAATTTGATCATTAGCTACACATAACACCTGGCCATATAACAATTGTAGTAAAAACACTTGTAGTTGGCACAAAGACATTTAAAGCACAAAGGCCTCGGGTATACTTCACTCGTTACAGACAAGTTTTATGTCTGAAATTCCTAGTAATTTCATTATTTACTTTGCTCTTCAAATTCTAATTCCGCACAATGACTACACGAGCAAATCAACGCAGACGAAAACTCGTAGAATAGTTATCTTCTAGTTACGCTATCTCTTGGTATTGGGGTGATCCGTGGATAGATGCAAATCATACTATTTTTCTCACACAATTTTCTAGTGGTGGCGGATCCCGTAGTCGCTGAACTGGTGCTGAAGAACTGCCTTGAAAAAGATGACTCGATGAAGCTGTTTCGGAAAATGTTTCGCGAGGGCCTGTCTGTTGTTCCTGGTACGTAACACTAATGTTTTGTTACTTCTTAAAACTGCACCGAGCCACAGAATATGTAATAGTACAAGTACCGAGCGTACAAGGCGGCCAACAAATAGTTATTTAATCTCTCGAGGACTCTTATAATAGTTATATACTTAAGTAAATTATAATAGTATGATGAAAGATTATAATATAACCAAAAAGAGAGCTAATGAGATACAGATATGAAAAAATTGTTAGATATGGTCAATTGTAATAGGTATTCAGAAACGTCAGTTTTTATGTAACTATAGGTGGCCTAGTTTCAACCAAGCAGCACTCGTTTTCGAATATTTTTTTATTACTGACTTTTTTATAATTACTTGTGGCCTTCAACCACAACAGAAGAGAAAGAAGTTACCCGGTATAGATACAGCTGGTACAAGTAAAACTATTTGGAACGGACAATTTGGAACGGGCACGGTGGGTTTCTGGAAGGTTCGTTGACTTTGAGCACGGATTGGGTCTGTTGGTGTCTTTGTCATTTATTATGTTCTGATAAAGACAGCATTAGTTTTAGTCTGTGATTCAGGTAGATGAATGTTGCAGAGGCCCGCTGTTAGAGTCATTTTAACTTTCATAAGTGCTCCTTTGGGGCCTATTTGAATAAAGACTTTTGAATTTGAATTTGAATTTAAACAATGATTTGAATTGAAGCACATTTTGCTGTCCACATTAAATTTGTCATTAGACTTTGCAAAAAGAATATAATATGTGGTCACCGATCTGAATTACACTTGGCAACAGCATTATTCGGAGCTCAAGTATAAAAAAGTTGCATCTTTACTCTCTCTCAGAGCGACTCACAAAAATATATCCGTCTCTCTTTAACGCAAAGAAAAATAAACAGTGCATACTGCACGTTGCCGTTAACCGCAATTTTGGACGATGCACTTTGAGAAAGTCGTTGACAAAGAAAGCGCCCTATACTGGTTTTGGTGCAAAAATTTACGGGACTTTCTACTTGCAAAAATTTTATTACATCGTCTTATCTGATTTAATTTCATTCATGTACCTACACTTAGTAACAAGTAGAATTGCTTTTATAAAAGCGGCAATCGAATTCGATGAAAATTCAGCGATATACTCGTATTATCGTAGTATCAAAAACAAAAATAAAAACAAAAATAATGCAATATAGGCCCTATCAAAAACGCCCCATTGACATCGACTTCTCGTATAATAATATTAAATTACAGTGTGTTGACTCGTGTACATTGCTAGGTTTGGATATTGACACAAGCGTTAACTGGAAACATCACGTCCAAAAGATTAAGGCCAAACTATCCAGCTTCATATATGCACTTAGAGAACTGAGGAAAGCAACCGACTTCAAAACAGCGTTATCAGCCTACTATGCATACGCGTACTCACGATTGCGATATGGGATTATTCTTTGGGGAAATAGTGTAGATGCGGAGGACCTCCTAATATCACAGAAAAAATGCATTCGAATCCTAGTTAATATTAAAGAACCCCAAAGTTGTAGGCCGCATTTTGTAAAGCATAAAATTCTAACTTTAATTTCGATTTACATAATGGAAGTTTGCATATTTGTTAGGAAATATCCCGAGTTCTTCAAGAAAATAATCGACCAACCAAGACGATATGAAACTAGATACAAACATAAACTAGTTCAATCAAGCTCCAAATTAAAAATACACAGCTCTGGTCCAAATGCAATGGCGATAAAAATTTACAACAAAATTCCAAATACAATTAAAGAAGAACAAAAGGAATCTATTTTCGTAAATAAACTAAAAAGATTTTTAATTGATAAATGTTATTATTGTTTAAATGATTTTTTTAAAGACTAAACAAACAGATTCTATTTATGGAATGGATCGGTTCGCTCTGTTACCTTGTGTTGCTATACCCTAACAGGGTCATATGTGAACTACACTAATAATATAACATCTCGATAAAATGTACATATGATTGCAATAAATGATTGAGTATTGAGTATTATGAAAATTCAACCCTCATGTTTTCACCTTTAGGTTTTTTTTTATAAAATGTATATAGGACGTCGAAACCCTTTCAATTTCAAACAAACAAAAATTGATCCACATTTGATAGAGAAATCGGTGAACTTCCACAAAAAATACAGTCGAACATATTTATAACCTCCTCCTTTTTCGAAGACGGTTATAAAATGATAAATACATGCTAAAGTTAAAAAAGATAAAGTTGAGTTTATTTATAAATCTTCTCATCTGTTATCAATCGTCAGCCGTCAACAACATCGAATCATATACAACTCGCTTGGTAGGTTTGGTGCATCGCAGTAGGTTTTTGATGTTGACCGAGGAAAATGCTGCTGCACATTCCCTGAATACTAATTCCATTACCCGCCTCTTATGCAGGCCGTAGACGCTTATGCAAGTATGCGTTTTACTGTGTGTGTAACCATGCTTTTGCATCAAGCGCAAGCGCAGCTTGATGCTAAACCATCAAAAAACCACGAAATAGACAAGAACAGCAATACGGCCAGATAGTGCTTACTCGAAGCCCGGCCTGGGCTCAAAGCGACGACTGCTCTGCTTTGCGCTACATACATCACTTGCGCACCACCGCTTATTTACCGCGGCATCTGCACTGAGCACGTAATGGTTGTGAATTTTCTTTTTTAATAGAGGTCGTAGATGCCTATGTGGAAGCGGGTACCGTGCTCGTATTAGATTTCGATCAAGCCCCACCCACAATAGACGATACGATCTGCGTCAAGCGAGGATCGTGGTTTTTCCATGGTTTTCTCGTGGTCCGCGATTGATGCTTATCCATCAATCATTAATTATTATTTTTCAAAGCCTTTGTTGTTTTTTTTTGTTTCTAGTATCTCAATGGCGACCTCGACGAAAAACACTCAACCACTCTTTTGGTTTAAAACAATTAAACCAATATGTAGAAATATTTAGGAAGAAAAGTGTCATCCTAGCGGAGAAACTCAAGACGAATTGCGGCAAGGAACCATTCTCTATGTACAACTGCGTCTCCGCCCACTCATTTGATGTTATTTCTGGTACAGTATACTTCTTGATAAATTATTAAATTTATTTTAAGTACATAAGTACATGAAGTACATAACTAATGTTATAAAGAAGTACTTAAAGTTTCTTGTAGTCCGATTTTATAAATTCTTTCTATTGGCTCGTAGGCTTAATTTTATTCTGATTCCACGTATGTTAGTCAATTAATTAAATATATACTTCGAGCGAGTGTGGCTGAGCGGGAACTAGTGCGACTTACAATCCGACGCACCATAGTTCGAATCTCCACTCGGCCCGCACCAATGACTTATATCAAGTTACGTGCGGATTAATAACACTCGCTCTAAAACGGTGAAGGAAAACATCGTGAGGAAACCAGCGTTTAAGAACCACAAAAGTCGAGGACATGTGACATCCACCAAGCCGCACTGAGCCCGCGTGCTGGATTTTGGCATAGATATAGTTTACGGACCGGAGAGTAACATAGACTAGTTACATAGGCGGGCTTTTTATCCCGGAAAAATGCACAGTTACTGTGGGAACGCGGGTGAAAACCGCGGGCAGAGCTAGTTATACATAAATCACACACTGCAGAATCATTATTTAAGTCCTAATAGTATGCTTGCGTATGCCAAAGCTTATGACAACTAAAATGATATCACTTTATATTACAGAATCAACGTTGGGCACTGAAGCCAACGCACAGCACAATTCAGAAAACCCCGAACTGATCGCGTTAAAGAAAAGCTGTCATTTGATAGCTGACCGCATGGCACGACCTCTGTTCCACAACGAGTACCTGTACGAACTGACGCCGCAGTACACCCAGCTGAAAGAAGCCTCCGATATTCTATGGACGTATGTTGATAAGGTAAGTTCACAACTTGCAACCGAAACGTCTTTGGAATTCGCTTTCAACATCCGTCGGGCAGGCTCTATCACTTCCTATTTTATAAATCAAGTTAATTCCATTTATTTTGCTTCTTCAAAGTTCACAATTGAGGTCAAACGTAATCTTATATTTAATAATATCTTTGTAACTTCTTTTTATCTTAAAGTTAAAGAAGTTACTTTGTAACTTGTGATAAAGAAATTCAGAAGAAATAATGAAATGGTTGTTACAGATGATATTTCGAAGGAGTTTCTTACCTTCTCTTGGTTATTTAAAATTAATTCCAATTCAAAGTTCGTCTGTCACTTGCAGCCGAGAATAATGCTGAACATAAATTCTTCTACACAAGATACTAAGTTAAAAATAATTTTTAATATTATGTATGCTATTTGATTAATAAGAGTAGGCTTTTCTATATTTAAGAGAAAAGATCTGTACCTAACAATAATTGTTGGATGGGTATTTTTTATTATTGCAGAACGTACGGTTAAAGTATAAAGAATTCACGAGAAACAAAGATGACTACGCAGTGGATGTCGATGTCAATCAAAATGACGGTGAGCTAATCCTTACATATTATATCATAATCAGTTTAATATTATAATCATTATAATTAGTTTAGCTAAATATTAAGATTACTTAAATATTGAGGGATTTTTTTATGTAATTATTTAACGAAATCTATATTCAGCACGATGCACTTGCTAGGCGGTAGGACGAACTCTTCTGCGAGAACTGGGTTGGTGCCACCACTTTGCTCGTGAAGTCTGCCGCCAAGCAGCAAATGTGCAAGCATTGCTCTGTTCCGGTTTGATGAGCAAAGTAGCCAGTGAAATTATTGGGCTTATGAGACTTATACAGGGTAACGAGTGTATTACAGTGCCGCGCAAGCATTTGTTTTTTCAAAGTTATGAGTGGCATTGCATTTGTTATGTGCCGGCGTTATGAATATCATCAGGCCAACGACCGTCACGTCTCAAATGATCAAATAATATAAATTAAAAAATACGAGATACCAGTGTGTTCCTAATAACACACGAAACAAAGCTATATAACGACTTCTATTAATTACTGAATATTCAAAATTAAGATTAATATAGATCCGGTATTGTGTTTACTGAATATTCCAAATGAAGATGAATATAGATCCGGTATTGTGTTATTCAACATCGCAATCATTGGTGCTTTGTCACTTGTTTTTCAGCCACTAAACTGGCTCCAAAACCAATCATTCAGCTCATGGTGGAAGGTTCCCACGCGGGGCTGTCAGAAGACTATCTTCGGGAGGAGACCATCTTGGTCCTGTTCGCAGGCACCGACACCACGTCTGTGGTCTTCTCGTTCACATGCCTACTCCTGGCGAAATACCCTCATGTTCAGGAGAAACTGTTTGAAGAGTGAGTACACAATCTTTTTATTATGTTCATATCTGCAGTATCCTGTGAAAGATTGATGAATGGAACGATTGAGGACCAAAGTAAAAAGTTGAATGGATCCTGTAAAGGTAGAGATATGTACGAATTATAAAGTAGTGAAAAGGTAACGGCTGACAGAAAAAGATGTAGTTCGCCAACTCCAAATAAAACAGAACAATACACATTGGCAACAAGATAATTGTATGTACTTTGATGATGATAAGTGATTACGCAATAGAATTAATATGAACAGCCGCTGATCACTGTTCACGATAGAGAAATGTGGAAGGAGAGCTTTGATGATGGATTCTGATAGCCTTCAGGCAAAGCACAAACTAGCGGAAAACATCATCTAAAAGGTTTTCTCCAGGCGCTGCCTGCCTACTTAGAGTGGGAAGTTGAGAACATTTCATGAAAGGACCACGTTTCAGCTTTCAGTTTACTTACAGGATCCATGATTTATTACAGTTTAACATAACAGATATCATAATGCAATTTATGTTTTCTATGTGATATGTTTGCGTTAAGCTAGCGCCTCTAGAGCATCACTAAAAATTATTGACCTTCCTATTTAAAGTTTTATTTTAGTAAATACTCTGATTGGTTAAATATAGTAATTAAGCGGTTCCATGTCTATGTTGATAGTTACTATGCCTGAAAAGCGAGGTCTATGGTTTCCTCAGCCAGGGATTTTGTTTTTGTGATGAATTTAAAATTTGCTCTTGCGTCTTGGCTATATTTCTGTTGGCAGGTAATTCTAGAGCAAGTCTAATATGAATATATAAGCGTTTATTCTATTGATACATACACCAAAATATTATTTTAAGATTTTTAATCTTTCTCGGTTACAGACTTCAAGAAGTATTCGGTGACTCAAAAAGGCTGATAGAACCAGAAGACCTTCCTAAGCTCAAATACACAGAAGCCGTGATCAAGGAAACGATGAGGGTCCATCCACCCGGCCTTCTGCTACTGAGGAAAATCGATAAAGATCTCGTTTTGCGTACGTTCTAAAATAAAACTGGCTATAATAAGTGCAGCTGGAATATACTAAGAAATAGCTGCATACTAATTAAGCACGATTTATTTGAACTTAGTGGTGGCTAGACAAACACTATAAAATGGCTGGATAACAAAATACGAGGACATGCGACATCCACGAAGCCGAACTGGGCCCGCGTGGTGGATTATAGCCCATACCTCTCTCTGAGAGAAGTTCAGTATCCCAGCAGTGGGAGCGTAACACGGCTGATGATAATGATGATCAGTGATCACAAAATTTTTAAAACTATATCTAGGGCTGCCTGAAAATCCTGTGGTAGAATATTGACGTACATTTTAAATGCACTTTCTTCAAAGAAAAATTCCGAATTTCAATAAGTCATAAAACAAACAAAGTGTTGTGTAATATGTAGCGTAGTTAAAAAGAACAATAATTTATTGATCATCGCGTGAGTAGTGTGTTTTATTACTAGTAGCATATTTTTCTGTGTTCCAGCGTCAGGGCAGACCTTGATCAAGGGCACAGGTGCCATGATAAACGTGTGGGCTCTCCACCGCAACCCTGAATACTGGGGGGAAGACGCGGACCAGTTCAGACCTGAACGTTTCTTCGACGCTCCTCCGAAGCACCCCGCCGCCTTCATACCCTTCAGTTATGGGCCGAGGAATTGTATTGGTAAGCTTCTGATCGTCTCAGTTGCTGCTTTATATTTTACCGGGATTTTAATACGCGACAGTCAAATTCAAATTCAAATTCAAATTCAAAAGTCTTTATTCAAATAGGCCCCAAAGGAGCACTTATGAAAGTTAAAATGACTCTAACAGCCGGCCTCTGCAACATTCATCTACCCGAATCACAGACTAAAACTAATGCTGTCTTTATCAGAACATAATAAATGACAAAGACACCAACAGACCCAATCCGTGCTCAAAGTCAACGAACCTTCCAGAAACCCACCGTGCCCGTTCCAAATTGGTATAGGCCGAGCAAGAAGAAGGGCAAGAAACTCGTCACGGCATTCTTTTTTAAAAAAAAAAGTAGTTTATTACAATGATTCTAATGCTAACAACTAACAATTTAAAGTTTAGTAGTCGCCAGGAGGCTCCTGAGCTGTTTGCCTCCATGCATCCTTGTCATCCACATAATCCTTAATTTTATAATACGCTTTTTTAATTAATACACTCTTGACTATACGTTTAAACTTTCCTTGTGGTAATTCAGTTAATACTTTAGGAATTTTGTTGTAGAATCTGACACCATTTGCCAGGAACGATTTGTTAGTTTTACTTAATCTGAACCCGGGTACAACAATTTTATGTTTACTTCTAGTATTTAACTCATGTACATCACTTTTTAAGTTAAATTTAGTAATATTCTTCCGTACATACATTATATTTTCCAAAATGTATAGCGAAGGCAGGGTTAGAATACCTATTTCTTTAAAAAAGTCTCTTAGAGATTCGCGTGGACCCATGTCATAGATGGCGCGTACTGCTCTCTTTTGTAATATGAAGATGGTATCTATATCGGCAGCAGATCCCCAAAGTAGGACGCCATAAGACATCAAACTATGAAAATATGCAAAATATACCAACCTTGCCGTCGCCACATCAGTCAGCTGCCTAATTTTACGTACTGCAAATGCAGCGGAACTCAAACGACCCGATAGGGCATTGATGTGAGGACCCCACTGCATTTTGGAGTCAATAGTTAATCCTAAGAATACAGTGTTATTCACCAGGTCAAGTTTGCTGCCTTCCAATTCCACTTTAGATTCCACGTGTGGTACGTTGGGAAGTGAAAATTTAATACATTTAGTTTTACTAGCGTTAAGTAGTAGATTATTAGCAGCAAACCATTCTGAGATTTTGTCAAGGTTATCATTTAATTCCTTTAGTTCACTGTCTTTCCTATCAGTTTTAAAAATGAGTGAAGTATCATCAGCAAACAAAACTATGCCCAATGCTATATGGTCTGTCATAAAGGGTAAGTCATTTATATATACTAGAAAGAGAAAGGGGCCCAGTATTGATCCCTGCGGTACGCCTATCTTCACTGAAGAACCACAAGATGTTACTCTATCGATGCCAACCTTCTGCTGTCTACCCGTCAAGTAAGAATTTACAAGATCAAGAGCTGTCCCACGCACGCCGTAATGATGCATTTTTTTAATAAGCGTTCTGTGGTCCACACAATCAAATGCTTTGGAGAGGTCACAGAATACTCCAATAGCATCCTGTGAACCCTCCCAAGCTTCAAAGATGTGGGACATCAGTTTAGCTCCGGCATCGACTGTTGATCTGCCTTTCGTGAAACCAAACTGGTGACCATGCAATATTCTATACTCGTTGAAATGTGAAAGTAACTGTTCTAAAATAATTTTTTCAAAGATTTTGCTAAGAGCTGGAAGTACAGAAACTGGTCTATAGTTAGAGGGGGTGTCCTTACAACCAGATTTAAAAATAGGGGTGACTTTACTGTGTTTCATTAGATCAGGAAAGACACCCTGATCTATAGAAAGATTAAAAATAATAACTAGATAGGGCGCAATTGTATCAATTAAGGATCCTATTACTTTTACCGATATACCCCACAAGTCTTCGGTGTTTTTCATATTGATGGATTTAAACGCTTTTTTGATACTAGTGGTTGTTATGTAACGAAAACTAAAATCCGGAATTAATTTAGAAAAGCTGTTTAGCAAAAGCATTTCTGCTTTTGCTGGAGAAGAGTCTAGTGATTTAGTAGCCTCCAATGGTATGTTTGTAAAAAACTTATTAAACTCATTGGCTATATCGAGTTGATCAGTAACTACTTTATCGTTAATTTTTAGTTTAAATTCACAATCTCTGTTTTTATTTTTACCAGTTTCTGTGTTAATAATTTTCCAAACAGTTTTGATTTTATTATTAGATTTTGTTACTTTATCCCTAATGTAGTTGGATTTAGCTTGCATACATACGCGTTTAAAGATCTTTGAATATTGACTGACATATTCGTGAAATTTTTTGTTCTTAGTGAGTGATTTTTTATAATATAATTCGTACATAACATCTCTACTTTTTCTAATACCCTTAGTGGCCCAGTCACTAAATTGAAATCTGTTCTTTACTTTTACTGTTTTCTTGGGGCACACTTTGCCAAATTCATTACAAATAATTGAAGACAACATTGCATAGATATCATTTGGGTCTTCAAGTGGAAAATTCGCGAGGGCTAGTCTTGAATCTATGTTTTCATTTAGTATTTCTAATTTATTATCTGTAAGGGCTCGTATTTCAATCTTAGCGTCTATAGATTTAGTTTTATTTTCTAAGCCTATTTTCTGTCCCATGTGGTCGGATCTAACACCAGTTAATAGACTTTTTTGTTTAACACTAAAATTAACAACGATGTTGTCAATGCAGGTAGCAGAGGAATGACATACCCTAGTAGGTTCTGTAAACAGAAATTTCAAATCAAATGACTCAAATAGGGACACAAATTTTTGTTTATCTGATGACTGTCCTAATAAATCTATGTTGAAATCCCCACAAACACATATACTTTTTTTACATTTAAATATTTTTCTTAAAATCTCTTCCATAATCAGTAAAAAGTGGGAAAAACAAGATGCAGGAGGTCTATACACACATAAAATTATATATCCAGCTAGTTCAACGCAGGCAACCTCACAGACTCGTTCCACAGAGCAAGCCACTACGTCACTTCGTTCTTTAATTTTAAAATTATTTCTCAATAATATTATTGAGCCCCCGCCTTCAGCAGACACCCTGTTGAACGTACTGGCGACTACATAGTTGTTTACATGGAATTGCATTGTATTTGGCTTCAGCCATGTTTCAGAGAAGCATAAAATGTCTAGATTGTACTTATCGGTCAATAACTCGATATCTAGAATTTTGCCTGAGAAGCGATTAATATTTTGGTGATATAAAATTAATTCATTACTTTGCATTTGATGCTTCTCTGTCGTCGGTAAATCACTACAAATAACGGGATCTACCTTTTTGCTGGAAATGCTTTTATTGACTTGTACTATATGTGGGGTATTGAGCTTTTCCATTGTCGGACTAGTCAGTTTAAATTATTGTAACCTGACGCTTGATCTAAATAGCTCTCATTAGTAACACTACTAACAATGAGATTGTCATTTGTCTGCGTTATACTACATATAACGGAGTTCTCAATATTAAATGCTAACAACTTAGCAATAATTATTTTATTAAATTTTGACAGGTACAATGTATCCTGAGTCAAAGTAAATTCACTAATAAATAAATTAGTGTCAAAATACAATATGTCGCTATGACGATATGTCAAATTATACAATGTCATATTTAAATTAAAAATGTCATTATTTTGTTTGTCCGTCAATTTAGATGAGTATGGGAAAGCACATAGTATTATCTTCCTCACACCCGACTCTAACTTAACAGTTAACATGTCAATTAGCTTAATTAAATCTCTCTTATGTATACTTAAACTATTTCCTAATTGTACAATGAGTGAGGTATCCCTGTCAAAATGGTCATGTTCAACCGTTAAAACAGTATAGCATATAACTATTATCTTGCCTGGTCTTAGGCAGCCCTCACACCTAATTCATGATTGATGGATAAGCATCAATCGCGGACCACGAGCAAACCATGGAAAAACCACGGTCCCCGCTTGATGCATATCTATTGTGGTTGTGGTTGGGGCTTGATGGAAATCTAGTCTGAGCACGGCACCCGCTTCTTAGCCCTCTTTTCAAAAAAATTGTTTCGCAACCACTGCGTGCTCAGTGCAGACGCCGCGGTAAATAAGCGGTGGTGCGCGAGTGAGGTATGTAGCAGCGGAGCAGTCGTCGTTTTGAGCCCAGGCAGGCCTTCGAGACAGCACCTTATATACTCTTTGGACAGCACTATCTGGCCGTATTGCCGTTCTTGTCAATTTCGTGGTTTTCTGATGGTTTTGCATCAAGCCGCGCTTGGGCATGTATTATCTCGTAATCCGCGCTTGATGTAAAAGCATGGTTAGTTTGACAGCAAAAAGTATACTTGCATAAGCGTCTACGGTCTGCATTAAGTGACGATTGCTCGAAGATGGTGAATGTACTAACCCTAGATTACGGCTGACTCTCAAGTGCAACTACCGAAACTTACCGCTAGATGCTTGACGAAGTTTTTTTATACTATTTGATAACGTGACGAGCTGGTCGTTTGCCTGAAGGTAGGCATAACGCCAGCCCTATGCTCTAACGCCGCTATGTTTATTAATAGATACTAACACAGTTTTAAGATTAATTGTTACTAACAAATTATGGATCGAATTTTATCTGTCAATGAATTTGAATAATTAATTATAGGTACATATTTTTGAATTTATTTGATTCAGACATTTTTTTTTGTCAGTCAGTATAAATATAAAGGTATACATTTTTTTTCAATGAATTATTTTAATTTTTCAGCGTACCAATTCGCTATGATGTCCATGAAGACTTCTCTGGCGACCCTGGCGCGTCAGTTGCGGTTCATCCCCGCTACAGACAATGATCTAAACAAATTACACAAGAGTGAAGAGATGCGGACTACTTTCGATATATTGAATAGAGATGTTGACAATTTCCCAGTGAGGGTGCAGGCTAGAGAGCAATGTATATAAAATAGAACAACATAAGATAGAAACAAAATAAAAATCAACGTTTACATGGATAATATCCAAAAGTTAAACACCGCAACACAAGTTTCACAAGTAAAATGATTGTCACAACAGAAGTGAGTTAGACAACGGTTAGTTAGATACTCCTTAAATCAAGTTTTGTGGTTGATTATATTGAAACACACTAAGGCATGTTTAAGAGTTAGACGGGGACATCATTTATTTAATTTTTTTGTGGCAAGACCGGTGGACTTTAAAACTGTGTTGAATAATAATTTGAGTTCATTGAATGCTGTCATGTGTAGAAAATTATGTGAATATTTACAAAAATTAAATGTTACAAAATTATTTACACTTTTTTTTACCCTACAAGGATTTTGGACTAATTTCCATCGTTGCGTCGAATCTTTTTCAACATTTCGGTCGGGCAATTAAAGCGCCTGCTTGGAATTCCAGACCTGAGTATTTGATATTAATTTCAACTTGCTACCTCGACGCGTTCCTGAGAAAAAGTCTTGACAGACAAATAGGCACAAAACGAAGTGAGACTATAAAAGTTCCTATTACCTAATGTTGCAGGGTAACGAGCGCACTGCAGTGCCACGCAGGCCCTTGTGTCTCAAAGTTCTGGGTGGCACTGCAATTGTTATGGGCTGGCATTATGCTTATCATCAGGCAAACGACCAGCTCGTCTCGTTACCAAATAACATTAAAAAAATAAAAAATTTAAACCAGACATTCTACTAAATAAACTACTATTATTCTACCTAGAGACCTTGGTGGCTCATAACAGTTTGGATTTTATGCGAAAACAGACGTTACAAATAATACAGTACAATATGTCACTGTCACTGTCAACTGACACGCGAACTTTGTCTCCGTGATTTATATTATATTTGTCGGCAAAAATGTCCAAATTTAACGTAGAAACGGCTTTTGGTGATTTGTCGAAGAAAGTGGCCGCGTTGACGTTAAAAATTGAAACTCAATCGACGTTGATTGAGGCACAAAACAAAAAGATTGAAGATCAACAGGTGTTAATTGGTAACAATGTTGCTGCCATTATTGAACAAACGAGGGTAATTCAAGACTTGACAACTAATATTGATAAGCTTGTGCTGTCACTGAACGCGCCGACGAGCAGGAAGGAAGAACCGGCTGGGATGCCAACTGCTACGCGTGCGAGCGAGAAGACATCAAGTACGGACATTGGTAATACTACACTGTATAATAATGTGACGGTACGCTCGCGCCGGGTGACGGAGCGATCTAAGGCTAAGGCTGTGCCCACACTACAGAAGAGGAGCGAGCGTGAAAATACTTCTGATGAGAATGTAACTTTGCCCGTTAAGAATAATTCTGTTAGTAAGGAGTCCTCTGAGTGGAATGTCGTAAGTAATCAGAAGAAAGCTAAGAAGATTTCGCTGAATACGATCCAAGTAGGAGGAAACGAACAGATTTTTACGTTCCAAGCGGTCCAAAAGAAGAAGTTTTTGCACGTATGGTCACTTCATCCTGACACCTTGGAACAGGCGATATCTGAGCACGTTACGAAGATTTGTGGTACTAAGGATATAAAAGTGGAAAAAATTATTCCTAAAACCAAGAGAGACTACTCATCGTTTATTATAGGAGTACCAGATTTACATTTTGATAAAGTGAACAGAGTGGAAAGTTGGCCACTGAATACTCAATTTAATGAATGGGTGTGGTTTCGAAACTCCTCTAAATCATCAAAAGGTGCTAAAACTTGCTAATAAGTGCATTCAAGTGTACTATCAGAATGTTCGTGGGTTGCGAACAAAAACAAAAACCTTTTATACTAATCTTTTGGCATCGACCTATGACCTTTTTGCTATTACTGAGTCCGGGCTCAATTGTTCAATACACGATGGAGAATTGATTCCACCAGATTTTAAGATACTTCGATGCGATAGAACGGATGGTCGAAAGCAGGGAGGAGTATTTTTAGCTGCATCATCGCGTATACAATTGAAGCGTATCGCGCTCGACAATGTGGACACCGCCTTATTCGAGATAGTCGTGGCGACGGTGCACCTCGGAAATATGTTTTTATTTTTATGTTGTCTAATTTACATTCCTCCTAAATGTGATGCTAAGGAGTATATGCATTTATTTAATATTTTAGAAAATGTTTGTGTTAATTATGATAAAGTATTAGTGATGGGTGATTTTAATATGCCTTCTACAACAGTGGAGATACAGAGTTATTTGGAATATGTGGTCGCATTCTGTGGATTTCGACAGGTAAACAATGTGCTCAATAGTAATTTTTATTTTATTTTATTTTATTTAGTACTTTTAGGAAAACTTACAGCTAGTTACAGAGTATAGTAACAATAATATGTGCTGAAGGCCAATTACAAGTTTCCACAAATAGAAAAAGTATATATAAATGAAACGCAGACGGACGATACATTTTATAGAACTATAACATATAAAACACTGTTTAAACTTAAATATCTCACTCTATGAAACAGTATCAAAAAAGCTATCTCCCAGCAGCTTTTTCAGCTGCCTGGCTGATGTATTAAACAAATCCACATCATGTGTAATACCCAAATCATTGAAGCTCCTACTCGCTCGTATAAGAAATGAATTCTTTCTATAGTTGGTTTTAACTCCTGGGACATGCAGCGCGCACGGTCTTCTAAACGAAGCATAAGGGACTCTCAAACTAATTCGCTCTAATAATTCGGGGCAGTCGACCGAGCCATTTGCAATATTGACCAGGTACACCAGGTCAGCTATAAGTCGTCTCTCGTACAGAGGCAGGATGTGAAACTTCCGACATCGTTTAATATAATCAGGAATATATGTTCTAACTCTAAACTGAAGATGACGTAGAAAACGTTTTTGAATTCTTTCTATACGTGTAATATAAACATTATAAGCGGGGTTCCAAATTTGTGACGCATACTCCAAGTGACTGCGCACAAATGCACAGTACAGAATTTTAAGGGTTTTGATGGAACTGAAATCGGACGACATTCTCAAGACGAAACCAAGCGCTTTCGAGGCTTTATTGATAATATTATTTATATGATCGTCAAATAGTAATTTGCTGTCAAAAGTGACTCCAAGATCGCAAATCGAGTTGACCCTGGTAATGTTTACATTTTTAATTTTGTAAGGGACTATTAAGGGCTCTGGTTTCCGAGTATAGGAACAAACGTAGCACTTTGATACGTTTAGATCTAGTTTATTTAAGAAACAATAATTCTCAAAAGCACCAAGATCGTCCTGGAGACGCCGGGCACTTTCTTGCGAGTAAACCGGGCAAAGGATCTTCATATCGTCAGCATAAAGAATTATTTTTGAGCTAGTAAAACATGAAGAGATATCGTTGACAAATATATTAAAAAGTAGAGGTCCCAACAACGATCCCTGGGGTACACCCGATGGAATCAGCATGGCCGAGGAGGTATACCCATTAAGTGCAACCGTTTGACACCTGTTCTGAACGTAAGAAGTAAACCACCTAAACAAGTTACCTCTTATACCTACAGTTTGTAGCTTACGTAACAATAGTAAATGATCTATTCGATCGAAACATTTGCTATAGTCTGTATATACTACATCGATTTGCGATGGCTCAGACATATGTGCCGATAAGAAGTCGCTACATAAAATGAGGTTTGACGTTGTAGACCTACCCTTCAAAAAGCCATGCTGCTGCAGGCTAAGAGTGTGCTTAAGGGAGGCATAAAGCTGTCTATAAACTATTTTCTCTAAAACCTTCGCGAATAGGCATAACTTAGAAATTGGCCTATAGTTCTCGACCTTATCTTTTAGTCCTTTTTTGTGAATAGGGGTAATGTACACTGACTTCCAAATTGTGGGTACTATACCCTCTGACAGGGAACGTCGAAACAGAACGGTGAGCGGGATAGCAAGGCTCTTTGCACATTTGACTATAAAAACTGCTGGAATATTATCGGGGCCCGCCGATTTATTTAAGTCTAGGGTCTCTAACAATTCACAAACCTCTAGGGGTACTACCACAATATCTCCTATGTCCGTTACAGATAATCCATTTTCTGAGATGACACACGAGAAATCAGTATGTGGGTTATTTAGAAACGTGGAGTGAAAGTATTCACTAAACATATTACAGATGTCATCCCCACAATCCGAAGAAAGCTGACCAAATCGTAATACAGCGGGAAAAGAATTATTTTGGTTTTTTAATTTAACGTACGTCCAAAAAGCCTTCGGGTTTTTAGAAATATTATTCTCAATGCTAGCAATAAATTCTTTAAACATATCTTCTTCTAATGTTTTGGCGCGATCTCTTAATGTGACAAAAGATTGAAAGTCAGCGATGTTACCATAGACTTTGTATTTAGTATGGTATTTATATTTTTCTTTCAGTATTTTTAAGAGTGGTTTTTTAAACCATGGTGGATATTTTTGAGAAGGAGTGACAGTTTTCGTAGGGATATAGGTCTTCCGTAGGTCGTCCAACGTGTCATACAAGAAAGAAACAGCATCTTCTAATGGTCTATGACACAGCTCCTTCTGCCAATCGATTACATCAAGTTCAAAATTAATGGAATCATAATCCCCCGATTGATATAAATACTTGGTGTGGGGCCGGCCCTTAAGAGCGTGAAGTTGAACGAAGTCAGCAGAAATACAAAGAGCTGGGTGATGTGCGTCTTCTGGTATCAAAGGGCTTGTACAGCGGGTAACTAACAAGTCACTATTTGAGAAAGCTAAATCTAAAATTCTGTTATTGTAATTATAAATAGCATTGTATTGTGAAAAATTACATAAGTTAATAGTATCAAAAAAATCAAACTGACTAGATCCCTGGATATTTTCAGCAATTAAAGAACAACCCTCATCAGATGATTTCCAGGTAAGGTTTGGCATGTTAAAGTCGCCAATTAAAATAAATTTGTCACATGGGTTGCCTAAAACTATATCTGACAGATGTTCAGAAGTTGCTACCAATTGAGCAGACAGGGAACTACCGATATTCTGGTTACATACGTATGCAGTACATAGGTGTAACCTATATCCTACCTTAGGTTGCCGGCATTGAAGTGTTAAGGTTACCCACAAATCCTCGGCATTCGTGCACCAGTCACTGCGATCCTCGGCGGTAAGTTCGCGGCGAACAGCGATAAGCACTCCGCCCCCCAACGATTGCTCAGTTTTTTTATAATCCCGGTCCCGTCTCCACACAATGTACCGATCGTCGAATAGTTCACTGTCACTAATGCCTTCAATTAACCATGTCTCCGTTAAACATACAACGTCATAAGAGTTCATGCAAATATTTCTATAGAATGTTGACGTTTTAGTTCGTAAACCACGAACATTTTGATAATAAATATTAACCATCATTTTTAAAGCATGAACATAGTAACTGAATGGGTACTATGTTAACGATACATAATGGAAAATAGGAATAGGAGACCGGCAATAAAGCACATAGGCATAAATATTTGAAGTTAATAAAAATGTGCAACACACAAAAGACAGCTGTTATACAATAATTAGCGATAACAGATGACTCGACGACAAGGTAATAAAAGCAGCCGGCTGGTCGAGCGCGAGCGAGACAAAGCGATAGCTTAAGCAGTAGATAAAAAGAGACGCGCGCATGGCCATTGAGTGAACACGAAAGAATGCAAGCGAGCCAGTGCTTCTCAAACTTTGGGCATAAAATGTATAGATTTATGAATGTATTAAAAATGTTAAGCAAAAATATTACTACGGCCGTTAAGAAAACTTTTTTAAATCTGAATCTGATTTTATAGAAAGTACGTGAGAAGTAGGGTTTTTTCGCGCAAAAATTTTGCACCCCTTTACCCAAACATATGCAAATCCTCGCTCCTTAGCTGTAATCTTCGCTTTGTTAAGCAACATCTTGTTAGCGAGGGTCAGGTGATCGTTAACAAAAATTCTATTATCACCACGGAGGCCCAGATCCGCTGGGGAAAGAGCATGCTTCTTTGCTGCGGCCACAAAGTTATCTTTCAAGTATCTATTATTTACAGAGATGATAATAGTCTTGGCCAACTTATCGTTGCGCATTGGTATTCTTGCCACGTAGTTTATGTGTTCTTTAGGTATGGCGCAACTGATGTGGCCACCGATCTTGGCCACAATCTCGAAGAGATTCTCAGACTGGGACATCGGAACTCCTTTGACCTCTATATTATTCATGCGAGTTCGCTGCTCAAATTCGCTCATAGAATCTTCAATCTTTTCAAACCGTTGCTGCAGAATACGCACCTCATCTTTAGTCTTGAGAAGACTATGAACTTCTTGGCTGACATCGGTAATTCTGTCTGTCAATGTTTGCACAGAGTTCTGCATAAAATCCAGCGACGCTTTCATATCAGCCACGTCAGGCTTCAAGAGTTTCAGATCCGCGATGTCAGATTTCATTGTCTTGAGGTCCGCGATGTCCGCCTGGATAGCCTTAACGCTTGCCATCAACGCCGGAAGTGAAGAGACTTGGGCAGATAGTCGCTTTAAATCCATTGAAATACTCTCCATATCGGCAGGCGTGGGCGATTTAGTAGAACCAGCTTTTCCAGTAGGGACATGAAGGGGACTGGCAGCTGCAGCATTTTTGCAGGAACTACATTTCCAGGTGTTCTTCCTGTCACCGAGTTTCCGGTATCCAGCTTCCGTAATTCCGGCACAGGGAAAGTCATACTGTTCCTGGCAAACGGTACACTGGACTCCATCTCTGAATTCGACATCACAACGCTTGCATTTAACCATCTTCACTACTAAATCTAACCCGAGTGAATTAGTTAAGGTGGCGCGGGCGTGGGAAGAAAAGTTTGAGAACCGCGACAAAGTGATCGACAGCGTAAAACAGGTTTGTGGTAAACGTATGCACGGTCCGCCGTCTACGGAATGACTACGGATATACGGATACGGATATACGGAAATACGGAATGACATAATCACATCTTAGACTTAGTGCTGACAACGTTTGTGGCAAGTGATTTAGAAGTACAA
Organism: Crocallis elinguaria; assembly: GCA_907269065.1. Classification (NCBI taxonomy): domain Eukaryota; kingdom Metazoa; phylum Arthropoda; class Insecta; order Lepidoptera; family Geometridae; genus Crocallis; species Crocallis elinguaria. Next base: position 1,436,970 of record OU026079.1, on the reverse strand, counting down.
TTATCTGATGAACCTTTAGTAAATATTGACGTACAACATCCCCCGTTACTAATTCATATGAAAGTTGGCTCGCGCCGGGATGCGAACTGGACCCCGCACCGATTTTCTCAACATGGGGATGATGATGTTACTAATTCACATGGATGGAATTGGACAAAAGCTAATTTTTCACTGTTATATAATTATTTTAATATGCTAGATTGGGATGAATTGTATAAAATTGAAAGCTCAAAGGCAGCTTTAATTTATTTTTATAACCTAGTAAACGAAGTCATCAATAATTGTATTCCTAGAAAACGTAAAGTAGATGCGAATAAGTCCAAGTATGTATATCCTGAATGGTACACGTCGGATTTGATATGTGATATCCAACGAAAGTGGAGGTATCATAAACTATACAAAGCTACTGATTCACAGGCTGATTACGAAACGTTTTCTCGCTACCGATCTCAAATTAAAACAAAACTCTCATCAGCTTATGAGGCTTATCAAAATCGATTGCAGGTGAATTTTAAAAATGATCCTAAATCTTTTTGGAACTTCATTAGACGCAAGCAGTCCAAACGCAATAAAACTCAAATAACAAGAAACGGGCAAATATTGAGTGACATAGATTGCGCAGAGTGTTTTGCTTCTTATTTTCAATCGGTATATGCGTCGGAGCGGCCGGCGCTGGACCCGAGGGTGGCGGAGCGCGCGGCGGGGTCGGCTTCGGGCGCGGCGCGCGTGCATGTGGGCCAGCTAAGCGCGCGCGAGCTGCGCGATGCACTCCAGCACCTCAAGCCCAAACACTCCGCGGGCCCCGACGGTATACCGCCTTTTATTGTGAAAGACTGTCGCTCGATTTTTGAGAATCCGTTGCTACACGTCTTCAATTTGTTCCTCAGGGAAGGTCTATATCCTGATGAATGGAAAGTGACACGGGTTATCCCGGTGCCTAAGGCAGGTTCGGGATCCGACGTGAGCGGGTATCGACCGGTAGCAGTATTATCTTCCTTCGCTAAGGTCTTCGAATCCGCGTTGCACAAATGTATTTATACGCAAGTGAGCTCGCAACTCACGGACGTTCAACACGGTTTCCGGCCGGGTCGGAGTACGGGGAGCAACCTGCTGTCATTTACAGCGTACTTAGCGCCGGCTATCGATGCTGGGGGGCAGGTGGACGTTGCGTACTTCGATTTCCGGAAAGCATTCGATTCCGTAGACAATGATATATTGCTGACGAAATTTGCGGCGATGGGTTTCACACCGCATCTTTTAAAGTTTTTTGCGAGCTATCTGGGTGAGCGCCGGCAGTTCGTTGACTACGCAGGATACCAATCCAGACCTTACTACACCTTTTCTGGAGTGAGTCAAGGAAGTAATCTTGGCCCATTAGAGTTCATTTTGATGATAAATGATCTCCCGGCTGTGGTGGAAGAGGCACAGTGTCTTCTATTTGCTGATGACCTCAAGTTGTTTTTATCGGTAGCAGACGCTACAGACTGCGCACGGCTTCAGCAAGATATTGACAGGGTAGTGCAGTGGAGTTCTACTAATAAACTACAGTTTAACGTTGCTAAGTGCGAGGTGATGACATACAGTCGTGTGCGCGCTCCGCTTAGACACCCGTACCAGGTGGCCGACGCGGTGTTGCCACGCGTTAATTTTGTGCGCGACCTGGGTGTGGCGATGGTACCCGAGTTGACGTTTCGTAGGCATATCGTCGATATCTGCGGCAAATCCTTCCGAAATTTAGGTTTCATACTGAGACAGTGTCAGGATTTCCATAGTACAATGGTAGTAAAAATTTTGTATAACGCACTTGTTCGAAGCTATCTCGAAATGAATTCTCTAATTTGGAGTCCCCATGAGGCTAAATATAGCCTCATGGTGGAAAAAATACAGAACAAATTTACTCGTTTTTTATATTTGAAAGAGTACGGAGTCTATCCTTACTACCCGCTGATGTATCCGAGTATGTTCGTGATAGGCATGGTCGGGTACAGCCGGCTGGCGGTGAGGAGGGACGTCGCGCTCGTCAAGTACGTGTGGCGCGTGCTGCGCGGGCGCCTGCACCACCCGGCGGTGCTGGCGGCGCTGAGCCTGTGCGTGCCCGAGGGGTACGTAGGTGCGCGCCGGCGCCCGCCGACGTTCAGGGTACCGACAGCTAGGACTAACCTTCTACAGTTTTCCCCTTTGTCACGCGCTGTACAACTAATTAATATAATTTCAATAAGTATTGATATATTTCATTGTACCCAGCCGGAGTTCACGGAAATGGCACAGAAATGTTTAGAAAATTTAAAGTAAAGTTTGTTAACTTTGTGTTAATATAAGTTAGTTCGCTTATGTATAGTTACTTATAACATTGTATTGGTTGTTACTGTAATGATGTTATAATTGTGTCTTAATAAATAAATAAATAAATAAATAAAAATGTTTTGGATAATAATATCAGTGTTAGTTATTTGGCTCAGTGCTCTCCGATGGCAGAGGAGGAAGAAGATTCAGTGTTGTAATCAGTTTAGAAACGATTTCGTGGCTCTACCGTTGATTGGACTCGGACATTTGATGCTTGGGAATGGAGAAGGTATATCTATCTTAGATTAAATAAGATTATATAAAGTGAGTAATTTATAGTTTCAATTCCGCGATAAAGAATGTCTAATGGCCTAAGTTCGATCTATACTGAATGATGGCTTTGTCAACCCTTACTGGTTATTCCCTGTTACTGATGGCTTTGCCAACCCTTACTGGTTATTCCCAGTTACTGATGGCTGTGCCAACTCTTACTGGTTATTCCCAGTTACTGATGGCTTTGCCATATACTGTACAAAATGTTACTTACTCGTGACGCTGAACTGCAGTATCCTTGTCAATATGTATAGTGACGCAACGCTCAGCATGAAACGAACTCAACCCGACCCGACTTTCGACACGTGTTTCGCCTCTACACCAAATATCTTAGACTATTTAATTGGATAACGGGACGAGCGGGTCGTTTCCCTTATGGTAAGCTTAATACTGGCCCATAACAATTGCAGTGTCACACGGAACTTTGAAACACAAAGGCCTACGCGGCACTGCAGTGCGCTCGTAACCCTGAGACATTAGGTCTTAAGTCTTAGTTCGTAAATCATTGGCTACTTTGCTCATCAAACCGGAACACAGTAATGCGTGTACATTACTGCTTGCTGGCAGACTCTACGAGCAAAGCGGTGGCCCACTCGGACACTCGCGAAGAGTTAGTTCTACTACCTGGTTGAAGATTGTACATTTTAAGTACAATAAATAATTAAATAAATAAGTGAATTCCTTTCCGTTTTACTTCCACATTTAACTTTTTAGATAAACGAAAGACTGTGCAAGCTTTCGGCCGAGAAGCCCTTAAGCACGGAGGCCTTTCCACCTTCCATTGCTGGGTATTAAATCAATTTTACACAGGTAAGAAAAATAAAATAAACCTAGAAGTACATGCCTACGTTCCTTAGCTAATTTCCAAACCTGAAGAAATAACCAACGGCCTTTGATATTGCGATCTCTTTATTCTTTCGTTTAGCATTTAACGATCAGGTGCGGTGCTAGGCAATGGCGAAGTACTATCACTTACCTATAGCAACCCATTAAATATACTGCTGGGTATTGGCTTGACAAATCAGCATATCAACATTAACTGTTAGTAAACTGGGCAATGGCCCAGTTTACTGAGATACTAAGATATTCATCGGCTACTTGTATAATAGAAGTAATAAACAAGGTAACAGGTAACGAATTAAGCAGGTCGTCCCCTGAAGTCAAGCTTAACTCCTGCCCAAAACAGTTGCAGAGCCGCTCTGACTTTTGAAAGGCAAAAGGACATCTCGGCGTTGGAGTGCGGTCGTAGCCCTGAGACTATCTTATTAGTCATACTTGCATGATGCAGGTATATGATATATCATATGCCTAGTAATTTAACGGACTACTTAGCTCATCATACCTGAACATAGTCATTAGTCACGCATGCGCACTGTTGCTTGACGACTGACTGTAGGAGCAAAGCCATGTTACCGACCCAGACTAACGCTTGCAGACGAGTTAGTTCTACTATGTGGTAAAAAGGTTGGTTTGCAATCATAATTATTTCATTCCAAAGTGGTAGCAGATCCCGTAGCAGCAGAACTGATTCTGAAAACCCGCCTCGAGAAAGATGATTCCATGAAACTGTTCGGGAAGATATTTGGTGATGGCCTGCCCGTCGTTCCAGGTAAGTTACCTGTAGCAATGCAACAGTTCAGTATCTGGTGTCAGAGCTGACCCTCATTCTAGGTCATGTTTACCCTCTTTAAACACATTTGGTGTAGGTATAGATACTTAAGCATATTTTTCAACATATATTATTAACAAAATTAGGTATATACGCGCAACTAAATAATCGCATTCTTTGCCATTGCTTTACCCGGCAGAGGTGTTTTTTTTTATTTTGTTAATTAGATGAGCTGGTCGTTTGCCTGATGGTAAGCATAACGCCGGCCCATAACAATTGCAGTGCCACCCAGAACTTTGAGACACAAGGGCCTGCGCGGCACTGCAGTGCGCTCGTTATTACCCTGAGACATTAGGTATTAAGTCTCATAAGCCCAGTAATTTCACTGGATACTCTGCTCATCAAACCGGAACACAGTAATGCTTGCACACTACTGCTTGGCGGCAGACTTCACGAGCAAATGTGTTTTTCATGAGAAAAATGCAATCAGTAGAATAGAGTAAGTATAAATCAAATAGAGAATCTATAGAATTGAATGAAAATATTTCCTGTAGAGTAATGTGCAGCTATACCTACACGTCAAAAGCAAGCCTATTTAAGATGACAAAAAAGCGGAAGGAACACACTTATTATTAGTTCGAAAATATGTAGATATGTGATTTTTGCCGGACGTATAGTTATTCGCGACCTTGAAATAACCTTAATGTATAAACTTGTCTTTATTTAAAATCGAGTTGCTCGTAAAAGTAGAAACCTGGTTGCCTTCATTTTTATTATTGTTTACAAAAACCGATTCAAATTGAATTAAAATCTTAGTATAGTTCTCATGTACAATAAATTATATTTTTTTAGCATTATAGAAATGTTGTAAAAATCTGTTTTGAAAAGAATGCCCACGAGTTTCTTTCCTTTCTTCTTGGTCTGCACATGTACATACTTGGAACGGGCACTTATTATTTTAACTCGTGCCATATGTATGTCTAACGAATTTTGAATTTGAATTTGATTTAATGTAATTTAAGGTTTCTACCGCCATTTATCTGAAGAATTAGCAAAGTACTAAATTATATTTTATGTATTTCTTCCAGTTTCACAATGGCGACCTCGACGGAAAACTCTTAACCCCAGTTTTGGGTTGAAACATTTGAACCAATACGTTGAGATATTTAGGAAGAAAGGCGAGATCATGGCCGAAAAACTTAAGAAAGCTTGTGGTGAAGAACCTTTCTCGATCTACAACCACATGTCTGCCCTCTCGTTTGATGCTGTTTGTGGTAACGTATATTTCTTGTAAATAAAAACAAATAATATACCAAATTCTCGTGATCTTTTTAAGAGACGAGTACAAACTTAGCTCTATTGGCCATAATTAGGTAAATACTATATAGATAGTTTAATTCTGCTATTGTATATTTTAACGCAAGCTCAACTTGGTTAATAATAATAACTTCAATCTTCCTTATCACCTGCAAGTCAACACAAATTTTGAAATTAAAAAGGTATCCATAAATCAGTTCATAATGTTAGCAAGAATGATTTCAAATTTCAATAATCTTCTCTGTCCTGCAGAAGCAACATTTGGCGTAGAATTCAACGCTCAAAATGATGTCCAAAGCCAAGAACTGAACGCCTTGAAGCTGAGCTGCCATTTAATAGCAGACCGGATGACGCAGCCTCTTCTCCACAACGATCTTATTTATGAAATGACACCTCAGTTCAAGCGGTTCAAAGAAGCCGCTGATACTCTATGGAAGTTCATAAATAAGGTAGGTCGTTTGACAGCTATTACGTAGTAGTGTTTTGTTTCAAGAAATTAACATATGTTTTTACTTGATTTCTTTCAATTATTGCTTCTCTAATCATACGAAAACTAAATACGAAGTTTAACTCCTAAACACGCGACTAGACCAACTACAAATCTTGATTTAAATAGTGTCTAACCGTTGTCTAACACAATTCTGTTGTGACGTTTCTAATCATTTTTGACGTTTATCTTTAGACACTGTTTAGCTAAACAAGCGTTTAAGAGTATTTTTTTGTGGTAGCACGGTAAGTCTTTTAATTATTTTGTATTGTAACTAATGTTTGATTATATTATGTACCTATTAGAGTGTGAATGTCATGGTTGATTTGCAGCCGTACCTACTTCGTTCGAGACATATATCTATTTGCAATAATATAGTAAATGTAGGTCCGAAAAGAAAACTAAGAATTCCAAAGGAGGGTTGATGTCAGATAATCTAGTCAGTGTTGTCAGAAATGCGGCAAGCTGTACAAAATTACCAAAACCTAAAAAGAAAGGAGTAAGTCTGTAAAGAAGCACTGCGCCAACCCCATGTAAAAATGGGACAAGGGCAGGCAGGATGAAAGTAGCGAAAAATAGTTAGGTTTGCCTTTAAATAAACAATATGGACAGACATAACAAATCATGTTTGGGTGTACTTATTTTCAGAACACAGAAATGAAGTTTAAAGAATTTACTAGTCGTAAAGGCGATTTCATGGAAGACGACGCTAAACAAAATATAGGTGAGTAATAAAAACTTAATGCACAAAACACTAGAAACAAAACTTTTGTTGCAAATGGCATACACAACACAAACCCCAAAGACTCACACTCAAGTAGACAAAATCGTAACTAGACATAAGACTAAATAAGCATAGCGCCTGCAGATAACAATAATTGCAAGGATTTATAGCCTGCGTGTATTGACAGCAGTGCGAAGTTATTTATTGACATAAATAAATGTTACAACAACTAATGAATCCATAGGCTCCCGAACTAGTAGCAACTGTGTTTCAGGAGCCAGTGGCTTCTCCTATTACGTGACACTACGATAATTATACTATGTGTTAAGTAACAACTTATTACAAAAAGAAATAATTCAAATTTAGAGAATATTGACGGCTCCGTAGCTAAGTTGGTAGTAACCCTGCCTGCAAAGCGAGGGGTCCCGGGTTCGATTCCCGGCCGGGGCAGATTTTGTGTAAACATAAAATTTGTTCTCGGGTCTTGGATGTTTGTGATGTGTATCTGTGTGTGTCCATGCCACCTGCGACACAGGGAATCCTAGTGCGGGGGTATGAGTGTGTAAGCGTTATTTATTATTATTATTATTATTATTAATATTAGTCTCATATGGAGTGATCTGACTGACTTCTTTGCTCATCGTACCAGAACACAGTTATCTATACAACTAAATAATATTGAATGTCTGTTTGTTATATCAAAATAACAGCTTTTTACTAATTGCATTTGAAAGTATATACGGGACCTATAACAAAACAACCATTTTTAAATTTTTTGTCTGTTTGTCCGTCTGTCTGTTTGTTCCGGGTAATCTCCGAAACGGCTGGACCGATGGACACATCACAAACATCCAAGACCCGAGAACAAAATTTATGCTTACACAAAATCTGCCCCGGCCGGGACTCAAACCCGGGACGCTTTGCAGGCAGGGTTACTACCAACTTAGCTACGAAGCCATCAGTTAATTAAGATTAAGCACTTGCTAAAATATATTGAAATAATTGGTTGAACAACACACTTATTCCAGCCATCGAGACTCCAAAATCCATTTTACAGTTCCTGGTCGAAGCTTCCCACGGGGGACTGTCAGAAGACTATCTCCGCCAGGAGACCATGATTCTCATGTTCGCTGGATCAGACACAACTTCTGTGGCCTTTTCTTTCACGTGTCTCCTGCTGGCGAAATACCCTCATGTTCAGGAGAAGGTTTATGAAGAGTGAGTTTAATTTTCTTTTGGCATTTATTTTTGTTTGAGCGCTGTCGATCCAAGATTGTATTATCTTTTATTACGATTTTATTACCAGCATAATTTTTGTCACAATCCTTGATTTTTTATGTTTCACAGACTTCAAGTAGTGTTTGGCGACTCCAAAAGGCAAGTAGAAGCAGATGACTTATCGCTACTTAAGTATACAGAAGCGGTGCTGAAGGAAACTATGAGGTTGTACCCACCAGGTCTTGTACTGCTGAGGAAAATCACTCAAGATCTTACTTTACGTAAGTTTTTTAAAGTTAATAAAATTTTAGTATGTACTTATCACAATAATTATTTTTTTTTATTTGGTAACGAGACGAGCTCGTCATTTGCCTGATGGTAAGCATAACGCCGGCCGATAAAAATTGCAGTACCACGCAGAACTTTGAAACACAAAGGCCTGTGCGGCACTGCAGTGTGCTCGTTACCTTGAGACATTAGGTATTAAGTCTCATAAGCAAGTTACTTTTTCTTTATTTACCTTACCTTCAGCTTACCGACATAGTCTTGTTTGTCAGTTATGTGTGTGACTATTGTTAACCATCTGTAAAAATGTGTTTGTAAGTTTGTTGGTCAGTTGGTTTGTCCTTCTATCACACAGCAACGGAACAATGGGTTGGGTTATGAACCAGAGATTTAACATAGGGTATCGTGCAGCCTGGAAAATGCACGATACCTATGGGAACGTGTGCGTGAAACCGCTATTAATAATTATAATTGTATGTGTAGTTTCCCAATTTAACTCGCTGCAATTCACATTACCGCTGTGAATATAACCTTTAGGCGCTTTTCTTTTTTCATTTCATCAATTCTATTAAGATTCTATTTCAAAAAATATAGTCCCTCGGATACTCCTTCGGTAAACAAAGCTTACAGAAAGCGTTTGTGGTTTCACTTTGTGGAAGCAGTCGCAGGTTAAGCAACGTCCCCTCCGGTCAGTACTAAGATGAGTGAATAAAATTACAAGTTTTACAATTGAGCATTACTGAATCACAAGTGAGGTAGTTACTACTCGTATCAGCACATCCAACCGTCGATCCCGATTGTTGTCTTACAACAAATTGTTTTATGACCGTTTGAAAATTAAGAAAGTTTAAATACAGAGACGGCCACGTGCCTATTTGTAAAGAAGATTGCCAACCTTTATGCTGAAGGCGTGTCGAAAGCACAGTAAACGGACTTTAGACTCTCTTTTTTAATACTAAGGTTACAGTTTGACTACTGAGTTACCTATTTTTTATTCCATATTCGTGTACCTGTACCTCACATTATGTTCATCATTGTGGAATACCACAATTGCTGAATACAGCAATTTGGCCACGTTGGCAGATAAATCATTTTCATTTTTTCAGGCGTTTATTTTTCACATCTTGTCATAAGTCATTGAACAGATTAAGCTTAATATATTTTATTTAACTAGTTGTCAGCGTCGAATTAAACATAAACATAAACGCTTACACACTCATACCCCGCACTAGGATTCCCTGTGTCGCAGGTGGCATGGACATACACAAATACACATTACAAACATCAAAGACCCGAGAACAAACTTTATGCTTACACAAAATCTGACCCGGCCGGGAATCGAACCCGGGACCCTTCGCTTTGCAGGCAGGGTTACTACCGACTTAGCTACGGAGCCGTCTCGATTGATCGAATTGATATTTTACTATTGTCTTTCAGCATCTGGACAGACCTTGATCAATGGCACAGGCGCCATTATACATCTGTGGGCTATCCACCGCAACCCTGAGTATTGGGGCGAGGACGCGGACCAGTTCAGACCTGAACGGTTCTTCGACGCTCCTCCGAAGCACCCCGCCGCCTTCATCCCCTTTAGTTATGGACCGAGGAATTGTATTGGTAATTTTTCTATTATATACTTAATCGCATCCTTGAACTGCTCAGTCGTGAATGACATTATTACAAAGTGTAAAAGCTATTACTTAACTTTTTTGAGTCGAATGTAGATTGCTTGGATCTTTGAAAGCTATAGATGACTTTAAGAATTTTGACGATAGATTACGTGACAACGGGAAAAATTAGGCTTATTTTATTTTTATTTTATTTAAATTTGTAACTTTTTCAGCGTACCAATTCGCCATGATGTTATTGAAGACTTCCCTGGCGACCCTGGCGCGTCAGTTCCGGTTCATCCCTGCCACAGACAATGACCTAAACAAATTACACAAGAGTGAAGAGATGCGGACTACTTTCGATATATTGAATAGAGATGTTGACAACTTCCCTGTGAGGGTGCAGGCTAGAGCGCAATGTTCTTAGTCAAATAGAAGGCTATTTACGCCAAAATGTAGCAAGAGTTATCATGTATAACTGGTATAGTTACACAATGTTTTGTCTTTGTTGTTCATTGACAATTTGAAACTGAATCGAAAGAGACAAAACATTGTGTAACTATTCAAATGTTATGTGTACAGCGTTTTATTAGTAAGGCTGTAAGTCTGTATCTGGCAGTGTCTGATACCATACTTAACAATTTGTGTCGATAAAATTAAGAAGAATAAGTTATCATAGCTTCATCTCTCTTTTACCTACTTTAAATTCTTTTAACAAGCGATTTATTTTTTTGTTTTTACTAATGTTATTGTGACAGATTTAAATAAGCCATTCTTCTGTACCTATTTGTACGCCTACTAGGCCAAACAAGTTGGACACTAATGTATGTATATCGCCTCACATGTTTCTGACAAATAAATTATCTTTATCTTTATCTTTCTTAGTCACGGTTTATAATGTATACCTATTACAATTACATACATAATTATAATTATTTACTTATATCGTGGGTCGTTATGTATTTATTAGTATATTTTTTTTACTCGAATCTTATGTAAGTAAAGATTAATTGAAAAACCTCTCCTTTATTATGTAGTTTAAAATTATCCAAGATCACAAACCAGACCATATCACAAACCATGGTAATTTGACCTATTCATGAGCCTGCTCAGGTGCACCAACAAAAAAGGTGCAATTCAACTGTAGTTATGATTCGACAGTGCACTGCACAAACTTCTTATTGCATTGCAATAAGGTCTTTATTATAGATCAGTGGTAGATTGTAAGACTGATAGCTTCCGGACATCGGGATATAGTAGTTCCCGACCAGACTTGTTGCGTTTATTTATACACAGGGGTAATGAACAGTTGAAGTGTTATTGGATTAGATATATCATGCTTAGAATTTCAGATAACTTAAAGTTGACGAATCGTATGTTTCGGCTACTGCAGCAGCTTCTCTTGGTCACGTCTCTCTATCAAAAAACATAAAAAAAAAGATTATTTTTAAAAAATTTATACAGATTTTACCGAAGTGAGTGTGGCCGAGCGGGAACTTGTGCGACTTTCAATCCAACGCACCATAGTTCGAATCTCGACTCGGCCCGCACCAATGACTGATATCAAGTTATGTGCGGATAATTCATACTCGCTCTAAAACGGTGAAGAAAAAAACATGTTCAAGAACCACAAAATTCAAGAACATGTGACATCCACCAAGCCGCACTGGGTCCGCATGGTGGATTATGGCCTCCTAAACATCTCTCTCTGAGAGAAGGCCGGTATCCCAGCAGAGGGAGCGTAAGAGGCTGGTAATGATATAGATTTTAGGAAGGCGATCACTTGTAACTAGCTAACTAAGAAACAATGTAATAAAATCTTAAAAGTCAATTTTAACCTACTTGTACCTAATTGTCGTATGGAAATGAAACTTTATATGTATATGCAGTTCCTATGACAAAACTGTAATTTCATATCATGAAGCTGATGGAACCAGGAGGTGGATAGTGGAACTCTTCAGTGGCTACAAGTAAACCTTTTGAGTTTGGACTCATATGATTCGTTTTGACGAGTCCAATAGATTGCACTTGTTGTCGAGGTTCTGATGATGGAGCCAAGAGATGGAAGTGTGTTTTTTAGCTTCTTCAAACTACATGTAATTATTTAATTGCCAAAGTGATATCGGTCATTTGATATACGATATGACGGTGAAATCAACGAAACTTAATAGGGTCCGACTTTAATAGTAGTAAATGAGTTTTTTTTAGGTTTATTTATCAAAGCGACATAATCGCATTGTGACTAAGCTCTTTAATAAATAATTAGAAAAAATAGGGTACCTACTAGGGATGAAATCAGTTTTCGTGACTCGCATAATCGATGAACGATATATATCGATTTTGTGAGTAGACCCACTGATCTGAAATAGTTTCTTGTAGGTACAACGAATTCAAAATACAACACGTTGACCATTATAACTCTACACCTTTGATAGTTCAACCAACTCAACACTAATCAAAAGAAAGTATTTTTAAAATAAAAGACTGCTGATTAGAAGAATTAAAACAAACGGCCAGTAAAACCTAGACAATTATAGTGCAGTACACCTGCAGTTCAGTCGGGTTCAGTCAACCCTCCCGCGAGCCGGCCACGAGCTCAGTCGCGCCCGTGACGCGGAACTACACCCAGGACATCGAGGTAAGACGAACCAATTAATCATTCAAACATAACCTACTCTTAAACATAATTGTTAGCCTTATGCACATTTTCACCAGTGGCACCTAAACAATCACCTAACTACGGAACCCTTAGCGTAAGGCATCACCTAACTCTACCTTTAACTTCATATTCATTTTCATCGTGCATTCTTCGCGAATGTTACCTACATAAGTGTCCCTTAACAAACTGTCACTTAGCACAGGGAATATTTAGGTGACGTCTTACGCTAAGGGATCCGTAGTTAGGGGATTGTTTAGGTACCACTGGTGAAAATGGGCATTAGAAACATTATAAAACATTTGCTGTCGAAATTCTATCCCCTAGTCTTAATCATAAAAAATATGTAGATAATATTTTAAAAGTAATCAATGAAAAGTGATTGTGCAGGCACTTATGGAAGGTACATTTAACTTAAACAATCAATTACCAAAATAATACTATAAAACCAACGAACCTTATTTACCTACACTCTGCAGTGCAAAATATATTTCCTAGTAGGACCCTTCACAGAATTTTTACAATGTAATTGTTTCTCGTAAAAATTACCCGCTTAAAATAACTACGTATCATGCAACCGATTTAAAATTACCGGCGGAAGTGTATAAGAAAAGATCGGTAAATATTATTTATTTATTTTTAAGGAAAACCAACAGCTGTATTACAATAACTTATAAAACTAACATAACATTAGAAAGCCAATTATAGTTCTCACGAATAGTAACAGAGAAAAGTACAAGGTGGAAACAAGAGATAGAGTGAAGTGACATACATCATAGACTGCTTACCTCAAAAATAATTTGACTGTACTACGTTAGTAGGTAATTAAATCGTACCTATGCAAGAATGTACAATGTACAAATATTCTTCATCAAAAGATAATTATTATAATAGACTTGGCTAAACAAGTCCGCGAAGGCGTACATACCTGTAATGATATCCATCTATTTATAGACAAGAAAAACTAGGGATTCCAAAGCAAACTACCTAGCAGCTTGATACATAATTATTCTGAGCATATTATCTAGCCGAGTTGGTCAGCAGAATTAAATTTTAGGGCTGTTACTAATAAACAGACGGTGATATATTCAAACTGATTCTAAATAGACGAAACATTGTTTAACTATTAAACCGTTATACAGTGATTATTAGTAGGTTTTTTTTTGTTTTTTTTTTTTTTTATGTTATTAGGTAACGAGACGAGCTGGTCGTTTGCCTGATGGTAAGCATAACGCCGGCCCATAACAATTGCAGTGCCACCCAGAACTTTGAAACACAAAGGCCTGCGCGGCACTGCAATGCGTTCGTTACCCTGAGACATTAAGTATTAAGTCTCATAAGCCCAGCAATTTCACTGGATACTCTGCTCATCAAACCGGAACAGAGTAATGCTTGCACATTACTGCTTGGCGGCAGACTTCACGAACAAAGCGGTGGTAACAACCCAGACGGACACTCGCAGAAGAGTTAGTCCTCCGACTAACATAGGTAATGCTGTTGGACTTTTGATAACATTATAATAAGTTGTGATTAATCCCACTAGATTAAAACTAAGAAGTACGTTATTGTGTCTGCAGTTTCTGCTCACGTTTCTTATTAATGTTTCACTATAGAGAACGCCTCAAGAATTTTAAACAGTGATCTTAAATAACATTACCTAGGTTTCTAATACACGCCTGGCGCTCAACGTTCTGGGTCACTGGCACAAAATTGTCCTAACAATGCGTCCGCAGTACCGGACAATAAGTACATCCGACAACCTATTCTTCGCATCTGTAATTTGAGTACTTGTTTGATAGCAGTTCCAACAAAAAACCGTAATCAAAAGCACTCGGCGTAAAGTTTTGTTTTCTCTTTACAGATGCATTGCTTCATGTGCGTAACGTACATGATCATCCTTACCAATGCAAACCCGATCACTACGAGGGAAATTGCCACAAAACACGAGAAACGATCTCTTTTTCGTGACGTCATAGAATCCTTGAGAATCCGTTCGCAAGTCCCAGAGGGAGTAAACCAAAACGATGACAATAACCTGTCGCACAACTACGACAGATATGGTTACGAAAATGAACCGCTTCAGCTACCAGGCGATGCTGATTTTTTACCAAGAAGAAACGATAGAATAGAAATGCCACCTTTAAAATACCGCTTCCCAAAGAGTCTAAACATTAATGACAGTAATGAAAAGAGCGATGAACCTCCAAAAGAGGAGGTAGTCATTTATATTGACACTCACGAAACATCACAAGCACCTAAACCTACGTCGACCCAGAAACCTCCTAAGAAGCAACCGCAAGCAAATAAAAACAAGCCGAACAAAAACAGGGAAAGTGAAGTGGAAGATTCGCGTCCAACAGAAGATAATAAACCGCTGTATAATACAATGGCTGGGCAAAGTCAAATTGGGAATCGTGAATCACAGACCGTAGTTAAGCCAACAGTTATAGTTAATATACGTGGTACTGTCAGTCAAAGAGACAGCGATGTACTGGTAGGAAAGGCTAATAACGACACTTTAGATGTCCCTCGTAATGTTTTCAATATCAATCAAGAAATTAACCTTGATAAAGAGCCCGGGAAAAAGCCTAGTAAAATAAAGCAGGATATCAAAGTTGTATCCGGAAAAGAGAACGCAAAGAACGAAGAAGATTTGATGATGTGTGAAACTGCTTCTTATAAGTTAAAACAAAATGAAGAACACAGCCGTAAATTCGATAACGTCTTGCAAATATTGTTTTCCATTTAAAGAATGACTTAATAGTGGAAATGAACTGTGAACTGTATCGCTCTATCTCTTTATTTTAATTATCTATGTATTAAACCGTTTTCATTAATAAACAACACAAGAATTAACTAAATGTATTCGACCTTCAACAAAGAATTTAAAATCAAATACAAGTTTAGTAAAGAAACACACTCTAAACATGTATTAAACAGCGAAACTCCTAAAGCCTTATAGTTACGTGTTTAAATATTAGCAACCACAAACTTTGATTTAAGACGTGTCTAACTCACTTCTGTGGAGACATTTCTTATTTTGTGAAATTGGTGTTGCGCTGTTTATCTTTTAGACAGTCTAGCTAAATAGGCGTCTAAAAGTTGTATTTTGTGGTAACACGGTTTATATTAAAAGTGTGATCAAATTTTTGATCACCAATTTTATTACCAACAAATAAGGAGCTTAACTTTTGATAAAATGACATGAATCATATAGGACAATGGGAAATATGGGCATAGCTACCGCAAGCAGCAGTTTTATAGTCCTAAACAGTTATTGTTCCACTGGGCCTACGCTATGTCTAAATTTGTAAATTATAACGTTAACTTTATCTGAGTATTTAACTTTTGGATCAGTTATAGTTGTCAAAAATGCAAAGCCATTTTGGTGTCCTTAGTTTAGAGCGTCGCATCATCCGCTCAATCTTCAATAACGCTTAATTATTTAGATTTCGATCCATAATCTAACTGTTGAAGATATTGTCTAGAATCTAAATCTGTCTCAGACACGAGACCATAGGACGAAGGCGAATTTGAAGAAAAACACTTGTAAAGTCGTTACACACTATTGGCTGGTATATAATACTTAAAGAGATTGCTATGTATATGGTATACATCGGAGATGAAACTGGATTACAGGCTATAACTTTACATGGTAAAAATTGTAGAAAAACTGTACGTATTACATCGGTGAAAAACTAGGAAAGACTAAAAAGGAGCCGGATGCAAATATAGACAAAAACAAATTATCATAATTCTATTATCTATATGCACCATAGACTACATAAATAGTTCATCCATGCGATAGAATGGTGTAGAACTAAATAGATATCAAATCTCAACACTAGCTAGATATGGAATTACCCATAAGAGGATCCTATTCCTAGACTACCAGATTCAAAACAAGTTTCCCTTCTTTGCACAAAACACAGGTTCGATTCATATAATTGCACAATATTTATCTGTACTGTTCTGCATTAAAAAGGTGAAACTAAAAGTGAACTATTTTTAACCGACTTACAAAAAATGAGGAGGTTCTCATTTTGTCTCTGTTTTTTTATGTTTGTTATGTAACTCATTCATTCATAAAACGATTTGGAAAATTCTTTCTTTATTTGAATGGATATATTTTCAGAAGATTAGTTTCATAGAAATTTCATCAAAATCGGTTCAGTAGTGTATTGTAAAGCCATTTTACTTATTCATACATCATTTGGAAATTAATATTAATATTAATTTGTTATTGGGAGGAGGGATATTTTGTTAGTGGGAGGACTAACTCTTCTGCGAGTTTCCGTCTGGGTTGTTACCACCGCTTTGCTCGTGAAGTCTGCCGCCAAGCAGTAGTGTGCAAGCATTACTGTGTTCCGGTATGATGAGCAGAGTATCCAGTGAAATTACTGGGCTTATGAGACTTAATACCTAATGTCTCAGGGTAACGAGCGCACTGCAGTGCCGCGCAGGCCTTTGTGTTTCAAAGTTCTGGGTGGCACTGCAATCTTTATGGGCCGGCGTTGTGCTTACCATCAGGCAAACGAACAGCTCGTCTCCTTACCAAATAGCATAAAAAACTATGTCTAACCCATAGTAGCTTAGACTTGAGTCCATTGATTTAATCACTGTATCTGACGATCATACAGTTCTTCTTTACTAAAAATTTATATCCTATTAGCCAAGCCCTTGATCGTTAAAAGGCTGCCAAGGTGGATCGATTAGGATGCCGTCCACAATCCACAAATGTCATCGCTGATGTGTTCCGACAGAAAACAATCTCTTTACAAGGTCACCTATCAACAAAGGATTCGATTACCTAAACTAACGCACGTCCACGAACAATCTATCAGTACTAGAACCTTATCTCTTTAAAATATCTTACCGTTATATAGAGTTACAGTTATAGAAGTAGAGATCGTTGTGTGATAAAGTTCTTGGTTGTTCTTAGGAATTAATGAACTGAGGAATTACTTTGAATATTGAAGCTTCCTTATGGTAGCTAGGTGAGCTTAAAGTTTAGTACAAAGTACGCATAGAACACGACAAAATTAAACACACTTAAAAGATATTTTTACAAATTATTTTTTTTTGTTATTTGGTAACGCGACGAGCTGGTCATTTGCCTGATGGTAAGCATAATGCCGGCCCATAACAATTGCAGTGCCACCCAGTACTTTGAAACACAAAGGCCTGCGCGGCACTGCAGTGCGCTCGTTACCCTGAGACATTAGGTATTAAGTCTCATAAGCCCAGTAATTTCCCTGGATACTCTGCTCATCAAACCGGAACACAGTAACGCTTGCACAGTACTGCTTGGCGGCATACTTCACGAGCACATAGAACGTTTCATCACTACCTCACCTGCTGGTAAGATAAAAATCATAACTCGAAAAGTACGAAAAATCGGGGAACAAACATGGGGTATTTTCAGGTACCCCAGGGGGTGAGGCATTTTTTTTTGGACGTCACTGTTTGGTCCTCCCTGTATATAAGGTATAAGTAAAAAAAAAGTATAGGTACATGCCTAATTTCACAGAAACTAACTTCACTCAAGGTGCGTTAAAGTTTGGTACGTGTCATAACTCAGTAATAGCATTTCATTTATTTTTAAAAACAAGTCGGTGATTGGATCCGTGATTGAAACAAAAACTAGACGATATAATAAAATACCTGGAAGGCTTTTGATCTTTCTGTCGAATGTAATTTACAACCTAGATATGCTGATTTATAATCAAGTATGTAAGTACATTAATAAAATGGTAGGTAGATAAGCTTTTTGATTTACGATGGATAGGCTTATGTTTCACGACAATAACACCTTATAATAAGTGACTTAGGTACCTGTTCACTTTCGTTTTGAAGACTATTTCCTTGTTACCACAAAAAAAAAACAATTTTAGACGCCAGTTTAGCTAGACAGTATTTAAAGATAAATGTTTACAATGATTAGAAACATCATAACAGAATTCAGTTAGAAAACGCTTAGACACTACTTAAATCAGGATTTGTGGTTGCTCATATTTAAACGCGCTACTAAGGCATGTTTAGGAGTTAAACCCTATTTAACACAGGTTCAAAGTGTGTTTAATTTTTTTGTGGTAAGACCCTTTGGGTTTTAGTTCAAAAGAAAACACAGAATCTGGCAATGAATTCCACTCCGCAGGAGATATTTGATTATAGACAGGAGGTATTTCAGTCAAGAAAGGAGACGCGATTTTTAATAGTACAATGATAGTAAGGTGGTGGCAGAATCATCTCACAAGCCAATGACTTTATTATAAAACTCTATGAAGGTATTTTATGTCCTAACATGGGTAATTAGACGTAAGAGCTTTATGTATATCTATTTAAAGTTATGGAAGTGGTAGAAATAAAATTATGGAAGTGTAGGAATAAGCCCTTTAACCTTCAAGATGTGGAATGGGCTTCCGCCCGAGATTTTACCCCTATGCTTTAATTTTGTTATCTTTAAGAAAAGGCTGAAGAGACTCCTCTCTGAGAGGGGTAGGCAACGAGCTTACAATGTCTCTGGTATTGATGATTGGGCCGCTTGCTTGTTTGTTACCTATATCCATAAAAAAAGTTTAGTTTCCGGGCAAATTGTCCCTTACGACTATTTCAGGTTTATATTTAGATTTTTTCTTATAAATAGAAAGGCAACGAAAAAGGAAAGGGAAGAGTGGAAGAAAGGAAGAGAGGCCTTCCTATTCCCCGCAGTTTGAACTCTTGAAAATGTTATTATTTATTCAACAAAATAACAAGTTCATCAAAAAAATTATATACATTATGTATATAACTACCATGTATTTTATTTGTTTTGAGCCCTCGATATTTCGGCACTGTTGCAAGCGCCATGTTCACGAGGAAACATGTTTTCGATATTTCGGCACTGTTGCAAGCGCCATGTTCACGAGGAAACATAAACATGTTTCCTCGTGAACATGGCGCTTGCAACAGTGCCGAAATATCGAGGGCTCAAAACAAATAAAATACATGGTAAATATCCCGTTACTAAAGTTAACTCTTGTGTTAGTGACCATGAAAGTTTAAAAACTTATATGTATATACAGTATTATATTATCTTCCAAGTTCAGATTTCTTAAAGAATTGTGTAAAAGTAATAATGACAAACTAAAAAATGTCCCACTACATCTCGAATGGATTATATATAGGTTTCAAACCAGTCTGCCTTGGCAACTCCAAGTGCCAAAAAGTGCGATGATCTGATATATCCATTTATATGTAGATATTAGGTCATTTAGCCATAAACACAACGGTATATTGAAATAAAATTAATCACGAATGAGTTTGGTGTTATGTTTTTAAAGGTTTGAATTTGAAGTTTCATTTGCTTTCGTGCGTAAGTTGGTGTGTGGTAAGTAAAGTTTGTTCTCATGTCTTTGGTGTTTGTGTTGTATTTCTGTGTGTGTCATGCCATCTGCGACACAGGAAACCTAGTGCAGTAATGACTGTTAATTATTTATTGACAACTGCAAACGCGTTGATGTCTTTCGGTCGGGAGATTTTACAAGCACATCGAACACCCAGTTTTCTTATTACTAAACTTTATTTTACTACCGCAGACATTAACATTCAGCCATTCCCTATAATATCTATACAAATAAATAAAATTGAAGTGTCTGTTTGTAATATCAAAATAACAGCTTTTTACCAAATTTATACGAAAGTATATACGGTACATATAACAATACAACCATTTTAAAATTTTTGTCTTTCTGTCTTTCTGGCTGTCTGTTTGTTCCGGGTAATCTCCGAAAACCGATTTTGACGGGACTTTCACTGGCAGATAGCTGATGTTATAAGGAGTAACTTAGGCTACTTTTATTTTAGAAAAAGAAGTAGGGTTCCGCGCAAAAAAATAAAAACCATAAAATCCAATATCTCCGCGCGGGTGAAACCGCGGGCAGCAGCTAGTCGTATATAAACTCTGGGGCCTATTTTATAAAAAATATTAGTCTAATATTATGAGTATATTTTTTATGAAACAGGCCCCTGATTCTTAACCAAATTAATGAATTAGTCGGTATCTAGTCAAACATAACCTACCACGGCTCCCGTATGACGTTCATATAGCATGCCAAATTGAAATATAAAGGTCAATCTTTAATCCATAGTGAGCAAAAAAATCGCACATTCAATGACCGAGAACCATACTAAACAAAATCTAAATGTAAAGAAACCGATAAAAAATCTAATTACACATCAAACCTCCATTACCATTATTATTATTAAATCTATTATTTTATATATCATATTATTATGCGATGGGCGTCAGTAATTGCAGTTTAATTAGTAACCGTTAGCTTAATAACATTAAAATAACTTTTGCAGAATGATTGACAGACGTTTTAATGTCAGTATCAATTATAAAGTGTTGCAAAAGAGAAGCTACACAACAATTAATAAATTACTTTGTAGTTACAGCTTTCTTTTCCACTTGTAATTAATTGTGTTTCTTTTTATAAGTATTTGTACTATAGATTATTGTTTGTCCACTATCTCACCTGATATCGAATGTGTTAGGCCTAGATTAGGGGTGCATTAGACGCTAAAGCATGATTGATGGTTATGCATCAATCACGGACCACGCGTAAGACATGGAAAAACCACGATAACCGCAGCTTCTACGACCTCTACTAAAAAAAACAGTTTCACAGTTCGTGTTTAGTGCAGAAGCTTTGGTAAAATTTATCAGTTTTTTCGACCGGCTTCCGTACTTGCGCCACAGGTGAGATAGTGAAAATCGAAAGCTTATTCTGTAACATTTTTCAAAAGATTAGTTCCACCCATCCCGTCTATACAGAGAAGCGGTTAGTATATAATGTATAAACGCTTACACTCATACCCCCGCACTAGGATTCCCTGTGTCGCAGGTGGCATGGACAATTGGATACACACAGATACACATCACAAACATCCAAGACCCGAGAACCAACTTTATGCTTACACAAAATCTGCCCCGGCCGTGAATCGAACCCGGGACCCCGCGCTTTGCAGGCAGGGTTACTACCAACTTAGCTGCGGAGGCGTCAAAGCATCATAAACCTACTATATAATTCATCTTCTAATAATCTTCTATAGCTAATACTAATAATTAAAATAACTACAATTACATAAACATTTCAACAAATCCATAGATAATAATCTCCAACGAATGTAAAGACAAGTTACCGTTACTTTTGTGAATCAAGTAGAGTTACCTACGATACATTAATCATTGTTAAATACATGTACAGTTGCTAGTACCATGCCGAAATTAAGTTTAAACCTGACCGATGGTGTTGTGATCCATACAAATTACAAAAAAAATACAATGACAGCTGCCTTCAGTTTGCAAATCTTTTTTTTTTAATTTGCTTCGCACGTCTTGACGAGCGAATAATTTTAATGTTATTGACCGCGAGATTCTAGGGCCATAACAAGTAATAAATTTGTTTTCATAAATAGCATTTATTATTATTAATCAATATTATGGATTTCAAAGAACATGGAAAAAATGTCCAAAAAAAAATGAGAAAAACTTTCACGCGCTTCTTGTGATCGGCGAATCGTGAATTCCCAATTCAGAGCTAGCTTTGACAGCCTATGTCAAAGTGCTTGTTGAAATTAATTAAAGTTAAAGCTGTTATGAACCTCAGTTCATGAGCTAAACCTAGTTCATATAGTTGAACTTTGGTTTAAAATGGTTGCTGATTAGGTATAAATTAAGTCCACGTCGAAAGCACTTCTATATACATCTTCTTCTGGATTCTGATTGGATCTGTTTTGCTTGTTCTTAAACTGTTTGCCACAAGATTATGGATAAATGTTGTTATCTCTTAGGTTTAGATAACGAGACAGCCCGTGAATTATTATTTTAAAAAAATCATTCATTGTTTACGCACTTTCCGATGAGGAAGGTACATCCTTACAGATAAAGCCGAATTTCCTCGCATTAAGATATTGAAATTTCGTACAGCAGTATGGAGCTGTGAACTTGTGAACCTTTATTTAGTTTTTTCTAGCTATGCCCCGCGGCTTCGCCTACGTAGCCTAAGTTACTCCCTAGAATATCAGCTATCTGCCAGTGAAAGTCCCGTCAAAATCGGTCCAGCCGTTTCAGAGATTAGCCGGGAAACCAGACAGACAGACAGAAATTTAAAATGTTTTTTGTTATATTTACCGTATATACTTTCATATGCTATATATATATATATAAATAGTAAAAAGCTGTTATTTTGACATTACAAACAGACACTTCAATTTTATTTATTTGTATAGTTGTAAGTTTATTAAAACTAATTTAAATTTTAGCAAAATTATTTTTCATTTACGTACAGAGTCCTGAGAAAGAAAGCTGATTGGACGAAGAATCGGCGAAAATCATTTACATCAATCTTTACAAAGGCACGAATTCATAAACATACGTAAACAAACATTCCAGTTTGATATTTAGGCCACAAGTACAAATTACTTAAAGTCCATGGTCAAGTTCAAGACCGCATAAGTGATTGTGGAGCAATTTATTTCCACGACAGAAATAGTGGTGTACTTTCACTTATCGACATTTTTATCGATAAAAAAGAAGTCATTCACCTCATAAACTTGAATTTATCTTTTTATTGTATTAGTTATGATATTAAACCTGTGTTAATAAAAATTAACTTCATTTCCACTAACGCTTTCCAATAGCTCTGGTTTAGTCCTAAGAATGATAAATATTACCATTATAAATAATAATACACTACACAACATCCAAGACTCAAGAAGAAATTCTATGCTCACAATTCAAAATTGGCCCCAGTCGGAGATCAAACCCATAGCCCCTTTTGCAGGCATTATTACCAACCTAGGCATAGAGCCATCAATTTGAAGAATACATTCGTTATAGGATGAAATAAATTAAAAAATAAGCATAAATTTATATTATTTAAGGGGTAATTCTATTTGTAATTTCTCATCTTTGATAAAACTATTATTCCTGTAATAAGATATCTAGAGAATTTAAACACTTACACAACTTTAAAAAATCAGGTTTAATTACATAGTTTATGTTTTGAACTACAATTTAATGATAACTTTGTTCTACCGCAAATTATAATGCTAAAACCTATTTCAACACTAAATCAGTTAACATAAAATAAGACGTAACTAAAAAAACCTGTATAATTACTTACCGGTCTAAATTTTAGAAGATTAATGAACCTTGGAGGCAATTAGTTCTTTATGATGATGATGGTTTGCATTTTGATTTAACACAATATGTTATTTTAAAAGCTATTAATGTATGGCATCTCGACTTTCTCATTTAGCAACCCTGTTCCCGTACTATGATCACTCAAAGGTAAAGTTGTATTGTTGGTTTGGATGTAAACGACAAATACAAGCCCGCATTAGCACGCACAATGCAATGCAAAGAAGTCAGTGACAATGCTTGTAAGACTTATTAACTAATGTCTCAGAATGACAAAGGCAATGCAGTGCCACGCCGGCATTTGTGTTTATAAGTTCTGAGTGGCACTGCAATATTGTTATGGGCTGGCGTTATCTATACTCTATATAAATAAATAAAATTATTATTTATTTATTAAGGTAGGTATTGTTACTAATGCAAACTATTTTCTAAATGTTATTAAATTAATTGTTTAACTACACACGTACGCAACTTTAAATACTCTCTGTCATTATTATGTTTTATGTCTAAACGTCAATGTGGTCGAGGGTGGTGAATAATTATTCTAAACCTATATCAGAACTGATCAAGTACAATTGCCGGAACACATTAATATGTGATTGGCGACAGATTTGTAATTTGAGAAAATGTAATACCATCAAGCAAAGTTATACGTTACATCCCGTCGAAGAAAGTATAGAAAGAAAGAAAGAAAGAAAACGTATTTATTTCAGGACATCACACAACATTACAGTTTTACACATACAAAAAATAAAAATTTTAAAGAACGGACAGGTAGATAATTAACAAAACCCAATGTTGCGTGATGCCATGATAAGGGTCCCGACTCAGCAGGCTATTAAGTTCCAAGGACCTAAATAACTGATTTTCAGTCGGAACCCACACCTATGACATCACGAACCTCCGGACAATGATACGTCATACGTCAAAAAAAAATCCAATGAAAAAAAGTAGACAAGAAAAGTATAGCTAAACCAAAGCCGTAGATTACTTTCGAGATTGCAATCAATGGTAAGGGCAAACGGCCTTTTAGCAAAAGCTGGCGAGATGCGAGCAGACTCTCAATTCTATAGTCGACCGCGGGACGGAGCGCACGTGGGACAGTGACAAATAAAAAATACATTTATCGCTATTTATACTTCACTTCCCGGAGGAAGTGAAAGGGATTTAATCGATACAGTATTGGGTTCTGGAGAAATGGCGCGACACTATTTTCTGGGATGTTTTGTAAGTACATATTTTTATCTTTTTTTTGCTTAACAAATAGATCATAGATTTCAGGTAGCCTTATTGAATAGCAACCATATTTTAAATACATTCTAAGAATCTTATTGATACTTTAATGTTATGCTCTAGAAAATAACATTGTCTGTCTGTTTCGATTTCATGGCTTGACATAAGATACGACTGAATTTCAATTTATCAGGGATTTAGTATAGAGCCTTAGGCAGGTCATATAGTTACATAAAATAGCACTTAATAATTAATTTCCAAACTAAATCCAAACTAAAAGAAAAAACAAACGACATAAATATATTATTTACAATTAAAATTTTAAATTTATATTTAATAAATTTTTATTTTTTAGAGCGGTACCTTAATTATTTTTCTAAAATAAAAGTAACCTAAGTTACTCCTTGTACCATCAGCTATCTACCAGTGAAAGTCCCGTCAAAATCCGCCCAGCCGTTTCGGAGATTACCCGGAATAAACAGACAGACAGACAAAAATTTAAAAAATGGTTGTTTTGTTATAGGTACCACCGTATTGTACACTTTCATATGCATTTAGTAAAAAGCTCTTATTTTGATATTACAAACAGACACTTCAATTTTATTTATTTGTATAAATTTAGTACAGCTCTCAAGTACAGCTCTGTCTGATTGGCGACAGATTTTCAATTTGAGGGTGGTAACTAGCCAGGCGAGTACTAGAAAATACCCCGACACCGTGTAATGGTTGCATCACAATGTTTTCCTGCACCTTAAGCTCATACTTAAGCAAAGAAGCAGTTACCATCCACAGATACTTGCAAAAAATCATGTCTCCTAAATACAAGAATACAAATAAGCCGTCCATTATTATAATATGGAACACCAAAAAGGAGCTTACATATGCTATTTATATCGATCGATAAAGGCGCTAAACAAGCTACTCATGACAAAGGCATTCGTTAAATAGATGTTTGTTGAGATTCCTGACACAATTGATTTTTAATGGTTGCGTCTGAATTCGTATTAAAGCATGCGAGGAATTCAAACGCAATGTGCGATAATACCTATCTTAAAATTAGAACGATGTAATCATTAGAAACATTGTAAAATCTTTTTGAAAAAAATGCCGACGTGTTTCTTGCTCTCCTTCTTGATCGGTCTATAACTCTATACCTAATTAGGACGAGTTTATTTAATTTAGCTTTTTTGCGTGCTCCCGTGGGGCCCATGTGAATAAAGGTTGAATTTGATGGTTTTTAAAAAAATACGTTTTATTTGACTCCTGTGTAATAGTGTTGGTAAAGCATTGTTTACATTTTTACTTGATATAATAATGTAGTTTGATTACAAGTGACGATCGAAAAGATAGCAATCCATACTTTCCATACTTATATTATAAATGCGAAAGTGTCTTTGTATGTTTTTTTGGTTTGTTGGTTTGTCCTTCTTTCACGCAGCAACGGAGCAATGGATCGATTTAATTTTTGTCATAGATATAGTTTATGGACCGGAAATTAACATAGGCTACTTTTTATCCCGGAAAAATGCACGTTTCCTGTGAGAATACAGGTGAAACCGTGGGCCGAAGCTAGTCAAATATAACATTTAATTTAGTTATTATATTAATCTAATTATAAAATACATTTAAACGTATCGGTTTAAAGAATAAATCAGCAATACAATCTGTAAGAAGTGGAAAAGTGACTTCAGTTTTCATTCTTCGCAGCTTATCATCAGCTCTTCAACCGATTTAAATGGAACTAACCTGGGGCTAAGTTGTTGAGATACAAAAAACCAAACGGTCCTATACTGTCCAACCCATTTTAAGACACACATACAAAACTGCGTCGAATTAGGCTCCTCTTTATTTGGAATCGATAAAAATTGCCTTTTCTGTTCCTAAACTAATATTTATTTGGTCATGTTTGATTGGTGCGTGTCAATGGTGCTATACTAGTCTGTGGTGCTGACACCACTGATGACACATCAAACGACAGCTTAGTGGCTTAGAGGTCAATCATCTTTTTTGACAGTACACAAGATGTATTAAAAATAAGTTTTGTACCATATGATTTTTTATGGATATTAGTTACGGAAGTAAATAAGTTGAGTAGTTTGAACCCGTATTATTTAGCGTCTGTCACCGCACGACGTAGCATCATATTTAGCAATATTTCAATGGGTGATCACTATAATTATGGTATTTAAAGTAACGTTAAACCGTCAATCTTGCTGTAGTCGTAAAGGGCACGTTAGACGCCTGACGGTTATGCATCAATCACGGACTACGCGCAAACCATGGAAAACCTTGATCAACACCGCTTCTCAGACCTCTACTCGAAAAAAGTTTCACAACTACTGCGTGTTTAGTGCAGAAGCCGCATTAAATACGCGGTGGTACGCAAGTGATGTATATATCGGAGCAGTCGTCGGCGATTCAAGGAAGTGAAAGAAACAGCACTATCTGGCCGTATTTCTGTTCTTGTCTGTTTCTTGGTTTTACTTCAAGCCGCGCGTGAGCGTGTAATATCTCGTAATCCACGCTTATGCAAAACCATGGTTATTTTGACAGCAAAATGCAAACATGCGTTAGCGTCTAATAGCACCCTGAGAGGTTGACCCGTGTCAGAAGTTTTCGGATGAATCAATAATTCTGCCTCAAGGGCTGGCCACAATGCCTAGGTATCTAGGAGAAGGAAAAAACACAAACCAGCAGACTAATATGCACACCTTTTGTCGTGTCGAGATAAGGATATCATATATTCTCTGAATATTAGTGGGAGGACTAACTCTTCTGCGAGTGTCCGTCTGGGTTGTTACCACCGCTTTGCTCGTGAAGTCTGCCGCCAAGCAGTAATGTGTAAGCATTACTGTGTTCCGGTTTGATGAGCAGAGTATCCAGTGAAATTACTGGGCTTATGAGACTTAATACCTAATGTCTCAGGGTAACGAGCGATCTGCAGTGCCGCGCAGGCCTTTGTGTTTAAAAGTTCTGGGTGGCACCGCAATTGTTATAGGCCAGCGTTATGCTTACCATCAGGCAAACGACCAGCTCGTCTCGTTACCAAATAACATAAAAAAAAAACTTATATGTCATCTTTATGTCTACTGCTGCTATGATAAAAGGTTATATTGAACTAAGGTTAAACCTTGATACATCGAAGAAATGGTTAATTTAGTACTATTGTACTAAATTAACCATTTCTTCGATATTGTATAGAACTATACAATATTGCTACTTGTTACTAGTTTTTTTCCGTGGCTTAACATGCGTGGAATCAAGATAATAATTAGGTATGTAGCTAACTTATGTGGATTGTAATACTGTGCTTATACCAGGCAGAGATAATGGAGCTTCAGTTAAGTATAATACCAAATATTCTTAAAAAATATTGGTAGATGCAGGAAATACATAAAAGGAGAGAGTCCAGTAAGAAAGCCCATAAAGAATTACAGTACAGGTCAAGACGCTTGACAATAACCTATTTGACTGAACATAGCCAATAAAATACACTCATACTCGTAAAGGTACCTTTGTATTGCTAACAAAATAAATGAACGACAAACATACGACGAGAAATTCTACAAAAGTTGTGAAGCAACTAAAGGTTACCTCAAAACTATCAAGTACAAGATCGTAGACATACTCAGTGTTGTTTATAGACCAACTAACACTTAACCGACTTTCTCTACAAAGAAAGCCCTGCTGATAAGACAAAGATTGCGTATGCACGCATGTGAATGATTATAACATTTTAGATGCTATCAAGGGTCAAGTACCTTAGTTCTCAAGGCAATGGTACACCAGTGCAGAAATAATAAAAGAAGAGATGCTCATTGCTCATAGCTAAGCATAAAGTTATGGTACTTTTATTAAATTCTAGATGTTTATACGGCGTCCGTAAAAACACAAAGTTGCAGTGATAAACTCCAGGATAACATTGAAATTTTTAAGACGAAAAGAATTTATTCTGAACTTGTTTGATGACCTGTCAGAACTTGTTTGTTTTTCAATACTAAAACAAGATTTATAAATATTTTAAAGATCCGTTATTTTGTTAGAATGTGTCCTACTAGCTATGGTTGTATCACGATGTTGTCCTTTATCGAAAGCTCAAGCTCAAACTTAAGACTGGCAGGAGATTGTCAAAATAACTCAAATATACAAAAAGATGTCATTTTTCCAATTAGTTATTTTATTACGAGCTACGATGTAACTTGTAGCATAATATATGTATACTGTTTTTATTCTATACCAGCTTCTGCCCGCGGTTTTCACCCGCGTTCCCACATGAACCATGCATTTTTCCGGGATAAAAAGTAGACAATATTACTGTCCGGTCCATAAACTATATCTATGCCAAAAATCACGTCGATCCGTTGCCCCGTTACTGCGTGAAAGAAGGACAAACCAACAAATCAACAAACACACTTTCGCATTTATAATATTATAGTAGGGATTTGTTTTGGGCTGGTATACAGTAAATAATGTATGTAAACATACATAAAAACTTTATGTTTATAATTTAGAATACATACTTCATCCTGAATGAAACACGCCCTTAAAAATAAAATTTCGGCATCAATTAAAGGATTTGTCTGAAACTGCTAAAATCTATAATGATTTAAAGCATGATGTCTGGTCTAGATAATCAGAAGACGTAGGTTCTAATCCTGTTGGGAGTAAAACTTTTGAGATATACAAATATTTATGTGAACATCCACTAGTGTCAGTAACATTTAACAAAAATATATTTAATAACTAGCTGCTGCCCCGCGGTTTCACCCACGTGGAGATTTTGGATTACATGGTTTTTTATTTTTTTGCGCAGAACCCTAATTATTTTTCTAAAATAAAAGTAGCCTATGTTACTCCTTGTAACATCAGCTATCTGCCAGTGAAAGTCCCGTCAAAATCGGTCCAGCCGTTTCGGAGATTACCCGGAACCAACAGACAGACAGACAGACCGACAGGAAAAAATTTTAAAAAGGGTTGTTTTGATTTAGGTACCGTATATACTTTCATATGCATTTAGTAGAAAGCTGTTATTTTGATATTACAAACAGACACTTCAATTTTATTTATCTGTATGGATGATGATGTCTCTCAGTTGTAGTGAGTTCACCAGCTGAGATGATCATTTCACCAGATGAAGGCCAAGAGCGTGTAGTTTAAAAAAATCGCTTCTCCATGTCCCTTCAAGGGAAATCTTTTGCCTACATCTTTATGACTTTAAGCTATTAGTGTTATGGACTTTAAAGGTCAAAATTATATTTTTGTTCATACAAAGTCGAGGAAACGATGTGAATAAGGTGATTTGTCTAAAAGCGATAGCCTCAACAAATGTCAATCTTAATTTTTCAATCGAGATGATTCTTGGAAAAGCGAAGTGAAGCATTTAGTCTATATTTTGAAATTGGGATGTTCTGTGTGTAAAAAGGACATTGGTTTAAAGTTAAAAAAGGATTTTTTATTTGCTTAAGTAAAAAGTATTTATAAAATAGTACAGTTTATATACGTATTAAGTAACTCCACAACAGTTTAAACAATATGTATTACCAATATGTAATATAGGGTAACAGAAGCATTGATGAAAAATCTAACGGTATTTTTTTTGTTTACATAAACGAAAGCAAATAAATATTATAATCACTTCTAACTTTCAAATATTGATCGTAAAATAGATACATAATTTAACAAAAAATCTTTTACAAATAGAAGCAAGATAATCAAATATGATTCTAGTTTACAACCGCTACTCAAAACAGATATTGGCGAACAAATAAGCACTATAACGGTGCATACTTTCAACGTTTGTCGATAAATATACGTTTTGTGACCCACAAAATACCGTCTTGGCGTCGTCCAAAATAAATACTTTTTGTACCACTTGCCAAATGCAACCAGCCCACTTGTTTTTTAAAAGCAGGTTGCCCCAACGAACTGATAATGATTTTACTTTCATTTGGTTTGGTTTTCCGTTTCGTTACTTTTTGTGACACAGGAAAGTCGTATACTGCTCTCACTTCTCAAGTAACTATCTTATAAAGAAGGAATGTTCTGTACTTTGTGAAGATTCCAGTGAATATAAAGTTTGTGATAAAGGAACATATCTCCACCTTATAAGCCTCACAAAAAAATTAAGCCAAGAGAGATTTCCTGCCAAGTTTTCAACCAGTATACAACACGAAATGAGCGTTTATTATAATGTCAATTTATCGAATGGAAAATCTATAAATTTTAACAGTCGATTTTGTCGCTTAATAATATCTATAATATACTGACATGGTAGTGTCTATAAGCACTTTATGATTTACAACTTAAGCTTTGCTATAATATAGGTTTTTAAAAAACTAATAAATTTATAGGCTATTAAAAGTATAAGGCCGTAAGGTCATCAAGGTTATCAAGCATCTGTTAGATGACAACAAGTAATATATTAAGTCTTTGATGACAACAAAATATTGTATGTCAATGTTAAGGTTGAAAGCTCGGAACTGGCGTATCAGGTTTTAAGCAATTATCATTTATATTATATGCAGAATTATATTATTACGAAAATTCATTTTTTGTGCATTTTACTGGCAAAATTTAAGCTGCATACACGGAATTTAAAATATTTTGGTAACATTCTAAAGAATGATAAGAGAAAATTCTAATACTAAATTACTTAATTGTATGTTATTCATATAAGATTCACTGTAATATGATTGTCATTTGATATTTTATAAAGCTTACGCTCTCTATATGCCACTCATGCTATAAATAATATATATTTTATATAAATTATGTAGAAATATGACTTATGACTAATGACTATGTATGTGCTCCGAATAAGGCATTAAAAATCATTTACCACACAGTTATTATTTGTTTTTCATCACCCATTTTTTATTCTCCATTATTCCCTAATGTTTAAAATTCCAAATACTAACCGTTTTCTATTTTATAATAATTATTTGAATATCTATTAATCAATGACAAATTAATGTGTTCTTTGAAAGAATTATAACTCATATTTTGTAACATAATTAAATATTGACAACTTTCAATTTTTAATCCGAGTTGACATTCAGCTCCTTTCTATAATCTCTTGAACTCTCTTCGTTGTAGGTATAGACCGTTCATCATAAATTCTTTACTTCTGTCGCGTTGGTAGAACAAATAAATAACGTACGAAATCACCTTGAAAATAATTTTTAATGCGTACTATCCAATGATAGCTATCCATCAGTGTCACCGAATAAACGGGACACTAAATTTATAGAAAAACTTACAATTCTTCTAATATTTATTACAAAATGGTCAGGCAATAAAGTAAACTGGTAGAATGTCGGCGACTTTTCGACTTTAGTAATTTTAACCTTTTTGTCAAGTTTGGTTTAATTATACCCTTGACGCATCATTTGTTGTTCATTTTTGTGTATGTTTTGGACGTTTAAAGACAGGCTGGTTTTATTCCCAAATATAAAAAAACTCGGATGTGTAAACATAAAGCAGACCTTCCTCTTTGTCTTTTCCAAAAAAGCGTACTTAATAAAAATACAAGAAAGTAAAAAAAAAACCTATAATAACGAATACAAGTTACTGTCCTCTTATTCGAAATATCTTATCAATTAAACTAGGAAAATCCGGACTCAGAATTAAATTTTGGGTGTTGTTTCCGGTTTTATATGATGATGAACGGAGGATAACTTTCGAGAAAATAACTATATTTATTTATATTGATCTGTTGTAATTTCCAGGTGCTGCTCTCGTGCTCCTTACTAGAGGCTCTACCCCGACCAACACTCAATGAGTGAGTATCATAATTATTTCATTAAATAACAACTAATCATTGTACATTTAGGAAGTAAAACTAATTTTATTAGGGAATATATTATTTTAAAATTAAAACTCTAAAACTTATGTCTAAGTATTTTCCCTAATAATATTACTATAAACTAAGGTAATAACTAAATACTAAGGTAATAATGTACCAATTCATATCCATGTATTTTATTCCACTATACGCAAAAATACAAATGTTACTGAATTTTAAATGGTGTACAAAACTTTAAAATACCAAATAAACATTTTAACGGTTGTTGTTTTAAATTCAGCTTGACGGCTAAACATCTAAAAACGATAAGTCCACTTATAAATAATGCACAAAAAGCACAACTAACAAAAGTAGAGAATAAGC
The DNA here is from genome assembly GCA_907269065.1 of Crocallis elinguaria. NCBI lineage: Eukaryota > Metazoa > Arthropoda > Insecta > Lepidoptera > Geometridae > Crocallis > Crocallis elinguaria. The sequence continues at coordinate 1,403,860 of OU026079.1, read as the reverse complement.
TTTAAACATAGTGAAGCTAGAAGAACATAAAACTGCAATGGGTAAGGTACGATGTAATTATTATTTCTATTTATGCTTAAATACTGCTTTATGTTAAATATGCCGTAGATATGCTTGTGGGCAAGGATACATTATTTTATGAGTTGTTAATAATGTTAATGTAACACTAAAAATAAATTTCATACTTTCAGGGAAACAACGATTATTCCTTTTGAGATGACAACAGAAGTAATAAATGACAAAGAAGAAAGATCTTTGTTATATGAAGAAGTATTGGATCCTCAAAGTAATACTAAAGAGATAGTTGAAAAGATACAAGCTATAAACGAGGCAGTGAAAAAACCTCATAAACGGCCTCAAATAAACTGGAATTCACAACCAACAAGTGGAGGTATTGAGGACAAAGATGTACTAGAGAAACTACAACAGATTATAGCTTCTGGAAACAAAAATTCACACAAAAATAATTTAATAGACAATTTGGTAACGAAAATAGAAGATTTAAGACAATCAAGAGAAATGACGGCTCAGCTTACTAGAAATCAAGGATTACCAATGATGTCCATGCCGTACATGACCAGTATTCCGGTCCTTGTTATGCCGACTACGCCACAATCTATGATTGGTTACAATAATTTAAATGCTATGTCGTTTGGGCAGCCTGGTTACAACAATGGTTTAAATACAATGCAATATAATCAGCCTGGATACCTAACTAGACAAGGCCCAGAGAGTCCATTTTCTCCCTTGTCGTGGCCTTTTGCTCAACTTTTTCCTATTCTGATAAGAGATCCATTTTTAACCATCATGAATGGAGGTGGCTGGAATCAATTCATAGAAACTGGACAAAGTGCCGATGTATGCAGAAGACAAAAATCTGCGGATGATGAAGATAACATTCAGAATAATATCATAGAAAACGAGGAAGTATTGAATGCAATTGACCGCATTAACACAAGACAAAGCCGAGCAATCAAAAAACGAACTGTGTCACATCATACAAAACTTCAAGACGTTGAGAACACAAAGAAAACGAAGAAAATATTTGCAACAAAACCACTCACTACTCGGAAACCTGTGAAACAGGCTTACACCGAGCAGGACACAAAAACTGTTGATGAGGGAGATTTGCGTTTCCCGTTCGGAGATTTTACCTTGTTTGGAAATAGAAAACCGGTAGCGCCTAGTCCAGGTTTTTTTATAAATAGATTGAAGGTCAGAAGAGGTGGTGTTGCAATAGCGGGTCCAGGAGGCGTAGCTACTGCAGGCAGAGGAGGAACAGCCATCGTTGGACCAGGAGGATTGGCTTACACACAGCCAGGAGGACTTGCAGTTGCTGGGCCAGCTGCTCGTGTCGTCGCCCTCGCACCTGATGCAGATCTGTCTTCCATCATCTCTCGCCTTCAAGCTCAAGACGGTTCTGTACCTCGATCATTACAACCTATAATTGAAGGAAAAGTAGTAGCTACCGGTCCTGTTATTTACTACCATCCTAATCCATCGTGACCTACTCTAACACACCACTGATTATTTTTCTTTCTTTATAATGACCTTCTTTCTTTCTCTATTAGATACGACCGAGGAACCGGAGACTTTGGAAGAGGAGACGGAAGAGGATCTGACGTATTCCAATTCGACGGAGTGAGGTTTGGGAAAGGTCCTTTGAAGACGGAATACCCCATGTTCCTGGTGTTCGTGAATCCAACGGCTCATGCTTTGAGTACTAAAGGAATAGCTATAGCTAACCCTATCTCCAATGTTGTGATTGCTCGAAACACGACAGGTTCTATAACCCACACCCCAATGGCATCCGCTATTGCGGGTCCAGGTGGCATAGCACATGCTCAGTCTGACCTTAATCTTTACGAATATATTACTTACTAAATTGTTCTCTAGTGTAGTAAAAAATGTGTAAATATTTTACGGAAATTAATTTCGACTGCCTAAGTACTTGAAATTATTTTTCGGTTATTGTTCATTGTTATGTTAATTATAAGAAGTCATGTACTTAAAGAAATAAATCACAGTGTTGTAAATTCAGAATGTTTTATTTAATCACTAAAATTAATTAACACTATCATAAATAGCAAAGATTATGTATTGTAAAAGTAACTACATATTATGAACTACTATATCACACACTTCACTAAAAGTCAATCAATCTTGCTCCAATCAAATAGAATAAATATAACGCTACGCTAGAGCTCCAATAATCTAACTTCAACTTCAACTCTTCATGTCCTGGCTTCTGTGGAATGTTCGCTACAATTTCCAATAATCTAAATAATAGCATCAGGACAACGGATTGAATGAAATAAATGTCAAACATGGCGCTGTCAATTCGTCAAAGTATGAAAAAAATACATGCATTTTGTTTCGAAATTTTTCCTATTTTGTATCACAATCACACAATAAATATATTTATAGAAAATTTGATTGTGTCCCTTTAGAAAAGGGGTTAAACAGTTTTTTTTTTCCGAATTATGATCAACATCAAGGATTACTGATCGTAACTTTAATTAGGAGTTAGACGCTAGGACAGATGGATGGACGGGCTGTCCATCATTGTCCATCATTGGGTGAACATAAGGGTTCTATAGCTTTACACTTTAGCGCCTTATTAAATTGGCTATCAGTATAATGTTTCTTATTCTATGTCTAAAATTCCATAGGGCTTCAACACAGTACCTGCCATTCTACGGAGGCGCCAAAGGGCAATATCTAGAAATTAAGAAGGATACTGCAGGATCCATATTCAGCGAAAAGATTGTTTCAGAAGATAAAATCAGCAGTGATAATATATTCAAAAACAGTGAAGATAGTCTTCTGTCTAAAGTCTTAGCAGCTAACTTACAGAGCCTAAACACTATTTCTAATAACATATTAAAGTTACATACTCTTGGCAGAAAAACCGGTCGTTTGGGTAATACAGAGAAAACCCGGTTGAGAACTCAGTTGGCGGCTCTGGGGGAGGCCGCTTCTAATACGATTAAGTTGATAGAAGAAATAGGAGATAATGTCGATTCACTTTATAAGAAGAATGCTAGTGCTACAAGGAAGTACGGCGGGCTAGATGATGAATCGGATAACGAGGACGTGAGTACTTTTTATCATAAATTGGACGATTTAAAAAAATCTAACCTTTCTAATATGAATTAAAACTCATACGCTCCTATGCACAATTATAAAGCAATACTACTCCTCTGCATCGATACGACACAATTTGTCTCAGAAACTATGGCCCGTTCATTGACAATGAAAGCGAAGCCATCAATTTGATGAAACAATTTCTAACAGTTTATATCGGGTAGGTGGTACCAGATGCACCAGGTGATAGGACCTAACTCTTCTACGAGCGTCTGAACTGGGTGGGTACCACCGCTTTGCTCGTGTAGTCTGCTGCCAAGCAGTTGTGTGCAAGCACTAACAGGTTCCGATTCGATAAGCAAATTAGTCAACGAAATTACTGGGCCTATGAGACTTAATAACTAATGTCTCAACACGAAATGCAGTGCTGTTCCGAGTGGCACTGCAATTGTTATGGACCAGTTTTATGCTTATCACCAGACAAACGACCAGCTCATCTCGTTATCCAATAGCAATAAAAAATGTATTAAATTTATGAGGCTACCCAAATTAGATATTAAATATTAGTAGCACAGATCCTATAAAAAAGGATTTTTATAGGATCCGTAATTAATAGATTCAGAGTCATGGGCTTAGAACGGGCTATGACCAATCCATGCATCGGCCTACTTTAGACCACGATCTCACCTGATCTTAAGTAGTGGTGTGGTCAAAGATGGTCATTACACTAAATCTATAATAGAATGGAAATGTAAATGTAATGATTTATGAAAACTATTTTAAAATAAATTACAGGTTGGCGAAGAAGGCGTCGGTATAGACGCTGATGGATCAATTTCTAATGACGGCTACGAAGATGAACATTCTATTGTGGCTGAAGCTAAACCAATAGGTAAGTTACGAGTAAATAGTAACTGTGCAAAACTGACTGGAAAAACTAAGATTTTTGATTGAGAAATCATGTCTACACCTATGTAGGTGTAGACGAAGAATCTCTCAAAGATAATACGAAGGAGTACATAGTTAATAAATAAATGATTTATAAACAAATAGAGGTGTAAATAATTGATGAATACATACAAAAATGGCGTTTTTTCTTCTCTATCAACGCTAAGAGGCCATAAAGGTAAATAGAAATACCCAATTTTTATCATTACAGTGCACACTACAAGTAAAATACTATTTAGAAGCTATGTTATGTATAAATTATGTTGCAATAAATAAATGACTATTGACGCCATGTTTGACTGATGGTGAGCCTAACACCGGCCCATAACAATTGCAGTGCCACTCAGAACTTTGAAAAACAAAGCCCTGCGCGGCACTGCAGTGCGCTCGTTACCATCCATGAGACATTGGGTATTAAGTCTCATAAGGTCAGTAACTTCACTGGCTACTCTGCTCATCAAACCATCAATAAAAAAATAAAAATAAAAAAAAAACCCCCAGAACACACTAATGCTTGCACATTACTGTTTGGCGGCAGACTTCACGAGCAAAGCGGTGGTACCAACCCAGACGGACACTCGCAGAAGAGTTAGTTTTACGATCTAATGCTAGTATATTGTATTATTGTTATAAGTTGTTACTATATATTTTTTTTTATCAAATAGTGAATTCCTGAAACACAGTTTTTACTAATTAGTAAATCCATCCTTATCCTATGGATTCGTAAGACATCTTGTAGGTACCTACTTAGTATTCACTTATGACAATAAATAAACTTTTTACTTTGGTATTTTTAACTACAAATAACTTAGCCAAAATTACATGATAGCTCCAAATCCAAATAAAAAATATAAATACGATAAATAATCCAAATTTTGATTTAATTTCAGGTTTAGCAGTGATTGGTGATCACGGCGTGGCTTCTGCCAGACCTGTAGGAACAGCGGTTGCAAAATATGGCATAGCCCTCGCTCATCCCATTGGCACTGCCGTAGCAGGGGTCGACCCTGCATCTATAGGATTAAATTTACACCGTAATCAGTACAATTAGATTAATTTAATAAAAATTTAACTTTTACGCTCATACGCCTGCACTAGAATCCTATATCGCAGGTACACAACATCCAAGACCCGAGAACAAACATAATGTTCACCACACAGGTTGTCTCGAATATTATAATCAGGTTAAGACGTATTCTATTTCTAATTAAGATTTTAGTAGGTATTGGATTTTATATTAGCATTACAACTTATTTAGACTGATGGTCTGGGTCGCATCAGTTCCTGCTTTTGTAATTTCTATAAAATCAGGAACTGAAATTGGTTAATTTTCAACAATGTCCTTTGGATTAACAGAACTCTTTTTTGTTAATGTAACAGATATAATTGAATGTAATTTTTCTTAATTAATAATATTAGAATTTATAGAAGTATGTGCTGATATAATTAGGAATAAATTGTGTTTGTGAGAAAAGACGTTGTGATAACTAGTCTGAAAAAGGCAAAACAAGTATTTATTTAATTTATAAAATGTGTAACACCTGAATTTTTGTTTTATTACTTTAAAACAATACCTGTATTTTATAATGTATTGTATAATGTTCCTAAATTAATCAGTAAAATACGAAGCTGTAAAATCCCAATAAATTAACAAGTTCTATCACCATGATCAGACGTCCAGTCAGACCAATTTGACGCGACATAAACGAAAATGAGAGCCAAAAGCTTTCTTAAATAATTCACAAAATACATAGGACCTGTTTTGGAGGAGGAAACAGGAAAAAGAGAATACGAAGCGTTTTGTGTACTTTTAGAGCTAGTGTTATCCCTATCGTGCTTTACTAGGCACAACGCGACGGCAATATATTCTTTAAATACTTATTCTCCAGATAGGATGTCCTCTTACCTTATCCTACCACCATGCTATGATTGCAACACGATGCCATCCTTCACCGAACTCTCAAGTTTGTCAATTGCAGAGTTCGAACCGTAGGACATTAGAAGACAGTCCCTGTTGGAAGTTGTAGTGATTTGGTATGTAGTACACTCGTAGTAAACTCTAGTTGCCTCGCTCTAAAACGCAGTCCACCGAGAAGAAGAGAGAAGTAACTCGACAGCGAGGTGATCTTCAAATTCAAATTCAAATTTCTTTATTCAAATAGGCCCCAAAGGAGCACTTATGAAAGTTAAAATAAATGACTCTAACAGCGGGCCTCTGCAACGTTCGTCTACCCGAATCACAGACTAAAACTGATGCTGTCTTTATCAGAACATAATAAATGACAAAGACTCCAGCAGAGCCAATCCGTGCTCAAAGTCAACGAACCTTCCAGAAACCCACCATGCCCGTTCCGTTGCCGAGCAAGAAGAAGGGCAAGAAACTCGTCACGGCATTCTTTTTAAAGAATTTTTCTTTTTCAAGATTCTATTTCTATCTTTTGTGAATTAGTGTTGCTATCTATGTTATTCATATTAGCTATATTATTGTTATTATCTCTTGCATATGCAGTATGTTTAGTTTCATATTACTTAGTACATCGAAGACTGTTATCATGATTAGAATTGATGTTGCTGGATCATCATTTTCTTAGGAAGGTTTCATTTGTCATGCAAAGTGCACGGACGCCACGCGATAAGATCAAACCGCTTACACGGCGCATATACGTGATTTGTAATATATTATACGATACAGTTATTTACTGTTACATCTATTGTTCTTTTTGTTATGTAAGATCGTTCAACGATATGCGTTTATGGTCACTGATTTCTTGATACAGACGTTGCAGTGAAAAATATACACGTGCCTCATGCAAAATGACGATGTGCTCAAAGACAGAGATCATAGATTGCGAAAACTCAATTTGCGGATTGGCTACTGAACTCAGAACCTGCTATGATCGCTATTGATTCTGTTTCCATCCAAAGGTTGTCTGAAAGAGATCACTTTAGCGACAAGTCTGGCCATTGGATCTGTTAATGTGGTTGATTTCGACGGCCGGTGTACAATATAGAATTTTGATTAGGTTTGGTTTGTTTATTTGATCTCTTCAAAAACATTTAGGTACATAAAAAACAAAATAACTAGAGTTCCTATTCCTCTAACCATCCCGCAGTCAAATAGCCAAAAATATGATAAAGAATTATATCAACCGGTTTGTTTGGCCTGATGGTAAGCGTTACGCCAGTCCATAACAATTACAGTGCCACTTTGAACTTTGAAACACAAATATAATTTGATATAAAATATTATTTTACATGATTATTTTATCGACGCGTGACCAGAATGATGGCTTTTATCTCGCTCAAAAGATCAGCCGTGCCATTCATCGGGGCAACTTGGCCAGCATTTTGGAGAATCTGCCTGATATTAAGGATCGTTTGAACTATCTTTAGACCATTTTGTTGTGTCTAGATAGTTAAAACGATTTTTAATTATTTTCTTACTTTCTATTTAAAGGAGTTACATTTCTATTTTATAGTTTTAATTTTTATTCCGTATAATATAGTTAAACTTTTATAATATATAATAACCATTTTGATCTAACCTATTATTTTAGGTGCAGAGATTAATTCTCAATTTAAACTAAGTACTACAACTAGGTTCGAAAGCTTCCAAGGCAACAACCTGTCTTGTCAGGTCACTGTGAACAGGTCTAAAACTGCCCAAGATAAAGACTTGTGAAAGAAAATAAGCCCACACAATCGTTTTTGTAACGGATTTTCCATGTGGCACCGACAGAAGTACCTACCAAATATCTGACCGCAACTTGCAGCGAAGTTAGTCACCGACTTCCCCTTAAAGTTAAACATCTTGCAATGCAACGTCATTTCATTCATAAACATAAGTCTTTAGGAAAAGTACTGCTCGAACTTTGAAGCTATGATGGCTGAGTACTAGAGCGGTCGCTCACTGAAAATTAAAAATCTAAAATAAAAGTAGCATAAGTTACTTTTATTTTAGAAAAACAGTTAGGGTTCCGCGCAAAAACATAAAAACCATAAAATCAAATCTCTGCGAGGGTGAAACCGCGGGAAGCAGCTAGTCTTCACTATAAACTCAAGTTCTTGCACGATTCGGATTTTTTTATCAGCTATCGGCCAGTGAAAGTCCCGTCAAATTCGGTCCAGCCGTTTCGGAGATTACCTGGAAAAAACAGAAAGACAGACAAAAATTTAAAAAATGGTTGTATTGTTATAGATACCGTATATACTTTCATATGCATTTAGTAAAAAGCTGTTATTTTGATATTACAAACAGACACTTCAATAATATTTATTTGTATAGATAGAAGATAAATCTGTAGTAATGCCCCTATCGGTGTGTTCGGGCTTTGCACTCGCACTCGCCACTCGGGCGATATCCCGCCCTCTCTGACTTCACCTCAGACGTCGGACTCCATTATGACACTGCAAGAAATTAGTGTTGAAGAAGTGGCACCAGCTACTTGTGAGGACCACCGACACACCACCAAGTGGCTGCCACGCGCTCCAGCTATTTAGCAGCCGCTTCTAGTTTCATGTGGCGTTTTGTAGCTGTGTACTGTGTAGCGTATAGCTCGTGTGCGGCCAGAGTTACCATTACGGTTTTAATAGTGCGTAGTAGGTATAACTATTTGAGTACCTACGGTCCTAGGTGTTTACTATTACTATTACCAGTAGTATTACTTATACCACGTGGATCAAATATTACCATACAAATGTTTTAATAACCGTGTATTACTTCTTTAGTACTTTGTTCAAGTAAAGAAGTTTCACGTCTCTATTCACAATAAAGGATGGATTGGTGTTATTTGTTTTGACAAGGGATCAACAAAGGCATATGATGATTACTTTGTATCACTTTTTATCTTACTGGCCCTGGTATAAAACCCAGTAAATAATGTTTTATTAATTAAAAATCCAAATATGGGTGTAAGTAATAGTTGTTGTTGTATTTTTTGCTTTTAACACTACATAAGTCGGGCTTAAACAAATGCTTGTAACTTACTTGTTGACCATTATTTTTTCATATAGCTATATCTATAAGCTCATAAGTATTTGTACACCTTGAATGGTAGCTCTTCTCCAAGCAACGGCTCATCATAATCAACCTATATTAGTCCACATTCCACTGTTGTACATAAGTTTCTCTAAAGGCGCCTAATCGTAAAAGGTATAAATTAGCAGAAAATGCACTTAGCGTAGGTACTTGGCGCGTAATTGGGACCTAAATCTCTCAAAAACCCTTTAGTAATAATTGTGGTTTTCTCATCTACCAAACAAAACTCAAGAAAGAAAATATAATACATAAATTGCACTAATAATTTTAATTATTTGTTCAGAAGAACATAGTAAACTTTTGCAGTTTAGTGAGTAATTTGTGTAGATTATTAAACTCTAAGAAAACACATCAAAGTTTTGCGGCTTGAACGCAGTTCTTTGAAACGATGATGCACTCTTTAGTATTTAGTGGCAGTTTGAATTTTCAGTAATATATTGATATTAACATTATACTGAGTGGAAAAGAAGTCGACACCGGATACATTCGGAAAGGAGAAATATAACTTAACAGTTTACACCAAAGACTATAAATCCTGTTGACTAATGATACAACTTCCCCTCATGCGAAAACGAACTATGTAAATGCACTACTCGCCACTGCGAGTACGAGTGCAGACTTATAACTTATCGATATTCAATGTATACTTTACAATTAATATATATACTATTATTAATTATTTTGGAAAAATAATAACCTTTCGTTTGGATTTGTTAACCGACTTCGAAAAAAGAGGAGGAGGTTAAATGTTCAACTGTATGTATTTTTTTAAGTATTTTAACTGATTTCTCCGTCAATTGCGGACCGATTTTGAAAATTATTTTTGTTGTTTGAAAGTGTATCATCTCAAGATGGTCTCATATACATTTTATGGAAGAACATCTAAAGATGAAAAAATGGTACTTGAATTTTCATATATCGCGATATTTTCATCGAAGTAGGTTCCCGGTTTTTTTAAAGTATTTCTGCTTTTTGTTGTTAGATTTCCAGACATCCCAGAAATAAAGGAAAAGTGGATAGAAGCGACTCAAAAAGAGAATTGGTTCCATACATCGCAAGTCATGGAATCCATTCAGTAGCTTCGACGTGATGCGTGGCCAAAATACAGACAGACAGACAAAAATAAAAATACAGTTTTGGCTTCAGTACAGATAGGAGTGCCATCCAAAAAAAATGTGACCTGGAGTTTTATTATAAGTAGTATTATAGATTAATTTATAAAGTAAGTATGTATTGTCTAGGTTTTCCATATAATAATTTATTATTAATCGTATATGTCAGGGAATCAAGAATGCGGTGCTAACTACCTATTCAATTTTATCGATATTATTCTGTTCAGTAGTAGTCGTACCACATCACTAAATTACGTCATCCAAATGATCGGCCAATTGCAAGCATAGAATATTATTACCTCGCCCCCTGCCCGCGCCGGTGAGATATGTTTGTATGAGGAATTGTGTTTATGAGCTATCAACAGGCTAAATAATCTGTGGTTTACACTATCTATCAGAAATCATACAACGATGCGTAATGATATGAAAACAATAGGGATCATATCTTTACCATTATAATAACGTAACATACATCAGTTTTTTTTAACGGGCTAAATGCCTTTATTAATTAGCTAATACATAAATAAACACTAAATCTAACCTAGCTAGCTACAAAAACAGTTGGATAATCTACAAGCCCTAGTAGGCCTATAGATAATCCAAATGTTCTAGCCCACTAGGTACCAGTTGCAAGCGTACCCAGCATGCTGGCGGCATTGCCTCGTTGAACCGCAATGTTGATCCGTTGAGCCAAATAGTTACCAGCATTTTGGTTAATTTAACACATCGTTGATTTCAACTTGATGGTTTGTAGTGATAACATCGACTCTCATCCACTTTTCTATTACCTACATGCAATTTTTGAGATCCTTCAAACAGTCACGCCACAGCCACTTTCAAACTCAGTCGCATTATCTAACTACATAGGGGCAACAGCACCACCATAGACGCTCAAGCAATCGTACGTTTGCTTGTCAGAATAACAACGCTTTTGCGTCAAGTGCGCATTTCAAGTATCACGAAATCCACGCTTGACGCAAAAGCGTTGTTATTCTGACAAGCAAACATACGTTTGCTTGAGCGTCTCAGGTGCCCCATAGATGGACAGCGCGGTAAGTCGGTTGGTAATAGACCGAATGTATCCATGCGTCTCCGCACTCGTAGATATCATATAATTTTCCTCTGTCTTCTCTACGTATTGTGACTTACCGGAAAGAAATGACTAACTTAAAGTAAAAACCGCATTTGGCGACTTGCCAAGTGGATATTTCTAAACAATACAACTCGTAGGGAATGAGGAATAGCACTGATGATATGTATTTAGTCTTCCTGCACACATCATTTGCTTATCGACAGTAGACTTGTTTATTACCTTTTGTATTTATTTATTGTTTTTCTTAACGTGTCTGTGGTCTTTGTTACGCTCAGTCAAAGACGTATTTTTCCAGCTAAGTTAGCCTTTTGACCACTATAATATCTCCTGGTGAAGTAACAATGTCATGGAAGATGATGTTGCAATATATTAGAACTGCTCTTAAGTGAAGCTGACGATACACATCAACACCAGACAGCACGCAGTCCTTGGTGACAAATTTACATAGAAGATTAGAATTAAGGATCGTTTTGTTTAAATACTAGTGACCCACCACGGCTTTGCACGAGTAATAGTTTAAGACTTTCATATAAAACTTACGGTAGCCCTTAGACCCCCCCCCCCCCCCTTAATTCGACCCTGTCGCAAAATCAGTTCTTAACTGACGTCTCCTACCTATAAACTACCTACCTTTAGCAAGTGAGTCAACAGACGCTTACACTCATACCCCCGCACTAGGATTCCCTGTGTCGCAGGTGGCATATGCACATCAGAAACATCCAAGACCCGAGAACAAACTTTATGCTTACACAAAACCTGCCCCGGCCAGGAATCGAACCCGCGACCCCTCGCTTTGCAGGCAGGGTTACTACCAACTTAGCTACGCAGCCGTCTAAATGAATATTCGCTTTTTTCGCTTTTAAATATAAGATAATCGTCTAGACATGGCACACATATATTCATTCAAAAAGTCCGTCAAATTCGTTCACGGTACGCTATAGTACCTAAGGGCACGGGTAGCGGTAGGAAGTAGATGTTTCTCGTGGGTCGTTTCCTACTTTGCACTCTTTTCGATCTCACATACGTAACTCATTTAAAATTTCAAATATTATGTTATGCTTTCCAAAAGGATATTAATATTTTCTTTGTGCACAACACAAAAGAATACATTATATTACCTCAGTTTACAGACACAAGAGAAATTCGAGAATCTTACGAAAAAGAGTTCGGTCACAAAAATGCTTTGTGGCAAAAATATTTTATAATAATTCTTGTGCGACACGACCAAAGCACAGTATTATAAATTATTAAAATAATACATTAAATCCTTTTTTAACGGGCAATAGAATAATGCCTTTACTTTGTTATATATGAAAGTGCTAGTAGCATTGCAACAATAAATTGCAATGCTGTGTGAACAAAGTACAGGGATTTGGTCACACATCATATTTACTATACACTTTGAAAACACTATGTGCTCCTAAGCATCACGAACCTCTCGACCACTAGCATTAGCATACTGCCGCTTGAGCCCCTTAGCCAAAGTAGCCGCGGCTCCAGCCTTAAATTATATAATGTCTGTGATAGACAAGTGTCTCTTCAATTTCAGAATACTAATTTTCATACAAACTTGTATGATTAAGTTAAGTTTTAACTAATATTGAGTGTAGGTAATGTATTCCAGTTGCCCTGGTAGTAGTTTTCTACCCCTGCGCCAACAGAGGGTTACTCACTGCCGCCGCGTCGCTTGTGACTGTGGATATAAGGATGGGCACGCGCCGGCCGCCGCATTTCCTTGTCGGATATTGTAGTGTGTCAGTGGTGCGAGATGTCGGCCTTTGTTGTGAGTCGTTTACCTTTTTACTTGCGTATTAACAGTTTAGTTGTAAGGTGTGAACGGTTTTTAAAGAGTGCTCTCGTGATGACCAATTTTTTGGCTAGTTTTAAGCATTGATTTTGAATACTACTTATCATTATAAGTAATATTCAAAATATTTTTTACACTAGGGTTTCTCAGTTTTTAGATAGGTTTTAACGTACATTTACGTTAAAACCTATTTAAAAACTGAGAGACCCTAGAGTAAAAACTGTGCACAGAACGCGGCACGGTTTTCAGAGCGTACAGTAAGCGTGGCTTAGGTCCTGCATTGTTGTGGAGTATATAATAGCTTTATGTCCTCTAGACACTATTCCAGAAATGACAAAAAGAACTATCTACTTTTGAAGTCTTGGCTTCAGATCTTAATCTTTATAATTGTCCTTTCAGACAAGAACACAGTGCAGTTCTAATCTAAGTTTATTATATTCATCATTTTCGACCACATAGGTAGTAGTCAAAACCTATAGATAAAAACAACAGTATTACAAAGCGATTACTTTAAAGATTTTTAAGGGCATATCTTTCCTTGGTCTCCGATGTATCCGTGCCGGTAGACCATCTGGAGTTTCTTCGCATTTCTCTTTCATCGATCTCAATGTTGGCTCTTACGTTGAGTCAAAGGCTCAATTGGCTGCCAAAAAATTAGGAATCTTAGCAAAGGTGAGACAATACTTCACATCGGAACAGCTTGTTAATTTACTTAGATCAAACGTAAGTTCGGTCTTATATGGGGTATTGTCCTCCTCTCTGGAATGGCTCAGCCAAGTATCAGCTAGAGGCACTGGAGTAATTGAGAGACGAGCCAAGAAGCGCATTGGTAATGACTCGTTGAGCACCGGCGTAGAGTTGCTAGCTTATCGGTTCCTTATCGGATACAATTCGGTGAGCGTGCTTTGGAATTACATGATCTATTTCCCCCATCCTTTTCCATAATCGGACGACTGAATAACTTGGGCTGCTTCCAGGCGCGAGTGAATAGGTAAAACGTCTAGGCAAGCGTGCTGGATCACCAATGACTTATATCAAGTTATGTGCGGATTATTCACACTCGCTCTAAAACGGTGAAGTAAAACATCGTGAAGAAACCCGCATGTTCAAGGACATGTGACACCCACCAAGCCGCACTGGGCCGCGTGATGGATTATGGCCCATACCTCTCTCTCTGAGAGAAGGCCGGTATCCGAGCAGTGGGAGCGTAAGAGGCTGATAATAATAATAGATTAATTTATATTCCCTGGTCAAACACCTATCGTTGTAGTCCGGTAGCTTAGGATATTCATGTCCAGTTCGAAATTTAACGGTGTGGTGATCATAAACATTAAAAAGAATACGTTATATCACATGTTTATTTTAATGGAAATAACAATATTATGTTAGTCATGAACACATTTACTAATACTATTTCTAATCCTATTTTTCTTTTTAGCGAAATGTATCCTTTCATTTTGCCTTATTCTTTATCTAAATAAAGGTAAGCCTAACACTAAAAAGACTTCCGGCTTTCCCACTACCGTATCTTACATCCATGATTATAACGGAGCACGGCTTGAGGTCGCTGGCACAGGTGTTCCAGTCATTTTGCCTTGTTATACTTGTCGAAGGCAACAATTTCATAACAGCACCACAAAATCCAGGTCACTCATGTGTTCGCATGTGGCATGCAAAAGCAGCAGACCACATCCCTCCACAATTACTGTTAAATTACACTTTTGCAATGAAGGCAATTCTACACGTTGTCACTTACCGTCCTAACTTACGCTGGTTAGCGTAGTGGTAAGTGTGACAGTTTCATTGTGTCGCAATGGCGGTTAGTGGACCGATTTGACGCGGTGCTGGAGGAAATTGCAAGATTTAAGTAGTGGGTTTGAAGTGACCGTTTATGAAACCAGTTCATAAATTCCCACGTTAGGAGTTTGAAGAACGGAAAGTGGCGCAGTCGGTTGGATAAGTGATAGTTAGTAACCAGAGTAAAGAGCTATCTCACTCAGGTACGGGTAATCAATGCTTTGGCTCTTTACTCTGTAACCGCATTGGATACAAATCCGTACAATAATAAATGCGAATGTGTGTTTGTGCGTTTGTTGGTTTGTTGGTCAGATGGTTTTTCCTTCTTTCACGCAACAACGGAGCAACGGATAGACGTGATTATTGGCATACAGTTTATGAACCAGAGAGTAACATATTTACTTTTTATTAAATGAACTTACTGTGTTAAATGATGATGTTGATTTTAAGAGATTTAGAAAAAAGTCTAGAAAATGTCGCGCACTTAACGTTTGAACTTTTTTTTTTTTGGAAATTTTGAATGACTTTTTTACAAAGGAGGTTCTCACAACTTGTCGACAACCATGGTCCTACCCTTCCGGGATTACATACCAATTCAAACTCACCCTGTATATACCACTTGGTAAAAGTTGTATTGATCGTGATTTTCTCGTGACGATAGTTATTGCAACTTGATGTTATAATTACCAACAAGTTTTGCTTAAAAACGACAGATCAGTACAGACTATGGTGCCATGCACAGTAATAAGACTTATTTATCTGTTCCCACGGCTTCTTAAAATGCGAAAAACTTGACAGAATAAGATGTTTAACTGGTTTGCTCGCAGGAAAATAACTGACCATTAGGATTTCTTACTAAGATAGTGTAATATAGTTAATGCCACATTTTATGAGTTACTCTAAACTTGCGTAGTAATGTAGAACGAGTATGGATATAAGTACATTAGTACAGTGTATACCAAAACCTTAAGAACTTTCCTGTTTTCATAAATAACCGCAGTAGTTTTACAGACTACATAACAGTATTATTATTTATAGGGAAAACTTCAGTATTCAACTAATGTATTTTTCCCATCAAAGAAGTGCTTAAAACTAACGCTTTGTACACGGTAACCTACTACCGAACTTCCGAACTAAGTCCTCCCTGACTTAGTTCGGAGTCGGAAATCTCTGAAGGCAATGTGGTGGCGGGTTTGTGGCTCCTTGAAAATGAGTCTGTACTCGACATTGATGATGCAAGCTTCTTTATTATAATTAGAATAAGCACCTTTTTTATCATAGATAAAATTGTAACCTTTTCAGTAAATAAAGCATTGATTGATTGATTGATTGATTTATAACGACTTATCGTGCGTCACGACGACATGACGACTGCAGTAAATATCTTGATCAACTGTGATTACATCTACCTACCTCTTTCGATTACATCGTCATTTAAGATTAGATCAAAAATTAAAGTCGACTATTGAAGGTCTTTCTATTCACTATTGACTATTTGCGAAATTATGGAATTTGTTGCCTGTACTTCCTGAATATTACTATTTGGGAGTCTTTGCGAGTGTCCGTCTGGGTTGTTACCACCGCTTTGCTCGTGAAGTCTGCCGCCTAGTAGTAATGTGCAAGCATTTACTATGTTCCGGTTTGATGAGCAGAGTAGCCAGTGAAATTACTGGGCTTATGACACTTAATACCTAATGTCTCAGGGTAACGAGCGCACTGCAGTGCCGCGCAGGCCTTTGTATTTCAAAGTTCTGAATGGCACTGCAGTTGTTATGTGCCGGCGTTATGCTTACCATCAGGCAAACGACCAGCTCGTCTCGTTACCATATAACATAAAAAAGTCGCTCAATCTAGCGATTGACCGCGACAATCAGGCTCAGAGTGTCGTCGATATGCGATACTAAAGCAACTGCAAAATCGCAGGTGGCTCATTAAAAAAACCGTGAGGTCATTCCCTAGACCAAACATTACCTTCTTTTTAATCACCATGATGTCACATTGACGTGAGATCCAACGTCCTACATCTGGGTGAAGGCCCCACGTACGTACTAACTATAACTAATATATGTATACATCGTGGTAGTTAGACAGTTACCTGCTACTATTTGCTAACTATGTAGTGGTTACTAGCTTCCTTCCGTTGCGCAATCAAAGTCAAGTCATCTTGGGACACCAGTTTATATCATGTAACATTAATTTCTAATCCCCAAGCCCGTTTGGCAATGATTAATGTGAGTATTACTTAGAAACTTACTTTAACACTTCCTTTTACCAGGAGTTAGGAGTTAGGAATAATAACCGCCAAGCAGTAGTGTGCAAGCATTACTGTGTTCCGGTTTGATGAGCAGAGTATCCAGTGAAATTACTGGGCTCATGAGACGTAATACCTAATGTCTCAGGGTAACGAGCGATCTGCAGTGCCGCGCAGGCCTTTGTGTTTCAAAGTTCTGGGTGGCACTGCAATTGATATGGGCCGGCGTTATGCTTACCATCAGGCAAACGACCAGCTCGTCTCATTACCTAATAACATAAAAAAAAAAATGTGTTCTGGTTTGATGAGCAGTAGTCAGTGAAACTACTATGGGTGCCTGTAGTATCGCGCAGGCCTTTGACTTTCAAATTTCTGAGAGGCACTGCATTATTATATGGGCTGGTATTATGCTTAACATCAGACAAACCACCCGCTCCTCTTGGTACCGTATATAGTACAAGAGATACGAATTCTTTCTTGTCCGTCCTTAGGTACGTTCGTGATGTCATGATGAGTTCCAAACCAACTATCCAGCAGAAAATTAGTGGGGGTACTGGGTCATTGACCTTATTTGTGTGCTAAGTCGGCAACTATTTTTAACATCACACAACATTGCATTGTTCTTTATCTTTCTTGTGTTTTGTGGTATGCCTTTCTAATCTTTTACTTTTTTTTATACAAGATAGGCTTGCTGTTGACCGCAATCTCACCTGATGGTAAGCGACGATGCGGTCGACGATGTGGCACGCTTGCCTAGAAGATACCTGTTCACTCTTGACTTGAAGACTCCCAAATTTTAGTATTCAGGAAATACAGATGCCGGCAATGAGTTCCATTCTTTCGCTGTCCGCATAATGAACGTTGAAGCGAAACGCTTGGTGCGGATAGATGGTATGTCAACCATAAATGGGTGACGAAACTTTTACTCCTTTTTGATGTTACATTTTTTCGAGTGAGTTGAAAAGCCTGCAACATTGCGAATTGATTTGTCCTGTTACGGTATCCATAACGACTTCGAACGTGATCAGCGAGGTCAAAAAGCGCTATTAATAAAATAAATTTCACCCATGCGTATAAGTAGAAGTTTGCTCGTTAAAGCAATTTATAGCACTACCAAACCAACCGTCAGAACGTTAGGGTATAAACCTGACTGTTCTTTTGAACCAACTTCTACTTTTCAAAGACTGAAAAACATCTATAAACGTCAAAACATTCCTAGGGGTCAATAAACTCTGTAATACGCCGTACAATTTCACACAGTAGACATCTATTCCAAATGATGAGACATAAAAATTTACATGAAGAACAATATTATGTTGTACATCTACCTACTTCAACGCGATAGCAAATAGTATTTTTAACCGACTTTCAAAAAAGAAGAAGGTTCTCAATTCGGTGTGTATTTTTTTATATTTACAACCTCATATTAAACCGGAAAACCTCAGATACTCCTGTCTGAGGTTTTCAGTATTGTCATTTACACTTTGTATATGAGTGCCTTATGTATCATATGGTAGGTACACATTCAATTAGCCATTAACCGTTTAAATTAATACAACATATCACACATTTTCCCCACGTGACTAACATTCTGCCGCCAGCAATTAAAAATATATCTGAATCACGTTAGAAATGCAGACAGACGGACAAACAAACACAATTAGTATTCAAGCCTGTTAATAATATGCCACTTATACAAATACCTATGGTAATGGATACCCGTCATAGACAGTGCCGTAACTAAGACCGTGCCAGTGGTGCCCAGGCACAGTGTGCAGACCCTGGAGGGGCGCAGAAATCGCCATACCCGGATTAGATTAGAGCGCAGAAGATAGAAGCTATAAAAGCTCTCACCGGGCACATAAAAAGCAATTATGGCGCAGTTGTAGAAGCTCGCACCGGGCGCATAAAAAGCCATTAGGTGCAGTTGTAGAAGCTCGCACCGGGCGCATAAAAGGCCATTAGGCGCAGTTGTAGAAGCTCGCACCGGGCACATAAAAGGCCATTAGGCGCAGTTGCAGAAGCTCGCACCGGGCGCATAAAAGGCCATTAGGCGCAGTTGTAGAAGCTCGCACCGGGCGCATAAAAGGCCATTAGGCGCAGTTGCAGAAGCTCGCACCGGGCGCATAAAAGGTCATTAGGCGCAGTTGTAGAAGCTCGCACCGGGCGCACAAAAGGCTAGTTACGACACTGGTTAGTATACATATCAGTATGTACTACTATTAAAGAGTTTTTATTTAGTATCCTATTTAGTAGGTATCTATTCTTTCGTTTTCAGCCCAATTTGTACTATGGGGCGTTGTAGCGCTCCGTAGATACGCCCGACTTTGACTCTCATTTTTGACGCTTCTATCGTTCGATTTCCAGGTTTTTCAATATAGACATTTGATTCTCATGAGAAAACGAATTGATTGACATATTAAAAAACGGAGTCAACATCCCTATTAATCACGCATTTGACCAGTCAAATCTTAAGATTCACTATTTTTACCATTGTGACTATTTTCATTTACGCTGTCGATCTATTTAACTTTGCTATTCAATGATTATTGGCCATTAACATCGACATGCCTTTGCCGATAAGAATTCGCAAACTATGCCTACCACATCTTAATTGCGTAACATTACCCTTCTGCCATAACAATACTTGTCCTCTCAGAGACCTCATCCAAGGTAGTGCGCGGATGCCCCATGCATCCTAATCAGCTGATTGAGAGACTGATAGGTGTGAGATTTGGTTGGCTTAGTAATTTGTAAATTACAAATGGATAGGACATAGATGAGAGATATTATATAATTTATTAACATACGAAACCGAAAAGTTATTGTTGACGATATCTCTCTCTCTCTCTCTCTCATTAGTATCTACCATAACTCTGTTTTGGTGATCGATTTTACCAGGTGATAGGACTGCGAATGTCCGTCTGGGTCGGTACCACCGCTTTGCCCCTGTAGTCTGCTGCCAAGCAGTAATGTGGGTCACCCTTCATTCTTATCTATTCATATTTATCACACTCTTTATCAAATTATTTTGTCTTTTCAGTTTGTGTTCGCGGCTTTATGCATTGCAGTGGGTGCGGCACCACCAGCTCTGCCACGTCATTACCAGCAGCAACCTTCAGCACAGCTACAACAGGTCAATCCGTGAGTATCATCATCTTCATCAATAAATCAGGCTACATCAACTAACTATAGTAATAACAGGTACTAAAAAGTACTTGATTACACTCGTAGTTCGTTCTTATAAGTAACTCCCCTCCTTATGCGACTTTTCCTTTTACGTGACATCGTTTAGCGCTCTCTTATTTTCTAGAATTGTTAATGTTTTCATTTATAATAATGTTTTATTCTAATTTTATTTTTATATTTTAGTAACAAAATATTTTAACGAGTTTTTTTACACTTCCCCAGTTTGGATTACTATCTCGACCACCCGGAGCTCCACAACTACTACAATCAGCAACAACAGCAGCAACAGAAACAAGGTGAATATATTTATTTTAACCCCATTCATGTCAAGATACCTGACCTGACTGATTTCATTGAAGACTCTTAAGCTGCTCAGCTTTATTCAGCAGTTTGAACTCAATATGACCTTTCCTAGGAGCCTGATGAAGGCGCACTCTTAAAAGTGGAATACCTTGCCTGAATCTATAACTGAACTATAAACTGGGTATCTTCAAGTCACGAGTGAATAGGTATCTTCTAGGTATTTGTGCTCAAGTTTCGACCGCATTCTCACTTACCATCAAATGAGACTTTAGTCAAACGTAGTATATAAAAAGTCTTTTCCCTACTAAATTCGCAATTAAAAGTCCAAGCAATATTTGTATTATGCTGTCCAGATTTATAGAAAATAGACATTTGATTTAAAATTTAAGGAAATAATTATGTAGTAGTCATTTACAGAACTATGCACAACGTAAAATAACTTTCTCCAGTGTCGGTTTAAGTAAATAAATGAGTCAAAGGATCTCATAGTACCTACCTGATTTTATTCACACAAGTCTTAATGATCCAGGTAATGTAGAGGCCAACCGAAACCAGCCATCACGACTGGAGACCTTGGAGCCGGACAGTGAAGTGGAGCTGATACCAGGAGCTCAGACGCCGCAGCAGCCTCCACAGCAGGTAGATTTGCGACAATATATAATTATGATCCTGATTATATAATTATGATCCTGACTATATAATTATGATCCTGATAATTATGAACCTGCTTGGAAAACTAACGAATGAAACTACTAACGAACTAAATACGATTTTCAACGAATTCCCATTCTAATTTCATTCACTAAAATTACCTATCAATATTGTCACTCTGTAAGGGCCCTGTAGGCTCTCTAGTTCCCCTATTTTTGCATGTAGTAATCATTAAAATAGACGTCTGTCGTAGCATAATTATATATTATATGGATCTATTATCCTAATAGTCTGGGCCTATAATCCACATTACACAGACAGCTCAGCCAATATAATAAAATTCATATTACCTTTTAGTATCACAAGTTCAGACTTTTGCTAACAGAGATGGCTTAAGATACTTATCCCAAAGTGTTAAGTTATTATAACACTGCTGTTTTTTTACCTCTTATTTTATTTACCACCACAGGATAATTTGCCAAAGCATTACCTAAGACGGCTGTCATGCCGTTAGGCTATTGTTCATAATTGTAATATTTTATTCCTGTTATAAGCACATTTAAAAATTGTTGTAGCGCCTTTATTGCCCGGCCATCTTGAATCTCGAAATTCACAAGACGTAAAGAGCCTGGAATTGTTATAGGTGATAGCAATACGGCAGTCATGATATTGCTAAGTGTAAAAATTTCGCAGCACTTTGTGAAGTACGTACTCAATTTGGTAGCTCAAATATTAACAGTCTGCCACAGGCTATAAAATAAAACGCTTTCTTTCTGGTTTCAGCCACCGGTAGCTCCAAACTTGCCCGGGCTACTTCCTGGACAAAGAGTTTTCATCGTTCATATGCCCGTTCCCGGATACAGGTAAACCAGAATCACTTAACCATGTTAGTCTGGTAAGTTTCATATTAATGTTGATGAAGTCTCACCCTTTTATTGTCTTTTTTCAGGCCGGGAACAATCGGAGGCTACCAACCTGTTTACATAGTAGCGGCTGCCCCGTCAGGAAACCCTGGGTACCCAGGTAGTGGTGAGTATCAAAGTGAGTCATCAAATTTGTTCGTATGGACTAATGTTTGAGTTTATTTTTAAAAACATAATTATTGCAAATATTTTGACTATAGTATATTAAAATCTAAATTCTAAGGCGCACCAGAATTAAATCACGAATATATACCGGCAATGTCCTCCTTGAAGTATCCTACAACAGCGAACACTCATGTTAACTACTGTTATGGGAGCGTATGCGGCTAGCAAAGCCAAATATTGTTGCATGGCGTATCATGCAACTGACCAGAGGGGGGAAACAGTTAGCCTTTAATCAGTGATGATAAGGTTCAACATAGCGTTTATAATAATAATAATAATAATCATTTATTTCGACCAACATGGATCATATTAGTTAGTAACAATAAAATACAATTTAGGCTAAGTTGTTAGTATACATTAGTGTCGGTTCAATCAAATGTCAGTAAAAATGAAATTAATAAAAATAAAATAAAATAAAAATAAACTAAAATCAATACAATACTAATCAAAAATAATAATTATTACCTGTCATTTAATTGAACTAAATTGGACTTATATATGAATCACTTAACATTAAATTTGGCCACAGGAAGGTGGACAGCATTCCAGTGTTGCACTACCGGGCAATCGACTCGATCTACTATGGTGTTTAGGAGGCTATTGGTACTATCTCGCACACGACGCATCAGCGAGGCAACACGTTTCCGTACAATTATAAAAATGTCTCATAAAGTTAAAGCTATTTTGAACCTTATCACCACTGAATAAAGACTAACTGTTTTTTTTTCGCCGGGCCTTCGTGGTTCCGCGCGACATTTGAAGGAATGCGTTGTAAGTGTAACTTAAAGTAGGAAGGCTTGGGACTTTTTACAAAGACATTTTTCGGGTGATATAGAATTCGGAATAAAATTGGGCTATTTACTATGTAGATCAAAACTTATAGATACTAAACTGTTAGACACATCACTCTGATGACAATGCTCATAAGTCATAACTTTATTAGGTATATTTAACACACAACATAAAATGACGTTGAAAGTTTCACCATTTTCCACTTCCAGGTTACCACAACACTGTGCTGCTTGACCCATCAAACCAGGTGGTACCACAGCTGGGATACCCTCAAGGCGTGGTGCAAGGAGGAAACCCTGGCCTGGTACATGGAGCCAACCCGTTGATACTTGGTCCCCAACTGCTGAACAGGCCTTACGATTTGGTTTACCAAGATCCGAGAGTGGCTTACCAGTAAGTACTTGTTACCTATATTACTACAATAAGGGACTGGTACTTTTATTATCTTCACTTGTAACTTACTAACTAACACACAATGTCGTATCGAAACTTGGTATATGTATATTATGTAGTTTTTTTTTCGCCGCATCTCACCGAAAATTGGGGAAAGCGAAAATTGGGGCGAAGATGAAACACGCTCGCCCAGAAGATACCTTTTTCCCCCTTGACTTGAAAACACCCAAACTGTAAACATCGGTAAAGACTGACGACGGGAGCGAGTTCACCTTTCCATCCAGTTTGGATGACAAAACTATAATTTGGTATCATGGAGCTGTTCTGATGATGGACCTAGGAGGTAGATATAGTGGAACTCTTCTAGTGGCTACAAGTGCGTGAGTTTGGGCTCAAATGATTCGTTTTGACTTGGTGTCGATGTTCTGATGATGGAGGTTTTACTTTTACTGGATAGGTACCACATAGGTACCTATTACTCATTTAATGTTACGGAGTCTCTTTAGACTAGGTACCAACCAATAATTATAAAACTATAAAAGAAACAAAATCACAAATAAATTTAAAAAACTACTTAAAGACCACATTTTAAGTGACCTTTCATTACTTCTGTGAACTTCATACTCTTTGACTAGTTTGTGCGTAACTTGTTTATTTTTTTTGTTTTGTTTTTTTTACCTACCTACAATCTACATACTACTTTTTTATTTGTGATAAAATTCGCCTGCATGCTCAAAGGCAAACATTTATCTTAGTTAATAAGTTCATTCTCTTATAAGTGAACTATGTATGTTCTTTAGAGAAATAAATAATCTTAAACCAGAATTATGGAATCAATCATATACCTTCGATATGCTAGTCATCAATGTAGTTATGTATTTCTTGTGACCACTTCACGGTTGTTTAGCAAACATTTTCTTCAAAACAACTGCTTGGATATTTGCAGACAAACTGGCCCAGCAGGACCTCAAGCAGGGCCCGACGGCAACCAGGGCTCCCTGCGGTTGGCACAACTGGTGAACCTCCAGAGTCAACCAGCCGGGGCAGCTCACAACGCCAGGCCACAAGAAACTGGTCAGTGCACATTTTAATCATCAGACGGTAAACATCCACTGTACATCGGCCTTCACCATGAAGGGGTTGTTTTGCCATAACACACCACACTTGGCAGGTGTCTTGAATAAATGTTTTTATAGAAAACTAAAGTTGAAATAATGGTTGTGTTTTTGTTACGGACACGATCCGATGTCTTGTGTCGTGTGACGTGTCAAACCTTATAGCAGACCAGCTAAAGAGTTTCGGATGCATATAGGTAGGTATAGAGTACTTAAGTAGATAACGCTACATAATGAATTTGCCGCCCTAATGCACCTAAATATAAGTACCATGAGATAGCAAAACTGGTCATTTTCAATAAACTGTAGAAATTTTGTCCTACCTTGTTCAGGGACAAGACACATAGGCATTCAGGCAGAATATGTTTTCGACATGGAATAACTGTCATTATTTTGTGTTCACGCAAATCTCTCACAGTTGAAGGCGGCCTTGTTGCTAAGTGACTGCTCCTTATAGCTAATTTGGTAGTACCACTAGTAACTTTGCAATCGTCCGATCGGTCCATGGGGTTAGTATCTCGAAGGATCGGATACGGCGTCGGACCACGTGTGCATAGAGAAAGCGGGGTGGCCCTGGGTTGGAATAAGAGCAGCAATAAGGGCAGATTATGTGGGAAGCATAATGTTTCTTCTGTGGCACAGGGAATCCTAAT
This sequence comes from Crocallis elinguaria, assembly GCA_907269065.1. NCBI lineage: Eukaryota > Metazoa > Arthropoda > Insecta > Lepidoptera > Geometridae > Crocallis > Crocallis elinguaria. The sequence goes on along the minus strand of OU026079.1, from coordinate 1,378,543 downwards.
ACTGGAGTATGAAGCTAGGATTCAGAGACGAGTCTAAGCGTGGACACATGCTTCCATATGTCAAAATTCTATAGAATTCTGACATAGTAAGTGTAAGCATTTATGATTCTGTGATGATAAAGATAAGTATTTGTTACAGAACCATCATCAGCCGAGCCGAAGCAACTGAGCCAAGCGATCGTTGAATCCAAAGAGGGGGATGAGCCCCGCAGAAACGTTAGGCCAACGTCTGCGCACGCGCAAGCTAGGGCCAAACCATAATTGACAATTCGAATATTTAATTTTCTATTGCGTTCGATTTTATCTTTACCTAATCAGATCCGTAGCTTGTACACACGTACAATATTATTGACAATAGTTTACATATTAACAATACCTATCGTGTGGCTTGCAGGTATTTCGGGTCTGTATTTTTCGATATTCTCCATATTTTTGACATTATTATTGCCAATAATATTGTGCATGTGCGGATAGCCTTCGAGAAATAGGTACTTTCTCTGTGCGCCTACTTCACAAAATATATAGTTCAAATTACATTATTCTTCGACTACAAAGCTGTTTCTTTACTTCTTTATAAACTTGTCAAGTTGCCACCATTTCATTTCTATTTCTATTATCTATTGCTGTTCTTTTTCGTATTGTTTTAAAATATCTTCTTTTAATCTGTTTTGCCCAACATTTCAATTAATATTATTGTTGTATCTTTAAATAACTAGAATTGTAGAACGAATGAGTATTGTGTAGGTGTTTAAATAAAAAAATTAGTGTATATTTTTAGTTTGTATTTTTCCGACCCAATGTAGAAACAAACAGTAGAAAAAGAAAATTAATTACTTTGATACTATTACAAACACTATCGTTCTTACTAGTAAAAAAGCAGACGAAATACATCTGAATATATCTGGACATCTAAAGCGGCCCGTACACGCAATACAGGATTGATGGATAAGCATCAATCACGGACCAAGCTAAAACCATGGAATAACCACGATCACCGCTTGATGCATAATATGGTACCGACTAAGGTGGAGCATGGTAGAAATCTCGAGCGCTAACCGTACCATGATTACAGGTAGTGAAAGAGACGCACCGCAGTCACTTCTACGATCTCTACTAAAAAAATAGTTTCACAACCACCGCGTGTTCAGTGCAGAAGCCGCGGTAAATACGCGATGGTGCGCAAGTGATGTATGTAGCGCAAAGTGGAGCAGTCAGTTTGAGCCAAGGCAGGGCTTCGAGACAGGACTATATGGCCGTATCTCACTGATTATTGTCGGTTTCGTGGTTTTTTGATGGTTTTACTTCAAGCCGTGATTGCGCGTGTAATATCTCGAAATTCGCGCTTGTTGCAAAAGCATGGAAATAACCGTAGCAAAACACAATACACATGCATAAGCGTCTACGGCAGGCCTTTGGCGTGTTTAAGGGTTAGACGCTGTTTAACACGTTTAATTTTTTGTGGTAGGTAAGATCGTAAGCACCTATCCAATTTGTGTTCGAATAGACCCGTGTTTGATTTACTAGGTACCATAAACTAGAACAAACTGTTGATCTTGGCAATACTTCATCTCGATTGTAAGCTGTTACCATACAAAAACCAGACTTCCTGCCCGAGCCCTTGAGCTACGGGGCGATATCACTGGCCGGCAACGGGGCTAGCTTTCTACATCGGACAATCTGCTCTGCACACGACTTTAGCCCTTATTCATAAACGTTCCGTAACTTACTTAATTACTAGAAAGTGTTTTGTCCCGTTTTCACTCGTAACTCGTTATTTGGTATCGAGACGAGCTGGTCGTTTGCCTGATGGTAAGCATAACGCCGGCCCATAACAATTGCAGCGCACCCAGAACTTTGAAACACAAAGGCCTGCGCGGCACTGCAGGGCGCTCGTTACCCTGAGACATTAGGTATTCAGTCTCATAACCCAGTAATATCACTGGCTACTCTGCTCATCAAACCGGAACACAGTAATGCTTGCACACTACTGCTTGGCGGCAGACTTCACGAGCAAAGCGGTGGTACCCACCCAGACAGACACTCACAGAAGAGTTAGTCCTCCCACTAACAAAAATAAGAATAAATATGTTTGAAATCTTATTCAATATCATAAAAAGACTCGAGATATTGCACTGCTAGACAACTATTTCTAAGCACAAGCATCCAGGAAAATAGCAAACCTAATTGCAAACGGAAGATACGTAACTCGCACCATCGTAACTTAGTTTTATCTACCACACCGTTACTTCAAGCTATACTTACTTTACCACCCGGAATTGCTCGTGAACGTAACGGACCCTCATCCTGAGCCATCTTACCTCTTCGTCAATCAAGAACCTACCAAACACCCTTCTAACCCTTAAAGTTATAGAGATAAGAGTGAATGTTGAAGTGATGTTAGCTTATGAGCTATGATTTTAAGTTAGTATTACTGCCAAGAATGATATTCCCTATAAGATGTGCAAAGAAAATTGCCATATAATGATGTCCGATCGCATCATGAGACGGTTGTGAATGCAGCAATTAAAGTTGATGGTTGTGATTAATAAACTTCAATTAATTTCCGCTAGAGGTCTGCCACGACTCATGAGTTATAAAGGATTTTCATACTACAATCACTTTCATACATTGTTTGTTTGCTTTGTTTTTTTTTTGAACATCTTGGCATCGACATTCGTCGTGAAGATACTTTTTTTTTAAACGCTTACTCTCATCCCCTGCACTAGGATTCCCTGTGTCGCAAGTGGCATGGACACACACAGATACACATCACAAACATCCAAGACCCGAGAACAAACTTTATGCTTACACAAAATCTGCCCCGGCCGGGAATCGAACCCGGGACCCCTCGCTTTGCAGGCAGGATTACTACCAAATTAGCAACGGAGCCGTCTTGTAACGGAATGTTTACCATGATTATTTTTGAGCGATGAGCACCTGATATTACAAAGCTGTTGCAAGCTTCATGTTCCCGGGCTCCATTTACGGGAATATTCCCGTAAATGGAGCCCGTTATAATGTATGAAAGTGATTGTTGTATTAGTAGAAGTATTAGTTGTAGAAGTATAAAATTCGATCTTATTTTTAATCATATAGGTACGAATTTCTTTTTGTTTAAGTATAAATAATTCATACCAAATTGGTTGAATTATGTACCTACTAACTTTTAACACTTTTACTTTAAGTAGCGTACCTAATAAAGTCCACATCAGAAAAAAAAAACATTATAAATTCGTTCTCGCAATTTGACCACAATTTGAATCTAATTTAGATTCAACATGCAAACAAAAGAACAATCGGAAATTCTACAAACCGCATTTTGTTTATTTGTACTGACCCGCATTGTCGTGGCCTTGATACAGCATCATTATTTTACCATCAATCATCTGCTCTCTTGATTGATGCTTGTTACAATGTTTAAAAACTCATGTGCATTCAATCGCCAAAATACTTTAAAATTTCCAACCCAAACTCAACTCTATCACGTCTCCTTAAAGAACAATTGAACTGCATCCGACTTGCACTTCTGCATCCTACCCGTTTCAACACTGGCTAATAGCTCACACCCACCAATAGATCTTGAGCTTCCATAATTTTATTCGTCTTCCCAGACAAAGTTCACAAAAATCTGGGTGTTGAAGATGACTCACCCAAATTAAGATGGCATCGCTTTCCAAACGAAAGGTGTCGTGCAATTATCCCGCGTTCGAAGTAGCAACGTGAGGCAATTATGATCTTTTTACCCGAGGTCCGTTATATCAGCTTAGATGTAGGAACAGAAACTGCGATGCTCAGTGCAGGCTCTCTCGTGACTCCGCGCGGACGTTCCTGAATATGTCTCGAGTGCTGTTGGTACTAGTCGCTATAGCCTGCCTGCAGCAGGCTGCGGCCAGGCCGGTCAAGAAGACCCTCAACTTTAACATGTTCGTGCTGCGACCGCGGCAGGACGCAGCCGAACGGGTGCTGCTCACAACCGACGGTGTCTCCAGATTCGGGCCGTTGCTTGAATATCTGGTGCAGCGTTTCCAAGGACTGATGTCAGTAAGGCTGCCTCAAGACAAGCTCGACACCATATCAAATCCTGAAGCAATAACGGAAGTGCCGATTGCTGATGCTTCCGAAAACGAAGTGGATGCCGTTTCCGAGTCCAAAACCCCTGGCGTCGTGGTGAGGCCATCACGAGACAAACCAGGCACGTTCGAAGTTGAAATCAACGTGGTCGTAGACGATGGACAGCCCGACAACAAAAACAACGATAGTAAATACTGAATGCAGACGATTACAGTGATTACGCATTTATTAGCCGTAACCTAGAATTAAGTGTCGTTATTTATTTACTTTTCTATTCTTGCCATAAAGTCAAGTAAAATAAGTTGTGTTTGTTTTTCTGTGTCAAAAGTAGAGAAAGCTCCAAACTCTGGTTATTTAAAATTCGGTGAAAGTAAACTAATGATGTAAATAAAGTTAAATAAACAGAAAGGACGAAGTTTAAAACCGGCTTCTTATGCCATATTACAATAATAAACACGTGTGATGAAATAAGTACGTAACCTACTAACGAGAGTCATTTCTCAATGTTAATATTTCTATATTAATATTTATTAACTAACTGCTGCCCGCAGTTACACCCGCGCGGAAATATTGGATTTCATGGATTTTATTTTTTTGCGTGGAATCCTAATTCTTTTTCTAAAACAAAAGTAGCCTAAATTACTCCTTATAACATCAGCTATCTGCCAGTGAAAAGTCCCATCAAAATTTGCAGACAAACAGACAGACAAATATTTTAAAAATTGTGTTATTGTTATAGGTACCTACCGTATATACTTTCATATGCATTTGGTAAAATGCTATTATTTTGGCATTACAAACAGACACTTCAATTTTATTTATTTGTATAGATTATTGTATCAATCTAGTTTTGTGCGTCGTTTACAAGCTTTACAAGGCTGAAGACACTATTTTTGTCATCGTTTTTGTTACAAGTTGCAGTTACGTCAGGCAGTTATAGAGACCGTTCGTCTTGAGCAACTACCTAACTGGTCTGCGTTCAATGCAGGCAATTCTTGGCATAGCTGTATGCTTTATAGCGTACCTATAGCCGTTATAGAGAGCAAGAAATTTCCCTGAATGTTTTGAACGTCTTGAGTTTTCACGAGTCCTCGCTGGTTGTTAGAAACTTCTTTATCACACTTTTATCACTATTTACTATGAATGAATCCTACTATATTATTATATCCCTACTATCCCTACTAATATCCCTACTAGTCCCTTGTGGGAGAAATTGAAATGATTCCATTCCAACTACAAAACACAGGATCCTCTTCGTGTGTTCTGTGAATTCCAATTCCATGAATTCATATTCTTAATTAAGATTTATAATTCTTTCTATTTATTTTAAATATTTTGTTAAAGCTGAGCAAGTCAAATTTGTTTGACGGCTCCGTAGCTAAGTTGGTAGTAACCCTGCCTGCAAAGCGAGGGGTCCCGGGTTCGATTCCCAGTCGAGGCAGATTTTGTGTAAACATAAAATTTGTTCTCGGGTCTTGGATGTTTGTGATGTGTATCTGTGTGTGTCCATGCCGCCTGCGACACAGGGAATCCTAGTGCGGGGGTATGAGTGTAAGCGTTTATTTATTATTATTTATTATTATTATTTATTGGAATGACAAATAAAATAAAAACAGTAGTTAAGTCGGCCACTTCAAAGCTCCAGAACGAACCGATATTTCAATTATTCTATGATGTTAGGTCGCTAGTCTTTATAAGTCTTTGACTGATTGGTTACCTAGAATTGAAAAGAGGAATGTTGTAGGTACCAGACGTCCGACGACACTATGGGTCAATGATCTCATGAAACGGGAGAAAAGCTGTGCGTGAGACTAGCATAGGATTATATACCCTATAGGGTATAACAAACCATAGTTTGTTATAACAAAACCGTGTAAACTAGGCTACAATAATCAAAGGCAATAACAGTGTTACCACAAAAAAACACTTTTATACGCCTGTTTAGCTAGACAGTGTCTAAAGAGAAACGTCAAAAATGATTAGAAATATCACAACAGAATTGTGTTAGACAATGGTTAGACCCTTATTAAATCAGGATTTGTGGTTTCTCATATTTAAACACGCGACAAGGCACGCTGCTTAACACAGGTTTAACGTGTGGTTAATTTTTTTGTGGTAAGACCGTAAATGTTTTCTATATTAATTATTACCATTTCAGGTACGGGCATTATGTAAAACTCAGTAGTCGTAGAGCAACTACAACGGATCCAGGCTGGCCTGAACACTGTCTTTCTGAGCTTTTGAAAGCAAAAAGTGACTGAGTTACGAGACGTCTGTGCAGCCAAGATCTAATGCTTGATTTCAGAGGACTGCACAGTGCACACCCCCTACTGTAGTCAACCACGACTTTCTAGTCATCGGCTTACTGTGGTCTGTTACGTCTGGAATACAATGCGGTATGTAGTACTCTATATCACGTCTGGAATACAATGCGGTATGTAGTACTCTATATCACGTCTGGATTACAATGTGGTATGTAGTACTATATATCACGTCTGGAATACAATGCGGTATGTAGTACTCTAGATCACCTGTAGCAACACAAGTCTGCACATCAGGATGTAGACGTGCGTGTCGCTCTGGCATTGGTTTATACACCTAGTCATTACTGGATGTGTCTTCCACAAAATCCAGGCACAGCTTAAAATGTATGTAATAGACATGTATGCCAGTCTAAGGCCATGTATGCGGTCCTCGTTTACGTTTAGTACTTTTTCATTTCCTTCATCCTCGATGATCGTTAACCTTATTAGGGTTTATTATAGCTTTTTACCCTTGATAGGTTAGCATTTGACCATTTTATCCCATTTATAAGGAAAAGTCCTGATCCAAAGTAGGTAATCAAGGGTGCTAAACACAATCTGACTGTCAAGTACCTACACCGGTCCGAAATAAACCCATAAGTGTTTGACGACAGATTTTCATCCACTTGGCTATTAGTTGGATTTGTCGCACCTATCTACTTAGTTCAATTTTGTAGGATATACCCAATTTCAATTGATTTTTTTATTATTTTTTCAATATTTATTTTATGTCTCAGGTACGAGTTTCTTGCCCTTCTTCCCGATCTATACATAGGCCACATCCCGCTGGTGGACCGCAGGGGACCGCTAAGCCTAAAATTAGCTACTGATTGGCTCTCAAGTGTGTTTGCCACCACCGCTAACCAGTGTCCACCACACCAGTTTTTTGTTCACTGTCGGTTTGAAGACCCCAAATTATATTTTTTGGGAAATACACGCTGCTAGGGAATTCCACTCCTTAGCAGTGCGCATTATAAAGGACGAAGCAAAACGCTTAGTGCGAATAGGAGGGATATCAACTATAAAGGGTTGACGGATTGCTGAGCTTCTGGTCGTCCGCAGATAGAACGGAGTTGAAGGAATTATTAATAACGAATAACTAATATCGCGAAGGAACGTGTGAAGACTGTTGCGAACGACGATAATTTTTAGATTTATCTTACAATTTTTAGATTTATCTTCGTTCGATAAACCAGTCTTCGAATTGTGAGATGCAAATATCCACTTCATATTAAAAATTTGGCTACGTTTCGGTTTCGAAAAAATCAAGAACTACCTTTTTCTAATTTCAATTTTAACCGATTTTTCAATTTTATTTATCGAAAACTTGCACTGCCTACAAAAAAACACTTCTATTTTTTAAACTAAGAAAGTATGAAAATGAAAGCCGCCACAAGGTCAGGACTCCTGTCAGTAGGCCACGGTGCTGACACCAGCTCAGAATAACAATTCGGCGCATACGACCAGCTTGCTTTACTTCCTGCCAGTCGAATGTGATGTGTGGACACATCCTGTGTAGTGCTGATACCGGTCGATTTAAAATTAACATTTGTGCCAAGACTTTATGAATCCAAGTCGGTTATCGAAGAGATTATGCGGTGCAAGTTTTTATAGGGTTCTGTAACTAATATAAACTTTTTTAGTGTTTCGAAACATTTTGTAAAAACATTTTTGTGCAGCGTGACAGTGAATTAAAAAAAGACCACAAAATAAATATATATATCACATGAATAAATATAAAACTGTGACGTTTATTAAATTTGAATACAGTGTTGATAAAAGTGTTGAGATCTTGTGCTGAATACTCTTGATTTGATTGTTCCAGATTATTATTGTAATCTTACTAATAGCGGTCGTGATTTAATTCCGAAAGATGCACACATTTGTATCTTTATAAAATCAAATCAGATCAATTGATATAACATGAAATAATCATTTTAAATTTGGTAAAAATTTTAATAAACCAAAACTACTTTAAAACTTTAATGTTAAACATAAAAATGATTCATGAAATGATACTATTGATCTTCTCGCAAGTATCAGTAATACTTGCATCTCCACTACGGTTTCCACTTCTGGAACCACTACAAGGAACGCTGCAGCAACAGCAACTTGCATTGCAAGAGCAAATGTTAGCTATACAGCAGTTCCAGGCTCTGCAGCGGTTTAATACTGTGCCTTCTTCTGTAGAAATGTAAGTGTTTGATTGAATATAATCCAACTAATTATATTATCTTCAACCATATTTTCACTGGCAGATGAAATAGAGGTCAAATGTAAGCTATTCTCTACAGTAAAAAAGTATGTGATACATGTTAACGAGAATGTTCAATTTTGTCTTAACGACAAAGATCAGTCAATCCATATTAACGATTAAAGATTATAACATATAAAGCTATCAAAAAGCTTTGTCCTTAAACCGGCATATATCTGAAAGGGAATGTTACTTCAAATTATTCGTATCTAACCTCTCTTGACCTTATATCTATTTACAATAATACTTACAATTTGTTTAAACGGGTGGTAATCTTTATTAAGGGGCAGAATTCGACGCGCCGCTATCTCGCTCGCGCATCTCAACATTTTTGAAGATAAACAATCACTTACTATAATTATGAAAAATCGCATTCGGTGAAATTGCTGACAATAACATGACAAAGGTTATACAAAATTTTCATTTTGATCCATTCAAGTTTTCAAACCTAAAAATGGGATTTTATGTTTTGCCCATTTTCATGTATGAAATCTTGATCGGATCAAAATGATACTTTTGCCGTACCTTTGCAATGTCATTGCCAGCAATTTCACCGAATGCGATTTTTCATAATTATATTAAGTGATTATTTATCTTCAAAAATGTTAAGATGCGCGAGCGAGATAGCGGCGCGCCGGATTCTGCACCTTAACTAGCTATTACATAAACACTACATCTAACCTAGCTACAAAATTGGTTAGGTAATCTACAAGACAATGTAGGCCTATATGTAATCCAAATATTCTAGCCCATTACAATTTTAATTGTGATTTCAGGTATCAACAGCAACCTCTGCTTCTACTTCTACCAAACGCGCCAACAAACAATGAACAAGATGATCGCTACACTAGATTGAACGAAAATATCTTAAAAAGTAACAAGCCATCTCAAGAAATAGAAGACGATGACTCGGACTCCATCACAGTAGATGCTGAACCCCAAAATAACGTAAGAGATAGAGTTGGTGCTAAAAATACTCCAATGAGAGCAATTCTTCTGGTCCCTAATAATGCAAGATTTTCCCTTGGAAGTATTATTCAAGGTATACCATTTCTGCCTTTTGAGGTTAATGTCCCAGATTCAATATCTTGGGCTTGGAACGGGATCTCTGGCATCATATCAGGTATTGGACAGAGCTGGCCCTTTAATAGACCAGAAACAAGCGAAGACCAAAATGGAATGAGTGTAAAATCAATTTGGAAAGACATGAATACAAGGAACCTAATGCCGATCATAGTAATACCGTTGGGTCAACCGATGTTACCGGTACAAGTATAAGTTGCATCAGCGGTCATTTTAAGAGTATAATAATATGTGTCATCATAAGAAGCCACGAATGACGGGCTTGAAATAAAATAAACCAAATTTTATAAAATGCAATAAGCTTTATTATAAAAAAAATATGTTAATCACTATTGCTTCACTAGATATGGATTCTTATATTTACTATACATACACCATATTTTGTGCAAGGTTGAAATAGTTGGTAACAATTCTATATATTCAAATTTCAAAACGTGTCTAAAAATCATAAATAATTTTATAATCAAAACATGTTTTCTAAATTTGAATAATTTTATAGCAAGACCGGGCTCAAGAGTTTAACCAAAAGTGTCTGAATATTCTTGTAATAAAAGTATGGCGACGCCATACTTTAATTCCTCTTATAAAAGTTACACTTTCAAACGCCGACCCTGCTTGACACCGTATAACGTTAACTATTTAACGTCGTATATGTTTATAATATAATAATTATAATAAGGCAAAATAAATTGTAATAATAATATTGAATACAATTTTCAAATAGATACGCACTACTCTAAATACAAATAACTAACCTAATTTTACATTACTGAAAATGGCAACGATAATTACCCTAGCTGCCACAGAGTTAATGTTACTTATACATATAGTTATTCAAATAATCAGAATAACTAGTCGCATACAAATGGTATCATTAGACTGTAGACAGCTAGAGGTGATCACTTAAAACTATTCGATGACCAAACTTACGCCTCTGAACAAAACAGTTGGAGAAATCTGGTTTATTGGTGTTCTTATAAGGACTGCTAGAGATGGTAAACTTTCTCTACTAATCGTAGCAGATATATTTAAATCGTAAAATAAAGACAATGACTCTTAAGCATAGCAGTTATAATTATGTAATACGTCACTGATTGTTCCTTGTAAAGCTTGAACATTACCATAGAAGACGCAGTGGCTAGTCTTACAAAGATCGTGTAGCAGTTTTTTTGCTGTTTTGTTACCAACACAGAATTACCGAAAGCCTGATTGATACTGAACCTCTAAACCTACTCAAGAGTCACGTCAGTTACTAATTTATTTCTTCTGTCCAACGGAAAAAGTGTCCTGATCTACCGGGTAGCCAGGGTTACCAGATTGGAGACTCTTTTCTACTATTGTGGAGACGGGGTAGTCGAAGCTGTAGAAGAAACCTCGTGGTGGACCCTGAAATATAAGCGAATTAAGGTTGTGATAGCTGTTAATTTTAATGATCAGACAGTAAAGTTTTACAGTCCGGTCTCACAACGGGACAATGTAACACTTGTTGGTTTTAAAGTCGTACACCTAATCTGGCTTATTTCTGCATAAAATAAAAATGTATATTTCAACATTTTTAATGCATTTTATAGTAGTGTACTGGCTGGCTACTAGTCTACAGTTGAAAATCAATTACCAAGCACCTATCATTGTATTCTCTCAGATGCACTTGAAAGCCAGTCCATTTCTTGGTTTAGCGTGTTCACCACTTCCGATCACATCATCACTTAAATGAGATCACGTGAGATTGTTTTGGATCTGAATTAGAATTCTTAAAATATCATAGAACTGTATCATTAATAAAATCCTAAAGTATCAGCTTAATATGTATCTTCTAGGTAAGCTCGACTGCATTGTCACTTATCAACGGGTCAGATAGTGGGCAAACGCAATATTATACGTGCGGTTTACAGGTCCCCAGATGATGGTGGACTGTTTTAAGATTTGAATTTAAAGTTGCTTACTGTACCGCCCGGTGGACACTGAGTCTAGACCAATTATATAACTTACAGTTGGCTCTGGTGTAGTGGTAGTGGTAGTGGAGTACTGGTCCGGGTTGTACTGGTTCGGGTTGTACTGGTTCGGGTCTGGTGCGTAAGCGCGGGCTTGGCGGAGCTGGCCGGGGGGAAGTACGACGGAGCTCAGCTGCTCGGAGGCTGCGCCCTGGTAGTCGTAGCTAGGGTTGTAGTTGGAGTTGTAGTTGGTGTTGTAGTTCTGTGCTGGGGCAGCATTGGCAGCAGCGGCAGCCGCGGCACTGTAAAATCATAAAAAAATATCTTTAGCTATGGAGTAGGCAATTGTTGGAAGGCGAGTCTACAATAGGAGACACGGCTTGTAAACCGAAAGGAAATCGTCATCTCAAAAATTTCGTAGCTAACATAAATCGCTTCCACAGGGTAGTTGGCTAATACATCTGGTATAGATTACCAGAAGACACGGGTTTGAATCCCGTTGACAGAGAATTTTTTGATATGCCTACATTTACGATGCAGGAGGCGAGTAGCCGATCCAAGTGGGATTCTATGCGAGAGGTCTTATGTTCAGCAGCGAACGTATTCCACCTGATGATGATGATGATGATGATGATGATGATGATATATTTACATATCCGTCAACATTTATGGAACTATTATTTTAATTTATGTTTACTTTATTGCATAGATAATAGACATTACATTGGACTCCTGAATATATATCAAATGATGACAATGATGTCGATTCTGTCATCTCATACCTAAACCTAATTTTAGTTTGAATCTCTCTTTCTAAATGAGAACATGAGAAACAAAGAGAATATATTTTAAACCTGTTAAATGCTTGTGTCTATTGTAAATTTGACGTCAATTAATTTAGTGGCGTCAATGTTAATGTAGTGACGTCAGTTAATTAATTAATTTATCAAGGGTGGAAGATATTTGACAGCTCCTCAACAAAATTTAGATCTGTCAAATATCTTCCATTTCATTCTCATGTTATGTGTTGGAAAGAGAGAAAGGGAATCTAAAATTATTTTTAGGTATGAAACAAAAGAATAGACACCATCATCACAAGGAAAGGTGTTCGGTCACAGATTTGCAATTTAAGGGTGCTATAAACGTTTACCTTTACTATGTGTCAATTGCTTTGTAGGATTCGCACCCTCACACCATGGAGTCATGGATTGACGGATGACTTTACTACTACTGGACTATCATCACTATAAAATCATTTGTATGTTTCCAAGGCTAATAGATAAGTATAATTACTGTATTACTCTATTTCTAATTCCTTGCGATAGCTTCAGTAAAGGCTCCAAGAAAACTTAATTGAACTGATGCTTACCCAGGATGAAGGTTAGCGTAAGCAGCCTCCTGCCATGCCTTCTCATGGGCGACACGAGCAGCTCTGACTTCAGGAGCTTCCTCCACCGGCTTCAGCACAACTTTGGGGATGTTGTCCTCTTGGTGGAAACCTTGACTATCAGCCCAGTAACGGACCTGCAAAATATAAACATGTCACTTTAAAAACGGGATCCATTAAATATCTTTGATTTATACTTGACTTCGGAAAAAGGAAAAGGTTTTCAATTCATCTGCATTTTTTTTGTGACGATGTTACTCATTTAGTCGATTTAAATGATTATTTTTTTGTTGATTAGTGTTCTATCTCAAGAGTTATTTAATAAATAAACATTGCGAAAGAACAGCCAAGGATCTTGGTTTATCATTTTCCTTTTCCGCAGCTCACCTTGATCAAATCATTGCTGGTGCCAGCCTTGTAGGTATAGGCTCCAGTGACATCACCAGACCTCTGCTTGCTCTCCACTTTCGCGGATTGTGGAGTTTCATAGCCGTACGCATAAGCTCCCAGGCCGTCCTGTCCGTGGAACTGTCTGGCGTTGTGGACCTGCGGGAACAAGTAATCAGGTAATCAAATTGGAAGAGTAACCACACTACATTGCTTTAAACTAATAACTAATTGACTACAATATACACAATCTATACCATCAAATTTGATGGAGTAGATTTGGAAAGTCAGAATTTACTCAGTGAGTGAGATTCTGGTGTGTCATTGAAGTATGTGCCATCTCACGTCTTTTAACTTTGAGAGGGATAGCCTTCTCTTAATTTTAGTTTTAGATAGCATGCCAGTATAACACTCAGTATTTTGAAATCATCCCATTAGTGGGCAAATAAGAGCTAGAATCAGTTCACTATACACCTGCAGTGTGCGGACAGCATATGTGGAAACTGGAAAGGTCAGGCCAAATAATAGGTTTTTTATACTATTTAGTAACGAGACGAGCTGGTTGTTTTTCTGACGGTAAGCATACGCCGTGTACCCATATAACAGTTGCAGTGCCACTCAGAACTTTGAAATACAAAGGCCTACGCAGCACTGCAGTGCACTCATTGCCCTGAGTCAGTCTCATAAGCTCAGTCATTTCACTCAGTACATTGCTCATCAAACCGGACTACAGTAATGTGCAAGCATTACTGTATTGGTGGCAGACTTCACGAGCAAAGCGGTAGTACCTAGTACAAAAGATGTTTCTATTGTATTTCTAAGCCAAGCTATAATCTCCTCGTTAAGGTAAATGTGTCTGGAAATCTTATAATAGAGAAAATAAAATTGTTGCAGGTGTTTGCTTAGCCTATACAAGTTTTAGCTCAACCTAACCGCTTTTATCACTTTTGTTAATGAAAATACAGCCTGTCTATTGGTTACAATGATTATTATTCAACAACTCACCTCTTCAAGGTAGTCTTCAGTGTTTTCGATCTCCTTTCCATTTTTCCAGTAATGTCCGAGAGTGGGGCCGGCTTCGGCTGTGCGAAACCTAGGGTCGTTATATCTGACCTGAAATAAGACATGAGACATGATAATACAATAAAATACTAGGTGAAAGATATACCTAAACAATGTCATACAGTATCACTTTTATAATATTAGACGGCTCCGTAGCTAAGTTGGTAGTAACCCTGCCTGCAAAGCGAGGGGTCCCGGGTTCGATTCCCGGCCGGGGCAGATTTTGTGTAAGCATAAAGTTTGTTCTCGGGTCTTGGATGTTTGTGATGTGTATCTGTGTGTGTCCATTCCACCTGCGACACAGGGAATCCTAGTGTGGGGGTATTAGTGTAAGCGTTTATTATATATTATTATTATCATATAATTTTTCCTAAGTAATGTAACTAAGTAATTAAATGGTTATTTATTATGCAAGGCTGTAAAATTACTATTTGGCTACTTGTATTGAAATCTGAGGAAGCGAAGGCCTCACGCCAAATAACTTTGCTGCTGAGCGAAACACACAATCTTTCATAGCGAGGAAAGGTTTAGTTTTTTCCACGCTAGTGGGTAAAAAGTACTTTTGCACGCAGATTTTGAATAATAAAGACAACATTACAAACTTGTGAAGTGAAAAAGCTGTTTTGACAGATAAATTTGTGACACAGGGATTCCAGTACAGGCATATGAGTTTGTTGGCGTTTTTTATTTATTTTGAAACCTTACCAAGGGTAGGACGGCAGTGCGTGTAGCCAGTTGAGGTTCTGTGAAGGGTGGGCTGTTGATGTACCTGGCAGCCTCTTCAGGGTCCAGGTCGACCTGGAAGATGTTGTGTTGGGGCGCCGCTATGGCTAGTGCTACCTGTAACAGAAATAAGGTCGTGTTGAATACTTTTTTTTATAATTTCCTTTGGTTGAATATTAATAATTCCTATTGGCATTTATTGATGGATCCGAATCTTTTCTGCTATCTGAAAAGATATTATACTTGTAGTCAATATAAAATTTAATTCATTATTTCATTTCAAGATCTGAAGATGTGCATTATTAGGCATATTGCTTTTTAATCGACTTCCAAAAAAGGAGAAGGTTATCAATTCGGTGGGTATTTTTTTTATGTTTGTTACCTCAGATCTCTGTCATTTATCAACCGATTTGGAAAATTCTTTTTTTATTTGAAAGTATATACTTTCAGATTGGTCCCATAGAAATTTCATCAATATCGGTTCAGTAGTTTGTCACTGAAGTCGGTTCGTAGCTTGTTTAAAGCAATTTTTTCAGCTTTGATGTACAACGAAGTGAGACTATAACGGTCTTACCACACCCCAAACCTGTGCTAAACTGCCTTTAAGTCCTAAACATGCCTTAGTCGCGTGTTTAAAGAATAACAACCGCAAATCTTGATTTAAGTAGTGTCCAGCCGTTATCTAACTCCACTCTGTTGTGATATTTCTAATAATTTTAGACGTTTATCTTTAGACACTGTCTAGCTAAACAGGCGTCTAAAATATAGTTGTTGTGGTAAAACGGCTATGATTCCTTTTTTCCTTAAAATAACCTTAGAGAAAAATAAACAAGAAACACTTGTTAATAATAATTATTGCGCATTACAAAGATGTCTGCTCATTTAGCCCTTTGTCTGTTTTATGTTTATCTTAACAGACAAGTAGGAACGTAGGTATATGTATGTATATTCAGCACACATCCTCTTATTACATGACCGGTCAAAGCTTGATTCACAACTTAAGGTCAAGATCAAACGTTGCTTCGTTCAGAACCGGATTTGCCCGCGTATTCCTAAACGATTCCTCGAGATTAATTCGGATCAACTCTGCTATAGTCCACCAATACCATATCAATAATATTTTATATATTTTGTATAATTTTAACAAGCTAATTGTTAATTCCAGGTACATTGCTTCTTTATTAAGCACGCCTAAATGTTTTATATAAGTTTTATGTCGATATACAACTTTTGTGACAAGATGTTAAAAAATAGTTTCGAAGATATTTATTTATTATTTATAAAATAAATCTATGCATTTCAGGAATGCAGAAAATACCTTATAAAGCTTAGAGTACGCTTAAAGTATAACTACTGGTACTATTATTTATTCTGTGGTATAACTAAGTAAACTCAAGGTTGAGTTTGAGTAAAGATTTCTGTGTACGTGAGCATGATTACGTATATTATATGCTTTAACTTTGATCATTCATGCTTCGTCATGATAATGCGCCGTATAACAGTTGTCAAAGTGCACCGTTAAGAGGCCTCAACTCGCCATACTTTCATACAAACGCTCGTACGTGAGATTTTATGGAATCAACAATTTAAAATGATGACAATCAAATTCAGTAAAAGCCTTAAAAACACAGCCTTTTTAAAAAAAATTTACCTTTACTTTGGCCGATCACAATATTCTCATAAACGTAAAAGTAAACAAAACACTTCCATAGGATCCTTGGGCATGTAATGGACATTCTAAAGAAAAAACATTTTTTCAGAAACTTGTTAGGCATTTTCAAAAACACGTATTTCCTGGAACAAGTTTTAGGAAATTACCACGCACTAATTGTCTTCGGAAATTTATTTCAAAATTTTCAGAATGACACCGAAGGCTCTGACGTTGTCTTTCTTTTTCCGTAGTGCCTGTTTTTCTTCGATGAACCAACAAGCCTTTAAGCCATTTTTGCGTTCTACTTAGGCGGGCCGTGATGAGGCACCTTAAGGCGGCAACATGTCATTATTTACGTAGATGGCGCTTCAAACGCATCTCTCGATGCGTTGGTGTTAGAATCTCAATGTTCAAACGTAACCACACAATGACTTTGATAACTTATTAAAAGTTTAATACCGAAACGAAAGGTTGAGTGTTATGGGATTAAAGATCCCATATAGGATCCCACATTATATAATATCTAAGAAAATATCATCGAAACGGGGACCGTTACTAAACAACAAATATAATCTGGGAGCCTTTAAAACGAGAGTGAACAGGTACCTTTTAGGCAAGCGTGATACACCTTCGACCGCATCATCGCTTACCATCACGCGAGATTGTGGTCAAACGTGAGCCAATCGAATATTAAATAAATTTGACCCCTCGACGCGGGAGAAAATCTAATTTACCAGATAAAATTATTTTCATGAACTATAATTTATACATAGGCGTAGTATAAAGATTCAAATATAACAAACAGAATAAAGGTACTTCTACCTACTTATTGTGTCGCGAATAGCCGACTAGTAAGCGAAGTAGTCGAGCACAGCAGTGTTTAATTTTCAAAGCCTATTTAGCAAAGCAATATTTCCACACCGGACCACAGCACAAAGAGCGTACTTCTAGGGCGTAGAAGTATGAACAATTACCATTACTACAGTCCGTGAAGTTATATTAACTTCACGGCACGACTCTATGCAAGCGGTTTTCAATAGCCTGAATGCCTGCCTCAATCACTTCGTCCTACAGAGTTATCTATACAAATAAATAAAATTGAAATGTCTGTTTGTAATATCAAAATAACGGCTTTTTACTAAATGCATATGAAAGTATATATACGGTACATATAACAAAACAACCATTTTTTAAATTTTTGTCTGTCTGTTTGTTCCGGGTAATCTCCGAAACGGCTAGTCCGATTTTGACGGGACTTTCACTGGCAGATAGCTGATGTTACAAGGAGTAACTTAGGCTACTTTAATTTTAGAAAAATAATTAGGGTTCCGCGCAAAAAAATAAAAACCATGAAATCCAATATTTCCGCGCGGGTGAAACCGCGAAAGCTTGCAATATTTGACTCATAGACTAATAAGAAAAGTTAAAGAAAAGCTTGTAGCACGTATAAAAACAATTAAAACCACGACTGCCCTAGCCAGTATCACTCGGAATGATATAAAGATTGTAACCATACTACATACATCCAAATCGCTCTTATTTAAGCATTCGTTTAAAAAAATAGATTATCGAGACCTATAGTTGTTTATTCTTTGTAAATATACCTAGTCAAATATACCAGAATGGCTGATAATACTGGATATGACACCATTTTGTAAATATTGCCAGTGGCTACGCTAACTCACGGACAGACATACAATCTATATGAATGGCAAACAATGGTAGTAGTATTTACGACCGCGACGTACATAAATTATATGCGTTTAAGTTATTGACGTTCCATTCAAACGAAAGTAAGTAGAGAAGCAGTTATGTAAAACGTTACCTACTACAATTTCTCCATAGCTATTATATTTATTATAAGGTTATACTTATACTAGCTTCTGCCCCCGGTTTTCACCCGCGTTCACACAGGAACCGCGCATTTTTCCGGGATAAAAGTAGCCTATGTTACTCTCCGGTCCATAAACTATATACTTATAGTCTATGCCAAAAAGACAGCATTAGTTTTAGTCTGTGATTAGAGTAGACGAACGTTACAAAGGCCCGCTGTTAGAGTAATTTATTTAACTTTCATAAGTGCTCCGTTGGGGACTATTTGAATAAAGCATTTTGAATTCGAATTCTCCTTAAAAAGCACAATTTTTTAGCACATATATATTTCAATGTTTATTTTTAATAATGGTAATTGTATTTTGGATAAGGTTCTCAGCTGTGGGTCACGGGAATAGTTCGCTATTAATTATTTTCCTCTCTCGCGATTGTAAGCGATTTCGTCAAAATACTACGACAATCAAAATACAACGCTACTTACTATAGGAACAATCCTTCTTTTCCAAAAAGCATTAACCAGGAATGAATAATCCATGACGGATTACGTAACAAACTACCTCACAAGCATATCACCTTGAAAAAAATAAGCTAGCTCCTAATTGAAAACTGAAAGTGTTATCGTCCCCGTTATAGAACACGCTTTTAACACATTAACTGACTGACTTAAATCATAATGTACACTACAATTGTGACGTTTTGACACCCTATTTCTGACATAGCATTACATCATTCACGCTTCTATAAGTAGCTGGTTGTTTACAAACTTATTTTGGAAGGTGTTGTTTAGATTTTTTATTGATAAGTTTTTTGACTGACGAGACGAGTCTAATCAGTGTATGTGGTCAGTGGTGTCTACTTTGTCAAATTGATTCTTTCTCATATATGGAGAGATTGACTTTCAGCGGTCTTTTATCGACGTCTTTCAGATCAGTAATTATATTGACCAGTTATAATAAGGTACCCTCTAAAAATTAGCCCACATAAGTTTTTTTTTTGCGAAATTGTGAAGAACAATATAATAAAATAAATAGGTAACAACGACTGTAGGCTAAATAGATAATTCAATTAAAAATGTAAAACCCCAAAACTCACGTGTTGTTTAATAACTTCTAATTACGTGTTTAGGTACAAAAAACTTCACGCTTTTTGTCTCAGGCCGTTTTGAATCTCAAACTGCACTTGACTTCTTCGACCTGCCTTACAGCTTTTTTATTAGTATATTTGAATATTTCACAATATATTGTATCTTCATAGGCATCACAGTATCACACCAAATACATTCATACGTATCTAGTTATCTGACTCAACGGATCAGCATTGCGGTTCAACGAGGCAATGCCGCCAGCATGCCGGGTACGCTTCCAACTGGTACTGGGCTAGAACATTTGGATTATCTAAAGGCCTACTTGGGCTTGTAGATTATCCAACTGTTTTTGTAGCTAGGTTATATTATGTGGTGGCTAGAATAAAGGCCCGGCGGAAGGCTCTGGTTAGTGGGAGGACTAACTCTTCTGCGAGTGTCCGTCTGGTTTAGTACCACCGCTTCGCTCGTGAAGTCTGCCGCCAAGCAGTAATGTGCAAGCATTACTGTGTTCCGGTTTGATGAGCAAAGTAGCCAGTGAAATTACTGGGCTTATGAGACTTAATACCTAATCTCTCAGGGTAACGAGCGCACTGCAGTGCCGCGCAGGCCTTTGTGTTTCAAAGTTCTGAGTGGCACTGCAATTATTATGGGCCGGCGTTATGCTTACCATCAGGCAAACGACCAGCTCGTCTCGTTACCAATAACATAGAAAGGCCCGTTGAAAAAAAAGTTATACCTATTGCTGCCCAAAGCTTTTTTTTTACAGCCGGGCGCCTCGCCTTTTGTGTACCAACCCTCATTGACAATTACTATGTACTTTAGTACTAGTATAGATATTAGAGAGCATTTTATAAACGATACTTTGTATTACTTTAACCGATACCATACCAGTATATTTAAAATCTTCAAATTATTGCAAATCGTTAAGGTCAACCCACTTGATAATACAAAATAATAATAATTTATTATAACATATTGTGTTTAGTTATAATTGTACTATTATCTATTCTGTGGTTCTATACTGCCTGACGATTTATTTCTCGTGACACCGGATACTTTATAGTTACATGATACTTTAAAAAAGACATTAGATAAATTGACTACATTAATAAAGCTTTGGTGCATTGACTCGTTTAGTGGCAGATCAATAACCTCGCATAAAAGTCGATTAGAGTATATAGTTTATATAGTAACATACGCTACTTTTTATCCCGGAAAAACACGCGAAAGGAATCGCGACACGGGTGAATCCGTGTTCAGAAGCTATCCGTACCCTACTAGTCCTATTAATATTATAAATGCGAAGGCATGTTTGTTGGTTTATTGGTTTGTTGGTTTGTCCTTCTTTCACGCAGCAACGGAACAACGGATCGACGTGATTTTTGGCATAGATATAGTTAAGGAACCGGAGAGTAACATAGGCCACTTTTTATCCTTTTATGAAAATTGCATTTTATGAAAAAGGCACGGTTGCTGTGGTAACGCGGATAAAAACCGCGGGCAGATGCTAGTATGATATATACGAGTACATGCGAAAGTGTGAACATATATATAAAGTATTTTAATAAACAATTGACGTCAGCAGCGAAACTCAGCTTTTTGCTGTAATACATGCAACAAACAATTAATGATGTATAGGTAGAGTTCCATTTTACACGTTTGTAGTAAAAAAGATATCCGTTTCTATGATAATAAAACCTATCGATAATAATGACAGCTGATTTGGATATTCGTATTTTTTACTGTAGGTATTTTGTTTTTTACTGGCTATCAATAATGATGATTAATAATAATAGGTGCGAACTATGACTCGTTTCGAAATCAAAATTTGCAAGAGAGGTAACGTCTTGTAAACAAGGAAATATGTTGTGATTTTAATATCATTTGCAACTAACTGCCTTGTCGACAGATCTTTTGAAGGCTTGGTGCTAGGATGAATAGAATTTAAATAAATAATAATAAAATTATAGTTTCACTACTTTGGAGTAGAACAAAACGTTAGCATTTAATACTCCAGTACTTTTATATTACACAGACTTAAAGTTGTTTACATATTTATGATAATCCCTACTCTCTCTGTTTTGTGCTAGAGCACAGATCCGATTTTGATGTTGTTTACTGATAGAAATATATACTCTACTCTATCTCTGTCTAATTGAAATGGGCTATGTTTTATTGTAATATTGGCTAGTGATATTAGCTTCTACTTGCTGCTACGCTGGCGTTAGTTTTTTTATTCTAATACACGCAGCTTACGTGAAACATGTTAGGCTTGCAGGTAGTGTACACTCGGAACATTCCTATATTAAAGGCGCCGGCGTCCGAACAAGAAGCATTATTACATCCACGGAATAAAGATTTTTATTCCGTGGTTACATCAGTGATCATAAGCTCACGCAAACAATAAGACTCAATTTATGGTGTACAAGAAGTTGACCGTTCTCTGAGTTCCGATGCGTATCCGTGAACTTGGACACGATGAGGTTGCAAAAGGTCGGGCCATGGTTTCCGCGGATTTATGTTTATTTCTTGAGTACTATCATAAATGCGAAAGTGTTTGTTGGTTTATCCTTCTTGCGTCTGGATGCGCCGTTGCTGGCAATTGCACTTATTTGTGAATCTACTCTCATTACTCTATACATGCATTTTTTATGAAGTATATTGTATGAGGCAAGAAATGATTTGATTTAATTTTTTTTTATTCTATTTGATTACGAGACGAAGTCGTTGTTTTCGTGTAAGCATAACGCCGGCCGATGAGAATTGCCGTGCCTCTCGGAACTTGGAAACACGAAGGCCTGCGCGACACAAGGCACTGCAGTGGGCTCGTTATTAAGTCTCATAAGCCCAGTATTTTCACTGGCTATTCTGCTCATCAAACCGGAACACAGTAATACATACACATTACTGCTTGGCGGCAGACTACCAACCTAGACGGACACTCGCAGAAGAGTTAATCCTACCACCAAGTAAATAATCTAATGTTATTGTTTCTTTTTAATTTGTCACAGGATATCTTTTAAAAATCCGTCGAGAGTGTCGAAAACACAATTTACACGGTCGCATTGGAACCCTGATTCAGCTGCCACTATAAATCGAAGCTTGGGGTCGAATAAATGTAAATTTGAAGCATTTTACATAACAAAGCTTCCCAATGCTTACATTAATTTTTCCCTTTTTAGATCCTTTGGGTATAAGGCAAATGGTAAAAATCGAGCTCTTAATTTATTTTCAACACATTTGCATATGAGATGATGCCCAAAAATAGCTTCCGAAATCAACATAGTAGGTAGATCTTTATAATATGTAATTTGTGTGCGCAGTTTTAAAATAATTTCCTTGCTTGATAATATTATAGATTGCAATATGGTTAGAACATCTACAATACCAAAATCACAAAAAAAAGCTGAAGATGCTGTTAAAAGTTCCAATTCTCAGAGATTAGCGGTAACAAACAAACAAAAAAAAACTTACAACAAACTTTCCCTTTTTATTTTATAATATAAGAATAGATGTATACATGTAATAGATAATTAACATCAGAAACCAGAATTGATAACCGAAATCTTTTTGTCACTTGGTCAGTTTACAAAAGTTTTTTTAATTATTTACAATAAAGCTTAAATTCTCAAATATTAAAAACCACATACATAATAACGATCTAAAACTAACATGATAACGCTATTGTTATAGAAATGTAAGAAATCTGGTCTTAAAAACCCTTAATATGTATAAAGATAAAAAGGGCCACTGCAGTAAAAACCCATTAGCGCCCAAGGCTGTTTGAGGTCAACAGGAACACAGACAATAAATAACATAATGACGTCGGTGAATATAAATGAAAGCTGAGATAAATTGCATGGCTCTCAATTTCCTTATAATATTCTGACACGCATGTGAACGAAGCTAATTATTAAATTAACCGGAGACGAGAGAGGCCTTGGACTAAGGAATGTGAAGATCCAAATTAATGTCAAGAAAAAACTGTTTACTAAAACAAGGAATTTTGTGATTGTAGAGCTCCCAAGGTCATAATACTAAGACGAAATTCTTGGAATAAATTATGCAATTAAATAAGAAATAGAACATAATAAAATCAGATCAACGTTTGCTGTAAGTTTAGTGGCGTCGTATTGTTCGTGTAAAAACCCTTAATATGTATAAAGATAAAAAGGGCCACTGCAGTAAAAACCCATTAGCGCCCAAGGCTGTTTGAGGTCAACAGGAACACAGACAATAAATAACATAATGACGTCGGTGAATATAAATGAAAGCTGAGATAAATTGCATGGCTCTCAATTTCCTTATAATATTCTGACACGCATGTGAACGAAGCTAATTATTAAATTAACCGGAGACGAGAGAGGCCTTGGACTAAGGAATGTGAAGATCCAAATTAATGTCAAGAAAAAACTGTTTACTAAAACAAGGAATTTTGTGATTGTAGAGCTCCCAAGGTCATAATACTAAGACGAAATTCTTGGAATAAATTATGCAATTAAATAAGAAATAGAACATAATAAAATCAGATCAACGTTTGCTGTAAGTTTAGTGGCGTCGTATTGTTCGTGTAAGACATGTTAAACAGAGTAGGTGCTAGAATACTGCCTTGAGGCAGACAGTTTTTAGGGTAGCTAATACTCGTATGCGGCTTTTCTTTTTGAAAAGTTTGATCTCATTTGAAAAAGTTTGAAACTCTGATCCTAGATGATGTTCAAGATCCTGATGATAGATGTGGAACGTAGCCGCAAGATTTACAGTACTAATTATATACTATTTTACAAAATGTTGTCTGGAAAAATATACTTTTTCACAAAAACCTTTCTGCCACAATCGAGTTGCAAGACAGCCGTACCTACAATACCTGTTGGTGTGTTCCCACAGACTCACTTGAAACCCAGTCTACTCTAGTCTAGTCAGTCCAGTCTAGTCTAGATTGAGCTGGTTCACCACCTTCGTAATAGTGAGATACTGGGCAAGCACTAATCTATGTATTTGTATACTAATAATTATAAAGCTGTGTAGTTTGTTCTATATACTACGAGGTATTGATACATACCAGGCGAGCATAAATATGAAAGAGGTAGGTATAGTATTAGGATAAAGTGGACACTTATTCTTTATTCTATGATAGCCTGGTACTTTCGGTGGTAGGTACAGCTGTTACAATTTTTTGCTATCGCTAATCTCTGGAACCACTGGTCCGATTCTAAGAATTCTTTCACTAATATTATACATTACATTATCCCCGATTACTATAGGCTATACATTTCATTCTAATTCCATGCGTGTGCAGCCGCGGGCAGAATTCATAACACTTTATAAATAACATGCCGTTTTACTGGATATGCTTTCAAAATATGTAAGTAAGTAAGCAAACATGTAATTTATTAACATGAAAACGTGTAAGTAGTAAAGTACATAAATGTAACGTTTGACAATATTATACAAAGCATAAACCTGATGTATGAAAATATATTACACATCATGCTAGCACCTAAGTTACCTTCAAGCGGCCTCGACTTGCAGCTTGTAAACAAAACAGTAGCATTGGAACGATATCGACATGGTTAACCTGAATTTTACATGGAAAACGCGTTTAAAGAGGAAAATCTTAATAAGTACGGCTTTCAAGTAATTGTTACTGATGTTGTCTTATATCTACGGTTATTTTTGCTAACGGTGAAAATTGATGGGTTTTTCCACAGATTATTTAGCCTGTGGTTTTTCATATAATAGATAGGCAGATGGCGAATACTCTAGACCTAGATTAGTGCTGGCTCTCGAGTGCATCAGCTGGAACACACAAATATTTTGTGGCATCGTGTGTGACGGTTAAAATCAATTTACTGACATTTATAATAATAATTACTGCTTTGCTTTGCAGATTAGAATTTCTTAAACTTAAATTGAAACAATAAATATTCTTGCGATAAATTTTGTTAGCAAAGCTAAATGCGTGCTTGCTGTAAATGATATTCCGTAAAAACTTACTTTACCTGGTTTAAACTACGGCAAAGAACTTTCATATTGAAAGCTAGTTCGTATTCGGCGCATTTCTTCGACTACATAGGTACGTAATCGTCAAAGGAGCGTTCAATACCATTCGTAATGCATCATCGTACTTGTGTTTCACAAACTTTTTTGATCAAAAAGAGATCCATCATGGACTATATTTTGTGAAAAAAAAAACTAAAATGCCTAGTCTGTGGACATGCCAAATTTTTTTCAGAATGTAAAATATATATCATGTTACATTCTCTTTGAGCAAAATTACCGTGAACGATTGTAACAATTTACCCACCTACTTGACATTGGCGAAATTGTGGCTAACATTCCACAGAAGCCAGGAAATAAAGAAAGAAGAAGAACAATCTACCCTCAAATTCCTGAAGCAGGCAACAGGCCTCCGGTGCTCCAATCATGTGAGTCTTTTATGATTTAGTTACATTTGATACGACGATAGATCAGTGGCTGTGAGGCCAGTCATTCATCGGTATGTCTACAGGGTTCGAAACCTAAAATTAACTTGAACGAACGACGAACGAATTGGCGAAGAAAACCATCGAAACGCAACTAAATCAGGACGATAAGTTATGCTCGACTGGCTGTAGGTACAGGAGAACATCTCTCGATAAGCAGATATATAGACTAGGGGAACTGCAGAGCTGAAAGCTGACGTTATGGTGTGTTTCGGCGCTTAATAGCTAAATAAATTAACCACCGTTAGTTACATCAATTCCTTCCTTCCCTCTGATAAAACGATTGAAGGGATGATGATTGGTCTGCAAGCTATACTTATATGAATGTACTAGCTGCTGCCCGCGGTTTCACCCGCGCGGAGATATTTGACTTCATGGTTTTTATTTTTTTGCGCGGAACCCTAATTCCTTTTCTAAAATAAAAGTAGCCTAAGTTACTCCTTATAACATCAGCTATCTGCAAGTGAATGTCCTTTCAAAATCGGCCCAGCCGTTTCGGAGATTACCCGGAACAAACAAACAGACAGACAAACAAAAATTTAAAAAATGGTTGTTTTGTTATATGTACCGTATATACTTTCATAAGCATTTGGTAAAAAGTTGTTATTTTGATATTACAAACAGACACTACAATTTTATTTATTTGTATAGATAATAAAGTAGGTAATTATCATTATTATTACACTCCTATATTTATAGTATGTTTCCTGTCCAGACGCGAGCTAAACCTATCACTTTTGATTGATGATTATGTGACAACCTTCGGCCGCGTGGTATATGTCTTTATATAACGTAGGTAGTCTTCGTTTTATTCTGATGTATAAGCTACCTTACTGCAAAACGTAAAATTATTTGTTTTGGATTTATCTTTATGAAATATATTTTATAGTGTTTACCGACACTAGCAGATGTTCCCGCAAATATATACATCACATAAAATTTCGCTTCCAACAGGATTCGAACCTGCGTCTTCTGGTTATCTAGACCAGACGCCTTAACCAACTAGGCTATGGGAGCAATCGATGTTGACTGTGTAATTCTTGAGATGTTTTCTTTCCGGCTTAGAAGTCGTAGCTCCATCTAGCAGACCTCGCTTTGTAGCGTGGATTTATCTATTCGCATTCATAAAAATAATGCTATCTAACCAACCGAGAATAAAAAATATATAAGTACTTAATCAAAAAGTAGAGATCGAATTAAGTCAAAAGATCATTTTATATGTAAGTTAAAATACCAGCGTTACTCATCATGTCGATTAAAAGATCATCTAACTTACAATACAAATAAAATAAAACTCAAAGTCTAGACCTAATAAATCAACGTGACCTGTCAAAAGTAAGATCAGAAAACACAATGAAATGTCAAGCCGAGACTTCTATGAATAATTCCGTCAAAATTGAGATCATTTAACACAATTATTGGGTTGACCTTTACTCACTTAATTTTCTAAAGCTCATCAACAACTTATTATTAATTGGTGACCTTCAAATTCACTCACAAGATGACGCCATTTATAGAAATAGAAAATCAATAATACCTACGTCTTGATAGATATATAATATATATATATATTATTACGCCGAGGTATATAGCTCTTATTAATTCTATTATCCACATGTGGGCATATTTAATGAATTGACATACAAATGTAATTAAATGAAGTACACAGATTAAAATTATGGTCATACTAGCTTCTGCCCGCGGTTTTCACCCGCGTTCTCACAGGAACCGTGCATTTTTCCGCAATAAAAAATAGCCTATGTTACTCTCCGGTCCATAAACTATATCTTTGCCAAAAATCACATCGATCTGTTGCTCCGTTACTGCGTGAAAGAAGGACAAACCAACAAACACACTTTCGCATTTATAATATTAGTAGGATATTGTAAGAAATCTTCATAATTATGTATGAAGACATCTTCATTTCTACTTTGTTACATTGCTTATAATATATGAAAGAGTTATTGTAATTCTTGTCATAATATACTTCAAAGTGCCGTCCTTTCTTGTTTTATAGATCATGAAATCGGATCAGGGAGAAGAGCTTATTACCTATTATTTACAGGGTGCCCTAACAAGGTGCTTAGATTTACACCTAAGTACGTAATTGTATAATTGCAAAAACTATATAAATTAAGGATAATTTAATTTAATTTCTACTAGTCGTGGCACCAAGAC
Organism: Crocallis elinguaria; assembly: GCA_907269065.1. Taxonomy (NCBI): domain Eukaryota; kingdom Metazoa; phylum Arthropoda; class Insecta; order Lepidoptera; family Geometridae; genus Crocallis; species Crocallis elinguaria. The sequence continues at coordinate 1,350,114 of OU026079.1, read as the reverse complement.
CACTGGGGAACAACTTTATTGATTTACAGGAGCAAAGCTTTAGGTAAAATTCAAACTTATCTTGAATCTGTGAAACTGCATAAAATACGAGTAGGTATCAAACCTTAGTTATTATTTTGATAGATTTTCAATTTTAGAAGTCTTAGTAGTTATTCATAATGCATCGTATCTCATCATAACCAATTTTGAATTCTGTATCGAAAATAAAAATAAAGTCAATTGTATATCCTTTTCGTATATTATTTAAAATTATTCTACTCACCGCACTAAACAAAGTAACAAAACGCAGCATTTTCTTTTTCACCGGTCAAAATAACAACACAGTTTTCTCACGTTTGTCAAAATACTAACTTGACGTCGGCGCACGCGCATCTTCTATATACCTTCGCAGCCTCCGCTGACGTCACCGCCCCGCCCGAACTTCAACACCGCGCAGAACCTGTTGCTGTTGCTCATCTTCACGAGATTTGACCTTCGTTCTACGTACATTGACGTTTTCTAGAATAAACGACGCGGTGGTCTGATTTGTAAACAGCGATATGTATGGTGCGATTGATTTTATTCGACTCTATAAAGGTGGTGGCGCAGTAGGATTAGTAAGCTGTGCTACACGTGGCTAGATAAGCTTTAGATAAAAGATATCCCGTAATGGAGGGTCGGTCGGTGTTGTTACATCTACTTTTGCATTTTCTGGATTCCTCGGGAAGTCCTAATAGGGTCCTCTAACTGCAAATACCTACATAGCAAATGACGTAGGTATCAGCAGGTTACTTGCAGATCTAAGTTGCAGTATAATTTTGTCTACTTTAAGAAATAACGTGTAGCCGATCCAAGTGGCGTTCTACGTCATCTGGATGATGATGATGATATGTATGGTACCAAAATGCTTATTTTATACATATCGATAAATTGAACAAATTTGATAAACAAAAACAGCACCATATTTTTATGCGAATTGATAATACGAGTACATATGTCAAACAAAATGTTGTATAAACTATTTAAAAAAGACGAATTGTACGAAGTGAGCATTTGTACAGATGGCGATGCTTTCAGTGCATGACTTAGGGGCAGCGTAGACGCTTATGCAAACGTACGTTTGCGTGTCAGAATAACAACGCTTTTGCGTCAAGCGCGCATTTCAAGTATCACGAAATCCGCGCTTGACGCAAAAGCGTTGTTATTCTGACAAGCAAACGTACGTTTTCATAAGCGTCTACGATGCCCCTTATATGTATAAAAGCGAGAAATATTGCCCATTTATAAAAAAGATATTTTTCACACAGTCATCGATAGTTACAACCACTTTTCCCTAATTAGCTTACTTACACATTTGTATATTATATGTTAGAAACTGGAATACAGTCACAAGCTGCCATTTGTTTACCTGATCCATTGTCAAATTGTTTAAATATCAATTTGCGATGAGTCTGCTACGATTTCTATGTTTTTCATTACGAAAATGACTTTGGCTTCGTGGATATAAAATGTATTTAGAATTGTTTTCGGTATTTTGCGGATTTCCGGAGGTATCTCTGAGTTTTCTATTAACACTAAGCTGTGACCTGCTTCCTTGATACAGTCAAGAATACTTTGCGTGTCTGTGTTAAAAATATATTATTTCAAAAAAGTACTTCATAGTTATCTATACTGTCATCTATACAAATAAATAAAATTGAAGTGTCTGTTTGTAATATCAAAATAACAGCTTTTAACCAAATACATATGAAAGTACTTATAACCAAACAACCATTTTATAAAATTTTGTCTGTCTGTTTGTTCCGGGTAATCTCCGAAACGGCTGGACCGATTTTGACGAGACTTTCACTGGCAGATAGCTGATGTGCTGATGTTATAAGGAGTAACTTAGGCTACTTTTATTTTAGAAAAATAATTAGGGTTCCGCGTAAAGAAATAAAACCCAATATCTCCGCGCGGGTGAAACCGTGGGCAGCAGCTAGTGTGTCATAAAAACCTGTTTTTGGGTAAGGTCTGGATCGTAACCCATATTTTATGTATTTCCGGGATTAAATTTGACTGTAGATAATTTGTTTTGTGTGCCTTTTGGGATCGTATTGTAAAATTCTACAAATATTATAAAACTTTGGTTTTAGGTAATAGTTTTGTATAGGTAGATAAGGATATTTTCATCTTTCTCTACACATTAAATTCAGGGGAAAATGAGTACAAAATAAAAGTAGCCTAAGTTACTCCTTATAAAATCAGCTATCTGGCAGTGAAACTCCCGTCAAAGGTTTTCCTATTCCGTAAAGAAAATAAAGGAAAATGTAATACTTTAAATTGTAATTGCCTTTACCTTTTTATACTCATGAATATAAAATTATCAATTTAATAAAAGTAGATATACAACTAGGTATAAAATTGTAATCAGAATTATTATTCCTTGAATTTAATTAAAATCTTGTATTTTCCACGGTTCGTATCTGATTACAAAATGTTGACATGATAATAGCTCTTCGTTAAATGAAAAAGGTATTTTTACTAGGTATTTTGACTCCTCTGCGAGTGTTCGTCTGGGTTGGTACCACCGCTTTGCTCGTGAAGTCTGCCACCAAGCAGTAATGTGTCAGCATTACTGTTTTCCGGTTTGATTAGCAGAGTAGCAGTGAAATTACTGGGCTTATTGCAGACCGTAGATGCTTATGCAAACGTGCGTTTGCTTGGCAGAATAACAACGCTTTTGCGTCAAGCGCTGATTTCGAGTTTCGACTCGAGGTATGTCGTACTGTCTCTACAAGACACCTGCCAAGCGTGATGTATTATGCTAGCCCACCCTCTTTTATGGAGGAGGTCTAGATTCTGCAGTGGACTACTTCCAGCTGATGATGAATCCTTCTTGTTGATGAGTTGTCGCAGTAGCTGCGTGTGGTCAATGTATTTCAGACTGGTTCTGATCTGGTTCCCATTTGCGCAGTAACATGACATTTTTACTGCCACATTATTATAATATTTTGAGACCTTTACGAAAATATTTATTTCCAACTCACATAAATAAAAAAAAACACCCGTTTTTCCTGCATTTTGACAACATGATTATTCGTTATAATAAAAGAAACAAAATTCGAGATCCTAGTGGTAATGGCTTGTACTCAACTCGCAATAAGAAATATACGAAATGAAACCCTTAATGGTATAAACAAGGGTTAATTAATGGTTTGGGGACCAGTCTGAGGACATTTGCAAGTTTTTATAGCTTCATGAATAAAGTGTGGATGATAAACACATAATATATTCAATCTAGACATCGAATAAGCATAAAGAAGCTATTGGAGAGTTGTTTGTTACTTTTCGGATTCAGGTGCGTTTGTTTTCAGGTGTATAATGCAAGCTGCATGATAGGTAAGTAGCAGGGGAGAATATCTTTTTTGTAGACTGTAAGTAGATCCTATTAGGCTTGAGTTTTGCTACTATTTCTCCTACTGGTAAATGACGACGTGGAACTGCCCGAAGCACGTTTGCTTGCCGGAAAGCTTTTTTGTTTGTCATTTATTGTTCTGATAAAGACAGCATTAGTTTTAGTCTGTGATTCGGGTAGACGAACGTTACAGACTCGCTGTTAGAGTCATTTATTTTAACCTTCATAAGTGCTCCTTGGGGCCTATATGAATAAAGCATTTTGAATTTGAATTAGAATTTGAGAACAACGATGGCTTACATATTTGCTCGACGCTTGAAGAAATTCTGGTTACCTATAGAAGTTTAAATAGTATATCTTATAAATCAGGATTAAGGAGGAGTTTATGCTGAAAAATATATAAGCCAATTTCCTTTTCAACAATGAAACCTTCCTCCGAAACAGGGAATACTAGTGCAGGGGTGGGAATTGAGATGGTGTAAGTGTGTAAACGTTATTTATTTAAACATAAATATTTACTTTGGTTTAATTTACGAGAATTATGAGATAAACATTGCCATCGATCAATTCTATATTTCTATCCATAATGAATCCCAAAGTAATCCTTAATCCAAGATTAGCGACCACCTACCTTCCCAGTAATAGATCCCATAGATCTTGTCTCATATCCGCTAAGCGTAGCTAACAATGTTTGCCAACATGGTAAAGTTAGTGCTGGGGTTCCGTAGAAAATACTTAAAAATTGACATTTTTTTCAAAAGCGGCTTTTGGTCCGGTCTTAGTCGTATGGTTGCCTGGGTCGTTTGCCTGATGGTGAGAATAACGCCTGTCACTAACGATTGCAGTGCCACTCAGAATGTTCAAAACACAAAAGCGCGGCACTGCATTGAGCTCGTTACCCTGATACTAGGTACCTATTAACTTTCATAAGCCCAGTAATTTCAATGACTACTTTGCGCATCAAACCGGAACACAGTAATGCTTGCACACTACTGCTTGTTAGCAGACTACACGAGAAAAGCGATGGTACCCACCCAGACGGACAATCGCAGAAGAGTTAGTCGTATCATCTGGTAAAGAGAATGAAAAAAAAATGTTGTTGCCAAAAACTAATATCTTCGAAGTCAACTTTAAGGCTGAGATTCAGAGACGAATCTAAGCGTGGACCCACGCTTCCATGCGTAAAAATTCTATACAGTTTTGACATATGTAAGCCAAAGTCTACGCTTAGAATCGTCTCTGAATCTTAGTCTTAGAACGACATTCTAAACTTTAGAATGACTTGGGAGAATCTTAACTAAATAAAACTTATTAAATTTATCATCACATTATTTTAATCTTTCGAGTACGCTTTTATAGTACCTACTTATAACGTATTCCAGGAAGGTAGGTATCCTAAAATATATGAATATTTTATGTTATCCAGTTTAAGGATTCGTTTTCGTGATTCATTTTCAGCACAACACATTATATCCACAAGATAAGTCTTGAGTTCTTCGAAGGAATGTAAATGTTCACTTTCCTCAAGGAGTAAAAACTTTACCAACTTGAGCAGTTTATATGGCAAGAAACTTCTTAATCAACTCAACTTCTTTAATTATTATCTCGAAAACTATAATAAAAAAGTACAGAAATTAAAATAACTGTCTCTGAAATCAGTATATTATAATAACAGTTTTTAAATTGAGAAAGATTATATTACCTATATAGTAAATACCTATACAAACTTTTTTTTTTCATTTTTTAATACAGGTAGTTTTTTGAGAATAAATGTCTTTAAACTTTACCATTTACGTTGTCTTATCGAGGGTTTAAAATAGTAATATTAATGATACGAGCTGACAAAAAAGTTAACGCTTCCAGGATGTGTCAGGGCTATAATTATTTAGGTTGCATACAGACACCTGAGAAACCTACAACTTGCCAACAGAGATTAACTTACGCATTTTATACTGTTGCATGTTGTCCAGATAAAGCGTAACTACTTTAGTTATATTTACTAATAATAAAACAGCATCTGTCATGAACTTTGTACCTAATTAAAGAGCTATTTTGTCTCACTCTCTCCGATTTGGTTGACCATTTCATCACGGAGACTGTCACTTATTACACCGATAAGAGGGTCAATATAATTATCTTCTTCTTCCCATATGTCTATCATCTTATACACGCATACTGTGTTTCCCCTTTTATACATTTATTTTTTTATGTGATTTGGTAACGAGACGAGCTGGTCGTTTGCCTGATGGTAAGCATAACGCCGGCCCATAACATTTGCAGTGCCACCCAGAACTTTGAAACACAAAGGCCTGCGCGGCACTGCAGTGCGCTCGTTACCCTGAGACATTAGGTATTAAGTCTCATAAGCCCAGTAATTTCATTGGATACTCTGCTCATCAAACCGGAACACAGTAATGCTTGCACACTACTGCTTGGCGGCAGACTTCACTCACAAAGCGGTGGTAACAACCCAGACGGACACTCGCAGAAGAGTTAGTCCTCCCACTAACAAAATACATGCTATATTTTTAATCTTTTGATTATAGTTGATCTCTAATATTAGAAAATGCATGCTAATATTATTCCACGAGCCTGAGATTACGAAGCGACACCGTCCTCGATCGAGTATTACTCGTATATAGCTTGTTACAAGAACACTAAGTTTCGGGTTCATATACCTACAAGCATAGGTCAAGGTCCATATTGAAGATGACCACGCGTCTAGCGGCATGGTAATATGTAGGTATTATCTTGTGAAAAAGTGCGTATATAAATGCTAGAAGACTGAACTGTTATATTATTATATATTACTAGCTGCTGCCCGCGGTTTCACCCGCGTGGAGATGTTGGATTTCACAGGTTTTATTTTTTGCGTGGAACCCTAATTCTTATTCTAAAATTAAAGTAGCCTAAGTTACTCCTTGTAACATCAGCTATATGACATATTTGATGGAATCAGGCGTTACTTTGCGGAAGTCCATTTTAAATAAGGAAATTAGGCCATTAGACATTCTTTATCGCGGAATTAAAACTATAAATTACCCACATTATATAATCTTAGCGATATGACAGTGAAAGATCTCGTCAAAATCGGTCCAGACGTTTCGGAGATTACCCGGAACAAACAGACAGATAGACAGACAGACAAAAATTTTACTTCTAAAGTTTAACCCTGCAATAAGTTTAAGCTTTCAGCGAAGGAAAACGTTATAACTCACAAAACCATAACACGGTGCAGGTATACCTAGGGCATGTCCCAGATCTCGCATAGCTAATTCCTACCTACCACCCTTACCTCGAATATATATCGCCAAAAACCAATTGATGTGGCCCAGCAGGTGCACTTGAGAGCTAATTCCACCAACAAATGCATTTTATTAACTATTTGGCTCAACGGATCAGCATTGCGGTTCAACGTGGCAATGCCGCCAGCATGCTGGGTACGCTTCCTACTGGTAGTGGGCTAGAACATTTGGATTATCTATAGGCCTACTAGGGCTTGTAGATTATCCAACTGTTTTTGTAGCTAGCTAGGTTAGATGTAGTGTTTATTTATGTATTAGCTAGTTAATAAAGGCATTTAGCCAGTAAAAAAAAATTATTAGATGGTCGAATGCTATAAAATAGAAAGTATAAATAAAGACATATATTTTATCTACGTAAATGTCTCAGATTAAGGATATTATCCTGATTTATTATCAAGGAAAATAACTAAATATTTAACTGAATTAAATGCCTCATTTTTAATTTATTCTATGCTATACCGAAACGGGTGGTGAACCATGTAGCCGACCACAAAGCTACTCAACAATATTTCTTCGAAAAAGCACTCGTAAAATTTATGAATTGTTATTAACTAGGTAGTACTCAGACAGGTGTTGTTATGCGTCATCCTTAGATTTCTCAAAAATCTTAGCATGGTAGGTACCTACTACCGACATATTTTTTTACTCTTTATAAGTAAACTATAGCTTCTGAGTTCTGCCCGCGGTTTTCACCCACGTTCCCACAGGAACCGTGCATTTTTTCGGGATAAAAAGTAGCCTATGTTACTTTCCGGTCCATAAACTATATCTGTACCAAAAATCGCGCCGATCCGTTGCTCCGTTACTGTGTGAAAGAAGGACAAACCAACAAACACACTTTCGCATTTATAATATTAGTAGGATTGGTAGCGTGTCACCATTATCTCGCCTGATCTTAAGTTAGTGATGATAATAATTATGATCGAAGGTAACTACGCTGTACCTAAAACTGGCACTCAAGACAGGATTGAACAATGCACGATAGTTGCTTGGCAACAGACTTTTTTAATTTGAGGGTGCCATACCATCAAGCAAACTAGGTACTATCTCTTATATCATAACAGGAGTCCCTCTTGGAAAAGGTAAACGGTAAGACTCTCCTCTTTGTAGAGCTATTGAACGTAGCAAAGTTAAGCCACTCTCAGTTCTACAAGCTTGTCAATTGTAAATGATGACTAAATAACAAACCTATACCATCATATCACACGAAATTCCTGTACCTTAATGAGTAATTCATTGACAAACAAGTATTCGGCGATGATCACCGTTCTGCGAAATCACCACGCCTTGTGACCTTTGATAACAGACGGGCTTAGGTACATCACCAAATGCGTACTTAATTTGTAAGTTAGCTTCCTTGTTCCTTTTTATTGCATTAAATAGTTTTACAAGTTTTATATGTTTTATAATGCATAGCTTTACTGTTATTGTTATGACGGATATTGTTGTGTCAGTAAAAAAGTTTTAAGGAAAACAGTCAATTGGAAAACTCAAAATACTTTACAGATTGGGAAGGGCTGCATTCGTATGAGAACCAAAACTGCACATCAAATATTCGTTTTCTATCTTTCTCTTTCTATATGAAAAAAAATAATAGCAAAGTTTTGCGATGAATCAATACATAAGTACCTAAATTAATATCGTGTTTACGACATTAACCATGATGGTGTATTAGAACAGTCCTCACTTGCTTATAATGTACGAAATACTGTCCTCAAGTACGAATTTCAAAGTGCCTCTATTGTGTAAATAGATACCTACTAGACTTACTAGTCGGCCACTGTAAAGTGCTAATTTGCGAAGAACCATCACGAATGGAGCAGGTAGGTATCATAATTCATTGCAAATCGTCTTCGAGGGGCAATCGGATTTGACATTTAAAATGAAGTCGATACCCGGTAATGGCCATGACCATAATCTGCTGATAAAGATCTTCAAACAATTAAGTATGTTTCAACTTCAAGTCTTCACAGGGTTTCCTTTGAAATTATCGGTCGATATAAAGGTAAAACCTATTGACATGGATCATACGGCAGTAGATTCTCTCACCTCTGTCTCTGTTCTTGATTCTTCACCTCAAAGGTCTTAGCTCTATGAGCTAAGTATCTCCATATAACTTCTACCTAATCTACCTTAAACCACGACTCGAACCCAACGAAAATAATAAACTCATCCACAACTTGTTAAATTAGTAAACCTGTTTGTGATTACTTCCGAAGACGCGTCTTTTGATTTCGGAAATAAGCTGGGATGATTGATGTGGCCACGCCCACAACTATGGTTCCCTCGGGCGCATCGAAGCTCTACCTGGGAACTTTGGTGTCTTATTGCGTCATGGTATGGTAATGATAGACCTTGCGGAGAAGTATACATCTATCGACGTAGTTTGGTCGGTCGGTTACGTCATGGATGTTTGGGTAGCTGTGAAAGGAGTTGGTAGGTATGTAAAACGTTAAACGTAAGGACCAATCCTACTTGTCTATATACAACCTGAGTTAGAATTGGTATGTTCCCTGAAAGGGGGTTAATCTACTCTTACTACTAGAGGTCAACAACATTTGTTTACGAGTGTTTGAAATTCGGTATTTTTCATTGAAGAAAAGGCATAAAGTGTACCACAGGACTACCAGGCAGCCCTAGATCAGATGATTCATTTGACCTATGTTGAACTTTGTTATTATTAATATACATGACTTTGTTATATATTCTTCCTTCCTTCTCATAAATCATGTGCACCAGGCCTGGCCCTGAAATAAGCCACCCAAAGCCTTTTAACATGGCTTGACCAATGTTGTCTAACCACAATAAATCTTTTGAAGTAGGTACTTACGGTAGCGCTCAATTGTGAATAGGTAGGTCCTACATAGCGGTCCCCCGTCCAAGTATTGACCGCATTGTGCATTAGTTAATTTCACTGATTGGGTTGGTTTGGGGAGAACGGTGAGTCGAGCTTACGCTATGAGCTGCAGTAACATTAGTGAGTAAACAGATCACACAGCCCCTATAGCAGCAGCTGCTCTCCGAGGTACCTATAGCTGCCATGACTAACTTGTAAAGATTTCCTCCTCGCCAGCAAAAAAAAGGATACCTAAGATGTTTACAATTTGAATTTAATAAAAACTTGTTTAGCTACGTAACGAAATGGTTTTATTGTGATCGGTTATATTTTAAATGAACGCATCATTAAGATCGTCTTCATGTTATTTATAACATTTTACGACATAAACCACGTAGGTATTGTAAACAAACCTATATTATTATCATATTATGACTAACATATACTATTCATACTACACATATACTAGGATATATGCAGCTTGAGTAACTAGTTATATGGAAGGAACGCTTTTTTTAATACTCGATAGGTGACTATCACGCCGGATCTAAAACGACGATATGGTTGATGATGCTGAATGTGCTAAACCTTGAAACTAGGTATAGAACGACTAGCTCTCAAGTGTATAATATTTCGGTAGACACAGCGATAGATGGTTGGTGTCAAATTGTCGACTTGAGGGTGGTAAAGCTAGTCAGTTAGTGTTGATCCATCATCACCTTCAAAGGTTCAAGGTTTGAAACTATTGTGTTTTCAGATTTTAAGCCCGAACATGGGTAGTAAGCAGTCAACCCGAGCGACGCACTTCCAGCGTCCGATCCCGTCCGAAGAGGAATTGGCTGCCGAAGAGATTCCCGACGATCACCACATCAGCATTTCCAACAAAATGGTTTGGGAATTAGTAATTTGATTAAGCCTCCCATATACATATAACCACCGCAAAGCGCTTTGACGTTTAGAATGTCTAGTCTATAATGTAGAATGTCTATAGTTTAGAATGTCTATGTTGTTTTCATTGTTTTGGTCCTTGTACAAAGTAGATAGGTGCGTGCCTACTTTTCTATTCCATTACGCATCACTTTTTGTAACACTAAACTTGTGCCGACCCTAAAAACTACAGGCCCATTTCAGTCACTTCCATACTTTGTAAGAGAATGAAACTTGTGCTGAACAACAGGCTCCTGGCATACCTCGAAGCAAATGATCTCCTCAGTGACCAGCAATACGGATTCTACATTGAGTCCAAGGCCACGTTAGCTGCAAGAAAGCTTGGCATATTGGCGAAAGAGAGACAGTATACTTCACATCGGGATAGCTAGTCTTAATTTGTGCCTTCCAAGCTCAAGTCGATTCATGTATGCAGTACTTACTGCTCCCACTTTATTTTTTTATACTGTATATAAGCTTGCGTTTGACCGCAATCTCACCTATAGGATGATGTCGGAGTCATCAAGAGACGATTGAACAGGTATCTTTTGGCGTGCTATATCGTCGAACGCACCGTCGCTTAACATCAGGTGAGATAGAGGTAAAGCGCTTGCTATCAAAAAAAATACTGTAACACAAAAAAATAACACGTTCTAGGTGGAAAGATTGGTTGAAGATGCGACGCTCGCAGGCGGAGCGGCAGCAACTCGGACCGTTGCTCCTCGAGGCGACTACAAAGACAAGATCTACATGGAACGACTCAAGTGTATGGACGACAGCCACTCTGAAAGGACTGGGTATGTATGGAAGTTACCTAAACTTTTCATGTAGGTAACTTCACTTTCACTGATTTGATGCTGCATTCGGAAGCGCTGATTGGTACGATGCGGGATTAAAATATTGGTACGAGTAGGTACCTAATGTAGTAAGTACTTACATATAAATATTACCAACTCACTTAATGACCAGCTTGAATATGAGCTCGCTCCGTTCCTCTCCATGATCTCCTGCACTGGCCAAAAAGTTTAGAGTAAATGATGTCTGGATTGCAATTCAAAGAGACGAATCCACCAGCATGCTGTGTAAGTACCTACGCTGCCGACTTACCAAACGGCAGAGTACTGCAATAGGTATATCTATAATTCTATAGGGTATAGGCTAACCTTAGGCTGAGATTCAGAGACGAATCTAAGCGTGGACTGACGCTTCCATACGTCAAAATTCTATACAGTTTTGACATATGGAAGCCAAAGTCTACGCTTAGAATCGTCTCCGAATCTTAGCCTTAGACAGCTCGGGTAAGTATTTCTCGACTAAGTTTCTAGCCGTTTTTTTTTTCAGTTTAACAGTGGAAGACCTGAATGCCCTAGCGACACGCATCGACTTCCGCACATCCAACATGGTCAGCGTCGACCCTGTGTGTGCCGAGTGCAAGGACAAGGTCATCGAGTGCTACAACTACTACGACCGGCCCGAGGATAATATCAAGTGCTGGGACACTGTCGGTGAGTGGGGCACAGACGGTGACTGGTGTCCTGATGGTGTGTGGAACACAGTGATTGGGAAACAGTGGGTGAGTGAGCTGTGAGAGGCAATCGGGGAGCGAGACGCAGTCCTTTGTGTAGGAGTTGTAGGACACAGCCAGTGTATGGGACACTGTCGGTGTTTGGGAATTTTAGGACACATTCAGTGAGTGGAACATAGCCGGTGTGTAGGACACCATCGGTGTGTGGGGGTTGTAGGACACAGTCAATGAGTAGAACATAGCCGATGTATAGGACACTGTCGGTGTGTGGGAGTTGTAGGACACAGTCAGTGAGTGGAACATAGCCGGTGTGTAGGACACCGTCGGCGTGTGGGAGTTGTACATGCTGAACAGGCTTATTTTTGTGATTTTTTGATAGATTAGCGTTTTACTATCATCTCATACTCAGTCGAGTCCTCCGGAAACTGAATTAGCATATCACTTAGGTAAATGTGGCTGACCACGCTTTGCAACCGTTAATAATAGCGTAACAAAAGGATTATACACACTCTATGAATACTTATTATTATCTAAGATCTTCCATAAATCATGTCCTAGTGAGTTTAGATTATACTTAGGTATTAATTTCAGATGTTATTGACCAGGATATCGCTATAAGCGTACTACAATAATAATAGTTATTTGTTATGCAAGGCTGCAAAGTTGTTGTTTGGCGAGAGTCCTATATGCTAGTAGGTATTGAAATCCGGGGAAGCGACGGATTCTAAGAGTAGACTAGAAAGGTAAGAGACGCAATAACTTTGCTGCCGAGCGTAACACAATGTTTTACCTCACTACGGCGAGGAAAGATTTTGTTTATCGTCGAATTTCTGCGTGCAAGTGCTTTTTCCACGCTAGCGGATAAAAAACACTTTTGCGCGCAGTTTTCGAATGATAAACAAGACTTTTTCGGTTTTGTTTAAGCAATCAATTTCTATTTTTATTTTCACAGTTGTGTATTGCGCTGATTTGAAGAAAAATATAAATAAAAATCCTTCAGACACCAGTATATGGAGATTTTTTAACCTTCTTTGAAAGTTTTTTTCAGTAATTGGTACGTTTAGTGCTACCAAAAAAATGTTCACACTGTTCACAAAATACTGTTTGTCGCAGGCGAGTTCACATCGTGCGTGAAGGAGGCAAGCGCGGCGCGATTGCGCGCCCGCACGCTGCGGGATGCGCGCGAGCAAGCGCGCCGCACCAGGCACATGGCGCTCGCGCGGCAGCACGAGCTACGGGACCTGGGGCCCGGCCCGCGCCAGGAGGCCGCGCCGGCTTAGACTATGCACATACCAACCACCGTCCCATATCTTCCTCTTCTACGAGTATATAATAACTTCGCTGATCGTAGGCAGTATTCAAAACGATTTTTTTTTATTCATTATTGGCTTACGTTTGACCGCTTCGACTTTTTATACTGTCATGTCCCTATTAATAAAACTATAGACATACATCAAAATCTGAATTTATTTTCCTATAACATTAATTTATAAAACTAGCTACTACATGCGCATTCAATTAAAGGACACTTTTTTCTTAACATCATCCAACGAAATCTTCTTTGTGTGTGTCGTCTGTTTCACGGTAATATCAGCCTTGCTGACATCGCAGGTGGTGTCAGTTCTGTTCGCCGGCGATATGGCGTGCCTGGCGCCGGCGGCGGCGAGAAGGGCGAGTTTCCTGCGCAGGTCGCGCACTTGAGCGGCGCTGGCCAGCTGCGCCGCGCCGCGGGACAGCACCTCGGCTCGGAGTCGCTCGCATTCTGACCTAGAAGATATGGATACAATTAGCAATCGTTTTTTAAATAATTAGGTACTAGCTGTGGCACGCTTCGCTCACGTAGCCCAAATTACTCCTTGTAACATCAGCTGTATGCCAGTGAAAGTCCCGTCAAAATCGGTCCAGCCGTTTCGGAGATTACCCCGATAGAAAGAAAAAATTGAGTATTTTTAAAATCCTTCATCTGACGTTTCAAAGTTGATGTAAAGTGTTGTCTAAGTTGACTTTAGTGCAGACGCACGGGCATTATTGTCTATAATAATTATTGTGAGAAACATATAGAAAAAAGTATCGATAGGTACTCTAAAATAGTATGGATACTTTCGTTTGAATACTTTTATGAGTGCGTTACTACTCACGAGTACAGTATCGATATTTCGATTCTATAGCAATATGGGATACTGTGGCTCTACCGCAATTTTGTTGGAAGCTATTTAGTTACCATCGTTAAATCTAGATGGCGTCACATGTAAAATTAGATCGCGCAAATATTTCGCAATATAAATCCCGTTGCGCATAGTACATGAGTTATCAAGAAATGCAACATTCCAAATATTACAATACAGAAGAACCTTATTGCAAAACTTAATTGCTCATAAAGACAGCATTAGTTTTAGTCGTGATTCGGGTACACAAACATTACAGAGACCCGGTGTTAGTCATCATAGAGTAGTACTATAATAAAAGGAATAGAGTGCGCTCTCTTGTCTAATTCACGATGTACAATGCGATTAAAATAAGAATAGGACCGGCCTAGCGCCATGTTGTGACGTCACTACGGGAATTTGGTATAGTGTGCAAAAAAAGCAATGTTAAAAAATATTGGCTTGTTTTATATTGTAATAGCACGTACTTTTTTATCTGATAGGTAGAGAAAAAATTAGTCTAAAAACGAATCATAGGTAGGTAAACTTGCAAAATTGAAAAATTAAATTCGTTAAATTTGCCATCTAAAAATCGGGAGATTTTTATTCGGAATAAAACAAGAGTATTTTATGTTAATAATATATTCATTTATTCAAGATCTTTTAGTTTTGCCGTATGAAGAATATTATTTTCCATGTTTATTTATGAATATTATTTTACATTAGATGATAATTCAAAAATCGGGATACTGAATTGCTAAATCGGGATATCGGGAGACAATGACCAAAATCAGTAGATCTCCCAATAAATCGGAAACTTTTGCAACACTGCGTCTGTGCTGCCAACCTTATAAATATATAAATTTTATAAAATGAACGATTTTTAGTCATTTATTTAAAATTAATCTATTTTTAAGTTTGTTCTGCTGACCGTACTTATATGAGTGAAGTTAGCCGAGAGCCCGTCCTATTCTTATTTTAATCGCATTGTATGGCGATCAACGCCACCTACAAAAAGGCGGTGAAACTACTTTACTATCTATGTGTGCGTTCTATATTTTACACACACACACTCATACTTTACTATCTATGTGTGCGTTCTGTATTTTATACACACACTCATACTTGTCTATCTATGTGTGCATTCTATATTTCACACACACATTCACACTATATCCATGGTTCCTGCTTAGTTCCTGCGCAAGTAAATGTAGATACATTTACTACTTATACGGAAAATTGCAGCCTTTCCCATGTTTGTGCCTAGGAGTAGGAACAAAATATACAGTACCAAACGTAATAATGTAGATGTAGAGCAGCAAAAACGAAGTAACAAAAGCGACTACATAATAATTGAAACTCTTTATATTTAAAACAACAAGAAAAACAATGCATAATTGGGTTGTTGACTGTATTCAAATAAAAATATAATTTTGCCGCGAAACGGTAGTTTTTGTGACAGAAATCCTATTAAACACAATATTTTTGTTTATTTTTACGGAATTTAATTTAAATTAAATAATCAAAATGTAATCATATCAATCCGAAGTCACGTGACCTAAAACGCCCGTGACGTCACTGTTTCAATCGGAATGGGTATATATATTTTTTTTTGTTTTGTTTTTGGCTCCACGTGATTTGCGCAGTTTTCTAGTGTCAAGTTATATAAGTAATAATATATAATAAATCTCTAGTTTTGGTGCATGAAAGTCGTCAAAGTCACGTTAAAGTTTAGTCTAGGCGCGGTCGAGTCGAAGTGACGCTTCAGTAAATTGGTGGATAGTTTACTGAAGCTTCTATGGAGTTTTGGATAGAATACGGAAATACACGTTTTTCGTCTTTGTACTATTTGCCTTTCACTCATGCAAGTTTACGAACACTTAATGGTTAATAATCCACTATTATTACACATTACCACTCTATAAAACAAAGGTTTTAGTAAATAACACAAAATCAACAACAGCACATTTTCGCATTCCCGCCAAAACTCCAATGAGTATATAGCTCGTTGCGCTTAACTGCTTAGTATTTTAGAGTGATTTCTGTGATTATTTATCTGTGCTGTGAATTCCGCGCCTATTTTTCTAAATTTATTTCGACTCTTGAATATTCTTCCATGATGGAAAGTGGCTTCATAAAGGCAAATAATTCCAATTTGCCGAGAATTGATTGTTTTACGGTGGCCAATTTCTTCTCGACAAACGATAATTTCTGCTCTGCTGAATTTAGAAATGTGAAGACCTCCGTGTAAGTACCTACTTATTATACTAAAAATCATTATTTCTATAACCAACAATGAATATATAATAGTAATCGTAGATTCTAAGATCCAAAGTGTATTAATTAAGCAAAGCATATAATATATATAAATAAATAAGCTCAAAAAACTTAGAACTCATATTTTAATACATAACAATACATACACAGAAAGCATCGAATGAACTTGTCACTAAACGTAGCACAGACTAGGTAGTAGTGGTTATATTCTCTTTGCTTGTCACTTTACAGTGTTATAGAAAATTACTCTGTGGTAATTGAACACGTGACGTCACTGCCGTTTTGGAGCAAAATTTAAAACGGCATTTTAAATACATGATAATTAAAATATTAGTTGTTTTAAAAAGTAAATTTAAATATTTTGGGTTATATTAGGCCCATACGCATCGTTTTAAACACTTTCCCAAAATCAGTCAACATCCCAATTAGACGGCAAACACTAACATTGAGCACTTAAAAGTAACAAATGCATAACTAGAACACAACAATTACTTAAACCACTAATTTATATTATTTAAACCGCAAAACTTATAAAGAAATCACAATATTATTTTTCGAAACAGAAATTATTTTATTTTATTTGTTATCGGTAACCATTTTAGCTTTGACATTTTTAAGTAACGTCAAAATAGTGCCACGCCTTTTAACAAGTGGCGTTAGTTCCCGTGTCTCGGGGCTCGACTATGGAATTGTCACAAAGTGTGCCCCCCTGGTTAGTCATTTATTTTAACCTTCATGAGTGCTCCCTTGGGGTCGATATGAATAAAGCATTTTTTTAATTTGACACACTACAGTGAAATTTTGTAAATCAAGACACTAACAATATTGTGGCTCTAGTCTCTAGGTTACCTATGTACTCACTTTAAATGGTCAATGACACCAGGCAGCCAGCCGTTTGAAGAAGGTTCACATTGTTTCCCGAACCACCTCGCGAGCTCTCTCCTCTGTCGTTCGCAGAGTCCCTCTAGTTGTGTGATGCGCTCTTCGTAATTTTCTGTAATATTTATTATCTTTATTTTTTATGTTGTTTAGTAACAGTCTTAGCAGATTACTAATTACTATAATCAATTGTGTCAAGTCTTTTCACTACCACTTTTACTTTTGTCATTGCATCTTAGGCTAAGATCACAAGAAGGATTTGACATAAAACTTTGACTGACAAAAACACACAATGTAATATTATCTTAGATTTTTTTATGAATCCATTATTTAGTGTTATTCAATTTATTAAAAATTATTTCAGTAAAATGTCCATCTCTGGATATTCTGCAGCAGTTAATTCGTTTAACAATGCAGTAAGATGGAAAACATATTTTTCAAAGCTAACTATCAATCTATATTAACCTTGATAATTATCAATTTGAACCCTGCTACTAAGTCATAATAGATTCAAAGAAATTAGAATGAAATGATAGCATTGCTAGGTCACCAATCTATTCAAATTTTTAAACTGTCATGGTCATCAACACTTTGAAAATTATAACTAGAAACGGGATATTTACCATGTATATTATTTGATTTGAGTTTCCGATATTTACAAGTAATATACATGGTAAATATTCCATTTCTAGTGATAATTTTCAAAGTTTTCAAATTTCTATCAAGTCCAGCTGTAAGAAGATTCAAACATAGTATGTAGCTAACTAAGAAGCTCTCACCAATAAGTTCCCTGTCGTCATGTGCAGAATCCCCGGCCTGCTGTTCCCAGATAGTCTGTTTTTCGTGCAGGAGAGCATCTAGCTCAGATTGCTTGTTAGCCAGTTCTCGTCTTAACTGAAAAAGAATTATTATTTACTTTAGAAATAGCACAACAAATATACCTAATATAATATTTCAGCACTGTTGACGACAGAAACACCTAGGTTTAACTAATATTTTTTGTGACCTAGGTGTTTGAATAGTAACGCCGCACCAGTAGTAGTCGTCGTCCATTGCGCAAGCACCGCTGCTGCCGACAATAATCCTGCTCGCGAAATCGCCCTTTTTTTTGTCCATATTCTGTTTTTTATTTCTGGCTCCTACAAGCACATTTGCAATTCATGTAAATACAAACCTCAATCAAAATTTCGCTGCCTACGAGATTCGAACCCGCGTCTTCTGGTTATCTAGACCAGACGCCTTATGAGAGGTTATGAGAGTGATTGGTGTTGACTCAGAAATTCTTACTTCTTTCAGCTTACAAGCCATGGTTAGATCTATCTGCCCTCGCTTTATAGCAATTGCACACTCTATTATTATATGCTACATTGTTAGATGATACTGTGACAAGAGATTTTGACTTATTTTAACTTCAAATATATTTGAAAGTGTAACTAACACAAGCGGGATATTCGCGTTAAATCCCACTAGTGCCAGTTATCAAGCTTATAAGTATAGTTTATCAGTCTACTAGAAAAAATCCCAATTCATCTTAGGAAATTGAAGGTGCTCAATGTATTAAACTTAGAATAGGACTAGCAATTGTGTCGAGACAAGCAGAAGATTTAACTGATGTTTAGTATGACACCTGTCTCTAACAATTGCAGTGCCAGAAGTCCTGCTCTGCATTTCACTCTGTAATTCAACTTTCGTGAAACATCCATTCCTCAAAGACTCCAGCTCATATACCATTCAAACTTATACACCAAAATGCCTGCACTTTGCTAATTAGGACTGAGCTTTCATATTTTCCGGTAAGCTTGCACATTCAGTTTTTTTTTTAAAGATAGCCTTAAGTATAAGCAGTCAAATTCGAAAAGCACAAAGCACGGAGATAGTTTTTAACAAAATAATTTATAGTTTTTAATTTTGGCTACTAACCCTGCCCCTTCCCCTTCCAATTCCTGCTCGCCAGGAAAATAATAAAGACTTTCGCTAATTGGCAAGGAAAGCAGTGGCTATCAACCAGGCATTTTCAGAGAAGAGTAAGTCCTGCCACCAGTAGTCAAGTTCCTTGTCTCTTACAATTTGACTGTGCTTTATCTTGATATTACGAGCCCCGATGCAAAATAGTTCGTCTAGTGTGAAATTTTCTCTGTGAGATTTTTTCTAACTTCATTATTTTTGTATATCGATATAAAATATTAAGCTGTTCTACTATCACATGACGCGTTACTTATGCCATTTTTTATTTATGAACCAATAAACTATTTTTGCTTTTTAAATTTATACATATCCTGTTTTAAATTCGAAGACGTTATAAGCAAAATAGTTCGTCTAATTGTTAATCGATGCAAAAGAGTTCGTCTATCGGTGAGTTAAATAAGATTATTCCGCTTTGCTCAATTATGTTGCTTAATTTAAATTTGTAAAAGTAATTCTCTATCATTTGTCCAATGAGACAGTATAAATTCTGAAAATTTTAGGTTTTTTCATTAATTTTCAAATAACAATGGGTCGTGGCAAACCCGTGTGTGAAGAGCTTCGAAAGCGAATAGTTTGTGGGGTCGATGCTGGCAAATCATGTTACCAAATATCTAAAGACTTGATACTTCCCATGTCTACAGTCCAATCTATCATTCAGCACTATAAAAAGAATAGAACAACTTCTTGTTTGACGAAAACTGGTCGACCACGCATCACAACTGCAGTAGAAAACAGAATCCTGAAGAAAATTATCAAAAATAATCGTCGTGCTCGAGCTGGAGAACTCACGGTGCAATGTTAGGACATGATTCACAAAGACGTCTCAGTTGATGCTTGCAAAAGAGTCCTAAAAAGAATGGGTTACGGATTTTACACCGCTAAGGAGAAACCACTGTTGACTGCTGTACAAAAGAAAAAGAGGTTGAAGTTTGCTCGTGATCATTTAAATTGGACTTCCGATCAGTGGCGTAGTATCATTTGGAGTGACGAGTCCGTGACAGTCGGCGATGAAAGGAAAAAAGTGATTCGGAACAATAATGAGGCATTTCATACTGATTGTCTCAAACGCAAAGTGAAGTTTCCGGCGTCTCTTATGATATAGGGCTGCATGTCTGCACAAGGTGTTGGTGGTATTGTACAGTTTGTGGATGGTTCTATCAATACTGCAAGGTATCAAAACCTTTTGGAAGAGAATTTACTGACCTGTATTCCGTCACTTAAGCATCAAGATTCCTTCATTTTTCAACAGGATGGTGCTTCCTGTCATACTGCAAGGACAACAAAGACGTGGCTACTGGCGAAAAGCATCCCTACAATCGAATGGCCATCTAACAACCCGGACTTAACGCCGATCGAAACCCTATGGTGGAAAATGAAAAAAGTTCTCCGTAAAAATCCATCAAGATCGGAGAGCGACTTAAAGGCTAAACTCTTGCCTGTCTGGGAGTCAATTACGCCTGAGGAGTGTGCAGCGTTGGTTGCAACCATGCCTCTTCGTATTAAAGCTGTCATTGAGAGCAAAGGCGACACAACTAAGTGGTAGACGAACTATTTTGCGTGAGTGACAAGGGTAGACGAATACTTTTGCGTTATGTTATTTAGAATATTTTTTAAATTTTTTATGTTATGTAAAGTCATGAAAGAATTTCATTTATGTTAAAATAAACTTTAAAATGTTCCTCAAATTGTGGTTTACTTTTTATTAAACGTTCTTAATTATATTACCAATATTTACTTTCTATATTTTACGCTTTTTACTACTTTCCATACTAGACGAACTATTTTGCATCGGGGCTCGTATCTGTGAGGAGTTTTAATAAATACTTTTAGCAGAAAATTCAAAATAGTTGGCTATTGCACTCACCCTAGAATTAGTTTGTTTCATTTGTATCAGATTCTTGGCCATCTCCTGTCTCTTGTCCTCAACTTCAGCAAAAATGGAGTTCCCTTTAGCAGCTGTGAAACAATAGAAACAAGTTTTATTCATAACAGAACAAGTAACAGAATTCTTGTCATTAAAATAACTATAACTAAAAATATAATAGATAGAAACAATTTTATGCTATTTTAATAAGTTATTTGGTTCTTTTTACTGTTAATGTTTTTATTAACTACTGCATAATATTACACCCAACAGAACTAATTTACTGCAAAACAGGTAGTAGGGCTAACTATTTTGTGCGTGTCTGTCTGGGCATAGTAAAAGGAGAATAGTAAGTTAACTCCATAGAAGTGGCCCAATTTGTCTATACATATCCATACCACACAATCTCCATAAAATCTGCACTATAGCTTAATGGATGTAGGTACATGACGGTAGTTGCCAGGTGTGGCTACCTTGCGCTTTGTGAAGGCGTGTATTGAGAGTAGCACTCATCTGAGTGTCACTGCAATCGTAATGGGCAGTGTTATGCTTACCATCAGGCAAATGACCGGGTCATCTACTTATCCAATAGAATAAAAAGCAGATCAAATAGTTCAGACCGTTGAAAATGAAATTTCATTCATCATCTCATTTGTCTTGGATTCATATTATTGTAAAATTGAGCTAAAAAATGCAAAAATAATAAAAAATACCAAAAGCTGTAGATAAAATCTCAAACTTTCGAAAAAAAGGATGACTTCTTAATATTACTGAATATTATGCAGACATTAAATAAATGGGCTAAAATTTCCATTATGGGCCGCTGATTTGGAAGTTCACTTTTTTACTGTAGATAGTACTCTTAAATAGAAAGCTTTTTACAAATATCTCAAGGTGCGCAAATTGACGGTTTACGAGATATAATTTTTTAAAGTTTCGATATAAATTGGAAAATAACACGCCATTTGCAAATTTTTATGGATAAACTGTCATGGTAGACGTCAAAGTTGACATTTCACATTCCGTTGATGGTAGACATGTATTTTATTAAATATTATGTTTTAGTTTTTCTTAAATATAATTTTATTTTATTTTCAATTATTATAATAGTGTGTAATTAATGTGTACCATAACCCGTGCTGTATTATACAATTACATTGACTTTTGTGAATTTATGTTTATACTGTGGAATGGAACGTGAAGCGACGCCATTATGTTTTATAGCGTCTTTTTATCTGTTAGCTGTCAGTGTCAGTCATCGTTTGTTGCCCGAATAATAATATACAATATACTGGCTCCGAACACTAGGTTTGGTTAGGTTAGAACAGTAAAAAATACAAAAAAAAAAACTGTAACACAATATACTGTCTCCGAACACTAGGTTAGGTTATGTTAGAACAGTAAAAATACAAAAAAAAAACTGTAACACAATATACTGGCTCCGAACACTAGGTTAGGTTATGTTAGAACAGTGAAAATACAAAAAAAATACTGTAACACAATAATACTGGCTCCGAACACTAGGTTAGGTTATGTTAGAACAGTAAAAATACAAAAAAAAATACTGTAACACAATATACTGGCTCCGAACACTAGGTTAGGTTATGTTAGAACAGTAAAAATAGCAAAAAAAATACTGTAACACAATATACTGGCTCCGAACACTAGGTTAGGTTAGGTTAGAACAGTAAAAATACAAAAAAAACTGTAACACAATATACTGGCTCCGAACACTAGG
Organism: Crocallis elinguaria; assembly: GCA_907269065.1. NCBI lineage: Eukaryota > Metazoa > Arthropoda > Insecta > Lepidoptera > Geometridae > Crocallis > Crocallis elinguaria. The sequence goes on along the minus strand of OU026079.1, from coordinate 1,327,278 downwards.
TTAGGTTAGGTTAGAACAGTGAAAATACAAAAAAAATACTGTAACACAATAATACTGGCTCCGAACACTAGGTTAGGTTATGTTAGAACAGTGAAAATACAAAAAAAATACTGTAACACAATAATACTGGCTCCGAACACTAGGTTAGGTTATGTTAGAACAGTAAAAATCCAAAAAAAAATACTGTAACACAATATACTGGCTCCGAACACTAGGTTAGGTTATGTTAGAACAGTAAAAATAGCAAAAAAAATACTGTAACACAATATACTGGCTCCGAACACTAGGTTAGGTTAGGTTAGAACAGTGAAAATACAAAATAAAATACTGTAACACAATATAGTGGCGGGGGGGGGGGGAGTACAGGGGGGTAGCTCTACTCCCTCCCTCCTCTCCCCGCCCCATAAATCGATGGATATTTATGGAAAAAGGTATTCTAACCTCAAAACTTTAACCATGGATATCTCCATAACCATAGGGTTGCGCGGGGTGGGGATGGTACAGGGGGGTATACTTCCTCCCCCCCTCCCCCTCTCGCCCCCCGCCCCCCCCCCCTAAATCGATGGCCCATAATGGAAATTTTAACCAATAAATGAATAAATAATAGAATATGTTATTGTCTCACCATGAGGCTGCAAGTCCTGTGAATCTGTGTACTGATGGAGCATAGCTCTAGCTTCAGCTAATTCAGCTAAAGCAGCTGCTTCTCGGTCATTAGCCGCTCGTAGCTCTTCCCGCCGAAGATCAGCTGAAGCTCGTATCTCTCCCATTTCTGATACCAACTCCTCAATTTTCAACCGCCAAGAGACTACTTCCCTCTTGGTCTCTTCTAGACCCGCTTTAGCCATCGCAGCTTCTTCCATTGCTATATTTAGCGCTGCTCTTGATTCATCTAACTCAGAATTGTCACGAACAGGGCATTCCGGCGCTTTAAACGCCTGCTCCTCTTTCAAAATTCGAATCTGATTTTCTAGGTTTTTAATTTCGGCAGCGTGACGTTCAAGAGTTTCGAAACGCTCTTCTGTAAGTTGGGATATTTCTTCTTGGAGAGATGTGATGCGATTGTTTACTTCTCTTGTTTTTCTTTGTGCTTCGGCTTGTAAAGTCTCCAATTCGGCACTCAGATGACTCTGTACATCCAAAGCAGTCTGATAGCTTCGTTTAGTATCGTGGAGCTCCTGTTTAGTGATTTCATAGCTGTGAGATAGATTGTCGAATTGTTTTTTCAGCAGATAGTATCGCTCACTCAATTCGCCGTTTGTAAGTTCTTCAGCTTCAGTACAGTTGGTCTTATTACTAATTGTTGAATAATCCATTATGCCACACAAGTCTTTAAAACAAAAATGATTGAATCTAATATAAATATAAACTTGATATAAACGGTGAAACTTGAAATTCAAATCAAAACCGAAAGTTTGTATTCTCTTTGCCGAAAACGAAACGTCAAAGTGCTGTTGAGCTTAAAGGGTGTCAATGTCATGTCAGTGATTTTTTTTTAAATAAAATAATTCTCAAAATTACACATTCTGAATTTTTCTATTATTAGTACAATCATGATAAAAAAACATTTCATTAACATTCTCTAAATGTTTGTTTATTACAGGTCATCACACATTCACTTATTTTTATTCTTAAATCGAGATGTTTTTACATCACTTATTTTTATTCTTAAATGGAGATGTTTTTATGATAATAACCATATCAAAAAAATAATATTAAAAATTAGTATGTGTATCAGAATAGTCACCAATCGTAATAATTATTTATATTCAGTTCACTGAGCAAACTTAGCCATAAATGTCTAAGATTTATTTTAGTCTCTTTTTTGCTTGTAATATTGATTAATATGCTACGTTTTGCAGGAAAAATATTTTTTTTCTTTTCTTCTTTCCATCTTTTACCAGCTCCACTTTGGTGAATGTGCATTGGAGATCCACGACCTTATTCCGCAGTCTCCTTTCCGCCAAAGAACATCAAGACACGGAGAGAGGTTCCATCCCTTTGTCGTTGATATTCCATCCCTAAGGATATTTCGTTTTGCAAACTCTTATCATCTGTACGGCAAAGATTTGGAACTCGCTTCCGTCGTCAGTCTTTCCCGATCTTTACAATTTAGGTGTTTTCAAATCAAGAGTGAATAGGTTTCTTCTGGGAGAGCGTGTTTCACCTTCGGCCCCATTGTCGCTTTCCATCAGGTGAGATGAGGCCAAACGCAAATCCACCACATACAAAAGAAATATAATAAGTATGTAGGTACTTTCATGATGCAAATAGTAATTAGCACGTAGATTATAGCCATGAAGGTGGCAGGTAGTTAAATAATCGAAGGGTGATGTGATGCTGATGAGTGACGACCAGTGATTGGATTTTGGCGTGCAATTTGGGGTCAACAATCTCAAAAAATATCATTAATAAACCCGTGAAAATCCAGTGATTTTGTAATTTTTACCTGATTTACTAAATAAGATGAGGATTTCAAGGTGACAGCTTTTTTGCGAATTCTCAATTTTTCCAAATTCGTTTTTTCCACATATTTATGTTTGTTAATACTTATTTTTCCGAATTCTTAATTTTCGAAATTCATAACTTTCCGGATTCTTATTTTTGTAAATTCTTATTTTTCCACATTCTGAATATTCCAGCTATTACAATTATGTTACAAACATTTCATCCAATTTGGTGTGTATTTTATTATAATTTATTACCTCAGCTGATCTCCGTCGTATAGAAACCGATTTAGAAAATTATTTTCTTATCTGAAAGAATATAGTTTTAGAAGTCACATAGATGTTTCATCAAAATTGGTTCAGTAGTTTGTCATTGAAATCGGTTCGTCGCTTTTTTAAAGCAATTTTGAAGAAGTAGTTTTTATTTTATAAACTGTTGTCCCTATAAGCTTTTATTATTTTCTACAAGTTTTTATATGTCTTGCATATTTCTGTGTTTGTTGAGCTGTTTATATGGTATATATCGTGCCAACCAATTTTCATCCCGTACTTGTTATTCAATCGAGTTGAAAAGCATGCGAATTCGGAATATTACGAAAAAAAAAACGTTGACAAGTGAAATTCTGACAATCAGACTGACAAGTGACAATGACACATTTGACATTTGTTCTGTTTATTTATGGGTGGTGAAAACTGAAAAGTTACAATTTATTTGTAGGTATTGGAGTAGGTATTAGTTTGGTAATATTTAAAAAACCAGGAAAATACACCTGTATAATATTATCTCCTACAACACAATGTCCTCTCCACCTCCCACTAAACCCCCGCGTGGAGTCAAACAAGGAAAAGAAACAGTAAGTATTGTAATACTGCATTGGAAACATGTCAAAGTTTAATGTAATATCAGTTATCACGTAAAATGATCGCAATTTAATTCTAATCATACCTTTGAAAATATATTGTACGTGGCCCATTAAAATCTTTATATCGTAAGATATAAAGATGTTAGAAGATTAAACTTCTATCTGGCATAAAGTGAGTTTAAAACAATTTCAGAGTGGTCTGCTTATGTCCGTGATTCGGACACTATCGGCCAGTGAAACCAACGAGCAACGCGAGAAGGAGAGAGCTAAGCTCGAGAAGGAGTACAAAAAAAGCGATGCAAGACTTGATGAGCTGGTTGCTGCACATGCGCAGGAGATCATGGATGTTATGCAGGTTTGCGAGGATTTTAGTCCTAATGATCATGCCATCCATACACTGTAACCATTTCAAACACTTTGAATCAAATTTTTGTAACATTACAAAGTTCTGATTTGACTTGTGCAGAGCAAAATTATCAGTCCTTAAACTATTAATGTAGAGGAAATAAAATCAACAAGCTGGCTGCCAGCATTTGCTACAATTCAGCTCATTGGCAAATTTGTCAGCAGTTATTTATTTATAAAGCTCCTACCCGTGGCTTCACCCACATGGTAATAATGTCTTTATAGCCTATGTGTTATTCCAGGACCTAAAATATCTATATTCCAAATGTCATCAAAATCGGTTTAGTTGTTACGGAGGTATGTGGTAACAAGCATTCACACAAACTTTCACATTTATAATTTTAGGAAGAAAGATTTATTTATTTATTCATACATACAACACATGTAAGTTACAGACTATTGACCAACACATTATATAGCAGAACTAAGGCAAACCAGTAGTACCTAGATTATGGAAATTGCTTACCATATCATTAAATGTATCTAGATTTAGTTGCTGAGACACCATATTGTTGAATATGCAGTGAGATGTTTGTTGCTTTATTGTGTTAGTCTACTCTACTGTAAAATATGTTTGAAAGGGATTCACCGAGTGAGTGATATTCTTTAGTTCCTTTCTCAACATATTTATATTTAATAATTTGGTTGTTTTCATATTTGTGTTTTATATGTATAATATTATCGTCCCCTAGTCTGCTTCACTAATGATGTATAAACTTATAGTAGAAGTGACCTAGTCAGTTATTGTTACTGTTTATTTATACACTAGTAGGGAGTTGTTTAATGTAAAAAATTCTCATATTAGCACTTGTGTGTGTGCAATAAATGTCATCCACTTACCAGTAGTAAGTGGTGTGGCTGAGCCTGCACCAACATTTAAGTTTTCTAATCAAAGTGTGATATGAATAGGTATCTTTGTTTAATGTTTGCAGAAGTTTAGTGCAGTAGGTGCAGCGCTCACTGTCTGGGGCCAGCATTGTGATGCAGCTAGAGCCAGACTGGGTGCCTGCCGTGGCTTACTTCGGTTGAGACGAGATGACCTGAAGAGGCTGTGGATGACATCCCGTACACATCATTATGCTTTGCAGATGTTGACAGATATGTGAGTCAAATCTGAATGATGCTTTGTTGTTTGTCGTCTTGTTTGTAAGTTCTAAAGGTAGGATATATCCTGCTTTTAAGATAATATTGTTTGAGATTGGCTGTAGAACTTTAAATAACAAATAAATACAAGGCAAACAAAAGACAGTAAGCATTTTCCAAATTAAGGCCATGTCATATATTATGGTAAAAGTTTGTTAATTCCCTTTGTGACAATAGAGTCTATGATCTCTAAATATTAGTATAATGATTTCTCAATGTAACATCTGTAATTTTCAGAGAACGAGTTGTAGTGTCAGAGAGAGAAGCACGAGAGTACATAGCGATGGGGCGAGTGCTGGCGTGCGCTCATACTTTAAACACCGCTCTTGCCACCGCCGCCACTACACTCTCACATGTTGATGCGCTTAATACTACCAGGCATCACTTGGAGGTGAGTGGTACCATCTCACCTCATAGTCGGTTGTGTCAAAGAGAGAACCACTAAACTACACTATATTAGCAATGGGTTGAATGACAAAAATATTCAGTATCTTAATTTACGTAGTACAAAAACTCACCGCTGTAAACTATGTGTGACAATATGTCTATAATTACTGTAAATTGTCTATTGCAGTCCAAGAAGCGCTCCCTGGTGGATGTGATCGTGCGGCGCCTGAGCGACGCCGTTTACCGCGCCGAGCGCGCGCCGCTGGCCCGCTCCGTGTCGGCGCGGCGCCGCACCGCGCTGCTGCTGGCAGGTCAGTCGTGTCGCAGAGCAAGCGCTCCCTGGTGTCATCATGTATTATGTTACTTTATAAAAACATACAAACATGTATTTATAATTTACTTTCGGAAGAATGTGAAAATGAAATGTAATGCTAAGCATTACAGCAAATTATAAATAAAAAATATCCATGTTTCCATACTGCTTCTTATTATAGTCTTTCGACAGAACTTACAAAAAGCGAGGAAGTCACCGACGCGTACCTTCAAGACATCACGCCTGAGTTCGAGGCGTCCCTTACTGAAGAAGACAAGACATTCGAGACTACCGTAATGATATCCTTGGAGGCATTGGGAGTCTTAGAGCAACTAAAAGAAGCCACTGAGGTGAGCAGCCTTACGGTGTTAAGTAATTTTCAAAGTCCAAAGGAAAAATTACAGTGTCAAGTAATTGCCGAAGGTCAGGTCCTCGGAACCTTCAAACTAGAGTGAGAGCTTGTTAATCAGTACCAAGCTCAAATCCGATCTTATGTGAAGTATGTTCTGACCTGAGCAATGGATGACCCAAATATCAGATTGTGGTCTTGACCATTGAAAGACGAACCAAAAGGCTCATTTGCAATAATATTCTAGTTGACACCAAATCCTGAACATCTAAGCAATATTTTCAGTATGATGGTCTTCTACAGGATATGTTTTGGAGTGTGTGTTATTTAGACTAAATGCAGGTACCACACGATTTGCTTCAAGAAACCTTTATCAAATCATATTGCTTTATTGTACACCAGCCTTAAGAATTTAACAACAAAGTAAAGTAAAGTAAAAAGTTATATATTGACATAAATAAATATTACAACAAGTAATGAATCCATAGTACACACAGTTCAACAGTACAACAGTATCAGATCTAGACAGTATTAGACTTAAATCATGCTAAAGCAAGGATTTTTATGCCAACATCTGTAGAACTCTCACCCGTAAGATAGTACTAACCTAACCCTATTTACTTTTATAGAAATTTAAAGTTCAGATCCAGAACGAATTGCTCGATGTAATCGACTCAGTCTCCCGTCGCATCATCGAAGAAGGCGATGTGGAACCTGACCCCGAGTGCGAAGAGGATGGAGAAATACCAGATGACGAGAGTGTGACAGAGTCGGGACGACCGCTGGCTAAGCTTGTGTCGATATTGGGGGAGGAGTTTCGAGCCTGCGCTGCCAGGAACAAACGGTAGGTTAATAGTATACTTTTTACATAGATAATTATGATGAGAAGTACTAACTGTAGATTGTTTGAGAATACTGCTTCATGGTCGAATCTAAACGGTTGTGGCAGGCTCCTGCAGCTGTGGCGGGCGGCGTTGCAGAGGCATCGTTTGTCGGACTCCTGTCTGCACACAGAACAGCACTACTGGAGCGCTGTACAACAAGTTGTAAGTATTGACCGATTCGTAACAAGGACTTTTTGTCTATCTGCCTACCTGAAGGGAGAGTCTGTGTTATACCTAGACCTGGATTAGTCCTGGCTCTCAAGTGCAGCTGCTGGAACACACCGATAGGAGCTTGGCGATAGATTTTCAACTTGGGTATGGTAGCTAGTCAGTCCAGCACTAGACAATGTCCCACCACAGTGCCATGATAGCATCACGATGTTTTGCCTTTACTAAAATCTCAAGCTGGATGGTAGGGTTCGAAGTATAAAAATAATTCATTTATTTCAGGTTTCCCTCAAATGTCGGCGGGTACCACGTAGGCCAGGCGGCAAAAAAAAAACAGTTAGACCTTATTCAGTGGTGATAAGGTTCAAAATAGATTAACCATTATGAACGAATAAAAATGCTATCTATATTGAACCTTAATGTCGGCCGGAACCACGTAGGTAAAAAAAAACAGTTGGACCTTATTCAGTGGTGATAAGGTTCAAAATAGCTTGAACTAATAGAATTGCTATTAAAATTGCTAAGGCTACCTGTTTCCCCCCACCGGCCCCTTTGGGACCCTCGACATAAACATCCATATTAATTTACACTGGCTTTATATTTTTTATAACCGGGCCATCATCGCTTGTTGCAGTTACAGCTGCTGCTGACAGAATACCTGGACATAGAGAGCGTGACGCAGGCGGCGGTGCGCGGCGCCGCGGCCGCCAGCTCCTACACGGAGTCACTGCGCCTCTCAGACTACTTCGGGAAGAAGCGCCCGCAGCGACGGCGCACCGAGCTGTTCAAACTGACGGGTGAGTCGGATTCAATACCTGGCATAACTCGACTTAGGCGCTGTCAAATTTTACTGCACACGGCCATAAGGGTGTACATTATAGTGGTGTCCTGTTCGTCCGCCGCGCCGCCGCCGCCGCCCCTGCGCGCGGCGGCGGCGCGCCGGCACCGGCCGCCGCGCGTGTGCCGCGCCGACCCCGCGCACCTGCACGCCGCGCTGCCCGCGCTGCACGCGCTGTGCGCCGACATCGAGCCCGCCACCGAGTGAGTGCGACCGCAACTGCGCCGACATCGCGAAAGCCATAGACCCAAATTGTCGTGATAATATTCTTGAAGAAACGTTCTTTCGATCGCCTAACTTATTTTTCTGTGCGTGATTAGGGCCTTTGTGAGAGTTCGATCGATTCTAGTCGTTATCGATAGCCGCTCGTCTGATCGATCGGTTATTAGTGCCGGAGTCCCTCGAGGGTCGACTACTGTGCCCGATACTTTTTCTGCTGTTAACGATCGGTTCAAACCGTGGATATTTGAATACGCAGACGACAGCTATATCGTTAAGAGTTATAATATCGAACGCAGGGTGAAATTTAAGATACAGTCTCTCTGAGAGGGCATACTTTAGTAAACTTTGATAATAGAAATATAGTAATGAGATCGTTCTCTAAAATATTACCACATTTGTTTGTATCTACTACTCTAAAAATCACTTCAGATTTTAACGATTAAAAGAGCTTAATGTTTATAGTGGCAACGAGTGTTCGCTGCGAGCTTTCCTCACGGATTACGTGCGCACGGGCGAGAGCGAGCGCCTGTCACGCGCGGCGTGCGGCGCCGTCGCGGACGCCGTGCAGGCGCCCAGCGCGTGGCGCGAGCGCGCCGACGTGCAGTGCGGGTGAGTGCAGCGCAGTGCAGTGCCGCGCGGCTGGCCGACAGGTGGTACGTTGACTGAAGAGGATAATGCTGGCCATCCCATGGATATTTTGACATCTACGGCAAAATCTATGATCGTTCTATTCTATACGTCGGGAATCGGGATCGTACACTTGATCAGAGATACCAGCCCAGACACGGACACTCCCAGAAGGGTTATTTCCACCACATAGTTACCACGGTTACCGCGTCATCGTAACGTATTCAAACGTAAGCGTTCAGGTGTCGTTTACGATCGCATCGTTGTGTAGAGGGCGCGGTGTGTCGTGCGCAGGTCGCGCTCTTGCGTCGTGTTCCTGTGCTGCGTGTCGTCGTGGGCGGGCGTGCGCGGCGCGGCGCTGGCGGCGCGGCGCTGCGGGCGCTGCGGCGGCGGCGCGGCGCTGCGCGGCGCGTGCGCAGGCCTGGCGGCGCTGGCGGCGGCGGCGCGGGCGGCGCACGCGCGCGCGGCGCCGGCGGCCTCGCGCGCGCCGCGCTGGCTGGCCGACGACGATATCGTGCGCTTCCTGCAGGCGCTGCCCAACTGGCGCGCCGCGCGGGGGGGGACCGCCGACAAACTCACTGCTCAGGTCGGTCTACTACTTGTACATACTCTTTTTTCATTTCTAAGGGCCAGTCTAGCAGACAAATAAAAAAAATAGAGTATTCATTGACTTACTTTAAAGGTTCTCGATTCGTCTGTATTTTTTACACATTTATTATTATTTCCACATTTATATTCGAATCAATTTTATAAAAACGATTACATACTCAATTTCTAGGCATTTACGTAATTCAATTTAAATTTCGTTCTTTTAAATGAATGCCTTAAACCAAAAAGCTGTAAGTGGCAGCTGTATTGTAGTGTTCTGATAACTCAGTTCATGGGCAGGAGCTGAAGCAGGCGTACGAGCGCGAGGCAGAGATCCTAGGCTCGAGCCTGGGCGACGGCGCCGTGGGGCAGAAGGAGATCATTGCAGACGTCGGCGTGCTGGCGGACCTCGCCGTGCTCTGCGAGTCTATGGTCAGTCCAATATAACTCAATTGGCGTGTTGCATGAAACACTAAATACATAATTTCTGTCGTTATACAGTTTTAAGAAGACCACATTAACACAATAAAAATTAAATTCACAAAAAATATATAAAAGTTTCCCAAATTCAACATTTTTTTTAATCATCCATCAGTAATTTAATTGAACGAAACTAATGTTTATTAAAGCATAAAATGAATGATAATTCATTTCTTCTCCCTAGGATTGGCTTGCCAGCAACATACGTGGCATCCCCACGCTGGTGGGAGGGAGTGGGGGAATCAAAGTGTCGGACAAGTTCGCGGCCGATTTGGAGAGCGCCGCCGTCATATTCGACGAGATCTCGAACAAATGTCTGTTGCTGCTGCATTTGGAGGTATCAATGTTAAAAGACATGTGACCCCTGCCGAGCCTGGTAGTGACTAGTGGTGAGATCGCCTTCACCCGAGGGCGTATTCTAGCTGCAGAAACGATATAACCAAGAAATATTACCTAGGGTTTTCCGAAAACACATTTTGCCACATTGACAACGACACCATACTTTTACGTTTTATCCTGAAAACTATGTGGGTGTTCCTCGTGCTCCAGTTTACTTATAGAAGTAATAATAAGATCATCAATATATGCGAAACAAAAATATAGTCCCAGGACGAGCCGATCGTTGAACCGTTGAAGGGTTTGCATCGCGATTCGCAATCTGCTCGACATAAATGAAAACTTGAAGATGGAAGAGTCCAAACGGCGACGTTATCGCAGTTGTCGTCGCCGATTATAGCAATGTGCTGATAGGCCTTGACCAAATCGATAACTGAAAATAAGGTACATCCGTTTAATACTTGACCAAAATCATGGATGTGCCGGACTGGGTATCGTTCTGCTCTGTAATTGTCTTTATTCTGATTTTTTCTTATTATGCTATGGCCTCACATATAGATATACAACATCAAAAAACCGATAACAAATCTTAGCTCACCGCAAAAGTCTGCCTCGGCCGGGGAACATATCCGGGGCTTCTGCAGGCAGGGTTACTACCAACATACGAAGCCGTCAATTTACTTTACAATGTTTTCGCTGAACAGATGCGCATAGAGTGCTTCCACTACCTGGGGCAGGAGGAGACGGAGGACTCAGAGGAGGACAAGTCGGGGTCGGGCGGCGGCGCGGGCCGCCTGGCGCATGCGCTGCTGGCCTTCCACGAGCAAGCCGCCGGGGTGCTCGCGCCGCACCGCCTCTCAGTGAGTACTGCTGCAACAAGTCGGGATCGGGCGGGTTGCCGGCCAACTTATGGACTACATTTTTTTTAATGATGACTGACAGCTACCCCTTGTGTTTTATCTCGTCGTTGTAGCTCTACATTGTGTTTTCCCAGTACATAATGGAGGGCATCGGCGAGATGATGTCGGCGGCGGTGGTGTGGCGCTGGCGCGGCGTGGGCGGCGGCGGCGCGGGCGCGGCGGCGCGGCTGGCGGCGCTGCGGCACTGCCTCGCCGCGCTGCACCTGCCGCACGACGGGCTGCACCGCGCGCACGCCTACCTGCACCTGCTCACCTGCGAGCCCGAGGTACGTGCCCTATCAGCGGCAGCGCCGTGGCACTGCCACGCCGGGCACTGCTTCGCCGCGCTGCACCTATACTTTGACCTTGCCTTTTATGAAGCGATAACGACTCAGCAGTAGTGACGTTGTCGGCCGTCGAACTGTAGGTCAGTGGTTCTAATTCTACAATGAACTTTTTTTTCCAGGAAATAATAGCGTCGGTGCGTGAAAAAGGTGCGCAGTTCTCTGAGTTGGAATATCTAAACGCGTTCAAGGTCATCGGCGCCAAGCGTGGGCTTCCGCCACAGGACATGAAGCAGCACCTCAGATTACTGTCCGCTGCGCTCGGACACGTCGGAGTCACCGTGTAAATGTATTAAAATAAATCAACTAATTATAACTCTATAGGTAGAAAATTTATGACTTATTTCGTGTGTATGATAATCACTTTAATATAATTATTATATCCGGTATTTTATAGCAATAAAACTGTAATCATAAAAATTGCTGTTTGTACTTGTACACTTTTGATAACCCAAATACTGACTCATGAGTGTGCAGAAAAAGTGTATAGCTGGCTGTATAATGTAGCTGTACGCAGCCACAAATGTCTAGCTGAACTGTTGCAGCCGTAGCTCCGGTAGAAATTATTGGTCTGTCAGGAGGACTAATAAGGGGGTGATTAGGCTCATGGTTGCCCACAAGATGTGAGAACCTCACATGGAAATGACATTCACCACCATGCAAAAAATAAATTCACTTCAAACATGATGTGTGTGGCAGTTTGAACGAGCGGTTCTTTTGCCTGATGGTAAGCATAACGCCAACCCATAATAGTTTCAGTGTCACTCAGAACTCTGAAACACAAAGACTGGCAGCCTTACCGGCTAACAATCTCGTGTTCGTTTTCGATTCCAAACCGATTAAAACCAGCGGTCACCATTAGTCTTCGTGTGGAAGGAGTTGTCTAGAGTTTTCGTTTTGTTTCCTTAAAAACGTTCGTTCTAAAATGATAACCAGCGAAAATTCTAGACTTCCTTCCAGCCGAAGACCTAGTGACCGCTGGTCTTAATCGGGTTGGAGTCGAAAACGAACACGAGATTGTTAGCCGGTAAGGCCCCTTCATTGTGCTCATTACATTCATTGCCCGTGGTCCTACTACATATACTCCTACTGGTAGTAGCACGGGCAATTTTTTTTGCCCATGGTCCTACTCTCATGATTTTATATAATTTTTGAACAGTCAGGCCATCCGGCCCACTCGACTTGCGCACATCAAGAGACGTGAGTTCCTTCCGTACAGCTCTCTGCGAGAAGCGTGCTTCTGGCATAGAACTCCTACACGGTTCAATAAAAGGTGGTGTTGCGTCCCATCGTCGCAAGTCGAGTTAGAAGCATTGAGATTACCCAGGAGATCGGCCTTCTCTTTTTCGCTGTGGGCCAGAGTGCCTTTCGACTTAAGTAAAGCTGGTACAAAGGAGGTCCGACAAAAATTGCCTTCGGCAGCCTTGGTTACGGTCCAAAAAGCTGGACTCCCTGAGGGAAAACTTGCTGACTGGTCGCCAATTCTGCTAATATTCCGAAATCCGTGCACATGCCTGGATTAACCAAACAATAAGGAAAACAACGTTATGATGGCAACACACATTGTAAGAAGAAACGCACTGAAGCGTCCACGGCGATTCAGAACTACGGACACGGAGAACCAAGGAATTTATACACTATGTAACTGGAAGGATCACTGATACCAAAAAACGCGGTCCGAAAGAGACTAACTATTAAGGAGGTGTTTCTCTTTCTAAAAGGACCACCTTACTTTATAAACTAAACGGGACAGATTTTAGACGATTTGTTGTAGTAAAAATATACATATTTCATTTGAATTATTTAGTACAGTCAGCAATATACTAAAAAAAAGGCGAATACTACCGCATCTCTGTCTGGGTAGGTCTTAATGTAGAGACATTACGTATTAAGTCTCATAAGCCCAGTAATTTTACTTTGCTCATCAAGCCGAAATACAGTAATTTTTTATTATAGTATTACTCTATGCAGTAATTACTGCTTGTCGGCAGACATCACTAGCCTTTAACTATAACTTGTTGAATAGATATTACCACAGACTGATATTACTTATTCTGTGACATTAGTTCCCTCCTATACCAGTCGGCGCGGCGTTACCATCTATGAGTTTTTTTAAACCATTTATTTCTTGACCTGGATACATAGTCCTTAAGTCGCAATATTAGAAACAATTTTCGAGTCGAAGTGACGCTGACGCTTCAGTAAAGCGGTGGATACTTTACTGAAGCTTCTATGGAGTTTTGGATAGAATACGAAAATACACGTTTTTCGCGTTTGTACTATTTGCCTTTCACTCATGCACTTTTACGAACACTTAATGGTTAATAATCCACCATTATTACACATTAAGGACGAACTAGTCGTGCATTTCTCCATACAACCGTACTTGGGTGATTACTCCACTACTTGACGTTTTAAGTCCAAAATTAAGAATAATATCGATTTATCTCTTCGTTATCTAGGTCAGCCTGCTAATTATACAGAAAAAAAATAAGTGGCTTAAAAGTAATGAGCCTTCAAACATCTGTATTTTAGCACGTATTTTAACGCAAGTTTGGACGTAAATAAATTACAAAAGGATTACGAAAACTCGAAAATAAGGTACATACTAACAAGCTTTAGTTTATTGACATTTCAAATAACTTTGGTCTGACTAAATACATTCAGTAGTTTTGTCGTAAAACCCCAAGCACCAGAAGCCAATTCGTACATTTTTGCGCGCCGGTTTTCGACTTTTCGGTTTTCGTCGCGACTTTACGAGAGTGTGTAATTGTGTATGTGCGAGCATTAGCCTCATACTACTCATCGCTGCAGAGTCTTACCTTGTCCCACGAATGTTAGATAAAATAGCATGCATTTTAGCCGCGCCCACCGATGAGTTCGCTCCATGGACTAGTAGGCTCTTAACACTCGAAGAAACATAGGTTTTAGTAAATAACACAAAATCAACAACAGCACATTTTCGCATTCCCGCCAAAAACTCGCCAATCGCCATCATCTATGAGGCGGAAAAATGTGGCCATAGAGCACACTCTATTCCCCCAAAAGAGATTTTAATAATCATTGATTCCCCTAATACATAATTATTACCAATTTATTATATAGACCTCTCAACTCTCACTTCTTATTAGTTTGTGTTACAGTGAGACTACTTCCCTAGTTCCCTCTAGTACGTAGTACCTCTACGTAGTCTGTGCTCTAGTCTATATTATATTATACTACTCTCTGTGTATTATGTATTCCAACATATCTAACTACATCTGTGTATTACAATAGTATCTAGATAATTATATTATAGTAATCTGTGAATAGTAATACTCCACTCAGTAGTCTGTGCAGTCTGTGGTATTACTCTATGGTTTTGTCTAAATTGAAAATTCTGTCATCTGTGTTTTTAATTTTATTTTTGAATAATTCTGGGGTTTTTAACGGGAACATGTTTGCTTGGATTAGTTTGTTTGTAATTAAAGTTCTTTAGTAAAATAAACTGGAACAATGGCAGACACAGACCTAGCCGAGCTAAGAAAACAGAGCATTACGAGTTTGTATTTGTGCGCCGAAAACGTATCGAAATATTTGGATAGCGAAAAAGATGCAGAATTCGATAAACTGAGGTCTTACGTGCAAGAATATTGCACGCAGGAGGCCCAAGAAGATGTTGCCATGCAGGCATTAGAGAAAGTCAAAGTAAGGACATACATTCTAATATGTACCTATCCGTTAATCGTTTATGTTTAGAGATGAAACAGAATTGTGTTAGACAATGGTTAGACACTACTTAAACCAGGATTTGTGGTTACGCATATTTAACTACGCCACTAAGGCATGTTTAGGAGTTGCACAGTGTTTAACACATGTTTAAAAGTGTAATATTTTTTTTGTGGTAAGACCGAATTGACAATGTTACAACACTTGCATTTCTGCCAAAACTCCTTACCTTATCTACCTTTACCTTTTCAAAATTTTAATTGTTACAATGCCATAATGCACAAGTTGAATAGGTACTTTTACATTATATTTTAATAATATATAGGTTTATAGATATTTTCATGCTAGGTAAGCCTTATGTATCAGCACATCCACATTCAGCACCAAACCATTGACAAGCTACACCTGACATCAGAGAATAGAATACATACTTTAATTGAGCACCAGCAAATGACTGACTGGCCTGGGATAAAGATGTTATTACATTAGGTATATATTAAACTGGACACTTATGACTTAGATGCTAGATAGGCTTATGATGTTACCCAACATCTACATCCCCCTATAAAAAAAATACAGTAAAAATTGTCAATTAAACACATTTAGGTAGTAGATAAATAAACTTAGTAGTGTATAATTAAACGAGGCAATGTAGTAAATAAATTATACAATATAAAAAAATTAGCTAAGCATAGAAAACAAAAAAGCTTTTTCTGTATAGGTACACAATAATTACTTAATGCATAAATACAAAGGTGCATTGTACAAAGGTTAAAGGTAATGTGCAAATTTGAAAATCTTGAAAGCAAAATTTTGTGTTAATTTTTGTCCATTAACAAATTAATAAATAATGTCCAGCAATCACATATATTCTATATTACATCCTGAGTAATCATGACTCTTCAGGATTCGAGTTACACACTATTTAAAATAAGGATTGGGTTGATTATATTTAAACATGTGATTGGTCATGTTTAGGAATTAGATGCTGTTAAACACATGTTTAGGGTGTGTTTCAATTTTTTGTGGTAAGTTTTAGTAAAAAATTATATAACTTACAGAGAGAAACAGATGCAACAAATATAGACTCTTTGGAAGACAGGTTCCAGGCCCATCTTGGATCCATGGCTGGCAAGCGCTTGAATGTAAGCAATCATCCATACATGAAGGAGTTCAACAAAAGAGTTGAGAAGGGTTTGCAGATGGGGAGACGTAAGTATAATATCTCTAATAAATTCACTTTTAGTTGGTTACAAAACTTTACATGAGATAGATAACCAGGTTTCTCTTTCTAGCTCACTATTGATTTATCCATACCAAAATAATTGCTGCAGCAAGAACCTGCTGCTTGATCCTGCTTATGCATTTATGAATGCTGTTTACTAAAATAATCTTACTCTATTTTACAGAAAATCTTGACGAGTCTGACTTAGCTATTACTGAAACACAGGACCAATATGTAAGTATGTTCAAATGTACACATTTAAAAAACAAAGGTTTTTGTAAAATCTTTTTTTTTATTAAATATAAGTATGTGTATCTTACCCGTTGAACTGCCTACTCTCAACTCTGTGATTGCATTGATTTCAGATTGATCCGATAACCAAGAAGCCTGTAGTTGATCCAGTAAAGAATAGAGTGTGCGGTCATGTCTATGAGAAAGATGCAATATTAAACCTGATTAGATTAAAAGATAGAACAAAATGCCCAGGTAAAATTCTTTTAATACTTTTATGAACATGTATGCGCTGTTTCTTTACAGTCCTTTAAAACTTACTACATTAAATACAAAAATGCCTCACATTGAGCCTCTGAATGCGGCCAAATCAATCTATTCTTAAATATAATCTTCACAAACGTCTTGTAGGGACTATAATCAATTATTATTCAAGATCTTATAATTTTCAGTGGCGGGTTGTGGCAACAGGGGTCCTATCAGAGAACAAGATCTTCTATCGGACGAGGAGTTGAAGTTCAGAATGACCATCAATACACATTCCACCATGATACAGGAGCGGTCCATCACAAATCTTGATGAAAGCCAATGATTGAAATCATCAAAACTAGGCTATTGTATAATTGCACTGCTGGGATGTAGGTTTTCTTGCAAAAAAGAGTAAAATAAATTAACAGAATTTGTTTAAGTACAGGACAGTCCTCAAGGTACAGTTGATAGGTGGATTGACTTTGTGCTTTTAGTGTGTGTAAGGTTGCACTTTGCAGGTTTGATTCCTGGAACAGACAAATATTTATTTATACATAATGTCTGGGTGTTGTGAATCCATTATGGGGCTTGTAATTTCTTCAAATACCATGTTATCAGTTAGGGGTCAGTGTCCCAAGTATGTGAGCGAGTGTGGCCGAGCGGGAAACTTGAGCAACTTCCAATCCACCATAGTTCGAATCGTTCAATGACGTATCAAGTTACGTGCGGATTGTTCACACTCGTTCTAAATCGGTGAAGGAAAACATCGTGAGGAACCCGTCATGTTCAAAAACCACAAAATTCGAGGACATGTGACATCCACCAAGCCGCACTGGGCCCGCGTGATGAATTACGGCCCGTACCTCTGAGAGAAGGCCGGTATCCCAGCAGTGAGCGTAAGAGGCTGAAAAATGAAAAAAAAAAAATACCTTTTATAATATTCGCAATAATAGCCAATAGCGGTGTTGGTTGAATATTCATTGTACAAAAATATATATTTTTTACTTAGTTTTTATTTTTTGTTACTGTTAGTTCAGAACTCGAATTAATAGGTAAGTATTTGTGTATTGGATGCTTTTGAAACATGCCTGGAATTACCCAAACTGCTTATAAATAACGAGTTAAGCGGGCTATTTGCCTGATGGTAGGCCCAACACCAGCCCGTAACAATTGCAGAACTTACCACCCTGAACTTTGGAATACAAAGGCCTGCGCGGCACTGCATTGCGCCCTGAGACATCAGTTTACAATTTACACATTACCGATACGATAACAGTAACTATTATGAGTAGTTTATTCGTAAGAAAATAAAATACAATTTTATATTAGGTATCTATATTTCGATTTCAGCAGGAATCTAAACATACTTAAACTATAATATAATATTTAGGTACTACTACACATTGCAGTGTTAATAACTAGAATACTTTTATGACGACGATTGTTTTCCCTCACCAGCGGACCATTAATTTTTGATGAATAGAAATGCAAGTTCAAGTTCAATGGGGTGAATTGGACTAAGCCCTTTGCCTACCCCAAAGTGGATTTACATTTTACATAATGTGATAAAAGTATAATATTAATAGTACTAGGAACAGGTTTCCCCTATAGGCCTTCTTTCCCACAAGTTAGGTTGGCACTTGACCACTATATCATCTAGTCCATAGGTGTTCGAACTCACTATCAAAGGCAATGGTGTCAATTCTATCATTACATACCTAAACTAATTTTAGTTTCGCTCTCTCTCTTTCCAATACATAACATGAGAAAGAGACTGAAGGTGTCTGACAGATCTAAATTTTGTTTTAGTGCTGTCAAATATCTTTCGATCTTGAAAAATTAGATGCCACTGAATTCATTGCCATTATTACACTAGACACAAGCAAGTGGATAATTTGACAGGTCTAAAATATATTCCATCTCTTTTTCATGTTATGCATTGGAAAGAGAGGAGCGATACTAAAATTAGTTTAGGTATGAAATGATAGAATAGACACCAATATCGGTTACAGAGCCTCTTCTAACCCCTGAATGATTTCATTATTATTTTTTGTCATTCCAAATAATTTCAGGTACGTACTAAGTACACTAGTTAGGTACAACTCAAAAAGATAACATAATCCTTTTTTATAGACTCGAAAGATAAACTTTCGAACAGAATAGAAAAAACTAGTAGCACCTATACAATCTCGTCATAAAAGTATTGTAAAGATCAGATAGGTAATAATTAACTTTGGTCCGTAAAATTATAACGAAGCGCACCAATGCGATTACACGTCGCTGTAAAATCTGCAGATTTATATCACCAGCATTTTTCATCTCACTGAGGCATAAGCCTTTTTTGACATTCGCTACGGTATAAACTTCTAGACCCAATCGGATCTAGGTTCGAATGTTCGATCAGCGATCTGTGCCCATGAATCGCATCTATCCATACTAATATTATAAATGCGAAAGTGTGTTTGTTGGTTTGTTCTTCTGTCACGCAGTAACGAAGCAACGGATCGACGTGATTTTTGGCATAGATATAGTTTATGGACAGGAGAGTAACATAGGCTACTGTTTATCCTGGAAAACTGCACGGTTCCTGTGGGAACGCAGGTGAAAACCGCGGGCAGAAGCTAGTGCTTTTATAAATCTGCTTATTTTAGTTCACTCATCCGACGTACCTATAACAATAATGAAATATACAATACAAAGCTCGATCTAATCCAAAACGTAACACGTTTCGAAAATATCAGAATAGTTACATACAAGTACCTACTTAGTTCTAAAGGCTTTTATTTTGAATAATAGAAGATCTAAAACAGCTGAAAATACTTGTGACTGGAGCTTTATCATTAACCGCGCTCGCACACGAGTCTCGCTTTACAGCCACATGAAGCTCGTGTGGAAGTTTTGTGTTCGGCGTCGCCTATACGAAGCGGGAAGCGACGCCGGCGTCTCAGTGTGCGTCGAGCTCATACAAAATGTATGAAAACTGCAGTCCGCTTCTCGAAGGCGGCGTTTTGTGACTAGCGCAAGCATCGTGTGCGAGCAGGGTTAAAGTGAGAAATAAGTACATATTAACATTTCTCAGTTTTAATAATACATTTTTTATTGTTATAGTAACACAATAAAAACACTATCCTGGTACCTACATTTTAAATGCAATTATTAAATTTGTAGGTACTTACATAAATTTTTGATTCATGACTTCGATATTTGAAGTTTTTGCGTGGTTTTGACCAGCTGCCTTATCAGCTAACAATCTCGTGTTCGTTTTCAATACCAGACCGATTAAAACCAGCGGTCTCTAGTCTTCGTGTGGAAGGAGTTGTCAATAGTTTTCGCTTCTTTTCGTTTTGTAAGAGCTTATTTCTAATAACCACCGAAAATTCTAGACTATTCCTTCCACACGAAGACCTAGTGACCGCTGGTTTTAATCGGTCTGGTATTGAAAACGAACACGAGATTGTTAGCTGATAAGGCAGCAGGCCTGGGGCCTTACCGGCTAACAAAATTGTGTTCGTTTTCAACTCCAAACCGATTAAGACCAGCAGTCGCTAGGTCTTCGGCTGGAAGGAACTGTCTAGAATTTTCGCTGGTTTTCATTTTAGAACGAACGTTATTAAGGAAACAAGATGTTAAAAAACGAAAACTAGCGAAAATTCCTTCCAGTCCAAGACTATAGAGACCGCTGGTTTTAACCAGCTTTTGAGTTGAAAACGAACACGATTTTGTTAGCCGGTAAGTCAGCAGGTCTTCGGTCCACCTGGGCTTATGAGACTAGGGGTCTTACCACAAAACAATTAAACACACGTTAAACCCGTGTTTATCACTGTTTAACCCCTAAACATGCCTTAGTCGCGTGATTAAATAAGAGCAACCACAAAACCTGATTTTACTAGTGTCTAACCATTGTCTAACACAATTCTGTTGTGACATTTCTAATCATTTTTGACGTTTATTTATAGATGTTTTTTTTTTGTGGTAACACCATTAATGTTTAGGATCGTTTATACTCCGCGTAACTACGCTATACAAATATATACAATACACAGCCTGAATAGCAGTTATATATTTTTAAACTTTATAAGCAATTTTTAGAACTATTAGTAAGTGCACTATCGGATTTAAACATTACTTTAAAATAGTGTCAGAAAAGGGTTTACTTACAACTATTTGGTAGAATTACATTGAATTAACATTATTGAAATATATTTATTTACTTTGATGTGGTATTACAAGCTGGTATGGTTACGTAATTTGAATGGTTGGTCCTAAACATCACAATATATAGTTTGTTATTAATTGGAACTAACCGTTGGAGAGTTTAATTATAGGATTGTTTCTAAAGCCGGCTCAGGTTTCGTAACATACCGTGCACAGGTTCTTATTACCAAACCGCGCCTCGTTTGTGGAACGGTCGACGCGGCGAGCAACAAATGACACTAGCAGACAGCTTTGTAACGTAGATATCATGTCGGCCGAAGAAAAATGGCATCACATGTGGCGGCGACGGATCGGATTGCTCGGTTGAGTCCCGGTATGTTGAGTCTTTGTTAGTGGGAGGACTAACTCTTCTGCGAGTGTCCGTCTGGGTTGTTACCACCGCTTTGTGAGTGAAGTCTGCCGCCAAGCAGTAGTGTGCAAGCATTACTGTGTTCCGGTTTGATGAGCAGAGTATTCAGTGAAATTACTGGGCTTATGAGACTTAATACCTAATGTCTCAGGGTAACGAGCGCACTGCAGTGCCACGCAGGCCTTTGTGTTTCAAAGTTCTGGGTGGCACTGCAATTGTTATGGGCCGGCGTTATGCTTACCATCAGGTAAACGACCAGCTCGTCTCGTTACCAAATAACATAAAAAAAAGTTACAAACACGGAGCCAGCACGGTTACCATGCCTTGCCTCGACCGTAGCACGGTAGCCACGCCGATTCCGTGCTATAAGATCGAGGTACGACTCGGAGAGAGCTCGGTAGGTATTATGTTTCTAATTCCAATAATTACAAATTAATTTCATGTAATTCTACATAACTTACTCTTAATAAGTAGGTAAATATTATACAATTAGTAATTAGCATAACTTATAGAGTAACAAACTACTATGAGTATTTCAATATTGCTATTTGTATGTACCTATAGGTAATTTATGTATTATAACGTGTCTATAACGCTGCAGCGAAAGTAATGCAAAAGTGCATCTGTAAAAGAACTGTTAAAAAAACGTAATATTATCTGTAGGTATGTATCATTTCAGTGAAATTATGCAGCTACCGGCAAATTTAAACATCTGACAGGTAAACACTATTTGAGTAGTTGAAAAATGGAGTTTTTGGCGGGAATGCGTAAATGTGCTGTTGTTGATTTTGTGTTATTTACTAAAACCTATGTTTCTTCGAGTGTTAATGTGTAATAATGGTGGATTATTAACCATTAAGTGTTCGTAAACGTGTACATGAGTGAAAGGCAAATAGTACAAAGGCGAAAAACGTGTATTTTCCTATTCTATCCAAAACTCCATAGAAGCTTCAGTAAAGTATCCACCGCTATACTGAAGCGTCACTTCGACTCGAAAATTGTTTCTAATATTGCGACTTAAGGACTATGTATCCAGGTCAACAAATAAATTATAAAAAAAAAGTTGAAAAATGTATTTCAGCACTTTTATTGTTACTTTCGCTGCAGTGTCATTGATATTTCTTTTTGTACAACCTTTTAAATAGTCAATATAATGTAGATAAAAAATATACAAAGCTACGGCACAAAATGGAGAAAGGACAGAAGCATAACTCCGAAAAGAGCACGAAAATCTCCGCACGCACACAGACACGACGCGGACGCGAAGCCGCGGGCTCAAGGGAAAATACAGCGCGGTACGACGCGTCGGTTATATGCGCTTTGTTCAGAGTGACACTTCTGGTCTATACCTTTACTGTGGCTCTACTGTAAAGTTAAGCGTTCAATTATCTACCACGGCCCTATTTAATAAAGCTGACAATCCGACAAGTCCGACATATGCCAATAAGTGACAATTCGACAGTTTTTCAGTTTAATAAAACTTACAGGCGACAAAATTGTCATGGTGGAAAATTGACAAATTTGTCACGACAATTTTCTTATTGTCAGATTAAAGACTGTGGTTTTTTGACATATGTCGAGTTTTATTAAACGCGTTTTTAGATGACAAATATGTCAAGTTTTCACCGGTCGATTTTTGACATATTTGTCACTTTTATTAAACAGCCTAAGCGCGACAATTCTACAATTATGTCATTTTTTGACATATATGTCGAATTGTCAGCTTTATTAAATAGGGCCCAGATCTAAACAAGTAGAAAGTCGCAAAAGACAAGTAGGTACAGATTTATAGAAACGCTAGTTTAATTAAGTTGAAAAAAAGTGAAGTCATTAAAACTATGACTAGACAATAAATGCTAAGATAGAAATAGTCGGCTAGGAGTTCAATGCTAAGCAATAGCATAGCTAAAACAAATCATTATCATAAATAGGGAACTGTAGGTCTGTAGCCATCTCATACAGTTTGGATCTTTGAGTCGGACACCGGAAACGATTTTGCTGTCAACAAATGTACTAATTTCAATACCAAGTCCCTTTTGTAAAACATAATCAAAGGACTGATGATAATAGATATATATAACTATACAATATTTCAATAATTTTTTCTCCGATGCCACTTAATTCATGCGGTTTCACATACACTATTAAATTGACAAGTTTAATATACCGGATGGACCAAACCATTACCCGGAGGGTAAGTACTCTAAATATTTGTGTTAGCAAATTTTACTCAAAGGAAACATTTCTTTACTTTTAGAATTAAAAATACATGTATTCAAAGATTTTTTAAAAGTCACTTGCCAGAGCGAGGATCGAACCCGCCAAATGTAGGAAATAAACATTCTGTATTTTTATGATACCGATCGAAAGGGACAATCATAAGGAATAAATCTTCCTAAAAATACTAAGACATGATGAAACGTCACATTGGATCTTTATAATAAACATTGTAACTTATTGAATTGGATTAGTTCTATAGCGCTACCCTCTTATTCATAATAAATGTCTGCCGTAGGCTACACCGGTTTTATGTTACCTATACATTATATATTAGGTTTACTATGTCTGTCCAAATTAAATTAAACCCTAAAAAATAATCTAAATTTCGAATGGCATGATTCTATTTGGAACTTGACGAGTTAAATACGACGGTACATTAGCACTGAGTAACAATTTCCTCACTAAGCAACGTTCAATAGGCCTCAATATATGCAGATGGCTACAATACAGTTAAATACTATGTCTAATCTCACTTCAAAGCTTCAATCCCGCCCATCCAATGCAAACAGCATATCTTAGGCCCTCACAAAACTAAAAACACGTCTAATCCCCTTCTGAAATAGCCTTAATCACCCCCAAAACACATTCCCTCATGTCCCCACTCAGGTCATTTCTCGACACGGCAAATTTCTTGAGCGACTCGTGCACTTTCGTCTGTTTAAACTCGGTAGCTATCTCGTTCTTCTTGGACGTGATGTCTAGAAACGCGAGCAAATTCTCCGCAACTTCGATCGGCATTTTCGCGCAGTTCGTGTCGACTAATACGGTGATGTGCTTACCGATTTCCGACTTTATTATCTGGGTGGTAAAGCTCTGTTCGTAGTCGAAGTCGGGCTGTTCGGAGTCGGGTGAGAGCTTCTTGAGGGACTCGATCGCGAGGAGAGTGAGAGCGAGGATCGCTTCGTTCTGCATGAGGGAGTGAGATGCGAGCAGCATGTTGACCAGGCTGGATATGCAGCCGTCCACCTGAAATACACACACATATACACAACACAATAACATATACACAATTAATGTCACGAGAAATTATTTAAATTATACATTTGTGGCTCATTCTATAAGCCTATTGGCTTATAGAATACCTTTGTTCCTCTCTCATACTATTGTATGAGAGAGGAACAAAGTATAGATTAATATATGACGTCCAAGATAAAAAAAAATTGCGTCTCATGTCCGTGGATAGTATAGTATCTGAAGGTTGCGGTTTCAAAGCGTTTAGGTTGTATCGCATCAACATCAACGTTATCGAACATCAACATCAACGTTACTGGAGCAGCCTTGCCAGCGTCCCAAGGCTGCACTCCGTTACATAAAGGAGTTGGGCTGGCTAGGGTAAACGTTGGCAGGGGGAAATAAACAAACAAACAATAAACAAACGCTTACACTCATACCCCCCGCACTAGGATTCCCTGTGTCGCAGGTAGCATGGACACACACAGATACACATCACAAACATCCAATACCCGAGAACAAACTTTATGGCTACACAAAATCTGCCCCGGCCGGGAATCGAACCCGGGACCCCTCGCTTTGCAGGCAGGGTTACTACCAACTTAGCTACGGAGCCGTCAAATGCACAATACACCCCAAGCGGGACGTCAGTGCAGGCCTTATCGCCCCCACCTACAATAAGAATAAGAATCGCATCAAGCGAGCAGGCGAGGCGTCTGCCTGTCTCTATCCGCCCCAGTGAGGCAGAAAGAGACAGCTACAGCCCGCACGTACCTGCACGATGTGCCGCCACTCCCGCGAGTGGCGCAGCTGCCGGACGCACCAGGCGAGCAGCCGCGGCGCCTCCCCCGCCGCGCCCGCGCACTCCCCCGCGTGCCCCCAGCGCGCCACCGCCGCCAGCGCCGCCGGCCGCCGAGCGAGCGCCCGGGCTACACCCTCTGGAACGCACGAAACGTTCAAAGTAAGCGAGCAGTCTTTAGGGCCCATAAGAACAATAAAAGGTTATCCTACCGACTGCGCCAATCATAAGTGGGATATTAAGTAATCATGTTAGTGGGAGGACTAACTCTTCTGCGAGTGTCCGTCTGAGTTGTTACCACCGATTTGTGAGTGAAGTCTGCCGCCAAGCAGTAGTGTGCAAGCATTACTGTGTTCCGGTTTGATGAGCAGAGTATCCAGTGAAATTACTGGGCTTATGAGACTTAATACCTAATGT
The DNA here is from genome assembly GCA_907269065.1 of Crocallis elinguaria. Classification (NCBI taxonomy): domain Eukaryota; kingdom Metazoa; phylum Arthropoda; class Insecta; order Lepidoptera; family Geometridae; genus Crocallis; species Crocallis elinguaria. Next base: position 1,301,561 of record OU026079.1, on the reverse strand, counting down.
CTCAGGGTAACGAGCGCACTGCAGTGCCGCGCAGGCCTTTGTGTTTCAAAGTTCTGCGTGGCACTGCAATTGTTATGGGCTGGCGTTATGCTTACCATCAGGCAAACGACCAGCTCGTCTCGTTACCAAATATAATAAAAAAACAAAAAAATAAAGGTTAAAAAAATGACGTCCAAATACCTTGCCCATCGAGCAGCATTCTAATTGCAGCCAGCAGTTTATAAGCGACGTGATGCTCGTTCACATTCGGCAGCGCGTTCACAAACAGAGTGGCCGCTCGGCCGTTGGCCGCGGCCGTGTGTTTGTTGGCCGCGGGCACGGTGAGGTTGCGCAGAGCAGACAGCACGCCGTGCTGAATCTTGATCACTGTCGACGCGTCTATAGGATGCTTCGTGTCCGGCTCCGCTTGTATCTTGATTGAGAAGTTGTGGTAGGTTTCAAATATGTCTGGAACACATTAATTCTATTGTGATTGTCAATAGGGATGTAGATTCTATTTTTTATGATATCAATCAGCTGCCTTATCAGCTAACAATCACGTGTTCGTTTTCAATACCAGACCGATTAAAACCAGCGGTCACTAGTCTTCGTGTGGAAGGAGTTGTAAATAGTTTTCGCTTCTTTTCGTTTCGTAAGAGCTTATTTCTTTAATAACCAGCGAAAATTATAGACTATTCCTTCCACACGAAGACTAGTGACCGCTGGTTTTAATCGGTCTGGTATTGAAAACGAACACGAGATTGTTAGCTGATAAGGCAGCAGTTCGTTTTTTCATGAGAATAAAATGTCTTTATCGAAAAACTAGAAATAGAACGCTAGATTCGCAAAAAATTTAATCAAAATCGGGCAAATCTACTGAGCGCTAAAACACCCCATTACAAATTGGGCAGAACAAGTGACGTCATGTTCTGCACGGGCCGTAAAGCTGTTTTAAACTTTCACAGTTATTCACTACTTTATGCATAATAACGGTATATTTACCGTGGTTATTATGAGCTGTTGAGCTCCCGTTATTTCTATAATCCACCCGCAGTCTCGCCAGTATTCCCGTGAACATGATGCTTGCAACAGTGTTGAAATATTGGGAGCTCACCAGCTCATAATAACCATGATAAATATCCCTGGCATTTATCACTAGCAGCTATCACTAAACTTACCAAGCAACTTATTGTAGATTTTGTCATTCATCATCTGGACACAGTAATCATCCTGCCGTGCAAAGTTGCCAATCGCCAGCACGGACGTAGTCAGGAGATGGTAATTAGTGGACTCCAGCCATCGCACCACCGTGATGTACACTTCACCAACGCCATTGTTGTAGAGCAGGTGCATTGCTTCATCTGACAAACATAATAATTAGATAGATAGATAGAAAATTCTATTGCACAATCATAGCTAAAGGTAAATGGGCGAACATAATGCTACAAAGCATCATCTTCCAGTTAACCTTGGTGTAATGCGCTGATTTTACATGGTAGTGCAGATAAACTTATAACTGGATAGGTATTTAAATTTGTATGGAAAAATAAGTTACGCTGTAAAGGTCGCAAGACCAACAGCACAGTCCTTCAAAGAAAAAAATGTAGATAAAAAGTAAAAACAATGTTAAAATATTTACATAATTGATGTTTAAAAAGTGGAAAATTGAGTACCCTTGCTTATTTTTGAAGCATGGAGCATTATAGATCTTGCAAGAATATATTATCAAGTGTGATTTAAATCTTGATTAAAATCTTGCTAAGTAAGTATAGATTATAGACTAACGATGTAAACAACCATGGTAAAAACGTCCCCACTCTTGAATAGATTTAAATGATATCTCATTCGAAGGGTCTCAGTATGTAGATTTTTTTACTATGGTGATATTATTCTAGAAAGTCTGGATTTGAGATTTAAAAAAGTATTTTAGACTATGCAGAGAAATATCAAACAATTTCAAAGATATCTCATTTGAAGTGTCTCGGTGTGTTGATATATTATGTACTTAGTTAAATTTCCTCAATTTTATCTCACCTCCAGTCAATACAATGATGATCAAGTCACAGGCCTGTTTGACAATAGCATCTATGTCCAAGTCGTCTGCACTCAGGTCTCCAGCTTCATGCCTCATCATCAGCTGTTCAAGCCGAGAGCACACCAGTTGGACTCCACCTTCATTTGCAAGAAGTGACTTCACTGAATCTGAAATTTTGAAACAAAGATTTTGTTGATATGACTTCTTTTTCATCATTCATTGCGCAGGAAGCAAACATTTAACTTTTTGCATAAGCTAACCTTTGAAGAGTAAAAAAATGGTATAATGAGCCTTTTCTGTGTATATTTCTATCATTAATTAGATTATTTATAAACATCTAAATTTAAACTGGGACACTGTGCCTCAGGGTCTGTGACTGTTTATAGTACCTGTTGCAGTTTAAGTTTATTCTACGATTTGATGTTCTCATATCTATATTCAAATGATCAAAATGTCATTTTATAAAATAGATAATTATGACCTTTAGCATTTTTTATTTAAAATGGAATAAGATAATAATGAACAAAACTAAACATTTTCTTAATTACCTTACCTCTTTTTTTAAAGTTAGCCAGTAATAAACAATCTTACCGTGTTCAGCTTGTGCATGTAAATGTTCCAAGCAGAGCTCTGATATCTCCACGCTAGTTGTCTCTCGCAGTATACTCAGCACATCCTTATTAATGTCTTCAGAAAACAAGTACTCTGGAGTGTTGTCATTTATCACACTCATCAGCAATAATGTGGTTGAAACCATATCATCATCTGCATCAGAATTCCCTAATTCAGAATGTAATATTTTTTGCAGTAAATCTAGTACATGCTCTTGGACAATCGCTTCGCAAAACTCTTGCCCACCAATACTGAAGTTTAGTAGTGTTTTATTGACTAGCATTTTGATTTCAGACAAAGACTTATTGAAGCTCTGTTCTAATAAACTTTTTAGTGTTGAAATACCATTACACTCTAGTATAACTTTCCGAGAGGTGTCACAATCGCAGCACAGGTTTCCCAATGCTCTGCAGCTCTGTTTAATTAGCTCTAGTTTGTCAGAGGTAACTTCCAACTGCAATATTTTCAAAATAGGTTCTATTACATCAATCTGAGCGTAAGTCTCCCGTTTAGCTTCACATTTCACGAGTTCTGAGATTGCCTGAACACCCAGTACAACAATTTCCTGGTCACTGCTGTGTAATAAAGCTTTAATGCATGTTGAGACATCATACTCGTATTCTTTTCCGATGGCTATTATTTCATTCAATTTCGCCTTCAATTCGTTTACGTTGCTTATGGTCTGTATGACCAAGGTCTCCAGAGACGGAGATTTCTTCGCTGAAGAGCCTCCTTATATAACAAAATAACAGCAATTAAATTTAACTATCTAATAAACTATACGAAAATTATTCATGAGACTTCAAGAGAAATAAGACCAATGTAGGATGTATTAGATTTAAGACTTACCTTCCATTATATGTATGTGTGAAAGTATGTACAAAATGTAACAGAGGTAAATAGCAATAATAAACAGCCTACGCGATTATATTCCAGCCGGATTCCTAATATTCGGTTTTTAGTATAGGAAAATATACAAGAATTAAAATTAATAAATACAAATCGACTCGGGCCGGGCGACCGACACAGCCAGTTGACATTGACAATTTGACATTTGAGCTTGACACTGACAGTGCTGCCATGTGCCAACCAACCAACAAATCACAGACTTTAAAGTAAAATTAAAGTCTGTGCAACAAATGAAGGATCTCCTCAGCGGCGCTGCCGGCCGGCGCGCGGAATATGGCCCAGACCACAGATTACTATATAATAGGTCGGGGAAAAAGTTTCTTCGCATTTTTTAAGAAAATTCAAAACATTTTTTAATATAGTATATTTACATTTAACTAAAGTATGTAGGTACCATTTTGTTCGATAACTTTTCGCCATCTTGTAGGTAGGGACATGATCCCATTGCTATATAAATTTTGGGACTTCTGATCAAAATACCGCGACAAGTGGTTTTGGCAGTCCTCTCGTGATGTTAACCTGACACTGCCTAAAGAATTCTGAAGAGACCGAAACAGGTGGAAATCTCAAGGTGCAAGGTCAGGACTATACGGCGGATGCATTAACACCTGCCAGCCAAACTCTCTTAATTTTTTCTGAGTGGCTAAAGATGTGTGAGGTCTAGCGTTATCATGAAAAACCATGAAAATGAAAACCACACCCCTTCTGTTGATTAATTCCGGCCGCTTTCTCTCAACTTCTTGCTTTAATCTCATCAGTTGTTCGCAGTAGAGTTCAGAATCGATGGTCCTGCCTTGTGGTAACAGCTCATAATGAATAATGGCCTTCCAATCCCACCACACACACAGCATCACCTTGTTGCGAGTTAACCCGGGTTTCGCCACAGTCTGTGAAGCCTGACCGGTCTTTGACCACGACCTTTTTCGCACGTTCTTGTCGTACGTGATTCACTTTTCATCACCAGTTATCAGCTTCTTCAAAAATGGTTCGGTTTCATTACGTTGTAGTAAAGAATCACAAATGAGTACACGGTTCATTAGGTTTCTTTCAGTGAGCTCGTGAGGTACCCAAATATCGAGCTTTTTTGTGTACCCAGTTTTTTCAAATGCGCCAAAACTGTTTTGTGGTAAATTCCCAGTTCTTCAGCTACGTCGTAACTACTGATATGCCGATCTTGTTCCACTTTTTCAAAAATGGCATCCATTTTATCCGTAATAGGGCGACCAGCCCCCCTATTCGCTAACTTTTACGTTTCTAGTGATTAACCGAGTCTGGTTGTACACCGACATTTGATGTCAACTGATTTATCATAACTTTGGTATTGCGTATCACATTGAGTGGTTAACTGGTTATAGTGACTAACGGTGTCTTTCAGGACTTCACTAGCGCAACACTATTTTCTATCGACTATTATACGACTAAGTTATTTAATGCTTTTTGAGGGTTGTGCGTGGAACATTTTGAGGACATTTCATTTTAGGCGGTGTATTTAAGATAAAGTGGCGGTAAAATAAAATCACAGACTATACTATAACTATGTATGGTAAAATATATGTAAACTCTTTGGGTAAAATTCATAGTAATTCATTACGTAGGTAATCTTCATTCCATTCGAGCAACATTCGATTAATTACTGTTTAAAAGTTAGTTCAATATTAGAAATTTGGTGATAGTAAATAAAGTAAGTAGGTTATGATACCGAATTAATAAAGGAGGCAAATTAAAAACTCATACAAATAAATAAAATTGAAGTGTCTGTTTGTAATATCAAAATAACAGCTTTTTACCACATGTGCATGTGAAAGTATATACGGTACCTACAACAAATTAACCATTTTTTAAATTTTTGTCTGTCTGTCTGTTTGTTCCGGGTAATCTCCGAAATGACTTTCGATGGCAGATAGCTGATGTTACAAGGAGTAACTTAGGCTACGTGAACGAAGCCGCGGGAAACAGCTAATATTATGTAAAATTATTTTTTATACTATTGGATAACGAGACGAGCGGGTTCTTTGCCTGATGGTAAGCATAACGGCGGCCCATAACAATTACAGTGCCACTCACACTTTGAAACACTAAAACCTGCGCAGCACTGCAGTACACTCGTTACCCTGAGACATTAGGTATTAATTCTCAGCATAAGCCACTGAATTTCACTGGCTACTTTGTTCATCAAAAGGGAACACAGTAATGCTCGCACATTACTGCTTGGTGGCAGACTTCACGAGCATAGTAGTGGTACCAACCCAGACGGACACTCGCAGAAGACTTAGCCCTACCATCTAATCATAAAATATATAATAATAAATACTCCAGCATCACAATCACAACAAAATCGTTGTTGTCGATCGACGGTGTTAATCACTCGAATTTGTAAAACACTGCTTTTGGGTAGTGTCTATCACAAACCTCGGTGATTATCAAATTTGATGTCCACTATGCTTACATAATCGCAATTTTAAACTATCGATACAGAAACATCTGTCAAAATGAGTTATGGTGAGTAACAAGTGACTAACCGCGAAACTCGGTGCTCATGACGTCATCCAAGTTGATAACTGAGGTTAGCCAATACGAAACTAGCCGTTTGACAGTTCATCGTTGTACACTTTGCCAAGTGATCATCACTTTGGGTTGTCAACCGAGATACGGAATAGCCCGGCAGCAGGGCTATTCCGTATCTCGGTTCACAACTCAAAGTGATGATCACTTGGCAAAGTGTACAACGATGAACTGTCAAACAGCTAGTTTCGTATTGGCTAACCTCAGTTATCAACTTGGATGACGTCATGAGCACCGAGTTTCGCGGTTAGTCACTTGTTAGTCACCATAACTCATTTTGACAGACGTTTCTGTATCGATAGTTTAAAATTGCGATTATGTAAGCATAGTGGACATCAAATTTGATAATCACCGAGGTTTGTGAAAGACACTACTCAAGAGCAGTTTTTTATAAACTCGAGTGTTTAACACCATCGATCGACAACAACGATTTTGTTGTGATTGTGATGCTGGTGTGTATATTTTATGATTAGATGGTAGGGCTAAGTCTTCTGCGAGTGTCCGTCTGGGTTGGTTCCACTACTTTGCTCGTGAAGTCTGCCGCCAAGCAGTAATGTGCAAGCATTACTATGTTCCCGTTTGATGAACAAAGTAGTCAGTGAATATACTGGGCTTATGCTGACAATTAATACCTAACGTCTCAGGGTAACGAGCACACTGCAGTGCTGCGCTGGTCTTTGTGTTTCAAAGTCCTGAGTGGCACTGCAATTTTTAAGGGCAGGCGTTATGCTTACCATCATGCAAAGGACCCACTCGTCTCGTTATCCAATAGTATAAAGAATAATTTTCGATAATACTAGCTATGCCCCGCGGCTTCATCCACGTAGCCTAAGTTACTCCTTGTAAGGGGCACCTTAGACGCTAAAGCAAACGTACGTTTGCTTGAGCATCTAAGGTGCCCCTGACATCAGCTATCTGCCAGTAAAAGTCCCGTCAAAATCGGTCCTGCCGTTTCGGAGATTAACCGGAACAAACAGACAGACAGACAGACAAAAATTTTAAATATGGTTGATTTGTTGTAGGTACCGTATATAATTTCATATGCATTTAGTAAAAAGCTGTTATTTTGATATTACATACAGACACTTGAATTTTATTAATTTCTATAGATTTTGAATTTGCCTCCTTTATTAATTTGGTATCATAACCTACTTACTTTATTTACTATCACCAAATTTCTAATATTGTACTAACAATATTTGCACACCTGCCTGCAGGTTGAATACATAGATCAAAAACGCTAACATGTACTAGCAAATAAACGATTTGATTTGATTTGACTTGATTAACTTTTAACAGTAGGTAATTAATAGAATGGTGGTCGAATGAAGATTGCACGTAATGAATTACTATGAATTTTACCCAAAGAGTTTACATATATTTTACCATACATACTTATAGTATAGTCTGTGATTTTATTTTACCGCCACTTTATCTTAAGTATACCGTCTAAAATGAAATGTCCTCAAAATGTTACACGCATAACCCTCAAAAAGCATTAAACAACTTAGTCGTATAATAGTCGATAAAAAATAGTGTTGCGCTAGTGAAGTCCTGAAAGACACCGTTAGTCACTATAACCAGTTATTCACTCAATGTGATACGCAATACCAAAGTTATGATAAATCAGTTGACATCAAATGTCGGTGTACAACCAGACTCGGTTGATCACTAGAAATGTAAAAGTTAGCGAATAGGGGGGCTGCAGGGCTATTCCGTATCTCGGTTGACAACTCAAAGTGATGATCACTTGGCAAAGTGTACAACGATGAACTGTCAAACAGCTAGTTTCGTATTGGCTAACCTCAGTTATCAACTTGGATGACGTCATGAGCACCGAGTTTCGCGGTTAGTCACTTGTTAGTCACCATAACTCATTTTGACAGATGTTTCTGTATCGATAGTTTAAAATTGCGATTATGTAAGCATAGTGGACATCAAATTTGATAATCACCGAGGTTTGTGATAGACACTAACCCAAAAGCAGTGTTTTATAAATTCGAGTGATTAACACCGTCGATCGACAACAACGATTTTGTTGTAATTGTGATGCTGGAGTATTTATTATTATATATTTTATGATTAGATGGTAGGGCTAAGTCTTCTGCGAGTGTCCGTCTGGGTTGGTACCACTACTATGCTCGTGAAGTCTGCCACCAAGCAGTAATGTGCGAGCATTACTGTGTTCCATTTTGATGAACAAAGTAGCCAGTGAAATTCAGTGGCTTATGCTGAGAATTAATACCTAATGCCTCAGGGTAACGAGTGTACTGCAGTGCTGCGCAGGTCTTAGTGTTTCAAAGTGTGAGTGGCACTGTAATTGTTATGGGCCGCCGTTATGCTTATCATCAGGCAAAGAACCCGCTCGTCTCGTTATCCAATAGTATAAAAAATAATTTTACATAATATTAGCTGTGTCCCGCGGCTTCGTTCACGTAGCCTAAGTTACTCCTTGTAACATCAGCTATCTGCCATCGAAAGTCAGGTCAAAATCGGTCCAACCATTTCGGAGATTACCCGGAACAAACAGACAGACAGACAAAAATTTAAAAAATGGTTAATTTGTTGTAGGTACCGTATATACTTTCATATGCATTTGGTAAAAAGCTGTTATTTTGATATTACAAACAGACACTTAAATTTTATTTATTTGTATGAGTTTTTAATTTGCCTCCTTTATTAATTCGGTATCATAACCTACTTACTATATTTACTATCACCAAATTTCTAATATTGAACTAACTTTTAAACAGTAATTAATCGAATGTTGCTCGAATGGAATGAAGATTACCTACGTAATGAATTACTATGAATTTTACCCAAAGAGTTTACATATATTTTACCATACATAGTTATAGTATAGTCTGTGATTTTATTTTACCGCCACTTTATCTTAAATACACCGCCTAAAATGAAATGTCCTCAAAATGTTCCACGGACAACCCTCAAAAAGCATTAAATAACTTAGTCGTATAATAGTCGATAAAACATAGTGTTGCGCTAGTGACGTCCTGAAAGACACCGTTAGTCACTATAACCAGTTATCCACTCAATGTGATACGCAATACCAAAGTTATGATAAATCAGTTGACATCAAATGTCGGTGTACAACCAGACTCGGTTGATCACTAGAAATGTAAAAGATAGCGAATAGGGGGGCAGAGCGACGTGCATCTTTGAAATCAAAATTTCCGGATTGAAAACGCTTAAACCAAATTTGTGCTACTCTCACACACACTGCACTAGGTCCATAAACATCGCAAATTTTTTTCGCGGCTTGCGTTGCATTTTTACCTTTTTTGTAGTAAAATTTTAAAATGTATCGAATTTCTTCATTAGATTCACTCATTTTGACAGTACGAAAAACAAATGAAAATCACACATTTTCCTAATTTGAATTTGGAATTATGTTCTTTAAAATTTAAACTTTCATATGATACCAGAACCAGCCAGATACAAATAGTATAGCCAAAGAGATTTTATTACAAGTTCATACATACTATAATGCGAAAAGACTTTTTCCCCAACCTAATATGTAGGCCCAGACAGTCAAACACTCCTTTATGGATACTCTTTGGTCAAACACAAGAATGGCGATTGGCGATAACGCACCGGAACAATTAATGAAATGTTGAGTGTTCACACAAATAGGTATATACATCACAAAAATTTCGCTTCCAACAGGATTCGAACCTACGTCTTCTGGCAAGCCGGGCCAGACGCCTTAACCAACTAGGTTATGGGAGTAATCGATTGACTGCGAAATTCTTGATACTTATGATGTATTTCTTTTCGGCTTACAAGCCGTAAACAAATAAGTACATCATTCTGAAATCATTCAAAGCTGTTCTGAAATATCCCAACTGAAATATATCGTTCACCAAAAAAAGCCACTCACCAAACACTACCTATCTAATAGTTTTGAGCCTTCGCAAAGTTCCCTATGATGTTGTATTCTGGATGAACAATAAATTAACCTCGCATTTTACGTGTTTGTGTTTGCTTCTGTCCCACAATACAAAAATGCTCTATCAAAAGAGCCCAGCACCCCTTGGTGGTTTGTCACAATCAAACCTATCTAAATATCTTTGCAAATAAATCTCAAGCATTTCACCAAAAACCTAATAAGTACCTATAAGTAGATGGGATGGAGGTAAAAAACGCATTCTTGCCTATGCAATTATTGCAATTGTTATTCGTATGAGCTGGCGTTATGCTGACCATCAGACAAACAACCTGCTCGTCTCGTTATCCAATAGTATAAAAAAGTAGTATAATAACATATTAAAATTTGTATTGAACAATATAATCAAATGTTTTAGTCAACTTACCTACCTACTATTATAGTTTACAGTTTACACACATAATTAACGACTAACGTAACACAACGAGCCCTAAGAAAATAATTAATTTTCATAGCCATGAGTAGAAAGGTATAACTTCCATCTGGTGGAAAATCGTGGGCGTACCTATCGTTATAAAAAAACTCGTAAAAATAGGTATATATACCTACTGCTGCGCATATCAGTCATATAAAATACCACAGACGGTCTCTAATCCACAGTGGAATCATGTTTTCGACGTGAAATATAACATGCGTTTTTTCATAAATCGTGATGAAGGATTGCAAGGAATTATTTTTAGAAGTTATCGTGCTGTGTTTCGCAACCGGAATGGCTCATAAAAGTACGACGTCTAATGCCAATCAATTTCACCGATATGAACAAATGCATAATTTTGGTTTAGGTAGACGTGTGATGTAAGTACCTACTGTAGTCTGTAAAAATAAGTCAGCAATAGCAAAATACGACAGAAAAAAAAATTGTTATCTTCTCAGCAGGCGTAATTTGCAAATCAGTTTGAATCGATAGAGGAAAAACATAGACATAGGTAACCCTGATGAAAAACGTAGACCTACCCATTAACCAATTAAAGAGTAGGTACATAACTTATGTTCCTTTCATTATAGTAAGATAGATAGATAGATAGATAAACTCTTTATTGAAACACCACAGTACAGGAATATTTAAAACTAAAATCTTAAGAAACTAAGTGTCACAATGGGCGGTCTTATCGCTCATAGCGATCTCTTCCAGACAACCCAAAGGCTAGAAAAACATAAAAAGTAGGAAGGGATGGTGGCTCTCAGTTATTAGATACTTATAAACCAATATGAATTTAAATTAACACAAATATATATATATATATTATAATATACCTACATATATACAAATAATTATACTAAACATACATATATAACTACATAAACTACAGAAAACACAAACCAATATACCTACTTAAATAATTATGTTAAACTAAATAGATAAGTACAAAGGCAGCTAGCGTGAAAGATATAATGCGTTAACCCTATTTTTAAATATGTTTAGCGAGGGTGCACGTTTTACATCTAGGGGCAATGCATTCCACAAGCGTACAGCTTCAACACTGAAGGATTTGTGATAAAAAGATGAAGAGTGTAAAGGTGTTTTAAGCAAAAGATTCTCTGATGACCGCAACGAACGAGGGTTTGAGGTTTCAAGAAATTCAAAACGATCCTGAAGGTAGCGCGGGGAAGAAGGAAGAAACAGAGTACGGTAAAGAAGAGATAGTATATGAGCATTCCGACGAAGCCGTATTGGAAGCCACTTGAGTTTAGAACGAAATTCGGAAACATGGTCATATTTGCGTAATCCAAATATGAACCTAATACAGAAATTTTGGAGACGCTCAAGTTTATTCAGCTGGTCCTCTGTGAGATCAAGATAGCAGACATCAGCGTAGTCAAGAATGGGGAGTAAGAGAGACTGTGCAAGCGCAATCTTGGTGGTAGTTGGGAGAAAGTTACGAAGTCTACGTAATGAGCCAGCGGAAGCAAACATCTTACGGCTGGTTAGTGACAGTTGAGGACTCCAAGTTAAGCACCGATCAATAGTTATGCCCAGATTCTTGACAGTCTCACTATATGGTAGAATAATTCCATCAAATGACACTCGAGGTATTAAACTCCAGTCAACCTTGCAAATCGTTCGCGAGCTACCTACAACAATCACTTGCGTTTTAGTGGGATTTACTGCTAGGCCATAAGCTTTGCTCCACACCGATATACGTCGCAAATCCTGATTCGTTGTTTGCACGGCTTCAGACAGCTGGTTAATTGGAGCTTGGCAATATAATTGGAGGTCATCTGCGTAGAGGTGGTAGGAACAAGAAAGATTTTGAGATATTGAATTTATAAATATAGCGAAAAGAAGAGGAGATAGGACGCCACCCTGAGGTACACCGGCTGACGTGTTGGACCAAGAAGAGAATGACTCCTCGAGGCGAACACGCTGACGGCGACCATACAGGTAAGAATGAAACCAATCAATAGCCCCGGGAGAAACATTAATAGAGCGAAGAATAGCAAGAAGGATGTCAAAGTCAACAGTATTAAAAGCATTGCTGAAATCTAAGAGTGTCAGCACAGTTAGCTGCCCGTTGTCCATCCCTAGACGTATGTCGTCTGTGACTTTAACAAGTGCAGTAACTGTGCTGTGTCCTGGACGGAAACCGGACTGAAAGGGATTCAGAAGAGTATTTTTGGAAAGGAAAGAGCTGATTTGATTATGTACTAGACGTTCCAGGACTTTAGATAGGAAGGGAAGTATAGAAATGGGACGATATTCAGAAAATGACGTAGGATTTGCTTTTTTGGGCAAAGGAATAATTTGGGCTTCCTTCCATAAGGAGGGAAACACGCCGTTAGAAATTGAGAAGTTTAACATGTAGCAAATGATAGGGAGAATGTGATCGACAATAGGAAGCAACATGTTACGACTGATGCCGTCAATTCCAACAGCATTAGAAGAAATAGAAAGCATGCTCTTCTTAACGTCACCCGGGGTAAATTGAGAAAAGACAAATGGAGAAAAGTCAGGAGTTACGAGGTTGGAGAGTAAATTTAAAGTATGAGCTTTAGAAGTAACATCAATACCAGACGATGAGGAAAAGTGTTGATTCAAAGAATTTATATCTAAATTATTAGGAATAGATTCCTGGCGAGACTTCCCAACTCCCAATGATCTGAGGAATTTCCAAACTTTCGCTGGGTTCTCATCTTGAACAGATTCGTGGATATGGCGTCGTTGGGCATCCCTACACACCACGTTGCAGCGATTCCTCAACTTAATATATCGTGCCTTAATCTTAGCGTTGTTTGGACTGCACTTATAATTCGTTTTGGCAACTGCTTTTTTATGTTGGAGAATTTTAATTTCGTCTGTGAGCCAAGGTGCAGGTACGTGCTTTATTTTTATAGCTCTTAGTGGCGCGTGGATATCATATAACTGAGTAATAGCAGAGTTAAAGATGGCCAATTGATCATCAATAGAATCTGAATTTAAAACAGGGGACCAATCTATATTTTTGGCATCAGCTACTGTATGAACTTATGGTTACACTAGGTTCTGCTCGCGGCAGAAGTATATATATCTATGCTAAAATCACGTCGACTCGTTGCTCGGTTGCTGTACCAGAACAATAATTCAACGTAATATTATTATGATCTAATTTTTAAGATTTTTTTTAGCAAATGAATAGGTAGTATTATACAATATGTAATACTTACCTATTTGACTTGTAAAAGTGATCAATACTCATTCAGATTCGTAATTCAGATTGTATCTATAGCAGACTAAAACCAACTTATTTGGACTTGGAGTTTATACGACTTTTTTTAGCCCGAATTTTTGGAGAAATAACCCTGCCTACCCAGACCCCCTGCCTTCTGAAAAACCTGGAATAGCGCTTAGCAAAGACCCCTTCCCGCGATTGTACCAGGGGACAAGAAGAAAAAATATGGACATGAGGGTTTTTAAAAAAAGCTTTGACTACCCTCCAATAAATATGGACCAGAAGGTTTCCTGCGAACGTTTAGTGGATTGCACAGTGCGTACAAGTATTTATTAAAATATTTTTAGTATTTGTAGAAAAATGCGTCCGGTTAAATATCTGCGGTGAAAAGATGGTTAATAACTCCGTATTTTTTGATGATAATCACTTTTTCGGAAACTTTACAGTCAATGATAATTAATATAAATTATACTTATTACTAGCTGCTGCCCCGTGGTTTCACCCGCGTGTAGATTTTGGATTACATGTTTTTTTTTTGCGCGGAACCCTAATTCTTTTTCTAAAATTAAAGTAGCCTATGTTACTCCTTGTAACACCAGCTATCTACCAGTGAAAGTCCCGTCAAAATCGGTCCAGCCGTTTTGGAGATTAGCCGGAACAAACAGACAGACAGACACAGACAGACAGACAGACAGACAAAAATTTTGAAAATGGTTGTTTTGTTATAGGTACCGTATGTACTTTCATATGCATTTAGTAAAAAGCTGTTATTTTGATATTATAAACAGACACTTCAATTTTATTTATCTGTATGGATTATCATTTACTTTAATATTCAATCTCAGTATAACCACAGTTTTACCTTTACGTAATCTATATAACAGAGCCTACCTATTCGGTTATAAAATGCAACGAAGTGATGTGCAGTTTGGCTGGTTTGAGTCGGGATCACATCACTAGGATGATATTGAGCCAATAACTGATTAAAATAAAATAAGGACATATCAACGCAATGCAAGTGTGCTCCGTGTATTATATATCAACTCGCACCTCATTTTTTTATGTTATTTGGTAACGAGACGACCTGGTCGTTTGCCTGATGGTAAGCATAACGCCGGCCCATAACAATTGCAGTGCCACCCAGAACTTTGAAACACAAAGGCCTGCGCAGCACTGCAGTGCGCTCGTTACCCTGAGACATTAGGAATTAAGTCCCATAAGCCCAGTAATTTCACTGGCTAGTGGCTACTCTGCTAATCAAACCGGACCATAGTAATGCTTGCACACTACTGCTTAGAGGCAGACTTCACGAGCAAAGCGGTGGTAACAACCCAGACAGACACTCGCAGAAGAGTTATAGTCCTATCACTAACATGGGTTACAACCACAGATTTATAACTCTATATGGTTACTACCTACAACTATGGGTTAGGCCTAAGTTCTGCTGTGGAAGCCTTCCGACTGAAAATGATGAAACTGCTATTTCAGATATCCCACCTAGCGATAGAGACAAAGGATGGCATCCCCATCATCCTGCGCGGTGGCGTGGGCTACCGTCACTTCAGCATCATCGTGCGAGCTAAGGCTGGCGACCCACTTAAGGGCACCATCAAGGTTTATTGCAAAAAGCCGTATGAAGAGAACTGATATTCGATCATGGAAGAATTTTTAAAGTAAATGTCGACAATTTAGGCGGTTTCCTTAACTGTTTCATTTAAACGAAGCTATATATTATAGCACATCATATATCTTATTTAATAAACTTCCGTAAAGTAACGCCTGATTCCATAAAATATCTAAAATAAATGACTCTAACCAGTTCCAAATTGGTATAGGTCGATCAATAGATAGATAGATAGATAGAAGATTCTTTATTGCACAATCATAGTTGAAGGTACATAGGCGAACTTAATGCTATAAAGCATTATCTTCCAGTTAACCTCGGTGTAATGTGGTGATTTTACAAGGTACCTAGTGCAGATCATAGTTATTGGTTAAGTAAATTTGTATGGTGAAATAAAATATGTGTACATCAATAAGAGAAACTCTTCAAATAGGTACCGAAAACCTTTATAATAAAAAGTGAGAAAAAATATAGAACCTCGAAAATATTTTTTTACGATTGTACTTGCAAATTTGTTTAAATTGGAATCATGAGAAATTTTAATCAAGACGAATTGCTCTAGTCAGTGGTGTGTTTTTCATGTTTAAAAATATTACAACTATATTGTTTTAAAAATATAAGGACCGTCTAACCATTTGAGTTAAAAATACTCCAAATTGCCTATTTCAAAGCCCTGGAATGTTATTCAATTCCAGTACATATCAAAGTACCACCCAGCAGTGTGTAATAGGACCATAACTTACAAATTACAGAAGTATTTAAAGAATAATGATTCCCACCCACACATGCAACTAGGTACCGCTCCGTGGTACAGCTGATCGAAGTGGGCCGCTAACGTAAACAATTAAACGGGTTGGTTCCCGCGGGATCGAGGCGGTTTTAACTCATTCGTCGGACGTACAGGATGCTGCGAGACTTCTAAGAAAAGCTCCGTAATGCTGTTCTCCTTTTGATGAGATAAGTAGTCAGTGAAAGTACTGGGCTTATGTTATCCTGAGGGATTATTAGCGCAATGCAGTGCCACGCAGGCCTTTGTGTTTCAAAGTTCTGAGTGGCACTGCCAATCCATGGCAGTGAAAGAGACAGCACTATCTGGCTCTATTGCTGTTCTGGTCTGTTTGGTGGATTTTTGATGTATTTACACCAAGCCGTGCGTGAGCGTGTAATGCTTCGCAATACCGCGCTTGTTGCTGAATCATGGTTATTTACATGCATGACCAATGACATATAATGCGCGCCTTATGCTTACCACCACACCAACACTATAAATCCAATATGTGCACCAAACAAACGCTTCAAAACTTGAGATTAGATAGTTTGAAATCGCTCACACTCGCAATACACATTAACCACGAGTATTTACTATTTTATGTACTCGTGAAATCTATTATCAACCTTGGCTGATCAGGGCAAGCCCAAGTAAATAGCACATCATAATTATCACAAGGAAAATATTGTGAGGAAACCTGCATGTTCAAGAACCACAGAAATGGAGGACGTGTGATATCCACCAAGCCGCACGGGGCCCGTGTAGCCGTAGGTACCTATTCTCTAAGAGAAGACCGGTATCCCAACAGAGAATGAGTCAACATCAGCCCTATAACGCTCCCAGCGTAAATGTTCATGCTGATTTACTTTACACATCATCCTGTATACGTGATGCTTCTCACTACTTTATTAGCACAAACAAGCAATTCTGTACTCGGTTGTCCAACAATGTCACTGCGTTCCGCTCGATACCCTCCAATATTTTGTTTTATTTTTGTTATCACTTTATTATTGTAAGTTAGTGAAATTGTGAGTTACAAGCGGTTAGTATCATTTTTAGTGTGTCAAAATGTATATGTGTGGAATGACCGAGTTTTTTAAGAGACGCCGGCCGACTATGGAAAGGGTGAGTACCTACCTACTTAAAAAAAAGTAGTACTTATTTTTAAAAAAATGGAAAATCAAAACGCGTAACTGTATCTATGTATTTTCCTACTAATATTATAAATGCGAAAGTGTGTTTGTTGATTTGTTGGCTTTCACGCAGTAACGGAGCAACGGATCGACGTGATTTTTGGCATAGATATAGTTTATGGACCAGAGAGTAACATAGGCTACTTTTAATCCCGGAAAATTCACGGTTCCTGTGGTAACGTGGATGAAAACCGTGGGCAGAAGCTAGTCTATCTACATATATTTGGAAGTTCAATATATGGGTGACTATGCTCCGCTCAGTGTTCTATAAAAGCTTTTTTGTGTATAATTGCATTTTTTGCAACAAATACAACTACCTACTTATACTAGATAAACTTTAAATAGCAAAAACTTATCTACATACAAAATTTCATCCAAATCGGTATAGCCGTTCTTGTTAAACTTTAGCATCGCACATCACTTGAGTCTACCAGCAAGAAGTTTATTCAGTTTCTTCACTGCCATGCTTCTTTGTTTCTTTTATTTAAAAAAAATATGGCATTCAACAAGTTTTGATAGTAATTCAATTTACTTTTAATAAAAACAAAAGGCACGCCTCGATAAATAAGTTTCTAATAGCAAACAGTTCGAAGGTTGATTACAAGACATCTTTATTGGCTGCAATTTATACAAATAACTGAATGGAGTGTATAAAAATAAAATTCCCGCAAGTAAAATAAATTGACTGCCTGCTCTTACTCTATTCTCCGTACTGGAAAATTAGAAACATAATAAATGGGTAGGTACTTATCTATTTTAGGTTTCATTTCTAGCTTATCTATTTAAACCACTTCTATACTTTCTTATTATTTTCTTGTATATAAATACTGAACAGACGTCTAATAAAAGCTACGATCACCGCTTTAAAAACAAAAAATATGAATATCATCCACAGAATAGTGTCAACAAACTAATTATAGGCGAGGAGTCTCAGTGACATAATAATATTTGTTATCCATACTCCATACAGATAAATAAAATTGAAGTGTCTGTTTGTAATATCAAAATAACAGCTTTTTACTAAATGCATATGAAAGTATATACGGTACCTACTACAAAACAACCATTTTTCAAATTTTTGTCTGTCTGTCTGTTTGTTCCGGGTAATCTCCGAAACGGCTGGACCGATTATGACGGGACTTTCACTGGCAGATAGCTGATGTTACAAGGAGTAACATAGGCTACTTTAATTTTAGAAAAATAATTAGGGGTCCGCGCAAAAAAATAAAAACCATGTAATCCAAAATCTCCACGCGGGTGAAACCGCGGGGCAGCAGCTAGTCTATACTACGTGAGCTTAAATTGGTATGTTATCCCGAAAAGGGGGTCAATGTACTTCAGGAGGTCAACAACATTTGTTTTAGATTTGTTTAAATTTAGAATTTTTCATTGAAGAAAAGGCATTTTTAAAGTTTACGTCAAAATTCTACTACAGAACTTCCGGGTAGCCCTAGGTCAGCTGATTCACTTGAACTATGTTCAACTTTGACCAATGATAAAGTTGATTAGAAGAGACATAAAAAATCCAGAAAATGCCGCGCACTTCCGGTTTGAAGTTTTTTCTGGTTTTTTTTGTGGTAATTTTGAATGACGTTTTTCCAAGGGAGGTTCTCACAACTTGTCGGCAACCATGGTCCTAATTACCCCTTCCGTATAGGTACGTACCAATTCAATCTCATCCTGTATTTATTGCCCGTGGATGCAAGTGCCATGAAGTTGGCCAAGATGGCGTACAATGGAGGAGGCCTATGTGCAACTGTGGACGTTTCCCGGTGTTTGATGAAATTGTCCCACTACTCTTTTTTCAGTGAAGGTTACATAGTTTCCTTTGAAAACTGATAAAATCATAATCGCATCCAAGGTGTGATTTTCGAGTTTTACGTTTTTTATTCCAGATACCACCTGGTGTGAAATGATGTGGTCAAAGTTGGTAAACGAGCTAAACCCAGAAAGGCTAGAAAACTGTAGTTTATTTCAGCATTCGAAATCGGAACTGAACTATCACCGCTTCAAAACTCATATTATATTATTGAACACCTTGACGCGTAAATAAGGAAATAATATATTAGAAATATTTTTCATAAAAGTGAGTTTTTTTTAATATTTTATAGGCTTGCGTTACTGGCATAATTTATTTACTAGCGAAGTGATAGTAGGTATATCTTACTATATTATCTGTTTTGGACAACCTGTGTACAAAATATTATAACCATTTATTAAATACACCAAATAATTAAAAATTGAAACAAAAGTATATAGGCTTGCGTTTGTCCACTATCTCACCTGGTGGTAAGTGATGATGCGGTCGACGATGTAGCACGCTTACCTAGAAGATACCTGTTCGCTCGTGACTTGAAAAAACCCAGATTATAACGATCAGGAAACACAGACTCGGGCATAGAGTTCCTTAGCGGTACGCTAAGAAGTGGAAACGAATAATGCAACGATAAAGTCACTGCAGAAGGTTAGGTTTTATAATGTATCTTCTTCAATGTTTTGATAAACGGTTTGACACTATAAATAGGACGAACCGAAGAACAATTATTGACACACCGCCTCTTCCAGTACCCTACGTATCGCGCGATCCAATTTTAAATGTCAGATAGATAATTGTGCAACGTTTTGGCGACCGATCAACGCTGTTTCGGCGGTAGACCTGTCTTCCAAGAGCACCGAACTGAAATACTTCAGTCTCTCCGTTCACGCCTCCTGCTTGTAACAAGCCCGGCAAACGCGACGCGGTTAATCGATGAAAACGCTTTAGCCGATTCCCGAAAAAAAAAAAACAAAGCAGTATTATTGTGTCGTATTCCCGCCACAAATTGACCTGTTTTTTTATCAGTGACAAAATGATTTTTAAATAGTCGTCTTGTGTTCTTGGTTTTATTTAGTGGAATTAATTGGATTAATCGTTAAAATGGAGAGGAAAAGGTGATATAATTGAAATTATCATTGATGTTTAATTTTTCTTGCTTATATTTTATTACTCAATGAATTCAGCCATAATATATTAATTATTAATATTGACTTGTTGATTAGAGTTATCAGTTATGTAAAATGTCATCAAAGATTTTGCTTTAATCATTTAGGCAGGCTGTTTAGTTCACTCGTACACGTTGACAAAACACTCGCATGCACACTTCGCTAGGTACGCATACCTTCGTAAGGAGTACTAATTGTTCATTTAAAAATAAGTATCCTAGGTATTCATTCATCTGCTACAACACAAGTGGTACCTATCGTTAGAATACCAGAATATAAATGGGAGCATAATAATAAATCATTTTTATATCGGCCATCCACGTTATTATCGTTGATGGGCAACTAAGATTGTTATTAGTGTTTTTGTATCACGATATCTAACTATTTAAAATACACTAAACATGTCAGTCATTACTCATTATATTACTAACACAAAAAGGATTATTTCTGTTTTTATTCTCTATACTCACTATAGGTTTGTGTTTGACCAGCACTATTTTCGAAGGCAGTATACCTACGTCTCAAGTCCAGCTGCAAAGAAATAGGAATTAAAAATGATAATGACTGAAGTCAGAGTTCATTTTTGGTTCTCACATTTTGGTAAAAATCCGTAAAAGTTTATAATATAAAATATTTGACATTGACATCACTTTCCACTTTAAGCTGCAACATAAACGAAATATATCTTCATTGACCTGCAAGATGAAAAGTGTCAATAGCCCGAAAATCATACATAATTTAGGTTTTTGTAAGCTACCTTTATTCATAGCTAAAAATCGTAATGTAAAATCACGGTGACACAGGTCGGTCTAGTTCAATAATGCGTCAGAACGCAGACATTTACCTTTATTCCGTTTGGTAGCCTATAAGTACCTATTATACTCAACCCAAAATAGGTACTCACTTGTAGAAACACAGCTATTTCATAGCTAACACGTAT
Organism: Crocallis elinguaria; assembly: GCA_907269065.1. Lineage (NCBI taxonomy): Eukaryota > Metazoa > Arthropoda > Insecta > Lepidoptera > Geometridae > Crocallis > Crocallis elinguaria. The sequence goes on along the minus strand of OU026079.1, from coordinate 1,280,345 downwards.
ATTACTTACATTAATCACTTTAATTGACAAGTCATTCTCACAATTGCAACCTTCAAGTCGGTGATCAACAACTCTAAACAAAGGAAATAATAGCACCCGTACAGTACCCGCACAGTACCTATTATAAAATTAAGGGTTATGTAGATGACAAGGATGCATGGAGGCAAACAGCTCAGGAGCCTCCTGGCGACTACTAAATTTTAAATTGTTAGTTGTTAGCATTAGAATCATTGTAAAAAACTACTTTTTTTTAAAAAGAATGCCGTGACGAGTTTCTTGCCCTTCTTCTTGCTCGGCCTATACCAATTTGGAACGGGCACGGTGGGTTTCTGGAAGATTCGTTGACTTTGAGCACGGATTGGGTCTGTTGGTGTCTTTGTCATTTATTATGTTCTGATAAAGACAGCATTAGTTTTAGTCTGTGATTCGGGTAGATGAATGTTGCAGAGGCCGGCTGTTAGAGTCATTTTAACTTTCATAAGTGCTCCTTTGGGGCCTATTTGAATAAAGACTTTTGAATTTGAATTTGAATTTGACCCGCAGTGTGCCGCTTACCGCTATCATATTGTCGTTCCACCATTCATAAAGTAGAACCACTAGTGCTGTAGTGTCATCTTGTAAAGCTTGTTAACAACAGCTCGAAATAATGTTCCGTCCGACGTTATTCCGCAAACTGAGCCTGGACTCTGCTGATGTCTCGGGGTATGGGCTTGACAGGAGTCGCCGTGCCTCCCTCTCCGCTGACCAGCGGAGGAAACTCAGTATGCTGAGGACCTCCAGCATACCTACGCCATTGACCCCGGTGAGCCACATTTACCATTTGGTACCCTGCCCCAGAAAATGCTGTCACCAGGTATAGTTTTGGTCCTGCGAGCCGCGGAAGTCAAGTGCAATGTGATCGCTGGAAATACGATGCGAGCCCATGAAGCTATTGATTGAAGAGGTTTTAGGTATACTAAATGTTTCCACATCTTGATTGGAGGTTGTACTCTTGTTTAGTTTCACCTACTGACAATCGTGATCTTTATTAGTGTACAATATGACAGTGACAGTAGAATTTTGGATGCAAGTTAAAGATTTTGAGTTGCTGTTCCTTAGTGCATTTAGGTATACATATCCTTGATAAGGCAATTTGGTTCAGCTACTTGCCGTATCCGTGTCATCTGACATTGAGTCTGACATAAATATCTGAACGAAGTCTGAATAGAAATCTGATAACAGACACCCTAAAACCACCTTATAAAAGAACTCTAGTCAGAATGATAGCTAGTAGAAATTATGATAGAAACAGATTGCAAGATATTTGCATCGATTGTATTGCACATGTCTTCATTTGTGGCTCTCCGTGTTGCTTTCAAGTAATAACTCAAATAACAACGTGTTTGAATTTGCGTATCGTAATAATATGTTTATTGTTGATAAACAAATACGTACTTGTACGCTGACTAAAACTTAAATAAATTGCGCTTTACGTAGGTACTATGTTTGTTTTCTTTAAACGATGATAATAGGCATTTAAATCTAAATTAGGTAGGTAGTTATTTCTAAAGACAGTTCATAAACCTCCAGGACAACCAAGGAGAAATCTTTTATTTGTGTCTTCTAAAGTCGTTTCGTTTTCGCTGGATTATCCATTGCTGTTACGTTTTTTTTGTTGTTTGTTTACGTTTTGGGGATCGATTTGGTAAGTAGATAAGAATGTTGAAGTTTTGATGAATGTTGTTTTTAACCGATGATACAATCTTCAACGTCTTCATGTACCCTTATAGCCTCGTTGCTAAAATTAATCCTATTTCTGCTGTCATTATCATTGCAGAATTAAAATAAACAAAACGAAACACTGACACGCGTTCTTTCCAAAGATTAATTCGAATTAAAATCACAACAACCATCTTTCGACACTTCCTAAATACGTCTAATGTAGGAATGATTGCCAGCTGTCAAACTGCTGTGTATCGAAGCGATACGTTTTATCGAATAGCGTTTAACCCAAATATTGGGCATTGGGCAGACTAAACATTTTAACGACGGTTTATGTAACGCTATAATAAGACTAGTGAGTGCAGGTGTACAATCGGAATTGTGCACTTGCACCTACTAACATCGACTGGTCGTCGTCCATCGTGCCACTATGGCATCCTACTAGTCCTTCCAATATTATAAACGCGAAAGCTTGTGAGGATAGATTTATGGATGGCGTTTGTTACTCTTTCACGCAAAAACTACTTATTTACTTGATTTTGATAAAATTTTACAGTAATATAGCTTATACATTACAATAAATAAATAAACGCTTACACTCATACCCGCACTAGGATTCCCTGTGTCGCAGGTGGCATGGACACACACAGATACACATCACAAACGTCCAAGACCCGAGAACAAACTTTATGCTTACACAAAATCTGCCCCGGCCGGTAATCGAACCCAGGACCCCTCGCTTTGCAGGCAGGGTTACTACCAACTTAGCTACGGAGCCGTCAAATACATACATATATACCATAATATATATAACCGCCAATAACATATATACTACAATTATTTATAAATATATATACTACTCGGGCGAAGCCACGGGCGGAAGCTAGTTATGCCATAAGATGAAATTGGCTCCTGTTGGGATGACACTCTGTGAAAGGACGAAGGCGGTGCCGATGACGTGAGCACGCAGGTGTTGGCTTTGTTAATAGACTAGGGTTTGACAACTTATTAAATTACTAGTGACGTAGGGTTTGACTACTATATATTACATCACTAGTGACGATGCGTATGGGTCCTCAACTATGGCCCAACAGCTGCACTCTATAGTTGGACTACCTCAGGATACATATTGAAAAAAAAAAAAACTTTCCAAGCGTTTCAATATTAGGTTATTATTCATGTGCTGATTGTAGCTACTAAGATAATAATATTATTGTATATACTATATATACGAGTATTATATTATAAGGCAGTAAAGTTTGTGAGTGTTTTCTTTGTTACGGCTAATCTCTGGAACTGCTGGTCTAATTCTAAAACATCCTTCACTAATAAGAAGACACATTATCCCCGAGTGCTGACATTTTATACTGAATGCACAAATGCGTGAAGCCGCGGGCAGCGTTTAAAAGTAATCAGAATGTATTACAATGTTAAGGTATTTGGAGTGTTACGGTAATAGATTGATCACAATCTATTGAGACTAACACCAGTCTACAGTATCTAAAATCAGTCACAAACAGACAGAGCCAAGCCAACACTTCACGCAAGCCGTTCATTATTTTGGCGCTCGGCCTAGTGTCGTTGTTAAATATCAAGGTAGCAAATTATTAGTTCACCAGCTCAGGATGTCGTAAATCCTTTTGCGCACGTGTTTTAGATGGATTGAACAGACTGTGAGATTGATAGTTTTGGTTAACATCTTCATTTCGTGGGTTCTAATTCAACCAATGGTCGGATCCACTCACTCGGTCGGCTCGCGCGTTGTGCCCGCAAACCTTATGCGTCAGCCGATTGTGCTGCCAAGTGCGTCTTGACCACCAACTAAGCTGAAGCAAAGCTGTCAATTTCGTAATCACTATAACTCTCTTATATAAGTGATTGGTACTTAAACTGGCAGAAGATGGTAAACTCTCTTAACAGAGAATTGGAATGGCTCTCAAGGACAGGTACCGGAACACTCAAATCAAAAATCAAATCAAATCAAATCATTTATTGCTCCTTACAATATTCTTTACAATTTACATAAAAATATATAAGTAATAATAATAAATAATAGGCACACGTATAGTTATCTATAATTTACAAAATATCACTATTTATTGTATTTAAGTAAATGTAGATATGAAATGACACTCCCTCAAAGCTATTTTAGTAAATGGCCTGCTGAAAACTGACAGCTTCACCCATTTGACGTCATTATCTGAAACCGAAATTCATTTTAGTTTTTCACATTTTGCTCCAGTTTCTCTGATTGAAGTCGGTTTTCGTATAAATAATACGTTGGAATCAATTTGCTATTTTTCAGTTACACGAGTTTATATCAGCTACAGGTACTTCCTCGACCTTTTAAACATTCCTTTGTAAGTTCAAGCTTTAGGTTCATATGAGTGTTTGTAAACAAACCTCGCAACCTGAACCCTAAGAATACTGTTGAGGGACTTCGCTTTTCGAGGCGACCCTAACTTTCGACCCTAACAACAAAAGTACGTAAGTATCGTGTTTGTTACAATGTTGATATATCATGATAACAAACCATACAATGTAATGTTAAACTTATGATAGGCTGGAAATTTGTAACACATTGTAACGCATTTAAATGGAAATTAATGAATTTTCCGAGTTTTTCCTTTAATTGTACAAATAAGACCACTTTTTGTACCAAATTTCAAGGCTGTAGAGATCTAGCTAAATCGCTATTGTAGATTTTGCGGCAAAAAAAATAAAACTATGAAGTACAATATCTCCGCGTGGGCAGCAGCTAGTTCACTATAAAATGCAACAAATGAAACTTAGGACGATTTGTACCAATATTTAAATGTATGGAATTTAGTTTTAGGATGGCCTAAATAGCAAAAGTTTCGTTGATACTAGCTACTTACATTTTAATTGCTTCCTGAAAAACCGCTTAGCTTCCCGCCGGTTGTTATTTGCGCCATCACGTAGTTTATAGTTTTATGAATCGGTTTTGTAGAACAATGTGTTTGTGTCGTGACAAATTTAGAGCAACCAGGGCCTGTAGTGACGTCAAGTGGCGACCTTTTTCGTAAACAGTGGTTTATTATTGGTTGCAATTTGTGAAAATATACGAGGCGATTTGTGTGCTTGGACAGCCGGTAGCGTAAGAGCTGAGGTGCTGAGTAATAGGTGGACTGGCTTGTGCCGCGACTTCGCTCGGTTGATTTAGGATTAAGTATCTATTAGGCTGCTAAGCTGTAAGCACAGCAAGCAACTGATTCATAAAAAAATATAGGAAGAAATAAATAAAAAAATATTGAAGCGTTTGTTTGTAACATCCAAATAACAGCTTTTAGCAGCTTACTGAGTTTATGAGTCTTAATACATAATGTCAAGCTGACGTGTTTTCGTAGTGCTTTTGCGTTTTAAAGTTCTGGGTGGCACTGCAATTGTTATGGGCTGACATTTTGCTTATTTTCAGGACAACGATCAGCTGGTCTCGTTACGGAATAATATAAAAATAGATTATTAGGCCTGAATTTAAGCCGCCAGTGCACCTTTATAGTAAAATGACCACAATGTAAATATTGTAAGGTTATTCCAGTTATTGCAGTGCCGCGCAGGCCTTTGTGTTTCAAAGTTTTGGGTGGTACTGCAATCGTTATGGGCCGGCGTTATGCTTACCATCAGGCAAACGACCAGCTCGTCTCGTTACCTAATAACATAAAAAAAATCCTTTCTGTTAGAAATAAACATTTTTCATTTCATTTCATTTTCAGTTATAATTAAAAAAGACCCATGGCAGTTTACAGGACCCCTCATAAAATGTTTTTAATTTACAAACACATTTCCCTAGCATTATGTATGACAAGTAGTTACCATCCTACGCGAAGACTATCATAGAACTACAAAGCAGTAAAAAGTGGACACACAAGTACTTTGTCAAAGTAGAACATGAATTTTGATATTTTGGTACTTGGTGAAATTTGAGAACGCTCATTGAGACCGAGAGCTAAACTGTTGATGGTTTTTTTATAGCTGAGCTTACATTTAACGAGTATGTTGACGGAAAACATCACACATGACAGGAGTTGTGACATCTTTTTGAGTCTAAATAAACATTCTAAATGGATACTAAAATAAAGTCACTGATTTACAACATATCTGTTGTTAGTGGGAGGACTAACTCTTCTGCGAGTGTCCGTTGTTGTTACCACCGCTTTGCTCGTGAAGTCTGCCGCCAAGCAGTAATGTGCAAGCATTACTGTGTTCCGGTTTGATGAGCAAAGTAGCCAGTGAAGTTACTGGGCCTATGAGACTTAATACCTAATGTCTCAGGGTAACGAGCGCACTGCAGTGCCGCGCAGGCCTTTGTGATTCAAAGTTCTGAGTGGCACTGCAATTGTTATGGGTCGGTGTTATGCTTACCATCAGGCAAACGACCAGCAAATCTCGTTACCAAATTGAATAAATAAAATATCTTCAGAGATAATTGACTATAGTTATGTATACGTGACCGCTTGTTCTTTTGTTTCCTAAATCGATTCCTAGACAAACGGCATTGCATTTACTTTGAAGTGATTAGGTATCTGCCTTACTCCGTGAAACGAACGTCGAAGCTTCGGCTGACGGATCGGCATTTTCCTACTATGAAAGACAAAATGTCAAGAGCGAACATCGAATTGAACGTTAGATCCGAAACACTTTCACAGTAGGAAAACTGCGATCCGTCAGCCGAAGCTTCGACGTTCGATTGACGGAGTAAGGCCCCAGGGGCCTTACTCTGATAAATCGCTATCGATAGTAAAACATGTCAAAGATGTAGGAGTTGATTCATGCGACCATGGTAACCATCATAATAACCTAGTAAACCGAGCTGTAAAACTTTGTTTACGCTGTAAAATTAGAATCGTTCCAAGCGAACGCCATTTTTCTAGGCCCTCACTCTAATCGAATTTTAATCCCCTTTGTTTATTTATTTATTTATTTTTAGTCTTCCCGTCGACGGTTACATCAATTTTTTTTGATGTTATTATGTAATGAGACGAGCTGGTCGTTTGCCTGATGGTAAGCATAACGCCTGCCCATAACAATTGCTGTGCCACCCAGAACTATGAAACACATAGGCCTGCGCGGCACTGCAATGCGCTCGTTACCCTGAGACATTAGGTATTAAGTCTCATAAGCCCAGTAATTTCACTGGGTTCTCTGCTCATCAAACCGGAACACAGTAATGCTTGCACACTACTGCTTGGCGGCAGACTTCACGAGCAAAGCGGTGGTAACAACCCAGACGGACACTCTCAGAAGAGTTAGTCCTCCCACTAACAAAACACATACAATACAGTCATATACAATATATAATCGTACCTATCTATATAAGAGAATCACAGCATGGATTAAAACGTGTACCTACTACTTATATGAAGCAAATAACAATAACCGAGAAGGTATATTGAAAATTGACAGGAACAATAATTGGCAGAAAGACCAATAACGATTTTTATTTTAATTACCATATGAAAATAGCGTATGAAAAGTGTTTTCCGCCTTTTAAATAGTGCGCCGTATTTTCCACAATTGTCATGTGAATTTTTAATGTTATCTACATTCTATTTTGATCAGCAATTCACCTCAGAACATGAACTTGGCAAGCGTTGTTGTCTAGATGTCATGGAAATATAAAGTTAAAAGGGAAATATGGTTTCAGAAATTTTCATACCGTGAATCAAAAAATTTTCGAGAGATGATAGTTAGATATTCACAAAGAAAGAAACGGAGAACCTCAGTGCTTTACCAGACGGCGGATTTTACCAGACTAGATATAATTAATAAAATTAATAATAAAATAATTAACCTAGGAATTATTCTATAAAGTTCAAAATAAATCTAGGTGTCGGATTTTGTAACAATTAAACGAAAAACCTTAGTAAATAAACAGGTCGAGTTGAATAATTTTCTCGTTTTAAAAAGTAAATTAATAGATAATTTATGTTAGTGTATTTTTGCAACCAAAATAATTGAAACGAAAATCTTGTTATCCGAAAAAATGGCCTAGAAAAATACCTAGGTACAGTCAGCGGTGCAAGTTGAGAATAATTCTAAAGTAAATAATACTACTTTTCAATTGATTTAAAATGTCTCGCTACCTCAATTTGTGTTACAGCTTATATGGCTCAAATAAAAAGTGTTTAAGGAAGTACTCGTAATCATTGTAAACGGCTCAATAGTTTCAAATTGTCAAAGATCAACAAAGATAAAAAATAGTTTAACTAAACCATCGTTTAACACTGTTTTCTAATAAGAGCCTATATGTAGAGCTTTAGGGGTACTTACCATGATACCACAAAAAAAAAAAAACACTTTTAGACACTTTACGCCTGTATAGCTAGACAGCGTCTAAAGATAAACGTCAAAATTGATTAGAAATTTCACAACAGAATTGTGTTAGACAAGGGTTAGACATTACTTAAATCAGGATTTGTTGTTGCTCATATTTAAACACGCGACTAAGGCATGTTTAGGAGTTAAACACAGGTCTAAAGTGAACTTAATTTTTTTGTGGTAAGACCGTTAAATCTTTGCCTAATTTGATCAAATTTAATTCAAAATATGACTAACTTTTCGTTTAAATATTTTACCATGTGTAACTATATTTTGACGCTGACTTTACCCAGGCAATTAATTGAAATGAAGACACTTCTATAGCCGCACTGCAAAATAGTTTCATGTTAGTTTTTCTCGACTCGGTGCTCTTTACGATTACGATGATAAGTTTACAACGGTGAAAACTTTACGACACTGTGTTTATTATTATAAATTATGTGACATGGAGCCGGAGGTAATAATCACATCATCCAGCTAATGCACCGTGAAGATTCTGCCTCGGTTTTAATGCTCAGTCGTTATTCGTTTTTAATTCCTGTAGTTCAGTCCCAAAGCTTAGGTTATGTATCTACAAATTCTGTGGTATTTACTTACCTATTTACATTTATACATTATACAAATAAATGAAATTGAAGTATCTGTTTGTAATATCAAAATAACAGCTTTTTACCAAATGCATATGAGAGTATATACGATACCTATAACAAAACAACCATTTTAAATTTTTGTGAATGCTACCAGATAGATTAGTACCTAATCGAATGGGTGACGACTGGTAGCACGGTAAGAAGTAGAACAGAGCGCTACCGTCACCACCATGTCTGTTCCGTTGATTGTTATAGGACCAGGGCCGGATTAACCATGTCGGGGCCCGGCAATGCACGTCTCGGCGCCCTTAGGCAATGCACGTCTCGGGTCGCCTTTTATAACCATAGTAATATTATGCTATAATAGTTTGAAATTCGTTCTGAAGTGTACTAAAATATGACGATATAATATAAAAAAAACAACGCAATATTGATATTTAGTCATTGAGGGTTTGTTACATACAAATCATCAAATTTAATTTTCACTTGAAGAAACATTTTCAATTTTTTTTCGCGGGTTGCGGGGCGCCTTATCTGCGTTGGGCCCCTAGGCAGTTGCCTACTTTGCTTTATGGATAATCCGGCCCTGAATAGGACATTAGTCGTTTAGCTTTGTCGGAGGTGTTCAGGTGGCCTAAATTCAGGTACCAGCGCGTGGGACGGAGACTAAATTTCCCCTCCATCATAGGGTAAGCGAAGAGGCGATGAGACCGTTTAGCGATTTTGCTCACGTTGTTGCGCGTATGTATAAGATCTTGTTAGTGGTAGGACTAACTCTTCTGCGAGTGTCCGTCTGGGTTGTTACCACCGCTTTGTGAGTGAAGTCTGCGCCAAGCTGTAATGTGCAAGCATTACTGTGTTCCGGTTTGATGAGCAGAGTAGCCAGTGAAATTACTGGGCTTATGAGACTAGATACCTAAGGTTTCAAGGTAACGAGCGTACTGCTGTGCCGCGCAGGCTTTGTGTTTCAAATTTCTGAGTGGCACTGCAATTGTTATGGGCCAGCGTTATGGTTACCACCAGGGAAACGACTAGCTCGTCTCGTTCATAAATAGCAAAATAAATAAATATATGCCTGAATGTTTCAGGTTGATGCTCAAGAGTTGTGTCAGTCGAAGCTCTTGGCATTGCAACTGTTTTGATGCGATGATGGCTCTTTGGTGCGTTTGATCACCGATCGATAGAACAATTGTTGAAACTGAGCAAGGTGGTATTTTCAATCTAGTGCTCGCTAGGCTAGCTACCTTGCACCAGTTGAAAAGTTGGCACTTGACAGTGAGTTCTAATATAGGTATAGCAAAGTCACCGTCTTCTGCGCGCCGCGAGATAATAGTCCAAGAACCTACTGTGTATAAAAAAGAAAAAGTAAGATGAATGACCATTGGCTTGTTTCTCTGGCTTATTTTTTCCTATACGAGAGGAAGCGAGATAAAATAATAATAATATCTGTGGATGTTGTTTTGAAATACAGTTTCCGAATTCTGGGATCGTTCCACGTTACGGCCCACGTCTGTCTGTTCCCAGTCTGACATTGAGGTTTGCGTGTTTGCGGACAATGCATCTAACTTCAAAGAGAATCAACATTTTGATGTGCCATTACAATTTGTGTACATTGTCGTTTACGATCGATGCTGCCCTCGCTTTTATTTTTATCTTCGATGAAATAGTATCAATTTGTTGTTACACATCGGAGTATTAGTAGTAGGTACCTATTAATATACAACACATCTACGAATAAATAATTATTTGTTAGGAGCAACACATACATTATTATGAATTCATCTGCCCAATATACTTGGTCAAGTGCTTTGGTAGTTGGTGTGAGAATGCTTATTGACTGAGAGCAGTGATGGTTTTTTTAATGTATATATATAGCTGAGGTTACATTTTTATTTTTTAAGTTGTTTGGTAATGAGGCGAGCTGGTCGTTTGCCTGATGGTAAGCATAACGTCATAATAATTGCAGTGCCACCCAGAACTTTGAAACACAAAGGCCTGCGCGGCACTGCAGTGCGTTCGTTACCCTGAGACATTAGGTATTGTCTTATAAGCCCAGTAATTTCACTGGCTACTCTGCTCATCAAACCGGAACACAGTAATGCTTGCACAATACTGCTTGGCGGCAGACTTCACGTGCAGATTTAACGAGTATAATGGAGTACCACAACGACCGAATTTTAGGCCTTTGATATCTAGTTTTACTACCTAATCTATAAATTGAAAAGTGACAGTTACGATTCGATCCATACTTTTTTATATCAATGAAATAAATAAAAGTCGTGCAAATGTAATAGGTAATTAACCTAATTTTCAAATTTGACACATATACTCGTATATTTTTATCGGTAGCTCTGATCATTTGTTTACTACGTTACGCTAGTTACAAATGATCCAGGCAAAACATAAATATAATTAGACCGTACAGAATCATATGCGAGTATTGTTTTTTAAACTGCCATTTTCATCAACACTTATTATAAACTAGCTTCTGCCCGCAGTTTTCACTCGCGTTCCCACAGGATCCGTGCATTATTCCGGGATGAAAAGTAGCCTATGTTACTCTCCGGTCCATAAACTATATCTATACCAAAAATCATGTCGCTCCGTTGCTCCGTTACTGCGTGAAAGAAGGACAAACCAACAAACCAAAAACTCAACAAACCATGCAACAAACACACTTTCGCATTTATAATATTATGAGGATTAGTAGGATTATCACTAGAAACGGGATATTTACCATTAATATTATTTGATTTGAGTTTCAGATATTTCGGCACTGTTGCAAATACCATAATCAAGGGAGAACTCGGTTCTCCGTAAAATATTATTGTCAGTTAACACATGTTTAAATTGTATTTATGTAAAGATTTTATATTAAAAAATTAAGAAATAGGTATACTAATGTTACCTGATGAAGTTCTAAAAGACCTTAATTAAGATTAGGTATATCTATTGCCACCTATCTATAAAGCTCCTGATCTGTTTGCCTCCATGCATCTTTGTCATCTACAGAATCCTTAACTTTACATACGACGTTATTCTTAAACTTTACGTTTAAACTTTCCTTTGATGAGCAGAGTATCCAGTGAAATTACTGGGCTTATGAGACTTAATACCTAATGTCTCAGGGTAACGAGCGCACTGCAGTGCCGCGCAGGCCTTTGTGTTTCAAAGTTCTGGGTGGCACTGCAATCGTTATGGGCCGGCGTTATGCTTACCATCAGGCAAACGACCAGCTCGTCTCGTTACTACCTAATAACATAAAAAAAAAGTCTTACCACTTACTGAACGGAATACACAAGCAATCAAGGGTAAAATTACATAACAGCTGTCCCGCTGCGCAGGCGCTTCAAATTGGATAATGGCTCGAGAGAACATTTTGTCTATTTATAACTACACTCGACATTATGTCGTCTCGGTGAGACTGCAAAAATATACCTATAGTCTGGCAATCTCAATAGCAGTACGCTTGAGGTATGTGGGAGGAAATATATATTGACATAATAAATAATAAAAAAAAAAACGAGTCCGAGTCGGATTCGCACACCGAGGGTTCCGTACAAACTTTTATATAAACAATTCGTCCATCGCGAGTATCGTTAGGTTATTAGCTATACATTCACCAAAAAAAGTGAGATGTAGGTACCTACTTACTACCTTCAAATTTACGCAATAAGACATTGCTTCTTGCCAAATTTAATGATTCTAGGTCAATAGGAAGTATCCTATAGATTTTGATTCTCGGCCTTGACAGGCAGACAGACAGATGGACAACGAAGTGATCCTGTAAGGATTCCTCTTTTCCTTTTGAGGTACTGAGGTTTGAATCCTAAAAAAATGTTTTCAATAACATACATTAACATAGCAAATATACCTAGTGGTGTATAAAAATAATTAACAGTAAAGTTCAGGGATACGCGCCAATGCCGTATCACCGGTTGGAGTTCCTCGTAATCCTGGTTGCCGAATGAAGATTGAACTTGTATCTCAGGATCCGGAAGCCATACTTTTATACTATTAGGAAGAAACACACGTTTTAATCTGCGAACAGTAATTTATTGCCACGTTTAGACTAAGACGACCAATTCGTGCGACCGGTGACACTACGACTGACGTGTTTAAACTAGGGAGGGGGCGCGTGTCGAACTAGTGTTGCACCCCCCTCGTTTGTGAACCAATTATCTTCCTAACAATACATATTAATTATATGTTATTTAAATGTATTTATGAATTCAAATAAAAATCCATGCATACATTCTTCATTTAAATCGTAGAAGTTTCTCAACATTGTAACAAACAACTTGGGTACAATAACATCTCGAATCGCGCTGGAAATACCCCAGCTTGTTTAAAGGCAATTACGGGATGTCTCCTGCGGAGTCCTAGTCTAAATATAGCTTGGGTACTGTTGGGTAATCTGTTCTGCGGAGGCCGGCCAAGCCCCCCGGTCAACGTAGCTTGATGGGACAAAGAGTAGGTGTTAGATGGGTTTGAAACAGTTCAAATTGAGAGGTTCCCTCTGGATTATAACAAGGACATATTTGTTTTTTTACAGGCGAGCTAATTCCTTTTTGGCGGTTGGCGTCATGGGTTGATGAGACAAAAACTAGGGAATTGATAGGGTGTAGAACTGTTTGGATGAACTCCTATGATGATTTCTCGGCTATTACTTCAACTGATCCCGCTTGGACTGTACTTGCAGGGTCAATAGACGCTTATTTTGAATTGGTATATATACTGGAAACGTTGACAAATTTTGTAATTTCTACAGACACGGAGAAAAGTTTTTGACAAAACATGACAGCGCAGCATTGCGCGGCGCGGTACGAATAAAAGCTAAAAAACACTATAGATTTTGAAAACACGAAATTTTTGATTGATAATAGGCTTTGTGCTAAGGCCGTATCTTTTTGTTGCGACAAACTAGAATAATGTATTTTATGAAGCTGTATGAAGCTTTTGGGCTGAGATGTAGGTATACGGTATTAATAAATCCCAACTTGAAACTGGTCGTTCTTTTAGAGTCCTGTTAGATAGACAAGTTTAAACGTACACCAGAAAGACATTGTCGCTCCTAAATAGGAAACAGACTTGACATCACCTCTGATGCACATCTGCACAATTGCCTATCAAGAGCCGCCCACGCTAAATCACTGCTTTGGATCTGCCCATCGGCCCATGAATAGCGCTACATGTGACCTGAGTGACCTACTCGACAGATCGAGATTGTTCTTTCTAGGTCTATCTACTTCCTTCGCATTTGTCAGTCTGGGACGTGCGAGACAGTGGGAGGCAGGAAAAGTAGTAGGTAGGTAGACATTACCTAGTAACTTTAACCTCTTGAAATTTCATACGTACCTAACAGTTATAAGTTTATGACTCGTTATGTAATTTGTGGTATAAATGATATCCCATGTTGTTTCTCGTGTTTCTAGCAAGTGTAACCGCAAACCGATCTCGTCTTATGTCACTATAATTATATACCCTAGATTACAAATTAAAGTAAAAAAAGCCAAAAACTTTCTCAATTTTTTTAGGAGTATAATACCTACCTACGATGTTATATAGAGTTATTAAATTACTTAAACAACTTGATAAGAATTTGATTGAATAATCAATAACATAAATTACCTATAGCACGTAAAGAATTCCGTACCTATCTAACTTCGTATTTCATTAAATTAGGATTGCTATTTAAAAGTCCCAAGATCAAGGAGGATCGCAAAGTCAGTGCTCGGTATGAGGTAAGGATTCTATCGACATCCTATACATCCAATCCCGTTCAGGTATTTAAAAGTTATGGTGGAGGAACTCAAATATATACATACATGTATGCAAAACATTACACTCGTTTTTTTGTGCAGTCGTGTAAAAATTCACGTTGATCTATTGCTCCGTTACTTGCTGCGTGAAAGAAGAACAAACTAACAAACCACAGACATATTACAAATCTGTGCAACAAACACGTTTTCGCGTTATGTTAGTGGGTATTGATTTATGGAAATAAAAATATAGAATCACGCTTCAAAAACATAAAATACTGTAAACACTAAAACCGTCTCAAAACCAATTTTATTCAAATTGAAATTGCGAGTTGGATTAAACTGACTGAAATACATTACGTTTTCATTCCCGAAGATTCGTGTGGTGAAATTCTTCGGAGTCAGTTGTTTACAAACAGCAGCGGCGCCAAGCGGTCTACGCGAGAACTAATACGGTCTATTTCAGGTCGCTTCAGTTTTCGGATTATCTTTCAGGCGATTTCCGCTCGCGTAATGAGATGGCGCTAAAACAAGGTTTATGAACTTTTCAGAAATACCTAACTCTAGATGAAATTAAATACGACGAAGAATCGTCATGCGTCCGTACGACTATTAATTCATGTCGTGTCGTAGTATTGTAAGAAACGTTAACTTTTTTGTTACATAGGGGCAGTGTAGACGCTTATGAAAACGTACGTTTGCTTGTAAGAATAACAACGCTTTTGCGTCAAGCGCGGATTTCGTGATACTCGAAATGCGCGCTTGACATAAAAGCGTTGTTATTCTGACAAGCAAACATACGTTTCCATAAGCGTCTACGGTCTATAAAACGTGATAAGGCATCGTTGGGCAACTATTACGAGTAGAAACCTGGTATAAACTGTAATCTCTTCCAATTCTTCAATGACAGCTCTTTATCTAAGTTGGTAGTACCTAACCCTGCCTACAAAGCGAGGGACCACGGGTTCGATTCCCGGCATATTTTGTTTAGTGAGAATAAATTTTGTTCTCTGGTCTTGAATTGTGTTGTGTATCTGAGTCCATATCACCTGCTACAAGGAATCCTAGTATATATAGGGATAGGGGTATGAGTGTGTACGCGTTTATGTTATGTTTAATTTCAATTAGGTACTTAATTAGCATTCCATAATGTTATAATGATATTAGCAACGTACAGTATAACAATTACAATAGTTCAATACGGACCCACAGCAACCAGAAGAGAAGACGTATTATTTTAATTTGGGGATATAGTAACATAATTCATTATTAAACAAATTTTATCGGTTAGATATGTCGCGTATATTTTTACTATTTTGATTCCTGACATTTTAAACCCATCGCAGTTTTCGTGGTCGCTGGGTAGACTAAATATGGTACATAAATATAATTCACATCTTATATTATTTTTCTGCTCAACAGTGCACTTAAAAATATACTAAAGTTATTGCTAGAGACACACGTCCACTACGCATTGGTCAATTGGTACTTAGTATTAGTAATTCGCGACGGAGTTTGACGAGTAAACAAAAAAATCTGTTGAACTCTGTCTCGCTCAACCACTTTACCACCACCCACATTCTATAATAGAATTGTCTTGTTCCTGTCTTCTCCGTATTAATATTTCCCACTAAGTGGCCCGCCATGCCCCTCAGGTGCGCAGCAAGGAAGTATTGTAATTACCGGTGACCCAATTACTATCCGCAATTGAGTTCTACCGCTCGCGCTTGTTGAATGTCTTTACCGTGGCTCTACGGTAGAATCGCGGGTCGACCCGGGAAACGGTCTTGGAGATAGTTTTAAAAGTAGTTACTTAGTGTGTTCTTCATGTTCAATAAATACGGCGTCGTCTATTATTATATGACTGTAATAATAAATAGTTGATCAAGATCTTATAACTAAAACCGGACTACGAGAAACTTACATCCGCACATAGCTATAATGCTTTTATTATATTATTTTAAAGTATCGTCCATTTGATACTCTATATAATCCCAGTTTTAAATATCTACTTTTTCTCCCATTTATTATAATATTTTATATTACACCTTCCTTTGCGCTGAATATACTAAATAGATAGATAGATAACACTTTATTGCAATATAAGGAGAAAAAAAATTACAACATCTCTTACAAATTAGTACAATCGGCGGCCTTATCACTAAGCAGCGATCTCTTCTATCTTTCTATTGCATATTATACAGGTTAATTGGCATTATAACGTTATAGTACTTGTGTCATATTATTTTAAAAAACCTAGTCTCTTTTTAACCGACTTCCAAAAAAGGAGGAGGTTATCAATTCATCGGGTTTTTTTATGTTTGTTACCTCAGGTCTCGGTCATTTATAAACCGATTTGGAAAATTCTTTTTTTATTTGAAAAGGTATACTTTCAGATCGGTCCCATAGAAATTTCATCAAAATCGGTTCAGTAATTTGTCACTGAAGTCCGTTCGTCACTTTTTTAAAGCAATTTTTAAAAACGTAAGGGAGATTCTAGGTACTCGAAAAATCCTTAAACAATATTCCTTCTAATTAACCAACACATCCCTTGAAGTACAAATTCATAATATACCTACCTACATAATATTATGTTGTTGCTGAATTACAACAACAACACAGCTCCACAGGCGCTCTATAAAAGCTTACAAATTGATTTATCAGTTAATAGCATTGCCCTGGAAGCTTCACCATAATAATACCTACATTAGATAGCTAAAGTACATCTAGATTGTATAGGGGCACTCTAAATTAGCAACCCTGGGGACATTAAAGTCTATTTTTTAAAGTGTTTAATAATCTAAGCAAATAAGGCGGATCATCAACCAATGAGATAAATAGTAATCGGGTATCCAATCAATGACACAAAATAAATAGTCGGATCTCCAAGCAGTGACATAAATAGTGATCGGATCTCTAACCAATGACACAATTAGTGATCGGATCTCTAACCAATGACATAATTAGTGATCGGATCTCTAACCAATGACATAATTAGTGATCGGATCTCTAACCAATGATACAAATAATAATTGTGATCGGTGGTTAATGACATTCTATTTATGTTATTTGTTGGCAACTCACCATATTTGTTTACATTATTAGACACTTTAAAAAATATACCTTAGCCACCATGGCTTGGCCAGTGCCTTTATTTTTTGCTATAATAACTATCGGTAGTTGAAAACAGGTTTATCTCCTAAGGAGTAAAACAACCAAATCGTATTATTTCTTTTCTAAGTTTTTTTTTTAATTACACTAACATTTGCATTTCGAGCAACGTTTGTGTATTTTGTGGTTTGACACCACGTCTTCTTATTTATTGTTACAGACTGGAATATTGACTATTATTATAAAATTATAAGATTACTATTATAAGATTTTCTTATAGAACTTAAAAAAATTGCACTAAGAGCTAAATTGAATATTTTTTTAATTAAAAATTTTATAAAATTTAATTCGATTTTATTAAACTTTTTTACATAAAACAAATAATAATTAAAACTACGCCTGATAAAAAGTAAATTATAATTTCAATATTATTAACGTCGTATACTTTCATATATATTCAAATACCTATTACCACCATGATTATTATCACCATAACACATTATCACTTCTTTTTTCATGCAATGATTTAAAATGAAATGATTTAAGCAAGCAAACTGTTTAAATTGTCTTTTTTCAACATATTACGTGTTTCCATCGTGATAAACTATTGAGTTTTCCACTTACTGTGTCGATGTGTATACTTGCTATAAGATGGATATTTTAAGGCCCACCGTTCACAAAAGGATTGTAAACGCTGGTGATTTTTTTACAATACTAGACTGTCGATTGTACCTAGTGGGCCAAAGTAGGTACCTAATAATTAATAACAGAAAAAAATGTAAGTGACGCATTCTCAAGAACTATGCCGATGTTATACTATATTATAAGTATAAGTGACTTATTAATTGACGCATTAAGGAATAACAAGAATTATTTTATTGGAATGTTGTTTGTTTTTTTAAATTATTACTTACATTAGTATTTCTTATAATAGTAAGTGACGAAGTAAATAGGTAGGTCGAGGCGAATTGACAGATTTTGCACGGCACGGCACGCATTACGCTTGCACCATGAGACATTAGTTCCAAAGTCTCCAACACCCCCTAACTTTGCTGACTACTGGATATATTACGCTTTTTATATTTATATTATGAACTTTTGTAACATGAAATACTACTTAAAACTTAACATTTAGAGTGTCAGAAAATCGCTACCCGTTCTAGAGTTTTCACCCGCAGTTGTGTGATGTACCTCTGATATACGGCTTCCCTCGGCCACAATAAGATTCCTCACTGCACTCCCGCCACTCCAGGACTGTGCTCGCGTCAGAAGCTCGGAACTCGTCATTCATTCAAAGCGATAAAAGTTATAGTAAACATTATTAGTTTCAATATGGCGGAGACGGACGAAAAAGGCGTACAGGTATGTTTAGTGATAGTGTGTTTTGAAGTAGTAGAAGTTTCTTCGATGCCAATAATTTTGAATTTGTAGTCTCTCCAAGTTATTCTCATTCATATTTATATTTTTATCGTTCATTTTGTTGCCTAAAATAGTCTTATGGTGAATCCCTATTGTGATATTAATGGAACGAAAATTATTTATTACAGCTTGATCTTTATTAGGAACAAACTAGATTAACCTTTAGCAAACTGAAGCTATTATTTCTAAAAATAAATTAAACTTAGGTCAGATTTCACTTTTGTATTTTTACTATAAAGTACAAGCTTACCAAAGCCAGCTGTACATACATACTTAGGCATACCTACAAGTTGTTTGTTAGTTCCGGGTTGACCCAAAAAATAAGGAGGATTATAACGAAGCGGTATTTTCATTGTTGTGAACCTTATTCTCAGACCAAATGTAGTTATTTCTTAGTTCCCGAGTTTTATTAATATTGATATTATAAAAAATGCAACTAAATAGGAAAAATTTGTGACCTTTTCCAATACTTTGGATATGAAATAATGTAAACCGTTACTATGAGGACTAGAATTACCTAGAAAACACTTTGAAATGTATGTTGATCTCAGAGAAAAGACGCCCGCCCTAAACTCATAACTCTAAAGTTAAGGCGGTGCCGCTTATAACCAGTTCTTTTTATGTGGATGTATATTTTGTAACTCTATTTATTTTTATACAAAGTATGTTTATGATAGTCGGTGTGAATTTATGTAGTGTCTAGAAAATTATTAATATCTACACTTATTTTGAGATATACTACTTTTAATGCAGCGTATGATTAACACTGCAAATATTATTACTATCATTTGCAATGGTCTCGAAAACACTGCAGTCTTTGAAACTCCATAGTAACTGATAAAAAGTGTGCCCTTATCGGTTCCGTTTGTAATAATCGTGAGAGCCTAATTACACATACATTATTGGTTAAAGTCAATATACAAAGAAGCTAAGATTAGAGATTAGATTAGGTGTACCGCAGGGATCAACACTGGGCCTCTTTCTCTTTTTAGTACTTATATATAAAAGACTTACCCCTTATGACAACCATAAAGTATTGGAATGTTAAGACCAATTTTTAATTTGAGTGTATATAAAGCTATACACACTATGCACATCAAGAATTTGTTTGTAACAGGCTATGTTCAACTGATTCAACTCAACTCTCTTAATCTAAATGAAGTCTCGTAACTCATAGAAAATAGCAACAAGTGTTAAAATATTATTACCTCTGACTATTTGCTTTCGAAATACTGGCAAGCTGTAACAGTAATAAAGAGCGTAGTTAAACGTAGTAGTTAGGTAGTTCCTAAACATCTCAATTCATGCCGGATGTGCCGTCACATGGTTGCTAGTCCGGTACCTAACCGGTAAAAACGTGGGTATATAGCTAATTTCTTCTATAACGTCCTACAACATTATTAAGCTGCTGTTTAGCTTTTTTCTTTGTGTGATTTTTTTTTTAATGTACATATTAGAAAATATTGTCTGGTTAGAATTAGCACTGCAAATCAAGGGAGCGTGCTGGGTGCATAATGGGTTTTCAATCACATGTCATAATAATGGTTAATCTATTTTTGTACCTAGATATGTTAGATGTGTTTAGGAGATATACGTACCTCTTTAATATAACTAATAGAAGATTAAATTAATCGAAAAAAAAATTAATCGACAACATCGTCGTTTAAGATCAGGCGAGATAAAAAAAACGATTTTTTTTTAAACATTTTATTGTTAAAAGGACTGTCCGTTTCGTACCTAACTCTAATTATCGACTATAACTCAGGATACCGTGCTGATAGGCATTACTTCTCATGACTTGCACTTATAGATTTCTTCCTAAGAGAGCTCAGGATAGATAGCAAATAAATATGTATCGTGGACATTATAGAGTAGGCACTCGACTCAACCTTTAAGCAATTTCGGAAGCCTTGGTTCAATCTTGAAAATTCCAGCACTAGGGACGGCATCGGCAATACGAGAGAAAATGAAGGACGCATGCCAAAGGTTGATGACCTTTCAAACTTATTTCCTTCGATAATCATTCCATTTTTTCGAAAACAGCTTCTTCTAAATCTATTCAGCTTGATTGAACTCAACTGTTTGGTTATTCTTTAATGGATATGTGTACCTAATCATCATACATAATATCAAAAATAAATACAAAGAATGATATAAGAATATGTTTATAAGTACCAACAGCAGGGATACAACAAGAGATGACAGTATTTTCTAGTTTTCCTTTCTAATTTGTCTCGGAAAGCGATTACGTGTACTTAGTGAGAGGTTGGGGCGGAATGGCCCAATTGACCCCACGGGACAGCAGATCGTTTCGTTCCACGCCGACTAAATTGGACAGGTATACACAAAAGGATAGGATTGTATGTAAGGAAAATATTCTGATATTGATTTGGCATTTACTTTTTTTGTGAGTATTGGACTATAGTGACAGTAGATGGCGCATACTTAGAGTAGAATGGCTTGGCTCTCAAAATTAGCAACCCATCTGGACGTATTAATAGATTTTTGGTGAGAGAGTAGTAGTAGTTAGTGATATTACTAGGCGCTGTAGACATAATAGTTGAAGGTATCGAGGGCGTTGCATACGTGCGTGCATACGTACGTACTTAAGGTTTTTTAGAATCTGACCAGCGGTCTCAGAGATTAGCGGTAACAAACAAACAAAACTATCTAAATAAATAAACAAATAAATAAATAAAAAAAACTCACAAACCTTACTGCTTTATAATATTAGTATATATACATCACAATAACACATTAGACTACAATTTGTACCACACGGGCGAAGCCGTGGGTGGAAGCTATTATAGTATTATAAACGCGAAATTTGTGAATAGATGGATATTTTTGTTACTCTTTCACGCAAAAACTACTAAACGGAGTTTGATGAAACTTTTCAGTTAAGCTAAATTTGATTTAAGGTGACGATGTGGATCAATAATGGTCATGGTTTATTTTAACAAATAATTGGTTTTATAAAATTAAAAAAAACCTTAATTTTGTCCCAGAATACCTAGATTATAAAGCTTTTGTAGTATTTGCTTAATGTAGTAGGTCCTTATTATGTAGACACAGGTTATCCTAGTTTGGAGTCAGGATCTTACTCTATAATTTATTTTTTTAATATATTTAAGGCTCAAAATACATAGTATATAACAATTAAAATCCACACACTTACCTCATATAAATAATAAAATTGGGCAAAGTGATCATAGTGGCACGCATCACGAGATTTATTTAAGGAGTAGGTCGATGCGTCCAAATGAACTCATTTATGCTGTACATGTTCTACAGTCAGTTTCGCTTGATGTTATCGATTGCTGATTCTGATTTTACTTTGTCAAAGCAAATTCGCCATGATCCTTGGATACGTAAATTTAAATATTGGGGAGATTTGTTACCTGAATTAAGGAAACTGTACAACAGCCCGTTGCGTTATCGAGTAACATAATATGTTAGTAGACATAACATGCAGCCAATTCACCCAATTTTCAGATATTATATGCGGTCGAAGTCACGAATGTATGTAAGTAGGTTTGTTATAAGAACGCGTGACCGCGGTCACGTCCGTGAGCAAGGCGAGAGATGGATCAATATAGAGCAAGATATTACAACAGATTATGTACCTTATTTATATTTTTTTATGTTATTTGGTAATGAGACGAGCTG
Source organism: Crocallis elinguaria (assembly GCA_907269065.1). NCBI lineage: Eukaryota > Metazoa > Arthropoda > Insecta > Lepidoptera > Geometridae > Crocallis > Crocallis elinguaria. Next base: position 1,257,754 of record OU026079.1, on the reverse strand, counting down.
GTCGTTTGCCTGATGGTAAGCATAACGCCGGCCCATAACAATTGCAGTGCCACCCAGAACTTTGAAACACAAAGGCCTGCGCGGCACTGCAGCGCGCTCGTTACCCTGACACATTAGGTATTCAGTCTCATAAGCCCAGTAATTTCACTGGCTACTCTGCTCATCAAACCGGAACACAGTAATGCTTGCACACTACTGCTTGGTGGGCAGACTTCACGAGCAAAGCGGTGGTAACAACCCAGATGGACACTCGCAGAAGAGTTAGTCCTCCCACTAACAAAATATACTTCATATATCAAAATCTGATTAGTAATTTAGGCGCTGTGGTAGAACATACGTAAATACATACATGAGTATTAGTACGTCTGAGTGCCGCGCAAGCCTTTCTGTTTCAAAGTTCTGATTGGTACTGCAATTATTGTAATGTGCTGGCATTATACTTACCATCAGACAAACGACCAGTTCGTCTCATTATCCATACCTAAGTATAAAAATATACAAATATACAGAGACTGCTAAACACATAACCCTTCCTTGTGCATTTGTCGTAGTCAGGCAATAATTAAAACAGTATACTTCTCAAACTTCCAATTATTAACTTTCAGCGCTGCTCCTAACCAGATTGTGCATGTTTGTAAACAAAGCCTATTTCGAGACGGCGCGAATCTTCAGTTCTGAAGATTCTGTAGAACATTTTTTTAAATTTTTCTGGCGAATGGTGCCGATGACCGGGTGGTACCGCGAGTGAAGGACTTAAATAACGTTATTTTCGGGAGGATTTCTTAGAGGTGAAGGTGTTCTATCATTAGAACTAATAGTTAACAAGTGACTTTTAAAAAGTGCAGCGAACCAACATCAACGAAAATATCGCGTTGTTTGAAATTTCATCCTAGTATTTTTCCACCCTTGACGGTCTTGACGGGCGGTCTTGTTTAATAAAATTTATAAAATCACCACCCTTGATATATAACCCTACAGAATTAAAAAAAGAATCGTTTAAATCGGTCGAGAATTAACGGAGAAATCAAGTAACATCGCCAAAAAAAAAAACTCTCCGTCCACTTGATCCCCTGCAATAACACTGAGGGATTCAAATTCAACTTACAGACGAACTGAGAACCTCTTCCTTTTATGGAGCACGTTTAAAAATATACATGTAGAAATGTAGACAATTTTTTTTTTCAGAGGCAGTTTTTGCTCTATATTTATAAACTTTAAAATAAAATACTGCCTTCTACAGATGCTCAAAATGTCTCTTTGAATAGGTAAGAATACGTGGACCGAGGTCGTTCATCACCTGTAACTTCTAATAAGCGTCTGGAAAAAACCCCACGTTCAGTCACCAGGCCCCCCCAGTGGCACATCTTTTCGACTGCCTACAAAGGGAATAAATAAGCGTCCCTCACAATGGAACGCGTACTTCCTTCGTCTAAAGCTTTCCGCTGCTTGTACTGCCAACTCAGCTCCGGAAGTATTTTGTGTATGATATAAAAAGCCAGTTGTATGTTGGCAGAAGTTGCACCGCACGTCATTCATCACACATTATTATGACTGTTCATAAATTTTCAACACATTCTTTTCTAACCGATTTCGGAGAAAATTTATTATTCAATTCACTTTCACTTTATTTTTGGTATAATTTTATCGTATGATATTCGATATCTAGGTCATGTACGGACTGTTTTAAAATAATTTCAGTTTCTGATAAGATTCAGCCAGTATAAGGTTCAGATGTTTCCATTACCTATAATTTGGCTTCTACTTTTAAAAAAAAAATCTTTTTAGCTGCAATTTTAGTAGTTCAGTAGATAAACTGTTTATTGAAACACCACAATACAGAAATTTCAAAACAAACACGACTCAACAACTGGCTCTTGGCGGTCTATTGCTCAAAGCGATCTCCTCCAGCCATTCGTAGTTAGCAAGGTTCACAAAATGCAATTTGTTATCAATAAAATACCAAAAATAGAGTAATAGAAGAATTACAATACAATAAGCAGTTGGGCAGTTGGGATGGCAAGAAGTATATCAATATAAATTGATATACCTACAGTCTACACCAAATTGCTTGGTAGGTATATGATGGTTTGCATCTCTGATATTCTGAGGGCTCCATTTAAATACCAAAGGCAAACGAGAGCCACTTTAGACTCAATGTCCGATTTATGCAATGTTGTGTTGTATTCATACTGTATCGGTGTTGTAGAGAAACAACTGAAGTGCTTCGATGCGGCGTGAATTGTGATTGATTTATTATAAGTGACAGCAGGTTAAGAGCCAAATTGTTTACTACAATATAATTTTCGCTAATTGACGCGTGCTATAACGTAGCTTGCTGTGCTAGGTTCATTATCACCATCATCATCAGCCTGACGAATTCCACTGCAGAGGACAGGTCACAGGCCTCCTTCAAAGAATCTCCTTTATATGAATTTTTAAAATTAGAGCTTATATTAGACACAATACCTACATATTGATTGAATCTGACCACTGGGGACAGAAATGTACGTTGGTCAGACTAGTACCAGTTGAACCATCCACCTGCTTGTTCAATGGGAATACACCGTGATGTAGGTCTCTATTGTGTAATGTCCCTTATAATTTTTTTGATTAAAAATTCTTTATATCTTTTACCTGTACTATTACTTATTTCTGTTGCAACCACTTCTAAGTTTTAAATCCAATTGTGCATCGACTACAAGGCTCTGTGGCTTCCAATACCTACAGAATAGTTTTAGCAGTTAGTACCACCTCACTAATTAGAGCTAACCTAATTGGCACTTTAAAATGTTGACAAGAAAATGGCATGTGCCAATTAATTGTTACGATTAGAAGTAAACAACAAGAAAGGCAGGTACTCTCCTATTTAAATGCCTTTCTGAAATTGATCGTAGAATAGGTATGATTTGTGAGCACAAAGGAGGAAAGTCTGGGAAAAAGCAACATCTGCAACATCAACTGTCGCGCTTAGCAAAAATCAATTTGCATCTTGTTGGTTTAATTATTTGATGTGATAGACTAGCCATAAATTGCTTGTTTTAGCAATTTATGGCTAGTCTATCACATCAAATAATTCCGATCATACAGGGGCTAACTTCATTCGAGTTACATTATTAACTTCACTTTTTTTCTCGACTAGCTGCTGCACGCGGTTTCACCCGCGCGGAGATATTGGATTTCGTGGTTTTTATATTATTGCGCGGAACCCTAATTTTTTTTCAAAAATAAAAGTAGCCTAAGTTACTCCTTGTAACATCAGCTATCTGCCAGTGAAAGTCCCGTCGAAATCGGCCCAGCCGTTTCGGAGATTACCCGGAACAAACAGACAGACAGACAGACAACAATTACATACTTTCATATGCATTTAGTAAAAAGCTGTTAGTTTGATATTACAAACAGACACATCAATTTTATTTATTTATATAGATAGGGTTGTGTCCATGCACTATCTTACCTGTCCACAAATGAGGCAGATATAGTCGTAGAATACCAAGTTTAGCTTTTAGGTACAGCACCTAACTGTCAAAAATCAGCTGCCTGTAACTCACATATATACTGGTTCATTGAAATAAATTATCAACTTGCAACTAACCAACCGATTACAAATTCCATCATCTACAAAATGATGTCTACAGTCGTTTTCAGCTATGTTTATAGGTGTGGCACTAACCACAGAATAGGCACGTGTACGCTTCCACTCAACTGATTAAGATTTAGCTAACCCTAACAGCGCAGTGACCTAATTGCGGACCTACAACAATGTTACATGGTTTGTCTGTATATTTATGAGTGGGGCATATAGGAATTTGAATTTAATAAAATGACGGCATGAAATGATGGGAATTGTAATTGCCATCTGCCCCATTGATGGGGACGTTAATGGGGCAGATGGGAATATGTCATCTCTTTTGCTGACCATTGTCTGCAAATGATGAGTTCGATTCCGTTATTCTTCACACACTAATTAGAGTATCACTACGTTTTTTAAATCTGATTAAAAATTATATGTCGATCCGTTGCTCAGTTGCTGTGTCAGAAAAGGACTAACACACCAACAAAAACACTCGCATGTTTGTAATATTAATGTGCCTAACTATAAGAAGGGATAGTGTCGGTTACAAACAGACAAAAACATTCCAAACCTGTTATTTAAATAATATAGAAGAAACCATTTGTTGCCACTTTTAAAAGTAGGCTTCACGAAAGCGTGTTCCCAATTTCTCAGAAGGGAACATGTCCAATCAATCTCACGTAACAATTCAATACGTTTTGGTATGATTGATTCTCACAAAGCTCCGTTTACGTTACCTGCAATTCGCCCAAAGTTCGACAAGGGCTGTGGACAAGGGTCTATCGATAAGGGTCACCAAAAACCACATTTCAGGTTTATAGGGTTAAGTGCTCGGTCGTGCTGATTTCCCATGAGTTACTTTTAAGTGGTTTTGGACGGCATGCGTTTATTGACTTTTGAAAAGTATCGGTTATTTAAGTTCCGAATTCGACTACAAATACACTGATGTATGGATTACACTCTCATGGTATGTGACGGTTGTGCATTTGATTTCTATAAACTTGTGCACAGGAAACAAAAAACAGTCAGCTTCAGAATGTAATATCAAAGAGGATCTAGTATCAAGGTGTTTGCATTTAACTATACGAAGGTAAATGCTAAGTGCTACGAGCATCTTTTGGTGACGCGGGAATAAAATCTGCTGAAATGAAATCGCAATATAAACAGCGCAGTCCTTAAAAATATAAACGGTACAGCTAACGAGGTACTAAACCATGGTTTAGTGCCTGTTAACATGTTACAGTTTCCTTTTACACACGATCTACTTGGCACGATGCTTACGGTACGGCTTTGGTATCTAGTCAGTATGTAATATATAATATACTAAAATTGTGTAGTGTGGTGTCAGGGTTCATCATCAGATGGAAGACACCCACTGCAGAATCTAGGCCACCTCCATAATAATAATAATAATTTATTTATCAGACAACATGGTCCATGTGTTAGTAACAGAAAAGCAATCTTAAAACTATGTTAGTATTCAGACGTACGCACAAGTGGTAAGCATTTATTTAAAACATTATCTCATAAGGACTTTAAGGAAAGCCCTATTGAGCGGTGAGTCATACTTATGTGATATGACCTGTAGTATACTGTTAGGGCTGCCCCGCACTCTGTTTAGTAGCGACGCGGTTCTCTAATAATGAGGGACGGGTTGCCATAGTTCACACTTCGCAGTCGTCTTGGTGATCGTAGTAAATTTTGATGTTGACTGAGGAAAATACTGCTGCCCAACCCTGGATATCCCCCTATCTTTCAGTGAGGACCCTTCTAGATTCTTGCGCTGATAGATGCGCTGGTCCTACAATAAATGTAATAGATGTCAGTTTTTCGATGTTGAACAGTTTTTTATATTATTTGTTTTTATTCTGTCTGATAGAACTAGTTAGTTATATCAGACAGGTATGCGGTTAATTTGTCTTTTCAAATTCAAATTCAAAATTCAAATTCAAAAGTCTTTATTCAAATAGGCCCCAAAAGAGCACTTATGAAAGTTAAAATGACTCTAACAGCGGGCCTCTGCAACATTCATCTACCCGAATCACAGACTAAAACTAATGATGTCTTTATCAGAACATAATAAATGACAAAGACACCAACAGACCCAATCCGTGCTCAAAGTCAACGAACCTTCCAGAAACCCACCGTGCCCGTTCCAAATTGGTATAGGCCGAGCAAGAAGAAGGGCAAGAAACCCGTCACGGCATTCTTTTAAAAAAAAAGTAGTTTTTTACAATGATTCTAATGCTAACAACTAACAATTTAAAGTTTAGTAGTCGCCAGGAGGCTCCTGAGCTGTTTGCCTCCATGCATCCTTGTCATCTACATAATCCTTAATTTTATAATACGCTTTTTTAATTAATACACTCTTGACTATACGTTTAAACTTTCCTTGTGGTAATTCAGTTAATACTTTAGGAATTTTGTTGTAGAATCTGACACCATTTGCCAGGAACGTTTTGTTAGTTTCACTTAATCTGAACCCGGGTACAACAATTTTATGTTTACTTCTAGTATTTAACTCATGTACATCACTTTTTAAGTTAAATTTAGTAATATTCTTCCGTACATACATTATATTTTCCAAAATGTATAGCGAAGGCAGGGTTAGAATACCTATTTCTTTAAAAAAGTCTCTTAGAGATTCGCGTCTACCCATAGACCCGCACTCTTACAAATGTACTTTCCAATTCATTTACTGAAGTGACCTTGGTGAACCACTCCGGTATGCGTACGAGTAGATACTACCCACCCAAATACTAAATCCAGTTCAGAACATAAATAAATCATAGGTAACGCATTGTTGTTGAGTTGAGCACATGCAACAGTTAATAATGAAGTTTTAATAGTTGCCACAGTGCACCCAATGTTCGAGAATTATAACTTAATAATAATGCTAAAAAATAATACTATATCGCGAAAAAGAAAAGAAACTTGTGTGTTGAGCAGTGGGGGGTACACATCCATACTATACTACTATATATATGGTACTATATCACCATGTTTTATGCAAATAAATAATTTGAATTTGAATTTGAATACTATCTAAATTCATACTAATATTATAAATGAGAAAGTGTGTTTGTTGGTTTATTCTTCTTTCACGCAACGAAACAACGGATCGACGTGATTTTTGGCATATATATAGTTTAGGGACCAGAGCGTAACATAGGCTACTTTTTATCCCGGAAAAATGCATGATTTCTGTGGGAACGCGGGTGTAAACTGCGGGCAGAAGCTAGTATATTATAAACAACAAATATAATAATAATAAATTAAGTTAAACAGTACATAATTCTATTCCCTAAAATGTACATTTGCCTACAGAGGCCAAAGCAACTGACGAAACCCAATTAACTTTGTGTACATAACTGAAACCTTATCAAGTTCCATTCAACCAATTAATTAGGCAAATTAAGCTTTCAGGCGGATGAGGTTGGCCCAGAACGGTAAGCGTGGCTCAGACTAGGCCTCATTGCCGCGCCTTAATTGATATTACCTATGACTTGTGAAAATTGTTGGCACCATTTATTGGCACCTACTATGCAGTCACTTTTATGATTATCTCCACCAACTTGCGGCGGCGATTGAAAGTGGAGAATCCAATACTAATGACGTTTTCACGATTCGAAAATATTGTTTACTAAACTTGTTTATACAACAGGATTTAATCGCGATAAATAGTGGTCGTCTCGTGATCACCGTCAATTTCAAGATAGACAAATAAGATTCAGAGCCGTCTCCTCCCGAACCTCGGAGGTGGAGACAGGAGCTGCCGTCGCCTTTAAACGGCGGTAATGATGTTCATGGTTGTCTATGGGGCCCCATTTGGGCGGTGTCAGCGGTGGACAGCCGTCCTTTACGGGGCACAGAGAGTTATGCCGTGGATACCGCAAACTCTCACACGAGGTCGCCTGTGTCCTCGCCGGGTCCCTTCCGTGGGACCTGGAGGCCGAGGTCTATACCCAGTAGTATAGGCGAACAGTTGCTATAAATGGTATTATTCCTTTAGTCTCGGCTTCCGCTGCCTACATGACTTAGCATACGTCCTTGTTTCACCAAGTGGCGATTCCAACCGGTCCAACTTCAAGCTGAATTCTCTATTCGCCACAGTGTACCGCGTTAGGAGTGTGGTTTAGAGCCCAGTCTATTTCGGTCCTCACAGCTGTAAACAGAATTATTGGCCGGTGTTTGTTTACCGACGGCCATCGAGTGTAATGACGCTGTTATGAGAGCAGCGAGGTCGTTTTGGGCAACTCGGTTTTGAACGACATTAAAAGTATTTGTATTTTGTCTTAAGATCTACATAACACATTTTTTATATGTCAGTTAAGGCCACTGTAAATTTAAACACAATACAAACAGTAGGAAACTATTGATCCAAAATATTTTATCAATAAGTATGGGATTTGAAATTGCGGCCTTTCGACAGTTAGGCCTAGCTAATAATATAGCTATTATACGAATGTCCTTTTAGGCAGCAAAAGAGCAACAGATGATTTACATAATATCTCAAGGTAACGAGCACAATGTAGAACCGAGCATGCCCTTGTGTTTCAAAGTTCTGAGTGGCACTGCAGTTATTATGGGGTGGCGTAGTGATTGCCATCAGGCAAACGACTACCTCGCCTCGTTATACTATAATATAAAAAAAAACTCGCCAAAATAATCGTGGGCCGCAGAGTGGCATAAACTACTTATTTGTCCTGAAAAAATGCAAAATTCTTACTGGAATATTCATGTGACGGGCGAAACTGCGGGCCACGGTCAGTATATTATATTTTTTAAAAGTTTTAATTATATTTTTTTGTAGACCTCTTTTATTAAATTTCTATTGATAGCCCGTATTTATCATTCCTTATTATACCTCAAATCCCTGTAATTGCTAATGTTAAAGTTTTCGAAAAAACTGAGTAATCTAATATAGGAATGTAGCTAGATTTAATGTAGATTGTTGCTTGTAGTCGTTTGGAGGCTGCGATCAACAAATCAGCCGATGAAGTGGTTACGTTCACAATCAATCCAGATCAACGCAAATATTGATTTTAGTAATCTAGGTCCCGTCGATGTGATCCCTTCACTCAAACCCCGGAAACAGAACTCACCGCCACCCCAAACACTGTAGCCGTTTGCCAAATATTTACAAACATTAGTTTCCCAAACATGACTATTGGTGTTGACGTGAACAATGTAGGTTTAGGATGGCGTACGAATAGTTCATGTGTTACAAAACACTTGTTAGACAAAATGACGTCGGTCGGGAAAGTTAAACGCCTGTGAATAGATTGAAAATTGGCAACATGATTCCATTGTTTTGTTTGTGTCTTCAATTCAGAATTTAACAGTTTTAGTGATATTTGATGGAATCAGGCGTTACTTTGCGGAAATCCATTTTAAATAAAATTATGTATATAAAGTGAGTAATTTATAGTTTCAATTCCACAATAAAGAATGTCTAATGGCCTAAGTTCGATCTATACTGAATGATGGCTTTGTCATATTATACTGGTTAGTTTTACTGACACTATCTCTCTTTCTTATTCTTTTCCGTCTATTCTGTTAAGTTTTGAACGTTAGAAAACGGCGGAATAAAACTATTTTAAAACTGTGATGTGTGTGTGTGTGATGTTGTATCTATTTATTTCCACTGTCTTTACTTTTAAGCTGATCCGCAAGCCCAAGTTTATTATAATTTTTATGAGATTGAACACGTATGTGTTTGTAATCCTTTGTTATTAATGTAAAGTATTCTAATTTTTTTTAAACGCTAACCTACACCAGGTTAGCGTTGCTAAGGTAATTAATTAATTAATTAATGCCAAGGTTAGACTAAGGATAATAATATGGTTCCTGCCGAAACACGCTGATAGATGCTTGACGACCGATTTTAACTTGAGGATAGTAGAAGTAGCTAACCAGGTGAGCACTAGAAAATACCTTAGGTACCACTTTATCTATTCTGTGCCACTAATCGTGTCATCACGATGTTTTCCTTACTCCAGTTTCTTATAGGATGTGATCGCTCCTTCGGATCGGCCGGTGATCCCACTACCACTGATCCATCAAAGCTTCCGTTGCTACAATCAAGGATATTGTAACAGTTACTAACCTAAATTACAAAACCAACTACAAATACAATGTAGTTAGCGGTTCGTGCGCAATTCTGTATTTCATGCGGCGACCTCTCAGTAATGAGATCGGTTTACTTGTGAAACTAAATTTGCTTTGGGGACTATGTAAACACTTAAAACTGTGTTATACTACAAAAAACAACTTTTAGACGCCTGTTTAGCTAGATAGAATCTAAAGATAAAAGTCTAAAATATAGAAATGTCACAACAGAATGGAGTTAGACAACGATTAGCCACTATATTTGTGGTTGTTAACATTAAAATACGCTACTAAGACATCCTCAACACGGGTCCAGAAGGTGTTTATATTTTTTGTGGTAAGACTAAAATAACTGGCGAAATTCTTATCCTAATAGATTATAATTTCATATCCATAAAGATAAGAATTTCTAGATAAAATTTAAATAAGAATGGCTTTTCCTTAGATCATTTTATCTCCAATAATGAATTAAACGCTTTGTCGTGTGATTTTGTTTTCCTTTATCTAAAATTTGGTTTCGGGTTTTGTTTGGGTGTTTTTATTACCATTCTCATGTTGAGTGTGAAATTACTTTTGTTCATTATTGCACTTTGAAAGTAGTCGAGGGTAATGCACGTTGTTCTAACCATACTAAAATCTTGTTTTATTTACAGTTAAGATTTAATTATTATTTTTTCTTTTGATAAGTAATGGCGTTCACAATCTGGGCACGTTCGTGTTCTCTGCCGGTAGATTAGAGCGTAACAAGACGTAAGCGTTTGTTTATAAGGAGAAAATAGTTATATTTTAATAAGTTTAACTTAAAAATGAGATTAAAATAAATATCGTTTTAAATCAATTTCTTTAGATGGGTACAATCATTTTTTTATAAAAATATTTTCAAAATTTAGCCTAGCATTTTGCGAACGTTAAATTATTTTTCCTTCCTTTTACATTATATTGTATTTCTTACCTACTAGTTACTCTATCCTTACTCAGGCTCTAAACTACAAGTAGATGATCTACCTGTGAAAAGGCTATGTATTATTACTTGCAGATAAATAAAATTGGTACTTATGGATATACACAATCTAAACCTATGTTTCTGTTGTTCCAGAAATACGTAGTTAGTACGGATCGGAGCGGAGACATCCATGTACATGTTCAAGTGAGTATAAAAATTATACGTTAAACTGAAAAAAGAACTAAAGACTACCAATGATGAGGGGAAGAAAATCATGTTCTTTTGGTGGCAGATAAAAACTCACAAATATTGGGGCCATTGTCCTCATCGTCGTCGTCCAACCCTCTGTTAGTTATATAGGCACTTCTTCCTCACGCCACAGATTTCAGATCTGGTTAAATGTCAGCGTGCTATAGATATTTCTAAGTCAAAGCTTATAATAACAAGAGCAACCAATCATAAAAGCGCGTGAAGTTACCAAGAAAAAAAACTTGCAAATGCCGAGTAAAAGTGTGACATTTCAATCATGAGACTCAATTCCTCAGCAAATGGCAATCGTCGGCGTCCCGGGAGCCTTATTGCCCTGCGGTAAATTAGCTGTCTGCCGCAATAGACGGAACAGTTTTGTAATATTTCACGCCATCACGGGAAATGCCATGTTCAGGGTGGTTATTTGTAGTTTATTTTCAATGTATCATGTACTTCAGCTGTAGAACTGAGGTGGTGAGGTAGATATTCTTCATCTTGCATTATAGGGAATACAAAACGGTAAAATTAAAACCGTGCTTATCTTTAAAACCAAAGTGTGACAATGGGTGAGCATAGTACAGAGTAGGTGCATTTCAAGGTGCATGATCAACGCGGTGTTGCACCAGCAACCACAGCTCGATATATTTCATTGCACTGCACAGGAGTTTCACCGAGCAGCAATGCAATTTGTTCAAAACATTTAATTTAATTTATATGCTTGTGTTTAGTATGTTAAGTTACAGTGTAGTTCATGCATTGTTTTTTGAGTTTTTGGTGAGCGCATTGGGAGACTGTAATGCTCACCAAAGGCATGTTGTTAATAAATAAATAAATAAATAAATAAATTTCCAAACAATAAAGAGAACAATGTCAAAATGAGAGATGGAAGATCTAATTGCACATATAAATCCTGTAGGTACTAAATCATCCCAATATTTGTACAAAGAACACTTATAGGTTTTGGCTTCACTCAAAACATGAATGATGATCGAAATATCAAATATATAATAACAATCCACTTGAAATAAACAAATGCTATATTTAAATTCTGGTAACCATGGTAGCAGAGCTACAAGCGGCGTCAATATACTGAAAGGGTCTTCTCCAAGGATCCGTGAGGTGAGTGAGTACCAACACTTTACAGTGTGCAAGTATTACCGATTATTTTACCTTCATTTAGGAAGGATGTTTTAAGAGAAAAATAATCAATTACGGAGTAATGACACTGAGAACTGATGTGTCCGGGTTGACGCTTAGTATAATTTTGTTTTTACTAAAACAATTTCGTCATGATCTGGTAATGCACTCTAAAGATAAGGCAATGGAAAGCGGGCGAAAAGTAATCTCTTTTATTAAAATTAAATGTAGTCCTTATAACAATTATGACAAATAAACCGATCACACCTTATATTATCATTTTAATTTCACGCTGCGTTCAGGGAATTGTTCCAAAACATGGACAGGTAAGTGAAATTACTTGACGTACTGTTTACTTATTCTCTAGTTAAACAAAAACATTTTACTAATTAAACTTATTTTGTAGGCGACAACGAAACGCAAGTCTATCTGTATGGTAGGTACATCTATTCTGTCTATCGGACAGCTTCGATCTAACTCGGTCAAGACTACTCATATGACGGCATAACAACAACAGTCCTCGAGGCTTCTCCATACATCACGTCATCTCATTACTGCAGAATTGGAGTGGCTATTGTTTCTATAGGATGCACTAGTTAGACGAGGTTGCTTAGAAATGTGCTGTTTTCGTCACATTTGATAATTAGGCTTGTTTGAGCTCCCCCATATACGAGCGTTCCAAATCCATCGCTCCGCGCGTCGTGGATTGAGTGGAACGGTGGTCCAGTTCCGATCACAATGACGGTCACTCCATTCCGAGCGCGCTTCGCTCCATTTCTCGGTCATACTGCGTCTCGTAGTGCTAACTGGGCGCGTAATGAATCGTCTTATCGGCCTCTAACGATAAGTGGGAATGTTGGATTTGGAATGTTTGGATATCGAATATTCCTATCACTCCACGTAATCCATTTGAGGTTCCCCACACACGGGTGGTTTTTGGAACTTGGGATTGGAATGTTTTGGATTTGAATGATCGTGTATGGGGCTCTTAAAAGCTCCAAATCTTTAGTAAGCTCATTATTTAGAAGAGCAGCTACTCTTTGATCTTTATGACGTAATGTAGAACTTTTGAGGTTATGTTTTTAGAAAGATAAAACGGAAGTAAGAAATCCCGAGGTAAGTAACAGAAGACGGATCAACTAATTGATTTGGCTATGGGTAATGGGTATACAATACCTATATTGTGTAAATAGTATAGCAATGATAACTGCGATAACAGTACCTACATCACACAAGTTCAGGCTAATAGAAAAAATGCGACAAAAAATTATCTTAGACATACCGGAATAATCCTTAATATGATCATTATCAGCCTCTTACGCTCCCACTGCTGGGAGGGCCGGAGAGTGTGAGCCATAAGGCTCACACTCTCTTTCTGAGACAAGCTTGTCTGCTGCATGGTCCCGGCGTGAGAATAGGACATCTCAACTTATTGCGGAATTAAATGGATCATCGTATCAAAACATGAAAAGTATAATTTTATTCAAAATTATAAACTTGAGATATAGATAAAGGTATTTTATTTGTTAACGAAGCTATAGTTATTTCCACTACGGCTAATTACAAATGCTTTTATTTGGTGTAAATGACGTTTTGTGTAATGATGTTTTGTAATTACAGGGAGACCTGAGCCAGCAGGATAAACGATGCGTCTTCCTAACAGTTCACGATCTTGGGACCAATCGTAAGTTGTTAATCATAAATTGTTACATTTAAAAAAATCGATTACCATAATCGTGTATGAGTTTCAAAGCAATCAGCTTTTAATATTTATATTATTTATCGGTGATGGTGCGTGAAGACTGATGTGTACCAAATGCTTATTATAAGTATGGAACTTAGAAATAAAGCCGCTGTTAAGTCACCATGAACCAACATCAGGGACCAGTTCCAACGCAAGGCTAGATACCATTACTAAGTTATGTATATACGGTCTACCTAAAATGTGTCTTACAAGTTTGACTGGTTGTACCATCTGATATGTGTTGAGGAAAGAAATAATTATATTACGAGTAGGTACATACATATATTTCCTAAATATTCCCAGACTCGGCGCTGGTTGACTTCGTCAACTGCCCAGCAATGTCAGAGATCAAAGAGCGCTCGTGTTTCATACACGTCGACGTCCCAGGTCACGAGGAGAACTCACCAGATTTGCCTGATTCGTGAGTACTCTCCTAGCTCCTTAGATAATGTATTCCATATATTTATTATCGTTTGAAAAATTTCTCAATTAGTTGTTATGTAGTTTTTTGGGCCACAATCTATTGAGACTGGTGTTGTGCCTATTAGTATTACGAGTAGTAGGCTTAATAAAGTTAATTTATGATTAAAAAGTAAAATAGGAGGATAGGAGGATAGGTAGGTCTTACTCTTCTGTGTGTGTCTATCTGGATTGGCACCACCGCTTTGCTCGTGAAGTCTGCCGCCAAGCAGTACATGTGCATTGTGCAAGCATTACTGTGTTCCGGTTTGATGAGAAAAGTAGCCAGTGAAATTACTCGTCGTCGTTTCCCTGATGGTAAGCATAACGCCGGCCCAGAACAATTGCAGTGCCACTCAGAACTTTGAAACATAAAGGCTTACGTGTCACTGCAGTGTGCTCGTTACCCTGAGACATTAGGCAGACTTGATGGCAGACTTAACTGGATTATATTTTTTCCACAGCTACCAATTCCCTTCACTTCAGACTCTGGGAGAAGACCTCATCACAGTATTAGATTTTCTTCACATACGTTATGCCGTTGGCCTCGGCGAAGGTGCTGGTGCAAACATCCTCGCTCGCTGTGGCCTGGCCCACCCTCGCCGACTACTTGGCCTTATCCTCGTCAACTGCACAGCTTCCACTTCATCTGTCTCTGACGCCTTTAGGAGCAGATTCTCTAGATGGAGAGGAACTGACATCTCCCAGTCTGAAGAAGACTTTCTCATCTATCACAAGTTTGGACACGTGAGTTCACAGCCTGAACAAATTGATTACTGCTACCAGGTATTCTTCTTCTCTGTTTTGTCACTAACCTCACTAATCATCAGCTGTTGAGCTGTCTCCGAAAGGTAAAATTTGAAATGCCCTTTCAGAAACATTAGTTGCACGTGACTGTTGCATTGCGTTTTGATTATTTTTCTTTACTGAACCAGTTCTTGTATTTACGTAACCTACTCAGCATACCTGACTAGGTTAGGCATAGGTAGGTACTGCTTCTGGATTGAAAATTCAATGAAGTGTTGTCATAGGAAATAACCTATGAAATAGAAGTTCTTGTGGTTTAACACCTTCTATGTTTCTGAAACATAGCTTGTTTCAACTTAACAATCATGTCCGCTTGTAATGGCATTACTCTCTTCAGCTATCTCTTACTAACAAACTAACCTCTCTTAATGTTATCTATTATGCTTTTAGTACTAAATACTCATTTAGAAGTGTGTAGAGTTTCTACGTGTTGTTTACCTCTAATGTGTATTTTATTTGTACTTTCATTTACTAGTAAAAATAAGTTTAAATAGTATGTATTATCATTAACAATTGTTTACTAGTTCAATGTTTGATATCTTATAAAACATTCAATAGACAAATAAGGTTAGTTTTGTGCATTTATAAAAAAAGCTAGAGGAGTGTACAAGTGCATATCACAGCAAAAAATAAATATTTTACTGTTTTTAAAAATAAGTATATTTTGCTCCCACACAAAAAATATCGTTCAAATCAATCGATCTTAATAGTAGTAAAATCTATCGCAGTGCAGACGCCGCGGTAAATAAGTGGTGGAGCGCAAGTGCTGCTTGTAGCGTAAAGCGGAGCAGTCGTCGCTTTGAGGCAGGGCTTCCGACAGCACTATCTGGCCGTGTTGCCGTTCTTGTATATTTCGTGGTTTTTTGATGGTTTTGCATCAAGCTGCGCTTGAGCGTGTACTATCTCGTAATCCGCACTTGATAAAAAAGCATGGTTATTTTGACAGCTAAACGCATACTTGCATAAGCGTCTACGTTTTAAACATTCACGGTTATTTACTAATTCATACATTGGGGATAATTGCCGTGATTATTATTGAACTATGAGATGCTTGCAACAGCGTCGAAATATCGGGTGCTCACTGCTCATTGTACAATAATCACGGTAAATATCCCGTTACAATGTATGAACGGTGTGCATATCGCATGTCGTTTCCAGCAAATCCCGGCGGAGTCGTGCGAGGTGGGCGAGCGCGAGCGCACGCTGGCCGAGTACCGCTCGCGCCTGCGCGGGAACCTCAACACGCACAACATCAAGCAGTACGTGCGCGCCTTCATCAAGTGAGTGCGCGAGACACTTCTTTTTGGTAGCGTGACTTTTTTTTTATGTTATTTGGTAATGAGACAATCTGGTCGTTTGCCTGATGGTAAGCATAACGCCGGCCCGTAACAATTGTAGTGCCACCCAGAACTTTGAAACACAAAGGCCTGCGCGGTACTGCAGTGCGCTCGTTACCCTGAGACATTAGGTATTAAGGACGAACTAGTCGTTCATTTCTCCATACAACCTTACTTGGGTGATTACTCCACTACTTGACGTTTTAAGTCCAAAATTAAGAATAATATCGATTTATCTTTTCGTTATCTAAGTCAGCCTGCTAATTATACAGAAAAAAAAATAAGTGGCTTAAAAGTAATGAGCCTTCAAACATCTGTATTTTAGCACGTATTTTAACGCAAGTTTGGATGTAAATAAATTACAAAAGGATTACGAAAACTCGAAAATAAGGTACATACTAACAAGCTTTAGTTTATTGACATTTCAAATAACTTTGGTCTGACTAAATACATTCAGTAGTTTTGTCGTAAAACCCCAAGCACCAGAAGCCAATTCGTACATTTTTGCGCGCCGGTTTTCGACTTTTCGGTTTTCGTCGCGACTTTACGAGAGTGTGTAATTGTGTATGTGCGAGCATTAGCCTCATACTACTCATCGCTGCAGAGTCTTACCTTGTCCCACGAATGTTAGATGAAATAGCATGCATTTTAGCCGCGCCCACCGATGAGTTCGCTCCATGGACTAGTAGGCTCTTAAGTCTCATAAGCCCAGTAATTTCACTGGATACTCTGTTACAAAAAAATCATCATCAGTCATTAAAAAAAGCAATCGGATGTTTTCAGTTCGCAACGATTTCATATTCGAGTTACTTATTTTTAATAGTAATACATTTTGAGAGCATATCGTCAAAGGTATCTAATACAGGATATAGGTCTAAATAATACGTCAGTATTTATAATAAATACGGCATAATTATATTGCTGTACAAACTCAGTTATAAGCTTCCTCTATAATTTGATTGGTAAATAAACACCTAAACATATAATATTTAAAAAAAATTGCGAAAGTGTGTCTCCTCGTTTGTTAGTTTGTCTTTCTTTCACGCAAGAATGGAGCAATGGATCGACGTGATTTTTTTTCATCAACCTCCCCCATGAAGAGGGGATTTATTTGTGTAAATGAATCCCTGCCTGGCAGTCTTGCCATGGTGATAGCAATATTCGTAGTAAATTTTGATGTTCACCGATAAAAATGCTACTGCATATTCCCTGGGTATTTTTAGCCGCCTCTTCCGCCACCCACGAGAAGAGTTGAAGTGGTAGTACTAGGCGGGACCACACGGCTAATTAATTATAATATGATGATAAAACCATATTTGACGTCATTCATGTATATTTGCCCCCCTCGCCCCCAGCCGCAAGGACCTGGTGCTGCGCGGCTGCACGCCGGACCTGCTGCTGCTGACGGGCGCGCTGAGCCCGTACGCGGGCGCCGTGGAGCGCCTGCACCGCGACCTCGACAAGGACAAGGTCACCATGCTCAAGGTCGAGCGCGCCGGGGACGTGCTCGCGGAGACGGTGAGCGACCAACCGCCTTATGCTAGGTTACAGGCACCGAAAGGAAACCGATACTCGTCGTATGTCTGCAGCGGAGCAGGTTTTCTTTGAAGGACCGTGTTATTTGTCTTTAACTAGGTGGCAGCACTAACTCTTCTCCGGCTGGTCGGGTACCTCTTTGCTCGTCTGCCGAGTATTACTGTGGTCCGATTTGTCGAGCAAAGTCAGTGAAATTACTGGCCTTATGAAACTTATTAATGTCTCAGGGTAACGAACTCATATGTAATGCCGCGCAGGCGCATGTTTCAAAGTTCTCAGTGGTAGGTACTGCGATTGTTATGGGGTGGCGTTATGCTTGGCGTTAGGCAAACGACCCTCCCGTCTCGTTACCCAATAGTATGAAATAAAGTATTGGGAGGATACGCTATTACTTAGCAAAAGGCGAGGAAAATAATTAACGTACTATTACAATATAATACCTGTAACATAGTACGTTTTCTTGAAGGACTCTACTGACACTACAGGTCTTCAAACAGAAAAAAGTCCCAAATCCCAAACACAACTCGTTAAGTATAACTTGTTTGCAGAGAATGTGCTAAGAACGTTAGCAACATCGTAAATTCGAATATTGTAAATCAATTCATAAAATGTTTTATTGTACAATTTTACTACCTTCTATAAAGTCTACAAATAAACATGAACAAAATCATTACGCAATTTTAATTATAAGCAAAAACAAGGCAACGCCATCCGCCTAACCATCATTACGCAAATATTATACTAAGTATACCCGTCCCTATACTTGATCGGCTAAATAGCGTCCCACCGCGTATCTACCGGAATCTTGCATGTACGGAGTAGGCCTACTGCCCCACCACTGCAGAGTTACACCGGCAATGCAATCCTCGTCCGCTCTTGCACACCAAAAGTAAAAGTACGGCTGACGTTCGCAAAAGCCGACGCGTTTACTGACGCGAGACTATTTGAGAGCACGGGGAGACAACTAAAAACAAAGTTGACATCTGAACATAAACATTTATCTAGTGCGAGAGTTAAGCAATGATCTAAAAGTTACAAATCGCGCATATCAAGATGTCGGTGATACTTCTCATCGTGGAGATAATCATCATAGGGGGCATGCTAGTGGGACTGTACCAAAAAAATACAAACCAATTTTCTAAATCAAAGAAGAGGTACGACGGGAAAACGGTTATAGTGACTGGAGGCACCTCGGGAATGGGCCTGGAAATCGCTGCGGACTTCGCACATCGAGGCGCCAAGGTCATCGTGGCGTGTCCCTTCGAACACGAAGGTCAACACGGCAAGAAGCTCATAGAGAAAAGTTCCGGTAGCGACAAAATCATCTTCAAGCTGTTAGATTTGGCATCTCTAAAATCAGTGCGCAAGTTCGCTGCGGATATTCTCGAATCGGAAGACAGGCTTGACATTTTGATCAACAATGCCGGCGTTGGAACAGCTGGCGACTTCCAAACTTCAGATGGCATCAACTTCATCATGCAAGTCAACTATTTCGGCACATTTTTGTTGACTCTGTTACTCCTACCGCTTCTGAGAAAGACGGGACAGCCTTCGGAACCGACTAGGATAGTGAATACTTCATCAATTTTACACAAAATTGGAAGAATCGATTTTGAAAATATGAACAAAACCGGCTACTGGTATAAGTATCAGCTTTACGGAAACAGTAAATTGTGTCTAGTGATTTTTGCTCGGCAGTTAGCGAAGAGATTGAAGCGTGCAAACGTTATCATAAACGCGGTGGACCCCGGTGCGGTCGGCACGAAAATATTCGACAGCACCGGAAAATCCTTTGGCAGTTTCGTGTCCTTTATTTTCGGCATACTTTTTAAGCATCCCTATGAAGGCGCGCAGACGGCGTTGTATGTGGCCACAAGCAACAGGGCCGGTAAAATGAACGGTGAATACTTTCAAAACTGCGAGTTATCAAGAGGCTCGGAAATCACTTATGACGATGAACTTGGTAAAAAGGTTTGGGATGAGTCAATCAGATTAGTGCGGTTAAGTGACGACGAATTCCAAAACTGTTTTGGATCCTTGTGAGGTGAAATTATATTGAGACTGAATTTATGATGTTTGATTTATTTTATGTTATCCGGGATTGGAAGTTTATTTATCAGTGGAAAGGTACGATTACACAAATATATTTAATTACGATGTCGAGTTTAAATTTTTCCTAAAAAAAACATTTTTTTTATTGGTAACGAGACGATCTGGTCCTTTGCCTGATGGTAAGCATAACGCCGGCCCATAACAATTGCAGTGCCACTCAGAACTTTGAAACAAAAAGGCCTGCGCGGCACTGCAGTGCGCTCGTTACCATGAGACATTAGGTATTAAGTCTCATAAGCCCAGTAAATTCACTGGCTACTTTGCTCATCAAACCAGAACACAGTAATGCTTGCACATTACTGCTTGGCGGTAGACATCACGAGCAAAGCGGTGGTACTAACCCAGACGGAACTCGCAGAAGAGTTAGTCCTCCCACTAAAAATAAAATAATAAATTCCGTTATACTTGACACAATTCACGGATGATTAGACGTAATGAAAGAATCAATTGCAATTATGTAGAATGCAGGGTCATAGGCATCGCTGGTTGCAGTTACGCTCTGTCAATCAGTCGGACAGTAGTAATTAAAATACATATTTATGAACCATCGTCGGCGTCCGAAGATATAACGTACCACATTTATCAATTAACAAAATCGCTGTAAGTTTCTTTTGATGGAAGGATGTCGGTCAATGACGAAGAAACTTATATAACGAGGCTGCCATATCCTGATGTAATTATTTTAGGTCAAAGCTGTTATGAAAATTGTGATTAATTTTAATAGATTATGTATGTTTTTAGCTCAGCCAAATGAATATTTTTTTAGGTTGGAGAATAGGTGGAATAAACTTGAATATTCGGTAATATGTATTAGAAATAGCATAAGATATGAAAATAATTATAGCTCTAACTCTTGCGATAAATAGAAAAATAGTTTCTATATTTTACATTTTGGGAAATCGTTTCTTTTTATTTATAATTAATTTTACAATGAACGTTAATTTTCACTTTCAATTCTGAAATACTCGTATAGGTCGATGTAAAATTCCCATTACGCCTATAATTTTGTGCACTGTATTGCATACCCACGTTTACGTTCCAGCCGGCCAAGGTGGCGCAGTCGCTGCTGCTGTTCTGCCAGGGCCAGGGGCTGCTGACGTCGCTGCCGCCGCCCGGCGTGGAGCGGCGCATGTCGCGCGCCATGTCAATGGAGGAGTACGACAAGCCCAACATCCGGCGCCTCTCGCTCACTCCCAGCGCGGCCGAGGGCGCGCCGCGCCGCCTCTAGGTGCTGCGCGGCGCGGGCGCGGCGCGAGAGGAGCACTCGGCGTAGCGACCCTCCCCACTGGTACGTCTGCTCTGTGGCACTGTGACGCGCGTGATACGCACTAAGGCAGATCTCAGACGCTTATGCAAACGTACGTTTGCTTGTCAGAATAACAACGCTTTTACGTCAATAGCGCATTTTTAGTATCACGAAATCCGCGCAAACAACGTAAAAGCGTTGTTATTCTGACAAGCAAACGTGCGTTTGCTTGAGCGTCTGTGGTGCCCCTTACAGGTTGACTCCGACGCGACGCGTTGGCTTGTATCACTGCATATTCTTCGCTCGAGAGACATTGACATTAAGGAGCGTGTTTGTAGCGTAAGTGTTCATTTTGTTGCCTGTTGTTTGTTCTATCGGCTGTCGATAGATGAGTCTGATCGAATTATTGAACCTCGTGCACTTTTAGCATGGTTCTTCTTAGTGAGAAGAATTTATGGCACGCGCGTGATCATTGAGGTCTAGCGCGTATTGTATATCATACTTTCAATCTCATGAAAGTTATTAATTATTTATTAAACAATCATGACTCTAACAGCGTCTAACCCGAATCACAGACTAAAACAGTGTCGTCTTTATCAGAACATAATAAATGACAAAGACATCAACAGGCCCAATCAGTGTAATATTCCATCCCTTTCTCATATTCTTATTAATTAAAAAGTGACAAAGGCCAGAATCGACACCAATGTGAATTCTATAATAATACTTTTCAGAATTTAAGTACATACTTTTTATGTGTTTATCTTAAAATACTTTATTGGCTTAAAATAAATTAGCAGACTAAAAATAAATTAAGTACCTATTAATAAAATATACTAAGATTAATATTTATTTTACAATACGTTCTTAAAAAGAATATCTGTTGGTAATAAATTAATAATATTATGTAAATTCTGAACAAAACAACATATTGGAATAATATATTTTATAAACTATATTTTTGTGCATTGTATTAAGCAAATGCTGAACAATAAAATATATTGAAATGTGTTTTATAAATTATATTTTTGTGCATTGAGTTGCTTCGGCAAATTATTTTAATGTTTTGTAAGAATATTCAAAATAGCATAAGATGTAAGTTAAGTTAACAACTTTAAAAAGAAAAAAAATGAAACGATCAAAGATAAATAAATAACTATATCAATGTGTATATAGATACTAGATACCCATATTTAAAATGCTATTATGATATATTTATGTGAATTGTACAAGTTCTTGATCACATGTTAAAATAAAAATCAAGAACGTTAGAAAATAGGTAAATGGTTAAAAGTAATTGGTCGTGTATTGGACCAAATTCGTAGTGCTACACATAAGTAAATTGGCTTTATATACACTTATTTTTATTTAAACTAAGATTGTTTATTATATTATATCTATATTTACTATATTACCTAAACTAAAGGTTTTCCTTCGTTTTGAAAATAGCCGAGTAGTAAATACTGTACAGCCTGAGTTTAAATTGGTATGTTATACCGAAAAAAGGTCAATGTCTCCTGGAGGTCAACAACATTTGTATACGAGTTTTTGAAATTCGGAAGTATTCATTGAAGAAATGACATTAAAAGTTTACGTCAAAATTCTACTACAGAACTTCCGGGCAGCCTTAGATCAGCTGATTCACTTGAACTATGATGAACTTTTTTAAATGATGATGTTGATTATAAGAGTCGAGTCTTAGGCTGAGATTCAGAGACGATTCTAAGCGTAGACTTTGGCTTTCATATGTCAAAACTGTATAGAATTTTGACGTATGCCTTAGAAACAATTCCAAAAAATGTTGCGAACTTCAAGTGAATTATAATTTTATTATCACCACCCGTCACCCACTGGACTTTCCCGCTGCTGGGTGGACGGGTAATTCACGTTTTAGGGGAGCCTAGACGCTCAATAAAACGTACGTTTGCTTGTCAGAATAACAACGCTTTTGCGTCAAGCGCGGATTTCGTGATACTCGAAATGCGCGCTTGACGCAAAAGCGTTGTTATTCTGACAAGCAAACTTACGTTTGCATGAGCGTCTAAGTTGCCCCTTACCCTCTGCGCTAGAGTTATTTCCAAGTGAGGTTCTCACAACTTGTGGACAACCATGACCCCAATCACCCCATTCACCCCATTATGAGATAATATACCATTTCGAACTCATTCTGTATAATTATATTTTTCGTTTGAACTCTTTGATTGCAAAATATGGTATTTTTGAAAATATTTTCATTAAAAAACTCACTGAGCTATCTTCAAAATTTGCTACCTTGCAGTTACTAGACTCTCGAGTAGTCTAAGGCTGGGATAAATGAGGTCCAAAATTCAACTTTGTATGCGATAGATGGGAGTCAATTCATACTAGGTATACAATGGTTCAAATTATTTATTACGTTTTTTATTGTTGTTTTTTTATATTATTATAAGTTACCTAGTAAATTTAATTTGTTTGAAATTAGTTTATATTTGATGTAAAGAAACTCGAATTATCTACCTACCTGAATATATAAAAATAAATGTTTATTGTAGATAAATATGTAATTTTAATTTGATAAAATATTTTCTTAAAAATTATCACTAGGTGGTAAGACTAACTCTTCTGCGAGTGAGACTGTCTGGGTTGGTACCACCGCTTTACCCGTAATGTCTGCTGCCAAGCAGTAATGTGCAAGCTTTACATTCCGGTTTGACGAGTAAAGTAGTCACGAGAAATTACTGGGCTTATGAGAATTAATAAAGATATAACGAGTGCACTGTAGTGCCGCGCAGGCCTTTGTATTGTTATGGGCCAGCATTGAGCTTACCACCAACTCTTCTCGTCATCAAATAGTATAAAAAATCACAGATATTTCGACAAGATTTTTTTAAAGAAAAAATTGCTCTTTAAAAAGCACCGAGCCGACTTCTTTGACAAACTACTAAACCGATTTTGATGAAACATAGGTTAATCAAAAAGGGGTCCATGTTAGGGAAGCCAAGTAGACGTAGATTTAACCGTGGACCCATGAAATGGGGAGGCACAGCCAAAGCTAATCTCAGTTGGCGCCACCTCCGCTGGTGCTTGTCATTGATGGTTACTTTGAGGGTTAATGAATTAAACTATAACCAGTAAACATTCTCTCGTCTTAGAAATCATTAATTTGAAATGGTCACTACATAACCTAGAAGAATAATTGGTTTCCAATAATTTTTGATGAGCAATGCTTTGATCCACAACTTCCGTTTTTTCTCGTCAGATGAGAACGTCTGTATCTTAATTTTACACTGAATTGCACTATACAGAGGCATACTTTATTGCAAAGACGATTTTTTTATTAATTCACTACAATTTTTAATGAAGTTTCATAGTGAAACAGCACCAGCGATAATGCGCCACCTAGCGGGATAAGTAAGCAGTGTGGCTCCCCATTGGTTAACATTCAATGTAAAATTCAGTGTAGTGGAACTCCAGGGAATAAAAATTACCCGTGGACCCACCAGTGGGTTCAAAGCAGCGGGACCACGGGTAATAATACCTAGTTTATTCCCTTTCCACTGCCGTAATAGGTACATTGGTATATCATAAATTGCGTGGTGGCGAGAAAGGGAATACGGATTTTTTTATATTCCCTTTCTGGTCACAAAGGGAATAACCCGAAAAAATTTCCTCGTAGCCTAATCAGGACTTAGGCTACGAGGACACCCCCGTGCTACACGGGGAAACCCAGTGCAAGGCTACGAATGTTTAACTTTGTTTATAGATGTTGATCTACCACTAAACTACAATTGAAACGACAATTTCAAAAGTATCGGACATTTTTATTCCACAAAGACAAGACGGTACAGTGAAGGTTTTTAACTGCTTTATAACACGAGACAGCCACAAATACTAGACATTACACTTACGATAGAAGCGCCATCTCTATGCGCACTATACAAACTACTCGCAATAAAAATATAAAAATTTGGTTTAAAAAACAATGTGTAAAAATAAACATTTTCTAAAAGAAAGAAGTGTTTAGTTAAATCTCTCCGTACAGTATTTGCTAAATAATTTTGAAAAAAAAAATAAAACACGAAAATAACGAATATCCATTGCAAGACTGCTGAACGGAGACACTATCAAAACGGGGTTCAACTAGAGGGAGATGCATAAAATATTATTACTATATAAATTACTTATAACGAAAAAACAAGCGCCACTAGTTACCGGATTCAGTTTTAGAAAATTGCAGATGCAACTTGCTGCAAGTTTTGACCACGTCGTGTTACTTAAGATTGGGCGAGATTGTGGTCACACGACATTACTTTATTTAAATTGAAATGTCGATTCAAAGAAAACTTCATATTTCGTTACATTAAGTTTTGAGAAGACTTACAAGTACAATATTATCAGTATGTGTACGAGTGGAAAAAAATCATTTTCTGCATATTTGCACAACCGGTTTTATTGCCTGAAAATATTTCGGAGGCAACTCGAACATCGCCCGACCTTAGCGGACATTTTCATACCTTTACTTAATTTCTCACAAGTTCTGCCATAATTAATATCATAAACGTGCGGCCACGATTTTGGGGCGTCCGCCTCGGCGTCGATGCACGGCGCCATCTATTACTAACGCATGCACTAACACTATGGGGCAGCTTAGACGCTCAAGCAAACGTACGTTTGCTTGTCAGAATAACAACGCTTTTGCGTCAAGCGTGGATTTCGTGATACCCGAAATGCGCGCTTGGCGCATGCCCCTAAGTCATCGCGATATCTATGGATTACAAATTGTATCCCTAAATTCAAGCTTTGAAACGTGGAGTCTCACAATACATTCAATAAGTCTCACAATACATTCAATAATTCATAGACCGATTAAGTTGCAAATGACTAAGGTATTCGTGGGTAGAGGAAGGTCCAAAATGACATTGCTGAGAATCGATCGTATCATCGAGCTGAGCGAAAGCCAAATATGCTTAGCTCTCTGAACAATCGTCTCCGTGCGCCTTGTATGGAACTTCCCTTGAGTGTTCAGTTTGGTAGATGTGCATGCGTTTACGGCATCGCATCGTTGCTGCGTCCAGCGTCCGGACTAGCATCAAATTTCAAACTCGTCTCCCATGCAAAGTCACTTTAAATTAAAAGGCGTTCGAACTTCGAGGAGATGGGATTATGTCATGATTAGCAACGAGGGGTTCAAGTGCGTGTGGAGAGGGCGCGTCGGCACAAAACAACACAATGACTCACGACGTCCCCGAGGCGCGGGATCACAGCTCGTCTTCACCGGGGGGCATGTCTGAGGTCTCAATGGCGACTTCGTCGTAGTCCCGCTCCAGGGCCGCGAGGTCCTCGCGCGCCTCTGAGAACTCTCCCTCTTCCATACCTTCGCCAACGTACCTGAAAAGATAGTCGAGTTAGGTAAGCAGACTATGGCTGGTTCCTTGCAAATGGCTGGTTACTTCTCTTACTGTACCCAGAAACAAGTTGATGCCCGAAATAACCGCGTTCCTATAATTTATTTTACAGCTGAACGAGTGACGCAAACTTTATCGTATATTAATTGACGAGGTTACGTGACGAAACTTAATTTTTTTTTATTATTAATCTACGTTTTTAGGTGGTAGGACTAACTCTTCTGCGAGTGTCCATCAGGGTCGGTACCACCGCTTTGCTCGTGATGTCAGCCGCCAAGCAGTAATGTGTTCCATGCTTACCATCATGCAAACGACCAGCTCATCTCGTTATCCAAACAGTATAAAATAGATATTCCTCCTTTACGCACGAAGCGTTATGCTTCTACGTTTTTTTGGCGTACCGCTGAGTGCATGGAACTCTTTGCCTGAGTTTGCGTTTACTGATTGTTATATCCTGGGTTTCGTCAAGTCACGTGGGAACAGGTATCATCTGGGTAAGCGTGCACCATCGTCAACCTCATCGTCACTTACCACCAGTGGCGCAAGTACGGAACTTTTCAATAAATGAACATCCGCTCGTGTCGGTACACACTACAAAACATATTAGATAAAGTATGAAGTGTTAGTAACCAGTGCACGAAGGCCCGCTTGGAGTACATGAGGTCGAACTTGTGGTCGAGCTTGCCCCACGCCTCCGCGATGGCGGTGGTGTTGCTGAGCATGGACGCCGCGCGCTTCACCTGCGCCAGGTCGCCGCCCACCACCACCGACGGCGGCTGGTAGTTGATGCCCACCTGGCGCGGCGGGGCGGGGGTTGCAATTACATTCAATCAAATCATTTGGGCAATGTTTGCAAAGATGTCATTATTTTATACAAATAAATCAAGTTTATAATTATAATGCGGGTAATTTATAGTTTTAACTAGCTGCTTGCCGCGGTTTCACCCGCGCGGAGATAGCGGATTTCATGGTTTTTGTCTGTCTGTCTGTTCCGAGTAATCTTCAAAACGGCTGGACCGGTTTTGATAGGACTTTCACTGGTAGGTGTTACAAGGAGTAACATAGGCCACTTTTATTTTAGAATGATAATTAGGGTTCTGCGCAAAAGATAAAAATCATTAAATCAAAAATTTCCGCGCGGGTGAAACCGTGGGCAGCAGTTAGTGAGCGATAAATTAATAATCGTTTTGCATCTAGGAACTGGGCGTTCCCTCCGATCGACGTATACTGCGCTGCCCACAAAGCCCTGTTTAATAAGAACGTCACTTACGGTATAACATTTAAGTCCATCCGATGCTTACCTTGAACCCGGTGGGGCACCAGTCCACGAAGCGTATCCCGGCGCGGCCCTTCATGGCGGCGATGGCGGCGTTGACGTCCTTGGGCACGACGTCCCCGCGGTACAGCAGGCAGCACGCCATGTACTTGCCGTCGCGCGGGTCGCACTTCACCATCTGGTTGGCCGGCTCGAACAGCTCGGCCGTGATCTCCGACACCGACATGCCCTCGTGGTACGCCTGCCGGCGGTGGGGATGTCGCGTTCAGTACAGAATACTAACTGTGCTACCACAAACAACCACTGCTTTGTACTTTCACGACAATTTACTAATTCATACATTGTAACGGGTTATTTAACGTGATTATTTAGCGATGAGCACCCGATATTTCGCCGCTGTTACAAGCATCATGTTCATGTATTCCCGCCAACATGATGCTTGTAACAGCGTCGTTTGTAACAGGGTGCTCATTGTTCAATAATAATCACGGTAAATATCCTGTTACAATGTATGAATTCACAAAAAACTATTTTAGACGCATATTTAGCTAGACAGTCTCTAATGATAAACATCTAAAATGATTAGAAATATCAAACAGAATAGAGTTAGACTACGGTTAAACTCTACTCAAGTCAAAACTTGTGAAAATTCATATATAAACACGCAAGTAAGGCATGTTTAGCAGTTTAACACAGGTTTAAAGTGTGTTTAATTTTTTGTGGTAAGACCCGTAATTTCTGTCGTTATACAGTTTTAAGGTGGATTGTGCGTGAGGTCGTAGGAAATTTGAAAAATAAGTTCTTTTATAATTTTTCCCGGTCAGGATAAAAATTGAGAATATTTTGTAATTTGCGTAAATAAACAGTTAGGCTACTTTTACTGTCTACATATGTCCACAGTGACGTCACAATTAAGCAGGTAATTTTTATTGGTTTGAGCATTAAAATTTGTACAATTTTTACATGTACCTAATAATGTCTAACACGATTTCAAATGCCAACATCAGTTCTGAAAACATACTGATTAACTGATAAAAGCCACACGGAATCCAGCTTCGTAGTGGCTACAAGCTAAAGATGCAAATGTTTCTAAAATACTTTTCAGTCAGTATTAGTACATGTGCATATGTGGTCGAATCACCTTGTCTGCTGAAACGACTGGCGCATACGCAGCGAGCGGGAAATGTATCCTGGGGTAGGGCACAAGGTTGGTCTGGAACTCTGTGAGGTCTACGTTCAGCGCGCCGTCGAACCGGAGCGAAGCTGTTATTGAGGATACCACCTAAAAGAGTACAACTTAAAAGGCTTAATATCAACGGATCTTTCCCGTCATACCATAAGACTTGATTTGTCGCTGTATCAAGAATCAAGTATTTGTTAACGTAAGACTAAATCTATGTTTATGATGTGTTGTTTGTTTGTGTTGTGTTTTTCCAACGGAAGATCAGCGCTGGTTTTAAACCAGCATTACGCTGAGCTGGGACCATTTTGTGACACTTATTTTTTTTTGTTTTATTTTCTTATTTATTTGTTGTTCTAGGTTTAAGTGGTCGTGAATAAATATGTTTTCTTTCTTTCTTTATGTGTATCTGTGTGTTTTCATGCCACCTGCGACACAGGGAATCCTAGTGCGGAGGTATGAGTGTGTAAGCGTTTATTTATTTATGACTCACCTGTGAAATCAACCTGTTGAGATTAGCGTACGAGGGCCGTTCTATGGACAGCCTCCGCCTGCAGATGTCGTAGATGGCCTCGTTGTCCACCATGAACGCGCAGTCCGAGTGCGCGATGGTCGCGTGCGTCGTGAGCACGGCGTTGTACGGCTCCACCACCGCGGTAGACACCTGATCGTCGAGCATCTTAATAATGTTTACCATGGGTTACAAAGTTAAGCTTTTGTTCTTTTTGTTAGTGGTAGGACTAACTCTTCTGCGAGTGTCCGTCTGGGTCGTTACCAACGCTTTGTGAGTGAAGTCTGCCGCTAAGCAGTAATATGCAAGCGTGACTGTGTTCCGGTTTGATGAGCAGAGTAGCCAGTGAATTTACTGGGCTTAATACCGAATGTCTCAGGTTAACGAGCGCACTGCAGTGCCGCGCAGGCCTTTGTGTTTCAAAGTTCGGAGTGGCACTGCAATTGTTATGGGCCGGCGTTATGCTTACCATCAGCCAAACGACCAGCTAGTCTCGTTACCAAATAATATAAAAAATACAAAAAAATTATAGTCTTCTTCGCGAAATCACACTACAAACAAGACTTGAGAGCTTTTGATAGACCAGAAATATAAAATTATGTATGAAGACTACCTAAAGCAAGTGACGACTAAGAAGACTTACTTGTGGTGCGGGGTAGATAGCAAACTCCAGTTTGCTTTTCTTTCCGAACTCGTCCGAGAGCTTCTCCATCAGCAGCGACGTGAAGCCGGAGCCGGTGCCACCACCAAAAGAGTGGAATACGAAAAACCCCTGTATTCAAATATATTATTTTCAAATAGACCCTCACTGTCAGTTTATCAGTTCTGTCAGAAATGTTAAACAAAAAATAGCTGATAATGTACAATATTGCAACAAATTCTAGGACCCCTATTCAAATATTAAAAACTAGCTGCCACCCGCGGCTTCACCCCCGTGGAGATATCGGATTTCAAGGGTTTTATTTTTTTGCGCGGAACCCTAATTCTTTTTCAAAAACAAAAGTAACCTTGGTTACTCCTTATAACATCAGATATCTGCCAGTGAAGGTCCCGTCAAAATCGGTCTAGCCGTTTCGGAGATTACTCGGAACAGACAGACAGAATTTTAAAAAAAATGGTTTTTTTAGGTACCGTATATACTTTCATATGCATGTAGTAAACAGCTGTTATTTTGATATTACAAAACAGACACTTCAACTTTATTTATTTGTATAGCTGGTGTTGAAAAGATCTATAGAAAACGAAAGCCTTTGTTTTACAAAAACCCAGGTAAATTTAATGAAGTCTTACCTGAAGACCGGTGCATTGGTCTGCCAGCTTCCGCACTCGCTCCATAACAGGACCCAGCACCTCCCGTCCAGTGGAGTAGTGGCCGCGTGCATAGTTGTTGGCCGCGTCTTCCTTGCCGGTGATTAGTTGCTCAGGATGGTATAACTGCCGGTACTCGCCTGAACGGACTTCATCTGTTGATAACACGAGGTTTTAGGACTAGGAAATCATGTTGCAGGTGTATGAGTGTGCGTTTGTAATACTGTTAGGTCCAGAAATGAGACAACTCGGTTTGAATAATCGACACACGTGTATTTTCACTCGTAGTTTAATGAGGACTGCCATGTCCTTCCCCGCGTCTTCCCCTTGCGTAGCGCTAGGACGACTACGGCGTAGCACTGACTTGATGACGTCATAGCGTAGCACCCAGCACTATACCATGCTCTACCATTATTCTACTAATGCGCGGAAGTGTGATTCTTATTCTGATCTCCTTCCACGCAGCAACGAATCGGGTGGTTTCTTAGCAAGCTTTTAATAGTTTATCTTGTAAGTTACAAGATTTGGTAAGTACTTACTATGTACTAGTTAATAGTAGTTCCTATTTACTAGCTGAAACTTGCAACTAACTATGGAGGTAATCGCATTTTGTAAATTACATGGAAGTCTATTTGTACCTACTACTAATTGTATCGTACAATAATTTGGTATCATAAAGCTGATCTGGTGATGGAACCAGGAGGTGAATAGTGGAACTCTTCAGTGATTCCTAGTAAACCTCTAGTTTGGTCTCATACGAATCGACGTGACGAGCCCATTAAATTGCACTTGGTGTCAAGGTTCTGATGGATACAGGAGGAAACGTGTTTTTTTATTTATTTAAACTACAATATATAATTATTGAAGCCGAATTACTGGTAAGGCTTTATTTATCTTTTATGGAGCAACAAACTAGTTAGTTGTTTCAACTTAAGTTATGTAACTCAAGTATATATTGTTTATATAAGTTAATATTATGTTACGGGGGTGACATAGACAGCAATGACAAAACCACTTCGAAAAAAAATAATAAAAAACAGACTTAAAATACTAAATAGAATAGATCATTTTATGTTACGTTACCTACGCTGAACATCTTGGTACACAGTCATTATAAGACCAGACTGCACGTAATGGGACACTCAACTATTTAGCATTCCGGAGATTACGACTAGGTGTGTTCCAGACGTATCATGACACCTTTTGTGTTAAAAAAAAACTATAATCCTTACCAATAACTGTAGCTTCCAAGTCCACCATCACGACTCTAGGCACCATTTTGCCTCTATCGGCCTCCGAAAAGAAAGTGTTAAAGCACGAGTCGGAGGCAGTTGAGTTCACCGACGGCAGAGTGCCGTCAGGGCGGATGCCGTGCTCCAGACAGTACAGCTGCCAGCAGGCAGTGCCCATCTGCACGCCGGCCTGGCCCACGTGTATTGATATGCACTCCCTCTGCTCGCGTACAAAAAGGTTACATGTTATTTTTGGGATATCTAAATGATAGATTTTACTCTACATACTGATGTATGTAGTGGGAAATACAACTAGCACGCATTGGCATCACTCTTTGAAGCTGAAGATTAAACATTCTTGGACACTATTATATTATTGTCTTAGCTTAGGATCAAACATTCTTTGACACTATTATATTACTGTCTCAGTTAAGGATCAACAATTCTTGGAAACTATTATATTACTGTCTTAGCTGAGGATCAAAAATTCTTGGAAACTATTATATTATTGTCTTAGCCGAGGATCAAACATTCTTTGACACTATTATATTACTGTCTCAGTTGAGGATCAAAAATTCTTGGAAACTATTATATTAGTGTCTCAGTTGAGGATCAAAAATTCTTGGACACTACTATATTATTATAGTCTTAGCTTAGGATCAAACATTCTTTGACACTATTATATTACTGTCTCAGTTGAGGATCAAAAATTCTTGTTCATTATTATATTATTGTCTTTGCTGAGGATCAAACATTCTTGGACACTTATTTAATTGTCTTTTTTACTTCATCTGTGTCATCGTCTCCGTGACTACATGTGTCTTAAAAGCCACCAGGTGACGTCAAGCTGTCAATGTGCTGTCCACCTCCCGTATAACCAGACAGACTTGCTAGGTGCCAAGATGTTACCAATCTGATATCGAGGTGCACGTTAAACTTTTATACTTGTCCGCCGATGATTTAGACGAAGCCATTTGTTTTTAATCTTGGATAATGACATTACTTTTTCACACTTTGACAAGAAAAACTTGCACAATCTAGATAGTCTAGAAATTAACCAACTTCGTACCTAATGTAGCCATTTACAGAAATGATTATCAACTATCAATAATTTATCACTAGCACACTTACTACACGAAAAAAGCAAGCTTACTAGTTTTTAGTTTAGTTGACGTTTCGATAAATAACAAATCTTTACTAAAAACTTATTCAAATGTATGAATTATAGTTTACCACTGCAAAGAATACAGTATAAAATTAGATATAAGCACAGAAATTTTCCTGAGCCCTAACTAAAATGCGGTAAAGACACTTACCATAATGAATACAAATAATTTTGTAAAAAAATTGTACA
Source organism: Crocallis elinguaria (assembly GCA_907269065.1). Classification (NCBI taxonomy): domain Eukaryota; kingdom Metazoa; phylum Arthropoda; class Insecta; order Lepidoptera; family Geometridae; genus Crocallis; species Crocallis elinguaria. The sequence goes on along the minus strand of OU026079.1, from coordinate 1,224,257 downwards.
AAAAATGTACAAAACTATATCAAAAACCGGATAAAGTACAAAAATTTAGGCCAGACTGAAATTTTGAAAAAAAAAATGCGAATCACGCCCGTCCCATGGGCCTTCCTGATGTAATTTAAATATTGTTTTCTTTTCGAACGGTTTTTGAAATTTGCTGACAGCCAGTTTAAAACCGAGGTCAAATAGTTTATATTAAATACAAGAAAAGTTTAGTAGCAAACCATTCCCCTATTTTACTATTTTCAAGCGCTCATTACTGTTTGTTATCGAATTTTACAACAACCTAATAGATAGTATTAAATAAATAACTATAGCCGTAATATTAGCATATTAAGTAATAGAATCGTTAACATTAATTTGTAAATACTTTTTGTAAAAAATTTAAAATAATATCCTCTTTGCTTACAAACCTCTACACATTCGACCTCGTTACAAATAATTTCAGATAAAAAAATCTAAACTTTTCAAGGGTAGCAATAGCAAGTGGAGAAGTAGTATGGGGGAGGACCCCACAAGTTAGAACTATTAAAGGACAATGGTAGATCGATGGGCCCCACGGCTGGGCGTGGGGTTGGAAAGCACCCCACTTTTATATAAACGCAGTCGGTGTAAGTTAATTTGCATTTTTGACGCTCGTTAGCAAGATGTTAGAATCCGTTAGAAACATAAATTGGACTTAAAAATTAACACACTACACTACTATTTTTACATGTCACTTAAAAGTTTTGGAATTAAGAAACTCACATACATAATAAATGCAGGAACCTTAAAAACATTAGACTCATTCTTTGTACAGCCGTGTAAAAAGTCTTGACAGACAAATACCTACGTCTTTAGGTACTTTTAGGCTATCATATTTTTTTACGGTTGCCATACTTCCGAGCCCAATGTAGCTTGGTCGATGTCACAAGTCCTCGTTTTCTTGTGATGATTTCTTTTGGGTTTCCTCACGAAGTAATCATTTTTAGAGCAAGTGTAGTAAAAACCGCACATAGTCGTTGGTTCGCCGCCTAGTTAGTTTATTAGTTCGTTGCCTATTTATACTCTAGTGCGTCTGATTAAAAGTTAGCACAAGTTTCTGCTCGGCCACACTCCCCCCGTACCCTGTGTAGAACATGACATTTTTAACATTTTTTACTATAGAGCTTTTTCGCTTAGGCGAATATGCCGCTCCGTATGACCACTCCTTCGTTTCGTTTAGTATAATTATTAAATGAATAAAGTACCTAACTATAGCAAACCGATTCACCACTACACATTACAGAAACCATAACAATGTGACAATTATGAGAATGTACGGAACACTCCAAAGGGATAGTTTTGCATATGAATGTGTGTTTACAAGGATTAACAGTTGGCAAGGAGCGTGACATCGGACCGCGGTGAAAAGACAATGCCTTTGATTTATGTTTAATTCGGTTATGGTAACACTGCAGCAGGGTAAATATTTAAAAAGTTGAAGTGTGAATGGGTTGGTTAGTTTAATGATCTCCGGGGGATGTGGGGCCAAGTGTTAAAATGTCCAATTTGTTACAATGTCCAGATAGTAAAAAGACAACTTATCAAGTATTACAAGAATGTTTGCTTGTATTTTGAGTACGTAGGGGATTTTTTATTCACGATACCTAGTCTTGATTAACCATTCAAACAAATATATACATCACAAAAATTTCGCTTCCAACAGGATTAGAACCTGCGTCTTCTGGCAAACCGGGCCAGACGCCTTAACCAACTAGGCTATGGGAGCAATCGATGTTGACTGTGAAATTCTTGATATGATTTATTTCTTTCCGGCTTACAAGCCGCTGTTTAACCATTGTCTCACGAATTCATAAGTCACATGATAAGAATTCATATGTCAAAATAAGAAGTCATCATCTTAAGAATTTCGGGGCTGACATCGATCGCTCCCATGGCTTAGTATCGACTAACCAGACGTCTTAATCGTAATCATATTTGAGATGTAAGTATATATACCTAATAATTATGTACATTAGAGATCTTGTAGAATTAGGCGTGGCTGTAATCTATGTTGAGCCAGTGTTTAGCAGTATTATAGAATATATACAAATCTGCACAGCACCCTCCAAAGATGTTATCGCGGCACATTAGCGAGTATCTCGCAGATGTATCTCGGATTACTCCTATCTTTAGTGAAATCTACCCTATCGACCGGCTGACAGTTATTTGTCAAGATTTTAACAGGTTTCCTGATATAATTGAAAAGTTTGGTGTGGAAATGTAGATAATGAGTACAATGACATTCTCTAGGGAGTAGAGTCGCATCAAGTTCGAGCCCGCCGCGGACCATTTCGAGTACTAAGGTTTCTGTTGAATACTGCACCAGCGTATTAAATTGCTAAATTCTATTGAAAAATATCGAACTTTTCAAACTAGGTATAACAAAACACGTAAATTTTGTTCGTTTTTTTAACCCTAGAATGAGCTTGAGTTATTCAGGAAAACAAATATCATGTTACAACAATAGCATGGTCATAAGGCATTTTTAGTGTTGGTTGGATAGCTAGTTAATAGCTACCAACCTAAAGTTGAAAGTCTGTCGCCTTTCAGAATGTTGCGGTAGATGTCAGAGCCACTTTTATTCCAGCATCAGCCTGTACACACCACCTGCAACACATCGTCTCAAATTGTATTTGTATAAATGTAGTATTAATATTTTTCCGTAAGTACATCCTCTGCACATTGGTGAAATAAAATATTGTCAGTAAAAAATATTCAATTATGGCACTGAATATTTTTTACTGTCAAGATTTTACTATGGGACTGTTGCAATATTAACATCCAATATCACATATTTTAGCGTAAACACCCAAATTAGAATCATCCAAACCAGTGATAACGTACAATTAACAATACCACGAGGTGTGGCTCAAATAAAAAATCCCATTTCGAGCATGAAGGCGGAATAATTACCGCTTTTTACCGGTTTAATCCGGATCAGATAACTGCGGAACCCTACGGGACCCTGTAGGGGGCCTAATGCGATGCCCGTTTGATATTCATGATGATTCCCGGCGGATCTCAGGGATTTACTGGATCAAAGGAAGTTTATGTGATATTTGGTTACAGTTGGACATTGAAATGGATTTTGAAGGCAGTTGTTATTGAAAAATTCATTTTCATGTAGAGCTAAATTATAAAAGTGAATATTTAAATGTTTGCAAAAAAATTTGCATGTACCAATTCCTCCTCCTCCTTGGTTTTTGGTACCTAAGTTGAGTACATAAATATTCCAAAGCATAATTACCGATACCTAGGCGTAAAAAAAACGCTTACACTCATACCCCCGCACTAGGATTCCCTGTGTCGCCGGTAGCATGAACGCACAGATACACATCACAAACATCCAAGACCCGAGAACAAACTTTATGCTTACACAAAATCTGCCCCGGCTGGGAATCGAACCCGGGACCACTCGCTTTGCAGGCAGGGCTACCAACTTACCTACGGAGCCGTCAACTAGCGACTTTACGCGACTAGTTCAATCATCTAGCTTGACCCTCAATATAAACCTTTTTAATTTATCTCAGTCATCACGAATAGAGCTTTATCTTCCAATCAATACATCTATAGATACAGCTACCACCGTCCACAGTAATAAAAGCAAACAGTAGTGCTAACCGGCGGTTACTATAAAGGCCGTAATTAAATCTTAAGGACGAGGGTGCCAGCATAGCGGACTAGAAAACGAAGTGGAGTGGGGGAGATGAAGGGATGGTTCCGTAGAAATATGAGGTTACATAGAACAGGTTATTATTGTAATTTTTTTTTAAGATTTTTTGCAGTGTGACGAGCTCGTCGTTTGCCTGAAGGTAAGCATAACGCCGGCCCATAACAGTTGCAGTGCCACCCAGAACTTTGAAACACAAAGGCCTGCGCGGCACTGCAGTGCGCTCGTTACCCTGAGACATTAGGTATTAAGTCTCATAAGCCCAGTAATTTCACTGGATACTATGCTCATCAAACCGGAAGACAGTAATGCATTCACATTACTGCTTGGCGGCAGACTTCACGAGCATAGCGGTGGTAACAACCCAGACGGACACTCGCAGAAGAGTTAGTCCTCCCACTAACAATTGCATGACCGTCAGTTTCCCAAAAAATATAGCTGCAACCTTTTAACTTGATACGATTACAACAAGTTTGTACGTACGTACGTACTTTCATATCCGTACGATTATAAATGCGAAAGTGTGTTGGTTTGTCCTTCTTGCACGCAGCAACGAAGCGAGCGATCGACGTAATTTTGGATTGGAGAGTAACATAGGCTACTTTTTATTCCGAGAAAATGCAAAATTTAAACTTACCACAGGAGATTCCCATAGGCAGTTCCTGTGGCTGAAACCGCAGGCAGAAGCTAGTATCATTAAAAATGGTTGTACGTTGAAACTACTGTATGATTTACATGAAATTTGTTATAACATAAACCTGTACTGGAATAGCACATAAGCTTCATTCCATTCCGATTAAAATGGGTAAAGCCGCAGAGCATAGCTACTCATATATGTTATATTTCTGCGATTCGAGATGTTAGGGAACCCTAAAATAAAGGAGGGTGCACACAGCACAATGCCAGTGCGCTGCAGCCAGGTGCTGGCGATGTATGTTCGAGTACAAAAGATTTATTTGACTTTATTTTATTTTTGATTCCACGTTATTACGTCGGTGGACTAAATAAATATGGATTTAGAATCTGGAAAACAAATGAACATGAAAAATAGAACTTTGAAGTAATGATGGTTTGGCTGGTGGTTGTTGTTCGTGGGTTCGAATCCTATGAGCTTAACCTTTATAACGGTGTGTTCTAGGGCGGTCTAGTCTCGGTAACTACTGAAAACGATTTTGATGAAATTTGGAATGTAGATAGTTTAGGTTTTTGATTCACAAATAGGCTGCAGGTACCAAGCGAAGCTAGTTTTTAATAAAAGAAAACTTTTTAATTTAATACTCATTAACGTAAAAGGACACGTCATAGATTTAAACAGTGAAATTACTGGGCTTATGAGACTTAACACCTAATGTCTCAGGGTAACGAGCGCACTGCAGTGCCGCGCAGACCTTTGTGTTTAAAAGTTCTGAGTGGGACTGCAATTGTTATGGGCCGGCGCTATCTTTACCATCAGGCAAACGACCAGCTCGTCTCGTACCAATAACATAAAAAAAACATTTTGAGAATTAACACATATATTCAACTTTTTCTTTTACAAAACGTTTGAGTTTCGGCTTTTTACCCCACATCACCGTTTAAGCCAAACACCAATCCTCCCTCCAAACCATGTTTTTGGGTCAAAATCCATTTTTTTGATAAAAAATCGAGGCATGAATAGAAGGCATTGTTGTAAGTGCATCGGTGCAATTCGACAGATGGGGTTTATAGCCACGGTGGCGGCAAACGATAAGGGTAAACGGTTTGACACCAGGACAATCGGTCAAACTGCTGATTTTATGTTAGATTTGATGCAGACGGCTCCGTAGCTAAGTTGGTAGTAACCCTGCCTGCAAACCGAGGGGTCCCGGGTTCGATTCCCGGCCGGGGCAGATTTTGTGTAAGCATAAAGTTTGTTCTCGGGTCATGGATGTTTGTGATGTGTATCTGTGTGTGTCCATGCCACCTGCGACACAGGGAATCCTAGTGCGGGGGTATGAGTGTAAGCGTTTATTTATTTATATAGTTGCTTGTATTTAGACACTGAATAAAAGCTAAATTCTGAATACGTTGTATTGTGATTATTTAATAAGGTGAAATACATTACTGACGCACGCCCACAGATTTATTACTTGAGATGTCTTACATGCGCAACCCGATGTGTCTATTCTTACAGGGAGTCGTAATACCTCTACGAAACTACTAGGTAGTAATAGCATCTTACTTGTGATATATTCAAAACTCATTATCATAGTAACAAAAAAAAATTAACACTTCCATGAAAACGTAAAACTTCACATAACTTTTCGTTTGACAACAAATAAAAAGGCATAATATAGTGAAAATAATACATTGATTTTATAACACCAAATTAAAACTTATGTAATTACAGTATAAAAACTAAAATTAAACTAAGTCCTATCAATAAAAAAATAATTAAAAACCGTGATATGGATCAAGTCCTACAAAGAAAACTCAAGCCGAGTTTTTTTCTTCCATTTCCTGTATATAACAGGTAAAGATAAATAATATAATATAAATCACTTATTCAGAAAACACTAGATATAACAGCATTCAAAAAAAGACCAGTAAGTAATTAAAAATAACATAAACAATAATAGTGGAGTTAGACAAAAACTCTTTTTTCTTTCTTTTGTTAAACAAAATATAAACTTTTATAAACAAAACCTACAAGCAATAAAATATGCTTGCATTTATAGCTACGTATATTTAGCTTGCTGCCATTTATGGCAGTGAAGTCCGAAATGGTTTGAGCTCAGCTTTTTGCTGCGACGAGTACCTTATTGCATACTTACTACGTTATTAATTATCAGTCCCTTATTATAATACAGTATTTACTTTCGTCATTCATCCTATTAACATCGAAAGCCGTGAAATCAGCGTGCTATTGGTAATTTGCTGCATTCGCCACGCGTGGGAGACGTGTCGGCGGGCTGTGTGGTCTGTCCTCGGTGTTGGGACAATTTGACGCTTGTTAAAAACTTATTATCTAAGAGCTAGCAGTGCCCGTTCCCCGTGATTTGCACGTAGGTTCCCCACAGTAGGCCTGTACGACGAGGGTTGAATAGCATCTTATTATGAGCGTAATTTTTAGGTGAGAGAAAGTACTCTGATGCAGCCATAGCAAGAACATCTAAAGTTCTTGCTATGGCATTGCTTGCTTCTGACAAAAAAGGCCACTGAATTTTGTCACGACACATGAAAAGATGCTACTTTCTGAATGTTTATAAGGTTTTTAAAATATTCACCAAAAACACTTTAGATTTTATTTTTGTTTTTATTATTGCTTTAAAGACTTTTTACAGCTCACTAGGTATTGGTGGTCTGCCGGTTTTTTTTTAATTTTTTTAGGTTACGAGACGAGCTGGTCTTTTACTTGATAGTAAGCATAACGCAGGCCAATAACAATTGCAGTGCCACCCAGAACTTTGAAACACAAAGGCATGCGCGGCACTGCAGTGCGCTCGTTACCCTGAGCCATTAGGTATTAAGTCTCATAAGCCCAGTAATTTCACTGGCTGCTCTGCTCATCAAACCGGAACACAGTAAAGCTTGCACACTACTGCTTGGCGGCAGATTTCACGAGCAAAGCAGTGGTAACAACCCAGACGGACACTCGCAGAAGAGTTAGTCCTAACACTAACCATACTGCCAGTAAGTAGTTACATGACGAAATTTCGTTTAACATGCCATATTAAGGCTCATGCCAGAGAGTAGGCGATATAAGGTCGCCATTGTTGGATACAACAGGAAGAACATCATCGCTGCTAGTTAAATTAATTTATGATATTAATCCTCTCAAACATGTGGTCCACTACATCCTAGTAACACTAATTTGTCACCAATCTGCGTATCATAACACCACGATGATACCGTTGGCCGACGTTGGCGGCGCGCGTGCTGTGCACGCTTGCCAACTTACAGGCACGTGTCGGAAGCGTGCCGACACTTACGCGGTAGTTGAGTACCAAATATCTGCGTCAATATGGAATAATTGTAATTGGATTATAAAAAAATGGCGGCATGATTAACAATTGACAATAAGTTGGTCTAGTTAGTTTGAGATCTGCGATAGAAGCGTTGAACGGCGTGTGAGCGCTGCTGCGGTGGGTTCTATCGTGAAAACATTCGTACAATTTTCGTTTGAATATCCTACTAATATACTTCTAATCCTACTATCCTACAAATCCTACTTCCTACTCGTCCTACTTCCTACTTCTTACTAATATTATAAATTCGAATGTGTGTTTGTTGGTTTATTGATTTGTTGGTTTATCCTTCTTTCACGCAGTAACGGAGCAACGGATCGACGTGATTTTTGGCATAGATATAGTTTATGGACCGGAGAGTAACATAGGCTACTTTCCCGGAAAAATGCACGGTTCCTGTGGGAACGTGGGTGAAAACCGCGGGCAGAAGCTAGTAATATTATAAATATGACAGTTTGTGTGTGTGTGAATGTTTGTTACCACTTATCTCTGTAACTATACTAAACTGATTTTGATGAAATTTGGAATGTAGATAGTTTCTGGAATAAGACATATTAACCACGCGGGCGAAGCAGCGGTTGCGTATTCGTTTGCGATTGTCGTTCTCCACTGGTTCGTGCGATTACATTCGCACAACTGAGCGGCACAAATAAAAAAATCGAGGGAACCGGGAGTTTTTCTGGCTGCCTTAGTTCCCACCGTTGGAAGCCTAAATAATATAGTATAGAACATTTTAATTACCGAACCAAACATCGATACTGTCTGGTGGCACAGGTATTAGCAGAAAGTAAGCAGTATACCTCTTAAAATATTAAAAATCGTGTGAATTTTTATCAAGTATGATTATTTAAAGAGCACAAAACCACATGATAATACTATAATCCGGTGCCTAAGTCCACACTTACACTCTAACCAGAAAGTGGCCCGATTGTTGCGTCAACTTTTTGCCACTAAAAGTGACACGCACGGCCTCAAGTAGGATCACTATGACATTCGTGCTTTATTCAAAAAAATATTTGTGTTTTTACACAGAGAACTTGAGAGTGTATTTTAAGGGTGTTAACGGCGGGTTAAACGTGTGAAAGTTTGTCAATTATATTTTTATTGGGCACTTGAAGGGTTTAATGAGGGATCATCGCGGTTTGTTATTTGTAAGTGTATTTTTGTAGCGCTTTTCAAATGCTGTGTGAAAATTGTATCGTGAGAAAGAATTTTATAAAACTATTAAGGAAACATGGTAGTGGTCCATTCTGAGCCACTAAATTTCACGAGATCTTTTGAGAGGGAAAAAAGTTACAATGTTTAAAAATAACAAAAGCATGTAGCGACATGTTAGCGACGAAATTTGCTGGACATGCAAATATTTGTATAATTTCAATTTACGAATGAAAACAATTTAATCGTGTAGGTATATACGAGTACGGAGTTTGATTTTGTTTATTTTTTATGTAGAGTTATTATTTATTATATAGGTACCTATACTATTTATATTCATATTTTTAGTCTATACTGAACTCTTTTCAATTAAATCTAATCCTAATAAATTAACTTATAAATAGATCCTTGTCATGTCGCAAGGTCGCAGAATGGCACGTGCCCCGTCCCTGCCTGCGGCACGTGCTCCTGTTTTAGACGTAGCTATTAGCAATCGCAATGGGCAGGCCACATTGCTCGAAGAACTGATAACCGATGGGGAAGAAAGGTTCTCGAGTGGCGACCGCGAACCGGAAGACGTAGTGTAGGACGACCTCCCACTAGGTGGACTGACGACCTTGTCAAAACCGCGGGGAACCGCTGGATGCAAGAGGCAAGTAGCCGATCCAAGTGGTGTTATATGGGGGAAGCCTATGTTCAGCAGTGGACGTCTGCTGGCTGATCATGAGATGTATTAGAAGGTAGTAGCAGATATGATATAAAAAATGTCTCTTTATACATATTTTTGTAGAGATAAGATAAAATAAACTTTTATATTGTTCATTTATTTTGTTAGTGGGAGGACTAACTCTTCTGCGAGTGTCCGTCTGGGTTGTTACCACCGCTTTGCTCGTGAAGTCTGCCGCCAAGCAGTAGTGTGCAAGCATTACTGTATTCCGGTTTGATGAGCAGAGTATCCAGTGAAATTACTGGGCTTATGAGACTTAATACCTAATGTCTCAGGGTAACGAGCGCACTGCAGTGCCGGGCAGGCCTTTGTGTTTCAAAGTTCTGGGTGGCACTGCAATTGTTATGGGCCGGCGTTATGCTTACCATCAGGCAAACGACCAGCTCGTCTCGTTACCAAATAACATAAAAAAAAAAAAAAAATATGTGTCGATAAATTAATTAAAGATTGATGAAACTCAGACTATCAGAATAATGTATATTTAATCAAAGTTCAAATCTAAAAAAAACTACAACACAGATGCGTACTCGACCTCGATAACGTAACCACTATTATTACTACAAACAAACAGACAAAGATGCCGCTAGTTTTCAATCAACCTCAAGTAGCAGAGGGCCGCTTACGCTGAGTGTACCAAATGTTACAATAACTTTACAATAACAACGCTGATCACTCTGTGGACTAAATATATGCCATTGTAATATATGCTCTTGTGTCTTCGTAATAAGGTGCTCTGAATTTTTGGCAGCTATTGAAAGAGTAGTTCTGTTTGTTGCGGCAGTTGCATTGTTGAATGTTTGCAGCGGCACAAACGCAAATTGTAGAGTTAGGTCTGATTCATATTATCCTAACAGTTAATTTTAATCATCTGCTCATTTAGCTTATGGTTACCAAAAAAGTAGTCTTATTTTAGATGATCTGTATGATACTGGTTTCAAGTCGATTTTGGTTTATTAAATGTGGGCGAAAGAATTCACGGTTTGTAGTGTAAACAAAATACGTAATCAAGTGTTGGATAAATCGATGGAAAACTGTTGCGTAGGCGCCCTGACACAAACAATACAGACAAAGTAATACCTGAATATATCAGAGTAAGTAAATAACAATTTATTTATTTATTTAGGCTTCCCATCGACAATTACACTATAACATACAATATGTAATCGAACCTTAGATTATTTTGCTTAATGCACCATCTATTAAAGGGAAACACAGCATGCAATAAAACTTAACAATGTATATAAAAAAGTTAACAATAACTTATTAATTAATTGTATCAGAAAATATAAAATAATTTAATTGAGCTGTTTAGTAATATTAGTACACATATGGAGGTCGAATTTTATTTTATAGGCAGTACCTGCTATATATCTCTGGATATTTTTTTTATACAGTATCTACCCAAAATTCTAGCAAATTAATATTATTCAAATTAATTTAAAAAAACGGTCAAAACGATCTCTAACGGAAAATAAGAGAGTCGAATATTACGGTTCATTCTATTTGTTATTGAATATGTATGTTAAATCGAAATCATCATTGAAATGTAAACAATAATAATTAAAGTTTAATTAAAATTCCTCTTGAGTATCGACCCACAGAACCGGAAAAATGGAACTTGATGGACAGAGAGACAGATAGATGAGCAATGAAGCTAGTTTCGATTTGTATTTGGTACACAAAAAGACGTAGATTCATTTGGAATTTGGGAATGTAACTTAATGAACCGTTGCAAACAAGACAGATATGCGTGATGCGACACATTAATATTATATAAACAAATCGTACAATTGTAATTGCTCTTTAAAAGTATCGCGTTGATGTCTTTTATATGAAGCAATCGAAAGACCCTGTCAGATATACGCGATTTAAAGAAGGCGTAATAAATGTTTTGTCCCGAGGTAAACACATTTTTTCTGTAAGTATTTTGGTAAAGCAGATGGTGATATGCTAACAGGTATTTGTTAATATTTGCACACTGTCATATTCTATGACGAAGCACAAAGGCTACCAGTCTACAACCACTCCATCAAGAACTCTATTTAAACCATTATACGAGTATTCCCTGACATTCTAAAATTTGTTCGATTTGAAAGGACAGTATGAGCTCTTTTAAAGCTGGTCTATTGACTATTTATTTTTGGTCTATTGATTACACTGATATTATGTTCTCTTTATGTTAAGGGAATAAGGTATATTTTCCTGTAAATGTAAATAAAGTTTATTGTCAGATGTGAGGCCAATTTGTGGGATGCCAATTCATCTTAGGGTATTAAATGTGGAAAATGACATATTCGATTCTATTAGCTTAAGTATTTATGGGTTTTTGTATTGATCGGGTCGGGAGGGACGCGAGTGTTAGGTACCTATTCGATATTTGTGGGGTAAAATTTTATGTAAGAGGTTACGGCGCCGGACCAGTTGTACACCTTTGAAGGAAATGATGGAGGCCTTATTCCGTAAAATAATAAAGGAAGAGCTAAAGAAGTTAAGAAACATAAAATGGTTCCAGTGATAGTTTTTTCTTTGTGTAGTTGGTAAAGGTACAAGAAAAATATTTGCGAGTCAAATTGATAAATAATATTTTTAAAATAACTATTACTAATAACGACTGTAATTTTTTTTAAATTTTTTCAATAATTTAAATCTGCTAAAGAAAGTTCTGAATAGTTTTGAAACGAATTTACATCAGAGTCAATAAAACTAATTTAAATAACGATCAAATAAAAAACTAATAAAAGGGTCGAGCAACTCAATCTCTTTAAAAAAGTAAAGTAAACACGCAATATTAGCTTAGTAGACTGTACAAACACACTGCCCCCGGCGTCGCCTGCAAGTGCAGATGAATATTAAACAACGAGAGACCAGTCGCCACCAAAAATGTGACAGACAGACAATGGACCAATTAGCTCGCGGCTAGGATTCTGGACATGTGATGGGGAACTATTATTGGACATGTGGCTCTTGTTTGATCAGGTTGAAATGGAAGTAGTACGTAATAACTGTTGATATTATAGAGTGTTTTATGTTCATCAACGTAGTGCGTGATACATCTTTCTTTATGCAGTGAAGTATTGAGACAGATCATTTGTAGGATGATAAACGTCACACTTATCTAAATAATAGTGATGGGTGCGTCACTCGGTAAAAATTAAGTAAACTCTTATGCCACCCACCCGGTCCAAATACAAACGTTGTAAGTTTCTTATCTGTTTACAGGTAAACAAATGAACCTATTCTTTTTTTTATGTTATTTGGTAACGGGACGAGCTGGTCGTTTGCCTGATGGTAAGCATAACTCCGGCCCATAACATTTGCAGTGCCACCCAGAACTTTGAAACACAAAGGCCTGCGCGGCTCTGCAGTGCGCTCGTTACCCTGAGACATTAGGTATTAAGTCTCATAAGCCCAGTAATTTCACTGGATACTCTGCTCATCAAACAGGAACACAGTAATGCTTGCACACTACTGCTTGGCGGCAGACTTCACGAGCAAAGCGGTGGTAACAACCCAGACGGACACTCGCAGAAGAGTTAGTCCTCCCACTAACGGTCTATTCGATCTTATCACAAAAACATTAAACACACTCTAAACCTGTATTAGAACTAAACATGCCTCAGTCGCGTATTTAAATATGAGCTTGATTTAACTTCATTCCATTGAGACATCTCTGATCATTTTAGATTTTAGACGTTTATCTTTACACACTCTCTAGCCTAGCTAACAGGCATCTAAAATTGGTCTTTTTTGTAACATGGTAAGTTTGTTGGAGACGCGAAACATAGGTAGTTCAAGGAAGGAAAACAAAACATTTTCAGTCTTACCACCAAAAAGGATTTTTTGTGGTACAAGGTTTCTGATTGTGGAATAATATAGATTCGTTCGCTCTGTCATTTTGTTTTACCATACCCTATCAGGGAGATAATTGGGTCAACTTTACTAATAACACATCTCCATATAAATAATGTATGTATATATTATTGAGTATTGGAAGTAGGTACTCGAAGGACATAGGCCCAAAAAGGGAGAGCTATTGTAAGTTAATATTATTATGTGTCTGTAGCTATATGTTAAATACATACATGATACTGCCGACATATAACACGATCTATAAAAGTATACAGATATTTAGATTTAAAAAAAAATCAATACTTTATATGAGCCTCGTATTAAATTTCTTAGCTCTAAGCACGACGGGGGTGCACTGCGAAATTCCCCAAAATGTGCTAAAATCTGAGGGATTATAATACAGCGGCAGTGGTAAGGGATGGTAGTCGGTGGATGAACTACCGTCGATTTGTGGGGAGATACGATAAACGCCGCGTGTATGAGTTCGGCTATTAATTCGGTAGATTTGATCACATGTCGGACTGTCGGTGCTTTTTGATTGTTATAGCTGTGTTAATACAAGATTAACAAAAAAATTCTTGAATCCAGTGAAACTGGAATTTGTATCCAAATTGGGTGGGATTGCAATGACAGACGTGGCTAGTACTTTTATGTCATCTGTTTTCTGAATGAGATGAGTTCATGGATTCATTTTCCAAATTAAAATTAAGTAACGTATTTTCTTTAAAATTATTGTTATGTTTATATTCAAGCTTTTGTTTTTTTACGCTCCAACCAAAAAGCGGTTTACTTTTGATACAAAACACAAATATTCCTATTAGGTAGAACACAATGATTTATTTAATTTCTTGCGTACGCCATAGAATTACATTTTATAATCAAAGGCGTATGCTTCCAATTGGTAGTGGCCTAGAACATTTGGATTATCAATAGGCTTGCTTTGGCTTGTAGGTTATCCAACTGTTTTTGTAACTGTTACATGTAGTGTTTATTTTTGTATTAGCTAGTTAATAAAGGTATTTATTTCTCAATACCTTATAACACTTACCTTCATACTCGTACTCGTCCCGACTACTTCCGACCCTTATCCAAGATGCCCTTACCAAGAACTAAGAGGAACAAGCTCCTGCAACACAAACAAACAGTTTGTTGTAGGGGTGTGATCCTCGCCACCTTCCTGTGGTAATCCATTCGTCAGGGTGACATTGTTCGCGGTCACGCTGCTTGCTGCATTCTCCTCGGTTGTATTTTTAAATAGTAGGGCTAAAACTGATATTGTTTTATTATTTCTACTTTCTTAACATTATCATCTACAAATACTTATATTTGTCTAGCTGGTCTATGTTGTGGTTTGTGGTACGACTGGCCGGGATCTGTGTCAGGGATCATAGCTATGATTGTCTAAGGTAACATTGGAGCTCATTTATATTTCGTATATACTAAGAAAAGATCCACAAAACAGTGAAAACATATTTCTATATTTGTAGAGGCTAAAAAATGTAATAGGTAATATGATGAGGGCCTTCATCTTACGTAAAAGCTGTAATAAAAGTTTTAGTTTTGAAAGTTTTCCGGCCGATGTTATTCGATTATGTACTTATATTTTACTATGTTAGGTACTTATATTTTACTAAGGTGCTAAGTTAGTTTATACTTTCTCACTCCAAAACAAACCAATTATAAGTCTTTAATTTTAGGCCTCAATTCGACACGAACGTACAAAAACCAATTTCTCCAAATGATTGTAATCAATAATGCGTAACAAAAGCTCAGATTTGTCCGGTAATTATAATAATTTCGCCCACTGCGCGACAGTTGTTCAACCGCCAGGTGGCGCTACTTCCTGTTCAACGGATTTGTTTTGTTTTGCTCTGATTGACTTTGTCGTGCCGCGTGATTTTTAATAAGTTACACGTAGACAAACAAAACATACTGGCTGGTAAGTACGTATATTTTGTGATCGATACTTGACAACTTGGTTATGGAACCAAAATAATTAGTACTATAAGACCAACATGATCATTGTGAAGACATTGCCAGGGGTATTTTGTACATCATCATACAGTATAGGGAATTTTATATTACTTGCCGTATACACAACCCTCAAGTTGTAAATCTGCCACCAAGATAATATCAGTTAGCTCCGGCAGTTGCACTGATCCAGCCACTGATCTTCGACCACGTCGTCGTTTAAGATCGGGCTAGATAGTGATCAGATACTAAACTATTAAGTGAAGAAAAAAATCGTTTCGTTCGACCATGATCTTACCTGGTAGGAACTTTGGATTTGACAATACTGTCGAAGGTGTAGCATCATTTTCCAGCAAATACCCATCGACAATGGACTTAAGTTTAGCACATTCCGATTGTAACGTTCAGAAACGGAACAATCAGAAAATCTACCGACAAGCAATTGGTGTGTTCGTCGCTTAAGTTCTGGTGAAATATGGTGCTTAAATGCTTACGTTTCGAGTAAAAAAAAAATGATAGATCACCAATTATATCACAATTAATTCTTAACTTCGATCCAAAACGTGATATGAGTATCAGAAACTTGATTGTAAGTGTACTTGATCGTACGAAACCTTTGATTGATTACCCAATGGGTCAAGCTGCGTGCAAATATGATACAAAATTTATGACACCCGAATAATTGGAGCAAACTCAGTCATCTCTCTAATAATAACAATACATCCCGTAACGAATTTCCAGAGCAAACATTTAGTTTCCAACGTTTTCGTAACTCGATATAAACCGGTGCCCCTATAATTTTACCAAATTTAAACTTTGCCATACGATTTTGTTACTTATTGCGTAGATAGTAAGATTGGGTATAGTTTTGATAGTTAGGGTAGAATAGGTAACGTTTTCAAAGATCAGAACAATGGGTTTTCGCTTAGGGTGCGCAGAAGCATTCACAACTTTTCGCTGTTTAGCGGCTATTGTTCCAATTTGATTTATATTCATGGTTCTTGTTCGCATTATAACTCAGTGCTTAATCATGTGTGCATTTCTCTCTTTCTGTTTTAATTGACGTCAAAGAGCTGACTTTTGTATATATAGGTTCAGTTCAGATAGTTTATCGCCCCATTTAAATGAAATATAACAGATACAAAAATATAAAACATTTATTTTTACAAAAAATGACTAGGGACAGACTATTACACTAGGTAATTATACAACTTATTTTGTTGTCTTTGGATTTCAATAAATTCAGATACGTTTCTCATAAAATTTCTCACATAATAGTATACTCGTATAAGTTTGTATTTACAAAAAATGACTAGATTGAACATTTATATTTGAGCGTTTACAATAGATCTGTTGTAAAAGTTTCTGCAACTTCTTTGGTCATTATAACAATAGTTACTTGGTAAATAATTATTACTATCGTTGCTGTAATAATTCATCTCATTATAGCCGTATGTAGGACTCGTGTATTTTTCATAGCTGGAATAATCTTCTGTCTTCGGGAACTTACGGTTTTTGGCATTTTCAAAAGCATTTTTAAATAGTTCATAGTTTTTCTGATTGAAATACCCCTCGCTACTTGTAGTTGCTTCTTGAATATTCTCATTGAAAGTGTTACATGGTCCATAAGGTCTCTGGTAAAATTGGTTGTGGCTGGTGTATTGTTCTGTCATATCACCACCAAAGCTTGAAGGGTGAGTGAAGAAACCACTGCCAGTCGTTGAAGTGATACAGTTGCCACCTTTATTATTAACTGATACGGTTACATTCCCAACGTTGATGAGGACTCCTTCACTGGTCTGCATAAAGTTGGAACCGTCAGGGAAAGGCTTGCTGAATCCTTGAAAGTTTCGATAACTGCCGTCTCCATTGAAGTCCTCGGTCTTATTAGGCAATACGAACATTTCTCTAAAAGCATCTTTTGCTATTTTATCACCTGTAATGGAATTATTTGGCTGCTTCCCGTAATTTAAGGAGAGTCCTTCCGGTGCAATTTGTCCAGAGTTAATATTTTCTAAGGATTCTAAAGTTTGACTCAGGGCAAAAATGTAGTTATGAGCAAATCTGAGAGTTTCAATTTTAGTAAGTTTTGTGTCTTCAGGAAAAGTCGGTAAGACACATCTCAGTCTATCTAACGCTTCGTTCAGCATGTGCATTCTGTTTCTTTCTCTGTCGTTTGCTTTCATTCTTCTGTTTCTCTTTATTTTCATAATTTGCGACGGGGACTTGCATCTTGTAACTCTGTTTTTTCCATTTGCGTATTTTCTTTTAGGCTTGTTTGGATCCTTTGGCTTTTTCTCTTTCTTCAGCGGTGTTGAAGTGTTGTCCGTCGCTTCAATATTACTTTCAAATGATTTTATCCCTTCAATTGGCCCTTGGAAAGTGTTTTCATAATCACCGCTAAAAAGCTTTCGTCTCACATTGGTTTCTTTGGTTGGAGTTACAGATATTCCCAAATCTGAAGTATCATGTTTCAAAGGGGTACCATTTACGGAGACTGGTGTAGCTAAATCTACGTAAGACCTTTCGAAACCTGAGTCATTACTGCAGATACTGTCATTGAAGTCGCAATAATCTTCGAAGTTAGTGCTGAACATTTTTGGACCTGTAATGGAAAGAAAAAACAATTAACCATTACTGACCAATAATACAAAAGGCACCACGCTTTACAAAAACGTTGCTGAGATTTGTAAAAAAGTGTTTGATCCTGTTACAATTAATTCAGTTTCGTTACTTGTATAGCAATCCATACTAATATTAAAAATACGAAAGTGTGTTTGTTGGTTTATTGGTTTGTCCTTCTTTCACGCAGTAACGGAGCAACGGATCGACGTGATTTTTGGCATAGATATAGTTTATGGACAGGAGAGTAACATAGGCTACTTTTTATCCCGGAAAATTGCACTGTTCCTGTGGGAACGCGGGTGAAAACCGCGGGCAGAAGCTAGTTTTTATATAATTATGAGACAGGTGCCCACCACCATAAGGTCGCGTGACCGATATGCTACGGAAAGTCAGTTGAACTTTATCGCTTCCGACTTCCGCCACCGAGTCTGTTTAGCTTTACAGGGTGCTATTGTGTAAAAAGTACATTTGCGATTTAACAAAATCCGGATAATCTAGGAAGTGTAATGAGAAGATGCTAAATAAAATATTGGTAATTGGTTTAAATTGAAATAATTTAAGATTTAAAAAGGGCGTAAGTATTTACAAACTACCAGCATAGAGTCAGAAAGGTGTTTTCTTTGTTGTTGTCGAGAATAATAATAAAATTTAATACTTTATTAGAAAGCAGTAAAGTTTGTGAGTTTTTTTTTGTTTGTTTGTTACCGCTAATCTCTTGAACTGTTTCGATTCTAAAAATGTTGTTCACTATAATAGCAAGCTACGTTATCCTTGAGTGCTATATGTTACATTTTATTCTGATTCCACACGTGTGAAGCCGCAGGCAGACGCTATATTAAATTTTTATTGTAATCATATACTTAGGTACAAAATAATAAAGTCGAGTTAGTTTTTGAATGAGATTAGAGGTAGCTCTAAAAGAACGGCAATAAACGAGGGTTTAATGAAACGTTTAAAAACTTTAATAAGTTTGATCTATACATTTAGGCTTTGTTATTGGTATGGTTTAAAGATGATTAAAATCGGGAAGAAGCTTTTGCTTTCTAGACCCATTATTAAGCATTTAAATTCCTGGCTTCACCTAAACAGTAGCTAAATGAATGTAGACCTCATAATCAACCCTCAAATCAACTTGTTAGCAAACTTGTACCTACCACCTGTCCATGGCACGCGACTTACACACGCCTCGCACGCGACCGGGTGGGTGGTAATAGTCAAGGTATGGCGGTGGTGGTTGTGACCACCGACCATGACCACCGGATTGTGAAGTCGGGAAGTTAATCGAGGTATGATTATATTTTAGTGGGTTGGTTTATTTGGGTTTGGTAATTAATGTGGAGCATTTCAATTTAGGTTTGTATCATGTAGGTATTTTAAAACATAGGCTTAGTGGAATGTAGTAAGATCAATTCCCTTATCCCGACATATAATATTGGAAATGCGAAAGTGTGTCTCTTGGTTTATTTCTTTGACGCAGTAATGAAGCGATAAATCGACGTGTTTTTTTTTCTTTCATAGAATTAATTTATGGTGCGGAGAGTGATAACATAGAAAGAAAGAAAGAAAGAAAGAAGAAAGAAAATACATTTATTTCAGGACATCACACAACATTACAGTTTTACACAAAAATAAAAAATAAAAAATGAAAATAAGGGACAGACAAGTACATAAATAAAAAATAAAACCCAATGTTGCGTGATGCCACGATAAGGGTCCCGACTCAGCATGCAATTAAGGTCCAAGGACCTTAATAATTGATTTTCAGTCGGAACCCACACCTATGACATCACGAACCTCCTATAAGCTACTTTTTCCCACAAAATGCACGGTTTCTGTGGGAATATCCACATGGGTGAATCGGCGGGTAGCAACTAGTAGAATAATACATTTGGAGTTCACGTGAAGGAAAACGTAGCGTCAGAATTTTAGTTTGATGGTAGGACTTAGTGTTTGCATGACAAGCTGTTATTCACAAGTACAGAAGTACGAAATCGAACATCAAGCAGTAGCTTGACGTTTGATTTTCGACTTGGGTCGATTGAACCTGCCGATTACTATCGGCAGGTTCAAAACAAAAGCCTAGGATCTATTTGAAGTAACGTATTGCCATCTTGATTAGGGAGTCTTGTGACTTATCTTCCATGATGAAGATTGTGGTAGAACTGAGACACGAGATATTATAATTGAAATTAACAAAAAGTCTTCGGCTGACCTACATAAAACACATAAATGATCAGGCTTTTATCGATTAAAAGACATATATACTTACATTGATTAAAATAGCAAATATGCACTATATTTTTCTTTCACTAAACACCAAAAGTCACATGAAACATTGTTTTTCGTATACTAAAATGTAGAGCACAAAAAATTGACTAGAGAAATGTGATTGTAGAGCTAGATGAAAAATATTTAGCTTTAGTACAGCCCTAACTACAGATATAGAATTTGTCCATGATTAGAGTGCGTTGGACCAGCGTGCGCGCGCGCGTGCGTCACTAAACTATGAGCACCTCGCGGCGTCACCCTACTTTATGGTCTTATAGGACGGCCGGTTTGGGACACGCCTACTGCTTGGCTATCGTAGGGCAGATTTGCCCAAAATGAAAATCAGATACAGACAGCGATGAAGTACATAAGGTTTTAATTTTCAAAAATTAAAAACCTGTTTTATTTGTGTTAAAAAATTGAATCTAAAATGAAAATGCAACTGCATAACTACTTAATCCTGCTTAATCGAAAATAGCTGTGTTATTTTGTACAGCATAATAATGAGGTCTGCAAAAGGCAATGAAAATCTATACAAATAAAATTGAAGTGTCTGTTTGTAATATAAAAATAACAGCTTTTTACTAAATGCATATGAAAGTATATACGGTATCTATACCAAAACAACTATTTTTTAAAAAATTGTCAGTCTTTCTGTTTGTTCCGCGTAATCTCAGAAATGGCTGGACCGATTTTGACGGGACTTTCACTGGCAGATAGCTGATGTTACAAGGAGTAACATAGGTTACGTGGGCGAAGCCGCGGGGCACAGCTTTAATAAATTAGCATTATTATAAAATAATATATCTATCACATATTATTTAATCACATTTGTTTTACATAAAATGTGAGTGAGTGATGTGACATATCTTTTGCAATATTTCCTTTAACCATTTTCGAGCGACATGAGTGTAATTCTAACATTTTTTATTGCCATCGACACGGTATAATTTTATTTAATAGTTTAATAGCGCGTGCAAACTGTCCCGTTTTTTATGCCTTGAACCCTTTGGCAGTATTGACTGGTAATAAATTACATAAATATTTGATCAGATACGCGTTTGAGGGTTAAAGCATAGCGGCGCTGCTGAAGTATTACATTTGATAGACTTTTATATATTACTTAGGTTTTAGATAGCATAAGAATTAATTTAAAGTAATAGGATACGGATTTTTAAATAGCAGTTTGGATGATGCAAGTATATATTTTCACAATAAAATTATTTATGTTAAGGAGCTTGACGTAACGTATTTTTTGAAAATATGTATTGATATTTTATTTATTTTTATCTTTAAAACCTTTACTAAAGTTTTTAGGGCTCAGATACAGACATTTAAAGAGGATTTTTTTTATAAAAAAAAAAGTATTTTTGTAAAATAACCAGTGAAGTATTTATTAAAAAAACAATTACATATTATACATGTATTTAAAATCAGAAACGATATAAATAAATACTTAAGTAATTTGAAAGAGTTTTTTCCGTGCTCTTACAAGGCGCATTAGTTTATTCGTTATATTTTTTGCAGCTAAAACTGTAATCTATTTTTCATTACTAATGACAAAACCATCGTCAGATTTCACAATCGCAAATAGTAGTTAATATAAAAATATATTAATATTTACAATGCAATACAAAAGCAATCGCACAGCCGTTCAAATCAAAATCTTCATTGGCACAAAAAGATATTGCTTTCAAATCTGTTTTATTGCAAAAATTAATAATGCTGTTATCTGTCACTGTATCACATGTTCTCTAGAAATAATTCTCACGGGTTATTGACTTTACTTGGGAATATTTTCAAAGCACATGTTGTGATTCAACTTTTAGCTCCATAACAAATGTTTTTATTTGTACGCGTTCAATATTAACATGCATTTTACTGTTATATTATTAATGAAACTGTCAAGTTTGATACCTTGTCAACTTCATGTCAAGATAATATCACTTGCATGCATAACGCAGCGAGCGCAATCATTTTACCTGCCTCAAAGTGCATCCCTAATACGTCATTTACATTTAGATTGTACTCAGTACTGCACAATCGCTTGTTACTTGTATTTGATTTGTTTTTACCTATTCATAATTGTGATAAATGCTTACTTAAAATAAATCCTTAGATAAAGATTTATTTTGATACTAACTAAATCTATTTTAGCATTCATTTCGCAACGTATCAAATTTTATTAAAATTTGTAACAGACTGGACATTACCTTTTTGTTACCGTAACTATTTAATTTTTTTTCTAATTTCAGTTACCGAAAAAAACAGTTCCTGAATCGAAACTTACGTAAGAATCGCAAATTATTATCGAAGAACATGAAATAGAAAAATATTTTGTTAACAAGAGCTGTTTCTCTATAATAGCTCTGTGATCCAGGTTTACGGATACAAAATACAAAATTCCACTATTCGGGTCACGTGAACTGGTTCGAAACAGTTGCACAATTTGTCCGATTCATTGTCCGAACTGTAACAAACTACCTAACAAGTGAAGTTAAAAGTTTGTGAAAACCTTTTTAAAATATATAGATATAAGGTGCCTAACCCATATTTGGCGCACATTTTGCAACATTTTTCGCCAACATTTTAAAAAACACTCGTTCAAAAACGACCGCCGCGCACCCTCGGCCGACCGTTTAGTTTTCTATAAAGAATTGCACCGTCATTATTTACAACCCTTTCGATAAGCCCTTAACAACAAAGCTTTTTAACATTTTAAAACTTCTATCACAATGGATGACGCTTTGTAACCAGGATTTTTTTTAACCAGGATTACGAGGCAACGTGGCTCAATAAATGTTTTAATATTTAAAAGATTAACGTCATGTTACTTGGTTTGAGTAGGTAAATATTTTTAGAATTTTAAATTATTTTGTTTGTGGAACTCATTTTATACCATTGTATTGGGTTGTTCCCAACAAGCCAGTGAGTAGGTAGTCAATTAGCTAGTAAAGTAAAAAACTACAACGTCAATTCGAATCTCAAGAAGGTAAGAGTAATAGAATTATACACTGTTTTAAACTTTCACGGTTATTCACCACTTTATACATTGTAACGGATTCCCGTGAACATGATGCTTGCAACAGCGTCGAAATATCGGGAGCTCACCAGCTTATAATAGGTACCTAATCACGGTAAATATCCCGTTACAATGTACAAAATAGAATTATACGTACGTAGACAATACAAAAATAAGTTTTAATGTATTACATTTGGCTATTGTTTGAAGATAAATTCTTAATAAATTGAAGCCATTTTAGCCATTATAGATGCATCTAATTCTGTTCTTATCATCTATTTGTGTTTCATTTTTGTTAATCATAAAGTTTCAGTATGAGTACGGTGATGATTTGCCCAGAACTGAAATGGGTGGTGTGAACGAAAGAAGGCCTATTCAGCTGTCAAGAGAGAGGATATAGGCGACGATATAGGCTAATTAGATAGGTACCTAGATTCCTATTTATATAAAATCTCAATCAGTCGCATCGAGATTAAACTAAGCCAAAAACAAGCAAATAATTACTATGGACGGGTTAAGTCCGCAGAATTATGCTCGGTGGCGGCGTGTTGGGACCTGAGGGGGCGCGTGCTAAGGGTTAACTTGTAGTGATGTGAAAAATTACGATATTTTTTTTTAAAAGTGAAAAATAAAACACCAATCTACCGTCTATTAACAATCCGACTTGATTTTATTTTCAATTTAGTTCCTCTACCATGAGTGAACGAGTAGACCTACCTATCATCTACGAAATAAAAAACCGTAAAGTGCGCGATGGATCGGCTCAAGCAAAATATAGCGTTCATTATCTTTCCCTCACAACTAGAAAAGTCGTTATACGATGTTTTTTTAAATGTGGATTTTAGTGTTTTTAAACTGTGCGAAAAAAATAGATTAGACCTGGCTCTCAAGTCTAGTTACTGGAACATACCTTGACTAAATGTTAACTAGCCACACGTGCACTAGAAAATATCCTTCCATCAGCATGCTACGGTTGCATCATATTCGATATGTTTTCCTTCACGAAATTTCAAGCACATTGTAGGGTTCGAACACAGATTTAGGGTTCGAACCTACCAGACTATCAGCAATAGTACTACCACTAAGCCATCATCGCCCCAAACTTCTCATGGCGTCATGATGTTTATCGATATTTCACGACCCTCTCTACACGCCACCCTTGCTTAGGGATCCATTATAATGCATTCATGGTCTCTCGAGCGTGGCGACTGCAAAGTAACAAAATAGCCCCCGCACCAGTTTTATTTATTATTTTAAACTACAGTTATAATTTTTAGATTTGCTGTTAAGGGTTGAGAGGCAACCTGTT
The DNA here is from genome assembly GCA_907269065.1 of Crocallis elinguaria. Lineage (NCBI taxonomy): Eukaryota > Metazoa > Arthropoda > Insecta > Lepidoptera > Geometridae > Crocallis > Crocallis elinguaria. The sequence goes on along the minus strand of OU026079.1, from coordinate 1,199,654 downwards.
GGATTAGTCTTCCTTTTCATTATTTAGGCGACAGTCTGTTACCACCGGTAGAATCCATCCTCCCATACTATAATATTATAAATGCGAAAGTGTGTTTGTTGGTTTGTCTTTCTTTCACGCAATAACGGAGCAACAGGGGACCGATTTTTGAATGTCACCGAGTGACTAAATATCAGCGATATGACCGATAGTCATCGATTTATCAAGTCGTATTTTTGAATCTCAGCGGGTGACTAAAATTGTCATACCTATGATATCGTTTACGAGTGGGGGTACCCATTCGTATTAATTCGTATATTAATAGATACGAGTAGGTATTTAGTGCCAATTTTGGCATCAAACAATTTCCAACCTAAAAAATAAAATTGAATGGAACACAATCATAAGTTTGTCTATGATTAAAGCTGAGAAATAGTTGCATGTTGGTAAACAGGGTATGACTTTAAAAAATACGACTTTTGCAAATTAGTGATTTCAAAGTTATCGCTGAGAATTTTGTCACCGCTGATATCGAAATCACTCGTGACTTTCAAAAATCGATCCCCTGATCGACGTGTTTTTTGGCATAAGTATATATAGTTTGTGGACCGGAGAGTAACATAGCCTACTTTTTATCCCGGAAAAATGCACGGTTCCTGTGGGAACGCGGGTAAAAACCGCGGGCAGAAGCTAGTATTATATTACTTAGCAACTTTTTAACATACCTTATTTTGCCTTATTTATGTTTTCGCTCTTATTTTTCTTAATTACCAACCTTCTTTAAATAATTAAGAAAAATCAAGACAATCTAAATACTAATTTATGATAATAATTTAATTACAGCATATTATATTACCTACCGAAATATTTACATCAACAAGTAGGTAATAAACATCTGTAACTTTATCATTTACACACAATTTTTGTAAAATAATGCTCAGTACACTAATTTTTACAATTGGTATCAGGTAAGAATGTTGCAAATGCCCTTTGGATCACTACTCACCATGCCAAGCGTGTGTAAGTGTACTTAAGACCATTATACGCCCCAAGGACCTTGCTCGAATGGGCGGAGACAAGCGCACTTCACCCGCGCGGTCCGCGCATCCCCTTTCCACGACATCGTACAACCAAACGTCATAGAACACCCGGAAGCACAGAAGAACCCGCTCAAGCACAGCATTTTTGCCTACAATTGGGATGTTGACTGATTTTGGAAGGGTTTAAAACGATGCGAATGGGCCTAATATAACCCTAATATATTTAAAATTACTTTTGAATACAGCTAATACTTTAATTTTCATGTAAGTTATTATTACCTACTAATCGGATAGTAGGAAAGTACCTAGAAAACGCTAAAATATCAATCGCCTAGATAGAACGTACCTAGTACTTAGCGTACCATGGTTATTTTACATTTTAGTTATTGTAATGCAAAATTAAAATAGTATTCAGTATTCACCTAGATAGTAGGTACCTACTTACAATGCATGCAATGGTTATTTTACATTTTAGAGGTACGTAGGTACACTATTACAAATTCTTCGATAGTATTTCAATTTTAAATATTTATTCATTGATCATTCAATAGCCAGGCTAAGAACTGTATCACCCCATCTCTTCCCGTGGGTACCGTAAGACCCAGCTATGGGAATATCCAGTGAATGGGCAGCAGTTTGCCGGCTCAACAACAATATCATAATCTGCTGCGATCACCAAGACCCTTGCCGAGCGTGGTGTATTATGGCTAAATATCCCGTTCACGGGGGAGGCTGATGTTCAGCAGCGAACATTTTCCGGCTGATGATTCACATGGGGCCCAGGAGAGCGCTGATGAAAGTTAAAGTTCTTTATACGCCCGTTCCAAGTATACAAATAAAAAGAGGAAGGTACTTAGATTACCATATTCATGTGTATTGCTCTTTGTTTTGCATTTTTCATCTTCCAGTTTACCCGCGGCATTTTCACGTACCTAACACGTAACACACGAGATGCACGCAAGAAGAAATTGTAATCAACTAAAAAAAAAGTAACTCAAAATATACTATAATAAATATAGCGTCCACGCGCACACACAATATAAATAGTCCTAATAAAAAAAGTAACTCAAAATATACTATAATAAATAATAGCGTCCACGCGCACACACAATATAAATAGTCCTAATAAAAAAAAGTAACTCAAAATATACTATAATAAATATAGCGTCCACGCGCACACACAATATAAATAGTCCTAATAAAAAAAAGTAACTCAAAATATACTATAATAAATATAGCGTCCACGCGCACACAAAATATAAATAGTTCCTATCTGATTTCCCTCTAGACGCTAGTCTTCAACCCACACGAATAGAGAAATACTTGTGTCGATTGTCATTCACACACACAAATGCACGTAGTCGGCGGACAGCGCGAGCGGATCAACGAGTGACACAACCTCCCCGTCTGATAGCTAGCGCACGACTGCCGCGCGCGCCCGCGCAGAGCACCTCCAAGACTTGGACGTTTGGAAATAGATTTTTTGCTATTTTCTTTGAGAAAATGTTGCTTGATTTACAAAAGAAACACGCACTTTAAAGTAAATTTTCTTCCTTATTTTTTGGTGTAAAATTAATTCCAAACGTCTAAGTAATTTAGAAGTTTTAGGGAAAATAGTTTTAAAACAGCATGCTGTTAAATATTTTTTCAAGCCATAAGTAATGGTAACACAAAAAAATCAATCATTCAGATTAATGCCCTTGAATTGATCATTCAGGTAGTATTTTTTTCAAGTCGTTAAACCAAGCCGTGTGGGAGTTTTAGGAGGAGAAAGTAGACGTTTTGGCGAGCCTAGCCCCTTAACTAAGATAACTATTGTATTTGCTGGAGCTATGGCCCTTTGAAATGATAGTCAAAACGTTATTATGTGCCTATTTGGTTTCTTCAGCTTCTTAGAGAAGCAGACTCGGTGACATGTTTCATAGAAACTGTACCTAATTTGATGATGACAGACAATTTTATTTTAGTTATTATTTACTTCGTTTTAACATATTATACCGTGTTATCACAAAAACCAACACTATCAGAAGCCTGTGAAGCTAGACAGTGAGACAGTGTCTAAAGGTGAACCTAAAAAATTAGAAATGTCACAATAAAATGAAGTTAGACAAAACTATCAGGATTTGTGGTTGCTCATATATACTACACGCGACCAAGGCATGTTTAGGATAAATTTAAGTTATATTTTTTAATATTAAGTAAGTACTTATATTTTATAAAATTATATTTTAATGGTAATGGTGGTGGTTTTTATGGTTTTACGTTAGGTACCTATTTCTACTTGACACCAAATGCTTTGCTCTACACTAGCTTTTTAACCCTTTGCATGCCGCGTGACGCAGTTAGTCAATACTTTACGAGTAATCGCCGTCCAGGCGTGACGTCGACATTTGTCGACGGAACTGTTAAAACGTTTGCTTTGTGTGTTTATATTTGTCGACTGATCACCCAGAAAGTAAGTCCAATCGAGTTAAATTGCTGAACGATACGTGACGAAACGGGAATCTGTCATCGTTTGAATTGTATTCAATTGAATTATTTTATTTTGCGCTAGCTGCAGCGCGTCTTGTAGTTTACTGTAGGTATGTAGGTACCTACAGATAAGTAGATGCCTACATTTAGCTGAGAACAACCTACCTGTAACCTTTGTCTTTTTTTGCATATTGCCATCGATGATTCGTAATCTAAGGGGATATTATATTCTGTGCTTGTATGAAATTTTGATCAAATATGTTTAGCCCATTCGGTGTGATTAAGAAACAACCCAATTCATTATGCCTACATACAAACTTAGCATAAACAATACCTACTAATAGGATACTGGATAATGCTGGAGAACAAATGAAGACGCCTCGTTGTTAATGAATATTGTAAAAAATAGCGTTTAGCTAACGAAACGAGTCTAAAAAGTGCTGTAAACTACGCTTAAACAGAAAACGCTGCGCGTGCGCCGTGTGTGCCTGCTCCCTATACAGAACTCCCGCGAGTGACGTCACACCTGCGTGCATCCGCGCATATGCGAACATAGAACACGTGCATGCTCTTCAGTAATAAAACTAAAAATATCCATATCAATAAATAAATAATACAAAAAAAATAGCATTTTATTTGCACAATTGCCGTCACCGATCTCATATCGCTTGTAATGGACGATCTAAAATAATTCCTGACTATAATAAAATTGATAATCGTGCTAATCCTTATTTACACTGGTGGTCGGTCAAGTGGGTGTCTGATAAGCAAGCAGGTAAAATAAAACAGGAATTTCTATTGGTCAATTTTTGTGTTCGTATCAGGGCATCAATTCTACCCGAATTTGCACTAGGACTGGCGTGTGTGGGTGATTTTAATATTATTTTGTTAGATAGGTACTTAGTTCTCATAAGTATGAGCATTTTATTTAGCAATAAAATTATAATATCACATTGCAAAATTGGTTTTGTTTCCTTAAATAACTTAGCGCGTTACTCTTCTTCATTTTGCATGTTCTACTTCAGCTTACTGAATTTTCTTGTACTAGCACGGTTTAAAAACATAAATAGGTTAATATGTAAGTAGGCTGCTTCAATATTTTTATTCCTGATGTAAAAAAATCCGAAGAGACTCCTTTCCCTTGAGATTTTTTGATCTTGGGAACAATTTTCGCTCTCGCACGCTCACTCACAGCTAAACAGAAGTAGGAAGTTACCTACTACCTACATCTGTTTAACAACAACCCAACGTTTTCAGATATCAATAGTGTAGGTTGCATAGAATAAATGTTGCTATACCCTGAGCCTAAAATTAAAAGTAAATGACGCCACTTTTAGGTATTAAATAATATTATTTCAAAAGTTAATCAAATAGCTATCATTATGAGTTCATCAAAAATATGTCCGATGCAGAAATGGTATGTATTTCTGCATCGGACATATTTACAAGTACATAATATCGACTTTAGGTATTTGGAACAATAACAATTATCATCGCCAAAGACTTCCGAAAAAATTGAAACTTACCTAACTTCTGATTGCAGTTAAACCACCCCAAATTAGTCAAGCCGTTTCCGAGAAATCGCGAACACTCAAAAATACACTTTGAGACATTTCCTTTTTTAACTGACTTCCAAAAAAGGAGAAGGTCTCAATTCAGTGTTAATTTTTTATGTTTGTTACCTCAGATCTCCATCATCATTTATAAACTGACTAGCTTCTGCCCGCGGTTTTCACCCGCGTTCCCACAGGAACCGCGCATTTTTCCGGGATAAAATGTAGCCTATGTTACTCTCCGTTCCATAAACTATATATATGCCAAAAATCACGTCGATCCATTGCTCCGTTATTTCGTGAAAGAAGGACAAACCAATAAATCAACAAACACGCTTTCGCATTTATAATATTAGTTGGATTTATAATATTAGTAGGATTAGTAGGAAGTAGGATAGTAGGAAGTACCCTCTTTCGGGATAACATACCTACCAATTTAAACTTAGGTTGTATAGGTACCTAAACAGCGAAACATTATATCTATAAATACAAGATTTCATTTAAATATCGTAAGTCGTTTCCGAGATACGCGAAAGAAATTTTAATATAAATATATAAATTTATATATACCTAATATATAAGAATTGCTCGTTTAAAGTTATACATTATATTATATACATTTTTCCATTCCCGCTCTAACTCCAATTCGAAGTTTTTGCTGCTTCGACTGTTAACGTATGTATATTCATAATAATAACGGTCTCTTATTAACAATTAAGACTTTTCTTGATAAACGGTGTTAAACGGTGGTTTAGTTAAGTTTTAGTGGGGTTTTAATGGGGCTTAGTGCGGTGGGGGTAAACTAAAAAGATTTTCAATTGATAAATGTTATTATTGTATAAATTATTTTTTTAGATTTTTTTTCCATAAACAGAACATGTTCTGTTTGTGGAATGGATCGGTTCGCTTTGTTACTTTGTGATGCTAATGCTATCTATACCCTAACAGGGTCATTTATGTGAACTTCACTAATATAACATCTCCACATAATGTACATAATTATTATGATTGCAATAAATGTTTGAGTATGAGTATAAACAAAGAGAGTATAACGCTAGCTAAACTAAGCTAAAAAAACGTGAAGCTAAAATGTGAAGATAAAATAAAAGCAATAAAAAAATATTTTTCATGTTTGATGACTTTCATGTCGATGTCAGTGTCAGTGCCGTCAGTGCCTCACTTGTAATTTATGTTAGGGATGGCGATTCGTGCCAAAACGATCGATTAATTATTGAATCGATTCAAATCGAAGTCTAAGGAAACGATTCAGAAAAAAAACGACTTCAGAAAGATCGATTTCTCAAAATTAGATCTTTTATTCCTTTTATTTTTGAGCTTTGAATAAAACAACAAAAAACAATCGTTCGTCGATTTTAACTTTAATTAAAAAAGTTTTTATACCCAACTTTTATATTTTTCCAGATAAGCTTTTATAAATACGTAATTGGTAACGGTACGTAATTACTGTGATATTGTGACCACCTTCCGGCTCCATCATTAGAGGAGAATGGAAATCATCAGAGTACCTAGTTGTAAACAATAATAATAATAATTTATTTCAGATAAAATCCTTTACACAGTACACACAGTTAAAAACAAAAATTAATAAATAAAAATCACCTATACCCTGTTCGAAAATTTTAGATATTTTATGTAAATAAAGGGGTTGACAGAACGAGAAAATTGGTAGAAAACTGTGCAATCCATAATTTGACGATAGACATTATTATTAATATATTTTAAATTATAACATTTTATACTTGAATTATTGAAAAATCGTGAATGTATCGTTTTTGCAAGACTGTTATTTTAAACTATAATAAAAGGAATATTTTTATAGTGTTGTTATTTTCTTAGACTGGGAACTTAGCAGAGATTTGAAACATTTTGTGCAATCGCCACAGTTTTCTTTTTCTGTCTGTTGGTCTGTCTGTGGCGGCTAATCTCCAAAACGGCTGGATCGATTTTGACGGGACTTTCGCTGGCAGATAGCTGTTGTTCTAAGGAGTAACTTAGGCTACTTTTGTTACTTGGGCAAAGCTACGGGGCATATCTAGTGTACTTTATAGATTAGAATGACATAATATTATGTAACAATCTATCATCTTTTACTCATGTGTTTGGGTGCGTTCGAATAATTATAAATAAATAATATAGTATCGTCTAAAATATCATTACTTACATCGAAATAGAAAAACAGATCAAATCCCGCGAGTGTCTGACATCGATTCACGGGATCGATCCATTGTTTAAAATTGATTTAATGAACCGATTTTCTTGCACATAAAATCGATCTCAGATCTCCATCTCCATCCCTAAATTATGCAAATTGCAAAGTAGAGTTGTAAAAGTAACGAGAAATCGAGTACTCGTATGTATTCGGTATTGAAATCATCAGTACTCGTTACTTTCGTATCGTTACTTTTCTCGTTACTTTTGATACAATCGAGTATCGAACTTACGATTACCTGACTTCGTAAAATGACTAATATATAAATGTAGGTACATACGTATTGTCTAACGTATGAACTATTCTCGTCTTGCTTAGATATAGTTAATGACATTATTGGCACAAAGTAACACCATAAAAAATCCTTAGTAAAATAATGAAATAAAAAAATTTGAAAATCAGTCGAATCGGTCGATAAATGGCGGAGATAAAGAGTAACATCTCCACAAAAAAAATACCGGTGAATTGAGGACCCTTCTGCTCCATATTTTGAAGTTGGATAAAAATATGAACAATACGAAGCCACGATGCTATTTCTCACTCGCATTCATTCGATCGCTGGACAAACCGTTTCAGTTCACGCATCGTGCGTTGTATTCGTACGGATAACGAATCAAGCTGACATGATACGAAACATACCGAAGTAACGAATTGAATTTGTAAGTAACGATTCGGTACTTCGAATCTGGCGATGTACTCGTTACTCAGTAACGAATACATACGGTTTCTTACAGCTCTATTGCAAAGTCGAATCTGTCGAATGAAAAACAAAACTAGAATTTGAATTTCCAATGATAATTTTCCAACTCAAAAAGCGCGGGAAACGTTTGAACTAGGCGGGAGCGTTTTCAATTTAATAATTTTGGAAAATATTTTTAGGCATTAAATAGTGGTCAGGGGAGTTAAAACTGTAAATATTCATAGTCTATTTTGTATATAGTTTATTTATTAGTGCTTATTTTTGTTGGTAAGTCCTTTTTGCTTCTTTTTCGGGATGGAGGAGCCCCCCGACCCGGGGGGCTCAGTTCCTCCGGCGGCATGTTTTGTGACGGTAATGTCAAACGAGTCGGGCATGGAGACTGATGGTTCCGTGTCTACCCGTTCTTTAAAGCGTAGTCGTCCGAGCAGGATGTGTAGACACTGTAATAAACGTAGGCGTAAACGTAACTCTACTTCAGAAATAAAAGATACTGATTGCACATGTGATCCAATCAACAACATTGAAGAAAAATCTCAACCTATTGTGAAACATCAATTAAATAGTATTGAACCAAACACAACTACAGTCCCGACTAACAACACTAAATCAACTGACATTTCAAACCAACTGCAATCCCGTCCGCCTCCAGTAGGTAGAATAAGATATGAAGCTACGGATGTAGCTCCTTACATAGTTCATGTTCAAAGAGAATTCACAAACGCTGATGATGGAATCACTCTACACCCTATTGCATTTGGAAAATTCTTACAGAGGCAATGTTTCAAAAATATAGTGAATGGTAGCTTGAAACGAATTGGCCGCAACAGAATAGCACTTGCATTTACAAATTTCGATAGCGCTAATACATTCCTAAGCCATGATAGCTTAAGTAAAGATAAGTTCAAAGCTTTTATCCCATCCTTTAATCTAACACGCATGGGCATAGTTCGAGGGGTGCCAGCTGAATGGTCTCCTGAAGAAATCGTTGAAAACATAAATGTACCAATAGGTTGCGGCAAAATTTTGAAAACTAGGCGCCTTAATTATAAATCAACAGAGGGAGGATCCCCAACGTGGAAACCGTCACAGACAGTTGTATTAACTTTTGATGGTCAGGTTTTACCAAAAAGAATATTCATGTGCTATAATGCATTACCAGTAGAACTTTACACATATCCAACCATACAATGCTATAGTTGTTGTCGTTTCGGTCATACTAAAGTCCAGTGTAGGTCCAAGCCTCGCTGCTATAAGTGTGGCCAAGCACACACTGCAGACAGCTGCACTGTTGAAGAAGATTGTGCTACCTGTTGTCTTTGTTCTGGGTCTCATTTTGCAACTAGCAAATGCTGCCCAGAGCTTGAGAGACAAAAAAGAATCAAGCAGTCTATGGCTGAATGTTGCATATCCTATTCAGAAGCAAGTAAACAACACCCACTCATTTCCAAATCATATGCTGATGTAATTGCTACCTCTCGACCAACCAATGTATTAGGTAGAATGCCCCCTCCACCTTCAACCAATATGTCCTATAAGAAAACAATTGCCATAAAACCACGTTCACCACATCAGCCCCAAAAAGGTTATGATCGTACAGCTCATCAAGAACTCATTAAAGGATATGATATGCCACCTCCTGTTGATGGATGTGCATTGAGATCCACTTCCTCTGATAATGAGGAACAGTCTTTAACAGACATTATCATTCTCCTTATTAGTACTCTTTCTCAGTCCAACCTAATAAAACCGAACCACGCTGCCCCTATGATTAAAACGTTAGAAAAAATAATCCATGCCCATCATGGATTTACACCAACAAATGGTCAGCAACAATAATCACACTGTGGCGGTTCCACTGCACTACCCACATGTGGTGGTGCAGTGGAACTGCCGAAGTGTGATTAGTAAGAAATTTGAAGTTAGTTATTTAATCAATAAGTATGAACCATCTGTAATCGCTTTGGCAGAGACTTGGCTTCGCCCAGGATCTGCCTTTAAATTAAGTGGTTACACCTGTCTTCGTGAAGACAGAAGTGACGGGTATGGTGGAGTAGCCTTACTCGTCAAAAATAGTCTTTTAGTTAAATTTATTCCTCTTCCGCAACATAGTGCCTTTTCTATAGTTGCTGCTCTTATTATTGATATATGTTTTGTTTCCATATATATTTCTCAACCATCTTCTGTTGCATTCCAGGAAATAAATGACATATTAAACTTTCTTCCAAAACCTTTCCTTGTATTAGGAGATTTCAATTCCCAACACAGGTCATGGGGTAGTTCCCTATCTAATTCCTATGGAGAAGAACTGTTAGAATTATTAGACCTACACAATCTTTGTATCCTAAATACAGGTGTACCAACACGTCGAACCAATCCTAATGAAAACTTAAGTGCCATTGACCTATCAATTGTAACTCCAACTTTGGCATCTTCACTTTCTTGGCGCACCCTTCCTTCAACATTTGGTAGTGACCACTATCCAATTCTTATAACATTCCCTGGAGATAAAATTTGTAATAAGATATCAATACCCCGAATGAAATACAGACTATTAAAAGAGAATTGGACTAAATATAAAGATCATGTGGAAAACAATATTCATAGTTTACCAGTTCCAACATCTACAAAAAACAGTTCTTTAGAATTTACTAAATTAATGTTAGAAGCAGCAGATGCATTTTTTCCCATTAAAAATGCATCCAGTGGAAAACAACCTTCTCCTCCATGGTGGGATAGTGAGTTATCAGATGCTATTAAAAAGAGGAAAGAGGCAGAGATAAATTACAACACAAATATGACAGATGAAAATTTTACAAATTTATTAGACTTAATAAATGAAACAAAGAAACTAGTTAAAGAAAAAAGATTCCTAAGTTGGAGAAAATTTTGCAGCACCATTTCTCCACATACTCCATCCACAATAGTGTGGAATAACATCAAACGTTTCCGGTTAGGCATGTCCAGTAGCACTTTTAGTACACTTCCAGAATCCATGTATAGTGAGTTCTTGAATTGTCTAGCCCCTTCTTCAGTTCCAGAACAAGAATTAGTCCAACCTATTCAATTTGCAATTTGTAGTACAAATTCTATTAATACAGATTTAAACTCTTCTTTTTCACTCAACGAACTCAAAGGCGTTCTTTCTAGCGTCCAGGATTCAGCTCCCGGCGAAGACGGAATTCCTTATTCCTTTTTTGTCAATCTTGGAGAAAAAAGTTTAAATTATTGTTTAGAGGTTATTAACTCTGTAATTCTGACAGGTGACGTTCCAGCTATTTGGAAGTCTCAGATAGTGTTGCCAATTTTGAAACAAAATAAAAACCCGTCAGATGTTTCTTCCTACCGACCTATTGCGTTATCATCAGTCATAACAAAAATTACTGAACGTTTAGTGAAAAATAGACTCGAATGGTTCATTGAAAGCAAAAATTTACTTCCTCAGTCTCAATACGGATTCCGGAAAGGTAAAGGTACTCTGGACAGCATCGGCATTTTAGTTTCTGATATCCGATTGGCGTTCTCTCAAAAAGAATCAGTGGTGGCTGCATTCTTAGACATCAAATCGGCATATGACAACGTAAATATAAATATTTTAAGAAATAAACTGGAACAATTAAAAGTACCTCAAAACCTAATAAGATTTGTTATCAATTTAATGTCGGGACGCTCAATTAAAATAGAATCATTAAGTAGAACATTATGGAAAGGACTCCCACAGGGATCTGTGCTCAGTCCAATCCTGTTCAATATATACACCTATGATTTAGATAATTCGGTCAATAGAAATTCTTTTCTTTTGCAATATGCTGATGATGTAGTAATATATAATTCAAATAAAGATATAAATAGCGCATGTTCCTCACTATCAAATTCCCTAAACCTCCTTAAAATTTGGTTGGACAGAAATGGTTTAGAACTGTCTGTGCCCAAGAGTTGCGTGGTTTTGTTCACCAGACAGCGTATGCCTCCACCCATAACTGTTCAATTTAATGAAGAGCCTATTCCTGTTAAAACGCAAGCCAAATTTTTAGGGCTAATTCTAGATTCAAAGCTATCGGGAATGCCTCATTGTGAGTATGTTATTGATAGGTGCGAACGCTCACTTAACATCATTAGATGTCTTTCTGGCGTTTGGTGGGGCGCGCATCCCTTTTCTTTGAAGTTGGTCTATAATGCTCTCATCAGAAGCGTCCTCGATTACGGAACCTTTTTATTAGAGCCTTGTAGCATGGCTGCAATGAGGAAACTGGATGCCGTCCAGGCTAAAGCTATGAGGATTATAACAGGTGCCATGAAGTCTAGCCCAATAAATGCTCTACAGGTCGAATGCGTTGAACCTCCTCTTCTACTCCGACGACAATTTCTAGCAGATAGGTTCTTCTTCCGCATTTTACAATTCTCTACACACCCACTCGTTTCCAAACTCATTAATCTTTCAGATCAAATTGTCTCTTCTCAATATTGGAGTCATAAATCCACACCACATTTAATTGTTAGTTACAACAAATATAAAACCATAGAGGCTCCAACTCATCGCACACCTCATCTCCCTCTCTTTGAAACCAATTATAAGGCTTTAATCATTTCTCCAAACATGTATCTCAATGTAGGTATTTCCAAAGGCGATGTAAATGCAAACATCATTTTTAATTCAATAAAGATTGACTGCTGGCCCGAAGCGCATTATATTTATTGTGATGCGTCTAAACATTCAATCAATGATTGTGTTGGTGTTGGACTTTACCATGAACAATATAACATAGTAGAAAAGGTTAAATTTCCTCCACAAACCTCAATATTTACAGCTGAGTGTTTTGGTTTATTTAAAGCTTTAGAATACATACAAATAATGAATCTTCCTAATACCATAATTTTTACAGACTCTTTGAGTGCTTTACAAGCTCTTGCTAAATTTCCTTTTATAAGAAATGCCTGTTCTCCAATAATTATCATGGCTAGGGAACAATTAGTCAAATGCATGGACAGGGGTTGTTCTGTTTCGTTTGCCTGGATTCCCAGTCACTGTGGAATAAAGGGAAACGAAAAAGCCGATAAACTTGCTAACGAAGCAATAGGGTGTGGAGACCTATTCCCATACAAAAATTTTACTCAAGATCTTGCTGCTCTTCCAAAACTTCATCTCCAAGAGTCTTGGAATGAAGCTTGGACGAGCAGTGCCACGACAAAAGGGAAATATTATCATCATATCCAACCTTTAATTCCAGCCAAACCTTGGTTTTTCAAGGCGAGGCTTAGTAAAAGAGCTACATCAGTACTCATACGAATGCGATTGGGTCACTCGTGTAACCCGTCACATCTTGCTCGACTTCGCATTATCGACTCGCCAAACTGTGAATGTGGAGATGTGGGTAGCATAAACCACATCGTACTTAACTGCCCGCTATATGATCACACTTCATTATATAAAGCTTTAGTTGACCTCAAAGTCCCTCTCCCTACGAATATATCTTGTTTACTCTTATTTAATCACATTTCTATTTACACAGTCTTAGCTTCATTTATAGAAGCTAATGACATTAAATTATAATTTATATGTATATAACTATAGTATGCACCTGCCTATTTATTGTATTTATTATTTTTATTTTCCACCTATATCCTTGCTCCTCTGACCCTATCCTTCCTTATTTCCTTAAATCCAATTTTTGTTAATTATTATCGTTTCCTCGTTTTTATTGTAAATAAATTGTATATACTACATGTTATGTAAATATTTTGCCTGATGTCCACAAAATTGATTCGACAATTTGAAGCAAAGCTTTGAAAAGGCTGAACCTGAGAACACACAGAAGACAGAGAATTGAATTTGAAAACCTGACACTGGCGAATGCATAAGACGTGCGAAGCCAAAGCCCCGGAAGAGGGGAAAAAAAAAAAAAAAAAAAAAATTTCCAACTGATAACATAAATACAGTCTCTTGAGTATTATAAATTTATTACGATAGCGGCGCTTACAATGTTCTGTATTAGAAAAATCGTGCTGCCTCATTCACTAAATGTTAATTTTTTTTCGAGTACTAAACGAGCTATGGTAAGCTACAATTGTTATTACTAAGAATTTAAATCCCCATGCTACATTTCTTGTGTACCTATCATTGAATAACACTACCTAATTTTGACGATATTTTTAATTAACGTATGTACCTGCTTACCTAAAGCTTTGTGTTATGAATATGAAGTGGTGCTTTGCAGGGGATTGGAAATAATGTTCTGTGGGATCGGATGAATTTTTAAACACAAAATATCTACATGAAAGCGTATCGCAATCGCTAAACTGTCAATCCAAATGGTTCAAGGTAAGATACTTTTTGAAATTGTTCCTCTAGTTAGAACATTTCAATACCTACCTACTTGACCATTACCACTTTTAATTCTGTATCCTTTCATTCATGCTTTCAAGTTTTGGGCTAGGACTAAAAAATCTTCTATGTGGTGATAGACTAGGAGTCTGCATCTAGAAGTCTGTAATTTTATGCAGTCACTGCATTTTTTATTTGCTTGTTCCGAACTGTGTTTTATGAATTTAAGCTTCTATTAATATAAAATAATGTAAAAAAAATTGCTAAGTATATTTGAATACTTACTACCTGTTAACTAGCCAAACTTTAATGTGCAAATCTTAGCTCCCATATTCAAGTATTGTGTCTAACTCAGTATTGTAGCTAACTTAAGACTGGTTTAAACTTAGTGCAAATGTGTTCATTTATAATTTTTTAAGCAATTAGGAAAATAACCAGTTATGTACTTCCCCTCTAGTATAATCATTTATTTATTAGTCAATATTAGTTATGTTTAGGCCATTACTCCATAAATTATTTAATGCAAATCAATTAATTAAATATTACATAAGTATAAGTTGAATATAATTTTTGTAAATAGTCAGCAAAATGCTCAATAAAATGTGCTGATCTTTTATTATGCCATGCAGAATTGTTTGTGTTAAAATTAGAAATCAGAAGAGAATAATATAAAAAAATACTTACTAAATTTAAAGGCCAACTGAGCACTTGGAACGTTAGTCATAACCTGTGATCGGATTTTGGCGTGCCTTTTCGGGTCAACAACCACAAACAATATCATTAATATGGATTTCCCAAGATTTTTTAATTTTGAAGAGATATGTTTTGCTCTTAAAGTGTATTATAAAGTCTCTACTTACAACATTTTATTTAATATGTGTTGCATATTTGGGTGTTTGTTTGTATGATTTATATCTTGCCAACCAATTTTGACCAAGTTCCTGTTGTTCAGTTGAGTTGAAAATTTGCTTGACATACATTTGGTATTAAGTTCATAAGCAAAAACAGGGTGGCAAACTTTGCTTGCCCCATGGACAGCCTCATTACGCATTGTTGAGAAAATGCAAACTTGAATTACTATCAATCAAATAATCATGTCAGTTACTAAAATTGATCTATTTAATTGATATTATAACTTAGTACATAGCAAACTGGCTCTTCCCAGGACACCGGGAATGGCTTATCCATATTTTGATAAAATCATAAAATCCCAGTAATTGCACACCAAAATCCGCTAACACATGCTATATGCTGACTTTTGATACCTAATATATAATATTACAATTGGGTAAAAAATGTTGGGTATAAATATTCATGATGCCTAATGAGACCCTTTCTCATTATTATTGTGTACTTCAATGCAATGTTTAGTCAATGTCATTTGGAGAGTAATCTCCTTAGCATGTAGTAAACAACTGGCAATTTGATTATTTGATTAAGATAGATAATTCAAAGTGATTTCAGTTTCCAAATTGGACTCATCCTGTAATTATAACTGTAGGTGCGATCCAATTTAAAGTTGAGAGATGGTAATGTCTACATAACTTATGCATTTACATTAGGTAAATATATAATTCTGACTTGTAATGTATGTATTATATGTTCAGGAAAATCCTATTGTAGCAGTGAGAGAGGGCAAGCTGAGGGGCTCTGCAAAGAAGCTCTTCGATGGGACTTCATATTACAGCTTCAAAGGGATCCCATATGCTCAGCCACCTGTTGGTGAACTACGGTTTAAGGTAATGTTTACATTTCAATGGGTATATTAATCGTAATATTTAAGAAAAGGGTCATTGCATCTAAAGAGAAACTTTCCACCTAACAAGACCCCAACCATGAACAAAATCTGTGTTTTGTTATTGTTCAAGCTGATTCCCACTTCAATATGTAATTTAATTAATTATTTATTTATTTTTGGCGTAGATATAGTTTATGGACTGGAGAGTACCATAGGCTACTTTTTATCCCGGAAAAATGCACGCTGTGGGAACGCGGATGAAGCCGCGTGCAGAAGCTGGTACAACTATAAATAATAGATTTATTATTAATAACAGTTCTGGCTATATAAAATTTGTCTTGTAGTAGTAGTCAGTAATTTTATTTATTCATTAACTTAAAGTATAAAAATCATATATCTTTTTGTGTAGTCTGAAAGTAGCAAACCAAACTCAAATAGATATGATATAATATGCAAACAAACATATCTAAGTATTGATCTTTGATCTTGTTACAAATCAATAAACACGTCATAAAATAAGCCCAAGTGCTCTTTGGACTTTGGCCACAATCAGACAGATAAACATTTACCATTTTGCTTTATCATTCACAATAAAATAAGAATGAGACAAGGAAAAACTTGATATTTTGCATGACTATTTTTATGCCTTCGACTTTTTTATACTAATCTTGGCTTACATTATCTTAACAAGAAAATACTTAGGTTTTGATGATTCTGTCTTATTTCAGTTTGCAATTTGCATTATTGAAAAAGCTTAAAAATATAATTACAACTGATACTTATCTATTTTGTTCTATTCAACATCAACTATTAGTTCTGCATAGTTACCGCCTAGTTGCCTGCCACTATCAAATTGAAAAAATATCACTAAGCATTTATTGATGTGTTCCAGTAGCCATAATTGAAAGCCATAATTAGTTCTTAGCTTTGTGGGTAGCCTAGAGTCAACCTCATAATTACAAAAACTGATAAATAATTGGTCAGAAAATAACTAAAACCTAGTATATTTATTTGAAGGCAAAAAGGGCACTTTCTGGGTTATACTCGTAATAAGGACCAACAATCATAAATTAGACCCTGACTATAACTAGAATTACTTGTATTTCGGGAAAGAGGAACTATCTATAAGGACCATGTGCAGTGTGCACACAACATCCATGAATGGAACAATTTTGTGTTGTACTATTACGGGAAATGAACCCCCTAATTCTGTAGAAGCTGCATCCATCGACATAAATTTTGGGGATTTAGGGGTGTTTTTAGTATATTACCAGCTCCAATTACATCTTCTCTTTACAAAATATGAGATAGTCTGGCGGCTAGCTGTATGCAGGCTTGACAAGCCTTAAGCAATATGTAAATCGCTGCCTATCGCCGCTTTACCGCGCCGCCAGCCGCCTGTATCGCAAACGATATTTATAGCTGGGTAGATGTACTATCAATTATTTTGGTGTTGGTGTAACTGTAAGCCGGACAAAAGAAAGTGGATTAGATTACTTTTTTAATTTATTTCAGGCACCGCTTCCTGCGAAACCCTGGGAGGGAGTGCGAGATGCTTTTAAACATGGCGCCGTCTGCCCTCAGTATGATATGTACACATCGTCTCTCATAGATGGCAACGAGGATTGTCTGTTCCTAAACGTTTACACGAAGTCCCTGGAACCTTCTTCGAAACTTCCCGTCATGGTTTTCATTCACGGTGGAGGATTCATGTCTGGATCCGGCAATTCCGACGCTTACGGACCTCAGTTCCTTTGTCAACAAGATGTACTTCTAGTCACTCTTAACTATAGATTGGAAGCTCTAGGATTCCTATGTTTGGATACTCCAGATGCCCCGGGTAACGCTGGGTTGAAGGACCAAGTCCAAGCTTTGAGGTGGGTCAAAGAGAATGTTTCCCAATTCGGTGGAGACCCAAATAACATTACCTTGTTTGGTGAAAGCGCCGGCGCCGCTTGTGTTGCGTATCACATGTTCTCTCCAATGACACAAGGGTTGTTTCACAAAGCCATAGCTCAAAGTGGGACCTGTATACAAGACTGGGCTATAGCGAGCGATCATGTAGAACGAGCCTTCCGAGGCGGGAAAGCATTGGGGAAAGTGAC
This sequence comes from Crocallis elinguaria, assembly GCA_907269065.1. NCBI lineage: Eukaryota > Metazoa > Arthropoda > Insecta > Lepidoptera > Geometridae > Crocallis > Crocallis elinguaria. The sequence goes on along the minus strand of OU026079.1, from coordinate 1,181,518 downwards.
CAACGATCCCACCGACTTAGCCAACTTTTTGAGGTCTTTACCAGCCATAGATTTGGCAAAACTAACACTTGTCACTAGAACTAACGACGAAAAGTTCAGAGGATTGCCGTTGCATTTTATTCCAGTCGCAGAAAAGAATTTCGATAACGTCGAAAGCTTTATTACCAAGGATCCAGTCGAGTTGTTACTTGAAAAGAAAATGACCAAAGTACCTTTCATAGTCGGCTACAACTCCGCCGAAGGTTTGATGCCTCTACAGGATCAATTAAAGAAAGCCGATGTGATTAACAAGCGGCCGTCATTCTTGCTACCCAAAGAGATAGCTCACAAGATACCCGAAGAGAAAGCAACAGAACTGGGTGAAAGAGTAAAGAAATACTACTTAGGCGATAAAGATATATGTAAAGAAACGTCGCAGTTAGTTGCAAATTTGCAGACTCATAGACTGTTTGGCTACAATGCGCATAGGTTAGCGCATTTCTATAGCGCATTTAACAAGCCTACGTATATGTACAAATTCGACTATGTGACAGAGTTGAATATGTTTAAGAAAATGTTAGGGTATTCCGAATTAAAAGGAGCTTGTCACGCTGATGAATTGTTATATTTGTTCAGCACTCCGCTTACTACAGACATGTATGAAGAGCAGGATAAAATCAGAGACGCGGTTGCGAAGGTGACTAAGCTCTGGACTGATTTTGCTAAGACTGGGTAAGACATTATTATTCTTAATTAAGCTGCTAGTGTTCTTAAGTATCCGTTTCTAGTTCGATTTTGAAGGCAGCTTGGTAGTTGGATATTTTTCGAGTGCTCACTAGACTAGCTGTTATGGTTGCAGTTGCATCGTGATTTTTTGAAGCTATAGATCGGTGGCCAACCTTAATACAATTCTTGTGAGTTGGCCCATCTATAGGCCCATAGTTCGAAACCTACAACGAGCTGGATCTTTTGACGATAAACCGTTGGCTATTTTATCGTCGCTTACGATCAGCAGTGCAAGTACCGATCTTTTAGCTAGGTAAGGTACAATTAATTCTTTTACTATTTTCCAGCAACCCGACCCCGGACCCCTCGTCCGTCCAGTGGAAGCCGTTCACCCCCTCGGGGAGCGAATGCCTCCTGATCTCCGAGGAGCTGACTCCTTCAGTCCGCGTGGACCGGGAAGACATAGTCTTCTGGAACAAACTGTATGCAGACGCCGGCTTACCTAGCATTGTACAGAGTAGCTTGTAGAATACTATACCCTGTTCCAAAATCTTAGATATTTTATGTAAACAAAGGGGTTGACAGAACGAAAAAATTGATAGAAAACTGTGCAATCCATAATTATACGATAGACATTATTATTAATTGATATTAAATTATAACATGACAACCTTGAATTATTGAAAAATCGTGAATTGATCGTTTTTGCAAGATTATTATATTAAAGAAAACTTTAATAAATGGAAGTTTTTGTCGTGCAGTTTTTTTTCTTATAATGGGAACACAGCAGAGATTTGAAACATTTTGTGCAATCGCCGCCATTTTCTTTTTATGTCTGTTGATCTGTTCCAATCTCCGAACTCGAGTGTGTATCTTGCTGCGTATCTATTGTTGTTAAAGATCTTGTTATTTTGTAGTGGTTTTGTTAAAGTTTTTGTTGTTGGTTCTTGTTACGTTATAATTGTGCTGCGCGAGAGCAAAGCCGAAGAAATAGAAACAAAAATATTTTTCACAAGTGAAAAATGTTTTGGGCAACCGGCATGTCACTTTGACACTGACTTTTCGTGACATTTGTTTGTTTACAAAAAATATCTAAGATTATGGAACACGGTATAAGATTATGGAATAGGGTATAGCTACGTAGATTTAGTCTTTTAGTTAACTAAATTACCTTTTGCCAGTATTGTTGGGACCGCATGTGTTGTAGATTATTTATGGTGTAGTAAAACCTGTGTATATTCGAGTGTTAATATGAAATATTAAGGGATTATATCAACTACTTGCCCCGCGGCTTCGCCCACGTATCCTAAGTTACTCCTTGTAACATCAGCTATCTGCCAGCGAAAGTCCCGTCAAAATCGGTCCAGCCGTTTCGGAGATTACCCGAAACAAACAGACAGACATAGACAAAAAAATTAAAACTGGTTGTTTTGTTATAGTTACCGTATATACTTTCATATGCATTTAGTAAAAAGCTGTTATATTGATATTACAAACAGACACTTCAATTTTATTTATTTGTATAGAATATGAATTCGTGAACGTGTACAAGTTGAAAGCAAATAATACAAAGACGACACACATGTATATTCGTATTCACTCCAAAACTTCATAGAAGAATTCAGTGATGCATGATGCATCCATCATTTTAGACGTGGCCACTTAGATTGGGCTAAAAATTTAGATTTTGTGTAAACTTAATGTATAATCTATACGAAAAGAAAGAAGTCAAACATCCACCGATGCACGGTGACTTTGACTCGACTAGATTTAGACGTGACTGATGATTTTATAATAAAACAAGTAGCGAATAAAATAGATATTTATTTAAATAAGTAGGTAATTTATTGGAAATGGTAGTAGTTTAGTAGTTTTTAATATAGAACATTCTACGAACACGTGGTCCATACTCTTACAAGCTTAGGATAAAAAGCATCAATACGGGAACTATGGTCTTAAAACTAAATAAATAAACGTTAAAACTAAAATACCTACAATATAAACAGTTTAGTAGTTTTTAACTTTAGTAGCTGTCGCCTATCATCAATGTTCAACATAGTTCAAGTGAATCAGCTGATCTAGGGCTGCCCGGAAGTTCTGTAGTAGAATTTTGACGTAAACTTTAAATGCCTTTTCTTCAATGAAAAATTCCGAATGTCAAAAACTCGTAAAACAAATGTTGTTGACCTCCAGTAGGTCACTTTGACGGGTCACTTTGGGGTTAACATAACAATTACAACTCTGGTTTTATAATTCGCGTCTGTCCGCAGCTTCACACGCGTGGAATTAGAATAAAATGTAGCCTGTAGCACTCAAGGATAATGTACCTAAGTTCCTATTAGTGAAAGAAGATCAGCGGTAACAAACAAACAAAAAAAAACCCAAACTTTATATTAGTAGGTATAGAAGAATACTGTTGTTGAAACATTTTGTTACTGATTTAATTTGTTTTAGTTCTATGACATGTTATTGATTATATATTAGATTATATATTAGATTATATATTAGATTATAGATTATATATTTTTTAATAAGTATTGTACTTGTTTATTATGCCTTGATTAAGTCTGATCTTGATAGTGGTGACCAGCTACCTTTCCGGCTAATAAAACCGTCTTCGTTTTCAACCCCATCCCAAATCAAAAACGAAAAATTAAAAGTATGAAATCCATACTTAAATCCATCCATCCATACTATTATAAATGCGAAACTGCGGATCGACGTGATTTTTGGCATAGATATAGTTTATGGACCTGTTCCTGTAGGAACGCGGGTGAAAACCGCGGGTAGAAGCTAGTCAATTAATAAGTATACATGGTAAATATCCCGTTTCTATAGTGATAATATTCGTAGCACTGAAAAGTCATAGTGGATGGATTTTCTATTAAAAGCTGGTAGCTAGGCGAGTCACCATGTTTATAGACTTATGGTTGTAATATAAGCTGTTTCTTCAAGAAAGCAACCGCAAAGAAGAACTGTCACAACCGTTACCTTTTCATACATAATTATACAGATTTATTGTGCTTAATTACTGGGGTCTTGAGATATTAGTAGTAAATAGTGATTGAACGTTTTGCTATGCATATTACAGTAGGCGCTGTAACTTTTGATAGTAACGCTTTATTGCATGATACAGCAAATTACAAGTTCTTCGTAATTAGTACAATCGGCGGCGTTATCACTAAGCAGTGAAAAAAGTGAATGTCTTCCAGGCAACCGTAGGCTGTATAGAGACGTATGACTTGAAAAGTGGTAGTGTGCTAAAGGATTTAAATACCTATCGACATAAAATTCAGTTTAATTATTATTTTAATGTTTTCACTAGACTTTAAAATCACGTTGCATTTGTTTTAATACAATAAAAACTAACGTTAACTACACTTAATCAAAATACTAAAATACCTATACAATATGATTATATTATGTACGTTTTGCTATGCATATTATAGTAGGCGCTATAAGTTAGTTGGAATAACATTGTACAATTTTTGTTATTACCAGGCAGCAATTATTAATTTAATCTTTTTATTAGACTTTATATACAATCACGTTGAATTTGTTTTTAATGATACAAAAACTAACGTTAATTAACAAACAAAAACTAAAATACTTATATTATAATCATGTAGTCAAGCCTAATCAAGAAACTGCATATATTATTACATTCCCAAAATACATACCTACTATTATTTTTATATTATCTAGTATATTTTAACAATACTAAACATATCTTGTACTATCATTAGGTATAGTGTGTTATAAATAACTTATAAAAGATTAAAATTATCATAAATTCTCATGCTTAAAGTGGCATACATAATCTGTCAAAACCGGCAACAAATTCATTGCATGACTAATGAATGACACTGAGTGAGCAGTACAGTGCAGTGATTGAAAGAGACGGACTCTCATCAGACCTCCGAGCAAACGTATCTCTATAGAAATTATAGCACAGAACAATAAACAAAAACATAAGATATAGGCACGAAGTAATAATTTGAGTAATAGTGTGTCTTGTAATAAATGAATAGTTTGTTGAATAACTTCATTTATTCCAGTGCTTTGGTTCATGTTAGGAATATTTGATTTAATTTATCGTAATGGTGAGTGTCACTTTTGAACTTTGATGAACTTTGATCTCTATATTTTCTTTGCTTTGGTTTTTGCTTGGCGGGAAATTTTAAATTTTTATTGTGATTTTTATGTGTTGTTTGATTGTGTTAATTTTTGTTTCTTTTATTATTGGTGTACTTATTTAGGGTTTTATGCTGTCACTATATAGGTATATACATATTGAGTACTATTGAGGTTATTATTAATGAACAGCGTTAAACGGTGGTTTAGTTAAACTATGTATTGTCTTTGTTGTTCTTTTGGCAATTTTAAACTGAACCGAAAGTGATAAAACACAGTTTAACGATTGAACCGTTTAACAGTGTTTATTAATTAATAAGAGCCTAAAACTTAATCTTAATAGCTTATAGGCTTATAGGAATGCTGCAGCTCTTATCACAGAGATATACCTAGATATACCGTTGAATAATTGTAACAGCGCAGTCATCGCAGGTGGTTTCAAAATAAGCAATTTTTTTCAGGCAGATAGTCCCTTGGTGACTGTAAAAGAGGGAAAGTTGAGAGGATCAGTCGGCACACTTCTGAATGGCGGACAGTCGTACTATATTTTCAAAGGCATACCGTACGCGACCCCGCCTGTCGGTGATTTGCGGTTCAAGGTAAATTATCATTTTCGACCCGTTAGTTCTGCCATTGTAACTATAGTTTTTTTGTAATTCAATTATTCATTTACTATTGTTATTACAGGAATGTCCTCATGTAGTAGTGTATGTATTATTCAAAGTAATCGCTGGAAAGACCTGCAGGGTGATTTTAATTCAGGAATGATATCCGTGTCGGAAGCTACAGTCTTGATCGTTTATATTTCGGAATCGCATCCCGTCAAAGAAATTTCCCGTTTAGATTCGACAACTCTGCTGCATAAACACGGATATAATCCCGACAATATTTCTCTGTCGGGATGCGTTTCTGAGATATAAACGATCAAGAAAGTCGCTTCCGTCGCGGATAACATTCCGATCGAATTATAATAAATAACCCTGTTGGTTGCGATTGACACAGATCAGAGTTCAGTGGCACAAGGTGAGAAGGCTTATACCCAGTGGTCGATACAGGCTGAGAATGATGATGAAGTATTCATTATTATCTAATTACCTAAATAATATATACTATACCAATTTGGAACGGGCACGGTGGGTTTCTGGAAGGTTCGTTGACTTTGAGCACGGATTGGGTCTGTTGGTGTCTTTGTCATTTATTATGTTCTGTTAAAGACAGCATTAGTTTTAGTCTGTGATTCGGGTAGATGAATGTTGCAGAGGCCCGCTGTTAGAGTCATTTTAACTTTCATAAGTGCTCCTTTGGGGCCTATTTGAATAAAGACTTTTGAATTTGAATTTGAATTTATCTAATTACCTAAATAATACTAGTATTTACACTTTATAATTCTAGGCACCATTACCATCCAAACCCTGGGAAGGCGTCCGAGATGCCACGGCACACGGCCCCGTGTGCCCCCAGTACGACATGAACACCATGCAACTAACCGAAGGCAGCGAGGACTGTCTCTACCTCAATGTATACTCCAAAGACCTGCTCTCCAAGTCACCAGTCATGGTCTTCATCCACGGAGGAGCCTTCATGTCTGGCTCAGGAGACGATACCCAATACGGACCTCAGTTCCTAATCCAACACGACGTTGTACTAGTAACCATAAACTATAGACTAGAGGTCCTTGGATTCCTGGCTTTGGACACTCCAGAAGTACCCGGCAATGCTGGCTTAAAAGACCAGGTTTTAGCCTTAAAATGGGTTAAGGAAAATATTGAGAAATTTGGTGGAGATCCGGGTAACGTAACAATTTTTGGCGAAAGCGCCGGTGCTGCATCCGTCACTTATCATATGCTGTCTCCTATGTCGAAAGGGTTGTTCCACAGAGCAATAGCGCAAAGCGGCACGTGTTTACACGATTGGGCGATCGCCAGCGAGCCTAAAGCGAGAGCCTTCCGCATCGGAAAAGTTTTAGGAAAAGACACAAACGATACAACCGAACTGCTACAGTTCTTGAGGAGCATCCCAGCTATAAAACTAGCTAAAATGACCTTCAAAACGGCCACAAACGACGAGAAACACCGAGGGCTTCCGATACATTTCGTCCCAAACATCGAGAAGAATTTTGACAACGTGGAAAGTTTCATCAATGACGATCCAATCAACATAATACAAGCTAAGAAACTCAACGAAGTGCCTCTAATGATTGGCTACACGTCCGGCGAAGGACTGTTAATGTTAGAAGCGCAGTTAAAGAATATTAACTATATCAACCAGCATCCGTCTTGCTTAGTTCCAAGAGAGATCGCTCAGAAAGTTTCGGAGAGTAAACAGAAAGAATTCGGCGAGAGAATAATCAAGTTTTATGCAGGAGATCAAGGTTTTGGTGACGACACTGCGTCTTCCATCGTTGACTTAATAACCGATGTTCACTTTGGATACCAAACTCATAGGTTTATACACTTGTACAATATTAGCAACGCCCCTATTTATATGTACAGGTTTGAATATGAAACCGATTTGAATGTTGTGAAAGGATTCATGGGCTTGAGGGATATGAAAGGCGCGTGTCATGCGGACGATCTGTTCTATTTGTTCCACAGCGAGTTGAATAGAGAAGTGTATGCTAAGCAAGAGAATTTGCAGTCTATTGTTGATGGTTTGACGAAGTTATGGACCAATTTTGCGAGGACGGGGTAAGTTATATTGTAAATAATTAATAATTTGTTTAGAGCTCACATACACGAGCACTCCAATCCACAACATTCCAAAAACCACCCGCGTGTGGGGAGACTCAGATGGATTACGTGGAGTGATAGAAATATTAGAAATCCAAATACAACGTCCCAACTCATCGTCAGTGGCCGATACGACAATCTGTGGTGGAACCGCAATTATTTCTCTCTTTTCATTATCATAATCATTCGCAGCTTTATTTCGACGGCTCCGTGGCCATGTTAGTAGTAACTTAGACTGAGATTCAGAGACGAATCTAAGCGTGGACTCACGCTTCCGTACGTCAAAATTCTATACAGTTTTGACATATGGAAGCCAAAGTCTACGTTTAGAATCGTCTCTGAATCTTAGCCTTAACTTGTTTACTACTCAAAGTGAGGAGCCCTGGGTTCGATTCCCGCGGCCGGAATACAGACTGAAGAAGAAGAAGATTTTTTTTTATGTTTGTCTTTTGTGTCTGTATCTGTCCATGCCACCTGCGACACAGGAAATTCTAGTGGAGAGTTACGAATGTGTAAGAATTTACGGTCTTACTACAAAAACAATGAAACACACTTGAAACCTGTGTTAAAAAGTTTCTATTTCTAAACATGCCTTAGTTGCGTGATTAAATATGAGCAACCACAAATCCTGATTTAAGTAGTGTCTAACCATTATCTAACTCAAGTCTGTTGTGACATTTGTAATCATTCTAGATGTTTATTTTTGGACACTTTCTAGCTAAACAAGTCCCAAGACTTAGCAAGCTTTTAAACAGGTTTTGTGATTTTGTTGACGTTTTTTCGGATTCACTGGTCGTGTTTCGCAGGAAATTAGCAGATTATTTTAATAATAAGAGCAGAAGCTCGTATTCTGATTATGTTATAGTTTTATAGACCTACTTAACAATGTACATATTTTTTACTACTTATATTATTAGTACTAAGTATTAGTATAATTATTATGCATGAGGTGTTTACCTGTAAGTGGTTACGCATTAGGCACAGCACCTAAGTAAACGTTTCTAAAACACATGTTACAATGTAATAACCGTTGGTGAACCATAAATAAATAAATAAACAGGCGTCTAAAAGTGGTTTTTTGTGGTAGCCAGCCTTCAGCATTTTGCCCACTGGAGGAGTTTTGGCGGGAATGCGAAAATGTGCTGTTGTTGATTTTGTGTTATTTACTAAAACCTATGTTTCTTCGAGTGTTAATGTGTAATAATGGTGGATTATTAACCATAAAGTGTTCGTAAACGTGCATGAGTAAAAGGCAAATAGTACAAAGGCGAAAAACGTGTATTTTCGTATTCTATCCAAAACTCCATATAGAAATTTCAGTAAAGTATCCACCGCTTTACTGAAGCGTCACTTCGACTCGAAAATTGTTCCTAATATTGCGACTTAAGGACTATGTATCCAGGTCAAGAAATAAATTATAAAAAAAAATTACCGATTGGATACTTTCATCTTTCTCATTTTTTACAAAGCATGTTTTGTCCAGCAACCCGACCCCTGGAGCCGCCGGCCCCGCCGCCTGGCCGGCCTTCACCCGCGCCGGCCAGGAGTACCTCGCGCTGCGCGAGGGGCTGCCCCCGCGGAGGGCCGCGGACCACGAGCGGGTGCAGTTCTGGAGCGCACTGGACCGCGAGGCGCGCCGCGCCGGCCGCAAGAGGAGCAGCTTGTGACGGCTGCTGGTACACTGCGGGACCTGGAGCCTTGCCGGCTAATGAAGTGGACACCGAAGACTAATGACCGCTGGTTTTAATCGGTTTGGAATCGAAAACGAAGACGATTGTCGTTAGCTGGTAAATCAGCTGGTGATAAGTTTGGGAGATCCTTAGAGATCAGGGTGTATTTTGTACATTTTCAGTAAAAAGTTTGAAATGGTGCTATTTTTAGTGTTCGTCCGGCTATCTCACAGATTACTATGTAGCTAGGGCTAGCTTTCAAGTTGAGAACTATCGAAAAAAATGTTTATAACATATTCAAATATTAAGGATGCCTAGTTTTTTTTATGTACCTAATTCAAATTGTAATTAAAAAGAAATAGACACACCAACACGTCTTTACAATGTCTTTAAACCGATGTAAATAGCATTTTCGCAATAAATCTATTTGGTTACTGTTATTTCTGTATTCATTATGATATCCTTAGTTTTAATATCCAATTGCTGCCAGCTAAAAAAGAAACCGCTTCGATAATTTTGTTCATTCGTCCTGCAGGGTGATTTTAATTCGCTCCGAATGATTCCGTGTAGGAAACGACTGTTTGATCGTTTATATCTCGGAATCGAATTCCGACAGAGAAATATTGTCGGCATGATATCTGTTATGCAGCTCAGTAGTCGAATCTAAACGGGAAATTTCTCTGACGGGATACGATTCCGAAATATATACGAACAAGAGAGTCGCTTCCGACACGGATTGATTCCTAGTCACAAATTATATAGGGTATTTCCTAGTGAATTTAAAATAACCCTGTTGAAGCGAGACAAATGGATCCATGACTCCATGGGATAGACTTCAAATTCGTAATAACGTTTTTGTCGGAACGTCACCTAAATAAGTATAAGTAGTAGGTATTAGTTCTGTGAACTAAAGAGACTATGATGCTACGCTGCGAACCTTTTTTTGCAATAATAAATGTGTTCAGCCTTTGTGTGTTATGTTTAACACCTATTTAAAACCTTGTTACCTTATTAGGTACATTTCTTTTTAAATTAAAATTGAAACTGTACTTTTATGAAATCAATATAAAAACAACCATGATAAAAACAATAAATATCATTTTAATTTCTAACTTTTGAACGTCTATGTATACTGCCGTCTGTCTGTGGCGTACAAAATAGAGAAAGAGTGAGAGAGAGAACAGAAGGGATGCTCAGCACGTAGCGCGCTAAATGGTCACGTGAGCGTACCATCCATATTCTTAGTCGAAACATCAAACGTTCCTTATCATTTCCTTACATTCACTCAACCATACTCAAAGAATTTAGTGCCTATTATCTTTTGTTCCACACGAAGGTACTGACCGCCATCTCCCTGCCTCGAGCTAAATTCACTTGTAAAATTATCTTTACATTCATTAAAATATGTTATTGTATTTCTTTGTAAGTTAGAATACCAGCGTAAATGAAATATCAGAAGGTATCAAAGATTTGCGACTGAACTCTTTTGAAACCCTCTGTTTCGTTGATGAGGGTGACGTAGACTCACGTGGCCGCAGTAGGTACTAAGTGTCACTTCTGCTCTCTCTCTCTCTATTTTGAATTAAATTCACCATATACACGAGCGTTCCAAATCCATCGCTCCGCGCGTCGTGGATTGCGTGGGACGATGGTCCAATTTCGAGCCCACAGACGAGCACTCCATTCCCGGCACGCCACGCTCCATTTTTCGGTAATTCTGCGTATCGAGTACTGAGCGCGAAATGGATCGTCGTATCAGCCACTTACTATGAGTTGGAACATTGAATTTGTAACATTTTGATTTCTAATACTTCTATCACTCACGCAATCCATCTGAGGTTCTCCACACACGAGCGGTTTTTGGAACGTTGGAATGTTGTGGATTAGAGTGCTCGTATAATAGTGTGACTGACACAATTTAACAATTCACTCGTCTCTCTAACCGCACTTCATAGTTGTCGACATGTTTCATCATGACGTCGAATTTGGTCCGAAGCATCTCTCGCGTGTCGTACACGGTCGTTGCCGGGAGCAAGCGGTAGTGCTGCAGTAACGTTGCCAAGGCTGTTTTCATTGACATCATCGCGTATCGGTAACCTGGAATAAAAGTGACGGCTCAGGGGTGACGTTGGTAGTAACCATGACAGCCCGGGATCTACCCCCGGCCGGGCAGACTTTGTATATTGAACACAGTTTGTTCTCGGATCTTTAATATGTGTAGGTATCTATTGTATCTGTGTATGTTCACGCCACTTGCTACACAGTTCATCAGTTACATCATGTTTTAAGCTACATCATTATTTTAAATTTCTTTGTTCGCATTTACCCTCTATTACGCAATAGTTGCTTCTCTTTCATTCCTATGCAGACTGACAGTGGCAGCGTTTCGGCTGTTGTCAGCGTCCTAAGAATTGGTGAGATAGTCGTAGTAGTACCCTTTAAGAGTAAAAGAAATAGTATCGCTGGTATAACTTACCAATACATCCTCTTGGTCCGTAACTGAACGGCATGAACGCCGCCGGGTGCTTGAGCGCGGAGTGCTCCCACCGCTCGGGGCGGTACTCCATGGAGTCCTCGCCCCAGTACTTGGGGTTGCGGTGGATGGCCCAGATGTTGATGACGACGCCGCAGTTCTTTGCCAGGATATGACCTGAAGCTGGGGTGTGAAGGAAAAATTTGGAACAAAATTGAGCATCTTTAGAGTATCCACTTTTTGTTCATCATCATCATAAGCCGGACGTCCTCTGTTAAACACCGGCTTCTCCCATAAAGGGGGGGATTTTGTCATAATATACCACGCTTGGCAGGCGTCTTGGTGATCGTAGTAGATAATGTTGCTTGAGGACTATGCTGCTGCCCATCCCCTTGATATTCCCTAAGTCGGGTCTTAAGCCTAACTACATCTATATTTATTATTTTAATCTACTTTGCGCAAAGCACTAGCCGCTAGCGTACAGACAAACAAATTGAGAGAGAAGAATAATAATTCAGAAGCAAAAACGAAGCTTACGCAAGGGCAGATCCTTTAGGGCTTTCCTCGCGATGACGGGCACGGGCGGGTATAGTCGCAGAGTCTCTCTGATGACTGCGTCCAGGTACCGCAGCCGAGGCAGGTCCTCCGCCATTATCGGCCTCTCTGAGTTGCCGAAAACTTCTTGTAATCTGGAACGAGTCTGTTGGTTAGATAATCTCTCGTTTGCTGTTGTCCCCTGGAATAAGTACCCATGTCAACTTTCGATTCCTTGCAATTATAGAATGAGGTTTGATGATGTTGTTCGAACAGTGGCGGTATTTTTCTTTTTAAGCAGGCACTCAAGTAGTTATTTCGTAGGCCTACTTTAGCTAACATAATAATTACCTGTAATATGGGCCCTTTGCTATAAGTACCGTCGGGGGAGAGTTTATGAGAGTTTGAACTTAAGACGACAGTTAGGTAGGTACAGTTTTGTTTACGACATGATTATATAACCTAATTGAGAAAATTGTACATTTGGAGGATTGTAATAGAATTAAAAACACAAATACCTACTTATATCGCAAATTCTAGTCATCATCTTCTTGCCCTTATCCCACTTCATTTGAGGTCATGTATACATAAGGTACCTACTTTTCATTTTCCTTCGCTATCTTTCCTTATACATTTACCTCTATTGCTCGTTAACAATGCGTGATATTGGTCTTCGCAAAGTGCTAGAAAAAAGAAACTACTTACTCTTGATGAACCTTCTCCTGAACTTCAGGATGCCTGGACAGCATGAGAGCTGTGAAGGCGACGCCGACCGCCGACGTGTCGGTCCCCGCCAGCACGAGAACTAAAGTTTCTTCAAGAAGCTCCAGGTCATTGAATCCTTCGTCGCCGCCAGTTGACTCTATCAGCAGTTCCAGAAAAGTCTTCACCTGGTTATTTGAATCTGTATAGATCATGCTTTGTTGTAGATATTATGGAGCGCTATCGTGCTTAAAAATATCAATAAAGTATTTTTGTGAATTAACTTACGTTGATCTGATTCCGGTTGGTTGACCTTTTCTTCTTTCATGGTCTGTCTTTTGGTTTTGATAATCTGGAAATATAGTTAAAAGCATAATGAAACGAAACAGCAGTGCGTGTCGTAAGACCTGCTCACAGGTTAGAGTACCGTACATAATGCATCTGCGAATATAGTGGTCAAACGCTAACCTTCCGAGAACGTTGCAACCTCAGCATGTTGCCACAGCACGTCGTCTAAAGTTTGGCTGGCTAGCTAACAAACTGAAGTTTTTTTTTTTTAATATTATTTGGTAACGAGACGAGCTGGTCGTTTGCCTGATGGTAAGCATAACGCCGGCCCATAACAATTGCAGTGCCACCCAGAACTTTGAAACACAAAGGCCTGCGCGGCACTGCAGTGCGCTCGTTACCCTGAGACATTAGGTATTAAGTCTCATAAGCCCAGTAATTTCACTGGATACTCTGCTCATCAAACCGGAACACAGTAATGCTTGCACACTACTGCTTGGCGGCAGACTTCACTCACGGCGCGGTGGTAACAACCCAGACGGACACTCGCAGAAGAGTTAGTCCTCCCACTAACAAAGTTAAAAATCTCCAATAAATCGCCATCCCATCCTATCGGGGTGGCCAGTCCTAATCGAGGTATAGCGTATTTTCCACCTTCGATCATATGTGACATAGTGTACAAACGCTACCCTAATCGTGAATTGATTAAAGGTATGGGATTCAAAGTCCCATCTAGGGCTGCGGTGTGATGGTGAATGAAACTGCTGTTTGTAAACTATTATGTGTAATGTCTTTCACAAGTCACAATCAAAGTCCCACAGATGTATTCACTTGGGCGATGCCCAGTTACGACTATGTCGGTGGAGGAGTGAAACATAGATCTCAACACCAGGAAAAACACTTGTAAATCTTGTATTTTATAATGCCAGTTTGGAAAAGTAGTGAAACTGTTGCGCGCTAAAAAGTGACAGCTCTACCACAGAGAACGTAGAATGCTCGAGTGACGTTTGGAAACATATCCAAACGCCACAAAGGCATACCTTATCGATAAACCCGCACAGCTCAGCCTTGTAGGCGACATGCCGCCTGTAGTACGGCGTCAGCTTGTACAGCGCGTCGCTGTGCAGCCACGGCTGGCAGATCCGCGCGGCGTCCAGCTTGCAGATCTCTTCGAACGCCTTCAGGAACGGCTGCTCGGGCTTGCGCTGAGCGTTCACTTGGACGCCGAGGGTTGACTCTGGAAGGCGTTAAAGTTAACTAGTACCGATGTTCAGTGTGCTAATAATTGGTTCAATGTTTTTTCCCATCGAGTCACACTGTTAATGGTTGCAACTTTCTATTTGAAATGAATTCCTGTCCTGTCACACTTACTTAACAGTGTGAGTCGATGGAAAACAATCCCAACGAGTCACAGTGTGACTCGTTCGGTGTGACCGGTTGGGAACCCACCATCTAATCTACGAGATGAGAGCATAAATGAAAAAGATAGGTATCCGGTACCGGTCCGGTATTAAAAAACAGTAAGAACTTCATATAGGCTGTTTATTGTTGATTATGAGATAGCTACCTAGGTATCTACTTGCTTTAAGATGGAATAACTTACCACATACAGAGTCCATAGAGTAAGTAGTAATATATTTCCAAATGGGGAAAGGTCCCTTGCCCACAGCTCCTTTGAGTTGGTGCACCATGACGTCACTCTGGCGGCGGAAGATCTGCACGAACTGCACCAGATTTTTGGGACTGAATGTCGGAGCCAGGAATTTGCGGCGGGGACGCCATATTGGGACTGAAAATGAAGTTGGTATCACATAATGTAGAAGTGAGACAATTCGCGTGAACCTAAAGTTGAATTATGTATTCATCATCAACTAGGTATCGATGGCGTTTTGCCGTTTGATCGTCGTTCGAAGATTTTATTTATTTATTTATTTATATAGGTACAGTGACAGATAATAGGTTCAATTGTACTTAATAACACTTATTTGTGATATAACACTGTAAACCCAAGATCCAATTACAACTATATACAACTTACTTGTGAATTGTAGACATAAAAAAAATTAAACAAAGAAATCAGAGTAGTTATACTTAAACAATAACTTGGTTGACTGAACGTTTAAATGACTGGAGACGTTTAACCCTCTACCGCATGAATTATGATAGGAGTGAAAAAAAAATCAATTTGAGATCAAAGGGCTTTATTTACGCCTAGTTAACAAAAATCAGAGGGAAAAAATTTTTTCTAATTAGTATTTTGGAAATTAGCTTTCGAAACCATATATGGCCTCGCATGCATTACCGACAATTATTGTCCAAAATATTCAGGACATATTTGGTTTCATATGCATATAAATCAAGAAACAAACTTAACATTTCAAAACAATTATTATCAAATCAGTCATGGAAATTCGATAAACAATTCCTTTTATCATTGTAACAGAGAAACACTCTACATTTATGGCATTTTGCGTGCGTTTTCTGTGAACATACTTGGCACAATTGTCGATTTTATTATTATACTAGCTTCTGCCCGCGGTTTTCACCCGCGTTCCCACCGGAATGGTGCATTTTTTTGAGATAAAAAGTAGCTTATGTTACTCTCCGCTTCATAAACTATAACTATGCCAAAAATCAGATCGATGCGTTGCTCCGTTGCTGCGTGAAAGAAGGACAAACCAACAAACAGACATACACACTTTCGCATTTATAAAATTAATAGGAAGGAAGTAGGATATTAGTTGATCATATCATACGAAGCCAAGTGACCTGGTTCCCAGTTGACTTTTTCAGCTTTCTTTTCAGATCTGACAGGTTTTTATTTGGAAGTTGAAGATAGGTTGGCCAAAGGTACATTGTCTTCTTCAGTATCAGTTGAATCAGAATGAGTTTCATGCACAAATCATGACCTGCTAGGAGGTTGAATATCATGATGAGGGGGGCTGATATTCACTATCAGATTGTGAAGCAAATTCATTGACACTCACTGATCCATCACCGGGTAGGTACCTATAGGATTGACATGCTTGGTGGCTTCCATAAAATCGAGAAGGATACATTCTGCAAAGAACTAGATATAGGTACTTTCTAGTCGAAGCAGAAGCAAATACATACGAAACCATATTTGGGTTCATTATACATGAGTACAAATGCATACGAAACCATATATGGTTTCATCACAAAACTAGGAATAAAAGTAACTATTTTGCAGATTTCAAACGCAATTTAGTGTTTTACATATAGGGGAAGCTATGGGCTCCAAAGAAAAATTATGAAATGAAAACAAATCTTACCTTTTCCCAACAAAAACTAATTTCAAACATTCACTTTACAATTATCGTGTCGGTTTTTTCACACGCTTACATAAAAGTCAGGCTAACATTTGATAGATATCAAACCATACATAAAAAATATTGCAGTGGTATTCAGAAAGACCTTATTATATCTGGTAAAGTATATTTAGCTATCAATAACGCATTATGAATTATAGAAAAATCTTTAAATATGTGAAACCAAATTTGTCATCGTATGCGGTAGAGGGTTAAAAGACTTTGGTACCGTTTCCGTCCATCTCATACATAAACCTAATTTTAGTTTCAATCTCTCTTTATAAATGAGAAAGAGATTGAATTTAAACATGCCAATTTAACCCACTTGCTTGTGTGATACCTACACTTAACGGCAATGAATTTAGTGCCGTCTAATTTATCGTAGTTAATCGTACTTGGTACATAGCTATTCTGTTAAGCTCCTTTGAAATACGACTTTCAACTTTTCATTTTTTTACTTTACTGAGCCTTAAAACGATTGAGCCTGATTTTATTGGCTCTATGTTGTCAACGAACTAGTAATAATGTTCGTGTTAATAAAAGTATAGGTTACCTGGAGCAAATACGCTGCCGTTTCCTGTAAGCATCCTGGACACTTTGAGCACATCATCTTTCTCCAGGCACGATTTGAGCACCAAGTCCGCTATTTCAGGGTCGCTTATATCTGAAACCAATTGATTTCAGTGATGGAGTGACGGCTTAGCACTTTTCCAATACAACCAAAGGTAAAGACGCTTGAAGACATGGATGAAAAACCGTAGTAGGGAGACGAAACAGGTTTAAAAAATATATTTTTTTATTTGCAGAGAATTTGTTGGAAAATAATAAGAAAATGCAAAATAGTTCTAGGCGATTAAAACAAGTTGTTTAGGTCAATGAAAAATAATAATAAAGATCTAAGAAATCACGGCTTTTATTTAGGTTGTCTAAGCTCTTACTGGAAATTATGTACGAAATTGATTTACCCGATTTATTGTCAACTCAAAAACACTACTAAGTGTTAGCTTTCGATCTATAAAATCTATAAAATTATCGTTGCAAACCTACATAATATATGAAATAAAACTTACTCACGTAAAGACGGCTGCCTTGCCACAGAGCGTACAGTCCTCCAGTTTTATAAGCTTCCATCCCTACCTTCTGGAATACTTTCATTCGATCTGAAAATGATAAAAATTTCAGTAAGTAATCGTAGATTTCATATATATTCAGCCCTCGACAAATACTACAGCATAGAATACAAACGACAATTACCCGTCTACCCCGCAGTGGGAAAGTGTTATGGGGAAGGGGTTGTGTGAAACCTTGTCTGTCTGTCGGTCTGAGGCTGTCGTAACTCCAAATCGGTGGAAGTAATATAATATAATTATATTTTAACGCAGTCTCCAGTGATTCAAAGTTTATTATTGTTTCAGGGCAACCCTGTTCATCGGTTTGATGATCAACTCTTATAACAGTTTTTAACTTACCTTGAAGGAGTAAGTTTTAATAAGTCGATGTAATAAAAGTTTCCTACATAAATATAAATCGACTTCATAAAAAATTTTGGCCCGTTACAACAAAGAATGGTCATAGTCCGAATAATATATAATAATAATAATAATACGTTTATTTCAGGCCACACTACATCGTAGCGGGCCCATAGAATAAATACCTTATAGACTAACATACATACAAAATATAACACTTAATTAGCACGTTTGGTCGGCGACGTGTGACGCAACATGGTGTCAGGTAGCCGGCCTCTGAAGCGCCGGAATACGACTCCTTTCGGCCAAAATTCCACTTTAGTGAAGGTCGCCAGATGTACTGCAGTCGGCACTCTCACCACAAAAGAATTAAAATTCGTCTCGTGGCGGGATTCCAACTTCGCGACCCTCAGCGTGAGCTTGGTCTTTAGCCTGATGTACTCCACCACATCATCGGTCTTCATGGTGTAGTGGAGGCGGGACACGTAGAGCTGCGTCGTAGGTATTTCCGGACGCAGCAGATGGTTCGGTCCAGTCGGTGCGGTACCACACATGTTTCGAGAAACGGGCTTCTTAGTTCGTCTTCTTTCCACCGTGGTGAAGCCATCCTTGTCTTCTCGAGGAGTTGAATCTACAGTCACGAGGTTTAGTTCGTGTAGGAATAGTTGCGGAGAAATGCGTGGACCAACATACATATAACACCTACACAATTTGTAAGTAGGGACTTATTATAGATACATATATAATTATTATAGGTACTGATTATAGTAGGTATGTAAATATATTGTAGTTCCAAAAATATTACATACATACGTGTCGAATTAATAACCTTCTTTTTTGAAGTCGGTTAAAAAGGCTAGTGTTTGGCGGCAAAAACCACCGCAAATTTTCTTGCGGGAGCCGCCGAAATCGGTTCAAATGACGATACCGTGATCTTTCTTCGCTCGCATTTTCTTTCGTAAAGGTATTACCAATGATCTTAATGAATTGTTAGGTGCCTATCTGAGATAAAAAGTTAGGATTTACCTTCGTCACTTCCTAAGAACAAGTAAGCGTGTCCAACGATGGGCAGAGTTTTGATATCGTTTTTTAGCTGGTTCCACAGTGTGAACATCCTCCTCTTCTGCCATCGCATCATTACCAGCCATATTACAAGAACTATTAACAGAATTTGCAGTAACATCACTTTATAGTCACTATTAAGTTAAAGGAAATCACTTAGTGCACTTTGCGCTGTATGTACGAAATAAAACTCGAAAGAATTTCTTTTTAAGTAAAACCAAGCGTATCAAAGTGCCACATTCGAAATTACTTTTAAAATAAAAATGTTGTATGCTAAGCTAAGACACGTTTGTTCAGTTCTAGTTCTAGTTTAATTTCAAAATTACAATTCGGTATTTTTTAATGGTGAATACTGAGTTACTTTGAACTTGTGCATGAGACTAAAACTGGAATTGTAAAGATGCCTACGAGTCATTGGCGTCTACTTTATAGAAAATAGTTCAAGTGCTATCGACACTATGGGCCCGGCTGATAGGCAAACACTGCGAGGTCGAGCTACTCGTCTCAAAATATTATATCGTATAAATTGATTATGTTTGTGGAAATGCATAATATCGGATGTTTGCAAAACTAGGTATTAGTGGAAGCGTGTTACGAAAAAAAAAAACTGCGAACACGTGCACTTGCGAAAAAAAACACCGCGAAAATAATTCCACAACTAAATCTGTGTTTTGCCGCAGAATCCACCATTTTTGAAAGTGACGCATGCAGTGCAGATTAATGAACAATTACCATTAGGCGCTTAGTAGGTACCCGTAGCAATTTAGACTATCAACTAACTATCAACTTTTAACGGTTGCGAATTGCAGCAACAAAAGGCCTAGTTTAGGGTTACCGCGATTTTAAATAATCTTTCGAATTCCTTGATTATCATTCAGTTCAACAATAGTGAATAGGTAGGTATATTCGAATGATAGAATAAGAATGACGCTGCGCTGCGGAAGACGGTGAGGGGGTGAGGTCACTTTACGTCTTGTGGTTGCTGGTTGTGGAAACCAGCAACTTGACACAACTAGTACATGTACCTAGATATTAGGCAGTTGTTAGTTGTGGCAAACTCTCGCAAGAAACTCGCAACAAAGTGTTGCTACATATGTGTATCTGTTTCTCAAAATTATATGAAAATCGTAAAAATAGCGTTTCCCGTGGCCGATTGCCGCAACATGGGAGCACAAAGGTGAGAAGTGTACTAAGAAGCTAGCTAGTTATACATTTTATACTTAGATACATACGTACGCTCTATTCCATATGATCACCTGGGCTACTGTTAAAATTATAACCTTTCTGTTGGATCACCGTATTCTGGTAAAAAAGGGCAATTAACTTAGTTATCAAATATCCACTACTAAATACCTACAATGTTAATTTGTAATTTAAAGTAATTCCTTCCTATGCGATATTATAAATTCGAACATGTGTTCAACAGAAAAAATAATTCAATCACTTGAACTTCAGACGTAACATAAAGCACATAGTAAACTTCAGAATTATTTAACCAGCACTGCACTTGTGATATGACCTCATATATTACTTATATTTTACGTAACCGACTCTCCATACGAGTATTGGTATACAAATTTTTAACTCAAGTGTTCTGGAATTAACCTACTGTGTAAACTCTGACCGTGACACTGCCGTCATTCAATGCCGAAAATAAAAAAAAACGGATCTTCAGATTCAATGTGAAAAGCAAAATAAATAATATACATTTTGTTTACACATACCTAAGCAAAAAATATTTTTAAACATCGTTTGTTTGTCAGAATAACAACGCTTTTGCGTCAAGCTCGGATTTCGTGATAAGTATTCGAAATGCGCGCTTGATGAAAAAGCGTAGTTATTCTGAGAAGCAAACGTACGTTTGCATAAGTGTCTACGGTCTGCATTACCCTTCTGCGAGTGTCCATCTGGTTTGGTAGGTACCACCGCTTTCCTCGTGAAGTCTGCCGCCAAACAGTAATTTGCAAGCATGACTGTGTTCCGGTTTGTTGAGCAAAGTAGTCACCGTACTTGCAATCCATTTAAATGGTGTTTCCATTTTAATAAACACGTTTAACTATCAGTGGCTACGACTGTTGGCCGCATTCGGCCACTAGCTGCCGCGACTTGTGGCTTTATCTAGAGGCTTAATTTAACCACTAGTGGTCGTTTGTAACTTAGCCAGATGTGCAGCCCTTACTTGATTTATTTAGTAACTGCCTGAAATCGTAAATAAAATAAAACTATAATACATACAATAACAAATTTTAATTTATTTCAATATGTACCTATATTTTAATGATTCATTGATTTAGTAAAACAAAAGTATTTCTGATAGTAACATAACTTGATTTTTAAACACTATTCCCGTCTTTCCAATTCTATTTCAAAGTTGTCCACGTGTCTCATCATGATATCGAACCGTAATCTCAGGGTCTCCTTGATGCCTGCCCCCGGCAGCGTGGAAGCCGGCAGGAGACGATAGTGCCGGAGTAAGGTCGCCACTGCAGTCTTCATTGACATCATCGCATACTGATAGCCTGGAGTCGAAGAGAATAATATTTTAATGGTGCTAATTTATAACGGCTGCAAATTATTTCCTATATAACGGTTCATCATTAACATCTTAGAACAGCATGACCAAGCACGCGTGTCAAATTATTATTCTTCTTCTTCTTCTTTATTTATTTCCTGGCTTCTGTGGTCAAATTATTCTTCTAAGCATACAGATAAGTTTTTGAGATGAGACATCTACCATAGACAATTTCGTCACTAATGTAATCGCAGACTGTCAACAAATTCAAAACTAATTATTTGCAGATTGCGGCACGCTTCATACTCCAAATAGGTTGTAGGTATACTTAGTCACGTTGTTCTCCAATTACAAGAAACACAAAGAAATAAATAGTAGACTATAGACAGTGTGTGAGACCCCAGCCTTGTGTAGAGATGTTTAAAATGTTATGTGGTTTGAACTGCTTACTTACCGATGCTCTTATATTCTGTTGTCTCATGTCTACCTGCCATGAAAATATTGGGAATGTAGGTAACCTAAGAGAGATAATATCTAATACTTACCTAAACAAGCTCTCGGTCCGTAGCTGAACGGCATGAAGGCCGCCGGATGTTTCGGCGAGCAGTCCAAGAAACGTCCGGGTCTGAACGTCTCCGCGTCATCGCCCCAGTACTCAGGGTTGCGGTGGATGGAGAGGATGCTAATGAAGATACCGCAACCTTTTAGCAGGGTGACGCTTGAGGCTGTAAATTAGTCACAGGTTTAGTAGTTATTCTTTTTATATTATATTATCAAAGTTTGATAAATTATGAAATGTTTTCCCGTTTCCTACACGTATTTATGGCACCCTGGCATTAGGTATAGCAGACATATGCAATATGCATAGGTGTTTGGTAATTCCTGAAAATATCTACCTACCAATTTGCATTGGGCCAGCTAGGTGGATTATACCTTTGGCTATAAAAAGGCCTGCAAATCATCCACGGGAAAGTGCTTTGTTAATATACCTACTGTACGATCCAATGCATCGTACAGAGTGTCGAGGCAGCATTTTACTCAATTGCGACGAATACAGTCAGTGCGCTTCAATACCGCGACTCGTTAGCACCTTCCATTCAAATCATACGTAATAAGTAAATGTATCAATAAACCGTGTGTCAGTAACTCAGTACATCTTCAATCTATCATTTCAAACTCAAAAGGTGTCTCGTACACCTACTTCATTTCATAAATCAGAGTTAGCGTTATTTTAATAACACTGATGTAAAGTTAGTCAATTATACTCGGTCTCATTGAGTAGGTCTTTAGCGAACCAGATTAATAGCGATGCCAAATATAACTTACGTAAAACCAGATCCTCTTCAACCTTTCTCACGATGAACGGAACAGGTGGGTAAAGCCGAAGTGTCTCCTTGATAACTGCGTCCAAGTACTTCATCCTAGGTAGGTCTCCAGCTGTCACTGGTCTATCCGACTCTCCAAATATCTCTTGTAACCTGTTTAAATTATAAAATTTGTATCTGACCTATTTGTTTATGTTTGGTAATGTCCATAATATTTTGCATAAGTAGGCTTTTTAGCACAATTAAGTTTGATATTTTCTGCTATTTCACACTATGGAATCAACTGGGTGAATCAGTTGTTGAAAATTGATTATTGGGTATAGAAGAGCCCCCTTAATATACCTTCAGTGAGCAATGTACAGATAACCAACAAAAGCTCTTCATGGGACTCTAAGCATAACGAAAACTTTTTTATTGTAAATTAGGTAAGTACGTGTTTACATAGGAAACATATGTGTTATGCACTTCATGTAAAGTGATGATATGTTCAACGGTGCTAAGCTTAAAATGTCGGGAACTGGTTTTAAAATACTGATACCGGAGACACTAGTCCTTGTTGATTGACTTTTATTTTGGAAGTGGGAGCAATCAATCATTAGCCCTTTACCTCTTATTTTGTGCTTTTAAGCTCCCATTGCTAGGACAATGGTCTTCTCTCACAGAGAGAAAGAAAGAGAGAGGGAACAGTAGGTACGGCTTGGTTGATATCTCATATCCAACATATATCCTCGAATTTTGTGGTTCTTGAACATGCATGTTTCCACACGTTGTTTTTCTTCACCATTTTAGAGCGAGTCTGGTAAATCCGCACATAACTTGATATAAGTAATTGGTGCAGGGCCAAGCCGAGATTCAAACTATGGTGCGTCGGATTGAAAGTTGCACAAGTTCCCGCTCGGCCACACCCGTTCAGTAGAAGCAAGCCAGGTGGGGACTAGACAATGTTTCATGCTGAGGTTGCATCTCACTTTATTTAAGCTTATTTTAGGAACAGTAATAGTGTACTTACTCTTCATAGCACTTGTCCTGTACATCTGCATACATCGACAACATAAGTGATATGAAGGAAGCGCCCACCGCAGAAGTATCGTTACCAGCCAGGACTATCACCAATGTTTCCTCCTGAAGCTCCAAGTCTCCATAGCCTTTAGTACCTTTGGATGATTCTATTAGAAGCTCGAGGAAAGTCTTCAGGCCATCCTTTGATTTTGTTGTACCTATGTCCGTTTTCGTTGGTGAGATGTTCCATGGAAAGCTTTTTAGATTGTATTATCTGGGAAAGTAATTGGTCTAAAATTTTAATGAGTACAATGAGTAGTGTAAATATTTTCAAATTAAAATTAATCAGTAGTAGTAATAGTAAAATACTATGGTTACTATGGTTGCTGTATCCTCACTGTTTATCTATGCTAGTAGTTTCAAATTATCTAATAACTACACTCATAAAATATCATTCTATCTATACATATTATATACAAATAAATAAAATTGAAGTGTCTGTTTGTAATATCAAAATATTAGCTTTTTACTAAATGAATACGAAAGTACATACGGTACCAATAACAAAACAACCATTTTTAAAATTTTTGTCTGTCTGTTTGTTCCGTATAATCTCTGAAACGGCTGTACCGAATTTGACAGGACTTTCAATGGCAGATAGCTGATGTTATAAGGATTAACTTAGGCTACTTTTATTTTAGAAAAAGAATTAGCGTTCCGTGCAAAAAATAAAAACTATAATATCCAATATCTCCGCGCGGGTGAAACCGCGGGCAGCAGCTAGTTTTTAATATATTTTAATTTGTTATTGTGTCATAAATGAGCGTAACACAAGCTTATAGCTTAAGTATTTTTACATCTTTTTGTGTGATTACTAAGTACTTTTGTAAACTTGTATTTTGATGAAATAAATTATTAATTACTTGTTTCGTGGCTCGGCACAAATAAAGGAACTTTTCTTTTGAAAATGTACCTAATTAATTATATCTATTAGAATAGAAAGAATTAAACTTTCATTCTCGTAAACTAATAACTTCTATAAATATGTTTTGTACACACCTGTACCTATAAGTGTTAAATATGGTTACTTCAGTACCTATCTACATTTAAAAAACATTTTAGTAAAAAAAAACCGGTTTCTTGTCCTTCTTCCCGATCGGTTATGTAATAATACGCGTCCTTACCTTACTAATAAAATCGTATACGATCTTCTTGGAGGCGCTGTGTTTCCTGTACGCCGGCAGCATGTGGTAGACGGTGTCATTGCCTAGCCACGGCTGACACATGCGCTGGGCATCCAGGCGGGTGAGTTCTTCGAATGCATGCAGGAACGGCAGGTCTGGTTGGAGCTGCGCTTTGACTTTGATGCCGAGGGTGGTTTCTGGGAAGATTGGGAGTGAGAAGAAATTCTTCTTTTAGATTCATTTAGCGTTTGAATATTATCACAACTGATTCAATTTTTTTATTCACGTGGCTGAGGAGATCGCTCCTGGACGATAAAAATGTGTACAGGGTTTACAGTATAGAGTTTGTGTATTGTATATACATACCACACACAGAGTCCATAGTATATGTAGTAAAGTATTTCCAAATGGAGAAAGTCCCTCTCTTCACTTCTCCTTGTAACTGTCTCGCCATGATGCCGCTCTGTTCAGCGAAGATGTCCACGAACTGGTTGAGGTTTTTAACGCTGAAGGTCGGCGCCAGAATCTTACGTCGAGGACGCCAGATTGCAACTAGACAATCATGGGAAAGATTAGGTACTGAAGTATTCTATAAGTTTTCATATCCGTATTTCGTTAGTGGGAGGACTAACTCTTCTGCGAGTGTCCGTCTGGGTTGTTACCACCGCTTTGCTCGTGAAGTCTGCCGCCAAACAGTAGTGTGCAAGCATTACTGTGTTCCGGTTTGATGAGCAGAGTATCCAGTAAAATTACTGGGCTTATGAGACTTAATACCTAACGTCTCAGGGTAACGAGCGCATTGCAGTGCCGCGCAGACCTTTGTGTTTCAAAGTTCTGGGTGGCACTGCAATTGTTATGGGCCGGCGTTATGCTTACCATCAGGCAAACGACCAGCTCGTCTCGTTATCTAATAAAATTTAAAAAAAAAATATTATGTAAATGCGAAAGTGTGTTTTACGTCTGTTGGTTTGTTGGTGTGTTGGTTTGTCCTTCTTTCACGCAGCAACGAGGCAATGGATCGACGTGATTTTTGGTATAGATATAGTTTATGGACCGGAGAGCGCTCAATCTACTCCTGGAGGTCAACACCATTTGTTTTAAGGGTTTTTGAAATTCGGAATTTCTCATTGAAGAAAAAGCATTCACAGTTGCTTTTTCTTGCCAGAGAATGCCGCGCACTTCACGTTGGAAGTGAACTTAATTTTTTGTATGGTAATTTTGAATGATGTATAACCTCCCACCACCTGTGGCTTATCTAATATATACCACCCTGTATAAATTAGCCGTCGAGTTACGAAACATACTATAGGAGCTCGGCAATTTATTTGGAGGTCCTGTGCGCATATAAGGTGGTAGAAAGAGATACTGTATTATTGGATCAGTAAAATCGTATGAATGTTTTTGTTCATAGGTATACAACACAAAAACAGCATTTCCTTAGACTTTGAAGTGGAACGAGTTAAGTAAAAACATCCTACATATTAATAAGGTTAATTAAATTAATTATAATTAAACCGACATACAATTTTTTTTCTGAACTGAATCTGTTAAATTTCCTTTAAATATTTACTGTACCGTGACCGAGGTATTTCAAATAGTACCTACCTACATAATAAAAACACCGACGCACCATTGTTCGAATAAGCGAGTGTGCCTAAGTTACTCCTTATAACATCAGCTATCTGCCACTGAAAGTCCCGTCAAAATCGGTCCAGCTGTTTCGGAGGTTACCCGGAACAAACAGACAGGCAGACAATTTTTTTAAAAATGTATGATTTGTATATAGGTACCGTATATACTTTCATATGCATTTGGTAAAAAGCTGTTATTTTGATATTACACACAGACACCTCAATTTTATTTATTTGTATAGATAAGATTGACGTATTTTGCATCTTCGATCAAATTATCACTTATCATTAGATAGAGATGGTGATCAAACTCTACACTTGTTGAAAAACTAGCTGTGACCCGCGGCTTCGCCTACGCGGCGTAGCCTAAGTTTCTTATAACACGAGCTATCCGCCAGCGGAAATCCCGTCAAAGTCGTTCCAGCCGTTTCGGAGATTAGCAGGAACAAACAGATAATGAGCTAATATTTTAAAAATTGATTTTTTTGTGTTATAAGTATACCGTATATACTTTGGTATGCATATAGTGAAAAGCTGTTATTTTGACACAAACAGACAATTCAATTTTATTTATTTCTATACAAAACATGACAAGCTTACCGGGTGCGAAAATACTCCCATTTCCGAGAAGTGTCCTCATACATTGAACAACGTCGTCCTTTTCCAAGCAGTTCTTCAGGATTGCGTCCGCCGCGATGGGGTCAGACACCACTACGACAAAATGAGCCTTTTAGTTAATTCCGTTTGCGAATATGTATCCAAAATTAATTCAAATTCACATTGAAAATGCTTTATTCAAATAGGCCCCAAAGGAGCACTTATGAAAGTTAAAATAAATGACTCTAACAGCGGGCCTCTGTAACTTGCGTCTACCCGAATCACAGACTAAAACTAATGCTGTCTTTATCAGAACACCACTTTGGATGCCGTAAGTGTTATTTAGGTACCTAGGTATATAGTATTTATTTCGGTTGGCTGGTGTCTTAGATTAGATTAGGTATATATATTAGGTATTCCACAGTTATTACTATTGCAGCCGGTAGTTCTGCGAGTATCCGCTAGGTGGCCACCCCCGTTTAACCCGTGTAGTCTGCCGCCAAGCAGTAAAGTGCAATAGTCAGATACTGAGTTCCAGTTTGATGATCAAAGCAGTCACTTAAACTGGACTAAAAATGTGTCAAGCGCAATGCAGTGCCACGCAGACCTTTGTTTTTCAAAGTTCTGAGTGGCACTGCAATTGTTACGGGCTGGCTGGCGGTATGCTTACCATCAAGCAAACGACCAGCTCATCTCGAATGTTCATCTATTAGGTACTATAACTATTAGGTAGCTACTAATTGTTACTTACAAATGTAAAGCTTGTGCCCTTGCCAGTGCGCTATCAAGCCACCTTTTTCGTACGACTCCTCCCCGATAAGTTTGAATCGGTTTAAGCGATCTGCAAAAACAAAATTAGGTTTTTTATTTTTATAATTTGAAGACGGAAGCTTCGACGCGCATCAGAAGGCATATGATAGGTACATCATTCCAAGGAAATGGAAAAGATTGAAATATTGTATTATATATATATATATATATATAATACATATATATATATATATTAACTACTAGCTGCTGCCCGCGGTTTCACCCGCGTGGAGATATTGGATTTCATGGTTTTTATTTTTTTGCGCGGAACCCTAATTCTTTTTCTAAAATAAAAGTAGCCTAAGTTACTCCTTATTACATGAGCTATCTGCCAGTTAAAGTCCCATCAAAATCAGCCCAGCCGTTTCGGAGATTACCCGGAACAAACAGACACACAGACACACAGACAGACAGACAAAAAAAAAATGGTTGTTTTGTTATAGGTACCGTATATACTTTTATATGCATTTGGCAAAAAGCTGTTATTTTGATATTACAAACAGACACTTCAATTTTATTTATTTGTATAGATAAGGAGTAATTTAGGCTAGGTACGTGAGCGAAGCCGCGAGATGCGTTTCCGAGATATAAACGATCAAGACTGTCGTTTCTGACATGGATATCATTCAATTTCAGATTTCATGTAGTTCCTCAAAGGTGGTTAAACATTAACCCGATCATAAAAAAACAGTTTTAACGTGTTCGTTGAGCACTGCATTTAGTGAAAAAAAGTATGCTATTTATTGAACATCAACAATCATGAAAATTTTCTTACCTTCTGCACTTCCCAAGAACAAATACGCATGCCCCACAAACGGTAAAGAAAAGCTTTTGGGCTTGAGTTTTTCGAAAAGCTCTACCATTTTTCTATTTTTCCATCTTTGAATAACTACCCATAGCACACAAATCACTATTAATAATCCCCAAAACATATCAATTTAATTATATGTTTGAGCCTTTTGGATAAAATCGCAATCAAATAATGTTTTTATGTAACGCTAAGCTGAGAGTTACTGATTTCGACTAAGACAATACTGGACTGCGAAGTTTTGTCAGTTATATTGTTAAATATGCGCAAATATAAAAGATGAGTGGTATAGATAATATAAGTTTTTTTGCGTTCTATTTACCTTGTAAAAGAAGAAAACAGTATTATAAGTAAGTAGAATAATCTTGTTCTCTCTGTCTGTCAAGAACTTGTATTACTTTCAAATGGACAGAGGTAGGTTTCTATATTTAGATTCTCAGCTTTTTATTGCTATACAAAAATTTATAAGTATTCCCATTGACCTGCAATGTTGAAAGTAAGCTCGTGATAGGTACCTACGGTACATGCCATACCAAAAGTTTCTAAAAATAGCCATTTTGTTCATTCATTTTGTCGTTAAGTATACTGCTCTGATATAGCAAGAGGCGGCTACGTGCAGAAAGTTGATTTCGAGAAAAAACGCAAAAAAGTGGCATACGTGATTTCTTGACCGGTGTGACAGATAGCGCGAATTTTTTTTTTTTTTAATTTTATTTGTTAACGAGACGAGCTGGTCGTTTGCCTGATGGTAAGCATAACGCCGGCCCATAACAATTGCAGTGCCACCCAGAACTTTGAAACACAAAGGGCTGCGCGGCACTGCAGTGCGCTCGTTACCCTGAGATATTAGGTATTAAGTCTCATAAGTCCAGTAATTTCACTGGATACTCTGCTCATTAAACCGGAACACAGTAATGCTTGCACAGTACTGCTTGGCGGCAGACTTCACGAGCAAAACGGTGGTAACAACCCAGACGGACACTCCGCAGAAGAGTTAGTCCTCCCACTAACAAAGGATATTACGGCTGAGACAGTAGCTATGGGTCTTTTGAGTTTAGTAGAGGACAAAATCTAGTATTTATTTTCATGTTTCATGACCATTTAAAATGTATTTTTTCTAATTAAGTTTTTTTTTCTCTTGGTTATAATAATAGCTTACGATATCGCGGGAACGAATAAACTTAGAAATATAATTCCAATATGGGTGATGCGCAATCGTTTACTTAGTATGCTGGTGTTAATAACTCATTTTCGTAGAAATGTCGTACAGCCTTTGTCTTCCATATCACGGCAGTATAGCGTATAGACTAAAGTAATTTATATATGACGTGTAATGTGTGTTTTTATAACAGTATTTTGACGAGGTAAGAATAAGAAATACTAGTAGGTACGTTTGGGCCGTCCATTGTCGCCAGGATATTCAGATATAAAAGCATTGTATATGTAAGTACATCTTCCATGCGCTGAAGTCATGACAGAGCGCGAGTATATCCGGTAGAAGGGATTCTATTCTATAGCTATAAAAGTTTCAAACGAAGAAAGTACTTCAAATGGGCGTTATGGGTGTTGTGGGCGCTCATGGACATGGAAGGACTGACTCTAGTTAGTTTCTATGTTCCAAAGCATAAACCGTCAAGAAGGTCAAGAAACTCGACAGCGGAGTAAAGCTCAGTCCCTATAATCTAAACTTACGCCAGCAATCGACGGCCAGTTCAATATGTCTTGCCCATAATTTAGTAATAGCAACTATCCGCCGCAGCGCTTTGCCGTCGACATTATGACGAGAGGTGATAACAGATTCACTTACTGAAAGTGAGATTAAATGATTATGTTTAAAAGCAATCTCTAAGTACTCATCTCAAACATACTTAAATTTTTAATAAATGTGAAAGTGCGTTTGCAATGTACGTTTGTTGGTTTTTCCTTCTTTCACGCAGCAACGGAGCAACGTATCGACGTGATTTTTGGGATAGATATAGTTTATGGACCGATAGTAACATAGACTACTTTTTAATATCGGAAAAAAGCACGATTCCCCTGGGGACGTGGGTCAAACAGTGGGCAGAAGCTATTATTAATAGCTTCATAGAGTTAGTGTGTTATCGGTCTTTCTGAAACTGCTTTTTATAGATGTTCCGGACGGGAACGCGGGTGGAATGAGAAAAAAAAGGTGCGCAAATACCCGTTACCCTTCTTGACACTCTCTTCCTAGTACACACACAGGAAGAGAAAGAATCCCTGATCACCAAGGGATACGGGGGAGGCACTGGGTCACGGATCTTGACCATTCACGAAGCTCAGGGACTGACGTACGAGTCGGTGATCGTCATGCAAACCAAAGGACAAACGCTGAAGCTGCACGACAGCGTCCCACATGCGGTGGTGGCATTGTCGCGTCATCGGCGTAGCTGTACATACTACACCGATGATAGCGACGATGCGATAGGCCGCTTCGTGATGAGGGCTAAGGCGGTTTCTGCTAAAAGGATCACTGACTACAACCTTAAAATGGCCATCAGAGACGGGAACCATGTAGTTGCGGAGGCCATCGCCGATTTCGAACGGAGGGGGGCGGCGAAGGGAAGTGGGAGTAATTAATATAGGTCATCAAGTAACATAGGTTAAATAAATTAGGTGAACAACCGGAGTGGCCATGGGCACTGGAATGATTTTGCTTGCAGCGGCGTCGTGTGGCGGGTCGCCATCTTCCCTCTAAAATGGTTGAGGAGAGCGATGGCTGGCACATGCGTCACACTCGTGAACGAGTGCTGCTTGTGGAATCTCGTCCGCTCCGATTGTGTACTCAATTAAGTATTCTAGTTTTAACATTTGTAATATTTGTATTTATATAAAACTATATACAAATATATATATATACCTAACTAAAGTTATACATTTATATATTATATATATAACATGTATGTATGTGAACGACACATTAGTTAGGCTTTCGGAGTAAGTTTACCTTTGTTAAGTTGATGATAAGTAAGAATTTTTTCTGTATACATAATTTGAATTACCAAACAAAGGGTGCGAGCCCTGGAGCTTGCAGAGCACAATAGATTATGTAAAAAAAAGCGTTGGTGGTAACTTTACTGAAGTTGTAGCGGTGAGGTCGGGATTGTACAGGTAGTACAGGCGGTCGGCGACGGGCAGTGGTGCGGCGGGTGCAGGTAGTTCGAGTCGATCGTTAACAATCGGGTTCTCGGGTGCAGGTAGTCCGAGTCGATCCAACCAAATAGGTTCACTGATCGTTCTATCACTTGAATTTAACCTCAATAGCGTTCATAAGGTTGATTGTACACATTTATAAACAACACAGAACAGGAAAACTACATATAAAACCTTAAAGTTACTACAATTGATTAGTATTCAGGAGATACAGATTCCGGCAAAGAATTCCATTCCTTCGCTCTCCAGATGATGAATGTTGAACCAAAACGATTGGTGCGGATAGAAGATGTGTCGACCATATATGGGTGACAAAACCCCGTGCGTCTTGTCTTCCGATGGCGGAATTAAATCGTGTCATGGCCATAGTGCACTCTCCAAGATGTATCCTTTACTTTATCTATTTATTATCTAGGTACTTCCAAGTAATAGTATTTAAACCAGGTAGGACTACCTCTTCTGCGAGTGTCCATCTGGGTTGTTACCACCGCTTTGTTCCTGAAGTCTGCCGCCAAGCAGTAATGTGCGAGCATTGCTGTGTTCCGGTTTGATGAGCAGAGTAGCCAGTGAAATTACTGGGCTTATGAGACTTAATACCTAGTGTCTCAGGGTAACGAGCGCACTGCAATGCCGCGCAGGCCTTTGTGTTTTAAAGTCCTGGGTGGCACTGCAATTGTTATGGGCCGGCGTTATGCTTACCATCAGGCAAACGACCAGCTCGTCTTGCTATCACATAAAAACAAAAAAAAAGGTAGGTCGTCAGTCTCTACCACCAGCTCCATCGTTTAGTTAAAAATGAACTCGATTCAGTGCTATTCGAGTCTACATGTAGACTCGAATAGCACTGAGTCGAGTTCTTGAGGTTTTGAGACTCGAGGTTTTGGTTTTTGTAATAGTACTACTGTAAGCTTGGAAGTCCCTCTGCGTATTTTTAATCTTAGAGCAATATAAACACGCTAACCTGTGGCAGAGGTAGCCTGAGTAAACTGGAAAGTTGATAAAAAAAAACAAAACCCATAGACTCGATAACACTATGATAATATTATTAGTCGAGTAATGTTGGAAGTTGCATTTATCAATACGAAGGTACCTATGACTCTATCGGCTCCAACATAACAGCATATTTTATTCACGATTATTAGGTATACACTAAGTATGGTACCTAGGTGTAGCTACGTATTTAAATACTAGCTGTGCCCCGCGGTTTCATCCACGAAGCCTAAGTTACTCCTTGTAAGATCAGCTATCTGCCAGTGAAAGTCCCGTCAAAATCAGTCCAGCCGTTTTGGAGATTAGCCTGAACAAACAGACAGACGGACAAAAATTTTAATAATAGTGTTTTGTTATAGGTACCGTATACATATACTTTCATATGCATTTAGTAAAAAGCTGTTATTTTTATTTTACAAACAGACACTTCAGTTTAATTTATTTGTCTGTTCAGGTTCAATTAGGTGATGCTTGATATGCTGCCTATTTTTCATTATTCACAATAACTTAATATGCATATTTTAGCATACAACCAAAATAACAATTTTAATTAGTCTGATGAGAAAACGTCGCTTAGCTAACAATACCGCGTAAGTCGAAAATTGACCATTTTACGTTTTATACATCATTGGATAGATTTTTTCAGCGCGCATCTAATGACGTTACACAAAATTCAAAATTATTAAATCCCAGGAAGTTATTCAACTAGTTCTGCCACCGCGCAAGTCATTAGTATCGTTAAAACCGCACAAATCATGAGTCCGCCATACTGTTTCGCACTGATGTGTGACTGAGCTACAAAATTGATTAATTTCTTTTTAAGTTTGGTACTTTTATCGATGAGACAGGGAGTTATGATGCACTAAAAGAGAACGCCTAGTACATGATCAAATCAGCTCTTTTCTCTCCAAAAATACTCTTCTAAATCCCTTTCAGTCTGGTTTTCGTCCGGGACACAGCACGGTTACTGCACTTGTTAAAGTCACGGACGATATACGTCTAGGGATGGACAACGGTCAGTTAACTGTGCTGACACTCTTAGATTTCAGCAATGCCTTTAATACTGTTGACTTTGACATCCTTCTTGCTATTCTTCGCTCCATTAATATTTCTCCCGGGGTAATTTATTGGTTTCATTCATACCTGTACGGTCGTCGGCAGCGAGTTCGCCTCGAAGAGTCGCTCTCTTCATGGTGCAACACGTCGGTTGGTGTACCTCAGGGCGGCGTCCTATCTCCCCTTCTTTTCGCTATTTTTATTAACTCCATATCGCAAAATCTTTCTTGTTCCTACCACCTCTATGCAGATGACTTCCAACTAAATTGCCAAGCTCCACTTAATCAATTGTCTGAGGCGGTGGAAACGACGAACCAGGATTTGCAACACATATCTGTGTGGAGCAAAGCTTATGGCCTGAAAGTAAATCCCACGAAAACACAAGTGATTATTGTCGGTAGCTCTCGTACAATTTGCAAGGTTGACTGGGATTTATTACCACGAGTGTCGTTTGATGGTATTATAATTCCATATAGTGCAACTGTCAAAAATCTGGGTATAACCATTGACCGATGTCTAACGTGGAGTCCTCAACTATCTCTAACCAGCCGTAAGATGTTTGCCTCCGCAGGCTCACTACGTAGGCTTCGTAACTTCCTTCCAACTACCACTAAGATCGCGCTTGCACAATCTCTATTACTCCCTATTCTAGACTATGCCGATGTCTGCTATCTTGATCTCACAGAGGACCAGCTAAATAAACTTGAGCGTCTCCAAAATTTCTGTATAAGGTTCATATTTGGCTTACGCAAATATGACCATGTTTCCGAATTTCGTTCTAAACTCAAGTGGCTTCCAATACGGCTTCGTCGGAATGCTCATATATTGTCTCTTCTTTACCGTATTCTGTTTCTTCCTTCTTCCCCACGCTACCTTCAGGATCGCTTTGAATTTCTTAATGTTTCCAACTCTCTTTCATTACGGTCATCAGATAATCTCATGCTTAAAACACCTGTACATCAGTCATCCTTCTTTCACAAATCCTTCACTGTTGAATCTGTTCGTTTGTGGAACGAATTGCCCCTTGAAATTAAGCGTGCTCCCTCGCTAAACATCTTTAAAGACAGGGTTAAAACTTTGTATCTTTCGCGCTAGCTGCTGCTACATGTATTACTATTGTACTAATTATTATAATATGTAAGTAGGTCTATTTGTATTGTTTATTTAGTTATATATGTATGTTTAATGGATTGTTTATGTAATATGTATTATATATATGTATATATTTATTTATTATATGTATAGTAGGTATTTTTATGTTAATTTACATTCAAATATATTTACTTCATGTTCGTAACACCAATATAACTATAACTGAAAACCACCATCCCAAACTTTTAGTTGTATACTTTAGCTTTTGGGTTGACTGGAAGAGATCGCTATGAGCGATAAGTCCGCCCATTGTGACACTTAGTTATTAAGATTTTAGTTTTTAAATTTTCTTTGTACTGTGGTGTTTCAATAAAGAGTTTATCTATCTATCTATCTATCTATCTAAAAGGTAAGCGAACTTAATTGTTTTTTTTCTCTCCTGAAAACTAAGCAAATTTGAGATGCGCGGTATTGTTAGCTAAGCGACGAAAAGTCGTCATTGAAATTATACTGGGCTTATGAGACTTCATACCTAATGGGATCAGGGTAGCGAGCGCACCCCAGTGCTGCGCAGGCCTTTGTGTTTTTCAAAGTTCTGAGTGGCACTGTAATTTTTATGGGCTGGCATCATGCTTATCATCAGGCAAGGCTAGTCTCGTTGTCAGTTGGTTTTTTAATAAGGCTGGGGTAAAGCAAAACGTCTGAAAAAGTCCCGTTAATTATTTATTTTTTATTATAAATTAACCTATATATGCCTGTGCAATCCTGTCTATCCAAAGGTTGCCTAAAATACATTACTATTCAGCAATAAGGCATAAGGGTACCGCTACCAATTTTGTATTGTAATATCATCTATAGGTACTAACTACTGTTTTGGTTTGCGTTCAAAACGAGAGATAGTATATTTTAACTTTTTCGAACTATTCATTCTGCGTGGTATATTGTACTCACAGACCATTAACCCTATAGAATACACTTAGCCGGGTATCCCTGCTCGTCAAGGTTAAGCATTATCACTGCTTAACGCCGCCCAGCTGAACCAATAACAACACGCCGTCTTCACTCGTCTGATGTATGAGTTTTAAACAGACCAATCACAACACGCCGTCTTCCCTCGTCCCCCGCCAACATTTGGCGATTGTGTTCTCATCCAAACTTGGATTATGCGGCGTCTAGGTTTACTGGTCTGTGATTGTACCTCACCTATCATATTCTTATATACACACATTGACATCTAACTAAAGGGCATTGCCATGACTTTAATCTTATTCAAAATACACACTATAATGCAGGCACATAATTACAAATGAAGTGCACTAAATTATAATTTTTATTTAGCTACACTACACTTTTACTCGTTTACACATTTATCCATTCTGTTCAAAGGTTATCTGTAGGAAACTTTACTTTAGTGGTAAGACGGCTGATTGTATTACCGTTATGTTGTTTTGTTTCTCTTTTCGTTGAAGTTTTGGAGTGCAATACAAGGTTCCTGATAATGTACAAATAAGTAATTAAATGCTACATTTCTGTTTTTTATACAGACTTAAAGCACTGGTCCAGTTCTTCATCAGTCAATTTCACTAACCTAACTGATTCCTCCCATAACTTCTTGGCTAACTTATCGTTGTAAGCTGTGCGAATGGCTCTCGTCATTTTACAGTTCTTGAAAAATTCTCCGCTGACTTCGCCAGCCTTCTTATCTAACGCTACATGAAGAGCTGTCTGCGCCCCTTGCCACGGCGTCTTATAGAACACGAAACACAATAACGTAAGAATAAAACCGAAGTTTCTGTTGGCCCCAACGAAAATCCTCGTTCCAACAGCTCCCGGGTCTACATTATTTATCACCACGTTGGAGTTCTGAAGCCTCTTTGTCAGCTCTCGGGAGAACAGCACGATGTAAAGCTTACTGTTTGCATACACTTGTATTAGGAAAGAATGGGCGTCTAAGTCGTCAAAGTTCACTCTTCCCGCGTTGTGTAAAATCGATGATGTGTTCACAATCCGGCTCGGTTCTCCAGGGCGTCCTGTCTTCTTAAGGAGCGGTAGAAGTAGGACGGTCAACAGAAAAGCACCGTAGTAGTTCACTTGCATTAAAAAGTTCAATCCATCGTGCGACACACCATCGCGTGGGCCTCCAATACCAGCGTTGTTGACCAAGATGTCCAGCCGATCTTCGTTCTTTAAGATATCCGCAGCAAATTTCCGCGTCGACTCAAAAGACGCTAAGTCAAGTAGTTTGAATACAATGTTTTCGTTTTCACTGTTTTCTATGATTGTCTTTACACCTTGCCTGCCTTCGTCCTCAAAAGGGCACGCGACGATGACTTTCGCCCCTCGCTGGGCAAAATCCGTTGCTATTTCAAGGCCCATTCCAGCAGTCCCACCGGTAACCAGCACAGTTTTCCCGTCGAGCCGCTTTTTAGATATACATATTGCGTTGGTATTTTTTTCGTAAATACCAAGCGATAAACTAAATGAAATTACAAGTAAAATAATAACAGCGATGAGTAAAAATACGGCCATGACGCGCGGTGGTTTAAGGCGCTCGAATAAAACTGTGCTGAATTGTTTTCAATATCGCGAATATAAAAGATTTACAATGTTAGTCCGGTGTTGGTCGGATATCTTTAGTACTGTGAGTGAACACGCATCAGCCACCTCACTGCCTCCATGCTAAAGCGCCCACCGCGGACTAAGTACCTTCGTATTTTTAAACATTAACTCGATACTACCTCAACTCCACCTGTATATGAGTAGTATGGAATCCTATCATCATCATAATATATACAAATTAATAAAATTGAAGTGTCTGTTTGTAATATCAAAATTACAGCTTTTTACCAAGTGTATATGAAAGTATATAGGGTACCTATAACAAAACAACCATTTTTAAAACGTTTGTCTGTCTGTCTGTCTTTCTGTTTGTTCCGGGTAATCTCCGAAAGATCTGGGCCGATTTCGACGGGACTTTCACTGGCAGATAGCTGATGTTACAAGGAGTAACTTAGCCTACTTTTATTTTAGAAAAAATTAGGGTTCCGCGCAAAAAATAAAAACCATAAAATCCAATATCTCCGCGCGGGTGAAACCGCGGGCTGCAGCTAGTATATTATAAACGTGAAAGTTTCTGAGGATGGATAGATGTATGGCGATATATCACGTGGGCGAGGCCGCAGACGGAAGCTAGTAGTATCATATAAAAGTTTTGCTATTTTAAAATGACTCCCTAAAGCTACGGCTCACCGGTCACTGAGCGTGACAAGTCGATTGTCAATTCAAGGTATGTCACTATATCTAGCTTAGAACGTCATTAGAAGTGGCCTCTATGTTAAATTTCCGTATAACTTATTTCAATTTGTATCAATTTTTAGTAATAAAAAACAGTTTTAAAGATAATTTCTTTAAGATTTTCTCTATCATTTTCATGTGCATTTCGAACAATTGCTTTTCAGTTTGTCTCTGACGAGAGCGTTGTAATAGGTAGCTTAGTGCTTATTAATGATCGATGTAATCAAAACATTTGCTTGCTGCGCTTACAGTAAATACTAAGCAATCTAAGTAGGTTTTCCTATAAGGAAAAAGTAGTGCCAATAAAATTACCACAAAGATCCATTATATTGTGTAGAATGCTACTTGCACCAAAACCAATGCTGGCACAAAACAATTTCGAGGATTCCCAAATATTTAGCCACATTGCAACAATTTTGTTTTGTAGAACCCATATTTTACGTTTCATTAATAGTCAGTCTAAAAATATTGTAAGAATAAGTTTCATATAACTCTGATGTTTCTTTACTTTTTGTTAATAAAAATTCAATAAGTATTATATTACATTATATTAAATGTAAAACATTATAATATAATTTAATATTACATTACATTAAATACTTATTACATGTTTATAAAAATTAATTTCAATTTAATTTTGTACTAAGTATGTATGTAAATATTATCTTCTGACATGATATAAATATTTTAATAACTTGACTTGATGGATGGATGTATGGCCAGGCGGGCGAAGCCACAAATGGAAGCTAGTAGTATCATATAAAATATGGTATTTTACAAACGATTAAATTACCTAAACCCAGTTTGATTCGGCTAACCGGTCATTGAATGTGACAATTCGATTGTCAATTCAAGGTACCTAAGTCGCTGTTTTTAGCTTATAACGTTTTTATTTTAATTTAGTACTTGACACTCTACGGACACGTGGTCCATACTCTTATAAGACTATTTATTGCATTCATGTATTTATAGCATTAGTATACAGATATTATGTATATAGTATGTGCTATGTTAGTGATAACATGCACCCTGTTAGGGCATTTGCAAGTCGGTGCTGGCAGTTAACAATTTTTAAGTTATAATTTAGTATTACATTTTAAACCTCTTGTAACTAATTACATCAGTCAAATTATTTAAAATTAATTATCTTAGTTCATATATTCTATACAAATAAATAAAATTGAAGTGTCTGTTTGTAATATTAAAATAACAGCTTTTTACCAAATGCATATGAAAGTATAATATAATACGGTTGCTATATGTAACAAAACAACCATTTTTAAAATTTTTGTCTGTCTGTCTGTTTGGTCCGGGTAATCTCCGAAACGGCTGGACCAATTTTGGTAGGATTTTCACCTGATGTTACAAGCATTAACTTAGGCTACTTTTATTTTAGAAAAAGAATCAGGGTTCCCCTCATAAAAATAAAAACCATGAAATCCACGCGGGTGAAAACGCGGGCAGCAGCTAGTATTAATATAAATTAACGATATAAACAAGATAAACAAAAACATCAAGACGCGAACTATGGTCTTAAAACTAAATATTATAAATAAACGTTAGAACTAAATTACAAGTAGACAGAAGGATTGCAACTGGAGTTGACCAGACACCGCAAGCAGCACCCGTTCACGAGTACGACCCATGTGCCAGCCATCGCTCTCCTATTCAACAACCTAACAACTGTTTTCATTATATTCATACATTTTACACGCACGTAGGTACACCATATTTTTAAAGTAGGTACCCTAAAATCAAGTAACTATGGTAAAAAGTAACGGCCTGAAGTTTTACTTAATTTCTTGTGTCTACATAACACGATTCGAAAAACATCTCAACTCAAACGCTTGATATTTCAACGTCCCCAGTAGTGGGGAGGTTAGTAGGGATGTTGGGAATATACCAAAAATAGACCAATGGAACATGGGCGAAAGGGTGAGAGAGAAAGTTATACAGAGTTTTATTTTAAATCGATATGAAACAAATATCGATTTCTCGTAAAGTATATACATATCGTACGTAAATCAGTAAACTGCTTTAACTCGATAAAATATTCAAATAAAATATACATACATGCGATAACGCTTTCAACCGGAAAAAAGAGTAACATGTTAAAAATATACTACTTATTGCTTTCACGGTCATTTTTATAGCAAAATTGTCGTAAGTTTTCCATAATATAGATACTTATCCAGTGTCAGTAGTTTAATCTTTCTTACATCGTAAGATTCTGCAGCAAAGCACCTACCTTTGGTTTATGGCTTACAAAATATGTCCTTAGGGGCAGCGTAGATAATTATGCAAACGTACGTTTTCTTGTCAGAATAACAACGCTTTTGCATCAAGCGCGGATTTCGTGATATGTACTCGAAATGCGCGCTTGATGCAAAAGCGTTGTTATTCTGACAAGCAAACGTACGTTTGCTTGAGCGTCTCAGCTGCCCCTTACTTCATTGCTACGTGAAAGAACTTCCTTTCAAATTGGTGTACTTTCACACGAGTTATGGCTAGTCTTAGTGCGAAGTATAAATTAGTATTTGTATTCTCTTTGTTAGACATTATACTTCGTATATCTACCGAAGATGATTACATCCTGCACGTAATCAATCATCTTCGATAGTAATACTCGCATAATTAAACATCACACTTTTTTTTTTTTTTTTTTTATGTTATTTGGTAACGAGACGAGCTGGTCGTTTGCCTGATGGTAAGCATAACGCCGGCCCATAACAATTGCAGTGCCACCCAGAACTTTGAAATACAAAGGCCTGCGCGCCACTGCAGTGCGCTCGTTACCCTGAGACATTAGGTATTAAGTCTCATAAGCCCAGTAATTTCACTAGGTAAGTTCGTCTGATTATTATACTTTGTATATCTACCGAATATAATTGATTACGTGCAGGATGTAATCATCTCCAATAGAGATACTCGCATAATTAGACATCAAACTTCAATAGGTAAGTTCGTTTGATTCTTAAATATAATTAGATCAACTGCGATGTAGGGAAGAGAGAAAGGCAAAGAAATTCATAGACATACTGAATTACCTATTTATTTTAAATAAATAGAACAAAAAATTGAGACTCTCACAACAAGCCCTTTCATTTGATACGTCCCAGGTGCAGTTTACAAAACTTGTTCTTAAATATTCTAATTTGCCTCCCCCCTCCGAAGTGAACCCCCCCTCATTTTCAAAATGAATTTATCTACGTTACGCGTATGAATGTTTGAGCCACAAAAAAATCATAATTGTACACAGCCACACGAGACCCCATAAGGGTTTCTGCCCGTTTTTGTATTCGGATGTACTGAACAAAAACACAAGATAAAATTATTCATCATACGGAACACTCTCCACGCGAGTCCAACTCGTACTTGTCTGGTTTTTAATACTAGTAAGTTCATCGTTTGACTGCTACCTCACCTTCCCCAAACTAGCGCATTTCAGCAATCTATCCTCTTTGCAGACACTGTCGGCTTGCGCTGATATAAAAAAGAGACCGCGCGCGCCACATAGTTTGTCCATATACCTACTATTATTTCCAAAAATGGCAGATAGGTAGTAAGTAAAACGTTTTCTTCCATTATAATAAATAATTTATTATAAAAAAAATACATCAAAATCATTTCATAATTTTGTGAGTCTTCAATTCATGACTTGAATGATTTAGTTTACAAAATAAAATAATAAATAAAATTGTATGTACATAACACTATCTACAATCAAGTTTGTTTCATTGTGACTGAGTAAATTAATTAAAATACTTCATCAAAGCGATGAACATACCTACATCTATTTCCATAGTTGTTGAAACATCCAAATTGATTCTAATTTCTATCTTTATATAATAATAAAACTTTTATTCATTCAAAACAATGGAGCATTCGGTACATAGGTTGTAAATTAAATTAAATTATACTATTGACAATAACATCAGAGTGAAGT
Source organism: Crocallis elinguaria (assembly GCA_907269065.1). NCBI lineage: Eukaryota > Metazoa > Arthropoda > Insecta > Lepidoptera > Geometridae > Crocallis > Crocallis elinguaria. The sequence goes on along the minus strand of OU026079.1, from coordinate 1,139,008 downwards.
TAAAGTGAAAAACATCCAATAATGTACCTTGGTTGAAGCTGTGTCCCCCATATAAAAATAATAAGTAACGATTACAATCTATCGTTAAATAGCAATTAAACTGTTAGTGGGAGGACTAACTCTTCTGCGAGTGTCCGTCTGGGTTGTTACCACCGCTTTGCTCGTGAAGTCTGCCGCCAAGCAGTAATGTGCAAGCATTACTGTGTTCCGGTTTGATGTGCAGAGTATCCAGTGAAATTACTGGGCTTATGAGACTTAATACCTAATGTCTCAGGGTAACGAGCGCACTGCAGTGCCGCGCAGGCCTTTGTGTTTCAAAATACTGGGTGGCACTGCAATTGTTATGGGCCGGCGTTATGCTTCTTCTTCTTCTTCAGATTATGGCTTGGCGTTATGCTTACCATCAGGCAAACGACCAGCTCGTCTCGTTACCTAATATCATGAAAATAAACTATTGTTAACAGATAATTTTGTAACGCGTTTAGGTTTAAAGACATTTATTTATTCTCAAAAAAGACATTACATATCACTTGCTTGAGAACAATTCCAAACATTAATAAATTTATCACAACATCGTCCCGTCCAGTAGATTATACCTACCCACCCAGCGTATTCATTTCCTTATGAGACTGTGATCTGCTATTAGGTGTTGAGCAAGTTGTTTTTTAAATACGTTGAATGTGTTTACATTTTTTATGCGTGAGGGTATCTTATTATATAGTTGTGCTCCTTCAAATGTTAATATTTTATAATTGTGTTAACACAATTACAAGGATTTTTAACACTCAAAGATATTAAACTGTTAAACAATAATTATTATGTTTGAAACTAGACTTTTACCCATTTTTAACCTTTGACACACTTTTTAACCTTTGACACACTTTTTAACCTTTGACACACTTTTTAACCTTTGCGGGGTTGTTTTCCAGCTGTACGTTCGAACAAGTTGGACCTTAGGTAAAGGATAAGTCCAATTTTATCAAATTCTTTGGTCTATGGCAAATAGACTCGGAGCCAGCGCGGCCCTTTAGGTACAACATCAGGTTCAAAACTTCGTATCGCTTCAACAAAGAAAAAAATATTTAAATAAATATAATATTTACATCTCAAAAATTTTGCTGACAACGGGATTCGAATCCGCGTCTTTTGATTATGTAGACCAGCTGTTTTACACAGTTGGCAATAACATTTTTGACATGTGTACTTATAATATAAAACTAGCTTCTGCCCGCGGTTTTCACCCACGTTCCCAAAGGAACCGTGGAACCAACAAATCAACAAACCAACAAACACACTTCCGCATTTATAATATTAGTATGAATAGTATGGATTATTAAATTCGAAAGTGTGTTTGTTGGTTTGTCATTATTTCACGCAATAACGGAGCAACGGATTGACGTGATTTTTGGCATAAATATAGTTTATGGACCGAAGAGTAACATAGCTCAATAATACTATTGAGAAATAATTTGAAATTTAAAGAACGAAGTGACGTAGTGGCTTGCTCTGTGGAACGAGTCTGTGAGGTTGCCTGCGTTGAACTAGCTGGATATATAATTTTATGTGTGTATAGACCTCCTGCATCTTGTTTTTCCCACTTTTTACTGATTATGGAAGAGATTTTAAGAAAAATATTTAAATGTAAAAAAAGTATATGTGTTTGTGGTGATTTCAACATAGATTTATTAGGACAGTCATCAGATAAACAAAAATTTGTGTCCCTATTTGAGTCATTTGATTTGAAATTTCTGTTTACAGAACCTACTAGGGTATGTCATTCCTCTGCTACCTGCATTGACAACATCGTTGTTAATTTTAGTGTTAAACAAAAAAGTCTATTAACTGGTGTTAGATCCGACCACATGGGACAGAAAATAGGCTTAGAAAATAAAACTAAATCTATAGACGCTAAGATTGAAATACGAGCCCTTACAGATAATAAATTAGAAATACTAACTGAAAACATAGATTCAAGACTAGCCCTCACGCATTTTCCACTTGAAGACCCAAATGATATCTATGCAATGTTGTCTTCAATTATTTGTAATGAATTTGGCAAAGTGTGCCCCAAGAAAACAGTAACAGTAAAGAACAGATTTCAATTTAGTGACTGGGCCACTAAGGGTATTAGAAAAAGTAGAGATGTTATGTACGAATTATACTATAAAAAATCACTCACTAATAACAAAAAATTTCACGAATATGTCAGTCAATATTCTAAGATTTTTAAACGCGTATGTATGCAAGCTAAATCCAACTACATTAGGGATAAAGTAACAAAATCTAATAATAAAATCAAAACTGTTTGGAAAATTATTAACACAGAAACTGGTAAAAATAAAAACAGAGATTGTGAATTTAAACTAAAAATTAACGATAAAGTAGTTACTGATCAACTCGATATAGCCAATGAGTTTAATAAGTTTTTTACAAACATACCATTGGAGGCTACTAAATCACTAGACTCTTCTCCAGCAAAAGCAGAAATGCTTTTGCAAAACAGCTTTTCTAAATTAATTCCGGATTTTAGTTTTCGTTACATAACAACCACTAGTATCAAAAAAGCGTTTAAATCTATCAATATGAAAAACACCGAAGACTTGTGGGGTATATCGGTAAAAGTAATAGGATCCTTAATTGATACAATTGCGCCCTATCTAGTTATTATTTTTAATCTTTCTATAGATCAGGGTGTCTTTCCTGATCTAATGAAACACAGTAAAGTCACCCCTATTTTTAAATCTGGTTGTAAGGACACCCCCTCTAACTATAGACCAGTTTCTGTACTTCCAGCTCTTAGCAAAATCTTTGAAAAAATTATATTAGAACAGTTACTTTCACATTTCAACGAGTATAGAATATTGCACGGTCACCAGTTTGGTTTCACGAAAGGCAGATCAACAGTCGATGCCGGAGCTAAACTGATGTCCCACATCTTTGAAGCTTGGGAGAGTTCACAGGATGCTATTGGAGTATTCTGTGACCTCTCCAAAGCATTTGATTGTGTGGACCACAGAACGCTTATTAAAAAAATGCATCATTACGGCGTGCGTGGGACAGCTCTTGATCTTGTAAATTCTTACTTGACGGGTAGACAGCAGAAGGTTGGCATCGATAGAGTAACATCTTGTGGTTCTTCAGTGAAGATAGGCGTGCCGCAGGGATCAATACTGGGCCCCTTTCTCTTTCTAGTATATATAAATGACTTACCCTTTATGACAGACCATATAGCATTGGACATAGTTTTGTTTGCTGATGATACTTCACTCATTTTTAAAACTGATAGGAAAGACAGTGAACTAAAGGAATTAAATGATAACCTTGACAAAATCTCAGAATGGTTTGCTGCTAATAATCTACTACTTAACGCTAGTAAAACTAAATGTATTAAATTTTCACTTCCCAACGTACCACACGTGGAATCTAAAGTGGAATTGGAAGGCAGCAAACTTGACCTGGTGAATAACACTGTATTCTTAGGATTAACTATTGACTCCAAAATGCAGTGGGGTCCTCACATCAATGCCCTATCGGGTCGTTTGAGTTCCGCTGCATTTGCAGTACGTAAAATTAGGCAGCTGACTGATGTGGCGACGGCAAGGTTGGTATATTTTGCATATTTTCATAGTTTGATGTCTTATGGCGTCCTACTTTGGGGATCTGCTGCCGATATAGATACCATTTTCATATTACAAAAGAGAGCAGTACGCGCCATCTATGACATGGGTCCACGCGAATCTCTAAGAGACTTTTTTAAAGAAATAGGTATTCTAACCCTGCCTTCGCTATACATTTTGGAAAATATAATGTATGTACGGAAGAATATTACTAAATTTAACTTAAAAAGTGATGTACATGAGTTAAATACTAGAAGTAAACATAAAATTGTTGTACCCGGGTTCAGATTAAGTAAAACTAACAAATCGTTCCTGGCAAATGGTGTCAGATTCTACAACAAAATTCCTAAAGTATTAACTGAATTACCACAAGGAAAGTTTAAACGTATAGTCAAGAGTGTATTAATTAAAAAAGCGTATTATAAAATTAAGGATTATGTAGATGACAAGGATGCATGGAGGCAAACAGCTCAGGAGCCTCCTGGCGACTACTAAACTTTAAATTGTTAGTTGTTAGCATTAGAATCATTGTAAAAAACTACTTTTTTTAAAAAGAATGCCGTGACGAGTTTCTTGCCCTTCTTCTTGCTCGGCCTATACCAATTTGGAACGGGCACGGTGGGTTTCTGGAAGATTCGTTGACTTTGAGCACGGATTGGGTCTGTTGGTGTCTTTGTCATTTATTATGTTCTGATAAAGACAGCATTAGTTTTAGTCTGTGATTCGGGTAGATGAATGTTGCAGAGGCCGGCTGTTAGAGTCATTTTAACTTTCATAAGTGCTCCTTTGGGGCCTATTTGAATAAAGACTTTTGAATTTGAATTTGAATTTGAATAGGCTACTTTTTATCCCGGAACAATGCACGGTTCCTGTGGAAACGCGGGTGAAAACCGTGGGCAGAAGCTAGTATTATATAAGTAGGGAAGTAGGAATTAGTAAGATAGTAGGAAGTAGGATAGTAGACTTATATTTATGTTACCTTTACAATATATTATATTAAATTAATAAATTAATAATATTATAGACTTCGCGAATGATATTAAAAGTCAGGTCTCATTTTTTGCTATAAATTATATCTTGATGCAAATCAGTTGTATTTGTGCTCCAAAAATACATACATAGGTATTTTGCCAGACAAAAGAAATTCATTCAATTATAGCAGGTTATTCACATCAAGTTAGGATTCTCACGCCTAAAAATTTATTTTAAAGGCCGGACCGCATTTGAGTGACACGGCGCGGCACTGCGCTTCACGTTACTGCGCAGTTATATTGTCGCACTGAGTGCCGCTGCACAGTGCTTCAGAGCGCTGCGCGTCATAAGAGCCCACATACACGAGCGCTCCAATCCACAACATTCAATCCAACGTTCCAAAACCCGCCCGTGAGTGGGGAATCTCAGATGGATTAGATGGAGTTATAGAAATATTAGAAATCCAAATGTTCCAACTCATAGTTAATGGCCGATACGACGATCCATTTCGCGCTCAGTTGTCAGTACTCGAGACATAGAATGACCGAAAAATGGAGCGATGGCGCACCGGGAATGGAACGTCCATCTGTGGGCACGAAATTGGACCATCATTCCACTCAATTAACGACGAGCGGAGCGATGGATTTGGAATGCTCGTGTATGGTGAACTTAATATTCTCTCCGAGGCAACTATGCTGCAACGACTGTCACTACGCTCACTGCAGCACTACGCTCAATGCGACATAGGCAGCCCGTACACCTAATACATGATTGATGGATAAACATCAATCATGGACCACGCGAAAACCATTGAAAACCCACGATCACCGCTTGACGCATATCCTACCGTCTATGGAGCTTGGTAGAAATCTAGTCCAAGGCTGAAATTTTAACAACGCGATGTTTTATGTTAACGCGATGGCCAGTAAACAAATCCATAGTAATAAAATTAGTATTTTAGCGCTAATTTGATGACATTTGAAACAAGAAATATTAACTAATATTTCTTGTTTCAAATGTCATCAGATATTACGAGACATAATTGGTAAATTAGCGCTAAAATACTAATTTTATTACTATGGATTTGTAAGTACTACATTATAAATAACAAAAATACAGACAAATATCTTAAATCTTTTATTATTCTTATACTAATTAAACATATTATGCGATATGATGAACATTTTTTTTGTACAAGATATGTAGTATCATCAAACTTTATGGCCGGTCTGAGTGTGCAGTCTCCACCCCTCTCACTCCCTGTCCTCCCCATCAGCTTCGTCTGGACCTTGCAATTAGGGTCAGAAAATGGCGCGCCGCCATCTCGCTTGCACATCTCAACGTTTTTGAAGTTAAACAATCACGTCATAACGTAATTTGGAAAAATCGCATTCGGTGAAGTTACTGGCAAAAATATTACATAAGTTAAATAAACATTTCATTTTGATTCGTTAAGTACTTATGTTATTCTTAGCAATTTCACGAAATGCGATTTTCATGACTGTATTTAGTGATTTTAGAATCTTCGAAAAGGTTGAAATGCGCAAGCGAGATAGTCCCTGCATTCAGTAGGCTAAAGTAGCCTCCAAGCCCTGAAAGGTATTAGGGGCAGCGTAGACGCTCAAGCAAACGTACGTTTGCTTGTCAGAATAACAACGCTTTTGCGTCAAGCGCGGATTTCGTGATATTCGAAATGTGAAGCTCAAGCAAACGTACGTTTGCTTGAGCGTCTAAACTGCCTCTAACGAACATTAGCAGCGTTGTTAGAAGGTAAGTATAGGTTTAATATAGCATGTTTGCTGTCACAGAGTTATCTTTCTATACTTGTACTATTACATATTTTGTGCTACTGCGCAGGACTCGTACCAATATTCACACCAGAGAAGAAGTTTGGTTATACCTAAGGACTATTATACTATAAATACAATTATCAACGTCAGCTAGTATCCCTTCTGTAAATTGGACACTGAGCACGACCCTAGATGGTATAGGAGAATCATTGTAATTCCTGACACCCTAGTTAAAGTTTAAGTTTTGTTTCTGTCACGTTGTATACAAAGGTTCGGCGTATAATCTAGTTGGTCCTGAAATGTTGCTGGCTGCTACTTGTGGAGGCTCTCGGACTATGAGCAGCGTTGATTTGGCTCGTCTCTTAGCTGCAACAAAAAATAAAATTTGCGAATCAAATTCCATATACAACGTGCCATCAAAATAACGCAAAATAGGTATTATTAACCGACTTGGTTTTACATTAGATCGCACGTCATCTCATTTTTTTGCGGTAGAAGAACTGAGTTGCGAAACTTGCATTTTTATTGTCCGTAGTACGGTTCAGTGGTCAGATCAACCGGACGACGGCCAAAAAAATTTTCCCATGGTCATACAACTAAAAGTACCTATATTGTTGGAAAAATAACTATTGTTACAAGATTCGGTTGCCTTTTTCAATAAATTTGATGGGTAGGAAGAAACTCAAAGGAGGCTCAAAAGATTACTGCTAAGTATTTTTTTTTAATATTAATTATAAAGGCAAGATACTTAATAAATTAATTATTTCATATTAGTTATTTTCCAATACATAACCTTAAACAAAATCTTTGCTTATGAGTTCCAATGGCGCCGGACCACTTGTACCACTGAGTAGTAACTCACAATCTCCACTTACCACTAGAATGCATACAACACAACACTAGAGTAGCAATGAAGGCGGCAAAAGGCAACACTCCGGCAAGCACAAGTAGCGCTTGCTGAGCCACCGAGTGTTTTGTTCTGGACGCGCCACAACTAGTTATGTTCTGGACGTTGAATGTTTCGAGAATGTTCTGGAACTCTATCCCCAGAGACCGGATGGTCGCCTTCATGGCTTTCGGGGTTAGCGCCTCACCCGAATCGGTTTTACGGAATTGGAAGCAGGGGCTGTGAAAGAAAGAGACAGGTTAACTATGTAACATTTAACATTTTTTTTTTGGCTGTAGAAAGTATTCTTGCTCAGATGAATTTATTCCTAGCGTCTTGTCTACAGAATCTCACGAATATTTTTTTTTACATTTTGATAAATCTCAAATTTCTAGGTATCAATTTAAAGGCATTTTGGTGAGATTATCGGGGATATGGGATTTGAGATGGGAACATGTATCAGGAACTACGAAGACTCTCGTAGCTCCTGGTAGAGATGAGATTTCCTAACTGTGAACATCCACACATCGAACGAATATTTATGCTGCATATATGTATGTAAGTAGGTACATAAACAAAACTGTAAAACAGGGGTTAACTCATTTATGGAAACACTATATTACTCTCCGGTCCATAAACTACATCCATGCAGAAAAGCACATCGATCCGATATAAAAAGCCTTAATCCCATACACCAACACACATACTTCCGCATTTATTATAGCACTGATTATACCATAAAGTTTAACTAGTATACCTCCAAAAAGCAAGAATAATTAAACTACATATAAGTAAATAATCACGCGGAAATATCTACATAGTTGTTATTTATCATCTATACATACAAATAAATAAAATTGAAGTGTCTGTTTGAAATATCAAAATAACAGCTTTTTACTAAATGCATATTAATGTATATACAGTACCTATAACAAAACAACCATTTTTTAAAAAAAATCTGTGTATCTGTCTGTTTGTTCCGGGTAATCTCCGAAACGGCTGGGCCGATTTTGACGGGACTTTGACTGGCAGATAGCTGATGTTATAAGGAGTAACTTAGGTTACTTTTATTTTAGAAAAATAATTAGGGTTCCGTGCAAAAAAATAAAAACCATGAAATCCAATATCTCCGCGCGGGTGAAACCGCGGGCAGCAGCTAGTAACTTTATAAAACCGTACATAGTACTCGTGCCTTAAGTGTGTGCAGATATTGTACTTTGAAAAGTAGTTGGTTAAGTGCGTATAACACCAGGAACGATGTAAAGTTTATTGGTCGACCTTGATCTTGCATTTACAACTGGTTGTAAATACAAGATTAAGGTCAGTTGTCCACTGTTATACAAGGGAAATATATTTTTGCAGAAAAAAAATAACCGGTGTTACGGCCCTTAAATTGTCTTTTTTTATTCTCGATCGGTTAGTATTTTGACCAGTATCTCGCCTGGGGCCTTACTCCGCAAATCGAACGTCGAAGCTTCAGTTGACGGTTCGCAGTTTTCCTACTATGAAAGTGCTTCGGATCCATTGTTCAATTCGATGTTCGCTCTTGACATTTTGTCTTTCATAGTAGGAAAATGCCGATCCGTCAGCCGAAGCTTCGACGTTCGATTTACGGAGTAAGGCCCCTGATCTTGATGATGCGGTCGAAGGTGGTGCCAAAGCTCTCAAGAGCTGCTGCCAAACCACACCGAGTGCTTAGCCACAGATTTTCAACTAACGTCTATACAGGTTGAGTTTGAATTGGTATGTTATTCCAAAAGGGGGCGATTAGGACGATGGTTGTCGACAAGTTGTGACAACCTCCCTTAGAAACAAGTCACTCAAAATTTCCGTACAACAAAAAATTCACTTCAAACGTGAAGTGCGCGTCATTTTCTGGAATTGTTTCTAAGTTTCTTCTAACCAACATCATCATTTAACAAAGTTCCACATAGTTCATGTAAATCAGCTGATCTAGGGCTGCCCGGAAGTTCTGTAGTAGAATTTTAACGTAAACTTTAAATGCTTTCTCTTCAAAGAAAAATTCTGAATTTCAAAAAGTCGTAAACAAATGGAGTTGTCCTCTACGAGTAGATTGACCCCCTTACGGGATAATATACCAATTTCAACTCAGCCTGTATACACAAAAATTGATCTGTTACTTACTTACTCATGGAATTTAGTGAGTTATTAGTATAGTTATTGAAATTAATCGCTAAAAAGATCACAAAAATTGTTTGTAACGAAACAACAAACTCAAGGCTAACCAGTCTATTATTTTTTGTTTTATTTTATTAAGTAATCAAACAGCAAATTTTCCTACAACAGGAAAAACCAATAATTTTTTAAATAAAACAGCAAACATGCTTTATGGCTAAAAGTAGTACCAGAAAAAATAGATTTGATCAAATATAATAATAAACAGAAAAAATCACCATAAGAAAATTAGTATACTGATAAATACGTAAATCGGTGGAAATGGTTTTTTTTATCTAAAGAGAGAGAGAGAGTTTAGGGCATAAAAACCATTGACCCTTGGTGGATATCACATGTCCCCGAATTTTGTAGTTCATCAACACGCGGATTTCCTCACGATGTTTTCCTTTACCGTTTTAAAGCGAGTGTGATAAATCCGCACATAAATTGATATAAGTCATTGGTGCGGGTCCGATTGGATTCGAACTCAGGCGCATCAAATTGAAAGTGCCAGAAGTTCCCGCTTGACCACAGTCGCTCAAACAATTTATTTATTTATTTATTTATTTATTTAATTTAATTACTCAAAAACTTACAGTTAAAAACCAAAACGCTTTTGAGGCAGGACACAGGTACATGACAATAGGTATTTAAATATTAAATGCGAACAAGTACAAAAATGCCATTATTAAAAACATGATGATTAAAAAAGCTTAAATAATTATCGTTAATAAACTAACATAAAAACTCAGAACTTATTGTACTAAACACCATAAGACTGGTGTAAAATAAATCTAGTTCTGGTTGCTGAGCAATCAAAGTGTTAAGCGTAGCGAGTGCATGGGCCGTGGGGGCGTACCGCGCAGTATTAGTGCGGGCCGCGGGCGGCGCGAGCAGGCGCCGAGTGCGCACGCGCAGGTACTGGTCCGGGACGTACAGCGCGCACTGAGACAGGGCAGTTGGATTATCTATCCCATTATTAAGTAACTGGTAGTAGTGAGAGATAAGCGCGCGTTTTCGACGTAGCTCAAGCGTCTCGATAGCCACCATTCCGCTTACAAATAGCGACGGATACAGGTACGGGTAGTAGCCGTACATTTTCTTGTACAGATGCCTTGCAAACTTCCTTTGAATTCGTTCCAACATCATTGTGTATTTTGCTTCATGTGGGTCCCATACGAGAGCATTAAATTCCAACTGACTACGAACGAGAGCATAATACAGAGATATAATTGCTTGTCTATCTTTGAATCGAGCAGATTGCCTCATTACAAATCCTAATGATTTGTAAGCTCGCTTACAAAGCTCCGTAATTTGCATATAGCACCGCCTTATATTATTAAATTTATTTATTTATTTATTTATAATACTACTAGCTGCTGCCCGCGGTTTTTAAATAGAGGCTTGCACGACTCAAATGGTGGTACACCACACATAGCTCTTATACATTTTTTTTGGGCTACGAACACCTTATTGATGTCAGTAGAGTTACCCCACACTAACAAACCATACTTCAGCACAGAGGACACGTAACCGTGATATGCGGCAAGCATGGTGCTATGAGCCGAAGTTAATCTTAGCCTTGAAAGTACATAAACATATCTATTTAATTTACCACATAAATACTGTATATATGACACTTCCAATTCAAATTTTTATCGATAAAGATACCCAAAAATTTGGTTTCTCGGACCTCTTTTATTACAGTGTCATTGTGATTAATATGCAGATTTAAATTCTTACTACCATAGTTTTGGAATTGTATATAATTAGTTTTAGACAAATTTACATTCAAATTGTTATTATTTAACCACGATGTCACATTATTAATCGTATTATTAAATTCATGTTCGTAATTGGTAATACTGTCATAAGAAGAAATAATTATTGAAATGTCATCGGCAAATAAGGTACATTTATTTTCTGTTATTTCCGGTAAGTCATTAATGTAGAGCAAGAATAGCAGAGGCCCAAGGATAGTTCCCTGGGGAACCCCACATGCGTTTGCTCTACTGTCAGATTTGTATTTGGTAACAACTGACCTTTCATTTATACCCGTTATTTCGACGTATTGTTTACGGTCTCGAAGATATGAAGTTAGCCAATTCTGAGCGTGACCACGGATTCCAAGATTTTCTAGTTTTTCTAAAAGGATATCATGTGAAACAAAATCAAAAGCCCGCGTCATATCAAAAAATATGACGCTGGTTGGTATCTTCTTATCCATCCGTTTAGACACCTCATGAATTAAGTTGTAGATCGCAAGAACCGTTGATTTATTACTCTGAAACCCGAATTGTTCTGTTTTTATAAGCTGAAATTTAGTAGCGAAAGCCAAAACCCTCATCCGGAAAGCTTTTTCAAAAATTTTTGAAAATACCGGAATTAGCGCTATCGGGCGATAGTTACTAACGTCTAACCTGTCTCCTTTCTTAAACAATGGTTTAACTACCGACAATTTCAACTTCTCGGGAAAAGTGCCAGTTTCAAAAGACAAATTAACGAGGTATGTCAAAACAGGAGCCAATACATGTTTACAAAACTTAATAACTTCCGTAGAGATTCCATCAAATCCTTCTGATTTTGTGTTGTTTAGTGACTGGATTAAGTTTATTATTTCCTTCTCAGTACACGGTGTTAAAAATATACTACTAGAGGTACGTTTTTTATTCGTATTTTTAAGGTTCCTAGTTGTTACAGAATTAGTCAAATCAATCAGATAATCATTAAATTCATTTGCAATGTCAGACTGTTTTGAAATTATAATATTATTTTTTGTCCTAATCTGAGAAATAAATTCGTTATCAGTCCTATCATTTTTTTCAGCTTTTATAAGCCTCCACGCTGCTCTGCATTTGTTCTTCGAGTTGCGCAAGTACTTATCATTAAATAGCTTGTGTGCTCTATGTAAACAACTTCTAAGTACTTTCGAATATGCTTGATATTTTAATTTGTTGGGTCGCGATCGGTTTCTATAAAATTTGTAACGTAACGATCTCTTCGTTTTGCAACACTTTTTTATGCCGGTTGTAATCCACCTTGGTTTCCTATAACCATTTGTTGATTTAGTTTGTTTATAAGGAAAACACAGTTCGTAAAATAAAACAAAAATATCAAAAAATGACTCAAAAGCAGAATTCAAATCGGCTAAACTATAAACTTCCAGAAATGATAACTGTTGTAAGCAGTAATGGAATCTGTGTATATTGTCGTCTCCATAGTCTTTAACGGTATTGTAAAAAACAGAAGGTGAAAAGTTCTTATTTTCTACCGGGACGTACATCATCTGAGCTGTGTTGTGATCTGAAATGATCTGAATGACTTACCCTTTATGACAGACCATATAGCATTGGACATAGTTTTGTTTGCTGATGATACTTCACTCATTTTTAAAACTGATAGGAAAGACAGTGAACTAAAGGAATTAAATGATAACCTTGACAAAATCTCAGAATGGTTTGCTGCTAATAATCTACTACTTAACGCTAGTAAAACTAAATGTATTAAATTTTCACTTCCCAACGTACCACACGTGGAATCTAAAGTGGAATTGGAAGGCAGCAAACTTGACCTGGTGAATAACACTGTATTCTTAGGATTAACTATTGACTCCAAAATGCAGTGGGGTCCTCACATCAATGCCCTATCGGGTCGTTTGAGTTCCGCTGCATTTGCAGTACGTAAAATTAGGCAGCTGACTGATGTGGCGACGGCAAGGTTGGTATATTTTGCATATTTTCATAGTTTGATGTCTTATGGCGTCCTACTTTGGGGATCTGCTGCCGATATAGATACCATTTTCATATTACAAAAGAGAGCAGTACGCGCCATCTATGACATGGGTCCACGCGAATCTCTAAGAGACTTTTTTAAAGAAATAGGTATTCTAACCCTGCCTTCGCTATACATTTTGGAAAATATAATGTATGTACGGAAGAATATTACTAAATTTAACTTAAAAAGTGATGTACATGAGTTAAATACTAGAAGTAAACATAAAATTGTTGTACCCGGGTTCAGATTAAGTAAAACTAACAAATCGTTCCTGGCAAATGGTGTCAGATTCTACAACAAAATTCCTAAAGTATTAACTGAATTACCACAAGGAAAGTTTAAACGTATAGTCAAGAGTGTATTAATTAAAAAAGCGTATTATAAAATTAAGGATTATGTAGATGACAAGGATGCATGGAGGCAAACAGCTCAGGAGCCTCCTGGCGACTACTAAACTTTAAATTGTTAGTTGTTAGCATTAGAATCATTGTAAAAAACTACTTTTTTTTAAAAGAATGCCGTGACGAGTTTCTTGCCCTTCTTCTTGCTCGGCCTATACCAATTTGGAACGGGCACGGTGGGTTTCTGGAAGATTCGTTGACTTTGAGCACGGATTGGGTCTGTTGGTGTCTTTGTCATTTATTATGTTCTGATAAAGACAGCATTAGTTTTAGTCTGTGATTCGGGTAGATGAATGTTGCAGAGGCCGGCTGTTAGAGTCATTTTAACTTTCATAAGTGCTCCTTTGGGGCCTATTTGAATAAAGACTTTTGAATTTGAATTTGAATTTGAAAGGCCAAGTTCTAACAGCTCACCGAAAGCTCCATTTATGTTGCTAAGGATGATCTATGCAAGATTGTGGTCTAGTAGGTTCGGTAATATGAAAGAAAAGATTGTAATTTTTTGCAAGATTTTGTAGGTCAACAGTAGAATTACTTACTACAAGAGTGTTTATATTGAAATCTCCTGCTAGGATAACTTTATGGTGCGGGTACCTCTTGGCAAGTGCAAATAAGAGTAAATCCAATTTCGAAATAAATATGGTACTATTAGGACAAGGTATACGATACAAGCAGATAATAATAATGCGGTGCTCTGGGATAACAATACCACAGGCTTCAAACTGCTTGTCTTCAGTGTATTTTTTTATTAAATCTAGTTCCTTACTATGCAACCCTCTCTTAACCAATATGGAGACTCCTCCTCTACGTTGTCTTTTTGTTCTACTATAATTAGATGCTACCATATAACCAGACAAGTTCAGGCTGCTCTCGTTTCCCTGTTCCACAAATGTTTCGGAAAAACAGAGCACCTCCGGTTTTTTGTTTTGGTTGTTAAGCTCTAAGATCGCTACGTCCAAAACATCTCTCTTAGAGATAAACCCGGCTATATTCTGGTGGAGAATTTTTAAGTAAGTCGTTTGTAAGTCTTGTTGTTTAGGAACGAAAAAATGTTTTATCAGTTAACAATACAAGAGAATCTGTGTGGGGCTTGATAACTTTCTTAACACGTTAAGTGCGAAACGAGGCCTAAATCACCCCTCATGCAACTTCCTTGTGGTGCGGCAAGGAAAAACGTGAACATCTCTGTCGTGCGAAGGGCATAGCTTTGGTTTGGTCCAGTATAGAAAAGAGATAAATGTATATTTGAGATGCGCTAATGATCCCGGACTCGGTGGTATACCTACCTTGGTACCGGATGTTTTAGGCCTCGTACCGCACTGAATTAATATAATTTTAATGCAGTGCGGAACGAGGCTAAAACGTCCCATATCCTCCCGGACCTCGTACCGCACCCAATGCGAGCTTCCCGCGACTAGTGTTGTGCATCACGTCGATTGGAGAGCACGTCCTTTTACATCGCCGAACATGTCTAAACGATGTCGGAAGAAGTTAATTTTAAAAAACCCAGAAACAGAACCAAAACAGGTAAGTTTTTTAATTGATATTTTTGTAGGTAGTGAAAAACTCCACAAAAACGCAAAGCAGCCGTTGACAAAACAGGTAAGTAATTAATTAATAATTCAGTAGTTCTTTGTCTAGGTTTTGAAAGTAAATAAAGATTACCTAACGATTTTTAGGGTTCCGTATCGAAAGATAAAAACAGGACCCTCTATTACTAAGACTTCGCTGTCTGTCCGTTTGTCTGTCACCAGATATCTCAAGAATCGCGATAACTAGATAGTTGAAGTTTTCTCAAATTAAGTAGGTACTTCTGTTGCCGCTATAACAACAATACTAAAATGTTAAAAACAACAAAATATGTACAGGGTTATTTTTAATCACCAAGTTTGTTGAGTGTGTTAGATTCGACTTATGTAAATTTTACACGATATATGATGACGTAAGCATGTGTCAGTCACGCGGTCGGAAGAGAGCACCAGGCGGAGTAGGTATATTATTGTACGATGGTAAAAGTACAGAAATTATGTGTAAGTAAGTATTAAGCCCGAGGCAGAATAAATAGGATAGTTTCTTTTCTACTTCTGGTTTTCTTTTTTTTTCTATTCTGTGAACCGCATTAAGACTTTCACACAAAAATAGATAAACGTCGTTGCGTCGATATTATTTTTCTCATCACTAATCTTAGCGAAAATTTACCCTATTTCAGTGCGTTACGAGGTGTATAAGATCCCATATTTTGTTTTGCCAATAATTAATAAACTAGCTATCAGATCCCGGGGCGACGGTACATTAGGGTTCATCAATTCACTGTCTATATCGATAAGGACCAAAATTTTCATTTATCTTTGATTTCGCGCCAGAAAATGGATTTTAGTCTGTTAAAGGAGGTGGGGTCTAATAGACCGCGTGTCGCCCTAACGTCTGGTCACGGTGCGGGCCGATAATACCTCGTGCCGCAGGAACGTCACGGTGCGGGCCGATAATACCTCGTGCCGCAGGAACGGAAAGTTTGCAAAAATTGGTGCCGCAGCTAACGTGTTAAAATAGAACGGAATGGTTCCCTTTTTGGGTAAAATAGATGATTGAGCTGCGAGATTAGGCTTGATATCAGGGTATTGTTTCATTTGCAAAGTAACGCGTTTGTTGTAGGCTAAAAACTTGCAATCGTAGTCAAACTGGTCTATGATACTATTAATTTTATGACAAATGGCTCCAGGTACATATTGCTTTGAAACATCTAATCCATTTACGTCGATATAAGTACAATTCGAGAAGTTCATGCAGATGTTTTTTAACATATTGTTTAATCGGTATTCATTTAAATGAATATTATTTTTAATTCCCAGAACAATAACAACTGGACATACAAATAATCGTTTTAGAATAGCGCTAAGTTCAATCATCAACCTAGCTGGATTTGTGTCATGCTCTCCTAACGATAAAATCACTCTGTCGTCTTTACCTACGTTTAGCCAAGTGTAATTCTTAGCTATTTCTTCGGAGTTTGCGTTAGGTTTTATATAAGATACTACGTCATAGTTTTCATATTTCGATTGTTGTCTTGATTTTTCTATTTTCTGTCGTAATCCCTTGCATTGCTGACCGCCAAGGACATAAATAGTCTTTGAAGCTTTTTGCTCCATGCACCCCTTTCTTTCTCTTGCTGTCTCTATGTTCGTCTGTTTATGTTTTTGTACCATATGTAGTGTCATGTCATGTTGCTGAATTATATGTTGTGCGGATGGTACTGCTGCTACTGGGCTCGTTGTATTTATTTCCGGCGAGTTAAGGGGTGAGGGTTCTGCAGTGTTCTCGCAACTCTTAAATAGAGTCGGTGTTTGCATCTGCAGTTGCTGTTGTCTTCGCCTCTTTTCCTTTTTACTGGTCACACTTGCACATTTTATATCTGACTCAGGGGTCGTACAGATTTTCTTAAGTGTGACTATTTGTTGTTGTAGAGTAGTAACAGTCTTTTTAAGGTTTATATTTTCTAATATTGTGTTGTCTAATTCGTTGCGCGTACTAGTTAGCTGCATTTTTAATTCAGAAATTTCCTCTTTCATTTCTTCTACTTCTGCAGAGTTAAAGTTTGTTGACAAGTCATAACTCCTTGAGGCTACTTCTGAACTCGTTGTATTTAAGGAAGCATCTCTGTCCAAAGCTTCTAGTGAGCATGACTTAGTTAAAGTGCTTTTAGCTTTCATTATACACTGCTTAGTAGCAAGTGTTGGGTTTCGCATTCCACGCCGAACGGTTATATTGTCTGTAGAAGAACCAGCGCAGCTCATTACGGTGTTGTGCTGTTTCCCATGGTTGGGCTCTGAGGCACGTGGAGTGCTTGTTTTGTTTGTTTGGGCCTGTTTTTGAATACATGGTGTGCACATCCAGTTAGTTTTATGAGTCTGAGTCATGGTCAAAAATCTCTGAACAGATACATTCCCACATTCCAAATCAAAGCAAAGCTTACAACGTGCGCACGTTTCATATGCATTTAGTGAAAAGCTGTTAATTTGATATTACAAACAGACACTTCAATTATATTTATTTGTATAGATAATGTACCTAAATTCCCCATGAACTATTTGGTACACAGTTAAGAGTTTTGACATAACATTTTGATGGAGCCCCAATGCCGACTTCATTTTGGCATCAACAGCACAAATATTTATAAAAAGTCGTGATTCAAAGCAATTATACCATTGTTTTGACGGATATAGCATTGGATTGGCTTTATTAATTGGTTTATTATCGGCAGTATGTAATTTTGATATACAATTATTTTATGGGTTTATTGCGTAATATCTCTTAAAAAAAATGTGCACTTATATTATATATAATAAAAGTTAATACTGGTTTTTATTATAATAACAGAAAAAGTAAACAACATAAACTAAAATAACTAAATAAAATACACACTAATTTATTTACAATCTTAATCTAATAATCCACTACCAGTAGGCAACGTTCCCAAAATGCTGGCAGCATTGCCACGTTGAATGGCAATGCTTAATCTTTGACCTAAGTAGAGGCCAGCATTTTGGTCACGTGTGGCTTCGACCAGACGCCCTGAAAGTTCTTTAAAAATTCGATGAGCTCCAGGTCCCCACGGTCCAAGTGTCTCAACCCCAAAAGGCTCAAATATGTAACTGCTATCAAGACTACTATATTTGCGCCTTTTGAGGTTCTCAGCGGATTCAGCTGCCGCACCAGCCTTATTTTGAGTACCGGGAAGATATGACGGCGCAAGGTGTCAACACAGGTAGCGTAGTATAAAAGTTTAAAATGTACTGTAAAATAGCTAAACAACGTGTACAGTATACAAAGCAGTCTCATCATCAATTTTTAGGGAATTTAAATTTCCAATGTCCCCATTGTGTCGAGGTTCGTGGGGTCGTTTAAAATATACCTATCATAACAAGTCCATAGACCATAACGTTAATGTTTAAACATAAACTTGATTTTATTTTTACACGGATTTGCATAAGCAGGCACTTACAGACGGTTAATTAGAATTGTTTTAAACCGAGCTTGTTACGTATGACTAAAGCTACGCGTCCACTAGATCAGCAGCGCCAGTACGGATCTTTACGTTCGATAAAATGACAGTTCAAATCGATAAAGTGGGTTTTATCGATTTCTTATATAATTAATCGAGCCTCGATATATACAATCCACAAAAGTTATTGAATAGCTAGGTCGAATCCAAAGAGAATATAGCGCTACTACTATACTTTACGTTCAGAATTTGGTACTCGTATATAACATTCGATAAATTTATCAGTTTCATCGATTCGACAAATTTATCAAATCGACTTCCGTACTTGCGCCGCAGAATCGAAGCGTACGGAGCGGAAGGAATTTTTGCTTTAGATTGATTTCTATAGATCTAAGCTACAAGAGAGTAGAAATATAAGCTACGAGTGCACTGGCGAAGCGTCCGCATTAACGAAATACTGATAGGATTTGCGTCCACTGCATTTGGATTTTGCATCGGTGATATCGGCAGTTTCATAGCAGTCGAATTTGTCTATGGACATCTACGTAACGAGTATCTCTTGTATTCGCATTATGGAGGGCAGTTATGAGGATATTATTGTTATTAGTTATTTACTATCATTAAATATGTGGGCTCATAAAATAAACATAAGAATACGAAAAGCGTACAACAATCACTACAGTAGTTTCTGAGATTACCATAAGAAATCTATGTAGTGATGTTAGCTCGTAGCACTCGCGTTTTAACAGTCAGAGAGATTTATTCCTTATGATCGTCCCTTTCGATCGGTATCATAAAAATACAGAATGTTTATTTCCTCCATTTGGCAGGTTCGACTCTCGCTCTGGCAAGTGATTTAAAGAAATGTTTCCTTTGAATAAAATTTGCTAACACAAATATTTAGGGTACTTACCCTCCGGGGGGCATTGGTTTGGTCCACCCTGTATATAGTTAGTGTAGCTTTCTATCAGTGAAAGAAATTTCAAAATCGGGTCATTGGTGGCAGCTATTATAACTTATTACTTACAAACATAATTACCTACTTATAAACAATTTATACCAAATATATATTACCCTACGTGTAGGTAGGTACTACGAATATTTAACAACAATACACAACAACAACAATTTTATTAACAACAAAAACAATTAACTTACTGAATATTAAATTTGTTAGTGTTTGCTAATCTTGTTGCTGTTTTGGATGCTGAAAGGGTCATATAGGTGATGGAGGATACTGAGTTCATTGGCTAGGTAGTCACGGAATATCGTTTGTCTTGGAACAATTTTGCAGGGGCCAGTGTCCCGAAATAGGCATATAAAACGTAGAAATATCCTATTTAGTTTGTACCATTTTCAGTTTTATTTCTTTGTAAGTTCTATTTCTTTGCGAGTCGAGCTGATCGTTTGTCTGATGGTAAGCATAACGCTGGCCCATAACAATTGCAGTGCCATTCAGAACTGTAAAAGGCCAAGGCCTGCGCGGCATTGCACTGCGCTCGCTTCCCTAAGACATTAGGTATATTAAGTCTCATAAGCCCAATCATTTCACTGGCTACTCTGCTCATCAAACCGGAACACAGTAAAGCTTGGACATTGCTGCTTTGTGGCAGAATTTACGAGCAAAGCGGTGGTACCAACCCAGACGGACACTCGCGGAAGAGTTAGCCCTAAGTTATATACCCAGTCTTTTTTGTAAAATTATCAAGAATGTTGGCCTGTATCTGTTCTGCGCGTTCTACGAAGTTATAGTCGTAGTCTAAAAGATATCCCACCCATCCTGCCATTTTTATTAAATGGTAAACAAACCCACTGATTTTACTGAATACTTTGCTCAACAAACCGGAGTACAGTTAAGGATGACACTCGAATGCTTGGCGGTGACTACACGAGCAAAGCACTGTTACCCAATCACGTATTTGTTAGTGGGAGGACTAACTCTTCTGCGAGTGTCCGTCTGGGTTGTTACCACCGCTTTGTGAGTGAAGTCTGCCGCCAAGCAGTAGTGTGCAAGCATTACTGTGTTCCGGTTTGATGAGCAGAGTATCCAGTGAAATTACTGGGCTTATGAGACTTAATACCTAATGTCTCAGGGTAATGAGCGCACTGCAGTGCCGCGCAGACCTTTGTGTTTCAAAGTTCTGGGTGGCACTGCAATTGTTATGGGCCGGCGTTATGCTTACCATCCGGCAAACGACGTGCTCGTCTCGTTACCAAATAAAAAAAAACTCTACAGCTACCTGGTAAAATCACCATGGAAAAGACCATGTACGAGAATGATACGTACCCAGGGTTGGCATAGAAGGCTGTGTTGGCATCGTGCAGCTGCATCCTCAGTTTCTTCTGTGCCAGCACCTCTGACATCTGGTCCCGCAGCTCGCTGTACCGCTGCCGCGTGCCGCCCACCATCACCAGGCGGAGCAGGTCCCGTTCGCGGACTACTACTACCTGTTGGTAGTATATATGAATAAACTAACTGTTCTCCGCGGCTTCGCCCACGTAAACTAAACTAAACATCAGCTATCAGTGAAAGTCTCGTCAAAATCGGTCCAGCCGTTTCTGGATTAGCCGGAACAAACAGACCGAAAACAAAATAATTAAAATTGTGTTTTTGTTAAAAGAACCATATTATATACTTTCATATGCATTTAGTAAAAAGCTGTTTATTATTACAACATTAATTAATTAATTAATTTAATCTGTTATTACAAACAGGCAGCTTAATTTAATGTATTTGTATAGATGCAACACTGATATAATTTTGGAAATTTATACAAACCTCAACTTGGATATCACTGGCTCTCTCAGGGTCATGGGAGTTATTTGCTCTCACTATCAACCTGTGAAATTTAAATCAAATCAAATCAAATCAAACATTTATTTGCAAGAATACATAATATTACATAAAATTACAATATTACATTTATATACCTTCAGTCCTCCATATCCATATAGTACAAAGCTGTTGACATTACAAACAGACTCTTAATATTTATTTATTTTGTATATTATTATGAAGAATTAAAGTTATAGTTAGAATTATAGTTATAATGTTGTAAAAATCAAATCAATCAAGTCTTTTACTTGTCGTCTTAAATATAGAAGAAGTGTTTTGTATGCCAGCTAGTCTCATTTTTCCAAATTATTTTAAGTCTGTCCAACCAACAACGATTCATTAGTTTTTAAAAGCTAGCTATAGACTTTTTATAGCTCAAAAACCTTGACAATGACTTCAAGTTTAAAGAAATGGTATATTTAATGCTAATCTCTTTGTTCAGTTTTGTTTCTCCTTACCTGAATATTCCGTCAGCATAGTGTATCAAATTCTTCATAATCTTTAAATCAGCAGTCATATTATTCAGAATAATAACATCACTTATGTTGTTTAACGATTTACCCTTGATGGGCGATTCAAACGTCATATTTACAATTTTGTAGACTATAGGCAAAGAATTAGGATCTTTATCAGAGGCTTTTACATTTCCTATGACAGTATCTATGGGTACATTTAATCTGACTCCGACGGTCATGTTGGCACTTTCAAATTCTGGCAGATGATCATCTATGTCAAGGATCTTGATTAGAACTTGAATTTCTGATGGGTCCTGGAATGGAATCAATATTTTAATAGTAATAAGCAAAGCTGAGCAAAACTCTATGAGTAACCATCAATCTGTAGCCCCATGTCGGATTGCGTAACAATAATTTGCGACTTTGGCGGATCGTATCTAAGTAACAACTGTACTGAAATTATAAATCTAAAAGTAAAATGGCCCGTCCGTAGAATTCTGTCCGTCATATAACGTATTTACGGCTACATTACAGAATTGAATTAAAATTCAGCAGACAGCTAGTAATGAAATAAATCAAATACAACGATACTTACTAATCTGTTATAAGCCTTATTTAATCTTGGTTTTGTGCCATATTTATAGCATTTTAATGTCAGCAACTGTTTTGATATTACTTCTCTATCGAGTCTTGCTGCAGCAACTATTACTGCCTTACTATCATTGGTTCTTTCTAGTTTCACTAGAGCAAATTCGTTGCCTGAAGTTATAGCGTAGTCAATAGCAGCATTGTCACCTATGTCTTCATCAATGGCTTCAAGTTTGCCAATAATAGTGCCTACTGGAACTTCTTCTTTAACTGTCATAAGTACTGGTGGATCATCCTGGAAAATAAAGTAAGATGTACCATTAGTAATAAATTAACCTCGACATCTCGTCATTCAGAATATTCATAAAACTGACTATTATAAGCAAAACCAATAGATCTGACATTAGCCGCTACTACATACTAAGATTAATTAGAGGAAGTGACGCAATTTGCAAGAGCATTGCAGTGCCACGCAGTCCTTTTTGTTTTAAAGTTCTGAGTGGCACTTATGGGTCGGCATCATGCATACTACCAGGCAAACGACCAGCTCGTCTCGTTCTCAAATTTTATTAAAAATACATATCCATATAATACTTTTCTTTGTTATTATTTTTTTTTCTCCATCGTTGAGTATTATTTTTATTTAAACTAAATTACTGCGCATTTCATTAAAGTATTAAGAGTTCACTCACCAAGTTCCTACCGAAATGTGGTTTATGATCATCTACGTCGGTAACCTTAACTGTTACGATTCTAGTACTTTGCTGGGGAGGTTCGCCCCTGTCTGTTACTAGAAGCACTAATGTGTAGATGTCTTTGCGTTCTCGGTCCAAGGACTGGCGTGTTGTAATTATGCCAGAGTGGGGATCTAAAAATAAAACATATTTCAATTAAGAATTCAAAAGCAAGCATTTGTTCCAGATCTGGGTTTTGTAGGAATCCTAGAAAGAGGTAGAAAGAACACACGTGTATGTGGTCGTTGGGTGTTACTTATTTGTAAAGCATTATTATGCATTGTTGTGGACTTTAGTGTTCGGCGTTAACCAGCTTCATCATATCTCAATTCGTTTTTGAGATCAATTTAAGATCTTCGTAGACAGATGAAAATGGAAGTGTAAAAGAACGATTGATTAAAGGTTGATGCAGTATTATGCATGCATAAAAGCAACCCAGTTTGATGAGCAAAGTATATTCGATACTGAAATTACACGGGATATAAGACTTTAACCTGATGTCTCAGGGTAACGAGTGCACTGTAGTACCGCATAGCATTCGAAGTTCGGCAAAGAGATGCACTGCTTTATCGGCTGGCATTATGTTTGCGCTGATGGTGAAAACGGTGAAGGACAACATCGTTAGGAAACCAGCATGGGTACCCCGTGGTTCTTGAAACCACAAAATTCGAGGACATGTGAAATCCACCAAGCCGGACTGGGCCCGCGTGATGGACTATGGCCCGTACCTCTCTCTAGGAGAGAAGACCGGTATCCCAGCAGTAAGCGTAATAGACTGATAATAATTATGCTGACTACCATGTAGTACCACTTAGTCTTATTACAATGCAGTAAAAAAAATTTGTTAAGTACCAATTGCAAATATCTTGGCATCAGGGTTACTCTGTTGGATGGAGTAGAAAAGTTGCCCCGAAGGTTGTGTAGGATCATCTGGATCACTGGCAACTACTTGGAACACTGTAGATCCGATTGTAGCATTCTGTATGGATGGAAAATGCAATTAATTATTATACTCTAGAAATTTATTGTAAGCGAATTCGAATATCTGAAACAATCAATGAAATCAATGACAAGGATATGTTTCTCCAAACTGATTGATAAATTTAAAAAAATGCCTTATTTTTTGGACTGTTTTTGGATTCAGCTGGTACTTATTTGATTTCTAAATAAGTAGACAAAATTAGGCCACCGTATATATTCCGGCTCAAAGTCAGTCTCGGCTTTATTAAGGACCGGGGTAGACGACGTCAAGGGGAAATGCAGAATCAGAAATATAATTATAATTATATTAAATTACAAAAACTTTGTTACTTAAAGGTGTAACAAAAAGTGGTAAGCTGAATTTACAACGGTTTTTTTTTTTTTATATATTGATAGGCTTGCGTTTGACCACTATCTCACCTGGTGGTAAGTGACGATGCGGTCGACGATGTATCACGCTTACCTAGATACCTGTTCACTCGTGACTGGTTTGCGCATTTGAACGTGCAAATTTGGACGAAGGCGGTAAATATGCGAATTGACTTTAAAGAGCGGTTACCTGAACATATTATCGACTGTCAAACGTGAACATTTCACGTACAAAAATATTGATGGTAATAAACAAAATATGTAAGTATATAAAGTATCTTACCTCGCTAACACTGAGAACTTCCCCAGCTGCTGGCCTGATAAACCTAGGCACTCCGTCATTAGCGCTGACATCTCCAATATACAATGAGAGTGAAGCATCGCCGCTGTGGCCACCTCCATCCGTGGCCCCGATAAGAAGTCTGTAGGGGTCGGTACGACCGCGGCCGGTCAAGTCCTTGTTAGTCTTTACTTCACCGGTAGTAGCGTCTATTGTGAAGAGACCTGCAAGTTAATCAAATGTTGTAGGTATTATACAAAAAATGCTTTAAAAAAGCGGCGAACTGACTTCAGTGACAAACTACTAATCCGATATAATTAGATGAAATGTATATAAAACCAATCTGAAAGTATATCCTTTCAAATAAAAAAAAATGTTTCCAAATCGGTTTATAAATGACGGAAAACTGAGGTAACAAGATTAAAAAATACAACTGAATTGAGAACCACCTCCTTTTTTGTAAATTGGTTAAAAAATATGGCTAGAAAGAAGAAAATAAAATATGTATTTGAAAAAAATAATTTAAATTAACATGAACATCAACAATTAAAAAGTCAATAAATGGATTTTTCTGCAAAGGATTGTAATAATACCACTATAATTACCATTAGCTTCACCTTCATCCAAAAAATCGTATTTAATTTCTCCCCCCAAGCCTTCGTCAGGATCTTCAGCAGTTATATTTATCACACTTATTCCAATAGGGACATTTTCTGGTACAACAGCTGAAATATTTCAAACAATAAAACACCTTACAACATCATGACTTGGCTAAGGTGGTGGCCTGTGAAGCGAGGGGCCCTGTGTTCTAGTCTTGGATGTTTGTGTTGTGTATCAGTGTGTATTCATGCCACTTATGACACAGGGAATTCTAGAGCAGTGTTTTGTATAAGTGTATAAAAACATTACAATTCTTAAAATATTAGGTACATATCTTCACAATTTATATTTCTTATTCCGTTAGATGAAAAAAAAATTACAATATATTTTTTTAAAAATTCTTAAAATTATATTCAACTTACCAGTGTAAACTCTCTTTTCAAACGTAGGAGCATTATCATCAACATCTAGTACATCGATGAGTATAGTGGCCGTAGTTTTTAACCTATCTGTTCCACCATTTGGTGTATCAGCTGCTTCTATTTCAAGTCGAAGAACTGACTGACGTTCTCTGTCCAGAGTTTTGTTTTCTGCGACCTTTAAAAGTTTTATTTTTATTTTAGTAGATACGTAAACATAATTTCAGATTTTTTAATAATTACGTTTATATTGATTTTAACTGTACCTGTATGGCTCCAGTTAAATTATTGATGGAAAACAAATCTGAGTTTCCTCCTCTCAATGTGTAACGTATATCGGAATAACCTTTGATTTTGTCTTCTTCTGTTAATATTGCATCCGCATCGTTAGCTTTAACCGTCACTATTATCTCCGGGTAGCCAACGGATTCTAAAACACTTACTTTGTACAGCTGCGAGAAAATGTGAAACATTTTGAGTTAGCGTTCTCTATCAAAATAATAATAAAGATCATAAGAGAAAAAAAAACAAATTACCTCGTTTTCAAACATTGGTGGGTTGTCATTGATATTAACAATTTCAATTATAATTTTAGCCACACTATTCTTACTACCATCATTGCTCGTAGCTTGTACAGTTAAAGTTAAATTTGGACTTCTTAAGTCTTCATAATCGAGATGACCAGTCAAGAGAACTTGTCCATTAAGTGGATCTACTTGTAATAAACCAGTTTCTGCATTAATCACTTTAAAATTTGATATGACGTGCCCTGAGATGGGATCTTCAGCTGTCAATATTACAACAGTACTTCCGATTGGCTGTTCTTCTTTTATTTTGTGATATATAACAGGGTTGGAGCTTGTCCATCCAGCATTTGTGAATTGAGGGTTTTTATCATTAAACGGCTGTATATAAATTGTATGCTCTACCAACGCAAACTGTTCATCTTTATTAAGTTCAGCATTTGAATCCACTACTTTTATGGTCAATATCACAATAGATGCTTGGCTATAGTCTAATTTGCCATTGACAAATATTTCACCAGTGTTTTCATCGATACGAAATATATTTTTGTAATCATATTGAGCATTTGATTTTAACTGCACACCAGCTTTTGATAGTGCTTTGATCGGATCAACAATACTATATTGTAGTTTTGAATTAACATCAGTATCATATGCAACCATTGTTGTGACTGAGTCTCCAATACTAGCTTTCTCAGAAATGTAAGTTGTTGAATCAGTGATGTTGAACTTCGGTGGCTTGTCATTAACATCTTGAATAGTAACGAAGACTGTAGTTGTAGCCGTTTCAGGGACAGGGACCCCACTATCAACTGCTGCTACTAAAATCTCGTATTTCTCCGGGTTTAAGTCTCGATCCAAGTTTGCATCGTTGGAAACTGTTATCAATCCAGTTCTAAAAGATAATATTACACAGTGAAAACATGTAACATACATAATATATATTTCAAGTGATGATATCTCAGTGGTAGTAAAGTCACCTGAATATTCAAATAACGAGGTTTCGAATCCTACCATGAATAAATATATTGGCGATGGAAAACATCCCTAGTGCTAGCTTGGCTAGCCAAGTTCAAGATAAAAATTTGTCGTCAGGTAATTTCCAATATTATCTTCGTGTATACTTGAGTCAGTCATGTTCTGGTTTTAACATATTTTCACTTTTGATCATAATATTTATGACTTAGATCAGGTGAGATTGTAGTAAAACCCTAACCTATTAAATAAATGACCATTATAATTTAGTAAAAATGTGTGCTTACTTTTCATTTATTATGAAATTATCCTTCGATCCCGATATAATGTGATATGTCAGTAAATCATCCAACCCATCAGGATCATTAGCAACAACCGTGGTAATATTCTGACCCGACTTAGCGTCCTCTCTTATACTAGCTTTGTAGTTCATGGGGTTCAGGTCGAATGTAAAATCTTCATTGGTGTCTTGAGTCTGCTGTGACACAGTGTACTTGTAGTGGTGGTAGTTTCCTTTGAATGTTGGGCGTTGATTTCCAGGTACCCCTACTCTGATGAATACTCGTGTCTCATTATGTAACGGTGGAGTTCCTACAAATTTAATCAATATTTTATAAACGTTTTTAATTTTTAATATGTTGAATTATATCAGCGTTACTAAAAGTGATTTACCTAAATCGGTTGCCCTTATGACTAGTTCATACTGTCCACGTGGCGTGTCCATAGAGTCGACTTTGTCTGAAATCGTGATTTCTCCTGTTTCTTCATCTACCATAAAAACATTGTTTTTACGACTAATGCTGTTATCCGACTCTAATGAGTATCTGATTCGCCCATCGCCTTGGGTAGGTCCATCGGCATCAGTAGCCTATTAAATAATAATTTCAATATCATTGGTGTAAAACTAAAACGGGTGATAAGATACTTTACTTATCTACTCACCCGGACAACAAACTGAGGCTCGAAACTAGTAGCACCATCTCTTATTGTTCTACTGTATTCAGAAGCTTCAAAAATAGGTGAATTATCATTAACATCTAACACTTCGATAAAAATACTAGTAGTAGAGGCTTTTCCACCTCCATCTTTGGCAAATAATGTCAAACTATAACTTTTTTGTTTTTCATAGTCTAATAGTTGCGCGACGTAAATGCCGCCTTTGCTCCTATCAGTCTTAAAATAATTTGATCCAAATCCTGTTAAAGTATATTCGATTTCTCCAAATATGCCATAATCTCTATCTTTTGCTTGAACATCTCCAATTTTATTTCCGATTGTAGCATTTTCAAGTACGTTAAACTTGTAACTAGATTCTTCAAATACGGGAGCATTATCATTCATGTCCAAAAGCTTTATATTTACTCTAGCTGAAGATAATTCTCTATCACTTGCTGAAGTTACAATGTCAAAACTAAACATTCTTCTATCGTCATCGTCTACGTCATAATCTAGTCTTGAGGAATCTTTCACTTTAATGCTAATGGGAGTTCTGCCTTCCCCATTTTCTGTACTTAAGGCAAATACACCTTCAGAGTTAAAAATATTTCGGAGTTTCAAGTCGTATTTGCTGTTGTATCCAATATCTACATCCTCTACATAAATTGAAAGGCCAGGGATAGGACTTCCGTTTTCTATGTTTTCAGGGATCGAAATATCAAATATTTCTTTGTTAAACTTAGGTACGTGGTCATCTACATCGGTAACTATAACTGTAATTGGCGTGACAGTAAAGTCTGATGGCACTTCGTTGTTTATCAGTTCTGTGGCCTGTGAAATAAAGTTATATTAGAAATTATTTGAATTTTATATTTAATTTAGAGTACAATATAAAATACAACAGCTAAGTAGTAATTATTGCAGGTTTCTGCTTGCTAGCAGACTACACGAGCAAAGCAGTGGCACCCATCAAGAAGGACACTCGGTTCCATACTATTTCATGAACACTATTACCATCATCTCTTAAGAAGACATTACTTTCTAAAATGGCTAAAGCCTTAACGTTAATTCGTCATTCAGATCGATATGACGAGAAATTATTCATGTTTGTAAATAGGCAAGAGCAATCATGGTAAAACAGCCAATCTACAGTAATGCAACACTAATTTAATAAACAGATTTTAATAATAAGTGACGTTTTATTTATTTGACTAAATACCTTGATATAAAAACTATACACTCCTCCATTCTGCATTACAACATCGCTTTCTCTATCTATTGGTATATCTGTGGTGACCAACGTAGCTTTTCCTAAAGTTCTATCTGGTAGTAGTTTAAAATATTGCTCGGCATCACCTTCAAGGGTCAATAAAACTGGTCGAGGATTTGCAGTATCTCCATCTTTTGCTATGATATCCATGATGCTGGTGCCCTGAAAATAATTAATGTTGAAAATTAGGTTGACGCTTATTTCTACTCTAGTTTTGTTATTATTTACAGTTCTTATTTTTAATGTCATTTATTATTGTATTTGTTTAGAAAAGTACTTACAGGTGAAGTATTTTCTGGTACTGTAGCAGAGTACGGGGCATTCAAAAACATTGGAGGCTGATCTTGAACATCCCAAATAGCTGCGGCAACTGTAGCGATGGCGCGTAGAGGTTTGTCGGATGCATCACTAGCTTCCAAGCTAATGATATAAGCCGATCTACTTTCGAAGTCTAGAGGTTGATTAAGGTAGAGACGAACTTGGTATTCGTTGGGGGTAATCTGAAAGTTTTTTTTAAATTTGCGACTTACAATAACTGGACAAGATTGCAATCGGAAGCACAATAAAACCCAAGCGGACTGTACGAATCTGGTATATTTCCGATCTCAACAATCTGACAAAAATTGAACCTTATCGACACCTTAAGTACTAGTCGCGGTAACACACCGCTTGCGTGTTTCAGAAAACACGACCAAACGTTGTAGCGACATCTAGTGATAAACCTTAGTACTATTATGGCAATATACATTTGCAACTTAAACATTCCGCCCACCAAGGACAGAATGTCCTTAGTAACCGCCCACCATGGCATGGTGATTTATTTAGTCCTTGGTAAGCGTAACACAATATGCCAAAATCTTATCTAAATTAAAACTACTACAATTTAAAACTATTTGCTAATAGGTAATATGCACAGTTTAGACGTAGGTCGCTTAAAAACAGAATTTTTACATTTTAATGACACTACTCTAGTCAATCCATTTGATCCAGGAAATTTTTCAAGGATTCTGCCAAAAACCCATCTGCAAGGCGGTACATCATCCTCCCTTATCAGAACTATGTCACCCACATTAGGTTCAGGAATTTTATGAGCCCATTTATAGCGGTGCATGAGATGCGTTAAATATTCATTTGACCACCTTCGCCAAAAGTTCTGTAACATTGCTTGAGTAACTTGCCATCGCTTCAAACAATTTACATTGGAGGCTTCATAATTTATTTCAGGCATTGTCACAAGAGGTTCTCCTACCAAGAAGTGACCTGGCGTCAATGGAATGTTTTCTCCTGGATCATTATTCACAACTGTCAATGGACGGGAATTGAGACAAGCTTCTATTTGGTTAAGGAGAGTAGACATCTCCTCATAAGTCAATGTAGACTCCCCAATCACCCGTTTGATATGATACTTGGTCGATTTTATACCCCCTTCCCACAATCCACCAAAATTGGGTGCCCGTGGTGGTATAAAATGCCAAGTAGTTCCCTGCAAAGCAAGACCATCAGCTACTTCCTGAGTCATAGAGGACTTTTCAGCGTTGAAGAGATCCTGGAGTTCCTTGGAAGCCCCTTTAAAATTTGTCCCATTATCGCTATATAAATTTGCACATTGGCCACGCCTAGCCACAAAGCGCTTAAATGCTTCCAAAAATCCTCTTGATGTTAGGTCACTCACCACCTCGATGTGTACAGCCTTCGTCACCATACACACGAAAAGGCATACATATCCCTTGTAAGCCTTTTGCCCTCTGCCCTTCGATGTTCTCAACATTATTGGCCCAGCATAATCAACACCACTGTTCAAAAACGCTCTAGCAGGTGTGACTCTAACTGAAGGCAAAGATCCCATAAGTTGAGTTTGGACTTTAGCCTTGTGACGAATGCAAGTTATACATTTGCGGACTTGCTGTCTTATAAGATTCTTAGCACCAATTATCCAATATGCGGAACCTAAATAATTACGCATTAACCCTATGTCTCCATGTAACGTTTTCTTGTGCGCATCATCTACAATCAAATTCGACAAAGCAGAACGGTGTGGCAGTATGATCGGGTGCTTTGAGTTCTCATTTACTTGCGACTGTGATATTCTACCACCCACTCTAAGTAGCTTCCTGTCATCGATAAACGGAGTTAAGGATAAAAGTTTTGATTTTTTCGATTTGATCTGTCCGTGCGTTTGTATCTCCTTAATTTCTTGTTCGAATGCTGCTGCTTGAGCTAGCCTTATACAAGTATTTAAAGCTTCATTTAATTCAGATGCATTTAAATATTTTACGCTCCGATTTGTTTGGGAAGTATCTCTTTTTGTGAGGAATCTTCGACAGTACGACACCACTCGGATCAATTTTGTAAGAGACGAGTACCTTTCAAGAATCGATTCATCAACAGTGCCCACGTGAACCTTTAACGACTCTTCTTCCTGGGTGTCGTTGTCCTTCAATTTGGTGTATGAAATTGTTTTCTCCCATAAGAACCTTGGCCCAAATTTCCATAAATCATGCTCAACAAGTTCAGCTGGTCGAACCCCGCGAGAAGCGCAATCAGCTGGATTGTCCTTTGTACGGACGTGAGACCATTGTGAAGATTCTACAGTGGTATGAATCTCTGCAACTCTGTTGGCCACAAACGTCTTCCAGTTGCTGGCATGTTTATTTATCCAGGCAAGTACAACAGTTGAATCCGTCCATGCTCTGACGTGGTCTTTCTGAATATTTAAAACCTCTGCTATTTCTACTAACAGCTTTGTCAGCAAAACAGCACCACATAACTCTAACCGCGGTATGCTTACTTGTTTCACAGGTGCCACTCTTGTTTTTGCTCCGACTAGACCAACATGGATTTCTCCGGATGCATTAATTACGCGCAGGTAGACTACAGCTGCGTAAGCGACGGTAGATGCGTCCGAAAAGCCATGTAGTTCCACAACATCATCCGAATTGGTATGCAGCCATCTGGGAATACGAAATTCGGTCAGTTGTTCTAGTTCACTGCGGTAAGTATACCAGTCATTTAATATATCTATTGGTGGTTCCTCATTCCATTCAATCCCAGCTATCCACAATCGTTGTATGAACATTTTTGCTTTTATAACACATGGTGCTATCCACCCTAACGGGTCGAATAGCCTCGAAACATCGGAAATAATTTTTCTTTTTGTTGCAGGTGCAGACAGCGGCGGCAGCTTCACCGAGTACTGGAATTCATCACAGGTCCTGTTCCAGGTAAGTCCCAGTATTTTTACTTCATTGTCCAATTTTAAATCCAATTCTTTATGGTCCTTCTCTCTTTCGTCTTGCTTTACCACTTTTTTATTTAAACCTTCCAGTAATTCATCCCTATTAGTTGACCATTTTTGTAAAACAAATCCACCTTCCTTTAAAAGTGCATCCATTTCCTTGATTAATTCCTTCCCTTCTTCTACTGATTGGCAGCCAGTCATTAAATCATCCATGTAGAACTCCTTTGCGACCTTCTCTGCAGCCTTAGGGTATTTTTCCTTATGATCAATAGCGACTTGATTAAGAGTTTTCACCGCTAAATACGGGGCAGAAGCTGTACCAAATGTGACTGTTTGTAGTTTATAGTCACGAACCTCCTTTTCAGGCTGACTCCTCCATACTATTCTTTGGTAATCACAATCCTCTTCTGCAACTCTGACCATGCGATACATTTTCACAATGTCTGCTATTAAACATACGGGGTATTTTCTCCAGTTCATGATCACGTGACGCAAGTCTGGCTGCAACTTAGGTCCAACCATTAAAGTCATATTTAATGATACTCCCTTTTTATTTTTACAGGACGCATCAAAAACAACTCTTATCTTGGAAGTCGCCTTATCTTCCCGAATAACTGCGTGGTGTGGTAAATATACTGACTGATCCTTTTTGTCATCGGATTCCTGCACCAAGACCATATGATCCATCTGTAAGTATTCGTTTATTACCTCTGTGTACCTTTCCTTTAACAGGACATCATTTTCAAATTTCCTTTCTAAATTTTTCAATCTTTTTATGGCTATTTCACGTGAATCTCCATTTTTGCAGGTTGGTTCATCATCGCGAAACGGCAGCTTCACCACATACCTTCCGTCTTCTCTTCGACGTGTCGTAGATGCGAAGATATCTTCACACCTTTGTTCTTCCTTTGTTAACATTTTTGGTTGTAATACAGGATCTGATTCAAGTTCCCAAAAGCGTTTTATTAGATCATCATCAACATGTGCATGCATCACTGTAATATTGTTTCCATCGACATTTGAATTTACTGGTCCAGATAATATCCACCCAAGTGTGGTGCACTGAGCTACTGGAGAACCCATAGGTCCTCGCAGTACGCCCTCCTTCAGTATCTGGCAGTAAACTTCTGCTCCTAATAATATATTAATTTTATTCGGAACCTCGTAAGTTGGATCGGCTAAACATAAATGTTGTAAATCAACCCAATTTTCTAATGTTACTCTCTTTCCTGGAAGATACGTAGTAATATTGCGTAGTACATACGCCTTCAATTCCATTTCGAAACTTGGGTTCACTCTTGATTTTATTTTTAATGATACCATGTATCTTGAAACCACTGACGACTTGTCGCCGCCCAATCCTGATATGATGTTGCTGACAGGTATTCTTTTCAATCCCAAACCTTGGACTGTAGCTTCCGTTATGAACGAAGCTTGAGAGCCCTGATCAAGCAATGCTCTAATGACCTGATATTGACCTGTTTTAGTCTCCGCCTCAACCAACGCTGTAGCCAATAAAACCTGATTGACTACCTTCCTTTTATCGCAGCATGCCATATGAGCTGAGGCTGCTATTGGCATGTCTTCTTTTTGTAAACTACCTAACGCATGCCTTGAACCGCTAACTTCCTTTGAAGTTTCTGCAACTGTTTGATCTAAGGTTCCTGAATTAACAGTTGAAGTTGAAACAACCTTCGGATGAAGTAAGGAATGATGTCTCTTCTTACAAACCTTGCAATTAATGGGCGTTTGGCAAAATCTTACACCGTGATTGCTCCCTAAACAGTTAAAACACATTTTCATCTTTGTCACAAACTCACGTCTCTTTTCATAATCCTGATTTGCAAATCTTTTACAAAAACATAATTTATGCGATTCTCCACAAAATTCACAGGATATTTTTGCTAAATCAGTTGCATGTAAAACTTTAGTATGGCTACCAGAAAGAGGCCTTCCATGAGATGTCTTTGCTTTATTTACATGTTTAGGTTCAATGAATTCTAAAGCACGATATCTACCAGTTAGAAATTCTTTAAATTGATTATAAGTAGGCAAGGAATCTGAAGTTACATTCATTGTAACATTGAGCTCCCACTGCTTACGCGACTCAGGGTCTAGCTTGAGAGAAAGCAAATGGATGACAATTATGTCCCATGAGGTGACATCAATACCAAGATTAGCTAATGCATTCAAACATTCTGTAGAATTATCTATTAGTTCCTTCAGAAAACTTGCCGACTCTGTAGTCGCATTCTTTTGGCTTAGCAACCGTTTCAGAATACAATGTGAAAGATACTTTTTATTATCGTATCGTTCTTGTAAAACCTTCCAACATTGATCATAATTAACGTCTGAGACTTGTATGTATCGAACAAGTTGTTCTGCTTCCCCAGTCAAGTAACCTTTCAAGTATTGCAACTTTTGTATATTATCTAATGACTCATTATTATGTATCAATGAAATAAATAAATTTTTAAATGTAACCCATTCTTCATACTGCCCCGAAAAGGTTGGAATACTTATTTTTGGCAACTTAACTTGAGAACATCTTACATTTGAACTCTCATCACAGTGTGGTTCATTTTTTTTTAACTGTTTAACCATTTTTTGTAAGTAGTTTTTTAACTCACCCTTATAGTCTAAGAATTCTTCCTCAGTTTTATCATAAATATCTTGTGTTACATATAATTCCGATTTTAATAATTGAGGCTCACTTGTTTGGTATAAATCTTTATGACCCTGTCTAAAGTCAGACCATAACTGTTCCAGTGATTCCAATCTATTTTCGATGTAATCTTTTGTTAGGCGTTCCTTAGGTGACTTTTTAAAATTAATTCTAGACTTGAAGATACGCTTTGACAAGTCCTCTTGGAAACCAAGCAAAGATTGCATCGCAGCCATCTCGTAAAATCAAACAAATTAATTTTAACTTAACAAATTTATCGAAAATTTTCTAAGTCCCTTATTACTATAATATACTAAACCGAAAAATTTTACAAGTGTCGTATAGTATAAAAACGGAAAAAATCACAAGTCCAGTGTAGTATAAACTTGAAAATTTTACAAGTGTTTAGAACCTTGTCGTAATCAATTCTGACCAAAATTCGACATAGGTTCCCCGTAACTTCGTTTTTTTACTTATAATTCTAAGTCTTAATCTAATGTTAGTAAATTAAAAGTGAATTTATTTAAAGTTAAAGTCCAGAACTTCTTTACCAAAATGAACTTCTTCAATTTTCAAAGTTTTGATCTTCTTTGTAATAAAGTTGAAACCAACAAATAATTTTAAAGTACTCACGTTTGCACTTCACCCACACATTCACCAATACTTGCTCTGTTGCATGTGAAGTTAGCCCTTCACACTCCACGAAGATAGGCCAAATCCTTTTGGCCGGAGGTCGTCAAACTCCTTTGTCGGTTCCACAACCTTGACCGCTTCCCGCCAACTGCCAATTGCCCGCCAACGGCCAATTGCCCACCAACGGCGCGCTTGCGCCAACTTCTCCTTCCACGTACTCGGTCTGGTGCAGCGATCCACTGCGAGTACGGGTTCAGTGGTATCGCGTTTACCACTGTGCACTCAAAAACTGCCTTCTATCCGGCTCGAAGGACCATGGACAAGATTGCAATCGGAAGCACAATAAAACCCAAGCGGACTGTACGAATCTGGTATATTTCCGATCTCAACAATCTGACAAAAATTGAACCTTATCGACACCTTAAGTACTAGTCGCGGTAACACACCGCTTGCGTGTTTCAGAAAACACGACCAAACGTTGTAGCGACATCTAGTGATAAACCTTAGTACTATTATGGCAATATACATTTGCAACTTAAACAATAACATTTTCAATTTAATTGCCAATTTGAGACTTACCATATCGGTATCTACTCTGAATGTAGCGCAAGCTTCCGCGTCACTTCCTCTTTCTTTGGTCGTACAAATAACCTTTATTTTTGCATTATCTCCTTCGTCTTTGTCAGTCACCAGTATTTTCGGATTAACCT
Source organism: Crocallis elinguaria (assembly GCA_907269065.1). NCBI lineage: Eukaryota > Metazoa > Arthropoda > Insecta > Lepidoptera > Geometridae > Crocallis > Crocallis elinguaria. Next base: position 1,102,181 of record OU026079.1, on the reverse strand, counting down.
GAAATCCATCATAAAGGCACTGATAAGATATTGTATGTCAAGAATATTTAGAACTCATTTTGACCAACTATCATCTACTAAACAAGCTTAGTTCACTGGTTGATATGGAGATAATGATTACTTTTCACTGTTATTTAATTTGCTTACAGTCAAGGAAGTTATATCTTACATATAATCTCGGGTACAATTAGGAATAAATATTATTATATAATTAATTACTTCAATTTCAGTTCCCACAGGAGTAGCCTCACTAATGTTAACGATATAAGGTCTATTGTGAAAGACCGGTAGGTTGTCGTTCACATCCTTCACAGGAATCACTCTTCGCAGAGATATTGTGTTTGGTTCTGTGTTCGCTATCCCTTCATCTGAAATTATATACAAAAATAGTATAATAATAGCATCATCATCAGCCGGAAAATGTCAAATGCTGAACATAGGGTCCAGTGGTTGCCATAATATATTGCAAACTTGGCAAGTCTGTACCAACAGAGTGCCGTGTATCTAGATGTTGACCGAGGAGAGAGCTGCTGCTGATTCCCGGAATCGGGCTATTATGTCCATGGCTGCGTATTATGGCGTCTACAAGAAGATGTGTGGCGGCCCCCTATTCATATGCAGAGACCACTCGGCACGCATAGTGCTTGCAACAACTGTTTAATACCCTAATCAGTGAATCTAATGTTAAGTTTTGGACTATGTACTTGTGTAGTGTCTAACGCAATATAATTCTTCAAGTGACGCTGAGCTAGCCTTAAATGAAATAATTTGCTATATTACCTGTTAAACTAATAACAACCTCCAGAAAGGCTTGCTCCTCTCGATCCAACGTCTTCGCGAGGGTCACGACTCCTGTCTGTGGATCGACTGTGAAGTATTGCCCAGATATTGAATACCGGAGCTGTCCGTCTTCTGGGTCTATACCTTGAAATTGAAACAAATACGTTTTTAGTGAATTGAAACTACAACGGTCTATTATTAGTAGGAAGGTGGTTTTCTCCGACTTGCTCTGATTTTTTTTATAAGAGAAACAAAATTTGGTTTCAATGAGGAGACATTTCTGCTGTCACTGTCAAAAATATAAGGAATTTCAGTATGTGAAATGTCTAAAAGCTACCCGTGCGAAGCCAGGACAGGTGGCTATATAGTGATCAATAACGTTCAACTGTCACATACCTATACTGACTGCTACTGGAACTGGAACAAATTCTTACCCATTTTTTAAAGTGCATACTTTCCTTTTGCGGGATTCAAACTCGTAACGCTCATAAGAATTATAATAATTTTAAATATTTTTTACCTTGTAGATGATACACCGGTGTCCCAACAGGCGTGTCTTCTGGCAGACTGAACTGAGACATATCCCCCACTTGAGGCACAAAGTGGGGCGCTCTGTTCACTACCTGGTTCACACATAGCTGTACCAGTGACAGTAGCAGCAGGATCAGAAGGGGACTCGGCTCGGTGAAAATTGTGGCTGCCTTCCGACGCTGGAATATTATTTCTGCCATCTGAAAAGGGACATAGTTTTTGTTATTCTTGATTGTTAGGATACTGTTATGTAGGTATTCATCTTTAATATTGTCGTTTGATTTGGAACCAATTAATGTATGCGATATTTGTTCACGTTATTTGCAACTTGCGTATTTTACTACTGTCAAGTTTGTAACAAATTTCAAGTCGTAGAGTCCACATACACGAGCACACCAATCCACAACATTCCAATGTTCCAAAACCCGTCCGTGTGTGGAAAATATAAGTTAGATTTCGTGGAGTGATAGAAATATTAGAAATCCAAACGTTCCATACCCATTGGACCATCGTTCCACTCAATCCACGACGCGCTGAGCGATGGATTTGAACGCTCGTGTATGGTGAACTTTATAAAATCCTCAAAGTCGGGTCAAAGTCAATCAAAGTCATGCCTCAGTATAAAGCGATAGATATATATGTACCTACTTGACCGAATGATTCTACGGAGTTTTGCAGAGAATACGAAAATAATAAATGAACATTTAATGATTAATAATCCACCACTATTACACTTTAAAACACGAAAAAACGCAGATTTTGTATGTAGTTTCTTAAAGCTTGAATGACAACTGCTTCTTTAATGCTATTGCTGGAATTTAACATAGATGCTTGACGAGCGAGTTTTCTGTAGAGGAAGGTAGTTAGTTTGGCAAGGCCGTGCTATGGATGTATGACCAATGACCATGTTTTCATTCGCCGATATCTCATGATTCATTATAGGTTTGACCTACAGATCGGTATTCGACTTAACCGATGAGCCAACATCGCTTCGTTATCGAACTGGCTTACTAAAGTGGCTTCACTACCGGGCTCCAAGCAGTGTCATAAATAGAGCGGTGCCAGCGGTGCCCGGGCACAGGGCGCAGATCCTGGATGGACGTAGAAATGACAAGACTCAAGTTAGATGGGACGCAGTTATAGAAGCTGGCACCGTGCGCAAAAAAGGCCATTAGGGCGCAGTTATAGAAGGCTAGTTACGGAACTGGTTCCAAGCACTTCTATCTAGTTCAAACGTCAGAATAAGAGACACACTGCAAAAATATAAAACCTTATAAAGTCTTATATAATTAATGAAGTTACTTATTCATACGTTACAGTAATTACTGTTAAAGTAGAGTAATTTCAAAGAAAGAATGGCCTCTACGTGCTATGCATAACTAGCGTAACTCGACTGCATTGAAATCAAAAACTCATTGCGATTCCGAGTAGCCAAACAGGTTTGGGTGAACGATTAGCATAGACAACGTATAAATTAAAGCAGTAACATAATTACTATAGTTTGTGGATTTTTGAAGTGTGTAAGTATATGTATAATAATTCGACGTCTTGTACACCTGCATGACTCATGATAAACCTACTGGCATTCAAAACAATAGATTTTTAATAAAGAAAGGCACTTGACGTTTACTAACAGAAAAAAAAGATCCTTCATAATATATCGTATATAAATCAGTACAAAATAAATATATTAATAGGCGGATAAGACGGGTATTGGAGTGTCCGTCTGGGTTGTTACCACCGCTTTGCTCGTGAAGTCTGCCGCCAAGCAGTAGTGTGCAAGCATTACTGTGTTCCGGTTTGATGAGCAGAGTATCCAGTGAAATTACTGGGCTTATGAGACTTAATACCTAATGTCTCAGGGTAACGAGCGATCTGCAGTGCCGCGCAGGCCTTTGTGTTTCAAACTTCTGGGTGGCACTGCAATTGTTATGGGCCGGCGTTATGCTTACCATCAGGCAAACGACCAGCTCGTCTCGTTACCAAATAACATAAAAAAAAAAAAAAAAAACGAAACTCGAAATTTTATTTCGTGGTTTGTCCTTTTTTCACGCAGCAACGGAGCAAAAGATTGACGTTAACTTATTATGTGAACCGGAGAGTAGCATAGGCTACAATTATCTCGAAGGCACTATACCTGTGGGAATCTCCACGCAGGAGAAACCGCGGGCCGAAGTTAGTTTATTATAAAAAAATATCTATGTGAATTTATCATATTTTCTGTGTATAAAATTTTCGTGATCTACGTTGTTGGTTTATATATTTTGAAGACGGTCTATATGTATTGTGAAGCTAGTAACGCAATATGAACTATTCTCTCTCTGCAATATTTTTTTATTTGACCAGTATACGTTTTTAGTAGCTGCTGCTACCTGCTGTTCCACTCACGCGAAAGTTACAAAAATAAAAACGCGAAAAAGTAGTTTAATTGTCAGTCTTATCTGTAAACTATCTCTATACAGTAAATCAAGTCGATCCTTTGATCCAGTGCTGCGTAAAAGAGACACTCCAATAAAGACACGTTCGAATTTATAATAGTAAGAGATATGACACGAGTTGAGCTACTCCTAGATTTTTATAGATTGCGGTAAAGCTGGTTGCTTAATGCAGAACTGGACGGTGTTCCGTTTGCGGTCGACGTGGCCACTGGACCTATTTAGGGTGCAGATAGAAGTACCGGGTTTGAGAGGACGTGAAACTAATAACTATCTTAGTTTTGAATAGGGTCTAGAATACTGTATTTATTTTAGTTTTATGACAAGTATTAGATACTTTTTGAGTCAAGTTATATACAGTAAAACAAATGTAAGAATCACAATTAAGTAACACAAGATAATTCAGTTCAGAATGTGATTTATGGTTTTATTGGTCAACATAATTTTTCCTCGTAAGTTTTTTACGCCTTGGTTGGTAACACTGAACCAACTAACACAAAGAGACATGCTTATTTTAAATGTCACAAGGATACTTCCAAACTTGAACTACCTTTCAAATCAGTGTAATTTTATTTATTTTCTACACTATATCGTCTAAAAATGCTCGTAATAAGTAAAACCTAGAACTGTGACAACCAGTAAACAAAGTTACACCTACTCATAACCACAACTCTTTCCCAAACGCCTTGTAGATGAACGTTAAGAAACTGTTACGTCAGAGTGGTCTCATGAACGCACCGCGTGTCGCAACATATCTTTTGCATTGTCTTACCGTTTGCCACATGCATGTACCTACCCACTAAATGAGTAAAACAATAATTATACAAGCTTCTTTTCAAAACAAAACTTCGATGCCAAGTTTTTAGTTAGTATGAATAACATTTTGACTTTGGCTGCATTTCAAATGAATAGGTGCTGACGACGCGATTAAGAAGCACGCTTACCTAGAAGATACCTATTCATTCGTGTCTTGAATAAACTGATCATCAAGTGTCGCAAGTTGAAGCTAGGATTTGATGGTTGAATAAATCGTTTTACAACTTCATGATACTACTGTGCTTTTGTCTTATTAAAACTATACTTTTCATTTTATACACAGTTTCCAATAAAAAAAATGTTCTGTTATATTTTATTATCAATTATTCAGCTGATTAGAAAATTCAATAATAACATACATTGGTTCACAAATCAAAATAATCGCAATGGCACGTTTAAAGTCTCGCAATGCGCAGTGAAACATTTGACCACTTTGATATAAATGCTTTCAATTTTATTAGGTTTGTGATAAAATGTGTAAAGCTTTATCGCTCAAAGTGATGAATGCAGTACACATAGTGGATAAATTTATGTCCAAAGTAGTTTAGGACTAGGTGGTAGGACTAACTCTTCTGCGAGAATCCGTCTGGGTTGGTAGCACCGCTTTGCTCGTGAAGTCTGCCGCCAAGCATATACTAGCATTACTGCGTTCCGGTTTGATAAGCAGAATAGTACGTGATATTACTACGCTTATGAGACTTAATATACCTAATGTTTCAGGGTAACGAGCGCACTGCAGTGCCGCGTAGGCCTTTGTGTTTCAAAGTTTGGAGTGGCACTGCAATCGTTATGGGCCAGTGTTATGCTTACCATCAGGCAAGCAACCGGCTTGTCTCGTTATCAGAATTATATTTAGATAGTGGAATTGGCTTTTGCTTGCAAATCCGGTAACATTGGTTCCCTTTGATTGACCTCACAATAACTGTTATCTTGCCTAACTTAGCTATTAAGCTAAACGAAGATAAAATTCGTGTTTAGTCTAACAATTTTACTATCATTAATGTAGCATAACTGTTGTTATCAAAATTCCAATACGACAAACCCGTCATCAATATAAACTAGTAGGTAGATACCTAATGTAAACATAATATGTATTTGTTTAACATAATCTACGGCAGTAGGAAATACATTCGATTCCGTTACTTTCCGAAGACGAGCTACATTCTGTGCGAGACTTGCGTACCAAATAGGTACCGAAATAGAAAGAAGAGCATAAATAAGCCGTCTTTTGTCAGTATTTACACGAGAACTTTTACAAGTTTCACTTTTGCATTTTTGAAATCTTCAGTAATAAATAAAAATACGTTTAAAGTGAGCTTCTTTTAACAACCTGGAAACGTTGCGAAGCTAAAAAAATAACATGCTAGATGGTAAGGTATGGTGTTATGGTAGTGGTAAGTTGATCCTAGTCTTATTTGTCATCATCATCAACCGGCAGTTGTCCACTGCAGAACGTATGTAGTATGTGTCGGGTTCCTCCGGGTCAGATTTCGGGTTACCATAATACACCACGGTTAGCAGACGTCTTGGCGATTGCATTTTGATATTGACTGAGGTGCTGCTGGCCCATTCCCTGCATATTCCCCTTACCAGTGGGACGAAATGAGAGGTGGGGTTGGTCTTATTAGTTCGCCGGGCCTGGAACTCGGAACCCGGTAAAGGAGGGTCCTTTATGAGAGAAGACTATGTTCTGAAGTGGAGGTCTTCTGGCTGGCTCAGTTTTATGACTATGTTCAGCAGTGGACGTCTTCCATGACGGAGTAAAATAACTAAAATAACTGCCTCATCATTAATAATTCTTTTTATTTCTCAACAAATACGTCTAAAATATAATCATCGAAAAAGTCTTAATATACGGAAATACGCGGCTTATACGTCCTTGACCAGTAAATATAACAAATTGCTGAGCTACTGGAAATGATAACTGCGTAGCTGACAGTCTGTCGCGTGGCGTATCATAATTACAATCAATTACAATGTTGCATAAATGTTCGTGATGATTGTAATCATTCGTCTATTAGATACGACGATAAAATATTGAAATTAAGTCAAACGCAATGAATAGTCAATGAACGCGTGAGGGTTGCGGTTTCGATTCGACGGGACAAACTTTTTGCGAATAAAAATTGTACAAGTATTCTTAAGAAGCTGTGGTAGGACTACAATCCCCGTAGTTCCTGATTTTCAGATACAAAATATTAGTTGTGGTCAAGATCAATTAATGTGGCCGGCTACATCAGCATTTATTATTTATATTTTTATGTTCTGCGATTGTTTACTTAATCCGCCTTATTTATGAACTCCTCTTAAATTTGAAACGAAATTATGTTGCCTGGTCTAATAATACATGCGATAAAAATGATAAAAAAGCTTAGCTAAAAAATTATTAAGAGTAATATTGTACCCGTCAACTTCATACGCGGTACGTCTTTAGTAGGCACTATAATCTCAAACGACCTTGACATATATTAGAATAACTCACAATCTGATGGAAAAATCAGCATTAATTTTTATGCATCAGTATCAACCTACTTAAAATTCAATGGCGATTGTCTTCAGACCTACAAATCAGCCGGTGTAACACATTCTAGGTTAAATTGCGTTTAGCATAGAAACAATGGCACTCGAGAGCCTGGATGTCATTGAACCGATCACAATGCTCCGTGGGAACGGTGATAATTGTACGACCGGGCCGGCTGTCCAAAACTACAAGTCTTTCGGTAAAGTTTGTGTTTAAAGCGATGCTGCAGTCGATGTCGGCCGCCGACTGTACGTTTACGTTACGTGTAAGTTCGAATCGAAAATTCGAATAAAGAATTCTGAGGCAACTTGAATATCTTGGTAGGGCAGTTTTAGTGCTCTCCTGGCCAGCTCCCACCCACAAGTTAAAATTCTGTCTGTGTGAAAAGCCAGTCCTAATCTAGCAATTTGGCTTTTATGACCATATTAGCTTCCGTTCGCAGTTTTCACCCCCGTTCCCACAGGAACCGTGCATTTTTCCGGGATAAAAAGTAGCCTATGTTACTCTCCGGTCCCTAAACTATATCTATGCAAAAAATCACATCGATCCGTTGTTCTGTTGCTGCGTGAAAGAAGGACAAACCAACAAACACACTTTCCCATTTATAATATTAGTAGGATCGGAGAGATCATGGTCAATCGCTGACCTAGCATGTGTTATTCTTTTTTATACACGAATTTTTGATCACTGACTGACCTGATCGTTAGAGATGGTTTCGTTAGGTACCTTTATAATAAGTAATATTATTTTCGTTTCTGTGGTTCACACACTGTCTTTTTCCAATTAAAAATGACGGAAGGTAATTTAAACCTGTTCAATATATTCCATTTTTTTGTCTTAAGGAATATGGATGCAAATAAATCCATGGCCCTCAAATTAACATTGGAGAAATTAAAGATACTTACATACAAGTAACAAGACTTGTAGAACTCGGAACAGTAGGCCCCGCGTACCGCAAGTTTTTCTGCGCGGGGAAGCGAGATTCTCCTAGACTTGTAATGATGCTAACATGTTTGGGAAATCATAAATTATAGTGAATGGTAGAGTAGGTAATACTTTGTGTTACGTATAGGAACAAGTAGAGTTCCTCCTCTTTAAAGAGAGTTCTTTCGTAAATTATTGTTCTTATTGGTTTGTCCTTCTTTCACGCAGCAACTAAGCAACGGGTCGAAGTGATTTTTTTGCACACGGGCAGATAGTTTATGAAACAGAGAGTAACATACGCTGCTTATTATCCCAGATGACAACATGACCGAAAATAATAAATAATTAGCAATAACTAGATGTTACCCACACAGTTCTAAAAACGAGTACAACTCGTAACGTATCAGTAAATTGCGCTTTTTTTTAATGTACCTATATATCACTTTTATATTAATCCCAATATGAGCTTTTTGACCTATTAACTTTACCATGGTCGTTTATAGTAAATAAAATATAGAGGTAAAGGTTTTTGATGGTTTCTTGCCCGTAACCTCTGGAATCATTGCGCTCGCGCTGGTCCTAAAACTCTTTCACTGATAGGAAGCTGTATTGTCCCTGAGCACTGAATAGTTAATAGTTAGTTAGTTTAATAGTACAAGTAGGTACCCACTTTTATCCTGATTCCATGCGTAGGAAGCTGCGGACAACATCTAGTCGGCGCGAGTACGGAAGTCGGTTCGATAAATTTGTCGAACCGAAAAACTCGACAAATTTATCGAATGTTGCGAGTACCGAAGTCTGATCGTAAAGTATTGTAGTAGCTCTATATTCTCTTTGGATTCGACCTAGCTTTTCGATAACTTTTGTCGATTGTTTCGAGGCTCGATAAATCCCACCTTATCGATTTGAACAGTCAATTTTATCGAATATTATCGAATTTTATCGACCCGAATAGATCTGTACTTGCGCCGCTAGTGTGAATAAATAAAACGTATCTATAGTAGTGTACACTAATATGACAAAATTATCAATTATTAAATATTTGATAAATACACATAATATGTTTTGTAGGTTGAAACTAATTATGAGCAGTTGGTACATTTTCTCAATTCGTAAAGTTCTCGATGCGTTCACATTTCGCAGTTCGTCTAATTCGCGATTCGTGCAATTTTCAGTTAGTGCAAATTATAAACAACCTAAAAGAAAAAAGTTAAATAATTTAAATTTTTGTCTGCGTCTCTACCTTCAACATTTTTAACCCATGATTACAAAGAGTCCTCATAATTTATAACTTTTGAATGGATATTTTTTATACATAGGCTTGCGTTTGACCACTATATCTATTTACCAGGTGGTAGGATTAACTCTCCTGCGAGCGACCGTCTGGGTGGGTATCATCGCTTTGCTCGTGAAGTCTGCCGCCAAGCAGTAATGTGCAAGCATTACTGTGTTCCGGTTTGATGAGCAGAATAGTCAGATAAATTGCTGGGCTTATGAGACCTAATGCCTCAGCGTAACGAGCGCACTGCAGTGCCGTGCAGGCCTTTGTCTTTCAAAGTTCTGAATGGCACACTCTGAAATTGTTATGGGCCGGCGTCATGCTTACCATCAGGCAGACGACCGGCCCGCCTTCACCTATACCTTTTCAAAAACCTTCGTATGCATTGCAGTATCTTTATCTATAACTTGGGGCTGAGAAATGGGCAAACGTGAATTTAGACATAAAACAGTACCTTAAATTGAAAACTATTTATGTATGCAACGAATATTTATAATTAATTATTAGGTACTTAAAGTCCGTGTAATGCAAAACAATGCCTATAAAAATACCACGAGAGCAGTGACTCTACTTCCTTATACATAAATAACACAACTAAAATCAACGTTGTAAAAATATAAATGTAATTTTACCAAGATCCATTTTAAGGTTTTACCAAGATTGGTCACAAAACTGTTTGGAAATATCACTTTAACCTTGATGACTAACAAATTTGTTATGCAAAGAAAGTCCGGTGTAAACAGGCCTTTATCCTAACTGTCATTTTACAGTTAAATAAGTACAAACTCACCTTAAACAATATCCTTAATAGTAACAATCACAATGCACTTCACTAAACAACACTACACATATTAACACACATAACAATAAAGTATTATTAATAATACACATAAATACACTAGAAACACAACATACTTTGATCTTAAGAAGTTACGAACTCAGTTTGAATCGAGCTGTCAAAAACTTGCACCACCGGTTGAAGGCATTAAAACTTGTATTTCCCTCCCTTTCACACTATGACTACACTCTATAAATAAGAATGAGACGTGTTTATTCCATCAGCTACGTTTAAAAGGCTTTGCAGATAGAGCCTTTTTGCACAGGTAAAAGTAACGGGGTATTTCTTGAGATGCGTGAGATGAGAAGGCGCTCGTGAGGTCAAGAGAGCTAGAAAGGGACGGAGAATACACTAGGTCACGATTGTAAAGGGCGGAGTTGTCACAATAAGGTTACTGGAGTGAAAAGGGCTTTGAAGAGATATAATAAAAAGAGAGTGAACAACTGTCATGTGACGTAGTCATCATGCGTATGGGCAAGAGTTTTATGGCTTCGGAAACCAGAAAAACGAGGCGTGGGAAGGGCACTTCCTAATTGTAACCTGGTTACATCAGTTATGTTAATAATTTCTCCCAATTCTTTAACTAGATACATATATCACAGACATTACTTTGGTATTGATTAGTATTAAGCTAATCTAAGCAAAATAAAAATAAAATTGCATCGATGCATGTATGGGATTTCTCGTAAATTGACACATATTTGTGAATACCTACAAAAAGATATGCAAGAGATACCTATTTAATTTTTTCCATACTTGGGTGTTATAACTAGTACAATCCTCGTGGTTACTTATTTCCTGTTACATAAAACTCAGGCTAGGGTTTTTTGTAGATTTTTTTTATGAAGTTCTCAAAAAAAACAAATTCTATCCGTCATCAGATGCAATTGTGCAAGCATTGATTTGAAGAGTATAGTAGTCAGTCAGAGTCATGAGCAATCATGTCTTACTCAAAATAATGAGGGCAGTGCAATGCTGTACAAGGTTTTTTTTTTATTAAATGCGGCCGCGCTATGTACCACCGAACGCGGATACTAGACGCAGCCAGTAGACGCGCCACCAGGCAGTTGCTGGGTGCGGCCTCCATTCAAAGCCATTGGTAGCCAAAAAATAGACAGAACATTAAGGCTGATATTCAGAGACGACAGCTTAAAACGATCTAAGAACTGTCTTAGCCAAGCATCGGCTAAGCCGCTCAATCGAATTCGTATTCAGAAACAAAGTTCGTGCACGGTCTAAGCTAAGATCACACTCTCGTTATCTATGGCTGTTAAGTTTTTAATTTTTTCACCGGAACGTTTACCGGTTTTATCATTTATGTATGAATAGCAATACAACAAAGATAGCGATATACAAAATGTCACTGGAGTGAGTGAAACAACAATATTAATGCTATAAATCTATTTTGATATTATAATAAATGAAACATGTTAGTTTTGAAGTTTGACATTTCAATGTTTGGTTATTATGGTTTCTACCGTTATCATTTGGTGGCGCCACTTCTGTTTTGAGAGCGGCTCAAGTAGTCGATATTGCCTACTCAGGCTTTGCTTAGCATACGCTAAGTTTAAGTAGTGTTCCAAATGTCTCTGAATACAAATTAGAGCGTAAGCACTACTTTTTGACATAAGGAAGACAAAGTTCACGCTTAGACTCGTCTCTGAATATCAGCCTAAGGGTGCTTGAGTGGTTATGCCGTTTTTACGTGTTCTGTTCTCTCTCTGTGCGGGCGGGAAGAAGCAACCGCAATTCGAATTTTTAAGCAAATTCGGCCAACGTCCAATACCTACCTACTTACTGTTTAGGTACATTTTGTTCCAATTTCATAACATTCGATTGAGTTCGATTCCTATAGCAAACCTTTAATGTCCACAATGTTGCAGAATTTAAGCTTTCATGCGTTGAATAAAAGGTCAATATCAAATCACAGTAAATCAATTTAAATACCTACTTACCTTGAACTTTCCAGTTTAATTAGAAGTCTTCTTAATTACAGCGCCATCTCTTTTCATTATACGACTCTACTTAATCGAGTAACGTTATTGAGTTAACTGCTGCACGTTTTCCACAGATCAGTAATAGGTATGATGTTTTCAAGGTAGAAGTTGTTTTGATTGTGCTAGAGTTTTACAGGCTACTAGAATGCTAAAAGTTTGATGCCAAAATCATAGATGTCACTAGTCCGCATCTTAAGAAATTAATAATGATCACGAATAGGGCCACCGAAACACGAAATAGAAAATCGACAGTTAAATCACATATTTAATAGATAACAGTAGCTCTTTTACTTATCAAAACTAGTTAAAAGTATCAGTGTGTACATAAGGAATTCCTTGAGATACGAATTGCATGCCGCAAGCGTCGTAATCTCCGGTTGGAGTGACTTACTTTGAATATTTCCAACGTATTCTGTCACAAAGTACTGTGCATGTGTTACCGTGTTCTGGTTGTATGTGGAAAGTACCTAGTCAGTGATATACTGGGGAAAATGTGCACAAAGACGGCTCCGTTGCTAAGTGGTAGTACTTCTGCCCGCAAAGCGAGAGGTCACGGGTTCGGTTTACAGCCGGGGCAGATTTTGTGTGGTAAGCATAGGGTTATGTTCTCGGGTCTTGGATGTTTATGTTGCAGTATGTAAGTGTTTATGTTATGTGTTTATGTAATGTTTAGGCCAATGAACGCAATAAAATGCCGCGCAGGCCTTTGTGTTTCGAGGTTCTGATATGGTGGCACTATAATTATAATGGGCGAGCTTTATGCTCATCATAAGTCAAACAAGCTGCTTGTTTTGTAAGTAGTAGTAATTATAAAAGGCTAATAAGGAGGATGAATAATTAGGTTCTAAGCAATAATAGTAATTTTTTTGGACTGAGCACTTCATCACTATGAACTAGGTGGTAGGTGGTAGCCATAGGACTAATTCTTCTGCGAGTGTCGGTCTGTGTTGGTACCAGCGCTTTGCTCGTGAACTACGCCGCCAAGCAGTAATGTGCAAGCTTTACTGTGTTCAGGTTTGATGAGCAGAGTTGTCAGTGAAATTACTGGGCTTATGAGACTTAATACCTAATGTCTCAGGATAACGAGCGCACTGCAGTGCCACGCAGGCCTTTGTGTTTTAAAGTTTTGAGTGGCACTGCAATTATCATGGGCTGGAGTTATACTTACCATCAGGCAAACGCCAGCATATCTCGTTATCAAAAACTATTAAAAAAAACAAAAAAGCTCAGGAAATTTTCTTAAAAATTTTACAATACCTACGTAATTATACATTTATTATATTTTTGTATATGTCGTCAATGCATATTTTATTTATTATAACATGTGAGGAAGATACATAATGTTTAATGACTGAACAGTGAACATAGAAACCGTCAAACACAGAAGAGTCACCTAAATTTCAGGTTTTTATCATTACTATTGTTTTAGGTTTTTCGTGTAAAAATACCTACTTAATTAAAAATGACTTTATTTACATAGCGTCCACAATAAATAATTAGAACACACAAATAAAGACGGTGGGACACTGGAAACTTTCACACAAAGTCAAATAATTTAATCGTCCTCATTTGAAGATATTGTTTTGTTCCGTTGTATTTCAACATACATCGGTACGTATGTTCGAAAATTAGTGACAGACATTTCTATTCTTTTTTTTCTATTCCTTTCCAGATCAAATGAAGAATTTTTGGAAGTAAAGCTTCTGTAGTGACCGTTTGTATGTGGGACGTAAGTCATTGTCACAGTTGTTTCTTCAATTCCCTCAGTAGTTGTCTCCGCCTTTTCTGTCGTTGTTGTCGTAGTCGCTTCGTTTTTCAATCTTATAATAAGAGTTGCCAAATCATTTTCTAAGCTATCTACTGATGTCCTTCTATTTACTTCTGTAGATGAAACTTGAGTTGTAGTATCCATAAAATTTAAATAATGTTCTGGAACTTTTGCGTCTTCTGCTCCAAATTTTATTACTTCGGGAGGATTGGTTGACCAAGAACTTAATTCAGAGCTAGCAGTATCTGTGTCAAAGAAAGGAATCATTGTTGTAACTTGTGGCAGCAAAGGAAGAGAAGGCTCTAGTCTTTCATGCAGTGAAATCACACCAGAACTTCCATCGTGGAATTCTTCAACTTGCCCTGAAGATAATTCAAACGGCGTTTCAGTTATGGGAGTAAATGTACTACCATGTTTAGTTGTAGTACTTGGTTCTGTTACAAAATCTGTTTTCTTCCTCATGTCAGTTTTGTCTTCTGGTGAGTAAACATTAACGTGTACAATCATTTTTGTAGCTTCATCTAAGTCTGGTCTTTGGGTTGTTTTTTCATCATACTTATTTCTCAGACTCTCTTCCATTTCCTTTTTCTTTTGGATTAAGTATTTAGGTTTCTTGTATCGATAGTAATTTCGCCTTATGGGTAAACTAGATTTTCGTCTAAACTGAAACCGAATAGGTTTAGATGTTGTTAAGTAAATTTTCTCTACAGGTGGATGACTTTTAACATCTTCTTGATTTTTAAATTCAGAGCTTGGACTTGGTTTGTAAGGAAATACATTTAACATGACACTGAATGACTTTGGTTTAGTACTTTGTTCTGGCGAATGGTATGATGCTGATTCAGTACTTTTTTCTGTAGAACTGTACAGTAAATCATTTGTTTTTACGTCAGCGTCGTTGATATTTTCTCTGCATTTAACACTGCTACATTTTTTTTTGTAGTTTGGTACTCTCTTAAACATAGGAATACTGGGGATCTTATCATCTATATAACTTGGAGTTGGAACAGGTGAAAATCGCCATTGTGTATCTGCTAGTAAGTTAACATCCCCAGGGCTATTTGGTTTGTAGTTGAACAAAGGGTCTGATTGATGGTTTGATTGATACGATTCCACTTTCTCCGAGCTTTGCTGCTGCATATCTGAGCCTTGCAATCGCTGATCATTATTGTGAGATTTGTCCATCATTGGTTCTACATAAACTCCTGAGAAAGCTATAGAAGCATGAGAACTTAAAGGTTTTGAATACATGTCACCCATTTTTGCATTAATTGTTGTCTCTAAATACTTTATGACTTGTCTAATATTTTGCAATCTTTGAGCGTTACGGTAACTATCTACCCAGCTTCTCGAGCCATATGTTTTACTAAAAGGAAGAGGAGTTGGACTTCTATATTCGAATATAAATGGTCTTGGACTGGTTCGTCTTATTTTATTCTGTCTGTATGTATTTGTAGTAAGGATTGGCCTCATAGTGGTTATCGATTTGTTATAGTGTTTTCTGTTAAGTGGTCTACTCATTTCAAGTAAAGGATCAATGTAGTTACTCTCTTGTAATGCATTGACGAGTAAAGGCATTCGTTCGAAATAATCTTGGTCGAATCCAAAATAGCTACGGTCGAGTCTATCTGCAAAAGGAATATCATTAATGATATGTGTGACGTCGTTAGTTCCGTTTACGCCTTTCTTTCTTTGTACTAAACTCCATTCTACTGCAATCGTATACTCGTAGATTAGTAGAATTACCTGAAACAAGTGATGAAATATTTATGAAATTATTGTAATGTGGCGTCTTTAATGTTTATCAAAATATGTGGAAACAATAAATACATAAATTAAATAACATTAAATTTATTTTTTTAGGTTTAGTTATACCTAATGTAAATCATAAAAATTGCTATTAATATTATAATCCTCCTCTAGTTGGTCTTCATGTTTCATAATATTATTATTATTATGATATTCCAAGTATACTGGTTTAGTATCAGGGATCATTGACTGCCACGTTTCTACATCCTTAGTTAAGTCTTCCCAATTAAAATAGTCATCTTCTTTTTTAGTAATATTACTTTTAGTTAATTTATATGGTTCTAAAGGTATTCTATATTCCGGTCGCCTTTCAATGTCTGGCAACTCCGCAGTACGATATTCTACATCATCTTCGATTGTACCAGATATTTGTTTCTCTTTGTAAGTGATGAGTTTCATCGATTCAGTTTTATTGTTTGAATTTGTGACTATTTTTTGTTTTACTTTGTTAGTTGTCATATTAGCCTTTAAAGTACTAATATTTTGGCTCCTTAGACTTCTGATTTCATTTTCTATCAAACGATAAACAGTTTTTTTGCTGCCATCTAAATGATTGAAACGTGATTCTTTCCGTCGGTCAATAGTAATATTGTCTAATTTTGAACTGTACATAACTGATTTTGATTTTTTGGGACTTGCGAATTTTTTGCCTAGGAAAGAAATTACATCATTTTTTATTAAACGATAAATTGTTTTCTTATCGTTTAAGTGACCAAAGTATGGTGCTCTTGGTTCTAAATTGTTTTTTTTAGGTGCAATTAGTAACTTAGTGGTATTGGTTGTTTGTACTATTTTATTTGAAGTCATCGGTTTTAAAGTGATGTTTTTAATTGTAGTGTTTAGTGAAAAGTTGTGATTAAAAAGATCTATTAATAATTTTGGTTCTTTTTTAGGCGTATAGGTTGATCTGGTCGTTTTGATATTATTTAAATTTCTAAATGTAGTGTCTATAATATATGGTTTTATTTCATTATTTGCTTTCGTATGTATTGGTTTTGTTTTCACTTCCACTATTTTGTAATCATCTACATTTGGATCAGTTTCAGTGGCATTCTTTGGCATAAATTCAGTTTTATCTACTTTTTTAGATACCACTGATGGTTTAGATTTATTTTTTGTTTGATTAATTTTAAATTCAATGTTATTTAAATGATTTAGTTTCATTTTGACTACACCAAGTTTGTTGTTTTTCATTTCATCAGAATCTACTTCACCAAAATTAGAGCCGTAAGCAATTTTTGTTCCATGAGTTTCCGGTTTTCTTATTAACTGTTTACTTTGAATTATATCTTGATATTTATTAAAGTAATTAGTTGGTTTTAAATTTTCATGTTCATTACTTTTTATTTCAATGTCGTTTGTTTTTATTATTGTAGGGTATTTGAAGGTTTTTTCTTCCAATGGACTGTTGATATTATTCGGAAGATAGGAATATGTCTTTGTAACTATATCATTTTGAAAAGAAAATGTTCCGGGTCTATAGCTACGGTCACTTGTGACTTGTTCGGTTGAAGTGGTTATAGGAGATTTCATTGTCCCTTTAGTAAAATGATCTAATAAATTTCTTGCCGTGGTCAGTTCCTCCAATAATGTTTCTTTTTTATCACAATCATGTATTAGTGTTTCTCTATGGCTTGTTTCTGGTAATAATTTGTGTATGCTCAAATATATTTTATGGAGCAGAACTCCCAGTTTCTTTAGACATTTACAACATACTTCATTATATTTTTTATATTTCTTGAGAGTTTCTGTTAATTTTCGATAGTGTGGCTTAGATTTTTGCGTTGAGTTTTCAAATGTAGAGGTTTTGACTGGAGGTGTTTCAGTGTGTTCTTCTACTTTTAGCATGTACGGCTTAGTAGAACGTATGTAAACTTTTTCACTTATCATTTTGTCAACATAATTGAATACCCTTTGGTAGTCTCTTATTTTACGTATTTTAGTATAATATTCAATATTTTTTGTTGGATTTTTGTAAAAAACCACTGGGGAAGTTTTATATTCAATTGCATATAGTTTTGTAGTTGGCATTTTGAACCAATTGGTAAATGTATTCTGTCCAAAGCTCTCTTCTGCAGTTTCCTCTTTGTCATAGGAAGGACTTGAGCTTGAATGATCTTCTAAAAGTTTTTCAAGAAAAACATTTTTTTTAATCGCCTTTATAAGTAATGGTAGTAATTTTAGAGTGGTTTTATCGATACTGCCTTTGGTTAGTTTCGAATTGAATGACGAGTCTTCAGATGTGTCGTTCATTAAGGTGAGCCAGTTGGATTTCAATGTGTTTTCTAGATTTGTTTCAGAGTTGAGGCTGAATTCGTAGATGAAAAATACAATCTGAAAGAAAAACGTAAATAATTAATAAATAAAATAAAACAAAATAAGACTAAACCATGTGAATTAAAATGATAACCTATTGCAAAAGTTTATTTTGGCAAACGGCCTCATAATAAAAATATTTTTTGTTAATATCCTCTAAACTAGAGGCTCTCGTTAGATTGATGGATCAGTACTCTCTAACACGGTACTTGTATTGTCAATTTGTCAGTCGATTCCTCACGCTGCAACTCTGACCACTGGCAGCTTAAGGTCTACTCCAATGCCAGCGGCATCCACATTTAGATTGTTCATATTATTTTGTATTTTATGGGTATACAAACATTAGTTTAAGAACATAAATACCTGCTGTGAATGATGAAATAAAATATAGTTTATTTTGTATAAGGTTAACGTTTGTTTACTTACCATTAGTGTATAGAATTAATTCACACAAAAGCTTTACATATCATATTTGGCGAGCGGCTTTAAAAATAATTTGGCGTCTAACGGCACGGCAAAATTTTATCGTCACGCATAGAGAGATGTCGTACGTCGATACAATTTTGTAATATGTAATTATAAGGTCTTTACTAATAAACAGAGTATAACGGTGGTATTGTTACACAATGTTTTGTCTTTGTTGTTCTTTGACAATTTGAAACTGTATCGAAAGAGACGAAGCATTGTGTAACTATTCAACAGTTATACAGAGTTTATTAGTAAAGCTGTTAATATCGTCACGACGTTATCGTTGACGGATAATTAAAGGCGCCGTCACGTATGGAATTGTAATCCGTACATTTGTTTTCCTATTGTATAGTGATGGTAAATCGTGCCGTGCCGTATGACGGTAAGTTATTATTTTAGAAGCGCCCATCAATACATTATAACAAACAATTAACAAATACGATAACGAAGATTTATAAATAAAATAATGTCTATTAAAATGATAATTTGAAGAAGCAGAACAAAACAGATAAAGAGACGATTTTAACATTAGAATCAATTTCTAGTTACTAAAAAAAAATAGGCTAAAGTTGTGTTGCATAAGATTTTCTTTATATAAAACCCTTAGCAGTTTTCTGTTTTTATTATTTCAGGTAGGTTTCAGGTTTTTTTTAGTTTGTCTTAAATATTATTAGTGTACACATACTACACTAATATCATAAGTACGAAAGTATGTTTTATCACCAGTGTGATGATCTCGATTTCTGTAGAAATCTCCACATGGTGTGAGTGAGTCCACAGACCAAAGGTAGCATCAAAATAACGCATCTCTCTAAAATTTTCATATATTTTCATGTATCTATAGTCTCCAAAATATGTCAAATTAAACGTAACACAGCAATAGAATGCAATTTATTCGGGGCTCGTTTCAGTTACATAAACGACATAAACGTGTGTAAAGTTACTTTAGCACTTTTAGTTGCATTATTAAGTACAATCAGCATCGATGTTTATGAGTAATAAAAACATAATGGCAGCCAGTACATGTAAGGCAGAAGATTTGTAGACATATTAACGGAATCTCTACAATATTTATTGAGACATTACGTTTGCCATTACTCAATGTTTTAAAATAATGTGTGACGATTGTTTTATTAAAGTGTTTCAGCCTATCCAACCTATATTTTATACATATTACAACGAGTAGTGTAGGCCGGCCGCCCACCTACGACTACCACCAACGATTGTCAAAACCACATGCAGGTAGCGTTTGGATGCAAGAGGCGAGTAGGTAGTCGATCCAAGTTGCGTTCTATGGGGGAGGCCTATGTTCAGCAGTGGACGTCTGCCGGCTGATGATGATTATGATATTACTTTAATTAGCTTTTTGTTGAACGATACAATGAAATGAAAATGGTATACATTATGACGGCAAATTTACCGTGGTTATTTTTAATTGATGAGCTCCCGATATTTGAACACTGTTGTAAATATAATACCTATTCACAGGTTAATATCCTGTTTTAATGTATAAAGTTACGAAACAACCGCGATAGCTTAAAACTGAAATGATAATAATAATACAAATTTTCTAGACACATGTATTAAAATCGTGTTAATATTTTAATGGGATGAGATGAAAAACCTTTTATTTTAATCCATCTATAACGTTAGACTGATCGTCTTTATGCAGGTATAAAATAATTAAAGGACATTTCGATTAAAAACCATACAATTAACAATAAACACTTACACACATGATCTTAGCGTTTGTTGGTTTACATACAGTTATAGTCTTGCTTTCTGCTTTCTTGTTTTATCGCAGTAATGTGCGTCAACGAGCGTGACGTCGCACGGCATGCGGCAGTCTACTGGGATAAATTTATAGCATGTTTGGTATGTAGGCATGTCGGTGATGGCGAGACAAAATCGACAGGGGAGAATTCGGGAGTAACGATGATCTTTTCAGAAACATTTATATTTTTTATGTTATTTGGTAACGAGACGAGCTGGTCGTTGGCGTGATGGTAAGCATAACGCCAGCCCATAACAAATGCAGTGCCACCCAGAACTTTGAAACACAAAGGCCTGCGCGGCACTGCAGTACGCTCGTTACCCTGAGACATTAGGTATTCAATCTCATAAGCCCAGTAATTTCACCGGCTACTCTGCTCATCAAACCGGAACACAGTAATGCTCGCACACTACTGCTTGGCGGCAGACTTCACTCACAAAGCGGTGGTAACATCCCAGACGGACACTCGCAGAAGAGTTAGTCCTACCGCTAACTAAAACATTTATATACATTTTGAAGCGTATTTGACTACTACCTCGACTGATCTTAAGCGACGTTATGATGTTCTTTTTAAAAAAACCTAAGATCACATGTTACCATAACTGAAGCGAATAAATTACTTTTGAATTTGAATTTTTGAATTTGAATTTGACGATGTGATTGAAGATGGTGAATATGATAAACCTTGATTAGAACTGGTTCTCAAAAGCAGCTGCTGGAACACGTCGATAGATGCTTGGCCGCAGGTTTTCTTGTCTACTTGCAGGTCTACTTGTGGGAAGTAGCTCCAGGAGAGCTCTAGAAAATGCTCTACGACAGAAAGCAACAGTTAAGTATTATTTGTTTTAAAAAGTAAATTTAAATATTTTGGGTTATATTAGGCCCATACACAACGTTTTAAACACTTTCCCGAAATCAGTCAACATCCGAATTGTGATCTTGTGAATGCATTACAGGGCAGCGGAAGGATAGCGTATTTCAGGAAATCAATTAATGACAAATTATACCTATTACCCATTTTTCTTTAGAAAAGCTGGCAGGAAGCCTCACGCCGTTTTTGTCAATAAAAAACGCAATAGCGATGACTGTTTACTAAATAACAGACACAAAAACTCTAACAATGCAGCAATGGGCGGTTTGTAAACACGCCGGTGTGAAACAATAACATATTATGTTTGGACAACAAAGAAAGACCTGCTTTACATTGAAATAAACTGATGATGCCGCGTTGTGGCCCGCATGAACTTGTGGTTCCAAATTCTGCAGTGCGCTGTAATTGTTGCCTGGCACTTCTCATCGACTTGATGACAGTCCAAGGCAAGGCAAGGCTTCATCATCATCAACTCCCGGAAAAAGTCAACTGCTGAACATCGGCCTCCCTCCCCCATGAAGAGGGGATTTTGCCATAAAAAAAACACCCATGGCAGGCAGACTCTCAGCGATGTTGATAGAGATAAATGCTGCTGCGCATTCCCTGGGTATCCGTTAGCCGGTTCCTACAGCACCCACGGGAAGAGGGGGGTGGTATACCTACATTTCTTAGCCGGGTCCACAGATGAATCAAAATATATAGGTATATCCCAGCATTATTGTAAAAACCGTCAGTTTATAGTCAAGCGTAAAATTAAGGTTGAAAATGCCGATGCGTTGGGTTTTAGTTGAACGTTATTTCGTATTTTTTATTGAATAAAGAAAAAAAAGCGCCATAAAATTTCAATATTTTTACATACGCCTTCAGATGATTAAATTTCCTTTCTTTTCGTTACACAAAATATGATAGTTACCTCTCAAAATATTGAGCACTTTGTCAAAGAAAAGAAGTTTGTCGGGATTTTTTTGCGATTTTTTACAAGATTCTGAGCCATTTTTAAACATATTTTATAGATAAGTCTTTTCTATAAACACTTGGCTTCTATAAACACTTCTATAAATACTTGTACTTATTTTGCTTGTAATATATATGGAAACGGAGATTTGTGTGACGAAAAAACTGGACGTTTTGTTTCAGAGAGCGCCTTATAAAAGACATCAAAGCGTGCGTCGAAAAAATATGTTTTTGTAAACTAAACATAAACGTAAATAGTTTTATTTGTTTAATTATTAATTCTACTGTTTTCAGGTTTAGAGAGAGTGGTAAATAAAACCACGGACGTATGAGACATGATCACTGACGAGCAGGATGCAGTGCCACCAATAACTTTTTGATCCAAAGATCTGGGTGGCAGTGCCACAGTGCCATCGCCAAACAGAAAAAAAATATTCCGTAGCATACTTATGAATTTGGTAGCTGATTTAACTAGCCAAGTATCAATAAGTTCCTGGGCCCATTTTAGCCATGCCTTCGGGGGACTTACAAGTTTCTACCTACACTTGGACTGTCCATTTACTCCATTTACTGTTTATATACGAGAACGATTATAATTATTACATTCCTTCTCTGCCTATATCAAGAAACCCTTGGCATGATAATGTAACTGTAGTATTTAGTAATAACTTAAGGTTATTACTAAATACTCATTTTTAGGACCCGTCACACTTTGGATGTTCTTCGTAAAATCTAATGTATTTTAAATACTATCACGGTGTATTCAAATACAAACAAAATACTTTCAAAGTATAATCATAAACGTCACAACGTGCTTTTTTTTGTACTATTTGATTATGAGACGTTTGCCTGATATTAAGCTAGGCCTGCGCGGCACTGCACTGCGGTCGTTACCCTGACCGTTCCGTGGACTTAGTTTTATAGCGAACGAGTCAATAAAACCCATGATTAGATACTCACCATGTTACCACAAAAAACAATTTTAGACGCCTGTTTAGCTATACACTGTCTAAAGATAAACGTCTTAAATGATTAGAAATGTCACAACAGAATTGACTTTTATAGCAGTTAGACACTACTTTAACCAAGGTTTGTGGTTGCTCATATTTAAACAGGCGACTAAGGTATGTTTAGGAGCTAAACGCGGTTTAACTCAGGTTTAGGGTGTGATTAATTTTTCGTGGTAAGACCGTTAAACATTTCACAAAAGTAGTCACAACACGAAACAAAAACGTCATTAGTACAAAACTTTGTAGTCAATTAACGATCTTAAATCAAAATAAATACAGCACACAAAATACTTACTATGACAACAGTAACAGTGATTGCTGTAGAAGCAGCAGCACAAGCGCATCCTTGCCTGATCTGCCGTTTTCTCGACAGTTTTAGGAACTCTTCCGTTCTCGCATCGATGGTTCTGTACAACCCGAACTGACGAATTCTCGAGCTGTCGTCCGATATGGAACTCTCACTTGACATGTTTATGGTCACATCACTGGTATATCACTAATGATTGATCCTTGAACACCTTTGCTAAGATTCTTGGACTTGTTTCAGTGCGTTTTCGTTTTTTCTGGGACTTTGCTAAATTATTTCGTTGCGTTTTTGAGATATTAGCGCTGATTTCTTCTAGATCTCTTTCAAAATTTCTTCAAAATCCCTTGCCCAATAATGGATAATGCGGGCGCAAAATGATTTCTTTGCTTGGCCACTGCTTGCGGCCGCGCAGGGAAATGTGGCTGATTCTTCGTGTGTGAGCGAGAGTGTGTTTTTCCTCGAGATAGTTGATATTATTGTAGTGATGGTGTGATTAACTTGAGTAGACGTTTCGGTATCGACAAAATTTACGCGAAATCCACTACGGGGTAGACAGATAGGTGAGAAGATAGCGTTTTGTCCCATTCTTGCAAGGACGGTTTATTATAACCTAGGTCAAAATACTACACATTAAGGGCTATTTATTCATTAATATTTTTCAACGGTTATTTTGTACTTTATAAATTTAAATCGTTGTGTACACGTTTAATTGGGACTTTATTTTTAAGCATTTTAGCATACTTAGTTCTCTACTTTTGTTTTAATATAATTTCGTATCAGTATTGCGCAAAAACATGTTACAAATATAAGCAATCTGTTTCATTTAAGATGATGTTAAATCCTGTACTTTTTACCTTCTTCAAGGATATAACTGAAAACGTGCCATTCAACGTGGCAATGCGGCCAGCATTTTGGGAACGTTGCCTACTGGTAGCGGATTATTAGATTAAGATTGTAATTAAATTATGTAGTGTGTATTTTATTTAGTTATTTTAGTTTATGTTGTTTACTTTTTCTGTTATTTATTATTCAACAATATTTAATAAATTAATCCTAACTGAAAACCCCCTTCTTAACTAACTTCGTAGTATTGCAACAACGCCATGCGCCAAAGCATTACAATCATTCATAAAATATGATATATCCATGAATTAATATAAAACATATTTTTTTATCATAATCCGTACTATTACAAATGCAAAAGTAAGTTTGCACGTTTGTTGGTTTGTCCTTCTTTCACGCAGCAACGGAGCAACGGATTGTCGTGATTTTCGGTATAGATTATGGACCGGAGAGTAACTTAAGCTTCTTTTTATCCAGTAGAAATGCACGATCCCTGTGGGAACGCTAGTAATATTTAATCTACAAAAACTATCGATAGTGGCACGTCACTAGCCGCCATAGAGCGCGAGCGCAAGGCACTGGAGCGTACTGAACGGACATCGGCCCCTACCACTAAATATTCCAAGACAAGTGAAACTACACCTTAATGTGGTACAACGACGTACGTAAAACCAAAATATTATGCTATATTGCGAATTATGATGTATATACTATTACTCGTATAATATGTAAGAGGCATAATGTTCAGTTTGGTGATGGGTCATGTGTTTGAAAATGATGCTATAATTGTAGTGGCAGGCGCTTTATTACGCCGTTTAGGTTCGTAACGAGACTTTCAAGTATATTTTTTTATATAACGACCATATATTTTGTATTTAATGTACAATGATACATTTTAACGACACCGTATAGCTAATCGTTTTTTAAGACGACACACCAGCTGTTCAGCCATGTTTTAGTAAATCTTTATTATAATATAATTATAATAAGCACACATCGAGAAATTAAACCCTATGTTATAAAAATACTAGCTTCTGTCCGCGGTTTTCACCCGCGTTCCCACAGGAACCGTGCATTTTTCTGGGATAAAAAGTAGCCTATGTTACTCTCCGGTCCATAACCTATATCTATGCCAAAAATCACGTCGATCCCTTGCTCCCTTACTGTGTGAAAAAAGGACAAACCAAAAAAAATCAACAAACCAACAAACCAACAAATCAACAAACGAACAAACGCACTTTCGCATTTATAATATTAGTATGGAAGTTTGGAAGTATGAATTGCAACCTTTTTCGTAAATAAATAATTTTGTGATTGATTGATTGAGTTACCATCACCTATGATAACCCAGTACAATCGGGGCATTGCCGATGCGTTGCCTCCTTCAAAATTCTTTTGACCCAGCTCTGAAAAAAACCTTTGGAAAGTGCTCAAGTGTTCACCTTATTACAAAGCTTCAAACTATGCATAGTAAATTATTCAGGCATAACTCACTCACTTGATCATAAGTGACACAAGTGGTTAACTGGTTAAATAAAGGTGTTGAATCCTAGGAAAGAATTGGCTCTGAAGTACGGTTTCAACAAAATGATAAGTGCTTGGAGACACATTTTCAATTTGAGAGTCGTCAAATTACTAGAAAATTTACGGTTATGGTAAGCTATAACAAGGGCTATTGTTGCATGATGTTTCCTTTCAGGATTCGTTCCTTCGACCCACCGATCGATGGGCGAAAGTCTGTAATTTTTTTTTCATATTGGTAACGAGACGAGCTGGTCGCTTACCTGATGGTAAGCATAATGCCGGCCCATAACAATTGCAGTGCCACTCAGAACTTTGAAACACAAAGACATAATGCTTGCACATTACTGCTTGGAAATAAATTATTGCTATTACAACAACAATGTATATAAATCAACGTCTAACATCGATTGCATCCTGATCACAATAATGTTTGATTTATTAGCATTAACTTTCTATCATTATATATTCTCACATTTCGATGCACAATATTGATAGCAAGAAAATTTTATGATGAGTAATCAATTTTAATTACCGTATTTTACTTCAGATTTCCTCTTCATGTAGAACGAGTATCAGTAGCATTTTTTATTGTAAAGCAGAGCCAAGCGTAAGACCACCTCGATTCAGTAACAAAAGTAAATAAAAATAAAAGTAGTAGTTATGAATGCAAAAGTTTAAAACGATCGTCACTTAGTTGTACTAAATATCTGAGTCATAGGCATTTTTTTTATGTTATTTGGTAACGAGACGGGCTGGTCGTCTGCCTAATGGTAAGCAGAACGCCGGCCCATAACAATTGCAGTGCCACTCAGAACTATGAAACACAAAGGCCTGCGCGGCACTGCAGTGCGCTCGTTACTCTGACACATTAGGTATTAAGTCTCATAAGCCCAGTAATTTCACTGGCTACTCTGCTCATCAAACCGGAACACAGTAATGCTTGCACACTACTGCTTGGCGGCAGACTTCACGAGCAAAGCGGTGGTAACAACCCAGACGGAAAAAAGTGTTCATTTTGGCAGGTGTAGTGTCAAAAACGAAAACAATATGTAACACTACAAATATTTAAAATATTATCATTTCAAATACCTAATAGAAACAGCTTTCTTGGGGCTTAAAAGTTTTGAGGGCTGGCCACTGGCATAAACCAGAAGAAGATAAAAAAAAAAGATTAAAGTGGATATGAACACCTTCCTTCCTCTTTTCTTAGTAGGTAAAAAACAGACATCATTAAGAATCGGAATTAGAAAGAACATCATCATGTCTGCGGACTCAATGATGAAGTTAATGCTTTTATAATTGCTGAGACTTTTTCTTGTTGGATGAAAGGTCAATGGAAACCACCAACTTTCTGAGATTAGGATGATTTAGGTAAATTATTGTTAGGCACGACAGAAATTCTGCTTAGTAGATTTTGCGTCTTGGGACAATTTCTATTCGAACTCATCTCTGTATGCTAGCACCAGTGGAAATAATATTAGAAGTAGTCTATTTTATGAGTTGAAATTTTAGAGTGAGTCTTGTTCGCAAGTGATGCTGCTGGAATAAATCGATAAGTGCTTGACGATAGGTTCTCAAAGGATTTTAGCGAGTCAGGAGAGATCTATAAAATGCTTTACTCACTATCCCCTAATCCTTCTTATTATATCTATGAATGCCCAAGATTTACCTTTAAGACTCATGGTTTTGAATTGTTGGCATCGACCCCTTACGTCTTACGAAACTTTATTCGATCAATCTATCAAGTTTACTAACTCACGGGAGATGTGCTGATTACTTTTTTATGTTATAGCAACGGAAAAGTTCCTAGCTCATAATGTACTCGTATCAAGTCTAGATTATGAGCTAAGGCCTTCGACTACCTCATCGTTGAAGATTAAGGCGTAATTCAAACTATAACTAATAAACTCATGTTTTTTAAAATATATGGAATCACGCGTTACTTTGCGGAAGTCCATTATAAATAAGATACTTAATGTGGGTAACTTATAGTTTTAATTCCGCGATAAAGAATGTCTAATGGCCTAAGTTTGATCCATACTGAATATAACCAAAAGTAACGCGTGACGCTGGCCAGTGAAATCTGGGTTAGTTCGTTGTCCAGCGTCACGCGTTACTAATGTTTTTTTTTTCTTATTCCACACATACCTACATCCAAAAATAGGGAAACAAGCTTTATGCTCACCCTAAAATTTTGCCTCAGCCGGATACTCTGAACCCTTCGCTTTCCAGACAACTTAGCCAAGGAGCCCCTTATTTCAAAATCGTTGAATTTCATTATTACTTTCTTCTGTTCTCATAAATTCATGTGGACTCAATTGAAGCGTAACGTTATGAATGCACGCCTCTTTATTGTTGACAATGATGCATTGCGTCGATGAAGAATTTAATACTCTTCCTTATGCGAAAGTTGAGATTGTTATTTAAGTTCACCATTCGCGAACGCTCCACTCCACAGCTTTCCACGCAAACATTCCAAAAACCGTGCGTGTGTGGGGAAACTCAGATGTACGTGGAGTAATAGAAGTGTTGGATTGTGTGTTGTTAGTGGTAGGACTAACTCTTGTGCGAGTGTCGTCTGGGTTGTTACCACCGCTTTGCTCGTGAAGTCTGCCGCCAAGCAGTAGTGTGCAAGCATTACTGTGTTCCGGTTTGATGAGCCGAGTTTCCAGTGAAATTACTGGGCTTATGAGACTTAAACCTAATGTCTCAGGGTAACGAGCGCACTGCAGTGCCGCGCAGGTCTTTGTGTTTCAAAGTTTTGGGTGGCACTGCAATTGTTATGGGCCGGCGTTATGCTTACCATCAGGCAAACGACGAGCTCGCCTCGTTACCAAATAACATAAAAAATAAATAAAGAAAAAAAATTAACAAGGTTCCAAATCCGATATTCCACAACATTAAAACTCGTTGTGTACGGCCTATACAATGATCCATTTCACGCGTATTTGGCAGTATTCGAGACACAGAATGACCGAAAAATGGAGCGATGGCGTGCCCAGAGTGACCGTCTGTGTGCTCTAAAACTGGACCATTATTTCAGTGAATCCACGACGCTCGGAACAATGGACTTGGGGTGATAATTAATGTCCTTCTAGTAGTTGTATCATCTAAATTAATTGTTATACGAGCCAGATAACAACTAAAATAAAGCATAAAATTATTTTTAATTATTTATTTTCATATTTTTTTACAATCTTATAACATAAAATTAGTTTAAGGCAGTGTTGTCCACGTATCGCATTTTTGAGTATTTACGTTACAAATTAATTAAAAATACATGATTATCACTAGTAATGGTAACCATAAAACGGTAGAATACCTATTCATTAAACATATACATATAAAAATCGTTAAACTTATTAACAAACAAATTGTTTGCTATCACACTCCTAAACAGTTTGGTATCACAATTTTATGGCATCTTAGGGTGTACCTACTGAATTCGATTGCACCAAAATAGTAAGTTTGTCTACATAATATTATATTACATAATAATTAGGTATCTTAGATTTTCTCACAAAGTAATATTATACAAAGATAGACTTTATATAAAATAATTTGGTCTTGTAAGTATATATTTTATGTCTAACCAAAAATGTTTATAACTATTTTTCTAAGATTTCTCATTTGTTCGTCTTTGCTAAACGTAAAAAGGACTGTTTTTGTATTGTACAGTTACAAAAATAAGGAATTGTTTTTTTTTTAAATTTGACAATCATATTAAGACAAATATTTGTGTGTTGTTGATTTTAAAATTTGGCGCAATCGATCGTCAAACAAACTTAAAATATGAATGGAACCAAGGGTCGGTCGTAGTAATACCCCTCTTCTTTAACGAAGGGGGGACGAGTTGGCGCGGGCGTTACTGGAGGGAGGTACTCGGGAGCGTTTGTCGTATACACGGGCTGCCTGGTTGTTTGAGGGGGTACGTAAATGGGAGGTGAATAGGGCCGTGGAGTTGATTGAGGAGGTACGTAGACTGGAGGTGAATAAGGTCGTGGAGTTGATTGAGGAGGTACGTAGACTGGAGGTGAATAAGGTCGCGGAGTTGTTCGGAAAGGAACGTAGACTGGGGGTGAATAGGGTCGTGGAGTGGTTTGGGGAGGTACGTAGACTGGGGGTGAATAGGGCCGTGGAGTTGTTTGGGGAGGTACGTAGACTGGGGGTGAATAAGGACGCGGAGTAGTTTGGGGAGGTACATAGACTGGGGGTGAATAAGGCCGCGGAGTTGTTTGAGGAGGGACGTAAACTGGAGGTGAATAGGGTCGTGGAGTTGATTGAGGACGGATGTATACGGGTGGAGATGATGGAGATGGCGTCGGTTGCGGGTAATAAGTAGGTCGTGTTGGTTGTGCAGTGGGGAATGTGAATGGGATTTTCGG
The DNA here is from genome assembly GCA_907269065.1 of Crocallis elinguaria. Lineage (NCBI taxonomy): Eukaryota > Metazoa > Arthropoda > Insecta > Lepidoptera > Geometridae > Crocallis > Crocallis elinguaria. The sequence goes on along the minus strand of OU026079.1, from coordinate 1,072,031 downwards.
AGTGGGGTAGTTGTAACCCGTTGTTCTTGTGTTGTCTAAGATAGTGGAGTAAGTTGGTGGAAGGGTGGGGGGCCTTGTTGGTGGTGGTGGAGGTGGCGGTGGTCGTCTAGTAGTTGGTGGTGGTGGAGGTGGTGGTGGTCTTGTTGGAGGAGGTGGAGGAGGAGGTGGCCTTCTAGTGGTTGGTGGGAGGTAGGTGGGAGGAGGTGTCGGTCTTGTGGGAGGAGGTAAATAAGTCGTAGGAGGTCTAGGTCTGGGCGTAGTGGGGAATGTGAACGGAATTATAGGAGTCGGGTAAGTGTAGCCAGTAGTTCTAGTCACATCAAGGATTGTGGAATATGTCGGATATGTAGGGGGTCTGGTTGGTGGTGGAGGTGGAGGTGGTGGCCGCCTTGTGGTTGGTGGTGGAGGTGGAGGGGGTGGCCGCCTTGTGGTTGGTGGTGGTGGAGGTGGTGGTGGTCTAGTAGGTGGTGGTGGTGGAGGTGGACGTCTTGTTGTAGGAGGCAAGTATGTCGAAGGAGGGAATGGCCTTCTAGTTGTGGGTGGGAAAGTGAACGGGACCTTGGGCGTGGGATAGGTATAGCCAGTTGTTCTGGTGACGTCTAGAATGGTAGAGTAGGTTGGTGGTCTGGTTGGTGGCGGAGTAGGTCTCCTAGTAATTGGTGGCGGTGGTGGTCTCGTAGGTGGGGGTGGCGGAGGTGGTGGTGGTCTTGTAGGTGGTGGAGGTGGTGGAGGTGGTGGCCTTCTAGTTGTAGGTGGTAGATAAGTCGATGGTGGAAAAGGCCTAGGGGTCGTTGGTGGCCTGGTGGGGAAAGTGAAAGGAATCTTTGGTGTAGGGTAAGTGTAACCAGTAGTTCTGGTCACGTCAAGGATTGTTGAATACGTTGGATATGTTGGGGGTCTAGTTGGTGGAGGTGGTGGTGGAGGCGGTGGTCGCCTCGTGGTTGGTGGTGGTGGCGGTCTTGTTGGAGGTGGTGGAGGAGGGGGTGGTCTTCTGGTGGTTGGTGGGAGGTAGGTAGGGGGTGGTGTCGGTCTTGTGGGAGGAGGTAAATAAGTCGTAGGAGGTCTAGGTCTGGGCGTAGTGGGAAATGTGAACGGTATTATAGGGGTCGGGTAAGTGTAGCCAGTAGTTCTAGTCACGTCAAGTATTGTGGAATATGTCGGATATGTAGGGGGTCTGGTTGGTGGCGGTGGAGGTGGAGGTGGTGGCCGCCTTGTGGTTGGAGGTGGTGGCGGCGGTGGTGGTCTTGTTGGAGGTGGCGGTGGTGGAGGTGGCCTTCTGAAAAGTGGAAACATTTCATGATTAATAATCAATCCAAAAACATTCGCTTAAGTCTGATATCGTGAAGTATGTTTGAAGGAAGTTAAAGTTCTACATAATTATATCCTAGTAGTGCAGGATAGCTGGGCATCTTCGAAAGATTTATCCCTCCCTAGACGGCAACAAAAAATAAGCAAATTTTACATTTTTTTGGCATGTATAAATGATTTGTCATAAATATTGACTATCAGTTGGTGAATAAAAGGGAGGAGGCTTAAACCACGAACTGAACGTTCTGAACATGAACTGTCTGTCGAAGTTCCAGTACCGCTATCTTGCTTAGACGTTTACCACCAGACGAACGACAGTCTCATCTCGTCATTAAGTGTGAAACCCACCTGGTTGTAGTCACAGGTGGCAGGTAAGTTGTTGGCGGTCGCGTCGGTGGCGGTGGCGGTGGGGGTGGCGGCCTTGTGGGTATCTTAAACGGTATTATCGGCTTGTCGTAGATGTAGCCCGTCGTTTGTGGCACGGGTGGTCTGGTCACTGCAACCTGAATTTTAAAACATTGGTGGTAAGTAATCTGAATACAATGATACACAGCAGCGAATACAAACTTTAGTGCCTCGTAATCAGTCAAGTTTGTTCACGGTACGCCCAATTGCCCAGCAAGTATTTATTCAATGCTTCGTTGTATAAATGGCTAACAGTTACACCAATAATTATTATTATCTTAGACCATAACTTAACTGTAACAGTAATAGTTGGTCATACCATGTTAAGTTTAATTAACGCATAGAGAAGGAACTTTTTACCAGAGTCCAAAGTGTGGCGTGTTTTATGTTTTTTAGGCTATCAGCGTCTAGAAAATGAAGTGAGTACGAATAAAGTGAGTACAAAGGTATGTCAATAAAATTACCTGTGTCACCGATGGTTGTGGCTCCGGCGGTGGGAAAGGCACCTTCGGCTTCGGGTAGAAGTACCCATCTTCATCGAGGTTCGCGTCGATCGGCGCCCCGAAGACGGCGTAGTTCTGGTTGGAGTTGTACTGAATGGCCCGCGGGGACCTGTCCGCCCTGCACGTGTGGTACACGCACAGAAGGACCACTGCTATATGCAGTGACAGCCTCTGGAAAAAGAACAGAAGATGCAGTGAGTACAATGTTACTAGTCCAGTTAAAACAAGGGTATACGTTCTCATGGCGCTCATCAAGTTCTCAAGGCTTTTGTATTGAAATAAGGTTGAAAATAGCGATGCGTTTGCTTTCAGTTGAATGTTATTTCGTAGATTTTATTTAATTAAGAAAAAGAGACACAATAAAGTTTAAATATTTTTACATGTCTTTAGATGAGTAAATTTTCTTTTCTTTTGGTTACAAAAACATGTTAATTGTCGCTAAAAATATTGAGCATTTCGAGGCAAAATAAATTTTCAGGGTCTTTTTTGTGATTCGGTTTACAAGATTCTGGGCCCATTTCTATATATTATTTTATAGATATGTATGTCTTTTTTATAAACACTTGGCTATACATCTGTATTTTTTCTTTCTAGTAACATCTATGAAAACGGAGATTTGTGTGACAAAAACAGGAATTTTTTGGACGTTTTGTTTCTAAACCAAGTTCTCATGATCAGAGTACAAATTCCCAAACCTAGTTTATGTTTGCTGTTACGTATAAAATAGATCAAACCAGCGGTTCGCGAAGTATTCAGAGCTAGCTTTGACAGCAGATGCTCGTTTAAAATAATCCAAAGTTTAAGTATGAACATTAAACCTCGGTTCATGAGTTAAAACGAAATCTAAACCTAAAAATATATCTGGACTGTCCAACCAATTTTGGTCATTATAATATATTCATTGGAGATAACTTTTTTCCTTTCTTTGTACAAAAACGAAACCCACGTTTATCCAAGAATATACGAGTAATTCAAATCACAAACTGAAAAAATTCTTTGATTTTTGATCAGGGTACCGAAAAGAGAGAGACAGGACGACCACTTTTTAAAATTTAGAAACTATCCAAAATCTCTAATACCATGCGTATTTTTCTGAATATAATTTATGATTTTCTAAACAGTCAAAACATTCGCAACCCTATGATAAAGGGTTATCTACTCGTTACGCCACACCCTATATAAGTAGCTAATTTCCAAAATGGGTCAAGGTCAATGACCGAAAATGCCAAAACGTTTTTAAAAACTATTACGACACTGTATTTAAATGATAATTCGGTTCAAAGGTCACAGAATAAAACAGTAGTGACCTAAACACCGTTAAAACTACTTCGTCACGACACTTTATAACACATATTTGCTGAACAAATACAAATATTTGCTTACGAAGCAAAATGTATAAGCCTGTACAATTGTGAGGACAAATATTCAATATCTATACCCTATTGGTTGCACTTCATCGTTCTTGTGCAAGGTGTCAAAGAAACCTTGTGCTGTGGTTATGTCTTTCTTTGGGGTAGCCATGACCATAATTCTTTCGAATAGATTCTAAGAGATTAGTGATCATTTCTCAATGTGGATTATGGTAAACCTCGGCTTACTTAATGTGGATATAAATACCTGATGGGACTTTAGTAATAATGGTCTATACTTTGCCATAATATTATGTTCAATGCAAACTGTGTAATAAAATTTGGATGATTTACGGTATAATAAAGCGTATTGAAGATTTGGTCCAATTTTCTTTCAGTGAAATTACTGGATGTCTCAGGGTTACGAGCGCGATGAAATATCACGTAGGATTTTGTGTTTGGTACTGCAATTGCTATGAGCTGGTGTTATGTTTACCAGCAAGTTAGTGGCCTGATAAAGTTTTTTAGTTAGGGAAATCATGAATATAATAAATACATGGGTATAATATAGGTCTACACTTGAGTTATCTTTAGGCTTATAATGGCTTGTAGATTATCTAACTTTTTAGCTAAGTAGTAGTACCAACGTAGATACTAATTAAAAAAGGCATTAAAGTATATGTACTTAATAGAACAATACTACATAGGTCCAATATAGAAATAAAGATTATACAGATAATATTGTCTGTGAGGCAGTGAGAAATTTGAAAAAAATATGTTCTTTCATAATTTTTACCCGGTCACGATAAACATTTTGAGAATATTTGTTAATTTGCGTAAATAACAAACAGTTAGGCTTTTTTTAATGTCTTAGTTTAGCTTTGAAATTAAACCAAATTTAAATAAAGTTACTTATTTAAAACGTGTGACAGTGCTTACATTATGCTACCGATACTTAAATTTGATTTAGTTTAAAAGCCAAAGTAAGACATACAAACTAGTCGAATTGTTTGTTGTTTAAGCAAATTACAAAATATTCTCAAAATTTTTATCTTGACCGGGTAAAAATTATAAAAGAACATATTTTTTTCAAATTTGCCTCACCTCATGGACATTCCAACTTTTTATTTTTTACTCTACAAGCTCCAGGTCGCGCACCCTTTTTTGCTAATTAAATTATATCTTGCAAATTTTCACATCACATCATTAAATTACATACTCCGAAGGCATAATTATGATGACATACATACAAAAAAATTACTTTATATAAATACTTCTTCTCATTCCATTCCACATTCCACCATAAGCACATTCACTTTAAAACAGATTAACTCATACAATCACATTACACTAAAGTCATATTTTTCATATTTTTGTCAAAGTCCAATGTTTATTGCAGAAAACTTTAAGAGAATATTAGTTTGCGACAAGTTTTATACATTGCTGCGAATTTATCAGTAGGCGAAAAACATCTCATAAAGTTCCAATTAAATATTGATTAGTGTCTCATCTATAAAAATCGGCCTCGTTTTACATCGAATCGAGTGGAGATTAAACAATTAACATAAATACAGAGTGGCCACAACATGCCTGACAGATGAAATATATTTTGAAGAAGAAGCACAAGGCATTCCGGTTGGCGGAATGCAGCGTGGAGCATCGCGTATGTCGCAAGTCAAAGGCGAGAGATAAGGATAGAATCCTGCTTGGAATACGGCATAGACTTTGTACAGCAAGGTTGGTTGTAGTTTAGTCTAAGCTTATAGCAAATCCCGGGCAGATAAAATCGAATGGTCGGCCTCGTGAACCTAGGTGGATTATCTACCTGCAAGGAGGTAGTTCACCGGAGGGTCTAAACAAACAGCGTTACCATTCACACAGCACAGATTTTTCATTTTTGTTAAAAAACGGACTATTCACGTCAACAGGTAATATATACTATTATTTTGATAATTATCCACGTTTTTAATTTTGTTCCTAAGAAACGTCTAAAAACAGTAAAATTATATTTATAAACAATGAAAGTTTTTTTTTTATGTTTTTTGGTAACGAGACGAGCTGGTCGTTTGCCTGATGGTAAGCATAACGCCGGCTCATAACATTTGCAGTGCCACCCAGAACTTTGAAATACAAAGGCCTGCGCGGCACTGCAGTGCGCTCGTTACCCTGAGACATTAGGTATTAAGTCTCATAAGCCCAGTAATTTCACTGGATACTCTCAAACCGGAACACAGTAATGCTTGCACACTACTGCTTGGCGGCAGACTTCACGAGCAAAGCGGTGGTAACAACCCAGACGGACACTCGCAGAAGAGTTAGTCCTCCCACTAACAGTTACTCCAAAGGATTTGCGCGCCTAATATTTTAGACAAAAATGACGTTGCAAGATAGAAATTCTTAAAATTCAGCGATACTTTTTAAAGTTTAACGGAATAAACGTAAATATTGAATAAAAAAAACTCTATACGAGCAGTGTCGTTTATTATTATTGCACCAACCATAAGTAGGTATTTCTTATCAAGATCTTTCTTGTCAATTTTAATGTTGCGAAATAAAGAAAATGGCTTACATTTCCATTTTTGATAGTTAATACACTTTTTCAAAGATTTTCATGTAGTAGCTAGTAAAAATGGTATTCATGGTTCATATAGCGTCATTGATTGATAACTATCGTCTATAAACCAATGTCATGGCTACGCTGCTGCTATTTGTGGGTTGGACTTATTTTATTACTATCTATATCTATACAATTAAATAAAATTGCTTTAAAAAAGCTACGAACCGACTTCAGTGACAAAGTACTGATCCGATTATGATGAAATTTCTATGGGACCAAATATCCTTTCAAATAAAAAAAGAATTTTTCACATCGGTTTATAAATGACCGAGATATGAGGTAACGAACATAAAAAAAAATACCCGACGAATTGATAACCTCCTCCTTTTTTGGAAGTCGGTTAAAAATTGAAGTACATATCTGGTTGTAATCCTACTATCCTACTAATATTATAAATGCGAAAGTGTGCTTGTTGGTTTGTCCTTCTTTCACGCCATAACAGAGCAACGGATCGACGTGATTTTTAGCATAGATATAGTTTATGGACCGGAGAGTAACATAGGCTACTTTTCTCCCGGAAAAATGCACGGTTCCTGTGGGAACGCGGGTGAAACCCGCGGGCAGAAACTAGTTTTAAATAAAATTTAATAACTTCGACTCTAGGAATTTTCTAGTGTACTCACTAATTAATTAGTAACTACTTACGAAACACCTATTGATGTTTTCCGGCATTTGCGAGTCGCTCCTATTCTAGGTTCAGAGTGTTTACCACCTCTGATCACTACGTTGTCTAAGATCTAGCGCGAGAATAGTCGACACTAACCTATCAAGAAAAATAACAGTTTCCAGGGTTAAAGACGATTTAAACGTGCAGATCGTTCATAACACGACCCGACTGACATTGATGTAGTATTCTGTCGCTAACAATGACTTAATTAAGTCAACATATTCTGAGTTATTTATAATGCTGATTGGATATTATACAGCTTCTGAGACGTCCTTCACGCGGACGCAGTTTTTTCGCGTTTCTATTCTTCCTTATTATGGGCAAAGGTTGAATTTGGTGGAGCAAAAGGATCATTGTACATTCGAATGTTGATGATTGAAATGTAATGTCATGTCTTGTAATTGAAAGGTGCATTGTAGCTCGATAATGTATCCACCTATACGCAAAAATGCGTATTAGAAGACATATGTATTTGATTTTTAGGGTATCTTGGATATAACAAAAAGAACCATTTAAGAAAGAATTTTGTATCAACTACTTATTCAAATAACGTATGTACACACTTTTATTTCAAGGACCATGCTGTTCATCTGCAATGGTGACCTTTACAGCATCATCGAACGGTGGGACAGCGCAGAAGGCGTATAGTCCTGAAAGTGGTATAGGCGACCAGTTCAAAGGACATGGGGTGCACCGTGAGTACGAATCTCGGGTTTGGCCCGCGCCGGGGTTCGGTAGCCTTATGTTTTTTTTTTATTTGGTAACGAGACGAGCTTTTCGTTTGCCTGATGGTAATCATAACGCCGGCCCATAACAATTGCACTGCCACCCAGAACTTTGAAACACAAAGGCCTGCGCGGCACTGCAGTGCCGAGACATTAGGTATTAAGTCTCATAAGCCCAGTAATTTCACTTGATACTATGCTCATCAAACCGGAACACAGTAATGCTTGCACACTACTGCTTGGCGGCAGACTTCACGAGCAGTCAGGAGAGAATCATGAATGCATATCAGGAATCTTTGATTTTTTTATAAATATTATTCAAACTAAAACTTGATAAGTAGACGAGCTGGTCGTTTGCCTGATGATAAGTATAACGCTGGCCCATACCAACATCAGTACCATTGCAGTGCCACTCAGAATGTTTAAACTCAAAGGCAGCGTGGCACTGCTGTGTGCTCGTTACTCTGAGACATTAGGTATTAAGTCTCATAAGCCCAGTAATTTCACTGGCTAGTGGCTACTCTGCTCATCAAACCGGAACACAGTAATGCTTGTGCTGCTTGGCGGCAGACTTCACGAGCAAAGCGGTGGTACCAACCCAGACGGTCACTCGCAGAAGGGTTAGTCATACCGCCTAGTCAAATCAAATATTTTATATCGTTGTTGAAAAAAATACTCAAAATTAATTAAAGGCATTTTATGTCCAGCCTTCAACTGAAAAATTTAGTCACTAGTAGGACTATGTAGTAGGACCACGGACAATGTATCGTCATGATGTTATTGGATATTCACTCTATCCAACAACATCGGTCGGTCTAGACAAAACCACGAGTAGAACGCGTCTTCCAATAAAACCACAAATTTACAATCTTAATGAAGATGACCGTCACGGCAGGTCATCCACTTACGACTGTCAAGTCGTTTGCATAGCAAACACGGCTCCACTAATTCTTAACATAGCACCAAGGGCAGAGTTACACATCAGATAAATGTTTGAACAAATATTTTACATATATTTGGTTGTAAGAATGTTGATAGACCGTGAATCGAGATATAACTATTTATTGTTACAACAGCTTACACCACAACGGTTACAAAACAAGAAAAAGATTAAAAAACTTTAACGTGATTACGCGAACTATGGAAAAAAGCCTACGTCACTCACGTTAGTGAAATATCAGATGGTTTCAGGGGCTTTACGCCGAAGATCTAACGTCGAAGCTTTGGCTGGCGGATCACCATCTTCCTACCATGAAAGACAGAATGTCAAATTATGAATATTGAACTGGATGTGAGACCTGAAATACTTTCAGGAGTTTCAAGGTAGGAAAACTGCAATCCGTCAACCAAAGCTTCGGAGTTCGATTTTTAAAGTAAGGCCTCAAAAGATTCTTTTTTTGAAAAAGGTCGGATATTTCCTTCGTGATTTATTAAGCTGTTTTATCTGTTTAGCGCGCAAGTATTAAGGCGCATTGCATTCCCCTTTTGAGAAAGGGCTCCATATTGTCGAGACGCCTGACCTCTGCGCACGCCTCTCTACCGAAAATTCGCATCGATTTTTGAAGGATTGGTTCAAATAAAAAAAAAACAAGAGGTCTTTCCAAAAATTTTAAACGTGTAATAAATCAACTTTTTAACAGTTAATCCATTGCGTTAACCAAATTTTTCATGTGGAATACAGTGTTTTTTTCCAATGTCATTAGTTCTTTAGAAGCTGATTTCTTATAACTATAAAAAATGGGAAAATGCTAGAGATTGATAGAAATTTTTTTAACCTCCTGAATTAACGCGATGATAGGTTCTAAACATCAGCATCTCGTTGGAAATCCCAATAGCAACTAGGACGAAACTAAAACATGCGTGGGGGGAAAAGCAAGCATAAAGCGTCTATATGGCCACGTGTGAGAAGAAACAGATGTACGTATACATAATATTGAAACACTTAAGGCATTTTTCCTCTAACCGGTTATGTCAATATGTTTCATGAACCTGACCTCATTACGACAGGCGGACAAACAGACGCGCCTGCGGTTAGGAAACTGGCGCAATTTTGCCGTTCGACTAAGAACAAAAGGAAATATAAGGATTTTCTGCGTCATGCGAACAATATACTACAGAAGAGAGACGAATTGATTCTGCAGTAGAATTACGTAAGTTTGAACAAAGGTTTGTATGACATTGTAATATTTGTGTTTAGGCCTTTGTGGTTTACAGAGAAAGTTTGACAGGTTTTAGTAGAATTTTTTATATTTTGGAATATCATTTTATTCGAAAATATAATCTGGATGTGAATTATAATTTTTAGTTTTCGGAATTTTTATGCTTACGTCTATTAACTTTATTTCGGGAAATTTATATTTTATCTCTTTTACGTAATTAAAAGTACCTAATAGCGATATTATGGCTTTCAATAGCACAAAAGTCAAAATGCAGGGAATTGACTTGTGTCACCTTATCTATACAAATAAATAAAATGGAAGTGTCTGTTTGTAATATCAAAAGAACAGCTTTTTACTAAATGCATATGTAAGTATATACGGTACCTATAAGGAAAACACCATTATTATAATTTTTGTCTGTCTGTCTGTCTGTTTCACTGGCAGATAGCTGATGTTACAAGGAGTAACTGAGGCTACGTGGGCGAGGCCACGGGGCACAGCTAGTTTAATATAAGGTAACTTATATCTCAGTTTCATGCCAACTTTGTTTAACGACTATTGAATTAGAATAGCTTCGAAGCGAATGCCGTTCTAGGCCCTCAGGGCAAGCCACATGTGACATGTCTACACAAGAAAGACCAGCAGCGCAAGTACGGATCTTTTCCATCGATAAAATTCGATAAAATTGACAGATCAAATCGATAAAGTGGGTTTTATCGACATTTTATATAATTTATTATCGAGCCTCGATATAATCGACCAAAGTTATCGAATAGCTAGGTTGAATCCAAAGAGAATATAGAGCTACTACAATACTTTACGATCAGACTTCGGTACTCGCAACATTCGATAAATTTATCAGGTTTTTCGATTCGACAAATTTATCGAACCGACTTCCGTACTTGCGCCGCAGAAGGGTTATTCAATTACATTAATGTATATACATAAGATATCAGTAGAACTAGTGACAATACTAACAGTCTTATTTGTATAAACAATGACACCCACAAAACATACAATTTAATCATTCAATTGTTGTTTTTAATGTTCGCTAACAAGCCAAATTGTAGTGAATTAGGTAAGTTATAACAATGAATGATTTTTCATGGTAATCATAATGATTGAGAGGAGCCTGTGATCACTAGTAAGTACTAGTATAAGTAAAGAGTACTTGACATGAATGTATATGAGTGCGGGTGATGACCTGAGGGTCGAGACAAATGGCATTCGCTTCGAAGCGATTCTACATTCGTAAAATTGAGATACAGTTACCAAGGTAACCATGCAGGTGACATGCGTCAATTCCCTACATTTCTTACTTTCTAACCGACTTCTATAAACGGTTCTCATTGCGACTGTATTATTCTGTTTTATTTTCTCCGTTAATTCTAAACCGATTTCAGTGATTCTTTTTGTAATGATTAGGCTATATTTCCAGGGTGATCTAGTCGAAATTGGTTCCAGCTTGTTTAAAAGTCACTTGTTTATTATCGATATCGATAATCGCTTCGCTACGGATGTCGTTTATTTAGGTTAATAACACTTGGCCCAACATCCCCTTTGTCCTCTGTAAGTACAAAACGATGATATTTTGCAACCGGTATTTTCCGAGTGATTTCAAGAACGTTTACTTTTTAAACAACTTTCAATAAAGAGGAAATTCTCAACTTGATCTATTTTTAATTTTATAGACATACTAGCTTCTCCCCGCGGTTTTCACCCGCGTTCCCACTAAACCGTGCATTTATCCGGGATAAAAAGTAGCCTATGTCACTCTCCAGTCCATAAACTATATCTATGCGTCAAAAACCACGTCGATCCGTTGCTCCGCTATTGCGTGAAAGAAGGACAAACCAGCTGACATACTTTTGCATTTATAATAGGAAGTAGATTATATGCATAAGTACTTTGTGTGTTTTTTACTATAGGTACAGTGAGTGATATTTACAACTCGTGAGTGACAGCCGGCCAAGCAATCTACTGGGATGTGTCCATTATTTTATGGTTACAAGTTTACAAGTAAGTGGTGGATATTCCACCTTTACGCACGAAGCGTTTTGCTTCATCGTTTATTATGCGTACCGCTAAGGAGTGGAACTCTCTGCCAGAGTCTGTGTTTCCCGATAACTATAACTTGGGCTGCTTCAAGGCGCAAGTGAATAGGTATTTTCTAGGCAAGCGTGCTTCAACGTCGACCGCATCGTCACTTACCAGCAGGTGAGATAGTGGTCAAACGTAAGTAACGTAATTATGAATAAAAAAACATCACGACAGTTTCCTTCGCCGAATTTTATTACTAGTGAGCTAAGAATGTCGTAACTAATTCTGATATGTTTTAGCATCCCAATGTTTTCCTTTTTTTTTTTTTATGTTATTAGGTAACGAGACGAGCTGGTCGTTTGCCTGATGGTAAGCATAACGCCGGCCCATAACGATTGCAGTGCCACCCAGAACTTTGAAACACAAAGGCCTGCGCGGCACTGCAGTGCGCTTGTTACCCTGAGACATTAGGTATTAAGTCTCATAAGCCCAGTAATTTCACTGGATACTCTGCTCATCAGACCGGAACACAGTAATGCTTGCACACTACTGCTTGGCGGCAGACTTCACGAGCAAAGCGGTGGTAACAACCCAGACGGACACTCGCAGAAGAGTTAGTCCTCCCACTAACTAACTTCACTGGTTGCATACACTATTCATTGAATTGCGGAGTTCACTACTTCAGTTGCAATTTTAAATGCCTGCTGCATTGCAACAGGCATTTAAAATTGAGATTTACGATCCAATGATGATTACCTATTTAGGTTCAATCGTAACTGCAAAATACTAATATTGCGCGCCGATCAAAAGGTATAAAATCCTGTAAGTATTTAGACTACAATGTCTCTCAAGGGCATACAACTTTTGACTAAAGCCCTTCCACCTGCCTTGTGGTTTTGGTTGTAATTATTATGAGCATAAAAATTCAAAGAATAAAATTATTTTGTTCCACGGAATAAAAATATTGTTCTCGCTCGATTTCAAACGTTATCTCTGATTCAAATAAAATATTCTGAACGAACACTCCAACGATTCAAACGGTGTCTTGAGGAAGTTGAAACGTTTAGTTTTAAGTTTTATACTGCTAACTTTCGTAAAATAAACTACATTATACAATGTTATACCAAGAAATACCAATAAAAAGTATATTTCAATAGGTAATTTCAAATCAAACCGCAAGCTAGATAAAAAAACAGAACTACAGAATAATGACATCTACTTTAACATCCTGTCAAAAAACCCCAAACAAAAAGCACCCATTAGAACAAAAAATAATAAATCCCTGTCACTGTTGATCTTCTAACCGCAGGCTATTCTTGATATTTATGAAGTAAAGCAAATATAGCATTCTAACTAAAGGTCACGGTAACCAAGCATATTCTACTAATTTGGACCCCTGGGGGGTCCGCGTTATGTATACTTGGAAGTAACAGAGAGACAACTACCTATGTATGTGATGTAAGTACCTATCTAATATAAAATAGACTTGTGATGTTATCATTTTATATTCTGTATTACTGCAAAAGCCAAGGGCAAAAGCATATTAATTTTGGACAGCGAATAAGCATTTCCATTCAACGTGGCAATGCGACCACTGTATTCTAGGCGCGATTGCCATCGGGTTACTAGGTATTTAATTACATTTTGATGAGCGAGTATAATGTTTAAAAAAAATTATTAAAAACCCATGGTTAAATGCACATTGATGATAAAAACATAGAATTGCAGAAAAAGTAACCAACATAAACTAAAATAACTAAATAAAATACACACTAATTTATTTACAATCTTAATCTAATAATCCGCTACCAGTAGGCAACGTTACCAAAATGCTGGCCTCTACTTAGGTCAAAGATTAAGCATTGCCATTCAACGTGGCAATGCGGCCAGCATTTTGGGAACGTTGCCTACTGGTAGCGGATTATTAGATTAAGATTGTAAATAAATTAGTGTGTATTTTATTTAGTTATTTTAGTTTATGTTGGTTACTTTTTCTGCAATTACATTTTTGTATTTTTAATTAGTTAAGTGGTACACACATAAATAGTGTCTTTTTAAAATCACAAATCTGTAGTCATCGTCATAACTTTGGAGAGCAATAATATTTTGCTTACATAATATGAGGTCAAATTGGTATCATTGTCCAATCAAGAAACAAATCGGTTTTGAAATAATTTTTTAACATAAGTGAAACAGTGAGTAGAATTTACAAGTTTCTCCTGTACTGCATATTAGTGAATATTTTTGATGAAGTTCTTCTATCATTAATCAGCAGAACAGTCAATGTCGTAAGTACAGCTGAAAAAATTATATGGCTCAATATAATTGATATTTGCGGTTATCAACAAAGAATTTTTGTATTGCAATAACAAGTTCCTTGAGAAACATCTTCTGTTATCAATGTTGAGGCTACCGATAATGTTGAATGAAAGTCAGACTTCAGTTTTTTTGTCTGGGTGAGATCGCTCTGATGAAGGATAAGACCGTCAATTATAACACTTATTTTAAAACTGCTTTAGTTTCAATATTGGTTTTGTGATTTTTATCCATCTGTACATAAACCCTGCTTGTATCTAGGAAACTATGAGATTCTTCAAAATAAATAGTTGGGCTTTTTTCAGGTAAACAAAAACTTTAGAGGAGGAAGTTTTAGAGATGAAAGGGAAAATGTTGCTGGTTTGGGGGTGTGTCCTGTGCTGTATGCAGGGAACGGCTTGAGAAAAACGTGTTTTTTTGTACTTAGATGATCAGACGAGTTGATAGTACCTACTAGTACTAGACAGCTTCTTCTGCAGACTTCTTTTACCCTGCAGGTGCCTCGTCACCTACTTTAGACATAACATTATTGATGTAGATAAAATCAGTTACATATTTATACATCAAATGTCATCTCTTTAGTTATTTTCACTAGTTTTAGAATGTTGCGCTTTTATTTTTATAATATCCCAGGCAGGGGTCACAAATATGAACATGATCCATAAAAGACGTTCCACAAGCTCAGAAGTCAAAAGTCATGTTATCATACCGTGTCGTCACTGCGTCCATACTCGGCCATCAGGCGATGAGGTTGCTCAATTCGACACAAATCTTTTGTGGAGTTCACCAGTTTGACATCTTAGCGCTTGAGCACCTTGTCATAATGACAGTAAAGTGTATTATGATGCATTGGAATTTAAGGAAAAAGTAAATTAAGCATATCTGTATCAAAATGAAAAACACTTTCAAACAACAACATTCAAATGGAAACCACGAGAGCGCTCATGAACGTCAAATGACTCTAGGTACCGTCTCACTTATACAGCCATTCAAAAAAATCCCACTTATACAACCGTTCGAGATAAAGGGCAAAAAAACTCGTCGGCATTATTTTTGTTACAATGATCATCAAAGGCAATCAAGTCTAGTTAGTTTTCATAAGTAGCAAAATAATTATCTTACTATTTGACTGTGATATGGTCCCCAAACGCTTGTACTTGTAACGCTCGAAATTTTTTACGCACATAATCATTTTACAAGACGACCACCGAATTATAAATTATCCATTATTTTTGTAATCGATTTTGTAATGTACGAAGGTTTTTGCGGCGCGTGACCTTTGACAGGTCCGGGAATTCAGATATTGAGATAAAAATTAAATCTACCTCTATCAAAAGACAGAAGTCTATAAAATTTTACTGATATTGTGTTTTTTTTACAGTGATGTAGTAAGGCAATAGTTTTCTCACTCTACAAAATGTTATAAGGAATAAAATACTAAACATTGTGCGAATTAAATACATTATTAATCCCCATGTCAAATTATCGAGTCATACATAAATACTTTAATTTTACTAAAACTTTAAAATTAATAAATACTTTCTACATAAATATTTCAAACATAAATCACAAAAAAAAAAATTTACATTTTTGAAGTGAAATCGAGGCTAAACTTAATCCTATTTAAAGTAAAAAAATAAATGAATGGAATAAAATTGAGTATAATTTATTGTTTTAGCAGTAAATAATTTTCTTTTTATGATAACATTCTGTAAGGTTTACTATTATGTACATTTATACATTTTGGGACTGCCTATTGCTTATGACCAATCCTCTATGGTTTTTAACTATCAAAAATAATTATATCACTAGTAAGTAGTAGAAAACTATCGAATCGGAATTAACTCATTACAAAATATTATATAATTGCATAAAAGCTAATAACTTGTTTTCAAAAAAACCTGTAGATTTGAAATAAATTATTAAAACTTATAGCGATTTCTGACATATAATCTTTCAATAGCCTACTACCTAATTGGTATGAAATAAATCTTTTGTGACAATTTTTTTAAACAGTCATTAAATTATTTAATTCGTATCGTCCGTTCAGAGTAATAAAAATAATTAATTCAATTCAACTCATAGTTAATTGCAAATTAACTCCTACAATTCTATATAACCCATTGCCACTCTCAATTTTATCGCCGCCGCAGCCTCCACTTCATTGATTGTCGGACTATCAGACATTTGCATAACAATGAATATTCACAATCAGTTAATGAATTAATAAAGACGAATTCCGATCCGTCGGCGTGTGACGGTTGTGCTGGTATTTCGGACAATGCCCATTCATACTGTTACTAGCTATTCGACTGTCGGTCTTCTCAACACCAGGATATTGCTCCTGAAGCATGGTAGGAATTAGATTCTGAATGCTATCAGTGAATGTTAAACTTTATAAATGAAGCTGAGGAAAGAGCAAATTCTGCAAGCTTTTGTTATCGTTAAAGGATTTTTTTAATGTTATTTGGTAACGAGACGAGCAGGTCGTTTGTCTGATGGTAAGCATAACGCCGGCCCATAACAATTGCAGAGCCACCCAGAACTTTGAAACACAAAGGCCTGCGCGACACTGCAGTGCGCTCGTCACCCTGAGACATTAGGTATTAAGTCTCATAAGCCCAGTAATTTCACTGACTACTCTGCTCATCAAACCGGAATACAGTAATGCTTGCACACTACTGCTTGGCGGCAGACTTCACGAGCAAAGCGGTGGTAACAACCCAGACGGACACTCGCAGAAGAGTTAGTCCTACCACTAACGAAAACTAATACCATGACGTAACCATGACATCGTGGTAAAGCATAGGTCACACCGGATGCTTGTGCGTTGCAGCGCAGAGCGTTTCTGGGCAACGCCGATTTCGAAAAAAAAACTATCTGTCATCAACGACTTCCTTAGTCGCTAAGAACCTTTCCGTTTGTTCGGGTGGCTGCATTTGAAAATGAAACCCTAGTCTGTATGTTAAGACATCGTCACTTATTATCAGGTAGAATTATGGATAATTGCTATCCTAATAATCACGTAAAAAGCCGCAATCCGTTAAAAATAGCAATTTGCAATACATAATAATAGGTCAAAAGTTTGACATTTGATCCTAATGCCCATTTCAGACAAAAATCACCTGGTGCGAACCGGAAAATCAAGCCTTTGGTTAAAATCTGGTATTATCTTATCATCAGTGGTATTATTAAAAAATTCCGAACAAATTTATTACAGCGAATGTTTACGATTTAAGAAAATTGACTACATTTTATAATACCAAATGTTTACGATCCATATTAGGATGCTGCCCGACACTGGACCAGTCATTAATTATATCACACGAGTTTTCCATCTTAACCTTGACATTACATAAATATTTCGAATGAGATGAGATTGTCGACCTCGTTCCGGTATTCGCCCAGATACATAGGATCCGGGTTTAAAAGCCTTCTACCAGACAATAGACTTTTCTGACCCTCTTAAACAACAGTTTGAACTTTTACTACAATTTATCTGATGAAAAATGCATAATACTTGCTTTAAGACGTAACAAAGCAATTGTTCGAATGTATGGTACAGCACAGCCTTGTTTTAATCGTTATATCCTTTTTTTCTCTACTTATGAGCAGATGTAATTCTTTTAGCAAATGATGGTTCAGTGTCATTGCAGTTTCTCGCAGATTTGTACATCGAGATTGTGATTTTTGTAATAAGTATGAGCTTTTTGTAGAAAATGAAATTACAAACGTAAAAATAATATAATCTATGTAGTTTCAATATAATCTATGTAACATATACAAGTACAAGACATTTATTTAAACACAAAAAAAATTACACATAGATATGTTGAATCCATAGCCTCCCGAACTAGTATACACTGTGTTTCAGGAGTCAGGCGGAATAATAATATGTTATTTGAAAATAAACTTATGTTAGTATGTGTAGAAGCCTACAGGAAGCACAGAATGGCTAACAAGATTGATTTGGACTGAGTTGGATAACCTTTATAATTAATTGGCAAGATTAACAAAATAAACCTATTAATATCCAAATTGATCTTCATACCAGCTAATTTCCCTCATACATTTCTTGGAGAAGCAATCATCATGAATTATATTATTTAAAGCACCCAATAAAACATGTTTTGTTGAAACGACACACACTCTGTCGTCATTTCACTTATAAATCAAATTATTCATATACAAAAAGATGTATACAAGTTTTAAGATTAGAACTACAAGTATTAAGCCATAACTTCAGTACAAGTAATCAATCAATCGCAAAAAAGGCAGGCCAGCTTACGCTCATCAAGTAACATACTTACATAGGCTATGGCCTTTTTAATCTCTTGAGTAACTTATATGGTATTAGGTATGTGCAGGAAGTAAGGGCATTTTTCACAATGAAACAGTTTCTTGTAAATGCAAGTGGTCACTACTTCTCTACTATGACATTACAGTACAATACAAAAACACCTAATTGCATATCAATACAAGAAACATCAAATAATGTACACACATTGTGGGAGGACTAACTCTTCTGCGAGTGTCCGTCTGGGTTGTTACCACCGCTTTGCTCGTGAAGTCTGCCGCCAAGCAGTAGTGTGCAAGCATTGCTGTGTTCCGGTTTGATGAGCAGAGTTTCCAGTGAAATTACTGGGCTTATGAGACCTAATACCTAATGTCTCAGGGTAACGAGCGCATTGCAGTGCCGCGCAGGCCTTTGTGTTGCAAAGTTCCGGGTGGCACTGCAATTGTTATGGGCCGGCGTTATGCTTACCATCAGGCAAATGACCAGCTCGTCTCGTTACCAAATAACATAAAAAAAAAAAAAAAAAAAACACAAATAGGAATTATTGACAAATTACGGTAAAACAATCGGTTTTATCGCTATAAGCCATTTCTACAAGCGTAAAACGTACGTTACGTAAAAGTGAAGGTATATGAGTATGTAAAGATGCAACATGGTACTAGGGTTTGATTTATGAGATTTTAATTTTAATTTGCAATAAAACAAAATATATGATATTGCGCCTAAATAATGTTGTTTCATTAGAGGTGTTTTTGCTGTCAATCTTTTTCATTCAGCTTACAATAATAAAGAAATTAGAATTTGTTTAATTGATATTGAATTAGAATGACTTTTATGACTCGGTATGTGGTTTTTGTCTGCGAAATTGAATGAAGTATTTTTCAAGCAGCGTTAATTCTTTGGAGGGATTATTTAGTTATTTTCACTCATCGCAAAATAGGCGAGGGAAAAGCTGCCTAAAACTATAGTAAGACGTACGTTTTAAATAACCTCATAAGAATTAAATGCGATTATTTTTCCATACTTATAATAATAATTTTTAGATACTATCCTTACTGTTTTTATGCTGTATTAAGTCTTAATAGATTGATGCATGTAAGTACTTTCGATGTCAACAAATCAGACAAGATAAAAGATAGTGGTTTAAAGCTGTCAAAAACGATTATATCTTTTGTATCTTCGTACAAATACATTTTGTTTTGTGTGGATTGGTTATTTATTGCAGAAACCAGTTTTGCAATAGCATTTTGTTTTGAAATGTGATTCAGTTTTTTTTAATATTTAAGAATAGAGGTTGATGCAATTTAATGATATTTCAGCATTGCATTTCAACATTTTATTATTATAATTTATAAATTATGATACTTATCAAGAATTGGTTCGAATAAATTTTGTAGTCTTCTCTGGGTCTAGTGGAAATAATAGTCACTATAAATCATTACTCTTTTAAATTGAGGTTTAAAGTCATAAATTAGTTTTCCCACCAATTTTATTTTAATTTACGATGGCAAAATCGTGACACTGTTTCGATCAATGAATGATAATATAATATTACTAGCTGCTGCCCGCGGTTTCATCCGCGTGGTGATATTGGATTTCATGGTTTTTATTTTTCTGTGCGGAACTCTATTTCTTTTTCTAAAATAAAAGTAGCCTAAGTTACTCCTTACAACATTAGCTATCTGCCAGTGAAAGTCCCATCAAAATCGGCCCAGCCGTTTCGGAGATTACCCGGAACAAACAGACAGACTGACAGACAATTTTTTTTAAAATGGTTGTTTTGTTATTGGTACCGTATGTACTTTCGTATGCATTTGGTAAAAAGCTGTTATTTTTATATTACAAACAGACACTTCAATTTTTTTTAATGTTATTTGGTAACGAGACGAGCTGGTCGTTTGCCTGATGGTAAGCATAACGCCGGCCCATAACATTTGCAGTGCCACCCAGAACTTTGAAACACAAAGGCCTGCGCGGCACTGCAGTGCGCTCGTTACCCTGAGACATTAGGTATTAAGTCTCATAAGCCCAGTAATTTCACTGGATACTCTGCTCATCAAACCGGAACACAGTAATGCTTGCACACTACTGCTTGGCAGCAGACTTCACGAGCAAAGCGGTGGTAACAACCCAGACGGACACTCGCAGAAGAGTTAGTCCTCCCACTAACAAATTTGTATAGATTATAGCCAAATAAGTAAACGTAGGTATATGAATGCAACCACTTCTTGTGATTGCATTTGTTGTATACCTTCAAGGTATTTATTTCTAACTACATGTTAGATTCCACAAATATTTCAACAAAACTAGATGTGTACATAACAGGAAGCGTTCAAAATGAAATATTTTCGGCTAAACGCTACTCTTATCGTATTATCTTTAATTCCACAAAGGTTCCTGCATCAGCAATTACCATTGCTGCTTCATTTACATTCGGCATTGGAAGTGTTTTGACTCGTGTTAACAAAGAGGCAATGTTTTTTACTCAGGTATTATAATATTTGCACGTGGTTATTTTTTAATTCTTGTATTGAACATTTTATTGAGTTTAAGGCTAAGATTCAGAGACGATTCTAAGCGTAGACTTTGGCTTCCATATGTCAAAACTGTATAGAATTTTGACGTATGGAAGCGTGAGTCCGCGCTTAGATTCGTCTCTGAATCTCAGCCTAAGTGTTGCTGTATATATAATACTAGCTTCTGCCCGCGGTTTTCACCCGCGTTCCCACAGGAACCGTGCATTTTGCAGGGTAAAAAGTAGTCTATGTTACTCTCCAGTCCATAAACTATATCTATGCCAAAAATCACGTCGATCCGTTGCTCCATTACTGCGTGAAAGAAGGACAAACAACAACCTTTCGCATTTATAATAATATTATAATTATAGTATGGATTAGATAACTTAATAAGCTCTTCTGTAAAAATATTAAGTGGTATGAGAAGTGAGAACATTTTTATTTTGAGATACTTACAAAAGTTTATTTCTAATCTCACATAATCTTCTAAATATTGATTAAAACAAAACCAGTATATCAACTGAGGCACCTGTCGATTTCGCCTAATGTAAAAATATTTGCATGAGGCGAATATTTGTAAACTTAGTCATTCGCCTTATATTAATATACTAGCTGCTGCCCCGCGGTTTCACCCGCGTGGAGATTTTGCATTTAATGGTTTTTATTTTTTTGTGCCTAATTCTTTTTCCAAAATAAAAGTAGTCTTATGTTACTCCTTGTAACATCAGCTATTTGCCAGTGAAAGTCCGGTCAAAATCGGTCCAGCCATTTCGGAGATTACCCGGAACAAACAGACAGACAGACAGACAAAAATTTTTAAAATGGCTGTTTTGGTGTAGGTCCCGTATATACTTTCATATGCATTTAGTAAAAAGCTGTTATTTTGATATTACAAACAGACACTTCAATTTTATTTATCTGTATGGATCCATATAAAACAAAACCACCAGCCGCATTCTCTTCTCACATACGCGTCGCAATCATTTGCTTACGCTTTACATTCAATAGACTTGCCATCTTGATGTCCATATCCAGCAAATTATACATCATACACGCATGCTTTAGTATTTTCATATAAATTAATCTTTATCTCAAAGGCATAAAGTTTAATTTTGGGATATTTCTGAGGATGGCGCCCACGCACCGTTTCTGATAGACCTGTCAATGTCGAATCTGTTTTTACAATGTCATCAATGATTTAAGTGGTTACAGTCATCTTTGTTAGGGTCTTATTTTTATAAGTAAGTAATAATAATTAAAAGTAATTGTTGTAAGCCATTGTTTCGTTCGTGTAATATTCTTCCGCTGCCTTGCATCTACATTAGAGATGTATGCCTGTTCGCAAAAATGCACCCGGAATACTTCCACATGCGTCGTGAAGTTATGACGAGACAAAAGAGACAGAAGTTTACAAATTTACTTCATCAACCCCCTTGTCGTAAGGATATATATAAGAGAAATGTATATAATATGATTATTTTAATATATAACAAAATACCAAATGACATTAAATTAATTGAATGTAATAAATTTAAAAAAGTATTAAGTGACTGGCTCTTAAAAAATTGTTTTTATAGTGTTAAGGAATTTTTAGATTTTAAAAATTGAATTGTATACCTAATCTTAAATATTTGCACGTCTGCTTGCAGGCTGAATACACAGACCCTATATTTTAATTATTACCATGATATTTTACTGTATTCTGGCAAATAAATTGTTTGATTTGATTTGATATATAATAAATAATAAAAAAAAATATCTCAAGAAGAAGAAAAAAGTAAATGCAATATTATTTCATTGAAGTTTATTTATTCATCAAAAATTTACTATATATCTATACAGTGTAGTTCTAATGTGAAGTAATATTATCGTTAAATTAAATGCCTTGTAAATAATAGTAAGCTGGATATTTTCGTATAACATAACTCTGATCGAATAAATTTATACATATATTATGATAGTAATATATATTGGGAATAACACTCGTTTTTATTTATAATATGCTAATGTGTGTGAGACGGCTAAGTTGGTAGTAACCCTGCCTGCAAGGCGAGGGGTCCCGGGTTCGATTCCCGGCCGGGGCAGATTTTGTGTAAGCATAAAGTTTGTTCTCGGGTCTTGGATGTTTGTGATGTGTATCTGTGTTTGTCCATGCCACCTGCGACACAGGGAATCCTAGTGCGGTGGTATGAGTGTGTAAGCGTTTTATGGTTTTTTTATGTGTATCCTAATGTCATTTTAATTCTTCTTGTAATATTATAGTGCTCAAAAAAAGTTGCATAATTAAAAAAATATGACTATAAATAATGTCATTGATGAATTTTTATTTTTGTATTATTCTGCTCTTTCCAGTGTTGACTGAATAAAATACGTTTCTGTTCCATTATTTATTCTATTTATTGCATTATTTTTTAGTTACTCCGTTACTGCGTGAATGAAGAACAAACCGACAAACACCATTCATGTTTATAAAATTAGTAGGAATAGCTGTTATAATCTTTGTATTTTTTAAAGTATATTAAAATTATTCTTAATACAAATAATTACGGCTCCGTAGCTAAGTTGGTAGTAACCCTGCCTTCAAGGCGAGGGGTCCCGGGTTCGATTCCCGGCCGGGCAGATTTTGTGTAAGCATAAAGTTTGTTCTCGGGTCTTGGATGTTCGTGATGTGTATCTGTGTGTACATGCCACCTGCGACACAGGGAATCCTAGTGCTAGGAGTGTGTAATAAAAAAAATTATTGTAATAACAATTCACACGACCAATGTTTTTTATGTGCCAAACACTTAATCATTCAGATGTTTTAAGGTGTAATTATACTGACGCGATGTCAAGATGAACCTGTTCATTACATAACTGATCATGCGAGCCCACGACTGCATTTTTGTCGTAACACCATTGTACTCGCTTCTTAAACTTGACCATTACGGCTCGATAGCAATACTTGAAGGTATAATTTTACACTTACACATAATTACACTGAGAATCGATTACTTGGAATGGTTACGAGTGGTGGGCGACCTTTAATTTTTTTTTATAATAATTATGCATAATTCGGAATATCTTATATTGATTTTAAATTGAGAAGAGCATCCGGGAAAAATATTTAGTAGGTTCCGGGTTTTTGGGTTGTATGTTTGTGTTGTATATCAGTGAGTTTCCATACCACCTGCATCATAGGGAATCGTAGTGCCCTATGGGGGTCTACTCGCGAAAATGATAATGATATAAGTGTCACAACGCAAACATATATTTATATTTTGACGGCGGTTAATGAAGAATAACCTTATTTAAATTAAGAAAATGTATTCCCTGTACTCGAAGGATTGGGTCATCAGAATAAGTCAACTTATTTAGCTATTTATATTAAATATTTCTCATATTTTTATAAATTAACTTTTTACAATGTTTAATTTTAACTTAATTTTGGAAATACTAGTGTCATTTTACTATCACTTTGGATATTATTATCAGTTTGAAACTAAAAAATCAATTGAAATTTTTTTGGCAGTTAACTTTTTTCATCTATGTCTTTATTTATCGACGCAAGTTAGGCAGTATTTTATCTATCAATAAATAAAAGTAAATTAATTCCAACCGTTGAATCTTTTACGCAGTACACGTTATTGACTCTACTATGTCACCAGATATGGAAATGAACATATTTCGCATTTTAATATATATTTTAGTACGCTGCGTGGACCTTTGGCCTTTTGTTGACAAACATAAAATTTTCGTCTTAGTGGTTATGTCACATAGTCTTTGGGTTATATAGAACTACAGGATTTGAATACTAATTTAAAGTAATCTTAATGTATTTACAGTAGTTTAATATAGATTTCGCACTACTCTCAATCTGAACCCTGCTTTAGTCATACGATAAAAACCGCAGCCATGACAACAAACCACACTGAAGGCTGGGAAGGCGGAAAACTCAACATAGCGAATTATCAAAAAACAAATTAGATGTAGATAATAATCATTTTAAAAATATTTAAATACCTCATTATTGATTCAAAATAAAAATAGAATTGATCGTTCGGTCGTATCAATCACCTAAAAATTGGATAGAATCAAAAACAGGAATAGTTGCTAATTTTTTTCAACGGTTTTAGCACCTTTGAAAGCCGACCATTAATAAAAGAAAGAGTTTAATGGCCTATTAAACATTTAGATTTTCTCACTAAATGGCCTCTCCACAGACGTCATCGATTTTTGCCTATTGCATAAATTATAGTCTATACCAAATTTAAATCAAGTTTTTTCTTACGTCATTAATATTGATTCAATTTATTTCTTATTTCGTTAAGTCATTCATAACGTTTTCAAGTATATTATTGTTTTTAAATAAAATTAAAATAATAAGTTTCCCATAGCTAAATTATTAGATTGCAAATTAGAAATGCTTGGTCCAAATGTCAAGGCCGTTTATAAAACGAATTATTAATTTCTAGCAAATCAATTAAAAAGTTTGTTCTACAGGCGCATGACGTAACTGACGTAACTAAATACAGGCAAATATCTATCTTAAGCTAGTTATCATTGAACGTATTATCGAAAGTGGGCTGGACTTCCGCATCCAACACTTGAGCATTGATCCACCTTTGACATATTTGTACAAGCGTCGAAGATGCTTCGTTGACATTGAAATACTCACATCTTATTAGTGATTTAGTCAATTATATTCTATTCAAATACAGAACTTATGTCTTGTGGTCTAAGAGCTATTTTAAGACGTGTGCCTACTTCAATGACGTCGTCATTAAGTATTTCATCAATTATATTAATTTCAATAGCAGTAAGTGCTCTATAGTCGTTTTGTGGCGGATGTCCTGGTTGGATCATCGGTCCGAAATATTCGCAGATGCGTATTGGAAATTTGAATGCCGTATTCAACAGATTATTCTAAAGATGTTACTGGGGTATCCCCTAACTCATTTTAAAATGAGAATTTGTTTGATTAACATTAACAAGGACGTTAAAAGGAAGGTCTAGTCATAGGTCTAGTCATGCTTTAGTAATATATTATTACTAAAGCACACTTTTAATTTAAATAACATGTTGGTACTATACAGAAACAAAGTTTTTAAAAATATCATACATATTTACCGGTTAACACAGAATTACAGGTTATTTTGTCCAAAAACATTTCACAGGCTTTACAGAAGGAAACACAACATACCAAGCAATACCCAATATTTGTTCCATATTATTTGCAATCGTGACTATAAAATAAGATTTAGATCTTATCTTTTCAGGAGTTGATCTTATGGCTGACCTAAATGGCTATAGTTAGGTGTTGTAAAAGAAGCTTGATTTCTTATACGAGGCAATGAACTCAAATAGGGGGTGTATAACAAGCCAAAAACATTATTTTCCTATAAACTTATTTTACAAAACTTAAATTTACAGTAAATTAAAGTACAACAGAATTTACAAAAATAACTCAAAATGAACTTGACTGACCTTACTGAAAAGGCCTTATCCTATAAGCCATCTCTTCCTACAAGATATAAAAATAAGTACAGATAACATAAACATAACATAACATAAACGCTTACACACTCATACCCCCGCACTAGGATTCCCTGTGTCGCAGGTGGCATGGACATACACAGATACACATCACAAACATCCAAGACCCGAGAACAAACTTTATGCTTGCACAAAATCTGCCCCGGCCGGGAATCGAACCCGGGACCCCTCGCCTTGCAGGCAGGGTTACTACCAACTTAGCTACGGAGCCGAGATGAAAACACAATTTATTTAGAATGCAAAGGTTACTTCCCACCAAGGCGTGCCACATCTTAACTGAATTAAATGATCGTAAGTAATAAATAATTTAAACAAGACATGACGGATTCGTAAGACCTATCAAGGTTCTCCTGAAGTTCGTCATAAAAAAAACTCCATCGATTTTGCAACTTTATTCAATATGTTGCACAAGTTGATGAATCGCCTGATTATTTTTATGAACGCAATTTGTTAAACTTAAAACGTAATGTGGGGTTGCAAGCGTAAAAACGGATTTTAATTCAGTTTTGGCAGGCATTAACATGAGAAAGGTTTTTTTCGTGAGTATTATGTGACGTGCTGATCGTCACATCATACGACTCAATTTTTATTAACTTTTTAACAAAATGTAATTCGACATCTTTGACCGTTTTTAGCGGCATGGGAATGAAAGGTCAAGAGTCTGGTTTTTTAATACGTTCGCATATTTCTGTTGCCCAATTAATGAGATAATTATGCAAACTCCGTAGCCAAATTGGATGAGCTCTTGTATTTTATATTTTATTTGTGTAAATGTATTGATCAAGTATTTTATTATGTGGTAATTAGTAATAAAATATCTGCACTGGTAATTATTATTATACCTACTTAACTAAGTGGTTAAAATGGTTTTTTTTTTTACTTAAATTCAACATCCTTATTCTTAATATAGGTGTTCTACGTATTAACGTTGAGGTAACCTTTGACAACTGGACGTGTTTCTGAATCCATTAAATTTTTATTGTAATTCAAAATATGGTTTCCCTTGAGAACAAATTCCGTGACCTTTCAAATAATAGAGTGGGGCGGCTTCATATATCGAAATATAAATCGATAATTTCAATTTTAATTAGTAGCCTATGAAAATTGAACTACATAGAAAAAAAACCTCTAGTACATTGTACAATTTTTTTGTTTGAATATGGCAAATTGCAATCAAAACTTTGCATAATTATTTAAGAATTTCATTTTTAAAATGTGGGTTTGCATCAGTGGCGTATTTTAGGAGTCAGCGCTCTGGGCCTGCAGGCCCCGCTGCCTTTTTTTGACAATTTTGAACTGAATCGAAAGAGACAAAACACAGTTTAACACTGTTAATTATTAAGAGCCTTAGTTAGTAAGTCTTTTTTAAATTTCTTCTGCTTGCACCGCCCCTAATAGCCTGCCGCCCCGGGCCATGACCCTTTTGGCCCTAGGGTAAATACGCCCCTGGTTTGCATAATTGTGCAGTACCGGTATTATAGTAAGCAAAAATCAATATTTAAATATCATTTTAGAAAACCCTGAAAAAAAAACTGTAAGGCTGCAGTCTTCAACGTGTTTGTCTGCAGACAGCTGCCAATCAGAGTGTCGCAATGTGTCAGCGAGCCAGCCGTGGCGCTACTAGTCTTGCGACACACGTACTGAATGTACACTTGGAGTTGAAGCTTCACAAAAAAGGTTTTGGTAAAGGTTAAAACAAGACTAAATGATAACTGAAAGAATCGAGCTTAACTATGCAGAAATCCGTATCATCTATACAAATAAATAAAATTGAAGTGTCTGTTTGTAATATCAAAATAACAGCTTTTTACCAAATGCATATGAAAGTATATACGGTACCTAAACCAAAACAACCATTTTAAAAATTTTGTCTGTCTATCTGTCTGTCTGTCTGTTTGTTCCGCGTAATCTCGAAATGGCTGGGCCAATTTTGACGGGACTTTCACTTGCAGATAGCTGATGTTATAAGGAGTAACTTAAGCTACTGTTAGTTTAGAAAAAGAATTAGAGTTCCGCGCAAAAAATAAAAAATATGAAATCCAATATCTCCGCGCTGGTGAAACCGCGGGCAGCAGTTAGTAATAAATAAGAATGGGATAAATATAATGATAATAATATGGGAAAAATAAATATACGATTTTATAAACGTTACATCAAGCAGTAACTACTTATAAAGTGTGAAACGATTTATCTACGCGATTGTCCAGTGCCAGGTAACCAAACAAACCGTGGAACACAAAACTATCTGAAGTTGCATCTCCTATTTGTACGTGCGTACACACTCGACTTACTGATGGCGTAAGTTCTTAGGTTGAGTACACTCCGCTTGTGCGATATTATACGACCTAACTTAAAACAATGACTTTGTAATTTTAGTTTTATCTTTCATCAATATTTTTTTTACAAAGTTCAATATGTATATCTTCACGTCTCTTGGTGTATATATACGTATAGGTCGATGAACTTAATTTCTGAAGATTGTAAGGGAAAAAACTGGAATAATTAAATTAGATATTGGTGGAAACACTTCTCAATATAGAAACCTCTAAAAAAGTTTAATTATTATTGTGGAAAAAAAAATGTAAATTTCATAAAACAGTAAATAGCATCAACATTATATGTACAGATATTTACTAAAAAAAGATTACGATGTTAAAACTGTATACTCGTAATCCATTGCGTGAGAGGTTACCGTTTCACAGTCCCATAAATTAATTAAAACTGCAATTTTCTTATATATTATCATAAAAATTTGATTTATTGTCTGAATATAATTCAATTTATCAAGTTATTAAATAGGATGATAATTAAAAAATATTTGAAGAGATAAAAATAATTGAGTAAAGTCTATATTTTTTCATAATGTCAAGGAATTGACTTTTGTCTATGTATGATCAACATACTCACACTTTATACCTTTATGTGCAGAATTATAATTATTACTAATCATTTTGTTAGTGGGAGGACTAACTCCTCTGCGAGTGTCCGTCTGGGTTGTTACCACCGCTTTGCTCGTGAAGTTTGCCGCCAAGCAGTAGTGTGCAAGCATTACTGTGTTCCGGTTAGATGAGCAGAGTATCCAGTGAAATTACTGGGTTTATGAGACTTAATACCTAATGTCTTAGGGTAACGAGCGCACTGCATTGCCGCGCAGGCCTTTGTGTTTCAAAGTTCTGGGTAACACTGCAGTTGTTATGGGCCGGCGTTATGCTTACCATCAGGCAAACGACCAGCTCGTCTCGTTACCAAATAGCATAAAAAAAATATTTTAGAAAATTTACAATCATTTTGTTTCAGTCTGGCAAAAGGTTTAGAACCTATTTAATGGATGATTATGAACCTTTAATGAGGCAACTTTGTTAAACGGTCGTTTTGGATTTTATATTAACTTAATATCATAAAGCTTATAGCCATTTTAATTTTATGTTATTTGTTAGTAATAAAAACATCATAATACATTTTCTGTAAATGGTAAGACGGGCATATTGAATTTTCGTAAATCATGCAATTAATTATTTGCTAATTATACAACAAATATAACTATTCACAAAATATGTAAGATTAACAATAACAAAACAGAATGTTAGAACGAAGTAACTAATTGACTAAGTGACGGCTCCGTAGTTAAGTTGGTAGTAACCCTGCCTGCAAGGCGAGGGGTCCCGGGTTCGATTCCCGGCTGGGGCAAATTTTGTGTAAGCATAAAGTTTATTCTCGGGTCTTGGATGTTTGTGATGTGTATCTGTGTGTGTCCATGCCACCTGCGACACAGGGAATCCTAGTGCGGGGGTATGAGTGTGTAAGCGTTTATGTTTATGTTTATGTTTAATTACTGAAATAAAATTGTCTGTCGTTGAATCATCATCAAATTACAGCTTCTATGAAACAGGTCACCGAGTCTGCTTCTCTAAGATGCAGAAGAAACCAAATAACGTTTTGACTATCATTGCAAAGTGTCATCGCTCAAGCAAATACTATAGTTATCTTAGTTATGTACACTTACACACGCTCGGCATGGTGAGTAGTGATTCAAAGGGCATTTGCAACATTCTTCCATACCAATTTTAAAAATTTCCTTTGTTAAGAATGTTTGTAGGGAAATTACTGGGCTTATGAGACTTAATCATCTTTTATCTTATCTTATATCTTTCATCTCATCTTATTATTATTATCTAATGTCTCAGGGTAGCGGGCGCACTGCAGTGCCGCACAGGAATTTGTCTGTCAAAGTTCTGAGGGGCACTGGAATTGTTAACAATTGTAGTGCCGCTATTTATTTATGAATGTAAATTTAAAAAAATAACAGTTTTGCTTGATATTAGATTAACTTCCAACATTTTTAAATACTTTGTATGGTTCAACAACAAATAACAAATTCATAAATAGTGAAAAAATTGTCTGATTATTATTCGAAAAACCTAAGAAATCACAGAATAAGTAATAGTACAAGTAAAGTTCATGGGTTCGGTCCTTGACCGGGGCAAACTTCGTGTTGTGTATCTCCATGCCAGCTGTGACACAGGTATTTCTAGTTTAAGGGTGTGACTGTGTACACGTTTACCTACTTGTTTGTTCAGTTTTTGATAATCTTGGAGTTCTTGAAATTTTGTTTATACGAGTATTGAAAAAATAAATTAAAAATGTTAAACCCATAAAACAGGTTGCCGTTTAATAGTTCTGCCATAGAGGTGACAAAGTTTTAATATTTGTCAGAGTTGATTAACCTCAGTTATAATACCTAAGATTGTTAATAAAGAAATTAAAAGAATATCTTGTCAAAATTATAACTATGTCGACAAAAAAATATAATATTAAATGCGTGAAAAAATACGAAACGCTGAAGTAAAGTTACCAAAAGAATATAAGTAGGTACATAATATTTTAAATGTAAAAGTTTTTCTGTATAATTAATGCTGATTATCTTATGTTTTTATTTGATTTTTTATATTTTGCTTATGACATAAAAGTAATAAAAATATAAAAGCCATTCAAACTAAACATTGTCATGATTAAAAAGAACATAATTTTCTTAGCAATACCCTTATTATTAAAAAGAAATCATTGCAATTATTGAAAAATGCAGTACTTATTGCTTGTAATTACGCTATAGGTGTGCCAAAGTTTGAAATGTATTCAATTTATAAGAACTGACGGCTCCGTAGCTAAGTTGGTAGTAACCCTGCCTGCAAAGCGAGGGGTCCCGGGTTCGATTCCCGGCCGGGGCAGATTTTGTGTAAGCATAAAGTTTGTTCTCGGGTCTTGGATGTTTGTGATGTGTATCTGTGTGTGTCCATGCCACCTGCGACACAGGGAATCCTAGTGCGGGGGTATGAGTGTAAGCGTTTAAAAAAAAATTACTGACTGTGAAACATTGGAATCCAAAGAAACCTATATCATTACTAACCAATGTGATACTAATACGGAGAGTATTTTTGTAACCATCATTAAAAAAATTACAAAACATTAATAATTAAAATCCACTAAATCCTAAATCGATTATAGGTACTAGAGACCATAATTTTAATATCAATCATAGGCGTCAAAAATTGCGTAAGTGTTGAGTTATCGACATATAGTTAAGATGTCTGCATATTGATTAAGTTGTTAACACTTAACACGTTCAAACTGTTTCCTATAGGGATGTCATTGAAACTAGTCGGGATTGTGAAATCTATACCTACTCTATACAAATAAATAAAATGGAAGTGTCTGTTTGTAATATCAAAAGAACAGCTTTTTACTAAATGCATATGAAAGTATATACGGTACCTATAACAAAACAACCATTTTTAAAATTTATGTCTGTCTGTCTGTTTGTTCCGGGTAATCTCCAAAACGGCTAGGCCGATTTTGACGGGACTTTCACTGGCAGATAGCTGATATTACAAGGTGTAACATAGGCTACTTTAATTTTGGAAAGAAAATTAGGGTTCCGCGCAAAAAAATAAAAACCATGTAATCCAAAATCTCGACGCGGGTGAAACCGCGGGGCAGCAGCTAATAGTATATTACACGCATTTTTATTACAAGCTTTTATTTAACTTGCAATGTATGTATGTTTGTTTGTTTAGTTAAACATTTGCAAACTAAAGAAGAATGGTCACGATCGATACAAAATTTACCTAGGCCCGGTGCAAACGAAACATAATTATTTAATTTTTGTTATTAAGTACATCAATTAGTATTAAATTTTTTTACTAATAAATAAGAACTAAAAAATGTAACAGATAACTTATAATTTTATGAGATTATTGTCTAAAGATTGCTTATTGGTTTTCAAGGTTAAAGATATAATCGTAAAACGTCTATTATTATTCAAAATCATTATTATTTAAACTAAGGCAAGTTTAAATGACATCATTTTTGTATTTAAGACCTATTTAACACAAATAAACTAAATAACTTATGGGACGAATTGTACAAAACGGCAGTAATAATGCAAAACATAGTCAAGAAACCAAATCTTGATATTCTAGTTACAAGCCGGTCAAATCTGTCGCCGTGCGTAACCTTTACCCGACGGCCTTCTTGCATAACGCCGTCCTTCAGACTACGTCGGCGCATCTTCGCTTAACACCGTTCATTAATAATACATTTTTCACTAAAATGTCATTATAGTAATAAGTACTGTATGTAGTTAAAAAAATCTAAATTAATTTTTGATAAAATAACACTGTTAAAAATATAAATTAATATAGTTATGAAGTGTATAGTTTTATCTGGTGTAACTATGGTTGCTTTGAATAAAATTACTAAAATTTCAGTGAATCTTTCACTATTTGTATTATGTAAATTAGTGCGTATGCTCTAGTGGTTACGTAAAGACTTGAAGGCATTGACTTTGACTTTAATTTAGAATACAACATAAAAACAGAATAAACTGTGAATATAGTGTCAATTCAACCAGTGAACACGTGATGAACACGTTTTCAAAATGAGTTCTTACACGTGTACACTCTCACTGGTTATACTGCTAACAAACCGACCGTGTCAACTTTATTTCGGAATTAAACATAATATAGTAGTGTTACAAAAAAAAAAGTTAGTCAACTGTTTAGCTAGACAGCGTCTAAATATAAACGTCAAAAATGATTACAAATATCACAACAGAATTGAGTTAGACAATGGTTAGACATTTCTTAAATCAGGATTTGTGTGGTTGCTCATATTTAATCGCGCGACTAAGGCGTGTTTAGGCGTTAAACAGTGATTAACACAGTTTTAAAGTGTGTTTATTTTTTTTTGTGGTCAGACCCTTAGTTTCTGACCAAGTGACCAATAGCGATTGACCTTTTTCTTTCTTTTTTTGACGCACATGCCTGCACCCCTCTTGTACATAGAGCAGATGACTAGTACAACATGCTTTAGCATTAAGTCCTCATTTGTATTTTTCTTATTGAAATAAAGTATTAATAATAATAATAAATAATAAATAAACGCTTACACTCATACCCCCGCACTAGGATTCCCTGTGTTGCAGGTGGCATGGATATACACAGATACACATCACAAACATCCAAGACCCGAGAACAAACTTTATGGTTACACAAAATCTGCCCCGGCCGGGAATCGAACCCGGGACCCCTCGCTTTGCAGGCAGGATTACTACCAACTTAGCTACGGAGCCGTCTAAATTATATATAATATATTATATACGGAGCCGTATTAAATAAAATAATTAATAATATCAGTCACCTTTAAACCGATGATTCAGTCCGCCATGAGGCCTTCGGTGTTGTATAACAACGTCCTTCACAACATGTAGGACAATTACTTATGTTCTCACTTGCAATATGTTTTTCATTATATTGTATACAAGAAGGTAATGTCAAAATACATTACTTGTTTTGCTTTTTTACGTATATTATTAAGGAGTTTAAAAAAGGAAGATCATTAAAGTAAAAATAAATTACTAAGTGCCCGTTCCAAATCTATATACTACTATACTATTATATAAAAGAAAGTCGAGTTAGTTACACTATTTATAACTCGAGAACGGCTGAACCGATTTGGCTGAAAATTGGTAGAGAGGTAGCTAAGAACAAGGAGAAGGACATAGGATACTTTTTATACCATAGTTTTTCATTTATTTTTAAGTTGTTTTAATTTTACAGATCAGTTTTGTGTTGTGGGACGCGGGTGAAAACCGCGGGGCAGAAGCTAGTTGTTCATAATTATGAACTACTAATTTTATTAAAAAAAATTGCTTTAAAAAAGCGACGTACTGACTTCAATGACAAACTACTGAACCGATTTTGATGACATTTCTGTGGGACCAATCTAAAACTATATTCTGTCAAATAAAAATAGAATTTTCCAAATCGGTTCATAAATAACAAAGACATGAGGTAACAAACATAAAAAAAATACCCACCGAATTGATAACCTTCTCTTTCTTGGAAGTCGGTTAATAAATGTAATGGTTCCTTACATGTTTTATGCCAATAGCCTGTCACAGTTTGTTGAATGTAATTAATAATCATGCAGAAAGACCAGCGGTCTTACTTATTAGACCTATGCCAAATTATGGGACCCTCCAAGGACTACAAGTTAATAATGATTAATTTAGCAATGTACTAAATTTAATTAATTTAAGATTTCTTATACAGAAAATTATAAATAAAATATTTAGCATCATTAAAGCTAGCAATTATTTGCCTTAGAAGAGTTCACGTCGATAGTTCATCGGGGCCAAACCTCGAACCCACGACCCTAGATCGTAAAACCATTACAAGAACCAAAACACTATCATTGCTTCAAGACAGACCTTTGCACTATCATTAAGTTTTGTCTACAACATTGTCTACGCAGCCGGATGACCTAGCAGTGTTTTCGCTATTTTTGATAATATTGTTTTGATAATTTGAATGAGTTCCTACAATTTGTATTAAAACAGCTATGAGGTATAGTCCATTACAGGCTAGCATTTTTTTATGTTATTGGTAACAAGACGAGCTGGTCGTTTGCCTGATGGTAAGCATAACGCCGGCCCATAACAATTGCAGTGCCACCCAGAACTTTGAAACACAAAGGCCTGCGCGGCACTGCAGTGCGCTCATTACCCTGAGACATTAGGTATTAAGTCTCATAAGCCCAGTAATGTCACTTGATACTTTGCTCATCAATCCGGAATACAGTAATGCTTGCACACTACTGCTTGGCGGCAGACTTCACGAGCAAAGCAAAGTTTGTGTCTGGGTCGTTTTTGTTTTTAATAGTAAGTTTAAATTTTTCTATTTATGACTTCCTATATATTTTATTCTATGTATATTTTTGACACATAAATGTATGTTTGTTCAAAATGTATACAAAAATGTATTTTTTTTATTTTATCCGGAAACTTGGGCCTTTCTAGCCAACCAGTTTTTAAGGCTAGGCTTTAATTTAACGTCGTCAATATTAGATTTGCGTGTTAACCAACATCAAGCTGTCTTGTTCATAACAACCATAATCTCACCTATGAAGTAATTCATTTCATAACATATTGAATGGCATCTTATTCTGATGCTATTTAAATATTT
The DNA here is from genome assembly GCA_907269065.1 of Crocallis elinguaria. Classification (NCBI taxonomy): domain Eukaryota; kingdom Metazoa; phylum Arthropoda; class Insecta; order Lepidoptera; family Geometridae; genus Crocallis; species Crocallis elinguaria. Next base: position 1,036,073 of record OU026079.1, on the reverse strand, counting down.
TAGTAAAAAAATGATAGCTGTAGGTGTTTAATACGTAGGTTTTTATAGACTTCGCTAGAGTCATAAAGTAATGATTAGTTAGCATGCAGTTTTGGACATAATGGGTTCTGTCAACGATGTTTTATTGTTTTAAATGTGCGACATTTAGAACATCTTTTTATAGATATTGGTATAAAGAAGTCACAAATTCACATATCTTTTGTTTGTGTTACAGAATAATTTATTATTTTTACTGCACACTTTTGGCGTAAATTAAGTACACATAATTAAATTAACATTTAACGGTTTTGTGATTAGGTGTTTTAAACCATTTACAAATTCGTCTAACCTTGGTTATTAAATTTGAAAAGTTGTTTAACTTCCAATAGAATTATAGTTTTCCATTTAGAACCAGAATACTAATCAGGCAATTTGTTATGTCGTAAAAAATACTTATTTAAATCATATAAAGATATTTTAAACTACAATAATACCTACCTCTCCTATTTATTTACACATCTTCATAATTTAATATAAATGTTGATACTATTAGCAGGTAGGTAACAATGTTCAACTCAATATGAACTAGTTATTTTTCGTAACCAATACATCTATTAGTAACTAACCTTTAAAATAACCCTACATGTAGATACTACAGATAAAACCAATCAAAGACTAATAAGTATAAGTAAGACTATAAAACCAGAACCTCAACCTAAGGCATTAAGGGTTTTTGCTTAATATAAGACTTATTTCCCAAACGCAAGTTCACTCTTATTACTAAAGCTAACTTTCCATTCACAGTCTCATAATTCACACTATTAACAATCATAATAAACCGTACATAGTTAATAAAACAAATACCATTATATATCGAGACGAGAGGGTCGTTTGCCTGTTAAGCAAAAAGAACAAAACTAATAGCTTAAGCCTACTTTTCATCCGTAATACCATAAGTTACACTATTAGTAATCATAGTAGAACCCTTAATAGTAATAATAATAATAGTAAAGTGAAGCTCACCATTTTCCTCGACTAGTTAGCACATAACACAACACAACACGGACGCGCGGCCGGGTCGCGCGCACAACACGTATAAGCTCTGCTCATCGTTCCCGCATACAATATATAGCTTCGGGCTTCTGTTGTGATGTCCGATATGGATCCTGAAACATGACGGATTAAGGTGAATGCGTGTTTTTTTGGGAATTCCTATGGTCTTTTCGGAATCTATAAGTTTCGGGTATGGGAAATTACAACAGTTTTATAATTATGTTTCTAATTCACTAAAAGTACTTACTGATAAAGCTACAATGATTGTTTATTTGTAATGAGATTTAAAAAGGTTTAAATTATAATAATTGTCAACGATTAGCTAGGATTTATTTCATGCTTGTGGTGTATTGTGTTGCATTTTGGGAATTACTTGGTACCTATTGCTGTTTTGGAATCTGTAGGTTTTTAAAGTTATTACGGCTTTTATATTTATGTGAACTTAGATTCCTTTCTGAGTAGAGATGTGCTATGTGGATTCTGAAATGTGACGGGTTTTAAGATTAATTGTGCATTTTTTGGGAATTCCTTGGTATGTTTTTTTTTACATTTATACGCTGTGAGTGATTACGGGTTTTTTATTTTTCTATGAACTAGTGAGGAAACTAACACTTCTAATTATAAAAATGCATAATTGTTTTTAAAAAGACGGAAAACCGCATTCTGCCCAATTATTTGCGGCTTGCATCATGATATCAAATATTAATATTATAAATAAAATAAAAAATAATAACTCCCAATGATCTTATAAAGTCCGGTGCCTATTTTTATTTGAAAAAAATATATAAATAAATTTTCAGGTAAAATTTAAATAATATCTAGTATGTAACAAATGATGAATAACGCAGTTAGGAAAAAGGCTGGTCGAATTGTAAAACTTATTTCAAATGATATAATATTCATTTGCACTGGGCCAATGAGGGTTACGGCCAAAGACTATAAATCCTGTTGACTAATGATACAACTTCCCCTCAAGCGAAAACGAACTATTTAAATGCACTACTCGCCACTGCGAGTACGAGTGCAGACTTATAACTTATCGATATTCAATGTATACTTTACAATTAATATATATACTATTATTAATTATTTTGGAAAAATAATAACCTTTCGTTTGGATTTGTTAACCGACTTCGAAAAAAGAGGAGGAGGTTAAATGTTCGACTGTATGTATTTTTTTAAGTATTTTAACTGATTTCTCCGTCAATTGTGGACCGATTTTGAAAATTATTTTTGTTGTTTGAAAGTGTATTATCTCAAGGTGGTCCCATATACATTTTATGGAAGAACATCTAAAGATGAAAAAATGGTACTTGAATTTTTTCATATATCGCGATATTTTCATCGAAGTAGGTTCCCGGTTTTTTTAAAGTATTTCTGCTTTTTGTTGTTAGATTTCCAGACATCCCAGAAATAAAGGAAAGCGAGTGGATAGAAGCGACTCAAAAAGAGAATTGGTTCCATACATCGCAAATCATGGAATCCATTCAGTAGCTTCGACGTGATGCGTGGCCAAAATACAGACAGACAGACAAAAATAAAAATACAGCTTTGGCTTCAGTATAGATAGGAGTGCCATCCAAAAAAAATGTGACCTGGAGTTTTATTATAAGTAGTATTATAGATTAATTTATAAAGTAAGTATGTATTGTCTAGGTTTTCCATATAATAATTTATTATTAATCGTATATGTCAGGGAATCAAGAATGCGATGCTAACTACCTATTCAATTTTATCGATATTATTCTGTTCAGTAGTAGTCGTACCACATCACTAAATTACGTCATCCAAATGATCGGCCAATTGCAAGCATAGAATATTACCTCGCCCCCTGCCCGCGCCGGTGAGACATGTTTGTATGAGGAATAGTGTTTATGAGCTATCAACAGGCTAAATAATCTATGGTTACGGCCTATCTAGAATCAACTCAAAAAGCGATTTCGCAATATCTTCGCCAATAATAATTGTCAACCGATTTGTAAACGGATTAATAAAGGCTTTTTAGCCCGTTGAAAAATAAAGCATTTTTTATTAATATAAATATTAATTATATTATTTAGATACAATTTTAAAATAGCAGAAACTTACATGTAAATGAACTGAAACTTTAACTTATACTAATACACAATTGTTAAAATACAATTACATCACTTGACACAAAAACCTTGGACTTGGCCGAAATACATTTTAATAATTTAGAAGAAAAATCGTCGTTTCAACATCGGGTGACATTGTGTTCACAATGTCAAATTCCTGGTTATTAAATTAAATAATTTTAATTATTAAAATATGCTATTTAAAGTATTGTATTACAGAAACTTTATTGATTTGATAGTTATGTGGGACATATTATAATATCGATTAGAATAATGATTGTATAATAATAAACAACGTCTTACGAACTTAATCATAGTTATAATATTCCCTTTATCTATGAAATTAGGAACTACGAGGAACAGTCTCGCATTACCAATACACGTAATAAAAACTTGCACTTTTAGAAGCGCAAAAAACAGACAGTGCGAACAAAAGCTCTAGTTACTAGCTTCTGTCCACGGCTTTGCACAAGTGGAATGAATATTATATTATATACTAGCTGCTACCCCGCGGTTTCACCCGCGTGGAGATTTTGGATTACATGGTTTTTATTTTTTTGCGCGGAACCCTAATTATTTTTCTAAAATTAAAGTAGCCTATGTTACTCCTTGTAACATCAGCTATCTGCCAGTGAAAGTCCCGTCAAAATCAGTCCAGCCGTTTCGGAGATTACCCGGAACAAACAGACAGACAGACAGACAGACAAAAATTTTAAAAATGGTTGTTTTGTTATAGGTAGCGTATATACTTTCGTATGCATTTAGTCAAAAGCTGTTATTTTGATATTACAAACAGACACTTCAATTTTATTTATCTGTATGGATGAAGATTTATAGTTTTAGTAAAGAATTTTGGTACATAAAATTTCATTCCCCATTTTTCTACCCTCAGGGATGATATTTTTTCATAAAGTTTAAAAAAGGACCAACCCTGATTTTGTAGTATTAATCATGAAAAAAAGAATTATTTAAATCAGTTGAGAATTGAAGGAGAAGTCGAATAACATCGCCACAAAAAATACAGACGAATTGAAAACCTCTTTTTTTTGGAAGTGCGTTAATAAAAGTACATGTAAGTACAAAAATATTACCCCCATAAATAGAATACCTCCAGCACCGTACGAGTTCACACTTCATGTCAAGGACGGCGATAAAGTGCCACTCTTTATTATTATTTTTTTTAATGTTATTAGGTAACGAGACGAGCTGGTCGTTTGCCTGATGGTAAGCATAACGCCGGCCCATAACGATTGCAGTGCCACCCAGAACTTTGAAACACAAAGGCCTGCGCGGCACTGCAGTGCGCTCGTTACCCTGAGACATTAGGTATTAAGTCTCATAAGCCCAGTAATTTCACTGGATACTCTGCTCATCAAACCGGAACACAGTAATGCTTGCACACTACTGCTTGGCGGCAGACTTCACGAGCAATTCAGCACCAGCAGTTAAAATATTACAGTATTGTTTCACTAACTAATCATAAACGGCTTCTTGAAGTGACGAGAGAATATCTCTATTGATGGTTGTTTCAAAAGGTTTTGTGTTTTAGGCGCCTTTGTTTATTTAATTAGCATTACTGTAACGGCACATTGAAAGAAACATAACACTAAGTTTAGGGTGAAATGTATGGGTATGTTATAATTCTCTGGCTAAGAAGCCGAGGCGGCCATTTGCATGAAAATGAAATTGTAAGGTTCTTCGTTGCGTTGAGATAGAATAGTTTTTCTTTTGTTGATGGCTGCGTAGCTATGTCGGTAGTAACGCTGCCTGCAAAGCGAGGGGCCCCGGCTCGATTCCCGGCCGGTGCAAACTTAGTATAGCCCGACAAAGTTTGTTCTCGAGTCTTTGATGTGTTTGTGTCCATGCCACTTGCGACACAGGGAATTTTAGTGCATGGGTGTGTTCATTCTTTCTTTGTGAAATAAAAACCTAAATATTGCTTCTGATTTTGGTAAAATTTCTATAGGACCAATCTGAAAGTATATCATTTCAAAGAGAATTTACCAAATCGGTTTATAAATTACGGAGATCTGAATAATAAACTAAAATACAACCGAATTGAGAACCGCATCTTTTTTTGGAAATCGGTTAAAAAATAGACAAAATAACAAATATTTTTTTCATTTCGAGTTGCTGATAAAAAGACCGGGAGATGTCCTCTCCCGCGGGAGCAGGTCTGCCCTAAGGAGTGGACGACAGCTGACGAGGTCCTGCGCGGCATGCGTGAGCGGGACCGCGACCCATCCCAGAGCTAAGCCGTGCGGAAACTTTTCAGTAGTTTTTTCGTGTGTAGGACGCTGTGCAGTGAGCAGGTGGAAGTCTCACACTCTCTCCGTTGCCCCCCGGGGCGTGGAGGGGTAAGCTCGCAAAGGAGTTCTACCCTAGGATACCAAAAAAAAAAAAGAAAAATACGTGCAAAAACCTTATTTCTCATACCTAGTTTCTTATACTGAAATAACAATTCCAATCATGCATAGAATAAAGAAACGTCTGGAACGAACTTGACCGAGTCCAGTGATCGTTAGCTGAGTTTGGAAGCCTATCTTCATCTTGAGGCTACGCGTGGTGGGTCACGTCGCACGCTGCCATCCATAATATCGACATTGCCACTTAAAACTGACTGTTTATTTTGGTATAAATGTCTATGGTATGTATAGATTGTTAGTGTTACCTATTCGACTATATCGTCAAGTATCAGGAGAGTTAAACATTAGGGCTGAAAAATTATTCCATTCAGAATCACAAGCGAAACTAATTTCTCTTAGTATTTCTGCTTTGATTCTCAACTAATAAAAAAATCCAATCACGTACATATTTTTTGACCTCAGCGATAATTTTCCGATTCCAAAGAAACGGGAACTTTAAAGAGTGTATAAGAACACCCCGCAGACACGGACAAAATATTAGGGATATTACTAAATACTTGTCTCATTATAAGAATTGAAGTTATAACTTTCTTTGGTATAGAATTGAACTCTCTATACCTCACCAATATCTTCCCAAGAAGACACTTGTTCACCCTCATCTTGAAAAATCTTCGTGATAATTGCAATTATGAAACAAGGGACAATAACCCTAATACACAGTTGTTGGTAGAAACAAAATGCTTTGTGCTGATAGAAGGAATGATTTGATTTAACCGTAAATCGATAAAGCGAATGGAAGACGTGATGTAATAATATTGGAATCGGAAAAATCTAGATTCGATAAGCATATTAAACCAGAACGAAAAGATGCTAATAACTTGCAAGGGAGGAGGCTTATAAATGACAGTAGGCGGATGCATGTTAAATTGATAATTGTAATAGTATCATAGTTTAGGAAGTTTCAGTTTCTATTAGTTTAGACACCTTAAAACTGGCTTTTGACGTCCATCGTGCAACTTTGGAGGTTTTAGGACTAACTCTCCTGCAAAATGTCCGTCTGGATGTGGACAATTTGACAAAAAAGTTATTTTTCATTGGTATTTTTTTTTTAAAACCTTTGTCTCCTCGCTAGGTGACGTACTTACGTATATCGATATTTTCCGGTAGCTGCTAAACAAGTAACGATGTTTTTGATAAATTAAATTGACATTTCAAAATATGGTTAAAATTTTTATTTAGAAATGGTATTTTTTTTTTTTTTTCGAAAAAAAAAAACGAAGCCGATCTATACTTTCTTTGAAGTGAATATTCGTATCTCACAATTCGACGACTAGTTTATAGAACGAAAACTATTGTAACATACATCCGAAAAGGTTTTTATCGTCGTTCGCAACGATCTTCACACATTCCTCCGCGAAATAAGTTATTCGGTCATTGTAATGAAAATTGAACTTCATTGTGTATAGGAAACGTCCGATTACAAGTAAAACTTGTTGTCGTCGCAAAACTAGTTTCAGAGATTAGTTTTCGTTCTCGGGAAAAAGGTCCGGTTTCGTTTTCGATAAAAATCAACAACGACCTACCTATTTTTAATTTTAACTTATCAAACTGTCAGTTTATCGATCGCTATGGATTGCATTTCCGTACTTGCGCCAAAGGTGAGATACTCGTCAAATACTAAATTGTTGCACCTTACATGTAATGTATAATTTTGTTATATGTATTACTTCGGGTGCAGTTTCAAAGGTTAGTTATATCTATAAGGTAGGCTTACTTCACCGATACCTGTCAAAGACAATTCACAATTCATTTAAAGTCCGCCAAATGTTTGCGCAACGGTTGTAAAGTTCAGTAAATAGCGGCAGGCTGCGTCGTCCTTTCACCACATTTAATAGAATATATATTATTTTAGACCAGGAACTGCTTCATTTGTTAGTGGGAGGACTAACTCTTCTGCGAGTGTCCGTCTGGGTTGTTACCATCGCTTTACTCGTGAAGTCTGCCGCCAAGCGGTAATGTCCAAGCATTACTGTGTTCCGGTTTGATGAGCAGAGTATCCAGTGAAATTACTGGGCTTATGAGACTTAATACCTAATGTCTATATCTATAATATAGTCCATAACTATATCTAAACATCACGTCGATTAATTGCTCCATTGTTGCGTGAAAGAAGGACAAACCAACAAACCACAAATACACTTTCGCATTTATTGCTTACTACAACCTTGAAATGTGCCATGAATAAAAACTGAACAGTACAAAGGAAATAAATAGGATATCACTGCTTTAAACTTTCACGGTTATTTATTAATTCGTACGTTATTGTAGTCCCGCGAACGTGGTGCTTGTTATAGCGTCGAAATATCAGGTGCTCATAGCTCAGTAATAAACACGGTAAATATCCCGTTACAAATGAAATAGGAAATCATTGCTTTTTTTATTGAAATGTGGGCATAGACCATATTTTGTTACAGACTATACTGAATTAATGAATAATATGAAATAAACATTGTGTAATGAGCATAAAGATTGCGCTTGGATCTTGGATGTTTGTGTTTTGTATTTATGTGTGTCCATGCCAGCTGCGATACAGGAAATCCTAGTGCCAGCAGCACTATAATTATGAGTGTGTGAGTGTTTATTTATGTAATTGTAAATCATCTTTTTGGAAGCCGATTAAAGATACCCAAAGTAATCGCAAATGTGTCAAATGACAGAATCCACTCACGGATGCGTCAGGTGATAAGGTCAGGTGTTGTGGCTGATAGCTGAATCATAGGATAGAGATGTCTCTGATTGCCCGTAATTACGTCGATCGGCTCGTGGAGTACCACTGTGGGCGGGTAGCGATTTGCGGCTGGGCAAGTTATAATAGACTAACACCCATATTCTTGATCGTATTACAAAACGTTCCTTACCTTCACTCTATCATACTCAAGGGATATGGTAGTTTTTGTCCTAAAAAAAACCTCTACTTGACGGCTTCCCTACTTCGCGACCTACCTTAGGGAAGCTTGGATTGTCCCAGCCATACTCCTCATATCCTGGCTGGACCTTATCTTGGGCTTCCCATTTATATAATAAGCCCTAGGTTTAAAGAATCAGTAACTACGAGGTCTATGATTTTACTACACCCAGACAGGAGAAACGCAGCCGTTTTTTTAAAGTGTACGAATATTTTTGTCCACCCATTGCAGGAATTGAACTTGCAACCCTAAGGCGCATCAGTATCTTTGTACTATGCCACATACCTATTCTATCGACTTATCTACTATACCGTTTAAAGAGTACGCACATACATGCACTATTTGGATAAATTCTTATATAAGACATATTATACATGTCTTATATAAGAATTGGAATAACGTCTAACATATTATACATGTCTTATATAAGAATTTATCCAAATTATAATCAAAGCTACAAAAATCATGGTCCAACACAGAGCCAACTCTTTTTTAAAACACAAATATTAATGCCGTTCTGGATATTAAACCCGTGATCTTGAGTCCTTCGACCTAACCACTAACCCCCCAGCAGCTAGTAACATCGCTAAACGCTGCAAATCGAGCACCACATACAGCCTAATCTGTGAACATTACGTTACATTTGGCATTCTCCGATGCACTGCGCAGTCGGCATCGGCGCCACCAAGGATGCTCCGCGGATTTCACAACCGCCCGCTGGAAGCTGTTTATCATAATCAAAACGAATTCACAAGTTCCAATCGATTGTTTTACCTCACACGTAGGCTCTTAGTGATCTAGAAGTACGAATCGAAGTGTTTGACTTCAGTTTTTTCACGATAACTCATCTGAGGGTCTAGACCAACTACTTTCTATAAGTAACAAAAATTTCATTATAAACTGCCGAACCGACTTTAGTTACAAATTGCTGAACCAATTTTGATGAAATTCTATGGGAACAATCTGAAAATGTATCGTTTCAAATAAAAAAAGAATTTCCTAAACCGTTTTATAAATGACGTAGAGTTGAGGTAACAAACATAAAAAATAGAACTGAATTGAGAACCTTCCCCTTTTTTAGAAGTCAGTTAAAAAATTGTAAGAAACGTTTGAAATCGGCACATGGATTCATATAAAAAAACATATAAACCATGTAAATGACTCGTTAAATTACCATGGTTTAAACATAACTTACTATCGATAAGTCTATAGAATCCCAGACGGTTACATCGAAGATGATTAGTAATCACTACTTAAAATTAATGCAAAACTATGTCTGAATTCCAAGTCTATGTGCTATGAACAACTAGTGTGGTGCTAGGACTGCTAGGGTATTTTGTACAGCTTGAAATGGTTGGCTAGTTACCACCAATCTGTCGCCAGGCGTCCATCGGTGGGCCCCGGAGGCCGCCTTATAGAGACCCAGTTATCAATTGGGACACTGATCAAACACCATCTTGGGAAACTTCTAATCTTGGTTGAACAACAGATTAAATACAGATTAAGTAAAACTAACAAATCGTTCCTGGCAAATGGTGTCAGATTCTACAACAAAATTCCTAAAGTATTAACTGAATTACCACAAGGAAAGTTTAAACGTATAGTCAAGAGTGTATTAATTAAAAAAGCGTATTATAAAATTAAGGATTATGTAGATGACAAGGATGCATGCATGGAGCTCAGGAGCCTCCTGGCGACTACTAAACTTTAAATTGTTAGTTGTTAGCATTAGAATCATTGTAAAAAACTACTTTTTTTAAAAAGAATGCGTGACGAGTTTCTTGCCCTTCTTCTTGGTCGGCCTATACCAATTTGGAACGGGCACGGTGGGTTTCTGGAAGGTTCGTTGACTTTGAGCACGGATTGGGTCTGTTGGTGTCTTTGTCATTTATTCTGTTCTGATAAAGACAGCATTCGTTTTAGTCTGTGATTCGGGTAGATGAATGTTGCAGAGGCCGGCTGTTAGAGTCAGTTTAACTTTCATAAGTGCTCCTTTGGGGCCTATTTGAATAAAGACATTTGAATTTGAATTTGAACATATTCATCGTCTTCTATCATCACTTCATACGCTTAAGGTCAGGTTGAGGGGATCCATGAAAATATATTTTATGTATCCTGTTGCCTGAACAAACCAATGATCACAATGATAATTGGGATGTTGACTCAATTTTTTTTATGATGCTGATCAATTCGTTTTCTCATGAAATCAAATGTCTATATCGAAAAAAGTGGAAATCGAATGCTAACAACGTCAAAAATGAGAGCCAAAGTCAGCCGGATCTAGTGAGCGCTAAAACGCCCCATACTAATTGGGCTTACCGCTTGACGTCACATATTCAACGCGGCCCGTAAAGTTGTACTAAAACACACATTTTGTTGATTTTGGCCGTGAAAAACTGCGTTTAAGTACAAAGTTGTCATACATTTGGTATTCATCAAAATGTAAAAAATCTGATAGTTTAGTTAAAATAACTATTGGATGATAAAAAAAAATTCGTTGAATTCTGGATAGTTTTAGATCCAGTATCTTTGTGGAAATTATATATTTTTTGTAAATTTAATTTTTATTGTGTTAATGTGATGTTCTGAAACCTGTATAACCACAGTATTTATGTGTTTTGTATTTCATGCAACTACCCAATTGTAAATTGTAAAAAATAATTTGGCTCCGTTCTTTTATCTAACCTATAGAGTTCAGTTGAATAAAGATGTACCTGTTTATTTCCTGTAGGAAAATACACGAACAATAGAAGTGTTGAGATTGTGATCTCAGTCCATAAAAAACGACATTTCTCAATCGATTGTCTCTCTGATATCTGTATCAACAACGTCTTGTGAGAAACCTTTAATGGTAACGATCAGACACCAAAATTCGGATAAACGTGCATGGAAAACCTACTCGCAAAACGGTTGTTTTCCTTCACTGTACGCTCAACTTAATTGAGTCTACCATCGCTTATTCTTTGGTTTATCAGGTTCTCCTTTGATGGATGTTTTTCTCCAAACTCTTATCGTTAAAAAGTCGTGTTGTTTAAAACTCCTTCGCTATACATCGATACTTTAGTTTAAATCCCACAAGGTCGCCCAGTGCCATAATAATATGCTAATTTCGGATCACACAGATCACTGAGCGCATTCATATCAACTATTATTTATTCTATGTATACTACGTAAGATGATACCTTCAATAAACTCAATGCTAGGAAACGGATTCAGGAAACTGTATTGTTTACATTCTTGCATAATTAGGCGAAAATATTAAAATTAGGGGTTTAGTTAAGTGATAAATATGTTTATAGTCCTATCGACATTTATTTAAAAGTAAAATAAGAATGTATTTACATAGAATCGTTGTGTTTTTCTGTGTATATAATATATACAGGCTGAATGGAAATATGATACATTCCTTGCAAAGGGTTAAAGTAGAGCTAAATTGGTCATGTGATACCATATCCGCAACACATATTTTTTTCGTAAAATAGAACTTTGTTTTGTAGTTTTAGTTTTATGTCTGTTATCCAGTCCGCTGTTTCCCGTGCAAAGAACACATCTACCAAATTGAATCATCTTCGCTTATAATTTCAGTAGCTATCAATCAAATCAATGATTATAATTTTATTACAATGTTTATACTAACAATCATATTTTTTTATATTATACCTACCGAATGCACATTGTTGATTGAATTGAATTCCTCATTTGGAAAATCAAATTGAAATATTTGATAAATACCTGCTATATATAGACATAGGTGTGGTTTATTTCGGTGGTAAAACCATTTTAGATTTTTGTGACAGGTATGTTGACATATGAATAATAATATATCGATCATAAAATTCCAACTAAAACTTATCTTTTGTGGTCTCGATGGGCAATCTACAGACCACATTCATTTCAGGCCTAAAAGATAATAAAAATGTTCTAGGCCTTCTATCGGAAGCTAGCGTAGGTAGCGTGGTGTATACTAATAATACAATTTTATCAATAAGTTAGTATTTTGATCGTTATTCACATACTCGAAGATGGAGACTAGTCCAGAGTGAACTCAATTTGCACAAGTTTTTCTGAAAACATATCCAAGATTAAAAAAAAATAGAATATAGAAATAGTCAGTAGTCAAATGACACCTGTCAAGAGTAAAACGAGAAACCTTTACTCAACATCAGCGGCTTATACCAAAAAATCTTTGAAAAGTAGGTCACGGAAATGCTAACGTCTGAAACAAATGGCTCTAAACAAGGCTGTAACAAACCATTGGTCACCCAGATGAGTTCACTCACAAGGTCAATCGCCTCTAGCAGGTATTAAATACCTATTGGTGAAATTAATGTTCCAAATCTCCGGCTTCGACATCTGCCTATTTCTACCTTTAGTACATCGTTTGTGTTTGAAATATTTGCTTCTATTACACCACTAACGGCTGATATAATCTGGTAATTAACCAGTAGTTAAGCAAACAGTTCTGATGTTGTGATCACGATGGAACTCTGTCAAATTATTAGCTTATATTTTCTATACAGCAGTACGATGATACACCTAATTTTCTAATTGCGACAAAGTCCTATCTAGGCTTATTGTTTTTCTATGTCAAATACGGGAATCATTTTGTCGAAATCAGAAATTTGATGATTCTTTTTGGTCCCAATGAGATTTCTCATATTTTTGTTACGACAAAATCCTAAAAAAATAGGTTTTAAATATATATGCAAAAAATTAGCAATGAAAATGTCGCAGTACCCAAACAAATAGATGTTGGTAGCTTGCATAATGTAATTCGTGGTTTTAGATATAAGGACAAGGTGATTATCACAATATTTATACAAATATGTGGAAGCTGATAGTTCAGGGACTTAGCGTCATGCATTCTCGAACCGAATGCGTGACGATGGTAAAAGGCCTGACGGAATGACACTCGTTCCTTGGCTCCTAGTGTGGGACGCTACTTGTGCCAACACTTGGGCACCATCTCATATTTCTGAGACACAAATTGATACTGGCGCCGCGGCTTCTTCGGCTGAGCGACTCAAACGGTGCAAATCAACTTCGGGGGCAGTTACATGTTTGAGCCGTTTGGTGTTGAAACATTCATAATATTTTCAAAATTTTGTCAGAGCATTTGATTGATGCGACGCTGAACCAAAATGATGGTACTTATCTGGCTTAACGGAACAGCATTGCGGTTCAACGAGGCAATGCCGCCAGCATGCCGGGTACGCTTCCAACTGGTAGTGGGCTAGAACATTTAGATTATCTATAGGCTTGTAGATTATCCAACTGTTCACGTAACTACTACATCTCAAGAATGTCGCTGCCAACATGATTCGAACCTGTGTCTTCTGGTTATCTAGACCAGACGCTTTAAACAAGTAGCATATGGGATCGATCGATGTTGACTCCGAAATTCTTGCAACCTCTTCCGAACTTCTTGGCTTACAAGCTGTAGCTCCATCTAGCAGACCTCGTATTTTAAGCGAAGCGCTTTTGAAGCGACGAGAATGTCATATTGCACCACCGACTCCAAATCAAATGGGATAAGGGGCAAAAAGACGATAATGAATATGCAAAGGTTCATCGCTCATTAAAAAAAAATATATAATAATAATAAAATACTGTAAAAAAACTTTTCGCTTTTGTATTTTTAATATGCATATCCTTTACGTTGCCGACTCTGACTGCGCGACTCCACTGCTTCTATAAATCTTAATAATTTGAGCTAAATGTCTCTATTTACCTTAATTTATTATTTGATATTCTAAAACATTATTAGCTTAGTGTCTGGGTCACGCGTGGGTTTCTATTATCATTTTAATATGTTTATAATCATAGTACCTATCTATATCTACATAAGTTGATAATAAGACAATGTGTATTTTTATATTGTGTCATTTACATGGAGATAAAGTTGATTGCGATTTTTTACGTATAAAAGTATACACTTATTTTCCAAAAAAATCTCAAGGTATGGGGTTCCAGTACGCAACGTTCCCAAAACACTGGCAGCATTGCCAGGTTAAGGTGCTAAGCAGCACTGATGCTGGCATGCTAGCCAGCATTTGGTCATGTGTGGCTTTGACCACACACCTCAATAGATCTTTATAAACTCGAAGAGCACCAGACGGTCCAAGTGTCTCAACCACAAAAGGCTCAAATAGGTAACTGCTATAAAAAAATATAATTTTAAATGGCGAAACTTAGAATAACATTTAATTACAATTAGTGTTCAGTCAACTAATCGCTAATGAATGAAGTTGCGAGTAGTACAGGATGCGCTTGCGCAACGAGTGTCATAAGTGTCAACAAATACCAACATCTGTCGAGTACACCGAGACGTACACTGTGTGTGGTACCGAGAAGGAATGCACACTTTACCTATATAGGGATGAAGATATTCTTATTCTCTCGTAAAATTCCTAATACATTTGTCACTAGCTGATGACCATGGTTTCACTCGCACGGAGATATTAGATTTAATGGGTTTTAATTTTTTAACGCGGTACCCTAATTCTTTTTTAAAATAAAAGTAGCCTAAGCTACTCCTTATAACATCTGCTATCTGTCAGTGAAAGTTCTGTCAAAATCGATCCAGCCGTTTCGGAGACTAGCCGGAATAAAAAGACAGACTGAAAATTTAAAAATTGCTTTTGTTATAAGTTCTGTATATACTTTCATATGCATTCAGTAAAAAACTGTTGTGTTGTCGTTACAAACAGACGCTTCAATATTATTGATCTGTATAATATATATATCCTGGTTAGACGTCAGGACCAGGGATCTCTATGTGTAGGTATCAGGAACAATTTTGATACTATTAAAATTAAATCTGTAGGTACCTACCTATACTCTGATTTATTACTTCATTTATAGTTCAAATGAAGCATCAATAGGAACTGATCTGGGATATTTAGCATACTTACCTATTTGCACACAAACACACTAATGTGCTTACGTACTACATGTTTGTATACATAAATAAATAACGCCTGATGATCATATACGTGCCAGGTATTAGGACTAACTCTGCTGCGTGGTCCCGTTCCGGTTGTAAACCTATTTGTAAGTGCTCGTGAAATAATTAATCCATTAATACTATTGATTACGTATAATTATAGACTTGATGTTGCTGATATATTATGAGAATATATTGTGGAGCATTCGTTTGTTATTTGATTTCCACACAAGATATCCACTGACTCTGCTGCACAAATACCAGCACGTGCACATCATTCCGCCACTTGGGTGGTGGCAAAAGGACCTACGTGATTTTTTGCATTGCAGTTTATTGGCCGGGAAGTGACATAGGCTACCTTTTTCCAGGAAAGTGCACGGTTTCTGTGGCAATTTCTACACGGCAGCAGCTAGTAATTAATAATATCCATAACATTCAGATCTTACTCCTAAAGATCTAAGATTAACTGATCTGTATCAGCGCTGCATTTATTTCACGAGCATATCGTTAGTGAACTTGACGACCTATTTAAATAGACATCTTTCTTCATGTATTTTCAACAAAATTGTTACACTCAAAGGTTAGTGCAAGGCCGGCAAACTGTACGGTATACTACGGGATTGAAACTCTGTGAATAGTCGTGAGTTTGAATCGAGATCATGTTTTCATTGCGGGTTCAAGACATGGACAGTGGAGAAGAATGCATCATCAGGTTGAAAGTTTTATTATTAACATATATTGTATTTCTTTGCAAAGTATGACATTGGAGTAACTGCAAATTTTTTCGATTAACAAGAAAGTGGTGCGACGAAAAAAAAAAGTTTGATAAAGCAAAGTAAAATCAATAGAATGATTTTTTCTAGAAGAGCACAAGGTAAGGGGGATCAATTTATTTTTTTAACCAGGTACCAACGTTGAATACATTATGAAAAGATATTAAGCTCAACAGATGGATAGATAGGTGCCATGAATAAAAAAAAGCCTCACATGCAAAATTTCGCTGAAAATGTCTCAGTTTGATTAATTGCATGTAGTTAAATCAAATCGAGAATGCAGTGAGTAAGGCTCGTAGTACTTACCCATAAACACCAGTAGCCAACCTCTTCAATCAATTCTCTACAGTTGTTTATTTATAATTTAGACGTTCACGTTGTTTACGTTACGAGAACGTGACGTACTTGGGAATTAATTGGATGATTCAATTAACGAGCAGACACCGTCGATGACACTTTTAAGCTATTCATAAAACTAATTTGTGTGTTTTTGTGAAGATGCCAATGTTTGTTTGGTTGTACTTGAATTATTATACGTATGGTCGATGCGTGCAACGTGAATAAGTGTTTCAGGGCTGGATGATAACAATAATAATGCTAAAGATAAATAAATAATAAATAACCGATTAAACTCATACCCGCACTAGGATTCCCTGTGTCGCAGTTGGCATGGGCACACACAGATATACATCACAAACATCCCAGACCCGAGAACAAACTTTATGCTTACACAAAATCTGCCCCGGCCGGGAATCGAACCCGGGACCCTTCACTTTGCAGGCAGGGTTACTACCAACTTAGCTACGGAGCCGTAGAGGTGCGGGGGCAAACTTTTTAAGAGCATGAGTATTTTTTTTATTATACTTTACTGTCTTTCGTTTGATCACTGTCTCAACTGTAATTGGTAAGCGACGAAGGGGTTGACGATGAAGCACGCTTGCCTAGAAAACATATATTTATTCACTTGCGCCTTCAAGCAGTCCGTTACGAATGGGGAATACAGACTCAGGCATGGAGTTTCACTCCTTAGCGGTGCGCCTAATAAATGCACTAACCTAAAGCTTAGTATTTTCATTCTCGTTCATACGAGCAAGAAAACACTAAGCATACATGAATATATGTTTTATATAGTTTCATAAAGAAAGTTTAAATTTGTGAAGGTTTAACTTTAAAAAGTGACTTGGAGAGAAGCTATTTAAACAAACTTACTTATAACTTAACTTACTTAGTTATAATTAGTCTAAATCTTATTATGTTTCATAAAGGCTAACTAATGTTAAATCTTAACCATTATCTTAACTGAAACTTAAAATAAGTTAAAAATATAAAAGAGTATTGAAGCAACTTTGCCTTGAGATGGAATGCTTGTCGTTATGAAAAGACGAATTATTATTCAAATCATAATAAGTGGAAAAAAGATTTCGAAATTGGACATATACTTGCGTACCAAATTTACCAGGAGTTTATTCTGAAAACGATCGATATAAACTTTGTACCATAGTAACGCTTTTTTATTTGAAATTGATTTATTTTACAGTTAAATCATTTTTTTTGCTTTTAAAATGGTTAAGGAAAATGTAGTGAAAAAACCCGTATGTTTAAGAACTACAAAATTCGACATATCTCACACATGTGTTGACGAGTTCGACATATTGTCTCCCTCCCTCTCTCTCTCTGAGAGATGGTCTATGGGAATAATATAATCAAATATTTCGGGTGTATAAAATCTTATTAGCAATATAAAACTTCATACAAAATAAATTGCGATCTTTGATAGTAAAATTAAGATGAATGACCAATTGCAACCAGCTTAGGTACATAAATGAACTGTATCGATTATTGAAATGCCACTTAAATCATACGTTACTACCTACCTAATACTGGTGACATATTATCGAGTAGTTTACAGAATACGCCCACGTTCAAAAATAGATGTCATCACTAGGTTGTGATCTCCTACAGGCCAGAATAAATTTATTATTTCGTATTGTTATGTACGGCAGTAGTTGATTTGTGGACGATTTGAAGCCATGATGGCTCAGTGGTCAGGCCACCGATCTGATAGTCGAGGGTTCGAATTCTATAATTAGTCCGAACTTTTGGTGAAAGAAAGCTCAGTGGATGAGGCAAAAGGCTCACAGGGATGGGAGTGAGAGGACTGAGGAAAAGATGAGAGGACAAGCTTGATTGAAAGTAATCCAAAACACAATTCATGATCTAGCTTACCTACTGTCGTCCAGTGTACTGTGTCCTAATGATCATAAGGTCAAATGCTGTGACCTCTCAGGAAGCGACGCGAGGTCGCCTTATTAATACGGTATTTAAGAGAGATGTTACTGTAAGCGTCGCAGCGGTGTATTCAATACCTGGCGAGTTTTGACCCTGCTCGATTTGCATCTAGTGGTTGCCGTGAACTATGGGATGCTAAATGAAGGAGAGATTTATCATCTTCATCATTGTCAACTTAAAATGATAAGTGCACGATGATTGCTTTGTTGCAAAACTTTATGAGGTAAATTAATCTATACTCAATATTATGAAGAGGTAGTTTGCTATTTACCACTAACCTTTGGAACCATTTATCCGATTCTAAAAATTCATTCACAAATGGGAATAGCTACACTATCCCATTGATTACTTTCTTAGACCTCTTTTACCTAGACCTAGACCTTAGACCTGATTTCAAGCGTGCGAAGACGCGTGCAGAAGATATTTTTTAATTAATGCTAGCTGTTAGCTTTATGCTGCGTTATTTGTATGTTCTATAAAATATGTAGACCAATTCTGACAGAGAGAATTTTATATAAATTAACAAGCAAACATACAAAGTTTGTGTAGGGGTTGATAAAAAAACGTACCATATCAGAAATAGTAAAACATTACAAAAGTACTTAATAAGCTTTTGCGCCTTTGCTAGTTGCTTCATATGTATAGAATTGGGACAAAAATGTAACCTGTAGCAAGATCTGTAGTGAGATATTTTGGTTCCTTATTAGAGAAAGAATTTTTAGATTCTGATTCGAGATATTAGCAGTAAAAAAACAAACAAGCTTTACTTCTTTAGAATATTACTAGCTTCTGTCCGTGGTTTTCACCCGCGTTCCCACAGGAACCGTGCATTTTTCCGGGATAAAAAGTAGCCTATGTTACTCTCCGGCCCATAAACTATATCTATGCTTAAAATCACGTCGATTCGTTGTTCCGTTGCTGCGTGAAAGAAGGACAAACCAACAAACACACTTTCACAATTATAATATTAGTAGGATTAGTAGGAAGTAGGATTATGGATTAACTGGGTATATTATAGCTAATAGTTTAATCTCTATGGATATAAATGTTATCAAAAAGGTAAAAGAGATTAGGAATGTTAATTAATTTATCACAGATTACCGGATTCATTCATATCAATATTTCATTGAACTCTACAGTTTACGTAGATGTTAATTTTATTCTTTAGATTGTAAATAAAACAAGACAGTTTTATTTACTTACAACACAAAAACAAGATACCCGTACGTTGAACGCATAAACTACTGACTTTATTAATTACGAAGAGCGAATCATATTTAAAACTAGCTTTTTCACGCAGCTTTGTTATGGGTAAAATTTAAAACTTTAGTATCTCCTGACAAAATTAACTGTTGATTTTCCAACGGATGCGCCCATCCACTGTTGGCTGCGTCTAGTGGCCGCGTTCGATGGCCCAAAGTGCGAACCATTTCAATAAAAAAAACAAAACTGGTTCACCCGTTTGGGAGCTACTATACCACAGACAGATATACGGATAAATACACTTAATATTTAGATAAACTAACATAATTGACACCATGTCACTCAGTTTTAGTGTAGCTTTCTATCAATGAAATTATTTTCAAAATCCGACCTGTGATTCTAGAGATTACCGCCTACAAACATACAATGGCCAAACAACTTTACCTCTAAAAGTATTTAGTATAGATAAAGTGCTAATTTTATGTTAAATTAATATAAATTAAACGTCAAATTAAGGAAATTAAATCATAAATAATGAGATCTCGAAACAGCTAAATCTAGTTTTGTTTGTGGCCATTGAGGATGTCAATTTGCTTCGGTTAACAATGCAGGTCAAGTATTATGTTCTTAATTTTATAAAGTGCAAGGTGAACACAAAACGTATTGAAACATTTCTTAGAAAACAGAGAAACGGACAACATATACAAATTTCGAAGTTCAAATTCTCCAAAATGAACCAACGGATTTTAATACTTTAACTTTACTACTCCTGCCTAAAGATATTCTTAGGTCTAAATATGTCGTGAACAGCTGGAAAACGAGGTTACATCATTTCATTACAGAGTACTTATAGACACCTTTCGGCTCCATCATCAGAACAGCTCTATGAAATCATTATGTTTCATTGACATCCGATTTAAATATGTATGTCAGATTCCAGCTCTATTGAACTGGTTCCAATCTAGCTGACAAGATTTCACCTTGGCTAACCAATGAATATTACAATCTTGTTAAAAAAAACATCAATAATAATGTACAGTAGCTAAAGTCATCGTAAAGAACGACAATTCGTTATCGATTCCAAATTGTAACTTTACATTAATAAATATAAATCAAAATATTGGAGCAAAAAAATAACAAAATGTCAGATTTAAAGCTGTTCACCTTTTATTAATTTACGATTCTTTGTGCGTCCTCATTTATTTGCAAATGCAAATAAGCACAATCAAAACAATTAGATTTTTTGTGCACCATTGATAACATTGATTTTCTAAGTTTAAATTAAGCAAACACCTAAAATAGAACAGCGTAAAATAAAAACGATGCAATATATAATATTAGTGTTTAAAATAATAAAGGTATAATTTGTAGATATTAGTATTTACATTTTGTGTAATAATTTAGTATTACTATGGCAGTGCCTCACGGTCTTTGCCATTTTAATAAATCCTTTTCATCCAAGTTTCCATCCAAAGTCGCTAGGTATAGATTGCTTTGTGATCACAAAGCAATCTATACGTTTGTTACACTAAAACGAATTTTCCAATCCAAATTCAAAATTCTTTATTCAGATAGGCCCCAGGGGAGCGCTCATGAAACTAAAAAAAATGACTCTGCGCCCGTTTCAAGTACTTTGTTATATACAGATCAAGAAGAAGGGCAAGAAACTCGTAGGCATTATTTAAAAAAAAAAGGATTTACAACATTTATCTTTCTTTTATAAGTACTTATATACTAGTTACTTATACATCTACTGATTTTTCACTAAACAAAAATGTCCAATACAATAAATGTGGCAAAGGCAAGTCAAGCACACCTTTCAGTTTTTAAAATTATTAGGTGTATAGTTTAGTAAAATATTTTAACTAAAAATACAGTAATAATTTCCGACATTCGTGTTGTGCCGTCACAAAACTCTATAAAAGAAAACAATCATTACAAAATATTTCAGTAAAATGTTTATCAGGAATGAGGCCATCTGTGATATTTGCCTAGCAACTTTGGGTCTCAGACTTCCAGGTCTGACTCAGTTCAACAAGGTTTATACGCTAGTTATGTTTGTTAGTTTCCTCCATCGTTGCTAGGTGGCGCTGTTTTCAAGAAATGTTTTTCTATACAAAAGACTTCAACGGGCTGCCTTACTTCTGCTTGCACTAATACTAAAAGTTAAAATTGATATATTTGAATAATTGTGTTGTTTACGCCGTCGACTACATGCTTAGACTAATTATATAGGCTTTGACTATATTATTATAATTAATTGGCTACTAAGAATTTTATATAAATCACAAAAAACGCAATGTGTTCATATTACGAATTACGTAAAGGCTAGGTTTAAGAAAACACCTTGTAAACGCATTCTGGGCTGGTTTTATTTTCGAACATAACGGTTGGTTTCGACACTCGCTTGTAAGAACTCGCTTGCGCGTGTTAACTTTTCTAGTGGCGCCATCTAGTTCCATTCGATACAAATGTGTGATGACGCCACTTGGGGTTTGACAATTGAGCTTGAACATATCGCCCACCAAGGACATTATGTGAGAATGTCCTTTAAAACATATTGTGCTGATAGCTGAACATATAATTATTGAATATAAATGCTTAAATCTAGTTATCATTTACTGGTAAAATACATAATTTGGAGGTTGGCCTTTTCAAAATGGAGGATTTAGTGCGCAATGTGACTACCCGGGTAACATTATCGGATCCAGGATGCTTCTGGATTACGCGACCAAGGAGCCACTGACCTGGTGGGAGATCGTCTTCCTTAATTAAAACTATGTCCCCTAACATAGGCTCTGGAGTTTGACGTGACCACTTATAACGTTGCATTAGCGTTACCAAATACTCTTGCGACCAACGTTTCCAAAAGCACTGCAAAGTTCTTTGAACAAGCTGCCACCTTGACAGTAAATTCAAGTTGCTCAATGAGGCATAAGTTACATCTGGCACATTGACCAATGGTTCACCCACTAAAAAGTGACCAGGGGTCAGTGGTAGGGGTTCATTGGGGTCGTCGCTGTAGACTGTAGTCATCGGCCTAGAGTTGAGACATGCTTCGACTTGAGCTAGAAGTGTGCTCATCTCTTCATAGGTAAGTGTCAACTCACCAATAGCTCGTTTCAAATGAAACTTGGTCGCCTTTATTCCGGCCTCCCAAAGACCTCCAAAATTGGGGGCGCGTGGAGGAATAAAGTGCCATTCTGTTCCGTTTTTCTCCAAATGTTCGATAATTTCTGGTTGAATAGAACTTAATTCCGTCAATTCCTTGGCTGCTCCGACGAACGTAGTACCATTGTCCGACCACAAGTTGGTGCACTTACCGCGTCGAGCCACAAATCTTCTGAAAGCTGCCAAGAAAGCTTGACTGGTCATGTCGCTTACGGCTTCTAAGTGGATAGCTCTCGTGGACATACATATAAATAGACATATGTATCCCTTATAAGAGCGATAGCCACGTCCTTTGGTGGTCCTGATGCTAATAGGGCCAGCATAATCTACACCGCTGTTGAGAAATGCTCTTGCTGGAGTGCATCTGACAGACGGTAACGAACCCATAAATGGGTTATGAGTAGGTGCACGATTCCTTACGCACGTAACGCATCTATGAATATGCTGTTTGACGAGGCTTTTAACACCGATGATCCAATATCCTGTCCTTAAATAGTTGAGCATTAACTGCTGACCTCCGTGTAATGTCTGGTCATGAGCATCTGCCACTAGTAGCTTGGTGAGTGGAGAGTCATGTGCCAAGATGATTGGGTTTTTAGTTTGATCATCCAAATTTGAGTTTTTTAGTCGACCTGATACTCTTATTATGTCCTTTCCATCCAGATAAGGACACAAAGTTTTTAGTTTGCTTCCTTTACTTAACACTTGTCTTCCTTCCTTTAGTTCTTTAAACTCTTCTGCAAAATGTTCTAACTGTGCTTTTCTTATGCAACACTGCATTGATTCATCCAATTCTACTTTAGAAAGATATCGTGAGTCCTTAATATTCTTTTTTAACCATCTTCGGCAATAAGCAACCACTCTCAAGAGTTTTTGCAAAGATGAAAATCTTATAAAAATGCTATCTTCTGAAACTTCTTCGAAGTGAACTCTGACTACTTCCTCTTCCTGAGTATGTAATTCCTTTGGCCTATTGTAAGTAATTTCAGGTTCTCTCAAAAAACTCGGTCCTGAAAACCACAAGTTGTTTTCAGCCAATTCCGCAGGTGAGACTCCTCTTGAGGCGCAATCGGCGGGGTTTTGCTTAGTGGAGACATGGGACCAGTGAGATGATTCCAATGTGGTCAGAATTTCGGACACTCGATTGCCCACGAAAGTTTTCCAGCGGCTTGGATGGCTGTTGAGCCAAGCCAAAACAATTGTCGAATCTGTCCAGGCATGTATCTTGTCTTTTTGAACATTTAAGACCGCTGCTGTTTCCGCTAAAAGTCGTGTCAACAACACAGCACCACACAGCTCCAAACGAGGTATGCTTACCTGCTTAACGGGTGCTACTCTGGTTTTAGCGACCACAAGTGAAGTTCTTACAGAGTCTTCCTCATCAACGATGCGAATGTAAACTACAGCTGAAAACGCGCAGCGGGAGGCGTCACTGAAGCCATGCAGTTCTACATTATGATCGTTGTTCTTAGTGCCAAGCCAGCGTGGGATTTGTACCTTTGGAAACTCCGTCCATTCTGCACGATAAGTATTCCATTCTTCTTTTAATACATCAGATATCGGTTCATCCCAGCTTACACCTGTCAACCATAGCTTTTGAATAAACATTTTGGCCAGAACCACGCTTGGTGCGACCCAGCCTAACGGGTCGAAAAGTCTAGCAATTTCTGATACTATTTTTCTTTTTGTTTCAGGTCCTGTCGTCGGGGAGAGCTGCACTGCGTATTTGAAAAAGTCTCCGCTTCTGCTCCAGGTAAGTCCCAAAACTTTAATCGTACTATCCAATTTGATTTCTACTTCATCACTTTGTGTGTTCTTTTTAACTTCTTTTATCTCTTTTGTCCTAGTTTCCGTTGTGCTTTCTATTTGCTTTAGAAGATCTTTATCATTGCTATTCCATTTCTGTAACTCGAATCCTCCTTGACCTAATAATTCTTGCATCTGTTTAAAGATTTCTAATCCTTCCTGAACTGTAACACAGCCTGTCATCAGATCGTCCATGTAGAAGCAATTCAAGATGCGTTCCTTAGCAAGTGAATATTGAGCTTCACCATCATATGCAACCTGATGCAGTGTTCTAACTGCCAAGTACGGAGCTGCTGCAGTCCCGAAAGTGACGGTAAGAAGTTCATAATCCTTAATTTCCTCTTTAGGGTCTTCTCTCCACACAATGCGTTGATACATGTTAGCATCAGATTCGGTAACCAGCACTTGGCGGTACATTTTAACGATGTCTGCGACCAATGCGATGGGATATGTTCTCCAACGCAACACAATGTGTCGAAGATCTGCTTGTAGAGTTGGTCCCACCATCAAGGCATCGTTGAGAGACACTCCAAGCTTGTTCGGTTCCGACGCATTGAACACGACTCTAACTCGTGTGGTAGACTTATCTTCCCTGATAACGGCATGATGTGGTAAGTAGACAGCTTCTTTACTCTTATTATCACTTTTACCCACAGGTCTCATATGTCCCAAGAGTAAGTATTCCTTTAGAACATTATTATATCTTAATTGTAGATCAGAATCTTTGTTTAATCTTCTTTCTAATGCTTTTAGTCTTTTTACAGATATTTCCCTGGAATCGCCTTCCTTGCAGAGTGGATTCTCGTCACGAAATGGTAAGTTTACTACATATCGTCCTTCTTCTGTCCTTTTAGTAGTATCTTTATATATCTCTTCACATCTTTGTTCATCATTAGTGAGGATTTTCTTCTCACTATAAAATGTGCTCTCTTCTATCTCCCAAAACTTTTTCAACATTTCATTTTCATCAACGTGAGCATGCATAACGCTAACTCTTCTTGTGTCTTCATCTGCTCTTTCTCTGTCCTTGCTTATAGCACCTGAAAGAATCCACCCTAAAGTGGTGCTCTGTGCAATTAGTGAACCATTAGAACACTTCTTCATTCCTTCCTTTATTATGGTGCCATAAACATCTGCACCCAACAAGATATCAATTTTATTAGGTACATTGTACTGCGGATCTGCTAACTGCAGATGATCTAATTCTACCCACTTTATGACGTCTATCTTCTGCTCCGGAAGATAGGCCGTGATCTTGCTTAAAACATAAGCTTCTATTTCAAGCTTAAAGTTTGGATCAACACGTGATTGTAAATGAACTCGAACTTTATACTGAGCCCGCATGGTTTTATCATTAGATAATCCTGAAATAATTCCATTCGCTGGAATCTTCTTAAGTCGAAGATGCTGAACTATTGCCTCTGTAATGAAGCACGCCTGCGAGCCTTGATCTATTAATGCACGTACTAACAAAGGTTCACCATTTCTGGATTCGGCATTGAGTAGCGCAGTGGCTAGTAAAACCTGGTTGGGTTTCGAAACCTGACCTGTAGAAAGGCAAGCTACGATTGGCTGTTCAGAATCCGAACGAGCAGCATCACTCGGCTCTTGATGAGAGCTGGTAACGCGCTCTTTGTCCTGTTGCTCATTGTTGCTCAAGTGCAGTAGGGTATGGTGCCTTTTCTGACATATCCTACAGGTGGACGCCTTTTTGCAATCATAGGATATGTGATTACTGCCGAGACAATTGAAACAAATGTTGTTGTTTGCAACGAATTCCCGTCTATGGCTAACAGTTTGCTGTGAAAACTTCTTGCAGAAACACATTTTGTGTTTAAGTGAACAATACTCGCACTTGATCGAAGAAGTGTTGGTAGCTAGCATAACTTTAGTATTTTGTACATGTGGTTTATTGTACTGAGTGTACCTGCGTGGTTCAACAAATTCCAATGCCCTGAAACGTGTTTCAATAAAAGATTTGAACTGCTCAATAGTTGGTAAAGACTCATCGCCTGAAATGAACAATTCCCACTGCTTACGAGTTTCTGTGTCTAATTTATCTGCGACAACATGGATAACTATAATGTCCCAGGTACTCACATTGATGCCTAAATTATTTAAAGCACATAAACAATCTATTGTAGTGTCTAACAATTCCTTTAAAGCAGATGCGGATTCAGAATTAATCCGACGCTGACTGAACAATCGCTTCAATATACAATTTGACAGGTATTTCTTATTATCATATCGCTTTTCTAATATAGACCAACACTCGACATAATTAGCATCAGTTACAGGTGTATGTCTAACGAGCTGAGCTGCCTCACCACTGAGATGACCTTTCAGGTAATGTAGTTTCTGCACATTATCAAGAGATTCATTTCTGTGAACAAGCGATAAAAACAAATCCCGGAACGTAGACCATTCCAAATACTGACCCGAAAAGATAGGTATTGAAATTCTAGGTAACTTAACTGTGGACTGCTTGTCAGACGTTGTCGCGGAAGGCTGGTGTTGCGGCTTCTCAACTTTACAAACCAATTTATTTTTAACAGTTTTCATAAGAGATTTATAGGCAATGTATGTGTCCTCAGTTTTATCATAAGTTTCTGCATGTACATAAATAGATGAATTTAACTCTTCCAATTTACAGCTTTCATATAACTTTTTATGATTTTCTACAAATGACTGCCAATTATTTTCTAATATTTCTAATCTTGTCTCTAAATATTCAACAGTTATACGATCTTTAGAACTTTTCTTATAATTACTAAAACCTTTTTCTATTACGTTCTGTATCTCACATTGCAAGTTAATTATTCTATCCATAGTTTACAAGTTGTTGTTCGAACAATTTTACACAAAAAAAAACACTTAGAATAATTTTACTAAGTTAAAATCTCGAAAATTTTACAAGTGTTTTGCACTTCGGACCGAAATCGGGCATAGGTTCCCCGTATGTTACGTTTTACACAAATTATTCTAAGTCCCAAACGAATGCATGCAAATTATTCTAAGTCCAAAATAAAGTTAAAAATTTTACAAGTCCATAAATTTTCAAAATTCTTCTAAGTTAATTTAACCAAACACTTTAAGTTCAAAATTGCTTGATATAATATTCAAATGTACTCACAGTTTGTCCTGGCACTTACGACACTTCACATTTACGAATGCTTGATCAATATTTCCTGTCAGTCCCAGACTGATCGACTGATGTGTTCCAAATCCTGGAAAGGATGTCACGCGTGGCTTCCTTAGCGCGCTGGTGACGATCACCAAGTTGGAGCTGACTCTGCTCACCAGCTTGCTCTGATGAGCTGGTTTGAGCAAGAGCTGTTCTTCCACCACTGCTTGGCTGCTAACTCCGCGTGGCGGATGATAGCTTCCGAAGCTAGTGCCGCGTACTCTTGCTGCAGCAATCCACTGCGAGTACGGGGGAGCGGGGAGGGGGTGTACGGTCAACTTCAGACCGTTGAACTAATTAAAGTGGCCTGAGCGTACGTATCCGAGCTCGTAGGACCTATGTTCATATTACGAATTACGTAAAGGCTAGGTTTAAGAAAACACCTTGTAAACGCATTCTGGGCTGGTTTTATTTTCGAACATAACGGTTGGTTTCGACACTCGCTTGTAAGAACTCGCTTGCGCGTGTTAACTTTTCTAGTGGCGCCATCTAGTTCCATTCGATACAAATGTGTGATGACGCCACTTGGGGTTTGACAATTGAGCTTGAACACAATGTATAATATATAATTATTTACAAAAGTTTACAATCACCTGATTATTGTCTCCAGGGACGATAATTAGCTTTTTATCTATTTACACGAGTGCACCTTGGTAATACAATGCCAGCCATAGTTCCTTGCGATTTTTACTAAAGGAGCAAAAAATCTTGTTCGTGAGTTTCAATGAACCATTGTTGTAGGAGCCTATGTCGTAGGAAGGGATAGATAACATTTTATAGAAGTATTAACTGCTGCCCGTTGCTTCACCCACGTGAATATTCTTACTGGAACTGTGCGTTTTTCCAGAATAAAAAGTTACACGTTACACTTTGTTTTCTAAACTATATCTATGCAAACAATCACGTCGAACGAAAAAAGGAAAACCAACAAACAGACTTTCGCAATTGTAGTTCAGATACGAATCGACTGTAATATCATTATTTAGTCTAGGTACCTAAATGTAGCGTTTGATCACTGTATCTAGCTGCTGTTAAGTTATGAAGATGTGGATGCTGTTGAGTGAAATACCACTACCGGATTAGGTGATGACAGATTTTTTACATCACTGTGGTACCTATAGGTTGCATAATGATGTTGCCACCAAGCACAAATAATCTTCTTCTGGCTTTTAAAAGTTCAATCAATTTTTTATTTACCAAAATGATTACAATTTTTTTAAGATTTTTACCAGGTGGTAGAACAAGCTCTTCTGCGAGTGTCTGTCTGGGTGGATACCACCGCTTTGCTCGTGTAGTCTGCCACCAAGCAGTAATATGCAAGAATACTACACAATAATGCTAATCAAACTGGAACACCGGTTTGATAAGCAGTCAGTGAAATTACTAGGCTTACGAGCAAGGCAACGAGTGCAATGCAGCACCGCGCAGGCCTTTGTATTTCAAAGTTCTGAGTGGCACTGCAATTGTCGGCTCTCGTTATGCTTACCACCCGGCAATCAACCAGCTCGTCTCCTTATCTAATAGTATGGTAAAAGAAACGTGCTTATTCTAATTATAATGAAGCTAACATCATCAATGTCAAATACCTATCTCATTGTCCAGGACTTACAGGCCTCTGTGCCACCACATTGTCTTCAGAGATCTCTGATTCCAAACTAAGCTAGTTATAGGCATTCCTAGTTTAGCATGTTCATCACTTTCGATCAGATATATCAGTTATGATCACGTTCGATACTGGTCAAATCCTAAATTATCAAGAGTAAAAAAACATAATTCCGTGTCACGTCAAATATTGCATGCGCAAAATTCAACCGTATTTACATCATCATAATTACGACAGTAGCTTGCAGCGGGAAACGTACGTACATAGCGCTAAGACAAGCCTTAATTAGTATTTCAGAAGGATGCTTGGGTTATTGCGCGTGCACCTTTTACGATTACATTCTTTATAAGCAACCTGTCTCTATCCAGTACTATATATAGCAACCGATTGAAGTAATCTTCCCGAGCCAAGATGGGCAGTCAGTGAATCATTTATCGCCGGATATTTATCTCGTAAGTGGTAACCTACAATTTTTGCTGAGAAATCAATCCGAAAAATATCTTGCAATTGAATGTGACTGCGTATCTACATTTTCTTTCATAATCGACAAATCCATTAGCACTATTTCATTTGATAATATATACTTGTGGGATATTTTTTAAACATGAAATTCTTAACAACTTCAACTCATTCTCGCGTATACAGTGCCTACGTATTTGCTCCTCCTATAGCAGCCTTCTCCATCTTATCACTTACTTCAATACCAATCAACTGTCAAGAAATTAATCTTTTACTAAACTACACATGTACTATACGCATGTGTGCTGTTTGTGCTTGGAAAAAGGTAAAAAATAGGAAAAAGTAGGTAAATAAGTAGTAGGTAAATAAAATAATTAGTAGGTAAATAAGTAAACGACCCTCCCGATGAGAAGCGGGACTACTGAGAAAGAGTATACCGATGTGAAAATGAAATTGCCAGTGAAATTACTGGGCTTATGAGACTTAATACCTAATGTCTCAGGGTAACGAGCGCACTGCAGTGCCACGCAGGCCTTTGTTTTTCACAGTTCTGGGTGGCAGTGCAATTATTATGGGCCGGCGTTATGCTTACCATCAGGCAAACGACCAGCCCGTCTCGTTACCAAATAACATAAAAAAAATTAATAACCCTATATTTTATTTCATATTTTATAGGTATGCAGCAGGTGTAGTGTTCTTGTGTGCATACAAGAACATGTGAATGTTGTATGGAATTTTCATGGCTCAGTAATATGCGGAATGTTAATGATGATGACACGGAAAAGATATTCAAGGACAAATTGAGAAAGCCTTCTCTCTTCGGCATTCCCAATTTGAGTTGTTGTTTTTGGGGCGAATAATCTCACTTGCAATATCCATGATCATATCTATGCTACGTTCATGTGATGCTACCTAGTATAAAATTTTATTGTGTTCATTTTAATTAGGAATTGCACAGATACAAATAAATAAAATTGAAGTGTCTGTTTGTAATATCAAAATAACAGCGTTTTACCAAATGCATATGAAAGTATATACGGTAAGTATAGCAAAACAACCATTTTTAAAATTTTTGTCTGTCAGTCTGTCTGTTTGTTCCGGGTAATCTCCAAAATGACTGAACCGATTTTGATGGGACTTTCACTGGCAGATAGCTGAAGATACAAGGAGTAACATAGGATACTTTAATTTTAGAAAAATAAATAGGGTTCCGCGCAAAAAGAAAACCATGAAATCCAATATCTCCGCGCGGGTGAAACCACGGGGGAGCAGCTAGTATGTAATAAAAAGAAAAAAACATTCACATATTTTTAAATACAATATTTATATTACAGCTATATTATACACGGTCGTAACAAAAAGGCAGTGTTGAATTTATATAAACCCTAAAATACATGTTTTAATATTAGAATTCAAAATAGTTGCGCATTTCTTACAAAGTACAACGATTACCTATAGTGCAACGTCCAAATTAATTCAGTATTACAATGTATATAATAATAATATAAAACCAGGTATATAGACACTCGATGACACAAGAACTATGAGTATGAATATCATAATTATATTACGACAATAATGGTTAATGGAAAAGTAAACACACGCTCGTACACAACTTATCCAATAATGTAAAAAGGAATATATTGTATTTGTTTTCATTCATCTGTTTCATTGATGGTTTAATCCAAAGAATCGATTGTTTAATAAAATGAGACTTAATCATAAATATAAAGTACATTGTCTCTTTTTGAGAATTAAATCGTCAACGGAATAATAATATAACGTAACGGTTGAGACATTCATAAGCAGACCTCTAACACCTTTGAAATGATATTTGAATTTTGATGAGTGTCAAATAGTCTGTCATTTTTATACGTGACGTGATGAGTGAAATGTAATATAGTATGTGAGTGCGCTAATATTACATACTAGTCTAACATAATATATAATTACTAGCAGACCCGGCCACGCGTTGCTGTGAATTATAAATTATAGTGGAATATTGCGGCTATAAATTGAGATGTAAGCTATCCATCTTTTAAGTTAGATCAAACTGCACACGGTGTGCAAATTTGATTAAAATCGGTTAAGTAGTTTAGGAGTCCATCGCGGACAAACAACGTGACGCGTAATTTATATATATTAAGATATATACATTCATTTGTTTAAGTATAACATTACATTTTTCTATCGCTGGCCTTTCACGAGGATTCAGTTTCATTACAATGTTTTCATAAGCTAGTTTCTGTGTTTGTTGGAAAACATAATTAAATAAATATAATTACTTCTTTATTTTAATTAATTTTTGTTTATTAATAAAAATAAATTGGCAAGCAATATACATACAGATCCAATCAACTAAATAGGAAATCGTTTAACAAAAAATAACATAAATACAACAATATTTAATTGTTTGAAATAATAATCGTAACAAAAAATGTTTTCTAAATAATAAACAGCATATTTACTGAAGAAATCACAAGAAACAAATCCGGAGACGTTTCAGAATAAACTATGTTATATAATAATACTGGCATCTGAAATCGTGCGTTGTTGTCACCTACCACCAATAGTTATGGCTGCCGTAGTATCCACCGTACGGCCAGTAACCGTATCCACCACTGTAGCTTGGCCAGCCCCAGCTACCGTAGTAACCTAAGACAAATTGTTACATTTTAGTTTTATATCACACAATCTTAAACCTACTTTATACAACTTGCAACAGCGTCGAAATATCGAGTGATCAATGCAACTTCAAACTGAAATTCAAAGTTCTTTATTCACATGAGAGCGCTCATGAAATATAAATGACTCTAAGTGTAAGTCAATCTCACTAAGCCATTATCTCTTTATTCTTCGCATTTTGCTAAGAGTTAACATAATATAAACAGTTACTATGCACGTCTATAGTATTTTTACCTGGATAGCCCCAGTGCCCTCCATATCCTCCGTGCCCTCCATGATATCCACCGTATCCGCCCCCGTAGCCACCCCAATGGCCACCCCAGTGGGAGGCAGCGGTATTCAGGTCTTCTTTCTCTGATGCTGCTAAGTCATCTTGCTGGTTATCTATTTTCTGTGGTTGCTCCTTTTCAGGCGCGGGCGCAGAGAGTGCTACCGCCAGGAGCAGGAGAAAGACGATTGAGGAGAAGATTGTCTGGTAACAAAAGGAGAAGAAAATTGAAAATACTATTTACTTAATCTCTACTCGTACTTTTACTAGACTTCCAAAAGAAAGAACTGACGCGATTGTTTTTTTAATTATGTGTAAGATATCTCTAGCATCAATACATCGACTTGATTGTTTTATAAATTCCAAGTTATATGTAGCTGGGTAACTTGTAAGTTCCTGATAGGTTCTATTTCAGTTAAATCTAGATCCCCGATGAATGGACCCGATGAAAAGAAGGTGATGCTAGTTTTCTACTTATCTTCTATAATATTATTATGTACATATTTAATTTATAGAATATTTAAACAGTAAGTAGGTACCTATATTTGTTTAATTGGATATTCTAATTATTATCAACGCACATTTAAGAGCATGTGCGCTATTTAAACAAGTGGTTTGTTGAATAATAAAATAGGTACTTAACTTCACCTAAAGATCACGTCACAGCAAACAACTTATAGGTACTAATGGTAATTATGTAAATAGTTCAATGAATTTTAATATTTCAGTACATACTTAATTATAAGTTTTAACAATTCACTATCAAAATTGTCATACTAGTTCCCAATTTTTCGCAATTATTATTCAATTATACAAATAGCATTTAATACAGATCTTGTTACGTAACTTCTTTTGACCAGTTTTTATGTAACATTTAAGTTTAATAGTTAGTTTAAGTTTAATAATGTGCGAGTCAATTTGGGATAGAATATTGAACCAGTTCTTGTGACTCGAAGTATTTGTTTATTCTGTTAGATATTTAAAACTTGGATTTTATCCACTTTTTCTCTATTTTTCGTAACTAGCTGTCGAACAGGTTAAACTAATACATTAGCATCTACAATTCTACATTGTACAAATACAAAAAGTAGGTAATAGTTTACATAAAATACAAAGGAAAAAGTGTGGCGTTAAATAAATCCACTTGCTTGTTTCTAGTGTAAATTTAACAGCAATTAATTTAGTGACGTCTAAATTATCTAGGATGGAAGAGATTAGACAGTTCTTAAACTAAATCTAGATTGTTCAAACATCTTCCATCTCTATCTCATGTTATGTATTTGGAAAGAGAGAGAAGGAATTTAAAATTAGTTTTAGGTATGAGACGACAGAATCGACGCCAATATTACATACTAATAGTATTAGATTTTCATCTTGAGGGTAGTATTTACCCAGATTAGCACAATACAATGCTCTAACACCCTGTTATGCTTGCATAATGACTTTTACTTCCGCTGCAAAATTTACTATAGGATTCGTAACGACCTACATATTGGTTGCTTTTAGTTATCATCTTTTCAAGGAACATGTTTAGAATACTTGTTAGAATTTAAATAATTATTTCCAAATTGGATCAACATGTACCCTGATAATAGTTCCAATTATGTACGTTTTGTAATATTGATTACCCGTTTGATGTTATGATAACTGCAGGGTATACGCGTTCGCAATACCCATGAGTATTGCAAACGCATGACAATGTGAAGTAATAACTAGGTGGATAATAATATTATACTACGAATAACCGAAAGTCACCTGCCGTAATTTGGCTTAGTTTTTTTTGTGCTTGGTCACATCCACTACAGTAACAATTTAAGTTTTTTTTATCTCAAGAGGTTGCTTTTGTTAGCTGTCGCGATACTTAGACAAAATTTTATTTTCTTTGGTACACTAAATAATGTTTACGCTTTGAGTATGAACTTTTAAGTAAATACGAAGGGTAAGGCATGTGCTAGTAAACCTCATGTTGGTTAGGCCTTAATATCACCTAAAACAATGACCAAACAATAGAAACCACAATGAAACTGGTTTCAAACTATTTACCATTAATTTCATTAAACATTTCTTTTAACTTTTATTTTTGATTTAAAGTTTTTTACTGCCTTTGTAAAAATGACGAAACTCCGTTAAACTTTTATTTCTAATTTAAAATCACTGTTAAAATAATCACTAATAATGAACCGTCACCAAACAGACTTACTTTCCTAGCCATGGTTGTCTCCGTAATCACTGGAATCACTTGACTGTGCCGCCCGCCTCCCTGCTTTACGTTATATACGACGCAGGTGTCCTAGAGACGCACGGGTCGCTGGCTCGCTTCCTTCGGACCATTCTACAGGGTTATGTGATGTGTAGAGAAAAGTCTTATGATGGCTGATTTGACAGTTATTAACTGGCTGGTTAGGACTACTTTGGATTATCAGGAAACTTGTTATTTTGTTTACTAGTAGTGATATTCATGATCTTGATCGGCCTAAACCAATTTGGAACCGGCACTTAGAGTCACTCTTTTTAATTTTCATGAGTGCTTTATTGGGACCCATGTGAATTAAATAAGAAGCCCAATTTTTTACACTAATTAAACAAATTCATCGAATAAACTAAAATATAAGTAAATAGATAAAAATAAATAAATAAATAAACGCATACACTCATACCCCCGATGCCAGCCCCAAAAAACAAAGGCATTGCAGCGTGCTCGTTATCCGCATTAAGGCTGAGATTCAGAGACGAATCTAAGCGTGGACTCACGCTTCCACACGTCACAATTCTATACAGTTTTGACATATGGAAGCTAAAGTCTACGCTTAGAATCGTCTCCGAATCTTAGCCTAATTCTCACAAGACCACTAATTTAACTGACTACTTTGCTCATCACACCGATTATTACTAATATTTCAAATGTGAAATTGTGTTTGTCCTTCTTTCACGCAGAAACGGAGCAACAGAACGACGTGATTTTTTTATAGAACTAGCTTCTGCCCCCGGTTTTCACTCGCGTTCCCACAGGAACCGTGCTTTTTTTCAAGGATAAAAAACTAGCCTATGTTACTCTCCGGTACATAAATTATATCTATGCCAAAAATCACGTCGATCCGTTGATTTGTTACTGCGTGAAAGAAGGACAAACCAACAAACACACTTTCGCATTTATAATATTAGTAGGACTAGAAAGATTAGTTTATGGCCCGGAGAGTGATAAAATGTTTTGTTGCGAAGTTTAAAAAAACTATTTGTATTTGCAATATGTAAGAAAATTTGAAATAAGCGTTTCAAAATCGAATCCTACGAGTATACCAGCTATGTGTAACCTATAGGCTATAGGGACCAATGCAATGAAGTGCAATGTCAATCGGTTATTCCCAGGTGCCCAAGGCCAGCAGAGGGTAAAAATACGAAGGTATTTACAATACGGACACTACTCGACATTATCGAAGCGAGTCTGACTAGTAATTCAAGCCCATCGTTGGCCTTATTTTATGACCTTTTGTAAAGATGTAGTGTCTCTACATTTTTCCATGATGATATAGGGCGAATTCGATGTTTTATTTGAGTTTAAGGAAAGTTAATGCTAAAAAAGTTCTTACTTTAAAATGTTCACTTTTAATGACACATCACATTGTACTACTCGTATATATTTACTAATGGCAAAATTACTCACTTCGGAAGCAATACATTATTAAAAATAACATTAAATTTAACCTCCTTTAAAACCAACACTATAATAAGATGTTTCTAGGCTCATATAGGTATCTATATCCTAAGCCGATCCTAAGGAAAACTTTCTCAATATGAAGAGTTTCCATAAAGAAGATAACATGATAGAATACATTCCCACTTCTGCAATTGTTTGTTAATTAACGTAATGAAAACACACAATTACCTTCTAATCAAACAATTATAATTAATAATCAATTTTCCAGCTAGCTGGTCAGTCAATCATCGATTCACGATGACAATCATGCTTCTTGGGAGTAGTTACTACGTCTCCTGCTATGCATCAATGCTCACCACTTTACGCCAAAATTGTCAGGCCGAAGACTTCAGTGGCGGTGGCAGGGTGGTATTTAAATTTGATTAGAAGACTACCTCTACCACCACAGCAGATTCTTTATTTAAATGAAAGTTATTTCTGTAGATACAAAGTGACAGGGGTTGTAAACATTGTTTGACACAAGGGTCGAATAGTAAATCTTCACTTATGGAAATTGGTTAAATATTCGCACCTAGTTGAAAAAAATCGTTTCGAAAATCGATTTGATTATTTTCAATTTAATTTAAGGGTGTATTTTCATTATAATGTCAAAATGTAATAAAACATGCTAATACAGATTCCACAGTCGTACAGAATTTAGAATATCATTTTTTATTATGATTAAAAGATTTTATTTAACTTGCAATGTTTGTATATAATTATGTATGTTTGTTTATGTCAAATCTTGCAAGCTAAATTTGACCCACTTCCCGGTATTCGATTGAGCCGAAATTTTACACACATGTAAAAAGGATGACAATGCAATATATTGATGTCACCGAGCTGGTCTGATGATGGAGCCGAAAGAAACGATATGAACTCTGTAACGAAACGACGTAGCCCCATAGAGTTTGGACTCGTTTGATTCTTCTTAAGTACTCTGATCCTAGATAAGGTCCAGGGTCCTGATGATGGAGCCGTTTACCGTTTAGTAGCAATTACGTATTTTATTTAAAAGATTGTCTGGGAAAATATAACTACCCACAAAAAACTTGTTCGTTAGAAAGAAATGATAACTATATCGCAACCACCTACACACTTAAATGTTCGAGATAATCGACTTATCAAAATTGAATGATGTAACGAGTAGTTTTGTTAGTGGGACTAACTCTTCTGCGAGTGTCCGTCTGGGTTGTTACCACCGCTTTGTGAGTGAACTCTGCCGCCAAGCAGTAGTGTGCAAGCATTACTGTGTTCCGGTGCGATGAGCAGAGTAGCCAGTGATATTACTGGGCTTATGAGACTTAATACCTAATGTCTCAGGGTAACGAGCGCACTGCAGTGCCGTGCAGGCCTTTGTGTTTCAAAGTTCTGGGTGGCACTGCAATTGTTACGGGCCGGCGTTATGCTTACCATCAGGCAAACGACCAGCTCGTCTCGTTACCAAATAATATTAAAACAAAATGAAATAAGGATCTTATAATTAGCTCGCAAGGGCGTACAATCTAAGTCTCAATTTGAGTCGTATTGACATTTTGGCGGGATGAGGTTCGATTGTGTTAATAGGCTGTAGCGATAGCGGTTAATTAAATCAAAGCAAATTCAGTTTCAAGGCCTAAAGCTGAATTAATTCACAGGAAAACATGATGTTGCAGTAATCAAAAAGTATAATGATCTAAAAGAATTAAAGATTTCTTTTAGTTTAAACAAGGATCTTTCAGAAATAAACCAATATAATAGCAAAATCAGAACTAAACTCAGCCAACGGTATATATAATAGCTTGTTGAATCTTTTTAACCAACTTCCTAAAAAGGAGAAGGTTATCTTTCGGTGGGTATTTTTTTTAATACTTTTATGTTTGCTATCTCAGATCTCTGTCATTTATAAACCGATTTGGAAAATTCTCTTTTTATTTGAAAGCACTCCCTCTTTAAAATACTCTCTTTGGAAATACTCTCAGATTGGTCCCATATAAATTTCATCAAAATCGGTTTAGTAGTATGTAATCAATCTACCTATAGGTAATAATAGTCACTCGACGCTTCCTCTCATCACCTAGCTATAAGCGTACAACGGACGTCTACGTCCTTCCTTCCGTGGACCATTGTGATTACATCTGTCATTGACATGGCTTCTTTACTGGTTGTTAACATATTTGTCGTTTGTCACCGACCATTGTTGGCATGAGAAGCTGTAGACGATAGAACAATGTAAGTGGTTTGAAGCCATGATAGCTTAGTGCTAGTGAGCTCGCCCTCCAGGTCAATGGTTCAAAACCTACGATGAGCTTGAGTTTCGAGTGAAGAAAAAAGAAAGATACAACCATGGCGTGGTGATAGGGTATTTTCTAATGTTCGCCTCATTTAAGAGCAGGTGATGTAGTGGACAAAAACCAACCTGTCACGAGCGAAAAAGGAGTAAAACTAGGTGCTATGACAATCGTTACTATATCGTTACCTTGGTTACCATATTATTTTGAATTGGTATGCTATGCCAGAAGGGGGTGATTAGGGCCATGGTTGTCCACAAGTTTTGAGAATCTCCCTTGGAAATACGACATACAAAAAAAATTCGCTTCAAACGTAAAATGCGCGGCATTTCTCGGATTGCTTCTAAGTCTCTTTTAACAAAGTTCAACATAGTTCAACATAGTCCAAGTGAATCAGCGGATCTAGGGCCCGGAAGTTCTGTAGTAGAATCTTAGGGTATATTTTGAATGCCTTTTCTTCAATGAAAAATTCCAAATTTCAAAAACACGTTAAACAAAAGTTGTGGAGTTCCAGGAGTAGATTGAACTCCTTTTGGGATAGTATACCAATTCAAGCCCAGGCTGTACAATATTTTTCTTCTAAGTATTTCTGTAAAAATTCGAATGTGAACTCGAATTTACGACCCGCAAGCTCCTTAGTGAGAAGTGAAGGCGTAATCAACGTTTAGAGAATATTTTTTGTCTTATTTTATGAAATTTAAATCTCACTGCGGGTTCAGTTCTGCGAAGTTCGTCGAATTTTGTTTACAAAATATCTAATCTCAGAATGTTTTACACCTATTAAAGAGCTACTTACGAAATTATATTATACTAGCTGCTGCCCGCGGTTTCACCCGCGCGGAGATATTGTATTTCATGGTTTTTATGTTTTAGCGCGGAACCCTAATTCTTTTTTAAAATAAAAGTAGCCTAAGTTACTTTCTTGTAACATCAGCTTGTAACATCAAAATCGGCCCAGCCGTTTCGGAGATTACCCGGAACAAACAGACAGACAAAAATTTTTAAAATGGTGGTTTTGTTATAGGTACCGTATATACTTTCATATGCATTTGGTAAAAAGCTGTTATTTTGATATTACAAACAGACACTTCAATTTTATTTATTTGTATATAGATAACAAGCTAAAAGATTGAAAAAGTCAAACTAAAGCTAATCTATGTCCATGTTTCCCTAACACTCCTGTAACATCCTGGTAATAAGTACTTAATACTCCATACAACTCCTGCACCAGAATGATAACAGTAAACATAGAATTGGCACCAATACCTCCTGTACGGTATCGACATGAGAGCCTTTCCCAGAATGCCTATTGTATTGATTGTATAATCCGCCATTTAGATCGCCGCATGCGTCAGAAGCCGAAATAAACGAAGATGGAATACGAAACAGGATAATTGCGATTTTTGATGCGTCTTTAAAGTTTCATTCATGATTTTATGGTTGATTTGTTTGGATCGGGCCAATGACTCCACTGATAAAGAGCAATCTGACGTATTTAGAAAAGCTTTTTTAACCTTTCGTTGTTCAACAAACTCAAATGAGATTGCGGTAAAATGCAAACCAATATAGAACAAAAAAACTCATTCTCCTCGTTACCACTAAAACTGGAAAGGGTTCAAAATGTCAACATTTAAATCCTACTAATATTATAAATACGAAAGTGTGTTTGTTGGTTTCTTGGTTTGTCCTTCTTTCACGCAATAACGGAGC
Organism: Crocallis elinguaria; assembly: GCA_907269065.1. NCBI lineage: Eukaryota > Metazoa > Arthropoda > Insecta > Lepidoptera > Geometridae > Crocallis > Crocallis elinguaria. The sequence goes on along the minus strand of OU026079.1, from coordinate 995,552 downwards.
AACGGATTGACGTGATTTCTGGCATAGATATAATTTATGGACCGGAAAGTAACATAGGCTACTTTTTCTGCCGGAAAAATGCACGGTTCCTGTGGGAACGCGGGAGAAACCGCGGGCAGAAGCAAGTCATTTATATTTTCACCTTAGAAGTTTGAAAAAGTCTGGTTTATCGTTCGAAATATACGTGCAAAAATACGTTTTATCCGCTGACGTGGAATACGTGCCGTGCTCGCGCCATGCACGTGCGCTTGATCCTACTATTTCTGGTGCGCGTAATCATTTCAACTGGACCCCATTTACATCTAATAGCTCCCATCCCAAATCGATATGGGTATACTTCCAAAATGCTGACACAAACTTTTATTCGCTCGATGACAAAAACTTTTTGCAGTCAGTATGTAGTAAACAGTTATAGTAATACAAAGCCATATCCACGACCAGTCGGCATCAAACGTAATTGCTTAATCGTTCAAATAAATATCCTATCAAAAACACTGTAGAAAGAACACCTGCAGGCTGCATCTCTAGAATCCCAATGCTTTGTAGCGCGTGTTTGAGCATACTAGATTAAGAACTGGATCATCTAAATCATATGGTAAGGTGTCAGTGCTAATTCTACGGACGTGTTACCACCCACGGATAGTTTATGAGTATATTAGCGAGTATTTGCATGTATAGCGTTCTTTCTTCATGGCATTTCCCACGGGACGACTGCTCTACTTATGTGCGTACCTATTAGCGTAGTATTATTATATGTTCTGTGCTATTTAGTAAGGTACATACTTACGTAGTTTTGTAGTTGTTATTATAGCTATATAGCTAATAATTCGTGCTTTAAATCTAGTTGCATCTAAGCCCAGTAATTTCACTGGCTACTCTGCTCATCAAACAGGAGCACAGTAATGTTTGTAACAACCCAGACGGACATTCGTAGAAGATTTAGTCCTACCACTAACGAAATCATCTGTCTCTTTTAAGTTATATCATAATGATCAGCCTCTTACGCTCCCACTGCTGGAATACCGGCCTTCTCTAAGAAGATAGTTTAGGGCCATAATCCACCACGCGGGCCCAGTGCGTCTTGGGTTACGTCACATGTCCTCAACTTTTATGTGGTTATTGAACATGCGGATTTCCTCACGATATTTTCCTTCACCGTTTTAGAGCGAATGTGATAAATCCGAATTTTTATGTTTGTTACCTCTGAACTCCGTCATTTATAATGTTGACAATGATGTTCTAAGTTCAGAAAATAAGAGCTCTATATCCAAGGAGTTCTATTGCTATTACATACTGACTACTGTACAATGTACATACTACTGTAATTAATATATAAAATCATAACGTATGTGGAAATACAGAGCGATTAGTAGTAGAGTAGCTGTACTCCTTTAGGGTAAGTAGTAGGTACGTGGACTATACATGGATGGCAAACGGAATCGGAATTCTAACGACTGCTTATGAAACATCTGCCACAACCTTCTGGGTACGTCTATGCGGGCAATCATTTATTTATGTTATATTTATTAAAGTGTCGAAGAAAGTGATTGATACCAGTGTTAACTTAGTGATACAAACTTCGTTGGGAGAATCACGATGCTCAGAGTGAGCGAACGACAAGAAGAGGAGAACCAGTTTTAGAACAACATATTATGTGAAAATTACTTATCTCTTTATTTTTTTAACAGAATATGTTGTACGTCTCACCTGCTGGTAAACGACGATGCGGTATTGATGTAGCTGAAGCTTACCAAATTGACAATGAGATCCCTTTGTCATTAGCCCTGCTATTGTTACGGCTGTCCTTGGAGCGTGTCATGTAATTAAACATACAAAAAATGTTAAACTGTCTTAAAGGTTTAACCATGAATTTGGGTACTTCAATAGCTGTCTTTTTAATTTGAAAACGTCATGCTGTTAGTTCTGTCGACCTGCATAGTATCACTGAACAGTAGGCTTGTCATTGTTTACTGTGTCCACAGAGATACAATTTAGATGAACGCTAATACGAGGCTTTGTTTGTGGAGCTGTGCCGACGCATACCAGAATGATATGATGATAAATGAAAGAACGACAAGTGATCAACGAGCTAGCGCTTACCTCGTTCAACGCATTAGTAGCTATTTATTTATTTACTTAAGCCACAGTTCTTGATTTTTTTTTTATGTTATTTGGTAACGAGACGAGCTGGTCGTTTGCCTGATGGTAACATAACGCCGGCCCATAACAATTGCAGTGGCACCCAGAACTTTGAAACACAAAGGCCTGCGCGGCACTGCAGTGCGCTCGTTACCCTGAGACATTAGGTATTAAGTCTCATAAGCCCAGTAATTTCACTGGATACTCTGCTCATCAAACCGGAACACAGTAATGCGCTCGCACACTACTGCTAATGACCCTAATGCAGTTTTTGTTCTGTAACTTTATTTTGGTTTTGTTTCATGATTGTTTTGTTTAAGTAGGCAGATAATATTAATTAATATAACGCTTAGAAAATAGTTTTTATCACGGAATTGAACTGTTTTTTATACTCGATGGTTTAACATTTGACCATCGCCTGATCTTAAACAACGATATGGACAAAGACGGTGAATATTCTATAGATTAGAACTTTGTTTTAGGGGGAATTAAGTTAATTGTGGATAGTATCGCAACTACTCAATAATGCAATGACCCACATTCAAGTAACTACTTTGCAACAGTACAAACTAATAACTAATAAGTACTATGTCTCAGTAGCAAGCCTAATTTCATGGTGCTGGCTCACGGATGCGTAACAAAAGACCCACTGACAGACTCGATGCGTCTTATTACGCCATCAACTAATTTTTATGATTGAAAAAATGTGACGATTAAAAGACCAATATTACCAGTAAGAGAATTTTGATAAGTGGCATTGACTCTGGCGTCCTGCGTTAAGGGTGCGGTCTAAAATATTTTTTTAATGATATTTTGTAACGAGACGAGCTGGTCGTTTGCCTGATGGTAAGCATAACGCCGGCCCATAACAATTACAGTGTCACCCAGAACTTTGAAACACAAAGGCCTGCGCGAAACTGCAGTGCGCTCGTTACCCTGAGACATTAGGTATTAAGTCTCATAAGCCCAGTAATTTCACTGGTAACTTATATAAAAGCAACAAAATCTATTACTATACAAGTAAAAGTAGTGTTTAGGGACAATGACCGTAGTAGGTACCTATCTACGTCTCCGTGGGAAATCGCTTTGGATCACAATAGGGCTCGTGATTTATTTGTGTACAAACACCATACAATTTCTCGGACTACCACTAGGTAGTCCAAAAATCATATGGTGTTTCTAACGACCAGCTCGCCTTGTTATCAAAGAAAAAAAAAGTTCGAACCCTTGTCAACCTTTTTTTTTTCTCTTTGATAACGAGGTGAGCGGGTCGTTTGCCTGATGGTTAGCATAACGCCGGCCCATAAAAATGACAGTGCCACTCGGAACTTTGAAATAGAAAGACCTGCGCGGCACTGCAGTGCGCTCGTTACCCTGAGACATTATAGGTATTAAGTCTCATAGACCAGTAATTTCACTGGCTACTTTGCTCATCAAACCGGAACACAGCAATGCTTGCACACTTCTGCTTGGCGGCAGAATTCACTCACAAAGCGGTGGTACCAACCCAGACTGACACTCGCAGAAGAGTTGGTCCTACCACATAGAACCTACAATGAACTTCATCTTTCGGTGTACATAACACTATTATCTAGCTATTAAATGGGCCGTAGTGGTAGTCTACTGGCTTAGGCTGTTTGTCCCAAACTGTCACCCCCCCCCTCCCCCCCCCCTCCCCCCCCCAGCGTGATGGTGTGCGTAAAGTTATTTCCTCCACCATATAGGAAATTTTCGGGTGCCTGACTATAACTATAACTATCTCAAGATAAAAATGCATCGCAAAGCAGTGTTCCAGCTGCCGCTTGCACTCTTAAAAACCTGCTGCCTTATCAGCTAACAATCACGTGTTCGTTTTCAATACCAGACCGATTAAAACCAGCGGTCACTAGTCTTCATGTGTGGAAGGAGTTATAAGTTAAGTTTTCGCTTCTTTTCGTTTTGTAAGAGCTTATTCCTTTAATAACCAGCGAAAATTATAGACTATTCCTTCCACACGAAGACTAGTGACCGCTGGTTTTAATCGGTCTGGTATTGAAAACGAACACGAGATTGTTAGCTGATAAGGCAGCTGTTCTCATTCTAGATTTAGCTAATACTACATCAAACATTAAGTTGCACTGGACCTGCGTGTGGATTATGGCCCAAACTCAGAAACAGAAGGCCGGTTTCACAGCAGTAAGAGCGTTATAAGGCTGATGATATGATGATAGCTTAGTAGTACCAGCATGTACCACAACATATGGCATTGTAAAAAGCATCATTAATTAAATTATGTATAAATCGATGCTTTGCTATCCTGCAGTTATCAAAAATCTTGGGTAGAGAGATAATCACCTGCAATGGTACAAATTCTACCTATTTCATGGTTACTCTATTACATACTAGTAACAAGGCAACGCTAGTTTTTGTCTAGTCTATGTAACTACTTACATAGGTAATTATTTGATCCGTGCTACCTCTATTCAGTTGATTATGTGATTGTTTTAAACTCCCACAATGTTCCTTGTTGTTTGGAGGTTTGGTTTTTATTTGTAGGTAGGTATATATGTAATAAAGCTGACATTAAGTAGGTACATTCGTATTTCAGGACAGGCTCTCGAGTGCAGCTTCCGAAACCCATCACAAGCTCTAAAACAATTTCGAAAAAAGTTTATTGTCTTTACATTCAGGTACCTGTTACCTGTTTATTTCAGCAGTTTTAAGTAGGTAGGTAATAATAACAAAAGAAACATCTTAACATTTTTCATTTGTTTTACAACTTCATAAAATGGCATCTCATACACTTAAACTTACTGTCCATTAAACTATATATTTACAACAATAAATAATTTGGCAATAAGATTAAAATCTAGACTCTTAAAACTATAACAAATATTATTGCTGAGTAATATTTTAGCGCCATCTATGTTACAGCCACTGCTCAATCGGCGAGTAATCGACTCGGGTTGGCGAGTAGCCTGCGTAGTTTGTCTGGCGACCGCTAGATGTCGCTTGACGTTTGAAAAATTCTGCGACGTTGCCGCTCATGCTGCCATAGGGGATTCCACCTGAAACATTAGATTTGATTGCTTACTATTTACCACATATCTTTGTTTTTTTAATAGCGCGGATTGTATGGAGCTCGTTTGTTATGGGTATGAATAGCAAAATCGGGCCGTTTCTATGGAGTTAACTTACTATTCTCCTTTTACTATCTTAGGACTTTTGCGAGAGAGCGTGGTGCCTTAGTAATTTCAACAGCAAATTGCTCATTTTATTTTATCACCTACTTAGGTAAGGTGCAAGTATTGTTTCGCTTTGAGTATCTAGTCAATGGTTTGAAGAGTAGGTCTGCTCAATCATTTAACATAAGGGTATATTTAGGTTTTTTTTTGCTATTTAGTAACTAGACGAGCTGGTCCTTTGCCTCATGGTAAGTACCTATAGCACAAGTTTGGAACAACTTTTAGGAAATTACCACGCACTAATTGTCTTTGGAAATTTATTTCAAAATTTCCAGAATGCCAACCGAAGGCTCTGGCGTTGTCTTTGTTTCCGCAGTGCCTGTTTTTCTTCGATGAACCAACAAGCCTTTAGGCCATTTTTGCGTTCTACTTAGGCGGGCCGTGATGAGGCACCTTAAAGCATGGTTGTCACAACTTCGGAAATTATGGATTCTTAAAAAATATTTTAGCCAAGTATTTACTTAGATAAATAACATTAAAGATTTATTTGCTTTTTACTAAGTATTACCTATTTCTTTTATTGAACTTATGGCAACAGTAACAATTACAGTTATTAAACCTGAATGGCTTACCATAAGAAAGTCCCGGTCCAGGGAGCGGAGGAACACCAGCACTATCAGGCATCGCTGCCGTCAAAGCAACTAGTGCGCACAGCACACACAGAAGAACAGCTGCCATCTGAAAAAACAAGAGCAGAACAAATGTGTAGGTAGGTACCGTATCAACAGAACGTAAACCTAGCCATTTCAAATCACGAGCTACGCGTAATCAAACTATGTCAGGAAAAAATTGCTACTCCTATCTGTATTTGTCCATAGCAATAGGAAAACAAAATAAAACTTTATTTTACTCAAACCCAAAGATAGTGATCTCTTTCTTGCACAGTTCACTCACGCATCACGATTAATCGGGTTATCACAAAACCTTAAGAAGCTACAAGAAGCCCTGCAAGCTGGACTTCCTACCTGGAGAACGATCGCAGTGCATATAATGTGCCGTACTGTCAGGAGACCAGGTTAGTAGTCAACTACCCTACAACCTGGCAGCTTTTTGAAGACGCGCTCGACTAGGAGCTTAGCCGCCGCGTTCAGTAGACTTCTTGTGACTTGTGTTCGGCCAATTTGTTTCCGAGCGTGAAGAAATACGTGTCACAGAATAAGTAATAATACAAGCCAGTGTCACGTCACAACAATTTAACTACCGGTCACAGACTAAAATAAAAAAAAATTGCGTGGAGAATTCAAAGTCTAGAAAAGTCTAAAATTTTAGATGACCATGACCTTCAAGCAGAATATACATACTTGCATTTTATATCGGTTGTTCTGCGCGATTTGTATAATTACGCACATGCGGAAATTGTCTTTATTGCTTGTTTTTATTTGATCAAATCTTCCGTGTGCAGGGTGTGGCATGTTTTAATAACCTCTAAACATTCTCTAAAGACTTTGGCTATTCGTTTTTGGTACTAACAAAATATCAATACCTATTTAGTTTTATGTGACTTTCGTATCGATTCGTTTTTAACCCCAGACGCAACAAGCATGGGTGTTATAAGCTTAACGAATGTATCTGTGTGTCTGTCTGTGACATCCTAGCTCCTAAACGAATGGACCATTTTTGATTTAGTATTTTTTTTAAAGGTGTCTGGATCAAGAGTGTTCTTAGCTACGATTTAAAAAAATGTGTTCAGCCCTTTGGAGATGAAAGGCGTTTTTATAGCACAGCAGTTTTGAATCGACCAATTGAAAAATGCAAGTTCGCTTCCTATTAACTAATTATCATAAAATAATACTAGCTGCTGCCCCGCGGTTTCACCCGCGCGGAGATATCAGACAGACTGACACAAATTTAATAAATGGCTGTTTTGATGTAGGTCCCGTATATACTTTCATATGCATTTAGTAAAAAGCTGTTATTTTGATATTACAAACAGACACTTCAATTTTATTTAGTTTTATAGATAATTAGTAACTATACGGCCATGTGGATTCGGCTTAGAATAGTAACTCCCCATCTTTTCCCGTAGGTGTCATAAGAGCCATAGCCAGCTATGGGAATATCCACAGCATGGACGGCAGCATGCTCCTCGATCAAAATCTTAATCTACTGTCGTCATCATCAAGATTCCTGCCAAGCGTGCTGTATTATGTCAATCCCCCCTTCCTGGGGGTGGACGATGTTCAGCAGTGGACATTTTCCGACTGATTATGATATTAGAACAACTTTCATTATAAATAAGTATGAATTTTTTTGTGTAACTTAAACAACTTAGCACAGAAACATCGTAATTGTTGTCCTTATTTCATCCCTCGTACTTCCTTTTTAACACATTTAGGTAAAGCTTTATTTTGTAACTCGTATATTGCTGGTTCTATTATTAATTTTACTTTAGGTACAGTTTTTGATTATAGTCTAGTGCAGTTCGGTCCCTCTTTGTTACACCTACCTATACTAAAAACGGACGGAGACATGATAGCTCATTTTTATAACCAAAACAAACATACACGCGATATCAGACATGCATGTACTTATACTATATAGTATTAACAATAAATCAATATAAAACCAAGGTTGATGCTATAAATACTTGCTAACTTAAGTAGTTCAAAGCTGACATTAATTTCATTCTTTGTGACATTGGCCTTATATTGTTTTAACCATATGGTATCTACTTGCAACAGGTACCTGTTGCTAAGAGAACACGCTGCGAGAGTATTGTTCCATAAATTATTATGGTCCAATCTTTAGCAACGATCAAGAAGTCAAAAGGAAGGAACATAGTACCTATTATACTTTTACGTATGTTCTTGTAAAGTTCTTCTTAGTAAATGCTACCGTTAAAATTAGGAGATGAGAGTAACTATGAGAGTAAGAGAGTAATAATAAATGCGGAAGTTAGTGTGTACGTTTGTTGGTTTGTCCTTCACGCAGCAACGGACCGTTCGAGGTTTTTGGCATAGATACTCTGTCATGGACCGGAGAGTAACATAATATGCTACTTTGATCCCAAAAAATGCACGGTTACTCTGGGAATGCGGGTGAAACCGGGGAGGCGGAAGATGCATATAAGTTTCACATTTTACACGACTGCAAAGAAAAGGAGTGTAAAGTTTTTAGGGTTCATGTATGTATATTGTATATTTGTATGTAAGTGTGTTTCTTTTTTCAACCATAACTATAGACTTGGATGTATGAGGTATCGTTAGAATCCTTACATCATCCCGAGTGACACTGGCTAGGGCAGTCGTGTTTTTATGTAATTTTTGTTACATCGACGACGTCTGTATTTCGGAAACAAAACATCCAACCTTCCATAATTACCTGTATTATTTATTTTTAGTTGGGAAATAAGTTCCGTACAAATCGTAGAGCATGGACACAGTTTACTTTAATTTTTTTTACGGTCTAAACGCCTTGATTAACTAGCTAATACATAATTAAACACTACATCTAAACTAGCCAGCTACAAAAACAGTTGGATAATCTACAAACCCAAGTAGGCCTATAGATAATCTAAATGTTCTAGCCCACTACCAGTTGGAAGCGTACCCAGCATGCTGGCGGCATTGCCTTGTTGAACCGCAATGCTGATCCGTTGAGCCAAATAGTTACCAGCATTTTGGTTACGCGTCGCATCAATCAAACGCTCTGACAAAATTTTGAAAATATTATGAGCTCCCGGCCCCCACGGACCCAATGTTTCAACACCAAACGGCTCAAATATGTAACCGCTCCCGAGGTTAGCATATTTGCGCCGCTTGTTTACTTTAATTAATTACTAGCAGTCGGATTTAAATAACATTCTTTTTTCAAATTAATTTCATAAAGTAAATAACAAAACTTGTACAAACATTTGTACCATACGATTACATAGGTACATACATTTATATTGCGGGACGAATTTCAATTTAACAAAGTGCTTCTCGCAACACCTGCTATAATTCGGCCCTATTGTAGCCACTCCAAAACCAGTTGCAATTTGAGCAGAGCATGTGTGTTATATTTAATTGTAATTCCATACAACCTTTCAAGGATTCGCTATCATTGCGTCATAGTTGATTAGAGACACGAGATTTAATGGCAAGTCTAACCCTAGCAAATTAAAGGTCTTTGTTAATGGGTACTATAAGGTATACAATTATACATATTAGTTTAGTAATTACAACAGCATGTGAAACTTCAGTAGTAATAAATTTAACTTGAAAGCATTAAAACTGGTATGATCAATTTTATTACCTACTTGACATTATTTTATATCCTGTGGCCAAATACGTGAAACTGGGAATCATTTTGTAATATTTGGTAAAAAAACTAAGATATCACTTTGTTATTACTTTATATCTTCCCTCTTATTACTGTAATAAATGCTAACAGTGTAAATGATTATTTGTTGTCACACAATCACGCTAGCTAAATTGATTAAAATATTTTCTTGGTATATGTCGCCATTATTCACGATAGTGGGAGGACTAACTCTTCTGCGAGTGGCCGTCCGGGTTGTTACCACCGCTTTGCTTGTGAAGTCTGCCGCCAAGCAGTAATGTGCAAGCATTACTGTGTTCCGGTTTGATGAACAGAGTAGCCAGTGAAATTACTGGGCTTACGAGACTTAATACCTAATGTCTCAGGGTAACGAGCGCACTGCAGTGCCACGCAGGCCTTTGTGTTTCAAAGTTCTGGGTGGCACTGCAACTGTTATGGGCCGGCGTTATGCTTACCATCAGGCAAACGACCAGCTCGTCTCGTTACCAAATAACATAAAAAAACACATTTGCGATGAAGGATCGTGCTTCAGGTATCAACCTTTACATGTTAAAGTCTAACGTTGCACGTCACCTGCAAGCAGCGAGCAATAGCCTGCAAGTCTCCACGCAAGACTAAACAATTGTGGACTAAAATACTCGGTAACTCATATCCACACTTAGATATTTTTATTGCTAAAATATCTATAATGTCATTGAGATAACTAATAAAATCTGTCTATAGCGAATCAGGGCGGAACTACAGTCTGATATAATTATTTTAATTGCTTTGGAACGAGTTACGATGCGTTTTTAAAATGGCTAAATATAATAGTAGATAATATATTATTGTGCTAACACGTTCGTAATGAGAAACCAGGAAATATCAGTACAGGTGAATATATTAATGAGCATTCTCAAAGTAATTTGTGTTGGGACAACTATGTTGAGACACAAAAATACTGTGCAAAAAACCTTTCACAAAAACCCGAAGTCTGCCATTCTTTGGAAACAACTTTGACGTTAAAGAATTTATTTGCAAAAACCTTCACTTTTTTATCTACTTAGTTTGAAACGTACAGATGCTTGCAATAAATAAAAACAAACAATTTAAAAAAAATTATTGTTACAATTATAGTTTTAATGATATTAGATAAATGCAATTTCACGAGTTAATTGTTTTACTTGTGCACTTTTGTTGTATAAGTTATATGGAATTTAGGTGTTACCTTTTTAAAAATCACCCAATTCAGGTCTGACTCGCGCACTGAGGGTACCGTACAAACTTGTGGGTAAATATAAATAGTTCTTTTATTACGGGAATCACTAGGTAATTAAAATATAAGCTACATTCACCAAAATAATTAATTTAAATATTTTTTTATATTAACGGTTTTCGGATTTTTCCCTTTACTTGTGCTATAATACATTGCATCTTGCAAAATTTCATGATTCTACGTCAATGGGAAGTAAGGGTTTTGATTCCTGGTCTTGACAGGCAGAGAGACAGACAGACAACGAAGTCAGACTATAAGGGTTCCTTTTTTCTTTTTGAGATATGGAACTCTAATTATGAATATATACTTAATATTGCTAGCGAGTGTATGCCAGGTCACGTCGGATCAGATGATGGAGGAATTGATATTTATAGTTATTGTAAACTTGGTAAAAGTACTTCCTTATAAAAGAAAGGAAAGCTCACCGCTATACGACACTTAATCATCTGTACTACGCAATTTACATAATATTAACTAATTAATTTGGAATGCGATTATGTGGAGCCAATGAAAGTTGCCTGACAAGTCTGTCAACAGACATACAGAGTTATGACAACCAGTGAACTTGATCTTGGATGACGATAACCGATATCAACTTGAGTGTTGACCTCAGATAAAGGTCACAATTTGATAGACAGGCAAGGTGCAATTCGATATTAGATATGTACTCGAAATTCGATGGATTAAAAATTCACTATTTTGGTTTGAAGAATCTATACAAATAAATAAAATTGAAGTGTCTGTTTGTAATATCAAAATAACAGCTTTTTACCAAATGCATACGAAAGTGTATAGTGTATACGGTACCTATAACATAACAACCATTTTTTAATTTTTGTCTGTCTATCTGTTTGTTCCGGGTAATCTCCGAAACGGCTGGGGCGATTTTGACGGGAATTTCACTGGCAGATAGCTGATGTTATAAGGAGTAACTTAGGCTACTTTTATTTTAGAAAATTAATTAGGGTTCCGCGCAATAAAATAAAAACCATGAAATCCAATTTATCCGCGCGGGTGAAACCGCAGGCAGCAGCTAGTTTGGATATAAAATAACGAATATTGCCTCGATAATAGGAGGACTGGTTCTTTTTTTTTCGTCATAAATTACAGCAATGGCATAGCTACATGTACAATCTATCCAATTTGACCACCCGCGTAATTATTTAACATCTTTTTAGTAAATAGTTATTACACGAATTATCAAAGTTTAGTTTGAGTAGAGAAAGTTAATAAAATGAGTATGGTGAGACGTGCGTCTTTATATGAGCTAAACGACACATTACTGACGTCCATGATATCGAAGTTTCAACTATAATAGAGAAAAAATTCAGTCAAGGGCACTTTCTTCACATTAGAGTTGGAAATAATGTAAATTAGAGAGAGCTGACCCTTAAAAACCTAATGAAATTATTTTATGGAGAGAAATGGAATAAAATTATATTCTTTGGACACCATTGCATCGGCTGTGTATGGTCATAGAGAGACATATAAAGATAAATATAAGGGAACACATTAATTTACAGACATTTGATACGATAATTAACTAAATAAATAAAACCAGAAATCCACCAACCCTGACCCTTAACTAAGATTCCCTATGTATATCAAATAAGGAATTATACGAAGATCATTATTACAACCAGAGATAGAACGAGCATTTTGTGTACAGATATTTGTCCCATTACGGAAATCCAGGCTAAATAATCTATGCGGAAATCGAACCTGCAAACCTAAGATAACCAGCTACACCGAGAAGGCTATTAGTTAAAGTATTATTAAAGAAAAACCATGGATTAATTATCCAACTGTTTTTGTAAATTATTTGGTGTAATTAGCTGTACTTAGGATTTGTGTAGTAGGTAAATGAAAAGGCTTGCAGATCGTTTAAAAAAATGAAAGAAGTAATGACTAACCTGGCTCATGTCGCTTGGTGACTGGTGGTTGCTAGTGCGCCGGCCGCGGCATCCGTGCTTATTTATACCGGCGGAGTGGCCGCGAAATTATAATGAGATTGTTTTATACATCCGAGCTTTGGAAACGAGCTTTGAGCTTATAAAGTTACTAGCTGCTGCCCGCGGTTTTACCCGCGTGGAGATATTGGATTTCATTGATTTTATTCTTTGCGCGGAACCCTAATCCTTTTTCTAAACTGAAAGTAGACTAAGTTACGCCTTATAACATCAGCTATCTGCTAGTGAAAGTCCTGTCAGAATTGGTCCAGCCGTTTTGGAGATTACCCGGAAAAATCAGACAGACAGACAAAAATTTTAAAAATTGTGTTTTTTAGGTTAGGTATAAATAGGTACCGTTGCAATACTAGGTTCTTTTTATTATCAGTAGATTAGCGTTTGACTATGATCTCACTGGATTGACGACGTGTTCAGAGATATAGTGAGCACGGTAAACCCAGAATATAACTGGATCTCAAATGCAGTAAGTAGTTGTTACACAATGATCGGTGCTTTCCGTGAGATTTTCAACTTCAGGGAGGTAGCTTATCAGGTGAGTACCAGGATATGTTCTACCACCTTGCTATGGTTGCGTCACAATTCACAATTCCTATCCTTCACCGACAACTACAACAAGAACGTACAAAAAAATTAATGACAATTAAGAAATGTGCAAAAGTGCTACCTAAAGCTTTGCCTAAAACCTGTTTTATAGTTCCACTAAGTTTACATATAATTATATTTTACTCATAAAAGTGAATGATTTATCCTTTAACATAACTTTATGTGAACTACGTGGTATAAAATGGGTGTGTGTAAGATGTGAGCTCTAGGTGACTTACTAACTTCTATTTTCAAGCGCACGAAATCGTCATAAGCGTTATAAATACTTTTTTAATCTTCCCTGAATGTGTTAATACTGTTTGGCCTCAGTGTACTTTTTCCCTAAGAATTAATTATGTAATCAACTCTAAATATCTAGCTAAAAATAGGGTAATAAGCAATTTGAATTTAACTTAATCTTCTATGTAGATCAATATTTAAGAGTGTGTCCAATAATACATTTCTTACAGATCCATGCGATACACAATAGATTTTCTATGCTGTCTGGAATCTTGTAAATGAACGGTTAGAAAAAGACACTCTGTTCATATGTTTTTTATGTATATCTGAATTCTGAAATGATGATATCTATGGTTGATACCTGCATCAATGTCTCGTATTTAGATTTAATTTTGAAACACATTCGCCCTTATTCATCAAAGCTCAATAAGATAATCTATGCTTTAAACAGCTCTGTCAACTTCTCGTTGACGGAAGCTGTTACGCGTGAAAACGAGACAAAACACTTTCTAGTAATTAAGTCAGTTACGAAACGTTTACGAATAAGGGCTATTATAACTAATGCATAGTATGAATAATAAAGAAGGGGTGAAATTAAACTAACCATGAAACAGTCGTTATTCTACCTCCAGCATTCATCATTCAATCAACCAATTCAAAATTGGTTAAAATCAAATTGCTCGGTGATCGAAGAACCGTTCCTCGTGCTATTCGTTCACTACAAGCAACTTACCCGTTCACTGACTGTAGTCATTTTGACAAGTTGCTAATTATACGACGGTATAAGAAACATTTCGTTAGAAGTTTGGATAAAAAACGAAATGTGATGAAATATTTTTGCTAAATCTTATAATCCCTTAAGGTGGATTATAATTGTAAAAAAACGAATTCCAAGACCCAGTTAGCAGTGAGTCAATAATTTCATCTAGATTTTATTCAAATTAGTTCCGATTTTTTGCCGATTATAATCTGAGCACATAAAAAGATTCCTTGAGTGGCGGTTTCTAATCTGCTTTCAAAACATTCTGGAAACGAGCAATTGCTAAATTGAAGTTGCTGCGCATATACCTGTTGCTCTAGAAATGTTAAATTTGATACTTTTATCATAATAATTTTAAGTGTTTCGTACTAAACGCTATCCTTATTAGAAGTTATTAGGTGTCATACTTATAAAAATCGGATTGTTCATTTTTTGACAACTCGGTAACCAATTTTTTGCCAAAAAATGGAGTGTAATGAAGAGAACGCTGCTGCCCTTATTCTCTGGATATTCCTCTTAGCGAGCTTTTACCGCACCCGCGGGATTAGACAGGATGGTAATTCTTACTTTATGAATACAAAATTTTTAGATTTACTTAAATTTTGTTCTATTAAAAATATTTGCATCTAATGTTGTTTACTGTTTAAAAACAGTGGACAACCGTTTTTTAAACCTTTATCGTGTTAAGGTGTACCCAAAAAATCGAGAGCGCAACTAACTCGCAATTTGTTATCGAAACTTCGAGACGATTCGCCACAGAGTCCAAACGCGACCGAAGGCCTGCTCAGTACAAAGCCTCTTTTGTCAGTGTCACAGATTGCAATGGCCTTCTCAGCCCTTTACGGGCCACGAAGTCTTGATCATGACTTCTGGTACCTTTTAATAGGGCTGTGGGATAATGGCCGTCATTGGGTTGGCTAATATTGGCAGCTAGCTGTGCTTCACGAATGTGCCTGCGTTTGTAGACCACAAGTGGATATTGTTGGGGCAACAGACTGATTGAGTGTTTGCCTGGTTTACAGGCTTGTTGTTCCCAAAACGAAATAATATGGTAACAGAAAGACATAACTTATTGCTTGAGCCCAAAAGTTTTAATTTTGTTTCAAATTACTATATCGATTTAAATTAAACATATTTTTTCACTAGCTGCTGCCCGCGGTTTCACCCGTGCGGAGATATAGGTTTTCATGGTTTTTATTCTTTACGCGGAACCCTAATTATTTTTCTAAAATACAAGTAGCCTAAGTTACTCCTTGTATAACATCAGCTATCTGCCAGTGAAAGTCCCGTCAAAATCGGATTATCCGGAACAAAAAAACAGACAGACAGTCAAAAATTTTAAAAATGGTTGTTTTTTTATATGTACCGTATATACTTTCATATGCATTTGGTAAAAAGCAATTTTGATATTACAAACAGACACTTCAATTTTATTTATTTGTACAGATTACTCAACGGGTATGTTTTAGAACAAATCACACATATTATGTATACAAATATCATTGCACTATGTACTTACTATTTTATTTTTATTTTTACTTTTACACATTTGCTAGGATAGCGTTTGACCACTACCTTATCTAAACAGCAGTGCAAGTACCAATCATTATTATAAATAAAATTGAAAGTTCGAATTATTAAAAATTTTAATTAGGGCTGTACCTAGTTCTTGATTTTTTCGAAAAGAAATCCGTCTGGGTTAGTACCACCGCTTTGTGAGTGATGTCTGCCGCCAAGCAGTAGTGTGTAAGCATTACTGTGTTCCGGATTAATGAGCAAAGTATCCAGTGAAATTACTGGACTAATGAGACTTAATACCTAATGTCTCAGGGTAACGAGCGCACTGCAGTGCCACGCAGACCTTTGTGTTTCAAAGTTCTGGTTGGCACTGCAATTGTTATGGGCTGGCGTTATGCTTACCATCAGGCAAACGACAGGCTCGTCTAGTTATCAAATAACATTAAAAAAAAGTTCGCAACGGTCTTCACACGTTCCTTCGCGCAAGTAGTTGTCCATTTTATCGATCGCAACTGATCGCAAAGTTCCGTAATTGCACCGTTGGTCGAAGGTTGCGAATAATCTAGACCTAGATTATCGATATCGGGAAAACAAAATATCGTAATGCATCACTTAACATCCTAACATTTTGTAGTGCTGACCAGACTAGCTTGTGTTTCTCTTTGGTATGTTCCTGCAGCCACAGATTCCACATTAAGATCAAAACCATATTTGAAATATATGTTACTCGAATCACTTAGTTCATCTTCATTTACATCAAACAAATTTTTTTCGGCAAATTTCCTCCTTCGACCCCAATAACTGGTAAAGCACCATAACAATGCTAAAATAAAGTGGGTTGCTTCCAACTCAATCGAAGGCTGTCGATATAGAGTTGTAACCAGCTGCAGGGTTGCTGCAAGCGCAACAATGTGTTTGAGCAACGGCGGAGGTACGTCTGTTTATGTAATTGAACCGCAATCTGCGAAATGGAGCGGCGTTGATGTAACGGATCGTGTAGCGGTCGCGCGGGTTGCTGTTCTATTGGACAAGTTCATAGGTAATCGATGTCGCGAAGAACTTACCGGTGTGTTTCAGCACCATTTAAGACCCCAGTCTTATTTTTCTAGATAGGGGTCAAATTCAAATTCAAGAAGCTTTATTCATATAGGCCCCAAGAGAGCACTTTTGAAAGTTAATATAAATTACTCTAATGGCGGATTTCTGTAACGTTCGTCTACCCCAATCACGGATAGTGTGGTGTGTTTAGTACCTCTGCTTTATACACTATTGCTTGAGATACCATGTTGTAGGATATTTTTACTTCATTCGGAATAATTCCGTGTAAGAAGCGACTGTTTCTAATCCGTAATAAACGCGAAAGTGTGTACGTTTTTTGGTTTGACCCTCTTTCATGCAGCAACGGAGTAACGGATCGACGTGATTTTTGGCCTAGATATAATATACCGGAGAGTAACTTAGGCTACTTTTAATCCCGGAAAATGCGTATATTGTGGGAACGCGGGTGAAACCGTGGACAGAAGCTAGTATGTATATACCTAATACGTCACATAACACGGCAATAATATGACGACTGTTCTGTGACTATAATGGCTAAGTTGGAAGTGGCCCCGCCTGTGAAGCGAAGTGGCCAGGATTCGAACCCTGGCTTGGGTTGTGCAGTGACCAGAAAATTTGTTTTCAGGGCTTGGATATTGATACTATTTATCTGTGTATGTCCATGCCACTTTTGTTAGTGGGAGGACTAACTATTCTGCGAGTGTCCGTCTGGGTTGTTACCACCGCTTTGCTCGTGAAGTCTGCCGCCAAGCAGTAGTGTGTAAGCATTACTGTGTTCCGGTTTGATGAGCAGAGTATCCAGTGAAATTACTGCGCTTATGAGACTTAATACCTAATGTCTCAGGGTAACGAGCGATCTGCAGTGCCGCGCAGGCCTTTGTGTTTCAAAGTTCTGGGTGGCACTGCAATCGTTATGGGCCGGCGTTATGCTTACCATCAGGCAAACGACCAGCTCGTCTCGTTACCTAATAACATAAAAAAAAAAACTTGCGAAACAGGAAACCTGCGTGCAGGGGTATGAGTGTGTAAGCTTTTGTTTATTGTTTTACATATTGTGCTAAAATCCATGCTTCATCAATAATCTCTGTTTATTTTAAAGTTGTCTGCAGGGGATTGGTTACCAATACGATTGTCCATTGTACCAATTTTTCAATTGTTCCATTTGTGTCTTAGCCAATACAGTTTTTGTGTTGTATTGAGTGGAACTTATTGCTTAATTTATTTTCCTATACTTCTAATTTAAATTTGATTTGAATATTATTCAACTGAACGTTAACCGCATCGACATTGGGTCAGATAGTTGCTACAGGTTAGTTATAAAGTGTTAGATAACTTATAGGCGCGAGATTGCAAACTTTAGTGTGACTTTATTTTTATTTTCCTAATGTTGTGTTTGTTTGATTAGTAAAATGTGTAATTTTGATTTTTTAAACGAGCTAAATTCCTTCTTTAACATATATACATATATTTTTTTTAACAATTGCAGTGCCACCCAGATCTTTGAAACACAAAGGCCTGCGCGGCACTGCAGATCGCTCGTTACCCTGAGACATTAGGTATTAAGTCTCATAAGCCCAGTAATTTCACTGGATAGTCTGCTCATCAAACCGGAACACAGTAATGCTTGCACACTACTGCTTGGCGGCAGACTTCACGAGCAAAGCGGTGGTAACAACACAGACGGACACTCGCAGAAGAGTTAGTCCTCCCACAAACAAATTGTATTGTAATTTTCATAAATTGTATTGTTATGAATGAGGAACTTACTAGAGCTCATCTCATTCTAAACATTAACAAAACATTTCTAATTATGTAAACTCCAACTTGTACAGCTAAACACGTTTATTTAAATTATGTTACGGTGGTATTTGTAACTTTTGCTTACTTATTTCTCGTTCATAACATCTGTGGAGGTTGTGAAAGAATACGATCATCTAAAAAGATGTGTATCTATAACATAACAGCTATTTTATATTCTGATCACACGAATATTAATACGAAGAATGTTGAGTGTTTCATTTCATTGGTTGTATTTTATAGTTTTATACTAGTTTTAACAGTATACTTTTATAGAGCAAAATGCAAACATTTACTTACATTTACGAGTTGCTTAAAATACAATTTAATCATGCTCCGTACTGAAAGGTCGATGAACTTATGTAGCTCGGGTTAGATAATATATTCCCGCAAACAGCAAATATTTGCGAAATTAGTAAAATGGAAAAAGCACAATCATGTATTGTTCCGTGTCTCGGTGACGGTTTATTCGTCGTAGTTCCTGGGGCCTTACTCAAGCTAAAAATCTTCCACCAAGCACCTCTCGGTGCGTTCCGTTAGCTGCACGTACTTAGTCCCACGGAACTACTGGGAAAGTCTCAATAGTTCCTTTATGGTATTTCTTTCACGGAACTTCTGGGAACAAGCGCTGTTGGGAGCCATTTTTATTTCAGGTTAGCGTGTTCATCACCTTCGATCAGATCAGTTGAGGACTACCTTATTCACAATAGACCACTAAGTTTATAATTGTGAATACTAAACTAATAAACAACAAAATTTTGAAATGCTAAAGTTGCTGTAATGCTGTTTGTTTTTATAACGTTGACCCTCTTAATTTACAAAAACCATGAAATTCCATAATTACCCATTGATTCATCATTACATTTTGTTTATGATTAGAAGCGCAGTTCAATTTGCGCCTGACTTCATTTGAGGTCAGATTGTAAAGATATTATTACTCTTGGAGTTAACGAAGCGGCAATTCTGCCATTCTGTTGGTTGCAAGATAGCGTCTAGGTCTTTGATAACTCCTAGGAATCTGATACGAAATAGTTTCATTGGTTTTTTGAAATATTATTGGGAGTTTGATAGACTGCTGCGTTCATTGTGACACTCTTTTTTATACTGGTAGGTATCGAAACTAGCGGGTCATTTGCTTTTTAGTACTTCTACGATTATCGATTCTGTGCTTTTAGTAAGCATAAAAATTGGCAATAAAAAACAATTGCAGTGACACGCAGAACTTTGAAATGGCCTATGCGGCACTCAAGTGCGCTTGTTACCTTGAGACATCAGTAATAAAACTCTTACGTCTAGTAATTTTTCTGATTATTTTGTATATCAAACCGAAGCACATTAATAATTCATCACAGAAGAAATGAAATGAAATTCATATTTCCTCATACGAGAAAAGTGATACCCACCTTGATGTACTCTCTCAGAAGTATTAGTCCGACCTGGTAACACAACGTGCAGAAAAGTCCAGGCTATTAAATAAAACTCAAAAGTGTTCGGTAAACACGGCGCAAACTAAAAACGTCTTCCTAAATCTTCTATTTATATTATTTCTAATCTACATTACGAATGTGTAACACCGGCTCCACACGTTGGCCCCAACGTCAGACCCAAGAAAATACCACTGCGAACGCTCGTTGGGGCTAATGCTATTTTCTAGATCCACACGATAGGCGAGTGCCATTTAAGCCTACGTGGGCCAACATGTTGAGCCGGCCTAAACAAAATTGTAGAAAGACTGGCTGTCAAGTACAGATACAACACGTCAACAACCGCTTGGCGAACTTGACCATAATAACTATAGTGCTAAGGTAAGCACTGAAAGAAGATTTAACACATTGCTTTGGTTGCACCACGATTTTTTCTTTCACCGAAAGTTTAACCTATATTACTATAGTAACATTCGAACCAACAAAAGATCATTGACCTCACTATTCTGTCATCACTTCGAAGATTCAATTTTATTTGTTTGTATAGATATAGATGTGAGGTCAAGATTTCATGACGAATTATAAAATTAAATTGAACGCACTAAAAAGCATGTGCTCTGGTTTTATATAATCTAATTTATATAATCTAAACAAACTCAGCGAAAGCCAACCAATGACATCAATAGTGATCCGATCGCCAACCACATACATGATTTGAATTTAAATTTCTGTCATTGGTTAGTGTGCCGCCGAGTTTGTTTACATTATTGGACAAATAAGAAAATCTGCATATTAGGCATTTTTACTACCACTTTTTCACGGGTACCTACCCCATGAAAATGGGGTAGTGCATGAGGTGGTCAAACGCTAAAAAATAAGAATAAATAACAATCTGACTCAATTATTCGAATCAGAGAAATTACAAAGACATGAAACAAAATACTTACGTTTTATTTTTGTGCCGCAAGAATCGAACCCGTGACCCTTACCGCACTGCATGCGTTGAGTCCATTAACCCAACCACTACACTGCGGAAGCTGTCCATTATGCGTATGTAAGTGGTAAGTGGTATTACTGTTAATTTGCTGTTTCATCATGCCACAATCAAGCAAAGAGTAAATGCTTGTCTCTGTACATACAACCCGTCCCGTCGGTGTGGTCTGGCAGCTGTACTTGAGAAACAGTTCTAATCTAGGTCTACCATATTCACTGTCTTGGACCACACCATTACTTAAGATCAGGCGAAATAGTACAAAACCCAATCAAATTAAAAAATTGCCTTCAAAAATATACAGTAATCACTATCACAGCTGGGATACCGGCCTTCTATCAGAAAGAGAGAGTATATGCCATAATCCACAACGCGGGCCCAGTGCGGCTTGATGGTTGTCACATGTCCTCGAATTTTGTGGTTCTTGAACATGCCGGTTTCCTCACGATGTTTTCCTTCACCGTTTAGAGCGAGTGTGATAAATCTGCACATAACTTGATATATCATTGAAGCGGGGCCGAGTCGAGATTTGAACTATGGTGCGCCGGATTGAAAGTCGCACAAGTTCCCACTCGACCACACTCGCTCTCAGTGTACCATATACAGTAATACAATAAAGTAATGCAACTTATTGACAACCAGACAAAAGGTGTTATTACTGATTTATTCATCAATAAACTTACATCTTAAATTTAACGTACCACCTTCCAATCAACGTGCAGAATAGCTCGATTCAAATATTGCAATAACTCGTTCAAATTCTGTTGCAAGGCGAGACCTATATACGAAACTTCAATAGAAACTTGCAGATCACTTGTCCAGCTCTTTGTGTATTGGCTACATCCGTTAGCTTGCCCCCTTTTGTTTCTCTGACCATTCATCTATTTCACTAATAGGTACAGTTCTGTTGCACACACCTATATTTTTTTTTCTTAATTTCTCTGTCATTTGTACGTGGTACAAGTTAAAAGAATTATACGTGCTATTAGACTTAAAAGAGCAAATACTTCCGGATTTTGATTATAGTCTTATAATGCCTCTGAAAGATCTGTTTCTTTTTTGTTTCTCTAGAAAGTCTAAGAATTTCTCATTTAATAGTTTCAGTTACTTAAACAAGAGAATGGGATAAAACATTTAAAGGCGAAAACTAGGTTACTGCTACTAATATACTATCTTTAATGTAACTAGTATGGTTTAAGCAGAGCCCAGCATAATAACGTTATGTCTTTCCCGCTATCTGGGCAGGCCAAAATGATACTAAAAATGAATTTATATGCATGAAAAAACAAAAGTGCTGTAGCTGCGTATTCAGAATAGTTAAGTCTACATAGTGCTAGTAGGTTACCTTTACATAATAATAAGATTGATTTACTCGGGGTTGACATAATAACTTTACCCCTAAGGCTTTTATGCCTTCATCTACTATTTAATAAAAAAATAATTTAATAAAAACAAACAGAGGTCAGAGCTGGAAATAAAAACGTGGTATGTAATATAATGCACAGAAATGATATCGAAAGTGTTTTTCGTTTTATTTTTTTCTAGTATACATTAACTATAAGATTTCTAATGGTACAAAATTTCAAAATAATAATTACCTACGTCCTCACGGTATATTTTGAAATTTTGTCACACTACTAAAGGTTTTCTATTCGGTGTCGTTTACTATTTACCTTTATCAGACTTCGTATTTTGATAGAATTGATAAATCGTTTTCATCTTTGTAAATGAAATATGACTAGATAATAAAACTAAAACCATGATACCTTTGAAAAAATATCACTTTATAATAATAAAACTAAAAACCGCTCGAATCTCTTATATTAGCCATCACACTTTGACAAAGCGAACGGCCGTAAGCAATCGGGCCGCGACGAACGACCGAGGAGATAAAAACCATCGGCAGTCTATCGAGCCAGTTCAGTCAACCGACACCATCCGCGCGCTCCGTTATGTGACCCACGATGCAAGTGGCAACCACCCTCTTACTCCTAGTGACCTGTGAACTGTGCCTTACTATCCGAGTCCCCGTTACCTGGGACGAAAGTGCTAGTGAAGTGAAACAGGAAATTAAAAATGACAATGACGAACAGTTCTCGATAGAGTCGTTCAAATCTCAAGACATTCAACCTCAAAACGTGTATACGCCCAACGAGAAACCTATTCCTGTGGACTATTTCCAGTACACAGCGAAGAAACCTCAGTTTGCCATTGATATTGCAAAGTTCCATGGAGTGCAGTCACCGGAAAACCATTACAAGGCTTATTCAATTAAACCTTACACCGAAAAAAGTAGGCCGGAACTTGGTAAACATCACTTATTAGACAAGGGGAACGCAATACACAGACCGCTCCAAGAGTTTGCCAATATAAATAAAAATGTTGTGAATCACGCGGTTCCAGTTTCTTCAAACTACGAAGTGTTCCATCCGTATCAAGCGGAAATACCGGCTTTGCAAGAAATATATAAAGATCCCGTCCTTACCAAAATACGAAACGATTTGGAAAACAGCAAAAACAGACTTCAAACCTATGAAAAGGATGCTGGTGAACCAGATATTCACAAAGATGAATATTTGGAGAGTCCAGAAAAAACAGATAATAGATTTATTCCGCAAAGAAATATTCCAGCTCCATATGAAATTCATAGGCCACAAAGAAGGCCCATATACTACAGACCTGTACCTAAACATCATCAGCGAGAACAGTATCTGAATCAAAGGTTAAGGCATCCTTGGAATCAATATTCTGCTAAAATCAGACCTATACATTATCGGCCAGTAAAAAATCATATACATCACTTAAGACAAAATCATGCGCTCAAATACGATGACGAACGTAATGAGTACCCTCAAGTTCAAATTCTGGAGAATTATTCATCCGATCCAAAAGATGGCTATGATATATATGAAAGAGGCAAAGATAAATTTGATCAACAAAGAAACAATGTTGATGAATCCATCAACAAAGCTATTGAGGAAAATCGACCAGCAAAGTATCACAAATTGGAAATGCAAAAGGATGACTATGCAAATGATGACGAAAATGAAGAAGAATTTGTTCCAATTAAAAATTATGCACAAGTGAGAAAAACAGAAACTTTCAAACATTTGCCCAGGGCAGCTGCACTGGCAGACGCTGAAAGTTTTGACGAAATAAAAAACGCGCCACGGCTAAGAGAAGCAGTTAAAAGTACAAAAGCTCAAACTGTCTACTCAGAAGAAGGATACGAAGATTCGGCATATGATCATGCTGGTGAACAAAAACACGCTTCAGAAAATGAAGGTCATGGTGGCTATCTAAAAGAGCATGAGTTGAGTGGTGGAAAATACAAAATCCCATCAGAAAGTACCAAATACGATGATGGAGGAGGATCAACTTATAGAGATCAAGTTATCCATGCTGAGAAATGGAAAGATGACAACAAAAATAGTAAAGAAGAAATCGACGAAGAAGATTATGCAGAGGATGAACATGAAAAATCAATTGAAGCAGATGGATACCAAGACTCTACACCTGAAGATGATAGTCACAGAAACAAACGAGAAAATGACGTAAAAAATGACACAAATACAGATTCTCTTATTGAAGTTGGTGTAAAAAACGAAACTAGGTCACAATACGATGTTAATAGATCTAATTTTCAGATACCAGAAATAAATTATAATTCAACATTCTTAACTGAACAAGAAATACTTAAATTGGGTAAAATAAAACTAGAACCAGTAAAAGATAACATTAAACAAAAATATCCATATTACTTTAAAAACCTAAAAGCAATCAGTAAGCATTCACCCCTTCGATATGCCGAAAATCTTAAACTCATTCCTAAAAAATCTAATGGTGGTACAGAATTTTATGACTCTAGAAAATTTGAGTGTCCAGAAGTAGATGATATACCAGATCCTTTACCGGAAAAGTTAAAGCGTAAAGGACATCCAGATGAAAATGAAGAAGACAGTGAAACTTCTTCAACTAAAGGAGATGAAAATTTTGATACCGCAAAGAAAACTCCTAGACTAAAAGGTCTTGGAGATAAAATAGATTGTTTCAAAGCCAAATACTTTGGAAATAACCCATTAGATAGTCCTTTCTTTAAGGAAGAAACTATATCAAATCCGGAGCCAGTAACCTTTCCAGTTTTGGTGTCATACACTTTGAAAACTCCGTTTGGTCATGAACAGCTCAAAGCGGAATCTCATGTAAGCAGTACTTTAAATAGCTCGGCAGCACAAACAATAGATCGCAAACCCAATATATTCGATCTAATAGAAAAACTAAGAAAAGAACAAACTGACTTACAAAATTCAAATGAGCAATCAAATTTTTCGTATGATATTACGAAAAATAAAAGCAAAACAGATAACTTAAACCATCAGTCACGTGTATATAGTGACGTATTAGACAATATAAAGAACCATTTAAAAGGTGAAATAGTTTCTTCAAAAAATATTTTTAATAATATAAATAATGTAACTATAAACGCTGGAAAAATTCCTTTTAATGATAACATTACCTATAGCTTCTTTCAAAATAGAGAAGATATAACACAGTCACCTCCTGCTATTCGAAAAAGAAGATCGACGTCTTTTGTGTATGAACCGTATAAGATAATAAGAGATAGCCAAGTTCCAGACTCAAAAAAAACTACTACAACTGGTAATATAAGCCCACTTATAAGGCAATTACAATCTAGTAGAGTAGTAGGTAAAGTGAATAAGCTCAATCAGGAAGTAGAGCCATCAGAAAAACATGTTAAACGTAATGTTAATTCTCGTATTTATAAAGATATAGGCAAAAATGACAGAGAACCTAGTGGTAGCAAGAATGATAGACCTTTGGTAGATCCAGCTTTTGTTGATATTAGTGTAGGCAGCAGAAGAGGAGAACCTAGGTATGAAATTAGACATAACAATCACAAATCAAGATATACACCAGTTGAAAATAAAAAAAATATGTCAATAGAAGATTACAGAGCTCAAACTAATACAGACAAAAATGTAACAAAACCTAAAGGTGAAACTGGTGTTCAAAGACAAACAAGGCAAAGAAATATAGCAATAAGAGCAAACTTAGACACGGATGTTCAAAATATAGCAGCGCCGAGCAATAATATTCGAAAGACAGTCTCTACTTCCACGGCAAAACCCTCTCGACAACCTACACAAAAAGAAGAGACCATTAAAGAGCAAGGTAATATTGACAGTGAAGAAGATTATGAAGAATATGATGAAGAAGAGGAAGAAGATGAAGAAGAAAAGATCACAACTTCAACCACAACAACCTTAAAGCCAAGTTTTCGACGAAAAACTAGATTATTAACTACAACTGAAAAAAATCCCGATATTGTCGAAAACCCAAAACTAAAATTAGTCACTAGATTTCGAGATTACAAACCAGAGAGTTCTGAAACACTAGATGACCATTCAGAAACACCAGAAATAAAAAGTCGCACAGTAAAAAAAGAGGAAATGTATCAATCAGATGAATCAATTCCAAAGTACAGAGAAAAGAAAAAGAAAAGCACTAAAAGTACTACATTAACAGACACAAAAAGATACGGTGGTGATGATGATGATGATGATGATGATGATGATATGAGAAAAGAAGAAGTAGATGCACTGATTGGTGTTAAACAAGACATGGATGAATACATGCCTTTATATGAAAAAGAGGAACATGGCAAATCACGTAAAAATACAAGAAACAAAGGTAATTTAAATACAGGATCAAATAAGCACGAGGACACCAAACAAAAAAATACAAGTGAAAAAAATAAAAAAATAAACGTTAATCGTGATGAATGGGATAATAATGAAGATAAAGATGAAGATGTCGAAAGTGATGGTTATGATGGTGATGATGGTGATGATACTGACGAAAATGATGATGAGGACGATGATGGTAGCGAGGATGAAGAAAATGATAGTGATGACGACTACGAAGATGATAATATAGAAGAAGAAAGTAGTGAACTTGAACCGCAAGTAACTACACCAGAGCCCACAAAACGCACTCTAGCTATAACAACTGATGCACCTACTCCCACTATTGCTACTGGTTTTGTTAAAACAGTAGTTAAACCAGTAATTACTCGAAAAAAAATTGAAATTCACACAGAAATACCAGTAAACAAATCAGCACCTCACGTAACACAATTTAAGCAAGACATAAAAGAAGTAGAAATTATCAAAGAAACACCCAGAGCACAGAGAAAAAAGCCTCAAAAAAACCAAGAGGTACTTGATTTGTACAAAGATGATAACCTTGCAAAAGATATTAATAAATTAGGAGGTGTTGAAATATTCAAAGAAGATATTGATTTTAAAAAAGGACCAAGGCATGGTGGTAACTACAGAAGCGCTGTTGAAAATATTGAACCATTAAAAAAAGCTAAAATTAAACCACATAAAGAAGACGCTCAGGCTTCACAAAGTGAATTAACAAGGCACGTAGAACTAGACGATGATATCTCAGGCAGCAACATGCATGGTGGCAACTTAAAATCCCAGAGAGAGGCTCACAAAACCAGAAGTAGAGGCCGTAGCTCCAAACTTATTGAGCCAAGTGATCCTCCTGATATATCAATGCACGGTGGCAATCTAAAATATCGTGGTAGAGGTAGAAACATCAGTAAAAGCCAAAAACTCATAGAACTCGATGATGATGATGACCAACAAGATGAGCACGATCCATCTAATGATCATGAATCATTTAGTAACTCTAGGAATCCAGGACCAATGCACGGAGGAAACTATCGCAGCGCAAAGATAGTAGAAGAAAATAAACCTGAAGATACTGAACAAACAATAAGAAATAAAGCAAAAGGCGCAAGAAGAACTTCAGCAGCAATATTGAATAGTTTTGTTCAAGCCGCGCCCATACTAACCACTACACCTGTGTATATATTGGACCCTAGTAAGCGCATGTATTATTATGTTGATGCTTAAATATTTCTAAATTATAAGTTTTGAGTACTTCGTTTTAAATTAATTAGGGTGTAAGGTAGAAAGTGCCACAATTATTACGTATCGACAAAATTGTGAAAGTAAATGAACTGAATTGATTAAATATTAAAATTATAATGTTTGTTCCTTTTTAACTTTCATTTCGTATACAATGACGATTCTGTGATAGATTTTGTTATATTTATAGGGAATATAATGTAATTATCAATTATGATAAAAATAACGTGTACATAAATAAAGTTTATAAAAACTAACTATTTGTTTCAATTAAGTGATGTGACACCTGTAAAAATGATAATCTGTCCTAGATATGACAACAATTAGTTAAATAAAAGTTACATGAAAAAACACGACTGCCCTAGCCATATTGGCTATTTGGCTATTATTATTATTTGGCTATTATAATTGGCCAATTTACATTTAACTTAAATATCTAGATCAATATTTAAGAATGTGTCCAATAATACTTTTCTTACAGTCTCTGTTAAGGCAAAGACTGTTCATGTAATCTTTATGATAATCATGTAATAATAATAGTGATGAATGTCTATTGTTACCTCTTCCCTTAATTTCAAACAATAGCATTGAGGTTATGCGTATTTCGTTGCGTCTTAAACAGCATCTATCCACTAAACTAAATATTAATAAGAACAAATCTTGATTTAAGTCCTTTCTATCCGTTGTCTAACTCCAACTCCATTATGGTGTGACATTTCTAATAATTTTAGACGTTTATCTTTAGACGCTGTCTAGCTAAACAGGTCTCTAAACGTCGATTTTTGTGGTAAGAGTCCCAACCATTGGCCACTTTACTAAGAACTTAAAAGTGTTATGAAGTTTATCAGAACCAAAGCAATTGTCCAAGATATCTCAACGTTTAACTTTAGAGTACGTTCAACTTTGTACAAAAAGTCATGCGCTTTCACTTTCAGACGAACCATTGTCCGTTATAGATCAAAATACATTCGAGCTTGTTTAGTGTGGCGCAAGCCCTCGAAACAGTTTTTATGGCAATAAAATTAATGGAGTAGTTAACACAATTTATTGCGGCAAATCTTAACAAAAATCTTAAAAAAGTATATCTTACTTAAACATAATCTAGGTCAGTACCAATTAAGTACAAATAAATTAACAAATAATTTGGCATAAATACTAACAATTTACAGCGCATCATCGATTTGGTTTCATTCAATTTGTGAAAAATATAATTATAATTGCATCAATACATTATCATATATAAGAGACAAGTTCGCAAAAGTCATCTTTAAAAGAAAGTAATATAGTCTTCAACTCTACCTTAACATGTCATAAAAATTATAGTACGCCATAGTTATGACATTGAAATAGTTAATCTAAAATTACTTTAAATATTCATATCAACCTATTTATGTTTCTTACGTGCTACTAAATTACTGCTCTGTAAATTTCTTGAAGGTGGATGGTTCATGGGTTTCCATTCGGACTCTACAGGAGCCACATAACTTTCACTGTCTTCTCTGTCTGTAAACTCATCTTCCATTTCTTTTTGGTCTTCCCCAAAGAAGTCTATAATCGGATGGTAGTTGTAGTTTATTCTCTTTCCGTTTGATGTGAAGTTCTCGTTTACGCTTACTTTTGTCTCTTGTGGTTTTGATGTCGTGAATATATTTTCAGTGGTTACTACTGCGTGCAATTTTGGGCCAATGGTTGGTCGTATTTTTGGAGGTGCCGGATGATGGATGATATGGTGAGTATTGGTAATTACGCTGGCTTGACCTATTTGAGGTTCTTCTAAATATTCGTCGAAATTTTCAACAGATTCCATATTGCTACTGGTTAATGCTTCAACTGCTGATGATCCCGAAGACATAAGGTCATCAGGTCCACTAGATATCTTCTTCCTAATGGGTCTGCGGCTTGGTCGGAAAGCTCCTCTCTTGAATTGGTTCACCGTGTTTTTGTATTTATTGGATGGTTGTTTTATAAACGAAAAAGAGTTCGTAGCCGATGGTGTGGGAGGTTCTAAGAAGCTTGGTAATGTGACTGAATCTGAGCTAGCTGATGAAGGGTTTCTAGCTGAAAGTGGTCTTCTCACATTTCTGATAGAGCTCGCCTGATTGAATGAATCTGGGAAGTACGAGTTGCCATAAGAATCCATGGGATTTGTTTGATCTGGACCAGTTTCGTCATTATCACTGAGTTTTCCTTTATTAAACGGTGTCCCAGATATTAAATTCTGGTTATTATCAGCAAATGGTGGAAATGATTCAGGCTTGTTGTGTGAAAAGGGTGGAGTTTTACTGATAGTCGGTCTTTGAATACTAGACTGCACAGCTTCAAAAGCGTGGTTGCCTTGCTCTGAAGATAAATCTTCTCCTGGGAAATGTTCTGATGATGTTTCATGTATTCTATGACCTAATGGTGGAAAAGAGACACTGTACCCCTCGATGTGGCAGGAGCAACAAGTAGGAACCTGCAAAGGATAGTTCGTAAATTAAATAGTTTATACATACAAAGAGGTCATAAAAAAGCATAACGTAATTAATATTATAATCCGCCCTTTACCTTGAATATATCCATGTGTAGACCATTTTGCTGATCCCAAGTCAACAGTCGGTGATAGTTGTAGACTTGTACGCATTTAGATTTAAAGTTGTCAGTTAGATATGTGCAGCCTTCTTTAGGTTTCCTGCGAAAGTTAAGTGGTGCAAATCAAACTAAGAAAAATATAATTAAGTATGTTTACACACTTTTCTTTAACTAGTTATATCTAACCGCACAATTTACATTTCATCTCCTTGTGGTCTTCCGTATTTTATTAATTGTAGTATCTCTATCACTCTTTATTGTTGACTATCTAAGCAAAATAGTTGCATACATGCACTCTTCCATATTTTTAACCTACATTTATCTTTGATATTTAATTCCCTCGACGGATCGATGGAGATAATTATAATGATATTGTATTAACAAATTATCAGACTATATTTCGTGACTGAAATTGGCCTTTCTGTTGCATGTAATTGCATACTGCCAATCACAATTCTGGCTATAATGTCTCATAAAATGAATACAATATGTACTCACAAGCATTTCTCAAGCCTAAGCGTCTGTGTATGCTCTCCAGTGTTAACAATGTACTTCCACTGGCCTGACGTGGCCCTCGCGCGTTGTGGCCTTGCATATTTAACAGTGCTGGGACACATGAAACCAGCTTCACCGGCGCTGGCAAAATCACGGTTTGCTGTGTCGCCTCGTCTGTAATTAGTAATAGGATATGGAATTAGTCTATGCAAAAATGAATAAATAATAAGCCAAGGTACGCATTTTTAATAGAAATTTTGTGTAACGCACACATAATGTTCAATTAAACATCTTCAACAGCACTCTGTGCTTGCCACAAGAGTGATTCCTAGTATAGAATTTAACAACAATATGTCCAGGGACTGTTTACGTCGCTTCTTGAACGTAAACAATGAATTGCACACTACTGTATGTCTGACCAGCCTTAGTACCCACTTCTCTGGCAGAAATACCTTTCAAAAAAAAGGTAGGTACCTAAACAATTGTAAAAATTGAACCTCCTCCTGACCTTGTCCCATTTTTACACGGGGTCGTTGCAGTATGACTTTACAGACATACTACTTTTTGGCTTTGGATTTTTACCCAGTTGGCCGCCTATCTGACTACAACTCCCCTTGGTCCCAATGTGATTTGGTGGATGTCACGTGTTCTAATTTTTTTATGATCCTGGGACATGCGAGTTTGCTCATTATTTTTTTCCTTTACGTTTTTATAGCGAATTATCTTGTGTTATTTTTTAACACAGTATCAGGATTTTCATTTGAATCCATTCTCATCTGTCTGAAGATGTAGGTTAAAACTTGTTTCTAAAAATCTTCCTAATTTTTTTTTCTCTCTACCCTCAGCTGAAGAAGCAGTGTTGAAATTCGGATCATGTTTTAAATAATCGTTAAAATTATAATTTGTGCAAAAACTGTCAGTAAAATACATTATTCGTGCAAAATAACGACCATATATTGTGTAATAAGTGTGAAAAAAGCAATAATCCACATCTGTGAAGTGCAACAAAAGTGAACATATTGTAACGACTTTTTCGTACCAGTTTCGTCTTTCATTATCTAAATTCGCGTAAAATGAAGTGCTTTCAATGTGAAAACGACCACAATGAAGATAATACAGTGCAGTGTGATGGTTGCAAACGAAATATCTGCTTACAGTGCAGTAATCTAACCAGTAGTGAGGCGCGCGTAATGGGGTTAAAGGGCAAACGTACACTTTTATATCTATGTCCTCCTTGCCGAGAAGCTGTATTCCAAGTACCGAGGCTTATTAAATCTTACGATGGACTGCGTGAAGAGGTTGAAATTATGAAGAAACAACTATTGGATGTCAAGGCCACACCCGCCACAACATCAGCCGTGGCGTTGGAGGCACTTCCCGACACTAACGCGCTAATGGAAGAAATAGCGGAACGTGAACGACGAGCTAGCAATGTAATTCTAGTTGGCGTCAACGAAAGTGTGTCCGATATCGGCAATGACCGAAGGTCCCACGACGAAGCTGTGGTTAAGAAGATCTTGTATAGCATAAACGACAACTGCGACTACTCGGATAAAGTGGTTGCGGTGCAGCGCCTGGGCCGTCGCGAACCTGGAAATGGGAAGCCTAGACCGATGAAGGTGGTACTCACATCGCGTCGCGAGGCGGTCTGGATTCTGAAAAACAAAAGTAAGGCAGATAAACAGGTAAGAGTCTATGATGATAAGACACCTAAACAACGCGAAGAGCTCAACAAACTTCGTGAAGCTCTTAAATCCAGAATACAGAATGGGGAGACAGACTTGACTATAAAATATGTAAAGGGAACTCCTAAAATAATCCATCAAAAAAACTAGCTAATATTTTGTGTAATCCATATATCGATCTGACATTTATGTACACTAATCTATCATCATTATCACCAAAATTTGACCTTTTTCTACTCCACCTAAATACATATCAACCATGCGTAGCTATAACTACGGAAACTTGGCTTAACAGCAATGACCGCAATAGCACTTACAATATACCAGGCTATACCTTATTTAGATTAGACCGGAAGCATAAGAAAACCAAGTCAGAAGGTAAAACTAGAGGTGGTGGAGTAGCTATGTACATAAAAGACTGTGTAATGGGTATTCCAATCATTGCAAGGCTAAATAAAAATTATATGTGTGATGAGGTTGAAGCGCTCTATGTAGATATCCAATACGGTACATACCATTTTCTTCTAGTTGGTGTGTATAGACCAGATGACAAAGATGAAAGCGTTTGGAAGCCACGTGACACAACATTATTAACAAATCTTATTGCAGCCTCTGAGAATAATACTGTGGTAATTGCTGGTGATTTTAATTATCCTTCCATAAAATGGCCCATCTACATCGATCAAAAATGCTCTGGACCGGAGGAACTATTTTGGAATATGTTTCTCAATAGCAATCTACTCCAACTGGTGAACAACCCTACTAGGTTCCGTCAAGGTAATGAACCTTCACTGTTGGACTTAATAATGGTAAACGAGGAGAATTTAATCAAAGACATTGTTTACAAACCACCCATTGGTAAGAGTGACCACTGTATACTTGAATTTAGTCTTCAATGTCTTATACATAAACCAAATGCTACACCTAAATTAAGGAGATACTACCAATTTGTCGATTATGAGAGTTATAACTCTGATCTGTACGAAAAATTAGAAGCAGTGAACCCTTGGTCTGACACAGAGGAACTTTGGAAGGGCATCTTGGATGCAATTAGATCTACCACCGACAAACACGCACCAGAAAAAAGAACTAGGCCCTGTAAGAAAAATAAACCTTGGATTAATGACAATATTTTAAAACTAGTGACAGAGAAGAAAAATCTTTGGGATATTTACAGATCATCAGGTAAGGATGAAGACTATACATTGTTTCGAGAAACAAATAATAGATGTGTGGCACTCTCTAGGAAACAGCGAAGTACCTATGAAGCAAAAATTCTTGAATATGGTGACAAGTCCTTCTACGCTTACATCCGCCAATCTACTACTACCAAAGTAAGCATTCCACCAGCAGTCCGAAACCAAAGAGGTGACCTTGTAACGAAGCCCAATGACATTGCAGATGCTTTTGCGGAGGAATTCCAGAAAGCATACTCACATGAGCCAGCTATAATTAATTGTAATAATCTCACTACTGTAACCCGTGTAGAAAATAGCTTGAACGATATCTCATTTACGGCTAATGATATTGAAAAGGTCATATCAAACCTCAATGTTCAGTCCTCACCTGGACCTGACCAAATACCCAACTGTGTCCTTAAAAATTGTGCTCAGACCCTATCTCCGGCACTCGCTGTTCTGATGAGTATGTCCATTGAAAACGGTTATCTACCACAGGACTGGAAACATGCTTTAGTTACACCAATCTTTAAAAAAGGAGATAAATTACAGCCATCTAATTTCCGTCCCATTAGTCTTACTAGTATAATTGTGAAAATTATGGAAAAAATTATTAGCAAAAGATTAACACAATTTCTTAACACGGAATGCATAATATCCACCAGACAACATGGATTTATAGAAAAGCGATCAACTGTTACTAACCTATTGACATGTGTACACTCATGGGTAAAAGACCTAGACAAAAAAGACCCAGTGGATGTTGTGTATCTTGATTTTGAACGTGCATTTGACAAAGTCCCCCATCAACGACTTCTAATGAAGCTTGAGCACTTTGGCATACGTGGTAAACTTCTGAGATGGATAGAGAACTATCTTGCAAATAGAACATTCCAAGTGCGGGTTGGTAACTCACTGTCATCACTGAAACCAGTTCTAAGTGGGGTACCACAGGGATCTGTGCTCTCTGCTCACTTGTTTGGAATTTATGTAACCGACTTGATTGATATTATTGAATGTCAATCAGCCTTTTTTGCTGATGATGGTAAATTTTTTGCTAACCCCCTTATCAATTCTGGTCTGCTGCAAGAAGATCTAAATCGCATACAAAACTGGACCAAAGATTGGGTCATCAAACTAAATATATCGAAATGCAGTGTCCTTCACCTGGGTAATACAAACCCCAAAGTTGTATATAGTCTGGATGGGAATATTATACAAAACGTAAATGTCCAAAAAGATCTTGGTATATTAATCACATCAAACTTAAAGTGGGAAGAACACATCACCTCAATAGTCAAAAAGGCTAACTCATTTTTATATGTCATACGCAGATCCTTCACGACAATGACAATTGAAGTTTTCCTGAAGATCTATAAAACCTATATAAGACCACTGCTGGAGTACGGTTTTCAAATCTGGAGTCCTTACTTCCACAAGGATATCAACCTATTAGAAAGTGTACAACGAAAAGCTACTAAGGTACCACAGGTACTACGACGTAAATCCTATGAAAACAGACTCCACGCATTACGCCTCACTACTCTCGAAGAAAGACGCCTTCGTGGTGACCTTATTGAGACTTTCAAGATTCTAAATGGCTTTTACAATCTACCAGATTTGCAAAATTTATATATATTGAAGGAAACCATAAAATCCTCTAGAGGAAATCAGACGAAAATAATACGTGCCCCATCAAAAACCAACACTGCACACCACTTCCTTGCTTCCAGAGTGGTCCACAACTGGAACCGACTACCAGAGGATGTTGTGTCTGCATCCTCAATAAACTGCTTTAAGAATAAACTTGACAACTGGTTATGAACAAACAATACGTCCTTACTACAAAAGTGAACAATCGTTACTTTCAACACTGTGTAATATAGACATATCAGCACATGTGCTGCTCGTCTATAATTAAATAAATAAATAAATAATATTAAAATCGTTTCCATCGTTTGGAGACAGGTCTCCTCTGTTCAAAACTTACCTGTTAGAAACTAGATAATGGTCAGCAGTATACTTTGACTCTTGGGCCGCAGTCACGCCATCTAGTGCCCCCTCTCCAGGGTCCTTAAAGTCAGCTAACAGCGCTCCTGCCGCAGCCTTATTGCGTCGTATTGACTGCACGATCGCCTCACTGTAATAACAGATAATATTACTGTTTATAATTTTTATTGTTTTCATTTTCAAGTGTATCATACTACATACTGTGTTCATCTTATAGTACATTAAAAAATATATGTTACCTATATAAAAATATATATATCGGTAATATAGTATTCGTTTTAATAGAACTAGGTGGTAGGAATAACTCTTTTGTGAGTTGTCTCGGTTGGTACCACTACTTTGCTCGTGAAGCCTGCCTCTTATGAGAGTTTATACCTAATGTCTCAAATCAAATCAAATAATTTATGTGCCAAAATACATGAAAATTAGAGTAACTCAGAGAAACTAGTTCACTGCAGTACCGCAATTGTGTTTCAAAGTTCTGAGTGGCACTGCAATTGTTATGGGCCGGCGTTATTTTTACCATCAAGCAAACGATCAGCTCTTCACGTTAGCAAACAGGAAAAAAACCGAGTATAAATGGAACGCCTAAAATAAATAAGTATCTATTTTGTATCGTCGTAGATTATCGTTGCCATTGCCATTTTTGTTGTCTGTTTTAGTGTGAACTTCCACACATCCATAACATACCTATTTCATTGTATAAAATAATTATGAGTTCAATTAAATTTGACAATTATCTGCCCCTTGCACAGTAAGTACAGTAGTTATTGGATCTTTGATAACGGACTATACGGATATCCATCCAAAAAAAAAACGGTATTACTTATTTCACTATAAAAAGGGAAGTCATCAATTCCACTCACACACAAAACCACATAATACTGAGGATACCTGGAAGATAATGCTTTATAGCATTAAGTTTGCCTATGTACC
Source organism: Crocallis elinguaria (assembly GCA_907269065.1). Classification (NCBI taxonomy): domain Eukaryota; kingdom Metazoa; phylum Arthropoda; class Insecta; order Lepidoptera; family Geometridae; genus Crocallis; species Crocallis elinguaria. The sequence continues at coordinate 958,490 of OU026079.1, read as the reverse complement.
TTCAATTATGACTATGAAGAATTTTCTATCTTGCTGTCTACCACGGATTGACAGTCGGCCGTAGTAAAATAAACGAGTCTTATGCCTCTTAGCAGCTAGCATATGGGCTCACTTTCGCTAGCTAACGTCTTTGTAATAACGACACTTTTGCTCTCGGTGCGCCAGTGCTAATGTTCTGGGGTTATGCAATGGCTTTGCTAATATTTATAACGTAAGTCGAAAGTCTTCGTATCTAGTATATTGTTATAACACGCTAGTTTCGTTGAAGAGATGTTTTATTTTTAAAGTGACAATTATAATAATGACAAGCCTTTTGCGCATAACGATTGCCCCGCCACGGATTGAACCCAGGGCTTTGCAGACCGAGCAATTTGGCCATAAAACTATTCAGTTATATAATTCTTACTAAATATACTAGCCACACTGATGTGCATGGGATTGATATAGGTACTCTCACGGTCACGGTTATTTTGAATGGTTTGACTCATATGAACCTTTTTGCCTGCTGGTGCAGAGCTCTTGAAAGGTTGATCAATATTCGAACTCACTATTATAGTTTTGGTTTAATTTGAGCTAGGAAGCTCTAGGCCATGTATTCCTAGATGTCCTTGAAAGTTTCCAGTACTTTGTAATGATTGGCTTTGGTTGTCGAGGACTTGGCTCTCTTTGACTCTACAAGGAGAGTCAAATGGACGAGAATTAAAACTCACCTGATAGAGATTATTTTAGGATGTAATATTTTTTTACAAGCAGGCATAATGCTTTCTATCATACATCATCAGACTTTAATAGCGTAAAAAATACAACACTACTCACGTTGGATAATCATCAGCATGCAAACAAAGCGTGTTAGAGAACAGCTCGCATTTCTCCGCTGGTATAGTGGAAGGTAGCTTCCTGGGCGGGGCTGGTCGTCTCCTGCTGATGGCTCCGAGGGGCTCGACGGTGGTGCGACGCGTGACGGAGGCTGTGTACGGCTTAGGCGGGTAGGTGCCGCGACGAATCAGGTTGCCTGGAATTATTGTGATAAGGAGGTTTTGATTTAAATTATTACCAACGTCCCTTCTTTCCCTGCAGTTTTTGTAGCTTACTAGTTGTCAAGTTGGATATAATATATGTATCTTGGAGGCTATGGTGAAGATTTCTAGTCATAGCATAGAAATTTGCGTATAAATAACCGGTTTATACTGATAGTGCATATTGATAGTATAGGTGGATAAAATTGTAATTAAATATCACACTGCAGAATTTCTAAAAATAAAGAGGTGTTAAGGGAGCTGTAAGTGTAAAAACAACTTAAAGAACCTTAACAAAAAATGTGGCCTTCAATCAAAACGATCTCTTCGATTGTTCAAACAAGTATTGGGCATGAAGAAGAGGATACTTTTAAATCTACATTTTTACCAAAGTAAGTGCATATATTGTGGTATGTTACCTTTTCTATCAACATATCGGTTCAAAGCCCTCAGTTTCTCAGCGACCGGGAGGTCTTGCGCCAGGGTCTGATTGGTGGAGTCAGCCATCAGGTCAAAGGTGCTGTTGTCTGATGATGCTACCGTCATAGACCGGGACACGTTGCTGGTCTGCGGCGCGGTTGGTGTAGACACTTCTGTTGTGCTGGACGAAGGTCTCGTGAGGTTTCTCTAGAATGGAATGGTCTGTAGTGAGATATTTGTTTGTTGTAGAGTAACGAAATACGTTACACATATAGCTGGATAGAAGAATTCGCAAAACATAAACACAAAATAAAGAGAATTTGGTATTGGTACATATAAACTGTAATTTGCTTTATTTACATAATCAAGTGAATAAAGGTTATAATTTTAGGGTACCATACCTCAAAAGGAAAAAGGAACCCTCACAGGATCACTTCGTTGTCTGACTGTCTGTCTGTCAAGACCCTTTTTATACTCGACTAGCTGCTGCCCCGCGGTTTCACCCCCGTGGTAATTTTGGGTTACACGGTTTTTATTTTTTTGCGCGGTACCCTAATTATTTTTCTAAAATTAAAGTAGCCTATGTTACTCCTTGTAACATCAGCTATCTGCCAGTGAAATTCCCTTCAAAATCGGTCCAACCGTTTCGGAGATTACCCGGAACAAACCGACAGACAGACAGACAAAAAATTTTAAAATGGTTGTTTTGTTGTAGGTCCCGTATATACTTTCATATGCATTTAGTAAAAAGCTGTTATTTTGATATTACAAACAGACATTTCAATTTTATTTATCTGTATGGATGGGTTAACGTTGGATCACTATCTGATAGCTTGATCTTAAGTGACAATGTGGTCGAAGATAGTTTACGCGCTAGACGTAGATTGGGACTGGTTCTCAAGTACTTCGGCCGGAACATACAAATACTTGATGATAGATTATTATCTTAAGAGTGGTGGCGAGGCCAGCACTAGAAGTGGCCTACCACTATTTGTTGCCATCACGATGATTTCCTTTACGGAAGCTCAAGGTCGTTGTAGGATTCGAACCTTCAACCTAATGAACGGGTGCCGACGTCACTACCACTGCGCCAACTTTGCTTCAACACATCATTATGTTACTAAAAGCTTCTCTGAGATTATACGAGTAGACCACAAAGGATCAAGGTTTTGTAGGACCTAAATGATGATCTAAATGTAAGTTTAGTTAAGGCTTATTTTAATCACACTTTTATAAAGTAATACAGGACATTATACTTTTTGGGAACTGGTTTTGGAGGGGAACTCAAATCATACTCGGAACAAGCGTTCCCCTGATGGATGAACTATTTACATGACTATAAGTTTGTACGGAACCCTCGGTGCGTGAGTCCGACTAGCACTTGGTCAGTTTTTTTCTTGTATCGTATTTTGGCCTGAGTTGCGGTACTCTGTGGCCATTAACAATACCTATTGCTTCATAATACAAATTAGAAGATATAAATAACCGTTTTGTTCTATCCTATCTCCATTACCAATCTGGTAACCTCTGATCTATCTAATTCATATAATTATTAACAAAGCGTAATTTAAAACAATTATATCTAAGCATCTTGTTACGACGGCCATTTAGACAATAAGCTACATTTTGTGTGAATTTAACATAATCATTATTTAATATTGTTTCTTGTATTTACGCACAATGGCATCATACACACAAAATATTGTAGGTAAGCAGTTTTACTCAGGTCAGTATTATTAGATCTACTTTGCAGCTCCTGCTTAATTGGATACTATGACTGCAAAGCAAAGCTTTAGAACCTAAATTGGAATGTATTTTATTTATTTTATTTTATGTTGTTTGGTAACGAGACGAGCTGGTCGTTTGCCTGATGGTAAGCATAACGCCGGCCCATAACATTTGCAGTGCCACCCAGAACTTTGAAACATAAAGGCCTGCGCGGCACTGCAGTGCGCTCGTTACCCTGAGACATTAGGTATTAAGTCTCATAAGCCCAGTAATTTCACTGGATACTCTGCTCATCAAACCGGAACACAGTAATGCTTGCACACTACTGCTTGGCGACAGACTTCACTCACAAAGCGGTGGTAACAACCCAGACTGACACTCGCAGAAGAGTTAGTCCTCCCACAATGTTATATTATAACGCAAAAAAGTTATATACTAACCAGCATAACTATACATAACTAACTAATAAACTTTGTATAAAGGTTGAATTTGTCACGATGACAAAGTATTTTGCCTCTTTCGATTCAGTTTCAAATTGTCAAAGATCGACAAAGACAAAACATTGTGTAACTATACCATCGTTATGGATTGTTTGTTAGTACAGTGAATAAATATTTTTTTCGAGATACCGAAAAAATTAATAGTAATAGGGATGTTGGCTTAATTTTTTTTATGATTTTAATCAAATCTTTTTCTCATGAGTATCGAAAAAACTGGAAATAGAATGCAAGTAATGTCAAAATCGGTCGTATCTAGGTACTAAGCGCTAAAACTCCCCATATCAATGCAGCCCGTAAAGTTGTAACACTAAAAATTGCTTTAAAAAAGCGACTAACCGACTTCAGTGACAAACTACTGAACCGATTTTGATGAAATTTCTATGGGACCAATCTGAAAGTATATCCTTTCAAATAGAAAAAGAATTTTCCAAATCGGTTCATAAATGATTGAGATCTGAGGTAACAAACATAAAAAAAACCCGACGAATTGATAACCTCCTCCTTTTTTTGGCAGTCGGTTAAAAACATGCATTTTGTTGATTTTAGTCGTGAAATTCATACATTTTTTATTCATTGATATGAAAATAATCTTATAGTAATGGTTTGATAGTCTTTTTTTGAAGCTCTATGTAATGAGCAAACCACACTTTACGATTTAAAGTTAGAAACGCTCGCGTATCATGGAGTAGGCAACCACGCTAAACTTACTACTACATTACCGTACACATTTACCGTAAAAGCAACTACGCTAGGTGTAATGGTAAATTTTTACTGTACTTTATTACATTTACAAACATTATATTCCATTTAAGACTTTCCAGCCTTCGTAATAAAGCTTACTGTAATAAGGTTACTACTTACATTATCTACCTCGTCGGTCGTATTAGAATTTTCTCTAACATTAACTTGTTTAGTGTCGTTTCTGTTATCTTTATCTATGTTAGTATAAGTAACTGTATTTCTCTGAGTTTGTGGTATAATCCTACGGATGCGTTGTCGAGGTGACATAGCTGGTGCTGGCAGTACTCCAACTTCAAACATATCATTGTCTATCGTGTCTTCAGTGTATGATCGTCTGAGTAGTTGTGCAGTCGGCAGTGATTGTTTAACACCAACGTCTTCTGTATATCTGAGCTGTGGTGGGTATGGTTGTATGACTTCTCGTATTTCTTTGCCAGGTCTGCCGGCTCGTCGGACGAGGTTGGCCATATCTAGTAATATTGGGAGCATCAGCTCTGTGGTATTTGCTGTGTTGCCGAACATTGACCTCACCTGGAATGAGACAATTGTTTTATTTAATGTGATTGAACAGAAATGGTTTGAAGAGAATGATGGCTCAGTGGTAGGAAGGTCGCCCGCCGATCGGTGTGTTTATGATCCTGACTTCTAATCTTGAGATTGAGGTTTGGGTGAAGAAAATCATTGTGATGCAGCCATAGCACGATGGTAGGCTATTTGTATAGTGGTTGCCTGTCAAGCGACTATTTTAACCGACTTCAAAAAAAGGTGTAGGTTCTCATTTCGTATATATATTTTTTTATGGCAATGTAACTCGATTTCTCCGCCAATTTTCAGTCCTATTATTTTTTTTCCTAAGTAGGATATGTCTCAAGGGTCTTTATTATTTGTATTTTATTCAATTTTATGAAAGATACTATCTCTAAGGGTGACAATATGTGGAATGAAATTTTATATGTCGTAATATTTTCGCCGAAGTCGGTTCCTATTTATTTAAAAAATAAAATAGATGAATGCATCTGTAGATATGTTCCGACAGGCGCTCTTGAAAGCCAATTCCCATTGTCATTATGTTTCGTTTATTTACTATTGTCGACCACATGTCACTTCATACATATCAAATTAAAAGCGTTCAAACGCTAACCTAACAGGGCAAAAAATGATAGTTCGTAAAAATCATGCTGACTATGTTCTTACACCTCAAACTCTCTTCAAACAAATATATTCTCACTTGCACGATATGTCTACTAAGTTCCTACATGGTATCTGAAGGTAATGCCCAAAATTCTCACTATTCTATATACAGTTTACAAATATTGCTATGTAGTATAAAGTTATTGTGCTAAACTGGCTGGATAATAATAAATTCTACTTAAAAAACTATAAACAAAAGTTATACAACTCTCATGCGTTTTTAGATTAGAAACATGATGCCATTATTACATTATCATTGCCAGTAATAGATGAAGTTAAGATAGATAAGAAATTAAGTGAACATTGTATCCATTCTGCCGCCATTCAAATGATACTCCGGTCAACTCACGGCCATGAGAAAACCTAGTTCCAGTTTCGTGGGAGATTTTGTTCGTACAGTAGCGCACAGTAGTTCTGAGGTCAGAAGATTGGAGACAAGGTGCCATAAAATGTTTATTGAGTAAAAGGCAGGTAACTACATCGTCGCATAAGATCAGGCGGGGTAGTCAGACGAGGAGCTAACGAGTATAAAAAAACATATTACATGCAGATTTGCAAAGATAAGTACATTATTTATGAAGTAGCTGTCCCGCAGCTTCGCCCACTTCAAATAAAAGTAGCCTAAGTTACTCCTTACGTCAAAATCGGTCCAGCCGTTTCGGAGCTTAGCCAGAACACACAGACAGTGAGACAAAAATTTTCAAAATTGTTTTATTATTTATGTGTACATTATTTACTTTAATATGCGTTTAGTAAAAAGTTGTTATTTCCACATCGTAAACAAACAATTCAATTTAATTTTTTTGTGTAGTTAGATTTATGCAAAAAATTACAAGTTCAACCATAGTAATTTTCTTCATACTCAAGCGAGAGAAATTGACGGATGACGCAACTGGTAATTCATATTTAGGACTAGAGGATACATAAAATATTTTAGTATATCAAAATAATTACGAAATTTGCACTTGAATAGCGCTCATTCCAGTTTAAGAAATGCAAATCTTATGTTTGTTACATAAAAATTCTCAATAAGAAAGTAAATCCGGTCATTACGAGCTGAACACTTTATGAATGGACGCCATGAACCTGATCGGATGATGTGATGCAATACCCCATCGTTTTCCACGTTTGCGAGTAAACTATAAACATAAGCAGTAAAACAACTTCATATTTGGGCGTCAATTTATTCATGAGCCAGAAGACTGTTGAACATAGGCCTCCTTCATACTTATTGGAGATATTAGTATAAAAAATAATAAACAAAATATAAAATAAATAATATATAAAAAAAATTGTATAATTAATTATGCTTAGCAAACGTCTTGGTAATTATAATGCAGAAGGCGAATGCTGCTGCCTATGGATATTCCCTTAGCGAAATTGAAGAGATGGGATAGTCCAAGTTAATATCCACCAGGGCCACACTTTACTAGTCGATTCTGTTTATGCAAGAGTTATGCTACATCTCAATACATGATTAGCTCTAGAATACTCGAATGATATAGATAAATTAACACACGAGAGAAAACTGTCTGGTCAGTTTATTTGACAATGTTTTTATCTATGAATTTGAATTTGTTATGATTAAAATTATTCCACTTCTTAGCATGGTGGTAGGGCTTTGTCTAATGATTGCCGGGCTTGCTACCAGCTTTGAGTTTAAAAATGTGCCCATCCATTTAAAGCCACTTCTAATCCAACTTTATTTTCCCTTACCACATTCAACTAAATCATCACAGGTGAGATATACGTCAAGTATCGAGAATGAACGTAAGTATATGATTTGTAAATACATACAAAAAACTTATAATAAAGAACATTTTTACAAGCTTTTATTTAAGTTGCAATGTTTGTAAATATGTTAGTTGTTTAGTTAAAATCGAACAAGCTGAACTTGAACTACTTTCCGGTGTTCGATTGAGCCGAAATTTTACGTACCTACATTTGTAAATCGGATGGCAATGCTATATAAATATGACACAGAGATAGTCTGATGATGGAGCCGGAGGGTGATGAAAAGATTACAATAACAATTACGTATGTTATAAGCTTTTCTGGAAAAATATTTTTTTTCTTAAAAAACTTATTGTGCTAAGTTGAGTTACTGTATATGATATCATATTGCGACGGTCACAAACACTGCAGCGAAAGTGTCATTGACGCAAGTGCGAAATAAAAACGAAAGTACCGGCTCCTGGCGACAGTCTCTTACAAAAATACTCTCGCGAATACTATTTTGAAATCATCAGTTACGTCGTCATGCTCCATTGCTTCATAATTTTATATAATTGGCAAGAGATGTGTTACTTTTACTATGTTGATAACGTGTGATGTTCACGCGAAGATCAAATCTTGTCATCTTTCTCATCGTAACTTAGCCACATCGTATTTTTTGCTACTTCGTTAGTAGGAGGACTAACTCTTCTGAGAGTATCCGTCTGGGTTGTTACCACCGCTTTGCTCGTGAAGTCAGCTGTCAAGCAGTAATGTGCGAGCATTACTGTGTTCCAGTTTGATCAGCAGAGTATCCAGTGAAATTATTGGGCTTATGAGACTTAATACCTAATGTCTCGGGGTAACGAGCGCACTGCATTGCCTGGGGGCCAATCGCGTTAAAAATTATCAACCAAACCGCTATTAAACCACAACCGCTTTACAACTTTTTGACCGTTTCGTATCGCGCTAAAAGTTTTACCAAAAGTTCAGACGTTTCTCGACAACAAACGCTGTCAAATGAACGGTTCTAACAAAGTTAGAAAGAGGCAACTTTTGTCGGAGCGTTTCTGTTGTAATTTAATAATTTTGATTGTAAATTCATCGAAAACAGTAAAAACTTTAATACGTAGGATGATTGCGTATTTGGATTTATTGGAGAAGGCCCATGAATTCGATATAGCGGTTTCTCGGGTCTAACCGAAAAAGAAAAATACAAGTGCAAGACTTATGTGTGGATTTTATAATATGAATGATAGGCAGTTTGCAAAACGATACATACTGTCTAAGGAATTTACTCGCCAATTAATCACAGACTTGACTACTCATATGCCGTTCACGCTATATACGTTCTGATGGTTTGGATGTTGAAACCAAGGTAAGGTTATGTTAACAAGTCTACAATCCGCTAGTCAAAGATCTTTGTCCAAGTTTGATTAGTAATTTTTGCACAGTGTTTTGCGTAGTTGGATTTTGGACCATTAATGCTGCTATTATCGTTGTCATAATCTTTGATCAAACTGTGATGTTCCTACAAACTGAACAAACTGATGAAATCATCCAAGTTATTTGATCAAATGCAACTTTGACAAAGATTTTTGATGAGTGGAATACCACTAAGATGATACCTCAACATCTAACATTGGTTGGTTTCCTTTGAACATTATGCTAGCCATTGTTAAGGTTATACCTACAATGATAGGCAAAGCTTACTTTATATTACAGTAATATTATACTTGTGCTATCAACATATATAGGTATCTAACATTGATTTTGTTTTAGGTTTTGGTTGCATCGGCATTTAATAATATACAAAAAGTGTTTCATTGCAGGTGTTTATTAGTACATAGAAAACTGCATTATGCGGCGGCAGCTGTTGCAAGAATGCATGCTGTGTGCTGCATAATATAACAAACAGAGCACACATCCCCTACAATCCATTGACGGCAGTGGAGGCGTCTCGCGAGTGCTGACTGAACGAGGGCGCCGCGCAACGGCGGCGGCGGCGGCGTCACACGGCTAGGATGCGGTGCAGCGCAAGAACTGGGTGTCCTTCTATAAGCTCTATCATGAGCTCTAGCTGATGCGCTGTTGTTCATCTGCGGCGCTCTTCTATCATCGAAAACATTTCGCAACTAAAATAATCTAACTCCGGAAGTAAATACATATTTTAAATGTGTTTATAATCACAACTGTAAAGCAAGTACTTTCTGGGCATAATGTGTCTGCGTATCTACACTTCATCACCAACCAAACACTTCATAACTCAGTTTTTTTTATAATAAACGCTTGAAAAGATAGAAAATGTTTTTTATATTGCATATTTTGCATTTGACAGTCGCCATCAGCCGGGATTATATATTCTCTTTGGTCGCCATGTCCCGCTGTCAGCTGCCAAAACTAGAGTTGTACCTGTTTAAAATGTCCAATCGATGCTCGATTTAGCATTTTGTAGCTCAAATAGCTGTTATCCAATAATTACATCTCTAATAACCAACATGTGGTAACGTGTCAGTTACGATTCTGAAACGGTTGGTGTTTGGACTTTAGCGCAATACCGAATTCTACACAGTTGAACCGAAACTAAACAACAGTTGGAATCAAACTGCAACTAAACAATAACCGTACGCTGTCATTTCAAATTAGCGCGATCGGGGCCCTGGAGGCCTTTGTTTTTCAAAGCTCTGAGTGGCACTGCAATTGTTATGAGCCGGCGTTGTGCTAACCATCAGGCAAAGAACCAGCTCGTCACGTTAACAAATAAAATAAAAAAACATTTTTAGAATATCTTAATTCTTAATTGTCTTTCAAAAATAATGTAACCACACGGTTACATTATTTTTGAAAGACAATTAAGAATTTAGAAGATATTCTAAAAATGTTTTTTTATTTTATTTGTTAACGTGACGAGCTGGTTCTATGCCTGGTGGTTAGCACAATGCCGGCTACACGGCTAAAACTACAATAATAAACTCTTTCAATAAACAGATTTCAAGTTCCAAACTAAAATATGCGCTGCGTGAAAATATAAGTACACTTGCTGACAAAAAATGCCCCCGTTTTGTATATCTCCCTTGTTATAGCTCTCATGTGTCGCAGCAATAACGTATGAGAACAAAGATAAGTTTTCACACTGCGTTATTTGTCATTATCACTGGTTACAACTTTAGAAAGATAATTGTTATAGTCATACATAAGGCAAATTTGCTTAATATGACTATTAATCATATTATGCAAAAATGTAAAATTAATTTTGAAGCGACAATATATTAGCCGAAATAAGGTATATACAGCCGATTTGGTGCCGATTGGTGCAAGTCGCGCTAAATTCTTAACTTCAAAGCTAATCATTTAGGGCGACTTGCACCACAAAGTTGTTTAATATAAGCTAATTATGTCATATTTAAGGGCTTAAATTTAGCTATTGTAAAAGTATTTAGCAACATTTTGCGCGAAGTCATTGAGCTAAACGTGATTACTCCGTCGATAAATCAATCTTCTCCTCCTATCACTTAAACAAATGGTTGCTTGAGCTTAGCTAGCGATTTTTGGCCGACAGTGTAGATTTTCGATGAATGGAGAATGCGTGAAACAAAACGGAATGGTGTCTTTGACATTTGTCATTTTTATTTGAAAGACAGATTATGGCCGGAAAAAGAAGCGTGTGGCTTTTGTCTAGAGGGCCAGCTTTAAAATAAATATGGCACTAAATAAGTTTAGCTCGCGATAAACGGCCAAGGAACCAGCGTTTAACTTTGACAGGTCAGTTTGACAGGTAATATTTATTTTAATACTATCTCAACAGTGGCGCGAGTACGGAAGTCGGTTCGATAAATTTGTCGAACCGAAAAACTCGACAAATTTATCGAATGTTGCGAGTACCGAAGTATGATCGTAAAGTATTGTAGTAGCTCTATATTCTCTTTGGATTCAACCTAGCTTTTCGATAACTTTTGTCGATTGTTTCGAGGCTCGATAAATCCCACCTTATCGATTTGAACTGTCAATTTTATCGAATATTATCGAATTTTATCGACCCGAATAGATCCGTACTTGGGCCGCAGATCTCCTGTGTAACGATTTATTCAAAATGGTTATAGGCTAAGCGTAGAGTAGATCAATAATAATGTGTATCTTAGTCAAGTATTTAGTTGAGAGTTACAAGTCTGTGTTAGTATACAACCGCCTCAGCACGTATTAACTACACATAATATTATTTCACATAACTAATTGCAACACGGTACAATGACAGAGAAACTATCAGAAAAAACGTTACAGTATAATCGTGAGAGCCAATTCTCTCAATATTATTGTGTCGTAAAATAAAGTGGAGCATTTTTGTTGGCCGCAACTGTATTGTAATATTTGAAAGACAAAATACGCTTTGTTTATGTTTAGTGATTGTTTTAAAGCAGAGATATAAGCCCTTATTCGTAAACATTCCGTAACTTATTTAATTACTAGAAATTGTTTTGTCCCGTTTTCACGCGTAACAGCTTCCGTCAACGAGAAGTAGACAGAGCAGTTTAAAGCATAGATTATCTTATTGAGCTTTTATGAATAATGGCGATAAATTCTAGTTCAAATCGGTACGCCAAATTGCGGTGCGCCAAATGAATGTGGAATCAAAACGCTTCGTGCGTGAATGGGGAATATCAACAATATATCTATGTCAGTTCGCCGTTTGTCTGGGTGTCTGATGATGGAAGTTGTTCCAATAATAAGTCTAACAGCTCAGTGAATAAGTTGGTGGGTTACTACCAACTTAGTCAACGCGAGGGACCTCGGATTCGATTCTCAGCTGGAAACATAGATGTGACAGAGGGAATCCTATTGCATGAGTATGAGTGTGTAAGCGTTTATGTTTTTTTGTATGTTAAAAGTTCCAGCGCTACAACTGGTTGACAAATGTCCCGTACTGATATGGCAAAAGGCTTTTAATAATTAGTACCTGTACCTGCTGTTAGTTATTATAGTTTTTGAAATAAAAAAGAACCAAATAACTAATTCTACAATTTCATTTAGTTTCTTAACAGGTGTCCTAAATTTCGCATCGGCACTAATTTATTTTCGTAACAGCGTAAAATCGTCGTGCTTTGAACATTATCTCAAACTTGACCCTTTCAGCAAAAAACAAGTTGAGTCGATTGCAATGAATCAGTTATAAATTTGACGGTACGTTCTAAAAACATTCCTGCCTATAGTTACGCAGCTTTTATGAAATAATTGTCGTATCGCTGATATTTTTTGTAGCGATGGTATTTCAGTGGTGAGGTCAGCCGGTTGAAGGAAAACTTACGTAGTATTTGTATTCTCTTTAGAAAACAACGTGATGATACCATAGCATGGTTGAAGACCACTTAAGACTTGGCACTTGAGAGCAACTTCGAATTCAAAGTGTTTGACACTTTCAAGTATATTGTCAATAAGATCAGGTGAGTTAGGAGTCAAGTAAAGTCATTGTTTATTATTTTGTTGAGGTCAACTCTTCAAGTTTAAGGCCTACTTCCCGGTATTCGATTGGGCCGAAATTTTACGTACAAATAAATTGGACATGTAAATCGGATGAAAATGCAGTATAATGATGTCACAGACCTGCTGCCTTATCAGCTAACAATCTCGTGTTCGTTTTCAATACCAGACCGATTAAAACCAGCGGTCACTAGTCTTCGTGTGGAAGCAATAGTCTAGAATTTTCGCTGGTTATTAAAGAAATAAGCTCTTACAAAACGAAAAGAAGCGAAAACTATTAACAACTCCCTCCACACGAAGACTAGTGACCGCTGGTTTTAATCGGTCTGGTATTGAAAACGAACATGAGATTGTTAGCTGATAAGGCAGCTAGTCTGATGATGGAGCTAGATGATGTTCAGGATCTTCTTTTATGGTTTAATTTACTAAAAATAAAAAATATTTACTAACAATAGATTTATGGTATGCTTTCAATACCAATTACGTATGTTATAAAAGCTTGTCTGGAATAAAACATTTTTCTACAAAATGACATATTTTAGTTCCTGTACATAATTATAAAACTTAGCACGTGGTTTCGAAGAATATTTCACTACACTAATATGAAAACTATGCCAGCGCGGTTACACTCAGTAACTGATACATATTCATGGCAGTTATGTGGAAGAATAGTTGAATCCCGCTCGACTGTGTCGCGTGTCGGATGCCGAGACGAGAATGTAACATCGAGAATTGAAGAAAGCAGATATATTAGTGCTCGTTAAATATTAATTTGGCTACTGATTTTTTATTTCATCGTTATTATTGAATGCTTAACATTTTTCCACTTTCTAGACGTCATGAGAATAAACAACGGTCAAAGAATCCCTTTAGGATGTTCTCGTCATCATCATCACCATTTGATCGTACACCAATATTCGTCCCGTCACGGTGATTAAACCCGCAATCATTGAGAACTTGAGTCCATCAACCCAATCTAAACACTACGAGGGACCGCATGCTTCTAAGGAGTACAATTATATCTTGAAAAAAAAGAATGCCGATGAGTTTCTTGCCATTCTTCTCTATTTCTTAGATATACTTGCAACGGGGAACTCATTTAGACTCATTTAACTTTTATGGGCGGTCTCCTGGATCCCATATCAATAAAGAAATCTGAATTTGGCTATGTGCTGATGACGAAGTTATGCCGAGACGAGTTTCTTGCCCTTCTTCTTGCTCGGCCTATACCAATTTGGAACGAGCACGGTGGGTTTCTGGAAGGTTCGTTGACTTTGAGCACGGATTGGGTCTGTTGGTGTCTTTGTCATTTCTTATGTTCTGATAAAGACAGCGCATTAGTTTTAGTCTGTGATTCGGGTAGACGAATGTTGCAGAGGACCGCTGTTAGAGTCATTTATTTTAACCTTCATAAGTGCCTATGGGGCCTATTTGAATAAAGCATTTTGAATTTGAAGTCACGAGCAATTTCGGCCATGGCGACCGCAATCAGTTCCATTAATGTGATCTCACGTGGCCTATCTTCAAGCTTATTTGTGAAGACCCTCGTGCTTTGAGGGCATAAGATCACACCATTCACAAAGTAACAATCTAATTTGAATATATAAATATTGATTGAAAGCTTTATTCATATGTCGTACACTCACAACAGCAAGTAATATCTGTGGTTAAAAATGTAGAGCGGAACCAACTCACGTATTAATCAAACAGCTCGCGCAAGGTGTTAAATAACCGTTTTCGCGTGTTTTGCATACATTACCAGTTTATAATTGCGAATATCGTGACGGAAGCTGCGCGTCGCGTGATGGGTATCTCGGCCGATAGGAAGTCGATCGTACATGTGCATGTGATTGTATGTGAGGGGATTGATCTTTGTGTATAAATGATATGGTGAGAAGGCTGAATGTGCAGTACTGGTACATTATTGCAGCGCCCCAGTGAAGTATTTATTATACTTCTTGTAATGTATTCAACAGGTCAACTTATGCAACTTCTGAACAACAATCGAACGACAATTGAGCATAATCGAGCTACTTCTGTGTTTGTATTTTTTTCGGAACGTGCTTTTGGTGAAAGCTGTCTTTACAATATCACTAAAGGGTGTTAGAGCGCAGGAGGAACCCGAAAAATAGTTTTTTATGCTATTTGATAACGAGACGAGCTGATCGTTTGCCTGATGGTAAGAATAACGCCGGCCCATAACAATTGCAGTGCCACTCAGAACTTTGAAACACGAAGGAGTGCGCGGCACTGCGGGACACCCGTTACCCTGAAACGTTAGGTATTAAGTCTCATAAGCCCAGTAATTTCACGACGAGTAATTTCATTAGTTTTTGACGAGTAGCTGGGCACTGCAAGGAGCTAATCTTGACTTGGGCCGTATGTAGAATTCGTTTGAAGTGGGCCCTTATTTAGTTAAAGCTACTTTGCATGGGCCCGATGTGGATGCTCGTGGAAACTGCCTCATTCCGAAACCCGCATCATCGGGTAGAAGCGCTAGAAACTTGACGGCAGAGTGAACTCTGTGACGTAGTGCGTGGTATAGTTACTGTTGGTAGACTTCTGCAGCACCAAAGAAATTCGAGGGGTTTGTGCGGGTTCAAGTCTCATACAAGTAAAAGTGCACAAAAGCTCAAGTACTATTTATTATGTATCTGAATATATTTGACATCTGAATTTGAATATATGTGAATAACCAAGTCTTTAGTAACTTTTAAACTTTCGCGATTCGAAAACATTGTTTACTTTTAAAATATAAACGAGGTAAATATAAACCCGTGTTTTTATTGCGATTAAGTCCCGTTCTTAAAAGTAAACCAAGTCTTTGTTCCTAAGTCCTTAGATCCTGATTACACGATCACATGTATGTGATCCCATACATCTATGTTCATGTATGTAAAATCGTTGGCCGTTATTTAGAGGTATCTATGTAATCTTGTTGGACAGTGAACAGTAGGCCTCCGTGACATTGACAAACGCGTGAGGTCAGTATCTCACAGCGAGGTTTACGACCAAAACTTGGAACTTTCCTTTTAAATATATATCTTTTTATATTCTGAAAGTGAGATTACGCAATGAATTTCTATTACTACATTTTATGCTAATTTCTCTGCTATGGGTACTGATAGAGGCCATAGTATAAGCTTGAATCATATTAAGTACATGATTATTATCACTTGACCTCTATAATTTTATATTTTTAATTTTTAATTGGCGTTATTGTAGATAAACAGCAGTATCGCAAGTCGTCACGACTTAAGTCGTTAAGATGTACGAAGCCACTCCCTTCATTCATTCCGTATTTTTAAGATGTATTTGTTTGTTTGTCCTTCGAACGGAACAACGGGTTGGCGTGATTTTGCATACCTATATTAGTTTTTGCGTCGGAGGTAACATAAGTTATTTTTATCCTGAAATATGCATATGTGCAGTTCCTGTGGATATCTCCTTGCACGTAACACTACTGAGGTTGCTATAACTATTTTTTTTATTGTATAGAGTAGTAAAATGTCGGTGGAAGAGTTATTTGTGTAGTAGACCGTAGAAAATTAATAAAGGCATAGGGATGTGGACTCTTTATTTTCTATGATGCCAATCAATTTGTTTTCTCATGAGAATCAAATGTCTATGTCGAAAAAACTGGAAATCGAACGCTAGAAACGTCAAAAATGAGAGTCAAAATCAGTAAAAAAAGCATGTCAACTGGGCGCTAAAACCTCCATACAAACTTCTCATGGCATGTGACGTCATATGCCATGATTGTATGATCAGCATTTGTTGATTTTCGCCGTGAAAAACTACGTTTAAGTACATAGTTTGTCAACGTTTTTTTTTCATTGATACCTATATAGAGAATCTGATAGTATTGTTTAATTGCTATTGAATACTATGCATACTTTCACTCTTTGATGACCTATGGGATTATCTTTTGGGGGGTAGCAGCTGATCCAAAAAGAGTCTTCATACTCCAAAAACGTGCGGTGAGATACATACTCGGTTTAAGATATAGGGATTCTTGCAGGGACAGGTTCAAGGAGCTTAACATAATGACCATGATATGTGAATTTATCTATCAAAATATTTTATATGTGAGAGAAAATGTAGATGAAATGACTCTCAATAAAGACATACATAATCTTAATACAAGAAATAAAGATAAATTAATTCTCCCAAAAACAAGACTAGCAAAAATTGCAAAAAGCTACTTATTCATCTCTATTAAATTATATAATAAGATTCCCTTAGACATTAAAAATAAGAATAACCTTGAATTCATGAAACATATAAAGAAAGTTCTACTAGCTAAGAGTTATTATAATCTTGACGAAGCGCTTGCTGATAATAACATATTTGTTATCAACTGATATAATTTTTTATTTATTTTGTTTTGACGATGCTTTTGCTGATAAATATTAATTTTGAATGATTTATTTATAATTTTAATACTGTTTTTAATATGCAATTATTACTATCGGATATTCTAATTTTAATTATA
Source organism: Crocallis elinguaria (assembly GCA_907269065.1). NCBI lineage: Eukaryota > Metazoa > Arthropoda > Insecta > Lepidoptera > Geometridae > Crocallis > Crocallis elinguaria. Next base: position 941,214 of record OU026079.1, on the reverse strand, counting down.
TTGCAGATGTATTTAATGTTTTCTATATATTTTATTTTATTAAAGTATTATTGTTTAAACATTGTATTTAAAACTGTTATGTAATTGTAATTTAAGAATATGAATAATTATGATGTAAAATATGACCGGTCTAAGCACATAATATTTGTCAAAAGATTGAAATAAATGAATTGAATTGAATTGAATGATAAAAAAAAATATAAATTCGGGAAACATTTAGATGCAGTATCTTCGTGGAAATTATGTTTTATAAGAATTTCATTTTTACTATGTTAATGTGATGTTCTTGAACTTGTATAACCACAGTTATTATATTATATTTTTTGTTTCATGCAACTTCCCTTATTATATCGAAAAAAAAAAAATTTTATACATAAATCTAGCCATAAATGTCGAATAAAAAACTGTTCAAATCTTCGTCAAACTTGTATTAAATTATTTAAAAGTCATTATATATTAATAAATCAATTTCACCACTTTTAATTAGTAACAAATTGATTAATCCCATAAGTCTAAATTACAAAATTTTATTTAAATTAATTAGTTATTTAGATTATCACAACCATTTAGTCTGTTTACTTTCTTCGAGTCATAAACATAAAAATAATTCACTTTCACGAGTTAATTAAATTAGATGAGTTATGTACATAATATGTTAAAATATATAAAAAATTCGAAGAATATTCTAAGCGTGTAATTTTATCAAAATAGGACAGTCAGGGCACCGGGAATCTACTTTATCAGCTTTCTAGAATTCGATTACAATTTCAAAAATGACGTCACATAGTAAAAACAAGTGACAGTCAGATGAAACAAACTGTATTCTATAGACAAAGAGTTCCATTTTCAAATGTTGTAATTACTTTTTAAATATTGTTTATGTAAGTGGCCAGTTCCGGAAACTATTAGTGCGCCCTGTGTAGCAAATGGTCTTGCGCTGGACCGCTATCTCATAAGCGAGTTATTCTGTATGGAGGTACTTATTATTCACGCAGTCGTTATTTTGTAATTCTGTATCACTAACATAATTATAATTGTATTAGTTCGCTGGAACCATGATAGTCATGATAGTTTTTTTTTCAGATTGTTTTTTTAATTGATTTAGCCAGTGGTGTCAGCAGTTCTAGTTTTAAATGTATTAACTATTTTATCTGTCCACCAATGTACATTTATGCAAAATAAATTATGAATTATGAATTATAATAGTCAGAGTCGAGTCAAAGTCATGTCCCAGTCTAGGTACGCTCGAGTCAAAGTGAGGCTCCAGTAAAACGGTGGCTACTTTGCTGAACGCTGCTTTGGAATTTGGAAAGAAAAAAATACACGTTTTCAGTCATTGTATAACTTTACAATCTCGTCTTCTTCTTTAGGTATCATTGATTCGACTCTTTCCATGGACGTAATATAATATTATATTTATATATGATAATAATATAATTATTTTAATATGTAATAAAATACCAAATGACATAAAACTAATTGAATGTTATAGATTTACATCGTGATGAAACTGTAGCTTGGGAGTACTTCTCGGCTAGTTACCAACTTCAAGATGAAAATCTCTCACGTAAATATATGCCTCTCGAAGATGTTTGACGGCTCCGTAGCTAAGTTGGTAGTAACCCTGCCTGCAAAGCGAGGGGTCCCGGGTTCGATTCCCGGCCGGGGCAGATTTTGTGTAAGCATAAAGTTTGTTCTCGGGTCTTGGATGTTTGTGATGTGTATCTGTGTGTGTCCATGCCACCTGCGACACAGGGAATCCTAGTGCGGGGGTATGAGTGTGTAAGCGTTTATTTATTTATTTATCTGTTGAAATCCTATCGTCGTGCTCTGGCCATCCTTGTCTTTGTCCCTTTTATATTAGGTGTAGCGTGTAACTTTAATCGCGTCGTTAGCAGCTAGGAAAATAGTGTTCAAACGCTAACCTATCTATTTCATTCATTTTTGCACTCAAATACGAAAATCACAAAAGTATATGCTTAAACGAAGTAGAAGTAAACATACCTGTGATAGGCTCAGAGGGGCTCGACCAGGAGGTGTGCTGACCTGACTCGCCACCAAAGAAGCCAATGCCAGCCGCTGCGACCCCGACATAGCCCTGATGATGGGCAGGATCTGCGCAAACTTCCCAACATGGTCTTTCCTCTCCATTGCCCTAAGAACAGCATCTTTCACCATCCCTTCTTTAGCCCTGATACCATTCGATGACTTGTAGTTCTTCACAACTGATCTAACAGAAGTCGTGTCAAAAAAGTCTTCTAGTCCCTCATTTTCTAATGAATCCAAATTGTACTGAGGCCGGTGAGAATTGGTCACTCCCGTAGGCTTCACTATTCGAATGGGAGGCTTCACAATAGTCTGATAATGTCTCGACTCTTGCGCTATCATCACTTCATCGGGATCTCTTTCAAAATCAAAGTCTCTCAAGTCCTCATTGGCCCTCGATGCAACTATACACGCTACGAACAAAACTTTTAAAGTAACACTGGCCATAATTAAAAAAATAATTAAAATTGTTAAGTCAAGAGCATAATTTACACACACGATCACTCAATTAAAATTTGAAACATATTTTTTTTCGCGCGCGTTTATGTCTTTTTCAAGGCGCGGTGATGCGCGGGCGCAAGTGTGCGAGCTTCGGCATCAAATGGCGTGCGAGATTCCGCGAGGCACACACACAAACATACTCTCTCATCTTGTATTTACAGTGAGATAATTCCGGAACTCACGACTGTCACCTTTGTAAAGGTCAGTTCTGGTCAAAACTGATAAGTCAGCGCGATGATACGGCAGAATGGTCAACAATGGCATTGCGTAACGTGCTGTTTGGATTAATATTTACAAACTTACCTTTACGAGTGAAAATCGTCGATTATTGAAAAATAAATCTTATTGTATTTATCTTAACGTTGTTTACTGTATTGTTAAGTGCAAAATTATGTTTGGATGTTAAAGCATGGATGATATTACACTTATATTGTATAGAGTGCTTTCACAGTACCATTATTAACGTATCGTTACGAAAGCTATCTATCACTTGTATAATACATCGACAATCTTAACAACTTCGTAAGCCTTCTGTGATTCTGATTCATTTTGAGTCCTACGTTCTATGTTATAAGAGCGTGCCAAATCTTTTGAAATGATTTTAAGCTAGTATTTTTATATGTAATATATTCAAATAGTTTAACAATAGTTACCGTTTGTAGACAACAAATATGTGCTTAACGAATTGTTAAGTTAATTGTCATCGTTGCGAAGCAATAAATAGCTTTGATAATAGCACCATGAATAATATATACATAGAATATATCTAAGCGCCTTATGTAAGACCGCCCAGTAAACTGTAGAAATGAAGCTCTTCGGTATTATTCAAATCTGTAATAAGTAATTTATATCAGACAATTTTTTTTTTATGCATGTATTTATTTTATAGCTTACGTTATTATTTTACTATCAATTGCTGTAAACATTGCCAAGATATTATAATTGTAAAAACTCACCTAATTATTGACAATATTTAGCATATCTATCAAAACGTAAGAAAATACGCGTAGGTACATTGTACATTTCTTCTTTTTGTCTTACTTTATTAAATCGTCAAAATATTCAAGCCGCATTTCTAACACTGGCCTAGATTCAATGTGAAAAACCGATACAGTGGATCAATTTTTATTGGTAGCATTTTCCGCAATCTATATTTGTGTAGAGCGACGCTCAGATGGGCGAATATGCGCGGGGTAAGAGAGAGCATTCGTAGAGGATGCGAGATACAATTTTTTTTTTGTTTGGTAACGAGACGAGCTTGTCATTTGCCTGATGGTAAGCATAACGCCGGCCCATAACAATTGCCACCCAGAACTTTGTAACACAAAGGTCTGCGCGGCACTGCAGTGCGCTCGTTACCCTGAGACATTAGGTATTAAGTCTCATAAGCCCAGTAATTACAATGCGCATCCGCAGAGGCTTGTACAATGTTTTTAGATGGAAAGTTTTATCACAACTGAAATATCTACAAATTGTAATCTATGTGTTATTCTGATGTAGCTATATAACTGTAGTTTCATCAAAATCCGTTCAGTAATATTTGCGTGAAAGAGTCACAAACATCCATACATCAACCTCTCAGGATCTCATCATCTGAGCCTAGTCACCATTGTGATTGTAAATGGTGTCAAATAGATAAATCGACAGAGTTCAATTTATTTATTTATTTTATTTATTTATTTATTCATAAAAACCACAGCTCTTAAAAATCTTAAAATTACTTATATATATTACCTAAAGCCAATAATGGTTTTACATTTTATAAGTTACTGCAAATAAAATTAAAAGATGTATGACCGACTATCAATTATGAAGTATATATCTAATTATTACAATAAATTGTGCATATGTAGATGTGCTTGTGAATAATGGGGTTAATGTATAAGGATTAATGTATATTAGCGCTTTCCTGACTGCAAAAGCCTCTTAAGAGACAAGGAACCAGGATATTTCTTTCTGTTTCTACTTCATCATCCTGGAACAGGGTATAGAGTGTTCTCAATCGCTTTACAGACAACTTGAAAGCCCAAACACCACAGTTTTATAGCTATTATTAGGAAGAGTGTCGCAGTTTTTCTTGTTTTTGAAGAAAAGATGAAATGACCTTTCAGTTTTTTTTATACATTTGGAAACACCTGAGATATGTGTATATTTATTTTATCTCTGGAGTGTACATTAAAAATTTCGACTGCCTAGGATGAACGGTTTCGCTAAAATAGAGTTTTTTTTTTTAAAACTTTGACTCCAATTTTGAACTCTTTGGGATGTGACATTCCTTAGTTAGCGTGTTTTTACCCCTTAATAAACACTAACTCAAAATTTCAAATGTCTACATCCAGAGCGGTTTGGGCTGTACGTTGTATGCCAGCCAGTCACCCAAACCCTTATATATATAGCTATTTATATATATTAGTTCGTTCGTGTATACGACCCATTAGCCAGCATTTTTTTCTCGCTGCACAGTTTTCTTATCTGTTTCTTTACTGTTTGGGAAGCAGAGCGTGAACACATCGGATGTGTAATTGCTCTCTCCGTGTAACGTGACCAGATTTAATACTGTGGTTAAATCATCGAATGATAAATAGCGTACGCTTAATCATGCTTCCGTTTTTCTTTTCTTTCCTATTTTATGTTTTAAAGACAAACATCAAATAAACAGTAAAGGAACAGCTTATCGTGTTTTTCGAAGCACGAAAGTGCTCAGTTATATTTTTTTCTACCAGTCACCCAGGCTGCTAGAAACATTTACGATCACACATTTTATTACAGTATATATATAGGTATTGTAAGCAGTATGGTGCAGGTATTAACTCTGTTTCAATCTTGAAAGTTAAAAAAGACATTGAAATTACTGGATGCGTGCGATATGTCTGCTGATATTCCAAAGAGAGCACTGTAGTTGAGACAAGATTTTAGATTATGCATGTTCTTGAGAAACCATTCGCCCACCGTAGCCTGTGTGTTAGAACAGCCGCAATTAAGATACAGTTCAATTCTAAATTTAGTATGTTTACCATCTTTCGCAGTTTTGCAAATCTGCAGGAGAACGAAAGTCATCGACATAGCTCTAAAAAGTAAGCAGGTTTAAATGGCAATGGACACTGGACAGGCCATATCCCTCGCAGAACCAATAACCGATGGGGAAGAAAGGTTCTCAAGTGGCGACCACGAACCGGAAGACGTAGTGTATGGCCGACCCCCCACAAGTAGACACTGAGACGAAATAATTCAAGGTGGACCGATGACATTAAAACTCGCGGGGAACCGTTGGATGCAAGAGGCGAGTAGCTGATCCACGTGGCGTTCTAGGGGGGAGGCCTGTGTTCAGCAGTGGACGTCTTACTGCTGATGATGTTGATGATGACCATCTTTAACTGCATCATCATTTAAGAACAGATAAGATTTCTTCTTTTTTTTATGTTATTTGGTAACGAGACTAGCTGGTCGTTTGCCTGATGGTAAGCATAACGCCGGCCCATAACAATTGCAGTGCCACCCAGAACTTTGAAACACAAAGGCCTGCGCAGCACTGCAGTGCGCTCGTTACCCTGAGACATTAGGTATTAACTTTTAAACTTTCGCGATTCGAAAACATTGTTTATTTTTAAGCACGGGACTTAATCGCGATAAAAACACAGGTTTGTTTTTATTAAGTCCCGTGCTTAAAAATAAACAATTAGGTATTAAGTCTCATAAGCCCAATTATTTCACTGGATACTCTGCTCATCTAACCGGAACACAGTAATGCTTGCACACTACTGCTTGGCGGCAGACTTCACGAACAAAGCGGTGGTAACAACCCAGACGGACACTCGCAGAAGAGTTAGTCCTCCCACTAACAAATTATTAAAAAGCTAACATTCGCTCTAAACGGAACCCGTTGTTGTAAATATAATGTATATTTGTAATCTTTCTTCGTTACGACGACGCGAAAGAAATTCTAGCAGAGAAATCCTACGCACGGACTTTAGCAGAACGGTCGAATACGCTGCGAATCGGTATACATTGTAAGACAAACAATTGTCAGCAGTAAGTACATGATTTCCATTTCGTCCCATAATGTACTCGTATTTTGCAGTTACAACACTTTCGATGGCGACCGCAGGAATGGCTGCTGTTGAGCAATGACACTGCTTGCTATTCCATGGCTACAGGGTGATAGATTTCAAATCATGTAAAACCATATTATGCTTAGGTTTTTTATATTAGAGGTTTGTAATTTTGATTTCTCGTCTAAATCAAAATATTACTTTTCCTTTATGGAAGTAGGTAACACGGTAACACGAACAGGCTGTTGATTTTATTAGGAGGTAAAATATCTGAACTTGCTATCTTTAACTATTGATTTCTGACTGTTAGAAGCTTTTGACCACGAACTCACGTCATAAAAAGCGACATAAATACTTAATAGTTACATAAGTCTAGTTATATCTAACTAATCTACAGAAGCCGTTTTAAAAATATAGGTACATGTTTAGGATGTATAAAATACATTTTCTGAGCTAAATGAAAATACGGCGAAATATAAACGCCTACAATTTTTGTACGGCAATTATCTCAAGTCACTTTGTATACCTAGTGTAAATATAAAACAATTTCTTCGTAGTGTTACTGCTATCAATAAACTGTAATAAGCAATCGAATTAATCAATTAACCGCTTTTTTGATCAATTTATTAGTGGTAGGACTAACTCTTCTGCGAGTGTCCGTCTGGATTATTACCACCGCTTAGCTCGTGAAGTCTGCCGCCAAGCAGTAATGTGCAAGTATTACTGTGTTCCGGTTTGATTAGCAGAGTATCCAGTGAAATTACTGGGCTTATGAGACTTAATACCTAATGTCTCAGGGTAACGAGCGCACTACAGTGCCGCGCAGGCCTTAGTGTTTCAAAGTTCTGGGTGGCACTGCAATTGTTATGGGCCGGCGATATGCTTACCATCAGGCAAACGACCAGCTAGTCTCATTACCAAAGAGCATATAAAATTGTATCAATAAGCTGGAGATTACTATCAATAAACTAATTGATATAATAATTTGAGATATTGATGCAAGCCTTTTTGTTTCAAAGTTGATGAGACGAGATGGGACTGCCATTGCTTGCCATTGCAAGTGCTATACTGACCAACCAGTGACTCGTAAACTTACAAAGTAAAAAAAACAATTCTTACTAATGCTAGTTGAAAGTTTCTCCTCACGATATAGACAAGTGAGATGCAGTTATGCACCAAGAACAATGCTTCAATCACAAAGAAAGTAACAAGTCACGTTGCCAAACCGCAGACTGGTTACTAATATTTCCTTCTCTCCTTTACAACCTGTAATCTGTAATGATGAATATTCAATTTGTATATACTAGAAGTTTTTGTTAAGACCCTACTACGCGCCAATGGCCTTGCTCGAATGGGTGGAGTCAATCCCACTTCACCCGCGCGGTCCACACTTCGTCTTTCAAGAACATCGCAAAACCTAGCGTCATAGAATACGCGGATGAACGAACGCGCGTGCGAGTAGCGCGCACGGCATCTTCTTTGCCTATAATTCTTTGAATTCATTTAGTGGAAAGTTCTTCATTGAAAGTGAAGTTTGATCATCATTATCCATACTATCCATACTTCCATACTAAATATATCCTATATCCTACTCTATTATAAATGCGAAAGTTTGTTTGTTGGTTTGTTAATTTGTTGGTTTGTCCTTCTTTCACGCAGTAACGGAGCGACGGATCGACGTGATTTTTGGCATAGTAATAGTATAAACTGGAGAGTAACATAGGGTTCTTTGTATCCGGAAAATGCATGTTTCCTGTGGGAACGCGGGTGAAAACCGCGGGCAGAAGCTAGATATATTATTAATGCGAAAGTGTGTTTGTTGATTTTTTGGTTTGTCCTTCTTTCACGCAGTAACGAATCAACGGATCGACGTGGTTTTTGGCATAGATATAGTTTATGGACCGGAGAATAACATAAGCTACTTTTTGTCCCGGAACAATGCACGGTTCCTATGGGAACGTGGGTGAAAACCGCGGGCAGAAGCTAGTTCGTAAATAAACGGGACGGACGCACATGAGATCATACAACGTTGAGATTTATCTCAAAACATCGCTGTGGACTATAATAAAAGTACAGACAGCCAATTTGCTCCGTAACGTTGAAATTTGTTACACCGTTTGACCCAAAAACGAACGTGTACGTAAATAAATGATTTTCGGGTTATTTTTTATTTTTTACTTTTGTAGTCATGTTTTTTATATTGATGTCATTTACGAGGTATCGAGTCATCTGCGAGTGTCCGTCTGGGTTTCCGTTTTGTTCATGAAGTCTGCCGGCAAACAGTAATGTGCAAGCATTATTGTGTTCCGGTTTGTTGAGCAAAGTAGCCAGCGAAATTACTAAGATATGAGACTTAGTTATGAGCACACTGCGGTGCCGCGCAGGCTTTTGTGTTTCAAAGTTCTGAATGGCACTGCAATTTTTATGGGCCGGCATTATGACTCCTATCAGGCAAACGTCCAGCTCGTCTCGTTAACCAATACAATAGAAAAATAGACAAGTGTGGGTTGGACTCGCGCGCCGAGGATTCCGAAAAGACTTGTAAGCATGTAAATAGTTCGTTCAAGACTGGAATCGTTAGGTCCTTTTACAGCTACATTCAACAAAATAATTAACCCTAAAAAATTGTACACAATACACTCATTGATAATGTGCGTGTGTGTGAGTGCGTGCGTGCGTGCATGCGTGCTTGCTTGCGTGCGTGCTTGCTTGTGTGCGTGCTTGCTTGTGTGCGTGCTTGCTTGTGTGCGTGCTTGCTTGTGTGCGTGCTTGCTTGCGTACGTGCGTGCGTGCGTGCTTGCTTGCGTACGTGCGTGCGTTTGCGCGTGTGCACGTGTGCGCGTGTGCGAGCGTGTGCGTGAGCATGTGTGTGCATGCGTGCGTGCGTGCGCTTGCGCGAGCGTGTGCATGCGCGTGCGCGTGTGTGTGTTATACATAATTAGTTTTCGGATTTTTCGCTTTACTTGTGGTATAAGACAATACTTCTTGCCAAATTTAATTATTCTAGTCTCTTGGTATATTGCTCTAGGTCTCCGTGAACCACCTTATAGGTCTTGAATGGATTTTAAATCGTTATCATTTTCGATATCAGCACCCCGAGAAACCTAGAAAATGGCACCCATATTATCGATTTCCTAAAAAAAATTCCGCCATCTTGGATTTAAAAATGGTTGTCATTTCCGTAATCAGCACCCCTAGAAATCTCGAAAATGACACCCATACCATTTAATTGAAAAAAAAACGTGTCCGCCATCTTGGATTTTAAAATCGTTGTCATTTTCATTATCAGTACCCTGAGAAACCTCGAAAAAGACACCCATATCCTTTTACTAAAAAAATTTGTCCGCCATCTTGAATTTTAAAATAGTAGTCATTTTCAAAATCAGCACCCTGAGAAACCTCCAACACGACACCCATATCATTTTACAAAAGAATTGTCCACCATCTTGGATTATAAAAGAATTTTTCATTTTTGTACACAGTACCCCGAGAAATCTCGAAACTTACACCCATAGCATTTTATTGAAAAAAAAATATTGTCCGCTATGTAGGATTTTAAATCGTTGTCATTTTCGATATCAGCACCCCGAGAAACCTAGAAAATGGCACCCATATTATCGATTTCCTAATAAAATGTCATCTTGAATTTAAAAATGGTTGTCATTTCTGTAATCAGCACCCCGAGAAATCTCGAAAATGATACCCATACCATTTTATTGAAAAATAAAAATGTCCGATATCTTGGATTTTAAAATTGTTATCATTTTCGATATCATTTTTACTGTAGATGGCCCTGATCGTTTGGTGGTCGTTTGCCTGATGATAAAGATAACGCCGGCCCATAACAATTGCAGTGCCAATAAATACTTTGAAACAAAAAGATGCAGTACCGCATTGTGCTCGTTAACCTGAGTAATTTTACTTTTCAATTTCATTTCCAGTCTTTCTTAAACAGTTCTAAACCTCCCGATATTCCTGTAGCTGCCGCTAATAATTTGTTTACCAATACATATATTTTCCACTCGTAAAAATGATGTAAGTAATTACGTAAACAAGAAATTGTAATCAAAAATGTAACCCATTCAATATGTATACGAGGAGCGTCCACGCGCAAATCACGGAATGAATCACATTTCACCGCTCTAGACGCTACTCTTTGAGCAAGCTTCAAACCCACACGAAAACAAATACTTGTATTGTATATCATTCACGCACACAAATATGTAACGTCGGCGGACAGCGTTTGCAGAGCAACGAGCGACACAACCTCCCCGTCTGAATGCCAGTGCATGACTGCCGCGCGCGCCCGCGCAGAGCACCTCTGAGACTTGTACATTTGGAATTCAGTTTTTTGATCATTTCTTTGCGAAATATTGCTCTATGCACAAATGAAACGGCCAGTTTATAGAAAATTTTCTTCCTTATTTTTTGGTGTAAAATTAATCCCAAACGTCTAAGTCATTTAGAAGTTTTAGGGAAAATAGTTTTAAAACAGCATGCTGTTAAATATTTTTTCAAGCCATAAGTAATGGTAACACAAAAAAATCAATCAGTGAAATTAATGCCCTTGAATTGATCATTCAGGTAGTATTTTTTTCAAGTCGTTATACCAAGCCGTGTGGGAGTTTTAGGAGGAGAAAGTAGTCGTTTTGGCGTCCCTAGCCCCTTAAGCTGTTCAGGCAAATTTGAGCCTTGTAGCAATGACAAAAAGTAGTAGATTGGCAAAGGGTTATAGATTTGAGTTACGTAAAAGATTGTTGATCAATAATAAATCATGTAATCAGCAAAATAATTAATCATGTAGGTATATGTGCGTAATTCTGTAAACCCTTGGTAGAAAACTCTGCCCTTAGGACAGTAGACAGTAGCATCGCTAACTTTTCCTCCATAGGTTATTTATAAAGCTATTATTTTATAATGCTAAATAGTTTACGGATATAAATTAAGTGACATTCGAAAACAATACTTAGAGACAATTTATTTCAAAAATATTTATTTTAAATTCTTTCTTCAACTGCCTTCATTGAAGTGCAACAATCAGAAAGCGATAAGTTATACCCACAAAAAATAGGAACTTCTATTAATAGTGTTTGTATGTTTATATGTATGTAAACTTTATGCGAGTAATTTTATATTTTTGTTTAATCCTGGCTTTTGCCTCTTTATACCCTTTCCTGGCAAATGGTGTCAGATTCTACAACAAAATTCCTAAAGTATTAACTGAATTACCACAAGGAAAGTTTAAACGTATAGTCAAGTCAAATACACTTATGGGACTTTGAATCCCATAAGTGTATTAATTAAAAAAGCGTATTATAAAATTAAGGATTATGTAGATGACAAGGATGCATGGAGGCAAACAGCTCAGGAGCCTCCTGGCGACTACTAAACTTTAAATTGTTAGTTGTTAGCATTAGAATCATTGTAAAAAACTACTTTTTTTAAAAAGAATGCCGTGACGAGTTTCTTGCCCTTCTTCTTGCTCGGCCTATACCAATTTGGAACGGGCACGGTGGGTTTCTGGAAGATTCGTTGACTTTGAGCACGGATTGGGTCTGTTGGTGTCTTTGTCATTTATTATGTTCTGATAAAGACAGCATTAGTTTTAGTCTGTGATTCGGGTAGATGAATGTTGCAGAGGCCGGCTGTTAGAGTCATTTTAACTTTCATTAGTGCTCCTTTGGGGCCTATTTGAATAAAGACTTTTGAATTTGAATTTGAATTTCATCTGTGGTGCAATGAAATTTATATTCTGATACCTACTGTTTCAGTGGCTATGGCCTTTTATGCGATGCTCTTTTATTTTGGGACATAATATATTATTATGTAGAATAATAAACGTTGAGGTGGAAAATAATACAACATTTGAAAATTTTAATACTTCATATTTATAATAAAATAAATCTTTCAAACTTACAAAATAAGTCAGATCTTAATACAAACCAATACTATCGTACAATTTATTAAAGACTAGAGAGTATCAACTTGAGATACATGAGAACGAACAAAATAGATACCATAGTAGTAATACATGATGTTACCTAAATAAATGAATAAAACGAGTAAAAGTTACATAAAACACGACTGTGGCTAACTTCATCACTATACATTACTTATTTGTCAAAATCGGTTAAACCATTATTAAAAATTTACATTGAGTTTTCACACTCATAATTCAATAACGAATCTTTTTAATGTGGTCATGTAACAAATTGTTTTAATTCCTGCAAAAATGCCTGATTCTAGCAATGAAATAGTTTAAATAATAACAAAATTAATTCAACGACCATAACATAAATAAAATTTGCAAAGTAATATTTACATTAACACAAATTTAAGGCCATTAGTTAAAGCACCATTAGTGATCCAACACTGAATTTTTAAAATCATAAATTTCCGTGCTCTTATTGAAACATAGAGTGTGTTGATATATCAACGTATATAAAATGCACACTAAAAACATACAAACCAACACACATCAAATACACCGTGTAATAAAAACAGTTCTTTGTTACAAAATAATTATTTACAACATAATAATATTTCTATATGTAACACATCTTTATAATGATGTTATAAATTAACGTTTTATTTACAATAATATCCACACAATACGTCACAGATTTCAATTTCACAAAATTGAATTGTGAATTTTACACGTCAATTAAAATTTCACACTAGCATAAATGTGTAAATTCCTATATGTAAAATAAATGTGCTAGTGTTGTTATAGGTACATACACGAGACTACTTTAATTAATTTAGTATAGGTACACAAAACTTACATCAAAATAAATAACATGTAGGTACGTAATTGTAGTGAGAGTCTATATTATGATAAAATCATAAACATCACTTGTATTATACCTGAACATTCACGTCAGAGACGAAACAATTACATCAGACTATATGCAGAGTTTCATGCATATTGTTTATGCATTTACTTATGCACGCACTCAAAGTCTTATCAAATATCTCCCGACCCCTAGTTAGATGTCGCACTCAAATTCTGAGACTCTTTTATTTCTACCATCGGGGCTCATCTGGAAGTGGTTATCCCTCGTGCCTATTCTCGGAAAACCGTTGAAGCTATTTCTACTAACTATAGGATTTTCCCTCTCTCTCTCACGTTCCCTGTGAAAGCTAGAGGTGGATAGTTTTCCATCCTTCCGTTCGGTGAAGTTTATGTCATTGAAGTTGCCGTCAGTGAAGTTCCGTTCGCTGAATTCGCCGTCGGAAAAGTTTCGATCGTTGAATGGGACGTCTCTGATGCCGAACCCGCCCATTCTGGGTGTTCCGATACCGAATTTGTTTCGTAGTTCTTCATCTCGAAGGTTGAACGCTCGGTTGTCGAATTTCGATGGTCCGGTGGCGAGTCTGTAATAGAAAACATTTATAGCTAGACAAATAGTAATTACTAAGATTGTCCCGATTATTTCTGTAAATTAAATAACTTTTAACGGTTTTCGCAGCATATTTTAAGTTCCAACGTAAGCTACGTGTGCCTTAAAATACTGCAAACTTCAAAAATATTATGCAGAAAGGACAATAATCAATTTGAATAGAAAAATAACAATCAGTGATTAAATGAGATTATTATTTTACAATCACACACGTCTCATATCGTCAAGGCATCTGAATATGATTTTAACCGACACCATCCGAATATTCGCTTTGTTACGGCGATCTTGATCTATGCCTAATGCTTATCAATGCTACTGACTTTCAAACACAGGGACTGCCTAACAATACTAGCACAGACTCCGTGACTCAAGAACGTGTGATTGAAAGCAGCTCCGTATCGGCTCCACGGCTATATTGCTAGTAAGCCTGCACACCGAAGGATTCTGTTTCCAAACCTAAAGTTAGTTCTCGGGTCTGTGATATTTGTGTTGTGTATGGTGTGTCAGCGTTAGTTGCTATAGATGCTCACTCTCTGAAGGCGCGGCGCTCCTGGTCGTACTCGGCGGAGAGCGCGTCGTCGTCGTGTATGATGGCGGAGGGGTCGCTGTACACCGACGACTCCTGGTAGAACGACTCCAGGTCCACGTAGTTGCCCTCGGCCGGCTCGTTGTCCAGCAGCTCCGCCAGCTGGCCCTGCCACGGCAAATGAGACTATTTAGGCTAAGAATCAGACGCATGTTTAAGCGTGGACTTTTGTTTCCGTACGTCAAAATCCTAACAGTATTGACATAAAATATGGAAACGAAAGCCCACGCTGTAAAATCAACGCCGACGCAAAACTGTATAAAATTTAGACGTATGAATCATAAGTTCAGAAGCATAAGTCCACACTTAGATTTGTCTCTGAATCTTAGCCACCGGTTAGAACATCTCAATGTGCTTACAGGTTGGGTTTAATGTATAGGTCAGCCTCAGGTGAGGTAGTGGTCAATCACTATATCGTCTGATCTTATTTGACGATGAGGTTGAATGTGGTAAACACGAAGCTGGCTTTCAAGTCCGCATACACCAGTATGTGCTTAGTGACGGATTTGCACATTTTTTAGGTCTGGAGCTGGAGACCCTGGAATGATTATAGGTACCTTGAGAGTGGCGAAGGACGGCCTCTGTGACGGGTCGGCGTGCCAGCAGGCGTGCATGGCGCGGTACAGCTGCGGCTTGCAGTGCGGCGGCCGCTCCAGCCGGTAGCCCTCCGTCACCGCCGACAGCACCTCGCGCCCGGACATGGCGGCGTACGGCGTCGAGCCTGGAGGGAAAGAAGAACGTTGTAAGAAGTAAAACAATTGCTCCGGGATTTAAAACTTGCGTGACATCTGCATTTCTCTACTGTACTATATTATTGTGTAGCGATTGATTGTGGTTATCCCTGATGGTAAGTAAAATGATCGAAGTTAGTGGCAACTTAAGAGCTGATGTCAAGCTTCCGGAGTATATTTGTTTTGTGTTCTATGTTTGATTTTGATTGATGTGCTCGAAGATGGTGACCACTCTTGACTTTGAATAGAACTGAATCTCAAGAGTGGCTGTCAGAACGCACCAGAACCAGCTCCACACATACAAGCATCAGCTCCATACACACCAGCTCTTGGCGGTGGATCTTTTTAAAGGCAGCTGTTTACCTAGTGGCACTAGAAAATGTCCTATCACCACTCAACTGTCCTACTACTCAAATACCCTCCCATCAATTTGTAAAGCATAAAATAGACTTACCAAGAGTAACAATTTCCCACAGCAAAATCCCGTAGGCCCACACGTCACTGTGATGGCTGTACACGTTGTATAACAGGGCTTCAGGCGCCATCCACCGTACGGGCAGCGCCCCACGCGGCGCCCGTGCGGCGGCGCCGGCGCACCGAGACATGCCGAAGTCTGCTATCTTACAGAGCTTGTTGTGGTCCACAAGAACGTTGCGAGCTGCCAGGTCGCGGTGGACGATCTGGAAGGAGATACGCTTTATGGTAAGACGAGAGACAAACAAATAAAAATAAAAATTATTCGTTGGATGACAGTAACTTAAACTTGAAAATAAATAATTAATTAGGTTATCCTTCCATGGATCACCACTCGTGGTAAACGTCAAGTAGCGGACTAGTACACTTTAAATACATATTGCCCACTGGCTTACTTAACCATAAACAAAATCCATGTTACCATAACTTTTAGGCTACTTTTTAGCTGAACAGTGTCTATAGATAAACTTGTGAAATGATTAGAAATGTCACAACAGAATGGAGTCAGACAATGGTTAGACTACATAAATCAAGATTTAAATTAACCGACGTATTCTTCCAATACGAAAAAGTTCCACTAATAAAAGATCCCCATAACACTTACTCCTTTAGAAGCGATATAATCCATCCCCCTAGCCACACAGTATGCGAAGACAGTAAGGTCCCGTGACGTGAGAGCCCCGCTGCCGCTGAACCGGTCGGGTCTGGAGCGCCGCTCGCGAAGGTACGTGAGCAGCTTGCCGCACATCACATACTCCATTATAAGGAGGTATGGCTCTGGAAATAGGAGAATAGTGGTGAGATATTTACAACTTTTGATTAATTATTGATCAATCTTTGGTTGGTGAGGAAATTGCTGAGGAGAACAGCTTTAGTTTTTTGTCAAATTTAAAACAAATTGTTAATGATGGTTAGCATGTGAAACCCTTTTGATACGGTTACTAGATGTGGCCCGTTGTTTAAACCACATGAAGTTTTTTTAATTCTATAGGCTCACTTTTGCCCAACATCACAGCTGATGGTAAGAGAATATGTGGTTGACTATGTAGGACGTTTACCTGAAGGTACCTGTTCACTCTCAATTTGAAGACTCCCAGATTATATTTTTCAGGACTCACAGACGTTGGTAGGGAATTCCATTCCTTAGAATTGCGTATTATAAATGAGGAAGCGAAACGCTTAGTAATCATAGAGGGGTAACGTACCTATTGCCGAGCGTCCGGTCATCCGCAAATAGAAGGGAACTGTGCATTTTTCGTAAAATGTAGCCCAAGTCAGCCTTCCAGTTGACTATCTCTACTCTGGCATGTGAAAGAAGGACAAACTAATAAACAAACTTTCGTATTTATATAATAAGTAGGGAAGTACACATCCCGTACCTTACTTTGACTTGTGACTTTGAGTGTATCTATAAAATGATTTGAGCTAAGATTTGTTGTTTTATTTACAACTTGTGAATCAAAAGATAGTGTCTAAAGTCTAATCTGAAGATGTTTCATTACTCATGACTTGCTAATTTTTGAGGAATTTGTTACTATTTTAATTTTATACCTTGTTCAGTACAACAAGCAAGTAATGTAACCACATTAGGATGAGTTCCAATCTTCTGCATGATATAGATCTCATGCAAAAGTTCCTGCTTCTCCTTCTGCGATGCTGTTTCTTTGATGCTTTTGACTGCTACTAGTCGAGTCAGCCCATCATGACCGTTCAGGTCGTCTGCCTCGGCTTTCCACACCTGGAAGATTAAAAATGTGATGTGAATCTTTGTGTATTTCACAGTAGATAGTTTTTTTATTTGATTTAACACCACGCTTTAAACGAGATCTGCATCTTGTTAGTTAATTTAGAATTGGTCTTTAATTTATAATTATCTTTTAATTAAATGCAGTGTAAAGAAACTAAAAATGACTCTTCCACCTGCTGGTTCCATCATCAGATCAGCTTCACGGTACCAAATTATAATTTTGTCGTCCGAACTACATATAAATAAAGACAAAGTTTCATTTCGATATGACAATTAGAAGTAGTTTAAAATTCACTTTTAAGATTTTATTGCATCGTTTATAAGAAAATATTCTAATAGTTGTAAGATGAAGACGAGTTGTGCAACTTGACTATTATAATAATGAGCTTTCACCAATTTTCTATATAAAAACAAACGCCAATAATTTGGACCGAGCTATTTATTAGTTACCAGTATGTAACGTTCCCAAAATGCTGCATATTCTGTTAGCTAGTTAGTTATTACATGTGAAGCTAATAAGTGTGTTAAAAAGGGAAAATGCACTTCCAAGTCACAGTCTACAATATGTAAACCTCAAGCTATGCTCGATCATAACTGAAAACTTTTTCCAACGCAGTCATTTAACCGAATAGCACACATCAAAACCTAGTCAAATTGAAAACTACCTCGTTTTTGGCAACAAATATAAAAACCTTTTTATCATTATTAAAGCTAAACGCACATCATCTCTAGTTTATTTTATACAAAAAGTAAAATAATGTGTAGGTTACTAACCTGTCCAAAATTTCCTTGCCCCAACAACGTTTGTAGCCTTAGTTTATTCCTTGGGAACTCCCATTTTTGGTCAGGTTTGGTAGGCGTTTGAAGCGGTGGCCGAGCCACTGGAGTTATCGGCGACTCTTTTTTTATCTCACCCCCATCGTCAAAATATCCGTCATACTCAGTATCTATCTCTTTGGTCTTCTTATTCATTATGCTTCTTAACACAAATATTATAATTGCTGCCACTGGCAAGAAACCTAATCCAGCTAAAACGTAAGAAGCTGTGTATGTCTTTTCTGCTTCAATTACTACTTCTTCATTTGATGCTGGACCATCTTTTTCAACTGTAATGTTTATTTTAGAGTCTGTGTTATTTTGTGGTACAAACACTGGCTTTGAGCTTGATTTTGTGGACGTTCTAGATGTAACTACAAATTCTTTAAACGTGGCATCTGTAGTTTCTATATTTGGTGCAACTGTGCCAAGATTTGGTTCTGGTGATAGAGTAGGAATAATAATTGGTTCCATTGGTAACATAGTAGGTAATAGAGTTGTTGTCGATGTGCTAGAAGTCGTAGTCGGTCGTCTTCGCCTAAGAATATTTTTAGGTCGTATTGTAACGTTCACCGAATTTGGGTTATTCTCATTCTGGCGAAACAAATTTGCAAGTCGATCAGATATTCTTGATACTGTTTCATTTCTTACTCGAGCGGGTGTTATGAATTTTTCACTGGATAAAGCACCTATGACAGGACTGGCGTCGAGATTACTTTCAGTGGTTGTAGTCCTAATCCTTATTCTGTGTCTGTATGTTCTAGGAGTTAATGATTCCAAAGTAGTAGATAACACAGGTGACGTCGTCGTCGTGAATGTTTCATTTACAAGTACTGCTCTTAAATCTGTTTCATTTTTCGTTTCAGGAATTGCAATTACCGTTACATTTTCACCATTTTCCTTAAAACCTGGGTCTGTTTTATTTTGGCCTTTCATAGATGATGTAATGGAAACTGATGTTACAACTGCTGTATAAACAGTTGAAGCTTTTTCAGTTGTTGTTGCATTAGCTGCAACGGTAGGGACGACATTGTCAATAACTAAAGTTGTAAGTTTTGCAGGCCTTCGCCGTAGATTGAAATAACTTCGTGTATAATTACGTGGTGTGGCTGTAGAAAGTGTTCGATTAAAAATCTCTTTTGTTGAATTATTTCCAACAAATTTAGGTGAAACTTCTTTACTTTGATTAGTGGTATTCGTTCGGTTTCCTTCTTTACTTCTGTCAATTGTACTTGGTGTGACATTTGATACAATAGGCTCAGTGACATTTAGCTGGGCAATATTGAGTGCTTTAGTAGTGGTTGGTGTAGTGCTTGGATACTTTCTATAAGCATTAACAAGTCCTACATGCCTGGCAGGTGCGGGTCCTTTTACTGTATTTCTTATTTTATTTTTTTCTATGGTATTTTTGACGACAGACACATCCATGTCCTCGTTGATCTCTTCTTCTTCGGTGCTCGTGTTTTTATATTTTTCTGTGGCTGAGTATCGAGAATTGAACTTTCTCTTATCAGATGGAGCTGCGATAAAGTTCACAGATTTTGTAGAAGCTGACAGTGACGGGGAGTTTGTCAAGTTATCACTTATAACCTGACCACCTATTTTTTGTCCAAAGTAAATAAAAGGAGCCATTTCTTCTACCGGTAATTCAGTTTCTAATGGTCTAAAATGATTATAAATTTCCTGTGACATAAACAATGTGGTGTTATCTTTGTCTTTTTCATTTTCTGCTTTGATATTTGTATCAGTGCTATTGGCTATTATATTTGTTTCAGGTTTGTCATCTTCTTCTGGTTTTGGTGTAGTCGTTTCTTTAGAAACGTTAACAGTTGTAGTTGTAGTTTCGATTAGTGTGGTGTTTTCTTTAATATCAGTACTTGGAATAATGGAAACACTTACTTCTGGAGCTTGAGTGACATTTTCTGTATCTGAATAATTCAGTAAATATAAACCATGATTAGATTCATCTACTTGAAATTCTTCTTCTGGATCTAATTCTATTTCTTTATCTGATCCTTCTAATTTATCAGGTGGGACATATATTATAGTAGGTTCAGTGCCCTGATCAAGATTGGTCACTGCTTTGTTTAATTTTCTATTATTTACAAATCCTGCTCTGGTTCTAGTTTCTGATAATGATTTAGGGATGAATAGGTGTCTTATTTCATGCGGTTTGACATCCTGACGGATTTCTTTTACTCCATCTGTAGTAATAAGCTTGAAGGTGGGAGTGGATTCGCTGCTCGAGTTTTCATATGTTATTCTCTTTATTATAGAGCTATTTGCATCTCTTATTTCTAACTGGGCGAATGTTGTGTTTGTCCTGAAAGAAATAAATAGATAATTATAATCACAAATTTTTATGCAATATTAGTACTGGAAACGGTATATTTTCTATATGCATTTTAGATATTACATTGTTTGCACCATTCACTTTTAAATTCAAATTTATTTAATCTCAGATAAAATAAAGTTTTAGATGGTGTTTCTTTGAAAATTTTATTATTACGTACAATCATAACATTTCCCAGCCACATTTCTATAAACAAAGCATAACAGGCCAGTCGACATTGCCAATGTTCCCAGCGCATTGAAGTGTACGCCCCTTCACTTATAAATATTTGTAGGACATAGGAAATAAAAACGCATGTACCTACTCTTGCTGTTGTTGGCAATATTAAATTTATGGTAAAGTAAGCTTTGAACGATTCTGGTGCACAATTCATGGCATCTGTCATCTAGGTAATTATACACATCAATTCAATTCAATGTAACATTGTGACAGCAGTTGTAACATTTGGGAGTGATTAGTAACATTTACAAAAAGAGATATAGACGAAGGCCTCGTCGAGGCATGCTACTGAGCCTGGCCATCGGCTCTTACTGCCTTGGAAGAGGCCTATGTTCAGCAATGGACTGATGTCGGCTGATTATTATGATGATGAACAAAGAGATATCGATTTTCATGAACAATACTTTTACTCAACATTCTCTTAGATCTATTTTTGTTTGTTACTATGTATTACATTGAAAAATGTGTTCTTCCTGTATTTGTGTCTTTGTGTCTTTCCAGGTGAGTGGTTGCACTTTTCTGCATTTTAGTGTCTATTTTTACTTACTTATTAGACTTCTGTGCTAAAGAAGCAAATGTGTTGATATGCGTGGTCAGTCTTCCATGGAGGAGCTGCCTCCGCCTCGCAGCAAGCAGTGAGAGCAGTTGCGTATCCCTCGTCGCGTTTGCACTGCTTTGTGTAGTCGCCCGCCTCGCGGCACCTGTAATGGATAGCAAAGAGATTGATTAGATCGTGAAATTTTCATGGTAGGAGTACTGCGATCCGTCAGCTAAAGTTTAAATGTTCGATTTTCGGAGTAAGGCACCAGGTCTGTGGTTGAATTTGTTAGCATTCGATTGCTGTCTTCCCCAATGCCTCGCCTGATCTTAACCGACGATGCGGTGGCAGATGGTGAATATTCAAAGCCTAGATTACAAATGGCTTTCAAGTGCAGCTGCCGGAAGATACCATTAGGTGATTGGCGACCGATTTCAACTTAAGGGTAGCCAGCATTAGAAAACTTTCCTAGAGCATTAGAAAATGCCCTACCACCTAGCTACGGTTGCATCACAATAGTTTCATTCGCCGAAAGCTTAAACTCATTGTAAGATTCGACTCATCGACCTGCAGATCGGAGGCTAACGTCTACCACTAAGCTATCAGCGCTTCATGTCTTTTGAAAGAAACTTTAAAGTCCAAATGAAAGTGGATGTCAATGAAGGCAAAACATTTTATCTTTTTTTTATGTTATTTGGTAACGAGACGAGCTGGTCGTTTGCCTGATGGTAAGCATAACGCCGGCCCATAACAATGGCAGTGCCACCCAGAACTTTGAAACACAAAGGCCTGCGCGGCACTGCAATGCGCTCGTTACTCTGAGACATTAGGTATTAAGTCTCATAAGCCCAGTAATTTCACTGGATACTCTGCTCATCAAACCGGAACACAGTAATGATTGCACACAACTGCTTGGCGGCAGACTTCACGAGCAAAGCGGTGGTAATAACCCAGACGGACTCTCGCAGAAGAGTTAGTCCTCCCACTAACAAAATGATTTTATATGTTAAGGCGTTCCATACATGAATACTTATAACAATTAATTTTCCATTCGCAACAAGGTCAATGCCTTCACTGATCATAACAACATCATCCTGTATCTAATCAATAGAAACATTGTACATTGTACAAGCCTTAATATTTACACAGCGTTCAATTACGATGTCCATCATGTGTCGACATTTCCAACGGTCTCCAACGAGAAATAATTAACGAGTATCAATCCCGTGCCTGATGGTTGATATAAACCAACAGGGAAACAAAGAGTACGGAGGTTTCACGTGTGTTGAGTTAGCTGGCTATGATAACTATGACGATAACAAATTGTTCTATTGTACTTTAATTCAGGAACGAATTTTATTCACGGAAAACGTGACAGTAATTTCAAATATGATCAGAAGAATGAAAGCAATATGTATTTAACCATAATCATGTTGTTATAATCATATTACAGTCAGGCCGGACTTATGTGTCAGGCGCAATGCAGTGCCAGGCCTTTGTGTTTTAAAATTCTGCGTGGCACTGCAATTATTGTTGTCGGCTGGCGTTATGTATACCATCAGGCAAGATCCAATAGTAAAAAAAACAATCTTAATCTGATGTTAAGGCCTCAGTCATCAACCATTATAAAGAAACCTCAACACAATATTGAACAAGTAATATTTTTAAAGTAGTACCTAAGTATAATTATTTCAGTAGTAATACAAGTTGCTTTATAATAACGTTTAAATCTCAATGATATTTACAGAGGCTAGTCATCAAGTGTGATCTCTAGTACTGTCCGATTGTCCACGGCGATCGTCGCGTCGCGTCGGTTACAGCCCGTAAGCGACAGATCGCATGTCACGACAATAGATTTAATTGCTTGTAATCAAGTAGCCCCGATCCATCTCAGCCTTAACCCACAAACACACAGGGCAGAAGAGAACAGTAAGGCATCTTTTTTACGCCTTTTTTATCTGTATAAATTAGCGTTTTAACTTATTCGTTACAAATAACACTCCCCAGACAAAATCCTGCAGGAACATGTTCCAGGATGTGTTAAAAATATTATTTATTTGTTTAAATTTAGTTTCGGCATGATTATCAAAAAAACAAAACACGTTTTAAACTCTTTTCTATCAATTTAAAATACAATTAGAACGAGATCATATATAAAATAGCATTTTGTGTAATTATATTCGGATTAATAAACTGAAAACTAGATTAATAATTTATTATACTTATACGTCTTTTCAGAATAGTTATAATTTATTGACATTCCACAGGCTTTATAAACTTAATCTTCTGCCTTAACTCAACTATGCCAGTCATATGAAAAACAATAGCAGTAAGCCTACTCGCCACGCGCGGCCTTGGCACGAGAGAAAGTTGATGACACTTGTAACGCGACGATTTGCCAATGTGACATTATTAATGAGTTGCGTTATTAATATGGATTATACTGTGACGTCATTTTAAAGATAATGGTTTACATTTACAATATTGTGAAGCGGACATTTGAAATGGACTCGTCGCACGTTAGAAAGAGAAATCAAATGTGAATGCGCTGATGAATGACTGAGATAAAGGATCTAGGCTATCTATTTATGAAATTACCGACAGATTGAAGCGTGTCATTGTGTGCAGTAGTAGTGACGTCACCATTAATCGATGGTTCAAATCCTGTATTGAGCTTATTTATGGTGAGTGAATAAAATGTGATGCTATCCACCATCCTCAAAATAAAAAAATGTCGCCAAGAAACTATCGTTTTAGTATTTTCTTAATCTCTGGAACCAATGGAGTTATTCTATAAAATTTAAAAGAATAAAATAGCTTCATTTTATTCTTGAGTGTAATAAGGCGTGTATCCAGATTCGCGTGCGAAGACGTAGGCAATAGCTATTATAGTATATTCTGATCCTAGTAAAAGTTGTCTGCATGGATATGACAATAGATAGTTCCTATAATTCAACCACTTTATATCCAAAAGGACGGTCTTGGTCTAAAATGCAATCCTTTTATAATGTTATGTCGCCGTTGTCCTCGATAAAACATTCCCATGTTTTCAAACTACTATACAACTGCTACTGTCATGCAGTCCTTCCAAAAACAAATGAATCCATAGTAGAGTAGTTTGAGTAATGTAGAATTCGCTATCTCCTATCACAGCGACCACACGCAGTACCGTTAGCTAGCCGGCCGCTCGGAGCGAGTGACCGCGCGACCGCAAGCTATCAGTTTACGTAATATCTGTTATAGTCAAGCCGCTCGATGTGAATGTACTGCCAGTTTTGTAGCATAGAAAGAGTATTTAGACATTCTCTAATTAGATTACTACTTGCTAAATCTGCGTTCATCAATCGTTTCATGTGTAACTGCCGATTATTCTCACGTACTTTGTTTACAGTAATGTAGGAAAAGTCACGAATTAGAAGTTATGCAAATTGGACATTTCCCGAATTGGACATTTTGCGACCGCTGGACATTTTGTGAATCGGACATTCTGCACCTAAACGATGTAGAGTTGTGAGTTCGATTTCTACAATGAGATAAATATTTGAACTTGCGCCTAAAAAAGCAAAATTATTTCTTTCGTATGTGATTCCAGGAACAGGGAATCTATGTGAATACCTATATGATCGTTGGAAAGGTGTTATTTGATTAACTATGTATAATACAATCAAATCAAATTACACATTGAATGAAACAACTTTGGTTGGTTTATATCGTATACATATACATTTTCATTCCATTCATTTTCAATATACATTTTCATCATTTTATTTTCCGACTTCTCTAACCTTTGCAGTCTTCCCCGTGACCACACTGCACACGAAATAAACCCCAGTTAGATAGGCCAGACCTTACCAATAATTTTGATTCGAAGTTCAACTATGAACTATGTTAACTCATGGACTGAGGTTCATGATATATATAGCTACAAATTCGGATTATTTAGAGCAATTTGACAGCTGCTGTTGGAATTGAGAATAAACGGATGATCACGACATGAACGTTGTTCATTTCACATTTAGCAACTCCGACCTAAGAGTTATTTTCAATATTATTACTAAACTTTGTGTTTAATAAAAGGCGGCCCATTGATTTATTATTAATAGCACTCCCTGTGTGATATGACATGCATTAATCAAATTTTAATTTCAGTCCTTTTCATTATTCAAATGTAGACAGCAATTTCTATTGTGATATTTTAATAATAACCTCTAGGCAGGGCTTAGCGGTCGATTACGCGATAATTATTGTACCAGCAATTAATAATTATTAATGCACGTAGTAATAATTAATTATTTATAATTAAAAATGGTTTAATTGCAGTGTCGTTTTGATTTATCCGTGCCAAGGATAATTTCTGCTAATAGTTTTGTAATTATCTTTGTTTCAATTTTGAATGGAAGTGGCCACAGGAGTAGGTTCATGGTCTTCATCAGTATGAATGAAACCACATGAAATCTCGCCAAGCATCTATCGATGCGATTTTGTTTTTATTTATCCTTTGCAAGCTCAAAGTCTCTTTTTGCTAATTACATTATTTCTTGCAATTTCTTTTCACATCATTAAAAATTAACAAAAGAATACTCCGACGGCATGACTATGGCGACATAAAGATAACTTTATACAAATAATTTTTTTACTCCTGTCCAAGTTCTAACTTCGTTTGTCAAGAGTAGTTTAGGTATCGATGTGTTTACAGGAGCTGCGCTTGAGAGCTAGTTCTAGGTATAGTTCACCATCTTCGGCCACATTATTGTGTTAAGGGTAGGTATATTATTTCAAAGACAATTCTTATCTCCCCCTAAGGAAAAAGCAGGGGGTCAGACCGGAATAATTAGTTTAATTTGTCCCCTCATCGGTAACAGAACTTTTTATTCCTCTTTGTAAGAAAACTGTTTCTAAGAAAACAAGGGGACAAACAGAAAAGAACTACGATTTGTCCCCCTGTTACCGATAAGGGGACAAATCGAACTTTATTTTCCTGATCGAATTTTAGATCGGGGGTCAAACAGGAATAAACAAACTGAATTGACATCTATGCTTAAGGTCAGATGATATAGTGGTCAAATGCTAGCAAATATAAAAAGAACATTTAAAATAATCTTTACAATAAAAAAGAGCTCAAAAACGAGTTTAAATCTATTCTAAATACATCCACGTAAAAGGTAAGCTCGGGCGATTCTATCACAGTTGTTGCAATCTAGAGTTCCAAGACTACATTCAACTGGTAGGCAGTAAAAGGGCCGAAGGCTGGGAAAATACAGCATTTCGCAATCTATTAAGTACTGTTGTACTGTTCAAATATTACAACCTCTTGTTACTCAGAGTTTTTCGGTAAACGGTCTGGGCTAGATGGACCTAGATGTTGTCTGTCATTTATAATAATGACTAGCTTTTGCCCGAGGTTATCACCCGCGTTCCCACATGAACCATGCTTTTTTACGGGATAAAAAGTAGCCTATGTTACTCTACGGTCTATAAACTATATCTATGCCAAAATCACGTCGATATGTTGCTCCGTTACTGTGTGAAAGAAGGACAAACCAACAAATCAACAAACCAATAAACACACTTTCATATTTATAATATTAGTATCTAGTATGAATTATTGTAGTTCACAACCAAGGAATTCATTCTGGATTATTGTTTAAAATATGAAACTATACTAGATGAGAACGTAATATTATGAGTGACATGGCTGGGCAGTCGTGTTTTTTTATGTACTTTGACACTTCAATTTTATTTATTTGTAAGATATAAGATAAGAAGATGAGATATTTGTATGTACCTATGTATAATGTATATGAGTTTCTTTATTTTAAACTTTTAAATGCCTGAACAGATTTGGATGTATAAGGTATCGTTAGAATCCTTACATCATCCCGAGTGACACTGGCTAGGGCTGTAGTGTTTTTTATGTAACTTTTGTTCCATCGACTTGTATTTTTTCTTCTTTCAAACGATAATTAGTATGTAATAGAGCTCACATATAGAAAAAAAAAATAACTTACGGTGAATATATTTCGTTATAACCAATCTATTTCACATAAGGTCACGTACTTAATTGATGTGTGATATTGGAGGCTTCGTTTAGAAATGGAAACTAAAAATCTCACACTTCCAGCTAGCAATTGCGTGTTAATTTTAACACGTTAATATTGTAACATTCGCTAAGACAAGTTCCACACAGAATCCAGGTTAATTAAACATTTCGATCTCACGAACAGTTATTTGGCAAACTGTAGATTTATATCTGTATATATTCGTATATACCTATACAATGCGTATATTCTGCAACGGTATGTACTCGCATGTTTTTGCTAGATCGCGGAAAACGGAGCAAACCAAAGGTATTGTGGGAACTACATAGTATGTTCGCGCTCATGGCAGACATGATGACATCCTAGTAATCCTACTAATATTATAAATGTGAAAGTGTATTTGTTGGTTTGTTGGTTTGTCCTTCTTTCACGCAGTAACGGAGAAACGGATCGACGTGATTTTGGCATAGATATAGTTTATGGACCGGAGAGTAATATAGGCTACTTTTTATCCCGGAAAAATGTTTGGTTCCTGTGGGAACGCGGGTGATAACCGCGGGCAGAAGCTAGTAAGGCTATAAACAGAAGACAATAGAAGAGAATAGAAGCTAGCTACCACCGCCAAGTTGGTAAACTGTCGCATAACGTGGATCGGTAGCTGTCTAAGAGCCAGTACGTATCTTTTCTACCTTCAACCACAACGTCATTTGATATCAGATGAGATAGTGGTGAAATACTAACCTAATATAAAACCGAATAAAAAGTCGTTGGTAAAAACGGTAATTTTTTTTATTTTGAAACAGAAGCCGTCTTTAGACTGCCTGACTGCCGTTCGAAAAGTTTGATTAGCGGTCATTAATATGACTAAATACTGCCTCTGATGAAAATCGGTCATTAATCTGTTTGTACCATTTTAACAAATACTTACTAATACTTTAACTGAACAGGCGGTATTGTAAAATTTGTTAGATGTTGAGTTTGTTCAGTTATTAGAACCTAATTCATTATACTTGTTTACAGTTGTTTACTATTCACTATTCAATAGTTCTTATCGAGATTTTTCAGGAAATGTTTCTCTTCCGTTCTGTCCACGTCTATTCTGCTTACTCAAAAGTAAAAGCAAAACCAAGTAATCGTTTGTCGCGAGTAATACGCGCGCAGACATATAATTCTGCTCAAGAATTATGCGACTGAACACTATTTGCTCAATATTTATATGCATTTCAACTAGCAGAAAGCCTCAGCCACCAGCACCCGTATCCTCTTCAAAGGTGTCGTAAAGATGAATCACGAAGTATTCAACAAACATCATAGCTGGAGACGTGACGGGCATTTTGCTAACAATCACTTGCCAGGTGGTCAGCGAAGCCGGGTAGTAGTGATGTGATACCTGAGAGTGACATGTAAAAATAAATAAAACTAAATAAACGCTTACACTCATACCCCAGAAAAAGGATTCCCTGTGTCGCAGGTGGCATGGACACACACAGATACACGTCACAAACAGCCATGACCCGAGAACAAACTTTTGCTTACACAAAATCTGCCCCGGCCGGGAATCGAACCCGGGACCCCTCGCTTTGGAGGCAGGGTTACTACCAGCTTAGCTACGGAGCCGATAATTGATAATAATAATTGATAAAGCTCGATAATTGATAATAATTGTTATGTGCTGCCATTATGCTTACCATAAGGCCAACCACTCACTCGTCTCGTTATGCAATGGTACAAAAAAAAATATTTTTGCGCTAGTGAATTTTGAACTGAATTGAATTACCACAATACAGAAATACATGTAAAGGGAACTGATTATTATTCATATTTGACACAGAGCAGAAATGTTTCTGTGGAGTCTTCAGAATCAGAGGGTTGTCATATTCTCAAATTGGTTTTTTAATGAATAATTTACATCAATCTAAACTTGCTTATAGCGAAAAGACCGCCGTTTGTTTTACCGTAATTTGTTTTTTTTTTTGGCATTGTATATTTCATATAATGGTATGCAATAAAGATTTTTTGTATTGTATTGTACAGCTGTTAAAATAATAAATTTAGCTCAAAAGATTTATAGAGTGTGACATCTTGCTACTTATTCAGCAAGAGCAGTCATTTGAGGTCACATTGTTGTGACATGAATGGCATCTTTATATAGTAAGTGCGTGAATAGTAAACACAATGTATCTGTCATGCAAAAGTCAATAGATTTGTACGCTGTCTAGTTTTATCTATGGACCTCCGTACTCTGTGTGTGCTCTCTTTACGGTGTCACGTAGTATTTCTTTGCATTTCTCTAATACAATAAAATCCCTGCGAATCTTGAAGCTGGTTTACTTGCACCCCATATTTATCAACCTACACTTTATCGCCTCCAGAAAAGCCACAAAGGGCATCCAATACGAAAAAATTCGATATTATTATTAACACTGGGAATATCTAAACGTTAAGCAGTGTTTTTTTTTCAACTCATTAATGAAACGAGCGATTTGATTGACTAGTATTAATCACGCCTGTCACTAACAGTTGCAATTGTGAAGTTGCACGTGTATCTCACTACACTTATCAACCCAATCGAAGAAAATACCTTAGTGACATTTGACAGATTACTATCGACAGTCGATAATTCCAAGCTGTCTCATCACTTCACTGCAGACTGTATTCGCGGCGAGCAGTGACCGGCAATGGGGTCATCTGTGCACTGTGTCGCAACACCACAGTTGAATGTGTGAGTGCGTTGCCACTATATACGGATAAATCATAGCGATACGCTTAGGGCCTGCTGATCTTCTAGTCCCAGGACTATGCAAAAATCATTTGGATCCGTTGCTCCGTTGCTGCTTTCACGTTCTTTCACGAAAGAAGAACAAATACACTATCACATTTATTGCCTTACCTACGTATTATTCCCGTGGGTTCGATTTTTTTCTACTCATACTACTAGGATTCCCTGTGTCGCCGGTGGCATGGGCACACACAGATGCACATAACAAACATCCAAGACCCTAGAACAAACTTTATGCTTACACAAAATCTGCCCCGGCCGGGAATCGAACCCGGGACCCCTCGCTTTGCAGGCAGGTTTATTACCAACTTAGCTACGGACATTTTAAAAGTAGGTAAATCATGATCTACTTTTCTTTTGCTACGAAGTTTCTACTTATTTTTTGGCCAGAACATTTGGTCAAAAGTTTCACTCAAAATATTGTTACATTTTCCCTACATTACAAGACGTAGGTATGAGAAATCTGCAAGAAAGCGTCAATGCAGGGCAACAACCGGAACCGACACTATCACCGAGATGCAACTCGAAAGCAGTTGCACAACCGCTACACAAAAGAGCATTAACTATTAAAATACTCAGTTGAGTTCCTTAATAGTCAAGGTTGGGTTCAACATACACGCCCTTATTCGTAAACGTTCCGTAACTTACTTAATTACTAGAAAGTGTTTTGTCTCGTTTTCACGCGTAACAGCTTCCGTCAACGAGAAGTTGACAGAGCATTTTAAAGCATAGATTATCTTATTGAGCTTTTATGAATAAGGGTGACAGTGATTAAAACGATGATTGAGAATATAACTTTTTAAACTTTCATGTACTGCATTAGGCATAGGCATTCGATTACCTTAGGCATCTGAAGCTCAGCAAAAAGCTAGCTGTTGCCCGTGGTTTCACCCGCGAGAAGACATTGGATTTCATGGTTTTTATTTTTATGCGAGGAACCCTATTTCTTTTTTAAAATAAAAGTAGCAATTATAATATGAGCTATCTGCCAGTGAAAGTCCCGTCAAAATCAGCCCAGCCGTTTTGGAGATTACCCGGAACAAACAGACAGTTAGACAAAAATTTTAAAAATTGTGTTTGTTGTAGGTACCGTATATACTTTCATATGCATTTGGTAAAACGCTGTTATTTTGATATTACAAACAGACACTTCAATTTTATTTATTTTTATGGTTTCTAAAATTTTGCTTTTTTTATAATTAGCATTTGTGACTATGCGAGCATATTCAGCGGGGTTTTATAATTGTAACACTAGCACTTACTCGCAGTATAACCTGTGCGAACGTTGCCTATTTATTAGCTATGGCTTGTCGGCGCCGTTTAGATTTTCTTATAGTACCTAGATAATATTTACTAATTAAGTATATTCATTTATTCTTAATAACATAAAAAAATCTTACTGAAGGCGCAAGTTCGTTTTTAATTATTTGGCAACTTAAGGGTATTAGCTACTGCCATTTAGTTGACTATCTGCAATACAGCGAGCACTACTAAACGCCCTACCACCCCGCTATGGTTCGAATCTACAACGATTTTTTAACGAAAGATCAAGTTTAAAAATCTATCCTACGATACTGTGGATAAAATACTCCTCCTGAACCATCGTGGCTTCCTTCTTGAACTAAATTCTTTCTTCAAAATAAATAATTTCTTACACCAAAATATTTTAAGGTCAAAAACAGTCGGAACCGAACTACAGCTCAAAAGTTGCACAATCAACACAAAACCGCATTGTTAAAATAAATCCGATTTGAGTTAATAACGTAATTAAATCAACTTTCACTCGTATTATCGCGCCGTCGCTTTTTGGAGCGGGGCAGCGCCAATTGCGGGGCTAGAATGTCCACTTTTCTAATGTCACGGAGTGCCTATTTGGCGCAATCGGGAAGTTTACTATATTCAAATAAAATATAATTTTGCCGCGAAACGATAGTTTTTGTGACAGAAATCATATAAAACACAATATTATTGTTTATTTTTAAGGAATTTAATTTTAATTTAATAATCAAAATGTAATCACATCGCTCCGAAGTCACGTGACATAAAATGCCAATCAAAGCGCGTGACGTCGCTCGCTCAATCGGAATGAGTATATTGCTCTTTCTGCCTAGTATTTTAGAATGATTTCTGTGAATATAGTTATCTGTGCCATGAATTTTATTAAGCACGTGACGTCACATCGACCACGTGACCATATTGACCGTATTGGCGTTTTGGAGCGAAACTTAAAATGGCATTTAAAATACATGAAAGTTAAAGTATTAGCTGTATTCAAAAAGTAATTTTAAATATTTTGGGTTATATTAGGCCCATTCGCATCGTTTTAAACACTTTCCAAAATCAATCAACATCCCAATTGACTATATTTCTACTTACTATATATATAGACTTACGGTTATGTACATGTGATTATTAGCAGACTATCTTGTTTTAATTGTTCTAGGACTGACTTTTCATAACTCCAATTTTAACGGTGCGTTTACCTCAATCGTCTATTACCACATCCTAAACTAATAAATATCTAAATATTAGGTCCATTACAACATAAAGCGGCATTTGAATACAACGCACAAACGCATGAGCGACGCACGCGGCACGCATACAAAACGCACACAGCTCACATACAAAACGCATCGCACTAGAGCGCCGAGTTATTACTTCTAAGAATGTTGAATATATTTTCATAAGCCCTATAATTTCCCTAACGTGGTTAAAGATATTAGTCATCTTTTTATATGTCTTTTTCCTTATCTTTTGAAATATTGCGTGAATACGTATGACAGGATTTATGCTTTGTTCCGGGCCATACGACTAATTTGGCTTAAACGCTTGGTTCACATATTTTATGTGGTGTTTAATTCGAACAAAAATGTTATAGGTTATATTTAAAAGAAGACTGTTAAACTGTGTAATTTGAAATAGAAAACCTTTTAGTTGTTAATTTTCTAATAATTATCTAATAGCTATGCCAAACCAATAAATACATAATTGTTATGTCTAGACATTGAAATAGATACTTTTTAAATAAAAAAATGAGGTTATCAATTCGACACGTATTTTTGTTTGTTTATGTTATTGGTAATGAAACGAGCTGGTTGTTTGCCTGATGGTAAGCATAACGCCGGCCCATACCAATTGTAGTGCCACTCAGAACTTTAAAACACGAAGGTCTGCGCGGCACTGCAGTGCGCTCGTTACCCTGAGACTTTAGGGTATTAAGTCTCATAAGTCCAGTAATTTCACTGGCTACTTTGCTCATCAAACCGGAACACAGTAAAGCTTGCACATTACAGCTTAGCGACAGACTTCACGAGCAAAGCGGTGGTAACAACCCAGACGGACGCTCGCAGAATAGTTAGTCCTATAAATATTTGGCTTAAGTATACCTTCCATCTTACTCTAATCTGAATTAGCTATAATTTTTTTGTTTTTTTCAATTTCTAAGGAGCAGTACCTACCGTCATCGCCACTCAGATTTCAGCATAAAAAATACTTAAAATAAAATTGCCTGTAAAGAACACAACAACTAACAATTAGTTAACAATTAATTAATAAATATTTTGCTAATACCTTCCATCTTTCTCTAATCTTAATTAGCTATCGTTTTTTGTTTTTTCAATTTGTAAGGAGACTTGTACCGTCATCGCCTCTCAAAATTGAACATAAAAATACTTAAAATAAAATTGCCTGTAACGAACATAATCGCTAGTTCTAGGTAAACGAAAGCTACCTAAGATTATTATGCTAAATCTTAAAAGATTGCAAACTGAATAATTGCAACAGCAATTCTAGCCTTAAACCATCCGCCATGAAATTAAAATTTGCAAAAGGTTAACTGGAATTCCGCTTTGAGAACTATTTAAATTGGTCACACTCTGATTGTCCACTGACAATAATTGCTGATTTTTTAACTGATATATCAGATTATATTAACTTATGACTTGACAAGTAAAATCTTTGGAGATACGGCATGATGAAACAATTTAGAATTTTTCGCGAAAGTACTCCATCTATTGTATTGTTAATCGAGTGTTAAAAAACTAATTTTAAATACCCTACAAAAATGATGTTCGATACTCAAACAGCTGAACATATTTTCTTGAATCATAGCTAAGAACACTGTCGATCAATTCACCTTTCAAAGAAGAATAACTAAGTCAAAATCGGTCCATCCGTGTACGAGCTATAATGACATGTAGGACGTAGGTACACACGACTTATAACACAGAAGGGGTATTATATTTTTGCGTCGAGGGTCAAAAAGAAGTGATTCTTATTTTAGTCCGTTTTTTAAATATCTCCTAACATTATAATATGTAACTGTAAGTTTTAATAATTTTTTGTTCCTTGACAAACGAACTCTTTTGCTTTCATAAGTTTCCCATAACTATCCAAATCCTACCAAATTTTTCTAAACGGGTTTATTATCATTTTTTGTATAAAATTACTCATCGTTACTTAGCCGCGGCGTGCAAGCTACAATATACGAGAGCTAAGTAAGATCAAAATTTCAGAATAGACTTTACCACGATTAAGTAACAAAAATCTGGAGTTTTTTGATCAAATCTCTTGATAGTTGATGTTTGTTCCATTTGGTTGGAATACCTACAATGTAACATACCACAAAAGGGCGTTATCGTCAACAATTCAGCGTATGACCTCAACAGCTAACTATTGACTTACCCCGACGATAACTCAACATCGTGCTATATCAGACACGAAGCGAATAGGACGTGGACGAATGACTCCAGCACGCCTGACCAATGTACAGAAATGTTGTTATGACTGCATAGTTTAAAGAGAGGTTATGAAGTCATAGAACGAGGTGAAGATGCGTTTCTAATATTTTCGTAATTATGTTGAAAAATTCTTTGAAGTGATTAGAACAGCCTTTCTTCTTCTTCTTTGTCGTTTTCTTCATTACTGAAGGTCGTGCCTGCTCTGGAAGGCCTTGGTCGAGGAGCTGACTAGCTGCTTCCACACCACTCTGTCTTCGGCTTGTCTGAGAGCAGCAGTAACAGGGAGTCCCGTAATCTCCTTCACTATATCAGACCAGCGGTTAGGCAATCTGCCTCGAGGTCTTTTTCCATCTACTTTGCCTACAACAACCAGTTTATCGAGGTTATCAGAACAGCCTTTAAAGCCCTTTAATTGTTCCAAGTATCTAACATTTTTTATCACTATCTCGCCTGATCATCAGCGACAATGTGGCCGAAGATCGTCACGTCACTGTACCTAGGTTAGAAAGGGCTCTCAAGTGCAGCTCAATACACCAGTAGGTTCTTGGTGACAGATTTTAAAGTTCAGGGTGGTAGGTAGCTGGCGAGCACTTGGAAATGCTCTACCGTGCTATGGTTTCACCACGATTTCACAAAAAGCTCAGGCATGTAGGATTCAAACCAGAGTTTGACGGGTCAATCACCCCAACTGTAAAAAATGTAGTCTGAAAAAATCACAAGTTTTGTATCTATACCTATATTTGTTTCGTGTTTTAGTGTGAGGTCAATAACTACCTATCAATATAGGAGATTCTAGGCTTACTTATGTTGCATGTATGTATTACGTCATTATAATTATATACTAGCAGTTATTAATAATTTGGTATCATACTGGTAAAATTGTGATATTATAAATCCATACAGATAAATAAAATTGAAGTGTCTGTTTGTAATATCAAAATAACAGCTTTTTTACTGAACGCATATGAAAGTATATACGGTACCTATAACAAAACAACCATTTTTAAATTTTTTCTGTCTGTCTGTCTGTTTGTTCCGGGTAATCTCCGAAACGGCTGGTCCGATTTTGACGGGACTTTCACTGGCAGATAGCTGATGTTACAAGGAATAACATAGGTTACTTTAATTTTAGAAAAATAATTAGGGTTCCGGGCAAAAAAATAAAAACCATGTAATCCAAAATCTCCACGCGGGTGAAACCGCGGGGCAGCAACTAGTTCATAAATAGGTAAGGCTTTTGTAAGAACTTGATGCCAAATTTAAAATGGCACGCACCTGTACCTTACTCATCAATGAACTAATTCCTTCTAGTGATTACTATAATTAGTGATAGTCCTAGGTTAGTTACTAGTTACTACTGTTTTAGTAGTGACATTGATCAATATAGTTATATACAACGTTCGTGTCGTATCGCCCTTTAGTCCGTCACGGCGCACGCCGTCCGCGCTGGTGGTAGGTACAACATCATTTACGCTGAATTATGCTACGTTTGGAACGTGCCTAACTGCTAGACTACTACATTCTTGAAATATTTTACTTTTTGTATCTATGTATTTTTGTGTGACTATCTACAAAATACGCACGAATTCTAATTATTCAAAACCTTTGTTAGTGGGAGGACTAACTCTTCTGCGAGTGTCCGTCTGGGTTGTTACCACCGCTTTGCTCGTTAAGTCTGCCGCCAAGCAGTAATGTGCAAGCATTACTGTGTTCCGGTTTAATGAGTAGAGTAGCCAGTGAAATTACTGGGCTTATGAGACTTAATACCTAATGTGTCAGGGTAACGAGCGCACTGCAGTGCCGCGCAGGCCTTTGTGTTTCAAAGTTCTGGGTGGCACTGCAATTGTTATGGGCCGGCGTTATTCTTACCATTAGCTCGTCTAGACGAGCTAATGGTTTTTTTGTTTTTTTTTTTATTTGGTAACTAGTTACCAAATAAAAAAAAAACAAAAAACAAAAACCACCCTATAATTGGTATTTGGCACCTAGCTCAGTGGTACCACCCTCTCTCCTCCTCAATAATTACTACAATCTTGATTATTCACACACCTCTAACATTACAAGTAGGATAATAACAAGTAACCTTTAACTGTACTTGTAATAATACCTTGAATATTGCTGAATGCCACGCCCAGGCGAGTGTTGATTTTGAAATTGAAATACGATCTTTTTTTTATGTTATTTGGTTACGAGACGAGCTGGTCGTTTGCCTGATGGTAAGCATAACGCCGGCCCATAACATTTGCAGTGCAACCCAGAACTTTGAAACAAAAAGGCCTGCGCGGCACTGCAGTGCGCTCGTTACCCAGAGACATTAGGTATTAAGTCTCATAAGCCCAGTAATTTCACTGGATACTCTGCTCATCAAACCGGAACACAGTAATGCTTGCACACTACTGCTTGGAGGCAGACTTCACTCACAAAGCGGTGGTAACAACCCAGAAGGACACTCGCAGAAGAGTTAGTCCTCCCACTAACAAAGGCCTCTGATCTGATGGGCGAAGAACTCATTTGGAACTGTGATTGGCAGGGGAATACTTTTTAGATCTACCCTCGTGAATTTCATAACTATGAGTAGTCATTTTGTACCAGTCCAACTTATACAACGAAAGAAAAGGCCAAAAAACTCATCGGCATTCTTTTTTGCGTAAAATATGTATTAAATGTTTTCGAAAGTAACAATATTATGAAATAAATGCTAATACACCTACGAACAAGTAATAAGTCTTCATTCGTAGTAACACACTCACAGTAGCAAAAATGTTTTGTATCATAATCATTTAAAATGTGTATAAAAGATTTTGAAACTTTTAATGTATATGCAAGCATTTTCAGTTTTACTGTTATTGAAAAAATAAAAAAATATAATATGTGTATTCAATGCTCAATAGCAACAAAATCAACATAGCAGTCATAAATAATTATGTTTTTTATTGCTTCAACAATGCAATATTAAAGTTAACAATCACTGTCGTGAGAACAAGTGAGTGACCATCAGCGTTTGAAAAAGTTTATAATAATAATTAAGTTACATTTTAATAATTACATGAACAAAGATTAAGTCATCAAAGCTCCACCCACAAATATATTCGTGACCCGCCTCATTATATGTTTAACATGAATTATATTGTGTAGACATGAGATTACTGTGCACTTAACTTCAAGGTCAACAAAACTTATGTTTTAATTTAAATAAGAACAACGGACATATGATGGTAGCTCCATGATGAACTGTTTAGGTAATTATTAATTAAAATAAGCTATAATAGCTAATAAGCTATAATATATTTGTTAGTGGGAGGACTAACTCTTCTGCGAGTGTCCGTCTGGGTTGTTACCACCGCTTTGCTCGTGAAGTCTGCCGCCAAGCAGTAGTGTGCAAGCATTACTGTGTTCCGGTTTGATGAGCAGAGTATCCAGTGAAATTACTGGGCTTATGAGACTTAATACCTAATGTCTCAGGGTAACGAGCGCACTGCAGTGCCGCGCAGGCCTTTGTGTTTCAAAGTTCTGGGTGGCACTGCAATCGTTATGGGCCGGCGTTATGCTTACCATCAGGCAAACGACCAGCTCGTCTCGTTACCTAATAACATAAAAAAAAAAAAAAAAAAAAAATAATAATAATAATATGTCATAATGAAACACCAGTCAAGATGACACCCGGGAAGTGGCCACTGTTGGCTGTTGGCTGTGGCGCTGTTAGAGTCATTTATTTTAACTTTCATAAGTGCTCCTTAGGGGCCTATTTGAATAAAGCATTTTGAATTTGAATTTAAATTTTGAAAACCACCATCATGGTGTGATTTCACTACAAAGTTTTCTTGCACTAAAAGCTCAAACTCGTAAGATTATAATATTTGAACAATCGACCTTCAGATAACACTACTATTGAACAATCATAATCAAAATTCAAATCATAATTCACAAATATAATCCAAAATACCAAAAGAAAAATATAAACTGTTACATTTGCCACACGCCATTAAAAATACAATTGAAATACGCAAATAAAAATATAGTGAAATTTAGAACCTTCTTTTAAAGGTTAAACAAGTTAACAAAGATAGAGTTGTACCGTTGTAGGAAAAATATTTTTGAACTAGTTACTGCCAACGGTTTCACTCGTGCGGAGATTCCTACAAGAACCGTTGGTGCTTTTTTTCCGAGAAAATATTGTTCGTAATCGTAATGTAATTCGGCTTATAAACTAT
This sequence comes from Crocallis elinguaria, assembly GCA_907269065.1. NCBI lineage: Eukaryota > Metazoa > Arthropoda > Insecta > Lepidoptera > Geometridae > Crocallis > Crocallis elinguaria. The sequence continues at coordinate 901,984 of OU026079.1, read as the reverse complement.
ATATATGCAAAAAAACACGTCGGTCCGTTGGTTGGCTGCTGCATAAAAGATGAGCAACAAACACACTTTCGGATTTATAATAAATATGGATTACAATTTTTAGCTATTATTGTGCCGAACTTACAAAATAAAAATGCTAGACAAGATTGGTTATTTTCATCTACGAGTCTGTTTGTAATGTCAAAATAACAGCTTTATACCTAATGCATATGAAATTAACTACGGTACCTATAAGAAAACAACCACTTTTTAATTTTTTGCCTGTCTGTCTGCCTGTATGTTCCGGGTAATCTCCAAAACGGCTGGACCAATTTGATGGGACTTTCAATAACAGATAGCTGATGTTATAAGGAGTAACTTAGCATACTTTTATTTTAGAAAAGGAATAAAGGTTCCGCGCAAAAAAATAAAACCAATGAAATTCAATTTGAAATGAATCTGAATCCGCTGCTGCGCGCGGGTGAAACCGCGGGCAGCAGCTAGTTACTAAATAAATATCTAGTGTGTAAAAAATATCACCTATACATCCCTTGTTTAACAATCTACTATCGTTCCCTTAAATGCTTATTTACTTAGCAATTGTATCTCTAACAATGTCTTACCTTCAGCCATACTTGAGACTTACCGTAACACCTTTACTTGATAACAATCTACTTACAAAGTACAAACATTAAGTATGTTGCTGACCATCGATTTATTGCAAATTTTATCTTAACATGATCTACAAACACATTAAAAACCAAACCCATTCAATAAAAACATCTAACTTAAACATTATAGATAACACTGACTTGCCTTTTAGTATTCGCTTCCGGAGTTATCAAATAACATGTAGCATTGCACGTTATTCTTATCAGCAATTTTATCTTCATGAATAGTCTATCAAGCCTTTGAGTACACGAAGTGATGTCTATTTCAATAAAAATTATGACTGTATTCGTGCTGTTTATATGTAGTTTTACTTTATTTATCCAAATCATCAAAGCAGAGATAAAAATGAAAATTTTGTTTACAATTATTTTTATACATTTTAAAAACTATGGCTATTCATATTGGCAAGGTATTTTACAGTGCTCGCCTATTTAGCTAACACCCTCAAGGCGAAAATCTGCCGCCAAGCATTTAATGGTTCTAGTTGCCATGCTTGAGAACCAGTTCTTATCCTAGGTCTAGAATATTTCTTCAAAGCATTGGAATCATTGTAAAAAAATATTTTTTGAAAAAGAATGCCGTGACGAGTTTCTTGCCCTTCTTCTTGCTCGGCCTATACCACTTTGGAACGGGCACGGTGGGTTTCTGAATGGTTCGTTGACTTTGAGCACGGATTGGGTCTGTTGGTGTCTTTGTCATTTATTATGTTCTGATAAAGACAGCATTAATTTTAGTCTTTGATTCGGGTACACGAATGTTGCAGAGGCCCGCTGTTAGAGTCATTTATTTTAACTTTCATAAGTGCTCCTTTGGGGCCTATTTGAATAAAGCATTTTAAATTTGAATTTGCCAACCTATTCATATTCCCCGTACAAAACTCCGTAAAATACCCATAATAAATAAACGCTTACACACTCATACCCCCGCACTAGGATTCCCTGTGTCGCAGGTGGCATGGACATACACAGATACACATCACAAACATCCAAGACCCGAGAACAAACTTTATGCTTACACAAAATCTGCCCCGGCCGGGAATCGAACCCGGGACCCCTCGCCTTGCAGGCAGGGTTACTACCAACTTAGCTACATAATCCGTACTTTTCTTATATAAATGCGAAAGTGCGTTTGTACGTTTGTTGGTTTGTCCTTCTTTCACGCAGCAACGGATCGAAGTGATTTATGGCATAGATAAAGCTTATGGACCGGAGAGTAGGCTTTTTATCCCGGAAATACGCATGGTTTTTGTATGAACGGGTGAAACCACGGGCAGAAGCTAAATATAACTCAGGAAATGAATAATTTGTCAGGTAGGTACTTTGTCGTTTTGACGGTGTAATTTAAAACCCAAAGTTACCTATATTTTTTAAACTTAAAGCATTTAATGGCTTTGACAAGGACAGCTATGGAGGTTATTTTTTGTAGTAGCTCATTTCACTTGATTGCATAGCGTCCCATTAATAATGGCATATGTCAACATGCGTTGTATTATCATCAGCAGGAAGACATCAATAGTAGAATCTAACGATCGTGACGACCGTGGTGAGAAGTCCTTGGGCCGCTGTTATCAACTTATCACGTTTAAGTATCATATAGTTCGTTAACAGCGCGCCCCTAAAAACTTTTAGTAAAATTAATTTAATTTTAATAGAATTCTTACGCATAATTGTCCCATTTAAATGTTTTTAGATACTTCATCCCTGATAAAATAATTTTTTGTCACTTATTCTTCTACACATATAGAATACACTACTAGCTACTAAGAGACTAGCTTTTGCACGCGGTAAAAAGTAACCTATGTTACTCTCCGGTCCATAAACAATAACTATGCCAAAAATCACGTCGATCCATTGCTCCGTTACTGCGTGAAAGAAGGACAAACCAACAAAGCAACAAACACACCTTCGTATTTATAATATTAGTAGGATTCTTCATTGACATCCAATTGGCAATAATTTTTTATTTATTTTTTAGCTTTCAGTTCTAAATTGGATTTGTTGCCTATGTGCACCCTCACCTCGTCTTGCAGGGAATGCATCGAGTTTCCAATAAACCTGTATAAAAGCAACTATAACGTGTAACATAATAAGTAACAGATAATAAATAATAATTTATGCAGAGTTCCTCAAATAACAGTGATTTTATAACGCTACCACGCACTACTTAAAGTAACACTTCTATTCATAAAAATAACAGATATCACTTCAAAGGTCACAGTCACCTTAAGAACAGTATAATTTGTACCAATTTCGTATTAAAATAATGACCACTGAACAAAATCCAGTAATTGGTTCAATTGGTACAAGCTATAATCTAATCCGCATTAAATATTATCTCACACCTAATTTAATGTTATTTTTATGCCTATACTATAATTTTATTCCAATTTGTGAATGAAATTTGTAAGAGCGCTACATGACGCAATTTTGAAATAATTTAATATAAAAGATGCATGAAGCAATCAGAATATAGTGCTAAGTAAATTTTAATCTAAGGTTAATTGATAATTACTTAATATTATCTTTAATGGTTACTTGATTTTATTTTACGTCTTCAAAATTATCAAAGAAAAGATTAAAAAAATTATATTACATTTTGTTAAGTTTTTATAATCCTAAATGGTTGCCTAAATTGTGTTTGAAACTAGATGATGGTAGATAAAAATAATTCAAACCGACCAAGTCTAGCAGTTGTGTTCCACAAGGAAGCATACTTTGCCCATATCTATTCATCAAAGCAAACATTTTTTTCATTAGCCCACAGTCCCCATCAAACCTACAAAAAATACCAGAAAAACCTGTTAACACTGTAATCTTCAACCTAATATTAATTCATAGAACAAAAGATAACCTTGTAGGCACATTACAGCGCAACGGAACAAAGGAGTGCGTATAAATAAACATGCAACCGAGTGTACGATTTACATACAGTACACTGCAGGCCGAATGAAAAGCAAAGTATGTTGTCAAAGTGTTAGGAGTAGTGCATATTTATCAATTAATTAGTCATCAAGGATCGTATTCTAAGTAAAGAAAACTACGTCGGCAATACAAATGACTTTCGAATTTCCACGAAACCAAGAAAATAAACACAAAGAAGTAATCATAAAGTAAGTAGATTTAATCATACTTTTCATGGTTTGTGAGTCTTTTCTACCACAGATGTTAAATTTACGAGCCAACAAAAGGTTCGCTGAAAAACTATATTTCCTAAAAGTAAAAGGAACTGGAGATTTTAAGTAAGGTAGTTTAAATTACAATGTTTAAATAGCCATTGTTATAATATCACGCACACAAAACTCTTGGTTAAAAAGACATTCGACAAAGAGTGAATGATTCAGAAGATTTTTTTTTCGAACAATACTTCTTCTAGTCATTTGAGAACCCGTTTAAACTTTCACACAATCAAAATTGTACACGTCATCGCGAATTGCATTATAATTATGTAATAGTCACTTCAAAATGTTTATTTTTAATCTATACAAATAAATAAATTTGAAGTGTCTGTTTGTAATATCAAAATAACAGCTTTTTACCAAATGCATATGAAAGTATATACGGTACCTATAACAAAACAACCATTTTTAAAATTTGTGTCTGTCTGTCTGTTTGGTCCGGGTAATCTCCGAAACGGCCGGGCCGATTTTGACGGGACTTACACTGGCAGATAGCTGATGTTATAAGGAGTAACTTAGGCTACTTTTATTTTAGAAAAAGAATTAGGGTTCCGCGCAAAAAAATAAAAACCATGAAATCCAATATCTCCGCGCGGTTGAAACCGCTTACAGCAGCTAGTTTTAAATACGTTGTGATTGACAGCTACGAGTACCATTTTGTATTCCGTTTTAATTTTATGACAATGATTATTTAAGCATGCAGAAATATGAAACGAAAGACACACTTTCTGCTTTTCAAAATTAGATGCTACTGATCTTGCGCAACGGTGCATGACTTGCTTCGCTTGTTATACGAACAAAAATACGTCTAAACATATTCACGTACTCTGTTATACAATCACACATGATTATTATTTAATTAATGCATATTTCATCTTTATCACTATATTTTGACTAATTATTGTCTTCAACATTTATTTTGGTTTCAAAATTCGAAAGGGAATGGGAAGTTTTTTTTTTTATTTTATTTTTTTATTATTTTTTATTGCTAATAATTATGTTTAAAATTTAAGTTTTAGACACACATTAATTTTCCTACAGCCCTACACTTTAAATCACCCGTGGAGGCGTTTATCTGGTAACCTGTGTTGACTGCATCAAGCACTTGGCTTTTAATATGCTAATCCCTTTTAAATGTCACACAAATTTTAACATACAAACATAAAGTAGCTTTAGTTTTTTAGGCACTTGTATTACTTAATTCTTTTTTTTTACTTCAAAAATCTACTTTATTTTCTGTGTCAAATAGATCCTTTTTGAGACACTTTTACTAGCTTCACTTATAACTAATAGCAACCAATGTAATATTATCTTAGAAATCAATTTTAACCGACTTCTAATTATCACATCGAAATGTAACTTTCTATGTATATATGCAGTTCGGATGACAAAACTATAATTTGGTAGCATGGAGCTGATCTGATGATGGAGCTAGACGGTGGATAGTGGAATTCTTAAGTGGCTGCAAATATTTTAGAACTAAATTGTTTTAAGAATCGTCATAATAGTCGTAAAAAAGTAAAGTAAAATATCGTAAAAACTAAACTATACGTAAGTAATGTTATTTAAGAGCTCTTCAGGTAATAATACTGTGTAGGACTAGCTTAACTGTAAGGAGGCGTAGCTGCAAATTGTATTCTGTCATAACCAGATTGAAATGTTGATACCGGGCCGGAGTGACAGCGGCATTGCCAATACGATAGTAAAAAAGGTGTTGTGCTTATGATTACTATAGACGATCGACCAAGCTATCGTCTTAAATGTTTTATAAATGGAAAAGGACTTGTATAATTAGATAAAATATAGTATAATGCATGTCTTTGTTTCACTACGATACGTGTCAACATAATTGTTAGCATTAAAAACATCTAAAGCAAAAACCTTTTTGAAAAGAATGCCGACGAGTTTGATGTCCTTCTTCTTGATTGGATTCTACTTGGAAAGGGCATTTAGAGTCATTTATTTTAACGATCATGAGTGCTCTCCTGAGGTCCACGTGAAGAAATTATTTTGAATTTGTCCGTAAGAATGAAGACTATACGTAACTAGATTTATAAGTAAGTATTTTGCTTTTTGCGAGATCTTCAAGTATTTTAGTAAATACAGCAATACACATATATGTGTAAATGCTTTTGGGAAATATCTAGTCTGGGAGAGGAGAACACAAAACAGCTGGTATTCGGTAATACGGATGTAATTCGAATGAATCCTTAACCTACCCACTAGTGCACTAAATAAACAATTATGTCTATCTACCTGCATACACTACATCTTTCATGCTCAGCAATTTTAGGATATCAATAATTACATCTATTAAAATACAAACAACTTATACGTGGATTGCATTCGTAGATGCCAATGCCAAGAACGAAAAGATTAACAAATAGAAAGCATTCAACTATCTCTATTACAAAATGGATATACGAGTTCTAGACCGATCCATTATTGGCAGAGTCCATATATCAGCCGGTATGTAAATGATACCGAACTGAGCAAATAATGTAGAACTCTGGAGTCTGAAGATTACAAATGAACTGATTTGTTGGGAGCTGTGGGTCGTTTCAATTAAGGTGCAATATAAGAAATGAACATTAATACATACGGGTCGAACTACTCACTGTGTGAAAATTATTTTTATAAAAATAACTACATTAAGTAGCTACATCAAAAAGGTAACTTCTATGTTAAATTATTAATATACAACCATTTTCAATCATTGATTTTTGTGACACAATGTCAGTTTTCAAAAAATACCTCGATTTAGTTACGGAATCATAGAAAAACCAATTTTATTTTATTTATTTATCAACCCATTGTGACACTCAGAAGAGAAACGGCCTCCTTTTTAATTGACTTCCAAAACAGGAGGAGATTGGTCCCATACAAATTTCATCAAAACCGATTCAGTAGTATTGTCACTGAAGTCAGTTCGTCGCTAGCAATTTTTCTATCGCATTTTTAGAACGAAGACACACATTTATAAAAATAGCAGATGTTAAATTTACAACTCTAAAAAAACAACCACCTTATTCTACACTACGGGCAGCTCTCCAAGCATAACTGCTGCTATTCGGCCTTGATGTAATAAGATTCCCACAGCCAGTTTGACTCGTGGCCGGTTCCGAATCTAAATGACCTACATATCGACAGACAGCGTGCTTGGAGCTTTTGTAAAAATGTTGCTGTACTCTTCAGAGAATTCCTGGGTCGATAAGATCAATCGATATATAAACAAGAAGTTTTTAAACTGTCATTAATACTAATTTCAGAAATGGAATGATAAATTTTATGAAGCTGATGACTTTTTTCAAGTTCAAGCTCATTTTAAAATTCGAACCTTTGACATACGCATCAGCGGTCGGTCGTACTACCACTAACTAATTATTATTATTAGCATTTAAATCAAACTTTTACAAATGTTTTGGAAAAAAAAACATTAGCTATAAATTTAAACCATAATTTTTCTCATGCTGCTATTTTAACTTGTTTTCAGCATAAATAAAAACAATTTAAATTAACAAAACAAAGCCACCAAATCCTTCCTAGATGGCAGATATCTGTAGTGTTGCGCCACAGCCGATGCAGTTCGTGATCCAAGTAACCGTAATCGATATCCCCTTGAACCGTACTACTCGAAATAATCGACAACATCCTTCTCACTTCTAGTGTTTATGTTTTTTCAACGGCTAGTTTTGTTTCTTTTTGTTAATAGCCCGGTTACACAATAAATATATCTGTTTATTAGAGGTTCCTTTTTTATTTTAAACTAGCTTCTGCCCCGCTGTTTCACCCGCGTGGAGATATTGGATTTCATGGTTTTTATTTTTTTGCGCGGAACCCTAAACTTTTTCTAAAATTAAAGTAGCCTAAGTTACTCCCTGTAACATCAGCTATCTGCCAGTGAAAGTCCCGTCAAAATCGGTCCAGCCGTTTCGGAGACGAGGACGAAAATTTGAAAAATGGTTGTTTTGTCATAGGTACCGTACATACTTTCATATGCATTTGGTAAAAAGCTGTTATTTTGATATTACAAACAGACACTTCAATTTTATTTATTTATATAGATATAGATAAAAGTATGTAATCTAGTCTCTATCTCGTCTCGTCTTTCTACTTCTAAGTAGTAGAAAGGGTGATGATATCGCTTATAGCGATTTCTTTCAAACAACCAAAAGTATGGTAACACACTTCATTCATCTTTGACGCCTCGGTCAGACAGTCAATACTGTGTTAAAAAGTCTTGTAACAATATTTAATAAAATAATAGTCTAAAAGTGATTTATTTAATAAATGTTTATGTGGACTACTCTATAATAGTCAAGTGATAAGTTTTTATATTTGTGAGGCCAAAATAGTGCGAAAATTAAGCAAAATCAAAGAAAGTATTATTTCAACAAAATTTATTAATTTTTGTGTGGGTAAACTGTCACCCCTATAGTGCAGACCATCTTCACGGTTATGCGCTGTACTTAACCGCGAGAGTTGCGTGCACCGCGATCGTAACGAGTGCGGACCGGCTCAGTGTCGTTCTCGCCAAAGATTAATACCACAGAACGGTCGAGTACTCAAACTGTTTTTGTGTTGCTTCTGGGAGGCAATCGCAATAATAAATTATTGTAGAATTTACCTATTTATTTGGTTCACGTGATTGTCAACATGAAGTGCTCTGGCTGTATGAAGTCCGTGAAGGACCTGAGCTGTGCTACGTGCACGTCTTCTAACTGTGACAAAATGTTTTGTACATTATGCGTAAATGTATCTACTCTCTCCGCTGAACGAAAAAAGGTCTGGAAATGCCCCGCCTGCTGCGCTTTGCATAAAAAGGGGGGTGATAACAGCCTCACACCGGTTCGGCCTGGCCCAGAAAATGTCACCATTCGTAAGAAGATGGACTCTGCGGAAACCGAGCCAAGTCAGCCCCCTGATAGTGCATATTCCCAACAGAAGCCGGACTCTAAAAGCTCGGAACTAAGTAAGCTCACGGAACAGCTACGCTTGTTTACTGATGAATTCTCTTCAGTCAAAGGGAAACTGGATGAGGTGACTCAGTCTCTTTCCTATAACAATGCGAGACTGGACGACATGATGCTTAAGTGGATCGCCACTGAGGAGCGGCTGAAGTGTCTAGAAAAGCATGAATTCGAGGTGGAGTCCTTGAAAGCCACGGTGTCGCGGCTCCAGAATGAGCTACACTCACAAGCACAATTTAACCTCAAAAATGAGATTGAAATAGTTGGTATTCCGGAAAACAGCGGTGAAAATCTATACCATACCGTGATGGTGGCGGCTAAGAAGGTAGGGGTAGAGCTGGAGGATAGAGATTTGGACTGGGTCAGTCGTATAGGACCGCGTCGCCCTCCGGTGAGCACTCCCCTACCTGAGGATGGAGTCATAATACCGCGTCCAGTGGTGTTCCGGCTTCTCCGTCGCTCCAAGAGGGACCAATTTCTTAAGGCTGCCAAGCTTAGGAAAAATATCAGCAGTTCTGATCTGGAGGTAATCGGCGCTCCCCGCAGAGTCTATTTCAATGAGAGACTGACCAAAGAGAATAGGTTGTTATTTCGAAATGCCAGATCAAGAGCCAAACAACATGGATATGCCTTCTGCTGGTGTACTCAAGGTGCTATCTACATCAGACAACGTGAAGGAAAGACAGCGCTGCTCATTCAGTCACATAAAGAACTGGACCGTCTGCTTCCGCCTGCTCCTGTGGCTGCTGGTAGTTCATAATAAGTATATAACACAATACTCGAATGATGATCAGTTACTTTATCTGGCACTGTTTGGTCTTAGATATAATTGGTTATCAGTATATATTTTTAGCTTAAATCACAATATACTTACCATTATTATTTTTGGTTACACCATATGCACAGGCAACTTGTTTAGTTTAATAGTATTGATAGTATCGCGTGCCTTTTTCTTACATTTATTAATATTTCATAAACGTATGTATATCAATTATTCTTATTATCAGTGTATTTATGTTTCTAATCTAAACTATTCATGTAACGCTTTTGTATACGATATGATTAATCTAATTTGCTCTGTCTTCAAAATTATATTGAATGAACTGTTGCTCCTGGTATCTAGTGATAAATGCAGAAATATGATGTTTCCAAATATGTTTATTTTTTTGTATAAACTTACTAAACAAAAATGATGTTCACTAACGTTCTAGAATCAGAATTAGACTCGATAAAAATTAACTGCCAGGTTATATGTGACTCGTCTGCTTTAAAAGAAATTTTCACACCGGAGCATAATTTTAAACTTTTGTCGCTGAATATTAGGAGCATACAGAAAAACTTTGACACTCTCTTGGTGGCCCTCAAGCAGTTTGAAGTCCCGATTGATGTTTTGATTTTAACTGAGTGTTGGCTGTATGATTCTATAATTATCCCGCAGATACTTGGATACAACTCATTTAGAACTGAAAAGCTCACTAACCAGAATGGTGGTGTTGTAGCTTACGTTAGAGATGTTTGGAGCCCCTCAGTCTCAGAACCCCCCATAGATGATGCCGATTGTTTGGCAATTTGTATTCCTAAAGCCATTAACATTCTTGGTATTTATCGCTCTCCATCCGTCAGAAATTTAGAAAGGTTTCTCAATTGTTTGGGCATCTACATTGATAAAGTCAATGGGTTACCATTTGCACTTGCCGGAGACATGAATGTTAATATCATTGACACCTCGAGCACAATGAGTCTCGAATACCAGTGTTTTATGGCTGAACATGGACTTCTTCCAGCTATAACCCAACCCACCAGAGATGCGTCATGCATAGACCACATTTATGTTACAAAAATGGTTAATTGCAACACTGCAGTCGGTATTGTCTGTCAATTTGATATAACAGATCACTATCCAATTATAATTGGAATGAGTCTCCATAAACCCAAGCCCAATCGTCCAAATCGCTACATTATTAAACGGGACTTTGACTCTATTAAAACAGATCTTGCAAATGTGGATTGGTCAACTGTCACCAATATTAGTGATATTAATAAAGCTAACGAAGCTTTCACAAATCTGTTGTCGGGCATTATTAGCAATCACTCACAACAAATTATGATGAGCAGGGCTCAATATAATCTAAAGCCTTGGATAACTCCAGGTTTAATGCGTTGTATGCGACATCGTGATCGCTTACATTTACGCGCTAGGGAAGACCCTGATAATAAGATCCTTAAAACCAGTTACACACGATACCAAAATTTCTTTGTGGACCTATTGCGTAAACTTAAAACAGAGTATGAAGAAGGAGAACTTAAGGCAAATAGTAAAAACCCAAAAAAGCTGTGGCAATCTATAAAGGAAATCTGCAACCTAACTCACTATAATAGGGAACCTTCTGAATTACTTAAGTTACATGGCTGTCAGAACATGCAACAGTCCGTTGATTGTACCAATGAACACTTTTCTACAGTTGGTCAAAAGTTGGCAGCACCAATTCTTGCAAATATTAAAATGAGTGAATTGGAACTTGCCAGTGCGGTTAGGGTTAGCAATTCTCCGGTCGACTCGTTCTTTATGACTCCAACAGATCACGAAGAAGTCGAAAAACTCATAATAAACTTGCAAAGTGACAAAGCTCCTGGAATGGATGGTTTTGGTAACTTGCTCATTAAACACATTAAAAATGAGATAATAGTGCCTCTAACCTATATATTAAATTTGAGTATGTCTAGTGGAACTTTCCCTCATGATTGGAAAATTGCTTCAGTCTGCCCAATCCACAAAAATGGATCAAGGAATTTGGTTGACAATTACAGACCAATTTCTCTTCTTGGAACCTTTTCTAAATTACTTGAAAAGATTGTTAATAAACGTCTTGTCAGTTTCCTGGAATCTCATAACCTAATATCACCTAAACAATTCGGGTTTCGTAAGGGAAAATGCACGGAAGATGCTGTAACGCTACTTTCGACTACAGTGGCTTCACATCTCGACAGTAAAAATCGTTGTGTTGGCGTCTTCCTGGACCTGGCCAAGGCTTTCGACACTGTTTCCGTTCCCATATTACTTAGTAAGCTTGAAGGCTTGGGAATGCGTGGACTCTCATTAGACTGGTTTAGAAGCTATTTGACGGATCGTAGACAGTGTGTTAGAATTGGCCGGGTCACCAGCAGCGCACAACCTATTCGATTTGGCGTACCACAGGGTAGTATTCTCGGGCCCACACTATTTCTCTTGTATATCAATGATATTCACGATGTCCCTATAAAAAATGCTGATGTTTTATGTTATGCAGATGACACTGCGCTAATTTTCCATGGACCTACTTGGCCTACTGTGTTTTCCGCTGCTGAAAGAGGTATGGCGTTAATATATCTATGGCTACAGCAAAATCTCCTAACACTGAATATTAAAAAAACAATGTATTTATGTTTCCATAAGACTGCTGCGTCAGCCCCAGCCTCAGATTTAAAAATTAAAATTCATAACAATTTGTGTAATGGCCAACCTTGTTCTTGTGACCTATTAACACGCTGTGAAGTCGTAAAGTACTTGGGAGTTCATATAGATGAAAACCTTACTTTTAGAAAGCATATTGAGGCTCTTTCAGCTAGAATAAGAAAGGTCATAAATGTGATGCGTAATCTAAGATATGTGGCTTGCATAGACACGCTAAAATCAGTATACTACGCACTGTGTCAGTCTCTAATAGGCTATTGTATAACATGCTGGGGCAGTGCCGCTAAAACTTATATTATTCAAGCTGAAAGAGCGCAACGATCAGTACTGAAAACTATGTTAAAAAAGCCTTACAGGTATCCTACCACTGATCTGTATAAAGATGCTAATGTGCTCAGTGTGCGCCGACTCTTTATACTTAGAACATCTCTCAGCATACATAAATCTGTAATATCTTCTAGTGACTATGAGTTTATAACCAATCGTAGAGTTTATAGACTGACTACTCCATCCGTCAAAACTAAATTCTCTCAACGTCTTGGCGTTTTTGGAAAAATGTATGTCTACAATAAGGTTACCAAATACTGTGATATTAAAAACAAAAAAGTATGTGAAGCAAAAACCATAATATATAAATGGTTACTTGCTTTGACATATGACAAAACAGAAGAAATAATAAATATCGCTAATTAAAATATTGAAATTATAGTTTTTGAGAATTAGTTACTTTCAATTATGCATATATATTTATATATATTTTTTTTATTTATTTTTTTTTTTTTTTCTCTCTGTATCTTAATTTACCCACACATGAAGGTATGAGACCTTCACACACAGACCTTTACTCACACACCTCTTTGCTTCGTCAGGCTCTTATGAGACTGTTACTGGCAGAAGAGGCGTATGCACACCCTCACACACCTTCTCACGCACACTAGTAACACAAACCTAATTTTATTTTGTATGTTATATTTATTTATATATTTTTTTGAATTTTGTTTCTGTACCTTCATTTTCTTTTTTTTTTTTTATATTTCGGTTCTGGAATATTTTTTTATTACCTACTGTCTGCTGAGGAATTTCAATTGTTATTGTTTTTTCGGACTGGCTCTCTCGATACAGGCTTGCCTAGTGAGAGAACCGACGGGCAATTATTTTTAACCATAAACATGTCAACAAAAATATATAACGTGTCAATTTTCTTTAGATATTAAGTTACTGGTAGGATACGTCCTGCTATATACCTGTACAATATGTATTTTTTGTTGTAATAAACGTTTTTTCATTTTTTTTTTTTCATACAAAAAGTATGGTGGTATTGCATTTCCTAGTGTTCATCGGACTAGCTACCAATCTGAAGTTGAAAATCTGCCGCCAAGTCACAATCGGTTTGTTCCGGCAGCTGCTTGACAGCCAGTCCCAATCTATCTATAGCTTGTTTTTCAGCTTCAACCACAACAACACTAAAGTTTAGGTGACATAGTGGTTAAATTCCAATCCATTTACAGTAAACAAAAACTTATAAACAAGTTTCATGAAGTAATAAAATGTTTAAAATGATATCCTACTAATCCTACTATATTATAAATGCAAAAGTGTGTTTGTTGGTTTGTTGGTTTGTCCTTCTTTCACGCAGTAACGGAGCAACGGATCGACGTGAATTTTGGCATAGATATAGTTTATGGACCGGAAAGTAACCGAGGTTACTTTTTATCCCGGAAAAAGGCACGGTTCTTGTGGGAACGCGGGTGAAAACCGCGGGCAGAAGCTAGTAAACAAATATTTCAGATCACTCCAAAGGTTGGTAAATAACAATAACTATAGGTGGTACAGATTTATTAAGTCCAATCGATGCAGTTTACAAAATCTGTTCTGATTCCTCTGAAACTTCCATAAAAGGACACCACTAGGAAGCCACTAAACAAATGCTAAATTAGACATAACTGTTCACATTAGCATAGGTCAGAGCATTATGTAGCAGTTTATTAACATACCATCTTAATTGCTTCAGTTCTATAGGATAATAACTTGGTGTTGCCATAAATAGTGGCTAGCTTAGTCATTTACAGTTTTAGTTGGTCAGCTTGTTAAAGGTAGGTAAACTATCAGACTTACAGATAGTGCCAAAACGAAAAGGTCAACTTATTAATATCGATGGATAGAACATATTTTTAATATAAAATTTGAAATAAACAAACTAGACAAAACTGCATTCCAACAGCTTATTTATTTATTGAAATGCAGTTTATGTATCGCTTCTTTTGCCGTTTTAGTCTACATGGCTTTTTCATAACTTCGTTGGTTTTTTCTTTTTCTTAAAAAAATCTTTTTAACTTAGTTCTGCCATACTTAAAAATACTCATAATATCACACATTTTCATCATCATCATCATCATTTTATAAAATTAATGACGTAAAAAGTCCGAGTTACACAATGCTCCCATTTTTAAATAATTTCTACATAAAATTAATTAGTTAAAACTTTATAAAGCTAAACTAAAAAATATTTAATAAAATTAATATCATAAAAACTTAGAGTTACACCATGCTCCCATTTACTAAATAGTTTGTTAGTCAAATTATTTAGCTTTAAAATGAGAGGAAAAAACTTTGCTTCTTCGTTCATTATAAGAACTGCAAAGGAGTTGAACGCTTTACCGTCGTCTGTTTCCGGCTAAATATAACCTGGGTGTGTTCCAGTTAAGAGTGAATATGAGTAACTTACTGGATAAGCGGGCTGCACCTTCGACCAATTTTTATGGATCTTTGTGAATCTCCTGATGGAGAGACTGTGGTCAGGCGCTTCTTCGATCATAAATAAAAACAAAACAGTAATCGCCTAAAAACTCTTGAGAAAATTTATAGACCACTTCGTTTCTAAAAAATATCTTATGCTAAACAAGCGCCTTAGCATAGTATCCATTTATGGCATTTCTTGGAAACATATATCAAGCCAACCTGTGACCCGTGTGCAAAATCTTATCGAATCATAAATCGACTCCTATCGAGCCAGCTGCTATTTAAGGAGTTATTTGTTACTCTACATAATTATTAATATGTTGTCATGTCTATAGTTCTAAAGCACTGTGGACTCAGTATAAACTGTATCAGTAACTCTACGTCAACTCTAATTTTGTAACATAAAAGCCCAGTAATTTCACTGGCTACTCTGCTCATCAAACCGGGAACACAGTAATGCTTGCACACTACTGCTTGGCGGCAGATTTCACGAGCAAAGCGGTGGTAACAACCCAGACGGACACTCGCAGAAGAGTTAGTCCTCCCACTAACAGAGTACCCAACGTACTAAACATAATGCAAGCGTAGCTGTAGACGGAAGCTAGTATCACAAGATACTATATTTCTCAAGAATAGTGTAGCATTCTATTAGTGAAGGAATTTTAAGCCTTGTTCCAGTAGTTCCAGACATTAGTGGTGACAAACCAAACTTACAACAAACTCAGGTAGAGTTTGTTGTAAGTTTGGTTTGTCACCACTTATATTAGTACACTTTGATGCTTATAAAATGAGTACAGTTTCAATTCAATTTATTTGATGTACTTAGGCACAAAGTACACTTATGATAGCCGGGACAAACAAAATACAATGAGTAGGTATTCGTTATCAAAGGTTTATAAAACTTCGATAGTAATCAAATTGAATACTAAAAAAGTAACCAATGAAACTGGGAATCGATAGATAATATCGATGACAGTGGATAATAAGCACCATAAAAGTAACCACAAGTTTTATTAAATTAAATTTACAAAAAATTAATCATTTCATTTCAAGGTATAACATATTATTTATTTCTTCATAACATTCTATAACATTTATTTATTTCTTCGAACCTACTACAGAGAATCCTTATCAAGACCACCCAAACTACACATGCATTTCTATGTATTGTATTATTTTTAAGTTGTAGGTACCTATTGTAATTTTTATTTATTTTTATTTCTATTCTATTCTATTTGTAAGAAATGTATGGGTTTTTTATGCCTGAAAATAAAGGATTATTATTATTATTATTAAATCAACTGTGGGAAATGAAGGCATGACGCAACTGCAGATCGACTGCAACCGACTGCACAACGACAGTATCATTCGATACCAGATTTATTGCTTACTTCTTCATAAGCACAGGCGCCAGGAGCAACCACTTTATTAAACGCAGTTTTATTTCCAAAATGAGCTTTATTGCTATGACAATAAGCTTTTTAATGCTACTTAGTGATTGGCAGATAAAAGTAACCCATAATACTAAGCCTTAAAATTCAAAATGATAAAATTGACTCGGTAGAGGTGTAGGGCGGGTTAGAGTATTAGTGTCATTTAAAAATGTACTTTATTACATTAGGATTTATGTTATAAAATTGAATGTATGTACAAATGTTGCATTTCTGAGAACACAAAGGATGTCCATAGGTAAAGTATGGTTTGAGGAAAGTCGATAATATCTATTTTGAGAACTGTTAGTTTTATGTACGTGTCAATGTTAGATTGATTAGGCTGTGTCACTGGTATGCAAGGTTGGCTATTTTCCAAGTAAATTGGTAAAGAGGAAAATATTTTTGCATGTACTTACACAATACTTACATAACCTCGCTGATGAGAACGATAGAACGATTCAGCTAGCTAGTATTTCTGATATTAGTATCTAAAAGTATCTTAACAAAAAATTGCTTTTAAAAAAGCAATAAGCGAAAATATATGGAATGTCATCGTCCATATTTCCATCCCTAAGGGATACATTTTTTTTATAAAATTCGTTAATGGACCACCCCTGACATAATTATACTCTACACTTATGACAAAATAATCATTTAAATCAGTTGCCGAATGGGCGGAGAAATAGAGTAACATCGCCACAAAGAAAATAGAGAAGAATTGAAAACCTCCTCCTTTTTTGAAATAGGTTAAAAAGAAATCAACTCAAAATACTCTAACACCAGCCTTGAGAAGTTAACCACAATACCGAATCTTAAATTAACGTTGATTTACAGATTTATCGCTAAAATCTATATCTTCCGGTCTACCTTATGCAGGCCTTAGACGCTCAAGCAAACGTACGTTTGCTTGTCAGAATAACAACGCTTTTGCGTCAAGCGCGGATTTCGTGGTGCCCCTTAAATAACTAGCTTCTGCCTGTGGCTTCGCACGCGTGGAATCAGGATAAAATGTAGCTTCCTATTAGAAAAGAATATTTATAATCAGCCCAGTAGCACCAGTATTTAGAATATTATAGTATTTATTCAGACTATTCAAGAAGGATATGAAAGCAATGTAGACTTCGTACCCAACTTAAGCTTAAGTACTGTGTATAAGGACCGTGTGACATTTAAGTAGCCAACAGAATTAGAAAGGCGTAAAACGACATAATTGATCACTAGCTCATTAGCTAGCGGACGGTGACATTTAGGAAATCGTTCAGTGGTGACTAGGTTGATATTAAGGTTGATATTAAATTTGTCGGTGCAGGGAGGTTTTGAATTTGATCGAATAATTAGAAACACGGCAAAGCGTCCTCGATACGTTAACGATATTCCACCAATCATAATCATCAGCCGGAAGACATGCACTGCTGAACATAGGCCTCCCCCATAGAACGCCACTTGGATCGGCTACTCACCTCTTGCATGAACGGTTCTCTGCTGTACCTACACTGTCTTCTGGATCGTGGTCGCCACTCGAGAACCTTTCTTCTCCATCTGGGGTTGGTTCTGCGATGTGGGCTTCCCATTATAATTTCAACTTGCTAACTTATAGAGCTATTTCAGGATCCTTCGTTCTCCTGCGGATCTCTTCATTCCAGATATTATCTTGAAATTCCACAGAGATTCCACCTACCCTTTACTTATTTAT
This sequence comes from Crocallis elinguaria, assembly GCA_907269065.1. Classification (NCBI taxonomy): domain Eukaryota; kingdom Metazoa; phylum Arthropoda; class Insecta; order Lepidoptera; family Geometridae; genus Crocallis; species Crocallis elinguaria. The sequence continues at coordinate 883,872 of OU026079.1, read as the reverse complement.
ATTCTTATATACATCTTCTTTTACAGCCCGCTTTAAGCACGCCGTCTTTGAAGTTTTTGTTAGATTTACTAGCGTAACGATATAGTTAAGCGCTTCCTAGCATGACTGATTGAATGACAAAGTGGTACTCGTTCTGTTAGTGGGTCGTCGATAGCATTACACACAACAATGAGCATCGAGAGTGGTTATGTGGGATAGGCGGCGGCTTTCCATAACTACTGCATGTGAGAACTTGGGCTTTTATTACTTTATTTGTTATATAAAATTAAAGTGTTGCCGAGCGGGAACTTGTGCGACTTCAATCCGACGCACTATGGTTCGAATCTCGACCCCAAAGGCTCCGCACCCATTGGTCCCACTAACTTAATATGTGTAATGACTTATATCAAGTTATTTGCGGATCTATTACTTTTTTTTATGCATGTGTAAAACTGTAATGTTGTGTGATTCCCTGAAATAAATGTATTATCTTTCTTTTCTTTCTTTATTTCTTACTCTAAAATGGTGAAGGAAAACACCAAGAACCATAAAATTCGAGGACATATAACATCCACCCAGATGCACTGGGCCCGCTTGGTGAATTATGACCCAGCATACCTACTCTCTCTTTTTGAGAGAAAGCCGGTATCCCAGCAGTGGGAGCGTAAGAGGCTGATAATGAATAATGTTTTTTTGTTGATAGGTTTGACGACTAATATCAACTTCAAGGCGATAAATACCTAGGCAAGCCTTAAGAATTGATTTACTATCACTTATTTCTTTTAAAAGTCGTATATAATCTTGAAGTAGAATACAAAGACGTTACGAGTTTTGTAACGGCTGTACAATTATATGAACTAACTTAATATAAGTGATGCCTAATTAGCTTCTTAGTTTATGAAGTTGCGATATGCACATGTATCTGATTTCATGGTCCAAATATAAAGCGCTCAATAAAACCGGACGTGACGGATCGACGGATACATCCGTACATACAAAGTCGTACAAAGGTATTATAAAACACTATGAATAACTGAAACAAATAGTGAGTGACACCTTTTTAACCGACATCCAAAAAAGGAGGAGGTTATCAATTCGTCGGGTTTTTTTTTGTTTGTTACCTAAGAGCTCGGTCATTTATAAACTGATTTGGAAAATTCTTTTTTTATTTGAAAGGATATACTTTCAGATTGGTCCCATAGAAATTTCATCAAAATCGGTTCAGTAGTTTGTCACTGAAGTCGTTTCGTCGCTTTTTTAAAGCAATTTTCTAAATACTTATTTAAAGTTTTTTTTTTTGTTTTTTGTTTTTCTAAAAGAACTATGACTATTGTCAAAATTAAAAACAAAACTGTTACAACTCTTTTTAAAATATTTATCACAAATCATGTCATCATGTCGATTTTATACAAATGAAAAAACTGTTTAGTTCTAAATAATTAATATTACTTTCACATTACTTTTATTAATCAGTAATTAACAATTTGAAATGAGAATAATATATAATTTAATGAATACAGACTAAATATTTGCACACCTAACGGTGAATATGGCGATCATATGATAATTTGTTAACCTACTAGCCCATATTTATGCAAATAAATTAATTTGGATTTGAACAAGATAAGGTCATCTATCTGGTACTCCCATGGCTAGCTACAACCCTTAAGTTGAAAATCTATCGCCTAAATCTGTGTTACATCAGCTGCATTTGAAACGTAGTCCTGATTGCTCTACATTTAGCGTGTTCACCATCTTCTACCGACCACATAGTCGCATAAGATGAAATGAGATCTAGAATTCAAAAGTTAAAGCATCGAAAAAAAATGTATTGTAGCAAAAACCTAGGCTTAGTAATTCGCTGTCTTCAAACACATCGAGATACTGGTCAATTGCTAAAATATCTAATCAACAAGGCGAACAACAAAATATAATATATTTTATTGTGTCGCGATTAAAATACATGCGTTAGACCCATACAGTACTTTAATGTTATTCAATTATCTTAATTTTTTATTAGTCAGTCAATAAATAACAGCGTTTCCGTTCATAATAACATTTAAAAAACACAACACCGGATATTGCTGCCAATGGACAACATTATTTTCAAGACATATGACCGCAACTTTCTTACTAAAAAAATTGCTTTAAAAAGGCTACGAACCGACTTCAGTGACAAACTACAAAACCGATTTTGTTGAAATTTCTATGGGACCAATCTGAAAGTATATACTTTCAAATAAAAAAGATTTTTCCAAATCAGTTTATAAATGACAGAGATCTGAGGTATGTTTGTATTATAATGATCACTGAAGACACTTAGTGATTTACTAGTTACTTCCTACTATAGTCACAGCACCTTGTTGATTTCACCAAGTATATTCAATGCTTGACCATTACTTTGTTTCATTGCACTATTAGTAGTTGCGCATGAGATTCCGGGTCAAATGATGATACTTGCAGCCCTTACAGATGTATACTTGATGGCCACCCACGCCACGACCAAGGTTTTTGCTAAAATTAGTTTTGGTAACGAGACGAGCTGGTCGTTTGCCTGATGGTAAGCATAACGCCGGCCCATAACAATTGCAGTGCCACCCAGAACTTTGAAACACAAAGGCCTGCACGGCACTGCAGTGCGCTCGTTACCCTGAGAAATTAGTTACAAGTCTCATAAGCCCAGTAATTTCACTGGCTACTCTGCTCATCAAACCGGAACACAGTAATGCTTGCACACCACTGCTTGGCGGCAGACTTCACTCACAAAGTGGTGTTAACAACCCCGACGGACACTCGCAGAAGAGTTAGTCCTACCACTAACAAAACTCTTCTTCTTACTACTACATTCTTGCTCACTCACTGTATTACCCTGTATAGTATCATAGTGATTCTAATATGACTCTATTGTTTCCTCTCTGTCTAAAATCGTGCGTTCATTCTCACCATGCATCCGCGCTCGTCTATTGTTATTCATAATTTTGTGTTATGGCTACAATTGTGACTGCTGTGTCACCATCCGTCGCTTTCTCCGGAACCACAAAAACGTAGTAACTACATAAACTACATTTACTTATATTTCTATGACCGGAACCCTTTCACGTAACTGGGGCTTTTTACGTAATTTTAGGAAATATCTCGTACGGAAATCTGGAAAAGTTCAATTTTAAAATTGTCTGTTGGATGTGTGTGAAATTTATCTTAACAGAAAAGTAAATTCAATTCAAATAACTATATTTTTAGATGCCTGTATCACAATGAGAAAGAAAGAAAAGAGAAGACTTGGTTGTATTGATGCTTAAGTGTCATTCAAAGGCAAGGTACAATAACGATTTCAAAATGCTTTATTCATATAAGCCCCATTTAATAATTTAGACTCTATTGTTGGATCGTTGCATGAGTTTGTCTTTATATCACAAATACCTGCACTTTTTACAAGAACTTTGTAGTCGTAGCCAAAATTTTGTTGGTGTAGATCTTACCTGAAAATAAAAGAGGACATTGGTTAAAACATGGTCAATACTCTTGCAAACAATAAAGTAATAGTTTTAGATGCTGACAAAAGCCACAAAAATATCATAGTGTCCCACGTCATCGCCTATCATACAGATTCAGAACTACGAATCTCTGTATTTTGGGAATAAGAAATTCAAGAGGAATGGCGTTCTATGGGGGAGGCCTTTGTTCAGCAGTGGAAATCTTCCGGATGACGACCTTAGGTGACGGTCCAACAACACCCTGACACGGAAAAAATATTTGGCTTTTTTCTGTGCACATAATTTTACCTTTGGGGATTACCTTTGGATGCCATAGAAGGTCTATTGACCTAACCATATTGTGTTCAATACTGACCAAACCTCAACTAGGAAACTAAAACTGTGACATAAAATTCGCTCAAAGATTGCAGTCAATTCTGATTGTTGATATTTAAAGCACAAAATAAGAATAGTCATATTCTTTTGACCACCGCAGACAAATACTCTCACGAACACACTCTGTCATCGCTTTAAACTTATGCAAATTCGAACACTGAAATAACTGCACGTTCATAATATCAGAGCATAATATCGGCATATTAACGACATGCAAATTCCAGAACGTTCTGACGCTATTGTGACATTCGTAACGCAAGGGCTGCGTGGGCGGACGAATGCTGTCGCGAGTGTACGGTGCAGCTTATTTGGTTGATTAGTTCGGCTGTTGAGAGATGATAAATTATTTATTTATGTGGGATGCTGTTGACGCAAATTTGAAACTGCTTGGTTAAGCAGTAAGGTTTAATTTCATGGCGGTTATTGTCATTTCTCAGAGGAAATACTTAGGCTGAGATTCAGAGACGAATCTAAGCGTGGACTCACGCTTCACGCTTCACGCTTCCAGGCGTCAAAATTCTATACAGTTTTGACATATGGAAGCCAAAGTCTACGCTTAGAATCGTCTCTGAATCTTAGCCTTAGACTGCTAAATTAAGAGTAGAATATTAAGAAAATAATCGGAATATAATGCTCGGGGTGGAATCGGAGCTGTTCTAAACCGATATACTTTTCGTTACGCAACATTTAAACTGTTCAGTACTTGGATAGCAACTTCTAGCGGCATTGAAATGAGTTTTCTCATTTTAAACTCGTTTTGGTTTTCTTTATCATAGGTAAGCAATAGTCATCAATTTGGAGGCCTTCAGGCCGCGGGTATCTGTCCATTATCCCGGAATTTTCAAAATATGAGATGCACCTACACATGTATAACCTAAAATGGGAACTCAAGAGTGACTGGTGGATCACACATGTAGGTGTAAAACTACCAGCCGTAATCGGCTTTGAACTTCAAAATTAATTAATTACTAGCAAAGATATCTGTACACGTTGGTAGTTATTTGCAACAGAATATCTCAATGAGATCAATCGAATTAAGTAATCCATTGAGCCCGTCTATCAAAGTCTAAATTGATAGCAACTAGCTTTAGATTTAACGAGCTTGTAAAAATGTCAGTTTTTATGATAGTGAAGAAATTGAGCCAATGATTAATGTGTCAGTTAGGCATAGGATCTTATCAGTTAGAAATGCGATAAGAAAAATGTCAGTATCACACAACTTTCGATGTATACTTACACATTTTTTGTCCATAATAATAAATCCATACTTATATAATAAATGCGAAAGTGTGATTGTACGTTTGTTGGTTTGTTCTTCTTTCACGCAGCAACAGAGCAACGGATCGACGTGATTTTTGGCATAGATATAGTTTAGGGACCGGAGAGTAATATAGGCTACTTTTTATCCCGGAAAAATGTTTGGTTCGTGTGGGAACGCGGGTGTAAACTAATAAAATAAATAACTTTTTTTTTACCCAAATTCCCAAAATTTCCCTAATGTTTTTCCCTAAAAACCTTATTCGAACTATTATGATCATTTTTAAACATAATTATCTAAATCATCCCAGCCATTCTTAAGGCGTGCGCTTACCGACGTATATCATTTTTTTTAGACTTATTGTAACTTTATTGGTGAGGTCTTAAGATTGTCTTGCGCAATAAACAACATCAAGCCCCAAGCCACAAGAACGCGTGCGTAAACCTTTTTTAAAGAATGCGTAAAAAGTAATGGTAAACGGCGTAAATTGACGTAATGGGTTTCTGGTCCGTTCTCGAATCGAGAGCACGAAGCCGTGGTCACATTTTTTCAATCATAATTACTTAAACTTGACTTTAAAAACTGAAACAATCTTGTTAAAATGTTTTGAAACTGCTGCTATTGTGTTTTTTCTGACCTTCCTCAATATACAGGTTCTTATTTTTCCTACGAGTTCATCATGCTCTGGATCTGGAACCAAATGAATAAACGCCCAAAGATCACATAAAATATGGACTTTGACCCCTAAGGAGGTCGCCTTATATCTGGGGAACTACTAGGCAATTATTGATGGTAACCATAATCTCTGCCCATAACAATTGCTGTGCCATCCAGAACTTAAAATCACAAAATCCTGCATGACGTTGCAGTGTGCTCGTTACCTTACTCGATTGTGGTCAAATAGCAGGCAGTATTTGACCACCTGATCTTATGCAACGATGTGGTCAAAAATGGAATACATGCATAAAGGTGCAAAATGGAGGATAAAATTTCATATCGCGATATTTTCGTCGAAATTCCCGCTTTTATAAAAGCATTTTTTACTCTTGATATTGGTGTTGATTCTGGCATCACAAACCTTAAACTAAATTAATTTTCGCTTCTCTCTCTTTCCAATAAAAAACACGGGGAAGGGATGGAAGATGTTTGACAGATCCAAATTTAGTTTTAGAGCTGTCAAATATCTCCCATCCTTGACAAATTAGACAACTTTATTTTTATGTTATTTGGTAACGATACGAGCTGGTCTTTTGCCTGATGGTAAGCATAACGCCGGCCCATAACAATTAGACAACTAGACAAAGACTTGAAAAAATATAAAATAAAAGATACTTACTATTAAATTTTTCAAAACAAGTAACGAAATAACCTTCAAAATAAGTGTTCCAAAACAATAAAGCCGTAAAGGCTTGACCTGCCACCCACCGGCCAATTAGCACCGAACTCATGCGCACAATCAAACGCTAACTATTACCACAGGACGGTAACGTCGCATGCTAATCGCGATATGACGACCCGCCCTTGCGAAACTGACTTGCGTACGCGCACTTGATACATCACAGGCCCGTAATTATATACTGCAAGGCCTATACACTATGCATTTTCCAATAAAACCAAACTAAACTTGACTTTGACTAGCTGTGCCCTGTGGTTTCGCCCACGTAATAAAAGTAGCCTACGGTATAACATCAGCAAACTGCCAGTGAAATTCCCGTCCAAATCGGTTTAGCCATATTGGAGATTAGCCGGAACAAACAGACAGACCGACAGACAGACAGACAAACAAAATTTTTAATAATTTTGTCTTTGCTATAAATGCCGTATAAACTTTCATAATAATTTCAGCTGAGAATTTTACCCACCTAAAATCTTTGGCTCTGCGTGTTTTTCTTGTTGTTTTAGATGTTATTTTACGTTTTTTCTGCTCTGGAGTTAATTACTAAGCTTAAGAGGCTGTAAATTTAAAGTTCCTTTACTAAAAGCCTCACATTATACCAGGACATTACATTCAAATTTCTGTAAGGCACAACTGATATGGGCCGACGTTACGCGTACATTAGACATCACGAGAGTGTCAGGAGGGCTATTATTACAGAGCGGTCGGTGCATGCTAATCGCAAATGGTAGGCACTTGCAACACGGTTCATCCTTGCGAAACTGTTGCCATAACAGTAGCGTAGCTGTTTTGATGCACTGTTTGTTTGTACATACAATATTAACTACTAAGAATCTTCGAATTAATGAGGTTTAGATCTGTCAACAATTCAGGCAGACAACACAGCACATTGACATCTTTGTTCAGCCGCCTGTTGAGCTAGACAGTGTCTAAAGATAAACGTTTAAAATGATTAGAAATGTCACAACAGAATGGAGTTAGGCAACGTAGAGACACTACTTAAATCAAGATTTGGGCAAAAAGCGACTAAAGATTGTTTAGAAGTTAAACGCTGTTTAGAAGTTAAACGCTGTTTAGAACAAGTATAGGGTGTGTTTAATTTTTTTGTGGTACCGGGAGAGTTTTGTTTCACCGAATTAGATGGATTTGAAGCAATGATGGCTCTGCCGTCGATCTGTCGATGGTTCAAATCCTTCAATGAGCTCGAGTTTTAGTGAAGGAAAATATCGAGATGCGACCACACCACGGCGGTAGTGGTCTTATAGCCTAGCTACTGCCCTCAGGTTGAAAATTAGTCACCAAAAACTTATCAATGTATTAAAATTGTTAATGTACAAGCTGCTGCCCGCGGTTTCACCCGCGTGGAGATATTTAATTTCATGGTTTTTATTTTTTTTGCGCGGAACTCTAATTCTTTTTCTAAAATATAAGTAAGTTACTACCTGTAACATTAGCTATCTACCAGTGAAAGTCCCGTCAAAATCGGCCCATCCGTTTCGGAGATTACTCGGAACAAACAGACAGACAGACAGACAAAAATTTTAAAAATGGTTGTTTTGTTATAGTTACCGTATATACTTTCATATGCATTTAGAAAGAAAGAAAGAAAGAAAGAAAGAAAAATCATTTATTTGACGCACAAAGATTAAAGTAATATTGGAACAAAACATTAATTCATTTATAAATTGTACGGCGCCAAAAGGGATTTATCTCAGCACATGAGTCAAGTGCCCAAAAACACTTGACGCTGGTATTCTGATAAACCCCCGCAGGTGATGTTACAAGGTGCAGATAATTAATACAGATAGAGCATAAAACATTGAAAAACATACAATAAAAAAGAAAGTACTTATAATAATAAATTATATGTAGATAATACATAATAAATTAACTATATCTATAATTTTATATAATAATATACATACAAAAGTACAATATACAACATTTAGTAAAAAGCTGTTATATTGATATTACAAACAGACACTTCAATTTTATTTAGTTGTATGTATAGAATAGATAGTCGATTTTGAGGGACAATTCCCAGTCTATGTCTAGTGTTTTTATCACCATCGACTACATCACAACAAAAGATCAGCAGAGGTCAGTCAATAACCTATCGAGGAAAATCTATTTTCATTAGTTTCCAAGTTAGCGGATACCTATCTACCTATCGACCGTTGAATCATGCTTCGAGTCTCCTTTGTTTATTTGTCCAACTCGACCTCAAAACAAGCGCTTAAAGTTATGAAACTCTTACATTTATTAAATAACTGAAACTTCACACCGAATACATAATTCCAAAGGTATCCGAGGTCGTGACATTCAATGTCAAATTATCGTGTATAAAAACTGAGATAAATGTAAAAACAATAGGCTAGTTAGTGTCTTATCAGTTGGGTACTAATTGAAGCATTGTGCTTCAATGGATAAAGAGATGAATGAATGGTGAGATCCTTCGAGGAATCCATTATACAATAACTATTTATAGCTTTTCAGGTCATTGTAGGGTTAATGGCTGTGAATAAGATTGTGCAGCTTGTTATAACGTCAGTGATTCATTCATTGGAAATAGGTTATTAAAATATATCTTCATAATCGATATATGAATCACTGAAGAAGCGCAGGATATTACGTTCAGTGGTGTGGACACTTACCATATCATCAAGTGAGATTGTAAAAATTGGCGCATATTTTGATATGATTAACAACTTAGCGGCTCAGTAGTTAATTTGGTAGTAGCCCTGCCTGCAAAGCGAGGAGCCCTAGGCTCTATCCCCGCCGGCCGGGTCAAACTTTATCTATACTCTATACATACAAATAAATAAAATTGAAGTGTCTATTTGTAATATCAAAATAACAGCTTTTTACTAAATGCATATGAATGTATATACGGTACCTATAACAAAAACACAATTATTAAAATGTTTGTCTGTCTTTCTGTCTGTCTGTCTGTTTGTTCCGGGTAATCTCCGAAACGACTGGACCGATTTTGACGTGACTTTCACTGGCAGATAGCTGAGTTTAAAAGGATTAACTTAGGCTATTTTCATTTTAAAAAAAGAATTAGGGTTCCGCGCAAAAAAATAAAACTCATAAAATCCAATATCTCCGCGCGGGTAAAACCGCGGGCAGCAGCTGCTAGTATGATAATAAAGTTTGTCCTCGGTTCTTGAATGTTTGTGCTGAGTATCTATAATTATATGTGTCCAATGGACACTGTCCATGCTTCCTGCGACAAAGGGGCATGCGTATGTAGGGGTACTGGTGCGTAAGCTTTATTTATTTATTTACCGGGGTCGTTGAAACTTTTTTCTATCAGTCCAACGCTTTGATTTTGATGATTCTAATACTGCTTTTACCACAAATCTAATTGAACATCTGTATCAAGCAGTCCAAGGACACTTATTTGCCATTCAATCGTGCTAGACTGAGTTCTTGTACAACAACATTTCATTGTTGTTCAAATTTGGCATGTAATCTTCTGTAACGTAGAAACAACAATTAAGTGTTGTAACTAATTTACATTGGCATAAAATTTACTCATTAATATTCATTAGCGCAGTTTAGAAAGTTTAAATTAGCTAATAACATCAAAACGCTGTACATTTGTGGAATATTGGATTAGTGTCATTTTCATTTTAGCCTCTTACGCTCCCACTGCTGGGATACCGGCCTTCTCTCAGAGAGAGGTATGGGCCATAACCCACCACGCGGGCCCAGTTCGGCTTAGTGGATGTCACATAATATGTTAACATTTGGTTACTATAAACATGACCATTAAAGTTTAGTGTTTATCGAAACAAAACTTTATAGTCTGTTGTAATTCGATACTAACTTTTATATCAAACGGTGTGGTGAGATAAATAACATAAAATAGTCTGTTATGCTAATAAAATAACTCAATTTCCAGCATTCAGATCGACTTGCGAACACAAGGTGTGTCCACGCGTAGGCGGCTGACGCAAGCAAATTGCTCAGCAGCTCCTGTGCGAACTAACTAGATCAACAAGATTGCATCTATAGTGATTGAGAGCGGATAAACGTTTAATGAGGCTTAATGAGGTACATTAAAGGCCTGGTCTGTACGGACAACAGGTCTGTGGGTAAACTGTCTTTCGTTTGAATCTGAATTACATAATCCCGCGCCGTTTGAGTTGTGTGATCGTTATGCTTAGAAAAGAAATTACTTTTTAAAAAGCTGAAACTCGCCTTCTGTGCCTTTCACAGTGCCTTTGGTTTGGTTAAATTTATATGAGATTAATTAGACCTTCCAGTATGCAAATTGGCTAAAAGTTGTGTAACGTTAAAAATAGGGTGGGGGTGCTGTGGTATGTACGTTACAAGAGATAAGGCCCAATGTTGCAAAATGGAGTTTTAGAAATTTCGTGACTGAGTGGGAAATTCGTGACTGAGTTGGAAACTTGGTAGAATATTATTGTCCCATCCGAAAGAGCACGGAAAAACTCAATGTTACATACATTTGAAGCCCTATTTCAAATTCAGTATTTATGAGATATCAATGAAGTTACCTAGATAGTATTCAGTGGACAGCAATGTCCCTTTTGCTCAAGGACCGTCCGTTTTGGCTGGCTAATGGGGTTGTATTGTGGAGAGAAAATAAACTAGATTATTCCCAACAATAACATATATTACATAAACCATTCAAAATATTCATGAACCAAAAATAAATCAATATTGTTAATACTACACACTATTGATGCTTAAATCTTAAAACTAAGATATACAAGTATTGTTTGTTATCCTACAATACACGATTCTGCACACATAACAAGTGGTGTCCACTTCAAATAAATCTAATAGGGTTTTACCCTGGTAAAGTTAACCGTAGTCCAAATAGTTGATTAAATGAAATCTTGATATTCTAAAAGCTGAGTTATAACACAAATACCTTCATACACTAGATTAGCTTTGCAAGAAATGTCCGTAGAATCCCTTCCTAGTTTTTCAATAGTGTAGTAACATACAAGGAATTACACTTGGGAGAATTGTACTAGAACGGTGGACATCAGCTAAGCAGGTTGTACACTCCGGAGCTCACCGGGCGGGTTGGATGGTTTGAAGTCGTAGATTGTCCGTACGGTGAGTCAAGATATTAATGTGAAATATGGTAATTTGTCATACCATTGCGCAGGAATGTTTGTTACTTGTTGGGAAATCGGTGTGGCGTTCTCGGGGTCCTACGGCGGGAGCCGGCCAGTCGCGTCAGCTGGTCCTATTTGGTCTCGTACCGGAAAACCCGCTGTGAATTAACAGACAGCGTCTTATGATCGTGAAATGACACTATGGGACATTTGTATTAAGAGAACACTTGTCCGATCCAACTTGCAGTCGGTGAAGTAAAAAACAATAAAATATGGGAAAATTTCTCGCCTTTTATCGCGGATGATAATAGTAGCAGGGAGGCTCACCTTTTTACGGGTTTTGAAAGAACTCCAGAGATAACGCTCAGAGCAGGTGCACCGTCGTCGGCAGTCACTTGCAGGAAAAAAACCCATGACCGTTTATTTCGTTCGCAAGAAGATTGGATTCAAAAACGCTCGGTCACTAAACTCCTCACGCTTCAATCTACGTTTTTCGTACTATGAAGTGCTCACATTCACTACTATAACGATTTAATTATTTAATTCCACATTATAATTATTTCTGTAGGTAAACACTGTGGCTTGATATTTAGATGCAAATAAAATATATGAAATGCAAAATGTTTTCTTAAACACTCACTAAGTTCTATTGTATATTTATTAATGAAACATCTACGATCCCAACTACGCAGATAGCAAATAACAAATGTATCATGTCAATGACAAGCATCAACTGACACTCGACATTGACATCAATGAAAGAAAAAAAAGAAGGACCCTCCACACTATATCGATCCGAGCTTGACGAGTCACGCGGCTGACAGTCAAGTTTGACACAACGCAGAATATGCAGTCAACGTCAATGCCAGTGACAGCTGTAATCAGTTCGTGAGTTCTCCTAACAACCTAAAAATACAATAATTGTTATGTTTTTCTGCCGAAATGTCTATGAAGTGATTGTGAAACGAATGTTCTGAGGTTTGTTAAGTAGCAACGCTACAGTTGTAAAAAAATAAACAAGAACAATTATTGAGAGATTACCTACTAATTGTTTTTGGAAATCGATAACACAATTGAATTGGGCCAGTGATAATAGCTTAATAGGGGGGCAGTGAATTAAAAAAAAATTATAACCGGGAATCTTTGCAATTGGCATAATAATATTATGCGAAACTTATGCGATGCAAAACTTAAACGAATACTTGAGGCTTGTTTGCAGTTTAATACTAAAAAGCGTAGCATCTTGTAAGAGTTGCAAGCATATACATAACCATGTATATATTTATGTACCTACCTATGATCCGTTTTTACATACTGATCCAGTAATTTAAACAATGTCGACATATGCCAACCAATGACATCAATAGTGACCCGATCGCCAGCCAATGTCATGATTCGAATTCAGATTTCTATCTACGTTATTGGTTATGATGATCCGCCATGTTTGTTTATATTATTAGAGAAGTATACAAACTCGGAAATTATATTAAAACATTCTATAACCATTTAATAATTTCCCTGACTTACTATTTAAGTATATCAGTCCACATCAGTTATCTAGAATGGCAACCGATTTTCATTTCCAATAAATTACTGCTTACCGACCTTACAAAGTTATTTCCAATGCGAAGGCAATAAATCACAAGTAAGGTGCACGGCTCGAGATATATTACATATTATGTGTTTATGAACTAGCTGTACAACGTGGCTTTATCTGATTGATAAATACTTAAAATAACAGAGTTGAGCGTAAGTTTTTGGTGAAAGAAAAGTAGGTACCTGATATACGAGTATCTTTAGCGTTTGACAATTAAAATATACACTAATATGCTGCCTTCATTTTTGTGTTTTATTTTTTATACTCAATAAATAGATATATAAAATACCCTACAACCAAGCTATGGTCGCGTCGTGACATTTTTCTATGATGGACTGATTTGCTGTCTGCATCAAGCTACGCCTGTCTCCTAGTACGGTATGCTCCAACTAACAAAAGTTTCTTATCATCTACTTACAATGGAGACATCCTATCCTACTAATATTACAAATGTTTATTGGTTTGTTGGTTTGTCCTTCTTTCACGCAGTAACGGAGCAACGGATCAATTTGATTTTTCGCATAGATATAGTTTATGGACCGGAGAGTAACATAGGCCACTTTTTGTCCCGGAAAAATGCATGGTTCCTGTGGGAACGCGGGTGAAAGCCGTGGGCAGAATCTACTTTAAGTTATAAATCTAAGATTTGAGTATTAATAAAAATGTATTACTTAGTACAAATCTAGTTAGATTCATATAAAGATAACAGGCTGTACTTAGAAAGGACAAAGGTGACCCGGTTCCGAGGCCACATATGGCACGGGCCCGCATTCTATCAAAGGACTGAAATATGCATGTTTGTATATTGGAAGGGACACGTTTGCACGATTAGATAATAAATTAATACTTTCAAGTAATTATATTTTTGCACCGCTTTAGGACATTTTCCTTAGGTCTCAAATGCTGGTGCAAAGAGTCCCTCGGTAGTAATATGAAGACACCACAATTCCCACTTTGTTCATCCAGGTTGAGTGCGGAATAAACCAACGGCTCAGGAGCCTCCTGGCGACTACTCTATACTTAAGACTTAAATTTTAAACATCCAGTGAAATTACTGGGCTTATGAGACTTAATACCTAATGTCTCAGGGTAACGAGCGCGCTGCAGTGCCGCGCAAGCCTTTGTGTTTCAAAGTTCTGGGTGGCACTGCAATTTTTATGGGCTTACCATCAGGCAAACGACCAGCTCGTCTCGTTACCAAATAATATTTTTTTAAAAATGTTTTTCTTTACTAAAGTGCAAGATCATTGTAGGATTACAAACTAAACTGTTTACTAACTTCAACAGTAAATCAAACTACACTTTACAAACGGCAGGTTTTCTAAACTTAAAACTGCAACAACCGCAACAATAATTACCAGAAACCTTCAACTAGGTAAAACACTTTAGAACGTTTAGTGTTACCGCGCAAAGGTTAACGTTGCAACATTTTGCAATCAACTCGTTTTGAACCCAAACACTTTAGTACTCTATCGCTGCAAGATTTGTATAACTTGTTTCGTTATTCAAGACGTAGAACTTTTGTTATTGTGACATGGTGCTATGGCAATAGCTTATTTAAGGCAGTAAAACTTGAGGCCTAATCACTCCCTTCTATTCATTTAACGTGCCTTTTGAACTGCAGTTTTTAGAAGATTATGCTTTGATAGAGTTTAAATTGATGTTCTTCTTATGTTCCTACTAAGTAGGTATGTCATAATAAGGTTTAACATTAACATTGATTAAGAGAGATCTGCTATACTTCGAATAATCCTACTAATCCTAGTATATATTTTTTTAATATTATAAATGTGAAAGTGAGTTTGTACATTTTTTGGTTTGTCCTTCTTTCACGCAGCAACGGAGCAACGGATCAACGTGATTTTTGGCATAGATATAGTTTATGGACCGTAGAATAACATGGGCTACTTTTTATCCCGGAATAATGCACGGTTCCTGTGGGAACGCGGGGGAAAACCGCGCACAGAACCCAGCTTACAATATTTTACGGATAAAAATAAAATCGGGTGATACAGTAGTTAAAAGCTAACTATTATAATTTTTTTATATTATTTGAGACGAGTGTTGTTGTATTGGGAGACGAGGGTCGTTCGTTGATGGTAGACATAACACCAGCTCATAACAAATTCAGTGTCACTCAGAACTTTGAATAACAAAGGCTTGCGTGGCACTGCATTGCGCTCGTTACCCTGGTATGTATGATAGGTATAAAGTCTCATAAGTCCATCTGGTTCACTGACTACTTTACTCATTAAATTGGAACACAGTAATACTTACATATTATTGCTTTGTGTCAGAACTACACGAACAAGGCGGTGGTACCTATCACACAGACCGACATTTGCTGGACAGTTAGTCCTACCACCTGGTATTTATTATTAATAAAATGATATAATTACGACAAAAAATGTAACAAAAAAATTTCCTTGAAAACCTTGAAGCGTGAATCATATGTCAAAGTTAATAAAATGTTTACTATTATAACTACTTATAGCTATTTTATAATTGATACAGTTTGCTCTTGCTACGGACGACTTGAAAGTCGTTGGCCTCTGCCGTGCAATTATGTTTTATTTATATTTTCCGTTATTGTTTTAAAACAGAAAATGCATATAAACGCAGGCATGGACAATCGTGTTTAAGAAATAATAAAATAACAGGTAGCATTATGTTACAATTAATCGCTATTTTTGGTTTTGTTTTTAATACTTGACAAATCAAATAATTTCTGCGCATTTTTGTTTTGTAAAAATCAAATATTTCAAGGTGATTTCATTTAAAATCCCATAACACCCGTAAAAGATGACGTCTCAATTGAGTAATAAATACATTCTATAAACATTAAACTTTCACATTTAAAACATTTTAATGCCTAACTTATTAGCCTCAGCATCCTTATCACATCACAAAATTAAATCACAACTATTAACAAAAGGAAATACAAAAATGAGTGTAACTTTAAAAAACGTCGTTTAAATATATTTATTAATCATTCGGCAGAGGATGTAAAGTTTGTCATTCGGCAAAGGATGTAAAGTTTGTCATCCAATTTTATTCAACAGAGGAAACGATCTTAAATTATGGTTTCCCGTAATCGGGCCGTTTTTATCTTAACAGCTTGGTTATTAAAAAATCGAGGAGTGCCCCTTGAGGCGGGGCACGAGATCTAGATCTATTAGTGCTTTAGCCTTTAAAGGAAACTCTGAATTGTTGCTGAGAAATACGCGAGTCTGAGTATTTATAACGATGACTTGTAGGGGACAATATGGTCTTGGCCTGAGAATTCAAGGTTCGTGTAAATAGAGCATTACTCATATAGCTTGCAGTATTAATTTATTTGCATCATTTTTTGAATAGTTATCATCAGGAACTGGCTTTTGCGTCTAGTTTCGCGCGCATGGAATTGGGATTCAGCCTATAGCACTCAAGGATGGCGAAATTTCCTATCAGTGAAAAAAATTTTAGAATCTGACGATTAGAGTCTGTTCAGCATATTGCAACCATAATTAGGAACTGGTTTCTTCTTGTCGGCATTTTAAATCATAAACTAAAGAAATATTTACAGTTGTAATAGGATTAAAACGGAATAGACGCGCTATTGTAATGCCCGAAAGCAAGGACAATTTTCAGTTTTATACCTGGAAAAAATTACAACCAAATGGACACACAAAGAGTGCTGGTTTTTTTCGTTTAGAAATACACAAAGTAAATCCATCATAAGGTATCGTTAAATAACTTTAGAGTTAAGTAAAGAACATCCAAATGTATATATACATACTCGTATTGATTAATAATATTTGTATAAGTAAAGTGTCATCTTATTATTATATTTGTCTTTTTATATTTATAACTAACTCTTCTGCGGGTGTCTGGGTCGTTACCACCGCTTTGCTCGTGAAGTCTGCCGCCAAGCAGTAGTGTGCAAGCATTACTGTGTTCCGGATTGATGAGCAGAGTACCCAGTGAAATTACTGGGCTTATGAGACTTAATACCTAATGTCTCAGGGCAACGAGCGCACTGCAGTGCCGCGCAGGACTTTGTGTTTCAAAGTTCTGGGTGGCACTGCAATTGTTATGGGCCGGCGGTATGCTTACCATCAGGCAAACGACCAGCTCGTCTCGTTACCAAATAACAAAAAAAAATCACAATACTCGTCATTGAACAAACATTTTAAGCAATAACTTGTTCATAACGTTCGTATTGACTCTACCAAAGCAAGACATGTCCAATTGTCCAGTGAGTCAGATGAGCTCAAACAAGACACAATGAGGCACAACATGACGCCTGCATGCGATCACTTTCACCTTCTGGATGGCTTTTACTTCCAAGGACGACCACTTTCTAAGTGTCCGATATACTTATCATATCACTAAGGAATGTAAGCTTTATGTAATTGTAATAAGAGGTATGTAGGTGGGCTTATTAAAGTAGTTGGAAGATAAGTGAGAGAAATTGTGATGGATTATGATTGATTTTAGATGTTATTTAATAGAGATTAAGTACCGTTTTCTGTTAGGTTGTACTTGTTTGTCAATCGTAAGGTGAGAAATACATTCAGCTAGGCAGGAGATATTTTTAAAGCAAAATTTCCTTCATCATCACATCATGGTCCACCGGAAAAAGTCCACTGCTGATCATCGGCCTCTCCCATGGGGAATTTTGCCATAGTACACCACTCTTGGCACGCGTCTTGGTAAATTATGCAGATTCTATATACAATTTGTACCCATATTCAAGCAAATAAATGATTTGATTTGACGGCACCCACAAGAAAATAACTTAAGGTATTATACAGCGCCTGGTTAGCCAAGCGATCAAGAAAATGCCCTACAACCATGTAATAACATAGCTCTCATACAAACCTATCATCAGAGCGCATACGCAACAGCAATGAAACTGTAATCAGAAGGGCACCGAGAGAAAGTGCCATCGAATCACTGGAGCCATAAGTCACGGCGCGGCGGTTGAGATGGAGGTATTGTTTCAAAACTGAATGCTAGAGAGTGAATAGTTGTAAGTAGTACTTAAAGGTTTATTAAGAGAATTTGCAGAATATGATCTGTTTTGAAATAAAGAACTTTCAACAATTTATATCGCGCTTACTTATGTTTTCCTTCCGCAAACGCACAAGCTCTATGTAGGATTCAAACCACCCACCTGCAGGTCGGTGGCCGACGCGCGACGTCTCAACCACTGTGACCCATCACCGCATGTAATGCAGACCGTAGACGCTTATGCAAACGTGCGTTTGCTTGCCAAAATTACAACGCTTTTGCGTCAAGCGCGGATTATTAGTATCTCGTAATCCGTGCTTGATGCAAAAGCGTTGTTATTTTGGCAAGCAAACGCACGTTTGCATAAGCGTCTACGGTCTGCATAAAGTTTGGGGCAAGAGTCTGGAAACCAGATGTTTTTTTTTATGTTATTGGTAACGAGACGAGCTGGTCCTTTGCCTGATGGTAACCATAACACCGGCCCATAACAATTGCAGTGCCACCCAGAACTTTGAAACACAAAGGCCTGCGCGGCACTGCAGTGCGCTCGTTACCCTGAGGCATTAGGTAATAAGTCTCATAAGCCCAGTAATTTCACTGGATACTTTGCTCATCAAACCGGAACACAGTAATGCTTACACACTACTGCTTGGCGGCAGACTTCGCGAGCAAAGCGGTGGTAACAACCCAGACGGACACTCGCAGAAGAGTTAGTCCTCCCACTAACAAAATAGTTTAATAGTATTTTTCGTGAACATGCGAAAGGAGCTCTTTCTTAAGTATGTACTTAGTAGTAAATGTAGAAGTAAGCTAATGGTGGTAGAACCAAGGCAAAAAGCTAGTGTTAGAGATGTCGTTAATGAGTCTTTATTGGAAGTTCGTTGACACCACCCACGGACCATGATGTCACACCGATATTATGAATCTTGTGAACTCTAACGAGTTCATTTATTATGTTCGTTTTATTTAAAAAATAGTGATTAATGACTTCCTTTCCTTTATAAGATGGTCTTAATGGCGAAATGTGCATAAAATATACATTTTCTTTGCTAAATTATTAATATTACGCTATTGAAAAGCAGAGGGCGGATTCGTGGCTAAGTTGGCACAGTAGCCCTTCCCGCAAAGTGTTCAATCCCCGGCCGAGGAAATCTTTATCTAGTGAAGATAAATTTTATTCTCGATTCTTGTATGTTTGAGCACATGTGTCCACGCCACCTCGATACAGGGAATCCAAGGGCAGAGCTATAAGTGTGTATGGGTTATAAATAAAGTTTGTATGTTTGTAAGTCATGATTAAAACTAAAATAACGAAGAAAATGATCTCACAACGAATAGACATGAACAAATGAATACAATCATAACTATATGATTTTACAATTATGTTTTCCACATTGGAGATTTAACCCACAAATTTTATATTATGAATACTAGAAGCTAGGACTAAAAGCTGTCTGAGAATCTCAATTCTCTCCAAAAGACAAAATTGCAAATTATTTTAATAAATCAATATTAAACCATTTGGTCCCAAGGGCCGGCAATGTTCATTATTCAAAAAATTCTCTGAATTATTTGCACAAGTATTTTCCAGATAAAAGGTCGTTTTGCAAATAGCGTATGTTTGCCATACGTCAGAGGTTAACATGTGGTCATCGGGCAAACAGATCCGAGGTCCTACCTTATACGTCCACCGGAAAAAACGAATTTTTATCACCTATAACACCATCCGTTACTAACATAAAGTTAACATTACAAAACATAAATTTTAAAAGAACATTAAGTTTTTTAGGAAATTGCCATTTAGTTACATTAATGTATCTGGTTTCATTAAAGTCGGTATTTTTTATATAATGGAAAAAGGATGCAGAGCACAATGAAATTGTAATAAAACTTAATAAAATACCTATTAGGTTCTACAAAAATTTACTCCTACTGTGTCGTAAAAGAAATTACCATATTATCGCAGAAAATCTTGCACAATGCCATCATCTAGTCTGTACTATATTTGATAGATAGATAGATAACACTTTATTGTACACCAACATAATACAAAAGTGAACATAACTAAATAAGGTATATTAAGTACAATGGGCGGTCTTATCGCTAAATAGCGATCTCTTCCAGACACTATACTATACTATTTGCTTAGGTATAATTTGATAATTGTAACATTTTTGAAGCGCCTGATAAATGCAACTTGACTGAAATGTGGCTTTACAAGTTAGCAATCGAATTCACAAGAACACAGAGATAATAGAGAAGTAGCTTATTTAAATATTACCTGGTTTATTTATCATTTACACCGTTTCCTTTAAAAATAAGCATTTATTAGATTGTTTAACGTGACGCACCGTGTTAATCTCTTCTCATTGTTTCAAACATTTTTTTCACTATTATAACACTTAGTTATTTGAGGAAGATCCCGCGCTTCCGGTGCCGGCTTTTTGAAACAATTGAAATGTTCCGGGTGGTTTTTTATTAGATTCACCGTCACGGCAATCATAAATATTTACAAACAAACATTTTGGCAGGCTCTTTGTCTAATGTTATGAGGAAGGTTTAGGGAACTGTAATAATTCATTTAAAAATGTACCTATCGCTATTCGCTATGCTATGTATCCGGTCCATGAAAATTCACTCTTTTTGCATAACTGCACAAAAAAGGAGTGTATATGCGTTTAGGATTCATGTATGTATGTGAGTTTCTTTATTTCACCATAACTTGTAAATGTTTGAACGGATTTTTATGTATGGGGTATCGTTAGAATCCTTACATCATCCCGAGTGACACTGGCTAGCAGGTGCAGCCGTAGGGGTGCAGTCATGTTCTTTTATATAACCTTTGTTACAATGACTTGTTTGCAATTGTCATGTAATTTTCGTAAATATGAAATCATAATGAACCAATTTTTAGCTCGGTTACTGTGCTTTTCGAGAAATTTTCAGAATAGTTTTCAGAGAGAAAAATGGCTTTAATAGTTTGAATGTTTTAAGAATGGCGGTCAGACCCATTTGTCTGGAGAAGGGCCACCAGCCCTATCCTATTATTAAGTCCTATCTATTTGCGTCATCGTGTATACAACATATTATAGTGGAGATCATGAATCAAAGATCAAATCGTCTACTAAGGACGCTAAAAGAATGATGCATCAGCAGTTTAAAGGCCTTACAATTCAAATTGATTTACCATATGAAAATATAAAATTTTGATTGTAATTCGCAATTGATCGTTTGCCGTTTAAAGCAAATATTTATTTGTTATTGTTACTATCAAAAGTATTTTATATATAACATTGATATATGACCACCAATTACATCAGACTATTAAATTTAACCACCATAGGTCAATAAAGGGCGGTCCATCGCAGCCATGGGATATCGATACCGGCACAAAATCGATTATGGCTGAGTGAGGTATCGAATCGATTCGGTACGAAGCGGTCACGTCTGTATCGGATACAATTATCTTTAAATTGGACAAATGTTTTTGTAATATGTAATTTAGATAGTACTAACGGAAAGAGAAGGAAAATGCTTTGTAGTCGTATCTCTAAATATCTAATGACTTTAAACGAGCAATTCTTGTTTATATATAAATTTACTAGCTTCTGCTTGCGGTTTTCTCCCGCGTTCCCACAGGTACCGTGCATTATTCCGGGATAAAAAGTAGCCTATGTTACTCTCCGGTCCATAAACTATATCTATGCCAAAATCACGTCGATCCGTTGCTCCGTTACTGCGTGAAGGAGGACAAACCAACAAACACACTTTCGCATTTATAATATTATATAGTAGGGATTTATTTCGGGTATCTCGGAAACGGTTCTAACGATTTAGATGAAATTTTGGTTTTAGATAAGGTTTTGCTTTTTAATTTTACATATATAGTTTTATTTTGTGTAAAAATGCAATTTTACACACAAAAAAAAGTTTTTTTGTGAAAGAAAAGATGTATCCAGTTATTATTGTTTTAAAGTTGATGGTATTATTTTTATCTAAAGGGTGTCGGGCGGCAAATTAGAATATTTTATGAGAATTGTTGTAGGTAGCAACTCATTGCTCGCGGCATTGATTCACCTATCGGTTGTTCTCTAGTTTTTTATAATTCTTTTTTTATTTCTCTAAAAACAAAACACTATATAAAAGTATAGTTATTGATAGGAACACTGCTAACATCGAAAAACCAAATGTAAAAATGAAAAGGCATGGTTTTGATTTCACAGTAGTGCATAATATATTATACTTGAACCCGTATTTTTGGTCACGTAATATTACAATACCAAGTATGTTATTATGTAAAATGATAATCTTCTTCGTAATAAAGTTTGGCCGTTAAAAATAATACAAAAAAATCACAGGTCACGTTCTGATCATGAATTCTTCTTGGAACACTGTAGTTAATTGAGGTTTCATAATATAATAACTAAGGAGAATTCAATACTAAGTTATTTTTAAGCTTAACAATAATTATTATTTATTTATTTATTTAATTATAGACGAGCAGCATATGTGCTGATATGTCTATATTACACAGTGTTGAAAGTCACGATTGTTCACTTTTGTAGTAAGGAAGTATTGTTTGTTCGTAACCAGTTGTCAAGTTTATTCTTAAAGCAGTTTATTGAGGATGCAGACACAACATCCTCTGGTAGTCGGTTCCAGTTGTGGACCACTCTGGAAGCAAGGAAGTGGTGTGCAGTGTTGGTTTTTGATGGGGTACGTATTATTTTCGTCTGACTTCCTCTAGAGGATTTTACACCGTAAAAAACGCACGCGTAGCACGCTTTTATTCACTCTTGACTCGCGGCTGTAATTATCGGGAAACACAGACGACGGTAGGGCGTTCCATGCGTTTAGAGTGCTTGGGGCAGTCTATATGAACGAAGAGGGACCATCCAGATCGGCACTCGCAGAAGTGTTAGTACTACGAGATGAAAGTTAGTACTTGCTAGATACTTTTCTCAGGTGGTAGGACTCTTCTGTGAGTGTCCGTCTGGGTGGTACCACCACTTTGCTCGTGTAGTTTGTCGCCAAGAAGTAATGCTCTACTGTGTTCCGGTTTGATGAATAGAGTAGTAAGTGAAATTACTGGGCTTATTTATACCTAATGTTTCGGGATATCGAGCCCAATGCATTGCCATGCGGACTTTTTTGTTGCAAAATTATGACTGGCACTGCAATTTTTATGGGCTGGCGTTAGGCTTACTATCAGGCGAACGACCAGCTCATCTTTTTATCCTTAGTATAAAAAAAGAAAAGGAAATTAACAGTGAACGCTGAAAATTTAATGAAAACTTAAATCTAATGATGACCGTGATGAAAATTATATGAAACTACACTATCTAATTATCAAACTATCAAATTGCATGAAACTATTATAGCTAAGGGGGAAGCCTATGTTCAGCAGGGGACGTCTTCCGGCTGATGATTATAGTTTTTTTTTTGTTTTTTTTTTATTTTTTATTTGATAACGAGACGAGCTGGTCGTTTGCCTGATGGTAAGCATAACGCCGGTCCATAACAATTGCAGTGCCATCCAGAACTTTGAAATACAAAGGCCTGCGCGGCACTGCAGTGTGCTCTTAAGCCCAGTAATTTCACTGGATACTCTGCTCATCAAACCGGAACACAGTAATGCTTGCACACTACTGCTTGGCGGCAGACTTCACTCACAAAGCGGTGGTAACAACCCAGACGGACACTCGCACAAGAGTTAGTCCTCCCACTAACAATTTAAATGGTACAAAGTATAATAACAGTCTGCAAACCATAAACAAAACTGTAAAGCAGGTCAGTGTATGACCACACAGGGCACCCCTCGTTACGTGAGCATTGCTACGAGTACGCTGCGGTATCATCGCGTGCGCTAGGGAAGCCGCTTTCACTTGCTTCACCGTAAAATACGGGGCTTATGGTACAATATCATGTGTTTATAAAACTATTCGTTCTGCAGAATGCGTTTCCGTACGTTTGAATTGTTATTTCAACTGTTGGTAGGCGCACGTGTATGCGTAAACTTAAATGATGGAAGTTGGTGATATAGCATGTTGCCTAGAAGATATGTGTTGCCTTCCCACTCGTTTCAAAGAGGTCTTGATTACTATGAAACATTATTCTTTTGAAGCAAAGCTACTAAACTAGAGCCGACCACTTCGTCCATACAGATAAATAAAATTGAAGTGTCTGTTTGTAATATCAAAATAACAGCTTTTTACTAAATGCATATGAAAGTATATACGGGACCTACACCAAAACAGCCATTTTTAAAATTTTTGTCTTTCTGTCTGTCTGTCTGTCTGTTTGTTCCGGGTAATCTCCGAAACGGCTGGGCCGATTTTGACCGGACTTTCACTGGCAGATAACTGATGTTACAAGGTGTAACATAGGCTACTTTTATTTTGGAAAAAGGATTAGGGTTCCGCGCAGAAAAATAAAAACTATGAAATCAAATATCTCCGCGCGGGTGAAACCGCGGGGCAGCAGCTAGTTATAAATAAGTACTCGTCCAGTTTGTGAGATGTGGTGAGTTGCGCGGAATCCAGGACTAACGTTTTCAAAGCTAGATTCTTTTGCTCGTACTTCGATCCCGCAACCCCCACGCTTTTTAGTCCGACAACGTGTCGAAACATCGCAAAATAATAAGTATTCACTAATCGCTGAAATTATTTAAATACTAGCTTCTGCCCGTGGTTTTACTCCGCGTTCCCACAGGAACCGTGCATTTTTCCGGGATAAAAAGTAGCCTATGTTACTCTCCGGTCCATAAACTATATCTATGCCAAAAATCACGTTGGTTTGTTGCTCCGGTACTCCGTATAAGAAGGACAAACCAACAAACGTAAAAACACATTTTCGCATTTATAATATTAGTCGCAAGTAGGATAAGATTAATGCCTAATGTGTTTTGAACTGCAAAAAACTATATTACATTTATAATATTATTAGTGGGATTAAAGAAAAATTACAATTTATAAAGTGCGACACTCATTTTTGTCCTACTCTATGTTATAGACGTAAACATTACGTTATATTGCTAAAATTCGCATATTTACTACACAATTGGGATGTTGACTGTATTAAAATAAAAAAATAATTTTGCCGCGAAACGGTAGTTTTTGTGACAGAAATCCTATAAAACACAATATTTTTGTTTATTTTAAAGGAATATAATTTTAATTTAATAATCAAAATGTAATCACATCACTCCGAAGTCACGTGACATAAAACGCGCGTGACATCACTTTCTCAATCGGAATGAGTATATTGCTCTCTCTGGCTAGTATTTTAGAGTGATTTCTGTGAATATAGTTATCTGTGCCAGGAATCGTGACGTCACATCGACCACGTGACCAGTATTGGCGTTTTGGAGCTAAACTTGAAATGGCATTTAAAATACATGAAAATTAAAGTATTAGCTGTATTAAAAAAGTAATTTTAAATATTTTGGGTTATATATTAGGCCCATTCGCATCGATTTAAACACTTTCCCAAAATCAGTCAACATCCCAATTTGTACGTCACGTAGTTTAATTTTACGCCAGATTGTTAAAAAGAATTCCGTCCAGAAGGATCTAAGCACGTCCATCTGGATCTCTTTGGGCGGCTCTTTATAGATGGACCACTTAATGATGTTGTGAAAAAGTTGTGCAAGAAAACTATAAAAGTAACTATTTGCTTCATTTGCGTTACAATTTCGGAGAACTATGGACACTATATAAGATAAGATATCCACAAATGGGTGCTCTTGCAAGTAATGCCGATAATATCTGAGGACCTTACAATAAAAAGAACGTGATTTGCAAACTAAACATGTTTTGAAAATCACCGATTAAAAGCCGATTATATTCATGCAAAAAACTAAATCGAAATTGGTCGGTTGTTTAGGAGCACCAATGCTACAGACAGACTCACAGATGCACTCCTTAATTTTTACAGCACCCCTCCGTTTTTGGGTCGAGTTTAAAAAAAGGTTTACACTTACCCCTGCACTAGATTTCATTGAAAGAAAGAAAGAAAGAAAGAAAGAAAACATTTATTTGTGACAATTAGTGAACACCTTTACAATTAGAAAATAATAATTAAAAAAATAATAATAATAACCAATTGCCACAAATCGGCCCCAACTCAGCATAATGTTGGTCATTCGACCAACGCTGGTCTTCTGTTGGCACCGTTTGGGTGACATCACTTTTATACTATGGAATTATAAAAATTACACAAAACAAACAGTAGTACACATCAGGCCGTAGTAATACATATCATAATAGGACAAAACAGAAACAATCAATATAATGACACAATGAAAATAAAAATTAACAAGCGAAAATACATACAAACTGAAATACAAGAAAGCGAATCACAATAACAAAATATTAAAAAAAACTGTAAGGGTGAGTGACCTGCTTAAATGTGTCTCAGATAGCTTAGTTAGACATACAGATATACAACATAAACATCCAAGGCTAGAAAAAAAATTATGCTCACCACACCTATTTTGCTCCATCCACAGAATAAGTAATAGTACAAGCGAGAATAGCATCTGATTTAGATTTAAAATTTTCCACATATAGTGTCGGCTTCAACCGCACCCACGTTTATTTCTATCGTAAACTATTATTACCAAAAAAGGTTCCCGGGTCACAAGTTGTGCAATATTAGATATGGTCAGTATGAGCGAAAGTGCGCAATTAGCCTGCATCGCTCGGACACGAGAAAGTGTGTACAACATCGTAGAAATGGCCACTTTAATTCTAAGTGTAGGTAATTTATGCATAAGCTAGGTAAGTTATGTAACTTCCATAACTTTGGGAAAAGATTGTGACTTCAATGAGTTTTCTAAGTTTTTATTTATGTCATCGGTAAGTATTGTCGCGTGAGATGCTCATTACGTCACTTGTTACTTGTTTCAGGTTGCATCCTATGTTATCTCTGCTGTAAACTGTACTTATGTATACCTAGATGTAATTAGTAATGGTTTGTAGGTAGGTACGGCTACTAAGACTTGTTACGTAGGTTCAGTCCTCTTCCCGAGTATTCATGATTATTTTTCAGGATTTTGAAGATATTTATCTATGCAAATAAACAAAATTGAAGTGTCTGTTTGTAATATCAAAATAACAGCTTTTTACTAAATGCATATGAATGTATATACGATTATACGGTTCCTATAACAAAACAACCATTTTTAAAATTTTTGTCTTTCTGTCTGTTTGTTCCGGGTAATCTCCGAAACGGCTGGGCCTATTTTGACGGATTTTTCACTGGCAGATAGCTGATGTTACAAGGAGTAACTTAGGCTACTTTTATTTTAGAAAAAGAATTAGGGTTCCGCGCAAAAGAATAAAAGCCATGAATCCAATATCTCCGCGCGGGTGAAACCGCGGGCAGGAGCTAGTGTATTGATAAGAATTATTCTAAGTAGAAACAAAATATCATAATAAATGAGATAAAGGATTCTCACTAATATTAATGATTCACACCGATCTTAAATGTTGTTATTAGAAGTTTCTCTCACCACAACAGAGAAACCAGATTTAGTAAAAACAAGAGTAAAGGGTAAAAGTGCATTGCAAAAACAATACCTCACAGTAGATGTACTGAATGAAACAAAGGGCCAAAGTGATCATTTGCTCATAATCACATTACCAAGAGAAAGCTTTTGTAATGTTTTTATTTTATACATAACTTTTATGATAGGCGTGAGTAATGAATGTTTATAGTAATTTATTTTACCAAAGTCATGATGAAACAATTTGATACTGGTGTCAATTCTATTATTTCATAACTAAACTAATTTTAGTTTCACTCTCTCTCTTTCCAATGCATAACATGAGAAAGAGACGGAAAATGTCTGACAGATCTAAATTTTGTTTTAGAGCTGTCAAATATCTTTCGATCTTGATAAATTAGATGCCACTGAATTCATTGCCATTAAATTTACACCACACTCAAGCAAGTGGATTAATTTGACAGGTCTAAAATATATTACATCTCTTTCTCATGTTATGCATTGGAAAGAGAGAGAGCGAAACTAAATTTAGTTTAGTTATGAAATGATAGAATTGGCACCACTATCAAGAAACTACAAACTACTAGACTACTCAACTTCAGAACATAGCTTCGAGGTATTAACTCGAGATGGCCTAATTTCACATCGAGGACCACTTTAAGACAGTCAAGCTATTATCTGCTTTAAAAAGTTCAGCGTCAATCAAGAGAAGGGCATTACAACATTTCACTAAATAAACTTTAATTTTTAAGTGCCTCTTGTTCCGTAAAGAATGATTAACACGAAAGCGATCTTCACGACTTTATGTGACCTTCTTCACACCAATTTTACATCACTTCTATGGGACTGTTGGTTTAAAACGAGGGGACAAGTATGATACGCAACATTTGAGTCTTTTCAGTCATGTGACGCAGAAATATCGACTGATGTCCTACAATGTATTCTACAATATTGTTTGCGAAAACCAGAGACATGTTTCAAGTACTTTTAGAGCAAAATCAAGTGCCAAGTGACATTCGCATAACTTTTGATGAGATTGGCAAGCAAAGTGCTCCAATATAGTGGAGATAATATCATGATATTATCTCCAGAACCATTCATGTAGTTATTGAGCGATTTGTTTTGCGAAAATCGTTTTAATTATTCAATTATACAATTATACATATCAAAACATTTATTACTAATTTTAAACGGAAGTATTATGAAATTTGAATTTTATTTGGTTATTTTATTTTATTTAGTTCTTTTAGGAAAACTTACAGCTAGTTACTGAGTATAGTAACAATAATATGTGCTGAAGGCCAATTACAAGTTTCCACAAATAGACTGTGTAACTACTTAATACTAACAATTTTAGTAACATTTCAATTAATTTTAAACATTATATGAATTTGAATAAGGATTTGAATTGCACGAGAGGCAGATGAACACCACGACTGCCGCTATTTGTTCCTCTACAACAAGTATGGCATTTGTTTCTACTGCGATAAATACAGAATTCGATAGGCGAATTAAAAACGTTCAATAGAAAATAAATGAATGGAAGGGGTATAACAAGTTAACCAAAACAAGAACATCTCGACGATTGTGAAGTGAAAAAATAGGCCACCGGCAACCTCGATGGTTGTGAAGTGAAATAATAGGCCAACGGCAACTCGTTGGTCACTCACAAAAAAATTAACGGAGCTATCTCTAAAATCTCATTTCCCATTCTCTTATTACACTATTTCATAATTTCCACATACTGTATTATATTGCAATAAAGATCATAATTGTACAGAAATCTATGTGAACAATAACATTTCAAATCATTGTTCTTACAGTATATCTATCATACGTTATCAGCACATTGTATTATTTGTAATGGATCCATAGCTTAAGTGCTGTTCGTTGCCTAACTCGACTTACAATGCGAGGTGTGATACATCAGGTAACTTATCTGCTAAGTGGACTGCCATATTTCATGATGTATTAACAATAAATCTATTAAAATTCTACGCCCACTGTATACGTATTTAGTTTCATGTTCAAAACGCGACTATTGGAATGCCGTTACGTATTTCTGCCAACAGAGATATATCCGTAGATTGCCCCAGGTGCCAAATTTCTCCTTCCTTTATAGATACATTTCGATCATTGATTTTTTCATAAATATCATGTTTCACTCCATTGCTTTTTATGTTTATATACAGCGGTTACTACAAAAAGCTCATCCACATGAGGAAGTGAAAATGTTATACTGTTAATTTCAGTTACAATTTACTCTTTACAGTAGATTAGACAACAGTTAAGTGAAGTCAGAAGTCTTCGGGTGGCTTAAAAAGCTCTAGCACAACCTGGCTACATGTGTGTACGAGAATGAATGACGATGCATAAGAAGGTACCCAACACGTTTAGCCTAAAACACATAAATGAATCTTTTTAGCGAAAGATTTTTTATTTTTTTTAGAAAAAATGAGAGTGGTAGTAAGTGGTAGCTAAACATCTCATATCATACCTCATCTTTATATTCATCATATTTATTTCCCTATCTGAACTCTTTAGTTTATTTTTCTTTACTTTGTCTCAGGTAAATCGCAGATTACTATATATGTAGCTAGCTAAGGTAAAGTGTACCTAATTTAACCTTATTAAAAACATACCTCCCTTGTTTAAAAAGCTTATTTCATGCTTGTTACCAGATGTCATAACATTTTAAAAACACAAACATCACTGTCAGTTTGACACTTGAATCAAGATTACCGTGGACAGTAACCGGAGTTATATAGTGGATTATATTCTCTTTGTATATAGTCTTTAATTGGGATCCCTATATAATTTGTGATTGGGATCAATCACTGGGATTCATAAATAATATAGTCTGTGCCAGTAGGTGAAATCCAATTTAATTAAATATGAGTTCGATGTTGGCAATGCTTTACAAATATTACGAGAAACTGTTCTGTTATGTGATTGTGCTGATCGTAACTCCCGGCTACTACCTGTTTGAGATGGCTGTTGTCCGACCAAGACTCTTGGAGATGTACGACGTTGGACCTGTCAAGCAATATACTCACATCATTTGTTCAATGATTTGCTTTACCAACGTGGTCGGGAACATGGTTATGAGTATCGGAACAGATTGCAGCTTAAAAAAGTCTTACAAACATGGCGTGTACTGTCCAATATGTAAGATAACACGACCTTTAGGAAGTTGGCACTGTTCAACATGCAACGCTTGCATATTACGACGCGATCACCATTGCATGTTCTTATCAAGATGCATTGGATTAAACAATCAGAGATTTTTCCTTCTATACCTCGGTCATCTAATAATATCCATGATTTACTCGTTCTATTACAACTTCTTGGTCCTTTCATCAATGTTTGGGCACTTGGAGTTCATAATGTCCGCTTTGCGTATAATAAACCCGTTTCTCCGATTCATGATTCAAGAACCAATGGGAGTTAGAGACCTCTACACGTTCTTCTTGATTGTAAATGTGGCTGTTTTTATCTGGGCCACTGTTCTGTTTACATATCACATCAGAAATGTGCTGAGAGGAGTAACGGCCTATGAAAATAAGGTGTATAACACAGACATGTCGGACTGGAAGCAGAACTTAGTGAACGTGTTTGGTGAGAGATGGCTTTTAGCGATGGTTTTTCCTTTTATTGATAGCCCTTTACCAGGCCATGTAAAAACTGAGTAGATCACGCTAGTAAACTGTATTAACTGCTCTTTCTACTTTTAGGCTTATTTTAATTGAATTTATACTCTGTAAGGTACATTTTATAATTCTTAAAATAAAATATAGCGTAATGAAATATTGTTGTTCTTTGAATAAAAAGTCTATAGCATCCAATTGTTAATAATTATTTAAAACTAACAACATCTACATGCGGAAACTATAGCATGCTCGTTGGTACAACGATAATACACAATATAAAGTTCAGAACTAAGCCTCAGAATTCACTACCTACTCAATTCCCTTGATTGAATGGATGACGAATAGAAGTTTACATACGAGTTTATTGCATAGCGTTAAGGTTCAAAATCGATTATTTTCACAAGTAGTCTATCAGGACCTGTACTAGTAGACCGGCTGTGAGGTTGTAAGGACGAAAGGTAACGTAACGCTTGTATAAGGAATGATAAATGATGGCGACCACAGAATACGTAAACAGCAGGAAGTCGGTGCGCGACTTTGCCTACTGTGATTGACTGAACTATGGTGTATCTACACTCTACAGCTATACGTACTATTACGGTGCACAATTTAATTTCATATCGTAATTTTAGTAGTTTATCCATATCCAATTATGGAATACTATCTGCTGCCCGCGGTTTCACCCGCGTGGAGATATTGGATTTCATGGGTTTTATTCTATTTGCGCGGAACCGTAATTATTTTTCTAAAATTTAAGTAGCCTAAGTTACTCCTTGTAACAACAGCTGTCTGCCAGTGAAAGTCCCGTCAAAATCGGTGTAGCCGTTTCGGAGATTACCCGGAACAAACTGACAGATAGACAGACAGACAAAATTTTTAAAAATGGTTGATTTGTTATAGGTACCGTATATACTTTCATATGCCTTTGGTAAAAAGCTGCTATTTTGATATTACAAACAGACACTTCAATTTTATTTATTTGTATAGATGTATAAATAAAATGTGTATCTATATCCTATTATAGAATATTAGCATACTTATACATAATTATACTGGTTAATAGAGATCAGAAATAATATTTTTTGGTGTGGACTGACTACTTTGCTCATAAACGGAGCACAGTAATATGCTTGCACATTACTGCTTGGCAAACTACACGAGCAAAACGCAGACTCATGGTGGCATTAATCGAGCTCTCGCCTGGCTAGGTACCACCCTATCCATGGCCGGATTGACCTTGTCAGGGCCCTTAGGCAATGCACGTTGTGGGCCCCCTTTTCTAACCATGATAATATTATACTATATGAATTATGACGATATAATATAAAAAATAACGCAATATAAATAATATTGTAGGGTTTGTTACATGCAAAACTTCAAATTAAAATTTCACTCTAAGAAATATTTTCAATTTTTTTTCGGTGTGTGTGGCCCCTTTTCTGTGCTAGGCCCCTAGGCGGTTGCCTACTTTGCCTTATGGATAATCCGGCCTTGACCCTATAAAACACCTATCGGTGTATTCCGGTAGCTGCCCTCGAGAGCAAGTCTTAACCTAGGTCTAGCATGTTCCCGATCTTCGACCACAGCGAGATAGCGTCAGACGCTAACCTATCAAGTACAAATATGACAAGCTGACATATCGCTCTCTGTCCGAGCGAGTGCACTGTATCCCCTGGTAGCACGTGCGCCCAAACTGGACACCGTTACGTATTACGGCAGCGAACAGTAAAGCGTACGGAACCCGTTACTGCATCACCGGCGGAGTTACGACACCGGCGCTATTGGTGTTTCTAAAGCAGGGAACACGTAGAATGTTTTATGCTAGGTACTCAACACTGCTGCAGTGCAATGTTTGTCGGCCACATGGATCGCATTACACTTGTTTTGTTTACCGCACTAGAGATGCAATTGTGACGCACTTTTTGCGTTAGTGTGATTGAACTACGTGTTACGAATTCTAACGAATATACCTGACAATTCTATTTCTATATCCTAAAATTTGATGATGCATCTGTTTATAATATGAAAAGTTTAATTAATTGGCTCTCTGGAAAGAATTTCTTTTATAACTGTCGTTTAACCATTATCTCACCCGATATCGAATCACAATGTCATTGAAAACAACACTAAGCTTAAAATGGGGACTACAAAAAAAAGTGCAAATGCAGTTACCAGAACAAACAGGAAAGAGCTTGGAAGGTTTCAGCTATAATAATATTTACCAAAGAGAATATAGTGCTACGCATATACCGACATAAATATGATTAAGTGAACTATAAACATAATTTTATGTATTTATCCTTTAGTTTTGGCGTCTACTCCTATTCTGGTCTTCCGAAATTGTGACGAAGTACGAACACAAATAAATCATGTTCCTATAGCTCTAGTTTACGAAAATCCAGTATGTTATTCGTCGTAAGTTTTATGAAGTAAGAGTAAGGAGTACGACCCTCATATTGTCAAATTCCGAACTGCTTAACGAAACTAAGGATTCTGTTTGATTACAGTACCGATAGCAAGAAACGAAACACGTAACATCTTTATTCAGGGAATGAGAGAATCCTGAGCCGGAACCT
The DNA here is from genome assembly GCA_907269065.1 of Crocallis elinguaria. Classification (NCBI taxonomy): domain Eukaryota; kingdom Metazoa; phylum Arthropoda; class Insecta; order Lepidoptera; family Geometridae; genus Crocallis; species Crocallis elinguaria. The sequence goes on along the minus strand of OU026079.1, from coordinate 849,942 downwards.
TTTCAATATCATCGGCATGCAGACGCCAAAGTTGATATTACACAGTTACAAAGTAACAGTACAGACAATATAAGAGTGCCGTAAGTCGTAACTAAAGAGAAAGGATCAGTCGTGCCCTGCTCCAAATGTCTTCTCGAGTCTGCGTGAGACACTAATAAAGATGATCAATTGCATCCCAAGTGAAGGCGTATTTTGTTTTTCATTCTCTTTGAATACCGGCTCGTCTCGTTAAGACTAGCTTACTTGATACAAATTATTTTTGCTATACGATAATTTTTATTTTTTTTATTTTATTAGGTAACGTGACGAGCTGGTCGTTTGCCTGATGGTAAGCATAACGCCGGCCCATAACGATTGCAGTGCCACCCAGAACTTTGAAACACAAAGGCCTGCGCGGCACTGCAGTGCGCTCGTTACCCTGAGACATTAGGTATTAAGTCTCATAAGCCCAGTAATTTCACTGGATACTCTGCTCATCAAACCGGAACACAGTAATGCTTGCACACTACTGCTTGGCGGCAGACTTCGCGAGCAAAGCGGTGGTAACAACCCAGACGGACACTCGCAGAAGAGTTAGTCCTCCCACTAACAAAATAATAATAAATAATATAAACAATAGGTACTGTATAATTATTAATACAGGTTGTCTGGTAAATAATGCGGGATATCCATTGACTTCCTGCAGGTCTCAACAAAATATGAAGAAACGCGACAGTAGGTACTATTATTTTCATTTTAGAATTTGCATGAAACAGACAAGTTTTTAAGTCACCCACATGACTTAAAAACTTACCTATTACATGCACATGAGATCACAACAATTGCTATTTTATATCACACATCAGAAACACAATGCCGATCAGGTAATAAAAAATTGGGTGCAAATTTTTGTCAAGGAACCTAGTGGTTTCAAATTAAGATTCTGTTGTACTAAAAATGTATTGCATAATACTTAAAATAGTTTTGTTTAAATTTGTTCAATTAACTATACAATAGTGAACACACTACTAATAGTATGTAAAAATGTAATCACGTAATACAAGCAATCGTAATTTTGATTTATAGCTACAATTCAAGAGTATAGAAAACGCACGGAAGCTACCAATAAATAAAATGTGGCTAAACAAACAAACGAACGTGTACTATTATTATTCACTTTATACTTTATCACAATATAAATGGCAGTGTTCTTCACAATTGCATAAATGGATAAATGTTGCATTTATAGTGTGTACCCTTTCATTTAACGTGGTACACTTAACAATGCTTGCAAACTTAGTACCTTATCGCACACAAATATATGAAATTGCTTCAGGCTAAGAGTGAAACTAAAGTTACGTCTAGGTTTGTAACGCCTAATAAAGAAAAATGATAGAAAACCCAGAGCAATCATTTAAAAAAATCCATAAAGAAATATTGGTTGCTTAATTTATCTAAATTTTTTTTTGCTTATTGGCAAAACGGTTCTACACTGACAAAACGATTTAAATATAATTTTCACTTTTGCATTATGTTCTATCAAATACTCTGGCATTAATGCTGAAAGATATAAGGATTGTAAAACTGTGCTAGAACATACTAAGATACGTCTAAGTAAACATTTTGCAGAGAACGTTACAGATACAAAAATTGTTGAGATAGCTTTCCCTTTAACACTGGTTTAATTTGTATTCAAATATATTGAGTAATTTATTTTTATTGATATTATAGAACGCGAGTCGTTCGCCATATTGCGTAATATGCAGTAGGTAGATCGGATTACTTCTGGGTCATGAGGTTAACTCCTCTCGTTTATTGGCGGAACTTATCAACTAACTTTAATGAGATCTTGCATGCGAGTGGGCGATACCATTATCTAACCACTAATAACAATTTTAAATAAACCATCTTATCCTTCACCAAGCGTCATTAAATATGTTTGTTAATTTTTTTCCACCGTAGAAAAAGTTGAGTGATCAAGTCCTTCACTATTTTGATCTGGCTTGAGCGCCCTTACTTCAGATCAGAATAGTCGAGGACCTGTACGCTCTAATGGCGTCACCGATCCTTTATTATTATTGAACTTACGGATTTCAATTCATCTCGTATATTTTACTTTACAAACATCATTGAACATCAATAAACATTGACGAGATTGTCCCTTTAATGCAATGATTAATTTTATTAATGTTGAATTTATGATTAATTTAATTTAATGATTTAATGATTGATTTAATGCAATCGTTTGACTTTCTGCACATGTCTGCACGTTTGTTGAATTGTTGCCTTAGGGCCTCATACATAAGGCGAGTACGTAATCAATAATAGAAACTGGCAGAAGTTATTGAGAAACGAAATAAATGAAAAGAAAAAGCCATTGAAAAAAAAAAACAAACTAGTTTAAATTCAATTCCCTTTATTGCAATAGAACGCCTTTTTGACTATGCAAACAAATAAATCATCCATTCGAAGTTAATCTAAGCAACAATGCGTAGATCTCGCACCTGCCCTATACCTTTTGACTTTTGATACCGTATTCGATAACAACGCAGTAACAAGTCGATTTCGACAATCGTTATGGAACAATCGATTCTATTTCCGATCGAGTAATTACGTAACGAGATGAGTTCGATTCGATATCGATTAACGGTGATTGAAAAGTTAGGTAATGACAAATAAGGCTGTATTGTTCAATGGTAAGTCAAAGTAAATTAGTGTTAGTGCATCAAATTGCGAAGCGATTACCTGTGTCTAACAATTTATGTAATGAAGTAGCTATAACCTGCCATTTCTAGTGCTTATTATATAATTGTAACTAATTTGAAGCGTACAAATGCCATGATGGTGGTAATGTTGCGTACAATTCGTAAGTCGAGATTTCATACTACAAAGACTTTGTTGCCGGTGAAAACTTTCGTCCTAGGAAAACATCATGCATCTTGAGCAAGATTCGAGACGAATAGGAAATTGAAAAAAGATATAAATAAACGCTTACACTCATACCCCAGCACTAGGATTCACATCACAAACATCCAAGACTCAAGAACAAACTTTATGCTTACACAAAATCTGCCCCGGCCGGGAATCGAATCCGGGACCCCTCGCTTTGCAGGCAGGATTACTACCAACTTAGCTACGGAGCCGTCGACCCAGTCTTATTATATGTTTGCATGTCCAATACCTTTGACCAAATCGTCACTAAAAATTAAATAAGATGGTGCTCAAACACCAATCTTTGTGCTCAAAACTTCGATCTATCACGTATAAAAATATTGTAGAGTATTTATATCACTCTATTGGTTAGATACCTGCAAGTTACATCTCTCATCAAACCTATAAGGAAATCAAGGTGCACTTGTGAGTCAATTCTAATTTTCGTATTGCCGTACATTGAATTCATGTGTGACGTAATATTATAACTTCACAAATCAAGTGAAAATGATATTAAAAATGAGGAACGAATGTATCGCGATATAAGAATTTTTATCCCCCCCTTTTCCACACTTAGGGGTCGTATTTGAGATATACCCTAAGGAAAAATAAAATATTTATATCGGATGAAAAATTGGCAGAGGAATGCAATATCACCACTAAAAAAGAAGAATTGAGAACCTCCTCCTTTTTTGAAGTCGATTAATAAACTTAGCAGTTACAATAATCTGAATTTAAAATATCATAATTAAAATACTTTAACATGACATTGATTTTACTTATAAGGACTTAAAAAAAATAATGTAAGAAGAAAAAATCCTACAAAAATACTTTACGCATAACGAAGTTCGTTCTTACATTCCGCGTGCACTACCTAAGGTCAAGTAGTACTTAATTACTACTTAGCTCAAAGCCTTATAAAGTCACAATTAAAAAATATAGTAAACAAAATGTTTCAAAAACACGAAGCATTGCAGCCAATTGCAAAAGCTGCACTTTTTTATTTTTCACAAGAATCGAGTTAAATAATCGTTTTCGTGAGTTACCCGAGTTACTATTACCGCAACACTATTACTTACTTACTACATTTTAAGCTGAATTCGGTAAGAGTATAATTATAATTAACGAAAAATATACCATCTAATTGACTCAAAAATTACGAGTATGTAACTAATAGACGTTAATTATGTTTTACGTAACTTACCGATCGCCCGAGATAGGAAATAATTTTTTGATGATTACCTGTAAAAGAATAGAAAGGAAAATTAGTTAAAAACACTTCCGGTTATCAAAATGCTAGCTGTTGACTACGGGTTTAGTCGCGTGCATTACCACAGGAGCCGTCCATAACAATCTCTATTCATTAAATCAGGTCGATCCGTTGCTTTGCTCCGTTACTGCGTGAAAGAAAAACAAACTAACACACTTTCACGTTTATAGTACGGATGTTTTATCTACATAAATATTACGACATAAATATACATTGGCAGTTCCAAAATAACAGTTTAAGCTTCAATAGTTTATGTAACACAAGGAAAAAAATGATGGAATAGTGCAGAAATGCATTGTTCATGCTTTCACTTTGCACTTGCTTTCAAGTGCCGTCCATGAGAACTAGGAAATGGTTTTGAGGTAATAACTGGTAAATGTTCAGTAAACATCGGCCTCTGACAGACGATTAGGTAACTTGAAAAAAATTGTATATAGCATGAACAAGTGATTTACAAGTGCGCGTTGATGTCTTTTGTATGAAGTAGTGGTTTTGAACATTTGCTGATCGTTAGTATATTTCCTCAATTATTATGGTGATTTAGTTAAATTTAATGGCTTTTAAGTTAAAACTAGTCCTGAAATTGTGTAATAAACATATTAATTAGAAAATAAAAAAATACATACACACAGTAAAATTGTATTTTATAATATAACGATCCATTGTGTGTATGTTTGCACCAATTACCTAAAATATAATTTTTATAGTTGCTTTACAAACTATTTAGATTACGTGGGGATTTAACACAAACGCTCTAAAACGGTGAAGGAAAACATTGTGAGGGAACCCGCATGTTCAAGAAGCACCAAATTCGAGGACATGTGACATCCACCAAGCTGCCCTATACAGTATCCGAACAGTTGCAGTGGGAGCCTAAGAGGCTGATAATGAGCCCCAAAAGGACTGTCGTCGCTACTGTCCACTACTCAAATACTAATTTCACATTAAAATTGTTGGTTTTGATATGCATTTTTAACGTGTTATATGTAACTGCATGTATTGGATTAATATATGGACTGTTTTAATAAGCGAAAACTTTTTATGATTTTTACTATCCATTACCTTCTAACTATTGTATTTATTGACAGCTATTTGTTTCCATACAGAATAAACAAATGTTAAGGTATTCTTGAGATTGTTAAAGAGGTGCTATGCTACCTACGTTAGGGCTGCCAACAAAAGTTTATTACAAAACGTATATCATCTCATCTTGGAACAACATTGAACCCCGTGCCGAGTCATGGCAGTCGACCGTTGAAATCATTTTTACAAACATAAAATAGTTTTTGCGAACATAATCATAACAATTACGAACTCGCTCGTCTCGCAATGGACGGGTCACGATCCACAATTTTGACATGGCGTTCAGTGCCCGGCTTTTTTGTTGCTATTTCGTCAATTTCGTAATAAACAAATCTTATTTTTAACGTTCTTCTAATGACTAAGAAATGCTTAATGAATCTGTAAAAAAGACTGTTATGACACATGATGACGCCGTCGTAAGTTTCTTCTCTTGCGAGCGTTGCTACGAAAGCATGTGTCGAGCGGTATGTATTGCAGTGTGTCTTTTATTATTAAAGCAGTGTTTGACCACGATCTCACCTGATGGGAAGTGATGACGCGGACGAAGGCGTAGCACACTTGCTCAGTAGATACCTTGCCTTGGACACACCTAGATTGTATTTAGCCGGAAACACAGACTGGTATGGTATTCCACTCCTTTCCACATCTCTACTATATCATTATGCCCGAAACATACAAATAAATAAAACTATAATACTATTGGTTACCAATACCTTTGATGGATTAGTCGAGTTGAAAGAATTTCCATGTAATTTCAATTGAGAATATTAAGTATAGTTATGTGTGAAAGTTGTAACTGTGGAGAATTATGCTAAAAAAGAAATCCGAAACGCGAATTTACAAATCTTTGTCATCATTCTACTCTCTAAATCTTTTAATAAATACAACAAAATCATGTTCAATCAATAACAGCACCATATCCTGTGAAAAAAAGGAATTTAGAAGAGATACTATATAAGCCTAGCTTCTGCCCGCGGTTTTCACCCACGTTCCCACAGGAACCGTTTATTTTTCCGGGATAAAAAGTACCATATTTTACTCTCCGATTTATAAACTATATCTATGCCAAAAATCACGTCGACCCGTTGCTTCGTTACTGCGTGAAAGAAGGATAAACCAACAAACACACTTTCGCATTTATAATGTTATAAGTATGGAGTATGGATTTTCGAATTACCAATTTAAATAATTAACAACTTATCAATTTCCTGCAATTAGAGAAAGAAATTCACACAACTTACGTGGGAACATATTATCTTTAAAGGAAATAAACAAGCATACCTGCATCATAATTAAGTAAAACAAATCACATTCTAAGAAAAGATATAAGTAGAAGGAAGGCTTCGAACAGAGTATTTATAACGAAACTGGCTGACTTAACATCTACTTCTCACACTCAATCAAGATTCAGTCAATATTATGCCAATTTTTTTTACACTGGATATAAATTTTTCACGTTATCACCTAGATGTGGAAATATAAGAGCTACAACTTTAGTGGAGTAATTTCGGTCTCATTTTTAATACTGAATTGGGTATCTATGCGAGTGTATTCTAAGGTAGTAGAGAAAGCGTATGAATGAAAAGTGATTATTAAATAATTATGTAATAATAAAGTAGGTAATAAAAGTAACACATGTATGAGTGATGACGAATATTACATTAGTGTCTTTATAAGAGCCGCTTTTGAAAGGCTCTTTGTTGAATTGAAGAGTCTATTGCGGTATTTTTAAAGTTTGTTTGTTATGACGGCATCCTTGAAAGCTGAATTTCTCTATTCTGTTATGAGATTAGACTTGTGAGAAATCTAGAATTAATTGCATGTTCGTTACGATTATGACATATGTGACTGTTATGTCATAAATTCTTGATACAATAGTGAAATTATGAGATGAATCTTGACTCCAATTACAGAGCTGGCAAAGTTCACTTTTTTTTCTTTTTTTTTGTAACGAGACGAGCTGGTCGTTTGCCTGATGGTAAGCATAACGCCAGCCGATAACAATTGTAGTGCCACCCAGAACTTTGAAACACAAAGGCCTGCGCGGCACTGCAGTGCGCTCGTTACCCTGAGACATTAGGTACTAAGTCTCATAAGCCCAGTAATTTCACTGGATACTCTGCTCATCAAACCGGAACGCAGTAATGCTTGCACACTACTGCTTGGCGGCAGATTTCACGAGCGAAGCGGTGGTAACAACCTAGACGGACACTCGCAGAAGAGTTAGTCCTCCCACTAACAAAACTTTCCCGCATTGGGATTTTTAGCGCACAATGTGATAGAGGTCCTACAAAGAGTAAAACAACTTTAATCAATTTACATTTTTACCTTCGTACTGGTACTACGATTACGCAAACTCCTTATTGGGATAGGTAATAGAATGGTTTCAAAACTAAACATATATATAGTACTTAATCCTAAACTAAATCTAATAAGATATAATAAACCTGATTAATCATAGCGTTGTTTTTTATCCAAGTACAATTACATTTCCTAGTAATCAAGTGACTTATTTATGTGCTTAAAGTTATGAGTTACTTATTCAAATTAGGTTTAATGCATCACAAATGCTCGAAAGATTTATAACATCCAATTTATATACGAATAAATCTCATTTCAATTAATATATCACATTGTTGCTAGCAACACAAATTAAAAACAATGTTTTATATGCCGTCTGTGGATACACAATAGATTTACAATCTATTACCTGTATAATCTGTAATTAAGTAATCGTTCAATACTCTCTGTAAGATAGCTAGCTTAACGTGTCACGAAAATAAAGTATTTTGATATCGCTGCATTGGAGTTTAAATCAACAACACGAAATACAGTCCACGAGCTCCCAACAACATAAATAAAGTGCGAATAATGTCCATTGGCAGCTGCTACGGGCATAAATAATAAGTGTGTACAATAATAAGCCAGGTCTTGTTAAGAACGAATGTTAACATTTCACGGGCAAGTGCTTCACCTTTGGCCTTGTGTTCGCTTATCGCCAAATCAGTACATTAAAGGCGAGCCCTTCCTACCAGTATTATAAATCATAGAAAACAGCATTATGAAAAGTAATCGTAAACGTCAGAACTTCATAAGGTATACTAACCTAATAACTTCATACGGACGGCTCCGTAGCTAAGTTGGTAGTAACCCTGCCTGCAAGGCGAGGGGTCCCGGGTTCGATTCCCGGCCGAGGCAGATTTTGTGTAAGCATAAAGTTTGTTCTCGGGTCTTGGATGTTTGTGATGTGTATCTGTGTATGTCCATGCCACCTGCGACACAGGGAATCCTAGTGCGTGGGTATGAGTGTGTAAGCGTTTATGTTTATGTTTTATGTTTATATAGATAGATAGACAATAGCAGTCTAACCACACTAAAATTAAACATACTTTAAATCTGTATTAAACAGTGTACATGGCATAGTCGCGTGTTTAAATATGTGCAACCACAAATCCTATTTAAGCAGCTTCTAACCTTTGTACAACTCAATTCTCTGTTGTGACATTTCTAATCATTTAAGACGTTTATCTTTAGACACTGTCTATAGCTAGACACGCGTCTAAAAGTGTTTTTGTGGTAACACGGTAGATATCTATTATCTATCTATAACTAAATAAAAAGCCAATACCAAACTTGCTATGAATTCTTAGTTTGAACAAAAAAAAAATTTTTTAAATTTCAGTTTGATTTTCCCGTTTTCAATTAATGTTATCAAGTAACCATACATTATTACATTTGATTTATTATCCTGATAACTTTACACACGTTTGAGGTCACGTGTTATGTGAAACTACAATAATATATTGCAATATACCATCTTCGACTGTACTCTTACGATGCAATTATAATAATTACACTCCATGATATCAACAGATGCAAAACTCACGTTCGTTCACGTGTTTTGTGGTATTATGGGAAATACAAAATTAATTGTAATTACACTTTTATAGGCGCTAGGGTTATTACTAATTATGGTTCGTCATCATTGGTATTGATTCTTCTTCTAGTTCCGGCTAGTCGTCAATTCAACTGTCAGGATTTTGCAGACCATCTGAATTATTTAGACTGATTTACCTACATCCTGGACTTTGAATAAATGTATGTAATAAATATGACAACATTAGCATCTGTTCCGCAAAATTAAGTAAATTTCCAATTGCTCCAACTTTCCGGGATGTGGCCGTACCGATAACTGACACTTCTTGGCGTTACTTTTACGTCCACTCTTAGTTGCTTGTTGATGCTAGGCTGCAGAGCCTTGAGCATCAACGTAAAGTTTCTGGTTTATCAGTTTTTTATCGATTACCATACGGTGAGTGCGCCGTGGAATTACACAGCTTAATTCCCCCCCCCCCCCGGAAATATTCATTACTTAATTTTGCATAACCTTTTTGTACCAGCCTCCATTGGTTTGCGCCATGAGTTGACCATGCACGGACGATTCCGTCTTTAACTTTTTGCCTGTTTAACAATTCGAAGTTCGTTGATAGAACAAAAAAGGGTTGCCGAAACAGTAAATGATTGAAGATCTGTAATGATTGAAGATCTGTACTTAATGACTTCTATGTATTTTTGTACTCTTTGAGTATTTTAACAGCGTGAAGCGAAAAATAAAACGAATTTCTCTAATTGCTTGAAGCAATACGTGTCAAACATTTTGCATTGCTATTCTACGGAGCAATGCAGCCGGCGTGCTTGGTACACTGCCAGCAGCCATTTGGGCTAGGATATCTTCGCACTTATAGCGGGAAACAAAAGTAGATTGTGCAGATATGTTTGCTGTAGTTTACATAATAGCATTTATGTAGCTTTTATAAATAAATTAAAAAAATTAATTAAAACGCTTACACACTCATACCCCCGCACTAGGATTCCCTGTATCGCAGGTGGCATGGGCACACACAGATACACATCACAAACATCCAAGACCCGATAACAAACTTCATGCTTACACAAAATCTGCTCCGGCCGGGAATCGAACCCGGGACCCCTCGCTTTGCAGGCAGGGTTACTACCAACTTAGCTACGGAGCCGTCGGTAGTAGTAAAAGTGTCTGTCGGTCTGTGACGGTCTTATCGTAGTAAAAGTGACAAACGCAAAAATGACAAAAGAAATGACTAGAATTTTCGTGCTAATACCCCATTTTAGTATTACTGGCTAGCTACCACACTCAAGATGAAAATATATTGATGTGACACATTGGTGTGTTCTGCAGAAACCATTGAATGTCAGTCCCCAGTATACTGGTACAATATAGGTTTTTAAACTGTCATGGTCATCAACACTTTGAAAATTATCACTAAAAACTCAAATCAAATAATATACATGGTAAATATCCCGTTTTTAGTGATACTGGTACAATTAGCATAATTACTAACTTCATCCACATCTTCATTAAAGATGAGGGATTGATCAAACGCTATCATATCTCAGTAAAAAATACAACAATAAAAACCTTTTTGAGACCTCATGGAATGTGAGATCACCCATCCAACATCACGATACCTATCTTCAATTCGAGACGATACGTAACTGTTCAATTCTGCACGCCCGTGTGTATTACAGTAATAACATACGTAAACTACTGAAGAAACAGCTTCAACCCGCATAACTGACATATCCATAAGCAACCAGGTCAATTGTTTGCAAGTAAAGATCTCGCGTTATGTAACAATGAGGCACAATATACTTAAAGACAGTAATATAGGAACGCGAAGCTATTTTCAAACTGTCCAAAACTTGGGCTTAACAGAAGTTTTTTTTGTTAGTGGTAGGAATAACTCTTCTGCGAGTGTCCGTCTGGGTTGTTACCACCGCTATGCTCGTGAAGTCTGCCCCCAAGCAGTATTGTGCAAGCATTACTGTGTTCCGGTTTGATGAGCAGAGTATCCAGTGAAATTACTGGGCTTATGAGACTCAATACCTAATGTCTCAGGGTAACGAGCGCACTGCAGTGCCGCGCAGGCCTTTGTGTTTCAAAGTTCTGGGTGGTACTGCAATTGTTATGGGCCGGCGTTATGCTTACCATCAGGCAAACGACCAGCTCGTCTCGTTGCCAAATAAAATGAAAAATAAAAATATGAACGTCATTACTGTGTACAAGAACTTCTCAGATTGGTTTGTACAAAGTTGAGTCACTGTTTCGCAGTATACGTCTGGACTACAATTGGGTCTTTACACGCCAATGGGTTTAAACTAACCGTGACTGTTTACTGTTAAACCGAATTGTTTAGTCGTACGACCGAGGTAATGCAACTTACATTAATCTGAAAAAAATGTTAGTAAAAAAACTTAGTGATGTCTTTGTCACGTGATTGAAGGCTTGGTGCGCTACTTTTACGTGAACAGTGACATAACGTGAACGAAGTAATGAAAGAAAGAAAGAAAGAAAAAGTTTTTATTAATAAATATTACATAATTATATTTAAATAGATTACTCAACTTATAGGTACCATAAAGGAGTACGAACAAATATTTAGAGGCATAGGTAGGTGCCCATAATTTGCTACGAAACGGCCCCAACTCAGCCTATGCCGTAAGTAACGACAAAGTTCCGTGAATGTTGTATAATACATTAACTTTTTAATTTTGGTTTTATAAATAACATGAAAGTGATACAAACTGCGAAACCATTCTTTATCGAATTTCAAGCTTCGAACTTTAAAGTCATGTCAATCTTTAAAACTCAATTTTTACTTTTTAATGTTTTAAACTTTTAAATGTCATAGGTACATACTATTCGTATTACATTTTTCAATTAATTAATGGAAAGTTCAAAATTCCATGTCTTAGGGCCGAGTTCACCAAACATTTGCTAGATTTGACAGCAGATGTCAAAATTCTCTTTCAAATACTTCAAAATGTTAAATATTAAATGTTAAATGTTATATTCGCTAAATATTTCCGATGAAAATCAAAACGAACTTCCGAACGACGCAACTTTAGCGTTCTCAAGACTCAATTTCAATTCAATTCAATTTTAAAAGATATTTATTTAGACATAACAAAATAAACAAACATGTACAATACTAGTGTAAATTAACATCCTAGCAGTAACAAAATAATTAAGGATTCAAGACATTCGTCGAGTTCAGTCTCATTACGAATTTATGAAGTGAGATTAGTTTAGTACAATATGATGAAATAGTTAATAACAAGAGCATTGAATATTAGATTCTAATAGTATGTAAGTTTTAGAAGACTCAATTTACTTTTAATATATTTTGACAGTAATCTAATTGCACCATGTGTCGCTCTAGGGATAAATCACAGATCAACCGACCTATCGCTCAAGTCACGACTGCTCGTCACGACTCTTCCGTGTACCAACCATGTGGGTGTTACTAAAATTGTAGGACTGATAGGTTCGAGTAATTTCATTAAAGGTGGTAACTTCTTACGTAAGACGTACTATGTTACATTTTTCTACCATTTTTATTTAGCACTAGCTGCTGCCCGCGGTTTCACCTGCGTGGAGATATTGGATTTCATGGTTTTTATTTTTGTGCGCGGAACCCTAATTCTTTTTCTAAAATAAAAGTAGCCTAAGTTACTCCTTGTAACATCAGCTATCTGCCAGTGAAAGTCAAAATCGGCCGTTTCGGAGATAACCCGGAACAAACAGACAGACAGAAAATTTTAAAAATTGTCATTTGTACTGTATATACTTTCATACACACTTCACTTTTACACTTCAATTTTATTTATTTGTATAGATTGTTCTTACATTTTTAAAATTTCATTGTTCTTGTGGCTGTTCTGTTTGATTCAAGAAACTAGGAAATGTGTAGGTATAAAATTTTTATGACTTTAAATCTCGCATTTTTTTTTATATTATTTGGTAACGAGACGAGCTGGTCGTTTGCCTGATGGTAAGCATAACGTCGGTCCATAACAATTGCAGTGCCACCCAGAACTTTGAAACACAAAGGCTTGCGCGGCACTGCAGTGCGCTCGTTACCCTGAGACATTAGGTATTAAGTCTCATAAGCCCAGTAATTTCACCGGATATTCTGCTCATCAAACCGGAACACAGTAATGCTTGCACACTACTGCTTGGCGGCAGACTTCACGAGCAATGGTGACCACCTTCGAGCAAGCGGGTCGTCTGTGTACTTGCAACTGGGTGGTAGTACTAACTCTTCTACGAATGTCTGTCTGGGTTGGTACCAACACTTTGCTCGTGAAGTCTGCTGCCAAGCAGTAATGTGCAAGTATTACTGTGTTCTGATTTGATAAGCAAATTAGTCAGTGAAACTACTGCAGGGGTTATGAGACTTAATACCTAATTTATCATAGTAACGAGCGAAACAATGTTTAAATGTTCCGAGTGGCACTGCAATTGTTATGGGCCGGCGTTATGCTTACCATCAGGCAAACGACCAGCCCGCCTCGTTACTAAATAGTATAAAAAACCTTATACAAAAGGTAGTTCTTCTGTAGAAAAGGCAGTGAAGTACCAGAGTAAGATAATAAGATATGAGTTAGAACTAGTATCTTACAAATATATATATATATATATATACGTAAAATATATATTCCGCTACCGATCATTTCCAGTTCCCTGTTATAAATTACAAATACAATCATAGATCATCGAGAACAAAAAGTGAAACAGATCCAATTGGCTGCGTGGGCGCACTAATTGTTTCTTTTTAGTAATGACATAATAATAGGTTCGAAGTTGTTGTGCTACTGCAATGTTTATGACAATAGAATAATGCCTACCGATAGTCAATAAATGTTGTTGAGGTAGAAGAAAATCTAACGTAATTACAGTACTTGCCAGCTTTAGATGTGTCTTAGAAGAATTCAATGACTTAAAAATTTCGAAAATCACTATTTTGGAAGACAAAGGAGAAGAAGTGTGATGTTTATTAGCTTCATGGCTAAGCTCGTAAGAGTACCCTGCCTGCAAAGCGTAGAGCCCCGGGTTCGATTCCCAGCCGGGGCAACACAATTTTGAACATCAAGTTTGCTCTCGTGTCTTGGATGTTTTTGTTGTTTATCTATGTTTGTCCATGCCACCTGCGACACAGGAATTCCTAGTACAGGGTTTGAATTTGTTAGCGTTATTTTTTTTTCTTAGTGACTGTTTAAAGCTCTTAAACTAGAGCGTAATTAAGAGCTGGCAAAGCATATGTATATGTAACTAGATTTTTATGTATAAGTAAGACTGCCAATGTCTCAATCCTTTCACGATAACGTATTGCAAGCTCCACCAAACTACATTAGGTACAAAAACGGCCGAGCAAAGACCCCATTCAGGGTACAAAAAACATATAAAGCGAACAATTTGGGCACAAAAATTTATCAAGGTTACATTTGAGTGGCTCTTCCCTACCTTAGCAAGATATCTGAGGATGGCATTAATATTTTTTGAGCTTTTACGACTTGCCTTTAAATAACTGTGAAAATGTTGACTGAATTTTATACATGCTCTCCTTAAAAGTTAAATAGATTTTGGTAACTCTAACAAATTGAGTATTTTCTTAGGCTTTCATGACTATTGCACATTTAATTAAATGATATCGCGTATAATATGAGTCTACCCCGTGACCACGAACTCTGCAATGGGTTCGAACTTGAAAAGGTTTCAAATGTACGAGACACAAAATAACTTTACTACCGATCGAAATACTCAATTTTTAATATCACTACAACGAAGAAAGGTTTTGTTAATCATTCGAAGTCTGCGTGCAATAGTGCTTTTTATCCACTAGCGTGGAAAAGGTTTTAAAAATTCGCATATGGTGAAATAATAATTTTGGTGGTTAAAAAATAAAAAAGCTGACTTTAACCTTTTAATTTTCTCTGTAAACATTGAGATGGATGCATAGTTTTTTTTTAGTTTTTGTGCCTGACCATCGGCCGGCCGTTCGAAGTTTAACAAAACACGTTTACAATCGATATTCACAATCAGACTATCAAAACACTATCGAGCTAATTTATTGCTATAAAAAGTAAACAATTTCAAAACAGGTAATAATAAAACACCATATAACTGTACCTCATCTCAAACACCAATACTATACAAAAACATAACAAAATGTTTGAATATCTTGTTCTACCACTACCAGTTTGGACAGATTCCATCTGGAGGCATCGAACTCTAGCTCAAATGACGCGTCTTATTGACTTTCTAACCGTACTTTTATCTAGACTTGTTATGCTAGACTTTTAATTCACTGGATCTTTTCACAGGAAGTGTATATATTTACTGTAAATCGAATGGCGCGAAAGAGAAGTGATACACTGTTATGTAGGTGGAATAGTATTATTTATTGTATGAATTTTGAACTAGCTGCTACCCGCGGTTTCACCCGCGCGGAGATATTGAATTTCATGGTTTTTATTTTTTTTGCGCGGAACCCTAATCCTTTTTCTAAAATAAAAGTAGCCTAAGTTACTCCTTGTAACATTAGCTATCTGCCTGTGCAAGTCCCGTCAAAATCAGCTCAGCCGTTTTGGAGATTACCCGGAACACACAGACAGACAGACAAAAATTTTAAAAATGGTTGCGTTGTTATATGTACCGTATATACTTTCATATGCATTTGGTAAAAAGCTGTTATTTTGATAATACAAACAGACACTTCAATTTTATTTATTTGTATAGATAAAAAACACTTTGTAACAAAAAAGTGAGCAATAATGATTTGTACTTTAGTATTTCGTTCTACCGACCAGAGCAGGTATGTTTTTACCTGTTTATCTAATGATTGACTGAATGTATAAAGCTGTCCATTAGACAGTTATTTCTCAATATGCATATAAAAATAAGTACTTAGTAACTAACATTCGTAAACGTAAACTACATCAGTAAAAAATCTAAAACAATGAATCCTCTACAATTCATTATTATTCATAAACACAATTTAATTTATCTCTACGCCAACATCATTCCAGCTACATCTAACAAGCACACAATAGCAAACAAAGTTATTGCACTGTCCAACAAAAAACATATCCGCAATAATACGTTAAGGCTGTATGCTGGAGGCATTACAGGTGTGTAGGCAACAAACAATTAATCTGCGAATTCAATTTGCATTTCACACTTACACTGGATTTCAATCTGTGTAGTCTTGGAACTAGCAAAAATTAGTGTCTGTCAGACGGTATTACTATTACCAGCTGCTGCCCGCGGTTTTACCCGCGCGGAGATATTGGATTTCATGGTTTTTATTTGTTGCTATCTCCCAGTGAAAGTCCCGTCCAAATCGGTTCAGCCGTTTCGGGGATTATACGGAACAGACAAATAGGCAGACAGACAAAAATTTTCAAAATGGTTGTTGTGTGATAGGTACCGGATATAATTTCATATGCATTTGGTAAAAAGCTGTTATTTTGACATTACAAACAGACACTTCAATTTTATTGATTTATTTTTTTACTGTCGGCAGAGACGTAGTAGTAGTAGAAAAGTAATCGATCGAGTGCCGTATTGAAACTAATAATTCTATAAAAAATGAGGTTTACTTTTTGCTTTCATGGATTTATCCTAACACAACGTTTTAAGCTTTAAAGTTATGAACAAGCTCAGTACTTCTAGTTAAGCGAGAACATCTGTCATTCCTGAATATCGAAATCGGCACTAATGGTCCTAATTTTAGGCTACAAGTACAATTAGTGCCACTTTCAACGTGACTAGCTTTCACGAATCCTATACAATAATACACCGTCGGAAGCACCCATCACACAGATAATAAACTGCAATAATACCGTAATTATTTCAATTGTAACTCAGGAAGTGCGCCTGGACAATGGACAGAGAGGCAATTTCAAGTAATTAAGTTACACGATGCATGTTGCATGTATTGTAATGTTGGACTTGAATGTTAACTGACAAGTTGATTCTGTGTTCTGACAGCGCAGCGGAGTTGTTGATACAGATGTCCGATTCAATAAGCTAGTCAAGGACGCTCTGCATGAACTATAACATAATTCTGACAGATAATTGACCGCGACTGCGCGAGGTAAAGGTTAATAAGATTAACTACAAACAACTACGTTCGACTTTTTGTTAGTGGGAGGACTAACTCTTCTGCGAGTGTCCGTCTGGGTTGTTACCACCGCTTTGCTCGTGAAGTCTGCCGCCAAGCAGTAGTTTGCAAGCATTACTGTGTTCCGGTTTGATGAGCAGAGTATCCAGTGAAATTACTGGGCTTATGAGACTTAATACCTAATGTCTCAGGGTAACGAGCGCACTGCAGTGCCGCGCAGGCCTTTGTGTTTCAAAGTTCTGGGTGGCATTGCAATTGTTATGGGCCGGCGTTATGCTTACCATCAGGCAAACGACCAGCTCGTCTCGTTACCTAATAACATAAAAAAAAGAAAGAAAACGCAGTTGAAATATTTTTGTCCTCTAAAGGCCATGGTTTGACCACTATTGCACCTGATCATATTGTACACGTTACAAGTAAAATTACTTCTTTAAAAAGCGACGAACCGTCTTAATCGACAAACTACTGAACCGATTTTGATGAAATTTCTTTAGGACCAATCTGAAAGTATATCCTTTCAAATAAAAAAATATCCAAATCGGTTTATAAATGACGGAAATCTGAAGTATCAAAAATAAAAAAGGATATTACCCACTGAATTGATAACCTTCTCCTTTTTTAAAAGTCGGTTAAAAAGCGGGAACCGGTATAGTTGAAAACATCACGATATCCCATTTTTAACCTCCGTCAACCAGACAGAGAGACAGAAAAAAAATAAAAAAAATGTTTTTTTGTTACATATAAGTACCGATTATAATTTCATATGCATTTATTAAAAAGCTGTTATTTTGATATTACAAAAAGACACTTCAATTTTATTTATTTGTATCTATAGATATGGATACAAATTGCTTAAAAATACAAGACAGCTTTAGTTTGCATTCGTATCCACCATTACCAAGTATATCCTTACTTTTAGTACCCAAACCTTGACCAACAACTCTTACATAACGCAAAAGAATCTCAAATCACTAATGTCCGTACCCACTCAAATTTTTATTCACCTGCCACCACATAATATGTTACAATAGCGCTCGCACATGCCGTTATCGGTTAGTAATACGTTACTAATCCATTGGAGACGCGTTACTATATGCAATAGTGTTTTTATTTTGTAACGTGTTGGATTTCAGTCTTGTATGAGAATGGCCTTAGATGCAATATGTTACTTAATGTTATTGTCTGCTCGCAACAATGAACAGATGATTCTTATTTATTGTATGGAATTCAAAAAGAAAGTAGCGACTTTCTTATTGATATAGACATTGTATTTGAAGACTAATGAACGCAGACAGTGCGAAAGTAGTACAGAGGTGGAGTATTAAACATCTATAGCCTGTCTTCACTGTGTAAAGGTATTAGTATAGTTTTTAAAATAATTCAAACTCTTGTCTCGTTGTGTGTTTGAAAGAAGTACATTTTTGATAATTTAAACTGTATGAAGTTCACAATTTAATCAAAATTATTATATAATTACTAGCTTCTGTCCGTGATTTTCACCCGTGTTCCCACAGGAACCGTGAATTTTTCTGGCATAAAAAGTAGCCTGTGTTACTCTCCGGTCCATAAACTATATATATGCCAAAAATCATGTCGATCCGTTGCTTCGTTGCTACGTGATAGGATGACAAACCAACAAACGTGCACATTTTCGCATTTACAATATTAGTAGGAAGTAAGATAAGATTAATGCCTAATGTGTAGTTTGAACTGCAAAAAACTATATACTATTTCAAGTGCTACTTACCGAAAGATAATTAAGCCTATGTCTAAAGCTATATTGATTATGGAGATACGTATAGGTGGCTGCCAAAACATACCGATAGGTGCGTGGAGTAAGATTCAAGTTGAGAGAGGTAACTAGCTAGAATTATGTAAAATGCCATAATATACGACACTTCTATATACAACTGCTATACAATGCCCAAATGTGCTGGTCAAATATATACAAATAAATAAAATTGATGTGTCTGTTTGTAATATAAAAATAACAGCGCTTTACCAAATGCATATGAAAGTATATACGGAACCCGTAACAAAACGACCATTTTTTAAATGTTTGTCTGTCTGTCTGTTTGTTCCGGGTAATCTCCGAAATGGCTGGGCCAATTTTGACGGGACTTTCACTGGCAGATAGCTGATGTTAAGGAGTAACTTAGAATACTTTTATTTTAGAAAAATAATTAGGGTTCCGCGCAAAAAAATAAAAACCATGAAATCCAATATCTCCGTGCGGGTGAAACCGCGGTCGGCAGCTAGTCACAAATATATGCGTCACCGTGGTTGAATAATAAACCATATCATTCAAAATTACGCTTCCATACACACTGAGGTTATTCAAAACTGTTATCTTCAGTAAGGTCGCGTCCACTGCCCGGGTACTTCAGTAACAAACGTGGGAACATTCCTCTTGACTTCAATGTATAGTACACATTGATTAACTGGAGGCCACAGAGACAAAGTAGGCATTTTAAAACAATCGCTAATTTAATGCTTGCCGAAGGCTGCAGTTTACACAAAAGAGTGGACAAATTAGAGAATAGAATACAAAAGAAACAGACCCTGACGCCAATTAAGATTAGAGGAGAATATAAGTTGACATTAAAACTGTTAATACATTGAATGTTAAATAATTTAGTTTCAAGCTTGGAATTAGCGTAGAAACTTGATACGCGCGTCAATACAGGTTAAAAATACCATATCAAATTGGTAAGGTTTTATTTCAGTCAGCTATAATCCATGTTAGGTTATCCACAAACATGATACACATGCATTATACACATACATTCACCACACTCACATACACGACACTGACACGCACGACTCACAAAAACATAACACACATACGCACACATATAACTTGCCCACAATTATATATAAAATTGTAATTCATTCATTCATTTATGTATGACATAAGACCTTCTGTTTAATAAGAGAAGCCACTGACTCCTGAAACACAGTGTATACTAGTTCGGGAGGCTATGGATTGAAAATAACTTTTGTGTCTAAATAAATGATTTGTACACCAGGCAAAGAACTAAACTTCAACTTTTTTTTTTTTAATTTGTTTTCGGCTCTCTTTTTCGGATGCCATCCTGAAAGCTAATTATCTGTGGTAATATCTGAGCTCCTTTTAAGGATGGTAATAAGAGTGCTACATTTCTTATTTAAACCAGGAAAATCGAGCAACATTTATAAACAAAAAATTCGGATGAATTGAGAACCTCCTCCTTTTTTGAAGTCTGTTAAAAATAGGTTAAGGTTGACATGCAATTGTTTCGTTAACAAAAGTGGATTAGAGTTCTCGGTTAAACACATTGAAGACATTCAACCCGTCTCCTACACACGATAACGGAAACGCAAATCTTGAATAATTTATTCGTTGCTTAATATTCCAGTGCGGTATCACAAAACGCGAAAACGTGTACATTTTAGCAATTTCTCAGATTAAAATTTAACGTTTTAAATGATCGTGCATTTTAAAAAATTACAATAACTATTAATTAGTTAGTGGTAGGACTAACTTGTTAGTGGTAGAACTGACTATTCTGCGAGTTTCCGTCTGGGTTGTTACCACCGCTTTGCTCGTGAAGTCTGCCGCCAAGCAGTAGTGTGCGAACATTACCGTGTTGCGGTTTGATGAGCAGAGCAGCCAGTGAAATTACTGGGCTTATGAGACTTAATACAGACAGACTAGACATAGGCTAGACTTAGACAGACAGACAAACATTTTAAAAATTGTGTTTTTGTGTTTTGTACCTACCGTATGTACTTTCATATGCATTGGTAAAAAGCTGTTATTATGACATAACAAACAGACACTTCAATTCTATTTATTTGTATAGATGTCTATAGAAACATTATTGTGACACGGCACCAAACAGTAAGTTCATATGAAGTAGGCAAGAAGTAGGTAAGCCAAAATGTCAAAACGCAGATTCCACCGCGGCCTTGGAGTCTCGTGCTTTTTGCTACCAGCACCGAAATTAGTTTTTACTCACTAATTATACTCGTGATGAACATTTGCACTCTTCAAAGGTGCCGTTGGTTTTTGTTGTAAGTATGAAGTAACTTAGGTATGTTTTTTTTATCTTATTTGGTAACGAGACGAGCAGGACGTTTGCCTGATGGTAAGCATAACGCCGGCCCATAACAATTGCAGTGCCACCCAGAACTTTGAAACACAAAGGCCTGCGCGGCACTGCATTGCGCTCGTTACCCTGAGACATTAGGCATTAAGTCTCATAAGCCCAGTAATTTCACTAACTACTTTGCTCATCAAACAGGAACATAGTAATGATTGCACACTACTGCTTGGCGGCAACATAACAAAAACATAAAAAATCGTGATGAAACCGGCATGTTCAAGAACCACAAAATTCGAGGACATGTGTCATCCACCAAGCCGCACTGGGCCTGCGTGGCGGATTATGGCCCATACCTCTCTCTCTGAGAGAAGGCCGGTATCCCAGCAGTGGGAGCGTAAAAGGCTGATAATGATGAGATTGGGAACTGCGCCGTTATCAACAATCACTACGTTTCAAAGATTTTCATTTTGAGGGTTTATCCTGAAAGAAGAAGAAAAAATTCCCTTCCACCATTCTGTGGTAACACAAAAACGTTTTACTGAAAGCTGAAGCAAATCCTACACTCTAACGGACGGATCGGATCGGTCGACGACTTCACTGCTACCCGATCACCGCTTCAAAGATCGATTTCCCTTCCAAACCGAAGATTTCTCTTCAATCAAACTGAAGACTAAAAATACATTACCAAATCCTGATTGTTCAGAAACGTGGCGATACAAATTTTAACGAGATCTATTCTGCAAGACACCAAGACGATTTTATGCCTTGCTTGGGTAACGTCGCGCCGTGAAACTGGTTACGACACTGTTTACTAAATTAGCAAATGCAGGTTTGAATAAATAATGTTTTGGCTTTTGTCACACGTGAGAGATGTGTCAGTGAAGCAGATGGCGAGGCTGAGATTTTGGAGTATCTTTTTAGCACGCTTCTATTAGCTCAATCTGCTGGATTGTGTGTAAATATTGCAATTTGAAATGTATCCGTTTCTAAACGTCCATTTTTCATGTTTGTCTTATATTTTAATGTATAGAAGCTTTGTAATCATGAAGTGATGCTGGATTGGAGTGGTAGCTTCAGGTAAACCCTGGTTTGTGGTGGTTCATTTCCTAGTGTTCGCCTGGCTACCTTAAGTTGAATGTCACCTAGAACCTCATGGTATGGTTCTGCAGCCGTTCTTGAGAATCACTTTACTAGATATTGAGTATCAGAGACTTTAAAAATTAAAATAAATAAATGGTCCTCATAAGTCACAACACGAGTTATGCTAGTCTATATCTATACAACTAAATAAAATTGAAGTTTCTGTTTGTAATATCAAAATAATAGCTTTTTACTAAATGCATATGAAAGTATATACGGGACCTACACCAAAACAGCCATTTTTTAAATTTCTGTCTGTCTGTCAGTCTGTCTGTCTGTTCCGGGTAATCTCTGAAAGGCTGGGCTGATTTTGACCGGACTTTCACTGGCAGATAGCTGATGTTACAAGGAGTAACATAGGCTACTTTTATTTTGGGAAAAGAATTAGGGTTCCGGGCAAAAAATAAAAACCATGAAATCCAATATCTCCGCGCGGGTGAAACCGCGGGACCGCAGCTAATCTATAATAAAGCCATGTCAAAAATGGTCATGTCCCTCGACCTCATTTTCATTTTCCCGTGGGAAAACTATAATTTCATTTCCGTTTAGTTTTTGTTTCATGTGTTTATTTAGTGATTAGTCACAACACACTCATATTGAACATGTAATTGGTAGATTTTTTCGATACACCTATCTCTATTGCTTATAAAGTTGCACAATGCACTAACTAGATCTTACAAAACCAGTGCACTGAAGCTAGATTTATTTATCTATTTAATTAATCATCATTATTTTGATCTAGTTTTGCGCCATAATGTTGCGCAGTTTACGATCATACCGAAATAACAATAAAATGTTTTAAAATGCCTACAATTAATGAACTAGTGCCTTTATGCAACCTTTTGGATCTGATTCTGCCGTTAAACAATTTAGATAAGCTTTTAGTTTAGCCATTTTAATATCCATTAATAAAAATGAATTGTTTATCATTTAAATTGTTGTGTTAAATACATAATTTATTTTATTTAGGTTAAGCTAGAATGTCAGCAGCCAGACTCAAGCGGGACAGGGCGGGTCACGTCTGCAGAATGCACACCGAGACATCGGCATTCATCGTCACGAATTAAGTCCCTAGAGACGAACGAAGACGTTGAGGTCGTCCTAGGGAGCCGTGGAGGTACGATGTTAATGCCTTCAATCGAGGGATGGAGACATGTAGAGACCGAGAAGGATGAAGGACCTTAGCCCAGCTATAAAGACACGGAAGGTAAAATAAAAAAGCTAGTATGTGTGGGGTAAGTTTGAAATTGAAGCTCAAAGACTTCAACTAACTTTTGATGTTAGGTACCCATATTTATCAATTTTTTTTTTTTTATATTAGTTGGTAACGAGACGAGCCGGTCGTTTGCCTGATGGTAAGCATAACGCCGGCCCATAACAACTGCAGTGCCACCCAGAACTTTGAAACACAAAGGCCTGCGCGGCACTGCAGTACGCTCGTTACCCTGAGACATTAGGTATTAAGTCTCATAAGCCCAGTAATTTCACTGGATACTCTGCTCATCAAACCGAAACACAGTAATGCTTGCACACTACTGCTTGGCGGCTGACTTCACGAGCAAAGCGGTGGTAACAACCCAGACGGACACTCGCAGAAGAGTTAGTCCTCCCACTAACAAAATTTAATCCATCCATTCGATTAAAAAACTAACACAAATTATAATTATTAGTGCACGTACTACTTGAATATACAAATGTGGGATTCGGAACACTATTTATTATATTACAGAAATACAAATTGCACTTACAAATAAACGGGTTTATTTGCAATCATTTGCAGAATATTATTCACTGCATTCTTCACCGAAGTAGAAACAATACTTGGCAAAGACTGTCGAGGCCAGCTACGGTTATCCAATACCAATACGTGGGGCGAGAACACATGGAGGAAGCGAGGACAAGTGTGTAGGATGGTACTTGTGCTTCCTTGCTTACAGTTAAATACGCGTAACAATATTAATGAAATTAGGTTCAAACTGGTTCCATATCGGTCACTCATCTAGGTAGTTCACGTTTGTTATCTCTTTTTAACTTGGAGCTTACAGGCTGCCGTGGCACTCAACGTGCGCTGGCTGTACTAGCCATGCAATGTCACAAAAGCAAAAGCTTTTCATGTATTTCTTACGTTTGATGAGAGATGAAGATGCGATCGTCAATAAAACACTTTTGCCTAGAAGACAATACACTCGTGTCTTGAAGATCTAAAAGCTATAGCTATCGGAAAAAACAGGAGTAAGAAGCTCCACCCTTTAACGGAACACACAATAAATCTACAATAAAAAAATGCTTTATGCCTAAAAGTGTAATATCGAGTATGTGGTCATAAGTGAATATTTAGGAAAAAATCTCCTGAAAATCGATCCATACAAAATATCACGTTTTGGGAAATCAAAACAGGAAATTGTAGTCACCCAGTACTATGTAGATACTGTGTAACTCTACATAAACTCTACTATGTGCCATAATTATATTTATACGCAAATATTTTCCGCCTACCATGCAACGCTTAATTATCGTTCTGCAATACCTGTGAAATGTTCTAAAACACAATTAGCTATTTTTTGGTAACGTTCCGGATCTTGGTTAATGTTTACTGATATTTATCTCATTTACCAAACCGTTGCCTAATCTCAGCATCTTTCGCAGCCGTTCATTTATCACAGAGAGTAAACAAGGTTGAATAGAACATATTTTTATTCTCGGTGGGTTCGCTTTGACCAATATCTATGATAATCTATGATTAACGATGACATTGTGGTTGAAGACGGTAAAGTCACTAAACAGAGAAAACGACAGATTGACATATTCAGCTTAGCCGATTTAGCGGTCAATTGGGATGTTTCATGAAACACAAAATACATAATTGGTGTTTTTATACAGGATTAAGAACATCACATTAATGCAATAAAAATTAAATTCACAAAAAAAATAAAATTACCACAAAGATACTGCATCTAAAATTTTCCCGGATTCAACGATTTTTTTATCATCCAATAGTAATTTAAATGCTTCAGATATATCTCAAACGAACTTGTTCAATTTTAGCCAGAAGCACTTTATCTTCTCAAAAAACATAAATCAGCTATATCGGACGCAAAGCAGGATGTGGTTTTCTCACGAAATCCATGTATTGTATCCATGTAATTTGTATTTACTAAATTTACCTAAAAAACTGTTCAAAAAACTTAATTATGCAAGATACATCTTACAATTATGCAAGAGATGAACTGAAATAAAATAGAAAAAGTATAGAAGCTTGTCGTGACTCGGCCGACAGCCGTTAATAGTTAAATGAAGCCAATTAATTTAAATATAATTATTTAATGGGACACAATGGACCGAAATAATTGGAAGAGTTGCATAACAATGATCGGACCAGCACGTGAGAAGAGCATAACGATTACATAAAACCTACAAAATTATCTATACAAATAAATAAAATTGAAGTGTCTGTTTGTAATATCAAAATAACAGCTTTTTACCAAATGCATATGAAAGTATATACGGTACCTATAACAAAGCAACCATTTTTAAAATTTTTGTCTGTCTGTCTATCTGTCTGTTTGTTATGGGTAATCTCCGAAACGGCTGGACCGATTTTGACGGGACTTTCACTGGCAGATAGCTGATGTTACAAGAAGTAACTTAGGCTACTTTTATTTTAGAAAAAGAATTAGGGTTCCGCACAAAAAAATAATAACCATGAAATCCATTACCTCCGCGCGGGTGAAACCGCGGGGGAGAAGCTAGTATGTAATAAAGCGGTTTATTATAAAAATACTAAAAATACAACAAAGCTGCTTCATCATTTGACCCTGACATTATGTTATATAAGAGTAAAACCTATAAGTAGTATGTCTGTAAAGACGCACAGCGCCAACCCTATGAAAAGGGAAGGAAGGAAGAATGAGGAGGAAGTGATATGAAAGGAACAGGCTCAAAATAACAGTGGAACCTAGGGGTCTTAAGAACCAGAGTGATTATTGTGACATAGACAAAACTAACTTTTTTTAAACTGTAGGCTAGCACCACTCTCTTGCCTGATCTTAAACGACAAGTGGTCGAAGATATTGATAATGTGAAACCTAGAATAGAACTGGCTCCCAAATGTACCTGCTACACACCTATAAGAGTTTGGCGATATATTTTTAACTTGAGGCTGGTAACTAGCCAGGCCAGCACTAAAACATACCCTACCTCAAAAGATCAAGCGCATTGTAAGATTGGAACCATCGACCTACAGATGGGTGGCTGACATCACTACCACAGAGCCAGCATCGCTTCAAAACTTTTTTTAGTATATAAATGCATAAAATGATGAGACAAGGTGTTTGCTCTTGTTAAGCAACATGTCTGCCTATAATATTTGCAATTGGCTTTTGTGTTCCATTGCCATTCACCACATAGCACGATCAGGACGTTTGACTCCCGCAGTGCAACAAATTTGTTTGTTTATTAACCTACAGCTAAGACCTGAATTGCACCTTCTTGGAACTCGTTATTGTGCCTTCATAGGATACGATCAAAAATAAACATTTCTTAGAATCGCATCTCATGTGATATAAATTAAAACCCCAAAATAATTTTTCATCGGGACGACGCCGCATATAGTCGATGATTTAATAAAATTTATCCTTATCATCAATTTATGAAAAAGAGCAATTCGGTGCAGGTCTAAATATGAAACCTAAACAATTTTTGTATAAAGGTACGTTCAGACACGCTCATTGCTAGCACGAAAGCACGCCATTTATGCGAATCTGCTACTTAGCGTGGCATGTGTGTCGAAACATTGCTATGTAGCATACTAGTTACATACTAGGTACATACTGGCATGCTAATGTCGACCTGTTCAGACGCACTCAAGCACGCCCCCTTCGTCCCGGGCCTCAGGTAGGATGCTCGAAAATCAGACGACGTCTTGATATTTAAGCATGTTCATTACTGACAATGTGTCGAAACACATGCTACTAAGTAGCAATTGTTCATTAGTGACATGCTTACTGGCTAATTTCATCATCGATGGATTTTTGCCGTCAAATTTTCAGATGGCATATGACAGTCTACTTCTTCATGTTACTGTTACACCACGGCTTTTTTAAAGCTAAATGTCTTGTTTTAAGAATCTGTCCAGTTGTTCAATCTAGGATTGGACCATCAATCTACGGATTGCGGGCGACCTCACCAAGCAATCATCACTCCTCAAATGCGTGCCCGTGCGCAGAGTAGGTAGCACACAAAAACTTCATTTATTCTTAATCCTGCAAATTCCGTGGGGTATTTATATGTATATATTGTATTAGTCCGGTGCATGCAGGATGTCCGAAACTGGGTATTTCACAGAATTCATTGATTGGGGAATGACGTCAAATTAATTGCGACACTTTGTTCAATGCACATTGTTTACCACCGCTTTATGGATAATATTTATAAATAATAAAACAGAATATATAACGGGGTTTCTATGGAGCCTGTCAATAAATTACTGGGCTTCTGATGTCTCAGGGTAACGAGCGAAATGCAGTGCCCTGCAGGCCTTTGTGTCCATCATGAAGATCATCTTTGCACACGTGAAGTCGCTGGGATGACCCAGCTACCAACAAAAGTCATATTTTGCATCACTTGTATTCAGCATCTGACCCTAAAACCTTATTCGTGCGGACGGCATTCATCACAATTACTGTTGCACGCTCACATCCATGTAAACGCTGCGGGGTGACCTTACCGTCGCTTGAAACGAGCGCGGATGGTCCAAGGTACAAGGGGATCGCGTACTTACATTCTTATCTCTAAGTACGTTTCCACGAAAGGAAGAAGGTACTGTTGAGTAAGTATATTCTATGTACGTGGTGAATTTGATCTTCAGATATTGTGATAATTATTTTTACACTAATTTCTGTCGATTTTATATCCCTGGATATTTTTTCAAATAAATATTCATTAGCAGGTAAAGTTGTCATAAGCACTTCATTAAAAGTAGTGAACAAGGTTGAAACTGAGATCATTATTACCAAACAATACTAACGTACTTTTTACAGCCTTTTAAAACAAATTAGGAACGTGGATTTCTACTAATGACATTCAAAAGCGATTAGGATTGCAAAAAATTCCACAAGTTCCTATTGGTAGAAATAGTACGGCTCATGGCGGGAGTGTTATTAAATTGATAAAAGATGGATTAATGCTATCATTTCTCATACTCATTTAATTACTTCTATAATCTTCTTCCTCCTTTACGCACGAAGCGTTATGCTTCTATGTTTATTTGGCGTACCGCTAAGGAGTGGAACACTTTGCCCGAGTCTGTGTTTCCTGATCGTTATAATCTGGGTCTCTTCAAGTCACGAGTGAACAGGTATCTAGGTAAGCGTTATACATCGTCGACCGCATCGTCACTTACCACCAGGCGAGATAGTGGTCAAACGCAAGCCTATTAGTAAATAAAAAAAAAGATTACACTTTTTGTGTTGATTTAGTAAAAAGTCATGATCGAGAGAAATTATGGGAGATAAAAATACTGTACCAACCCCACAAATTGATCAAAAAAGATAGGCAATAAAACTTAAGAATAATCATTTTACAAATAATATGGCATGTTTTGAGGTACTTTGCCAATTTACATAAAACTCCACAAGTTTCTTTTTTGGACCAATCTTCTCACATGCTATGTCAAATCGTGTAGTGTGTATTTAGTCATTCCATGCAGCAGAGGATGTAGGTACATATAAATAGCTACAAAGAAGTCAATTTTACTTTTATATCATTTAACTTCATTAATTTTTACTTTTGGTGATTTATCTTGCAGCATCAGTTATAATACCTGACAATACGCTAGTTGACGCCAGGCTCCAGAGCCTAGACCATTGACAGAAAGTTGAAAGTATCGATCTTTTACAGGATTACGTACGTTACGTAATGAAAAATGTGCAATTGAATCACGTCAATAATTTTATTTCGTCCCCATTTCAACTTCGGACGCCCAGACTTACGGTAATCCATTTATGTTTGATATACCTCCAAGAGTGAAGAGGTATCTTCTGGGCAAGCGTGCGTTACACCGTCAAGCACATCTTCGTATTAACATCAGGAAAGAATGCGAACCAAACACGGAGTATTATTATATGTTCTGTTCCAAAAGCAAGCGCATTTACTTAAAAAAGGACATGTATGCAAGCCTTCCTTTAGCAAGTCTACTCAAACGTGAAGAACCCTTCAAAAATCCAAACATAACTAATTTCTCTTACATAATCAGTTAATGATACCTCATCACTTTGATTAACAAATGATGCATTTGATGGGCAGTCATGAAAACAATCAAAGCCTATCAACTAATCATCGCTATAGGGGTCATAAGTTATACCTCACCCTCGTGAATGCCAATATTATATACCTACCTGTTGAATATACGATACAATCAATGCCTAATGAACGATATTATGGCTAAGAACACCGTGATAGGCAGGTATCGTGAAAACAATCAACGAATCAACTACCTACCTCATCAGACATTATTCAAAGTTAAGCATCAAACTCCCGGGTCAAGGTCCACAATTATATACTTGCCGATTATACATAACTAGATAATTATATTAATTATCTATATATATATTACGTAATTAAACGTGGATCTTCGCTTCCTGATTGATATGATTCGGTAGTTTTCTGATCTTGAGCTTATTTGATTTTATGCAAATTTTTTTTGGTAAATTGTTTGTTGTAATGATAATTGGAATCAAGCTGTGAAATGTATAAACGAAGTTAAATCGGCGAGGTCATAACCATAATTATGTTATTATTTCTTAGGTTTTCGTGATTATTCCAAGTGAATATATCATTTTTTAACTTATTCTTACACGTATGTTTTATATTATTATAACTTCCAACGTTTCGAACCCTTTATTTTTCTATTAATAATTATTTTTGTATTAAATATATTTTGGTATCAGCTAATTGAATTCAGCTGATGTGTTCTTTATAAAAAGCGTTATTTAAATATTATACTACATATTTACTTTTGCAATTTTAATTGGGCTTGTATCTTTATACATGAATCTAGTGTCTCTCAATGTACTATCTATATCTTTATATTTTTGTGTAATAATAGATGATAAATTATTAAAAATAAATTAATATGTAATCAATGTACCTATATAGGTATATCAATTTACCTAAACGACTTTGTATTGTATGAAAAGATGTGGATGTTCTTTAAAGCCAAGATACGTTATCAGTTGATCTCTCAACGATGACCTCAGCCTCCGTCTACTTAAATCTACACACCTACACTTGCCACGTTTATCATTTCCGTGAAGTTCAGTTGAAGTGTCCACCAGCGTCACCACTCATCCTTGCAAGCAGTTTGGAACCATGTTTACCTGAAACAAACGAACAAACTATTACTCAGAAGAAGACGCAACATCCTCGTACAATGCCATCAATCTTCCTTCCAAGAAAGATAAACAATCGTCAGGATAGGGCCCAGGGCCCTATTTAATAAAGCTGACAATTCGACATATATGTCAAAAAATGACATAATTGTAGAATTGTCGCGCTTAGGCTGTTTAATAAAAGTGACAAATATGTCAAAAATCGACCGGTGAAATCTTGACATATTTGTCATCTAAAAACGCGTTTAATAAAACTCGACATGTGTCAAAAAACCACAGTTTTTAATCTGACAATAAGAAAATTGTCGTGACAAATTTGACAATTTTCCACCATGACAATTTTGTCGCCTGTAAGTTTTATTAAACAGAAAAACTGTCGAATTGTCACTGATTGACATATGTCGGACTTGTTGGATTGTCAGCTTTATTAAATAGGGCCCTGGTGGTAGGGATTGTTTGCTCGAGCCGAGCAAGGTCGGTGGAGCATCCTAAGACCTATCATGACCAAGATCGTGCCGGCATATGTCAGAGGTGTAGGCAGAAACAATTGGAAATGCCATAAGAAGCATGGACTAGAATATGTTTTTATTCTTTCACCCATAGCGACTATTCCTTTTCTAGCTAATTGGGCCTATTAAAGGTTTCTATCCGGTCAAAATGTTTAGGAATTACAAGGGTAGAGACACATTTTTTATCAACTCTATCGTAGAGATATTTTTTCGCATGGGCGTTAGGAAAGCGAAATAACATTTGAGAAGAATAGTAAGAATCAACATTGTTTTTTCGAATAAATTGTTTTTACAATGATTGTAATATCAACAATACTTTGTGTATTTAGTAATGTAGGTACGTTTTAGAGAAAACAGTAGTCACCAGAAAGCACTTGTGCAGTTTGCCTTCATGTTTCTCTGTCATTTTATAATACGTTAATTAAGTAACTAATTAGTATGACAGCACAATATCTTCAACGACATCATCCACGAGTTGAAATTGTGTTTTTATTGAAAAAATATGTCGTATAATGTACGTCACTACCTAATATTGCTTTAAAAAAAGCGGGAATCGATTTCGAGGAAAATATTGCGATAGTTATATAACATTTAATTTCCCAACTAATACTCAGAAAAAAATAATTATATAAATCGGTTGAGAATTGGCGTACCATCGCCACAAAAAAGACTTACAGATGAATTGAGAATCTCCTCCTTTTTTGGAAGTCGGTTAAAAACATATTTCTTGGTTCATTATTATGCTGTATATCTTCATCAAAGGGCATAGTTTGTTATTAAGACTAGCACAATACCAAGAGTTTATTGTTTACCAAGCCATAACCTTTAGTCAATACTCTAGACTCGAACGCAAAGCACTCAGCATACATGCTCAGCGCATTCTGACATCAGTATGTCTGTCATATATTCCCTAACACCGTTAACTATATCCAGTCTTTAATTAGCTTCGCGGAAATTTAACGCCACATTACGTATAAAATTATCTATACAGTAACACATATAGAGGTAATAAAACTAGTAGCTTAGGAAAGTGGTTGTGGGCAGGTCTAGAGCCGAGGCCGACGGCAGACGTATTTGGGTCGCCGGTGCCTGCGCACCTCGATGATACGCCTTATTTACATACCTGTGAAGGCTTTGTTTTTATGGAGAAATAGTGAGATAGCCTTTTTTGGAATAAATAAACAACCTTCGAATTTTCTAGAAATTCCATTGAAGATTGTTCCATTTTGGCGTTATTTTAATATTACTTTCTATCTGCTGCCCGCGGTTTCACCCGCGCAGGTCTTGGATTTCATGGTTTTTATTTTTTTGTGCGGAACCCTAATTTTTTTCTAAAATAAAAGTAGACTAAGTTACTCCTTATAACATCAGCTATCTGCCAGTGAAAGTCACGTCAAAATCGATCGAGCCGTTTCGGAGATTACCCGGAACAAACAGACAGACAGGCAAAATTTAAAAAATGGATGTTTTGTTATAGTTACCGTATATACTTTCGTATGCATTTGGTAAAAAGCTGTTATTTTGATATTACAAACAGACAGTTCAATTTTATTTATTTGTATAGATAACGTCTCTTTATATCATTGAGAGATAGATAGTGGAGAAATGATAACCAATAAGGCCTAAATAAAAAAAAAAACAAAAACCAAGTGGCCAGCTTGCCAATTTCTTAAAAGTGATAAAAAAAAACAAAATAAATATTTGATTGCCTCTCAGTTCAATGTTCGACAATATTTTGAATGCCGGATATTATTAAAACCAAATTTATTAACAACATGCACAATATTTTATTCAGAAGAAATGTTTACAGCTTTTCAATTTAAGGAAGAACCAAAATAGTACGACAGCCTTAAGATTTTTACTCCCAAAATTATATTTCCGGCTCTTCTCGAATATAAATAAATCAGCATAACCTTGACTTTCAACCGTAAAAAATACCTTGATAAGGAAGTTTACTGCTTAAACTTAATGAAATCATGTAAAAATTACAACCTGGCTTCCATTTACGGTAACATAGACTTGCAAAAGTAATTCGCCTCAATTCTAGCTAGCATAACATTAATCAAAACCTATTTTATCTATTTCTCTCTTTCCAATAAATAATGACAAATGCATGAAAAATATTTGACAGGCTTAAATTTAATTTTAGATATGTCAATTATCTTTCAACATTGACCGATTAGACCACAGAAGCCAGGAAATAAAGAAAGAAGAAGAAGACAAATTAGACGCCACTACATTCATGACGGTTTTTACACTAGATACAAGCAAGTGGACTAATTTGACAGGTCTAAAATATGTTTCATCCCTTTCTCATCTTCTTATTTGGGAAGAGAGAGTAAACCATTTTCTTTTATTCTCTGTGTAACGAAGCCTGTAAGCATAACGCCGGTCCATAACAATTGCAGTGCCACTCAGTACTTTGAATCACAAAGGCCTGTGCGGCACTGTAGCGCGCTCGATGCTCTGAGACATTAGGTGTTAAGTCTCATGAGGTTTAAATTTGTGACGCTAGAATAGAGGTTATTGGCCTTACAATTGTACAACAAGTACGTTATGCATTTATCAAATCTGTGTAATGAAGTAACTGTTAAACGTTTTTGTCATGCAGTTAATAACCTTAGCGGTTAAGTAAGAACACGTACGGTTTCATCAGCTTATAAAACAATAACGTAGGTACCTATGCTATATGTTACAATAAGTAATAGTTTTCAATTTACTCATAATTGCTTTTATTATAATATTTTTTATAGTTATACCTATCATAATTGGAGGGTTTGTTAGTTTGTTTGGACTAACTCTTCTGCGAGTGTCCGTCTGGGTTGTTACCACCGCTTTGCTCGTGAAGTCTGCCACCAAGCAGTAGTGTGCAAGCATTACTGTGTTCCGGTTTGATGAGCAGAGTATCCAGTGAAATTACTGGGCTTATGAGACTTCATACCTAATGTCTCAGGGTAACGAGCGCACTGCAGTGCCGCGCAGGCCTTTGTGTTTCAAAGTTCTGGGTGGCACTGCAATTGTTATGGGCCGGCGTTATGCTTACCATCAGGCAAACGACCAGCTCGTCTCGTTACCAAATAACATAAAAAAAAACATTATCATGGAGCTGGAAAAAAATATTTTTAAGGTTTTTATTTACAATCTACTACTGTTCTAAAATAACTCGTAAACATTGAAAATTATAAGTTATTTCACTTGTTTCATCGGCATTCTTAGAGAATGCCCTGTTAAATAGAACAAGTCCATTTTCTTTCTTTATAAAAACCAGTTCTTAGTATTCTTCGAACCTATTTTAGAGACATCATGAGCACCTACTAGAATAACTCATTTATTAGCATATTAATTAAGCATTTACAACATCGCAATAAGAAAGTAGAGCAAAATTATAATTAAGTGCGTCGTGTGTTTAAAACTAAATATTTTACTGGTTAGTTATTTTATCTAGGTATCGTTTTATATAGATGTGATTAGATTTATAATTGTACAGATTAAATTTATTCAATGAAAGTTAAAAGTATTGATGTACAGAGTTATCGTAGGCACGTAATAATAGATAAATCGCCGACAGTCAAAACTGACATATTAATTAATTACAATCGTTAATCTTAATTAACAATTAATTAAACGGGCTAACGGATCATAACTTTAGTTGAATTAAAAGATAATATTGAAGTCTATTATTTTAGTCGGATAATGTCAAATATGAAATTAAAAACTACCTCGGTGACTGGATTAGAATGGTATTTGACATTTTTAATCAAGTTTTCGATGGGTTTTATAGATGTTATCAAGATTTTTATTGATTACAAGGAGACGTAAATCTAAATGTTAAAAATAAGCTATAACATAGCTGCAGTTTCAACCGTAGCAGTTTCACAGGTTCACTCGGATGAAATCGACATTCAGGTGAACCTGGTCGATGAAATGAAAAATCTTTCATATTATAATATTATATTATATTATTATTATAATATAATCGCATTTATAATATTACTAATATTATAAATGCGAAAGTGTGTTTGTCCTTTCACGCAGCAACAGAACAACGGATCGACGTGATTTTTGTCATAGATATAGTTTATGGACCGGAGAGTAACGTAGGCTACTTTTTATCCCGGAAAAATGCACGGTTCTTGTGGGAACGCGGGTGAAAACCGTTGTCAGAAGCTAGTATTATTGTAGTAGGATATTAGTAGAATTATAAAATTACTGTATAAGTACGCAACAGTTGTCATAAATAAATAATGAATAACTAGCCTCATCATTTATTTTAATGACAAATAGCAATATCAAAGCGATAACCCACTCGCATCCTTCACCGCGCCGCTTTCTCCATCGGAAAGTAAAAGTGGCCCGGCGGGTCTGCTGTTCACTGTTTACTTACATTACGACGGAGCTGACGCCCTCTCGCCCCTCTCGCCCCTCTCGCTAACTGGATTGGATAATGGTTACCTAATGTCACACATTGTGAGATAATGCGAGGTCTGAGGTCAATGGGAAGATAGAAATGGTGTCATAAGTTCTAGAGTTTTATGTTTGCGTAGAGCGAGTGTGGCCGAGCAGGAACTTGTGCGAATTTCAATCCGACGCACCATAGTTCGAATCTCGACTCGGCTCGCACCAATGACTCTGATCAGGTAAACGACCAGCTCGTCTCATTATCTACTAGTATAAAAAAACTCTCAACCTTTATCATTTTATATCAATGTGTATCTTTTTCTGGAGATCATAAAACATATCTTAAAATATATACCTTACAGTAAAAAAGTTTAAAAGAAATGAACTATAGGTAAATAACCAAACGAATAAACTAACAGAAAAACTCGATCCAGTCCAAATAAGCACGAGGTTAACAAAGCTATAACTAAACTCTGACCTTACAAGTTCACACCGGGCAATTCAAGACCGACCATCTAAACATCACAAAACAATTAATAGAATCGAAAACATAACCATTATAATGTGTACTGAAATGTCAAATAAAAACATTTAGTTTCATAAAAAAGGTGTCAGGGTAAGACACTAAAAAGCAAAATCGTTGAGGCATCAAATGTATGCCTTATAGCAGTGTGGTTCCCAATTTAGTGGTACGTGGTAGCCCCAGAAATAGACACTTGATATTGCTTGAAAGGCAGTCCTGCCAGGCTAACATGCGCACCACGACAAAATTTTGTCTACTGTTTTGTCTCGCCCTTTCTCGTGCGAATATGAAATAAGCACGATATAAGCATCGACAAAATTTTGTCACGGCGCGCATGCTAGCACGGCTGGTGTCTGTTTGACTGCGTGCGGTACGGATGAAGACAGCAAGGGCGCATGCGCAGGCATTTTTATTTTTCATTCGGGCACGCGAGTTGGAACTCTTCCTTGAAATGGTACTCAGAAAAGACTAATTAGAACCCATTGTCTTAACAAGTAATAATAGTGTAACGCAGCAAGTGCTGAAGGAACTGCAATTGTTATAAATAAATGTGACATGCGTCTGTATTAATATGCACATGCAAGTGATTTAAGAAGACACCTTGAACGCTCATGTAAGAGGCGGGGAACCTCTCTACCTCAGTAGTTATGATGGCGCATTTCGGAGGTAGATCGATGAAAGTGGGCTTTTTACTGTCTCTTATATACCTAAAGTAAGCCATGTAAGTTCGCCGTGTCGTGTGTGGTTTCGCCGTATGAATAGTATATACGATCTCTTCCGTGGGTGTCGTAAAAGTCGGTCATGGGAATGTGCAGGAAATAGCTAGCAACATTTCTTCGGTCAACACCATAAGCAGTGGACGTTTCATTGATGATAATAACTAAGTATGTATGTATGTATGTATTCAAAAAAATATGTTTTTTTTTTCTTTACAGACTCATCCACATGAGCTCTTAGCTTGCCGAAAGCTGCGTCAAAAGAGTTCTATAAAATACTTCACTACCATAACAAAGCTCGGGGCAGCCTCGGAATGTCGTCAATGATAACCAGTCGAGTCGACTGTCAACTTTACTGTATGTCGGACACCCGGTAGTGACTAGAGGTCTCCGTATTGTGAAAACTCGTTGTTTTGCATATTTATAGGGGTGTTAATGACAGTTTTATCAGTAAATGTTCGAAATGGGTGTGAGTTGTGACACGTTTGATGATAATAGTTAAGTAGACTTACTTAATCTATACAAATAAATAAAACTGAAGTGTCTGTTTGTAATATCAAAATAACAGCTTTTTACTAAATGCATATGAAAGTGTATACGGTACCTACCTCTAACAAAACAACCAGCTTCTACATTTTTGTCTGTCTGTTTGTGTCCGTCTGTCTGGTTGTTCCGGGTAATCTCCGAAAGGGCTGGACGGATTTTGACGTAACTTTCACTGGCAGATAGCTGATGTTACAAGGAGTAACTTAGGCTACGTGAGCGAAGCCGCGGGGCACTGCTAGTTTATAAATATTACATCGTCGCTTAAAATTAGGTGAGATATTAATAATTACTCAAACGCCAAAAAAATCAGGAAGCTAAGAATCTGCCGTAACACAAAAACGGCAATTAGTCTAAAATAAACAATTAGCAAAGCACTTCATTAATCAAATATGCAAAAACTTCGAAATGCAGAACGTGATGGGTTTAATGAGAGTTATTAGCGACTTGAGTCACGACAATCACGAGCGATATTATTTTAATGAATCAACTGGTCTGGGGTAATCGATATTGTTTCAATGATTAAGTAGAAAATTGCTTGAAATAGAGCAAAACTGACAACCTTATTTTTAAAGTTTTTTTTTTTATGTTATTAGGTAACGAGACGAGCTGGTCGTTTGCCTGATGGTAAGCATAACGCCGGCCCATAACGATTGCAGTGCCACCCAGAACTTTGAAACACAAAGGCCTGCGCGGCACTGCAGTGCGCTCGTTACCCTGAGACATTAGGTATTAAGTCTCATAAGCCCAGTAATTTCACTGACTCCTCTGCTCATCAAACCGGAACACAGTGATGCTTGCACACTACTGCTTGGCGGCAGACTTCACTCACAAAGCGGTGGTAACAACCCAGACGGACACTCGCAGAAGAGTTAGTCCTCCCACTAACAACAGATAGAACAATAATGATAAAATGGGATAATAAAAACGTCCATCGATTACATACACACACATACGGGAAGCTAGAACGAGGTACCACAATACTCAGGGAACAAACACTTGTACTTTTTTGCACACAAATATATTTTGTCTCATTGCAGAAATCGAACCTTTATGCGCTACAGAAAGAAAAGAAAGAAAGAAAATACATTTATTTCCGGACAACACAACATTACATTAGATTATAAATGACACAACAGAAATTAAAACTAACAATAAACAATGTAATGTATATTGTATGTATATAATAATGTATACAGAAGCTATAATCATGTCAATCGATATGATAGCATGGGGTTGACAGTGGATTTAAATTCAGACGCCTGTCGGTGAGTGAGGTCTGACCCAGGGGTGTGACAGCTTAGTCCCAATTGTTCCGTTTTGGCGCTCCAGTCGCTGTCATCGGCCATCGCCATCGGCGCCATCTTGGTTGAAACCACAGAGTACTTTTCTATAAACTGGTTGAAACATCATGACAATATTACTATTCTATTAGCTAGCTACATAAATAGTAATCTGTGGTCTGACCGAGATCTCGGTCTTGTTCTTGGTCGGCTCAATTTTCGGGAGCCGGAAAGAGAAACATCATATCAAGAATTTCGCAGTCAATATCGATTACTCCCATAGTCTAGTTGATTAAGGCGTCTGGTCTAGATAACCAGAAGACGCAGGTCCGAATCCTGTTGGAAGTGAAATTTTTGTGATGTAAATAGTGTGTTACCTTATTACCTAGAAACCAAATTCCATAAACTGCGTAACACCTACCTAAATAATAAAGTTACAGGTATGAAACTTTTTTTTTATTCTATTGGATAACGAGAGGAACCGGTCGATTGCCTGATGGTAAGCACTACGCTGGCCCATAATAATTTCAGTACATACGGAACTTTAAAACGCAAAGGCCTACGTTGTATACCTACTGCAGTACGCTCGAGGGAACTTGAAGGCCGTTGACGGTAAGTGCGAACCATCTAAATAATCATCATTCTAACATCAAGAGCATTGGAAAGGGTGAAACAGGAGAGGGCTATACAGTAAAAAGAGACAGGTATAAGTTTCATGATACTTCCGTCATGCCACATAGAAAGCTGGTAGAAAAGTGCGTGTGAGTTCACAGTACAAGCGACACGAACACTTTCCCAACAAATACCGTGTCGATGTGGTTTATGAACTGTTTTATTGGGCGAAGCAAGTAGGCCACATAATGGATGCTTGAATTTTTATTGCTTGGAATAGCAGGACTGCCGAATTATTTCAAACAAGCATTTTGACATCTGCTATCAAAGCTGGCTCTGAATTGTTTTCTTTTTATATAATCTATACAAATAAATAAAATTGAAGTGTCTGTTTGTAATATCAAAATAACAGCTTTTTACCAAATGCATATGAAAGTATATACGGTACATATAACAAAAAAAACCATTTTAAAAAAAATTGTCAGTCTGTCTGTCTGTTTGTTCCGGGTAATCTCCGAAACGGCTGGACCAATTAGGCTACTTTTATTTTAGAACAAGAATTAGGGTTCCGCGCAAAAAAATACAAAACAATGAAATCCAATATCTCCACGCGGGTGAAACCGCTGGCAGCAGCTAGTTAAGATAATATATACTCATCACTGCGTACACTCGTAAGTTTAAACAGGGCAGATTTTCAGCATACTCCCCTCACTCGAGTTGGGATCTTAGACAGGCCTTTCAAAGTTATTAGTCTAATGATTTCGTTAAAAGATGGTTTCAATATAATAATAATTTAGTTAAGAAAACGTTTTTGGCTGTGGCAAGAACGGTAGCATGGAGCATGTTGAAGTATATGGTGTATACGAACGGGAGTAAAGGAAATTTATAATTTGCCTTTAAGCTGAACTAGTCATTGTTGATCGTAGCACATACAACAAACTATTTTTAAACATAATTCGTAGCAATTGCCTCTTCATTTTCCGCAACAGGGCCTCGTTGATAAAATCTGCCATTAACCAAGGATTTGCGGCTTCAAACTCGTAATTACTGACTACTAAGATTCATTTTACTTTAATTCTTGCAATTGTTGTGTTGGTTAGTATTCGCAGACGCGCAACAAAACGCTAGATTTTACTTCTCTGCGTGTGTTTAGGAATGCTTTAATGATTGAAGTCTGCAATCAAGACGTTTGCTACAGAAATATAAACCTTATAGCGTTTAGGTAAGATTGAAAGTTGTAAAGGAATGGATTTGTGAGTGGTGTTTTCTCGTGAATATTTAAGTAGGCAGGAATCTTTGGGTTACGACTTTTGAACTGTTCGCAAATTATGGCATTGCCATGGTTTTGGTTGTTATTCACAATAATAATTACAATGAGTTTCAGTACTCACAATAGAAATTTTAATTTAACGAATCTTCCAAAGATACCTACTTGGATAGTTACTTTTTTGATAAGAATTAGTATAATACATTCTCAAAACGCTATAATGTGAAACTAGAATATAGGTAAAGCAAACACCCGCTGAAATGGCAGGACTTCATAATCGATTTACAAAATACAAGTTTTTAGCATTTTTTTAACTGACTTCCAAAAAGGGGAAGGTTATCAATTCGGTGGGTATTTTTTTTATGTTTGTTACCTCAGATCTCTGTCACTTATAAACCGATTTGGAAAGTTCTTTTTTTATTTGAAAATATATACTTTCAGATTGATCCCATAGAAATTTTATCAAAATCGGTTCAGTAGTTGTCACTGCCTTCGGTTCGTAGCTTTTTTAAAGCAATTTTTTGTCTTTATCCTCGATGGATTGTCGTTTGAATACACTTACGTTATCATAAGCCATGATGTGATTAAAGATGTTATGGAAATGAAAAAATGAAGATGTTACTTGATGTTACTTAAACTTAAATTAGAACTGACTTATACAAGCAGCTACCAAAACACATTGAAAGGTGCTTGTGGACTTTCAACTTGATTGGTAGCTAGCCGTAGCCAGGAGTATACTTGAAAATGCCCTACTACCACGCAACGTCTTATACTCGTAGGAAGTTACTAAGAACAAGTTACCAAGAACAGTTCGTGACTTCAGACAAATGATCAATAAATAGCTGCTGATGACCTTACCACGGTGTAATAAAAGGAGAGGCATTTGTCCAGTTCTTTATGTCAAATGTAGATTTGATTCATTCATTGTTGTAATATTTTTTATGTCAATAAATTTCTTTTTACTTTTTTGATGATGATGATAAATACAGTGTAATATTTTAGACTGAAAGCTGAACATGATATGTTATTGTTTTTTAATAATGATTAATGATAATATTGATAGATGCGACGCGTAACCAAAATGCTGGTAACTATTTGGCTCAACGGATCAGCATTGCGGTTCAACGAGGCAATGCCGCCAGCATGCTGGGTACGCTTCCAACTGGTAGTGGGCTAGAACATTTGGATTATCTATAGGCCTACTTGGGCTTGTAGATTATCCAACTGTTTTTGTAGCTAGCTAGGTTAGATGTAGTGTTTATTTATGTATTAGCTAGTTAATAAAGGTATTTAGCCAGTTAAAAAAATGATATCCTATATTACAAACAAGACCGGCACGTTATCGATTTATTTCATTAGCCTTCTAATATATTTTTATATCAGGCTCATTATAAACTACACGAACGAAATTAATATAGGTAAGTATATGATTAATGTTCTCTCACACGGAAGGAACTTGTAGGTACATTATATCAAGATATTTTTACCCCTGACCTATGAAAAGTAAGTTTAACAGCATTCGCTTACAGGTGATTAAGTATACGATATTTTAACTCTCGACGTTTGAACCCTTTGCAGAGTTTGTGGTCACGGAGAGTGATAGATGATAATTCAGGACTTCTCTTTTATATTCGACCTAATTACACTCGTTAATTCAAAACGTTTATCAAATCCAAACTAGCGTAAAAGCATAAATATTGCACTAGAATACACTTTGTTGCCGGTGGCATAAACACAACGAAACCCAAAACAGTGGCAGGTACACAATGCAAAGAAGATCCGAGCAAAAACTTTATGCCCACTACACAAAGTTCGATCACGCCGGGG
The DNA here is from genome assembly GCA_907269065.1 of Crocallis elinguaria. Classification (NCBI taxonomy): domain Eukaryota; kingdom Metazoa; phylum Arthropoda; class Insecta; order Lepidoptera; family Geometridae; genus Crocallis; species Crocallis elinguaria. The sequence goes on along the minus strand of OU026079.1, from coordinate 807,381 downwards.
ACCGAACACGGGCTCCTCGCTTTGCAGGCAGGGCTACTACCAACTTAGCCACGAAGCCGTCAAAGCATGACTCTATACTCTTATAGAGTCATGCTTGCGTTGAGCATTGTTACAAAGAAGTCATTCGAAGTGTCCTTCCTTCCATGTAGCCAGCTCTGGTAAGAGATTTTTGAAGTCTTCTTTTTTATTTACTTTATATAGGCTTACGATTGACTGCGATCTCTCCTGCGAAGATGTGCTCGACCACGTAGCATGCTTGCCTAGAAGAAAACTATTCCGCCTTGAAAACTCCCAGATTATAGCTATTGGGAAACTTAGAGGCTGACAAAGAATTCCACTCCTTAGACGACAGTATAATGAAAGTTAAGGCAAAACGGTTGGTTCGGACAGGAGGAATACCAACCGTATACGAATGACGCAGTGCCGACTCTGTACCTCCAGTCGTCTGGTTGGAAAAATGGAGATGCGGGAATCAAATTGTATAATTCCATGACGTGGGCTAACGATAAAGATTGTTGAAGAATCACAGCACGTTCACGCGTAGGCTTAAGACACTAATGCTCAGCAAAGCATACTATAGTGTCAGTGAATACTTCGAGGACAAAATGATCGATCGATCGATCCAAACTTAGTTTATTAAGAACTAGCTGCTCCCCCGCGGTTTCACCCGTGCAGAGGTATTGGATTTAATGGTTTTTATTTTTTTGCGCGGAACACTAACTATTTTTCTATAATTAAAGTAGCCTATGTTACTCCTTGTATCATAAGCTATGTGCCAGTGAAAGTCCCGTCAAAATCGATCCAACCGTTTCGGAGATTACCCGGAACAAACAGACAGAAAGACAGACAAATTTTTAAAAAATGATTGTTTTGTTATAGGTAGCGTATTATACTTTCATATGCATTTAGTAAAAAGCTGTTGTTTTGATAGTACACACAGACACTTCAATTTTATTTATCTGCATTCTGTATGGATGAATAAAATATGTATTCATACGTAAATTGTTTAAATAGTTATGGCTATTATTTATAAGATTACTGACATGTAAGATTTATCTTATTAATAAATAATTGAATTGAATTGTTGTCATAAGACAACAACTGAGACTGCGAGCTACGCTCTGAACGGTATGTTTCAATCAAGTTTGCATTAAGCCTGACCTAATAAAAGTAGGTGATTCAGGTTCAAAGATCGATCAAGGTCAGGCCAAGGCTTGCCCAATGTCGTTCGCCATTGAACACTATTGTTTACAATTTACTTCAGTTACTGTTTTAGAAAGACAATGAACCATTGAAGTTGTGTTAGGGATAAGAATCTGAGGTAACAAATTAAAGTGAATGCAGCAAATATGCAAGGTTTTTAAGTTTTTTTATTATCTAAGGTTTATTTTGATATATTTTTTCGGTTGTTCTTTTTTTAGTTTGAGCTGTTCACCAGGTTCACAGTAAGCGCAAGATAAATATGTTTTCTCATTTGCCCCAGAAACAGAGCGGAATAAAAGATCATACCGGAGCAGATGACACTTATTTTGTGTACTGGTAAGGACCCACTTCAAACTCAAAATACTCGTGAAAGTTGAAGCATTCGAGAAGAGGAGCATGAAACTTTTACCCTGAATTTTGATAAAAACGTTTTTATGTTAGAAGAGCTAGATACCTACTACAACTAACCGTTCATAAAAAAAAGTATGTCTTGCTATAATGACACAAAAATGACAGTATATAAAAAATATACTGACTGTGGTACCTTACCGTGTACTTCTCAAAAGAAACTGTGGCTTGTTAAGTAAACATCAAATAGCACCTTACAAGTTATGAATAAACATCTAAACCTGTGGTTTACGATACCCAACCCAGCCTTGTAATTTGACCATTTCGCAAGTTTGGCGCCAACTAGAGCATATTACTTACATGTCTGATGGGCGCTTACTGCGTTTTTCTAATTAACAACATTGTTATGTAACACGGAGTTATGTAAAGTGTTATGTAGTTTCGAAAATGCAGATTTATTAGGAAATTGGCCGAGCAACGATGAGCATATAATAATTTAATTAATGTAAGTCGAGCCTCGAATCGAATGCCAATCTCACTACCACCGGGACAGCATTACTTCGAGTATTCCGTCCCATAATGAAGCAGTCTAGGCTACGCTTTATTATCACCACTAAAAACAAAATTAAACACCTCCATGAGAATTGAGACATTGTAACGGGATATTTACCGTGATTATTATTAAAACAGTGTTTACCTCCATGATAATCTCAAGACATCATTACTTCGATTATCCCTTCCCATAATGAAACAGTCTAGGCTACGCTTTATTACCACCTCTAAAACAAAATTAAACACCTCCGTGAGAATCTCAAACCGGTCCCTCAAGTTGTTTTAAGAACAATGTTTTTGTTTACTACTTAGTTAACATACTGCGTATTTGAAATAGATTTATAATAGCAGGATGGTCGTTATTGACAAAATTATTATGCGGATATTTACGAAAATAATACGTTTGAGGATAATTTAAATCTCATCTGGCCGAATCTACAAGTGAGATGTGATTAGGATGCCAATCGAAGCATTTATCTTTTTGTCCGAGCGTAGATGATTAAGAGTTTCCAAATCTCATTTACAATCGCCACCAGAGACGACCAGCTATTATTACAACTTCCGATTAAGTATAAAAAATACATAAAAATAAATGCACCTCATAGATCTTAACCCCTAACTAGGATTTTTACATAGGCCTGCGCGGCACTACAGTGCGCTCGTTACCCTGAGACATTAGGTATTGAGTCTCATAATCCCAGTAATTTCACTGGCTACTCTGCTCATCAAACCGGAACACAGTAATGCTTGCACATTACTGCTTGGCGGCAGACTTCACTCACAAAGCGGTGGTAACAACCCAGACGGACACTCGCAGAATAGTTAGTCCTCTCCTCCCACTAACAAAATGTCAGAAGTCGGCAGTTCCGTCCGTAGTTATTTCACTTGATCTAGTGTAAGGGAAAAATTCAATAGTTTTGTAGGTAGGTACTTTTCGTAGATTTAACTCTTGATTTTTCCTTATTCATTGGGTACCTACAGGGTTTTTTAACTTCGAAAACCGTCTTAAATGTCACTAAAGGTTTACTACAACTTCCTTTGAGCTTTCCTTATGCTAGCAGTCTACTAAAAAAACTTGGAAATGAGGGATTTTTGTGATTGCTGGAATTGGTCCAATTTTCAAGCAACCTCAGCCTGGGCATTGTTACTGTGGTATATTCCATCCTAAAAGATCTACAAACCATGCTAAATCTCTTACATCGTTCTGATAATGTCTTCGAACACGTTATTACTCTCTGTATCGTGCTAAAATTAATTTACCGATGTAATGTCAGGCATTTGACTTTACAAGCGAGAGTGAAGTCACTCGAGCGTCCAGTGACTCTTTTGGACAGCAACATTCTTGGGCTGGTTCATATTACTGTGGTCTATATTATATAGAAAACTTATAGGACAGAGGTAGCGTTAAAGTGTTTGATGTACAATTTAACAGGAACTACTTCTTTCAGAAGTACTAGGTATATCGAATTGGACGTGATTTTTTTATACTATTTGTTATTGAAAAATCTGGTCGTTTGCCTGATGGTAAGCATAACTCCGGTCCATAACTTAGAACTTTGAACCACAAAGGCCTGCAAGGCACTACAGTGCGGTCGTTACCCTGAGATAATAACTAACGTTTCAGGATAACGAGCACTCTGCAGTGCTACGCAGGCCTTTGTGATTCAAAGTTCTGAGTGGCACTGTAATTGTTATGGGCTGGAGTTATGCTTACCATCATGCTCATCCAGCTCGTCTCATTATCAAAGAGAATTATAAAAAATCAAATGAAGTACAGGCAATTAAAATAATTAAATAGTATAATAAGATATGACTGTAGTAGGTATCATACTATAGGTACTAACTGCAAATAACCAGCAAGCAGCAGCAAGCAAGGCTTCTTGCTTAGTACCTCCCACAGTCTAATAATTCACGACCTTCTCTATTTATTTTGTATTATAGTACAAAAACTCGGTGGGCGAGAACTTGAACGCAGATGTGTTAATTTTTTGTAATTTTATAAGGAGCCAGTTTGGTTTGAACGAGCGGTTTTGATTAGCACTTCACAATTTAACTCGGTGTAATATATAGCAAGTGTTACTATAAATATTATTACATTAGAACTTTAAACATACGTAAATGTATGTAATAATAAAAATCAGCCAAAAAGGTGTTGGGTTCCGTAATTTTCTGACTCATATCCTCAAGTTTTTTTCACAGTTTACCAAATTTTCGTTTAGAGTTTCTATTATGAGCTATAGTCTTGCCTAGTACATACCTACGCCTAGTAAAAAATGTTGTATGAAGAAAAGTCTTGCTAATTTCCTATTTGGTAGGTGCGATCAATAAAATAACCTAAAGAACACCGTTTTACATGTAACGGGAGTCTGGACTCAGGAAGCATCCACTTTTAAAATATCCCATGTCACATTTTATGCATGTTGGTTTTGGTACAACTGAAGCAGTTATGACGTTGTGACAGAACGGTAGACGGATGGACGAATGGACGGCATGGTTTCTTCATTTACTACGAAACTCTACAAACAGGAGGAAGTTTTAAAGAACGTCGGTTTCCTAGAACTTGTTCGAACTTCAGACAGTTTTTACAGCTTGTCAAGTTCGTGTATATTTTAAATTACGTTTTTTATATGTTTATGGTCAGTAAAGTATTTATTTTATAAGCCTGTGATGCCTGATTCAAATGAATTATTATTATTATAAAAAAAATTAATGTTAAAACTTGTGATAATATGGAAAAAGTTATAAAAAATCCGATTCTCTGATATGAACAAATGCTACTTTTATTTTCAAATTAAGACGATATATGGCAATAAAATGCCAGAATTCAAATTCAAATTCAAAAGTCTTTATTCAATTAGGCCCCAAAGGAGCACTTATGAAAGTTAAAATGACTCTAACAGCGGGCCTCTGCAACATTCATCTACCCGAATCACAGACTAAAACTAATGCTGTCTTTATCAGAATTGCAACTAAGTAGGTATAGTTTGATTGGTATAGTGGTTAATTTTGTGATTCAGTAGCTTCTGCGGCGCTTCGCACGCGTGGAACCGGGATAAAAAGTAACCTGTTTAGGTATAATGTAGCTTCCTATTAGTAAAAGGCTAACCTATCGATTATTAAAAAAACCTTTTTACCGTCAATAATTACACAATACCCAGTCAAGAGTATTTGTACTGAGCTAGCATACAGACGAGGCAACAGTTACCAAGTACCAGACAATAGGAGCGGATGGGCGGATCGGAATGCCACAGTGATTTCGTACAATAATGAATTCATTGAGCGCATTGTAGGCTTTAGGTGTGCCTACAACCACGTAGTTAAACATAAAGTAACAGTCCAATGTTAATGTTAGCGTATTTAATGTATAGGTAGAGATTATTCGGTTTGGAAACAGTTTCGGCTGAAATAGAAAGACATGCTATGCTATGCTCTTATTTCTGAATCTTTAAGATAGGGTATGTTCCCAAATCCCAACGAATATACACAATGGGACCGATGGGAATTTAAATCTCCAACTTCTCCACGGGAGGTTAGTGGGAACTTTGGATGCCTTAGGGGCAGCGTAGACGCTTATGCAAATGTACGTTTGCATAAGCGTCTACGCTGCCCCTCATAGATAGTCAGTTCTCCTCTTCAAACTTATACTTCGTAAGTTAGTGAGTTAGTTTCAAGCCTCTACTCATGGTGCTCTCTACCTACGTCTCTCGGCCATATCGCCTCTTATAAGCAGGTAGGTAGATAGTAATCAAACGAAAGAACTATAGACATGCTGGTACTTATCAGGATCAGCATTGCTGTTCAACACTCCACAGGTGGCATTGCCTCGTTGCATGCAGCATGCAGGCAGCATGCTGGGTATGTAGCAGGGTAGGCAGCAGGCTGGGTGGGTAACAATCCACGTGATGGGCGTTGATGTATATAATAAATTACCAAAAACTGTTATTGATGCTCCAAGTCTCATGACATTTAAGAATAAATTAAAGATGTGGCTGATAACACATGCATTTTATAGTTACAAGGAGTTCTTGGACATAAAGAATTGACATGTCAATTTACCTATATAAATAAGACATACTATAGATAATATTACAAAATTTTGTATTATTTGAAAATTACTCATAATTTTACTATGATATTTTTTTGTATATCTGTGTGACGTGTAATGAATATTATCAATAAATACTTATATGAATATGAATATGAATATGCTGCCAACTTATAGTGGGCTAGAACATTTGGATTATCTATAGGCCTATTTTGGCTTGTAGATTATCCAACAGTTTTTGTAGCTAGGTTAGGTGCAGTGCTTATGTAGTAACTAGTTAATAAAGGCTTTTAGCGCGTTGAAGAAAATAACTAGATATCTAGAACAATGTTGGAATTCTGTAAATGTAATCGAGTATTTTCACATTTGTTTTAACTTTCTTTTGGACCCACTATTTCAATATTAACCTCAATGTAATTTAGGCATTTAGATAATGACACGAACTTAATGGTTTTATTTTCATCGAAACTCTACATTCTAACCATATTATGGCATAAAGTAAATGCTTTATCACCACTAGAGCGTACACTAGCCTAATTAAGAAATACGTGCATAATGAGCAAAAGTAATTAATTCTATTACATTGTTTCATACTCTTTGTTTTTTTTATATATTTTATTTGATCGGAAAACCTAACTTTTGAAGAATTACAGGCTTCATTTTTGGCTAGAATAAGTAGGCTTCATTTTTGTGGCTTCTGTGTAACTAAGTAGTAGGCATTGGAATTCTCGAAAGGAATAACCTTGTAGGTACATTATTGCCTGCATCGTCGTTTATCATCAGGTGTGATTACGGACAAACGTCAGCCTACTGTGTTTAAACAAGTAATTATAGCAAAAGTTATATAAAAAAACTCGACTGCCCTAGCCAGTGTCAGTCGGGATGATGTAAGGATTCTAACGGTACTCCATTCATCCAAATATGTTCAGGCAATTACAAGTTATGGTGGAATAAAAAAAACTCACATACATACATACATACATGAACCCTAAACACATATACACACTCCTTTTTTGTGCAGTCGTGTAAAAACTAACATATATTTTGCAATTCTTTGGTGTAGCTAATTATGTCTGTGCAAGCGAAACGATTTGAAGTACCTACACATATCCAATGATTACAGTCTGGTGATTGTAGCCAGAACTCTCCCAGGAAGCTGCTGGGTATGGAATGCTCTTCCTTCTCAATATCTTGCTTAATTCCGGATTTTTTTCACAATGCAATATTTCAATTCTTTTACATTGCGTCATGACCTACTTCTCCTTGCGCATCCGTGCATCCCCTTGGCAGCCAAATATTATTGCTATCACGTTCCCACTCTTTGTTGGTTCATTTGTAGGCGTATTGCGACTGGAGGGTGTGACTCCACCCCGTATTCGACCCGCCCACCCCTTGAATTTTGTTGAACCAGAATAGGTCGATAAGACAGTAATCGTAAGCGTCATTTTTGTTAGTCACGACAATATTTGAGCCTGTCTTCAACAATTACAGTATATATCATGAAGAAAGATGAAGGGTAGGATTTTTTAGATATTTCTGTCCGTTTCAAAACTCCTTATTGATCAATGGACAAAGCAGAGCCATTATAAAGAAAGAAAGAAAGAAAGAAAATACATTTATTTCAGGACATCACACAACATTACAGTTTTACACATGCATAAAGAATAAAAAAAATAAGGACAGACAAGTATATAAATAAAAACCCAATGTTGCGTGATGCCATGATAAGGGTTCCGACTCAGCATGCAATTAAGGTCCAAGGACCTTAATAACTGATTTTCAGTCGGAACCCACACCTATGACATCACGAACCTCCGGACAGTGATACATAAAAATATAACATTGATTAAAGAAAAGTAGAGGTGAACAAAACCAAACAAAACATTGTATTTTTACTCTGTCAAGTGTCAATACATAATTGTCAATGTCAATGCATATTGCTAGCTACATATTATTACTGATCTGTGTTGCGCACACGGTCATTCATATAACATAACTATTGCCACGTAATCAACTTCATAATTCTTGCAATAATATGCGCTATAGCCACATGTTTAGCACTTTAAAACATTTTATTTTATCTGTAAAGGAAGAGAATGGACAGTGACGCAATAAAACCTGCACATCTCTGTATCTACCTACCAGATTCAGCCGAGCATACCATGAGAGTAAGTACCCAGTTAAGTTAGATACAATTAAAATTACTGTAGAGTTACCCACTAAGTATCCAGAAGGCCGATAAAATACATTTCTATCACACTTTCTGGACACTCATCAGGTGCCCCTTGTAACGTTTAATAAAACCCTGCACATCTTTCAGGCTGCGTATTGGTGGAGGTATTACGTTCCAACAACGACTAGCCGCAAATCTGAAACTTCCCCGAAAGGATGCAGACCTGTGGCGAGGCGTCATGAGCACAAATACTGATGACCTTGCCTCATACCGACGTGCCTCCTGAGCCCAAACCAACTTTTTGTACAGATACTCTGGTTGTTGGTTTTTGATGACACCAAAAAGCAAGGATGCAAAGTGAAGCTGCCTACGTGCTCTCATCTTCATTAAGTTTGCCTGATTGAGGAACGGAGTCACATGTGCACGGGCAGGTATTTTAAAACAAAAACGGGCACACGCATTCTGCACCCTTTGGATCAACCGCTCGGTTCTTGACAACAGACAAGGGCCAAAAACAGTATCTGCATAATTTAATTTGGAAAGAATTAGGGATTCACAGAGTGTCATCCTGAGATCAACACTGAGGTAAGGCCTAATTCTATAGAGTACTTTTAACCGATACAGACAGTTCCTCACAGCCTCTTGTACATGGTGCTCAAAATGAAGTTGGCTATCCATTATCACCCCAAGATTTCGCGCTTCTGTAACATACTCTATTGGCTCATTCAGGATGGAAACTTGAGGGTTGTGATGTAAAATATCAGCCACCTGCTTCTTGGACCCCAATATCATGAATTTGGATTTAGTTGGATTTAGTACCATGCAATTAGTTTCAGACCACATTGCTAATTGATCCAGGTCACTGTTAATATTTCTTACAGCTTGATTTGTGTCTTCTGGATGAAAATGCAAATAAACTTGTAGGTCGTCAGCGTATATATGATATTGACAATTTATAATGCATTTTATTATGTCTGCACTATACAGGATGAAGAGGATTGGCCCAAGAATTGAGCCCTGTGGAACACCCCGGAGATTATAATTGCAAGATGAAGTTGCTACTTTACCATCAAGACCAGTGACTTCAACAATTTGAGACCTAAGATACAAGTAGCTGTGAAACCATTTTACTGTATCGGTGCTAAAGCCGTAATAAGACATTTTTGATAGCAAGAGAGGAATATTGATCGCATCAAATGCACGGGAAAAATCCAGCAATACAAGTGCTGTACCCATACCCCGGTCCTGAGCTGCAAGTATATTGTCGACCACATCAAGCAGTGCAGTTGCAGTGCTCCGCTTCCTGCGAAACCCGGACTGGGCTTTTGGCAAGATTTCTTGAACCTCAAGGTATTTAATCAGCTGATAACAAACAATCTTTTCAAGAATTTTAGATAAGCAAGGCAAAATACTAATAGGACGTAAATCCTTTAATGATGTTACATTGGCTTTTTTAGGTATAGGTTTAATAAGGGATACTTTCCACAAATCAGGAAATGTAGATGATGAAATTGATAAGTTAACCAATTTAGTAATAAAAGGCAGGGTATCGGGTAACGTTAACATAATCATTTGTAAAGAAATTTCATCAACACCCTCAGCATTTGAAGACAGCCCCTTTATTACATGCATAACAATAGCCTCACTCACAGGTTCTAATTGAAACTCAGATGTATTAAATCTGTGGTACTCAAAGTAGGTAAGATTTGAGATAGGTACATAGTCATTACCAGGAACATTAAGAAAGTGTGAATTTATTAAATCTGGATTGTTATAGGAAGTAGGTATTTCAAAATTATTTTTACTATTTGGTATAATTGTAGATTTTAAATTTTTCCATAATTTCTTGGGATTAGTTAAATTCTGGTTTATATGTTTGTCAATATATATTTTCTTTTCCTGATACATTGCATTTATCACTACATGTTTCATATCCAAGTAAGACTGTTTGTGTGAATCAGTTTTGGATACAGAATATTTCCGATGACACTGATTGCGTATATGCATCATATCTCTGACAGTTTCTGTAATCCATGGATATGTATGGCTTCTGATGTAAATAGTTTTTTTAGGAGAATGAAGGTTAAAAATATTCAATACATGGTTATTAAAATAAGAAACCATATCATTCACATCACCCAGATGCTCCACGTTTTGCCAGTTTACCTGACATAAGTCTTTATTAAAAAGTTCCAGTACTATATTTTCAATAGGTCTGTATGTAAAAAAGTGAGGTTTTGGTTTTTCTGCCTTGATGTAGAATTCAACAGATATCATTGCATGATTTCCTAAGTCCGGGATATGGCTTACAGTGACCGATCGTGCCTTCATGTCCGTGCAGACCAAGTCGATGAGTGTTTGACTGTGATCAGTAAAATGAGTTGGTTCTTGTACTAACTGTGTGAGGTTAATGCAGCTTAGAAAAGTTTGAAGAAGCTTAGTTTTATTGTCCAAGGACGAGAGCCAGTTGATGTTGAAGTCACCAAATAATGCCAAATGGTCATAATCACCCAAACCAGCCACCGATTGCGTCAGTGCGTCCAGAAATACATTTACGTCAAGCCAAGGAGGACGATAGGCTGTACCAATTATAATTTTTTGCGATCTTACCTTCATACTCAGCCACATCTGCTCAACAGATGCGGTGAGAGGATGTGGGCAAGTTCTCACATTTATTCCGCGTTTAATGTAGAATCCAACCCCCCCGCCCCTGCCGCCCCGCACTGCGGCCGGCCGCGGCGTGTGCCGCAGTCGGTAGCCGGGCACGACAGGCGCGCGCCCGTCCTCCCCGTCTCTCAGCCAGGTCTCATTAATCGCCATAATGTCTACTGCCGACGTTTCCAGCGCCACTACAAACTCTTCATGTCTCGTGCCCAGTGAGCCTGCGTTAAACAGTCCAACCTTTATCAACCTATCAAGCATTATAAAGTGTATATTAAATTTACCAAATAAAAAAGCCAAAATAGGCACTCAAAAAAATAATAAGTTGATAAAACCTGAAACCATATTTCTAGCTCAATAGTAATACTATATTTGCCATTTAACACAATTAACAAATAATGTGTTACTGTATCTACTTTTTTCCTGCAAGGAAGTGTGCAATGTATAATAAAATTAAATAATAAACCACTAAATGAACTTAAAAGTAAACAAAACGTATTTTTATTTATTCCAGTGAAACCACTCAGCCCACACTCGGTCGCGGTCCAACTCCACCGTCGCCAAAAATTCGCAGGACGTCCGCGTCCGTGCGGACCCGAATCGATGCTGCTCCCGATTCGCGGCGCACAAAAATACGGCCATTCCTGGTCCACGCGAACCGCCAGCCTCGCCGCCGAGTCTCCTCGCGTACCTTGTAAAACAGCATCTTGTTGTACTTGGTGAGCCGCTCGTTTACATAGAAGCGCGCAGGGTCGGCGACGAGCCCCAGGCCCTCCGTGGTGACGCGGCGGCGCACGCGCGCGCTCCGCAGGAAGTAGAGTAATTATGGAGCAGCGGCTGCAACTGCTACCGTCTATACATCATAGGGTACCAGCAAATGGGATGAGCTGGGTACCAAGGACGTGGTGATCAGATCAAATCAAATGGAACTCATGTGCCTGGAGAGTATCGACCCCGTAACATTACGAGCATAGACTTCGGGAAATTGTCCGACGCCGACGGTACATCTAGATGAACACCACAGCTTTAACCATTATTCGGTCCCCAATGTACAACCATTTCTACATACTGATTTGAAAGGCACTATACTAAAGGCACTCAAGACAACGCTAAAAACTGATGTCAAAATATTCTCCACTCCAAAACAAACTTTCATTGCCATATGCTAAAGATGTCCTTACTTTCAACGCCTTTCATCGCACTGTTACCACACACCGTTTACGGTAATTACCACCATTCCGGTACCGTCGGCGTCAGAACGGCAGGATATTACAAAATAACAATACGACTGTAATCGAAACCGACCGTTGCAACAGCTGCGAGGGACTGTTAGTTTACACCTTATCATTAGTAACGATGGATTTTTTTTACCTTCGATAAGTTTAGCTTTGACCACTATCTCAGAACTTAAAGGTGGCCCTTCCCGGCCCACCGTATAACGCAATAATGACCTAAAAGCTTGATGTTTCATCAAAGAAAGAAGGCACTACAAGAAAAGAGAGACAATTCCAGAGCTTACGGTTGGCATTGTGAAAATTCTAAAATGAGTATCCGAATAAAATTTCCCGAAATAAGTAGTTTGTAGCAAGTTTTGACTACTAACTCACCTTAATTTTTGACTACTAACTCACCTCAAGTTTTGACTACTAACTCACCTCAAGTTTTGACTACTAACTTACGTCAAGGTTTCAGTAATAACTCACCTCAAGTTTGACTACTAACTCACCTCAAGTTTTGAGTACGCAAATACAGAATAGGTTTTCATGTGAAGCTGCCCTATCACCATGCTATAGTTGCGTCACGAAGTTTTGTTTCACGTGAAGCTCAACCTTCAGCGCGGCGGCCGACGACTCTACCACTGAGCCATCGAGGACTTTACTAAACTATCACGAGGTTCTTTGGTAAACATGGAACATAATATTTTAAATTGTTGTTTTATATTTCTACACAGCGCGTTCACTGGCGCTGTTAAACTTTAACACTTAAAGAAACATAAGTTATGGAAAACAAACAAGACAACTTACCTACAGTTCGTTCCCACAAATACTTCCTATATAAGTATGTAGGTATAAAGTACCTACACCCACATGTCTATATATATAGACTAAATATCTCGTGTTTATTCATGTGACATCCAATAAAGATCTTATATTCCAATTTTATCGAAAATCTTACGGTACACGGGTCACGGTTACTCAAACTTTCATGTTAGAAAAATGCACAACGCTGAATAAATTATTATTGGCGAAATATTAGTTAGCATACCACTGTCATCTCACCCAATGGAAAGTGTTTAAGCAATCGAGAGCAAGCCACACTTTCTTCTGGTATTCCCAACTCAACGCCAACTTTGAAATAACAATAACCTGCAAACAGTTCATTGTTCATAGCTCTACAAATCTCTCCGTGTTAATACTCCCCAGTCGTGACGATGTGTCAGACATACCTACTTTTTGAAGGAATCTAACACCTATTCCCTTACACATAAGGATTACTACCCTACAGTTTGTGTAACACACAGGGGACACGCATGTCCATAAAAGCAGTGCATTTAGCAAAACGCATTAAGGTTTTTTCCGCATTCTTCTATCTTAAGAATAAAGTCGATATTCCAGTTTTAAATGTAGCAGTAAATAATAATTAGCAAAGCAATAATAAGTTACGGATTGTTAGGCCTATGCGAGTTACATAAGTCATAGATGTAACTTACATACATATGAATGATAATAATTAATATTACTTATGTGTTATATAGGTACGCAAGTTTGTGGAAGAATATAATTACGAAGGTGTGAAACGAACCTGTTGAAAAGCTTGATAATTTAATTGGATTGCTAAATAGTCAGATGGGCATGTATGATTTATTACTAGAACTTAGGTTAAGATAATTGCATTTCGAATTGTACCTAACATTTGTAAAGCGTTTTAATTGAGATTTATGACTTTTAAGTCACGACATGGATACTCGCAGATGCGTGTATAACACTCTCCAATAAGAGTAAGTAAAGCGTCTGGTCTATCTACGTGCAACGGATTTAAGCAACATTTTCACGATAGCTTTTATGTTTTAAAAATCAATTTTAAAATGAACTAGCTGCGATTATCTTCAAATTTTTTTGACCCATCAATCAATTCGATTTTCAAACAACAAAACTAAATCAAAATCGATCCATCCGTTTTGGAACCACGATGCTACGGCTGACTTACAGACTGACTTAGTTAAACTTACAACAGTTTTTGGGCCCCGGGTTAAAAATGACTCAAGTCTAGCCACTGACGTTGTAGTAGCTTTAGACGTACCTACGTACATGGGCGATCATAATTCTAGAGGATTATCTTTCAGTTAACCTCGGTGTAACGTGGTGACTGGTGATATAATGCGGCAGTGTAGACAATATTAAAAATAGTGGTCCTTCGAGCAAATGTCTATATTTAAATACCATCGCATAAGATAATTACGGTTTACTTTTGTTTCTATTCCAGTTTGGTGAATAAACACAGACAGATACCTACATAAAAGAAAACAGCCGGTTTCAGTTTATAACATAACGGAACAATTTTAACGTAGTCTAATTAAATTTTAATATTTACAATAAAGCAATTAAACGAAATAATTAAGCTTCATAAACATAAAACAATGATACTGCGGAATCTTGATAGACAATAAAAAACGGAGCCGACGTAACGGCCACATTACCGCACTTAACAATGAGCGTGTTGGTATTACAATAGTGGGCAAGTGTGAAGCAGCGGAACGTCTAAAAATTCTGCATGATTTTGGAGATTGGACTCAGAAATGGTTAGGACGTTCGCTCATACGTAATTGTCACAATTACCTCGGTCACTGTTTGAATAAAATATGGCAAATGGAGTCTAAAACTTCATTGGTAGGTATATTCCTTAGCGCAGCCATACTCAAAGTGTGTTCCGCGGAACCCTAGGGTTCCACGATAGCCCTGTAGGGTTCCTAAGAATTTAGAAAAGAATCCATGGTACTTTTATTACGCTTATTATTAGAAATACACTTTTAATAAAAACTATTGTTTTATTCTAGGGTTCCGTCATGTATTTCGCTTTCCAAAAGGGTTCCGTCACCAAAAAAGATTGAGAACCGCACTCTAGCGAATGTCGTTGTTCGTGCGAATGCGAGGGACTGACATTTAAACAAAGTACCGTAAGAAGCATCCTTAATGCGTAATGCGTTTCAAGACATCTTTCATTCTAAAGTTAAAAGAAAAGCGTGGGCAAGCTCCGTGAAATAAAAGTAGAGATATACCTATGCAGGTACCTATTACTTAACTACAAGTATAAATTGATTACAAGTTCACAAAAATATACCTACCTTGTACCACGTAGATTGACTATTGCAAACATAAAGACTATGATAATTAGGATAGTTTTTTATGGCCTAAAAAGTAGTAAGTACCTAAAGTGGGTGGTCTCTGGTTGTTTTTATAAAAACGACAAGGGCTTCTAACGCAGATCCACAGAACCCTAAACGCTGTACAAAGGCCAGTGAAAACGCTCCCATGCGCACGCACAGCGTTCCGTATTGTTCTGCGAAGGAAATTCCGTTTCTATTGTGTTGTCCGTGTGTCTGTCCGTGCACTGCACTGCCCGTAGCAAGATGCAGTTTGTATTAATGTTGCTGGCTGGAGATTCAAACTTTGAGACGCGGTTGAATGTGATCACAACTTTTTCAATTGTAAGTGTTAGTGGGAGGACTAACTCTTCTGCGAGTGTCCGTCTGGGTTGTTACCACCGCTTTGCTCGTGAAGTCTGCCGCCAAGCAGTAGTGTGCAAGCATTACTGTGTTCCGGTTTGATGAGCAGAGTATCCAGTGAAATTACTGGGCTTATGAGACTTAATACCTAATGTCTCAGGGTAACGAGCGCACTGCAGTGCCGCGCAGGCCTTTGTGTTTCAAAGTTCTGGGTGGCACTGCAATCGTTATGGACCGGCGTTATGCTTACCATCAGGCAAACGACCAGCTCGTCTCGTTACCAAATAACATAAAAAAAAAAGTAGATTATTAGAGTTCCCCAAATAATTACTTACTGCCTCTTTTCTAGTCTGCACTTTCTTAGTTTTTTTTTGACCATGCGTTTGACAGCGATCTCGTCGCAGATGTGGCACGCGTGCCTATAGAAGAAACCTGTTCACCTTGTAAACTCCCAGATTATGGGAAACACAGAGGCTAGCAAACTAGAGGACGATGTAAGCTTTGAATCTTGATTCGGATTCCAGTCCTTATATTAAGATTGACCAGAACTTTGGTAGATATGTTTTAGCTGGCACTCTCCGAACGCAAATCTTTCGCCTAAGATAAACTAACGGAAATACAATGATTATTGTAACAATATTCTGTTGTGTCAGCGACACTGAAATTTGGTTGGTGTATACATAATTTTCGTTGCCAATCGAAAAGACAGAAGTATGTCAGCGTTATTAAATATAACATTACACCTGACCAAACAATTTGCACTGCGAAATTCATTGACGTTGTTGACAATACGCCAAATGATATTTCACGGTTAAACTAACTTCATTTCATATTACCCTGAAAATTGTATTTGCAAAACCAATAAGCATTTAAACAAAACGAAACTGCGGCGCAAGTACGGAAGTCGGTTTGATAAATTTGTCGATTCTACAAAACTGATAAATTTATCGAATGTTGCGAGTACTGAAGTCTGATCGTAAAGTATTGTACTAGCTCTATATTCTCTTTGGATTCGGTCGCTTAGCTATTCGATAATTTTTGTCGATATATGGAGGGTCAATAAATTATATAAAAATCGATAAATCCTACTTTATCGATTTAAACTGTCAATTTTAATGAATTTTATTGACCGAAAAGATCCGTATTTGCGCTTCTGGAATTATAATCGCAAAACAAATGTAACTAACATAAAATAGAAATAATGCGCCCGTAAACCGTACACAAAATGGAACCTTGAGGCATCCTCTCAACTTCAAACTAAGCATAAGGTCAGAATATAAATTAACCGTCACAAAATAAAAACTACACAAACTATTCGAAGAAACGAAGCTATTGCATAAATAAAACATGAAGGTTCCTAAAGAATTCGATAGTTAGAACGTTCAAACGGATGATCAACAGTATCAAAGGCCTGTAAAAGTCACAAAGGAAAATGTTGCAACTGTTAATGTAACTTTTGTGAAAATATGGACCCGACGTGATGGGTTGGAGGTCGTTTTTCCTATCGCGTACATTGCGTTACTTTTCAATTGATTGATTGGACAGAGTTACAACACGCACCATTGTAATAACGATGGTATTGAGTATTGACGCACCATTATTATTTGTTATAGAAAAAGCAACGCTTCTCAAGCCTGCAGCGTATCTTCGATTGCGGTAAGTTATTAGTAGGTCCATCAAGTAGGATCATCAAAGTCATTATTATACCTTTTAAATTAAAAACAAAACCGCAAGACCGCAAACCGTCTAATAAAGGTTGTGAAATGTGATAAGAATAGAATGGAGTTGAGAATAACAATGGATTTCATATGTAGCTCATTTGTGATTGCAAGTAAAATGCTTTTTTATTTAAACATTACTATGGAAGGCAATCTGGACATACGTCATAATGACATCGTAAATATGATATTGCTCGTGAAGTCTGCCACCAAGCAGTAATGTGCAAGCATTACTGTGTTCCGGTTTGATGAGCAGAGTATCCAGTGAAATTACTGGGCTTATGAGACTTAATACCTAATGTCTCAGGGTAACGAGCGCACTGCAGTGCTGCGCAGGCCTTTGTGTTTCAAAGTTCTGGGTGGCACTGCAAACGTTATGGGCCGGCGTTATGCTTACCATCAGGCAAACGACCAGCTCGTCTCGTTACCAAATAACATTAAAAAAAAATCTACGCATACGTCTACTAAACTTTTTCCATTCCATACAGTGCCGTAAATAGTTGCCCAGGCACAGGGCGCAGACCCTGGAGGGGCGCAGAAATGACCAGAGCACATTAGGGTGCAGTTATAGAAGCTTGCATCGAGCGCAAAAAAAGGCCACTAGGGCGCAGTTATAGAAGTCCGCACCAGGGGCCTTACTCCGTAAATCGAACGTCGAAGCTTCGGTTGACGGATCGCAGTTTTCCTACTATGAAAGGCAAAATGCTAAATGCAAAAATGCTAGTAAGGGCACTGATTGCATATAACGATCATATTCATAGCTTTTCGGAAGCATTTAGGCACCTACTATGATTAAATTGAGGTGAATCCAAGGTATGTAAATCTGTAGGTACCGTAATACGCGTAGGTAGTGAATTTTGTATGTACGTTGTACCAACGTTGTATGCTCACTTACTACTACGGGTTCCGGATCCTATATACAGTGATCTTGGGATTTCAGTGATGGAAAACACTGCGACGTAGATACATATTCTTATCATAGTAGTGAAGTAGTGAGCCCTTTTTAAAGCTCGCATGAGTATTAGGGTGTCCCTTATATTTCAAGTTCGATTTTTTTTTACGCATACCCTCTAAAAAGTTTCGAAATAACCCAAAATAGGCTAGAAAAAAATATTAGCCCATTTAAAGAACGGTAACCCGTGCCGACTTGCGATTTTAACTTTTCATACAAATTGCGCCCGTACTGCACTGCGGCCTGTAACTACGTGTTTCATTTGTTATTTTATACGTGATTTTTTAGATTATTAGTACGCTGTTTTTATTGCAAAGATGTCGGTTGAATTACCGAGTGATAACCAAAATATTTTCCTTCTAAAGGTGGTAAATTTCCTTTTATAGGTTAGGCAGCCTAACCATGAAATAGGCCAATTTTGCAAAAATACCATCTATTCGACAAATTCGACAAGTTTTCGCAGTCTTATTTTACAATTGTTTTATTACTTATACCATTGAGTATCTTGACGAGCTGGTCGTTTGCCTGATAGTAAGCATAACGCCGGCACATAACAATTGCAATGCCACCTTGAACTTTTAAACACAAAGGCCTGCGCAAAAGTGCATAAGTCCATAGTCGCGCTTGTTGGTCGGTAACCGGAGATATTAGGTATAAGCCCAGTAATTATACTGTAATATTCGCGAAATCAAACTGACTGTCAGTGAAAGTGCTAATCTTGTGATTAGCGAGTGAATAATATTTTGGAAATAAATAAGAATTGCCATAAAGGCATTTCGTAACTGCGTCAAGAAACTTGTTGATTTATATCATGTTAGTAGAGAACTGCAGAAAAATTGATAAGTCAATTATAGTAACCGTAAAATTAATTTTGAAAGATACCTTGATAACTTATTCAATGTAGCACATGCTGATGCCTCTGCAGTAATAAAAATAGAGGAAGACAAAGTATTTACAAATGAACTTAGTGAGAGAAAGATAGGTCAACCGGGATTCTTAGCTGGTGTAGACAAAATGTTGGCAGACAAAGAAAGAGGTAGACTAAGAGGAAAGAAAACTAAGACAATGAGAGTTATTGTCTGTTGCATCGACTTCTACTTGGAACTAACTACGTACTACGTAACTTGGAACATCCACAACATTCAGACCAAAAACAGATTCTGAAGTCAGTTTGCTATAGATTTCCTGTCCTGAAACAAGTTTGTAAAGAGGTAGAAAGAATTAAATAACACCTAAACTTGTCGCAGCTTTGAGATCGATGCCAGCTCGATCGATGGCAGATTGAATCCAGCTAACCAGAAGAGACTTTGTTTACATTCTCCATGCGGTCACAGACGCGCTCGGTCTGGGCAGCGATGATTTCCCTATTAACAAATCCTCGATTCAGCGCATTCGTACTCAGACAAGAAAATCCAGGGCAGAAGCAATAAAACTTGACTTTCAGAACAATTTACCTGATGTAGTCACAGTGCGGTGCGGATGCACTGACTGATTTTGTATCTGAGAAGAGCAAACAATTCTCGACAGCAGATCAATGACAGTTTTCTTTAGGAAGACGTGTCTTCATGCGATGATAATGTCGCTTTTCTGGGAGCTAAAAGACGAATAAATGATTCTTTTCTGGGAGCTAAAAGAAGAATAACTCTTGAAGCTTGTAAATGACACTGCCGAAAGGGATGTCAAATTATGTTACGATTTTCATGGACTCATCACGTTTGAAGAAGAGCAAAAACAATTCCTGTTCCGCTGCACCTAGAAATTTGTATCCGAAGCATACCTCCAAGAGAAGTTATTGTTGTTATTTTATTAAAATAAAGTTACTTATTGTTGTTATTTAAATGAAGATAAGTCTCTCTAATTTCATTTTGTCCTTTATTCACTTCATCTATTGCATTTTTAGTAATTTTGTAGGATCAACCAAATATTAGGGCAAAACATGATTTTTGATAAACTTTGCGGCTCGGTCGGCACGGGTTGCAATCATCGTAGAGAGATAAAATTTCACATTTAACTATGTTTTTACATGTATAAAAAATATAGAGGGTATGCGTATCAAAATTCGAAAAAAAATTTTTTTTTGTCATATAAGGGACACCCTAATGAGTATATAAATAAAATTGCTTTAAAAAAGCTACGAACCGACTTCAGTGACAAACTACTGAACCGATTTAGATGAAATTTCTATGGGACCAATCTGAAAGTATATCCTTTCAAATAAAAAAAGAATTTTCCAAATCGGTTCATAAATGACGGAGATATGAGGTAACAAACAATACCCACCAAATTGATAACCTCCTCCTTTTTTGGAAGTCGGTTAAAAAGAAACGAAATACAAATAAACGATAAGATAAAAAAGACGAATTAAAAAACGAAATGACGACTTATTATTTTAACAGAGCTGAGAACAGATTTAAGTTAGTCTTAATTGATTTTAATAAAATGATGACGTCACTAAAGTAATCAGACTATTAAGTATTTCATAGGTAAAAAATATAATGGCGCAACACTTTCTGAAGGGAAACAATAACGCAAACGCACCAGCAAATTCAAATAAAGTTAATTATACAAATACGCGAGGAGATTTAAAATGCAAATGAACTTGGTTCGAGTATTCCAAACATTAATTTTGACAAATACAATATTGCTTGTTATTGTCGTTCTTGAGGATAAATTTGGATATCTGTGAATTTGTTTTGCCGATCTTTGGCTCAGGCGCAATAGTTTAATACTCAATACTCAACAATTTAAGTTTCGTCATTTCTGAGGTTTTATTATTATTCGTTTTTTAAATTTTCTTGGTGTCGATAAAGTAGAGCGTGATATTATCTCTTCCGATCATACGGTGACACGTCAAGCCTAAAATAAAAAATGAAAATAAAAAAAGGTTCTCAAATGCAGCTATCAAAACACCCTTATTGTGCATAGCGACAATTTTCAACTGAATTGTGGTAGAGCCAAGTAAGCTCTAGAAAATGGCCTACCACACACGAAAGCTCAAACTCTTTATAGAGTTCGATCGACGAGCAACCTCACCAAGATATTGTATCCAACAACCTAGTGAATGTTTGATCGTTTACTGGTAGCTTAAGGCATAGGCATAAGACTTACATTCGCATCGTTAAACTCGAAATCTGGTAACAAAAATTAAAACTAATATACTCCAGTAGCACTGAGTTGAGCTATGTTGGAGTTTGCAATTAACGATACGAAGGTAGGTACTATAAAGCTTTCTATCAAAATCGCACGTATAGGTGTGAGCACAGCAATATTTCTTCGTACGTTTACAGTAATTTTTTATCTCGGAGCGTTCACGGCGTGTCACGATGTAACTCCGTCCTGTTCTCACGTTCTACCTAGTTTCCATCATCCGTGTTACATGGTGTGGCTAACATATGCGTTACCACAATATTGATGGAGGTTGCGTAAGGACGCCAATTTGTTATAGGTGTTCATTGGACATCTTGTTTTATTCTAGTCTCCATAGGCTTTCAATTAGAATCTGAATATGAAACTGGATGTAAAGAAATTGCGTGGTGGCAGTTGGTACGTGCCTAAAGCAGCTGCTGCAAATCACGGAAACATTTTTGGCGATGGATCTTTTATGTGGTTACCTAATAGCGTCACGAACAAACATGTCATGTTTGTTTACCGACATCCACGCCAACGATGTCGCGAGTACAGCTAGTTTCTCAATAAAACATTTGAATTTACTGAAAAATGAAGCAATATCATGGGTAGGTACTCAGCTAGTCTTGCCTTGGGTGTACTATTATCTATTCTGTGCCTTGAGTTTCCTATTTCTTGCATTGTACTCGTATAAGCCCTTATTGACTCTATATAAAGATGGACTGAACAAAACAAGTGACGTAAAACTCAGCGTTATAAAAACGCAGTTTTTTTCTTTATTTTACAATTGTTATTTTTTTCTTGTGTCGCAAAGTTTGACGTAGTTGTTTACTACGTTCGATCTCGTTTTAGTTTGACGCAGTTTCATTTCTATCCTTAGGTATTCCATACGTTGTAAAATCTACTTTTCCCTTTTTCTATCGAAGTCAGTTATCAATTTCTCAATAAAACATTTTGACTTCTATTCCCAAAGATCAAAGAGATAGTGACTGCATTGGCAACACCTCTGGCCATGCAAGGCCATCTGGACTATGTAGTCGAAACATCCTCCCTTTTCAATGGATAAGTGGTGCACCGACCCCAAGCGTCACCAAACAACATGTCATGTTTGTTTACTGACATCCACGCGAAAAGTGGCGAGCACAGCTTTTTTCTCAATAAAATATAATACTTTCACACGTTATGAGTTTTTCTGTGGCGGCGCGATTCCGCAGCCCTTTTGTTTAGGTGTTCTATTGAGTCGAAGTACAGTTCAACAACACGGCTGTTGCGCAACGTCCATTGAGTTTTACATTACAACCGTGGTAATGCACGCCGCGTTTGTTACAGTAATGTAACCAAACCAGGTGGAACGTGAGAATTAGACGTACGCAACCCAGGTTGATGTTTTTGTGTATTTGTCTTGAGCAATATGGATAAGCTTACATGAGGCTTAATAAATCAATTAATTTTAGAAATAGTCAAGATCATTTAACAAACAACAACATTTAACAACATATTTAATTGCCTACAATAAGGCAAAACAAGTAACATACTGGTAGAAAATGCCACATAGTGTTAAGCCCCTCGTTTAGGTAATTTAGATTTAATTTAATTTAGATCATTGTAATACTTTTGCTCAAATTTAAATTTGGACTGCGTAACTTTACTGCAGACGACGAGACGATGTCATCAATTGTTTTGGTGTGTGGTATTACTTGTATTGCAACCACTTCGAGACTTTATGGTCCCCAAGGTCTTGCAATATGGCTGCAATCTTTATTTAGTGGGAGGTTTCTACCCAAAATTAATTCCTTATTGCCATCTTTCCGCAAAAAAAAAACAAATGCCGGTAATGGTGTTTGAAATTCGTATGCTTGAGCTGTGTCCAGCTGAACAAATAGGAAGTGTAATAGTCCTTGGAGTAACTTTCAAACACAACCACAGGAACATCACTGGAACAGCTATGCCAGCGACCCGTAGCCACATCCATCGTATGAGTTAAAAAAATAGCTTGACAGAGGGAATTGCACACGCACCAAGCTTATGCAGGCCGCGCCCCATCTATACAAATAAATAAAATTGAAGTGTCTGTTTGTAATATCAAAATAACAGCTTTTTACTAAATGCATATGAAAGTATGTACGGCACCTATTTCAAAACAACCATTTTTAAAATGTTTGTCTGTCTGTCTGTTTGTTCCGGGTAATCTCCGAAACGGCTGAACCGATTTTGGCGATACTTTCACTGGCAGATAGCTGATGTTACAAGGAGTAACTTGGGCTACTTTAATTTTAGAAAAAGAATTAGGGTTCCGCACTAAAAAATAAGACCCATGAAATCCAATATCTCCACGCGTGTGAAACCGCGATCAGCAGCTCTGCCCTCCTAACCATAAACAGCGCAAGTGCATGGCGGTAAGTTTCGAGAAAAACGCGCTTAAAGTTTTTTTCCGTCTTTTCATTGTAACACAAAAGATTATTAAAATATTATAAAAAAATATATTTTCTGCTATACCTATTGGTGCATACGTCAATATAATGCAACTTAGAAACGTTTATAGTAAGTATTTTATTAATTACAAACCAAAAATTATTTATGGCTAGGACACGTAAAATAACTTTTTCAATTTTACTAGGCATAAACAACGCAAGTGCAGCAGTTGCGTTTCTTATGCCTAGGAAAATGGGTAATTGCGTTGTTTATAACTAGCACAAGTGATAATATGATGCTTATCGTTAGTAATATGCTGGCATTCAGGTAATACTTATATGTAATTGTTCTATTTTTACTGGTTGTCTCTAATCTTTTTAGCACTGGTTTTGCATCATTCAAACATTTAATGAATAGGATTCTTGCTTCATAACTCAAATTTGCATATTTATCATGTATTTATTTTCTTTGATTGTCAGTTTTCTCATGGTGCAGTTTTTTTTACATATTGCATAGATTTTTTAGCGAAATTTTTTCTTGTTCTTTTTTTCACTTGTCTATCTTTCAAACTTTCTTCAAATTTTCTTCTTTTACTAGGATTTACAGATTTAGTTAAACCTAGAGCCACAGGACTCTTGTTGGTATTTGTTGTTTAAACAATTCCGCTGTCCAATATTAAATCATTATGTCCTCCTATCGAATAAAATTCTTTGGCTCTGGCTAAGTCGTTATTATGTTTACTTGTTAGCTCGTTTTTTTAGATCTTTAGATAAGTCAGGGTTCTGTTGATCTCTTTAAAGGATATTTTCTGTTTCCCTTGGTAAATGTACTTTTTTCTGTTGCTTGTTTTTTCTTTTTCCCTCTGTTATTTAATATTATGTATTCTTGAAATGTCGTTTTTTCCTTCCTTCGGTAAGTCAGTGGCTTATTCTCTTATTAACTCTTTCCTTGTTTTCATCTTTAAATCAGTGTTCTGTTTCTTTATCTTTTTTTTTCCTGCAGCATTATGTCATTAGCCTGTTCTTTAGCTTTTTTTCTTCCTTTAGGATTGTTGAATGTTAGGTTAATTTTTGTTTGGTCTTTTGTAATGTTGTAGTTTTTTTTCTACTTTCACCGTAGTGTATGTTCTGTTCTTTTTGTAGCTTGTATCCTAGTTTTCCATAAAATATACTAGTATCGTTCTCTAAAATTTCTTCTTTTAAGATACTGTCCTCCTGGATTCCTATGAAGGCAGAGATTTTTTTCAAATTAACCGTGATAAATATTTTAGGTGGCTAATTTTACACGCATACTTGGTAAGTTATTTGACTGCAATCAAATTATCCTAGCGATAAACATCGCATCTGCGCACTTACGTTGTTTATGACTAGTATTCATTGCATGTCCTTCGCAAGTAATGAACCGTAGGCTACCATACGCTGTTTATCCTTAGGAAAAATATAAAAATATGTCACTTACGTTCTTTATGCTTATCATTATTTCCTTTTCTATCAAATATACGAAAAAACGGGTAATTGATCCAAATAGATCTCGTTACGTAGATTCCGAATATGTATATAACTCATTTTGGCCAAAACTGTCGATTGCGCTGTTTATGGTTAGGAGGGCAGAGCTAGTGTAGAATAAATTCATCGGAGTAGCATTGATAATAAATTCTGTATGTCAAATAATTTCTTAATTGTTTAGTTGCGGTATTCGTAACTAATAGCTATTGCCTAATGCAATCATAAACATTAGCTAATTATGATAATATCAAAAACGACTGACGCCTTGATGGCTTATCGGCATGAAAAGCACCAAACGCACCAATCATTGGCACAGCCACATCGATTTCTTTTCTATTTCCACGAAAGTAGCGGAGAAATTGAATATTAACGTCGGTCGCAGACCTCGGCTGAATAAACTATGATATAATAACATTGGGCAGTAAGATCATATCGACGGCAACGGTCAATACCCACTTCAGTGAAGAATTATAGCTATTGTTATTACAATAGTTTCTTTTTTAGTGTATGTACCGAAAAATTACAAGAGAATGTTTACAGGTTTATTCAGTACACAGGCAAGCGTTTGAAAAGTGCTGATAAGCGACGATGAAACACGCTTGCCTAGAAGATATTACCTCTATAAGTATGTGTATTTACCTACTTGTTACTTGAAGATGTCCAGGGTATTGCAACTGGGCCACAGCCACAGCCAATGAGCTCTCCTTAGCGGAAGGCATAAGGTATGTGAAAGCAGTATGCTACGGTTCCTATATTCTATATTTATCTCGAATTTTGTCGTGAAATTAATACGAGTATGTCGAGGTCAGGAAAATTCGAGAAACTCTAGAAACAGAGCCAAGCTCGGTCGCATAGCTTGGGTCAGCCACACTGGCCCATTGCGATGAATGTGTCCACATTAAACATGGCCAATGGCCATGCCTAATGTGATTTCGTCAGCTACTCTACTTTGCTCAATGTAGGCTTCATTATAGCTTGGTAATTTCAAACGTAAAATTAAAAGCAATAAATAATCTGAGACTATCCATAGTATACCTCTGTTTAATGTCAAGATTGTCAAGATATACAATTAATTGTAAAATGGCATCATCTTTTTATAATAAACTACTAATATGGGCACAATATGTGCATTATACGCGACAATTGATGACATGTCAAACCTATAAAAGCATTCCAAACAAAACACCTATTATAGGCTTATCTATAAGCAATAATAAACAAAGCTATGCGTCATCCGATACAGTTCAAATAGTTACACATCGAGCCAATATTGTTTACATTGCAATAAAGGTGCACTACACGTTACAAACAAATGCCAGAAGACTCAGCCACGTACCTGGCAGATGGCCGGATTTGGCATCCTTCCTCTCAGCCTGGTCATCGTCCACCTCCTCGCAACGCACTATCACAAACACTAATACACATACAAGAGTGATCCTAAACAACCGCATTTTCATTAGAGTAAAAATCACAGTCACATTTTCGCCGATTGCAAGCGACCGACCAATGACACACATACACACGATTGTTTAGAAAACATAGCACGTTTCACTTTGTTTTTAAATCACATAATACGTTTCCTATAGTTTCGAGCACTGGCCGTATGGATGAATTAAAAAAAAATTCGTAATTTTTCGGTCGTGTCGTTTGAGTTTGTAACACGCGCGGCGCTCGCTCGGTGGCGAAGGTACTGGCTGGTTGCGTTTTGGTGGGAGTTCGCGCCCCCACTGCGCGCGCGCAAGCTTCAATGGACGCCGTGCACTATCGGAAACCGACAGGTTTCTAATGGTCAGATAAGATATCAGAGAAAACTGTGTTTTTTTTGCGTGGTTAGTTCCCTTTAGGAGTCTGGAAGTATCGAGCGGAATGTACCTTCTGCGAAATTTTTATAATAACTTTTGTTTACTTCAATTACTCTTCGATTCCAATTCTTCTTTCTCCAATTTAGTTTTAATCTATGGTATTGTTCCGTACCTGTATAAAAAGTAGCTATCTGAAAAAGTGTTTGTGGTATTTTGGGATGGAGTAATATCAGGGCCACACTGGGCCAGCATGGTTGCCTATCCATTAATCAATGAATTAAAATTAATTAACGATTAAAAAATTATTATTATCTATATGCTAATAGGCTTGATTCGCAGCAGTGGAAATGAAATCGGTTGATGATGATCGATTGCCCAAAAAACTATCATAGATTAACTATATTATAGTTATTAAATACTGCTTTGTCATTTAACATTCACGAGTTCACTATCTTCCACGATTGCTGTTGCACATTCTCTCTTACTCCCCATTCTAGACTACGCTGATGTCTGCCATCTTGATCTCACAGAGGACGCAGCTGAATAAACTTGAGCGTTCCCTTTATAACACACTCCAAAAGAAAATTAATATTAAACATCTAAGTAATAATAAAGTTAAACTTATTACACTCACCTGACTAAAGGACTTTGATTACACACACACACTTTTCTAGTAGAAAAGACCGGGACCCCTCGCCTTGCAGGCGAGGGGTCCCGGGTTCGATTCCCGGCCGGGGCAGATTTTGTGTAAGCATAAAGTTTGTTCTCGGGTCTTGGATGTTTGTGATGTGTATCTGACTTCCGCAAAGTAACGCCTGATTCCATCAAATATATGTGTATCTGTGTATGTCCATGCCACCTGCAACACAGGGAATCCTAGTGCGGGGGTATGAGTGTGTAAGCGTTTATGTATGTTTATGTAGAACGGCATAAATTTAAATAATTTATATCATATGTAAATCTGTAATAGTATGTAAAACATCTAAATTTGAATTATTTCTTTTTGTAATAAGTTGTTACTTAACACATATTATATAGTAAAATTATCGTAGTGTCACATAATGGGAGAAGCCACTGGCTCCTGAAACACAGTTGCTACTAGTTCGGGAGCCTATGGATTCGTTAGTTGATGTAATATTTATTTATGTCAATAAATAACTTTTTACTTTACTTTCTGTATAAGTATTGGGTTCATATTTGGATTACGGAAATATCCGTTCCGAATTTCGTTCCAAACTCAAGTTGCTTCCAATACGGCTTTGTCGGAACCATATTGTTTCTTCCTTCTTCTCCGTGCTACCTTCAGGATCTTTTGGAATTCCTTCACATCTCAAACTCTCTTTCGTTGCTCTCATCAGAGAATATTATGCTTAAAACACTTTATACAAATCACCTTTTTGTAGCAATTCCTTCAATGATTACGCTGTCCGTTTACGGAATGCATTGCCCCTAGATATAAAACGTATACCCTCGCCAAGCATATTCAAAAATATGGCTAAAATGCATTCTTTCGCGCTGTAGCTGCTGCTACCTTGGAATTATAGGTAATTTAATTTATTTAGCGAGTGTGACCAAACGCGAACTGTAGCGAGTGTAGCCCAACAGGAACTTGTGCGACTTTGTCTGGAAGAGATCGCTATGAGCTATAAGACCGCCCATTGTGGCACTTAGAGTTTTAA
This sequence comes from Crocallis elinguaria, assembly GCA_907269065.1. Taxonomy (NCBI): domain Eukaryota; kingdom Metazoa; phylum Arthropoda; class Insecta; order Lepidoptera; family Geometridae; genus Crocallis; species Crocallis elinguaria. The sequence continues at coordinate 778,482 of OU026079.1, read as the reverse complement.
GATTTTAGTTTTAATTATTGTTTGTAATGCGGTAATTCAATAAAGAATATCTCCTGGAGCTCTCAGCTCATGTCAATAAAGGATTTTTAATTTAGATATTTATTTATAATATGTACTCGTATCATAATAAATATGGAAGATGTGTTTAAAATGTTAAGCAGATATAAAAATCTAGAATGAAACCAGTTTATAAGTCTTTATATGTACTTACGAAAGTTTTAATCAAGAAACAGTTTATAAGTGTTTAATTTTTTATGTACTAAAACCGTAATTATTATCTGGAGTACATAAATAGGTAATTTTTTACTTAATTGCACAATAAAGTAAAATATTATAAGACATTTAGTATTCAGATACATATATGTATGTACATCAATAAAATAAATATATCTTTGGAATCTAGTTTAGATATTAAAATGTTACCTATGTAACAACAGCTAACAATTCTTAGTTATGATTTTACAGCACTAAAAATGTATAATACAAAACAAAGACGAAAAAAGCGACGAACCAACTTCAGTGCCACACTACTGAACTGAATTTGATGAAATTTCTTTGGGACCAATCTGATAGTATAAACTTTCAAATAAAAAATATTTTCCAAATCGATTTATAAATTCGAAGATATGAGGTAACAGACACAAAAAAAAACAACCAATATGAGAACATTTTCCCTTTTTTGGAAGTTTGTTAAAAAATACTTCAACATAACAAAAAGTAGGTACTACTACACTTCAAAAGATATTCAGTTTTCCAAAATGTTTTTCATTGCATATTTCTTTATAAATGTTGTCCCTACACTTGTGGGTTAGTAAATTAATTTCAGCATGAGGGACTATCAGTGCCTACGTTGTGTGCCTTTGATTCTTTGTTGACAAGTCTTGGCCTACCTTGGTTTCTACAATCTTTCTGGATAATTTCGCACAGTAGCAGATTGAAAACGTCATTTAAAAACTTTTTAATAATGCTCCAGTTTCTACATGTGACCCTAATTTATCCATCCTCTCAAATACATCCTCACTAAATCAGCATTATTGCAAATATAAAAAATATTTGACAAATTAATATTTTTAAGCTACTAGAAACAGTTTCTTTTACAAACATGAACTTTCGCTTGGACTTGAATATTATATAAGTGATTATATATTTATCATCTGCCCAATTATTTTAAAGATCTATTCTTTCCGTTCTACTACTCTATTAGAACTATTCTCAAGTATTTTCTTGTTCCTTATTCTTTACCAAATGCTGAATCATACATTTGAATCTATCCAGTTTTATCTGCATTCTCTTCTTGGCTCGCCACATAAGGTTAATTTGCTTCTTCCTGCTGGCTGCGATACATTCCAGCCTATGAACTTTGTACTTGAGTTGTATAACTTCTTCCGTGTCCATTGGTTTGATATCAACATGCTCTATATCAGATATTGTGGGCTGTTGGTCTTCACAGGGCTGTAATAAACAAATTGATTTTTAAACAGTTTAACTTTGTTTTGTTTGTAAGACATTCTTTACTGGACTCAGTGTTAGCTTACTGTATGTAGGGTTAGCCATACAAACATACAATTTGATCTTTATACTTATTATATATTTATATAGCAGTAGATTTTTGCCTCCATGCATCTTTGTCATCTACATACTCCTTAATTTTAATTAATACATTCTTAGTAATAGTAGTTTTAAACTTTCTTTGTGGTAACTCAGTTATTGTTTTGGGAATTATATTGTAGAATCTTGACACAATGGTGTCAGGTTCTACACACAGGGCTCATTAGCCCTGACACCATTGTGCATTGTGCCAGGAACAATTTATTAGTTTTACTTAATCTGAACCTGGGTACTACAATTTTATGTTTATTTGTAGTATTTATGTAATGTTATGTTCATGTGCCTACATGTCTTTTTAAGTTAATTTTACAAATAAATAAATACAACTATTTGCACGGGGCAGGGCATTTTCTAAAGCTTGTCTGGCTAGCTAGCTCAGCAGTAGATGGCAGAAGTGCTAAACAATCACTGAACATATTACTACTAGATGTCTCTGTATCCTCCCTTTGAGGGCAAGTTCCTAACCCCTACCAGACTCTCCCCTTCGAACCCTCCCTGGGCTGGGAAAATAACATCTCTTATAGCTCTAAGTACTTACAGATATGTTAATTAAAGGCACAGCCTCAGTTGACAACCGTCTCAAGCCACTTTCAGTGAAGTAAAAATCTTTAACTTCAAAATGCTCTGAGCAAACTGCACTGGAATCAGTTGCAGCCCATTCCGCTTCTCTATTAACTGCTATTTCCCACTTCTTACGTCTTTGTTCGTCTTGGGGAAATCTGTAGGTATTGAAAATCAACATGTTTTATTTTGGTTACTTCTAATTTTTATTTTTTTTTAAATGGGCTCGCCGTTCTGCTAAAGTCTGCGATACATTTAAGACGGACTGGTTGAATATAGAATGTTCACGACGTGCAACAATTCCTCCCGCCTTGTAGTCCTTAGGTGGAAAGGGTATATGGTTGTGTACTTCCCGAGCATGAGCACGCTTCCCAAATTAAGTGTAGTCGGTAAAATATCCAAATATCCGACAACACAGCTACTTGTATCGAATTTTCGCTTACCTGTGAAATGTTATACCATTTTTGCATTTTGTGGTTTTGGCTGATGAGTTCTTGCATTTTGCAACGGCGCAGCTCACCATTCTAATACAAAATTATTTAAACGAATTAAATACAAACGCTCCAAATATCCAAATCACAGATTACTATATATCACACATTTTAATTATAATATGTACTTATGTAGCCAACAAAGAGTATTGGTAGCCAAATTCCAAAACAAAAACATTCTGAAATGTGAATGTTTGACACTGACAGATTCACGAAATGTCAAATGTGTCTCAAATAATGTCAATTGTCAATTATAACAGTCTTTTTTTCTTTTTGGCCAAGAAACACCAGTTTGTATATTTTGCTAACATTATTTTATTTAAGTAATAACATTTCATAATCTGAAGAAGTAATAACATTAGAAAGAGGTATCACTATCGACGGAACTTTCCCAATGCAAGGAATTTATATTTTACCCACATTTTACTTAGTTAAATTCCTTGTACCACAGAATATACATTGCACCAATGCACTGACTTTTAAATTCAACACTATTCCACTACACCATGACTGATGAGTTTATTGTAAACAAAATGAATGAAATATTAAGTAATAATGGTGTGTTATATGGAAATAAACCCATATATAAATAATTTAGCCATTAATTCATGATAGTGCAACAATTTTTTATCGAATTTGTTCATACAAATTCGATAATACATACAATCATTTGTATGTATTATTAAATGAAAACTGGTTACTAACCTGTGTGAGGACATATTATGAGGTTGATTTTCATTAGTTAAAACACCACACTTCACAATACAACCTACAGGCAGATTTTTTTCGTATATATCTCGCAAATTCTCAATAATACATAAAATAAACAAACATTTACACGAAATTTGTCTATTAAAATGGCTGGAGGCACTTACCTACAACTGCCACTACGTATAGAATAAACACGGCACCTCCATGTATTTTCTAGCTCGATGTACCTAGTATGTGTGAGAGTAGAACTTTTTTGACATTTGTGAGTTTATGTTTTTAGGTGGTTTTTAGGATTCATGTATGCATGTTTGTATGTATGTGAGTTTCTTTATTCCACCATAACTTTTAAATGCGAACGGATTTTGATGTATGGGGTATCGTTACTAGAATCCTTACATCATCCCACGTGACACAGACTAGGGCAGTCGTGTTTTTTATTTTACTTTTGTTACATCGGCTTGTTTTAACTGGCTGTTGCGCTTTTTTTTATTATATTAATGTGGTTTATATTTTTTAACTATTATTGATTTTGTTCCGAATTCTTAATTTTCCGAATTCGTTTTTTTTTCCACATTGTTATTATTGGAAAATTGTTATTTTTCCACATTCACCAATTATGTGTTAGTACAAACATGATAAAAAATATTTCACCGAAATGGTTTAAGTTGTTTTATACGATATAGTATAATACGACTTGTTTATAACTCTGAGCCAATGACGTAATGTAACAAAACCGACTTAAAAACCAAAACTTATTTACATTTTGATCAACCCTACCAATTATTTTAGCTATAGTATGGTAGGAGTACCTAAGTAATTGCCACAAACCCGTATTTATAATAGGTACCTATCCTTTTTGTTAGAGTAGCAATCACATTTCTGCTATCTTATTTAAAAGGTAATTGTAGGTTCCCCGGTATTCCCTGCAAGTGTTTGATAGCTTCATTATTTTTTCACTACGTGGAGAGTCACCGACTGGTCGTACCGCCCACATTTCACGCCGTAATAGAGACATTTAAATTATGGGCTTTGGTAAAAAGTCGAGTGACAGTCTTATGGTATTGCTAGTGATGTAGCTCACATACATTTTGTCGATAAACGTATTTTTATGGCTTTGAAATTAAAAAATATCTAATTTCTAGGGACTAGCACATGATAATTTAAAGAAACGTGTAACTATTATAAAGAAGTAAGCACCTATAGTACATTTAGCATGGGAAAGTACTAAAAAAAAGAGTATTTATGCCCAAGCACGAGCGCGATAACAATAATAAAACATCTTTGGTCATTCATTCAAATTATGAATACATGTGATTCTTTTTTTGTAGTTCTGATAGCTTTCATTAAGGCGACGAGTCCTTGCATCCTTGTAAATTAACTATCCACTTTTGATTGAAATAAGAAACCAAAACGAAATGATTGTTACACAAATTACGCAATCAAGTTTAATGTCAAAGTAACTATCATTAAAATTTAAAACAAATCATTTAAAACATTTAACATGAAACCAGTAGGTAACAACAAATAAAAAACAGGGACCCGTTAAAAACTAAAACCTGCTATCAGTTAAAAACAGAAAATTACTACGAAAAATATTAAGTATAATGCGTTGAAATTATATGTCTAATCCAAAAAATATCACGATGGGTTTAAAAATGTAAGACGTTAAGTGGATAGTAAAAAATGTCACTACAACTGGCCGGTGACACTGGCCCTGATTTATGACGGGTTGAGGTGAAGAGGGGTTGATATAAAAATGAGAGGCTACCTATTTTTTATCACATTGCTCAACACATTTTCAACATGATAAAACAATTTCTCGAAAGTCTGGAAGATCCCGACAGGCCACTCTTGGCTCCTAATTATTGGATTTTAAAAAGAATGGGCTTTTTACTGCCTCAAAATAAATTAGCGAAGATTTTATACATCATAATGCATGAAATTGTAGCATTTTTTGTGATTACCCAATACATGGAACTTTACGTAATACGATCAAACTTAGATCTGGTGTTAACAAACTTAAAAATTTCTATGCTTAGTGTGGTTTGTATTTTCAAAGTAAACTCTTTTGTATTTTGGCAAGCTAAGTGGAGAAAACTTATTGAATATATTAACGAGGCTGACAAATTCGAAAGAAAAACTCGTGACGAATCAAAAGGAAAAATCATTGACACGTATACGAAATATTGCAGACGCGTTACATATTTCTATTGGGTTTTAGTATTTGTTACTTTTCTTACAACTGTTGGACAACCTTTAATGAGATATTTATCATCTTCTACGTTCAGAGAAAGTTTTCGGAATGGGACCGAAGAATTTCCCCACATCTTTAGTTCATGGATGCCTTTTGAAAAGAACTATTCCCCAGGTTGTTGGATTACAGTTGTATGGCATACGCTTCTATGCGCTTACGGGGCATCCGTTATGGCATCTTATGACTCTAGTATTGTTGTTTTAATGGTGTTCTTTGGAGGGAAACTGGATCTGTTACGAGAGAGATGCAAGCAAATGCTTGGAGTCAGTGGCGTTGGAATCACTGACGAAGAAACTGCAGTAGTCATTCGTGAATTGCATACAATTCACGTGATGCTCGTCAAGTAAGTAAAAACGAACGCTCTCTTTGTTTCTCTTTTAGCTAACAATGGTTTAAAGTATTTTGTGTCAAAATACGACGTGTGGTAAGTATTAACACTCTAATTTATCAGGAATAAACAGTGAGACCTATTGTGGCTATATTACTTAGGAGCTGTTTTTCTTCCTTTTTACACAAGTACGGCGAAGCAAAGACGAGGGTTATGATCTTCACCGGTATGTATGTGGGTATGTTTGTATGTAAAATCATCCGTTCCCTTCAAACTTCTAAACTACTTATCATATTTTTTTATGTATTGTGATTGCTCTTTATTTTGCTTTAGTCAAAAAATAAAACTTAGATTAATAGGTACCACTCATAATATTGTAGGTAAGCATAAATTGATTATGATTTTTGATTGATGTCCGGATATTTTTCATGCTCTAGATATATAGGGGTCAGGGACAATAATTATCTGTGTTCGTTATTTATAATATTATATTACGCATTTTTTTTAAACGTATTTAATGTTACTTTTTATACAAACTGCGAAAAAAAGAAATTATTGAAAAAACATTTGTTTTTTCCTATATCCTATTCTTTAACCTATTTAGGTTAAAGTTGATTTTATGTATTATTATTATTATTGGTTAAGCTTACGCTATTATTTTTATTTCGTTTTTAAATCATTTTCAAACCAAAGCAATATTTATTTATAAGCAAAAAATTATCCAGAATATCCCGCAATGTCCTAAAAGCGCAAGTTTCGATTGTCCCAATACTTAATCACCCTAAAAAGAAACTCAACGCAAAATATATTATCTTATTTTACAATAATTAGGTCAAGTCCGTTCAATAACTATAAACACCTTTTAGGTAAAAAAAAAGTGGGTCCTAGTAGCCATTGAGGGCTAATATTGAGTAGGCACCTACATCCCAAATTTTCAATAAAATTATCTCGTGTACTATCAATGGATACATGAAGGACAAAGTTTGTAGACCATTTTGTCACACCTAATTATTTTATTAATATAATTTATGCACGCAACGTTTAGATGTTCTAGGTTTTATTCCGAAAGTTAGTTCAGCAACTTTTGCCGCTTGACATTCACAATCAATTGTAGGTAATCGTGCCATTAATAAAAAGCTATGTTTAAGTAACACTGATAAAATAGAGTTAAAACGCATAGCGTTGATACCAGCAATAAAATTAAATTGGTTCAATCGGGCTATATCAGTTTTTTATTAAATATAATTACTACATAATCAATAACTTTAATTAAAACTAAATTATTTGTTCTCATATCGCATTGCTCTGGTAGACATGAGCTTGTGCTCAAATATTTATAAAAGATTAAATTTAACAATCTGAAAGTTATGTACTAAATGCCTAGTTCTGGATATTCATTTCTAGAATGAACCTGAGTGTAAGCGAATCTATTGTGCACAATACGTACTTTGTGATTCATATCTTTCGATAAATTGACAGTTCGATAAGTTAAAATACCTTTTTTTTTTTTTTTTTTTTTTTTAATCTATTTTCCTCTGCAAGCTCCAGGGCTCGCACCCTTTGTTTGATAATTCAAATTGTATATACAGAATAATTTTTTTTTTTAACTTATCATCAACTTAACAAAAGTAAACTTACTCCGAAAGCCTAACTAAAGTGTCGTTGACATACATACATACATGTTATATATACTTACATAATATAGTTTTATATAAATACAAATGTTAAAAATAGAATAGTTAATTGAGTACACAATCGGAGCGGACGAGATTCCACAAGCAGCACCCGTTCACGAGTGTGACGCATGTGCCAGCCATCGCTCTCCTCAACCATTTTAGAGGGAAGAGAGCGACCCGCCACACGACGCATCTTGACCATTCACGAAGCTCAGGGTCTGACGTACGAGTCGGTGATCGTCATGCAAACGAAAGGTCAAAAGCTGAAGCTGCACGACAGCGTCCCACATGCGGTGGTGGCACTGTCGCGTCATCGGAGTAGCTGTACATACTACACCGATGATAGCGACGATGCGATAGGCCGCTTCGTGATGAGGGTTAAAGCGGTTTCTGCTAAAAGGATCACTGACTACAACCTTAAAATGGCCATCAGAGACGGGAACCATGTGGTGGCGGAGGCCATCGCAGAGTTTGAACGGAGTGGGGCGGCGACGGGAAGTGGCAGTAATTAATATAGGTTATCAAGTAACATAGGTTAAATAAATTGGGTGAACAACCGGAGTGGCCATGGCCACTGGAATGATTTTGCTTGCAGTTAAAATACCTTAGTATGCATATACATTTATATTAAAACAGTCTTCGTTCCATAAAATTGTGAGATGCGAATATTAACTTCATATTGAATAAAGTACAGTAGGCTTCGTTTCGCTTTCGAAAAAAATCAAGAACTATACCTATCTCTAATTTAAATTGTTAACCATACGAACTGTCAATTGTATTTATCAAATAGATCAGTGCCTACTTGCTTTGCTTGCTAGTGGTCTAAAGTTGAGAACTCCGCGCCGGCTCATGAGCAATGAGTTGTCTAAGTACTTGTTTCCTCATTACACATATCATATATTAATATCTATTATTTTTTATATTAAATAAGGTTTTTAGGCAATATGGACGCTAAAAGTACCTAATAATTCCATTCCTTAAACAGTCTGCACAATTATAATATACAAATAATCAGCAAAACAGTATTCAGATTGGTGGCAAAATCACAATAGGCATGCACTGACACTTTGCGTAATGCGTTCGACAAAATTGCAATTACCTAGTTGGATTCAGGCAGTTTATTACACGTTCCTAAATAACAACCTACTGATTGCCAAAAACAGTTAATTTGCTACGACTTATTTCATCTAGAATAGAGCCTCATTATTTGTTTTAAACAAGTTTTAACGTGACATTTAGTAGAATCTAGAGCAAACCCATTAACAACTTCATCACAGTTTTTTTTTACATAATAATATTACCCATTGCCTTAGTTAGTAACAAACAATAATGCGACGCGATCGACGATGAAGCACGCCCTCCTAGAAGATACTCCTGACAATTTTCAAAAAAGATAGTCAAATCTTATAGAGTAGGTAAAATATTGCCTAAGTTCGGAAAGTAGCCCAGTTTCCTCGTAGGAGTTGTAATTATGAACTCTGTGACACAATATATAAATAATTTTACTGTGTAGAATTTAAATATAGATATTCGTAAGTAAGGAGACATTAAATAACTATTTTATCCTGTACTTATTGAGAAAAGAAGACTACATCCAGAAGTCCATTTCTAGCAAGAAACCAAACCTTGTAAGAAAGTAAAAAGATTTGTTGAGAATTATATTATCATCATAAGTTCCTGTAATATGTTTAAACACAATCATGTAGAGGACAAATTTAAATTAAAATAAATTACATTTTCATAGACTATTTCTATACAGTGCTTACATAAATATATCTACAGCTTTATTAACCATTTCAGTTCGGTGTTGCGCGTTCAAAATTAGGTTTCTATTACCTATTCTATTATACTCAATAAAATGTGCTTAAAATCAAATCAAATCAAATCATTTATTGCTCCTTACAATATTTTTTACAATTTACATAAAAATATATATACATATATGTATGTGTAGGGCAATGGGAGTAGATTCAGCGTGTGCTGCGTACACATTTTCATGTGCACGCAGCGTTGATTTTCAATCTACCCCTTTTAAAGCTTCAGGTTGGTTAAATTAAATCAATTATTTATAAAATGCTTAGATCTTGGTTACTATCTTGATATTTAGTAGCGATACATTGATAAACCTAAAATGGATCTTCTAGCACGTGCGGGAATGGGAATGGGAAGAGAAGCCACTCGCTCCAGAAACATAGTCAATACGTTACTAGTTTGAGAGCTTAGGAATTAAATAACTGTTGTAATATTTATGTCAATACATAACATTTTACTTTAGTTATCGAAACACACTAATATGTAGATGCCTGGTGACAAACGTAGAGACAAAAATTTTTGAACCACCCATGTAGTGTGGACCATCTTTTACTACCTTGACCATCAGTTGCGTAAATACGTGAGTAGGTAAATACCAGTAGTAGTTACACAATAGCAGCACGATTTGGCTATTAGTAATTTAGTTAGTTTAAAAAATTAATACAAATTTACTGAAGTGTTTTACAGCAACACTATCGATATCTTGCCGCTCGCTACAACTCGTAGCCCCGAACTAGTAACTCGTCAAACAAAGCTACCCAAAAAAACAAAATAATAATTAGTGCCGTCCATTGTAACATGTAATTTGTTAACTTTTTATTTCAGACACTCCAGACTGTTTAACTCTTTGCTGTCACCTGTCATGTTTTTCTACATGTTCATGTGTTCTTTGATGCTTTGTGCCAGTGCTTACCAGCTTACTGTAAGTATTGAATTTGTTAGATTCTATCCCTTTACAAATGCTTATATTTGACTAAAATTAATATCGCGTGTTTAAATATTAATTACCACAAATCTCGATTTAAGTATTGTCTAACCGTTGTCTAACTCAATTCTGTTGTGACATTTAAACAGCTAAACAGGCGTCTAAAAGTTGTTTTTTTTGTGGTAACGGGTTACCTATAACAGCGCCTATAATAATATGATTTTAAGTAACCAGTTTACCTATTTGTTGACAAATACAGACCGATACTTTTAATCACTTTGTATTTTATACTATAATTCTAATTTGCCCTTTTTTTAAAACAGTCTGCCACAAATGCCGGTCAAAAACTTCTTATGGCCGAGTACTTGATATTCGGAATAGCGCAGTTGTTTGTAGTCTGTTGGCACAGCAATGATGTTCTAGAAAAGGTAAAGCTTTTATATAATAAGTTTAGATATACTTAATAAAAATACCCATCATCTACGTTTCATTGCCAAATCAGATTGCCAGGCGATCTCACTGCCATCACAGTACCATGGAACCGTCATCGCTTCGTCCTCCACCCACGTTCCTATGGTAACGTGGGTGAAAACCACGTGCAGAAGCTAGTCTATGGTATAAACTGCTCTCTCAACTACTCGTTGACGGAAGGTGTTATGCATGAAAACGAGACAAAATATTTTCTAGTTTACTGGTTTACTGTAGTAGTTTACTGGCTTAGGTTACTGAACGTTTATGAATAAGACCGTAACTATGTAAGTCGTAACTATATAAATATTGAGTAAGAATTTAATAATTTAGGCTCTTATTATAAACAGTGGTAAAAGGTTGAATATTATGTTTTATCTCTTTCAAGTCAGTTTAATACTGTCAAACAAAAACAAAATATAGTTTAACCACCGCTTAAGACTGTTTAAAAGAGGCTAAGTAATTTTTGTTTTTTAGGGTGGAAACGTTACCTTGGGTCCGTACGAAAGCCAGTGGTGGTCAGCATCCCTCCAGCAGAAAAAAGCCGTGATGGTACTGTCTGGGCAGCTTCGGATCAAAAATATTTTCTCCGCTGGCCCATTCGCGGATCTCACATTAGCTACATTTATCACGGTAACTGCAAAATAAAATTATAGAGATTTTTAAAAAAATTCTATTCTGTTTCTTGTGTCTTTTTATGCCTACATTAGAGACACTTCTTATAGTAGGCATTTATTAGTGAACTACGAATTTGTGACGACAGACAATGATGATTCTAAACAGGACTATTAAATTATTGTTATTTTTTTTTAATCAGCATCGAAACTAAATCGACTTATTACCTGCCGTATTTTTTAATCATTTTAGATTAATATACCATTTCAGCAATATATAACTTTGAAAAAATAATTACTATGCGTGACTGTAAATCGATAAAAAAGATCATTACTGGAAAAATTAATATTATATCTGTGTTCTCGTGACGACTGTGCAACGTAAAATGAGACATTCACGCAAGTAAATCATGTGTGCACACACTAACAAACAAACAACCTGTCACCCTAAACGCATATACCTTCTCAGTTCCGTCGTGGGTAACTAAAGTACCTACCTAAATAAAAAGAGTTATCTCACACGCTCTATCTGTAATTATTGGTATCGAGGGTTGAAAATTAAAAAATACCAAAGAGGTAAATGCAACGATGACACTTCTATGAAAATGATTGTCCTCGAACAGCTCGTCATTATATAATGCAAGATGGGCGTAGTTCATAACATTTGCAGTGCCACTTAGAACTTTGAAACACTTTTTTATAACTGCATCCAGTAATTTAACTGACTACTTTTCCCTTCAAACTGAAACTTAGTACTTGTACACGCCAAACAATAGCTTGGCGATATACTTATGTAGGTATATACAATGTACTCTGTTGATATATTTTTGACGGAAAAGTTAAAAAGCAATACGTATTAAGTTCTAAATTCTTTTTTTTTCGTTTTAGTCAATGTTTGTTTTTTAGTTTCGATTGAATACAGTCAGAAACATAAAACTATGTAATAAATTATAAAACAACTATGTAATAAATTATATTTTTGTTTCAGATTTTGAAAGGGGCTTATAGCTACTACACACTACTTAAAAAAAAGTAAAAAAAAAAATATTCCGTTATGTGGCATCCTTTGAAATAGGAATAGTTGATTATGATACCATAAAAAAAGAAAATAGGTAATTAATAAATTAAATATAAGAATAACATTACATACTTAATTAATAATTATAATACGGTTTAGTAGAGACTTACCTACATGCTACAATAAGCGTGGGGGGAGAGGGGGGCGTTATTGCATTTTGTATTGCACGATTAGTATCTTAGTAAGTACATTTATGTTACCAACCTAAAGTTGGTTTGATTTGAAATAATGTAGGTTAAGCTAAATTTTTGTATACATGCTATAATAATTAGTGATAATTAGAGACGGTTTAATCAAATAAAGTGGAAATAAATTATGTCGAGTTTTAATTACTACGAAGTAGATACCATAGTAATTACTAAAGTTCTATTACTCCCCACTTCGCCCACTTCATCGTCCTAAGAGAGGAAGAAAGATTCAGAGACCAATTTAAGTAACGTCAAAATAGTTCCACGCCAATTTATTTTACTTATTTTACTTTACTCTTTGGTCTCTGGAGGGCAATCGCGTTAAAAATTATCAACCAAACCGCTACTAAACCACGACCGCATAACATCTTTTTGACCGTTTCGTATCGCGCTAATAGTTTTACCAAAAGTTGAGACGTTTCTCGACAACAACTGACAGTTAACGCTGTCAAATGAACGGCAATATCGAATTCCACACGCCTGAACCGAAACTAAATAACAGTTGGTATCAAACCACAACCAAACCATAACTGTACGCTGTCATTTCAAATTAGCGCGATCGGGGCCCTGGGCTCGATTATGGAACTTGTGGGAACTTGTCAAAAAGTGTTCCCCTCACTTACTTACACATATATATATATATATATATATATATATCGGAGCAACGACGTCACAGGCGAGCTTCATGGACGGTGTAAAATGACAACAATCAAAACATGTTAACTTTGGTTTACTAATTAACGTTTAGAACCATAAATTACTCATTGGATTGTTAATAATTTAACTTAAACTTTGATTAACTAATTAATGTTTGTGAACCATTAATTACTCATTGAATTGTTAAAACTAGACAAATGATTGTAAAACTGAACAAATTCACTGTAAACACAATTTTTTAAAAGATTGCCGACAAGTTTCTTGCCCATTCTTCTTGTACGGCCTATTACTTGGAATGGGCGCCTAGAGTCATTTATTTTAACTATCATGAGTGCTCTCCTGGGCCCCATGTTAATAAAAAGTAATGAATTTCAATTGAAGATTAAAATCTAAAGTAGAATGACAAGATCTAACAAGTTTTATAAAGATTCTTTGTCACAATCTGTTTTGCTATAAATACGAGCGACCGACTGTTGTGAAAAGCAGTGTTGCGCCTACCGTCGGACCGTTCAGATCTCCCATATAACCTTGCCGAAATAAATGGTTGAGATAAAATGGAGCTACTTCGTGTTTTCTTTCTACGAGGGGTGAGCGGTCACCATGATGCTGAAGATGTTGACGTCACCGGTGGTGACGTCACCGTTTTTAAAAAGACCCCTGGACTCGCCGCCCCGTCATCAGAAGTGGGATTGGAACGGAACAACCTGGCTTTCCAATCCTAGCCTTCTCACCCGCTTGTCACCTGAAGTACCAGCACAGATGGAGTGGGATTGGAACGGAACAACCTGGCTTTCCAATCCTAGCCTTCTCACCCGCTTGTCACCTGAAGGACCAGCACAAATGGGCAATGCAGCCGAGCCCAGTCGCAGCAGAGGTCCCCACATCAGACACCAGCTCCTGAAGATTATGCTGACACACCACCGTATTGGCGTGAGATGACCCATCACTACCAGCTCCAGAAGATTATGCTGACACACCAGCCGCGTCCGTGGTATCTACACGAACGTGCCAACACGTGCAACCAAACCAAGAAAGAGGCGATGGAGACATGACATCAGAATACAGGTGAATCGTAACCTTTTCTACCATATTTTAACTAGACTTGCATGCGCATAAACGCAACTTACAACTTACGAATAATCCAAGAGATTACTTCTAATTTCACGAGATTTCTTAGTTTCTTGAGTTTTATTTTTAAAAGTTTTTCACGAGATACCCACAAATACCAAAAATCTATGAGTTATCCGTGTGCTGTCCGCGAGTTATCCCGAGGTATCCGCGAGTTATCCCGGGCAATCCACGAGTGATCCGTGAGTCAATCCAAGTGATAGCCGTGAGTTAATCCAAGAGGTAGCCGCGAGTTAATCCAAAGAGATAGCCGTGAGTTAATCCAAAGAGGTGGCCGCGAGTTAGTCCAAGAGATGGCCACGAGTGATCCGTGAGATGTCCGACGAGATATCCGACGAGATATCCGGAGATATCCGATGAGATTGTCACGCGATTACCACGAGATATCTACGAAAATCCATACCTAGTAATTCTAACCAAGTATGGCAGTGTCTTTAATCGACATCACAATTCTTAATTATTATTATCGCTGATTATTTGTCTTTGAGGTATTTTTGTGAATCTTGTGCAATTTATTCAAGGCGAAGTGCCTGTTTGTATGCTAGTTTAAAAACTTAGTGGCACTAGCGTTCATTAAGTTCTTTCTATTCCGGTACGCGTAAATACGCGATGTGGTAGTTATCAAAATTCATTGACGATACTGAGCTTTCATTGAACTAGATTCGCAGCGTTAGCAACAGCGCGGGGACTGTTACGGATAAGTGATATTCGGTTAACAATTCGGGATCCGAATTATAAAACGTAATAGTTTTGAATCGTCTGTAACACTGTACAAATTATTTCATTCCTTGTGTACCCTCTATATTCGTCATTTTAAATTATTTTATTCCTTGTGTACCCTCCATTCCCGTCATTTTCAGAGCCTCTGCGGACCACGGTCATAACAATAAGGCCCAGACCGCAGCATCGACCTGTATCCCATTTCCTTTAGAGCCTCTGTGGACCACGGCGTACAAGACCGCCCAGACCACAGCAACATCCCTGTCTCCCAGTCTCCATGTCTACGAGAATTTAAAAATCATGCAATGATGCGTGGAGCATTTGCATTGAACCTATAATAAATCTATTCATGCAATGATGCGTGGAGCATTTGCATTGAACCTATAATAAATCTATTCATGCCATGATGCGTGGAGCATTGGCAAAAACAAATACACACTCTGCTCACATTCCCTTGAGCATCAAATTTATTTACGTTTAACTACGAATGTTTGCATGTGAACTGTTATGTTTACAGAATATTATTAAGAAGGTACTAAAAGTTGGCTGATAATTTTGTTACATGAATATGGTTTCACTCTAACATAAAGTTAAATCTTGACAATATGGAAAATAAGCAATGTAGCTTAATTTATGCAGTGATGAGAAACAAAGTTAACAGCTAGTGTACCGGTGTACGGGTACCTACCTCAAAACCAAATTTCTAGTTTTCAGAAACACCGTGCCTGGTGCAGAGCGCGCACCACCTGTCAGAATGGCCGAGTCGGCGCGAAGCGGGCTACGTCTACAGTGTTGAGCAGGGCAATAGGAAACATAACATGTTTACTTACTTTGATTAACTAAATGTTTACCTACTTTGGTTAGCTAAATAGTTTGCTCATTAGATTGTCGAAACTAGATAACTTCACTGTAAAGATAATTGATCAAAGAAAAGAAAGCAAAAAGAAAGAGAAAAGGAAAAGAAAAGAAAAAAAAAAAAAAAAAAAAAAATTTCGTTTCTCTTTAAAATGCAAACTATTACTCTTGCAAACTTAACTGCTAGCAACGGTGGTTGCTTACAGATACCAAACTCAGAAGGAAACGTCTCATTGTTTCAGAACATAACTGGACTGGTGCAGAGCACGCACCATCTATCAGAATGGCCGTATCGGAGCAACGACGTCACAGGCGAGCTTCATGGACGGTGTAAAATGACAACAATCAAAACATGTTAACTTTGGTTTACTAATTAACGTTTAGAACCATAAATTACTCATTGGATTGTTAATAATTTAACTTTAACTTTGATTAACTAATTAATGTTTGTGAACCATTAATTACTCATTGAATTGTTAAAACTAGACAAATGATTGTAAAACTGAACAAATTCACTGTAAACACAATTTTTTAAAAGATTGCCGACAAGTTTCTTGCCCATTCTTCTTGTACGGCCTATTACTTGGAATGGGCGCCTAGAGTCATTTATTTTAACTATCATGAGTGCTCTCCTGGGCCCCATGTTAATAAAAAGTAATGAATTTCAATTGAAGATTAAAATCTAAAGTAGAATGACAAGATCTAACAAGTTTTATAAAGATTCTTTGTCACAATCTGTTTTGCTATAAATACGAGCGACCGACTGTTGTGAAAAGCAGTGTTGCGCCTACCGTCGGACCGTTCAGATCTCCCATATAACCTTGCCGAAATAAATGGTTGAGATAAAATGGAGCTACTTCGTGTTTTCTTTCTACGAGGGGTGAGCGGTCACCATGATGCTGAAGATGTTGACGTCACCGGTGGTGACGTCACCGTTTTTAAAAAGACCCCTGGACTCGCCGCCCCGTCATATATATATATATATATATATATATATATATATATATATATATTACTAGCTGCTGCCCCGCCCACGGTTTCACCCGCGCGGAGATATTGGATTTCATGGTTTTTATTTTTTCCGCGGAACTCTAATTGGCTCATTGGCTAAAAATGGCTGTTTTAGGTGTACGTCACGTATATACTTTCATATGCATTTAGTAAAAAGCTGTTATTTTGATATTACAAGCAGACACTTCAATTTTATTTAGTTGTATAGATTATGGACTGCAATATCTACAAAAAAACGGTGCATACCCATAAGTCAATGTCATATTGACGCTGTGTATTGACGCATGAAATTGCTAGGGTTATGCCAATCAAGAAACAAGTGGTACTATAACGAGTATCGATATTAGATACGAGCCTGAGAGATATCTGTTTTACAGGAATCATATCTAATCGGAAAATTTACTGTAGAAAACAGAAACGATATAGCTGAAAAATCGCATACCTTCCATTCGTAAGATCGCTACGTCTAAACCCTTATTATGCTCTAAATCCTATTTTCAATCACATTTGGATTATAATTCAAGTATTTTTATCAATAAAACATTTTGGTTATAGCTGCTAATATGGAACTAAACAAATAACAAAATGCTGGCATTACTGCTTGTTACATCAGCTATCTGCTAGTGAAAGTCTCGTCAAAATCAGTCCAGCCGTTTTGGAGATTACCCGGAACAAACAAACACACAGACAATTAAATAAAATGGTTGTTTTGTTACAGGTTCCAAATATACTTTCATATGCATTTAGAAAAAAAGCTGTTATATTGATATTATAAACAGACACTTCAATTTTATTTATTTTTATAGATAAAAAAAAACTATGTGGGACGGTATCTCGATGCTGTGAACCATGGGCCGGACTTAGCATAGTCACTCGGACCGATTAGAACACGCAGAATGATTTATGTTAACATCGCAAATTATATCGATATCATTTCAGCGAACGAAATAGTTTCGGAAACTATTACGGCAATGGTACAACACTATTCCACTCCACTATGACTGATGAGCTTATTGTAAACAAAACAAATGAAATATCAAATTATGATTGTGTGTTATATGGAAATGAACCCATATATTAATAATTTAGCCATTAATTCATACATAACAATTTTTTATCGAATATGTATGATTGTACATACTATTACATGAAAATTAGCTAGTGAATGTGCAAAGACATTTGAGGTTGATTTTCATTATTTCTAACACCACACTTCACAATACAACATACAGGTTGAATTGCAGTTTTCCAACATTCACAAACAGATTTAAAAGTTTTTTTTTTCATATATTTTCTCGCAAATCACAATCATACAAAAAGAAACAAACATTTGTCAGCTGAAGTACCACGAAATTTGTCGCTTAAAATGGCTGATTTGGCACCAACCTACGTCAAAATGTAACCATAATGATAAGCATCTTAAATAATGTTATCTCTTTTATCGAATACAATTATTTCATTAGACAGAATGAGACCAAACGATATTTCACATTTTGTATAGTATTTAGCTCGTATTTGTATAAGCAAATGTACATATCGAATAACACAATGCCTCCATGTATATCTAGCTCGATGGCCTCCTTGCAAACAGCAGTGATTACCTCCCTTGAGTAACATGTTCTGTGGTGAATGATGACGGCACTCAAAGAATAAAGCAGGGGCGGGGCATACTCTATTACAAATCTGTAGGCGGGGCACACTTTGTGACAGTTCCTTAGTCGAGCGGCCAGCCTCGAGACACAGAAACTAACGCCATCTGTTAAAAGGCGTGGAACTATTTTGACGTTATTTTAAAAAATGTCAAAGTTAAAATGGTTACCATGGAAACCGATAAGAAAAATAAAAAATTGTTACTGTTTCGAAGAATAACAATCCGATATTCCGATTTCCAAATTTCAATGTGATTTCTTGATATTTTTTTGCATGTGGTATAGGCATAGATCATCTATGGGTTTAGGTAATTGTTGTGTTCTAGTTAAGTATTTGTTACTTTTAAGTGCTAAGGTTTAGTGTTTCCTGTGTAATTGTGCTATGTTTTTCTTGTTGTTTTAAATATAAAGAGTTTCAATTATTATGTGTTCGCTTTTGTCATTTCCTTTTTGCTGCTCTACATCTACATGTAACGTTTGGTACTGTATATTGTGTTCCTACTCGTAGGCACAAGCATGGGAAAGGCTGCAATTTTCCATCTAAGTAGGTACATTTACTTGCGCAGGAACTAAGCAGGAGCTATAGAAATAGTATGAATGGTTGTGTAAAATAAAGAACGCACACATAGATTGTATAGAAGTTCACCGCCTTTTTGTAGGTAGCGCTGATCGCCATACATCGTGAAATAGACAAGACACCGCACTCTTGACTCTTGACTCTATTCCTTTTATTATAGTACTACATACTCTATGGAATAAAGATAAAAAACGCTGTCTTTCTCTTTCACGGAAGCTCTTTCTTTTGATTTTTTCTTTACAATTCCAAAGCTTTGAAAACATTTTAGAAGCATTTTTAAATTAAAGGCAAAGACTCAAAATTACATGTCTTGCGACAAAGTTCAGTTTCGGTGAGAAATTATATTGAGGCAAAACGGCGAGGGTTCAATAAACTTCGACGTTCGGTCTGCCTTTCTGTGTTTGGTAATGTCATGATGGATATTGGTTTTCGGTTAGCGCGTTTACCGTGAAGTGATTGTAAAGGATTTGTAATGGAAAGTCAAAATCCTCCGGAGAGGACGTTGCCGGTGCAATATGCTCGATCGAGAGCTTTCCGTCAGTTCAAGAACCCTCCTCAGCCTCACATGTGTATACAGGACTCTATCAAGGATACGTCAGAGAAGCTTTACATTAATGTACTGGGATGGCAGAAAATTGCGAACCCGAAACAGTACTCGGACCCTATACCGCTATATGGCGGGATGCAGGTGGGTGGATAGTGGATATACAGATTAACTTACATGCAAAAGTACTTTTAAGACCAAGAATATAGGTAGATAAAATAAGTATAAATTTTTTATTAGAGAATAAAACAGCTCATTGTTATTCATAACTTCCTGGAATATACTAAGTAAACTACCTACCAATTTGTGTAATCAATACTGTTTCCTCTAGTACTGTTTAGGTTTTGTAGATTGTTTTGATGAACTCGATCAATATTGTAGGTAGTTTCTTGATAATGAAATGCATCAGTTGGAACTTTAAGGTATCTTACTGTATCAGATCAGTACTGAGGTCAATGATCTTGTTAGATTCATCTTTAAATTCTCTTTACATTCAATTATTTCACACAGCGGTTATCATCTCATTACTATATATTATTTATATATCCTATTGTAAATTATATATTCTCTACATTTTACAGTCACCATTTTATTACTATATCCTATTGTAAATGATATCTTCTCTACATTTTACTATGCATCGTTTTTAACTTTAGATTGGTTTAATCTGTGGACAATACCTGTAATTATATTCTTTCTAGGTTCAGCAAGGATGCGGGCCAAATAGTACCAGGACTCCAATTCTAGTATTTGCTGTGATGGTCAACCCGGACATATTGAAAGCCAATGGAAAGAATGCTGCCAATAATACTGTAAGATTAACTTATTTTATTAAACACAGAAGAAAAAATCAGAAAAAATTTGGTGACTTTGCAGAGGAAAATAAATAGTACCTATAACACAAGCAGTATAATATTCATTGCCAAGAATAAGATATGTAATTTTGGGTTGTAATTTATTAGATTTTTAACATAGTTGTTACATTCAATACTGCCGTAGTAAGGAAAAAGGGCACAACTAACATTTAAAAAAAAATGAGTTATATATATATTTAGAATCAGGAGAAAAAGGTGCATCTGCTCAATTTTTTGTAGAATTTTATCTTTAAAGAATTCGGATATACAGTACAGAATCAATAGGCTTCTGCACTATGGAGCAGAATATGGCGAAAACTTTAATCCTTATTATCTCGGTTTGACGAAAATGATAGATGTGCCCTTTTCTCTTACGACGGTCAGGAGAAAAAGGTGCATCTGCTAAATTTTTTGTAGAATTTTATCTTTAAAGAATTTGGAGATACAGTACAGAATCAATAGGCTTCCGCACTATGGAGCAGAATATGGCGAAAACTTTAATCCTTATTATCTCGGTTTGACGAAAATGATAGATGTGCCCTTTTCTCTTACGACGGCAGAATAATTCTGCCAACTAAGTATACAATCTAATATTACATTTTTTGGATAGATGATAATTGTAACAGTAATACATTCCTTTATACATTGTTACGAGATATTTACCGTGATTATTCTAAGCTGATTATTCTATCTCGATACAATGAATAAAGTAGAGAATAACGGTGAAAGTCTAAAACAGTAATACATTCTCCAATCTCTTACACAGATTAATGATAACTGACGGATCTCTTACCTCAAACAGTTGTTATTGCAGTACAGTCATGCTTGAGAACCATTATAGACTAATTTTAAACTCAACTACATTGTTGCTAAAGATCAGTTGAGAAAGTGACCAAATAATAAGCAAACAAGATTAAAAAAATGTTTAATAGTCAGTTATATGAGCTTTTAGTTTTATAGCTAGCTAACTCCTTTCCATGCAAGGTTAAAATTATTTTATTTTGCTCAAACATATTTCATTAAATATTTAGTTAAGTTAGTTACTAATTAATTATGTAATGAGGCCAGTGTTTTAGTATCAGACAAAAAATGTTACCTGGTAGAGATAGCCTTTATCAATAAGGCTGCTTGTTTTAGCACTGATTGTTTTATATGTTTCAATGTTTTGTACAATAAAGTGTCTATCTACCTAGCAGTTTCTTATACTAAGTTTATTTCAGGTTTAACACATAATAAACAAAAAGTAGTCCTGTAACCATGACCATGAACTGCCAAACCCTTCGGCAGTTCATGGTTTATGTTACACTTACATCAAGAATTAAGATAATACACTATACACTATTTAAACTCTTCATCATCAGCTGGAAAGCATCCACTACACATCATAGGCCTCCTTTATAATGGGGGGCAGGTTGACATAAAACACCACCCATGGCACACAGCAGATTTTGATGTGGATCCTGGAGAAAGCTGCTACCCATTCCCTTTTTCTATTTGTTCAGGGTTATACTGCTTTTAACACTGGAACATTTCTCATTCCAGGATAGAGAAGCTTTAGTGAGCCTGCTCTGTGACTTTGTAGAGGCTATGAACCCTGGTCTAGTACTGACACGGAACCCTACCATCCTCAAAGACAGAGACCTGGCCGGAGAACTCAAGGATGTCTGGCTGGCAGTGCAGACTAAAAGAGAAAGGGAGAAGGGACTGAGCCAGGATGTTATGTACAAGGTATTAATCTATACAAATAAATAAAATTGAAGTGTCTGTTTGTAATATCATAATAACAACTCTTTACCAAATGCATATGAAAGAATATACGGTACCTATAACAAAACAACCATTTTTTAAAAATTTCTGTCTGTCTGTCTGCCTGTTTGTTCCGGGTAATCTCCGAAACGGCTGGGCCGATTTTGGCCTGGCAAATAGCTGATGTTACAAGGAGTAACTTAGGTTGCTTTTAATTCAGAAAAAGAAGTAGGGTTCTGCGCAAAAAAAATATAAATCATGAAATCCAATATCTCCACGCGGGTGAAACCATGGGCAGCAGCTAGTCAACCCTAATATCAGTGGCAGTGGCCACAGATTTCAAATCCCACTGTGAATTGATCTTGAATGAATTTGAGCTTTTGGTGTATGAAAATCATCATGCAACCAAAGCTTGGTTGTAGGGCATTTTCTCCTAGTCTAGTACTGCCGTCCTAGCTAAGACAACTGTAACTATAAGTCGTCCAATTTACTAGTATATAGTATAGTATTTAGTATTATACTACGCATAACAGTCGTAAGTAAATTGGACGACTTATAGTTACGGTTGTCTTAGCTAGGACGGCAGAGTACCACCCATCACCGAAAAATGTAAACAAACATCAGTATGTTTTGACTTGTAGTCCAAGTTTCACACAAGCACTCATAGGTAACATGTTGTTGGTGATAGTTTGTTCTGAAGAAAAGAACGCGTTTAGCGGGAAGATGTATTTATAAAATAAGCAAAAATACTGGTAAATTACAGTGGAAAAAAATTATTAAAAATCGCGGTGGGGCTCGGTGCGCCGGGTAAGAGCCGAACGTGCACTGTCAAGAACTGACCAATTACAAACATTTGTACCCCGCTACCCCGCTGCTAGCCCCCCTTATCTGGACGCCTTTGTACAATAATTATGTGTCGCCTACACATGTAGCAATGGGGAGACACACTGCTATTATCCCGCTAGGTGGCGCATAATCGCTGGTGTGGTTTTGCTGTTATACTTCATTATAGTTATAGTAAGTAATCAAAAACATCGTCTCTACAATAAAGTATGCCTCTGTGTACTCTGTTTAGTGCAGATTTATTGCACCCTCCACTGCTTCTAAACTCGGGAACTTACTATTTAATTTTCAACTTCACAGGTATATGATATTGATGGCATTGGTGGTGAAGAACAAGAAGACGACAAAACCTATGCAAGAAACAAACAGAACGAGGGAGGCTCGCCAAACAAAGCTGAGAAGAAAACTCCTGTGAAGTCTTCCAAACAAATACTCCTAAACGCTGGACAAAAGTCCGAATTCGACTCTGGCATGAACAACTGTCAACTAAATCAAAGTAATCCCAACAGAGACAACAGGTGTGGGAACACAAATGACGACACGACATACTGCACGCCGGTTTACGGACAAATTGTTTCATCCCGAGAAAACCATAACCAAATCAATGAAATCCAGCAAAAATTCGCCTCGAACGAAACAAACCCTTCCAGTTCATTCCGGAAAGATTGGAGTCCGCCTCCGGGGAAAACGACAGAAGGCTGGGACGAGTTCTCAAAACGCAACATGTCAACAATAAAAAACGAAGAAATGAAAAAGCAGAGATGTTTCAAAACTGAGAAGACGAAGCAGCAAATGAGTAACGGTAAAAATCACTATGATTTCTTCCCGTATTTCGATAACAAGTCCGCAGAGAGTCCTGAATCCGGAGACTCCCCGGAGACAACGATCAAGGATGATGATTTGAGAAACGAAGACAATTCTAAAATAATTATAGACCCAATGCAGAAGTTAGTGCTGCATTCGACTGATAATAAAATATGTGATAATAAAGCGAGTGCTCTCAGCTCAATAGGATCGTAATAATGCTTTTTACAAATGATATTTGTACTGCAGTTGATGTTTGAATGTTGTATTTGCTTATGACCTTATATGGAATGTGTTTATTGGTAATGTAAAATAGCAATCTAGGTGGAGCAATATTTTTTATTAATTTTATTTATAACAAGACAAAAAAACATTGATAAAACTGTTACATAGTCAAAGACCCAGTATACTGTTTGTGTTCATGGTTGTCTAATGTATAGGCCTTGCACACGGTGAATATGCAAGACTGCGTCCACTGTGAATTTAAATATATGTTCTTATAAACATGTTTACAAGAAAGAAAATTAATATACCCCAATAAAATTGAACAGAGTGCTGGTACATTTACAGTGAACATAACTAAGTAATAGACTCTCATGATTTTATATTCATAATTACAATTTTATCTTTCACACGCTCGCCTGCTGCCTATCTTTTATCTATGCAAAAGTTACTTGTAATTTTTAAAATATTTTGATTATCTTGTTGGTGTCTATTTTAACATCACAATCTATATGCATCACAAGCATTTCATTGATCATATTTCGTAGAATGCAGCCATTTTAAAAACGAATTGTGTACTTTGATAGATTGAAGTGTTGTCTCTTGTTCAATTATTTATTCTAAATTTACTGCAATTAATGTACCAATGTTGTGACAATACAGCAATAGGCCAATTTTAAGATGTGTGTGCGTGAGTGCTTTTTAAATTGTTACTATTTGCTGTACAAATTGTTGAAAATTGTAAGATATGCAGCAGGGAATGTCCACATGTGAGCATTTCTATATTAAATAAACCTGTCATTGTGTGAGTTGTCAGGATTTATGTGGACATTACCTACTGAATTTCTTTAACTATATTCAGTGACTTTTACACATAATGTTGTGCCTGTGGGACATTGTTGTATTATAAAGTTGGTATTTGCGTGTGGTGTGTTTCTAAAAAGCGATATTTTTCATTGTTGCCAATTTTATTATAAATATTTTAAAGTTTTATTCACTATGCTAGACTGCTGTTGAAGTTTACTAAGATATCTATGAAGTGGTATAAGAAACTAAAAAAGTAATTAGGTAAGATGCACTTTATACAACCACTTCATAGAATAACTTAGTATTCCTATAGATTATGTACTTTTGGCAAAGGACATTGTTTGCGAGTCTTTGAGGCCATCAAATGCCAAATAACAGTATGTCTCATCAACTCAAAGTTTATTAGTGTATTTGATATTTTCAAATATTCTAAATTCACTGTTCATTGTAAAAATACATTTAAATGTTGACCAATTGTTCATAAGTTACTGTTGTTTACTCGACTCAAAACTTTGACATTGATCTAAACATTTTGTAATTTTCCTTTTGAATGTTGTTGCATGCATTCCTTTTTGTTACGTAAGCCTAACACTGCCAGAAGAAGCTTGATCCTATCAGTAACAATTTCATAATTCAAAAATGTAAGCTAAATCATAGTAAAGTACCCTCACAAGAAAATAATTTTGTGCTTTTAAGTGACCCATTTTGGTGGTCATGATTAGAAATATGTAGGTATTACTAATAGTAACCGGGGTATGAATTTATATTTTTATAATTAAATTCAAGCCGAACAAAATCCTTCCTTAGTGGAAGTTTAAAAAAGTAGCAAAATTTTGGAGTAAAATTTGGGTAGTTGCATGAAACACAAAATACATAATTACTGTGGTTATACAGGTTTAAGAACACAAATTAACACAATAACTATGAAATTCGCGAAAAATATATTTCCACAAGTTTACCGAATTCAACGATTTTTTTCATCATGCAATAGTAATTTAAACGATACTATCAGATTCTTTACATTTCAATGAATAAAAAATGTCCATATGATTTCCACAAGTTTCCCGAATTCAACGATTTTTTTCATCATGCAATAGTAATTTAAACG
The DNA here is from genome assembly GCA_907269065.1 of Crocallis elinguaria. NCBI lineage: Eukaryota > Metazoa > Arthropoda > Insecta > Lepidoptera > Geometridae > Crocallis > Crocallis elinguaria. Next base: position 752,243 of record OU026079.1, on the reverse strand, counting down.
ATACTATCAGATTCTTAAAAATTTCAATCACTAAAAAATGGCCAAGTACCATGTACTTAAACGCAGTTTTTCACGACCAAAATCAACAAAATGCATGTTTTTAGTACAGGTTCACGGCCCGCGTATGGCATGTGACGTCACATACGATGAGCAATTTGTATGGAACGTTTTATCGCTCAGTAGATACGCCCGACTTTGACTCTCATTTTTGACGTTCGTAACGTTCGATTTCCAGTTTTTTCGATATAGACATTTGATTCTCATGAGAAAGCGAATTGATTTACATCATAAAAAAATTTGAGTGAAATACCCTATTGTACTAAGAAATGACTATTCCCAGTACTAGCTTACATTTTTCAATTAATTTCGTTCTTATCGATGACAACGTGTTCTCAATTTTGAAACTCGAATAAAGTAGTTAAAATATTGTAAGTAATGTAGATTTTATATGGTTGATGATTAGCTATAGTTTATAAAACCCAGTCGTATGCTTAGAGTAACCGGTGGGAGAAATAGCACACCGAAATAAAGAATATAAAGGCACGTGGCAGGTACCTCACTACATACACACACATCAACAGTACGAAGTTTAATTATATTTCTGGTGTGCGGTGTGCCATATTTCCTGCTGGGAAGTGTTTTTACCTTTGTTCAATCCTTGGTCGTTTTTGTAGTCATTTTAATTTTCTAGTTCGGTAGAGTTTATATTTTATCCGTGTTAGAGATCTCAGCATTTAAGAACAAGGTTATTTCGTTTTGTATCGTTGTATTATTCATTATTTTGTGGCAGCTTTACTTATATTATCTGTGCTTATTCTTGATTATGTTGGTTCTATTTCATATTGCATATATATAAGTTAGTTACAAAAGTTATGAATACAGTTTGAGCAATCTAAAAGAAGGTAACTTGTTGCGTTGCATCTTGCGTGTCAGCCAAAAATAATATTAATAAGTGAAGTGAACATGAGCAATATAATTGTCAAGTTTAGATCGAATAAAAGTAGGTATGTAGCCACCAGATGGCGCGACTTTTGCCAAATTTGATTTTGGTCAAATTGGTAATTCGTCAAATCGTGGAATTTGCCAAACACGCCGTTGGCCAAGTCGATACAAACCTAGGACATAGCGTTTCGGACCTTAGAAGTAAAACTACAAATAAATACAATCAAGTATGTATACTTGATTGTATTTAATACAATCAAGTATGTATACTTGATTGTATTTATTTATGTGTGGATCTTGATGTTATAGAAGACTTAAGGTTTCGCCCCGAGTACATTAATTCGGTATAAAATGTGTCATTTATTCATTCACCAACTGGTCCAAATGATGTTGAACATAGTTGTTGAAAGGATTGGTCACACAACTACTCGCTTCAGCATCAAGATATTGTTCACCCACGATCATAACTATTGAATATTATTTGCGCACTGTGCAAGGCTAAATAACTTCCATGCTTATTATTAATTTGTACTCAAGTTTTATTTCCATTTTATAAAATGATCTATTAACCTTGTTAAAAGTTAAAACAAGTGTTACATTTTACATTAATTTGTCTATATATTTTAAAAGTATTCCTTTTGATCAATGTTCGCTACCGTATTTTAGTGTTTTATATTTTACAATACAATTATTATTGAGCGTGTAACCACAATATTTATGAAATTGTGTTCTATGTACCTAACTGAACAAATTAGACTGTAGAAGTAGAGCAAAAGTTGAACACAATAATTATTTCTTTAAATACAGTGGTTATCACGAAGTTTGTCAATATTATCCTGTATGCTAATTAAATTACGCTACACTAAATGTTCCTTTGCATATTTAGATAGATTTTAGGGGCACCGTAGACGATCAAGCAAACTTACGTTTGTTTGAGCGTCTAAGGTGCCCCTTAGAGTTTTTTTTTATTGTAAAAAGATTTTACATTGTATCATAATTTTGTTTAAGATTTGTTTTAATTTGTGTATACTCATATTAGGTACGTTTATTTTTTTTAAATATATCTGTTTTTGATAACAAGAAAAAAATATTTTAGTCAGATTTATTGAAGTGAGTAGGTACTTGATGTTGCAATATCACTTTTAATTGTTTAATTTACGGAAATTTCAACTTGCAAGGTTTCTAATCATGCCGCCTTGTATAGTTAGGTGGATAATTCCATTTTTCTAATATAAAATCTCCTCCAAACACTACATATTGCAAATCTTTTGAATTTTGATATTTTACTAGATTTTATCCTAAAAAAATAATTTTCAAAGTTCATAGATGCATTACCGATACCGTACAATATATGGTTTGTACCTAACGTAATGCAATTAATAAATAAGAGATCTCTTGTTTACAGTATTCAAATTAAACGTCATTTACAAGACTGGTTATATTGTTTTATTATTTCAATATTTTAACAACACAAACATTACAAGGGATTCACTATATTTGCGCGTTTATTGTCAAGAAGCGGTTTTTATTACTTTTCGATTGTTAGGGTTTCACTTTTAGCTCACTTTATCTTATGTAACATAATAATTAATATGTAATACATGTAAAGGGTTGCGTTCACTGCCTACATACCGGGTGCAATCGAACGCTCACAAGTCGTTTAGAGCGTCGGTTGTAACGCACCTAGTTCGTTAAGAACCTCAGTTGATTATAATTTACAACCAAACAAACCACCTTTTTTCTTAAAAATTGTTGCATGGTTCGTGTTGGCTCACATCAAACTCGATAACAGTGTCACGTAGAGTACGTTTTTAGTACAGCTTTACGGCTCGCGTAGAACAAGTGACGTCAGATGTTCTGTCCAATTTGTATGGGGCGTTTTAGCCCTCAGTAGATACGCCCAACTTTGACTCTCATTTTGACGTTTTTAGCGTTCGATTTCTAATTTTTCGATATAGACATTTGATTCTCATGAGAAAACGAATTGATTGACATCATAAAAAAATGGAGTCAACATCCCAATTCGGTACTGTAACGTAGAAATAGAAAGGACTAATTAGGGCTACCTAGGTCATGGATGAGGTAGATATTTACCTACCAAAGGAGTTTTATTTATTTGCAGATTCATTCTTAGAGATCATATTCCTAATCAATGCTAAAGATGCATCTATAAATAAGATTATAATTCTCAAGATCGCTCTCATAATAAAACAGTGATTTATTTACGGACCCAAATTCGTTCAATAATGATTTTGAATTATTTTTTTTAATACATCCGGTGATAGTTGTAGTATAATATATCTTTTTCATAACACTAAGGGCGTTTTTAGCAGTTTCAAAAGTGGCAGTTTTGAATTTTGTTTTTTGTTGGGAACCTCAACAGAAAATATGGTTAAACTTTCCTTTGTTGACCATCGATTTTGGGGGGGAGGGGGGGTGAGGGGGGAGGAGGGATACCCCCCTGTACCATCCCCACCCCGCGGAGCCCCATGGTTATGGAGATATCCATGGTTAAAGTTTTGAGGTTAGACTACATTTTTCCATAAATATCTATCGATTTATGGGGCGGGGAGAGGAGGGAGGGGGTAGGGAGAGGAGAACTACCCCCCCCATGTACCATCCCCAACCCGCGGAGCCCCATGGTTATAAAGATACCCATGATTAAAGTTTTGAGGTTAGAATACAGTTTGACTCCGCCCTAGCTTCGGCGCTGCGTGAAGAGCAGCCCTTCCGCCCTTGCGTGACGAAGCACGGTCACTCGTGCTCGGCTCCGCAGCTTCGGCTTTGGTCGCCTTCGGCGACCAGCCTCCGCCGCTCCACCTCGCACGGTTCCCGTGCTTCGTCACGGCGGGCGAGGGCTGCTCTTCCTTGCGCGCCTCCGCGTTTTTATATACACTCTAGGGGTAGGGCAGACAAGACCACGTGGAAAGTGGGGTGCTCTGATTCGGTTTTGGGTATTTTTCGGATATTCATAATGACGTTAAAATAAAAAAAAAATGACGTCGCTTCACGTTCCATTCCGCAGTATAAACATAAATTCGTTATTTTTTGTGTAATGTAATTGTGTAATAAAGCACGGTTATTGTGCACATTAATTACACACCAAATTTAATAAATGAAAATAAAATTATATTTTAGAAAATATAAGAAATAAAATTTAATAAAATACACCTCTAGCATCAACGGAACGTAAATGTCAACTTTGACGTCTACCATGACAGTTTATCCATAAAAATCTTGCAAATGGCGTGTTATTTTCCAATTTATATCGAAACTTTAAAAAATTATATCTCGTAAACCGTGAATCTCCGCACCTTGAGATATTTGTAAAAAGCTTTCTATTTAAGAGTACTAACTACTATAAAAACGTGAGTTTCCAAATCGATGGTCAACAAAGGAAAGTTTAGCCGAAAATATAATCGGGCCTGCGTTGGTTATTTGATTAAAATGTTGGAAATCTGTTAAAACTCAAACTCCAGGTTAGCGTTAAAACTCGTTTTGTAATAAGGCCGATTGAGTATGTTGGCTCATTTTTATTATAAATTGACACCGGCTAAATACGCAAATCAGGTGGAGCAAAAAACAAAAAAAAAAATGTCTGAGACAGCAACACTACGCGGGTGGGACGAGTGGCGGGCGCGGGACGTTAGTTTTGTTTATGGACTCAGTGCCCGGCTTGCAAACGCAGATTAACTGTCCGTAGTACACTACCTAGTCTGTGTAACTGTCCTTCTGATGTACATAACTTCCTATATTCTTTGTTTTTTAGCGGGAACCAAAGAGAATATGAAATATAAATACTAAATCAAAAAAGAGTTTACAACTACTTTTATTTTATCATTGCGTCGGCCATGTTCACTAAAGAGAATAATTATAATCACTACGTTTAATGTTCACCACTGATCTACAGCATACATCAAGACTACCAAGAGGTATATGGTACAGACTACATACCCTTTTTTTCTTTCGACATCAAAAAAAGTTAGAGATGGCTGTTGTCAGTGTCACTTGATGTTGAATATCGTTGTCCAATGTCATTCACCAAAGTCGTCAAATGTCAAACAATTGACTAAGTCGCGCGGTCTTTGGTTTTTCTTGCCGCGCGGCTGCGCGGTTTATTTATTATTTTAATCGCGTGATCAGTTATAAAAATATATTAAACTAATATGGGTTTGCGTTTAAAGGAATTTTGCTAATTGTTTTGTTGAAAGTTGGAATCAAAATAGACTAAAATTTAACGTCAAATGTTTGTGGATTTTCAATTAGATTTTGTAGAAATACAAATTAGTTATACGTCGATTTGATTTTAACTGGTTATCTCGTCTTCAATACAAGGTTTATTTTAATTAATTTCGTTAGGAGTTGGAAACAGCTGGCGTTTCTAAAGAAGATATAATATTTGTAAAACATGCGGAACCGCGGCAACCGCGAGGGAAGCAGGCGTGGCGGATTTGGCAGAGGTGGCTTTGGTCGTGGTGGGTTCCGAGGTGGTTCAAGAGGCCGGGGTAGTGACGGCAATCGTGGAGGGAACCGCGTTTCTAGTAACTACTGGACCCCCCAACCAAAGAAAGAATCGCCAGGGAAAAGACTTTCGGAAGAACAAATTGCGGTGACTCAGTACATGTCTGATCAAGAAGGTTTTAATGGAATCATCAAGTCTAGGTATTTATTACATTTATAGAAATCTTAAAGAAAAGTTTAGGAAGTATTTTAGAATCCGTATACAAGCATCTTGTTTATACAGGAGGGAGCAATGATGGGAGAGGGAGAAATTATTGAGTTCCACAAGATTAAAGTTGTTTAGTTCTTCTAGAATCTATATAATATTTTCCTATGACAAAAAAATGGAAGGTAAAAACTTTTATACCATTTTTTCTAAAGTGCATAAGTCTCAATTCATGTCATCTAAAGAATGTTTCAAGGCTTAACTGTAATTTAGCTGCTGTTGATTTTGGGACTGGTTTTATACCTTATGTTGTAACAAATCTTCAGATAAAGGTTTAGTAATCGAATATTATTTAAAATAATAGCTTAATACATTTTCAGATACTCTGACTTCCAAGTTTCCGAGATTAATGAACAAGGTGAAGTAGCCAAGCTGACCAACTTAACACCTCCAGAGCCACCTGCAGAAGAACAGGTGGAGGAGGATGAAGAGCTTATATTATCTAAGTATAATGTGGAGATACTGCCCATGGAGACTTGGGACCAGATTAATAAGGTTGCTGAGGGTACTGTAGCAGAAGCATTTGAAGTAAGTTAACATCTTGGCTCTCCTTCGGGGGTTGAACACTATAGTATAACAAAGATGCATGGAGATAAAACATCTCAGGAGCCTTCTGCCGACTTCTGTAATACATACTTAATTAGACTTAATTTTTACATATGATTGTAAGCATTAGAATCATTGCAAAAACTATTTTTAAAAAGAATGATGAGTCAGATTTCCTTTCTTATTGATCAGCCTGTACCAATTTGGAACTGGCATGATGAATTTCTGGAAAGTTCATTGACTTTGAGAATGGATTGGGTTTGTTGACGTCTTTGTCCTTTATTATGTTCTAGATAAGGACAGCATTCATTTTAGTCTGTGATTAGAGTAAACAAATGTTACTGAAACCTGCCGTTAGAGTCATTTATTTTAACTTAGCCCCCTTGGGGCCTATATGAATAAAGCATTTTGAATTTTGAAAAAATAAATGTTAATAATATTAACAACATACAATAGATTTTAGGAGCTTTCTATATGCTGAGTTTGATGAGTCCCATGTGTTTCCAGATTGATGTGTCTAAATCATCAAAAGAAGAAAGGACAAAGATACATGATGCTGTAAAGAAAGCGTTTGGTCACAGTATAGTGGGCAGCACAATTAATACTGAGGACAAGAAGCTAATGCGATTCATGAAGTATAAAAAAGGAGGTAAAATGTGGCTTTCTAATTTTTATACTTAAGATTAAGACAAGAAGCTAATGCGGTTCATGAGGTATAAGAAAGGAGGTAAAATGTGGCTTTCTAATTTTTATACTTAAGATTAAGACATGAAGCTAATGCGGTTCATGAGGTATAAGAAAGGAGGTAAAATGTGGCTTTCTAATTTTTATACTTAAGATTAAGACAAGTAGCTAATGCGGTTCATGAGGTATAAGAAATACCTAGAGACGCGTAGTGTGAGCGCTGCCTGTGTGTGTTGCAGTGCGCATCGACGCGCGCGTGAAGTGGCCGTGGCCCGCCGACCACGTCTACTTCGTGCTGCACAAGGAGAACTGCGACACCATGGACGCCGCCGTGCGCGTCGCCGAGCGCCTCGGCCCGCAGTCAGTGCACCCCCACACCTTGGATACTAGCGCACTACGTGCATCGGGATACAAACTATAGCCTGTACCACGCAGGGACGATGTAGCTTCCTATTAGTAAAACAATAGCATCAGGATACAAATTATAGCCTGTACCACGCAGGGACGTAGTAGCTCCCTATTAGTAAAACAATAGCATCAGGATACAAACTATAGCCTGTACCACTCGGGGAAAATGTACCTTCCTATTAGTAAAACAATAGCATCAGGATAAAAAATATAGCCTGTACCACTCTGGGACGATGTAGCTTCCTATTGGTAAAACAATAGCATCAGGATACAAATTATAGCCTGTACCACTCAGGGACGTAGTAGCTCTCTATTAGTAAAACAATAGCATCCGGATACAAACTATAACCTGTACCACTTGGGGAAAATGTAGCTTCCTATTAGTAAAACAATAGTATCAGGATAAAAACTATAGCCTGTACCACTCGGGGAAAATGTAGCTTCCTATTAGTAAAACAATAGCACCACGATACAAACTATAGCCTGTACCACTCAAGGACGATGTAGCTTCCTATTACTAAAAAAATAGCATCAGGATACAAATTATAGCCTGTACCACTTGGGGAAAAATGTAGCTTCCTATTAGTAAAACAATTGCATCAGGATACAAACTATAGCCTGTACCATTCACCATAAAACCATTTATACATTTATGTTAAAATAGTCTTCGTTCCATAAACCAGTCTTCGAATTGTGAGATGTGAATATTCACTTCATATTGAAGAAAGTAGATACGGCTTCGTTTCGTTTTCGGAAAAAAGAAATCTCACATTTAAATTTTTATCGTTTCGAATTGTCAATTTGCTTGCACTGCAGCATTGACAAGTGTCCGTGTCCGCTCGCAGTATAAAGCCCAGCATGCTGGGCTACGCGGGCACCAAGGACCGGCGCGCCAAGACCACCCAGTGGTTCAGCGTGCGGCGCGTGGACCCGCGGCGCGTGGCGGCGGCCTGCGCCGGCCTGCGCGGGCTGGCGCTCGGCGACTACAGCTTCCACCGCGACCAGCTGCGGCTGGGCATGCTCAAGGGGAACAGGTACGCACCGGTGTCGACATCGAGATACTAACAACACTACAAGGCCACGCAGTGGTGCAGCGTGCGGCGCGTGGGCCCGAGGAAAAAAAAGGATCAATTATATATTTTGTCTCTCGGGCCTTGTATATCATTAAGACAAGCAGAAATCGTATTAAAAAGAACAAAAGTCTGTCTGTGTAATAAAAACTGAAATGAAAGAAAACGATATAGGTACTCTATTTCACTCCCACAATTAAAACGAATCTATTTAATTATGTTAAAATCTGTCAAATCGTTTAGGCACAACACACTGAAAGTATTATACTATAAATAAGATTATATAAAGTGAATAATTTATAGTTTCAATTCCGCGATAAAGAATGTCTAATGGCCTAAGTTCGATCTGTACTGAATTTACTTCCTGATGGCTTTGCCATATACTCTTGTTGGTTAACGCTGGGACGAAAGTCAACATCCTGAGGATGCCTCGTGTAGAGGCGAAACACGTGTCGAAGGTCGGGTCGGGTTGAGTTCGGTTCATGCTGAGAAACGTCGCGTCACTAAACATACTGACAAAGGATATTGCAGTTCAGCGTCGCGAGTAAGTAACATTTTGTACTAGGCTAAGCCATAAGTAATTGGGACTAACCAGTAAGAGTATATGGCAAAGCCATCAGTAAGAGTATATGGCAAAGCCATCAGTAAGAGTATATGGCAAAGCCATCAGTAAGTAAATTCAGTTTAGATCGAACTTAGGCCATTAGACATTCTTTATCGAGGAATTGAAACTATAAATTACTCACGTTATATAATCTTATTTAAAATGGATTTCCGCAAAGTAACGCCTGATTCCATCAAATATGTTATACTATTGTCAAATAAGGCGTGTAAACAAAAGGGGTTAATCTCGGAAATTCGGTATGGAATATATCTTCGTTTGGGCGTTTTATACTTTGGCTCAAAAGTGTCATAAAATCTCGCTTCCGCGTCACGAGATATCAGAGGTCAAAGGTCTTGAAAATCAGTTTTTTGCATAAATCATGTTTTCTTGAATAAATAAAAATCGTGTATTAGTTCTATGGTCACGGATAAACTTTTTTATTTTATTTATTTGTATAGATAATTTTCTGAGTGTAATCCTGTCGTAATCCTGTTCATAAGAGCAACTCTCGTCTTGCTGCTCTTGGGTGGTTGAATCCCTATTTGACTGGACTAATATGTTTTGTGCCTGAGGACCTTCGATATGCAAGCAGGGTTAATACTACCAACATAGTCACGGAGCTGTCAGATGTGAAGGTTCCGACCGTCAACAAAAGTAGGATTACGTTTCTCGAGCAAACGTACGTATATATCTTTGGCAAGCTCTGTCAACACGGTTTGACGCATTTTAATATAATATGACATATATGGTGGCATTTAGATTCGTTAATTGCGGGAGCGACATACCTAGAGTATAACATTTTTGTTTCTCTTCAGTTTTAAAAACGCAAAAAATAAACAAACACCGGCCATTTTTGTTTATTTTTTGTGATGCGTCCTGCAGGGTGATTTTAATTCGCTCGGAATGATTCAGTGTAGGAAGCGACTGTTTCTGATCATTTATATCTCGGAATCGCATGCCGATACAGAAATATTGTAGGAATTATATCTGTGTTTATGCAGCTGAGTCGTCGAATCTAAAGGGGAAAAGAGTTGTTCCGTTTTGGTACTAAAATTTAACCAGGCTGTCAGTTGGTTTTTTGGAAAGAGCTCTCAAAAGCTAGATATTCTGAAATGAAATTACAAGTTTATAGGCCTGCGATTTTCTGAAAATACATAAGGTTTTTTGGTACGTAACGTGAAAGGGAACGCAATTTCTCGAAATGGAACGGTTTTTCAGCTTCTTTTTGGCTGAATGTGATAATGACCAACGAAAATAAAAAAAAAGTCGACAGAACAGATGACAAAGCAGCTTATTATTTGTCAAAACTGTAAAAAATGACGTGACGAAGACGCCATACTTTTATAATGTTGCTGCTTTTTGAATATCTTTAGGAACGCAGTGTTGCTGTTAATTAATTTTGTATTTCTACTACGGTTTTCTTTAAAACCAGTTAAAAAAAAAACGCAGGTCTCAAAATTTTTTTGTATGATTCTGCGAGGCTATTTATTTCAGGCACGTATCTAGAAAACAAATTGAAGCTAGTAAATTTTTTCTGGGAATAAAGTACCAAGCTCCAAACAAATTTGGTACAGGTGTACGAGTCCTTTCTCTGACGGGATGCGATTTCGAAGTATAAACGATCAAGACCGTCGCCTCGGACACGGATAACGTTCCGAGTGAATTAAAATAGCCGCGCCGATCGTTAGTAAGAGTGTTCCGCTCGTAGGTTCCGCATCGCGGTCCGCAACGTGACGGCGGACGCGGCGGCGGTGGCGGAGGCGTGCGCGCAGTTCGCGGCGCGCGGGTTCATCAACTACTACGGGCTGCAGCGGTTCGGCTCGCACGCCGACGTGCCGTCCTACACCATCGGACACAAGCTGCTGCTGGGCCAGTTCCAAGAGGTCGCCACATTTGTTTACTGTTCGATGTCGAGGCGAACGTTTCGTTTGCCTGATGGTAAGCGTAACGCCGGCCCGTAACGATTGGGATGTTGACTTAATTTTTTTTATGATCTCGATCGATTCGTTTTCTCATGACAATCAAATGTCTATTTCGAATAAACTGGAAATCGAACGCGAGATCAGAAACGGTCGCTTCCTCCGTGGAATCATTCCGAGTGAATTAAAATCACCTTGCTGATGTCTATATCGAAAAAATTTAATAAACGCTAGAAACGTCAAAAATTACAATCAAAGTCGGGGCTATCTACTGAGCGCTCAAACGCCCCATACAAATTGGACAGAACATCTGACGTCACTTGTTCAACGCGGGCCGTAAAGCTGTAATAAAAAATGTAGTTCGAGTACATTATGTACTTAAACGCAGTTTTTTACGACCAAATCAACAAAATCCATCTTTTTAGTACAGCTTTACGGGCCGCGTTGTACAAGTGACGTCAGATGTTCTGTCCAATATGTATGGGGCGTTTGAGCGCTCATTAGATACGTCCAACTTTGACTGTTTAGTTGTCATACATAATCACTGAAATATCAAGAATCCGTTGGCATCATTTAAAGTACTATTGGATGTTAAAAAAAAATTTAATTCGGGAAACTATTAGATGCAATATCATTGTGGAAATTGTAAATTTTTTGTGTATTTAATTTTTATTGTGCTAATGTGATGTTCATAATGTTTCATGCCACATCCCAATTGCAGTGGCACTCAGAACTTTGAAACACAAAGGCCTGCGCGGCACTACAGTGCGCTCGTTACCCTGATACATTAGATATTAAGTCTCATAAGCCCAGTAATTTCACTAGCTACTCTGCTCATCAAACCGGAACACATGACTGCTTGGCGGCAGACTTCACTCACAAAGCGGTGGTAACAGCCCAGACGGACACTCGCAGATGAATTAGTCCTACCACCTTTACGTTGCTTTTACTTTGACTAAAATTAAAATTTTCTTTTAATCAAAGGTGTTCAGTAGTTTTTGTGTGAGAGTAATGAACGTCCATCCATCCCCACTAACTTTCGCGTTTATGATATCAATTAAATAGTAGGAGCACGTGAGCGAAGCAGCGGGCGGAAGTTAGTTTAATCATAATTTCGTGCTACCGTTGTTTTGTTGACGTACGTATCTAGCCCTCTAGATAAATACCGCACGCTTCATTTTCCGCAAACGCTAATGCCAAAGCCATAGAATATAAAACCAATTCGACCAATTACCATTAACCGATTTAAAAAAGTCACGTGACATCTCATAAGGTATAATATGTAATAAGGTAATAATGTCATTCCAATACATTTTTTCTTTTCTGCAAGCGTGAACGCTTACGAAAAGTAGTTTTTGTCTAAGCTCCCAGTGTGCCGATAAGCAGACAGCCCCGATATTCTATAATCTTTCGCCTTACAAGCCCTCGCTCCGTCTAGCAGATGTCACTTTGCTTTTTTTGAGTTGTATATATTTTATACTCTGTCCAATCATTTAATTAACTTTTGATATAAACACGCCTATGAAGTTTCATTATTACTAACAGGAAACCATAGACAAAAAATGCAATACTCCATGGACGCTATTTATTTTTAAGGAAGCGATGTGCTCTTTTCCAGGATTTTTTTTTTTAGGTCCATCAAACTGGTTATTACACCTATGTCATACTATTAACAAATAAAGTAATAAAATTTTAACAGGAAAGTGCACAACCTTCTCGAGATGAGCACAACATGCAACAAAATAATAATAATTTATGGGCTATTGTATATCAATAATGTAAGTAATTATGATTAAATATTGAAAAAAGTATTATGTACATAAAACAACTATATAACTAAAATTTTTAATATTATTTCGTTGTAATGAATCGTCGGATTCTTGTGCGTTCATGTGTTATTGAATAAAAGACCTTCATAAATAATGTCGAATGTTACAAGACATCGAAACGGTAACGCATTAGGGTATCTCTAACTGGTTCTGTCAAAAGTAAAATAAATGCTTGGACGGATCACGGAGTATAAGTATACCATGTATAAGTATATTATTGATCCGTTCCACCTCGTATTGTTGCAGGCCATAGACAGCATCCTGTCCCCGCGCGAGGGTCCGATGGAGAGGGCGCTGGAGCTGTACAAGTCGGAGGGCGCGGGCGCGGCACTGGCGGCGCTGCCGCGGCACTGCCAGGCGCACAGCGAGGCGCGCCTGCTGCACGCGCTCGCTGACAAGCCCAGGGACCTGCTCACGGCGCTGCACAAGGTTACAGCTCACTTCCTGCTTTACTAAGCTGGCCCTAAGCGAGTCTCGGCCTCCGACACGAGATGGCGACACCGCCCTCGATCCTCCTCAAGAACGGAACCGCTTTTAGTACTCCGAAAATCGAACGTCGAAGCTTTTAGCTGAAGATTCTGCTTTTAGATACGGTGTCTTTGTGACAATTATATAGTTTTTGTGAATTTAATTTTTATTGCGTTAATGCGATGTACTTAAACCTGTTTAGCGACAGTAATTATGTATTTTGTGTTTAGCGCAACATCCATATCGCTATGGGCCGGAGGTATGCTTATCATCAGGCAAACGACCAGCTCGTCCTTATATAACGTATAAAAAAAAATCCAGATCCCTCGCAACACCCGGCTGCTGTACATGCACTCGTACCAGTCGCTGGTGTGGAACCGCTGCGCCTCCGAGCGCATCGAGCGCCGCGGCCTGGCGCCCGCCGCCGGGGACCTCGTGCCCGCCGCGCCGCTGCCGGCCAGGGGTGAGCACACGACACAACACACGTGTACTGTACACGAGTACCAGTATTTAGCATACTTCGTGTTCTTAAGAGGAGCGTTCAACTGTTGGGACAACAATAGATAAGTCATATCGGTTACCATCTGGTGGCCAAAAAAATGTTCGTACACAATCTAGCCGTTTGCCTTGAAACAATGCGATGCTCGAGAAGCGATCAACCATTGTAGTTAACGACTCAGACCTCTTCATTGATTTAGAATTTCTTAACATTATCGATTATACACATCGGCTTGCTGAGTGCAAATTAATAATATTAATGTATAATATTTAAATAAGATTATATAAAGTGAGTAATTTAATTGTAGTAGTAGTAAATAGAAATTATAGTTGCAATTCCGCGATAAAGAATGTCTAAAGGCCTAAGTTCGATCTATACTGAATTTACTTCCTGATGGCTTTGCCATATACTCTTACTGATGGCTTTGCCATATACTCTTACTGGTTAACGGTGGGACGAGAGTCAACATCGTTCGGCGTTCGGCGAGTCAACATCCTGAGGATGCCTCGTGTAGAGGCGAAACACGTGTCGAAGGTCGGGTCGGGTTGAGTTCGGTTCATGCTGAGAAACGTCGCGTCACTAAACATACTGACAAAGGATATTGCAGTTCAGCGTTGCGAGTAACTAACATTTTGTACTAACAAATTGACTGAGCCAAATTAGTCGTTGGGACTAACCAGTAAGAGTATAATAATATGGCAAAGCCATCAGTAAGTAAATTCAGCATAGATCGAACTTAGGCCATTAGACATTCTTTATCGCGGAATTGAAACTATAAATTACTCACTTTATATAATCTTATTTAAAATGGATTTCCGCAAAGTAACGCCTGATTCCATCAAATATATATAATATTTGTTTGTTCTTCTTTCACGCAGCAACGGAGCAACGGGTCGACGTGATTTTTTGCATAGATAGGTATAGTTAATGAGCCCGACAGTGAATAAGGCTACTTTTCATTTTGCAAAAACGCATAAATCTAAATCTGCGGGCCACATGTGGGCATAGTACTAAATAAACGCCTAACGATCACATTATATGGACCCCTAAGATCAGAGTTCATCAAATGTGAAATAAACGTGATCAGCAGTTCAAGAGCTACATTTGACAACAGATATCAAAATTCTCTTTCAATACTTGATAGCGAACCTCAGTGTGAGTCCTAGTTCATAGTTGAACTTCGGTTCAAAAGGGTTGGTGACGCTCTAACTAGAATTCTAAAATATGTAACCCTTGTTTTTTATTATCTGTGGTATTTTTGTTATCATTGGAGAATGTTAGCTTTTTTTTAGTTTGATACGTCGTATGCAAACGTCAGCGTCAATTGTCACATTGACATTTACTTCAAAATTGAGTTCGACAGATTCCTCAGTGTGGCCTGCATAGTCCATTGACCCTGAGATACGGGAATTATTAAACAAATTACGTGTTATTTTCTTGTGGATACTCAGGAAACATTACTTAATTGGTGAAACCTTCGGTAGAAAATGCCGGAGAAATAGTGACCCTTCGTTTCCCTCGGTCTCCGAGATCTTACGGCCCGTGGTTCGGGTCGTACGAACAGTCGTGTTGTTAAGTTTTTTTACGTCCTCAATGAGGATATTTGTGTTGAGAAAGTGGCCATCGGAACCGAGGAAGCCGAATTCGAATCCGGACTTTACTGGCCTTTTTCATTTCGCTGCGGGGTCAGGAGCGGTCGTTCGGGGCGCCTGCCTCCGGACGACCGTTCCCTCCACCACGCCATGTTGGCACCTGTCCCCGAGATGACCCAGGCGCCTACGAAAAGCGAACCATCCCCGGCCACCTGTAACGTTACACTTTCGTGTAACGCACAAGTTACTAAGAGGAAGCCTTCACCTACCTACGGTCCTAAGGGTGAAGGAAAAGACAAGAGGTTAGTTTACAAATTTATTTAAAAATAAAAAGACGTTAAGTAAAAGTTAAAAAAATAAAAGATATAAAAGAATCCAGGCGTCTTCATTAAGTAATGCGGGAAGTAGTCCAAATAAAGTCCAAGTTTTCGTATGATAATTTCCAGTTATGATAATTTCCAGGACTATGCTGAAACGATTATAGGCTCGTCTAGCACCTCTTGCCAAGTTATAGGTCCGGCTCGCCAATTTATAGAGTCCAGGTAATTTGGCGGAGCTATGTGGTGACAGTGATATGGAGTTGAGGAAGGTTACTGACCTTGAGATTCCTCCAGGTTCTATAATTTCAAGATTATCAGATCGTTAAACAAGGAATTTTGAAGAATAGTTTCAGATGTATATTAGTTTGTTATCCAATGAAGACTGTGCCAGGAGTGCCGATCTCTCGATCGCGGCTCCTTTTATATCATCCGCCAATGTTCCAAACATTTCAAATTATTTAGCGGTAGTTCGAATTTTGGAAATTAAAAAGTAAAATTTAGGATAGTTTCGATAACAAATAAATGCAACCTCAAGAATTTCACAGAAAAAGAATATAAAAGCACTGACATTGTGGCGTTTGTCAAATGGTGACAGCTGTTTGTTTACAATATGAAAATATAGAAAAAATGGATAAAAAGCAAGTTTTACAGAGAATACAAACGATTTAACGGGATAAAAGGGCCAAACACACAAATACAACCAGCAATAAAACACAAAAAGGTAAAAAAATGACAATAAGTATATACAAAATAATAGTAATATTACATTTCCCTGGGGGAAATGTAATATTACTTTTATTTTGTATATACTTACTGTCAATTTTTTTACCTTTTTGTGTTTTGTTGGTGTTTATTATTAAGTGTTTGTCCTTTTTATCCAGTTAAATTGCTTGTATTCCCTGTAAAACTTGATTTTTATCTATTTTTCATGTATTTTCGTAACGTAAACAAACAGTTGTCACCATTTGACAAACGTAATAATCTCAGTACTTTTATATTCTTTTTCTGTGAAATTCTTGAGTTTGCATTGATTTGTGATCCAAACTATACTAAATTTGACTTTTAACAAAAAAACTAATTAGAACGAGGAGATGACAACTTGAAAAGATGGGGAACTAAAAAACGAGAGAGAGAAATAAAAAGGAACTCCTGAGGGACTGTCTTGATCTAATAATCTTAAATAATAGAAACTGGAGGAATCTCAAGGTCAGTAACCTTCCTCAACTCCATATCACTGTCACCGCATAGCTCCGCCATATTACCTGGACTCTATAAATTGGCGAGCCGGACCTATAACTTGGCAAGAGGTGCTAGACGAGCCTATCATCGTTCCAGCATAGTCCTGGAAATTATCATAACTGGAAATTATCATTCGGAAATTATCACTTGGACTTGATCATCCGACATTTGGACTCCTTCTCCCTTTTTTTAAATTTACCCTTTAAGTACTTATATTATTTTCGTCTCTTTCATTTTTTTTTTTAAATTAGTTATAAATAAATTTGTATCCTTTAACCTGTTCTTTTCCTTCACCCTTAGGACCGTAGGTAGGTGAAGGCTTCCTTTTATTAACTTGCAACGTTGCACGAAAGTGTAACGTTACACACCATCGGATCGCCACCCGGTTGCCGTCTGGCCACCCACTGTCGTCACCTGTGCGGTTGAGAGAATCTCCGCCACGTGTTTGGAAACCCCCTACGGGGTTTTTTTATGATACGGTATCGGCTCGCCTCTTCAGCGAGGTCCGGGCGCATCGGCGCGCAGTAGGCTCCGCCTATCAACCATCTGGAGGTCGATGGGACTCAACCCGCCTCTACAGCCGGGCCACTTAGTCCCGACCTACCAGCCCTCACCTTACTAGCGGCGGCGCTCCTCCCTGCCTTCGGGGCGAGCTCCCGCTCTGCCGAGTCTCTGCGCTGACCGGCCTCAACCTATACTACACATCACTGTACAAGCGGTACCACAGGGCCAGGAACCTGACCGGGCCGTGTGCTTTACTTACTTTTGTACCGTCCTAACTAACTTAACTTAATTTAATTTAATATACTGTAAATCAATATCTCGTAGACTTTGGTCGCAAGGCAGCATTTTGGATGGTGTTCAGGCAGAATCCGCCACCACTCCCTGAGATTGTAAACCTTTAATCTTATCTGTAACTTGTAACTATAGAGAGCATTCATAATATAACAACTTAAGATAACCTTCTTCAACGTACATGATTTATAACCAGAAATAAACGTTCGAACTCTGATTGGTGTCTCAATGTGCTCTCCTACACCCTACCTGTAGTTATAAAAACGTTACAAATATAAAATTTTATTTTTACAGAAGAAATCAAAGAAGAATCGGACAGTGAAGAAACTGAGGACGGTTCCGATAAGCAGATAGTAGACGACGAAACGAAGGCTAAGCCAGCAGAACAGACTTCAGACAAACGTGAAGAAAAATATAGAATACCAGTAAAAGTCTTAACTCAGGAAGACGTAGACAGCGGGGCTTACACGATTTTCGACGTTATTTTGCCGTTGCCAGGGTACTTAATCGAATATCCGCCCAACCTGAGAGATTATTACGAGGCGTTGCTGATGAATGACGGCTTGACGATGGAACTGAGGCACAAACACAAGTGAGTCCTATTTATATTTTTAAAGAGGTTGCTCAATAAAATGTAAAATTAACCTTATGGTGAGATTTCTGTGTCTGTGAATTGTGTCGACTCTGTCGACGTCACAATCCTAAAGCTAATTTTAATTTTGTTCTCTTTGCAATAAAACATGAGACAGGGAGGAAAGATGTTTGACAGTTCTAAATTTAGGTTTAGAGCTGTCAAATATCTTCCTTAATTACAAATTAGACGCCCCTAAATAGCGATGTTGACTCCATTTTTTTATGATGCCAATCAATTCGTTTTCTCATGACAATCAAATGTCTGTATCAAAGAAACTGGAAATCGAACGCTAAAAACGTCAAAAATTTGGACAGAATATTTGACGTCACTTGTTCTACGCGGGCCGTAAAGCTGTATGAAAATGATTTTTTTTATGTTAGTTGGTAACGAGACGAGCTGGTCTTTTGCCTGATGGTAAGCATAACGCCGGCCCATAACAATTGCAGTGCCATCCTGTACTTTGAAACACAAACGCCTGCGCGGCACTGCAGCGCCCTCGTTACCCTGAGACATTAGGTATTAAGTCTCATAAGCCCAGTAATTTCACTGGCTACTCTGCTCATCAAACCGGAACACAGTAATGCTTGCACACTACTGCTTGGTGGCAGACTTCACGAGAAGAGTGGTGGTAACTAACCAGACGGACACTCTCAGAATAGTTAGTCCTACCACTAACAAGTTAGTCCTACCTCTAACATGCATTTATGTTGATTTGCGTTTTATGTTGTCTGTTGATGTCTTTGTCATTTATTATGTTCTGATAAAGACAGCATTAGTTTTGGTCTGTAATTCGTGTAGACGAACGTTACAGAGACCATTTCGTTTTCATAGCGACGTGTCGCCCGTGCCGACGCACCGCACAGTGGACCGAATTATTTTTGTTCACTGTGCGCCACCGGGAGCGTCGCCGCTCACTTCCCCGACCATAAACGAAGTTGTACCGAATCTTACCGAGCGTAAAGTACCGTGCACATTATGTGATCGACAGGAGCTACAGCATGTCGGGGGCGTACCGCGCGCTGTGCGTGCGCGCCGAGGACGTGTCGTGGCGCTGCGTGCGGTACGGAGACCCGCGGCAGGACCTGCTGCTGAGCGACCTCGACCAGCTGCGGGGGGTGGAGCTCAGCGGCACCGACGGTGAGTGTGTGTGTGTGTGTGTACCGAGCGCGTGTCGTGGCGCTGCGTGCGGTACGGAGACCCGCGGCAGGACCTGCTGCTGAGCGACCTCGACCAGCTGCGGGGGGTGGAGCTCAGCGGCACCGACGGTGAGTGTGTGTGTGTGTGTGTACCGAGCGCGTGTCGTGGCGCTGCGTGCGGTACGGAGACCCGCGGCAGGACCTGCTGCTGAGCGACCTCGACCAGCTGCGGGGGGTGGAGCTCAGCGGCACCGACGGTGAGTGTGTGTGTGTGTGTGTACCGAGCGCGTGTCGTGGCGCTGCGTGCGGTACGGAGACCCGCGGCAGGACCTGCTGCTGAGCGACCTCGACCAGCTGCGGGGGGTGGAGCTCAGCGGCACCGACGGTGAGTGTGTGTGTGTGTGTGTACCGAGCGCGTGTCGTGGCGCTGCGTGCGGTACGGAGACCCGCGGCAGGACCTGCTGCTGAGCGACCTCGACCAGCTGCGGGGGGTGGAGCTCAGCGGCACCGACGGTGAGTGTGTGTGTGTGTGTGTGTGTACCGAGCGCGTGTCGTGGCGCTGCGTGCGGTACGGAGACCCGCGGCAGGACCTGCTGCTGAGCGACCTCGACCAGCTGCGGGGGGTGGAGCTCAGCGGCACCGACGGTGAGTGTGTGTGTGTGTGTGTACCGAGCGCGTGTCGTGGCGCTGCGTGCGGTACGGAGACCCGCGGCAGGACCTGCTGCTGAGCGACCTCGACCAGCTGCGGGGGGTGGAGCTCAGCGGCACCGACGGTGAGTGTGTGTGTGTGTGTGTACCGAGCGCGTGTCGTGGCGCTGCGTGCGGTACGGAGACCCGCGGCAGGACCTGCTGCTGAGCGACCTCGACCAGCTGCGGGGGGTGGAGCTCAGCGGCACCGACGGTGAGTGTGTGTGTGTGTGTGTACCGAGCGCGTGTCGTGGCGCTGCGTGCGGTACGGAGACCCGCGGCAGGACCTGCTGCTGAGCGACCTCGACCAGCTGCGGGGGGTGGAGCTCAGCGGCACCGACGGTGAGTGTGTGTGTGTGTGTGTACCGAGCGCGTGTCGTGGCGCTGCGTGCGGTACGGAGACCCGCGGCAGGACCTGCTGCTGAGCGACCTCGACCAGCTGCGGGGGGTGGAGCTCAGCGGCACCGACGGTGAGTGTGTGTGTGTGTGTGTACCGAGCGCGTGTCGTGGCGCTGCGTGCGGTACGGAGACCCGCGGCAGGACCTGCTGCTGAGCGACCTCGACCAGCTGCGGGGGGTGGAGCTCAGCGGCACCGACGGTGAGTGTGTGTGTGTGTGTGTACCGAGCGCGTGTCGTGGCGCTGCGTGCGGTACGGAGACCCGCGGGAGGACCTGCTGCTGAGCGACCTCGACCAGCTGCGGGGGGTGGAGCTCAGCGGCACCGACGGTGAGTGTGTGTGTGTGTGTGTGTGTACCGAGCGCGTGTCGTGGCGCTGCGTGCGGTACGGAGACCCGCGGCAGGACCTGCTGCTGAGCGACCTCGACCAGCTGCGGGGGGTGGAGCTCAGCGGCACCGACGGTGAGTGTGTGTGTGTGTGTGTGTGTACCGAGCGCGTGTCGTGGCGCTGCGTGCGGTACGGAGACCCGCGGGAGGACCTGCTGCTGAGCGACCTCGACCAGCTGCGGGGGGTGGAGCTCAGCGGCACCGACGGTGAGTGTGTGTGTGTGTGTGTACCGAGCGCGTGTCGTGGCGCTGCGTGCGGTACGGAGACCCGCGGCAGGACCTGCTGCTGAGCGACCTCGACCAGCTGCGGGGGGTGGAGCTCAGCGGCACCGACGGTGAGTGTGTGTGTGTGTGTGTGTGTACCGAGCGCGTGTCGTGGCGCTGCGTGCGGTACGGAGACCCGCGGCAGGACCTGCTGCTGAGCGACCTCGACCAGCTGCGGGGGGTGGAGCTCAGCGGCACCGACGGTGAGTGTGTGTGTGTGTGTGTACCGAGCGCGTGTCGTGGCGCTGCGTGCGGTACGGAGACCCGCGGCAGGACCTGCTGCTGAGCGACCTCGACCAGCTGCGGGGGGTGGAGCTCAGCGGCACCGACGGTGAGTGTGTGTGTGTGTGTGTACCGAGCGCGTGTCGTGGCGCTGCGTGCGGTACGGAGACCCGCGGCAGGACCTGCTGCTGAGCGACCTCGACCAGCTGCGGGGGGTGGAGCTCAGCGGCACCGACGGTGAGTGTGTGTGTGTGTGTGTACCGAGCGCGTGTCGTGGCGCTGCGTGCGGTACGGAGACCCGCGGCAGGACCTGCTGCTGAGCGACCTCGACCAGCTGCGGGGGGTGGAGCTCAGCGGCACCGACGGTGAGTGTGTGTGTGTGTGTGTACCGAGCGCGTGTCGTGGCGCTGCGTGCGGTACGGAGACCCGCGGCAGGACCTGCTGCTGAGCGACCTCGACCAGCTGCGGGGGGTGGAGCTCAGCGGCACCGACGGTGAGTGTGTGTGTGTGTGTGTACCGAGCGCGTGTCGTGGCGCTGCGTGCGGTACGGAGACCCGCGGCAGGACCTGCTGCTGAGCGACCTCGACCAGCTGCGGGGGGTGGAGCTCAGCGGCACCGACGGTGAGTGTGTGTGTGTGTGTGTACCGAGCGCGTGTCGTGGCGCTGCGTGCGGTACGGAGACCCGCGGCAGGACCTGCTGCTGAGCGACCTCGACCAGCTGCGGGGGGTGGAGCTCAGCGGCACCGACGGTGAGTGTGTGTGTGTGTGTGTACCGAGCGCGTGTCGTGGCGCTGCGTGCGGTACGGAGACCCGCGGCAGGACCTGCTGCTGAGCGACCTCGACCAGCTGCGGGGGGTGGAGCTCAGCGGCACCGACGGTGAGTGTGTGTGTGTGTGTGTACCGAGCGCGTGTCGTGGCGCTGCGTGCGGTACGGAGACCCGCGGCAGGACCTGCTGCTGAGCGACCTCGACCAGCTGCGGGGGGTGGAGCTCAGCGGCACCGACGGTGAGTGTGTGTGTGTGTGTGTACCGAGCGCGTGTCGTGGCGCTGCGTGCGGTACGGAGACCCGCGGCAGGACCTGCTGCTGAGCGACCTCGACCAGCTGCGGGGGGTGGAGCTCAGCGGCACCGACGGTGAGTGTGTGTGTGTGTGTGTACCGAGCGCGTGTCGTGGCGCTGCGTGCGGTACGGAGACCCGCGGCAGGACCTGCTGCTGAGCGACCTCGACCAGCTGCGGGGGGTGGAGCTCAGCGGCACCGACGGTGAGTGTGTGTGTGTGTGTGTGTGTACCGAGCGCGTGTCGTGGCGCTGCGTGCGGTACGGAGACCCGCGGCAGGACCTGCTGCTGAGCGACCTCGACCAGCTGCGGGGGGTGGAGCTCAGCGGCACCGACGGTGAGTGTGTGTGTGTGTGTGTACCGAGCGCGTGTCGTGGCGCTGCGTGCGGTACGGAGACCCGCGGCAGGACCTGCTGCTGAGCGACCTCGACCAGCTGCGGGGGGTGGAGCTCAGCGGCACCGACGGTGAGTGTGTGTGTGTGTGTGTACCGAGCGCGTGTCGTGGCGCTGCGTGCGGTACGGAGACCCGCGGCAGGACCTGCTGCTGAGCGACCTCGACCAGCTGCGGGGGGTGGAGCTCAGCGGCACCGACGGTGAGTGTGAGTGTGTGTGTGTACCGAGCGCGTGTCGTGGCGCTGCGTGCGGTACGGAGACCCGCGGCAGGACCTGCTGCTGAGCGACCTCGACCAGCTGCGGGGGGTGGAGCTCAGCGGCACCGACGGTGAGTGTGTGTGTGTGTGTGTGTGTACCGAGCGCGTGTCGTGGCGCTGCGTGCGGTACGGAGACCCGCGGCAGGACCTGCTGCTGAGCGACCTCGACCAGCTGCGGGGGGTGGAGCTCAGCGGCACCGACGGTGAGTGTGTGTGTGTGTGTGTGGAGGGGTGGGGTGGCTATCAAGGCGAGCACCAAAAATGGTCCTAATATCATGATACGGTTGCATCTCGATCTTTTTCTGCATTCCTCCACTACTACCGGGGCATTGCCGCTTTTTATTTTATACACGACTCGATCGCTTGCAGAGGGCGCGTACACGGCGCTGCTGCTGACGCTGTCGCTGCCGTCGAGCTGCTACGCGACGATGGCGCTGCGCGAGCTGCTCAAGATGGACATGGCGGCCGACCAGCACGCCGCGCAGGACGCCTGCCTCAAGAGGAAACACAGCGAGGACGGCCGGGCCGAGGGGGAGAAGAAGACTAAGGAAAATGATCAATAAACATATTGTTTGTTTATCTGTATTTTATTTTGTGGAGGGTAGATCAAAATGTTCTTTTTTTGTTGAAGATTCGCTAATTACAATTCGTTACAGTTACACATTAGACTTTTTTTTAATTAATTTCAATTATGCTCTAGGGCTTGCACCCTTTGTTTGTTGATTAAATTATTTTACACATAACAATTCCTTACTTAACATATCATCAATTTAACAAAAGTGTACTTACTCCGAAAACCTAACTAAAGTGACATTCATACAGACATATAGTTTTATATAAATTACATACTTGATTCTGTCATCTCGTACCTAAACCTAACGTTAGTTGCGATCTCTTTTTCTTAATGAGAATGTGAGAAAGAGACGGAATATAGTTTAGACCTGTCAAATTAATCCACTTTTTTTTTTTTATATATATTAATAGGCTTGCGTTTGACCACTATCTCACCTGGTGGTAATTGACGATGCGGTCGACGATGTATCACGCTTACCTAGATACCTGTTCACTCGTGACTTGAAGAGACCCAGATTATAACGATCTGGAAACACAGACTCGGGCAAAGAGTTCCACTCCTTAGCGGTACGCCAAATAAACGTAGAAGCATAACGCTTCGTGCGTAAAGGAGGAATGTCTACTATGTATCGATGTCGCTTCGCCGTTTGTCTGGTTGTCAGATGATGGAAAGGCGAGAAGGGGGAATTAATTGGTGTAATTCCGACGCACACTCGCCGAAATGCAACCGATAAAAGACCGACAAACAAGCAACTTTACGCCTATGATCAAGGCTCTGCAGCCTAGCTTTTACAAGGGAGTCATTGCGGATGAGCTTCTTGGCTCGCCTCTCAATAGCCACTTGCTTGTGTCTAGTGTAAATTTAACACCAACGAATTTAGTGGTGTCTAATTTATCAAGGATGGAAAATATCTCATGGCTCTAAAACTAAATTTAACCCGTTAATATCTTCTACCTCTTTCTTAATGTATTGGAAAGAGAGAGAAACTAAAATTACGTTTACGTATGAAATGACAGAATCGACAGAACTATATGCAACGTGAAAATATGTATGTAATATATGGACGAATGCGCGTAGAGTATACGCGCAGTTGTTTTTAGTGCGTTTGCGAACATTAAAATGTTTGTAATAATTATGTTAAGTATACATTTTACATAACTTTTTTATACAACTTAGTTTAAAAAATCTTAGATGTTTTTGGTATATTTAACAAAACTTGACTAGGTACACAATGTGTGTTTATGCTCCTGTGTAGTGTTAGTGTTATTATTGAGTCCCATTAGCTTGCACCATAAGACTATGATGATACTATCTATACAAATAAATAAAATTGAAGTGTCTGTTTGTAATATCAAAATAGCAGATTTTTACTAAATGCATATGAAAGTATATAGGGTAACTAACAAACCAACCATTTTTAAAATTTTTGTCTATGCCTGTTTGTTCCGGGTAATCTCCGAAATAGCTGGACCGATTTTGATGGGACTTTCACTGGCAGATAGCTGATGTTACAAGGAGTAACTTAGGCTACGTGGTCGAAGCCACGGAGCACAGTTAGTATATAATATTATCCACCGCGGCTAAGATACGACGTAACCTCCGCTGATTCTCTTCCCGCGTCGCCCAGCGGCGGCGGCGGCGGCGTGGCGCGGCGGGGCCGGCGCGCTGTGCCCCGCCGCGTGCGCGCGCAGCTCGCCCGGCGTCGGGAACGAGCGCGGGCACCAGATACACTTGTGGGGTTTGTTCTGCAATCATATAGTAAGTGGGAGGACTAACTCTTCTGCGAGTGTCCGTCTGGGTTGTTACCACCGCTTTGTGAGTGAAGTCAGCCGCCAAGTAGTAGTGTGCAAGCATTACTGTGTTCCGGTTTGATGAGCAGAGTAGCCAGTGAAATTACTGGGCTTATGAGACATACCTAATGTCTCAAGGTAACGAGCGCACTGCAGTGCCGCGTAGGCCTTTGTGTTTCAAAGTTCTGGGTGGCACTGCAATTGTTATGGGCCGGCGTTATGCTTACCATCAGGCAAACGACCAGCTCGTCTCGTTACCTAATAACATAAAAAAAAAAAACTATAAATACAGGGATTGCTGCTTGCGTCTAAATATCTATTTAGATATGTAATAGGGAGTATCAAAATGCCCACCTTCGTATGAGTCATGCGGTGGTAGTAGAGGTTCGAACTAGCGGTGAAGCACTTCCCGCACTCCGGGCACTTGTGAGGCTTCTCTCCTGAAATTGTGTTTAAAACAACTGCATAAATTCGTAGACCTATTTTACTTAGTTTAACAACCGAGGTCAAAGGTAAAAAGGAACCCTTATAGGATGACTTCGTGGCGCTTCGTCGTCTGCCTGTCAAGTTCCTTTTTCCCAGGAACGCGTTGAGGTATCAAGTTAAAATTGATATCAATTACTCAGGTCTACAATACTTTGGAACTGTGAAAAAAGCAAACTTTCTAATCCGTTGCTTCGTTGCTGCATGAAAGAAGAACAAACCAACATACCAAGAAATCTACAAACACACTATTTCGCATTAATTATTATAGTAGGTACCTACGGATATAAACTACCTATTTACCTAATGCTATCTATTATACCTAAACAAATTGTATTTAGGTATGACTAGAACGGACTAGTTTACCTGTGTGTATCCTCCGATGAGTGTTCAGGGAACTAGAAGTGCTAAAACCTTTGCTGCAGAAGTTGCAAATGTGAGGCTTTTCTCCTGCGAAAAAAAAAACTGAATTACAATGGTGAGGCTACCTAATTGCTGATGGTATTCGGAATTGAGGGAATTTAAAATCACTGATGAGTAGCGTAGTGTCCTGATTTTGACAGTTGCTCAAAAGCAACCGTCAAAACACACATTGGCTACAAATATTTGATATGAGTATGCTTAGGGTTATAAGTAGGCCCTAATTCTATGCAAAGATTGACGAAGCTTAGGTAAGCTCCTTGAAGAATTCAAAACCTCGACCTGCAGATCTGCGAGCCATAATATCTCTTGAGCCGTAATTGCAAAGTAGGTATTCTGTAGCAATCTGCATGAAATTTTGTTCCTCATCTATCTGGGAGTTATCAGGTCGACTTCTTTCAGGCAAGCGTGCTACGCTGTTGACTGCGTCATTGTTTTACATCAGGCGATATCGCAGTCAAACGTAAGAAACAAACGTTTTTTTTATTCAATGTAATATAGTAACATACTTGCATGTAGGTAAGTTTAACTTTTTTAACTTAATCCATACAGATAAATAAAATTGAAGTGTCTGTTTGTAATAACAAAATAACAGCTTTTTACTAAATGCATATGAAAGTATATACGGTACCTATAACAAAACAACCATTTTTAAATTTTTTGTCTGTCTGTCTCTTTGTTCTGGGTAATCTCCGAAACGGCTAGACCGATTTTGACGGGACTTTCACTGGCAGATAGCTGATGTTACAAGGAGTAGTTTAGGGTTCCGCGCAAAAAAATAAAAACCATGTAATCCAAAATATCCACGCGGGTGAAACCGCGGGGCAGCAGCTAGTCTAATAATATAACCTAGATATTATTAGATTAAGTTAAACTTACATGCTTGCTATATGTTCATGATAGGTAGCAACCATTTTACACGTATATAAATTAGTGCCTAACTGCCTAAACATTCTCGTATACCGAATTGCTACCTTCCTAGCAATATTGTTATCTTAATTACCTACCAGTATGTGTTCTCATATGCCTCTTAAGCAGCGAGGGCCGGTCGAAGGTCTTGAGGCACACGTGACACGGTAGCACGTTCTTCAAGCCTCTCTGCGGCAGGCTACAGGTCTGCGACTCCGGTGATCCGTACACCAAGTTAGTTCTCTCATACAGTTTGACCAGGTGCTCGTTAAGACCGGTCAGGAACTTCAAGTCAATGATCGACAGGACTTTGGTGGGTTTCTTGGATTTTGTCGACAAGTCCAAGGGTTCATTTTGGATGTCAAGGATTTTGAAGGTTTCCTGATGGGTTTTTATGTTCATTATTAAATTCTCGATATCACAAGTGGTAGAAAAAATATCCAATCAGAAAGGATTATGATTAAATTTGTATCTTGATTTTGTTGTGCCTTCATGAATACTTTTGATACAAAATTATTTTAGTTTAGAACTTGATAAAGATAAAGCAGGCATTGAGCAAAAACAGATGCTAAATAATATTTGTAATAACTTTTTGATAAGAATTTTAATTAATCCGATCCCACTATAAATTTTGAAAATGCGTATTTGAAGGTAATGATTTCCTCACAATTTTCCACAGATAACTGTCGCAGTTTTCCCACCAGTTGCCTTTAAATAGCAGGTTAGGGGGTGCAAATGACAGGGGGTTCGATTGGTTGTGTAACTGGATGGTTTGCATTGTGCTGCGACACTGAGTGTAGACCACCGCTAATCGACGTGATTTGGCAGGTTTTTGGGGAAATTAAGTTGAAGTATGGATGTGGTAGGTCTATTTTGTATCTTCGTACCAACTCCTTAGTTGACTTTTTCTTTTCCCTGCTTTAGGTTGCATACTTGACATTGCCTCCACTGAAAAGATACTCACCTATGTCACCTTCCGATGGAATATCTTCTTTTCCGGAGCACCGTAAGAGCCAGCTACAGGAATATGCAATGAATGGACAGCAGCATCATTCGGTCAACATTAAAATTTACTGCAATCACCTCCAAGTTGCCTTCCAAGCGTGGTGTATTACTGCAGACGACCCCCGATTTAGGGGGAGGCCTGTATACCGGCTGATGATAAGGCTGTGTGAATGGTACCGCCATTTATAAATTGTTGTTTCAGGTTTCGTTAAAATTTTCAGCCCTGTTTTTTATGTTAATTGGTAACGAGACGAGCCGGTCGTTTGCCTGATGGTAAGCACAAACCGGCCCATAACAATTGTAGTGCCACTCAGAACTTTGCAACACAAAGGCCTGCGCGGGACTGCAGTGCGCTCCTTACCCTGAGACATTAGGTATTAAGTCTCATAAGCCCAGTAATTTCACTGGCTACTCTGATCATCAAACCGGAACACAGTAATGCTTGCACACTACTGCTTGGCGCTAGACTTCACGAGCATGGTATTTTCTCACAAAGTTGCAGCACTAATCTTATAGACATTTTTGCGGAATAAATTTTGCTTTTTAATAAAATATCTCTTGAGAGAACTGGTTTACAATTCAGTTTCAAATGAAATCCACATATCCAAGTTATACCAGGTTTAAAAAATGTTGAATATCCAAAACTTATTGGTTAATGTTACGTATCGAAGAAAACGTAATCGCTTATAAAGGTGACGAGCGAAACATTTGTATCAGGAAGCATTGTGGTGGCGGGCCCGGGGTGTTTGTGTACGATATTAGAGGGTACCTATGATATTTAGGGCACATTGTGTCGCAGCCCTTGTCAGTCAAGCTTTATGTCGGCCACAATGGATCATTTGCGGATTGGAGAAATGCCTAATATAGATGGGATTGCTTATTGATGAGTTATGAGTTTTGTATTTCTTTTGAATTACCCGTTTTGTTTGCGTTCCTCTTGGTTGCAGTTATTCGGTTAGGAGAGTACAAGGATTTTCTTACGTACATTATTGTGTGGATTTATTATAAGAAAATATATCATACGGCGTACATAGTCGACTAGACAAACCTTCATCCATTATAACTTTACTAGCTTCTGCCCGCAGTTTTCACCCGCGTTCCCACAGAAACCATGCATTTTTCCGGGATAAAAAGTAGCCTATATTAGCCTCTCCGGTCCCTAAACTGTATCTATGCCAAAAATCACGTCGATCCGTTGTTCCGTTGCTGCGTGAAAGAAGGACAAACCAACTAACACATTTTCACTGTCTTTATAAACTTTCACGGTTATTTAGTAATCCATATACATTGTAACAGGTTATAATTAATAGGTTATGATACGTAGTATTTCTATATAGTTAGTTTGTGGCGTTATGTTAGGTGCCACTTAACTTCGTATCGATGGCATAGATTTTAATGACGCTTTGTACCTACGTTACTACGTAACATGGACGTACATCGTCAAACACTAATTTCATCCTGATAGATAAAACGCGTGCGCAATCACGGGCAACAGCTAGTAATAAATAAAGGAAAGTTGGAAAAAAGTTCATACTACACAAGGTTAACAAAACCAATACACTCCTGCCTTCCCATTGCCCCACATAGCAGTTTATTAAAGTAATGGCAAAGCTTAAGCGCTCTATTGTGCCGCCAACAATAGTGAGCACCGTGTCACTTCCTGCTCCAAACATGTTGGTTTTACCGGTATTGGTGATTACCCTAATTTATAGAACATCGCTGTGTCATATAACGTACTGTATCTAGTTACTGTACGGGTGACGGTAATTGCGTATAGAAACTTTATACGCACACTTATAAGTCCACAGTCCACAGTAGTATTTTGGGGAAAATATCTGAATGTCGTAGCGTTTTTTGACCGTGGTCCCAGCTAAAAATATAGTACCACCCCATCTCTTCTCGTGCTATAAGAGCCAGCTAAGGGAGTATCCAGGGAATGGGCAGCAACCTTCTTCTCGGGCAACATCATATATAATGTACTACGATCACTAAGACGTCTGCCAAGCGTGCTGTAGGTGATGATATTATGGCAAAATCCCTTCTTCATGGGGGAGGCCGATGTTCAGCAGTGGACTGTTCTGGATGATGATGATAATAATCTAGATATGTGAATCGACGAAGTGATCCAATAAGGGTGATTATTTTCTTTTTGAGGTACGGAACTCTAAAAATCAAGTAAGATCGATGTGTCAAGAGTTCAAATAAGTATAGATATATATTTACATGGATTTCCATGCAAAAAGAACGTATGATAGTTAGGATATTTACCTTAACTTAGGATATTTATCCTATTTTGAGCTTACTTTAGATTTGTGGTACCAGAAATGTGTGAAAATCATGTTTTGTTCCGATTTTGTTTATTGTTTTTATTAAACATGGAAATACCACGATCTGCAGTAGACTGACAACTTTAGACGCTATTTACTACAGGAATAAACATGAGTGGAACCACACCAGCCTATAATGTGATGTAATGTCTTCTCATAGGTAGTTGGGTACCTACCTTAGATATTTTAAATGAAATGAGAGTAAACTTCCCTTGCCTGCGCAGCGCGCCTGCGATGGGCACAAAGCCTCGCGTCCCAAAGACCCGACTTATTCAAATTCCTTCGCAAATCGGATTTACTCCTCTACTTGTTAAGCCTTATTTTACTTCGAGTTACCTTCCTTTTTAACGTCTTTTTATTTATTTTTAGAACTCTGCCACGAGGTAAGAACTTTAACTGAGTTACAACTTAGTTCTTGGGACGTTTTTTATTTTTTCGACTTGTATACCATTGATTAGGCAGTATCTCGATGACTTGTACCCAATTTGGAGTTTTTAAAGTTGTTAAAAAGCTAGATAGATGCACATTTTTATAGATTTTTCATATTTGATATCATAGATTATTTATATAATACAATTACTTAATTTTCGTCAAGAATGTAAACTAAATGCTTACCTATCTCTAGGTCAACGAATCAGCATTACGATCCAAGGAGGCAATGCTATCAGCACGCTGGGTAGGTACGTTGCCATCAGGTAGTGGGCTGGTCGTCAGAACATTTGGATTAGGTATATATATGCCTACAATGGCTTGTAGATTATCCTACGCTTTTTGTAGCTAAGTTAGATGTACCGACTAGCGTTTATGTGGTAGCTATAATAGTTAAGTTAATAAACGCATTTAACCTTACGAAAAGCTTAAAGCGCACTTTAAGTAGGCACTAATACGGACAGTAAACTCAGTGAAGTCTGAAGAAGAGTTGTACAAACAAAAACTGCTATCCGCATTCTATATAAAAAAATCAAAGTCAATAACGTACGTGTGTTTGATCCACCTATGACAAATGAAGTGTGGTCACGTCATCCTGGCTTCTGAGGGTAGAAACCGATCTAAAAATAAATACAAAGCTTCTGAGTGGGAAGAGAGGTGATTTTTCCGGCGATATTCTGCGAAATTACGCGGAGTATCGATCGCGGGCGCTGTTGCATAAATGCATTAGACTGAAGATAGGCGCCTCGTACTGTCGCGGTGCATGGCGTAGGAGGCAGCGAGGCGGGTAGCAGGCCAATATATCAACACTGACACCACTCGTCGTAGTTGATAGTAGGATAATTAGCCTACGTAGTGCGTAGGGGTAGCATATTCGATTCCTGCAACGGAACAAATGCATGTTTGTGCTCTTAAATAATTAGCACTGGTATTTTTCCATTGCTGGGCTTTATAGATACAGAAATAAACGTAGGAAATCAGACTTAGATACATTAAATCAAAGTTAGGAGACAGCGTTTCTATATACTTATGTGATCATTTGGCATTATGTATTTATTTATTTACTAGCTTTTGCCCACGGTTTCGCACGCGTTGCGATTCCCACAGAAACAGTGCATTTTACCGGGAAAAAAGTAACCTATGTTACGCTGCGGTCCATAAACTACATATCTATTAAAAACATCACGTCGATCCGATGCGTGAAAGAACAACAAACCAGCAAACCTACAAACACAAAGTGTGGTTTTTAGGTAGTATGGGTGTGTAAACATTGGAGTACTACGGCTAGTACTACGGCTAGTAATTTTTGTGACTTCTGGTATCTGCAATAGAGATGTTGACTCCATTTTTTATGATCTAAAACAATTCGTTTTTTCATGAGAATCAAATGTCTATATCGAAAAAATTGGAAATCGAACGCTAGATACGTCAAAAATGTGAGTCAAAGTCGGGCGTATCTACTGAACGCTAAAACGTCGCATACAAGTTAGATAGAACGTTTGACGTCACTTGTTCTACGCGGGCCGTAAAACTGCACTAGAGACATGCATTTTGTTGATTTAGCCGTGAAAAACTGCGTTTAAGTACATAGTTGTCATATATTTGATAGAATCAGGCGTTACTTTGCGGAAGTCCATTTTAAATAAGATTATCTAATGTGGGTAATTTATAGTTTTAATTCCGCGATAAAGAATGTCTAATGGCCTAATTTCGATCTATACTGAATTTAACGTAACGCGCGACGCTGGACAACGAAACCTGGGTTTATACCACTGAAACTTCTATATCCATATAATACATAACATATATTTTCAGTGGCTTAATAGTATTACGGTAGCCTCTACATATCTACAATAACACCAACACTAAAGCCCCTTCATGTCTTTAGCATTGCTATATTATACCACTGAACCTATATCCATATAAAATATAGATTGTGTATTATATGGATATAGGTTCAGTGGTATAATAGAACAATGCTAAAGACATGAAGGGGCTTTAGTTATTGTAGATATGTAGAGGCTACCGTAATACTATTAAGCCACTGAAAATATATGTTATGTATTATATGGATATAGAAGTTTCAGTGGTATAAACCCAGGTTTCGTTGTCCAGCGTCGCGCGTTACGTTAAATTCAGTATAGATCGAAATTAGGCCATTAGACATTCTTTATCGCGGAATTAAAACTATAAATTACCCACATTAGATAATCTTATTTACATAGTTGTCCTAAATTTTTTTATTCATTAAAATGAAAAGTATCTGCTGATATCATTTAAATTACCAAATTTAGTATAAATTACTAAATTGTGGCAATTATATATTTTGTTAATTTCATTTTTATTGTGTTAATGTGATCTTCGACAGAAATTATGTAGGTACTTTGTGTTTCACACAGCATCCCAATTGAGAACCAGACCTATCTTGGATTTATCATCTGCACCACCTTCGACTACATCGACTGTCAATATGTACCCTACACCTAATACATAAAAAAGCTATAGTACCGTGACCTGCGGCGCAAGCACGGATCTATTCGGGTCGATAAAATTCGATAATATTCGATAAAATTGACAGTTCAAATCGATAAGGTGGGATTTATCGAGCCTCGAAACAATCGACAAAAGTTATCGAAAAGCTAGGTCGAATCCAAAGAGAATATAGAGCTACTACAATACTTTACGATCAGACTTCGGTACTCGCAACATTCGATAAATTTGTCGAGTTTTTCGGTTCGACCAATTTATCGAACCGACTTCCGTACTCGCGCCGCTGATCGTGAGACTATATTTGCTATGCTGTTCCCCTTGCAATAGCCCTTGATAAGTTTAGCGAGATGATGCAACTATTCAGACTTTAGACGTTTAACTTTCATTTATTAATGTACAAGACCTGCTTTTATGACTTGGACCATTCCCAAGCCTCCTCGTCCGCCCTAAATTTATTCTTAATAAAGCGAACAGAGGCTGGACTGTGTATTTTTGATATCTTTCGCTTTGCGATGAAAGCGCCCGTTCTCCGGTGTTTTTGGTCAGGGTAGTAAGCCAGGGGTAAGTGGCTCTTGATCACGTATCGAGGATTGGTCCCCGGGTGAGGATCGGTGGCGAAATATTTGGACCAATTTGCGAGCAGCGTTTTATTTTGTTTGACCCTTTAAATGGTTTTCTTATGTTACTTTGAGGGCATCAAAGTGTGTAGATATTGTATACCCATATAGGTATTACTAGTTCCATCGGTACCGGCCTAAGTATATTTTGTGAGCAGAATTGAAGACGTAATCATAGTTTTTAAGATGTGTAGTAATAGATGGGGTGCGACTACAAGGGAGCATTTAGTGTTTACGGTTATAATTGTAACGTGTTAGGGTCTTTTAATTTTGCGCAGATTTTAGGTTATTTTTTTAAGGGTTGGACTATTTTTTTTATCAATGTAATGATGTACTAAGTTTTAATATAACTTGTACACTTATAGATACTTGGGATAGATAGTGATGATTGAGATTTTGAAAACTAGATAAGTGCCACATCTTA
The DNA here is from genome assembly GCA_907269065.1 of Crocallis elinguaria. Lineage (NCBI taxonomy): Eukaryota > Metazoa > Arthropoda > Insecta > Lepidoptera > Geometridae > Crocallis > Crocallis elinguaria. The sequence continues at coordinate 717,702 of OU026079.1, read as the reverse complement.
ACTGCAGATTGCTGTTTTGACGTGGCATTTTTGTTTGTATATTGGGTTAGCATCGACCTGATCTTAAGTGAGCATGTGGTGTAAAATGGTAAATACAAAAACGATAACAGCCGGAACACACTGCACCTACGTGACATATTTTCATGGTAAACGCGGTTGCTAGCTAGACGAATACTATAATAAAAAGTTCTACCACCATGCTAGTGTATGGAGATTACGTATAATTGCATCATTAAGATGTTTTTCTTCACTGAAAGCTCGTTGCAGGTTTCGAACCCTAGACCTAAAGATCGGCGAGCGACCTCCCTATCACTGAACTATAATAATACTTATCATCACTTTTGAGGAATTTGTGTAAGTACTGAAATCTTCACTATTTATCCTGTGCAAATATATGTTTAACCAAGTAGGCACAACTCGGTGCCTACAACTGCTTATCTACTAATAGACTATTATCAACCTTTAGTACCAATCTACAAGTTCTTCGTATTTCTCAAAGAGAATAAATTGGAGCGATAGAATAACATCGCAAGCGTAAGTACCTCTCCACCACATACCCTCGAGAAAATCCTTTCATTTCGCGAAACCCTAGTCGAGCGGGCCTTAGATAAAACTTCAAATATATCTCGGTAAGTGGTCGAGATAAAAGGAAATCTTGGAACACAAGATGGCTGGGCGGAGCGTGACTTGGGCGGGCGGTGGCTGGGCGGGGCCTCTAGAATTGTGTCAAGGAGCACTTCACTCCAAAAGCACTTAAGCTTGGAGAGCTGAGCACAGTAATGGATGGACTAGATATATTTTAGATGGCTGGTTTTAGCGGGTAATTTTATAAAGGTAATAAAAAGAACGCCTGTGTCAGGCGAAATTGGACAAAATGGAAATTAGTTTTCAGGTTGCAGACGCCGCCAAAGTTTGCTGGAGAAGCTTCAGCTAGATCTCTTAAGTTTTGAAATGCTTTCAAAGTTTGTGAGGTTGATAAAAGTAATTTTAGATTTTGACAGGAGATTGGGTTTTGCTTTCAAGTTAGGGTACCTTAAAGTCAACAGCACACAGTGCCATTGTGTGCTGTTTTAAATAAAAAATAATAATTTTAGGTAATCGTGTATAATGCTAACTAGAACTATACAATTGTTATTACTCTAGATAGTACCCATCACTTGTAGTAAGTACATTTTCAATGTTAATTCCAAATAGAAACTTTCAGCTTGAAGGTAAAAATTGTGAGCAATTGGTACCAATTCTCCTAAGATTGGCTCTTCACCCCTTACTTTGGCATTGCACAAGCATATTATCACAAAGTAAATTGATGAGTTATACCAACAATCCCCAGGGGCAGTATTTAGGATAACGCACTAATATTATTAGCACGTAAGTGTTATGGAAACAGAAAAAATTGCAAATCATTCGTTTTTTGAACTTTTTTTTTTTTTTTTTTTTTTATGTTATTAGGTAACGAGACGAGCTGGTCGTTTGCCTGATGGTAAGCATAACGCCGGCCCATAACGATTGCAGTGCCACCCAGAACTTTGAAACACAAAGGCCTGCGCGGCACTGCAGTGCGCTCGTTACCCTGAGACATTAGGAACTGCACATATATACGAAACCTAACCCAAGACTAAATAGTCTTGGCTTAGTTTTTAAGCTTAGCTCAATTGCTCTTACGTAGTAAGACTGTACTATCATAGGTACCTTGGGAGGTTAAGGAATACCATCCAGATTACACATTAACCTAAAATGGCCATCAAGATTTCCTAGATACGAACTCCTAGTTGAGATATCTCATGTTGGTAAGAAATTTGTTCTATGTAAATAATAATTGGATGTTATTAATTTTTAAAGTACTTAGTGGCTCAGTTGTCATGACAATCAGCTTGATCTATCAGTGAAGGAAAACATCATGATGTACTGAAAGTTTATGTTCCTTCATAGAAGTATAAAAAGTGGGTAGGTATAACGAGTATCAACAACCGCGTTTGTTTTCCTACCAGTAAAATATGTACACCATTACAATATTTCCAGTAATTTCGCGAGGCAATAATGTCCCCCGAGAGCTGTAATTCTTTCAATTTCATCATGTATATTTAAATGAGGTTTGTATTACAGAGTGTCTGTCGACTGGGACGGTTTAATATGTAAGGAACAGTCTTATTATCTTGTTGGGGTGTGGTTCCGTTTTATCACGGTGTTTTGGAGAATGACGTACCTACGTCATTCTACAAAACTGAAATTAAACCAAGCCTAATGTTTTAAAGGCTTTACACTGACAGGTTTTATGTGACTGTTTATACTTATGTGTATTATAAAGTTTAGTATTCACAAACAAACGGATCTATTATCTTTAACTTAAAATTAAAAAAAGAAACTTTTTATATGATTTAGTTAGCATTAGTCTTAAATTGGAAAACATTTCACTTAAAATATGTCTTGTTAAGTTAATATTTGTTGTACCTGCGTCTTTTAGATTGCATAGTTAGTCTTGGCCACTCTTACCTATAGGTATGGTAAGACTACTATCATAGGTAGGTACCCGCCTATCTCACCGAATGATAAATAAGACATTTGTCGAAATTAATGATAATACTTTAATTAAACAAATAAAAAAACGTAAAATCAACATTAAGATAAAAAAGACTATAAAATCGGTACGTCGTACTACCGCCAACGCGAACGCACTGAGAACAGTGTCGCGGTAGATTTTTCCAATTTCGCCTCCGGCGACGTGTCGAGAAAAATCCTCTTTTGATTTATATTTTAATTCGCCACCTCATTTCAATTTATGAAACGCGGCTTTGTATCGGCATTTGTACCTGTCGAGTCACTCTACATGCTAATGTCTTACCTAATCGCATTGACGAACGAAGGCTCAGGGAAGGCTTTTATTTGAGAAATTTGGAGATGACATGTCATTTCTTCACAGATAAAATTACAAACTGTTCGAAATGTCAGAAATTAAATAAATGTTCCTACCTAAATCATAGGAGGTTGTGTAACACAACACAAAATAGGTAGGTTATATATTGTATCATCCCAAAAATAGTTAGATACTTAACGGTAATATTTATTACGTTACTTGAGTGGAATCCATCAGGGAAACTCCCCGTTCATCTCGTTACCCAACGTTATATTAGGTAGGTACAATAGGTACATACTATAGGCATATAAAAAGTAAGTACTTATGTAAAATATTATCAATCTTGCTTTTAAAATGCTAACACCAATGTTAGAAGCCATTGCATTTTCTGCCAAAAACACCGTGGTCCCCTCATCGTCTACTTAAAATCACTTCAAAAGATTAAGTTCAGTGGTTATTTTCTAGAACAATATCCTGCAAGGGACGGTTGCAAGATGGCGCCGGCAAAAAGCGCGCGAAGTAACAGATGATCTTCATTTGAATATTTTGGAGGGACACCGGGGAACTGCGAAAACTCACTGGCTGGTTTTAAACATTTTTTTTTGTTTACCTGATCTTAAGTTTAGAAAAACCTTATTACATATCTGTGAGAAAAACATAGTACTGGAACCTTAGGTAGTAAAGCATTTTCTAGTGCTCAGTTGGCTAGCTATTTTAAATTATAATATTTTATTTTAGCTACTTTAGCTACTTTAGCAGTAACGTGCAAGCATTACTGTGTTCCGGTTTGATGAGCAAAGTAGCCAGTGAAATTACTGGGCTTATGAGACTTAATACTAATAATGTCTCAGGGTAACGACCTTTGTGTCTTTGTGTTTCAAAGTTCTGAGTGGCACTGCAACTGTTATGGGCCGGCGTTATGCTTACCATCAGGCAAACGACCAGCTCGTCTCGTTACCAAGAACATAAAAAAAAATAGCGATCGCTTCGAAGTGAATGCCGTTTGCACATGCCCTCTAGTTAGAAATTTATTTGGATTCTAAAATATCCCAAACATAAAAATAGTCCATCCATAACCCACCCGTGTGAGTCGCAAATGAGATGCAGGACAGTCAATATCTGGGATCAAAGCGGCGCCGCCACGGCACTTAGCGACAATATTAGTGCAGGTCGAACTCTCACCTCTCTTTGGAAGCACGGGAAACGCTATTAAAATGAGTATTTTCTTATATACCAACTAGCTGCTGCCCGCGGTTTCACCCGCGCGGAGATATTAGATTTCATGGGTTTTATTTTTTGCGCGGAACCCTAATTATTTTTCTTAAAATTGCCTAAGTTACTGCTTGTAACATCAGCTATATGCCAGTGAAAGTATCGTCAAAATCGGTCCAGCCGTTTCGAAGATTACCCGGAACAATTAGACAGACAGACAGATTTGTTGTAGGTACCGTATATACTTTCATATGCATTTAGTAAAAATCTGTTATTTTGATATTACAAACAGACACTTCAATTTTATTTACTTGTATAGATAGCACCTATGTACTTAATAGTTTTTTTTAGATCGATGATGGCTCGGTTGTAGTGACGTCAGCCACCGATCTGTAGGTCGATGGTTCGCATCCCTATGGGGCAGCTTAGACCCTCATACAAACGTACGTGTGCTTTAGCATCTGGTGCCCCTTAGGGCTCCCCTGGCTACCTACCTCTCTCAAGTTGAGAACCTGTACTAATCTATAGGTTTAGGATATTCACGATCTTCGACCATATTGTCGCTAGATTCCAGTATTGTCTACATGTATTAATTGTGTTCTTTCGTACTCAGATAACTTTAGAGTGCTCTTTCCAGGAAGAGGAGTGTAGTGCAGTACCGTGCAGTCACTCGAAGCTACCATATCACCCACTTCATTAGCGTTAAACCGCTTCAAAGTGACCATCATTCAAATACCATACTTGTATCGTCACAGAGAAAACTCCATGTAGTATATGAACCTACCTATTTATATATCAGCAATTTAGGATAATGAAATAAAACAAAAGAATAAAGGAAAAAAAACACGTTTATAATAAAAAAGCAAATAGTTGTAACAAAGTCTGACTTTACCTGGGGAAAGAGAACAAACTATCATGGAACTATTAAACTATGGGATGATATTCTGTAAAAAAGACAGTCGACCCACGCCTGCGGTGCCGCAACATATATGAGACTGACATGCAGAAACTAGTCGTCTTAAAGTAACAACCAAAGGTACGTCCTAAAGAAAATCAAAAGATTTGTGTTCAATAAGCAATATTTTTAGAATCGTAAACAATATGCATGTGTGAATCAATAATAATAAAAAAAAAATGAGTACAGAAATAATATCTCTAGCTTAACTATTTAAATGTAGCAAAACATGGAACACTCTCAGAAAAAAAAAGCACTTAAACATTAAAAACGATAACGCTTTACAAAGGTAGATAAAAAAGTTGCAAAATATTATTTGAAAAAAAAAGTTATATAAAAAAAATTGGTTTCGCCCTTTCGGCAGTTGCTGACTGCTGTGAATGAAAAAACAAAAACAAAAAACTTAGAATACGCTATTTACACTTGTGGATGGTTGAATCTTAATTCATTATCGCTTTAACTTAAAACAGGATCGTCTTAATCTCCCACATAACAACAACATAGTTATAAAGTAAACTGAAACACCTCTGGAAAGCCCTAAAATATCATTATACAGCTTAAGGAATTACTGAAACATGTAGGAAAATATTATTATACACCTCAACTATAATTAACCAAGTAAGAAAACATTCTGCACAAATGTTAACCTACGGGCTAATGTGCAGGTGAACAAGAAATCTAAAATACTAATCATATGTATGTACGTTATTATGTAAATAAAACATTGTGCCAAAATATAACATTGAAATAAAGTAAATGCCGCTTACGATGCATGCGGCTATTCTTGTCTTTGTCAGTACTGTAGTCTCATCTGAAACAATGTAGTTCTATGAGAGAAACCGATACGCAATCCTGCAAAGCTAAGTAGTTGGGGAAATCACTGAAAATGTTCAGTTAGTAAAGAAAAATCATTTAAAAACACTTTTCCACCATAACATTGCTTCGTCACCAGGTTTACACATAATACCAGTCGAAACAATTTTCTATAATGATCATTTTCCTCATTACTGTAATTATTGAAGATTTTTCTGAGCAAACTACAACTTCGCTGTACGGACTTAAGGCGCTCTCTGAAGCAAAACGATCTGTTTTTCGTCCCACAAACATTCGTTCCCATACATGTCACCAGCAAAAAAAATACAGTAGTATAGCCAAGTGTTTATATAAGAAAAGACTTATCTACAAAATATTAAAAAAAAGACCCTGAATGACTCTAAACGCTCAATATTTTAAGAGACAACAACCATATTTTTGTAACCAAAAGAGAAGAAATTTAATCATATAAAGACATAATAAAAATGTTTAAAATTAATGGGGTCTCACTATCTAAATTAAATAAAAACTACAAAATAACATTCAACTAGAAGTAAACGCATCGCCATTTTCAATCTTAATTCTTTACAAAAGGATTATACCTAAAGATGGCTTATTACAGCCCCTTTAGACAGTCATTCAGTCACAATTAACACAGTGAGCTAATTCGATGAGTAATCAAATCTAGTTTTATAAAAAATTGAGAAGACTTACGTACGTTTTATAGTCGACTTTACTAAGTGCATTTCATCGATGATTTTGCTGAGGGGCATGTTGTAATAAGCGCCTACGCTGGGCGCACCTCGCGCGGAGGCGCGGCAGCGGCGCGGCCAGGCGCGGCCGGGCGCGCGGCCGGGCGGCGTCGCGCGACGTCGGCGGCCGCCGCTCCCGGCACCGCTGCTCCTGCTGCTCCTGCTGCGCGCATCGTCTGCAATACACGAGAACAGTCTAAAACTAAATGTAATATTCTGTAGTAATAGTACTACAGAATATTACATAAAATAATATTACATTTAGTTACATTTTCAACTACAGAACGCGGAACGAATCCGAGTCAGATATATAGTTATGATACAACAGAATAGAATAAAACCGTAGTTCATGTGGTGTGGTTCGTCTTGAACGCTCGGAGAGCCTGTGTTCCGGTCGGCCTAAATCTTTTGGGTGTACATTGAATAAAAAAGACATAAGTAGGTTCCTAATGATGCGCTGCCTATATAACAATTGAGTAACAGACTTGAACCTATTTTAGCAACGAACTACGCTTGTTACAGTGTTTTACTTCGCCACTCGTGATTAGTTAGCCTAAGCAGAGGTTCGTACTGTGTGTTTAAAAAAAACCAAGAGACATCTAATCTAACAATACCGAACAATTCCTAAACGGCTCTAACGATTTTGATGAAATAGTTGTTTTTCAAGTAAAACAACAATTATACAAATAAATATATAATTTCAATAAAAATATCGAGCGAAGCTTCTGTTCCATTAATAGCTTCAAAAGTGAGCTCCACGTGGCGCAGCATTTACAAGAACAAAAGAAATGCCTACACAATAGATAACTACTACTTACCTACGCATAAGTTTGAATTTGTAGTTTTTATTAATTTGAGGAATTAGCTGTGGCTGTCGAATAAATAAATAAAAAAAACCCTTGAGAAAAGACTATATAACAGTGACTTGTCGCTATCACACGTGCATAAATGAAAATAAGTTTGTCAACTCACCATGCGGCAGCAGGCGCGGCACATGGACGTGCCCTGGCTCACTGCGGAAAAAATATATTGTTACAAATAATATATTAGAGTAGCTTTTCCTTAAAAGCGACCAATTGATCTGCTATACTGATAAGAGACACGTATAATCTAAAGCGCATAATCTCAATCTATCTGCATTAACACTTGCCATCAGGCGAGATCGTGGTCATGCTAGGTACTACAATCAGTTGTGGAAAAACATGTTTAGCTAATGTACCTGGTTAGTACCAGCCAGAAAGATCGCTAGCTGACTGCTGGTATTAACCACGTTACAATATAAAAGAAACCCTAATTACTATCAGAAATCCTACGTTGATAATAAAGAGTAAATTATTAATTTAACCTGACTCAGCTAATCCGAGTCGTATGTACCTAACCACGTGCTTTTGTAGAATTAAAGGTTAATCAGGAAGAACACGTTTCAAAAGAATTAAGTTACATAAAACAAAACATTTGGGAAATGCGAGACTTTAAAATATTAAAATGTAAGCTATATATTTATACGGAATCAGTTCAGAAACAAAACCTAAAAACGACTATTATGCGGTGAATATAAAACCACGTGGTGGTCAAGAAACCACGTGGTTGTCAAGAAACCATGCGGTGGTCATGAAACCACGCGGTGGTCATGAAACCACGCGGTGAACATGAAACCACCCAATGATCATGAAACCACGTGGTGAACCCAAAATGGCAGCGGTCCTACGGCCTATACCTATCCCAGAGATTTCGTCACTAAACACCAAATAATACTAAACACGCTACAAAAATTATCTACGCCTCTTTAAAACAAAAGTAAAAAAAACAAGAAAATAAAAAAAAAGAAAATAAAAAAAACAAGAAAATAGGAAAACAAGAGATGAAAGTAAAGAAGTGTTAACTTACGCCCCACTGGTGTTGAATGCGTCGACTGACGAAGTGCGTGCGCTTTTATACCCACGAAATTGTTATGCAGAAGGGTGGCATTACCTTATTAACTTTTAATAAATTTGAAATTTAAACAATTTTGAAGACGGCCTTTGCAATTACTTAAGATATCCATACAGATATATAAAATTAAAGTGTCTGTTTGTAATATCAAAATAACAGCTTTTTACTAAATTTTTTTTACTGGCTAAATGCCTTTATTAACTAGTTAATACATAAATAAACACTACATCTAACCTAGCTAGCTACAAAAACAGTTGGATAATCTACAAGCCCTAGTAGGCCTATAGATAATCCAAATGTTTTACTAAATGCATATGAAAGTATATACGGTACCTATAACAAAACATCCATTTTTTAAATTTTTGTCTGTCTGTCTGTCTGTTTGTTCCGGGTAATCTCCGAAACGGCTGGTCCGATTTTGACGGGACTTTCACTGGCAGATAGCTGATGTTACAAGGAGTAACATAGGCTACTTTAATTTTAGAAAAATAATTAGGGTTCCGCGCAAAAAATAAAAACCATGTAATCCAAAATCTCCACGCGGGTGAAACCGCGGGGCAGCAGCTAGTTTTAAATATAGGTTGTAACCCATGCTTTCAATCATATGTATAGCTTACTTCTGTCTTGTTTACAGCGTGCGCCATGATTGTAGGGAGGTGGTAGGACTCGTACTACTGCGAGTGTCCGTCTGGGCACCACTGGTGCCATCGGTTTGCTCGTGTAGTCTGCCGCGAATATTTATTAGGATGTTTCTCGATGGCCACGTAGCAGTAATGTGCAAGGATTAGGTACTGTGTTCCAGATTGATGAGCAAAGTATTTAGTGATATTACTGGGCTTGTATAATATTTATAATTTCTAAGTATGTCTTGTGTGTGTATTCCAAATTTTATACTACTACTACGACGACTACTAAACTTTAAATTGTTAGTTGTTAGCATTAGAATCATTGTAAAAAACTACTTTTTTTAAAAAGAATGCCGTGACGAGTTTCTTGCCCTTCTTGCTCGGCCTATACCAATTTGGAACGCGAACGGTGGGTTTCTGGAAGGTTCGTTGACTTTGAGCACGAATTGGGTCTGTTGGTGTCTTTGTCATTTATTATGTTCTGATAAAGACAGCATTAGTTTTAGTCTGTGATTCGGGTAGATGAATGTTGCAGAGGCCCGCTGTTAGAGTCATTTTAACTTTCATAAGTGCTCCTTTGGGGCCTATTTGAATAAAGACTTTTGAATTTGAATTTGAATTTGAATATATTTTGTTTCTATTAATTTACAAAGTAGTAAAGTTTGCAAGTTTTTTGTTTGTTTGTTACCGGTAATCTCTGGAACAGCGGGTCCGATTCTAAAAATTCTTTCACTAATAGGAAGCTGCATTATCCCTAAGTGCTATATGCTAGATTGTATATTGATACAGACGCTTGTACTGTACCGCAGCCGCAATGAGAGGACCAAGAGAGGACTGATAGAAGTAGGGAAGCCGAAAGAAAAGTCAGACGTTTTAAAATTTGAATTTAGATTTGTGAATGGACAGTCTGAATGAGAAAAGAGGTGAAATAATGACGAAGAAGGATGACATCGTTACAGTACCAAATAAAATTAATAAATAAAAAACTAAGTTGCTTGGGGTCGGACCTTCTTTTTGCTCCCTCCTCCCCTGTATAGTAGGCAAGTTCGAATATTACGAGTAGCGCAATATCGACATATATAACAATGTTAGACACAACACGGGAAAAGCAAAACAACAAGTTGATGTAACAAAAGTGACATAAAAAACACGACTGCCCTAGTCAGTGTCACGTGGGATGATGTAAGGATTCTAACGATACCACCATACATCATATTCATATTCATTTATTTTGCATAACTAAGCGTATGTACAAAGGTATTATTCTACTTATATGAGATCTTTTGACTTAGGCTGAGATTCAGAGACGAATCTAAGCGTGGACTCACGCTTCCATACGTCAAAATTCTATACAGTTTTGACATATGGAAGCCAAAGTCTACGCTCAGAATCGTCTCTGAATCTTAGCCTTAGTTGCCCTTTTCAGACATCGCAAATAATGTTATGGCGACAGCTAAAGATTAAAAATAAAAAAAAAATACACATAGGTACTTTAAAAATAAATTCTTATAAACAAAATTAAAGTTAAATGCCACATCTGTCCAGGCATTTAAAAGTTATGGTGGAATAAAGAAACTCACAAACACACATGAACCGTAATAAAAACATTACACTCTTTTTTGGTGCAGTTGTGTAAAAGCACTATATTCTGTGCTATAACTTTAATGTTTGTATAGTTATTTTTCAGGACATGAAATAAGCAATTTAGTTTGTTAATTGTGTAGCATGTTTTTAATTATTAAAAAGTAATTTTTTGGATGGATCCATATCGTATGCGTTGTGTCCTGCCGAGCGGGCGTGTTGTCGACCGCGGAACTTCTAGAACCTTCCATGGATGCTCAGAAAGTTCTACGACAATAATTATGTGTTATTAGAACATGATGATGTGATGACGGTATCTGACGGATGGACGGTGGTAGTGATAGCCGTTGATACGAATGACAAACATTCGAATCCTAGTACAAAATTATAAATGCGAAAGTTTGTGTGTGTGTATGTTTGTTACCACGTATCTATATTATAAATAATAATACTTATTTATAATATCGGGTGCTCATCGCTCAATAATAATCACGGTAAATATCCCGTTATAATGTGTGAATTGGAATACTTATTTGTTTTAAAATATAAAGTGAGAATCTGTTATTGGCAATATGTACAAGCAAAAATGTTTTAGTTTATAGTGATTACCTAAGTGCTGTTGATTCTGTGACTAATAAATAAAAAAAAAATCTCCTTAACTACTGAACCAATTTTGATTAAATTTGGAATGTAGATAGTTTAGGTTCCGGAATAACACATATGCTTTAATAATAAATACCACGCAGCGAATCCTCGGGCGGAAGCTAGTTATGAGGTTGAGGTTTCCCGGTGAAGGAAAACATCGCTACGCCATCACAGCACGGTGGTAGGGCAGTTTCTGTTGATCGCCTGGATAGTTACCACCCTCCAAGATGCAAATCGATCGACAAACACCTATTCACTAGAACTGTGTCGCAAGTGGTATAGACACACACGCAGACACAACACAAACATGCAAGGCCCTAGAACAAACAATAAGTTCACAGCACAAAGTTAGCTTCGGCCGGGGTTAGAACCCGCAGCTCCTCAATTTGCAGGCAAGTACCAACTTAGCCACGAAGGTGTTCTGACACTGTTGAGTTCTCATTCCAGATTTTGCGGATTTTTCACCATCGACCATAACATCAGGTGAGATAAAATTATCAAACGCTCACCAAGTGGTAGGAGTTAGGACTAATTAATTTTGCGCTGAGTGTCCATCTGGGTGGGCACCACCGCTTTGCTCGTATAATCCGCCGCCAAGCAGTAATATGCAAGTATTACTATTATGTTCCGGTTTGATGGGCAAATTAGTAGTCAGTGGAATTACTGGGGTACCTAATGTCTCTGGGTATAACGTGCAGCGCAGGCCTTCGTGTTTCAATGTTATTAGTCACACTGCAATTCTTATGGGCTAGCGTTAGACTTACCATCAGGCAAACAATCAACTCGTCTCATTTTCCAATAGTATAAAAAAACCTATCAAAAAATTTATTTTTATCCCCCGTCGCCTACAGAGGGGTGCTTTCTGTGTATCTATCTGTGCGTCGAAGCTCCCAAACGGACGAACAAATTATTTTTATGTTTGCTATGCTATGACTTAAAAATAATCTATTCTGCCGTTTGATCATTAGGTATCAGGTCTTTTTTGGCAGTTTTTTAAATATTGATCATAAAGCAACATAGGTATTTACCTACGCACAAACTAGTTAGATAACATAACATCGTGACAAAATACACTACGTAAATACAGTTCGCCATTTTGGCGAGCTGGCTCAGTAAATTTAATAATCCCGGGGCCCTGAGAAAGACAAATGTCCACCCTCCACCCTGGGAAATATTACATAAGAATCGGGGAAATGAGGAGCAGGGTAGGCGGGGTAACGGGGGCGTGGCGACGCCCCGCCCAGCCCCGTAGTGGGGCGTGCTCGCAAGCCTTTTTGCACCAACTGTTCCCGTAATGACATCCTCCATTTTCTCCAGCGTCTATGTACTTATGTACCTGTGACGCTATAAAGAAAAGTAATTTAAAGCTGTGGTTGAGGATAAAATAGTGTTTCATTAAAGTTGAACACATTTACATAATGAAATGTTGTTTTGTTTCTGTTTGGACGGGTCGAGTTATTAGGAAAGTTTTGCTGCGGGAAAGTGTATTTAATTAAGTAAGCATTAGGCATATAAATAACTGTGACCGTACATCCGGTGGGCTCTGAGCAATATTTCTGCAAAAAACTCAACTATTATGAATACTAGCCCGCGGTGTAACATCTACACAACACCTACATCTATATATCTTTTAGCTAGGAATAAACCTGAATATCCGGTCCTATCCCACTTAATATTATTACTGCAAAAGTTTGTGTCAATGTTTGTTATCACGTAGCAACTATACCTAAACCGATTTTGATGAAATTTGGAATAGATAGCTTAGCTTCTGGAATAACACATAAGCTATAGGTAAAGATATATACCATGCGGGCGAAGCCGCGGACAGAAGCTAGTTTACTAGCTTTTACCAGTGCGTGTTTCCGTATTAAAAAGTAGCCTATGTTTGCTACGCCTTCCGAAACATAAATGTAAACTTGTTACTTTTCACCTATATGAAACGACTCACCGACCATTCAGTACATATAAAATTCAATTCATATATACAACGATGGTCCATAAACTATAATATGGAAAAAGAAGTTGCTTCAAATATTACAAAAAATACGTATATGACGGGGCGGCGAGTCCAGGGGTCTTTTTAAAAACGGTGACGTCACCACCGGTGACGTCAACATCTTCAGCATCATGGTGACCGCTCACCCCTCGTAGAAAGAAAACACGAAGTAGCTCCATTTTATCTCAACCATTTATTTCGGCAAGGTTATATGGGAGATCTGAACGGTCCGACGGTAGGCGCAACACTGCTTTCACAACAGTCGGTCGCTCGTATTTATAGCAAAACAGATTGTGACAAAGAATCTTTATAAAACTTGTTAGATCTTGTCATTCTACTTTAGATTTTAATCTTCAATTGAAATTCATTACTTTTTATTAACATGGGGCCCAGGAGAGCACTCATGATAGTTAAAATAAATGACTCTAGGCGCCCATTCCAAGTAATAGGCCGTACAAGAAGAACGGGCAAGAAACTTGTCGGCAATCTTTTAAAAAATTGTGTTTACAGTGAATTTGTTCAGTTTAACAATCATTTGTCTAGTTTTAACAATTCAATGAGTAATTAATGGTTCACAAACATTAATTAGCTAATCAAAGTTTAAGTGAAATTATTAACAATCCAATGAGTAATTTATGGTTCTAAACGCTAATTATTAAACCAAAGTTAACATGTTTTGATTGTTGTCATTTTACACCGTCCATGAAGCTCGCCTGTGACGTCATTGCTCCGATACGGCCATTCTGATAGATGGTGCGTGCTCTGCACCAGTCCAGTTGTGTTCTGAAACAATGAGACGTTTTCTTCTGAGTTTGGTATCTGTAAGCAACCACAGTTGCTTGTAGTTAAGTTTGCAAGAGTAATGCTTTGCATTCTTAAGAGAAAAGAAAAATTTTTTTTTTTGTTCTTTTTCTTTTCTTTCTCTTTTTCTTTTTGCTTTCTTTTCTTTGATCAATTATCTTTACAGTGAAGTTATCTAGTTTCGACAATCTAATGAGCAAACTATTTAGCTAACCAAAGTAGGTAAACATTTAGTTAATCAAAGTAGGTAAACATGTTATGTTTCCTATTGCCCTGCTCAACACTGTAGACGTAGCCCGCTTCGCGCCGACTCGGCGATTCTGACAGGTGGTGCGCGCTCTGCACCAGGCACGGTGTTTCTGAAAACTAGAAATTTGGTTTTGAGGTAGGTACCCGTACACCGGTACACTAGCTGTTAACTTTGTTTCTCATCACTGCATAAATTAAGCTACATTGCTTATTTTCCATATTGTCAAGATTTAACTTTATGTTAGAGTGAAACCATATTCATGTAACAAAATTATCAGCCAACTTTTAGTACCTTCTTAATAATATTCTGTAAACATAACAGTTCATATGCAAACATTCGTAGTTAAACGTAAATAAATTTGATGCTCAAGGGAATGTGAGCAGAGTGTGTATTTGTTTTTGCCAATGCTCCACGCATCATGGCATGAATAGATTTATTATAGGTTCAATGCAAATGCTCCACGCATCATTGCATGAATAGATTTATTATAGGTTCAATGCAAATGCTCCACGCAACATTGCATGATTTTTAAATTCTCGTAGACATGGAGACTGGGAGACAGGGATGTTGCTGTGGTCTGGGCGGTCTTGTACGCCGTGGTCCACAGAGGCTCTAAAGGAAATGGGATACAGGTCGATGCTGCGGTCTGGGCCTTATTGTTATGACCGTGGTCCGCAGAGGCTCTGAAAATGACGGGAATGGAGGGTACACAAGGAATAAAATAATTTAAAATGACGAATATAGAGGGTACACAAGGAATGAAATAATTTGTACAGTGTTACAGACGATTCAAAACTATTACGTTTTATAATTCAGATCCCGAATTGTTAACCGAATATCACTTATCCGTAACAGTCCCCGCGCTGTTGCTAACGCTGCGAATCTAGTTCAATGAAAGCTCAGTATCGTCAATGAATTTTGATAACTACCACATCGCGTATTTACGCGTACCGGAATAGAAAGAACTTAATGAACGCTAGTGCCACTAAGTTTTCAAACTAGCATACAAACAGGCACTTCGCCTTGAATAAATTGCACAAGATTCACAAAAATACCTCAAAGACAAATAATCAGCGATAATAATAATTAAGAATTGTGATGTCGATTAAAGACACTGCCATACTTGAAAAGATTTGGAGGCCTTTTTATTAAGTTGGGTTAGAATTACTAGGTATGGATTTTCGTAGATATCTCGTGGAAATCGCGTGACAATCTCATCGGATATCTCCGGATATCTCGTCGGATATCTCGTCGGACATCTCACGGATCACTCGCGGCCATCTCTTGGACTAACTCGCGGCCACCTCTTTGGATTAACTCACGGCTATCTCTTTGGATTAACTCGCGGCTACCTCTTGGATTAACTCACGGCTATCACTTGGATTGACTCACGGATCACTCGTGGATTGCCCGGGATAACTCGCGGATACCTCGGGATAACTCGCGGACAGCACACGGATAACTCGTAGATTTTTGGTATTTGTGGGTATCTCGTGAAAAACTTTTAAAAATAAAACTCAAGAAACTAAGAAATCTCGTGAAATTAGAAGTAATCTCTTGGATTATTTGTAAGTTGTAAGTTGCGTTTATGCGCATGCAAGTCTAAAGTTAAAATATGGTAGAAAAAGTTACGATTCACCTGTATTCTGATGTCATGAGTCCATCGCCTTTTTCTTGGTTTGGTTGCACGTGTTGACCCGTTCGTGTAGATACCACGGACGCGGCTGGTGTGTCAGCATAATCTTCAGGAGCTGGTAGTGATGGGTCATCTCTCGCCAATACGGTGGTGTGTCAGCATAATCTTCAGGAGCTGGTAGTGATGGGTCATCTCTCGCCAATACGGTGGTGTGTCAGCATAATCTTCAGGAGCTGGTAGTGATGGGTCATCTCTCGCCAATACGGTGGTGTGTCAGCATAATCTTCAGGAGCTGGTGTCCGATGTGGGGACCTCTGCTGCGACTGGGCTCGGCTGCATTGCCCATTTGTGCTGGTCCTTCAGGTGACAAGCGGGTGAGAAGGCTAGGATTGGAAAGCTAGGTTGTTCCGTTCCAATCCCACTTCTGATGACGGGGCGGCGAGTCCAGGGGTCTTTTTAAAAACGGTGACGTCACCACCGGTGACGTCAACATCTTCAGCATCATGGTGACCGCTCACCCCTCGTAGAAAGAAAACACGAAGTAGCTCCATTTTATCTCAACCATTTATTTCGGCAAGGTTATATGGGAGATCTGAACGGTCCGACGGTAGGCGCAACACTGCTTTTTCCAACAGTCGGTCGCTCGTATTTATAGCAAAACAGATTGTGACAAAGAATCTTTATAAAACTTGTTAGATCTTGTCATTCTACTTTAGATTTTAATCTTCAATTGAAATTCATTACTTTTTATTAACATGGGGCCCAGGAGAGCACTCATGATAGTTAAAATAAATGACTCTAGGCGCCCATTCCAAGTAATAGGCCGTACAAGAAGAACGGGCAAGAAACTTGTCGGCAATCTTTTAAAAAATTGTGTTTACAGTGAATTTGTTCAGTTTAACAATCATTTGTCTAGTTTTAACAATTCAATGAGTAATTAATGGTTCACAAACATTAATTAGCTAATCAAAGTTTAAGTGAAATTATTAACAATCCAATGAGTAATTTATGGTTCTAAACGCTAATTATTAAACCAAAGTTAACATGTTTTGATTGTTGTCATTTTACACCGTCCATGAAGCTCGCCTGTGACGTCATTGCTCCGATATATATTATCACTGCACAGTAGCAATAAAATTCCATGGCAACTTCTTTCTCCGTCTATTCATGCTAATGGTATTTTCGCATAAAAAGTCGTCAACCTCCTAAAATACCAGAGAGCATTGTCGCGTTTAATGCTATTCTACCTAATTGTCCTCGAGAAAGAAAGGTTTGTAAAAATCCTAAACAAATTAAAGTTTCCCGCCATGTCGAGACAAAAGCAGGACGGGGAAAATGCTAATTTTTCAAACAACTAAACATTTCTTTTCTGAGCGGTTTAAAATATGCAAATGGGTACGATGCAGAGAAAAAAGTATGTTTACGTTGAGGTGAATCTACTGCTTCTGATGCTTATTTATTTATGTAATAAAAACAGAAGTAAGTCCTTGACCATTTGTAAGAAAACATTAACAACATCTTTATGATACTTTTGGGCCAATTTTTAAAATACATGTAAATGTATTATATATACTGGTTAATAATAACAAAGAAACATTTATAAGTACCTATTAATAGTAATAGTTATTATCCTAAATTCTTAGGTTTACCCTTTTTTACTTTACCTATTCGTATTTAACCAATTTTTCACGATTTGACACCATGCAATAAGGCTAATCAGATTTTAAATTTCTATAGTATTTTGACATATGGAACCATAATTTCACTTTTAAACTGGTCTTTGAATCGTACCTACTTATTGCAGTAAGTACCTACTATAATAAGCAAGTTTTAATTGGATTAGTACGTAAAAGTATCGATATAAAAGTCAGTCAGTCCGGATGTCAACCAACTACTTTAAAACAATTTGTAATTTTTTTCTCATTAGTCTACTTTGTTAGTATTTATATCTACTATTTAATACTAGTGACCTGACATACGAGCATACAGGGTGTGGCGGAAAGAGCGGATAACCCTTTACCAGCGGATGGTGTTGGCTGTTCAGAAAATCAAAAATTATGTTTCGTAAAAATCGTATGGTTTTCAGGTTTTTGAACATTTTATATAAAATTAAGTTAAGTTACACTTAAAATTTGTGCTTAAACTTAGTTAACACTTCACTGAACAGAAAGTTAACCTGTGGCACAAAAATGAAAGTTTACGTTTGATAGCACGTTTATCCAAAAATACAACAATTCAAAAAATACACTAAGTACCTACTAAAATTCCTTTTTTTTTTTTTCCTTCCTTTTTCCTTTTTTTTTTGTGCCAGGACGTCAATTTAAAAAACAATTACAATATGTCCAAAAACTCAAAAACTATATGTGACTTTTACTGCACATAATTTTTGTTTTTCGGCACAGGCGTTGATGTCTCCAACCCCCTGGTAAAAAGTTATTATCTCTCCTCTTTACGCCACATCATGTATAATATTTTCGTCACAAAATAGTTAAATGGTGATAAAAGTAAAGCAACACCATCAAAACACACCCTTAAAGTACCCTTATTTGTATTTCACAAACTCAGCTCAATTTTAATCCCCACAAAAAGGAAAACATCCAGTAAATTTCCAAAAAAGGTGCCTTTTCTCAGGAAAAAGGACAATCTCCGCCTTCTTCCTGTTCATTGTTTTAGATACACGCACATATTTTATTTACTAAGTGGCTGCTTTGAATAAAAATGCTGTTCTGTAGCGGTGCCGTTAAAAAGTACAAAATGGGCTCCTTTAGATTTATGAGGACGGTATCACGGTACCCGCCGAGATAACAATTGTACGGGAGTGCGTAGTTAAAATGATATAGGTGTTCTATTGTGAGTCGTCTGTGAGAAAAATTTGTACGGGCTTTAATACATTTCATTCCATCCGGGTGAGCGCCCTGCGCAGTGGATGTAGACCGCCGTGAAGTTGCCTATTTAAAGGCAGTTCCTCGATATGTAAGCGTTTGACAACTATGAAGTCTCCTCTGAAGTGATCGAAGACTAGAATAGCTGGCTGCTGGACCATGCACTGTTAGACATCCAGAGTGCAACAGATATTTGTCTTGGGTAGCAGCTAGTCCAGGGAGCAGTATAAAACGCTCCACGTTACAGTTGTGTACCGATGTTTTCTTTCACTGAAAACTAAAGCTCTTTGTAAGATTTACCCACCGCACTGAGCCATTGTTGCATCACTTATCGTTTCTATTACAGTCACTCATCAGCGTGCTCTGTAGCTTGTAGCTCTCTCTTATAATTTCCAGATTATATTATTAAAAATAATCTAATGACATGTTAAAATCCATCAAACCGTTTAGGCTACACAGCGTGCTAAAGAGATTCTGATATATATTTACACTCGAAATACATGACCCTACTTTCATTCAGCAGTTAGGTAAAAATATCTTGCAATTTGTGCTACAATTTCCCGATACGGGCCCACATTGTTCCGTTGGATCCTTATACAGCCTCCCAGGAATGTGGTCATTGCGCAATGAAGCCACGAGATAGGTGGTATGGGTTGTATGGACTAGATGTAGTGTGATCACGAGCACTGGATCGGTGGAGTAGTGGTTCTCAGCAGTTATTGCACAGTGGGCTTGTGCCTAGGTAAGTGGCAAAAATTAATTCTCAAAGTAGATAACAATACAATAGAATAACTCTTTATTGCACTCCAAGATGTACAAGTAATAAATAGATAAAACAATGGTTACAGTAAAGGTACAATGAGCGGCCTTATTGCTAAACAGCAATCTCTTACAGGTAACCTTTGGATGAAGAGAATTGCATGAAAAAAGAAACATTTTGGGCTAGTAGTGTTTTGTTATAAACCAAAAATATACTCTACGAATCTTTAAAGAACCTTACAAAATAAGTGTAGCAAAACCTCTTAAATAGAAGAAAAACAAATTCGTCAGGAACGATTACGATTATCTATACTCTATACAAATAAATAAAATTGAAGTGTCTGTTAGTAATATCAAAATAACAACTTTTAACTAAATGCATATGAAAGTATATACGGTACCAATAACAAAACAACCATTTTTAAAAATTTTGTCTGTCTGTCTGTCTGTATGATTGTTCCAGGTAATCTCCGAAACGGCTGGGCCGATTTTGATAGGACTTTCACTGGAAGATAGCTGATGTTACAAGGAGTGACTTAGGCTACTTTATTTTAGAAAAAGAATTAGGGTTCCGCGCAAAAAAATAAAAACCATGAAATCCAATATCTCTCCGCGGGTGAAACCGCGGGCAGCAGCTAGTTTGGAATAAAAAGCAATAAACGAGCAATTTGTTTTACTCCTACACAAAAAACATTACTTTATCGGTTTTAAAAATAATAAAATATTATCCATAGAAAGCATTGTCCAGTTTATTCCGCGCCGGCACTATGCACTGCATTGTTCGCGTTATTCCCATTTAAACACCGTTTTGCATACAATAAAGCATATTTTTGTCTACAAGTGATCTCCGCGCCACTGTGCGCGCATCGTGATCTACCGATAGGCGCTCGATAATCGCGCCACTGTGCAAACAGTCGCCGCGGCGCGCACGAGTTGCAAACTACTGTGCGGCGTATACAGCATGAGGTAATCTAGGTATACAAATAAATAAAATTGAAGTGTCTGTTTGTAATATCAAAATAACAGCTTTTTACTAAATGCATATGAAAGTATATACGGGACCTACAACAAAAACACAATCTTTAAAATTTTTGTCTGTCTGTCGGTCTGTAATCTCCGAAACGGCTAGACCGATTTTGACGGGACTTTCACTGGCAGATAGCTGATGTTATAAGGAGTAACTTAGACTAATTTTATTTTAGAAAAAGAATTAGGGTTTCGCACAAAAAAATAAACCGCGGTAGCGGCTAGCTAGGGGTAGGTACTGAACACAAAGATACGACCTATACCATAATGTGTATTTTTTTTAAACACTCATACCCCGCTCTAGGATGCCCTGTGTTGCAGGTGGCATGGACACACACAGATACACACACTATGCCAAAAATCACCTCTATCCGTTGCTCCGTTACTGCGTGAAATAAGGACAAACCAACAAACAAACTTTCGCATTTATAATATTAGTAGGATAGTAGGATTATTATCATTAAGTATATTACACTCGAAATAAAAATAACTAAAGTAAAATAAAGCATATTTTTTTCCAATGTCCACAGGTTAACTGCTGCTACACTATCAGTTAGTTACTGCTCAAACCAGTATCTTACACAGTAAGTACAGTTATGATAATTGCAATTTCAAGTCATTTTCAAATGCTCCTCACTTAGTTTCTTCCTGTGTAACACCCTGTAATGTGACCACCGTGGGATCTCCACAAGCGTGCCCGTGGTCGGACGCCTCGGGCCGCAACCGCGTATTACGGCGCGCTCCCATCATGTCTGCCACCTACCACCGCTGCACTGAGCAAATACCTTGTGAACTGGAATTACCTACCTGCGGCGCCTACAAAGCTGTTTACGCTTTCATTGGCAGTAATTGGGATGTTGACTCCATTTTTGTATGATCTCAATCAATTCGTTGTCTCATGAGAATTAAATGTCTATTTCGAATAAACTGGAAATCGAACGATTGAAACGTCAAAAATGAGTGTCAAAGTCGAGCGTATCTACCGAGAGCTGAAACGCCCCATGCAAATAGGACAGAACATCTGACGTCACTTGTTCAACACGGGCTGTAAAGCTGTGCTCAAAACATGGTTTTTGTTGATATGTCGTAAAAAACTGCGTTTAAGTACATAGTTGTACATACATTCTTTTATCCATTGAAATGTAAAGAAACTGATGGTAGCATTTAAATTAATATTGGATGATAGAAAAAAATCGTTGAATTCGTGAAAGTTTAGTTACAGTATCTTTGCAGAAATTATATATTTTTTATGAATTTAATTTTTATTACTGTTAATGTGATATTATTAAACCTGTATTATAATATCGACAGTAATTTTGTGTTTCATGAAACATCTCAATTGCCTAAATTAGTATGTCAAAGCTAAACCGCGACAACAAAGCTATTTACGCTTTCTTTGGCAGTAATTGACAAAATTGGTACCTATATCAAAGCTAAACCGCGACAACAAGACAGCTATACTATACGTGTCTTTGAAGGCTCCGTGACCGCCCTCATTTGAACAGTAACCCTTCATCACAGTGAGTTACCACCGTCCTAATTGCGAATACTTATTAACGTCAAGCGGGCAATAAACCACCCACGTGTGAGCTATGAGCCGCACTGCTGTGCCATTTGACAACGTCACTTTGTTTAGAATGTAAACACTTGCATTAAAAATTAAACTTATGATATTTATGCTATTAAAAAATAAAGAAACTAAATCTGTACAAATAAATAAAATTGAAGTGTCTGTTTGTAATGTCAAAATAACAGCTTTTTACTAAATGCATATTAAAGTATACGCGGTACCCATAACAAAATTACCATATAACATGAGCTATCTGGCAGTGAAAGTCCCGTCAAAATCGGCCCAGCCGTTTCGGAGATTACCCGGAACAAACAGACTGACAGGCAGACAAAAATTTAAAAAATGGTTGTGTCGTTATGTGTACCGTATATACTTTCATATGCATTTGGTAAAAAACTGTTATTTTGATATTACAAACAGACACTTCAATTTTATTTATTTGTATAGATAGTCCTTTTTGGAGTCGACAACTACATAACTCCTTTCTCGCACATTTCTTTCACGTCATCACCAATCATCAATCTTTTCAGCTTTCATTAGTCAACTACTGATTTCAATTAAAGATTAAGTAGGTTTATAAAGATTGTATCATTATAATAACCTTGAAGGTAATTAACACGGTTAATTCACTGATACATATTTATAACTGAACTAGCTGTGGCCTGCGTGGAGATTCTTACAAGACCCGCGGCGCGAGTACGGAAGTCGGTTCGATAAATTTGTCGAACCGAAAACCTCGACAAATTTATCGAATGTTGCGAGTACCGAAGTCTGATGGTAAAGTATTGTAGTAGCTCTATATTCTCTTTGGATTCGACCTAGCTTTTCGATAACTTTTGTCGATTTTTTCGAGGCTCGATAAATCCCACCTTATCGATTTGAACTGTCAATTTTATCGAATATTATCGAATTTTATCGACCCGAATAGATCCCTACTTGCGCCGCCGTTCATTTTTCCATGAAATAAAGTAATGTTTGTTACTCTCACGCCTATAAAATATCTACATATGAAAAAAATCCAGTTGATCCGTCGCCGTCGCTCCGTTGCTGCGTGAAAGAAGGACAAACATAAACACACTATTACATTTATAGTATTAGTATTCTGATTGTACTGATTTTACTGAAACTACGCAGACTAGAAAAACTTGCTTCTCTAAATAATCGCAAGGTTTTTTTCTTTTTTTTTATGTTATTAGGTAACGAGACGAGCTGGTCGTTTGCCTGATGGTAAACATAACGCCGCCCCATAACAATTACAGTGCCACTCAGAACTTTGAAACACAAAGGCCTGCGCGGCACTGCAATGCGCTCGTTACCCTGAGACGTTAGGTATTAAGTTTCATAAGCCCAGTAATTTCACTGGATACTCTGCTCATCAAACCGGAACACAGTAATGCTTGCACGCTACTGCTTGGTGACAGACTTCACGAGCAAAAAACAAGTTAAAACATCTCAAATTTTTTCACTGTCCAACGTTAATCGAACCAGCTTTTCGTGCAGCTTGTTCAGAGAGAAAACATAGACAATTCATTTTTATTTATTAATTTAATCATCATAAATGAAGTATGATAATCATATTTTAGTTTTTAAGAGCATTTGACATAGACAGCCTCTGTAGTCACTGGTCCAAGTCCCATTGGATGTGAATTTATTGTGATATATAAATACCAAATGTCCCTCTTTTGTCGGCAAGCTTCCACTATCTTCTCAGAGATGGGGAAAAGGCTAAACCAAAATTGAACTGGCTCTAAAGTGCATTAACATTTTTAGGTTTTACCATACATTGCACGTCGTGATTCTGTCACTCTAGAGAAATAAATAGATACCACAAAATATTGGTTACCCAAACATTATAATACTCCAATTTCAAACTCCAGTCCAAATAAACTCATCCGAAAACTACCGAGCAGTTTTTCCGCAGACCTTTCAACAGCGCTAATATGACGTTACGGGTGTCACCACAGTATAGGTGCACCACTCGACGTGACATGTGATTTTCCGCACGGATGCACCGCGAACCTGAATTTGGGTATGTCACCCTGTTCGCCGTTACACCAAGATACCTTTTCAATCCATATGTGGACTACAACACCTTATGGTTGAAGTAGTGAGGTTGAATTTTGAGTGTTGGATCGTTTGTAAAGTGCGTTTTGTAGTAAGGTTCGTCAGGTGATGTCGCAGTCAGGTGTCATCAAATCTACATACGAGTGTTGGATTTGTATTGAAGGTTGATTATGGTGCTTGACTGCTTGATGGATGGGTTTGGAGCTGTGATGTTTTACATTGAAATCTGCTGAAGCACACAGGGAATATTGATTACTATTTTTTATTACAAAAAGATAAATACTCAAATACTCATTTCTCGATTTAAACGTCACTTATTATAGGTAATATAAATCATTGAGTAGGTTCATGCCAGTCAGTAGATCGTGTAGACTCAGAGATATCGGTAAGCCTGTATAATTTTATCGATCAATCTTCCGATATCGATCGATCCTATCAAAGGTCAATATTAGCCTGAACTGCTACAGATGAGTATTGGCTTGAAAGATTGATGAAGAAAGTCGGTTCGTAGTTTTACTAGATTTCTAAGCATACAAGTGCATTTTATTTATAACTAATCCTTAACATTGAATATAATTGTGATTGTTTTTTATGAATGACATTTTGATCCCAATGAAACATCGATGCGATGCAATGGTATCATGTAATTAATTGATACTACCTACTGATTAATATGTAAAATGGATCAATGATAAATGGTAAAAAATAATAATCATTCATGCAGATTGTAGGTGTCGTCAAGTTATCACAGATAGGCGCATCACCAAAATGCTGGACAGATCAACGGGGCAATGCAGCCAGCATACTGGAGTACGTACGCTGCTAACTGGTAGACGTCTAGAACATTTGTCTAGGCCTGCTATGGTTTGTAAATTAAACGTAGATTTCTTAGATTAAACGCAGTGATACACTCACCCTCTTACCATTATAATCAACGTTTAGTCATGTGTTTAGTCAGTGTCTACAAGTTAACTGGAACACAAGTTTCACAAGTACAATTATTAGAAATGTCACAACAGAAGTCAGTTAGACAACGGTTAGACACTCCCAAACATGCCATAGTCACGTGTTTAACTATAAACAACCACAAATCTTGAATTAAGTAGTGTACCTATAATCATTGTCTAACTCCATTCTATTGTGACATATCTAATGATTAATCATACAAGACGTGTATCTTTAGACACTGATTAGCTAAGCAGGCGTCTAAAAGTTGTTTTTATGGTAACACGGTTTCTGTTTAACACAAGTTTAGGGTGTGATGCATTTTGATGCCTCAACAAGCTCATTGTAGGATTCGAACCTTCGACCTAGAGGTCGGCGGGTGGTTTTACTATTACTGTGTCGTCATCGCTTCAAGTTTATAATCGAATTTATCGAATTAACAATGAAATAAAATAAAGATACCTATAGCTTTACCTAAGTAAGAAAATAAGGTCCCTATTGAAAGTACGTACAAGCGGTTGTTCAAAGTGGGTGTTTACATTTAAGTAATCATAGTTTTTAAAAACACTTATTATTTAATACTGTAGCAATCAAACATCTATATAGAATTCCCCTCAAATCCATTAAAAAGCTGATCAAATCCAATGCAAAAATATTCAGAACAGTAAGTTTGGCGGCCATAATGGCAAAGAGCGACACGCACGCCGCCTGGCGGCCGCTCCGTACTCACACGGTGACAGCATCCCAAGATGGCGGCCAAGATCCGCTTCCGAGTCAGTCGCGAGTCGCGGACTACACCGCAACAACACTGCACTAGCCACTCATTTCACGACTCATTTGCATAAACTTGACACTCGGCACAAACTTGCACTCGCTCTCCGGCATTCCCGAACACAACACTCCACTACTCCACGCATAGACAAGAAACGCGAACAATTAACCTATAAGCCTAGCAATTAGGCTGCGGTAATTACGCGATGGCCGATGACGGAGCTATGTCTTCACCGGCAGCGGACCGTCGAATGAAAACCTCCACCATGTTGTTACTGAATTTTATACTCCATCCCAGTGAGCAGAGCCTCCAAGTTTGCCTCCTTCAAATTCGTTATGCATACAGCACCAAGGGCTGTTGAATACCGCTCGCGTTTATTTATGAACAGGCAAACTTCTGGTGGTTGGTGGGACGCACGAAATACGTTATAGGCTCGCCACCCCGCCGCCGCCGCACGCGGCGTCGACAATGCATGCGATCGCTGAAAAAGGGCTTTTTATGTATTCAACTTCAGAACTCTGTAGCTCATCTGCAAGTCGTATTATGGACCTAATTAACAAGTTAATATGGAGGACCCCTGGCCGCGTCTGCGCACAGCCGCTGCCGGATTTGAATCTCGTTTCGGTGCAATCGCTCGCCGAGAAATCGCTTTCAAATTCACCAAGTTTATTTACCTGCGAAACGTGGAAAGTTCAGCGAGGCATGTTCGGGTGCGTTCTGCGAGCGATCGCGACTTTGCGATGGTAAGAAGCGTTCAGAAATTCCACCCCGCCCGTCTCCCCCATCACAAAGTATAATGATATCGTCGCCGTCGTTATTATGGGAGTCGTCATAAATATTTCATAGGTGGGGCAGTAATGACCGAGTGACCGGAGATCGGCGATCGCGCCATCCCGCCGGATCAGATACCATTACGTCGTGAGACCCCTAATCCGCAACCTCGTGATGACGATTGGGGCTCGTTATTGTGCGGCGATTGTTTGATATCACCAGTCACTGGTCGTTCATCAAAACTCGCTGACCGAAGCTCTCTTTCACTTTTAATAGCTTGACTCGTGACTTGGGTAATTTATGACGATTGTTTTTCTTAAGCTGATTGTCTAAGTGAAAATAGGGCGTCGTTAAAAGTAGTATGTTGCACATTTTTCGTACCGATGATTTAGCCAATTCAATTTTGACAAATAATATTAGTAACTGAGCATTTTTGTTAAACAAATGGTTTTAGCACAACGGCTGTAACAGAGGCTCGAAATCTGAAGAAAATCACCTGATTACTGATTTCAAGCTCTTACTCAAAACATCTATTTCGGTCCGCCCATCGAGCAACTCCATCATATCAAAACTTTACAGGCACGTGCCAGCCCCCAGACGGAGCGGCGTGAAGGTGGCTAATTACGCCGTAGTCGCTGGACACTGCGGCGTCCTTTGATGTCGGCGCTTTGATCGGACGCCGACGCTGAGTACAATGAAGAAGAACGGACGTCTAAAAATTCTTAGGAGAAAATATTTTGAAACTAAGCAAACAGGTCACTGTCGTTTTTACATTACCAAATTCTTGCAGTAAATTATAATGGCTTGGCACATTTCGGAACTTGTGCTTTCAACAAAGGTCTTTTTACAAGACTGCCCTAAAAGGGAGTGTAATGTTTTCCGGGTGCATGTATGTATGTATGTGAGTTTCTTTATTCCACCATAACTTTTAAACGCTTAAACTGATTATGGTATTATGATATGATTATGGTATTATGATGATGATTATGATAATTATTATTACTAACAGAACCCGATGTATGGGGTTAGAATATTTACATCATCCCGAGTGACACTGGCTAGGGCATTTGCTGCAATTGATCTATAAATCGCTTAGAAATCAGTATATTACCCATAATTCATTTAAAAAGAAAGAAATTTTAATAGATTTTTCCTTACTGTAGCACATACATTTTATGTCATTAAATTGATAGCGCTCTAAGCAACATCTGTTCAAAATTTATAACTTATAAAATAAGTTACTCAAAAATACACTTAATCAAACAACAATAAAATATACCGACTTGTAATAAAAGTGAAATTCTGAAGCTCTTGTAAATCTTCGCGAAAGCCTTTCGCTCGCGAGCGTAGCGGACGAAGCTTTCCCGATTTCCTTTGACAGAAAACTTGTTAGAGGTCCATATTAAAATTCAAAAACGACGCACGGAACTCTGTCTCGATTCCTGAAAACATTATTCAGAGGATTTGAATAATGATTTTGTTTTAGTCCCGCTCACACCAAGCTAATGTATGCGAAGATTGGAGCACAACTTTGTAACGTGATTTTTGGACTTAAATGCTTTCCAAACTTAATTTGCGCGGTCGTTTCTATGGTTTTTGCCATGAAGCTGTTTATGCAAGTCCCAGTCTGGCTAAAAGTCTCTTTGTGCATAATTTGTTGGCTATTTACTTTGGTCTGAAAGCGTACATTTACATAAAGTAACTAAATAAATACATAATTGTCACGCAAGGCTAACATAAGTAGATCCGTTACGATGGTTAGGCCACAACACTATTTGAGCTTTTTTTCTGTGAGCTCAATCGAGTTCCTTCGCGAGGATGGTTTCATTCCCGTGCACGGGTACCACTGATCATCTATAGGCTTGGTCATATAATGGCTTGGTTTTAGTTTTATTTTTGGCTCCACGTCATTAGCGTATTTATCCAGTGTCAAGTTATAATAAATCTCTAGTTTTGGTGCATGAATGTCGTCAAAGTCACGTTGAAGTTTAGTCTAGGCGCGGTCGAGTCGAAGTGACGCTTCAGTAAAGCGGTGGATACTTTATTGAAAGCTTCTATGGAGTTTTGGATAGAATACGAAAATACACGTTTTAGGTCTTTGTACTATTTGCCTTTCACTCATGCACGTTTACGAACACTTAATGGTTAATAATTTAATGATTAAACGAACTTACCTGTAAGTTAAGTTCTATCATAATTATGTGAAGTAGTGAGTTTGAAGAGATTTTATATATACACTTGTAGTAGCACGCATAATGTCGCCTTGTCTATGCACTAAGTTCAGAGAGAGAGAAAAAAAAATATGTAGGTAGACCGCACAATTTCATTATTTCGTCCGGTCGGCTGGTTCTTCATTTAGTTCAGAGCTTATCAGTTCAAGTAGATATTTCACTATTCGGGACCTATGAAATAGGTAATCTGGGTGGGCGGGATGCTATCTCTTCAAACTCACTACTTCACATAATTATGATAGAACTTAACTTACAGGTAAGTTCGTTTAATCATTAAATTATGTTACAGTATTGAGTTTGAAGAGATTTTATATATACACTTGTAGATGTTGAGAGAAGTTGTGAAATATCTATTTCAGTTGAAAGTATTACAGAAGTAAATATATTTAATATTTCTTCAATAATTGACATAATAAATGTACTTAATCACTCAATTAAAAGGTAATGTTTCTTAAATAAACTATTAACATAATAGCTACAGTAAATTTTAGCATAAATCAATCAATTTTACTTCTAGCAAAACAATGATTTGATTCTGTATATGCTGTCTGTTATATGCCTGTTATAAAACTTGGCAAATATTGTAGAGCCGCCGGACCAACCGGCAGTCTTCCTGATAACATCCAAATTCACACCGAGCTTATGAGCTTTTGAGGTGTCTAGTACTATGTGCAGAGTACTGTGTGATATCTATTCCACAGACCCACAACGTGTACTCTTTATCCATCTGCTAAGTGTTTGGGGATAAACTTTATTATATGGTTTTTTATAGAAATAAAAATAGAGGTGTGATGATCACGTAATGCCGCTACATTACTTTTAGATAATCCGTTAATAATTAAGCCGGACCTATGTCAGGTCTGTCTCGAAAAATTGGCAGCATCAGCGTTGGCTGAGTTGCGTTTACACTTGACGTTTTTATTAAGTCAGGGATCCTAATGGAAATATCATTCCGCCAATTTTGAAAATTTCGGATATCTATTTTTGAAATAGTTTGTACTCTATGCGCTGTTACCAGCGCCAGCAGGGTAACTAGCTTCTTTAGTGATTTTTTCTAAAGAATGAGATTAATTAGGAATCCAAGTGGCTAGAGTTTCAATTACTAATGTAGTATCCCAGTGGATTCATATTTGGGTAAGGGAGGGCGAAGCCTAAATATACCCTTAAAACACAGTCGTCTGTGCTTATCTGACTTCCTAATACTAAGGAAGGTGTAGATCTAAACCCATTTAGAGTGCCGTATAGCGCTCCCGATTGAAATAACTCTGTTAAAACATGAATAATAACTGGAATGTGTAAGTATCATATTACTTAATTTAATTATCTGACAGAGACGCTATTAATGTGTCTAAAGACCCGGGAGGGAGTTTTCTTATTAGAGACTCCCGCACAATACTCCGGCATCCAGGGTAATCTGCCGCTGGATCTGGCAGAAACTGGAATGAGAGATTATTAGGTCCTCAGAAGTTTGAAAAAAAACCAGTGGTTTAGTTTGTAAAAAACTGGTTAAATAGGGGATACCAAGGTTCAGCTGGCCATGTTGGCCCGACCAGTATGCACTTAGCTTTGTCGCTAATAATTTTCATCAATGCTTTTTTAAAATTATTGAGAAGGAAGGGAACCCGTTTTTACGGGTTCCTGGTTCATGGTATTTTTATACAATTTTGACCAATTCACAGAGAAAGCGTCAAGCATCAGGGTCTTTGTGCCATGATATGTATACAGGACATTTTTTATTTATTCAACTAGCAATCATGTCAATCTCTGGTAGCCAGAAATTGTTAATTATTTGCTGAAAGGCAAGATCAGATAGTTCCCATTCAATATCCGGGTGAATACACCTTGATTCAGTATCTGCTATAGTATTTTCTGTAGATGGAATGTATAGCGCTGTTATAAATAGAATTCGCGCTTCACACCATTGTCGTATATCTTTGGTCAGTTTGTGAGATGGGGGAATTGGATTCCTCCCATACGATTAATGTAAAAAATCGCAGTTGTATTATCTATTCGCAAGATAATATGACAATTGGATAAATCCTCTAGACAAATTTTTAATCTTATGAATGTGAAGTTTTCTTTCTTCCGGACTTCAGCTACCGCTTGCCGTTTTTCCCGCACAGGCTATCCCCCAACCCCCCATAGTCGAAGCATCTGAATTCGTCAAATTTAATTTGATTTTTTGGATTTTCGATAGATTTAATCCACCAATCGAAATCTGACTGTAAACTTACAGGCAAATTCATGTACTTTTCATTTTTGTAATGTTATCCATACATTCGCTATAGCTATGTGATATTAGACAGGTATCGTTAAGATATATTGTCGATAATAATCAGCACAGCGTGGCATTCTGACCACCGTTTTCATTATTTTTGTGAAGACAAAAGGTGCCGTATTGACACCAAACGGTAGGGCATTAAATTCATACAAGTTACCGTTCAAACTAAATCTTGAATATTTTTTAGAGTTATCATGAACTTTCAGTTAATAATATGCGTCTTTGAGATCAATAGTTGACTTGAGACAACATCTTGAGATTAGTTTGATCATTATTCTAAAATCTTCTAATTCAAATGAACATGTTGAATGAACTCGTTTAGCTTTTTCAAATTTAGGATAAAGCGTGCTTTTCCGTTCGGTTTGGGTAAAAAGATATTGGATATCCTCACAGGGCTCACAGTGAGGTATAGCACCTATAGAAATTAAATTATGTGTAGCTTGATCAAATTCAAGTTTTTCTGAGTGTGCATAATTTCGGGGTTGAGGTATACAATGCTGATATGGAGTTTCAGTGAACGGAATTTCATAACCACGTATCCACGATAAAATTATTTTATCTGCGGTTATTTGTGACCATTGGTTGTAAAAAACAAATAGTCTACCGGCGTAATTTACCGTATTGTCTAGCGGCGGCCGCGACTGAAGTTCAGTCGCGATGTCCTCGATGATGGCGAGTGCTGTTGCCTCTGAGGTGCAGACTCCTTCATCTTTGAGGGCGCCGATGGCTGCTGTCTGTGGTTTTGAACCGGAGCCTTCCCGTTTCAATTTCTGTTAACGACTTGATGCTTTGGTTTTGTAGCAGTAGTCTTGTTAGAGGTGGAAGCTTTGAGATCCACACCTGTTTTATTGATCGCTTTTGCGGTCTTTAAAGTTTCGGCTAGTTCTTGGCTACAAGAAAACTATCTATTATCGTGAGCAGCATCTGATCTTTCAAGTCCTTCTCTAAAGAAGGCTGTACTAATACAGCCAATATGAAATTTCGCCTCGTTATTGACTCACTGAGTTGTGTGTCACAGATGATGCGCCCAGCATCAATCAGCAGCTTTAGAACAGTTGGATCTTTATTATCCTTACTAAGAAGAGTCTTATAGGCTCGTCAAGACAAGCAATACCGCTGCTAATTTTGCCTTAGCTTGGTTCTGTTCGTGGAACATCCTCACTGCTGGAAGCACCTTTAATCACTGGTGGTGGAGATACATCCTCCAGTATTGTCACGTTGGCTATATCCAGCGAACGATCGGAACTCGCGTGTAACGCGCTAGTCGACGGTCTTGGTTCGCGTAGCTCTTGATTTTCGTTTTCAACATTAACAGCAAATTGCAAATTTGTGTCTAATATACGTAATTATACGTATACCTTCAGTCCTTCATATTATTATCATAGGCTAACCTCAACAAGTTGCTATATGCATGGCGTATTAGGTACGCATAGGTATACAGCGAGTAAGATGAACTCGTGGCGTTGCATCGTGAACTCGAGTAAAAAATAGGTTAAGTAACAACTCGAATCGTTGGAACGTGAAACCTCGTATACATTATTATCGGTAAGTGGCAACTCGAATTGTTGAAACGTGAACATTAGAACTTAACTTATATAGTTAAAATGTTACCTTCCGGTTCGTTTCATATTATTATTATAGGACAACCTCAACAGGTTGCTACATGCATGGCGTATTAGGTACGCATAGGTATACAGCGAGTAAGATGAACTCGAGTAAAAAATAGGTTAAGTAACAACTTGAACCGTTGGAACGTTAAACATCGTATGTATTTAAGTGACAACTCAAACGTGAACCGAAGAAATTGCAAATTACTTAAATAGTTAAAATGTTACCTTTCGGGTCGTTTCATCTTTTTATTATTATAGATAACCTCAACAGGTTGCTATATGAATGGCGTATTAGGTACGCATAGTTATACAGCGAGTAAAATGAACTCGAGTAAGAAGTAGGTTAAGTAACAACTTGAATCGTTGGAACGTTAAACCTCGTATGCATTATTATCGTTAAGTGACAACTCCAATCGTTGAAACGTGAACATTAGAACTTAACTTAAATAGTTAAAATGTTACCTTTCGGGTCGTTTCATATTATTATTATAGAATAACCTCAACAGGTTGCTATATGTATGGCGTATTAGGTACGCATAGGTATACAGCGAGTAAGATGAACTCGAGTAAAAAGTAGGTTAAGTAACAACTCGAATCGTTGGAACGTTAAACCTCGTATGCATTATTATCATTAAGTGACAACTCCAATCGTTGAAACGTGAACATTAGAACTTAACTTAAATAGTTAAAATGTTACCTTTCGGGTCGTTTCATATTATTATTATAGGATAACCTCAACAGGTTGCTATATGGATGGCGTATTAAGTACGTATAGGTATACAGCGAGTAAGATGAACTCGTGGCGTTGCATCGTGAACTCGAGTAAAAAAATGGGTTAAGTAAGAACTCGAATCGTTGGAACGTGAAACCTCATATGCAATCGATAGTTATCGGTAATTGTGCAAATTACTTACAAATATTCCCACTCGTCGTTATGTTTCCTCTTCGGCATCTTGATTTTGACGAAAAAACTTGTTAACACGGAGAAACTTAGAAAAACCAACTTTGTAGTGCGACGCGGCGGAGCACTGCAACGTGAATGGAGAACCAGCCGACCGGACGAAATAATGAAATTGTGCGGTCTACCTACATATTTTTTTTTCTCTCTCTGAACTTAGTGCATAGACAAGGCGACATTATGCGTGCTACTACAAGTGTATATATAAAATCTCTTCAAACTCAATACTGTAACATAATCTACCATTATTACACATTAACTTTCGATAAAATATAGGTTTTAGAAAATAACACAAAATCAACAACAGCACATTTTCACATTCCCGCCAAAACTCATGGCTTGGTTGATGCTTGGGATATTTTTTGACAGTGACAATTGAAATTGGTTGATGCTTGGTTGCATATTTTTTGACAGTGACAATAGAAATTCCTCATCAATTAAATTCATTGCAACTTTTCCCGTGGATTTCCCAAAAATTTTCTTAATTCAAACCTTTTCGATATGAGTCGTTCTTATATTATGGTGCTCCGTCATGTATGAGGCAACTGATAAGTCTAACAAGTCTAAGATAGATGCCCACTTTGATACCGTTAGTAATTATTATTCATTTAATATTATTGTGAGTGCTATAATTATGTATAGGTATACTATATTAACTCCTATAGCACAATTTTACTCTTTCCACATATTTTTCAATAAAATTAATCCATCGTGCATAGGTAACTTTCAATAAAATAGCTATCTTCAATATTACTCAAAATATAACATGAAATAACGAGAAAACTTAACTGTCATAAAACGTTTACCATTCAGTCTTAGGAACATTTAGGCGAATCTTTATAGCAGCAAGACATTTAAACCATTCCCTGTACTCACACTTCGTTGTCTTCTCCAGTTCTCCACCAGTCAAATAATGCGGCCAAATGAAACGTGGTTCTTGAATTTTCAACTTTATTAGTAGCGATTAGAGCTGTAGTTTCAGTTACCGATCGGAAAGTTTAATTTAGTAATGTTGTAGTAAGTGATTTCTCTCAGTTTAGTCATAAAAATGTTAATGTAGCAAAAACAAACATTCCTAATGTATGCACGAGGGGAGAATTAATCGGGACTCTACTACTTGAATGTTTTATTTCGTGAGGTACGTTTGTACAAAATACGGCAAATTGAATTGTTTTGATGAATTGATTTCGTAATTCTGTTACTGGTATTTTTTAGAATGGCAATGTTAATTTTCAATATGTTCCTATTATCCAGGTCATGAAATAAATTAAAAAAAAAAAAATATGTTCCTATAACCCTCGTTTCAAGCCGGATTGCACTATGGTCCACAGAGCTAAAGAGAAGGCAGATTTCCTGGGTAATCTCTTTGCCTCTAACTTGATTTTCGACTATAGGGGTGCCACTCCACCAGGCATTGACCCATGTGGGAGTTCTATGCTAGAAGTACGCTTCTCGCAGAGGGTGGTACGGAAGGACTTACGTCCCTTGGTGTGCGCAAGTCGAGTGGGCCGGATGGCATTCCGGCTGTTGTCCTAAAAGCATGTGCTACAGAGTTGGCTTCGGTTCTGACGCGTCTTTTCCTGCTTTTCTATTCCAAAGGACGTATGCCATCCTCCTGGAAGGAAGCCCTTGTCAACTGGATCCCAAAAAAGGTTCAACGGTCGGACGAAGGGTAGCCACAGAGGGTAGTAACTAGCCTGCGTACTTTGAATTACAATCCTGGCACGTTACAGTTACATATAAGTAGGTAGTGCATACTTTTTAAGAGAAGGGCGGAGAGATTCCTATCAGAGATGGATAGGCGCATATACAATGCGTTAAAACTGCCTATGGTGTTACAGATGTTCATAGGCAATCAGATTTAACATCAAGTGGGCCGTGTGCTTGTTTGTCACCCAACCTATTAAAAAAACATGCAGATAATTTTCTTCCGTGATAGCTTTAACTCCTTCTACCACTGAACGACGGTCGCATTAAAATGTATGTATATTATAAATAATCTCACCTTGTAGTTTTACCCTCAGTTTACGCGATTTCTCACCAAAATCACTATTTTGGGAAGAAGCAGGTAAATGCACTAATTTACCTGGGATAAAAATGTATATGTAAAAATAAATCCATTTCTGTGTGAAGATATTAAACGCTTCCATCTAGTTCTCACCTAAAACAACCTATCTAGGTGCAAAAGTGCTTTTTATCCGCTAGAAAAGTAGTCACGAATGCATAAGTTAGCCGCACCCACGCCGCCGTTGCCGCGGAGATTTCAAATGATAAACAAAAGCGCCGTTGCCGCGCAGATTTCAAATGATAAACAAAATCTTCCTCACTGTAGTGAGGTGAAAAATCGTGTGTTTCGCTCGACAGCAAAGTTGTGTTGCGTTTCGTACTTTTGAAACCCTCGCTACTCTCAGGATTCCATTTTTGAATCATAGAATCCTTCACTTCCTCGGGTTTCAAATTTCAATACAAGTACTCGCACCAATTTTGCATAACAAATAACTATTAAACTTATATTTTTTTGTATAAATTGTACAGTTAATTGTACGTAAATTCCAAGGGTTGCGTTCCAGTTGATTTAGCCACATTTTCCTCCTCATCCATCATCCCGAACAAGGGCTTTGGAAACAAGGTGGCGAGCTCTTTGTAAGTATGTGATAATTGTATTCAGTCGGGCCCTATACATTGTTGAGTGTTGAGGAAATATGGCTCGCTACGATATTGTCCGGAAAATAAGCTTTTTTAAACTTCTAGCTAGCGGAACTTTATTGTTTCTCTTTGAAAACTTTTTTTATGCCATAGATGACCAATAAGCATACGACCCGCCTGATGGTAAGCAGCTACCGTCGCCTATGGATATCTGCCACACTCGGGGTATTACTGATACAGACTCTGTTCACCCTTCTTTTGAAGAGCCCACATGTTGTAGCATGTCGGAAAGACCGCAGGTGGGAGCTCGTTCCACAGTTTGCATGTCCTCGGCAGAAAAGATCGCGAGAATCACACGGTATGAGATGTCCACGTCTCAATAAGGTGTGGATGAGCTTTCACGCGTTGGCGGATAGTACGGTGATGAAACCGTGATGCCGGCATCAGGTCAAAAAGTTCAGTTTAGCAATAATATTTATTTTTTTATTTATCAAAATCAATACGTATATAATTCTACATATGGGAACTAAAAAGTATCTTTACTGTTCTACTTAAATTTAGCAATAGTTGCCTATGTTTGTTTGGTAGTACAACAAAATATTATTATAATAAGAATCTGGGCCTCTAAAAGATTATAGATCTACAGTGTCTCCTTTTCTGAGATTATAATAATCCGATTGTATTTGAACGCATATTATCGAATGACCCCGTAGAACACTTACTCGTAGTACTCATAGGTAGATTTGTACACGGTCATACTGTTACCGATTAAAAAAACAAACCGGTATATCTACAGTTGTGTATTTTTCCACAACAAACAAGGAAAACAAAACAGGCGAGCTGGCTCACTGCATTCATTTGAATAATTGGAGTTTCCCGCGCATATCCATCATTTCCATCCGACGCCAGGTTGCCAGGTACAGGTCATTAGTTGCCGAGGACTGTTCGAATAATGATCGTTAGTTCTACCCAGATAGTCTTAGACTACTTTTAAGACTATCTGGGAACCATGCATGTTATTTTTTATTTATACGATGTTCTTCTTTACAGAAAGCATAATATCATTGTAAGATTCGAACCCTCGACCACAGAATGGTGACAGAACAGTGGGTGAGGTCACAATCACTAAGGCATCATTGCTTTAAATTCCATTTTTAAACTTATTGTAGTAGAAACTACCAATGACTTTTATAAAAGCGGGACCCGACTTCGACAAAAATATCGCGATATTTGAAATTTCATCACTCATTTTCTCACCCCTAGGGTTCTTTAATGTATAAAAGGCTCACTCTTGAAAGGACTACTCTACTCATTAAAAAATAATAATTTAAATCGGTTAACAATTGGCCGAGAAATAGATAAACATCGCCACAAAAAAATACAGATGAATTGAGAACCTCCTACTTTTTTTGAAGTCGGTAAAATGGGTTAAGTACCTTTCAATGAAAACTGCGTTTTTTTGGGGATAGACTCATGTTTTACGTAGCGCTTGACTGCATTCTTACTCAATGGTAAGTGATGATGCGATGGCCGGTGTAACACGCTTGAATACTCGCAGATAATCAGCAATCGGGAAACACAGATGGTGGTAAAGATTCACTTATAGCAGTATACATTATAAAGGTTGAGTTATGGAATCACTCTACACTATGCATATTCTAACAAGCATTAGTCTGGTTCTTTCTTCCACTGTTGGGCAAAGGGTTCCCAGATACTTTAGCGATCATGGCGAAGCTGATAAAAATAAAGTTATTAGTAACATTGTTATCATTACGCAATATGCCAGGAGAGCCAAAACGAGCGCAGCTCCAAATTGTGCCCCTTGCGATTTACATAAGGCGTGGACTTGGCAAAAACAACCGAGGAGTTTTAATTTAAGCCGGGTTCCGTGGATTTTAAGAAAATTTTAACTTTTTAATGTTGCTATCTTTTTACTCTGTGTATTGTGTGCACGTTGTTTTAGTGATAGGTTTTTATTCGAAGACCGAACCAAAGTGTGCCAAAGTTTCTAGCGTCTAGACTAAAGACAAAGTTGTCATATAAAGTCCAGGGTGGCGTTGATATTGTGATGAGCAGGGGTAACAAACTTCAGACGCCATCAATGATAGCTTGTCTTGTCGGCAATCACTTCACTACTTAAAGTAAAATGTTTCACGTTAGATACCTTGTTTTAACATAGAGAATTCATGTAAGAATAGCTCAAAGATGCATCTGAGAGTGCGAGGTATGTGACGTGTGGTTATGTTTGAGGGTGTGTCTCTGTGCGAGTGACTTTAGTTTTTTTGCGAATGACTACGCCTGATTTTAAAAATCATGTTAAAATTTTCGGTTATTTTTTGTACTTGTTAGGATAGCGTTTGACCACCATTTCGCGTGATCTTAAATGCATATGCGGTTGAAGATGGCGTATAGTTATATACTAAACCTACATCAGGATTGGGTCTTATCAAACCAATAATTTTTTATCTTGTTTTAATATGTCCAGAGTGACTTCATCAGGGGATAACGCCCACACGAACAGATCGAAGTCATTTCTAGAAATAAGCGTACCCCTGAAATGAAATGTAACTTTGCATCTGCGAGACACAGTTTCAGTTCATTTGCCGCTAAAATGTGTATAAAAAGTTAAGGCTTCCCTCCCCGACTGTTCTTAAGATCTACTTTGAATAAAAGATTCCTTTACATGGTGCGACAACTTCATTCTCAACAGAGTGATTGTATTTTGTGGAACTAAAATGAAATAATTACAGACTACAGGGCTAGGTAAAACATCCACAATTTTATTCGTTAACTTTGATCTTTACGGATTTGATCTACCAGAAAATTAAAACTATACTTATTAATTTATTTTCACACTTGTTTTTTTTATAAATATTAAAAGAATAGCAGATAATGTAATAAGTTTATTTTTTTTATTAAATAAAATTTCATTGTAACTTGAATAATCAAATAATCTGTTTTCTATTCCAGAGTCCTGCGACAAGGCGCGACTTCGTCGCACGTGAACAGGCCGCTTCCCCGAAGCTTTTTTTGAATAATGCGAGTGTTATGGCCTGAAATACGCTTCATTTGGTGCGTGGAAACTTCTCGAAAGTGCGTGAGGAAATCATATTCATATTTTTTACGCTTCAACTGCTCGAGGAATTTGAATAAAGTACTTATGTTTGAGTACATTTCTCTTCTAAATTACTTTGATATTATTGCCGCTGAGTGGGTGTGTAATATCGGAGTTATTTAATTCAAAGGTAACAAAGTAAGCGTGGTAATAGAATTATTATAAAAATTCATTGAGGAAGTTGCATTTTTTAAAGTATAGTGATTCATGAGTGCATCGTGTATACTTTAAATTTGCTTTACCAATAAGCAAAAGTTACTGTACTTACTGTACAAAAAGTTACTGTTTGTAACTCGGTGTCGAGGTACTTGCTTAGTTTTCTGTTTTTTTGCATAATATTTGTAGCTAATTTCCTGTTGATCCTATCTACTGGAACCGGAAACGGACGCTCGCTTGTTCTTTTTACAACAATAAAAACATAATGTCATAAATATGTAATACTAGCTTCCGCCTGCGGCTTTACCCGCATGGTAAATATATCTCTAAAGACTATGTGTAAAACCTAAACTATCTACATTCCAAATTTCATCAAAATCGGCGTAGTAGTTACGGAGTTCGCGTAACAAACATTCAGACACATTCAAACAAACTTTCGCATTAATATAAGTAGGATAATGTGTGTCACAATAAGTCTATTACGTAATTTCAATTATTAAAAAACCAAACACTCTACCATAATTATTAAACCACTATTTTTAACCCTACTAAGCAGCAAAATGCAACAGAAATTCAGCTAAGCATATTTTACATAACCTCAAAAGATGCAACCCCCCCAGTACTTTACACAAACCCAAAAGCTGCAACCCCCCAGTATTTATACCTCTAACTTAATTCCGCCCGCCGCGACCGCAAAGAAAACTTACCTTAAAATTAATATTTCTTTCATTAAAATCTTGTAATATTTTCCGTGCTGCATGCATAAGTAATGCCATGAATAAATAACGTGCAAAAATGTTGAGCCTCCCTGATTGAACCGCGATATTGTTTTAGTCTCTTCGCTTTTTCCACGTTGTTTGTGTTTGATTCCGTTTAATTGTAATCGTTTGGACAAATATTTGGTTCGGATTTGGAAAGTCAGAGGTCATCGGGATTCTTCAATTCGGTGGAATTTAGATTGAATCAAATATTCTCTCAGTTATATTGTTTTTTGCTAAGTTGAAGTGCCCATAAAATGAAAAATGTATCTAAGGTATTTTAAAAGTCTGGGGGTTTTTATTTGTTTATGAATATAACTTCAAAGGGTTTTTGTAAGACATCGATCAAGTAGGGGTGAAGATTGTTGGAGCAGTTAATTTTGTGGGGAAAATTGTGTTTGGAAAAAGTTGCACCTGCGGTACCGACGGTATTTGTTTCAATTATAAAGCGATAAGACTCATTTAAAATAAAGTGCATGGCCGATTTGAATTATAATTATTTGTTAGAGCACTTAATAAGCTCGCTTCTAAAAAAGTGGAAGGTTTTTTTATAGTAAATGGCCTTACGTTTCACCGCTGAACCGCTTGCCCCTTTTCACTATGTTGACAAAGTCAACAGCAGTCCAGTTATCGTGTTGTATCTCTCGTCTCACAGCCCGATAGTTCAAACGCATGGTGATAATGCCTTCCCATATCTGTGATATTGTGACTAATGATGAAGCTTCGTGGTGATCGACGCAGCTCATCATTTGCATTTATCATTATTAGCCGCAAAACGTCCACTGCTGAATGTAGGCCTCGTCTCATAAACAATTTGTCACAATACATAAATACGCTGGCCAGGTGACTCGGTGATCATAACATATTATGGTATTGACCGAGGATAATGTTGTTGCCCACTGCATCGTCCCTTAGGGGCAACGTAGACGCTTATGCAAACGTACGTTTGCTTGTCAGAATAACAAAGCTTTTGCGCCAAGCGCGCATTTCGAGTATCACGAGATTCGCGCTTGACGCAAAAGCGTTGTTATTCTGACAAGCAAACGTACGTTTGCATAAGCGTCTACGCTGCCCCTTAGCTGAGTTAGCCGGTTCTTACGGCCCCCGTAGACGATGGGGTTGTCCTATTCATTCATTTGCGCCCCCAGCACGGACGCAGGCTTGGAAGAGACATAAGATAATAAAATTGCTACAACACAACATTTTGTGTAACAAAGATCTGGTCCCAGGCCACCTGCCAATAAGAGTATTTCTGCGTGCAAACTAGAACAAATTTCCCTCATAGCTCCACATTCTCCAGGAAATGAGGCCACACACTCCGTGACGAGGCGCAGTGCGAAGTGTGTGCATATATTTGCTGAAGTGTCGCGCGCCGAGTCGAGCGCCACATTTGTACCGTCGAGTGTCGTCTGGTGGGGCGCGCCACGCGACCTGCCTTATTATTTGAGGCTTTTCTATTAGAAAAGAATAATTATGATGAGGATTAGGATAAGATTTGAGGCTTTCCTTAGGAAAGTAAGGAAAGCCTTTCTAATTGTAATCCTTTCTAATGAAAAGAATAATTATGATCAGGATCAGGATAAGA
This sequence comes from Crocallis elinguaria, assembly GCA_907269065.1. Lineage (NCBI taxonomy): Eukaryota > Metazoa > Arthropoda > Insecta > Lepidoptera > Geometridae > Crocallis > Crocallis elinguaria. Next base: position 675,523 of record OU026079.1, on the reverse strand, counting down.
TTGAGGATGAGCTTTCCACCGGGTGTGTTGGGTTAATATCTTGTATCTATGCTAATAATCATGTTTAAAATTTAACTCTATAAGAAAACTGTAACGAACTGATTTGTCTTTACAGTGCTCTGATCCTACATGATGGCCAGCCTTTTTTTTTCTTTGTTTCTAAATTCTAGAACGTCCACAATGATGAAATGACAAGCAAATTGCTTACTTACTTTATTCTAGATAGTTATTCATCACCCAGTTTTCCTAAATAAAGGCTTTCTCCGACCAACATAAGAAAATAAACATAATACAACACAAACTTTAAATTCAGAAAACATTCTAAACGAATTCTCAACTTTTTGCCTGAAGTTAAAATCAGAACATCGCTCGCGAAGCTTGCAAGGACGCGTCGAACTTGATTGAAAGCTGTTCGAATTTCAAATGATAAAAAATACACGTCTGTCGCATTTCGACCAGCATTCTTTTTAAATACGGTTACCAACCACAGAGGTTTTATATCACTTTGTTTCATTCCTTCAATGAGGCGATAGTGATGGGAAAGGAATGATAGGATTGATACCTTTTTACCAATAATGAAAAAAATAAATATTCAAAAAATGAATGACAATATTTTTAAGTCTGAAATATACAATAGAATTATAATGTACAATAGAATTTTTATCACAAGAATGGAAACCTATTTTGATATTGGTAAATTAAATTTGGAAGCATGTTAAAAGCATAGTTTTTGTACTAGACTCTGATCACAAGAGAATTTTCGGGATGTCAAAGTGCATTATCATCACATTTCAAGGACTAAACACAAACTTTATGACCAAAACAGTAAAGTTCATGTTTTGGTAGATTTTTAAACTTAATATTATTTTAACGAATTTAAGTTTAGGTAACACTTGATACATTCTTTTTGTTGAATATGTTGAGTTCTTAATTAATATCAATTTTAAGCTCCATCATTTATTTCAATTTTGAAATTAGAGGCCACATTCGATAAATGTAACTTAAAATATAATTTTAAGCTTTAGACCTATATATCGTAGAATACAAAACGATATAAATAATATGTGAAATGTACCTAAATTCACGCAAATAAATAATGCTCATTTCAACGACTAATCATCGTTAAAATAAATGGCTTTCTATGTTTAACATGTTAATGGTTTTTAAAAATTGGTTAATGGGACCATTATAGAAATTTTAATTTTAATGTTTTAACATAGAAGTCTACCGCCCCATCTCTAAATATTCGGGACTACATAAAACCCACATAAACGGGCTTAACGCAAATAAAATTTAACTTTTTGGTACTGTTACGGCGCGGCGTGAGAAAAAAGGGCAGGTGAGGAGGTTGATATTAAAATGTTTCATGTAAATTTCAGACGTTTCGCCAGCTATATTTCAGCTCTCGTCTGTCTGTCTGTGCATTTGGTATTCATAGACGGCTTTTAGTTTAATATTGGGGCGAAGGAACGCTCCTTAACGGGTTACTTTTTCTTTTCAGGTCGGAAATGAAATAGGGTTAGCGTCGAGTTTTCTTTTTTTTCGTGGTTTCGTGGCAAGGTAAGTGCAAGATGTATGTTGATTTAATCGTCGTATCTTTTAGGAGTGATATTTGTACTATGCGAGTGAGCTATAACTTTAAATCTTTATGTGCATTTTCTTTATGCATCAGAAAACATTCGCAATATGTACAGTATCTAATTTTCATTCCCGCTAATACAACAGAACGTTCTTTGCCCATTTTTTAACGTTAAAAAAAGAAGTTCATTCAGCCATAAAAAAACGTGTATCTAAAATACTAAGGGTCGAATTTAAAGACATCGCTATGTTCAAGAATAATAATTAAAAAAAAACTTCTTATCCTTCTTCTGCGTAAGAGATGAACAGTGACTATCAATCGATAAATCACCAATAATCGATATCTTGGGAGCCAGAAAGCGTTGGAGTGCATTTCTAAAATTTCAAGCGAACATATTTGCGTGCCCGCCAAGATTCTTATTCTAACAAATAGTATACTACTATACTTAAAATTATTTTATAAATGGACATTGGTAACACTTATCAAACAACTTAAAAAAAAGATTTTCCTTAATAAAATAAAGGCTTGTAGTGTAACAATCCAAGTTTTAAATAGCAAAGGTCAAAGCACAAAAAAATAGCGATTTTTATCGAAGATGGCTCTATGGCAGTAACGTCCGTAGCCAATCTGTTAACCCAGTGGTTCAAATCCTACAAAGAGCTTCAACTTTTTGTGAAGGAAACGTCGTGACATTTTGGTGGTAGGCCATTTTCTATTTTTCGTCTGGCTATAGCTACCACCCTCTTTAAGTTGCAAATCTGCCACCAAGCATTTATCGGTGTGTTCCAGCAGCTGCGTTGATTCCAATTCTAATAGTCACTATACTCTAACCTAGGTTTTGAATATTCACCGTCTTCGACCACATGTGAAATGCCAAACAATCGAACCTACCAACAACCAAGAGCTCTATTGACAATACTTACAAAGAAGGTTTAAACCATTTTGAAACCTTAATTTTTGATTTAAATAAAGAAAAGCAAGTTTAGAATGAAAATGAGTTAAAAGTGAAGATTAATTGGTAAAGGTTTTAATAAAATTCAGCGGTTAATGAAAGACGCAGGGGTTGGCCCTCGGACCCCAGGGCAGGATTCTGATTAGGTTGGTTTGACTTGACCTGGGTTTTTTTGTAACGTAATGTAAGTAGGTAGTAATAAGGAGACGAGCGAGTTGTTTTCCTGATACGGTATGCAGCTTTCTCGTAAAGACTGGAGTGCCGTAGTTAAGAGTTTGAAATGGTAACGAACGTTTGGTCAAAGAAAAATCAGTTTGTTGGATACATTGAGTTAACTGGTTTTCTATATTGGAAACTTTCTTCTTTGTATTTGGTAGGTAGCCAGGCCTGTAATAAAAAAGCTCTATTACCGTGATAAGGTTGTGTCCCGTTTCATTCGCGCTATACTTATTGAACTATACTAATCAAACGGTAACGCAAGAATTAAAAATACTGGCTACAGCGCAAAAAAGAGATACCTTTTTACATGCCGACGAGTTTTTTGCCCTTCTTCTTGATCGGTTGTAAACTTGAGTCATTTAATTTTTAGAGCGCTCTCCTAGCTCCCATGCGAAAAAAGAATTTTGAATTTGATTTTTATTTTTATTTGAATAAAATACAGTAAAATAATATGTCGTACACCCCAAACGGCCTCAACATTTTCGGGCTGTGCAATCCACCCCTGCAAATGATAAGCCGTTGAGCGGCCCCGCTGTTTGTTTTGATTGTATTAATTAAAACTCGAATCCTGAAGTTTTATTAAGATTAACACCTCTACTTTTCTTTCATTAAGAGATCGCTCCATATTCATGTGCCGAGTTTTACGCTGCCGTGCCTTCGTTAAGGAAAACTGGATGTGGAAGAAGAGCCAGCTGCTAGAAAAATTAAGACACTTAAAAACCCAGTTAATTTTGCCTTTTTAAAATGGCTTTAGTAGGTTATTTTACTCATCAAAGTAACTGGAATATGTAAAATAAAAAAAATGCAATTTATTACACTCTATGTAAGGTTTGTTTCTGGTTACAGAAAAAATAAAACTGTCCAGCAATTTCTCATTATTGTCGTGTTAGAAGTTGGTGGCGTGTTATTTAATTGCGTACCAAAAAGAACCGACTGACATCCTTTTAGTTTAAATAACGAAGCGACTTCCGGGCAAGTTGAAGAAAATTATTTTGTGGGCTTTGATCGTTTTCCAAATGTTTCATACTCATACATAATATTTGTATGCCTGAGCTTATAAGGTATCTGGCTCTCTGACTATAGCTTGCAAACATATTTACATACTTTTTAGGAAAGTTTTGAGAAAGAGGCACTTCATTTCGGAGGATTCTCTCGTGTTTCGTGGGACATCATTAATCATACGAGATTTTCGGCACTGTCGTCGTAGGCGGCTGCTGACGGCGTGAAAATCTGATTTCCATATGCTCTGACACATGGGTGCTTTATTTTATTTTAAGTCGTCTGCCTTTGTTGTCGTTATCCGTGAATTTCTGAGGCGTGAAGAAGTGTCCCGAGTTACAGTAGAGTCGGTTCACAAACTATCTAAAAATGCTGATCTAAGGCTATTTTTTTAATCACAATTGACATTTAACATACGTTTTACATGCTTAGGATCATTATCACCTGAACATACTCGTCCTGGAGTGGTATAAAGATGCTATATGGGGTTGGTTCCTAGATGCGGCTTCCGCAGAACAGGCTTTTACCTTGCTGGAAGTTACCAACCGGTGAGCTCAAGCAAACGCTTTATAACCGTGTCGTATATATACGACACAAAATCTGTTCATACATTGCGGAGACTCTGGTTTTGAAAGTTTTTTATGAAACGGGTAAACGCACAGAATATTGCAAGTAACTAAAGCCGTACATTGTGTCAGAATATCTCAAATTATATTATTTTTTTAGTGTCAGTCTCAACACAGTTTCCCACTCTCACCCCACACTTATTCAAATATTTCCTGAGCTGATCACTCAGAATTCCATCCATGCATTTAGCATATTTCGGACATGTAGCTTTCAGGCCGTAAAACGTTATTTTTTTGTATCCAATTAAATGGAAAGTAGGTTCAAAGCAAAGCCCTAGAAAGAAGTGAAGCGATGATGGTTCAATGGTGTTGCGGTCGCCGACTGATTTGTAGGAAGTGGATTGGAATATTATAATGGGCTTAGCTTTTGACAAAGAAAAACATGAGGATCCAGTGATTGTAATGTACCTGTCCTGTCTAGCTGGCTAAAGCCTCCTAGGCTTTTCATCTCGAAGATAAATAGGAAGTACATACAAAGAAAATGCTTTACTTAACAAAGAACATATATTTAGTTACATACTGATGCTAGAGAGAATTATCTTCTAGTTAACCTTAGTGTAGACAATATTACTTGAAAGAATATTTTAAACTAGTGCGTATCGACGTGTTCATTCGAATAAAGGATTCTGAATTTTTTGACTTGAAAATGATAACAGCGAATCCATGTTCTGTGTAGCTTTTTTATCCAATTTTCCACACGCGTTACTATAATACTCATGTGTTATGCTAATCCGTCGTATATTTTCCGTATGCGTTCTCTAAATTATTGCTTATGTTATTCAGTAGAGTGCGAACCTGTGAATTCTATTACAATATCGACCAGTTTACCGCCAAACTGTAGACTCTAGAACCTTAACACAATAAGAAAACACATACCTTCCCTGTCTGGCTGTTGGACGGAGCCTTTGGAAACGTACTGTGACGAGGTTCTATAGTGTTTATGTGGTTTATAGTAAGCTGGACTGTGGCTATTGAATTATGGATTTCTGGTTTGGGTATCGATATTGGCCGGGGATTTTTAAAAGCGTTTAGAGAACAATAAAGGGACGATATCCTTTATTCTATTCTATTGGATAACGAGACGAGCGGGTAGTTTGTCTGATGGTAACATAACGCCAGCCAACACAATTGTAAATTTTAATACTATCTTATTAATATGCTGCCAAATGTATTGGTTTGTAGACAAAATTCTTAGTATAAAAAAGCTACCATATAAACTTAATGCCATATATATATATATTAATCATATATTCACGCTTATACTTATATCGTTATTATATTCTTTTTATTTTCATTACTAACCAAAAACAATGTATAAATCTATATTGATATTAAAATAAAACATTTTAGTAATTGACAATTTTTTTTTTAAACTGTATTAATTTTAATAACAGAAAAAGTAAACAACATAAACTAAAATAACTAAATAAAATACACACTAATTTATTTACAATCTTAATCTAATAATCCGCTACCAGTAGGCAATGTTCCCAAAATGCTGGCCATAAACCAATAAGTAACAAAAAAAAATAGGTTTTCACAATGAAAACTTGCTCTTTCTCAATAACCACACCTCTAACGCAAACCTTTGATCAGCAAACCAAAACTAAGAACAGCCCCGCCCGTCCTTCAAAAACCTTTATTTTTACAGCCTCCATCTCAAACAAAAAGGGAACACTTAAGGCCAAAGGGAATATCACTCAATGGTATATTTTCGAGAATTTCGAGGCTTTCTGCCAGCGTCTCGTTTTTATCCTACTTGACTCGTAATGTGCTGAATTCATACATGAACAATCGGGATCTGGAGTGTTCAGGGGGTGGGGGGAGGGGTCGGGAGGGGCGTATTTTCTTTTGCATCATTCGGATCTTGTGGGGAGTTCGCTACGTTGTCTTTAGTTAAGGCGCGGTCAATTTTTAGTCGGGCCTTTAGTAACTCAATAAAATAAACGTAGAATTTCATTTTGCTTAGTTTATTGATTTGAGTTACATAATTGATAATTCGCACTTTCACAACACGAGCTTGACTATTGTAATGCGTTTTCCTTAATGTGCAATAAGTGATATCTAGCCCTAAAATGTACGTATACTTGAAATATGAGTTCTACATAAAGGCTACACTTAAACATTAAACGTATTTTCTTTCTTTATCTAATAAACGTCATATTTTTTACTCAGCATGCAGCTGAAAATATGCTCTTTAAGATAAATTAGGTAAAAAAAAGACCGCAAAAGGTATGGTTTGGTATGTGAATGGTGGCATTTGAGCTAAGGGAGTGAATGTTGAAATGATGTCTATAACAGAAGAGATCAGGAGAGTGGAATGGAAAGGCATGCTGCACTGACACCCCTTGGTGGGTTAAGGGTAGTCCGATGATCTATACAATAAAAAAATCTAAAAAATAATTATCTTCTTCGTCCATTTTCATATCCATCTAATTTGCGTGAACTTTAATACCCTAAAAATATGTATACGTGAATACTCTTCGCTGAAATAATATTTCCTGTAGCGCTTGCCCTGAAATCCTCAAATGAGTGGGGAGTGCCCAAAGCTGTTCTCTCTTGAAGAACATTGGCGGCCGTCCGGGCCCCCTTCCACTACTTAACGTAAGAGATAGCTACTATGTGAGTATATACGTATGTTTGTTTCGTGTTTTGATAGGTTTTTAGGCATATATGAACCGAATTTACTCACAGGGTAAGAGACTGAAAATGGGGAGCCGATGATAGGGATGTGTAGGTAGATAATGATTACTATTTATTAATTAACTGCTTCTGTTTACTTAAACAAAGACTCATATTTACTAATATCGAACACTTAAGTACTTTAATTATTGACAAATATGCACAAGAAGCCTTGAAAATAGTAATGAAATACACTCAATTATGTGCGTGATAAAATGTTAAATCAGATGCGGAAAGCATTTTGTTAGTGGGAGGACTAACTCTTCTGCGAGTGTCCGTCTGGGTTGTTACCACCGCTTTGTGAGTGAATTCTGCCGCCAAGCAGTAGTGTGCAAGCATTACTGTGTTCCGGTTTGATGAGCAGAGTATCCAGTGAAATTACTGGGCTTATGAGACTTAATACCTAATGTCTCAGGGTAACGAGCGCACTGCAGTGCCGCGCAGGCCTTTTTGTTTCAAAGTTCTGGGTGGCACTGCAATCGTTATGGGTCGGCGTTATGCTTACCATCGGGCAAACGACCAGCTCGTCTCGTTACCAAATAACATAAAAAAAAAGCTCTCCATAGGTTTACAAGTGGGTTGTGGCTAGGAAGACGAGTAAATGCTCCACCACCTACTTTACGATGTTTTCCTTCATCGATAGAACAAATTCATTGTAAGATTCAAGACAAGGATTCAAAAAACATGGAACAAGTCGATATAACAAAAGTTCCATAAATAAAAAACACGACTGCCCTAGCCAGTGTCATTCGAGATGATGTAAGGATTCTAACGATGCCTCATACATACAAATCTATTCAAGTTTTTAAAAGTTATGGTGGAATAAAGAACTTCGCAAAACACACAATCCGACGCACTATAGTTCGAATCTCGACTCGGCCCGCACCAAGGACCCAGCAGTGGGAGCATTATGTTATTTGGTGACGAGACGAGCTGGTCGTTTGCCTGATGGTAAGCATAACGCCGGCCCATAACAATTGCAGTGCCACCCAGAACTTTGAAACACAAAGGCCTGCGCGGCACTGCAGTACGCTCGTTACCCTGAGACATTAGGTATTAAGTCTCATAAGCCCTGTAATTTCACTGGATACTCTGCTCATCAAACCGGAACACAGTAATGCTTGCACACTACTGCTTGGCGGCAGACTTCACGAGCAAAGCGGTGGTAACAACCCAGACGGACACTCGCAGAAGAGTTAGTCCTCCCACTAACAAAAGATAAGAGGCTGATAATGATACAATACAGATACCTCCTGCCTTACAAATATTCACTTACGACAGTAACAGCTATCCAACAGACGGGTCTTCTGCTTGCTTGCTACTTGTAACATATAGAAAAAAGAGTGTTCCACCCTAACTCGTAAAAGCAGACACATAGATACTACGGCGTCAAAAGCAAAGCAATAAAATGTTTCCACGCGAGTTGTCCCAATAAAATTAATTACACGAGGGTGAGCCCACTTGTGGGCAGCAATCTCGGTGAGTGTGGGACTACGAGGCATCGGATGTGGGAGGACACATTAGCAGAGGTCACCGTATGGGGAATGAGACCTTTCGGCTGTGCTGAATAGGGACGTAGAGTGTGCTAAATAAATGAAGTACAAAAAACCGAATACAAGTACACTTTTAATATTTTTTTACTTCTTGTAATGATATTTCTTGTCAGTTTGCCAAACCTATCCCCACAAAGTGGACCACTAAACTGGTCAAAACGGCGAGTGTCAAGGCAAGTAGCATTTCGAAATGGCGTCTATAATGTTCAGCGGTGGAGGTCTTCTGGCTGATGATGATCTATCACATATGATATACAAAACTCGCGAGTAAAACAGGACCAAACCAAATTGACAGATAAAATATCTGTTAGATATATACCCAGATATACCTACAATTATAGGTGGTTTTATCGTTTAGTGACAAAAGCTTTGTTTTATCTCGCTTCATATCATTTTGGGTTGGAAGGGTTTGAGTAAATCTTTCTAGAAATTCTACAGGAACGTTTATTTGAATTTACCCACTTAACCAAGCGAGTCGTTTACCTGATGGTAAGCATAACACTGTGAAACACAAAGGCACGCGAAGCACTGTATAGCGCTGGTTACATTTACATTAGGTGTTAGGTAGCTTAAGCCCAGTAATTTCACTGGCTAGGTGCTTTGTTCATCAAACCGGAACACAGTAACGCTTGCACATTACTGCTTGGCGGCAGACTACACGATCTAAATGGCGTTACCCGCCCAGACGGACACTCACAGAACAGTTAGTCCTACCATTTGTGATAACTCTGTTACTGTCATGCAAACAACCTGCAGTAAACTTACTGCTAATTTTCCCCGACTGCTTTAAATACATTGTTTTCAAAACTTTAAAAAAAATTGCGAATTCGATTGTTTATACTGGCGTATACCCCGTTTCCAACCACTGCAGTACTTCACAAAAACCTCGCTAAAGGAATAGCATGAATAGTCATGAAATACCGCTGGCTTTCATTAACACCATCGTCACTTCACTTGCGGCTTTACTCCTCTTTTATCTCCGGGCTTACGGCTTCGATGCAACTAGGAGAAGCCGCCGGGTGCGCTCTTGGATTCGTTGCTTCTGATATCTGTCATGATGTAGTTGGAGAAGACTATTCAAATTTTGGTACATCACACAGAAGTCAAAGCTAGAAATTCAATTTTATGTGTAGGTTGAAATTTGGCCCATTTTAAGATCACACAATTCAATATTCTGATCGTAACCTCATGTAGCAACTTGCGTCATACTCGTAGTTGTCCTGTGTGGAACTACGCTTTAAATAAGTTTCATAAAATTTTAGATGAAATATATATAACAAGATTTTTTTAAATAATAATAATAATAAATAATAAAAAACATTTATTGCCAATTATAACGTATCCACACAATTTTGAACACAGTTAAAATTAAATAAATATTTGTATCGGCAATAGGGGTAGGCTCAGCTCTTTGCTGCGTAGACTAAGTCTAAGCTGCAGCTGGTTTTCAGCATACCCCTCCGCCCGAACTCAGGTGTTAGTCGAGTGATGTAAATAGTTAACAAGCGGGTCAACACAAAAACAAAATATAGTTAACAGCTTCTTTTTAAATAATTGTATGTACTTTGACTACACGTTAGTAGTGTGTGCGCATGTGTGTGTGTGTGTGTGTATGAGTGAGTGAGTGAGTGAGTGTGTGTGTGGGAGTGTGTATCATGTCTCTGTATGATGAGTGTGTATGATAAAGTGTAAGCACAGGAAAGAGTGTGTAGCATGTGCTATGTTATTATCGTTTTATGATTTTAAAGGTTGCTTCAAATAGTTTTTTATATCGAGTTATCAGTAGTTGTTTATATTTCTGTTTAAATGAGCTAAAGCTGATTGTTGGCTGTGGCATTTTAAACAACTAAGACCATAGCACCCAGAGCTTTGAATGACTAAGTCGTAGGAGGCACTGCACCGTGCTTGACGGCCTGCTACATCAGTCCAGTAATTTTACTGTGTACTATTTGCCTGTCAAACTAGACCATAATAGTAATACTACATACAAGCTCGCCTCACCGAGACGAATTTATAATAAGAGTGTTAGGACTGACTGGCGTTACTCAGCATTTTGAATTAAAATTTGTTGGTATATTTTAAACTAACACAAACTTGGCTTTCTGAAAATCTGCAAGACATAAATTTTAATATATTCCCAAATATTAATATATTTGGTATTAATAAATTGCTTGCTTATATTTGTAATAGTTCATTAAGACAGACAAGCTGTATGTATCTTTTTTTCTCTCATATGCCAAGATTGAAGTTTAGTATCGAATACAGACTGGGCGGTTTTACGACCACGACAAAATGTTTGAGAGTAGGTTTGACACTTGCAATCTCATTTTATTACTCACGATTGAATCTCAGAGCTAGAGATGAAATTGTGATCAGTGGTTTTAGTGAAAGTATTGTTAACTAGCGTAAAGAAAATCAATGTACCGCAGAATAGTTACTTACAAAGTATAATGTGAAGGAATTGTCGATTCTTCATCAGTAGGAAGACGTACAAAACCTCCAACAAAAAAAAAACATGTCTGTACGTTGTGGGACCATTTTTCTGATTCTCTTCGAACTAAGAATCATAGTTAGGAGTCATATTTTATGTACAGGATAGTTAGGCGTTATTTATAAAGATATATATGGATTTAAGGTTTTCAAAAGATTTACTTTATTTTGATGTAAACAGAATAAAATCTTTTTTGTCATAGTTTGTCACGTACTATAAATAACATCCGTTGATTTTACACTTTTTAAGTTATTCGATTTCTTAGTATAAGCAAATATAAATCAGTCAACCCGTCACCCCACTAAATTTAGGCGAAACTAAAGTAAAACTAAGTCAAACTATCTGCGGGGCCATTGACAACTGTTTCTAAACACCTAGCAGTTATTCAAACGAGGGAGGAAAGTAGGCAAAAACCTCGTGGACCCTCTGGCTCATTAGCATAGTCTGTGGCAAGTTTGGCTTGAGAGAGGATGTAGGAAGATTTTCGATAAATGAGGTGGTCCTGATTAAAAATTTAGTTTTTTAAATATCGAGAATTGATATCTCAAAATTTGAAACACCAACGGAAAATAATTAAACTATAAAATCATTAAAATTCAATATTAAATAAGGTTTAGTATATCTGCTTATCTCACTGCCTACCAGCAGGCTATCTGAACACCGCTACTAAGAAGCCGTTAACGCTGTTCTGTAGCTCAGTGCATCGAGCGAATATCTTCAATAAGCGACGAAGTAATTATCACGATGCAGTCGAAGCTAGTAAGAACTTATAATGGAGACGTCTTCTCTGATGCGACTATCGAAACGCATATGGGGCTTGGTGAACTATTTTCAATTTCAGGGTGGTAGCTAGCCAGATAAAAAATGTCTACCCAATTTTTATTTGCTTTGCTTCACTGAAAGTACATAATCATTGCAGGATTTAAATCTATGGATGGATGGAGTAGTCACTACCAATGAGCTGTCATCTCTTCAATGATTCTAAAAACGTCTCGCTACAAGTTTTCAGCGCACGTCAATTTCGTAATTCAGTGCACCCACCTTCTTGTATGTGACATCCAGACTACATTTCTCACATCCCCCAGAAGTAACTTAGGTGCGCACTAAAAACCACCCCTGCGTCGGACGGGCCACTTGTCATAAAGTAACACTGTGATAAATCGAGCGGCGACATCTCCGGCCCTGTTGGTTATTGTCCCCTTATGTACACCATGACAACTTTCTACCTACCCTTAATTTTTATCTTGCCGTACAACTTTGAACTATAACGCTTGAGTTTAAGGCTTACTTATTTTTCAGAGGAGGGTAGTTGTCAGTAAGTGTGGGACCTTAAGGAAATATGGCTAGTACCTCATACCATCGGTAATGTCGGTAGTTACGTGGTAATGACAAACGGCGCTTAATTATGTTTATTACTTGTATAATATTAGTGTTAGTTGTGGGCTACTGTTTTTGAGATAGCTTTGGGCGGTGTCAATGTGACGCCTATCTTAATATCAAAGATATAAAATCAGAATCCACAGATAAGAGTACTCGTTGTAAAGCCACACGTATTCCGAACTGGCGAAGGGTAACGTTGTGCGGGAACCTGCATGTTGCATAAAATAGCAGGACATAATGACATCCACCAAGCCGCACTGGGTCTGCGTAGTCTGACCCATACTTTCTTTCTGAGAGAAGACCTGTATCCTGATGCTGATGACGACAATTCGTTGACATTTGTATTCTTGATAGGTTTACGTTAGACCAGCCTTCTTTAAAGCAGTAAGAAGTGATAATCTTTTCCTGAGTACTAATTCAAGAAAGAGCTCCAACTCGCGTACCACCTACATCAGAAAAGAAGACTAAATATGAAATCAGTTTTTTCACATTTATTAACTTATCTAGTGATGAAAAGCAGTACAAGTACCGTACAATTTCATGGGGCGAATTGAACAAACAAATATGTTTCTCTTTGCACTCTGAAAAGCTCTTTGCTTTTAGTTCAGGGCGTCACAAACCTAAAGCTGATTTTAGTTTCATGATCATAATCACTGTTCATGAAATAAGATGTTTGACAGTTCTAAATTTAGGCTTAGAGCTGTCAAATATCTTCCATATTTCACTAAAGAAGAATTGAAGTTGACTACGAATCTGAAGCAAAAATGACTCACTTTGACACTGGCAGAAAAACAACAGTCAAGCAGCGTCAACACCAGTTTCCTTCTAACTTTTGTATAAACGAAAGCAATACTTATAAATACGCCATACCAGCATTACCAGCTAACTTTTGACTTTTAAACATAAATAGTGTTACCACAAGAAAACCATTTTTAGTCGCCTGATTAGCTAGACAGCGTCTAAAGATAAATGTCAAAAATGATTAGAAATGTCACAAAAGAATTGTGTTAGACAACGGTTAGACACTATTTAAATCAGGATTTGTGGTTGCTAACGCATGTTCAGGCGTTAAACAGTGTGTAACACAGGTTTAACGTGTGGTTAATTTTTTTGTGGTAAGACCCTACATGTTCAAACATGAAATCTTTATTTCCCCACCAATAAGTAAAAACATACTAAATCACTTCCCCACCATCCGTCAACCTCATGGAGCCATCCATCTCGCCGATTTTCCTTCGCCATTATTTAGTTCCGCCGCTCGCCGTTAGATGGCGCGAATCTCATTAATTATGCATACTGATGACCCGCGCTAAATGAACGAAACCTTTATTTTACCCGTATTTCTTGGGAGAATTTGGCAACAACAGTTTCAGAGATTACGTGGAGGATGGCTTGATAAAACGGTGAAGATGCTGCGGTCTCGGCAATTAAGGGGTCGGTTTTTATGGGTAGCAATCATTTGCATACCGCGTAGATTGTGTTGGTTTTTTTTGATAGGTAATTAATAGAAAATTAAGAAACGAGCATGGGTTTTATTCTTAATGGGAGGCATAGAGCCATACATTTTTTGTTCTTTTTTGTTATTAAATTTTCACAGTAAACTTAGGCAGAGTTTACTATCAAAATTGATAGAACAGTGTATCGAAGACAAAAGACAGATAACCGTATTCGATTACCTAAAAAACTATTTTTATATCAATAAACAACTACTTAACAATTTCCAACTAAAAGTTTTTCTAAAAGGCGAACGCAAATAAACATTCAGCAATAAAAAATAAATCAAGCATTTTAAAGCTCTTTCAAAGGACTCCATCCACCCCATATCGCGTTCTTTGACCAACCATCCGAGCGTGGACGTGTAAATATCAGTGATGTGCTGCGAAGTACATTCGGCCTGCGTTTTGGCCGAATAGACCTTTCGATCAATTTGACGTTTGCATTGACTGGCATCGGCTGATCAGTTAAAAATAATTGCTCGAATTTTATAATTCTCTCGTTCAACTAATTAGAGACGACGTCGTTTCCAATTTTAGTTTTGCTTTTAATCTTAAAGCGAAGGTGTGGTAAATACAGTAAACGTACTAAATGCTCTACCACCATGCTATGTTTGCATAACGATTATTACTTCACCAAAGTCTCAACTTCAATGTAGAAGTTGAGGTTTTTAGCCGACCTCATTATCTTAGAACAATCATCACTTCAGTCACCATACTCTTTGGTGCTAGTCTATTTAAGAAAATAAGTAATATCATCCAGCCGGTTAATCCAAGAGAATGAAATTTGTTTCCACTTCTCTCTACTGAAGTAAGATCTAGCTTGATGGTAGTAGGTAGTATTACAGTAGAGTTGAGTGCCATAGATAATAAAATTGATAATACAATACTCTCCGGAGGTTCGTGACGTCATAGGTATGGATATGGGGACTGAAAATCAGTTATTAAGGTCCTCGGCCGTTAATTGCATGCTGAGTCGGAGCCTTACTAACGGCATCACACAACATCATCATCATGATCATGATGATGGCATCATCGCATTTTTAGTTTGTGGTACTTGTCCGTCTGTGCCTGTTATATTTGTTATTTTTGGTGTTGTGTAAAACTTTAATGTTATGTGATATCTCGAAATAAATGTATTTTCATTCTTTCTTTCTAGAGATATATTTGAAATTATTATGAAATACTTTGCCTGCTGTAACGCTACAGTATTTCGTATTCGGCCAATAAATTATTAAAAACGCCGAATAGGACTCGCGATGTTCAGCAAACACTAATAAGAATTTTTTTATTTATCTCCCCTTCTGTAAAACACATCGTATGTTTTGCTGGAACGTCTTCCATCGTTTGTCAAAGGACGGACGTTCATGGATCATCGGATGCATTTACATTTTTATAAAGATTCTGAGAGGGCAAATGGACACGAAGAAAAATAATCGCTTATTTTACTGTTGAAAATATAAAACTGTTTTTTTTTGTTTGGCGAGGCTGGTTTTTATCTGTACGGCAGTTGCCGTAAAAAAGGAGTTCCTTTTTTTCAACAACTATTTACAAAAGAAGTAACTAAAGTACAGAAAAATAGCCATTTTATTATGTAATTTGATACAATTATCTTTTACCGATTTTTATCTCTCTGTGTTAATTTCTTACATATTTTTTTATTTAAGTATAGTATACTTAAATAACTAGTAATTGATTAACTAATCAAGTTGTGTTCTAAGGTTAGAAAAGACATTGTTGTCAGTTTGATTCGATTGCACTGTAAGTACTGAATACCAATTCAAAGTTTTTTGTTGACAATGCAAACACTTCGTCACTTATGTGACAAACCGAAGTAGAGAAAGTACCGCTGCACAGCCTTTACACTTCATACCTGAACACAAAGTACAGTTCGATTTGGTCTAAATAAAACAAAACAAAACAATCATATCATAAATATCCCACTTCATCACTGAAAAAGGCAAATAAAAACAAACTATCTTTCCCTAGAGTTTTATCAATAAAACGGAGCATTGATAAAATAAAAGGATGGTAATAACAATATACCATAACGGTCCAGGGATGCTATAAATTCCACTGTTTTCTCTGGCCAGTGTCCAGGGTGCATATAAAGTGAGGTGCTCTGCCAGTTTTCCTCCCCTGTTAGTCGAGGAGGGACGGGTAGAAATTCTTGCAATTAACAACAAAATTGTCCATTCGATAAATTCATATAGAGACGAGTGAATAAACAAGTGACTTGAATAAGTGGGAACCGACTTTCCAAAAATATCGCGATATTAGAAATTTCATTTCTAAAATAATCACCATTGAGATCACCCCTACTCGTTAAAAAAATAATCATAATCGATTGACAATAATTGGCGGAGAAATCGAGAAACATATCCACAAAAAATACAGACGAATTAAGAAACTCCTCCTTTTTTGGAGGTCGGTTAAAAAGTCTACACTGCACAAACATAAATTGAAGGGAAAAGAAAACTTTGACATATCGTTACGTAGGTCAGTGAGAGAACTAATAATATTAGCTTGCAATAAAAGTCGGAGAATATGGTAAATATTATTACACCTATTTTATTGAACTTAATTCTGTTGGGCCAACAGTGATTCGAACACCTGCACACAGCCTATAGATACACTCCAGATGTGTGTGGCATACGCTATAAAATCTCCAGTAGACCGATTTACTTGTTATAATTTTTAATTTTCAGTACAAAGCAAATGTGTTGTTCGCAAGTAAGTTAACACCAAAAATAATAAAATATGACACTAATAGTTGGTGTACTAAAATCAAAACCTTGGAGCTCTATTCATATTACTTTCTTAGTAACATAACCCGCGTCTCCTGACCTAACCGTAGTGGTTTCCTCTAATTTGGAAATAAGATGGATTGGACACCGGACGGGAGTAATTTATCAAGTATTGACTTACCATTGTTGCGGCTTTGTTTACTGTCCGGCCCTACTGGCTGAATTGATTCACGTTCACCCCGCACTAAATTAAATTATACTTTTTTTCATAGAAGACTCATCTCTTCCGGTAGGTGCTATAAGATTTGGCTAAGGGAATGTTCAAGTAATTTGACGAAAGATACTTCGTCAAATTCTTGGGCTGGCTCGAAGAGAGGATGGGAGTCTGAGGGTCAGGAAGAACAAAGAAGTAGAAGAGCTGGTTGCTGAACCGAATATAATTGGCGAAACAAAATCCCAAAGACTTCGCTGGTTCGGCCACGTAGTGAGAATGGGGGAGGATCGTGCGGTAAAGCGAGCGTATTTGGGACAACCGAAAGGCCGACGGCCTGTTGGGCGTCCCAAGTATCGCTGGAAAGATTTACTGGAGAATGACCTACGTGAACTCAAGGCTGTTCCGTGGCAAGAACTGGTGGAGGGCAGACAAAAGTGGCGTCATCTAGTATCGGAGGCCAAGACTCACTTTGGGTTGCTTGCGCCAACCTAGTAAGTAAGTAAGTAGTAAGTAATGTTCAAGTAACGGTCAGCAGCATTCTCCTTGGAAAACATCGAAATCTACTGCGGTCAACGTGACGCCTGGCAAGCGTGGTGTAAATGTCAAACTGCCTCCATTATGGGTTCTGCATGTAGAGGATGTTTTTTGGCTGATGATGTTGAGTTACATATCAACATGAATTTAGTAACAAGCGGTATCTATCTCTGTCACCCATCAGCTTGTCCACGTTCGCTGTCACTTTCAAACACTCGAAACATATGTGTTCCAGTTTCCAATCGGCAAAGATCCGACTAAAGCTATCCAAACTCATTCAACCCTAAGAAAAAACTACAAATTCTTAACGTAAGGTACTAATTACTCAATTACCATACTCATTTCGATTGCCACCCCTTCTCCCACCCCTCTAACCGCCGCAATAAGTGACTTAATCCCGTTTCTTATCTTCTACTCGCTAATGTCTCTGTATTTGCATTCCTTACTCCTTACAAAAGCTTACGGAATTTTGTACCTACGAGCGAGTGAATTAGGAAGGTAGAGAAGTACGAGAATTGGTGAATCGCACGACATGCGACTGCCTGCAACTTTAAGTATAAGATGTGTCCTTGTATGTTTAATATGATGTCACGTGCCTTTTAAATTTAATAAAAAATGTATTAAAAGATTTAAACTGACAAAAATTATGGCATGTCTACATATTATTTTATTTATTAGCAGTATCGTCTCGGCATATGCATATTGTGAGCACTCTAGGAATACGTACGTTTGCTACATCATTCTCCTCGACCAATAAAATAATGAACTGCAATCACCAAGATGGCTGCCAAGCTTGGCGCGGAGTAGACGTCTTCCAGCTGATACTGCATCTAAAACTTTCCCGAATTTTCAGATTCAATTTATTCAACTAAATTTATTTTTAATTTTCAGGATGATCATTACAATGGTGAGTAAAGAAAATCGTAAGTTCATAACAAAAGCTCGTGAACTCGGTGGGTACATAGTAAAAGCGCGCTTACTTACTGCCTCGGTCTTTGCTCTTGACAGGTGAATTTATGAGTTTTCCTATGTTGAGGATCCTTGAGTCTGAATCTGAAGTGGTTACTTAGAAGGCGTATCGTTACGTAGCTATATACCTACAACAATGTTTTTTGTTTTCACAGGAAAATTAACTTTTATTACACGACTGCACAAAAAAGAAGCGTAATATTTTTAGGGTTCATGTTTATGAGTTTCTTTATTCCAACATAACTTTTAAATGCCTGAACAGATTTTAATGTATTGGGTATTGTCAGATATCGTACTTACATCATCCCGAGTGACACTGGTTAGAGCAGTCGTGTTTTTATGTAAATTTTGCTACATCGATTTGTTGTATTTGTCGATACCTTTTTTTATAAAACTATATACCTAGCTAAAGGTTTTGTGATTATTTTTCGTTAGATATCGAACTAATAATAAAGATTCGAATACCTACTTCACTACAATAGTCGGCTATAATCTGGCTAATTTCACCACGTCACGACCAAGTTCATGAAACGAGAATTACGCACCACAGAGACTAAAAGAGGATTTTACCCTTTCAAAAAATATTCAAATCAGCCCTTAAAAGCCGGAAATATCCATATAAATACGGATCGAACTGAGTCTACCAAATACTTTTTGTACATTGGTTAAATAATAGTACATTATTATTTCTCTATTAAACCCACTTCTTAAATAAGAAATCTTAAAACAAAAATGCAAATGTACAAATTGCGGGTACCTCGCGAAAAAGCCCTCATTATACAGAATCAAAGGCTATGCTAATGCAGACGTGCGTGGGGACTAGTAGCGACATCTCGGGGCAAGTGGACGAACTGATGACGCTTAACTTGCACTCAAGACTCTTCATTACTTTTGTGATTTTCGAAATAAACACACAATTAAAAAAAAACTACATATTATTATAATATATATCTGAGCAAATTGTGTATTTTTTTTGTAGTACCTAAGCCAATGCAAGTCTATTTCTAAATTCGAATAAAAATTCTAAATTTTTACCTACTTAAGTATAACTGGCACGATGACTTAGCACCTAAGGCTACCGAAAAATAAAAAGAACCCTACACTAGGCACAACACAAACACTTAATTTTGCGTTGTCTTGTCAAATTACTTGACCAAAAAAAGGAACCGTATTGTTATTTGCTTGACAATGAGCAAATTCAACATGAGCGTTCATCACAAAACTTTAATACAAACATTTATAAGTTTTATTTAAAAACTTTTTGAGTGGACTGCCGACTCCGCCGCTTTTTTCTAATTTCGAATATATTACAGTAATTTTTTAAAAGTTTCTGTTTGTCCTCCCTCAGGTTGAGTGTTTTTTTTTAATTTTCCATTTATTAATTTGGATCTTGACGGGCGGTAATATATTCTGGATGTCCGGAGTCCTGGCCAAATTGAAAAGTTGCCAGTGTCCGGGATACCGATACGTTGATTTAAATAATGGAGAAAAATTATGAGTGAAAATCCATTTCGTTGTGCGTGTCTGTTTATAAAACTTTTGGAGAATTGTTTTTGTTTTAGTATGAGATGGTAATTAAGGCGTATCGCACAGGGCCTTCTCTCAGAAAGAGAGAGTATGGGCCATAATCCACCACGCGGGCCCAGTGCGGCTTGGTGGATGTCACATGTCCTCGAATTTTGTGGTTCTTGAACATGCGGGTTTCCTTCCTTATGATGTTTTTCTTCACCGTTTTAGAGCGAGTATGATAAATCTGCACATAACTTGATATAAGTCATTGGCCGAGCCGAGATTCGAACAATGGTGTGTCAGATTGAAAGTCGCACTAGTTCCAGCTCGGCCACACTCGAAGGACATATATAATAACTGTTAATTGAAATGTATTGATTTATGATGACGTTTATAACATATAGGTACTCAGTAGGTAGATAGGGTATCTTTCTTTCTTTCTTTTTCTTTCTTCGTCTTCTTCTTTGTCCTGACTTAATGTAACACTTAGGTATTTAAAATAAATCAGTTTTAGTCGTTGGTAAGATACATAGGTATACTAAAGCAAATTACGAGACAAACAAGGCCATATAAACAAATGAAGCACTTAATCCAGCTATTCGTTAGAAACACACGATCGTCCGAGCCGGGACACGCACTAACGGTCCCAATTGGCCACCGAACTATCTGCTTAGCATGCACTGTGCGACGCGGGCCTACACTCCACGGACATAATCACAGATTAACCGCTGCCTAACCGCAGTTTTGTGGCCGTTCGACAAATTGTTTACTTTACTTGTAACGGGAAAAGTTGCCAGTTTTTGGGGAAGACTAGAGAGGCCTCATTATCAGCGTTGTTGTAGTTTCTTTACTAAGACTCAAATCTTCTTTCATATGCAGAGATAATGGGCTCATAGTCTACCACTGGTCCAGTGCAGGCTGGGAATGTTATAAGATTCATTAGATTAGTATGATTAGTAAGGTCAACCATGTAGCAACAACTATACCTAAATTTTTTTGTCAATTTGTAATCTTTCTTAATTAGCAGCTGTCAATACACGATAGCTTAATTTTTAAAGCAGTTTCCGCGGTGTAAGTGTTTCGCCTCGGAGTATATGTACTGTGTATAAGTTCGATTCCTGCAGCAAGATTGCTAAATATGCTTAAAACAAAAAAAAAACAAACTGCAACTTCTTTCGTGCGCATAGGGTTTCGTGCACAAAGAAAGCTCAAGCTTATTGTAAAATACAAAGCTTTGACCTCTGGATTGGCTGTGTACTTTGCTACCATTGAGCCCTCCTCGCTTTTAAAATTCTACTTGATTACAGTTATTTATAGTAATAAATTACTGCCTAAATTGCAAAATTCCATAACCACTCAAACCACTGCTAACCAATTATAATTATCACCGCAATTTCGCTTTACAAGTTATCTCTCTAATATTAGCAATTTACCGTTATTACGTATATTATCTAAAAAAAACCATGTCCGCCGTTTTCGAAGGCATTATCGTCCCACATCGGTGACGTCCCGATCGCGGGCAGATCGGGTGAAACGCATATATTTGCATATATTTCATAACCAGTGAGCAGGGAACGGAATTAGACGCACATGGAACTTGAACCGTTGTTTAAGTTTTTAACGGTGCTGGCAACGGACTTTTTGCGCGTTTGATATTTTTTTAATCACGTTAAGTTGGCGTTCGACCAGTGAGATGTGATCGAGTGTGGTGAACACTCTCCCTAAGATTCAGAGACAAGTCTAAGTGCGGACTTTTGCTTCCGTATGATGATTTTGACATACATTTTGACGTTTGTTAAAATTGTATAGAATTTTGACATATGGAAGGTGGAAGCATAAGTCCACGCTTAGATTCATCTCTGAATATTAGCCTCTAAGCCTAGAACCTACGAATGACTTATTATTTGTTCGTAGCCTAGAACAGAAAAAGCTCTCCAGTGCAGCCTGAACACACTTCCTCTTCGTCATTCTTGGAGACAGATTTGCTGCGTCATCGCCATGTTTTTTGCTCAAAACTTAAGCTCGTTGGATTCGAAACGCTTGACTTACAAATCGGCGGGTGACCTGACTACCGCTTAGCTATCATAATTTAAAAGATAGCTAGTTTTGAAAATAAAAAAAAATGTAAAATACTAGAGCCATGACTCGTGGTGACCGGTGCTTGGGTAGATTTCCTTAACTACTATTCAAACAAAACATAAGTTAAGCGGTACCTAGCAGGTATAAAAAGGTAAAACAAGTATTATTCAGGTGTTCATTTTCTATGGAACAAACTTGGTTTATAGTTTGATTAATTAATAACTAAGTTCGTAAGGTCGTATAATTATGAATAACGGTAGCTGCTATTCGATGACAGATGGCGCGATTATGAAAATGAATAATTATAAGTAAGTACCTAATTAATTTGCCCTTTTAAAAACAAAAATTTTAGAGATGATTTTTCTTTACCGATTTGTTAAGAGATAGTTCAAATTCAAATTCAAAAGTCTTTATTCAAATAGGCCCCAAAGGAGCACTTATGAAAGTTAAAATGACTCTAACAGCCGGCCATAGTGTTTTGACTTGTATGATTTTTTGTATTCTTGATAGGTTTGCATTTGACATTATCTTTGACATTATTTCTTTAACTAAATATGATTTGCCGCAAATAAAGACTACTATAAAAGCGAACAACTGACATTGGCGAAATTGTGGCGAACATACCACAGAAGCCAGGAAATAAAGAAAGAAGAAAAGCGAACAACAATCATTTCAGTGTAAAATTATACTCTCTTCGCCTATAAATGGAAAAATACATTTGTATGAAAATCGAACTATTAATTTATAATCAAATACTATTACACGCGATGGCAAACAGTTACAGGCACGGCCTACAAGTGTCGTACCTAACAAAAGCCTACATGTGTAGGTGACGACCGCTCTAAACCTGAGTAGTCTCCTACTGGCTCTCATTTGTAGGTGCCAGGTAACACCGATAGACACTTGGCGACACATAACTTGAGTGATGGATGCTAGAAAGCCTGCACTAGAAAGTGATGTTTGCACCGGCGATGTTTTCTTTCACTGAGAGCATCAAAACGCCATAGTTCATTGAACATGGGTGAAGCCGCGGTAGATAGTCTATATCTATACAAATAAATAAAATTGAAATGTCTGTTTGTAATATCAAAATAACAGCTTTTTACTAAATGCATATGAAAGTATATACGTTACCTATAATAAAAACACAATTTTTTAAATTTTTGTCTGTCTGTTTGTTCCAGGTAATCACCGAAACGGCTGGACCGATTTTGACGGGACTTTCACTGGCAGATAGCTGATGTTATAAGGAGTAACTTAGGCTACTTTTATTTTAGAAAAGAATTAGGGTTCCGCTCAAAAACATAAAAACCATGAAATCCAATATCTCCGCGCGGGTGAAACCGCGGGCAGCAGCTAGTAGTAAATATATTTGGAAAACATTATCCACGCTATTTTTATAGCGCTACGTACATCACCCGCCGTCACTTGCGTACAATAATGACGCGTGGAAGGAAGCGCGATGGTAAGATACATACATTTGCATGCATTAGTGCGGTGGTGACTGTCTGACCCCGCCGTCACACCGGTGCCACCGTCTGACCCGCCGTCACACCGGTGGCACCGATAAATTGAACTTGAATTTTAACGTTCAATTTGTTGTAAGTAAAACGGATTGATTCCGTTGGACGGAAAGGTTGCGTAAGAATTTTGACGGCTTGACGGCTCCGTAGCTAAGTTGGTAGTAACCCTGCCTGCAAGGCGAGGGGTCCCGGGTTCGATTCCCGGCCGGGGCAGATTTTGTGTAAGCATAAAGTTTGTTCTCGGTTCTTGGATGTTTGTGATGTGTATCTGTGTATGTCCATGCCACCTGCGACACAGGGAATCCTAGTGCGGGGGTATGAGTGTGTAAGCGTTTATGTTTATGTTATGTTAATTTTTCTGTCGTTCGGTCTTTTTTAAGGGTTAAAAGTGTTGGTGCTGTATAAACTGTATCAAATAAAGAATTGCATGCTTCATGATCGATTTAAGAATAGTTATGAACTTACGATTTTTAGGACTTTAGGAAATATGAGAATATAGATAGAAAATACATTTAATTTCGGACAACATCATCAGAGTACAATAACACAACACTAGTAACTACACTAGTAACTACACAAATAACGTAACAACTCTCCATCCACAGATTGAGTAGAGGAGATCGCTTTTAGCGAAAAGTCCGCCCATTGTACTTTATTGTTGCTTGTTATTTCTATACTGTTTTAATTGTACAACAAGGTGTTTTATTTTGTATTGTATTGTAACTTGCTTATGAGACGATTTGCCTAGCTTATAAAAAATGTGAATCAAAGCTAATAGTTATGTAGGTAATTGTTTTTTCATTAAGGGTTTTACTAATAAATAGTGTATAATGGTGGTTACACAATGTTTTGTCTTTGTTGTTCTTGACAATATGAAACTGAAGCGAAAGAGACGAAACATTAAACTATTGAACCGTTAAACAGAGTTTATTAGTAAGTCTGTAAATATATTAGCAGTAGTATTTATGTAAAAGCTAGTTAAAGGCATTCTGGGGACCGATTTTTGAAAGTCACGAGTGATTTCGATATCAGCGGTGACAAAATTCTCAGCGATAACTTTGAAATCACTAATTTGCAAAAGTCGTATTTTTGAAAGTCATACCCTGTTTACCAACATGCAACTATTTCTCAGCTTTAATCATAGACAAACTTATGATTGTGTTCCATTCAATTTTATTTTTTAAGTTGGAAATAGTTTTAAGCCAAAATTGGCACTAAATACCTACTCATATCTATGATATTGTTTACGAATGGGTACCCCCACTCGTAAACGATATCATAGGTATGACAATTTTAGTCACGCGCTGAGATTCAAAAATACGACTTTGTAAATCGATGACTATCGGTCATATCGCTGATATTTAGTCACTCGGTGACATTCAAAAATTGCACCCCTGACCGTTGTCATAAGAGCTGGTGTCGTAAGAGCTGGGTAAGCGATATCAAGGGAATGACCAACATCATTATCTACAGTGATCACCAAGGCACCTCCGAAGCGTGCTGTACTATTGCAAAATCCACATGCATGGTAGAGGCCGATGTTCAGCAGTGGATGTTTCCCGGCTGCTGACTTGTTACTACGATGTAGTCACACATCTTTTACATCACTGCAATATTCCCCTAGAAATGTTTTTCTATTACAGGTTTCGCTGCTATACAACCTGAGTTTGAATTGGTATGTTATCCGAAAGGGGGTCAATGTACTCCTGGAGGTCAACAGCTTTAGTTTTACAACTTTTTGAAATTTGGAATTTTTCATTGAAGAAATGGCATTTAAAGTTTACGTCCAAATTCCACTAAAGAATTTCAGGGCAGCCCTAGATCACTTGAACTATGTTATACATTGTTAAATGCTGATGTTGGCTAGAAGAGACTTAGAAATAATAACAAAGGCCGCGCATTTCACGTTTGAAATTGAATTTACTTTGTGTATGGAAATTTGGAACGACATTTTTATTTCTATGGAGGGTTTCATAACTATGGTTCTAGTAGTCCCGGATAGTATACCAATTTAAACTCACCCTGTATACTAAAATTAATTATTATTAAGCCTTAAGATCGCTTTGGGTTTGGCAAGTAGTGTAGCTTCCGATGGGTGTGTTTGGCAATAGAAAAAGCTCTAGAACTATAAAACGACGAAAGCTTATTTTCCACCTAATATAAAAAGCTATTTTCATATTTCCTATCAAAATATAAGTAAACCTGCGTGTCGCGAGTAACACGTCACTCAGTATTAGACGAAGCGGTTTCTTCTAAAATATGGCTCCGTTATCGCGGTAGTTAATACTAACAACGTTTTACGGCATCACGGCCGCCGGTATTGTTAATTACTGAGCTAATGTGGGGGGAGCAGGGGGCTGTAGGGGGTAACGGATGGGGGAAACTATTTTCCTAATTGGAACATGCTTCGAGTTGTTAGTGGCTGAATGGTAACTAGAGCGACGCACCGCGTTCAAATCCCGTCTCATTCGGTCCAATATCTTACTGATTTTTATTCCGAATTGTCTTCGTTTAGAATGCTGACTGCGGCATCTTATGGAAACTGACAAATTCTACATAAGAGGACATTGCCGATATCCATGAAGCCTA
This sequence comes from Crocallis elinguaria, assembly GCA_907269065.1. NCBI lineage: Eukaryota > Metazoa > Arthropoda > Insecta > Lepidoptera > Geometridae > Crocallis > Crocallis elinguaria. The sequence continues at coordinate 649,385 of OU026079.1, read as the reverse complement.
ACTGAACCAACTTACAGAATTATGGTCAATAGATACCCTTTACCTGAAAGAAGGTAGCAGTGATAGTAAATAAGTTGATATTGATGAATTTGTCTTTTGATGCAAATAAAAACATGAATTAGGTCGTCAAAAATATCTAACTAAATAACAATAATAAATTAAGTTTTAATAGATGCCACAACACAATACAAGTTTATAAAAAACGTACTATAAATCTAAATAGATATGAAAATCAATTCCACTACATACACGACTCCGAAGCCTTTAAAGAACCCTATTGCAGAAATTGAAACCTTTTGCGCAGCAATGAAAATCTATTAAATTTTATGAAAAATAACGTCCTCTTCAAATATTACCCCATTTTCGCTTCCTCATTACCCCCAAAACAAAAAAACGGGTAATTAACCAGCGTGACGCGGTATCGGCATGGACTAGTCGGCGCCGTTATGGTGCTGTTCGCCACCGCGGTCGTAATGGCCTCTAATCACCACCTACCTGTGTGGCGAGTACCTTATGTAGGTTACAGTTGATGGTTTTAACAAAGAAACTTTGTTTTGGTTTTAGCGACGGAAGTGGAAAGCTGCCACACACGGGACTAGTACTTCAGTGCACAAATGGTTCTCTTTGCGGGTACTATCAACTGCGACGTACTAGTGCGTCTATAGGGCACTAGCCCTAACCACTAGGTTAGGACAGGAATGCTAACCTATCTATACAAATAAATCAAATTGATGTGTCTGTTTGTAATATCAAAAAACGGCTTTTTACCAAATGCATATGAAAGTATATACGATACCTATAACAAAACAACCATTTTCAAAATTTTTGTCTGTCTGTCTGTTTGTTCCGGGTAATCTCAGAAACGGTTGGGCCGATTTTGACGAGACTTTCACTGGCAGATAGCTGATGCTACAAGGAGTAACTTAAGCTACTTTTATTTTACAAAAAGAATTAGGGTTCCGCGCAAAAAAATAAAAACCATGTTTTCCAATATCTCCGCGCGGGTGAAACCGCGGGCAGCAGCTAGTCTAGAGTAAAACACAATAGAAACCAAAGTTGTCAACTATCAAAGGATAAAAAAGGAACCAATACATACTGCCTTAAATGTAAAAGCGATTTTTTTTGTCATTGATGCCACGTCAAATGATTATAATACTGATAACGGTTTGGCCAGTGAATATTCCAGTAAAGCCGACGGCGAAATTCCCACAAACCGAAGAAAAATGCTGCAACAGCGAGTCATGACACCGGCATCCGGGCCGTCATGTGGGCATTTCGTTCCTCATGCATATTTATACCTCGACCCCTCAGTAACGAACGACAAATGAACAAACGCTCCGTTTTGTTCCCGATACCACCGATAGATACCCGCTATCGGCCGTTTGCGTTTGTGATTGCGACTAGAGATTTGCGGTTTGCCTTTCCAGATATTGAAGGACTCTGATTTGCAAGAGCACGGCTGACTTGGCAGCTCAGTACGGTCCAATGAGAAGTTTCGGGACTGATCTGTGGAAATTACTAGGCTTATGAGATTTAATATATAATGTCTCAGGGAAACGAGCGCACTGCAGTGCCGCGCAAGCCTTTATGTTTCAGTTATGAATGGCACTGCAATTGTTACGGGCCGGCGTTATGCTTATCATCAGGCGAAAGACCAGCTCGTCTCGTTATCAAATAGTATAAAAAAACAATTAATCTCACAATTTTTAACTGTCATATCAAATCTTAATTCTATGTTAATGTTTGTTAATTCAATTCCAACGCCTTAGTCGAGTCAATTACACTGATTGAGATAAGTATTCATTATAATAATCTGGTATCTGGATTTTCATTTACCAATAGTTAGAGTTGGTACTCAATAAATACCTCACCTGATCAATGTGGTCGAATGTGGAGATACACACACAAAGCTTAGAATGGATACTGAAACTGAAATACCGCTGAACACACTGTTTGGTGTCTAGAGAGTTTCAGCTGGAGCGTGGTAGCTAGCCAGGAGAGCACTAGCAAATGCTCCACCACGACGCTATGTAATCAGCCAAAGGACAGGTGTCCTTTAGCTGATTATTTTATAACAACTGATATGTATACAGAGATCCTGTATTTTTGGAAATAAAAGCAGTTCGATTTGTTTTGATTAGGTATGGTTCAAGTATGATGATTCTTTCATTCAATGAAAACTCCAAAAAGAAATGCAAGCGTTCCGTGTCTGTTTTTTTGTGTCAGTGGCATGCTGTAGGAATGTGATCTTTGAACATTATTTATTCCAAGTCCATCAACCCTTTTATGTGTCAACAGTAGCCCTATCTCCCATCTCCCAATTTCCTACTTTTTCTAAGTCTTCCAAGTAGCAATTTATATGTTCATCCGTCGCTAATTCCCCCACCGATGGTATCAGCTACTTAATATACATAGAACTAATTACTGGCGACAAACGCATGTAATAAAACTGTTGTGAATGTCGCGCGCGGAGATAACATCTTGGACTTGGATGCTGGGGCTCTGATATTAGTAATTTGTAGACTGTGAACGGAAGTTTTCGGGTCTAGTGGTTCGGCATCGCTTTTTTAACGTTGTCTCAAAATAGGGTTTTAATTTTTTGTGTATTAGTGTCTTGTTCTCCTAATTCCTTCTGATTCTATATTGAAAACCGCTATTTCACCGCATGATAAGTGATGGTGTGATTGAAGATAGTTCCAAGCTAAGTATAGATTAAGACAATGTTATGAAGGCAATTCATCACGACATAAGAAATCAAGTCAGTAATGCGCAAAACGCCTTTGACGAACCAGTTCTACCAGAGCGTACTATTTTTTTAACATATGTTTACAAATTGTTTAATTTTTTTAGCTACATCATTAACAAATTTATTGTCAAATTGAACAATAAAATCACTAGAAAAAAATCCTCAAAAATCCCCCCATTCCCCGCAACTAATAACCAGAAACCTCAAACTAGCAACCATTCACTAACGCACTATCAAAGCTACCACGCCGTGACGATACTATCTACACGGCGACAGTAACCCCTAAACTATATCATAATTACCCCACTATAGGACAGGACGTATCCTGTCACTACCCTGGCCAATGACAGGTCGACCGGAAGTAAGGTTAAAGTCGGTGAGTAGGGGTTGTAACTTGTATACATACGAACAAATTTTAGACTATATGGGGCCAGTTTAGTAAATACTCAACTAGTGTAATAGCTAAACCTGTAATGTCTAAAACATTGTGGACAATTAGAGCTAAAGATATTATCCTCCAGGTTCCAATAGGCTGAAAAGAAAGAGTAAAAAGTACTTTGATCCACGATATCCCCCTGAATGAGAATCAATAAATCATTGATATTTTAAAGCTATCTATTTAATTATAATGCTGACATTTGTTATATTTTTCAAGTTCTGGATTGAGTTTCGGAACGTACCTAATTGTAAGTGCTTGCGATTTCGTTCTTGTTAAAATTCACATTTTAGTAAACATTAATTTCGATACTATACACTATACAGTCTGAGTTTGAATTCATATGTTATCTCAAAAGAGGTCAATGTACTCCTGGAGGTCAACAACATTTGCTTTACAAGTTTTTGAAATTCGAATTTTTTCATAAAAGAAATGGCATTTAAAGTTTACAGAAAAAAATTACTACAGAACTTCCGGGCAGCCCTAGATCAGCTGATTCACTTGAACTGTGTTGAACTTTCTTAAATGTTGATTAGAAACGATTTTAGAAAATGCCATGCACTTCTCGACAGCTGCTCACAACTTGTCGACAAACATGGTCCTAATCACCCCCTTCCAGGGTAACATATCAATTCAACCTCACCACCTAGGTATAATACATATCACAAAACAAATTATTTTGATTCGAATAAAGCTTAGTCACCGTTCCGAGAAAAAATTCTCTCAATGATTCTCAAGAAACAGTTCACAAACACTTTCAGCTGAACTCAATGGATTATAATATACTTTATTTTTAAAGCAGTTTTCCTAAAAACAGAAGGCTCGTGCCTTGAATGAATAACCTTGTGATTAAGATGCATATCCTTGCACATTCTTGAATTATGAACTAACATTAAATTAACATACAATCATTAATCACTTTCTTTATACACAGTTTTTATAATAAATATATTTCTGGTTCTGATTCATAGATCCTAAAAATGTGCTCTCCTACATTATTGGTTTGCAGTCTAAATTTAACGTACATTACTATTTTCCCATTATATTCTAATACTAAGAATCCCACCAAACGGAACCACATATCTGAATCAACTTCCATTCCGATATTATGAAAACAAAACGCTGCTCTCAGCGCTCGGCAAAAACAATAGTGTATCATACAAAAACAATAGTATGATATACGAAAACAATAGTATACGAACAAAAACAACAGTCGTCGTGGCCGGGTCGCGTGTTATCGGCTGGCTGTTATTTCATTTCGGCCCTGCGCAAATAGGAGCGACGCAATTATACCACGGCTGTAGAGCAGGTAGAGCAGATGAGAGTAGTTTCATTATATTAAAGCTAGCAAGGATGGAGAAAAGGGTGAGCGCACACCTTGAAGGAAAGCTAGAGAAACGTAGTATAGAGCTACTCGATACGTAAAATGGCTTTTAACTTTGTTAGTGGTAGGCAGTTTTCTGCGAGTGTCCGTCTGGGTTGTTACCACGGCTTTGCTCGTGAAGTCTGCCGCCAAGCATTAGTGTGCAAGCATTACTGTGTTCCGGTTTGATGAGCAGAGTAGCCATTGAAATTATAGGGCTTATGAGACGTAATACCTAATGTCTCAGGGTAACAAGCGCACTGCAGTGCCGCGCAGGCTTTGCAAACTTTCACAGTTCTGAGTGGCAGTGCAATTGTTATGGTCTGGCGTTATGCTTACCATCAGGCAAACGACCAGATCGTCTCGTTACCAAATAGCATAAAAAACACTGTTAAGAATGTTACGATAGGTTCGTCTACAGACGTACTTGCAATATCAATTTACAAAAATCAAGTGAATCAGAATCTCTATAAAAACTCGAGTTATACTAGTGTCTGGTCTACATTTGACATAAACCAAATAATCTTTGCGAGTAGTGCGCGCAGGTTGGCTGGCTATGATTCGGCAGGTTTCATGCGATTACCGCGCCACCTGTCGCCTCTCCCAGGGAATTTATAATTCGAGCCGGCATTGCAGGGATCGCTTTAATGGTATTCACGAACACACCGATTTATTACTATTTATACATAACTACTGCGGGATTAAAATAATGGATTTTAAAGCATTCGTTTGGGCGTGATTGGACGTGAATAATTTAGTCAGGTGTGGAAATGAGTTGTGTGTATGTTGGTTTCGTTTTAAAAGTTTTTGATGATGTTGAAAATTTGTATGTTTTTATTTTCCTAATGAAATCTTAGTTACTTCCTAGTGACATCATGATCCAGTCAGAAGTGGTAGCTTGCACCACCGGAACTCTTCCGTGTGTTGTTTTACTCGCCAATTCTTGAAGTTAAAATTATTTTACTCAGGTATAAAAAAAATGAAAAGTCATAATATTATAACAGGAATCCTAATCATCCCTAGGAATCATTGTGGATATTTAAATAATTAACAACTAGGAGGACGATAGAAACATTACACCGAGAATTGGAACCTTAAAGTACTTACAAATATTTTTTCATAGTATTTTTCATATGATGTCAAACCACAACCTTTTTTGATCTAATACGCAAAAATAAACTTTTATTACTTATAATACGCCCATACACATATCAATAATACGCCGGTGATATGCACGACCGTGCTAGACAGTGACCTACAAAGAGTGACATACAGCCAGAACAAAAGAGGCTCTCGCGTTTATGTCACAGTAAAAGAGGCTCTCACGTTTATGTCACAGCAAAAGAAGCTTTCGCGTTTATTTCACAGCAAAAGAGGCTCTCGCGTTAATGTCACAGCAATAAGGCTCTCGCGTTTATGTCACAGCAATAAGACTGTCGCGTTTATGTCACAGCAAAAGAGGCTCTCGCGTTTATTTATTTATTTATAATAATATGAACGCAATTGCAATTATACATATTACCAAACTAACAAAAAATTAATTAAAAGAAAAATTCATCATGTCATTTACCAAATAATTTTAAGTCTAGGTTACAGTAGCTATGTCAAATTTTAAGATTAATATTTGATTTATGGTCATAGGACTCACAAAACGTCAATAATAAGTTTGAGACAGTAGGCCACTTATCACAAAAAATGTCACAATCAGGATAGGTACTAAGGAATGCGTTGAGATCACACATGACGCGGCATAATGGCGTGTATTTCCTGTGCCCAGTACGGCTAGAGCCTACGTGAAACAACTTGTGTCTATGATCAGGTCTATGGCGTGTATATTTATCAGGCACGAATAAAGCACATATACGATTGTGTAGGGCAGGAGAATCTATGGAACCTCTCAATAGCCCACAGCCGGTCTTAAGCTGGTCAAGCAACCTCCTAGTTTTCAACGAATTGAAACCTAATTGGCCGAGAAGAAAATCTGTAGGGTACAGAAAAGGATAATACCCATAAATTTTCTTATAAAGATTTCTCAAGAAGGCTTTTTGGACCTTCTCAAGGGACAAGATGTAAGTGTCGCAATGCGGGTTCCAGACGCAGGCGCTCGACTCGAGTTTACTCCTGACGAGGGTAGTGAACAGCAGTCGCAGGACCTGGGGATCGCGGAAGTCCTTCGCATTGCGCAGCACAAAGCCGAGACGCCGGTAGGATTCCTTCGCAGTAATTTCGACGTGATCATTGAACGTGAGACCCTGGTCAAACGTCACACCGAGATCTTTAACAGTGGACACTCGCTTGATGGCGTCACTATTAATAAAGTACGTGTGCAGAATGGGATCACGCTTACGCCCAAAAGACATGACGTAGCACTTTTCAGGATTGAATAACATTTTGTTAACAACACTCCATCGATAAATGGCATCAATGTCTTTTTGCAACTTACTACAGTCAGCACACGACTGTACTTCAAGCGCGAGTTTTAAATCATCAGCATACAATAAGCACTGAGAGGCACTTATTTCTTTAACCAAGTTGTTGACCATAATGAGGAAGAGCAAAGGTCCCAAAACCGATCCCTGACTGACCCCTGAGGGGGTGAAGTAGGGCTTAGAGACAAATGTACCGTACTTCACAAACTGACGGCGGTCACGCATATAGTCAACAAAAAACTTGACAAGGCGGGGAGTGAAACCGATGTTACTGAGCTTTTGAAGTAAGATGTCATTATCGATTTTGTCAAAAGCTTTCCTAAAATCGAAATATAACACGTCGACCTGCTGGCCACGGTCCATGCTAGCAGAGACATAATCTACCAGACTAAGAAGATTAGTGTTTACAGATCGTCCGGGTCGAAATCCATGCTGCTCATCGCCCAAGAAACCCTTGACCTGCCTATATATTTCCTTATGAAGGATATATTCAAAGACCTTGGCCGGAGAACACAATATCGCAATGGGACGGTATTCATCCACTGCAGTTTTATTACCGGACTTTGGGATAGGAGTTACCCTAGACAGCTTCCATTGGCTTGGATAAACACCGTTTTCAAGTGACAAGTTGAAAATATGACAAAGAGGGAGTGTTATGTATTCGCTCGAAGATTTTAAAATGAAAGCGGGAAGGTCATCTGGTCCCGGAGAGCTACTCACCTTAAGCTTTGTCAAACCTTGCTCAACATCCTTAGGACTTACGTAGGGAATATTAACAATACCACCAGTGGGGTTGTCAGTGCACTGACTCACATCAAGAGAAGGAAGATCCTTAAGGAACACGCTCGAAAAGTAGTCGGCAAAGGCCTCTGCTGCCGAAACGCCTTCCAGAGTTGATCCCCTGTATATGACAGAAGGCTCGAAACCGCCCTTAGACCTTAAACTCGATACATAACGCCAGAATTGTTGCGGACAACTCTTCAAACAGCTTTCAATAGATGCCGTGTGACGCTCATAGGCTTCTGCTATACGAATCTTAAGATTCGACCGCAGGTCAGAAAAGGATTTGTAGTCATCTGCACACAGAGTGCACTTCCATAAACTATGCATCAATTTTTTTCTTCTAATGTCCCTAATGATATCAGAAGTAAACCAAACAGGGTACATGGCAGAAGTAGTCTTTGGCCGCTTTCTTTTGGGTATACATTCGTCAAAAGCGGCATACAAAATGTCGTAGAAAATATTAGCTGCTAACTGAGCATCACCACATTCATAGACACAAGCCCACGAGGACTCACTCAGCAAACTATTTAAATGAGTTAAATCCACTTTCTTAAAATTCCAGTCGCGAGATTCGTCAATATTGCTAGGTGGCAAGCGTCTGTAAGGATCACAATGCGAATGAACACAGAAAGTTATTTCAAGCGGAGGGTGATATATATCAGTTTTCTCGACCAGACTACCCGTCCTCACAACGCTCACCTGTGACTCATCACATTCCCGCGTCAAAACAATGTCAAGCTTACTTCCGCGCATATTAACAATGTCATTACATTCCACAAAATTGCAATACTCCAAAAAATAACCATAATAATTATTCACGTTGACAGATGCACTATTCATATTCAAATCACCAGTTATTATTAATTTATTTTTCAAAGATCTAATAAATGATTCGACTTTGCAAAACCAGCTCATATATGTTTCGTCCTTTGCACTTGGACTTATGTACACAACGCAAACAAAAACAGTCACACCACGGTGGGTAAAAGAGGCCCACAAGTCCTCTCCAGTCGCAGTCTCCATATCGGGATGGCGCGTGAGGCACTGGCCGGGGCGCGCGGCCAGCAGGACACCGCCACCGGGTGACCCGCGGTCGCGCCGGATCAGCGCCCAACCGTCCGGGACCACTTCCGCGTCCTCTACCGAGCCGTCGAGGAAGGTTTCCGACGCGGCCACAAACATACTCTCTGTTATCAGTAAAGTAGCTCGAAGTTCCGGCAGCTTTGTTTTAAGTCCCCGCACATTTTGAGAAATTATAGTAATTTCACTAAAAACATCCTTATTACACGGCGCGTTCTTGGCCGACTTCGCACTGAAATGACTGTGTTTCCGGAACGTGCTTCCTGTGATTGACCCATACCTTAACGCGAGCGTTCTCTGGCCAGACGTCGACAGAAAAACATTTATCGAAACATTCCTCAGGGACGCCGATTTTAAAGGATTTGTAATAGTTTTTGGTTTTTAATTCTTCGACTGTACAGGCCTTCTGGGGAAAAAGCTGCATCAAGTATTGCTTTACTTCATCTGCACCAGACAGCATATTCCATAAATGCATGAATTTGCGTCTTTCAACAGCCTTGAGTGACGTCACAGTAGGACCGGCAAGGCAGCGAAGTGATAGTGACTGCCGCGCAGGTCTACGTCGAACCTCAGTCCATTTTTCACTATTCGGTATTTTGACGCTAAGATGAGGTAACTGCGCGTCATTGCATACTTCACGGATAGGTAAACTTGCTGTTGGCGGGTAATCCATCGGGGTCTTATCATTTACCTGAGCGCTACATGTGATTTGCGCTCGCGAGACTGACACATCTTCCGAGCGCTCGTCTGACAAGGATGGCCGCGGCAGCGGCGACCGTTTCCTATTAGCTTCAGGCTGCTTGGGAGGTTCAGGCGGTCTTGGTGATAGTAACGGTAATTTATTGGGCTTTTTGTTAGTTACCTTCTTTTGAGCAGTTTGCTTCGATACTTCCTTGACGATGCCTCTCAAATCTTGAGGAGGGATGACCCGAGGTTGCAATTGCAATTGAGACTCGGCAACAGCGTCTGTACAAGCTTTTAAAGGGGCTGTCAAGTTCTTACTAATTGTCTCGGATAGATTAATGTACTTTTTTAGCTCCAACTCCATCATGGCATATGCAGAAACTGATTGCGCAAGTTTGTCTTGAAGCAATTCTATTTGAAGAGACAGTCCTGTAATTTTTTTATCACTGTCGTTCATGATAACTAACGATCGTTCAAACAACTGCCGCATGGTAAACATTTCTTGCCTTAAGCTATTCAACTCGGTTGAAAGACCAGTGTCATCAGCATCTTTCATTTGTAACTCAGTTGCTGCAATAATAGGTGGTAACTTTTTCCGGTATGTAACGTTCGGATCGCGGGTTTTATTTACACCAACAGGAGTCAATGTATTGTCTCCGCCTCTTTTGGCTAAACAACGACATTCAGGGCATTCCCAGGTTGAGCTTTCTAGGTCTCTATTAGTTCCGCCCGCACAAAGAATGTGATAGGTCTTGTAACATTCATTTTCTGTGCAATGCAAACCTTTCTCGCCTTCAATAAGCGTACAACAAGCAGCGCAATTCATCATTCCGCCTCAAGAAGCCGCCAAAAGTGCAAGGAATTTAGATATTGTGCACCTATATGACCGGCAATCGGCTCAAATCGCAAACAAAAAAAAGTTTATGTCACAGCAAAAGAGGCTTTCGCGTTTATGTCACTGCAATAAGGCTCTCGCGTTTATGTTACCAGCAAAAGAGGCTCTCGCGTTTATGTCACAGTAAAAGAGGCTCTCACGTTTATGTCACAGCAAAAGAAGCTCTCGCGTTTATTTCACAGCAAAAGAGGCTCTCGCGTTAATGTCACAGCAATAAGGCTCTCGCGTTTATGTCACAGCAATAAGACTGTCGCGTTTATGTCACTGCTATAAGGCTCTCGCGTTTATGTCACAGCAAAAGAGGCTCTCGCGTTTATGTCACAGCAAAAGAGGCTCTCGCGTTTATGTCACAGCAAAAGAGGCTCTCGCGTTTATGTCACAGCAAAAGAGGCTCTCGCGTTTATGTCACAGCAATAAGGCTCTCGCGTTTATGTCACAGCAATAAGACTGTCGCGTTTATGTCACAGCAAAAGAAGCTCTCGCGTTTATGCCACAGCAAAAGCGATCCCTGTTATACGCTCATACTGAAAGCAATATCATGAATGAACTCGATTATCTTAGCTTATCTAGAAGATCTCAAAGTTTTCCTTTAATATTTACGTTACAAAATCTCTACTCATGACCTAAATTACAGTCAGAATGCGTTCCAAACCTATATTTTGCGTTCTCGTGTGATAAGCCCCGTGAGCCGCGACCGCTCATTTCACGCACCGCGTTCCTCTCAAATCGGCACTGCACTGTGGACTGTGAGCCCTATCTTATTGGACCCCACCTACAACTGTGAGACCTATTTTATTAGGACTGCACCTCAGACTGAGACCTATTGTAATGGAGCATTGTTATTGATAAGTAGGATGGAGCATGGTTTAGGTCTTTAAGTTATATTTGAAACTAGCCTTTGCCCGCGACTTCATAGATGCGTAATCAGGATGAAATGACTGTAGCCTATTGCACTTAGACATACTATGGCTTCCTATTAGTCATAGAATTTTTGGAATCGTATCAGCGGTTTCAGAGAGATTAGCAGTAACTAACAAACATTACGTCTTTAAATTAATATTAGTATATATCAACTAGCGTTTTGGTCTTCGGCGGTCTCATTAAAAATTTACTTAAGTACATTATGTTATTGAGGTTGAAAAAACATCTATTTCGAATTTAATCTATTTACTTACTTGTCGTTCAAAATATAAATTGTTATTTTTTGTTTAAAGCAGTTTCAATAACTTTAGAGGTTACTCATCACCACAGAGGTTTATGATTTTCGAAATAACCAATAGAAAAAAAGCTAAGTGCTTTTCCCCATTAGTGTACGTTCCACTTCCTACAAACTACATGCATGTGCAGTTAACCCGGTTTGACATTTTCAAGACCTACAATCTAATGTTTTACATAAAAACAGTGTGTGACAGTCACCCACGCATGACTACTGATACCAGGTGTGTATGTATGTATGTAGCGACGGTTATTTCAACTCATTTCACGGTTGGAGCCGCACGCAAATCGGCGTTCGAGCCCACCTTTATTACATGTTGGCGGTACCTACATGACAATTATTGTACAAATGATCGGAGATAAGAGCGCTATGTGATGCAGTGCGTATGAAAAAATAAACTATCAAGTAAGTAAGTAAGTGTAAGTATTCAAGTAACAAAGCATTCAATAACAAAGATTGAAATATGCATCTTACAATAGTTATTTTTTCCATTTTCAAGCAAAATCAAAAAGTTTATTGTTATTTTCATTGATATCAATAAATAATTAGGCAATAATTAACTAATTTGGTTGATATATTTTTCGATTGATAGTGAGATTTCGTTTTCATAATTACTAGTACTCAGCATGATTTTTTTGTTAAGTACAAGATATTTTTTTATGATTTCCATTTGGCAGAGCGATCTAAGGAGGTGCCTAAATATAAGTAGGTATTGTAGTTTGTATGAGATCTGTTTTTCATTCTTGAGACTAATATAGTCTAATCTTGGTATTGAGTTACTTTTCGCATGTGGAACAACAAGGGACTTGCACTTTATCCCGTTACTAAAAAATATAAATGCAAATAAGTATATACCTGCTTAGAGCGAGTGTGACCGAGCGGGAACTTGTGAGACTTTCAATCCGACGCACCATAGTTCGAATCTCGACTCGGCCCGCACCAATGACTTATATCAAGTTATGTGCGGATTATTCACACCCGCTCTAAAACGGTGAAGGAAAACATCGTGAGGAAACCCACATGTTCAAGAACGCAAAATTTGAGGGCATGTGATATCCACCAAGCCGCACTGGGCCCGCGTGGTGGATTATGGCCCGTACTTCTCTCTCTGAGAGTAGGCCGATATTCCAGCAGTAGGATTGTAAGAGGCTAATGATATACGTAGGCGGTATCTTATCTGTGACTTACTAATATATAAAGAAAGAAAGAAAGAAAATACATTTATATTATTATTATAATATAATAGTAAGAAGAAACATAAGAAGGAAATTTTATCTACGTATATTTTTATTCAGCTTTCAATTAGTATTGAAAGACTACATTAGTACGTTAATTTATGGCAAAAACGCTAAGAAAATCAGTAAAAATAATAATAGCGTGATTAAAATGCAGTGCGAACAACAAACTCCTGCTAATAGGAGTATAGCAACACAAGCACCGTGAAAAAGCTGTTAAACCAAACAATGATAATGTCTCTCATGTATTATTTATGCCGCGCATTAATGAACGCAAGGTCATTTGAATTCATTTCCTTTGCTAATACAAACCCGCCAGACTTGCTTTCACACACACAATTATTACGTAACCGAGTCGTTTTCATTTTTAATAAATTATGCATTTATTTGTTTAAATTATAACCGTTAGGACTACTATACGAACCCAAAATGGCTGTTGCAGTTCTGCTACTCGATCACAGATGGCGTAATCAGTACCGAATAGGGTTTGTTCGAAGCTCGTTTTCACGCGGCACACGTAAAATCGACGCGTAGACGTTTTAATAAAACTTTGTTTCTTGTTTATTTTAGGTCGGGGATCGTCTGCGCGCCAGACAAGCTTACTACGACTTTTAAATTTAAATAATTTTTAATGTACTCGTTTTTTATCGTGAATGAATCGAAGGATTCTTACACGCCTGGTTGTGTATTCGGTAATGTCACTTGTATTTACAACTTTGCGTAATTGGGTTGTAAAGTCGCGCGTGTAAGCTTTTTGATATAAATATCGTTTTGTTTTGTTAGTCAATGGGCGGCAGTGAATAAATCTGTTTGGTGTTTATATGTATTCACCTACTTTGCATTTAGAGATTTTACTGAGTCCGTAGTTGAAGTTAGCTAGAATGCATTCTGTTTTAGTAAAATATGATTAAATATGAGGTGCTTCCGTGTTTAAAAATATGTACTGGTGCTAGTTAGGAGTCTTGTGTCAATTTGTTGCTCGTCTCTAATGATAATTCTAAAAACAAAATCGTCTTTAACGGATACTACAATAAATTTAATTTATAATCAGAAAGTGTAAAATACTGATACCTACTCCTAATTACTATGCAGCTCTCTAATTAACTCTACCTCACCGTCTGTCAAAACCATTCTCTGTCGACAATACCAACTGGAATCCCAATTCAAACAAGACAAAAGCCAATCACGGCTTAGGGGCAGACTTAAATTAATATTTTCCCCTATTTCTCCCTTTTACAAATTATTACCTCTCTGCTTTGCCCACCTGACTCTATACATAGACATCTAAGGTTTTCATTGTCTCTACAAATATTATTTTAGGATATTGGTGGTATACGAGTAGTCTTTTTGAAATCTGTTTGTTTTTTTAGCTCTTTGGTTATTTTGGATGGGTCTACCTGGATGGAATTCAATTTACCATTTACTTCAAGCAATGAGTATAATGGAGAATTTTTAGTTGTCTACTGTTCCAAAAAAATTACTACTAACTTTATATTACTTATAAAAAAATATGTTCATGCATACTATGTGTACAGTTATTTAGAATAATAAATAACAGTGAATGTGTAGTAAATATGGTGGGCCTGTACCACATTACCTGACCCACATGATAAATCAAAATATCAGGATAAAAAAATTATAAAGGCTGGTTTTTTCTGTTTGTTTCATGTTTATGAATACATGAAACAAACAGACACAAAGAAAATATTAAATAACAGTCAAATTTATATTTTTTAGCAGTTGGGAGCAGAAAATAATATTTTTTTATTTAACATAATGTGTCTCACTGTTGCGTCAATATACTAATTTCAGTCACGTTGATGCTTGCCTTTCAACTAAGATCTAGCAAGAAAACTAAGAAGAACGAGCTCAATTAAAAAAAAAAACCTCAAAGAGCTTTAGCTCAAGGAAATTTTTGCAATTTTACATATACCTACAATAATAATATACACAGTATGGCATGCCCTTATTTTAAAAGTTATTTATTTTTAGAGCTTATTTCATGTTTTTGTTAGTAAAGCCTACGTCTGACATGCACGACGGCAGCTCGTATCTGAGCAGCCATCATATCTGCACTCGTTATCAGTCGCCGCCAAATACCTACATTCATCCTGAATTCTATACATTCACTCTACATTTTATACGCTTCTGTTTCCCGTACACACACCACGACCATCCCTGTGTGCGTGAGTTTCCCTCGACTTTCCATGTGTGCGCGAGGAAAGCGCGAGTGAGCGTAATTAGTGGTCTCTTTCCTTTGTATAGTGCAGTCTCTCTCGCACGCGTTGCCACGCGACAAGCGTCTTTGATATAGATAGGTGGATGTTGTCTATGTCCATTATTGTGTGTTTAGGCTCTGTTTTGTAAATCTTTGATGATATATCGGACGATGGTATTTGATGTTCGCTTTTAATTGATTTCCATATCGTAATTTACGTTATATGTCCGTTTTTCGTGTTAGATCAGTGTACGTATGATAAGCGGTTGTGGCGTTTGTGACGTTATTGTATGGTTTAGGAAATTGTCGCAACTATCATCTAAGGTAATTCATATTTTTTTTGCATTAAATTGTATGAATTTATATTATAGAGTTACTGATTCACCATTTTTGAGGAGAATAATTAGTAATTAGGTTCTATTCCTTAATCTGGATTGTTTAAAATTTCGATGTCGCATGACACAATTTATGGGTATTTATTCACACAATAACGTCAATTTACATCTTACTTTTGAAGCCAAGCATGAGTCTAAAGTCTAACGTGTACTTACCATACTGCAAAGAATCGAAAAATAGATGTTATGGCTTGTAGCCACCAATATAGGCCGAAACCCGTGCAACATTAGGTATGTAGGCGCTTAGCGGTGACGTACTCTATGGACTGTTTATCTAATAAGTAATCTAGTTCTTAATTCTAACATGCAACTTAACGCCCTGATACACACTACACAGCTATAACAGGAATCGACTCGACAAATAACAAACGAAGTTACTCAACAATGCTGGAGCTGTGTCCATTACAGATGCATAAAAATGGATTGTTTGCTTTACTCAGCTTCAAAGTGTTTGATCAACAGATAAATATAAAGATATTCAAATTAAATCACATAACGCCGGCACGTGCTGTAATTATACGATCGTTGCTGCTCATAAATATATAATTGTGAGCATTATCGACGGTAAAAGTGGTTTCGCTTTTTTAATATTATATGTATTACTATAGTAGGGGATTCTCCAGTGCTCTCTTGGCGACTCAAAGCCTTAAGTTGAAAATATGTCGCCAAGCAACTATCAGTGTTTACCGGTGGAAAAATGGACGGTTCCCTTAGGAATCTATACGTGGGTGAAACCACGGGCAGCAGCTAGTAAACGATGTAATGGTAATGCGAGCGACTTTTGATTTACCATACCGAGTTGAAATCCCATCTTGGCCGTCTTCTTATTATTGTGACTTTTGTCACCAACTGAGAAAACACAACAAGAAAACTAACATGTCTATAATAATTGACAAGAAATTAATCTTTTAAAATTCGAATTAAAAAAATAACTATAAGTACTTTTTATGATTGATTATTTTAGGTTTGGTTTATTAAAAAAAGAGAGCATACTCTTACTTATAAGAGCACTCATGTAGTCTTATATTGGCTACAAAGTATAGTTATCGATATAACTCAAATAATAAATAATTTCTTTCTTTCTTTCTTTCTATTTATTTTACTAGCTGATGAGTTTTCCAGTCGGCTGGTCACAAATTTTGAAGAACTTGTAACCGTTAGACAGGTGCCGGAGACAACGTAGGCAAGCGTATATAGTGTAGGAAGTCCTTCAATCTGACCGAGAGACGATTTCCGAAAGTATGTTAATAATATGTTTGGCAACTACATAATGCAAGCCGACGATCGTTGATGAATATTAGGAAAAGCCTACGACCACCAGTGAACTATAATAATATAATTACCTATGCTGTTGACAATGATAACGTAATACCTACTAATAATTATGTTACCCACTTAAACATAAATCTGTTTAAAAACCTTAACAAAACCCCGTCCGTCACAGTTTTAGTTCGCCTTACGCTTTTCAACCCTTATTATTTTTATCCACGTAAACTTCCCCGAAATTATGTAAATCTCTTTTCATCCAAGTCAACGACCCCGTCCTGAGACCTTCCAAAACCTTATTGCACGCATCAAGAAAGACAACTGAAGCTACGGAATGAAATCTGTTGTTCTAAGACAACCATTACATTCGTCTGGCGATGACCAATCATATAGAATGGGAGCCCGGTCTGCTGTGCTAGGTCTGGTCTAGAACAGGGGGTGGGTGGCGCGGGCGGGAGGGGAGGGGTGAGGTAGGCGGCGCCGCGCATGCGTCCCGTTGCCAAGACGACGGCACGTAGCCGGTGTGTAAGTGTGCGTGGGTATAGTCGGGATGACTGTAGTTGACAGTTGCGTTCGGTGACGCATTTTTGGGATTACGTGACATGTTTTTCTTTATTTCGGCTTAGAGATATTTGTATATTTTACTGTTGGTATTGATTCTTTTTTATTACAAGCTTATATTTAATTTGCAATGTTTGTATGTATGTTTGTCGAGTCAAATCTTGCAAGTGAGACTTGACCCACTTCCCGATGTTCGATTGAGCCGAAATTTTACATACATGACCATGGATGACAATGCATTATAATGATGACCCAGAGCTGGTATGATTATGGAGCCGGAAGGTGGCCACAGGAACCCTGTAACGAAACGACGTAACCTTATCGAGTTTCGGCTTGTTTGATTTGTCTTTACAAGTACTCTGATCCTAGATGATGTCTAGGGTCCTGATGATGGAGTCGGAAGATGGCCATCAGATTACAGGATGAATTACTTATTTTATAAATTTTTGGCTGGAAAAATGTATTTTTCCCACGAAAAACCTGTTTCAAATCAGTTCTATTTCTAACTTTATGATTCAAAAAATGTTGCCACGCAAACCAGTCTCATCTCTGTGACATTGATTTCAGAAGTGCGTAGAAAAGCGTATTATAAAGTTAAATATTTTGTAGATGATAAAGATGCACTGAAGCAAACAGTTCAGAAGCTCCTGGCGGCTACTCTAATACCTAGACTTAAATTTTAAACGTGCATGCATATAACATATTAAAACTATTTTAAAAATAATGCTGACGAGCCTCTTGCCCCCTTGTTGATCAGAGTGAGTGAGTGCTCTCTTCAGGTCATGTGAATTTAAATGTTGAAATTGAATTTTAATCTGTATCATATTATTAAACTTTCAATTTATCAACATCAGTTGGACTCTGATGATATCAATAAATTTCATGCGTTTAGGCTAAGGAATGATCTTCGCGCTGCAAAACTTACTCCACTTTTGAGGACGGTCGTGGAGACCAGGAAACGGTGCATTATTTGTCTACTGCCTCACCCGCCCTTACACAACCAAAGACTATATCGTGAAAAAATGTACTACTAAACTGTAATATTATCTATTTATATTAGTATTTTTTTAGCAAATACCTATTGTGTTGCCACCTACAATGTTATAAAATTGACTAACGTAGTAGTAGTTTATTTTGATTATTCGTCCTCCTGGAGTTTCTCTACCTCTTATTAACAAAGTAGGTACTGGTGGTACTCAGTTTTGAAATTCCTGGAACGTTTATAATTATATTCATGACGTCACCGCCGATGCCTTTTTTCGCCAACCCGACTATAGCAGACTACACTGACTCCCGTGTACCGCATACCACGCACACTGCGGCACCGCCTCGTGTACATATACGTTGTCACGTCCCACGCACACTAACACAACATCCTTATACGCCCATACTACTATAGCGTCATTATGTATACTTAGCACTCTTCACTGGAGCATACTCCTCAGAGACCTGAAAAGAAATTTTACAAGGCTTTTCGAAAGAAACCTTTGGTTGTAAAACGTCTCTGGACCGTTGTAAAGGGCGTATTGATAGTTAGTGGTGCCTTTGTAGTGAATATCCCAGGGGATCATAATCGTAAGGAAATACATAAAGATGAAAGACCGGGCTTGAAAGGTATTGAAAGGTTACTCGGATCGGGAAAGATAAAGAACGCCGTATAAGTATCTAGTAGGTTTAGAGGTTAAAGCCATGCAATGTTATGAAAACCTAATAAAAATCTACCGTAAGTGTAAGTACGGTCGTATGCTTGGAATTCTAATCTAGTGTTAAAATTAACGCCGAGTAGTGAAAATTACAGAATTATACAGATATAGCCTCCTTATTAGAAGTTGTATTGCCTTTGAAGTTCTATCTCTTATAACAAGAATAGTGTTAGATGCGATAGTAGTTTGAGAATAACGACATTTATGAGAAAAACTTAGAGCAAAATGGTAGACATATGTAACTAAAAAAATATTAAGTAACAAATTCACAGTGATTTAGAATATTTAATTGTACTTAGAATCTACTTGGTAACGGTTTTTGTCGATATGAACGATGTCCACGCCACGGCGCCGTCGCCGCGCGCTGCCTCGGTGCGCCACTCGCCTCCGGGTCAAAATCAGCCAAAATATCTCAAAATTCCTTAAAAAAATCGATGCAGGAACCAAATAAGAGGCATTGCGAAGGTCACGGCCCCATCGATCCGCCGTAGAAAGCGAGACCGGCTGCCACTACTAACACCGTCCCGTTGGCTATGCTCTGAATTAATCGCGCATATATTTGAATACATTTCAAGCGGCGAGGTTCGGCGCTCGGTGTCGTCGCCCCCTTAAGTTTTAGCGATTTTGTTGCGAACTGCTGCTGGATTTTTCAGGAATTGTTGTTCTGGCGAAGAGTTGGAGAGGTGCGCCCGGACGGCGCTAGCCGGCAGTGATTGACGGCGCGTCGTCGACCTTGCGGGCGCTATTTTGTTGCGCTACACAATGCAAAGGGTACTTTTTCAACTTTCGCAATTCGAAAAACAAAAGCTAGTCTATTCACGAAAGTGGTGACAAAGTCGAGGCTACTCAAAATAACTACTTTGTACGTGAATATACCCTTTTTTGTTGGTAAGTGCAAAAACGATAGAAGGATAATTTTTCGTGATCACTTGTTAAAATATATTTTGATGATGCTGGTGCACATGTCATAAATGTGCGTCATTTAATCTTATAATCAGGTAAAATAACAGTCTATCCCTAACCTATCTAGAGTAAAAAGAGCGTTTTTGTAACGGCTATGTTAAGAATAGCAGCGTTACATTTTGTCTATTGTGTTTTAATGTAGGTTGAACATGCAGGTAACGAAATTTAGGTGGCAGAATGTATCGCGTTAATGATTGATTTTATATTAATGATGAGTCTTGTTTTACTGCCATTTTCTGGAACAGTTACTGATTTGGCTGCTAAGATGATGACAGTAATAGCTATCATTTTTTGTTTGTGTTGCAATTAGGCAATGAATACTTCAAATTACAAAGTTTTCTAAGATACAATAATACAACTGACAAGAGAACGAAGTGAAACTTTCTTCCAGTCGTAGTGTGCTTGGAATATACCTACCTACTTGTATTTACTCCTAAAAATAGAAACTCACGAAACCTCGAACTTTGGAAAGTTATGTCAAGATTCAAAGATTCAATTTACTTTTCATGAGAATTTCATGACCAGTACGTAAACCGGGCAGAAATAGTCCGTTCAAATTTTCTATAGCTGTTGGCCCTATGAGAAATTTAAAGCAACATTAATTGAAAAGTTGAAATTTTTGTTTCAAATTCATAAGTTTTTTGGGAAAATATAATGTTTTTGCTAGTGTTAATCCATTGAGTGACTTTTACTTTAAAAGTAACCTAATAACACAATTTTATGATTAAAACTTTACTATATGTACTATAAACTGTATTTTAGTATTATCCCGGAACATAGGAGACAGACAACATCTAACCATAAAAGCTTTCTTAGTTTTGCTTAAAAAGCTGAGATAAAAGAAGCTAAGAATTAATAGGTGAGACTAATGATAATACTTCGGGGCATTTGTGTCAAATTTGCCCACCTATGTGCGTGCCCGGATGCCCATTCGTATAGAAATCAGGTAACGTTACTAAATCGTCGCAACAAATGTCGTATGTGTGTTGTATGTCACGCCTTGTGAAAGAGCATCGGATATGCTTCAAATTTGAGTCAACAAATTTGACACGACACCATTTTGTTAGTGGGAGGACTAACTCTTCTGCGAGTGTCCGACTGGGTTAGTACCACCGTTTTGCTCGTGAAGTCTACCGCCAAGCAGGAATGTGCAAGCATTACTGTGTTCCGGTTTGATGAGCAAAGTAGCCAGTGAATTTATTGGGCTTATGAGACTTAATGCCGAATGTCTCAGGGTAACAAGCGCACTGCAGTGCCGCGCAGGCCTTTGTTTTTTACAGTTCTGAGTGGCATTGCAATTGTTATGGGCCGGCGTTATGCTTACCATCAGGCAAACGACCAGCTCGTCTCGTTACCAATAACATAAAAAAAATTAAGTTACAGCTAGTCGTAACAATAATTAAGGCGATAAAATATTTTAGAACTAAATAACGTCCCTGAGCGAAGGTATCTGCCACCAGCAATAAGTTTTCAAGAAACGAGACAGTAAAGTCCGTTCAATTCTAAAATTATCAACGTCTCGTCTGGTTCTCCAGTCACGATACACTTTAAATAATTACGTCTGCGCACTAACACAATAATGTAATTAAATAGTCTTGGAAAGCTTCTATCAGTTTGAAGGGCAGACTTTATAATGCTGGTAGCCTTGGGCATAACTCATCTTGAACTACAGACAATGTCTTCTGACAGGCTATAACTCTATTACTATTACTGCTATTATCACGTCAAGTCATACGCTACCTCGCTTTATTCTTGCTTGCTACTTCTTTCGCCGCCGGCAACGTGTACTGTTCAACTTATTTTAGGTACCTATTCGATGGATCCGAAAGTTTTATACAGTTACAATGACGCATTGACTATATAGTCAATACAGGAAGGTCTACATCAGAAGGCCTAGACAAATGGCATTCGCTTCGAAGTAGGTAATTATAATTCTGCGGTCGTTATCGCATGAAGTTTATTCGAAATTGATATTAGTTACCATGGTAACCACTATCTACAACCGCTTCAGATAGCAGAAAAATGTATGCAATTGAATTATGACAATCAAGGTTACCATGGTACCTCCAATACGTACGTGCCAATTTCATACAAACATCGTTAGTGGCTTTGAAGCAGGACAATGAATTACCATAAAAAACACAGACTTGTTGAGATGTCAATTTGCTTTAATATCGCACTCAAAACACAACAAATATTCCTATAAAGATGTTTGTTTCTCCAATCTCTATCCCGCAAACTATCGGGCGTCCGTAACAGCTAAACGTTCATTTACATCCGCATGCCGCCGACTCCGCCCGCTCGTCTGAAAAGAAAAAATAAAGGATTTTAATAAAACCTTCCGAGACAATTGACGTCTTCGCCGTGTCCAGTAACAGACGCAAAGTGGGTTATTGTTCGCTTGTCCTACGGCGATAGCTATGCTATGCTATTCAAGGGTAGAAGTGTATTTTAGTCCAAAAGGCCTCTTAAACTTTTGTTGTCAAAAGTAGAATTTTTGTTGCAACAAATTTCCCAAGATTTCAAACTCGCAATCACTTTACTCTGGACTTTAGTCAGATTCGAGCTGTGACATTTATAAATTGTTGAAGATGTTGTAATTGTAAATTGTTGACAAATCTCTGCATTATTACAATTTGAGCCAGACCAACTAGTTTTTCATAGCTAAAATTTGGTTTTGCCTAAAATTGTATATAGCTAGAGCAATTTGGGGTTCATGTAGAGTTATTATCACGCGTGAGCTATATTTATGCCATAGTATTGTACCACCATTTATCAGTACTACTATTATATTTGGTGCAGTTTGGTATCGTCTGCAAATCTGTACATAATATTAAAGAACAGTCACTGAGAAGTTGCTTATACATATGATAATGTCTCTTATGAGTCCAGTCTTAATGACTTGACTTGCAAATCCCTACCTCACCAAACAAAAGGTAGAAGTAAGCACTCGTTAAGAAGAAGTTCAAATGTTTTCCAAATGCTTGCTTTACTCCAGCAGGACACGGGACTCAGTCTCCATTCGTTCGTCGAATACTTAACAAGCGGTGGAAAGTCGAGCGATTGTCACAAGAGGGCCATTGCTATTCTGCGGCCGTCACGCGGCCAGATGTCCCGCACACGCCTGCGTCGAGTATACGCTCTATGTGTGCCGTGTACTGTCTGGGGGAGTTTCAAAGTCAGTTTTCGGATGACAGTTGTTTGGTTATTGCGATGACCGTTGTTTAGTGTGCTAGTCTTTCTTGGAGCTGATTCTCTTTCTTACATGGTTTCTGAAGCAAGACAAGTTGTATATCAAAACCGAGGCTCGTCTAGTTTAAACCAAATGACCGTCACCTTACACGTTCAGACTTAGATTTAAATAAAGCTTTCCAGTGCATTGACATGGGCACGAATAACTTAAACTACCTACCATTTCATTAGCTGGAGGGACTAAATTTATTTCACGCCAGTTCTTAGCAGTTCAATTGACGCCTATGTTTTTGCGACTCCGTTTAGACAAAGACTCGCGTCTGCAATCATGTCCACATGCGACATCTGTCAGTCTTCAAATGTGTACCCAAATGCGTACCAGCTCGAAGCCCACTTACTAAGTTATCTCCTACGTGCCAAACTGCGTCTGATGCTATCTGCTGATATTGCCTTTTTAGCTCCACCCGTTAGATGGCCTGATCGCCTCATCGGCGACAGGAGCCAATGGCTGGGTCTGATAGCCTTAAGCCGTATCTGATCTTAGAAGACTTGAATTTTAAAATCGGTGATGCCATTTTTGGTGAAAGTACGTTTATGATCGGCCACTTTATTATATTTTATATACCTATTTAGTATATGTATATGTTATATACATATGTAGAATGCGTTAGATGTCTTGTGCCAGGTGTTTTTGGTTTTATACGCCCATTAATTTAGCATCAAAACATGAGCATAATATCATATGTTGCAATATTATATATATCTGCGAATTATCTACTGAATGAACTGGCAATCGTCTTTGCTTTGGTTTAGATAAATGCGTTTTCAAAGCATTCGTCTAAACTCACAAGTCATGATCATGTCACGTGGTACTGATATAACACGATTTGTTAACGGACAAAATGAAAAAGTATTTTTTCTGGAATACTAACAGTCAACGAAATGTATTTTTTAGAATACTTATAGCGAAGTCTCGTGAAGTCTGCCGCCAAGCAGTAGTGTGCAAGCATTACTGTGTTCCGGTTTGATGAGCAGAGTATCCAGTGAAATTACTGGGCTTATGAGACTTAATACCTAATGTCTCAGGGTAACGAGCGCACTGCAGTGCCGCGCAGGCCCTTGTGTTTCAAAGTTATGGGTGGCACTGCAATTGTTATGGGCCGGCGTTATGCTTACCATCAGGCAAACGACCAGTTCGTCTCGTTACCAAATAACATTAAAAAAAAAGCGAGATATTTTAAGTACGAACTGAAAAAGAAAATACTTAAAGCCTAAAGAAGCCTTAAGAAACAGTTCAGGTTGAAACTCCAGCTATTTGCGATCCAAACACATCGCGTTAGTCTACGAGCTACCTATTTTCAGAACCTCTGAACAAACTTTCTGCAGATAATTTTGTGTTTTCAGCTACGTCTGAAGGTGAGAACAATGGTGGCCCCCTCCCCGTGTTGTCCCCCCTGCTCCCCGTATCCGCCTAGGGCGACGACCTTGCTATTGCGATTCCACTCGCGTTACTTTTCTCGCTTACAGAATGAGGTCACGCTCATTGTTCCAGGATATAGGTTATGTGGAGATGCTGTTTTGTACCGGTCACGGTTCTGACACGAATTTATGCTTCGCTTGACTTTGTGTGAGGAGAATCTCTCATACTTCAGGCGGGCTATGGAATCTTACAGGAACAGAGACCAGGGTGAGAGATAAAATGAAGTTGACTTTGCGTTTGTGTCTTAGTCATGGTTTTTTAGTTGTATGCTGATTTTGTCTTTCTAGTTTATGGTTTTTTAACCCCGATTAAATTTTTTTTGCATCTACAGTAATTGTATAAAACAAAAAACTTTGGAAAAGTGACGCGGTTTTGTAATTTTTTGGTTTAGTTAACTATACGCAAGAGCTTGGCTTATGAGTCTGAACTGTAAAAAGTAGCTTGACTTGGATAAGTGATTGGTTATTTTTCGTTTCCAAAATTTTACAGTTTTTAATATAAATCGTGTTTACTACAGAAGTACTTAACGAACAATCGGTTATTTTTCCATTTCAGTTTCATGGCCACGGTGGCTTTCTCCGAACATCTGTGCGTACCGAGACAAACGCGAGACGCCGCTCCGAAAGCGTATCTTATGCATTTTACATGAGCTCCTGCCATGGAACCCTTACCTTAGCCTTGCCACCCACACATGCATACGCACACAGCCACCCGTAGTCCATTGTCAACGAAACAAAAACACTCACACAGATCTAATTAGTTGTTTGTAAACATGTGTCAGTAATGCGTTCGTGGCTGTGTGCGTGAGGTAAGGCTGTGCTCATGATGAAGGGTTTCAGTTGGTTGCTGGGTCGGTCTGTAGAATGGTTTGGTAGGAGGCTTAGTAACTATAGGCAAATAGAAGTGATGTTACTGAAAAATTGCAGCTCAGTGAACGGTTTCCTGTAAAAAACTTTAGAAAACATTAAATAATCATAAAAAATGTAATTGTTAAGAAATTTTATCTTCCAATTTGCTACATAACCTATCGATGACAATTTCATACTAAAAATCGACTATCTTTATAAAATCACTAAAAACTGCATTGCAAGGGCAATAAAATGCATAAAATCTTAAGATTTATGTTCCACTCTGGAATTGCTCTTTCAAAGCCGTTTGTAAATGACACAGACATTATCACACAAACATACCTGTTACAATTGAAGATTTCCGTCTCTGTAGAAATTGTTTTTCAAAATACAGACTATTCTGAGAAAGATAAGGCTCACCAGCCAGCCCTTATTACAGTACATGTCAGACAGGCAACGTCAGTTAGGCATGTAATGTAATAATGCCCTTGTGACTGAACTGTAGGTAGTACGCATACCTTGGTAGTACGCATATTCCATTTTGTACGATATTTCCAGCAAAACTCATCAGTTAAAACCTACTATGCACCCGTCCTAACACTAACGGGTATTGTTTCTGATAATGAAGTCTTAAAGCAGGGCAGGGCGGTGTCAAGGGCTCGCGCTTTGCATATTTTTGTTTGGGTGCTCGACTTTTGCACCGAACTTCATTACCATTTGGCATGGACGTAGCTAGGATATATCCATAGAAGGGGGAAGGGGGAATTTATACAGCTACCTGGAATATGAAATATTGTGGTAAATACAGACATACTCGAAACCAGGAATCTCTTATTTGCCAGTATAAAAACTCATTTTTGTCCACTCGTTACCCTGACACATAACCCATTAAGTCTCATTCTCATACAGGTTGTTCAACCAGAGCACAGTAAAGCAAGCAAGTTACTGCTTGCAGAGTACACGAGCAAAGCGGTGATATCCACGCAGATGCTAAAAAAGTTTTCTGTATAAACATATGTTTGATCTTAGAAGTAGAGATGAGAGGGATAATTTTTCCTACAAACGGTTTTAGTTTTTGTGAGAGAGTTTCCATACCCCCCTTGGTTTCACCCGGGCCTTTCGGTGCTTCAGAGATCGTCATTACCATTCCGCTCGGTGTTAATGAAAAATAGAATGGAGAGTTCGGGTTGTTTGTATGTTCCTCCTTCACTTGAGAGGTCTGACTGAACTTTTTTTAAGGAAATTGTGGAAACGAGGTTTGGTGGAAGGGTTTGGCTGAATTATACGTCTGGTGAGATAGAACAACGCTATGTCTTGTAGTTATTTGTTTAAATAATTAGTCGACTACGTCAAAGCCAAAAAGAAGGGTTGTGTTTTTAGCAGTCTACAATAGGGCCCATAAGAGACTTGCGAATCTTTCTTCAAAAGAGAACTGCACCAATAACCCTCTAAACGAAATAATATAGAAACTGACTTTACAAGACACCCTTACAATTCATTTCCGTATCCTAGAACATTTAATAATCTAGTCCTATACTAGTATCTGTCGCTATGGGGATGCTAGACGAGCAAGATATTAGGGATGAGTCCATGGAAGCTATCGCGTATTTATTATAAAGTATCGATATTTGTAGATACCAACTTGGTAACAAATACTGTATTTGTCCTGGTTAAACACGGATATAATCCCGACAGTATTATATAATATAATCCAGACATTAGTTTTAGTCTATAATTCGGGTAGACGAATGTTGCAGAGGCCCGCTGTTAGAGTCATTTATTATAACTTTCATAAGTGCTCCTTTGGGGCCTATTTGAATAAAACATTTTGAATTTGAATTTGAACAGTATTTTTCTGTCGTGATGCATTTCCTAGATATAGGTAAACGATCAGGAACAATTTCTTCCTACTGTTGGCAACACAACAAATTACTTATTTCTAACTATACGGTTGCCCAGATTGAATTAGGTGATTTTAGGAGATGTATCGGGCAACCCAGTGCTTTTTTCTCTTGACGTGTCCGTACTACTGAAAGGGTGTGGCCTTTCGCTTATTATAATAAATTCAGTAAAGCTATACAAAGTGTTTTCTCTCGAACTACTACGACCACCACGAAATACAGTCCACTACTCTACAACTGAGGCTACACCTACATGGAATCATTTAGAGTGAATTTAAATCACCCTGCAGATTACGTAATAGCCAATATAACAAAGATGTGGATACTAAATAAATGAATTACGAAAGTATCGATACTTCATACAATCATCCCTATTAGGGGTTAAGGGTGGGGATTCAAGGGGGGAGGTTAATGAACCTACCGGATGCACAACGGTATTCCGCAGCAATATTAGTCGGGAATCCGCCGGTTCACTTATGGAGGCTGTAAACAAGACGTGCGGCGCGTGTGGACTCGTGTACACCCAATTACACCATCACCGTTCATCATCAACAGTAAAGTGATGATGACTCAGTGGTACTGACTTCGGCTGACACTCTTTAGGTGTATGGTACGAAGCCTATAATCAGCTCGAGCTTCCGATGAAGGAAAGATGAGATGCAACCACAGCTGGTAGAGCATTTTCTAGTGCTCGCTTGACCACTACCTTCAAGTTAAACATCTGTCGTCAAGAGCCTATCGATGTTTGACAGCTGCACTTGAGAACCAGTTTTAAGCTGGGTTTAGTATATTCATTATCTTCGACCACAATGTCGCTTCCGTTTATTGGCATCGACTCTACCAGCCGCACTACAGTAGTGTCGTTCCCATTAAACGACACCACCTAGCTTATTTTGGATAAAATTGTACAGACAACATAAGCCCAGTAATTTCACTGACTGCTCATCAAACCGGAACACAGCATTACTTGCACATTACTGCTTGGTGGCAGACTTCATGAGCAAAGCTGTGGTGTCAACCCAAGCGCACACACGCAGAAGAGTTAGTCCTACCACCTAATTTTAACCGTCACTCGGTGCCATCACGTCTCATAACATATATTTGTAAAACTGAGTAAAATACTTAGTAGATAAACAGTTTTTATATAACCAAATCCCCTATCTACTGGTTCCAATAAAACTACCATCGGACATTAATTTGAGGCGATTCACGAGCTTTACCAAAGGAGTACGCGCGTCGTGCAGAATATACATTTGGGATTAAAGAAAACCAATTAACATAAAAACAAGTCAATAAAATCTCTCCTAAATTCCAATATGGCCTATAAATGTGTCTAAGTCGAATGGGAAAAATTGCAGTTCAACGGTTACGCGGCACAGGTGTTGTGGAGCCTGACATTTTATTGTTTTGTTAGAAACTACATTCTCAATCACGATAAACCTCGCCTGTATGTGTGTGGAGTATAAGGATACTTTTCTATGTTAAAAAAAAAAACAAAATAAGTCATTAAAGTAATCATGCCTAAGTGAGCTCGACTTTTACAATGATCTTGACCTCGGTGAAGGAAAAAATGGTGACGCAACCGTTGCAAATATTTGGTCCTTGGTGCGCGGAATGTCGTCATCAAAGCTATTAGCTAATATAGAAAAGATCTTGGTACTTATTTGGCTCTGCAAATCAGCAGTACGACTTAACGAAGCTTTCGTGCTGGATACACTTTTATTGGAACGGAATTTTATTACTTGGAACGGGCACGGTGGGTTTCTGGAAGGTTCGTTGACTTTGAGCACGGATTGGGTCTGTTGGTGTCTATGTCATTTATTATGTTCTGATAAAGACAGCATTAGTTTTAGTCTGTGATTCGGGTAGATGAATGTTGCAGAGGCCCGCTGTTAGAGTCATTTTAACTTTCACAAGTGCTCCTTTGGGGCCTATTTGAATAAAGACTTTTGAATTTGAATTGAGTCGATGACACAGTTTATACGAATATGTCGATACACTTTTCACTGTGCTCTCCAAATCTCTTTCCATCAGAGGATTTCGTTTTTCCATAAGATCTTCAAAATTGAACATACAAGTTCAATACTGGTTGTGTTACTTTTAGAATGGATACTGCATTAATGGTGTTCAACTGTTTTTGATTTAGCTGTACAATGTTTTTTTATTACTTCACTTGTAACTGACTATGTAATCAAATCTTGGAAGTCAATTTCAACCTAGTTCTAATTGTGGTATCAAAATGAAATTTTATATGTACGCGTAGTTTGGATGGCAATACAATAATTTTTTATCATGGAGCTGATGCAGAGAGGAGGCGAATAGTAGAACTCCTCAGTTGCTACTAGTAAACCACTCGAGTTTGGGTTTTTTATACATTATTTCGTTTTGACCATTAGATTGAATTTGGTGTTGAGGGTCTGAAGTAGGAGCCAGCATGTTTGAAACTGCATACCTATAGCATGACTGGTTTGCCTGATTGCAAGTCCAGCCCATAACAATAGCAGTACACCCAGAACTTTGAAACATAGAGGCCGGCGCGGCACTGCAGTGTTCTCGTTACCCTGAGACTTAGTACATATTCACAGAAGTTTAAATTTACTAAAGTCTCCACAATTACTGAGCCGAGAGTCCAACCGGCGCCACCGCGCGCGCTCGCGGAATCTTAATGGCAGTTAATCAGGCATTGTGCGAAGGAGTCGGACGCCAGGCCCGTGGTGGCAGTTCATCCTGGCTCCTGGCCTATAACTTGTAAGGTTCTTTGGGGTCTGTCCGAAGGTACTTGCAGTTGTTAGTAGAATTAGGTGTTTGGTGGAATAGTAAAAGCTATTTTGAGGATAGAACGCCAGGATCCGTTGTTTGGCAAGTTTTGTCTTGAGTTGTGTTTCTGGTACACCGATTGTAGAGTTTTGGTACATTTGATAAATTTTGACAATAACGTTTGATATATTATTTAATATTTGTTATTGTTCAAACGTTGAAACGGTATGTATTGACTAAATTATTCTATTGTAAAAAAAGCCAAACAATAATGTATGATGTGACTTAAAAAGAGTTCTGTTTTCTCTACCTAACTTGGCGATGTTTTTAGAAGTAGTTAGAAAGCTATACTAAGTATGGCATCCAACATTACTGATTGAATCGTCATGCATATCGTTTATCTTACTTACCCTTACAAGCAATACCTCGTAAGGGTAAGTGATCTCTCATTTAAGGCCGCTGGAAAGCTTTCGACATAGTTTAGCATCTTTGGTCTCAACCAGCAGGGCTAACATGCGCGCCACGACAAAATTCTGTCGACTGTTTTGTCTCGCTCTTTCTCTCGCGAACATGAGACAAATGCACGAAATAAGCATCGAGAAAATTTTGTCACAGTGCGCATGTTAGCCCTACAGGACAGTTGAATGTGTCCTGCGAAGCACGCCGGAAGTGCTTAGTTGTAAATGAAGCCGTATAACGAATTATACTGCACTCGTCCGATCAGTCAAGAACGGATGATCCATATTACATTGAGAGGACGTATTTTATTTTAACTCAACATGGCTCAGTTTAAGATAAAAAGGTAGAGCAACTAGAACACAATTTCTACAAACCATTGACCACCATCATCCATCTCTTCGCCAGCCAGCTAATAGTCCCGATTCAATATATCGCGCACTAACTCAAACCATACGAAGGAAAAATACCAATAATACGTGTTCGAGGAGTATTCTTTGCCTTGCGCAAAGAGCGTACAATGGTCTACCATTGACGTTTCAATGGGACGTATCCAGGAAATTTGTTTGGTGGATATCGCGGGTAC
Organism: Crocallis elinguaria; assembly: GCA_907269065.1. NCBI lineage: Eukaryota > Metazoa > Arthropoda > Insecta > Lepidoptera > Geometridae > Crocallis > Crocallis elinguaria. The sequence continues at coordinate 618,192 of OU026079.1, read as the reverse complement.
AAGTGAATCGGCGCAAGCGCAACCGTTTTGTCAATATTGTCTGTGATTGTACCGTTTAATCGTTTACCATTCAAGTGTACCGCTGATGACGAGTAATTGCGGTCGATTGAAATGTTACCGCTTTATTGAGAGTTTTTAATTTATTTGTGCTTCCATAGATCGACGTTGTGCCAAGGCAGAGGGAGTGTTAAAGTTTAAATCTATACAAATAAATAAAATTGAAGTGTCTGTTTGTAATATCAAAATAATAGCTTTTTACCAAATGCATATGATATACGTTACTTATAACAAAACAACCATTTTTAAAATATTTGTCTGTCTGTCTGTCTGTCTGTTTGTTCCGGGTAATCTCCGAAACGGCTGAGCCAATTTTGACGGGAGTTTCACAGGCATATAGCTGATGTTATAAGGAGTAACTTAGGCTACTTTTATTCTAAAAAAATAAGTGTGTTACTAACATATTTTATGTATGCATAATAGTATGTATATAAAAGAAGCATTGAAAATTGTTAGAAAAAAATATTTTTTGTTCCACTTCCTCAACAGCTTATATCTCAGGTTGTCAGGTTGTGTTTTTGTGATAATATACTTATTTTTGCCTCGGTTGCGGTGTTATAATAATAAACTTAAATACCGCAAATATGGAAGAGTCTTAATATTACACTTAAACCGCAGCCTTTGGAATATATAGAAGAAGGAATATGACAATAAAAACCAAATTACTGTCGAAACAAGGTCAACAGTTTTCTGCATGATGTTTAAGGATTCCTTATAACTGGGAAATTATTTACTACTAGCTGCTGCCCGCGGTTTCACCCGCGCGGATTTATTGGATTTCATGGGTTTTATTTTTTTGCGCGGAACCCTAATTCGTTTTCCTAAATAAAAGTAGCCTAAGTTACTCCTTATAACATCAACCTACCAGTGAAAGTCCCGTCAAAATCGGTCCAGCCATTTCGAAGATTACCCGGAACAAACAGACAGACAGACAAAAATTTAAAAAATTGTGTTTTTGTTGCTGGTATATCATATGCATTTAGTAAAAAGCTGTTATTTTGATATTACAAACAGACACTTCAATTTTATTTTTTGTATAGATCAGGAACTACATGATTCTACAATACCCAGGCACAATACTATTATTTTAATTTTTTTTAACAATTATTTTAACCCTTACCCGCTACGGTATAGTTACGTCCTACACCGCAAGGGGCAATATTTACAGCGTTCATATATCAGCTGATTCTTGAGCCATTAACAAATTATTCTACCCCAATAAAGCATTCATTTGTTTCCTCAGCTTTAGACATCAAAACGACATCACCGAACGAGCACTCACAATCAAAAATTATAATGAGTCCCGCCTTAAAAAATACAGGAGCAGTAAAAACAGATAGCACTCGAACCGCCAATCCAGAAATCTTGCGAAAATACGAGCTGGAGCAATTAAACCTGGAATAATATCGAACAATAACGAAGCTAGCCATTAAAATAAGAGAGGAATAATAATGGCAACTCGAATTAAAAAAAAGCCGGTAAAAAGGAGATGTCGCGACGACGTCGCGTAGAAATATGGCGGCGGGCACTCCGAGGGACCAATCAAAATTGTTCGTCAATTAAGAGTGGAGATCGCAAAAGGAAAATTGAAGGAAAAACTGAGGGTGGCTTTGGACGGTTTTAGGGATGGGCGCTGTTTTACATATCGAATGTTACTTGAAAAGTGTATCGCGTGGAGTGTTAACTTAAAAAGTGATGTACATGAGTTAAATACTAGAAGTAAACATAAAATTGTTGTACCCGGGTTCAGATTAAGTAAAACTAACAAATCGTTCCTGGCAAATGGTGTCAGATTCTACAACAAAATTCCTAAAGTATTAACTGAATTACCACAAGGAAAGTTTAAACGTATAGTCAAGAGTGTATTAATTAAAAAAGCGTATTATAAAATTAAGGATTATGTAGATGACAAGGATGCATGGAGGCAAACAGCTCAGGAGCCTCCTGGCAACTTTAAATTGTTAGTTGTTAGCATTAGAATTATTGTAAAAAACTACTTTTTTTTAAAAAGAATGCCGTGACGAGTTTCTTGCCCTTCTTCTTGCTCGGCCTATACCAATTTGGAACGGGCACGGTGGGTTTCTGGAAGGTTCGTTGACTTTGAGCACGGATTGGGTCTGTTGGTGTCTTTGTCATTTATTATGTTCTGATAAAGACAGCATTAGTTTTAGTCTGTGATTCGGGTAGATGAATGTTGCAGAGGCCGGCTGTTAGAGTCATTTTAACTTTCATAAGTGTTCCTTTGGGGCCTATTTGAATAAAGACTTTTTAATTTGAATTTGAATTTGAATTTTGTCTAAAGAGATTATTTGGATGCGAATAATCCCGTTTAGGTATATATTAATTACTGGACTTTAGACATCATTTTACCAAGTTTAAACTCTATTAAATTTGTAGTTGTAACTTGTCTACAACTTAGCCTTATGGTGACTAAATCGACAAACATGTTAAAAAAAGAATGGTAACCTTACCCTTAAAAACATTATTATGTTTTTTAAGGTAACTGAGATCAATAATATGAAGAAGGATAGTAAGAACTTAAGGTTGTACAGATATCGATATGATAAGTTCAGCACTAAGCAAATACGATAAGGAATATTATAGTTTTAAAATGTTTTGATTTATATAAAAAGTTTATCGATACTTCAAACGCAAACCTTTACAGCTTCCTAGTTTTGAATTTGTAGTAATCTTGTACACAAAATGCTTTTGAGATAAGCCTTACTACTACTGTCTTAAAAAAATAGTTTTAAATCTATAGCTCTGTTGATATTGAAGTGTACGGAATTAGGGTGCTTCTTCACAAACACCTTATCGACTAATTTAAAATTATCGATACTCCACCCCATCTCTAACTCCCTCAGCTCTCTAGATATGAAAGCTATGGAAATAAAGTTGGTTCGTCCCGCATTGTGCCGTTCGCCGTAAATGGATTTTATCACTATATAAATATCCCCCTATTTTTACGTTATTCTACGTTACAACGGCTACGTCACGTAACGCCACTCCGTATCTGACGACGTTATTTTGATAAGAACATGAACGGTTAACGTTATGTGAAAATATTAAAGTTACTATTAGTGGGGACGATAGGTAGGTTTTTACCCTCTATAGGTTAGCGGTTATTTGAGGTCATATAAAATGACAATGCGGTCGCAGGTGGTAAAATAAAAATTCTGGCAGGTGTTACAATTTTGTTGAATTTTAATCTATAATTATTTACCATAATTCTGTAAAATACAATGGACGCCAATATTAAACGAATTTTAAAGTAATTGTCTCAAACGAAAGACGAATAAGAAACTGAAAATAAAAATAAATGAGATAATGTAATCACTTCCTTAGGAAACCGTTCAACACTCCCATAGAAATCAGTAACGCAAGTGGCGATACAAAGTGGAGCCCATTCCAAAATCTATCGACCATTCCGCTCCATCGACCCAACTTTACAGCGCAAGTTAACTGTAAAACACATTACGGAAACATAAAACCGGTGCCGTTTATCTTCCGGGCCGGCACGACGCCGGAACGAAGCCGGAACGGTCACGCAAAGGACACTCGCGAAATTATGCGCCGAATACCCCACGGCTCATTTACTGTAAACGCACCTTCAACACACCATTGACCCTTCGGAATCTCCAGCATTAATAACGAATGAAGACGTTCCCCCTAAACATCCCGTAGATGATAAAACCCTTCCTTGTTTATGATATCTTCAAATCTACATGATAAGCCTTTCATCTCCCACCCCTCGACGTACCCGCGGAGCCTTCTACATAAAAATAAACCACCTGAAGGCTTCGTGACCTAACCGCTAGTATTTAGGCTGCAGCGGTGCAAGTCTAACAACCTCGTACTAAAACAGAATATCGATTACTTTCGCTACTATAATGTAATCCCCCGCCCACTTTTCGTTTTTTTAGTACTGGATAATAATATAGTGGTCTCTGTCTAGCACGGGCGCGGACGTCGAGTCACGGGAGCCCGGGGGCGGTCCCCCCGCCGTATGTAAATGATCGTCTCCGCGGCTCTGTGTGCGACCACCCCGTGACTACGACACGCCGACACCACCGCTGCGACTGACTCGAGGTTTACTGCCCTGACGGCTCCTGTCCTATTTCAAATACGAATCCCCGATCTGATCTGATTCGGCGTCTACGAATTCTTCATATCGGAGGTAGCGACTACACGCTGTATTGTAAACACGGCGTGCAACTCGGGCCTCCGAACGACGCAGACATGCAAATGCTACGTCTAACTGATGACAAAGATAACAAAGCGGGGGCAGTTTGAGCGAAAACGATTTTCTCGTAAATTGCGTGTAACATTCCGTTGACGAGCGTGCGGTTTCGTGTTTTACGTTTATTGCCGTAGAGCCGAATTTTCCCGCCGTCGTTTATGGACGTATGACGTTGTCGTTCGCGGCGTGACGTCACGAATACGTCGAAAATGACACTTTTACGAGCAATAATTTACATTATTTCGGTGTTAAGCGTCGCGTGCGTCCCGCGTCCCGATTGATTTTATGTCGGTGGCATCTCACATTTGCGTTCGGTTAAATCGAATCACTCGGTACGCGGCCGACTTATTTTGTAATGGTAGTTTCGCGTGAGAGTTTTTCGTTTTTTTCCTCTGTTTGTTATATTTCGGCTCGGTTGTACCGCGCGGCGGCAGATGCGGGGCCCATTCACAAAAGGGTTCGATTCTGTCCAATAACCGTTATTTGGTTTGATAAGTTATTGAAATTGGATTGGTATTTTTGCAGTTGTATTCGGCTTTGCCGAGCTAAATAGTTTGATATAGCACTGTCGAATGCCAAAATATTGCAGCAAATCAAAAGTTCCTGAGTGATGATTTCTTGAGCTTTAGTTGGATACGAATATTAACTGTGATCGTTAATCGATAGTTGCTTTAACATATTCCAAATAGATACTTAGTATAAAATATAACTACTGGTTTGATACTAGCTACACCTACGTAGTTATAATATTATTAACTACTCTTGCAAGTAAAAATAAAAAAAAAACGTAAAGTATAAAATAATTTAGTGACATAATTTCCTGTACAATTTTTTAGTAAATCCATCAATAAGCCAATGAAACCTTAAAACAGCAATGGCATCGCGGTGCACCCTGGGTACCTGCCGGCAACCACCCTTTCTTGATCGTTTTTGGCCCCGGACAGGTTGCTGGCATTTAGCGAATAACCCGACGAGCCTCTCCACGTGCCTCTCTAAAAGAAGAGCATAGGGTTCAGTGGATAAGGCACAAAGGCTGAGTGGGCCCTGAGAGTCCGCAGTGAGAGACTTGAGGTGAGGCTTTGAGGTGACATGTCCCTTTCTCCTTCAATATGAGTAAACCATTACCAATAATCTTCATCCATCAGTATCTTCCTGAACACTACAATCTGGAATTCTTGAAGTCATTTTTTCACCGTGGAATATAGCTCAAACTCTAAGAATTCCCAAGGAGGGTTGCAGTCGCACAGGCAGCCCATTGTAAAAATTGCCAAAACTAAAGCAGTAAGTTTGTAAAAATGTACTGCGCTGACCCCTGGTAAAATAGGACAAGGGTTGGATAGAGAGATTTTCATCATAGTTGAGTCTAACTCGCTGTACCTAACACCAGTCGATATCCGGTACATGGAGTGCGCTAAACTTGCTCAATCCTAAGATAGGAGTGCGAGCGAGCGCTACCTGCCTCACTGTGTAAATCTCGCAGTGTACACTCGGGGACGACAGTGTTAACATGTAAGCAATAATTTTTAATATTTATGCAAAACGTCAGTGTCAAGTTATAGATGTGTGACAAAAAAAAAAGAATAAACGCCATTGTGAAAAAGTACGTCTTTGCAATCACGCCTTACGTTACATGGCGCTGTGCAAAAAAGAAAATGGAACACATGGAGAACATGGAATCGACAAATATTGAAGAATACAACCAGTTTACGGTATTACAATTACGTGAAGAACTACGATTTAGGTTTCTTAGTGTTTCAGGTACGAAGTCGGAATTAATACAACGTATTGTTAATGATAATCAATCCAAGCAAGAACAAAACGTGATGGAAGATTTTAAAGCGGAGAAACAGAAAAGAATGTCACAACAATTTGAAATTGAATCGATGAAGAAACAACTAGAACAGCTTCAACAAGAAAAATTTCAGTCGCCACGTGCATCAATGGACGGTACAGGTACGTCTACCTTCCCACCAGACATAATTATCAAAATGTTAGATACTCAGAATCAATTATTACAAAAATTATCTACAAGTAACATGCAACCGACGATAAAAGTGTTCAGCACTGCCGACACAAGTCAAGCGATATCCTTATTTAGTGGCTTAAAATATGAAAATGCTCTTGAATGGACAAAACAAGTAGACAGAATCGCAACTTTAGCTAATTGGTCCGATAACTTAAGTCTAGTCAACGCCTCTATGCGTCTACGAGGACAGGCAAGAGATTGGCACAAAGCACTTGGTAAAAACATATTTTCATGGCCTGAATGGAAAGAAAAATTAATAGAAAGATTTAGTATGAAAATGTCATTTGCAGAATTTATAACTTATCAACATAAACGAGTACTTAAACACACAGAAACATTAATGGAGTATATTTATAACAAAAATGCACTTTTTGAAAAGTCACCAACCTTCATCCCAGAACAAGATAAAGTTTCTCTTATTTTAGAAGGCATTACAGACCAACGATGGGCAGTCCCCTTAGCTACTCATTGTTGCCAGAACGTGGAACAGCTTCTAACTAGAGCATCAGCATTAGATCACATCAGAAAAGTCGCATTCAATGGAGACAACAACAAGTCACAAGTAAGTCAAAATCAGAATCAAAATACATATAAAAACAACAACACTATTAACAGTAACTCAAGTCCAGAAAAACAACAGTCAACCAGTAAATACATTCCAAGGTTTAATCCAGAATTGCATAAGGAACAAGATCAAACATGTTACCGATGTAAAGAAAAAGGTCATGTATCCTATAATTGTAAGTCACAATCTTTAAGTATACCAAGAAATACACGAAAAGAACAGGAAGTAAGTTCAGAAAATAAAAATACATACAGTAAACCATCTACAAGTTTTGAAAACAAAGAAAAGTACACGAAAAATCAAGTAAGCTGCATACAACAAGACATTCCAAATGTAACAATGATACCAGTAAAATTTAACAATTCAATAGAACTACAAGGATTACCAGACTCAGGTTCTGTAATAACAATTATTGATAAAAACTTATTACCCAGCGATACTCAAGTGTATCCGTGGCAGAAAGGCTCATATAAAGTAGCAGGCAATGATTTAACTCCAATAGGATGGATTTCAGCACGTATACAAGTAGGAAAAATAGATTACATCATGCCACAAGTTGCTATATGTGATAACTTACCAGTACCAATGATAATAGGAAAAGATTGGCAACTAGCAGTTTATGCTCGCATAATCCATGAGCCCGATGGTAAGATTTGTATTATCACACCTACACACACAGAATATTTCCCAAGCACAATGAAGACTTCAACGTTAGTAGCCTGTTGTATGAATGAAAACATCACTAAGCCAATAATAAATGAAAATGATATACAAAAAGTACAAAAGTTAGTTGAGGAATATCAAGATATTTTCAAAAATGATGAGAATGATATAGGAAAGTTTCCAGATTTTGAGCTAGAAATTAATTTAAAGCACGATAAACCCATAAGTTGCAAACCATACAATTGCCAGAACCAGAAAGACATTTTTTAAAAGAAACTATAGAAAAATGGCTAAAACAGAATGTATGTAGATTATCAAGCTCACCGTACGCAGCACCAATGTTTGTTGTACAGCAACCATTTCATGACACTACCCCATACAGACCAATTGTAGATTATTCTAAAACGATTAATCCAATAACGGTGTTAGATGTGCAACCCATAGAAAGAATGGACGATATAATTAAAACAATTTCACAATTTGTTTTTAAATTCAAACTAGACATTTACCACGCATACCATAACATTTGTATAAAAGAAGAAGATATTTTCAAGACAGCAGTTGTAACACAAGATTATCATGTGGAATTTATGAGAGTAATGTTTGGATTAGTAGGAGGACCGGCAATAATGTCAAAAGTTGTGAATACAACGTATGGTTCGCTATATTATGAAGGTGTAAGAGCCTATTTCGATGACATATCCGGAGGCGCAAATACTATAGATCAGTTACTGATATTATTGAAAAAAGTTTTCGATGTTACCAGAGAGAAAAATTTAAAACTAAACAAGGAAAAATGTAATTTCATTGACACAGAAATCCCATTGTTTGGAAGAATAGTTGGATATCAACAAGAACGCACAGATCCAAATCGTACTAAGGCTGTAGAACAGTACAAAACTTTAAAGACGCTCACTGAAGTACGTTCATTTTTAGGTTTTTCAGGAACTTTCAGAAAATACATTAAAAATTATGCTGCAATTGCAAAACCTTTACAAGACATTTTAAAGAAAGATAAGTCCAATTTAACTAAAAATACACGTGAAAACAGTAAGAAAAAGATAATAGAACTCAATGCAGAGCAATTAGAATCATTCAACATGTTAAAAAGATTAATCACTTCAGCACCAATTTTGTCAAATTTTCAACAAGATGCTAAAACAATAGTAGAAACAGACAGTAGCTATCAAGGAATTGGAGCTTGCTTAATACAAATACAAAACGGAGAGAAAAGAGTCATAGAATATGCAAGTAGATGTTTAAAAGATGCGGAAACAAGATATCATATAAATGAATTAGAAGTCACAGCAGTACATTGGGCAATTGTAAACAAGTTCAGGATATATTTACTAGGAAAAGAATTCACATTGATAACAGACAGCTATTCAACAGCATATATAATAAATAAAGCTAAATTTAACAGAAAATTTGCAAGATACGTAATAGATATGGCACCATTTGAGTTCACACCGATTCACAGACCAGGAAGTCAAAATAAAATAGCAGATCATTTATCAAGATACCCATTAAATGAGGTATGTCTCATGGTAGTAACTAGCAACACAGAAAAATTGAAGTTAGCCCAAAATAAAGATCCATTTATACAACAAATATGTAAAAAATTACAACAAGAACCCAAAACACAACATTTGAAGCAAATAAGTGACTCATTTCAACTACAAGATAATATTTTAATTCATATAAACCAAGAAGACATGTATAACCAAGAAAAAATAGTGGTTCCGCAAAGTTTAAGATCAAGTATCTTGAAAATAGCACACAACGATAATGGACATTTAGATTTTGACACAACCATGTGTAAAATCAAAAGTAAATATTGGTGGAAAACAATGAGACAAGATGTGAAAGCATACACAAAATCATGTATGACTTGTGCAAAAGTGAATAGACGTACTACATTAGCATATGGACAAATGGGACAGAGACCAATACCAGAGACTCCGATGCAAATTATTTCAGCAGACCATATCATTGCATTACCGAAGACAAGTTCAGGAAACATATACATTATGGTACATATAGATCATGCCACAAGGTATATAATAGCAAAACCAACATGTTCACTATCTGCAAAAGAAGTAATAGAAACAATAGAAAACGACATCATTTATCAATATGGACCACCATTAACATACATATCAGATGGAGCACCATGTTTTACAAGTCAAGAAACACAAAAGTTTTTCTCAAAGTATGGAATAGAAAGTATAACGACTACACCATATACACCAATGAGCAATGGATTATGTGAAAGGGCAAATGCAACAATTATGTCAACCCTTACCAAATTTGCATTAGAATACACAGAAGAATGGGACAAATTGTTACCAAAAGTAGTATTAGCAATTAACACTTCAAGACAGAAAACCACAAAATGTTCACCGTTTTACCTAATGCACGGTTTTGAACCAAGAATACCTCCTAATGAGATTCAATTTGGTACAATATTTCAAGACATGGAGAGAAATCATCAGTTAGATTACTTATTTGAAGCAAGAAAACAAGCATTAAAAAACATTAACCAAGTTCATTTGCATAACAAGGCAAGATTTGATCTCAGAAGACTACAAGACAGTTTTGAGATTAATGATTATGTTCTATATGAATGGCATAAGCCTTCAGACTCAAAATTGACCCCACGATACAAAGGACCATTCAAAATTACAAGAAAAATTGGCTCAGTATGCTATGAGATCCAAGATATAAATAAACCAACAAAGAAGAAAATAGTTCATGTACAGTTCTTAAAAAAGTTGAACTCACCTCATGATTTAGATTCCTTTTCAGCAATTTCAGATACTATTGAAAATGACAACCATTGTATAAACGGAGAAGATGACCCATGTACCCCAGGGGATGACCAATTTAACCCAGAATTTGACAACCACAACCAATTTAACCAAGGAGATGACCACCACCCCTCTGACGATGATTTCAGGTATTTCACAACAAGAGGCGGCCGTACTATAAAGTTACCTAAGAATTATAGTAAATTTTTCTAAGATTAAATATATCTAAATAAGTATTTAAATCTAGATTTCAAGATTTTAAGTCTAATAGTTACATACATAATAAAAAAATATATAAGTTAGTTAGAATAAAGTTAATAGTTGTAATTAATAAGTTTCAAATTATACCTACCATGTATTATTAAGTATAATATTTGAGTATTAGTGCATATAGTTTTGTAACCTTTTAGTTTTGAAAAAATATACCTAAGTTTGTATTTAAAAAAATAGAAGAATATTTCAGTTTGTTTATAGGAAAGAGTACCTAAAAATTTCTTTTGTGTTAAAGTTTAAGATAAGTTTTAGTTTGTATAAGAAGCTACAAGTTATATTTTTGTTTAAAAATACATATGTATAAAGAATAGTTTTGAATATTTTCAACAAGTAATATGTTTAGAGTTCCATAAATAGTTTAGTAATGTATAAGTACTTACATAGACTTCTACATCAATTGTAAAGTTATAAAAAAAATATAGTTATGGTTATCTAAAAATACCTAGTACATGTAAGAAGCTTGAATAAATTATAAGATTATATTAAGTAAAATGTAACCTACAAAGTTAGTATGTTAGTTCATAAGTTTAAGATACCTAGCTACCTAAATTTAAATATTTCCAGTACCTAATATGGTAATGTTAATACCTATTTGTAATGTTTAAAGGTATATACCTACATACCTACCTAAGTTTATAAGATATGTAATGTAAAGTAATAAAACAATGTTCAGTTTAGAAAAAGGTTTATTGTATTGTATAAAATTAGATTCACAAAGTAAAATTGTATAAAATTGACTAGAATGCCCTAAAATTTTCTTTGATATTGTAAAGTAAAAAGTTTTTGAGTATACATAATATGTTAAAAGTAACTTGTATAACGCTAGATCATAAAATATTTTTGTTTGTAAAAATAGTATAATAAAAGAAGTATAAAGCCTCGTAAAGTTTATAACGTAGATTCAGTTTCAATTTTTTTTTCTTTTGGACATGTAAGTAGTGAAATTTAAAAAGGAAATTCCTTTCAGTTATTTCATTTTGTAAATTTCAAAGGGCATGTAAGCAATAATTTTTAATATTTATGCAAAACGTCAGTGTCAAGTTATAGATGTGTGACAAAAAAAAAAGAATAAACGCCATTGTGAAAAAGTACGTCTTTGCAATCACGCCTTACGTTACAAACAAATGATTTATTTTTTATTGTTGCATACGGTAGGGCTTGAGTTACATCCGGTATCGGTGACATGTGTCAGCGAGGAGTTTCTCGAGTATATGCCGCTTCACATACGATGACGTAAGCAAAAAAAATCGTTATCGCTTTTTACCACATCCACCACCATCATCATCATCATCATCACCATCATCATCATCATCATAATCAGCCTACATCAGTCTTCTGCTAGGCAAAGACTTCTTCAATGGCGCGTCATTGAGCCCGATCTTCGGCTTTTCTCTAGTTCCAGCAACCCTGCTTATATCATCGCTCCATCTAGACGCAGGACGACCCACACTACGCTTGCTGATAAGCTGTCTGCACTCTTGGTAATAGAGCTGTTTTTTATTTACATTCGTAACCTACTGGCTCTATTTATTTTTATTATTTATCATTGTGTAGGTATGCTAATATTTTTATAGAAAGGCCATCAGGGCCCTATTTAATAAAGCTGACAATCCGACAAGTCCGACATAATATGTCAATAAGTGACAATTCGACAGTTTTTCTGTTTAATAAAACTTACAGGCGACAAAATTGTCATGGTGGAGAATTGACAAATTTGTCACGACAATTTTCTTATAGTCATATTAAAGACTGTGGTTTTTTGACATATGTCGAGTTTTATTAAACGCGTTTTTAGATGACAAATATGTCAAGATTTCACCGGTCGATTTTTGACATATTTGTCACTTTTATTAAACAGCCTAAGCGCGACAATTCTACAATTATGTCAATTTTTGACATATATGTCGAATTGTCAGCTTTATTAAATAGGGCACTGGTTCGTTAATCTTTACTGCAAGCTTTAGCAGTTTGAAAGTAACTTTAACTCTATATGCATGATATCAGTAAGTTAAATATTATTTATATCTTTGTAATTTACTACTTCACAATATTATTGCACCAGGACCTCTCTAAAGTAGACAGAGGACGGAGTAAATTCATAGCAAGTTAAACCACAGCATTAACGCTTTTAATCGTGACTGTACTGAGGCATCGTCAGATTTATCATATTCCGTCTCGCAGGTTGCGCGACAATTGTAATGTAAAACCAGCGCCGGCTCCGAGCGCGGCCCGGACGTGACGCGGCCGGGACCGTCACGTCACGTCACGTCGGCCGTTTACGTTTGAACCCTTTACTTTCCCGAGTGTAGAAATAATACGTTTTTGTTGGAAAATGAAAGGTAAAAGCGTTTCTTAACCACTCGTAAAACAAAGTATGACGCAGTGACAGCCTCCGTGGTATAGTTGATTGGTTGTTGGACTTCTATAGTGCGAATAGATTTCAGCTTCGATATATGTATGTTCCTGTAATGGGACACGTATTCGTAGTTTTGGAAATGTAGAAAAAACATTTAAGTATGGATCAAACGGACGGATGTCCTCCATTTAGGGACCGTTTTAAAAATAGTCATCTGATAGGGTTTCGTCATATTTCAACTAGATCGAGATCTAATGATGAACTACAACATAAAAGTAAAGGAAAATAGATTTCCAGTTTTAAAAGAGCAGATGTGCCAGCTACTTTATTACTAACGTATCTTTACTATCGGCACCAGAGAGTTGCTATTTTAACTTTAAGTTATTGACTTAGGAAATTTCTAAAAACTTGCAATAATTATTCCCTTGAAATTACCATGTTCTAAACCCAGCTTACCAGGGATAACGTCCCAGCAGAATAAAGATCATTATTGTCAGAGAGCGCTGTATGCTGTATCGCAATGATGTACGCGACCAGTTCGATGCCGGCCTTTTAACCGGTATCTGTTGGGAAGAGCGACGCAGGAATGAGTGGATACGGCGGTATAATATATAGACAGTGAAATCAATTTTATAAAATACATTTTATAGTGTTAAATCGTCACTAGCGGATGTTTACATAAATATATACATAACAAAAATTTCGCTTCCAACAGGATTCGAACCTGCGTCGTCTGGTTATCTAGACCACGCCTTAACCACCTAGGCTATGGGAGCAATCGATGTTGATTGCGAAATTCTTGATATGGTGTTATTCTTTCCAGCTTACAAGCCCTAGCTCCATATTGCTACACCAAATTGTAAGCACTGTAAAATGAAAAGACCTAAAACCACGGCATGTGTTATAAAAATACAAATTAGAAACGGAACACTCATACCGGTACAAAATATCGAGTGCATACGTAATACAAAACAAATCACGCATGCATTTACGCAAGTTCATTCATCAAAATTGTGGCGTCGTTAGTAATAAATCAATAATTTAAGGAAACGTTTTCCAAAACAGCCCCGTGGTTGCCAAACGCACCAAACATACCCACTTTTAGCCACATTCATTGTCATGCAAAACCACGCCGAAGTTAAGTTTGGGTCTTCCACGCCTTTTGGGGGACAATGATACTGAATGATTCATTTTTCACGGTCACTCGCGTTGGCTGCGGTTACGGAAGTCCAGCATTCTCTCTGGTGTAGCTTGCGGTCTTGTGTCTTTTGTCATGGTGGAACATGTTACTTACCAAATTGGGCTACAATTCGGTAACGCTTTAGCGATAGTAAAAATTGTATTTTGTTTTTTTCTGTTATTTTTATGGGCAGGCGAATGTCATTATTATCTAATCTGTGGTAATAGTGAGCATGAGTGAATGAACGGCTTCTCACAAAACTAAATAGCGTAAAAAATGAAACTAAGGTACACTTTATCGAAGCGATTGAAATATATCATAAAAACCGCCTAGTGCGACCTTTTCCTAAAAATTATACAAAATTTATAAGATAATATTTTTTACCTAAAGTCTTTCAACTTAGTGCAGGTTGACAGTAAGGTTAGGTCAGTTCATAGGACGATCCACGTGACGTTTCTTAACAGCACCCAAAGCATCGTTCCAAGCGAATCGCTGACACACCAAAGAGATCCTAATAGAAGATTATTTCAAAAAAAAATACATGATTCTCACTTCCAAGCGTGTATCGGACACATAAGCCTGCCTCCATAGAAGCCGCGTCCACCGCTTCCTACTCCCTCAAAGTAAAAGACAATGAGCGGACCCACAGCGCGTCACTCCTTAAACCTTTTCGCCTTATTTCGCGAGCCTTCCTTTTGTCTCGAGCAATTTCTTTATTTTGTTGTGCGATCTTATTATTTCGCTACCGTTGGCCGCATTGCATCCTCTATATTGTTTTTGCTCGCATTGCTACCATACAGTAGCCGATGGAATGAAGTAATACGGCCCAAGACTCCGAGGTATTGTGTATTTGCGAACAGTTTTTTTTGCTTTTATTTAACTCAATGCCACGTCAAGTTTTTGTTTTGAGCGAGTCGCGATTCTATGTGTGTTACGTAACGTGGTGATATGATCTTTGGATGTGTTTGTAATTATCGGGTTAGTGATGGCCGCTAGGTTAGTCTTGTGTTGGATTTGCAATTTTTTTTTTAATTTGAAATTTTTATTGACACGTGGATTCGAATAAAACAAAAATGAAAGTCTGCTAGTAATTATTATGTGCTTACCTGTTAAAAATGGATTCCAACCTAATAAAATTGAAGTGATTGACTATTGCAGCCCATTTCTTTTAATGTTAGATAATGGGACTGGTACAGATCAGCCCCTGCTATGGTCCAAACTATTAGACTCAGGTCTATTATTTTTTGGAGTTGGAGAAAAATGGACACCAAGTCACTCTTCTCACTTTATCAATATTCATATATTTTAATTTACACGTTAAAGATTTTCGTTCCTTTCAAAAACTTACACTTTAACTTATATATAACGTGTCCTTTAAGTTTCCCACTTATTTTCAGTGAGTGTTTAAAGTTAAATACAAACGAGTAAACATAAGTCTCGTCAAAACGTCTAAATCTAACTTTTTTCTCGTCCCGTCCAGTCTTGGTGCCGTTATTGCACATCCCTATACGATGCATGCCAATTAAACTTGGAATGATTGAAACGACGGATGCGAAAAATTAATTTCTGATATTTCTATAATGTTACTTTTTGTTTACAACCATTTCTCATTAAAATTTTTGTTTACGGATATTTTAATGAAGAAATATAGTTGATGAATAGCCAGAAGCCATAATAAAATGAGGAGCATGAGTTAAGGACCCTGAGGATTACCTACTAAACTCTGATGAAACGCGAAATAAAAGTTTATTTTTGTATTACAACAAAAGCGAACGCTTGGTGAAACGATTTGTTTTTAACTATTAAATCCATACAGATAAATAAAATTGAAGTGTCTGTTTGTAATATCAAAATAACAGCTTTTTACTAAATGCATATGAAAGTATATACGGGACCTACACCAAAACAACCATTTTTAAAAATTTTGTCTGTCTGTCGGTTTGTTCCGGGTAATCTCCGAAACGGCTGGTCCGATTTTGACCGGACTTTCACGGACAGATAGCTGATGTTACAAGGAGTAAGATAGGCTACTTTTATTTTGGAAAAAGAATTAGGGTTCCGCGCAAAAAAATAAAAACCGAGAAATCCAAAATCTCCACGCGGGTGAAACCGCGGGGCAGCAGCTAGTGTTAAATATGAAAAGCAATATATTAGGTTAAAGCGAAGTAAAGACGATGTAAAGCAGTTTGAAAGTTGAATGGTGATTTGGAAGATGGATGCTCAATATTTTACCACCGTTGGAACGATTCTTTATGAGTTCATATCGGCCACTAAATACAATGAAGCTACTTTATTGATTACAATAATAGTTTGTGATAGTACAACGGACAATCAGGCGTGCTTTCTCTCTGGATACTAGCCCACTTACCTACAAACCCACTCCTAGTCCAATCACTAAAGAACTTGAAGACGACCAAGACCGAATACCTACAAAGTATGTTTTTTTATGCTATTTGGTAACGAGACGAGCTGGTCTCTGTGCCTTATGGTAAACATAACGCAGGCTAGTATCAATTGTAGTGCCACTCAGAACTTAGATACACAAAGACCTGCGCGGCACTGCAGTGCGCTCGTTACCCTAAAACATTAGTTATTAAGTTTCATAAGCCCAGTAATTTCACTGGCTACTCTGCTCATCAAACCGGAACACAGTAATGCTTGCACATTACTGCTTGGCGGCAGACTTCACTCACAAAGCGGTGGTAACAACCCAGACGGACACTCGCAGAAGAGTTAGTCCTACCACTAACAAATGTAGACAATGTGTATGTAAACAATACCAGTACATAAAGCCACCACAAGGCGCTGCAGTTCTGTTACACCTCCTTTTTAGGCAGGACGAGTGTGAACGCCGCGTATTGTCAGCCTAATTAAGGCGAAACATGCGCGATCGCGGCGTTTATCACAGCCTTACGACCACTGGCGCCCAGAACACAGACTTGCTTTTAGTGGCCTTGTCGCTATCTCGGGAATTTCAATTAATTATATTATTTTCGTTAATTAGGTCTGTTAGG
Organism: Crocallis elinguaria; assembly: GCA_907269065.1. Lineage (NCBI taxonomy): Eukaryota > Metazoa > Arthropoda > Insecta > Lepidoptera > Geometridae > Crocallis > Crocallis elinguaria. Next base: position 601,008 of record OU026079.1, on the reverse strand, counting down.
TCCGCGTTAGGGTGAGATTGGGTGTTGCTGCTGAGATTGTTTTGTTAGAGTAAAAAGGGGCCATTTTAATTAACGTTAAAGTTATTTACCAGGGGAGCTCTTGTTTGAAAGTGTGTTTAAGTGTACTGTGCCGCTGTACAGTGAGCTGGTGTTACTGTGTTCGAGTTTGAATGAAAGTGATAGCAAAATTATGGGAGCTCGTGCACAGAAACTGCAAGTTTCCGTAAGTGCAATATTAATGAAGAGCTCTTTAATTATTAGAAAGTTATGAAAAAATATAATAAATTAAATAAAAAAAAAACTAATGATAGATCTATGTCCTAATCAAACTTTACTTTTGTTTTAATTTACTATTAGATCTTTCCAATATGTCATTTTTTTACTAACCGTACCACAGATTTAATTCGTCAAAATCTTTAACAATCGGATTTTTTCTTGTATATTGGGTTACCTGTATTAAAAAAAATTCAAACTGTATAGAAGGAAAAACTGCTGAATCCTACACTATGCGAAGCCCAACACGCCTTTGGCCGGTTTTACACTACCATATTTTTTAAACTTAGCTTCTCAATACCAACAGACTAGTGACCAGTTCCATCACGAAAAACCTGATTCTAATTTAGTAGACAGCCGATAACGCTCGCGAAGTAAATCGAAGCAAACGAGTCCACGAAACAATGTCCCAGCTTTTTCAGTGCGTCGAACAATCGGGAGCTCGGAATTTATTGAGTCGTATCGAAAATAAATAAAAATAAACGGCCCGATGTGGGAGGACACGAACCCGTGCTGCAGGACTGATCTGAGACATCAGCTGTCCGTCTGCGTCTCGCGGACGTACAGGGGGTGTAGGATCTTATATCGGACGGTCGAGAAAAATTCTGGCGATGCTTTCCAATTTGTTAAAGAAAAGAGAGATATTAAAAACCTTCTAGATCAGTCACAAATTCATACACGAGTATTGTAATTGTAATGAGATGTTTGTAGTGATTATTATTGATCGATGACCAACAGATATTTAGACCCTGTTGCAAGCATTATGTCCACGGGAATATTAGTGTTTTATTGTATTTCCGTGAACATGACGTACTAACGGTTAAATTCTCGTAATTGTATGAATTTCGTCAGAATTTTGGTCAAACGCACGTTGCATCACTGAAAACACTGTGAGCTCCCAAGGTTAACACCAAACTGCTCAAATATCAAATCAAATATGTAAAATGTTCGTCTAAGTTCAACACTCTGTATAAAGGTGTGAGGGCACGCGAGCTCTGCTTAATGGCATCGCCCGAGTATAACTAACACATCCTGTCGCGAGACACGAGACGTCTGGGAGAGCCTACTGGTCTGAGAGACCCACTGGTCTACGAGATGTCGCACATCACTCGGACCTTACTGCCTGTGCATAGGCACTTATCAATAAATGGCAAGAGACGAAAGGATAATAAGACAGCTTTTTAGTGGAATAATGGTTGCTTTCTACTTGAACCTTATTGTTTTAATGGTCTCGGTTGTCTGGGAGAGATTGAGTTTCGTTGTAGGGCAGCTGTTTAAAAGTTACTTCTATTTTCTATCGGTATGCAAATGAAGAGTTTTATGATTTCTAAAGTTTTGGATGTTGTTTGATTTGCAACTCTAAAATATAATTTACACGGTAAATTCTGTTCATAAAATGTTTCCTCTTTTGCATTTTAAAGCTTCCATGTAGTTATTGTAATTTATGTGTCTTTGTGATCTTATAAAATTAAGTTACAAACGCGGTTTTCTACTTGGGTCATAATTCACCAACCATTTTGAACCAAACTTTAATAGTTAAGTAAGCACACATCGAATTGTGTTAAACGAGCAATTTGACATCCGCTGTCAAAGTTAGCTCTGAATTTGAAATTGAACTGCCGATCACGTGAACGTCGACCATTTCACATTTGGTGAACTCCGATCTGAGACATGTAGAATAGAAAATTGTCCCAGAATTACTTACACAACTTGTCGAACCATCAAAACACAGCTTTTATTCTATATGCCTAGCAAAATACGAACATAAAGATTAGTCCATTTTCTGTCCATTTTCTAAGCAAACCAATACCTACTGCGTCCCTAAAGACGTCGTTTACTAAGGTCAGTGTGCAATCAAGGGACTCCCTGCGCAATCAGGCCGACCGGCTTCGATTGCCACAGCATTTATCTAATCGCCGCTTGTTGTGGACACGACCTTAAGGTGAAGGCTGTTAGTACCTCGTCCTTTTGAGTTTTTGTATTTCTTTTCTGATGCGTTTGCCGTTTGTTTAACCTGATGTTATCGACAATGGGGTCGAAGTTGATATGTTAGGGCGAGAGGTCTTGAAGTGAAGACACTTTTAAAGGGAATACGATCTGTTACTTAATTGATAGGGTGTATATTGGATAACTTGACTTAACGCAGGATCACAGGTTCTTGAGTAGAGATCGTATTTATTCATATTGAGGTTTTAATGAATTTAAAGTTGGCTATGTGCATTGAATGAAACAGGTCATGGTGTCTTAAGATCGAGCTATTTACGTCCTCAGAAGTGAGACCAGGTAGTGATGATCTAAGCATTTGATAGAGAGTATCCATAGGACCTACATCATGAAGTCAATGTCATGATCCAAAATTCGACCGCATCGTCATATTTTACCATCAGGTGAGATGTCGGTCAAACCTGAACATAAAGATTATAAAAAAAATATATATTCATCAACGTTCCTACACATTGTGGGAACGAAGTTTGGTTGTAGTGTTTCCATAATGCCTCTTGTATTGAACCCCGCACATTTTTGATTCCTATAACCAAAATTGACCATTTAGAACCTCTTCAGATTACAATTTAATCCTACGTTTTCCTTCTCGCTGACAACATAAACATACTAACATTTCAGCTCTCCAGCGCCCTTCCAAACTATGCAGCAAATTGCCACTCAGCGGAGTGTTAGGGGTCTGTCAGACCACCAGGGTCTTCGAGAACGGAGACACGCCTTTCTTCGCCAAAGGACCCAAAGGTCAGCGGGTAATTAACGGTCCCTCAAGCAATCACAGGACTCGGGCCCTCTGTGATTGGTCCAATTTGGAAGACGGATCAAAGAGGGCGCAGTCGTCAAAAGGAATATTTGATGTTTGATGTTTGGCTGATGTGTTTTTAATTTGGGATGTTGTTTTATGTGGCCGGTTTTATTGGGTCCGTGAAGTGTATGTTTAGCGGAATATGTCCAACATTTGCTGTTTTTTTTGTTGTTTTTCGACACGTGGAAAGCTGTTAGCGGCTATCAAAGCGTCTACACCTAAATAGCCAAAATTGACACTGACAGTGAAATTAAAAAAATCTCTGTTCAGTTATCCTAGTCCGTCAGTTCACCTAGTTGATCCGGTTTGATTGCTAAGTACCTCTAAAAAGCGTAATCGAACAAGATTATATTAGTTAGCAATTTTAGTAAAATACTGGCATCATGTCGATGGACCAGGCATAATGTTTTTATTCTTCAAAGTGTTTACTTTGATGTTTTCTTTTCAATCTACCCAAAAAAAACATAACGTCCTCAATTTTCGTCCAAACCGTTTTATATAAATAAGAACCATCGACCCAAGCTAACCGTCTTGGGGAGGTGTAAACAACCCTTTAAAATAGTGTGCCATTATCGCAGGGTTTGAGGGTTGAAGGGGTTGGGTGGGTAGGGGGGTGAAGGGCTAAATATCTTTTAGTATCTGCAAAACGTCTAATTTAGTAGCGAGGCTTTGATGTTGTTTCTTGGGATTGGGGTGGAGAAGAGTCGTCCTTCTTAATAGTCAGTGACTCTGTCTCTGGTTCTAGACTGACATTTTTCCTTTTTGATCAATATCTATGGACTCTCTAGTGTAATAACTGGAGCATACCGTTGCGTACTTTGGTGATATTTAAATGAAACTGTACAACTTCTGCTCTCGGTTTCACCCGCGTATAGAGATTCCTACAGGAATCATGAATTTTTCCGGGATAAAAAGTCGTCTCTCCGATCCATAAACTATATCTATGCCAAAAATTACCAGACCAGTGAGTAGCATATGCTACTTTAATCCTGGAAAATGCACGGTTCTTGTGGGACGCGTATAAAACCGCGGACAGAAGCTAGTTGTCTATAAATATGTGGTGTTGAAATAGTTTAAAACTCACTTACAGTAATTACTTAAAAATGCTCCAACAGGTTTGACGAAACGTTCAAAAAGTCAAGATTTACTTTTTCGGTGAAAGATTTAAAATTTAAAAGTTACGAGCGACTCTACTCTTCCCTTTCCGTCCGGGTTGCGTACAGTCGATCCCGGGGGAACTCGATCGTCCTCTCGCTTATGTATACATTTCTATCTGATCAACATCTTCAATAGAAGAGATGTGTCTCTATGTGTTGACTTTATGTGTTTTAGAACTAGCCACATAAATAAATGCTCAACTCGCGTGGCTTAGTGGTTAGGTAGACTGGTTTAACCGCAGCAGCATTAAGTCGATCCTTGAATCCAGTCAAACATTTGTGCTTCGGAAACTCGAACTGCATCAGAGTGATATGACTTCGTACTAGATCTTCTTGATATAGGGAAAACGATGTCCTGATATAGTAACAGAACTTGCAGCAAAGGACATCCAAGATTGTTTAATATATACAAATAAATAAAATGGAAGCGTCTGTCGGTTTTCTCCAGCCATCATCGCTTTGACATACTAATTATCAATTAGGTCAGTAACATTTTTCATTTACTCTCTGGTGGTAAAACATTTTTAAAAATACCAGAACCTTAAACGTCTTAAAAAACCACTTACTCATTTCGTCTGTATTTTATTTCTTTTTACTATTGTGCTATTTTACAATGTTTTTAATTAAATTAAATGAAAGAAAACCACCCCTAAGGGTTGAAAAATGGGAGTGAAATGTATCGCGATATTTTCGATGACGTCGGTTCCCGTTTATTTCAAATCAATTCTTACATGATTTACATTTAGGGATTTATAAAATACATTAATTGATTTTCATTACAATAAAAGTTGAGAAAGTCAAGAGTGTTCCCGAATCTCGTCGGCTCACCACATACCATCTCAATCTTATCCTTGCACATCCCGTAAACCCGTAATTAAGCCTCGCGATACAAGGCTGTCCCGCGGCTTTGCTCGTGTATGTGGGTAGCAATAAAGGGGTGTTATCTGTTTGTTAGCAGATAATTCTATATTAAACTGGGGCTGAAGATAGGAGAGGTAGCGTCTTGGTAATTTTACACTGGATTTGTTTAGTAAAGGCAGGGTTTCGTATGTTTATTTTGGGATTATATTATTTATCGTAAATTTTATATAATAAACCTAATTTTTGACAAAATAATTTGGAAATCGAAATATTAAGATAAAAATATCTAATAGGGTATCGTTAGACCTCTAGGCTCTATCTTGCCTGATCATAAGCGAAGAATTGTTCGGAAATTGATAACTGTCTTTCAAGAGCAGGACAGCGAATAGTTTTGGTGACCAATTTATAACTTGAGGCTGGTAGCTAGAAGATAATAATAATGTTAATCAGAAAATGCAATGGTTACATTACGATATTTTCCTTCAACAAAAGCCCAAGCTCTTTGTCAATACGGGAAAATAAAAAAGAGTACACTTGCAAGGCAAAAATAATTATAAATAATTATTTTGAATGACGTTTCCCGATTTCTACATTATTTTCACTTCAGCATGGCTCGGTGCGTGGAGCCAGAACTAACCGACAAACCAAGACTTATGCGATTTATGAAATACTTTCTTTTACAAAGTTCTTTTCACTTTGTACTTCCCAGAGTTTACCCACAAGTGTACATTATTTATGTCTCCAACTCACACAGTTACCAAACTTCTTTCAGCTCCGTTTCCATGAAAATTATGGTTGTTCAGAAACAATGTCTTTGCCGCGAGTCGGGCCTTCCCTTTGCCGAGATTAAGAATTATTACCTCTTATCTCGTCCTGACTCGACAACTCGTCGGCTATTCGCTCTCACTCGATATCTAAGTGAAATTATTTCGACAAACTTTACCTAACGTTTGAACACCCCTGGCGGACTCGGTGCCACCCGAATCCCAACCTTAATTTGTTCCGCTAAGGTTATGATTCGATCGAACTCAGTTAAGGCAGTTAAGACACGTGATTAACGAAAAGCGGGAAACTGGAAATCATTTGTGAATTCCCGAAAGGGACAGGTGATGTGATATTATGCAAATGATGCGCGAGAGTGAGCGAGAGGGAGCGATTGCTGAAGTTCAGGCCGGCAGACGCGTCTCGACGGATAAAATTTATTCGAGGATGAAACGATTTATTACAAAAGCGTTGAGTACGTACTCGAAATTAATTACACTAAGTTTTGCTTTCATTTTGTTCCATTGTGGAAGATTTTCCTTGTCTTGTCGGGATATCGGTTTTTATTGCTCGAGGATTTGGAGGTGGATATTTATGACAAGTTCGCGCGTTCGTTTCTTTTTGTTGGTGTTTTTTTGTGAAATATTCGCGGGATGCGCGCCGCTTGTCGACTGGCGCGTTACGTTATGTTATCTATCGGACGTGACACTCGTATATCGACGATAAATTGCAATTTTGTTGGAAGATAAATACGATAGGACAAATTTGCTTTATTCGTACATGTTAACATTTTTAAGTTTGTGTTCTAAATTGTAACGTTTGTTCAATATTAATTGTTTTTAAAAAGTAAGAAATAGTGCCTCTTTACCTTTTTGAAAGTAACTTAATTATGTAGAACTACTATATCCTTTTATGTTGCGTTATTTTTTTCCAGTCTAAGAAATGGAAGGTTGTTATCAATAGACAAGCTTGCATGTTGTCATTGTGTTCATTTTTTTTCTGCTAAGCCAGAAATATTGAGGTGGCTGTATAAAAGTTTATTTTAAAAACTATTTACAAAGTAACATTTTCTGTAATGATTTTCAAGAAACGGCTAAACAATTAAATCATTACTATGGGTCATTTACCTTGGACAAGACGATATCGCGCATTCTGACTTCCTATTCCGGCGGGCGGCGCCACTGCCGCTTCCGGCGTCCGCGGCTGCGTGACGTCACTGCCGGTGCGCGTGTGACGCACTTCCGGTCAGTGCTGCTGCTGGCGCTGTAAATAGTCAAGTGTCAGTTTCGGGAAAGTTTCAGGACTTTCGGGAAACCTCGGATATGTAATAAGTTACTATGTATGTATATAATGATTATTTTATTTTTTATCTAACTGATTCGCTTTTATGAAACTGAGAAAGTTACAAATAACACATGAAGTTATCTTTACACTAATAAATAAAATCGAAGTGGCTGTTTGTAATGTCAAAATAACAGGTTTTTGCTAAATGCATGCATTTTGTAAGAAACTAAGTAGAAAGCATATACGAAATACGTGTAACAAATAAAAAATAAAATGAAATAAACAATAATAGTTTTATTAATATCTACCTTTCTCTTTGTCATAACAAATATCATTTCTAAAAATTTACCGTTCCAGAAAACTGAATTCTGAGAGCAACACTAGATCGATACAAAGAACATCATGAGTTTCTTGTTCGATCTTCGTATTTCATAACAACTTCTTACTATTTACAGACTCATCAAAAGGTACCAAAGCACCACAAAACCAAATAGCTCATAACTCATCCAATTCATAAAGTAAAGCATTAGTGCTGAGGTTTCAGCACACAGATCGCACAAATATTCGAACGGAGAGAAAGTAACCAGGGGTTGCATCCGATGAATATGTATGAGTGGGGGCGGTCGGGCTGCCCCCTAAGGGGAGTCCGTGTAAATGGAAATTTCAAATAAAAATACCTCAAATATTAACATGAGCTGGATTCGTGTTTTCCGCGTTTTTTCGTCGGACAGTGCGAGCCGCGTGTGACAACATGGAGCGACTGGTCAGATTCCTCTTTTTAATTTAGGGGATGGTTATGGCTGTGTCCGGTTCAGGTACCTAACGTGGGCTAAAATATAGGTACTTACTTATGTAATTTTTCTGTTATAGACTAGTTGTCAAGTCATTTTTAATCTATACAGATAAATAAAATTGAAGTGTCTGCTTGTAATAACAAAATAACAGCTTTTTACTAGACGCATATGAAAGTATATTACGGTAAATATAACAAAACAAAACAACATTTTTTTTAAATTTTTGTCTGTCTGTCTGTTTGTTCCGGGTTATCTCTGAAATGGCTGGACCGATTTTGACGGGACTTTCACTGGCAGATAGCTGATGTTACAAGGAGTAACTTAAGCTACTTTTATTTTAAGAAACGAATTAGGGTTCCGCGCAAAAAAATAAAATCCCTGAAATCCAATATTTCCGCGCGGGTGATACCGCGGGCAGCAGCTTGTTATTACGATAAACTATATTTTTTAAAACATAATTCTATAAAAATTATGTTTGAATAAATCAGTCATCAGTTATATTTTCCTTTACATTAGAACAAAGCAGAGATTTACAAAAAAGCAAAATACAAAGAAAGCGAAAGTATTTATTACTTTTCCTCATGAATATTTAATTAGCGATTAAAATCTACTTGTTCACAAGTTATTTAGTTTCTTTCACCTTAGTTCATTACTTGGTTTGATTTACGCATTACTACACGTCGTTATTAATGTACTAGAGAAACTATTACGAGCGTTCTTAAAATTATGACGTCGTAAAAGTTGACGGCTTAATTTTAATTCAGTTTATTCAATAACAATTAATTTAATATTATAATAAAATAGATGGCTCCGTGGCAAAATTGGTAGTAACCCTGCCTGCAAAACGAGGGACACCGGTTTCGATTTCCGGCCGGGGCAAACTTTGTGTGGTGAACATAAATTATCTTTCTTATTTTCCTTCACCGAAAGTTTATCTTTTCGTAAGATTTGGACCTTTTTTTCGATAGCAATTGGCCTTGCCTTTGGCCACTTCTTGGATCTAAGGACCGCGGCGGGCCATCTCACTGCGAGTGCCACTAAATATTATCATTGCATGTTGGTAGAAAAAAAGACTTCATCAATTAGATCTCTTTTAATCTTTTAACTTTAATTCACACAAATATCAAAAGAAAAAACAGCGCATCTCCACCGTGCACCGTCTTCATCCTCGACAGTGGCGCAGTGACGTCGGCCGCCAATCTGTAGGTCCATGGTTCGAATCTTACAATGAGCTACAGCCTTCAGTGAAGGAACACATCCTGATGCAACTAAAGCTTGGTAGATCATTAACTAGTACCCAGCTGGCTAGCTACCGTCCTCAAGTTGAAAATAGGTCGCTAAGCACGTGATCTATTCAAGCTGTGCTTGAGATTTTTAATCTATATAGTTCTAATATTTATCTTTACAATATTCACTATCATTGACAACATAGTCGTTAGGCGAGGGGAAATGCTATCGATTTTAAAAAACCTTTTCACCTGCTTGACCATAAACACTAACACAAGAAGCATCTCAAAGTCCCCGCAACCGGCCCTATCAAGAGTAGCGCACCGTGGCAAACGACGTCAGTTCCGCGCCCCTGGAAGCGGCACTTTTTTACCCCGTGTTACCCTGTGTTTTATTGCCATGGCGAATCTCAAGTGTGTCTGCGCCGTATCTGCTACTAGTAGCTAACTTTGCCACCTACTTAGGTCGTTGGGTACGATGAGCCTCTTGAGATAATATTTTGGAAGCATCTTTAAAAAAACTAAGTAAGAAATTTGGTGCTTGGTAGTGCTTGAATTTAGACACAAAGATGTTCAGTCGCAGTTGAGGTGAAGCATTTTAGGCTCTTTGCTTATTAATTCCTTATTATACCTAATTGCATAGACAAACTGGTAATGGTAATATTTTTCATTTACGAAGTAGGCTACTGAAAATTCGTAATTTTAAATGGGATATCTGGTTAAAATATTTGGCTGTGCGCTTGAATATTTGTGTTCGCTGAATGAATGTTTGTCTATTCTATTTTAAATATAGAATGAAACTATTTCTCTTAAAATTAGTGCTGCTGAAGCTTATCCAACAAATTACAGGCGGAAACAACTTAAAGATTGCAGCTAGCCAGGGCCTTAAAAATGCTCTAACACAATTTTTTTATACTATTGGATACGAGACGAGTGTGTCGTTCACACCAGTCCATAACAATCGCAGCGCTACTCAGAACTTTGAAACACAAAGATCTGCGTGGGACTCCACTACGCTCATTAGCCTGGTATAAGTCCAGTAATTTCACTGACTGCTTCGCTCATCAAACCGGAACACATTAACGCTTGCACATTACTGCTTGGCGGATAACTACACGAGCAAAGTGGTGGTACGAGTCAATCCTACCACCTGGACGCTATATGTTGGCATCATAATGTTACTGAAAGCTTAAGCTTATAGGAGGATCCAAACTATTGACCTACGGGTTGTTAGCTGACCTCACAAGTCACAACCATTGTGGTTGTTTAGATTGAGTTTTTGGATGGTTGTGATTTATTTTATTTATTTACCTCTTAAATTTATTTAAGAGCTACTAAAATCTTCTCGAGGGCGCTTCTAGAGGCTCTTCGGCGGTGTTTTTTTCACTTGGATGCCGACAGATTCTTTGATGAATGGTGGAAAGATGGCGTCGATATGAGGAAAATTGGATGTTTGGTGGATTAGATCCTCGAAATCTGAGAAGTGAAATAGTACTAACATTTTTCTCTAAGATAAAAATATTATTATAATATTTCTTTGGGTCACTCTCTCTCTTTGAGCGAAAGAAATATGCAAGGATTGGAGTGAAGTGATGACCTTCCTGTATCCGTTACTTTGTTTTTCACCTAATGTCCCCAAGGAACTATTCGATGTGTTCTGACAGCACTTGAAACTCAGTTCTGTTCTAGGTTTAGCATATTCATCATCGTTGACGACATGGTCAGGCGATAGGTACAGTGGTCAAATGCTAAACTACTTACCACTAAAAAATGAAAATTGGTCATCAAGCGTCCATAGATGTCTGACAATAGTAGGTAGTACTTCAATTACGTCATCATTGAACAAAAAAAGAGGATTGTGGTCACCTAAAAACCTAAAACTTCCATAAAAGTTCCAGTGCCAATGTCCTGTTCTTGAACGAGTGCCTTCTATAAAATATTTGGGAGTATTGGTGGATAAATGGTTATGAGTTATGGTTATGGTTATGAGTTACGTCTCATGTATGTTCCTTATGTCAATATGTACTATCGTATCATGTACTAAGCTACCTAAGCGATACTTTTTTCGATTTAAAAATACTCATATGTTTTAAATTATAAAGTGAGAATCTGTTATTGGCAATATGTACCAGCAAAAATGTTTTTAGTTTATAGTATTTACCTAAGTGCTGTTGATTCTGAGATAATTAAATAAAAAAAAAAAAAAAAAAAAAAAAAACTGAACTGGAAGGAACAGGTTCTAATGATCCGTCAAAGATTACGGAGTCTTTTTCACTTTTTCTGGCAGGTGCGAAATGTTGTGCAGGGTAAACTCTTGTGGAGTGTGTATTTTGCTATGGCTCATTGTGTTCTTTCTTACGGTATCTTAGCATGGGGAGGGGCCGCTAAGTCTATTTTATCTACGGCTCAACCAACACAAAATAATATTATAAAAATTATAATGAACAAACCTCGAAGATACGATACTAATAAACTATATGTGGAGTCGGGGATTCTTAACTTAAGACAGACGTATGCCTATAAAGCAGCCTTATATTACATCAAGAATAAATATACGTTCGAGCAAATAACAGGCACAGTTAACACACGGTCTAAGAAATTGGATAGGATCAGGACAAACAATGCCAGAACCGTCTAGGGTACTCGTTTTCTTTCCTGGATTGGGCCACGCATGTATAATAAGCTACCAGAGGAAGCTAAAGAGCCTATGCCCACATTTCGTTGCAAGAAGATGGTGAAAACATGGCTAGTAGGGTTGGGAGCTTCTAAGCTAGAAACTTTGGTCTTTTCTACATGTAATTAATATGTTTATATATACCTACACAATATATATATATATATATATATATATATATATCGGAGCAATGACGTCACAGGCGAGCTTCATGGACGGTGTAAAATGACAACAATCAAAACATGTTAACTTTGGTTTACTAATTAGCGTTTAGAACCATAAATTACTCATTGGATTGTTAATAATTTCACTTAAACTTTGATTAACTAATTAATGTTTGTGAACCATTAATTACTCATTGAATTGTTAAAACTAGACAAATGATTGTTAAACTGAACAAATTCACTGTAAACACAATTTTTTAAAAGATTGCCGACAAGTTTCTTGCCCGTTCTTCTTGTACGGCCTATTACTTGGAACGGGCGCCTAGAGTCATTTATTTTAACTATCATGAGTGCTCTCCTGGGCCCCATGTTAAGAAAAAGTAATGAATTTCAATTGAAGATTAAAATCTAAAGTAGAATGACAAGATCTAACAAGTTTTATGAAGATTCTTTGTCACAATCTGTTTTGCTATAAATACGAGCGACCGACTGTTGGAAACATCCAGTATTACGCCTACCGTCGGACCGTTCGTATCTCCCATATAACTTTGCCGCAATAAATGGTTGAGATAAATCGAGCTACTTCGTGTTTTCTTTCTACGAGGGGTGAGCGGTCACCATGATGCTGAAGATGTTGACGTCACCGGTGGTGACATCACCGTTTTTAAAAAGACCCCTGGACTCGCATCCCCCGTCATCAGAAGTGGGATTGGAACGGAACAACCTAGCTTTCCAATCCTAGCCTTCTCACCCGCTTGTCACCTGAAGTACCAGCACAGATGGAGTGGGATTGGAACGGAACAACCTAGCTTTCCAATCCTAGCCTTCTCACCCGCTTGTCACCTGAAGGACCAGCACAAATGGGCAATGCAGCCGAGCCCAGTCGCAGCAGAGGTCCCCACATCAGACACCAGCTCCTGAAGATTATGCTGACACACCACCGTATTGGCGAGAGATGACCCATCACTACCAGCTTCTGAAGATTATGCTGACACACCACCGTATTGGCGAGAGATGACCCATAACTACCAACTCCTGAAGATTATGCTGACACACCAGCCGCGTCCGTGGTATCTACACGAACGGGCCAACACGTGCAACCAAACCAAGAAAAAGGCGATGGACACATGACATCAGAATACAGGTGAATCGTAACTTTTTCTACCATATTTTAACTAGACTTGCATGCACATCGCAACTTAAAACTTACAAATAATCCAAGAGATTACTTCTAATTTTTCATGAGATTTCTTAGTTTCGTGAGTTTTATTTTTAAAAGTTTTTCACGAGATACCCACAAATACCAAAAATCTACGAGTTATTCGTGTGCTGTCCGCGAGTTATCCCGAGGTATCCACGAGTTATCCCGGGCAATCCGCGAGTGATCCGTGAGTCAATCCAAGTGATAGCCGTGAGTTAATCCAAGAGGTAGCCGCGAGTTAATCCAAAGAGATAGCCGTGAGTTAATCCAAAGAGGTGGCCGCGAGTTAGTCCAAGAGATGGCCGCGAGTGATCCGTGAGATGTCCGACGAGATATCCGACGAGATATCCGGAGATATCCGATGAGATTGTCACGTGATTTCCACGAGATATCTACGAAAATCCATACCTAGTAATTCTAACCCAACTTAATAAAAAGGCCTCCAAATCTTTTCAAGTATGGCAGTGTCTTTAATCGACATCACAATTCTTAATTATTATTATCGCTGATTATTTGTCTTTGAGGTATTTTTGTGAATCTTGTGGTGATATTCGGTTAACAATTCGAGATCCGAATTATAAAACGTAATAATTTTGAATCGTCGGTAAGACTGTACAAATTATTTTATTCCTTGTGTACCCTCTATTTTCGTCATTTTAAATTATTTTATTCGTTGTGTACCCTCCATTCCCGTCATTTTCAGAGCCTCTGCGGACCACGGTCATAACAATAAGGCCCAGACCGCAGCATCGACCTGTATCCCATTTCCTTTAGAGCCTCTGTGGACCACGGCGTACAAGACCGCCCAGACCACAGCAACATCCCTGTCTCCCAGTCTCCATGTCTACGAGAATTTAAAAATCATGCAATGATGCGTGGAGCATTTGCATTGAACCTATAATAAATCTATTCATGCAATGATGCGTGGAGCATTTGCATTGAACCTATAATAAATCTATTCATGCCATGATGCGTGGAGCATTGGCAAAAACGAATACACACTCTGCTCACATTCCCTTGAGCAGCAAATTTATTTACGTTTAACTACGAATGTTTGCATGTGAACTGTTATGTTTACAGAATATTATTAAGAAGGTACTAAAAGTTGGCTGATAATTTTGTTACATGAATATGGTTTCACTCTAACATAAAGTTAAATCTTGACAATATGGAAAATAAGCAATGTAGCTTAATTTATGCAGTGATGAGAAACAAAGTTAACAGCTAGTGTACCGGTGTACGGGTACCTACCTCAAAACCAAATTTCTAGTTTTCAGAAACACCGTGCCTGGTGCAGAGCGCGCACCACCTGTCAGAATGGCCGAGTCGGCGCGAAGCGGGCTACGTCTACGGTGTTGAGCAGGGCAATAGGAAACATAACATGTTTACCTACTTTGATTAACTAAATGTTTACCTACTTTGGTTAGCAAAATAGTTTGCTCATTAGATTGTCGAAACTAGATAACTTCACTGTAAAGATAATTGATCAAAGAAAAGAAAGCAAAAAGGAAAAGAAAAGAAAAAGAAAAGAAAAAGAACAAAAAAAAAAAAAAAATTTTCTTTTCTCTTAAGAATGCAAACTATTACCCTTGCAAACTTAACTGCAAGCAACGGTGGTTGCTTACAGATACCAAACTCAGAGGAAAACGTCTCATTGTTTCAGAACATAACTGGACTGGTGCAGAGCACGCACCATCTATCAGAATGGCCGTATCGGAGCAATGACGTCACAGGCGAGCTTCATGGACGGTGTAAAATGACAACAATCAAAACATGTTAACTTTGGTTTACTAATTAGCGTTTAGAACCATAAATTACTCATTGGATTGTTAATAATTTCACTTAAACTTTGATTAACTAATTAATGTTTGTGAACCATTAATTACTCATTGAATTGTTAAAACTAGACAAATGATTGTTAAACTGAACAAATTCACTGTAAACACAATTTTTTAAAAGATTGCCGACAAGTTTCTTGCCCGTTCTTCTTGTACGGCCTATTACTTGGAACGGGCGCCTAGAGTCATTTATTTTAACTATCATGAGTGCTCTCCTGGGCCCCATGTTAAGAAAAAGTAATGAATTTCAATTGAAGATTAAAATCTAAAGTAGAATGACAAGATCTAACAAGTTTTATGAAGATTCTTTGTCACAATCTGTTTTGCTATAAATACGAGCGACCGACTGTTGGAAACATCCAGTATTACGCCTACCGTCGGACCGTTCGTATCTCCCATATAACTTTGCCGCAATAAATGGTTGAGATAAATCGAGCTACTTCGTGTTTTCTTTCTACGAGGGGTGAGCGGTCACCATGATGCTGAAGATGTTGACGTCACCGGTGGTGACATCACCGTTTTTAAAAAGACCCCTGGACTCGCATCCCCCGTCATATATATATATATATATATATATATATATATCATATACTATGCCTATTTTGACATCTATATAAGTTTATAATTGTATTTAAGTATATAAATAACATAATAAAAAATAAATAAAATATATGTATTTACTGTTTAAGTTTTTATACATTTTAGAATAAAATTAGTCCGATAACTTTTTATGCACCTGCCATACAAAATTGCACAGGTTTAGTTTGCTCGGCTATGACATCAGGTGAACTGTAGTAGTTCTCGACACGGGGTATCCTAGTGTGAGGACTGCTGTACATCTCTTACTGCTTACTGACGCCTTTTATGTGTATAAACACCATTGTACTTTAAAATAGCAATGTAAATTTATAAGCATTCTGTTATACCTTGTTTAATAATGTGTGTTAATAAATAAATAAATAAAAATAAATAAAATAAAAAAACAGAAAAATAAATGTTCAATGTGAAACATGTAAATTTTGATTTGATTTTAAATATAGTTATTCAACATTACTAAAATCCTCTTTGAATAATCTTTAACACCTACCCCTGCACAACGCGTGACGATATTATCATGGGAGTTTTAATTTTGCAATTTGTCGCAAGCCCCACGAGATGGCGCGGCGGTGCGGCGGTCGGCGCTGACAAACTCGTCGGACAGATGGATAGACCCCGTAGAATAGAGGACCCTATGATTTTGGATTGAGATTTTATACGTGATGTGTATGTAGATACGATGAGGAGATAAGGGTTGGTGTTTGGTGTCTGTTGTTTTTTTTTTTTTTTTTTTTTTAACCAAAATAGGCTTACGTTTGACCACAATCTCACCTGATGTTAAGCGACGATGCGGTCGACGATGGAGCACGCTTGCCTAGAAGAAACCTATTCACTCTCGACTTGAAAACTCCCAAATTATAGCTATTGGGAAACACAGAGGCTGGCAAAGAATTCAACTCCTTGTTGAAGTTGATGCGTGTCACGACCGTGTCACGAGTACACTCAAAATATGATTGATACATTATGAACCTAAAAATCGAAATATTTCTGGAAATCCTTCCCACATATCCAATTTTGTGAAGGATTGATACAAATAAAATTGCTATATAAAAATAAAACATCGATGTAACAAAAGTTACATAAATAAAAAACACGATTGCTCTAGCCAGTGTCACTCGGGATGATGTAAGCATTCTAACGATACCACATACATCGAAATCTGTTCAGGCATTTACAAGTTATGGTGGCATAAAGAAACTCACATTCATATACATACCCTAAAGAACATTACACTCCTTTTTTGTGCAGTTGTGTAATAAGCGGGAAACGATTTGGACAAAAATTTCACGAAATTTGAAATTTTATCTCCCATATTTCACTTTTAGGGGTGGTTTTCTTTCAAACAAGGACTACATTTGAGAAATAACCCACTCAAAAAAAAATACATTTAAATCGGTTAAGAATTGACGGAGATATCGAGTAACATCGCCACAAAACAATACAGACGAATTGAAAACTTTCTCCTTTTTGGAAGTTGGTTCAAAATAATGCACATCTACTGTTTTTTGGTCCAGAAAAGATGACTTTGAGAGTTAAAATGTCATTATAATTATAACTAGGTAGTGGTAAGTAAATAAAAATGTAGTAAATTAATGTGGGTTTATCTATCTTAACTACAGTTTACTAATTTTTGTTGAACCTATCTGAAAAGACTTAAAAACCGCAAAGGGAACTAGCTCAAAAACGAATCTAAAAATGTTAGTAAAAATGAAAGAACAAATAAGAACAAAATATGATCTCAACAGGTTCGAGCCGGCACTGCATCACACAAAATGCACAAAGTAATCCTCAATCAATATTGGCCACAGCCCTCTCGTCAAAGTTATCTTTTTATCTACAATTAGGATTTCGTCGCCTCCCCGGCACCGCCGCGGCATCAAAGGCCGTTCTCTCATTATGCGACGTTATTGAGTTATCAGGAGGGAGATTAGTTCATACTTCCATACACAAATCCTATCACACAAGCTGACGCCTTTCACTAAAAACAAGCTTCATTTCGGTCTACCACAGCACACACTTTTACAACGCGAAATTGTCGCAGTAGTACTCGCCCTGCGTACCAAACTCAACCCTACAACGCTTACGCTTGGGTCTTATTTGCCAAACTCACTATTTTTTTAGTTACAACTATGTGGAGTTGAAAGTGAGTGTCCCCAACACAGTGATCCGCTAACAAGGAAGTTGCCAGGGTGCTATTTGTCAATGCAAAAGGATATAATTTAGTTCGTATAATTTAAATCGACCGATAATGAGATGCATATTCGATTATCTTTGTGTTTTGGTTAGGGCCGGTGATGAAATAGTTAATCGAAGGATGCTTTATGTCACACTATACATTACAGTGTATGGTCCATTTTAGAAGATAAAAATTTGAGACAAGAACTTAAGTATTTGGGAGTTGGGATGGCTTGGGTAGATACTGGCAGGGGAAATGAACAATACAACCTAAGTGGGACGCCTTATCGCCCCCACTCGAATAAGACCTTAAGGCTAAAGCAATAAAATAAAATGAATATATTTATATAACAAAAAGGTATAGTGTCACAAAATGGTCCCAATTCAGCGTAATGCTGGTTTAAAACCAGCGCTGATCTTCTATTGGAACCGTTCGGTGCCGTCACGCATGACTAATATAAGAAAACGAGAAAATCTAAAAAAATGGCTTTTAATCAAAATAGAGAAAATTAAACAGTAAAGGCATGAAAGCCAGTGAAATAACTAGGCAAGCATGCTTCATCGTTTCGGACAGTATTGTTGGTTTATAATAGGTTTTTAAATACTCAGAAACCTATAAAGCATTGACAACGAATAATTATTATAGATGTATTTATTTTGTAGAAACCTTGATGTTGGCAAACTAACTATGACAAAAGAAGACTTTTTCAATTCGCCTGTACAATTTTTGTTTGACTGTAATAATTTTACAGCCAAGCCACAATTACGAAATGTCAGATTCCCCACAACCAAATTCAATTTGACAACACTGGAACACAAAATGAAACGGGAATCATAACTCAGTGCGTCGACAAGAACCGTAATTAACACTCCAACTCTCGCTCCCTCGCCCGCCGATTGGACCGCGCGGCCTCACAGACCCGAGACGTGCAAATTTCAAATTGGGATGCACACCCGCGGTAAATACCTACGCTAGGTACGAACAAACACAGAGGGCGACCGAATCATTCGTTAGGAGTCACTCAAGCGTTCATTCGTGAACGCTCCACTCGACCCCGCTCCGACTACATGCCTACCTGTTATATTCATACTAAATATTTGCATACATATCGACCTCTATTTATCGCTTTGAGTGTTTGTATTGCGTTTTTGATGATCTGAAGTGATGTGGGGGAATTCGCGTCAAAGCTAACGCTCTCCCTTGCCGCCCTTCTGAAATCCGATCCGCGAAGTCTCTTGGTAATTAACTACCGATTTCATTTCTTGATGCATTTTTAAAAGCGTCCGACGGCTTTTTAATGGGTATTTTATGGTGACGGATCGCTTATTAAGTTTTTATGGCGGCCCGAGCAGTGACAGATGGGATGTAGCTTGACACCAGATTTGAGGGTTTGTATGACGTGTGGGGAACGAGTAGTGGTGTTGCAAAATGAAAAGCTATATAGTTTTTCGATTATATTTAGTTCTACGAATCTTAACGCAAGTTTTTATTAAACGCGTAATAAGGCTTCAAAGAGTCTTGAGCATCGCCGTAAAGTTGCAAGTTTATCGGTATTTTACAAAATACATTTCTGTGAGTGTGCGATGGAATTCAATAGCTTAATTCCTTCAACTCCATTCTATCATCGGACGACCAGACGCTCAGCAATGCGACACCCTTTTATGTTTGATATCCCTCCTATACGCGCTAAGCGTTTTGCTTCATCCTTTATACCTAATAGAAGTGGAACTCGTTGCTAGTATCTGGTTTCCCGACAAATATAAACTGAGTGTCTTCAAAACGAGAGTGGACACTGAACAGGTATCTTCTAGGCAAGCGTGCTGCACCTGCGACCGCATCGTCGCTTACCATCAGGCGAGAGCTTGTTGTCAAATACTTGCCTATCGAATGTAAAAAGAAATCTGACGATCTTACAGGTTTCATTTAAATCCATGCCATTTGTCCATGCCTTTTATTCTCGATAAGGTTCATCGTAATCAACCTACGTTACTAGTATATTACTTCGTTGTAAGACATAAGCCTCTCCTAAAACATGCCGCATGTCCGATTGCTTCTCATCTAATTGCTGCCAAACACTTTGAGTATGTCGTCACTCTACCAGACGTAGGGCGTTCTACATTTGCCAAGTTGTGATCTAGACTCGACTCAAGAAGGTTCAAGTTAGCATTATTGCTTGATTAAAAAAAATACCGTCAAACCCTCAGACACAGATTAAACAATATTGAAATATAAAATTTTGTTTCATTGAACGTCACAAATCTTTTCTGTTTCATCCATCCTACAAACGAGCATCCACAAACGTTGAAAATTCCGTTATCTCCACAACCCGTTCAACGCAAACAGCGAGCAGGCAAACAATACGGCTCTCATCTGAAGCAGCAATCCAATCATCTCAAACAGTAACTATTGTAACCCTTGAGGATACCAAATCAACTTATCGTTTGCCCTTGTTGACTTTCAACGTTACGCTATATTGCCGAACCTATCTTAGTTTACTTAATCAGCAGGCCGCCGATCTGTGTGTGGTCCCTAAGGGGCTTTAACCGGTAACCGTTCCCCAGCCAGCTAGCACAGAGTGCAGAAGGGGTTTTCCATGGTGCGAGGAAAATATTCCTTATCTTTTTAATTATGGCTGTGCAACGGCTACGCCAGATCATCTGTTTTAATTTTCTCTATGTCCCGCGGGAGGAGATAAAATGTTATATGTGATTATAAGTGACGGTCGTTTATTAAAGGTTTTAGTTTGCTTTATCGGAATCGGGAAGTTGCTCACTATTGGAGTAATATTCGTTTAAGTTTACCGAATTCTCTAGTTGGTTTTTATGGAGTTAGCGCCATATTAGCAGGTTTACAATTGTACTGATGTAAATTATACATGTGATGAATCTATAACTAATACAAAAGTTTTCAGTACTGGTTCATGCTGCAGTGCTTTTTTGTTGTGTACTCCATTTTAAGACTGCCTCTGATCACTCTGAGTGCGTATTGTAAGTAGTGTTCATTGCATTTTTGTTTCCTCGTATCTGGTCTTATTTTACTTTCATGAGCTCTCTTCTGGGGCTGACGTGAATAAATAATTTTAAATTGGTATTAATAAGGCAATTATTAAACGATGTCGACTATCCTTGATAATTATATATAACTGTATTTAATGTATTTATGTAAGCTTTGTTTAAACCTTTCTGAACCTTACAGTTAACTACTTGCATACGTTCTAACAACCTCAGCTTGACATAGAACACTCCCCGATCCCACCGTTTCTATCCAGAACATCAAACTGATATACATAAATAAGGTTATGAGGCGGCCTGCTGCACGGCAGACGCAGCAACCGGCACCTGTTTAGTATGCTGGCCGAGTGCGGCCCTGTATTGATTGCCCCACCCTCCACCCTCGGGTACCGGCCTTTTTCAAAACAATCCGAGGAAGTAATGATTTTTATAACGTGAATTCTGTAAGAGGATATCGAAATTATAAGTTCCGGATGTTTGGTTGAGCCTATTTGTTAACATTGCTACGGTTTTTGCTATCATAAATATTTAGGGTTGAAAATTAGTGTAGACCGACTACATAAAACCACACCATGTAGACCTAGGAACAAATGACGAAGGCAACGAGAATTCAAATTCAAATTCAAAATGCTTTATTCAAATAGGCCCCAAAGGAGCACTTATGAAAGTTAAAATAAATGACTCTAACAGCGGGCCTCTGCAACATTTGTCTACCTGAATCACATACTTTTTTTTAAATCTTATTTGGTAACGAGACGAGCTGGTCGTTTGCCTGATGGTAAGCATAACGCCAGCCCATAACATTTGCAGTGCCACTCATAACTTTGAAACACAAAGGCCTGCGCGGCACTGCAGTGCGCTCGTTACTCTGAGACATTAGGTATTAAGTCTCATAAGCCCAGTAATTTCACTGGATACTCTGCTCATCAAACCGGAACACAGTAATGCTTGCACACTACTGCTTGGCGGCAGACTTCACGAGCAAAGCGGTGGTAACAACCCAGACGGACACTCGCAGAAAAGTTAGTCCTCCCAATAACAAAGACTAATGCTGGCTTTATCAGAAAATAATAGATGACAAAGGCACCAACAGACGCAATCTGTGCTCAAAGTCAACTAACCTTCCAGAAACCTACCGTACCCGTTCCATATTGGTATAGGCAAATTTAAGGCGGTACCCTGATTCAATGACATTCATCATTCTGTCCTCTTTGCACACACTGTTAGTTTGCAAGTTCACCCAGGTATTAATTTAGCTCAATTTAATTATTTAATTACCACATATAACATGGTTTTCAAATCAATCTTTATTTCTGTAAGCAAATAATATCAAACAAGTTCCAAGATGCAAACTAACGCAACTGGGGAGGCGGTCAGAACGTATTTCATATTCATAACTAGGTATGAACCACAGCGAGCGAGTATTAGATAACCATTTATCCGTTATCTTGTCTAATTACATTCATAAGTTTAAGTACGATTAAAGTAAAA
Organism: Crocallis elinguaria; assembly: GCA_907269065.1. Lineage (NCBI taxonomy): Eukaryota > Metazoa > Arthropoda > Insecta > Lepidoptera > Geometridae > Crocallis > Crocallis elinguaria. Next base: position 578,696 of record OU026079.1, on the reverse strand, counting down.
GCGTATTCTGCCAAACTGCATAGAACAGATGTGCAAAAACCCGTTTAGAAAAATGCTGATGATTTGACGGTCGAATACATGTATCAAAATTTCAGAGATTTGGAATTAGCTCACAAGAGTGACTATCGGAACCACAGATTATTTACCATCATGATATGGTTGGATCGGGAATCTTCAAATTCATTGTATGATTCGAGCCCTCAACTAAGAAATCAGAAGATCTCGTTACCACTAACCCATCATCGCTTCAAGATGTAAGAATGTGGAAAACGTCACTTTATACACTTCACAAATCAGGCGTATAGTAAGCGTATCTGATGAAGATGTTTCACTCAGTTTATAATTACACCTATTAAACACTTTTTTATTAATCAAATTCGAACCATTGCACTAGGATTGGATTTAGGTGGCATGGACACACATTGATATACAACACAAAGATCCAAGATCCGAGAACTAATGCTCACCACATAACGTCTTTCGCGGCCCGGGATCAAACATGGGACTTCTCTATTTTACAGGCCTGGTCACTACCAACTTAGCTACGGAGCCGTCAGACTGTTTGAAACTTTCAATAGACAGACGCCACAACTACTGATTGATATTCATAGCTAGACTGCACAAGATTAGTCAAGAGCTCGAGTTATACAAGCTATCAGGGGACTAATAATTCTGCATACCGATCTACAAAATGGCGGCACTATAGTTGCACACAACAAAATGTAAGAGTGGAGGCGGCTGAACACACTGCTGGCTAGGCTTCAAAGATTATTAGATTAGAGAAAAACATCTAAAAACTGGGCATTGCTTAACATCGTGAGGAAACTAGAAAGTTATTGCATTTATTCTAAGCAATGAACCATCGCGGCCCCTAAATATAGAGCCTGGGTCCTTTTCAGTGGAAACGTTATAGGACCATAATGTCACGAGACGCGGCTAGGTCAAATTTTGAACACATTTACAGACGCTACTATGACGATTGATAAGCAGATTTGGGGTTCACGTCATTTGTATTTTTAACCGACTTCCAAAAAAGGAGAAGGTTATAAATTCGGTGAGTTTTTTTTTATGTTTGTACCTCATATCTCTGTCATTTATAAACCGATTTGGAAAATTCTTTTTTTATTTGAAAGTATATTAGTAATAAAGTGTATTATATAGTATATACTTTCAGATTGGTCAAAATCGGTTCAGTAGTTTGTCACTGTAGTCGGTTCATAGCTTTTTTAAAGCAATTTTTATCTATTTTAAGAGAAGGTACATCATAACTGAGGAACACTCCAACGAGCCACTAGTGTCAAAAGTTATTAAATGAAAAGAACATTTTATTTTTACTTTTCTTCTGATTTACATAGAACGTGTAAATGAAAAAAAACTGGTATTAATCAAAAGACAAATATCTCCAGTCTGTTTTGTCATCCCAATCCGCAATCACCTAATCCAGAACCACTCACCAGGCTAATTCCACTTACTCATTACTGTCCCAAGTCATTAAAGACATTGGCAATCAGTTAAAGTAAATCAGGCGGGTCATTTCGACCCGTCGCGGCCGCCGGAGGGTTATTCCACAGTGTAGTGCTAATGTACTACGTGACCGCGCGGCTGCCAAATAGCGCAGGATAAGGCGAGCGCAGGAACTAAATGGATAACTCGCCAGATATGGCTATTTTCAATTTTAGGTGGATCTGGATTGAATTTTAATTATTTGCAGAACTAAACATAAACTTTAAAATAGCTAGCGTTTTCTATTTTCTAATCTTTTATTGCTAGTTTCTATATTTAACCACTTCAAAAAAAGTAGGAGGTATTCGTCTATTTTTTGTGTGGCTATTATTCGATATCTCCGTCAATTGTCAACCGATTTCAATGATTCTATTTTTCATAAGTAATCTAAAGCATTTCATAGTTTTTTTGCATAATTATACCCCTAAGAGATGAAATTTTCCGTCGAAGTCGGTTTCTGCTTTTTTAAGACCAATTTCAATTGGTAAGTTCTGTGCATTTTTATGTTAACATGTTCCGTTCTCAATTTAACCTACAATATATTTATGGAATACTATCTGAAGTCCATAAATTAATCTTTATGTTATTGGACTAATAGTTGCAGAATAGATAATAGTACAAGTATGGTTATCCACCATTTTCACACGACTGCACAACAAATGACTGTAATGTTTTTATGTCCATGTATGTAAGTTTGTATGTATGTATGAGTGTGAGTTTCTTTACTCCACCATAACTTTTAAATGCCTGAACAGATTTCGATGTATGGGGTATCGTTAGAACCCTTACTTCATCCCGAGTGACACTGGCTAGGGCAGTCGTGTTTTTGGTTTTCATTATTGTACCGTTTAAAAAACGGACCTTATAAAAGAATATACTAAATTATATCTGATGATTTATAACAAAAAATCTACCCTTTATTTCTTACAAGAGTAAAATTAGTACTAGGATAGAAATGGTCGGTAAAATCTCGTAAAACTTACTGGATTTGTAAAGCGATACTATTTCATCTCAGCTAGTTTTGAGAGCTTGTTCAATCTACTCATATATTTTACAGAACAAAAGGTCTACAAGATCATTTTGCATAGCGCAATGCGTGGGCGACAGTTGCGCGACTTTACGACGACCATTGTTTATTGCTTACCACATAATCGCAGGCGCATTATTATAATATTATTGACAATTCATTTCTTAGATTAATAGGAGATTATTTAGGTGAATAGAAGTGATAATGATTTTAGTGCAACAACAATAGATATAGTTTTTTTTTTATGTTATTAGGTAACGAGACGAGCTAGTCGTTTGCCTGATGGTAAGCGTAACGCCGGCCCATAACGATTGCAGTTCCACCCAGAACTTTGAAACACAAAGGCCTGCGCGGCACTGCAGTGCGCTCGTTACCCTGAGACATTAGGTATTAAGTCTCATAAGCCCAGTAATTTCACTGGATACTCTGCTCATCAAACCGGAACACAGTAATACTTGCACACTACTGCTTGGCGGCAGACTTCACGAGCAAAGCGGTGGTAACAACCCAGACGGACACTTGCAGAAGAGTTAGTCCTCCCACTAACAATAGTACACTTGAGATACGAAAACTACGTACCTATATTTTACATCCCATTTAGTTTGGTCTTTTTTCCCATACGTTTACATTTTTTGATATAAAAGTGCTTGCGCAAGTCCCACAAACTAGCGTCACACCAAAAAATCGATGGCTCGATCAGAGATTAGCGTGCGTTATCCCCAATTTCATCTAAATGCTGCTATAATCCCGCGCACAATAGCGAAATGGTGACAAAAATAATAAATATGGTGGTCCCGCCCACCAGTACAATACAATAGTGTAATGGTGGTGCGTTTCAATATTTTCGTATGGGGTGACTAATAAAGGAAGCGGGGTAAAACAAACCCGCTATTGATACGCGCGCGCGGCCGGCCGCGGTGTGTAGCTTAGGGTTGGCGGAAAAGGTTTTTAGTTAATTTCGATAAAATAAAAAATCATAAAAATAACCTTTTTTTAGATATTGCGCTTTTGATGTCTTATCTCAAAGACTAGGAAAAGGGTTGGCTAATAAATGCAATTACCAAGTAGTTGCTAGTTAAGGGAACGCTGCACTGCGGTAGAATGTTTACCTTACATAAAAAAAGCTAGGATTGAACAGCATCGTATACAAGTAATACAATGATTATTATTAAATTAAATTGTAGTCTTAGACAACGTCAAACAGCATAGCACAGCCAACAAATTGCAATGGGTACACAGACAGCTTCACATTGTCATCCTTACACAATGACGTGTGAACGTACAACAAAAAGAAAAAAATCACCAACCAGCATCCCACCGAGAACAAAACACATCGAACACCTCCTCGCGCCTAATCCCCTAACAATGCATTGTTGGCGAATTTCGGCGCGAAAATAATGAACGGCACGCGCCAACCCTGGGATCTGCAATAGTCGTTTAGTTATGGAGCCAGTGACATTTTTAGTAACGGATAGGATACATCGGAAAATCTCAGCAAATCGTACTGTCTCTTTCGGTAGTTGTTATGGTCTTACATACTCATTTATTGAAGCTATTCTGGCTACTGAACCGTCATTGTTTCCTCATTGTCACGGATAGTGAAGTCTCCTGCCAATCTTTAGAGCCAGAAGGGTTCGAATCTAACAATGGGAGTAATCATATTAGCAAGTTAGAATGGTATTTTCTTATCCTCGCCCTGTTGGCTGGGGATGCACGAGATAATTATGCATCCGGAGTTGAGTCGATCGTCAAGGATAACACCAGCTAGTATAACACTAGCTAGGATAACACCAGCTAGGATAACATCAGCTAGGATAACACCAGCTAGGATAACACCAGCTAGGATAACACCAGCTAGGATAACACCAGCTAGGATAACACCAGCTAGGACAACACCAGCTAGGATAACTCCAGCTAGGCTACCACCATGAAGATGGTTCTACTTATCTATTTATCCTCAATCTATTGCCAAGCTCCGATCGGTGTATTCCACAAGTTATCATTCTAGTTGTAGCGTATCTGCTTGTACCTTCAAACATATCTACACTTAAAATCAGTTGAGATAGAGAAGTTCAACGCTATTGAGAGTAAAGAAACAAGTTCCGTTCATTTTGCAAACTTGAGTATGGCATGTTTAATTAATTATTATAATGACAAAATCAATCTAATAAAATATAAATATAAATAAATAAAAAATATATAAAATTTTGACTAACATTTTACTATATTTAAAATAAAAAGTTTTGATTTTAGATGGCCAAAAATACTACCAATACGCTCTATCAACACAACAAGTACACAGTCACACAGTACTGTATCGTAACTAAACCTGGCATGCCCTGTCGGACTAGCAGCGGCGCGCGGACAGCGTCCCACAGCGGCGGAGGCACGTGTTGATGGTATCGGCGACTAACTGCCCTGGACGCGCCCGGACGCAGCCGTAAAACACTGCCGATGGTAAGCGCTGGCTTTTGATTAATCACTTCTAGAATTATGCTATTTGTACTAAGCCAGTTTATTGCTAAGTTTCGTGTCGTCTACCCCTGCACACGAGCCTCTTGCTATAGCCACAAGCTTGCGTCGAAGAAAGCTTGTTCCAACGTTTTGTGGTTGGCGTCGCTTACACAAAGCGAGAAACGGCGTGGCGTCAAGTGACCACAGTTGCCACGCCACCATGTGCGGCAAGCTCATATACAAAATGTATGAAAACTGCAGTCGGCAGCTGGATAATGAATGGGTTTCCACTCTAGACTTGAGGATACCCAGGTTTTTATTTCTAAATAATGTAAGTTAGTGTAAGGAGGGAAGAGAGGCCTTTGATAATCAATGGGACATACTAGTAATAATTATAATTATGTTGATTGTTAACTTGTTGTATCAAAATATTTAATTTAATTTTTGTACAGCACCATCAAAAAACTTCACTCACAATCATCAAAAGACAACACTAAAATTGACACGATTATGGTAATTATTATCATACAAACCTTGACGTCTTTGAAACACAATGAAATCTGTGAGACAACACTTTAATTTAATAACCCAAAAAGCCTTTAAAAGCTGCAGGGTAAGGTGCAAATTTAACTGCCGATGTAAACCCAGCGTCACAAATCATAACTGGGAACATACATCCTACGCTCGACCAAAACAATGAGACGCCGATGAAAAGTAAAAACGAAAGCAAAAAACCTAAAGACACAGCACCCAAACACAAACCGTACATGACTTGCATTCGAATCGCGAGCAATAAAATAATAATTATACACATGTGACTTATTAGCCGTACACATTGCAAATCATGTGAAAATAAAACATAAAGACTAGTACGTTAATGCTGCAAAGAAAACTATCCTATCAAACTGAAGTGGTAAGGCTGGAAATTGACTGAAACGTTTCGAGTTCTTACGTCGTTTATAATGTTGATGAAAGCTACGAGCAAAATAACAAAAGGTTTAACAATAGACGTACGTAGTATCATTTGTTAAACGTCCCTTTTGATGACGACCACTATTATTTTATGAATGATGCGGGGGAACAAAATACAGTGTTTTGCAATCTGCCAAATATGACTCGACTAATATACGAGGAATGTAAAGATCGATTTCATTATTCGAATGGTCCGTTTTGGGAATAATCATAAAGATACTCATTATGACATACTATGGGTGATTGAATAGTTTATATGAGACGGTGCTAAATTAATAGACAGAAGGAAATAGACTGGATAGTTCGTAGACTTCCTAGGAAGTCGCTAAGCATCTTATGATTGGTTCAGGTAGCCTTACTTGAGAACTCTGGCTTTCAACGGGGTCTGCCCCATTATAGGTTTAGTAACACAACAGTTAGCATGTGAGATACTGCCAAAAATGTTATCGAGATTAAAGAAAAATGGATACGATAAGCGTTTTGCTTCTACATTCATTTGGCGTACCTACCGCTAAAGAGTGGAATGCCTTGCCTGAGTCTGTGTTCCCTGATCGCTTTAACCTGGGTGTCTTCAAGTGACGAGTGAATAGGTATTTTCTAGGTAAGCGTGCTCCATCTTCGACCGCATCGTCACTTACCATCAGGTGAGATAGTGGTCAAACGCAAGCATATAGTAAAAAATAATAATAATGGGTCAATAACTCAAAAGACAAACAAAAAGTAACTAAAACAAAATGGCAAGCAACAATCAAAGAATATCCACGGCCAGTTATTGACATAATTTATGAAGTAGCCGCGACATCGTCACAGTCCAACCCTATGCAAAAATACTTTTTTTATTGCCTCCCTCTCGTCCCAAAATGTTGTAACCTCTTCATCATGTCAAACAAAACTATATTGTATTCGAAGAAGTTAAGGACTAAAATTGTTAGTCAAAATTCGGTTTTGAGTTGACTTGGGATTTGTAGAGTTATCTTTTGAGTAACGACACCTTAATATGGAGTATTTAGTCAGCGGGCGCAATGGTTCCATTGTGAGAGCGCAATGTATCGAAAACTTTTAATTTTGTGTTATGGTTCGTGCGTAATGCACCCTTGTGACAACAACCCTTTGGTTACGCTGACTTTTTGAGCTGTAAAAGTTGATTTGACGACAGGGCTGAAATAATTGCTTATAATTTTTTGAACTGTTAGTTTCTGGCATAATACTTTTTGAATAATGGTTAATTAATAGAAAAAAAATTAAACAAAGAACTAAAAAACTTAAAAATATTATTTTTAAATAGTATATTATGTACCTACTTGTGACAAGATTCTGTAAAATTATCATGTGGTTAAGTAACTGTAATATGCACCTACATAATTACAAGTATTTCTTGAACTTCGCTAGTTTCTTAGTTAGAATGTGTGGGTTTCTTAGTTAGAAATTGTATATGTGTAATTGTATAGTTTGAATGACAATAATACAATAATTTGGTATCGTACAGCTGTTCTGATGTGGTAGTGTGTATTTAGTTTCTATAAGTACGTAAACTAAATACCTAGGTACCTACTACAATTATTTTAAAAATGAGATGTTATAATTTTATGTAAGTTTAAGACTTCCCAAAACTTAAATTATTAATAATTATTACAGAAGTTCGTTGTGGCAATTGTGCTGAATTAATTTCAAAAGTTCGTTGTAGGTTTCTGCTGAATACGGTTTTAAAATCGCAAGTACCATAGTAAATATTTCAATTGCTAAATGTTAATCTTGCGGTAACGGAACTAAAGGTATTAACAAAATATTATTATTTTCTGTCCTGAACATTTATAATAAAAGTAATGACGTCATCAGATAAAAATTGGTATATCTCGCTACACAACTCAAAAAATGAGGAAACTCCGAGTAAGTCATCTCCACAAATACATCCATTGGTCATTTGCCAAACTTCGGATAGAAAAAAAAACTCGTGTCCAGAGCAACACTGACAGACGACGCCCGAATATAATCCTATTTTTTCGAAGTAGCTGCAAAATGCGCCAACATTAACAAGCTTATATCATTGTCCGCATTTTCCCCCACAATATATCCTATCTGTATTATCATGCTTAGACGTACGTCTGTAGACAAAGTAAGTTTGTTTTTAGAGAAGTAAAGAAGATATGCGAAACGGATTTAGTACGAGTAATAACGCATTCACTTACTGCTGTCTTTCGATCGGTCTACATCCGTGGCCCATAATGTAAAATCAGTATATTTGTATTATAAGCATACACTAACACGAGTTGATTCGTCTATAACTCACCAGCGGCGCAAGTACGGATCTATTTGATCGAAAAAATTCGATAAAATTGACAGTTCAAATCGATAAAGTGGGTTTTATCGACTTTTTATATAATTTATCGATCCTCGATACTTTCTATAAAAGTTATCGAATAGCTAGGTCGAAAAGTTATCGAATAGCTGCTCAGTATGCGTAGAGACATCGCGTCTCTCTGTATCTTTTATCGCATCTACAACGGGGAGTGTTCTGAAGAACTTTTTGACCTGATGCCGGCGTCACGGTTTCATCACCGTACTAGCCGGCATCGGTCGAAAGCTCATCCACACCTTATTGAGACGTCCACGTCTCATACCGTGCGATTCTCGCGATCCTTTCTGCCGAGGACGTGCAAACTGTGGAATGAGCTTCCACCCGCGGTCTTTCCGACATTCTATAACATGGGGCTCTTCAAAAGAAGGGTGAACAGAGGCTTTAAAGGTCGGCAACGTGTCAGTAATACCCCGAGTGTTGCAGACATCCATAGGCGACGGTAACTGCTTACCATCAGGCGGGCCGTAAGCCTGTTTGCCACCTATGACATAAAAAAAAAAAGAATCCAAAGAAAATGCAGATCTACTACAATACTTTACGATCAGACTTCGGTACTCGCTACATTGAAAAGAAAGATGATTGCTTGAAGATTGTTATAAACTTCGCATAGAACGGGCTATCACGCGCAATTACCGGAAGTCGGAACGCACCAATAGGTACCTACTTGTCGACAATTTTCAATTTACGGGTAGCTAGCCAAGCGGTAAAAGAAAATGCCCTATATTATACCACTGCCTTATAGTGGGTATATTGTGTATCCTTCTTTATAAATGTATCATGTCAAAGATATCGACTAACAAAACTGAGCAAATCTGCAGGCCTGTTTAACAAGCGCGTATCATTGCCTCTCGTTAGTAAGGGCAGAGGCGCCAGTATTGGGCCGGGCACCAGCGACAATGCACCTCGGGGAGTCTGCGGACGCCAATAAAACGGGACAATAGCGCCCCGCTGGGGCCCCAGTGCCCCGCCGTGCCCCGCGACGGTTCTTTACGGTATTAGAAGGGCTAATCTAGCCTGGACGGCGCTTTATTGCAGCAGTAATCATGTCGGATTAGGATTTCTTTAATATATTGAGCTGTGAGGAACAGGGTTGATTCTAATTTTGTACCAAATGAGTTTACATACAATTTGCGATAGGCGTGCGTATTTTTATGGTTTCAGTGGTAGTGGACTCGTCCATCGATCTGTATGTCGAGGGTTCCAATTTTACAATCAATTGAGTTTTGCAGTCAAGAAAAATTATAGTGCTATACATACACACATTTTATAGTGTTCGCCTATTGCAGTGCCACTCAGAACTTTGAAACAAAGGCTTGCGCGGCACTGCACTGCGCTCGTTACCCTGAGTCATTCGATATTAATTCTCATAAGCGCAGTAATTTCACTGGCTACTTTGCTCATCAAACCGAAACACAGTGATGGTTGCACATTGCTGCTTGGCGGCAGACTTCACGAGCAACGCGGTGGTATCAACCCAGACGGACACTCGCAGAAGAGTTAGTCCTTACCACCTAGTAAAATGAAAAGTAGTGATGTATTCCACTTTGAAGAGCAAAGTAGTCAGTGATATTAATCTATATTATTGTTACTTGGAACATAAGACCCCATGTCTCAGGGTAACGAGTATTGACTGCACTTTTTTTTCTCTCGGTTTAAAACAATTTTTTTATACACTATTGGTAATGAGAAGAGCCGGTCGTTTGCCTGATAATAAGCACAACGCCAGCCCACAACAAATGCAATGCGACCCCAGTGAACATTCTGCACCTAATCGGTCTTTGGAACACACCTGCGCGTCACTGTAATAGGTATACTAAGTTGTGAGTCTATCTCTATAAGCTACTGGAGAAATGTGCATGACATTAGCCAGCTGCCAGCATCGATCGCAATTAACATCATCATAACTTAACATCAGATGAAATCAAAAGCTACGCAAAAAAATACACGAACCACGGCAAATAAGCGTTGTATTTCAACAGCTTTTACAAGCACTTGCTAATTTTAACTCTATTCTATTTGTGATTGGTGGCTACTGTACCGGAAGCAAGTGGCCCCGGGGCTACTGATACCACTCTTTTATTCCCATGTCACGATTATTGAGAATTAGTTACGATTGAAAGCGTTTGGAGTGGTTTTCAAACATGTCTACATTGTAGACTTAATAGTTGAAGAGTTGCTGGGTGAACGGTTGAAGCGCGAATCAAGATTCTTAATTTTGAAAATACTTTGTACTATGAGAAACTTGTACCTCGCTGTTTAAGTTACATTTCTCATGGTTTCAAGTGTTTCTTCTAGGTACTTAAATCGGTTGTATTTTTGCGCTTGTTACGTATTCACAAGCTGCAAGATGTTTGAAAGGTCAGAAAAAATCTAAGATCTCGTGTTACCATACCTGAAGTAAATAAATGAATTCCGATTTTTTTTTAAACTTGGAATTTATATCATGTTACTACCACGACATTTGATCGTTAAAAGTTGTATCTAGTGAATTTCATTTTAACTTCTTTTATATTATGCAATACGAATAAGTTTACGTTGCTATTTTGTATTAGTTAGGTAGTTAGTAGGTAGTTATCCCTCATGACATGATCACGTAAGAATATGAACGTGTCTGCGATTGGACAATTCTTACAATTTTCAGTCATAAAACATTACCGTGGAAACGGTACCGAAATTTCAAACGTGAGCTCAAGAAGCAGAGTGGCGCAGTGGAAGCGTGCTGGGCCCATAACCCAGAGGTCCGTGGATCGAAACCACGCTCTGCTAAAAATCTTTTTTGCATTATTTTTTTTGCTCAACTTTCCACGCTTTACATTTTCTGTTTCCTCTCTTCCTATATTTTTAATTTTCGTTTATGTTTTTGTTGGTTGTTCATCATGTAATTTCCTGAAGTGAACCGGCAAGTTTTGTTTGAAAACAAGCGGATAAACACAAACAGCCGACCGGCGCGTTTGTTTTATCATGGGATATTGATAATTTATAACACGTGCTGGCCGATGCCAATGTTTTTTGAATCCTCTGCCGGCGGCAATACGACGCTGTAGCCCTTTATTTATTTTATAAAGTAAAATAGTTTCCGACGTTTTATTTACGTTGTGGCGATGCGGCTGTTTTCTTTGTCTAAATATTGCTTAAAGGTTTCATAGCACAAAGTAAAAAAAAATTACCCCTAAATTTGACATTTTAGGATAACTTTGTTGTTTGTGTATCTTTCTGCAAAGGCTCTTTTTCAGAAAAGGCTTAAGGTCAGGTCAAAAATTATAATGCTTGATAGGTTCGCGTCAGACTAGTATTGCGCCTGATCTGTCGAGTCGAAGAGGGCAAACATATGCTCTTGAACTACATTAGGACTGGCTTGCAAGTATAGCCTTCAGACCACACCGACAAGTACTTGGCGACAGATATATATAACTATAGATGGCGGTTGCTTGGCAAGTGAGCAGTAGAAGTCGTCTATCACCAACATCATTATCAGCCTCTTACGCTCCCACTGCTGGGATACCGGCCTTCTCTCAGAGAGAGGTATGGGCCATAATCCACCACGGGGGCCCAGTGCGGCTTGGTGGATGTCACATGTCTATCACCATGCTGTAGGTTTATTACGATATTTTTCTTTACCTAAGACACATGCTCGCATTACAGGATTCGAACTATCGACTTACAGATCAGCAAACGACGTCTGAGCCATCGAAACGATTCTCAAGCACTTTCTTTGATTACGGGACTCTTTACAGTCTCTGAATACAAGATTTTGTTGACCTACCTTGATCAATCTTGGCTCATTTTCCCTGATACTTAGACACAGTACATTTCTTGCGTCATTCCCTCATTAAAAAAATTATCTCAAGAAATAAAGAAAATGTGAAAACGGTCTTTTTTAAATCAATTCGGAAGTAGTAAAACTACGCGGACTCATAAAACTGCTGTTAATTAAAAAGAGATGCGCCAGCAGTAGACATAATTCCAGTCATTAAATATTTCAACCCTTCCGAGGGGAGGTTATAGACGCAGAAATATTAACCGGCCTTTCAACGCTTCGGACTGAGATACTGTCTTGGATTTGAGTTTTATGATGAAATAGGTTGAATCGAATTTATTAGATATAATAAAATGAGGGAAAGTGAATTGTGAAATTTATATTTTTATGAGTTTACTTTTGTGTAGCCTTATGCCAAATTCATGTTATAAAATTACGAAAGTGAGTATTTTTAATTACTATGAAAAGTTATGGAGTCGAGGATAACCTAGTAGCAATAATACCAATGATACCAATTTTTTTCATTCTCTTTTACAAGATTCGAAAATATAGACAGACACAAAGATAATGTTTTATTTATTGCACAAAATTGCTGGAAAACATTGTCTTCATGATGATCGTGATGATGATGATACATGCATAAACAGTGTCAGGGTTTTTTTATTATTCGTTTTTTTTTCACATTATTATTTTTTATATTATTAGATAACGGGACGAGCAGATCGATTTACTTTAAAACATAAAGGCCTGCGTGGCACTGCAGCACCGCTCATTACCCTAAGACATTAGGTATTAAGTCTCATAAGCCCAGTAATTTAATTGACCATTTTGCCCATCAAACCGGAGCATAGTCAGATTTGCACAAGATTTGCACATTACTGCTTGGCACCCATTTGCTTGTTACCCACCCAGACCGACACTCGAATAAGAATTGATTAGACGTTTTTGTTACCACCTGTTGATTAGAAGTTGAATTTGAATAGGTACGTATATATAATGTATATACAATGTATATACTTAGACTTACTGATGATAGCTGAATAAAATATTTTTTTGACATTGATCTCGTATGCTACGTGTCAATAAACGTTTAGCGCACATTTTTATTCTTATGATATAATTTAATTCAAAGAAGAATTGAATTACCAGCAATTTTCTGTGCATTCATAACACTTGAGTTTTCTCACGATTCCACCATATGCGACGCCAGTACCGCAGCGGACATTCGATTACCAGCGTTCGTTACTCCACCCGATGGCCACTCCAATATCTTGCACATGCATCCCTCATGCCTACCGCCTTAGGGCCCGATTAACATAACAAGACCCCCATTACGCACCTACTAGCACCCTCTAAACCGCTTTCCATAAATCGAATCTCAAACCTTAACGCCACGCAATAAGAGTGACGACTTGTTTCCAGCTGGATCAAGCAGAGTTGTTTCCATTTTGCAACATAGAAAACTAGAATTTGACAGGCGAACGCTTCGTTTGTCAATCGCCATCGATTATGTACGGTTTAGTAGACAGCCGGGGGCTAATTTGGGGTGCAGTTAGGTATTTTTCGTCGCTAACTAGATAACAAGTGGTTTAAAATTGGAATTTGCATGATAATGCCGGGGGACGTGATGTAGTCGGAAGGGTGACGCGTCGCGCTTTGAAGCGAGGTGCCTGCGCATAATAAGGCTCTCGACTTCAGCCGTGTCAAAGGCTGCCACCGCCGCGGTGGAGGTGAGGAGGCGACAGACCTGCAGGAAGTAACAGAGCTAGGTGCTAATTCTGTAGATTCTGCGCAAAAAACAAACCAGGTATGTATCGCTAAATTTTTGTTGAGTAAACACTTATTCCTTTCATTGTATTTTTTACTTGACTTGATATTTTTTTATCTATCGTTTCTACAGAAATGGTGATGGTATAGAAAACAATTAAATTATAATTATGAAGTTTTTTCATATTTCGACAGGATGATACGTCATAACAAGCAGCTCAGGCGAGGAAAACATAAACCCTTCCCTACTTCAGCCCATTCACTGATATTTCAATACTAGTACTTTTAAATAAAGTAGTAATATAGTATACCACCAATTGAGGTAGTGGTCAAATGCAAGCATTTGAAAAATAACTTATTTAGCACAAAACACTTGATTAGTGAATTTGCTTTTTTCTAACGAACATTTCACCAATTAATGACAGCACGAACGATTCATTTTTACGAATACTTACTGAAAAAGCTGATCATTTCAGTATTTCAATAAAGCATGGCATTCCTTCCATAGCTCATGGCGCGGTATGGCGCGTCATGGCGTACGTGTCGACGCGGCGGCGGCGTCCCACAAGACATATCTTGACTTGTTTATAGTCGACGAATTACATAAATATTGCTTCTGTCATGAAATTATAATTAAATAGTAAATATAAAATGGGTAAATAATAATATTAATTAAAAACTAAAATAAGTAGTGTAATCAATTTAATCAATAGAATTAGGTGGAGTAAGTATTTGTATGGCTGTTATTGCAATTGTAACTTTAATATTTTATTAATTAGGACGTATGTAACTTCTTCGACCAATACCAATATATTTATCTAAGTACCTATATATCTAGGTACAAAAGGTAGCTATAACTCTAGAAAATAAAATCCCAACAATACCCGTATTATAATTAATACAACTCCCACGTATCAGTACGTTACTACAAAGCAATAAAATTAAACGCTAGCCAATCCTATACAGAATAAATAAGTTTTTTGTTTTGAAAAATATAATTTTCCAGACAAGCTTTTATAAAATCCGTAGGTAGTTGATACTGTAATCATGTGACCTTCCTGCGCCATGTACAGGACCCTGGACATTATCTAGGATCAGAGTACTTGTAAAGACAAATCAAACGAGCCCAAACTCGATGGGGTTACGTCGTTTCATTACGAAGTTACTGTGGCCGCCTTCCGGCTCCATCATCAGACCAGATCAGTGATATCATTATATTGCATTGTTATCCGATTTCTTATATATACAGGGTGAGCTTGAATTGGTATATTATCCCGGAAGGGGGTGATTAGGGTGGTTGTCCACAAGCTGTGAGAACCTCCCTTGGATATACGTCATTCCAAATTTCTAAACAAAAAAATCTTCAAACGTGAAGTGCACGGCATTTTCTGGAATTGTTTCTAAGTCTTTCTAATGAACGTCAACATGGTTCAAGTGAATCGGCTGAACTAGGTCTGTCCTGAAATTCTGTAGTTGAGTTTTGATGTAAACATTAAATGGCACTTCTTCAATGAAAATTCCATATTTCAAAAAGTCCTAAAACAAATGTTGTTGACCTCCAGGAGTACATTGACCCCCTTTTGGAATAACACACCAATTCAAACTCAGGCTGTATATGTATGTAAAATTTCGGCTCAATCGAACACTGGGAAGTGGGTAAAATTAAGCATGCAAGATTAGACCTAAACAAACCAACATACAGACAAAAATTGCAAGTTAAATAATAGCTTGTAATATTATTATAAAAACGGATGTTCTTAATCAGTATCTATAGGTATGTATATCAAATGAATTTTAACATTGACACTATGTTGTGAAAACGTTGTCTACGAGTTTACTGATATATATTCTTGGTTACGTGACTAATTTTTTTTTTAAATCATTAATGGAAATGGCGGCAGTTGTAAAACGTAAAATATGGTTTTTAGGTAACATTATAGTTACTTATTAAAAATAGAGGTAAATGGCAATCAAAGCTAACTTAACTCCTTTGTAAGTCTTAAAACTATATCTTTTGTTAAACTTATAAGGCTTTTCGTTTTTATTTCTGGCAACAAAAATCGTTTGATGGAGAAGTCTACTTTGAAATAACTTTGGATCGCTTCATTACGATGTCAGATCAAAACGTTGACTGAGCACTGCTACTACGAAAATTCAAGATTTGTTTACTTACTTACGATTACGCACGCACGCGCCCTTTCTCCCTCTCGCGCCATCTTCTATCTCCCTCGCACACTGACAGATCGAAAAACCACGTGACACGTCACTCGTCACCGCTTATCGTTTTCCGTCATAACATTTGAAACGAGCCTTCGCTCGGTTACAGTCGTAATCTCTTCGCGCCATTTTTAACGTCATTGTCAAATTAAAAACTTGTCAGTTTATTTTTTAATTTGTTGTCGGACGGCGCGAAAGCAGCGAGTTGGCTGAAAGACGTGGCCACACTGGCACTGGCTGAACGGCGCGTACTCTCGCTCGTTCAACTAAATTTTCAATTCAAACAGGGTCTTTATAAGGGTAGTGACGCTGTACAAAATTTACATATCGACGTAATAAACCAACGCGGGTGTCTGATTTGAATTCCGAGAGCGTTTTAAATTGAGACTTTACTGTTTTGTTCTATTTTCGAGTGTTCTAATTAGTGATAACGGAAGATTTATTTCTGAAATTATTTATGTTGATGTCTTGAAAACATAGCCATGTTCCATGTTCCCATGCATGTTCGCATTGTCGCTTAGAAATATTTTTAGTTGTCAAATAGCTACAAACTGAATGCCACAAATTGAATATGAAACATGTATAGACATTCCTTTATCGGCTACAGATTCACTGCACCGCAGCAACCTGTAAAGCATTCAAATGCAATGTGTTCCCAGTAGCATTTAAACATATGGTTACTTAGTGTTATTGCTCTTATGCTAATAAAGAAATATAGTAATAACCTGTTATTAACAATGATTATAAACATAGTAGCTTTGCTATTAATTATATTAACTGTTATTCATTATTCATTAATTACTCGTGATCGTTATGATAAGTTTTTGCTACGTAAGTGATATCAAGTATTGATATTGCTTATTAAATTGTAATCACCTACTAAGTATTAATAGTTTTAATAACACTTTTTTGCTTAAGCAACAATTTTAGAAATCATTTTTAAATATATTGCATACGAATGGGTATTTTTAAAGTCATTAAAAGCAATGTTACACAGTGCAGGAAATGCATGATTAAAGAATTTTTAGGACCTAAGTTTGTTTGAGACTTTTGAAGCGATACTGTCGTCGGTTGCCAGTATATAGGTCAAATTCAAATTCAAATTCAAAATGCTTTGTTCATATAGGCCCCAACGGAGCACTTATGAAGGTTATAAAATAAATGACTCTAACAGCGTGTCTCTGTAATGTTCGTCTACCTGAATCACAGACTAAAACTAATGCTGTCTTTATCATAACATAATAAATGACAAAGACACCAACAGACCCAATCCGTGGTCGATGGATTAATTCCTATTGCAGACCGTAGACGCTTATGCAAACTTGCGTTTGCTTGTCAGAATAACAACGATTTTACATCAAGCGCGGATTTCGAGTATCTCGTAATCGACGCTTGATGCAAAAGCGTTGTTATTTTGACAAGAAAACGCATGCATGAGCGTCTACGGTCTGCATAGAATGAGCTTGAACTTGTCGTGAAGAAAAACGTTGTAATTCTACCAATACGTCAAAGTGGGCAACTTTATAGTACTCGTCTGGCTATCTACCATACTCAGTAAGAAAATGTATCACCAAGCATAATCGGTAGATAATTATGTTTCAGCAGATGCACATGAGAGTCCTAAGGTTTAGAGTATTTATCATCTTCGACATTGTAATACTGTTTTTTATATTAATGAATAACGAGGCGAGCTGGTCGTTTGCCTGATGGTAAGCATAACGCCAGGACACAACAATTGCAGTGCCACTCAGATCTTTGACACACAAAGGTCTGCGCAGCCGACAGAGACATCAGGTATTATAAGCCCAGTAATTTCACTAACTACTTTGCTCATCAAACCGGAACACAGTAACGTTTGCACTTTACTGCTTGGCGTGAGACTTCACGAGCAAAGCGGTGACATCCATCCAGACGGACACTCGCAGAAGTGTTAAACCTGGTAGCCACCTGGTACGTGCTTACGATCAGGTATGCAACGGTAACCTATCGATAAAAAGCATACTTATAGATTAATAATATTGAATACTATAATATCATCTTTACATTCGAAACTCAAAATTTAAATTGAGACACGAATTACGGAAGACAAGCGCCGGTGATCAGCCCACGTTCGCGGCCACTATCGATTTTTCCGCCCCCAACTTTGTTGACAAAGGCTGGTTCTTAAGCCAAATGAGATGCACCCCAAAGAATATTATGGGCAGACATCGCTCCACTATCGGTAGATATATTGTTGTGCGCGCAGATATCTGCACGGGCTCATATCGGCTCTTTATTGATCTTTTAACCGTGCGGTGGTTTATTAGACTCTGTTTGTTGCAGATTGGGCCGTTGAAGGACGATGGTTCCAGAAACTGTTTTCGACTTTTAATTATAGTAGTTGCTGATGAGATAATTTTTTAATAATATTTGTACATGGCTAAATGCCTTTATTAACTAGCTAATACATAAATAAACACTACACCTAACCTAGCTAGCTACAAAAACAGTTGTATAATCTACAAGCCCAAGTAGGCCTATAGATAATACAAATGTTCTAGCCCACTACCAGTTGGAACTGTACCCAACATGAGATAATTAACTTTTCATTTCATATTCATGCAACTGTAAGCTTTTTAGGGCTACAATTTTTCCGTAGCTAAGTTGGTAGTAACCCTGCCTGCAAAGCGAGGGGTCCCGGGTTCGATTCCCGGCCGGGGCAGATTTTGTGTAAGCATAAAGTTTGTTTTCGGGTCTTGGATATTTGTGATGTGTATCTGTGTGTGTCCATGCCACCTGCGACACAGGGAATCCTAGTGCGGGGGTATGAGTATAAGGATTTATTTATTTAATATTGTTTTTGTGTGGTAATGTGTTTAATGTCGAGTTTAAGAAAGTTTACCAAGAAAGATTAGAACACAATGGACTAGTGATGTAAATATCTATCTAATACGTTGGTTCGCTGACCATACATGATCAACTGCTTGTTAGTGACTCGTTAGCATAAAAAAATAGTTGCAGTACCATAACAATATAAAACACCCATCGGTTAATCGGCTCAGAATGAAGCGCGTTCCCACCGAGCAGTCTATAAATAATGTTTATCTTTATTTATTTACGTGTCAGCGAATACATTCCCATAATGCATCCTCTTTGATCCGCCGCATGCAAAACATTCGAGAACATTCGGGATGTCCCTCCATGCAAATTCAACGAAAACAAGGGCGCGAGTAATGCTCTTAATGCCTAAAATGCCATTAATATTTGAAAAACAACTGCAGATAAAAATATTTAAATCTGGCTCGTAAGCCTTTCGAAGTGATTGGTGCTGATCTGGGAAGTGTGCCTGGGTAGCACGTGCTGGGGAAGTAGTTACTACACAGACTTGTATGAAATAAATAAAGCAGCAAGATAGGTTATAGCCACATATCTCTTAGTCATAACGATTTCATATTTGATGATAAATAGATGTGAAATTTTGCATAGTAAACTACTTCACAGGTAAGATTGAAAGAGTTCGCTTTTATCCATAAGTTCAACCATTGTATCTACTTACTAAAGTACAAGTCTATAGTCACTATATTGGCCTTTAATTATTTGCTGTTTTTTTTTTCAAAACTTATATTTCCCTAAAGTATTTTGTATTGTGTTGTATTGTATGGGCAAATCAACAAATCGGCAGAAAATTTTTAGATGCTAAAAATTTCTAACATGATTGTTTCTTAATCATTTTTTGAGATTAACAACTTGTTTATCCAAAATATTCAAAACAATGACATTGGTCAAGCAACTTTTTGTATAGCAATAAGCCAATATAACAAGAGAAACCGTTCAAATACAGATTAAAAAACCCAATTTTAAAACGATACCAAATGTATCCGTATTCGGCCGTCATGGCGGTGTCCGCGGCCGATTAAAATCTATTAGTGCAGCGAAGGGGAGTCGAATTAACATGCACGTCACGCACGAGTCCTATACGCAAACGCGTAATCTTTTTATCGCGTCCGTCTGCCCGTGCGCGGACAATGCTGCGTCGATATCGGTGTTGGGTTACGGCATACGCACATCACTATTGCTCTATAATTTTAGTTTTGCACATCTAGTGGTCAAAACATCTAATAACACATTTAACGTAACTCACGTGTTTGAAAGTAATTTTTACTTCTGAAACTCTGTGCTTCTCGTTTTAAACGATAGGTAAATCTTAATTATCAATAATAAGGTTAATGTAAATGATAAAGATGTATGGAGGAAAACAGCTCAGGAACCTCCTGCGCCACTGTAATACTCAGACTTCAATTTTAAACATAATTGTTAGTATTCGCAACATTGTAGGTACAATTTTTGAATTATAGGTATGAAATAAAAAAAAACACGACTGCCCTCGCCAGTGTTGCTCGGGATGATGTAAGGATTCTAATAATCTCATAAGTACATCCAAATCTGTCCAGGAGCCTGTTTCATAAAAAATATTAGTCTAATATTATGAGTATTAGTCTCATATTTTATATGGAAAAAAGAAAAAAAAAGCTCATAATAAATTAGACTAATACTTTTTATGAAACAGGCCCCATTTAAAACTCCTTTCTTCGGCAGCCATGTATAAAGATACTGACAAGTTTCTTGCCCTTCTTTTCGATCGGTTATATACTTGGATGTGCAGTAAGCGTCATTTAATTTTACAAGCGCTTTCGGAGGTCCACTTGAATAGGAAATTTTTCATATTAAGTTGACAGTGTTGTCGAATAACGTGAACTTGCAATTCTAAACTTACATTAGAACTGTCTGTCAAATGCAGCTGTTGGCCTGCAGAACCGTGGCTGACATCACTACCACTAAGGCTAAGGATTCAGAGACGAACCTAAGCGTGGACTCACGCTTCCATACGTCAAAATTCTATACAGGTTTGACATATTGAAGCAAAAGTCTACGGTTAGACTCGTCTCTGAATCTTAGTGTAAGTCATCATCGCTTCGGTTCTATATTCAATATGTACTTAAACATACTATAATCTACATGTCCTCTACCATCACATTCAGTCGTCTCCCAGTGGCTTAACAATAGAATGTCTGAGCCCATCTTATCAAACACCTCGCAGGTAACTTGTAAATTGCTCCCCAACTATAATTACGGAAGTTTACCCTCCTGGTCACAAATACAAATCCGAGCCAGCATCCAGGACACCCTTTTGATCCTTCCCGAGACGTATCACGTACCGTACTATAAACTGTATTCTAAAGCCTACAAATACAACATAGTCTTCTACACAACGTAATCTTGAACAATAAATTAATGAATTCGTTGATTTGAACTAGCGTGCACTTGTAACAAACAAAATTATTCACCATCTTTTAGCCTTTCCTAAAGCCTTAGTTTGTTATGTGAAGGAGTAAATGCTTTTATTATTTTTTCGTGTATATTATTAACTGAATGTGTCAAATAAGTGATGAGTTTAACTAAGTTTGATGAAAGTTGAAGTCTGATTAACAAATGGCGAAACGTTTGGCATCTGGTTTGAAGGAACATTAGACGGTAAATACGGTATGGAAATTTCTCCAAAATTAAAGACCATTTTATGACATACAACCATTCACACTAGACTGTTTTATGGCTTGCACTAAGTAAAAAAAAGCAGCGAAAAAAAACCATTTTGTGTTTATTGATTTTGACACCCCTCGTTACTTACTTATATCTTCATCCCCATCTCAGGTTCTCCGTATCTAAGAATTCGGAGACAATAACACGCATCAATACGCAGTTTTTTTTATGCGATTGTGGTCGTGAGTTTGACCACCGAATCGTTGATCGATGGTGAGATAAGTAGAGTTCTAGCGCTTGACGACCTATCACGTATAAAAACCCAAACTATGTTGAAGTGCAGTTAGTGTTGCATGGAGTTTCAGCTTGTAGTTTCTTCTAATTTATTTATTTATTTATTATTATAATTAGAACGGTCGTAGACCAATTACACTAATTAACACATTGAATATAATAAAATTAAAATGATTAACGATTTACAAAAAACAATAGTCAAAAAAAATAAATATTACAAAACATTAATAATTAAAAATTAAAAATATAAAAAATCCAGTCTAGGCCCTCTCAGAGAATGTATGACAGATAGTCAAAACATGCATCCATCCATCCGCAAAAAAGTCAAAATCTGGATTGGCTTTCAGAAGAGCATTGACCGCAGACAGGGTACGGCTAATAAATAAATAAATAAATAAGTTTCTCTACTTATAGTTTAATTTTATTTATTTGAGTTCTAGTATTAATAAATTTTCCTCTACGGAGTAGAGACATGGGCAATGGGCATGTTAGCAAAAGAGAGACAGAATAGATGCGTTCGATATGTGGTGCTGGAGGCGAATGTTCCGAATCCATGGATAGCCAAACGCACAAATTCTCCCAACTTAAATAAAAACCCGATTGTCCACTACATGCCTACAACGCATACTGACCTATTTCAGCCACATTATGCGAATAGAAGATACCTCGAAAAACGGGTCATAGTTGACAATACCGGAGGCAAAGATCATGAGGCCGGCCGCCAACACGATGCAATATGGTCTGACCAAGTAAAAGAAGCCACTGCCTCAAGCCAATTTAAAAGATGGTGAAGGCGAATATGGATTGGAATCGATTGAGGCAAATTATACACTTACAGGGTACACTTACAAATTGTACACTTGACCAAGACCCTCAGTAATGAGGGACCGACTCCAGAAGAAGTTTACCCGTCGTGCCCTATGAGATCATGAGATGCTGTGTGGACCAACTGCGTGGTATGCCGTATAGATGGAACTAAGTTAAAGACCAGGCGTTTATACTCGAGTAGTATTAAAGACCTTCAGAGTTTACGATTTTTTTAAATTGAACTTTTTTATGTAAGACAGATTTTTGCAACTAAATCTTAATAATAATTTTCAGAAGCACAGGGTTCCTAGTCCGGCCATAAACAGAATTGATATTATACTGTTACTAATATAAATCTGCACACTACTACATTTATAGGATTTACGTGATGAGGGTAAAAAGAAAGCAAGACTCGAAACTCGTTTTATCTTAATAGTGATTTGAACACCATATTTTTTTCAAACAGAACAAATAGGCTTACATTATACCCCTGTGTTCTACTGGTAAGCGACAATGTGGTCGACGACGAAGCACATCGTAATGTATGCTATCGTGTCGTAGCATATAAAACCACTAAAAGTTATCGCGGCGGGTTCAAATAGAATAACTTAGAACCGAAAACTCGATTAGTTTCGCAGAGTCGACGCGTGTTTGCCGCTACCTGCACTGCCGGTACCTTGTCCTCACTTCAGTACTACTCGTACTCTGGTCGTACTCGCAGTTGAGTATACATTGGCGATAAATGCAGTCTAGTATTTGAGTTTGTAAACTTGTCAAAATCCTATTCCTATCCTAAAATGCAAAAGCCAAACGTTGTTTGTATGCCTGTAAGTTTGTATCATTTCCACGCTGCGTGGAGACCAACACCGGCTTCTTTTGTTCTCACCAAAATATGATCTTCATATGAGAAAATGCAAAAAAAAATATGGTAGCAATGGTAGCCCAAAACGCAGTCGATTATAGCTCAAGAGTTTTCATGGCATCTTTAATATACAGGCGTTTGTTAGTGGGAGGACTAACTCTTCTGCGAGTGTCCGTCTGGGTTGTTACTACAGCTTAGCTCGGGAAGTCTGCCGCCAAGCAGTAGTGTGCAAGCATTACTGTGTTCTGGATTGATGGGCGGAGTAGCCAGTGAAATTACTGGGCTTATGAGACTTATTACCTAATGTCTCAGGGTAACGAGCGTACTGCAGTGCTGCGCAGGCCTTTGTGTTTCAAAGTTCTGGGTGGCACTGCAATTGTTATGGGCCTGCGTTATGCTTACCATCAGGCAAACGACCAGCTCGTCTCGTTACCAAATAACATAAAAAAAATTGCAGTTAAATTCAGGACTTTAAAACACAATGGCACGGCACTGCAGCTGACATGACTGACTGAGACATCAGGTATAAGCCCAGAAATTTCACCTACTAATTTGCTCATCAAAATGGAACACAATATTTTGCCCTCATTAAGTAAAAGAAAAAATAAGCATTATTCTGCCTAAGACAGTAAGTCAAAACCGAGTCTGTTACATACAAATATGCCTGAAAAAACCTTCGTCCAACAAAGGTCATGTGGTAAGGCGTGGCATACGAGGGCATCCGGCGGAAGCTGCGGCCGGCCGGCCGCTTCCTTCCTGCTGAAAATGTTCCGTGGACGAGGGTAATGTATGGGGGGGATGTTATAATTGTAGGTTTGTACGGTGTAGCAAAGTGTTTGTTTGTCTATCCAAACTGATATGCTGAGTAGAATTTTATAAGATTTTTATTGCACAAATAACATTGCGCTTAACAAATATGTAAACTGACGGACTCCATACTGAACTAGGTTTAAATCTGCCTTGTAAGGCCGCTAAACCTAGTTAAAAATGTACATACGAACGAATAGTACGAACTACATAGAAATATACCATATAACCACAAAACAGGGATTGTTTTGTGATATATACGGCGCGCTGCCGACGTCTGTTTGCGTGTAGTCGTTTTTGCATATTTTTCATTGTGGTGCTCCTAATCTAAAAGTGTCCGTGACGTAGTGTCGTGGTTGAGCGACTCATTGGTAGAGCGGTCACCCGCCGACGGGTAGGTCACTGGTTCAAGTCCAGTAATGAGACTAACTTTGAATTGACTAACTTTTTGAGTGCCTCGTTCCTCGTTCTAGCGTTCCTCGTTGTCAGTTATTAACTGACTAAAATACTAATTGTTGATTTTTCAGTTTGTATATGACTACAATGTTTCTCATCTCCTTATAAACGTCAAAATCTCGATTCCATAAACAACTCCGTAAACCTTGACGCCGAGTAACCTCATAACGACCATGATAACGTTAATTAATATTATTTATTATATGAGAAAACCACCTTTATTATTTTTTGTGTGTGTGTTAGTTCCGGTCCATGAATTTTGACGATTTTGCAGCAGTGTAGATGTAATTGTAAGATTAGAGGTATAAACTGCATCGGTCCGGTGGCTGCCCCTCCACAGATGAGCGCCAAGGTTTCGCTTCTTAGTACCGTCAATTTATTTTTTACTGCCAATTTAAACGACTTAACTAGGCACTGTTTAATTACTTTAAATATAATACGGTCTAGTTAGTAAACTTAGAGACGTTACTTTTTAGTTTTTAGTGCTGTACAAATATAAAAATAATTGTTTTATTTCCGTACGGTATGCATGGAAGCCAACTTTCTTGCTGTCAAAAGACCCGATCTTGTTGGACTCGTTATTTATTTTATTTATTTATTTATTTTCTTATATTTAAGTACAATTAATGATTTACCATCAGCACCGGTAAACCTCGTAGAGGTTTGTCATTTATTATGTCGTTGAACTATTCCATTCTTTTTTATACTTGCTGATGATGAAAATGATGACCTGCATTTTAACTCCATCTCGCCTGATCTTATGCGATGACGTGTTGAAGATGGTGAATATGCTAGACCTAGATTAGAACTGGATCTCAAGTGCAGCTGCTGTAACATACCGATAGGTCCTGAACGACAGCCGGATGAGCGTTAGAAAACGACCAACTGCGGAGGCGGCGGATCAAGCTGTGGTTTCATCACGATTTTTTCCTTCCCAAGCTCATTGCAGGATTCCAACGATTGACCTACAGATCAGCGACTAGCTTCACTACCACGGGGCCATCATTGCTTTTCTATTTAAAATCAGATATAAAATTTGCCAAGGTTTGGGCTGGTTTGGTTTGTAATGACAGATTCTGCTCACATCATTTTTACTTGGCAAAGATTGACATTCCCTACAAGCCAGTTTGTGATTTCTCCGAGGCATCATTGCTTCAAAAAATATACAGAAATACAAAACAAAAACGAAAAGAAAACTTCGTGAAAGAGTCAAACGAAGACCCCCTGATTTCTTCAGTAGAAGGGAAACACTTGTATCAGCCATCAGATTACCAATGTCAACAAGTGTGCCAATAAGGCACTTATCAATCTCAACTGACCGGACCCACCCTTGCTATTTAAGGGTAAGTTTGACCGGTGACACACCCTTAGCTATTATAGATAAAACTGGTGGACCTTAGGGCAGCAACTATAGAATTATGAAGTGCTAGCGACGAGCCAATGAGAGTCTGAGGAACCATAATGATTGTGAGAAACTTAGTGTTAAAACTTAGTGGAAATTAATGTTTTGATCGAACTTAAGGCCTCTTTGCTTAATAGTGAAAGGTTACGAGACCACGTAGGCTAAAAAAAACCCGTTGTGCATTTTTTTTACATAGAAAAGAAAAGGCTCGCGTTTGACCGCCATCTCGCTTGATGTTAAGCGACAATGTGTAACTCCATTTTTTCTTATTTGCCGAGCATCAATTAGTAACAGAGTAGATTCGAGTCAGAAAGTGTTTCCGTTTTATTTTATTGAACCAGAATACGTTTTAAACAGATTAAGGAAATTAAAACTTCCCTAAAGCTTATCAATCCATACCACATTTATTTTCTCTAATTATTATTTTTGAAACTTTCATTCACATTTGGTTGTAAGAATGTTCATCATCATCTTTATTACGCTTCCACTGCTGGAATATCGGCCTTTTCTCAGAGAGAGAGAGAGGGAGAGAGAGAGAGAGAGAGTATGGACCCATAGACCACCTCGTGGGCCCAGAGTGCCTAGGTGGATGTCACATGTACTAGAATTTGGTTTCCTCACAATGTTTTCCTTCACGGCTTTATAGCGAGGGTGATAAGTCCTCACCTAATTTGATAGTAATTTATTGGTCGCAGAGCCGAGATTCGAACCACAGTGCGTCGTATTGAAAATCACACAAGTTCCCGCTCGGCCGGCACCTAGCTATAATACATAAACACCATACGCACTCTATTAGTAAGTTAGGTAGAATTACCTTGCTATTATCTACAAAACTATTATTTCCTGCAAGAACAGCTCTATCGGAAGCTCTCCAACTAATCTCGAAGTCCCAATCTCAATAGCAGTGCAATTGACCAAGGCGCCTTCGCCCCTTGACTCCGGAGCTCCTCAAATGCCCGTAAAGGATAAAAATGGCGACCGGCCGGGGTGATGCGTCGCCCGATAGCGGGAGCCACTGTTAAGTACACTACTTAGAAAAGATGTGACCGGGAAAGAAAAGAAAATAATAAAACAAACCTATATACACAATTTTATTAGTTTATGAATAAGTAGGTGAATTTGGTTAGATAACTCATTTTAATGTGCATTGCTCCGAACTTTTTTGGTTCAGTTCTAACTTTGGATATTATATGACTGTGTGTTTTACATATACGTGAACAGGTTGTTATCTACAAAACCTATGTCGGCCACTAAAGATTTATCGTATCTGCGGCGCAAGTACGGAAGTCGGTCCGATAAATTTGTCGAATCGAAAAACCCGATAAATTTATCGAATGTTGCGAGTACCGAAGTCTGATCGTAAAGTATTGTAGTAGCTCTATATTCTCTTTGGATTCGACCTAGAAATTCGATAACTTTTGTCGATTGCATCGAGGTTCGATATATTATATAAAAAGTCGATAAAACCCACTTCGATTTGAACTGTCAATTTTATCGAATTTAATCGATCAAAAAGATCCGTACTGGCGCCGCTGTAATTATAGCAGAAAATAATTTATAGACATTGCAGTTGTATAATTAAATTATTACCACTATTTATTAACCATCCTCACCTTGATTCTGAATGTACAGGAAGCTTATTTCTACACATTCGAACTGAACTGGTATGAATTTCTTAGCTGATCTGCTACCTCCAGCTGTTTTGGATTTGCACGTTAGCACTTTTTGATCTAAATAAGTAGTCTATGAAAATGGCACAACATTGGGCAACACAATAAGCTGTGATAGTGTGAAGGTGGCAATCAAAGTGCAGTAAAGAAAAAAACGGCTCTCCGTTCGAGGGTGAGATATGTCAACAAAGATAGCAACCCAATCCCTCGTGAGTACACTGCTTAGCTGACTCCGCGACCTGAGGGAGGAATGATGTAGTTTATACTCCGTGCGATGGGACGTTCGATTGATCTTTGAGTTTTATGAGGTGGGATACGAAGGAAGTAATCCTGTCTAGTTTCTTGAGACTTTGACAGTAGCTGTAGATGGTTTACTGAGAGGAGTAAATCGCTTTTGTGTATGCAATAATTATTCGACTGTGCTCAATACAAGGATATAATAAGTAGCATAATTAAAATATTTTTTTTGGAAAATCTATCAAATTTCCCGTGTGCGCCTGCT
The DNA here is from genome assembly GCA_907269065.1 of Crocallis elinguaria. Taxonomy (NCBI): domain Eukaryota; kingdom Metazoa; phylum Arthropoda; class Insecta; order Lepidoptera; family Geometridae; genus Crocallis; species Crocallis elinguaria. Next base: position 550,326 of record OU026079.1, on the reverse strand, counting down.
TATAACATCCCTATAAGATATATACACACAACGTTTTTGCAGCCCATGGATATAGTTGGGTGGTAAAAAAAACGCAGGAGTGGCCCATCTTGATTAAAATACATGGTTTTTTTTTTATGTTATTTGGTAACGAGACGAGCTGGTCGTTTGCCTGATGGTAAGCATAACGCCGGTCCATAACAATCGCAGTGCCACCCAGAACTTTGAAACACAAAGGCCTGCGCGGCACTGCAGATCGCTCGTTACCCTGAGACATTAGGTATTAAGTCTCATAAGCCCAGTAATTTCACTGGCTACTCTGCTCATCAAACCGGAACACAGTGATGCTTGCACACTACTGCTTGGCGGCAGACTTCACTCACAAAGCGGTGGTAACAACCCAGACGGACACTCGCAGAAGAGTTAGTCCTCCCACTAACAGGGTACTATTAAATATACTTTTTTTTTATATAATCCATAGGTTGGCATTTGACCACTACCTCGCCTGATGTGGGTGAAGGTAGCGATGGTGAATATGTTAGAACAAGATCTCAAATGCAGCTGTCTGAACACACCGATAGATGACGTGATATAAGTCTATTTTAGCTTTTGTAAAAAATAAAGTTAATCCTACTATCCTACTTCCTACTAATATTATAAAGACGAAAGTGTGTTTGTTGGTTTGTCCTTCTTTCACGCAGCAACGGAGCAACGGATCGACGTGATTTATGGCATAGATATAGTTTATGGACCGGAGAGTAACATAGGCTACTTTTTATCCCAGAAAATGCACGGTTCCTGTGGGAACGCGGGTGAAAACCGCGGGCATAAGCTAGTATTTAATAAATTTAATTAAAAATATGTTATAAAAAATTACCTCAGTTACTAGAAACGGCTAAGTACAATCAGTACACTCAACAGAACAGAGGCTTATTCTCTAATCGATCACTCCCACCACGTAACCCACTTGTGGACAATGACACATAATTACCGCGTGTAAAGTGCAGGTTCACGCTCGGCCGTCCACAAATTGAACAAGTAATTACGCTGCACGGTGATAAAAAAATTAATTTAGTAATAGAGGAAGTCGCTGATGGGCCGATTGTCAATTTTTTGACCCAGCACCCGTTAAATGGGGGGCAATTTGGACTGTATTAAAGTTTAATTTAAATTAGGTTTGCTGTTAACTTTTTTGTTTGGGCTCCAATTATATTGGGAGCGGTTTTCTGGTTTTGTCTTGAAAATTTAATATATATTTAGTCTCTATTTCACAGTCATGTCATAAGCTGATATAAAGGATGGTCAAGTTCTATGCATATTTAAAAACTTTTAAAGACCTTTCGGTCGGCCTAGCGCCTTTTACAACTCTGTAAACTATGGAACATAGAAGACGCAGAGGGAACTACGTAAATAACTGAAATTCATCAAATTATGGTTTGAATTTGATTTTTAACATTACTGATTGAAGTAATTCTACTCTAACTATAGATCTTGTTGACAGCAAAATTGAGAGGTGGATTTTTTGAAACTAGAAGTAATTTATTCAGTTCCTAATACAATGACGAACAACGCGACATACACACAATCATATCTGTAAATCAACAGATTGTTTTCACAAATGCTGTACATTCCAAACAAAATAGCACGCTCTGCATTGCCAACCTTCACGGATCGCACACTGCCGGCGCAATAAACCGCGCACAATTGCCACAGAGGTGCCGATAGCTTATAAAACTGCACACAAAATCACCTACTTTTGTTTCCCTTTTAACGCGGCGAGTTTTGTCATTATTCGAGGCACGTGGTCGCGAATATATAATGTTTTATTATTACAGGTTACGACTTCACGCCTTTAGCGGCGGACTGAGACTGATAATACTTTCATTTGTTCCGAGAAGTAGTTATCTCGCGGTGAGGTGTGCAGTTTTGTCGGCCTCGACTGTATGATAAGAGTATTGAAATGGCTTGTACTTGTAATATTAATATGTACGTATAATTTAATAAACACTAATTGTTGATGGCAATCATTTAGATTAATGGTTAAAGAATAAATTATTATAATACTAGACGTTGCCCTCGGTTTCTCGTGATTCCCAGTGGAACTGACATTTTTTCGTTATTAAAAGTGATCTATGTTACTTTCACATAAACAATTTCTATGCAAAAAAATTACGTCAATCCGTTGCTCCGTTGCTGCGTGATAGAAGGACGAAACAAACGAACGCACTTTCTCATTAATAAATAAGTTGAGAAAGTTGGCGCGTTGTATAACAATTTTATTACCATGTGCGATGGAAAATTGACTGATACTTGGTAGTAAAACTCCATATATTATCGATTATTATCTCGATCACATAGATCGAAAAATTTTGGCGAGAGATGATCACACAAACAACAAAAAAAAAGTATATTTGATGGAATCAGGCGTTACTTTGCGGAAGTCCATTTTAAATAAGATTATATAATGTGGGTAATTTATAGTTTTAATTCCGCGATAAACGCGGATTTATCGCGGAATTAAAACTATAAATTACCCACATTATATAATCTTATTAAAAAAAAAATGTAATAAAAACAGTTCCTGAAGCGTTTCATGAAGGAATCCCAATGCTTAGTAGAACATTTTTAAACAGGTGGTAGGACTAACTCTTCTGCGAGTGTCCGTCTGTTGCTCGTGTAGTCTGCCATCAAGCACTAATGTGCAAGCATTATGGTGTTCCGGGTTGATGAGGAAAGTATTCAGTGAAATTACTGGGCTTATGATACTATTTATTTATATATTTAATACTTTATTGTACAAAAGAAATGTACAAAAGGAGGACATAATACTATAAGTATTTTTTACCAGTCATCCACAAATGGTATAAGAAACTCAAAGACAAACAAGAAACTATCTCAGGGTAACGAGCGCAATGCAGAACTTTGTTTCAAATCTGTGGGTGGGACTGCATTTATTATAGGCTGGTGTTAAAGATAGCCGTGAAAAACCGTGTCATACAAAACTATAAAAAACTCGACTAAGTAATTTACCACATCCATACGCCATCTAATCATTCCCCATCAAAACTCAATTCCCGACCACCCTGGCACAATGACAATGGCGTTAACAAAATGGAAAGAATTAAAGTTTAAACGGTGAATTTCACCATTACGCGCGGTTTTCGATGGCAGATTAGTCAGAGTTGCTCATTTGTTGGGAGCAAGCGGAGCGGCGCGCAAATCATAGTCCTGGCGCGTCAGCCTGACACGGGCATCCCGGAATGGCATAGATTAAACATTTGAGGTGCAGAAGGGACATTCCTTATTGTACGTATGTGTATTTGATTGGGAAGTTTCAATGTGCCTATTATATTATGAAAAGTTATTACGTGATAAATCTGACTGCACGTAGTTCAATTTGGTCAAAGTTTTGGTTGTAAAGTATTTTGCATAAAAAATTAGCAATTTGAACCTTCCCTTTTATTTATAAGCTTTCTTGGGCCCATTTCAATTTAGTCAGAATCTGATGACTCCACAGATAAAGCAATGGGAGACTGCTCTTCACTATTTCAATGAGCAGTCACTTAAAAGACTAAAATAAAAGAAACAACTATATATGTAGTTTTCAGATATAATATTCTGTTGCGTCTCATTTTAATAGTGTTTGCCATGCTGCGCCCGCGCAAGTCAGCGTCGTGTTGTGGGAGACGCCTCTACAATGCAACGGAAGTGTCGACGAATCAAATGGAACACGCGCGCACAGACAGACAATTCGACAAATTTCATATTATTTTGAACGTCTATTGTTTTCGTTTGGATGACTTTGATTTTTTTTGTTGACGGCGTAGCTATTGTTTGTCTAGCATTGACTTATTTGTTTATAATTCGTTTCAAATATATTTTTGAAGTAATGGTGGCTCAGTGGTGTTAATGAGATCGACTGTCGTTCCTAAGTTCGATGGTTTAAATTGAGTTTTCGGTGAAGGAAAACACTGTGATTTAACATAGCTACGCGGGGTCCTATAGCCGTAAGTGTTACCATCTGCCACCAAGTGGGGGACGTTCTTGGGGGCAGATTAATATGTCGCATGGTAGTAAGATAGTTTCTATAGTGCTCATCTGGATAGCTACCGCCGTTATGTTGAAAATCATATCAGCAGTCCGCGCTACCACTAAGTCACCATCTTGCTTCTAATATACATTAATGTTGAATCCATTACCTCAAAACTAAACCAAAACCTATAACCTTTTTTATGACATCAGAAGTTCAATTCGATTACAATCTCCAGCAGTATGTGCGTCTCGTCCCACATGCTCCAAAGGCAATTTCAGCAAACCGAATCACAAGCAATAGAAGCGTTTTCTGGGAAGACAGCGGGCGCGCCTTATCGCGGCTGTAAATCAATATATGATTACAAATTTAATGCTACTGTTGGACTATAAATCAGAGATTTTAAATTACGAGGTACAGCGTTGGATCGCGACGCGTGAGGCCCCCTAGTGCTGCGCACCGGTGTCGACACTCGATAAATCCAAGCGAGTGCTACAATGCAAATGTCAGGTACCGCATGCTTGAGATTGCATTGCCGATTTAGAGATTGGATCAATGTTGCTGCGAGGTTTTTGTGGTCCATGTTCTCTGTGGCTACAACCACGTCATTTTAGTGACTAAATTTTATTGAATCACAGATTAATGATGTTTTATTTTCTGATGTTTACGTTAGCTAATAACTATTATAGCACTTCATTTGTAACATATTGTTACACATTGTTAGTGGGAGGACTAACTCTTCTGTGAGTGTCCGTCTGGGTTGTTACCACCGCTTTGTGAGTGAAGTCTGCCGCCAAGCAGTAGTGTGCAAGCATTACTGTGTTCCGGTTTGATGAGCACAGTATCCAGTGAAATTACTGGGCTTATGAGACTTAATACCTAATGTCTCAGGGTAACAAGCGCACTGCAGTGCCGCGCAGGCCTTTGTGTTTCAAAGTTCTGGGTGGCACTGCAATCGTTATGGGCCGGCGTTACGCTTACCATCAGGCAAACGACCAGCTCGTCTCGTTACCTAATAACATTAAAAAAAAAAAATATGCCACTCATTTTTAAAAATGTAATGCTCCAAATCTTGGGTAGAGCATCAGTTGTAAGCTAGCCAGTTTAATTTACTCAACAATTTAATTCAACTCGTGTCCATACGAGTCGAGGACCGTAGCTGCTGACTTGGCGATAGAAAATGTATCGAGTGTGCGCAGGCTGTAATTGTAAGTGCGAGTGTAGGCGACTCGCGCCCTTGTAGAGCAATTCTATAAATAGCTGATGTTATAATTGTTTAATGCGGATAAATCATTTGGTATATTGTTGGCGGGAAAGCTCGAACATGCGAGCTTCAATGCTGGTTTTGTTAAGAAATATTTTGCTTGAATCATCACACTAAGATCTGAATCCAATATAAAATTAAACATTGAATTATTAAGGCAAGGGAAAAAGAAGGAAAAATCATTATTTAAACACCGGTAAAACCAAATAGCCTCAAAAATGATGAATTATAAGAGATAATTGGAAGGACTAGACGGTAGAACCGTCAAGTCCCCTAAGGTCTGTGTTTTTATATTTGTCCAATAATGTAAACAAATTAATGACATCAATAGAATTGGTCGAATTTGTTTACATTATCGAACAAGTATAAAACAAACGTCATACCTAGCCTTATATTAAATAATATTATTATAAAAGGTTATTATTGGTAATTTCACAGAGACAAAAACATTGCTTTCTGTTGCGTGAATAAATTCAGTCGAATTTAAATTTGGATTTCATAGTCGAAAATTTAGTCTGAAATCTGTTGCATTTCTTTATGTTAATTTTTAGTCACAAAAACGGTCTAAAAGTCCCATTTAAAGGACTTCAAGAGTTCAATCACTCATTCGTCTATCGATATCGATAGTTCCTCTGCCGCGTCACTCGATACTATCCGTGTCAGCACTAGTCGCGCGTGCAGTATGATGAACTGCAAACAATATAAGTTACCGCTCGCAGTTTGCTCGCTGTCGATGGTGTTTTCATGACGATCCCATGACGTTTTATATTCTATGGGATATGGCAACAAGCTCGCGTGACAGACAGACCACTTTTTATGTGATAGTTCGGTTTGAGAGGTGTCATGAATCCGCAGTTGGTAAAAATATTCGCGTTTCTTTATGATTTTTTTATTGGCGCTATAACGCATATCCGCTCCATGGGGTGCAATGTGAAAGGAATAGCGACATAAAATGTTCATGGCTGAGGTCGGATTTAGCAACATGTAGGCTATGAAAACATAAATATATACATCACAAAAATTTCGCTTCCAACAGGATTCGAACCTGCGTCTTCTGGCTTGCCGGGCCAGACGCCTTAACCACTACGCTATGGGAGCAATCGATGTTGACTGCGAAATTCTTGATATGATGTATTTCTTTTCGGCTTACAAAAAATTTTTGTGATGTATATATTTATGTGAACATCCGCTAGTGTCGGTTAACACTATAAAATATATTTCATAGGCTATGAAAACACAAAACATCCCCAGTCCCCACATTTATTTTTAACTTCATATTCAAACTGGGCAGGCATATTGAAATGGCTGCAATGATTTAGTGGTGATGAAGCTATCCTCCGTTCCATAGGTTGTTGGTTCGAACCCTAAAATGTGTAATTAATAAACGCTTACACACTCATACCTCCGCACTAGGATGCCCTGTGTCGCAGGTGGCATGGACACACACATCACAAACTTCGAAGACCCGAGAACAAACTTTATGCTTACACAAAATCTGCCCCAGCCAGGAATCGAACCCGGGACCCCTCGCTTTGCAGGCAGCGTTATTAACCACTTAGCTACGGAGACGTCAATTACTTTTAATGTGTACAAACATATCGTGGTACAACCAAAGCGTGATGATAGGTCATTTTGAGAGCTCTTCTCTTAGGCGAATTTTAAAAGCAGAGCCGACTTTAAAATGTACTTTAAATTTGGGTTTTCGTTCCTAATCGTTTCATGCAGTACCTATTATTAGCATTTTAACTAGAGTATCTTCGATGAACTTGATGGATTAGTCTCGGAATCGTCATTAAGTAAAATTCGTACTATAAAAATGCGAAAGTGTGTTTGTATGTTTCTTGGTTTATCCTTCTTTCACGCAGCAACGGAGCAACAGATCGACTTGATTTTTGGAATAGATATAGTTTATGGACCCGAGAGAAACATAAGGTATATTTTATCTTGGAAAAATATACAGTTCCTGTAGAAATACAGGTGAAACCACGCGCAGAAGCTTGTAGGTGTATAATTTCTCTGTAACTTTTGTAGCCAAACTTGAAAGGAAACCTTCAAACCAACATCAGAAATCCATCATAATTTAGTTTTACTTACCAGTCATCTGTCAGACATGGCCCATTCTCCGAGCCAGCTTACGACTTACAGTCGAGTTAATTGTTTTAACAAATATATTGACAACACCCACTCATGTCAGATGCTGGTGTCGAGATGACCGCAGCAGGTTTATTATTTCATTTAATTTTCTGGCTGCTATCTGAAGCTGTTATCGGCAGTTTACGTATTACTTATGACAGTAGTGTGCGGTGCAGATAAAGAAGAACGATTTTTGATTTGTTCATCGCTTGTTTTGTATTGTTAAATCTTTGGAAGAGTTACATCTGGAAAAAATATATTTTGGGATTTTTTTTAAACTGATGATAGATGCGTCTACAAACTGATTATTAGAACGATGACGGAGAGGACTTTGCCCAGCAGTGGGACACATTGAGTATTGTACCGGGTAATCTCCGACACGGATGGAACGATTTTGACGAGACTCACTGGCAGATAGCTGATGTTATAAGCAGTAACTTAGGCTACGTGGACGAAGCCGCGGGGCACATCTAGTATATTATATAATGTGAGTAATTTACAGGATTAATTCCGCAATAAAGATGGCCTAAGTTATGCCTAATGGCCTAGTTATAGCCTATACTGAATTTAACCAAACGTAACGCGCGACGCTGGACAACGAAACCTGGGTTTCGTTTTCCAGCGTCTTTTCGTTAATTGTGTTAGTTTGTTATAAAATAAAAAAACTTTCTTGAGTTCGCAACGATGGACTGTAAAACCAAGTCAGTTATTAACCCTTTACAACGCGGAACTTAAAAAGTTAGTCAATTATTAGTAAACAACGGTTACTTACTCCTGACGCCGAACTGCAATATCCCTTGTCAGTATGGTTAGTGACGCGACGTTTTTCAGCATGAACCGAACTCAAGCCGACCTTTGACACGTGTGTCGCCTCTACACAAGGAATCATCAGGATCTCGCCGAACGCTGGAACGAGAGAACAGCTTTCGGCGAGTCAACGTCCTTATAAATTTGATGCGGTTGCACGTAAAAATGTGTTAAACATCTTGAGGTTCAGACTGCCGTTATGGATACAAAGAGATCCAGGTCGTTCCCTGAGATACTGCACAATTAATTAGAAGACACGTCTCCAAGACAAAATAATTTGTGCCCTTTCGAAATGTATTGATTGAACGACTCTCGTCCAAAATATTAATCGTTATGAAATCAGGAATGCATCTCTGACAGTAAATGATGTGTTTACATTTTTGAATGTCGAATATATACAGTTGTTGTTTTTCGAACCGAATGGTCTTATGCGTGACGATGGCAAAAGGCCTGACGGAATGACGCTCGTTCCTTGGAAATTGGGCCGGCCCCTAATGTGGGAAGCTACTTGTGTCGACACTTTGGCACCGCCTCGTATTTCTTAGACACAAATTAGAGCTGGTGCCGCGGCTTCTTCGGCTCAGCGACTCAAGTGGCGCAAATATGCTAATCTCGGGAGAGGTTACATATTTGACCCGTTTGGGCATTGGGTCCGTGGGGACCGGGAGCTCATACTATTTTCAAATTTTTGTCAGAGCGTTTGTTGCGAAGCGTAACCAAAATGCTGGTAGGTACTAATTTGGCTCAACAGATCAACATTACGGTTCAACGAGGCAATGCTGCCAGCATGCTGGATACATCTCCAACTGCTAAAGGGCTAGAACATTTGGATTATGTATATGCCTACAATCTACATGGCTTGTAGATTATCCAATAGCTTTGTAGCTAGGTTAGATGTAGCGCTTCTTTATGTATTAGCTAGTTAACTATGACATCAAATAGCGCGTTGAAAAGAAATGTTTTTGTAAAAAACTATAAGATACCAATTGATAGCAGCTTCTTTTATATATAAAACAAAATTTTTAGAACAAAAACTAAAATAATTTTGGTTACAATTGTCAAGTTTGAAAACTTAAAAAAGTTTTTGAGGTGCCTTCATAGTTAATTGTATGAAATAATAATAAAATAAATAAATAAACTAATAATTAGTACGTACTTACACAAAAATGTTATGTTTAGAACACGTAATGTAGGCAGGTATCTTTGCTATGGCATGTGCCTTTGCCTCATTAAATGAGCATTTTTTTATGTTTCAGGTTTCAAGTTTCATCAAAAGCAAAAAATCCCCAAAATTTCATCGCGCCAAATACTTAAGTGGGACCAATTCGCCAGTGTAAATCATCGCACCGCTCCGGGCGAGACAATTCGCTGTACGGAGATGGTTCTGGCAATGCCAGCTGCTTGGCCGAATCAATCACTCCTTAACACAAATCATTGGCATTTCCTCCTACCAGACCAGCGGCAGCAGCGGCGCCGAAACCGATATGTTTATCGACTTGACAATGACTTATTTCACATAATAAGGTAGAAATTTAAAGGTTACGCTCAAATTATATTGTGATTTATGATTCCCAATTTTCCCGTCGGATCGTGAATTTGGGTGCTCGGGCGGATGTGCGAGCGATTTCATTTAACCTCGTGGGTAAAGCCCTTTGTCGAAATTTTCTTAATCGATCAGCTTCTTGAAATCCCTGACACGAGTCGTGATCGATAAATCACGACTCTCTTTTCGCAAGAATGTTAACTGGCCTTATTTTGAAAAATCCCACGCAGCTGCAAGCTCAAAAACAGATACACATTAACTTTAAGATCCCGAAACCTTGTCTACTAAACGGAACACAGCGAGGGTTGTCAAATAGGAACAACAAGATACAAAGCGAGAACACGTTCCTTAGCGGGGTCGGTACAAGGCACTAATGACTTGGCGAAACCGCGGAGCTCCTTCCAAAATTAAACAACGTAAAAAAGCGGGCAAACGATCGATCACCGCTGGCTTCAAACAAAACAGAAAAACTCCACGTGAAAGGATGCATGGAACAAATTAAAAGCTCAGCGTGAGGCTGCGTCCACGGGCCGGTCCACGAGAGGGCAAATATTAAAGCTGTCAGTTTTGTGTAATTTGAAGGCTCGTTTTCGAGTTATAACTTATGTTATTGAATGTTTTCGGGGCATGAGTCGCGCGCCGAGCCGTGCCCTCGCCGTCGTGTGAACCCGCCTTAATGAGCTGCGAGTAAACACGAGAAAGTTTTATTTTAACAAGAATTTAGAAAATTGAAATAATATCCATACAATCAGTGCCGTTTACGACTCTCGATTACGGCTATAAATACATAATGGTAGCTCGGACACCGTCGATACTGTAATATTACTTTTATTTTGTATATACTTGCTGTCAATTTTTTACCTTTTTGTGTTTTATTGCTGGTTATATTTGTGTGTTTGGCCTTTTTATCCCGTTAAATCATTTGTATTCTTTGTAAAACTTGCTTTTTATCCATTTTTATATATATTCATATTGTAAACAAACAGCTGTCACCATTTGACAAACGCCACAATGTCAGTGCTTTTATATTCTTTTTCTGTGAAATTCTTGAGGTTGCATTGATTTGTGATCCAAACTATACTAAATTTGACTTTTAACAAAAAAAACGAAGGAGAACGCGGAGATGACAACTTGGAAAAAAGATGGGCAACTGAAAAACGAGAGAGAGAAATAAAAAGGAACTCCTGAGGGTCTATCTTGAACTAATAATCTTAAATAATAGAAACTGGAGGAATCTCAAGGTCAGTAACCTTCCTCAACTCCATATCACTGTCACCGCATAGCTCCGCCATATTACCTAGACTCTATAAATTGGCGAGTCGGACCTATAACTTGGCAAGAGGTGCTAGACGAGCTTATCATCGTTCCAGCATAGTCCTGGAAATTATCATAACTAGAAATTATCATAACTGGAAATTATCATAACTGGAAATTATCATTCGGAAATTATCACTTGGACTGGATCATCCGACATTTGGACTCCTTCTCCCTTTTTTTAAATTTACCCTTTAAGTATTTATATTATTTTCGTCTCTTTCATTTTTTTTTTAAAATTAGTTATAAATAAATTTGTATCCTTTAACCTGTTCTTTTCCTTCACCCTTAGGACCGTAGGTAGGTGAAGGCTTCCTTCTTTTAACTTGTGCGTTACACGAAAGTGTAACGTTACAGTTTGGCGCCCAATTTAACTGAACCCACGCTCTTCTTCTAAATTCTAAAATAATACTTGCACAAGTATGTACCTATTCGATTATCCTTTCGGCCTAATTAAAAACTCTTTTGCTTTTCATTACTTCATACATTACACTAAACGTGTTACACTTTTACAGTACACTTACAACTCACTATACTACAACCCACACACATGCACCACTTACTGATTGCCCTTGTGCAATCTACATCCATTTTTCTCTTGGAAGTGTTTTTAAAACCATTCGTGGTCACTGACAAGACGGGATTTGGAAGACTATACGACGTGCTACAGGAGAATATCCTCGTAGTATACGTCCATGCAGGTTTCAAGCTACGATAAAGTGTACTTCTAGGCTTCCGAAGCCGACTCTGAAGTACACCTAAGTACTTGCAACTGAAGACTTTACAATCATACCACTTCATTACTAAACCTTTTCTTTTTCACTTCTTTAATTGATAAAGCTTTCACCTCTTACTTTATTCTAAGGATCCAAGGGTATGAAGGGAAATTAGCATTTTTTTTTAAAATCTGTCTGTTTTCTATTTCTATTTCTCTAACTTGTAAATTTTGTATATTCTGTAAATCTAATTTATTATTTGACTTCACAAGGAACTAGACTCTTTCGGCTTATTTTTTTTTACATATTATTATTTTAGTCATTACTTGTATATTCTCCTTACTTTACTTTTCTAAGCACACGTTGCACTAAACCTCTTTCTCAATTTGAGAAATCTTAATCTTAATGGCCTTGAGCCTGAGGATTATTCCTCTATGAGCGGTACACAACTCGATAAATAAGCCATTGTGTCTTGTAAATTCTAACTTGAACTTTGTAAATACTTTAACGGGTTTTCGAAAAGGTGCGGGTAACGACACCTAATTAAAAAAATAAGCCTTCGTTATATTTAATGAATATTTCCTTGTGGAGTGTGCGTCATTGATCTCGTAGTAGTCGTGAACCATATCCCCTTCCTCTGATAGTATGAGTGCTTGATTGATTTCGGATGATGATGGACGTACGATGTATGTTTGTGTCAAGGTTTTATTCCTAACCTCAAAATTTTTAATGGAGTTAAAAATTTTCTGGGGTTGTGGGGGAAATGTAATATTACTTTTATTTTGTATATACTTGCTGTCAATTTTTTACCTTTTTGTGTTTTATTGCTGGTTATATTTGTGTGTTTGGCCTTTTTATCCCGTTAAATCATTTGTATTCTTTGTAAAACTTGCTTTTTATCCATTTTTATATATATTCATATTGTAAACAAACAGCTGTCACCATTTGACAAACGCCACAATGTCAGTGCTTTTATATTCTTTTTCTGTGAAATTCTTGAGGTTGCATTGATTTGTGATCCAAACTATACTAAATTTGACTTTTAACAAAAAAAAACGAAGGAGAACGCGGAGATGACAACTTGGAAAAAAGATGGGCAACTGAAAAACGAGAGAGAGAAATAAAAAGGAACTCCTGAGGGTCTATCTTGAACTAATAATCTTAAATAATAGAAACTGGAGGAATCTCAAGGTCAGTAACCTTCCTCAACTCCATATCACTGTCACCGCATAGCTCCGCCATATTACCTAGACTCTATAAATTGGCGAGTCGGACCTATAACTTGGCAAGAGGTGCTAGACGAGCTTATCATCGTTCCAGCATAGTCCTGGAAATTATCATAACTAGAAATTATCATAACTGGAAATTATCATAACTGGAAATTATCATTCGGAAATTATCACTTGGACTGGATCATCCGACATTTGGACTCCTTCTCCCTTTTTTTAAATTTACCCTTTAAGTATTTATATTATTTTCGTCTCTTTCATTTTTTTTTTAAAATTAGTTATAAATAAATTTGTATCCTTTAACCTGTTCTTTTCCTTCACCCTTAGGACCGTAGGTAGGTGAAGGCTTCCTTCTTTTAACTTGTGCGTTACACGAAAGTGTAACGTTACAATACCCAATCCGTACTTATACATCCGTGGCACTAGCTGAGAACGGCGTAACGCAATAAAACGGCCGTTGGAACGAGCTGCCATATTCTAAAATACCAGCCGTCCGATAAAACCGTTGAAGCCGCCAGTAAAGTGTTGGAAGTTATCGTCGAAGCGCCGACGACTCCATTACTGGAGACGGCGCTAATAGGCGCTGCCGCTCATTTTGCCAACTGGCCGCAATTATAGGACGAGTATATTCGGAGTAGGGCGATAGTGGCGTCAGGTGATGCACTTCGCTCGATCACTTTTTCTGTACCAAGGCAATAAAATACCGCGTTGTCACGCACTAAATGCCTCGAGTGGGCGCTCTCGAGGCGTCGGCCAAAAGAAACAAACATCTGACAAAAACGCACCATCACGCACCCACAAAATTATTTTAGCCTTGTAACACGTGTCAGGTTTCAATTTTACTAACGTCGAAATTAACAGTGGGCGTAAACAGATTATTGATATTGTAGACGATAAAAAAGTAATCGATGATCGCATGGAGCGCTCTCTTATTGTGTAGAAAAAAGTTCTATTGTTAAGTGTTTAGACTTTTTTCTTGTCGAAATTAAATGGACGCACGAGTTTTGACAAAAAGCGTGGTTCATCAATCAGAGATGGTTTTATTGGCTCACAATGGACTGGCTCGCAATCGCCGCGTGTAATCAGACGGTTCCGGGAATATAGTGCTATTTTTCAAGGTTTTAAATGAGGCCATTTTAGTGAAGTTTGGATTACATTGAACGCAGTAGAGATGCTATCGGACTTAAAAATTGGGGCTATTGAGAAGATTTTTTAAGGTAATCATATAGATTACAATCATGACTAGGAATATAATAAACGAATCAGTTAAAAATACTTTTTGATGGTTTTATTTATGAATTTTTGTAATCATTTTGTAGGAATATTATGCTCCCAATACTCAATAAATTAACTGTTACAGCAAATATGTAATGTAGCAATTAATGTGTATTTTTATCAGTGTGGTGTTTGAGCATTATTTAGTGCTCAACACAGTTAATCATTTATGCTTACCAAATTAAAAAGAAAGCGCTTCGTGCGTAAAGATGAGAATTTACCATGCATAATGCTTTGCCATTGATCTGGTTGTCTGATGAGATATTGGTGAAATCTTAAAGTTATCATTTACTGTTATCACTGGTGGTATAGTGATAAAATACTAACTAATCAAGGTCAAAATAAAAGTTTTGGTCAATTCAACTTTAGTTCAGCTTATTGTTACTAAAATATAGTACTGTCATAAAATGGTAACTGATTAAAAGTAAATTAGATAAAAAATTTATAGCAAATAAACGGATTTTAACTAAAATTAGACAAAAAGGTTCATAAGACAAAAAGGCTTTTCATATCGTTTATTTAACACACAAAAAAACAATATTTGATCACAGTAAATACCCAATTCATAAGTAAATGAAACGGCAAAATTTTTCACCACAATGCAACCCTCTAATTGTGCACTAATCACAGGTTTGACACCCTCCCACCTCTGCTTGTTTAACTTTCCTCTATCGAAAAATCTTACAGCCCACCCATTGCTGTTTTTACAGTGAACATACCATACAACTACTCTTTAATAGGTAGTAATGGACTCTGCCTTTGGGTTGTTTATCGGGTATTTTGAGTATAGCCTCAGGGTGCGTTGAAGGCGAAGCTAATACGGGATTGTGGGGAAGAAAGGTGGTAATTACAGCAAATGTGCCGCATTTCTGTTGACAATGGCAGCTTTTGTTATTCTTTGGAACTTAGATGTAGAGAAGATGAGCTTTGAGTAGATGTTTAACTACTTCGGCTATATCTTACTTTATTGTTACTTGGGAAGACTTACAGCAATCGTAAGCAGCTGGTATACTTCGGCATCAAACAAATGTGCGACAATATTTGCACTTAATATTAATAGTGTACCTATAGTGTGTATTAGTATTTACTTTTGTAGGGAGGACTAACTCTTCTGCGAGTGTCTGTCTGGGTTAGTACCACCGCTTTGCTTCGGTCCGTCTGGGTTAGTACCACCGCTTTGCTCGTGAAGTCTGCCGCCAAGCAGTAGTGTGCAAGCATTACTGTGTTCCGGTTTGATGAGCAAAGTAGCCAGTGAAATTACTGGGCTTATGAGATATATCTAATGTCTCAAGGTAACGAGCGCACTGCAGTGCCACGCAGGCCTTTGTGTTTCAAAGTTCTGAGTGGCACTGCAATTGTTATGGGTTATTTTGATTACCATCAGACAAACGACTAACTCGTCTCGTCACCAAAAAAAAGTATATTTGATTTGTTACTAAATCTTCACTATTATGCTTCTTGGAGACAGAAATAAAAGCAAACTTATGGTAGCTCCAAGTTTTTACATCTTTCGTCACGCAGACAAAAGGATCATTAATCAATTTATGTTAGCATTAGCTAGTAGGTACACCTATTTAAAAGTTTATTTAGATGACAATCGTTCCACCTATCAATTACTCACAATTATATCCCACCCACACACTCGCATCACGTTGACACCCACCCACACGTCGGCAGGATGTACGCCCACGGCCGTGGAGACTGGAGACAAAGCCACGTTATTTGCATATAGCGAGGGGTGTGGCTGGTTAATCTTGCGCTGGCGCAGGATGAGGGATGTGTTGAGGGAGTGTCAAGGATGTTAAAAGGGTTAAAATTAACGACGTTGTCTAAACTAGGATTCTACAGTCTCCGGAGAGGATGAAATGCTGGTTGGTTATCTGAAAAAGTTGCAGGAACCACAGTTTGGTCACTTGGCCATTTGTCCTGAAGCCAAAGATTGTGTAGATTTAGCTCAGTGCTTCTGAATTAAAATTATTTATTCACCTTAATATTAATTTTATTCCACATTACAGGCTTTTGTTTGAGCACTATCTCGCCTGGTGGTACGAGACGATCGTCGATTTGTAAGAGAGAGATCTTATGAGTTATGGCATAAAAAAAGAACAAAATACAATAATCATTTATTACATACATAATTACATATAAATTGATTATACATTTAAACGTAGAGTTATAACTTATTTTAAATTACCAGCCTAACCTGATCTCTCTTGAATAATAATAATAATACGCGTTTTCAAAGTTAGATATTACAATATGAAAAAAGAGTCGCATATATAATTATACAGTAAGCGAAGCTTCCAATCAAGTCTCTTGAAGTCTCTTCTATGATAGACTGCCTATAACCATGACTTACACGTGCATAAAATATAATAAATACACAAATACATCTACATAAAAAATAATAAGATCAGTAGGTATAGTTGGACCGGCAGTTCTAACTACATCAGTAAGTGGAATAAATAAGTAGAAAGTTTACTTGAGTTTTAAAGAAAAGAGTGATTGAACGCGTCATGATGGTGACCTAAAGGCATTCCACCTATATTTCCTGTATATACAGGCATACAGCCTAGTAAGTAAATACATAAATAATAATTTCAAACAATGTCTTTGTTAATTCAGCCCTGAATTTATCCATCATAACTATCATTATTTGTACATATTTTTATTCGAATAAAGACAATTGCATGAATGAGTCTACAAACATTCATCCAATTTCGATCTAGTATCAAAGTCATGAATGGTCAACTTCATGAATGGAACATATGAAAGGATTGACGCATTCAACTTGCATCAAATCATTGAAACATTACCTCTTAAAGATTAAATAATTCTTAATTTGAACTTTATTGCAATTGAAATAGAAGTTACAGATCCTGGCTTTGCAGATTTGGTTGAAGACGGTAATAGTGTTATTGGTCATGGTATTGACGCAAAAGAAAATAGGTTCTAAGATGCTTATAATAAGAGTCACAGTAGAAGTAGATATTTGAATAATGCAAGTCATCTAAATGTGTACTCAATAGTTAAGATGGTGTTAGATAATACGGGTACAATAATGGTGTTGCTCGAACAGATTATAGATGTATTGATTGTAGGATTTTAATAAGAAAATATTGATCGAGGTTTTGATATAAGATCAACGATACTTCATCCTAAGTTGTGATCATAATAATTTAGAATGAAGATTCTTTGAAATAATTTATTCGGTATTTTTAAAACATTCAAGGATTATATTGTACTCGTAGTTGTCCCTGTGCCAAATATAACAGTGATATTATTTTTAACGCGCATTATTTCTTTATTGACTAGATTTTTATTTATCTAGCAGTAACTACGAGTAAAATTAAAAATTAGGTACAGCCTTATTTAGTTTTTCAGGATAAATGTTGTGTTTTGTCAAAATACGATCTAGCTTCCATTATAAAAACAGACATAGAAGCGGAACTCACAGCGAAAGACATAGAAGCGTAACTCACAGCTAAGACACAGAAGTGTAACTCACAGTGTAAGATACAGCAGCATACCTCACAGCGTAAGACACAGAAGTGTAACTCACAGCGTAAGATACAGAAGCATACCTCACAGCGTAAGACATAGAAGCGTAACTCACAGCGTAAGACACAGAAACGTAACTCATAGTGTAAGACACAGAAGCGTAACTCACAGCGTAAGACACAGAAGCGTAACTCACAGCGTAAGACTTAGAACCGTAACTCAATTGCTCAAGTTCCACCTCCTAACCTAGCACCACAGGATTCTTAACGCGCACCATCATAACTAAACCTTTGATACGACAGTACTCACTCTCGCCCATTGTTCCATCATTGACGCCCAATTTGGCTGTCCACACAATTCATTCATATCGGGCATATTGAAAGGGTGTTTATTACTTAAATTAAAGGGCCATTACGATCGCTCGTGCTCTCCGTCCGGAGATCTTTGTTCGGGACAATGAGTCGTCTTGTGGGGCCGTCTTTTTGCCTTAGCGTTTTGTTTCTTGGGACATGCACGAATCAACGCCCCGGCGAGGAATACGTGACACACACTCTATACAGATATGACTCAGACTGTCTCGATTTCTTTTCGGTTTCGTCTTAATAGGGTCTTAATGTTTGCTTTTGTTTTTGTTGGAAGCAGCGTTGGTTCTGTTGATAGGAACGCGAGCTCATTTTTTAGCGTTGAATAAAAATAGCCATTGATTGTAACGTACAATATATTCAAAATAATATTCTAAATGTACAAAACTGCTTATTTTGTAATAGACGAAAGCTTTTCTACGGTCCGTCTATTATATTTAATAAGAATTGCACATACGGATATATGTAGAGGCGACACTGGGAGAAAACGAGAGTCGTAAAGTTTGCATGAAGAGACGAAACGGCACGCAGGACACAAGAACTAATATTATCACAATAAAAAAATACTACACAATCCGAAAGCTTATTATCACCAAATATTTCAAGCAATAAATTTCACTAGAAGTGATCGCAAACGAAGTTGACGGACTATAAACAAACTTGTTGCTTTACTCTTTGCCGTAGTAGTAAAAACATTTTTTAGCAGTATCTCAATTTAAATTTAGAATTACACAAAATTTCAAATTCTCACGCAGACAGCAAAGTTATCAACCTCATAACAATTCCTTGCTTAGGCTACGTTGTGAGGTCGCTGCGCAGGCGCACCTCAGCGGAACAAAGACGTTTAATTGTCGGTTATCCCGCAGATAAATCCCGCAACCACTCATTACGGATATCGATCCGTTGTTAATTGAAACTTTGCCCTTTTTGCCTTCGAACCCGGCATTAAGATACCTTCCTTGTATGGAATACTGTAAGGCAGGTATGTGGCAAGGATGAAGAAACGAATTTCTTCACGTGATATCCTCAAGGCGTTTTGAAGGTTTGTTTCTGAGTATACCTATGTGATTAAACAAAAACTGTTAACCTACTCTTTATTGTTTTTTTTTTAAAATACTTTTAAATTTACCTGATGGTAAGCATAATGCAAAATTGCAGTGCCATTCAGAACTTTGAAAAAAGAAAGAAAGATAGAATAAAAATACATTTATTACAGGACATCACACATCATAACAGTTTTAACAAATACAATAAATAAAAAGTAAGGAACAAACAAGTAGGTAAACTAAAAACGCCATGTTGCGTGATGCCATGAGAAAGGCTCCAAGTCAGCATGCAATTAAATGCCAAGGACCTTAGGTAATAACTGATTTTCAGTCGGAACCTATACCATTGACATCACGAATCTCTGGACAGTACTTATTGTATTTATTATCTACTAGCTGCTTCCCGCGGTTTCACCCGCGCGGAGATATTTCATTTCATGGTTAATATTTTTTGCGTGGAACCCGAATTCTTTTTCTAAAAGTAGCCTAAGTTACTCTTCATAACATCAGCTATCAGCCAGTGAAAGTCGCGTCCAAATCGGCCCAGCCCTTTCGGAGATTACTCGGAACAAACAGACAGACAGACAAAAATTTTATAAATGGTTGTTTTGTTACAGGTAGGTACCGTATATACTTTCATATGCATTTGATAAAAAGCTGGTATTTTGATATTACAAACAGACACTTAGATTTTGTTTATTTTTGTATAAATAATATATAATACCTATAACAGAAATACAATTTTTTTTTAATTTTATTCTGTTTGTATTTCTGTTTGTTCCGACTAATCTACAAAACGGCTGGAACGATTTTGACGGGACTTTCACTGACAGATCGCTGATGTTATAAGGAGTAACTTAGGCTACGTGAAGGAAGCTGCGGGGCTCAGCTAGTCATTAATATATTTCTAATTATTCCATCCAGCCTCTTTCAGCATCACTTACCAGCAGCGGTCGAGCGCCATCGACTATAGAAAGCAAAAACGCGTCCAAACCGTCATATATCTCACCTCACACCGAATCGGACATTGATTTATACGCGCTTTATTTGATTCGATTGTATCATCAGAACGTCATAAATCGAGTTCCCCCTACTCGGTACACCGAGGAAATATATCGATATACGAGTGGAGTTTTTCCTGATGTCATTATGTCCATGTATAGGTGATAACTGAATCCGGAGGGTGTAGATTAAGGAAGCTGGAGTAGTTTTGTTTTCCTGTTGGATGATATCTCGATCGGATTGATAGTGCCGGTGTGACGGACACGGATTTATGTTGCAGTGTTGTTGACTTTGATGAGTGGAGATTAGTTCTGTTGTTGATATCTTTCGGTTTAGTTCGGAGTTATTTTACTACTTTTTCATCTTTGTCAACTTTAAAGAATATCGGTATCATGTCCTGACAATGCCAATCTATTAAGTATGTCTTTGCTGTAATTATTTCCAATAATATGTTAAATATCATTATATTTAGGACCATTGTCCTGATTTTTAATTATGCTATTTTTAATTGTTTTCACTGAAATAATTTTTTTCTAGCGTTTATTTTGCAGCGTTTTTTAATAGACAAAAAATATCAGCGTCATTTATGACACATGTTTTTGAAACATGACTATAGAATTATACTATTATCTATTCTGTGTTTATGGCAAAAATGTAAGATTGTTTTAAAGGTGCTTTTACCAAGAATCGATCTCGCCTCCTAATAAACTTCTGACAAACTACATCCCCGAACCATTTCATTTTTTAACAGCCACCACCGATCACTGTCGCGTCCCCTCCGATGTTGTCCAACGGCCCCAGTTCGGGGTACAACCGCATTTTTTCCCGTCCAAATAAATTAATACAGCCGTCTTGGGCCTCTTCGAACACTTGTCAAATTAATTTGTTCTTGCAAGACGATTTGTCTGCCGCCCTTCGGTCGAAAAAAGTTTGGCATCGTTTGTCGATTAGTTTGGGGCAGCCCTAGCTCCAGTGGTATAGTGAAAATATTGCGTAACGTGATCCTAATTGAGCGTTGACTAGCGCTGTTCAATTAAGCATTTGAAACGGTACTACCATAAATAAATGTTTGCTCTTCACAGAATATGCTTTCGACCACAACTTCACCTGGTCATAAATAATGATGTGGTTGAGGGTGATAAATAAGCTAAATCTAGAATAAGCACTTGCTCTCAGCGATTGTCGGAACGAGGGTAGTATTTAGTCGAGCACTAGAATAACTAACTACCAGATTGCCTACCAAATCACCACTTCAAAGTCGACATCTTCCGAATTCCCAATTCGACTACAGCCTTTTGACAATTCCCAAATCAAATTAGCCCCAGATATAATTACTCCAGATAGATCTCGGATGTAAACTCAAGCAAAAACTTTTTATAGGTAATAAAATAAAGAGGCGGTCGTCACGCACGCCGCGCTCGCGACCATTACCGCGCCGCGGCCGAAATTAAAGTGCGCTTTTTTGAAAGCGGCAATCTCCTCGGTCACACTCGATAAAACCGCTGCGTGCCGATTGCTGCCGCTCCCGGACTACGTGGATCTCCGCTAGGGTGGCGACAGGCGCGGCGGTGACGACGCGGCAGGAAAACGCCACCCACGACCCACAGTCAAGAGACTTGAAGGGGATGGCTTCTGCAGAAAACAGTTTCTAAATAAAATCAGTAAATAAAATCAGTAAGACTAACTCTTCTGCGAATGTCTGTATGGGTTGGTAACACCACTTTGCTCGTGAAGTCTGCCGACAAGCAGTAAAGTGCAAGCATAACTGTGTTTCATTTGATGAGTAAAGCAGTCAGTGAAATTACTGAGCTTATATGAGACTCAATACCTAATGCTTCAGGGTAACGAGCGCACTGCAGTGCCGCGCAGGCCTTTGTGTTTCTGAGTGGAATTGTATTTGTTATGGGCTGGCGTTATGCGTACTATTAGACAAACGACCATCTCAAAAAAATCATAGTATGCCTTTTGGGCACCTCTTTGTACTGATAAGTTATATTATACAGGACTTACGAGGTCAAAAATGCAGAAGGTGCAGCTTTGTTCACATAATATGACCTTTAACACCCTTTCTCAAGACGTAGTATTTCAAGCCTATATTTTTGTAACAAATTTGTGATGTCATAGACATAGGACAAATCCCTTCCATACAGAAAGATTTCTAAAAAGTAATCACTAAAAAACAATAAAAAATATGTTGTATTAGTTACATAATTCCTAGCAAAGTTTCACAACTCTCGCACATTTGCCCTGTCGTTACAGCAAGGTCTTCCTGCGAGTAATAACAGCTGTATCTGCGATCAGCCTTGTAGCAGTCTGTACTGGCACTAAAACAGCCAGCTCGGAGTCTCTGCTGGTTCACAATTAGCCTCGCTAATAGCTTCAGGAGTTATCTTCAGAAGATGTTTCGGATGTCGATTGTGAGGGTGTGTTCGAAGGTGGTGAACGTACTGAGCCCATCACAATAGGACTGAACTGAATATTGCTTTTAAGCAGTTGTTGTTTTCGAATGTGGTGGGTTTAATTAATTTCTTTGTTTATCTCTACAAATAAATAAAATTGAAGTCTCTATTTGTAATATCAAAATAATAGCTTATTACTATATTAAAGTATATACGGATTACGGTACCTATAACATAAAACACAATTTTTAAAATTTTAGTCTCTGTGTCTGTCTGTTTGTTTTTTCCGGGTAATCTTCGAAATGGCTGGACCGATTTTGATGGTAATTTTACTGGCAGATAGCTGATGTTATAAGGAGTAACTTAGCCTACTTTTATTTTAGAAAATGAGTTGGGTTTCCGCGTAAAATAATAAATTCCATGCAATCCAATATCTCCGCGCGGGTGAAACCGCGGGCAGCAGCTAGTCATGAATAAAAAGAAACAAAAAGGATAGATACTCAAAATATTTAAAAGTTTGCAACTAAATGTGCACAGGGAGCACCGCACCGACCGATATGACGCGCCTGTCACGGGGCCGTGTCACGTCACCTGTCACTGCCAACCGGCGACGCAGATTGGTTTGACAACGCACACACTGACTTGTATCAGTGCACACAACACACATAACATGAGGATTTAGGGACATTTGATGAAAATAAAATGTTGTGGTATAAGTGTTGTGGTCTATTTGTATAAAATAATCTATGAAACCTTATGAATATGCATATGTTTACAACGCCTATTCACAAAAAGTATTATAAATAGAGAAGACACATTTAGATATACAGAGTATCCCAAAATACAGAGTAGCTAAGTTATGTGCTTAGTAAAACACCTTAAAATACCTCTATCTGCTAAAACAACAGCATCTGTTCACTAAAAACACATCACAGTAAACTTCCCTAACGTGTATGTAATAAATTCCCACAAACAGCATGTAGCGAACCCAAAACGTAAACGCAAAACGAGTGGGTTTGCGTTCCGCGGTGGGCCGTAACAAAACATGTTGTTTTGGGCAACTTTGCGAAGTTGCAGCCACAAACGCGACGCGCCGCGTGTGGGTTGCTGAGGTTAGAGAGTAACAATTACTGCTCTGCACGCTGTTTTCGTTTTTATTGCGCTCTGACAGATGTTGACGGAGTTTGCGAAGTTTGGATGATATGATGACGATGTTTCATTAGGAGTATTCGAGTATTGCTGTGTCTGCGTTCGAATCGTTTGTAAAACACGACGCAAGTCTGATGTACTTACACAAAAAAAGTGTATGGAGATAAATTTTTGGTTTAATTTGGTGGGGCGATGATATTGTATCCATAATGCGTTTGAATTTAGATTAAAAGAAGAAAGACTTTCGTATGTATGTATGGGAACGTGGGTGAAATCGGGGGCAGAAGGTAGTTTACTATACATACATGTATTGAGTAAAATGGTAGCTTGTGAGACAGACCAAATCATTTATATCTACAAGAATGGGAAACCTACTGTGATTTTTTGGTCTACTTTATCGCATTTACGATAGTGCTCAAACTAACGGGTCTGAATGGAAGCTGATCATAACATTATAAGCAGCTTCTTTCGATAACATGTATGTTAGTGGGAGGACTAACTCTTCTGCGAGTGTCCGTCTGGGTTGTTACCACCGCTTTGAGAGTGAAGTCTGCCGCCAAGCAGTAGTGTGCAAGCATTACTGTGTTCCGGTTTGATGAGCAGAGTAGCCAGTGAAATTACTGGGCTTATGAGACTTAATGCCTAATGTCTCAGGGTAACGAGGCACTGCAGTGCCGCGCAGGCCATTGTGTTTCAAAGTTCTGGGTGGCACTTCAATTGTTATGGGCCGGCGTTATGCTTACCATCAGGCAAACGACTAACTCGTCTCGTTACTAAATAACATAAAAAAGTATAATAACATAATAGTAAGAATACACCTACCAGAATTGCATACCTTAATCTTTGTCTATCATTTGCTCCCTTTCTCATCATTCTATGATTCCACTTATTCCAATTACAATAACTCTATAGAAGACCAATAAGAAACTCCAATATCCACCGTCAACGCCAGTTGGCTCGACAAAAACCAATATCAAAATATTAAAACCGAGCAGCCGCAATCAGGGCTGGGGTCCCTTAAACGACACTAAATTAATTAGCCACGGCCCGAATCAAGGAAACAATAACCTCAAACAGAAGGGTTCTGGCTGGAACAGGAGGTGTAGGTTACTTTCAGTGAGAATAGACTGGGTTTTAGAGATGATGGTGAATTGTGTTTTTTCTGTGGTCTTGTCCATTTTAACGTTACAGTTTACGTAATGTCTAGGTTTTATTATATCGTCAAAAAAATATTAGTATACCACATAGAGAAGATGCAACGTCATTGCACTTTTACGCTTAGTGAAGGTGCACATTGGGCCACAGAAAGCGGCCACTAACGCGATCATAAGCTGCGCAAGCATACATTTGGTATGGCACAGACTGAGTGCTCGAATGGCCGAGGCTGAGGTGGTGGCTGCGTTTATGACTCGCCTCCCAAGCACACTTGACCACAATCACTGGCTACTCGCCGCCCGCACAACATAGTGAAATAACTGAAGGAGCGCTTGGGCACAGAATGGGTTCTTGGGCGAGTAAGAGCGGCCTAAGTGCCCGAGCGTCCTCTCTGTTCTCTCTATTTTGTAGCGATGATGTATCATTCCAAGAGGCGATACTTATTTATTCTAGACTTAAAAAACCTTCAGTTATAATAATAAAGACGACTCTCACTGGTTTTTTTAAATATTATTTGGTAACGAGACGAGCTGGTCGTTTGCCTGATGGTAAGCATAACGCCGGCCCATAACAATTGCAGTGCCACCCAGAACTTTGAAACACAAAGGTCTGCGCGGCACTGCAGATCGCTCGTTACCCTGAGACATTGGGTATTAAGTCTCATAGGCCCAGTAATTTCACTGGATACTCTGCTCATCAAACCGGAACACAATAATGCTTGCACACTACTGCTTGGCGGCAGACTTCACGAGCAAAGCGGTGGTAACAACCCAGATGGACACTCGCAAAAGAGTTAGTCCTCCCACTAACATTACATGCTCTTTACAAAAGAAAGTCTTTGATTACACTATACTACACTAAAACATCTTTCTCGAAAGCACCACCAGCCTCCCATACTAGGACCGAATGCCGCAACATTTGTGTCAATATATTCAACCCTATATTGTCAACGTGAAATTAGTTGCGGGGAATATTGGGTTAGAGCTATTGTTTGAGGTTATGCATCCCTTCGAGTGTACCTAAAGAACGAAATAATTACTTACCTATGTGCAGGGTTTTAGGAAAGACAAATAATGATGGGTAAAAAGTAAAAGGGAAGATGCGTGGGCAAACCTTTTTTATGACTTTTGCAATTATTTACTACTTACCGGGTAACAAAAAATAAACCAAAACATTTTTGAAAAAAAAATCCGACGGTTTTATTACCCATCTTCTCGATCAGTTGTACACTTGGAATGGGCACCTAAAGTCAATTAACTTTCATAAGCGCCTTTCTGGGGTCCAATGTGAACCAAGAATTTTGAATTTAAGAACTTTATTTGTGATAAATATAACACAAACAGTGCTAAATTATATATGTATTGATTAGGACTCGTTCTTTTTGATTGAACAAAAAAGATAAAATTCAAGAACAATACCATTCACACCACAAAGTCAAACCAACATCGACGACGGCGTGTTGAAATCAAATTATAGATGAAATAGGGAGACGTTGCCCCCTGCACTGTCCTGCCATCCCGCGTCCCGCCACGCTGTCACGCTGTCACGCTGATGATGCCGATGATGGATGGTGACGCGACGTGATGCAACGTGATGGACGTGGTGCAGTGAGCGATCACTGATGTGTGATGTGGGATGCAGCAAGAGTGGAGATTTGTGCGTGGTGGATTTATGAGATTCTTATTGTTAACGCCGTATGACTGAATCGATTTGGCTATATTTTTTATATGATCGTTCGAAGTTCTAATTTATCGAAAAAACTGCCCGGAAAATTGGATAATTCTGGAAAAACTGAAAGTAATTTTTCTTTAAAATTTGAACTCAAGACTCAAACTTATTGAAATGTTGACAGGACAATGTCTGTCAGTCGTAAGCTCACACGTGTGTCACCTACTTAGATTTATAATAGTTATATAATATTAACATCATTATTCATAACTAGCTGACCTGCCAGACGTTGTCCTGTCAAAAGTTCAATAAGTACGAGTCTTGAGTCCAAATGTTAAAGAGTTTCATATTTTTTTTCAGTAAACTGTGAAAACACCAATCCAATTACAATAGTAAATTTCATTTGTCACAAATCTGTCGACTCTACAAAAGTAAATTAAGATCTACCCTTGTTGCAGTTTTTGAAAATGTGTACACATTACGGCTTGGATTAGAGCTAATTCACCGAATCGACTCTTAGTGGCGGATATGTAGCCCATATGGTGCGTCGTGGAGTCCCCTCTACTTTGTTGACACAAAATAGAGAACAGAAGTGACACTCGGTACTTTTTACGTGTATATCAATCTATAATAATTCACCTAATGACATTAAGATCTTGGACGGTAACAAATTTAAAAAATCATTGACTGAATGGCTTCTTACAAATTGTTTTTATAGTCTATGGAATTTTGTGACTAGAATTATTTATAAAACATTTGCACGTCTGCTTGCAGACCAAATACACTGTACCAGCAATTAATTTTAAGATCCTAATTTTCATGTATTTTGGCAAATAAATTATTTGATTTGATTGATTTATACTATTATATAACGACACAAGCGGGTCGTTTCCGTGATAGTAAGCATTACACCATAACAGTTGCAGAACTCAGAACTTTGAAACAAACTGGCTTGCGCGGCATTGCACTGCGCTCGTTACCCTGAGATATTTGGTACCAAGCCACATCAGCCCAGTAAGTTCACTAACTACTTTGCTCATAAAACCGGAACATAGTATGCATCACCCAAATCATGAAATATCAGACGATTTAACCTCCTGATAATTTACTGGCGCGGCTGATGTAGGACCACGTGACCGCTTAGCGCGTCAAGTACTAAGCGTCCCTTCTGCGGTTTCATATTTTATGGTATTGTAAAGAGAGTACATTCGATAGGTGAGCTCTAGAATTATTGGTGGATTAATAATTAATCCGCTGCTGCTCTGGAAATAAATCAATAGGGTTGTTATATTTATAACCTTTGTGTTTGCGGTCGATTTGTTTCGTTTATAGAAATTGGGAAAAATAGAAGCGTAAAAAAATATGTAAGGATATATTTTTACAACTAATTTGTTAGTTTTTTTTTTGAACTCGATAGGTTAGCTTTTTACTACTATCTAGCCTGATCTTAAACATTAACATGTATTTTAAATATTTGCACGCCTGCTTGCAGGTTGAATACTAGACTAGACTATTTGTTTGACATCTGAAATGTAAAACCCTGTATTCTTGCAAATAAATGTTTGATTTGATTTGACTATGTGGTCTAAATTGTGAATATGCTAGATTAGATTAACCTAGATTAGATCTTACTCTCAAGTGCAGTTTTCGGAACACACCCATAGGTGCTTGGTGACAAATTATCAAATCGAGGGTACTAGCTAGCCAGGCAAGTACTAGAAAATGACCTAGCATTATTTACTGTCAGGCTCCCAGGTGCGAGCCCTTTCAAAATGGCTCTAATGTCGTTTCCATACACACAACTCTCCCTCCAACTCATTGACTCGAGCACAAGTGACGTGACAAACAAATTCAAGAGCGTAAACAGCATTTCTCCACAAAAATACCAATTTATTACACGCAGTTCGTATGAATCTTACGCCAACGGAATAAGAACTACAATTAGGTAACTAGAAACGCATGTTTGTTGGTAAGTCGAAGTCAGCAGTTTTCTAAAACGACTCTTGATGATGCAGACAAAGATCTTAGAATGCAAACGGATTGGAACTGAGACCTATTAAGAGTTTTAAGTCATTAGTAGACATAATCATGGATATGAAGCAGATTCTTTTTTTTTTTTAATGTTATAACGTAACGAGACGATCTGGTCGTTTGCCTGATGGTAAGCATAACGCCGGCCCATAAAAATTGCAGTGCCACCCAGAACTTTGAAACACAAAGGCCTGCGCGGCACTGCGGTGCGCTCGTTACGCTGAGATATTAGGTATTAAGTCTCATAAGCCCAGTAATTTCACTGACTACTTTGCTCATCAAACCGGGACACAGTCATGCTTGCACACTACTGCTTGGCGGCAGACTTCACTCAGAAAGCGGTGGTAACAACCCAGACGGATACTCGCAGAAGAGTTAGTCCTCCCACTAACAACGGACACTCGCAGACAAATTCTAATGCTTTCGATGTCTGTGTTCACAAATATTGATTTTGATCAAGAAATAAAGATGTAGAAAACATATCATTATCATTTTCAAGTTGTTTTTTATGACATTCTATTAGGTTAGGACCACATTGTTACTAAGGTTCGAGAAAGAAAGCGGCCAAATGATTACCTATTCTATATTATACTCTTTCTCTATTATAACTAAAAAAGTTCCATGAAAAACACGACAGCCCTACCCAGTGTCACTAGAGATGATGTTGCTATCATGCCTGAAGAATAAACAGTGCAATTGAAGGTTATATTGCAACAGTGACTCTTCGATAATCGCCTTGACTTTAGATTGTTCAATTATTCATTTTTTTTGAAACGTATATAATATTTAATTGTTCACTTCCATTTTGAAAACATGTCATGTTGTCAGTCATTGTAGACATGCAACAAATGCCCATTCTGCATTCTTTTGCATGGATTTTACAGTTTACACATTCATGTATCTACTTCCTCTTGTACATCGCCAGTTAGACCTACAATTAGGTGCTGTTTATGACCACAGTTGGGAATGTCAGGCAGGATAACAATACCCCATACATCAAAATCGGTTCAGGCATTTAAAAATTATAATAATAATAATAGTAATAAATGTTTGGAAAATGATGGAATAATGAAACTGTATGTATGAAAATGTATGTATGAGTTTTCATACATACATGAACCCTAGAAACATTACACTCCTTTTTTGTGCAGGCGTGTGTAAAGATCAGTTCACGGTAATATGGCCTTAAATACTTTATCATTTTATATTCAATACTACACAATGCATTTACATGTTACTATTTCAATATTTGAATGTTAAACAAACTAAAATCAAATATTTTCAACAAGCCAAACATTCGACCACGTCAAAACGCAACAATCAAACAATTTGCTTACACAAGAAACTAGTTATCCATCTCCTTTGTTGAAATAAAAATATTATATTTTTCATTTAAATCAAAAGGGGGACTTTAAATCCGTAAAAAGTTATAAGTGCCACAGCCTACAAAAGTAACGTATAGCTTTTATCCTACTTAGTTTCTTACTTGTGTTATTTAAGGGTGTATTTTAATCTGTGGCGTGTGGTTTGAACGTGTGAGTGTTTGGGGACAAGCGTGACGAAATTGTGTGCTGGGGGTAGTTGTGATGCAACCCTTCTGTATTCAACACGATCTGCGGCCAGTGAGGGATGTTGAAATATCGACACACGGATATTTTGATACTTGCAGGCAAATGTTTTTTGTTTGCTTCAGAAAAATACTTTTACTAATAATTGAAAATTACATTCACGGCAATGTAATTACTTATTATTTTACTATTAAAATTTTCGTGAGTATCGCACATTATTAATTGTTAAACAACCGGCTATAACTCACGTCATTTGTCGATATTGTCGACCTAGGTTTCGAGCGTATCCGACGCTCTTCCTCAGGGAGTGCACGCGGCGAGATCGCAACGACCACTGCTTACTTATTATTTATTATTATTACCAGCTTTTATTTAACTTGCAATGTTTGTAAGTATGTATATGTTCTTGCAAGCTAAATTTGACCCACTTCTCAGTGTTCGATTGAGCCGAAATTTGACATATATATGTAAATTGGATGTCAATGCAATATGATGAGGTCACAAAGCTGGTCTGATGATGGAGCCAAAAGATGACCACGAGATTACAGTACCAATTACGTATTTTATAACAGCTTAGCGGAAAAAATATATTTTCCCACAAAAACTTGTTTTTAATTATAACATTTAAAGTCCTAAAAGGTTTACTAAATTTAGTAACGCTCTGTATGTAAATAACTGTTCGTGAATAAATAATTATGATCTCAAAATCTAAAACGTTCATATAAATTGAAACACTTAATAGTGTTTTTTTTATATAAGTAGTTTGATTTGATTAGTGTATTAGTATTTTGTGATAAATTTTTAAAAGACGTTATTAATTAATGATTTGATAAAATATTACGCTGACTGGCAGTAGCCGCTTTTTTAAACGCGAGATTAAGAAACTTGTTAATAAAAATTACATGCCTGTTTTACGTTCATGATTATACTATTTCAATTCATGTTCATACACATTATTATTTTATCTTTCGATTTGAATATTAATTTTGATTGCTATTGTTAAAATATATCAACACAATCAATTGAAAAATTAACCAACTGGCAGCTGCACTTGAGCTGCTAGCATTTATAAAAAACTATAAAGTTGCCTTGATTTATTCCATATTATGCTCATTAATGATACTACTAAATATACATTTTTGTTCAGATTATTTTTTAAACAAGTTTATATTCGCTTTAACTTAGTGCTATCCTAAAGGAATATAGTTAACATGTTAATTTATACATTCTTTTTTATATTTATAATGCACTAGCTTCTGCCCGCGGTTTTCACCCGCGTTTCCACAGGAACCGTGCATTTTTCCGACATAAAAAGTAGCCTATGTTACTCTCCGGCCCAGAAACTATATCTATGCCAAAAATCACGTCGATCTATTGCTCCGTTCCTGCGTGAAAGTAGGACAAAACGACAAACCAACAAACACACTTTCGCATTTATAATATTAGTAGGATTAAACTTACGTTGTCACGTTACGGCTATATTTCGCTTGCTCGAATTATTTCGAGGTATCCGGTAGAATAGGTCATCACGGAGCTACACGCGCGCACACCGACTGCTTGCCACATATGCACTCAATAGTACGTAATTTGGATCAATTTTAAACATAATTAAAGAAACAACTTACAAGAGAATGTGTACTGGCTGAACACGTAAAAATTCCAAAGTATCAATGCGCTAAGTCGTAGTAATGCTAACCCTATATTGCAAGCGTGAAATTCGTATAATAAATGCCTTTGTATTGCGGCGGCTTGTTGACTTCCCGACCGGAGCCGACCGCCTGCGTTGTATGCGCGCCTGGTCACTTTGTTTTATTGTAAATAGTTACAATTCGCAGGTTTTGCCGCATAATTTGACCAATATCACGTCTGTTGATAATTGACAATATGTCGAAGTTGGCATTTTGGTGAAAAACTTCGGCTATATTGCTTGGCGAGCACTGAAAATGCCTTGCTACAATTTTATGGTTATATACTACGACGTAATTCTATACTAAAAGCTCAAGTGTATTGTTGGAACAGTCGCGGTCATCGCTTCAAAAATATCGATACCTACGGGATTCGAACCCACGGCTTCTGATCATGGTGTAGGCATGCATGCCTGCATGATGAGAAGATGTGGGTTAGGACCATGGTGTAGGCTTTATAATGTGGTAAGTAACTAAAGTTTACCACATTCGCGAGCGCCCACCTCGGGCCCGCGGAAAGGAGTTTTACTTAGAATAAGGTCCACTTCAATCAGACGTATTTGTGCACCGGGGCTATTCTCTTCCGACCCCTAAAGTGCTATCGACCCTCGCCTTGGCCCGGTGACGGGCCAAGGCGAGGTACATATCGTGAAGTTTTCCGCCAAGCAGTAATGTGCAAGCATTACTGTGTTCCGGTTTGATGAGCAGAGTATCCAGTGCAATTACTGGGATTATGAGACTTAATACCTAATGTCTCAGAGTAACGAGTGCACTGCAGTGTCGCGCAGGCTTTTCTCTTTCAAAGTTCTGGGTGGCACTGCAATTGTTATGGGCCGGCGTTATGCTTACCATCAGGCAAACGACCAGCTCGTCTAGTTACAAAATAAATAAATAACACGGGGCCCTTGAGCTAGTCGACTCACACCATTTATTAAGGCTGAGCTCCTTTTGCACTTTTCTACCGTTCAGTGACGCTGTAAACGTCGGTAAAAGAAAAGCTCAGAACTAAAAAAACTAGCTTCGCGTAGTCCTCTTTCTGGACCCGATAATCGATGCCCGATAACGATAGACATTATTTTCGTTTCGCTCGCTTCATCGTTCGATTTCGAAACCTAATGAAAACGATAGAGACCAACTTACTTAAACAGTTACGAGAATAGGGGCTGAATAATAAATAATAAACAGTTCTAAAAATACTGTTATTTTTTTTGTTTTTTGATGAAAACTGATGAATAGAAAGAGTGAAGTATCTTAAGTGGTTGTTATGTCACTAATATTTGAATAATGAAAGAAA
Source organism: Crocallis elinguaria (assembly GCA_907269065.1). Classification (NCBI taxonomy): domain Eukaryota; kingdom Metazoa; phylum Arthropoda; class Insecta; order Lepidoptera; family Geometridae; genus Crocallis; species Crocallis elinguaria. Next base: position 517,176 of record OU026079.1, on the reverse strand, counting down.
TAAAGCATGTAACGAAACTCTCTCAAAATAGAAATCTAAAATTGACCAAGTGCGAGTGAAGCTTATTGTATGCAGAGTTACGATGATATAAAAAGATACGAGTGTTATTATATAGAAAATACTAAAAATTACTGGGCTAACGAGACTTGGCACCTAAGCCCTTATTCATAAACGTTCCGTAATTAACTTAATTACTAGAAAGTGTTTTGTCTCGTTTGCACGCGTAACAGCTTCCGTCAACGAGAAGTTCACAGAGCAGTTTAAAGCACAGATTATCTTATTGAGCTTTTATAAATAAGGGCGCTAATGTCTCAGACGAATCTCTTCACTCTCCTCGATAAAAGATTATGAGGCCTACTATAAAGCAGTCTTGCATGTATCCGCTATAGTTTGCTGGTAAGGTATTTATTACCACTCGCCCATCGCTACCAGCCTCAACTTGAAAATCTGTCTCGAAGCACTTGTCGGTTACTGTCCGGCATGTTCCTACTCTTGAGGGCCAGATCTAATCTACGTTTAGCATATACACCATCGTCGACAACACACCACGCGAGCCCATGGTGAAACGTATTAAAATATACAACTTATCAACCCTCCTAGGTGGTAGGACTGGCTCTTCTACAAGTGTCTGTCGGGGTGGGTACCACCGCTAAGCTCGTAAAGTCTGCCTCTAAGAAGTACGTATTGTAATTTACAAGGATTATCGCTTCAGTTTAATGAGCAAATTAGCCAGTAAAATTACAGGACATATAAGACTTAACCTGATTTCTCAGGGTAACGAGGGCACTGCAGCGCCGCGCAAGCCAAGTGTCTTAAAATTGGCGGAAAACTTTTATGTGCGTGATACTAACCTTCAGGCAAATGACCTGCTGCCTTATCAGCTAACAATCTCGTGTTCATTTTCAATACCAGACCGATTAAAACCAGCGGTCACTAGTCTTCGTGTGGAAGGAGTAGTCTAGAATTTTCGCTGGTTATTAAAGAAATAAGCTCTTACAAAACGAAAAGAAGCGAAAACTATTGACAACTTCTTCCACACGAAGACTAGTGACCGCTGGTTTTAATCGGTCTGGTATTGAAAACGAACACGAGATTGTTAGCTGATAAGGCAGCTGTTTGTCACCTTAACAGTATATTCAACCAATTGTACCCTACAATGCTGAACATCGGACTTTCCCTCAAAGGGGGGATTTTGCAATATACACCACACTTGGAAGGTGTCTTGGTGATCGCAGTAAATTATGATATTGCGCGAGTAGAATGTTGCTGCCCATTCCCTAGATATTCCCTTAGTCGGCTCTAACGACATCCACAGGAAGAGATAATGGTAATATTCTTAATCGAGCCCACTTAGCCAATAACTTAATAGTATACAAAACTGAAAACACAATTTCATAGCTTTCAATTTAAGCATACTTTATAGGTACTATTTAATGACGAGACGAGCTGGTCGTTTGTCTGATGGTAAGCATAATACCGGCCCATAACAATTGCAGTGTCACTCAGAACTTTGAAACACCTGCGCGGCACTGCAGTGCGCTCGTTTCCCTGAGACATTAGATATTAAGTCTCATAAGCCCAGTAATTTCACTGGCTACTTTGTTCATCAAACCGGAACACAGTAATGCTTGACAATTGCTACATGGCGGCAGACTTCACGACGGCGGTACAAACCCAGACAGACAAATACAACAGAAGAGATAGTCATACCACTATAATTATCACTACATAAGTGTTCCATTTGAACTCTTCGAATATTGAACCCTAAAAAATAATTCCAAAAATAGACGTTATCTAAACTAAGTTCTTCATAACGTATTTTTACGGTTATACATGTTCTATGCAGATTTTTGCAGATCAAACCGCTTTTGCTTTTTAATCTAGATTTTAGGAATAGATAACATAAAGTAGTGGCCATTTAAGATAAAAATACAATCTATTGGAAAGCTGAACAAGATAAAAATTACAATATGTTACTGCTTAAAACAAATGTAAAGGATGTTATGCTAAACACCAACTATAGCTATTTTAAAAGCGTCACTATCAACTCAATAAGAGTTTTGATATACCTAGACTGTAACCTGTATATCTACCGTTTGGAAATACAAATTTAACATCCAAAATGATTTATTTACATTGGCCCCAAGGGAGCATCCATGAAAGTTATCCAATAGTATAAAAAAGCTTAGAACAAATACTGGTTCTCAAAAGTGACACGATGGCAGGTGTTTACGGATTTGCATCTTGAGAGATGAACTAGTATTGTGCTTATTATACCCGAAAAAAAACTGTACGTTTTTCTATGGAAATACATGTACAGTAGTTGTCATCCCGGCAAAACGCCCTGTTCTAGCGAGAAAACGTGTGAAACTGTCTGCCATTTTAGTCCGTTTCGTCGCAGTGCAAAATAAGTTAAAAAAATACGTCTAAATTTCTGTCTAGAAAATAAATTGATATAATATCATGCAAGACGTGCAATTTAATTTAAAATTAATAAAAAGCTTCCTAAGCATGTATTATTAATATTGAATTTAAATTATGTATATTTATAGAAAAAGATTTTTACGAAGATTCTAGTTTTATTCAGATCAGACTGCATTTGTTTAAATTTAAATCCAAATTTCTGAACCAAGTAAGTGCCTTCCGGGTCAAGTGATATAACTCTAAAATCGGCTATTTTATAAGAGAAAAACATTCGCTATAAATGTGGCGGAAGCGTAACCATTTGCAAACTGTCTAGGTACATCCACCTTACTTCCATTTTTTATATTATAAGATAAGATACATTTTATTTGTATTAAACATGAACATTATGCCCACTTAAAATGATGTATGTAGGTACATTGGCGTTACAATAATGGGTTATAATCCATACTATCCCATACTATAATATTATAAATGCGAAAGTGTGTTTGTTGGTTTGTTTATTTGTTGGTTTGTCCTTCTTTCACTCAGTAACGAAGCAACAGATCGACGTGATTTTTGGCATAGATATAGTTTATGGACCGGAGAGTAACATAGGCTACTTTTTATCCTGGAAAATGCACGGTTCCTGTGGGAACGCGGGTGAAAACCGCGGGCAGAAGTTAGTGTGACAAAAAATTGATAGTGACAGCTGTCAATAAATTGACAACTGTCAATAAAGTTTTATAATGTTGACAAGTTGATTTAATTTGACAGATCGCTTTGACGGTTCCTGTGGGAACGCGGGTGAAAACCGCGGGCAGAAGTTAGTAATATTATAATGGGGAGGCACAGACAAAGCTAATCTCAGATGGCGCCACCTCCGCTGGTGCTTGTCATTGATGTTTACTTTGAGGGTTAATGAATTAAACTAGAACCAGTAAACATGCTAGCGTCTTAAAAATCATTAGATTTGAAATAGTCACTACATAACCTAGAAGAATAATTGGTTTCCAATAAATTTTGATGAGCGATGCTTTGATCCACATTTTCCGTTTTTTCTCGGCAGAAGGGAAACGTGTGTACCTCAATTTTACATTGAATTGCACTTTATTGCAAGGGCGATTATTTGTTTATTACTAAAATTTTATAATGAAGTTTCATAGTGAAACACGTAGTTGACTGCAAAACACTTACCGTGTTACCACAAATAAACACTTTTTGACTAGCTAGACAGTGTCTAAAGATAAACGTCAAAAATGATTATAAATGGCACAACAGAATTGTGTTACACTTATAATACATTATTTAAATCAGGATTTGTGGTTGCTCATATTTAAACAAACGACTAAGGCACGTTTAGGAGTTAAACAGCGTTTAACACAGGTTTAATGTGTATTTAATTTTTTTGTGGAAAGACCGAAAAACTTTACAAGACGACTTATATCACTTGACATAGAACGCTCCGAAATAATAACATGTAAAAATATGAAATACATGATTGTTGCATATTTATGGGCCATTAAAATAAAAAGGAAATTCAATACCATCCATTATGAAAGAAGAACAAGCTAAAAATATACTATTACACGATGTTTTGCAACAACTCCTTTCTAATATATGTTATTTGACTATATAACGTCTATTTTTAAACACGAAAGACTTATGACGATTGTTCCCAAAGAAACTATATTCCTTTAGGATATGACGTGAGAAGGTACTTTGCCTGATGCTAAGTTTCACGCCTGCTGATAACAATAATTACAGCAATGCTGATAGGACTTTCTGCACTGCATAACATATTATTATTTATTGTTATTTTTAATAATTGTTGCTTCAATGACTCTTTTTTTTGTACTATATTTGTAACGAGACGAACTGGTCGTTTGCCTGATGGTTGACATAACTTCAGCCGATAACAATTGCAGTGCTACGCAGAACTTTGTGTAACAAAATTTTGTACCATATTGTAATTTATAAACGTGGAGCGTTGTTTATTACAATTAGAAGTACGCAGGTGGTGTACTAATTTATGTAAACAATTCTAGACTCCAACACGACACTGTCGTCTCAGTAAATCTACCAGTTCCAGCTAATAAGGAAATCGCCGCGAAAACTTGGAGCACAATTAATAGTGATTTATAAACGACATAAGCTGTTGATAATAATTACTATTATGTTAATGCTGTGGAAGCTTGAGCTGTCAGCTGGGTTTATTCCACTGATGGTGTTTGTGGATCTTTTATATGGCAGGAAAATATGTTTTGTGTATGTAAAATATGTTTTCCAAAAAACTTTTGATTTGATGTCATAGTTGTTTTTTTTTTATGTTTTTTGGTAACGAGACGAGCTGGTCGATTGCCTGATGGTAAGCATAACGCCGGCCCATAACATTTGCAGTGCCACCCAGAACTTTGAAACACAAAGGCCTGCGCGGCACTGCAGTGCGCTCGTTACCCTGAGACATTAGGTATTAAGTCTCATAAGCCCAGTAATTTCACTGGATACTCTGCTCATCAAACCGGAACACAGTAATGCTTGCACATTACTGCTTGGCGGCAGACATCACGAGCAAAGCGGTGGTAACAACCCAGACGGACACTCGCAGAAGAGTTAGTCTTTCCACTAACATCTAGTTTATTTCAAGACAGTAATTAGTCGCCCGCCACACCTTAGAATAAGTTTTAAATTCTAGAATGAATTTCAGTCTTTGGTCCCAAACACAAGCACAACATCGATACGCATCAAATTTTGATTCTGATTTGAGAACCAAAATATGGTGATTTTATGATCACCCCCCTCGCATTATGGGGGAGGTCTAGGTTCTGTAGCTCGGATTATGATGATAACTGCGGGACTACACGACTGCGCCACTGGCACTGGAGACTACACGAGCGAGCAGGAGTACGAGCGAGTGAGTCACTCACTTAGGGGCAGCTTAGACGCTCATGCAAACGTACGTTTGCTTGTCAGAATAACAACGCTTTTGCGGCAAGCGCGAATTTCGTGATACTCGAAATGGGCGCTTGAGCGTCTAAGCTGCCCCTTAGACGGACACTCGAAGAAGAGTTAGTACTACCATCTGGTGTTGAACGATCCACTACGGTTTCTTATATATTTTTTCTATTTTGCAAAGAATAGCTTGTTAAATGTGAAACAAGTTGTTAAACCGATTGTTCTTGTTTTGAATGTTATTCAAGTTGTTAACTTTTAATATGTTAATTTCATTTTGTATAATTTCAGTGAAACCGAATCTACGTCGAAGATAGACAAGTGAAAGTACGACAAACATCTAGCTAATAGATAAAGTTTTACAGTCCCCGTTTAGAGGACAATTACGGAGTGGACGGAGGCGTCGATAGGTTGAAGGGCCGTGGGCTGCAGGCAGTATATACTTGTTAGACTATCTGATACGTTGAGATGACGAGCAAACGCAAAGTTACGTGAGTAGGTACAAGGGCCCTGTGATCAAGAAATGTGCAAAGAGTTTAAAATAATGTAAACAGCTACAACCACAAATTCAAATTCTTAATAAATAAAAACAATATCAAATAAAGTTTTCAACTTCTAATAAAAGAGATAAGTCCGAGGATTACAATCTCATACCTATCATAATCAAAATGGTACTATGACCACGCAGTCCTTTGTATTTCAAAGATCGGAGTGGCACTGCAATTGTTAGTGACTGGTGTAATACTCGTACTTGCCATCAGGTAAACGACCCAAACTTCTCATTATCCAACAGCACGTTTAAAAAAATCGGTTTCTATTTCTGTTTTAAACTTTCATGGTTATTCACTAATTCATGAGCACTCGACTTTCAATAACTCTATATTTATACATACAAATAAAAAAAATTGAAGTGTCTGTTTGTAATATCAAAATAACAGCTTTTTACCAAATGCATCTGAAAGTATATACGGTAACTATAACAAAACAACCATTTTTTAAATTTTTGTCTGTCTGTCTGTTTGTTCCGGGTAATCTCCGAAACGGCTGGGCCGATTTTGACGGTACTTTCACTGGCAGATATAATGTTACATGGAGTAACTTAGGCTACTTTAATTTTAGAAAAAGAATTAGGGTTTCGCGCAAAAAAATAAAAACCATGAAATCCAATATCTCCGCACGGGTGAAACCGCGGGCAGCAGCTAGTACTATAATATGCTCTGCGAGCGATGTGGCCTGCTCATTAAAATACTGTAATAAACCACACATAATAATATACACATTATTAGTTCTTAATCAACCCAACATCGCGAATAATGAAACAAAACAATTCGGTAACAGTAAAGTAATTGTAAATGTTGTAACCAAACATCGCTTGATAATTGCGATTATCTGTGGCCCCCGCTTATCGAGTCGATGTGACATCTCGATTGATTTTATCGATACCAAACGAACGAGTAGGCAGGTGCTGCCTTTTCCTTATTATTTTTTGTTATATTATAAAGGCACACACATAACATTGAAGTTTTTTTCATCGTTTAATTTAAATACTTAATTCGTTATTTAGTATCACACCTAAAATTAAATGACGATGTGATCAAATTCAAATACAAAATTCATTACCCTCGTGCGTCCCAGAAAAGAGAGGGAATACACAAGTCTTGAGAAATTGACCACAGTAACAGATTTTAAATTAAAGTTCAATGTGTTGACTTATCACTTCCGGACAACCTTTGGGTGGAAATATAATTAATAGACTGTGACAGAAACGTGGTTACAACTAGTTTAGTTATCCGTGCACGGCTTGTTCAGTGTGCCAAAGCCTTTATAGTTAGGTAATTCAACGGCGAACAAAATACAAGTATTATTTCTGCAAACAGGTTCAGATGTTGCAGCTTTTTACATTACCAACTTTTGTCGCGTAAAAATTATAACAAATGGGATCCTTTTGACGTCTAATAAACGTTACATTTCTCGGTAACAATTTATGTGTCAATAAATGTAATAGGTATATTAAATAAGTAAATGAGTTATGCTACAACAAATTATCAATATATTCGGTTTCACAAATATTTAAAATGTATTTTAAAATTTTAACCCAAAACAACCGCTGAAACTACATTAATTTCCTAATTTGAGACATGAAGCTTCCAAATGCTTTGAAGCTCAAGATCGTCTTAATAAGTCCCGGGAAACGGTTGGAATTCCCGCGAAAACCGGGTGATTAATCAACGCTGGCAACACTTCATCGTGCGATTATAAGCTTTTAAATATAAGCGGGGGTGCAGCGTAGGTCAATATAAATTAGCTCGCGATGAAAACGCGGAGCTGGCGTAGTGTTGGTCGATGACTGCAGGAGTTGTCGATGTCGACTAAATATTATTATTTCTTGTTGGCCTAGTGACCTTCTAGCTCGTCTCGTTATTGAACGGCATAACATTTGTTATTAATCAGTAACAGATCTGTTTTCAATCATGTAAAAAAAAAGATTGTAAGTACTCAACAGTTTTCCGGTTTATTAAGGTTAAGGTTATTCAGGTAAAATAAGGTTAAAAATGGCAATGCGTTTGCTTTTAGTTGAAAGGTTATTTCGTAGGTTTAATTGAGAAAATGTTTTACATATCTCTTTAGAAGACTACATTTCCTTTTTTTAGTTACAAAAAATAATTATTGTAGTTGTCGCTAAAAATATTGTGCATTTTGAGACAAAAATATTTTGAAAAATAAGCATTTTTTCATACAATTTTTTTGCTTGTTATATGTTTGGAAACGGATATTGTGTGACGAAAAACTAACTTTTTGCTTTAGACAGCGCCTTAATTTAACACTGTGAAATTAAATTCTTTCAAATTTAAAATAAAATGATTCCCAAACTTCATCGACTATTTTACTACTAACGACTAAGTTGAACTCACGGGACATCACTAGCGAACCCTTTCCCCAACACACTGCATCGCCCGGGGCTGCGAAACGGTTAACTAAATTAAACCGAGTGCGAACACCGACGGGTTAACTATTCCATTTCGTTTATTGCGCAGTTCGACTTAACCCTCCGACGGATAGAGATATAAGGCCAATTAGCAGTGACGCATTTTTAACTTTTCCTTGTACGTACTTGACTTACATGAAGAGAGGAAGAGGAATTTAAAAAAGAGGCTAGCATTTCTTCTACTATCTCACCTGATGTTAATTGACGTGTGGTCAAACTTAAGCTTGGGTATTGGCTATCAAGAGCAACTGCTGGAACACTCCAATTGATGCTAAGTTGCAAATTCATAATCCCAATCTCAATAATTTCTAAAATTAATATAGGGTTACGTATGACTGTAGTATGCTTGTCTAGAAAATACCTTCAAGACATTTTGGCTATGTGAAACTGGAAACAGACTCAGAAAGGTACTATGGTATAAAAAAGAAATTATGAAATGACCTATCATAAAGAATAAGAATGACTTTAAATGTGACTTGTATGTTCGTAACTCCTTAGTAATTATAGCTCGAGAAACCAAAGTTAGAAAGTTTAAAAACTTGCAGTTTTTGGTTCAATTTAATGGCGACATTTAAAGGAAAGAGCAGCAGGCTTAAACTCTATCTCAAGCTTAAACTCTCATTTTAGTTTAGGAGATGCAATGTAGATAGATGGATTAAATATAATTATAATGGAAGCACAACCTTTTTTTTTATTTGGTAACGAGAAGAGCTCGTCGTTTGCCTGATGGTAAGCATAACGCTGGCCCATAACATTTGCAGTGCCACCCAGAACTTTGAAACACAAAGGCCTACGCGGCACTGCAGTGCGCTCGTTACCCTGAGACATCAGGTATTAAGTCTCATAAGCCCAGTAATTTCACTGGATACTCTGCTCATCAAACCGGAACACAGTAATGCTTGCACACTACTGCTTGGCGGCAGACTTCACTCACAAAGCGGTGGTAACAACCCAGACGGACATTCGCAGAAGAGTCAGTCCTCCCACTAACATTGCCATTAACGCACTTTCATTTACGTTAGTAAATCATTTACGTCAAATCTACAGAGTGTTACTGTTAAGTAACACTCTGTAGATTTGACGGCTGCACTTCAGACAGCAGATGAGATGCTACTCTTCCTACTATAGGTAACATATTCCACAGATATGATAGTAGACCTGCACATTTGCACAATCAGTCGGGACATCTGCCAGTTGGTCCCGTACTGAATTTCCATAAAAACATCGCAAGTTGCACAACATGCTGATGAGTTGACGTCTCCGGGCTGAATTGACACTTTTTACAACGAATAGAATATTCAAAACCCGTATAAGATACTACACATCTGCCTCAGATATTTAAGCACCAGCGCACATTGCAAGCTTGGTATCAACCGTTCGAAGTGCGCAGTGTTTACACTTTATGAACGGTTGGAAAGTTCTAACGGCTGAACTTCAATCATATATGGATACTAGCTTCTTCCCGCCGTTTTCACCCGCGTTCCCACAGAAACCGTGTATCTCGGAAAAATGCAAGGCTCCTGTGTGTTTATGGACCGGAGAGTAACATGGCTACTTTTTATCCCGGAAACCACGAAAACCGTTAATTGTTTATAATGGCTGTCATGCCTTTTTAGCTACTCATATGTGAAATCGGACTTATTACTTTACTAGCTTCTACCCGCGGTTTTCACCCGCGTTCCCACAGGAACCGTCAAACCGATCTGTCAAAATAAAACTTTATTGACAGCTGTCAATGTGAATTTTATGTCACACTAACTTCTGCCCGCGGTTTTCACCCGCGTTCCCACAGGAACCGTGCATTTTTCCAGGATAAAAAGTAGCCTATGTTACTCTCCGGTCCATAAACTATATCTATGCCAAAAATCACGTCCATCCGTTGCTTCGTTACTGCGTGAAAGAAGGACAAACCAACAAACCAAGAAATCAACAAACCAACAAACACACTTTCGCATTTATAATATTAAGTATGGATTTCTGCAATGCACGAGGGTCCTTATTATAACTGATACATAGTAAAAGAAAATTATTATAATTAAAACCCACAGACCCATTTGACATTGACTTCGGAAAAGGCTTTTTGCTTCGACAGTTTTTTGCGGAAGCAGAATTAAATATTAAAGTGGCTAACAAAAGCTGGCCAGCACGCTGATGTTCCTGAATATAATAAATGACACATAGACGTAGACATAGACGGAAGCGTCCAATGAAAGCTACAAAGCTTCATTCGAATTGGAAATGTAAACACAGTTTACGGATTTGCACCGTTTTTGCAACTCCCGTGCGTCTATCACTCTTTGACCGTATTTACACGGGCGTGTTAAATGCGGCAATTATTAAAAAAAAACATTGCGCGAAATAATGTCTTATAATATTTCCACGTAAAGTTGTACCCATAGTAGAGTATACGTACTGCATATGTAGAGTATAGTGTTTATATTACACTAGCTGCTGCCCGCGGTTCCATCCGCGATGAGATATTGGATTTCATGGGTTTTATTTTTTTGCGCGGAACCCTAATTATTTTTCTAAAATTAAAGTTTACTTCTTATAACATGCTGATGTTAGACTCTGACTTTCACTGGCAGATAGCTGTATCTGCCAGTGAAAGTCCCGTCAAAATCGGTCCAGCCGTTTCACAGAGTACCCGGAATAAAAATACAGACAGACGGAGAGACATACAAAAATTTAAAAAATGATTGTTTTGTTATAGGTACCGTATATACTTTCATACGCATTAATTTAAAAGATGTTATTTTGACATTACAAACAGACACTTCAATTTTATTTATTTGTATAGATTAGTAAGGCGTGAATATCGCCGCGTTTTTCTCGCTCGTACAGATGAGTCCTTTGAATGCAACGTCAGTAGTGCTATTGACCGATGTGACAGGCGATATCAACCGATAATGGATTTTGTTTTACGTTTGGTCATTTCGTATATTTACATAAATACATAAAACATGTCAATTGTGCAAATTTTGATTTCAAGAGATATTTGTGGGTTCTAATAGTGACAGCTAAATTGGAAACCAATGTATTGATAAATAACAGAATATTAAGTTTATTAAAATCGATGGATATTAAAATGTAACTCCTAAAATACTACTCTAAAGTTATGCAGTGAGATTAAAGAAAGGGTTTGATTTATTTTGTGCAAGTTACTGGCTTCATCATAGTACGCTATCTTCAGCAAATTATTAATTATTTTTTTTATGTTATTAGGTAACGAGACGAGCTGGTCGTTTGCCTGATGGTAAGCATAACGCCGGCCCATAACAATTGCTGTGCCGCCCAGAACTTTGAAACACAAAGGCCTGCGCGGCACTGCAGTGCGCTCGTTACCCTGAGACATTAGGTATTAAGTCTCATAAGCCCAGTAATTTCACTGGATACTCTGCTCATCAAACCGGAACACAGTAATGCTTGCACACTACTGCTTGGCGGCAGACTTCACGAGCAAAGCGGTGGTAACAACCCAGACGGACACTCGCAGAAGAGTTAGTCCTCCCACTAACAAAGTAGTAGTCAAGGTCTATCTATATACGAGGTAATTGGGCGTGTTTTAATATATTTTAGGTCCTAACCTATATCTAGTGCGTCGAAGATGCTCCTGCTTAAGGGTGGACAAATAACGAACGCGAGACGCAAAAATAGCACGCCTCGTTTGAGATTCCCCCGAGCCCCATTCCCGTTTACCATAAGCACAGAACATATAGTAATACCCATAAGTGCATTCCAAACAAAGTCGATGGACTAACTACTGTCAAGCGGTAGTCAGTGAAAGTACTGGGCAAATGAGGCTTATTACCCGATGTCTTAGGATAACGAAAGCCCAGCAGTACGGTGCATGCTTTTATGTTTAAAAGTTCTGGATGGCACTGAAATTGTCCTGGGTAAGCTTTGGAGGCACCTTAGACGCTCAAGAAAACGTACGTTTGATTGTCAGAATAACAACGCTTTTGCGTCAAGTGCGCATTTCGAGTATCACGAAATCCGCGCTTGACGCAAAAGCGTTGTTATTCTAACAAGCAAACGTACGTTTGCTTGAGCGTCTGAGGTGCCCCTTTGTGCTCAACTATTGAGACCCGGCGCGTACGTGCGTCTTGCTGCTAATTCAAACATATGAGCATTTATGAGAGCTTCACGCAGAAACGCCTAGCGCTGCCCGCGGCGAAAGCTTCAATTGACGCGACGCTTTACGCACCGCGTCTCCATAGGCGAGCCCTTAACATTATTATCAGGCAAACGTGCTCGTCTTGTTACATTGTAATATAAAAGAATCTACATAGCTAGAACCAAACAACGAGTGTCGTACGGAATCTAACAGTAAAATGGCATTTTCTAAGAAGTGCTATAAAATCAGTATAGGTATCATCTGACCTTTGGGTTAAGTGCTCACTACCTCGATTATGGACAGGCATACTTTCAACCAATAATATAGAATATTTATATTACAGAAACTAATAGTTTCACGCGGCTTCACTTGCATGAGCTTCAAACCAACACAAAATCTTTGTTATTTCTAGTTTCAGAGTAGTTCTCCAGCTTTGATTGGAATTAGTTTCAAAGTTTGAGGAGTATACCTCACAAACAGACAGACAGAAACTATTAGTAATGTAAGTGTAGGTATCTGCAGGGGTTTACGAGCACTCATCGTAAAGTAATAAGTACTTTCTAACATTCTATTTTCGATGTAGGATTAAGATTGTCGTTTTCTATAGATTTTATAAAAGATTTGTTGTTTGGGAAAGTTTGACATCTTATTTGTTGCTAAAATCTATAACTTGCTAAATAAAATCTATAACGTGTTGAAAGTCTTCGCTTTTGAATTAATATTTATTTCGTAGATAATTATAATATTAATCAATCAATTACTGATAATTAATAGTCTTTTAGGTGAATTTATTTACACGTAATACAATTTTTTTAGCTTGTTATGTGAGGCACCGACTATATAGATACATAATAGAAATAAAGTTTTTAATATATGATACTGCAGTAGATCATTATAAATGTAAACTTGTATAGCTCTTTACAACAAGAGAATAAAACACGTGTGGTGATTGGTATAATCGCCAATCTAATCACATTAAAACAACCTATGGAAGGCTTAAAATAGCTGAATCCTATATGAATGTAGGTATTTTTTCCTCTATATAGCTTAGTGTTTGAATTACATCTCGACAAAGTGGTCAAATATGGGTGAATACATTAAACGTAGGTGACTGTGACGATCTTTTTTCAGGGGTAGTAGCTAGACTGATTTTTTTTTTATTTGGTAACGAGACGAGCTGGTCGTTTGCCTGATGGTAAGCATAACGCCGGCCCATAACAATTGCAGTGCCACCCAGAACTTTGAAACACAAAGGCCTGCGCGGCACTGCAATGCGCTCGTTACCCTGAGACGTTAGGTATTAAGTCTCATAAGCCCAGTAATTTCACTGGATACTCTGCTCATCAAACCGGAACACAGTAATGCTTGCACACTACTGCTTGGCGGCAGACTTCACGAGCATAGTCTTACCACACAGCAAAAAGCTATTTTTTTTAAAAACCTCCCTCTAATATAGCCTAATAGTGTCCCCGTCTAACTTCAAACGGCTGAAGTTTTTTTTAATCATAGCTAAACACACTCTCGATCAAGTACCTGTCAAACAAAAAAAAATGTATCAAAATCGGTCCATCCATTTAGGGGGTACGATGCCACATGTATGTGCTGGACCTGACCTTTTTTGCGTTGGGGTTAAAAAGCACGTTATCTACAATAAAAATGAGATGTTTACCTATTTGTTTTTCGATGGTTACTTTTTACTAGTATATACGTGCCAACTCGCACGCAAACGCTAGTACAAACAAACAGATATGATAGCCACATCAATCTTGTCAAAGAATTTGCGTAGGACAGTCCTCGGCCGCCGCCGACCGACACAGTTCCTAGACACGGCGCTAAGGAACAGCCTGCGAAGGTCAGCACGACCGAACGTGATCACCTTCTGTTCATGTATTTGCTCGACATTCCATTTCTATATCAGAATAATGTTTGTTTTAGCTATAAAATGTATTTGGAAAATAACACTAGTTGTGAAACTATGACGGCTCAGCGATTGTGACGTCAGCCACCGATCTATTCAAATTCAAATTCATTTCATTCACGTCGATGATTCTCCACAGTGAGCTTCAGATTTCTGTAAGGAAAGACATCGTGATGTAACCAAAATACTGCGGTAGAGCATTTTCCAGCGCTCACATGGCTTGCTACACCTCAAGTTTAAAATTTGTCGACAAGCACTTTTTTGTACTTTTTGATATCGAGATGAGCCGGTCGTTTGCCTGATGGTAAGCGTAAGGCCACAACCCATAATAATTGCAGTGCCAGTCAGAACTTTGAAGCATTAAAGGCCTGCGCAGCACTGCTATGCACCTGTTACCCTGAGACATTAGTAATTTCACTGATTACTTATCACCGAATCGGAACACAGTAATACTTGCACATCACGGCTTGGCGGCAGAGTACAGGAGCAAAGCGGTGGTACCGACACATATGGACACTCGCAGAACAGTTCGTCCTACCACCTGATGAATGCTCGGTGTAGTATACTGATGGTGAATAATTATTTACCATCTTCAACTACACTACAATTTTTGTAAGAACTTCAATTTTTTTTTTGTTATTCTTTAGGTAGACGAGCTGGTCGTTTGCCTGATGGTAAGCATAACGCCGGCCCATAACAATTGCAGTGCCACCCAGAACAATGAAACACAAAGGCCTGCGCGGCACTGCAGTGCGCTCGTTACCCTGAGACATTATAGGTATTAAGTCTCATGAGCCCAGTCATTTCACTGGCTACTCTGCTCATCAAAAAGGAACACAGTAATGCTTGCACACTACTGCTTGGCGGCAGACTTTTCAAGCAAAGCGATGGAAACAACCCAGACGGACAATCGCAGAAGAGTTAGTCCTCCCATTAACAAACAATTATTCTAAGCAAAAAAAAAAAACAATTTATGTATAAAAACCGATTCTCATGACCTTTAATATATGATATCTTCTGACACGGAAGATTAGTTATGTGAGACTTTGAGGCAACTTATAAAATGACAGAACAAAGATATAGCTTATTATCTTTCATTCCGAGGTTGAATCTCTATTTGACTGGACTAATAGACAGTTACAATATTATTCCGGTAAAATTATATGGAATCGCATCATTTCGCCAATGTGTTTTATTTCACTGTTACACGCCACTTGTGGCGCGACCGTTCGATTTACGTGTCATATCCTACTGAATGTTGTAACGGTAGGTCTGTGTGTCATGTTACTGTCAGTTTGTTACACCCGGAGCAACGTCGAGGTAGACTTACGAGTGAACTGTAGAGGTGGTAGCGTGATGGTAGGTTTTTATGTTGTTAGTTTTGCTTTCTGAGGTGGTTATAAATTGTCCATGTGGTAGATGTTTTTGACCCCGGCCCGACAAACGATGTGAAGCACGTTCTGAAATCATATGAAGTGACAATTTTTGCAGAGATGACACAACCCAAAGATTTTACTCAATGAAAAATGAAAGAGGCCTATCTCCAAATAATTCAAGTTCAATATTTTTTTCACGTGATCCCCAATAGAGCACTCATGAAAGTTAAAATAGACTCCATTCCAAATTCGTATAGACTGATCAATGAGAAGGGCCACAAGCACGTCGGCATTCTTTTCAAAAATAGTTTTACCAATGATTCCACTGCAGTATGTAGTAGTATAGTAAATAGTACATCTATAACACTCACTATATATAGCTGTCTCTCTCTGCTTAACCAAAGAATAAAGAGTGGCTACTGCTATCAATTGCAACCATAGTTTCGCACCAAGATTTACCTCTTCTGCAATTACCGCATCCATTTCTCTTGGTGCAACCCACACGTGCGCATGTCATTTGACAGTTCAGTTTTTCACAACCGACTAAAGGTTAATAGAAAGTGTGTAAAACAATACACACACGTACACTTGCGAGTCTGTCTGTCACAATGCCCATTGTGTCGTTGACTCATTAGGTGATGGGCCCACGCCATTTTGTGTATAATGGCAATACTTTTAAAAGATGATATTTTTTTTTTTATTTATTTATTTATCTCAGAATCAACAGCACTTAGGTAAACACTATAAACTAAAACATTTTTGCTGGTACATATTGCCAATAACAGATTCTCACTTTATAATGTAAAACAAATAAGTATTTTAAAATCGAAAAAAGTATCGCTTAGGCAGCTTAGTACATGATACGATAGTACATATTGACATAAGGAACATACATGAGTCGTAACTCATAACCATTACTCATAATTATGACAATAATTTATTAGACAAAAGATGAAAATGTAACATAAATGCTCATCTTATATCTATTTATCTATTTGTGTATAAGTGCTTGTGTGTGTGTGTGTGTAGGTGTGTGTGTGTGTGTGTGTGTGTGTGTGTGTGTGTGTGTGTGTGTGTGTGTGTGTGTGTGTGTGTGTGTGTGTGTGTGTGTGTGTGTGTGTGTGTGTGTTTGTGGTTATATTAATTTTTGTAATAGATAGATATTGTTTTATATAGCTGTACCAAAAATAATAAGCGACAAAGCGGAAAAAAATACGACGAGCAATTAAAGGTCTAGGATTGGTAGCTTTATCGTTTACTTGTTACTATGTCAATCTGGGAAAATAAAAGAGCATTGCCAAAAAGATTTTTTTGCCACGTCCGAAGGTAGCTAAATTGTTAAACCAGGCAAAAAGTTATTTTGAAAAAAGTGGACTTATTACCCTTCCTACCTTTCTCCCTTTAATTGAGACATTATTTTATTGAGAAAAAATCAATATATCAATACACTACCACAAAAAACAGAGCTTTTAATAAGTTCATTAAAAATTAAGTAAGAAGGTTTATAAGTCATAACCTAAATGCTACAAAATATTCTTCAATTAATTATACTACAACATTGAAACTTTCATTCATAAGCCAAGTCATGTTTATACAAATTACACACAAAGCTGCGCATAACCGCCTGTCAATCAAATGTGTCAGTCGGAGATATTTAACCCGCGGTTAGCCGTCGGTCAGGTAACCGGCTACCGAGAGCTTCTCTAACTAGGTAATGATTGGTTTGTAAATATTGTAATGTTAATCTTACGTCTCATTTAGAGTGCATGAAGTGTGTTATCTTTTTGATTAACAGACGTAAAGGCTACGAAACCCAGGCTGTAAGTATTTTTACGATGATAAATTTTAAATAAGTGTACTTTCTGGGCAACTTTTTACTTGTAACCTTAACAAAAAATGAATCGTATTCATAGCCAGTGTCTTTCGGAATGATGTAACGATTCTAAAGATATCCCATACATCCAAATCTGTTCAGGCATTTTCAAGTTATAATGGAATAAAGAAACTCGCATACATACATAAATGAACCCTAAACACATATACATTCTTTTTTTTGTGCAGTCGTGTAAAAAAATTAGAATCGGCATTCAAGAGAAAATACAACATGAATTTGGCGTAGATACATATAAAATTGAAGATAAGTTGAGAGACTGGTTGTTCCTTAAAGGTAATATTAAAAATAATTGTCGAGTAATGTCAGTTCAGAAATATTTATATAAATTACCATAAATATTTTAATTCAAAATTTAATACTTATCAGTTTCCCAAAACTAAAGATAAAAAATGTGTTCCTATATAAAACCCATTTATATCCAAACCGTAATTGTTTCTTCGGTATCCGGGGATGAGCTAAATCACCGATAAGTCAGATAGGAGTGAAATAAAATGTGTGACCGCCGCCCGCCCAGGGCACCGGGCCTTGGGCGGGCGGCGGTCACCATGGTCGAGCCACGGACTCTGAGATTTATGTTACTAGGAGATTTGGATTTGGAGCAAACCATTTTATCAACATTATGAACAAAATCACACATAATAATAATTTTCAATTTAAAAAAACTTGTTTTTGAACTTGTTTGTTTTCAGATGTTGTATTTAGAGCTTCCTCGCAAATGTCCCTGCCGTTATTATTTCGATATTATAAATCTTTATTTTTGTTCTAATATAATAAATTTTTGGAAGCTTTTTTAATTTTTGTCTTTTACAGTTCATTTTATAGTTTTATAGTTTTCATAAACTACAACTTAATATTATCCTTACAGTCTAATATGTTATTATTATGTACTAGCTTCTGCCTACGGTTTCATCCGTGTTTCCACAGGAACCGTGCATTTTGCTGGCATAAAAAGTAGCTGTGTTACTCTTCGGTCCCTAAATTATATCTATGCCAAAAATCACGTCGATCTCTTGTTCCGTTGCTGGGTGAAAGAAGGACAAACCAATAAATCAACAAACCAACAAACACACATTCGCATTTATAATATCAGTAGGATAGGAAGTAGGATTAGTAGGATTTAGATGTGTAACCAGCAATAAACATATTATGTCAAAGCCAATAGCTTCTGAAACACAGTTGCTTATAGTTCGGAAGCCTATGGATTTATTAAAGTTTGTAATATTGTAATTGTAATATTTCTTTACGTCAATACATAACTTTTTTACTTTTATTATAAAGTTTGTTGTTTTATACTAAATTTCAACACAGAATATATCTATCAAACTGATTGATATAGAAATAGAAAAAAATCGGCTTGCTAGTATGAGGGCCACGAATCGACTTATGGGCGGACAATATCCGAGAGGCGGACAGAAGTCAAAATTCAAAATTCAAAAATTCAAAATTCTAAAGTCTTTATTCAAATAGGCCCCAAAGGAGCACTTATGAAAGTTAAAATGATTCTAACAGCCGGCCTCTGCAACATTCATCTACCCGAATCACAGACTAAAACTAATGCTGTCTTTATCAGAACATAATAAATGACAAAGACACCAACAGACCCAATCCGTGCTCAAAGTCAACGAATCTTCCAGAAACCCACCGTGCCCGTTCCAAATTGGTATAGGCCGAGCAAGAAGAAGGGCAAGAAACTCGTCACGGCATTCTTTTTTAAAAAAAGTAGTTTTTTACAATGATTCTAATGCTAACAACTAACAATTTAAAGTTTAGTAGTCGCCAGGAGGCTCCTGAGCTGTTTGCCTCCATGCATCCTTGTCATCTACATAATCCTTAATTTTATAATACGCTTTTTTAATTAATACACTCTTGACTATACGTTTAAACTTTCCTTGTGGTAATTCAGTTAATACTTTAGGAATTTTGTTGTAGAATCTGACACCATTTGCCAGGAACGATTTGTTAGTTTTACTTAATCTGAACCCGGGTACAACAATTTTATGTTTACTTCTAGTATTTAACTCATGTACATCACTTTTTAAGTTAAATTTAGTAATATTCTTCCGTACATACATTATATTTTCCAAAATGTATAGCGAAGGCAGGGTTAGAATACCTATTTCTTTAAAAAAGTCTCTTAGAGATTCGCGTGGACCCATGTCATAGATGGCGCGTACTGCTCTCTTTTGTAATATGAAAATGGTATCTATATCGGCAGCAGATCCCCAAAGTAGGACGCCATAAGACATCAAACTATGAAAATATGCAAAATATACCAACCTTGCCGTCGCCACATCAGTCAGCTGCCTAATTTTACGTACTGCAAATGCAGCGGAACTCAAACGACCCGATAGGGCATTGATGTGAGGACCCCACTGCATTTTGGAGTCAATAGTTAATCCTAAGAATACAGTGTTATTCACCAGGTCAAGTTTGCTGCCTTCCAATTCCACTTTAGATTCCACGTGTGGTACGTTGGGAAGTGAAAATTTAATACATTTAGTTTTACTAGCGTTAAGTAGTAGATTATTAGCAGCAAACCATTCTGAGATTTTGTCAAGGTTATCATTTAATTCCTTTAGTTCACTGTCTTTCCTATCAGTTTTAAAAATGAGTGAAGTATCATCAGCAAACAAAACTATGTCCAATGCTATATGGTCTGTCATAAAGGGTAAGTCATTTATATATACTAGAAAGAGAAAGGGGCCCAGTATTGATCCCTGCGGCACGCCTATCTTCACTGAAGAACCACAAGATGTTACTCTATCGATGCCAACCTTCTGCTGTCTACCCGTCAAGTAAGAATTTACAAGATCAAGAGCTGTCCCACGCACGCCGCAATGATGCATTTTTTTAATAAGCGTTCTGTGGTCCACACAATCAAATGCTTTGGAGAGGTCACAGAATACTCCAATAGCATCCTGTGAACTCTCCCAAGCTTCAAAGATGTGGGACATCAGTTTAGCTCCGGCATCGACTGTTGATCTGCCTTTCGTGAAACCAAACTGGTGACCGTGCAATATTCTATACTCGTTGAAATGTGAAAGTAACTGTTCTAATATAATTTTTTCAAAGATTTTGCTAAGAGCTGGAAGTACAGAAACTGGTCTATAGTTAGAGGGGGTGTCCTTACAACCAGATTTAAAAATAGGGGTGACTTTACTGTGTTTCATTAGATCAGGAAAGACACCCTGATCTATAGAAAGATTAAAAATAATAACTAGATAGGGCGCAATTGTATCAATTAAGGATCCTATTACTTTTACCGATATACCCCACAAGTCTTCGGTGTTTTTCATATTGATAGATTTAAACGCTTTTTTGATACTAGTGGTTGTTATGTAATGAAAACTAAAATCCGGAATTAATTTAGAAAAGCTGTTTTGCAAAAGCATTTCTGCTTTTGCTGGAGAAGAGTCTAGTGATTTAGTAGCCTCCAATGGTATGTTTGTAAAAAACTTATTAAACTCATTGGCTATATCGAGTTGATCAGTAACTACTTTATCGTTAATTTTTAGTTTAAATTCACAATCTCTGTTTTTATTTTTACCAGTTTCTGTGTTAATAATTTTCCAAACAGTTTTGATTTTATTATTAGATTTTGTTACTTTATCCCTAATGTAGTTGGATTTAGCTTGCATACATACGCGTTTAAAAATCTTTGAATATTGACTGACATATTCGTGAAATTTTTTGTTATTAGTGAGGGATTTTTTATAGTATAATTCGTACATAACATCTCTACTTTTTCTAATACCCTTAGTGGCCCAGTCACTAAATTGAAATCTGTTCTTTACTGTTACTGTTTTCTTGGGGCACACTTTGCCAAATTCATTACAAATAATTGAAGACAACATTGCATAGATATCATTTGGGTCTTCAAGTGGAAAATGCGCGAGGGCTAGTCTTGAATCTATGTTTTCATTTAGTATTTCTAATTTATTATTTGTAAGGGCTCGTATTTCAATCTTAGCGTCTATAGATTTAGTTTTATTTTCTAAGCCTATTTTCTGTCCCATGTGGTCGGATCTAACACCAGTTAATAGACTTTTTTGTTTAACACTAAAATTAACAACGATGTTGTCAATGCAGGTAGCAGAGGAATGACATACCCTAGTAGGTTCTGTAAACAGAAATTTCAAATCAAATGACTCAAATAGGGACACAAATTTTTGTTTATCTGATGACTGTCCTAATAAATCTATGTTGAAATCACCACAAACACATATACTTTTTTTACATTTAAATATTTTTCTTAAAATCTCTTCCATAATCAGTAAAAAGTGGGAAAAACAAGATGCAGGAGGTCTATATGCAGGAAGTCAAAGTTCAGACGTCACGAAGGCGGGCGCCGGACGCACCGATTACAACTTTTACGAACATTTCCAAAAGAATCCCATTTTAGTAATAGAATTAGGTTAAGGTCCACTTTGAAAAATTAAAACTCTGTTTTATTATTGCCTTGACATAAATCCATCTCCAAAATTTTAGTTTCAGGCCAAGTAAAATTTCAGACCATATGTATTACATTATAAGTAACAGTCAGTACCCGTTCTAGAACTGCATTTTCTACGGCAAATAACAATGATAAAATAAAAAGAGTTCAAGTCAACTCTGTACAATATGTCAAGTAAGTAGTTAGACTGATTTAATTTAAGTACGATAAGTAACGGTTACAAATCTCCAGGGCGGGTGATTTCGTCTGATTGCCGCTTTTTGCTCCGTTTTTATTGAAAGCCGGCCGCGAGGGACCACCGCCCGCGTCGTACGTCTTACACGATGTTATATATAGCTGTAGAGCTTTCTGTTTCAGGATATGTGTGTAAAAAGATCGGACAACAAGGCGAGAGAAATTTATAAATTAGTTGAAGTGATGAGAGTCGCGATCAGAGTTGTGGTAAGCTCATCTGCCGTTCTGTGGGTGTTTGGTTTGAATCCAATAATGATCTTGAGTTGTTTAGTGTGCTCGAAAACATCATGATGCATGAAGTAAGCTATTTTAGACTGCTCATCTGGCTAGCTATCACTAATGAAACATCTATCGTCAACCAGCTACATTTGTTCCAACAGCTTCTTCAGAGTCATAATTAAAAAATCAAAACGTGATAAAATCACGCAGAACAAAAGAATGTTAACCATAATTCTAAAACTCAAAAATCAACTTCAGTAGTATTGTTTCTTTCCACCCAAACTCCAGTTCCAAGACAAACGGGAGCGATGTGGGTACACAAATCAGCGCTGGGCGGCCGATAAACACCATCCTTCGGTTTGGGCGGGCGGCGTTGGGCGGCGGCTGATTGCGCGCTGCGTAAATACGGGTAAGTATGTAAACAGTTTGATTTTGCCGTTTTGAATATTCTTCGGGAAGATGTTCGAATTTTTAGTTACAATTTTGTACTCTTGGTAGTTTGCTTGTAAATAACTGGTAGAACAAGCAATTTTAACAACACTTGTGGTAGGTTTTGATACAAAAAAGTTATTGTTGTATGTCAGTAAGCGTTAGGATGACGTCTCAGCGAAACGATGATGGTAGATGGTATGGCCAGATAAGATCGTAAGATCGTAAATTCATCTATACAAATAAATAAAATTGAAGTGTCTGTTTGTAATATCAAAATAACAGCTTTTTACTAAATGCATATGAAAGTATATACGGTACCTACAACAAAAACACATTTTTTAATATTTTTCTGTCTGTCTGTTTGTTCCGGGTTATCTCCGAAATGGCTGGACTGATTTTGACGGGAATTTCTCTGGCAGATAGCTGATGTTACAAGGAGTAACTTAAGCTACTTTTATTTTAGAAAAAGAATTAGGGTACCGCACAAAAAAATAAAAACCAAGAAATCTAATATCCGTGCGGGTGAAACCGCGGGCAGCAGCTACTAAATAATAATAATCAGAGAATTTAGCGTATAATATACTTACTTATAACCTATAATAATGATTTTAGTGCGGTTCATTTCAGCTTTATATAGTGTGTTCTATCTTTGACCGCTGCATAAGGTCAAAAGAATACCCGTGGTGGGACAGATCTGCATCGTAAAAAAGTGCTTGTATTTGTTTCATGTAAAGATGTTATATAACCATAGTTCTCCGATTCTCTACACACGTAATCTCAATAAAGGGTGATACTTAATAAAAAAATGAATATTATATTCACGATCCGTTCGAGGGAACGTTCGTGGCAAAAATCGAGCCAATATTCACTAAGGATCATAATTATATCACTGTGATAACATTAACGTTTGACTAACGATTAACCTCACTAGCACGCTATGTCAGTCAACAATTACGATAACAAGTCCAATAGTTTACGCACTCATCGGAACTGTCAAACGGCAAACTACGACAGAACACGTGAACGATTTAATGAATGACTGACTGTCATAAAAAATAATGTATCTACTTACGACGAGCCTGTTGGCGAACAAAACCGCAAATAAGGTGGTCGCTCGCAGACACGCGCTTTTGACCGCAGTAATAGATATTTAACACTTTTTTTTGTTGCCGTTCATGGAGAATGGGGTTTTTTTTAAGACAGTGATTTTGAAGCGATGATGGCTTTGGTAGGACATCTGCCAAGTTGTACGTCGATGGTTTAAATTGTAGAATGAGTTTAAAATGTGGGTATAATAATACCATTTGATGTTCTGTATATAAGAGACAGCTTTATTCTAGTTTTATCGTGCTTATCATCTTTGATCACATAGGTACTCTACTTTACTAAGATAAGGTCAGATAATGATCAAAGGTTAATCTATCAAGAGCAGCAATAAAACTTCTTAGACGAATAATATTACGCAGTGCGCAAACTATTCTCTTGCGTAATTTTAATTTATCAAAAATACATGCCACACCTATCAATCTTGATGTTTCTTAAAATGATTCAAATTCAAATTCAAATTATTTGATGAATCAGTATCCCCCTTATTCATAAACGTTTTGTAACTTACTTAATTACTAGAAAGTCTTTTGTCTCGTTTTCACGCGTAACACCTCCCGTCAACGAGAAGTTGACAGAGCAATTTAAAGCATAGATTATCTTATTGAGCTTTTATGAATAAGAGCGTATATGTTTTGATAGAAGTGTTAGACTATTTTAGTTGATTTCGTTTCTTTAAGGGCACCCATACACAAAGATAAATTACTAAACCAGTTTAAGGGTAACTAATCTCTCGTTCTTTTTATTTCAAGTGTACATCGGAGTGACCGCAGACAGAGTGTTGTGGAAATGGGCGCTAATAGCGGCGGCATTAGCGGCCATATTAGCGGGGAGTGGTGGAAGTGGCGCAATTGATTCATTTACTTCCTTGGAGGAATACATTTAACGGACTTTCCTTAACGTTTAACTAATCTGCATTTATAGAGCTAGGGAATTAGAAACGACGATGGTGCAGTGATGTTGCCGTCGCTCGAGCTGGAGTTTTCTGCGCAGGAAAACATTCTGTAGCACCCACAGCACGTTGGGCATTTTCTAACGCTCGTCTGGCTAGCTACCCTCAAGTTAAAAATCTGTCAACCAGCACATATCAGTGTGTACTTGAAAGCCTGTTCTATGCTAGGATAAGCGTGCTTACCAACCTGAACAAATATTAGACGAGATAGCGATCAAAAGCTTTTGTTCTTTGAAGCAAACCGTAACTTAATAATATGTGTTTTGTTAGTGGGAGGACTAACTCTTCTGCGAGTGTCCGTCTGGGTTGTTACCACCGCTTTGTGAGTGAAGTATGCCGCCAAGCAGTAGTGTGCAAGCATTACTGTGTTCCGGTTTGATGAGCAGAGCAGCCAGTGAAATTACTGGTCTTATGAGACTTAATACCTAATGTCTCAGGGTAACGAGTGCACTGCAGTGCCGCGCAGGCCTTTGTGTTTCAAAGTTCTGGGTGGCACTTCAATTGTTATGGGCCGGCGTTATGCTTACCATCAGGCAAACGACCAGCTCGTCTCGTTACCAAATAACATAAGAAAAAAAATGTTTTACGAAATTTCGATTACAATACCGTTAGTAACGTCTAGAGGTGTGACGGACACGCAAATAAGGCATGTCCAATAACTGATCCGTAACCAAAACGCTCTACAAAATAGCTCTTCACACCCTTTTCTGCCAATTTTCCGAATTCGCTCTGAATTTCAATCAATCAACGCGAGCCGAAGCAGCCAACACCGTGTCGAGTAACCCTAACGCATTCCTCCAGCGCCGAGGCCGCGCGGGACGTAGGGACGCTGCGACGTTCCTAAGATGTTTTCCCGAATTTTTGCAAGACAAATAGCAGACGCTTGACCGAGATGACATATTGCCGCGGGCAGCCTCATACACTCCGGAATGGCGAGTTTCCTCGAGGGTCGCGAGCGGGTAGTCCGCCATGATTTATGCGAGGTCCGCGCTAAAGTTTCAGCCGCTCAGGCTCGCTTTATGGGCTACGTATTTATGACGCCTGTTTAAAGTTGGACTGCGCCGGCTTATTTATGTTTGTTTTCGTGGGATTCAATTGTGGTTTTGGGAATGTGGTTCCGGTATTGGCTTCCCATGATTGAGTGCCTGTAATTTGTGCTAAAATATATCAGTTATTTGAAATAATACAATTTAAGCCTTGTATTTGAACAATACGTGGCTATGACTATTCTAGTGTTTATTATTATTATTATTAATTATTTTTTTATTATTATTTTACGCCATTGTTAAACAACACAGTGCCCGGCCTGCTGTAAAAGCTCTTCGTAACAGATTTAATAAAAAAAAATAGACCGTAACTCAGTTCAGTAATACAATGCAATGTTCATATTATGTCATCTATCTATCTATCTATGGCAAATCTTATAAAATGTTTGTTGAAAAAGTTGTATGAGAAGAAGGGCCCTCGTATAACATATATTGCAAAATAAAGCTACTTCGTTTCCAGATGATAGCTGAAAATGTCAAACATCTTGTTATTAGACTACTATATAAATGACAACCACAAGAACAGATAGCGTTTACTCACCGACCGCGGCCCGCGCGAGCGGACGGCACCGCACTCGGACAAATGAGCCACAAATGAGCCACAAACGAGGCACCATTAGGCCCACATGGGCCACTGCCGTCATTTGTATCCGCAGCTGAGGAGGTGATATACTTGACGTCTGAATGTCAGCTACTTTAGCACTTTTGTACAAATACAATAGAAACATTTTCAATTGATAGAAATGTCTCAGAAGAAACAACCTTCCGTGCTTATTATAATTACATGACGTGACTTACGTAGTGATTATGCCTGATAGTTTTCACCCACTACCATGTTGCTACTACCGATTTGCTATTGGAACTTGTAACAAAATTTAGGAGATTTTGTCTGCTGGTAGTTATTTAGTCGACTGCCCGCGGTTTTTACCCGCGTTCCCACAGGAACCGTGCATTTTTCCGGGATAAAAAGTAGCCTATGTTACTCTCCGGTCCATAAACTATATCTATGCCAAAAATGACGTTGATCCGTTGCTCCGTTATTGCGTGAAAGAAGGACAAACCAACAAACCAATAAATCAACAAACACACTTTCGCATTTATAATATTAGTAGGAAGTAGGATAGTAGGAAGTAGGATAGTAGGAAGTAGGATAGTAGGATTACATACAATAAAACAATTTAATTTGGTTGGAATAAAAATTCACTGTTATATTTTTGTATTAATTGTAATTTATTTGTAAACAAATAACCATCAACGTCCAGCCGAGTACTATTTGCGTATTTTTAAGTGACCCATATCACGTACAAATTGACAAGCTAGCTGGGCTAGCCGGCCACAGTCGGGCGGCGCGCGTCCAGCGACCGGATCGTATTTGCGTAAGCTCCCGCCGCCTAATCCGAGAGGATTATTGATGAGACTGCCCCATGGTTATTAAGATTCCCCAGTCTAAGGTGCACGTGGAAAGCGAGCTTGAAGAAATCAGAAAAATAATTTTCACTGGATAAGGTAGCAATCGAGACAACGAAGCATGGAGTATAAGAGTGCAGCAAAACTTTGAATTTTCCTGTAAGAGATCAAATAATTTTCCTAGTGTTTTCCGCCAACAGTGTCATGTAAATGATAGTAGTAGACAAAACTGCTTGTTTCTAATTTTTACTGATGGTATTACAATGGATTCTATTTTATTTATACGTGTAGTATTGGGCAGTGTATAACGGCTCGCCAGAGGATGTCATAAATTCATCAAGCTTAATAAAGAGCACATTTTATACGTTTGACGAATTTTTAGTTATAACAAAATAACTGTTAGTTATTTATTTTATTAATTTCAGTGAAATATTTTTGGATTGTCATTTTATTGAATGATTATTAAAAATTTAGAATTTCAATTTTGAAATGAACATGAATTTTAATTTTATTATTATTGACTTCTAATGGAGTTCAATTATCAATAAAATGTTTATCTGTTTATCGGAATATCTATCAAATCTAGTAATACTAAAGTTAGTCTACAGTTTGAATACCCGCGTTCTTTCACTGCCTTGCGCCTTCCCTCGAAGACGTCTCCGGCCAACAAGCAAGGGTCAGGCTTGTCGATTCTCGTCCTCTGCTTACCTTCACAATGCCTATTACAATGCTCCAAAACGCTGACCCTTGTTACAGCTTGTTATGGAGGATTTGTTCTGCGGTGAAGAATTTTTGAAAGAAAATCCTAGACGAAAGGATCATCTGGACAAAAAGTCAATTTATATAGTTGTTTGACTCGCTCGTCTTTAATGGCTTAAGCATTTCATATACTCCTGTCAGTCTACGGTTCAAGCCTAATTTATTGACTGTAGATCTTTTTATTAGAAACTAAGGCTAAGATTCAGAGATGAATCTAAGTGTGGAGTCATGCATCAATGTCAAAATAATGTATAGTTTTGACTTATGTAAGCAAAAGTTCGTATCTTAGCCAAACCTTGTAATCCCACCACTAAAACGATTTATTTGCAGACAAATTGCATTTTTCGGGTTCCAAACTCTTACCAATCTGTTTACCAAATACCAACCAAATCAGTTCAGTATTTTTGGCGTGATTGAGTAACAAATAAACATCTAAACTTTTGTATTTATAATATTAGTAAAATAATATGATGCTATCTCTTGTTTTTATGTTAAAACCAGCTACTGCCCCGCGGTTTCACCCACGTTGAGATTTTGGATTACATGGTTTTTATTTTTTTGCGCGGAACCCTAATTATTTTTCTAAAATTAAAGTAGCCTATGTTACTCCTTGTAACATCAGCTATCTGTCAGTGAAAGTCCCGTCAAAATCGGTCCAGCCGTTTCGGAGATTACCCGGAACAAACAGACAGACAAAAATTTAAAAAATGGTTGTTTTGTTAT
Source organism: Crocallis elinguaria (assembly GCA_907269065.1). NCBI lineage: Eukaryota > Metazoa > Arthropoda > Insecta > Lepidoptera > Geometridae > Crocallis > Crocallis elinguaria. The sequence goes on along the minus strand of OU026079.1, from coordinate 488,201 downwards.
AGGTACCGTATATACATTCATATGCATTTAGTAAAAAGCTGTTATTTTGATATTACAAACAGACACTTCAATTTTATTTATCTGTATGGATAGTGGTCAAAGAAAATTAAATCTGTCAAGTCTCCTACTTAAAATGTGACCAGCTAAAGATATGAGACTTTTATAGTAAGTAAATCGAGGCCCGACGGTATCGGATGGTAATGTTGCAAAGTGGCCGTCGGCCCTTCGAGGGGCCGTAGTGATGTACCGACTAACTCTTCCCGAGGATGTGTTAAGACGATATCTATATAGAGCTGCGCGATGAATGACGCCTTCTTACTTCTGTCAAATTTTTTATTTATTTTTATCGCCTTTGTATTTGGTAGTAAAATGGTAAAACACCGTTAGCACTGCAGTTTCTTTTAATACTTATATATTAATAGTTTCCTATGATGAACTGTTATTGCTTTTGTGTACGTTATTTCATTGCTGTTACATAGGGGACGCATAGTTTGAAAACATGTCGAGACAATATCTACAATCCGTTACTTTAAATGTCAAAATATGCTTCTTATCTAAAACGAAGTACATCAAACGCAAACTCAGAAGTAGCTTCAATATCTTATCATCGATATCAATACTTGTTGTCTAAGTACTATCACGCAAGAACATAGCATAGGAAAAATCTGGAGTATTTGAAAAGAAGGGTGAAGAGATTCTTGTCAGCTAATGGTAGACAACCGACAACTTTGACAATGCCTCTGTTATAAATGACAGACTTCAGTTATCTTCAAACTTCACACATTAAGTCATATGTTCCTCATGGGTCACATGCTCATAACTATAAAATAAGTACAAAAAAGTGGGTTTACATTTATATAGTAAATCAATATCATCAAGTAAAAAAAAATAGTCACCCATAATTACAAAAATGGTTTTAACGCCTCTATATAAATCTATCACAACTATCTTTTAAAAAATGCGTCTCCAAGTAAGTGTGAAGCCCTGACACTTCACCCCTGGGTCCTCAGCCCGCGCCCGGTATCTGATGACCGGGTTTATCGGGCCGCTTGGCACTCGCCTCACTACACTGTTTACTGCTTATTGCGTCACTTGGAACTTTGGAACGGCGATAGTTCGGCTGTTGATGACGTGATACGGAGGATTGTTTTGTGGAGGTGAGATAGGAGTTGAGATTTGGAGCCTTTGCACTTTTCGGAAGACATTGTTTGCTATTAAGTTAATTTATTAATCTCTTTAGAAATGATACAAACGGGAACGAGAGGTGCCGGTCGAACCGATTATTAAGTTTATTTATTTATTTATTTATTTATTTATTAAAAGACCAACAGCACAAATGATAAATACAGATACAGTATACATAAAGTTTTGAAAATACAGCCAATAATAGGTCTCGATAATAGTGTTTTTTTTTTTTGTTGAGCATTTTGAAAGAGACACAAACGAAAAATAAGAATAAAATAAACATGCATGTATGTATCCGTGAATGTATGAGTGTATGTGATGTGTGCGTGTGTGTGGTGTGTGTGTGTGTGGTGTGTGTGATGTATGTGATGTATGTGTGTATATGTAATGTATGTGATATATGTGTGTGTAAAATCCAAAAGAGGTCATGCTGTCACTATTCACCGGGTGCGGATTGGTCCGCACCCAGTAAACACTGGATAACCTTCCTTTTGAAGGTGTGCCTGGATGTGTTAAAGATATCGAGGTCTGAAAAATGTTTACAATATGTTAAGCTTATGCGTGTGATAGGAGCGTTGTTTGCATATTTCGTGCTTTGAAAAGTGGGCGAAAACAGCATAGTATGCCGAGTGCGCGTTTTGGGAACATTAAAATTAATCTGCGACAGTAAAACTGGAGTGTCCAAGTAACCACTAACTATATTATATAGCAGCATTACGTCTAATAAGGTGCGCCTGTCTTCTAAAGCCATCATTTTATGACGAGTACAACCTGTACTATAATCAGAATATGTGTGAACTCTGTAATTTAAGTGTTTAATAAACTTAGCTTGAATTTTTTCTATACGTTGTTTGTGGGTTATGTAATGGGGAGACCAAATACTGCTTGCATACTCCAGCACACTGCGAACATATGCATAATATACAGACTTAATACAGCCAAGATTAGAAAATGGCTTGCAGGTACGAAGCACAAACCCAAGGTTTTTATACGCCTTGTCGAAAATAGCATCAATATGTTCTGTCATAGTTAATTGTTTATCTAGAATAACACCTAAATCGCGTACAATCTCAACTTTTTCAACGGGTATGTTATTGATAGTATATGTAAAATTTATAGGATAGCTCTTGCGGGTAAACGAAATTTGCTGGCACTTAGGTACATTAACAGTAATTTTATTGATGGAATAATAGTGGGAGAGCTTGTTAAGCGTATTTTGAAGTTTTATGCAGTCTTGGTCATTATTTATTTTGTAAAAAATCTTTTTGTCGTCAGCATAAAGAAGATATTTTGTAGAATCAAAACAGGTATAAATGTCATAAATATAGGCGTTGTAAAGCAACGGGCCAAGGTGTGATCCCTGTGGAATTCCAGAGGGTATATTAATAAAGTCAGACCTGTACCCACCCACCACGACAGCCTGTGATCTGTTTGATAGGTAAGATTTTACCCACCGTAGTAGGTCTCCGTGGATACCTAACCTTTCCAACTTAGCCAAAAGGATGACGTGGTCCACACGATCGAAAGCTTTTTCAAAATCAGTGTAGACCACGTCAACCTGCCCCCCGCACTCCATGCTGCTCAGAACAAACTGAAGAAACTCAGCAAGGTTAGAAACAGTAGAACGTCGTCGCAAGAACCCGTGCTGGGCATCACTTACACCATTCACAACTGTGCTGTAGATCTGGTCATAAACAAGTTTTTCAAATATTTTACTAAATGTATTTAAAATTGAAATAGGTCGGTAATTTTCTATTTTAGATTTAGATAACTTTTTATGTACCGGTACCACATTAGCCTCTTTCCACTTAGTTGGAAACTGAGATTCATGTAATGATCTTTCAAACAAAAGTTTTAGTGGCTTCACCAAAGTCTCAGCACAGTTATGTATGAATATGGGGGGAACATTATCTGTTCCAGCAGATTTATTAATGTCTGTTTGTTTTAGAAGTTTTAATAAGCTCGTTTCATTTACTGTGATTTTACTAATAAGGCAAGAATCACTACACGGAGGCAAATGTAAATTATTTATATCATAGCTAGTTGAAGGTTTAACAAAGACATTTTCAAAAAACTTATTAAAACCGTTGCATATATCTGAGCCATTACTATAGGTGTCCGAGCCATAAGTGAGAGTTTTCGGGTAGTTGGATTTACCTCGTAACGTTTTTACATAACTCCAAATTCTCTTAGGACAAATCTTAATAGACTCTTGGATATGTATTATATAATTATTATATAAATCATTCTCTAAGAGTTTCGCTCGTGCCCTTAATAAAGAAAACTCCTGATAGTCTAATTTATTATTATATCGCTTCCATTTACAGTGTAAATTCCATTTTTCTTGTAGCATTTTAAGTAAAATATTATTATACCATAAAGGATAACGTTTGGTGCCATTTCTAACCCTTTGCTCAGGAATATATAATCTAATACATTTCTGTAACTCTAAATTAAAACAGTTAACAGCACAGTCAACAGTATCACAAGAATTAAATAGGTCAATCCAGTTAATCTCATTCAGGTATAAGTTAATATCGTTGTAGTTACCTTTATGGAAGTTAAATTTAGACGTTACCCGTTCTACTATAGGGCACAAAGTAATATTTACAGCGTCAATAACTAAACAAGGGTGCGCGCTGTCAGGATCCACCAATGATATCTGAGAATGGTTGCAAGACGCAGTGAAGTTACTGAAAACAAGGTCAAGAGTGTTACCGTGAATATTTTTTGTGTAATTGCATTGTTCTAATCCGAGTAAGTAGAATTCCTCTATAAGAAGCTTGCCAGCATTTTGAGTTTCTACGGAGCCTTGCTTTAAGTGCAACGGGCCATGACAAGGGTTCCATTTTATATTTGGTAAGTTAAAATCACCTACTATTAAAAAGTTATCAGATGTGTGCAAGTTATAAACATGAGAGACGCTCTGTACGGTACATTCAATAATGTGTGGTAATTGGTTATTAGGCGGCGCATAGATGACAGCTAAGTGTAGGTTATTACCTACTGTGGGATTAAATGATTTCGCGGGTACAGTAACCCAAAGCATTTCCGTCGGCGGCACGATCCTAGTATTGTTTACAATAAATGCTTCAAGGTCCCTACGCACGAGTATCATGACCCCCCCACCCCTAGACAAATTCATAAGAGTTAGATCACGATCTAACCGAAATACATCATATGTTGAATCACAAAATTCACTATCTAAAATTCCGCTATGAAGCCAAGTTTCAGTAATTATGACAATATCAAAGTTATTTTTAACAAGTTCCCTATAAAATTCCAAAGTTTTGGTACGAAGACCTCTTGTATTTTGATAGAATATATTTAACCGTGTGTTAGCCATTGTGACATACTAAAATCAAGTAATATAGTACTTTTTGAAATGAAAACAAATACATATATTTTACTACCACTTATGTAGTAATTATGGAATCCATGTAACACGCCCAAACCACAAAGTGAAAATAATAAGTTGCTATTTATAGAAAGAATTTGTTTAACAAAATTAACGTAACTACGGAGTACAATAAATAATAAAATGTAGGTAGTGTGGAAAAAAATTAGATTTGTAATAAAACGTAAACAATCTAGGCACAAAATATGCAAATTAAAACCTTCTATTCTATTATCCAAATGGAAAGATGTGTTATTTATGTATTTCAGGATATTTTGTGAAGTGTGGAAGTGTGATTTTGTGTAAAAGTGAAGTATATAAGTGCAATACTCGTACAATTTATACGATACGAATACATACCATGCAGTAACAATGCACAAGTACAAATAAGTAATACAAAACAAGTCCCGCGGCGGTGGCGGTACCATCATAAAGAGACGACGAGTCATTTTATCTTTACTAGGTCTTCTACTCTGTTTATTGTGATTTTTGGAGACTTGTCGTCTCTTCGTACAAAAATCTTACAGTTACGTATCCATATATATTTAAATGAGTTAGCAATAACTAGTTCACGGCACTTATTATACAACATTTTGTTTTCAATCGTCAAATGTTCGTTTATATATATCTTCTCGCTGCCCTGCATGCCTATGTTGCAACGAGTAATACCGCGAACCCGCCGAATCCCCGCCAAGATATTATCTTTTGTCAACCTGGATTTAATTTTGGCGATAATGGCTCGATGTACTCCTGGCCTCGTCTGCCTCGCTTGGACTCGGTTAGCAAATTCGATGTCACGAGATGTAATACTGACGCCAGCGTGCTTAGCTACAGCAATAACAATGTCTATAATCTTCTCATCATGATTTTCTGGAACGCCGACAATTTCGAGATTATATAGTCTATCCCATTGCTGTCGGTTCTTAAACTCGGAGTTCAGACTGTTATAATTGGAACGTAGCTTGCTGAGCTCCATTTCGCATTGTTCAATCCGCTCAGACTGTTTTGCAGCAGCCAGCAGTCGCTCATCAAAAACGTCCTGACGACTGTTAGAATAAGTAATCGAGCTCTCGAAGGCGGAAAGCTGTTGTTTAATTTCCAAAAATGACTTCGTGTAAGCGGTATTCACGCTAGATAGTTTCTTCACCTCTTTTTTTAAGGTTTCTATGTCTGATGAAAATTGCGTCAATTTTTCGGATAGCACCGAGTTAACTGAGGCAATAATAGTTTGAGTGACATTATCCATCATTTCTTTTTGCCATTTTTTGAAATAAACATCAAGTGTCTTTGCTGTTAAAAAATCTTCGCCTGGAAAACTTTCAAGTTCGTGCTGTCTGCGCTTACGAACATTAATTGGATTGAATGCATCGGTGCTAGATAAATCAGGAAACGAACTAGAGTTTGACGGAGTTGAAGGAGTCCGCTGCATTTCGGAATGTTTCAATTTAAACAGCGGGCGTGCGGTGTCTCTTTCACTCACTGGTTTACCGGGCGTGGTTGGACTGAGATAGATGCGTCTTGTGGGCACTCGCGAACTTCGCACGTTTATCTTTACGAAAAATGTAGGAGCGATTCGCGAATACGTGTAACGCGCACCACGGCCGGCGTGTTTACTTAAACTCATTTAACATCTGATGCATCAATCACGGCCCACGTGTAAACCGTGGATAACCATGATCACCGCTTGACGCATACCGTCTAAGGTTGAGGTTATGGGAGCATAGTAGAAATCTAGTCCGAGCGCAAACCATACCACGGTTAGAGGTAGTGCAGTTAGGCACCACAGCCACTTCTACAATATTATCTACTCAAAAAAATAGTCTCACAACCACTGACACAAATACGCGGTGGTGCGCAAGTGATGTATGTAGCGTAAAGCGGAGCCGTCGTCACTTTGAGCCCAGGCAGGGAGTGAAAGAGACAGCACTATCTGTCTGTATTGCTGTTCTTGTCTGTTTCTTGGATTTGTGATGGTCATTGTTCAAGCCGTGCTTGAGCGTGTTATCCGCGCTTGTTGCATAACCATAGTTATTCTGACAGCAAAACGTACTAAAGTAAAACTACGTAAATAAGCGTGTACGGCCGCCTTAAGTAGTGCAGTTGTAAAAGAAATTTAAATGCCTAATATAGCCTTGATACTGTTGTAAATATAGTAAAGCTTTCAATAGAGTTGATAAAAAGTCTTGCTTATTCCGTTTATAATTGAAAAAACCCAACAGGAATCTGCAACTACTTGACTCGTAAGTACGCACGCAATGCGTACAAATTCAATTAAATATTAAGCAAAAACTAACTTTATTAGTCTGTGATAACTTGCGTTATCATAATCGATAACTTGTACTGAGTTACGTTATCATAACGTAAGCCGACTGCAAATGCAACATGTAAATGAGCGTCACGCGTCAAGAAATACGTCAGACTCCGTACCTGTACTGGAACAGAACATTTACGCGAAAATGGACCTTATTACAATAAGGGTAAAATGAATGTAATTACATGTGTAAAGAAAAAAACGTGTTTACAGAAGTAGCAGTTGTTATGTTGTCATTTGTTACAAGATTTACTACCAACTGCTTACGCGTTTGTTGCGAATAAAGTTTTTGTGCTATGGAATTTTTTTCAAAACTTTTTTGTTTTACTAAAAGAAGAAATATTCTTCACGAACTTAAGTATTAATTGGTTGCTGAATTAATTATATTCCTGGCTTCACAACACTTTGGCTATGCAATTAGCTTTAACAAGATATCTTGATATATGTATTTGTCAGTCTGTCACAAGCGCCTACTTCGCTCTTCGCAAATGACTTCCCTCTTAAGGCATAGCTTTTTATTTAGAGTCCCGTTTAATTAATTCCTGATTGTCCAGGTGTAATTTATATTACGCAATATCGATGCGAAACTCGTGTGTAGGCAACAATGTTGCTCCAAACAAAGACAGAGGCATATAAAACTTGGTCTTATTATTACATCTAATTAACAATAAACAGCTGTCTATCTACGACAACAATACAAAAACCAACACCGTGACATTGTAAAAATAGCCTAATCATGTCCACTCTCGCTTTCCTTCCTTATCAAGATCTCAACGTTTCACGAGCATCGAATTCGGTACCTAATTTATCAAGACAACCGTGTCCACTAATACAGTGCTATAAAAAAGTTTATATTTAGCTAAATAACGTTAATCTATACGTGGGGTGGTCAGATCTTTCCGCTATAACCCTCGGTAAACTCCATACAGCAATACCAACCTAAGTTCTTTACAGCTACGATTCATTTTTGTTTCCAATTGCGGCGTCTCTTAAGCCGTTGTGTGGTAGTTTTAATTGATATCTTGTATCAGTCTGCAGACGCAAGGTGTCTCGCAAGGTGCGCGGAGACCGTTGGAGCACCTTCCCGATGCCTGGCGTGTAATAATAGCAGCGGAACAGAGCCGTGTAAACTGATTAGTGGTGTCACAGGGTCGACTTGATGAGCGATGGGAATGGGTAGCGGTCGATGACTTTATTTGGAATTGAGATGGTTTGACAAGCCTTGTTTACTTTCAGATATGCGACTTGACTATTCAATTGGTTAGTATGAACATAATTTTTAGTTCTATTTCATTAGATTTAAGTTTCTCTTGTTTTTCTTGTTATACTTGATAATTTGGCATTAGGCTACTCTCTCGCCTGATCTGAAGAGACGATGCAGTTGAAGATAGCGGAAACACTAGACCTAGATCAGTTGCAGCTGCTAATACACAGCCCACAATTAACAATTGCAGTGTTAAACAGAGCTATGATTCGAATCCTACAGTGAACTTGAACTTTTGTGGGGCATTTTGTAGTGCTAAGCCATTTAGCTGCCACTTTCAAGTTTAATATCTACAGCACTTATGCGCTAGCGCATACCGATCGGTAGCGTTCCTACACCTGAGAGCCAGTTAGAATCTAGGTCTAGCATATTTCCCAATCTCGACCACTTCATCGCATAAAATCAGATGAAATACGATGTATTCCTCCACCGAGAGCTCAAAATTATTGTAGGATTCGAACCACTGACCTACAGATCGGTGGCTGGCGTCAATACCACTGAGCAAGCATCCCTTTCTTGTTGACAAATATGCTGTAACCACACAGGCTACACCCATATGAGTGTAATTCCTACTACCAGTTAAGTATAGTATTCTTTGCCTCTGACGATCTTACTTCTGCGTGCTAGCTACATGAATTCTTTTCAGCAATTAACGGTTCCCAGAAATCAGTACCTTCGTATGTAAATAACATTCGTTATTGCTCTATTTTGACGAATGCATACTGATCAAATTGAGCGTGTTATTGCTCAGTCGATAATTGTTTTGTACGCATGTGCGAACGCGTTTCAGCTATTGTAATAGTATTTTAAATTGACTACTGTGTTCTGTGTACTTTTGTATTCTAAAATAAGTTTGAGTAATTGATAAACATACTTATAAAGGTTTGTCGATTAGATAGTTCACAGATTCAGTTCCCAGTAGCTGAGGCATCAGAGACTTTGAACCGAGGACGGCTGAGTGATGGTTCCCTCACCAATGAGGTCGAGGGTTTGAAACCTATAGTGATCTTGAGTTTTCGGTAAAGGAAAACATTATGATTCAAAAATAGCACCGCAGTAGAGTATTTTTAGAGCACGACTGGCTAGTTACCACTTTCAAGTTGAAAATGGTTTGCCTAGCGCCTATTTTAGCAGCCGCACCTGAGATCCAACTCTAACAAAATATTCGAAACTCTAGAATCATAACAAACATATTATTATAGAGAAAAAAATTGTTACAGTAAAATAGGACACATAATTACTAAAATATATTCAGATAATTAAAAAAGTGTATCTGTCTAAGGTAAGACAATTAAAATAACATTGCTCTCAATGTACATATCGTTTGTCGGATAATGTAATTTTACAAGCATGTAATAGTTACACGGTTAACGTAAGTGGCACTTTTATTACTTCTCAATACATTAATTTCAGTGTGAGTTAACATGTCTAGAATCTCTCTCGACGTTTACGACTATTTAGACATGTTAATCATATATCTACTTTCGCGATCGACTGGATATACCTCTTTAGTATCATATCGCAGTAATTGGTCTTTGTTTTCGACATTATTTTAAAGAAATTATTTTAAAGTTATCAAAAATTCTGTCTTCTTTGAACATAGTGTTAGTTTGCGATGGTGAAGAAAAGAAGCCAGAAAGCGCGGGTAGAGCGGCCCTTCTAAAATTGAGTAAAAATCTAAAAAAATGTGTAATTACTTCAAAATTATATGCCTGATTGAAAATGTATCACAACCAAGTTTTTTGTTATTATATAATACGTAAGTCTTATTCATTCTATCAAATAAACAACAGCAGTTTCAGTGCAAAGTTATATTTAGAAATAACTTTGACATTTTTTTGATCTAGTAAATTTGGTAAAAACTTTTTTGTTGTCAAGACAACATTATCGGTAATATGGTGAATAATGACATATATTTTTTCCATGGCCAAAAGCCCACCTGGTTTTGCTAAAAAAAACCGTTAAGTAAAGCTATTTAGCTGGTATAATAAAGTAATAACCAATCACTGGTAGTGTTCCATATTTCGACAAGGTGGTTAATTGTTTACGTACTTAGCACTCGTTTATGGATGCAAATCGCTCTGCTCTGTTGCACCGCATGCAAAACGTAATTCTTGGTTTGCACAGAAACATGCAATTATCAGATTAATCGAATATTTTGCAGATATATCGACGTTAACTGTTGTGATAGGTTTGCTTATGTAGGCATGTTCTGTGTTGCTTTTGAACTTTGAGCCAGTTAGAGGGAACATTTATTACGGTTTGATAGATAGTTGGGGAATTAAAATAGCTTATAGATTCTTAACTTTCTGCACAATATACGCGTGGAATTAACGTTGCGCGGGAAGAGAGTTATAAAGATGGTTTTTTTTTTTTTTACTATGGTTAGAAATGAACGCAGATGTCATTTGTACCGGATTTCCTACCTTCTAACAAATAACTTGAAGATATTTTGTAATTTGCTCTGTTACTATACTGTAACGCCAAAACTATTTTGGGATAGGCAGAAAGGAGGGAACGCTTATTATGATGATGATGATGATGTTCAGTTTTATCATCATCATAACCTCGGTTTTCTTTTCCAGCCACTGACAGCAACCCTGCCTATATTGTCGCTTGATTGGCTTGATATACTTAATCGTGAAACGTTCTTCGCTTATAACTTATCCATAAAGATAAATAAAATTGAAGTGTCTGTTTGTAATATCAAAATAACAGTTTTATACTAAATGCATATGAAAGTATATACGGCACCAATAACAAAACAACCATTTTTTAAATTTTTGTCTGTCTGTCTGTCTGTTTGTTCCGGGTAATCTCCGAAACGGCTGGACCTATTTTGACGGGACTTTCACTGGCAGATAGCTGATGTTACAAGGAGTAACATAGGCTACTTTAATTTTAGAAAAATAATTAGGGTTCCGCGCAAAAACATAAAAACCATGTAATCCAAAATCGCCGCTAGTCACTAAATATTTTAGTGTAGTTATAGAAAAAAATGTAGCTCTAAATATTGGTCTTTTTAAAACACGTTCAAGTAAGCTGATATCAAAGTAACGTTGTTTTAAAAGAACAACGTATACTGTACCTAATAACTCATATAAAACTCATTTTTTTCAAGGCGTAGAGCAATTAGTCTCGCATCAGCTTTTCGCCGTGCAAGGCAAGTATCGGTCATCCGGGACCAATTTAAAGTATACGCCCTCGGGCTTGCACATGCTTGTGTGGAGACGTACCTAGTATCGCAGTGTGTGCAAGGGAAAGGGGGATTTTAAGGCGATTGTTTGAGTTGACATGAATAAGTATTGTAATAATTCTGCACTTAATCTACTAGGTGGCAAAAGGAAGCATTTTTTTACTGGCACATTTATTTTAATAATAATGTAATTTTTTTGAATACATTACCATTAACTTTTTTTAACTATTTGATAACGAGACGAGACGACATATTTAAAAAAAGGTGTAATTATGAATTATTTAATTAAAAAAATATATTTGTAGCTTTAGTACAAGCCAGTTTTAAGACATTTTCTTTTACCATTTTGAGTGATGGCATCGCTCAGAAAACGTTCTTTCTTTATTTAATTCCACTTTTTAACGAGGCTACCAGGCAGGTGAGAAGGCTTGCTACTTACACTCACGGTTATATTTTGACAACATTGAGGCTTGAAATACACCTGAGCGACCACCACAACTACAAAAATGTACGTGTAAATGTACCACGTGGTACGGTTCCGGTTTGATGAGCAAAGTAGTCAGTGAAATTAATGGGCTAATAGGACTTAATACCTGGATGCCTCAGGGTAACGAGTGCAATGCAGTGCTGCGCAGGCCTTTGTTCTCAAAGTTCTGGTTGGTATTACAATGGTTTGGGCTGGTGTTATGCTTACTCGTTCGTCTCGTTCCCGTCCAATAATATAAAAAAAAATTGCCTTTATTAGAGTACGGATATGGTTCTAAAATACACTCTAAAATGTGTTCCTGTTTCCATTTACACATTGATACGGCAGCTACGTATCAAATATCATTTATCGCATCATCATTGTATTTGTCGTAGCTGTGCAAGCCAATCAAGTGTGGAGCGAAGAAAAAGTACGTTTTAGTATTTTCATTTTGCAGTCGCGCAATGCGGTCAGGTGTTCTTGAATCATAAGACATTAATGGTTTTTACGCTACTTAACGAGTGGGTAAATTACCAATTATTTTTATGGTTAAAATGTTGACAGATGTACTGAGTTAACAAGGGGTTTTGTCAATGTTATTAAGAAGTTTACTTAAAAGAGACAGAAAACGATTCTAAGAAAACCTCCAATTTGTGGTTGAAAATGAGCCCGTTTTTAATAAAACATAAGAGAAGTTAAATTACTGTCACTTGCTAACACTGTTTAGTTGATGATCAAGGTAACATGCACCTATACTTTACCATACTTTACTGTACGCTTAAGTCATCACCACGGGAATTTCGGGCCAAATATTGCTCCCATGGCTTAGCTCGTAAAGCATCTGGCTGTATAACCAGAAGACGATTCAAATCTCGTTGACAGAGAAATTTTTGATATTTAAATGTACGTTTGTTATTTTGTATTTTACATTTATAAGTGTTTATTTGATGTTTCCAGAGTTTATATATTTGAAAAAAATAGTTGTTTATGAATACATTCCGTGATAAAAGATAGATGCTTAAATTAAAACCAAAATAGGAACGTTTCTTAAAGTGTTGAAGCCCTGACCACGGTTGTTGCAAATCGAGCGTGTCGCCGGCCGCGGTTGAGGTCCCACAAATGTCAATGGTGTCCTGACATTTATTAACGGCAGAAGGGTTGCTCAGACATTCCTAAGGAGCATTTTCTTTTCCCCAACGGCTCGATGTTTTGTGTTTATTGGAAAGTAGTGACAAGTTTGCAGTAATTTTTGGTGTAAATGGATTCTTGTAATAGGTAGCAGCTACGATATGATTCCATCAATAGCTCCCTGATTGATCGATTTAGGGCACTGTGCTTGGTGATATACTCATTTTCTAGTATTTGCTTAGTAGTAGCGGTAGTAGACCCCAAAAATACCCGCCGTTTATGTCGCGTTATTTGCCGCTAAGTAGCAGTGTGCAAACTTTACTATGCTTAGGTTTGATTTGCAAAGATTAGTCGAGATAGTGATCAATCGCCAACCTGTCATGGTAGGCTCTTTGTCATCGGGAACGACAAGCGGGTTGATGCCAGGCTCCAGACTCTAGAGCATCGACGCAAGGTTGCCTTTCTGTTTTCTATAGTATACATTATGGAGAGTGTGCACTGGCATGAGTTGGTACCCCCATTCCCTTTCCATCTTCGGACGAGCAGACGTTATCCATTTATGGTTGACATTCCTCCTATCCGCACTAAGCGCTTTGCATCATGAGGACGACTAAAGAGTGGAGCCTTCAATCTGGGAGTCTTCAAGACACGAGTGAACAGGTATCTTATAGGCAAGCGTGCTACATCGTCGACCGCAACATCACTTAACATCAGGTGAGATGGCGGTCAAAAGCCCATTCATTTAAAAAAAACAATCAACATAATTACCGGTTCGTGTATAATAAGTTCGTAGTAACCCTGCCTGCAAGTGAAAAGCCCCGGGCTATAGTGAAGATAGATCTTTGGAAGCGCCAGACTGCTGTTTGTTCTCGGCCCTTTGGATGTGCATGTTGTGTAGACGGAATCTTAGTGCAGGGGTATAATGTAAACGTTTACATAGTTTTCGATTATGTAATTTTTACCGTTTTGTCAACGTATGAACGTATTTAAGACTCACAAAAGTAAAACTACCGTACGACGTCTCCAAATCACACAACTCTTCGCAAATCAACTAGTCACGAAACAATGTTCAAACAACGATTTAGCCGTAAAGAATATACCATTGGCCGCCATTTAAGGAATAGTTTGTAACGAATGTCTCGAACTTTCCCTACATTAGCATAGTTTTGGAGTTGAAAAGTTGTGCTATTGGGACTAGCACCTGATTTCACGATTTGTTATGTAAATGTGTAGGTAAAAAAAAATATTTTGCCGTCCTATAAACGAAACTAACTTTTTTATTGCATTTCAATTAATTTTTTTTGTTGGTTGTGCGTACTGTGCCAAGGCTGTTGTGGCCTTCTCCGAGTTCTCCCAGAGAAAGGACCATAATTCACCACGGGGGCTGCTTGGTGAATGTCACATGTCCTCGAACTTTGTGGTTCTAGAGTCTAGAATCTACACTATGTGGGTATCCTCATGATGTTTTCCTTCGCCGTTTTAGAGCGATTGTGATACATCCACATATAACTAGAAATAAGTCATTGGTGCAAGCTTGTTTGTCACTTGTCAGTACCTCTAATCATCGACATACAAATTGGTGGCAGACTGAGCCATCATAGCTTCAAATTAAATAAAGATCAAGTAAGTTATATGCTGACCAAAGTTAAATCCTGACAAATAGAAATATCATCCTTCCACTAAAACATACTGCTTGGAATATTGCATTAAGAAACAATAAACAAATCACGGCAACAAATAAACGTAAAAAAAAAATTAAAATCTACCAACCTAATTAATCAAGTAATTGATCATAAACTTAAATAAGCCGGTAATTCGTAATTTAATAAAATTGCAATTTCTATAAACAACTGAACGCAGTTTTTATTCAAAATAAAAAGTCTTATGATCGTAGAACAGATTATGATGGGTTTTTTACGTGAAACATAAAAGCGACTAGTGTTGTACCGGCGGCGTGTCCCCGCGGTAATACTTTCAATTATGTCGGTTTTGCGGCCTTGTTTATGCTTACTGCTTTTCTTTTAATGGTACTTGAGGCTGTTCATGTACGATTTGCTTATTGAAGAGTCATTTCGTAAGAAATTTACTGAGTAATGGGCTTGTCAATATCTTTTTATCTGATTTTTGTTTCATTGCTGTTTTTTTTGGTGTCCTGTAAGTTTACTTATTAATGAGTTCTACATGTTGGTACTTCTTACATGATGGTAAGCTACGATATGCAGTCTACAATAAACCACGCTTACTTAGATGAAATCTGTTCACTGTCAGCTTACAATAGTGTAGTTCATGCCACCTGTAGGTACACAAATATACGCTAGTATAGTAGTTTTGAGCTATTTAACCTTTTAATAAATATTATCGACTAAGATAAATCTTATTTGCATATCCTTTATTCTATACTAGCTTACAAGTTATACAACACTTATTGTCAATGATTGAAAAGTTATGCATAGTAATTAAGTTCGCGAGCTGCAGTTACAAGCAGTAGACGAGCCCAGACCAGTTTGTGCAATGCATCATAATCGTGCGCATAGTATTTAAATCAACAGGTACTGCGCCTTAGCGTGGCATTACTTGGACGGACGACATTATTTATGACCGTTCTTCTAGAACAAACGTTTTGCTCCTATCTTTCAATAGACACCGTTAGACCAATAATGTTGTTTATCGGCCGGCAATTTGTTCAACTATCAGTTTAACGAAAAAACGAACACTGATTCCTGTTGAGTTGGCTTTGGAACTATTATTACGCCGTCGATACAACACACTCGTTAAGTTTTTCCGATGCCAATTTTACGCGCAGTTTATCCCAAGGTAATGGCGGGGCGTCACGGATAGAAAAATGCATTATTAAACCCCATAACCGTTTCCAATATCTACCGGTCTTCGCAGCGCGACACCCTTTCGCGTTGCGATACTGCAGTCGGTGTAAATGACTCCGCTCGCCAGCCCCATTGTCCGACACCGGGCCACTTTGGGGTGACTTAAATCCGAAATTGGGTATTTCGAAAAATGTGCATGTGTCATTTATCACGACCCTCTGAGCGGGCGGAAAAAACGTAACCCTATTTAAAAAAGTACCCTCGGCTATAATCCGGGAGCTAGACCGGAGCGGCACAAACAGTATTAAATTTTTGTACTATTAATACAATGGCGTCGGTGGAGGATAAATATTGGATGAATGGAAGCACAGAGCGGCGTAATCCTTATTGAGTGAGAGCGAACCAACCCTTCTGTGCGGTGAGACACTGCTCATCGGCGCTTTAAATGGCTCATTAATACGCTATTTAAGTTTCTCACTCACTTCTACAAATTATTCAATCAACATATTATGGCAGGCCCGGATTGGCAAGTTCCAGTAGCCTTAAATCTAGCCCACATTCTAGGCTAAACATGTTACCTTATCTTTGAGTACGTCGTCACTTGTCACTGTCACTAGATGAGAGAGCGGTCGTTAAAAGCAACATTTTTTGATTGGAACCAAAATAACTGGGACGCCAGGCTTCGATTACTGCTTGTAAAAAATTAAACAGCAATGACCCGAATGAGGGGCAGAGTAATTTGATTACCATCCTTCAATTTAATGATCGAAATTAAGACAGTCGCGTGTCGCATTAAAGGCGTCCATTGGCTTCCTGGGTCGCTCGCGGGTGTAATAACTGCGCGGTTAAAGTTTTCAATATTTTGGTTACCGCGCACGTGTCGCCACGCGCCTCGCTTTAGACCCCCGCCGCTGCTACAAACGCTTTATTTTTTATTATTTTCATAATTCATATTTCACAATAACAACCGGGAAGGCGTTTCGCACGGTTAGCTTATGAAACCACTTTCGCGATTTCGCGTGGGGCGGCCGAGACGCGCCGCGGCGGCTTACCGCAAGGACCACTTATGGGCCCGCTGCTATATTATATGTTTTGTGATCCACTTTATCAAACGCTTTACTCGGATCGCCGTGGGGTTGAAATGACTCGGATAGTAATTTAGCTCGCGACGTCGTACTTTGGCTTATTGTGTTTTTTGGCGCGGGATTAGCGAGCCGCGGGCGCTCGCCATAAAAAGCTTCTGTTCCGAACGTTACGGAGGACAAATACTAAGCCGGGCCATTTTCGGCTGGCTTTATTGAACTCGATATTATCTTCTGTATAGTCCACAGATAAAAGAGACTGTTATTTCTGTTTTTTATGGAAACCTCTAACGTAAGCTCTGCGGTTTCAACGAAACGCACGCCCCAAAATTATTTCGCAAAGTTAATTTGCAGACGCCGGCTCTACTTTAAAACAATAGTCATCCGCCATCCCATAATCAAATCACGTGCTCGGGTAGAAAAACAAACGAATGTTCTGGAACGTTTCGATTAAAACTGTTGGAGTTTTATGAGCTCCTGGTAGATTGTGAGGGAAGGAATATGTGCATATCGAGACTTGCTCCTTAGTGGAATTTTTAGTGTACCAGGGGAGTCTTATCCAAATTGCCGTAACATAAGGGTTCCGTTTGAGGGAGACTCTTTTTTTATTTTAGAGTAATTTCCCATTACGTTTTACGCGAGTCAGAATATTGTGGGGTAGACTTTTTGCGGATTCTCCGTTCCGCAGACCGCTGCTATTGTTTTTTATTGCGATCGTCGGGTAAGCGGTAGACGGAATGCACTTTAAAAGTTTAATTTACTTCTTGAGTACAAGTTTCAAAGAGTACAAAGACCTTGATATACATTCTTGTCTATGATAGCTTTCGTGTCGACTTCATTAAAAGCAGTATTAGCCGCCCGAGCTATATCAATCAATTCCAAGATGCATGTCAAATATTTTTCAATAAAAAAACGTCCGAAGATAATCCTCGGGGAACCAATTAACTTTTTAATTTCAATGGATCATAAACCCTACCCTCACGGCGGCCGGCAGCAGGCAGGCATAAGAAATAAAAGTAATTGAGATAGTGCCTCTTGCACACGCCTGTTCATTAATGGCTGGTGTGATTGAATTAGTGAAATGTTGATTGTGTTCATTATACAGTAGCGGAGGAGTCTTCGTAGGCGAGACGTATGATGTTTGATGATTTAAAGATCTCGAGGTGAGTATAAATCAAATTAGCGTTGATTTGATGATATAATATCAGTAGCGGAATTGTACAAGTAACTGTAAAAATATGTTTTTTTTATATTCGACAGGTTTTTGTTTCGGCGTGCGGTCTGTTACCTATCCACCATTAAAACTGCAGCGAATGCAAAGTGACGATGGATTCGAATCCTCGACTTACAAAACTGTGGGTGATTTCAATATCACTTAGCCGTTAGTGAGCTTTTAGTGAAGGAAAACCTTGTGATGCAACCATAGCATGGTCGTAGTGTATTTTCAAGTGCTCACCTGGCTATCTACCTTCAAGTAGAAAATATGTTAGCAAGAACATAAGACACAACATAAGACACAGCAACATAAGAGCCAGTCTTAATCTAAGTTTAATCTAGTACTGACTATTGTGGTCAATACGCTAAACGTAGCAACTATAAAATAAGCAACAACAGGATTTACCAAATACAAATAACTCCGTTTGTAAAACTTTTCTAAAACATAAAGACTTCTTATTTGTTAGCCAAACGAACCGAACCTGCAGCAATCGCGAAATTAAACTGAGACTCCCTAAATAATGTTTTGTACGTGTAAGAAGGAAGCATTAAAGTCGAACAAGTTAACCCCACGCTCTCACCCCACGCAGTTTAAATACATCCGATAAAAAACTAAACGACACCCCTCAGTTTGATACAAAAAACAACCCCTAGAAAAGCCAAATGAAAACGTCCATAAAGGGAAATTTATCCGCAAATTAATTTGCACGGTACGAGATAGAATCGGAGTCTTGAGATGTTGGTCTCGATATTTATCAAAGCTATACCTCCAAGTAAGGAAACAATAGTTAAAACTCACAGCAGCCACAGAAGACTTCCTTTGAAAATGTCTAACATTTCTCTCTAATACTGTCTAATACTCTCTCAACTCTATTTTGCTTTTTAAGTTTGTACAGTAAAAGTATATTAAAATAAAGTCAAAGTTAAAAATGTCAACTCTTGAAAGGGAGTCTTTTTTTATGTTATTTGGTAACGAGACGAGCTGGTCGTTTGCCTGATGGTAAGCATAACGCCGGCCCATAACAATTGCAGTGCCACCCAGAACTTTGAAACACAAAAGCCTGCGCGGCACTGCAGTGCGCTCGTTACCCTGAGACATTAGGTATTAAGTCTCATACGCCCAGTAATTTCACTGGATACTCTGCTCATCAAACCGGAACACAGTAATGCTTGCACACTACTGCTTGGTGGCAGACTTCACGAGCAAAGCGGTGGTAACAACCCAGACGGACACTTGCAGAAGAGTTAGTCCTCCCACTAACAAGTCTGTGGAACTCTGGCGTTATAGTTCAACTGATTTGTGGTGTTTCTCAAGCGGAATACCAAAGACTATAAATCCAAATAATCTGTGCGGAATACAGAACTGAAACTTTATAGTGAAATTAATGGAGAGTTAAAACCGTTCAGCCCATAACTGGAATTTGTATTATATTATCAATCGACAAATAATAATAAACACCAAACTCGAATGTAATTTAATAAACCCCATTAAAAAGTTATTTAATTATATCAGATACAGAGATGTCACTTAATAATAAGTTGATTCAATTAACGAGTTGCGAGAGTTATTATATCAGTAATTTTAATCAGTTTATCAACGTATCTGGGATTCCCTTCCCAGTTTTGTACATCTTTATAAGCAGTATGAAATATCGATGGTAAGAAAAGTATTCAGCAGATGTCTCGGAATTTACCTATTTCCGCATTCTTTGATACAAGTCAGCTGCCGCTTTATAACGGAGATACTGAACCTTGTTGAGAGTCAGAGTAAATCATACTGCTTTAGGATAAAAGCACTGTAAAACATTAGGTCGCCAAGTAGAAATAAATATTTTTGTGTGCGAATAAGCGAGTGTGGCCGAGCGGGAACTTGTGCGACTTTTAATCTGACGCACCTGAGTTCTAATCCGAGCTGGGAGTCGCACCACTTACTTGTATCAACTTATGTGCTGATTTACCACACTCGCTCTAAACCGGTGAAGGAAAATATCGCGACGAAACCCAGAAGTTCAACAATAATAAAATTTGAGGACGTAATTACAGCTTACGTAATGACGTAATGGCAGTGTTAGTGGGAGGACTAACTCTTCTGCGTCCGTCTGGGTTGTTACCACCGCTTTGCTCGTGAAGTCTGCCGCCAAGCAGTAGTGTGCAAGCATTACTGTGTTCCGGTTTGATGAGCAGAGTATCCAGTGAAATTACTGGGCTTATGAGACTTAATACCTAATGTCTCAGGGTAACGAGCGCACTGCAGTGCCGCGCAGGCGTTTGTGTTTCAAAGTTCTGGGTGGCACTGCAATTGTTATGGGCCGGCGTTATGCTTACCATTAGGCAACCGACCACCTCGTCTCGTTACCATATAAAACAAAAAAAAAAGCTATGCACTGCGCCCGAGTGATGAATTATGGCTCTATACTCTCTTGAGAGAGAGAGATAGCGTCTATCTCAAGAGTGAGAGTGTAATAGGCTGATGATGAAGTATAAAATATGATATTGTTATCAGTTATGCCCTGTCAAAGTTTTTTGTAACAGAATTCTTTCACCGTTCTAAACAAAACCATATTCTTTTCATAGCGACAAAGTTCAAGGCTGTTTCCATATTAGTACAGTATTTACACTATCGTTGTGGGAACTGAACGTCGAGACCGAAGAGTTTTCGCCATTAAAGTCGGCATCCGACCTCCATTCAGAGTGATTTATCGAATACGAACCTGCATTAGATTTTTATGTCCGTGTCTCGTAGGCAGTAAATAACGCGCGCTCCTCCGTTCACTTGGAGTAATACTTCTGTGCTGGCGTCTATTCTGTGGCGTTAGGGACAATACGCACCGGCATAGTGCGACAAACTTGGATTGGGTGGCAATTGAAATCATCCGTTTTAATTCCATCATCCAGCAGTCAAAAAGGGCTCAAACTATCTATACAAAAAAAAGCTACGAACCGACTTCAGTGACAAACTACTGAACCGACTTTGATGAAATTTCTATGGGACCAATCTGAAAGTATATCCTTTCAAATAAAAAAATAATTTTCCAAATCGGTTAATAAATGACCAAGATCTGAGGTAACAAACATAAAAAAAAAAACCCCACGAATTGATAACCTCCTCCTTTTTTGGAAGTCGGTTAATAAATAAAATTGAAGTGTCTTTTTGTAATATCAAAATGTTGTTTAATTTAATTGCTTTTTACTAAATGCATAATATGAAAGTATACACGGTACATATAACAAAACAACCATTTAAAAAAAAAAACGGTCTGTCTGTCTGTTTGTTCCGGGTAATCTCCGAAACGACTGGACCGATTTTGATGGGACTTTCACTGGCAGATAGCTGATGTTACCAGGAGTAACTTAGGATACCTGGGCTAAGCGAGGCACAGCTAGTATATTATAAGCAGCAAGCACCAACACAATTACACCTTTACACTCAACTACCAAAAAGTTCTTAGCTAAGTGTCAGCACATAGCTGAAGACTGCTTCCATAATATATTAGCTTGTCTAAAAAGTCCGATGAGCTCAGACCCTTAGTGATTTATTTATTTAACCGCCATGATGGATCGTCTCTAGTTGTTCTTCCACGACCTCTCCACGAGTGCTGTAAAGTTTTGACATCGCAATTGTGATTATTGCTCAATGCCACATGTAATTATATAAATACAGATATAATTGTTTTAGGAACGGCAACTGCAATCAAGCTATGTTGATGTCTCAATTTATTGATTTAATTGGTGGGCGAGTGAGAAATGTATGACGTTCATACATTTGAACCGATATTCTTAATTGTGGTGTTCGTGGTGGTGAGAGGATTCTCAAGGACAGGGGTGATTGGATTGAAAGTCATTTAGCATTCAGTGTTCTACTTTTATAGAATGACTACGTTTTTAATATAATTATGATCTAACAATTAATGTGGTCTAGTTACAAGTGAAGCTAATAAAATTGTGTTAAAAATAGTTAACTGTACAGAACAATAGAATATCTACATAGCAGTTCTTTGTCTGCATAACTTAGAAAATAATTAGAAAACCATCTTTCTACATCTCCGGCCCTCTCTCCCGAGGGACTATTGAAACTTGAGATCCAATTCGTTTCTGTAATTGGCTAATATTTTTTCTCTAAGTAGTGGCTTCTTGCGCCTCTAGGTGAACTAACCGACCTTGAAATGGCTATCTTTTAAAGTTACAATAAGCTTCAAAGAGAGGGTGGTAAGAAAGGGGGACTTGAGAAATGTCCAAAGGTGAAATGTTGCATTTCGTACATCTTCGCGCAGTTTCAGAGTGTTTCTGTGGGAATTTGGCGGATATTGCTGGATTAATAGAGCTAATTTATTTTTGTTGTTTGTGTTTGTATAGATAAATCTAAATAACAAAACATACAATTTTGATGCTATCAGACAAATAACTTGATGATTGGTGAGGAAGAAGGAATTTGAATGCATTTATAGTTTTATAGAGGAACATTGAGTCGACATAACAAAAAAACACGACTGTCCTAGCCAGTGTCAATCGGGATTATGTAAGCATTCTAACGACACCCCATACATCAAAATCGGTTCAGGCATTTAAAAGTTATGGTGGAATAAAGAAACTCATATACATATATACATACAAACCTACTTACATGAACCCTAAAAAACATTACACTACTTTTTTGTGCAGTCATTTAAAAATAGAAGGATTCTTGTACGACAGAATTTCGATTCACCATCAGCTCAGATTTTAAGAGATGATGAAGTCAAAAGTAATGAACTAAACCTACTCTTAGAACAAGATTGGATCACAGGTGCAATTGTTTTGACAACACTTACCTTATTTGGAGAACGAGACGACCGGGTTGTTTGCCTGGTGGTAGGCATAATGATGGCCCATAACAATTGCAGTGCCACACAGAACTTTGAAGAAACACAAAGAAGTGCGTGGTACTGTATTGCGCTCGTTACCTTGAGACATTATCCCAGTAATTTCACTGATTACTTTGCTTATCAGTCCGGAACACAGTAATACTTACTATAGCTTGGTAGACTACACGCGCAAAGCAGTGGTACAAACCCAGACGGACACTCGAACAGGAATTAGTCCTAAGGCCGAGCACCATAAGAGAATAGTTTCACATTAACCTACCTAATAAAGGCAATCCAAGTTCCAAATCAAAGCGTATTTAACCTGATTAGATTTATACAAAGCATTTAACTCTGTTTTCTGAAAAACACGTAGGTAATCGTAACTTTTGAAAATGTCTGTTATGTGTATATTTTGTTAGTGGGAGGACTAACTCTTGTGCGAGTGTCCGTCTGGGTTGTTACCACCGCTTTGCTCGTGAAGTCTGTCGCCAAGCAGTAGTGTGCAAGCATTACTATGTTCCGGTTTGATGAGCAAAGTAGCCAGTTAAATTACTGGGTTTATGGGACTTAATACCTAATGTCTCAGGGTAACGAGCGCACTGCAGTGCCGCGCAGGCCTTTGTGTTTCAAAGTTCTGGGTGGCACTGCAACTGTTATGGGCCGGCGTTATGCTTACCATCAGGCAAACGACCAGCTCGTCATGTTACCATATAACATAAAAAAAGAGTTAGTCCTAAGGCCGAGCACCATAAGAGAATAGTTGCGCATTAACCTACCTAATAAAGGCAATCCAAGTTCCAAATCAAAGCGTATTTAACCAGAGTAGATTTATACAAAGTATTTAACTCTGTTTTCTGAAAAACACGTAATCGTAACTTCTGAAAATGCCTGTTATGTGTATCTAATCGAAAGCCTTACATAAACCCAATCTCAATCAATACCTACTTCCTTCAATCAATCCAAAGGCTCCTAATCACCTTTGATTAGCTTCAGACTACAGTACAATCTACAGCATCAGTAGACAGCGGGATTAACACACAATTTATAGCATTGTCTCATTAATTAATTAAAATGAACTAACGGATCTCAGATTGGTGGTAATGAACGATTATCTCTAATGAGACCCGTTTCTGAGCCATAAATAATATCAGGCATTCGGCCGTGATGTGAGTTACTGAACTAAAATTGTTTTTAATTAGTTTGAACTTTGGTAGTTGGGTTGTTTGTTGAGTTTTAGGTAATTCGTTATACTTGAAATCAAAGAGAAAAAAAAATTAAACTGAAAAAGTATGTAGTTAAAAGTTTCCGAAAAACAGAAACAGTGGTGCACACTAGGCTCTAGGCTCCTGTCGTGGAAACCAAAAGTTTATAGATTTACATCGGTACTTATCGGTTAACTGATCTGTGGCGCAAGTACGGATGTCGGTTCGATAAATTTGTCGAACCGAAAAACTCGATAAATTTATCGAATGTTGCGAGTACCGAAGTCTGATCGTAAAGTATTGTATTAGCTTTATATTCTCTTTGGATTCTACCTAGCTTTTCGATAACTTTTGTCGATTGAATCGAGGCTCGATAAAACCCACTTTATCGATTTGAACT
The DNA here is from genome assembly GCA_907269065.1 of Crocallis elinguaria. NCBI lineage: Eukaryota > Metazoa > Arthropoda > Insecta > Lepidoptera > Geometridae > Crocallis > Crocallis elinguaria. The sequence continues at coordinate 463,692 of OU026079.1, read as the reverse complement.
GTCAATTTTATCGAATTTTATCGATCGAAAAGATCCGTACTTGCGCCGCCGTGGCCGTGGCCACCCCATATTAGCCACAAAACTTCACCACTCCATGCTCACTTCTCACGCGTCTCGCTAATGGACACGACCGATTTTCATGTATCTAGTGCGATTTTTCTGAGTAATTTGAGTCTATAAGCGCATGTAAGCTAAACTTTTGGCTTCAAATGTGAAACAGTTCTTGATAGTACTTGTACTGATAATGGCCAGGTGTGACCCGCTGGCCTCATCAATTACTGTTCAACTAGAAAAGAATAACCATACATAGTTTTTACTATCTAGGTCAACCAGCATTTTAATTTCATTTCGGCGCTCACAATATTGCCACTTCATAACCTGACGCCGCGATAACTTATTATTTTAATATCCAAAACCGATTGGATGCACCTTCCCGAAAGTTGGCTTTCACCGAACACTATTGGAACCGCCATAAAAATAAATATCACTAACAACTGTATTTATGACTGTGGATTCGTGTCATTTGGCGAGATACCGTTCTCTACAGCTTAGATAAAGGGGGCTACTTTTGTTACGTGAACGTTTATAGTAACGCGAACGTCTCGAAAAGCAATCGAGAAGTGGACGCTCCGTGAAGTCTCAAGAGATATCTCTTGACGTTGAAAGGCATCTGATTGTCTGGAGCAGCCACCAAACGCACTGTACTACAATTGCTTTCTGGTCAATAAAACGCCAAAAAACCAGTCGGACTACCTAATCAAAGCTTATTTAATTTAATCTTTCTATTCAATAAAAGTGCTATTCAAAAGCTAAATCTTTCAGAGAGAAAGTATGTGTTATAGAAGTTGCATAATAGGGTATAACGATGTCTTTCCGTCTCTAGCAATAACATACACCGAAATAAATACATCCTTAAAAATGTTTAAATTATTTATTTTAGAGGTAATCGAAACTCAAAAAATGATTTCTGCCATGAAAATATTTCCATCTCACTACCTCATTATTTCGACTCTACCCTCCTTTCGTAGTCGTAGACCAAAAGTAGCCCCTAGAGTCGTCTCTACGTCTCCACACATGTCGTAGAGATGATTTACGACGCAGGAAATATTGAGAGTTCTTTAGTGAGAAATCAACCGTCGTGATAAGGAGTTATTGTGATGCAAAGCACGATATATGGAATCTATTATGTTTAGTCAATTATTATTAGATATTCAGACTCTAGGATTGTAGATAGTCAAAAATATTGTAATTAAAAGTGTTAGGTGATTAATCTATGGAGGTTGTAGTTTTAATCGTGAGTTGACCTAATTCTTCGTTTTTTGTTTATTTTTTCAGATCTATCTGGCTGATCAGTAAAGCTCGGTCGGTTATTTTGGAGAAAGATTTACTGTTATTTTAATATTTTTTTAGGTTAATAAATCTTTAATATTCTATCAAGCTTATGGATCATGTGGCTGTTCCTAAGATCAAAATAAGAAATAATAGAAAGCGGTCTTAGCTTGGCAGAAGTAATTAAATAACTTTCAACGATCAAATATTATGTAAATTCCCAGTAAATTAGAAAACTTTATTTGAAAAAAAAAATTGTTATTTTTAAGTTTGTTTGTCTGATGGAAGCATTGCGCCAGCCTAAAACAATTGCAGTGCCACCCAGAACTTTGAGACACAAAGGCCTGCGCGGCACTGCAGTGCGCTCGTTACCCTGAGACATTAGGTATTAAGTCTCATAAGCCCAGTAATTTCATTGGTTACTTTCCTCATCAAACCGGAACACAGTAATGCTTGCACACTACTGCTTGGCGGCAGACTTCACGAGCATTACTTATCAATAACTACTAAGGGCATTTGTTGTTCTCGTTTGTCTACTAAATTAAAATTCGTTGGCTTATCCGTTTATTCCATAGCACACATTTAGTTTTACCATCTTTACCATATCAATACTTCAGTTGGTGAGATATTATTATTTAATAATATGTCAGTACCTTAGTATTAATTAACCTATCTAAAGTTAAGAAAGTCTAAAGTATCTAAAATCAAAGTACCTATAACATTATAAAAAAAATACTTTCACTTTTCTCCAAACATACCTAATTCCACTTTAGCGAGGTCAATGTCAAACCGATGGTTACAAGTTAATTACTGCTTAGGTATTTAAGTTTATGGCCATAAACCAGTAATGGAATAGCGGCCTACTTCTTGTTTGGCGATAGCTCAACGAGCTAAATTTCAAATTTTGTAATTAGACGTTGTGAGAGCCGTATTATCAGTGCCTATCTAAATTAATTATACATGTACTATAGACATTATAAAGCAGAAGCTCAACTTTATACGTCCCCTCTCACAGTACACTGCGGGAAGCAGTGAGCGATGAGAAACCTAGTGATATACGGTTTATCACAAAATAAATAGAATTAGTTTTATTTTAATTTCCAGACTATTACCGTGTTACCACAAAAACACTTTTAGACGCCTGTTTAGATAGACAGTGTTTAAAGATAAACATCTAAAATGATTAGAAATATCACAATAGAATGGAGTTAGATTACGGTTAGACACTGCTTAAATCAAGATTTGTGGTTGCTCATATTTAAACACGCAAGTAAAGCATGTTTAGCAAGACCGTTTGGTAAGACTGTTAGGTTTGGGTAAACATTTTTAGTTTTTGTTATAAATTGATAGGTCATATAATAATCATCAATATTCGGAGACAATTAAAAAAAACATTTTGCGCGTCCATAAAATATGTATTAAGTGTGCAGGAACGTCGCTAAGCGTACTGTGTAGAATTTTGCCTTTAAATTACATATAAGTAATTATTAAAATAGGTTTCTGAGTTAGTTGCTACCATTTGTTAGCAGTATCTGCCATTTGTACAAAGTTTGCTTACTGCAAGCTGAAACGTATAGTGACGTCTCTCTATTTATGACAGGCTGATACTTTAGCAATGCCAATAAAGAAATAAACGACACACATTTCGTACGAAACTGCGACCTTAGCCTACTTCAATATCATTAGATCGGTCGGTTGCTAATTAATTGATAGCAACAACCAAACTGATATTTGTTTTTATAAAAAAATCTGACATTGGCTATTTATTTGCACTCGTATCCATTATATTCTTCATTAGAGAGAACGGAACCTTAACTAGCACCTGCATATAACTGGAGCAACGGATAGTTCTCTTTGCCGAGGCTGCATGCAGGAACAAGAAACTGTGGACCATGTGCTGCTACACTGTACGGCCACTGAGGATATCAGAGTAGCCACTGGCATGCAACGCGGCGAATCACGAAGAGAGGCTCGACCAAGATCGGACTCCAGAAAATTTTCACCACCTACAACTTCACTAAAACAGCTGTGCCAGCAACCCAAAGCCGTGCTCCGTTATGTAAAGGAGTTGGGATGGCTTGGGTAGATACTGGCAGAGGGAAATGCACAATACACTCCAAGCGGGACGTCAGTGCAGGACTTATCGCCCCCACTTGAATAAGAATAAGAGAACGGAATACCTCTTTACAAGAGTGAGGCGATGATAGGTCAGTGATATTACTAAAATCGGTCGCCGGCCATTTTGTAAATCAATGATTGGAATCCTTACCTATTACTTACCTATATTCACGCAAATAAACGATAATTTCATTTCATTTCGTTTCGTTTCGTTTCCTTTTATTCCATTCCATTTTATTCCATTCCATTCCATTCCATTACAGTCCATTCCATTCCATTCCATTACAGTCCATTCCTTTCCATTCCATTCCATTTCATTTCATTAAAATGAGCTTTCGGTGAAGAAATACATCGTCATGCAACCATAATGGAGGTGGTAGGGCACTTCTTGTACCTGCCTGGCTAGCTACCACTCTCAAATGAAAAATCTGTCACCCGCGATCTTCTAGACGACCTACAATCATCTTAGATCTCCTAGCAGCTCGTTTAGCTTCGTGCAGCGCTTTTTCCCAGCTTCTGCAGGTTTTTCTGCCACCACAGCGGTCTTCAGTATTCTTGTTTAGTAACTGGGCTGTATTCACGGCGCAGCAGAAAGCAGTTAGTACACAATTCGATTCAAATTCAAGAGCTTAACGAGTATGGACAAACTGCATATTAAGATTGAAGACCCTTTGTGTATCTGATATCGCTTAAGCATTTATTGCTGGATATCGTGACATTTCAAGGCGAAATGCCAGTGGCTACGCGTGCTAGGAAGTGTGTGGTAGCAGGTACTACGCGACACTTTGCTATGTAAGTATGTAGTACTCGTATGTGTAATATATAAGTGTACCTAAACTTATAAAGTGGGAGATTGTGTCACTATTATCATATTGTATTTAAACATTGTGTTTGTTGGTTTGTCCTCTGCGCAGTACAACAACAGAGCAACGGATCGCCGTCATTTCTTGAGATTGTTTATGGGCTGGAGAGTAACACCGGCTACTTTTATCTCAGAAAACGCACGGTTCTTGGGGGAATCTCCACACGGGAAAACCACGGGCTACAGCTAGTAAAAAATAAAACGGGTTGCAGTCGAGGAGTTACATTTTCTTTTTACTTGGACTTTATGTTAAACATGCGTGTTATATTACTGTATGTAGGATATCCATTATCCATGATAAATTTTTATACGGTTAGTTGACCAAAACTCCCCTCAAGTATTTAGTTAATCTTAATTGATTAGGAATAATTTTAACACTCGTGTTCCAACATCATCATGAAAATAATTATGTATGCACAAAATAGATGGAAGAAACAAGTACTTATAAAAGCTATACCAGACCCGTTGAATTATTAGAAAACTCGAGAAATAATTGCCAATTTTAAAAAATAATAATCAATGCTACCATGCAAATAATTCATACTTCCATGTAAATTGTCTAACTGTCAATCTTGTCCATAAATCCCGCTCGTATTCAACAACACATTTACCACATACGAAGGTGTCAAACGTCGCATCAATAAGGCTCGCGCCACACCGACCGACCGAGCGACCAATTTGAGCTCGCGTTCGACGCAACAAATAACATAATGCGATTTGTGTGACAGCGTGCTGTCCGCTCGTGGGCGAAGATTATGACGCGTCTCGTTATACAAGCTTTATTGTTTATCGAATATGAGCTGCGCCTTAACTGTGTACACATGCTTTAAGCTGTATTTGATTCATTGTGACCATGAATTGTTGTTAGCGCTGTCCGGAGATTTCTTAAGTTGTGCTGTTATTTATGTTGGAATAGGCAAGAAGCTAACATATTCGCAACGATTTGATTCGCAACAATTATATTTTTATATTAAAATATACTATACTTATATCTTTTTTCATTTTTAGTACCTACCATTCTGTTTAAATCAGACTTAGTGTTGCCAATAAACCAATACGAGCAGCTACCCAACTTCGTTGTCATTGAATGCATTTTCTGTTGTTACACCCCATGCAATGTTTAGTTCCAGTCGGTGCTAGCTGGATTAAGGTGATAACACAGTGTCAACCATGCGTCAAACCGCGCCGGGGCGCTGGCGTGGCGGCGCACGTAGGAGTCCGTCAAGTCGCCAGGTGTGGCGGCGGCTTTATTTATTACGCGACGTGGGCACGTAGATTTATAACACCCTGTGCATTTAGTTTAGGAGATAGCTTATTACAAATTGCTACTGTCTAACTGCTTTCATGTCCAGTAATTAATATAATATTTTCTAGATATTTTTGGTCGGTAGACAGGTAAAATTGTCTTGTATAAGGAAGTACGTACATTATACCTAATTCGGGTGTCCCAAATAGTCATAACATAGTATTATTAATAAAAATATGAAAACATTGGACATTCAAATTTTCAACATTGGACATTTAAAAGCAATCAAATTTATATTTATGTATATCAGATATTATATATCTAACAAATATTAATAGTCTTCTGTCATCAGTATAGAGAATTGTCACATACATTCGGACTCTCTCTTTTTTGTTTTAGCGGCGTTGTTAAATAATCCTGTACCTCCCAGTCTACAAGACAAGACATATCTCATTATAAATTACTTGTCCACGTATTTACAACGCGGGCCGGAGTCGCGGCGAATTACCTACCCGGCGCTGTTCGTAGAGTCTATGTCGCCGAATTACATAGAAGCTGCATGTTTGTACAGGTAATGTCATCAAATTGCTTTGGGTTTTATTCTCGCAAAAAGAATAATATTTATGTCTGTATATTTTGGAATCAAAATCCTCGTTTGTCTTGTATACATGGAATCTTATAGCTACAGGTTTTACTGAAAATAAAGTACTTAATCCAAACTTTGAAAGCATCAATAAAATCTTAATGTAACTTACTTTCACCCTTCATTACTTACTCAAAAGATATTAGGTATCAACTGAATCCTTTAAAGAACGTTCCAAATGATCCTATGGCATCCCTCAGCTAGGGGTTGCTGCTCATTAAGGAAGGGTTAAGATTGAGCCGGGTCTTATGGACCGCCGTGCAGCGATGCAGTATTTCAAAGAGGATTAGCGCGTTGGGGTTAACTGGTGAAGAATTATCAGCTATGATAAGAATGTCGACAATACTTAAAAGTATTATATATAGTTAGGGATGGTAGCTTTGTGGTCGAATCGACTTCCGGTCTGTAGGTCGATGGTTCGAATCTTACCATAAGCTTCAGCTTTCGGCGATGGAAAATAGTGATAGCAAAATTTCAATATGGCATTTTAAGGAGCTCGCCTGGCTATTTGCCACTCTCAAGTTGAAAACCCATCGGTAAGCACCTTGTGTTCTAATTTGAGAACCATTCCTATTCCAGACTACCTTAGACCACGTCGTTGCTTAAGATTAGGCAAGATAGTGGTCAAGTGGTAACCTATAGAGTGTAAAAAAGTAGTTTCGACGCAAACAATTTCCGTTACATGTAGCACAACCTGTAGATACTTAGATTTATAAGTTACATAGATAAAGATATAATTACATTGAGAATGATCGTAAAATAGTTGGCGTCAATGAAACTTACGACCTTACTGACAAACTGTTACTCTTGTTTTATATATTTAGTTGAACTGGTCACAGAATAATTGTATAGAGAGGTTTTCAATTATTTCCTCTTTATATTTCAATTTGTTTAGAAGTTTACGTCAGTGAAAATAAAGTCTTTCTTGTCATTTTCTTCAATTATTTTACCTGGTTTTTAGAGTGTTTTTGTGAAAATTTATAAGTGTATTTCAATACCGTCATAATAATAAATATTTTCGTCAGATAGGTACTAAGTAAATAGAAAATAAACCTCCAAAATCTCTAAAGAATAAAAAAAACTGACAAACGGTTTACGCAAAAAAAACTTTTCAAACTATCCCAAATTGAATACATATATAGTATTAAGACAAAAACGGCTCTATTCGCGCTCAAATTAATCTCAAAATATAATTTTGCAATTAAAATATAGGCATTTTATTCGTTAGGCAATTTAGACATGCAAACTTCCACTTTAATAACGTACTTATCTGTATCTTTAATCTTTGGATAGCCTCTAGCGACGATGTTCGAATGTCGACCGGTCCACGTAATTTAATTAGACAGAGTAATTACCGGCCGTGGCCGTGGCTCCGTGGCTCCGTGGCTCCGTGGGTCCGTGGGTCCGTGGCTCCGTGGCTCCGTGGTGCAGGGTGCGGTAGATTTAGATTTCATTAAACATGAGGGAGATCTGGATAAATAATTCTTTCTCAATACACAAAAAATGAATACGTTATATCGTGCACCTACATCATAAGCTGGAAAATGTTCACTGCTGAACATTGGCCTTCCCCGTGAAGGGTAGTCTTGGCCATAATACAGCACGCTGGGCAGGTGTCTTGGAGGTCGCAGTAGATTATGATGTTGGCCAAGGAGAACGCTGCTGCCCATTCCCTGGATATTCCCTTAGCCAGCTCTAATGGCAACCACGAGAACAGATCGAGTGGTTTATTAGCCAAAACCACACGGTTAACATAATTATGCACCATCATATATTGGATTGAATCTACAATTTACAGTGTATTGTCTTTTTAACAGAGTAGATACCTACTTTTAAGTACATAAAATTTCAAACTGAGATAAATTGTTTTTTGTGACCTAAGTTTGACTACACTTATTTATTTATTTATTTAATTTATTTAATTTACTTGATTGTAAGCGGCGATATAATCAACAGCGAAGCACGCTGGTCTAGAATGGTACCTGTTCTTTATAGATTTTCCCAAATTAGACATAGTTATGTGGAAAACCAGTTTTTCAAATTCAAATCTATTGTGACTTATATCTGTAACACGGCCTGTGCAAAAAAGGGATTTTGTAATAGAATGACAATTAAGTACAATTATAATAATGATAATAAAGAAACAGTAACACAGATAACGCCACAACAAGACAGAGGTCCAACAAGTCGCGGCTGATTGATGTGGGGCCGGCTTATCTCCGCGTAGGAACTGATAACGACTGGTTTCTGCTGGCTAATTAATATTGCAATACAGACACTGAGAGAAGTAGAATTTAGCAACTAGTGTAGGTATATATACTCTATTCTTGAATTACTTTGTGTCCTTTTTTAATACATTTAAATTAGCTTCACTTGTAAATAACTATGCAAACAAATCTAGGAAGTGAATGCAGTTGAGAGCCAGGTCTAATCTAGATTAGTCATATTTACCATCTTCCCCCAAATAGCCATTTAAAATCAGGCGAAATTGAGATCAAATGCTAACCAACCTGTAAAAATAAATAAAATTGAAGTGTCTGTTTGTAATATCAAAATAACAGCTTTTTACTAAATGCATATGACAGTATATACGGGACCTATAACAAAACAACCATTTTTAAAAATTTTGTCTGTCTGTCTGTTTGTTTCGGGTAATCTCCGAAACGGCTGGGCCGATTTTGACGGGACTTTCACTGGCAGATAGCTGATGTTACAAGGAGTAACTTAGCTATTTTAGAAAAAGAATTAGGGTTCCGCGCAATGAAATAAAAACCACGAAATCCAATATCCCCACGCGGGTGAAACCGCGGGGCAGCAGCTAGTATTATATAAAAATTATAATATATGTATAGTTAGTCGTTAGTTTACTATTAACTAAAGCATTTAAGAAGGTGATAGTTATACACACCGCTGCACGCACATAATTTGTATTACTATGAATATAATTGTACCCGCCAAGCCCTCCAAGAATGTTGTTAAGCTTGTTGCTTACATAACTCACTTTGCAGTTATTTATGTTTCTATTAATTTATAAATTACTCTCTGTGCCCTGTTTCTTGACTCGTATAATTATTACTAAAAGAATGTGGTAATTTTTTTTGTAATTGGAATTATGAAAATGAAAAGTCTCCTTATGCCTATCTGCACTAAAAATTTACAGCTCCTAAATCAACTTACCTCTCACTTATTTACGTTTTTTTTTATAATATATTTCTTGACTTGGATACATAGTCTTTAAGTCGCAATATTAGAAACAATTTTCGAGTCAAAGTGACGCTTCAGTAAAGCGGTGGATACTTTACTGAAGCTTCTATGGAGTTTTGGATAGAATACGAAAATACACGTTTTTCGCCTTTGTACTATTTGCCTTTCACTCATGCACGTTTACGCACACTAATGGTTAATAATCCACCATTATTACACATTAAGACTCGAAGAAACATAGGTTTTATAGTAGATAACACAAAATCAACAACAGCACATTTTCGCATTCCCGCCAAAACTCTTATTTACGTTTCCGTAACTAGGGTTGCCAACTCTCACGGAATGCTTCCGAAAAAAAGATATTAGATTTTAAAACCTCCCGGCTCCAAGAACGCAACTAAAATTTCCCAACATGGACATGATTTGCTGGCAGCTGGAAGGCAGTGGCAGTGGTTTTCGGCGTAGTAGACCAACTGTGTTTGAAAAGTCGCAATCGGCTGAATGAAACACAATATGTAAAACCTGAATCCAGGTGGGCACACATTTAAAATACATATGTAAATAATTCTATGATTTTAGCGTTTCGTAATGAAAGTATCACAACCTGCTCGCAGTGTAAATAAAAATAGATATCTATGATTTTTTTTTACCTCCCGAGTTTCTGATCAACTGAATTGGCAACCCTACCCATAACAGGAATCAATCCGCTCACTTCTAAGTTAAGCGGAGTCGATGAAACATGTAAGTACATAGGACAAGCTTATGACCAAAACGTAGTAATAAAAAATTACTACCACTATAACAGCACTGTCCATGTCCAACCCAATTCAGCAAAAGCATTGCCTACCACACACAGCTATCGTTATAACAATAACGACACCAATACAACGTTGTAACTTATAACGTATTATGCGTCGCCGCGTCCGCAATACCAGAAATCACGGGATAGAACCGGTTATCGACACTCCGCAATATATCGATAGATTTTTTCTTAGTGCATGAAATATATTTCATCGTAAAAAGAGGCTCGAGAATCGTAAAAATAGATGTAGCTCGGTTTCCCTATCAATAATTCAGGATTATACCAAAACGTAGGAATAGCTTTTATACGGAGTAACAGTTTCGTTGTCAATCAGCTAAGCTTTTTGCTTTCCTTGAATACAACAATCAATTTATCCGGGTAAGCTACTTATATAGCTACTTATACTTATAAGCTATATATAACTGCTTATCAGTAGAATTATATACAATTTTAGCTTCGGAATCAGGAGCAATAGCGGGCATCCGCGCCAATATATGTTACGTTCTGTGTAGCATCTCATAATTGGCGTCTTTGGCAACGTTGACAACGATAGCGCCATATTGAAAAGCTTCCGGCCCCGTGGATCATAATACGAGTACATACCCATATTTTATTTTTATCATCAATAAGTAAACATTTGACCGCTATGTCACTATCTTAAGTGCTGATGAGGTTGAAGGTGGTCAAAAAAAGAGACTGGGTGTTTATTCACTGAGAGAAAAAAAGATAAATAAATGGATATGAAAAAAATTATAAATGTGTGAATCTTTCGCAATTATTGATTTCTTAAAAATGTGGTTATCTACATTCTCAAGCGATAGCTTGCCTAGCAAACTTAACTAGCTGTTGATTGATAAATCAACAGCTTCCATAGATTACATTATTAATTGATCAGCCATAAAAATGATAATAAAATAGCCGAAAGTCCAATAATAATGTCCAAAACCAGAGTCATGTGGTACAGACTAGAAATTGGCGACCTATGCATACATTTTAGTCTAGTTTAGTCATGTACCGTCCAAAGACCTTCAGAAGCTTGTCCCTTCCGAATCTAATCTCGAAGAGAAAAAGATTTTTCTCTCAAAAATAAAATGTCGTAAAATTGTTAAGGGAACGCGGGCTGTCAAAAAAATAACGATACACATTTAAAAAGATATACAATAAGTGTAGGATTGTACGTGTTTCGAGGGTGGCAGGGGTAGCTCCGTGCCGTCTTAGTTATGGGGATGGGATTTATGGAAATTGGATAGGTAGCTAATTATTTTATAGGATTGTTATTGTTACGTAGAGATTCACAATCTTAAAAACACAACTCTTTTGGCAACAGATACACAAGTATAAGATAACATCCGATGCGACTTCAATAAAACAAAAACGTTATAAAATATTACATTTTATTGCTAATAGGTACTTACTTAATTAATTGGAAATAAAAGACATTAAAATTAAGCTTTGACTGATGAAGTTTTATAACTGTTTATAGAATGCCAAGAGTTTTCGAGTTACGAAACGAGTTTACATCCGTGGGTACTTATAGTGGCTTGAGAACTTATTTTTTCTTTCTAGCAATTGACATATCACACACCAACATCTTCTGAAATAGAATAAGACAAGAAATCACTGAGAAAATCCTCCCGATTAGACGTCGTAACTCATGTACGGTACACGAGTACACATCTTTATCTTAATCGATGTATGGTAGATCAAAACATCCCATCTATGCAAATAGGAGCCAATTAGACGAACAAATTTAATCCAGACTCACAACATCAGACATCTCGACGCTTCGCAGTAAAAACCTCACAACTGAGATCCATTCAATTTTGCGTCTCTGACGATAAAGCGTGATTGTCACGCACGTACACATTGCATAAAGCGGTATTACGGGGCGGGGGAGGGTGCCACCCCAAGGGGTGGGTGGCGTTTAACGCACGGAGGGGTTTTTCCAAAATAATATTTTTAGGTTACGACGCTTTTGCTTTCGACTGTCGTGACCAATTTTTCACGGTTGTAGTGCACTGCTCTAGCTTATGACATGACTACGTGCTCGGTGGCGGAGTGGGTAACCGTTGGAGTGCTACGACAGATGAAGTCAACAACAATTGATAAGATACTAATAATAGCCTTGTAGCGAAGAGCCTCGACCAACATCTGAAGAGGCTCTCGCTAGACGGTTGGATCAAGGGTCGGATGCAGAAGGCAGTGCTCCTTGACACGGCACGTATTGTCAGGAGGTTCCTCACTCTGCAGCCCTAACCACCGGTAGCTTGGCCCTGCCCCGCTGCCGGCGGCACTCTAGGTTTAGGTTTTTTATAATATTTTGTTTTTATAGAAATATTGTAAAAAACTTAGATTTAAGATTAAAAAGAAATAAAGTGTATAATAATAATAAATATTTATTCACCAAAAAACATACAGAATTGTCATTACACTATACATGATACTAACGATATATTCGATAAGTCGAGAAAAAGAGATTTTTTTTGAACATTTTTTGAGCTTGCCTAAATTTGATGCGCCTCAATTAAAGTTAATTGCTATGCCTTCAGAAGGAGATTAATGGAGCAGAAGCACCAGTTTATTTTTATTGAATTGGATAACGGGAGTGGGTCGTTTCCCTAATGGTAAGCAATACGCCAGCCTATAACAATTGCAGTGCTACTCAGAACTTTGAAACACATAAGCCCACGCGGCACTGCAAAGCGCTCGTTACATTATGTACTTGGTGATTTCACTGATGAAAGAGAAGGCGAGTGAAAGCCAGTAATAGCCAGAATGCGTCGTAGTCCTTTCCTCATTTTTAACCGACTTCCAAAAAAGGAGAAGGTTATCAATTCGGTGGGTATTTTTTTCTTTTTTTTATGTTTGTTACCTCAGATCTCTGTCCTTTATAAACCGATTTGAAAAATTATTTTTTTGTTTGAAAAAAAGATATACTTTCAGATCGGTTCCATAGAACTTGCATCAAAATCGGTTCAGTAGTTTGTCCATGAAGTCGGTTCGTAGCTTTTTAAAAGAAATTTTGTTAAATCATATTGTCCTCAACTACGAATAACTTCAAAGACGCATTTGAACGAGAACCTATACCACACAACTCTCGCTTGGTTTAAATTAGTTTTTGTCTAAAGTCTTTAGCGAGCTAGCCTGAGGCACTACAAGACCCCCAAAAAACCACTCATCAAAGTGAAGCTATCTAATTGAAACCAGATGTAATGGCTTAATATAATGACTTTATTAGACATTTCTAAACTTTAGATCACAAAAAAACATCCAGACAGGATGGAATATAGATCGCAAAGCTCAGTTTCATTTCAGTTAATGTGTTTAAACGCCATATACTATAATTGATATAGTCTAAAGCACTGTTGTATAAATGCGTCAGTAATTTATATTTCGTGATGATAGACTAACTCCTAGTAATGGGAGATACCTACTTAAGGTGCATATAACAGCCAATGACTTTTGGAAATCTGTCAGACCCAATACTTATTCCCCACACCACCCGCACAAAAACATCACGCGTGAACCGCGTCAACGATTGATTGGAATATAGAGGAGAAACTACAGCAAAATGTGTCATTATAACATATATGCTGTAAGATGCATGTTGGATACATGCAGTATACATGCGTTGTGTCTGTCGAAAACACCTTCACTTTGGGATTTTTTAAACATAGTAAGTAGTTATATACTTAGAAAAATTCGGTGTTTCCAGTTTATGTAGAAAATGTCAATTAATAACATATATCTTTTTCATTCAATGATCTTGAAAAACCAATGAGTAGATAGTTTTTAATGTTGCCCAATTGGCTGTATTATGCCCCTTAAGAGATGGGTGGCCGTTGGACTAACTCGGCCGCGTGTGTCCATCTTGGTGGTTTGCTGCTTTATTCGCGTAGTCCGCAAGCAATGTGCATGCATTACTATGTACTGAGATTTGATGAGCAAAGTAGTTAGTGAAATTACTGGGCATACAATTCTGCGTGGCACTGCAATTGTTATGGGCAGGATGCTATGCTTACCATCAGCTAAACGACCTGCTCGACTTGTTAAAAATGCGTAGTTGATTTCGTAAGTCTCTGCATTTTCAGGTTAGTTAAAGTTTACACCACTATAATAATATGGTTGAAATATTTTAGACAAGCTGCTGCCCGCGGTTTCACCCCGCGGAGATATTAGATTTCATGGTATTTATTTTTCTGCGCCGAACCCTAATTCTTTTTCTAAAATAAAAGTAGCCTAAGTTACTCCTTGTAACATCCGCTATCTGCCAGTGAAAGTCCCGTCAAAATCGGCCCAGCCGTTTCGGAGCTTACCCGGAACAAACAGACAGACAGACAAAAATTTAAAAATTAGTTGTTTTGTTATATATGTACAGTAGTATATACTTTCATATGCATTTGGTAATAAGCTGGTATTTTGGTATTACAAGCAGACACTTCAATTTTATTTATTTGTATAGATGTATAGATTAAAGCAGTGTTACTTAGATATAGGAGTATCGATGTCGGAAGCATCAGTGTCCTGAGAGGCATCGATTGACCGGATCCGCACGGCGCGGATCGACGCGTAATTTCTCCGCGCGGTACGTGACCCGCATGCGGATGCGCGCAATCGCTCACCCCATTACGCGGCGATACCCAGTTGGCACGAGTTATAAGATACAGCGGTTTTCTTTGAAAAAGCTAGTTTACAGACATTAACGACGGCTCCGTAGCTAAGTTGGTAGTAACCCTGCCTGCAAAGCGAGGGGTCCCGGGTTCGATTCCCGGCCGGGGCAGATTTTGTGTAAGCATAAAGTTTGTTCTCGGGTCTTGGATGTTTGTGGTGTGTATCTGTGTGTGTCCATGCCACCTGCGACACAGGGAATCCTAGTGCGGGGTATGAGTGTGTAAGCGATTATTATTATTATTTATTTATTAGACTATACTTACACATCCATTATTAATAAAAAATGTATTTTCATTTTTGTATGTGAAATATGTATAAAGCTTTTATGATTAAGGCTTTTCATATTTTCTATAAAATCTCCGAAATAGGTGAACAGATTTTAATTAAGTATATAATATGCATATACATACAGTACTTAATATTATATAGTTATGTAATGTATTAAGTAGAGAACAGTTTAGTAAAACGGCATTAAACGTTAATTAACGTGGTTTTTTAGTTTTCCAGATAAACAGAAAATTAAACTTGTCTTTTTTGAATTAGATGTTTTAATAATATTATCTCGTAAATCTCTATTTAAATCTATATGTTTTGGTTATTCATATACTAATAGTTACTTTAAAATTTGTTCATTTATTTCAGACAATTTGGCTGAAATGTTATGCTCGGATAGCTCTGTTCCCGAGGTAAAAGGGGAAAACTGCGAGTAAAACTGCGTAGCGATTCTAGCGCTGAATAGTTTTAAAACTTTTTGCTTGTATATTTTTGGTAGCTCAAAATTTGCTTCACGGCCCCGTCGATTATAAGCCAATGGGGTCATTGCAGATATTTTAAAGGTTACATTCGCCTTCACTCGTACATCACGCGTATTCCCCGACACATTACGGGGATGGATCTCAGATAGACGCGGCGCAATCAGCCTCCCACTTACAGCTGAAACAGCTCACTATCTGTTTCAGAACCTTACCTATGGCTATGGTGTGTATGTGAGCTCGCGATATATTTGACGCATTTGTCAAGGAAGCCAAGGTATGATATAACTTTCGGTGTTATATTGTGTGTTAAATATGTGCCAGTAGCTGAAAACCAGGGACTTGTCAAAAGTTCCAATTGCATTTGTGACTCATTGATAAGGCTTTCTCAACAAGGCTGTAAGGCAAATATAATATACTTGATCTTCCCGTGAAAGAAAACGTTCTGATGCAACGGTATCATAATGGTAGAGCAATTTGTAGTGCTTGCCTGGCTAGCTATCACGCTCGGATTGAAAAACTATTGCCAAACAACTTTCGGTGTATGCCGGTAGCTGAACATGAGAGCCCGTCTCTAATCTAGGCTTCACATATCGTCACCGTTGACTACATCGTAGTTAGAGATATCACAATATCATACAAAAGTTTTTATCGCTCCAAATGGTATAGGAAGCATCTGTATATCCAAGTACCTACTTCAAGGGCATGTGACATTCAAACTCGGTAAATGTGCCAATTTGGACGATTGTCTTTGAACTCGATTTTGTACCGTGTGGCCCCGGAAAAAGAAACGACCCCCATCTCTTCCCGCGGCTGCGGTAAGGGGATATCCAGGAATGGACTCCGCCATAATATATGAGGAAGTCCTATGTTCAGCAGTGGACGTATTCCAGCTGATGGTGATGATGTTTTTTTTGATACTATTGGATAACGAGACGAGCCGGCCAATTGCCTGGTGGTAAGTATAACGCCGGTCCATAACAATTGAAGTGCCACTCAGAACTTTGAAAGCAAAGGCCTGCGCGGCACTGCGTTGCGCTAATTTCACTGATTACTCATCAAACCGTAACACAGTAATGCTTGCACATTACTGCTTAGCGACAGACTACATGAGCAAAGCGGTGGTACCCACCGAGACGGACTCTCGCAGAAGAGTTAATCCTACCACCTGGTAAATTATAATTTATGTATTTTAATTATTTAGAAACATTGCCAAAGTCTCAATAGTGAGATTCGTACTCAAACCTGGAACTAAGGCCGCAGCCGAATTAAAAGTAGGTTAAACCAGTATGCTAAATAGATATCATAGTTATTATATTTTCATAAATTGATATTTTCATGGAATAGTTTATTGATATTTAATTCTAATAAATATTCAAAACAAATTTATTTTTGTATTCAGAATCGATATTTTTTTGTAGTTTAAAACAAATAAAGCGAATAATTTATTGGTTTGTTTGTTGCTGGTTGCGCAGGAGCTGCGAGGAAGTGGCCGCGGCCTTGAGGCTGTGCACGCGCATCGTGTGTTTGTGCACAGTGTAAATTACACAGTTAGACTTTTCCGACAAAATCAGCCAAGCTTTGATCAACACACTTTTGTTTTGTGTTTAAAATTTCAACTAACTTTATTATAAGTCTATTTACGATACATTTGAGGAAGGCTACTACTAAACCGATTTTGATGAAATTTCTATGGGACTAATCGGAAAGTATATCGTATTAAATAAAAAAAAGAATTTTCCAATTGGTTTATAAATGACGGCGATCTGAGGTAACCAGCATAAAAAAATACAAAAATCTACATAAAAGTAGGTTAAAAAATAATGTTCAAAATCGGTCTCCAATTGATGGAGGAATCGGAGACACATACATAAAAATACATACAATTGAACTCCTCCCCCTCCTTGGGGTTGGTTAAAAACTGATATAGACACAGAAACAATAACAGAACCAAAGAAAACAAAAAGTCATCGGCAGTTTTAATATTTGCCTAAATGAGACTTGTATTACTGCTAACTTCTTCGCTATGGTAAGCTTTGGTAGGTACTGCGCACTACCAACAGATAAACCATACGAGTTACCGTCGATATGTCCGCACAAAGTATTTTAATTAAATCTAAAACGGGCTAATGGTTGATCACACGTTATCTTAATTGTGTCGATAAATCTCGACTCGTGCAATGTGACTCAACAATTTCATTATTATTTCATTAAGTATTGCTTTAATATAACAAGACTTGACTTCGAGTTTGTTATCAACAATAAATTGTCTGTGGACATTGGTGTGGAATGAAGAAAGATCTACTATGAACAATAGTTTCGTTTTATATGGAAAGGGTACCTTTTAGGCGAAATTTCACCGTATAAAAATAATAATAGGTAGGTACGCGTCTAGAGCAAGCGGAAAACCGCCTTAGGCCAGCAGCCCCATGAATAACCAACCTTTTGTAGTGTGATTCTATAAAATTCAAATAAATCAATAAATCGATTAAGTCTATCAATGTCAGAATTAAAATAAAAAAATATTATTGATGTGACTTCTGTATCATTTTATTGTTATGGATTAGATTATCGCAAACGGGAGAATATTAATGTATGGCGGGAATAATATATGTAAGTTAAGAAAATGAGTAGGAAATTGTTTCGTATCTGGGTGTTGAGAGACTTAGTTCATAGTTTTCAAGGTATAAGTATCACTAGTTTAGGGGTCAGGTCTGATTGTGATCTTTGTATTTATTTATATTTTGTATGTGTTGCGCAGCAAAGAGATGTCATTTTTATCTAACCGAGTCCAAAAAAGGACGAGGTTGAGAACCTCTGAAGGTCTGTAAACTTAATCTATATTTGTCAATGAAACATAAGAGTTTGTAAATTTCCGTCTAGAAAAAAAAAAACATATTTTTCATAATATTCTCATGACTGAATTAAGAAGTCAAAATAAAAAATTAAACAATACATTCTTACTACTAAAACTAAGAAATAAAACATATACTAGAGAATTACTAATAAAGCAAAGCTATGTAATTCGCAAATTAAACATATTATTCTCATTTCAAATAACACTAAGTTCTCAAAATTCATTGAATACTAATTGACGTATAACCAGTGCCGTTAAAATTCAGTTATACAATCTTTATTGCAATATAATGTACAGTCACAGTAAGAATATCTTCGTCAGTTTTAAAATTCTTTCCTTTATCGCGTAAGGATACTTATTACTTTATGATCTTAAGGTAGTTAGCAGACTATTGTATAGACTACTAGTATTTAATGCAATGATAACAACGGTTAAAGTAGCATTCGCCTTTAACCAATGTCTAGTTTACATCAACATAAAACCTTCTTAATGGCCTGGCTATTCAGAAAAATCAATGTAATATTATGTTTTATTTGCATCTCCCCATTAATTTTCTCTTTATTCATAAATTTTATTATAACAGAATCGTGGTCACGGTAATGCAATACTGGCATAGAATAGACAAATAGATTTAAGGAAGGAGTATTAACACAAAACAACTGCACAAACAAAAATAGACCTTAAGGTGACGAACCTTTTCTTACTCCGACTATACCTAATTACAATTATTGTAAATTGATAAATATACCGCGAAATTTTTACAGATAAATTTATGAATAGGTTTACATATATTTTATTCAATTCGGAAGTTATGAACAATTATACAATATGAATTGCTGTTATTCAAATTTGAATTCATAAATAAATATCAAAATTCAAGTACCGTTGAAACACTGTTGAATTGATTTATTGCTTTTGTCACTGATATGTTTGAACTTTGTTTTATTGCTTGGTGCTGTTTAAAATGAACATTTGGAGATTGATGATTTCAGTCAAATTAATCACATGGATAACACCTAACACAAGATGATAACAAATAAAATATTTTATTTTAAAATCGATAACTTATCATTTGACCGTTATCGCATCTGTTCCTAAATTATGATAAGGTCAAAAAACAGTGTCTGTTCTATACATAATCCTACTAATTCGAATATAAACTATAACAAAATATAATATAACAATATAAAATATATAACTATAAATGCGAAAGTGTGTTGTTGGTTTGTCCTTCTTTCACCCAGTAACGGAGCAACGGGTCGATGTGATTTTTGTCATAGATATAGTTTATGGATCGGAGAGTAACGTAGGCTACTTTTTATCCCGGAAAATGCACGGTTCTTGTAGGAACGCGGGTGAAAACCGTGGGCAGAAGCTAGTATTATTATATGTTTATAGTTACCCAGGCAAATACTAGAAAAAGTTTATACCTCTGATTCACCGTGTCTTATGTCAAAAGCTTGTTCATTATAGAGTTCGAACCCTCGACCTATAATCGGTGGTTGCTCTAATTACCACCGAGGCATTATCGCTTCGCGGTTCTTTATTAGTACATTCAGTTTCTAGTTCATATTTTGTTATTTGAGTGACTAGAGCTCATGTTACAATTACAATAGAATGAGGTAATCTCAGATTATTTTTGAGATCTCATGTAGCAAAGACCTAACCCAAAAAAATAGTTACAAACATACCAAACACAGGAACTTATTTCACAAAACCAAGGCTAACCGATAACTTACATGTGATGATGATAAATCAACCGACAATTTAGGCTACAGTACGAACCCGCGAAGTCGCGACTCGTCGTGGCACACGGAAGAGATCGCGATCGGTCGCTATCCGTCGTTAATCACGGCGGGTCACGAGCAACGTGCCCCGGCCGGGCTACCGGATCGATGTATACCGAGCCTCTGTGCTGCGTCATACGTAACACATGTACTATTCGATGCTACAATAACAGTTTACTAGTAAGTATTGCTATTGAGTTGTCAGAGGAAAAGGAAGTGCGATCGGTTTTGATTATTTTAAACAGTGAGTCACGACTAAATTGTTAAAAATTTGCTACTTAATCGATTCCTCTGTTTTGTCAAAGATATCTAGCAGTGTATCCCAAAGCTTCACCTTCGACTTAAGGGTGCGCTAACAATTTAGATTAGGATCCGGTAGATGTATCTGTGATCATTAATAGTGAACACTGCAAAAAAAAATGTTTAACAAAACATCTATTTGACCATTGTATGTAAAAATACCGTGTTTTTTCTGCAAATAAATGATTTGATTTGATTTGATTAAAAAGATAAATTATTAAGGAAGAAAACGTTTTATTTCTACATTGTCATATTCTATATAATATTAATCCTTCTTTGGCTGTAAGTTAAGCATGCAATAAAATATTCTAAGTTTTATTAAGAGCTGTGGATTAAGTAAATAAATAAATAAATAAATCATTGTCATCACCAGCTGTATGATATCCACTGCTGAGTATAGGTCTCTTTCATCGAACACCACTTTGACCGGTTGCTTACTACTTGCAACCAACGGCTACTAGCAATCTAGACCGGCATCAGTCCACCCAGTTTTTGTATTAAAACAATAAATTCAATGTATAATAATCGCGAAAAATTACCTTACATGGGAAAATTGAAACGAAAGAATTAAAATATCTGGTTATTTAAATAGCTTAGCTTTCCTTGTAGCTTCGCTTTACAACGTGGGACTTCCACTACACAGATCTCGATCATGTCGAGTTATTATTTGTTTGATTGTTTTAATGACTTGGTAATTGGGATGTTTAGCTTGCAACCACCGGGCCGGGTGCGTGGTCGTCTGTCATGCTGTCAAACAAATCACGAAACTTTTAATTGTATCATTAAAATTTAGAATTCGAACTCTGCGATGTCTATCTTTATAATTACTGATGTGATGTGAAACTATTTTTGGAATTTATGTCTTTACTATTTGAAGATGATGCTGATAAATAATTGATGACCAAGATGCATGGAGGCAAACAGCTCAGGAGCCTCTTCTAACACTTAGTTACTTAATAGCGTCTACTTTAATACTTAGACTAAAATTTTAAAAATATTTTTGAAAGTTTTTAAAAACCTTTTTTGAAGAGAAAGCCGACTTAGAACGGGCTCTTAGAATCGTTTATTTTAACATCATCATCATCATCATCAGCCGGAAGATGTCCGCTGCTGAACATAGGCCTCCCCCATAGAACGCCACTTGGATCGACTACTCGCCTCTTGCATCCAACGGTTCCCCGCGGTTTTGACAAGGTCATCCGTCCACCTACTGGGAGGCTGATTTTAACATGAGGCCCCTGTATACACATGAAAAGAATTTTGAATTTGAATTAGCAATAAAATTGTTTTGTAACATTTTTTATCACCAAATAAATATCGCAAATACCATCGAAATCGGTTCCAAATTGCTTATGTGGCGTCGCGTGGAGGATCGCACGAAGCGCATCGCACGCAGGGCCGCCAGGCGGGCAGGATGCACGGCACAGCTGCGCCGTTGCCGTGGGCGGGTGATCATCATCGAATATGGAGGCATTTTATTAGATTGTACCGCAAAACTTCGGAGTGTTTCAAAATCACAACACTCAAAGTTATATTTTGTTATAAATTATAATTCGTTAAGTACGTTTTTTTACACTCGATAGTAGCATTTGAGCACTACTTCACCTGATGTCAAGCGACGATGTGGCCGAAGATGGTGATCGATGTAGATGATGAAACATAGAGTAGCTAGTCAATATGATTACACTGCACTCAGTGTTACTAGCAGCTACAGCTTACTAGCATATAGTCAATTTGTCGGCTATAGAATGAGTAAACTCGCTCAATGTTATCGAGCCTTATCAGAACTTATAGAGGCGTTTTCTTGTTCTTCGTTCTTTGTTCTAATTTCCCTCGGAACAAAAATTTGCAAACACGCAGGTTGAGGTAATAGTGCATACATGCGTGTCGACCCGTCGCCGCCCGCGGGCCGCCACGCGTTTTACGAGCGGGCCGCACGCGACACGCGCACGCGCATACCTTCAGCGTAAGATATTATTGATGGTGAGGTGAAATTAAAAAGAAAACGAAATAAATCTTTGTTAAAAGAAAGATCGATGAATGGATCTGTCTTCTGGGTGGATTCGCGCCAAATACAAATGCCTTTGAATTTATTTATCATCATCAGTCTATTACGCTCTCACTGCTGTGATACAGGCCTTCTCGCTCTAATATAAGTGGAAATCTCGAATTTCTTTGTTTTGTAAAACTTAATTTTAAAAGACTAAAGGGAAGCGTAGGTATAAATTGGCTCTTTCACTCGAGCGTTCATATTAACAGTCGTCTTATCTCATGCGCCGCCACCGCGACATTTACCTACAGTTACTAGCAAGGATAACAACGCCATTCTGTAGCAGCCAGCTTCAATCGCGCACACAAGTTTGGCAAACACCGTACCAGTGAAGTTGTTAAAGCTACTACAGTCTGCTAACCAGTTTGTGTCACCCACGATATGTTTCAAGGAAATCTAGCTCCGTTGGCATTCCTACGCTTTTCCTAGGTATCAGTCTCTAGAATTTGTACCAGAATTCAATGGAACTGTTGAATATTATAAACCAATAACTGCGGATGACGTCTTTATCGTGAACATGGACTAACAAATAAATATGGACAGAGCGCAGAAACTAAGTAACGCACACAAACAAAATGTTTCCCTGCTTATATTATACTAGCCGCTTCCCGCAGTTTTACCCATGTGGGGAAACACCGAGAATTTTCCGGGAATAAATGTAGCCTATGTCTCCCTCCAGCTCCTAAACTATCGCTATGAAAAACAATTAGGTCGATCCGTGGTTCTCTACTAACAGTTCAGATATAGTATCTTGCTTATTCGTATAAAGTTTCATTAAAAACGGTTCATTAGTTTCGTAGATTTTAGACTTGAAGATTTGAATGAAAAATCGTGGTCGTAACGCGTAAACGTTCCTTGACAATTAATGACGTCTTCATATCGGTGGTGCATCCTTATTACCTAAATAGTCTTACTTATAAACAGTGTATGAGCGGTGGTATAGTTACCTACACAATGTTTTGTCTTTGTTGTTCTTTGACATTTTCAAACTGAATCGAAAGAGATGAAACACAGTGTAACTATTCAATCATTTACATTGTTTATTAGTAAGGCACTAAGAGTATCAACCACTCTGTGGTATCAACCATTTTGAACCGAAGTTTAATTATCAGTTAGGTTTAACACATTAACTGAGGTTGTTATATAGCTTAAACTTCGGACTATTTTATACAAGTTTGAGAAGTCTTTGTCACCACACCACACCACACTTTGACGTCTGCTGTCTTTGTGTTAGGATTAGTTTTGAATTACCGCTGTGGACGGCGAACATTTCAACTTCAGTGTTGAAAATTTTATTGAGATCATGTGAACTTTGTTTGGTGAACTACGACCTAAATATGTTTTGTAATACATTACTTTTTATCTACTATTGTTACATTATCTTAACAAATTATCCAAATTGTGTTTTCAACCTTTGTTGAAGATTTTTGCCCTGATGGTCGGTGCACCATTTCAAAGTTTCATCAACCACAGTTATTAGAGGTAATCTTTCATCCTGGCCACCAAAACCAAAAGCATAGTTTTGCATAAAAATATCAACTGTCACTAAAATTTACCAAAGTCTAGACATTGATACCTCTAATTGCAGAATCCCGTTTCTGTAATCTTCATTCTAAAAATATTTGTAAAACCACTAACACTACTGCCACTAATATTAGTGTCGTTTGCACTAAAGCACGGTTGGCGAGGCTGATGAATATGCATAGTGATGTGGCGCGGCCGCTTTCGTTTTCGATATCCGAGTATCTTACGGCTTCTGCATTCGTCGAATCACATAAAACTGTTGCTTTTTTGGTGTTTCTGTAGTATTACTTGGTTGGAAGCAATACGTTTGAGTTTTCGGTGAAAGAAAACATCGGGATGGAACCATTCTGTAACTTGGTGGTAGGAAATTATAGTGCTTGCTTGGCTAGTTACCATTCTCAAGTTGAAAATCCTCTATTCAGTGTGCTATTACAGGCATCAGATCGATCAGACAAGATAATGTTCAAATGAAAAGAAAATAAGACATATAAATAAATCGATGTATAAAGGCAAAATCAAAAACATACCTTCTTTAGAAGTTGGTTAGTCAAAAATTTGTTCTTGATTAACCAACTTGTTCTTGTTTGCCATCAATTATTGAAAAAAACCAGTCTGCGTAATAGAAACTAAAAAAAAATATCCTAATTCAATCCCACAATTAAATCAAACGAACCTTATGACATGTTGAAATCCATCAAACTGTTTAGGTTACAGCATGGACACAAATCAAACAAAATCTTTGGGTTACAGAGCATGTCAAAGAAATCGACGTATACATAGACACCACTGGTCCGTGATACACCACAGACCAGTCAACCTAGACGCCAAATAATCCAAGTTTTGCATTAGAACACAATCGTCTCAAAGTTGGCGGGGGATGAGGGGGTAAAAAGAGGAAAAAATGAGAGATAGAAGTGGTGTCTGGCCGATGAAAAGAATAGTAAAACCTTTTCCAAAGATTACTTACTCGTACATACATGCTAATATTTTTGGTTTGTGTCAATGACATAGTTTAGGATCGTGTTTGCATCCAGCAATTACGGATAGTTGCTGATCGTTGCTAATCGGTAACTAAAGATCATTACGTTTCTTAGGATCCGAAGGCCGCCTATTATTCTTTCCGGCTTATGGCTCGTATGGAAATCGATTTTGGTGTAACTAATTGTAATCGAATTGAGTCGTGCGCTTGCGAAATAGGTTATTGGTATGTTGTTATTAATCGATATGTAGATAGCTTCTTTTGTTTTTAAAATGCTTGTATGACTTATAGACATATTTGCCATAAGGTATGTGGACAGAATATCTTTTTTTGAATCTCGATTAATTAACGTTTGACTATACTCGTAATTTACAAAGCGGCCGAAGCTATAAACACGAGCAACCTACTGCAGTTCCCAATAACATCTTGATCTTATAGCCAGACGAGGACTAGGAAATTACATCGCATGGTGTTGGTTGTGGTGGTTGTATTTGAACCACTGACAGCGATCGGCGGTCGACCATCCAACCACTGATCATAAGGTTGGTTGTAAGTCTTACAAAGTGGTGTACGACTAGACCTTGGTGAATAATTTTGTGTACTCTCTTCTAACGAGACGAGCGGGTCGTTTTCTGATGGTAAGCACAACACTAGCCCATAACAATTGCAGTGCCACTCAGAACTTTGAAGCACAAAAACATGCAGCGTGATGGTACAGTGCGCTCGTTACCCCGAGACATTAGGTATCGATTCTCATAAGCCCAGTAACTGTTTACTTTACTAATCGAACCGGAACACAGTAATGCTTCCACATTACTGTTAGACGGCAGATTCTACGAGCAAAGTGGTGGTAGCCACCCAGATGGATATACGCAGACATTCGCAGCTGGTAGTCGACCGCGATCGGCAGTCTGACCAACCAATTAGTGTGGATTATTAACCTTCAGCGTCTCATTTGATGTGAAAGGAGTTGTTAGCCTCTTGTGATAATAAGACACGTTTATACTGATGTTAAATCCTGCATTAGTAATTATAAATAAATAAATAAAATCCAACGATCATATACGTAGACCTTGACCCCTGACTAGGATTTCCAATATCAAGGGAATGAAATAATAAAAGGCAGAGCTCTAAGTGACGCTAAGGCGACCAGCACACGAAGCAACTTGAGTATCGGCAACTATCTACTTTTTTAGAAAGAAAGAAGAAAGCTGAAAGAAGTGATTTTGCTCTTCGCGTTGCACTTGCCGGTTGCGGAAACAACTGGTATTTTTCAGTTGCTAGTTGCGGCAACTTGGAATTGATTTCTCGTCGATTACCGCAACTGTAACTCAAATTGCTACCCGCTCGCATAATGAATTAAAAATAACAGTTAAAATACTCGAAACAGATAAATCACACACACGGGAAATTTACGAGGATTGTGTTAAATATTTTTAGAACTACTTTCTAAAAATAAAAAACCAACTCTCGTAAAACTTTGTTATCTTTCAAAAACTATATACCCAATTTTACAACGCTAACTTTAATAAAATAGCAGTTTGGAGTTATATCAATTACACGGTTATAGTTTAAACTATATCCATTTTAATTTGGAGGTGTTGTTGATACGAAGTTTTATTGTTTTCCCGTCGGCCGCCGCTGCAGAGTCAATAACAGTTCCGTTTTATAATGCTACTAAAAATAACGCGTTATAAGTGTTGCCACTAAACTGCGGATAAATAAAAACGAACGGTTTGGGAGATAATGACCTTTTCTAACCTTTGTTTTAACCGACTTCCGAAATAAGATTCGAATTCTGAATAATATTCCTCTTATTTCGACTGGTTTTTATAGCGTATTTGTCGTATGTATTTACGTGCTTTATGATATAAATAACTACTTTTTCTATGGACCAATTCAAACATGCATTTATTAAAAATAATTTAAAATCTCAGGGTTGTCCTCTAGGGTTGTGTTAGTTCTGAATCGAATTATTTAGATGCTTATTGTGGGTACACATAATCACATATCAGATGAGATAGACGACATACGTGCTTATCAAAAATTACAAAAAAAATAGTAAATAAACAGTAACTGAAATCGTGACGACGGCCGACCAGTCGTTATCATGTTCTTGAGCTTCTATTTATACAGAAAGAGATTGGTCAGCAATTTTTTCAAAATGTCAATCTGCTGCATCTTTAAATCACTCCTGTATTAAATTAGATTTACGGATTTATCTTATGGCATTGCACGTTCCTCTTTACCATCTCTCAACTATGGTACGGTGCTTGTCACATATACAGAGTCGTTTTGTGAGATGTCAAAATTTAACTAAACTGATGTGCGTTTAACAAAGACGTATTTTGTATTGGCATTCGTAATTCCAAATTTTTTAAGTGGACACCATCATTATGAAATATACTCGTATTTTATAGTGTTAACCGACACTAGAGGATGTTCACGCAAATGTATACATCACAAAAATTTCGCTTTCAACAGGATTCGAACCTGCAACTTCTGGTTATCTAGACCAGACGCCTAAACCAACAAGACAATGGGAGCAATCGATATTGACTGCGAAATTTTTGAGATGATCCATCGTGATATGAGAGATCCATCTAGCAGGCGTCGCTTTGTAGCGATTTCCTACTCCATTGTTATACTTTACAGTTGGTTAAGGCTTCTGGTCTAGATAACCAGAAGACGCAGGTTCGAATCCTGTTGGTAGCGCAATTTTTGTGATGTATATATTTGCGTGGAAACCAACTTGTTGTTGTCCTGAATTAAAAGTATTGCTCATATTGTCCGCTGCATACGGTGGAAATATTGTTATTGTAATTATGCCATAATAATCAACAACAATCGTTGACAACAAATCAACACCAATTAAATACTGGTCAACGCTACCGTGCCAATTTGCCTCGATACTTTAGTTTGCTACGACTACTTTGTTTCTACATTAAAAATCCTGAACACAATTTCTTGTGCGAGACTTTTTTTATTATGTTATATCGCAACAAAGAAAAGTTCAATGTTACCAGGTAAGCATCTCTTATTTCACAAAGTTATTAGTTAAATTACAACGACTAACGACACGTGTGAATAATAACGTTATTGTGGTATGAGTTACTGCTTTTGATAACGTTTTATCACCGCAAATGTGGCACAATCTCTCTGTAATAACGAAATAACCTTGAATTTATAGTCCTCTTTACGAAATGTAAAGTACTGCTCGCACGCAATGCTGTGTTTGTTTTGTGTTTAATTGTTTGTTTCACACTTTCCAGTGATTTAGCTAATTTACTGAATGCGTGTAATTCGTGTTACTTAGTTATTCGTTAAGATTTGGTAAAATATATTTTATTTATTGTACTTGCGTTTTGGTTTTAGGTTCTAAGCCCGGGCATTTGATAGGCATTGGTTAAGTCCTGGGCGACAAAGAGTATTGTATAGTTACCATCTTCAAGACCATCTGTCTTCAAGCACCTATCACAAAAATCATCAACAAAGGTTATCAAGTGACAACTACTCTTGAGGGCTACTTCCCATCCTAGGCTAAGGCTATGATGCCTATATATAACCTGGCACCTCGACACTTTAGTTTATTAGATTAGTATATCACTTGAGATAGTAGTCAAACTCTACTTCAGGAGAGAAAAAAAAGGAAAAATAGAAAATTTGATTGTGCCTTGTAGAGTTGCTATCTCTACCCGGTAGAGCGCGATGTACGGCGCAGGGACACAGGCTCGCAGGTTTTATTGCTCCATAAAGTAGCCTGTATCCGGTGCCGGCAGTGCCAGCACTACACGTCCGTAACTTCGGTACCGAATTGCAGTGGCACATCACTAGAGTGTGATACTTGTTTATCTGGGCCTAGGTGCAAGCGGTTGGTTTATGGAAATACTGTTTTAATGGTGGTTTGTAAAAAAGCCTGGACAGTTCTGGCTTAGTACCGTGTTCGTTTCATGAGCACCTAATATTAGACAAGGATAAAAACATTTACCAAAAAGGAAGTATACTATGATGAATGCAGCCAATATAGCTAAGCAATAAAGTAAATTTTAAATCGTTAATTATTTTTCTAACAAACAGTTATAAATCATCCAATTAATCTATACTTCTATAGTAATATTATAAATGCGAAAGTGTGTTTGTTGGTTTGTCCTTTCACGCAGTAACGGAGCAACGGATCGACGTGATTTTTGACATAGATATAGTTTATGGACCGGAGAGTAAGTAACATAGGCTACATTTTATCCCGGAATAATGCACGGTTCCTGTGGGAACGCGGATGAAAACCGCGGGCAGAAGCTAGTCTTCTATACGTTGTTTTTTTCTCAATAGATAATCACAATAGGTTTTTTGGTTTGTAGATGAGTTTAGTTACCTATTGTTAATAGCGAAGTCACCTTCAACCCTTTTTAAACTTACTTTTGAATAACGAGATGAGGGGGTCGTTTGCCTGATGATAAGAATGCCAGCCTATAACAGTTGCATTGTCACTCAGACCTCTGAAACACACACGGGTGGCACTGCAGTGCGTTCGTCACCCGTAGACCTTAGGTAGGTATTAAGTCTCATAAGCCCCGTACTTTCACTGACTACTTTGCCCTTCAAACCGGAACACATCAGCGATGCTTGCATATTACTGCTTGGCGGCATACTACATAACCAAAATGGTGGTACCAACCTAGTCGGACACTCGCAGAAGAGTTATTCCGGGTTCCACTATGAGATAGAGTTTGAAGGAGGGTCTTGGTATACTGGCTATTATAATTTGGCTTCAGCATGACTACGAAAAACTTCTGAGCCGCGAAAAATGTTGGAGAAAAGCATATTTCTGTACAAACCTTCACTATCGAGCAGGTAGTTCAAAAATTTGCCTTCGTACGTAAATAAAAATATTTATTACTAAGATACTTGACATAATTACACATTTAATATTTTTATAGTAATGAATAAATTAGCTTGTCACATTCAATTTCCCATTTATTATAATTTTTCTCATGACTGCAATAAACATGTCTTCAGCAAATCTTAATGTTAATAATAATTTATAGCGAAGTATTTTACATGATCAATTATATGAGTTTTACGACGTTCTGTACGAACCTGACAGGCTCCTAATTATGCAGCGTAATGATGCGGCCGACTACTTAATCGTGAATGTTTTAATACCTTGTCATAATAACTAGGATATGGATGTCTTAAGTAATGTCCTAATCTTGATTTTTACTAATGTGACACAGTTCTTATTTGTGCTTGAACTTACCGTAGGTCATGTGTGTATAGTGGTATCGTAAAATTGTGTTGGTTTATTGTACGCGATTAGTGGATTTTAGTGGTAGCTTACATAATTACGGTTTCTCTAAGCTTGATTTTTGATTTATTGCATACTAGTTTTGTACTGCGACGCCGATTGAAGTGTATTTTTTTTAAACATGAATTATCTTCATCCGTTATCTTTCTTACACACGTAACTTATAAAATATATAAAATTGTTAAAGAATATAATAATTGTGTAAAATTGCGAAAACATTGAAATTTCTGTAAAAGAAGAGTTGTGTTAGGTCGGTGATCACCGGTGGACCAAAAAAGACGAATTTATATATTTATTTAGCCCTACATTATAGACTTTATGAAATTGAAATTTACGTGCGTTCCCACTCTTTTGGTAAGACGAGTCACATTTATTTTTATTGCAAATGAGCTTGCTTTCGACTGCTGTCTCACCCGATGGCAAGCGACGACGCGGTCGACGATGTACCACGCTTGCTCACTAGGTACCTGTTACTCGTTTCTTGAAGACTCTCAGATTGTAGTGTTGAGGAAAAACAGATGCCGGCAATGAGTTCCAATCTTTAGCTTTCCTGCTTGTTTACCACTCTCTCACATTAAAATAATTCTTAAGTAAGTATGTATGTCACGGTACATTTAGATAGTCTCAATCCCATAATTTATGAACATTGTACAGACAAACTTTCCTTATGATTTATGTTTTTATTATATTTTTTGTGAAAAGGTATGTCTTTTAATTTGGCGAGGTGGTTTACCGATGAGGTCAGCCGATATAACGCACTATTCACAGTTCATTTAATTTATTTTTATACAAAATCAGGATATTTTATTGCAAAATACTATAATTCATTTTTGTGTGAAATTATATTGCACACATAAAAATAATATGATGATTACTTTTTATATGAGGACGGTGTAAAGTTTTACCATGGTAACGGGACTTCTACGTATACATAAATTGTTATGTTTGATCTCGATACAAGCTAGCTTATAGCCTAAGAGGCAGCGTAGACGCTTATGCAAACGTACGTTTGCTTGTCAGAATAACAACGCTTTTGCGTCAAGCGCGGATTTCGTGATACTCGAAATGCGCGCTTGACGCAAAAGCGTTGTTATTCTGACAAGCAAATGTACGTTTGCTTGAGCGTCTAAGCTGCTCCTATGAGACTTGTTATTTGACTGCTAATGAAATTACCACTTGAACTAGTTTACTTGTTGTATATAATCGTGGTCGACTGGATGGACGAAAGCTAACCTAGAGAGCGAAACATTCGTAATCCAATTACTTCTTAGCTCTCGTTACTTGTGACCATGGCACAATTAGTGAAAGACTGACCTAAAGGTTTCGAAGACAGGTTCAAATCCCGTTGAACGCAATTCTTTTCATATTCTTAGACCTTGGCAATTAACGAGACTTGGGCGTACTAATTATAAAAAAAACTAAAACAATTTTTTTGTCAAAAGTTTTCTATACATATATATATATACAAATCATTAAAATTGAAGTGTCTGTTTGTAATATCAAAATAACAGCTTGTTACTAAATGCATTTTAAAGTATATACGGTACCTATAACAACACAATTATTTAAATTTTTGTCTGTCTGTCTGTTTGTTCCGGGTAATCTACGAAACGGCTGGACCGATTTTGACGGAACATTTCATTGGCAGATAGCTAATGTTACAAGCAGTAACTTGCTACGTGCGCGAAGCCGCGGGGCACAGCTAGTATACAAATAAATATACTTCCAGCAATATATTTTCAACTTATAACTCCTAGTACCTACCTATATTTTATACTTGTCAGTACGTATGGTAGTTATTGGTCTGGCAGGCGCGAGGCAGCGGGCACTTATCTATTTATGTATGTATGTATGCAGAAATGTGCTGAGGGCAGCTCATTTACGACTTTACACCTAATAGCGGTGAGTGTGAACGAGGATTTGAAACTCTTGTTATTGATTTGCGGGATTTTTATAAGCATGAATTGACCGACAAAATAGAGAGAGAGTGAGAGCAAGAGAGAGAGAGAGAGAGAGAGAGAGCTAGAGATAGAGAGATAGAGAGAGAGACCTAGAGGGAGAGAGCTAGAGAGATCTACAGAGTGAGAGATAGAGAGAGCTAGAGAGATAGAGGGGAGAGAGAGAGAGAGAGGGTGTGAGAGAGAAAGCACACGTTTAGAACTTAGTAACAGAACGTAGTACCTTATTACAAGTGGTCGTAATTTGTTATTTTTTACAGCTGTGCTTTTTTCGGTCTAGAACAGTTTTATTAATATAATACCTATCCATGCTAATAACATAAAGGGTTACTTTATTATTGATTATCGTTAAGGGTTACTTTGTTATTGATTGTTATTGATCTCAATCTATTCTAAGAACTTTAGCAAAACGAAACAAACTCCTAGTTGAATTACTATGTTTTCCTTTAAAAAGCTTGCAGAATCGATTGCTCGTACCATTGACTTGCTTGACAGAACATTTGCCCATCCTGGCTACTATCCTGCTTCCCATTGCATCAGGCATTAGCAGGTTCATTTCGCAAGTGCGTGCGGCGGCCGTTCCATTAGTCCGAGTGACCTGTCTCCAAGGAAGGTCGCCCGGTGCTGATGCCGACGACCAGTATGGCCACTTATTGAAACGGCGGGTTGGATTTATGTGGATACGCTTTATACTTACATTTTATCTTGAGTTGTAAAAGATATGATTTATGAGGCTTTTTTAAATTTTACAAATTTTGCAGTCGCAAGTAGGGTTGCTGCCAATTAAGCCACAAAAAATATGTTTCGCTCTGAAGGTTGGTAAAAATAAATTTCATTAGAAATTATGCCTTACTAACGAACAAAATAGCCCTAAAATGGTAACGTAATGGCAACTTTTCCAGCATTTTGTGAACGTGGCCTATTGTTAGCGGTTTGTTAGATTAGGTTAGTATATTATAGGTAGTATTTAGCCGACTTCCAAAGGAGAAGGTTATCAATTCGGTGGGTATATTTTTTTTATGTTTGTTACCTCAAATCTCTGTGCGATGTTATAAACCGATTTGGAAAATTATTTTTTTAAATGAAAGTATAAACTTTCAGATTGGTCCCATAGAAATTTCATCAAAATCGATTCAGTAGTTTGTCACTGAAGTCGGTTCGTCGCTTTTTTAAAGCAATTTTATTTTTTATTATTTTATGTGCAATTATAATATAATTAACCATATGTAGTGTAAAGAAATCAAAAACATGCCCTAAAGTTGGTGACTGAAAAAATGGGATTATTTTTAATAACATTTTTTCCAATGGATATCAATGAATTTATTTTCAAGTTCACTGGCTCGTTTGTCGAACCAAAACTTCGTTGTTTTTTCTCGTCTGCATGCCGAAAATACGCAGACATATACAGCTCCTTATGAAGTAATCAGTGCCCTCCCAACTCCATTACTCTTTAATTACCAATTCACAGGTTTGGACATGCTATTTTAAAAATGTTTATTACATAACTGCAGTATTTTCACAGTGGGATTTATATCGATATAAATTACACAGTTTTTTCTTATGGTATAATATGATAATTTAAATTTTCTGGCAATGGCCATAAGTAATTTCGAAACTTTAATGCCCACATAAATTTTTTTGTCTTTTGAAACATAATTGATAAAATCAAATGTGATTTTGCAGAAATCTAGTACCTATAACATTTTTTTTAAAACTGACGTTTTGACCAAAGCTAAAAATGTATAATAAAATGTGATTGTAATCAATGTTTTATAATTCATTTTTTTTACAACTAAATAACGAGACGCACATAACTGCTTGGCGGCAGACTACGCGAGCAAAGCTGCCCATCCAAACGGACACTCGCAGAAGAAATAGTCCTACTACCTGGTAAAATCTGCTTTTAATTCCTTGTCTCCGAGAAAAAGTAAGTAGTTAAATATTTGGTAGATCTTGATATGATTTGTATAATGGTAAACGGAACTGGATCTAAATTGTAATCCAGCTTATCCACACTAATCCAACCGCTTTAGGATCTCACGTGGCTAGCTATCTCTATCTCAAACGTAAACAATCTGGTCCGCGTCGATTTCAACAGGCCGGTGCGTCGGAATGTCCACACAAACTGGTAACATTACTGTTAACTAGTGTTGTCGCTCTGCGTTTCGGCTTCGAGTGCGATATGCCGAATACTTCAAATATTATGGGCTGGCGTCAAACTTATCATCAAGCAAACGACTTGCTGGCCTCGTTATCCAGTAGCATGTAAAAAAAAACCATTTTCTTTCGGTCGCTATTTATATTGTTAATGTCACCATGCCAAACTTTCTGTGATATCCTAAGCCGAGATGAAGGAACGCCACGTGCCTACACTATTTCGTATCAAACTTCGTTGGCTTTATCAGTATTCATCCATATATCAATATTTTTATGAATTTGAAAATTTCAGTAAGTTGTTTCACAGAAGTTTAATTCTTCTATTTTGATTCACTGGTCAACACTTTTTTGATCTTTCGTTCGATAAACAAAGAAGTTTTAGCCAATATTAGTGACAAAAACCAGTTGATTAATCAACACACATCTTGTGTTACTGAAAAATTAAAAGACTTAGCTACGAGTATTTAGTACATCAAAAAGTATTTTACTTACTAAAGTGTGTAAACTATCACCTTCTCAAAGAGTACTTGGTGCTCAAACACAGTGATTGTCGGCCACAAACATCACCACCGCATCACTAAAACTAGCTCACCTAAAATATCTCACCACTAGTATTTGGCGCGACCTCGGCCCGCCTTATCGCCAATAAAGATTTGCCAGACGTATCCTTAGCCACCTGCGCATATCAGGTGTCGATTTAAAATCATTCCCAAGGCGTTACTCGGTTATTTACGATCCTCGTCTCGATGTGGAAAGAGATGGGTGATCTTCGTTTTGTAACTATTTCGATATGAACTTTAGATATTTCTAAACGGTATTATGAAATCGCTTTAATCGGTTAGATAGTGGACTGAAATATTATTTGTTTTGAATTTTATTATTTAATAGCAACCTAGAGATGTGTAAATGTGTAGTTTTATTAGAAAAAAGTTACAAGCACGACGTACCTTGAAGTAATATTTTTTTTTTAATTAGACATAACAAAATATACAAACATATTGTACAATACTGGTGTAAAGTAACATCCTAGCAGTAACAAAATAATTAAGGATTCAAAGGCATTCGTCGAGTACAGTCTCATTACGAATTTATGAAGTGAGATTATTTTAATAAAATATGATGAAATAATTAATAACAAGAGCATTGACGTACTATTATATACACAAGTTTTCTATTTGTATTGCAATTATTAATGGCAACTAAATATTAAAATAATTACAGCCTCTTAAAATAGTTATTCCAGTATTCCCCATTTTATTCCTACGTAATTTTCTAAATAATAACGTTTGTAAAACTTGATTACAATCTCTATTATATTTAATTATATTGTCCATTTAGTCTACAGCTACTGTAATTTCCGACCATGCCTGCCGATCATACCGTGATCACTAATTATTTATCAGCTATTTATTTACTATCTGGCGTCAGTAGCGTAAGTAATATGCGTTTTATCTCATTTTACGACGTATAAGGTGATAGCTACCAATTATACCTATTAACTACGTAAGCGAACTTTATCTTTTTGCCTCTAATCACTCGTGATTTTACTTGCATTCCACATCTTGTATTAAACCTAAAATATATACAAATTGTATTCATTTTGAAACATTACCTACTTGTACCAATATAAAAAGACATAACGGGACTTGTTAAGGGACGGATTATTTTAAAGAGGTATTTTGTAATTGGGATTCGTTGAAGTCTTTTACTTGAACGATATCAAAAGTGTCACAAATTCGCATTAAGATTACTTCGTGGTTTATATCTCTGGTTTCAAATATTTTACTATAATAATGATATTGACTACAATCTTATGTTTAGTGACGATGTGGTCAAAGGTGCTAGGCAATATATTTTCAATTATAGATAAGATAGGTAGCATAACAAGTACTAAAAAAACGTTTTTAAATATTTTAGCTCAAATGAATTGTACAATCGTGCATATTTTTAAAGAGTTTCATTTAGAATCATTATGATCTCATTTAATTTAATAGATAGATAACACTTGATTGTAAGTATAATAAAACAATTCCACCAGTTTTCATAAATTATTACAATCTGCAGCCTTACCACTAACTAGCAATCTTTTCTAGGCAACCCTAGACTTTAGAGAAGTACGATTTTTTGTTTGTCACAGATATTTATTAAAATACTCTTTAGTATTAAACTAGTCCAGACATATTAAATGTATTGTTTTAAAATTTGAAACAGTAGTTTGACAGTGTGGTCAAATAAAATATATTCCGCGAACATATCGTAGATTACGTCGCATTTTACGACTAACAAAAAAAAAACAAAAATGAAACCTCTTTCATTGAATACTCATATTCCTTACACATGAATAAACACCTTTGATGGTTAAAAAGAAAAGAAACAACATTAACAGTGTTCAACAGAATAATTCCCTGTCCGTCACTACGGCATACATTGTAAATCTACCATTCATCATACTTTAATCGAAAATAAGATCAAGACCTATCCTGTATGACCATACAGATTATTGAATGGAGAAAGAGATGGGAGATTGAAACGTTCTAGAGTAAAAGGGATGGGTGTAAAATTACTGCGCGATTCGATTTCTTCCAAAGATCGATACACAATAAATCTTTTTGATGTCGTTTTTTTTGTTGAAGCTCGGATAAACGCTCTCGCGACGGACGGACAGACAGTTCTCAGCTACTGGATTTGGATTCGACTCTCGCGATCTGTATTTCTGCTTATTATTCTCGATTTATCGCCTTTTTATGAATAGTGTCGAGTGAACCGGGAGCAATTCAATGTGTATTTGTTTCATAAAACTTTAAAGGAGGTATGTCGGGAGCTTCGCTGTGAAATAAATTAAATGATTTTGTCCAGCGGTTTATATTTATAAGTTGTTTGCATACAACGTTGTAAGCCTTTGATATTGAAATATGCCGCTGACAGGAATATGTTAGCGGTATCAAACGGTCATTTGTCAAAATATTTTATGTAGTTAAGTCATTTATTTGTCGTAAATCATTATAAAGTCATTAAGGCTGTATAAATCATGGCATTTGTCATACAAGTATGGGCCAAATTGTATTAATATTAAAATATTCATTTATTGTACTAAAATTATAATATATTTGATTTACTCGAGGCACACGCCTCCGGAATTGTATATTGCACTAGTGACCACACAACGAGTGTGATCATTAACTGTATATACATTTCTTACATAATATTTTGTATTTAGATTACATCTTGAAACGTAAATTAATTAATCTTTCATCTTCGTTGATATTTATAATTAAGCCCGTTAGACAGAGCAGGTTTTGTTTAGTACTAGCCAAACTTAAGTGCCCCATGGCTGACGTTACATGTGGTTGTTATTTTGCGGTATCACTACGTTTTGTAGACTAGGATGCAAGATTAGTAACGCAGATGCTTGAACGAGATAGCCGGTTTCCTTCCCAATACATTTTCTATGTTCTAAATAGATTAGCATTTGAACACTATTTCTCCTAATCTAGAGTCTAGGCCTATGCAGGTACTACTTTAAACCTGAAACTGAGACTATCTCTCACGTACCGCTGCCGGGAAAAAAACATAATTCGATTTTCAGATATTGTGCAATTATGATAACCTTTTTAAACTGTTTTAAACTTTTACAGCTGTTAAAGTTTTAAATACTGATTAGTAAATACTAATTCATACAATGTAATGGGATATTCCCGTGTATACGTATGATGCTTGCAACAGCGTTGAAAAATCGTGTGCTCATCGTTCAATAATAATCACGGTAAATATCCCGTTACAATGTCTGATTTTTTTTGTCCTCGATGTGTTATAATTTGACCTCTATCTCGTGACATGTAAATATATACAGCGGTAGTGAACACACTAAATCTAGAATTGTAGAATTGACCTTGAACTTAAGTGGCGGATATAAGATTAGTACTTACTCTACCTATCTTTTTTTTTTTTTTTTTTTTTTTTTTTTTTTTTTAAATTTTGTTACTTTACACTCTATGGACACGTGGTCCATACTCTTATAAGATTAGGTCATATATTAATAGAAATTAACGATATAAAGAAAGAAAAAACATCAAGACGGGAACTATGGTCTTAAACTAAATTAAAGTAGAACTAAATTACAAGACAACAGAAGGATTACAATTGGAGTTGACCAGACACCACAAGCGGCACCCGTTCACGAGTATGACCCATGTGCCAGCCATCGCTCTCCTCAACCATTACCGAGGGAAGAGGGCGACCCGCCACACGATGCCGCCGCGAGCAGAATCCTTTTCGTGAGCATGACAACTCCAGTTGCTTACATAGATGAACATAGTTTTATATACATAGGTACCTATATACTAGGGGATTGCAGGGTGATCGGTGACTGGGGATTATCGGCCGTGGATCCCGCATTTCCTAACCTCATAAGCGCTTGAACCACTTCTTCATTACGGTGTTGTATGGCTTTTCGGAGGTTGTAGTCCACGATCATCTGTGGTGTCGCAATCATAGCCCGCTTCACAAATCTGCCTATCGCGTCATCACTGTCATCGGTGTAGTAAACACAGCTGACAGTGTGTCGTGATACTGCTACTACTGCGTGTGGAACGCTATCGTGAAGCTGTAACTTTTTCGATCTTGTTTGAAGGACGATAACCGACTCGTAAGTAAGTCCCTGAGCTTCGTGTATAGTTAGAATGCGTGACCCTTCACCACTTCCATATCCCTTGCTGGTCAGGGATTCCTTTTCTTCCTGGGTGTTAACCAGAAACAGGGTGTTTGGAAGAGAGATGGGTATTTGGGCATCCTTATACATATTTAGCTTCAGGGAGCGCACCTGAGGTCTTGAGGAGTATATACCGGAGTATATCTCACTAAGGGCGTACGCTACATCCATTGGATTCCGATGCGTGCACAACAACTCCTGGCTGATGGTTGCAACCAGGCTTGGGCGATTGTACCTTAGCTCGAACAGGTTTTCTCTGTCGATATAAGGCAATTGGTTGAGATCTCCGACGAGGACAACTTTATTAGCACCTGACAGTCGAGTCGCCATGACTATGGCCCCAAAGTGGTTCATAAGAGCCTCATCAACCATTAAACGGTTGCATTTGTCCAGCTCCTTAAACCCATTTACTAAAATTGAGGCCATAGTCCGCACCTTAGTTTTTACAGCGTCTCCAATGCGGTGTGCGAGCTTCTCTCTTAGATCTTTAGCTGCCTCAGTTGTAGTGGTGACTATTACATCATTGTCTACGTCGAAGTTACCAACTAGCCATGTTGTTTTGCCGCATCCAGGAACCCCATTTACCCAATTGATTTCCGGTACTGCCCAGTTTTCCAATGCTGGTCCAGAATCAAGCGTCTTTGAGATGACCTCGGCCATCTTCAGGATCTTGTCATCCAGCATTATCCTCGTACACCGGGCTGTAACTACTATGGGATCATTTGAATGGACGTTAAAGCGTAGTCGTCCTGTCCGTTTCAGCTCTACCTCGTCCAGAGCCACAAAGCCACTTGTTGCATTGTATCCAGCCATATACTGTCCTGTCATTGTTCCCATTATGAGCTGGGAAGTTTCATTATTGTATATGGCCGCTTCCGCCTCCTCGAGTCTAGTCTTCAACATGCAGTCCTTCTGCTGGAAGGACTTCATGATGTTCCGGCAGGTGATAAGATTAACCTCCTTGGTTGCTCTTATGATAGCCTGAAACTCAAGAAAAGCGTTGATTGCGTGGTCTAAGGGCGTCGACGCTGGTCTGAGATTGGGTGGACTGACTTCTCCCTTGTCAGCTCTCGTCCGGGTGTCTTGGGGCTGTTTAGGACCAGAGGAGGGATTCCTCAAAAACTCAACCAAAGCGGCTGCCTGTCTTTCCAGTGGTTGAATATTTCGTGATCTCGTTCCCTGTGTCGCTATGCTGATTACGTTCAGAAAACCCCTAAATCTCCTTTCCCGGTTCCTCTCTTCATGAATGCCTCTTTGCTGTTCTGAGGCTTTCTCAACTGCTACTTTCTGTTGTAAGCGTTCTGAGCCACTCTGAGTAGTCGAGTTCATCGCCGCTGTGTCGTGTTTCGGTACTTTGAGGAAGCTCAAGTCTTCCCCTCTGTTCTCGTACACGACCACCTCATGATTTACAGAGGCTTTAATGCAGCAGATGTGGTCAGCGACTTCGCCTTTTTCATACTCGACTATCATTGCGTCTACGCTCAATTTGCGGGGTGTGTTGACCGTACCTGGTTCAGCCTCTCCGAGTTTTGTGAGCACTGAGCTTGCCTGAGCAAAAGGAGTCTTCTCACCCCATTCGAATAGTGCGATCGTCTTGTTTCTGAATCGCACTAATCGACATCGGTGGTCTCCTATTTCCGTTACA
Organism: Crocallis elinguaria; assembly: GCA_907269065.1. Taxonomy (NCBI): domain Eukaryota; kingdom Metazoa; phylum Arthropoda; class Insecta; order Lepidoptera; family Geometridae; genus Crocallis; species Crocallis elinguaria. The sequence goes on along the minus strand of OU026079.1, from coordinate 422,795 downwards.
GGTAACGCGTTATATGTTTTACGTTTCATGCTCATTCGGGTGGTGCTTCCGTTCAGCAGAGAGGCTAAGCCTGGTGATATTGCAACATGTTTCCGTACCCCCGCATTGCAGAAGCTTATGCCGAGTCTCTCAGTGCAGTCGTCCATGAAGAGTGCTACGCTTCGAAGTCTAACACCTGGATTGCCCCTCTCTCCGCACGCCAAGAGGTGATGTATCGCGCTGCGACGCGGGGCGGGTATTTGTTGGGTCAGCTGTTGTGTTGCGCTTGTTAATGGTTCGGTTGGGGGTAAAGTGGAGGGATTGGGTGGGTGTTGTGGGTCAGCAAGAGTACTGTTTCTCCGAGTTGCTATGCGGAAGATGTTCTCCACGTAGGTCAGGAAAAAAGGTCTACTCTCACTGTCAGCAAGGATTTTATTAAGATTGGTCAGTTCCAGGTTCTGCCTATCTACTACTACTCTACCTCTACCTACTCTACCTATCTTTGTATTAATGATCTTATTTCAGACCGATTTTGTATGATAACCTTAGTGTAGTTACTTGGTAAATCGTTCATACTCTCTCTGAAGGGCGGTGCCTCGTAGTGGAAGCGAAATAAGGCAGATGATGAAGTGCTTCATACGAAAATTAGAAAATACTACAGTATAGTAGTCTATTGGCTCCGCTGGTAGTAACCCTGCCTGCAAAGCGAGGGCTTCGGGTTCGTTTCCCGGCCGGAGAAAACTTTGTGTGGTGACTAAGTTTGTTTTTGTGCCTTGGATGTTTGTGTTGTGTGTTTTTTGTGTGTCCATGCCATTTTCTAATGCTCGCTGACTAGGTACCACCCACAAGTCGTAAATATATTGCTAAGTACCTATCTGTGTTTATTTCAGCTGCTGCACTTAGGAACCAGTCGTAATCTAGGTATAGCTTAAACACCATCTTAGATCACATCATAGATAGAGGTACAAAGCCAACCTTTCAAGTTTAAACAAACAAACAACTACCTCGTCTTCCACTAACTGTATACAAAAAAAGTTGATATTAAATATGACATCGCAATTGCAAAAAAATTGGCGTAAAAATCAATGATCAATTGCCCCGTAATTGTTTATAATGTATGTTTAATTACTGAGCAGATATGATTGTGCAATGACAAATGTCCGTATTTATAGCGCGCTTGATTTAATGTGCGATGATTAAACGAATGTGTATCGGTGTTGTGTTGTGATTAACTGATATGAAGTCGGTTAAATAATTTACATAATTATTATTTCATTTTAAAACTTTGCCCGTGTCGCTTTCTGAACTTTTCGTACTTTTGGATATTCTTCGCAATTAATAGTAAAAAAGTAGAGAAAACTTATCTATACAAATAAATAAAATTTAAGTGTCTCTTTGTACGAGTAGTATCAAAATTACAGCTTTTTAACAAATGCTTATGAAAGTATATACGGTACAGAATACGGTAAATTTTTTGTCTGTCTGTCTGTTTGTTCCAGGTAATCTCCAAAACGGCTGGGCCGATTTTGACGGGACTTTCACTGGCAGATAGCTGGTGTTATAAGTAGTAACTTAGGCTACTTTTATTTTAGAAAATGAATTAGGGTTCCGCACAAAAAAATAAAAATCATGAAATCCAATATCTCCACGCGGGTGAAACCGCGGGCAGCAGCTAGTTTAAAATAATATTATTAAAGCTCCCTCCAATTAGACACACAAACATCTTGTTTTATTTTCTTATTATACAAAATATATAAAGACCTATTTTATTGGCTGTATTATGGAACGTTTTATGCACTTCCGTTTTTACACGACTGCACAAATAAGGAGTGTAATGTCTTCAGTGTTCATGTATCAATGTGGGTTTCTTTATTCCACCATAACTTTTAAATACCTGAACAGATTTTTATGTAAAGGGATATCGTTAGAATCCTGTCATTATTCCGAGTGAAAATTAGGTGTTTTTTTTAAATTATGTAATTATCCTTCGGTTCGGTTCGTATCGGTTAAAGAAACATCAATTAACTACAATATAATAAAATTATTATTATTAACAACAAATGTATAGGTTCTGGGGCTGCTTTGGCAGTATCCCTGCCTATAAGGCAACCCGTGTTCGATTCCCGGTGAGGGCAAATTTTGTGGGGGAGTATACATTTTGCTCTCGGGTCTTGGATAGTTTTTGTTGTGTACCTGTGTGTGTTCATGTCATCTGGGATACAGGGAATCTTAGTACAGGAGTATGAGTGTGTAAACGTTTATGTTATACTTCATTATAACAATATTACATGCAGCAATTCAATGTTGCGACAGCATCCCGTTCATAATCTTGTGCGAATGTAATCGCTAAGATGAATGATCGCAATTGATACCTCACTTCATCTTCGTATCAATTAAGTGATATTCCCCGAAGTTTAATCGTTTGTTGATGACTTAGCGGTTAAACCCATGTCGAACGCATGATTCGGTAATCAGAGGTTAACGTAATTGCGAATTAAAATCGATTATTTTTACAACGGCGCAAATTACGCGGCCAATCGAGCCGCCGCGGTGTTTATCGATTCAATCAATCATTCGGATGTAGATACACAATTTCTTTACACATTTTTGTTTAGTTATTTAGGGTTCCGGTATTAAAACTAAGAACCGATTTAAGATTGTCAGTCCGTTCGTCCTACATGACAGGTTATAATTACTTCTACAACTATGAACAATGTTTCTGAAATTTAACTCAAGTTTTTTTGTGTAGATTACAATTCACATATCTAAATATCGTAGAAATATTTAGACAAGAAATAAATTTAACAAAGGAGTGGATTTTTTGTTTGTTTATTATTTAGTTCATTTGTGTAGGGTATGATTGAAGATATCTTTAGAAATGACGAAGACTTTTAAACAAAATTTTTGTGTCATCAAATTAAATTCCAAAATGCTTTATTCAAATAGGCCCCAACAGAGCACTTATGAAATCCTTTCTATATATACAAGATCAGCAAATACATAACACATTTTTTTGGGTGTTTACAACGAAAGTGTACAGAATTCTAAATCACATGATTCGACACGCACTTAACCGTTTTCTTAGAATAAAGTTACAAGATTTAGAGGTCGATAGCCTAATGGTAAAGAATACCTAATAATCATTACATCTGTAAATAACGACGCTAAACCTGGATGGGGAACTGGCTCTCATAAGAAGCTGCTGGAAAATACCAAAAGAGTTTCATCTTGAGTGTGGTAACTAGCCAAACTAAGCCATGTTCACATTCCAGCTCAGGATGAGAGAGATGCTTCGAAGCCCGTGCCTGGTAACAAGCGACCTTCTACCAGGTTATGTTCCTCATGACCAGCCCAGACGGCACTAAATCATCTGCTTTAGGCGCGTGCGCATCCCACTCCTAACTCGGCGACTCGTATTATTTTATGGCTACGCTAATAGAGGACTATGTCCTGTCATTTAAATATTGTACGTGGTATGAATAGATGTTATATAGGAAGACGTTATCTGTGACAAGATGCTTGCAAGACCGACGAAATATCGGGTGCTCATCGCTCAATAATAATCACGGATAAGTATCCCGTATGAATTACTGAGTAATGGTGGAAGTTTAAAACAGACGTTATCTTATATAGAATGATTTCAGTCTAACTTAAGACTTCAGTTTAAGGCATCAGATGAAAGTTCACTGGTCTCGTCAAATTGAGTTAAAAATAAAATATTGTAAGTTAGTCTACTAGTGAGTTTATTTCGTAATTTGAATGATTTAGTGCTCAGTTAAGTACATACGTAGTAGACTGTACATCTCTCTCTGACAATCTCTTTATTATAACTCTATGTACTTTGTTACTACCTATATAACCCATAACTCAACCGCCAATGACGAACAACCGACTCTTACCTCGACGATCCCATTAATTTAACCACTACCATACGAATAATAAATAATACTAGTGTATAGAGGTGAAACTCGGACACACCTGAAAGTGGTCCTCTTTTTTTAAATTGTTGCTATTCTAGTTTTTAACAGCGAGTTTAGCAAGTTTAGCCTAAGACACATATAAATTATAAAATATTTGTATCTCTTTAGAAATTAAAAGTATCTGGATTTAGCAACCTTCAAACCTAATACATATAGATCCTACTGCTAATCATATCTATTTTGAATGTTTGTATCGTTCTATAGGTCATTATTAATAGGCCTAGAGATAATCCTAATTTTTGCCCATTAATAGCTGGCAGTGTACCCGGGATGCAAACGACATTGTCCCATTAAATTACAATTTTCAAATTTTGTTGAGCCAGATAAGTACCATAAATAGAAATTTTTTTATTGCCAGCAGAGTAAAAATTTAAAGATTGTAAAGAGGCAAGAGGAATGCAGAACAAGGAAGTAGTTGCATATTTCTGGAGGCATAATGGAGTTCACCAAATAGACTTTATTCTATTCACTAATCAAGAAGATAATAACCACTGTGTTATCGATAATAATGAATAAAACGACTCCGTTACCAATAATAAAGAGTAATAAATGCGGCACGGACAGACGAGGTTTATTATTAGCGAGCTTCGCCAGGGGCGGTACCAGGGCCGCAGCGCACGTAGGAGCTACTGTGAAATTGCTACTGTTGGATAACGGGGTCTCATCTTGTTGGTGAAGCTAAATAGATTTTGATTGGTGCCTTGAAGGTGGAAAGATGTAGGATCTAGTGGTTTGTATTCAGACAGAGAGTTGTCATTTCAGTATATCACATTTGAAGGACAATCATATCATCTTGTTTAGTTCTTTAGTCTACAAGTATTTTTACCTTCTGTCAAGTTGAAACTTTAAAATGTTTTTATAAAAGTTTGAGGATGCATTGAGCAGTCAAGTCAAGATTGTCAAGACATCTTGTTGGACTACCTGAGTTAAGTAAGTTATCCTAGAATATAGTGTAGTGCAAGCTTATTAAAGTAAACTTACTTGCCAGCTTCATGTCAAATAGTAACTTGACAAGATCACGAGACAAAGACGCTGGTCGGCGGCGCCATCTCCGGATGCCCGCCCATGGAATCCAGTTTCGAGGGCACCATCATTGCCCACCTGTCCGTATCTGGCAACTGACAAAAACTGATGCACTCACAATATCGTAAATACGTCGAGATTGTCTCCGAAAAAAATGCACTCGCCTCCATTTACGTCATATTCCAAATACCGGTACACAAAGAAACTTGAATGAAATGCATCTACCATTCAACGATCACCATGAAGTAACTGACAAACAATTTTGATTCTAACGCGTTGGGCGTAAAGTTGAGAATCATTTACATTAAAGGATTTATAGTTGTTCTAGACAACATAGAATGTCGATAGCAACACAAACACAGAGAGGTGGGTAAAAACAACACTCGAGGCTGACTGCAGTGCTACCAGGCGTGCAGCAGAGCGCTGGAGGTCGCCGGTAGCAGACCGGTCGTGTAATGATACCACTGCCTTTTAGGGCGAGAGTTATGATGCCCGATCGATTTTGTGTTGATACGACACAAAAGAAAATATTCAACCGGTTATTTTTTTTCGATAGTCCAATAGGCCCGATTTGACCAAACTAGAATATGGTTTTATACTAGAGTAATTTACTCCAGAATAAATCATATTTCCATTTCTCCAACTGCTAATCTAAGATTAAGTTCTATGTTCCAGAATAAATATTTGCCCCACGGATTTTGGCAAAGTAAAAGTTATATACGGTCATGGTGGACAAGACAATTAACAGTTATTTTGAGCATTCTGTTCTTCATCCATTTAGCGTCTTTTGGAATTGTCTACAGCTAATACTTATTCTATCTATACTTTCCGACCAAGTAGTTTTTACTATCAAGACATTTTTTGTTTTTGATAATACAATAAAATCAAGATGACATAATCGAATTGGGCCAATATGGTTTCCATTTTTAACCTACTTCCAAAAAAGGAGGAGGTTATCAATTCGTCGGGTATTTTTTTTTTATGTTTGTTACCTCAGATCTCGGTCATTTGTAAACCGATTTGGAAAATTATTTTTTTATTCGAAAGGATATACTTTCAGATTGGTCCCATAGAAATTTCATCAAAATCCGTTCAGTAGTTTGTCACTGAAGTCGGTTAGTAGCTTTTTTAAAGCAATTTTTCTATAGTATTTTTGATATAATCACTCTGTAGAAATATTTTCAATTCAATTCAATTCAATTCTTTATTAATAAGATAAATCTTACATGTCAATTTTATAAATAATAGCTATACTTATTTAAACAATTTAAGTGTGAATACATATTTTCTTCATTCTTATTAAACTAAGTTTGGATCAGCGATCATTTTGTCCTCGAAGTATTCACTGACACTATAGTATGCTTTGCTGAGCATTAGTGTCTTAAGCCTACGCTTGAACGTGCTGTGATTAGGTGCGTCAGTTATAGTCTTAGGTAGGTTGTTATAGATTTTAGCACCTATGTAACCTACTTGTGTTTGAGACTTACGTAAACGTTTAGCCGGTAATTTGAGGCGAAGCCTTCCCCTTGTGCAGTGTTTATGACAATCGGCCCACGTTGAGAACTGCTCAACTAAAACGAGAATTTTAAATTAAAAATAGAAAATACTTTGTTTGTAAATTTTTTAATATATACACCAATTGGAAAAGTTTAAATAATATAAATTGCATGTTTTTTTAAAACTAAAGTTAAAAAAAGCGTCGAAGTAAAGTCATGTCCATACAAATCCAACGTGTAAGCCTTTCGCCATCCAGTTTGTCCACTCTCATTAAGACCGCAGTTAGTACTTTTTTCCGATACTTGACGGCCACACAATGACATCTCCAACGGATTTCTGCTCGCCTGGTATCTCGGCTCTATCTAGCAGATAACTATGATCATAGATAACCGCACTTTTTCCATATCCAGCGATTTTATGTGACAACTAGCTCGCTTATAAGGAAGATAGCGAGCATCTTAATGGCGTTATTGGTTCAACAGGGCATGGTTGTTAGCACGGCTATCTCCCGTATTTCTTATACGATTTTATTTGGTTGTCGGTAACCGTTGTTTATGTTTTTTGTTGAATGTTCGTTGGCTTTGGAGATAATATGCTAATTGCGTGTTTTTCAGTCTTATGACGGGTTGTTGCTATCTCGGTGTATTCGATCAGTTGTGGTCACGATTAAGTGTTGTTTTTATGCCAATTTGCGTGAAAAAACAAGATTCCTAAAGTATAATAAGAGAAAAAAGCATTATCATAATCTTTGAATTCTCAAACAATCAGTTTTGTGATTTGTTTTACACAAGAACAGGACTCCAATAAGAATAATTTTAAACAAAGACAAGCCACGATTTACCCGAGTACTTAATTCCTCAATAGTTTTTGTCCGTCGATACATTATCAGATCCACAGCCTCCCACGGGCACCTGTTTATCTCACGCATCTATATATGTGGGTGTAGATAACACGGGACTCGAACCCGCTATCTGTACACGCGGCTACCGGCGCTCAAATGCGTTTCTCCTGTTACACTTATTAAGAGTGTGTTCGGAATCTAACCTTGGATAAAGCTAAAGGTAGTTAGAAAGGTCCTATTGGACTTATTGGAATCCACTTAAAGGATACTTTATGGTATAGATGGGAGGCCACTAATTTTAGATGGGCGTTAAATTAAGCGTAGTCGTTATCTCTGGTGTCTACTGGGTTTTAGAAAAAGGAAGGAAAATGTGGGGTCCAAGGAGAGTTGCGTGCGATCGGTATCATGGTCTACTCAAAGCACACACATACAGAACCAACGGTTGATGAGTGCTGATTAGTAAGAAATAACCTTTCACATTTATGAAATTTTATACTTTAGCACACACACATGCAATAGTTGGAAGTGAAATTATTGCTTTGACTTCCATAAGTTAAACTTAAAAATGACACAAAAACGAGGGTTTTTCACACGTATTCATTGTAAACTTTGTAGCCAATCGACATAAAACTTAAATCCATCATATATGGCTAGAATTTCTAGCTCTGTTAGGAATAATTTTCTTGATTGAATATTTACAAGAGCTAGGCGAGCGATAAAGCCTTTATTTATTTAGTACATAAGGACGCGTTACAGGTTCGATCCCAACAAAGTGGGTTATTGGGTTAACACCTTTAACATTTTTTAAAGAACCCTCACTAAAAATCACAACCATATACAGAAAACCGTATCTATATTGGTCAAACAGTTTTGGAGATACACAATGGAATCATTCGTATGTGCACACATAGACAACCTCTCACCCTAAACGCTTATAAAATACCTTCTCCGTTCGGTCATGGATAAAAAGTAAATCAATTCTTACAAAGTTCCTACGTTCCTTAACTTAGCTATATCAGACCGTCGACCGCATCGTCACTAAACATCAAATGAGATTGCGGTCAAACGCAAGCCCATTTACAAGTACATAGCGACGAAAAACAAAACTCCACCACGTCTTCATCTTCCCAGGAATCCTAACCCCTTTTTACCGAATCGTGCATCTGCAATCTCGCGAGGTGTCCCGGCGCGATGGTCACGAGCCCAGGATAAAGACGTTCGCCGCGTTCCTCAGGTAATTAGTTAATGGTGTGCGCAGGCGCCGCGGCCGATGGAGATAGCGGAGCTGGGGCCGAATGGGGATTTAGGCTGGGTTTAATGTTTAAAACGTATTTTTGTAAGTCTAGTGAAACTTTAAAAGAAACTGCTCCCAAAGTTTTAACAAATTGATTTTTTACTCAAATTCAAAAGTGTTTTATTCCAGCATTAAGCACAATGATACAATGGACAGAAGATACACAAGGAAGAAACATTTAATGTTGAGCCTAACGCTGTAAATAATAATAAACATTATGAACGATATATCCGTGATCCTCACACTAGGCAAGCCTGTATCGTGAGGACCGAACTACGGTTTTATAAAACATGATTGACACTCGGTCTTAATTAAGTACATTTTACCATTCTTAACCACAATTTTTTCCCATATGTATACTATGTAACGATAAAGTAGCTAATAAGTGCTTGAAATTATTGACTTGAAGATGGAAATTAACAAGATTGCAAGTCTTGAACATAATGGTCACGATGTCTCCTTTCAACGGTAGCTTAGTCTTGTTACACTTTTGCTGATTAGCAAGGATCATCAATAGTAGTAGGTAAATGCATTTCTGGTGGACTAACTCTTCAGTGACTGTTCATTTGGGTTGGTACCAGTTCTTTGCTCATGAAGTCTGCCGCCAAACAGTAATGTGTAAGCATTATTTTGTTCCGGTTTGATGAGCAAAGTAGACAGGGAAATTACTGAGAGGCTTAGGATGCTTATTACCTAATGTGTAAGAGTAACGAGCGCAGTGCCGCGTAGGCTTTTGTATTTTGAAGTTCTGAGTGGCACTGCAATTGTTATGAGCCAGCGTTGTGCTTACCCTGAAGCAAACGACCAGCTCAAAAAATCAAAATGTGTAAAAAAATAAATAGAAGGGTGCAGTACCTGCACTTTCTTCATGTCCTCGACATAGAAGAATTTTACCACGGAGCTCTTTAAATTTTTAATGTGGCCGTCGCCACGTCATGTTTGTCACACATAAATAACTGACAATCAATAAAACCGTTAAGACCAATTGGAATTTAGTATCCGACGGAACCAACGGGCTTTAGGACATAAATAGAACCTTCATAATTAGTTCTCACACTTCCACCTTCTCCACCTCTACGTTGATCCATTGTCCTCATAAAACTGACAAGATTAAGGTTTTAGGGCGTTTTGGGAATTCACTGAGGCGTCATATAAACAGTAACCCATTTAACACAAGATTTTCTAAGATCTGTGTCTGTGTAATGTGGTAACTATTACTGCAACTACTACTGTGCTACTTATGAGACTTAATACCTAATGTCTCAGGGTAACGAGCGCACTGCAGTGCCGCGCAGGCCTTTGTGTTTCAAAGTTCTGGGTGGCACTGCAATTGTTATGGGCCGGCGTTATGATTACCATCAGGCAAACGACGAGCTCGTCTCGTTACCAAATAACATAAAAAAAAACTAGTTTATTTTATAGTGAGTTAAACATTTGCAACAAAAATGAGGTTTCAATTCCAGGTATTCAGGTATTCCAGGTATTCCAGGTATTCCAGGTATTCAGGTATTCGCTTTTACTAATACTATCACGAATTTCAACAAAATTTGAAACCCGAATAAATTTTAGCTTTTCTTATTTTTTGGCAACACAAATTTTTGTAAGATTTTTTTATAAAATTAACAAATTATGTTTTAAATTTTGATTGATGAGAAATATATCCAGTAATGGCTTACTGTGCTAATGTTTCTAGTACGCAGGAGAGTATTCTTCAGTGGAATACCTGGCTTTTTTCGCATTGCCAGTAATCTCAAAATGCAAGCAACCTCTGGTTTCTCATAGCTGAGCTTTAGATTCTGCCCAAAAATGAAATCAACGGAACTTTAAATACCTATTAGTGTCTTCATTCAATGCTTGCGTGGTCTACGTTACTTTTATCAAGAGTTTACATACTGAATAAATTTATATGTCATACTGGACCATAATTTGGTACGCCTAGTTATCGAGGAAGCAGTTACTGTTTGAATGGACACTCTTGCGCAATACGGTCCCTAAACACGATATAATCATGTTAGTTGGACTCTAATGATGTGTTTATTGTTGTTTTAAATCTCTTGCTTTCACTATTTACAAGGTAAGAGATAGCGCCTCCTCGGATGTTGTAAATCGGTGATGAATTATTATTTCACAGAGATAAAATCAAAGATCGACGTCGAATTAGAAGAACTTACGTCTAATTGGAAGCTGTAACCGTCACGCGTCGGCGTGAAAGATTTGTAATTGCTTATTCTTAATTCCTATTTAACTGGGCGTCTTCGATAGTTAGTATAGTAAGTATCTCGTTGAGAACTACTGATTGCTTGTTTATTTTGTCACTAAGTAATAGTGCGGAAGAGTATATAGAGTAAAAAAGTAGGCTTATGAGATTATTACGCAGCTGAGAACTTAATATAAATCCACTCTACTTTACCACCTGGTGGGGGAGAGAACCAACTCTTCTGCGTGTGTCCGTCTGAGTGGACACCACCGGTTTGCTTGTTTATGCCTGAGTCTAGGTACGCCATTATAGGTATTATTATAGGTAGTACGGCATTTTCTATTTCTCATCTGGCGTAGTTGAAAGTCTGGCACCGAACCTATCATTGTGATCCGACACCGCGCTTGAGAGTCCTCACTTTACTAAATACGTCACTAAAAACATAAGCTAACGGAGATAACCTTGTAACCGCAATAAACAACATTTAGACGCACGTTTAGCTAGGCAATGTCTAAACATTAAACGTCTAAAATGATTTAGAAGTGTCATAAAAGAATGGAGTTGACAACGGTTAGACACTACTTAGATCAAGATTTGTTGTAGTTTTTGTAGAGTTTAAACACATGTTTAGGGTGTGCTTAATTTTTTTGTGGTAACACCGCAGATGTCTAAGATAATTAAAAATGACAAAACAGAGCTTAGTTAGGCAACGGTTAGACTCTAAAGATTTGTGGTTGCTTATATTTAAACACGCGACTAAAGCACGTTTAGGAGTTAAACGATGTATAACACATGTTTAGGGTGTGTTTAATTTTTGTTTTGTGGTATAAGTTTTGAGGCTATACTTTTTAGTTTCAAACTAACAAACAACTACTCGTAAGATATAAGTTAGAAGCCAGAATGCTATTTCTTTAACGAAGGTTTTAACCAGGTTCTGTACAAAGTCGCGGCGGGCGCATCCGGGTCGTTTCTTAGTGCGGTACGTCGCGGAGGCTTGTAATTGGGCGCCGTCAATCTTGTCTCGTGCGATTGATCCGGTGTCGCTTTATCGTGACTTTAAAACGTTGAGTTGGAGCGCTGCTTTGCTTTTTGAAAAAAGAAAAAAGTTTAGGAGATTATTTGATATCTCTGTATTGAAATAACATTTTGGTTTTAAAAACTCTCGTAAATTAAAGACTGAGTACGTTTTATTTGGCGGGTTTATACCCATAAAAATATATTTAACTACGTATTTGTTTAAAAAAATCGCGATAGTTCGACGTTTAGCAACCATCGTATCTCATTTTAAAAATAGAGTCGAAGGTGTTATGCACTATAAATCTAAATCAGAGAGAAGTTCTGAAATGAAGCTGCCAGAAATAATCTAAAAATGGTAGGTGACACACTTTCGACTTGAGGGTGGCAGCTACCGAGGCAACCACAAGTAAATGCCTTACCATCATGTTATGGTTTTTATGGTTTTTTTTGTACCACCTCGCTATTGTTATAACGCTGTATTTTTCTTCTCTGAAAGATTGTATTTTACATGTTTATGTATGTGTTACCCAATACACTTTTAGCACCTTCGGAATTCATTTTCGAATCAATTAATTATAATTATAAAAAAGTTACTTAAAACACGACTGCCATAGCCATTGTCTTCATACATCCAAATCTGTTCAGTCATTTACAAGCTATGGTGGAATAAAGAAACTCACATACAGACATGAACACTAAACACCCAATTTTGAGCAATTGTGTAATAAACACATCGAACATTATTAGACACTGTCCCCTAATTAGTATAACCTGTGTCTTATAGGGTATCGCCAACTCCGGATACCACGATCTCACAACACACTGATCAAATTCATTATTTCATTTCAACATACCAGTGCACAAATGTTATCCCGTCATAGGAACCGTACCCATATACACTGAGTTGAGTGTACCAACCCAATCTCCACACTACGAGATCTAAAATTAGTCAAGTAAATTATTTAACAAATCAAAAAGCCCCGTTAACCCCCATTCCACAGCGACGTCTAAATAAAACAACCCCGTATAATCACCTAACTACTGAATAAGCATATCAAAGTCCGGTAGCTTAATTTATTCACTGTCTCATGTCCCGAGTGCCGACGAAAAAACGAAAAGAACGGAATAAGAATAAATCGAGACGTATGAATATACTTATCTCGAGAGGGCCTATCGTCTGGAGGGCCTGATTATGTTGTTAGTGCTTTAAATGTGGATTAATGCACGAATTAATATGTAAGAGGGGTTTTTATAAGTGCTATTGGAGTTGGAATGTTTTGATCGGTCGGTTGGAATGGTGAGTGATTGTCGGTTGGAGTCTGTGATGGATCTTGGACGGATATTTTTACATTTGGTGGCGAGATGTAGCGAGCACTTTTAAGTAACTAGTGACACAACTAACTGTTACTTCTTCTGTTCTCATTTTTAGTTTATTCTGCCCATCTATACGTCAGTGGCCTTAACACCTATAGGTATAGCTTACAAACTGCAGTAGCAGTTAAATCTATACAAATAAATAAAATTGAAGTGTCTGTTTGTAATATCAAAATAACAGCTTTTTACTAAATGCATATGAAAGTATATACGGTACCTATAACAAAACAACAATTTTTAAAATGTTTGTCTGTCTGTCCGTCTGTATGTTTGATCCGGGTAATCTCCCAAACGGCTGGACCGATTTTGACGGGACTTTCACTGGCAGATAGCTGATGTTACAAGGAGTCATTTAGGCTACTTTAATTAGAGAAAAATAATTAAGGTTCCGCGCAAAAAAAAAATTCCATGAAATCCAAAATCTCCACGCGGGTGAAACCGCGGGCAGCAGCTAGTTTACATTAAAATTAAACTCATAGGAATAGATTTTTATCTCGTAGATAAATTTGTAGCTTAAAGCTTGAGGAGCTAGCAGCTGTCATAAAATACATGTGACATAATAACATAACTGATATCAAAACAATTTTTGTTTCAAATTTCATTGAGCATCGTTGGGCACAACAAAGGACTACAGTGGGTGGACTAAGAGGTCCGTAGTCAGCTGTGGGCGGGTGCGGGTCCACGCTGACAATAAAGATGACGATGAGCAGGTGAACGTGGGAGGAACACTTTGTAGCGTATCCGAACCCCATTTCAAGCTTCTCACCAATATTTACTAATTTACTTATGTGCGGATTCTTATCGCTGGCTGAAAAAAAAAAGACTGGGATGCCCAAATGACCCAGATGATAACCAAACTCAAAGACATGTGATATAATCCAACTTATACCGGGACAGCGTCACATACACCTCCACTGTTTGGTGGTGACAGGCCTAACTTCTACAGTAAAGGTTGCGGGATTGATAACAATCACCCAGATGAAAGAGATAAGCATTTATTGGGCGTACACCTGATGAGTCGGAGTAAGTGGTTCACGGCTCTTTAGTGTACTATGTCCACTTCGAACTGACGCGATATTGTAGTGTTGAGGTTATATGCAGGATCAGGAGCCACTGATATGTAGGTTGAATCACACAAGCTTCAGTTTTTGGTAAAAGAAATAATCTTGATGCAAACATGGCAAGCATCGCTGTGTTCCAGTTTTATGAGGACAGTTGTCAGTGAAATTACAGGGTCTCAGAGTAACGATCACGATGCAGTGTCGCGCAGGCCTTTGTGTTTCAAAGTTCTGACTAGAGCTGCAATTGTTATGCTTACCATCACGCAAACAACCTGTTTGCCTCGCTATCCAATAATATCAGAAAACTTTGTACAGTAGGGTCCTGTCTTTATTCTCCCAGGTAACAAAGTCTAGTCTGGTGATGACGTCGAGAATCATTACTAAACGTATCTAGACAGTGCGTATCGCCGGCGCGTCCCTCCGCTCAAAGCCGGCCGATAAGCCGCACGACGCGCGCTACGCGGACGTAATTAACCTGTTCATTAGCGCTGCTACTTAACGCCCTCTAAGTGCTCTCAGACGTAGGATTGTTTCGTGTATCAGAAGTTCTTGAGAGCAAAAAAATGTGTAGTTTTTTTATAATTATTCTGTTGTTATTACAAAGATTAAGAATCTTACAACACCGTACACGTTACAGGTGAGCTTGACGGTAGCTAGCCAGGCTAGCGCTAGCAAATGGCTTACATCATGCTATCTTTGCATCACTCTGTTGTCCTTCCTTAAAAGTTCAAACTCATTTTAGGACTCGAACTATCAACCTGCAGAGCGGTATTCGACGTGTAGTACTACTGAGCAAACATCGCTATATACGCATACACCTGTATTACAAGGGTGGCGAGGTAGGAGTGACACGAAAAAGCTTAGCGGGTGAATTGATTATTGTATTTGCACTGGATTCCGTGACTCCTAATACCGCCACCAGCATTTCACTCATGAAAAATTAATTTGAAAGTAAAAAGTTAACCATTATAATTTCTGTGCGTAGGTGGTGCGGTAGCATAGACAATAGAAGACACAATAATAAATTTATTTTATAACCAAGAAAATAGCTATTTCAACAGGTTTCAAATTAGAAAAAAAACCAACTAGACCCACTCCGATTCCATTTCCGAAAACTACAAACATGTCCTTCCCTATTAGCTCCACAATTTAATTCCAAAATTAATGTAATTAAAATAGCTACTGGGAACTTTCTCCAGAACACTGGCCGTAACTTAATGGACACGATTTGAGTAAGGAATGTTTTGTGTTCGAAATTCGAATTTTGTATTTAAAAAATTCGAGCGTAACGCGACCCTAATTAGATAACCATCGTCAGAAATATATCGCTTCCTTTCGAATAGGGTTGGGACGTTCAGTTCTAACTAATTTAGTTTAGACAAAATAGATTCAAAATATAGTGTTAATAGTATAAACAAGATTCCTATATGTACATTGCTAGAGTTAGATTTTCTTGCGTATTTGCCATCTCCAACCACATCGTCGCTAAGAATCAGTCAAGATAGGAATTATTCCGATCTGTCCTCCTGCTCTGTCCCCTCAAAGGGACAAACCGCAAAAATGGTAAAACTAAGTAAAAAAAATGTAGAAATAAAAAGAGTAAAAAATTTATTTACTAAATTACTACCTACTGGACATCATTATTAATACCTGATGTTTCAGGGTCACAAGTACAGTAAAGCACTTCAATGTCGCGCAAGCCTATCATGTGTTTCAAAGTTTCATAGTGTAATTTTATTGGGAGGCGTTATGCTTACCATCAGGCAAACGACCTATTCCCCTTATTACCTTGTAGTGTGAAAAAAAGTTAATATATTTTGGTACGAGTTGATAATATGTGGTATAAAATTGATGACGTGAATAATTACAATACAAACCTTATTAAAAAATGTATATATTTTTCATCCTAGCAACCCTACAGCGGGTTAGTGGCCCGTAAGGTCAATGAGAATTTCACGGTAAGCTATAAGGGCGCGCACACACCTCGCTTTAGCTGCCCTTAGTCTCGGCGCACACTCACCACTGCGACTGAACGTATTGACGGAAGCCGATGCTCTTAATGAGGCTACCGGGGACCGGTATGGACACTGATATTGATAGTGTACAGGGTGCTTGGAAATTTAAAAATGTTCAAATAATTTTGGTACCTATGAGAGCGGTTTTGAAAACAGGACGAAACATAAGTGACATAACACAACAAGATAATAACATAATAAGATTGTACAAGTGGGATTCAAATACCCCTCCTTACCTAGTAATTTGAAGGACTCTTTCGTTAAATTTGTGTCCATTGCAACTTTTATAAGCTAAGCCGCATTTAAATTGACCGTCTATTGGTTAGTATGTTGAATCTCAGATTTTCAAAAGGTGCCAAACAAAATAAAAAAAACCGAAAGTTAGTTGGTAGTAAAACAACGAGTTAAACAGAATACAGTGGAAAAAAACTTATAATCTTTTCATTGAAATATCACACAATAAGACTGCTTTTTTAAACACAGAAATATTAAAACTAAAATAATTTAAAAATTGTAACATACAATTAGTGGAATTATATATTTTATCACTCAAAGTGATCTCGGAATAATATCGAAAGAAGTCTTCTATAGACGCATTCTAACAAGAAAGTAACGAATTCCCCAGGTAGAATATGCCAAAACTCTGTGTAGACTACAATTTAGAATTAACGGATTAAAGTAATGAAGCCACCCTGTAGGTTCGTTGCGGCGGGCGGTGCGTACCAGAGATGGAGTTAAATGCCTCTTTATCTCGGCTCCTAATGGCCCCTGGAACATGTCAATTCATCACTTCATGTCTCACACGGACCGAACGCTCTAATACAACCTTTTTTACCTCATCTCTAGAATGTACTCGTGTAACAGTGCCCCAGGTACTGCTATGAGTGTTATAAAATATAGATATAATTTTACGAACGCTTGTTGATGCGCTGACTTCCATTATTTTTTATCTTTTGCGTGTTTATTAAATCATTGAGATTACTGGAAATGTTTTCTTTATATAAACAATTTTACGATTATTATCTAATATCAATTGAAACAAAATTAACCGTGTTTCAAGTAAAGTTCTTGCCATGACTTTATAGCTTTTATAGATGGTTGTTTGTAGTCTGTCATATTTCCTATTGTTTTTTTTTCTCTTGATACATTGCGATGCTATGACGACATGCTAACAATCAGTTAAAAACAACAGCTACAAAACGAAGCAATTTTAATGTCACAACTTAGCAAGCGAATCCTCCAAAAAAGTTCAAGTTTAAGTACTGCCTACACGACCACTCTATCATCCTTGCACGATTGAAACGTCCACAGATAAGTGTGAATGTTCCCTTTGATTTTTATGTCATTTGCGATGATAAAATGTAAATAATCACGTATTTAAATAAACAAACGACGCTGTAAAAACGTCGGCGGGTTTTATTCGCCTGTAAAATGTAGTCGACATGCGTAAAAATTTGGCGGAAACTTTGTAAGTTTTTAGCGAGACTTTGAGGGGTATCGATTACGTTGTACTGTTTGTGACATCTGACAAAGACGTATATTAAACATTTTATAACTTTTATCAGATTTCACCAACTTCCTTCACGAAACATCTCGAAAAGGAATCTCACAAACAAATTCAAAGATTTTAATTTGCCTTGTATTCTTAAATTATGCTAATTTATTTCTCAAAATGATTTTGCTTTCAAGCAACATATACAGCAAACCTTATAATGAGAATAACAACGGACTTTAGGGAACACTTTTTCTGTTTACGCAAACTGTATTCTTAGAACTCAGTAAAATTCTTTTGTTTTATTTATACGAAAAGCTTCAAACCTACATTTTTCCATCACATCACTCACAAGTTTTATACTAACCGTGACATTTCCATATTACTTTTAATCTCTCACGTTTTTTAAACAACATAGGTATCTTGCCACCGTATACGTGTTTTAGTAAATGAACAAAAAGTAGCCGGAAGCCCCTAAGTCCGATAAGGACGCCGACAAAGGGTTAATACGGCAAGGAGGTATTATAAATCAGAAGGGCGGTTATCAAAGGCTGGACAATTAAGACGTCCACGGATTCCGTGTGGAATGGACCAGCTGAACGATAACTGGATTCAACTGGATTTAGATGTAACTTAAAAGTCTTGTCAACGTCAAGAGATTGATAAACTGTTACGAACTGTATTTTGTTACTCGTATGATGCAATATGCATAAAAAATATCACTATTAATTTTTAAATTTTAATTATGAACTCTCGATTTTTCTCCACGAAACAATAAAAGAAAATAAGTAATAAATTGGCTAGTAAGTAATTTATAGTGGACAAGTGTTTTATTAGACTTCGTTATATAAGTTAACCTTTCTGACGCAAATGAGAGATACGATATTTAGCAATCGCTATAAAACCTAGATGAAGGTAACGGCTGAACTGCTTTCTTTACTTATGTTTTTATAATTCCAATAAGACAGAGTCCTTGAATGGTGCTATGACCCGCAGAGAAAAAAAACAACTTTGGTTTTTATAACAACAACAGTTGGCAAACTTTTTCTTTTTTAACGAAAAATATTTGCAAGGTGCCTTCAATTTACCACAAAAGATTTTGAAGCACTTCGCAACTCTTTAGCTCAAAACTTTTTAAACCGAAAAAACTTGGTAACAACACGCCAACTATTCCGCTCACCAAAAAAGGGCTAACAAATAACCCGGGTCTCGATAACAACACTCAGGAATCGATTTCGAGAGTAACCATTTAATTATTTTATCGATAATCTCGCATCGAGTGGCCGGTAACAAAATAAGAGGAGTGCGGAGTAATCGTCGCTTAGCCGACGCCCGGTAGCCGGCGGCTGTAACCGGCCGATTTTATCGTCTCATAACAGACTCGATTTATAAGTATCGATTATATGTATCGATACATCGATACGCCGCGCTCACGGTCATTTGGCGCTTTTTTCGCTGCGCTCGCATTCTCAACAATTTTGTTCGATAATTAGTAAGTAGTTTTATATCGGGTGCTTACTTTCAATGAGATTGTGCATACTTGATTGGAACTCATATTAGAATGGATCGCATTCCACCGAGAGTATTAATTGATACCTCCTTGAACTAAGACGAAGGTATACTGGTAAAATGTAATTTGAAAGTTATAAATAACAACATTACCTTCTATTAGAGTTTATAAAGCGAGATATATTCCTAAACTAAGCCTAACTTAAATACAAATATAAAACATACCATAGTGGGAGTCGACCTCAAAACCAAATTGAGCTTAACTACTTTAGTCAACAACACGGAGTTGTGTAATAAAAACATAATTAAAAGGTTTTTCAAGATTTATTTTTTATTGAATTATTTTTTTAACCACGTGAAAAAATACCTTTATTTGCATGGTTCAAAGTTAAAGCTATCGAAAAACGAATGCAAATTGTCAAAACATTTTAAACATTGATTCTTTTTAATTGACAGTTAACCTTTGACCACAAAACGGTTGCAGAACTACAGTTTTCTTTTGATAAGGGAGCGTATACATTGTGTCGATGTGCGCCGTGCGTATTGGAACGCACCCTAAATGTCACGGGAACTATTACTGTGGTACGCAAGGAATCCAACACAACACTCGTTCCTTTATTTAATTATAATATAATGACATCTATATTACTTAAAATTGTACATGTGTTAACACCTAAGTAGGACTTGTGAAATTTCTAATGAAACAATTTGTTACCAAATACAATGAAGTTAGTAAGAAATATTATGTTGTTTTTAAATATAATTACAAAAGGTGTATTAACAACACAATAAGTCTTTTATTGGGACAAAGCATGTTTAATTTACAGTAATATGTAATTGTTTTGTCGAAATACATTAAAATTATTGCAGGACGATAAGAGTTCTAGCTCTCAACTGTAGCGGCCGTGCCAGCATCCACCTATCTGTGTATGGCAAATTATGGTCTCTTGAAGATCGTGACACGAAGGCAAGAACTAAAAAATGCTAATATAAATATAATCTAAATTTTTTCTATGATAGCATTCTAGATACGGTATGTCACTTAATATTTACAGTTTTTATTAATTTGATAGTGGTCAAACCTATTCGAATATATTAAAAAAGCTTTGAATTGTGAGTTATATTTATTTTAAACGTTTGTAAAAAATAAATTGCTCAAGGAGAGCGAAAATAAACAAAAATATTTTTAATAAAATATTTTATAAAATAAAAGTTCTTTCATAGTTGTAAGAAACAGGTTGAATGTAAGATTAAATTAATATTTCACATGTACATTGTACATTCGCTTGTAGGTGTAATATGACTGTCCTTTATTTTATTGTCGATGTTGAATGATAAGACAGTTGTAATTATGTGGTTGTATAACTTACTTTGTTTAAAAAAAAGTATTTTTAGAATATGAATATACTATTATAATTAGATATTATAAAAATCTACCACCGTGGATATTCCTCATTAGCGCACGGTGGTTTTTGTTTCAGGATAATTTTATCATTAAACAATTTCTCCGATACTTTACCCTTCAAATTGAGACGTAGTACCTACTACTTATATATTACAGACCCAAATGCCCATCGAGACGGACTCTCGCAGAAGAGCGAGTCCAACCAGACGGGCTCCCAGCATTAGTTGCATGAGGGCCATATCTCTTAAAATTACAAGAACCAGAATTGCAGAGAGCCACTACTGTCCCAGGAAGCTGTAGAGTAAAAGATGAATCTTTTGCACACTGAAGTTACGAGCAAATTATGACAAGAAGCATCCTGCCGCTCCGCTCTAAAACAGTCAGAGATTTGAAATCATACAAAGAGTTTATGTCTACGCCTGTTTTTTCTACTAAACCTACATTATTCGACATGCTACGAACATAAACGTGTGTAACACCGACAAAATTCCAAGAAGCGTCTCTTTCACCCGCATTTTCCCGAAGCGACAATAAAACAATACATTTTGACAAACACCGTACAGTTATTATTGTATGTAGATGTACGGTCAATCGGCCACGGAGCCACTTTGTTTATGAACCAATTTGCATAATTTAACCCTTCTACTGCCGTCCGGTGCTGGCCGGTGACGCAACAATACGGACATTTTATTGGAGCAAAAAATAAACGCATTAAAAACGTTTGCTGCCGATTTCTTTACGAGCAACGGTGAAAGTCCGGCCTACGAAAAAATTAACACATAAACAGTGTGATCTAAATTAAAATAAATTATAACTCAAACTATACGATAGTAGACGCTACTGCGCTGAGATAAAGGGTTCTACCTGATCAACTCAAATATAAAATTAGCATAGATTTTAGGAAAAAGTGACATTCCTGTTCGTAAATTATATGTTAAGTTTTGGTTTTGATTTGAATATTTAAATTATGTGGGTAATGTTGTTAATAGGCCATAATTCAGTTTGAATAGACCAAAGAACATGTAAATAAGAGTGTTAACATTTATATAATTTTATTCATAACGCTTCTGTTATGACTAATATCAATTTTGGCACGGGATTAGTGAATATTAAACTGTAAATAATTGTGTTTCACTATTAAAAGTTTTATAAACCAATTATCCTCTCCTACTAATATTATAAATGCGAAAATTGTGTCTAAATATTTGTTAACAAGCTGTTTATTTCATTCATGTTTATGTCATTTAACTTTCATGACCGCTCTCCAGGGGAATAAATGATTTTAAATTTGAAGCTTGGTGCTAATTCCGCGTAACAGTTGTGCAGAAACTACTTTAACCAGAGACTGCTCCGTCTCTGGTTAAAGTAGTTTCTACGTTTGGCAACATCCTGTAGAAACCGCAACGTTCTAACATAATTAAGTATACAGCCTCAGTTTTTGCCAACTCTTTCCTTTTGTCCATGCGTCTGTTGCATCATATCTCCTGAACAAACTAAACAATATAGTGCCGCCACAGCTTCGACAGCAGTTACTTTGGTCACTATTTGTTTTGGTATGTAGCCGGAAAAAAACTAGAGCAGTTGTATACCTCTCAAAAGCCGCTGCAAAAGCAAGTGTTAACAAAAAAGGGGCTAGCAATCTTTCGAATGGTTTGTTTAGGTTTGGCGTTCGAATTATTTTAAAAAAGAAAGATATATTTACATGTACAACTTAAAAACTTAAGCAGATTTGTTGAAAGTAAATCACACTAGGCATATTAAACTTTAAAAAACCTGTATGGCATTATAATTGCAAAATAATAAGTATATAGTAAAATATGGTAGGTATTGTTGACAATCCTACTAACATGATAAATATGAAAGTTTGAGTTTGAGTGTGTGTGTGAATATTTGTTACTACGTGTCTCCGTGACTACTAAACTGATTTAGATGAAATTTGGAACGTAGATAGTTTAGGTTTGGAATAACAAATAGACTATAAAAATAATTACAAGCACGCGGGCGAACCCACCGGCGGATGCTAGTTTAACTTTAAAGTCTATAAACTAACCCAACATCTATAACAACAATCTATTTTTTTTGTAAAATAGTTTTGAAAACATCGTATGGTTTAAAGACAAATAGTTACCAACCAACATGAAGTGATCAAAAATATAATTATTATACACCAAGTTCGACTAACCTCTCCACTTGATTGTCTGGACAAAACTTTAAGCGATTAGTCTACCCTTTGTAATACTCATAATTACCTTCTTTTTAATGTTTCTTAGAAATTATACTTAACATTGGAGTTTTGCTGTAATAGATTTCTCTTATCGATGTCGATGCGAAACTGATACTGTCTTGAATCTTACTTTAAGAGCTTTGTTTGTAATAGGTACGTCTGTGTTTTGTAGACCACAGAGAGCATTGAAAAATTTAAATTGAATTGACGACACGAATCGATAAGTCAGTCACATGGTGATTTAACGAATCACTACGTCAATTTTATACGTTTTTAACTTGTCTACTGTCGATAACGATTATAGGAACTGACTTTGTCTAGACCCCCTGATGAGACGGTGGACAACCTAAGATAAACAGTTTATGTTATAATTATATATTTATTTAAGTTCAAAATTAAATTATAAATAAGCATACAAAACAATTACATTATTTAATCGCCGTCTTAATCATCCTCAATTACCTTTTTAAAGCTTATTGACCATTTAAATTTTATAGAACAATAAGTCCACGCCCACGCACAAAACAGTTACCTCTAACTTAAGTACTCATAAAGAGGCGCATAAAAACATAGCTAAAGTTGCACCAAACACCGCTCGGACAGTAGTCCTACAACTACTTAAAAAAATCGTAACGGCCTCATCTTTTTCAACGATCTTTTTACTAACCCTTTAACGAGAAATTCCGTTAGAAACGAACAAAGATGGGCCTTCACGGTCACAAACTGATAGATTATGCAAAAAACCCCACGGAGTCTTCCTTTTGAATGTATCAGTTCCCATGCTCTCATAAAGGATCTCAACGGCAATCGATATTCACGGAGATGACACCTTGTTTGAATATTCACATGTTCCCATGGATCGAACCAAAGGGTTGCCTAGGGTGGATGCGTCTATAGGCAAATTCGATATCTCGCAGCATTCTCACGCATCCTGAGACGATAAATCTTTGCATACGAAGCATAATAAAAAAAAACGCTATTAAAAAGAACTATCTATGCGACCCCCGACCGAATATGCATAAGAAAAGAACCGTACACACCCAAATTATACGGCGAGGTGGCAAGTGTTATCCATGAAGTACACAGTCACCCTCCTTTAAACTAGCGCGAACAAATGCAGTTCTTTATGTGCCCGCGTTTTTTTTCTACACGCTCGGTATACCTGTAACCCTCGCGAAACGTGGGGACAGTTTATTTGCATTTTTTTTCTATTATTCCTTTTCAAATAGTATCTTAACCCTATTCAGTAATGTCAGGGGTTAGGTTGCACTTAATATTCAAGAAGGGCAGGTACATTTCTCTTAATATTCTCGCATAAATTATAGTCAGGTACATTTTGCTCTATTGTGCATCGCGAAAAAGGTCGCTCTGCGAAAGGGTGTAAGGTGAATTTTGCTACTGGACTATTTTGACTTTTAATTTCGGCCACATAAAGTAGTATATCTATTGCATGATCTTTTGAACTTTGATGTTTGATTCCCGATGCGAGCGGATCTACGACATTTTACTTCCTGAATGGTTTAACCCGTTTCATTTGTAAGAATTTATGCAAAAAAGTTTCTACCCATCCTATTTTTTTATTCAATAAAATTTAGGGGCTATGCACATTATGCAAATGCGCGCATAAATTTAATATGACACACCGAAGAGTTGATTTTCAAATTCGATCTTTGCGGCTTACAATATAGATGCTAGTTTCATTTTTAAGGTCTTAGTTGTTTTTAAGGATTATAGTAAGAACGCGATATTTTTAGCCTTTTTCACTGTTAAAGAATACGGTTCTTGATGATTTTTTTTCTCAGGCTTGTCGAAGAAAAGGACCGTTAGGAGGTCGTGCGCGGTTGTTACGTTTTTTATTGTGTAAGGAGTGACATATGAACCGGGAGAGCGGATTCGGTTTAGAATATGTAATTACTTCCTTTCGGTCGGAAACGGTTGTTTGGGCCGTTACTTAGTGTTGCCACCTTTGCTCCGGGTGTGGGTCGGACGTGCGGCCTGCGGTGGCCGGGGCGGCTTACGGGGTAACATGCTTTTTGGAATTTGGAAGGAAACGTCCTTATCACAAGACGGATGTGACATACCTACCTTAATCACACGCGGGTTTTATACTTATAATGAAGAATATCATTAAAGAAGAAATAAAAACAACTGTTTTTAAACTTGTGGATAGTATAGTTGTTAAAGTCACTTAAAATAAAAAAATCTCAACCGGTACAGCTTGAAAGGGTTTACGTAATAAAACTTATTGTACTATTATGTATTCTGTGATAAAACTGAAAAGGGTTATTTGCTCTAATTTGTATGGTCAGTGTAGGTTTCAATTTTTTCGTGATATAAAAACCTATTAACAATAACATCGCCCCGACAAAATAAACAAACCTCAGCACCGTTATTAAAAAAAAATTAAAAAGGCGGTACACTGACTGTTGTCGAAGGAGCTTTCGCAAAAAAACAAACTTTTTTCCAATAAAAAAAACTGTGGTCCCTTTTTGCGGCGCTGCCATTGTCTCCGCTCTATTGTCTTGGCGATTTGAAATATTTTTATGCTTTCCGGATGACAATAATGTTTTTGACTTATTTTTCGATAACTATTATTTAGCGAATTTATTGTTGGTGGCGGCCATTGTTCTGGCTGCGGCGGCGAAGGGTGGTAGTCGGGAGGCGGCGATTTTTATCGATTTAATTAGCAATTTGTACACGGATGCCGCTATCACCGGCTTTCATAAAATTACGAAATCGCGTCTCGGTGACAGTTTCTTAATTTTTGATGGTTGTCAGATATCCTCTAGCTGTATGTCAGACAGGGTAAGGGTTCCGGGGAGATAAAGTTAAGAGTTAAGAGCTAACAGACAAGATATTTTCTAGGCAACTACAAACAAAACAATGCCTTGCCTTGGAAGCGTTTTGATGGTCTAATATGAAAAGTACCCAGGTTGGCCACAGTTAGGTATACATATTTAGGGACAACCAGACAGGTTAAGTATAGATAAAATATTTAACAAAATGTTTGACTGCTAGGGACTAGGTACTGATTTTTTTTTACTATAGGTGTAACATTTTTTTTTTATTTTGACGAGAAAAATTATTACTTTTAACTAATTAACTACAATAACAAAAAATTGATTTTTTTAAAATACATTTACGCCCGAATTATTCAAAGTTTGACGCGAATCAATATCTCTCTTTGCATAACTATTGGTGAAATTACCATGATTGCGCAAGAGATGATTTATTAGTGAATTATTCAAATGGTCCATTGATGCCAATCAATGAGTTTTTGTCCGCATCAGCCGGATTAGCATCAGAATGAGGAAGGTGCATCGGCAGGACGATGATATATTGTTTTTGTGCGATTTAGTTGCAGCTGTCTCAATTGTTTGAATAAATTAAAAACAAAAAACATAAACAAAAATAAAGGATTAAATGGTTTTTTTTAGGCATTCACGTGTGATGAATCTATTTCATGGCTACTGAAGTGGTTTGCATCTCAAACTCAACAGGTTGGCTCAATATTTATTCTGCGCTGTTCTGATGGGTGATGACTGAGGCCGTGGGCTCGCCAGCTCACCGATAGCTATTATAATATGTTATCTGCCGGTAGGTCGAGAGTTCGTTTCTATACAGTGAAGGGAAATGCACGGTGGTAGAGTAGTTTTAGTGCGAATATGGCTAGCTTTTTTTTTACATCTGACTGGTAAAGCTTTTGACCACAAGCTACCGCCTTGAAGTTGACAATCTGTCTACTAACTACTATCCAGACACCATGACATATAATTAATGCAGTTTATGAAATATATTTTATAGTGTTAACCGACACTAGCGGATGTTCACATAAATATATACATCACAAAAATTTCGCTTCCAACAGAATTCGAACCTGCGTCTTCTGGCTTGCCGGGCCAAACGCCTTAACCACTCTTCTGGCCCGGCAAGCCAGAAGACGCAGGTACGAATCCTGTTGGAAGCGAAATGTTTGTGATGTATATATTTATGTGAACACCCGCTAGTGTCGGTTAAAACTATAAAATATATTTCATAAAGTTTAAATAATGCAAAATCTCTCGCCATTTGAATGATACTGTAACGTATCACAATGGAGTAGGCAATCGCTTCAAAGCGGGTCTGCTAGATGGAGCTACGGCTTATAAGCCGAAAAAAGAAATACATCATATCAAGAATTTCGTAGCCAACATTGATTGGTCCCATAGCCTAGTGGTTAAAGCGTTTGGCCCGGCAAGCCAGAAGACGCAGGTTCGAATCCTGTTGGAAGCGAAATTTTTGTGATGTATATATTAATGCAGTTGAATTGATGTCCAAAGAATTACTAACTAACATTAGGAACTCCAACTGCAATTTTGTTCTTGTAGCTGAAGAAGAGTTTTATTTTTATTTTTCTATAGAAAAATAAACATGTTTTATATTTTTATTATATAGTTTCACCTGCATGCATATTATGAGTCAGTTCAGTTGTTTTTCCGGATTCCGGTACATGCAAACAAACAAACCAAAAGTACTTTATTTGTAATATATTCCCTAACAATTATTCCTTATGAAAATATAGAGCTAAAGTATTGTCAAATCATTACAATCTTTATGGCGATTTAAAATATTGCCTTTCACACAGTATTGGGTAACCGTCTGGGTCGTCACCAGCTGCAAGTAGCAAACTACATATCTTGTAAATGCAAATGAGTCATAAATAACGAACGCATTTAACCCGATCAATAGTTAAAAATCACCGGCATTTATATGTTAATCTGCGTAACCCGGGGTTAGACAAGCCAACGGATAAACACCGCTTTCGTACTCTGTCACTGTAAATCTTAACCGCAAACCTTTTAAACTTCGAGCAAGGTATCGGAATATTTAATGTGACAAGATACTAAAGTGTTTACTGTAACATTGATGCAGTTGTTGACTTTCCTTTAGTGACATTGAAGGAATTCTGAATTAGCATTGCAAAGTAGATATGCGTAGGTTCCGTCGCCGGTATCGACTATCGATGATTAAGTGTAGTTTTTTGCGTGTAACGTTATGGGGCAGATGGTAGATATGGGGTAGGTATAGTATGTTTATGGGTGTAGTTACTAACGTATACTACTGGTAGATGTCGCAAGTTTGGATTTCGGGTAACTTCTAAATAAGGATATTGTTATGTTTACACATTCCTTGTTACTGGTTTAATATATACCGAACATGATGAAGTTACCCGAATTGTAGATGGCGGGCGTAGCGTGTGTAGAGTCGGAGAGTTCTCTCTCACTGATCATGGACTGATCACTTTGATCCATTCGAGTTACCTTTACCAAATATCTATTTTGAATTTGTGAAATTACTAAGTTATATTAAAGAAATAATTTTTCAAGACTTAATGTCTTGATGACATTACTTATATCTAGATTTTTAGACATCATATTATTGTTAGTTATAAATATCGAATTATTCAATGACAACATTCAAATTTGATAATGGTCCATTTCCTTTGTCGATCGAAAAATTTAGCAAAATACGTAATAGAATAGAAAAGATATTATCAGTTTTGACATCAACTGTGATGGAATACTGCTTGTCAGATTAATTTTTTTAGTGGGAGGACTAACTCTTCTGCGAGTGTCCGTCTGGGTTGTTACCACCGCTTTGTGAGTGAAGTCTACCGCCAAGCAGTAGTGTGCAAGCATTACTGTGTTCCGGTTTGATGAGCAGAGTATCCAGTGAAATTACTGGGCTTATGAGACTTAATACCTAGTGTCTCAGGGTAACGACCGCACTGCAGTGCCGCGCAGGCCTTTGTGTTTCAAAGTTCTGGGTGGCACTGCAATTGTTATGGGCCGTCGTTATGCTTGCCATCAGGCAAACGACGAGCTCGTCTCGTTACATAATAAAAAAAATAAAAAAAGATTGTAGTAATACAACCAACGATAAAAGACCAACGAGGAATATGGTACATACCTACTTACATAGGTATTATATAGAATTGTATTATACACACGTGACTTATTGCACCCCTGAAAAATCAGTCAGTAAATAGTTGCCTACATTAGTCACAAACACGCAGCGGTTATGTCAGAAGACACGTACTTGTCATGCGTCTGAGTTTCATGTACGCACTATATTGATTACACGCTGCGTTTTTATTTCATAATGTATATGTTGTGAAAAACTGTCACTGTCAGTATTCTTCAAAAAATATTACAAGATATACTGTCGCATTATATACCTACTGTAAGAAATAGATTATTATATTTTTCTAATTACCAAAATGTCGCGTGAATTGTACAAAACACCCATTTGAGCTTTTCGTCGAACGTTGAAAGTTTATTCGAAGATAGCTTTTTGGTTGTAGTTCTTAAAAACTTATTTTAAGTAAAATCTTCTTACATAAATGTTCTCGTTACATTCATCTCATATAGCCAATATTTTTAGTTACGGAGATAAGTTTCTTTATTGAGATATGTATCGGAAAATTTTCAAAATAAAATCTAATTAAAGAAAAAACAATGTGGACAATGGACATGGTTTTATGCACAAAAAACGAAGGACAGTTTAAAAAATGACACTGCGTCCAAATGACAAGTGCGTGACCTCCACCAGACGTGTTATTTTTGTCACATTGTCATCACAAGACGGTTCCGGCCAAATTGCGAGTCCGCGATGCCACCATGCATATTCAACACCGTCATTGTCTCACACCGTATTGTGTCCCACCTGAGACCTGCACCAGCCACACTTGACCTCACGCATCACTTAACACCCTTCCCCATCTCCTCAGACAATATGCGAGCGAAGAAGCAGGGGAGGTCAGTGTATGGTGGAGCTGTGACACAAAAGAGTGTTCATAAAATGTCAAGCGAGACTGGCGTCTGAAAGAGTGAGGCTCAAAGGTTTATGAGGAGTTAATTATGTACTTGAACGTTGTGCTGCAAGATTTTTCTGCAAATTGCATCGCGACTTCTCAATGAATGAATCTGTGGAGCCTGTAAATGATGTTTGTAACGCTTAGTAACTTCTGTGACTATAACTAATTAAAATTTATACGGATCGATATTAAACTATGTAAATCTAGATTATATACTATTTTTTATGCTTTATTTTCAGTGATCTGAAATGTATGATTTGGTATACATTTAAAATGAATCAGCTCACGTAGCTCCAAAATGTTACAACAATATCACGAAATTGCGTGAGTCATTAAGCGTGTTGCCAATATTCGTATCATCCTTTGCCAAATCAATTTCGCAACAAACAATTTTTGCAACAAAACAACATTCTATGACCCATTGACATTTGCACTATTTTATAGTTTCAAATTTCAAAAACCATGTAGCGTTGTGGTGCCTCATTAAACTAGTTTCTAATTTTTGTATCATCCATAGGCTTCATTTTTTGTTGCGTAATTGCTTCATCAAAATGTTAAAACAGTGACGAAATAATTTACAGAAAAAAATTCTGCACTAATATAAGCTATATTGTGGAAAAAAACAGATACCATTAAACTTATTTATGTTACTTATTGGTTTCACGTTATTTTTGTTCTTCAATTATCCATATCCATATATAGATAAATAAAATTGAAGTGTCTGTTTGTAATATCAAACAGCTTTTTACTAAATGCATATGAAAGTATATACGGCACCTATAACAAAACAACCATTTTTAAAGTTTTTGTCTGTCTGTCTGTCTGTTTGCTCCGGGTAATCTCCAAAACGGCTGGACCGATTTTGACGGGACTTTCACTGGTAGATAGCTGATGTTACAAGGAGTAACATGGGCTACTTTAATTTTATAAAAATAATTAGGGTTCCGCGCAAAAAAATAAAAACCATGTAATCCAAAATCTCCACGCGGGTAAAACCCGGGTCAGCAGCTAGTTTAATAATAAAACAAAATCCACCTAATTTTGTTTATAATTGTCGGCCCGCGTTTGACCCGGATATTTGTGTCGATGTGTCAAGTGACCGAAAGGTGGTGATGTAAGTACAATACTGACCTAAAGTAGAACTGCCTCTCAAGACTGTCACACATCGATACGTGCTGATTGATTAAAGATTATAAAATTGAGGGTGGAAGCTATTCTAGTAAATTCAAATTCAAAATTCTTTATTCAAATAGAAAGAAAGAAAGAAGAAAGAAAATACATTTATTTCCGGACAACACAACATCACATCAGATAACAAATAACACAAAACACAACAGAATTTAAAACTAACATTATACAATGTAATGTTGTGATGTCAGGAAAAGGTACTCAGCACCTAACTAAGGTCAAAGACCCTAGTCACTGATTTTCAGTCGGAACCCATCATGACATCACGAACGAAAGGACGACGAAAAAAAAAAATTAAAACAGTATAAAAATAACAACAATCAACATAACTAAAATAATACAATTAATAATAAAAAAAAAACAGTAAAAATAAAAAAATTCTACAAAATACAAAATAAAAAAAAATAAAATATCAGAAAGTAATCAAAAAAATAGGCTCCAAAGGAGCACTTAGTACTAGTACTAGAAAATGCCGTTAAATTAAAATAAACAAGATCTTTCCATATATCTCATCGTTTCATACAGTTTTCTAGTATTAGTAGAATGCGTCCGTACCTACTATAATAAATGTGAAAGGGTGTTTGTACGTTTGTTGGTTTGTCTTTCTGTCATGCGGCAAGGGAGCGACGATCGACGATTTTTGGCACTATACCGTTTCTATGTTGTGTTCTATCTCTGCGTCAATAGATTAACCAACTGCTTCTATTTCGGTCTTACATTTGCTTCACTATAAAAAAAAACGATCCAATTTGTATTATTTTTATCAGATTAACATCTTTACATTGTTATGAAACCGGTCAATATAAATCAATTTCACGGCCAAATGTCAAAGAATCCATCTAGATTTAGTCTAGAATTATAAAAATATTGGTTATAATTGATGATGGCAAGAGACGGTCGACGGTTTCTCCGACTTTCGCAAAAAATGTTATTAATGCCGAGCGGCGCGCGCGCCGACCTTTGACTTCACCTCTATGGTTCACGCGGCGTCTTTAGCGCGTGCGACACGATTGGGGAGGCTTTGTAAAGAGATTGTTGGTCAATTATTATTAGAAAAGTTGCAAGTTTTTGACTTTAGTTTGATACCGTACAATTATCAATACACCACCGATTCAATGTTATGATAAATTGATTCTATATGTATTAGTAACAATGGGCATAAAGGCTAACTACTTACAAGTACTTTTCAAAAATACGTATTAGTATTGCTTGCGATTGACTGTTTTTTGGAAACAACGCCGTGGTGCTAGTATTGTTGATGACTGTACAACAAATCAAATTAAATATAATTATCATGTGTTGATCGTAAGAAAATTATTGTTTTGTCCTAAAATGATGTAACTGGACATCCACTAGTTACATCATTTTAGGACCTCCTTTTAAATTCATACGCTCTAAATTGTAATATTAAATGTGTCCCAATAAATACTACTCTTCAAGGAAAACCTTTATTTAATGTTATCTGTAAGGAAAGAGTTTTATTTTCAAAGATCGTATCGTAAGTTTTAAATGTTACTAATGTAGGCTCAAAACTTTTATTGATTGAATTAAATATTTCTGTAACGATGGTCCGTTTGTTACCCGTAATGGGCGCGTCAGGGGCGACCTCTACAACAATTTATTCGACAGATAAACTGCCAGATAGATTTATGTCTTACGCAATATTTGGCAGATAGATAGCGTGGACGTGATGAGAGATTGAGTTGTCTAATTCGTTGAGAGAAAGTTTTGATTACGGTACTTTGCTAATGTTATCAATTTATTGTAGGCTTTTTGATGTTAACAGAAAAGTTCTTAGTTTACTCAATTAATCCTTAAAAGATTTAATAGGAAACTGTAAATTTAAGTAAACAGTCAAACGGAACTTCGGTTTTTTTTATCCCGTCGCTACACGGACCATGAACAGTGGCATCAGCCAACCAGACAGGCGAAAACTAAAATATACTACCACATTTTAACTTGGAACAATAGAGAATTTAATATCACTCTCTTTTTGCAAGTTTTAACAAGTGTCTGGCAAAAGAACGTTCCTACTGCATTTCACTAACACCTGTTTTTCTTGCCTTAAATGTAAACTACAGACACTATATTAGTCTGTTTGGTCTGTTTTCTACCAAAACACCTGTCCAGTAAGCCCGCCGTAAAAGTCCTTCACATTTAGCAAGCACGCGACGAAAAACGGCCGCGAGTGGCCGCAGCAAAAACGCAGCGGCACCGTGCCGTGACGGCAGCGTTTTTGCTGAAGTCTGTAGATGTGTGAAATACGTATTTTGGCCGGATAAATATTTATACTTTATATAAAAAATACCATATAAATATTGTTATCGCTCGCGACTTGGGTTGTTTTTCATATTTCACACCCCTTTTACCATCTTAAGAAGTGAAGTGATTTTCAAACAACGATGAAGCACGTGTTGATTGATTTTATTTCCAAAATGTCATAACCCAGACATAAGAAAATCGCTCTCCATACAATGTTCCACAACCTCTCTTGCCCTCTCAAGGGTTGAATGTCACAAATTCCGTTCCCTGCGTCTGCATTACAAAACGAAATGATTGTCCAAATGTTAGATTTCTATCTTCAGTAGTATAAACTGCATCTATAGATCAGGCAAGATATCTCATTTATATTTCTCACTCATTGAAAGAGAAGATAGGTCAGCGTTTGACTACTATATCACCTGATATTAATACACGATGTGGTTAAAGGCTAGTAAACACTCTAAACCTACACTATCATTTGACATTTTTGAAATCATCTATTTGGACAGTACTTTGTCTAAATATCCATCGTCATACCCCATCCCAATTGCTCTGTGAATCACATAATCCGTGCTACAAGTGTTTATTTAGCATACGGTTAGTAAAGTCAGTCCGGTCAAATATCCGGCCAGAATCGCATCCCTTCGATAACATGAACCGAACGACACTGGTTCGTGAGTCCGACGTAACGCTTCACGGGAGGCGCTTGAAAAAGTTTAGGTGATGCGACGGTTGGCGGATGAAATACACTGTTTACTTACAGTTACATATTTATTGTGAGATCACACACGGTCACGCAGTCACAGGCGTCTAGTCCACGAGCGATGTTGTATGAAAATGATAAAAAAATGATGATAAAGTATCCACCACTTTACTGAAGCGTGACTTTGAATAGATGACTCAAGTTTGATGTGACTTTGGTTCGATTTTGAAGACTTTCATATACCAAAACATTAAATTTATATTGACACTGGCTAAATACGCAAATCGCGTGTAACCAAACATACACAAAAAAAAAATTTATCATTAATTCATAAGTGTGTTAGTGGGAAGACTAACTCTTCTGCGAGTGAGTCTGCGTTAGTACCACCGCTTTGCTCGTGAAGTCTGCCGCCAAGCAGTAATGTGCAAGCATTACTGTGTTCCGGTTAGATGAGCAAAGTAGCCAGTGGAATTGCTGGGCTTATGAGAGTTAATACCTAATGTCTCAGGGTAACGAGCGCACTGTAGTGCCGTCCAGGCCTTTACGTTTCTAAGTTCTGAGTGGCACTAAAATTGTTATGGGTCGGCGTTATGCTTACCATCAGGCAAACGACCAGCTCGTCTCGTTACCAATAACATAAAAAACAGGATATTTTCCGTGTACATCGTTTAATCGTAATGTTGATAACAATATTGTATGATAGTTTAAAAACCTATATCATGATGTTATTTTCGAAAAAGGAAGATTTATTTTATCTTGCAAAAATATATACTAAAGCAAAACATCAGGTTCCACCGAGATTTGAACTCGGATCGCTGGATTCAAAGTCCAGAGTGCTAACCATTACACCATGGAACCGACAGCTCTGACACTCAACTTTCACTACCTTTAGAAGTATCAAGGTCAAAGATGCGCACGTTTTAAAGCTCGAAATTATTTAGGCCCCTCATATCACACGAATATGCAAACCAACTACTGTGAACGACATTTGCAAAGGTATTAAATAAATGGAATATGCAAAGTTTTGATTACTTTACCATATTCAAACAGAAACATTCTTAATTTGTATGCGCATGTGAGTGACCTAGGTAACGCAAATCGCCTGATAGCAGGTACTAATCGAATAGCAAACTGACAAGTAAATAGTTTGTCAGAGACATTATATTGACAGCCAAGCTGGTACTTGTTAGCAAAAATGCCTTAAACAACTTGTATGAAACACTTATCGAACAAAATATATAGTTATACAAAGCTTATTATTTCAAAGGTGTATAAGGAAATAGTTGAAGCTATGCCTACTGCTTTAGTGGAAACTGTGTACATTTATAAGTTTTAATTTAGTGTTTATCATCATCATCCCATAGAATTTTATTACATTGGTGTTTAAATGTATACAAAAGGTTGTCTATGTGAAAATGATCGAAAACTATTATCACTTAACATCAGGTGAGGTAATTGTCAAACGCTAACTGGCCTTGTTACCTATCCACATTAAAAAAAACATAAACAAGCAGTTACACAGCTCAAATCGTTATAACTAACTAACGTCGCCGCGTTCAAAATAAATTTCATAGAAATTCATAGAAACCAGTAGTGTCGCTTGTGGTTTGTGGTTGCAGTTTGTGGTCTGCAGCCCGTCTTTGACTTGTACCTTTATGTAGGTATCTAGTAAAAAAAAAAGTTTTAAACTTACATTTCAAATTGTCTTTATTTTTTCTTCTAAACGAAAGACACCGATAATCAAATTAACTATGTTCCTTGTTACGAATTCCGCAATAAAAGCCAGTGTAATTATGATCATTGTTAATAAGATATTCGGGTAATGACACAAACCCGCGCTCCGCCCGGCACGTCTTAATTAAGATAATTACAGGCAAGAACCGTGATCATTATTTTGTACACAGTTGGGACGACTCTACTGCTCTACTGAACGGTAATCATTGTTTTGTACGCAACTCGGTTCACTCTAGAGCTGAACTCTCTCAGAGCTGTACTGGTCTACGAAACTTATGCTAAAGAGAAAATGGGAGTTCAAGTCTGTTTGAAAACGAAATTGGCGGTGTATTAATGTATAAATTTAGTTTTGATGCTTTCTGTGCAATATCGAATCTATTCTTAAATTCAATAATGAATTTAAACTAAAGTTAAACACAGAGTAGTGACTTGCTAGAATGTAGAGTAAGAAAAGATAAGAACTAAGATCTGGCATACACTAATAAAATAAAATGCAGGGTAACTACTTGTGGAGTAATTAGAAAGAGAGACACGGTTTCTAATCACGAAATACACTTTATATTGTTTTATAACACGTACAAAAAATCGTAGTAATTGTAAGCAGCTCTACAATTTTAAATACATATTCTTTTCTTTAGAAACTCGATCAGGCCTACATTTTTTTTAAATTCCGTTACTTGTGCGATATTATGGCGTCTTATGAAGCAGGACTAATTGATACCATGATTAGGGGTCGTGGACTCGACGCAGCCGCGCCGTCGTCGCCGCGCAGCCGCATCTCGGACCGCTGCGTTTTTATACTGAGAGTGTAGAATTAATGTTCAGAACATTTGATTTAAAAGTGTCTGAATATTTGCTCTGTATACGCTACTAGTTAACATTACCTATGTTTTCATTGTAAATTGTTGTCATCTTTCATTATCACTTTATGTTCAAAGTGATAAATGAAATTATACATTATCCAACCCTTATCATTATACCTTAACCAAATTTATATATTTTTATACCATTTGATAAGGAGATGAACGTTTGCCTGATGGTGAGTATAATAATTATCATTTAAAGGGGATTGTAAGCCTTTTAGATTGTGGATTAAAAGTTTGTCCACTCACAGGATACCAGTTGGTGATTATATGTCTATCGCCCATTACGTCACCTTACACAACCCCAAACATGCCAATCACTCAGCGCCGCAGTTGGCAACATGTCCTTCCTGCGCGATCACGTACCACCCATCAATCTGCGGTGGTGAACGACCGGCCACAATCGATGACGTCAGCGGATTGCTTTAATAAGGAGGACAAAGGAGTTAAGTTTAGCCGTGTGTCAGGAGCTCAGGATATTGGCGCTAGAAAACATGAGGCTTGGACCTAATACCTACTGTACTGGAACTTGAGTGCCAATCTATAGAATGGACCTATATAGGTTTGACCTGTTACCAGCTTCTATACCATGACATCGCTTATCATCTGATATGAATTAGTGGTAATCTATGGAAGATAAATATCGATTAATTAGGAGAATTGAGAAGAAATGAGTTGTGTTTCGCGTTTAATTTCCTGGCTATTTCTAGTGAATATAACGATTATACGAATAGCTATACAAAGGGCTAAAATTTAGACGATACAAAACGTTCGTCGCTTCACCCACAGCTACAGTACCTATTCATAGGAAGTATAGAGATTGAAAAGGAGTTTTTGGGTTATCTAAAACCAGTCGCTATGAGTAATAAGATCTCCTATTTTGAAATTTCGTTTTTAAGAACTTTAGTTTTTAATAATCTCTTTAGTGGGTTGTATCTCTTATAGGACACAGTTTATCTGTCTGAAGGACGTTTTGTGTGACATCAGATCAGATTGCTGAGATATCCTTAAGGACCTTCACTAACTAGTCCACATTTATACAATTTCTAAGGACTTTTAAAGATGCAATTCCAATCTGTCGTGTTCATCGGTTCCATTACTGTTCCATCATTCCATTACTGTTTTTTGAATTATTATTATTAGTATTTGTATTTTTTTAATGTCGGTGGCTATTTTAATTTTTTAATTTTGTAAGTTTGTACAATTTTTAAACTTCCATAACTAATGTAACTGGTTGTACCGTGTTAGTTATTAAATTAAATAAATAAATCGGTGACAGAGCACTTAGAAAGCGTCTCTCGGTAATGACGAGTGTCGATAACAATTATCGCGCGCTGTGATAATTGCACCATCGCGCGACGCCGCCACTTACAGCATTTTATCGACGACACGCACTCATTATAGCTCATTGGTATGATGGTTTACAGAAGGTTATCTACGACATCATTTTCACTACATCAGACCCCAGGTCCACAAAAATACGAAGTCATATCCATCAAGATCATTTTTAGTATGAGCCAGGTAAGTGCGAGTGCGCGGGAGGCATGGAGTGGCACGCGTCATGCACAAGATCATTAATTAATACATTAATGCGAATGAAATGGGCAGATTTTAAACCTTGATTGGCTGGAGATAAGTGTCAAATTTTAAATCGACAAGTAGTATCGATTTGTGATCGGTCGAAAGCCTGCAATCGGTAGCGCTCATTTGCCACCCTCAAGTTAAAAATCTGTCGACAAACACCAGTTTGTGAATTCCGGCAATTCTACTTGATACCAGTTCTATTCTATATGTATATAGTAGAAATAAATAAAAAATTAAATAAATAAACGCTTACACTCATACCCCCGCACTAGGATTCCCTGTGTTGCAGGTGGCACGGACACACACAGATACACATCACAAACATCCAAGACCCGAGAACAAACTTTATGCTTACACAGAATCTGCCCCGGCCGGGAATCGAACCCGGGACCCCTCGCTTTGCAGGCAGGGTTACTACCAACTTAGCTACGGAGCCGTCAACTCGTCGCCGGAGTATGTTTACAACTTTCGACCACGACGTCGTTTAAAAACAATAAGGTGAGTCAGTCTCTCTCTCAAGTTATTGTCATAAAACATGTTATGAAATACAAACAGACTTGAATTTAAAACTCAGTGCGATTTCAGAGTCCTGTAGTTTTCTGAAATACAATGTTGCGGGTGTATGAGTAAC
Source organism: Crocallis elinguaria (assembly GCA_907269065.1). Taxonomy (NCBI): domain Eukaryota; kingdom Metazoa; phylum Arthropoda; class Insecta; order Lepidoptera; family Geometridae; genus Crocallis; species Crocallis elinguaria. Next base: position 384,066 of record OU026079.1, on the reverse strand, counting down.
TAATAATTATTGTATGGATGCTTAAGTAGTGGAGATTGGACACATAGATACTAACTTAATTTGTCTAGCCTATGCGCACGGTCTGCTAGCCAGGAAAGTTTTCGACACCGTGAAAACGTATCTCTTACTTTCGATACAATCATCACCTAGTAAGGCCCTATTAACATTAATGAGCAGTTTAAAACACTTCACACTTTTCCTAAGACAACAGTCTTAAGAAACTGAGTGCAGATTAATTAATACAAGTACAACATATTTATGGTGAGCAAGTGAAAATGAACAAACGGGTATATTTTTGGAAGTGATGCCTTCTTCGGCGGTCAGTAGTCGCAGTGCAAATGTGTACAGAAGAACAAATGCTGGTAGACGTACATGTGTTTTATTGCTTCTTAAATGGTGAAGATTTTTTTTAAATACTACAACATAGACAGCCGGGTCTCGTATAACGATATGGGATAATCTTAGTTTTATTAATTTATTTCATGTATAATATCATTTTCAGTGAATGTAAGTCTTCACCACTTCGTTCCTTGGTGTCAGAAATATGCAAGCAGCGGTGTAAGATGAGCTGAGTTACTACTTTCCTACACATATCACTATACGATGAAGTCAGAGATAGTAAATATGCTACACCTAAAATGGGTCTCATGGTAATGTAAGACTGGATCTTTGCCGACTGGATTTACTTGTCTGTGGTCCAGGTATCTGCGACCCCGATGCTTGCCGAGAGCCGCAGTGTTACACGCTCAGTGGTCACCACCCGCCACTTACTGCTCAAAACGTTCTCTTTTCGGCTGGTAACGGTGAACTATCGCTTTACAGTTTTAATTATAGGCGCTGGTGATTATAACAAACGATATGGTCAGTGATAGTGTGGTAGGTGGTCACTGGCCGGTGGAGTTATGTTGCTAATTTAGTTTTTTGTAGTGGTATGTTTAAGCTTAAGTCACCTATTTGAATGGGTGTCTTTATATCTATTTAGGCAGCTATGCATGTACCTACATCTTCTGTCTATTAGCTTGAACATTTTAATAGTTTGAATAATTTTGATGTTCGTATATTGCCATCATCACCATCATTAATCGGGTCATAATGTTTAAGTATATTTCAATAAATAGGTGTACTTCTCAAAAATATCGCTGTCAACGGGATTCAAACTCGCGTCTTCTGGATTATATAGTCATCCTCAGTTCATAGGCAACAAATTTCTATGCGGGATCAAAATCTATCAACAAACAAGTTTTATCTTCATTTTTGAGTATAGATATACAGTATTTCCCATAACTATTAAAAGTCATCGCACTACCTGGGTCATCTGCAGTAGAAAAATAAAACACATAATACAACCACTACTTTCATACAACAAAAGTTTTTTTGTTGTTACTTCAACTCACTTCTGTAAAAAACGGATAAAAGATCAGATAATTTCACGCTAATTCTCTAACAATAAAAACTAAATAAATTCAATTTCTTATACAGACATTAACATTTAACAATAAAGAGCTGCGAGCAACAAAACAGAACAAGTTGCGAACATTAGACAACCAAATTGGAAGCGAAATGAAGTTGCAAACAACATCCATGAAATCTCCACATCTACTGCATAATGCAATTAAAGGAATCGAACATAGCAAGACAATCTGCAAATCACACCTGACACTACCCCATCGGTTGCCTACCTCACCATTACTTCTTTTGTTTGATAAACATGAAGGTTAGTTCTAACAAAAGGTCTAATGTATGCAATGTTTGTAAGTTGAGATGTGGTCGTTTTTTTGTCGTGTCATTTATATTCATTATGTAAGGCAAGTTGTAATTATCGTATTAAGCATTGGTAGATACCAGTTAAGTGTTACTTAGTTGTTTACTTTTTGTAACGTTGTGTTTATATTTGAATGCAATTATTGTGATTGTATTTTTTGTGGCACGTGGATCTATGCATAATTTCTTAAATGTTATAACAGAAACAAATGTAAAATAGTAATTTAAAACACTGAGGTAGAAGATGACTCAATCCAAATGACTTCATTAAAAGTATACACTAATTTATGTTTTATTGATTAATTACTTGATGACACAATAAAATAATCTTTAGATTTTAGTTGGTCACTTAAGATTCGTTTTTAAATATTTCGATGTCTGACAATATGTTCATATTGCTTTTTAAATATGCATATACATTTGCAATAAATAGTTTTAAAGTAGCAGTGAAGTCTAACAGATTAAACAGGTCCAAGTTTTGAATGGCACTGCATTAATTGTTATGGGCCGGCGTGATGCTTATTATCAGGCAATAGACCAGCTCGTCTCATTATCCAGTAGTATAAAAAAACCTTGCTGCGACAGTCGCACGATACCTCACAGTCAAGTTTAATGACTACAAAAATCTTTAGTCTCTAAAAAGGTCCTACAAAAATGATTTCTAAAAAAAATATACTGAATTGACTAAAGAAGAAGACTCTCGAGAAAGAGAAAGCCACGTTGCAATGTCAGCTTTGTACGGAGAAAATGCTACGAATGTCTACGAATGAGCTACGAACTTAAAAGATCGATCATCCCTAAATTAGACATCAACGGGATCCGCTAAGGTTAATAAGTGATTTTAAAATTTTGCTAAATCTTAAATAATATTATAGACTTTCAAACCAAGATGATCATTAGCACTACAATCGTTAATTTACAATTGTTTTATCAAAGTAATCGGTGAAATGAATATAAAAAGATTGATGATTCAATAATCATCCCAACGGAAGCGAATTATGTTCCTACGTAAAGATACCTACTAAATAAAACTACCTACCAGTATTCAATAACAACTGCATGGGATAGGCTATGGCGTCAGCAAATATAGATAAGTACTGACAATATGACTCGCGCATTTATAACGAGTTATCCGATTGTGAGCTGCGTACTCCGCCGTCATTCCTTACTAGAAACCTAGTGTTTGTCGCTATGTGTGATACTCATCGGCACCTAGACTCTAAACCGTAGGCTGTCTGATCTGGAATTATGTTTGATAGGTGTTTACTGGAATGTTATAATCGTCCAAAAATGTCCTGTTATAATTTTTTATAACAATATTTGTATCTATCATCAGCTGAACATAGGCCTCCTCCCTAAAGTAGGGAGTTTGTCATAATATAGCATGCTTTGAAGGGTATTGGTGATCTTAGTAGGTAGATTATGTTCTTGACTTAGAGCAATGCTGCTCATCGCTTGCATACTCCTCAAGCGGGCTCATACGACCATATTATTGTATCTATCTATATTAATGATTATTAGTTAATTAATTTTTGTTTAAACTTTAGTCGTTGTCCTTTAAGGCCTACTAAACGTTGTAAGACCTGACTAGATTTTAGCTAGATCTAGATTGTTTTATCCTGTACATCATCTTTATTTTAACGTTTCTCTATTTAACTTCATTTAATCCAAAAATGTACTCTCATTTTAATTTCATTTGGTTTAATTTAATTATATAATTTTAATATACAACAATATACGTCTATCCTGTACATTATATGTAAACTGATGTTATAAATGTAGTTTTATTTTTCTAAGCATGAAATGAATACATTAACTAAACTATAAACACTTATAGTTCCCAGATTACCTTAGGCTATAAGTTCAATACATAAGCCACATTATCCTACATTTTCATCTAACTCCAAGGCACGACTTCTTGGCGTCACCGCGTCAATGCTTTATCGCTTGTCACTTTATTGCAATTAATAAAATGTTATTTATTGTTACGATTTGCTTATTGATAAATAATGATTGTGTTTATGTGTCCAAGAATTACCACTTTGCATAAAACATACACGTTTCATAATGTATGTTAACATGCTTGAATGATGTGTTATTAAATTAAATGTATTGAAACATAATGTATAATACGTCATTATTATGTTTATTCTTGAATAAATTTTTATTAAATCACTTTACTTTACTTTACTTTTCAACTCGAGTTAGTGATGTCCTAATTCGTTAACGATTTCATTTCTGAAAGCAATCGACTTTATTTAATTTAACCCATCATCAAAAAAGAATCCGATGATTCATTTTTTTAAATATTATTGGAGTATGTTAAGTAGTTGTTTTATTTGCATACAATTGTTTTTCCAATATTTAACTTTAATTGCTTGTCTTATTGTTAATTACATACTCTTCAAAAGTTTAACGGAATTCAAAATTAGTCGATGGCTTATAATCTTATAAGCTTTGTTACATAATTCGTGGACTCAATAAATATCGATATCAACAAATATTGAAGAGCACCTCGCCTAAAAACGACAAAAAACGGTGTTAACATAGTATTGTATTTTTTGTTATAATCTTCTGAACTAGTATCAACTGTGTTTCAGGAGCTAATCGGCTTCGTCCCTCTACAATTCTATGTAACAATCAATACATCTTAATCAATCAATTATATTTCATAGCTCCATTCTTCAGATATATCTATATATTAATAGATATTTATACCAGGTAGTCCTTCTTTCACACAGGTAAATTCGCACGCTTTTAGAGTCGTATCGATTAAAAAATCGATTCTATCGCCGGTACCCTCACTACAGCGCCTCCCTATAACGTCATTCTTTTTTCGTGCGCGGTAGAAGACGCACGCGTCTCAACAAGTTTCAAGTTAGACATTTGAGTGGCGTTTCAGTATTCGGGCATTAGGGACTTTGAAGAGAGAGGCTGTAATTATACATTTTTGAAATTCAGTAGCTGAACACAACAAATCATCAAACTGCGCTCTAACAGACCAGATCAAAAAGTATTTACTGTTGAATCTGGTCTTAGAAACTTGCCCAACCTGGCCCGTATATCACAACGACCGGCCTCGTTGCATCATTTCGGCCAAGTGCACTGATAAGCGGTGATTTATCATCAGAGCTTACGTCGGCGGTGACTGACGTCGTCGGACCGGTAGCGGACAGACAGCCGTGACATAACATGACCATTTGTTGGCATTGTCTAGGTAGTGTTGAATGTAGTCGAAATAAATAGTAGGAGTATTTATTTGTATAAAAGTCGTAATCTGCCAATGACAATGTAAGTAACTGGTAGCATACCTATTATAATGTCAAAATGTTATATGTTACACATATTAGTTGCAAATATATTATTAAAACACTGGGAGAAACTAATCCTCATAACACAGGGAATCCTAGTATGGGGACTAGTGACCATTTGCTGTAGGTAGTTAATAAGTTTTATTTAGAAATAAATAAAATATTGTTAATAGGTTAAGTTTGCCTGTTTACTTTGATTCTAATAAATACATTATTATTATTATTATTATTCACTTTATTTATTTACAATCTTAAGTCTAAGTTTTTTACAATATTTCTATAAAAAAACAAAATATTACAAAAAACCTAAACCTAGAGTGCCGCCAGCAGCGGGGCAGGGCCCAAGCTACCGGTGGTTAGGGCTGCAGAGTGAGGAACCTCCTGACAATACGTGCCGTGTCAAGGAGCACTGCCTTCTGCATACGACCCTTGATCCAACCGTCTAGCGAGAGCCTCTTGAGATGTTGGTCGAGGCTCTTCGCTACAAGGCCGTTCGCCGAAACAACTATCGGTACAATGATCGTTGAATCAACATTCCACATGGCGGTTACCTCGTGAGCCAAGTCAAGGTACTTGCTGAGCTTGTCCTTCTCGGCTTTCACGAGGTTCTCGTCATGGGGAACGGTGATGTCAACGAGCACTGCCCGGCGTTGGGACCGATCTACCAGTACGATATCAGGCTTATTGGCAACTTATTATTATTATTATTATTAGTAGTGAGTGCATCATCTATTAGGGTCTGGGGTGTAGTAGTTAAGTTAATATGTGGTTTCAGTATCAACTAATAGCTCAAACGACAGATCAAGGAAGTTAACCTTTGATAGGGCCGGTTAATTCTTGGATGTGTGACCGATGGTGCATGACCTACGTGGTAATTACACTTGAGCTCTTATCTGGCTTAATTTAGGTGGCCTATTGAGCTGGTCTTGGTTTCTGCTAACTCACATTGGGGAGGCTATCGCATGACCCAAAACTTTTGAGAACGGAAATATACTTAAAAGGTTAGTCTTCTATTCAGTTTATTAGATTAACTAGTACTACCAGGTCTTATCTCACCAAGCACTTTGATGCTAAAAATACTGTGTTCCAGCTTGAACAGTTTTGTATCCAGAAAGTGTTATTAGTCTTACAGTCAGTAAAAATTGACTCAATAACTCCTTCTATTTAAAGTCCTTTCCCACGGCGACCTTGCGACGGGATGCCGCGACCCGGCGACAGATCGCAGCGATAGCGCGCGGCCCAGTTACGTCGCCGGACGACAACCGGTGCAGGTGCGACAGCGACCAGCATGCCTGGTACAGAGTACCTGACAAAATAATCTGCTCGTTGCAAAACGTAAGCAGGTTTGTAGTTGATAACGCGTTTTGAGTGTGGGATACCTTGTAGAAGAGGACTAACAGCTTTCGTTTGTTGCACGAGTTGCAGGTTCGCAGAAAGGCTTCGCAAGTACCACAGCTACAATAAGTAGCTAGAAGGACCTAACCTAAATTATTAGGTAATTATCACCTCACGGCCATGAAGAATTGATTTTGAATTCCACCAAAGCCTGATATAAATATATATCAGGTTGTTTCCTTTTCTTAAATAATAATCCGGCACAATAGAGACGTCCGTCATCATCCCTCGACGAGCCCCTGATTGATCCTCGGTCCATGTCACGCAGCATAGAGCTCATTAATCTTTCTCTACGGAAATTTGACAGCACAGCCGCATTGATACCCCCAAATACATCTTTATCACTTTTTAATTATAACTAAATTGTTGTCAATAGCGTAAGCCAGAATCGATTTATAGTAAATTTTTGTTATTGTTCGTCAAGACCATTCAAAATACGCCAGCAGAATAAAAACGGCGTGGAGTAAAGGCTTTGCAGCTTTTGTGGATCCCTTGTAGTGTCCCTTGTGCGAAATATACTGATGTAATAACGTATCCACTATTACTATTCACCATCATAAGTCGTCTTCATATCCGAGAATTCGTTACTGTACGCAAACCACCCCAGACTTATCTGTAGAATGTACGAAATAGATTTGAATGACAACAAAGAAGTGGCAATTGTTCACAACCAAACTCGTCAGATGTGATGACTAATTATCTGCCTCATTGACGTGACTTGTATTAATTTTGTTAAGTGATACTCACTAAGCGATCCTAACAGACCTAGCTTGGAACCAGTTTCTCTGAAATAGTACTCTCGTATTGAATATGTACAAAATTTTTTATACACTCACACGTTGAAATAAAAAAATAACAAAATGAAGTAAATTCTGTACAATATAATAATGCTAATATAGAAGCGTGCGTGTATCAGTGTCTAATAAAGGGTGTGACGCGATTCATCAAGGCTGATCGATCATGTTATGACAGGGCTTTGGCCGCAGATCCCTTTGTTCGAGGTTTAGGGCAAAGGGCTACGGCCTGCAGATGTGTGCGAATAAACTTTTGGAGGTCCTTCTAAAAGAACATAATGAAGGAAATAAGAACTTCTACAAGTGACGACAGTGTTGCAAATGCATGGTATTATCAGAACCATAGTTATTTGATACATGCAACTGTTTGCGTAATATTTTAAGATTGTGAAGTAACAGCAAAAGTAACTGTTGTTTAGCGAAGCCAACAAGCCAGGCTTTTGACACGGCTCAGCAACTATGGTTTACGAGATAGACGACTCTCTGAAACTACTTTAAGAGCCTACTAGTCCATGGAGCGAACTCATCGGTGGGCGCGGCTAAAATGCATGCTATTTCATCTAACATTCGTGGGACAAGGTAAGACTCTGCAGCGATGAGTAGTATGACGCTAATGCTCGCACATACACAATTACACACAATCGTAAAGTCGCGACGAAAACCGAAAAGTCGAAAACCGGCGCGCAAAAATGTACAAATTGGCTTCTGGTGCTTGGGGTTTTACGACAAAACTACTGAATGTATTTAGTCAGACCAAAGTTATTTGAAATGTCAATAAACTAAAGCTTGTTAGTATGTACCTTATTTTCGAGTTTTCGTAATCCTTTTGTAATTTATTTACGTCCAAACTTGCGTTAAAATACGTGCTAAAATACAGATGTTTGAAGGCTCATTACTTTTAAGCCACTTATTTTTTTTCTGTATAATTAGCAGGCTGACCTAGATAACGAAGAGATAAATCGATATTATTCTTAATTTTGGACTTAAAACGTCAAGTAGTGGAGTAATCACCCAAGTACGGTTGTATGGAGAAATGAACGACTAGTTCGTCCTTAACTTGTTTTGTTGTTTTCTCAGTGGATGCCCTCTAGCCTATGATGATGATGACACAACTAAAGATGTACTTATAGACAAGTTAAGAATAACTCTGCTGATTAAACATATTAGTTTCGCTAAAACCATTCAGACTCCACATAAACTGCCTCATCCAAATTTCCCAACTCCACTCGTCAGTATTGTCAGTAGGATAAAACTCCAAAAGGGGGTTACCATTGTGGCGGCGTCCGGCACGATGGATGGGAGAGACCCGGATTACTGATAACGCGTTATTTAATTTCGATCGCAGCTCCGAAGACGCCCATACGGAATTGTTGAATGGATGTATATTGATGTAGTACTATTAAAGAATTTCATTTTATTATCTAGTTTCTATTTTTGTTTGTGTTTTATGAGAGAAGTAAATAATTAGTACTGGACAAAGGTTTTTAATGTCAGTTTATCAGAGGCTTTTAACTTCCTTTACAATAGGTAAATTACTATTATCTACTCCATGATAAGGATAGGTAAGCCAGTACAAATAATGATCCTGGTTTAATAAGGTTTCCTGGTTCCCTCATAATATTTTGTATGGACCCGATAAACCAAAATACACCTCACTAACTGGCCCCTTCCATCAGAACAGCTACTGTAGCTTGCTACGTTTGGTTTTACTAAATTGAATATTAAAATGAAACTAATTCGCTAAAGGATATTTGCATAGTAGTGGAACCACAGACCAATAAGCGCCAGATTTTGACCGTGATTTCCTCCGATGGAAAGTGATGACGCAATCGATGGTGCTGCACGCTTGGCTACAAATTATCTTGTCACACTTGGTTTTACTAACTAGTTACTTTTTTATGCTTTTAGTAACGAGACGACTGGGTCGTTTGCCTGATGGTAAGCATAACGCTAGCCCATAATAATAATAATAAATAATAATAATAATAAATATTTATTCACCAAAAAACATAAAGCATTATCATTACACTATGCATGAAAAGAGAGAAACAGCATGTTTGCACAAGATTATTACAGATAACACCATTTCTAAAGATTGACAGTGGGCCCCAAACTAGGCTAGGCCTGTATCTTGGAGGCCCTTACTTAGCGGATGACAAATAGGAAGTTCGCGCGATTATATAGAATTAGCAATTTTGTTACATATATAAATGAAATTAAATTATATTAAATCAAATGAAATTAAATAGAGAGTACATTTTTGGATTAAATGAAGTTAAATAGAGAAACGTTAAAATAGAGATGAAGTTATATAATATTAATGATATTATTATTATTTAAGTGTATGTTGTATTTGCAGGTTTGTATGTAGTGTGAGTGTTGTGCGCAGTTTAAAAGCTGGAGAGCTTATTTTCCGTGTGGAGGCGAGAGCTAGAGAGTTGATGTGAGTGTGTGCGTGTGTGTGTGTGTGTATATATGTGTGTGGGTGTGTGTGTGTGTGGGTGTGTGTGTGTGTGTGTGTGGGTGAGACGAGGAAGGCGGTTTAATGAGTATATTCCTTGCTAAAAACGGATTCTGACGGTAATCTCCTACTTGTCGTAGACCTTTACCAATGCTTCCGTTTCATCGTAAGTTTGTGTCATTAGCCACTTTTTTACCTTAGCCCGCGCTTTCCTATGCGAGCATTCCTGTAGATCACAATGTTTGCACAATGCGTTATAAGTAGATGCGTGTGAGTACTTAGGCAATCGACAGGCAAACACCGTTTTGACATTAGGCAATTGGACTCTTTTTGGGCGTGGCCTTTTTCGCAAGAGTGACGGATCCAGTGCATTGGAGTGTGTTTTGGAGACTGCTCGCTGTACAAAGAGTTGCCTTACATTTAGAACCTCCGCTTCTTGGTACAGTTTGTCCGTCGGGTAACGGCGCGGTTTCGAGAGCATCACCTTTAGAACCGCTCGTTGAGCCCTCTCCAGTTCTAACATCAGTGACTTGGCGGCACCACCCCACACACCAATACAGTACTGAAGTAGGGACTGGCACATTGATACATATACCAGTTTCCCTACTTCAACACTCGCCGCCAACAACCGCAACAATTGCAGTGCCACTCAGAATTTTGAACAAAGGCCTGCGCGGCACTACATAGCGCTCGTTACCCTAAGAGTTTATGTATTAAGTCTCATAAGCCCAATAACTTCACTGGCGATGTCACCGTTTTAATACTACATATAAGTATTCTATAAAATTAGTTGGGTCATCCTATAAGACGTTGTATGCCTATAAATAATCCATATGTTCTAGTCCACTATATACGATACAGCATACACAACACGCTAGTGGCATTGCCACGAAATGCAATGCAAAAGTTCAGCTAGATAAATACCGGCATTTTGGTCTCGCTTCAAATTTCTTTTGTCTAGAACTCACTAAGTAAGTATTTTTTCTATTTCGCTTACCTCATTATGTGGTGTATCATTACTAAATATAAAAAGTTATAAAGCTTAATTGCGTATTACGAACAATGCAAGTTACTAAAATTAATTACCAGCTCGCGAATGGAGTATAAAAAGCAATCAAAACTGTGACGTGAACGAATGTCAACAATATAATTGTTACATTTAGGAACAGCCGTTATACTTGGCTTTGCACTCAAACGCCACATGTATGTATATAAATAACTTTGTTAAAAGAATATCATCACGCGATTTAGTCGTTTCCATTAAATTCTGACATTTCAGCTTTACGGCGACATTACTTATTGAATTTATGAATTCTCATGGCTTTTTTATATGCGCACTTTAGGAGCGCATGTGTTCTGTTCATTGTGTGTTACTGTAATGTTGTATATGTATTTGTAGAGTAAAAACTTTAGTGAGGTTTTTTTAAACTCGATAGATTAACATTTGAGCACCATCTAGATAAGATCACTGTTAGTGGGAGGACTAACTCTTCTGCGAGTGTTCGTCTGGGTTGTTACTACCGCTTTGCTCGTGAAGTCTGTCGCCAAGTAGTAGTGTGCAAGCATTACTGTCTTCGGGTTTGATGAGCAGAGTTTCCAGTGAAATTACTGGGCTTACGAGACTTAATACCTAATGTCTCAGGGTAACGAGCGCACTGCAGTGCCGCGCAGGCCTTTGTGTTTCAAACTTTCAAAGTTCTGGGTGGCACTGCAATTGTTATGGGCCGGCGTTATGTTTACCATCAGGCAAACGACCAGCTCGTCTCGTTACCAAAACACATAAAAAAAATCTAGATAAGAACTGGCTCTCAAATGCAGCTGCTGAAACACAAGCTGTTGTTGCAACGTTGTTTTCCTTCACTGAAATCTCAAGCTTATTGTATAATTCCATCCCTGGAGCCACAGAGTGAAGGTCACTACTGCTGAGCCTTCATCATCATCATGGTGTGGATTCGGCAGTCGTCAAGATTAATTAAGTCATGGTAGATCCTGTAGATTGTCTTTTTAATCATTATGGTGTAGACTTGTCCTCTTTCTGATTATTAAAAGTTTGACTACAATCGTATATTATAATTAAAGTAATAGGTCATTGATGGTGAGGTTGAAAAGGGTAACAAACTAAAAGAGGGTAAGAATGGGGACTCTCAACCTTCACAAGTATAGATACAATACACAATACAATACAAAATACTTTATTGTACACCAGACTTAAAAATTAAACAGTACAGAAATACTACGACGCACTAAAGTACAATGGGCGGACTTATCGCTAAAAGCGATCTCAATATTACGACACACTAAAGTACAATGGGCGGACTTATCGCTAAAAGCGATCTCTTCCAGTCAACCTTTGATATTGCATGAAACAACATAGGTAATTAAATTTTGATGAATAACTTAAAACCTTTTGTATAGTGCGTCTGAACATGTCAAATTGTATGTACTGTCGACCTCTTGGGTATTTTATTCTTCAACTAATTGTTAAAACAATGCATTGCAGATAATCGACTTTCATTCTGTGGTATGTAGCAATAACGAGGTTATCAAAATAATTGTATTGGATTCGATATGGGTGACTGGCAGTGGTAACAGTCCCCTGGTACTTTTCCACTGCTTTGCTTGAAGAAATGTTTGATGTTTTTTCTAAGGCACGCGATAGTGAACTTCAAAGCGGGTGTGCGGGTGAACCTCCTTTAGAAACGACTCTGTTTTGTGACAGAGATTAGACATTGTATAGGTCGTTCTTTTGCTTATTATCTTACCTGATATATTGTGACAATTCCGATTAAAAAATTAGCTTCCCCATCTGTTCTATAGGTACCTACTATATTCAGGGCTAAGTGTTTAGTGACCGATTTTCGATTCGAAAGGTGGTGCATAGACAGAGAATAAAAGAAAACTCATTTGAAGATAGCATTATGATGTTTTTTCCATCAGAAGCTCAATCTAATTGGATACAAACGAACGACCAACGGATCAGTGCATGACCTTTTTTTTTTATATATTATTTTGTAACGAGACGAGCTGGTCGTTTGCCTGATGGTAAGCATAACGCCGGCCCATAAAAATTGCAGTGCCACCCAGAACTTTGAAACACAAAGGCCTGCGCGGCACTGCAGTGCACTCGTTACCCTGAGACATTAGGTATTAAGTCTCATAAGCCCAGTAATTTCACTGGATGCTCTGCTCATCAAACCAGAACACAGTAATGCTTGCACACTACTGCTTGGCGGCAGACTTCACTCACAAAGCGGTGGTAAAGCCCAGACGGACACTCGCAGAAGAATTAGTCCTCCCACTAACAAACCTTATCACCACCATGCTGGTGTTCTTTAGCCAACTTCAACACTTACGTCAACTCCAATGACGTACGGTGCAAAACAATCATAAGTCCTTGGCCCATCATGTCCCAGAACCAGTCATAATTACCGCAATGCCAATCAAGCTAATTCTTTCTTTAACTGCCTTGAGATTGGATAGTTAAACAAATTGTTGACCGTCGCGGTCAGGGGTCACAGTTGTGAAGCAAATTGTGCTATAAAATCTATAATTGGTCCGAGAAAGTTTTAGAGGCGTTTGTGTTTGTTTTTGGCAGGTATTAGATTGAGATTGTGGTTTCTCTCGTTTGTGTTTTGAGATGATGTGCAATGCAGATTTTGTTATTTGATTTGAAGTGGCAAGATTTTGCGCAACATTTTACGCAAGCTTTCGAAAGTTGAAGTGCAATCGAAGAAAGGTCTTTTTTGGAAAGGAAAGTTAAGGTCTAAAACTATGTTATTATGGAAAACCGCCTTTCAATCCCCCTCAATATTAAATTGACATAATATATTCTGCACATATTATACAAATAGAATAAAACTTCTACCAATATTTATAAAGACAACAGATAAAATTAGAAGCTCAAACCTGTAATATATTTTACAAATGCAGTTTTTTATATAATAATATGAAACATAATATTTGTGAATACATGAATAATAATATTTTTATGATGAAATTATAACAATGAAAATAGTCTTAAAACAAAGACTTTAACGGTCTCACCAAAAAATTAAACGCTTCCTGTGTTAAACAACGTTTAACTTCTAAATATGTCTTAGTCGCGTGTTTAAATATGAGCAACTACAAATCTTGATCTAAGTAGTGTCTAAGCGTTGTCTAAATCCATTTTTTGAGACATATCTAATCATTTTAGAAGTTCATATATATAGACACTGTCTAGTGTCTAGCTAAACAGGCGTCTACAAGGGTTTTTTTGTGGTAACACGGCATGCGTCAAAACTAGTGTTTTAACCTACATCTCACCTTCCTGCTGCACAACACATAACTTCTATTTTCGACGTTTATCAGTGCTATCTTCACTGCGCGGTCGTCCTTGCCGACCTATGACGTACTTACATTACTACTGTAGTTTACTTGATACCTTAACAGCTAAATCTTAAGGTTCAAAATGTAATCAGAATGGGTGCTCGGAGGTCCAAGGTGTTTCCTTAAAGCCACACACAACAAAGGAAAACTGCTGATATGTGGCCGATACCTCGCTTCCGTGTTGTCCGTTTAGTTTTTTCTAACGCTATTTTTAATTAGGCTAGTTTTTAGTGTTTAAATATTGTCTTGTTTAATAAAAAGATGAGGAAGTCTTCGTTATTTATGTAAAGTATCGTTTCTGTCTACAGATATTAAAACAATAAAGTTTATGGCCCATACTATAATGGCGTAACAGATTAAGATGCCTATTTATGGTAATTTTATGTATATTTAAAACTTGACCAATTCTGAATTTCAACGTCAACATGAACATTATTTCGTTATCATCCAACTAAAATATTTCTTTTCTGATTAATAAGGATGCAGTATGCAGGTACTCACCTGCCCGGTATGCTGACCATGTTTCTCATTCTCTGCGTACTTCTCACGTACTTGCCTGACACATTAATGATATGCAAAATTCTTCGGGGAAGTATTGATACTCCGGAGCTGCATGAGGAGTTGTGTCGATTGTTTATACCTGACAATTACAATCGTACGAGAAGGCACCGGTTGTTCGCTGTCCCGTGTCGTCACACAGTGGCGCGGAAGAAGTCTCCCATACCGCGCACCCTCTCTGCCCTCAACGCTCTCCTGGCCACCAATCCAGACTGTGATTTGTTTGCGGATGGATGGTCGAAAATATTGTCAGAGAGTTTGTGTTATTGTGAAAGGGGTGCATGAGTATGTGTGCTAATTTAATTTATTTTATATTATTTTCATTAAATAAGATTTAAAGAAAATAATTCTTTATAATAATTCTTTAAATAAGATTTATATTTTTGTTGTTATCTTAATCTTTTTTTCAAGGGCTAAATGCATTTATTAACTCACTTATTTTATTTAGTTTGTATCTAGTATTGTCCATTTTTTTTAATTAATGTATTTGGCTTATTATATATATATATATTATAGAAAACGGTTGCCGTGCCTATAGTGAAAAATCGGACTGGAGATGCTTCTGACTCGAGGAACTATAGGCCCATATCGCTGGCTACTATAATAGCCAAGGTGTTGGACGGTGTTCTTGATAAACAAATGAATAGACATCGTACGCTACATGATGAATAATCCTAAAAATATAATAATTTAATATATTTTCATTGAAATCGACAAAATGTAGTGTTAATTGTTAAATAATGAATACGAGCCGAAATGTCGAAAAGCTTATAGTTTTAGTATCCGTCGCCATCTGGAGAACAATGCGCCGATTCGTGATAATCTAATCACGGGCACCGAGGTCGTTACTCTACACTACGACTCACGCAGTAGCTAAGATACAGCAGATATAGCGACAGTAGACGGTGCCATGTTAGCCATCACGTTGAGTCACATGAGTTTAAATATAGATAGTACTAGCTGCTGGCTGCGGTTTTACCCGTGCGAAGATCTTAGATGTCATCGTGTTTATTTTTTTGCGTGGAACCCTATTTCTTTTTCTAAAATAAAAGTAACCTAAGCTACTCCTTATAACATCAGATATCTGTCAGTGAAAGTCCCGTCAAAATCGGCCCAGCCGCTTCGGAGATTACTCGGAACAAACTGACAGACAGACAAAAATTTAAAAATGGTTGTTTTGTTATAGGTATATACTTTCATATGCAACCTGTTATTTTCATATTACAGACACCAATTTTTTTTTTTAGATTAATCATAGTAGAAGTTATATGTTTCACTTGACTAACCTGAAATCTCTTTGCTAACTGTGATGGCTGAAGACTATTTTCAGAGTGGTCGCTTCTTAAATGTGTAAATATTGATGTTATAGAAAGTTTCTGAAACCCAGGCAACAATAAAGCCAGGCTAAAGCTCCACCGCAATCACAGAATAGATAAAAATAGAGGTTGCATATTTTTTAGGTAGTGCTGTGCCGTTAAGAGCTTAATAGCAAAGAACTGCATGATTCTGTGCCACATGTCAACCTGAGACTATTGAAATGCAGGATTTAATTGATACTCGACTTGCAGTGAAAAGTTTTATTATGAAAAACGTTGGAGCACTGACACATACGCACTATAATTTTTTTACAAGGAAGAAACAGGAAGCGATTACCATAGAGTACAACAAATAATTATAGAACAGCAATTTTTGACCAAAAACAAAACATTATATTTTTTTTTCTTTAGGAAGCGACTTTTATTGTATTTTTATTCAACACCCTCCCTCAATAAAAGTTTAATAATAATATTCTAGCAAACAGAAACCCTTAGGTAATCACTTTGATCAAAAGTGAGTTAACAATCATACAAAAAAAAACTTACTTAGTTGTATGAAAAACATAACAATAATAATTCACAGTATGAACATGAAAGCACAAGAGCTTACTTTAGACCCATCAAGTCTCTCAATTTAATAAAACATTCTCTAGACAGAGGCTTAGTCAGAATGTCAGCTAATTGGTTACTGGTATGAACATATTGAACCTTAACAATCCCTTGACTAACTTTTTCTTTCATAAAATGGTATTTTATGTCCAAATGTTTCATTCGCTTCAATTGTTCATGCGAGTTAACAGCTTTAATAGTAGACTGATTATCTTCATTTATAATGACAGGAGTATTATCATACATTTTAATTTCTGTTAATAAGTTTCGAAACCAACAAGCCTCGCTGATACAGGAACTAAGTGCTATGAATTCTGACTCACATGAAGACAAAGCAACTGTGGCTTGTTTCTTTGAGGTCCATGCAACCAAGTTACCATATAACTGGAAACAAAAACCAGAAGTTGACTTCCTGTCTGGACTATTACCCCAGCTTGCATCAGCGAAACCAGTTAACAAACTGTCATTCAAGTTATTTCTGTACACTAACTTTAAATCTAGAGTACCTTTAATGTACCTCAATATTCGCTTAAGACATAACCAAAGCTCATTACTAGCACACGTCTGATAACGTGACAAAAAAGTTATACTAGCACATAGATCTGG
This sequence comes from Crocallis elinguaria, assembly GCA_907269065.1. Classification (NCBI taxonomy): domain Eukaryota; kingdom Metazoa; phylum Arthropoda; class Insecta; order Lepidoptera; family Geometridae; genus Crocallis; species Crocallis elinguaria. The sequence continues at coordinate 366,887 of OU026079.1, read as the reverse complement.
TCTAGTAGCTAGCATAGCATACATAATACTACCTACAAGTTGCCTACACCTATGTTCCACATCCTCATTTTCTGAGTTTTCTTTTAACAATTTTGAAAAATCAAAATTTGGATCCATGGGTGTAGTCACACTATGACATTCAGACATGTTAAATTTATTTAGTACATGTTCTAGATACTGGGTTTGGCTCAATGATGTAGTACCATTTTGCAAATCTTGGTTTATGTTTATGCCTAGATAATAGTTTGCTAGACCTAAATCTTTCATTTTGAAAACAGTTTTCATTCTTTCTATAAAAGTATCTACCAATGATCCAAATCCAGTACATAACAAATCATCGACAAAAATAAGTACAAAAACTTTGCAGTTTTCATTTTGAAAATAGTACATACAATGATCACTTTTTGTTTTAGTAAACATTTGACTCATCATAAAATCATTAAATCTTTCATACCAAGCTTTAGGAGCACCCTTTAAACCATAAAGAGCTTTATTTAATTTACATAATTTGTTTTTAGGTATTACAAAGTTTTCTGGCAATGTTATATAAATATCATCTTCAATTATGCCATTTAAAAAAGCACTACATACATCTAATTGATATACAGGCCAGTTATGTTTATTGCTAAGAGCCAACAATGTTTTTACAGTAGTCATTTTAACAACAGGAGAATACAAGTCACAATAATCTAAGTTTTTCTGAACAAAACCCCTAGCTACTAATCTAGCTTTATATAAATCAATTTTACCTTCTTTATTTCGTTTGATCTTGAACACCCACTTAGTGTCAACAACAAGTATTTTCATGTCTGGCTTGTCAACAAAAGACCAAGTCTCATTTTCAGTGAGAGCATCCATTTCCGCTTTCATAGCTTTTTCCCATTGAGTAGCGTTAGGTGATGACTTAGCATCCTCTAGTGAAGTAGGTTCTTCAGGGTCAATAGCTAGAAAACAGGTTTCATCATTTCCAAAACGTATGGGCGGTACCCTTTTCCTTTTCTGTCTTTCCTCAGTGGGCTGTGACTGTAGATTCTGTATAGATCCTGGATCTGAGTGGCTGTCTACAAAGATATCCTGACTCTGAAGTTCATCTTTTTCAGACTCACTATCAACAATTTCAACTATTGGGCTCTGATCATCTTGATCTTTATTTATTTCAGTCTCCTGATTTTCTAATGTCAATCTTACATAGTCTTCACAGCTTTCATTAGTCAGAACCATGTTCCCTTTGTTTGAACCAACTGCTGTGGGAACGACTATGACTTCACGTTCCATAGAAAAAGTATTATTATGTGGATAGTATATTTTAAATCCTTTTGTGGTTTCTCCATAGCCCACAAACATTCCTTTTCGGCTTTTACTATCCAATTTTAAACGACATTGTTTAGGTATGTGTGTCCACACTTCTGTCCCGAAGCTAATTTTCAGTAATTTTATATGAAACTTTTTATTATACCATAGTTCATATGGAGTTTTGTCATCTACTGAGCTTGTTCCTGTTCTATTCAAAATAAACACTGATGTGTTCACAGCTTCAGCCCATAATTCCTTTTTTAGTGACTTTTCTTTCAGCATAGTTCTCGCTGCCTCCATAACTGTTCTCATTTCTCTTTCTATAGCTCCGTTTTGGGCTGGAGTATATGGTACACTAGTCTGATGTATTATACCGCGCTCTTCAAGCATCTCCTTCACATTTTTGTTCAAGAACTCACCCCCACAATCACTTCTCAAGGTTTTTACATTGATTCCTTGATTTTGACATAAAGCAAGAAATATTTTCAGTTTAGATGCAACTTGGCTTTTTTCCTTCAGTGGATACACTGTGCGGTAATGTGAAAAATCATCCTTTAATAAAAGAAAATACCTTGAATTTCCCAACGACTTGACTTCCATAGGTCCGCACAGGTCTGCATGTATGAGCTCTCCTGGATAGCTTGTTTTAGTTGAGCTGCTTGGATGCGGTTTCTTGCACTGTTTCCCCTGGACACAAGCTGCACAGAAATGATTTTTGGCACAACAGGGTAGGTTGTTTTTATTTAAAATCTTCTTCACATGCACAAAGTTCTGATGTCCAAGTTTGCAATGATATTTATAAAGCTCACACTCATTGTTGCAATTTATATCTTCAGGGATTGCAGAGGGTAATGAACCTGCATTGTCACATACACTTGACAATGCTTTCTCATATTGATAGAAACACATTTTAAAAAGTCTGCCTACTCGTTTGGCAGTCACAATAGTATTCTTATTTTTCATAAACTTACATTCATTGTTATTTGAAGTCATACTCAAACCTTTATCAAGAGCACTTATGACAGAAAATAAGTTCACTTTCAGATCTGGAACAAAAAATACTTTTTCGAGATTCAATGTGTGTCCATCTGATGCCTTCATTTTAATATTTCCTTCACCAACTACTTTGACCTTGGCTCCATCGCCTAGCTGTACCATCCGAACATAGTCCAACTCTTTATAATTTTCAAAATATATTTTATCCTTACACATGTGATGAGTACAACCACTGTCCATGTACCAGTAATCAGCAGATTGTTCTAGGGTGCTTGCCACCAAAGCTGTAACATTATCGACACTAACCTGTTTCCTATTGTTGTTATTATTATTAGAACTCTTCTTTCTAAAGAAACAGTATTTTGCAATGTGACCAGTTTTCTTACAAAATTCACATTGCTTATTCTTATAACAATCTTTTTTACAATGTCCAGCCTTACCGCATGTATAACAATTTACAGCTCGACTGACTAATGCGGTGGCCGGTTCGGTACTGGAAGCTCTCTCTTCCTCGAGAAGAAGCCTTGATGTGAGTTCTTGCATTGTTTGCTTTTCTATAGGCGCAGATTCCCATGCTGATCTGAAATGTTTATACTGATCAGGGAGTGACATTAGAATTTTAGTGATGGTCATTTTCTCTGAAATTTCATCACCGGCTTGCTTTAGTTTGGTACGTATCTCTTCGATTTTTGACAAATACGTCGATATAGAATCATCTTTAAAATCCATGGTGAAGAATTTTTGTTGTAGCAAATGTATACTTACGGCTGATTCTTTGTCATACACAGTCTTCAGCTTTCTCCACATATCGGCCGACGTTTCACATGATAATATATGCGTTTGCGGCCCTGGTTCCATCCTCGTAACGATGATCGCCTGTGCTTTGGCGTCATCTTTAAGCCACGACATTTTCACTTCACCGATTTCAGGTTTCACCTGTTCGCCTGACACTATTTGGAAGAGTCCCAATCCCTTCAATATTATGCTGGTTTCAAATTTCCATGTTGGCCAGTTCTCTCCAGACAGTTTGGTAATTGTCGTATTTGTTAGCGGGTTCAGTGAAGTCGCCATTTTGTACGCACAAACTCCGCCGCGTGACGACGAAGAAACGCCGCTTTGAAAAACACTTTACAGCGGTTTTATTCCTTTTCACCTGCAAGCTACGAGCTTCCTGGGCCCATAACCTATTGAAATGCAGGATTTAATTGATACTCGACTTGCAGTGAAAAGTTTTATTATGAAAAACGTTGGAGCACTGACACATACGCACTATAATTTTTTTACAAGGAAGAAACAGGAAGCGATTACCATAGAGTACAACAAATAATTATAGAACAGCAATTTTTGACCAAAAACAAAACATTATATTTTTTTTTCTTTAGGAAGCGACTTTTATTGTATTTTTATTCAACAGAGACAACTCCAATGTTTCTTACATCAATTTTTCGATTTTTTTGTCTTTAAAAGCCAAACAAAGGAGGTGAAGAACTGATGACAATAGACAACGATGTCGCCATTGAAAGTTGCCAATGAAAGCTCATTGCAGAATTCACGCCTCCTCTAGGCTTTACTACCAGCTATCATCACTTGAACAACAGTGTTTGTGTCAAATGTTCCGTTTGTAAGATCCTCATCCTCTGCAGTACACTGAGGTCGTTACTACGGGTGCGACCACGTGGGAACAGTAGACAATAGTGGATAGATGGTTTGGGAGATAGCGAGACTGCGTCACGTGTACGGACGTGGTTCGAGTTGTGTACACAGATATTTAGTTTGAGGATATTTGTATATCTTCAAATTGTTGGAGAAACTAAGAGTTTCAAAGCCATTTAAATGTCTTCCAACGTAAATCTAGCCAATCCAATTTAATTTAATTTGGTAAGGACCTACAATGGCATCAATTTCTAAACTAGTAAAAAATATTATTTCAAGTGTTTTGTGCGTTTTCAAAATGCCAATAATTAAGCTGATGTGTATCTGATTCCTTGAAGTTTATAACTAAGTACTTATATTACTATTTGAATGATTGTTGCAAACAGTGCTTTGATACTAAACATCACAAAAACACTGCAAATTGCTAATAAACATGAAGTTCTGTGTCACATTCTCAAACTTCATCTTCATTCAACATCAAACAGGTGACAAAACCCATAACATAAAACAAGAAATTAACGTGCCCGATAAGCCGCAGACGCGATACTAACGGGACCCACCTTAACCTTATCAGCTGATCAGAATGTCGCATCCAATCTGGCCTCTTCAGCCACCTGACGTCGGCCTTTAATTACCTCAATTATATAAGTGAATTTACTGCATGGCGTTACATGGCCCATTGTTCCCCCTTCCCACGGTTTCGGACACGTATCTCCGAAGATTTTTATCTAGATTTTGGGCCTCAGGTCTTGACCTTGCGTCGGGGCGTGACCTTTTTATTCTCACCGTCTTGTATCTAACTTCCGAATCTGAGGTGTTAGTGATACTTCCCTAACGTGATCATTTTATTTTTTGTTTATGATATCTTTAGCATCAGCGGAACTGGCTGCCTTGCTTGTTTAAATTAGACTGTGGCTTTAATAGTAATCTTGATTAATACTTAACACGAAATTTAAAATGTGAATTCAGAATTATTGGCATGGTCTAAATTGAATTCTAAAACGTATTGCTGTCTAGTGAAAAAAATAAATAAATTCATCCAAATTCGAGCTAAACAAACACAAAGCGTGTTGCATTACGACAGTTTTAAAACATTTTATCCGCCCAAAAACAAACACGCCGCTGTCATAAGGATAAATGAATCAGAATCTCATCTTCTTTGTATTGCTTATTCCCACACACTCAAAATTTATTACGAAAAATAATTGACTTTTTAAACAACACACATTTTTACAAACATATTCTAACAGCAGTCAGTTGTGTAGTGTAGTCAGCAAAAGAGGCAAATGTATCCATATACACACAACCGAGGCGAGCGTCCCAATGACATCAAAGCACATCTTGACAAAAAAAATCCACGGTTACTTATTTGAAAACTGACAATATTTCCTGTTTTCAAAACAGTTCAAGACCGGGAAGGATCGATAACGTTACCAACATTCTAAGAATAGTTCGAATTGGAATCGTGTCACTTCTCGTATCTGCTCCTTGTGAGGTTCCATCTCGTCACAATATACCACTGTATTTACGGAACATTGTCGAGCGAGATCCTTGCGAGATACCATCGAGCATTGTCGACGGATCGACTTCGGGAATTATCGTATCGGCCTTAATCGGATCTTAGTAACACCCACCAACTTATTCATATGTCCAATGTTACTAATTTTGGACCCTCGCTCAATACTCATAAGGGTTGTGCGAGATGTGTGGCTGAGATGGTGATGTCATGTGTGACAGAAGGATTTGTCTGCAGCGTTTAGAAATAAACGAATCGTTGATTGTGTTATGTAAGTCGACGGGCTTAGAGTTCTGTTTGTCATGTTCGGGATTACTGACGATGGGGTATTTAATTTGCGGTGGTGTTAAAGTGTCAAATTGAAACACAATATGATTTAAAAAATAATTGAATGTGTTTGTCATTGCTATATTTTTGTATCGCTAACGTTGTGCTAAAGTGTGGTACATCTTATTACTTTCATCACTGGATAGTACCAAAGATAAAAAAACATATACTTACTTTACATTAGAGTGTTAGTGGGAAGACTAACTCTCCTGCGAGTGTCCGTCTGGGTTGTTACCACCGCTTTGTGAGTGAAGTCTGCCGCCAAGCAGTAGTGTGCATGCATTACTGTGTTCCGGTTTGATGAGCAGAGTGTTCAGTGAAATTACTGGGCTTAATACCTAATGTCTCAGGATAACGAGCATACTGCAGTGTCGCGCAGTCAGTGTTGTGTTTCAAACTTCTGAGTGGCACTGCAATTGTTATTGGCCGTCGTTATGCTTACCATCAGGCAAACGACCAGCTCGTCTCGTTACCAAATAACATAAAAAAAAAACTAGACATGAAATCTCTTGGTGGGATCTGAGTGATTTGAAGAAACCCAGGATATAGCGATCAGGAAACACAGCTTCAGGCAGGAACTCTCGCTTCGTGCGTAGAGGAGAAATTATATCAAATTTGATCGATTCACTTCACCGTTCGCCGAAAATCCACTAATGGAGGAAACTCAAACCACATTGGCCTAAAAGCCACGCCTCTTCTAACACTTGAAACAAATATACCTAAAACCAGTCCCACAATTCAGAATTATTAATAGTAGTCCTATAACTGCCGTCACAGAACATATTATCATCGAAGAAGCGTTATATTTTTTCGTCGCGTCTGCGCACGTCGCGCGGCGTCGCTCCTAATACGGCTGACGGTAGGTAGTAGAGTGTAGGATAATATCCCCGCACTCTTTGTGAGGCACGTACGTGCATCCTTCCTTTTGTCGTTAGGACGCCGTATCCTGGGATACCCCGTATGGCGGTGTGGGAGTTCGGACAATTGATTGCTGTGACGGTTGTTGATATCATCCTTTGATCAGACACAACGTTTGAATCGTGGTGCAACATCAGCACAAAAGCCGTCAGTTGTTGTTGAAGATTAACTTTTTAGTGCATTGCGATGCATAAAAATATATAGGTACAATTAGTCGCAGCGCACACGCTATGACGACTAATTAAAAATATTAATATAATAAGTACCACTTAAGCTCCGGCTCGATCTCATTTTTTTATGTTTGACGAATATCTCACCTGATCTTAAGTGACGATGTGGTCGCAGGATGTACACGCAAAACCATTTCAGGAGAGTACTGATAGATACTTGGCGATATAACTGGAACGGGTGTTGGTTGATGCTAGACTTCAAAGTCTTACAAGCTCAGACATATACGCTTAGCGATTTTATCGAGCTTTTTCAGGGTACAGGACGGCATGGAATGGTTAGCAACCTAACTGTTTAGACAGTTGAGTTAAGATTGCGGATAAACATAAGCCTTAATAAATAAATGAAGCTACGTATACGTACAAACTTACGGGTGAAATACAAATCCGTCTAAGGTTTTATGAAACTACTACAAGAGCTGAATTACAAACAATTTATTATTATTATTTAAAGAAATAGATTGCTTAAAGGAATGTAATACAATTAGGCACGACAACACTACCTGTTACTCTACTCCTAATACCTACCGGCGAGCACCGGCCAGAGTAAACACATAACTCTAAACAAGGTTGTTCCTACATTTTATTATACTGACACACTTCAAGCGCCGATAAAAACAAATGAATCATAAACGGGTGTATATAACACACAGTTTACACTCAGTCAACTGGTGATTGAGTTGAGATGCCTATCGCAAACTAACTTATATTTCATATGTTGAATGTGTCAAGAGTGTGCATTTGTCAAGAATCAGTTCTCTTTTCATCGATTTTTTCAGCGTTTGATTACTATGTCGACTAAGTGTCGACCTAATCGAAATCGGTGAATACGCTAAACCTAGAACGGGGGTTGTTTTTTTATATTATTGGATAACGAGACGAGCAGGTTGATAGCCTGAAAAGGTATAACAATAAGGTCAAATCAAAACTTTGAAACATAAAGTCATAAATACCAGTACTGCATTGTGCTCGCATTGCTCTCGTTACCCTAAGACATTAGGTATTAAGTCTCATAAGCCCAGTAATTTCACTGACTGTTTTGCTCATCAAACCAAGAACACAATAAGGCTTGCACTTTGCTTGGCGGCAGTCTATACGAGCACCGCTTGTGGTAGTTAGTCCTGACTTGGACTAACTGGCACCTGTTAGCAACATTGTTTCCAAATGCATCTACCGGATACACTGATAGGTGCTAGGAGATTTCTTGCTTAAGTCTGTCAAATAATTATAAGGCGGACATTTAAAAAATTACACATCAATAAGCCATGCATGGCTGCATCACGAAGTTATCTTCAATTCAAACTGCAAGTTCATTGTAGGATCCGGCAGACAACATAGCTAGCATAAAGCCATCGCAGATTCACTCAATTTAACTGAGCATCCTTTATTTTGGAAAATAATCGACCACGACTTGCTGCTACCCGCGGTGTCACTCGCGAGGAGTAACCTACAGGAACCATGCACTTCTCTGAGATAAAACATCTATGTTATTACTGCGTTTTGCACTGGATGACTTGACATATGGACTGGAGTCCATAAAAAATCTCAGAGCAAAAAATCACGTCGAACCGTTGCTCCGTTGCTGCGTAAAAGGATGAAATTTCCGAAAAAAAAACAAACAACAAACTTTCACATTTATAAGTAATAGAACGGATTCCAGCAGCTATTTTAAAAAAATCCTCAATCTATTAGGTGTAATTTAGAAGAGTAGGTTACTGGTTACTCCAACAACGATGTCTATTAACATCAGGTAAGATAACAAGTCCAATACTAGTCTGAATTGAATAACTGGACACTACAAACTCAACTCATAGACAAACTGTCTCATTCATGTAGAGGAAGGAATTAAATTAAAATGTGTAGACCTGTCAGACACATGACAAAGAGTCGTTAACGCAGATCAAGATTAAAAACCAACGTTAAATAAATTATTAAGTTATAATTATGTAGCTGTGCGGCATTATAGTTTACTTTGAGATTTGAGATGACGTCTCCATTTTGATCTTGGATGACTTGATAGGGCTAATAAAGTTCTAAATTGAATTCGAAAAGAACGAAACTTTAAATGTGTAGTCACAGACACGAGTCCTACTGTGTATTGGTAAGATTAAAAAAAACTATAAAACTCTTGTCAATTGTGTTAGCAATATTTTTTAAACGCTTACACTCATACCCCCGCACTAGGATTCCCTGTGTCGCAGGTGGCATGGACACACACAGATACACATCACAAACATCCAAGACCCGAGAACAAACTTTATGCTTACACAAAATCTGCCCCGGCCTAAAATCGAACCCGGGACCCCTCGCTTTGCAGGCAGGGTTACTACCAACTTAGCTACGGAGCCGTCAATATTAGTGCTGAACGTGATATTACTGCTGACACGGAAGCCTATATAAATAACCATTTCTGCAAGACGTTTCATGTCTTCCGCATATTTTTATCAAAATGAGTCCCACCTCGTGAACTTCTACACCACATGTCCGAATTTGATGATAATGTATAAATATATCCAGTGTATAAACACTGGAATATGATTCATTAACCGCTTCTTTAACTTCGTTTAAATTATTTAATTCTCATAATTCAATCGATTTAAAATTGAAAAAATTTCTCATGGTAACGAGCGCACTGCAGTGATTGATATTGGCAGGAAGTCATTGTAACGCTTACAATAAGTATACAAATATTATTAATATATTATTATTTATGCAGTATTATTAATATATTACAGCCGAATGACATGATTTCCTCGGTACTTTCTAGTGTTAAAAGAATACTGAAGACATACTCAAATGCGATACAAAAGTGAATATCAAAAAACTTTTCAGGGGTGTCATTTTGTTTTTCTTTCATTTTGCTGTTTTTTTTTCTTATCATAATTTTTTAATAGTATAAAAACTGAGCTAACAAAATGTTCTGCAGGCAAAAATAACTAATAGTTGCGAGCAGCTCTTTTTATTGTCATTTTTCCTGACAATAACAAGTAGAGACGACAATCAATGACGACACTTCCGTTTATTCCCATATACAATATCATTATACAGTAACAACTATTAGTTACCGCTAGAAAAAACGTGATCATTGATAGACTAATTGAAGCAAGAGTCAGATCTGGATACCATCGGAGTTAAGTTCGCGCCCGCACTCACTAACGAGTCTGGTATCTGCGATCTATTCAAATCGCACCTATAAATATTAATACAAGCCATCGAGCCTGATCACGTATTCACGAATTTGTTTAATGGAAACACTCGATTGTTGGCTTGTTTTTATTGTGAGTGAATTTGTTGGCACAGCGCTGGCTTAGCAGTAGTTTTTCGTATTTCTAATGGCTTAAATATGGCTTACAGACTTTTATTTTCTTCTGCACAAATATTATGGCGAAATGCAATGAATTAACCTACTGCGCGTTATTTTAGTAGAAGTAGTTACTGGTACCTCTTTTTTATGTCACTTACACATAAGGTGCAGGTCTGTAAACAACTTAATACACCTAACTTTGTACTACTTCAAATTCAAATTCAAAAGTCTTTATTCAAATAGGCCCCAAAGGAGCACTTATGAAAGTTAAATACACTAATAATGTGTCATAATCACAATGAAAAGAAGAGAAATAAAGATCAAATATCATACTTACGTCATTATTTATTATTAACATATTATATTATTAATGTTGTTAGGGTTCCGTATCTGAAAAGGCAAAAAGGAGCCCTATTGTCTCACTTCGTTGCCAGTTTGTATGTTTGTCTGTCTATCGATCTGTCAGGGCCTTTTTCTCGGAAAATCAAAAAAGCGTAGAGGTATCAAGTTGGAATTAATATCAAATACTCAAGTCTGCAATTCCTTGGAGTTGTGAAAAAATCATACTTCTACGTCAACGCAATCAAAGATACGGGGGTTTATGCCGCACATTTTGACACTCGCAAAACATAATAGGACATATTGTTCTTATAGGTCAGGTGTTGTTATAGGCCAAATCCCGTGACGTAGAATCGTGATATTTGGCAAGAAACAATGGCCTATAACACAAGTAATAAAAAAATCCGAAAAACGTAAATTTGCAGATACTTCAAAAAAAAAAAAATTAATTAATTATTTTGATGAATGTAGCTGTACAATTATCTAACGATTCCCGTGATTGTTGAAATAATTACATACCTACAAGTTTGTACGGAACCCTCAGTGCGCGAATCTGACTCGCATTTGGCCGGTGCTTTTAATTATGTATAAACAAATCAAATGTATCTATATTAATTTATTCTACGATACTTTTTGAGAAAATCACTCAAGAGCGCGTCTAATAAAAATTTGAACTACATGTAAAAAACTAGTAGGTACGTTACTACATTACATACTATTACATATTTCTTTATCATAGAACCGCAAAATTACATTTTGATACTTAATAAAGTGAGAAACTTAAGAAAGCTAGTTGATCTTCTGTGTACGTTACTGGTTACTGTGTGTAATCTCGCCTCAGGTCATGAGAATTTACTATAACAGGGTGTTCCATATTGTCGAGTCGATCTCTTCACTATGCTCAATCACCTTGTTGTTTTTGTCATTCGAATTCCTTGCCTCTTAACAGGATCTGTCATTTATATGTTAACTACCTCGTATGGTGATCTTTAAATATCTATTGGCTAATTCTAAAAACCTCTCAAGGATGCCACGGATAAACTGTGACGACACGTGACTCGAGCCGCTTAAGCGTTATTCTAATCTAATCTACCTAATAAGTCGATAATAAATTTTGTCAATACGAGGTCGCGGACACTTGATTAAAATGCAATTTGCTTATCAGAAATGTGTTTAAAAGTTGAGTCGTTTGAAATGTCATTGCCGTCTAGATCTGTGCCGTCAAGGATGCTGCGTGCAAGATGTAGTCTGTTATAGAGACGTAATGGGCGGCGACGGTTACGTAACGCGGCGATGGCGGTAGGTGCCATGCCAGCCATTGTTCTGCAAATCCATGATACCGACTGTTTTGAGGTTGACGTAAGACACGGACGCAGGGCTGGTACTTGCTGCATTCTTGCGTTAACCTCTTTCCAGTCATTCAATTTGACGAGACTACATCGCTTCTGAGTCTCTTATTCGTTTTAGAAATGATAACAGATCGTCTTTAACGTACCCCACAAGTAAGCTCAAAGTTTTTTTCTTGAAATAATTGTGAGATGTAACAAATGTGTAAGTAACATAACATGATTAAGCTGACGACTCAATCTTGAGAATCGCTCGAAACTTGAGTCTTTTGTCGTGATCACGTGCTCATGTCCGATGATTACATTAGCAAATGAAGGTGTGGTATGTCAGAATTGGCAACCCTACGCGCGCGGGAGGTGCGTGGGCGCACCCAGCGCGACTCTACCCCGTTCACCTTGAACGTTCATTTAACACCAAATCCACGCGATACACTCACTCCGACTAACAATAAACTAATACACAATATAGTTATGCCGGCGACGAGAGCTGGTGCCAGTCCAGCGGATCAGAAGCGAGCGCTCCCGGCCCAAACTGAACAACCTGTATTACTACGCCTTACGAGTATTTGTTTTAGTAATGAACATTCCGAGTTTTAAATAATAAAATTTATTCATAAGCCGGCACTTACCATATTTGAGTGTGCGAACCGCCGTCCATATGTATGAGTGGTTAAGATATTCTTATTTATGGGTCTATGTCAAGGTCGCTCGCGGCATTTAACTGCGGTATCATCGCTTTGCATAATATCAAATTATTTATTCGCACCGCGCTAAAACCGTCTGGTGTACGTTCAATTTGTAATTCAAATAAATTCTTGGCATTATTCTCGCGCCTGTCATAATTGTAACGTGTGAGATTTTTTGTGGTCGTTTAAGTGAGACGATCGATTAGCATGGACCGAGGCTGGTTCATTACAAGCGTCCCGAGCGCGGCGGCAGCCGAGGCCGACCCGGGTGAAGGACCGCCCGGTTTGTTTCCATTATTTTGCATATTCATTCGCTGATGGTGTGCGGTAGGTCGCGCTTTTTCGTGTGCTCTTAATTTATGGGTTGTTAATGCGAGTGAGATCGCGATCTAGTGAATGGGCCCTACTATTGTAACTAAGTCGAGTGGCGTTGGTCGGGCGCGGCGTGAGCGGCGTTAGGTGGGACTCTCGGAGCGCGCTGGCCGCTAATTTGGTTTAATGAATACGCCAAATGGTCGGTATTCGCTTGTTTAACAGCCGTGCCTTTGTATGCACACAAACCGTTGTTGACTGCTGTAAGTGTGACTTACTCTGACTATTTATTTAGTGTTCTGGTTTACTCACTCAAACATTTGTACACGCGAGTTATGGCTGCTGATCTGCGACAGGAAAAAAACGCGGTACTAAGAACTGGTTCTAGTAATGGTTTCGATTAGATAAAAAGTGTAATTAAAAAAATACTAAGTACTATTTTTATCTGGCTGGCTAGGCGCTAATATAAGTTTTACTTTGCTATAGGTAGCAAAGGCAGCCATGCAGAAAATTTTCCGTAACTATTCAAGACCTATCGAGGTACCGAGAACTATTCTTGGCAAACAAGTTGTTTTGATAGAAGCCGAGTCGAAATCATTGAAGCGTGCTTCCTTGGGCCAATTAAAACGAGTCGGGCCGCCCTCGCCCCGCACTGGCCCGCTAACGGCCCGCTCACGCGCCGGCCCGGCCCGGACCACGCAGAACTGTGACACTGCTGCCGATATTGCTCCCGGTTGTTCGCTGCTGTGCTAGCTATGAACTAGCTCATAGTGAATAAATTGACAACTAGTGACAAAATTATATTTATACTACATAATAATTTGTCACAATATATATAATGACTACAGAAACATAAAAATATTAGTGATTTTAACCGATTTCTATTACGTAGTCCACTTTATGAGCACGCGTGAGGAAGTCACGCCGCACCACCGCAAACATCCGTATTTTTTTATATTTTGATTCTGAGTTTTTTACAGTTTTATCGATACTTTCGTGATTAAATCCCACTCTCCTCGTTTTCACGGCCATTAGAGAACTCGAATGTGATCAATAACACTCGGTGCTCATTTTTGTGGCGCATGATACCTCACAAAACACCATCACACATAATACACGTGGGAAAAACGCGTCAACTAGCGACGCTGTGGAAAACGCATAACCCCATTATCGAGTCTCAATATTACATAAATTATGACACAAAAACCTGAAACGTAAACGCGCAAGTAAACGTCAAACATGCTCCTCTGAGAAACCGTAATTTCAACCTTATTTTATAGTCGTTAAAGGTTAGGGCATACGGCCTTTTGCAACTGATTGTGCTTATCTGTTAGGCCACTAATAACTTGGAATTCTGAGACGCCTTCGTTATGATATTAACAGCTTCTTGTGTCTTTTAAACTATGAATAATGTATTATATTTGCTTGATTTTTTGGTGGAGTTCTATATATGTTTTTGTACAGCAGTAACAGGTTTGAACTTAGGAACTATTTGAGTAAATAACATGTTGTAGTCCGTCAAGTTTATTCACAATACGTTGACAGGATGAAGCACGAATGAAGAGCTAGATTTGTACTTAGTTCACATCATATTTTTGTAGGCTTATTCTGAACGAATTTTATAGATTAACTATATTACCTTGTAATATGAGTTAGTACCTATACAATATGTATTACAATGCTATTGAGTTAAAATTATGAATTATGTTATTAAGTCAAATTATCTGTGGCTTTGCCTGATACAAGAGTTTAAAAACTCAAGTGAACACCATACAATTTAAACAAAGAGAATAATCAACATTTATATAATTAACCGTGAACGAAATCACCTGTAGTACTAAGTGCAAGGCTAGCACATGTATTACCCACTACTAGTATGAACCGAGATATCTCGTATTTTGTATCCAATATAGTTTCAACATTTACTAAAGTGAAGTCGCGGTGTTTCCAATATTTTTATCTTAGTCAATAGTGGTGCCGACTTTACTCATCAACATTTTAGGTTTATCTGCGAAGAGCCGCATAAAGATGTGGTTTTCATTCGCAGCCCGATATAGCCCAGTAATTATGTCCCGAGTGCGGCAGACGGGCGTTTTCTCTTCATAAACTGACGTCTTTATGGGAAGTGGCCGTGACAGCTTTCAGCGGCATCGTTCGACGGATATTACAAGTTCAATTACTGCCGACTTCTTTTAAATGTGTTCTTTTAATTAAATGTTACCTCCGTAGTTATAAGTATTGAAGATAACAGGTTATGTGAATTATGTAGCGAGCTTGTGTCGTTATCCATTCTCTACAAAGAAGCTAAATTTGACTTAGATTGTGATTTATAGTGATAAAGGAATGTACTTACTACGTTTAATAAAGGCGGGCTTACAATGATGATTATGAAAAGTGCATTTATTGAAATTTCACAACTACCAGATCGTTTATACTGCTACGTATAAACTAAAGAAAGGATGAACTCTAAATTAATTACCTGGTTTAAATAAGATCTAGTTGTTAGATGAATATAAAAACGCAGCGTTTCAGCCGCTCGTTTATTTACTTTACCGTAAAAATTAAAGTTACATGTGTACTGTCTTCGTTGCAAAATCAATACTAATATCTTCATTCTTATACATACCAAAATTAATATGAATTTAACAATATCAATATAACAGCTACCTCTTCACGAGTAACCTTATATAAATGAATCGAGCTTATAATCTTGACAGAGCTAGGTTAAAGTCTTAAGAAGGAGAGTAACAGATAGTCAAGAGTAAATAAAACAGCACGTGTTCTCAATGTTGCAACTTTCTAACCGCAGCATTCTAAACGCTCGTCTGCGAACCTCATCATCGAATGAACCGTTGGATGCGTATCTAGTGCGTAGGATCGCTGCGATATCGAGACTTGTTTATTGAACTCATCCAATGCCTGCCACACTTACCTACCTATCGTGTACCTATTTGCTGCCCACATTTCTATAATGTTATGCATTTCCACATGTGGGAATGTCAGTTATTTTTTTATTTTTTTGTGTGTCGTTCGGCTGAGTTGTGTTGCAAATTAAGCTGGTGATGCATAAATGCGCAAGTACAATTAATACGCTAGTTTTACGGAAGCAAACCAAATTTACTTATACCGTAGGTGTTCCAGGGTATTCACAAGTCCGGTGTCTATGAGACAAGCGTACTACATCCGTGACTACACCGTCACTTGGCCATTTCCCTCATCTATTTTTCCAACACTAAAATAGTAGTTTTTATTGCTGAAAAAAGAAGTTCGAAATCTTGTTTTGACCTACAGGTTCTTTACATTAGACACTCACAAACATAAAGGTTCATAGAATCCACAATTAGCAAGCATAAAAAATTTAACTATGTTAAAAATTCGTATAATTTATATTTAATTAACACCAATATTAAGCTTGACAGCGAATGATCACATAAATATAATGGAATCAGACAGCAGGTGACGGCGGGCCGCACGTTGGTGGCATCGTTGTTTATGCGGAATGTGTGATACATAAGTTTCGAAACGTCGAGATATTTGGGTGCTGTACTGTTATGGCGGACTCAGTCCCACGTTTTGAGGTTACGAGAGAATTGGACACATCGAATTCAAATACAATTTCCTTCACCTGGGCCCTAGGAGAGTTCACATGAAAGTTGAAATAAACAACTCTTAACTCTACATCTTTATCTAACACGTATTTTGAGCTTAAGTTGTAGCCCAGGAGATTTTGGGGAAAACAAAAACTAAATTTATGTTTTGGTAATTTTATTTCGTCATTTTGATTTTCGATCGGTTCAGATAAAGGATCGGTGACCACTAGTGGCACTAACAATTAAGTTTTTTTTTGTGTTTAAGAGAGGCCGTCGTTCTAGCTTGCGAGGCCAACGGATGGCCTAAAAAAGTGACACCAAGGTTGACCACTTGTCGATACTAAAATGAAGGAAGGGTGGCAAGTACGTGCGATTTAAATACATTAAACGCTTATTTCTTGTTTACTACGAGAACTTGAATTTATACTAAAAAACTAATAAATCCGTCTTTTTTCTTAAGAATACATCTTGTCAGATGAAACAATACACAAACAGGAATTGTGGTCGTAAACTTGTTCATTAACATATCTTAAGTCATGTGCATCGTCAAAACCTAATATCTACTGTAGAATAAGTTTAGCACTCTATCAGAATGTAATAATAACAATAGCAGTAAATCAACTTACACTTTTACACGTTAAATAATATTTATACTCATAATATTTTCAAAATATTGTCAGAGCGTTTGATTGATGCGACGCGTAACCAAAATGCTGGTACTTATTTGGCTCAACGGATCAGCATTGCGGTTCAACGAGGCAATGCCGCCAGCATGCTGGGTACGCTTCCAACTGGTAGTGGGCTAGAACATTTGGATTATCTATAGGCCTACTAGGGCTTGTAGACTATCCAACTGTTATTGTAGGTAGTTAGGTTAAACGTAGTGTTTATTTATGTATTAGCTAGTTGATTAACCCAAGTTACGTATACATATTAATACAATTAATTTATATCTTAAATCTACACCAACCTTGTGATTAATATAGTTTTTAATAGTGTTTTTTTAAGTACCAAAACGCTACGGTTGAATCACGATACTGTCCAATGTTGTAGCCATGTTGAGGCGCTACAAACATAAGTGTTTAATTAATTAGGACAAAATTTTATTGTATTCAAACTTGACTGGGACATTATTTGATGACATTTCATTTAACACTACCCCATTGGTACAATATTAATTTGTAGCAACTTGATTTACTGGTCCGCATCCGTAGTGCGACTAATTTTTAAATATTCATTATTTGTGGTTGCGTGCACGTTGATTTATATCAATACGTCACCGCTTACCGGTTTTGCGGTAAGTTTAGTGTATAAACCGATCGATTGCCGGTAATAAAATGCGCTATTGTTTTAAATACCGTTTAGTTTAAGCATACACTAGAACGTTAGGGTTATTTAATGCAAATTTAAGCTGGAAAGAAATCGTTTTTAGCAAAATCTTTTTGTAAGTATAGTTGCAATACAAACGCGGTCTTTGATCATATACTGCAGTTCATAATTCTGAATGTTGAACTATGGTGCGGTTCTTCCCTCCTTTTCTCTCTTTCTTTCGCTTCTTCCTTTCTTTCTCGTATTTTGTAGCATACCCCTTTTGGAAAGATAACATTTTCCTTGTTTACTATTTCTCTTGGTTTTAAGTAACGATTTCGTTGAAGATGCTAATCATAGATTGGACACTGGATCTCTAGTGTAACTGGCGGAACACACAATTACTCTTGTTGGGCGTGGTAGCTATCTTATAGCCTTCAACAAATGGAAATACAATAAGACATGCTTCGTAGTCAGACAACTGATAGAAAAGTAAATCATCTCTGAATCACCTACAGAATTTGATTTTGAATTTGATTTGTTAATATAGTTTAATTTAGTTGATGATACTTACGTAACAAACACACATAAATTGACTGCGATATGTTTGACTGCATTATTGTTAATTAATACCCTAGAAGTAACTTCCTGCTAATAGCTTACCCTCATTTCTGCTGAAAATGCAAGAAGCTTACAGTGCAACGGCCAGGATATCGTAAACGTTCATTAGTTGATTAACTATGTAGCAAGTGAGCTGTTGTTTGCGCTCCGGGCAGTTCTCCACGAGAGATTGAAGTATCCGCTTCCAGGCCTTTGGCATGTTGATTTTTTAGTCGCATGACGCCATGCTAGATCGCTTGCGGTTTCTTATCTATTTCTGATATGAATTTATGGTCGTTCCAGGCACGGCAGGGGTCTTCGACCGGCCCCGGGGGTGTCCATATACGGCGCTGGCGAAGGGTGCGCTCATTGCATCGGTTATTTACGAGGCGCGTTTTCACAGCAGTTTCCCAGCACCTACCCGTCTGGAACACGCCGCAAAAACGTCATTGCATCACGGTCAAATGAAGATGTGTAATTAGTTGCTTTTTACGAACCGATCGCTGTTTTTTACGACCATATACGGCTCGTGGACGAGAGCCAACGCCCGCTCGCTCGCTCACTTCGGAATAGCACGACGTGAACTCGGCCGGGCGCTTGTAAACTCCGCTTTTTATTTTGAACATTTCTATTATCTCGTCTTGAGAGTCAGAACTCACTAACGAGATCCTCTTAAAACCCCGCGTGGCTGATAAGAGTCCCTGTGATCGCTTTACTCCCGCCGACTTATCCGGGCTCGGACGGTGCGCGTCCGAGTAATTTTACGCACAAGTAGTTACCGCCACGTTAAACAACGCACATGTTCGAACCACCTCTGTAAATGGTATTCGGTGAGTCGAAGCAGAAATTTCTTCTCGTGTTAAAACGGTGGAGCGTATTACGACAAAATTCCAATTTTCCTTCAAATCAGCGATAAATTACTCGCCCGCGGTGAGTCTGAGCGGCGTGTAGTGCCGCATCAGAAAAAATGATGTTTAATGAAAATGGCCAGCAATTATTATATAACTTGGTCGTTCCTCTAACACAAAATAAAAAATAAATTTGTTCAGCGAGCTAAAAGATAGCTAAAATTGAGTTCCCGTTGCAGGCAGTCATTGGATTTGAAATGTATTACTACTGACGAGACGAAATTATACCATGTGAATAAAACACTAGTTAGACACACGTTGAAATAATTGCTTTTAATAAACCACTGCTTTTAATAGTTTTTTTAATACTATTTGATAACGACACAATTATAAAAAATATTACTATGAAAGAAAGATAGCAATTTTATTGAACACCTGCGAATCTGCATTCTAAAAGGAATGAAATCGATATCTTATAGAAATATGAAGCGTTGTTAAAGAATCATTTAACGCCGTCATCGACCCAGAACTTATACCGATATAATATGAATTACGTATTTAAATATTAAGATGAGAAGCAACGATGTGAACTAAAGCAAGTAACTTGGAATAATTTCCTTTCTAAAAATTATATTGTCCTAAGTTTTATTACCTGATAAATTATATATCAGGAATTCATATTTAAAAACATTAAATAGAAAGTCCCAATGAGAGGATAAATATTTTTTTAAATTAAATGCTCGGGATGATAAAACATTTTGCATGAATTTATTACTTGTTTTCATTCAACAATATTAAGTCCAAATAAGACTGTTTTTTTATATAATTCCACCGTTGAAATAATAAACAACAGTATTTCTAGCTTTATTTCACGCTCATGTTAAAAATCTGCCGCCAAGCACCTACCGTTGTGTTCCAGTAGCCGCACTTAAGAGCTTGTTTCATTCTAGAATTTACAATCTTTAACCACAGGTTAGATAGTGGTCAAAATTCAAACGCTAACCTACCATGAAAAAAATATCAAGTTAGCCACCATATTGTAAGCGAGCTAGTGACGCGCGTTGAAGTCTTTTCCACGAAGACAATTTCACCGACCTCGAGTCCATGATGGCTTACAATAATTTCGTACATTTTGTTTAATTCATACTAATTTATATGGGCCCTATAAGAGCACCCATGAAAGTTTAATGACTCTAGAGTCATTTTAGATTATCGGGTACCTAGGTACCCGATAATCTAATGAAACCTTTCGAGAAAAAAGATAACTTTTAGGGCATTTTTCTGTTTTAAAATTGTTTTTTTATTATATTCTTAATCGTAATATATAAGCTTAAGTCTTAGAATATATCCTGTCCGCAGCGCCATGTAACGTATGGTGATTGCAATGACGTACTTTTTTCACAATGGCGTTTATTATTATTTTTTTGTCACACATCTACAACTTGACACTGACGTTTTGCATAAATATTAAAAATTATTGCTTACACAGGAGGTTCTTAAGCAGATTGCTCTAAGTAGATACTTAATAAATTTTTCTGGTTTAAGATATTTATTTTCTCAAAAGAATACTATACTATTCACCTACTTGAGAAACAATTATATGTGCACTATTTTACTGGGCAACATACTAAATCATGCATATTAATTTATATAATATTATTATTTTTTCTTTTTCTTCTAAAAAGTCTCTAAAAATGGGGGTACTTTTCCGAGGCGACTGTAGCCGGCCGGTGCGTGGTGGACCACGATCGCCGCCCGCCAATGGTGGGGCTGTTGCTAGTAGGTATTTTTAGTAAATAAAGCATTGATTGATTGATTGAATTACTAAATACTAAGTATTCTACTTTATAAGAAATAATATAGCAGTGAAAAAACATGTCCTGAGTACATGTTACTATGGGTAGGTTTGAAAATTTGAGGTGCCGAGTAACCTGCAGTAGTGCACCCTAGGTATCTGCCAACTTCTTCTCTGTTCACTTGGAGAGGTTGTTGGCAGATAACCCGATGAGGTGGGCCCCTCCACGTGCCTCTTTGAAGGTATCAACAGAGGGCTCAGCGAACGGGGCACAGGGGTTGACTGGAACCCGAAGAGCACAAAGACAAATAGAGTGAGCAAGCATTTGCGTCCATCGTCATCGTAAAATTTATGGGAGATGTGTGATGTGTGAAGGCTTTTCCCCGGGATACAACAAAAATATGGTTTGAAAATTTACAATCGACAACCCGAACAAAACAACAGTTTCAATATAATAATAGCAGTTTCAGTGTTGAACTATAAATATTCAATATAAAGGACAAAGTGGCGTCACGTCCTAATGAAATATGCAATTACATTTATATTTAAATAAATAAATAAATCAAGTGTAACCTAAGGTGCAGCACAACGGTGGCAATTTTGTTAAAACCGTCGGTGACAAGTAGTTTTATAGATTACTGTCACATAACGGACGGTAATTACAGACAGATTTATACGCCTTCAAGTTGTGTAACTCGTGCTTTAATTTACTTTGATATTAGTTGATTTTACTCTCACCTTGCGAAGACTTGACATTAAAATTTATAAGGTAACAAATTTAAATATTTAACTCTAGTAAGTATGACCGGAAGAAAAATAAGAATAGTGTCTATGTTTTTTCGTTCTTGATTGGTTATTTATCGTTAGTCCACTATCCCACCAGGTGGCCTAGACAAAGTTGTGACTTTGTCTAGAAAGTGTTCTACAATCTTCATCTATAGTATTAATATCGATGGTTCGACTCCGTTCGATTGGCATAGATAACGTCATTTGTAGAAAAGTCAAAAATTTGTAAAGAACATAATGATTTCAATAAGTTACCGTGTAACTTAACGTAACATTATGTAGGTATGCCAACACCATACATTACTAACTTTTCTACTTTTAGCTTTATCTAGGCCCACTGATTGTAGGTGATGGTGTGATTGAAATTGGTTAGCATGATTAATCTAGATTAAAGAATAAGACTGGCTACACCAGTGATATCATATATCTAAAAAGGTACCTTCATTAGAAAAGGTGCATCAATGAAATCGACTGGATTATCACAAAAAACCACGTTCATACCGTATTAGTCCAAAACATACCAACCGTCACACCTCGACACAGCTCCCATACATAACAGCTTCAAACAGTACAGATACATGCCATTACCACGAGTATGGTCAATCAAAGCAAAACGGCACTAAACCCGATCGCCCGCGCATGCTTTACGACCGATATAAATAAAATTGTCTGGAACTAAGTGGAAATTACTAGAAGTGGTCCTATTACCGTACGTAACCCGGGAGCCCGCATTAGCATAGGCCCTAGAGCCATAACAACTACCAGCAGTCCTCGATCACGAGTCGATACTGAATTGGCATCGAGTGAGATTCGAGCGAGATACATAAGCTTTGACGTCCTAATTGGTGCTGCACCTACAGTTCCAACGTGTCACGGGATATAAATCCTAGAAAATTAAACACAGCTGCGCTCCGAACCTGTCAGATAGCTGTCAGACAAATACAAAAAACTGGTTCGTAAGTATGCTCGGTTAAGGTGTTACTTTGAAGTGTGTTGCGCAACTCGCGAATCCGATTGGATATTTGCAGCTTGTGTAACAATCTCAAAACACCGTAACGTTAATGATATCAACAAGTTCAGCTTCAGATATGTACAAATTAATTTAATTTCTCTGATAGGCATATGTTTATATTATTTTATATTTATTTTATTATTTTATATTTTTGATAGTGGGAGGACTAACTCTTCTGCGAGTGTCCGTCTGGGTTGTTACCACCGCTTTGCTCGTGAAGTCTGCCGCCAAGCAGTAGTGTGCAAGCATTACTGTGTTCCGGTTTGATGAGCAGAGTATCCAGTGAAATTACTACTTATTGTGGCTTATGAGACTTAATACCTAATGTCTCAGGGTAACGAACGCACTGCAGTGCCGCGCAGGCCTTTGTGTTTCAAAGTTCTGGGTGGCACTGCAATGGCGTTATGCTTACCATCAGGCAAAAGACCAGCTCGTGTCGTTACCACATAAAACTAAAAAAAAATATAAATTTAAAGTCACTTGATTCTATTTGAAAACAATGGTAGTGTTTTTAGGATCGAGTGTCCACAATAAATATTTCTATCGATCATAGGTATCGCGTTGACACCTTTCGAATTGTTTCTGAATAATTCTTACATTAAGCCTTACCAGGTAAATAATATGTTGTATTGTAAGCTGTTTCAATTGGAACTAATATGCATTTAATTGGGCTGTTGCATTATTCAAAAACGACTCGAAACAGAAGCCATTCGATTGAAATACAATGTTTGATTTTCATAATTGTGGTCTAACATGTAGCATTATACTATGAACTGTTTACACATGAGTACAATGATATCAACTCTCATTGTATATGTTGCATACATTATTTTATATTTTAATAATTATAAAACTTGAAAACTTGCTGATAAAATTGGAAATATCCATGGCCCCCTTGGTTCACACTGTCATGGTTACACTAAAGATTAGCAAACATTAGTATTCCAGAGAGAGATATTAAACAGCTGTTAAATCACGGCTCCTTGTAAGTTGCCTTTCGATACAATCCAAAATACAATACAAAAAGTAAAACCACAAACACAGCCGTGCCCTCACAACATTCAATTATACGCCTTTAACACTTACATACCTCAGAATTAACATGTCATGAATATTATTTAACTTTTTCTCAATTATGATAATACGATCGGGGGTGCCCTAGAATTAAGAGAGCAAAAACCTCGAGCGGATCTTTAGCCAGCATTTACATACATTACAATACTAATTTGTCGGACGTACAGAGAAAAAATCAACCCGGAAAGGAACTTATTGCCAGCGCGTGCGCCGCCCGAGATGACAGTTAAAATATTCAAATCGCTGTATTAACATTTAAAAACAGTGAATCATTTTATGACGTTGAGAAACACGATGCTTTACGAACCTATTTGTCGTTCGGGGTTTTGATTTATGCGAAATAAACATTTTGGTAATTGAATTTAATTGGTATTTCATCTTCGTTTGTTAGGTTGGTTTGAAACAAGTTTGTATGTGTGTAGGGTGTCGTTAGGCAGCCCGTAAACCTAATGCATGATTGATAGATAATCATCAATCACGGCCCACGTGAAAACCATAGAAAAATCACGATCACCGCTTGACGCATATCGCATAACAAGGTGGAGCTTGGTAGAAATCTAGTCCGAGCGCTAAAAGTACCACGGATAGAGGTAGCGCAGTTAGGCACGGCAGCCACTTCTACAATATCTGCTCAAAAAATAACAAAACCACTGCGTGGTCAGTGCAGAAGCCGCGGTAAATACGCGATGGTGCGCAAGTGATGTATGTTGCGTAAAGTGGAGCCGTCGTCACTTTAAGCCCATGCAGGGAGAGAAAGGGACAGCACTATCTGGCTGTATTGCTGTTCTTGTCTATTTCGTGGATTTTTGATTATTTTACATCAAGCTGCTCTTGCGCGTGTAGTATCTCATAAACCGCGCTAGTTGCAAAATCATGGTTGTTTTGCCAGCAAAACGTAAACTTGCATAAGCGTGTATGGACGGCCTAACACTGTCGGCACTGTCGGCACAAGAAAACAATAATTTTTACACCAAAGATCACAGTGTAAAATTGACAAACACTAGACGTGTTATTTCTACTCATTATTTTTAATCGAAATTAATAGTAAATATTTTGTAAAAAATCAATTAACGTTATATCTTGTAAATTTCTCACTATATTTTTTGTAAATTGCTTTACAATACCTTATACCCGACGCTAAATTGTACAAATCAAAGCCTTTATTAAATTAAAAATTAAAGTCTTTTGAAAGCACAAAGTGATCAGTGAAATTACAGGCCGCATGATAAGTGTCAAATGGCAGAGTGGTGCAGTACAACCAAAGACTAATAATCTGTGAGTACAACGCAACACTTTAAGATTCAAATCTTTATTTGTTGCTGCATTGACTGTAGGCAGACGTGGCGTTACCACCTAGTTAACAAGCCTCGAAATTAAAATTTCTGAGAGACGTCATTAGTAGGTACATTATCTAATGTCAATCTATTTACAATATAACCCCGTCAGCGTCGTACCCGCAGCACTCGCCGCTGTTTAATCTGATCCGATCATACATTATTTATTTACACGTAAATATTTATAACTTTAATAGTGTTTGTGTTGACGACACGCGGCTCGTGGTGTCTGTTGTACTACTGTCGTAATGTTGCGCTGCGAACAAGATTCGTTGTAACAAGTATCTATCTAGTATGTTGTTTAAATCTAACGTTACAGTTAGAATAAGATAGCGTAACAGGTATTTTAAATCTCTTTATTAGGCGTTGTGGAGAAAATGCGGGGATGAGAAAGTGGCATGCAAAAGTAACATGACATTTTGATAATTTGAATCTAGAAATCATTTGTCAGCTTATTACTTTTTATCACTTCCTGGCGACATGCCTTACTTTTTTTTTAGCGACAAGTTGTCACTAAGTTTCACTTGCGTCTGTGATTACTTTATCGCTGGGATTATGCTTGATGAAGCTTCCATTAGATAATTAAAAGACTATTATAAATACCAATAATTTAGGTATATTCTAATACTTGTTTATTGGCATCAAATGGAAAACCTGTAACTATGTACTTATTGACAGCAGTCCGTTGTTTAAGGAAAAGCATTGATTGCAATTTAGAAGACGTCATTCTTTTACAATTAAACTCTTAACATTTTCCATTTGCAATAAAGTGGTATCTGTCTCCAACTGATAACCTCAGCAACACCAGTCCGACTGGAACCCTGGTATTACTGGAACTTGAAACTACGGTGTAATTACATGCACTTGATGCGCTCCCTATCAGGAGTTATTACTCTATCCGAGAGGGACTGGTCGCGCCCGTTGATGAGGTATTGATGAGTAAATTATTTCCATTTAGAACCGTTTTACATTTACGCGAGAAGCTTTCTGTCAACGAGTTAGGGTTAAAGAGATGATTCAATAAATGAAGCAAAACTACTGATAATTGTTACAATTAGCAATTAGCGGTTTTCAACGAGAGATTTTAAATGAAAAACGTGTTATTAATATTGATTTAATTAGCCTTTCATACGAGTGTCGACCGATATCTGTCAAGATAATTTCAACAATTAGCCAGTTTCTGCTCGAAAGCCTCCGCAGCACCTGCTCGCGCCGGCGGGGTCGCCGGCCTCGCCCAAACTAGTGTTGTGTTAGATCTTGATACCCGTTAATTGCGTATTCGCTGTCACGGCCGCTGCCCCGCTTAATGTCCGGATTAGCTTCGA
Source organism: Crocallis elinguaria (assembly GCA_907269065.1). Lineage (NCBI taxonomy): Eukaryota > Metazoa > Arthropoda > Insecta > Lepidoptera > Geometridae > Crocallis > Crocallis elinguaria. The sequence goes on along the minus strand of OU026079.1, from coordinate 340,298 downwards.
AATAAACTACGCGGCCCGCACTTTCTTCGTTTCCTGTCTGAAATGAAATGTTGCAAAATTAAAGCTTTTTTTTCGTATTTCCAAGAAATCAGTAGCAGGCTAGCAGCGGTTTTAAATTGCATTTGGAGTGCCTGCTGCCTGCCACTCGAACTAGTTCAATTAGTTTCGTGTATGAAGATTTTAAGTGCAGTATTTTTGAACAGAGTTTTTTGACGTAGCCTTGCAGTGTTATGGTTGAATCCAATTCTCATCGTGAATAAATCAATGAATCATTTATTTGCAAAACATGGTGAAGCGATCACATATGACTTGTCTTGCCTCAAATTGACTCGACAGTTAATTGAAAAAGCGCGCCTGGTTACGGGACTTTATCTTACTTTACTTAATCCCATATTCTTTAGATGCACTAATTACGATTTTGGGAGTTCAACTTTGTAATTTTTGGGTACCATCGGTGAAAGCTAATCGTGTATAGGGTTGTTACGGAGTCGAGTAGGATACTTGAGCCAACTTTTTTTACTTTTTCATGATGTTAGAACTCTTCTCCTGATATGTAATTTTCTGTTGGATTACAATAAACGTCTATTGTTCCCAAACGGCGGCCTCCACCACCCACGCACAGACGTTTACAACGAATTATCGAGCCGGTATCGTCATTAACTCCACGCAATCGCGCACAATGCGTCTAACACTAATTATGATTTACACCTATTGCTTAATCGTAAGCATGAACTGCTCGTCTCGCTCGTTTTCTAGAGACACGATAATGTGTGATGATGAGAGTACGAACTAATCTGCGAAGTCTTGAAGATATGAAAGCACACAGTAAGGTCCTGCAGCGATTGAAGGCCATGTACCAACGTGGCGAAACATAATTTTAGGCTGTGAAATGCAACAAAAATATCATCACAAATTCGAACCCTATATTGAACTTACAAAGGCATGAAATGGAGCTATCTCTTTATCATAGTCGCGTTAAGCCTTGCGACTCTTCACTCTTACCCACTGCCGTCAATCGTGAGATATGTTATGTATTTCAGCGGTCGCGTGATACCTCTAATTAATTCCCCCGGGCTACTGGGAGGTGACTGTGCTGTGGACAGCGATACTTTATCTGAATGCGCCAAACTAGATATAAATTGCAGAAATGCGGCGCTACCGTGCGGACGGGTCCTTAGACCGTAAGGTCGTGCGTTGATTGGCCGTGCGTTGCCGTGTCCTGAGAAATTGAGCATACTGCGTATTTTACTTCTGCTTCTAACAATTTACTAAGGAATAGATTTACGTTACTTAAAACACTAAACTATTGATAAAACCAAACGGGGAAAAAAGCTGGTACTTTTTCTGATACTAATCACCAGACCTTTTGGCTCTAGTATACATTCTGTGCTTTCGATAATAATTGCAATGCCACATAGAAATTAAAATCCCTATGTCTTGCTTGGCACTAAACTGTTTTTATTGTTGGCAGTCAAATTCAAATCAGTCATTAAACTTGTTTAATAGTTCTTCATTTTCTTTAAACCTTTTTCGAGAATTAGGTACATATTTGAACAGGCTATATTTCCATTTAAAACAATTACTGTTTTGCGATAATTCCTTTCTATTTTAATGAAACGCTCATGTACACGCGCTTGCAGAGTGCACCATACGCTGTTATAAATGTGAGCCCTTATTCTCTCTCTGAAATATATGACGGGAAATGTTTTATGTGGTTATATTTTTAGACGCAATTTGTGGTGAGCCGCGGGAGACGAGCCGATGGTTAGCTGCTGTGTTTATGTAGTTAATATGACCATAATTGTTTTAGAACATTTATCGAGGGCTCAAAGCAGAAAACTTTATTTGGAGCTCGGTTATTAAAACTTACATTTAAAAAAAAGTTTTTTTTTTAATTATTTTTTTAATTACTATGTCATAACGCCACGAGCGGGTCAATTGCCTGATAATAAGTATGACGCCAGCCCATAACAATTGCTGCAACACCCAGAACAAAGAACTAAAATTTGTTGTAAAATTAACTTTCAGCCTTAAATCGCTTTCTATGAAATCCTGTAAAGGTTTTATCGTTATTTTTTTATTTTGCTCGACACGTAGCCCGTGTTTTGATTTGACAGCTAGTAGTTATCGAAAGTAAATATTATAACTATATGAACTACGTGAATCAAAATCTGATCTCTACAAATCTGGGGCACGCAGCAACCAATGGTTAGAGTACACAGTGTAGTTTCCTTCTGTGGTACCAAAACTGGATACGTAGGTATCCGCCTGCCATTAAATGCACAGCCGTCACGGCAATTAATTCCTCAAAGTCAAAAGTTGAGAGGGTTTTCCAACTGTAACAACACTGTGTCACTTTCGTATTTTAGTGTGTCTAGTGTCTAATTAAGTTTGCTATAATTATTGTCGTCTAATAAAATTATCAATGATTTTTTTTACTATTAGTGTTTAGGAAATTATTTTTTGTGATTTCTCTGGTAGATTTATTAAGCGATAGTTTTGCATTTGACTCCTACCTAATGTGTAACAATGAAATATTGTATTTTTCCAAGTTCAAAAGCTGCTTGCTTGCAGGTGATTGTGGCATACTAACTTCGAGTAGGTAATACTATATAAAAAAAAAGTTGATGGCATTATTAAAAGTTTGTATAATTATATCATAACTGCTTTTGGTGTTTTTGTGTGCACTTTTTTAATAATAACCTTTTTGATTCGTATTTCTAAATCGGATACGTTTTTTTTTTCCAAATACACGGGGCAAAATTCTAAATAAATTGGGCACACTTCAATTTCACAATTGTATATTTTTTTATTAATGAGCCTTCCTTTAAATTTTGGTTTGGTGTAGCAATTTGTAAATGTATGTACAAACTTGGTAGACGTGCGAAGTGACACGGAGCGTCGCTTTCTTGACGCAGCGCCGCGCGCGACTCGACACGGTTTGAGGGTTTATGGCTAGAGTTGAAGTCGCCCAATTAATGCTGACCGACTAACGAGCGCAGATTTACGGCCGCGTCCGAACACGGCCGCGAAAGAGCCGCGGCACACGATGCGTGGCCGCGCCGCAGCAGACAATACGCAGCGTGTACTGACAGTACGGGTGTCTTGCTGCAAGTCTGCGCCACATTGCGGACGTACACATACGATATTGAAATAAAGGACTCCGTACAATATTTATAACTCAACGACTTTTTTGAAATCACCATTATCGTTTTTTGATCAGTTCATCATCAGCTGGAAATATCCACCCTTGAACGGGTCTACCTTTAATCGTGGTACGGTTAGCGCTCGGACTAGATTTCTACCAACTTCACCTTAGACGGTACGATGTGCGTCAAGCGGTGATCATGGGTTTTCCATGGTTTTCGCGTGATCCGTGATTGATGCTTATCCATATATATCTAGCTATTCTTATATTTAATACAAGGGTTAGTCGGGTATACTAAGTAAATAAAATAAAAAAAAAAAACCTATATATTTTAAGAATAGGTACTTTTAAAAAAATTGGTGTGGCTCCTCACTGCGTTAGCAGAGACGAGGTGTGACATGACTTCTAGAAGTTTCACAACTCTTTCGCTCTTTTCTCTCGGGGTGAAGAGTTATGATCGTAATTACTGCCTGCCGCCGCAGTGACGCGGTAATTGTTGCGCGTTGATACCCATTCTTACTTTAGCAACTATTTTCTTAAATTATAATTAAAAGCAAAGAGTTTCAGTTTAGTTCCGGGTGGTATCTTTAGACGAGTCGCTCGATGCCGTGAAGGCGTCGAATATTTCGTGATTTTTGTCGCGGTTTGACTCATTTTAGATTGCGTTGTCTGAACATAGGAGACATAAATCTTCATTATAATGTTTTTTACTGCCGACTTAATAAAGATTAGACTGGGAAAAAATATCTTCAAATTAAAACTGATACCTCAGATTTATCTAAAGCTGAACCAATGAATTTTCTCTAATAGCATAATCGCGTTAATCTTTAACATGTCAAAGAAGAGTCGCAATGTAAAAATGAAATGTTGATACCTACTAGACATTGGCGAAATTGTGGCTAACATTCCACAGAAGGAAATAAAGAAAGAAAAGAAGAAGAAGAAAATAAATGTTGTCGTTGACGCAAATAGTCACTGCTAAAAAAATGTGTTATTAATAATAAAGATATGAGGGAATAAAATATAGTTTCAACTTGTGTTTTGTCCTGTTTTATGTTTTATGTGTTTTACCGGGTGGTAGGACTAACTCTTTTCGGGTGTGCGTCTGGGTGGGTACGATCGACTTACTCATGTAGTCTACCGCCAAGAAATAATTTGCAAGCATTACTGACAAAACCCCCAATGTATTGTAGGTTTTCGTGCCGATAGGACATTCTATAATATTCATCTGGAAAGTTACTCTCAAATTGAGATTCTGTCGCCAAGTCAGAATGGTATCAATACAATATGGGGATGGTATGGAATATCGATGTATTACGGGAAAGCCAGCTCTTATTCTAAATTTAGCATTTGTCCCTTAAGATCAGCTGCGATAGCAGTCAAACGCTAATTCATCGATTATTAAAAAAAACATTTGTATGCAGCGAAGTGGAAACTACTGAGTTACCTCCAAGACCAAATTGCCGAATGCACTGTTATTTTAAAACACACACGCTCGCATAAACTTTAACAAGCGGCGTGAACTGATTCCTGCAGCCGTGGGCACCGTCCGTGACGGCGCGTCCAGCGCTCGCCATCACACGGACGGGCTGCGTGTGAAGGTATTCGTCAATGGCTGTATAAATCTCCGCGATTGCACCTATGTCGGACAGCAGTGATTAAATCAGGCCATAATAGTATATTAATAATGTGGGGGAGCCTAATTAGAGATAGTAAAGCCGTTAATTCAGACGTGGAATTGTACTTAGGTCTTGATGCTCCTAGGTGGTGAATACTCATCGATGACCAAATCCTACTAATATTATAAATGCGAAAGTGTGTTTGTTGGTTTGGCCTTCTTTCACGCAATAACGGAGCAACGGATCGACGTGATTTTTGGCATAGATATATTTATGGATCGGAGAGTAACATAGACTACTTTTTATCCCGGAAAAATGCACGGTTCTTGTAGGAACGTGGGTGAAAACCACGGGCAGAAGCTAGTTCTTTGATATATAGCTTTTCCGACCAGCAGCTCTAGGTGTGGTACTAGTCAGTCTAAAAAAATAGAAAAAACTATTTAAAGACAAATTTCTACTTTATCAAATTACTATTGAATTACGAGACTATATCGGGTTGTTTGCCTGATGCTAAAATTATCGCCTGCCCATAACAATTGCAGTGCCATTCAGAACTTTGAAGTACAAAGGCCTGCTCGGTACAGCACTGCGTTCATTACAATGAGGTCTTATAATCCCAGCAAATTACTACGGTCTCTTTTACTACTACATAAGACTTTTTTAAAGTCAGACGTGACACGTTCACGACAGCAAAATAGTAATTTAAAAAAAACTGGCCAATGATTATTATATGCTACTGCAACCTAACCTGGGCGATTTTAAAATTCAAGATTTTCAAGTACAAGGAATACTAGTTTGGATTCAGGGCTAGAAATGTAACTATTGAGCATAATATTACTATTCAAAAAAATCATTAATGTAATAAACTCGAGTCACAGCAGTGCACTCAATTGCAGCTCAAAACCACGAATAACCAGCGAGTGGGAACGTCATCATAGGGGGCAAGCAAGTAGGTCCCTCCAGAGGTACCTCCGATTTAGAAAGCAGACGCACCATGTGGTAAGTCCCGATAATCACGGGCCCACACTCCGACGCGTGCCGTTATCTGTGGCGATACCAGCGGCTATAAGTTCACTACTTTATTGCCGCAGACCACCTATACACCTCAACGGGGTCTAAGTCGAATTAGAAAAGAGCTAAGCCTTATTCGCTCGCTCGGAATAGGTAACTTTTGGGAATGTTCTCGAGCATCGCTTCGGCGTTTTTATATTCTGTGACAGTTATGTGGTTTATCTGATTGAGTTCGTGTTTGGCTTATCAATATGGGGGAAATGATATTAGAAGCAATGTTTATGTGGAATCTAATGGGTTCTCGATGGCTCGGGTCGCTGACCCGCGAGTTTGTTAATAGGGTTACATGTTGGTATTTTGGTTCGTTTAGAAATATAGTGATGTTTAAAATAGGTGCTTATTAACATCATAATTACTATCCTACATCTGCTATTTCTATATGTCGTAGTATCTGTTTTATGACTCTTAATTTTTCAAAAAACATAATAATAGAGAATTTCTTACTTATTCTAAGGATTTTTTTTTGTAAATACGCAGAATAGCATATTTGTTTCTCCAAAACTGGTCATCAACCTTGTGGAAATCTGCCACATCAGAGGCATTGCAGAAGATTGAGTATTTTGCATCCTGGCAGGCGTTTGTTGCAGCCAACGGCCTAAGACAACGCAGTAAAATTCGCGATCTCATTTCGCGATCGATTTGTATGGCATTATTTTAATGTGGCAACTTTTTAACATTTAACATTTCTGGGAAGACTTGAGGAATGCAAAGAGCCCACTTCATTCTTGCACGTTTAGAGCCTTCGCCAGACTATGCTGGTATTCTCACCAAGCCTTCCTTTGAACACATTCATATATTCTAATAAATAAGTGAACTTGTTCACAATAAAATTAAATGCAGCAAGCACGTGTGGACGGCGCTATGCAACACGCGTCAATTACAACATTAACATATCGCGCAGTACACACCGCACCTCGCGCTCACGTGCACAAATATTCCGATGCTGGTTCATTACCGAGCAATGCCGTCCAGCAGGTTGACAACGTTCTATGACGAAATCGCGTCGAAGGCATCTGCGGGCTGGAGTGTTTTTATTTTATTTATTTTAGTTTAACCGAGGTTTATCTTCTGAGTCACGGCTAGAAGTGGCTGCTACTGTGGCTTGTATTTGTGGATGTAATTCAATATACTTGTGATATTGTCTTAGCCTTTACAATTATATAGGTTTTTTAAAAAGTTGTTATTCGTATTCTGCTTATATGTAGTACTGTGTTCAAAAACTAGGTTTTATAAAATGGTAATATAGACCTTATTTGTGATAAACATAATGGTTTGCGGGCAGCAAGAAACCCGGATAAATAATGATAACAAAACTAAAATCACTATGTTCAGAGGCACAGCGTTCAGGTCGCAAGCGAAATACAAACGTACTTGGTGGATTACAAGAGTTGTACTCGTAGTTAAACTTAGTAAAAACTACAAGCGACATTTTCAAGAAAACATGAAACTATATTTTTACATTGCTGTCATATGTACCCACTAATGTTGATAATGGACGTTCACAAACAATCCTTTCATCCAGCAATTTTACATATTATTAAACTGAAACTAAATGCAGACACAATGGGCGGTCCAAGCATATTTTTCTTATGCTATTTGGTAACGAGACGAGCTGGTCGTTTGCCTGATCTTAAGCATAACGCCGGCCCATAACAATTGCAGTGCCACTCAGAACTTTGAAACACAAAGGCCTGCGCGGCACTGCAGTGCGCTCGTTACCCTGAGACATTAGGTATTAAGTCTCATAAGCCCAGTAATTTCACTGGCTACTCTGCTCATCAAACTGGAACACAGTAATGTTTGCACATTACTGCTTGGTGGCAGACTTCACTCACAAAGCGGTGGTAACAACCCAGACGGACACTCGCAGAAGAGTTAGTCCTACCACTAACATAATTATGTTAATACATATAGCATAATTATGTTGGAGACATCCGTGCATTATTTAATATTTCAGTGCAAAGCGAGTCTTAGATAATAACAAACTAATATAGACAATCACAAGACGAGCAAGCAGCTCCCGCGTCGCGGCAGCAACCGGTCCATGCCGACGGACGATAATATCGGCGAGCGCGCGCCCGCCGATAATGTAACGATACTGTAACGACACTGTCGGTACAAGATGCCCGCTATCGCCTCATCGCATTGATTATGAATGTACTCCAGTTTCATCTCGAAGTTATATAGATATACAGAATAACACTTGTAGTTTGTAATTGTAGGTCTATTATTGACTATTAAAGCTGCTTCAGAGAAATTGTTTTCGTAATTTTTTTAAATCTTAGTACTCTCTGTTTCAACTCTAATGTGGTATTTATGTATGTGTGTTGCATGCTTGCTGCAAAGCATTTTGTAAATGTTTGTGGAGTAAAACTGAATACACCAATAATTCAATTCTGGTAAAGTTTTCCATTAGTTTTTACTATAGCAAACATAAAAACTATTTAAAAATTCATTTGTATATTCGTTTTCAGAAGGTTTAAGATGTAAACTTTATATTGTTTGTTTTTAAATAAACTTACTTTAAAACGCACATTTTATTCTTAAAGAATATTTAGTGACCGGTCTTAAGTAATCTCGCTTTATTACAATGTTGAGTATTTAGCTCTTGTGTTACCTAGGTCACACAATCTGTCTGACTGTCATAAAACTGCACCATGATCACCATTAAACATTCAAAGACAAAGACATTAAAATCAAAAACCTGTAACGTAAACACATCCTAATTTTTACGACTACTATAAAATTCATCTTATTGTTTTACGATCGAAATGAAGCCATCGAATTTTATATAAATACGTTTTAAACAACGTTCTAGCATGAGGTCCGTAATCCGTGTTCCTCGCCCACCGGACTCATCTATTTCACCAAAATAACAAAGCCTACTGATTTTTTATTGATAATAAAGATAAGATAAACAATGAAACCGTACGGAGAACGTGTATCTATAAGTACAATAATGCCTTGTTCGGGCACTTTTGTAACAACTTTAACTATGAGCATTACCATTCATAACGTCAGTTACCACTAAGCTTTTAATAAAAGGACGCGGAGGATGATCAAATACCGTAAGAGAGCAAAGACACTTAATACCAAAAGAATGGAAAAAAAAACGTATAAATTCTTCTGTAAAGATTAAAGATGACATACCTTTTCTAGACCATGACGCCATCTTCCAAAATCTCTATTTCGCAATCGGAATAGCGATCGTAAACAGCTTAAAAGTTACGATAAGCTGCTAATGGCGATGCTATTAATGCGGTGAAATGGCGGAATCATAATATATGGGCACGTCGCACGGCTGAACCCATAAGTTACGTTTTATGGTCACTAAACTGTCTGGTGCCCACTTGTGTCGAATGTTGTCAGAAGTGTACCAAGCACCCACGCGGCCCACTTGTGGAGACAGGTGGCGCGGCGAACCCTCGAGGGGCAGGCTTGCATCGCAAGCGTCCGCGAGCTTGACCGCCGTGTTGACAATGTTGTCGAAAGAAAACTGCTGACTGGTTATTGAACTATTATTTTTATCATAAAGTACGAGGAACAATCATTTTTATCTCGTGGAGCTCTATTGTTCTAATACATCGATGTACATAGGTGTAAAACAATTAGGTGTTCGTAAACCTTAAATTATTTTTAACACGTTTGAACACACAATTGTACCGTTACGGTGATTTGTTAGCAGAAGGCCTCTGGTCAGTGGAACGTGTGATCTAAATGCTGGTGTTTACTTGGTTTGACGAATCAGCACAGTTGAACGCGGTATCCTGGCGTGCTGGGTGCGCTATGGGTATAAACCTACAAGAGAAACTACTCTTGCATAATAAATATAGTAATTTAGTAAATAAAGTTGAAAATTTGTCAGCAAGCATCTATCGGTGAGTTCCAGCAGTTGCACTTGAGAGCCAGCTCTGATCTAGGTTCAGCATATAGACCATCTTCGACCACACGAGTATAAAAATACGATAACACTAAAATGTATTATGTTGTAGTAGTAAAATAATTGGTATATGTATAAAGCGAGACACTTTAGCATTATCTAATTTGCCTCAAAGTAAAGCTTTCGATGTTTTCAAAACTTCCTTATGTTCTAAACCTTGGATTTTCTATAATAATTCGCAGACGTGCACTCCTCAATCATGATGTTTGATTTTTTTCTCTCCAACTACTTGACTTCAATGGCATTCCAGTCGAATGTAAATATACTTAATGTAGTAAAATAAAACTGTTTGCTCATTCACAAGCCAGACCTGCTCACGGTCGAAATATGTAGACACCGCTATGTCTGTTGTACCTAAGGTTTTGTTAATTGCAAACAATAAACGAACAAATAACTGGGATATGCAAAAAGCGCCACTGCAGTCTCAACAATTTGCGTTTATACTTTAGGCAGTAGGTTTCTCATAGGCAAGCGTGCTCAATCATAGAATGTATCTTGTCAAACGAGATCGTCAAACGAGAGCAATTTATATCCATACATATCCATACAGATAAATAAAAATGTAGTGTCTGTTTGTAATATCAAAATAACAGCTTTTTACTAAATGCATACGAAAGTATATACGGTACCTATAACAATACAACCATTTTTAACATTTTTGTCTGTCTGTCTGTTTGTTCCGGGTAATCTCCGAAACGGCTGGACCGATTTTGACGGGACTTTCACTGGCAGATAGCTGATGTCACAAGGAGTAACATAGGCTACTTTAATTTTAGAAAAATAATTAGGGTTCCGCGCAAAAAAATAAAAACCATGTAATCCAAAATCTCCACGCGGGTGAAACCCCGGGGCAGCAGCTAGTAATAACAATAAAATCCATAGTTCAGCGTTTAACCACTATCTCGCTCACTTGATAAGCGTGGATGAAGTCGAAGAAGGAGACCACGCTAAACCTAAATAGGGACCGACTCTCAAATGCGGCTGCACACACTGATAAGTGCTTGGTGAGTTGGTGACAGATTTTCGTCTTGACTGTGGTAGCTAGACAGACCAGAATAACTTGATTGTTTCCTAAAAGCTGAAGCTCATTGTAAGATTCGAAACATCAACCTATAGATAAGCGGCTGACGTCACTACCGCTGATAATCTAATCAAAAAGTGTGTTCTTGTCGTCAAGTTTCTATACAGCTACCGGTAGTGTAAAAAGACTATCGGAAGCTTTTCGCAAAAGCACTCATAAGAGCAGAGATAAGTACGCTTACTAATAAATTAACTTAAAATTAATTAGTTTTTGTTAGTGGGAGGACTAACTCTTCTGCGAGTGTCCGTCTGGGTTGTTACCACCGTTTTGCTCGTGAAGTCTGCCGCCAAGCAGTAGTTGCAAGCATTACTGTGTTCCGGTTTGATGAGCAGAGTATCCAGTGAAATTACTGGGCTTATGAGACTTAATACCTAATGTCTCAGGGTAACGAGCGCACTGCAGTGCCGCGCAGGCCTTTGTGTTACAAAGTTCTGGGTGGCACTGCAATCGTTATGGGCCGGCGTTATGCTTACCATCAGGCAAACGACCAGCTCGTCTCGTTACCTAATAACATAAAAAAAAAACTAAATTAAGAATTGCAAAGTGATTTTTATTTTAGTGCAATAATAGCAGCTGGAACTAATCCGGTTTTTATAATTTACGACATGTTTGTTTGATGGCTTTAACATTTCAATATGCAGATCTTTATTTAAACCCCTATAAAAGGAAATCTTGTAAGTTTAGAGCATTTGCCGTTTTATTGCTACAGGATTTCAGAACGGATGCGTAATCAATTAAAAACTTTTTTCTTTCAGGATATAATTATATTGTACCTAATGCACGTGAGTCGTTGGTATACCGAAATTGAAACTCCTATGTGAGTGCATTTATGTAACAAACCGCGTGGTGTAGGTGATAAGTCGATGGACTTAGTATCTGTTCTGTATTTATCTAAGGATATTTGGTTCACTTCCCACAATAACTCAAATATTAGTATCTACACAAGATCAACCATGTGTTCGGTGTCTGGGGTTATGTACCTGTCTCAAATTTTCCTAGATACAGCCTGCAATCTCAAATCTCCTTTGTCAAATTTCAACCATTTTTTATCTTGTTTGACATAAAAAGGAGCATCCTCTGTTAGGGACGCGCGGATGTACACAGCTTTGGATAGCCTGACGTCGGACGGTCGGCCGTTTCGTACGGGCGAGGCGGTTATTTACCTACCAAGTCCAGTCCCGCTTGCGCCACACACACCACAAATTTGTAACTCGGCTATGCATAGAAGTGTCGTGTACGTTCGCGCGGCATCTACTTTTTACTGTAGCTAAAATGTTAGGTATACGGTATACCCGTATAAAGTTAAATATTGTTACACTTTAATAATGCTTTAGTAAACAAACTGTTGAGAACTTATTGTCTTCGACAAACCTAACCTAGGTTTTTAAGACATTCTAACCAAATGTTACTGATATTTTTCTAATTCAATAAATTAAAAAAAAAAAAAAAAAAAAAATAGTCCGTGACTAGAAGATATCAATTAACAAGAAATTGAACCTAAAAAGCGACTCCAGTATTATCACAACCAATTATTTACAATTCAAATCCATTCATCGATTCCTGCAGTAACACATTCCAAACCCATAGACTTTACAATTCTACTACCATAACCTCACCATCTAGTGACATAATAAGTGCAATTCTCACAGTATTTCACTGGAGCCACAAAAACAAAGTCACACGATGCGTGGGAGTGACACGGCCACTTTGTCTCCTTTCGGACGACATGGGCTTTAACATTGTACATCGTACCTCTTACATCGGTACCTATTTACATCGGCACATCTCACATCGATACTTTCGTATCGGTACAATTGGGATCGTGTGGTTTTGAGTAATAATATATCGTCCGCTTTTGGTGTTGTTCGACTTATTGTAAGTTAATGTTATGGAGCTATATATTAGGGCATTTAATGGTCTTCAACTTTACTTCATTGTAATACTTTGTTTTTTTCTTTTGATGGGCTGTTGTTGAAGATGATATGAGATGTATGAGATAGTGCGGGAAAGTAGAATGCTCGTTTAAAAGATACTAACTGATCCAAAAGTGACAACTATAATGACAGCTTAAAAAATAACCAAAATAGGAACCTAGGTTACTGGATAACAATCGTATCCTGGTATAGTATCCTCCAGTTTCAAACTTTGGCAAATCTACGTTAAAAAAACCAGGTTCCTATTTAGTTTCCTCGAATAGGAATCAACGGTTTATTTTTGAATTTAAAAGTAAAAAGTAAACAAATAATTTATTGACATAACTTTTTGCACACAGTATCAATGAACCCAAAGGCTGCCGAACTAGTAAAAACTGTGTTCCAGCAACCAGTGGCTTCTCCCATCTTTAGACAATGTTACAATTATGATGAAGTTTTTCATATTTTTTAAATTAAGATTTTGGGATCAGTATTTTGAAATCTGGTGGTAACATTGTAAGAGCTACGCGTTAGTGAAATGTGGATTAGCTCGCTTTTAGATAATTTGTTTAAACATCAAGATTCTTTTTAGGATTTCATATGCTTATCGTTAAGTTTTGAACTTAAATTTGTTAGCTAGCCATACAAGCAGTATTTTTTTTATTACAACGCTGTTTTATTTCGACATTTACCATCAACGAAAAGTTAAGCTTAAAATAGGCTTTGTAGGATATAAGCAATGAATCTTTGACTTTTGGGTTAAATGGTAACCCACAACTACCATCATCGCTTCATAATATTGGTACCGCAACTGGAAGTGAACTCACATATCGAGAAACGACCTTTCCCTATAACACCATATTTGAAAACGTAGATAAATTTGGAGAAATCGGATGGAACGTAACTTTAGAAAATATTTGCTGTTTTAAAGCGAATGTAGGAAGGCGGATCTTCCGGCGGTTTCTAAACACCAGCTCGTAGGGCAAGACGTCGCCACAACCGGTAACACACATCCAATTAAATATTGACTATAACCGGCCACCGCGGCCATTAGAACGACTATAACGTAAATCATTAAATAGTTAAAAATCGTTATACCCACTCCGTGACTAGAATACATAAAATTTTACGATCTCCAAGATTTTGTCACCGGTGTTTTGGCGAATAAATGTATTAGAGACAATCGATAAATATATTTAATTAGCGATTCGTATTCGGAGTGTCGTTAGTTATAAGGTCGGGAGGCAGCGCTTCAAGGACGCGCGCTGTTGCGGTCGGTGGTGCCGCAGAATAGGTTAAAGTTACAAGGTAGAGATTTAAAAACAAGCCAAGATTTAAAAAAACCAGTTGACGTGAGTTTCATAAAAGAGCTAACGACCCGATTGTAAAATCACCTGCAATAACAGTAACGACATTTCAAAATATCCTATTTTTAGAGTTCCGTAACTCAAAAAAGGAGCTCTTTTAGGATCACTTCGTTGCCCGTCTCTCTGTCTGTTTTCTCATGAACGCGTGGTATCAACGGGTCTGTAATCAGAGTTTTAAGTCAACACAATCAAAAGATACGGCTGTCTACGCCGCATATTTTGACACTCGCAAGGGAATCAAAACCTAGTACCAGTACAAAACGGGAAGTAACCTAGTACTTCAACGGGGAGTACTAAGGTACTTCCCGTTGAAAGAGAATCATTAAATCTGGCAAAAACCAATGTCGTATAGCACACGTCAAGGGAAAAACAACGAAATAAACAGTAAATTTTTTTTAAATTAATTTTTGTATACAGTTACCTAACGATTTCCGTCATGGGCAAACTATTTACATACCTCCAGGTATGTAAATAGTTTGCCCAATCCAATTGACCGGTTTTTGTTGTGCCAAAATAGATATTACCTACTGATGTTAATGGTATTGGTACGTATTAACAAAATATATTCCACATTTCCTACTCTGACTTGAGAACTAATACCTATTACTGAAAATTAATATATTTTTTTATAAATGTTTATTGTGTCCAAGTTGTGTTTATGAAGTAACTGTTTTTAACTAGTGAACTGATTGAAACTAACAAGAACTGTATGTAAAGAAATAATTGTTTAGATTATGTACTCTACTTCGTGTACAATATTTGTATCATCGTTTATCTCTTCGTTGTCACGTTATTTCATAACTTCCACCTTCAGCTAGGATAGTGCAGCCACGGGACCGGCTGCATCACTATGTCTTCATTCACAAAAGTTCACCATCCGCTGGAACATGTCCAACCTGCTGGCCTCCTCCATAAAGGGGGAATTTTGGTATAATTCACAAGGCTTGGCAGACGTCTTTTTTTAAAAAAAACCAACTGTGCCCCGCAGATTCGCCCACGTAGCCTAACTTACTCCTTATAACGTCAGCTATCTGCCAGTGAAAGTCTCGTCAAAATCTGTGCAGCCGTTTCGGAGATTAGCCGGAACAAATGAACAGACAGCCGATTTTTTTTTATTGAAGGACCGTGCTGTTGGTCTTGCGACCTCTACAGCGTCACCGAACGTCGGGAGAGCGCAGAAGGCGCTCAGCCCTAGCAAAGTGGTGGTTGGCGACTAGCTCAAGGGCACCGCGTGAGGTGAATCACGCGGTACGAACCTCGGCTTGGGCCGTCGCCGGGAGAGGGGGGGTCGGAGAGAACGGCCCCGGTGCACGAGTGCGACCGTTTGAGATGGGCCCTAATCTAGCTAAAGCTAAATTCACGCGAGTTGGACGCTCGCGGAATTCGTAGTGATTCTAGTTGCCTCGTTCCAAAACCTACACCATCGAGAAGAAGGGCAAGAAACTCGACGGCGGAGTGAAGCTCGGTCCCTACAACCCTAATCTAACTAGCAAAGAATCGACCTCGCCGGCGAGGTCGATGCCTATTGCGTCTAATTCGGTATCCGATACCGCAACTGAGAGCTGGACGCCTTCCTGCACCAGCATTCGGGCTGGTGCTAGGATTGGACTGATCGTCGGGCGAGCCCAGCACGGCCGCTACCGCGGTCGCGATGGGATCGTCCGGATCACCCAAGATGTGCCGAGGGCGGCGACGACGGGGAGGGGGGAGTGTCGGAACGTAGTTCGCCGAGTGAACCACAAGAGGGTTAGGGTGGTGGGGAGCCTTGTCAAAGTGACGTCGGCTGATGTCCTTCATGTACTGAAGGATGGAGGGAAGTTCGAGGTCGCAATGCAAGTCGAGGTTGCGCTGGTACCAGCTAGCCCCGACTGCTCTACGAATGAAGCGATTCTGAATCACTTGAAGACTGTTAAGTGACAGGGACGAGGAGTGAGCGAATACGACAGAAGCGTATGTCAGGATGGGTCTGACGCAAGTTTTGTAAAGTGTCAGCTTATTTCTAAGCGACATTTTACTCCGGTTGCATATCAGAGGGTGGAGGCGACCTAGGACGAAGGCGGCCTTATTGCGGGCATACGTGATGTGCTTGTCGAAGTTGAGTCGATCGTCGAGGATCACTCCCAGGTACTTGGTCGAGCGCACCCATGGAATGGGCTTGTCGAACAAGGACAGGGGGTCGACTTTGATCTCACGGTGTTGCTCGGAGAAGCACATTGCTGCGCTTTTGTCCGGATTTACGGAAATGCGCCACTTCCGAAACCACTTACCGAGAGCGGTAAGTGCCTTCTGGAG
Source organism: Crocallis elinguaria (assembly GCA_907269065.1). NCBI lineage: Eukaryota > Metazoa > Arthropoda > Insecta > Lepidoptera > Geometridae > Crocallis > Crocallis elinguaria. Next base: position 323,867 of record OU026079.1, on the reverse strand, counting down.
GCGGGCTCTCAAGAGGCGGGGTCTCCAGCCGGTGCAATAGAGGGCCGTGTCATCTGCGAACAGTGCGATGTGCACGTCCGAGCGATCAGGCCGAGGCATATCACTGGTGTACAGTGAGAAGAGGAGAGGGGAGAGCACGGAGCCCTGGGGGACTCCGGCTAGGAGGGTGCGAGGGGAGGAACGATCCCCGTGTACGCGGTAGCGAAAGCTTCGTTCCCGAAGGAAGTCTTGTAAGATGCGCACAAGACGGTCTGGCACTCCGAGGTGGTACAGTTTGAAAATCAAACCGTTGTGCCAGACTTGGTCGAAAGCTTTCGCCACGTCCAAGAAGACGGCAAACGTCCTCATGGCTACACGGGGGGCGTTGAAGCCCTCGAGAATTTGCTCCGTTATGCGGTGCACCTGCTGGACGCAAGAGTGTTTGGCTCGAAAGCCAAACTGCTCGTCGGGAAGGAGATTGTGTTCGCGAACGTGGGACCAGAGACGTCTCACGAGGAGGCGCTCGTAGATCTTCCCCAGAGTACTGAGGAGACTGATGGGACGATAGCTAGAGGGCTCAGTAGCCTTCTTGCCGGGCTTGTGGATGCCGATGACGTCGGCAGACTTCCACGCGGTGGGGTAATGGCAGTTGCTCAGAGCCGCATTGAAGATGCTGACTAAGAGGAACACCAAGGAGGCGGGAAAGTGCTTGACTACCCTGTTGCTGATACCATCAGCACCAGGGGCCTTGCGAATCTTGAGATCCTTGATGATCGACTCAACCTCAGAGGTCGTGACAGGCTCCAGGGGAGGGTCAGAGGGCGGGAGGGAGGCGCGACGTTCGACTTCGCTGTCCACCGCATGAAGGTGGGCAGGGTCAACGTGATCGAGAGTGGGCGAGCACTGGGCTCCGAGAGAGTCAGCCAGACATTCGGCTTTCTCCTCGTCATCGAACGCAGGGGGAAGGTTGACTCTAGTGAGAGGGGGCATAAGGGAAGTAGTCTCCGATTTCAGGGCTCTCGCCAGCCTCCAGTAAGCCTGGTGAGATGGCGAGATCCCCGAAAGCAGATCATCCCACCTTTGATCACGCAGGTCAGCAAAGCGCCGCTTGACAGCACGCTCCAAGCGGCGCAGTGTGACCCTGTTATCATCGATGGGTGTCGTGTCGTAGGCCCTAATGGCCGCGTTCTTTGCGGTCAGCAGCTCTCTCGCATCCTCAGGCAGGGCCCAGCGGTGGGTGTCCATCGCTGGGACCTGCCTAGAGGATTCACCTACGGCGGTGTTGAGGTGGCTGCTGAGCGCATCGATCGCGAGGGAAATGTCATCTACCGTCTGGATGTCATCGGGGATTTTGTCCAAGTCAGGTGAACTGGCCGCCTTTAGGGCTTCCCCTAATTTCGTCCAGTTCACCACAGTCCTAGTCGGGGGAGCGGTGTCGGTCGGGTCGGGGCCTAGTCTCATAAGAACGGGGCGGTGGTCAGAGTCTAGTTCATGGATCACTTCTATCGAGCGTAACCGCAGGGTTATACCCTTTAGAAGCGCAATGTCCAAGACTTCGGGAGGGGATACCTCGTTTCCGGGGTACCTCGTCGGGGACATAGGGGCTAGGACGTCGAAGCCCATAGAGTCGACTAGGCCGTCTAGGATCATACCATTCGTATTGGTGACGTGGGAATTCCACGAGACGTGTTTGCTGTTGAGGTCGCCTGCCAGAATGACAGCTTCCCCCAGCGAAAGGAGTGCCTCGATGTCACTCCTGAGAATGGTTTTACCAGAGGGTTGGTAACAAGAGGCTATAATAAGAGGTTGGTGGCCGGTCATCCCTAAGCGACAACAAGTGGCTTCGAGAGTGGCGAGGGGGGGAGTGTCAATGGGGATGCAGTGAAGAGACCTTTTGTAATAGATAAGAGTGCCGCCCCCACGGGCGGAAGTCCTATCATTACGAACCAGACAGTAGTTAGCGACCTTCGGGTCGCGTTTACTCGGTTTGAGAAAGGTCTCTTGCACTAGCATTACATCGACCTGATGGGTCGTTAGGAAGTGTTGGACTTCCTCGCGTTGATGAGCGAGGCTGTTAGCATTGAAAAATGCTAACGCTACGGCGCGGGGTTTCTCACGTTGTGGTGTACTACCCATAGTGGTTGTAACCAGGACGTGCAAAGGAGTGGTGTCCGAGGACACGAAGGAGGTCACTGTGCTCTGCGATGGCACGGAAGCGGTCTTGGGGGAGGGAGGATAGACGAAGTTTGTTCGCGAGCGCGTCAACTTCGTCCATGTCGATGGCCATGGCAACGTCCAGGACCAACGAGAGGTTGTCCACGGGGCCCGTGGACTCTAGGTCGGGCATGGGGTGACGGGGAGCGCGGGTGGGAGCCTGTGCACGGGGGGGTAATGGGGCTCGGGGAGGAGCTGTCACCGGGGTGCGAGAGGGCGGGGAGGGCGTGGGAGCAGGCCTAGGACGGACCAAGCTCGGTGGGTTTTTCCAGGCGTTAGATGAGGGGGGAGGCGCCTGGGAGAGCGGTCTCGGCTGAGATTGCGAGGGGGGGGCCTGGGAAGGCGCCGGACCTGCGCCTTGCGAGCGGGCGGGTTGGGAGCGCGGGGGAAGCCGCCCGCCGCTGGGCCTTTTTGCGGCTCTGGGAGCCTTTGGACAACCGCGATAATTCGCGGTGTGTCCTTGGGTGCCACAGAGCACGCAACTAGGCGGGTCGGGACTGTTCCGAGTGCGGGTGCAGTCGGCGGTGCCGTGGTCCCCCAGGCACTTAACGCACCGGGGGCGGGCGAAACAGAAACGGGCCGCGTGGCCATAAAGCTGGCAGCGGTGGCATTGGCTCGGAGAGCCGTTGCGGTGGGGAGTCTCGATGGTTATACCTGAAAGGTTAACCACCTGACGGAGATTAAAGATCGCTTTCCCCTCAGGGGAGCGATCGAGGACGACCAAGACTAGGTCGAAGGGAGTGCGGGTTTTGCCGCTGAACAGACGGTGGACTTCCCTGACGGGGTAGCCCTGGGCTTTGAGGTCATTGAAGATGACCTCAGCCTGGAGTTCCTTCGGGACGCCGCGAAGGACGACCCGAAGAACTTTCTCCTCTTCGAGAGCATAGGTGTGAAAACCTATGCACTCTTGGCGGAGAATTTTCGTGAGCGCACGATGGTCGGCCGAGGTGGGAACCTGGACCTTAATACCCAGCTGGGTAGAGCGGGCGTGCGTGAAGGCAATCTTCCGCGACGCAAGAAGTGCGGACACGTTGGTCCATTTCTCTTTGTCTTGGACAAAGAGAGGAGGAGGGGGTTTCTCCTTTCTAACCGGGGCGGTCTCCGAAGTGGAGGCGGCCGGTAGAGAGGGCGGCGTGGAGCACGCCGCTTTGGCCGGAGGGGCAGAGGAAACGGGCAAGGACCGTTTCTTGCCTCTAGCGGGGACGGTAATGAACCCGTCATTATCGACAAGCTCGCGGGGCGCGGAGTTGTCGACCTCCATCTCGGCCTCCGTGGAGGCCTCGGCGGGGAAGAAAGGGAGGTCGTTCGACGATGCCTTGGAGCAGGCTATCGGCGAACGAGAGCGGGAGTGCGATCGCGACCGAGAACGGTCGCGGGGCGGAAGTGGGCGGTGGCAGCTCCTGGGCGGAGAGCGGGTACGGGAGGGGTGGGGGGAGGCGCAGTCTTTGCGCCAAGGAAGCGGAGAGGCAGCGCGGCCCTGAGAGGGGCGGGCTGGGGCGGAGGGCGCGGGGCGCGCCTGGGGCCTGAGTTCGCGCAGAAACGCGAGGTTCAGGGAGGGGTCTGCCTGGCTGATGGTAGCCGACAGGTTGGGGAGAGCGTCGAGCATGATGGAGAAAGCGGTTCGAAAGAACCGCAATTCATCCTCAATCGACGGGGTGGGATCCGGTGAAGCCGGGGAGTCCATCATTTTGGTACGAGTACCGCGATGATGTAAAAAAGTCCTTTTCTGCCCGGGGACGACAGAGAAGGTTGTGTCGCCTAGGTGTAGCCCTAGAATGTGCCGCCTGCCAATCTTAATGTGCAGGCGGGTATGTGCCTAACGGCCCTAGCAGCCTCGGGGGAGAGACAGAGAGACCGGCGGAAAGCCGACTCCAAGCCAAACACACACCCGAGGAATGGGAAAAAGGTTGAGGAGGGTGGGAGGGAGATACCTGGCGTCGACGAGGGTTCACCCCCAAGGCCGGTGGTGCCAGGCCCAGCCGGATTGTGTGTTTCCCCTGAAGGGGGAACCACAGGCGCTCCGGGTCAACGCCCAAGTCGGCTTAGTTGGCACGGTTACGTATCCACCGACTTGACCACTCAATGTGGATTTCCGTCTGAATTGACACTTGCACGTAGATGGGTCGCACTGAAAAGTGCGGTTTTGCGGACTTACGAAACTGTACTCCGGCCCTAAAGCCGTAGCACAGATCGCAGCTCGCTCTTCGACGCAGCCAGACACGAAGCGCAGCGGGTCGCCTCGGCAGAGCTCTGTGCGAGAGCACAGAGCGGACAGCAGCGGAGAGACGTCCGTGCGGCTCGGCGGACGGACGAGAAGTGCGCGCCCAGACAGCCGATCTTCTGCTTTTACTGTTATGGAAGGGTGAGGAGGTATAATGTCTCGTAGCTCTTTCGCACACTTTCCGTCTCATCTCCACGCCATAATCGCTTCAAAATATATGTAGAAAACATACATAGTTGCGATAAAAGCAAAACATAGGTAATATACCATTTTACGAGTACTATTACGATACTCAGCAGTGTATCGACTGCGAAGCGTCACACCACGTGTGTCAGCAGACCCCCACCACTAAAGGGCTGTTTACATAACCGTTTTATCGATCCAATAAACATCAGATTTATGAGTCACAATTACATTTACATAATGTGGCGATGTTTTCGTCAAGTATCCACGTAGAACCTGTCAGCTCCATTAGACGTTACATAAAGGTAGAAGTCGCTTCCCGGTACGTAGGAGTCGCATAAGTCGTTTGTTTATGGCGTGTTAAGATAAATATTATCTTATATGGACACAAAACCCACGACACAAAAGTGAAACTAACGTTGACTGCATTTTACTCAATCGACTTTTCTCTGTAGGATTGCTCTACATAAGCAAAACTTGGTTGCTTTTGACATTAGTTTCAAACACACTAGCCTTCAAAAAAGCCTAAAATCAATTTAATGTATGTACTTAATCAATTCAATTTAGCTCAAAAGGAACTATCCAACTACAGACGTGTATCAGTGGCGGATAACATCTGATACAACCGTAGTATTATTTAGCAGACGCTTGGGTAGCTACCACAGCTACCCAGGCATCTACCCAGTGTCTACCCAGGCGTCCCCTGAAGTTGAAATTATATCTTTATTTTTCACAACGTACAGCTATCATTACAGGTTATATACCTAATGCAATAGCGTAGCAAGAATTACATTTAACTTATATTTCTTAACATAAATGTCTTAAGGCTGCCGTTGTAAATTCACTCAGATGACAACAAAACAAGTCAACTTCAAGTGCTACTATGTTGATTGTGCGAAGCGCGCGCGATAGTGGCGCCTCTCGCAAAAGGTTGGTCCTAGCTCGTGGCTCTGCTCCTAGTGCACACAAACCTATCTGGCACGCACGAGTAAATACGTTCCAGGATATCTGCATTGTAAACCCATCTCTAAGTACCTCTACGATATTATAACAAAAAAGTGTGAGGTGTCTCCCCACCCTCAATGCATTATATCCAACCATACTGAGAATCAATAGAGTTGGATACATCAAAGGGTAAAATAGGTAAAATGCTTTCTATTCTAAAATGGATACACCTCATATTTTTTCAAATACAAAAACCTATTGAATTCTAATTGCCAAGCACCTATCTATCAGTGTGTTCCAATAATTCTTTAGGTGGATTTTTCTTCCACTTTTCATTTCACGTTTAGCCAACAGTGTCGTCTCAACTGACTTCCGACCAATAAAATAAAATAGTTTAAGTATATAATTAGTAGATCAGCACCGCTTCAGGGTAGGAAATGTACGATGCTTGTCATATGTCGATTATTTCCCTGCGGGCGAGTGGTGGTGTGCAGGTAGTTCGTTGCACCTCGCGATGTGTTTGTGCGGCAGACAAATGGCGCAGGCGCTTAAATACACAGGAAAAATATATACAGTGAACCTTGCTTACACGGTTTGGACCTTTGAGTTGATATTTGACTAGTTGTTTTTTTTTTTTGATATATTTTTAATTGTAACTGATTTCCTGAAATTTGATAAGTTTAGCTTTAGCCCGTGTTAAAAAAAAAAGATGTGTAATTAAAAAGTACACATCTTTATTTTTCAATATAGCGAGTAAAAACTAGCTTTTGAAATAAATTGAAATAAATTGAAATAAACTATGTTATTTATGGAAGATCGATGCTGTTCAGAACTTATGTAGTAAAAATCTGATGATGAATTTTGAATTGTTGTTATGGAACAATTAGGTAAAGTAACATAAACTCAGCTAGCAATGAACACAGAGTAAAATTTTTTCGGTCTAAGACCTTAAAAGATGATTTTTCCCTTTTAATGCAACCGCATAAAATCACTTTATTTACTACTCGAAGATAGTAAATGATTAAAATAGAAATAACCCTCAAGTACAAATGCCGAACACATCAAAAAAACTTTTTAATTTTCGCAAATAAATTAAGTTGTCCTTCTGCCTCTAAAATCCGCTGCGCAGACAAGGTATTACAAACGAACATGCGTACGCGCAAATATTAGCTCGCCGAGTGGCAGTGGCAAGGTCAGGGCACATACCTACTCGCGACCACCTCACTGGAGGAGCCATTACTGCTCCCAGCCTGATGTCACGCCGAGTCCTAGGTAGAGAAAGGCAAGTGTGGAAGTGTTTTGGATTGTTTATATTGGAAATTATTTACCATTTATAGATACCACTTAGTATTTTGAAAATTCATCATGTCCATTTTATCCGCTACTTTCGAGTGCCCGCTACTTTCATCATAACTGAAATAACCGATAACTAACGTGAAATGAATTTCAAAGGAAGTATATTCCATTTTCTCAAGATCTGAAATCAATCACTTATTATATTATGGCCAAGTAATAACAATACTCGTATCAAAAAGAGCAGGTATTTAAAGTGATGAAGGCTCCACTGTAGTGACGTTGCTCGCTGATCCGTAGGTAGACCGTTTGAATCCTTACGATGAGCTGTACTATTACTTATTCTGTGCCACGAGCAAGCTCGTTGTAAACTTCAATTTAAACTTGCAGGAATGGAATATATCGTGCTGCAACCATCGCATGGAAGGCAGCGCAACGTCACCTAAGACCAGATGAGATCCAGAGGACTCAATACTTTACGAAAATTATCACTACAACGGGATATTAAACATGTAGGTATTATTTGATTTGAGTTTCCGATATTTAGGTGCTGTTGCATATAGGTACATTGTAAATGGTCCGTTTCTAGTGATAGTATTCGAAGTGTTGATGATCATGATAGTTTAAAAACAGAATAAACACACCAGGCAAAAAAATGACACAACATAGTATTCTAACTAGTCATCAAACTGACAATCTTAACAGCAGCTCTTAGCTCAAGACTCCGGCGCATGTCACGGTGTTCGCGCTCATCGTCGTCTTGCTCAGTGTTTGCTCACGAAAGTGTACTTCAATCCATTCATGCGCCGGAGTGGGCCAGCCTGGCCGCCAGCGCCATTATCGCGGCCACGCTCGTTGGCTAAGTGCAAAACATAAGTGAGTGATAAGCTAATATTGCTGTTGACACTGCGACGAGATTTCTAAAACCATTCGTCCTAGGAAAAAAGATGGTACCGGTTTTTTATTGCGGTTTGTACCTACTTAGCTTGCGGTATTGAAGGTACGATGTGTTGTACACGTGGTGTGTGGGCTAGTTAGCTGGCGTTGTAACTTGAAACGAATTCAAGCTTCTTGTGATGCTAGCTCTCTTTGTTATATGAATTTTTGTTAACAAAACTGCTGGAAGATCGTGCAGATAATCTCAATGTTATGTTAATTAATAAAATGAGGATTTTTTTAAATGTTATTTGGTAACGAGACGAGCTGGTCTGCCTGATGGTAAGCATAACGCCGGCCCATAACAGTTGCAGTGCCACCCAGAACTTTGAAACACAAAAGCCTGCGCGGCACTGCAGTGCACTCGTTACCCTGAGACATAGGTATTAAGTCTCATAAGCCCAGTTTTCACTCCAGTGAAAACTGGGCTTATGCTTAAGTATCCATACTTTGCTCATCAAACCGGAACACAGTTGTGTGAAAATAAAATACTTGTGTTTGGCTATAATGTTACTGGCTGGAAGCAGCTTTTTGAAACTGGCTCTCAAGTGCAGCTGCCAGAACACATTCACACATTCCTTGCGACAGTTTTTACTGGAAGATGATAACTAGCCAGCACTACAGAACCTTCTGCATCACGATGTTGATCAATTCGATTTCTTTATCGGAACCTCGGACCAACCTTTTTCAACCGTTTAACACTGTTTATTAATAATAGCTTAAGGTAGGCTTTTTTAAAGTTCTTCTGCTTGCACCGCCCTACGCAGCCTGCCGCCCCGGGCCATGGCCCTTTTGGCCCTAGGGTAAATACGCCCCTGACTACTAGCCATCATCGCTTCAATCTGCAACTTCATATAAATCTAAACCGTATATAATACTAACAACGCCTTTTTGCGTAAATGACAGGTTGTTTCACAGGCCTGCAACCACGGTGAGCTACGCGAAGCGACGCGATGGAATAAACATTGTTTATCACCGTGCGTCGCTCGCTCGTTGCGCGCCCTTTATCCGATTTCATGAGTTAATCTGTACACGACAATACGTTGAAATTATTGTGGACATGCTGTATAAGAGATCCAAAAGGCAATCATCGGCACTCACACAAAAATTCAAGGAAAGTTTGCTTATGTGCCATTTAGCGTTATGTATAATCGGAAAACTACAGTAAAATTGTACTTTCTTATTACAATTACAAAAATTACAATTATTAGAAGTATTACAAAACTAAAGAAATCCCTGTTTTGAAAACAAATCCAAAAAGTATAGAAGTGACTTTTCAGTTTCGTACTTTCCGTGGGCAAAATATAAGTTTTAACATAAATTTAAACATTGAATTAGTCAAGAAACTGATTAGTTTAGTACAGTGCGATACCATTTTAAAAAGCCCAGTTTTTCACTTAACATTAAGCCAACCGAATCAACCCTTGTCACTAAGATCTATATAAAAAAATCACTTGAAATAAAACATGCTAAGTAAAATAACACAACCATGTCCAGGGCACATCCACATATAGCCGCCGTGTTATGATTGAAAGTAAGAAGCGATCAGATTAGGCGTGCGCAGGCGCAGCGGCGCGGTGCGGTGCGGCAGAGACGAGGCGAGTACGACGACACCGCTGTCAGCTTGCGTCCTTGTGCTGGAAACAAAGAATTAAACGAACGTCGGACTTATTTTCTTTAATTCAAATAAAATTATTGTTAACATGTTTTTATCAGTTGCTTGTCATCGTGATCCCATCGTCTTTGGTCCAGCATTTTTTCATAATTGTAACCGGACTTAATTAATGAAATACCATACACGAGTACATCGTTTCTGACCATATCTACTAGCTAGTTCCCAATCTCAAGCTGAAAATCTGCCTCCAAAAGCTGCTGATGTGTTCGGAGACCCGCACCTGATAGCCAGTGTTATACATAACATCAAAAGAGACAATGAAAAAAAACGAAATTACAATGATGCTGCCATAGCATAGTGGTAGGATATTGTCACGTGTTTCCCTGGATAGCCATCACATCAAAATTGAAAACCTGCCTCCAAATACCCCTCGATGTTCAGTATACACAGTATTATATGTGTACTTGAGATCAGCTTTTCCATATTCATATTAAAAAAAACAATGTCGTCGACCCAATCCTAGGAAAGCTTCCTCCACCTGCTTATATTATATTGTAAATAAAGTGGACTAGGATAACATAATATTACAGAAAGACACATCTATTTAAAATAGTAAGCTAAGTACACTGCATACGAAGACACCAGCTGAGCTGACCGGAAATACAATCACAAGCAAGGACTTCCACTAGTTCTGCTAGCTTAGTACTTACCTACGGTAAATGTCAAGTATAACATCCTGCGTTGGATCCACTTGAAGGAACTGGTACTAACATACACAATAAATGCTATAGATATAGCTATTACCTACACAGAGAGTGCTACAACTGTAAATAATAATAGCGGAAATTAAATATCGTGGTTACACCAATTAAATATCTTGATAAGCACGCTTGCCTAGAAAATACCTATTCACTCGCACCTTGAAGCTGCACAGGTTTTACCTAACGCGAAATACAAACCTTCTAAAGTCTTATTTAGCAACATGTTAAAATATTATTTCCTAGCAAAATTGCATGCATTACTGTGTTTTAGTTTGACGTGCAAAGTATTTATTAGTCAGTGAAATAACTGGACTTATGAAACATATTTTTGTCGAAGTTAAAAAATAGAATAATTAATCTCCGGGTTTTCTTTTATTATTTTCAAGTTTTATAAGTAGGTATATTTGTCCTCACTGCACCGCTACCATTTTTCTTGCACGTCCAGGATGACTGGTAGAAAATGATATCTAGCATTAAGTCCTTCCTTGTACATATTTAATATGTGTGCTAAAGAATAAATAAATAAATAATTGACCATACCGCAGTCCTGCGCCAAGTCCTATACCATCTTCCGAATTATTTGCTCGTCTTGTTACAATGCAATATTAAAATTAAAAAATTACAGTAGGTATACTTTGGTCTAAATTTCTGTTACGGCTCTGATAAATAGATTTATTCTATTCAATTATCTAATAAATTGTTTTCTATACATTTTAAATATAACATTTTTAAAGTTACAAGCATAATACTTTATACACGTCTCGGTGTATGAACGCCAGATCAAACGTACGACTAATAAAAAACTCCGGTCAGCCTTGTTTATTGTAAAGTAAACCTTACCATACTTGATATCTTCGACACTAACTATGGGTGTAGTTATACAAAATAATAGTCTACCTGTTCATGCAGTTTGCTATCAATTCCTTGTATCATTTATGAATTTACAATATTCCAGCAAGCTTATTCGCGTTACGTCTTTGATTTTCGGGAGGATAATTACTGTTCTGTTCCCATAAGCCTTATTATATCCCAATATCTCGAATGAAATGGACGGACGTTACTGACCGTCCCTTTATGATACAACTAGCTGCGGCCGACGGTATCACCTGCGTAGAATTCTCATAAGACTCGCACGTTTTTCCGATATAAAAAGTAGCTTACGTCACCACATAGCTACGTCACTCTCCGGCCCAAATCATCTCTATGAAAAAATGGCGACGCTCCGTTGCTCCGTTGCTGCGTGAAAGAAGGGCAAATCAACTAACATTTTCCCATATATAAAATTGGTATGGATAATATGAATAAGTTTTTTTCTGTAAAAGCTTCTTGAAAAAGATTGTTAATATCGCTAAGACCGCATAATTCCATGCTCAATACAGCTACGACTTGTTTTCCTTTTTTCATCTTTGTACAACAACAACAACAACAACAGAAACAAGACACCTTCCAGATGCTCCGATACTATTCATGTATTCGTGTTTACCATAACACTTGACTTCTTTTCACCATTACGTGCTATTACCGTCCCATTGTTGGACCGCAACAGCTATCATCATCAGTTTGGTGACATGATTAGCGCCATACCATCTTCTCCAAATGTTTGCCGAGCACAAGTGAACCGATATTACGTCAGGTAACATCATATTGTCATAGTCAGATGTTTGCTCAGAATTTTAGACCTTATGAGGTTGGTTTTAGGAGCGATTATCAGATTATTTTTTGGTAGGCAAATAAGCGGTCGCCGCGTTTGCCGCTCTACTACCAAATATTGGGCGAGTCTTTGAGCTGCCGTGTTTCGTGTCAAAGAATAACAACTGAAGTAGAGTCATTTTACCTACTGTACATTCAGCCAATATTTCTTCTTGTGTTGTCGTAATGACCTAGTGCAAATAAATCTGCAAATCGTACTCCAAAACGATGGAATGCAAAAAATGTTGATGTGTTTAAAATAATTATTGAAATACTTGGAAAACTACTAAGTTTATTCATTTTCATTTGCTAAAATCAAGGCTAAATCGTTATGCAACGGTAGTGTGGAATAATTTTAAATAATTTTAATATTTAACAATAATTTTACACTAAATATTCACAATAGTGATATTGTTGTCGATGTTATCTTTCGCATAACGGAGCATTTGCATTAATTTGGTTAATGTTGGTTTTCTGCAAATCTTAATAACGATTTTAAATTGATATTTCTATTGTTACCCAATCATACCGTAATTGGATTTCAATACAATTTTGCATAGTCTCTCGGATTAATGCCTAGAATATTTTAAGTCTCTAAAAATTTGATCAAAAAATAATCACATTGACAGTCGGTGGAGCAGCAGAACGTAGCAAAAAAGAAATTTTTCCTTTAGTTTTATCTCCAGCATCTTGTAATGCGTCCAAAGACCATTAAAAGAGCATGGTATAGTTGCCTTCAGCGAAGAAAACAAAAAGTTCAGTGAGACCAGTTCCTTAAAACAAACTTTCCCAAGTATTAGATACATTTTAACACTATTTAGGCAATTTGCCTATATACCTACTTCTCTCAATACAACTTTATATGCCCAATCGCTTCGTAGCACCAATTTTGTAATTCCTAGTAACGAAACCAACCAGTCTTCCACAGATGATAAGCGGTGTGCTCGCTCACAATAATTTCCAACGTTTATAGCACCAGAATTTTCGAATTAAAACGTCCTACGAGCTACATTGAGCTCGTCGCTTATCAGTTCTTACGTCTCAAACACCTAATTTCACTAACTACTCTCCCTTTCAATCTGAAAGTATAAAGCTGGCTGTTTTATGGAAGAGGAATACTTGAGCTATAGAATCCACCTAGTCTCTCGCAAGAAGACTCGCTCCTGCCGTGGCGGACCTCGTCCCCAGACATTCTACGCCTGGCTACTCTCTCGCTGCAGCCGTCAGTGTAGACAAAGAATGTTTAATTACCCAGTGTCCACAGATCTCGCGCCTACCGCCTCCGCCGCGCTGACATTGTGTGTCTTCTCGGAACTGGTAATAAGCACATGTTAGGTGTTGTGGGAAGGTTCGGGGGTTAATGAACTTTGATTTCCTTGTCTTTATTATTGCCGACGCATCCTTGTTTTTTTAGATATAGGGTATTGAAAATGCACGAGAAACAGAGAAAGGTACTGGCTTTTTCACCGGGTCTTTCTGTCGTTTGCATACCGTCACCAGGAAGAAGATATCAGAATCTATAATAATAACAGTTAGTATATCTTCATTTAGATAGAAACCCTTGGAGTTCCCTCATAAAGAGTTGTTTATGACGTGATCGTTGTGCGTTTATTATTAATTTATTACCTACTGTCACATACTGAGCTATACATGTCTAGTGTGTATTCTATCGTGTTCGACTCGATTAAGCAATCCTAAAGAACTATCTCGGTATGTTCGGTGAACTTTATGGTCATCTGTGGATATACATTTCTAAAGGTATCAAGTGACCCGCACCTAAACAGACATGTGACAAATTCTCCAACGTCTCAATGGTCAGTGTAGAATGTATTTATAACTTCCTGATCGTCGACAAAACATCGGTAATTGAGCGATCACAACGCGCCCATAACTCGGCCCGAACTATCGAATTACACGCAACCCTATCGTTACCCATTCACGACACTACGTCTTGGCCTTTTGATATTTCGCTTTTGAAAAACGGTACACTACTTCCATCTCGCTCGTACAACGATTTGTTTCTTTGAGAAAGAAAGCGATGGATGTCGGAGTGGTCATGGTATTTGTTGTTTTGAGCAGGTGGATGCGATGACCACCGGTCACTAGGGTTATCATATTACCGAAGATGTATCGATGTGAAATGTATCGATGCTCCGAGCGCATGTCGCGAGTAACACGGTGGTAGCGTGGAAAGTGACCGTTGCCGCGACATCGAGTGATCATTGTCAATCGTGTGAAGCGAATTAATTTGAAATTGTAATCGTTTTGAATTAAACAGGGACGGGAGGTCAGTGCTAAGGGCGAACGGTCACATTTGACGCTGTTCCTGGATACAGTATTTCGGTAGTGCGAGTTGGTTATTGTTGTGTTGTTTTGTAATTAGAATAACTTGACCTAGAATTGAGGACCATAAAAAACAATTATATACTTTAACTTTGGTTTTTTTATTCAGTCTTACGTGTGACCATTATCTCACTTGGTGGTAAACGACGATGCAGTCGATGATTGCCTCCTTGCCTAGAAGATACCTATTCACTAGCACCTTGAAGCAACCCAGGGTGCGGCAAACGGGGCGCACAGACTCAGGCAAGGAATTCCATTACTTAGAGGTAGGTACGCATAATACCTAAATGTAGAAGCAAAACGCTGGGTGCATAAAGGTGGTATTTCAATCAGCCATGAAAGGCCTCGAAGGAAGTTTAGCTGTCCGAAGATGTAAGGGAGATGGGGGAAGGTAGTGTAATTCCAAAGCACACACGCCGAAATGTGTGAGATAAAAAATCGATAAACAAGCGATTCTACTGCGATGTAGTAGACTCTACAGCCGAGCCTCAACCAACGAATCATTGTTTGTGCTTCTTGGCAGGTCTCTCGATTGTCGTCAGCGCCCCAAGCTGGTACTTGGCTGAGCCGCCCCAGAGTTTCTTTTTTAATGGAATTTGGTAACAAGTCGAGCTGGTCGTTTGCCTGATGGTAAGAATAACGCCAGTCCACACCAATCGCAGTGCCATTCAGAACTTTGAAACACAAAAGCCTGTATGGCACTGCAGTCCCCTCGTTACCCTGAGACATTGGTATTAACTCTCATTAGCCCAATAAGTCAGCTGAAATGTGCTCCGTTCGCAAGAAAACAGACACTCCTGGGACTTAGTTGCATTGAATATGACCACATTGGCATTGCGTTCTTTTTGTAGTACATAGACTTGCGTTTGACATTTGTGTGGCGGCCACAGATGTTTCTCCACCGAGACGAGACATCGAAAGTATAAAATAAATTCCGTCCATTTCAACAAAAACACACTCGTTACGAAACTACAGGTTAACGATTAGTGTAATGACGATTAGTCACGTGTTACAAATCTCCCGTGTTTGCTCGCGCCGGACCGTCTATAAATCGACATACAAGCTCACTTTTTACCATCTACGTTACGGACAGCTGAATTATGGTATATTGTTAATTGAGGCTGGTGTCGCAACAGGCGGACCGGCGGCCGGGCTGCCCGGTCGGCCGCGCTGCCCGGTTCGGTCGGCCGGCGATTCGGCGCGCCTGAGATGTCATAAATTTGACTAGAGTCGGCTGGCTCGCAGCGTGATGCCGTATTACATTACGGCCACAATCCGAACCCGGTTAATTGAGCCTCGCCAGATATTTATATTAGGAGAAGTTTATGATCGTTCTACGTATTTGGCAATGATGAGTTCGCTGATTGCGGCATACCCAGTTCGTTTGGTAGCAAGCTGTGTTCGATTGCTGTTTCAAAATTTGGAATGGCTTGTGCATTCTATTCGCACGTACAAAACATTCCAAATTAATTGTATATCATTAATTTTGTCAGGTGGTAGGACACACTCCTCTGTCTGTATCCGTCTGGTTGGGTAACACTTGCTTTGCTCGTGTAATCTGTCACCAATCATTGATGTGGAAGCATTACTATTTTCTGGTTTGATGAGCAAAGTAGTCAGTGAAATTAATGGACTTATGAGACTTAATACTAATGTGTCAGGGTAACTAGTAGGTAGGGCAGTGCCGCGCATTAAAATTCTGAGAGGCACTGCAATTGTTATGGGCTGGCGCTATGCCTACCATCAGTCAAGTGACCCCCTCGTCTCGATATCCAATAGTATAAAAAAGTAGGAAGCAGAAATGAGAGATATCACATCTTTCTCGATTCTACATTTGACATCCTCCAAACTATTGTAATTATGTTAAAGTTCTCTGCAAAATTATTAGAATTGAAACTGCTCGAATAATCAAACGAATATATCTGCGAGTTAAAACAGATTTGAAGGCAGTCAGTGTGCCGCATGTCATATGTAATCGCCGAGTTTACGAAATCGAACCAGTTCTAATTCTAGGACTGGGCCGATAGTAAAATAAACTCGTATTACTGTCTCTCTATTTGGGATTAATGCTATTTACAACGGCTCGTTCGAGAAATATGAGGTAACCGGAATTATTGCGAGAAATATAGGCGAATACACGCCGCTCATGAAGTCCTGGCCAATGACTGTCACAAGCTGGCTGGAACAATCCAGTGAAGGGCATTACGTAGATACGCAATAAATTGTCGATTATATCTGTTTACGTCTGCGCGGGACAAAATTATGGATAGAACGAGAACACTTCATCAAGCAGAGTGTGGGCGCCTTCACACAATCGACATATTTACGCAAATCGTATTCAAAACCGTGTCTCTATCTCTTAATACTGCGTCCGAATTCGGAGCTCGCCTGGAGTCAGTCACAGCGCTCGTTCGCTCGCAACGATCCATAACTTAGAATCAACAGTAGCCAAATGCTGGTTCTAATCCGAGTCGAATCGCTGGATGTATTTCAATAACACCACCGGCCGAGTCGATGCGAGTTTTCGTTTTTTGTGTGGGAACATTTCGTTTTTCAATCACAAGCTAACCTTTTTACGGTGCTGGGTGTACGGCGAGGTGATAAACATCGGAGGTTATGGGCGCGGTCAGCTTTGAACTGAGAGGTTTATCCCGATTGCCTCAGAGTTTGGGCTCTTGGATGGGTTTCGATAGCGCGCCCGGCGTGGGCTCTACCGGGGCTGTAGGTATCAGAGCTCGTCCAATTTGTCCAACGCATTGAAAACATGCAAAAAATACAAGTCTTATACTTTGTGTGCAGGTGTGGAATTCAAGAGTGTCTGTATATTTTTTAATGCGGAACTAATCCAAAAAGCAGTTGTGTAAGCAAGTTCGAAGTCCATCGCTCCACAAAAACAGAAACCAGTAGGCGCGACATATTATGAAGATTTCGAGTTAGATTGACATTTAACTTAAACTATTGCACAACAACCTGCAACGGATAGTGGAACCTTGGCGAGAAACAAACACTGAAGGCGTCGATATAATTATACTTGAATAAATTGTTATTTAATTTACGATAATAATAGGTTTCTGATTAATAATATTACCTTACATGGGAGTGTAAGGTAGATGGCGAGGGGTAGTCGCGAGGGCGCGGTTTCACTTGCATTCTTATGATATATCACAGTACCTTCTGCGTTTTCACAGCTCCGTGGAAGATAAATCAATTATGTTCAAATAAAAACTTTAGCTGAGAATGTTTAAGCACCGAATAAAACATCTATCACCAAGGACCTACATACAGGTCCAACAGCCGCTTCTGATAGCCAGTTCCCATTTTAGGTTTCCCGTATCATCACCATACCACAGCACTTTAAATCGGGTAGATGAGTGGTCAAACGCTAACTTATAAAGAGTGAAAACATTTTGAAACGAAAATATCGAGCAAAAGTAAAAAAATGCCATTCATTTGTTTCAATATTTCATCCCAGTTATGTTTTTTAAAAATCTTCAAGTTGCGTTCATATCTTTGTTACAGTTTAATAAATGTACATAGATATCTATATAAAAAGCGGCTAATCACCCACACTTTGCGCTACAGTCCGCGCCGGACTACTAAATTTCAATATTTAATCAATAGAGTGAGCTGATGTGTTAACATAAATCCTGTTAGCAAAAAGTAAACATTATACATGATCAATAAATTACCATTGATAATGTGTTTACAAGCGGTACGTGTGTTTGCTTGTAAAAACTGATCTGAATGCCAGGAAATAGTACTTCAGTGAAGTGAGATTTGATGTATAGAAGTGTTTTGTTAGTGGGAGGACTAACTCTTCTGCGAGTGTCCATCTGGGTTGTTACCACCGCTTTGTGAGTGAAGTCTGCCGCCAAGCAGTATTGTGCAAGCATTACTGTATTCCGGTTTGATGAGCAGAGTATCCAGTGAAATTACTGGGCTTATGAGACTTAATACCTGATGTCTCAGGGTAACGAGCGCACTGCAGTGCCGCGCAGGTTTTGTGTTTCAATGTTCTGAGTGGCACTGCCATTGTTATGGGCCGGCATTATGCTTCCCATCAGGAAAACGACCAGCTCGTCTCGTTACCAATAACATAAAAAAGGTACTAATTATGCGGAAGGCAGTTCTATAGATGTCTTTATGAATGCTGGTTAGCAATGCCTTGGACTTGTGAGTAGGCACTCTGATCTGTTACAATTTTGTTGATTAATAATCAAGCTTTTAAACATTTTCTTTTTTATGTTATTTGGTAACGAGACGAGCTGGTCGTTTGCCTGATGGTAAGCATAACGCCGGCCCATAACAATTGCAGTGCCACCCAGAACTTTGAAACACAAATGCCTGCGCGGCACTGCAGTGCGCTCGTTACCCTGAGACGTTAGGTATTAAGTCTCATAAGCCCAGTAATTTCACTGGATACTCTGCTCATCAAACCGGAACACAGTAATGCTTGCACAGTACTGCTTGGCGGCAGACTTCACTCACAAAGCGGTGGTAACAACCCAGACGGACACTCGCAGAAGAGTTAGTCCTCCCACTAACATATCATAGTATTAGTGTTAAGACGAGGCTCTCAATATAATTTTCCCACGTTTGCTCCGCCTCCACACCCCGCAACGCGCAACAAGCACTGCCGCGCCGGAGCTCACACCCCGCTAATATTACGCGGCGATAGACCACTGCTAGATCGCCGCGGCCCGAGCCGTTATAGCGTGAGCCGTTCTCGGTTGCGCGCTGGAACGTAGATGTCATAATAGAGTTTCCTTACCCTTGAATACTTTATTATTATAGTATATATTATTTTTTAATTTCAATAATAATGCAATGTTTGATGGTTTACGCTAACGCATATATTCCGCCGTTTTAAATGATGGAGAAAATAATTAGGTAAATCAAATCAATAAAAATTGAAAAGCGGGAACCGACTTCGACGAAAATATCGTGATATATGAAACATCCCCCATTTTCCCACACTTACTGATGGTACTCTATACAAATAAATAAAATTGAAGTGTCTGTTTGTAATATCAAAAAGGACGAATTGACAACCTCCTCCTTTTTTGAAGTCGGTTAAAATTGTACTCATGAGAAAAAGAATTAATGATTAAACGAACTTACCTGTAAGTGAAGTTCTATCGTAATTATTCGAGCTGTTTCGTCCGAAGAGATTACCAATAACTATTAATACACATGTAGTTACACCGTACGGTGACGCCAGTTTGCACTGATAGTTGAGAATAATTTTTTTTTTTATGTGGGTGCTTTATTTTTGTCCTTACACCAACTAGATAAAACGTCATTTAGTTCAGAGTTTTGAGATTTTTGACACTGGGTTATTAGGGTTGGGAGGGTTGGTAATCTCTTCAGACGAAACAGCTCGGATAATTACGATAGAACTTCACTTACAGGTAAGTTCGTTTAATCATTAATTATCCTCGCTGTTTCGTCCTCGAGATTACCAATAACTATTAATACAAATGTAGATTTTGAGAGAAATATATAAGATCCGTTTACTTTGTGAAAAATCTGGTTTTATTGACACAATAGATCAATTATTATAACATTTGTTGAGATTTACCCCAAATAATTATGTTATTGGTAGAGACTACCTGCTAATGATGAAACTTAAAATATATATGCCAAAATCATAATATTGAACAAGTGTTCTTGTAATACTTCTGATATAATTGTTCTTGCAAAAGACATATCACCTTCAGACACAATAGTCTTATTATAGAATTTTCCAAATGTATTGGAACTACCGCTCCAGCCAGCGGTCTTCCTAATCAAATCAAGATTAATACCTAATTTTTTAGCCTTAGATGTAACTTCATGTCTTTAAGAATGTGCTGTAAAAGTTGACACATCTATACCACATTCATCAAGGGTTTTTTTAACCCACCTACTCAAAGTTTGCGAGGTTACTTTATGGTGTGGTCGTTTTAGACTCACGAAGAGGCTACTATGATTTTTTCGTAAGGACTCAGTCGCATTAAGGTATGCTTGCAAAGTTTCGACTGGACATATTTCGGGTTTCTCGCGAAAAAGAGGTAACGATAAAATAGGTTGTGATGAGCCAATACGGGATGTCTTAATGAGATCAGGCATTTTAATTATTATGTGATCAGAGAAACGTTCAATATTATTAATATCAATTTTAGAGAACGTCTGCATTCGATGTGCTGTGACCAGAGCAAAAAGGGTTATTAATTTTTTAGAAAGATTTTCTAGACTTATTGATTCGTTGGGATACCAGTTAATCATATGATTCAGTACTAATGATGTATCCCATGTTAAATTATATTTTGCTAAGGGGGTTCGTAATCGAAATACTCCTTTAAAGAACCATTTGATGCTATCATCAGAGCCAATTTGAGGGCCAAGAATTAATGATAATGCTGATCTACAAGTATTCAGTGTACCGTATTGAGCTCCTGAATCAAAAAGTTGCGTAAGAAAGGCTATCACATTAGAAATAGACGTATCAAGAATGTCGTAATTATTAACTTTACAAAAGTCAAACCACTTTTTTAAGCACGTGTCATACTGTCTGATTGAGTTATCAGATAGAGACGCTATTATTACGTGCACAGACGATTGAGGAATTTGTCTCCTTAGAATGGACGCCCTGATAAGACTCCGGCAACCAGTGTAAGCCGGTGGTGCACTTGACGATTGCTGGAATGAGACAATATAAGACTAACACTAGGGTGAAAATAAATTAATTTTGAAACTAGAAATTTCTTATATAAAGGGAACCACGGCTACGTAGGCCACCAAGGAACTACAACAATACCAACAGCTTTTTCTTTCTTAATTTTACGTAGACTTTTAAGTATCATCGTGAAAGGTGGGAAAGCATAAAAAAAATTGCGACCAAGATACAGTAAAAGCATTTGTAGCGAACGCGTCGGGATCCCTATTCCATGAGATGTATTTGCTGCACTTTTTATTAAGTCTAGTAGCAAATATATCAATTTTAGGTGTTCCAAGTTCATTGACAATTTTATTAAAAGCAAAGCTAGCAAGTTCCCACTCATCAACATCTGGGTGAATTCGTCTAGACTCTGCATCTGCAATCGAATTCTCTGCCAAACTTATGTAATAAGCGAAAACTATTATGCGCCTTAATTCACACCACTGCCATAAGTCTCGTGTAACTTGCGTAAGATGTGGAAATTGTACGCCACCCATACGGTTTATGTACGAAATGGCGGTAGTATTGTCAATCCGAAGCAAAATTTGACAATCAGATAAGTCCTTGGCAAAAACTTTAAGAGCAAGGAATGCTGCTCGTATTTCTAAATAATGAATATGTTTTGCACGTTCTAACTCAGTCCAAGCACCGCTTGCAGTTTCCCTACCACACGCGGCGCCCCACCCAGTAGTTGAAGCATCACTGAAAATTTCCAACGAGTATTCATCATATTTAATGCTATTAACAGGTTTATCTAAAGCCCGAGAGAACCAGTCAAAATCGGGTTGCAGTGTGGTTGGTAAATACATATATCTGTAGTAATTGTCTGGGTCATTTAATAGATTTAAAATTTACATCTTTCAAAACTTTTGGTGTAAGCCCTTTTAAGTACAATATCCGATACAGCTGTTTTAATCTCCGGGTTGAGAAGCGGAGCATCAATAAGAGTACAGTTGCTGGGCGGTAAGTATTTACCCTGCAGGTCTTTGCGAAGTTCTTTTGATAGGCCTGTCGTCACAAAGTGTTGAAGCCGTACTGCGAGATCGGGATTAATTTCTTTACCATACGACGTAGTTATAGACGGGTCATCACCTAGTAACTCGAAAATACCATTGTCAGCGTCTGGTTCTACAGCCAATTCCTCCTCCGGTTCGATAAACGGGGCCGGCACAGCCGGCACACAAGCGCTCGTAGACGGCGTGGGCTCGGCACTTGTTGAAGGGACGGGGTCAGTATTTATAACTGTAGGCGCAGACTCGAAAATTTCCACTTCTTCATTCACAAGAGGATCAATATCGACCGTGGAGTCGTCTGAAATTTTGAGTTATACGAAATAACCGCTGCAATGTGTATTATATGTAGGTAGATATCGAATTATAAGCCATAAAGGTATACAAAATTATTTCTATGACACCTAAAGCCATAGATAAATATGGAGCCGATCTCAAGCAATCTGTTCTTAGAATTGGATAAAAAGATAGGTAGATAACCTATGATACTGTAAGTAGCTGTATTTTTAAAGTTAAAAAATAACTAGCTACATTGCCGCCGCCAGGACGGTGCAGCGCCTACGCGCTGGATGCGCGGTGCGAGCTTAGGCTGTTACGCCGATAATTTGGTATGCTATTAGTTAACGTGATTATATCACCTAACTGTATACATACATAATTAAATTCTGTTACCGTATTGCCAATGATGTGAAGTGATAACACAATAACACTGGCTTATCATGTAACTGCCTACTAATACTAATTTTATTCCAGTAAAGTGTAGGCCACCCTTCCTCGATTGACCTTGTTACCGTATTGTCAGCGAAATGATAATCCTACGAGGATCGTCTAATCATATCACTGACTTATCATGTAACTGTCTGAAGGGACATTCTTTGTATCAAATCATGGAGAACTAACCTTCTTTGTCTGCCAACATTGTGTCGTCGACATTAGGTCCAGAACTTGTAGAAGACGAGGAGACATGCCGCTTCTTACGGCTACGTTTAAGTTTTCTTTCCAGTTTTTTTTAACTTTTTTGCAATGTACTCGTAATTATCGTCTTTCGAGTGTTTCCGTTTACCCATTTTTTACCTGGAAAACTGACTAATGCTGAAAAATGTACTAACTGGCGGAGCACTGCACTGTGAATGAAGTTTTATCTAGTTGGAGTAAGGAGGAAAATAAAGTACCCAAATAAAAATAATAATAATTGTAATATTCTCAACTATCAGTGCAAACTGGCGTCACCGTACGGTGTAACTACATGTGTATTAATAGTTATTGGTAATCTCGAGGACGAAGCAGCGAGGATAATCTCTATCGGTTGACTATTTTATTACGAGAGAAATCGAGAAACATCAAACAAATACGAAAAACTATGAAATGAGAACCTCCTCCTTTTTGCAGTCGGGTAAAAATTGTACTCATGAGAAAAAGAATCTCTATCGATTGACAATTTTATTAGGAGAGAAATCGAGTAACAACAAAAAAATACGAAAAACGATGTATTGAGAACCTCCTCCTTTTTTGCAGTCGGGTAAAAATTGTACTCATGAGAAAAATAATCTCTATCGATTGACAATTTTATCAGGGGAGAAATCGAGTAACATCAAAAAAATAGAAAAAAGGACGAATTGACAACCTCCTCCTTTTTTGAAGTCGGTTAAAATTGTACTCATGAGAAAAAGAATCTCTATCGGTTGACTATTTTATTAGGAGAGAAATCGAGAAACATCAAAAAAATACGAAAAACTATGAATTGAGAACCTCCTCCTTTTTTGCAGTCGGGTAAAAATTGTACTCATGAGAAAAATAATCTCTATCGATTGACAATTTTATCAGGGGAGAAATCGAGTAACATCATAAAAATAGGAAAAAAGGACGAATTGACAACCTCCTCCTTTTTTGAAGTCGGTTAAAATTGTACTCATGAGAAAAAGAATCTCCATCGGTTGACTATTTTATTACGAGAGAGATCGAGTAACATAAAAAAAATAGGAAAAAGGACGAATTGTCAATCTCCTCCTTTTTTGAAGTCGGGTAAATATTTTACCATGAGTAAAAGAATCTCTATCGTTTGACAATTTTTAGGACAGAAATCGAGTATCATCAAAAAACAAATACGAAAAACGGACGAATTGTGAACCTCATCCTTTTTTGAAGTCGGATAAAAATTGCCAGGAATATGACTGGGTAATAGGTATATATGCCAAGAAAAATAATCAGACCATAACTCCGAGTAATTACATCTTTGCTTCTCTCATTTTTCTTGCACAATCTACCAAACGGTTCTCTCTTTTGCGAACATATAATTTCTTATTGTCCTTGTTCCCTATTGTAATATCGAAAGTTGCATGCTCGCTTGTGACAAAAACAATCACAGGTCCACCCGCATCGGCGCACGGCGCTATACTGAGGACTGCTCGCTTCGGATAACTATTATAACGCGAGGTGCCAGCGTAATAAGGTCGAATTTAGTGTGCACTGTTTGAACACACTTTAACTCAGAACTAAATGACGTAAGTCTCAAATCTAATTTATTTTATTAACAGGTTAATAATTTTTCTAGGTAAATTTTGTCTTCGTCAGTAGATAGTACAATATATTTTCTTGGTGTGAGTAATTATTTTGAAAATAAAATTTAAGCCGTTGAGTAAAAAAGTGTATTTTACACTGAAAAAAGCATAATTTTTGATAAGAAAATGTATCGAATGAAAATGTATCAATCGTGTTTTTGTCTTCAATCATAGAGAGATAAAGGTCTCATAAAACATACATGTTAGTTTCAAGTTGATCACGTATGTGGTTGACCCAGCATCTTGGTGGAAAAACCCTGAAATATCTGGAGTAGCCCCTTAATGCATGGAAAGTTACGGCGCGTGGAGTTGTGAACCTTGTGTTTTTATCGATTGTTAATTTACGTTTGGCCGTCAATTTGCTTGTCTCAAATTTCAAGTTTAGAGGTTTTTAAATTACCCACCGATCATTATAGATTGCAGGCTTAAATGCTACTTCACATTTGAGCTTTAGGTGAAGGAAAACGATATGGTGGTAGGACATTTTATAGAGCTAGCTTGTAATAGATAGCTACTCACTGGTCTCAAGATAAAAATTTGTCACCAAGTACCTACCGGTGTGTTCCGGCCACTGGAATCCGGTTTCAGATCCAGGTTCCGTCAGTTCTAATTATAGGTCCAGCGTATTTTTTTAATTTAGTTTAGCTATGTTCTCCAGGGTTCGCATCACCTTCCTTTTGATAGTTAAATTATTTTTTACAGCCCGCTTGCGCTAGACCAAGCTATTGCTAACACGGGAATAAATTAAAATTGTGTCTTGCGTCATTAGGTTATTTTTAAATCTGGCTTTTGTCACCAGTGGGCCTAAGATATAACAAAAGTATAAACACTGTTTTAAATTGTTCCCGTTACAATGTATGAATTAACAAAAGTACCTATACTCCGAAGGCCTCACTAAAATGACATACACATATAATTTCATATAAATACTTTTTCTCAGCTATTATTAGCGTATTCATCACCTTCCACTATGTAGTAGTAGCTTTCCCCAGACGGGAAAGCGGTCAAAACTGAACTACCAAGAGGAAAAATAAATATTTTTGAACAAAGTCAGCTTATGGTCATAGCCTGAATAGCATATCCGCGCCATACATTTGTCAAACTCATCAGAAAGATGTTACGTCCACCCAGTGGAAGTCATATTGCATCATTCACTGTTTTGTATGGAGACGTTGACCGTTTCATACATTATGGAGTTATTGAAATCGCCGAGCTTGCATTGTTGATAAAAATGCTGTTCAGCTATGTGAGCGATTCGTCCACCGGTAACTGGGGACTTACTCCGTAAATCTAACGTCGAAGCTTGGGTTGACGGATCGGCATTTTCCTACTATGAAAGACGAAATGTCAAGTACAAAAATCGAATTGAACGTTGGATCCGAAACACTTTCAGAGTAGGAAAGCTACGATCCGTCAGCCGAAGGTTCGACGTTCGATTTTCGGAGTAAGGCCCCTGGACGGGATGACAGACGCAGGAAAGGACGTATACTATAGTTTTTAGAAATTAAATAGAGCCTTCCGCTGGCCATTATGTCCACTTGAATACAAGTGAGGTATATTCTGGGAGTCATCTTTACCAGGTGGTTGGAATGATTCTTCTGCTAGAGTCCGTTCGGTGACTACCACCTCTTTGTTCAGGTAGTCCGTGGCTAAACAGTAATGTTCAAAGATTCCTGTATTTCAGTTTGATGAGCAAAGCAGTCAGTGAAATTACTGGGGTTATGAAACTTGATGTCTAATGTCTCAGGCTTAGATTATTTCTCATGTAACGAGCGCAGTGCAGAGCAGGGCAGGCATTTGTATTGCAAACTTCTGTGTGGCAATGCCACTGTTATTGGTTGGCATTACGGTTAGTATCAGCCAAACGACCCGGTCGTCTCTATATTCAAAAGTCTAAAAAAAGCCTTCAAACAATTTTGTTACAACGTCGAGCATAACATAGAATAGAAATCATCATGAGCAAGCTAAAAGTAGGTCTCCAACTCTCCATATTTCAGTCTCTCTCAGTATTTTATAAATCAAGTTACGAGTTACATTGAAAATGTGAATTAGCTTTAGTTTTTATGTAGAAGCTACTTCATAGGTAAAGGCATTCTGGCCGTTAAAAAAAAATAATTAACTATCTTATTTTGTGTTATTGAGATGAGAGGTTTCACAATCCATTTACTAATGGAGGAGTTTAATTATTGAAGAATGGATCAAAAACCCTAAGGTCGATAAGCCTTATTACCGGCGTGTTTTTGCTGAGCAACCTAACAATGCACATCCGCCGATCAGCGCCGAGCACGCATGGCAGGTTCTCATATCCTCTCATAGTTCAAGAGATGACCTGCATGTTGCTCTGATTAAGATACCTACCTCGTGATAGACTGGATAATAGATGATATTAGAAGGCTCTTCTGAAGCCATTCTTTAAGTTTGCACGCCTACTAGATAAAAGATGCTGACTTTATATGACATATTTTTTATCTTGTTTAGTATTGGATAGATAGTATTTAGTACTTCCACACTTCTTAATTCAAGAGACTTTGCTACTTGAATTATTTTTTATGAAAATTAGAAATTTTAATGAGGAAGAAATTGATATTTGTATTCATTAAAGACTGATTGTTAGTAAAGAATGAAATTTATGTCAAATTAAATTGAGCTATAAGACCGCCCATTGTGACAGTTTGTAATGGTTATACTTTTAAATATTCCTTGTACTGTAGTGTTTCAATAAAGAGCTTATCTATTTTCTGGTATAATAGTACTTCCTAGCCGTTAAGTGTCTTCAAATGTGACTAAAATGAGCCTTTGCACTTTCTACAGTTTGCAAAATAGAAACTGTACATGAGTTGACGCGCGTCACGCGTTAGGCGAGTAGCTGCGGCGCGTCGGTTTCACCGCTGCGCGACGCACCGGTGACTTTTGACTTTCGTCGTGTGTTCGAGCTTCATAATATAATTGTGCCCGAACAAAATCCGGCCGAGTATTACCATACAATGGGCCGTCGGTTCCGTCGCGCCCGCCGGGTCGTAGGGGCAAAAAAACACTACCACTTGCCCGCGTTCACGTCACAACGTCTCAAAGAGTAGGCATCGCCGATCGAATACCTACCGTAAGGGCGATCAGTACGCCACACTGTGCGCCGGCGCCGCGCGCGCGTTGCGCCGTCGTCGCCGGCCGCGGGGGCTGGCAGGCGTCCATCCGAGGCAGCCCATCATGAGCTCGTCGACTGTTTGACGAGTGACAAGTCTAAAAAACGTGAATGTAAGTTACCTACTGGGAACGAGTCGCGATACACTCAGTTTTGAGTTATTGCCGGGACTGCGCGGTTTTTGCCCGCGCTGGAGACACTCTGATGGATGCGTTTTGTTTACTTTGCTGTCGCGGTGTGCTGCTCGCTCGTGACGTTGTTTTCTTGTTCGGAGGAATTTCCTGCGGGCCGCGATTCGACGCAACGATATGTAATTGATTCTCATTACGGTGTTTCGGTTGCCAGTTTTTACGGAATTTCACATTTTCCTCTCTTCTTCTTTGAAATTTTGAAGAAACGATCTACTCAATTGTTAGTTGAATAGACAGCGATCCCGAGCGGTCTAGAGTAGTGTAGAGTAGTGTAGAGACTGCGGCGACACTTTCTACGGCGCTACGAGTCGCATAATCAACAAGCGTGGAGCGGCGCGGTGGTGGTGGCGGTGGCAGTGGCAGTGGCGGTGGCGGTGGCGGAGGCGGCCCGCGGCGCATATCCGGGTGACGACTCAGCTTGTTTGTTCACAAGGTTGGCTGACCTCGACAACATATCAAATATTTTATAAATTGGTAAAACGAAAAATGAGATTTATGTCACATTCTAATCTTCACCACAAACAAGTCTTAAAACTTATAAATCTTGTGGCACAGCTGGCTCAGAATGTATGGGACGGGTACTGCCTGTGATTCTTTAAAAACTGAGATTCACATAAAATTCTAACCTGTAAATAAAGAAAAGCAACTGCAACACAGTTTACTAGAGTATAAGAGAGACTAGGTAAATACGAGTATCTTATTTTTATGACATTCGATCACTTTGACCACCCTAAGAGCATAAAAAGATTTATATCAAAATAGCACTGTAGAAAATTTCGTAGAAAACATCAGTGGAATTTTCTTTCACAACTTTTATATACTATCTGATAACGTGACGAGCTGGTCGTTTGCCTGATAGTAAGCATAACGCCGGCCCATAACAATTGCAGTGCCACCCAGAACTCTGAAATACAAAGGCCTGCGCGGCACTGCATTGCGCTCGTTACCCTGAGACATAAGGTATTAAGTCTCATAAGCCCAGTAACGTCACTGGCTACTTTGCTCATTAAACCGGATTTTCCTGCCGCCATCAATTTCCCTACATTCAATAACATCAAGGCGTTAGATATTTATATTAGTAAGCCTGGTCCTTGTATGTGTGCACAAGCCCGGTAGCTAGATATAGCTGTGATTACTTACGCGGAGGCGACGTGACCGGCCTGCCGATGTGTGACGCGGCGGAAGCGCGCACATGCCTGCCTCACTCATCAACACTAAGGACAAAGGCGCTTGAAGCTGAGACTGCACTTGGAATGGGTTCAGCTTGGTGGTGGGGCATTTTCTAGCGCTCGCTTGGCTAGTTACCACCCTAGCAAGCAAATCTATCGAAGCACCTATCGATGTGTTTCGTCAGCACTTGACTGGTTTTAGCATATTCACCATCATCGACCACATTGTCACTCATAAGTGGTCAATTGGTAACCATTGAGTTAAAAACAAGATGTGAGCGTCTCTTGACATGTTTTTGTAAACGATAACTTATTTAGGTTAGCACAGGTTAAAGTTGAAATAAGACATTTCTACGCAAAACTCCGCATTTTGCAAACAAGACTCGCAGCTGATTTATAGCTCGTCTATTAGTTAGATATTAAGTACATTATTATGTTAATTTGGCAATTTGTTAACTAAAGAATCCACTTTACGATATAGATTCTAATAAACAGATACAGCCGGGCCACAAATCTGTCGCAACATAATACCGTGAAGGCCAATATTATCATTTTAACTATAATATGTTGAATCTAAGAATTATTAATTAAGAATAGCAGTATACATACATTTATTAAGTAATATATATTATAGTAGTGGTACGGTCTGTCCGAACACCCTCTCGGTGAGTTATGAGTTTGGTTTGTTTGAGGTTAATATGCCGTTCGTGATATCCATCGTAAAACGAAAGTCGGTTTCGTACTTAAACAGTGAATTTCATAGGTCTTTAATGTTTTATTGACCTTAACTAATGGTGGAGCTATTTCTGGGGTATCGTAAATAAGGTATGCTATCGCGAACTTAAAGTAAACTGAGCGTGACTCGAGACGTACTAGTTCGTAGCGAGAGTTCATCTTGTTTTAGAACCAAAACTATGTTACCTGTACCTCAAACCACAAATCATAAACTCCCAGACAACCTAAACATTTTTGATTTATTTTGTTTAGTCTCCAATTCATAAACTAACCGGATAACTGTCGCAAAGTGCACACAGAAAGCGAATTCTATCTAGGACATGCTGGTCCCTGGTGAGGTTTACTTTAAACGGTTTATGAACGGGTAACCCACTCATAACTTTTATATGTCACTGCGGGGAGAGATGAAGTACGTATCAAAACGGAACCCTAAGTAGCAAAAAAAATAAAGTACGGTCGACCTAATCTAAGTAATTACTTGTTCGCCAACTCGTAAACCTCTAAATCATGCATACCTGAAACTCAATAAGACTTATGTAAAGTCCATGAGTCAAACGCAATAAGGCATTTTATTTTCATACCTGAGTGTTGCATGGTAGTAGGTAGGGCATGTCTATTGCTATATGTCTATTGCTCGCGTGCCTAGCTGCCGCCATCGACTTGAAGATCTGTCGCCAAGCATCTATCAACTTGTTCGAGCTGCACTTTAGAGCCAGTCTTAATCTAGGTTCTTAATCTAGGTCCAGCGCATCCTCCATGTTGACCAAAAAAAGTGGCCAAACGCTAACCTATTAATTGATAAAATAAACTTTAGATTGTCCTCTAAGAGACAGATTTTATATGTAATCCGTGGCAATCAATGAATCAATCTGAAAGTTGCCATAACATTCACCGGAAGCTCTTGAAATAACTCCGTATCCACAAACAGTCCCAAAAACATTGCTCAGCAGTCTGGAGGCTCCGCAGCTATCGACCGGCATGCGTGCTGGTTAGTATGCGGGCCACGGCGGCTCCGCTCCCGACCGGCAAGATGCTCTATTTGGCACCCCCGTATATAGACGACCGGACGTCTGGCGACGGTGGCTGGTGTCCACGTCTACGTGATGATGGCACATCCCAAACTGACAGCGCTGGCCTTATTCAGTGATGCCTTCATTACCTCATGACTAATTATAAGGTAACGTGTAATTTGAAGGCGCGTAGGTGGTCACTTTCACATGATAACTGTTATTAATCTTCATTATGAGACGCGGTGACCTGACCTGCTAGTTTTGGGTGTTCACATTGATAATACTATGTTAATGTTGTGTTGAGATCGTGAATTAATGGGTTTGTAGGCTATCATTAGGTCATCTATCGTCGTGTTCGCAAGACCTACTTATTAATTGAGAGCTAGGAATTTAGGCCGGATTTGGTAGATTTCTAGATTACCTACCTAGATTTTTTTTACAAAAGAAATAAATGTTTTATGCCCAATTTGTATAATAACTCGTTTTAAATAATCATTCAACAACAGCTCATTTTGCTATCAGAAATTGCTAATGGGAATTATGTACTTCGTGTTTATTTTTTAACTGACTTCCAAAAAGGAGAAGGTTATCAATTCGGTGGGTATTTTTTTATGTTTGTTACCTCAGATCTCTGTCATTTAAAAACCAATTTGGAAAATTATTTTTTATTTGAAAGTATATACTTACTTTCAGATTGGTCCCATAGAAATTCATCAAAATCGGTTCTGTAGTTTGTCACTGAAGTCGGTTTGTCGCTTTTTTAAAGCAACTTTTTCTATAACCCTTTTTTCTAAATTGTAACTAAAAAAGTTAGTAAATGTTTTTAGATCGTTGAACAAAGACTTATACCAATATATTCATTTCTAGTTTAGTACTGTACTTATACTCTTAATGACATAAGACAGAAAAAAACTATTTGTTTCCACTATTTTTAATTTCTACTCATAATCATCGGAATCTACTTGTTATTCTCCGATGCAACACCACGCAAGTCCATCATCATTGAAAATAAACCCGAGATACTCGCAAGTAGAGCAACCCGTGTGGCGTGTCACTGCAAACAGGAGGAAAGCATTTCCCTGACATGGTTCCGCAAGGTCGACGGCCGCGCCACGGTCGCCGCGCGGATGCCTCTGAAACGACGCCCGTCGTTCCTGTGACTCCGCTGTACATGAGTCCACCCTTACATCTTAATGGAGTAACACCTTCTCAATTTCTGAGGTGAAACGCCTCTGGAAGGAGTGAGAGTAGGTTTTGTTTTTTTTTTTTTTTTTTAATGTTAATTGGTAACGAGACGAGCTGGTCGTTTGCCTGATGGTAAGCATAACGCCGGCCCATTACAATTGCAGTGCCACCCAGAACTTTGAAACACAAAGGCCTGCGCGGCACTGCAGTACGCTCGTTACCCTGAGACATTAGGTATTAAGTCTCACAAGCCCAGTAATTTCACTGGATACTCTGCTCATCAAACCGGAACACAGTAATGCTTGCACACTACTGCTTGGCGGCAGACTTCACGAGCAAAGCGGTGGTAACAACCCAGACGGACACTCGCAGAAGAGTTAGTCCTACCACTAACAATTTTAGTTTTAGATTTGTAGTGAAATGGCTCGCGAGATGACATTTACTGCTTCCTTTAAGTGCCATTGCAAACGATATTGAGGAAACATGCATAATTGCAAATTTTATACAATGTATTTCCTCAACTTAAGTAACCAAAACTAAACTATAGTTGTACGGAATGATCCGAAACTGTTCTACCAAATTGTTGTCCGAAACAATCAATAGATATAAAATCAGTCCTCCAGCAGTAATCCAGCAGTCCAAGAAGGATTTGCTGTATAGTTACGAGACGTGAAACAAATCACTTTTCTTTTATAGATGCAGTTGTCGAATGGGCTAGAGTCAATAACTTGCAGTTCAACGTATCTAAGTGCAAGATAGTCACATTTTCCAGATCACCTTTACCAGTTATTTATGGATATACGTTGGAGCAGGATGTTTTAGAGAGAGTAGGATCTATTCGTGACTTAGGTATTATAATGGACAGTGCTCTTAATTTTGGTGAACACATTACGACCATATGCAAGAAAGCCAACAGAACAATGGGGTTTATTACTCGAACTGCTGCCCAGTTTCGAGATATGAACATTCCCATTATGTTGTACCATGCATATGTTCGTAGTTCACTTGAATTCGGTTCAATAGTTTGGGATCCTAAAACCAAGACGTCTACTATCATGTTAGAGAGAGAGTGCAGAGGAAATTCGCAAGGTACCTCTATAAAAGAACCTACGGATATTACCCCTTTCTTTTCCCTTCATTATTTGTCTCGGGAATGGTAGGTCTTGAGACTTTAGAACTTAGGCGTAAGCTCTCACTGGTCTTGCACTACTGTATGCTGATGCGTAATAAAGTTGACAACCCCTCTGTGCTGGGCGGCGTAAGCTACTATGTGCCACAGAACTACGTCCGCACTGGCCAACGTCGCCAGCATCAGCTGTTAGCGATCCCACCCATGTTGCATACGTGGCACGCACGTAACGCACCAACAGCGAGGGCAGTTGCACTAATTAACCGTTTTCTGAATGAGGTCCAAGATGTCGATATACACACTGACCCCATTTGCCGTATAACTACTTATCTTTTATTTTATTTAAGTTCTGTGTAGTAAATCTGTATTTATATATCATTGTGAATGTTTTGGCTGATGTAGCTGTAAGTTTGCAATTGATTGATTGTTTAATAAATAAATAAATAAATAAATAAATAGAGAGACAGTTTTGAGGCTGACCTAGGCTGTCACTTTACTAAAAAACAAATGCTGACGCTTGCATCTTGACACCACCAGGGCCCTATTTAATAAAGCTGACAATTCGACATATATGTCAAAAAATGACATAATTGTAGAATTGTCGCGCTTAGGCTGTTTAATAAAAGTGACAAATATGTCAAAAATCGACCGGTTGAAATCTTGACATATTTGTCATCTAAAAACGCGTTTAAATAAAACTCGACATATGTCAAAAAACCACAGTCTTTAATCTGACAATAAGAAAATTGTCGTGACAAATTTGTAAATTTTCCACCATGACAATTTTGTAAGTTTTATTAAACAGAAAAACTGTCGAATTGTCACTTATTGACATATGTCGGACTTGTCGGATTGTCAGCTTTATTAAATAGGGCCCAGGTGTCACGTTGTGATATCAATAGACTCACTTGATACTATTCGTGTACGTGTTCGATCTCAGAAATAAGACAGATTATGCATAGAAAAATAGTGGTTCCATTGATAAAGGGAACCCTATTTAAGGATCTGACCGTGTGTTATCGTTAGGAGTAAAACAATAAAAGGACTACCTACTGTTATGATTGAACTGAAACAACTTTCCATCCAAGTGTCTGTTCGCCAGTTCGTCAATACTAATTACTGACGAACTAATTACGTCGTAAGGTGCGAGTGCTGTGCAGTAGGAATGCAAAGGGCGATGCGGGCGCGGCGTGCTTTATGGTAATCGGCGCCGGTCGGCGGGCGCTATCGACCAGGATGCGGCTGATCGTTGCCAAGGACCGCTGACGGCGCGTCATGCAGGAAATCAGGTGCCAATATATTTCCTACTAGCTGCTGCCCCGCGGTTTCACCCGCGTGGATATTTTGGATTACACGGTTTTTATTTTTTCCGCGGAACCCTAATTATTTTTCTAAAATTAAAGTAACCTATGTTACTCCTTGTAACATCAGCTATCTGCCAGTGAAAGTCCCGTCAAAATCGGTCCAGCCGTTTCGGAGATTACCCGGAACAAACAGACAGACAGACAGACAAAAATGTTAAAAATGGTTGTTTTGGTATATGTACCGTATATACTTTCATAGGCATTTAGTAAAAAGCTGTTATTTTGATATTACAAACAGCCACTTCAATTTTATTTATCTGTATGGATTTTTAACCGACTTCCAAAAACGGAGGAGGTTCTCAATTCAAGGGCCGGGCCACATGTCTCGAAGATAACTATATGCTAGGAAGAGATAGAACAGCTCATGGTATAAAATTTAGGGTATATACAAAATAAGGAATTAGGTAAGGTTTATGCTTTAAACTAGATCATTAGCTATCTTCTGTTCTAGGTGTAGAATACTGCAGGTACTCTTGTGTTGGTCTCAGGACACACTGTGGTCCAAAACACCTATAGATGTGGGTACAGATAGTTTGTTTTGTGTATAAAGCTTGGAAGGGGAACCGAACACGCAACTCCCGTATGACGTGCCAACCTTTCCAACATGAAAAAAATAGTTAAGTTTTGCAGAAGCTCAGATACTCTTTGAATAAGTTTCTAACGTACGGATTATTCGCTGATCCAACTCCAGAAATCAACCAATAATTAATATAATATTCAACAATTAATCATTTACAATATATGAAAAACATATGCGTGATTATACAAATAAATTTGATTGTACTTGATCAATATTCAAATTTAAAATGATTAGTAGTGATCTGTCAGATATTAAAATATTAATAATGATTAATAAATAAATAAACACTGGACTCAACACCTAGCCAGTAGCATCTAGTTTGTATTATATAATTCGAAAATAAAATATTATGGGTTCTGGTCGCTGACAGATTCTTATCAAAGAAGTCAGAAGCTCGGAGCAACGTTAAGAATTTTGAACCGATGATGGCTCTGTGGTGGTGACATCAGCCACCGGTCTGTCGGTTGAAGGTTCGAATCTTACAAAGAGCTTGAACTTTTGGTGAACGAAAACATACTGACGGTATCGTAGCGTGGTGTTGCGGCATTTTCAAGTGCTCGGCTGGCCTAGCTACCATGCTCGAGTTGAAAATGTGTCAGAAAGCATCTGTATATTGGTGTGCATATTGGTGTGTTCCAGCAGCTGCATTTCAGACCCAAATATAATCTAGGTCTAACATATTTAGCAACTTCGCTCACCTTTGTAAAATGCTCAGCTATCAAGCACAGCAAAAAGACAGACTTTCTGAGTGAGTCACCTGGTACACTTGCCATGCGTACTAGAATAACTCTTTCCTTCCCTTATTACCTCACTCGGTCCTAAAGATTAACGACTATAATTAAAGGTATTAAAAATATCACATGTACATGTGACGCTAGAAAATAGCGGAAAACTATTCCGAGGCGCGCATGCGGGCTGGTAATTGCGACACCGCATAGCTTCCATACAAACTGTTATCTAATCTTTGGCAGTACGTAGCTTGTGCACAAACTGTCAGTTACAAGCTTTGTCTGTGCCATTGCATAGTTTGTTCAGAAACTACGAAGTAATGTGTGGACTGTGCGCTTGCTGCAAAATGTGAATCTAAATAATAAAATGAAGCTTCTGTTCGTCCATCTCGTCGTGAACACCTGGTACTGCTGCTCTGTCAGAGACGGTGTTCTAGTCTGTAATACTTCTTCCGTATAATATTCTTTGTTTAGAGTACCAGCCAGTTTTACTTTGACCGACTGTACTCTCGACGTCCCGTCTATTATTTTGTTTTGTTTGATATCAAATAAATATAAGTAATGTTTCTTAGGATTTTTTCCAGCTTTAAACTACTCAAACTCCAAAAAACAAAGCAGCTGCTGTGTTCGCTGTTGAAGAAAACACCCATGAGTAACACAACTGCGCTCTCACACTAATAAATTAATAATTTTGTGATTAATAGTTACAAATAAACGTTAGTGTCAAGACAATGCCAATAACCAGTTAAAAAGGAATTAATCTAAATAATTTAAGTCATATTTAACAACCAAATGAGGTCGATATGAAAAACAAGGGAATGGAGACACCTCATTATCACGAGCATTGAGGTCGGAATACATTTGCGAAATCGGTAATTAAGTCAAACTAAATAGTAAGGTAACTTCTAAAATCACGGCCGAGCGACTCGCAGTGTTGCCACTTGCCGGGTCGGTCGGGGCTGGCGCCTGGTTGATAGAGGACGGCCTTGCTCGCGCAGCTAGCAACAATAGCCTCAAGCATAACCTAGCTAGCGGGTGATGATACTAGAGCAGGATTATGTGGATGTTAGTGGCTAAAATTAAATTAAAAAATTTGAACGATGATGGTAGTGGTCACCTGTCAACCCGTACGCCGAAGTTTCGGATATTAGTTTAGCAACAATCTCATCTGAAGGCCTAGACCGAGAAGTATCAAGAAGCTTAGGTAAAAACACCTGGCGCGGCTTGATTGCACGAGACGTTAGGATTGTTCCGGGGTGAAAACACCGACCCCCCGACTACCAGATTCCTAAAATAAATTAAAAAGACCTACCCGTGGTAACGGGTTGAGTACAAGCTGAGGTAAGAGGGAAAACGACGTCCTGAAACCTCCTCCTCACGCTCCTCATGACATGAGAAGAAGTCCGACTCAATTGCTGAATACGCTACATGTAGACTAGACTGGCCTATCAATAGATGTATTCTTATCCTGGCCACGTGCCTGTACGAGAAGTAAGGATCGATCTATAGCTGTTCAAGCGCAGGTGCTGGAACACACAGATAGATGCTAGGAGACAGAACTTCTTCTTAGTAGTTAGTGGTGTATAGTGTAAATCGGCAGTAAAGTATTTTCGAGTGCTTGCCTTCGCTAGCAGGGTGATAGATTTATTTATTTATATATTTACTTTAATTAAAATGGCATGCTATACCAATTACAATAATTAAAGAATAGTACATGAAGAAAATTTAAAAACATTTAACAAAAACAAACAAAAATATATCAATCAATTGTAACAGAAAAAAAAAGAATTACAATAAATTATAAATGCCAATTACCTACTCAAAATACATAATTAATAGATATTACACATACTTTGGAACACATAATAATTAACTTAGAAACTAAACACAGCTACTCACACATACATCCAAGTATCTATAGATCTATAGATATCACGTAGTAACGTCAAACTAAAACCTACCTATAATTCTGGAAGCCTTTATCTTTTCTTATATGGTACAGTCTTAGTATTCTATTCTTTTTACACATGACTTTTTTTACAAATACCATTCTAAATAATTAAAAATATAAATAAAATTACCGTAGCGGTTTTAAAATTGTAAAAATATAGAAAAAGATTGAAGTGAAGAAAGTTTTGTTATTGAACACAGCGCGAAGTAATAAACATAACTGGGATGTCACCGACGTTGAATAAATCGGTATACATCTCCAAATCTCGAGATTAAGTTGGAAAATTACGACCACATAGTTGTAGAAACTAAATAGTCGCAGTAAATTTAAATATTGATGGTTCGCTACATCGGCTAACGAGCCAGATCTCTAAAGAGGCAATATCAGTATATCACGGCCTCATCCGCGTCGCGGACGCGCTCAATGAAAACTTTAAAAAGTGAGCAGCGGAGGTACGGAGTCGACACACGCCAAAATATTTTTGGGTTTCTCAAGTTATTTTAGTTTAGTCAAAAATATTACGATTTCATACAAATTTTAACATAGAGTTGGCATGTTCACACTTGAATATTATGTTAAATTGATACTGGCCGTTTCTACAGTTGAATATAATAGTAGCGTTGCACTTAAGATATTTTTAGGAAATGCATGTGCACTGAAACAGATTATCTGTCTATTTATTACCAAACAGTCCTGTCAAAATGTCAATATTCAATGCAAAAACTGTACTAAATCCATAATACAAACGGCATAAAGTACAACGCATGGCCGAAGAATAGTAACTCTACAAGCATCGCTAGAGAGCGCACAATAGAAACGTGCGTATTTCTTGCGAGAATGATATCTAGTTAGCAGTATATGGTAATAGCAAGTGCTTGTGCATGATAAAAGCCAGCTTTTTTTCCATCTATAAAAGGAATAGTGAGCATAAAAATATCTATAACTGCGTACACAATCAACCGGATCGTTCCGCGCCATTGACAGCGGCCATTATTTCGTCTTGCGCGTTATTTTACGACTAGCAATGTGTTGGTATCCGAGTTCTTGCTGCTTAAGGTGTGTCTACACCACACGAGCTTGTACCGTCTAACACAGAAAGCCAAGAACGGCGATCACGCTATTATCATCAGTTGGGCAGTTAGTTCTGTCATAAAAGTGGTAGCGGTTCATTTTTAACCTCTTCGGGTGTCACCTTCAACCTTTGCCACTCCGTTTTTTGTATTTTGTGGCTATTGTTAACTAGGTAAATTGCATGAAGGTCGCGGATAAAAAAGGCAGAACAGTATTCACAAGCCGTCGTCGGTTGCGTGCGGCACGGAGCGTCCAGCGCAGTGTGTCCTGCACCTTACCGCCACATTTTTTCCTCGCACGCCACTCCACCGCCTCTGTAACCCACAAAAACGTGTTCCACTCATTATGAAACACGAGACTATGATATTCGGAGTCGCCTTGCCGCGCGACAAACTGTTGCGCAGTCGACAACACCAATAAATATACGCTTTACTGTTATCTACAACCTTCAGCTAGGAGCCGCGTCGGACCGGTATCGAAGCGAAACTATTCTAATAGAAAAAACTAAAACCAGTCCAAATTAAAGATAAGATTGTGGAAAATGTGGCTTTATAGGCGGCGGAGTTGAGGCGTAGGATGGAACTAGTGACGGGCGTCGCCATTGGTGCGGGGCTTCGAGTCCTGCGAAACGTCTCAAATACCTATCTCTTGGGCTACGAGTAATTATTTTGCAGTAATATAAGGGGCGATTGATGTATGTAGTTGGAAATTATATTTGCAATCGTAAATACATATTTATGTGCTAAACATGCAGCGTGTGGTTTATGAAGATAAGAAGTAAAGAAGTAGGATAGTTGCTATAATCACTGTATCAAGTTCTTACAAAGTAACAAGCTTCGGTACAAATTCGTGATACTGGAACTCAACATCAATACCCAAATAGAATAATAAAATGAGCGCGCGTGGGCGACAGACCATACCTGTCTATAATTGCAACCCGATCAGACAAAGTGGAGACAATGGCAGACACCGTGTGAAAGATCCGATCATCTTCTGACAGCTGCAATTTGTCGTGATATATCGATTCCATTCTATTATATTGTAAATGATCGATTCGACTCGTTAAGGCCGGCTACCTCTGCTCTCGATTACCTATTATCATACATTTTAATATTATTATGTTTTACGACTGGGGCTTAAGATCTGTTTGTTTGTTTTACAGGTTTATTGTTCGCTTTATAGCATACGTATTCATCATTGTGAACAATTTGTGTGAATGTATTAATTAATGTGTTGATTTTAAACATCCAAGGACGCGTCGACATTTGCATATTGATAATAGGTTCTCGCTTAGCGTTGGAACTGCTTTTTTTAAAGTTCGAATCGTAAATTAACGTAAATTTAAAACAAAACGTATAAATTGATTTAAATTGAATCAGACAGATCTAACGATTTATGATCAGCCTTCGCTGTCTTTAGACAAACATATACAAATACTCTAACTATAAGAATAACTGCGATGCATTAAGAATCAAAAGTATTTAATAACGAATTGAGACTAATAGAGAGACTACTCAATTTTTACAGACTATGTCCACTATGACCGTCGACCATCTTGTGATGGCTGTCATACGAGACTCCTGAAAAGTACCATTACTTGTCAAATTGATTTTTTTTTTCGCATGAACGATGATCTGAAACTTAGGTAGGATGCCGTGTTAATATCAGTTAGACCTCAGTTTTGTGGTATGTTTATCTATTTCTTCTATTCAAATAAATAAAATTTAAGTGTCTGTTTGTAATATCAAAAAGTTACTCCTTATATCATCAGCTATCTGCCAGTGAAACTCCCGTCAAAATCGGTCCAGCCATTTCAGAGATTACCCGGAACAAACAGACAGACAGACAAAAATTGTAAAAATGGTTGTTTAGTTATAGGTATCGTATATATTTTCATATGCATTTGGTAAAAAGCTGTTATTTTGATATTACAAACAGACACTTCAATTTTATTTATTTGTAAATTCTATAGATGAATAATAAGAAGCGTAGTACTATTACTACGCTTCTATATACGCAGCTAAAACCGCACATCTCTTTTAAAAGCTTCTGTTTGTTCATAAATAAATCTTAAAACCAGGTTGAAAAATGTCATAATTAGACGCCGGCGCAGGCGCAGGCCCGCGTGCCGCGCGGCTCACGGCGCTAATTGCACATGCGCCGGACGGTGGCTCGCTGGTATTTTAATAAACCAGCACCACTCGCACCAGTGCCGAATACCACGGGGCGTTCCCCATGCTGGCATTTTATGCTCTCTCGTAGACGTAGTGAGAAATTGGTGAAATTATTAAGAGCTATTTGGTAACTACTTGAGTTTACTCTGTTTACATTTTAGGAAACTGCGGAGCGCTACTTATAGATTACACTAAAACGACAAAAACACCTGTCATCATCAGCCTATTACGCTCCCACTGCTGGGACACACGTCTTCCCTCAGAGAGATAGTGTGGGCCTTGGTGTATGTCTCATATCCTCAAATTTAGTGGTTCTTGAACAAGCGGGTTTTCTCACGATATTTTCCGTAATAGGTGCGAGTTGGGATTTGAACTCGATTTGCGTTCGATTAAAAGGCACCAGTTCTCGATCGGCTTCAACCTGCAAATAACGCAAGTACCTACCTAACCACAGATGAACTCCAAATATTAACACCACTACAAAACAAATAATTGCTCTCACGTACTATATATGTGAGAACAATCGAGATGCTCCGAGTAAACAATCGATTAAAACAATTAAATCGATCACGAAATGAGCATCCCATCGCATGATACTGCCGATTATTGCATCTCAGGATGAGATATCGGTCCCGCGGCGGACGCCGAAGGGCGTCGGTAATCACATAATTCACCAATTTTATGTTATTTTAGCGGTTTTAACGTGAGACTAATTGACAGACTTATCGATTTCTACGATTGACGAGGTGACTCGATTTAGCAACGCGATTTTCTACAAATTGTAAGATTAATGTCGTTTTAATTGTGAAAACAATCACAATGGAGTACAATATCAAAAGTTTGACATATACGTTTCTTTTTTTTTTATAGTACGCGCAATACTAGAACGCGAAGTCTAGTAGACAGAGGTTGTGAGCAGGCACAGCTTAACCTAGAAAATAATAAGTATTATGTAAACATAACCCTTCCTTTTGGCCTTGCTGTAGTCGGGTAAGAATATGC
The DNA here is from genome assembly GCA_907269065.1 of Crocallis elinguaria. NCBI lineage: Eukaryota > Metazoa > Arthropoda > Insecta > Lepidoptera > Geometridae > Crocallis > Crocallis elinguaria. The sequence continues at coordinate 281,992 of OU026079.1, read as the reverse complement.
CAATCCCTCTAAACTAGAAACTATAATCTCAATGCGTCGTAAATACAGATTAGAGGTGATATCGCTGCATCGATTTGCAAGGCGCATCAAATATGGATATATTTGGAGGCGGCCCGTTACAGCACGCAAGGGATACATAACTCCGCGGTTATATTTTACGACGCCCCCCTCCGTCCCCCCCGCGCCCCCCTCCCTCCGCGAGTGTTCATAAACTATGAATTTTCCCAATCGCAGTCAGGTGCGATGGGTTACAACTACGATTTATATCCTATTTCTTATATTTCCCGCCGCGCGTCGCTTCCCCGTTTTATTTCGAGATGTGTTATTGAATTATTGAGTGGATTGATGCAAGTTCGACGAAGTCAGTACGACGTGATCTACGATGTCTTTGTGATTTATTGACACGTGTGTAAATAGAAACTTCTCAACTAATCATACTATTACCGATCCAAGTCTTTTTACTTTTTAGGAAATGCCCTATCACCATCATGGCGTGGTTTCATCACAGTGTTTTCCTTTACCAAAAGTTCAAAGTCGTTGTAGGATTTGATTTGCTGATGTGACCATGCATTAGTGCGAACATTACTGAAACTGAAAAGTAATCAGTGATATTACTGGGCTTATGAGACTTAGGTAATACTTGATATCGCGGAGTAGCGGAGTAGAGGGTACCCGCAGTCCTTTATGGTTCAAGTTCGTGGTTACAATGCAGTTGTTAAGGACGGCGCTATGCTTACCATCAGGAATACAACCTGATCGCCACGCTACAAAGGAATATACAAAATTTGCGGATACAAATAACGTAAAAAAAGAAAAATTAAAAAGTGCTGTTAGATATCTGACTTCATATTATCTTATTGATGAAAAGAAATCTAACAGGAAGGTCACCAAATACATGTTTAATAAAACATTTTTTTCGAAAAAGAGATTCTGTAACAACTCCAAATCAGAGAATTTCATTAGAAATTCAGACTTTAATGATGTCGATATTTTACGAAAAACTTAAAGAATATCGTAAAATTAATTCTAATGGCGTGGAGCTAAGTGATGTGTGTTGTCGACAGTTTCTCTACGGGCGTGTGCGGCTGCACCGACGCTGACTGCATCACATCTCATAAAATAGTTTCTCTAAGGTGGCATTACTTTTTACACGACTGCTCAGAAAAGAGTGTAATATTTTTAGGGTTCATGTATGTATGTATGAAACTGGCCCGACTGTCGGATCTTTTTATTTACTAGGTGGTAGGACTAACTCTATACGCGAGTATACATCTGTGTTGGTGCCACCGCTTTGCTCGTGAAGTCTGTCCCAAGAAGTAATGTGCAAGCATTGTTCCGGTTTGGTGAGCAGAGTTAATTATACCCAGTGAAATAACTGGGCGTAGACTTAATACCTAATGTCTCAGGGTACCGCGCAGGCCTTTATGGGTCAAAGTTCTGAGAGGAACAGCATTTGTTATGGGTCGGCGTTATGCTTACCACAGGAAAACGACCAGCTCGTCTCGTTATCAACTAGTATAAAAAAATGATAATAATAGTAAAGACTGTATACCGTTGAATAACACAATATTTTGTCCCTTTCGATTGAGTTTAAAATTGTCAAAGGACAACAAAGACAAAACATTGTGTAACTATATCACTGATATACAGTCTTTATTAGTAGGGCCCTTAATGATTAGTGCTCTTACCGGTAGTAACTTGATCTCATTAAGTTGAAGGCGCTTAGAGTTTAAGTATTTAAGTGCTCTTTTATTCTGAGGTCACTTCACCCTGGCCATGGATTTATATCAACCAATTAAACGAGTAAATAAAGTTTGTCAAAAGAATAAATAAATAAATTAGTAATTAAGTAGCATTTACTGAATGTCTTTAAAAATTAGTTGTATATTTTTAATGCAAATAATACTTTGCTTACTACTTAATCACGCTAATAACATAGGATTTTTTAACCGTGGCGTATCAAACATGTTGTATTGATGGTGGTTAGATATGACTAGAGATGTATTTTTTTTTAATTTGCGATATTAAGTTATTTAGAAAGAATAGATCATTATGATTTACTCTTTCAGAAAATAATGTTTGTATTTCTTATTTAGCGGGTTCGAGTAGACTAGGCAACCGACTTATGAAAAACTTTGAATTCAAATTCAAATTCATAAAAATTATATGGCTTATGAGACTTAATACCTATAATGCCTCAGGATAACGAGCGCAATGCAGTGCCGCGCAGGCGTTTGGTTTCACGTTCTGAGTGGCACTGAAAATTGTTATGGGCTGGCGTTACGCTTACCACGAGACAAACGACCCGCTCGTCTCGTTATCCAATACTATAAACAAACTTTCTAACTTCAATATTGAAAGTGTTTACTTGTCATCTATATTGTTATATATACCATGGCCTTGGGACGTGCTAAAACATACCTAAAATTCTTACAGTGATCATTTTGCAACGAAATCATTGCCATTTTTAAACTATCAGTTTACTATAATTGCAGTTAAAGAATTTAAGCACCAGGATAAAAAATCCACCGAAAGCTCAATCTCATTGCAGGATTCGAACCATTGACCTACGGAATAGCGATTTTCGCACTACCACTCAGCCATCAGCGCTCAAGCACACGGTTTGTTCTTTGCTCCATTTGACTTAATCAGCAACACATTACCAACGCTGATACTATCATGAATGCATAATTATGGCATCAATTATAATAATTAAAACTAAAAACTATCGACATTTAAACCTGTCATCAATACGCAATATTTTGCAATGATTTGAATTATTCAAATGTGCTAATTGTTTATTTAACTGTGACAGATGAATCATGGGATCGGTTAAAACATTTGTCGCTCGTTTTTGCGAAAATGCACATAAAAAATTATTTTAAATGCTTTAGTTTTATTTTTTATTTATTATAATTTATTTTATTGATTGAATCTAATGTGTTAAAAGTGGTATTAAAAACTAGGTAGGAAACGGGAGTTTTAGAAACTCGTTTTTGAATTGGAAATATTGTTTTCGAAAAAAAAAATGCGTTAGTTTTCAAAATGTTAATTAATGCGATTTCGAAAAAGAGAATGCTTAATCTTTATTTTTTTTTTCAAAATAACATGTTTTTCGGTTTATCAACTTTCAAAATGCATTCACCCAAAATCGCGTAATAATGAGAAAGTATTTGATTTAGGCTAATATATGCTTCTAATTAATAGGCCTTTCTATTCGAATTACTATACATTGATATATTTTAAATTAATTAATTTTGGAGAAGTCATTTTAACGTAACGTACAAAAGTATAATAGACAAATAGGCTCAAAATATAAACAAATGACATTAATTATTCAATCATAAAACACATTACCTAAACAATTCAAAAGTCCCTATTCTAGGTTTAGTATTCTTAGTCAAAATAGGATTATTTACATTTCAATAAAAAACTAAGAATTTATCAATTAAAACCAAAATTAAACAAAACCTTATAAATAAAAAACAGCATTAAGGTCGCCTTCTGCAGGTAGGGTGCCCAAAAAGCTGGCGACATTACCTCGCTGAATAGCTAAACTAAAAAACTAAAACTACTTTAGTATTCTTAGTACTTAAATTACCTAATAATAATAACAATAGACACAATGCTAGACATTCCATGCTTGCGATTTGAGGTCATAAATATTGACCAAAAGATTTATCCGTTGTGCATAGTAAGTAAAATCATCCTGTACAGCCAGAGCCTCTACACTTATGTAGCCTGATGATCTGTGTGTGGAACATACCAAGAAATCACTGCAAGCCCTGCGTGTCCAATTTAATCATGTTTTCAGAATGTACCTCGCTTCAGCAGTGCCTCATAGATGTTTGTTTTCATACTATCATTCGCAAAAAAACGGTATCTCTGATGAGTAGACTGAAGTCAAAACATCAAACTCAAATCAGTGGTGCAGAGGCTGACTTCTCCTTTTTGAAAGCACTGTGTTCAGAGGATGATTGAGAAATGTTTTTCCTTCGTATGGTCATCTTCTGCAGGAGATGTGTCAATTTAATTTGAATTACTAACCATTGTATTAATTTAATTTCACTTTACTAATACTACCGATCTATGATATTTGAATATAAAAAAAAAATTTAACCCAAAATGTAGGTTTTAATAAAAAAATTATAACTAGTACATATAAAATAATTTAATTAAACTTAAGACAATAGTTTTATCTGGCGGCCATGCGTCACCATGTTTCTCCGAGGGCTGTGCAATTAATCGTTCAGCAGTGAGTGCCCTTTAATAAGCGCCCTCGTAAATTGTTGTTAACTGCGGATTCGTATAACCGGCGGTTATAACTTTTTATATTTCACTTTCCACTTTTTTCACGGCGACCGTAGGACGCGCCGTAGAGCTTGGAACTCGCAGACACGGTATCTGGAAAAAGGCAGAAAAATATGTTTCATTCATTATTACACATTATCACATTAACCCTGCCTGCAAAGCGAGGGGTCCCGGGTTCGATTCCCGGCCGGGGCAGATTTTGTGTAGGCATAAAGTTGGTTCTCGGGTCTTGGACCTTTGTGATGTGTATCTGTGTGTGTCCATGCCACCTGCGACACAGGGAATCCTAGTGCGGGTATGAGTGTAAGCGTTTATTTATTTATTATTATTGAATTCAAAAGTAGCCGATGCAAGTTGCATTCTATGAAGGAGGCCTATGAAGGAGGTCTTCTGGGTGATGATGTTTCATTGATAGAAAATTTTAATTGATCTATTTATCATTTAGGAAAAGTACATAAGTAAAGGACGGGAGACGGAAGGGCCCCCGGTCTCCCCAGGAAGACATTTTCGGGATCCACTCTCTTTCACTCACTCTCTCTTTCTCTACTCCTCTCACTCTCTCTACTCCTCTCACTCTCTCTACTCTACATATACTTTTTAATGTGGGAAATCGTGGCCTAAATGCCCTTAGAAAGTGGGCATGCCCCTGTGCAAATAAATTTTGAACTATGTTGTTCTCCTGACTCAACAGGCTGACATTTTGTATTCATGTGAAAATCTGGTGATAATTGAACACTATGGGGAAAAAGATTGTTTTTAAAATTGTTTTTTTTACTTAATTTTACAAAACATAAGATAGCCCATCCGATTCTACATTTTTAGCAGTCTAGAAACTAAACCCTTTCGCGTGGTCCGCGCCAATAATGAAATCTGGGGTGTGAAATAAAAAGAAAAACTCTCTTAATTAAATTTTCTTTTGGTAAAATTTAATAAACGTAGAGTGGGGCGCACATCCGCTCCGACGCCAACTGAGGGCTGGTTGTTTATTTATCTCCAACTTACCTACTCCAAACTTGATTTAGAAAAATATTGCAGGAGCATAAAACAGAAAAAAAATACGTCGCAATAAATACGTTTCCAATTTTCTCTTGTGGTCGAAAATGGCAAATACACTTAGATTACGACTGGCTCTTAAGTGTAGCTATTGAAGAACACATCGGTGCTTGGTGGTTAGTTTTTTACTTGAGTTTGGTATCTACCCTGGCTTCCACTAGAAGAGCCAGTCCCCGTGCAAAACATACACATCATGACATCCCCCAGTATTGGGGCAACGTGGTGGATTCTAATCCTTACTTACAATCTTTCTGGAAAAAAAACAATTTTCATAATTGACATTAGTAAAAATACAAACGTATACAGGTAGTAACAGGTCCAATATTATTATTTAGAGTAAGCAAACACTTAAGTACAATCGCCGCGACGAGTGGCGCGCCTCGAACCGCGCCGTTTGTGCCCGCAGTCCGTACTGGTGGCAAAACAACGAGATGCGGAAAACGTTTTCTATTTTCCGGTTCTAGTAAAAGAGACATGTATATGAACTCTAAATTAAACAAAAATATAGAGACAATGGTTGACATATTTATCCAGCAAATAAATATATAACAAAAAAATAAAGGGCATCTGTCTGCCACAGTGACACTGGGTCACTTGGGATGATGTAAGGATTCAAACGATACATTCAAATTAGTTCAGGAGATAGTGATAAAAAGTTAAATGTTTAAAATAAATTATACAATTTTACAACAGGACAAGTGGGTCGTTGGCCTGATGGTAAGCACAACGCCAGCCCATTACAATTGCAGTGCTACTTAGAATTTTGAAACAACAAAGCGGCACTATATTTCTCTCGTTATCCTGAGACTTTAGATATTGAGTCTCATAATCCCTACTGGGATTATGAGACTCAATTTCACTGACTACTTTGCGCATCAAAGTGAAACCCAGTAATAGCTGCATATTACTGTCTAGCAGCAGAAAAATACTATGTTTATACTTAAACAATAGACGTGAACTTGTTTCTTTTTTCACAATGTTTTCCAGGAAAGCATTACAGTATACAATTTATTAAGCCAGTGTGGCCGAGCGGTCACTTGTGCGGCTTTCAATCAGACGCACCATAGTTCGAATCTCGACTCAGCCGCACCAATGACTTATAACAAGTTATGTGCAGATTATTCACACTCGCTCTAAAACTGTGAAGGAAAACATCGTGAGAAAACTGGCGTGTTCAAGAATCACAAAATTCGAGAACATGTGACATCCACCAAGCCGCACCGGGCCCGCGTGGTGGATTATGGCCCATACCTCTCTCTGAGAGAAGGCCAGTATCCCAGCAGTGGGAGCGTAAGAAGCTGACAATGTATACAATTTAATAATAATCACAATTAGGTAGTGTATTATATCACATTCCCTGTACGCCGTTTAGTTCGGTCCGAGTTCCAGCTGCGGAGCATTTATCACGAGTCATGACCGATATTAATTGCGCTACCTATCAATTAAAGAATACTTCGCCATCACTCCGCACACACAATAAATCCTTGTTTCTTCACATTATTAATTACGAATTGCTATATAATTGTGGCGATGACTGCGAGTCCGTCCGTTCGTTCCGGTACAATACAGGCCTGGCTAGGAACGGCTGCTTGGAGCGATTCCTCTGAAAATATTTCCTTTAATTGTTAACGTTACTGTACGTGAGTGATTTACTAAACGAGGTGAGTTTTGCTGTAATCATCAGTTTAATAACTGCTGAAAATACAAAAACTACGCTTTTTTTGTTTTTCTTTGAATGAAGTTGGTTGCTAAAGAGCAACTTATCTCATTATTATTAGCAAGAGCGTAACTTCATATATAATTAACTAGCTTTTTTAAATTTAGTCTTAAATGCCGTTCCATTGCTGGGAAAAAACCTCGAGTCTTACCGAACGTCCCTATTTTGTGCCACCTCAAATCAGCCTTGGTGCAGCGTATCACGTACGTAACCAAGTCATCGCACCGTCTCTTTGAACTATTAATAGTTTTAACCAAAATACAGATCAGAAAGATATAATTTGCTTACCTCTCTGTACAAGATACCTATTAATCTGTTTCTATGTCCAGTAATTTTTAGTTAAAGAGATCAAGGATATCAGCAGTAAGTATCGGACTAAACCATTTTAACAAATGAATTAGAGGTTAAGTTTGCTAAACCAATCGTGTTGAAATGGCCTTTTAACTACATGTTTTATATACAAGAAGAAACAAGAAGTGATAGCATCGACGGCTTCCGTGGAATATGTGTAGTGTCGATGGGTTCAACTCTTGTTGCGCGTAAAGGTAGCTACGTCATTGTGATTGTTTTTATAATATTGGTGGTCAAAACAATCACAAGAGTTTTGTATCTTGAAATGGAGCGTTTGGTGACGCTGTATAAAATAATAACAACACCATGTTTCTACAAAAACCAGAATAAAAACGTAAAAACTCATAAACACTCATACCCCTACACTAGGACTCCCTGTGACGCTGGATGCATGGACACAAAGATACACAGCAGAAACATCCAAGACCCGAAAACAAACGTTGTGGTCACCAGAAAAGATCTACCCCGGCCGGGAATCGATCCCGAGGCTAAGTTGCTAGGTAAGTTGATAATGACTCTGAATGCAAAGCCCTCGCTTCAGGGTTATTATCTACGAAGCCGTACAGCCGTAAATACTGGGTATTGCCAGACTACGGACCTGGATAGGTAGATACAAATTAATCAGACGGAGCGTTTTAGCTCACAGTTTAGGATTGGTATCAATGTACTGATTAGGAGAAGTTATTTGTGTGTACATACTTGTACATATCGTAGCCAATTTATGCAAAAGGTCATTCTTCTTCACAGTACCCTATTCAAAAGCATTTGGTCTGCGAGCGGTACACTGAACCTTACTACACGTATCATACTCTCATGAATAATGCACCGCGCTCCAAATAATATACGATTACAGTTCGCCGAGGAAAATGCACTTTCTTTGTCTTTTGTGTCCGCTGCCGAAACCGGGTAACGACCGCACAGACCACCACTTACAACAACAACTACGTAGTCACACACGAAAACCACCTTTAAAATTAACATGTTTACACTCATAATAGAGTGAAGATCTCTAATGAAATTATGTTACTTGCTAGAAGGTATGACTGGTGAAAAGGTAATAGATAGTTTGGTATAATTAAATATATGTTTGATTGCAAAGACGTACTTTTTCACAATGGCGTTTATTCTTTTTTTTTTTTGTCACACATCTATAACTTGACACTGACGTTTTGCATAAATATTAAAAATTATTGCTTACAGATTGAGATCTTTTGTTATAAGTTTGTGTAAATAGTGCTGTGTTGAAGAGTGAAGGAGTGATGGTGGAAATATCGGTGAAAGATGGTATGTTGGAGAACGATCGAGGAATGATGAATGGATCTTGGTGATGAGTTGATGACCAGTATTTTCTAGTGACCTTTTTATAATAACAGTTGACCACAGCCCCACTTGACTTTACGTGACGTGTCCTTTATGATTCACTAGAAAAAAAGGAGTCATGAATTTAAGGTATCAGTCTGTCAGTGGAATCGTAACTTCAGACTCAATGAAGCAATATCAATACAAGGTTTTTTTAAGAGGTTTCTTTTTTAAGACGGAGGGTACGGGTCTGCTTTGTAAGAGAAGCCTACATGAAATTGTATGTATTCAGTGGAGGAGACAAGCTGGAGACCTTCCTCAGCAGTAAACCCGTGGAGACAAAACACAGCATAAAAATTAAGTTCCAATGGTTAGGTTAGGACCTTGCTTTTTCTCTGGTAACCATTACACCGTCAGCGGTGGGAGAGTGCAGAAGACGCTCAGCCCTAAACAAAAGTGGTGTGTGGCGACAAGCTCAAGAGCACCACGTGAAGTGAACCATGCGGGTACGGACCTCGGCTCGGGCCGTCGTCGGGATACGGGCGTCGGAAGAGAATAGCCCCGGCGCGGCGCATGAGTGTGTCCGTTTGAAGTAGGCCCTAATCTATCTAAAGCTACTTCTCATGGGCCCGAGGTGGGCGCTCGCGGAAGTTATACTGAGTCTAGTTGCCTCGTTCCAAAGACTCGACAGCGGAATGACTTAAATCATCTTATTATATGCGTGTCCTTGCATTCCTCTAAATATACCTGTGCTTTAACGACTCGTCTATTTATAGTTTTAATAATCGAACCATTAGGTTTACTGAAATCTGTCCGTGCCAGATATCAGTCATTACCGTATCGATAATTCTTAGCTATTATCTGAGAGTATACAGTAAATGATTCAGTGAGGCACGCCGTAAATTATAGTGCCAGTATAAAAAACTTTCAGCAGGTCAAGTTTTTCGTATTCATACAATATTTATGCGGATATAGCAAACGAACAAATGTTCCGCCCTGTTATATGGAAAGCGAATCACCATCATCATCCTATTACGTTCCTACTGGTGGCGGCCTTCTCTCAAAGAAGGACATAATAATTATTCTACAGTGTTTACCATCACCTATAGATCTAACTGTATTTGGTAGAAACTACAGCCCATTTCCTATGGATTTGAATTGATCTAAAAATGTTTATCACGAGACACGTGTCAGATATGAAGTGAAATTTCTTATGGCTACGTAGCTAAGTTGGTAGTGACCCTGCCTGCAAGGCGAGGGGTCCCGGGTTCGATTCCCGGCCGGGGCAGATTTTGTCTATGCATAAAGTTTGTTCTCGGGTCTTGGATGGTTGTGATGTGTATCTGTGTATGTCCAATGTCCATGCCACCTGCGACACAGGGAATCCTAGTGCGGGGGTATGAGTGTGTAAGCGTTTATGTTTATGTTATATAAGTGATAAAAAAACATCAAAATATTATACTTTGCTCAGTTTTCTTCCCATGACCCGTTAAGTTTTTAATAACATTTAAGTGTGTTATTTTGCCACTTAATACTTTATGTTAATTTTAACTATTGAAAACTTTTTATAACACACCTTCATTATTAATAATGACGCTTGTTGACGATTTTACGATTATGCCCACATTGCCTACCTAATAAAATGCTTAAACGAGATCGTAAACTTACTATATGTTTGATTTAACTGTCTTAAAATTTACTGAATGCGTACAAATAACAGTATAAATACACAAATATTTTATAAACGACCGTTTAGTGTTTAAGATGACTTTATTCTTATTCTTTTACGTATACTTAAATTCCAATATGCTCGCCTGCTATTATGCTAGTTCAGACAACGATGATTTATGACTAAAAACGTTAAATTGATTCTAACCTACTGAATTTGTTGCACTTTGTACATAATATTTATCGTGTGAAAAACAAAAGATGCAAGACGACACTTTTCTGTGGCGCGCTAGAAGCCAGCGCTTGTTCCAGCTACTGGCTAGTGTCTAGCCCTATAAGCACTTTACTAATGATAGGCATTAAATAGTCCTAGATATCAAAGGTGAACGGGTACTACTTTGTAAAGGCTGTAAATAACAACTGACAAATGTAATTAGAATGGTTTCACTTTGATTATTACATTAATTCACAGTCTTTGGTTGTTAAATTACTAATTAAGGATTCATTAGAGATATGGTTCGTGTCGGTGTCGCTACGTACTGTCTTTATTGAATCATCAAAATTGGTTTTTATTTAATCAATCTTAATTGAGTAAAAACATTCAATCATTCAATTGGCTTAACGAATTATATAAGCATAAGCGACAAAGCCCTTTTTACAAGCTATTATTTAACTTGCCTTGTTAGTATTGTTTTAATCTTGCAAGCTAAATTTGACCCACTTCCCGGTGTTCTATTGAGCCGAAATGTTACTTACATATGTAAATCGGATGACAATGCAATATGATGTCACCGAGCTGGTCTGATGATGGAGCCGGAAGGCGTCCACAGGAACTGTGTAACGAAACGACGTAACCACATCGAGTTTGAGGTCGTTTGGTTTGTCTTTACAAGTTCTCCGATCCTAGATGATGTCCAGGGTCCTAGTTATGGAGTCGGAAGGTTACCACAAGAAGAAGAGACTCTACCAATTACGTCTTTACTAATATTATTTTTTATTTTAGAACGTTACACTCTTATAAGATTAGATCATATATTACATAAATAAATTAATGTTATTAAGAAGATATAAAATCAACACGGGAACTATGATCTAAAAACTAAAAAAATAAACGTTAGAACTAAATTACAATTCATTCATTTTAGAGATTTTGGACTTGAAAGCATATATGTAAAGCCGTGAGGTTCGTAAACGTTCTTTTATCGATGTATACATATATCAATTACACCTCGGTGGCTGTCAAACAGATGCTTTTTTTTATATTATTTGGTAACGAGACGAGCTGGTCGTTAGCCTGATGGTAAGCATAACGCCGGCCCATAACAATTGCGGTGCCACCCAGAACTTTGAAACACAAAGGCCTACGCGGCACAGCAGTGCGCTCGATACCCTGAGACAGATAGATAGATAGATAGATTAACTCTTTATTGAAACACCACATTAGAGATACCTTAAAAAATAATTAAAACAATTTAACAATAAGTGTTACAATCGGCGGTCTTATCGCTTAGAGCGATCTCTTCCAGACAACCGTGCATGGAGAAGAATAACATTAAATAAACATGGACGGTGGCTTTCAATTATTATGCACATCTAATGTTTTAAAGCTTAATATAAACAGATAAACTTACATAAACGAGATAAAAACTTAAAATACATACATTTAAATAAGACAAATAAACATAATACATATAATAATAAACATAAAATAATACATACATAATATATTAAATACATATCGTAAAAATATTACAAAAAAGTGAAAACAGCTATTGCGAAAGATAAAAGATTTTAACCTTATTTTTGAACACATCTAGTGAAGGCGCACGTTTTATTGTTTCTGGTAAATCATTCCACAACCGGACTGCTTCCACAGAAAAAGAATAATGATAAAACGAACTACTATGCAAAGGTGTCATAAGTATTAAGTTATCTGATGACCTTAAGGATCGAACGTTGGCAGTGTGAAGGAAATTGAATCGCTCCTTCAGATAACTCGGAAAAGTGGGATTGAACAAAACATTGTAAAGGAGGGACAGGATATGAGCATTCCGGCGACGGCGAATAGGAAGCCACTTGAGTTGAGAGCGAAATTCGGAGACATGGTCATACTTGCGCAGGCCAAATATGAACCTTATGCAGAAGTTTTGGAGACGCTCAAGTTTATTTAGCTGGTCCTCCGTAAGATCAAGATAGCATACATCAGCGTAATCAAGAATAGGGAGTAGAAGAGACTGTGCAAGCGCAATCTTGGTGGTGGTCGGTAAAAAGTTGCGTAGCTTCCGTAATGAGGCAGCAGAGGCGTAGATCTTGCGGCTAGTGATTGCTAATTGAGGGCCCCAAGATAAGCATTTGTCTATGGTAATGCCGAGATTTCTAACGGTGTCACAAAATGGCACGCAGACTCCATCAAACATCACTTGAGGAAGTGAATCCCAATCAACCTTGCAGATCAATCGGGAACTACCTACTAAAATGACTTGCGTCTTGAGTGGGTTTACTTTTAGTCCATGAGCTTTGCTCCACTCCGATATCCGATGCAAATCACTATTAGTAGTTTCCACCGCCTCAGCTAGTTGACTAAGAGGAGCTTGATAGTAAAGTTGAAGGTCATCTGCATAGAGATGGTACGAAGAAGTAAGGTTTTGTGAGATAGAATTTATAAAGATAGCGAAAAGAAGAGGAGATAAGACGCCGCCTTGGGGTACACCAACAGAAGTGTTGCACCACGGAGAAAAAGACTCCTCGAGGCGAACCCGTTGTCGGCGACCGTACAGGTAGCTACGAAACCAGTCAATTACCGCTGGGGATATGTTAAGCGAGCGAAGTATAGCAAGAAGGATATCAAAATCTACAGTGTTGAAGGCATTACTAAAGTCGAGTAGCGACAGCACAGTTAACTGACCGTTTTCCATTCCTAGACGTATATCATCAGTGATTTTAACTAGTGCAGTAACCGTGCTGTGCCCTGGACGAAAACCAGACTGGAATGGATTCAAGAGGTCATTTCGAGTGAGGAACGAGTTTATCTGGTTATGAACCAGACGCTCGAGTACTTTGGATAGGAACGGAAGGATAGATATGGGACGATAATCGGTGAATGTCTTAGGGTTGGACTTTTTGGGTAAAGGAATAATTTGTGCCTCCTTCCACAAGGAAGGGAACACACCACTGGAAATAGAATAGTTTAAAATGAAGCACAGGACGGGGAGGACATAATCAAGGATAGGAATTAGCATGTTGCGACTGACACTGTCAACTCCAACAGCGTTAGAGGATATAGAGAGCATGCTCTTCCTAACATCACCAGCGGTAAATTCACTAAAGAAGAAAAGAGAGACATCAGAAGTTGTATTATTGGAAAGATTTAGTATAGTACTAGCTTTAGCGGAGTCAGTGATATTAGACGATGCAGAAAAGTGTTGATTTAAAGAGCTAATGTCTAGGTTACGAGGAATTGTCTCTTGACGGGATTTCCCAACTCCTAAGGACCTGAGAAATTTCCACACTTTCGCTGGATCCTCATTTTGCACCGATTTATGAATATGACGCCGTTGAGCATCTCTACACAGAATGTTGCAGCGATTCCGAAACTTAATGTACCGCAACTTGTTTGCGTCATTAGGACGAATTTTGTTTTTCATCTTTGCAACAGCCTTTTTGTGTTTAAGGGACTTAATTTCGTCGGTAAGCCACGGTGCAGGTACATGCTTGATCTTTATGGCTCTTAGAGGAGCATGAACATCATACACTTGGATGATCATAGAATTGAATATAGCCACTTGGTCATCAATTGAACTTGCACTCGTTACAGGAGACCAGTCTATGCCCTTGACATGATTTATGAAGGCTTCCTGATCCATACCACTAAAATTGCGTTGCAGAAGGATAGTAGGTTTAGATTTAGGAGGACGAATTTTATAGGATAAAAAGATTAAATCATGGTAAGAGAAAGCATCTGCCGAACACTGACCATGTTTAGCAACATGCTCCAGAGAAGACACAAATAGAAGATCAAGAAGAGAAGGGGATGAATTTGGAGACTGATGAGTAGCACTAAGTGGCAAAATATGCATGTTGCTTGATTTTATAATATTTTCCAAAGTACAAGAACGATTATCTTGTTTTAAAAGGCAAGTGTTGAAATCACCCATAATTATGGTATGATTGTAGGAAGGAATAAGATCTTGTACTAGTTTTTCGAAAGAAGAGAAGAAGTTGTTTCGTGAAGAATTGCTGTAATAGACTCCGAGAAGAACTTTAGAGTGGGAAAGGAGAACTTCAATAAAAAGGTGCTCTCCAGCATTGACGGGAGGAGGTTGTGTGGATGTGCTAATTACAGTGTAGGGAATATGAGTACGGAGATAAATAGCCACACCCCCACCCCCCCTGTCAACCCGATCATTGCGAATGAGATTGAAGCCCGGCAAGAAATAAGAAATAGACGGAAGAGATGGTTTAAGCCAGGACTCGGAGACTAAGATAGCATGAATATTTTTGTTATTAAAAGATGCCACCATGTCTGCATAATGAGCCGGAATGCTTTGGGCGTTTATGTGAATAACATTCAGGTTTTTAGGCACATCAGCAAAATTAGATTCTAGTGTTTCAGACAACGACGGAATACTTAAAAAACTATCATCGCTGCTACTATCACCAGATGACGAAGCAGATAAATAATTATCACTACTACTATCATTTAATATATTTAACATTATAATAAATATAAATATTTATACTATAATATATATATATATATATATATAAAAAAAAAAAATACAATATAACTAATTTAAATAGATCGTACGTATTTATTTGAGATAGGTACTCAAACAAATACTATTGCTCACTCAACCTGCCGGTTTCTGCTAGAGAGTACAAGTGATTTGATTACAAACTACACAAAATCACAACAATAATAAGTCCTAGATACACGACCACAAAAGTGTACCTACGTACTGCGTGAGAGAAAAAAAGGCCAAAACAAAAAAAAGGAAATAAAAAAAAATATATATATATATATATAGTTTGCTAATCTGTGGTAATTTTGGCCTAAATGTGACAAATTGACATTGACATTCTGCCAGTGACATGTCTGCAAATTACAAATTTACAAATAGACTAATAAACACAAATAAGCAACATATTACTGGTCTGGGCAAATAAAAATAAGTAATACAATCAAGAAGGTACTTCAAACTTTTCTTTTATCATTGAATACAATACAAATACTACCCACTCTTCAGTACGTAATAATTTGTGTATTTGTATTCTCTTTGTACAATACAGTCAATAGGTACTGTATATAATCATTTGTTACACTTAAATAATAAGTATATACTTGCAAACGAGAATTTTTAGAATAATGAAAAGAAAAAAGCTTTTCAAGAACAAAGTAATAGAATTAAGATTAGATAGAACAGGGCGTACTCGAGAACAAATATAAAGTGAATAAAGCGAAGATATGAAAAGTTACTTCTTTGCGGTGGCTGCACGTTTTGGCTTCACTGCCGCAGCGGGCTCCTTGGCAGGGGCACCTGTTTGCTTGGGCTTGGCAGCGGCGGATGCAGTAGCCGCTGGAACAACAATATTATCCAGCTCTGCCACACAGCTCACACGATGCCGAACACCATCAGCACCCAGTACATAAACGAAGCCATCGCGAGTCCAACATTTATTGACGCCAAACCGTTGTCGCGCTGCCATGAAGGTGTCGTGACGTGCCTTTGTCAAAAATTCAGACATAGTAATGCCTGAACCCTTGAGATTAGTCTTAGCTGACCATACCTTACTGCGAAGTGACAAATCGCGAATCTTGACGAGTATGGGCCGAGGCCGATCTGGGGATGAGAGTTTGCCCATTCTCTGACAGCGACTAATGTCAGCTACCTTGAAATCAGACAGCTTCAACCTTTGCACTACCATTTGAGAAGTAACTGCTACAGTGTCTTCCTTTGTGTCTTCAGGCACTCCATGAAATAAAAGAATTTTTCTTCGGCTGTGCATTTCCAAGTTGTCAGTTTTGCGTGCTATTACTTCCAGCTGGGTCTGCAGTGTCCGAAGAGCAGTAAGGGTAAATGCCTTGAAGCTAGAGAATTCCGCTGAGAGACTGGAAACTCCCGATGATGAAGGGCTCATTTTCTGCTGCCTGTCCTCAAACTCTGCAAACTTTCGGTTAAAAGTATGGCTGAATTCTGCCAGGGACTCCTTGATGGCCTCCATCTTGACCAGTTGTGATCACCAAAATTAATTGATTGTAAGAGTGAAGTGATTTTATTTTGTTTGCAGAGATAACACTTCCCGGCAGGTACTGTGACTTTAACTTTAATTACACATATAAATTAGGTTCATAAATAGTGTAATTCTATTTATAAAATTAAATTAAATGAAGAGAGATTTTAGATGATGTTTTATTGTCAACTACCCTCCAAGAAAAAACATTAGGTATTAAGTCTTATAAGCCCAGTAATTTCACTGGATACTCTGCTCATCAAACCGGAACACAGTAATGCTTGCACACTACTGCTTGGCGGCAGACTTCACGAGCAAAGCGGTGGTTACAACCCAGACGGACACTCGCAGAAGAGTTAGTCCTCCCACTAACTCACTCATTATATACTCATATGCTCACACTCTCATGTTCAATTCGCCCAGTTGTCAACAGAACGTGGAACAATACACCTTCCCAGTGCGTCCAATAACCCTACACTAGTACGTAGGTTATAATAAACAAACACGGTGCTTAGTGTTATTCCCGTCACGCGCGCGTCTCGCTGCCGCCGCGACGTCGCCGCGTGGTAGCGGCGTGTGCGGGGGGCCTTAGTCCAGCTCTTGGGCCGTGGGTTTATATGGAGTGTAACACTTCCTAGATCATGTCTTTGAAGCGCCATGCATGTTGTTGTGGTTGTATAAAACTGCCGCTGAGTGCTAATAAGGATTTTTATTCAACAATAACGATTCAGACGTGAAATTTTATGTTGTATATTTCATCAACTTGATAGCAAAAACACTATTCAATGGAAATGTTTTCTTACATTTCAGTCCTGATCACGCGGATTCAGTAGGTGCACCACCCCAGTTCTCAACCACTTAGCATTTTAATACTGCATTTAAAGTAAAACTAGTCACGATACTCCTGTGAACTGTCCCAGAGCAGCTCTCAATTGTACAATAGATTAGAGTTTATAAAAAGTAGTTCAGTGTATAATTGGTCGTTACTGGTCCTTTTGAAAATGGCGATTGTGATTGCATCATGTCCTGCATTACATCGAATCTTCGGTGTAATTGCCCGGCGGTCCCCGGCGTCACGGCCCAGCAGCGCGCCTCCTGGCCGCTGCTGGTGCAAGGCGGTGGTGCAATCGTCCGCAAAAACTTGATATAGCCTGAAAATGCGTAACTCGCCTCTTTGTTTCTTGAAAGTTTCAGCTAGAATGGGTATTTTACTGTTACGGAATAGGCTTGACATACTTTTGCGTATTACGAGGTCTTACGTAATTCATGTGACGTGCTTAGCTGGTTTCAATACCTCGTCTGAAATGATGTCCACATAGGCCAGTTATTTATCTGTAAGTCAAGATTCTAATACATTTGGAATATCCAAAATGCTTTGGGTAATCGAACTGACGGTCCTTAACTCTAGTTCTTGTGCTTCAACGACACCACTCACGTGAGCTGAAAAGTAAAAAATTCTAAGGAAAATGTGAAATGTTTTATTTAAATAACTTTGGTTGGCGCTTTCTGTTTAGCGTTTTTTTTTAATCTGCCGTTTGTGTATTTAAATTTACTTTTCTCAAATAAGCTTTGCAACTCCATGTAAACAACCCTTATCTCTAAGCTTACGTGAACGCCTGCCATGTAAGCTGGTAGAAAACATGACGAATCTGTCAACATCGCCCTAAAATATATAAAAATCGTTAGCTTTTCAGCTCCATGTAAGCGGGCCCTGCGCTAAGCTCTTACCCTTGAAATAAAAGGTCCGAAGCGAAAAGTGTATTAATATTCAGTTGATCTCGCGCGAGGAAGTTAAATGGCCGGTATTTGTATTCATTATCCTCTGGCTTACGTGTGAGACGAATAGTGCCGAGTATGTGGCGCGCGGCGCGGGTCCGTTACACCACGACACTAGTCGACCGGACGAGTAGCTACCGTGGAGTACAACGACTAACGGCTTTGAACCGGGTTCTTCTATTCACAAGCTCAAAGTTACTAGCAGCAAATTACAAATATCTTGTAATTATATCTCAGAATCAGCAAACTTAAATTGCAATGGGCAGTCACAAAGCTTGCAGAACCGGATTTCATATCTCCACGATTTACAGAGAACAACATAACTTCTATCGTTGACAGACATAACTATTAGACTGTAGTTATAATGAGGTTACCATCTGGGCACTGTCTTAAGCGACGATGTGGTCGACGGTGGCGGCCACGCTAAACCTAGATTGGGACTGGCTCTCAAGCAGATAAATGATATAAAATGTCGATAAAACCCATTTCATCGATTTGAAGTGGCAATTTTATCGATCGAAAAGATCCGTACTTGCGTCACTGCTAGGCTAGCATGCGCATCATGACAAAATTTTGTATACTGTTTTGTTTCGCTCTTTCTCGTGCGAATAGGAGATAAATGCACGATATAAGCATCGACAAAATTTTTTTACGGTGCGCATGCTAGGACGGCTGATGCTGCGTTTTCTCCAGTTCATATTCACCGTATGTTTACCGTGGCGGGTGGCCCAACGCGAACCCACCGTTGTAACAGTCTTGTCCCCGCGCACAATGCGCCGGCCGCGACATTAGTCCCCATTAGCCACGGCTGACGATACATGCGCTCCAGCCACCTCCGAGCCCGCGCTGTGTCCCAGACAAGTGTCAAATGGCATACCACCACTCACCGCTCTCTACCATTTCTATCTTGAATGAGGAACTGTTGTCGAAAATGAGAGATGACAATTTAAACTTGTAGGTTGTTTATATTGTCGTTGTTAGGCCAACTTTCGTATTACAACTAGCTCTCGTCTGTTGATTAGCAAAATATATACTTTCATGTTCAATTGTATAGTGCATTTTCCAATTATCGTTTGACTAGATACCTTTAGGTGATCGGGGTCGATGTTTGAAATCGAGATATTAGTAATTTTATACTAAGTATAGGTATCACTTTGCTCGTGGCAAAGTAGTCAGTGAAATCAGAGGACTTATGCGACTTAATACCTAATGTCTCAGGGTAGCGAGCGCAATGCAGTGCCGCGCAGGCCTTTGCGATTGAAAGTACTGAGTGGCACTGCAATTGTTATGGACCAGCGTTGTGCTTACCATCAAGCAAACGAACCACTCGTCTCGTTTATCAATAGTATAAAAAAGTGATAAAAAGTAGGGAACGCTCACGTTCATGTTCCGTAGGTGATTAGAGTTCACGTGGTTTAGAACTGGAGTTGTTAGGTAAGTATAGCATTCTTCATGGGTAGCGTGAATTGAGATTTTTTTTAGGAATTATAAGTATCAAAGTGGTAGTGATATCGGTTGCTTCAGCAGCAGCATTGACACACATGGCGCGCGAGGCGAGGAGCTGGTCCAAGTGTCGTTTTAAGGGGGAGGCCTGTGTTCAGCAGTGGACGTCTTCTGGCTGATGATGATGACTCACACGCAAAACCAGTGCACATTTTACGGGCAGCCTAGGCAAACGTACGTTTGCTTGAGCGTCTAAGCTGCTCCTTACGCTGCTGATTTCTCCGTCTCTCGCTGACGTCAACAATACCTTACTTACATGTTTTAGAAAATGTTGCTCAAACTTCTTTGCTTTTAAACACATGTTAAAAATTTAATGACATCATTTTACAGATGACATAATGATAGATAATTATTAACATTAAGCTTTAAGTTCTTTTTTACTAGACTCTAGCCTGGAGGAGTAGCGACATAAATCTTATCTCTCAAATATTGAAGCAATAAAGAAATTCTAAAATGGCTCACCCGACCAACTGACTCATAACTGATTGGAATAGTACTTCGAAACGCACCTATAAAATAAACAGCGCTCGACGTGCGTCAATCTACAAACCTTATTTTTCTTGGGTATTTGTTTATACAGTTGGCCAATAATCTTTCGAAGCGTAATATAATTGCCTAGTACAAAAAATATATATTTCATAATCCTCAAAGTAAATAGATATACTTAATCAATGAGAATCTAAGCATTAAGTCCCCCGCGCTGCCGATACGTATCGAATCGGAATGACGTCTCATTCGTTCGATTTATTGCTCTCGCATACTACGGCCATCCATAACTCACAATAAGCCACAGACTACAAACTTTCTAGTCTAAAAACCACTATGATTTCAGTGTGTATAACTTTAGTAGAAAAGATTTGTGTAGCATGTGGCACGTAGTGTACGCGTAACAGGGTTGGTGCGTGTATTGCGTGACGCAACATTTTGCATGCCGTCGGATTCCCGGGAGGTAATAAATCACGGTCTGACAACCGAACAAAGCCGAGTAACTCGCCGTGTCTTTGTGGATTTTGAGCGATTTTGGTTTATAATCATTTTTCATCGGCACCGCGTCTCGCTGCCGGGCCGGGGGCTGACCGACATTTTACGCTGATCATGAGTTTTATACAGCGCTTTGTCAGGGAGATCGAACCTCAATGATACATTTGAGCGATTTCAATACTTTTTACTGAACATTTGTATTCAGTTAAACTTTATTTAGGTGGTTATTTATTGCATACGTACGTTTATACTACAATGAGTACTTAAGCGTAAACCCTGTTAGGACGGCGCTGCAAACTATAAGTTATTTTAAACTTAATAATAACAGTATAATATAGAACGCGAAAAAAATAAAATGTTAATCTTAATAAAATATAAAAATAATGTAGTTAACTGAGGCTTATTAGCCAGTAACCTTAGTAACAGTAGACTTAGGCTGAGATTCAGAGACGATTCTAAGCGTAGACTTTGGCTTCCATATGTCAAAACTGTATAGAATTTTGACGTATGGAAGCGTGAGTCCACGCTTAGATTCGTCTTTGAATCTCAGCCTTAGAGCTTAAGCTCAAGACCCTGAAAAATTGTTTAATTTAGTCTCGTTTCCAAGAACAATAAAGTAGTTAGTATATTGATGGTTGGTGATCGTAGTAAAGAATTATCCCGATCTACACAGCGGTCCTGAGTACAAATATTATGAATTAATAATAATAATAAACGCTTTCACACTCATACCCCTGCACTAGGATTCCCTGTGTCGCAGGTGGCATGGACATACACAGATACACATCACAAACATCCAATTATGAACTATGGTTCTACGTTATTGTGCAAAAACCCACAGCCACCAAAGACACAGACAGCATTATCAGCGGCTTGCAAACGAGTGAGAGGGTCAAGGTATTTCATTCAATCCAAGTTAACGAGCAAAAACTGTTACGTGTTAGGTACTAGTTAGGTGAAGGCACGTGCTTTCGTTAACTTAGGCTGGTCATAGACGATTGTTGTACTATTGCCTGCCTATGTATTACAAAGACTGCTCGGAACTATTCCATCTAATTTTGCAATCACGGTTCTTTCTATTAACCTCGTCCGCACAAATATCCTCCTCTGAATAATCAAGTGCTGAAAGTCCCGTAAGACACAATTTATGCGCTTCTTACTGCTGTCCATTTTCAAAATGTTGAAAGGTTTTGCTAGTTATAGAGGTCATTTCACATAAGACCACATAGGCGACGGACCACTCTTCGACAGAAGAGCCGTAGGCGTGTGCTTCACTTGATACGAATTGGCAATACTACCACATTCTATATTGCGCCTGTAATTGTTCACACACAGCTAGAGAGTACTTTTCATCTCTCATCTGTTTAAATTTTTATCTCGTATCAATCTCATCTATTTTATCTTCATATTATTTTATTCTGACACTTTCTCTTGCGGAAATTATATTAAATATTATTTTATACTCTTGATAAGTGCTTTTTGTGATATAGCTTTCGAATCGTTTCGAAAAGTGTCTCAAATTATATTCACAAATCTTTTATTCACAAATCAGCACTATCTTCATTGGCTTCTAAAAACTGATGTATAATATACAAAAACAGGAGGTGATATTTTGAATTCCTCAAGTGTGAATAACCTAAAAACATTAAACAAGATGACAAAAAATGTAGAGAAAATGATCGTCTAACACAAAAATAAATACGTTTTCAATTTTCTCTTGTAAACTTACTTATTTTTTAACGAGATGAGCTGGTCGTTTGCCTGATGGTAAGCATAACGCTGGCCCATAACAAGTGCCGTGCCACCCAGAACTGTGAAACACAAAGGCCTGCGCGGCACTGCAGTGCGCTCGTTACCCTGAGACATTAAGTATTAAGTCTCATAAGCCCAGTAATTTCCCTGGATACTCTGCTCATCAAACCGGAACACAGTAATGCTTGCATACTACTGCTTGCCGGCAGACTTCACGAGCAAAGCTGTGGTAACAACCCAAACGGACACTCGCAGAAGAGTTAGTCCTCCCAGTAACAAAAACAATTCAAATATAAATCAAATCCTGATTAATTGTTTTAACAAGATCTATAAAGGACCTTTCACGTTGTTCGTTCCAGCCGCAACAAATACGCGTTTAGCTGCGTTTATGTAAAACAAACGCGCGCTGACGCCGCGCCTGATTAATGACGGCGTGCAGTCTGCAACCAGCGTTTTGTTTATTAGGTATATTATGCCATCCATTGGAATGTTTTATTATTAACTGTTATTGTATTATATTTTATTTGATTAAGATATTATTATTTTTTAAGAAAATTATATTATGACTAGCTTCTACCAGCGGTTTCACCCGCGTTCCCACAGGAACCGTGCCTTGTTCCGGGATAAAAAGTAGCCCATGTTACTCTCCGGTCCATAAACTATATCTATGCCAAAAATCACGTCAATCAATTGCTGCGTTACTGCGTGAAATCCTTATTTCACGCAGTGACGCAGCAATTTGTCCTTACAAACCAACAAACACACTTTAGCATTTATAATATTAGTATGGATTCAATTGAATTTTGAACTAAAGTTAGTTCAAATTTAATATTATTAGGTATTAAAAATGCAGATAATAAAATTTACATGTGTATTTTTTATTATTTCGTATACTGCATGTTTAATTGTTGAATATCACAACAACGCTATTGAAGTCCACCGCCGCTGTCCATCCATTGTGCATCACCCTTTATAATCAAACATGGTAAGTACTGTCGAAAGCAAAATTAGATGCCAGTTTGCATGTCTAGGTTTTTTGATTGCATTAATTTCAAACATTTCAATATTTCTTAATTGTTTAATGTTTGTAATTAATTATCTTTCAATCTTGGAGAAATGTTACAGAAAACTCAACAGGATAGAACCGGTTTCAACTAGTTAAAATATAAGATTACTATGATATAATATGCAGATAAAAGACAAATAAGTTTTAATTTAATCGCAGTTATACAATTTTGTATAAGCCTACAGGCCTTTTAAATGGTTTAGAATTTAAAATTCATCTTTTTATTGGTTTATTATTTAAATTTAAGAACAACTATCTAACGACCTGGCGTTTATGCAAGCATATTGCATTTAAATAAGTATGTATCTATATCATGTCATATATTATAGCCAATAATTTACTGAAATAAAGTAAAAACCAAAAAATCGCATAAAGTTGCCATATTTTATTTAAATATTTAAATTTGCCTACGAAGTTTTTATGTGCCTAATTTAATTTTACTGTTATTTTCCAAAAAAAACCAGTTCAAAGCGTTGAAGTTGAAATCGATCCGAGTGGCTGTAGGCTTATTTTTTGGTCAGCATTTTATCAATGCAGTTTATCCACAACTCCATTTTTTATTATAATTTTATTTAAACGACTTGATTCGTGATGAGATGTAAATTTATTTCAACTAACAAACGGGGGAAGAAAGCAGAAAAAATGTCTCACATTGTTAACGGTTTTTTTTAAACACCATAACAAAGTTAGAAAGTACTGGAAAAAATATTCACTTGCGGTAGAGGAATTTATTCAAATTAGTGTACTTGTGCAAACCTGTTTTGATTTAAATTTAGGGGTTGATACATCCCCTGTGTTATTGTAGTAGACAGCATCCCGGTGGTGCAGCAAACCAGTTGGTGGCTGCACCCGTTAGAATAGACTAGCAACAACAAGAGAAACTGGATGAAGTAATGTATTTAAAAAAAATGTAAATGTGAGAAGATACAGATTCTTCAAATAAGCAATAAAAGCAATTCAAATGTAAAATTTTTCAAGATATTCGTTTGATAAATGAATGAAGAAATCGTTTATTAATACAGCAGTTTTATATTCTATGTTTTTGCTATCTCATCTCATAATTTTAAAATCAGTCCTTGACGAGTGGAATCAATTTACATTAGCATTCGACGAGATAAAAGCCTCGACTCGTTATCTTTCAAAACTAACACAATTATTCGGTTAGCTAATACCTCAGAGATGATAAAATCGAAACAAAAAACTATGAAACACAATCGATATTAAATTTTAATGTGCCGTTACGAACGTATGCAAAAATCGTCCTTGGACCGCGCGCCGTATTAGTGTAGCGTAATTAATTTAAATGTATTCAAGGTGGGTTCACTTTCGGACGGACTATTCAAATTATTTTTACAAAAGCATTGAGCGGATATGAAACTAGACTGGCGGAGAGACGCGCACGGAGCGCGCACGCGCCGTCGCTTCGGCGTACTCGAAGCCCGCTTCTGCGTAACGCAGCGTTTTGACGTATCACTGAGCATTTACGCTTTGCATTTGCATAACAATGTGCGAACTTGACTGTACTGACTTTTGATGCACTTATTTTTATTTGACTTAAGCGCAATTAAACTGACACTAGTTTTTTAAATTATTCATTCAAGGCGTATGCAGATTACTTAGTGGTACGACTAACTCTTCTGCGAGTGTCCGTCTGGGTTGGTACCACCGCTTTGCTCGTGAAGTCTGCCACCAAGCAGTAATGTGCAAGCATTACTGTGTTCCGGTTTGATAAGCAAAGTAGCCAGTATTAAAATGTTTGTTTCCTCAGGCCAAAGCAAAACCACCAAATAGTCAAATAGAAGTGGCCGGCACCGTGGTCCCCCGCCTACAGCGACCGGCGCGGGCGCATTCACATGGTAATCCTCACTAGCTCTCCACCCGACATCGGCCGCGACCACACTTAACACATGCAAATCTCTTATTGATAAATCAAATAATGGTATTATAATTTTATTACGCATTGTGTGCGGAGTCAGTGACCGCAATAGGTGGCGCTACTGAGCCTCTCTTGAATGTATAATTTGTGTTTATTGTCGTTCGTTGTTTGTCATTTATTGGAGTATCATAATCGGTCGAGTGGTTTTTTGTTGCGCTTTAAAATGCCAGGTTTTATTATTTGATTTGCAAATGCCACTTGAAGTGACGGAGTGCCGTTCTGCGGTTGGCTTCAATTGAAAGCATATTAACATAATTGCTGTGAATATTTCAGTTATGTTCAGTTCACTCATCTCGAGTATTCACATCACTATTTCATCTCATTATATTCAATTCAATTTTAAAAGATGTTTATTTAGACATAACAAAATATACAAACATGTACAATACTGGTGTAAATGAACATCGTAGCAGTAACAAAATAATTAATCGTCTCATTATATTAGTGACAGTTTATGATTATTGTGAGTACGTTAGTGGGAGGACTAACTCTTCTGCGAGTGTCCGTCTGGGTTGTTACCACCGCTTTGCTCGTGAAGTCTGCCGCCAAGCAGTAGTGTGCAAGCATTACTGTGTTCCGGTTTGATGAGCAGAGTGGCCAGTGAAAATACTGGGCTTATGAGACTTAATACCTAATATCTCAGGGTAACGAGCGCACTGCAGTGCCGCGCAGGCCTTTATTTCAAAGTTCTGGGTGGCAATGCAATTGTTATGGGCCGGCGTTATGCTTACCATTAGGCAAACGACCAGCTCGTATCGTTACCAAGTAACATAAAAAAAAGTAAAGCACACGGTTTACAAATTTTTAAGTGACGAAATGAGCAGGTCCTTTTCTTGATAATAAGCGCCACGCCTGCCTGTGACAATAACAGTACCACCCAGAGCTTAATATTAATTATTAATATTTATAATTTTTTATTATTATTAATATTTATTATTTATTAAAATTAATTAATAGCAGAGTCCTACGCGATAAAATCTATAACAATTTTAAGTTATTATGTAATCATTTTAACGTTATATTCTACGTAGTTTTTCAAAATGTTTTCACCACACTGAAAGCTGTCAACCGAGGGTGGCGTCAGTAACACGCTGATATAACAGTGACAGGCCGTGTGACAACCCACTGACATTTGCACAACTGGCACCGTTTGGACGCGCCACTGTGCCACAGCAAACTTGGGAATTACACATGTTGTTCAATTTATTACTTGGATAGGTGTCGGTGGACGAATAATAGTCACGGTGATTTTATTATGTGTCGCAGAAGTATAGTACAATCCAAAGTTAAGTGCGCTTCTGAAGAGTATTCTTGTTGCGCTGAACAGGATTTGAAAACAGAAGGAAGAGGTTTTTGTGGTACTTTATTAGCGAGGTACGATTTCGTTTCTAGTGTTGTGCTAGATTCTTTTTTATCCTAGTGAGGAAAAATAAATTATCAATAAAAACTCTCGCTTCCAACAGGATTCGAACCTGCGTCTTCTGGCTTGCCGTGCCAGACGCCTTAACCACTAGGCCATGGGAGCAATCGATGTTGACTGCGAAATTCTTGATATGTTGTATTTCTTTTCGGCTTACAAAATAAAATTAATAAAATTTCTGTGAACATCCGCTAGTGTCGGTTAACACTATAAGATATATTTCAATATAAAAACTCTATAGGCTTATATATAGAATAATGATAAAGTGTACTTAATATTTACTACACACAAACAAAATATGTTTGCTTAGTTTTTTTTTAGAGAATATTATTTACCTTTGACCACCATCTCATTCGTTGGTAACTCATGATGCGCTCGAAGATGAAGCACGCTTGCCTAAAATATAGATTAAGATAGATTCGCTTATTGAAAAAACTAAGATTATCATTTACACTACCTTCCTTCACAAAATTTACCATGCTCCCCGCTATGCACCTTCGTTTGGATAAAACAAAGAAAAAGAGAGAGAGAGAGATAGAGAGCGTAAAGGGAACGTTTAATACTCCGCGCTAAACGCTCACATGAATCTACTTCACCTGCATCAAGGAAACATCAGACCTTCTCAAGAAGTTCGCCAATAAAACCACCTTCTATCAGATTTCGTTAAAATAAGTATAGGTACCCCATTTACATCCAACGGTTCCGATCAACATATGAACATACTTTTGCGTTTTTTATGGAACAACAAAATTTAATTTAAAACGTCGCAAAAATGTGGGCACAAGTCCACAAGAATAGCTCATCAGTAGGAGCTCGCAGCACAGGGCCGGCTCGAGGCGCGGGCGCGGGGCGTAACGTCATTAGTATAACTCGATTTGCGTGCTTGTTCGCGGGAGGGGGAGGTTTTTTCAACCGCTTATTTTGGTTGCATTGATTTGTCAATTTGTCTCGTTGTTGTCGAGACTTGTATGTCATGTAGATTTAGGGTTTTATTGGTCTGAAAGATGTCTGTCAATTTGTTTCTTCCATGTAGTTCAAGAAAAGTAAACCAATTTTCATAGGGTTATGTCGCAAAGTTTTTTAGATGTTTGATTTATTTATTTATTTATTTAATTTGATAACTAATACGGTACAACCAATTACATTAGTTATGCAAGTTTAAAACATTTTACAAACTTACAAAATCAAAACAACCTTTACAAAATTACAAAATAGTCACCGACTTTCGAAATATAATAATACAAAATAGGAATGACTCAAAATAATAACAAAATATAACAAATGTCAAAAATACAATTCAATCATCAGAAGTCACACTAATACAAATCCTAATGATAATATAGATAATCAACCAACGCTTACACAATTAAATAACATACTTAGTCATGAAATTCGAAAAGTCAAATCACAAATAATATTAACTGAAAAGTAATGTCAAGAATAAATTATTATTATCTACCAGAAATCAAAGTCACACTGACACAAATATACCCATTCATCATCATCACACATTTCTTTCTTCTTACCCGCTATCATCTCACAGTATTCCAGACACTTCAACTGCATACTCTTCCAGTCATCCGCAAACATGTCAAGATTAGGTGCCCAAGCCAAAAGATTATTGAACGCAGCAAGAGAACGTGAGACAGGGGAGTACCCGTGCGCAACCGTGCGGGCTTGTGGCACCGCGAAGAGCTGATGGCGTCGCCCGCCGCGGCGGTGGCTGTCGTCAGGGACGTGGAGCCGAGACAGCTCACCGAGTAGATCGGGAGCATCAATTTTTCCACGAAGGATTTTACACATTACCTTCATCTGGTTGTGTGCTCGCCGGACCTCTAACGAATTATAACCCAAGCATCCTAGGAGAAAGTTAGTTGGATACATGTAAGGGTAATAACCATATACACGCTTGATGTAAATGGGCTTAGTGCAGTTAATAAGGTAGGGTTGGTAGCAATAGCGATTCGAAGTAAAGAAACTTACTGAATTGATAAACGTAGAGAATAACAAATACATATTAAATAAACAAATGTGTTGGACCGAATGTTACTTTATTTTATCTTTATTGTTATATATCCACGCGTTATTTGCCAAGAACTATCCGGTTCTTAATCTTTTTTGAATATATCATTCGATAAATAATGCCTACTACACTTTATTAAACATCTTTAAAAAGTATTCTAAACTACATTTGCAAACTGCAAAAATATATAAATACACTCAAACTACATCATATCGTAAAACTAAATTATGTTACATTTTTGAAACCAGTTTCTTTAAAATATAACCATATTATCACAGAACATATAATAATAATACCTTAACATGACATATTTTCTATGTACAGCGGCGCAAATACGGAAGTCGGTTCGATAAATTTGTCGAATGTAGCGAGTACCGAAGTCTGATCGTAAAGTATTGTAGTAGCTATATATTCTCTTTGGATTCGACCTAGCTATTCGATAATTTTTGTCGAAAGTATCGAGCTTCGATAAATTATATAAAAAGTCGATAAAACCCACTTTATTGATTTGAACTGTCAATTTTATCGATCAAAAAGATCCGTACTTGCGCCGCAGGTCTCATAAACTCCTCTCTCTCTCTCTCTCTCTTTATTGTAATAAAATATAGATAGCAAACTATGCCTTTTTATTTGCACAAAATAGGAAAGTATGTATTGTGTTTAGGGTTCATATATGTATGTGTTTCTTTATTTCACCATTACTTGTAAATGCCTGAACAGATTTGGATGTATGGGGTATCGTTAGAATTCTTACATCATCGTGAGTGACACTGGCTAGGGCTGTCGTGTTTTTATAAGTAACTTTTGTTATTAAAACCTGTTATTCAACTTGCAATGTTTGTCTGTATGTTGGTTTGTTGAGGTAAAATTTTACATAGTAAATTTGGTCCACTTCCCGGTGTTCGATTGATCCGAAATTTACATACGTAATTATGTAATGCAGATGGCAATGCATTGTAATGACGTCACTGAGCTTGTCTGATGATGGAGCCGGAAGGTGGGCACAGGAACTCTTTAACGAAATGACGTAACCACGTCGAGTTTCAGCTCGTCTGATTTGTCTTTATAAGTTTTTTTTTTATTATTTGGTAACGAGGCGAGCTGGTCGTTTGCCTGATGGTAAGCATAACGCCGGCCCAAAACAATTGCAGTGCCACCCAGAACTTTGAAACACAAAGGCCTGCGCGGCACTGCAGTGCGCTCGTTGCCCTGAGACATTAGGTATTAAGTCTCATAAGCTCAGTAATTTCACTGGATACTCTGCTCATCAAACCGGAACACAGTAATGCTTGCACACTACTGCTTGGCAGCAGTCTTCACTCACAAAGCGGTGGTAACAACCCAGACGGACACTCGCAGAAGAGTTAGTCCTCCCACTAACAAAAGTTCTCTAATCCTAGTTGATGTCCAGTATCTTGATGATGGAGGAGAGTACCGTCTGCGTAAGAGTGTAACTGAGTAACAATGTAGTTCCTCCACTAATCCGTTTACAATCCCCGCAGTAACAGAACACAAGAGTCTATTAATTATAAACCGTCGGCAAATCAGCGACCCTTCAAGGCTGCCCCCGCGGGGGAGGCAGACGTGCAAGGGCCTTAATTAATTGATTCGATTACTGGTGCACCCAAACCAACAGTTATTACTTGTTCGGTGGTTGTAATCATATTTTGGACAAGTTTTCTATGCGTTTAATGTCTTTAGGAATGTTACTTTCCAGTCACTGCACGTAGGCGAAAGAGATTAAGCTTGTTACAATATAAATTAAATAATAATTAAAAATCTTAAAAAATATACTAAAAAGTCTTGGGATATTTTGAGTGGACAAAGTGATTTAACTTTCCAAACGATGATATGTCTCAAAGGTAGTGACGTCGGCCACTGATCTGTAAGGGGCACCTTAGACGCTCAAGCAAACGTACGCTTGCTTGTCAGAATAACAACGCTTTTGCGTCAAGCGCGCATTTCGAGTATCACGACAAGAAAACGTTCGTTTGCTTGAGCGTCTAAGGTGCCCCTAAGGTCGGTGGTTTTCTGTGAAAGAAAGAATGTCACGATGCGACCATATCCTAGTGGTAAACCATTTTCAGTGCTCGCCTAGCCAGCTACCACCCTCAAGTTGAAAATCTATCACCAATCATAAGTTTGTTCCGGTATCAGCTCTCAAGAGCCCGTGTTCCTATGTTTAGCATATTCAGCACCTAGCACATCGAGAGTAAAACTAAAAAAACAAATAAGTAGTTGTCTAATATCACTATACAATTCAAGGAAATTCAGAAGCTACACGTTTCTTAAACAAACATTTTGTTTTTACCGTATGATAAAACTAATCACCAAACGTACCTATATCTCAAATCCACTGGCTCGTAAATATCGCCGCTCCGATATAGCAATTAACTTTAGAAATCATTATGCCGATCGTCTTAATCGCCTCTATCAACTATACTCTAGTAGGCTTGTCAATTACATAACTAATTATAAGATATCGCTAGAAAGCCAGCTAAAACATTATTTCACGGCGAATTAATATACTTTATTGATTTCTAATTTTTAGACTTGACTACCTCAAGCGTCCTACTTTATTCACGCTTCCTGGTGCGTTACCTACATATTAATTTACTGCTAAAGTTTTGTTAAAAAATTTGGAAATAAAGATTTTTTTTTTAAATTCTTCATTTAATTTAGGGACTTTTACCAGACAATGGCATGCCAGTCCCATCGTAGCTTAAACAATATTAATCTCTTAATTACTTAAATCCCCCAACATTCTGTAGATCAGGGAAACAAAGATGGGTGATCAAAATTATAATATTACTATAAGTACGAGTAACTATTATATAATTGGGTTGTTGACTGTATTCAAATAAAAATATAATTTTGCCGCGAAACGGTAGTTTTTGTGACAGAAATCCTATTAAACACAATATTTTTGTTTATTTTTA
Source organism: Crocallis elinguaria (assembly GCA_907269065.1). Taxonomy (NCBI): domain Eukaryota; kingdom Metazoa; phylum Arthropoda; class Insecta; order Lepidoptera; family Geometridae; genus Crocallis; species Crocallis elinguaria. Next base: position 249,966 of record OU026079.1, on the reverse strand, counting down.
AGGAATTTCATTTAAATTAAATAATCAAAATGTGATCACATCAATCCGAAGTCACGTGACCTAAAACGCCCGTGACGTCACGGTTTCAATCGGAATGAGTATATATATTTTTTTTGTTTTGTTTTTGGCTCCACGTGATTTGCGCATTTAACTAGTGTCAAGTTATATAAATAATAATATAAATAAATCTCTAGTTTTGGTGCATGAAAGTCGTCAAAGTCACGTTAAAGTTTAGTCTAGGCGCGGTCGAGTCGAAGTGACGCTTCAGTAAATTGGTGGATAGATTACTGAAGCTTCTATGGAGTTTTGGATAGAATACGAAAATACACGTTTTTCGTCTTTGTACTATTTGCCTTTCACTCATGCAAGTTTACGAACACTTAATGGTTAATAATCCACTATTATTACACATTAACACTCTATAAAACAAAGGTTTTAGTAAATAACACAAAATCAACAACAGCACATTTTCGCATTCCCGCCAAAACTCCAATGAGTATATAGCTCGTTGCGCTTAACTGCTTAGTATTTTAGAGTGATTTCTGTGATTATTTATCTGTACTGTGAATTCCGCGCCTATTTTTCTAAATTTATTTCGACTCTTGAATATTCTCCCATGATGGAAAGTGGCTTCATAAAGGCAAATAATTCCAATTTGCCGAGAATTGATTGTTTTACGGTGGCCAATTTCTTCTCGACAAACGATAATTTCTGCTCTGCTGAATTTAGAAATGTGAAGACCTCCGTGTAAGTACCTACTTATTATACCAAAAATCATTATTTCTATAACCAACAATGAATATATAACAGTAATCATAGATTCTAAGATCCAAAGTGTATTAATTAACCAAAGCATATTATATAAATCAATAAGCTCAAAAAACTTAGAACTTATATTTTAATACATAACAATACATACACAGAAAGCATTGAATGAACTTGTCACTAAACGTAGCACAGACTAGGTAGTAGTGGTTATATTCTCTTTGCTTGTCACTTTACAGTGTTATAGAAAATTACTCTGTGGTAATTGAACACGTGACGTCACTGGCGTTTTGGAGAAAAATTTAAAACGGCATTTAAAATACATGATAATTAAAATATTACTTGTTTTAAAAAGTAAATCTAAATATTTTGGATTATATTAGGCCCATACGCATCATTTTAAACACTTTCCCAAAATCAGTCAACATCCCAATTATTACCGACTTTGAAATCAGCATTGCAATTCTATACAGAGCACTGTTACCTTTTGGATTGTGTCCTACTCGATTCAAACTATAGCAAAACATACAGTATGACAAAGCATAAACATTTAAAAATAGTATCAACTAAGATTAAAATAATTTTGTTTTTGTAATATCTCATAGACTGAGATATTAATAATGAAACAAATGGATGAATGACTATTAATTTCAATATCTACTATTCACGATTGCAAATTATATTGATAGCACATTTGAATCTGACCGCGAACAGTCCATTTGTCAGCCGCTGATGGCAATGGTTTGTGTGATTGATGCAGTCGCGGGTGGAACAATGCGGTCGGGGAGAATCGCGCTGCGAGGGTGCTGTCGGTGCAACTCTGTACTGCAGTTGGAAATGTGCAGTAGCGCATGTTTAACTTTTGTGTTGTTGAATAGAACAAACTTTACTGATAACACATAGCACAATAACATGAATTCAAGACCGTAAATCAGTTTTGAGTTTTTCTGTGAGCTGTTAAGTATTGTAAATAATAATGGATGTAAACTCATTAGAAATGAAAGTTTTCTGGTGGTAGAGCATTTCTAGTGCTCGCGTGGGTGGCTACCACCCAAAAGTTACATATGTGTCGCCACGCACCTATCGGTGTGTCTCAAGTGCAGCTAGCACTTGAGAGCCAGTCTCAATCTAGGCTTAGCATCAACACCATCCTCGACCACATCGGTTGTCAAAACCGGAAATCAAATGTGAAAATGCCTTTTCTGTACTTTTTTATTGGTGAAAATATTGCGAAGTTTTTATAGTAAAGGATAATAGCATAGATAATAGAACAATAGCACATATGTTTCTAGCAAAATTGTATTCATGAGCCTCAAATGGGCATTCCTCTTTGAGTAGTGAATAATCGAGCTGAAAATTTGAGTATTTCAGTTGAATCTTGACAGTTTTAGGAATCTTGTAGAGTCATTTTAACTTTCATAAGTGCTCCTTTGGGGCCTATTTGAATAAAGACTTTTGAATTTGAATTTGAATTTCAACTTGTTACATAACGTTTTATCATAAAGTAGTCGTACTGCAATCACTGCCACTGTGACCATATTGAAGTGCAAGAAATGATTTAGCAGAGAACACAATATCTAAGCGTCCTCTTACACTGTCGTAAAGAGAGAGAGCATCGAGCCGGAACGGATGCTAATTCATAGCACCATATCAAGTGTGCGCGCTGCTTTATTGACCAGAAGAATTGCTAATGTAATCACTTTGATGATAAGTTTTCATCAGCTGTTGTGGATGAGTGGACCCGACGGCGTGGCGGTGTGGGGTCGCAAATAAATTAATTATCTAGAAAGATGCTGTTAATATTTTAAATTAAATATCGAATACGAAATATCCGACTTTTAGGTATAGCTGTTGAGAATCTCCGTGTATTTGGCAGCCGGATTTGTAGCTGAGCAAGTCCATGATAACACGAAGGTTGCAATTTTGATACCTGCTTCGAATCTACGGATAATTAATTCCGTACTTGTATTTGTTAATACAATTACAAGTACAGTATTGATTTTGTACCATGGTAAAGTGCATCAACTCGTTCATGAAGAAAATCCTTCAGAAATCCTAGTATAGTGATATAAGGATATCAGTATGTATGTGATAGTATATAGAATGTGTCAGGAAAAGAAGATCGCACTCAGTAGATTATGTCTTTGTTGAAGCTTACAACCTTCAGTAGATTGACACAGGCCGACGATGATGTGATGTTAAGGCACTGTTTCTTTAATAGGTAATAGGCAGACGAAATATCAAACACATTCCGCAATAAGTATTAAGTGTACAGGCTGCCTAGCCATAGTACCGTTCGAGGTGTCCTATTTGTAAGTATAACGCACACGCTACGTCACGGAAGCCGATATCAAATGATAATTAAACTTGCGTCGAGTTTTGGCTCGAAATTAATTTTTATTTACCGGAAATTTTGTTACTAGTTGGATTCGCATATGTATTGTGTTTATTATGTATATTTGTGTGTTTACACTTAAAATTCCTTTCAATAATTTACAAAATAAAATATTATTCTCAGGAATGCAACCTGATTTGGGTGTAGATAAAACTAATAGGTACACGAAGAAAACCTCGCTTTGAACCGGCCGCCGCGTCCATCTGCGCAAACATTTCGTCAGCGGCACTTGTGGGGCTCCGTGTTTGGTAACGAACTTAAAACTTATATGATTTAATTAATAACACCGAGATTTATCTATTAGCCGTCTTTGGATAAATGATAATCGCTCTCCTTATACACCGATCCAATCGAATACTTTCGATTTCTTTGCCGTAAAACGCCGTTTCATAGAAGAATGAATATTAATCCTGCACGATACGTAATTGATTGATTTACAAGCAGTTCTCAAAATTGTAAAAGCTGAGAAAAATTAGCACTTCTCACGTCGTATACATCTTAAATTTTTATTGCATACTTATAAGGCTGTATCGCTGTTTAACTGCACTTTTATGATTTTTATGGCATTCGATTCGCTGCAAGCGTGGAGAGTGTAGCTAGTGCAGTCCCGCGGCGTCGCTCGATCATTTCGATACGATCTGCTGTCAATAGCATCCTCGTTTAATATGAGTTTTATTAAACTCTGTCGCTACAATTTCGGCTTTGTAAAACTACCCACACACCCGCGACACGCGGTCCTTGGAGCGCTTAGACGTGTACAAACTAAAACAACCATAACCTCGTATGTATTTTTTCGTGTCATTGCGATTTCCACTCTAATTGTATTCTAGTAGGGTTGACATAACTGTGGCAGTAAGGGTAAATATGACAGTCGTCGATATGTGGTAACGTTTTGGAGTGTGGTAACATCTGCCTTTATTTACGTTTTGGCTGGAAACAAGCACAAAGGCGCGGCGAATGCGCGGTACAATAGGAGGTCTCCCGACCGACGGGGACCAAGCGCTTTTTATGGACAAAATAGCGAATGACCTTTGGTTTTCACTTGCAGGCCGGTCGCGGGGATTTTTGCAAAATGCTGAACAAATGTGCAAGCTTCCACACTCCACAATCGCAACTACTCTGGTTGCTAGAGTGACAATTGATCGAATAGAACTGACCCTAAACCAGACATAATGGAACAATTAAAATGCACGTGCTCCACACGACGCGATTCGCGACATATGGCGCGCACTGTAAACTCTCCCTTAGGGCGCCGACAAATTAGCGTTTAAGAGATTGCCATCGACAGTGGCCGATCCATTAGCCACAAATGGCGTTATTTAAACCGCGCCCGAACCATGACTTACGGCTTACCATTGACACAGTAGCATACACAGTACGTTAACTCTCTGTAGACTATATTCCGATTTGACCTGACGTTGACGTCTACAGGGAATGCCTACGCCTTGGATGCTCCGCGTGCTTTGAACACATAGTTTACGGTTAGTGTATCAGAATTATTTTCGCAGTTTTCCTACTGTTGGCAACACTGTGCCCGCCTCCACTGCAGTTCCCATTCGAAGATCATTATCAAACGATTCAATCAGGAATGTGATTAAAACTATTCGTTCGCTCGTATCTCATCGGCTCACTTTCGCGAATACAGTTTTATTATATGTTTTAAATGTCACTGTGTCAATCGATGTCTAACGCGGCGCAAGGTGATCATCATTTTAAAGTATTGGAAAATTACGTTTTTTATATTCTTGTCTAGTCGGGAAATAAAGATCTTTGTGTCAAGCTCGCTTATCTCTGATCGTTGGTGAGGTCTTGTATTGTGTCAAGTTGCCGGTATACGAGAGCCCAATGAACAAAACTGACACAGCAAGCTCAATATTATTGTGTAGACATTCAACAAACATTAGAATACGTTCTATTCTAAACAGCTCGATCTAGTCGATAAACCGTTGAACCGCGACGTCGGCCGCGCAGCGTAGTGCTGCGCTTGTCAAACAAAACATAAATCATCGATTCAAAAGCTAACAAAACGCGACATCGAGATAATGAACAGCATCTTTATAAATACGAGAACGATTGTCGCGGGAGATGGGCGATTTGTACAGATTATTGAAAAGTAAAACTTGCCCAAATGAACGCCCGACGAGACGAAACTCGAGTTTTTGTCCTCTTGACTCTTTGTGAAGACACAATCCGAGCGTTTCATTGTGTACCCAAAACACGATAAGGGCCCGCAATCGCAACAAACCCTTTAGTGGGCACGCCCCCGCATATCGACAAAGTGAATTAACATAATATGATATCGGAGCGCGGCAGATGCGACATCGCGTCGCACAGACTTTTACTTTTCTCGTGTTCTTCAACTTTCACCTCGAGAATAAGGTGATTTACATGTTTTTGGGAGCCGGGAGCCGCGCGGAGCCGCACGTGTGCCGCGCGCAGCCGCACGTGCGCCGTGCGTGGGCGCTGCATTGTGGCGCAGCTCTTTGTCCATTGTCTGCGCCGAGGGTGGCGCTGTGACACATTTATTTTAGCCGAGTTTTTTCCGAGCCCATTGTATTGGAAATTAGAGATCGGTGCGGAGTTCACGAAACGCGATATTATCTCTCCCTCAGCATCCTCCTTCGATCTCTCCGGTCCCGTCCCATTGTGCTCGGCGGATATCTCCGAGACGTAACCTGCGTAATTCTAAACGGCGGTTATTGAAATACAAACAGGTTAGCTTTCAATTTCTATGAGAGCGGCTCTGAAATGCGTTAGGACTGGATGCTGTGGGGTGCCCTCGGCGCGGGGCGGGGGACTGAACTAGTCGATCGGATAATTGATCAAAAACGGACCGTTAGAGTGTCCGCGCTATCAGCTGATTATACGAATTCCTTTGATCTCGCGTGATGAATGACGCAGGACGACGGTTGGAAGGGCGCGGGGCGGCGGCGCTAGAGATCACAAAAAGATGTCTTGGGGCTGGTTTTATAGAGTTTGTGACCGTTTTATCGATGGCCGGAGAGCCAGCATCCGGTTTTGTGCATGATGTCGACAATGCGCTCTTTGAGACGTCCGTTTGGACACAAACTAGTTTGGACTGTTCTTTCGGGCCGCGACTCTAACGTTCGTCCCGAGGATGCATACTAATCGAATTCTTTTCATTACAATCGTATTGAACGGTCATATTTTCCTAACGGCGATCAACTTTATTCCCACAGCGGAATCTTTCAAAAAGGTGAATTCCCAGGAATTTAATTTTGACGTACATGGCAATCAAATTCAATTGAATAGGTGCTTATGATCTTGTGAAATGTAAACGGCGAGATTTATCAACAATGAGATCTTATCAACAAACCGCCTGCTTGAGTTCGCCTAGTCTGGTCTATCGCAGACCATTTTACTTATCTGTACAATTTGAAGATTATAGCGCATTAGCACAGAATGCGCAAGAGTACAAGTGAGGTTCGCAGCCTGTGATCAGTAAACAGATTAAGTGCCAATCATTAGGCGCATTTAGAGGTTTGTTATTTTGTTGCTAATGTGTATTTTATTGCATGCCATAAATTATACTTTCTATAATTTGAAGGCGATGCTTTACGTTATCTGTGAGTACCCGGGTCGCGACGCTAGGTGTGTTTTCGGAGAATGTAAACTAGAAGCAATGCCATAAAATAAATAATTTACATAAAACCACTAACGGATCTCACGGCAACCAGTTTTGGGAATATTAATGTCTGTGATCTATTAGAAAATCGGCGAGATGACCGCAGCCCAGCCGGGCCGGCGCGGCACGGCGCGGCACGGCGCGGCACCGCGCGGCTGCCGCGCCGGCGTGCGGACGTTGGCCGTGTTTCTCTTTGTAATATATCTTTTTATATTGTAATGTGTTCGGATTAAATCGGTGGTTGTTCCACGAAGCTCGATAACATAACGGACTGCTATTTGCATATCTCTGCAGGGGACGGTCGCGGTCACTCTAACCGTCTTGTTCTTCGGTGGGAGACTGTTGTGTAAAGCTACCGTTAACGGAAGTAAGCAACAAGTATGCACAAAGTAGGTACCATTGCTGATGGTCGCCAATCTTTGAGTATAGCTCGACTGGCGAGACTGCATCGAGTTGCGACAGTACAGGCCGCAAGATGACTAACATGTATGGCGCAATGAGAAAGTCCGTACCGTTCCTTATTCCCGACTTTCAAAAAGGAGGAGGTTCTCAATCCGCGTCTGCATTTTTTGTGGTTTTTTTACTCGGTGTTTCTGCCAATTCTGTGTTCCAGTTTGATGAGCAGAGTATCCAGTGAAATTACTGAGCTTATGAGACTTAATAATGTCTCAGGGTAACGAGCGCACTGCAGTGCCGCGCAGGCCTTTGTGTTTCAAAGTTCTGAGTGGCACTGCAATTGTTATGGGCCGGCATTATGCTTACCATCAGGCAAACAACCAGCTCGTCTCGTTACCAATTAGAATAAAAAAATATATAGACTGGAGGTCATGTTCAGCTGCTGCTCCAGTAGATCCTCCGGCGGCACTGTAACCACCGCGGCTACGTCATCAGCATACATTAATATGTCAGCCGCGGAGACAGTTTCTGGCAGATCTTTCAGAGAAGCGAGAACAGGATGTTAGACACAAAAGACACTACAATGAGATGTAGCTTTCGGCGAAGGAAGAAATGGCTTCTGGCTAGTTACCAGCCTCATGGTGAAAATCATGGCCAAGTATCTATTCAGCTACACTTATATCAGCTGCACTTAAGAACCAGCCAAACGTGCAGAACGCCAAATTGAGGCAGGTCGAAATTAATCAGTAAGAATATTTTTACTATGGAAGGACTTTTTTACTATGGAGTTAAGTGAAATCAAATCTGGTTACTATGGGGTTTATATTATTAAGAAGCTCTTGACGTTTCCAACACTGAATCATTCATATAATAATAATGAAGTATGTGGAATTGTTGTCAGCCTTACGTCGTCTGTTGGTAATAAATGAACGGTGAGATCACCCAGGTGAGTATAGTGGAATAAACCAAATTATTAAGACGCAAGCAACTAATCGTCTATTTGGAAGTTTTTTGTGTTTTTATTTAAAGTCGTAATTTCAACAAGGTTCTTAAAATTAAATACCTCGTTAAAATAATAAATTAATTATGAGAATTTTTTTAATTACATTTAGGCAGCTTGTGTCTATATTTTCAAAAACAAAAAGCTAACAGAGTTAGCTATTTTTTTAGATTAGCTGATAAAAACTGGTTCATGCTCCAAACATCGTCAAACATATCTCGTTACCATTGTGAGCTCGTCGCTCGCATGTTGTCTCGCGAGATTCCCACCGGTCCGTTAGATTCTCAGGACCATCCCTTTCGCGCGAGTCAAGTGATGCGCCCAGCTGCCGACCTCAGCCGACCAGGTGACACCAACCCTTGGCACTAACAACCCAAATTGGACCTTAAAGACACGCAGCGTAAGGTAGAATACGGCACGAGGTCAGTTGGCGAAGAAGACACGAGATAAAAATTTGGTAAAGATAGAATTGAACTCAATAATAATAGAGTAAGGTTCATAGTGAACAGACAGGCGGCTTTGTGAAGATGATTGCAGCAAATAACAATGCGTTCGGTGATCTGTAACTAGTTCGACAAATAAAAATAATGACGACCTTTACTTACGTTGCTCGTTTCTGAAAGTAATGCAGCCAAATCTATTTCTCCACTTTTACCATCAAGTAGTAAGTAAAATTTAAAATAAAGGTGACGCGATCTTGTGACCATTAAAAACGATGAATAGAAAGGCCAGAATAAGAATGATTGGTGACCTTTCACCCGACGGAGACGCTCGCCAAAATAATATATGCAAAGGGGAAGTGGAATCAAACACGAACGAGGCTTATGCACCTGAATCGGCGCATGCGCAGGTTAGCCGGCAGGTGTCCGCGTCACTCGCATTAATTACGAGCGTCAACGACGCGCGTGTACAAAGGGACGCTGCAGATTTTTTGCCATCCTAAATTTAAATGTAAATTAACAGTTACAGTAACAGTTCTCCGCGCGGCCGTGGAGCCGCCCCTGGTCCCTCGCGGTTCTAAACGTGCCAATTACAAATCGTGACCGGATCGTTCCGGGGTGACAGATTGCGGTGACTTCTGTAATTACTGCTCATCGACACGTAAACAAGCCGATCTGCGAACATGGCGTTGCTGAAAATAATGCACATGTACCTGAACAATAGTTAATTATAGTTCGTTGGGGCGCCGGTGCCGCGGCGGTGCACCTCCCGCGGGGTCCTTGTTCCGGGTGCTAATTAGTGCACTTTTCTCACCTTCCGACAATATCATTTTTTGCCGCTAATGTTTCGTGATGGTTTGGCGGTTTTTTTGAAGATTGCTTTTGTTTTTTTTTTTGGTACAACCGTTTTTGTAACAATGTCAGTTGCAAAAATATTAAAAATAATATCATGATTTGACCCTAACGTGGTATTTTTGTCACGCAGCGGTAGACAGCTTTATTTAGAATTAAGGAAACAAAATTTGAAGTCTATTGTTTGAATATTTCAACAGCCTTTGATTTATCAAGTTTTTTCTCACTAGATTAAAATTTTTGCAGCTCAGCGTTAGTTTTGTTTTAACTGGTTGTTTACTGCAGCAATTAACGTAATGTGTATAATATATACCCACCCGGTCTAAAATAATTTATTATTTACATCATTTATTTATCCTAAAACGAAATTCTAGAATCTAGAAGTGTAATAAGTTCGCTATTAATTAAATTAAACAATGTAAAAAAGTAAAAGTTTTAAAAATAATACCGAAGAGTTTCTTTCTCCTCCTCGATCGGCATGTACCCACCTACCGAAGTGGCACCTAGACTCAGAAACCGAGAAACAAAGAGAATATTCAATTTAAAATGGAACTTTCCTAACATTCAAACATTTACTAAGTTCCAGTTTGATGATCAAAGTAGTAATTGAACTTACTAGACGTAGACCTGATGTCTCAGGGTAACGAGCGCAATGCAGTGCCGCGTAGGGCTTTGTATTTTAAAATTCTGAGTTGCACTTTATGCTTACCATCAAGTGAATAAACCACTCGTTACCCAATAGTAAAAAGAAGTAGTTCGTTTTATAGCCGTGAAGTTTCAGCAGTGAAGCACGCAGGGGCTTATACCTACATACGTACGTGGCGGCGGTCACACAGGTGTCGCCAGTGACGTCCGCCGCGCGGACTCCGGACGCGTGACCTCTGTCCAACCACCTACCATTGTTTATCACCCATCACTACACCTACGCCTTACCATCCTCACAATAAAGACCGTTTTCGTAAGTGATCGCTGAAAATATATTCAGTAGGTAAAGATTTTCGTTTGTAATGGTTTCACCTTGCGCCGATGTCAGTTTACTGATTGTGACTGTGCCGGGGTTTAAGTGGCAATGTGCTGAATGTTTCTCTACGACATTACTCAACATTATATTTGGCAATTTTTAAAAGTATTTAGTATATTTTTGCACACCTATTTGCGTCATTTGACTTTTCAGAATTAAAAGCTTTAGGAGGCAAGAATGTAATTTTGTTAACAGTTACTTACCATCCTTCAGAGTCCACTCTCGACACTTTTGGCCACAACCTCGTCTGAAATTCAGTAAGGACTAACGATGTAGTCGAAGTTGAACTATGATATAACAGCGATAGTTCATTCCAGGTCCCATAGGACCTGGAATGAACTATCGCTGTAATATCATCATCAGATGCAAGACATCACTGCAAAAACTAAGCCTCTCCTATAATGGGGGGCTGGTTGCCATGACACACCACGCTTGGCAGGCATCGTGATGATCGCAGTAGATTATGATGTCAAACGATGCCCAGTTCCTGGATATTCCCTTAGTCGACTTTTACGGCCCACAGGAAGAGATGGAGTGGTAGTCATACGCCGGGAGCACACGGCTACATTGTACGGGGCTCTCAAACGGACACAGAAATGTAAAACAAATCAATCGTTTATTCACAAGAATACATAACATAATAAATTATAACTTAAAAACAGTATTCAGTGTGCATGCAGGTGTGCAAATATTAAACAAATTGAATCGTATCGATAACATAAAATACTTTGAAATCTTGCAAACTATAAGCAGTTTGATAAAAACTGGTTATATTATAATTTTTGTTAGTGGGAGGACTAACTCTTCTGCGTGTGTCCGTCTGGGTTGTTACCACCGCTTTGTGAGTGAAGTCTGCCTCTAAGCAGTAGTGTGCAAGCATTACTGTGTTCCGGTTTGATGAGCAGAGTATCCAGTGAAATTACTGGGCTTATGAGACTTAATACCTAATGTCTCAGGGTAACGAGCGCACTGCAGTGCCGCGCAGGTCTTTGTGTTTCAAAGTTCTGGGTGGCACTGCAATTGTTATGGGCCGGCGTTATGCTTACCATCAGGCAAACGACCAGCTCGTCTCGTTACCAAATAATAATAAAAAAAAAAAATTGGCCAGAACGGGAATGAACCACATCACGTAGTCCACGTACAGTGTAAAACAACAGTTATGCAGGTACGTTGGAAATCACGCGTCAAGTAAAAGTCCAGCACAACAATAGCGTCGGTGACTCCAGCACCTTTGGCACCGCGACCCGCCGCGCGCCGCGGCGCACAGGGGACGGGCGGCCGCAGGGGAAGGTCGGTTTAAATGTAATTAATAACTATGAAATTACTGCGCTGCCACTAAAACATCGCAGAGTGATGCAGAGCAGTGCCGCGCCAGACTTGTGGCAGCATTGTTACCGGCAAGCATAACGATTGCTAATAAACAAACGACCTGAGGGCCTACACAATTCCATCGCTCCGCGTCGTCGATAATGTGAAACGATGTTTTCCTATTTTCGAGCTCACAGACGGTCACTCCGTTCCATTTTTCGGTCATTCTGCGTCTCGAGTACTGCCAACTGAGCGTTATATCGGACACACACGATGAGTTGGAACGTTTGGTTATTCAATATTCCTACCACTCCATCATAATCCCCACACACGGGTGGTTTTTGGAACGTTTGCGTGAAATGTTGTAGAGTGGTGTGCTCGTGTATAGGGGCTTTCACACTCTGCAGTCATTATTTCCAAAGTTTGTATGAAGTAGAGATTTTTTTCACTTAAAATAGGTTCACGTTGTTCGCGGTTTCACCGGATGTTCATTTGAATTTGAAGCCAATGCCGCGTGTCTAGGTCATCAGATCCTCTGGTCAATTAGTAGGTACCTAATCTAGAAAAATTGGCAGACCTATAAATATTTCTATACAACAATTTTATGGGCATTTAAGGTAGAAAGCCGATGGTAGTATCGGTAGCTCTCGGTGAACAGACACCAGCCGCCGGGAAAAGGTATTTAAATGAAATAAGTTTTTTGCCAGATTTAAATCCACAGATATGTACATAATTAATAATATATACCTACTAAAAACAGTTTTAGTTTTACTGCATTTCAAAGTTTCAATTATTTTATCGAAATTTGTGGTTTTATTTTAAAAAGTGAATATATAAACTTAAGCTTTAAGCTTTTATCTTAACGGTATCTTCGTAAGAAGCGGACTCAATACAACTCCACGCCCGTAACGAACTTACGAGGTCGATATGTAAATAGAAAACGGAAGCCACCGAAATCACTTCAAGATCTATAGAAATGCCTTTTTGTGTAAAGTGGAGTCGTCTAAGTCCTTACCAGCGCCAGTATTGGATTGTCATTACTGCGCCCGCGCCATTGACAGGTCCACAATAGCGCGCAGCCTCGGGACCAAACCAAATAAAAATTTAAAAACCGGATTTTCAAAATCCCGTTTTGTCGCATCAGAAAGAAATTCTGTTTTCGATTTCTATTCGATTGTTTGTTTTTTCCGGCCATTGTTGTGGATGTCGCGGCCGCGACACGCGTACCCATTTTTGCAGAGTCTATTCCATTGTGTTGCGATTCGAATGACATTTGACGGACGAGCGGCTGAGTGACGGCTGCCGCCGGCCCCGGGCGGGGCGGGCGGCCGCGGCCGCTGCTGAGGTCGCCACTGCAGGTCCACAGACGATCGTTAGCTCGGCGACAAAAACTCCGATATCATCTTTATGCGTCGTCGTCGATTTTATAAATTCGTCCGCCGCACCCGAGCCTGCGCCCGCGGCTACGCAACGGGATTCCTGTTATCATATTGGATACCGTCATCGTGGTCTAAATTACTTTTTGTGGCGTAAAAGGAACGAGACGTCTCGGCGGTCAGCCGTCGCTCGGAGCAACATTCGACCGATTTTTGTTTTAAGGGTCTCGTACCCCTTTTGTTACCTGCACTCTGCACCTCGGGATGTCTTTTGTATTCGTTTTTAGCTATCCGCTTTGTTGTTGTTGTTTGTGTTTTATTGCATCATTTCATTCATTATTACTGTTCGGGATAGAATTTCATTTTAATAAATTAGCTGCAATCTAAATAAAAGGCATTTACTCGTCTTCAACTGTATTGTGTTACAGATAGGTATTAAATGGTACCTATTACGGTTTTGTCGAATGTTTTACAAATTATATATTTTTTTGTTTTGTAAGCACCTGTTCTCAAATAACCGTGATAAATGCACAATTCACGTTCACGTAAATTATGATACTAAATTGATAAACTGCTTAGCTCAATGTTCCATCGGCTGCATCCTTTTCAGCCTCATGCCAACGAAACTAATCGCCTAATTAGAGGTGCCAATTTATTCGAGAGATCATTACAGTAATAGGAGTCATCAGACTGCTCTACGTAGCTTGTCGCAAAAAGCGCGCGAGTCTCAAGCCAGCGCCAATTACTCCCCGCGCACGCGCCGCCAAAAAAACTACATCCACCCGACTGCAGGCTCGCCGGACCATCCGAACCATTTTTTAAAAGCCCCACCTTAAATAATAATGCAGTAACACGCGAGAATATTCGCAAAATGCGATCCTCGAATTTCGTTTCCAAATTCTTGCGGCTCCGAACCTCGATCTCTTTTTTTGCAGCGACTATTGTCTGCTCATCTTTAGATTTGTGTTCGTTCAGCTCTCGACGCTTTGTCGGTGGTGGTTGGATGCTCGGGCTGTTCTCGGGATCTCATCGTCTTATTGCTTTTGGATTGAATTAAAAATGTGGTTAGTTAATTGGTTCCTGTCCTATAACGTCCACTCGCTGTCGAGGCGTGTTCTCTCTGCTCACTGCGAAGGAATGCGAAATGAAGTGCAGAGCCCCGCGCCGGCCAGGCCGAGCGCGGGCCCGGGCCGCCCGCGTGCATGTCGGATGTAGGTATAATGAAGTGCCCAAAGTTTTTGTGGTCTCGCGATTAGTCCCTCGCGGCGATGCGAGGTCGCGCACCCCAGTAACGACAGGGCCCTATCATTACTAAAAACGGTCCTAATAATATAATAGTCCTGTCACATCCCTCCGAAGGATAAGTTTAAGGGACAATTTTCATAAGGACCCATAATAAGCGACGCTTTGCAGTCGTTTACAAAATTTGATAGTTCATTCGTGTCGTTTTATTTGGGTTGTTTATAGCCCGATCGTAGTCTTTTAATTTGGGGATTTGGTAATAGCGGAAGTGTTCAAAGACTTTAAATTATTGCGTGAGATGTTTCCTTGTTATTTTTTTAATATTCTACGTAGCTTTGTTTCGTTCTACGTAGCTTCACTTCGATTTGTAACAGCGTAACGACAGACATCAGCACCAATGATTGTAGTCTGAAACCAGCAATACAACGTTAACGAACAACAGTCCTATGTTCTGCAACTAGCAGCTTAATTGCGTAACACTCAGACAGCCATTAAGTATAGCTTATTGTAGTCAAATACTAGCTAGTACAACAACGCGTAGAAAAACTATAGTAACAGTGTTTCACAATTAGGTGTCCAGTTATCGGGTCCAGGTGCTAGCGACCATACAGCGCGGGATCTCAGCGCGAAGCTATCAGGTGACGTGATCGCCGCGACGTGAGCTCTGGAGCCCAATTCTCGTATTTAGGGACATTATGTCGGATTCAAGATTATCTCTAATCATATGTCTCTACGAAAAATCTCACTAAAATGTAAAAAACTGCATTCTCGATGCGGTTAGAGATTGTTGTCCACAGACTAATTGTTGTCATGGTTGTCATAGATTTCTTCCTAGACATTTTTAAATACGTTCCGTTTTATCGACTGCATTCACATGAAATCGAGAAACGACACAAGTATTCATTTCAAATGTTTAAATATATGAAGATTACGTAATAATGCATACAACGTACATTTTATATGTAATTGAATAAATTTATACAAAGTAGACAGTTTTAAAATCGAGAATTTATTTTCAAATTTTGTACTTTCGCGTGGAAAGAAATGTTTTCTGCAATATCAAATTAAAATCTTTTTAATCTATGCATGAGATAGAGCTGTAAAAGTAACGAGAAATCGAGTACTCGTATGTATTCGTTATTGAAATCATTAGTACTCGTTACTTTCGTCTTGTTACTTTTAATACAATCGAATACTAGATGAAACATCGCATCGAGTCCTGTTGGTTGGTAATTGGTATCCCGTATCATTGTATTCCTTGGTATGATATCGTTCGTATTAAGTACTCTCTTCTTGTTATACATTTAGATATAGTGAATGACATTATTGGCACAAAGTAACACCATAAAAAATCCTTGGTAAAATAATGAAATCAAAAAGTTGAAAATAATAGTAGGCATTTTAAGGAAAGAAATCCCTGGTTCATATTATTACATAAAAATTTGTTTTTGGAAAAAGCGGGAACCGACTTGCGAAAATGTCGTGAAATATGGAATATTATCACCCATTTTTTCACCCTTAAGAGATGGTATTCCTACATAAAATTTATGGAACCCTACTCATGAAAAAAATAATAATTAAAACCCTTCTGCTCCATGTTTTGAAGTTGGAAAAAATATAAACAATACGAAGCCACGATGCTTATTTCTCACTCACATTAATTCTATCGCTGGACAAACCCTTTCAGTTCACGCATCATGCATTGTATTCGTACGGATAACGAATCAAATTGACATCATACGAAACATACGAGTAAAGAATTGGGTTGTTGACTGTATTCAAATAAAAATATAATTTTGCCGCGAAACGGTAGTTTTTGTGACAGAAATCCTATTAAACACAATATTTTTGTTTATTTTTAAGGAATTTAATTTAAATTAAATAATCAAAATGTAATAACATCACTCCGAAGTCACGTGACATAAAACGCCCGTAACGTCACTGTTTCCATCGGAATGAGTATATTTTTTTTTTGTTTTGTTTTTGGCTCCACATGATTTGCGCATTTAACTAGTGTCAAGTTATACAAATAATAATATATAATAAATCTCTAGTTTTGGTGCATGAAAGTCGTCAAAGTCACGTTAAAGTTTAGTCTAGGCGCGGTCGAGTCGAAGTGACGCTTCAGTAAATTGGTGGATAGTTTACTGAAGCTTCTATGGAGTTTTGGATAGAATACGAAAATACACGTTTTTCGTCTTTGTACTATTTGCCTTTCACTCATGCAAGTTTACGAACACTTAATGGTTAATAATCCACTATTATTACACATTAACACTCTATAAAACAAAGGTTTTAGTAAATAACACAAAATCAACAACAGCACATTTTCGCATTCCCGCCAAAACTCTAATGAGTATATAGCTCGTTGCGCTTAACTGCTTAGTATTTTAGAGTGTTTTCTGGGATTATTTATCTGTGCTGTGAATTCCGCGCTTATTTTTCGAAATTTATTTCGACTCTTGAATATTCTCCCATGATGGAAAGTGGCTTCATAAAGGCAAATAATTCCAATTTGCCGAGAATTGATTGTTTTACGGTGGCCAATTTCTTCTCGACAAACGATAATTTCTGCTCTGCTGAATTTAGAAATGTGAAGACCTCCGTGTAAGTACCTACTTATTATACCAAAAATCTATATTTCTATAACCAACAATGAATATATAATAGTAATCATAGATTCTAAGATCCAAAGTGTATTAATTAACCAAAGCATATATATAAATCAATAAGCTCAAAAAACTTAGAACTTATATTTTAATACATAACAATATATACAGAGAAAGCATCGAATCAACTTGTCACTAAACGTAGCACAGACTAGGTAGTAGTGGTTATATTCTCTTTGCTTGTCACTTTACAGTGTTATAGAAAATTACTCTGTGGTAATTGAACTCGTGACGTCACTGGCGTTTTGGAGCAAAATTTAAAACGGCATTTAAAATACATGATAATTAAAATATTAGTTGTTTTAAAAAGTAAATTTAAATATTTTGGGTTACATTAGGCCCATACGCATCGTTTTAAACACTTTCCCAAAATCAGTCAACATCCCAATTGAATTTGTAAGTAGTGATTCGTTACTTCAAATCTGGCGATGTACTCGTTACTCGGTAACGAATACATACGATTTCTTTCAGCTCTACTGCTCTAGCATGAGATCGTTCATCTTATTTTGTTTGGTTTTAGTGGTATTTACAGAGTACTTTTCATGAACTCCACAACAAAATCGACCGACATGGGTCGGAGTCATTTCCATGAATCTGATTATGTGGGAGAATCAGATTATACAGGTGAATTATTATGTGTTTATTTTGGTCAAGTGTCACAGATCGTCTTATCCTAATCTCTGTGGTTATTTTTAATAAGTAGCTTGTAAGAGTTTGTTTGATACTTTTTACTGTTTTTCAGGAAATCCTCAAATATGCAGATATCTCAAAAAGGGACTGTACCAAGCGTATTCCCTTGGTGCACTTGAGTTTCGACAACACCTACATCAAGAAGCCTTCGGTATTTAGAAAGAAGCAAGAAGCTATTCATTTTTATGCAGCTATCTCAAAAAGGGACTGTACCAAGCGTATTCCCTTGGCTTGGTGCACTTGAGTTTCAACAACACCTACATCAAGAAGCCTTCGGTATTTAGAAAGAAGCAAGAAGCTATTAATTTTTATACTAGGCTAGAAAACTATGATAAATTCATGCTGGTGTTAGACACATATGTAATAATTTAAATTACAAGGGAAGTAAAATTATTAATGTTTGTGTTGGTGATCAACTGTTAATAACGCTGATCAAGCTAAGCAGATATTTACCAGATTTTGAGTAGACAGTTTTTATTTGGTGTTTCCCAAACTAGCATCGCTAACATTTTTATAACATGGATACATTTGATGTATAAAATTTGGAATTTAATTTGTATTTGGCCAAATAAAGAATCGGTTCAATACTATATAAGAAGTTTTCCAAGAGCAAGAATTATTGTGGACACAACAGAAATACCCATAATAAAGCCTGGGAATCCTGTAGCACAGCATGTAACATTTAGCAGCTACAAACACAAAAATACTGTGAAGGCAATGATTGGGGCTGCGCCTGGTGGTCTTACATCTTGTCTCAGAATGTTATGGAGGTTCAGTCAGTGATAGACAGATTATAGAAAGATCCAAACTGCAAAATCTTTGTGCCAGTGGTGATTCTATCATGACAGACAGAGGCTTTAATGTACAGGACATTTTTGTTCCAAAAGACATTACTATAAATACTACGATGCTTTTGAAAGGAAAGACACAAATATCAGGTGTTACAATAATACTGGATCGGAAATTAGCGAGCAAACATGTTCATATAGAACATATTATTGGTCTAGCTAAGACATACAAGATTTTAAAAAACGAATTAAGCCCATATCATGTCCCCCTAGCATCTAGGATTTTATTTGTTTGTGCTATAGTTTGTAATTTTAGAGAGAATATAGTGAAATAAAAGTTTTTATTACTTTTTATTGTTTTATTATACAGTATAATTATTCTTTCTTATTCTTATTCAAGTGGGGGCGATAAGGCCTGCACTGACGTCCCGCTTGGGGTGTATTCTTATTCTAGGTGGGGGTGATAAGGCCTGCACTGACGTCCCGCTTGGGGTGTATTGTGCATTTCCCCCTGCCAGCGTTTACCCTAGCCAGCCCAACTCCTTTATGGAACGGAGTGCGGCCTTGGGGCGCTGGCAAAGCTGCTCCAGTAACGTTGATGTTGTTGTTGTACTATATGTCTGAACGTTAGTCGTCTGCTGTTGTTGCGTCAGCTGCTCACGCATTCCGGTAGTTATTCTTATTTCTTCCGTGGCCTCGCAATGCCACATCACGTGTTCCACAGTCTCATTTTCCAGCAAGCAGCCCCGACATAGAGGACTGTCTGTCACTCCAATCTTATGTAGATGATAGTTTAAGTTGCAGTGGCCTGTGATGAGCCCTACTAAAAGTCCAAGATCCTGCCGTTGTAACTTTAGTAGGTTGTTTGTGATGTTCCTGTTTAGGGCTGGGAAAACGGTTCTTGCATGTTTGCAATCCGTCCTCTTCTTGTTTGCAATCCGTCCTCTTCTTTGGGGTGTATTGTGCATTTACCCAAGCCATCCCAACTCCTTTACATAACGGAGCACGGCTTTGGGTTGCTGGCGCAGCTGTTCCAGTAAAGTTTTAGGTGGTGAAAATTTTCTGGAGTACAATCTTGGTCAAGCCTCTCTCCGTGATTTGCCGCGTTGCAAGAACAATCTGAATATAAAACAAGAGCCATCATGTTAAAATAAGATCCGGATAAGGGGTATTAAACATAATTTCATTTACCTTTAACATTGTACACAAATTACATGTCAAAGTAACATTGAATTTGTTGCTTGGTAATCGTCGGCTAATATGGTGGAACTATTGACATCTTGGTAAAGTTCTACAGCGAGAACGTCGACTGCTCGGCTTTCAGACGCTGTAGGGCTTTGATGAAGTGTTAACATATTACATTAAAAAAGCTGTAAATTGTTAAAGCTGTAACACTGTTAAAAATCACTTAACAACCACTCAAGTGTCCCGAAGACACGAACAAACGCTGGAGATTCCGAATCTCTCATTGGGGGGAGGTAGTAATTATTTGCTAATTATTAATTAACAAAGAATAATGACTATACAAAAGAAATCTGCAATTTACATAGTAAAATCACAGTTCACAACTTCACAGACAAACAAACATTTCGAGTTCTCTATACGACATCAAAAGTCTATTGCTCCGGACCACTCGTTGCATGTCGAACGCTGGCGGTAGACATATCTCTTACGTGACATTACGAGAATACGAAAATTAGGTTTGAATCGACATACGCCATTTTTTTTTCGACATATCTCGAATCCGACATGATGTCACAGACCACTCGTTGCATGTCGAGCGCTAGGAGTAGACATATCTCTAACGTGACATTCCGAGAATACGAAAATTAGGTTTCAATCGACATACGCCATTTTTTTTCGACATATCTCGAATCCGACATGATGTCATTTGCGCGAGAATTGGGCTCCAGGTGCCATCTCCGCTGCTAGCCGCGGCGCGCGGCGCGCGGGCAGCCGTCGGCGCTGCACCAAATGGCACATTTATATTGTTCATTACGGCCGCGAGGTGAGAGATGTCGGCGCGGCCGCCGCGGCGGGGGGTGCGCCAGGGCTGCGCTGGCCGCGGGACAAGTGGGATAGCTCGGTGCATTCCTGAGCCAATCCGTTGTTGTAACCATAAACAGAATAGTCTGTTGATGATTAGGAATCAGTTTTTTTTTTACTACAGCAATTATTGAGAAGTGATTTTGATTTTTTGGTTACGGTCGCTTGGTGTATAGTTTCAATTTTGGGTTGTAACTCGGTGGTAGGGGCGAAATCATGTGAAAAGGACATTTTGCTAATAATAATCACAGTAAAAATCTCGTTATAATGCATTAAGACCTTTTTGCTACAATTATATCGAACTTGTCCCGTCAACATAAAATTTTTCAGACCTTTCATTGTCAATATTTTGTTTAACACCTTTATTTTACTATTTCCAGGATCTAGGTTCCAGGGCGCATGTCCTGGCAGCCCTGCAAGCAGCCACCGGGGGTCCTCCAGCGCGTCCGCTCGCGTTGATTTGTGCGCGCTCCCCCGCCGACAGTATTTGTACAGGCGCGCGTGGGCCGCCGCCGCGCCGTGCCGCCGCGCAGCCGCGCCGGCACGCACCGCAGCCGCATCGACACGCTACCTTGCGACGCCGACGCTCGCTGATCTGATTTGTCGACAGCCCCGAGCATAGAATTACGACGTTGCAAATGGCATGCGTATAAGTAGCTTGGCGTCACTTACCAATGGCTCTTATACGAGTCTTTAGAAATGTGAGACTTAGAACGGCGCAGATTGGAAAAGACCACAGAGATTCAAACCGCATATGCGAGATTAAAGAAAAGGGAGATGTTTAGATTAAAAAAAAAAACCAGCTAGATCTCAAATTTTTAGATTTCGTAAGAGCTGTGGCATTTAAAGTATCTACATACGCCCAGTGCGTATAGGTACATGTAAGTACCCAACATTTTCCAAATCAAGAAAGCAAGATTCAAACTTCACACACGAAATAAAAATCCCACAGTGATCATCGTAAAGTGTTTAATTAATGGCATGACGGCTTGATAGGCTCACGACAATGATTGGTAGGAATCTTAATGCCCCGGTGACACCGCGGGCGCGGCGCGGCGCGGCGGCCGTGCGTCGATACGTGAGTGAAACCGCGCGATCTCGCCGCACCGCGTTCCGATATCTTCGACGACGTATTTTCCAATCTAAACGAGCCGAAATTAGAAGGCTAAGACAACTTCGGAACCGGTCAACATAAAATTGGAAACCAACTGTAGTCTCCGAGTTGCGCAAGAGACGGAGTCGAGCCGATCGACCTGTTTGGCGCAGGCGCGCTGGCGCGTGGGATCTATGGACCGCACTCGGCCTCTCCGAATCGAAACGGCTCCAAGCTCAAAGTTGTCATGGGCACATAAGACCTTCCGGTATCGCTTGGAAATTTATTTAGACTGTCACTTTATTGCCGCGGATTAAGAATCTCGTTGACATAAATTATTATGTGTATAGCACTTAAAATATGGCCAGTTACTGAAACATTAAACACTACACGCTATAGTAGTGAGTTACGGCAGTACGGCGTCTGGGAGCCTTGTCGGACATTTGTTAACCTCTATTCACCTATTTGTAATCCTCGAATTATAGAATACTCGCACGCGGCAATAGCAACGGCTGACTAGCCGAGCACTGTAGCCTCTATACATAAAGCACGGAGAAGGCGATCGACCTAATTATTCATAATCCTCATTTCATAAAGTTTGTCAGCGACGGCGAGTAGTCGTATCCCTTGGTAATAACATAATCTACAGCCAATTAAGGCTCGATTTGGGAACGGGTTTGGGACCCGCACCCGCTCCTCTCGTGGCGAACCGCGCTCGCTCGTGGCACAATCATATTTTACACGTTTTATTCGAACGCTTATGGCATTTAAAACTTAATTCCAAATCAAGTTTGAGATGACACCGATATCTGTCCAGTAAGTCAGGATTATCGCTCGTTTGAGGTTTTCCTCGACAACCTTTCACTTAATGATTAGTCTACCTTTTCAGGTGTGCCAATAAAATAGCTATTAAATCACTGGCAGTATTAGAAATTTATGTATCTGCGATTAGTCCGTGTTTTGGCAGTTTCCGCTAAGCGATTACTTAACGCTGCTTATTTTCGCTCATCTTCTTATCTCCAGATCTCCATCCGAGAGCAATAAAAAATGGTTTCAGTCGAATCGTTTAATTCCTTTAGATTCGCTCCCAAAGAGCATGTAATCGGGCAACTAATAAGTGTTCCGGATAGATCGTCGTGACCACAATTACGTTTTATATTATAAACCGTGAAAGGGTGGCCATCTCTCTTCGATATTGATGGTGTATATTTATCATAGACAATTTAGGAACACCTGCTGTTACCGGCCAGAGCAGTATACGTCAAATTAATACGCCGAGGGGTTTGTGGCTTTTGACGCTTCTAATGTTTTATTTGTTCTGTGGCCGATTGATGAATTTGAGGTTTTGTGGAGCATCTTTGTTTTTGTGACGAGATCGGAATGTGGCGTAATGGATTCTTGACACCTTAATAGATTGTGGATTCGACCTTCGGGTGGAATAGGGCTAGCGCTCGGCTCGATGACTGCAGTGATGGCGCGAGTGGGCTGCATCTCGATTAGGTATTGCTGTTGACGCAGATCAGTATTAACATGTCAACACAAACATTTTTGTTCATTAAATAACATCGTATATTATTCAGGAGCTGTATTCAATTCATGCTCACGGCGGATAATCAAGCGGAGTCCGTTGATCTTCATCAGCTCTTGCTGTTTCCACACTCTTCTTATATCTCCTATTGCCATCCCAACATCGAGTTACAATTGTTTTCAAACAAAGTAACCTACAAATGCTTACCTCTAGTATTCCCTGTTTTGCAGATATCACGGACGCAAATACACAGAGCAAACATTCAAGATCCGAAAAAAATTTTAATGCTACACACGCAAAGTGTCCTGGCCGGGGATCGAACCCGGGGCCCTTCGCTTTGCAGGCAGGGTTACCAACTTAGTCACGGAGTCATCGCATTGGCATGCATGTAGAATCGATTTCCATAATATATCTTTAGCAAATGTTTTGATCGTTTAACTTCCTCATAAGTACCGTATCGTTAAGCATGGATACCTAACCTTCTGGTATAAAACACTACATTTAGCGCAATCTCCACCTCGACTACTATTCCTACAATAACTGCCAACAGCTCGTAGTTTCGTATCTGCGCCGGTGTAGTGAGGTGAAGCGGCCGCTCGTCGTGCGTTCTGCGCCATTGCAGCTGATATCGTCACTTCCTCGTTACAACTTTTCCATCGACTTGTCATTGGGCGGTAAAAATAGCTTGCTTGTAATGTACGGTCAACTACTGCAATCTCCACGCTATTTTCAACTTTAAACGAACCTGTTAAAGTAAATTCTGCGGTGTTTGTTATTGTGTTTGTAACCGTGGGCTGCGCTTAGGTTTCTAGACACCTCTTTCCCCCTCCTGGGGGTGTAGTTATGGCGGTCAATCAATCAATGTTGTGGATAGGTGTTGCTTGATAGCTTGTGAAGGTTTCTGGTGAATTTCAGATTTGGTAATCTAGAGAGGAATTGGTTTGGTTTTTATTTTCGTGAATTAATATATGCTGTTGTTTAAGTACCTATCATTCGCTCTATTACGTTTCCATTATGGCCTTATTTTTGACTGACAGATCTTAATAATTGTCACAGTTATTTCTGTATAAATTGAACCTGACAGCGGCCGATTACATGAAAAACCAAATGGCAACCTTCAGCTTGTATCGTCCAACAACCATTCTACACATTAGTAAAATGTTTGCGTTGAATGCAGCATGCAACAACCGCCGATCTGTAGGTGGTCGGTGGTTCGACTCCTACAATGAGCTTGAGCTTTCGGCGTGGGATGCGTCGATCGGAGGAGCAAGCATTGCGATGGAACCATAGTACGATGGTAAGATTGCATTTTGAAATCAATTTAGCGCCAATTTGTCGTCGTTGGTGCGCTCGGGCGCCGCACTTGTCCACCATTCCTGTGTTTTCAATCGTCATTAACATCACGTGTCAAAGCTAGCTAATAAAACAATAAAAAACATCTTGTTTGTTTTTTTAACTATATCAATTTACTAACTCCTAAAACATTGACCCTATCGAAATGTGTTTTTACAAAGTAAACGCAGCTCCTATTCAATCATAACCTCACCTGTTCCTCTAATTACCTCTTTGTTCTTACAACCCCCGGTAACTTGAGAACCACACAGGTTATTTACCAGTTACTACGGCTGTGCCACAGGTCCGGTACCAGCTACGATGCTGCGCCATAGATTCACTACCAGCTACTGTTTGTACAGATGAGTATTCAATCACAAACTGATATATTTAACTAGTCGGAAAATTCAGCAAATTCACCCGCTACCCTATTCTAGGCTTTTAGTGGTAGTGCACGAAGATTAGGTACTAATTTACTAGGTGGTAGGACTAACTCTTCTACGAGTTACCACCACCGCTTTGCTCGTGATGTCAGCCGCCAAGCAGTAGTGCGCAAGCATTACTGTGTTCTGGTTTGATGAGCAGAGTCGCCAGTGAAATTACTGGGCTTATGAGACTTAATACCTAATGTCTCAGGGTAACGAGCGCACTGCAGTGCCGCGCAGGCCTTTGTGTTTCAAAGTTCTGGGTGGCACTGCAATTGTTATGGGCCGGTGTTATGCTTACCATCAGGCAAACGACCAGCTCGTCTCGTTACCAAATAACATTAAAAAAAAAGAGTGTCTGTCTGGGTTGGTACCACCGCTTTGCTCGTGAAGTCTGCCGACAAACAGTCACGGAAGCATTACTTTGTTCCAGTTTGACGAGCAAAGCGATCAGTGAAATTACTGGGCTTATGACTGATGATGGAGCAAGTGATTGTGGAACATTTAGTGGCTACAAAAATATTAGAAATCAATGTTAACCTACATTTAATTGTCGTACCTAAATGTCTCTGGATAACGAGCGCAATGCAGTGCCGCGCAGGCCTTTGTGTTTCGAGGTTCTGAGTGGCACTGCTATTATTATGGGCCGGCACTATGCTTACCATCAGGTAAACGACCCGCTCGTCTCGTTATCCAATAGTATAAAAATACTATGGTTGCAGCGTAGATTAAAACACGGTCTCTCAGTACAGTTACAGAGAATTTTAGAGAGAGTAGAAGAGACACTTAGTACTTAGCACAGTAAACAGTCACGTGAGCCCACGTCACACAAGTCTAGGAAATATCAGACGGTTTCAAAGGGAGAGTTTTTTTGTACTATTCAATAACGAGACGAGCGGGTTGTTTCCCTGATAGTACGCATTAAGCCAGCCCATAACAATTGCAGAACTCAGAGCTTTGAAACACAAAGGCCTGCGCGGCACTGCAGTGCGCTCGTTACCCTCAGACTTTAGGTATTAAGTCACATAAGCCCAGTAATTTCACTGACTACTTTGCTCATCAAACTGGAATGCTTGCACATTACTGCTTGGCGGCAGACCACAGGAGCAAAGCGGTGGTACCCACCCAGACGAACTCGCAGAAGTGTTAATGCTACCAGCTGAAGGTCTTCTGAAACCGGTGACACAGGTGACGCAGGATCACGTAACCGTTTAGCCAAGTATGAAGCATTTCTTCGGCTCTCTCTCTGTTTTGTGCTCTCAGTATGTCGGGGCTGCAGTTTAGTGCGTAGTTAGTACCGGCGCCACTTGTACGCGCAGATGCGCCGCGCAGCACGCAGGTGTGCGCCGGCCGTTGGACAAGTGCGCCCAGATTAGGAGCATGTGTTACTCTTATCTTATTTCATTCAAGTATTTCTATATCTTTCGCTATTTGATAACAAATAAATGGTTGCCCAAGTGTCGTTATCATATATAGCTACTGTACTGTACT
This sequence comes from Crocallis elinguaria, assembly GCA_907269065.1. NCBI lineage: Eukaryota > Metazoa > Arthropoda > Insecta > Lepidoptera > Geometridae > Crocallis > Crocallis elinguaria. The sequence goes on along the minus strand of OU026079.1, from coordinate 223,463 downwards.
TTGGTTCGATGAGATAAATAGTCTGTGAAATTACTCATGAAACTTCATACTTGATGTCTCCACGTTACACTACCGTGCCACTCAGGTCTTGGTGTTTTAAAGTTCTATGTGGCACTGCATACATTTGTATGGGCAAGCATTATGATTATCAGCAGACAAACGATCTATCAGACTCATTTTCATCATGTTGTATATAAAATGTATTTAATAACAGTAAAGTAACTGTCCCGTTACGGGAATCGAACCCGCTACCCTAATGTACACCAGCAATCCATAAGCAAGAGCCGAGTCCGTTGACCTGACAACCACGGGAGGCGTAATGTACGCAAGCGACACTGCTCAGTGCATCGCTGAGTAACTCAGATTATTTTGAAACCTACAAACACATCTCGGATGAAACGCTACAATTTAATCTGATCCTCACATGCATATAAGTGTTGCAAATTAAGGCGCGTACACGCGAAGCCTAACCACCAGCCGCACGCGCCCCGAGCGCTGCCAACCACCACCTGGTACGTACCGGACGAGAGGCAGCGGCGGACTGCAAATTAACTCTGCCAAAATTTAGTCTTACGAATATTTTTTTGTGATAAATGATTGGATAATGCTTTTGATGTTCGATATCCGTCCATTTGTTTCCCTTTCTGTATGTTTATTTGTTATTGTGTTGTGTTTGACCGCTGTCTTACATGAGGAGTGATTCGTTATTTGCGTAGTGTTTTAAAACTTGACGCACGCTTTGGTGTGAACTGAAAGCGCAGCACGTAATTATTAATAAATAATTAACATGTTTCTCACTTATGTTTGCTCACTATGGGATTAAATTTGACCAGATTTAAACATTAACTACGCAAGAAACACCGCCAAAGAAAGCTCAAAACATACAAAATGTTGCGGTCGCGGCTCGCGTGCACACATGTGCGGTCGTTTATCCCCGCACGCGGGCGCGGGCGCGGGCGCGGGCGGTGCAAGTGTTTGTTCTGCGGTTACGCTCCGCGTGAACGCATCCTTGTTACAAGTAATTGCTGCAATTATAGAGTTATACTTAATCATAACTCCAGGTTTTATAAATTATAAGTCCAGTTGCATTATTTTATGTCAAAACAGGTCAATTAAATATCTTGTTTTGGTCAATTTTGTAATGTCTAGTATCTAATTGAAGGTATTTATATTTGTTAATTATTTAGATGTATCTAACATTGTAACAATACCTTGAATCGTTTTGCACTCACTCACGCCTTCACGGTTATTCTATAAATGCTATCTTTTTCCAGCCTATTTTTAAGACTTTGTAGAGCTCGTACTTGTAGGAAAATGATCATTAATTTCGAAGATTCGAAGTAATTTTTTTGTAACTCAAAATCAAGATACTTACCTCTACTTACGTTACTGCGCGCGGCGGCCACCGAAGACACCTGTCAGTGTCACCTTGACGTCTGTTCCAGTTTACATTAACCTATTAAAGTAACGGACAAACGGGATAAATCAAATAAAGCCATTTCAGACACAACATTTATTACTGTTATACATAATTTGTTGCTATAGGCTGGTTACAGCAGATGCAAGGGACGCGCGACAGTCGGCGGCAGCGGCGACTGTCCTCGTGAGTTCCGGTGGCGCGTCCTCGCCGGCGGGCGGCGGGCGGCGGGCGGGCGGCGCGGGCGTGCGGTCGCGCGGTGCCGCGGCCGGAAGGTAATTTGTGCGGCGACACCGAGTTCCGTCTTTACGTTATTTATGTCTACAGCTTAACTGCTAGGTGCTAGCTTCCGCCTGGGTCGTGCTTAGATACAAATTATCACCTGCTTTATTTATATCGCAAAGTTGCTGGTATTTTAATTATTATCTCATGATGATTATTCTACTATCAGCCGAATAAACATCGTAAAATCGGGTTTAACCTCATTTAGATGCATTTGTCAACTTTATTAATTAATGCTTAGTTTTTTTTCATACCCTGAAGTAGCCATCGACCAGTTTTTAAAAAGAATTAGCTGCTGAAAATTAGTAGACAAACAATGAAACAGCTTGTTAGACGATACCTATTCAACACGTGCTGGCACTTGAATATATGCGCAGACAAACTAAGTTAATTATAGGCAAGAAAATAACTAATTGCGTAGCCTTTACGCACTCATCAATCTTGTAAAATAGTCTTATCTACTTAACTACCTATTCCGCTGTCACGCTAAAGCATCGTTCACATTAGCAATAAAACAAAATTGTCACCGTAAACAAAGGCCACGATGACGCGCTGTGGTGGAATTAAGGGCCGTGAAGGAAGCCGTTATCTTGGCTAGTATCGCGGCACGCGCGGACGTCACGGCCGCGGTGTGCACCTGCCCTTACGTCGCGGACACGGCGCTGATGCCTCTCCGGTAGTATATCATTATTTTTTCCGTCGGCTTTTGACGGGTAATTGATTTAAGAGCCGCAACGTTTTACTCGCCGGGCCCGTGGCTCGACCGCCGTCCGTAAATAAGGTTTGCTAACTCTTGAAGGGTATTTTCGTACTCGCTTCAGTAACTCTCTTCAAGATTGTATCAGGCCCTCGCTGCTAATTTTGCAAAATTTTTGTTATAACAAATTGCGGTTGGTACATTGCTTTTATATACTTACATTTAATTATAGTAATTGTGTGTAGCGACATAATAATTATAATAATGAAATGTATAAGAGCATTGTAACGTATCAAAGGGTGAACAGTAGACCGGAAATAAATGTATTTTCTTTCTTCTTCTTTCTTTCTTTCAGGAAACAATATAGCAGACTGTACGTACCTGTGAAGTGCTACGAACTGAGATGCACCCGAAACAACTTCGCTCCTTGTCGTTGGAGAGTCGTTAAGACTTTATCATATAATTAGGTAAAATCACTGCAGTTCTTCGGTATTCTTTTTACAGAACTCTTATAATACAAAAAAGTACAATACAAACTTGACTGACAGTACAGAAAAACAAACTGACTAAAAATATGAAAAATAGGAACATTGGCAAACTTTCTTAAGTATTTTCTTAGATTTCTTATCTTCAAAAGCCTTTTACCAACCGTCCACCGCATGTGCGACACAAGTATCGCTCAATCAAATAAATAGCCTACGTCTAATGCTAAATAACACAAAATACAAAGAAATGTAGTTTCCTAGAAGTGGCCTCGGGCGATAAATCAAGGCATATCTGCGCCGCGACGGCCGCCGCGGCGCGTGCGACCGGTGCTGCGCTACTGTGCCGCGCCCTAATGACCTCTTTTATTAGTTTTCACAAACAGCTAAATTAGTTGTTTGGACTTGAATCCACTTAATGAATCACTGGATCACTTATGGAATCATTTTAAAATCCATCTTGATTCAGTTCAGAGCTTTCGTCTCATTTAGAGATAGACTTATTACAATAACTATTTGTAACTACTCGTAAAATAAGCTACTTGTAGCATTTATAAAAACACGCGGAGTTTTTGAAAGATTGCTTGGCAGCGACACTGGAGCATCTTAGTATGCTGCAGCAGCTTTTAGACTCTTAACTTGGCCTCGATTTTAGCCTTACTTATATAATATAAAGCTCCTGTTAACATCTGGTGAGTCAGTAGAGATTGCAAAATAGACTCAGAGGTTAATAAACGCCTCATCTGCGAGCGAATACCTTGGGGCGACAGTCACGTCACGCGACTGAATTACATAGAAATAAAATATAGTAAATTATGGTCACTGTTAAGCAACTATACAGGAACTATACAGCAATCGCTACAAAGCGGGTTTGCTAGATGGAGCTACGGCTTGTAAGCCGGAAAGCAAAACATCATACCTATCAAGAATTTCGCAGTCAACATCGATTGCTCCCATAGCCTAGTCGGATAAGGCGTCTGGTCTAGATAACCAGAAGACGCAGGTTCGAATCCTGTTGGAAGCGAAATTTTTGTGATGTATATATTTGTGTGAACATCCGATAGTATCGGTTAACACTATAAAATATATTTCGTAAACTATACAGGAATTTTCTCAGCGCAATTTTTACACATATTGTCACCGAAACGTATATGTTACTTACCTATAAGTTACTTACGCTCATTTCAACACAACCTAAACAGTAGCCCTTCGACGTCCTTAATACAATGCATGTATGTTATCATTGTGACTCTGTTGAAACATGACACACAGATGTGCTCAAGGAAGGAAAGGAATTCAATTCCTAGATATATTATCCTCATTACACATTACGACCGCACGAAGGCTGTCCGACTCCGACCGCGGAAACGGAAACGCACCTCGCTGTCAAATTTACGTAGGTCGAATACTTAACTCTAATGAATTAGATAAGCACAAATCTATGCTAATAATGTTTGTTTATTGATTAATTTACGACTAATAAAACTGCAGTCAAAATACGTTTTTAATGACAAATAAGTAAGTGCTACTCTAGCACCTGACGTTAGTGACAATGCGGTCGAAGTTTGTGAAATAATCAATAAAAATAGTACCTCATAATTTATTCACTATGTAATAAAGTCTAGAAAATATTACAATTTAGTACATATAATTTTACTCTCTAGATATTAAAATTAAATTAATTAAAATTATATTCTTATATTCTTTTGATTTTTACGTAACTTTACAATAAACTGCTACAAATTTTAGGTCTAGAAGGCCAGTTTTTTTTAAGGTAACGTATTAAAAAAATACTTACGATACTTACTCATATATAAAGAAACCTGGTAGCTCCTCTTCAGGCGGCTCCAATGGTGCTCACGCCTCACATTGCTGTCACCTTTATCTCCGACTCAGCGGCGCGAGTACGGAAGTCGGTTCGATAAATTTGTCGAACTGAAAAACTCGACAAATTTATCGAATGATGCGAGTACCGAAGTCTGATCGTAAAGTATTGTAGTAGCTCTATATTCTCTTTGGATTCGACCTAGCTTTTCGATAACTTTTGTCGATTGTTTCGAGGCTCGATAAAACCCACTTTATCGATTTGAACTGTCAATTTTATCGAATATTAACCAGCAGATCGTACCGCTCGTGTCGTGCTCCACAACGTCCTGATATGACTTGTACAAAAATCGCAAGGAGTTAAAAACGCGATGTTCCCTGTACTGCCACTCATTTACTAGCCTGTACCACACACGTAATGCATGTCTGTTATGCCTGAGTTGCACACATTTATCTTTCGAATAAATTAATAAGTACTTGACCTATATATTAAAGCTCGTAGCAAATAGGCAAGTTCACATAACTCTGGTAAATTGAATAGCTCGGCCCAAGTTTGAGCTTCAGAGTTTTAGCTAAAGTTAGTTTTGAGTTAGTGTTATCGTGAGACTGAGTTACGTGCTGCGGCAACGTGGCCAATTTGCCGGCGACTGGCTTCGGATTGTTATGTTTTTATAATTAGGATTATTATGTTTTTATAATTAGGATTTTAGCGGCGGTAATTACGTTCACCCGAGTCGTACATCAAGTTTTTATCTCCTTTAATTTGAACGTTAATGGAGTTTTATCTTAAGACCTGTCTTTAGAATTTAGTCTGTTGTTAAATCGGACAGTCTGTTTTTCATTTTGTTGCTGAAATTTTCCGAACACATATCATTAGGTAAGGAGTACAAAACCTGATTAATTTATGCAACTAGGTATGCGCAAGTACATATATGGTAATGCGTATGTCCTCATGAGTAGCTTGATACAATTAGACATTAGGTACTATACAAGTATACACGTAGATACAGCTTTTCGACAGTATTATTTCATTTAATTCAAAGCTCTACGATCCGTGGAGTATTAGTACCTATCACGTGATTTAAGATAATATTTAATGTCAAGTTAAACTTCCATGTAAATTCCATGTCTATGGATCATCAGATTTAGTCACATTGTACGTGATGTGGAAATCAAAATAACGTTACAATTACTCACCTAGTCGAATAAAAACCCATTGATACTAACGTTTCCATTAGGTCGTTAACACTTTGAAAGTTACAAAACATTAAATTACTTATCTTAGTTAACGTTTCAAACAGCTTTAAGGCATACTCTGTAGTTGTAGTCAGTGGCCATTATAGTTATGTACTAGCTGCTGCCCGCGGTTTCACCCGTGCGAAGATATGGGATTTCATGGTTTTTTTTTGCGCGGAATCCTAATTCTTTTCCTAAAGTAAAAGTAGCCTAAGTTACTCCTTGTAACATCAGCTATCTGCCAGTGAAAGTCCCGTCAAAATCGGTCCAGCAGTTTCGGAGATTACCCGGAACAAACAGACAGACAGACAGACAAAAATTTTAAAAATGGTTGTTTCTCATAGGTGCCGTATGTACTTTCATATGCATTTAGTAAAAAGCTGTTATTTTGATATTACAAACAGACACTTCAACTTTATTTATTTGTATAGATATATCGAAATCGAAGCTCGCTATTTCGGCACGTTGCGTAGGAGTCAGTCACCGACCGGTCCTTCCGCCTCGTAATTATCGAACCTGTCGCCGTGTGCAGCCTCATGCGCCTACAAACCTGTAATATTTCTGTTTATAAAAATTGTTCGGCGTTCTGTTGTTTGCTTCACGAGTATTATAAAGATGTAAAGTGTGTTTATTTGTTTGTTAATGCTAATATCTAGAACCACTGGTGTGATAGTAAAAACTCTCCCATTAATACACCCTTACATTACCCATGAATGGTGCAGGTTATTTTTATCCTGGTGGTCCTGGTTTGGAAGCCACGGGCGGACGCTTCGTTATACATTTCAGACATAGTATAATTTGTTTGTAGAAGCCCTGCTTTTATTTGTTTAGACGAAAGACTTTGACTTGCAAAAACAACAAAAAAGTTTTATAAGACAAAAAAAACTCTTTGAATAAGAAGTGTATATTCCCAGTCTTAATTTATGTTAGTTATTAAGGCCGAAATACATCTCAATATTTTTCATGTGGTTTTCGCAGCGTTTTGAAGAAAATGGTGGTAGTTTCAAAAAAGAGACTACAATATAAGGTATGTACTGTGGTCGTCAGACGGACACATGCCCTAGGCACCACCACGGGCACCTGACTCGACAGGTACAGATATGATTCGATTGTCATTTGTGATTGTTATCAATGCAGCAGGCTCCCCGCGGGCCCACAGCTCCGTGCAGAACTTTATTTGTACCCACCGAGCTGCGTGGAGGCGCCCGCGCCGATGACAACGCGCGATATATTTCAACATAATTAATTGACTACTCATAATAAATTGATTTATGCCTCATTCTGAGCGTTGAATTTATCAACGTAATTATGATAAGCTCTTTATGGTGTTTGATAATATCCATATAAAAGAATGAGGACCAAACGGATACGTTTTACCTAATATGGTTTACCGTTCCATTTTATAAACTGCTAAAAAATTAAAACTAATACATATTTGAACTTAAATTGTCGTAGGCTTTTTTATTTTGTTCCCAACTTTCTTTAACGAATATTTCAATTGTATTTTCTTTCAAAATTTAACAAAATAGTTGGCAATTAATATGTCAAGACAAAAAAAAATATCGACTGCATTGCGAGATTTTACCTGTAACATTTAAGGTAATCACAAATCAGCCATTCGGGCGACCAATATCACATTTGTGACAACGAGCTCTTAGATCGATAATAGCACTTCGCATTCCGCGATCCAAATATCTTGCGTCGATCCCGTTATTCGATACAAGAGACAAGGAAGAAGCGAGTGAGTGGCGCGTGGCAGCTCGAGGTGGTATCCGGCGGCAGCCGCACCGGCGGCGGCGTGCAGCTCCTCCGCTGGCAGCGCAGCGCCGCTAACAATGTCATTATGTAAATCCGTCGACTCAATCAATTGAGATCGAGAGTGGATCAAGATCGACGTATGATCAGTTAATTACTATTCGATTCCGTATCCGACGCGAACGGTGCACGGTCAGTAATCGATTTTGTTGAATATTAAAATAATTACGGGTTATTATATTAATGAATTGTCGAACGGTAGCTGTTTGTATGGTAATGCCGCGGACGCCTCGTTACGTTAGATCCATCGCACGCTCGCGATTGTTTTGTTTCGTCATTCGATTAATCGACGCGTCTGTTAATTGCCGTTTGCTGTTATAGATGTGTGTGTGTGATACACAGATTATTTAGCCTGTGATTATAATTCGTAGTTAGTGTATTTAGTAGCCTGTGTCCTAGATGGAAGCGCTGAGCTCTGCTTAGGTACTCATCGCGGGCGTGGTTCACTCGCGCGGTTATGATGAGATTTACCGGTTTAAGAATCGCTAAAATATTGCATATTCATGTGTCGATAAGATGTAAATATAGATAACTTATCTAAGTTATCTTTATTACAAGTTTAAGTTATATTTTTTACACGTACGTACAGTCGTACCTATACCTAACCTATACATTCTTAAATCAAAAGTTGCTGATAATACGAAGCTACGACGAACTGATAAGAAACTAAAATACCTATAGCAAGTATTCCCTTTCATTTGCTCTATACTTTATGCACGTGAGAAAAAACTGAGGGTCAGCAGGTAAACATCTTACAATCATTTCTCTACTTGCACAAAGAAAGCTCGGTTCCAGTAACAAGTAAGCATCATGAATAGGCAAGTCTGGAATGTAAAAATGAAGAGTACACAGGCACTGCGCTCCTCTACCTACTCTCAAATTTACTAGACGGGATGCCACAGAATACAAAGCTTTAAAAATACATACATAGATAGAAAATACATAGATTTAAAAAGAGTAAGATAGTACAAGAATCAATAAGTATTTTATAAGCTTCAAAACGATGTTGCTGATATATACAATTATACATCTCAAAAAATACGCTGCTCACAGGTTTCGAACCTGCGCCTTCTGGTAATCTAGACCAGACGCCTTAACCAACTAGGTGATGTCGCTGACACATTGCCAACTGCGGATTTCCTTGCGAATGATTGCATTCGGATTCCTCCGCCCCCACGAGCGTGTGATAAAACAATTGACTCTATAATCAATCGGACGGCCAACAATAGGGATGAGCTCTATTCAGCCCTAGACAGTTTGCAGACTGATGTCACTTGAGCCGCAGATTAGACGATAGTTACACCGTGTTTAGGTCTTAATCTTCTCGTCAGGGTGACACTGTTATCGCCCTGTTCCGGCGACGCTGATGGCTAGACGACAAATTGCAGGATGTCTGGAGGAGACGCTTTGACCTCGCCTTTCAATCATCATAAGAAATGCAAAGGATAACATTGTGCAGATGCCGTGGGATCAATTGGATCAATTCAATGTGCAAATGCTCTTTTGCTGGGTGAAAATTGCTAAGATTCTCTTTGCTTTGTCTAGCTTCAGAAAATCATAAAATAAGTAGATTATAATAGTAGTGAAATGCAAAGATTAGCAGAAAGTAGGATTCTACTATGAGCTGGAAACTTCAGTGAAAAATATTGCCATGGTGCAATAACAGGAGGTAAGGCAATTTCAATCGTTCACCTGGACAACTACAACCTCCATTTTGTAAAACCCACATTCCAGCATAGCGTGCTTACCACCTTCGACCACATCGGCAGTTAAGGTGAGGTCACACGCTGACCGAAGAACGATAAAATAATATGTTTGTGCAACACGTTTTGCAGTGACGACGCTGACGCGACGGTCTCTACCCGTTAGGAGAACTACAGGCACTAAAAAAAATAGAAGTTAGAACAGTAATTATTAACTTGAATGTTGATTTAATCAATTTTATGTATACCACTTGCTCTACTAACACTTTAACTCAGCAATTAACGTTAATGTGGAACACATTGGCTATAACGTCAAGCAGGAAATTAGCTTTTTGCAACCAAAATCATGTATCCAAAATAAAAATGTAAATCAATGCTGGAACGTTTTAAATCAATAAAACTAGTCATTAAATATATATTAGCTAGTATTCAAATTAGGTATTCACTCGTTGATTTTTGTCACGCCGAGAAAAATCGGACCACATTCCGTGGTCGCAAAAACTAAAGAGAACCAGGTCTAATGTAGCCGATAGACGTACGAGCTTTAAGGTCGTGGTTTTAAAATACGTGGACTAAATCGGCGACGCATGTGAAGCTCATACGTGTTCAATAGACTGCCGGCAAACTTGCTCGTAAGTACATGTTTATGTTCATGTACGTAGGATGGCACACGGGCGAGCTACTCATCAAGTAATAAGTTCGCGTACCTATTTGCATATCTTTTTTCTATATAAAATACTAATTACTTGATTAAAATACACACCTAGTATTCCGGTAAGAAGTAACGCCGCTATGGTACTCCGTGTTTTTTAAATAACTTTAAAAAAATGGGTGTTTTTAAATTGACTCATTTTTTTTTGAAATAATAAATTTTCGCATCATCAACAAGGGGTGTTTTTATGTAATCCTTCCTTGGATGACCCCATACAGTTACAGAAAGATACATACGTTTAAGTATTTCTATATAAATATATCTTCTATCCGTAAAGTACAAAATTAGTACAAATGTTACACCACACTACCCTAATCACTCAGTACCTATGTGGTCTTTAGTCGTTACATGTATGTATTCATTAATACGACGACAGTTTTTTCGACACTATTACATCACACAAAAAGTAAACGAACTGAGCACTAACTTAGTGATACCAGTTGCGAATACCAAGCATTTTTTACTTATAGCTATTTTATGTAGCTCTAAGTGGTCTATATTAATTAACAGAATAGTTAAGCCAATTAACAATAAATAATTTCTTGTTCAAGTTCTGTGGAAGGGGTAAGAATGGATTTTAAAATGAAAGCTTCCTTTAACCTTTTTTTTTCTTAAAAGCATTTTACAGATCATATAATTAGGTATAACGCTAGTATTAGAGACTACAAATCGATACATTGATACTCTCAATAACATGAACACCTAGTTAAAATTCGGCACGATAAACGATTATCTAACTGTTTTGTGTCTTTTATATAAATCAACTACAGATTATCGAGTTATCATCACGCCCCTTTCTTTACTACGATAAGTAATTATTGCAAATAGTGTCGTAGCTAGTTTGGTTTGTTCAATCGAGTGTAACATTTTTAAAGGCAATAAAAGGAAAACACTGTATATATCAGTTTAACGTTTATCATCAGAGTTAACTAAACACTTGTCCACCCCGTCTGCACACGTCATGTAGACTCCCCGCGTCCAATGCCGACGTCGAGTGGCGCGACTCCCCGCCCCTCCCACCGGCATGGCGGGTGTAAACACTGTTTCAGCCGGTTCAGTTTTCAGCCATGATTCGAGAGCGGGGGCGTGACGCCTCGCGACATCTAGCGGCGGCGGTGAGAAACTACCGCGCGCCATTACGCTACAGGTCAGGGAACAGTTACTATGGATGGTTGATTTAATTAGGCCTTGCATCTATTAGTAAAATTACACTCTGATAGGAAACAAATAGGTACTTGCACTTTTCTGTAGAAGCTTTTACTAACTTGTATTTATGTATGTCTGTTTCTTTAGGCTAAATCTTGCAAGCGTAATTTGATCACTTCCCGGTGTTCAAATGAGCTGAAATTTTACATACATACGTAAACCGGATGACAATGCAATATAATGATATCACTGATCTGGTCTGATGATGGAGCCGGAAGGTGGACACAGGAACTCTGTAACGAAACGACGTAACCCCATCGAGTTTGGGCTCGTTTGATTTGTCTTTACAAGTAACTGTGATCCTAGATGATGTCCAGGGTCATGATGATTCAGCCAGAAGGGGGCCACAAGATTACTGTATCAATTACGTAAAATAATAGCTTGTCTGGAAAGAAATTTGTTTCCACTTTTAAAACTTTTAATATAGGTACCTGTACTGATGTGTACGGCAACTGCTTGTGTCCATTGGAAACCAAGCGCGTAGCTCTTTCATGTAGATATTGATCCTACCACTACACAACGTCCAAGCTACGAGTAGTATAAAAATGTGTACAAAGTAATTATTAGCCACAAATACATGTACACATTCTAAACATTGGTCCATTATACAAGACTTTGTTGTATCCCTGAATGTCCTATCAAACCTTAATAAAAAACTGCCCTTATAGCCTACCTTGGAACCAATACTAAAGGTCCTAAAACCAATAGAGATTTCTTCTCGTTTCTAACTACGTTATACACAAGTACCTGCTACAAGCGCGGCCGCTGCTTCCCACGCGGGTCAAGGCGAGTGATAGATTCACAACACGACATGGTACCTAACACTTAGCCGCTCAATAGCCTACCTGAATTCTTAGTCTTTTTTTAATGTTGCGTTTGACCGCAATTAGTCTTAGTGTTAACTGCTGAAAGAATCAATCAATAATTGAAAATCTATCATCATTATCGAAAAATACATTTTCATGATACGGCTACGCCTTTTTTAAATCGTTTGTTACTTTTTGTTTATAATGACTTGAATATTGTTCTCGAGATCTCTGGAATCTCATTACCTTGAAATGAGAGTACCTACTCAGTAGCAGTTGTTATCATTGCAGCTAATTGTATAATGTTTAATGTGCAATGCAGTTTTCGTGATACGGATAATCATCTTCGCATAATTGATATTCGATTTATTGTAATTTGTGTGAGAAAAAATCTATTTAGAGCATGGCCTGTGGCCTCAGAAGACAAACTTTTTACTGCAGGCTGTTCGCATTAGGAATACTGCGCGGCTTGCTGCTTAGCACTAAGGTAAGTAACATTAGTGTCTGATGATGTACAGCTTGCTCAGTTACCCCGCCTTTAGCTGCCATCTCGCTTGGATGTCGTGTCTGGAGAGACGTTCATGTTTGATCGAACAAAAAAACAATTGTTTTAAGGCGTTGCCTCTCAATGAGTACTTATCGATTTAAAAGAAATCGTGCTATTTTCTGATATAATTGGTTTAATAACGTCAAAGGGTCGTATTTTAATTGGCTTAATTGAGTTAAAGTTATAATCTAAATAATAGTTTAAAGATTATACGTAGAGTTTTTTTACTAAACGTTACGTTCACTTAAATAATACAGCTGATTACTGTGTAGCAAAAACTTTAAGTGTCATAGAATATCGGTGACACCAACATGAAGTACAATGAAATACAAAGATCGTTCGCGGTTACGCTAGGTATTCGCTTTTGTTCACCAAAAAAGGAAATAAATATTATAAACTTGATAAATAGTATGTCCCCTTTCATTCTTCAAAATTGACCAAGTTATGAGCCGCCATACATTGCTGGTTCATAAAACCAAGAAAGAAGGCTGGGCCCCGATCGCGCTAATTTGAAATGACAGCGTACAGTTATGGTTTGCTTGTGGTTTGATACCAACTGTTGTTTAGTTTCGGTTCAGGCGTGTGGAATTCAATATTGCCGTTCATTTGACAGCGTTAACTGTCAGTTGCTGTCGAGAAACTTCTCAACTTTTGGTAAAACTATTAGCGCGATACGAAAAGGTCAAAAAGCTGTGATGCGGTCGTGGTTTAGTAGCGGTTTGGTTGATAATTTTTAACGCGATTGCCCGGCTGTTTCTTGAAGCGAACGAGCGGTGTCATAAATTGAATAAATTAACGAAGCTTTGACTAAACACCAGCATTTTTTTTACTTGATCTGTGTAACGAGAGAATGCGAAAGTAAATAATATAAGAGTTAAGAAGTCACATGCGGTACACAAGTAAAAAATAATTACAAGGAAATAACACTGACACAATTTTATTTGCGCTAATCTCTTCATTAGCAACGCGCTCAAGAAACCACTTTTCAATCGTAGATTTAATAAAGTAATTAATTTAATTAAGACTGTTTCACTCGGCACCATTGATTGGTTTTAACACTGTTGCAGTTGATGCTCAATTACAGTTTTATTTAAATTTCATAAACTCGATACCTCTGCAGCAGTATATGATGCAGGTTAATATATATCAAATGACAGAGAAATGCAAAAACCACTTGGATTTATATCTACGATCGTTAAATATTTTATGGGTTTTGAATGGACATTAGAATGTCGCGACACGCAAATCGTAGAAATAAAGAAATGCATTCGAGAGATTAGGTATTAGGATAGCGGTAGAACAACCGGGATATGTATTAGTACTTGTTGTATATATAATAAATATATCGTGTTGGTGGATCGGTAGTATTTTAATCTAAGACTTAGAATCTCTACATTCCATTACTTTTATCAGAACCCTGCATGTAGCGGTCATACATCTCTAACAGCAATTGTACTCAGAACAGCGATATTTAAGTTTAAAGTGGCACTGCAATTGTTATGGGCTGACGTAGTGCTTACCATCAGGCAAACGATTAGCTCAAATAAAATAAAAAATATTCTGTAATATTTTAAAGCTGCTTTTTTATAAATTATGTAGGCTATGTAACCTCTACAACGAATATACTAGAACTTTGTGTCGATGATGCGCCCTGCACTACTACTGGTCATTCTTATTTGATAATATATTTACCTTCAATAACAGGTTGACCTAATACAAGTACTTTAATTATGAGCGAGTGGCACCTACCGCCTTGTGCCCGTGCCACTGACCCTGCCCACAATTACACTCCAATTGACCGTCACTGACATCAAATCATACTATTATTAGGTGACAATTAGATTGGAAATGTGCCACCTACAAGATCACATCAGTGGCAGAGCTGACCTACAGAGACTATAGAAGTTTACTGCTTCGATTTAACTCTACTAGACTAACCTCTACTAAAGATCTAAAATTAAAGTTTTGTTCAATACAACCACGAGTAGAATTGTGTTGAAAACTATTCAGGTCAGTTGCTTCAGGTTATAACAAAATTTTCATTGGGTACAATGAAGTTTTAATTGAGATTAAACTTTTTGAAACCTGAACAGTTATCATATAATTAAAGAGTAATTAAGTTTTTCTACGGTTTTAGATTTAGCACAGTAAACATACCTATATTATTTTACATATTTATCCGAAAATATATCAGATATTTAGTAACATAAAGAGGTTTTTTTGCGTTACAAAAACATCTTCCCGCGTCGCTAAGTTAAATTCAAATAAAACGTAACTCTTTACGGTCCGCTGGTGCCGCTTATCAATTTTCTTTATTTACGTGTTTCCTGCCCGCACCGAGACCAAGGCCTGCGCGCAGACACATTCGAGTACCTACTCATCAGCAGTTGCGTCAGAGTGTACAATTAAATTGATTACATTAAACTGTTTGCGCGATAAGTCGCCGTAAACAATGCATAAACAGAATGATAAAGGTTTATTGTTATCGCCAAATAAATTTGAGCTTTATTTGTTTATTACAGCCGTGGCAGTTGTAAATTCTGCCGAGATTGAAACTAGTTCGATAAAGAATTGGCTTTTGAAACGTTCGCTCGTAAAGAGCTCTGACAAGTCGCGTATCTCGGTCTATTTACTGAGTACAGTGACTGACGCTAATTAAATTACACAAACTACTATTTCGAGTAGCACACGACATGTGACGGTACAAAAAGAAGGCGACGTAGTAGCGAAGGGCACGCCGCGCGCCGGCGGACCGCTCGCCGCGCCACCGAAACCGTACAGCCAATAAATTTAATACTACATGCCCGCTGATAAAGCCTGCCCGCCGCACCTGCCGACCCGACGTTTTTTAAAAACATATTTTACGACAAAACGCAGAAAAACTGACAGGTAGGACTGCGCGCTGCTGCGCTGCGCCGTGCGACGCGACAATGTCGCAACCGCGGGCTAGTTTTTGCTGTGCGACACAACAGATGTAAAGTCGCTGCTCGGTTACTATTTATTATAACCATCGAGGCAAATTCAGTGTTGTTTGTTGTTTCAGCATGTTGTTATTACACGATATGATAGACCACAATTTAACATCTAGTAATATGTTTCACATGGCATAAAACAATTAAATTAAATGTGCTACATATTTAAACATAACAAATGTGAACCTTTGTTGATCGTTTTATGTAATATACTACACTGGTTTATCGCAGTTAGTTTAGAATAGCAGGATGAGCGAGTCGCGCAAAAAAAATACTAATTGAAAACTGACCTAACCTATAATTATCTTAAATTTAATTAACGACTCAGTAGTTTTTTTAGTCATTATGTAACAATTTCTAAACAAAAAGCAGACCAAAATTCTTATAACATCGATTCTGGTTTAGTTTTTTTTTTATGAAGTTTGAATAGATAGAAGGTTTGTTACAGTTAGTGTATACATGTTGGTCTATCAAACGTTGCTTGTGATCAAAGTGTGCGAGCCTCTCTAGGCCTAAAATCAAGTTCTCTAGCGGAAAGTTCCGCCAACGCCGAGCGGCGAGCGGCGGTTACCTAACGCGGCCGGCTGAGGCTCTGACATCAATCAACTCGCTTTTTAATTAATTTAATTAATATTGTCGCTGTATTTATACTCTCTAATAAAAGTGCTGAAGTAGGTACACTCCTCATTAAATTAATGTGAGATGGATAACAGATTGATACAATGATAAGGCAACTTATTTAAAAAGTCCAATATATTGTTTAAAACCTATAAAACAAAAACTAATCTACTTTGTTTTGCGGAATTTGTAACATATCTGTGTATACAAATGTAGTGATTAATTGTGTAGCTTAATATTAGCTACGAAAAACAATGTAATTGTATAATACTTTAACAAAAAATGGCAATGAGTGTTTCGCTCACACACTCAACCTATATATACCTACTCCGCTCAGCGGCGCAAGTACGGAAGTTCAAACGATAAATTTGTCGAATCGAAAAAACTGATAAATTTATCGAATGTTGCGAGGACCGAAGTCCGAGCGTAAAGTATTGTAGTAGCTTTATATTCTCTCTGGATTCGACCTAGCTATTCGATAACTTTTGTCGGTTGTATCAAGGCTCGATAAATTATATAAAAATCGATAAAACCCACTTTATCGATTTGATCTGTCAATTTTATCGATCGAAAAGATCCGTACTTGCGCTGCAGGTCGTCGCCGGCTCCCTTCGCTCATCGCGCTTTTACTTGGTATTATTCTCTTTTTTATGACGTCACTGGCGAGCTTCTAGCTCCGCAGCTCTTCAGATCGACTGAATCGAACCATGTGGAGTCGTGGTGCTCGGTATCGATTGTTAAGTTTCTCTAGGTAGCTTGATCCTAGTGACTGTACTGGGAATTATTTGTCTTTTCAGAATTACTATGTAACTGCCTTAATAACTACGGCATTAAGACGTTATTTAATATTACTAGATACTTAGCATAAAAGTAAGTTTAATTTTAAAACAACGGAATGTAAAACTTCAAACAATTTCTCATTTAATTTATCAACATTGAGGATAGTGCTTTGAATCATAAATTAAAATAAGCCTATTGGTATTTTGGCAACCAAAGTTGTGTAACTATTGTCAAATAATTATATAGGTAACATACTTCTACAGAAGATCACAATAGCACTGTTAGAGTGAAACAAAATATATTCACGTAGTGTATAGAGTTTTAAAAAACAAATGTTATCTACCGTTACCCAATGTTAGTTGCCACATAGTTAAAATGTCTAGTCTTTGAAAGTCATTGGTCAAGCAATACAGCCTGCATTTGGAGACCTTTTTAACCGATTTCCAAAAAAGAAGAAGGTTATCAATTCGGTGGGTATGTTTTCTTTTATATGTTACCTCATATCTCTGTCATTTATAAACCGATTTAGAAAACTCTTTTTTTATTTGAAAGTATATACTTTCAGATTGGTCCCATATAAATTTCATCAAAATCGGTTTAGTAGTTTGTCACTGAAGTCGGTTTGTAGAATTTTGAAAGCAATTTTCATTTAAAAAAAAGTAATTGTAATAAATAATGTATTGAAATTATTAATATTGAAAATATGATTACATATAAAAATGTTTGAGTGGCTATCACTTATTGCCCAACTAGGTGTCAAAATTTGGCAAGATGATCAATATGATGAATGACTCAAAATTTAAATCCTACCTAAATTGATATCTTGATATTGATGCTGCTAAATCAGAAACCTAACTTCTAAACTTGTTTTTTTGGATCATAAACGGCGGTCAAACTAAGAGATCTTCCCTATTTTTTAAGAAGAAGATTGTTACTAAATTCCGGTCTATTTCAAAGTATTTACAACCGCCCATCAAAAAATCTATTTATCGAGTAATGAGTATTTAATACTACCTAATAACGATATTAGTGTTGTTTATAAGCTTGATTAATAACGTTGCATAAATCATAATTAAAGTATTCGTGTGTTGATTATGATAAATTCCTAGCCTAATTAATTCATGACATTTTGCTGTTTAATTATTTTTTTAGTCCACTTTTTGTATCGCGTTCTGTCGGCACCTATCCGACGCCTACTTATTTTGGAGTCGAAAACAAAATATTCAATGAAGATTGATTACACACTCGGAATACAGATTACGTTAAGTACTTGTTATTTTGTTATTTAGCATATCTCTGAGATCCTATTTGTCAAATTTAAACATTCTCATTGCATAAAATCAATAATTCGGTGTCCTCTAATTTAGTAACAAACTATTTGCATGCATCAAAGTACCTAGCTCTCGTTGCAAAATTTTGCAATCAATTATGTTTATCTTTTACGTATACTAGATCATGAAACACATTCTTTTAGAACATATTTTTGTTCATCTCCCAGTCATAAATATATAAATGACGGCTCCGTAGCTAAGTTGGTAGTAACCCTGCCTGCAAAGCGAGGGGTCCCGGGTTCGATTCCCGGCCGGGGCAGATTTTGTGTAAACATAAAATTTGTTCTCGGGTCTTGGATGTTTGTGATGTGTATCTGTGTGTGTCCATGCCACCTGCGACACAGGGAATCCTAGTGCGGGGGTATGAGTGTAAGCGTTTATTTATATTTATTTATTTATAAATATAAAATCTTCTAGATGCCCTAACGAATCAGCTAAATATTACGTAGGTACGTGAGCATTTCAGGTGAGTGTTGTAGTGCGGCCAAGGTCTCCCGGCTCTGCCTACTGATGTTATTTATGGGACCTTGGCGGCTGCCACAGGACTTAGATATTCTTGCGGCTTATTGGAAACATTCAGAGATATTCATAATTCGTCAAGTTATTCTCTAAAAATCATAATTTCTGTTTATTTCCTAAAATCATATCAAAAAATAGACCGTATTCTTTAGGTTATACATTTAAAATCATACACATTTTTGTGAACTTTTAAATGTTGACGACATTAACAACAAAGTAGATTATTATACGCTTATACAAATATATGAAGTTTTTATCGTCGATAGTTTAGTGGTTCAGCATTATCTGACCATGTCATGAGTGATGACGAGGGTGATGTGGTTGCAGGTTCATCTCACTAAACATATAACACAACTGCCTCTCAAGTGCAAGTAGGCACATGCAAGAACACACAGTACATGTAGATTATAACTTTATGTATTAGCTAGTTAATAAAGGCATTTAGTCCGTTGAAAAACAACTTTACGACGTAAACTCGCATAACAACATAGGTACTCGTTATCAAAAAATGAAGAAAGGTAGGTGCTTTAAGTTTTTCACTTTTTGGCGGATAAATAATTGTTGATTTAGTTTACGAAATCAAAATTTTAAAATCAAGACAAAATCCAAATCTCTCTATCTACCATAATTGTATGCCGTTGTGCAACTTCAATCCCATTACATTTAAAAGCCTGACTTCTACTGTCGTAGGTACCTATCATATTATATAACATATTGATAATACCTACACAGCATATATTTGAATTTATTATTTTCAAACTATGAATGAACGGATCCATATTTGCATCCATATTCTTAACGTTTGTTTCGGATTCCTAATTGTATGCACTCACGTGCCGAGTTGTAATATCTACATAAAATAGTAATTATAAAAGAAGTAACCGAATCAATTAAAAACGTTTTGTTTTTAAATGTAGTGAGAAAATAGAGACAGGAAATTAGAACAAATAACGGATGAGGATTGAGGAAACTGAAAAACGAAAGTATGTTTAAAATATTTATTCCTATTTCAATTTAGGCATGTTTGGTATAACAGTAAATCACTTTATATTATTTTACAATATCAAATATATATACCAATATAAGTATTTTAATTTATTAGTTTTAAATGCGTTCTTTTCCAGATAGTACTATATTCTGAGATGAAGGCTTATTAAAACATATAAATATGGTTACATTTTACAAGTGGGCAATGAACCAAAGTATGCTGACAAAGATTTTGAAACATTATCTTGAAGTAAACCGAAGAGTAACTTTCGTGTTTAGTAATTTTTAACGCTTTATCGCGTATCACTTAGGCTAACACAAATTTTTCATTGCAATTAACATTTATTAGCTACTTGAGCAAATTGGCGGTTAGCGTTCAAGTTTCCTGATATATTGTGCTTCGCTGGCGGCTGTTATCATTGTTGTCGTGTTATTTACGTGGTTTCGCTGCGCGCGAGCTGCTTCATTAGACAGCGGGAATGTCATGTCGTCGACGGGCCGCGCGGCCGCCGCTGCCGCCGCGCAGTTTTTGCCGCCGGTCTATGTATGAGCGCGTGTGTGATGCCCAACTCGGTTGAGCTCCTTTAACATTTTTTGTGACCGTAAATATTGACAGGAGAAAGCTGATTAGATCGATTCGTTAAAGCGAAAAATCTTTTTTTCTTTGAGTTCTATACGCCGACGGCGATAGTCATTTCGATGTAATTGCTCTCCGATAGTTTTAGTCGTGAACCCGCTTTACTTGTTTCAGAAAACCAGTTTGGAGGTGATTATTCTTGGATTAATTGAATTAACTATATACTGGAAACGAGCGCTGTACAAATAGAAAAGAGAATTGAGATACATTATAATAACTAACTATGTTCCGCTTTGAATATTTAGAAAGGAGGAATGCGTTTTAGATATTCAAGAACATAAAGATGTCTAAGATAAATAAAAAGAAACGTTTCGATACGCCTAAATCTGTTTGAACTTTAAAAAATTGAAGACAATCCAGTATTTTAATATACTTTACGGTCCGTCGGTGACAACTATGCGAACATATATTATTATTGTATTTAAGAAACCTGAATAATTTTGTAAATTTGACTTGTTTTCATAACATACCCGCCTCTGAGAGTCCTAAGTAGTTTGACTACATTTTAGACCATAACATAAAGTATTTCTAAATTGAAACATACCCGAGTTTTAAAAAATTAAACGACAGTTTTATCTATAAAAGTAGAATTGTTTATACATTTTTTGATATCCGTCCGAGTAAAACGAGTTATCACATTACAATTGTTTGGTAAAAATTGAAATATTTTTAAACTGTTTCAAGTCCGTGTAATTTATGTATTTCACATCATTTATACAATTATTGTAATCAGATTTCGTGCTATAGAGTATAAATAATATGACTCGATATCTCCTAAAAGTGTTTTTTCTTTGTATAAACTTAAATAATAAACATAATCATAACAATCAAATGAGCCTACTCTGGAGCCTATAAACTAAAGTCTCAACGATAACACTGTTCCCCTCAATAAAGTTGCCTGTGACGAATGAAATATACAATATACATACAAAAAATAAAAAAGCATTTTAATGAAATGTGCGATGTCTAAAGAACACTGCACCGTGTGGTTTGTCGTCGGTTTTTTCCCGGCGGAGTCCCGCTCGCACGTTGTGCGACGTCGCTCCCCGCTCTACCCTCGACGGTCTACCTGCCGCCGCCTTCATAAACAAGCGAACTAATATCAAGACCCATATTTTTCTCATTTATGGTTAGCATGACCTACTGACCAGGTGTGACGAAAAAATACTCTGGTTATAAAATATTTACTCTGATTTATTTTAAATACTTAGGATTATAATAAAAAATATTATAGACTAAGTCTTATTTAGCCACTAAGACTTGCACACCGTCTCCATGTATCCGTCTTTAATTTTTACAATAGTTCACTAACATTAACTGCGTGTCTATGCTGAGAACGCATCAACTTTTACTGTTATATACCGCATCGTGAAAATGAAATTCAAACAATATCAATAAATGTGTTCAGTACAATATCAATTTCGGTATTCAAAAATTAGGACATGTTCAATAAAAGTCTCTCAATATTTCAATTTCTATAAAGAACTTTTTTAATATATATCATCATATACGTCGTAGGTACATTATTTTATATAGAAAAAATACCTATTTTTACAAGAATTAAGTACCAAGATTGGCCACAGATACGTACAAACGAAAAAAAAACAACAAAACAAGTAAAAAACAGGAATAAAACCATTTTGGCATCGTGTCTGCATTCTTTTAATAATATCTTTTAATAAATTACGTGTGGGACCTAGTGAGAGCCGCACGGCCCGCGCGGGCCGGCGCCGCGCTAACAGCAACACGCGCGGCGCCCGCGCGTGCGGCGGCCGCGACCAAGGATCGCTTGTTACACTTCATTAAAATAAAAAATTGCACCTATTGACTCACTCGTATTCCCTTACAAAACGAAGCTTCGACCCAATTCATATTTTTTACTCTCGTCTCATCGTCTAATCATAAATTTACAGTAATAGCAACAATTTAAATTTAATCCACACCACAATGACTCCCTACTGACAGGTAGGCATGTATGAACATCGTTAATTTATAATATCTATAAATAAATTCGATGAAATCGTCCTTTACAAAAAAGAATGGCGCTACGCACTCCTCGCGGACGGGCCGCTGGCGGGCCGGCGCGGGCCGGCGCGGGCCCGCGCGGGCCGTCCGCGCGGTGGGCCGCGAGCGCGACTACGGACTACAGTGTGTGTGTGGCCGTACTTACCGCACGACGGTCCACGCGGCGCCCGCGCCGGCGCCCGGGGTGCGGAGCGACGCCGGGAACCACCTCCGATATTTAAGCTCTTATTTATCAATTAGACTATCTAGCTAAACGTTATCGGCGATCACTCCGAACCTCGGCGTTTCGATAAAGATATAAACGATTACTGGCTTCCTTCTTAACATTACTCACATAATTAATCAATGACTTCACTGAAATTATAAAGAACAACTTAAACTTAGCGTTCGGGAGGTCCACGAAACGGGCCGCGCGCACAAACTATTTACAAACGCGTCGGTCCGCGCGTGCGTGCGCCGCGGGCACGTCCCGGCTCCGCGGCGCTATGTACACCTATGTACAGGAGTAACCCGCGGGCGGGGCGCTAGTGCGGTTCCGCATAGTAAGGCCTAGGCGGCGGCGCCCACGGGGCGAACTGTTAGTGCGCCGCCAGCGAGTGCGCGCCGGGCGCCGCGTGCAGGTGCTGCGGCGACAGGCCGGGCGGCGAGTGCGAGTGCTGCAGCGGCGAGCCGTGCACGTCCCCGTGCGCGTAGTGCCCGTGCGCCATGCCCTCCATCATCTCTCCGCCCAGCGTGTTGGGCGGCGTCATGCGCTTCTCCTTCTGCCGCCGGTTGCAGAACCACACGCGCACCACCTCCTTCTCCAGCTGCAGGCTGTCCGCCAGCGACGTGATCTCCTGCGCCGAGGGCTTGGGCTGCTTGTGGAAGTGCTGCTCCAGGGCGCCCTTCACCGACACCTCTATGGACGTGCGCTTCTTGCGCTTGCGGCCCTGCGCCGCGATCTTGTCGATGCTGGTGGGGCTGCCCGTCGTCGAGTCGGCCTCCTCGAGCCACTTCTGCAGCAGCGGTTTCAACTTGCACATGTTTTTGAAACTGAGCTGCAGCGCCTCGAACCTGCAGATAGTCGTCTGCGAGAACACGTTCCCGTAGAGGGTGCCGAGCGCGAGCCCGACGTCGGCCTGCGTGAAGCCGAGCTTGATGCGGCGCTGCTTGAACTGTTTGGCGAAGGCCTCCAGGTCGTCGCTCGTGGGCGTGTCCTCCTCGGGCTGGTCGCGCTCCATCACGTGGTGGTGCAGCGGGTGCGGCGAGGGCTGGATGTCGCGCAGCATGGTGTGGTGCTGGTGCATGGGCATGGGGTAGCCGCCGTGCAGCGCCACGGGCGAGCCGGCGCCGTAGTGCGGGGACACCACGGGCGCGTGCCAGCCGTGGCCGTGCTGCAGGTGGCGGTGCTCGTGCGGCTTCACGTCCGGCTGGTGCGCGTTGTGGTGGTGGTGGTGCATGCTCCAGGCGTCGGCGGGCGGCAGCGAGCTCCAGGGGTTGCTGAGCACGCCGGGCGCGCCGGGCGACGGCGAGCCGCCCGCGTGCAGCGGGTGCTGGTACTTCATGTCGGCGGGCTCCGCGCTGCGCGGCGACGCCGCGTGGTACCCGCCGATGTTGCCGAGGTCCATGTCGGCGGGCATGTACGTGGTCGCCGCCATGGCGCCGTACCTCAAATCCACGGTGGACGGCGTCTTGCCGGCTCGAAGGCTCTCGAGCCTCCAACTGGCGTCCTTGTTCGCGAAAAAAGCGCGTATATCGCGCGTCGCTGCGGCAGCGGCGGGGGCCACCTCACATCACCGAATTCGACAGCGAGCGACATGCGCGTGCGTGCGCGACGGCAGCACGGAGCGGACTGTGGGGCGACGCGCCGCTGCGCGCGCCCTCCGCGCCGCGGAGAGGGGCGGCCCCGCCCAGCGCCGCCGCCCGCTAATGACGATGTAATTATTGCGCCCCGCCCCGCCCGCCGCGCGCGCCCCTCGCGCCGCGTCCCGCTACGCTCCGCGACGAAAATTCTGCTATGCGTCGCTGTGTGCCGTACCGCTACTGCCGCGCGAGCCCGCCGCCGCCGCCGCCGGGCCGCCGCCGAGCCTCCGCCGGCCCGCCGACGGATGCCAATACACTACCAGCTACTTATTCAACTAACTTAATACAAATTCATATAAAAAAAATACCAAAATATTTTAGTAATTTATTACAATTCAACGCCGCAATTATATTATTTGCAATGACATTGTTTGCATTAGGCAAACAATATAATTGCAAAATAATAATGATGCTAGTTTCTTCTTCTATGCAAGACAGCTTCAGTTAAAACAATATTGAAGTTCACTACGGGAAGTATAATAATTTGATAACCACTTACAATCTTACTTAGGTACAGTAGGGTACGAACTACGAAGTTTAAATTTAAGATAGGTACATATAATTGTTTTATTTTATTTATTTCGATAATCCACCAGAGTAAATAATAAATTATCTATATAATAGTAAAAACAGGTAATAGTTACCTCAATTATTATTAATTACACTTAAATCTCAATACGTATGTATTACCATTCTAATCATTTGTTGTTTTAGTCGTTTATCTTTTTCATAATTATATTATTAATACATTTAACAACTTGTACCTATAGGTGTGCTAAATCAGTTTACAGTTTATATTACTGTTTGTTGTTCCAATCAGAATGTTGACAATTAAGTTCAGGTAGTTACTAAATAGATATTTACACCATTACTATTTGAATCATTTATAAAATTGAATAAAAAATAATTTTAAAATAAAATTGCAATTGCATGTGTACCTACACTTATTAGTGCTAAAAATATTAACATATATTTTACATATAATTTAAATGGTTTTTCATCGGTGTGACATATTATACATTGAAATAGTTTAATATTACACTTTAACAAGTAACCTCGGAGAACATTTAAGCATAAGTTGTTTTATTCATAAATAATTAAATGATAATAGTAAACTGCTGTCTATAATTATATTATTATACATTGTATAGATATTACAATATAAATATTGTAATTTATATTGTAACACACTAATATTATTTAATATAATATCGTAAAAGAGACATGGGTAATATAATTATTTTTAACATTAATTTTTAAATAGAGTTTTGTATGTTGTTTTGTAGCAATACGTTCACCAATTACGAACGGAAAATTGCTAGATTTTTATTTTATTACTTTTCGATAAAACTTACAGTAATCATCATTTTAATCAATTGATCAGCTAGTAGTAGCTGCGTCTAATAATTTTTATTAAAAAGTCGTTATATTATTGTTTGTAAATTCATATAACGACCATGATGTGACAATTAAAATAATAAGCAATTGTTGAATCCGCATGTAAAATAAAACAAATTCATGATGATGTAGGTACCTACCAAAAAGCGTAAAGTTTTTCTAAAGAAATATTAACAATATCGTCACATAATAACTACGAACGTAATTACGTACTATTTTGTAGTTTATGATGTTCGTGTGTTGTTGGCGCATCACAATAATCCTATTACGATGCTGGAGCCGTCTCTACCGGCGCGCGGCGGCGCGGCGGCGCGGCGGCGGCGCTACGGTCCCACGGCGCGTAGAGACATAGAGCCGAGGGCGAGCACAATCGATACTAGTGGCGCCATCTGTTATTGGGTAGATGCACTAGTGACTCTATTGCTAGTTATTTTAATCTATTTTATTTTAAAATATAACAATTGTTCAGGATTTGACGAGACTATGTTTTCTTAATTGCTTTAATTTAGGTAGGTTTTGGTGAGGGTTGATAGAAAATCTTTTTTTATTAAAATATTATTTAGTTATAATAAACTCATAAAACTCTTTTTTGTTGTGTTAGAAAAGTATATTTTATGCAAAATATAGTATGTAATATAAACCGTTGTGCAGTAAGATTAATTTTATTGTAACTTTTTGATTATTGATAATAGTAATAATTGATACATAATCTATCCTACCGCTATCTATTGTCGAGTAGCGTAACTCGCTACACCAACCCCTAACGAGAGGGATGAAACAAGGGCTTGAACTGACGTAGAGAAACTCCAACCGATATTTCTCAATATTTGCCGTCGGCAACAGCGGGCGCTCTACTTTATTAGAAACTGCTTTAAAAAACCAGTAGTTTTAATTACTATCAACCTTGTAATAAATAAATTTATATCATTTAAATTGATACATTTATTTGACTAGTTTATAGTTGTAAATTGATAATGTTATTTTAAAAGCTTTATCTAACTGTATTTGGTTTATTAACTTGTGTAGGTCAAATTTGCAAGGTTATTAAGTTTAACTAAGTAGGTACTTCTACTTATCTATACTTGATCTTTTAAAAGACTTGATTACTATTGATTGGGACCAAGGTGGTCCCATTTAAATTTGTTGAACTCTGTGGAGTTTATCAATCAAAAATAAATTGATAGAAGTGGAAATTTCTATTTTTGTTATGAGAGCAAATTTTTTTTTTAACTCATATATGTACTTAGGTAGTCACGAAATATAACAAAATAGCTGCTGCCTGCGGTTTCACCCGCGCGGAGAGTATTAATTTTTTTTGCGCGGAACCCTAATTATTTTTCTAAAATAAAAAGTTTTTAGTGGAAACTTTTATAGTGACCAGATCATTATATTACAGTGTCATCCGGTTCACACATGTATGTAAAATTTCAGCTCATTCGAACACAAATAAGTAACTTTCCTAATTCGATGTTTTGAAAATATAATGTATGTACGGAAAAATATTAGTAAATTTAACTAAGAAGTACATGATTGTGATATACATGATTAAAATACTAGAAATAAACATAAAATTGTAGTACCAGGGTATAAATTAAGTAAACCTAATAAAGTTAGATCCTACAATCAAATTTCTAAAACCTTAACTGCCACTAGGAACTTTTAAACATGATATAGTTAAGAAGCTCAGGAGTGGCGTGTACTCTGATACTTAGTTTTAAATTATAAACATAATTGTTATCATGAGGAACACTGTGAAAACATTTTTTTACATTGATGTCGACGAGTTTCTTTCCGTTCTTGATCGGTCTATAGCTACCTACCTAGTTGGAACGGGCCTTCAGAGTCATTTACATTAACTCTCAGGAGTGTTCTCTTGGGGTCTGCAATCTTGCTGCTCTATTTCCAGCCACTTGATGTCACATTAAAAGAATTGAGAAACTTTCAAGAACCGCTGATTAACTTCAATGATGTGATAGCTAGTTGTCACAGCGGGCCCTGGGACCCGCTGCTGCAGCTTGACTTACCAGCTCATAGTGAAACTCCTCGAGATATCAGGACAGTAGTAGAAAAGCCTAGTGTGGGCTCCTTTATAGTAACAGTCAGAGTTAATTAAAAGTGAACGCGTCTTTTAACAGAAATAAAAGCAACTAGATTTAGCTTTAAGTTACCTCCACAACTAGTAATATATAAAATAATTCCATTTGCTCGTCTCTCACCGGCGTTGCGTAAGATATTTTCAATTTGCGCGCCGTGACCGATCCATCGGCTACGCGACCTGTGCCGCTGTTGGTACGAACACTGCTCCGCACAGCGCACACTCTACGCACTCTATGGCTCAAGAAACAAGGGTCATTATGGAACAAGTTGATGAGGTCTTATGTGCAGGTTGTACTGACATGTGCCGATAACATCTGCGCCGATACGGGATAGTACCGACGTGAAATCGACCTGTGGCGAAATTCGGTGTACCTATTATCAAAATGTTATTAAATTGAGACAAAATACGTCGGCGTACGATACAAGTGAATTACTTGTACATTGGCCGTTTACAAAGAGTAGCTGGGTGAATAAGCTTCGCTCGGTATTCTTAAAAACCACTTTTTTTTGTGCAAAATTGAGTTTCTACACCAAGTAACAACTATATAGGTAAACATAAAAAGCAAAGCCTTATCTAAATACAACATTTCATCCAAATCGTTAGAACTGTTTCCGTGATACGCGAAATATATTTTTATATAGGTATTGCTCGTTTAAAGTTATTAGATAAAAATTGTATGTTAATTGGTAACAAGACGAGCTGGTCGTTTGCCTGATGGTAAGCATAACGCCGGCCCATAAGAATTGACGTATCACCCAGAACTTTGAAATACTAAGGCCTGCGCGGCACTGCAGTGCGCTCGTTACCCTGAGACATTAGGTATTAAGTCTCATAAGCCCAGTAATTTCACTGGATACTCTGCTCATCAAACCGGAACACAGTAATGCTTGCACACTACTGCTTGGCGGCAGACTTCACGAGCAAAGCGGTGGTAACAACCCAGACGGACACTCGCAGAAGAGTTAGTCCTCCCACTAACATCTCACTAAATAGGTACTCTACAGATGGAACAGAGCCGAGAGTATGACTGAAAACGCTCACTCTTTCTCTAAAATTATAAAAAAGACGATGCCACATCCGGTTGTAGACTTTTCACACAATCTCTTCGGTATGCGGCGTAGAAAACGGAAAATTGCAATCGTTGTGATTCTATCAATCAGATGCAGATAGTTTTAACTCTGCTCTTTCTTTTTCTAAGCCATAGGGGCCATATTGGGGCTGCCCCGCTTCTGCAGCGCATCGGGGATGTTTGCGGAGGCGCGTACCAGCTGTTTTTACGCTACTATGCGTAAGCGGTGTGCCTCCCTGGTGCGCCGGGTGCGGTGCAGCTCCAATACCGTCCTGATGATGATTGCGGGTCGGGTTGACTGCCCTTACACGCGGCACTGTAGTGAGCGACAAGTTCTTGCTGCAGGTCAGTTCGCTGCGTGATTTTGATTTTGTTTTATGTTTAATTTGATTTCTTTTTTTTGTTTTTAAATGTAATAATAATTATGTGTGTTTTAATATATTATTATGGGTACATACTGTTGTTAACCTGAAATAAATTGATTTTATTTTTTATTTTTTATAGACCTGAGGTATACTCCATCCACTACACCACAAGTGAAGTGTGCAGTCGCTTCCAATCTACATTTAGGCGCAGGCGGTCATGGCCGCGGTCCTTCGGCACAAATAAATACCGTGTAACAAAACAATATAAAAGACATTAACATGCCGCGCGCAGTCCAAAATTAACTACAAGTCCATTGTTTGCTCTTTCGATTTGCAGTGCGTGTAGCCTGACTGCATCTGATATTGGAACTCAATTAGCCATCATACTCGTGCGCTGTTCACGGGATAATGCGCCGCAGTCTGTTTGTACTGACAAATAAACTGAGTTAGTAAATAGCTCAAATATTGTACTACCGTCTTGTCTTAATTTTAACTTATTTAAAGATTGTCAAAAACAGTCAGGACGTCTGGTCGAAGCAACACGGGACCAAAATGTTGCTCTTTACTTAGCACAGAGATTAAGCATTGCCAATGGTCAATGTATGTACATGCTTTGCTCGTGAAGTCTGCCGCCAAGCAGTAGTGTGCAAGCATTACTGTGTTCCGGTTTGATGAGCAGAGTATCCAGTGAAATTACTGGGCTTGTGAGACTTAATACCTAATGTCTCAGGGTAACGAGCGCACTGCAGTGCCGCGCAGGCCTTTGTGTTTCAAAGTTCTGAGTGGCACTGCAATTGTTATGGGCCGGCGTTATGCTTACCATCAGGCAAGCGACCAGCTCGTCTCGTTACCAAATAACATAAAAAAAATGTATGTGAGTTTCTTTATTCCACAATAATGTTTAAATGCCTGAACAGATTGGGATGTGTGGCGTATCGTTATAATTCTCACATCAACCCGAGTGACACGCCAGTGTCAGCCGTGTCTTTATGTAACTTTTGTTACATTGTTTTTTTTTATTTAATGAATATGATCGTATAACATAATACATTATTACTGGATGATACAAAAATAACAGCTTCTTACTAAATGCATATCAAAGTATATATGGTACCTATAACAAAACACCATTTTTAAAATTTTAGTCTCTCTGTCTGTCTGTTTGTTCCGGGTAATCTCTGTAACGGCTGGACAGATTTTGACGGGATTCGCTGGCAAATACCTGTTGTTACAAGCATTACCTTAGGCTACGTGAACGAAGCCGTAGGGCACAGCTAGTCTTTAAATAAGTTTGCTTATCACAATTAAAAATATATATTTTAATATAACTGGTTCAACATTATCTTCGGACGTTGTTATTATAATGGTCAGAGCTTACGATCATTTCGTGGTTCCGGGAATGAGGCCAACTCCAATTAGACCAAAACAGCAGCCTAGAGCTGATCCTTTACTTAAAAGGATACTAATTACGTGTTTAGCTGACCATTAAAATGGCTAATAATACTATATTGGTAGAGTTGACGTCAGGGCCCGGCTTCGCACTGTTACAACTATACAAGTTGGACTAAAGCGCAAACTTTCGAAAGTGCAGGACCTTAGAAACTTTTTAATACAAATAAGAGACGAGAGCATCAGCCCCACGCTTGCCTCTAAAGATTATAGAATAATTCAAAAGTTTGAATGATTTGAATTCCCTGTCAATAAAGAATTTTTAATTTTAATCTTTGTGAAAATTATATAATAGGTCGGGGAAAAAGTTTCTTCGCATTTTTTAAGAAAATTCAAAACATTTTTTAATATAGTTTATTTACATTTAACTAAAGTATGTAGGTACCATTTTGTTCGATAACTTTTTGCCATCTTGTAGGTAGGGACATGATCCCATTGCTATATAAATTTTGGGACTTCTGATCAAAATACCGCGACAAGTGGTTTTGGCAGTCCTCTCGTGATGTTAACCTGACACTACCTAAAGAATTCTGAAGAGACCGAAACAGGTGGAAATCTGAAGGTGCAAGGTCAGGACTATACGGCGGATGCATTAACACCTCCCAGCCAAACTCTCTTAATTTTTTCTGAGTGGCTAAAGATGTGTGAGGTCTAGCGTTATCATGAAAAACCATGAAATGAAAACCACACCCCTTCTGTTGATTAATTCCGGCC
This sequence comes from Crocallis elinguaria, assembly GCA_907269065.1. Taxonomy (NCBI): domain Eukaryota; kingdom Metazoa; phylum Arthropoda; class Insecta; order Lepidoptera; family Geometridae; genus Crocallis; species Crocallis elinguaria. Next base: position 191,932 of record OU026079.1, on the reverse strand, counting down.
GCTTTCTCTCAACTTCTTGCTTTAATTTCATCAGTTGTTCGCAGTAGAATTCAGAATCGATGGTCCTGCCTGGTGGTAACAGCTCATAATGAATAATGCCCTTCCAATCCCACCACACACACAGCATCACCTTGTTGCGAGTTAACCCGGGTTTCGCCACAGTCTGTGAAGCCTGACCGGTCTTTGACCACGACCTTTTTCGCACGTTCTTGTCGTACGTGATTCACTTTTCATCACCAGTTATCAGCTTCTTCAAAAATGGTTCGGTTTCATTACGTTGTAGTAAAGAATCACAAAGGAGTACACGGTTCATTAGGTTTCTTTCAGTGAGCTCGTGAGGTACCCAAATATCGAGCTATTTTGTGTACCCAGTTTTTTTAAATGCGCCAAAACTGTTTTGTGGTCAATTCCCAGTTCTTCAGCTACGTCGTAACTACTGATATGCCGATCTTGTTCCACTTTTTCAAAAATGGCATCCATTTTATCCGTAATAGGGCGACCAGAGCGACGTGCATCTTTGAAATCAAAATTTCCGGATTGAAAACGCTTAAACCAAATTTGTGCTACTCTCACAGACACTGCACTAGGTCCATAAACATCGCAAATTTTTTTCGCGGCTTGCGTTGCGTTTTTACCTTTTTTGTAGTAAAATTTTAAAATGTATCAAATTTCTTCATTAGATTCACTCATTTTGACAGTACGAAAAACAAATGAAAATCACACATTTTCCTAATTTGAATTTGGAATTATGTTCTTTAAAATTTAAACTTTCATATGATACCAAAACCAGCCAGATACAAATAGTATAGCCAAAGAGATTTTATTAAAAGTTCATACATACTATAATGCGAAAAGACTTTTTCCCCAACCTAATATTTATTGAGAATTTAATTTTTACTGCGTTGCTACTGTATAAAGACAGTAAGTACCTACTTTTTAGTGTTTCATGCTTTATTCCTATTTTTCTGCTAGAGTCAATTTAGGTTTTGCAATGAAATTACAGACCATAACTCTAGAACCTGATATTTAGAGGTAACAAGTGCAGTGCAGTTCCTTGCCCGGACTCTGGGTTGGTGTTTGCAAGTATAACACTTGCCATCAAGCGGAATACCTGCTCGTACTAATAAATGTTTATGACATCAAATAAACATTTCATGACGTTGCTTGGTAAATCGTTATCTTTTATGCGAAGCTTTCGTTATTGACTTAGGTCAGCTTATTTAAGCTGGCACTGAGAGCTTATGGAAGGGTGTTCTAAGTCCCGTTGCTATAAAAGTTTTGAAATGTATGTTATACAATCTTTTAAGAGGGAAAAGCTTTAAAAAGCTACTTATTACTTCAGAGATAGGAAGACATGTAGATGTGCAACATGTAAGTGGTACAGGAGCGTTATAGGGCGTTTGTAAACTTGTAAACAATATCGCGAGCAACGGCCGTGCTGTGGTATCATCGGAGCCGCAGCCGCGGGCGCGGCGGCGACGCACTTCACGTGCCGCCTTATCGGAGGCGATCGGGCCTGCAGGCTGCGGCCGTCCGTACGTATCACACGAGTTAGCTTTCATACATATTATAAACAATCTCTTTGTTAGCCATTTTCTTTTCAATAACTTTCAATATAGTCCTTCTAAACTTTTAGACGAGCATATCACTAACCTCTGCAAGCATCACGTAAGATCCTGATGCGAGCGAAAAATATAATAGTAATCTATTTCGGTCAGTCTCTTCGCGGTATATTCAATATTTATATTCTTTATTTGCATTTCACAATGTGATCCTTAGGTGGTTAGCATTACGGACCATGTCGGGCGCAATAAATATGTAGAGAGGAGATGATGCCGACGTGTGAAATATTGATATTATAATGTAAAAGAATACAATCATCTTAGTTAGATAGTGGTCAAATGCAAACCTATCAAAAGCAAAAAAATATACCTACAGCATTCCGAGGAGAGCATACATAATATAAGCCTGCATACATGTATAGAACAGTCCGTATCCGTCAACAGTGTGTTCAGCTTTTTATGTATAAGTTTTCATAAACGCTAGTAGTCTGCTGCTCACCTGGCAAGCTATAACCCTCAAATTGAAAAACTGCTGCCAAACATCTATCAGAGTGTCCCATCAGCCGTACACTACTTGAGGGGCAGACTCCATTGTAAATCAAAAGTATTTTGCACCTGCGACCAGATTGTTGCTTACGATGAGCTTAGATTAGATTTGAGACTGTTGTCTCAGGGCACAACACTTGTTATCCATAGCTGTGCATAGGACTGAAATTCCTGTAGACACGCTTGGCGCATACCATCAGACTAAAGACTTGCTTGTCTCATCACTAAGTTAGAGATATAAGCGCTGAATCAGTGATAATGAATCAAATCTCCTATTCAAAATCATAGCTCAAAGATTATTCTACGATGAGCTTCAACGCTTCAGCTTCCGGTGAACGTAATATTTTGGAGCTTGGATTTTGTGTAGTCGCCAGGAAGCCTCTTGAGCTGTTTGCCTCAATAAAAGGAGTACCTACACCTAGTGGAATTGGTGTATCAGTAGGAAAGTTTTCGCATGTGTCCGTGTGTGCGTGCCGCGGCGCGATGGCGGTGCGCCCCGCCCCGCCCCCGCACCATTGTTTGCGCTGTAATTGCACGTGTGCACTCGACATCCATCTGTACTCTAATCGATTGTCGTCGATAGTTACTGCTACCTATGTTATGACCGTTTTCTAAATAGGCAACTCTGCTTTTCTGTCTGCACTGTGCACTGTAGAATTCGTTGTGTAGGAACATGACAGCAAGTTTCGTACCTTCTCTTGCTTGTACAACCTTTCCAAATAAATAGTTACTGTCTTTAAAAACTTTATCGTTGTTCATAACTATTAATTTATCGCCCTTGTAGCATTTACAAATCTAATTGTAATGAGTCGATAATTAATATTGAACTGAATGCATGATTATTCAATGACTCTTGAATACTTATATTAATAGTACCTCCCCACTCTCTTCCCATGGGTAAAATAAGGATGTATATAAAGGTTGGCCTTTCCGCTAGAAATGTAGCAGCAACTTCTTAGAAGCATATCTCATAGGGCTACTTTTTTTAACTATTTTTTTATCAATAGGTTAGTTAGCCTTTGACCGATATCTGGCCAGCAGCGCAAGTACGGATCTTTTCGATCGATAAAATTGACAGTTAAAATCGATAAACTGGGTTTGATCGATTTTTATATAATTTATCGAGCCTTGATACAACCGACAAAAGTTATCGAATAGCTAGGTCGAATCCAAAGAGAATATAAAGCTACTACAATACTTCACGGTCAGATTTCGGTACTCGCAACATTCGATAAATTTATCAGTTTTTTCGATTCGTCAAATTTATCGTTTGGACTTCCGTACTTGCGCCGCAGTGACGATGTCTTCGAAGATGGTGAACACGCAAACCTTGTTTAGGAGTGGCTCTCAAGAGCAGCTGTCGGAACACACCGATAGGTGCTTGGAGAATTACAACTTGAGGAAGGTAGCTAGCCAGGCGAGCCCTTGAAAATGGTTACAACCAAGCCATTCCATTTTTGTAGTTTTAGCTGCAAACTCATGCACTAGTAGTGTTCCCCACAACTAATGTCGGCCGATCGGCGAGGGAGTAGTAATTACTAATAACATATCAAACACTACAAAAAAGCAGCGACTCCGATTGGCTGCCGGCAAGCCGCTACTTGCCTGGCCAAACCTATCCATACACCTGCACAACTTTTTGTCCAGTAGTTATACATTTCTGGAAAATTTCCTAGTTGAAACTTGTGCGGCAGTTATGTTCGCTATTTCTTAATTGCCTGTAATTTTTTTCCCGTGATATTAAATATCGTAAGTCGTGGTTATGTCGTAACCGCAAACACCGTACTATAGACTATAGATACTTATAATACGTAGGATAAAGGCAGGATCGACCGATTTTTATGCAATTCCTATTTACAACTTCAAAGTGTTTAAAACAATCGAATGCCGTCATGAACACGACAGAGTCTGTACCCCAGCTGGCGATTTGCCAATTTTAATATCATTGCTGTAGAGGCGATACTCAGAAAGCATATCTCGGCCGGCACCGGGGCCCGACGGCCGCGCTGCACCGTTCTTAGAACACTTTATAATAAGCACATACTAAGCTGTGCCGCGCACACTCTGAATTACAATAGTTACTTGGCATTCCCGCCGCCACTCCCAATGCCAGTGTAAAAATACCTTCACAATATGAGTACACTTACCTAATTCCGCGTTTCGAGCAAACCGATGGAATAACAATAGCCTGAATGATGTGGTCGCGAGCTGGAGGCGCTGAGACGTCGTAATGACTTCCTTGATGACTGTGCGTGATGGCTGTGGATAATGTTCGGACAAGGGACACTACAGGGACAGTTTATATGTCACACAACTAAAATAGTCAATGTGAGAACAATTTTTCAAATAAATCAATTCAAATTCAAAATGCTTTATTGAAATAGGGCCCAAAGGAGCACTTATGAAAGTGAAAATAAATGACTCTAACAGCGGGCCTCTGCAAAATTCGTCTACCCGAGTCACAGACTAAAACTAATGCTATATTTATATGCAATAGTTTGTTTAGACCATTCGTATAGTTGGATTCCTACTAAGAGCTTAAGCTTTCGGTGAAGGAAAACCATTGTGATGCTGCCATCATCATCACCAGCTGCAAGACATCCGCTCCAGAACGTAGGCCTACCCATAATCTGGTTGGGTTGCCATAATCCTCCATGATTGGCGAGCCTCGGTGATCGCAGTACATTATGATGGAGACCGATGAGAATGCTGCTGCCCATTCCCTGGATAATCCATTAGCCACTTAGCTTTTAGAACCCACGGGAAGAAAATTTGTATATTGATGCGCTGCGATGATACGCAATCATATGCACGGGCATTGTGTAGCGCTCGTTTGGCGAGGTCCACTCGAGATCCACTCGAGGTCCACTCGCATGTTGCACACTACTAATGGCGTATTTCGGCTCGTACACTTGATAGTCCGTCCCACCACGTGGTACATTACGCGCACGATCTTTGACCGCGACGTCACTAAGATCAGGTGAGACAGTGGTCAAATGTAAATCTTTTAACAAAATAAAATAGGTAAAGTAAAAATGACCTTTATATTTAGTTACTTTCAGTAGCAACCTGATTGGGCTCACAATCAGACTGCGTTACACCGAAGTTGAATGGAAACCACTCCTTAATGTACTAATTAGCAAGAAGGATGCTCGTTGCAACTCATTACCGGCGTTTCTCTTTTAGACTCCTCGCACGTTTTAATTATCATCCTAATTTCCTGTTTCACCTTCAGTAAGATACTATTACTGAATTTAATTGTGTAGAAGCATTCTGCTAAGCGATAGCCATTAAGACGCCACTGCCTGGACACAAAAAAACAATTTCTTTTTAGCTTCTGGCCGCCGTTTTCACCCGCGTTACCACAGAACCATACATTTTTCCGGGATAAAAAGTAGCCTATGTTATTCTCCGGTCCATAAAATATATCTATGCCAAAAATCCCGTCAATCCGTTACTGCGTGAAAGAAGGACAAACCAACAAATCAACAAACCAAAAAACACACTTTCGCATTTATAATATTAGTAGAAAATAACCTACACTTTTATAGTAATAAGTGCATCCTCTCACTCTTTTACACCCTACTAGAACTTTAATAATTAGCAACTGCACGCACAGAACTCGCTTCAATATACACACCGAACAAAAAGTTTAGTTTGTTCTTTCATACACTTAGGGCAATTTGTTAGCTTACCTAGAAGTCAGTTTAATCATCTAATTAATTAGTTAAAAGTTATATTTGGATATCTTAGATTAAAACGCATAACAACACAAATCGCGCAAAAAATAATCTAAAGTTCTCGTTGCAACAATATTCAAATTATATGACTATCTAGTTTTATAGCAGGTTGATCTTTTATTGAATAACAACACTTGTTTAAAACTGCGTGACAAGTTCTCATTATAAACCATAAGATAAAAGTGTATTAGGAGAGTGTTGCCAGTACCTATATATGTCATAGGAAAGTGATACCACTTTCCTATAACTTAACAGGACTCCACTTAACAGGACTATTCGTCCATTCACAAGCTATTTAAGATACGATGAAATCTGTAAACTCTACAGTGGTGTAGAGCTAAGTGGCAAGCACAACAATCAGGTGAGATAGAGAAGAAACGATTGCCTATCGTAAGAAAGAAATAACTATAACTGGATTCAATAGTACACAAAGTTGTCCCTGCTACGGGGCAATATTAAACCAGCCTTACCAGTCCACTTTTATAGAAATAACACCTTGTATAAACCACATAGCAAATACAACATAACCTCTACCAAGTAGCAACTCGATAAATAACTACCTGTATCAGTGCGGGGCTCGATCACCACCTCTGGGCTGATGTAAAGATAACTTCGATTTTATTGCAAATGATTGTATTTATCAACGCTGTCGTATTCCAAATTGGTTGCGGTCAATTATTGTGGACATCCATCGGCGGCTCGCGAGGAGGAGACTAACGGCTGTAGCTGTTTTCCAAGTGGCAGCACTGTGTCAATTTTTTGGAGTACTTTACTACATGTTACATGTGCCATCTGCTATTGCGATTCCACTATAATAACATAGTCATATTTTAAAATTGTATTGATTATGAGAGTGCTGCCTTAATCAATTTTTCTTCAGCGTCCTAACACAGTGCCCGATCCTTTGCGCAGTGTTCGAGCTTCTCTTATCAGATGGCGCGGGTAATGCAGTACATATTGAGGCATTAATATCGCGGGACGTTAAGGAATGCAATCCCGTCGGCGAGCCAGCGCGGCTGAGAGCAATCTGTTCGCCAGCGGTCTGTGGTGCTCGGGACCACGGCTCGTGAGCTGGCCGCAGGTGGCTCAATTTGTTACTTTTTTGATTATAGTAAATATTCAAATGTGTAGGTATTCAAATAATGTTCTAATTTTGAATTTGTTTTCTATATCTCTATCCCAACTTCTCACTATGAAGAGCTTCTCAAATATGAAGTTCTAGACGAGATCTTACGTTACAGAAGACAAAATTAGAAATATTTTTAAGGCTTTATCAATCAACTTAATTTCCGGTAGCTCCATGGAAGATGTTATACGAGGGCGAGAAAGCCAATATAGCCAGTACCAAAGCTATACATATGCCATTTATACCACCTTATCATCTACCGCACCGCAATCGTTCCTAAAGTGTCTCCAACGTACCTCACGCACAAGTTTTATTACATGAACTCTTCGAACAGTAGCCAGCTACACGTCCCCCGCATCCCCGCAGCAGTCGCCAGCAGCCGTTCTAATTATAGACATTACGCACAAAGTACAGCTCCTACTATTATGAGCGATCATCGCGCGGCTAACATTTCGCTGGAATTCCTGCATGAGGCTACTGTTGCATCCTCGCTCGCATCCTTTACTGTTGCCACACGGTAATGTAAGCTTTACGAAGTTGAGTATAGAGTAGAAATTGTATCATGTTGATGACGACATAAGACGATTCGGTTTTGCGTTATTGGAAGTTAAATGCAGAGTTTATTTCATAAGAATATAATTAGTGGGTGGAGTTCAATCAAATAGTTGTGTTCGGGAGCTGCAGTAAATCGATTCTCTGGGCGCGCGTCGGTAGCGGTGGGTAGTCCGCTGGATAATGATCTTATTCATGAATGTAATCGTGAATGACTTGCGGTTTGTTTGTGGAGAATTGTTACAGTTAGCGTACTAGTTAGTGACTCATTGATGAACACTGATTAGTAGCGTTCAGGCGTTCCGAATTGATTGTTAAAAGTTGCGTTGTCTGCTAGATTTCAGACGAACCCTGAAGGTAACTATAGGGACATCTCAAACAATCTTTTAAGATCATTAAAAACGTATGTAGGTATAAGTAAGTACTCTCAGGTGACATAAACTTCAGTTCGTTATTGCATATCCGGCCTCCAGGCTATAAAGGTTCAAGGTCCGCCAGCGGCGGCAGTCCTCGTCCCATGTGGCAGACGCGGCGCGGGGCGGGTCGTAGTCGCAGGTTCATTATTGCCCCATGTCGCGCAAATTGCTCCCCTCCCTCTCTCCTTCCAGGCGGCGACCAGGTCCGGGTGACTACCGTGTTACCCGGTGCTATGATTTAGTAATATTAAAGACCGTCTCATAATAGATAAATATATAGATAGTCACACAAATAATTGTACGGAGCTCAAGCAAGGCCACTTGAAAATCAAGAAAGTTACTCTTCTTATGATGAGTACTCATTATTAAGAGGAATTTCTTTGACTTTTCTTTGTTGGTTGCATAGTTTAAAGATTGAATATGATATAATAATAGTAAGAGATCACCAAACTGACATCATCACGATAGGATATATCGTGTTAAATCGTAAATGTTCGTGGAAGCGATATTTTCTAATTGCATAAAGAAGAGGTAATAAATCCTTAAGGATTTATTGGCAGTGCGTCTACAAACGAGACGGCGCATTTCTTTAGTATTACCACAGCTAGTACTACCGTCTACATTTGGCTAGCGGCGGCGTGGAAAAAAAGCTCGTAACTAGCAAAAGGCCGCGTAGTCCGCGCCGGCCGTGAGGCGGAATGCGGCCGCAGGAACATTATCCTCGCGCGTGGTCTCGCGCGCTGTATTTCGCCAAAGTCAAAGATTGTGTCTATGGGCTATGTGGAAGGAATATCCGCTCCATTATCAATAAAAGTAAGCATTACTCTGTTCCGGTTTGATGAGCAGAGTATCCAGTGAAAATACTGGGCTTATGAGACTTAATACCTAATGTCTCAGGGTAACGAGCGCACTGTAGTGCCTCACCGGCCTTTGTGCTTCTAAGTTCTAAGTGGCACTGCAATTGTTGGCCGGCGTTATGCTTACCATGAATCAAACGTCCAGCTCGTCTCGTTATCAAATAGTATAAAAAAATCGTAGTATGCTATTGAGATCTTAATGGATATCATTGCATATCTAATCCTAATCTGCCGGCAAGTATAGATGCAAGCATATTTTTTTTTGTTTTACAAAGAAAATTAGTCAACGAAATGAGTAAGGATGAGGTATAAGATTCTGGTCAAGAAACTCATCTCCCTGCATCAGTGGAAGGAGACCTTTTTCATCGCTTCAAAATTGTTTGTTCGTTATTTGGCTTGAAAATATAAATGGGACTATTTGATGCCAGATAAGTACAGTTTCAGCTTTAAAACGTCCGCTAAATTCGTTCTTTTTTGAGATATCGTTAAAAATAGCGTTTATCGTGAACGGAGTTGACAGAATAGGTATTTGAATTTGCTGCGTCAGAAACGTGTTGATTTAAAGTGTGCTTGGAAGTAAGAAACCACATATTTTACTGAATACTCAGTCTCCCACCACCGCCTACATACTGCTGGCTTGAACACTTATAAGTGACTGTAGTTTTGTGTTTAAAATATTACCTACCGACACATATTAAGTTAGCAGTTAGATAATCATGCCTGCGAACAGCAGTTAATAAAATCAGGTACTCCTACTTAGATATGTTAAGTTTACAAAAAGAACAGAAGCGAGTAACAGCCAGTTTATAGAAATTACTGGAACACCGAAAAATGACCACGAGCCACAATATAATGGAGAGTCTCGACCCGTCTCATTATATAATCAGGCATTTTGGATAAATTGATAGGAACTACTGCAGGCGCAGCGGTCGCGGTCGGCGAGCCTTCCGACATACGCGCCAAATTGCACCGGCACTGGGGAGCTTCTATAACAATATTTCATTTGACATAAATAAAGCCAATTCTATGTTTACCACAACAATGAGTGATAAAACCGCCCTTTGTACTAATAGTCTATGCTATGTTAATGTAAGTTTAATTTTTAATTTTGTATTTTTCATAGTATTGTGCAAAAGAAAAATCTATCTAACGATCTAATAACGGTTCTTAAAAGTTACGTTAAAATCAATTCGTTCGTTGGTTCTGGGCACAGGTGCGGTGCCATTGCTGGACCGACAGTCAAAGATCTTATAAAACGCTTTTTACATATTTACAGGAGTTAATTGTTAATAGAGAGTGAGACTTTTTCATTTCTAGTAAGATAGGTAATTATTGTTACCAAATCAAATTAAGCCCAGAAAGCTTTACAGTATCAAGTTCGTATTTACATCTCAATTACCTGTGTATGAGACTAAACTACATCACCAAGCTTGAAAGTTTGCGGACATTTTATTGCCATTATTTTTACCTCTCATAACAATATTGAAATTTATATAAATGCCGCATCGCTGTGTAAAAGCTGTTTAAATTTTATTTTTATAACAAACTGCCCGCGGCATTTCCTGCGACTTGCAGCACCGCGGAGCGACTCTACGCGCCACGCAGAGGAAATGTCGCGCGAGCCGCTCAATATACACAATTTATTGGCAAGAGCGATACATAAATACCATACCTACTACTACCAGGTGGTAGAACCCTTCGGCGAGTGGCCGTCTGGGTGGGTGTACCACCGCTTTGCTCATCAAGTCTGCCACCAAGCAGTAATCAGCATTACTGTGTTCCAGTTTGATGTGCAAAGTAGCCAGGGAAATTACTGGGCTTACAGGGTAACGAGCGCATCTTCGACTTATAGTTATTATACATAAACAATATACGCTCATGATATTCATGCAGACAGTGAATTTGAAACCTTTGCCTTTGTAGAGCCTATTTAATGAAACTAGATAACAGAAGATTAGCTCCCTACTTGGGTATTATCCTCTAGTTTAACCAATAGGAAATTACCTTAAATCATTTGTACTGGCGGGCGGGTGCAGGCGCGTATAAGGTGCGCGCGGTACAAGGCCGGGTCCAAATTCGCGTCGCCGCCGGCACTATGTGATCATCCCGTGGCGTCGCCCGCGCCTGCGCGCCGTACGTAATTACGTTATTAAAAAAATAATATTTGTCTACTCTTTGTTTTTGCGGAGCGCCTCGCCGCCGGTTTTTATTTATTATTTATGGTATTAATTAACGGTTGACCGTACCGAGCCACACACTACATTTATTTATGGGACGCGAGTAAACGTTTCAAAATAAATTATTTAATTATTTTTTTATAATATTCGTTTCAAGGACGATGGGAGCTTTTTGTGAAAATTTGTTTGGGTAATAATGCTGTAGAATGGGTTCCTAATTCTTAAATCTCGACTGAGTACGTATGAGCGCGGCGCGGCGCGCACACGGACGACTAATCTCGGCATCAGCAGTAACTCACAGTAATAACACAGTAAATACTACAAGTGGGCTCTGTTTCACAAATGTCACAAGTTCTTTATTATCTACCAGAACTTATTAGCTTTTAGTTCGATAGTTAATTACCTGATGTGATCGTTCGTCTGACTTTCATTAACTAAGCTGTAATGATACTAACTGCAGTAGCATCATGGTGTAACTAAGTCTCTCCTCTCTAATTCTGGACCATATGTTTCTATCTAATCGATAGGTATGTCGATAGGTTCCGACTACTTCAGGTTACACCTGATGTAAAGTGATTGATGAGTCACTTTGTTTTACGATGGTAAAACGTAAAGCAACGGGGAAAGTACCTTAAATGAGGCTCATAGAGGGCCCGGTGTCAAATATGTTTCAGTTATCAAGCGAATTGTAATATAGAATTAAGTACTTCTAGTACCTATACACCCTCTCTGCAATCCCGTCTAGTTTTCGATCCGATCTCGAAACTATTTCTAAAGGTCTTCACAGTTGATACACAGATAGACAGCCGTTAGCCTTCAAGGTAATCCTAGAAGGATCATTTCGTTTTAAAGTATACGGAACCATATAAAATAGAAATAATTTTAATAGTTGTACACCAGCCTCAAGCAAACGTAAACAGTGCGGTGCGACAAAGACACGACAACCGAAACGTAGTGGAGTATACTGGTACGTGATGGCGAGCGCGGCGCGGCGGGGGGAGGGGGGGGAGGGGGGGGGGGTGCGATTTGCATGAGAGCGCGGTCGCTGGCGCCGCCGCAGATGTGCACTGATACGTACGTGACGACGGCCGCCGCCGCTAGCTGGAGCCAGCGGAGTTGGCAGTAGAGAGGTGGTGGCGTCACCGACGGATTTGGACTTGTAAAAACACCCTGTAATGTTCGTACGGCCATGATAGCAATTCAAGGTAACACCTTCCATGGCTACTAGAAATAATATTGAGATTCTGTTGAGGGAAGACTTCAGCCCAACAGAAACAGATCTCCGAAGAACAGGTGGCTTCTTGGTTACGTTCGTAGTAATCCTGCCTGCAAAGGGGCCCCGGGTTCAATCTACGTTTGGAGCAAACTTTGCGTGGTAAACATAAGTCAAATAATACTGTCACTTTCACTCCCTCAAAGCCCTGCCCGGCTCGAAGCGAGGACTGGTCCGCTACAAACATAACTTGCGCACCACCGCGTATTTACCGCGGCTCTTGCACTGAACACGCAGTGGTTGTGGAACTATTATTTTCAGTAGAAGCGGCAGTACTCGCAGTTTTTCCATGGTTTGCGCATTGTCCGTGATTGATGCTTGACCATCAATCATGCATTAGCGTCTAATGTGCCCGTAATGCCTCTAACACGCCTACCACACCACTAGAACAACCATGTTAATGTTGATTGCAATCTTAATTATTTCTGGCATTTCAAGGATTTACAGTGTTTGATTTACATTAATGTAGCAAGTGATACACATTAAAAGCCTCTGTGAGCTTGTGACAAACATATATTGAAGAAGCTAAGAGTGTCGTCTATCGCAAATAAATCTCTGGAAACACATTTAATTGTCATTTTTAAATAAAAGCACACGCAGTGGATAGTGTTAGTCAACATCTGCTGTGACGTGACCACGAGGAATGTGATCTGCGAGGAATTTGTTAAAACACTAAATTAAAATAGTACTAGACCAGTACAATTGTACACGAGCAGTAATCGTTCAACGACTTGATGTCACGCAGTATCTGCGTGACATCAAGGGTCATCTCCAGAATTGATAACCGCGGCTAATGATGAAACTTCTCTTGCAAATCTGAATTTGATCTCTACGCCAAATATTTGTGACTACTGATCGAGATCAAAAGAAGGCATCCAGGGAATGAGACCATTGGAAAGATGCACGAAGGAGAGATCCACTGTGTCCCCGGTAGTGGGATATAGTAGATAACAATTATAGTAGAGGGAATAGAATTCTTTGCTGGAATATGTGTGAATATGTGTGCGGAGCTGTCGTGCCGCTGCACGCGTCGCCTCAGGTGTTGAGTCCGTCGGCGGCGCCGCGGGCCGGCGCGAGGCCGAGCCGGGGTTGGTTCTCAGTGGTTTATAGACACTGTAACTTTGTACGGTTCCGTTTGTGACTTGCCTTAGAATTACTCACATTTGTAAACGCTTTCTAAAGACGAAGCATGAAAAAAGTGATGCGAAAAATGGTCGATTGTCACTTTTTGTAATTCCTAATTAGGTGACAAAACAAGCAGGTCAAGACACCATGAAAAACTGCAATGATGATCTTTTAATAACCGTGTCTTGTGAATCGATCGCGCTCGTTATCTTGAGAGGTCAATAAATATATGATAGACATTAATTTCACTGACTACTTCACCTTTTAAACCAGATTTTAGAGTGCTTAAACTACTATGTTTAAAGGCGTATTCAACGAGGTAAGGGGTGATCCGTGGTACCCAGTTCGACGGACCGTCCTAGAACAGCAAGTCCTACTACTAAACTAGTTTATGACCTACTGCGGTTCACTTGCTCGATGATACAGGGAAACATCTTTCTCCGTCCCACCTCAGATAATAACGGTTTCATAACTCACAGGTTATTCATTATTTCAATGTAGTATTACATATATTCTATGGCCTTCACATATCCTCGACACAGACAAAGGCCACATTCAGTTCGTAATACCTTTAACAATAGCAGCGCAGGATCACGTGCGAGGTAGTTTGTGCGCGGCGGCCTGCCCGCGCTGCACCAGGACACGGCTGCCAAACGCATTACCTACTTTGTATGACAAACAATGATACTTTTAACTGTACAAAAACACTATCTTAAGTAGCATGTTACCTAATAATCCGTCAAATTCATTGAACATCCGCCTGCAATCATAGCTACTTACTTGACAATCACCTATCTATATATATCTAAACCAAAATTTTCATATAATCGTGTCGTAGCAACATAAAAACCAGGAAACATTTTTGTAGCATTGTCTTTATACCGGCCATCGAATTAATAAAACTGTCAATCACTATAATAGCTTCTCCCAAAATGTTTCTAAGTTAAAAAAATAAGGAACAAACATCGTTTGGTATTCATGCATTCATGGAAACATTACGGCGCATTATTCAGATGCTATCGGGCGTCAATCACTCCACACCTCGCCGAAATCCTGACCAACCTCCCGAGACACGCGAACGAAAATAAACTTTAAACACTCCTGATAAGATTTAAACTACAACCGGTAAGTAGTTTTGATCGTTTGGACGTAAGAAGCCAATATTAAATAGGCCCATAGTAATGAGACAGCTGGTGACGACCGAGCTCCTCATGTATTTATTCAAATTTATGAGGACCGCGAGAAAATAAACTGTGCTCACAAACAATGCTCTCAATAACACGATTTGACCGATAACTAAAGTTTTTATAACTATGTGGACGTGCGCTGGACGGCTGCGTCCAATGAGGCCTACTATCTAAGAAGCCTCATGAGATGATTCTAGCATCTGATAGAATCGTTAAAATCACTGCGTTGCTGCATTGTTGCAAACGGAAATATGCGGGCGCATAAACTCGCCATTACAAAAAATATAGATAATCATTGCCAAGAATATTATGTAATTTATATACACAGTGCTGCCGGGGGAAGTGCGCCAGCGGGGGAGGGCGGCGCGGCGGCAGGAAGCCACGTGCACTCGTGCAGTACGTGCCCACGCCGCCGCGGCGCGCGGGGGGCGCCGCTGCACCGCTCGCGCTACACTGTACAAAGGTTGTAGTGACAATCATTAAGTTACTTTTGAGGCCGATGTAGAGAACCATATATCTTTAATATCAGGTACTAGATATTTGCTATTATTGCATTCTTTTCAGCGGGCTAAAAGCCTTTAAGGACTTGCTAAAACATAAATAAACAAAACATCTAACCTAGCTACAAGAGCCTACATATTGTATTTTGAATTTGGAACACTTCTGCGCGAGAAGTTACTCGTGAAGACATATTTTCACGTGAAGACATACTACCTCACGGTACTTATATCTTAGCCCTGCTGCAGGGCGTTTGCCAAGCGTGGTGCACTATGGCACGCCCCCTCCCCCTTCCCTCCACCCCCATTTATAAGCGAGGCTATTGCCTCTGTGGCCGATTATACTCAACCTTTTATAAAGTAACTGAGTCCAGAGTGTTGCAGTGAGCATAGCGCTTGCAATAGTGTCTAATAATATCAGGCGATTCTAATAACCTAGTGCCAAAGTGGATAGACACAACATTCTCGAATCAACCACAAAAAACAATAAACACAGTACCCCGGCTTCACCATCGCCAACAAAAACAAATTAAAGATCAAGTGGATTACGGATCAGAGGAGATGTTTTCAAGAGGTAAAATGTATTCGTCGTCCATAAACGACCGTTCCCCATACCTTGTGAAGTACCGGAGCCACGGATACGAGATGCCGACAGTGGCCTCTGAGATGAAAAAGGTGGATTTCCGGGCGAAAACTTCCGTTTGTAGTGAGCAAGAGCACCGCTCCCTCGCACAACATCGGTGTAAATATTGAAAAGGTGCTTAACGGAATAAAGGTACAGCAGCCTTTAGAAGGCATGCCCTCCACCATGGCTCACCACATGGGTTTGAAGCACATCCCAACGACCGGAACGGGGAGTGAGAAGGCGAACCCACAAATGGATAATAAGAAGATGAACGCACTCAAACTGGGCCAGCGGCTCCTGAAGCTGCCTTCGAAGGTGTCATACAACCGGCTCTTATCTTTATACGGTGAGGGCGACGGAATGGTGCCTCAATTTCTTCGTGCCGTGAGACGCCCTTCTAAACAATACTTTTCCAGAACACCGAACAATAGCAGCATGAGGAGCGAACGTGGCGACCGGGACGGTGCTACTGCATCGAAAGGAAGACGCCGTCTTTTCCGCCCGAATAAAAGCGAGAAGCTAGAGGAATATTTGACCTTGTACCGCAATTACTTGGAGGTGATGCAAGAACTGAAGACTAACAGCACGCCTGAGCTCGAGCTCAAACGTGACGAACTGCTGGCGGAGCTGGAAGCGAGGGAAGACTTCCACAGAAAATGGTGGAGGAATACAATCAGTTGTTGGGGGTATCCATTGGTTTCCCGAAAGGTCATCTGTATGGGGCCAGAGAGGATGAGGATCACCCGCTTTACAGACCCCGGCGAGTATTTACACAGACATAACCTTGTAGCCAGGATCATCCATCAGCAAATTGCCCTTCAATACGGCCTTGTCGAGTCTGAGGTGCCGTACTATAAGTACGCACCGGCGCCAGTTCTCGAAAATGGCCGTGCACTGCTCTATTGGGACCGCTCTATCATTACGGACAGGACTATTGTTGCCAATAAGCCTGATATCGTACTGGTAGATCGGTCCCAACGCCGGGCAGTGCTCGTTGACATCACCGTTCCCCATGACGAGAACCTCGTGAAAGCCGAGAAGGACAAGCTCAGCAAGTACCTTGACTTGGCTCACGAGGTTACCGCCATGTGGAATGTTGATTCAACGATCACTGTACCGATAGTTGTTTCGGCGAACGGCCTTGTAGCGAAGAGCCTCGACCAACATCTCAAGAGGCTCTCGCTAGACTGTTGGATCAAGGGTCGGATGCAGAAGGCAGTGCTCCTTGACACGGCACGTATTGTCAGGAGGTTCCTCACTCTGCAGCCCTAACCATCGGTAGCTTGGGCCCTGCCCCGCTGCCGGCGGCACTCTAGGTTTAGGTTTTTTATAATATTTTGTTTTTATAGAAATATTGTAAAAAACTTAGATTTAAGTTTAAAATGAAATAAAGTGAATAATAATAAAATTTTATTTCGGACTTACATCCATATTTGTTGTTAGTAAAACACCTTATTACCTATTGTTAGTGAAATATTAAAATAAAATAAAAATGAAAAAACACGATAAAAAAAAAACAACAAAAAACACAACACACGGACACATACAGTACCTACTTATATTATACCTGGCTGCTCTACATGAGCACTCACCCAGTGCTTCCATATAGAGCAGTCAGGTCTATCAGCTAGTGCTTTCAAGATGCTGTTGGGGCTGTTCCTGACTCTCTGCATCAGGGAAGCAATTCTTTTACGCAGAATGGCGTAAAAGCCATCCGTTATTGCTTCAGTGAACATCCCCGATGCACTGCAGTGTCTTCTCAGCCCCATCAGCATCCTGAACGCATTGTTGTACTGCACCCTTAGGACATTGAGAGTGGCCTTTGTGTAAGAGGTCCACAGGCTGCACGTGTAGAAAGACTGGCAAAAAGCTTTAAAAAGACTTATTTTTACCGGTCCCTCACAACGCGCAAACCTGCTAGCCAACATGTTGGCCCTCACCGCCAAAGATCTACGCTCCCTCTCAATGTCCAGGTTGTCCGAAATGTCATCGGTGACCCAGTGGCCCAGGTACTTAAATTGCGAGACGCGCTTCAGCTTGGTACTACAAATAGTCACGGGCGGTACCTCCGTTACTTTATATTATTATATATATATATTATAACTAATACTATATATATATTAATATCCTTGCATTTTATAATACTTAAGTTATGTTGTAAACTAACCGATATGTTGATCCAATTGAAACGTTATATTGACCTGGCAGGCCTGCCCAATTGTGCTTTTAAATATTATATCAATTGACACAACAAAAAAAAGAGTCAGAAAATGTTGAAAAACCTCCGCACTGCCCCTTCATATAAAAGACATAAACGCGTTCGCTGCGCTACGACACGCTACGGAGACTTTAATAACATTATTATGCTGAGTGCTGTGTGTAACACCACGTTTGTGTTTGAAACGTGTTTACATAATAAAAGTAATAAATGTCTGTATTATTTAAACAAACAATAAATAATTGTTTATGTATACTCCGAGAGGTGGCATCCTTGTCACAAATTGAGCGCCCTAGCGACGGACGAAGACGAGGTCATCCTAGTTTCCCTCAATATGGTGAGTTATGCCGGGTAACCTCCCCGTGGTGTACCCTGGGTAGATACCCAGATCGGAGTTGGCAGATGCCAACAACCTCTCTTTTTGCCTGGAGAGGTTGCTGGCAGATAGCCAATAACCCGGCGAGGTGGGTCCCACAACGTATCTTCTGAAGGGATCAGCAGATGGTTCAGGGGACGGGGCACAGCGGCTGTGGGGAGCCCGAAGGCTACAGTGACGAATAGGGTGACCAGGACGTAGGGCGCGCTCCACGTAAGAAGTTACGTGGATCCTGGGGTACGGGAACACACCTGCTTCCAATGGCAGCGCGCTAACAACCAGTGAACAGGGTAGAGAGGGACCCCCACCCTATAAGCGGTGTAGGCAGGCCACCTTGGCGGGTGGGGTTTGTGAGGATGCTCTGAAGAGCACGGAGACGGGGCGTAGTATTCTTCGCTCCTCGTCTCCACTGGGAAGGCCTGGGCCTGCCACATGTAGTGGCACCCGGCATCCCGCACTTGTCATAGGTATAGACCTCCTGAGGGGATGCGCCATTTATGCGATATCGATGTTCCGGTGCATCGCCTGAGCCGGTCGCGGGGAGTGTGCTAACGGACCCGGACCCCGTCTGAAAGCTGAATCGATAGGAAACACCCCGGTGGTCACGATGTCTTGTGAGACATAGTATATTAGACAGGTATAGTGTGCTATACCCGGGGGTGCGGAGATGTGCATAAAGGAAATAAACCGGGCATTTAAAAAAAAAAGTCTCACTCAATATGTATTATTTTACCTATATTTATAACTATTATTTGTATTGGTATTATACTGCACCATGCACCATCACCATTTTCGTGTGGTTCTACTGGCGGATAGGAAAGTAAATTAAAAAAACAAATAAATAGTTAAGGTTTCTTAATTTGACATGAGTGGAGCCACAGGTTACAACTGGTTATATTTATATAAGGATGTTGCACCAGCTAAGTATATATAAGGATATTTAAAGTCAGTAGGCATCATACAGAAGCCAAGAATGGAGCAATTGTGGTTACAAAGACATGTCACATGAGTCAGCGACGTGTCCCCGATGATGTCACGGACCGACGGGCGATTGGTGACACCTTCGACATATTTCTACGAATAATAATCCCCTATATTGTCAAACTATGTACTTAAAGTAAATAAAAACATGCTACTTCTAAACATACATACACACATTTTGAACCCTTATGGGTTAATGCGCGACGATGGAAAAAGACCTGACGGTTTGACTCTCATCTCAATCCCTGGAAGTTGGGACGGCCCTTGGTGGGGGATGCAACATGCGATGACACACTGGCACCTTCTCATGTTTCAGAAACTGCACACATGGCGAGCGGTGCTGCTACAGCGGCAGAATTCCTCAAACGGCACAAATATTCCAACCTTGATAGAGGTTATATCTTTGTGCCGTTTGAGGTAGAGACAGAGAGAGAGAGATAGGTGAAACGATTTTTAATTATTTTCTTATATTTTTATGGATTGGAGTTATATGTTAACAATAAATCCGTTTTTATTTAATAAGGCAGACATTTCATGCTAGAATTTTTCATCAGTAATACTGTCAGTGTCAAAGAGCTCATCAAAGTCGTTGACAATTTAATTTATATAATTTTTTTATTTAATTTTGAGACCTAAAAACTGAACTGAGCCACGTTAGTAATGCCACAGTGAAATTTCTCTGACAATTGTGTAGGGTACTCTTTAAAAATTCAAGTCGTGGAGAGAAAACTATGGATTCCATGGCAATGCGAGGCTCGACACGCCAAGTGCACCAACACGTCAGTTTGTTAATATTTATTTCATAAACACGACGCTCCATATCTAAGGTGGTAGCAACCCTGCCTACAAACCGAGGGAATTCTAGTTAATGCGTATGAGAATTACCTATTATTTATTAAAAACTTAACTCGGACATAAATAGTGATAATTCATTAAGTTGGTTATATATTCTATTAATTATATAGGATAAGACTACATTCGACTCGATTCCAATAAAATTTCATTAAAGTAACTCAACAAAAACCGTGCTCTGAGGTAAGCACAGTCGGCGCACGTCCGCGCGGCACGTCGCGAGGCACACGGACGCAAAGACGTAAAACTACATTTCCGGTAGATAAGGGATGATTCTTGACTTCCTAATGAGCTCACAGGAACTGAGATGTCAACAAACGTCGACGAGAGATTCAAAATTAATATATTACTCGTAGACTAGCTGGTGAAACAAACCCAGCCATAGTTGTTGTACTAAGGAGTTAGTGCTTGTTTATGTTTTTGTCGTGTTTAAAATGTAGCGTATTTAAAATGTTTAATAAAATCAAGTAATTTTTTTTCTACTATTTGATAACAAGATGAACGGGTTGTTTGCCTGATGGTAAGCATAACGCCGGCCCATTACAATTGCAGTGCCACTTAGAGTTTTGAGCTTGCGCGATACTACAGTGTGCTCGTTATCCATAAGCCCAGTAATATCACTGGCTACTTTGCTCATCAACCCGGAACACAATGATGATTTCACATTACTGCTTGGCAACAGATTTCACGAGCATAGTGGTGGTACCAACCCAGACGGACATTCGCAGAAGAGTTCGTCCTATCACTTAGTAGGTAGTGTTGTTGGTTTTTACTGTAGCTAAGTTTTCTACGTATGCAAGGATTCATTTACAAACGTTATTTTGCAAAATGTTGTAACTGTATCATCATATATTCATACGCACAATTTCCTTATAACTACACATGGGAAAACTATATGTATCAAAATTGTGGAAATAATAAAACAAATGACTACTACTTATAATGTTATAGTTTTATGATGTGTATATACGAGTATACAGCGAAACTGTATTTATAGTTGTCTAAGACGCTAAATAAAAGAAGGCATGTAATCATGTGCCGCGGTGCGAGCGTGCCCTCGCCGGCCGCATTCCACCGTCGTCCACACAACAGTGACACCTGCGATATATAGGTACCACAAAAAAATGTATGTCGCACCTCACAAATGGCCATAAAGCAGTCCTCCATCGATCAGGCGACGGCGCTGACATACAGAGCAGCTCGTAACGCGCAGCACCGCGCTTCTCCGCTCGCTACACGACCGCGGACATTAGCATGCCATTCTTATTAATACGGCACGCCGCTCCCACCGACCACACGCTAATTAGACAATTTGCCTAAACACCAAGCGGAGGCGAACGTCTCAACCACCCTCGTTGTCGTCGTTGCAAATCGCGTCCAGCGTCCCCGGCGCAAGGCGCAGTGTCGCGTGGCGCTCGTCTCCGCCAGCTCTGCCTCTAAGACATCGGTGGAATGGCTGATTCCTATTGTAATGTATGCTAAGAGCGGCGACCGCGACAATTAGGCTAGGATGTGCGGGCCGCGGCCGCGGTCGTGTCCACCGCGTCACGCTGAATTGCGATCGGCAATTAGCGGTCGGTCACTGCATCGCTCGCCTCCTAATCACGACCGCATCTAGTATTCTCCGGATGCAGCTGCCCCACGGGATGAATGCTAATCTTCGGAAAGAGGACGGACGTGGGATGGCGACGAACCGCCCTCGTCGCGACGCCCTGTTAGGAGACGTCGTGTGGCGTGTGGGACGGCGTCGCTCGTTTTCGGTGGTTGTCGGAGTTGCGTTACTTCCAGAATTTCCAATTCAAACCACGTTATTAATAAGGAGAGGTCGGGCGGCTCGTGATCGGCCCGGGCTCCTACGCCACACGAACAAAATAGTCGAAAAAGGTAAGCGCGCGGTCGTGACGGGAATGTCGCCGATGTTATGTATTTCAGGTCGCACTCATTGTATTTTAAACCGCCATTGTTTCGTATTTCGCGCCTGCGCGCACAATGCGCTGCGCCTGCGCCCAAGCTTTCCCGTCTCTCGCTGTCCCGTCAATAGGATGCATCCTTCTATAAATACTAACAACTTTACCGTTCAAAGTGACAGAATGTTTGCGTGGTTATGGAAACCAGTGTCCGATGTCTGCAGAGTGCGTTGCGGCAGGCAGTGCATGCCGAGCACAGCGCGGGGCGGAGAGCGCGGGGCGCGGGGCGCGGGGCGCGGGGCGCGGGTCACCGCGCACGTGGCCGCCGCTTCTCCCACGGTCCGCGATTGATTAACGGTGTGGTTCGCGCTAACCGCCACAGCGTCGACGTGAGAATTCTCTACGAGCAAATATGTGCGCGGGACATTCGGGCCGTGTCGCCTCCGCGTGACAAAATTGCAATGGTCGCCGGGAGCCGGCCGGTGCGACCCGGCGCCGCGCCGGCCCGGGCCCGCCCGGCCCGGCAGCGCGCCTCCGCTGTCCACATCGCATAGACAAGATTAAGACGTGATTAGGAACGCAAGTAGCCAGCGATACTCCCTGTGGAGCTCCCGTCACTTGTGTCAAAAACTTCTTGGCGACGAAGGCGCCTACGTTGCCAAGATATGACGGAAAGCATAATAAGTGGGCGCCTGGACGTTTGCCTCTTGGAGAAGTTCCAAGTGCACTCCGTTTCATTTAAAGATAGAAATCAATACTTACATTTACGTTCATATCTAGAAACCAGTGTTCGGTGTTCTTGAAGTCGTACTTAGTTTGTAAAGATTATTTTCAACGTTAGATACCGCTCGAGCTCGGCCGCCATCGTACATCTCGTCCGCTTCACAGACATCATAATTAAGGCGCGTGTGCACTTGATCTGCATAATGAGGCTAGAAGCCGCGGCTCAGGGGCTATCGCTATCGGAGAAGATGGCAATCGAGCTGCACAGGGGTAGCTGCGGCAGCGGCGCGGGCGCGGTGCGGCGCGGGCGCGGTGCGGCGCGGGCGCGGTGCGGCGCGGGCGCGGTGCGGCGCGGGCGCGGTGCGGCGCGGCGGCGGCGCGACGCGCGCGCGATGCCGCTCTGATAACGCACGCGCGCCTGGGAACACGGGACACGGCGACAGCCCTCCAAGGTTACGAACCTGCTGGGAATACGATTCATCACCGTAACGTTTCTAACCAGTTGAGACGAGACTTTAAATAACTACTGTGAAGGTCTTAGAAATACTTTTTATTACGTTTACAAAACCACAAAATAAGTTTAACTATAACAAAACTATCTTATGACATTAAAAGCAACATACTATACGAATGACTGCAGTCCTCATCACTATTCACTATCCCAGTGCCACTCGTATGTGTGAATGAAACGAACAAAAAAACCGTCGGCCACGATCTCATTCATCCGCCGCGTCTCCAATTACAATCAAGGATCTCGCGGCGGCTACCAGGCGCTCGCCGCGCGCATGTGTGCACAAGTGTGGAAGGCATTAGTTCACATCTAAGCAGGTTCTACAATTTGATGTGATACAAGTTCCTTTTCGCACTCTTTCTACAATATATAGGTGGTAGGCATACATTAATAACATCAACCTGAAGAGCATGCTTGTTTCGATCGATTGTTTCTTCTGGGCAAGCGTGTTACATCGTCGACCGCGTCGTCGCTTAACATCAAGTGAGACAGTGGTCAAAGGCAAGCCCATTTGCAATAAAAAAAACATCTTCGCCAAATTAAGAGAAAGTGGTTTTCCAGCGTCAAACGTACAGAAACATTACGTAGTTAAAACATTTCAAAAACAATTACATTTTTAGAAGAAAAAAATTTATCTTTTCTTAAATTCACTATTTTTGACCCCGAACGTGATATGTGCGTACTTACACGAATATTTGATTGATCTATCGATGTATTTATGCAAAAGCAATGATATATTAATTAATATCTTTGTGAGAAGTTCACTGAAGTAACACTTTCTTGGTTGAATGCGTACCGGCAAGGTAAAATTCCTGACTGCTCATTAGCTATTCTGCAAACACCTTCACCGCCGCTCGCATGTCGTCTCCACAGTAGTAGCGGGACTGTCCGTTGCCACCGAGCGCGGCGTCCATCGCGCCGCCATCTCCGGCGCCACTATCTCTTCCATGAACCCTCCCTGCTATCTGCTGATTCAACACTCCGCCAGAGTGCGACCTCAACCGATCCGTGGTAGATCAGCTACTTTGCATTCCTTGATGTTTTCATTCGGTTCTGAAAAGACTCACTTGTGAGACATTCACAGTTCGCAACCTAGGATAGGTACGTACGGCGTGTTAACAACTTTAAGTTATCATCATAGTAAAGAGTGGTCAAATGCTAACGTATCCTCTAGAGCATACAGGGGCAACGGCCGGGCCCGCGGATGCAGCCCTTTCCGGCTTTTGATCTGGCCCGCGGAACAATGCGGAACTTCTTATAATTGCTCGCGAAAAAAGCTCAGTTCATAGAGTAAGAATAGTATTCTTCTAGCCAGATTCTAAAAACCAGGCTTGCAGATGAAAATTTGGAAAATATTTTGCGGTCATGTACCTATTAGTGGAATTTATCCCAACATAGATTATCTTGTTTCTCAAGCTCAAGCTTCTCATTAAGTTCGGTGGTTTGCAAGCAAACGTACGTTTGCTTGAGTGTGTAAGGTGCCCCTCACGAAGGCGGCATTGCAACCCGCTGCGGCCTTACTATCGCAGGAAATCTCAATCACAAGTCCATGATATGATCCATTTAGGCGTTAACGAGACGGTACGTGACATGACGGTGAGACAGGAGCTCCGATGCAACTCAGTGTTGTAGGAGTGTGCTTTTAATAATCACTGTAACACGTCATTGGTCATTATAATTTGTAAACGGGTTCATATTACTAAGTGATTAATGCAACATGACATCTCTAAAGGTGAGCCTACGTTAGTGCCAGTGGTGAGGGCTGGGTGCTAGTGAGGTCAGATGCCGCGCTGGATGCTGAAGGTAAGTAAAGCAACAAGTAAACAAGTATAAATAAAACATGAACACTTACACACTCATATCATATCTCAGCACTAGGATTCACTGTGTCGCAGGTGACATGGACACACAGATACTCAAGACAAACATCCAAGACCCGAGAACAAACTTTATGCTGAGAATCGAACCCGGGGCCCATCGCTTTGCAGTCAAGGCAACTTAGCTACGGAGCCGTCGCTTAGTCAATAAATAGTATATTTTGTTGTTTTCTTTTTATTTTGTTTTCTAATTGTTTATTTATATGGTTTTAAGCTATCTAGTTATCCACGATAACTCGCGGGCGGATAGGAAGCAGATAATGGTCGAGCGAGATCGTTATTGCAGAGTTCGTTCTCATTGAATCGCTCTTCACTAGCATACTGCAGCCGTATCGTGAACAGAACTATATCAGATTAGTAAAAGCATCAGAAAGTTAGTTGAATCATTAGCATACGACTTCCCATGCTCCGTTGAAAGGACCTCGCCTGGTGACGAGTGCGCCAGTTTGGAAAGCGACGCGTGATTAGGGAAAGCCTGCGCCGCGCCCGCCGCCGCCGCCGCTCTAGAATAATGATCAACTTTCAAATACTATCTTAGGTAAATAAACGTTCTGCGAAGGCTTTGGGCAGCGAGGACGTCTTCAAGAAAGTTCACATAGTTCAGTTTGTTAGTGGGAGGACTAAGTTAGTGGGAGGACTAACTCTTCTGCGAGTGTCCGTATGGGTTGTTACCACCGCTTTGCTCGTGAAGTCTGCCGCCAAGCAGTAGTGTGCAAGCATTACTGTGTTCCGGTTTGATGAGCAGAGTATGCAGTGAAATTACTGGGCTTATGAGACTTAATACCTAATGTCTCAGGGTAACGAGTGCACTGCAGTGCCGCGCAGGCCTTTGTGTTTCAAAGTTCTGGGTGGCACTGCAATTGTTATGGGCCAGCGTTATGCTTACCATCAGGCAAACGACCAGCTCGTCTCGTACCAAATAACATAAAAAAAAGCATTGTTAAGCTCTCGCTGTCAAGGAGTCACGCAAGTTTCGAGCTTGAGAAACGTTGTATTTAATAATGGTGTCGCTTCTAGGATTAAATTTACACTAGAAATGTACAACTAAATACGTAGGTATGTGGTGGCGCCTAAATTCTTGACGGTGACCATAATCCTAACAGTGCGTGACCTCCTCCCCCTCCCCTCAGGTCGGCACATCACGAGCAATGAGCTTGTACTGACACGTCATGTGATAACTATGCAAGTGTGCTAGTTGAATCTAATATGTGGCAAGCTTGGTAGTAGGTAACTGGAATTGCCGGCTAAGCATTAAAAACGTAATTCAATTCGTATTAGGAACACTGTAATATTTGCACATTACTGCTTGGCGTAAGAGTACACGAGCAAAGCGGTAGTTCCCACCCAGATCGACACCCATTTACTCCTACCAGCTAAAACGTCGCGTCTTAACTTCGGGAAATCTTAACTCTAGCCAAATGAGTAGCCTAGTACGTGGACTTCTGACCTTCGAGGCAGAAATCAGTTTCAAGTGCCGACTTATATCATGCTAATGAGGCCAATTCTCCGTAACTTATTTGTAATTCTATTTATTAATTTTGATAAATGTAAGTTCGACGCATCAAGCGGAGCCCGTGACCAATCGCTCGTGGGCTGCACGGTCACACACCGCACGCCGTGTTGTCGCGTTGTGTGTTCGTCACCGACATGTCACACGTTGTCACAAGTCGCCGGCCTACGGTACTCCTCGCCAGCGGACGTTACACTGTGTTATGTCAAACAGCCGCGTTTCCCGGGGACATTTTTAATATCGGCTTGAGTCAACGCATTAAAAATCCAAGTCTATTGTAAATTTATATATGACAGATTTTACTAAACAAAAGTTAGCAAACAAAAATACTACAAAAATTAACTTTTGATATTGAATATAGAATACATGAACCCATTATATTTAGCTGAAACCTATACTTCCTGCGAAGAACTACAGTAAAGTAGCCACAAACTTCCCCCAATTAGCAATATCAATAAAAGCAATTTCATTTATATAATAAACGAAATATAAAAAACGAAAAAAAAGTGTTTCTAAATCTAGTTAATTCTCTCATTTTAAATTAGTCCTTATCCAAAAACAGTCCGTATTTACTTTCTGTGTCCGAGCGGCAGTCGGCGCTGGCGCAGGTCCCGTTGGACAAACATCACTCGACACAAAGCCGTGTTGGCACAAGCGAACAAACAGACGAGCCGCTCCGGGAGCCGCTGCGGCTGCCGCGCTGCTCGTTGCTTCTTTTCATCTCAATATTAAATTAATAACTAATTCTAGCAGTGATTTGATATAAAAGTCATAAATAAAACTGTCTTCATGTGGAGGCATCGTCTCGTAACCCTTTCACTATCACTTCCAAACGTCCAACGAGTTATTTCATCTTTTTTTACCTAAGCGTCTGGCTGTTTGTATGTATGAGGCTCCGTTGTAGCGAGCGTCTAAAAACCCATTTAATGTAAACCGTCCGCTACAGCTTTCAAAAAATTACGAGAGGGATGCGATCCGTCAAAAACAAAGACAGGTCGTCATTTAAGGGCAGGCGAGTCGCGCGGCGGACGGGACGTATCGATACGCTGATGGAAGTTTTAGGGACGTATAAAATACGGAGTCATTGTCTTTTTTGCGCGTTCAGTTTGCGCGCGCGGCCGCCGCGGAATACCAACGAGCAGCCGCCGCCTCGGAATGCGACGACCGACGCGCTGCGCACCAGCCCGCGCACCGGCGCTGAGCACTTTACTACTGACAGGCGGCTGGGCTGAGCCACGAACCTTGACAGGCTTCACCAAACTCACAATAACTTTTGTCTAATAACCATCAAAATTTCTTTGTACTATTGGTATTCTGTTAACTATGTATTTATCAGGTGTCCAAATGCCTTGTTTTGTAATGTACTACACATCCACCAAAAACAAACCTCTGCATTGACATACCATTCTGTGTGACGCTGCCCTCAGCCCATCAAACTCGGGACACACTTTCCAAAACTGCGAAGACTTCGCGAGGAAAAAACTGTCATTCAATGTCCTGCACCCTATTACCTCACATCAATCTCAACCCTATTCCAATGACACTAGAGTCCAATATAGAAGTTAACGACCATAATCAATCGTGAATGTTAATGCTCCTCTTAAGTCTTCGGACATGGATTTGCTTAGATAGCGATCGTGATCCGAATGCATCCGCACCATTGATTTCTTTATCAGTTTCTTACGCGAAACATTCGAATTCGACGTTAAAGAGATATTATCGCGTTCTTATAAATTAGGAGCATTAGTGATGGACTTCCAATCAGCTCTGCGAAAGATCCTTTATACATAACAAAGTTACTTTTTTTTCGTTCATTTTCATTCAGCGGACATGCCAAACGATTTAAAAATTATTTATTCACTTGAGCACCAAGAGAACACTCATGAAAGTTAAAAATAAATAATTATTAACAGTTTAAAGATAAACTATAAAACACAATTCCACCTCCTGGCTCCATCATCAGAACCTCGATACCAAGTGCAATCCATTGGATGCGTCAAAACGAATCCCATGAGTCTAAACTCAAAGGATTTACTTGTAGCTAGTGAAGAGTTCCACTATCCACCCCTGGCTCCATCATCAGATCAGCTTCATGAAACCAAATTATTGTATTGTCATGCAAACTATTCCTAACTAACTAACTCATTGCTAGTCCTACCACGCTGTAGTGTACATTCACCGTACATAACGTACGTACTTTTATGCACTTCTGTGTTTTTATCTCCATAACCTAGACACCGTCCGTGGGTCCGCTTGTTTTTACGAACAGTCGTCATAAGTCGCGGATGAATAGACTTATGTTCTTGTATGATTCCAGTTTCAGTCGGTGAATTTCTGTTTCTTTCGGCATGTTGAACGGTTTCAGATTTTTTCGTCTATAACTGTAGAATAGCTATAGTATCCAAGACTGCTGACTGCTGATGATGCATTTTTCAAGATTTGTTTTTCCACCTCCCATTACAGTCACCGATAGCGTACCACGATCGATGTTGACGAACAGTTAGTACAATGACACACAACAAAATGACGTGACACAGTACTATAAATGTGCGAAACATTTATTTTTATATGATACAACATTTATTTGAATACCTCGTTCAATGGCTATAGTAATAACGAATTCAAAATCCTAAAACTAAAAAGTAGTATATAAAACTTTGAGCGCCGTGCTGTGTGGAGAGTGGAGACAGAGCACAGATGCACGTCCTCATTAGTCATTCCGCGCTCGTCTATACAATATTTATGTCACTCAGCCGCGTTTTTAGACCCGCGCCTGTCCACCGCACGCACACCTACACGCACACCTACACACACACACGCACGCACGCGGCATACGTGCCCACTTTGTTTTCGATACCGAGGAGCAACTGTATTTTGGCGGTAACGTTCAGTTGTAGGACAAAGAGCGTGGTGTACGAGGCGAGTTTCTGATTGCAAAAGTGTTGTAATTTCATTGTTGCTAGCTCGCGTCGTTGGCCCATGTTGTGGCTCGCTTTATTAGACTAGGATCTTACCTTGTGTAGTTTTGTCAGTGTCAGCATTTTTATAGCACTTCCATGCTCTAAAATTAGAAATCGACTTGTTAGTTTATTCCTATTTTCGGTGTAGTTTAGACACCGCAATTCAAGAATGATTGTATAGCTATGAGTAAATCACGAAACAACCACAGAACTATATCTAGCCTATCTCTATCTAGACCTATGGCTTACAATCAGAAACTTAAAGGTTTTTAAACATTCCTAGCCTACGCATAGTTTTTTAGGTTACAAACGGCACACAGCGGAGGCGTACATAACACACAATTTAATTTCCAATTTAAATTCAAATACAGTAACAGAACTGAGCATTTTCTTTCTTGTGAAATGTTGTTTATGAACGTCGTAAGGCACAGAGGACGAACATATTGTTCTGTGCATGGTGAACACATTCGAGTGGTCATTGTTCGTGACGCCTTCTCGTTTCTCGATGTTCGTATTCCGTGGAGCGTGAATATCGGTTCTGTTTTATCGAACGATATAATACTAATATTGAGTTCCTCGAACGCACAAAAAACGCCGCGCGATGAGCGAGTATGTAGATTACCTATTATTAGATTACCTGTAACTGTTACTGTGCAGTCTTCCGCTAGGGCTGCTCGCCAGGAGACCTACCTATGCGCTGGAAGCAGAGACGAATATAATTGTGTGAATATCCTTTTGAGTGTTCAGGCCTTTAACTTATTAACCAAGATAATTAAGAACTTATACATCAGTACAGAGATAGCGTTTATCTCTTGGTACTTTACAAGGTGTTTTATATTTTGTGAGCATGCGGTTGCGGTGAAGGAAAATCATTTGATGAAAGTTCTGAGTAGCACTGCAATTGTTATCGGCCGGCGTTATGCTTACGATCAGCTGGTCTCGTTATCAAGTAGTATACAAAATATGGTGTCAATAAAGTGTGTCTGTATGTATGCACCTACCACCCCTACTGAACCCTCGGTGTAAGCGTCTAGCGTCCAGTCCGTGTAAGCGCCGCCTCGCGTGCCGGCGGGCGCCGCGCGTGGTCAATGCCCGCACATTTTTTTTATGGTATATGGTAACGAGACGAGCTGGTCGTTTGCCTGATGGTAAGCATAACGCCGGCCCATAACAATTGCAGTGCCACTCAGATCTTTGAAACACAAAGGCCTGCACGGCGCTGCAGTGCGCTCGTTACCCTGAGACATTAGGTATTAAGTCTCATAAGCCCAGTAATTTCACTGGATACTCTGCTCATCAAACCGGAACACAGTAATGCTTGTACACTACTGCTTGGCGGCAGACTTCACGAGCAAAGCGGTGGTAACAGCCCAGACGGACACCCGCAGAAGAGTTGTCCTTACCACTAACGAAACACATGTTGAGAACACAGCCGATCTGCCACCAGCGGCAGCGGCTTAGCTACGATCATAATTGTTATAATCACTGATTGTCTTCGAAGCTCTGCGCGGTCGTTGCCACGGATGCTTGTATGTGATTAGTTATCTCAGACTTTGATCGTTTCTCCAGTTGTAAGTTCTTATTTAATTCACTCAGCTAGCTACTAATCGTAGGTGCAAGTTATTGTGGAGCTGCCCCGTTATCTGATAACAATGTCGAGCTAGTTACAATGTTGCACACGCGTGCTGTTTCGATGACACGACAACAATTTTATAAATATTCAGATGTTGGAAAGTGGTAGGTATGCGATACCTTTTAGGTTAATACTATCCGTATTCCCCAACCCTAGGTGACGCCTAAATCGGATGCCTAAGTATTTAGGAGTTACCTAGGGCAAAAAAACGTTTCACCAACCTTTAGGAGTAGGTATGTAACGGTTTCTATTTAGCAGTTTGCTTACATTAGGAGTTACTTAGATAGGCGTCGCCTTAGTGCAGGTCGTTGGTGAAAACGGCCATTAGGCTCTTAGTCCAACTTATAATCACATTCATTCATAAACTAACTTAATCTATATATTATATATGCATATCTTACGTGTGTTTTAAGTATGAGGGTTTTAAAAATTTTTATTTAATCAATGTTTTTCCAACTCAAATATACGATAACTTTGAATAGTATTTCTTATTGCGATGAGTTACAAACTTGTAACTTGTAGTACAAAACAAGGCGGCGCCGGCGGCCCCTAACTACGAGTATATGATAATAATTTCTGCTTAATAATTGATAACTAAACCTCTCTAAACTCATAAAACTGCAAAACTTCAGTATATTTCAGGGCAGGCAACTGCAGCACCGGAAGACTTTCTTTAGTTTAACTTATTTTATTTATTTATTTATTTATTTATTATTATAATAAGAACGGTTGAGTTACCAATTACACTTATTATTAAAGATATAATAACAGAATTATTATTATATAACTAAAATCAAGAAAAAAGGAAATGTCAAGCGAAAGCTAAAATTATAAGTCAAATAACAAATAGAGTACATAAGTCAACAAGTCATAAATTTTCACAGAATGTCATTAATAATCTTATAATACATATCCATTTGTCACAAAATAAGTCACATTCAGGGTTGGCAGCCAGGAATTCATTGAGCTTGCGCTGGGTACGGCATATTATCTTTCGTTACATTCCCTTGTAGTCGGGGTTTTTCACGAAAATTATTTACACATTTTTCGATTACAATGCTTACAGACGTCGTGAGTTTTTAATTTTTTTTCAGATATGTAACTAACCTCGTCAGACGAACAAACGGACAACAAATTGTCCTATAAGAGTAACCCTAAAAAATCTTGAATATAGTTGGCCCTATGTTTTATTTTAATTTTGGAACAAATTACTTTGTCCGTTGGTGCGTGTACAGTGAGAGGTCCTGGGTTCAATCCTCACTGTTACCTAATTTCATGTGCGAAAAGTTACACCTAAGTTATTATTTAATGGAACCGGATGTATCCTAGTTGTGTTTGTTTTGTAAAAACCGCTCCCTGCATCGTATGCAGTGGTGTGTGTTGCTTTTTGATTACATACTGGTAACTCATAAATATATTAGAGACGTACTATGAAAGATTTTTTCGTCAGTGGCAACTATTGCAGACTGATATGACGTCGATAAATTCCTACGTCTGAAGTCAACTCAGATCTGTGACAAAGTCGTTGCAGTCATTCAGTGTGCAGCGGTTTTTGCTCCAACAAAACTTTGTTGCAGCAAAAAGCATCAGCCACCCGAGACAGGCGTCGCTGACAGCTCAAGACAACTAGTGCGTCTTGACGCCACCTACCGCGCGGATGAGGAACTCCCAACGCACACTGACGCACGCGCATAAATCCATCGCACACACGCGTCCGGCAGCTGTGACATCACTTACCTGCAATGTCTACTTACAGCGACGGCGGCGGAGGACCAGCGCGCGCTGACCCCTCCCGCCTCCGAGGCTCGCTGCTGCGGTGCGAGGACGCGCAGACCGCTGGAAGAGGTCAGGTTACGCGGGCCGGGCGCACAATGAACAAACTCGAGTGCTCGCCGTGCAAGTGAGTGCCATTGTTTTTCCTGTAGCGCGTTTTTTCTTCGCGTTTCGGCGGCAATCGGCGGCCAATGGCGAGCGTGCGCCGCGCCGATTGGCGGAGAGCGCGTGGGCGGCGCCGATCGCGAAATCTTCGCGCCTTTTCGCGATACGTTCGATGTCCGAATGTTTGTTTTTAGAATGTGTTCCATTTTCAAAATTGTCATGGTGTCGATTCCATTGATACGCCTTTGGCTGAGCTATTACTTTGTAAGAACGAGTCCCATTGGTAATTAAGGAGACTGACAGAAATAAAATTGAAGATATAGCTGCATCCAAATACTGAAACTAATGTAGAAAGCAAGTGGTGACGTAATTAATAGAACTGAATCAATAATCATACTTGGATCATAATGTACTTAGTTTTTTTCTTATTTCCAATATTAATTGTTACCTTGAAACGTACTCTACGCAGAACGTAGAGTGCGACGCGCACTACTAGGTACTTCAAAAGTTATCAACATTTATGAAATCGGTACTTAATCTACACCAAATCACAAAAAACAATACTTACTTACAACAAATTATCTGTCATGCCTGTTCGCGAAACACCTGTTTTATGTAATACTTTACGCTTTCAACGTATAAATAGGCACAAACATATTTCAGTAAGTGTTAACGTTTATTTTAATAAAATCTCGCAACGATGTGGTGGAAGATGGCGAATACGCTAAACCTAGATAAGAATTGGTGACAGATTTTCAACTTGATTATGGTAACTAGCGAGAGAAGCTATACAAGTGTCCTACCACCCTGCTACGGCTGCATCACGATGTTTTCCCTCACCGAAAAGTCCAGCTCATTGTATGATTCAGGTCTCTGAGCTACAGATCATCTGCCGACGTCACTACCGCACTGAGCCGAGAGTCTGTAACAGCCGCGGAGCAGCCTGCCGGCGGGTCACACGGCGTCGTGCCGCGCGCGCGCCCGCCGCACGACCGCGCTATAAATATCGCGCTACCTGGGTGTTCCGCGCCCTGCAGTGACTCTATGGGAACCACCGCACGAGGCACCTCCAGCTCCCTGCACTGCGGGACGACACTCCGGCAAGGTCGCGAGTGGTACGGCTGAGAACCCCAGCATGATGCAACAGAGACTGACAAACGAGAGGACTAGCGATCGGTGTCCTTAGGAAGGGAGTTGAGGAGTACAAGTTTTGGAACCGAGCGTGTTGCGAGTGTATTAACTGTATAAATGAGAGTAAACTTTACCGGTGGATGCATTGCACATTAATGCTTGCGGTGGTATACCCACCCAGATGGACACGAAAAGAATTGAAGAGATGCTGTGGCTGGAGCCGCTGGTTATAACAGCAGCTATAATCTACGATGACAAAAGATTAAAGTGTCCAGCAGAAAGATGGCAAAGGCTGCAAAAAGGAAAGGCTTCGGGTGCAATGAATGACAAGACGGATAAACCTTTAAACAACCTTTTGTATTTTCAGCTGCAGAACTGCAATAAGTTCCGTAAAAGATTGATGAATGTTACTAAAACTATTATTTTATAATTACATTAAACTATAGTTGCTCCCCGCGGTGTCAGTCACGTCTACGTGACTCCCACAAGAACATTTTCCGGGATAAAATGTACCCCTATGTTACTCTCCGGTCCACAAACTATCTCATCAATCGGTTGCTCTGTTGCTGCATGAACCAAAATTCCAATAAATCAACAAACGAACA
Organism: Crocallis elinguaria; assembly: GCA_907269065.1. Lineage (NCBI taxonomy): Eukaryota > Metazoa > Arthropoda > Insecta > Lepidoptera > Geometridae > Crocallis > Crocallis elinguaria. Next base: position 157,087 of record OU026079.1, on the reverse strand, counting down.
AACATATACTTTCGCATTTATTATAGTAACGAGTCTTGAGAGTAAAAGTTAATATCAAAACAAAAATGGATTGTAGGAAGGATTTAAGATTATAACGTAATAATAAGAATAGGCAATAACTTAAAAAAAAACTAGGTAGCTTTTATGAAATAAATTATAACGTCGAAAAGTTACAGGCTGGCGTTGAGCTTACTATCAGACAAACGACCAGCTCGCCTCGTTATCAAACAGAACAAAAAAATAAAGATCGTATCTGTTTCACGCGAGAACTTGGATCCTAATTAGTAAAAGCTCAATGTTGGTGACACACGTGGAAAAGTTGGCTCATAATTAGCTTGATAAATCGCTGGAAAACTTACTCAAGCGCTTTGAATGTTCCCATGGAGTAGAATCTTGTACATTGTTTATGCATTGTGTTAGTTGTAAGAAACACATTATTAAATTTTTTTTTTTTTTTTTTTTTTTTCCTTGCCTAGGTTTCGTTTTGTAACGTAACCTACTTATAATACAATCTAGCCACACATTGGGCTAATAAGTAATTTAAATTTAACTTAAACTTCTAAATCAACTGTCTAAGAAAGTGTCCATTAACACTTTTCTTATTGTCTCTATTAAGGGGAAGACACTTTGTTCATGTGTTCTTTACATATAGCACTTGTACTACATAACACTAACACTTTAACACTATACACTACACTAATTCTAACGGTTTTGTTCTTTTTAGTCTTCTCAGTATTTCCGTGTGGTCGAGAAGCTGGATTGCTTCGACGTTCACATGATGATGAAGTCTATGTTGATGAGCTTCTGCATACTTTTTAATAATGCTGTCAACAAACTCTACTTTTAGGTCCCGATGGAGGTTGTCGTTTCTGTTTTATTAAATGTGAATTAAAAATGAATACTGTAATAAAATATTACTTTTTACTATAATATAGAAAGAACTCTTATTTTGTAAGATTAGCTTTTGCCCACTGTCTCGCGTGATCATCGTGGCCATCGAAGGACGTGGATAAGTTGAGCCTAGATTAAGACTGGCTCCCGAGTGCAGCTGCCGGCACAAAGGTAGGCGGTCGGCGACACATTTGCAAGTTGAGGACGGTAGCTAGTCAGACTATTGACTATTACATGTAAAACATACATGGAATTGAATAATAACATTGTAACGCGCATCTAACGTCAACAAAATACAAATAAAGCGATCGAAGCACGCTCCTCAGCTTCGACCGGTGCCGAGTGTCGAGTGTCGAGTGTCAAGAGCTTGCCTCGACACTTGCCTCGCTCGGTCGCGATCCGAAGTACAAACATAACGACGTCGCCGGTGCTTGTTTATGCAAAGGGCGAGCACTCCTGCTTCCGCGCAAATAAAAATAAAAGCTTCCGATTGTCGGCCCGGGCCCTCCGGGGCGCCGGCAGGGCTGCTACGCGCTTAGCGGAAACTTTACAGATTTTTTTAGTCTTTTTTTCCAAATTGATCTTGATGATCGACAGTTTAAGATCCTTTGTCTGATATCGAAATACAGGCTGGTTTTTAAAAGCAGCCACCACATACCGAAGGTGCTTGATTCGAGATCTTTAACTTGATAGCGGTAGAACCAGGTGTGCGCCAGAATTCTGTACATCATGCTATAATCATACTTTGATATTTTTCTTTAAGTACCGAAAGTTTTTCCAGGTGATAGGACTATTCTGCGAGTGTCCGTCTCGGTGGGTATGACCGCTTTGCCGTGTAGTCTGCCGCCAAGCAGTAATGTGCAAGCATTACTGTGATCCAGTTTAATGAGTAAAGTAGTTAGTGAAAATAGGTATACAAAAAAGGAAGAATGTAAAAGTAAACTCTACTTTTACTTCTAAACATCAAGTTTGACAAAGCAGTCAGCCCTAACACAAGTTCGATAGAAGTGTTTCGCGTTTGAACTGTCGCCCTCCGTGTGACGCGACGCTCGCGCGAACAAACTTAATATCGCGAGCGAGCCGCGGCGAGAGCGTCGCGTGGCGAGCTACGAGTGACGAGCGACGAAGAGTGATAGGTAATAGCCAACGGAGTGTGCCCCCAACCACCTTAGAACCTTCTTTAATTTAAACTTCTTTTTCACTTCTTTTTTATGCTATTGAAGCGTCGGCGTCGGCTTTAGATCCATCAAAGGTTGTAAACCCATGAAAAAATCCATCAAAAGTATTTCGGATCGCAATACTATTGTAAAAATGAATAACTGAGCGTCTAAACTGATTTTTTCAGTTTCGTTTTGAGATACAAATAAAGCCTCTACTTATAATTTTATTTTGTGTAAAGGTTTTCATGAGTTTTCATTGCAACTTTTTAGGAAAATATTGTAGAAAAGAGAAAAGTAGGTATGTATCTTTTTATTAAAGTTAGCTAAATTAAAAAAGACATAATGCCAGAACTGCCATTAACTGATAAGAAATAAAGGAAAAAAGAAGGGAAAAAATGTAAAGGTAAAGTAAATTATTAATTATTATTAAGGATAATTCTTGATAAAGGAAGTCCTAATCTTCTTATGTAACGAAAATACTTAGCAGTATAAATGTAGATACCGATTATGAATATAGCTCGTAGTTGTGTCTGGACAATGAAATGATCTTCCCAAACTATACTCCAAATGTTAACCCATTATACAAGTATGTATAATATTGTTTATTACTATAAAAGCTTATTTACCAACACCGAAGCCATCTGCGGCGCGAGTACGGATCTTTTCGAAAAATAAAATTCGATAAAATTGACAGTTAAAATCGATAAAGTGGGTTTTATTCTATAAAATTGACAGTTAAAATCGATAAAGTGGATTTTATCGATTTTAACTGTCAATTTTATCGAATTTTATTTATCGAAAAGATCCGTACTCGCGCCGCCGATCTGGACAAAAGTGTTAACTATTTTATGAAGTTTTTAAAAATTCCCAGCAGACCTATGCTAAATAATCAACCACAGAGTAAGAAATACAAACCAAATGCACCTGCTGTTTTTATTTCTGTCTGTACATTCGCATGAAATGTTCAAGAGTGGTTAGATTTGTAAATTCATATCAATATACAATTGTGCAAAATTGTGTGTGTAAACTGAACTCTCAATACGATGTGAATTCACTCACGCACGCAACCGTACGCACTATATGATTCCTAATGAAGCGTTAACACCTAGCGTCGTCCAAGGTCCAAGGGAGTCAAACGCCTACAAGCACCCAAGTGACTGTCAGAGTTGTTGAGCACACAGCACAGTTCCAGGAAGACATCGCCGTAGGTTTATGGGGCCGCTGGCACGGCAATAGAAATCGTGTCGTGACGTCACACGCAGCGACGCCCGATCCTGAGAAATGACTTGTTATTCTCCCAGCGTCAGTAGAAAATGACAGCGATGGGCATCGAGCGACACAATAACCACGAATCTGTATGCAGCATCGAGCGGCCGCAACGTGCGACGTGCGACGTACCGATGCCGGTACACGCCGCCACTTCGAATGGTGATCGACGAATGGTCATTAAATGAAAAGTTTAATGGCGCTTCTAATGCGTTGTCTCACTGAACTTGAATAACGAATGGCCAGTTTATATGAGGGAAATTATGAAACACACTGAACTGAACAATAACGTTCTGAAAACAGCGTGGTAACAGTTTATTTACCTGTAGCTGATAGGACTTTCATAATGAGCGAGTCAGTCGTGGGTGACGATGTACCGCCGCTCAACTTGTAAATAAATAAATGAATAGGTAGATCCATGATCAGACTAGGAACTAATTACGACGATCTTGGCCCCACAACACGCGGACAAGGATCAAATTCACCTTTTCTTTATTTTACTTATTTTAATACATAAATAATAATTGTTCCATTACAGAAATCAACGCGTAAACAATAATTTACAGGTACAATTTACACTGAGGGAGCTAAAAGGTAAGTAATATATTCTATTTATGTTAGAGTTATTTATCTTAGAGTGGTCAGTGAAGTAACAATTTTATTAGTTCCTCAAGTATATTGTACAAACCATTGTAGATTTTTGTAACATTTGCGATTTTATACTTTATAGTTCATCAGCATTTCCATTGCCAACCGCGTCCATGACCCGCGGATACTCAGTTCGTTCCCAATCGCGCCGTCGATAGATCTTGCTCATCATAAATCATACAACATAAAAGAACTCCATATAATAAGTCAGTGTTTTATTTAACAGCATTACTAATATCTTATATAATCTTAACCCGTATATATGTAATTATATAAATAACACACAGCACGGAACCGTCAAGCGTGATAAGAAGTGAAACAAATTTTAAAAACGAGAGGTGAAGTGGCTTTGCCTAAATCAAAGAAGATGCGTGAAAATAGTAACAATAGTTCGTCACAGGAGCTGGTAGTGAGGCTGCAAACGACAAAGCAGAGTTACATTTTAGCACAACATCGTACCTCACTAAACTTTCTTCACATTTTTAAAAGGTGTAGGTACACAGATTTGTAATTGACACATTACCGTGTCACTGTCATGTCTTACAGTCAAATGTGGATTCTCCCTGCCATGCTACTGAAGGGCCAGCCGTATTTCAATAATCATAAATGATGTTATAAGTATGCGGCACTCATCCGGGGGCAGTAGTTGAAAGCTTCTCACAAGCGATGTAAACCTGGTGTAGAATCACGCGTGTCTAATTAGTGGAGCCTGCGATCACGTCTTGTGTTTGCGATGCTAATGTCGCATCGTCGCGCCACCGTCGCGGGGCGCGAGGGCTCCGCGAGGGCTCCGTCGCTCCTGCTGCTGAGTGTGCTCGACTCCCTAATGGCCTTTAATTTAATTTAGATGGTATTTGAGGAGAAAACAAACAGAAGGTAGAGATAATCACGGCTGTGAAGTAATGGTATCTTATTGCTCAATGTTGGTTTAGGTACATAGTACATAAGTTATATACTTTGTACTCAAGTAAAGTATCTCAGTGCCATTGCAGCTGTTAACATCACGAGGGAGTGAATGGAGTGGTAAACCTGGTGGCAATGTAATATTATGGTGGGAAAGCTGGCTACAATGGCCGATCTTTCATTGACTACTTAATAATTCAGTGAATATCTGCTTTTTTTGCTGCTATGCTTTTTTTACACTTTATGATAAGTTCAGTAGATATCCCCTTTAAATAAGGCCCTGTACATCGTATGTGCATCATGGTGTTAAGCAATATTAGTCGCCCCTTAGCCTAGTAAGTGTTGACAGCGGCCGCGGCGCCCGCGCAGCCCCGCCCGGCGGATGTCAATCAATCACTCGTTGCGCAGTCGCGTGTCGATTTAATTAATTGTCGATAAACAAACGACGCCTTCCTTTGTGCATCTCTTTGATCCTACGACGTGGGAACGGCGCTGTATGTCACCGCGGGAGACGATTATATCGATATTAAAGGGTTATCGATTTGTGTGGTGCACCCCTAATGATCCGTTAAACGTCAATATTCGAATGAAATCGGATATTCCGCAAATTCTTATTGAATTACAGCAAAAACTTTTGCACAGTTACCATTGTCTTAATGTGTATCCAGCTGAGCTTTAAACAACTTCAAAATGCCTATTGTGAAAGGCTTTGGCATGTGGTAGGCGCCCGATGAGCAGTAAAAAATACCTAACTATACGAGTATCAAGACAATAATGCAGATTAAATATTGATTTTGAAAATATTCTAAGAAATTAAAGCTTCCCAAAAAATACGAGCCATAAAAATAAAATTTAAATCAATATAAAAACTCTATAAAGTACACTAAGTGCCTATACCACGTTCGCCATGGATCAAACATGGACCGAGCTGGCAGGTCGATTCAATAAAATAACGCAAAGGCTTAAAGTTGGTAGCGTTGACGCGGTAAATCGCCTTAGTTTTTAATTTGTCCGGGCGTGATCCGCCCCGGCCGGCGGCGGGCGGGTAAGCCGGGATCAGCCGCGGCCGCCGCCCTAATGAAAACTGTCCGTCCGCAAACAAGCCGATAGATGTCGCAGCTAAATTAAACTATTTTGAGAATACATTACCCGAGACCTCGCATTGGATATCACCCCATCTCTACTATATTGCGATTTTCTATAATATCATAATTAAACTAAAGTTTTCAGTATATTAAATTCAAAATTCAAATTCAAAAGTCTTTATTCAAATAGGCCCCAAAGGAGCACTTATGAAAGTTAAAATGACTCTAACAGCCGGCCTCTGCAACATTCATCTACCCGAGTAGGTATCATATATATTTTAAACTTACTTAGCTTTAATGATTCTAGTGTTTGTTAAATCATGACAATAAACAGACTATACTCTCTGCGGTGTAGCGTGCTGCGGGTGACATTAGGTGACAGCTGTCAGTATCACATGACTACGGAAATAACATTATGCAATTTAATTTTATTGATATTGATTCTCACAGCAAAATATCGATCTCTTTATTCTAAAATATACACATTTAAAAAAAGGAAAAATAAATAAAAACATAACAAAAGCACAACCGATAGGTATTTAGAAAAAAAATTGGTATTTTTTCTTGTCACCATTTTTGCCTTGTGGCGCGTTGCGTCGAAGGCCATTTTGTTTACCCGTTTTTTATCACGGGTAAAGAATAACAAACAATTAAAAATACTTATAGTAATCTTATTTTTCTATAAAAAAAAATACCGACTATCCATCAAATAAATAAATAAAATAAATAATAGCAATACATCCCAACACGAAACAAGTATATGGCGTTACGTTACACGCATACCTAACATTATGTTTCATTTTTCTTTCAATTTGATTTTCAGTGTAGAAAATAACATTTTGGCAGCGTACATTTATTTAATTCACTACAGTTATTACTGATTCCATATTTTACGATTGTGATATTTAGGGTGCAACTGAAATATTGAGTCATGTTTGTAAATCGTGGCAATGATTAAGAATGAAAAGGAACGGTTTAAGGTTCATCTAATGTCACCAGCACCATGCTACACCTCACAGAGTACAATTACAATGCTAATTTCCGTGATATAAAAACTCAGGTTTCTCAGACTAATCCGCATTTAGATGTCACTAACTGAAAGTTCAGGCACATCTGCATGCAGACAAAGCGGGATATAACAACAGATAATTGAGAGATAACCCTTTACCGCGTCCCACAATGCGGACCGGCAGAACGCGGGCGGCAGAACGCGGGCCGGGCCCGCGCGGCTCGTCAACGCTTAGTGTTTGTAATTAAAACGCGGCGAGGCGCAAACGCGAGCCCTCCACACACACGACAAACAAACACACGCGCACTGCGCCCCGCGCTTCACCGACCCTTGTATTGTGCAATACCTTTTGTGTATGTGTACTCTTTTCCCCAGAAGTTTAATTTACATCAAATGTCGTATTTATTTGACATCTCTCACTTAAAACATCCGTTATTTGCTTCACCGTTAACAAGGGTGACATGAAATTAATTGCTGTAAAAAGTCCAGATGGATATCATTCACGTCCAAAATAAATCTGCGAGGTCCCGCGAGGGGTCGGTGCGACGTGCTAATGGTCGTAGAATGTAGAGATGATATCACTGGTAGTACTGGTGCAGCGGTAGAACCCAAGGTGTTATGTTATCGAGCCCTGTCCCGCGCCCGCGCGCGTTAAACATCGTCCTATTGCGCAGGTACCGCAGGGAACCCTCGCCGGTCGCCACGGCTGCCGCCGCGCTAGACTCCAGTGCTCTAACATATTGTTCCAATTCTTTACAAATGTCCGCGGAGGAAGATTTATGTGGGAGGCGATGGTACACCTCATAATGTATCGCTGACACAGGTAGAGCTGCGGGTTTTTTTGTCTATGAAGATGAGAAAAAATATATTTACTATTTATAGTTGTGTTAATTAAGTGTAGTGTATATTTGTTTTTTGTGTCCTGTCAGAATATACCCTTGCTGTACCTTGCTGTATGTGTGCTAGTATTGTTTTTAATTTTTTGTAATATTACATAGAGTCAAAATGAATATTCCAAGTCATTTCAACTAATTATGAAAACTTACTACTTACGGTAAACGATCTAATTTATATTTTAACGAGAAAATTTTATGAAAATATCTATTGTTCACATAAAAACCATGTTCAAGGAGTGTAGTTCAAGAGCATAAATAAGTAGTGGAAATATACAGCGACGTCCGCGTCACCCGCGCGGTATTACCATCCGCCCGGGAGCTGTTGATCGATGGCGTCTGCTCGCAGCGCCTCATAAAAAAGGTGAGAATACAAGATGACAGCAGCGGTCAGATGAATATCATATTAGGGAAGGACGAGTATAGAGCAGTCGCCTGGATTCACACATCCCTTTAAGAAGCTTCTTTTCCTGAATTAGGATGACTGCTCTATGCTATGTACCAAGAACATAACCTCCAGCGTACGTTACTCGTACAACGTCACTTGACTACAGGAGCGCCTTCATAGTTTACCTCAAGACCTAGCCCAACTGTTGGATACCAATCAGCGGCTACTGTGGCGTAAGTGGATGACAAATGTCCTGTCCATTTTGAGAAACTCTTTAGTCATAAACACAAGTAGGTATTGAAAAGTGTCGTGATTCGTTAAACTCCGGCGATGTATGCATGGATTCAGAAGCTGAGGAGGTAACGGTGTTATCGAGGACTCATCAATATGTGATGTGATCTGCGTTGCAGATGGCCGCGGCTGACGGCGCCTCATCGCTATGCTTGTTTGTCAGAGCTTCGGCTGCAAGTCGTCAGTGATGCTTCTTAACAGCGTTTAGGTATTAGGAGCGTTGCGCAACGTTGTGCCACGATGACACCATTGTCCATTACATAAAGTGTTGTTGGCAGGAGCTGCATACCTATTTCACTGATATCGAGGAAATACTGTAATCAACTGTTATATTGGTTTATATTTTGACCTGTCTGAGAAACCTATCTACATTTGTACTCGAGCTCCAAGATACAGGCCTAGTGCTTAGTTTGGGGCTCGTCGATAATCCTGTGTTAAATTTAAGTGTTTGTTTCTTTTGTTATGTAAATTAATAATGTACATTTCTTTTTTGGTAATAAATATTATTTATCTATCGAAACAATTTGGAAATAAATTGAATTCAAAAAAAATCTATGAAAACACCAAAGAAAAGAGTAAGTATCTATAGTTGTGAAGGCGCACCCTAGGCCCAGGGTTAGAACATTATGTATTTTATATTTATAAGATAAAATACTTATTGTATGCACTGAGGATTACAATTTGAGTTATTAGCGTTTCTTCGAGTTTTTCAAGAAAAACAAATACGTACAGAACTCCGCGCATGTTCTACAATATTCAGCGACCTCTGACATTGACCCGCTGCTCCGGAGCGGGCGAGTGTTGACGGTGATGAACATTCAGCACGCTCGGCCCGGATACATAATGGCTCGCGCGACCGCGGCGCGCGGCGCGGGGTGTCCGCACATCAGCGAAACAAAAACTGTACGTGTAATAAATATAACAATATCCAAAACTGAAACCTGCGACCAAGTATAGTACTACTTATGTTTTTATTTATATGACTGTTTCACGTGGACTTCGATTAAGTTGGATAATTTCAACTGATGCAAAGGCTATTATTACATACTCTATATAATTTACAATAATTTAAACTGACTAGTCCGACAATGGAAAAGCTCAATACCCCACATGTAGTACAAGTCAATAAAAGCATTTCCAGCAAAAAGGTAGATCCCGTTATTTGTAGTGATTTACCGACGACAGAGAAGCATCAAATGCAAAGTAATGAATTAATTTTATATCACCAAAATATTAATCGCTTCTCAGGCAAAATTCTAGATATCGAGTTATTGACCGATAAGTACAATCTAGACATTTTATGCTTCTCTGAAACATGGCTGAAGCCAAATACAATGCAATTCCATGTAAACAACTATGTAGTCGCCAGTACGTTCAACAGGGTGTCTGCCGAAGGCGGGGGCTCAATAATACTATTGAGAAATAATTTGAAATTTAAAGAACGAAGTGACGTAGTGGCTTGCTCTGTGGAACGAGTCTGTGAGGTTGCCTGCGTTGAACTAGCTGGATATATAATTTTATGTGTGTATAGACCTCCTGCATCTTGTTTTTCCCACTTTTTACTGATTATGGAAGAGATTTTAAGAAAAATATTTAAATGTAAAAAAAGTATATGTGTTTGTGGTGATTTCAACATAGATTTATTAGGACAGTCATCAGATAAACAAAAATTTGTGTCCCTATTTGAGTCATTTGATTTGAAATTTCTGTTTACAGAACCTACTAGGGTATGTCATTCCTCTGCTACCTGCATTGACAACATCGTTGTTAATTTTAGTGTTAAACAAAAAAGTCTATTAACTGGTGTTAGATCCGACCACATGGGACAGAAAATAGGCTTAGAAAATAAAACTAAATCTATAGACGCTAAGATTGAAATACGAGCCCTTACAGATAATAAATTAGAAATACTAAATGAAAACATAGATTCAAGACTAGCCCTCGCGCATTTTCCACTTGAAGACCCAAATGATATCTATGCAATGTTGTCTTCAATTATTTGTAATGAATTTGGCAAAGTGTGCCCCAAGAAAACAGTAACAGTAAAGAACAGATTTCAATTTAGTGACTGGGCCACTAAGGGTATTAGAAAAAGTAGAGATGTTATGTACGAATTATACTATAAAAAATCACTCACTAATAACAAAAAATTTCACGAATATGTCAGTCAATATTCAAAGATTTTTAAACGCGTATGTATGCAAGCTAAATCCAACTACATTAGGGATAAAGTAACAAAATCTAATAATAAAATCAAAACTGTTTGGAAAATTATTAACACAGAAACTGGTAAAAATAAAAACAGAGATTGTGAATTTAAACTAAAAATTAACGATAAAGTAGTTACTGATCAACTCGATATAGCCAATGAGTTTAATAAGTTTTTTACAAACATACCATTGGAGGCTACTAAATCACTAGACTCTTCTCCAGCAAAAGCAGAAATGCTTTTGCAAAACAGCTTTTCTAAATTAATTCCGGATTTTAGTTTTCGTTACATAACAACCACTAATATCAAAAAAGCGTTTAAATCTATCAATATGAAAAACACCGAAGACTTGTGGGGTATATCGGTAAAAGTAATAGGATCCTTAATTGATACAATTGCGCCCTATCTAGTCATTATTTTTAATCTTTCTTTAGATCAGGGTGTCTTTCCTGATCTAATGAAACACAGTAAAGTCACCCCTATTTTTAAATCTGGTTGTAAGGACACCCCCTCTAACTATAGACCAGTTTCTGTACTTCCAGCTCTTAGCAAAATCTTTGAAAAAATTATATTAGAACAGTTACTTTCACATTTCAACGAGTATAGAATATTGCACGGTCACCAGTTTGGTTTCACGAAAGGCAGATCAACAGTCGATGCCGGAGCTAAACTGATGTCCCACATCTTTGAAGCTTGGGAGAGTTCACAGGATGCTATTGGAGTATTCTGTGACCTCTCCAAAGCATTTGATTGTGTGGACCACAGAACGCTTATTAAAAAAATGCATCATTACGGCGTGCGTGGGACAGCTCTTGATCTTGTAAATTCTTACTTGACGGGTAGACAGCAGAAGGTTGGCATCGATAGAGTAACATCTTGTGGTTCTTCAGTGAAGATAGGCGTGCCGCAGGGATCAATACTGGGCCCCTTTCTCTTTCTAGTATATATAAATGACTTACCCTTTATGACAGACCATATAGCATTGGACATAGTTTTGTTTGCTGATGATACTTCACTCATTTTTAAAACTGATAGGAAAGACAGTGAACTAAAGGAATTAAATGATAACCTTGACAAAATCTCAGAATGGTTTGCTGCTAATAATCTACTACTTAACGCTAGTAAAACTAAATGTATTAAATTTTCACTTCCCAACGTACCACACGTGGAATCTAAAGTGGAATTGGAAGGCAGCAAACTTGACCTGGTGAATAACACTGTATTCTTAGGATTAACTATTGACTCCAAAATGCAGTGGGGTCCTCACATCAATGCCCTATCGGGTCGTTTGAGTTCCGCTGCATTTGCAGTACGTAAAATTAGGCAGCTGACTGATGTGGCGACGGCAAGGTTGGTATATTTTGCATATTTTCATAGTTTGATGTCTTATGGCGTCCTACTTTGGGGATCTGCTGCCGATATAGATACCATTTTCATATTACAAAAGAGAGCAGTACGCGCCATCTATGACATGGGTCCACGCGAATCTCTAAGAGACTTTTTTAAAGAAATAGGTATTCTAACCCTGCCTTCGCTATACATTTTGGAAAATATAATGTATGTACGGAAGAATATTACTAAATTTAACTTAAAAAGTGATGTACATGAGTTAAATACTAGAAGTAAACATAAAATTGTTGTACCCGGGTTCAGATTAAGTAAAACTAACAAATCGTTCCTGGCAAATGGTGTCAGATTCTACAACAAAATTCCTAAAGTATTAACTGAATTACCACAAGGAAAGTTTAAACGTATAGTCAAGAGTGTATTAATTAAAAAAGCGTATTATAAAATTAAGGATTATGTAGATGACAAGGATGCATGGAGCCAAACAGCTCAGGAGCCTCCTGGCGACTACTAAACTTTAAATTGTTAGTTGTTAGCATTAGAATCATTGTAAAAAACTACTTTTTTTAAAAAGAATGCCGTGACGAGTTTCTTGCCCTTCTTCTTGCTCGGCCTATACCAATTTGGAACGGGCACGGTGGGTTTCTGGAAGATTCGTTGACTTTGAGCACGGATTGGGTCTGTTGTTGTCTTTGTCATTTATTATGTTCTGATAAAGACAGCATTAGTTTTAGTCTGTGATTCGGGTAGATGAATGTTGCAGAGGCCGGCTGTTAGAGTCATTTTAACTTTCATAAGTGCTCCTTTGGGGCCTATTTGAATAAAGACTTTTGAATTTGAATTTGAATTTGAATTTGAACATCTAAGTTTATTTTAAAAAAATAGTGAATATTTCTTCTGTCCATACTTTCTACATAGAGCTCCGATGGTCCAGGCACAACATGCAGCCGCGCATCAATAGTACATTATTATACTTGTGTGCTAAGTTGGTCATTACACACGAGGTGTCTTTGTTCGATAGTAGAGCCGAGTATGTATTAACTAACATAGCACACGTGTATCGTACGATGTTTTTCAATACACTTGCGAGGAAATTAAAACAGACTTGAATAGTTCATGTTCATCAACCGGAAGACGTCCACTGCTGAACACAGGCCTCCATAGAACGCCACTTGGATCGGCTACTCGCCTCTTGTATCCAACGGTTTCCCGTGGTTTTGACAAGGTCATCGGTCCACCTAGTGGTCCCTTGGTCGTCATTATGAAGTCTATCTCATTTGTGGTTGAACCGTTGGGGCTTATTCACGTCCACTTCCTGGTTGGCCGCTTCTCGTAGAAGGAGTTCATCGCAAAGATCCTTTTCTATGAAATCGGCCAGCCTTTGTCCCCTCGGGTTGCACTACCCGTATCCAAATGGCCCCACTCTGAACTCATCCTTTCCTCGTGCCCAGCTACGCATTGAAGTCTCTCATAGCTACTGTGAAGTAGGTTTCCGAAGTATGCATGGCGTCGGATATATCTTCATACATAGCTTCACGGTCTGTGTGTGTCGATGTTAGTGCAGGTACACCTGTATGACCTTCAGCGGATACCGTTTGGTTATTCTGAGTATAAGGTAAGAGTACCTTCGGCTAGTCGGCTAGGGTAGAGACCCTAGCCGACACACTATCGACTTTGAAATACGTATAAATAATTATTTTGTGCTGGTTGGACGCGTTTTGATCTCCAGAATTGCCTAAATATCCTATTTGAATTAAATCTTTTGATAAATTACTCTCCATACAGTCATAATCTAAGTTACAATCTTAGTTTTTGCAGAAGTATCTTATACCGATGGTTTATTAAAACAAGGCAGATGGGAGAAATTAGGAATACTACTCATGAATGTATTTCACAAAGCGTTGCCATTGGTCCAGCTCTGCAGGACAACGTAGATGCAATCTCAACGAACACCAAATACGACATAAAATTTATTCCAAGAAATCAAGTCCACTTGCAGAGTTGAGAAATTACTGTTATTACTGCAACTAATGGCCGCACCCTGCGCCCCTCGCAAAAATTCGGAGAAGGTCTTCTCGGGAACCAGGGAAAAAACGCTCGCGCGAGTCCCGTTGCTACCTGCGCTATAACATTTAAAAAACTTCGTCACCCGGACCACGACACTCTATCTGCTCATCTTTGTGTTGGGTCCTTGTTACAACTAATACAGTTGATCATTTCTTTTTTTGTTTAGTTTGTTTTGATAAGTTGTTGTTTATGTTAAAAAGTTTTATTGACAATATTAGTAACTATTTCAGTTAATCAAATCATTTTATGAGAATCTGACAATTATTAGGCATCAGTAATGGAAATCAGTAGGTACACATTCTAAGAAGTCTGCGTGTTCCGAACAACGCACAGCGGCATGCCGGCCCGCATCATTACCGCTGCGCGGCGCGGCAGCGCGGCAGCGGCGCGGCGGCGGCGCGGCAGCGCTCGATGCTATCCGGTAGCGGCTTGCTTCTCGCAATTGTTTTACATGTAGATCATATTTTAAAGTGGAGCGCGGTGCGCACAAAGCCGCGCGAACAATGCCTGACCCGACCTGTACAAAAAAATAACGAATTTACAAAAAAATCATGGAGATATTTTTGACAGGCGCAATTTCTTAAGCTCTTTATGGATAAAGGAGCGTGTGTGATATATGGGAGCGCCATTGTCTCTACACGCGGCTTTCTGATTTATATCCTTCCTACTGTTGGTCCTCTATGGGGTTTTGATACACTGCCACGTCAATGGTAGCCGTTCCACTAAATACCTCATCCTTGTGTCATCCACCTGTGACTGTGGTGCGTGGTCGGAGCTGCATTTTTTTATTTTGATTCAAGTTGTAGTTAAAATCGCGAGCGACATATGTCGCAAGCTGCAGGGAAGCTAAAGGAACACGACACCCAGCAATGTCTGTGAGTGTATGGTATATGGGTGAAACTGAGAATGACACAAATGAAGACAATAATAAAAAAAGTTTTAGGAAAAAATATCGCGACTCAAAAATGGTTCATAATCTCATTAGTTGATTACTTGATGCTAGTTTATTCTCCTGCTAGAGTTCTCTAAGCGGGTATCAAAGCTGCCACCTAGCAGTAGTATGCAAGCATAGGTATCGGTTTGAAAGGCGAAGCAGTCATTGACATAAGATATAGACAGAAGAGACGCCAATATCTCAGGGCGATGTTACAGCGCGATGCAATTCCATAGAGTGCTTTGTCGGTCAAAAGATAATTTAACAAGATCGAGCGTCGGTAATCGGTATAATTGATTTACACTTCTTAATATGTTATTTGTTACACTATTTTATATGTTACATTATGTTTGTGACTTTAGAGTATTTTATTTGAGAGCAGTAGGTAGATTAGATAGGTAGGTATGGCGTATAATGTCGGTTGATGTCCAGCGCGCAGTCGGGGCATGATTAATGGTGGAAGCAGTAAATCAATGCTGACTTGCGTATTGCACATCTCGATCCAAGATTACATACAGCTGGGAAGTATTGTGAGCAGTTATAACCACTAATGTATATTATTATTATTATTAATTTACTAATCCTACTTCCTACTTTAAATTATAATTATATTATTTATCCTACTATATCCACACAGATAAATAAAATTGAAGTGTCTGTTTGTTATATCAAAATAACAGCTTTTTACTAAATGCATATGAAAGTATATACGGTACCTATAACAAAACAACCATTTTTAAAATGTTTGTCTGTCTGTCTGTCTGTTTGTCTGTTTGTTCCGGGTAATCTCCGAAACGGCTGGACCGATTTTGACGGGACTTTCACTGGCAGATAGCTGATGTTACAAGGAGTAACATAGGCTACTTTAATTTTAGAAAAATAATTATGGTTCCGGGGAAAAAAATAAAAACCATGTAATCCAAAATCTCCACGCGGGTGAAACCGCGGGGCAGCAGCTAGTAATACATGTATTATAAATGCGAAAGTGTGTTTGTAGGTTTGTCCTTCTTTCACGCAGCAGCGAAGCAACGTATCGACGTGATTTTCGGCATAGATATTAGTTTATGGACCGGAGAGTAACATACGCTACTTTTTATCCCAAAAAATGCACGATTCCTGTGGGAACGCGGGACAAAACCGCGTAGTACTAGTAGTAACTAGTATAGTTATAATTACCATAGAGAGCACAATTTTCATAAAAATGGTTTCTGGTTCTAGGATGTTTTTGTTGCGTGTAGATCTGTGTGTCCATGCCACCTGCTACTCGAGAAATCTTAGTGCATGAGTGTATAGGTAAGCGAAAAAATGAAATTATTCAATATGATTTGTAAGATCCTTATCGATTTTACTGCGTATACTCCTTACCAAGCTCAATTTCCGAATTCCCTGTTGCCACAGGTTTCGGTGCGGGTTTGACAAATTGTAGTAAGAGACTATCTGTCACACAGCCTGTCAGCAAAACCAATCCAGTTGCCGTGAGCGTCGATTAAATCCTCGAACTTGGCAGAACTTGCTACGCATCCGATGCATAAGACGATACGCATACGATGCATCACTAAATCCTATTATTCTGGCAACAATAACAGCTCTATAGAGTTCCTGGCCAGCCCAGGATGCAGCGGCGGTCAGCCGTGTGTCAGACGCCGGCCGCGCGCAGGTTAGTGCCTAACTAACTATAAATTACAAGGTCACTAATTAAGATAACACGCGCGGTAGGAGCCGCCGGCGCTCCTCGACGTGCCCTCCGCGATGCACTCGCCGTGTGCGCGGCTGGTACACGTACCTACGTACATGCCGAGGTATGTGCGGCGCTATGCTGATGGCTGGATATGGAAGCTTGCTCCGAATTAACGAACTTACCACATGTTTTAGGTTTAAAAAGATAAGGAACGGTCTAAATTGTATTTTGAAGTCTAGTGTCGGCTAATGTAATGTACATATGTGGACTAACACCATTTTTGTGTTGCACTATTCACATCTGTAATAGGGAGCCTTCTCTAGTGTAGGCCTACGCTGTAAGCTCTATTATAATTGAAAGGAGCCGATATCATCCAAATAACCGATAAATTATATTCTTGTGTAGTGAATGAGCGGACAATCGACAATAGCTTGTGTAAAACAAAACTGCATTATTGTGTTGTGTACGGAAGGGTCGGTGCCCCGCCGCGCCGGCCCCGCCGCGCCTGGCCGCCGCGCCTGGCCGCCGCGCCTGGCCGCCGCGCCGGCCCCGCCGCGCCAGCCCCGCCGCGCCGGCCCCGCCGCGCCAGCCCCGCCGCGCCTGGCCGCCGCGCCGGCCCCGCCGCGCCGGCCCCGCCGCGCCTGGCCGCCGCGCCTGGCCGCCGCGCCTGGCCGCCGCGCCGGCCCCGCCGCGCCAGCCCCGCCGCGCCGGCCCCGCCGCGCCAGCCCCGCCGCGCCTGGCCGCCGCGCCGGCCCCGCCGCGCCGGCCCCGCCGCGCCGGCCCCGCCGCGCCTGGCCGCCGCGCCTGGCCGCCGCGCCTGGCCGCCGCGCCGGCCCCGCCGCGCCAGCCCCGCCGCGCCTGGCCGCCGCGCCGGCCCCGCCGCGCCAGCCCCGCCGCGCCTGGCCGCCGCGCCGGCCCCGCCGCGCCGGCCCCGCCGCGCCTGGCCGCCGCGCCTGGCCGCCGCGCCTGGCCGCCGCGCCGGCCCCGCCGCGCCAGCCCCGCCGCGCCTGGCCGCCGCGCCGGCCCCGCCGCGCCGGCCCCGCCGCGCCGGCCCCGCCGCGCCGCTGCCTGCGCCCATAAGTTACACACACGTTCAATGTTCACTAGAGGTTGCTGACGACTTTGTTTATTATCTTACAGCTGTCAATATTTTATCACAAGTTTCAGTAAAAATGTAAAATAATCCAAAACAGAGAAAAAAAACGAAACAAATCATTTGGGTAGCTCAGCACATAGTTTGTCATAGACACTGCCACCACTGCCGCGTGGGCAACGTTGTTTGGATCAAAAACTCTGCCGTCCGTCTGAATTAGACCATAACTTTGTTTTAGTACGTAAACCTACGAAATGAAGAAAGGACCTGCTGCTAGAGCTGTAACCCTCCCAAAGATGCGACGACATTGAAATCTCAGCACGCATCTTCAACTCGCGCACCACGGACACTGACAGTGCCGGCTCAGGAAACATTCAGAAATCTATAACATTGTGAAATCTTTGTGAGCATTTCTTTTGAGTGATGCTTAGTATTTTATAAAGACAAGAAAATTATTTCATTGAAGTAAAGCTTAGCCGTTTAATAAACTTGACGAACAAACATACAAGCTCGAACAGGCGCGTGTAGCCGGGCGGGCGGCGCGGGCGGCGCGGGCGGCGCGGGCGGCGGCGGCGCAGCAGTAGCGCGGTCAATACGGGAGCCGGGATTTGCATATCGAGCATCGACTCCCGCGCAGACCCGCGCGGCCGCAGGGCTGCCGACGGCCGCAGAACTAGCCTTCCTTTGTACATTTTATTTCATATGAGGAAAACTAAGTGATGCAAAAATACCATGATGGTGGGCGTTTCCCATAAAACTTCCTACATGAACCATTGAGAATAAAATAAACAATTAATAAAGTCATACATTCTTTTTTTCTAAAATCTCGTTACATTCCACATTTTATTATATTTCCGAAGCATGTGAAGCAGGAAAAGTGAATAGATAATTTAAAATTTATAAAACTTATTAAGCCCTACTACTACCTATTTACAAATACTACTTACTTACTACTTAATTACTATTTACAAAAAAACATATACACTCCGTATATGTGTTTAGGGTGCATGTGTGTGCGCAAGCAAGTATGTATGTGAGTTTATTTACTCCACCATAACTTGTAAATACTTCAACAGATTTGTATGTATGGGGTATCGTTAGAATCCTTACATCATCCCGAGTGACACAGTCTAGGGCAGTAGTGTTTTTTTATGTTACTTTTGTTACAATGACTTGTTTAATTAAGTTTCTTAGAAATTCGCGTGTCGTGACAAAGATGCAGTCCGCTTTTACAAACGTAAAATAAAATAAAATAAAGTAATTGTAGAGTTAGATGTTCCCCTCTGTATAGATAGATTAACACTGTTGTGCAGTAAAAATATTGATAAGTCAACTTATTTAAATATAGTAACTAATAAAAAATGCTTTAAAAAAGCTACGAACCGACTTCAGTGACAAACTACTGATTTTGATGAAATTTCTATGGGACCAATTTGAAAGTATATCCTTTCAAATAAAAAAAGAATTTTCCAAATCGGTTCATAAATGACGGAAATATGACGTAACAAATATAAAAAAAATACCCACCGAATTGATAACCTCTTCCTTTTTTGAAGTCGGTTAAATAGCTATTAATTGGCGGTCTTAGCCCTAGCACTAATCTCTTCCTGGCAAACGTAAGCAAAATGATATGGAGTAATTATTATTGATATTGCAAAAGTGCCAACCCTGTGCGTGCGCAAGCGCACAATTGTGGTGCGCACACAATATTCTCACAAGCTTTTATTCCGAAGAAATTTGTAGGTACTCGATTTTATTCGTTTTCTACAAATATAAATACCTATAGTAAGTATAATACACCGCACACCATAAACAATAGTCAAGAATTACGCATGATAGTTAAAGTGCTAATATACAAATATACTCGTAATATATTAAATAAATCTATTGAGTTATCAGGTCTGGACGCATGCGCAGCACCGCTTTGCTCGTGGAGTTTGTCGCCAAGCAGTGATGTGGAAGTGTCACGTGTTACGGTTTGATAAGCTAAGTAGTCAGTGAAATTTCTAGGCTTATGAAATTATATTACCTTTAGTCCTTTTTATCCTATCGGCTTCTGAACGCTTCAAGAACTCAGCATTGCGAGCCTTGGGTGGAACTTCACATGAATCGGTCAAAAACCCAGCTAATGAGTAACAGCATGAAACATAAGGTTGAGGTAGACGGGCAGGTAATAGACTATGTCGACGAGTACATTTACTTGAGCCAGTTAATGTCCTTTGAATACATGCAAGCTAAAGAAATCGGTCGCCGCATCGATAACGCCTGGAGGTCCCGGCTCCAAATTTGCCAGAGAGCGATGGAACGCAGCATTATCGGTGTCAAAAGGACGGATCGTGTTAGAAACACCACGCTGCGTTTCAAGTATTGCCGATGTATGGAAAAAAATAGCCAGACTCAAGTAGGACTGGGCAGGTCGCGTCTGCAGGACGCACCCCGTGATATGGACACCCAGCGTCACGAATTGGGATTGGGCCGCGGTCAGAAGCTAGTAGTTGATATGACGATAACACAAAACTGCATCTCTGCATCTCTGAGCTACTTGGTGCACGGGCTCTTTTCCGTAATTACGCCTTTATCGGTCCTTTTCGCGTGAGTTTTAAGCCAAACCAAACACGGCAATAAGTTCGATAGAAATGCTCTTTCGCACACCTCCTGTAGGTAATGTTATCCTTCATGTAAATTGTAAAGTGATCGAGTCGGGCACCGGAGAGACGCATAGTAATAACGTTACATATTACAACGAGGTCCTACCTAAGGGAACCTGTCCACTGAAGTAGAGCAGTGCGGAGCTAGCAAAATAGGACCAACAGTTCTACTGCTCAAAATCTAAACGACGGATGGAGATTTCATCGTTGTGCAGTTCTGTCGATCAACACCTTGCAGCTGCAACTGCGGCTTAAGTGGACATGCAGCCTTAAGGTGGAGCCACTGCTGACATCAAACCGTCACGTGGCGCCACGTGAGCATTACCATGTATTAGAATTGAGTGACAGGTCCGGCGCGGGCAGCTTCCAGAATATTCAGTGGGTCGGAGGGAGGTGGCCGGCATCCTTCACGTGACGCGGCCCACTTACAGGATGAGGCGAGGCGCGCCCGCAGGACTCGTCCTGTGTCGGTGCCGCGTGACACCGTGTCACGCGGCACCGAGATGTGCGGCTTGATTGTTGTCGTGCGCATCTACTTGTGACAGGCGCATGTTGGCACACGTGATGTTATGCTTCAACTTTGGTTTGCTCTTTACCAAATTACAAGGAAGGGAAGGAGGAATGATTTTTTTCTTTAACTTTTGTGTCACACAGTATCTACACCTATTAGTCGTTATTTAAAAACCGATCTAGATATATACATTTTATTAATTTACATTTTTATTTTACATGTAAGCATAAATACTTATTTGATAGTATAATCTTCTGGTACCAACATGAGGTCCCTGGACATCATCTCTCCTCCTATTAGACCTGATCCTAAATGATCAGAGTACTTGTAAACACAAATCATCCGAACACAAATTCGATGGGGTTACGTCGTTTCACTACAAACTTCCTGTGGCTGCCTTCCGGCTCTATCATCAGATCAACTCTGTGACATCATTTAACTCGTATTGCATTTTCATTCGATTTACGTAATGTATGTAAAATTTCGGCTTAATCGAACACCGGGAAGTGGGTCAAATTTAGCTTTCAAAATTTGACGTAAACAAACATACATACTTACAAATACTGCAAGTGGTTGTTTCAACTACACCACTGGCAGTCCGTAGTCGAAGTAATTTAATTTCGTAATTGAAGCTCTGCAGACGAAATACTTGAAATCAGCTTCCGCTCTTATGATTGCAAAAGTAAAACCAACTTTACCTATAAAGTCGAGTTGGCGAACTAATAATTGTACCCATGCCTGATTGGATTAGTTTCTCGATGATCTATATCCATCGAATACGTAACCTGTACCGTTTCAGTTCTGAAGAAATTCCAATGTTATTTATGAAAGTAATTGAAAAGCTTCGACTGGGTCTAGGATTCAAGTATTCCGGTCCGCAGAAGGTAGATAACACTAGCGTGTTGATAACGAGTGGTCCGTCCGCGGCGAGGGTGTCTTGTGACGCAGCGTTATATCTTCAGCCACGGAGCGGCGCAGTAGGTACGAGCGCTCCAAGTTTTTGTCCCGTCCCGGAGCAATTCCCGAAATGGCCCCTGATGTTTAATTCAATTGATTTCATTAGCCGGAGTTTTTCACCGTCGGGTCACACTGATACATATGTATGGAGCTCTAATAAATTGGACGGGCCAGTTTTTAGATCCCGTCGCGGTGCGTCGGCCCGGCCCCGGCCCGGACACGTGTCGCTGCTACTTTGATGTAATCTTTGTCGCTAATCAATTGATCTATTAGAAGCACCATTCGACGTTTACCCGTCGCCATTCTTTGTTTGCGTGATATTTGCACAACATACGACGAACGCCTATTATACTTTGGACTAGGCGCCAAAATACTTTTCATAGGATGGAAAACGTTCAAACGTTGAAACTCTTCTGCGAGTGTCCGTCTGGGTTAGTACCACTGCTTTGCTCGTGAAGTCTACCGCCAAGCAGTAGTGTGCAAGCACTTCTGTGTTCCGGTTTGATGAGCAGAGTAGCCAGTGGAATTACTGAGCTTATGAGACTTAATACCTAATGTCTCAGGGTATTAGAGCGCACTGCAGTGCCGCGCAGGCCTTTGTGTTTCAAAGTTCTGTGTGGCACTGCAATTGTTATGGGCCGGCGTTATGCTTACCATCAGGCAAACGACCAGCTCGTCTCATTACCAAATAACAAAAAAATAATAAGCGCCGGCCTGGAACTGAACTTGTTCCGAGCAGGCGAGCGGCGACCCCGTGGGACGTTACGCGTTGTTTTTAATTAACATCCTTTCTCTACGAATATAGGATCAGTTTTAAGCAAGCTGTAAATGGTCAGAGGGAAAAACTAGATAACACTAAATGAAAACAATATTCAATTACCTTATAAGTTTTTTACTGCTGCAGTTTGAATACTCGTAAATATTAATAAATCGTAAGTTTGAATATTCATAAGATATAAGCAAACCCTAGCTGTGGCCTATATAGCGCGCTTAGAATGTATGTAGTAGAGAAATCAGCGTACAATGCGCCCCCACATAGATCCCGATGACGGAAGGCAATGAGTCATTAGCGGAGCGCTTCAGTTCGCTAAAACGCGGAAAAAATGCGTGCGGGTCGCGCGCGCTTCCGACGCGCTGGGTAATGACCCTGGCGGTGATAAATTATTGGGGAGTACTGTTTATACAGTATTTTACTGTTGCAGATACGTTTGTAGACATAAACAAAAAAGGCATTAGAAAATTCAAGTTCAAATTCAAGGCACTCTTTATTTTTGTCTGTATCTTAAAAACCGCTTCAATCGTTATCGTTATTTATATTTTTTAAGATCTACCACCGAACCTGAATGGTTCGGAGTCATAAAAGTGTTTTTAAATAAAAGTACCATTACTCATAAATTCATTTTAATTAATTCGAGCTTTTACGTTGTGGATTCTTTGTCCAATACAAAGCTAAGTAAAATTATTTTTCATATAAATATAAAACATTAGTTTTATGAGCGAGCGGAAAACAACATTCTGAGGCACGTGGCTGACGACGGCGGCGCGGGCGGACGATGGCGACTTTTTTACAACAAAACATCGCGGAAGTTATGTTTCAGGGACATTACGCACACCTCATTTAACTCCATTCTGCTCCGCGCGGTGAAAGAGCAACTATATTTATTGCTGCACGCTTTGACAACCCTAGCCGGTGGTACTGCTGTAAGGATACCGTCTTCGCCTCGAAGCACACGCTCAAAACTCGATCCAGCTGCAACCACTGAAGGTGCAGTTTTAAATGATGCGTTCGTTTTGAGCAGTAACATTTGGAGGGTTGTCACTGAAGAGTTATCTCGTGGAAGCTGCAGTCATTATTTTATGACGTCTTCATCGGGAGCGTGCCGCATCGGTCACGGCGCCGCCGCCCGACGGGAAACGCGCGATTCATACTAGACTTGCGACGAAGAGGGCAGAATGTTTTTATTGCTTGTTTTACTATTTTAAGAGTCATTGATATCATAAATAACAAATCTGAAGTGATTTGTCAAACTCACTCAACATAGTTCTATAGTGACAAAAGTTTATAGCTATCTAAATTTGATAATTACAGCATTTTTTCATTTATTAAATTTATGTGTGTAGATCATATTATATTCATAATACAGATGCGATGGCGTGGACTCCAGAGAATCAAAGAACTGAGGGAAAGAAAGAAAGTAATTATTTATGCCGACAACACTGGACAAAACAGCATAATACAAAAATAATTACAACAGCAAAAGAGAAAGATTTGAAAATAACACCAGCAAAAAGAAAGGAACATAAGTCTTCAATAACACAACACGTAAACCAAAAATAAAACAAAACAAAACCTGCTAACCATAAAATATGCCGACATTACAATTATTTTAAGTTGCTGCCGTGTACAGTGAAGTCAGATAAGGCTTGAGTTAAGCTTTATACTGTAAAATGGCAGCGCTGATTTTCAGCTCAGGGGCCTGTTTCATAAAAAATATTAGTCTAATATTATGAGCTTCTTTTTTCTTTTTTCCATACAAAATATGAGACTAATACTCATAAAATTAGACTAATATTTTTTTATGAAATAGGCCCCAGACCTGACTGACTGTGACATACGGACTT
The DNA here is from genome assembly GCA_907269065.1 of Crocallis elinguaria. Classification (NCBI taxonomy): domain Eukaryota; kingdom Metazoa; phylum Arthropoda; class Insecta; order Lepidoptera; family Geometridae; genus Crocallis; species Crocallis elinguaria. The sequence goes on along the minus strand of OU026079.1, from coordinate 132,487 downwards.
TCAACTAAAATATATAATATAATAGGTATAATAGGTACTCTACAAGATAAAATAAATATAAAAATAGTGTTTACATAAAAACAGTAGTGTTACCAACTCGCTTTACAACTAATAAATTTCATTTCAGAAAATATCGATATAAGATTATATAAAGTGAGTATAGATATAATTCAATGTATCTACAACATATTGTAGGTTAATTTAAGTTCACTGTATGGACACGCTATATATTATGTACTCTTTATTTTAGACCCCAAAAAATGTTTAAGGTATTTATAAAAATAATCAAACCTCAAAATGTATTGTATGAAACTTTTGTCTGGGTAGGTTTACGATTCTGAAACTTACACAAAAGTAATTCCGTGACCATAGGATTAAAGAACAAGATATTTACAAAAAAAATGTAAGGCCACTGCATAAGTTCAAAACAGTTTAAATAATATTAAAGGCGCGCACAATAAATTAATTAGATATTATCTAAATAATTTATTCTGCGCGCCATCTACTCTCTGAGCAGAGAACTTCTATTCGAGTAGACACAGAATCACAGAACAGTGAACACTGACATCGACCATAGCGCTACCACGACCATAATGCGGGACTACTTAGCAGTTTATACAAACTCTAGTAGATGGCGCTAAAGCAAACGCTGCTCGTTAAACAGCTTTTGATCTTTTTGGTCGCATTGCAAATAACTACACAACAAAAATGAAAAAGTGGCGTGATTCTTCTGCTTTGTGAGTCTTGCCACCAATAAAAATATGATAATTTAATTCGTCTAAAAATTTGTTATAGGCATAAATATGCGAAAGCGTTTTTGTTGGTTTGTCCGGTTAAAATTTCCATTATGGGCCGTCGATTCAGGGGGGGGGCGGGGGGCGGGAGGGGGAGGGGGGGAGGAAGTATACCCCCCTGTACCATCCCCACCCCGCGCAACCCCATGGTTATGGAGATATCCATGGTTAAAGTTTTGAGGTTAGAATACCTTTTTCCATAAATATCCATCGATTTATGGGGCGGGGAGAGGAGGGAGGGTGTAGGGCTACCCCCCCCTGTACCCCCCCTCCGCCAGTATATTGTGTTACAGTATTTTTTTTGTATTTTTACTGTTCTAACATAACCTAACCTAGTGTTCGGAGCCAGTATATTGTGTTACAGTATTTTTTTTTGTATTTTCACTGTTCTAACATAACCTAACCTAGTGTTCGGAGCCAGTATATTGTGTTACAGTATTTTTTTTTGTATTATCACTGTTCTAACATAACCTAACCTAGTGTTCGGAGCCAGTATATTGTGTTACAGTATTTTTTTTTGTATTTTTACTGTTCTAACATAACCTAACCTAGTGTTCGGAGCCAGTATTATTGTGTTACAGTATTTTTTTTGTATATTCACTGTTCTAACATAACCTAACCTAGTGTTCGGAGCCAGTATATTGTGTTACAGTATTTTTTTTTGTATTATCACTGTTCTAACATAACCTAACCTAGTGTTCGGAGCCAGTATATTGTGTTACAGTATTTTTTTTTGTATTTTTACTGTTCTAACATAACCTAACCTAGTGTTCGGAGCCAGTATTATTGTGTTACAGTATTTTTTTTGTATATTCACTGTTCTAACATAACCTAACCTAGTGTTCGGAGCCAGTATTATTGTGTTACAGTATTTTTTTTGTATATTCACTGTTCTAACATAACCTAACCTAGTGTTCGGAGCCAGTATATTGTGTTACAGTATTTTTTTTTGTATTTTTACTGTTCTAACATAACCTAACCTAGTGTTCGGAGCCAGTATTATTGTGTTACAGTATTTTTTTGTATATTCACTGTTCTAACATAACCTAACCTAGTGTTCGGAGCCAGTATATTGTGTAACAGTATTTTTTTTGCATTTTCACTGTTCTAACCTAACCTAGTGTTCGGAGCCAGTATATTGTGTTACAGTATTTTTTTTTGCATTTTCACTGTTCTAACCTAACCTAACCTAGTGTTCGGAGCCAGTATAATGTGTTACTAGATGAGGAAAGCACAGAAGAGGAGGCCGTAACAAGCGGCTCATCTGAGTCCAAAACTTGCACATCACTCGACTCTTCAGACACAGAAGCATAGGGCTTCGGAGACGCCATGGTAGTCAAACGTTGTAGGGCTAACAACAGTACGTAAAACGATCTCAACTGCAAGGGCAACAAACGATGACTGACACTGACAGCTAACAGATAAAAAGACGCTATAAAACAAAATGGCGTCGCTTCACGTTCCATTCCACAGTATAAACATAAATTCACAAAGGCAATGTAATTGTATAATACAGCACGGGTTATTGTACACATTAATTACACACTATTTAATAATTGAAAATAAAATAAAATTATATTTAAGAAAAACGAAAACATAATATTTAATAAAATACACGTCTACCACCAACGGAACGTGAAATGTCAACTTTGACGTCTACCATGACAGTTTATCCATAAAAATTTGCAAATGGCGTGTTATTTTCCAATTTATATCGAAACTTTAAAAAATTATATCTCGTAAACCGTGAATTTGCGCACATTGAGATATTTGTAAAAAGCTTTCTATTTAAAAGTACTATCTACAGTAAAAAAGTGAACTTCCAAATCGACGGCCCATAATGGAAATTTTAGCCGTTTGTCCTGCTCTCATGCAGCAACGGAGCAACGAATTGACGTGGTTTTTTGCATAGAGATACTTTATAGGCCGGAAATTACCGCGAAACTAACTAACATCGCACAAAGGCCTATACGGGTTGTATTTCTTAGACCGCGCAGTATAAGGATAGGTAACACAGGACATTGTACCTACTAACTTCTTTGATTCTAATTTTTGAACATTAGATCTGCATTCACATGGCATTGACAGATTTTGGCAAAAAGTAGGTACAGTCAGCAAGAAAATGGGAACAAGAACTTTATCTAAAGCCAATCGATCCAGTTTAGCCTAACGAGACTAGAGGGTCGTCTGCCTGATGGTGATTGGTAAGGATAACGCCAGCCCACAACAATTGCAGTGCCGCACAAAACTTAGAAACACAAAGACTTCCGCCGCACAGCAGTGTGCCTGGATAATTAACTATTAAATGTCATAAGCCCAGTAATTTCACTGATTACATTGCTTAACAAACCTGAACACCGTAATGCTTGGCAGACATGAGTTAGCGGTACCCACACAGACGGACACTCAGCAGACTAATTATCTCCCTAAATATTATAAGATATTCTATATCCATAGTGTTACGGACAAGTCAACATGAGCTGGCTCGTCCGTGGAACAATCTCGGCCTTCGCTTGTTAGTGGACTGTATTTGGGTGAGATCGGATCTAGACCTAGGTTTCTGTTTGTTGGCCTGAGCACGTGCACTATTTCTACCTACCGACCGGGATTCGAAACGTAAGAAAACGCCGGTGATAAAACTACACTCGTGGTTTATTTTACACTACACTTATTAACTTAGGTTTACGGTTACTACGATTTTACAAATTAAATAAAGAAGTTGAACAAATATGGAAGTGACGATGAGCGTGAGCAGCGCAGAGCGGGCGCGTCTGTCTTGCGCGAGAGCCGATGAAAAAGAGGACGCGGCGAGCGCTGGGCGCTCCCAACCCAAGCCAAGCTAAACAATGGCGCCCCCACTCACGCGCTGCCCAATGCTGCCGCCTGCCGCCTGGCGGCGCTGCGGGCAAACGGACGATACTTTGCGGCGGTGTAGGAACCACTTTGATCTCGCAATGTCTGTATCGACCGCTTGCACACAGCCGTATCGCAATCCGGCAAATGGCGTCAGTGCGTATTTCACATTTCTCCCGCCGCGTGATAAACGCTCTAACATTTCGCGTGAAATGCATACTGACAAAGTACACTAAATAAACAGAACAAATTATTTACCAATTGTAAGTGGAGCGAGCAGGGCGGTGTGTCAGTCTAAATTTATCAAAGGAATCAATAGCCACCATCTCGCTTCACCCATTACAAACTGTGCAGGTACTTATTTATTGCTACACTAATTGAACACAAATTTAACTTATTTTCCACATAAGTCGGAACATAACAATTGAGAAATTGACACATAATTTTCAATACAATAAATTTACACTAATCATTAAAGACACCACCACATATGAACAAATAGGTTTGCAAATGCATTGGTCCTTACCGGATGAATACGTCCATATGTGGCAGATTCCATTTCACATACTTATAACTAGACACAGTACGTAATACAATCATTTGGTAAGTCTGTATACCCATTTCAATTTAATAAACACAAAAAAAACAAAAATATATTTTTTTAACATATGTTTTGTATATCTACTTATTTAGACTCTACTAATGTCTTACATGCAAAGCTTACAATGTCATTTAATCTACTGGTAGGACGATCAGCCGCTTGGTAGGTCTCTGAAGGACTGTCCCGTTTTTCGTGACGATATCCACTACCCTAACGATGCCGCCCGCACCCGGATACACGCGCTTTACTCTCCCTTTGGGCCACACATTACGTGGCAGACTCGAGTCCACGATGAGGACTATGTCTCCTTCCTTAATCGGGTCGCCGCGTCCGTGCGGCTCCCGCCGGTGTTGAAGCTCGGGAAGAACTTCACGAATCCATCGTTGCCAGAACAGGTCAGCCAGTCGTTGTGAGGCCCTCCAATGCGATCGGCCTAGTTCATCCACTTTGGTGAACGTTCCTGGTAGCGGCACCTTTGACGGCCCGCCGAGTAGGAAATGGTTTGGCGTCAGTGCCTCTTCATCTTCTGGCGACACTGACACATGCGTGAGTGGACGTGAATTCACTGTATGTTCGATCTCAGTGAGTAAAGTGTGAAGTACGTCTTCATGTGGGTGTCTTTCCTGGAGCGTGGCTCTCAGCGCTCTCTTGACAGTTGCGACCATGCGTTCCCACGTCCCTCCCCAGAAAGGAGTCGCCGGTGGGATGTAACGCCATCTGATGCGCCGTATTTCAGCCTCCTGTTGCAGGGAATCTAAGGCTGATTTCCGCAGCTCCGCGTCGGCGCCGTGAAAATTTGTTCCATTATCGCTCCAGATGCAGTCTGGGGCACCTCTTCTAGCCATCATGCGCCGCAAGGCCATTATGGCGGCATCGGCTGATAGGGACCCCGCTATCTCCATATGCACGGAGCGGCTCACTAAACATGTGAAGAGCGCCACGTAGCGTTTTTCATGATGGCGAGCTACTGTCACAGAAATCGGTCCAAAATAATCCACTCCCACAAATGCAAAAGCTCTGCGGTGGTGCGCCAGGCGCCAGGAAGGAAGATCGCCAGTCTGTGGCTCTGCTGGTACTGCACGACGCAAGCGGCAAGGTTGACACCTCTTGATGACTGACCGGACTGTCGGTCTGAGGCGCACTACCCAGTAGCGCTGGCGAACTTCATTCGCGACGCATTCCACGCCGCTGTGATGAAGCTGTCGATGTAGCCACTCTATGTACAAACGGCAATAGAGGTGGTCGCCGTCCATGATCGCAGGCGCGATCATCTCGTTAGTGATGTTTGCTGCTGCGGCGATACGTGACCGCAGCCGCAATGTACCATGCTCGATGATTAATGCCAGGTTGCGCAGACGACTACTTGTTGACGGTGCTTTCCCGTTGCTTATGTCGCTGAGTTCGTTCGGGAAGCTCTCTTCTTGTGCGGCGCGAACCCAGAGGCGCTCTGCTCGTAGAGCGTATTCCGCTGGTAATGACAAGTAGAGGCGTGGCGCGGTAATCTTGCGTACCTTCTTGCAGGAATCGCGTAGAGAGCGGGGTGCGGCGTGTCCGGCAGGCTTCCATGCCGGGTCGTCGTCGTTGACACGTCGGGTGCGCTTCGTAGCGGCGCCTGCGGTACGAGCGCGGCATAAGTCGATAAACTGTAGTACACGCGCGGTAGCGCGTATAAGTCGAAGCCAAGATGAGAATCTTGTGACGTCGGGCAAGGCGCGCATCAAACATGGGCGGGCAGTGATCGTAGTGGTAGTGACGCGTTCTTCGTCGGTAGGGTGCGTCGGTAGCGGTTCTTTTTCCGTGGGCCACGCTTCCTCGCCCTCATATAAGAAATGAGGACCGTGGAACCACCGGTGCGTCGCCGCGAAGTCAGGCGGCGCGTCACGGGTACAGTCGTCGCTCACGTTGAGTGCAGATGGGCACCATCTCCATTCGGCGGCAGTGGTGGACTCCTCCAGCTCGGCGATACGGTGCGCGACAAACGGTTTGAACGATTTCGCTCCCGCTCGCAACCAGGCGAGCACTGTGCGCGAGTCCGACCAAAAAACTCGCCGATCGGGGCGCCGGTCGTGTTCTGCCACCACGGACTGCGCCAATCTGCTCCCCATCACTGCTGCCTGTAATTCAAGACGTGGTATGGATGTGATTTTCAGTGGCGCTACACGTCCTTTTGCTGCCGCGAGCGATACTTTTATTTCGCCTCCAGTACTTTCTGATCTCCAATAAACGACTGAAGCGTATGCAGTTTCGCTCGCGTCAACGAATATATGCAGCTCTAATTTTATTGCTTGGCTATAGCCTGGGTAGCAACGGGGAATCCGGACACTCTCCAAGTTCTTTAAGAGCGTTAGCCAATCATGCCACTCGGATTCTAGTCCCGTTGGTAGAGGCTCATCCCAGCCAAGGCCAAGACTCCAGGCTTTCCTCAATAACCGCTTTGCCTGGGTCGTAATCATCGCTGCGACCCCGACCGGGTCATACAAGGACATCGTCACCCTTAGTAATTCCCGCTTGGTCGGTGTCGGATTATAGTATGGAAAGATCTTACTCAGATTGAAGCCCAGAGTGTCGTCGGTAGTGTACCAGACAAGTCCCAAAACTTTCTCTTCTTTGTTCAGAGGCATGTCCGAACACGTAGTTTCAGTGATGAAATCAGCTATCGCCTCGTGGCAGTTGGAGGTCCACCTTTGCAACTCAAAATTTCCTCTTCGGTGTACAGCATCCACTGCACGCGCGACACTGGCCGCCTCCTCAGCTGTATCGAAGCTCTGTAAATAGTCATCCATATAATGATTATATAGAATGGGATTGAATGCCTCGGGGTATTCCGTTTTGTGTACGGTTGCATTCAAGTTTTTTACAAATATTGCCGTTGTGGGGGACGAAGTGGCCCCAAACGGTAATGATGTCATTCTATATTCCGTAGGTGTCATGGACACCGCGCTTGTATGCATGCCCGTGGGTGAGTCTTCACGCCACAAGAAACGCAATGCGTCTCGGTCCTCTTCTCTAATTTTAATACGAAGAAACATATCTTTTATATCAGCTGCGATACCTACCGGTCTTTGTCTAAAACGTAGAAGCACTCCTAACAGCGATTGCAACAGTGGAGGTCCCGTTATTAGCCGGTCATTTAAACATACGCCGTGTGTGCGTGCCGCGGCGTCATGTACCAAACGTACTTTCCCTGGTTTGGAGGGATTCAGAACGGGAAAATGGGGCAAGTACCAGAGTATGCCGTTCGACGGTGGCGGTGGTGCCACCTCTGCATAACCCTGCTCCAACATTCGGTACATCTGCTCCGCATACTTAGCCTTTAACTGAGGGTCCTTACGTAGCCTACTTTCTACTCCTTGCAGTCGTCCCAGAGTAGCTTGGTAATTATCAGGAAATGGCTCTCCTTTATTTTCCCATAGCAAACCTGTCTCATATCCACCTTTGGGGAGAGGCCGAGTAGTTTCCTCCAGTATCCTTATCGCCTTTGTCTCCGGGTCGTTCCGCGGTCGTCGCGGCTCTATACCTAATGAATCTAAGCTAAAATACTCCCGCATAAGCTGATCCAAGGATAAATCTCTGTCTGTATGTATGTGACTGCAGCGGTGTAGACTGGCAAACGCTCTCTTAGCCTGCCCATAGCACCCGCTTTGTCCATGAAGGACCCATCCTAGCGGAGTAAGGGATGCAACAGGCTGGTTTATACGTCCTCTTCGCACCTCTGAGGCTAAGAGTACGTCCCAATTGTCTTGACCTATAAGTAGTGACGGCTTACCTTCATCGTAGGCCAGCTGACCTGCGATCGCCTGCAAGTGTTCGCAGCCCTCAAGGTCTGATTGAGACACCCATTGAGCCGATATATCGAGCCGGTCGATCGTACGCGCCTCTATCTTCAGTCTCTTGTCACTATACTTACCTCGTATGTTCAGTGTTACCCGCTGTGAGCGAGCTGCGTCTATGCGCGCTCCACCTACTGCCTCTATATAAAATGGGTCATGTGGGCCCTGTGCGCCGACCTGCTGTGCGATATCTTCGGTGATTAACGTCACCGTGCTGCCGTCGTCGAGTAAAGCGTAAGCGTCTATCTCACCATGTGATCCCGTTATTATAATGGGAATAATTTTCAATAGGGTGCGCTTGTGCGCATGCGCTTCTCTCGTCGACGTTACTGCAGCAGCGGGAAGCCGCCGGTCGGTGCGTGGAGCGTCGCTCGCAGGTAAGGGCGGGCGACCACCGTTGCGGTCCGGTGCGACAGGGTCGCGCACCGCGGCCACACCTTGTGCAGCTGTCGGCTGCGAGACTCCGCCTCTGTCGCTGTGGAGGAGCCGATGGTGGAAATATTTGCACCCGCTCGCTTCGCAGGGCTTATTTTTACAACGATGCTTCCAATTCCTTATGCGTAGGCACCTGAAACATAGTTTATTTTTACGGGCATTTTCCCATCTTTCATCTACAGTCATGTTTTTAAACCTATGGCATGCTGCAACGTGATTGCATTTTCCCTGACAAGTAGGGCATTGAGGTTCAGATGTTGTATATGCTCGCTGCCTTCCTTCTATGTTACGATTGCCTTTATTATCTATTTCCTCTGCTTTTGCATGGCGAGCATTGAGGTCCGCCTCACGTTCAAGAAACATGCCCAGCACTGAAAGCGCTGGCTCCTCTTCATGAGCTCCTCTCTCATAATCGTACCATCTAGTTCGCATAATGGGAGTAAACTTGTCCACTATAACATTTACTGTCTCTGGGTTGTACAGGTAGTGTGGCTTATTTAAAGATTTGATTGTCATGATAATGTTATTTACCTTACATGCGAATACACAAACATCTCTAGGTGTGTCTGTCGACCTAGGGATGCCTCGTAATCTGTCCAGCTCTTGTAATATTAGTGCGTCTGGACGTCCAAATCTTTGTTCTAATTTAACCATAATTTGATCGGCAGTGGATCCTAAAAATAAACACCTTACTGCTTCCATCGCTACCCCTTTGAGACATTTTCTAAGCCTAGCCCTATTTTCAGTTTCTAAATAACTAGGTGCGGACTCGACATATGCCGCTTTGAAATGCAACCATTCACTAGATAAGCCACTAAAAATGGGTAAATCACAATGGTACCTTTTGTTCGCGGGGCGGTCCCCGCGTGCTACCTCTAACAATGCCGACGCTAGCTCCTTTAGCGTCTGCTCTGCGCCGAACGGTCGCTGCGGCTCGCAGCGGTCAGCCACGTGCGATGACGCCGTCGCGCGCCATCTGTCCGGCACGTGCGTCTCTGACGCGCCGTAACTGCTCCCGGTGACGGCACGCTGCGCGTCGTCCTTGCGCCGCTTTTCCTCCGGTGTCATTTCCAAAGCCATAGGGCTCACCCGGGGTTCGTCAGTGACCCCAAGCGACGCGCGCGTCCCCGTCGCGTCAACAATGAGCCGTGGCGACTTTGGTCGGGCACCGGTGCCCGAACTCGCTGCACTTTTTCCTCGGTCCGCACTATATGACAACTCGTCTGCCCCGACCGGCTCGCTCCCGGAAGCTTCGGCTTCTAATAACTCTAATTGAGCTTTAGCTAATTCTAATCTCGCCTTCGCGAGTCGGTGCTTCCGCGACAAACCTCGGCCGATAGTATTTTCGACTATTGTTAAGTCGTGCTCCCCGCTGTCACGATCGCGGTCTTCATCCGCATCACAAATAATCGGTGGGGCGTGGCGTTCCGATTCCGTGGTCGTTATGCCGGGCGACGACGTAAACACCGCAGACGATGCGTCCGTCGTAGTCACACCCGACTGCTCGACCAACCCGGAAACCGGAGTCACAATTTCTTGCTCACGTTCCCTAGCCGCCATTTTGCGTGTATGAACCATGTACTTACGCGGGAAACTAGACTAACACAAACAACTTCAAGTTAAATTACGGTATACACTGAATCACGTGACACTAAACACTAAAACAAGTCAAAACTATTTGCGGCGCACGCGCGCAAACCAACAAACAAATCCCACGTGGTCGCGTTCCTGTCTAATCCGGCTCGAACTGGACCAGAAACTTGTTACGGACAAGTCAACATGAGCTGGCTCGTCCGTGGAACAATCTCGGCCTTCGCTTGTTAGTGGACTGTATTTGGGTGAGATCGGATCTAGACCTAGGTTTCTGTTTGTTGGCCTGAGCACGTGCACTATTTCTACCTACCGACCGGGATTCGAAACGTAAGAAAACGCCGGTGATAAAACTACACTCGTGGTTTATTTTACACTACACTTATTAACTTAGGTTTACGGTTACTACGATTTTACAAATTAAATAAAGAAGTTGAACAAATATGGAAGTGACGATGAGCGTGAGCAGCGCAGAGCGGGCGCGTCTGTCTTGCGCGAGAGCCGATGAAAAAGAGGACGCGGCGAGCGCTGGGCGCTCCCAACCCAAGCCAAGCTAAACAATGGCGCCCCCACTCACGCGCTGCCCAATGCTGCCGCCTGCCGCCTGGCGGCGCTGCGGGCAAACGGACGATACTTTGCGGCGGTGTAGGAACCACTTTGATCTCGCAATGTCTGTATCGACCGCTTGCACACAGCCGTATCGCAATCCGGCAAATGGCGTCAGTGCGTATTTCACACATAGTTTATGAAAATAATTTCTCCTGCTTTAACAGATACCGAAAATCATGTACAATCAGCATGAAAATTGTAACTTCTTTTATTTTATTTTTTTTTTTTATTTATTTTATAACAAAATCCACAGATCTTAAAGAAAAAAACTTAATTAAACACAGCTTATAAAACTAACACCCAATTACGGATTTACTTTATATAGAAAGGATTAAGTATTAAGAGCAGGTGTGTGTGTGTGTGTGTGTGTGTGTGTGTGTGTGTGTATGTGTGTGTGTGTGTGTGTGTGTGTGTGTGTGTGTGTGTGTGTGTGTGTGTGTGTGTGTGTGTGTGTGTGTGTGTGTGTGTGTGTGTGTGTGTGTGTGTGTGTGTGTGTGTGTGTGTGTGTGTGTGTGTGTGTGTGTGTGTGTGTGTGTGTGTGTGTGTAATGTATAGGAGTGTGTAAGTGTAGTGTATGTGTTGTAGCAATATTAAGAGTCTTTTATAATAATGTTTAAAACAGAACTCCTAAAGTGTGATTTAGACGTATTAAATAAGTCGATTGAGCTAAAATATTTATTAAAACTATTTTTGGTTCGATAGACAATAGAATTGGCAAGGTAATTAGTATGTGTGCGCGGGAGGTGGAACAAAGACGTGTGCCTCGTGCGGGACGAGGGGGCTCGCAGCTGCAGGAACTGTTCCGTGAGTTCGGAGCTGTCTATTGCACTGTGGCAGACATTATGAAGGAATAACATTTCCAGGAGTCTACGTCGGTCTTTAAGCGATAAAATTTTATGAAATGAGCATGATTCTTCATAGTCAACGAATTTATGATGAGCACGGAAGTTTAAATGTTTCAGAAATTTGGATTGAATTTTTTCAATATCTTGTGTATATGTTACATACTGCGGGCTCCATACATTGCAGCAATACTCGAGAATACTCCTGACAAACGCAAAGTAAAGTACCTTGAGGCAACCGATGTCTGAGAACGGTCTACTGATCCTCAAAATAAAGCCTAGACTCTTGTAGGATCTACAGACTATTTCTGACATGTGTGCGTTAAAAGATAATTTATCATCTAGGAGAACTCCCAAGTCTTTAACTTGTTGCGTTTTCCTAATAGGGGTGTTAGAGATCTGATAGGTAAACACAATAGGCTTTTTCTTTCTAGTGAACGACATAAACATACATTTGGAGATATTGATGGTAATTCTATTTTCTGCGTAATAACGATTTAAATTATCTAAATCTTGTTGGAGTTTCATACAATCTAGTGAGTTTTTGATCCTATAGTAAATTTTTGTATCGTCTGCGTACATAAGATAACTAGAAGATGTGAAACAACCACCAACATCATAAAGAAACGCTGCATAGAGTAGAGGAGCTAAGATCGATCCCTGTGGAACGCCTGAGGGGATGTCCACAAAATCAGACCGGTGTCCACCCACAACTACAGCCTGGCAGCGATTACGGAGATAGGACTCAGTCCATCTTAAGAGATCACCACAGATACCTAGTGCATGCAGCTTGCGGAGCAAGATATCATGATCCACGCGATCAAAGGCCTTTTCAAAATCCGTGTAAATGACATCAACCTGCGACCCACCATCCATGCCACGCAGTACATCATTGGTGAAAATTGCAAGGTTTGTGTTTGTGGAGCGACCTTTAATAAAGCCGTGTTGTTGGTGAGGAATATTGGGATAAATAAATGGATACAGATGATAATGTGCTACTTTCTCCATTAATTTGCCTAAAGTATTCAATATCGAAATTGGACGATAATTTTCGACAGCTGTCTTCATGCCTTTCTTATGAATGGGTACAATGTATGCAGTTTTCCATATTTTAGGGAAAAAACCTTCACGGAAACAACGATCGAATATACACGCAATTGGTACCGCGAGGGAGTCAGAGCAATTAACGTAAAAAATTGGTGGAATAGCATCAGTACCGGCGCCTTTGCTCGGGTCAACATTTTTTAACAGGTTTTTTACGAGATCTACCTTTACGTGTACAGTATGTAAGGTGTCAGTCGTTAACGTATTCCCGAGCTGGTAGCAATAGCACTAGTTGAAGGTCTGCTAAAATTCTTACAGAAAAATTCGTTAAAAGCTAAGCAAATTTCTTTTTCATTGTTTAGGTTTTTGTGATTGTAAAACATTAGTTTAGGGTAGTTAGTAAAGCGCTTTCTTTTTGATTTAACATAACTCCAGAAAAGTTTGGGGCATAACTTTATTTTATTTTCAGATAATGTAATATAAGATTTGTAGCAGGTATTTTCTAAAAGTTTTACTTTTGCTCGTAAATCAGAGAACGTTTGATATTCCAATTTATTATTGTATTGTTTCCAATTGGAATGAGCTGTGGCTTTTTCTTTAATTAACTTTATTAGTTCTCGACTATACCAAACTGGATATACATGGGTATTAGATATAGTTATCTGCGGAACATGTTGTTCTATAGCTTTGTTGAGAGTAGCGTACAAATTATTTACAGCTTCATCTACGTCACAGGCCAAAAGCAAATCCTGCCAGTCGATACTGTCAAAAAAGCTATTAATAGCCACGTAGTCTGCTTTCCGAAAAAGTAGTTTCTTATGGGGCACTTTTCTCAAAGGTGGTATCATTATGTCGGTTGCGTCCATGACGAATGTAGGATGATGCACATCCTCTGTAACCAGTGAGAAATCAGATTTTTGTAATCCTAAAGAGAAGTTTGCAAACACTAAATCAAGGGTATTTTGGTGCGAATTTACTATAGTGTTATACTGGTTGAGCCCCGCATATGAGGTTTGATTTACTAATAAAGATGCACAATTTTGGATTTCAATAGAGCCTTTTTTTAAAAATATAGGATCACCTGACGACCACTCAATGCAAGGCAAATTAAAATCGCCTACTAAAATAATTTTATCACCGGGGTGAGTATCTAAAATATTAGAAAGAACATCTAGCAGTATATTAATGCGCTTAGGTATCAACCTATCAGGAGGCAGGTAAACGACACCGACATGAAGGTTGCCGCGTGAGCTCGGGGCAGCGGCAGCGGCAGGTAAAGAGTCGGACGTGCTCACGGTAAGCGCATGCCGCGGCACAGTCGCCCACACGCACTCGAGCCCGTCACGCTGCCACTCCGGTCGCGCACGCGCACTCAGGCGCGCGGCGCTCATTATCATAACGCCACCACCAAGCGAACCACGGTCGCGGCGGAACACATCGTATCTGTCGCTGCACAGCTCGGCGTCCAGGATACCGTCGCACAACCACGTTTCTGTGACGAGGATTATGTCCACATCGCAGATCAGCGTACTATTATGGAAATCATTCGTCTTTGTTCTTAGCCCGCGCACATTTTGACACAGCAGTTTCAAGCTACTTGGCGAAGCCATTGTAAAGAAGTTGAAAAGTGAACCATATATCTATCGAACAAAATATGATAAGGTGCAAGTGAAAAGTGCTCAGATTTTTAATGTGGCGCTCATGTACTATAACGCAGTCCTGTGCTATTAAATATTGACGATTAAAATTTTTGCTGTAAGTACTAAAATAGAATGTTATTAGAAAGATAGGGTTAAAGGCACATGGTCACAATCGCCTTTATCAGAAGGTTCCATATCGATTATTATACTGTGAAGGTAGGCGTGGGTATATCGGGCGAGGAGAATACCAAACTAAACTTCCAAAATATAAACGTTCTAATCAACGAAATATTACAATGGTTAGATAGAGGGTATTCTAATTAGATTTAACGCAAAGACACTCCACCGAACACGTAATGCGCTTGCGAGATATTAACGGATTGCCTCTCCAAAATGTAATGGCACTGACGGCAACCGAATGATTCGCTCTTCACGCACACTAGCACCCGGGGTTGTGTCAGTGTCAAGAAACCGTCAGCTGTCACTACTGTCAGCTACGACGTTCCTTGCCACTCGAAAATAATAAAAGCGCCGTCACGGCCGGACTGACGTTCGCACGTCCTCGTGCGTCTGCTTACGCCCCACCCTGGTTCTCCAGTTAATCTGCAAAGACAAAACACAGCTGGAAGACTCAACATTTACGCTCGTTCATCGCTGACACATTATTATCACTTTATCACTCGCAAACACTATCTCAAAATCAATTTTGTCAGTCAACTCGTGAAACGTTATCTCAATTCTCAACATCAGTGCAACACATCATAACGTCACGTCAACACGAACTGAACTGGACACCTCACAGAGTCCCTCGCTTCAGTCACAAAACCAATTCTCAATATCAGTCCAACACATCACGTATCGTCACGTCAACTCAAACTGGACCGGACAACTCACATGTCCCTACAGTCACCAGCACAGTGGCTTGATCCGGAACGTCGACCCTTATAGGCGGGACGAGCTCCTGTAGACCATCCACTGGCGACACACGAAGCAATACAGACTGGACCGGACAACTCACATGTCCCTACAGTCACCAGCACAGTGGCTTGATCCGGAACGACGACCCTTATAGGCGGGACGAGCTCCTGTAGACCATCCACTGGCGACACACGAAGCAGTACACACTGGACCGGACAGCTCGCAGCGTCCCTTCAGTAACAAACCAGCCCAGTGAACTGATCCGGAACCTCAACCCGCATAGGCCAGCTCCTTAGACCATTCACTTGCTGCACAAGAAGTCAGTCATCAGTCATAGCTCACAAGTACTGTAGTCTGATTTAGGACGTAAGCCCACATGAGCCAGTCCCCCGATCAGATATCGTACCATGTGTTAGTTAATAATCACAGTCATAGTCATAGTTGCTCATAAGCTTTCTGTTGTAAATCACACGTTAAAAGTCAAGGTAAGGTGTCAAAATTGATACGAACACGAGATTTACACACACACACACAAACTAGATAGATAAGCCTTCAATTTACAATTTACTCTTCATCAAAGTTAGAAGCAGCGGCTTAAGAGCTAGCGGTCAATCTGCACGAACTAAATACCGAGACTGTATCACTCTCATTCTCAGCTGATACCCCATCATCATCATCATCATCATTCTCCTGATTGTGGACCGCCGTCTCGGCCTACTCTGCTCTATCAATTAAGGTACTAAGTAGCTGCCACAACTAATCCGCGTACTACACGCAAAATTTGCAAATGCAATTAGATCTATCGATGTCTCTTACTAGTCTAAAGCGCAAATAATTTTAAATGTAACTTTGAATTTTGTCTGTACTTTGGTTTGGTTACGTTCGCTACATATAACAACGAAATCACCTAGTAAAAATGGCTTTACATGTAATTGCCTTGTCACGATTGAGACGCCTTGCGTTCGATTTAGCTGTCTTTAAGACAACTTCAGTTGCGTATTTTTTTGGATGGTAGTCTAATTTAATTGAGACCTAGGTTCTGAGGTAGGTATATATTGCTACAGCCTGCAATCTTATTTTCTGTTTATACGCAACAGGTTAGAACTTGACCATTATCTCGCATGATCTTTAGCGATGATATGATCGAAGATGGGCGAATATGCTATGATTTGAACTGGCTTTCAAGTGCAGCAGCAGGAACACACCGGTAGGTAGTTGGTAATAGATTTTCAACTTTAGGGGTATAGCTAGCCAGGCCAACACTAGAAAATGCACTACCTACTACAGCTATGGTCAAATCACGACCGATATCTTAAGCTAAGTATAGGATTCAGACCATCGACTCCTTCCCTACTGGGTCACCATGCATTCAAAAAATGATTGATTTATTTTTAATAAATGTGCCCTTCTTCACGTTATACGAAAAACTAGCATCAGAGGGTGCTTTTAGCGTTCAGTCCAGGCATGGTTTGGTATTCTTTGATTTATACCGGAGTAAGTCAAACACGGCGTTCATATATCGATGTTCATATACCTACGCTAAGGCAACACGTCTCGTAGTATACCATCGATGAATAACTCGCCATATTTTTTGTAATATTTTAATCTAAGCAATTTCATGTTAATCTTGTAAGAGTTGTAGTAAGCAATCAAATGTAAGTCCTAGGCCGACCAGGTTTTTTTTTGTGAATTGAAGAATGCGCATGGCTATAAACTCGTACACGGAGTTACCTATAGCACCCTGTATACACTAATTCATGTCGACATGTTGCTGTCAAAGTAACCATGGCCTTGCAACACGTGCAGATTACAAAGCGTTTCACGCTCACGCGCGGTTCGCTGAAAATCCATCAAATATCCACGGAACAGACAACAACAGCAACAGGGCCAGATCTTGCTATCTCTTTCACTCCCCTGAAACCCTGCCTAGGTTCAAAGCGACCTCTGCCCTGCTTTACTCTACCAAACAAATCACTTGCGCACCGCCGCATGTTCACCGCGGCTTCTGCACCGAACATGCAGCTACAAGACGTGAGCGAACTATAACTGTGAAACTATTTTTTTGAGTCGAGGTCGTTGAAATGTCTGCCGTGTGCGAGTCTCTTCCACACCCTCGAATACCACGATTAGCGCGCGGACTAGACTTCTAAGCACCACGACGCCAAGCAGTACAACATGCGTCAAGCGGTGAATAACGGTGATAGTGGCTTCTCCGTGGTCCATGATTGATGTATATCCATCAATAATGCTGGACCATGTACCTATCATGACTGTATAAACTGTCTAATGACGTTTTCAACAAGGTGGCTTTGGTTCTATTTTTCGCTATTTCACAGATAAGTAGTTGGCACTTGGTAGATCTGTAGGTGCTAGATTCTTTGCTTAGGTACATAGAATTTAATTTGACTATTATGGACCTGCACCGGCACGTTATTTTCTAAGAGCATCCCTATATACCTGTAATCACCAATGGTCAGTATTAACTATCACATACGAATTGAAACTAATAGTACCTTGCACTTTAGACTTGCGCTGTATACATTGATAACAATATGTGAAACACATTTCACGTCACCTTTACCTAAAGGTATACTTAGTTACTCTTAAAGTACCCGGAAACTTCTTGGCAAAACTACAAGCCACTAACAAACAAGCAGATTCACTGTCAAACAAGAAGGAAACGAGCTCACCAGATGACATATCAGACAACATCTTCTTTGGCTGTCGCTGGTCCGCCGCCTCCTTTTCGGCCGGGACACGCCGGCGGCGCCGCCCGAAGCACGTCCAGGTTGTCCATACAAGAAGCAGGTGATCTTCGCTGTACTTCGCTCAGCGCGTTGTTTGCAGCAGCAGGCTCCTCTTGTCGCTTGCGGCGTTACACCGCTGTATGTCCTTGGTTTGGATCTCATCTCGGCGGCCCTCATCAATGCGGATTTATTACACTCCTCGCAACCGACGGCACGTTCCCAATGATAATGTCTTCGGCCAATTCGAATGCTAATTTGTGGTGCCGAGGCTGCTAATAATCTTGATAGCAGTAATCTTCATAGCAGTGCTTCATAGTATAGCAGCGCTTCATAGTATAGCTTCATAGTAGTAACAGTAATTTCTGATAAATTTGGGTCTGATGATGCTGCGGGCGCTTTCTTGTTGCAGGTATCCTCCTCTCTGGACTTTGCCCTTCGGATCCCACTTCTGATAAAGGCACATGGTCACAATCGCCTTTATCAGAAGGTTCCATATCGATTATTATACTGTGAAGGTAGGCGTGGGTATATCGGGCGAGGAGAATACCAAACTAAACTTCCAAAATATAAACGTTCTAATCAACGAAATATTACAATGGTTAGATAGAGGGTATTCTAATTAGATTTAACGCAAAGACACTCCACCGAACACGTAATGCGCTTGCGAGATATTAACGGATTGCCTCTCCAAAATGTAATGGCACTGACGGCAACCGAATGATTCGCTCTTCACGCACACTAGCACCCGGGGTTGTGTCAGTGTCAAGAAACCGTCAGCTGTCACTACTGTCAGCTACGACGTTCCTTGCCACTCGAAAATAATAAAAGCGCCGTCAGGGTTATTAAAGTGTTGTGGTAAAAACATATTGTGAAGGTAATAGACTGTTATTATATGAAGTTGTAATGTATGGTAACGAGATGTTAAATGATTATAGATTATGTATAGTGTGACTAGTGTAATGATTGAGGTTATGTAAAGTGTAAATATTGTTATTGTAATATAATTAAATGTTTGTGTCGTTATGTAGTTATGTAGTAAATGATTATAGAAATAATTACAATGTACTTTGTGATAGGGTTTTACAATAAAGATGTTACTTATGCTATATAGTAGTATTGTTATTTTATTTTTTCCAAATCCGACAAACTTATTATCGGGATGGGAGGTGAAGTGTCCGTTTTGCGAATGAAAATACGGCAGTTTTTTGTCCAAACGTGTTTGTAGTTATACTCGGATGCTTTTGTCTTACATGATTTTAACAGCTGTTTGTTGTCTTTTGTCAAGTGTTCGTTGACAAAGATCTTTTTGACTTCGCCTCCCATTCCGAGCAGCTTAGACGTTATATTACGATGCTTTCGTGCAGCAGCGACGACGACGGCTTCTTTATTCCAATTGATCCTGCTGTTTCTCATAAGGATCAAAAGTCTCTTTCCGTTAGTTATATACTAATGGTTCTACACTTACTACGCTGTCCAAAATATATACCCTGTGTTATGTTGTATATAAGACATATTCTCATACACCTTTGATCATATTGATACTAACAGTTATAAGACCCCTATAAGTTAAACGGTACACCTACTTATATGCTCTTTGAGGCTATAAAAATGAGTACTTATACCTAACTCGAGTCGTCGTGACACAGGACTAGTCATTTTTGTGTGTGAACCACTATAGAAATATACGCAGTTTAATTTCTCAGTTAAGAATAAGTAGATGATTTATAAAAAACATCGATAAGTAAACATAACCTATAAACTAAAACTATTTCTCTCAAGAATTATCATCAACGTAGTCTGTGTCAAAGAGAATATTTATGGTCTGTGTTATAAGGATGTCCGCGTTTTTTCTTTCGAATTCTTAATTTTCCTAATTTGTTTTTTCCGCATTTTTATGTTTGTAAATTCTTATTTTTTCAAAGTGCGTAGCGTTAAATGATAAAAATGGAACTCTTTGGTACCGTTATATTCTGTATGCTTTGACGAGGTTTTAAAAGGACTTTTTGAAGGGCACTAACCCGCAATCTCCAAAAAGGTTTATGTCAAGGTCGTCCCCGTGGCAACGTGACAGAGTTTACGACCGGAACCTGCGGATGTTAGCCGTCGCCATGGCTACCGGTACTTGTTAACAACTGGAAATAAATACGGCAGTGAATCGAACAACACGAACAACTAAGTGTAGGGCACAGGACAGTGACTCGGATTCATGATTACAGACAGTAACGTCCAGCCGACTAGATCGGTAGATAATGACCTGCGGCGCGATCGACGCGGGTTCCATTTTCGAATGTGTGTCGTCGCGGGTGACGGCTGACAGGACGCGTCACTGCGTGGCTCGCCGCGGACGGTGAGCGTGTGAGGTGTGAGGTGGTGGTGAGGTGTGAGCGTCCCGGTGCATGTGCTGCGTGCTGCTGGCGCTGCTGGAGCGCTGCTTCCTGGCCGCCGCGCGCCGCCTGCGCCGCCATGAGCGTGTCGGTGCGCTCGGTGCTCCTCGAAGGCCCGCAGCAGAAACCCAAGGGCCCGTATACGTATGCTAGCACGCCGCGGGCCCTCTACAACAATTCTAAACTCAAGAAGGAACCCTCATGGTGAGTGCATTTACAGCGGATCTGTTTGTGGAAGGCGTAGAAGTCCCGCGGAACACAAGCGACAATTTGTCATAAGTCATGTCTGCACGGAGCGAGACCAGTGGGAGCGCTAGGAATAAAAGAGGGGAGTGAGAAGTAGATGTTCATGGTATCTTATAAAGTAAATAACGAAGCCCTTGTTTAAAATAACAATTAAATATGTTATTTCATATCTTTCTTTGTTCCTTTAGTTACGAATGATATTTTGAGTGATGAGATGCTATTTCCTCTACTTACCGTGGTGCTACGAGATTGCTCGGTAGCTTACATCAAGTTTACCCTTGGAATTACGTGCAAGACTAAGGTCGGGAGGTGTAAGCCATTACCGAGCTAGCTATAGAATGCTCCAGTACAACACGACGTAGCTGTCCGTGTACTGCGACGAATAAAAGGATCATTCAAATGTTGCAAATCTTTTACAGACAAAATCATTGTGCATCTAAATGAAAAATAACGTCTCGAGTGTTAACAGCATGTTATATGTAATTGAGGGTAAAAAACGATCATTCGGGGTCAACACAGAGGTGTTGTCCCTATGTGTGTGTACACTGAACGTGTATGGGCTATAAAGATATATACCACGCAGGTAAAGCCGTGGGCAGAAGTTAGTTAAAAATATACGAATCAAAGATATCCCGTCATGAACTTGTCCTGTATTGTGTACAGTAACAAATTAAATTTGAATTTTTACATCTTCGTGTAGCAAATAAAACTCACAAACGAGCGAGGTTCTGTCGGCCAGATGCGTCATCTCATGTCAAATAATAGCAAATAAAGCAAATAAACGGAATATTACTTTATTTTACGTAAGCTCACAGCACGTCATAAAATTCCTAACCGACCACCCAGGTGGGGGTGATTTGATTGGTCCGTTAGGAATAAACGGTAATGCCCATCAAAAAGTTTTGCCCAACTATAAGGGAACGGTACGCATCAAGACAAGAAAAATATTTTCATTTCGCTCCATAAAATGTTGCAAAACTTTAAAGTACAACAAGTAGGTATTATTTATTTTAAATAAATAAATAAATTTCAAATTTGAAAACAAGGCGATTGTGATAAAAGTTACATAATAAAACACTGCTGCCCTCGCCAGTGTCCACGGGACGATGTAAGGATTCTAACGATAACATACATCCAAATTTGTACAGGTATTTAAAAGTTATGATGGAATAAAGAAACTCACATTCATACATGAACTAAAAAATTACACTCCTTTTTTGTGCAGTCATGTAATGAATATGAGGCAAATAAAGAAATGAGGCGACTTAGTGGATACATAACATTTGTAATAGCTTCGATGATTTAGTTTCTCACACGAAAGCTTTATGGAGGCGTCGTGTAACGCGGACCTTGAACCGGCCGCGGCGCTGCACAGTGGTTCCGTTAACGTCTTTTTAATCATACTTAACTAAATCAGTGAAAAATCATTCACAAGATTGAAAGACTAAACAATAAACGTAGTTTATAAACATTGCAAATTAAATATGTATTGTGGCAATAAATTAATTTTTTATTTTATTTATTTAAATAAAAGCTGGTAAAATATTATTATATGTAGTTTTAAAGAAAGTAAAAACACACCCTTCCACTTCCGGGCTCCTGGCTTGTCCATCATCAGAATCTCGACAACAAGTGCAATGTATTGGAGTCGTCAAAACGAATCATAATATGAACCCAACCTCGAAAGGTTTACTTGTAGCCGCTGAACAGTTCCACTATCCACCTCCTGGCTCTATCACTAGATCAGCTCCATGATACCAAATTATTGTATTGTCATCCAAACTACATAAACATACAAAGTTTCAGTTCGATACGACAATTAGAAGTAGGTTAAAATTGACTTGCAATATTCCATTACTTAGCTAATTAAAGTGTGTTAAAAACGCCCTACCACTCTTTCTGTCTCCCTTCTGCCTGTGTTCCATGACACCACTAAATATCATACCTAATTGAAGACTACATCGAAATTATTGCAGACATTCGAAACTGAAGCCTACGGTTCGGTGGCAGCGTGTACTACCACCGAGCCATCATCGCTTCAAAATCTAACTGTGCAATCGGTTTCGCTCTATGAAACATATTTTTTCATATAATGTATGCTTTTTGTTTATTTAAACAAAAACGACACTTGTTTATTTTTGTGATCTTGTTGATTTTTGAAAGATTTTGTATTTAAGACAAGATAAAAGAGACATAAAAGAAATTAATGTCTGCATACGCCATATTAACAAGTAGGTACCCAAGTCCACCGAGTTTGCATACGAAACCTTTATGTCCGGCGATGTACTCACGCCGGCACTGGTCCCTGCTGCCAACGCAACGCTCGCGTGCCGCCGGCCCGGCGCTTGACCCCGCCCGCCTCACCGACCCGCTCGTTAACAGTGAGTCGATGACTTCTAGACGCTTAACTAATAATTACCTCGTGTGAAGGTTAAACAAAGCCAAGGGTCGTGATTAGACAATTTGCCTTGAAAGTTTCTCTCTTCTTATTAAAAACAATTTAATTATGTACCCAAAACAATTATACTTTATCCTTTATCCAGTTATACTATAAACCGTTGCTACGCAGCTACGGTTGCTACGTCGCCGACCACGCGCCGGTTAGACTTCAACGAGATTTAGAAGTCCACAAAATGTATAATAATTTAAAAAGTACATCAACAGAACTGTCTACATAAGTTAACATTGGCAGGTACCCGAGTCTCATCCAACAGTAAATGTAATTATCTCATGAAAAATTAATTCAATTGATTTTGTTGTTTTTATCCCAATCCATTAATCATTGTAGGTTTTAAATTCAAATTCAATATCTCTTTTAGTTATTAGTGATGCCAGGTTCGTGTAGAGAAACGTAAATTCGACGATATGGTCGTCGAGTTTTACAAGTTTTTGTACTGACAATCGTAGGACTACTATTTACACACTTGATTGTTAAGTTTGTTTCACCGTATTCAGTCCTACTACTCAGTTCCTAGCGAAGGTTTTTTAAATGATCCCGTTGTTAGGGCGCTAGGTCATTCTTTACCGCAACATTGGAGGGAAATTTCTTGTTGTTCCTCAAGACATTTACTGTCGACTATTTGTGTGAAAAAATTACTTTGAGTGTGCGCTTAGGCTTGCTTCCCGCTTGCATAGACTTCCCGAGGCGGATGACGTCAGTGGGTGGCTTAGTTTCCGGAATGACCGACAGTCCCGCTGGACTTGGGTTTTGTCGTGCTGAATTCGTAACTCCTTATCTCGAGCATCATCACAGGTCACACGTTGACACTCACTTACGCCAAACATGATAATATTTGTGTTGCGCTTTTTCCTCTTCGCTAATTCGGCGAGAATACCCTCCATGTTGGTGCTCTGGTTCTGCTTGGCTTGGAGTTTCTCAACTCGATTTTGAGTTGGGTTACCTTGTCTCTAAGTGCCGGTAACTGACGCACACCTAGTTCACAGTCAGGACACAAATATTTCAGAGAAGAAGCCTGCAATACTATCACTCTTAACTCCGTCGCAAGCAACCCATACACTTCACACATATTTGCCTTCCACATCGATAACAGTTGATTTTTGGGTTTTTCTCATCAATTTTAGATATGACCTTTTCACATTTCATACAAATAGCCATTCTATAGATAATCGGTGAGAGGTTAGTCGAGATTTTAAAATTTGACACAACTACTTACTGTTATAATTACGAAAGTTGCTGCGAGATAGCACTTTTACTGTCGTATGGGCCCTAGATCAACTAAGGCACACAAAACTCAGTCCCGAACATGTTTCTTGTGCATAGATGCACAGGCAGAAGTTGAAAAGTGTGGTTGTACTTTTATCAATGCTAATAAAGTATGTAAGTAAAAGTGGTACGATTCCCGGCCCGCGGTCCTTAAAGTGGCCGCGCTATCAGATCGAGACGGGCGGCCGGCGCTAGATAAGCCATCGCGCTGCACGCCGCTCCACCGCGCGCCCTGCCGCCGCACCCTGCCACCGCGAGACCTGCCGCCGCACCCTGCCGCCGCGCGACCTGCCGCTGCACCCTGCTGCCGCCCGGGCCTCGTGCCGCCACCACACTAGGTACCACTGACATGGTAGTGGTTGCTGTAGTATCACTGCTACTATACTGCAGCCATTAACAATATTTTACCAGGTAACTCTTCTGCGCGTGCCGGTCTGGGCATGCAATATTGTATTTCAGTTTGATGTTGACACGTAACCGTTTTTCTTTCACCGCACGTAACACTCCGTCCCGGCCCTAGGCACGCCTTCCTGGGTCCTGTCCCACTCGGCTGGCCACCGGGAGGGAGGCTAGGTCCTTACGAAACGAGGAAAAGCGAACCTGGGCAAGAAGCGGGTCATTATGGCAGTGTCGTCAGCACAACTTGCGATGGTTTTATTTTCTAGTTCTGGTATATCACATATATATAGTAGGTACGGGACCGGATCCAGTACATTTCCTTGTGGTACACCAGCTTTTATTTCTTTCAGTTCTGAAAAAACATCTTCTTGTCTTTGTCTAAATACTCTATTTGATATAAGACTTAAGGATATCTGCAAAATATTTTAGTAACAACTTTCTGAGCTTCAATATGAGGCCTCTATGCCACACCTTAACAAAAGCTTGGGCCACGTCAAGAAGTAAGGTGGAACATACTTTTTTATCGTCAAGAGTAGTTTCTATACCCCTGTGATTCTGTGCACTTGATCCATAGTGGAGTACTTTTGTCGAAATCCAAATTGGTGCTCTGGCATAAGATTGGTGGTGTAGTCTGTAGGCAATTAATACAATGTAGTACTTAAATAGTTTGCATATCAGATTTTAAATATATTTCATAAAACAAAACTGGTAATAGCTGCTAAAGGAGCATCGACCTTAACCTTGTGTGACCGCGGGGAGGAGTGAGGGTGGTCAGCGAGGGTCGCGGGGAAGGGGGTTGCCATGGCACCGCGCGCCTCAACTTCCGGTTGGGTCCTCACAAGATGTAAGCACACCTATAATAGTACACAATTATGTGGGTATGTACCTATAACTTCAGAGAGCTTTACCTGAGCGCAGACTGATCGGTTTTATTTGGCGATTAGCATCCTTTTTTACGTATCTTTATTTTTGTATCACAATTTGCAGAATTTGGCTTTGTTAAAAATTAAATTTATTAGTAAACTGTGCAGTTTATTTCTTAACGTGCTAACGTACTTTGCCAGACATCGATGATAGATAATTTGTCATTTGTTGAAACTTGTAATAAACTTGTAGTAAACTTGTAAAATTTTCTTAGTAAAGCAATAAATATGTTGACACTTCTTTATCTTAAATTTATTTTGCACATATGAAAGGAGAAAATAATATTATAACGATATCAAATCATAATAATATAATAAAGAAACATTTGTACGACAGCAGAGCAAAAAGCATACTTGCATGTCGTTGGCCAGGGTCGGTTGACATTACTCTCTGAGTTTGATGTCTACAATATGACTGCCTCAAATATGACTGCCTCAAATGGGCGTATCATCTCGCTTTACAGCACTTTGCGGCACACGACGTATCGACATTGCAGCTCTATACTTAGTCATGTGTCTATACGTTATATGTACTACCGTAAGACTTGACTCAAGCACGCAAACTGACAAAACAGACCTTGGTGTCTCACAACAAGGCCTGCGCGGTACGTAGTATTTTTTATTTTTATTGTTTTGTTTTTGTAATTCGATATGTGTCTGCCATAACTGTTACTTGAATGTGTTTAACAAGTGTAAGTGTGTAGTGGCGTGCAGGCCGATCTTATTATAAAAATAAATAAATTATATAAGTCATCATCATTATCATCATCAGCCGGAAGACGTCCACTGCTGAACATAGGCCTCCTCCATAGAACGACACTTGGATCGGCTACTCGCCTCTTGCATCCAACGGTTCCCCGCGGTTTTGACAAGGTCGTCGGTCCACCCAATTATAAAAGTAGTTAAACTTAAAAAGCAAAACCTTATCTGAATACAAAATTCGTAAAAACTGTAATTGAGAAAAAAAATGTATATTATAACCAAGAGTGGCTCACATTATTATTTGCCGGCAGTCACCCGTGCCGCGAGCCAGCGCCCCCGGCGAGTGCCGCACTAACAATACCGTTACATATTACGAAAACAAAAACGCCAGCTTTGATTATGGTTAAAGAGGGCAATTTTCACTTGAATACATTTTTAGCAACCATTTTCGTAGATTTACGATAAGGCCGCTGCGTGAGACCTTGAGGGTCACTTTTTAAACGTCTTACGTCACTTGATATTTTAGCCTTAGTATAGAAATTATATTTGTCCTTAAACGTACATTCCTTTATTATTACTTGCATACTGTAAAGACATGAAGGGCGAACACAAGGCGGCATGCCAGCACGTGACAGCGTGGCTTTATTAACTACGGTTATCGCTGCGATGGTAGACTCGATAACGCTTATTGAAAATTTCATTCGAAAGCCAAGTGCATATATATTAGCTTTATAATTTCTCTCTTAAAATCAATATCTTGCTTCATTTGATTGACATTGATATCTAGTGTCCGTAGAGCACGTAGCTCGTAGTACGAATATTGAATAACTTGTAGCAGTTCCGCTCGTAGTAGCTGTAACGGCCGTAGCATTCTATGGGTGGTGTAAGGGCGTAGCAGCGGACATCCTAGCCGTGCAAAGCTATTTATGCAATCGAATGATTCAACCCTTACTAATAAAATTATTGTTAACAAAGTGATAACTGAAATTAGTCGACCATTAAATAAATTAACTAAGTAAATTAAAGTATAAGATCTTGTACGTAACTGTAGCCTTAGCCGCATGAAGGTTAACTCGGCAGGAAGCTAGGTCAGCGTGCGAGGGTGCCGCCGGAGACGCGTGCCCGCTCTCACGACACTGACACGAGCTCTGTGTACTGCTAATCGTATTGAGTGAGAGTCTTCGAGTGCATTTTATAGAACGACTAACATCCAGTGCAATTCGGTGGAAGGCTGTGCAGAGCATTTCTTATTTATAAAAATATCGCAACATTTTTATTGAACGTAACAAAACGGGTATTCAACAACTATTTGCCATCGGCCAGATACTCTAAGTCGAAAATCCATTGATTAGGAAAAATGAAAACCGCAACTAGGTACATAAAGAGCAAGTCGCCCGAACTCTGCTTCCGAAAAGTTCTGCCGAAAAGTTGCATATTGCTACAAAACTTCAAATTTTGCGACAGTCAGATCAACTAGGGCATAATTTGGCTTTATTCAGATTTAAAACGTTAAAACATATGACGTGAAAATATTAAAAACTGTCATTTAAAAGTGATGATAATCTTTATGAGGAGACTAAAACTTCCAAAAGTTTGACGAACCATTCCTCTGGACGGTGTTTACCCTCTTTTTGCCGGCCACTTGGAGCGCTTGCGCGATAATATAGTATGCCGCATTAGCCGACTCCGATGAAGAAACGATGTATGCGCCGGTCATCGGACAGGTGGTTAGGGCTTATTGGAAGGAAAGCGGCACGACGGTGGCGGCTGACCACCGGCCGGCGGCTCGCGGCCAGTGTCTGCCCGACCGTCGGCGCCGCCGCCGCCCGCCCCGCGCCCTCGCCGCTCGCTCTGCACGCGCTCCAATCAAATAAACTGCACTCGACTTGCGCCGCGGTGGAACTCGGCGAGCGGCGCCGACCGCGATGTGCCACCGCGATGCCGCCGGTCCAGATCCCTACCGAGGACTCGAGCGCGTTTACCATACTCAGCCATGAGGACGAGAAGAACGAGGGCACGCTCCTGCCGCTGCCGCGAAACGTGAACGTCGTAAAGCCTCTGCAGCACGATGACGAGCTCCCCAGCGCCGCCGAGGAGCTGATACAGAGCGCGGCGCCACCACCGCCTGGGCCCGTCCCACCAGCACCCAATACCATTTTCGATCCCAAGTTCTCTCGGGCGCTCGATTTCAAGCTACGGAGACTGAAAGACAAGGAAGTCCTGCAGGCGAACCTCCGGCGGCCGACGCGCTACAAACCGCGGCGCGGCGCGCTCGCCGCCTCCAACCCCAACATCAGCGGCCGCGAGCCGGGCGCGCCGGCCGCGCCGGGCCGGGCCATGAGCCGGTCGCACCCGCGGATCGACACTGCGGGCGGAGACGAGCGAGAGAGCGGGACGTCGCCGGCGCGGCGCGGCCGCGCGCGGCAGCCGCCGGACCCGGACAAGCCGCGGTTCGTGACGACCGTGAAGGCGGGCCGGTTCCTGCTGCCGCCGCCCGACATCGCTTGCCTGCTGGGCCTGGAGACGTTGTACCCGCCGCAGGAGCGCGACAGGATCGTGTACTCTTACGCCAGCAAACCTAAAGCGGTGGCGCCGCGCGCTAAGAGATCGTTGAGCAAGAAGGAGGAGAGCGGTGGAATGCTCAACGGAGCCGGCGGCGGCGCAGCGCCGGGCGCGCTGTTCGGCGGCGTGCGCGCGCTGGCGGCCGGCGTGCTCGGCCTGGCGCGCCTGCTGGACGAGCCCCGCGCGTACGTCTCAAACCACTCGCTGTTTGCTAAACATAACATGCACTCGTGCTCGCAGTTCAACATGAACTGTTCGATCTGATTCAACCATCACAATACGTTCATAAACATATCGCCGGCGCTATCTCCAGCCCTAGTGGCTGATACGATACCTGGCTTATTTGCGTCGAGTGTCGCGACGCCACCCTTCTGACACACTTTACGCTTTGCTCATACAACTACTTGTGTTCCGTCGATCTGCCGTTATTGACTTGGTTAGAATCCATTTAGTAGTCTATAACAGTAGACTCGTAATAATGGCCCGTATAGCGGTCACGTGGCCGCCGTACATTTATATCGTATGGGGTGTCCGGTGGCCCAGTTCCGGTGCGCCGCCTCCCGAGGTCAACTACACTTCCGGCTGATCCGAGCGTTCTTATCTTATCTCCACCGAAAGTCGGCCCATTTGCATACCAAAAGGTTTTCCGTTTCAAGTAATCAGAAAGGATTCTTGCTGAATAAATAATCATTGCGAAATTAAAAAAGCAAAAATTTTCGACTGTAGCACGCAATCTTACAAAAATCTGTGTAAATCCAGTTCCTTTCGACGATGGACTATATTATGAATTCATGGCACTGTATAAAGTTATTTAAAATATCTGACGTCACAAATGTTACATTTAGCTTGATAATGCCATTTGCACAATATGCCATAATGACGAATAGCAACGACTTATACCGACTTATAAAAATAAAAGCCTCAGTGTACTCTTTATTTAATTTAATTAAAACGGCATATGTAAGCCAATTACATTAATTAAAAAATTGACAATAGTAAAAACTAAATAAAATTAAAATAACATCAAAAATGAAATATAAAATTTAAAGAAAATAATATACCTACTTAATGTTTGTATGGGCTAAATAGGTTAAGGTTTAAAGACATTTATTCTCAAAAAAGACATTACATATCACTTGCTTGAGAACAATTCCAAACATTAATAAAATTATCACAACATCGTCGCGTCCAGTAGATTATACCTACCCAGTACCCACCCAACGTATTCATTTCCTTATGAGACTGTGATCTGCTATTAGGTGTTGAGCAAGTTGTTTTTTAAATACGTTGAATGAGGTTACATTTTTTTATTTATTTATTTATTTAACATGGGAAACGAACAGCTTAAATCTAGGGATTATAGTAATATGACTGATAGGTACAAAAAAGCCTTAGTTTCCGCTTATAGAATTACAGTGTTTACAATACTAAGAAAAATAAAAATTAAAAAAAACCAACTAACATAATTACATCTAGTGCATTCAAACAATTTTTGAATTTAAAACAATTTAATTTAATTTTTTGTATTAGCCCACAACAATCCACTATGTATCCGACTAGTTAAATCTTTATGCGTGAGGGTATCTTATTATATAGTTGTGCTCCTTCAAATGTTCATATTTTTTTGCCTTAGTTAGTTCTAGCTTTTGGTAAGGCTAAAAAACTATCCCGTCGGGTGCCTTTATTAACTTTTTTTTTTTTTACTGTAGAACATTTGTATTATCTATAGGCCTACTTGGGCTTGTAGATTATCCAACTGTTTTTGTAGCTAGTTAGGTTAGATGTAGTGTTTATTCATATATTAGCTAGTTAAAATAAATTAAATTAGTTTACATAATTATACACCCCTTTCAAAATAACACAAACACTGACAATATTTTCGACCATCCATCCGCAAACAAATCACAGTCTGGATTGGTGGCCAGGAGAGCGTTGAGGGCAGAGAGGGTACGCGCCTACGCGGTATGGGAGACTTCTTCCGCGCCACTGTGTGACGACTAGTGGTGGTTAATATAGCATATAGCAAAACAAAGCACCGTGCTTTTTATCCATATCATATAGCAAATGCTATCGTGGCTCTCACTTGATGCTATTTGCTATTTGCTTTATTTCGCACTCTCTTATATTATCTGTCCATCGCGCATCGCAAGTCGCAATGCAAAGCATGTAGCAAAGCAATAGCAAGTAGCAACGCAAAGCAAGTAGCACGCCGGGCGGCGTGTCGGCGGCCAGTCGTCGCATGCTAGCGATTGCTATCGGCCGCCGTGCGTCATCGTATAACGCCCCGCGTGCGAATTTGCGATCTACGCGCTATTTTGCGTTGTGCTTTTTAAGTGAAATATTGACTATAATTATTATCGCCTTACAATCCTTACATACTAACATACTTTATTTCATAATAACACTTAATCAATTATAGACAGTCCTAAGCCTGGAAAGTATGAAGGAAAGTTCATTTTTCTTTTTTACTGTTCTATTTTATCGTAATAAATTCATATACACGATGTACGTAATTAATATTCTTATAAATCATGCTGTCTGTCCAACGATAAGGTAGGAGCTGCGAATTAACAGTCACCTCCTCGCATGCTTTATTCGTGCCCGCCCGTTTTGGCGTAACAAATATGCTTTTAAAAAAGCATGCTATAAAAAAAAGCACGAAAAATAGCATGCTTTTAAAATAAAGCAAATAGCATTAAGCAAGTTATAGACATAAAGCAACTTTGAACACTACTAGTGACGACACGGGACAGCGAACAACCGGTGCCTTCTCGTACGATTGTAATTGTCAGGTATAAACAATCGACACAACTCCTCATGCAGCTCCGGAGTATCAATATTTCTCAGAAGAATTCTGAACATGACTTCCAACTGGTTTTTTTCTCGTGTAACCTCGAACGAGTTGTATCCAAAACAACCTGTAAAAAACACTCAACTTTTTCACTTCGCGAAGGACTGTACATTGTTATAATAAAACCACCGTTTCCAAGCACTGACCAAAGACAAAATTTTATTGATTTAAAAAAATATAAAATATTATTTCCTGCAAATCTTGTCACCGCGATTCAGCTTTTGCGAGTCAATTATGTGAGCCATCTCTTAGCAGAGTTTGGAACTAATTTAAACCGATATCACTAACTGAACCGCTCGTCGATCTACTCGATCGAAAGTGACGTTAACACAGCCCAATAAATACTTTGTAGGTACCCGTTGATGCGCTTATACAGATATGTAAGGAAAGCTTTTTGTACTTTTTTTAGTATGCAGCAGGTTGCAAAAAGGTCCGCCCGCGAAAGCCGCTCTCGACGTCTCCCAGGACACATCGATATCCTTGTACTACATCACTAATCAAAAGCGGTGGGCTGTTATAATTCGGGTCGATACCTACAACTAATTTCTAATTCTGCTCGACTGTTATCTTGACCGGGAACAATTGAATTGAACATTGAATATCAAACAATTAAAGGTCAATTGACTACGATTATAAAATAATAATATAACAAGCAATCTTACAGACGAAAGTTACAAAATGGCCACCGTGCCACAGTTACGTTACAAAATATTCCTTCAAAAAGTTGAAGTTCATTGTAGGATTCGAATCATTGACTTACGGATCGCTAACCGACCTCACTAACACAGAGCCGTCATCGCTTCATCAAACGGGGCTCTTTAAGAGACGGGTGAAAGTATGCATATAGGAAGTGGTTCCGCTGTGCCAGTGCAGGTAGAGTGGGCGCCCCGTCCACAAGCCGGCTCCCAGCGTGTTTGCAGCAGGCCGCTCTGAGCGCTCCTCTCGTTGTGTTGCAGCGGCGGCGGCGGCGGCGCGGCGCACGCCAACGTGATGCATGACAAGCGCGTAGTGCGCGGCAGCACCTTCGCCGCGCACCCGCAGGCCGCCGTGAGTACCGACGACCACTCACTGCGTCGTGACTCGTGACTCGTGACTCGTGAGCGACCTCGTGCACCGACGACAGACACTTTCACACACCTACCTGTACTATCTATCTATATGGTGCTCTCACACTACTTCATATATTATAACATATGTTTGCGAACATTTTATCACGAAACATTACCAATTTATTATTAATATATTATTTATTTATTATTTACCATTTACCAAGTTGTATTACATTGTTGGCAAAAAATGTTATACATTGGATGCATACGGCGTACGCCTCCTCGAACATGACCGGTTTGGGAACTAGTGGGAACGTGTGTTCCTTAGAAATTAACGAAATGTAGCAAATTATTATCGTGTTGTGAGAGCATCAGTGGAACACACTCGTACCAGCGATACGTAAGGGCTGGATACTCCGCGCCGCTTTCTCGCTCGCGCATCTCAACGTTTTCGAAGATAAACAATCACTTAATGTCATTATAAAAAATCACATTCGGTGAATTTGCTCGCAATTTGACCCACTTCCCGGCGTTCGATTGATTCGAAATAAGATGACAATGCACTATAAGGCGGCCATAGGAACTCTGTACCGAAACGACGTAGCCACATCAAGTTTGTGCTCGTTTGATTTGTCTTTACAACTACTCTGTCCCCGGATGATGTCCAGGGTCCTGATGATGGAGTTAGAAGGCGGTCACAAGATTACAGTACCAATTAAGAATGTATTTTATAAAAGCTTATCTGGAAAATATACTTTTCCAAAAAAACTACCTAATCACAGGATAATGTAGTTGTCTACCTCAGTTCCTAGTCGATATTGATGTTTCACTTGGTGTATATTTGAACCCGCGAGCTGATTCTGAAACGAAAAGGCCGGCGGACTGATGACGAGGACTAGCGCGAGCTCGGCGACGCAAAGAAACAAAACCACGAGCCCAAGAATAACGGAATTAGTCGAACCTATATGTGTTTAGTAAATAAAAATCCAACGCGGTCGACAGGGTGGCCTGAATTTACACTCAATTGGCAGTCGTCATCGAAAGAACAATAACACCGGCAGCGCCGCCGTCCGGTGGCGGCGGCGGCGGCGGTGGCGGTGGCGGCGGCGGCGGCGGTGGCGGTGGCGGCGGTGGCGGTGGCGGCGGCGGCGGCGGTGGCGCGGCGTCGTTGGCGCGGTCGTTGCGCTCGATACACAAAACTTTGTATTTTGATGGAGGGAATGTTATTACAAGCTATGCGAACTACTTTGTCCGGAATTAGTTCAACAGTGGTCACGCCTCAGAACTTCTGATCCATGACCACTGGGTGTTATAGTTCGATGTCTTATTACTACAGAAATCGGCAGCTGGTATAGATACCATTTTCAAATTTTAAATTCTGTCGAACATAGGATCTCCTTTTTGTGGCATGAGTTCACACCACAGATCTATAGTTCACACGGATCTAACTTATTTTGAAACAGTCCTTCCCCATGACACGCCCCTGGTACCTGATATATTTTGAAATTAATTTATGTCAAGCAAGATTGTGACGTTGAAGTGAATTTGTTCGGGCCGGGCTCGATACGACATTAGAAGCTGACTTTACGTTAGCTATCGGGAATGGCGACTCATAGAAACAACAAGTACATCACGCCTGCAACCGCACACCGCACGCCGCACACCGCACACCGCAACCGCACACCGCAACCGCACACCGCACACCACAATCGCGTCACCATGATTATTAAGGGTTGGTATTCTATAGTTGTAAGATCGGAAGTTGTATCTTAAAACCGCAAAACAACCTTTTAACGGTAATGAATGAAAACCAACTTCATTCTACGTACTACAATTGCGTGACAAACACGATGTTGGCTGGCACGAACAAAGTGCTCATTGAGTAATGCATCGTAACAAAACCTAGTTACTCAACCTGTCTACATAATAGCTAGATACTAATAAGAGTCAATCGATAGAACAAAGTTCCACCAATTTGAGCCTTGCTGTGCTAAAAATAAAAGCTAATATGTTCTGTCGATGTAATTAATGGAAATGAATTACTAATGGTGGCCTATTTGTTCGTTTTAATGGCCGGCGCTGCTGCGTGCAGTCCGCTGCAGTCCGCTGCAGTCCGCTGCACTCGCGCTGCATGTTTGACGACGGCACCGGACGTTATTACTGCCACAGTTCAAACTGAATATTTAACTTGCTCGTACTATTAATTATTTTACTACCATCCAGTTTCGTAACATTCTTGCATGGTGTAACTTTTTATTGCCTCAGGATAATTAAATTTATCTTACTAGGAAAGAAAATATGTAGATACCGTTAGGCGCTTGTTGTATCAGCAAAATATAAATACTATTTTTTTTATTGGTACAACTGAGAATAGATAAGGATCTTGGCTTGGGTTTTGATCGAGGTCAGTGAACTGCGTTGAAATTTGAAATATATACTTACCATGCACCGAACTACGTTTTATTAATCAATTTTCGCCTATTTTTACAAATACATGTTGAAACAATAACATGTTGAAACAGAGTACTACTACTTATTCTTAACAGGAATCTAACTAAAAATACCAACTGTTCAAGCTCAATTGTCAAACCCCAAGTGGCGTCATCACACATTTGTATCGAATGAAACTAGATGGCGCCACTAGAAAAGTTAACACGCGCAAGCGAGTTCTTACAAGCGAGTGTCGACACCAACCGTTATGTTCGAAAAAAAAACCAGCCCAGAATGCGTTTACAAGGTGTTTTCTTAAACCTAGCCTTTACGTAATTCGTAATATGAACATAGGTCCTACGAGCTCGGATACGCTCAGGCCACTTTAATTAGTTCAACGGTCTGAAGTTGACCGTACACCCCCTCCCCGCTCCCCCGTACTCGCAGTGGATTGCTGCAGCAAGAGTACGCGGCACTAGCTTCGGAAGCTATCATCCGTAATCATGGGTAGCACACACATATAAAACGAGTTTCGTGCGAGCTACTCTTTTTTAAAATTGTGGTAGTACGCTGTGATAGCACGATTGAGGCGAGGCGACGACGCCTCGCCTCGCCTCGATCTTGCTACCACAGTGAGGCGAGCTGAGGAGGAGCCAATCGAGGCGCACGTACACACGTGACTCACCACCACATCGCCACACGCCTGCTAGACGTGTATGTGTGTTGTGTGTCGGATCGGATGAAATCAAACGTAGTAAAAGACACTTAGAACTTAACTCGCATCATTATAATTTAAAATTCTATAAATATTAAAATAAAAATTATGCGATATTTTTTAATCCCTTGCCTTTCTTTTCGAAAATATAATGATTTTTTAGACACTATTGAAGTTTTCATATTCAGTTAGATAACTACTCCTAGCACGAATCGCAAACGCCCCGCGGTCCGCGGCTTGTACTCACCTTTTCGATTTCATTCATTCAAATTTCAAATCAACTACTCAGAGACTCATTCACTCACTCGGCACACTGATGTGTGGTGTTCTTTGAATCTGTGGTCTAATTGTGGTGTGGACTGTGGTAGCTGTGGAGTGTGGTGTGGTAACTGTGGAGTGTGCTGTGCTAGCACGTTGAAATAAAACGAGGCAGTGACTCTTTGTGTGGAAGTGAGTAGATACAAACGTGCTACCACACGTGCTGTGTACCCAAGACTAATCATCCGCCACGCGGAGTTAGCAGCCAAGCAGTGGTGGAAGAACAGCTCTTGCTCAAACCAGCTCATCAGAGCAAGCTGGTGAGCAGAGTCAGCTCCAACTTGGTGATCGTCACCAGCGCGCTAAGGAAGCCACGCGTGACATCTTTTCCAGGATTTGGAACACATCAGTCGATCAGTCTGGGACTGACAGGAAATATTGATCAAGCATACGTAAATGTGAAGTGTCGTAAGTGCCAGGACAAACTGTGAGTACATTTGAATATTATATCAAGCAATTTTGAACTTAAAGGGTTTGGTTAAATTAACTTAGAAGAATTTTGAAGATTTATGGACTTGTAAAATTTTTAACTTATTTTGGACTTAGAATAATTTGCATGCATTAGTTTGGGACTTAGAATAATTTGTGTAAAACGTAACATACGGGGAACCTATGCCCGATTTCGGTCCGAAGTGCAAAACACTTGTAAAATTTTCGAGATTTTAACTTAGTAAAATTATTCTAAGTGGTTTTTTTGAGTAAAATTGTTCGAACAACAACTTGTAAACTATGGATAGAATAATTAACTTGCAATGTGAGATACAGAACGTAATAGAAAAAGGTTTTAGTAATTATAAGAAAAGTTCTAAAGATCGTATAACTGTTGAATATTTAGAGACAAGATTAGAAATATTAGAAAATAATTGGCAGTCATTTGTAGAAAATCATAAAAAGCTATATGAAAGCAGTAAATTGGAAGAGTTAAATTCATCTATTTATGT
Organism: Crocallis elinguaria; assembly: GCA_907269065.1. Taxonomy (NCBI): domain Eukaryota; kingdom Metazoa; phylum Arthropoda; class Insecta; order Lepidoptera; family Geometridae; genus Crocallis; species Crocallis elinguaria. Next base: position 95,340 of record OU026079.1, on the reverse strand, counting down.
ACATGCAGAAACTTATGATAAAACTGAGGACACATACATTGCCTATAAATCTCTTATGAAAACTGTTAAAAATAAATTGGTTTGTAAAGTTGACAAGCCGCAACACCAGCCTTCCGCGACAACGTCTGACAAGCAGTCCACAGTTAAGTTACCTAGAATTTCAATACCTATCTTTTCCGGTCAGTATTTGGAATGGTCAACGTTCCGGGATTTGTTTTTATCGCTTGTTCACAGAAATGAATCTCTTGATAATGTGCAGAAACTACATTACCTGAAAGGTCATCTCAGTGGTGAGGCAGCTCAGCTCGTTAGACATACACCTGTAACTGATGCTAATTATGTCGAGTGTTGGTCTATATTAGAAAAGCGATATGATAATAAGAAATACCTGTCAAACTGTATATTGAAGCGATTGTTCGGTCAGCGTCGGATTAATTCTGAATCCGCATCTGCTTTAAAGGAATTGTTAGACACTACAGTAGATTGTTTATGTGCTTTAAATAATTTAGGCATCAATGTGAGTACCTGGGACATTATAGTTATCCATGTTGTCGCAGATAAATTAGACACAGAAACTCGTAAGCAGTGGGAATTGTTCATTTCAGGCGATGATTCTTTACCAACTATTGAGCAGTTCAAATCTTTTATTGAAACACGTTTCAGGGCATTGGAATTTGTTGAACCACGCAGGTACACTCAGTACAATAAACCACATGTACAAAATACTAAAGTTATGCTAGCTACCAACACTTCTTCGATCAAGTGCGAGTATTGTTCACTAAATCACAAAATGTGTTTCTGCAAGAAGTTTTCACAGCAAACTGTTAGCCATAGACGGGAATTCGTTGCGAACAACAACATCTGTTTCAATTGTCTCGGCAGTAATCACATATCCTATGATTGCAAAAAGGCGTCCACCTGTAGGATATGTCAGAAAAGGCACCATACCCTATTGCACTTGAGCAACAATGAGCAACAGGACAAAGAGCGCGTTACCAGCTCTCATCAAGAGCCGAGTGATGCTGCTCGTTCGGATTCTGAACAGCCAATAGTAGCTTGCCTTTCTACAGGTCAGGTTTCGAAACCCAAGCAGGTTTTACTAGCCACCGCGCTACTAAATGCCAAATCCAGAAATGGTGAACATTTGTTAGTACGTGCATTAATAGATCAAGGCTCGCAGGCGTGCTTCATTACAGAGGCAACAGTTCAGCAGCTTCGACTTAAGAAGATTCCAGCGAATGGAATTATTTCAGGATTATCTAATGATAAAACCATGCGGGCTCAGTATAAAGTTCGAGTTCATTTACAATCACGTGTGGATCCAAACTTTAAGCTTGAAGTAGAAGCTTATGTTTTAAGCAAGATCACGGCCTATCTTCCAGAGCAGAAGATAGACGTCATAAAGTGGGTAGAATTAGATCATCTGCAGTTAGCAGATCCGCAGTACAATGTACCTAATAAAATTGATATATTGTTGGGTGCAGATGTTTATGGCACCATAATAAAGGAAGGAATGAAGAAGTGTTCTAATGGATCACTAATTGCACAGAGCACCACTTTAGGGTGGATTCTTTCAGGTGCTATAAGCAAGGACAGAGAAAGAGCAGATGAAGACACAAGAAGAGTTAGCGTTATGCATGCTCACGTTGATGAAAATGAAATGTTAAAAAAGTTTTGGGAAATAGAAGAGAGCACGTTTTATAGTGAGAAGAAAATCCTCACTAATGATGAACAAAGATGTGAAGAGATATATAAAAATACTACTAAAAGGACAGAAGAAGGACGATATGTAGTAAACTTACCATTTCGTGACGAGAATCCACTCTGCAAGGAAGGCGATTCCAGGGAAATATCTGTAAAAAGACTAAAAGCATTAGAAAGAAGATTAAACAAAGATTCTGATCTACAATTAAGATATAATAATGTTCTAAAGGAATACTTACTCTTGGGACATATGAGACCTGTGGGTAACAGTGATAATAAAAAGAAAGAAGCTGTCTACTTACCACATCATGCCGTTATCAGGGAAGATAAGTCTACCACACGAGTTAGAGTCGTGTTCAATGCGTCGGAACCGAACAAGCTTGGAGTGTCTCTCAACGATGCCTTGATGGTGGGACCAACTCTGCAAGCGGATCTTCGACACATTGTGTTGCGTTGGAGAACATATCCCATCGCATTGGTCGCAGACATCGTTAAAATGTACCGCCAAGTGCTGGTTACCGAATCTGATGCCAACATGTATCAACGCATTGTGTGGAGAGAAGACCCTAAAGAGGAAATTAAGGATTATGAACTTCTTACCGTCACTTTCGGGACTGCAGCAGCTCCGTACTTGGCAGTTAGAACACTGCATCAGGTTGCATATGATGGTGAAGCTCAACATTCACTTGCTAAGGAACGCGTCTTGAATTGCTTCTACATGGACGATCTGATGACAGGCTGTGCTACAGTTCAGGAAGGATTAGAAATCTTTAAACAGATGCAAGAATTATTAGGTCAAGGAGGATTCGAGTTACAGAAATGGAATAGCAATGATAAAGATCTTCTAAAGCAAATAGAAAGCACAACCGAAACTAGGACAAAAGAGATAAAAGAAAAAGAAAAGAACACACAAAATGATGAAGTAGAAATCAAATTGGATAGTACGATTAAAGTTTTGGGACTTACCTGGAGCAGAAGCGGAGACTTTTTCAAATACGCAGTGCAGCTCTCCCCGACGACAGGACCTGAAACAAAAAGAAAAATAGTATCAGAAATTGCTAGACTTTTCGACCCGTTAGGTTGGGTCGCACCAAGCGTGGTTCTGGCCAAAATGTTTATTCAAAAGCTATGGTTGACAGGTGTAAGCTGGGATGAACCGATATCTGATGTATTAAAAGAAGAATGGAATACTTATCGTGCAGAATGGACGGAGTTTCCAAAGGTACAAATCCCACGCTGGCTTGTCACTAAGAACAACGATCATAATGTAGAACTGCATGGCTTCAGTGACGCCTCCCGCTGCGCGTTTTCAGCTGTAGTTTACATTCGCATCGTTGATGAGGAAAACTCTTTCAGAACTTCACTTGTGGTCGCTAAAACCAGAATAGCGCCCGTTAAGCAGGTAAGCATACCTCGTTTGGAGCTGTGTGGTGCTGTGTTGTTGACACGACTTTTAGCGGAAACAGCAGCGGTCTTAAATGTTCAAAAACACATGATTCATGCCTGGACAGCTTCGACAATCGAAGCTTGTCTCAACTCTAGGCCGATGACTACAGTATACAGCGACGACCCCAATGAACACCTACCACTGACCCCTGGTCACTTTTTAGTGGGTGAACCATTGGTCAATGTGCCAGATGTAACTTATGCCTCATCGAGCAACTTGAATTTACTGTCAAGGTGGCAGCTTGTTCAAAAAACTTTGCAGTGCTTTTGGAAACGTTGGTCGCAAGAGTATTTGGTAACGCTAATGCAACGTTATAAGTGGTCACGTCAAACTCCAGAGCCTATGTTAGGGGACATAGTTTTAATTAAGGAAGACGATCTCCCACCAGGTCAGTGGCTCCTTGGTCGCGTAATCCAGAAGCATCCTGGATCCGATAATGTTACCCGGGTAGTCACATTGCGCACTAAATCCTCCATTTTGAAAAGGCCAACCTCCAAATTATGTATTTTACCAATAAATGATAACTAGATTTAAGCATTTATTTTTATTCAGTCATTATAAGTTCAGCTATCAGCACAATATGTTTTAAAGGACATTCTCACATAATGTCCTTGGTGGGCGATATGTTCAAGCTCAATTGTCAAACCCCAAGTGGCGTCATCACACATTTGTATCGAATGAAACTAGATGGCGCCACTAGAAAAGTTAACACGCGCAAGCGAGTTCTTACAAGCGAGTGTCGACACCAACCGTTATGTTCGAAAATAAAACCAGCCCAGAATGCGTTTACAAGGTGTTTTCTTAAACCTAGCCTTTACGTAATTCGTAATATGAACACCAACTGAAAAATTGTTTTTTTTTTAAGTTTTTAATTTCTTCCTTTATCAATGTCAGAAATAATAAGTTTTGTAGAAAAGTATGTTTTTCCAGACTACATTTTATAAAATATGTAATTGGTACTTTAATTTTGTGGCATCACCATCATCATGAGGCCGCCTTCCGTCACTATCATCAGACTATCATGAATCATTATGCGGTTGCTGATTTTGAGTTAAATTAAATAGGTAACACAAATAATTGAAATCTGTCCAAAACCACTGCTCCTATAACGAGGTTAAGTCGCCCTAGAACGCTAACAAAGACTATAAGCAGGTATTTATGAGTGTGTCGCGGCGCAGGGCGACGGCGCCGAGAGCGCGGCGGCGCGGGCGGCGCGCACGCGGCGGCGCGCGCTGGCGCGCCGGGCGGCCGCCGCGCGCCTGCGCCCCGGCACGCCGCCGCCCGCGCCCGGCCGCCGCCACCACCCCATACAGACGGACTACTATCTCGAGGAGGTGACTTGACCTTTATTCTTTCAAAGCCCTGTTCCCTTTGTCATCGACGTCATCTCCAACGAAGTACCGATAGATACCCAAAGACAGAATAACTCGCGGAGGCACCTCTACATCGCTACACAGCTTAGACGTTTCCGATGCACTCGAGGGATGCAGGATTCTATATACCTACTATATAGATAGTATGTCCGATATCGACCGAGACGTCCGCCGCCTGACAGCAGTCCCGTGTTGCAGCTGTTCGACAAGGGCGCGGAGCTGGAGGTGGGCGTGCAGACGGACCTGTTCGCGGACCGGCCGGCCGCGCCGCTGTACGCGCCGGCGCGCACCGGCGCCGACGCGCACACGCAGGTGTACCCGGGGGACCTGTTCGACTTCGACCTGGAGGTGCAGCCCGCGCTCGAGGTGCTGGTGGGCAAGACGGCCGAGCAGGCGCTGGCCGAGGTGGCGCAGGAGGAGGAGCTGGCCGCGCTGCGCGAGCAGCAGCGCCGCTACGTGGAGCTGCGCGACGCCGAGCGCGCCGAGCGGCAGCGCCTGGCCGCGCAGCACCGGCGGCTGGCCGGCGAGCGCGAGCGCCGCGTGGCCGAGGCGCGCGCGGCGGCGGCGGCGGCGCGCGGCGCCCGCGAGCGCGCCGCCGCCGCCGCGCTGGTGCAGGGCTACGTGGCCGAGCTGCTGCCCGCCGTGCTGGCCGGCCTGCGCGACCAGGGGTACCTAGTGGAGCGCGCGCGCAGAGGTCGGTCGCGCCGCCGCCCGCCGGCCGCCCCCCGCCCCGCGCGGCGCGCGCTTACTTGAGCCGGCTCCTCTGTTGCAGGCGCGGACGAGGAGTTCATGCCGTGGCTGGTGGCGGAGGTGTCGCAGGAGATCGAGTCGATCATCACGAGCCGGGACGTGCTCGCAGGTAGGGCCGCCGGCGGCCGCGGCGGCGCCCCGTGCGCCCCCCCGTGCGCCCCCCCGTGCGCCCCCCGTGCGCCGGGCGCCGCTGACGCGCGTGTGTGTTGCAGAGATCGTGCGCGACGTGGTGGAGGGGCGCGCGGAGCTGTTCCGCGCGGCGGGCGGGCGCGCGGCGGAGGCGCCGACGCCGGTGGACTCCGTCACGCCGCCCTCGGAGCCGCTCGGCGAGGGCGAGGACTCGCAACGTACGTACTGATGTAGCCCACATACACGATCATTCCAACCTAACGTTCCAAAGCCGCCCGTGTGTGGGAGGTCTCAAATGGATTACGCGGAGTGATAGAAATAATAAAAATCCAAACGTTCCAATTCATCGTTAGTGGCCGAACTTTACACTTTTTATAATTGCAATGACTAGAGTCGGTAACTACCGAAATAAATCTAGGCTTACATACAAATAAATAAAATTGAAGTGTCTGTTTGTCATAATAACAGCTTTTTACTAAATACAAATAAAGATATATAGATACTATAGCAATATGTAACGCAATTTTTTTTTAATTTTTGACTGGGTTGTCTGTCTACCTGGCCGACTAATGTCCGAAACATACGTAATAAATAAATATATATCTACGTATATTTTACTAAACTTGGGGACGAAAGAAGGAAAACGAAAACATATATGCCTCGCTGGCGACCGCTCCACTCCACAGGGCAGACGTGCTTTTTCAACATTCCTAGTTTTAGTTGTTTTACAACCACCATTAAGCCACCGACTGCGGCTACTAAAACAACCACAAGCAGCGGCCAACATTTTTCATACATTTTATAATGGCATCGGCTAAGCTGAGCGTACGAGTGGCCGCGACCGAGCAACGAGCTGAGGCGGTGGGCCCGCGCACACCCGACCACAAACGCCGACTTCTCCCGGCCCGCACAAAATAGAGAATAGAAGGGGTGCTTTGGTGCATAGCCGTCAAAAAAGCCCGTATGTTCATTATTTTCTCTCTATTTTGTGGCTACCAGTGTCTGTGACCGGAGGCCAGACCCAGCCACAGGAGGCTGAGTCTAGTGACCGCGTTCGGCGACAGCACTGAGAGTACCAACCTAAGTAATGAGACGTCTGAAAATGAAGAAGGAATTGAAACTGAAAATACAACGTTATGACGTACCCTCTATAAATAGTAAACAGCATTGAATAAGCGTATTGAGTCCGACGCAGCCCGGCGCGGGCGCACGTGCGGCCGCGGGCGACAGGTTGCCCGCCGCCCCCGCGGGCCCTCCGCGCGCCATTCGCGACACTCGCCACGTGCGGCGCCGCCGCGCACCGGCGCGGTCACGCCGCATTCGCCACGGATGCGGTCTATACTCTCATTACAACGCGATGCCATATACATTAATGCGCTCACATGCCAAAACTATCCCTGTTTCCGAGACGTACGCACCAATGTCCGTTATCCAAACAAATTTTATCTAATCGTTATATTTTGATCCGTCAGAGCGGGCGGCAAGGTCTAATGTTGAGAGAACCGTTACGAAAGGGGATGGAAATAATGCGTTCGCGTCGCGGTCGCGAACGATTAAGATTGATACGGTGTGATGACATTATAATACGGCTGCGATGAGGGGCGGTCGCCGCAATACAATCAGTGTTATTTTGTAGCCGCTAATAGTTTAAACGGCGACTCGCCGCGCGGGGCGGCCGCACGTGCGCGCCGCACTCGAACGCTCGCGATGTTTAAGCGCCCGTACATTTTGAGCTGTCATAATCTCTATTTATTTTTTTAATAATTTATTGAACCTGACACTTGCGATTCATACATAATAAAGTCTGACAGCTGTTTAAAAAGTATCTATTGACAAATCTAAAACATTCCTACATAACATATCTCTCCAACTGAGGAGAGTTTTATTCGACAAAAATATGCAAGTTTGCGATAGACTAAAATTATTATTATATTTGCTACTTAGAGAGAAAAATAACATATTACAAATAAGAGAATTAATCAACATAGAGGGCTACTCTATGCCCGATACGGAACGTAATGTTATTGTATAGTATCACGTGTCGCGGCGGCCGGCGCGGCAAGCGCGTGCACCGCACTGTGAGGGCGCGCCGCACGTGGCGCCGCCGCACCTGGCGCCTACAGTCACGCCACAGGTTGATGCGTTGACTATAATTATTATAATCACATTAGGTATTATGAACTGACACTCGAATGCCGGAACGCATGAATGGATGCTTGTTGACAGATTATAAACCTGATAAGCTTTAGTCTAAATACCTACCACCGCACTCTCTCGTTCGAACGTTCCAATACGAGCAGCACCTGAGGACGCCTCGTATAGCGGAGACAATCGTGTAGCTCAGTTACCTAACAAAACATGCTACGATGTCAGGCAAAGGCTTCGTTCAAATCAAAATAGATACAGAATAAGCTTCAAGCCTCCTAAAGTTTTAGTTTAGTATATTTAACATTGATTGCCTACTTCAAGACTTATTGCCTAATTTAATTGAGTAAAATTGTAAACAAAATTAACATCAACAATAATATAGCGTTAGCGTAGCACGTGCAGAGATCGCCTGCGAGATACATCCCGGCGGCCGGCACGTCTGTGACACACGCGGCCGGCCACTAGTCGCTCGCTTGCAACGTAACAGTGAGGCGTAGAGTTGAATCTGGTATATTTTTAGCAGAGTTTGAAATTGTGCACAGAGCGGTGCTGATGTTAATTGAATGAGGCTCGATAGTGGGCACGCGGGGATGGTATCGCTCTATCTCCGATCGGCGGATTAGCTACCGGGATCGACTCCCAGTGGACATTGTTGTTGCAATCGGCACCCATCGCCCGCTGCACTTACACACTTGATGGACTTGCGAAGATCTTTATCGAAACTACAGTTAATACCTCGGCGAAGTAGTTAATTGTGTTATGGCTGTGTGCGTCATAAAATGGTTTCCATATAGAGAATGTGATGAATTTAAGCCTGAACGGATGCTGACCACTATCAATGTGTTCAATTGATAGTAGTTCATGTTAAGAAATGTAAGTTCGTAGCGCCTATGCTACGACGCTACGAGCGCCGCATAGAGCGGACGCTATCGAGCTACGTCCGTAGCAGGAGGACGTCGCGCGGCGCCGGCGAGCGAGTGGCGCGTGAGTCAATATTGGCGCAGCACTCGCGCACATTAGCGACCCGTCCGATGCGATGTCTAAACAATAATTACAAATCGCAACAAAACGTCCTTCCTATAACAATGTGCACAGTAATTAAGGCTTTTTTCTTCAGTTAATAGAGCAGAGTATCCTTTGTGGTACGGGATCCGCACACTTTGATTTAAATTCAAAGCCGCGTTTCGATTGTGATTCTTATTGCAATGCTATTAGAGTTATTGTTCGTTTGCGCGCCGGCGCGGGTAGCCGCGTGTTGACGCAGCTGCGACGCGGCGCGCGCGCACTCTAAGTTATTTTTTACATCACCATCGAACAATACAATAATATTGTAAAGAGCTTAAACGTTCCGATTTGTATCACTTAATGAAACTATAATAATGCTCACTTTGGTAGCAGGACTCTCTCGTTTGAGCCTTTATAAACTATTCTCGCCTATTAGTATTTTCACACTCCAAAATATACAATTGTTGATACTTAATTATGTTACATAAATGTGTGTATGATATTTTCACTATATCACGCTCCCTCCGCCACCGCCCCAGTGCCGTCACTATATAGGCATTAGTATCTAGATATACAGTAACAATTACCCTTTCTAGCTGTACTTAGAATTTCAGATGTCGTTGTTGATAAATCCCGTGAACATTATGTACACACGGCTCTAGCGCGCGGCGCCGCCTGTCGTAGCTGTGTGTCGGTCCGCTCGCGGGCCCTCGTAGCAGTCTTGTCACGGTCCGGCGTCACGTTGTTGGTTGCGAAACGGTCTGGAAGCCATTGTCTATTATAATATATTCTGTGACGTTGTTTCAAACATACTATATTTTGCAAGTTACAGAAGTCCTTGCAAAAATAGGTCGAAACGTGCAAAGAAAGTAGAAAAGAAAAATCTACATTTTCGTTACCACAAAGCATCAAAGCCGTTGTTGGAGCCGAATAAAGTTCCCGGTGCACTGTGCAATGGTATTGCATACTTTTTTATAATGTAATTCCGCGCGGCGGGTGCCGGCTGGCGGCGCGGTGCGGAGCGGAACGTCGGTTGTGTCAATAGAGAGGCGGGCGGGTGACGTCGCGCTCGGACACTACACTCGCGCACTTGCGTGCTTGCGCGGGGATTACGTCGAAATCATTGTACGAATTACTTTTCAATTTGGTGGAGTATGGGTATAGAACACTTAATATAATACTATGGACGGTCGATTATTGCCTTATAATCAGTAGATTTATTGTTCAAACTGTAACCTTATGTAGCTTATACGATATAGTGTGAACGCTTCACCCCAGAATTAATAATAATGAATCACAGTTAAGGCCTGTTCAGACCTGAGCGTTGTTAGCTGTGGGTAGAGGGACATATACCGCCAGGGAATTGTATAAAGTGTCATGCACAGTCTGTTTTCTCTACCACCGGCGGTGGAGAATTACTTTTAGGTCTGAACAGCAGTGCAAGACCATGTGGTGGCGGAGGACATCGCAAAGTCCGAACGAAGTGGGGCGGCGACGGGAAGTGGGAGTAATTAGTATAAGTTAGCAACTCACGTAGGTTAAATTAATTAGGTGAACAACCGGAGTGGCCATGACCTCTGGCATGATGCTGCTTGCAGCGGCGTCGTGTGGCGGGTCGCCCTCCTCCCTCTAAAATGGTTGAGGAGAGCGATGGCTGGCGCATGCGTCACACTCGTGAACGGGTGCTGCTTGTGGGATCTCGTCCGCTCCCACTGTGTACTAAGTACCTACAGTAACTCTAGTCTTAACATTTGTAATATTTATATTTATATAAAACTGTATGTATGTATGAACGTCACTTTAGTTAGGCCTTCAGAGTAAGTATACTTTTGTTAAATTGATGATATGTTAAGTAGGGAATTGTTATGTAAAAATAGTTTAACTAACAAAGGGTCCTGGAGCTTGCAGAGCATAATTGAAACTTTAAAAATTTAAATAAGAAATAGGACGTTCTTGATTTTTCCGAAAACGCTACGAAGCCGAATCTACGTTCTTCAATATGAAGTGAATATTAGCATCACACAACTCGAAGGCTGGTTTATGGAACGAAGACTATTTTAACATAAATTTAAAAACTTCTACTATCGCCTTACCATCGTCTGCGACGGTCTTCACACATTTCTTCAAATTAGTTATTCGGTTAATGTAATGAAAATTGAAGTTCATTGCGGAGGAAATGCAATCGATAGAACAGAACAGATTACAAGTAGGTAAAACTTGACGTCGTCGCAAAACTAATTTCGGAGACTAATTACCGGAGACTATACTTATCGTTCTTGGGAAAAAGGTTGATTTATTTATTTAATGCTTCATGGCACAAAAAATGTACAAAAGATAAAGGTTTCTGAAAGGAGTTTCATTTTCTAACTAAATATCATCAACGACCTATACCTATCTATTTCTAGTTTCAATTATTCGAACTGTCAATTTTATCCATCGCAAAGCTCCGTACTTGCAGGGTAGGACTTTAAAACCAAGGTAATGATTGGAATAAGTAAACAGAGAGGTAGACAGACAAACTCTTCATTGAAACACCACTAAACAAAGAATATTAAAACTGAAAGTCACAATGGGCGGTCTTATCAGTCACAGCGATGTGTTGCAGACAGCCAAAAAAATAGTTTGTCATGAATCTTTTTTTTTTCGTACAGCGGACGCTCCGGAAGACTAGCTGCAGGCGGCGGCGGCGCGCGTGCCTCGGCTCTGCATAGAGCTGGTAGTCTACACTAGTCCAGTGAAAATTACCGAGAACTGCTGCGAGTGATCTAAATAATATGACTATGAATTTAGCGCTGAAACGCGAAGCCGAAATGGACTGCAAAACATACCTATAATATATTAATTATCTACACTAAATATTTGGACAAATTGTTTTAAAAATCAGATAAGTGGACGAGCACCCCGGAGTAGAACCAAAAGTCGCGAGGTCAAAGCTGCGCTCTCTTGATAGGACGCACGACGCGGCGCTGTGCAGCGTCACCGCCGACGCATACTGCGGCCGGAACAAACGACCATTGTGTGATATACACGTTTTACATACGATTGTGTATCCGACACCGGCCGCCGCGGCGCCAGCGGCGCCAGCGGGTGCTCGTGGACACGAGCTTGTAATGAGAAGACGTTCCAGTACCTAGTCGCGCTGTGTCCCTCGGCCGTGAACCTTGATGGCTGTCGCATCACAAGTCCGTTGACAATATGCTGCGTTGTCGCAAGTACTCGCGTGCGACAACGTAAACTAACATGCGACGGCCATCGATGTAGCCTTACATGTACAGTAGTTAGTATCGAGAGCGGCTCCGAGAGGTGACGTAGGCCTCGGCCGCTGTCCCGGGTTGATGTACAGTAAAAGCTCCTTATTCGCGCTTCCTTCATTCGCGTTTTCACTATTCGCGGATTAAAAAATTGCGACCCAATTCCTGTATTCGCGGCTAAAAATTTCTTTATTCGCGGATCTAATAAGTACATACATAATAATAACAGGATTCCAATAGGTATCCAACCCAATATCCTTTGTAAATGCAGTCAAATGGACTAATAAAAAAAGTAAAATAGATCTTATTACAACTTTGCCTAAAGTATGTTGTTAAATGATATCGCCGAGGACTTTGTCATAAGCCGCCTTCGCCGCGATCGGTGTTTTTGAGAATGAAAACAAACAGAATGAAAGCAACCTTTATTACTCAATGAATAAAGTATATTTTTAAATGTTGCTGTTCCATTCTATGGTAAAAGCCGATTTGCGTGTTTTATTGTTTCGTCTTTTACATTCGTTACAAAATTGTGATCGAGTAACACGTCTCTACCGCTCTTTCTTTAATTTATAATGTCAAGTAAAAAAATGAGAAACGAGTTTCGACACGAAAAAAAAATGCCAAGCAAGAGAAAATTACAAAATTCTTCAAACCATTACCTAAGCCTTAAGATAATTAAACAAAATGTTCAAAAACTTCAATTAAATTGATTTTTTTATATATTTGTTTTTTTTTCATTTGTCACCTAGGAACGTATCCCCTATAATCCCATACAAATTACCATTCCGTATTCACGGTTTCTGTATTCGCGGCATATTTATGGAACGTATACCCCGCGAATAAAGAGCTTTTACTGTATTCATGAATATCTTATTAAATTTTTTTTTATTGATTTCGAAAATATGATTTCGTAAATTGTATCAGAATATGCATGTGCTCGTAAGTAGGTATATTTGTAATATGTTGATTAGTAGATTATGTAGGTATGTATTTGTTCTCTAGATTGAGTCTTTATTATAATGAATTGTCTGTTTACTATTTTCCAATAAAAAATATTAGTACTCTAAACACTAGTGGTTTAATTACGGTTCAGTTACGTAACTGATGTAGTTGAAAGAAAAGAAGAAATGTATTCCGAGGAACTGTACACCACCAAGGAAAAAAAACTCTTATTATACAGGGTGGACCAAACCAATGCCCCCCGGAGGGAAAGTACCCTAAATATTTGTGTTAGCAAATTTAACTCAAAGGAAACATTAAAATACAGTATGTTTATTTTCTACATTTGGCGGGTGCGGTACCCGGTTCTGGCAAGTGACTTTTAAGAAATCTTTGAATGCAGTTATTTTTATTTCTAAAAATAAAGAAATATTTCCTTTGAGTAAAATTTGCTAACATAAATATTTAGGGTACTTACCCTCCGGGGGCATTGGTTTGGTCCACCCTGTATATAGCTACTAACTCAAACTGATCATCTCACCAGATGGTTATAGAGAGACGACGTGGTCGCCGATGGAGCACGCTCACCTAGAACATACTATTTGTAAGCTACGTGGGTTAAGGACAGGGTATTATTTCGTGAAAATAATTAAAAGTTCGTGAGGTATGTGTAATTTTGTGCAGTATATTTTTCCAAGTAACAAATTAACAATCAAAAGGTAAGAAACGTCAAAAATTCAAAAATTATTATATTTAAATCCGGCCAAAAGGAGGCGCGCTACCGGTTTCAAGCGCCAAAGAGGCGCGTCGCCTACATTTCTCCCCCTCAGTGCTTCAGCACTCATCATCAGGCTTCATAGGTAGCAGTGCCACGCGCGTTACCGGCCGCCGAAATGTCCCTCGACTGGTTTTGACGTCAACCACGCGTACTCGCCCATCGCCGCCGGGGAATGTCTTCTCCACGATTCCCATCGGCCACGTATTTCTAGGTAGAGCGTTGTCGACGACAACGACGATGTCCCCTTCACGCAGCGGTCTCTCGTGTCAGTTCCATCTCTGTCGGGGAACCATCACAGGCAGGACTTCTTTAAGCCAGCGTTGCCAATACATCTCACTTAGCCTCTGCGCGATCCTCCATTGTTTTCGAGAGCAAAGATCGCCATCGCAGAAAGTTCCCGGGATTGGCATACCTGAGGAAGAACCTAAAAGAAAATGGTTAGGAGTTAGGGCTTCTTTGCTTGTCGGGTCAACCGAAACATGAGTTAGCGGTCTACTGTTGACCATGTTCTCTATCTCCATCAACACGTAACAATCCGTCTTTACATATAAAAGGCGTTAATGTCCTCAATCGACTATCTCGCTCGATCTGTCTTCCTCCACATATGTGAGTAATTTCCTTCTGAAACGTTTGAGCCTGAGCGTGCTTCAAAAGTAAACGTTCTGCACTTTCAAGAAGTTGACAGTTAATAGTCTTAAAATCTAGCATCTTTCTAGATTTTTTTGTAAACAGTAAAACGGCTGCCGTGCTTCGTAGCAGTCGCAGCCATGACGAGAAGCGTGTAGGATCTGGTACAGGCAGCTCTATTTTTTCGATATTATAAATTGTACAAATTTCCAAAACATCGTCGTTAATTTTCTGTCCTTTAGTAGGATCCGAAGGCCAGAGGTCATTATTTTCTAACAAAAATTCAGGGCCTGTAAACCATCCGCAGTCATAACTGAGCTCGTAGTTATTTATCTTCGTAGCTTTATCAGCTGGGTTCAATGATGTCGGTACATAGTGCCACTCCTCTATTTTTGACAAACTGTCGATTTCGCCCAGCCGATTCGCAACAAATGTTTTATAGCTCCTATTGTCATTGCGAATCCAATGTAAAACTGTCGTGGAATCTGTCCAAAAATATCTTCTTGACACACTCAATCTGTGTGCAGTTTGGATTGTTTCAGCTAGTCGGCAGCCTAGAAGAGCAGCTTGCAACTCAAGGCGCGGTATAGAAACCGCTTTGACAGGCGTGACTCTGCATTTACTCGCTATAAAAGAAGTATGAATTGGCGAAGAATCGTCGGAGTGCGTATGCTTCAATATGACGCGCCAATAACCAACTGCAGCATAAGCAGTGGGGGATGCATCGCAAAAAATGTGAAGCTCATACGCTTTGTCTTCGCTACTCACTGTTTCTAGTTTATTCTCTGCGGAACGTAAGTACCATCTCGGTATGTGCAGATCGCGAAGTCTTACTAGTTGTGACAGCCAGTCCTTGAATGACTTGTATAAGTTCTCTGGTATCTTGTCGTCCCAATGAGTATTAGTTTTCCAGATAGCTTGTAAAATTATTTTTCCTTTAATTGTAAATGGCGCTAGAAAACCATATACATCAAAAATCGACATTACTATTCGTAGTAACTCTCGCTTAGTCGGCCTTTGTTCAAATGTCAATAGCTCCTTAGGGATATGCTTAAGTGACAAATCAAATCCAAAAGTGTCACTTGCAGGATACCGTAGTAAATCTTTCCAGGAACTTATTCTTGAAAGGGGAGCTTTGTTACTAACATCAGCTGCTGCAGAGTTGAAGGCGTCCTTTAGTGCGTAGGCCAGTTGTTGAATGTCAGTTGGAACCGCTCGTGTTGCTTCTACCGGTAGTTTCCTGCCGTCGTTGTGCATATGCGGGCCCTCATCATTCACGTAACTGTTCGCCATCCAATTATCCACCTTCTCGTGTGTGTCTGTAGTAGCTACTGAGTGAGTTTTGTGACTCCTGTGTGATTGCTCATCTTCAAGTGCAGCTACTTCTGCGGCTAGCCTGTTGCTTCACGCTGGGCGGCTTCATTTTTGAGTTGAGCGTCGCGTTGTGCGGCTTCATTCTTGAGTTGAGCGTCGCGTTGTGCGGCTTCATTCTCGAGTTGGAATTTGGCTGCTGCTGCTTCCAACTCGAGACATTTAATACGAGCCGCTATGCTCGATTGTCCCGATTTTCTGCTTAGTACCTTAGATGTGCCAGCTTGTCTATTTGGCTGCTCTGAGAATGCCTCACGAACTGTGTGCTCAGTCTCCCTTCTAGCAACGCTTCGTGTTGTCATGGGTTTTGTTGGAGACCTGAACATTTTTCCTGCCTCGCTATATTCCGGCTTACTTCGTACGATGAGCGGTGTCTTCACGATCCGGCTCGAAAGACCAATGTAAGCTACGTGGGTTAAGGACAGGGTATTATTTCGTGAAAATAATTAAAAGTTCGTGAGGTATGTGTAATTTTGTGCAGTATATTTTTCCAAGTAACAAATTAACAATCAAAAGGTAAAAACGTCAAAAATTCAAAAATTATAATATTTAAATCCGGCCAAAAGGAGGCGCGCTACCGGTTTGAAGCGCCAAAGAGGCGCGTCGCCTACACTATTCACTCCTACTTGAAGGAACCCAGTCACATATGATCATCTTAAAATCTTTACGTTGAAATCGTCAATATAGACCACCTACTTACCTATATTTTATCTCTCAATTCAATTATTATAATTATTTTCAAAAATGTTGTCAAAATCAACTCGCGAAAATTAACTCTACGGTAAACATTTAGCAGGAACGCTTTTCGATTACAATGACTAAATTAGGGGTCGTCTCGCTAAGGGAGGATTCTACAGAGGACCGCCCTCGCCACCCTCCGTAAATACAGCTCGCCGCGCCGGCCGCGCCAGTCGCTGCGCCGACGCACCTCGCCCCGGGTCCCTCCGTGCCGCGCGGCTCCTGGCGGCAGCACGAGTGCTCTCCAGCAGCGCCCGGTCGCGGCACGAGCTGCATCTCCAGCAGTCGCCGGTGGCGGCCACAGCGGTCTCTCTCGCGCGGCCGGTGGCGGCCGCAGCCGCATGGCGGGCGCGGTGTCCCGGCGCGGGCTTTGTCGCGGGCTGGTGTCGCGGTCGTTCTCCGCGGCGGAGCTGGCGGCCGCGGCCCTCGACCGCGACGGCGACCTTCACGGATCTGTGAGTACATACCTGGATCACACGCATATTATTTGTATGTATCATTCTAAAAACTTACAGCACATCACGAGCTCTCCTATATGCATACTCGTACCTATACATTTTAAAGCTTAAAAGCTTAGCCACATTTCAAGATTTCACGTACTTAGGTATAATGTAACTCATGTAGGTACGCTTTAGTAGGATTTAGTAGTAGTGACGAGAAAACGAATTAAAAAGCAAGTGAAAATTAAAAAGGAATTCAAACAGCTCAGCAATTAGAGAACCAAAGAAGCCACATGATGTCTTATCGAGCGCACATAATCAGAGAAAATATCAGTCATTGGTTTTCAGATATCTGCCTACCTAGGATTATATTGTATTACTAGCTTCTTCTCGCGGCTTCGCCTGTGCGGTATATTGTAGCCTAGGTGTTATAACAGAACCTAAACTATCTCGGGTTCCACCGCCGCACCGCGTGCCACAGTCACAGTCATTAAAGAATTTTCAGAGGTACGCTTACCATCACGGCAATGATCCCCTGGTCTCGTGTCCAATAGTATAAAAAAGGTATCCGGGGTAACTCGCTACGCGTTACAATACGAGCAAAATGAAGCCTACTTCTCGGTGAAGTCCCCTCCAAAACAAACTCCTGGATCCGCCACTACTGGCGTGCGAGCACGTAAATAGTGTAATAACTGAGAAGACAAGAGCTTTCTGTCTGGCTTGCGCATGCAATAGGTATTTAAATGTGTCCGAGTAAGTACTATGTGCTTGTCCACTTTAACTCTCGTTGCGCAACCATAACATCTAAGCGTGAGTTTGAAACCCCCTTGTGCTTGCAACCGGGGCGGACCGCCCGTGCCACCCCCTCCCCCCTTACGCCGCCACGGTTGGACATCGTCTAGGATCAGAGTACTTGTAAAGACAAATCAAACGAGCCCAAACTCGATGGTCGTCGTTTCGTTCAGATGTTCTGTGGCCGTCTCCGGCTGCGTCATCAGACCAGCTATATGAAATAACTATTTTGCATTGTCATCCGATTATATGATATGTATGTAACATTTCAGCCCAATCGAACACCAGGAAATGGGTCAAAGGACAATGGGCAGGCCCAATACATACTGTTACATACATGATACATACAAATAAATAAAATTGAAGTGTGTTTGTAATGTCAAAATAACAGCTTTTTATTAAATGCATAATTATGAAAGTAACAATAAATGCACCTGCCTGCAGGTTGAATATATTGATTAAAATTATAG
The DNA here is from genome assembly GCA_907269065.1 of Crocallis elinguaria. NCBI lineage: Eukaryota > Metazoa > Arthropoda > Insecta > Lepidoptera > Geometridae > Crocallis > Crocallis elinguaria. Next base: position 77,378 of record OU026079.1, on the reverse strand, counting down.
TTTAAGACCTTACGCTAACAATGTGTATTCTAGCAAATAAAAAAAAAGTACATACGGTACAGATAACAAAAAAAAACAATTACTAAAATGTTTGTCTATCTGTCTGTTTGTTCCGGGCTAATCTGCGAAACGAGTGGACCGATTTGAACCGGACTTCCACTGATAGATAGCAGATGATTTTATAAGGAGTAGGTAACTTAGGTTACTTTTATTACGTGGACGGAGCCGCAGGGCACAGCTAGTTTTCAATAATAACGATATTATGTGAATCACATATACCGCATTAGGTATAGGTACCTATTAATGTATTAATTATCAATAATCAATATTGCGTATGACAGAATTCACTGTAGTATTTGAGTTATTAAATTTTGAAAATAGTCACTTTTTAGTTTTACGACTCTTTGTTTTTGGTTCAAACCTAAAATAATGAAATAACCTTTTTTTTTCGTTACATTTATTTAAGTATTTATTTATCATAGAAAAACAATCATTACGAAAGACGGCTAAAATTAAATGGAATAAGTATTCAAATACGGAGGTACCTACATGTAAAAAGACAGAGGACGGTAGGTAGGTACTACAGCTCAGAGTTATTATTATTTATGTTCACGTAGTACGAGTAGATCGTAAACGACGATGATGACACTAGTTCTTTTATCACAGGTGTTTGTGGATGTGGATGCGGGGGGCTTCCTGTGTGCAGGGGGCGCGGGGGGCGGGGGCACGGCGCGGGCCTGCGCGCGCGCTCGCCTCGCCCCGCACGTGCACGCGTGCAACGCCGTGCTGAGCGCAGCGGGGGGCGACGGGAGCGCGGGGGGCGACGGGAGCGGGGGCGCGCTGCAGCTGCGCGTGGTGCGCGCCGTGCCCCCGCTGCACGAGCTGCTGCTGTGGCCGGACGACGAGCTGGCCGCCGCGCTCGACGTGCCGTTCCTCACGCTCAGAAACATTCGCGGTAAACTGCCTGTCTCGGTCGCGACCCGTATTGTGTCCGCGGTTTGGTTACGAGGAAAGAAAAATACATGTCTTGCGTTATTGCAGGCCGGCGGGAGTACGAGTGCCACGAGTGCGGCGAGCGGTTCGAGGAGCCCAACCCGCTCAAGACGCACCTGTTCTTGCGGTGCGCGCCGCCGGCCCCGCGCCGCTTCTGGCGCCAGCTCGCCGCGCGCCTCGCGCCGCCCGCGCCGCCCGCACCGCCCGCGCCCTCCGCCTTCCGGCGCGTCGCGCCCGCCGCCGCCGCGCCCGCGCCGACGCCGTCGTCGCAGCTCCCGATCGCGGCGACTGCGGTGCGACATCTCACAGGTTCCGGGGAGAGCCGACTCGGATCGATTCCTCGCGTTGCGCTGGAGCCCCTCGATGCGGCGGGGGCGCGGCTGACGTTGGACGCGGCGGCGGCGCGGCTGGAGGCGCTGGCGACGGAGTGGGGGCGCGCGCGCGGCGGGCGGCACGCCTGCGTCTACTGCGGCAAGCTGTACTCGCGCAAGTACGGGCTCAAGATCCACCTCCGCACGCACACGGGCTACCGGCCGCTGCGCTGCAGACACTGCGCGCGCGCCTTCGGGGACCCCTCCAACCTCAACAAGCACGTGCGCCTGCACGCCGCCGCGGGCGGGCCGGCCAGCGCGAGCGGTGCCGTGCCGCACGCGTGCGCGCGCTGCGGCAAGGCGCTGGCGCGGCGCCGCGACCTGGAGCGCCACCTGCGCGCGCACTGCGCCGCGCCCGCCGCCGCCGCCGCCGCGCCCTGACTGCGCCCCCGCGCTGACTGCGCCCCCGCCCGGACTGCGCCCCCGCCCTCGACCTGGCGGCGCTGACACTGCACCGCTCGAACTCGAACCGCAACACTGGATGGACGACACTAGCTCGTATCGAATCGAGCGGGAACTGCGCCTGAACTTGTTACCTACCGACTGAATTTTTAAACGCACACTTACGTGCAATAAGGTTATTATAATCACGTACTTGATTCATGAAATTTTAGAATGTTAGGGTTTGGCGGAATTGTAAACATTTGAAAATATATCGACATTACCTACAGTTCGTGTACACTGCCTTGGTCCGCAGTGTATTAGATTATGGCCCCAGTATATGGAATCCTTACCATTGCCATGTTGATAGACTTGAAAATAGAACAGAATAGAATATTTTACTTTACATAAAGTACTAAGTACATTATTATACAATTAAAATAAGGTTCTATTGGTTAGCACTATGGCTTGTCATACACAACAATAATATTGTTATTTAATTCATCAATAATTATTACACATTATAGATATGTAGGTATCTAATATATTTAATATAATATAATTAGCAACAATTTTATTCTACAAATTTCCACTATAAATTAAATGTCAGTGTAAAGTTCAGAAGCGGTTTCTATTCTTCCTTACGGTTCAGCAAAGAAAAAAGCTGGCCTCATTTTAATATCTTTGGAGAGTCGTCGTTTAATTGCGGACTGTCTTGTTGTACATTTTGAACGGAATGCTGGATTGTCTCTAGGACTCGTCTCTAGGATGGGGCTTGCTGTCCTATGTAAAGGCGCCAGAATGGAGAATTTTCGTCCATTTGTAGTAGGTAAGAGGTTTTAGAACAAATGTTGGTAGTCAAGTGTTCTCGCCAGATTTTCCCGAGAGCACAATAAACTCTAGGCCGGGCAGATTGACTTACTAAACTGTTCACTGCTCGGCTTTAAACAGATTTTTTATAATGTTTAAGTCCAAAAAATAATAAACGGCCCACGTCTCACGTGTGTCCTTTTATCGAATGAGTAGGTATGTAAGTTACATATACCTATTTTTATTTTTTTATTTTATTGAAATTTTCTACAAAGTACTTTTATTTTTTTACATACCAAAATGTTACTTCAATTTTGTAGCTGTAGGCGCAACTTTAGTATTGTAACGCGTGCGGGGCGCCGGCGCGCTGCGCGGGGCGCCCCGCACGACGCATGCGCACACTCCGCACGAGCGCATTATGTATTAGGTACCTACCTATTGTATCTTTTGTTTTTCAGACATTGGACATTAAAAATGTAGTAAGTTACTGTATTTTTAATGTAGCCAACTGTAATAAAAACGTTTAAGGAGTATAGCTAAATATCGAATGGTAGGTATTTTCACAAAATCCCTACCCCTAGTATAAATCACTCATTTAGGTGATTAGCTAACTACTTATGTAATTTTTGTCCGTATTTTGCAGCATATCGAGTATTTATTATTTTTTGTACCTACCAGTCATTGTACTATTATAATCCTTAGTTATAAGCGGTTTGTTTCCCATGGTAAATAAATAAAAATATTAAAATGGTCAGTTCGTGATTTTATTTTACTTATTACCTACATTGCGTTTTTGATTAGATGAAACTGTAAATACGTATAATGTACTACTATTTTAAGTATCAATCTACTTAGTCAAATCAAAGATTCGAACTTCGCTCTGTACACACTAAGCTATTCCCTACCTACTGTTAAAACGTCCAATCAGAGCGGCTTCTTGAAATCGACAACCAAAACGCTCCGGTTACTAGAGTACCCCAGTCGACGCGCTGGCCGGTCACCTGGCGCCCGCGCCGGCTGCACGGTGCACGGTGCACAGTGCACAGTGCACGGTGCACGGCGCACGGTGCACGGTGCTGTCGACTACTTCAACAGAAGCGATCGAGCTTCGAAACCGTCCGCCGCACAGTGGACCGAAATCGCAAAGTAGGGACTTAAGGATTTCTATTTATATTTTTGGATTCTACATACTAATACAACATTTTTATGTTCCGTGACTTTTATCAGTAACCCATTAGTTTTAGAAATATATATGTTTTAATATTGTATGAAAAAAAGATAAATATTTCGATATATAAAGCTTATTATTAGAATCATATTTTAAAAAATATTCAAATTAGACGTTGTAAATATGTGCAAGCGCATTCCACACCACTCCACTTCAATTGTTTTCACCCAAGATACGGACAAACCGGTTTTCTTATCTGTAGACGAGTCACCATTTGTGACGTGGGCCAATCAGAGGGCAGTAAATTTGCAGATAACAGGAATCTGTTACCCGGGGGTATAAGGAAATGGAAAACACAAATGTTACCACCCATTACACACGGGCTACCCTTACTAGATTGTTGTGAAATTTTATTTTTTGTGTTTTTGTGAAGGTTTATTTCTACGCTAATTTTGTGAAAATTTTTAGTGATTTAGTGACTAATCTTGATTTGGTTGTGAAATTGAAAGCAGGTACAAATCTTAAAGATGATAAGATTTTGTATAATGCTATTAAATTAAAATTATCTTATTTGAACAATGATAATGATAAAAAACTAAAGGAGTTCTGTGCAAAGTTCCGTTATAATAATAATAATAAAAAGTGGGAAAATGCTAATCGTAAAGAGCAAACGTTTAAAAGTAAATACAGTGAGTGGTTGGAATCACATATAGTTTGGCCAGAGTTTATGAAAGATCTTGTGAAAAATAACGACGAACCAGTTCCTACCACATCAACACAGTTAGAGAACACATCTCCAGAAAAAATATCAGTTGGCACATCGACTAATGTAAGTCCTAGAAAACCTTTCACGGAATTGGGCCCTAAGCAAAAAAAGAGACGTACGGAACATACTATGCAAACTATTCAACCTGAAGAATTATCACATACACATGTTTTGTAATTGAAAGCAGGTGGAAATGAAGATATTGCTGACATTTTACAACACTTGCTCAAGAATCCACAAGATGTGCAGAGAGTAAAATTAATACTAACCATGGTAGATGGTAAAGCAACAGCAATTCTTTGCGATTCATCATCACAGAGATGTGACATATGTAAAGCTACACCAAAGGAAATGAATGATTTGCCCTTGGTTTTGACAAAAGAAGTAGATGCCAACTTATACAGATATGGTTTATCGTCGTTACTCACCTGGATACGATTCATGGAATGCATTCTTCACATAGCGTACAGATTAGATTTGAAGACATGGATAGTGAGGGGTGACAGTAAAGCTGTTATGGAAAGCAGAAAGAAAAATATTCAAGAAGCATTTAAATCTCAAACGGGTCTTTTAGTTGATGTTGTGAAACAGGGCCATGGTACGACAAATGATGGAAATACCGCTAGGAGATTCTTCGAACATTCCGATATTGCGGCTTCAATCACAGGAGTAAATGAAAAATTGATAAAAAGATTTAGAACCATACTAGAGGCAATTTCGTCTGGTCATCATATAGATACACTGAAGTTTAAAGAATATACCGATGCCACCATGAAATTATACGTTGATTTGTATAATAGGTTTTATATGCTTGCGAGCGTTCATAAGTTTCTTGCTCACGGAGCAGCTATTATTGAAAACTTGGGTATAGTGCCCATTGGAAAATTATCCGAAGAAGCCGCTGAAGCACGCAATAAAGATTTCCGTAGATATCGTGCACATCATTCGAGAAAATTTTGTAGGAAGGCTACCAATGAAGATATTATGAATAATTTATTAATCAGCTCGGATCCACATATTTCAAAGATACGACCCAAACTAGGGCGCAAACACAAAGCCCTTTCAGAAGAAGCAAAAGCTTTGTTGATCGTTAGGGAGGAGACATTTAATGACGATAATGATGAAGAAAACATAGGTTTTTTAAGTGAAGACCCATTATCGTTTCAAGAACGTGAGTCCGAATTTTCTGAATGATAAATAACCAGGCAGAAAGTCGATTCAAGTAAGCGAGGTGCCATTTCAGTGAGGCGATCAAGTGGGAGGCTTATGTTCAGCAATTGACGTCTTCTAGCTGATGATGATGATGATGATGAAATAGCATTGTCACATGACGCCGAATATTTGTACTAGTGGATTAGGCCTACTGGGGAGACTGATAAAAAAAAACGCGCCTAGTTTTCAACCTCATGGGTAGTGTGGAATAGAAAATAAAAAAATATATAACGCCTAAAGCGCACAAAAGCGCAGTACCACATTATATGGATAAATAGGAAAATAATTCGTACTATTCGAATCTTTAATCCATTTTTGGAGAATATTGGAGATTTTTGAGATTTTGATGTATTCATGTTTATCCTCATACAAAAAAAAACTACAAAAAATCATAACTTTATACTAAGTGAGTAAAAAAAAAAGTGGTAAAAGAATATGTACCTTATTGTATTTTGTAGTAGAATAGATTCGCATCATTTTTTTTTTTAAATTTATCACTTTCTTTTTTTTATGTACGCCTCTTTAGGATGTCAATTGAATCCGTATAACCTAACATTTGTATTAATTTGTCATTCATAAATTATTAATTATTTCAATCAATTGGTTATTCTCAATAATTATATTGTTGTTTAGGTTGTCAAGTGAATCCGCATGAGCTGTTTTACTCGATTCCATTGCATTTAAATTTTAACGTTGGCTGACAATCCTAAATTATTAATTTAATTTATTTATTATTTTCATTATGTAGTTCTATTATTTTATTATATTTTTTATCTATGTCGTAATATTTTAACATAAATCTGTTTATTTTTACAATTCTGTTACTTGTTTGTTCGACTACGCATGCAGTCTTCACCTATAACTGCGATGACATTTATCTTGTATCTGTACAGTGTTTCTTTTATATTGCTTGTTTTAATGTACATCGTGTTGGTGATCAATATAATAAATAAATAAATAAATAAATGTTCCTAAGTCCACTATAGCTTCATCTCAGTCCACCGTGCGCCGTCTCCTCGAAGCGGCCTCGTCGCGGCGGCTACTGCGTCCACTGAACTAGACGGTCGCCGGTCGGTAGGAGGACAGTAACACTCTATAGTCTATAGGAAGTTGCGTAAATGAAAGGTCCGTGCGATGTTTAGTCGTTTTTATTGAGTCTTATAATATAGGGGGTGCAGCGCTAGTGGTGGTGCTTGGCGGCGAGGCGCTTGTCGCGCTCCTCGGCGATGGTGAGGCGCACGCCCTTGCCGCGCGGGAGCGAGATGTACGCCTTGGTGCCGCGCCCGATGATGAACACGTTGTGCAGCCTGCGGGAACAACCACTCGGTCACTGGCGCGCCGCGCGTGGACTCCAGCAGGGCTAACATGCGCGCCACGACAACATTTTGTCTCGCTCTTTCTCTCGCGAACATGAGACAAATGCACGACATAAGCATCGAGAAAATTTTGTCACGGTGCGCACGTTAGCCCTGCAGGTACAGATATATCTCTTTGTCCTACCGGTGCTAACGTGCAGCGCGAATTATGTCAAACGAAAAGGTATCGTACCTATTTTATTTTCAATTTGGAACGCTTCTACGCGAGAAGTGAATCGTGAAGCCGTTAATCTCACTGGGCGCATCTTAGCCGTCCTGGGGCGCAAGTGCGGAACTTGAGACTTGAGACAGGAGATGCCTGTTATCTCGTTAGAGCGCATTGCAGTGCCGCGCAGGCCTTTGCGGTTCTGAGTGGCACTGCAATTGTTATGGGCGGGCAGCGGCCGCGGGGCACAGCTAGTGAATAATGAAGGCAGTACGCAACGTGAGGTAGGTCTTTAAGCTCCTTAGCGGCCACTCCGCGGTTGCCACCCTCCCTGTAAGGGATCGGCCAGACAGGAAGCGGTGACGCGTTTAAACGTTCGACGTCCGCGTTCAGAGTCGAGCGCATCGTGCGCCCGAGCCGCGCCCGTCGGCGGCGAGAGATGCCGCAAACACGGAACTTTTCGATCCATAACGATCGATAAATTGACAGTTCGATAACATAAAATTAGAAAAAGGTAGGATGTTGTTGAGTTTTGTCGAAAACAAAACGTAACCTTTATTCCCGAGAACGATAACTAATCTTCGAAACTAATTTACGACGACTACTTTTTGTAATCTGTTATCGATTGCATTTCCTACACAGTGACGTCCAATTTTCATTGCATCGACCGAATAACTAATTCCGCATTGATTTTCGTCTAACCGTGGCGGACGACGATAAACCATTTATACTATAGATGTTAAAATAGTCTTCGTTCCATAAACCGGTCTTAAAATTGCGATGCGAATATTCACTTCATATTGAAGAAAGTAGATTCGGCTTCGTTGCGTATTCGAAAAAATCAAGAACTACTTATCAATAATTTAAATTTTTATCGATTCGAACTGTCAATTTAATTTATCGAAAAGTTCCGTAGTTGCGCCCCTGGTGGCGGGGCGGTGTGGGTGTGGGTGGGGGTGTGGGTGTGGGTGGGGGCGGCGGCGGCGGCGCTCACCGGGTGGCGAAGGTGTGTCCGGTGGAGTCCCGCACGTGCACGATGTCGAAGGAGCCGGGGTGGCGCTCGCGGGACACGATGGTGCCCACTCTCCCCAAATTCCTCCCGCCCGTGATCATGCACAGGTTGCCTGGAACGCAGAACATGAACTTGGCACCGACGAATGTGCGATCTCTTATACTATTCGATAACGAGACGAGCTGGACGTTTACCTGATGGGAAGCGTAACGCCGGCCCGTAACGATCGCAGCGTCGCTCAGAACTATCGAAACGAAAAGGCCTGCGCGGCACTGCAACCGGCTCGTTACCCTGAGGCATCGGGTATTAAGTCTCGTAAGCTCATTGATTTCACCGGCTACCTTGCTCATCGAACCGGAACGCGGTAACACTCGCACGTTACCGTTCTAAATATCGTTATCAAATAGTATAACCAAAGGAGCGGCCCGTGGGCACCGTGGGCACCGTGGGCAGTACCTGACTCAAACTTGATGAAGTCCATGATCTTGGAGGTGGCGATGTCCAGCTGGATGGAGTCGTTGACCTTGATGAGTGGGTCGGGGTAGCGCACCGTGCGCCCGTCGTGCGTCACCAGGAACGGGACGCACTTGGGGCCCGTGCCCACGCGACGGACCTTGCACAGCTTGTACTGCGGGCAAACACAACTCAACTGTTAACTTAAGATTTATCACTATCATTAACGATTGGACCAATTTGAAGGATTCTTATAGTTACACATGTATTTAATGGTCATGTAGACGAGTTTAAATTGATAAATAGTCAATCAATTGATATTAAATTTAACAAATTTACTCTTCCAGGTGCCAAAAGTCACATTTGCCCCTGACCGGGGGTAAATGTAGCTATATATCTTCATGTCTCCGGTATTCTAGCTATTATTATAAAAAATAATAGTTTAAGTCATCTCCAATTCAATTTAATGAATTTTATATTTTGTATCGCTGCAGCAGGATACAATTTCCTTTACCATCAGTTGGGTGTAAATTTAGCTATTCTCCATACACACCTGTTTCTTGATAACTTCAGGTATTTTTTGTACTGTAAAAAGACATCTCCCAAAAACTCCAGCGGGTAAAAGTACCCATCAATATCGACAATTTATACAATGGGAACAATGCTGAGGGTGCCAAAAATTAACTGTTTCATTAAATAAATGGTTTTTCTCAGGATATAAATGTATGCAACAACCTATTTTTTTCATCCATCTTTTACCACCATGTAATTTCACTGGAAACATTGCCCTTCAAACTGGAACACAGTAACGTTAGCATGTTACTGCATGGCGGTTGAATGACTGGCAACCACTACAAAAATATAATATTTTCTAATTTGTGCCCCGGAAAGAAAAGTCAAAATGTGATTTAGCAGTTTTTGTTCTGACACTCCTCAATAATATTTAATGCATAATAATTATTAAAACACTGGGAGAAACGAATCCTCATAACACAGGGAATCTGTATTATCTGTTTAAGTTTTATTCAGAAATAAATAAAATAATGTTAATAGGTTAAGTTTGCCTGTTTACTTTGATTCAAATAAATAAATTTATTATTATTATAATGTTAAAAATAAATAAAAGCAAACCTAACAAAAAAAGTTGATGGTACTGCAGTCCGCTCAAATATATATGCCCAAATTTCTCTATGAATTTGAAACATACTAGGTATCCAAGGAGTGAACATATGCAGGCTTGTTTACCTTAGCCTCCTCGGGTGTGATGCGGTGAATGGTGAACCTGCCCTTCACATCGTAGATGAGCCGGAACAGCTCATTGGTCTTCTCAATTGATACAACATCTGTAAGGAAATATTAATCATTTAGTTAAAAAGTTGCATATTGTAATAATAACACAGTTTAGCTATTGATGTTAGGGGCGGTTTTGTTTTACACTGATAGGTTAGCATTTAACCACTATATTGTCTGATGGTAAAGTGATTCAAAGATGCTAATGTGCTGAATATATTATGCTGAAACTAGATTAGAACTGTGCATCTGCCGCAACACACCAAAAGGCACTTGGCAACAGACTTTTAATTTGAGGGTAGCTAGCCAGGTGAGCAGTATAAAATGCGTCACAATGTTTTCTTTCAGCAAAAGCTTCAGCTCAATGTAGAATTCAAACCATTAACCTACAGATCAAGGCTGATGTTTCCTGACATTAGACAGCCCAGAGACCTAGGCTGGTCCACATGTGAATAATACAGGACACTGGGGGTACAGTAATAACTTATGTACATTTATATAGTAGCGGTTATGTAGTGTTTGTATAGTACACAAGACAATCTGGCTGATGGTAAGACAGCAGGTCAAAAGTACAGTAACAAATTGTCATCTGTCAACTATTAGTCATCTAGCAAGGGTTGAACATGATACCTCTATGATATCAGCTATCATGCTCAAAACATCTGGCAGGACATCAGTACAGGCCTTATGCCCCATCAAGAATCTTAAGAACGCTTAACATTACAACACCTTGGAGATTTGGACAATCTAACTTTATACTGACCCATGAATCCAGCAGGGTAGGTAGGGTCAGTGCGTACTTTGCCATCCACCTTGATGAGGCGCTGTTTGACGATCTTGAGCACCTCGTTGCCGGTGAGCGCGTACTTCAGCCGGTTTCGCAGGAAGATGACAAGTGGTAGGCATTCACGTAGTTTGTGTGGGCCGGTGCTCGGACGCGGCGCGTACACGCCTCCCAGTTTGTCCAGCATCCATGCCTTAGGCGCGGCGAGACGCTTCAAGTGCTTCTTGGGTCCGCGCGCCTACAACACACCGTAATACATATCATAACCTCCGCCACCCGCACGACTCTTACCTGCGCCTGTCTTTTCGTTGACTATATATCTGTCTAAATAGTTATTTTGAACCTTTATGAAACGGGATCAGGGAATTATTGGATCGTCGACTTTTCGTCTGTCATAACAATCGACTCGAGAACAGGAACTCTTATATTGTAGAAATATAACTAGGGACATAATTTCCACGGCGAGAACGAGACTAATGTGAACCATACGTGATTAAATAACACTATCACTTCAAGATTTTTACAGATTTAACACAAACATTTGGAAAACACTCACCATGTTGAACACAAAATTTGTAAAGAAAGACTAACGTCAACGTGATGTCAAACGTGAAACGTCAGTAAAACTGAAACGTCAACCGGACAAGACAATGACAGTCTCTTGACTTTGAAAAAAAAGGTGACGGCTACTTAGAATTTGTCTAGACAGACTACAGGTAATATGCAAAATCTATACAAATAAATAAAATTGAAGCGTCTGTTTGTAATATCAAAATAACAGCTTTTTACTAAATGCATACGAAAGTATATATGGTACATACAACAAATCAACCATTTTTAAAATTTTTGTCTGTCTGTTTGTTCCAGGTAACCTCCGAAACGGCTGGACCGATTTTTACGGGACTTTCGCTGGCAGATAGCTGATGTTACAAAGAGTAACGTAGGCTGCGTGGGCGAAGCCGCGAGGCACAGCTAATATTATGTAAAAATATTTTTATACTGTTGGATAACGAGACGAGCGGGTACTTTGCCTGATGGTAAGCATAATGCCGGCCCATAACAATTGCAGTGTCACTCAGAACTTTGAAACACAAAGAGCTGCGCGGCACTGCAGTGCGCTCGTTACCCTGAGACATTAGGAATTAATTCTCAGCATAAGCCCAGTAATTTCAGTGGCTACTTTGTTCATCAAACGGGAACACAGTAATGCTCGCACTTCACTGCTTGGTGGCAAACTTCACGAGCAAAGTAGTGGTACCAACCCAGACGGACACTCGTAGAAGACTTAGCTCTACCATCTAATCATAAAATGTATAGCAATAAACACTCCAGCTTCACAATCACAACAAAATCGTTGTTGTCGATCGACTTGGTTAATCAATAGAGTTTATAAAATACTGCTCTTGAGTAGTGTCTTTCACAAACCTCGGTGATTATGAATTTTGACGTCTACTATGCTTACATAATGCTGCCGCCGCCAGCATTCGTCAACCAGAGCAGCCTAAGAAGGGAAAGCAGGGTCACGAACTAAACCTCGTGACTGTAGATTCAACTCCTCGAGAAGACAAGGATGGCTTCACCACGGTGGAAAGAAGACGAACTAAGAAGCCCGTTTCTCGAAACATGTGTGGTACTGCACCGACTGGACCGAACCATCTGCTGCGTCCGGAAATACCTACGACGCAGCTCTACGTGTCCCGCCTCCACTACACCATGAAGACCGATGATGTGGTGGAGTACATCAGGCTAAAGACCAAGCTCACGCTGAGGGTCGCGAAGTTGGAATCCCGCCACGAGACGAATTTTAATTCTTTTGTGGTGAGAGTGCCGACTGCAGTACATCTGGCGACCTTCACTAAAGTGGAATTTTGGCCGAAAGGAGTCGTATTCCGGCGCTTCAGAGGCCGGCTACCTGACACCATGTTGCGTCACACGTCGCCGACAAAACGTGCTAATTAAGTGTTATATTTTGTATGTATGTTAGTCTATAAGGTATTTATTCTATGGGCCCGCTACGATGTAGTGTGGCCTGAAATAAACGTATTATTATTATTATAATCGCAATTTTAAACTATCCATACAAAAACATCAGTCAAAATAAGTTACGGTGACTAACAAGTGACTGAGTTTTGGCGGATATGCGAATATGTGCTGTTGTTGATTTTGTGTTATTTACTAAAACCTGTGTTTTATCTAGTGTTAATGTGTAATAATGGTGGATTATTAACCATTAAGTGTTCATAAACGTGCATGAGTGAAAAGCAAATAGCACAAAGACGAAAAACGTGTATTTTCGTATTCTATCCAAAACTCCATAGAAGCTTCAGTAAAGTATCCACCGCTATACTGAAGCGTCACTTCGACTCGAAAATTGTTTCTAATATTGCGACTTAAGGACTATGTATCCAGGTCAAGAATAAAATTAAAAAAAAAACTTGAACAAAAAGCTTTTTTTTTAATCTTAATTTATCACAACGAACAAAAAGTAAAAACCACAGATTCAGAAAGAAATACATACTTTCATTATTATATTCTTATTATCGCTTATTATCAGCCATAGCCCATAGTCGTCCAGTATGAAGTATCCGCGGCATATAATCTTAGAAGAAAAAAAATAGCCCTTATTTAGTACCATAGACAAACGGTAGGATGATATTTGACAGATAAATTTTGACGTTAGTCTGTTTTTAATGTCAGCGCCAAGTGCCAACCGCTATTTATAGATAAAGTAGAGTCTGTGGTCGCATCCAATAGTCATCACACGCGTTAGAGAGATTTTTTCAAAATTAAGTGACAAAACGCCTCAAATCTGGGTTTTTAACTAGTCTAGACGGTGTTGGGTTGTGTGTGGTAAAGCGGGTGAGTAAGTAGTGTGTCCTAACATAGTTGTTTGTGCTACTAAACACTTAAGAGGCGTCCAAGATGGATCCTCTTCCCGATCCCCCTGAACCTCCAGATCCAATGATAATACCTATCGCTGCATCAAGCAGTGGCAAGCGCCGTATCATAGACGACAGCCAAGACGGACACGCTCCGAAAAAAACAATTGTAGATAAAGACATGGCAGCAGCATCAATTCAAAATGTCTACATCCATTCAAGCCTAGTAATAGGTATTAAAGCCTACTGCGCATTGGACAAAGGTCCTTATATAGTTCACGTGACCAGAACAGAACCGGACCCATCCGCTGGGACCACGATTCGGCCAATTAAGTTTGGTCAGTTTTTATTCCGCAACAAAATCTCCAAAATCTGCCCTGATGGGGTTAAAAAAGTGGGTAGAAATAAAATATCTGTAGAATTTGAAACAGGTATTGATGCAAATAAATTCCTTGATAACCCCATTCTTGAAAAGAGCCAATATTCTGTTACTATCCCAACCTTCAACATTACTAAAATGGGTATTGTTCGCCAAGTACCAGTGGACATGTCTATGGACGAGTTTGTAGATTCCTTAGTTCTCCCCAGTGGCTGTGGTATTGTCCTAAAAGCTCGCAGACTTAATAGAAAGAATTCTGAGGAAGGTAAAACCACCTGGGTGCCAACTCAAACGGTTGTGGTTACCTTCCAGGGCCAAATTCTCCCCCCAAGAATATTTTCTTATCACACCTCCCTCCCAGTCGAAACATACCAGTTTCCCACCATCCAATGCCAGAATTGTTGCAGATTTGGACATGTAAAAGTTCAATGTCGCTCTAAGCCACGATGCTTTAAATGTACGCAACCCCATACAGGAAACGAATGCGATGTTGTGGAAAGTAATGCATCTTGCCTTCACTGCTCAGGCCAACATTTTGCTACCAACTGGAGCTGCCCGGAGTATGGAAGACAAAAGTCTATAAAGTTACTCATGTCACAAGAGAATATGTCATATGAAGAAGCCTCATCTCAATATCCAAAGGTCATGAGACCTTATGCTGAGGTAGCACAAGAAGGTACTTTCCAACACACCCAGACATCTTATGCATCTTCTCCACCTAGTCAGACTAACAGTACCCCCTCTAGAGTATCCTACAAGAAAACTATTTTCATTCCTCGTAGTAGAGCCCCAATAGGCAAATCATTTGACAGGACTGCCCATCAAGCCATTGTTGCTGATGAGCCATCCACCATGCCCAATGGCTGTGCCATACTCCCTCAACCATTTGATACCCCATCTACCTCCCAGGATGATAGCCTCCTGGAAGTACTTCTCACCATGATCATTAGTATCATTTCCAAAAATAACACCAACCTACCGTCCCACGTTGCCCAGAAACTTACCCAGATCTTCTCTTTAACTGGTAATAATTATGGATCCAGTCTCCGTTCTCCAATGGAACACCAAAAGCATCCGTCGAAAGAAGCATGAGCTTCTTCACTTGATAAATAAGTTCCACCCGTCAGTCATTGCCATCTCAGAGACATGGTTAGTTCCTGGAACTCGTTTTCGAGTTCCAGGGTACTCCTGCCTCCGGGATGACAGGGCTGACGGGTATGCCGGTAGCGCACTACTTGTCAGGCGCTCCCTTCCCTTCTCGCAAATTTCCCTCCCCCCTCTAACTCCCGATATAAATATTGTAGCTGTAAGGGCTTTCAATATTTCCTTTTTATCTGCATATATCCCCCATCCTAATTCAAGCTTAATCCCAGATATTTTATATGCCTTATCTTCAGTGCCGCCTCCCATTATTATAATGGGAGATTTCAATGGCCATCATGCTTCATGGGGCTCAAGTCACAATGATTCCTTTGGCCTTTTGCTTTTAGAAATATTTGATGAAGCAAATCTTTGTGTGATCAACAATGGCTCACCCACTCGGAGAGTACTTCCTAACCAAAACCCTAACAGTGCTGTTGACCTCACTGCATGTTCCACATCCCTGGCTTCTCTTCTCACTTGGAATATTTTAAACCATTCTTATGGCAGTGATCATTATCCAATAATTATCTCTATACCCAACAGAGCATCACCAGCACTTAATTTTTGCCCCTCTCTTAAATACAGATTAACAGATGTTGACTGGTCTTCTTATTCATCTTCTCTTGAAAGCAAAGTAGAGTCTCTTCCTATACCTGTTAGCAGCAACTCTCTTGACTCATATAATAAATTTCTTGACTCTGTAATTTCCAGCGCAGATCAACACTTTCCCCTTAAAAAACCCTTTAGTTTCATAGTTTCGACCCCCTGGTGGGATGCTGATTGCACAGCAGTTGTTAAAGAAAGGAACAGTTCTGAAGATAGTTATAATACTGATATGACTAAAGACAATTTCCTTAACTATCAGAAGACTGCTGCCAAGGCTACAAGACTCTTGTCCAAAAAGAAAAAACATGGCTGGGTTCACTACTGTGAGAATTTGTCTCCAAGGACTCCTGCTTCCTTAGTTTGGAAACAAATAAAACGCTACAGAGGCTCATGCAACACGGAGAACATTTCATCTAATGACCCATCATCTTGGCTCGAAGCCTTTGCAGATAAAATATCTCCTGCCTATGTTCCAAATACTGATTCTTTCCCTACTCTTCCAAGAGCTCTTCCGACTTTGCACAATTTTGAATCTTCCTTCTCATTCTCTGAACTTCAAATAGCACTTGATGGACTGGTGGATTCGGCTCCAGGAGCAGATGGAATCCCTTACTCATTCCTGAAAAATGCTTCAAGCAAAAGTAAGGAGTATTACTTGAAGCTAATCAATAACCTCTATGAATATGGCGTGATTCCTCCATCATGGAAATGCCAAGTAATAATTCCAATACTCAAACCAGGAAAGAATCCTACGAATCCAAACAACTACAGACCAATAGCTTTATCATCGGTGTTAGCTAAGATAACAGAACATATGATTAAACATCGTCTTGAATGGTTAGTGGAAAATGGAAACATGTTAGGCAAAACACAGTACGGGTTTAGAAAAGGTATGAGCACTATAGATAGCCTTAGCATGCTAACAACCGACATACGCGCCTCCTTGTTAAAAAAAGAGTATCTAGTGGGAGTCTTCCTAGATATTGCGGCTGCATATGATAGCGTGCTACTTCCGGTACTCAGGAGTAAACTCACTCAGCTGAGTATTCCCGAGAAGATGGTGCGATTCATATGCAACCTATACATGGAAAGAACCATCACAATTAAGCATCAAAATAACCTCCTTCCTCCAAGAACGGTCTGGAAAGGCTTGCCTCAAGGGTCTGTACTCAGTCCATTACTATATAGTCTATACACTCATGACTTAGAACTTTCAGTGGAGCCATTCTGCCAAGTCTTACAGTATGCCGATGATTTGGTAATATATAAATCTGAAAAGACGCTAGATACAGCTGTATCTCATCTAACTTTTGCGTTAAATTACCTAACCGACTGGCTCACTCAGCATGGACTATCCTTATCAGCCTCGAAAAGCATTGTGACTGTATTCACAAAAAAAAGGCTAGTTCCCCCTGTTAATATTAAAGTCTACAATGAGAATATTCCCCAGGAAAATAAGGTGAAATTTTTGGGAGTCTGGTTAGATCCAAAACTATCAGGCACTGCACACACTGATTTTGTTGCCCAAAAATGTGAAAAAAATATAAATGTCCTCCGGTCTCTATCTGGTGTTTGGTGGGGTGCACACCCCTTTACCCAAAGACTAATTTACAACGCCATAATTCGAAGCCATATGGACTATGGCATGTTTCTATTAGACCCTTCTAATAAATCAGGGCTTATAAAAATTGACAAAATACAAGCTAAATGTTTACGCATCATTCTTGGTGCAATGAAGTCTTCACCTATCAATGCAATGCAGGTGGAATGTGTTGAACCCCCTCTCTCACTGCGTAGACAATATCTAGCTAATAGATTCTTCTATAAATTAGTACAAAATTCTAGTCATCCACTTCTTCATAAATTACATCAACTGTCGGTTCTATACAACACTCTTGGACACCATCCTGATGATAAACTCCCCTGTCTCCTCCGTAGCTATCTACAATACACTCGCCTTCCTAATCCGCTTTTCCAAAACCACATTTTACCACTGTATTCTGCACCCTATGATGCACTGTTGCTACAACCTAAGATTATTTTGGACTTTGGGATTGATAAAAGCTCTATAGAAGCTAATGTTATTTTTAACCATAAGGTTCAAACTGATTTTAAAAACTGGCTCACAATTTACACGGATGCTTCCAAAAACCTTGAAGACAGTCCAGTTGGTGCTGCAGTGTGGATTCCCTCCTCTAGAATCATTTTAAATTATAAATGCCCTCCCACCACCTCTGTGTTTACTGGAGAATCAATTGCCATCTTAGAAGCTATTAAGTTTGTAATCTCCCATAATTTAAACAAATCTATCATCTTCTCTGACTCTAAAAGCTGCCTTCAGTCAATTCTATCCAACCCCTTCAGATCTAAATCTAGGTTTCCAATCATTATAAAAATAAGAGAGGCACTCTACCACAGCCATAGACTTGGTGTTAGTATTGTCCTGGCCTGGATCCCAGGACATGCCGGTATTCTGGGAAATGAAACTGCAGACTCTTGCGCTAAAAATGCCATTCAAACAGGTTCTCTGGAACATTCACAAATATACTCACATGACATCTGTACCACCCTTGGACAAATCTTGTATAAGGCATGGACCAAAGAATGGCAAGCTTCAAAATCATTGAAAGGTAAATTTTATGGTGACATTCAACCTGAAATCCCACATAAGCCCTGGTTTTCTAAATATATGGCTGATAAAGCAACAACCTCAACAATTTGCCGAGTACGACTAAACCACTCTTGCACTCCCGTTTTCCTGGCCAAACTTAGGATTAGGGATCACTCACTCTGCGAATGCGGTTTGGACGACGGTGACGTGAACCATATATTCTTCAGTTGCCCTAAAATGCGGATGTCTTTATTCGACATTATCCCCTCTGATATCCCACGTCCTACCTCCTTCAAATGTCTCCTTTCTCTCACATTTACTCCTTTTATTAAAATATTGTGTAAATATATTAAAAAAAATAAAATTAAGTTATAAATTTATGTAAATGAATGTTATGTGCATACAAAAAAAACTTTATTTATATCATTTATGTCTTATATATTTGTATAAGTATATAATATGTTAAATACATGCATGTAAATATAATTGTGTGTGTCTTTTGTATGTGTATTTTAGATTAACCTGGAACTCGGATTTCACTGGCAAAAATATCTTCCCACCGAACAATCTCCTTCGTTTGATGTTCTATCGTACCACGCGACATTGGCGAAATTGTGGTGGCACCTCCACAGAAGCCACATAAGAAGAGTTGAAGTTGAAGTTGAAGTTAGATAAAGTATAGCCGCCATTTTTTGTTTTGGAATTGGTCGAATGAAGTTATGTGGAGATATTTCAACACAATGCTTATCCTCTCACGTTCAAATCAGTAAAACGCTACATTATCATGAAGAAAAGTTGCTGTGTACCGCACTGGGAAAGCAAAAGGAGTATTGTTAAAAGTTACATCGTTTTCCAAAGACTCAGATAGGACTCACTCAAGTGGGTGAAAAATTTAAATTGTTGTAAGATTGAAGGACTTCAGCTTATTTCGAGTGAGGAAATAGATACCGGAATACCTGCTCCAGCACACAAAGACTGGTAAGTCAGCAGCGACAATACGATAATTATATACCTATATATTTTACTGGTATATACTCTGATGATTTAGGTGGAATGTGGAAATAGTAAGTAATTCATGTTTTTGATATATTATTTACCTTATTTCATTTTTAATTTACAGCTTATGCTGATGGAAGAGAACACAGCATTGTGGGTGAATCATTTGATTCATGCAATGGAGTAACACTGAGTCTGAAGATGAAAGGGGAACCCCTTGAGACAAGCAGTGACTAAATCATCCAATCACGAATCTTTTGGAAAAATGCCATTATAAATTAGAGCTAATGCAATTTCTCAACAAAGAGGGAAAGGAGATTAATGAGCCGTCTCTAAACAAATTATGACCACTCTTAAAAGCATACTGAGGCTATGGCTTATCATCTTCATCATCTATAAAGTTATGAGAGATCAATTTCCACGGAGAGTAACAATTGTGAAGTAACTGCGGGAGAAACATTTATTTGGTGCTTCTATCTTCCTGTGATGTAATTGTGTCTACTGAAGGGACTGAAAATGTTCAGGCAGAAGCTTGCAGAGATTGGCCTCAATGTACACAGTCATGCAGATACTGCAGGATAGATAGTGAGAAAATATGCTGTGAAAACATATAAAAGATGTGGCTTGTAGAATCTGTGTGTTACCAAAATGATGGCTTTTATCTTGCTCAAAGGATCAGTCTTGCCATCCAGTGGGGCAACGCAGCCAGCATTTTGGGAACTCAGCCTGATATAAAGGATTCTTTGAACTATCTTTAGACCATTTTGTTGTCTATAGATAATTCAAATGATTTTTAATTATTTTATTAATTTTATATTGACAGGGGTTATATTTTTGTTTTAGTGTTAAAAATGTTTACGGTCTTACCATAAAAAAATTAACAAAATACTGTGCAAAATTTATATGCAAAATACTGTGCAAAATTTACTAAGAAAACTTGGACAAAGATCTTGGACGAGTGAAATGTCCTATATTTGATCAAAGAACTTAGATCCAATATAGGACACAAAACTTGGACAAAGATCTTTGACGAGTGGAATATAGGTCAAACACAAATAGATCAATCATCAGTCTACAAATGGATGGAAACATGTAGCCTATCCCTAAGAGTGTGCAGTGAGCTAAATGGCAGTGAGGCATTTCTCATGAATTGTTCAGGAAACGAACGAATATTTGGAATCGATACCAGATTCAAGCAAAATTGCAAACGAAATTATCAGCATAAGTAATAAAATCCAAATATTCATTCGATTTTCTATCATGTCAAAATAACCAAGCAGAGCTTGCTTATTTTTGATTATTTTGTATCAATAACAATCAAATTAACTGTTATTAAGTAGCACAGTATTGTGAATACAAATATAATTTTAAAAGGCTTGATATAGTATGTGTTAACAATAAATTACCAAAATAAAGCATTAAAGAAATATCAAAAGTTTAGAAAAATAAAAAATTGTAAGTACTTAATAATTGTAGTTTTATTGTTTTCCTCTTTTACATAATAATTTTAGAATAACTATTTATAATCTAGGGCAGTCGACTAAAAAGGCAAAAAAGACCATGGCCCAGGTCAAAAAAAAAGTAAACTAAATGTCAAACTCGATACTACCATCGTGCTCTGATTGGTTGTCGGTTGTTCGAAGATTCCTGTCTGTACCTAGTACCTCTAAGTAGTCTGTGGAAGTATCCCTTAGTAGTTTGTGGTCGTCCCACTGCCGGGCAAAGGCACAAAGGCGTCCCTTCCCTTCTTCCATAAGTCTCGATAAAGCTTTCTGTGGCCATCCTTCCAAAAGGAGGTTCACTCCCCATCTCTGTCCGGGCCTGCCACGCCGTCGTTTAACGTTGATAGGATTCCACCACAGAGTACTTTTCTATACACGTTTCCACCAAGGAACTTATACCCAATCATAAGTTCCTTGGTTTCCACTCATTAGTGAGTGTAGCCCACAGGCCCCACAGCTTCCTTGTGGTATAGTTAATTTATTCTTTGCCCATAACTCGTACTTGAACAAGTACCTACTTATTCTCTACCAAAACCTATAAACGTTTTTCCAATCTATAACAATCAGTAGTCTAGGTAAGATATTTTTATCTGAGTAAGAGTTCAAGTTCAACCAAAACAATACATCAAAATACATGGCACGTCTATCAGTTTTTTTTATCTCAGGGGCATCATAATATTATGCCACCAACATTACAAACCAGCACAATTCTGATAATGAGGTGTGTGCACATTGTGGTAACACGATCAAATAATATCCATGAGACCGAGCATGCAGCCCTGCATTCACTGCCTTTTTAGCTCGTTCAAACGCCCGTTTGTCGAAACATGTATACCTACCTCATCGACTAGAGTCTGGACCGAACCAGTTAGTGGGAGGACTAACTCTTCTGCGAGTGTCCGTCTGGGTTGTTACCACCGCTTTGTGAGTGAAGTCTGCCGCCAAGCAGTAATGTGCAAGCATTACTGTGATCCGGTTTGATGAGCAGAGTATCCAGTGCAATTACTGGGCTTATGAGACTTAATACTAATGTCTCAGGGTAACGAGCGCACTGCAGTGCCGCGCAGGCCTGTGTGTTTCAAAGTTCTGGGTGGCACTGCAATTGTTATGGGCCGGCGTTATGCTTACCATCAGGCAAACGACCAGCTCGTCTCGTTACCAAATAAAATAAAAAATAAAAAATCTGCTGCGTCCTGAAATACCATAAAGATCTTTGTGAAATACCAACGACGCACTCTACGTGTCCCGCCTCCACTTCACCATGAACACCGATGATGTGGTGGAGTACAGCAGGCTGAACACAAAGAACACGCTGAGGGTCGCGAACATAGATAAAAATAATATACTCGGGTCGCGAAGTTGAAGTCCCGCCACGTGATAATGTTTTTAATTTATATCTTTTATGGTGAGAGTGCCAACTGTACATTTGCGGATCTTGGTTTTGCAGCAGTGATTCCTGGCCTGTATTACTTCGTTGAGAACCGAAAAGACCCGATTTCCGTTTTCCTTTTTTTAAATAATGGAGCGATACCCCAGCAAGTGCGAGAACTTATTGACTTATATTCTACATCTCTCTCTATCTACTTTCAATTCATTAGTCCACCAGTGTAAACAACTCGTAACAATCAATAGGTATCGTACACAAGGTCGGAATCAAAACGTTTTGGGACTATACGCTCTCGGACCTCAAACGCGATAACCGTCCGATCAAAAGGATCTTCTGCACAGAGACCTATAGTATAGAGGTCTGTAGGTATATATATAGTACCCGACCAGCGGCCATGAGGGTCGTGGTGACGGGAGCGGCGGGCTTCCTGGGCTCGCGGCTGGCGGACCACCTGCTGAGCGCCGAGAGCCCGCTGCAGGTGAGCGAGCTGCTGCTGACGGACGCGGCGGAGCCCGCGCCGCGCGCCGACCCGCGCGCGCGCTGCCTCGCGCTCGACCTCACGGCGCCCGGCGCCGCGCGCCGCCTGCTGCCCGCCGGCACGGGCGCGCTGTTCCACCTGGCCGCCGTGGTCAGCGGCCGCGCCGAGGCCGACTTCGACCTCGGGCTGGCCGTGAACCTGGACGCCACGCGCGCGCTGCTGGAGGCGGCCCGCGCGCAGGCGCCCGCGGTGCGCTTCGTGTTCGCGAGCTCGGTGGGCGTGTTCGGCGGCGCGCTGCCGGCCTGCGTGGACGAGCGCACGGCGCCCGCGCCGCAGACGTCGTACGGCGCGGCCAAGGCGGCCGCCGAGCTGCTCGTGTGCGAGTACGCGCGGCGCGGCTTCGCGGACGGGCGCGTGGCGCGCCTGCCCACCGTGAGCGTGCGCGCCGGCGCGCCCAACGCGGCGGTGACGTCGTTCGCGAGCGGGCTGGTGCGCGAGCCGCTGGCGGGGCTGGAGGGCGCGGTGCCGGTGCCGCCGGCGCAGGAGCTGTGGCTGGCGAGCCCGCGCGCCACGGTGCGCAACCTGGCGCGCGCGGCGGCGCTGCCGGCGGCGGCGCTGCGCGCGGGCCGCGTGCTGCACCTGCCGGGCCTGCGCGTGGCGGTGCGGGACATGGTGGCGGCCCTGCGCGAGGCGGCGGGCGCCGAGGTGGCGGCGCGCGTCGTGTACCGCCCGGACGAGACCATCGCTCGAATGGTTGCGACGTTCCCGGTGCGGTTTGACAACACGAGGGCGCTCAGTCTCGGATTCGAGGTGGACGCGTCGTTCGCTGACATTATTAAGATCTATATGAACGAAGATATTCCCAAAAAAAATGCATTGTAGAACCTACGACCTTCGCTCCGGGAACCGGATCGGTTCTGGCTATCTCTCGATAGATGCGCGCACAGGTGGCAATCTTTGAGTCGGTCTCGGACTGTTTTCAACCGCCCGCTTCCATACTAGATATAATTATACTTATACGACTTACAGTAAAATGCCGCCTCAGTTTCAAAATATAGGTATAGTTTCCAAATCTCCGCGAGTAGCCTTTCATTTCAAATCCTAAAAATAATTAGAGGTGTGCTTGCTCCTCCTATATACCTACCCTCAGGTCCCTCCCATACTTTCATATACTTTAATTCGTGGAAGGGATAAAGGGCAATATCGTTGGCCTCATATTTCTGAGCTACTACAGCGCGGCGCCTGTCGTGGACTGCAGTGGTGGCGCGGCTTCTACGACTCGAGACTCGTATGATATCATAACAATCTTATCGATCCCTAGTAGAGGCTAGAGCTATTGGTAACTTCAGCCTGGGAAGAGTTACATGATTGCAGAGTACGTAGCTATGAACCTGAGAAAAGAAGCTTATTTAACTGTGTACATGCGACATCAGCGGCGCGAGTACGGAAGTCGGTTCGATAAATTTGTCGAACCGAAAAACTCGACAAATTTATCGAATGTTGCGAGTACCGAAGTCTGATCGTATAGTATTGTAGTAGCTCTATATTCTCTTTGGATTCGACCTAGCTTTTCGATAACTTTTGTCGATTGTTTCGAGGCTCGATAAATCCCACTCTATCGATTTGGACTGTCAATTTTATCGACCGAAAAGATCCGTACTTGCGCCGCAGTTCATGAGACCACGACGCGCGACGGCACCGATACATACCTACCTGTGCTATATGCCAAGACCTATTGATCGCCTAAGGAACGATGATAAGGTATGCCAGATCGAGCACATTACAGGAAAATTCAGGTTTTATCGATGGCAGCACTGAACACTGGTGCGGTCGAGAAGGGTTCATAGGAGGGACATTAGTAACATTGACAACAAACAATATAGTGAAGAAGTAGTTAAAGTGGACACAGGACACGTGTGTATTCCAACGCCGAGAAAGGCGACCTTCACATAGGGACTCTAATTTAGCATTTAATTTTCCACGCTCGACCTTATGCTTTTAGCAACTAATCCATTACCTATATCAAGTTCAGTTTACATATCGATTGCAAGACCGGCGCGCGAGCTCACTACTCCATCTCACACCATTTACATTTAATTCTATCAATAAATACATTTATTAGTGAATGAGGGTTTTAACAGTTTCATTTTGATGTATGCAAACTAGAACCAGTTCAGCGCCCCCTGGCGAGTGTATGCCATAACATGTATTAAAGAACCATCAACGCTATGCAGAAAACTGTATCTAAATCGGTCAAACCGTTCTGGAGATAAATCGGAACATCCATGTGCACACACTAATAAACAAACAAACAACCTCTGCCCTAAATGCATACACTTTCTTCGTTCTGTTGTGGGTAACAAGACAATATGAAGGTTAAGGTTAAGTTAAGTAATAAAAAATATTTATTTTCCAACCACGGGCTAGACACACTTCTCACATACCAGATGAGAGCATTCAATGGATGTTTTAGAAACACTAACATGCACAGATGTGTGATGTGCGACGTGTGAGAAGCTTCATAACTTCATGTCATGAGTAACAGAAATTTCAAAAATTAAAAAGATTTTCCTCTATGGCCTTCTCAGACTCCCAAGCTTCAGCAGATTCAGGATCATGTTTGACTCGTTTCTTGAGTGGAGTACTCCACTCCTCTGCAGTTTCACTGTGCTTTCTCTTTTTCTTTTTCTTCTTCTTAACAATGGATTGCACACCATCTTCTGGTGCAGGAGACATCTCAGAATAAGGTTCTACTTTAGCTGCGGTGGCGGACACATTCTCCATGGCTTCTGATTTTCTTCTATCTTTCCTTTTCTTCCTTTTGTCAGTGGAGATAATGGTCTCGCAACAGGATTCCGTCAGCCGCTGTGCCACTGCAGACGGAAGCTTTATAGCTTTCTTGTAGTTAAACCCAAAGAGTGGATGCCGACATTTAGTTTCAGGCAATGGTATAAAGTTAGTCTGGTTATCAACCATTATATTATGTTCCTGAGTGTGAACCTTGGGTATTCTCCGGCGCAATCTGACACATCCATTTATGGTCAAGTTTTTAATCACAGCTCTATCATTTTCTGAACTTAAAATAGCCATGTTTATTTTTTGATGGTCTACATCTCCTTCGTAGGCTTGACCATCTAACTTAATTTTACATTTACTATCTAAAGTCCACTTTTTATCTTGAAAAGCTTCCACTTTGACATCTTTCGGACATCTGATCACCCACACATCATCATCATCAGTCAAAATTAAAGCAGTCGGAATTTTCTTGCAGAAAGGTCTTAGACTGATGCTGGAATCGACAAAACTTTTTAATTTGGATTTTTTGTTGTTTATTTTGTTTATAGTGTTCTTGATACTTTTAGCTTGTACATCTGAGTCTTCTTCATCTTCAAAAGTAATTCTCTCTGGTAACCTTGATTTACGTTTATCGGAAACACTGGAGGAACTGGTTTGTGATCTATCATCAATATTATCTTTTGGCAAGACATTGCCATTTGTAATTTTCTCAACACTCTTTGTCCTCTTTTTAGTTCTTGGTTTGCTGTCCTTCTGCACATGATTAAGTTTGCTGGAAGTGTCGATCATGTCATCGGTTGAGACATAATGCAGTTCAGATTGTATGTGTTCTTCAACAGCAGTCTCCTCTGCACTGAAACTGTCAATGTCGGAACTATCCTTAATGCTGCTCTTACTTTCTGAGTCATCTCTTTTTCTCTTCTTATTCTTCTTTTTCTTTTTAGCTTCAACAGTGTCCCATTTATTGTACTCCTCTATCTGACTGGATTCGTCTTCGAATTGAAGCTGGATATTGGAATAACCTTTGTTTTTGGTCTCAAGAGATGTTGGTGATCCGAGTGAGTCTGCCACATCTCCATTATTAAATGAGGCATTACTCAAACTGGACATGTTTTTACTCTTGATCTTTTTTATTTTAACTGCAGAGGGAACTGCAAAACTTTGTTCATTTTTCACTTTTAAATCCAAATAACTCTCATCGTAGGAATCATGGGATACATCCTGGCTATCTGTATCTGAATGTTTATCTTTTTTCTTCCCCTTCTTTAAGTCCACATCGCTTTCTGGTTCTAATTTAATTCTTTTCTTTCTGGGACTCTCACCATGTTCAGAGTCTGAATGTTGCACAGACAGTATCTTTTTCCTCCGGTGATGTGATGCCATCTCATGTGTAGTATCATTTTTATCCGAGAATGTCTGTTTCTGAAGCTTCTTCTTGTTCATTTTCCGCGACTCCGACTCCTCACCAGATTGGCTTGAGTTCATTTTACTTTTATTTCTGAAATATTAAAGTACTCATATTATTGCACTCATATTATATTTACAAATACATGTAAAGATACAAGGACATGGCTAAAATATAGATAGAAGTATGTGCGACTGCCCTAGCAAAGTATAAATATTGTACCTAGTAATATCTAATGCTCTTTAGTTTTACGAGTAGTTTAGCCATGTCCTATAAACAAAACCTTGTTTCTCGAGAAATCTTATTGATAAATAGGATTTTACTTGAAAAAAATTGCAAATGATTAAAAATAGCTTTGGAAGCAACAATGGCTTAGGCACGGGAAAATGGTAAAGTGTACCATGACATTGTGGTAGGGCTACCGCCTACTCACGTGCCTACCTCGTTATCTACCACTCACACACCTTAAGCTGGTTTAAGTGATAGTTTACACTTTACAACAAAATGTATAACAAGCAAAACTGACTTTATTATATTATTTTTATCACACACAAACACATGTCAAAGGTCTGCTTGAGTTTGGTTCATGCTGAGAAATGTCGCGGCACTAACAATACTGACAAGTGATCATGTAGTTTAGCGTTGCAAGTAGGAAACCATTGTTTACTAACAAATTTACTAAGTTTTGAGGTCTGCGTTGTGAGTTGCAGCCGGACCGGAGATGGTTTACACATTCTGACCAAGGGTTATTAACTGACTAAATAATACTAATTGTTACTAAACCACCAATTAACATTGTTTACCTAAGTCAGAGGACCAGTTAAGAGTGTGTGGTTGCACCTGGTGTGTAGACAGTGAACGCAGGTCATGTAGGGACAGGAGAATCTCCGCCTACCATGCTGTTGCCGTATGTACAGAAATTCCCGATATTGTAGGATTTGTAGGGTAAATAAGCAATAAAAAGTAAAAGGCCCCGACCAATAATACGAGTTGGTCACAATTATCGTATTCTAGCGTATTATAGTCATAATATTACGGTACTACATACTATGAGTATACTGTTAATATAATTATAGTACTACGAAATCCAACCCTGCCCATAATACTAGTGCCCAGGGCCCAGAATAGGTTAAAGACGGCCGGTCTCTGTGATTGTTCAGAGTTATTTAGATACTACAGAATGTTGAAATTATATAGAAAACATACAGGAAACAACGAGATATTATGGCGTTTCAAGTTCTTACATTTCGTTATCAGTGGTGTCGTCAGAAGCATCTGTCCAGGCGAAGCTACTATCAGAAGCTGAATCCATTCGTAAGAGATTTCATTCAGATGTATTAACTACTTGTAATGTATCTTATAAATACTGTTGTAGGATTTTTAGGATCCTACAATACATAACCTCATTTGATAACCTCAAACACAGCACAGGCCACAGAGTACATCAAAGAGAATGAGTACATCAAATCACAGATCTGTAATATGTAGCTAACTAGCTCACAGATCAGTAATATGTAGAACTAGCTACACTACATCAAATGTAATCCGTACTTGCGTACTTGCGCCGCCGGCGCGAGTACGGATCTTTTCGATAAATAAAATTCGATAAAATTACAGTTAAAATCGATAAAACCCACTTTATCGATTTTAAATGTCAATGTTACCGAATAAAACCCACTTTATCGATTTTAACTGTCAATTCTATCGAACTTTACTTATCGAAAAGATCCGTACTCGCGCCGGCGGCGCAAGTACGGATCTATTCGGGTCGATAATATTCGACAAAATTCGATAAAAATGACAGTTCAAATCGATAACGTGGGATTTATCGAGCCTCGAAACAATCGACAAAAGTTATCGAAACGCTAGGTCGAATCCAAAGAGAATATAGAGCTACTACAATACTTTACGATCAGACTTCGGTACTCGCAAAATTCGATAAATTTGTCGAGTTTTTCGGTTCGACAAATTTATCGAACCGACTTCCGTACTCGCGCCGCTGCGGCGCAAGTACGGATCTATTCGGGTCGATAAAATTCGATAAAATTGACAGTTCAAATCGATAAGGTGGGATTTATCGAGCCTCGAAACAATCGACAAAAGTTATCGAAAAGCTAGGTCGAATCCAAAGAGAATATAGAGCTACTACAATACTTTACGATCACACTTCGGTACTAGCAACATTCGATAAATTTGTCGAGTTTTTCGGTTCGACAAATTTATCGAACTGACTTCCGTACTCGCGCCTCTGATCGGTTTAATAGTAATCAGCGGCGCAAGTACGGGTCTTTTCTGTCGATAAAATTCGATAAAATTGACCGTTCAAATCGATAAAGTTGGTTTTATCGATTTGAACTGTCAATTTTATCGAATTTTATCGACCCGAATAGATCCGTACTTGCGGCACAGTTCAATAACGCGACCCTTAGGGAATATTGGTGATCCCATTAACTAATTTTGATTCCCCCGTTTTTTGGGAGAATTCCCTGAAATTCTATATTATTTGCTTATTTCCTAGAAACATTTTATATATAATAGAGATTACAATTTCATGTATGTATATTTACTAGAATAAAGTAGTTTATATAACATACTTACGGTTTTTTTTCTCCTATTGATTATTAATATCATAACCGGTAATGGTTTATCAGGTATAATAGTTGCGTTTCACTATTACAACTATTCCTATAGGCACTTTAACCAATAACAATACCCTTTTTTGGTAACGAGACGAGTTGGTCATTTGCCTGATGGTAAGCATAACGCCGGCCCATAACAATTGCAGTGCCACCCAGAACTTTGAAACACAAAGGCCTGCGCGGCACTGAAGTGCGCTCGTTACCCTGAGACATTAGGTATTAGTCTCATAGGCCCAGTAATTTCACTGGATACTCTGCTCATCAAACCGGAACATAGTAATGCTTGCACACTACTGCTTGGTGGCAGACTTCACGAGCAAAGCGGTGGTAACAACCCAGACGGACGCTCGCAGAAGAGTTAGTCCTCCCACTAACACTAACCCTGATATTAAAGGAGAGTGTGGACCCGTAGAGACCATATTGGAGAGATTTAACTCTTCCTTTGCGAGGCATTTCAGGAGGATGATGATCGATTAAGGTGGGTATAAGGTACTCATGTCCAAGCTTTTTGATCATCCTTCTCTTGGAATGCTTCTACATAATAATGTATAGCCAATAGGCTGTTTTAGTTTTATCTTTTTAATTGATTTAAATTTTTTTTTAATATGTATTAACAAAGCTTTTTTATATGTGTATACTTATAAAATGGATCTCAGTTGTCTAGCAATAACTAAATATTTGAATTTGAAAAGGAAACTGAAAAACTTGGAACACTTAAGTTATGCCATGTAAAAAGTATAATAATTATCCAGTCTAAGCTACTTTCGTCTTTCATTGACAGACTCTAGCTACATAATATTACGTAGCTAGAGTCTAAGAGCTAAGTCTGTCCACAGATCAGTAATAAATTATTACTGATCTGTGGACAGACTTAGCTGGCAGCACTGACTCCCAGCTGATTGTTGTTTTGGTTTGAAGGTCATTTTGAGGAGAGCAAATAGCTGGTCCATTTGTCTTCAAAAATAATTTTAGAGAGATAATAACTTAATACAAGATACTGAATAATTGATTGAGTAATCGTTTCGCTGTTAAATTATTTTGATAGTTGGCTGTCTCAATTCATTTATCAATTTAAATAGTAATAAGCATCAGTAAAAGCCTAGGGTCAGTAGGTAGTGACCTGATAAGGGTAAGTTTTAAAATGAATATTGAAATAATTACATGTACAATGACCATTACTGTAAAATGTATTGAAAGAACATGTTAATTGCCCGTGGTCCTACTACACAGTCCTTATAGTAGGACCACACGCAATTTTTCTTGCCCATGCTTGTATCAAGATTAACAAAATTTTGCACCAATCAATAGTGCTGCTCTCAATGACTTATATTAAGCCCCTAAGACCTTAAGACTAAAGTCGCTATTATTAATAGTAAATTACAAAAATTTGAGGTGTTTAATTGTATGTCTTCTCTTGCCAGCCTTGTATTTCCTGATATCAAATCAAAAAATCTCCTAGGTACCTTTTTTAATACTGAATAGGCTTATGTACGTTTGACCATATTGTCACCTGTGCTAAGTGACGAAAGCTTGCATTTGACCGTGATCTCACCGGATGCAAAGCGACAACGCAGTCAACAATGTAGCATGCTCGGCTAGAAGATACCTGTACACTATTGTGTTGCCAAATTGTAGTATTCAGGAAACATATCTATGTTGCGAGCAGGGTATTCCATTCCTTCACTGTCCCGCATGATGAATGTTGAAGCAAAACACCTAGAGCAGGTGGAAGGTATGTCAACCATAAATAGGTGACTGAACTCTGTGTGTCTTGTTGTCCGATGGTAGAAAGGGGATGGTCAAATTAAATTGTGTGATACCATAACACTGTTTCCAAAATGTACCGTAGAAGACCAATGCCAACCCTGCATCAATGCTCTAGGCTCTGCAGCCTGGCATCAACAAGCAAATTGTTGCCAATAAGTCTTATGGCTTGTCTTTCAATAGTTTCAAGGCCTCAAGCTGGTATTTGGCTAACCTATCCCACAGCTGAGAACAGTATTCTATGCAGGATCGGCTGTGTTGGTGTGAAATATTGTGTCACCTTCGCCAATATTCCCTAAGCTTTTTCGCAACTAATTTTGTCATGGGGTCGATGGACTTGGACCTTAACATAATCAGCGATCCATCCTACTTCCTATAAGTCTGTACATTTGTTGGTTTGTCCTTCTTTCACGCAGCACTGGATCGATGTAATTTTTGGCATAGATATAGTTTATGGATTGGAGAGTGACATAGCTACTTTTTATCCCGGAAAAATGAACTGTTCCTGTGAGAATAGCCATGCGGGTGAAATTGCGGAGAGAAGCTAGTTGACTATAGAATAATGTTTAAGTAATAAGGAAATACAACATACATACATAATGTTATTTTATTTATTGCTAAATTATTATTGTTTAACTCTTTTCGTACATTAAGTAGGCATTATTGAAACAACTTGTCAAAATAGCATTTATTCTACTTGATACTTAGCCAGTTTCAAGTTTAAATTACAACAAGTTTTAAGTACTACACTTCTCATCACAAAAATCGAGCATCGATTTTTTTTAACTAAATTCACTCTAAGCAAAGATTCAATTCAATTCAATTCGTTTATTCAATTCATTTGTAACATAACAGTATACACCAAGATGAATTTTCATCGAATGAATAGTGATACCTATTCATGTTTAATACCGGTTTGATGAGCAGAGTATCCAGTGAAATTACTGGGCTTATGAGACTTAATACCTAATGTCTCAGGGTAACGAGCGCACTGCAGTGCCACGCAGGCCTTTGTGTTTCAAAGTTCTGGGTGGCACTGCAATTGTTATGAGCCGGCGTTATGCTTACCATCAGGCAAACGACCAGCTCGTCTCGTTACCAAATAACATAAAAAAAAAAAAAAAAAAAATGTATTGGTCAAGAACTCAATAATGTGAATTTAAAGGGGTAGTAGAAACATTTTCGTATGAAGCCTGGCAGTGGTCGTCGCCATCTTTATTTTATTTTTTGTGTTTCCATTTACACCACCACCATTCAAAACTATGTTAATCGAGAGCGGCCATCATCAGTAGTATCAGTACAAACAACAATCGCCATGTAATAACAAAACGTCATAAAGTGTCAGGTTTGCCTGTTAATTGGTGTTAAAAATCTAACTATTCGTTTTACTGAGGTAGGTAGATAGATTACTATCAAACCGCGTGTCAAGTTGAAAGAGATGATGAGCACAGGACTAAACTGATGAAAACGGGACGTGGGTGTGGCGGCCCGCAGATCTCTGGCAGCCCTAGCGGCTGCGCGGGTCTCGTCGCGCGTGCTGTCCGCTACTCCACAGTCCACACTGGTAGCTAGGTAGTTAGGTACCTACCTACCTACACGTGCGGATTTTAAATGGATCTCTGGCTCTCTTCGGTTTTCTCATTGTAATTTTCTCGTGAACCATCGCTATCGTAATAGCAACGTTATCTACCGATGTGTGTGGACGCACGCAATCATTGCACTTCGTGGCTGTTTGGAGAGCAATACTGATTGTTTGAGAAGTTGAACAGTCGAAGATGTTGTGTTGTTTATCCCGACTTACTTTTCTGCATGTAGAGGTAGGAGTAGTGTTTTCTTATAAATCAGTTTATGAAATTAAATATTAAAATATAATGGCGTGGCCGGCTTTACTGGTATAGACTCGGAGTCACTGTAGAGTCGGGAGGTAGGTACTCACCGTAGTTATTACACCGAGCTTATTATTTAGTCAGACTTTCTAAGGCTGAGATTCAGAGACGAATCTAAGCGTGGACTCACGCTTTCATACGTCAAAATTCTATACAGTTTTGACATATGGAAGCCAAAGTCTACGCTTAGAATCGTCTCTGAATCTTAGCCTAAGACTGTCGACTTGTGTAAATAATTATCAGCATATTTGCTTCAGCGAGTGTGGCCGAGCGGAAACTTGTGCGACTTTCAATGCGACGCACCATGGTTCGCATCTCGACTCGGCCCACACCCAGTGGCGTATTTTAGGATTCAGCGCCCTGGGCCTGCAGGCCCCGCCGCCCTGCCGTTCAGTATATAAAAAAGCCCCACGTTTTGATGTGTATCAAACTTACACCCACGAGTACCTTACGAGATCTAGGCTCTTATTAATTAACTGTGTTAAACGGAGGTTTAGTTAAACTATATTTTGACAAGGTAGGCTTTTTGAGCTCGTTTGGCTTTTGATTTTGGTAAGCTTTTTTTTTTTGCTTTGAGGCACTTGTAGTGCTCGCCCGGTTGCTGCAAGTCAATGTGTCGCCAAGCACCTAGCCTTACTGTGTCGGCAGCTGTAGTATAACTTGCGTTATCTCCGACCATAGAGAGAGTGCAGATGAAACGCTAACCTATCGAGTACTTTAAGATACATAATATAATCACTTACTTGTAATAGGCTGTAAGTTCTCCATTGACAATAATAGTCAATTAATAACAAAGCGGTCAGAATTGTTTCGTCTACTAAAGTATTTTACTAAGCGAGTTGAAGTCGTTGACCTCATCACGGGGCCGTCGCGTCCTTACTTCAAGAGGAACGGTGTTGGATTGTACAACACAATGGCAGCCAGCGGAGCGCTCGCGCCGCACAATGCGCGGTAACCCGAGCCGTCACGCGCCGCGCCGCCGCGCCGCCGCGCCGCCCGCGCCCGCGCCCCCGCCCCCCGCGCCATGTTATATAAGAGCCGCCGCGCCGCGCCGCCGCCCACTGCGCCGGAGCGACCGACATGGTGACCCGCGACAAGAGCGACTACGGGAGGAAGGTGCAAGAGAAGGCCGTCATTGAAAAGGTCTCTCACGGACTAGTCCACTAGTCACCTAGTCAGCGCCGCGAGGAGGCGGCGGATTTCTCTAACTAAGATATCATCTACTTATTCGTTTTAGTAACAGCAGATAGTATTTGTCGATATTTAGGCACGTAGGCAAACAGAGCGGGTCTGCCGCGACGTTGAGACGTAAAAGCCTCCGCGTCGCTCCACGACCGCGAGCCGGTGCTCGGTCGAGACGGCGCCAAACTAACGCGCCGCGCGCGTTTTCAGAGGCAGATGGCGATCGAGCGCGCAGGCGCCGCGGAGGCCGCGGAGGCCGCGCAGGCCGCGCCGCCCGCCGCGCCGCCCACGCTCATCATCACGCTGGAACACGGCGAGCACCTGGACTCCACGCTCTTCAGGTGCCATTAAGAACTGTCTTAATACCGATACCGGTGCGAGCTAAGATTATATTTCGAGACTGCACGGTGACTTTCGGCCGTTTCAGATTCGAAAAGGGCTGCTGCTTACAATTCTGCCCCGGGCCTTCGCTGATGGGCAGGAAGGTGTTCCTCTACACCAACTACGTGCTCGGCGACAACCGTGAGTTAGCCGCGTCAGCGCGCGCACTCTATGCAACTAAATAACATTGAAGCGTGTTTGGGATGTCAAAATAACGGCTTTTTACTAAACGCGTACGAAAGGGGTACTTAAACGGTACTCGTATCACAAATGCAATTTTTAAAAATTTTGTCTGTCTCTCTGTTTATTAATTCCGGCTAATCTCCGAAACGACTGGACCGATTTTGACGGGACTTTCACTGGCAGATAGCTGATGTTATTTTTATTACTTTAATAACGTGGGAAAACCGCGGCGAACGGCATCTGTATACGCTCCTCGGCCGGTCCTCAAGCGGCGGTGGCGCCTTGTTGCAGAGGAGGATAAGGGCGAGCAGGCGGAGTTCATCCGCAACCAGTACTACGGGCTGGAGTGGCGCGCGGGGGGCGTGGACGGTGCGGGGGGCGTGGACGGCGCGGGGGGCGAGCCGCTGGGCGCCGGCGCGCTCGTCACCGACGCCGACCTGTACTGCGAGCTGCGCCTGCGCCGCGCCGGCTCCTTCCACTACTACTTCGTGTACGACACCGCGTGAGTACCCCCGCCCCCGCCCCGCCCCGCCCCGCCCCGCCCCCGCGCGCGCGCACTGACGGCGGCGGCTCCAGCGAGTCGCCGGTGGGTCCGCAGGGCTCCGGCTGGTTCGGCGTGGCGCCGACGCTGCGCGCGGGCGCCGGCGCCGGCGAGGCGCTGCCGCTGGACGCGCTCATGTGCCAGACCGTGCTCGCCAAGTGCCTCGGGCCGCTGCCGCGCTGGGAGCCGACGCTGCGCGTGGCCAAGGAGGCCGGCTACAACATGGTGCACTTCACGCCGGTGCAGGTGCGCCCCGCCCCGCCCGCCCCGCCCGCCCCGCCCCGTCCGTAGAGCCCGCTCCGTGTAACCGCGCCCGCTCGCCCCGCAGGAGCTGGGCGCCTCCAACTCGAGCTACAGCATCGCGAACCAGCTGCGCCTCAACCCGCTGTTCGGCGCGGACGCCACGTTCGCGGACGTCGAGAACCTCGTGTCCAAGATGCGCTCCGAGTGGAAGGTGAGCGCTGACCCCCTCGCTCGGGCCGCGCCCGCGGCGGGGTGCCCCCGCGCCGCTGACCCCCTCGCTCGGGCCGCAGGTGCTGTCCATCTGCGACGTGGTGCTGAACCACACGGCCAACGAGACGCCGTGGCTGGACGCGCACCCGGAGGCGAGCTACAACTGCGCCAACTGCCCGCACCTGCGGCCGGCGGCGCTGCTGGACGCGCTGCTGGCGCGGCTCACGGCCGACGCGGCGCGCGGCGACCTGGAGCCGCACGGCGTGCCGCGCCACGTGCACGCGCTCGAGCACCTGGACGCCGTGCGGCGCCTGCTGCTCGCGCAGCGCCTGCCCGAGGCGCGCCTGCACGAGATGTACACGTGCAGCGTGCCCGACCTGGTGCAGCAGTTCTACTACATGGCGCGCAACAAGTGAGCGCCCGCCCCCGCCCCGCCCCGCCCCGAGCGCCCCCCCGCCCCGCCCGCTCTCACCGGCCCTCTCGCCCGCAGGGTGCCGCCCGTCAAGACCCCCTCGGAGGAGGAGCGCGAGGAGCTGAAGCTGATCCCGGACCCGCAGTACCGGCGCCTGCGCGCCACCGTCGACATGGACCGCGCGCTGCAGATATACAACGTGTACAGGTGACGACCGCCCCCGCCCCCGCGCCCGCGCCCCCATCGGCCCCCGCTCACCGCTCCTCTCCGCGCAGGACCGACTGCTACGACGAGGAGGCGCGCCTGAAGAAGTGCTGCGACGAGGTGAAGCGCAAGCTGGAGCAGCTGAACGAAGTCGCCGCCGACCAGATGCGCGACCACCTGCGCGTCGCCGTCGACAACGCGATCGCCGGCATGCGGTAAGGAGCGGCCGCGGCCGGGACCGGCGGCCCGCCCGCCGCGGCCGCGCTGACCCCCCCGCCCCGCCCGCAGGTACGAGCGGCTGCAGGCGGACGGGCCCTGCGTGCGCGAGGTGAGCGCGGCGCACCCGCTGGTGCCGCGCTACTTCACGTGGGCGTGCGACGTGGAGCGCGCCGCGCCCGCCGACGTGGAGGCGGCGCTGTACGGGCCCGCCGGCGCGCGCTGCATGGCGCACAACGGGTGGGTCATGGACGCCGACCCGCTCGTGGACTTCGCCGCCAGCGCCGACGCCGCCGGCGTCTACCTGCGCCGCGAGCTCATCGCCTGGGGCGACAGCGTCAAGCTCAGGTGAGAGCGCCCCGCCCCGCCCCGCCCCGCCCCGCCCCGCCGCGCCCCCGCCGCGCCCGCTGACGCCGCTCTCTGCGCAGGTACGGCGACAAGCCGGAGGACAGCCCGTTCCTGTGGGCGCACATGCGCGAGTACGTGGAGCTGACGGCCGAGATATTCGACGGCCTGCGCCTCGACAACTGCCACTCCACGCCGCTGCACGTGAGCGTCCCGCGCCCCCGCCCCGCCCCGCCGCGCC
Organism: Crocallis elinguaria; assembly: GCA_907269065.1. NCBI lineage: Eukaryota > Metazoa > Arthropoda > Insecta > Lepidoptera > Geometridae > Crocallis > Crocallis elinguaria. The sequence continues at coordinate 39,988 of OU026079.1, read as the reverse complement.
CCCGCCCCGCCCCGCTCACCGGCCGCTCCCTGCGCAGGTGGCGGAGTTCATGCTGGACTGCGCGCGCAACGTGAAGCCGGACCTGTACGTGGTCGCGGAGCTGTTCACCAACTCGGACCACGTCGACAACATCTTCGTCAACCGCCTCGGCATCACGTCGCTAGTGCGCGGTGAGCGGCCGCGACGGGTTCAGTCGCAGAAAAGTTTAACGATAGGGCTCATACGAATAAAAATTAAATTAGATAAGATCTATACGACGCCGTCCGCTCGTATTTAAATTCAACCGAAAATAAACGTGCGGTCTGCTGGCCGCGCGCGACCTAGTCGCGTACCTAAAATGTAAATAGCCAAAAACGTAACGATAAGCTGTAACGATCGACGGCCTCTCTCCGTCAGAGGCGCAGAGCGCTTGGGACGCGCACGAGCAGGGCCGGCTGGTGCACCGCTACGGCGGGCGGCCCGTGGGCGCCTTCCCCCCGGCGCCGCGCCGCGCCGCGCGCCCCGCCGTGGCGCACGCCATGCTGCTGGACCTCACGCACGACAACCCCTCGCCCGTGCAGCGCCGCTGCGCGCTCGACCTGGCGCCGTGCGCCGCGCTCGTGGCCGCCGCCGCCTGCGCCACCGGCTCCACGCGCGGCTACGACGAGCTCGTGCCGCACCACGTGCACGTGGTGGACGAGGCGCGCCTGTACCCCGAGTGGGACACCACCGCCCCCGCCGGCGGGCTGCTCGCCTCCAAGCGCGCGCTCAACGAGCTGCACGCGGAGCTGGCGCGCGCCGGCTACACCGAGGTGTACGTGGACCAGATGGACGCCGACGTGGTGGCCGTCACGCGCCACGAGCCGCGCGAGCGCCGGGTGAGCGCCGCCCCGCCCCCCGCCTGCCCCCTCGCGACCCCCGCTCACCCGCGCGCTCTCCGCCCGCAGTCGGTGATCGTGGTGGCGTTCACCGCGTTCTCCGCGCCGGCGGCGGGCGACGGCGCGCGCGCGGTGCCGCCGCTGCGCTTCGAGGGCCAGCTCGAGGAGGTCTTGCTCGAGATCGAGGTGCGGCGCGCGGACGGCGCGGCACCGTTCGAGCGCCACCCCGACTACATCAACGGCCTCACCGAGTACGAGGCCGCCGTGCGGCGCGCGCTGCCGCCGGCGCGGTCGCGCGCCGTGGCCGCCGTGCGCGAGGACGGCGCGCACACGGTGGTCGAATTCCGCGCGCTGGCGCCGGGCGCCGTGGTGGCGGTGCGCGTGGCGCCGCGCGCGCCGCACGCCGCCGCGCTGGCGGCGCTGCAGCGGCCGCTGGACGCGCTGGCGGCGGACCCGCGCGCGGACCCCTGGGCGCTGGCGCCGGCGCTGGCCGAGCTGGACCTGGCCGACTTCAACGCGCTGCTGTACCGCTGCGACGCGGAGGAGCGCGAGGCGGGCGGCGGCGGCGCGTACGAGGTGCCCGGCTGGGGCGCGCTGCCGTACGCGGGGCTGCAGGGCGCCGCGTCGCTGCTGGCGGAGGTGACGCCCGCCGACGACCTGGGCCACCCGCTGTGCGACAACCTGCGCGCCGGCGACTGGCTGGCCGAGTACGCGGTGGCGCGGCTGGAGCGCGAGCCGCGGCTGGCGCCGGTGGCGGCGCGGCTGCGCGCGGCGCTGCGCCCGCTGGCGGCGCTGCCGCGCTTCCTGGTGCCGGCGTACTTCGCGGCCACGTTCGCGGCGCTGTACCGCGCGGTGGCGCGCGCGGCGCTGGCGCGGCTGGGCGCGGCCGGGCGCGGCGGCGGCCTGGCGCGCGCGCTGGCACTGTGCAGCGTGCAGCTGACGGGCGCCGTGCCGTCGGCGCCGCTGCCGCCGGCGTCCCCGGCGCTGCCGCCGCCGCGGCCGGCGCGCGCCACGTCGCTGTCGGCGGGGCTGCCGCACTTCGCCGTGGGCCACATGCGCTGCTGGGGCCGCGACACGTTCGTGTCGCTGCGCGGCCTGTTCCTGCTCACCGGCCGCTTCCAGGTGAGAATAAAATAAAGTCCTTCCTGCGTCGGGAGCGGTGTGAGCCTTCATTCGTCGGTCGAGATTTTGAACTCGTGCGGAGTCGCATCGTTGACGCTCGGTCCGTCGCAGGACGCGCGGCTGCACATCCTGGGGTTCGCGGCGTGTCTGCGGCACGGCCTCATCCCCAACCTGCTGGACGGCGGCCGCCACGCGCGGTTCAACTGCCGCGACGCCGTGTGGTGGTGGCTGCAGGCGGTGCAGCAGTACTGCGACGAGGCGCCGCACGGCGCGGCACTGCTGGCCGAACCCGTGGCGCGCCTGTTCCCCAAGGACGACAGCGAGCCCGCGCCGCCCGGCGCCGCCGACCAGCCGCTGCACGACGTCATGCAGGAGGCGCTCGACGTGCACTTCCAGGTGAGCCGCGCCCCCGCGCCCCCGCCCCGCCCCGCCGCGCCCCCGCGCCCCCGCCCCGCCCCGCCGCGCCCCCGCGCCCCCGCCGCGCCCCGCTCACGCCGCCGTCCGTCCGCAGGGGCTCGTGTTCCGCGAGCGCCACGCCGGGCGCGCCATCGACGCGCACATGTCGGACCGCGGGTTCAACGTGCAGGTGGGCGTGGACCCCGACACCGGCTTCCCGTTCGGCGGCAACGACGCCAACTGCGGCACGTGGATGGACAAGATGGGCTCCTCGGAGGCCGCCGGCACGCGCGGCCGCCCCGCCACGCCGCGCGACGGCAGCGCCGTGGAGCTCGTGGCGCTGGCCTACAGCGCCGCGGCCTGGCTGGCGGCGCAGCACCGCGCCGGCCGGTACCCTTACCCCGGCGTGGTGCGGCGCCACCGCGACGGCAGCCTCACCTCGTGGACCTACGCGCAGTGGGCCGAGCGCATCCGCCGCAGCTTCGAGCGGCACTTCTGGGTGCCCCCCGCGCCCTCCGCCGCCGACGCGCGCCCCGACCTGGTGCACCGCCGCGCCATCTACAAGGACACGCACGGCGCCTCCAGCGCCTGGGCCGACTACCAGCTGCGGTGCAACTTCCCGATCGCGATGGCCGTGGCGCCGGACCTGTTCGACCCGAAGCGCGCCTGGGCCGCGCTCGACGTCGTCGAGGAGCTGCTGCTGGGCCCGCTCGGCGTGAAGACGCTGGACCCCGCCGACTGGGCGTACCGCGGCGACTACGACAACTCGAACGACAGCGCCGACCCCAGCGTGGCGCACGGGTTCAACTACCACCAGGGGCCCGAGTGGACGTGGCCGCTCGGCTACTACCTGCGCGCGCGCCTCGCCTTCGCGCACGAGTGCGGCCGCCACGCGCGCACCGTCGCCGCCGCGTACGCCGCGCTCGGCCCGCTGCTGGCGCACGTGCGCGCCTCGCCGTGGCGCGGCCTGCCCGAGCTCACCGGCCCCGCGGGCGCGCCCTGCCGCGACTCGTGCGCCACGCAGGCCTGGAGCGCCGCCGCCGCGCTCGAGGCGCTGCACGAGCTGCAGCGAGCGCGCCGCGCGCGCCCGCTGTCCGCCGACTGACGCGCGCGCCCGCGCCGCCCGCGCCACGCCGCGCGCGCCGCGCCGCGCCTCTACAGCGAGCCCTACGAGCCCGCGTCGCAAGCCGCGCGCCCGCGCCCGCGCCTGCGCCTGCGCCGCCTGCTGCGCCGCGCGCGGCCCGCCTCGCAGCGCCTGTACAACGCGCTGCGCGGCGCGCGGCCGCTCGCCACCGTCGTCTACAGCGACCGCTACTTCCGCTACGGGCTGCCGCTGCGCGCGCGCCGCGTGCCGCCGCGCCGCCTCGTCGCCGACGACCTGGCGCGAGCGCCGCCGCTCGAGCGCCGCGCGCCCGCCGAGCCGCGGCCCGCGCACGTGCTGCCGCTGCCGCGCGCCGCGCCGCCGCCCGCGCCGCGCGCCGGCCTGCTGCTGGGCGCCGCGCCGCCGCCGCCGCCGCCGCGCGCCGCCCGGTACGAGGCGCCGCGGCGCGCCCCCCGCGCCCCGCGCGTGTTCGCGCCGCCGCCGGACGCGCCGTTCGAGGAGGCGGCGCCGCGCCACGAGCCGGCGCGCTGCGCGCCCTCGCTGCAGTACCGGCAGGCGAGCGGCGCGGCGCCGCGGCGCGCGCCCCCCGGCCGGCCGCCGCCCTCGCCGCCGCCGCGCGCCCCGGCGACGCCGGAGCGCGAGGGCGCGGCGCTGCCGCTGTTCGCGCTGGCGGAGGGCGCGGGCGCGGCGCTGTCGAAGCCGTCTCCGCGGGCGAGCGCCGCCCCGGCGGACGCGGCGCCGGGCCGCAAGGTGCTGAACACGGAGCGGTACAACAACGGTTCTTGCGCGCCGCTGCGGGCGCCGCTGCGGGCCGGGCGCGGCGGCCGCGCGGCGCCGGCGCGGGGCCCGCGCGGCACGGTGCGCGCGCTGCTGGCGTGCAGCGGCTTGTTCTACGCGCTGGCGTTCGTCGCCTTCTACTTCTTGAGCCTGCCGTGAGGGGGCGGGGGCGGGGGCGGGGGCGGGGGGCGCGGCGAGCTCGGTTCTGTTCGTTTGACCTGTTCTTTAGTTGAACGTTTGTCCGTCGGGCGGTATATTTCGAGGCCCGATACTTAACCGATACTCGAACCTACTAGTGATAAGAACACTCAACAGGTACACGTTTACCTGGCAGGTAGCTCGGGGCCCGGGGGCTCCGTCCACAGTGGACGTGCGGGGGCTGCAGGTGCAGGAGTATCCATCGGGAGCGGTCGGAAGGAGAAATAAGAGATAGAAGAACCTTTTTCTTTGAATTTTAGAGAAACGGTTCTATAACAAAGTTCCTCATAACGACTACCGATTTCCGTAACAAAACAAGCCAAAATCTTTTTTTGAAAAGGAGCGTTTTCGATTTCCTAGGTGTGTACGAGATTTTTCCAAAATCTGAATGCAGCTTTTCATCGTTCTGAAATCGACGACACGGTTCCTAGGCACAAATGTCTGTACCTCTCGTAGTCCCAGCCCCTCCCGGCGGCGCCTTGTGTGCAGCGCCGCGGTTGTCTCGTAGTGTGCGTGTCGCGAGGTGGCCCGCACTGACCGCGCACTGTGAGGCCGGCGCCGCCGCTCGCCGCTCGCCGCTCGCCGCTCGCCGCTCGCCGCTCGCCGCTCGCCGCGCCCGCCACTCACGCTCGGCCCGCGCTCGAGGCCCGCGCTCGAGGCCCGCGCTCGAGGCCCGCGCTCGAGGCCCGCGCTCGAGGCCCGCGCTCGAGGCCCGCGCTCGAGGCCGGTGAGCAGGCCCGCCGCGGTTGCGCCGTATTCGTTATCATTATATCCTCGGGTTCCGGCGCGAGGGCGCGTCGACGCTCTACTAGTACATAAGTGTCGTTCTGATGTATTTTATTTGTTGTTAGTGATAAATAAAATGTATACTTTTGTCGTTGCGTTTTCTTATTTCTGTACCGTTGCAAACGCATCGCGGTTCATATTTTTACCCCATTGTTTATTTTGTACTAAGTGCTTAATATATTCATTAGTACAAAATAAATACTAATAGTAGATAGTTCCAACGTAGACCGGTACGTATTTATCACAAAATTATATTTATATTTATCATAAAACGTTACCTTGCGTCACGAGGACATCTATTTGGCTGTAGAGGTACATCCGTACTGTAGAAGTTCATATTTTGTGACTAGATGGCGTTGCACGTCTCTGCACCGCGCAAGCACTGCACGCACGTCTCATTTTTCACAGTTGTAAAACATTACATCATAACGTTTGGCAATGTTCTGCTGTTTAGGACGGCGGAGCGCCACGCCCGTTGGCGTTGCAACACTAAAAGAGACGGTGCTTTTTTTGGTCAGGTACAGGTACTTGAAAGGTTGATATAACACTGTTTGATACTTTCACGGTTATTCACTACTTTATACATTGTTATTGTTGTACAGGTATTGTTGTAATTATAATAATCACGGTAAATATGCCGTTACAATGTATAAAGTAGGTTTATATAACTCGGAAAAAAACAGGTTTTGGTAAATAACATACCCATATTGTACATTTACAATAATGCTGTTCGTGCACGTGAGGGATGAGGGAGGATGAAGAGGGGGGGGGGGGGGGGTTTCTTAAATACTTACCCATAAAAATAGGCAGGTTCAAGAGGTACAGACAGTAATTAAATTTTACTATTAAAATAGCGTGATCATGAGGAATAGTGTCGGACACGCTCGAAACTTAGGTCGACAATATTGACCAATGACGTGAGTTATAGCCGGTTTTTAACAATTTATAGTACATAATGTAAACAACATAAACTAAAATAACTAAATAAAATACACACTAAACATAATACGTACGTAATTAAATTGTATAAAATGGGAAGTTTCGAAATTTGAAATATTACTAGACTATTTTTTTAAAGAAGAAATGTATATTTTTCGATGACTATAATATCAATTTCTTGACTTTTTGTGCAATTTTTAAAATCCATTGCATGCTAATCTAAACCAATATATACGAGAAGCACTTAATACTACGTATACTGTCCGCGTTCCACATCAAACAGACACGACGCGCGGACCGTTGGACACAGCGTAGTGCAGTCTGCTACGACGAGTGCGTTGCGAAAGCGCTACGGACTCGAGCGAGGCGAGGCGTGACACACCCACGATCACAAATGTCTATATTGCACTGTATAATCATTCCGTGTTTTACCACAAAAAACACTTTTAGACGCCTGATTTAGCTATAAAAGACAGTGTCTAAATATGAACGTCAAAAGTTATTAGAATTATTTGGGTAACGTTCAGAAGACACACACACATCAACACACACACACCCTACTTAAATCAGGATTATCACGACTAAGAATATTGGATTAGCATTCTGCGTTTTCTCTCGTCCAGCAATGGATGGGGAGAGCGTGTTGGTACCGAATAATAATGACGATGCTACTACGAGGTGCGACGATCCCGTACGGCGCGGGCGGTGATATATGTGAATTATAATATATTTATAATTCAACATGCTATGAATGCGCTTAGGCAAAACAGCGCTATATCGACGGCGTTAGCAAAAAACCGCTTTTGAACCATGACTTCTGAAATAATATATTTGTAAAACTTTTAACTGACAACATTAGGTGGACAAACCGTAACAAAACTTTGTAAAAACTTTGTAAAACCATTTTTTGAAGCATTTTGAAAGGTTTGATTATTCTTACAGCCGACGGTTGGTTTGGCCGAAATTTATACAGAAAAGTACTTTCCGCCAATTGTGAGGGGGAATACAGTCGAATTAATACGAGTATAATAAAATATACACAAGTTATGCTCGTACTATATTAAAACTTTCACTTGCGCCAGTTGCGACCGCGTGCGTTTTTGCTCTTTTTGTACTTTTCAAAAGGAAATTACGTACGTAGGTACTCGGCCTCTACAATTTACACCTAATTATGTTTGTTTATTATATTAAAATCTCGTTTGCAAGTCTAAAAAAGATAAAAAAAAAAAAAGAAAGTTAGATAAAGAAGTGGGAGAAAAATAATATTTATAGTGTTTTGTGTGATCCATGTCATTTATATGCCAGTTTGCTCAATACGTTTCGTTTTAACTATGAGTAAAACAAGAATAGGGTGAAATGCCGCTGTCAGAACATAGCAATACATTTAAATTGAGGTGCGAAATAAGTAACATTTACCTACATTTTTTTTTATATAATATTGAATGAAATACTAACAAGCTAGTTTTTTTTACCTACCAAGGTACCGTGCTTCCCAAAGCACGTTTCTCAGGAAATCTTGTATCGATGTTCTTAAATTTTGTGAAGAGATTAAGTTTTTTTAGGAAATCGCATATCGTGTATGTTGTGCATTCTAGTTATGATTACAATACGAAAGTTTGGAAATAGTTCGCGAAATGAATGCAGGGAGTTCACACAACAGATAGCTCGCACACAATTTTTTGGGCGTTAAAAGATTTATTTACTCATATATATTCTGTGCCCGGGCATACGCCTTTACCCCAGATTATCAACCCGTACCTTGAGATGGACGCTGTGTAGCTATGATAAGCCATAAGTGCAACAATTTGAGTCGAGTTTTAATTTTTTCAAGGGATGAATAAATCTATTGACCTTTTTGCATATCTTATCCAAATGAGACTTCCATGAGCATCGGTTATCAATTTGTAAACCTAAAAAGCAAACTTCGTCAGCTTCTTAAACTTCAAGATTTTTATAGAAGACTGTTTTTTACTATTTGATAACGAGACGAGCTGGTCGTTTGCCTGATGGTAAGCATAACGCCGGCCCATAACAATTGCAGTGCCACCCAGAACTTTGAAACACAAAGGCCTGCGCGGCATTGCAGTGCGCTGGTTACCCTGAGACATTAGGTATTGAGTCTCATAAGCCCAGTAATTTCACTGGCTACTTTGCAAAAAAACTGCAAATCGCAAATGAATATGTAATGCCTCATTATTGCTACACGAGCTTAGCTGTGGTACCAACCAAGACGGACAATCGAAATAGATGAAATAGGAAGAATTAGTCCTACCACCTAGCAAAGAAAAGAACGAAAATCATTACGTGAAAGGCACATTCCACTGTCAAAAAGCTACCCATGCGAAGCCAGCATATAACAATCAGAATTTAGAAAATGTTACAAACGTCATCGACTACTAGTGCCACATTGCGGCCTCAGGGACGTACTAACTAAATTTAGATTGACGGGATTTCATATTTTGATTCTATCTGTAATAAAACACAAAGGTGCAGGACCGCAGTGCGCTAGCTACCTGAGACATTAGCTATTGAGTCTCTTATGCCCAGTAATTTCACAGACTACATTCTTCATCAAACCAAAACACAGTAACACAACACGCACGTTAACGAACAAAGCGGTGCCACCCAGACGGACTCAGACCACGTCAATAAACGACTGATGCATAAAGATTTTGTTAATGACGATTGTATACGACTTTTTCGTACGTCTTTACGTATTTGTTTAAATAAGAAAAATAATCACCCATACCATGCAACCAGTTACACGTAGCACTCGGTTTGATGTAAGCGTTCTACGTCTAGCAGACACGGAGCGCGTTGCTATTCGACTCATCGCAACACAGACGCCTCCCCTAAAAGTGTGCTAAGGCCAGGACCCAACTAAATAATGGTCTGTTGTAAATTGAATTCTGCTTAAATGCTGGTAAAGTACGCTGCGAATAAGGCGCGACTCATAAAACATAACTAAAAATACTTTCTTGGGTTGCAGCTACTGAAATAACTGAATGCCCATCGATTGAACAAAGTAAGTTTTTTTTTCTCACCTGGTGCATTCACATAGTATCACTATTTAGTTAGATACGAGGGGACACCATGATGCTTGAAGATAGTAAATCGGCGACGGTGAAGTCATCGTTTTTAAAAAGACCCTTGGACCTGCTGCCCCGTCATGTATATTTTCCTAGCACTGAAAATATTTAGAATCAGTGGCCCAGTGGTACAGTGGACTCTTTGTAGTTCAAAATAGAAGAATTTAGAGAATTTGGTTTTGAATTTGAGTATTTGGAGAAATAATTCCATTTATCTCTACAATTTATTACAGCAAGTTTACATGGGAGGTCAGAACAGACACTCAAACAGTCGGGCGCTCGTGTTTAAAGCAAAAGTTGGTTGTCACAAGCAATGTTTATAAAACTTGCTTGTAATGTAACAAATGACTCCCCAAGAAGGTCAGATTTGTGTCGGAAAACAATAATTTCTACAGTGAATTTATTTACTTTAACAGTCCATTTGCTTAGTTATAACATTTTAATGAGTAATTTATGATCAGCCATTTCTTAAACAAAACCAATGAGCAAAACAATGAGTAAAAAAAAAGTTAAAAAAGACAACACTACATTAATTATCATTTGTCTTAACTAATTAATGATTATAATTTGATTGTTGGCATATTAAACATTCGATGCTGGTCGCCTGAAACATCTTCGAGTGAATGTCAAGTAATCAAAAATTAGAGTAGAAAAAAAATAAACCAAATTGAAATCAATATAGGCCCAAGCCACAGGCCATCTTGTTCGAATAAATACCAAACAACCTCCATGCCGAAGCCAACACAGCCACAGCACAGCACACTACGCATTAAAAAAAAAACATGCTTTATAAAAGCGATAAACCAACTTCAATGACAAACTAATGAACCTGTTTTGATGAAATTTGCCTACAAATGCCGAGGAAAATAAAAACTAAAATACAAAAAATGACTACTCCCTTTTTCGAAAGGTTTGGGTTTGGTTTTGGTTTTGTCAGCCAAAAAATTGATGTAAGTATAAGGCACAAGCCATGCCATCTAGTCCAAGTAAAAAGCGAAAAACTACACTACACTACACTACACTACACTACACTACACTACACTACACTACACTACACTACACTACACTACACTGCACTGCACTGCACTGCACTGCACTGCACTGCACTGCACTGCACGCTACGCCTAGGTTAGGTTTTTAGGTTAGGTTTTTAGGTTAGGTTTTTAGGTTAGGTTTTTAGGTTAGGTTTTTAGGTTAGGTTTTTAGGTTAGGTTTTTAGGTTAGGTTTTTAGGTTAGGTTTTTAGGTTAGGTTTTTAGGTTAGGTTTTTAGGTTAGGTTTTTAGGTTAGGTTTTTAGGTTAGGTTAGGTTAGGTTAGGTTAGGTTTTTAGGTTAGGTTTTTAGGTTAGGTTTTTAGGTTAGGTTTTTAGGTTAGGTTTTTAGGTTAGGTTTTTAGGTTAGGTTTTTAGGTTAGGTTTTTAGGTTAGGTTTTTAGGTTAGGTTTTTAGGTTAGGTTTTTAGGTTAGGTTTTTAGGTTAGGTTTTTAGGTTAGGTTTTTAGGTTAGGTTTTTAGGTTAGGTTTTTAGGTTAGGTTTTTAGGTTAGGTTTTTAGGTTAGGTTTTTAGGTTAGGTTTTTAGGTTAGGTTTTTAGGTTAGGTTTTTAGGTTAGGTTTTTAGGTTAGGTTTTTAGGTTAGGTTTTTAGGTTAGGTTTTTAGGTTAGGTTTTTAGGTTAGGTTTTTAGGTTAGGTTTTTAGGTTAGGTTTTTAGGTTAGGTTTTTAGGTTAGGTTTTTAGGTTAGGTTTTTAGGTTAGGTTTTTAGGTTAGGTTAGGTTAGGTTAGGTTAGGTTAGGTTAGGTTAGGTTAGGTTAGGTTAGGTTAGGTTAGGTTAGGTTAGGTTAGGTTAGGTTAGGTTAGGTTAGGTTAGGTTAGGTTAGGTTAGGTTAGGTTAGGTTAGGTTAGGTTAGGTTAGGTTAGGTTAGGTTAGGTTAGGTTAGGTTAGGTTAGGTTAGGTTAGGTTAGGTTAGGTTAGGTTAGGTTAGGTTAGGTTAGGTTAGGTTAGGTTAGGTTAGGTTTTTTTTTTTTTTTTTTTTTTTTTTCCTGTCCGGGAGCAGTGTGTCCCGGCCCGCGAGCTAAGTTTTCTCTGACGTAGTCAGAGGTATTACGACGTTAATAATTGGAGACAGGTTTATTTTTATTTAAGATGATGTTGGTTCATTACAGTGTTCTTGTCTTACATATTGTTAATTTTTGATACAATTCTTAAATACTATCTTTATACATTATATCAATTTTTACATAATTTACTTCTGCTCTTAGGCAGAGTCCTTATTTACAGTTTACATTATTACAGGGTTAGGCTTGTTTATATTCAGTAGTGATTCTATACATTATTTCTATTGTTGCTATTTTATTTAGGTACATGTAATTTAATCTTAACTAATGGATACTTTTAACTATTACTATATTTGTACGCCCCCCACCAGGTGCAGTCTCTTAAGAGCCAGTTAGGTTGGGGGTGCACATCAAGTTTTACTTTAACATTATTGACTATTTATATTTACTATTAGGATTTTATACAATTTAGTTAGACATGCAAGAATTATTATTTTCTGCTTGTCAATTCGTTTATGACCACTACGCCTCTCCTGCCAGGTAGCTTTCTCTTAAGAGAAAGGCAAGACAGGAGAGGCGCATAGGGTCATTGAATTACCAATACTGTATAATTTAAGCTGAATCTACATTAAAAGACAGAATACAATTTTAAAAATTTTGACTTACTTATATAATTAACATCTATTACCGAATCTAATATATTTATTTATTTTACACTCTTATGCTGCTTGTATATAAAACTATATACATACAGCATATTCTTAACTATTTATTATTGTTTACTTTTATATAAAAAATTTTAATGGTTGGTATTCTATTGTACATGTTATTAAATGGTATTCTGTTTCAAGTGCGTGAAGCGCATGTGGTGATATTACAATTTCAAATGTTGCGATGTAGTGCATGGTGGAAAATTACCTTAGATGTTGTAAGTATTTTGGCTATTTTCTTGTATCCGGTTCCGGGTCGGCGCACATCACGTTATTTTTAGCCCGTTTTATTAATTAGGGGTCATGCATTAGCATAGGCCCTCTAGTTAACTACTTTTCTAATATTATTTGCTGTTGTGATATGCGCTTTCCCGGTTCCAAGTCTTGTTTCCGGGCGGAGCGCTGCCCTAGGACAGCGCTCCGTCCGGAAACACGCTCAGAAGGCGTGGAGGGACGCTCTAGCAGTAGGCAATAGTCGCCCTTGCTAGCGCGTCCCACCTCCGCCTTACCGGGCATTCTGTGCTAAATGCATTGTGCTCGACTACATCGAGTTTCGCACAAATGCAGTTAGCACAGCTTGGGGATTTGCCGGCAAGCCAGTCCGCACACTCAGATTTTAAGTGCGGTCCGCCGCAGTGACTGCACTTCACATCTTTCTCTGTACAGAATCTCCTGCTGTGGCCGTATGCTAGGCATATGGAGCATTGAACCAGCGGGGACTGGTCGGCAACCCTGACCTTTTGGAGGTCAATGCCGACCATCCCCGCTGCCGTCAACCTCTTCCATATGCCCGGTGATGCTTGGAGTACGATATGGTTCAGGTGGGGGTTACGCGTCTTTTTCCTATATTTAATTTCTAGGGTCTCCTCTCCGTCGAGGCCACCAAGAATATCACCATTTTGGTTCCAGAGGGCCCCGACGACATCCTCGTTGGAGTGTGTCGCCAGGACGTCCCTGAGGACCAGAAGAGGGTTCTTATTCCTGACTTCCTCGACGGTGAGGTGTTCCTCTGCGGTCTTCAGTCTAGCCTTGACCTTGTCCCTATCCTCTTTCGTCTTACACCCTATAATTACTTTTCTATTCTTAGCCTTTCTAACCTTTTCCACCGTTACCCACCCCTGTTTAGCATCTATAACTTCCCTGATTTTGCTAAGGACTTGATCGCCTGTGTCCAAGTTCTGTTTTGACGACACTACGACGGAGTGTAGAGTGGCCTGTACAGGGGGCTGTTCCCTGTTTGGCCCGGCCACTACCCCCGCGTATGTAACCGTACCCTGCGATGCCCTCTGTCGCTCCATCTCTTCCCTTAAGGCGGCCACTCTCTCGCTGTTCTCCCTAACAAGTTGGCCGTGGTCAGCCAACATGGTACGGAGCTCAGCGAGAGAGCGGTCGTCCATTTTCGCATTGTCCGTGGGGGGCGCGCCTACTGCCGTCGTCTGTGTCGCCACCATCCGCGCCAGCTTAGCCGGCGCGAGCGGCGCCGGCACCTCCGACGTCTGCGTCGACGCACCCCGCACCGACCGGGCCGGCGCGGACGGCGTCGGCGCCACCGTCGTCTGCGTCGACGCCCCCCGCACCGACTTAGCCGGCGCGGGCGGCGCCGCCACCTCCGACGTCTGCGCCGACGCCTCCCGCATCGGCCGAGCCAGCGCGGGCGTCTCCGGTACATAAGGTGTGAGGTACGGAGGCTTCCAAGTTTTAGGTTTGGATGGCGTCTGCCCCGGCGGCGTTATATATGTAAATCTCATTTCTCCCTCGGTCATCTCTCGCCTCCTACTGTTTTTTATGTAGATCGCGCCGTTCGCCTCCTCCTTAACCAGTTGGTAAAGGCGGTCGAGCGAACGGAGAAAAGCGTCTTTAATCTCTGTTTTTAGGTTACGGGAGAGCTTTAAATGCTGTTTTGCGGTTATTAAGCAGGCCTTTGCCTCCAGCGGCCTGGACTTATATACTTTACCCGTCCACGGACATACCGAGGGTGTTAAGGGTAAGTCCGGTTCCTGCGGTGATTGTTTACGCCTTTCTATACCTATCGCAACTTCCCAGGCCGTCACCGGGGTGAAGTCCGCTATCTGAGGTTCTGGAGACTCATGGTCTGGCGATTCTTTAATCTCCATGTCTAAGCTCCTCCTTATTCTAAAGGTCTCATCAGCGGAGGGTCCCGCCTTCTGCTGATGAGACACCTTTTTTGCTGGAGTGCGGAGCCCAAACATCTTTTTATTCGTTTATTGTGCCCGGATCAGGAAAAAGCGTCAGTAAAATTGAGTTCAATAATAATTAATAGCAATTACGAGTTCAAATTAATAGAATAAAAGCAATGAAAAGAATAAAAGAATTGAATTAATTAATATTGAGACAATAAATGAATTAATAAAATGATACTTAAAACTATGAGGTATACACAAAAGTATATACCCCAACACACAAATAAACGATATCAATTATAAACACAAAACAATTATTACCATAAAATTCCAATATAAATTTCCAACTTGTCAATTTACTAACCTATATTTTTTATTTCAGGTCACCAGCGCGGCGGTTCCCTATCACAGTTACAACTTATTTACTTGTCAACAACAAGTAAATTCAAAAGGTAAGTACTTATAATAAGCACTGTCTATAATAAGTCTTAATACAATATTACTAACTAACTAACTATTTTATTTTCAGGTTGCGGTCGTCCAGCAGGTCGTAATACTAATAAGGTAAGTATTGTCTTATATTTTACAAATCTTTAATTTACTAATCTAATTTCTTTCTTTTCCAGGTCCCGGCGCGGCGGTTTCCAGCTGCAGATATAGTGTTCTACACGTCAGGTAAGTAAAGGTAAGTACCAATTTTACAAAGCAGCAAAAAATTTTTTAGGGGTAGGTGGGGGTGACCAGGGGGATGACGCGATTTTTGGGCATAAGACAGTTTAATAAGGATAAAAGATGATATTAAAACAATTTTTATTATAAAAAATTTTTAAGGGTAGTTGGGGGTGAGTGGGGGATGATTTAATTTTGTGAGTTTTAATCAGTTCAGTCAATAGTACAAAGGAAAAATTTTTAGACAAAAACTTTTTTAGGGGTGAAAGGGGTGAAAAAGGGGAGGGGGTGACTCTATTTTTATAACTATATAATCTAAAAAGATTTTAGTTAAAATAAAATTTTTCAAAAAATAAATTTTTTAGGGGTAGATGAGGGTGAGTTTTTAGGGGTGGTTTTGTCAGGTTTAGTTAGTCTAGTCCGAGTCCTATATTTTCCCGAAAACCGCGTCACGATCGGTCTTCCGGTTCAAAAGTTATAACTGATGTAAATATAACAATAATCTATAAGAAGTATATAATATAGGTAGGGGTTGTTTAATGGGGTGGGTGCTGTTTTCCAAATTTATGCTGATATGACTATTACTTTATACACGTACAACTTAATTTTAACAATAAGTTTAAAATTTTTAAAATTTTGGGGTAGGTGGGGGTGAGATTTTAGGGGTGGTTTTGTCTGATTTCGTTTGTCCTTGCTGAGTCCTATATTTTACCGAAAACCGCTTCGCAATCGGCCTTCCCGTTCCAGAGATATTGCCGATACAAATCCAAAGTTATTTTATATTAATATTATATATGTATAAACAATATATAATATACAAAATAAGACAATACACTAATATGATAATTATCCAATAATATTACTATTACTATCTTATATATACAAGTTCGATCTAATATCCGAGTGTCAAATTTAATATTACAATTTGAATTCAAATTCAAATTCAAATTCAAATTTTTGGGTAAAGACGGTAGGGTGAAAACAGGGGGGGGGTAGCACTAACAAGACAAAACAGCCAGATTCTAACAAAGTTAAAACAGTTTTTAATAATTTTAATAATTTTTATTTAACGAAAAAGGGGGGGTAATTTTCCAAAAGAGGGGGGGGGTTCGACAAATACAATATGGAGATGACGACCTGTATATACAACTATGTTGTATATTCAGGCAGTCGTCAAAAATGGTCTATCTCGTCCCGTTTCCGAGATACGGGGCAATAAAGGGAAAAAACCTTTTTTTTTTAAAGAATAAATGGGAAAACTAAAACACTAATTTCAAAAAAGTAGGGCCTAAAATGGTGCTAGAAGAGCAGGGAAAAATGCTTTGTAATGCCTGAGAAAGGGAGCTTCGATTCCACCCAAAATTCCTAGGATATTTTCAGGGAATCGAGTCTTCCCTCAGGATAATACTAAAAGGGGGGACGGAGGGGGGGGAGAAGCAGTAAACAAAAAATTTGGACTAGGGTCTATATTGCAACTACGTTTTCAAATTTTTAAAACTATTTAAATTCACAAAGTTATTTACCAAAAACAATAAAATAATATTAGTCCAGATTTGTACAAAAATCACTTCACCCTTGACCGTTTTTACGTTTTATTACACAAAATTCCTTTGCGGTTTATAGTCTACACTAATACGGTCATATCTTAAAAACTACAACAGATAAAAATATGAGGTTTACGCTAAAAGATGTACTAGGCTAACTTACGGTTTCTATGATTTTTTCAGTGCAGGTTGTCGCTGAAAATCTTTTTCTTTCAGGCTTCTTATGATTTTGCCAACCGCAAATAAACCAAAGTTAAGTTTGTAACCGTTGTTACCTTGGCTATTCGCGGTGGATTTTCTGTCCAAAAACGGTTCCTGGATCCTTATGTTCTTCTCTTTCAATGTGACCCGTTCGTCTTCCAGAAACAGCCCTGGAAGAGGGACCTCGTGGTCCAGAAACGACGCTGATTTTGCGGTTTTTCTCCTGTAGCTCGGCGCGCGTTTCCCGGAAAAATCCGGGACTTGCGGCAATGGGTAGAGCTTCCAGGACACCACAAAATAGCAGTTCCAGAATTTTGTGTTCCCGATCACTTTCCAGAGATTTACCACTTTGAAAAACCAATTTTGTTAGATTTTGCACTTTTTGCCGAATAACTCCGGCGTTTTTTGTTGTGGACAAAAACTTTATTCGGCACTATTGTAGCCCAGTTCAATGCCCGTCTTTTCGTATATTTTGCGACACAGAATTATTATTAGAACTATTTTTAAAGTATTTTTATGTCACAGCGGGCGCGAATTATAACGTTTTTATCAGGCGTTAGCCTCACTTTTCACTGTTTTTTCTTTATAACTCCGCGAAAACTCCACTTTTTTCACAAAATTTTTTCACCACCGTGTTCGTCTCGTTAAGACGCGTCGAGTGGTTAGGTTAGGTTAGGTTAGGTTAGGTTAGGTTAGGTTAGGTTAGGTTAGGTTAGGTTAGGTTAGGTTAGGTTAGGTTAGGTTAGGTTAGGTTAGGTTAGGTTAGGTTAGGTTAGGTTAGGTTAGGTTAGGTTAGGTTAGGTTAGGTTAGGTTAGGTTAGGTTAGGTTAGGTTAGGTTAGGTTAGGTTAGGTTAGGTTAGGTTAGGTTAGGTTAGGTTAGGTTAGGTTAGGTTAGGTTAGGTTAGGTTAGGTTAGGTTAGGTTTTTTTTTTTTTTTTTTTTTTTTTTTTTTTCCTGTCCGGGAGCAGTGTGTCCCGGCCCGCGAGCTAAACCTCTGACATGGGGATCAGAGACCGTGTTTACCATGGAAATTAAAAGACAGGGTAGTTTTATTTACATCATTAAAAAGAAAAAATTTACAATGTTTGCTTATTGCTTATATCTATTTTTTATACAAGTTTACAGTCTATCTTTATTCTAATCCTTATTATATACTTTCTTACCTCTACACTTTGGTAGAGTCTGTAGTTACATTTTTTATTTTGTGCTAAAAGTTAGGGTTTGTTTTATATTCATAATGATTCTGCACTTTACTCTGTTTGCTTCACTTATTCTTATGTACATTTTACTGGTTAATATTTATAACTAGTTAGTTTACTTTGTTTCAATTTACATATTTTATTTCAGTTCTACCAGGTTTTGCGCTTCTGCCACCAGACACTGCCTCTTAAGAGCCAGGCAGGCGGCAGAAGCGCGTATAATATACTATTAATACAAGTGGTATTTAACATTTACATTTTTTATAGAAGGTAACGCGAAAGAAAATTATTTTCTTGCACTATTTCTTTTTGACCTCTGGGCCCCTCCTGCCAGGTAGCTTTCTCTTAAGAGAAAGGCAAGACAGGAGGGGCGCTTGGGAACAAATTGAAATTGTTACATAACTATATATTAAAGCTGAACTACATTTATTTTAATACAAAGTGGAATTTAATTTTGACTATATTATCTATTAAACTATATTTTACAATTTATTTTTAATTATTACTATTTCAAACCATATGTTATCTTAATTTTCAGGCAATTTAAATTTATAACATATTATATAACTTATTATACATATGCAAATTTTATTTGCCTGGTCATTTTGATTAATTTTGAAATTTACTTACAATGTCTAATATTATTCTATAGTATAGTATCCTATTTTTCTAGTGTTATTGCGTGAAGCGCTATGTATAAATGAGTGCGTACAGTCTTGGCTTCCGGTCAAAGTCTGGGTTTCGGCGCTTACCACGTTGTTGTTGTGCTGTTTTCATAATTATCGGGTCATGTGTTAACATGACCCTCTAGTTAATCACAGTTTTGATTATTTACGTGCGTGGTACGCGCCTTACCCAGTTCCAAGTTGTGTTTCCGGGCGGGATGCCACCCTAGGGCAGCATTCCGCCCGGAAACACATGCTCAGAAGGCTCCGGGACGCGCTAGCAGTAGGCAATTGTTGCCCTTGCTAGTGCGTCCCACTTTCGCCTTACCGGGCATTCTGTGCTAAATGCATTGTGCTCAACTCTATCGAGCTTTGCACCAATGCAGTTAGCACAGCTCGGAGGTTTTCCGGCTAGCCAATCCGCACAAACAGATTTTAAGTGCAGTCCACCACAGTGACTGCACTTTTCCTCTTTTTGCGTACAGAATCGCCTGCTATGTCCGTATTCCAGGCATATGGAGCACTGCACCAACGGGGACTGGTCAGCAACCCTGACCTTCTGCAGGTCGATGCTGACAGCCCCCGCGGCAGTCAGTCTCTTCCATATACCCGGTGAGGCCTTCATTACGATATGGGTTAAGTGGGGATTTCGGGCTTTTTTACGGTACTTGACCTCGATGGCACCCTCCATGTCGAGGTCGCCAAGAATCTCCCTGTTCTGGCTCCAGAGAGCCCCGACAACATCCTCGTTTGAGTTTGTTGCCAGGACGTCTCTGAGGACCAGGAGAGGGTCTTTATTTTTGACGTCCTGGACACCGAGGTGTGCCTCCGCTGTCTTTAGCCTTTCTTTTACCTTTTCCCTATCTTCCCTAGTCTTACATCCTATGACTATCTTTCTATCTTTGGCCTTCCTTACTCTTTCCACTTTTATCCATCCCTCTTTCGCATTAATTACTTCCCTAACTTTATTTAAAACTTGTTCCCCCGTGTCCATCTCGTTCTTGGAGGTAACCACAACGGAGTGCAGCGCGGCCTGCACAGGGGGCTGTTCCCTATGAGGTCCCGCTGCCACACTCGCGTACGTAGATGACCCCTGGGATCGTCTCTGGCACTCCATCTCTTCTTTCAATTCGGTCACTCTCTCGCTGTTCTCCCTCACCAGCCGACCGTGATCGGCCAGCATGGTGCGGAGTTCAGCGAGAGCGTGATCGTCCCTTTCACTATTCCCAGCGAGGGGAGCATCGGCCGACGTCGTCTGTGTCGCCACCACCCGCGCCAGCTTAGCCGGCGCGGGCGGCGCCGGCACCTCCAACGTCTGCGTCGACGCACCCCGCACCGACCGAGCCGGCGCGGGCGGCGTCGGCACCTCCGTCGTCTGCGTCGAGGCCGCCCGCACCGACCGAGCCGGCGCGGGCGGCGCCGCCACCTCCGACGTCTGCGCCGAGGCCTCCCGCATCGGCCGAGCCGGCGCGGGCGTCGCCTGCATCTCCAACCTCGTCTCCCACTTCGGGCATAAGGGACAGCCTTCTTCGAATCTGGTGAGCGATTCTTCTGCCTCTTCCTTGATAAGCAAGTACATTCTGTCAAGTGCTCGAAGAATGCTGTCCCTTATTTCCGTTTTTAAATTTCTAGACGATCTGACCTGGATTTTTGCAGACACGAGACACGATTTTGCCTCCAACGCCCTCGATGTGTAGACCTTACCGGTGGTCGGACACACCGAGGGCGTCAGGGCAATATCCATTTCCTGCGAAATGCGTTTGCGTCTGGCGAGGTCCGCCGCCACAGCTTTTGCCTTCTTCGGGGTAAATTTCAATATAAGTTTTTCCGGGGATTTGTTTGTCCCGGATTCCCACTCCCCTATACTCCTCCTCACTCTTGAGGGCTCGCCACCAGAGGGGCCGGCCTCTGTTTGTGTTGGGGAGTTCAGGGGAGCGGCGCTGTTTGCGACTGTCTTTTTAGCGGGAGTGCGGATTCCAACGCCAAACATTTTGAATTAATTTAATTGATACCCGGAGCAGGAAAAACGTCAATAAATTAGATTCAGCAATAATTAACACAATTAACAATAAAACAATAAAAGCAAGAAGATAAATAAAATTGAATTAATTACAACTGAAAATAATAATAAAATAAAATAAGTCTTAAAACTATGAGGTATACACAATAGTATATACCCCGACACACAAATAAACAAATATTAAATTACAAATACACACAGTTATTATTGCAATAAAATTTTCTATACTATATCTTACTAATATTTCTTTTACAGGTACTGCTACCGAGTCGTCCAGCGAGTTTAATACTATATGGTAAGTATTGTCTATACTAGTTCTAGTCTTTGTCAAAATTACTAATCTACTTTTCTTTCAGGTCCCGACACGGCGGTTCCCTACTACTGTGGCAGCGGTCAACAATGAATTTAAAATGATAAGTACTTATTATATAAGTACTGTCTGAATGTCTGGATGTGTCATACACAATATTACTAACTAACACGAAAGACACAAACACTAAGCACAAATTAAAATAACAAATAAATTCAAATTCAATAATAATAATAAAAATAAAATCTCAATGTCAAATTCAATAGTAATAATAATAAAATTCCAATGTCAATATTAATCTAAATTTACTAATCTATTTTTCTGTTTCAGGTCCGGCGGTGCGGTTCCCTACTCCAGTTGCAGTGTCTTCGCGTCAGGTAAGTAACAATCACTATATTTACAAACAAAACAAATAAAATAAAATTTTTAAAATTGCACAACTTTTCCGCGCTCTACCTTCGGCTCTACGTAGAGTCGCGGGTGACGGTCCACCAGATAGTCCCGCTCGAACCCTGTCCGTTCCCGAAAACCGCGCTCGAATCCGACCGTCGGTTCGCGAGATACGGCGCACGGTATTTACGGGGGGTATCGGTGAGGGGGCGGGGTAACCTTTTTTATTGTACCCAACTATTTCACTTTACAATTTACAAATTAACAATTTAAATACAATACAATTAATAACAATAAAACAAAGAAATTAATAATTAAAGTAAAGGGTTGGGGGCGGGGGTGAAGGGGGTGGGTCTATTCAACGGGATGAATAGACGACAAATAAACAAACGATACCAGTGAATTTAAAACTATTAACTTCTAAGAACACCGGTCCGCGGTTTTGGACAAGTGAATTAAACTATACTACAATATTGGACAATTATAAATACAAAAGGGAAGGGGATGAAATTGTCCAAAGGGGGAATTACTAAGACTGGAGGGAATGATCTAACTAAATAACAAATCTCAAAATTTATGAAAACACAAATTATGAGATTTTTAAAATAATTTTTTTATAGGGGTTGAAGGGGGTGAAATGCGTAGGGGTGACTTTAATTCAACTGCTTATATATTAAAACAACTAAACTGACTAAAAAGAAGTTTAAAAAATTTTTTGAAGAAAAATTTTTTAAGGGTGGAAAGGGGTGAAATTGGGAGGGGTGACTCTAAATAAGCAGTTGTACCGATATATCAAATAAAACAAAAATAAAAATAAAATTATTTAAAAAATGAAAATATTTTAGGGGTGGGTTGGGGTGGTTTTGAAGGGGTAGGTTTGTCAAGTCTGGTTTGTTCTAATTTTCCTAAACACTATGTCGAAAAGCGCGTCCCGGTAGCTCTTCCCGTTTAGAAGTTACGTCTAGTCAAAAAAAGGCAAATTTTGAAATTATCTATAAAACTACTATAAAAAAAAATGAATAATAATGTTGTTAAAACCGCTTCACCCTTGACCGTTTTTACGTTATGCAATACAAAATGCTTTTGCGGTTGGTGTCTATCACTAATATGGTCCTAGTTCAAAAACTATTGAAGATAGAATTATGCGGTTTTCACTTAAAGATAGACTAGGATTTTATGCAACTTATCTAATTTTTCCAGCCTAGGTCGTCGTTGAAAGTCTTGATGTACTAGGTCTTCTCCCGTTTTCACCAACCGCAAATAAACTGCTGATAAGTTTGTTTTCCCTATGAATGGCGTTCCTGTGGGCCGATTTTCAGTCAAAAAATTTTTCTAGGATCCTCGTGTGATGGTCCTTCGAGGACACCCGTTCACCCTCCCGGAACAGCCCTGGAAGGGGTTGCACGTGGCCTCGAGTTTTGCCCCGTTTGCTGGTTTTTGCCCTGTAGTTCAGCCCGCGAGTCCAGGAAAAATCCGAACTCAACGGGGATGGATAGGGCTTTCAGGACTTCACAGGATAGCAATTGCCGATTTTCAGGTTGTCGATAGGTTTTCAAAGTTATTTGACTTTGAAAGTCAAAAATCCGGGAAATTTTTACTTTTCTGGATCGTGTCCCTCCAGTTTAGGTCCTAGGTCAGAACTGTCTTTGACACTATTGTAGGTCTCTTCAGACCCCGTCTTATGACATATAACACGTCACTGTCCCGTTGCGTTTTCTATTTTTAAAAACGGGTTTTGTCCGGACGGTCGCGCGTTTTCCACTATTTCTCACTGTTTTAACCTATTTTTGGTCACTATTTTTGGTCATATCTTCGTGGATTTACCACCAATCCTCAGGCACTTTTCACCAGCTGATGCGTCTCATCAAGACGCATCTTTTGGTGTATCACACGCCTATCCACACGCACTTTTAACCACTTTTAACGATTTTACAAGAATAAAAAATGCTAAAAAATCGCGAAAAATTGCCGGAGCGAGGTTGGCACGCGCGTAACCCGTACGACCTGCGGGGGGGCACTGGGTTAGGTTAGGTTAGGTTAGGTTAGGTTAGGTTAGGTTGGGCGGGTGGACGTTTATCCAATTAGTGGTTGCTTCGGCCCAGCTCGCAGTCTCGCGCTGCTTGTTTTTGGATAGACGTTCACCTTCCTCACTCATCCCTCGGTGAGTGAGGAGGCTTCGGTCTTGGGGGAGAGCGCAACAGTCGTGTAGATCCCCAAGGCAAGTTCGGCGTTATCCTTCTCGTGGTTGCTGCCTGTTATTGGTCTATTTCCTTCAGAAATAGACGTAACTGAAACGCCGGGCGCCGCGTATCCTTATTATGTATATGTATGTTTATGTATTTATCCTATCTGTATTTATTTATTATGTATTTATAGTATCTATTTATTATTAGTATGTATATATTTATCTCTGCGGTGGTGCCGTTCCTGGCGGCGGTCCGTTGTCGCCCTGTCTTTCTCTCATTCGTGAGAAAAAGGTCATGGGCGCTGCGGCTGTCGTCGGGAATAGCTGGTCACGGGGGGAGTCGCCGCTCCAAGTATCCCTCTGCTGTTATCAGAGGGGACAGTGGATGCGGCAAGCACGGCAGGCCAGTGGGGTGCTGTGAGACGGACCGTGCACCGCCGTATAGGTGCATTGAGAGGGGGAGCCTCGCGGTGCCAGTACGCGTACGCTCGCCTCGCTCTCTCACTTTCGTGAGAGAGGGACGCGGGCTGCGCTTGCTGTCAGTGACGAGTGCTCCAAACTTGTGTGTTTATTTTGTCTTTGTGTTTCTTTGGTTTTGTTGTGTACTCTTTTGGTTTTGTTTTCTTGTTTTATTTGTTTTGTTTTGCTGTGTTTTTGTGTGTGTCCGTGTTCTGCCACGGACGAGCTGGTTCGGTCGAAAGATCGATGGTCGTAGACAGGGTCCCGGTCGGCGCCCCGGCGGTAAGCTGGGTAGCGGTGACGCGGGTCGGGGGCGGCGGGTTCGGCCGGCTGTGTTAACGCACAGTCGGTCGGACAGGCATTATGCCAACCGTCGGCCAACTCGCCGTGCTGGTGAGGGGCTTGCCTTGATTGGCCGGCCCACGTGGAGTAAACCACAATAAAAAATCGCTCAAAGGCACCGCGCGTCGACCTACCGCGCGGGGCGCCTCCGAGGGGGTGGCTGGGGAGCGAACATCAGCCTGTTAGAGGTCCACCACTGATACCTCCCGACCTCAGTGCGTATGAAGGGTTACCCGGGTACAGGGGGCACTGCCTGGGTGGACTGTGTACTTCCCCCACACTCGTGGGAACAACATGAAAAAATCTTTAAATAAAAAATCAACGACGAAGAGGGTGGCGAAGACGCCAAACAAGGACGAGACGGCCGGAGGATCTCCCCGCGTTAGCGCGGAGAGAGCCTCGTTCGAAGACGACCCCGAATGGGAGGACGTCTTGAGAGAGGACCTGAATCTTTCCGAGTCGGAAAGATCCAGCATGAGCATGGAGGAAGTGGGGTCCGCCTCGCGAACCGGGACGCCTAGCAGGTGGCGCAAACGCCGGCTAGATGTCAACGGGGAGGGGGCCGCTTCAGACGACGACTGTGCGAAGTCGTCCAAGAAGTCGGCCACAGCCAAGCCACGCCGAGGACGTCCGCCCACCACCGGGCAGTACGTCGGCCTGGCGAAGGCTCAAGAGGACCTGAATAAGGCGAAGAGAGAAGAGCTCAAGCTCCAAGCGGAGCAAGAGCTCTTCAACGAGATGGCGCAGAGGAGGGAGGAGCGAGTTTCAGGCCTCGCCAAGCTCCAGAAATCCTCTGCAACTGGGAATGTGGCGGAGACCGACTTGGGGGCGATGGCGGCGCTGGTCGAGAGTTCTCTCTCGACCATAATCGCCGTTGCCACCAAGTCCAGGAACTTGAAAGGCAACCTCATCAAGGATGTCAAAGATGCTGTGGGCGCTGTCAAGCAGGCCTTTGTTGCGATGCAGACGCGCACAGTATCAGAGGAGGTTGCCTTGTTGGCCGAAGCCAACAAGACCCTCACGGCGCAGCTCACGGAGCTCCGCCGTGAGATGGAGGCCATGCGCGCGGCACAGGCCCGGGTGGCCCCAGCTGCCCCGAGCGCGGAGGACTTGACGCGGGCGGTCATGGTGCAAGTGGGCACCATGCTCAATGCCCGCCTCGAGGGCCTCGAGATCGGTGGACGGTTGCTCCCGGAGAGGCGCCTTAGGCCCTCCCTGGAGGCAGACCGCCGGAGGGAAGCGACGCCGATAGCCGTCGCGAGTACCTCCATGACGCCGCCTATCCCCTCCCCTCGCAACGCCCCGGTTCCTGTGGGTGCGCCAGAGGAGAGCACGATGGGCAAGGAGATGGAGAAGGGAAAGGGGAAGGGAAAGGGTAAGGGGAAGGGGAAGAAGACCCCTGCCCCTGCCCCGGCCCCAACCCCTGCCCCTAAGACCCGCGCTACACCGGCGCCCCCGCCACAGGCTCCGCTGACGGAGAAGTGGACGGAGGTAACGAAGCGCGGATCGAGGAAGACGGCCAGGGCAGCGGCGCCCGCAAGAGCGGAACCGCCACGCCCTGCGCCTCGGAGCCAGGCCCCTAGGCCGACCCAGGCTCCGAAGACGAACCCGCCCTCTAATAAGGAGAAGGCGGCGAAACTCCGCCCCCCCCGAACCGCAGCCGTGGTGATAACGCTGCAACCGGGGGCGGCGGAGCGCGGGCTGACTTACGCCAGTATACTGACGCGCGCCAAGGACCGGATTAGTCTCCCGGAAATTGGCGTCCCCCCAAACCTCCGCATGAGGGCGGCGGCAACGGGGGCCCGCATCCTGGAGGTACCAGGCGCAGAACGGTCCGAGAAGGCGGACGTTCTGGCGCAAAAGTTGCGCGAGGTATTCGCGGAGGAGGAGGGCGTTCTGGTCTCCAGACCGGTCATCACCGCAGAAATGCGTGTGACCGGCCTGGACGACTCGATCGGCCCTGAGGAGTTGTCGGCAGCCCTGGCTAGTCAGGGAGACTGCCCAGCGTCGGCTATTAAAGCCGGCGCAATACGGAAGGGACCGGCCGGGATGGGCACCGCGTTTGTGCGGTGCCCACTAACGGCCGCCAAGAAGATCGTAGCGAGTGGCCGTCTTCTTGTCGGGTGGGTGGCGGCGCAGGTGCGGATCCTGGATCCGCGGCCGCGCCGCTGCTACCGTTGCCTCGTACTGGGCCATGTAAGGGCCCAGTGCGAGTCCGAGGTCGACCGCAGCGATGAGTGCTATCGTTGCGGTCGAAATGGCCATAAGGCCAACGCATGCTCCGCCCCTCCGCACTGCAATGTCTGTGCAGCTGTGGGATTGGCGGCGGAGCACCTATCCGGGGGCAAGGCCTGCGCCAAGCCCCCGCAGAAAAAAGGCAAGAGGAGCAAGCCGGCTGCTGCTGAGGCCACGGCCCAGTCGCAGCCGGCCGGCCCCTCCTCGGGGCAGACGGCCAGCATGGAGGTCAATTAGTTATGGCCCTCTCCTTCCTCCAGGCGAACGCCAACCACTCCGCTGGGGCGCAGGATCTTCTCCTGCAGTCCCTGGCGGAGTGGTTGGTGCAAGTTGCTGTGATAGCCGAGCCGTACGCGGTCCCGCCCAGATCCGATTGGGTGGGAGACCGCGACGGCTTGGTGGCGATCACGACTCAATCGCCGGCGCGCTCCCCACCAATGGATCTGGTGTATAGGGGCGGCGGATATGTGGTGGCTCGAGTCGGCGGGGTGGTTGTTGTGGGGGTATACTTCTCCCCCAACAGGCCCCTCGCCGACTTCGAGGAATTCATGGACGAGATCGGGGACCAAGTTGCTCGGAGCCGCCCTCAGTCCGTGCTCGTCCTAGGGGATCTCAACGCGAAATCGTCTGCGTGGGGATCCCCGGTGACGGACGCGAGGGGAAGGGCTCTGGAGCTGTGGCTGGTCGGAGCGGGCCTGTGCGTTGTCAACCGCGGGTCCGAGTACACGTGCGTGCGGCGAGGGGGTGGGTCAGTGGTCGACCTGACCCTCGCCACCCCCGAACTCGCGCGACGTGTACGTGGATGGGAGGTACTGGTGGACGAGGAGACGCTCTCGGACCACCGGTACATCCGGTTCGGTGTTAGCGTCTCCTCGTCAACGAGTACTGCGGACGGAAGAGGGCCCCCTGCGCTGGAACGGCGCTGGGCGCTTAAACGGCTGGACTATGAGCTGCTCAAAGAGGCAGCCATAGTTCAGGCGTGGAACTGCGCCTCAAGGGACCCCATGACGGTGGAGGAGGAGGCCAACGGCCTCTGTGACGCCATGGCCCGAGTTTGCGACGCCGCGATGCCTCGGGTGCGGGCTCCTCCGACCAGGAGA